>CM060944.1:239377961-249377961 GCA_030765085.1 Allium cepa
GGGTGTTTCGGGATTGTGCTGTTGCTCCCTGTTGTCTGCACTTGCTTACTTTGTGAATTATCTTCGACATGATTTGTTTCATGTCTGTTGCACTTGGGTCTGGTCTCTGCTCTCCTGATTGTTCTACTCTTCATGTCATTATTGTTTGCATCCTGGTATGTGTTGCATTGCAGTTGATTCACTTCACTTGTGGTCTTCATATTTGACTCGAAACTTCTGTTTCAATTTGCATTATCTGATATGTTTCAGTTTCCATGTCAAGTTGTATCCATGCTGTTGCACTTTGGTCTGGTCATTGTTTTCCTGGGTGTTCAAGTCTTCATCTCCATTTTGTATGTACTGTTAGTACTTCATCCATGTTGTTCCTGTCTGCATTCCCATTTTTGCATGTGATTGAACTAAGTATACTTGTTTAAAATTTGTTTGCATGTGAATGAAATATCAAAATGTCTCTCTGTTTGAAAATGTGCACATATGAATAATATGTTAAAAAGGGGAAAAAGTAAATCCATTTATCTGATTATCTTTAGCATGGGATGCTCAAATGGAAGTAGGTTGTGATGGTGTAAAACAATTTATTAAAATGTTAGTAAGCATCAAGTAGCTTCTCTGTTTTAAACTGCTAGGTGAATGAACATTTTAATTATAACTTAAGTGGTTAGTTATATTTTGCTTGACAAATTTCTGATATAATTGATGCTTGCATGAGTATATATAAGTATATGATCTGTGTGTATGAATTAAATGACTTGTGCCTGTATTTACTTGGATTGCTCTTCTCTGTTTTAAACTACAGAGAGTAAGAATAGAAGAAGAATTCAAATCTTCTGATCAGTTCCTTGTTAGGATTTAAGGTTTGAACATGATATGCTTGTTTAAACATTAATTTAAGTTTAAAAAAAAATCTTATTCAAGCAAAACAAATGTAGGGAATCCTCTGATTAAATCTTCTGTTTATAACTAATGATTTGAAAAGAATTCTTACTGGATTTTGTCTCTAGGATGAACTGCTGTTTGAAACAAAATTCATTTTTGCCTTGCACTCCATTTTCTTCTTTTGAAAACTGTTTTCCTGAGAGTGCATTACTACTTGAATTGATTTCCAGATTAACATTTTGCTTTGAACTGAGTTGAAAACTGAAGCTCTGTTTGATTTGTATATTTTTTTCTTTGCTTTGGAAATCACTGTATGCTTTTCCAGGTTCTTTTGTGTTGTTATTTCCAGAATACTCTATGTCTATAACTTCAGTTTCTCTAAAGTTTTGATTTAAACTCAAAACCACTTAATCTAGCCTCTGTTTAAAACTTAGGTTTCAAATGAAACTTGTTTGTTCCATCTGCACTTGAACTTGTGATACTTTTATACTGTCATGTTGTACTTGCTACTGTTGCATTACTTGTTTCACTTAAGTTTTGTAACTGAAGCTTACTGTGTTCATTTTGAACACCTTGTATTTCCAAAACTTTGATATGTTCAGTCTTCATATCCATTCCATTTTGCATGCCTGATGTATTCAGTCTTCATTTAAGTCTTCCCTGTGTTCATGCACTTTGGTTTGTGGCAGTTTGCATGTCCATTCACTTCTCTGTGCATGTTGCAGTCTGTAGTGATGTTGCATATGTATTTTGTAGCTTGCTCTCTACTTGTATTTATGGTTCTTTGCTGGTATGGTCTGCATATTGACTGTTGCAGTCCAACTTGTTGTTGGTCTTACTTAAAATTTTGTAGCCAGTTCCCTCAGATACATGTATACTCGTTCAAATTGACACCGTCACTTGTGTTGGTCACTGCCTATTACTGTACATATCCTCTGATACATGTTTGCATTCCATTTGAACTGTGTAGTGTTTTCCCTGTGCACACAGTTCCCAGTTCCCTCTGATACATGTATACTTGTTCAAATTGGCACTGTCCAGTCCATATTGTTGGCATTGAGTTGTGGCACTGATTGTGTAGTCTGCACTGAGCACTTGGGTTTGTATTTGAGTTCTATTACCTCAGCCTTGTGGTCTGCACTACTTGTGTAGCTGGGTTGTTGTGCATACATGTTGATTCTATGGTTGTTGATATGCCTTGTGCTTGTAGTTGTATTTGGGGCTGCTGAAATTGTTGTGCATTGCGGCCTGTACTTGTGCTCTCTGCCTTTGACCTGCTGTGTTGTTTCTGTTCTGGCTTGTTATTGTATCTTTGTGGTCTTTGTGATTGCACTTGCATACGTGTCGGCAAGGCAGTGCACATGTGTGTAAACATACGTGTGTACTACAGCCACACACGTTTGACAGAATTTAAAAAATTGAAATTGTTAATGTAAAGTCCATAATAGATTAGACCGATTCATTTGTTTCACCATCTCTGTAACCATTTATTTCAGTTCATTTCAAATTTATTTACTTGAATAAAGATTAATCCTGACTCGAGTGTTTTTGTGTTTTGCAATAACGCTCGGGTCAGACCGAGTATTTTTGCAGCTTAAAGATTTGCTCGCAGCGAAGTTAGAGAGAGGGGGATTTCAGCACCACTAAAGTTTTAGCTAAAATTTTTTCTCTTGTACTTAAATTTATAAATTGTTTCCGCTGTATAAAATGTAATGTATTGTAAACTCTGATATTTGTATATAAAAGAAAAGTTTGTTTATAAAATATGATTACTATTCTGTGATTCTGTAGCTGATTCTGTTTAAATGTTATAAACTAAATAACAATCCGTCATTTTGAACGTTTCTAGTTGGTTTAATTACCGACTAGAGGCGGTCAAGGCGGCGGGTCGTTACAAAGTGGTATCAGAGCTTTGGTTTACACAAAGCTTAGTTTATGGCATTTAATATGAATAGTTACTAGAATCACTTTAAAGGAAGTGTTTTCAAATCTAACGAAGTTTAAAATTGTTTTCTTCAAAATAAAAGGTATTTTGAAATTTAAAATTATTTTTGGAAATTCCCCTCTCTAAAGTTAGGATTGCGGTAGTTTCTATTCGGTGAGGTCTCGTTAGACTTGAGTTTCGATCGTTCGGAAACTCATTATCGAATCTTTGAGAGTTATGGAAAATGAAATGTAAGTCAAGTGGATTAATGAATTGGTTTAAATTGGCTTAAATCAAATATTTTGAATATCTCCAAAGTAGTAATTGGAAAATAAAATGATATGTCAATTTGATTATAATCAAGTGGATTATTGAACTATAACTTGGAAATTTAATTTTGAATTCTTTTGAAAATTGATTTCAAATGTGGTGAAGAACGATTTAGTAAATGAATGGATTATAAGTATTTAACTTATAATATGGACTTTTGGTGTATATAACTAAGTTATATAAATTGAATTGAATCAAATTAAGAAAGGAGATTATAAAACGAAGTTTTATAAATAGAAATGGAATTTCTAGAGATGTTTGTAAAATCCGCAAACGACTTATTTTGATAAGTAAATTGTTGTAACTTATTAAAGGAATTATATCTATGGTTTTGAACGGTGAATAAAATATCAAAAGAGATATGAATCTAATGAAAATTCGAAATAGATTTAAATAGATTCAATGATGCATTTGAATTTGAACGGGCATGGAATTAAGTTGAGTGGAAAACTTAGTATTGGGAATTTGAAATCGGTTTAAAACCAATATTTTTGAAGTGTATGTGGAATTCAAACCATGAATTAAGTTGAAGTTGAAAACTTAAATGGGAATGTTTTTGGGAAGAAACATTATGTAAATGAAGATAATTCATTTTGAAATGTGTTAAGAATCGAAAGCATAGATTTCAACACTTGTTGTTGAAATAGACGTTTTCGAGTGGAAAAATGGAAATGGTAGATTATAACATTTGTTGTTATAGTAAATAATTTCAAAAGGGAAATGATTTTGTTTAGTATTGGGATTTACATATCTATTTTTAAATTTGAATCCTTATACTAGTGGTTTTGAGTCGTCGTAACGATGTTTTACGCAACATTCGTTTTGACTCAAATAAAATGTGTTTAAAAGAATGTTTTTTTTTAAGAATGAATATATACTTGATTTTGGTTTGAAGTATATTGAATATTTTCAAAGTGTTGAAAATAAGTGGATTTGTAAATTACTTATTATTGAATAAGTATGGGTATGTTTTCCTATATGAAATGAATGGTTTGAAATTTTATCTTTTAAAGATAAATTGAAAATGAATAGGTGAAATCGATTTGAAAATCGTATATTCATAGATAATTTGGAAATGTTTCCGTTTAAGGAAATCGCTTTGAAATTTGTTTTCAAAGATTAAAAGGTGAAGAAATGGTTTGAAATTTGTTTTCAAATGGTTAAGTGTGAAATTATATATCTTGTAAAGATATTATTTTTGGGAAATTTGAACAATTAGTTTAATTTGAAAATTTTCAAATGATTGAAATTTGAGCTAAATTGAGTTTAACTTTGTCACCCAAAACAAAGTAAGTTGAACTTTGAATTTTAAATGGATGATTTGGATTGTATGTCTAACGTCGTGAATTGACGACATATCAGTTGATTTCTATTAAATATATATCTGTTGGTGGCGGGGAATTTATTCTCTTAGCTTAACACCCTTCTCTGAGACGTACGAGCTCAGAGGTTATATATCGATAGACATCAATTATGTGTTGAGAATTGACGATGTAGCGTGAAATCCAAATCGAGTGTGTGAAGTCGATAATAAATTGGATTGTGAATGTGTATTAGGTTTGATATAACCTTAAAATTCCAAATCGACTTAGAGGAAAATTTTAAATGGATAATGAAATGGAAAATTGTGAATCCTCTATTTGTTATGGGTATGAAATGTTGTGGTTTTCATAACGTATATGTGTGAATACGATAAATTCGAAAACCAATTAGTTTGGAAAAGTAATTGTTGTGGAAAACTTATTTAAGTACATGGGTTGTACTAAGTGTGAAGTGAAATATTATATATGTATGTATAATATTATGTTTTCCAAAATTGAGGATATGGAAAGGTACCTTCCATTTATACTGTGTGACTGTGTGATGGTGATGGAACTCGAGATGAGTATCCATTTAAAAATCGTAGCTACGTAGTATTTCCATTAGTTGGATGACCATTTATATTTCCATTAGTTGGATGACCATTTATATTTCCATTAGTTGGATGACCTTTTGTATTTCCATTAGTTGGAATGTCCTTTTGGACTGGTATAGTGTGCTAGCGTAATTCGAGGGGCGAGATGCCTATGGTTACAAGCGATTCCACTGGGATAGTGGCGTAACCGCCGAGTATACCGCGATCTAGTTACACTCGGGTGGTAGCGTAATTTGAGGGGCGTGATGCCTACAGTTACAAGCGATTCCACTGGGATAGTGGCGTAACCGCTGAGTAAACTGCAATCTACAAACCAAAGCGTAATTCGAGGGGCGAGATGCCTACGGTCACGAGCGATTCTACTGGGATAGTAGCGTAACCGCCGTGTGAACCGCGATCTTTGGCAACAACCATGGCGAAATTCAAGGGATGAGATATCCACAGTTACAAGCGACTCTACTGGGATAGTAGCGGAACCGCCGAGTAAACTGTGATCCATGGGGGAATGTGCTTTCCATATCCATTTTTAAAAGAATTTTTAAAAGTATTTTCACTGGGAATTGAAGCAAGTATATTTAGTACTTGGGGATTGTTAGACTTGCGCCTGGCCAGCGTATGCCTAATGTCTTTAAGAACGACAGTAGACTTGTTAAATTTCGAGTTAGCAAGTATTTTCGAACTTTAATAGAAAATCAATTATCTAGAATTAGAATTCGCATAATTCCAACCTAATGAATTAAGGAAGAGGATTTTTGAAGGGTTTTGAAAGTCCACAGCTTTGGAAAAGTTATAATATGTAAATCTCTAATATAAAGTGTTTCAAATTTAAAATTTTGGGTTGTAAGTTGAAAATTTTAGTAAAGATTTTTGTGTCTTGATTGTAGAAAATAATAGACAAAAGAGTTAATTAGCAAAGCTAGCGAGATAAAACAAATAGAATGAATCCTATATTCATTCATCTTTAATAAGTGTTGAACTTGATAAAATTGAGTAAAATATAAATATTAGTGAAATTTTAACAATCATTTTTCCTTACTTGTAATTTCGGGACGAAATTCTTTTAAGGAGGGGAGATTGTAACGATCCTAAATTTTGAACAATTTAAATTGTGAATATTTAATTAATTTTGAATATTTGAATGATAATTTAAACTGAATTTCCGATATAACAATGAAATTGGTGATTAAATATTTAAAATTTAATCTATACAAAGCTGAAGAAAAATTTAAACTTGACTTTGGAGTTGAAATTGAATATTTAATTTGTAATTGAAATTCAAACTAATGACTTAAGAAAATAATTTGGATACAAGAATTTTTATTTATGTAAATTAATAAATTGATGGTTAAAATTTTAATAACATTCTTTTCTTTAGCTTAAATAAAAAAAAAATCAATACAAAATAAAATAAACAAATACACTTAGTAAAAAAATTTAACAACATAACTTAAACAAAAATTTACAAAACAAAGTAATGAAAATAATTAGACAAAACAAATTGGATTTAGATAAATAGAAAAAAAAATAAGAGGAAAACTTGTTTATGGTTTGGGCTTTGAAATTTATACCGGCCCACGTTTGAATACTACTGCCTTTATCTTTAACCCGATCCCCTTCCATTTCACTTTACCCGTTCCCATTTTTTTTAACCCTAAAACAAAAAAAAAAGCACGAGAAAAAAAAAATATGGCGGCTTCGTTCTTCTCGACTCGTTCTGCTTTGGAAAATTTGGGGCTTTACTTCTCGCGATTCAAAAACTAGGGCTTGTAATCAAATTTGGGGCTATTTCGACTTTGTTATGGTGAGTTTTCTGCTCACGATTAATTTTTAATTCAGGTGTTTAAATTTGTTTGGATTGAATATTGGTTGCATGCTATGTTTTGGGGTGATTTTGTTATCTTTTGCTCGGCTAATTTAATTTGAAACTGATATGGGTAGATTGGTTACTGCATGTTGGATTTTCGGTTGCTATTTGCTGTCATTTGCTCGATTTGCTTGAATTGTTAAACTGTTAAGAACAGATGCTATGTTTATCTTGTTATTAAATTGGTAAGTACAGATGCTACTAAAATATTTTGTTTAACTAAGTAGTTGAAGTGCAAAATTGTTCTTGTAATAAAGATATGTCTTGAGTATTGCATGCCTCATGTTGCTTCAGTCTTCAATTCCATTTGTGTTTGCCTATAAATTTTCATGTGCATGTTTGTTTGGGCATCTCTGTAACCATAAACAAACATGCAAACATCTCTGTAAGCATACTTGATGTTGTCTGCACATTCACCTATGCTTGCACTTCTGTTATGCTTGCTGTTGAAAGATTGATCTTGCATGTTCACTTAAGTTTGAAAATGCTGTCTCATGCTTAAACAGTGCAGCCCCTTTGTTTTAAAACCAGTAAACAAACTTTCATTCCTGATTCATTCCTATAATTATGCTAGTGAGTAAACATCAACTTAAAAATCTTGAGAAATAACGATCTGTTGCTTATATAGATTTCTGAAATGCTTATGTTTGCATGAATATATATATATATGTATTAGTTATGTATATGAATGTGTTGCATATGTATATTGAATGTGTTGCATATGTATATGAATCTGTTTGAAAGCATGCATGACTGTTGTTCTTGAATATCTCTGTTCTCAGTTCAGGTTTAAGTTTTTTTATCTAAATTCAAAATCTTCTCTTTGATCTTTGTTAGACCTTAGTTCCAAAACAAATTTAGTTTGTTTAAACTTGAACGTGAATTTAAAAATAGTGTAAACATGTTTTATGTATATATATAGTAACTGGAAATTAAAATTTGCAGTAAAATATATATATATATGTTAAAATCAATCATTACAATTCTCTTATCCAAATACATAGCCTGAATTGGTCTGGGTAAACATGATTTTTAAAATGAAAATTATGATTTTTAGATTTGAATTGGATATGAATTGGAAAATTTTCTGTAACTTGGGTGTTTGCCAAAATCTGTTGATCTATGTATTTGGGGTGTTTCGGGATTGTGCTGTTGCTCCCTGTTGTCTGCACTTGCTTACTTTGTGAATTATCTTCGACATGATTTGTTTCATGTCTGTTGCACTTGGGTCTGGTCTCTGCTCTCCTGATTGTTCTACTCTTCATGTCATTATTGTTTGCATCCTGGTATGTGTTGCATTGCAGTTGATTCACTTCACTTGTGGTCTTCATATTTGACTCGAAACTTCTGTTTCAATTTGCATTATCTGATATGTTTCAGTTTCCATGTCAAGTTGTATCCATGCTGTTGCACTTTGGTCTGGTCATTGTTTTCCTGGGTGTTCAAGTCTTCATCTCCATTTTGTATGTACTGTTAGTACTTCATCCATGTTGTTCCTGTCTGCATTCCCATTTTTGCATGTGATTGAACTAAGTATACTTGTTTAAAATTTGTTTGCATGTGAATGAAATATCAAAATGTCTCTCTGTTTGAAAATGTGCACATATGAATAATATGTTAAAAAGGGGAAAAAGTAAATCCATTTATCTGATTATCTTTAGCATGGGATGCTCAAATGGAAGTAGGTTGTGATGGTGTAAAACAATTTATTAAAATGTTAGTAAGCATCAAGTAGCTTCTCTGTTTTAAACTGCTAGGTGAATGAACATTTTAATTATAACTTAAGTGGTTAGTTATATTTTGCTTGACAAATTTCTGATATAATTGATGCTTGCATGAGTATATATAAGTATATGATCTGTGTGTATGAATTAAATGACTTGTGCCTGTATTTACTTGGATTGCTCTTCTCTGTTTTAAACTACAGAGAGTAAGAATAGAAGAAGAATTCAAATCTTCTGATCAGTTCCTTGTTAGGATTTAAGGTTTGAACATGATATGCTTGTTTAAACATTAATTTAAGTTTAAAAAAAAATCTTATTCAAGCAAAACAAATGTAGGGAATCCTCTGATTAAATCTTCTGTTTATAACTAATGATTTGAAAAGAATTCTTACTGGATTTTGTCTCTAGGATGAACTGCTGTTTGAAACAAAATTCATTTTTGCCTTGCACTCCATTTTCTTCTTTTGAAAACTGTTTTCCTGAGAGTGCATTACTACTTGAATTGATTTCCAGATTAACATTTTGCTTTGAACTGAGTTGAAAACTGAAGCTCTGTTTGATTTGTATATTTTTTTCTTTGCTTTGGAAATCACTGTATGCTTTTCCAGGTTCTTTTGTGTTGTTATTTCCAGAATACTCTATGTCTATAACTTCAGTTTCTCTAAAGTTTTGATTTAAACTCAAAACCACTTAATCTAGCCTCTGTTTAAAACTTAGGTTTCAAATGAAACTTGTTTGTTCCATCTGCACTTGAACTTGTGATACTTTTATACTGTCATGTTGTACTTGCTACTGTTGCATTACTTGTTTCACTTAAGTTTTGTAACTGAAGCTTACTGTGTTCATTTTGAACACCTTGTATTTCCAAAACTTTGATATGTTCAGTCTTCATATCCATTCCATTTTGCATGCCTGATGTATTCAGTCTTCATTTAAGTCTTCCCTGTGTTCATGCACTTTGGTTTGTGGCAGTTTGCATGTCCATTCACTTCTCTGTGCATGTTGCAGTCTGTAGTGATGTTGCATATGTATTTTGTAGCTTGCTCTCTACTTGTATTTATGGTTCTTTGCTGGTATGGTCTGCATATTGACTGTTGCAGTCCAACTTGTTGTTGGTCTTACTTAAAATTTTGTAGCCAGTTCCCTCAGATACATGTATACTCGTTCAAATTGACACCGTCACTTGTGTTGGTCACTGCCTATTACTGTACATATCCTCTGATACATGTTTGCATTCCATTTGAACTGTGTAGTGTTTTCCCTGTGCACACAGTTCCCAGTTCCCTCTGATACATGTATACTTGTTCAAATTGGCACTGTCCAGTCCATATTGTTGGCATTGAGTTGTGGCACTGATTGTGTAGTCTGCACTGAGCACTTGGGTTTGTATTTGAGTTCTATTACCTCAGCCTTGTGGTCTGCACTACTTGTGTAGCTGGGTTGTTGTGCATACATGTTGATTCTATGGTTGTTGATATGCCTTGTGCTTGTAGTTGTATTTGGGGCTGCTGAAATTGTTGTGCATTGCGGCCTGTACTTGTGCTCTCTGCCTTTGACCTGCTGTGTTGTTTCTGTTCTGGCTTGTTATTGTATCTTTGTGGTCTTTGTGATTGCACTTGCATACGTGTCGGCAAGGCAGTGCACATGTGTGTAAACATACGTGTGTACTACAGCCACACACGTTTGACAGAATTTAAAAAATTGAAATTGTTAATGTAAAGTCCATAATAGATTAGACCGATTCATTTGTTTCACCATCTCTGTAACCATTTATTTCAGTTCATTTCAAATTTATTTACTTGAATAAAGATTAATCCTGACTCGAGTGTTTTTGTGTTTTGCAATAACGCTCGGGTCAGACCGAGTATTTTTGCAGCTTAAAGATTTGCTCGCAGCGAAGTTAGAGAGAGGGGGATTTCAGCACCACTAAAGTTTTAGCTAAAATTTTTTCTCTTGTACTTAAATTTATAAATTGTTTCCGCTGTATAAAATGTAATGTATTGTAAACTCTGATATTTGTATATAAAAGAAAAGTTTGTTTATAAAATATGATTACTATTCTGTGATTCTGTAGCTGATTCTGTTTAAATGTTATAAACTAAATAACAATCCGTCATTTTGAACGTTTCTAGTTGGTTTAATTACCGACTAGAGGCGGTCAAGGCGGCGGGTCGTTACAATTGATTGTTGAAATAGACGTTTTCGAGAAATAAAAGGAAATGGTGGACTATAGCACTGTTGTTATAGTAAATGATTTCCGAAAGGAAATGTTTTGTATAGTATTGGGATTTATATATCTATTTTAATTTCGAATCCCTATACTAGTGATTTTGGGTTGTCGTAACGATGTTTTACGCAACATTCGTTTTGGCCCAAATAAATATGTTTAAGAGAATGATTTCCTTAAAGAATGAAATATATACTTAATCTCGATTTAAGTATATTGAATATTTTCCAAGTGTTGAAAATAAATAAAATTTGTGAACTACTTATGAATAAATAAGTATGGAAATGTTTTCCAATATAAAGTGAATATTTTGAGATTTATCTTTTTGAAGATAAATTGAAATGAATAATTGAAATCGTATATCATGGATATTGTGAAATATAAATTCACTAAGGAATTTATAAAAGGAAGTAGAACTTGTTTAAAAATAAATATTGATTTATTTTTGAAGTGTGAAAATTATATATCTTGTAAAGATATTTTGGAAAATAAATAATTTGGAAAATTATTTGGAATCTGGTGATGTTGTGCATATCCATTGATAGTTCAATAACCGACTATCAATATTTCCCTTTGAATGGGTAATTGATGTGATTTGTTTGAATGTGAATGCCACACTTATTTTTGAATAAGCGCTCACTATTCGGGTTAACCGGGAAAGGACCATGGGGTCGTATAACCCATTCCGAATATGTGATACGTCGTTGTGAATTGCATTGAAGACCGAGTATTTGCAAAAGCGATAGGATGACCTATCGATTGTCTCTGCACTGGGTAGCTCCTGGTATTGAGATCTCCTAAGTGATGGGAAATTCGATCGGGATTGTGAATACCCGGATTGCAAGGGCTTCGTAAGAAGTGCCTTCGGTTTTGTTCGAGCCCGGAACAGACTTGTATGGATTGTATGTCTGACATTACAAGTTGAGATATAAAGCCGATTTCTTTCAAATATATTTCTGTTGGTGGCGGAGAATTTATTCTTTTAGCTTAACACCCTTGTCTGAGACGTACGAGCTCAGAGGTTATGTAGTTGAATGTTATCAGCGATATATTCCCAATTGGGTAATGTGACACGCTGAGTGTTGCTGTAAATGATCATTGTGTTGATTATTTGTGATAGGATCGTTTATTTGATCGTCTATCCTGGTGATCATTTCTATGATCATTTGTTGACCCAAAGCATGGCTTTTGTATAAAGTATGTTTTTGTGGACGTGACTTCGTCGAGCCTCACACCCCGTGAATGGTCAAAACAGGAAAGATGCGGCAAGGTTATGAGGGGTAGCGCCCTTTAGGATGTGTGCATTTCCTTATGGAAAAGGGTGGTATCATGGTATGGAGCCCAGATACTTACTCATGTTGAAAACACTTTGTTATGATTGTGTGAATTGATTGCAAGCGCTCGGATGAAAGGTCCCAAAGGACCGGGGGATGGCATATTCGGTCAGTTGTTAGTCAGTTAGGGGTAACCCGGCCTTGTGTTGGTAGAGATCCGGTTTGGTTCTCGGGGATGTCCATCCAGAGGCATTCTCATATGGCAATGGGAAGTTCCTTGGCCTGATCATTCGTTGGAAATCCAAAGAAACAATACGAGACTTGTACGGTTTTAGTTGTATAACCTGCCATGGAATGTGGCGGTAACCTGCTATTGAACATGGTAGCTATAGTAGGCATAAGTGCGGAATGTCTATGATGGCTAAGATTTATATTCTACTTTCGAAATGAATTTTTCTCTACACTATGCACTAGTAATAATATCAAATGTTCTTTTTAAATGCGTATCAAGCATCTTTGACTATCATAAGGAGAAATCTCCTCCGATTCTGCGTTTGCATTGTGTGTGTGTGCGGGAGGCCTTATGGTAGTCTCATTTTTAAAAGCATTGCGAATTGACTTTAAAAATATTCTTCTATTTTGTTTTCAAAGATAAATAGCTGTTTTGAGTTCCCACACCAGTCTCATGACTGACTTGGAGTTTATTGTTTTCCTTCCTAAACTCTGGGTGCCCACCTATTTCCACACGGGCAGTTAAGAGTTAGGTTTATCAGGATATCTGGATATTCTGGAGTTGCTGGAGGCAAGCTGGATGGCATGGCGTATTACTTATATAGTATTTCTTTTTCCGCTGCACTGTTGTTGTTGTTATTGTTGTACACTCTGATGATATGATGTAATGAAATGTAATGTAATGTAATGTAATAACTGATATAGTTCTTTGTTTAAAGATTATTCATTTATTATTATATGTTGTTCCGCTGCGAATTGTGAGATTCTGTTATTGTTCTGTTGTTTTCTGTTCCGTTCTATTCTCTTTTCTTTCTATTTTAAAATGATCTATTTTCTTTCTGTTCTATTTTCTACCTTCTTATCTCTTATTTTCTCTCCTATCTTTTCTTCTCTAAATTATCTCTTCTTTTTCTTTTCTTAAATTCTTTTTAAAAAAACCCTAACTATTCGGTTTTTCAGCAACGAAAATTCGACATGTTACAGTTGGTATCAGAGCTTATGGTTAAGCGACAACCATGGTTCTGTTGTGTATTACTCATTAGAGATAGAGTCAGCAGCACTCTAGATTGAGTTTGAGTGTAATAATAGCTATGAGAGCGTATTTGTTAGTGAATATAAAATTGTTTTATATTGTGATGGTTGGTTTGTTGAGTGGTATATGAACTTTCGTCAGCGTGGTCCGCAAGACTATGCCGAAGGGGTTTCTAAACACTTGTACAGAACAATTCGACACAATATCGTTTTAAATTAGGTAAATGAAATAATTTACCTTGAGTATATTTTATATATATAAAAGAAATAATTTTTCAAAATTATTAAAGTGAATATAAGTTGATTGTTTAGTTGTTTGAATAATCTAAATTGAAGAATAATTGTATAAGCAAAAAGGATTATAAGAATTGAATTATAATTAAAGTGATTTACAATTGTGAAATAAACTTATATATATGAGAAGTGAAACTATATGAATATATTTATGAATATGAGTTGTAAAATAAAAATGAATTTAAAGTTAAATGGAAATTTACTTTAGAAATGGAAGCATAACTTAAGTGATATGGAATGAAGTTGATATTAGTATCAAAGTAAATTAATAAAGGTTAATGATAAATATGAACTTGAGTTATGTAATGAAATTCAACTTTTGTAATTGAATTGAATTAATGGATTAAATGTTAATCAATTGAATGTGAATGAAATTGATATGAAATAATGAATATAAGTGTTAATTCATTAAAATCTAATGTTATTGAAAGTTGAATAATTGAATGAAAATCAATTTAATTAAACCAATTGATAAGCAAAGGAATTTGGTTGTAATTAATATACATTGATTGTTATATGATTGTTAATGGGTTGTATATAATTCATTAAGTGTTAATGAAATTGGAAGCTAAAGTAATTGGAATCCAATTGGAAATTAAATGAATCTTAAATAAAATTGAATTTGATTTGGAAGTGAACCAACTTGAATATGAATTAGTGAATATAAACTAGTTGAGAATGAATATTAGTAAACCCAATGTAAATGAATCGAATGTGATTTAAATTGGAAAACCTATTTCATTTAATTTAATGAAAATATAAATGAATATTGATTTGGTTATGAATGTTAGTTGGTTGATGGTTGAGTATATTGCTTTTACTGCATTTGCTATGTTGGCATGTATAGTTATTATGTTACTATATGTTGTATATCGATACTATGTTCATATATGCATGTTCTCATGTTGTTTGTTGAGTGTTTAGTAGGTGCGGATCGCGTTTGCTTCGCATTTGGAGCTCGCTTTCGCGCTATATTAGCCATATATGCTTGCTAATAAAATATAAGGTACATATCTCGGATTACATATCGTACTTTTACAAATTTTTCCCTGCGGGATGCCTCATTACTTGATGAGATGTATATTTGTGATATATATACTGTCATTTTTTTTTCGGATCGAGCCGCGCAAAGGAGACTATGGCGAATTTTTCAGAAAATTTAAGGCGTTAGAAAAAATTTGAGAAAATTGGGAAAATTTTGAAAACTATAATTTTGATTTGGAATTGAAAGTCAAACAATAGTAGTTGTTTTAGAAAAGATAACTAAGTATGATTTAAAACTTAGTAAGTATTATAAGAAGTTTAACTATGAAATTTGGAAAATTAATAGATTCTATAACTTTTCTTACTTAATAATTTCGAGGACGAAATTCTTTTAAGGGGGGAAGATTGTAACGACCCAGGATTTTTAGTAATTAAAATTTGAATATTTAATTAATTTTAAATATTAATAAGTGAATTTATAAGTCGAATAAAATTTAATTTGAATTATTGGATTTAATTGAATAATTAAATCGATAATTTAATACGTTAAATTATGGAAATAATTAAAAAATTGAGTTAAATATGATTGAAAATAATTTGTAAAATTTTATTTTATCATATTGAAGTTAGAACGATATTTCAGAACTTTGAAAATCGAATTAAAAGTTAATTTGTGAAAAATTGAATATTTTAATATTTAATCGACTAGTGAAAATAGCCAATTTTTGAACAGTCTCAGAATTGAACGAAACTAGTTCCATTGGATCCGTAATAGTTATTATTACCGGATTTCAATTTTTGTGTCAAACGGAGTTATCGTTTGAGCGTGGCAGCTCGAAACGCATCGAATTGTTTTTAATATTAATTTGGCGAGTTAAAATAGCCATTTTTCAAAAAGTCTCGGATTTCGACGAAACCAGTTTCATCGGATCCGTAATGTGATATTATTGTAATATTTCAAATTTCAAGTCGATTGGATTTACCGTTTGTCCGGTACGAATTAAAACGCCTAGAAATCGATTTAAATCGGTTTAATTTAAATTGAACGTTTTTAGCCATAACTCGCACAGATGTCCGAATTAGCTTCCGAAACATGTTCTATTGTGTCCGGAACGCGGGGTAAACCCTAGGAACGTCAGTTTCGACGCGTAAATCGGAGTTCGGAATTTCCGGATGAATAGTGTTCGATTTTTTCTCTATAAATAGCCCTCACTCTAAATAAAAAAAATAATAATATACAAAACCCTAATTCACGTTGTAGCCGCCAGTTCATTCATGAATGGCCGAAATTTCATCTTCTTTCCCCTCTCAAATCTCCAAATCCGTTCATTAATATTGAAAACTTTCAACTAGAAAGTTATAGAGCTCGATGAGAGCTTCAAGTTGAACGGTCATGATCGGGAAATTCGAAGGGAATCAGCGGCAAATGGAGTTCAAAGCCATTGCGTTCGTGCACGCATTTCTATGCAGGGGGGTGCCGCACGTGGCCGGACCTTGGCCGAGGGTGGAGCCTTCAGGTGGCTTCGATTTGGTGCCGACGTGATGAAGTATTGTTGAGCGATGGAGTTGTAAAGTTAAACCCTAATTATGTGATTCATGGGTTTGTGCGGCCTGTAGGGGATGTTTGCGTGCAAAAGGAGGGAGATGGGAAGAAGCAAGCTACGGCTATGATGCAATGGTCATGAATCCTGTGGCCCAGATTGCATAGGTTTAAAATTAATTAGAATTTAGTTGTAAATTGTAAATATAAATCGTGTAAACTTCAAATATTAATATCTTTTTCATACGAGGTCGAAAACACGCGAAACCAGTTGCATTGGAATCGTATCGACGAGCACTACGCGATGGAATTGGATTGGAGTCGTTTGGAGTTAGTGAGAATTTTGGGTAAAATTAAACGTCCGTTTAATTTTATTCGAAATAAATCGCTAAAACGGAATTTAAAACCAAGGTGAGAACTTCTCACTCAATCGAATCAGTTTCGATTTTATTTTAAATAGTTAGATTTAAAATATTCGAATGCTTGTTTGAATGATGATTGATATCTATTGATTGTTAAAATAGACATTATACGCCGTTAGTAAGCGGATGTTATTTATTAAAAACATATACCGCGAATATTTCATAAACAGTGAAATTGGTATTATATATAGTAGCAATATATATATATATTGGCATATGTATATATTGGAGTTATTGATTTCCCGCATTTATTTGTTTAGCGGATGAGACCCTATTGCGCCGTTATTAAGCGGATAATATTTTAAATCCCATATACCGCGATAATTTCGTACTGGAGCGAAATTGGTATTGTGCTAATGTTTGTGGATGCAGGAAAACAGGTTGGAGGGATCCAACTGGATTCCTCAACAGTTTTTATTTGATTTCAGATATTTTGATATTTGATGGATTATCATATCGATATATGATATCGTTGTAGTCGTGATTGACTATTTGGTGTGTAGCATCATTGGACCAAGTTTTGGAATTTTAAAATGATTTCAAAGTGATTTTTGAAAGTATAAGTTATAAAATAATTTTTGGAATTGATCCATGTTAAATAAATAAACGTTATAATTTTTAAAGTTATAAAAATTATGATTCTTGAGAAAAATAGTTAAAAACTGATTTTTGAGAATATGATGCTAACGATTTTATAAAATAGTTTAATCGGGATTTTAGAATTTATTGTGAAAAGTTTAAATATAGGATTTATAAAATTTAATTATTTTATGAATCAAAATGGTGAAATAATAAAGGAGTTTAGAGACGTTTTAAAAGAATAATATAAATTGATCTATATTAAGAGATTTATAAATGGATATTATAAATTGAAATATTGACATTATAAAACAAGTTTTTATAAGTGTTTGAATGAAGTGAAAATAAATTCCATAAATGAATGAAATTTATAGAATTATAAACGGTGAAGTTATAAATAGAATTTCATAAACAGTAGGTTTATAAAATTCATAAAGTCATTAAAAGAATATACTTGGATGAATAATTGAATCTTATAAGTTATAAGATTTACAATTGTGAAGTTTAAAAGAACGATTTTTGTAAAATAATCGTTTTATAAGCATTTAACTTATAATGTGAACTTTTGTTTTATAATTGAGTTATGAATTGAATATAGGTTAATAAAGGAATTTATAAAAGGAGTTGTTATAAAATAAATAATAAAGGAATTTATAAACGTTGTTTTATAAATTTGCAAAAGACTTATTTTGATAAGTAAATTGTTATAACTTATTTATGGAGTTATATTCACGTTTTTGACTGTGAATAATCCTTTGAAATAAAATGAATAGAAGTGATGAAAGTTGTTAACGTAGTATATTCATGTTTTTGAATAGTGAATAATATGTTAAAGAAATTGTTTTGAATGTGATATTTGAAATAGAATTAAAACGATCTAACGATGTTTTAAATTATGTTGAGATTCGAAACCATAGATTTCAACATTGATTGTTGAAATAGACGTTTTCGAGAAATAAAAGGAAATGGTGGACTATAACACTGTTGTTATAGTAAATGATTTCCGAAAGGAAATGTTTTGTATAGTATTGGGATTTATATATCTATTTTAATTTCGAATCCCTATACTAGTGATTTTGGGTTGTCGTAACGATGTTTTACGCAACATTCGTTTTGGCCCAAATAAATATGTTTAAGAGAATGATTTCCTTAAAGAATGAAATATATACTTAATCTCGATTTAAGTATATTGAATATTTTCCAAGTGTTGAAAATAAATAAAATTTGTGAACTACTTATGAATAAATAAGTATGGAAATGTTTTCCAATATAAAGTGAATATTTTGAGATTTATCTTTTTGAAGATAAATTGAAATGAATAATTGAAATCGTATATGCATGGATATTGTGAAATACAAATTCACTAAGGAATTTATAAAAGGAAGTAGAACTTGTTTAAAAATAAATATTGATTTATTTTTGAAGTGTGAAAATTATATATCTTGTAAAGATATTTTGGAAAATAAATAATTTGGAAAATTATTTGGATTCTGGTGATGTTGTGCACATCCATTGATAGTTCAATAACCGACTATCAATATTTCCCTTTGAATGGGTAATTGATGTGATTTGTTTGAATGTGAATGCCACACTTATTTTTGAATAAGCGCTCACTATTCGGGTTAACCGGGAAAGGACCATGGGGTCGTATAACCCATTCCGAATATGTGATACGTCGTTGTGAATTGCATTGAAGACCGGTGTTGAAGACCGAGTATTTGCAAAAGCGATAGGATGACCTATCGATTGTCTCTGCACTGGGTAGCTCCTGGTATTGAGATCTCCTAAGTGATGGGAAATTCGATCGGGATTGTGAATACCCGGATTGCAAGGGCTTCGTAAGAAGTGCCTTCGGTTTTGTTCGAGCCCGGAACAGACTTGTATGGATTGTATGTCTGACATTACAAGTTGAGATATAAAGCCGATTTCTTTCAAATATATTTCTGTTGGTGGCGGAGAATTTATTCTTTTAGCTTAACACCCTTCTCTGAGACGTACGAGCTCAGAGGTTATGTAGTTGAATGTTATCAGCGATATATTCCCAATTGGGTAATGTGACATGCTGAATGTTGCTGTAAATGATCATTGTGTTGATTATTTGTGATAGGATCGTTTATTTGATCGTCTATCCTGGTGATCATTTCTATGATCATTTGTTGACCCAAAGCATGGCTTTTGTATAAAGTATGTTTTTGTGGACGTGACTTCGTCGAGCCTCACACCCCGTGAATGGTCAAAACAAGAAAGATGCGGCAAGGTTATGAGGGGTAGCGCCCTTTAGGATGTGTGCATTTCCTTCTGGAAAAGGGTGGTATCATGGTATGGAGCCCAGATACTTACTCATGTTGAAAACACTTTGTTATGATTGTGTGAATTGATTGCGAGCGCTCGGATGAAAGGTCCCAAAGGACCGGGGGATGGCATATTCAGTCAGTTGTTACTCAGTTAGGGGTAACCCGGCCTTGTGTTGGTAGAGATCCGGTTTGGTTCTCGGGGATGTCCATCCAGAGGCATTCTCATGTGGCAATGGGAAGTTCCTTGGCCTGATCATTCGTTGGAAATCCAAAGAAACAATACGAGACTTGTACGGTTTTAGTTGTATAACCTGCCATGGAATGTGGCGGTAACCTGCTGTTGAACATGGTAGCTATAGTAGGCATAAGTGCGGAATGTCTATGCTGGCTAAGATTTATATTCTACTTTCGAAATGAATTTTTCTCTACACTATGCACTAGTAATAATATCAAATGTTCTTTTTAAATGCGTATCAAGCATCTTTGACTATCATAAGGAGAAATCTCCTCCGATTCTGCGTTTGCATTGTGTGTGTGTGCGGGAGGTCTTATGGTAGTCTCATTTTTTAAAAGCATTGCGAATTGACTTTAAAAATATTCTTCTATTTTGTTTTCAAAGATAAATAAACTGTTTTGAGTTCCCACACCAGTCTCATGACTGACTTGGAGTTTATTGTTTTCCTTCCTAAACTCTGGGTGCCCACCAATTTCCACACGGACAGTTAAGAGTTAGGTTTATCAGGATATCTGGATATTCTGGAGTTGCTGGAGGCAAGCTGGATGGCATGGCGTATTACTTATATAGTATTTCTTTTTCCGCTGCACTGTTGTTGTTGTTATTGTTGTACACTCTGATGATATGATGTAATGAAATGTAATGTAATGTAATAACTGATATAGTTCTTTGTTTAAAGATTATTCATTTATTATTATATGTTGTTCCGCTGCGAATTGTGAGATTCTGTTATTGTTCTGATGTTTTCTGTTCCGTTCTATTCTCTTTTCTTTCTATTTTAAAATGATTTATTTTCTTTCTGTTCTATTTTCTATTTTCTACCTTCTTATCTCTTATTTTCTCTCCTATCTTTTCTTCTCTAAATTATCTCTTCGTTTTCTTTTCTTAAATTCTTTTTAAAAAAACCCTAACTATTCGGTTTTTCGGCAATGAAAATTCGACATGTTATATTAATTCTTTCCCATCAGCTTCTTTTTCATTTTTCCCACCAGCCTGTTTCCTTTCTCCATCTAAACTTTTTGCCTTCTCTATAGCAAGAAATGGTAGGCACGCAAAGAATTTTTTTTACGCAAGGCATCTCCTTCCATCTATTTAAAATTCACGCAGATTAGAACAAAATCATAATCAAAAAGCTCAGAAAGAAAAATTTAAATGGCCGATACTCTTCCCTTTCCTGCCTTCGAGTTCGATTCATTTTTTTCCATTAATCTCCAGTTATATACAAACCGCGTGTCCACTCTTTCCCCAAATTGAGAACCTAAACCAAGTCATTTAAATAAAAAAAGTAAATGAATGAATCGAGTTCATTTGATCGAAAAGGAAGGGCAGCGATCGAGGGAATCGACATAAAGGGAGGGAGGGGTACTTGAAGTCATGTGAATGCGTGCGATGTGGACGAGCGATGGGGTAAAGATGGCGTACGTCTCGATTTGCGGCAGAGAAGAAGATCGGCAGTCGTTCAATGCGGTATTTTGGGTCGAACTCGATCTCGAGTTGGAGCTCGGTAGGGGGTGGGTGGTCAGTGATGGCACAAGCAAGTGTTACAGTCAGCAGCGGCAAGGAAGGGTTTGAGGTCGGCGATCTGGTGTGAGGCAGTATGTATTTGCTATTGTTTTTTTATATATATTTACATGGAAAAAATATATAGGTAAACAGCAGGAAATTTTTTAAAAGCAGTTCTGTTTTTAATTTAATATATGTATATAAACAGAAAAGGAGAAAAAACAGTAAGTTTATAAAAAAAAATTTATAATAAAAACATATATTTATAAATACACACAAATATTTTAAAATATATATAAGAAAACGGAAAAATTAGTTTATATTGATAACGTTTGAAAAAAAGGATTTTTAAAATGTTGCAGAATTTATAAAAAGTAGGGTTTTAAAATGTATATAGGTTGGTTTTACGTATATGTAATTTTGAAGAGAAAAAAAATATACATATATAAATATTTTCACTTACTAGTTTAATTTTGAAATAATGTATTATGGACATTAGTTTGTTTAATAAACTTATATAACCATTTTTCGCTAAAAATATTTTATTAAATGAAAAATTAGTTCAAAATTAAATTATTAAATTAAATAAAATTATTAATTTATTTGTTCGATTAATCCAAATATTAATAAAGCCGTAAAATGTTTATATAAGGTCAAAAACTGTGAAATCAAGTCAAGACTGAAGTGGATTGTAAACAAAAGCAAATGTGAGACTGTCTCACTCATTTGGATTGCCGTACTAAAATTAAATGTTAAATTTAAATCATTGGATGTTGATTGATAAATTATGATTTATCTATTGGATGATATATATATATATATATATATATATTGGAGTGATTTATATTCCCGCATTATATAGTAGATGACACCTTATACGCCTCACATAATAGCGGATGACCCTATATACCGCGATATCCCTATCGAAGTGGGATTCTTTGACTAACATCTATGGATGCATGGAAAACAGGTTAGAGGGATCCAACTGGATTCCTCAAAAATATTTATTGTTTTCATATATATATATATATGACAGGATGTATGAATTGGTATGGATTGTGTGAATTAAATTGTTAAAAGTTGAATAGCCTGCGAATTTAGTTTGGTATTTTGAATATCGTAAATAATAAATTTGAAGGAATTTAGAAGGAGATTGAAAGAAAAGTATTTATATTGAAAGTTTGATTTATTCTACAGGGAACTAAGTAGAATAAAAATATATTAGCCCGAGTTATACTTAACTATTTGAAAGTTGGTTTAAGTAGAGAGTTGAAATTCAATTATATGTTAAGGGCTTGAAGAGAATTGGAATCTATAAATAAAAAAGATTTGAAATAAAATGGAATTTTATTAAAAGGTAAAATTTAAAAATGGAATAATAAATAGAATTTTATTTTGACAAATAGCTCAAAGGAGTTTATGAATTTATAAACGGGGTTTATAGATAAGACGGAATGATATCAGAGGATATGTGGAAAATATAAGTTAATGGTGTGAATTTATATTGGGAAATGGAAATTGTTTTGAAAGGAAATAATGGGATATATTTAAAAAAAAAGATAACTAATGATTAATTTGGGTATAATAGACGTGGTACGAATCAAGAGGAATTCATGAATTAAATTAGTGAATATTGGATTTTCTAAAATAAACTTTTGTTGAGTAAATAGAAATTGTTTAAAAGGAATTTTTAAAATCTACTATACTATATAATTTTAAATTATTACTTGAATTTAGAATGTTCCAAAAGTTAGTTATTATAATACTGAATATTATTGAAAATAATTTCTAGTTTTATAATCATCTTTGTAAATTCAATTATAAAATCCTCTCGAGATGTGAATCAAATTTAAATAAAAACAGATAAGACTTCAGAGGAAAGATTCTTATAGAGGCATTATGGAAACTTAGTATAGAAGGTGAAATAAAATTCACAAAGGAAGTGCAGTTGAAAACTGGAATTTTAATTAAGCATAAATGGCTTTGGAAATGTTAAAGAAATTAACTAAGGGGTTCTGGAATTTATAGAATTCGTGTGAAATGAGTTGGAATTTACAAATAATATTGTAAATGGTTTTTAGAACGGAAATAGGAAATAATAAGAAATATTTCCCAAGTGTTGAGTAACTAATGAAAAGGGAAAAATATTCTAAGTATTAGGCAAAGGTTAAGAATTTGTTTCGTAAGAATAAAAGGAATTTGAAACTATTTTCAAAGTGTTGAAATATGCAAATAATATCTTATGAAGATATTTTAGGATAAATAATTTGGAGAATTATTTAAGGCCTAGTGGTTCCTTGTGAATATTATATGATAGTTACATAACCGACTATCAATATTGGCCAATACGCTGATCATTTCAAAGAGACCGGGATTGGATTTAATTATCCGAAAACCACTTCAATCGGGTTTGAAACGTTTATGAATGAAGTCCGTAAAGATGACGAAGTCAGTAATTCAATTTGTCCAGACCCAGGGAAACTTGTACGGATGAATGCTATCAGAACATCTTCAGGAGGATGATGAGCATTCTAAGTGAAATTCATTCTAAAAAGGTAACGCATAGCCTCGGCCTCATCAATGGGGAATTGCTAAAATAGGGAAGGTGCAGCAAGGCTAAGTTGGTAGCATTCAAGTAGGGTTGGATTTTCCTTGTCTAGATGTCCCTTTTATTCGGCTGGGTGGGCGGTTTCTGATCCCAACCGTGGGGTGATCTTTTTAGAACTATCCAATAAGGGGTAGCTCCAGTCTTGTGTTCCAGAGGATCGAGTGTAACAACCCGCATATTTATCGAGTTTACATTTAAATATTTTTATTTAAATATTAAATCGTTAATCGGATTTTGGTCCGAAAAACTACTTTTTGCAAACGGTCAAATTAGGACTCG
Organism: Allium cepa; assembly: GCA_030765085.1. NCBI lineage: Eukaryota > Viridiplantae > Streptophyta > Magnoliopsida > Asparagales > Amaryllidaceae > Allium > Allium cepa. The sequence continues at coordinate 239,402,097 of CM060944.1, forward strand.
AGACCACTTCCATTGAGTTCGAAATTTCGTTTACAACTTTTTAAGTATAAACATCGATAGGTTTGGAGTTAGTGAAATTTCACTAACTTTTCCCGCTTTGGACTTTGGGTTAGTTTAGCCTATTAAGCCCAAGTTCCAACCCTCTTCTCCTCACTCTTCATAAATTTCCTAACTAACTCAAGCTTTGGCATTAATGGTGAAGAGAATGGGAAATTAAAACTCCAAGCTCAAATTCAATTGCAACTCCATCATTCAACTCCAAATTCAAGTAGAAGATATTGGATTCAAGCTTTGGATTGCTTCTCCTTGCTTTCAAGCTTCATCTTCATAAATTTTAGTGCAAAGGTGAGATTTTTATCTCACAATTCTAGCCTATAACTATATTGGACTGTTGGGAATGATTCCCTATCATTTTTGCATGCATGTTAGCATTTGGTTTGGATTGGATTGGCAAAAAACTCCAATTTTTAGCGTTTTGTTGAATTTTCTACACTTGAGTCGCTGAGTCGTTCACCCTTGAGTCGCTGAGTCGTTGGACCCTTGAGTCGCTGAGTCGTTGGACCCTTGAGTCGCTGAGTCGTTGGACCCTTGAGTCGCTGAGTCGTTCACCCTTGAGTCGCTGAGTCGTTGGACCCTTGAGTCGCTGAGTCGTTGGACCCTTGAGTCGCTGAGTCGTAGACCCTTGAGTCGCTGAGTCGTTGGACCCTTGAGTCGCTGAGTCGTTGGACCCTTGAGTCGCTGAGTCGTTGGACCCTTGAGTCGCTGAGTCGTAGACCCTTGAGTCGTTAGGTCGTATGACCCTTGAGTCGTTAGGTCGTTAGACCCTTGAGTCCTTAGGTCGTTAGACCTCATTTTATCTTCACTAGGTCGTACCGTTTTGGTCGGGGCGCTGCCCCGCACCCCGCCGGGGGCGCTGCCCCCTGGACCCCCGCGACCTGACCGGGCAGGTCGAACCCCGTAAGCGGTGGCGTTGCCCCCGCACCCCCACCTTGGGGGGTTGCCACCCCCCTGGACCCCCCTCCGTAGGGGATCTTATCTGAAAAACATTGAGCTGATTTCCTGGGATTTTATTCGCATCTCCGTATGCGATCTTTGTGACTGATTGTTTCTACACTTGCTTATGTGTTTTGTCACTTTATAATATAAAGGTTTCAATACTAGTAGTAAATATCAAAACTCTTTTAACAAACAATTTCAACTCTATTTTTAATAACAAAGCTCTTTTCTTAAACCGTTTTCCAATCTATTAGTATATACAAGCCTTTACCTCACTCGGATGAGAAATCTAATTAAACGACTTAGTAAAACAAGTGGTATGAAACGCTTGTGTTCACTTCGTCGGTTAATTCTTGGACTTGTTCGATTGAACCTCTTGTGACAATTTTATTAGTGAAGATTTACAGTTTGTTCGTAAATATTTAAGTTAAGCAAGTGGTTATGGGACATGAAGCTAAACTTCTATATTTACTAGCTTAGTGTAATTGACACTTCTCGTTGATCTTGATGATCGCTTTATGAATTAGACTAGCAATTGCGCGATGTCTCTTTCATTGCAAGGTTAGACTAGACACCACTTGTGTGACTCCATTCACACATACCTTTCTGCTTTTTGGTTAGTCTTGACCTCAATCTGTGTGATTCCATTCACACATGCGGGGTAGCTCCCCTTGGTCTTCGGACCGTCATGTGATAGGCCTCTTTCCTTTTTTATGATTTCTGGATTTCTCGTGTTGATTTCTGGAATTTATGTCATTGACTTGTTATGAGTACAAGTTTAGGGTATGATGCCCCCTTCGAATCTTTGAGAAGATTCTTGTGATATTGATTATCTCTTATTGATTGATCTTCTGTTGATCATTATTTACATACTTATAGTGGTATGTCGTTATGGATGTTTATGTTTATGCCATATCTTTTATGTTATATCATGTCATCTGATATTTATAGCTAGACTGATCCGTTTATTATTTTCTTAAATAATACTCGGGTCAGACCGAGATGTTACAGGTGCTTCTGCTTGACTTCTTCCCAGGGATTCATCACTCTGACTTTTGGCTAACTGTTTAGATTAGCAGTTTTTGTTGTATACACTTGAGATATAGACTCATAGTTGTATTCTTTTGTATAGCACGTGTTGCTATTCTTTTGTATTATCGTGGATCTTATTGACCACTACTCTGATGTACACTTTCATGTGTTAGTTATATATTCATATCTTCTTCCGCCTTTGTGATATGGATATCTGTGACTGATTTGTGATATGATTATTTCTATGTTTGTTTCCGAAGATTATTTATAGCCACCGTGTGATAAGCAATTACATGGATGGTCGCTCCTCAACAGCCTCATTCTCCGTGCTAGTTGACAGCACTACTCCGGAGTGTTCTTGGCTAGCGTGGGTATAGAGGTGGGGCGTCACATCGAGAGTGGTCTTCAGTACTCTGACCTAGGCCAGGTACTGTGATGGGCGTTACCCAGTAGCCCTGCCATTGTATGGAATCCAGTCTCCAATAAGCGGCCCTACGGTTTTGTTTGTGCCCAACTATTACTCGGCTGTGAGATGCAAGCATTGCACCTAGATTCTATTTTACTCAGACACTATTATAATTTCAGATGGATTTGATAAAAAATGTTTTGGTTATCATAAGGTAAAAACCCAGCATATTTATTTGTGGCGTGGTTTTACAAGATACCTTTTTTTCGAAGGGTTTTCGAAAATACAATAATCCAATTGAGTGTGGTTTTCTCACGCTGATTTTCCAGACTGACTCGGGTGTTATTTTATTATGATGGTTAGGTCAGACCGAGTTGAACAGACCCAGGATAATATGCTATGGAGCTCAGGAGACGAGCTGGATAACAGAGATGTATCTCTGTACTTGAATTATTATTTCCATTTTGTAGGGACAAATAATAAGTTGTCTAAAGTGGTGAATGATTGTTGTATTCAGATAATGGTATGTATATATAACAGTATAGATTTCTTTGTATTTAAAAGATGTATGATATATTATATTTTGTTCCGCTGCAATTGTAAGACTCTAATGTTGTTTTATTTTCTTCTTATACCTCTTTCTTCCTCTTTTACCCCTAGTTATTCTCCCGTTCATACACTTTGGATTGGACGAGGAAGAATTATTATCAACTCAAGGGGTACAGAACTGTGAGTCGCTACATAAATTTAATGTAAGAATGTTTTCATTTGGAATGTACATTATTTGAAAATATAAGAATGGATTTAATATTGTACAAATTGATCATTATAGAATATAAGAATGCTTACATTTATGAATTGCAAGTAACAAATAAACATTTTAAGGAAAATAAAAGAATGTTTGAGGAAAATAAAGTGAACGTTTCCATTTTGAATATAAATATAACGTTGTAAAAAGAGAAAATTTAATTTTTAAAACAACATTTTACGGTAGTAAAATAGCAGGCATAGGTTGCACGGAAGTGATTTTATTGCTAACCTTGAAATTTAAAATAAATTAAATATTTGAGTTCATAATTACATGTCGAGAAAAATGTTGTTTTTAAATTGAATTTTTAATTCATGTTTCATATTTTATTTATGTTGCGGCTGTCCCCGTTATGTAAATTAGTGTGTTCAAATTTAGTTATTTTATGGTAATTAAATATTTAATGAATGTCAAATTTTGTACATTTGGGGTTAACAAAATTAATTGAGTGAATAAATTTTTTGAAATTTCAATTCCAAAAGTTTTTTTTATAGAGTAGAGTTGGTCTATTCATTCCCTTTCTAATTATTAGTTATCATATATTTTTTCATTATTTCCTCATTTATTCCATTACTCATTTCCATTTACATTGTCTAAAGCCTTTTCATTTCATGAACGTTACCTACTTTTCATATTTTTAATTGTTTCCTTCACCTCTTTTAATGCCTACCATTTTTTAGGGTTGTTCATATTTTTACTTTATTTAAATTCCTGCTTTGTATATATTTAGCTTTATTAGCTTTTCACTAGTTTCAATCTTCATTCTTATAGCTTCATTTCATTTTTTTTAAGTCTCATCTTTTGTAGCTTCATTTTTGTCTCTCTTCACCTTCCTCCTTCCTTTTTTTCATGTTTTTTTTCAAACCTCCTTTCTCTCCTTTTTTCCAAAGCTTTTTTTCCTCTTTTCTTCTTCTTATTCTTCAAATCTTCTTCTCCTTTTTCAAAGCCTCCTTTTCTTTTTTTCGATTCTTCTTCTTCTTTAAGTTTTTTTCTTTTTCAAACCTTCACTTCTTTCCATGTCTTTTTTTTCAAATCTAGATCTATATAATCTTCTCTCCCAGAATTTGTATAAAAAAGATTAAGATAGCAAGGAAACAAAATAAAATGAGAAAGTAGTTACATATCCAAATCTGGCTAGAAAAGGAAAAGCAAAAGGTGAGTGATTCAATGCACTCACGCAATACCAAAAAATTCCATTGCAAGTTAAATAAAATATATGATGTGATATATAATTTTTTATTGCTATTTGTTGATTTAAGTTGACATTTGAATTGATATTGAATTTGAATTGACATTTAATTTTATATTGGAATTTAACTAATAGTTAAACCCCGATATTAATAAATATTATATGCTGAAAAATATTGGTTGATTTGGATGTTGTCTGAAATGGATGCTTATTGATTGATATGTTGGATGTGTGGTTGTTTATTTATTTTAATATGTCCTTGTTATCACCTTGTATATTATTAACATCTTTTAAGTGCTCCTCTAAATCATTTTAGAATTAGATAATTAAGACATTTAAATTATGGGTTGAAATGATATATACCCATATAATTTCTTGAATTTGGATTATTTATCGAAACTGAATTATTTAAAAAGTTAAGGTGTCTAATTTAAACTTCGAATTTGTTTTAAATAGAGTGGTTAAAATTGGTATTTCGAATTATTTGAAATCTCATAGATTACAGCACTTATGTTGTACACTTGACAGGAGATGAAAAATCCAATAACATCTCTGAAGCCATTGTAGTCATATTTTTATTTGAGATTGATTTGACTTACATAGGAATTTCTAGTTCTGACTCTAGTGTACTGTTTTTCATTATGCTCGGGTCAGTCTGAGCTTTTTTGTAACATCCTGCTACTATTTTAAAATGTAGCACTAAATTTGGTTAAAAAAAGTAATAAATAATTAAAAAAAACCGTTATGAATATAAAATAAAATTTGGAGTAAAACGCCACGAGCGGAATTGCAATCGGAGAACAAATTGCGGTAGGGCAATATCGCGGTTAAGGGTACGAAAATTTATTTAAGGGATATAAAATTACTTACTGAGAAAGTAAAATAAATATTCTTTAATTTCATTGGACCTAAGCTTCCAAACTTATCACTTTCATAATTATGCACCCTCATTGTTATCTCTTTCATGATTATAATTTAACACGTGCACTTAACGTTTTCCTTGTGATGAGTATAGTGGCTGGCTATATAAACACTACAAACACACGCAAAAATATATTCTTTCACCGTCATCCATCTTCATCTATACATTGAGCCAGCAAAGTGAGTATAATTTTCTTTTCATTTTTTCCTATTTCCTTGCAAGTTGTAGGGTATGTTCTTTATGTGTACTGTGCTTTGAATTAATGGCCACACAAATACTTTTGCTTTGAATTTGTCCCTGTCAGTTCACATTTTACTTTTCCTTGTTGTATAGCCTATACATTTCTTTTCAACTAAATACACTACTAGCTTATACATGCTTTTAGCCTTGACATAACATCACTTTGTAAAGATATAAAAGTCTACATGCCTGTGTATGTTTCGAATCTTACCTATACACACTTTACAAAACAACCTTCATTTACTCATTTCTACCTTGTTTAATTCTTACGTACCCAACATGTGAACATACATATATATTAAGTATAGTGCGCATGTTGTATGGAACATGTTTGTACAAAATACTTACAGGACTATGAACTTATATTTTGTTTTTTTATAACTAAAGTGGGCTATGTTAACATGAACTAAAGTTTAGGGTTATGCCATTTCATAAATTAGACTATGAATTACTAACTCCCTAGCATGCATGACGTGCATGCTACAGACTTTTTAGTGCAATTTTTTTTATGTAGTACCAACGCGGAGAGGAAATAATGAACCTAAAGTGAACATATATGCTTGTGTTTTTAAAAATAGAACATAAAAAAATTAACGTGCATGTTAGAATCCATGCAAATTTATAAAACAAATTTTGTTTCAAAAATTTAATTATTAATAACTCAAAATTTGTGATGATTTTGAGCATGCAACTAAAAGGAAATATGTAGAAGAAAGTGAGGCGAATAAACTACTAGCTTTCGCCTGACAGACGGATCCCGTGATGATCAGAAATGACACCGTTAAGTTCTGCGACCGTATGATGAACGGAAGCGTTACAGCCAAAACGGAAGATACTAGCAGGACCGTATTGCGTAGCGCAACACGACGATGGTCTCGGTTCGCTCGTCGGAGATGTGTAGAGGGGTGAACAAAACCAAAAAGTTTTAGAATACAATGCTACGCAATATTCCGTTCGCGTATGGACCGCGAACGAGTGAAATAAAAATACGATCGCGCACGACAACGTTACGCGATCACAAAACAGCAATAAAATAAGCCGGTTAACTTATTTTATAAAACTTCAAAAGAACGGGCGTTTGACGCAAAACGCGTCAACTGAAAACATTTTATTTTCTAAATTAAAAATTATGGAAAAATTCTATAAATTAAATTAAAATGACGTCATCAAAAATCAAGTCTAAATTTAAAACATATATTTTATTACAATTTAAATTCAAATCCATTGAAGTTCTTCCAAGTTGTGTTTGCATGTTATGTTTATGAATGTTCGTGCTTATATGTACTGCAAGTTAATGCTATATTGCACGAACACGAAATTTATATGTGATATAAAATAGAAAATGATTCCATTTTGGGGATAAATGGTATATTGGGAAGTTAATTAAATACAAAAGAATCTAAATGAATTTAACCGATGAAGCAAACGAGATGAGGTGAGACTACTAGACGCTAGAATCCATCCTAGCGGACAGATTCGGGGTCGCTTCCTGAATCGTGACGACCTGGTCCCTCGTCACTTATTTTCCAAACGATCTATTGCATGGACACAATCACGGTGACAGGCGTAGTGCAAACGGGAAACGAGGAAGAATCGAGAGTAATCTCATTGATGGATATGTGATGAAACAAAAATAAAGATTACAGCACAGCGAGGTGAGCGCCAACGGTGAACAGGAAAAGATAGTGCAACTAATAGATCGTGTGGGGGTACCCACAATTTCTGATCGGAAGATATGCGGATGAAAAAGGCCATAATTTCGGTTCGATACAGAGTCTAGTAAGAGTGAATAATGAATAGGATTTACTAGGAATTCCATACCTCGTAAACGAATATCTTGATAGTGGTATGTCTATTTAATAATGAATACAACTTATAAATGAATAGGATGTGATATCCCAGTTGATTAGAGTTGCAGCTGTGATTCATTTTAAATAGTTCCATGACATGGGTAATTGATTTGAGATAAATTAATGTAATATGGGTGGGTTTAGATTATGGAGTATGTGACATATCTATTTCTTTTAATATCACATATATAACCCGACTCCACACAATTATATGAATCATTGATGCACTATAATACTCACATCTAGATTTTTAGTCTGACTCGAGGTTTTGTTTTGTGACAACTCCTCGGGTCAGACCGAGGCTTTTCAGGATGATTACCTTTTCACGTTTTGAGGTGAGCTCATACGACATTGAGATGGATGGCAACTGGCATACGGTGTATAAATTTAGAGTAGTCGTAGATTTAGAGCTTCACGGACGCACGCTAGCTACAGGCCTCAAAGGAACTGTTAGAGTTGTCTGGAGGGGTAATGTTAGAGAAATACATTTAGAGTCCGTTGAACTATGCTAAGCTGATTTTGTGTAGTCATGTCGTATGTCTTATGTATATATTTGTCTATGTATGTATTAGGACGTCATTTTTGGGGCAGTTATGTATAGCTGTAGATATATGGTGATGGTCTGGCGTCTGTTTGTACCTATGTGTATGTGTGTGTGTGTGTGTGTGTGTGTGTGTGTGTGTGTATCATTTTGGTCCGCTATTTTGTGAAACCATTATTTATTGTGTTTTGCTATGTGATTTAAATACAAATTCTCCGAACTTGTGTATACTACATTGCATCGAGATGAGATACGTATCATTTCAGAAATGCTCAGGTATTTTAAACGTATCCATGTTGATCCAAAGTAGTGTAGATGAGAGATCGCTTCTTTAGTGCTCACTGATCCGAGTTATCAGACGGTAAACTCCCTCTGATAATTCAGTCATTGGAGCCGGGGCGTCACAGCGTGGTATCTGAGCGAGGATTCAATAGAATTTGTATAAATCAGTAATCATAACACATTTGACCATAAGGGAGTCAGACTTAGTTTGTTACCTTGTCAGTAAAACCCACGGCAATTAATCTCGTATAGGTGATAGGCGAGTTCTAATAAATGTTTTAAAGGGATAACATTGGGATAATACTTGATACATGTTTGTGTTGTATACCTAATTGTTAGTGAACTTTTACTATATATTAAAATGGCAAATGTTCTTTATCAGAAAATGGTAGGACCAGGTAGACCCAGAACCAGCTCAACTGTTGAGTCACCAAATGGTCAATCAAGCAACCCAAATGTACTTTTAACTATGGATCAATAGGTCGAAGTCATGAAGCGTGTTCAAGATATGGGCATTCTCAGAGACAATAATCAAAATCCCAAATCAGAGTTTACCAAGCTCTGCAAAGATTACTCAAGTCTAGGTGGTAAACCATTCTTGGGAAATGAAGGCATAATGGGAGTTCATACATGGCTGAGAACATGCGAAAGAATATTCGGAGATCTGAACCTCTCCAATCAGGACAAGAGAAGGTTAGCATCTCGACAGTTACAAGGAGGTGCCTTAGATTGGTATGAAGCCATAACTGCTGCAACTCCAGAGGAAGACATATCTTGGCAAGAATTCAAAGATATTTTCAAAGCCCGTTTTCTACCTAAAGCAGAAAGAGAAGCACTGCTTCGAAAATTTATTGACCTTACCCAAAAAAAATTATCTGTGACTGAGTATGTCAATGAGTTTAATGCACTATCGAAGTATGGACCAGCAGTCATTAGCACCCCATTGGAAAAGAATGAGAAGTTTGTGCTCGGTCTAAATAATGAACTGAGAGATAAATTACTTACTCAACTTCGATATCCGTTTGAGGAGATTGTGGATATGGCATTAAGATTTGAAAAAGTGCGGGAGCGAGATTCGGTTTCTGAAAGTCAACCTACTCAGAAAAACCAGCAACAAAGGAAGAGGCCATTCTTCTCGAAGAAGAATGCAAAGTTTCAAAAGAATAAGCAACCATTCCAACCTAAGAAAGAGGACCAGAAGAAGCAACAATCTAAAGCACAAGTAGAATGTTACTCCTGCGGAAAGAAGGTTCATTATGCCAATGAATGTAGAAACACAGGTCAAGGTTCTACGAAAAATTGCTACAATTGCAATGAAATGGGACATATAGCGAGACAATGCACAAAGCCGAAGAAGCAGACTCAAGGGAAAATGTTCGCACTAGATGGTCCCAGTTCAATGAAACCAGATGAGGGAAAACAAGCTTCGGTCCTAGAAGGTACTATTTTATGGCACGGATTATATATTAAAATTCTTTTCGATACAGGTGCATCACATTCCTTTATATCGAAAGGAATAGTAGAAAAGTTAGAATTGGATGTTTCTTCTCTTAACAATTCTCTTAGGGTGGCCAATCCTGTTGAAGGATGCGTTACTCTGGAGATGAAATGTAGTGGAGTTGTAATTTGCTTATCTGGGTATTGTTTCTCATGTGATTTGTTTATTATGGATTCCTTGAGTTATGGAGTTATTTTGGGAATGGACTGGCTCGAGCACTACCGAGCTCAATTATACTGTTCGGAACGAGTAATCACTCTCCAACATCCCGAGTACCCCAAGCGAATCCTTATAGCTCTAGAAAAAGCAAATGCTAGTTCGGGTTATTCTTTATATGCTTTGGAATCTAAAGAAGAGGAAATAGGGCAGATTCCAGTAGTTAGAGATTTTTCTGATATCTTTGAACCAGTTACTGGTCTACCACCACATCGAGCAGTTGAATTCAGGATAGATTTGAAACCTGGAACTCAACCTTTTAGTAGACCACCTAATCGGATGTGCCCCAGTGAAATGGAAGAATTAAGATCTCAAATAGAAGATCTTGAGCAAAAGAATTTCATCAGAACGAGTAGTTCTCCTTGGGGAGCATCGACTTTATTTGTTAAAAAGGCAGATGGATCACTTCGACTCTATATAGATTATAGAAAATTAAATGACTATACTATCAAGAATAAATATCCACTTCCAAGGATTGATGATTTATTCGATCAACTGAGTGGTGCAAAGGTCTTTTCACAACTAGGTCTAGCCACTGGTTTTCATCAACTAAGAGTTGCGGAGGATAGCATTCCACTAACAGCATTTCGAACTAGATATGGTTCCTACGAATGGTTAGTAATGCCATTCGGATTAATGAATGCCCCAGCTTATTTTGTTGATTTGATGAATAGAGTCTTCAGATGTTATTTAGACAAGTTTGTCCTAGTTTTTATTGATGATATCCTAGTCTATTCAAAGATAGAAGAAGAGCATGTGATTCATTTGAAACTAGTGTTAGAAACTTTAAGAGAACATCAACTTAAAGCAAAACTTTCAAAATGTCACTTCTGGCAGAAGAAAGTGAAATTTTTGGGACATATAGTCTCGGAGAAAGGAATTTCAGTTGACCCAGCTAAGGTTGAAACTATTCAAAAGTGGAAGCGACCCGAATCAATAACTGAAATCAGAAGTTTCTTGGGTTTAGCTGGATATTATAGAATATTTATAAAAGATTTTTCCAAGATTTCTGCTCCACTAACTAATTTAACAAAGAAAGGAGTTAAATTTATCTGGTCAGATAAATGTGAAGGGGCTTACCAGAAGTTGAAAGAATTGCTTTCTAATGCTCCAATATTAATAGTTCCAGGAGGAAATTAGGATCTAGTAGTATACACAGATGCCTGTGGAACAGGGCTTGGCGCAGTATTAATGCAACAAGATAGAGTTGTAGCCTATGCGTCTAGACAACTCAGGCCTCACGAAGTAAAGTATGCAACTCATGATCTTGAGTTAGCAGCCGTGGTATTTGCCTTGAAACTTTGGCGGCATTATTTATTAGGAGAAAGGTTTGTTTTATACACAGACCACAAATCATTAAAATATTTATTCTCTCAAAAAAACTTGAATATGCGACAACAACGATGGTTAGAATTTCTAGCCGCGTATGATCTAGAATTCAATATACGCCAGGTAAGGGCAATAAGGTGGCAGATGCTCTCAGTCGAAAACACCAGTCCGTAGTGTCAATGATGTTGATAGAATGGAAAGAATTAGAAGTGTTATCTTCTTGTAACCTTCAGTTCAGAAGAGTGGAGGAAACAACAACCATGTTGGCAAGTCTGGATATTCGACCGTGTTTACTCGATCGAATTCAAGCTAATCAAAGAAATGACCCCATCCTAGACGATCAAATTAATCAGTTGAAGAATGTTAATGCATCAGAAGCTTTTAGCAAGTTCGAGTTAGACTTGAAGGGAAACATGAAATTTAAAGGAAGACTGTGCGTTCCTAACACAGCCGATTTAAGAAAAGAAGTTCTAGACGAATGTCATCGATCTTTATTTTCTATACATCCCGGTGGTACAAAGATGTATAATGATATGAAGTGAATGTACTATTGGAAAGGCATGAAGAAGGACATCGGTGAATATGTGAAAAAATGTATTACATGCAGTTAGTTAAGGGCGAGTATCAAAAGCCCAGTGGTCTTTTATTACCTCTCGAAGTTCCTCAATGGAAATGGGAACATATTTCTATGGATTTCATTGATGGACTTCCTAGATCAAGATCAGGAAATGAAAGTATATGGGTGATAGTTGATAGACTCACTAAAAGTGCTCATTTCATTCCTGCTAGAATGAATAGAACTGCAGAAAATTTAGCTAGACTTTTCCTAAAACATATTGTATGATTGCACGGAATTCCAAAGAATATAGTGTGCGATCGTGATCCGATATTTACGAGCCAATTCTGGCAAAGCTTGCATTCAGTCTTAGGTGTACAACTCAATCTAAGCACAGCATACCATCCTCAGACGGATGGACAAACTGAAAGAGTAAATCGAGTTGTAGAAGATCTACTCAGGATATGTATCTTAGAGTTCCGGGGTTCATGGGAAGAATATCTTCATTTGATTGAATTCTCCTACAATAATAGTTTTCAATCTAGTATCGGTATGGCACCATTTGAAGCTTTGTATGGAAGACCATGTCGTTCTCCAACCTGTTGGTTAGAGACTGGAGATAGACTTATACTAGGACCGGATATGGTCCGAGAAACGACTGAGAAGATCGAGCTTATTAGAGATCGTATGAAGATCGCTCAGTCTCGACAGAAGAGCTACGCTGACCAACATAGAAGGGACTTGGAATTTATGATTGGAGATTACGTTTTATAAAGGTATCCCCAATGAAAGGAGTTGTAAGATTTGGAAAAGCAGGAAAATTAGCTCCAAGGTATATTGGACCTTATCCAGTTATGGAACGCATCGGAAGCCTTGCTTACCGGGTTGAACTACCAGCATATTTATCCGGAGTTCATAACGTGTTCCATGTATCCCAATTAAGGAAATGTCTACGGGATTCCGATATTATTATAGAACCAAAACAGCTAGAGGAACTAGAAATTGAACCGAACTTGACTTTCACCATTGAACCAGCTAGAATAGTGGACACAAAGATGAAGCAATTAAGAAACAAGCAAGTTCCACTATTCAAAATTCAATGGTCAGATAATTCCAAAGACTGCACTTGGAAAACTGCGGAGCAAATTAGGAGATCACATCCCGAGTTAATTGAAACCCATTAGGTATGTATATTTTATATATATTTATCGAGTCATGGATGTTAGGACTTTATTAACTGATAGGACGATTTTAATATACGAATATCATACAATACACTCTACTAAATTGCGAGGACGCAATTTCTTTAAGAGCGAAGTCTGTAACATCCCGCTACTATTTTAAAATGTAGCACTAAATTTGGTTAAAAAAAGTAATAAATAATTAAAAAAAACCGTTATGAATATAAAATAAAATTTGGAGTAAAACGCCACGAGCGGAATTGCAATCGGAGAACAAATTGTGGTAGGGCAATATCGCGGTTAAAAGTACGAAAATTTATTTAAGGGGTATAAAATTACTTACTGAGAAATTAAAATAAATATGCTTTAATTTCATTGGACCTAAGCTTCCAAACTTATCACTTTCATAATTATGCACCCTCATTGTTATCTCTTTCATGATTATAATTTAACATATGCACTTAACGTTTTCCTTGTGATGAGTATAGTGGTTGGCTATATAAACACTACAAACACACGTAAAAATATATTCTTTCATAGTCATCCATCTTCATCTATACATTATGCCAGCAAAGTGAGTATAATTTTCTTTTCATTTTTTTCAATTTCCTTGCAAGTTGTAGGGTATGTTCTTTATGTGTACTGTGCTTTGAATTAATGGCCACACAAATACTTTTGCCATGAATTTGTCCCTGTCAGTTCACATTTTACTTTTCCTTGTTGTATAGCCTATACATTTCTTTTCAACTAAATACACTACTAGCTTAAACATGCTTTTAGCCTTGACATAACATCACTTTGTAAAGATACAGAAGTCTACTTGCCTATGTATGTTTCGAATCTTACCTATACACACTTTACAAAACAACCTTCATTTACTCATTTCTACCTTGTTTAATTCTTACGTACCCAACATGTGAACATACATATATATTAAGTATAGTGCGCATGTTGTATGGAACATGTTTGTACAAAATACTTACAGGACTATGAGCTTATATTTTGTTTTTTTTATAACTAAAGTGGGCTATGTTAACATGAACTAAAGTCGAGGGTTATGCCATTTCATAAATTAGACTATGAATTACTAACTCCCTAGCATGCATGACGTGCATGCTACAGACTTTTTAGTGCAATTTTTTTTATGTAGTACCAACGCGGAGAGGAAATAATGAACCTAAAGTGAATATATATGCTTGTGTTTTTAAAAATAGAACATAAAAAAATTAATGTGCATGTTAGAATCCATGCAAATTTATAAAATAAATTTTGTTTCAAAAATTTAATTATTAATAACTCAAAATTTGTGATGATTTTGAGCATGCAACCAAAAGGAAATATGTAGAAGAAAGTGAGGCGAACAAATCGACTTGCTCTCGCCTGACAGACGGATACCGTGGTGATCAGAAATGACACCGTTAAGTTCCGCGACCGTATGATGAACGGAAGCGTTACAGCCAAAACGGAAGATACCAGCAGGACCGTGTTGCGTAGCGCATCACGACGATGGTCTCAGTTCGCTCGTCGGAGATGTGTAGAGGGGTGAACAAAACCAAAAAGTTTTAGAATACAATGCTACGCAATATTCCGTTCGCGTACGGACCGCGAACGAGTGAAATAAAAATACGATCGCGCACGACAATGTAGCGATCACAAAACAACAATAAAATAAGCCGGTTAATTTATTTTATAAAACTTCAAAGGAACGGGCGTTTGACGCAAAACGCGTCAACTGAAAATATTTTATTTTCTAAATTAAACATTATGGAAAAATTCTATAAATTAAAATAAAATGACGTCATCAAAAATCAAGTCTAAATTTAAAACGTATATTTTATTACAATTTAAATTCAAATCCATTGAAGTTCTTCCAAGTTGTGTATGCATGTTATGTTTATGAATGTTCGTGATTATATGTACTGCAAGTTAATGCTATATTGCACGAACACGAAATTTATATGTGATATAAAATAGAAAATGATACCATTTTGGGGATAAATGGTATATTGGGAAGTTAATTAAATACAAAAGAATCTAAATGAATTTAACCGATGAAGCAAACGAGACGAGGTGAGACTACTAGACGCTAGAATCCATCCTAGTGGACGGATTCGGGGTCGCTCCCTGAATCGTGACGACATGGTCCCTCGTCACTTATTGTCCAAACGATCTGTTGCATGGACACAATCACGGTGACAGGCGTAGTGCAAACGGGAAACGAGGAAGAATCGAGAGTAATCTCATTGATGGATATGTGATGAAACAAAAATGAAGATTACAGCACAACGAGGTGAGCACCAACGGTGAATAGGAAAAGGTAGTGCAACTAATAGATCGTGTGGGGGTACCCACAATTTCTGATCGGAAGATATGCGGACGAAAAAGGCCGTAATATCGGTTCGATACAGAGTCTAGTAAGAGTGAATAATGAATAGGATTCACTAGAAATTCCATACCTCGTAAACGAATATCTTGACAGTGGTATGTCTATTTAATAATGAATACAACTTATAAATGAATAGGATGTGATATCCCAGTTGATTAGAGCTGCAGCTGTGATTCATTTTAAATAGTGCCATGACATGGGTAATTGAATTGAAATAATTTAATGTAATATGGGTGGGTTTAGATTATGGAGTATGTGACATATCTATTTCTTTTAATATCACATATATAACCCGACTCCACACAATTATATGAATCATTGATGCACTATTATACTCACAGCTAGATTTTTAGCCTGACTCGAGGTTTTGTTTTGTGACAACTCCTCGGGTCAAACCGAGGCTTTTCAGGATGATTACCTTTTCACGTTTTGAGGTGAGCTCATACGACATTGAGATGGATGGCAACTGGCATACGGTGTATAAATTTAGAATAGTCGTAGATTTAGAGCTTCACGGACGCACGCTAGCTACATGCCTTAAAGGAACTGTTAGAGTTGTCTGGAGGGGTAATGTCAGAGAAATACATTTAGAGTCCGTTGAACTATGCTAAGCTGATTTTGTTTAGTCATTTCGTACGTCTTATGTATATATTTGTCTATCTATGTATTAGGACGTCATTTTTGGGGCAGTTACGTATAGCTGTAGATATATGGTGATGGTCTGGCGTCTGTTTGTACCTATGTGTATGTGTGTATATACATACATACATACATACATACATACATACATACATACATAAATATATATATCTTTTTGGTCCGTTGTTTTGTGAAACCATTATTTATTGTGTTCTGCTATGTGATTTAAATACAAATTCTCTAAACTCGTGTATACTATATCGCATCGAGATGAGATACGTGTCATTTCAGAAATGCTCAGGTATTTTAAACGTATCCATGTTGATCCAAAGTAGTGTAGACGAGAGATCGCTCCTTTAGTGCTCGCTGATCCGAGCTATCGGACAGTAAACTCCCTCTGATATTTCGGTGATTGGAGCCGGGGCGTCACATTTTTCAGTGTATTGAAGACCATTTTATTTTCTAGAGGATGAAGACGAAGATTCAATATATTATTGCTATTTATTATTATTATTCCACTGCTTATTATGTTCCGTTGTATTATTTTTTATTTTATGATGTATGTAGAACTCTGATTTGAATTGTAAAAGCATAATCAAATGTCATTTGTAAGACAGCTTCATGAACTGTTTATTTGATTATTATATTTTGTCATTCCGCTGTGAGATTCTGTTTTTATGTTTTTTCCTTCTTTTCTATTATTTTCTTATTTACTCCATAATCAATCCTCCCTTTTGAATGGTTTGAATCACACATGTGTGATTTATTGTCGATTTAAATAGTCAAAAAAGGTGGGTCGCTACAGTTGGTATCAGAACTTTGGTTCAAACATACCGTAGCCTATTGAAATGACCCTGACTCGACCTTCGAAAATCGGCGCTGAATACGACACTCGTATTCAAATGCCGCAGATCCAAACGTCGAATCTAGTTCGCCGGAGCTTATAACGCATTAAGTACAACACAGCGGAAGAAATGAATAATACATTTGATATACAACATTTGACACAATATTCAGATACAATGATGATACAATGAATAT
This sequence comes from Allium cepa, assembly GCA_030765085.1. Lineage (NCBI taxonomy): Eukaryota > Viridiplantae > Streptophyta > Magnoliopsida > Asparagales > Amaryllidaceae > Allium > Allium cepa. Next base: position 239,419,209 of record CM060944.1, read on the forward strand.
CAATATACATCAGAGATTGATACAAGACAATAGCAGCGAAAAGGAAAGATAACACCAGCAGCGGAACAATATCTCGAAGGTAGTCTTCAAGAGAGAACTCCAGTATCGGTAATCTCCAAATCCAGAAATAGCTCGAACCCCCAATAACGAAGCACTAAGCTAAGCAAGGTCAGTCATCCAAAGACTGAACTAGCTCCAGATAATCTGCTAAACCTGATTATCTGAAAAATCCAACTCAAGACTGCCCGTGTGGGAAAATTGTGGGCACCCAGAGTTTAGGAAAGGAACAATAAACTCCAGGTCAGTCGTGACTGGTGTGAGCAAACAAAACAGTTTATATTTTAAAATAAACAACAAAAGAATTTAAATAAATCCGCAATGCTTCTTGGAAAATGAAACTACCATAAGGCCTCCCGCCACACACACAATGCAATCGCACACTTAGGGGAGATTTCCCCTTACGATAGTCAAATATGCTTAATACGAGAAAACTCTTTGATATTATTACTAGTGCATAGTGTGAAACATTTCGAAAATATAATATTAATCTTAGCCAGCATAGGTACCATGATACTATGACTACTATAGCTACCACCTTAGGTGGCAGGTAATACAACTGCAATCGTAAAGGGCTCGTATTGGGTGATTGGATTTCCAATAAATGTTCAGGCTAAGGAACTTTCTACTGCCACATGGGTATGCCTCTGGAGAGACGTCCCGAGAGCTTAACCATCTCTCTGCCAACACAAGGCCGGGTTACCTCTATACCTAGGTAACTACTACACGAACGCGCCATCCCTCGGTCCTTTAGGACCTTTATCCGAGGTGCCTCTCAACCACAAATCAATCACAAAGGAATAGATTTGCAGTGACCACGTAAGTTAAGTATCTGGGCTCCATATCATGATACCACCCTTTTTTAGAAGAGAATGACACACCCTAAAGGGAACGACCCTCATAACCTTGCGCATCTTTCCTGTTTCGACCATTTCCGGGGTGTGAGGTCTTGATGCGGTCTCGTCCACAAAGCTACGCTTTATACAAAAGCCATGCTTTGATCAACAAATGATGCACAACAGCACTCAGCATGCCACACTACCAAATTGGGAGTATATCACTGATAACTATCAACTACATAACCTCTGAGCTCGTACGTCTCAGAGAAGGGTGTTAAGCTAAGAGAATAAATTCTCTGCCACCAAACAGAAATGTATTTGATAGAGACCAGATTTATATCTCAAAGTGTAATGCCAGACACACAACCATACAAGTCTATTTCGGGTTCGAACAGAAACAAAGACACTTCCAAGAAGCCCTTGCAAACCGGGTATCCACAATCCCGATCGGACTTCCCATCATTTAGGGAATCTCTATACCGTAGCTACTCGGTGCAGAGACAATCGATTGGTTATCCTAACGTTCTCGCAAATACCCGGTCTTCAACACCGGTCTTCAAATGCAATCCTTAACGTCGTATCATTACTCGGAATGGGTTATATGACACAAGGTCCTCTCCCAACTAAACCGAATAATGAGCGCAATATTTAAAATATATGGATATGGGATTTTAGTTAAGTGACAACTTTTAAATACCCAAAATCTTTCTTCAAATGGTTTAAACAAATTACCATTTCAAATCCTTAAACAAAAAGATTCAATTCACAAAGTTCACCCAGTTTCACAAAGATCCATTCACAGATTTCAAAACAATTTCCATTTCAATTGGATTAACTCATTAAATCTTTTAAATCAAAGATTTAACTTATAGCTTTCAAAACACGTTTCCAAAGATTTATTCGTAACTTGGAAAACCCTTTTCATTTTAGACTTGAAATCCTTTTAACACCAATTGGAAGTTCATTTCTTGTGTAAAAGCTTTTATTATTTGAAAACAAATGGTTTTCGTTTCGAAAAAATCCAATTTCATTTATACAAGTTAAAATCTTCGGGTTAATTCCAAGTCCCAAAACAACACTTCTAAAATGGTTTAAAACCCATATAAACTTGTATAACCTTTTTAAATCATAAATAGAATTCAATTCAAATTTTTGAATTAAATTTTAAATCAAATTTCAAACTAAATTAAGTTATTCAAAATAACTTTTATCATTGAAATTCCCTCTCAAAAGCTTTTTACTTTAATCCCAATCCATTTCCAAAACCATTCAAAAATTCAATTTTTAAAATTGTTTCAAAAATCTATGACTTAACCCATTTCCATGTGCAATCCATATTTGTGTATGTATAAGTGTGGTTTGGGAGTTTTACACAATAAAAGTGCAACATCATCAATCAACACAGATTCAAATATGGCAATATATTTGTTAAGCGGTATAAACTATAACGCTTATCTTTCATTCACAAATCATAGATATATATATCACAGATAATAAATCTACATTAAACACAGCTCAAATCAAATAGAACATCATAATCAGGGATATCAAACAGGTCAATCATCCAATAGAATCCAAATATTCATAAGTAAGAATCAGTTAATTATCTGATTAATTCAAATCAGATTAATTACTTATGAATTACCAATCCTGGTTAATAAACATTAATAAATTACAAATCATTTTGATTAATTGTTCTTTAATCATTTATTAATTAACCATTAATAATAGATTAATTAACCTTTAATTATAATCAATCAACCTATAATTCTTAAATAATTAACCTTTAATTATTTAATTCACCATTTAATTAATTATCTTTAATTAATTAATTAACCCTCAATTAATTAATTACCATAAAATTAAATATATTAATAACTCAATTAATAAATTAATTAACCCTTAATTAATTACCATTTAATTAATTATCCTTAATTAATTAACCTTTAATTATTAAGTAATTATCCTTTAATCACTTAATTAATCTTTAATTAAGAAGTTATTCATTAAGTAATTAACCTTTTTCCATTCAAATTTTATTATTCTTTAAATAGCAATTAATTTACCTATAATTACTTATATTAACAAATCATAAATTACTTAATTAATTAAAAGATAAACCACTTTATCTTTATTTTTACTTTAATTACATCACTTAATTAAATTACATTAAATGCTTAACATTGATTTAAGAAATCCTTGGTCAATCATTTCTTTATTATATCATTAAATTACGCTTTGGAAATTAAATTAATCATCTATAAGGCTATTACCAAATCATATTAATAAGTTTTTTTTAAAAACACTTAATCCTTTATAAATAAATCTTGGAAATTTATTTTAAAACCCTATAAATAAGTTTACTTTAAAATTTTGATTTGTATCCTTTTAAAACTTATTTAATTCAATAAGCTACAAAATAATTTATGCAAAGTTTATCAAATCTTCTACTTCAAAGTAAACCCGAGCTATACAGAACTTTCATGGATTCTAACTTCAAGAAAAATTGGCAAACCCAATTACTTCGAGCACTCCATACAACTGCTTCGAGTCGAACCCCGACACGTAACCTTATTCCTAAAATCAAATCACCCCTGATGCACAATGACACAGGTGTACGTGCACATACATTCAGGCCATCTTCGATCGGCGCCGCAGCCATCATCGCGTCGGCAATGTCGTCGCCAATCGAGTCTGTAACAACCCTAGATTTTTGCTTATATATTTTAAATTTGACTTTATTTTATTTTAATTATTTTAAATTTATTTTTATTTTAAATTTATTTTTATTTCAAATATTTCATTTTAAATATAAATGCTGATCTATAGTTCAAAATAGTATAAATTGGACATTTTACTAAAAAGTGAATTTCTACTCAAACTGTTTGAACTTTGACTTTTAAAATTAAAATTAAAATCATCTTAAATCTTGAATTTTATCTTTTATTATGAAAATATATGTAATAACTTGAACACTGCTTTTTGTTTCGTTGAAAACGGAGTTAAACTGTAAAAGTTATGTATATTTCAACATTTAGTGCAATTTGTTTATTCTGCAATTTTTTTATTTTTAAATTGTATAAATTATATTTTTTGTCATATTTCATTTTAGTCTGGGTCAATGTGTTATTGTATGTATATTTTTGTATTATAATAATTTTAAAATAAAGTAAACAATTTTTCAAAATCAATGGTGATTTATTTGTAATTTCTGGACACCGTTATGGATTTTTAAGCAATTTCTATAAATCTTTTCCCATTTTCTTTAAATTTAATTTTTTTTATGTGTTAATATTTTATTTTAAGTATATTTTGTCTTTTAATATTTTTAAAGTGATGTTTGAATTTTTCCAAAGCTTATTGAATTTATTTCCAAATTTTAAGCCTAGTTTCCATTTTTCTGCTATTTTCTTTATTTAAATTATGTTTAAATTTAAATTTATATATTTATTTGAGAATGCATCTTTACTTTTATGTTGTTATCTTTGTTATAAATATTTTTACAAGTCCATAAATTTTTTCCAAAGTTCATTCTGTTTATTTTCCATTTTTCTAGACTAGTTTGCAATCTTGTGCTATTTTCTTATTTTAACCTTATATCATTAATAAATGTTTATATATATCTTATATTTTGTTATATTTTTGAATTTGTGACTGAAATCATTATTATTTTCGGTAATGTAAACTTATATGAAAAAATAAAGGAAATACCAAAGGTTTTAAAAGCTTTTGAAACGTAAGTCGTTTCTTTTACCGTTTCCTCATTTACACTTTGGCAGTTTTTATTTATTTATTAGCCTTTACTTCTTTTGGCTGTACATTACTTTGTTTGGCCGTGTATTCCAGTCTTCATTCAGTAAAAAAAAATTCCACTTCTCATTCATTCACGGCCAGGAGAAAAAAATTGGGTAATAACCTCCTCTTTTTGCACTTTTTCTTCCATTTTTTCCATACTTTTGTCTTGTTTCTTTCTTCTATTTGCATGGCCTCCTCACTATTGCCATGGCCACCACTCTCTACATCTATTTCCTGCCATCATCACCACCTACACTTCAGGTCATGACCATATCCGAGCCAACCATGGTGACAAAACCCCTCAAAAATACAACATATGCCTTGAAAACATGCTAGTTTGAGCCATGTTGCTTCACCACCTCTTTTTCCACCACCACCACCCCCTCTAGCCGCCGCCACCATCTCTGACCAGACCACCACACACCACTACAACATCTATCCAGATCTGAACTTGAATGGCCAAGCCAAACCCCTACATGGTCGAGCCTTTTGTTGACCAAAAACCCACCTATTTTGCATAAGCCTCTTCATATTCATGCGTAGTAACTCCTCTATCACTTCAATACCTTGTAGCCATGATTTACAGGACCCAAACCTGAACCAAAGTATGTCCAAACCTGAGGCAAAACATCCCCTAGACCGTGCAATCAAATGTAGAAAGCAAGGCAAAAGACTGTGTATTCGTATCTCTTTTTATTTCAAAGTTGTTTCAATTTAACGTTGTGTTGAAATGTTAATTTATTTGGTTTCGTTTTGGGTTGTAACACAAGTTCTAAGCTTGGATCTCTTCCCACTTGAGCTATTTTTGTGTCATCGTGCCTTTTGGAATCCATTTTGTCATTTGAGTTGGTATCTCCATCACAAAAAGGTGAGTAAATCTCACCAGACTAATATGTACTTATATAACTGTTAAACTGACACCATTTGAATCTGTAACTGTTTATCATCATGCTATATCTGATATATTATTATCATATGATGTTCACACCTGTTATTACACTTTTTATATCATATGTTATTGTTATTTCATGCTATTCCGTCATTTATATCAGTTATCACCATTGCAAGTTCCCTGTAGACTAGAATCACTACGGGTTGAAATGATACATACCCGAACGGACTTTAGAATAGGGGAAAACGTTATGGGTTGAAATGATAGGCTTGAGAGGTTTCCAAAATCATTCATTTTACTTGGGACTGCGGGTTTCAAATGATAAAACCCGGTTTTTCTTTGTAAACTGCGGATTGAAATGATATATATCCGTATCACTTTACCTAGGCTAGAAAACTATGTACAGACCCGTGGTTTATGTAATATTTTTTGAAAATGTTTTAAAATATTTTAAAATGTAAAAATTATAACCTTTTGATAACATTTTGATTTAAATTTAATTAAAAATGATTTTTGTAGAAATATTAGTGATTTCCTATAAATTAAATAATGAAATAAGTAAACGGTAAAGTAGAATTTGAACTATAAGTAAATTTTGGAATTTATGTTGTGTTTTAAAAGGGAAATTATGTAAAGTAAGAAAAATATAATATTTTGATTTAAAAATGTATGTTTAATGATTGTATAAAAATAATAATGATTTTTGAATAAGTTAAAATGTTAAACAAATGAATGTTTAAGTTAATTTTGAAATATAACTTAAATGTGAAATTTTAAATTTTGTTTTAAAAAGTGAAATTTTAATTAAGTAAAATTTATGGAAATAAGTTATATTTTGCAAATTTAAACCTAATTGTTAAGTTAATAATTTAATTAAAGAAATGGAAGTTGTAACAACCCAAGATTTTTCACCAATTTATAATCATCGTTAAATCATTAATGGCGATAGCTAATTGCTGTTTGGAATTTTTTAAACCAGTTTGAAATTCTTTTGAAATTCGTTATGGGTTAAGCGGGCTTTAAAGTTAATCTCGGCCCACATATTTTTGGTTGCCGTGACTATTAACAAAGGCCTATGCCCATTCCCTCCTCCTTACTCATTTTCATTTCGCAACCCTAAAAATAAATCAAACGAATGAAAATTAATGGCGGCTTCATCTCGTCTCGTTCGTTCCCCTTTCCAAAAGCTAGGGCTTTTCAGATTTGAAGGCGCCGACCGCAAGGATATCGATCGAATGAGGTTGCTGCTCCGTCAATCGTTCATCTCTTCGAGTTGCACCCACGATCGCTTCTATTTGGTCAAATTCGAGAAACCAGGTGAGTGATTAATTGCCACTCACATTTAATTCAAACTTTATCGCTTTTGAACTTGGGATTTCGTGATTTCTTGGTTCGTTTGGATTTTGAAGTCGATCTTCGTTCGTTTGGAAATTGATTTGTTCCTGTTGTCTTTGGTTTTGAATTGGTTTAACCGATGATTTGTTATATAGTGTTTGAACCTCTATTTTCTCGTTCGTGTGTATATGCTTGAATTTGTCAATCGATTTCTCTGGCCGATTGATGTGATTGGATGCTTGAGATTTATCTGGCTTCGCTTTGTACTAGTTCGAACTTATAAATTCCCATGGTATTGATTTTTGTTTATGTGACTTTGGCATTATTTTTATTTCATGACGACTTCGGTTTTGAATTCATATTTTTGCACCATGCTTTTGACTTTATGTCTGATCCTTTGTAGTTGCTGTAGTGTTGCAGTCTTCGACTTGCTTTACACTTGAGGCTACCAGGTCGATACTTACAGTTCACTGAACTGTTGTATCGCTTATTCACATATTTATGAGCTGTTGACATGCGTATTGTTCTTGTCTTTGTACTTGTTTGCAACTGTAGTTTCATTGTGACTATTGCATTGTATTTGTTTCCTGTACATATGAATTTGGTGCATTGCTTCAAGTGGTGTTATTGAACACTTGAGTTTCACAGTGCACAGTGCATATCACTTGTATCTTCATCACTGCACTGTTTTTTGCATGATTGCCACTGATCATATGGTTGAAGTTGTTTGTGTGCTCGACTTTGACCATTTACTGCTGCACTATATGTAGTGGCTAATTCATTTATGCATCTCTGATTTGCCCACTGCTATTACATGCATTTATTACAACTCTTCTTCATACAACACACTTGTAGTTGAAGTATTACAGCTGTCTTGACCATTTGAGACAGTTTGCCTACCTATTTCATGTAGTCTTTGGTTTCACTGATCACTTATGTACATGCTTGCATCCTTGTCATTTAGAGTCTGCATTGTATTTGGGTGCATGTATGTTTGACCCTTCCATATGCGACTCAGTTTGTTTACTATACATTCATTGTTTGCCATATTGGTTTCACTGCATTTTCATTTATGCATCCCTTACCTGTTGCACTTGCAGTGTATTGAATTGTCTGCACTTTGTCCTGTTTACTCAAGCCTGTTAGTCGAGTTGATGTACATGTTGTTGTATGGCCCGATTCACTGTCAAGTTCATTATCCTTTGCCTATTGTGCTTCGAGTATATGTACTCAAGTGTGATCTGGGCATTTTGATGCAGTCTTGTTCTCGTGATGGCATTTGCTCTGTTATCATTATACACTTGTGGCTTCACCTCAGTTGCTTGTGTATGTATACAAGTGTCCACTTAATTCATTGAGTTTGCATCTAGGTTGTATTTGCTATCCTTGACTTCGTGTTGCACTGCCACACGATGCTTGTATGTATCTGGACTTGTTTGATTCTGACCCCTGCTTTGGGTACTTTAATTGTTATTTGCAATTTCCCGTTTCAATTAGTTGCAACTGTTCCATTGCCCTAGGTTGAGTCTTGTAGTCTTTTGTTGCATTGAGTTGCATTGCATCGAGTTCATGTTGTTGCTATTCACTTGAACTCAGTTCCATTTGTCTGGTTCAGTCTCGTACCACTTGTTGCTCTTTTCTCTGTTCATTTGATGTTTTGGCCATTTCCACTTGTTCAATATAGGATATGGTTCATTTTAGTTATGTGTATTGATCTCCTGTGTAGTTTGGTTCGATATTGACTTATGGTTCATGTATGAACCTTCCAGTCAGGTCTGGTTGCTTCATATGCACGCTCTGTCCACTGCCTTTGTTTACGAATCTGATACATTGCATTGATGCTTTGTATTCATTTGCATTTGGTCACTGTGCTTCACTACTGACATTATTTCAAGTAAGGTTGCTCTGCGTCTTTTTCTATTGTGTGTTGTGGTGCCATATCTTTGGTGCTCTCATCTTCACTCTACTCTTGCAGTTTGTATCTGCTGAACCCTTGCATTCATGTGGTGGCTGCCGTACTTGTTGCAGTTTGCACTTGGATCCATTTATGCAGTTTTCCCTTGTCGGTTTGCATTGCATCGATATTTGATTCTTCATTGATTTTGGTTCGTTGAGCTTTTATGGACATCATTACTGTTGTGGCAAGTAGTGCACGCAAGCGTGAACTGCAGCCACACGGTATGGTTTTATGATATTTTATTTTGTTTTGATTTATTGATCTTTTGCATATTCCATATGCTGTAGTGGCGAGGCAGTGCACGCGTGCGTGTACTGTAGCCCTACCCGTATTGTCATTTTAATTGATATTTCAATGGTTTGAACTGTTTTGTTTATTCAATTCAATATGTTTTAAATTGTAATTTGATTGATTTAATTTGATGATTTTGGTGTTGTCTAGTTGTCTATTTGATAATTAGATTATAAGTTTCTAATTATTTATTTAATAATTAGATTTTGTCGTAAATTGCCGTTTCGGCAATTCTGTTGTTTTCTAAATTATATTCATTAATAATCTTTTTTTTAAATTATCTACATTGATATTCTTTTCACTTATCTTTGTTGATGATTTGAATCTGTTGATTTGTTGTTTAACACTGTTACGTGTTATATTTACCGTTATCCGATTTCCTTGTTAAAGGATTGGATAGACGAGATTTATTTTGACCGTCGTCTAATATTTTATTTATTATTTTTTCTTCCGTGTATTAATAACTGAGTTTGAATTAGACTGACCCGTGTATTATTTTCTTTTGAATGTAATACTCGGGTCAGACCGAGTTATTACAGGTTGTAGATATCTTGCTTTGGGTTGCTGCTAGAGCTTTGAAGTCTTTTCATACTTTTGGAGTAGTCGTCGTCATTTAAAGTAGTCAGTATATTTGTATAGGATGATGTATATTCATGTATATTATTCACGATAATGTACTTGTACATGTAACCTCCAGAGTCGACAGTTGTAGTTGTAACATATTTATTGTATCACATGTATTGTAACTGACATCAGTTATTATATATATTAGACTTTCTATTTTATTTCTGTTCCGCATATATATTATCTGTGTTATTATTATATTTATTGTTCTAAACTATTATGAACCATCGTAGTTCGTTTTATATTGGAATTGGGTATGTCGATGGGAGTAAATGAATAAGAGATGAAAAATTAAAAATATATACCACTCCTATCGAAACAAGCAATACTAATATAAGGCCTAACCACAGATGGCCGCTCCTATCCAGCCTTATTCTTCGCAATAATAGACAGTATTTCTTTTAATACCCTTTGTTATTGTGAGCATAGAGGTGGGGCGTCACATTTGGTATGAGAGCTTGGGGTTTATGGACATAATATAAAACATAACTTAGATGGAACATGTGTTAAAATTATTAGTCGATGTTTTATTTGTGCTTTGAGTCAAAACCAAAGTTTTGAAATTTTGATGAAATTTTTAAATATCTTTATTTAAAAGTAAAAGTGAATTTGTGTTTTGAGGATTGATTGATTTGTGTACTGTTTATCAGAGTGCGCAGCGGAAACAGTGAGTCTGTCTTCGCTGAGTACATCTGATATCCTTTTTGATTTAAAAATCATAATAGGAAATTTAAATAAATTTCATTTGTTGTTTGCATAGCTGAGTTTATTTTGTTTTCTTTGAAAATTTCGAATCCGATTTGCGGATCCAAAGCGATTGCAGATATGTGATTTTGTTGAGACTTTTGCTGTTTTAAATTATCTTCATTGAAGATATATTTGAATGATTTCTTTGTTCATTTTGCGGTATACGTGCAAATTTGAGTTGCATGTTACTGCATTAATTTTACGTTGAATCGATGTTTGGTTCTAAACGTATTTTGTTGTCGTTATTGTTATAACGGAATTTTTACATCGATGCTAAATATTTGAAGCACGGTGTTTTGTTGACATTTTGATGAATGAAAATTCTCTGATGTTATATTTTGATGCAAATTATTTTGATGAAATTTTGACGTATAAAAATTACCGTTGCTTTGACTTCAGTAGCCATCAAATTTTAAAGTGGATTTTCAAGCGGTTATTCTGCAATGCTGAGTTTGTTGTCCGTTTTTACGGTATTTTGCGAAGTACAATTTCCTTATCGAAATTGCTACTGATGTTGCTGTTTTTATCACGGATTTACAAATCATTTTAAAAAATAAAATAAAATTGTTTCCAAAATTTTTGTAGTTTGCGCTTTCAAAAGAACGAGGAAGCGATTTAAACGATTCAGCAAAATCGAGGACTATGAACCCTTTCTTTTACTGATTCGCTTAATTCCAGACTTGTTCGTTTGAGAATGTAAATTATTACTTTTATAAAATAAATGAAATTGTTTTAGAAGTTTTGCAGTTTGCGTTTTCAAAAGAATGAAAAAGCGATTTAAACATTTCAGTAAAATCGAGGACTGTGACCCCTTTCTTTTACTGATTCGCTTAATTCCGGACTTGTCCGTTTGAGAACATGAAATGTTATTTTTGAAATACATAATTTTGCACTTTCAAGGAAATGATGAAGAGAATTAAACAATTTAGTAAAACTCGTGGTTATGGGACATGTGTGTTTGCTATTTTGTTAATTCCAGACTCGTTAATTGAAATATTTGCTGTTTTGATGATTTTCGTGTGCTTTCGAGCCATTTTGTTGGACCTCCGGGTCATTTGTTGGACCTTCGGGTCAATACCAGTACCAGACCTTCGGGTCATTTGTTGGACCTCCAGGTCATTTGTTGGGCGCCAAAATTATGTTAGGTACTTAGTAGGCTTCGGCCATTTGTTGATGCACGTGCGACGTAGCTAAAACTCGCCATTTGTTGGGATCGATCCACCTTTTATGTTGATTTTCTAGATCATCTTAATTGATTTCTAGATATTTGTTGTTTCCAATTATCTGCAGGTAATTGGATATTTGTTGATATGAGTTCTGATTATCGTTTGTGATAATTAGATATTTGTTGATTCTGATTATCGTTTTTGATAATCGGATATTTGTTGATTTTGATTATCGTTTTTGATAATCAAATATTTGTTGATTCTGATTATCGTTTTTGATAATCGGATATTTGTTGATTTTGATTACCGTTTTTGATAATCGAATAATTGTTGATTTTGATTATCGTTTTTGATAATCGAATATTTGTTGTTTTTGATTATCGTTTTTGATAATCGGGTATTTGTTAATTTTGATTATCGTTTTTGATAATCGAATAATTGTTGATTTTGATTATCGTTTTTGATAATCGAATATTTGTTGTTTCTGATTATCGTTTTTGATAATCGCGTATTTGTTGATTTTGATTATCGTTTTTGATAATCGAATAATTGTTAATTTTGATTATCGTTTTTGATAATCGAGTATTTGTTGTTTCTGATTATCGTTTTTGATAATCGAATATTTGTTGTTTCTGATTATCGTTTTTGATAATCAGATATTTGTTGATTTTGATTATCGTTTTTGATAATCTATTATTTGTTGTTTCTGATTATCGTTTTTGATAATCGGATATTTGTTGATTCTGATTATCGTTTTTGATAATTAGATATTTGTTGATTCTGATTATCATTTTTGATAATTATATATTTGTTGATTCTGATTATCGTTTTTGATAATTGGATGTTTGATGATTCTGATTATCATTTTTGATAATTAGATATTTGTTGATTTGATTATCGTTTTTGATAATTAAATATTTGTTGATTTAATTATCGCTTGAGATAATTAAATATTTGTTGATTTGAAATTTGATTATCGTTTTGATAATTAAATATTTGTTGATTTGAAATTTGATTATCGTTTTTGATAATTGAATATTTGTTGATTTGAGAATTCTGATTATCGTTTTTGATAATTAGACCTTTGTTGTTTTCTAATTACCGTTTTGGTAACTAGATATTTGCGGTTTTATGATTTGCGATTTGTGTTTTATAATTATCTTTGTTGATAATTAGATTTTGCTGTCTTATAATTATCGTATCGATAATTAGATATTGTTGTTTTGCGATTTTTGTATTCTGATTATCTTCTTGATAATTAAATTTTTTTGAAAATTTGTGAATTTCTTTTATGAAATTAAAAGATTTCTTTAGTGTTTGTGTTCTTGACCTTTATTTTTCTAGCTTAACCAGTTTATGTTAGAAAAATAATTGTTATTGATGCCTTAATTATGAAAATTGCGAGAACGCAATTTTTTTGAGGAGGGGAGTCTGTAACAACCCGAGATTTTTCATCAATTTATAATCATCATTAAATGATTACCGGCGATAGCTAATTGCTGTTTGGAATTTTTTAAACCAATTTGAAATTCTTTTGAAATTCGTAATGGGTTAAGCGGGCTTTAAAGTGAATCTCGGCCCACATATTTTTGGTTGCCGTGACTATTAACAAAGGCCTATGCCCGTTCCCTCCTCCTTACTCATTTTCATTTCGCAACCCTAAAAATAAATCAAACGAACGAAAATTAATGGCGGCTTCATCTCGTCTCGTTCGTTCCCCTTTCCAAAAGCAAGGGCTTTTCAGTTTTGAAGGCGCCGACCCCAAGGAGATTGATCAAATGAGGTTGTTGCTCCGTCAATCGTTCATCTCTTCGAGTTGCACCCACGACAGCTTCTACTTGGTCAAATTCGAGAAACCAGGTGAGTGATTAATTGTCACTCACATTTAATTCAAACTTTATCGCTTTTGAACTTGGGATTTCGTGATTTCTTGGTTCGTTTGGATTTTGAAGTCGATCTTCGTTCGTCTGGAAATTGATTTGTTCCTGTTGTCTTTGGTTTTGAATTGGTTTAGCCGATGATGATTTGTTATATAGGGTTTGAACCCCTATTTTCTCGTTCGTGTGTATATGCTTGAATTTGTCAATCGATTTCTCTGGCCGATTGATGTGATTGGATGCTTGAGATTTATCTGGCTTCGATTTGTACTAGTTCGAACTTATAAATTCCCATGGTATTGATTTTTGTTTATGTGACTTCGGCATTATTTTGATTTCGTGACGACTTCGGTTTTGAATTCAGATTTTTGCACCATGCTTTTGACTTTATGTTTAATCCTTTGTAGTTGCTGTAGTGTTGCAGTCTTCGGCTTGCTTTACACTTGATGCTACCGGGTCGATACATACAGTTCACTGGACTGTTGTATCGCTTATTCACATATTTATGAGCTGTTGACATGTGTATTGTTCTTGTCTTTGTACTTGTTTGCAACTGTAGTTTCGTTGTGACTATTGCATTGTATTTGTTTGCTGTACATATGAATTTGGTGCATTGCTTCGACTGGTGTTATTGAACACTTGAGTTTCACAGTGCACAGTGCATATCACTTGTATCTTCATCACTGCATTGTTCATTTGCATGCTTGCCACAGATCATATGGTTGAAGTTGTTTGTGTGCTCGACTTTGACCATTTACTGCTGCACTATATGTAGTGGCTAATTAATTTATGCATATCTGACTTGCCCACTGCTATTACATGCATTTATTACACCTCTTCTTCATACAACACGCTTGTAGTTGAAGTATTACAGCTGTCTTGACCATTTGAGACAGTTTGCCTACCTATTTCATGTAGTCTTTGGTTTCACTGATCATTTATGTACATGCTTGCATCCTTGTCATTTAAAGTCTGCATTGTATTTGGGTGCATGTATGTTTGACCCTTCCATATGTGACTCAGTTCAGTGTACATTCATTGTTTGCCATATTGGTTTCACTGAATTTTCATTTATGCATCCCTTACCTATTGCACTTGCAGTGTATTGAATTGTCTGCACTCTGTCTTGTTTTCTCAAGCCTGTTAGTCGAGTTGATGTACATGTTGTTGTATGGCCTGATTCACTGTCAAGTTCATTCTCCTTTGCCTATTGTGCTTCGAGTATATGTACTCAAGTGTGATCTGGGCATTTTGATGCAGTCTTGTTCTCGTGATGGCATTTGCTCTGTTATAGTTATACACTTGTGGCTTCACCTCAGTTTCTTGTGTATGTATACGAGTGTCCACTTGATTCATTGAGTTTGCATCTAGGTTGTAGTTGTTGTCCTTGACTTCGTGTTGCACTGCCACACGATGCTTGTATGTATCTAGACTTGTTTGATTCTGACCCCTGCTTTGGGTACTTTAATTGTTATTTGCAATTTCCCGTTTCAATTAGTTGCAACTGTTCCATTGCCCTAGGTTGAGTCTTGTAGTTTTTGTTGCATTGAGTTGCACTGCATCGAGTTCATGTTGTTTCTATTCACTTGAACTCAGTTCCATTTGTCTGGTTCAGTCTCGTACCACTTGTTGCTCTTTTCTCTGTTCATTTGATGATGTGGCCATTTCCACTTGTTCAATATAGGATCTGGTTCATTTTAGTTATGTGTATTGATCTCCTGTGTAGTTTGGTTCGATATTGACTTATGGTTCATGTATGAACCTTCCAGTCAGGTCTGGTTGCTTCATATGCATGCTCTGTCCACTGCCTTTGTTAACAATCTAATACATTGCATTGATGCTTTGTATTCATTTGCATTTGGTCACTGTGCTTCACTGCTGACATTATTTCAAGTGTAACGACCCAACTTCCAAATACCAGGAAGTCGCATCGCTAAGAAGAAAGAAAGGGATAGAAAAGAGAAAAGAAAGAAAGAAGGACACAGACAACATCAGAATCTCACAGCGGAACGAATAAATTATATTATATCACATAATACTTTACATGGTATCATATACAACAGAGTTTTACAGCCAATACAACACAAACTAGACAGTTATAAACATCTATCTAGCGATTACAATTCAAGTACATCAGAGAAAAACAGATACAACTCAAAGACAGCGGAACCACTATATATATCTACACGCTGAAACCTCCTGCTCCATTATCTCCTCCAGAACTCGTCAAAGAAGTCCTGAATCACTTGACTACTCATACATAATATGAGTACCCAAGAGTTTAATAAAACAGAAAATAAACACTCGGGTCAGACAGGGGTCTGGTGTGAGTAAACGGTTAAAAAGTTGCTTAACTTTTAGAAAATCCTTTGAAAACAAAAGGTATCACGTAAGAATTCCCACACATAAACAAGGAAAAGTTTTTACCTTACGCTAACCAAAGCATTTGATAGGAAATCCAGTGATATTACAATAGTGTCTAGGGTTTTCAAAATAAAATACAGAAATAGCTGGAATGCTTACATCTCACGTTCCAACATAGTTGGGCACAATCAAAACCGTACAGGCACTTATTGGATTTTGGATTCCATCAATGGCAGGGCTACCGGGGTACCACCCGTCACAGTACGTGGCCTAGATCACCGTACCGAGGATTACTCCCAATCCCCTGCAACACAAGGCCGGACCCATTCCTTACTGAATAGTTCCGAATAAGACAACCCCGACCATTGGATCTCTCAACCGTCCACACAGCCGAAATAAAAGAGACCTCTAGACAAGGGTAAATCTCACTCTCAAGTGGGGGCTACCCACGAAGCCTTGCTGCACCTCCCCTGTTTTAGCCATTCCCGGTTGATGAGGCTTGAGGTTACGATTACCTTTAAAGAACACATCTATCTTAGAATTCTCATCGTCCACCTGACGATGTTCTGAAAGCATTCAATCCATACAAGTTCGTTCCGGGTTCGAACGAAACCGAAGGCATTATCTCGTTACACTCATTTTGGAATCACCCTCAGAGTTAACGACAATAACCCTTGCACTCTGATTCACCATCTCGAACCTATAAGTTCTATTCCGTCAAACTCATTACGGAATCACCCACAGAGTTATACTGACGTATAGCCCTTACACCTCGAGTCTTCACTTGCTCCACTTGGATTAACGACCTAACGTTTAAATTGGAATCGATGTGGTTTTCGGATATCCAAATATGGAAACCCGATCCCGGTCTCACCGAAACCAAATGCCATTTTAATGTCCAAGTTATACTTAAGGGTTTTAAACAATTAACTCATTTCATTAGTATCTATTTCACACAGATAGATAAACTACATTTATCATAATAGATAACCCATAACATTATCACCACAGATAATCAACACAATAGTCAATCATCACAACCAAAATCATCCATCATACTATAACCAAGCATCCATATCCTATAGATACTACTCACCTCATTTCTGAGATCACAACCATCCAAAAGATATATCAATATCATCCATAAGCAATGATATATTATCCATCAATTATAATTAATTTAAAATGAATTAAATTAATTACTTATATCTCTAATTAATTTAAAATAAATTAATTACTCACGTATAAATCTTGCTTATAAATCTATTGATTAATCAACCTAGTTAAATAACCATTCACTAAGTATTTAACTTGCCTAAATATCTATGATTAATCATTCACTAATTACAATAAGTAATTAGTCTTAAATTAATTTATAAAATTAATTAACCTTAATCATAAGTAATTAACATTTAATTACTTAATTTATTAATTAACTATAATTAATTACATTTATCCTTAATTAATTACAATTAATTAATCTCTTAATTTATTAATTAATTACTTAATTAAACAATCCTTAATCACATCATTAATTATAATAATTAATGATCTCTAATTAATATTTAAATTAATTACGCAGTTAAATCTAATTACATTCAGTAATTAATCTAAAATTAAAATACAATTATTAATCACTTTGATTAATATTTAAACCCAGTAATTAACTACTCTTAATTACTAATTAATAAATTAATTATCCAATAACTAATTATCTTCATTAATTAATCCTTGATTAATTACAAAAGTAATTATCCAAGTTACTTTATTAAAATAAAACACCTTTCCTTAATTACATTCCAGTAATCACCAATCAAAACTTCTCTAAGAAATCCTGGTCCATAAATTACATCAAGTAATTATTATCATTAAATTATAAAATTATTTCTTAAATTAATTAAATTAAATTAATTAATTTAACAAAACACATTATCAGAATTAATTACAATAAGTAATTAACCCTTAATTACTTTTATAAAGTAATTATACTTAAATTACAATTGATTATCTTAAATTAATTAATCTAATTAATTCATCAAAATTAATCACATTAATTAATTATTAATTATCCTTAGATAATTAACAACATTTTCATTAATTCCTTACTTAAGAAAAATTACCTTAGATTAATTATTCATTAATCATATCTAATTATAAATTAATTCAAAACATTAATCAAATTCAATTTAATAAGTAAATTCCTAAATTATCTTAATTATTTTCAAATTAATTCCATATTACTTATTAATGACTTATTAATTATTCAAAAATACTTTCCTAAAATTAAATTCATCTTTTATTTTAAAAATTTAAGATTTAAAAATGTTTAACCATATAGACATTTCTAATTTAACTTAATTAATAACCTAAAAGTAAAGAACTATTATAAGAAAAGTTAAAAATCTAATTACTTAATTTTACTAAGGAAACCAAGCTTTTGAAATTAGATAGATTATTTAACTTTTCAATTTAAAGTTAAACATTTCATAATTTTATTTAAATATTAAAGGAAAGAATTCTTTAAATAAAAACCTTATTTGAAATCATATTCATAGTTAAATTCTACTTAAAACATGTGCTGTCCAATATTTAAAAATTTCCAAAACTGTTTTAAATTCAAACAGATTTCAAAGTAAAACTGAAATCATATTTAATTTGATTTCAAAACCAAATTTAGATCTGGCTTACAATTTTAAAAGTTTCATTTTAAACTTTGAATTCAAAAGTATTCCTGAATCCAGTTCAATCCTACACCAAAATTTGAATCTTGTTTTAACATTGAATTCCCTTTAAAAATTTAAAAAGGAACAAACTGTTTTAATCAAAATCTGGATTCAAAGAATCTTGAAATTATATTTACACTGATTTCAAATTTGAATTTAAATCCTACTTAAATTTAAATTCATCATTTTAGATTCTTGAATTCAAAAGCTTACTTGAGTTTAATTCAAACTATACTTAAATTTAAATCACGGCTTTTAAAAATATGAGTTTTCCAGATTTTAAAAAAAACTCAACACTCAGGTTATAACCTGCACAACTAAACCCGAGACCATCACCAAATTACTTCGAGTCAGCACCCCTCCATCTTCGAGTCACAACAGAAAATACCCGAGGTTGACTCTGAGTCACCCAAAACCCAACACACCAAAATTTCCACCAGAGACCAAACTCCACTGTGCAACTGCGACCACTGCTCCAGCGACTTCCAGCATTCTTCACCAACCTCTCCAAGAAGCCATCCACCCCTTGAACTGATAACATCCACCAACAATACCCTCTGCAGCTTGAAAATTTGAATCAAGCAAAATTACAAACATCAACCTGGAAAAAAACCTTCACCCCAAACATGCCAACCTGAAAACCCCACTGTCACCAACTCAACTCTCTGACCAACTTCCCCTTATTTTCCCACTCTCTCCAGTCAACTTTCAACCTCCAGAAGGAATCCAAGTTCCAAAATTTACTTTATGGTTTGATGCCCCCAAAATTCCAAAATACTGCACAATCTAAATTACTACTCCTCAGAAGCTTTTAAACATGATGCATGTTTTAATAACCATGTCTTTAAACATGCATTAAAGTTTAAACTTGATTGAATAATTTAAAGTTGTTGACAAACTTACTTCTTGAAACCATTTCTGTTATTATTTATTTCCATTAGTAACAGATTTTACTTTTCAAAACTAAAATTTCAAACCTAAATCTATGCTATAAACACAAATTTGTTTACATAATGATTTCTAACTAAGGTTCAAACATCTGGAAATGGATTTGTATTTTAAAATCCTAACTAAGTACAGAAACAGTGCAGTTAGAAGATTTGCATACATCTGTATGCATATTCAAGAAAACACAGAACATACAACATCAACAGTCAACAAGCATAACCAATGCTATCAGTACTTAAGCATAGATAAATTCAAAACAACCTATAAATTCTGATGTTGCTTACTAAAAGAAAGAACAGAGCAGTATATTTTTTTTTTTTTACTAATCACTGTTTTGATTTTCTTGTTTGAAAAACATTTTGAATTTAACTTTAACTTCTGCAGATCTTGATAGTTTGTATTTTAAAAGTAGAAACTGTTTTATTAAATATAGATTTACTCACCTTAAAATGAAAACAGAGAGCATTCCATCTGCAATCCATTTCCTGCAGCCTGAATTTTCATTGCAAGTTTCACTGAAGTCTGATTTGCATGCTATTTAGAGTTGATGATAACATGTTGTTTGCAGGCTTTGGAGCTGCATTTGATGTTGATTTGGTCTGCATGCTTCCCCTTTTTCATCTTGCTTGAATTAATCTTACAGATTGCAGGTATTTGAATTTAGTTTGTTTGCAGGTTTCAAAAGAATTTCAATTTGGGTTTTCAGATTTAAACATGCATTGAGTTTGCAGATCTTATACAGTTGAAATTTGCAGAGTATTGATTAAGTTTGGCTGTGGACTTTTTTTGAGTGAAAATGATTTCAGTTTTCTCAAATCTGAATTTTGATTCATTATAGAAGATAAAGTGTTTGAAACAAAAGATTTGTTTAAAGTTTTATCAATAATAAATTCAATATTAATTTAGAAATGCCACTTGTTGCTTAAGTATGAAAATTAATTACATGTGTCCACTTTAAAAACATGAATGTTTACACATGTAAGATTAAAGATATAATTAAATTTCTTTGTTTACTAATGTTTTAATTTGAGATAAAACCATTCTAATTTAATTTAAGATGTTTTGCATGTTTATTTACATTTAATCTTTAAATGATTACAAATGAATTATCTTTGCATATTTAAATATTTGCTTGAGTATTTTTAAAAATTATTAAAACCAATTTTCACAAGAGAAACTTTTTTTTTTAGAAAGAAAAGAACAAATGTTGAATTCATTTTATTCAAGAGTTTCAAATATACTATACTTTAATACAAATAAACTAAATTTATTTCAAAACAATTTAAAGATAAAACAAAATAAACTTTATTATAAAATACAATTTTTAACTATTATATATATTTATAACAAAATATTTACCATAATTTCTTTCTAAAAATACAAGATAGATTTATAAATTGACTTATGAAAAGTTTCAATACTAATTCCAATTTAATTTAAATCAATTCATAAATTGTACACCTATATATATTATAAATTTGAAAATATCCTTTATTAAATTTAAAATTTAAAATTAAAATTAAAACTCCTATTTACAATGTATACACATATATAATATAAATAAAATATTTTTAAATCAGCTTAGAAAGGAAATTTTATCATTTAAATATTTTTAACATTCTAAAACAATAAGATTCTCAAACTATCATTATTATTATAAATTTTCAAAAGAATATCATTTATCAAACAAAATAATTATAAATTCTCAAAAGAAAATTATGTTTTAAGTAGATTATTAAATCAATATATCACATTTTAAAATAATTATAAATGAAATTATTAAATAAATATTGCCCAAATTTCCGAGACATCACATTCCTCCCCCCTAAAAGAATTTCGTCCCCGAAATTTAAAAGCAAAGGTAATTTAATAATCTCATTAAAGATTTTATTTAAAACATAAGCATATATCAAACATATGTTAACAATTAAAACAACCAATTCAACCTATCAAACAAATCTAATTATCCGGACAAATTCTGGATAAAATTCTATCGAGTTTCCCCAAGTGTATATATATATATATATATATATATATATATATATATATATATATACCGGGATACTCGCTCTAGAGAATCCAAACAATCAATACCTATGAAGCTCCAAAACTTCTATACAACTATATCTATAACACTAGACAAGATATCAGACTGCAGACGAGTCTGACTCAACAACCAAAACTCCAGAACTACTGGTTCCACAACCAGAGATAGATCATACACGTATTCCCTCAGAGATACGTGAAACTCATCGAATCCCAGTTATCCAAACTGGCAATCCAATCCTGTAGATCAATCACTTAACCCTTGAGAAAAAAACAGAAAGATCCAATCTCTTATCCACAAATCTCTCCTGTCGATCCTGGGCTGCCTTCAACCTTCTAGATCAATCCAATCCACCACACAAACTCTACTACAGATATCAGAAGACTTCAGATAACTACACCTATTCCGGAAAACAGAACAGATGCCCAAGACATCCAAGTCTCCAGATTAAAGTGAATTTCCCGTAGAAATCCTCGGATCCAAGACAAAACACAAATCCCCAATGAATCGGGTGTTGCTTCTATCCTGAAATAGCTGCCATCATGCTTCCACTACACAACTCTGATTTGAGAATGCTGTTGATGAACACAGGTATAAACTTGATTAACTTATCCCGGAAAACATTGTTCATCAAATTCCATAAATTCTCCAAAAAAAAACCAAGTCGAAACAGAACTCAATCTCCTGATGCGGATGCAAAACTTAACTCCTTCGAAGACATCCAGAAAATATCAAACCACTTCGATAACTCAAACATCTTCTAGAGATGCTTCAATCCAAACAAAGGTTACTCAGAAAACTTCCGGATCATCGCAAGTCACTTTTTCGATTCTATTCAGTTCAGATTCCAAGAAATCGATCTTCCTTAAATAATCAAAACAGCCAAAGCCTTCAAAAGAAGAAACTAGTGGTCCACCTCTTAACCACTAACATCACTCCCAACTGAGCTTCCAGAAGAAATGGACAAGCTTCACCATATGCCTAGCCTACTGACAAGAGAATCATAGAGACTTCAAAGCCATCGAAGAAACAGGCCACTCACTGCTGCTACTGCTGCCAAAACTTAATTACCCCAAAGCTCATCGAATCTTAAAACTACACCAGCCACTTCCACAATAGAGCCTTCAGAAGACAGATATCCCTCAGGAAACTCAACTTCAAACCAAGCACAAAACATTCTACCAAACTGAGTCCCAAATTCAATTACAGACAGAACTCCTTCCTAAGGTTGCCAAAATACCAATGCTGGCTTCAGTACTCCAAACTAATCTAGACTCAAAAAAATCCATTCACACAAGTGAAATCAAGCTTAAAATCCAAAGATACACTCCGAATCTTGAAAAGATTTTCCTCCAGAGATCAGTGAAATCCTTCACACCAAACTTCCAAACTACTCAAGATGCCCAATACTGCCCTAGCAGATCACTTCCAAGCTCAAACACTCGGAACACCAACCATTGGCAGTTGTGTTACACACACCACTACCCTATCTACCTTTATTACTTATATTGGAAAACCTGAACAGGTAACCCAACAGATAGGTAGGATTAAATATATTTATATTTAAAATTACAAGTACGCTCTCTCAAGAAAGACACCACTACAGAGCCTAGGTATTCACTCAACCTAATGCTCTGATACCACGTTGTAACGACCCAACTTCCAAATACCAGGAAGTCGCATCGCTAAGAAGAAAGAAAGGGATAGAAAAGAGGAAAGAAAGAAAGAAGGAAACATACAACATCAGAATCTCACAGCGGAACGAATAAGTTATATTATATCACATAATACTTTACATAGTATCATATACATCAGAGTTTTACAGCCAATACAACACAAACTTGACAGTTATAAACATCTGTCTAGCGATTACAATTCAAGTACATTAGAGAAAAACAGATACAACTCAAAGACAGCGGAACCACTATATATATCTACACGCTGAAACCTCCTGCTCTATTATCTCCTCCAGAACTCGTCAAAGAAATCCTGAATCACTTGACTACTCATACATAATATGAGTACCCAAGAGTTTAATAAAACAGAAAATAAACACTCGGGTCAGACAGGGGTCTGGTGTGAGTAAACGGTTAAAAAGTCGCTTAACTTTTAGAAAATCCTTTGAAAACAAAAGGTATCACGTAAGACTTCCCACACATAAACATGGAAAAGTTTTTACCTTACGCTAACCAAAGCATTTGATAGAAAATCCAGTGATATTATAATAGTGTCTAGGGTTTTCAAAATAAAGTACAGAAATAGCTGGAATGCTTACATCTCACGTTCCAACATAGTTGGGCACAATCAAAACCGTACAAGCACTTATTGGATTTTGGATTCCATCAATGGCAGGGCTTCCGGCGTACCGCCCGTCACAGTACGTGGCCTAGATCACCGTACCGAGGATTACTCCCAATCCCCTGCAACACAAGGCCGGACCCATTCCTTACTGAATAGTTCCAAACAAGACAACCCCGACAGTTGGAGCTCTCAACCGTCCACACAGCCGAAATAAAAGGGACTCTAGACAAGGGTAAATCTCACTCTCAAGTGGGGGCTACCCACGAAGCCTTGCTGCACCTCCCCTGTTTTAGCCATTCCCGGTTGATGAGGCTTGAGGTTACGATTACCTTTAAAGAACACATCTATCTTAGAATGCTCATCGTCCACCTGACGATTTTCTGAAAGCATTCAATCCATACAAGTTCGTTCCGGGTTCGAACGAAACCGAAGGCATTATCTCATTACACTCATTTTGGAATCACCCTCAGAGTTAACGACAATAACCCTTGCACTCTGATTCACCATCTAGAACCTAAAAGTTCTATTCCGTCAAACTCATTACGGAATCACCCATAGAGTTATACTGACGTATAGCCCTTACACCTCGAGTCTTCACTTGCTCCACTTGGATTAACGACCTAACGTTTAAATTGGAATCGATGTGGTTTTCGGATATCCAAATATGAAAACCCGATCCCGGTCTCACCGAAACCAAACGCCATTTTAATGTCCAAGTTATACTTAAGGTTTTTAAACAATTAACTCATTTCATTAGCATCTATTTCACACAGATAGATAAACTACATTTATCATAATAGATAACCCATAACATTATCACCACAGATAATCAACACAATAGTCAATCATCACAGCCAAAATCATCCATCATTCTATAACCAAGCATCCATATCCTATAGATACTACTCATCTCATTTCTGAGATCACAACCATCCAAAAGATATATCAATATCATCCATAAGCAATGATATATTATCCATCAATTATAATTAATTTAAAATGAATTAAATTAATTACTTCTATCTCTAATTAATTTAAAATAAATTAATTACTCACGTATAAATCTTGCTTATAAATCTATTGATTAATCAACCTAGTTAAATAACCATTCACTAAGTATTTAACTTGCCTAAATATCTATGATTAATCATTCACTAATTACAATAAGTAATTAGTCTTAAATTAATTTATAAAATTAATTAACCTTAATCATAAGTAATTAACATTTAATTACTTAATTTATTAATTAACTATAATTAATTACATTTATCCTTAATTAATTACAATTAATTAATCTCTTAATTTATTAATTAATTACTTAATTAAACAATCCTTAATCATAACATTAATTATAATAATTAATGATCTCTAATTAATATTTAAATTAATTACCCAATTAAATCTAATTACATTCAGTAATTAATCTAAAATTAAAATACAATTATTAATCACTTTGATTAATATTTAAACCCAGTAATTAACTACTCTTAATTACTAATTAATAAATTAATTATCCAATAATTAATTAGCTTCATTAATTAATCCTTGATTAATTACAAAAGTAATTATCCAAATTACTTTATTAAAATAAAACACCCTTCCTTAATTACATTCCAGTAATCACCAATCAAAACTTCTCTTAGAAATCCTGCTCCATAAATTACATCAAGTAATTATTATCATTAAATTATTAAATTATTTCTTAAATTAATTAAACTAAATTAATTAATTTAACAAAACACATTATCAGAATTAATTACAATAAGTAATTAACCCTTAATTACTTTTATAAAGTAATTATACTTAAATTACAATTGATTATCTTAAATTAATTAATCTAATTAATTCATCAAAATTAATCACATTAATTAATTATTAATTATCCTTAGATAATTAACAACATTTTCATTAGTTCCTTACTTAAGAAAAATTACCTTAGATTAATTATTCATTAATCATATCTAATTATAAATTAATTCAAAACATTAATTAAATTCAATTTAATAAGTAAATTCCTAAATTATCTTAATTATTATCAAATGAATTCCATATTACTTATTAATGACTTATTAATTATTCAAAAATACTTTCCTAAAATTAAATTCATCTTTTATTTTAAAAATTTAAGATTTAAAAATGTTTAACATATAGACATTTCTAATTTAACTTAATTAATAACCTAAAAGTAAAGAACTATTATAAGAAAAGTTAAAAATCTAATTACTTAATTTTTCTAAGAAACCAAGCTTTTGAAATTAGATAGATTATTTAACTTTTCAATTTAAATTTAAACATTTCATAATTTTATTTAAATATTAAAGGAAAGAATTCTTTAAATTAAAACCTTATTTGAAATCATATTCATATTTAAATTCTACTTAAAACATGTGTTGTCCAATATTTAAAAATTTCCAAAACTGTTTTAAATTCAAACAGATTTCAAAGTAAAACTGAAATCATATTTAATTTGATTTCAAAACCAAATTTAGATCTGGCTTAAAATTTTAAAAGTTTCATTTTAAACTTTGAATTCAAAAGTATTCCTGAATCCAGTTCAATCCTATACCAAAATTTGAATCTTGTTTTAACATTGAATTCCCTTTAAAAATTTAAAAAGGAACAAACTGTTTTAATTAAAATCTGGATTCAAAGAATCCTGAAATTATATTTACACTGATTTCAAATCTGAATTTAAATCCTACTTAAATTTAAATTCATCATTTTAGATTCTTGAATTCAAAAGCTTACTTGAGTTTAATTCAAACTATACTTAAATTTAAATCACAGCTTTTAAAAATATGAGTTTTCCAGATTTAAAAAAAAACTCAACACTCAGGTTATAACCTGCACAACTAAACCCGAGACCATCACCAAATTACTTCGAGTCAGCACCCCTCCATCTTCGAGTCACAACAGAAAATACCCGAGGTTGACTCCGAGTCACCCAAAACCCTACACACCAAAATTTCCACCAGAGACCAAATCCACTGTGCAACTGCGACCACTGCTCCGGCGACTTCCAACATCCTTCACCAACCTCTCCAAGAAGCCATCCACCCCTTGAACTGATAACATCCACCAACAATACCCTCTGCAGGTTGAAAATTTGAATCAAGCAAAATTACAAACATCAACCTGGAAAAAAAACTTCACCCCAAACATGCCAACCTCAAAACCCCACTGTCACCACCTCAACTCTCTGACCAACTTCCCCTTATTTTCCCACTCTCTCCAGTCAACATTCAACCTCCAGAAGGAATCCAAGTTCCAAATTTACTTTATGGTTTGATACCCCCAAAATTCCAAAATACTGCACAATCTAAATTACTACTCCTTAGAAGCTTTTAAACCTGATGCATGTTTTAATATCCATGTCTTTAAACATGCATTAAAGTTTAAACTTGATTGAATAATTTAAAGTTGTTGACAAACTTACTTCTTGAAACCATTTCTGTTATTATTTATTTCCAGTAGTAATAGATTTTACTTTTCTAAACTAAAATTTCAAACCTAAATCTATGCTATAAACACAAATTTGTTTACATAATGATTTCTAACTAAGGTTCAAACATCTGGATATGGATTTGTATTTTAAAATCCTAACTAAGTACAGAAACAGTGCAGTTAGAAGATTTGCATACATCTGTATGCATATTCAAGAAAACACAGAACATACAACATCAACAGTCAACAAGCATAACCAATGCTATCAGTACTTAAGCATAGATAAATTCAAAACAACCTATAAATTCTGATGTTGCATACTAAAAGAAACAGAGCAGTATATTTATTTTTTTACTAATCACTGTTTTGATTTTCTTGTTTGAAAAACATTTTGAATTTAACTTTAACTTCTGCAGATCTTGATAGTTTGGATTTTGAAAGTAGAAACTGTTTTTTTAAATATAGATTTACGCACCTTAAAATGATAACAGAGAGCATTCCATCTGCAATCCATTTCCTGCAGCCTGAATTTTCATTGCAAGTTTCACTGAAGTCTGATTTGCATGCTATTTAGAGTCGATGATAACATGTTGTTTGCAGGCTTTGGAACTACATTTGATGTTGATTTGGTCTGCATGCTTCCCCTTTTTCATCTTGCTTGAATTAATCTTACAGATTGCAGGTATTTGAATTTAGTTTGTTTGCAGGTTTCAAAAGAATTTCAATTTGGGTTTTCAGATTTAAACATGCATTGAGTTTGCAGATCTTATACAGTTGAAATTTGCAAAGTATTGATTAAGTTTGGCTGTGGATTTTTTTTGAGTGAAAATGATTTCATTTTTCTCAAATCTGAATTTTGATTCATTATACAAGATAAAGTGTTTCAAACAAAAGATTTGTTTAAAGTTTTATCTAAAATGATAAATTCAATATTAATTTAGAAATGCCACTTGTTGCTTAAGTATGAAAATTAATTACATGTGTCCACTTTAAAAACATGAATGTTTACACATGTAAGATTAAAAATATAAATAAATTTCTTTGTTTACTAATGTTTTAATTTGAGATAAAACCATTCTAATTTAATTTAAGATGTTTTGCATGTTTATTTACATTTAATCTTTAAATGATTACAAATGAATTATCTTTGCATATTTAAATATTTGCTTGAGTATTTTTAAAAATTATTAAAACCAATTTTCACAAGAGAAACTTTTTTTTAGAAAGAAAAGAACAAATGTTGAATTCATTTTATTCAAGAGTTTCAAATATACTATACTTTAATACAAATAAACTAAATTTATTTCAAAACAATTTAAAGATAAAACAAAATAAACTTTATTATAAAATACAATTTTTAACTATTATATATATTTATAACAAAATATTTACTATAATTTCTTTCTAAAAATACAAGATAGATTCATAAATTGACTTATGAAAAGTTTCAATACTAATTCCAATTTAATTTAAATCAATTCATAAATTATACACCTATATATATTATAAATTTGAAATATCCTTTATTAAATTTAAAATTTAAAATTAAAATTAAAACTCCTATTTACAATGTATACACATATATAATATAAATAAAATATTTTTAAATCAGCTTAGAAAGGAAATTTTATCATTTAAATATCTTTAACATTTTAAAACAATAAGATTCTCAAACTATCATTATTATTATAAATTTTCAAAAGAATATCATTTATTAAACAAAATAATTATAAATTCTCAAAAGAAAATTATGTTTGAATTAGATTATTAAATCAATATATCACATTTTAAAATAATTATAAATGAAATTATTAAATAAATATTGCCCAAATTTCCGGGACATCACATCAAGTAAGGTTGCTCTGCGTCTTTTTCTGTTGTGTGTTGTGGTGCCATATCTTTGGTGCTCTCACCTTCACTCTACTCTTGCAGTTTGTACCTGGTGAACCCTTGCATTCATGTAGTGGCTGCCGTACTTATTGCAGTTTGCCCTTGGATCCATTTATGCAGTTTGCCCTTGTCGGTTTGCATTGCATCGATATTTGATTCTTCATTGATTTTGGTTCGTTGAGCTTTTGTGTACATCATCACTGTAGTGGCAAGGCAGTGCACGCAAGCGTGAACTGCAGCCACACGGTATGGTTTTATGATATTTTATTTTGTTTTGATTTATTGATCTTTTGCACATTCCACATGCTGTAGTGGCGAGGCAGTGCACGCGTGCGTGTACTGCAGCCCTACCCGTATTGTCATTTTAATTGATATTTCAATGCTTCGAACTGTTTTGTTTATTCAATTCAATATGTTTTAAATTGTATTTTGATTGATTTAATTTGATGATTTTGGTGTTGTCTAGTTGTTTATTTGATAATTAGATTATAAGTTTCTAATTATTTATTTAATAATTAGATTTTGTCGTAAATTGCCGTTTCGGCAATTATGTTGTTTTCTAAATTATCTTCATTAATAATCTTTTTTTGAATTATCTTCATTGATATTCTTTTCACTTATCTTTGTTGATGATTTGAATCTGTTGATTTGTTTTTTAACACTGTTACGTGTTATATTTACCGTTATCCGATTTCCTTGTTAAAGGATTGGGTAGACTAGAATTATTTTGACTGTCGTCTAATATGTTATTTATTATTTTTGCTTCCGTGTATTAATAACTAAGTTTGAATTAGACTGACCCGTGTATTATTTTCTTTTGAATGTAATACTCGGTTCAGACCGAGTTATTATAGGTTGTAGATATCTTGCTTTGGGTTGCTGCTAGAGCTTTGAAGTCTTTTCATACTTTTGGAGTAGTCGTCGTCATTTAAAGTAGTCAGTATATTTGTATAGGGTGATGTATATTCATGTATATTATTCACGATAATTTACTTGTATATGTAACCTCCAGAGTCGACAGTTGTAGCTGTGTCATATGTATTGAATCACATGTATTGTAACTGACATCAGTTATTATATATATGAGACTTTCTGTTTTATCTATGTTCCGCATATATATTATCTGTGTTATTATTATATTTATTGTCCTAAACTATTATGAACCATCGTAGTTCGTTTTATATTGGAATTGGGTATGTCGATGGGAGTAAATGAATAAGAGATGAAAAATTAAAAATATATACCACTCCTATCGAAATAACCAATACTAATGTAAGGCCTAACTACGGATGGCCGCTCCTATCCAGCCTTATTCTTCACAATAACAGACAGTATTTCTTTTAATACCCTTTGTTATTGTGAGCATAGAGGTGGGGCGTCACAGAAGTTAATATTTGAATTTAAATAAGAAATTATGTTAAAAATTGATTTTTGGATGAGATTTAACTTTATAAAAATCATAAAAATAAGAGTATTGAAATGATGATTTTAAAATGTAAAATTTATGATGTTTATAAGTTAAATGATTTAAATTAAAGATTAACTGTTGATGAAATTTTTATCTAAACGCTGCATTTGATTTAACAACATTTTTGAAGTGTAATATAAAGGATATTACAGCATTTTGTAAATGCTGTAATTGTTTTAAATGAACTAAAAGTTAATTTGAAATAAAGGCTATTATAGCACATTGTAAGTGCTATAGTGGTTGAACTTAACATTTAAAGTTTATTTGAAATTTAAAGAAAATCTATTATAGCGCTTAAATGTTGTATTTTGTTAAATGAACGGTTTTAAACTATAACTTTACGTAGCATTTTCAAGTGCTACAGAAACCGAATTTTATTATTTTATTAAATTTTAATGACATTAATCTATGGAATAAGATTTAAATTTTGGAAATTTAATATTTAGCTATTAAATAATAAGGAACTGACTTTATTTTTTTATGAAAAGATTTAATCTTTAAATATAAACTCCTTTGAAATGTAAGTTTGAAATGGTGATTAATTTCTAAATAAAATGAATGGTTTTAAATGGTATTTAAATGAATTAAAAATGATTGATGTTTCGAATAATACTTTAATATTTTGACATATTAAAATGATTTGAAATGATGTCTTGAAAGATATGATATTTTGATATTAAAAATGTTTTGAAATGAATTTTTGTAAGATATGATATTTTGGTATTAAAAATGTTTTGAAATGAAGTTTTGAAAGATATGATATTTCGATAATAAAATGATTTGAAAGAAAGTTTTGAAAAGATATGATATTTTAATATATTAAATGGATTTAAAAGGAGTTTTTGAAAGGATATGATAATTTAATATATTGAAATGGTTAGAAATGACATGACATTTATTTTGATAAATATTTGAATTTGAATGATATGGTATGTTGATATATTGAATTGGTTTTGGAAATGATTAAATCTTTATTTTGACAAAGATTTGGATTGAAAAGGATATTTTATTTTGAAGTATAAAATATTGTTTTAAAAGTTATAACCACGGGTTATAATAACGATTGGTTGGCAAAGAGACCGGGATCGGATATCTGACATACTCTCTGTCGATACCGAAAACCACTTTGACAACCGTGTACGCGGTGGAGATTCCAGAATGAAGTATGGTGGTGGCGTTTCCTTTAATGTAAATGCGTGGACCCAACTCCCGTGAGTTGGCATAAGGTGCCTAAAACTGGAGCGATCGACGGGTTAATAAGGTAGCACCTTTGATCGGACACATCGCTTCGATATTATACTTTGACTTTGGATTGATTCGGTGGCCACTTTTGATTTTATTTGGGGGTGTGGCTTGAGGTGGGCGGTAGCTGCGCGCTACGCGTTACCACCGACCCGGAAGCGTAATTGGTATATCTACCCTGGAATTGCCTAGTTGTGCCGTGTCACCTACACCATCGCGCCTTGTACGAGTTTCTATTTGTGTCGTACCTATGGAGTATCCTCTGGTAGCCTCCCGATCAGGAGGTATTACAGTACTGTATAGACTATTAGCATTATTTGTGTTAAAGGCTATATGGTTAACCCCTTAACGCTATTAAAAAGTAAGTTTATTTTACAAATAGACACTAATGTAATAGCGCAATATACTATATAGTAAATAGTTTAACGGATCCTTAGAGGATGGGCGGTCCTAAGCATCTTCTAAGTTACATGTACTTTACTACAGTTCACTTGAGTTAGTTCACATTGTATAATTATGTATGTCCTGACTCGAGTGTTTGTATTTTTATTTACGCTCGGGTCAACCTGAGTATTCACAGATTTGGATTCCACTTTCTGGAGATTGGAATCGCTGGAGATTATCTGCTTATCTAGTCTTCTCTATTTCGGTTCTGTTGTTGTATTCAGCTTATACTTGGTTATCATATTGAAACTTCTGTTGTACTTTATTTCTTCTGTTGTATCTTGTTTAACTCTGATATATTTATATAGTAGCTTCATGAACTACTATTTCTTTTACTTCCGCTGCATTATTATTTCTCTGTGTTTGTGATCTGTGATTTTTTATTTACCGTATATTCTGAGATTTGCCAAATTTTTATTTACAATGTGGTATTTTGAGCAATTCAATTCCGGCATGAGTGTCTACCTATACACTTATAATGGATGCGAACGGTTGAAAATATCTGGTCGTTACAGTTGGTATCAGAGCTGTGGTAGCTCTAGGCAAAACTCAGCATATGGAGTGAATGTATTTACAGTCACTTTCATTCGAGTTTGAATCTCTTCCTTTTGACTCGATTCCTTTGAATTTTGGAACGTTCCCTGCGGTTCTAAAATCCATTCGTGTCCTTCACTATTCATCTTCTTTTGATTCTGGAGTATCCCATAACTCTACTTCGAATGATCTTTATAATGAGTTGGCAATCCCGCCAATCTCAAAAATTGAATTGTAAAAGGGCGAAACTCATTTACAACTAGCATCGACTCACCAGAGATTTATATCTACCCTTTGTTTAGATGCTAATATCTTTTGTTATCCCAAACTCTAACTCTTGAGATTTAATGTAGATTTACCCCAGAAAAATCCACATTGATCTTATTCTTTAAGTCACGATTGACCCGGTTAAGGTTGCCCACGATTATCTAAGCTTATCCACCCCCTACTCTGTTATTTAATCATCCTGTCTTTTGTTTCCAATCTATTCTTCCAAACATTTTGAATTGTACTTGTATATCTATGTTTTTTATATATATTGTGTTGTTTGAGTTGTTGATGTTGATTTGGGTTTCCGATCGATTCGTCTGATCAACGCTATCGATAGGATTTCCAAAATACTTTGACAGAACGAACTGACACAATATTATTTTAAAATTTTGGTTATTGAAATAAATTTTGATATATAAGTAAATTTATGGAACTTAATAAACTGATTTAAATTGATTATTTGAAGTGATAATACTTGATTTATCATTTATTGTTCTATAAATGAATTTATAGATAGTTATAAATTGATTTGGAAGCTGAAATGAGTTTAGAACAAGAAATTTGAGAATTTAATTTCGGATGGTTTCAAACCCCGTGTTTAAAGTTTTAAAGGGTTATATTATTTAAAGTATTTTCGAATAGAAATTTGTTTTAAAAGAACTTGAAAGTTTAAAAATTAGTGCTCTTCTCTTTGTCGCTGGAAAATAACTTCGGTAATGACCGCGGCATCATCAACATTCATTTTCGAGTTTCAAAGTGAAGAGACCACTCTGTAGACTTACTACAACTTTGTTTTGGTAAATCAAATTGATTTGAATTGAATTTCTAAAATATGACTTGATTTATAATATATCGAGATATGATTTAAATTTGATTTGATAAACTATGTACATACCTTTAGTTATCTCTAAATGGTTTGAAGAAATTGAAAATTCAATTCTTAAATATATTTTTTAAAAATAATTTCAATTATTAAAAGAAAATAAAAAAATTTTGGGTAAATAATTCAAACTTGAGATAATTGAATTAGAAAGTTTTATTTGTATAATACTCAATTGCATTCCAATATAACTTACCTTAATTTCAGAAGTTAACAATGTAATTGGATAATATACAATATAAAAAGATTTTATAAGTAAAATTTGAGTGGTTATAATAAACGTTATACACTTAAATTTTAGTAGAAAAAAAAGAGATTAACAGAGGTAAATTGAATAAATGGGTAATTAAATAATTTACAATATAAAATAATGTTAAAAGAACTAAGAATAAAAGAAAGCAGTTATAATAAGTGTAAGTATATTTAACATAAGTGATAAATATATTGAGCGGAATAAATTTAATTTTAATTAGGAATAAAGAAGAATAGAATTTATTAAGTACATTGTGAGTGTAATAAATGATTATTTTTCAAACCCATGGTTTAAAAATTGTTAATTTAAGATGATTAGATAATAAGATAATGAAATTTAGGACAGTTAAGATTTATTTAACCTGTGTAAAGATTTATTCTCCATTTAAGTTGAAATTTCCATGCTTTCAAATTTATTTCCTTATTTTGTTTTTCAAACTATCTTTTTGTTGTCCTTATTATCCGTATCTTCCTACAGACTGGTATAGGCATCTTTCTATAATCTTTCCGTTTAGAAATCTTTCTATAATCTTTGATAATCTTTGGTAATCATTTTGAATCCACCTTTTCCGTGCTTGTGTTCTTAATTTTGGGGAATCTAGGAAAGATCATCTCCACCTTGTTAAACTTACCTATAACAACAGTTATCAGATATAATTTCAATTTTCTTGTCATCTTATCTTAATCCTATTTCACTCTATCTTTTTCTATGCTTTTCCGTACCTCATTCCTTTTCGAGGACGAAAAGTTTTGAGTGGGGGAGAGTGTACAACCCTAGATTTTTGCCTATATATTTTAAATTTGACTTTATTTTATTTTAATTATTTTAAATTTATTTTTATTTTAAATTTATTTTTATTTCAAATATTTCATTTTAAATATAAATGCTGATCTATAGTTCAAAATAGTATAAATTGGACATTTTACTGAAAAGTGAATTTCTACTCAAACTGTTTGAACTTTGACTTTTAAAATTAAAATTAAAATCATTTTAAATATTAAATTTTATCTTTTATTATGAAAATAGATGTAATAATTTGAACACTGCTTTTTGTTTCGTTGAAAACGGAGTAAAACTGTGAAAGTTACGTATATTTCAATGAGTGCAATTTGTTTAATCTGCAATTTTGTAATTTTTAAATTTTATAAATTATATTTTTTGTCATATTTAATTTTAATCTGGGTCAATATGTTATTGTATGTATATTTTTGTATTATAATAATTTTAAAATAAAGTAAACAATTTTCCAAAGTCAATGGTGATTTATTTGTAATTTCTGGACACCGTTTTGGATTTTTAAGCAATTTCTTTAAATCTTTTCCTATTTTCTTTAAATTTAATTTTTTTATGTGTTAATATTTTATTTTAAGTATATTTTGTCTTTTAATTTTTTAAAGTGATGTTTGAATTTTTCCAATGCTTATTGAATTTATTTCCAAATTTTAAGCCTAGTTTCCATTTTTCTGCTATTTTCTTTATTTAAATTATGTTTAAATTTAAATTTATATATTTATTTGTGAATGCATCTTTACTTTTATGTTTTTATCTTTGTTATAAATATTTTTACAAGTCCACGAAATTTTTCCAAAGTTCATTCTGTTAATTTTCCATTTTTCTAGACTAGTTTGCAATCTTGTGCTATTTTCTTATTTTAACCTTATATCATTAATAAATATTTATATATATCTTATATTTTGTTATATTTTCGAATTTGTGACTGAAATCATTATTATTTTCAGTAATGTAAACTTATATGAATAAATAAAGGAAATACCAAAGGTTTTAAAAGCTTTTGAAACGTAAGTCGTTTCTTTTACCGTTTCCTCATTTACTCTTTGGCAGTTTTTATTTATTTATTAGCCTTTACTTCTTTTGGCTGTATATTACTTTGTTTGGCCGTGTGTTCCAGTCTTCATTCACTAAAAAAAAATTCCACTTCTCATTCATTCACAGCTAGGAGAAAAAAATTGGGTAATGGCCTCCTCTTTTTGCACTTTTTCTTCCATTTTTTCCATACTTTTGTCTTGTATCTTTCTTCTATTTGCATGGCCTCCTCACTAGTGCCATGGCCACCACTCTCTACATCTATTCCCTGCCATCATCACCACCTACACTCCAGGTCGTGACCATATCCGAGCCAACCATGGTGACAAAACCCCTCAAAAATACAACATATGCCTTGAAAACATGCTAGTTTGAGCCTTGTTGCTTCACCACCTCTTTTTCCACCACCACCAACGCCTCTAGCCACCACCACCACCTCTGACCAGACCACCACACACCACTACAACATCTGTCCAGATCTGAACTTGAATGGCCTAGCCAAACCCCTACATGATCGAGCCTTTTGTTCACCAAAAACTCACCTATTTTGCATAAGCCTCTTCATATTCATGCGTTGTAACTCCTCTACCACTTCAATACCTTGTAGCCATGATTTATAGGACCCAAACCTGAACCAAAGTATGTCCAAACCTGAGACAAAACATCCCCTAGACCGTGCAATCAAATGTAGAAAGCAAGGCAAAAGACTGTGTATTCGTATCTCTTTTTATTTCAAAGTTGTTTCAATTTAATGTTGTGTTAAAATGTTAATTTATTTGGTTTTGTTTTGGGTTGTAACACAAGTTCTATGCTTGAATCTCTTCCCACTTGAGCCTATTTTTGTGTGATCGTGCCTT
Source organism: Allium cepa (assembly GCA_030765085.1). Classification (NCBI taxonomy): domain Eukaryota; kingdom Viridiplantae; phylum Streptophyta; class Magnoliopsida; order Asparagales; family Amaryllidaceae; genus Allium; species Allium cepa. Next base: position 239,456,278 of record CM060944.1, read on the forward strand.
TTGGAATCCGTTGTGTCATTTGAGTTGATATCTCCAGCACAAAAAGGTGAGTAAATCTCACCAGACTAATATGTACTTATATAACTGATAAACTGACACCATTTGAATCTGTAACTGTTTATCATCATGCTATATCTGCTATATTATTATCATATGATGTTCACACCTGTTATTACACTTTTTATATCATATGTTATTGTTATTTCATGCTATTCTGTCATTTATATCAGTTATCACCATTGCAAGTTCCCTGTAGACTAGAATCACTATGGGTTGAAATGATACATATCCGAACGGACTTTAGAATAGGGGAAAACTTTATGGGATGAAATGATAGGCTTGAGCGGTTTCCAAAATCATTCATTTTATTTGGGACTGCGGGTTTGAAATGATAAAACCCGGTTTTCCTTTGTAAACTGCGGATTGAAATGATATATATCCGTATCACTTGACCTAGGTTAGAAAACTATATACAGACCCGTGGTTTATGTAATATTTTTGAAAATGTTTTAAAATTTTTTAAAATGTAAAACTTATAATATTTTGATTCAAATTTAATTAAAAATTATTTTTGTAGAAATATTAGTGATTTTCTATAAATTAAATAATGAAATAAGTAAACGGTAAAATAAAATTTGAACTATAAGTAAATTTTGGAATTTATGTTGTGTTTTAAAAGGGAAATTATGTGAAGTAAGAAAAATATAATTTTTTGATTTAAAAATGTATTTTTAATGATTGTATAAAAATAATAATGATTTTTGAATAAGTTAAAATGTTAAACAAATGAATGTTTAAGTAAATTTTGAAATATAACTTAAATGTGAAATTTTAAATTTTGTTTTAAAAAGTGAAATTTTAATTAAGTAAAATTTATGGAAATAAGTTATATTTTGTAAATTTAAACCTAATTTTCAAGTTAATAATTTAATTAAAGAAATGGAAGTTAATACTTGAATTTAAATAAGAAATTATGTTAAAAATTGATTTTTGGATGAGATTTAACTTTATAAAAATCATAAAAATAAGAGTATTGAAATGATGATTTTAAAATGTAAAATTTATGATGTTTATAAGTTAAATGATTTAAATTAAAGATTAACTGTTGGTGAAATTTTTATTTAAACGCTGAATTTGATTTAACAACATTTTTGAAGTGTAATATAAAGGATATTACAGCATTTTGTAAATGTGTAATTGTTTTAAATGAACTAAAACTTTAATTTGAAATAAAGGCTATTATAGCACATTGTAAGTGATATAGTGTTTAAACTTAACATTTAAAGTTTATTTGAAATTTAAAGAAAATCTATTATAGCGCTTAAATGTTGTATTTTGTTAAATGAACCATTTTAAACTATAACTTCACGTAGCATTTTCAAGTGCTACGGAAACTGAATTTTATTATTTTATTAAATTTTAATGAGATTAATATTTGGAATAAGATTTAAATTTTGGAAATTTAATATTTAGCTATTAAATAATAAGGATCTGACTTTATTTTTTTATGAACAGATTTAATCTTTAAATATAAACTCCTTTGAAATGTAAGTTTGAAATGGTGATTAATTTCTAAATAAAATGAATGGTTTTAAATGGTATTTAAATGAATTAAAAATGAATGATTTTTTGAATAATAATTTGGTATTTTGATATATTAAAATGATTTGAAATGAATTTTTGAAAGATATGATATTTTGATATTAAAAATGTTTTGAAATGAATTTTTGAAAGATATGATATTTTGATATTAAAAATGTTTTGAAATGAAGTTTTGAAAGATATGATATTTCGATAATAAAATGATTTGAAAGAAAGTTTTGAAAAGATATGATATTTTAATAGGTTAAATAGATTTGAAAGGAGTTTTTGAAAGGATATGATAATTTAATATATTGAAATGGTTAGAAATGACTTGATATTTATTTTGATAAATATTTGAATTTGAATGATATGGTATGTCGATATATTGAAATGGTTTTGGAAATGATTAAATATTTATTTTGATAAAGATTTGGATTGAAAAGGATATTTTATTTTGAAGTATAAAATATTGTTTTAAAAGTTATAACCACGGGTTATAATAACAATTGGTTGGCAAAGAGACCAGGATCAGATATCTGGCATACTCTCTGTCGATACCGAAAACCACTTTGACAACCGTGTACGCGGTGGAGATTCCAGAATGAAGTAGGATGGTGGTGGCGTTTCCTTTAAGGTAAATGCATGGACCCGACTCCCGTGAGTTGGCATAAGGTGGCTAAAATAGGAGCGATCGACGGGTTAATAAGGTAGCACCTTTGATCGGACACATCCCTTCGATATTATACTTTGACTTTGGATTGATTCGGTGGCCACTTTTGTTTTTATTTAGTGGTGTGGCTCGAGGTGGGCGATAGCTGCACGCTACGCGTTACCACCAACCCAGAAGCATAATTGGTATATCTACCGTGGCATTGCCTAGTTGTGCCATGTCACCTACCCTATCGTGCCTTGTACGAGTTGCTATTTGTGTCGTACCTATGGAGTATCCTCTGGTAGCCTCCCGATCAGGAGGTATTACGGTACTGTATAGACTATTGGCACTATTTGTGTTAAGGGCTATATGGATAACCCCTTAAAGCTATTAAAAAGTAAGTTTATTTTAAAAATAGACACTATTGTAATAGCGCAATATACTATATAGTAAATAGTTTAACGGATCCTTAGAGGATGGGTGGTCCCAAGCATCTTCTAAGTTACATGTACTTTTACTACAGTTCACTTGAGTTGGTTCACATTGTATAAGTATGTATATCCTGACTCGAGTGTTTGTATTTTTATTTACGCTCGGGTCAGCTTGAGTATTCACAAATTTGGATTCCACTTTCTGGAGATTGCAATCGCTGGAGATTATCTACTTATCTAGTCTTATCTATTTCGGTTCTTTTGTTGTATTCAGCTTGTACTTGGTTATCATATTGAAACTTCTGTTGTACTTTATTTCTTCTGTTATATCTTGTTTAACTCTGATATATTTATATAGTAGCTTCATGAACTACTATTTCTTTTACTTCTGCTGCATTATTATTTCTCTGTGTCTGTGATCTGTGATTTTTTATTTATTGTATATTCTGAGATTTGCCAAATTTTTATTTACAACGCGGTATTTTGAGCAATTCAATTCCGGCATGAGTGTCTGCCTATACACTTATAATAGATGCAAATGGTTGAAAATATTGGGTTGTTACAGAGTCGATGACCCAGAAAACTCGTAAGCTCATCAGTACAGAATCGAGCAAATTTGAGACCAATTGTTCATTCCGGTAACCCACTCGATCGCCAAAACCCAATTCGCTCCGTCACATGACGACAACGGAGTCCACGCCCTCTCTACCACAGCTGCTCCAAAGATCCCCGAAGCCTTTCCCTTAAGTCCGGCACCACCCGATGCCACGACGATGTCCAAAATTCCTCGACAAACTCCTCAACCCCATCAGCATTTTAAACCCTAAATTAATGAATGCAAACCACCACAACTCACGAGAAAATGCCAGGCTAATTTTCCAATGATCTATACCCATCACTCCACCTTCAACGTAAATCTCAAACCGCATCCCTCTGCCGATCGACGGCAATTGGTGAAAAAGCAATTTCAGGTTAACTCAAAATTTCTCATTGAATATAGGCTGAAAGAATTTGTAATGATATCCTAAAATCATCATTTCCTAATGTAAACTCAATTATGGAATCAATTCACAAGATTCCAAATATTGATTTTTTCTGAATTTTTAACAATTTCACTGTATTTTATCACTTTTAAATATCTACTAAATGTTATCAGTCGAATATAATTTTTAAAATTAAACCAAGTCAATACAAATACTTTTCTTTTGAAGATTATTTCCTAATTCCTGTTAGATTTCAAGATATAAATTTTCTTGGATTTTTTTCTTAATCCGTTATTAACAGAGAAAATACATGTATCAACAGAAACTCAAATATACACAGATCCTTTGCATATTTACAACCATGCAATGACATCCATACAACCATATTTCAATCACAAGCATTTTGAATTTATCACACAAAATAAAAATATTAGAAGGAGGTAGTTTGCTCACAGTTTTATGATGATAAACAGAGAGTGGATCCTTTGATGTTGGAATTTTTTATCACTGCTTTAAACTTTGTTTTGAGTTGTTTCAGGCTTTTGAATTCTGATCTAAGCTTGAATGGAGTTGCTTTGATCTGCTATTGATTTAAGTTTGCTCTTGAAGTTGAACTCCCAGACTTGAAGTTGTTTTAAATTTTTAGGTTTTTGAAGTTCTTTTGATTCAGCAGTTCATTTTCTTAACTTCAGATTTCTAAATCTTGATTACCAGTTTTTGAAATTGATTTGCCTGATTCCAGACTTGAAGAAATTTGATTTTCTCTTCCAAAGCTTGAAGATTGTTTTAGGTTTGTATTTTTTTTCTGGTTTTTCCTTTTTTTTCTTTTTGAACAAATTTGTTTTCAGGTTTTCATTCCTTTCTTTGATCTGGTTTCTATTTTCAGAACTGTCTTGCATGTTTTCAAATTTAATTCAAAAGAAAAAGTGATGTTGCCACTTGTACTACTTGCATGGCAACATATTTACACTTGTTGAATTTCCTTATTGCATGCTCTACACTTGTCTTTTGCTTGAATTTTTAGTTTCAGCACTTGTTTAATAATTTGCTTACAAATGTTAAAATTATCAAATTTATGCTTATGTCCCTCTTTTAAATTATTTTATAAATTTTTTTTAACCCTTTCATTTAAAATTTCACTTTATGTTTTATATGTACATAAGTTATTATTTTACATTTTCATGTATACACTATTATTGGTTAGGCGTTTTTATACTTACACTTTTAAAATATACATTCATATCAAAGTCTCGTGTTAATTTATATATATATATATATATATATATATATATATATATATATATATAAAATTTAGTTGAAACACATTCTAAAAGGAGGTATATAAATACTTTATTCAATTCTTATTTAAACTGGAACTCAGGTTAAAATATTTTTATGCATAAGTACACATTTTATTTAAATTTTAAACTCAAATTACTATTATAATTTTTAAATAAATAATTATCTAAATATGTATTATTTTAAACTTTTATTTCTGGTTCTATATACATTTTTTTTTTGAAAATCATTTATATCTAATTCAAAATATAACTTTCAAATAAATATTACATATGTCTCTTGAAATTAGAAAACAAATTTCTACTAGTATAAAAATATATAGTTTCTCAAATCCAAATTTTATTTATTTATAAGATATTATTAAATATAGAATTTCAAATACACAATTAAATTTTAATAATATAATAGGCAAAATGATTTCATTCACCTATCTTAAAACAAATATTGTGTCGGTCTGTCTTATTAAGTGTTTAGAAATCCCTATTGATGTCACAGCGTACCATGCACCAACCAGAATTTATAAATACAAAACGGAACAGAATAACACAATATTAAAACCTTTTTATAACACTAACAAGTACGCTCTCTCATATATAAACTCAACGACTCCCATAGGGTATTACTACCCTATTAATCAAGAGTCAAACCCCACAAAGCTAAGGTTTATCGCTAAACCAAAGCTCTGATACCAACTATAACGTCCCGCCTTTTCGCACGCTTTAAATCGACACACGTGCCAATTCAAACCATGCGAAATGGCGGATTGTTATGGGGTAAATCACAAAAACAGAGGAGAAAAAACAAAACAGAATCTCACAGCGGAAGGATAAAATATAATAATCAATATACAGTTTATAAAACTGTTTACCAACATTTGATTCTTCTTTATACAATAAATATCAGAGTTCACATACCAATAAATATCAATGCAGTGGAACAGTATGAGTGTAGTGCAATAATATAAATAATAATAATACAAATCTTCGTCTTCGTCCTCCAGAGCTAAATCTTTAAATCCAGAATTGCTCGGACTGACCCGAGCGAATTGAAAAGACAAAACACTCGAGTCAGAACTAAAAGATCTTATGTAAGTTAAATCAACAGAAATAAATAGGAGTGTAGTAACTCAAAAGATGCTCGGGAATCACATCTCTTAAGGATCCGTTAAACTATTTACTATGTAGTATATTTTGCTATTATAATAGTGTCTAATTGTAAAATAAACTTACTTTTAAATAGCGTTAAGGGGTTACCCATATAGCCCTTAACAAAAATAATGCCAATAGTGTATACAGTATCGTAATACCTCCTGATCGGGAGGCTACCAGAGGATACTCCATAGGTAAGACACAAATAGAAACTCGTACAAGGCGCGATAGGATAGGTGACACGGCACAACTAGGCAATGCCAGGGTAGATGTAACAATTACGCATCCTGGTTGGTGGTAACGCGTCGTAGCTACTACCGCCTACCTCGGACAAACTCCCCCCTAAAATCAAAAGTAAAAATGGCCATCGAATAAATCCAAAGTCAGAGTATAGTATAGAAGAGGAGTATCCGATAAAGGGTGCTAACCCCCTTGTCCCGAGAATCGCTCCTGTTTTAGCCACCTTATGCCAACTCACGGGAGTTGGATCCACGTATTTACCACAAAGGAAACGCCGCCACCATCCTACTTCATTCTGGAATCTCCACCGCGTACACGGTTGTTAAAGTGGTTTTCGGGGTTGGCAGAGAGTATGACAACTTTCGATCCCGGTCTCTTCAACAACCAATCGTTATTATAACACCGCGGTTTTTCAAATAATTTATACTTTAAAACCAGAATATAATATCTCTTTCAAACCATATAAATACGATATCATTTATATTTTTAAAACCCAAATCAATATGATATCATTTTTATTTTATAAATATCTCTTTCCCAAAATCATAATATCTTTCAAATCTATATACCTTGGAACCATAACATTGAAACATAACTTTTAAACTTAATGGTTCAAATACTATATTACTTTATAAAATAAACAGCTTCTTCAAATTTCACAATAAATTCCCAATATCAATTTGAACCTCCAAATAAACCATTTTAATTCTCATATATTTCAAAGCTTAAATATTCTATATTTCACAACTTTGTAGTTCATATATTTCAATCTTAAATATTCCACTATTTCAAAAATGGATTCTTTGAAAATTTAATATATATCAAATCCAATTCCTATTATTTTAAATTTGAAATATATACTCAATAGAACAAATATTATTTATGTAAAACCCTTAAACTTCAATAACAGGATATTCTTTTTTATTAAATTAACTTGATAATACTCTTTAAATCAATTGGATATTCATTTAAATTCTCAAATCAAAAATCAAGTTATACAATCATACCCTTTAAATCTTAATTTGTTTACATTTCAAAACAAATTTTTCGAAGATAATTCTTAAATACTTTAAATCAAATCATATTCACATTTATCTTCAACTTTACTTTTATTTGAGTTATTATAACTCTATATACAATATAATTTCAAATATATTCTTAACCATATTATATAAACGAAATCAACTTTATTATTTAGCTTATTTTAAAATTCGAAACAGATTTATACATAGCTAAATCCAAGAATTTTTACTTTATATATATATCAAAATTTAATATTTATTAAACCGTATTCTTTCCAAAACCATAGAAAATCATTTCAAAATAAAAATTTATATATATATATATACCGTGGTGCCTTTATATCATTTTCTATCTTATGGTCAAGTGATATGGATATTTATCATTTCAATCCGCAATTTAAAAATAAAAAATTATGGTTATATATCATTTCAAACCGCAATCCCGAATGAGATGAAAATGCATAATACTTGTAGTTTATACAATATAAAATACAGCACCCATTCATCCATCGTATCAATCATCAACATTTATCAATTTATCATCCAATTCAAACAATCACATCAATAAATAATAAATAATTACCGGTAGTTAATTTTCCAACAATAAATTAAATAACTGTTTAACTGTAGTTTATATGCAATAATAAATAAATTTAACTAAAATTTTAACTGGCAGTTTATATGCAAAATGAATTAAATAACAAGTAAATTATATGAATGCAAATTAACTGAGATAATGATGAAATATATGCCAAACAGCTATAATAAATTTCTAAACCCATCATAAATCAATTTAACAAACATAAGAAATTTTAGAAATTGCGAGTGGGTTAAAAACCTCACCTTTTGAATTTAAATTGAATTTAAATCCAATTTAAACCCAAAATTTGTACAGTCTTCAAATTTGTCCAAACCAGCGTCAAAGTGTCTGAAACTCCAATGCGAACCTAGCGGAGAAAACCGCACGTGAAACCGAGTTCGTATGTGAAAGTTATTTGAGTTAAATTGTTTGAGGCAAAAATTAAATTAAAACAAAACAAAATTTACCTAATTAATTATGCCACGTCACCCCAAAATATCCTCCCTTTCTCTCACGCGTTCGTCTCTCCCGTACCACCTTCCCAGTAATGCACACGAAAAAGAGCAAACCCTACATCGATGATCGCGCCGCCTCAAGCCCAGAGCCTCGGTCGAACGCCGCCAACGGTCTCCCCCCTCCGGCCGACCCCACCAATGGCTCGCGAATGCCCCCAAACCCACCAGCCACCACTAACATTCGAACCCTAATCGAATTCTCGTGCAACATCCAACCATAAATCGATAAGATGAACGACCCCGATGCACTCCACTCGTCCCCCTCCACGCGATTATGACCTCGATTTGGCGATCATACGAATTTGATTTCGTCGCGATGGAAGGACAAGAATAAACGATCACTTTCTGATCAAACGATAACTCAAATTGAAAAACGAATTCCACCAGGAGATTAGGCTCATTGAGAGATTCAATATATATTTTTTTGAATTTTTCTAAGGAGTTTGGATTTTCATTAGATTTTTGAATTTGCAATTGGATCTGGAATTTGCATCCATTGAGGAAGTGGAGGAGCTGATGAAATTTTTACGTGGAGACAAATGAGAATAGGCGTAGGCTAGGGTTTAGCAGGGTATTTATAGATAAAATTGGAATAGACATATGGATCCGAATTATAAACGTTTTAAACGATAATTGGCCCAAAAAGCCCGTTCTGACTCCGGAACGAAATTGGATAAACCCATATATCAAAATAGGTGTTTTAAAATATTTTAAACGCAATGGAAATGGTTTCATGTCCAAATTCCATCGTATGGAGAAGTTATGCTAAATTCAATTTTTCCAAATTGATTTTAATTGATTCGATTTTAAGACTTTTCGCGTTCGTACGATCAAACAACAAGTCCGATCGCTACAAAACTTGAAACCCAACACTGATACGGATCCGATGAAACTGGTTTCGTCAAAATCCGAGTCAGTGGCCAAAATGGCTATTTTCCCATTAATTAAATAAATTTAAAATAAATTACTTAAATCAAATTTCGCGTTTAAATTATGAAATTTGCAATCTTTATCACTTTATAATTTTCAAATATTTAAAATGATTTAATTTTTAAAAGTCAATTTAGTAAAGATTAATCAACATAAATCTTCAATTTCATAAAATTCAAAATTATAGATAAATTTCCAAAATTTCCATTAAATTGAACTAACCCATAACTATTCCATTCATAATTTCAAATAGAAGGGTTTACTATTGGATTTAAAATTATTACATAAATATTTCCCAATTTCAACTAAATTTTTAATTTACCGTAATAATTAAATATTTTATTTCATTCATTCGCAATAAATCCAATTATTATAAGTTAAATAAATTATCTTCACTATTTAAAAATGTAAATTATATAATTCATAAAAAATTTCATCTTGTATTACTTATTAATTTACAATTCTTTAAACCGATTCCTGTCTCAATTCCAAATAGCGTAGTAATTAATTACATTCATAATAAACTCAATAAATAAAATTTATCCAAATAAATTAGCTTGATTTGCTTAAATCCTTTTTATCTAACCGATTATTATTCGATAAATTCCTTCCTATGGTATAATTATATTTGGTCCATAACTATTACCCTTAATGTTTCCCAAATTTATATTAACGTAACATTTCCTTTAAATTTATTGCAATGGTTTCCAATTCAATAATCACCATTTATTTTATATATATACATTAATAAATTCAATATTCCAATTTCGTTTTCCTATAATAAATTTATTACCAAGTATACATTTACTCTATTCCTACAAAGTGGAATTCCATTCAATTACTATAACAATCTTTCCCTATTCACACTTTATTATTAACCCACAATCATTGCATTTATTGCCTTATATTGATTCTATCCAATTTCCACATATTCCTTTAAATTCATAGTAACGAAAAATTCAATTCCACTTATTTGCATTAACTCCATTTCATAAATCTAGACGCAATTACTACCTTAAAATATGTTCCTATTAATTTCCATTTCCACTTCCGTTACTATATTAATAATCATTAAAGTTCCGTTTATATCAATAACACATTAAAATTTCTTACCATTTAAATGAGTTTGATTTCCAAATAAATTTATTGACCACTTAATTAGGCAATTTATACTGATTTGTTATCATACCCATAAATCTACACTTATAACTAAGTCCTACATTTGAATAAATTTATTAAATTGAATGTTCATTCAAGTTTATAAATTATCAACTTGCATTAACCTAATTCCCTAATTTGTTCCAATTACTGTCAACAATCTTTTATTACATTAAATCAATTTAATACTTTCCTTAAATTTCTCATATTCAATTTATATCCAGGTAAGAATCTTTTCACTACTTAATTCATTTTAATTTGTTCAAATTACTATAAGTAGGTTTTAATTACCATTGCTATATTTTAATTTAGCGTTCGTTCCAATATTAATTTATCACCTTTTTATTATTTCTACTAAAAATTAAATCACAAAAGCACATTAAATTAACAAATTTAATTGTCGAAATTTACGGGTCATTACACTCTCCCCCACTCAAAACTTTTCGTCCCCGAAAAGGAAAAAGAAGGGAAAAGAAGAATTAAGAAATCAGTATATCTTATTCAAAACATTAACTTTATAACAATTAAATTTACAAAATTAATTAATTAAAATAAAATATAACAATTTATAACAATTAAATCTTTTTATACTCAAATTTAATAAAGTTTGGAAAACATTTTTCAAAATTTTCTAAGTCCAAAATTTAAGAAAAATTTCGGTAGAGTCTCCTTTGTACGGAGAGGCTCGGGAAAAAATATAATATCAAAATAGCAATATAAAACATATACTTTCCAAAATAAATATATCCCATCACGGGAAAAATATAAATATAATAGCGCTATAAACCGTAATCCGAAAACGTACCTATTTATTGGGCAATTAATGCTTATTTTATGGAACCAAAAGCAATAGCAATTGCTTCCATAACCTGCATTTCACTTATATAATCTAAAAGGGTTAAAAATTATATAAAATGAAATATTTAACTTGTTTAAGTCAATAAGAAACAAATCAATACAACAACAACAATTCCTTGCAACCAGGCATACAACCATCACATAAAATCAACACAAATCAAACATTCATTCATATCAAATAAACAAATAGTTGTTCGGGTTCAAAACTTTAAATTGTATAGAATGAAAAATAAACCACTAAGCTTACCATTTACTCAACAGTCTCTGATGAAGCTAAAAAGATTATTCATACATCCAAACAATTTAAAGTATCCTTACCCCAACAACCATAAATCAAACAACAACAATTCAAATCAAATTTACTTATTATAAATTTTATTTCATATGTTAGTTATTTGATTTCCATTCTTTAATTCATTCAGTGATTCCTTCAATTATTTTTATTTTTTACTTACAATATTCATTTTTTTTCATTTTAATGTCATGTAAGTTTCTTCTTTATTGCATCCTATTTTATTATAGTAGCATTATTCTATTGACCACAACTATTTTATATAGAGAGATAACAAGGAGCCTAGTATACCAAGTCCAAACTATCAATTTGAATTTCGAAAATATTCCACGTTTCCGAAACGGATCCTATCAAATATTTTACATTTTCTATGATCATCTCTATTTTAGGTATTCGGGGAATCCTCTTAAGTTTATAATCATCTATTTATGATACTTACCTTTAATTATATTTAAATATAGTAAAATTCCAATTGTAACTTAAATTTACAACAATTACACATCAAATCCTTGTTTATTAAAGAATTTCATTAATTACTTTCATTACCTCAAGTTTATTTCTTGTATAATATCTATTACATTCTCTTATTAACATTTCAACTTTTTATTCTTGGTAAGTTATATATGTTAAAGAAAATGCAAATGAACTTATATAAGTTTTATCTTGTCCTTTAATCAAATTTAATGTTCAATAATATTACTCTTTGTTTCATATATTACAAATTTTAAATTTCCTTTAATACCATTTATAACCTAGAATTAAATCTCTTATTTTATTTAGGATTTCAATTATTAGTTAAATTCTGTTTCACTACATTAATTAAACTATTAATAAATGGAAACTTAAGAATTAAATACCGGGTTCAATTTCAAATTATTTTAAAATAATAGATAAATATACTTATAACTCATATATATCCAAGTACATTTAAAACAAATTAAAAATTTACTTCTGTTTATCAAAATTAAATCTGTAGTAAAACTACTACAGTGGCCTTCCCACTTCGAAACTCGAAAATGAAAGTCGATGATGCGTGCATTCATCACCGAAATTATTTTCCAATGACAGAGAGGGGAGTACAACTTATTTCTTTCTAGAATTTCTTTTAAAAACATTTCTTTCAAATTATTGAAATACTTATATCAGAAAATACTTCTTAAATATTATTATTATATTCCAAAAGCATTTGAAAGATATTTTTCAAACCCCCGGAACTTAAGTTCTAAAATTTCCAATTTGATTTATTTTATTTTAAATCTTATTTCACTATTATTTATAAATTTCATTACCTAACAACCAATATATTGCAACCAAATATATATATATATATATATACATATATATCATTTAAAAATTTATTTTATATATAGAAAATATAATAGGCAAAATTATTTCATTCACCTATCTTAAAACAAATATTATGTCGGTCTGTCCTATTAAGTGTTTAGAAATCCCTATTGATGTCACAGCGTCCCATGCACCAACCAGAATTTATAAATACAAAACGGAACAGACTAACACAATATTAAAACCTTTTTATGACACTAACAAGTACACTCACTCATATATACACTCATTGACTCCCATAGGGTATTACTACCCTATTAATCAAGAGTCAAACCCCACAAAGCTAAGGTTTATCGCTAAACCAAAGCTCTGATACCAACTGTAACGTCCCGCCTTTTCGCACGCTTTAAATCGACACAAGTGCCAATTCAAACCATACGGAAAGGCAGATTGTTATGGGGTAAATCAGAAAAATAGAGGGGAAAAAAACAGAATCTCACAACGGTAGGATAAAATATAATAATCAATATATAGTTTATAAAACTGTTTACCAACATTTGATTCTTCTTTATACAATAAATATCAGAGTTCACATACCAATAAATATCAATGCAGCGGAACCGCATGAGTGTAGTGCAATAATATAAATAATAATAATACAAATCTTCGCCTGCGTCCTCCAGAGCTAAATCTTCAAATCCTGAAACGCTCGGACTGACCCGAGCGAATTAAAAAGACAAAACACTCAAGTCAGAACTAAAAGATCTTATGTAAGTTAAATCAACGGAAATAAATATGAGTGTAGTAACTCAAAAGATGCTCAGGATTCACATCTCTTAAGGATCCGTTAAACTATTTACTATGTAGTATATTTCGTTATTATAATAGTGTCTAATTGTAAAATAAACTTAATTTTAAATAGCATTAAGGGGTTACCCATATAGCCCTTAACACAAATAATGCCAATGGTCTATATAGTACAGTAATACCTCCTGATCGGGAGGATACCAGAGGATACTCTATAGGGACGACACAAATAGAAACTCGTACAAGGCGCGATAGGGTAGGTGACACGGCACAACTAGGCAATGCCAGGGTAGATATACCAATTACGCATCCGGGCTAGTGGTAACGCGTAGTAGCTACTACCGCCCACCTTGGACAAACTCCCCCATAAAATCAAAAGTAAAAGTGGCCATCGAATAAATCCAAAGTCAGTATAGTATCGAAGAGGAGTATCCGATAAAGGGCGCTAACCCCCTTGGCCCGAGAATCGCTCCTGTTTTAGCCACCGTATGCCAACTCACGGGAGTCGGGTCCACGTATTTACCTCAAAGAAAACGCCGCCACCATCCTACTTCATTCCGGAATCTCCACCGCGTACACGTTTGTTAAAGTGGTTTTCGAGATTGGCAGAGAGTATGACAACTTCTGATCCCGGTCTCTTCAACAACCAATCGTTATTATAACACCGCGGTTTTTCAAAATAATTTATACTTTAAAACCAGAATATACCATATAAATACGATATCATTTATATTTTTAAAACCCAAATCAATATGATATCATTTTTATTTTATAAATATCTCTTTCCCAAAATCATAATATTTTTCAAATATATATACACTGAAACCATAGCTTTCAAACATAACTTTTAATACTTAATGGTTCAAATAATATATTACTTTATAAAATAAACAGTTTCTTCAAATTTCAAAATAAATTCCCAATATCAATTTGAACCTCCAAATAACCATTTTAATTCCCATATATTTCAAAGCTTAAATATTCTATATTTCGCAACTTTATAGTTCATATATTTCAATCTTAAATATTCCACTGTTTCAGAAATGGATTCTTTGAAAATTTAATATATATCAAATCCAATTCCTGTTACTTTAAATTTAGAATGTATAATTAATAGAACAAATATGATTTAAGTAAAACCCTTAAACTTCAATAACATGATATTCTATTTAATTAAATTAACTTGATAATACTCTTTAAATAAATTAGATATTCATTTAAATTCTCAAATCAAAAATCAAGTTATACAATCATACCCTTTAAATCTTAATTTATTTACATTTCAAAACAAAATTTTCGAAGATAATTCTTAGATACTTTAATTCAAATCATATTCACATTTATCTTCAACTTTACTATTATTTGAGTTATTATAACTCCATATACAATAGAATTTCAAATATATTCTTAACCATATTATATAAACGAAATCAACTTCATTATTTAGCTTATTTTAAAATTTGAAACAGATTTATACATAGCTAAATCCAAGAATTTTTACTATATATACATATACCAAAATTTTAATATTTATTAAACCATATTCTTTCCAAAACCATAGAAAATCATTTCAAAATAAAATTTTATATATATACCACGGTGCCTGTGTATCATTTTCTATCCAATGGTCAAGTGATACGGATATTTATCATTTCAATCTGCAATTTAAAAATAAAAAATTATGGTTATATATCATTTCAAACCACAATCCCGAATGAGATTAAAATGCATAATACTTGCAGTTTATACAATATGAAATACAGCATCCATTCATCTATCATATCAATCATCCACATTTATCAATTTATCATCCAATTCAAACAATCACATCAATAAATAATAATTAATCACTGACAGTTAATTTTCCAATAATAAATTAAATAATCGTTTAATTGTACTTTATATGCAATAATAAATAAATTTAACTAAAATTTTAACTGGCAGTTTATATGCAAAATGAATTAAATAACAAGTAAATTATATGAATGCAAATTAACTGAGATAATGATGAAATATATGCCAAACAGCTATAATAAATTTCTAAACCCATCATAAATCAATTTAACAAACATAAGAAATTTTAGAAATTGTGAGTGGGTTAAAACACTCACCTTTCGAATTTAAATTGAATTTAAATCCAATTTAAACCCAAAATTTGCACAGTCTTTGAATTTGTCCAAACTAGTGTCAAAGTGTCCGGAAATCCAATACGAACCTAACGGAGAAAACCGCACGTGAAATTGGGTTCGTATGTGAAAGTTATTTGTGTTAAATTGTTTGAAGCATAAATTTAATTAAAACAAAACAAAATTTACCTAATTAATTATGCCACGTCACCCCAAAATATCCTCCCTCTCTCTCACGTGTTCGTCTCTCCCGTACCACCTTCCCAGTAACGCGCACGAAAAAGAGCAAACCCTACATCGATGATCGCGCCACCTCAAGCCCAGAGCCTCGGTCGAACGCCGCCAACGGTCTCCCCCCTCCGGCCGACCCCACCTATGGCTCGCGAATGCCCAAAATCCACCAGTATCCACTAACATTCGAACCCTAATCGAATTCTCACACAACATCCAACCATCAATCGACAAGATAAACGACCCCGATGCACTCCACTCGTCCCCCTCCACGCGATTGTGACCTCGATTTGACGATCAGACGAATTTGATTTCGTCGCGATGGAAGGCCGAGAATAAAGGATAACTTTCCGATCAAACGATAACTCGAATTGAAAAATGAATTCCACTAGGAGATTACGCTCATTGAGAGTTCAATATACTTTTTTTGAATTTTTCTGAGGAGTTTGGATTTTCATTAGATTTTTGAATTTGTAATTGGATATGGAATTTGCATCCATTAAGGAAGAGGAGGAGCTGATGAAATTTTTACGTGCAGACAAATGAGAATAGGCATAGGCTAGGGTTTAGCAGGGTATTTATAGATAAAAATGGAATAGACATTAGATCTGAATTATAAACGTGCTAAACGATAAGTGGCCCAAAATGCCCGTTCTGACTCCGAAACGAAATTAGGTAAACCCATATATCAAAATATGTGTTTTAAAATATTTTAAACGCAATGGAAAAGGTTTCACGTCCAAATTCCATCGTATGGAGAAGTTATGCTAAATTCAAATTTTCCAAACTGATTTTAACTGATTTCAACTAAATCGATTTTAAGGCGTTTCGCGTTCGTACGATCAAACGAAAAGTCCGATCGCTACGAAACTTGAAACCCTACAATAATTCACCGATATGGATCCGATGAAACTGGTTTCATCGAAATCTGAGTCAGTGGCCAAAATGGTTATTTTCCCATTAATTAAATAAATTTAAAATAAATTAATTAAATCAAATTTCGCGTTAAAATTCTGAAATTTGCAATCTTTATCACTTTATAATTTTCAAACATTTACAATGATTTAATTTTTAAAAGTCAATTTATTAAAGATTAATCAACATAAATCTTCAATTTCGTAAAATTCAAAATCATAGATAAATTTCCAAAATTTCCATTAAATTGAATTAACCCATAATTATTCCATTCATAATTTCAAACAGAGGGGTTTACCATTGGATTTAAAATTATTACATAAATATTTTCCAATTTCAACTAAATTTTTAATTTACTGTAATAATTAAATATTTGATTTCATTTATTGGCAATAAATCCAATTATTATAAATTAAATAGATTATCTTCACTATTTAAAAATTCAAATTCTATAATTCATAAATTTTATCATCTTGTATTACTTATTAATTTATAATTCTTTAAACCAATTCCCTTCTCAATTCCAAATAGCGTAGTAATTAATTACATTCACAATAAACTCAATAAATGAAATTTATCCAAATAAATTAGCTTGATTTGCTTAAATCCTTTTTATCTAACCGATTATTATTCGATAAATTCCTTCCTATGGTATAATTATATTTGGTCCATAACTATTACCCTTAATGTTTCCCAAATTTATATTAATGTAACATTTCCTTTAGATTTATTGCAATGGTTTCCAATTCAATAATCACCATTTATTTTATATATATACATTAATAAATTCAATATTCCAATTTCGTTTTCCTATAATAAATTTATTACCAAGTATACATTTACTCTATTCCAACAAATTGGGATTCCATTCAATTACTATAACAATCATTTCCCTATTCGCAGTTTATTATTAACCCACAATCATTGCATTTATTGTCTTATACTGATTCTATTCAATTTCCACATATTCCTTTAAATTCATAGTAACGAAAATTCAATTCCACTTATTTGCATTAACTCCATTTCATAAATCTACACGCAATTACTACCTTAAAATACGTTCCTATTAATTTCCATTTCCACTTCCGTTACTACATTAATAATCATTAAAGTTCCATTTATATCAATAACACATTAAAATTTCTTACCATTTAAATGAGTTTGATTTCCAAATAAATTTATGACCACTTAATTAGGCAATTTATACCGATTTGTTATAACTAAGTCCTACATTTGAATAAATTTATTAAATTGAATGTTCATTCAAGTTTATAAATTATCAACTTGCATTAACCTAATTCCCTAATTTGTTCCAATTACTGTCAACAATCTTTTATTACATTAAATCAATTTAATACTTTCCTTAAATTTCTCATATTCAATTTATATCCAGGTAAGAATCTTTTCACTACTTAATTCATTTGAATTTATTCAAATTACTATAAATAGGTTTTAATTACCATTGCTATATTTTAATTTAGCGTTCATTCCAATATTAATTTATCACCTTTTTGTTATTTCTACTAAAAATTAAATCACAAAATCCCATTAAATTAACAAATATAATTGTCGAAATTTACGGGTCGTTACACTCATACTCACTATCAGTGGATAGTAAGAGAATTTACTGAGGCATTCGAACGGATATCTTAGGGATATACTCATTCTAGGGTATACTTCACCCTATCTCTAATGAGTTACTTAATGTGTTATACTCTTGAGCTAAAGTTTCAACCTTCAGCTCTGATACCAAATGAAATGAACCTGACTCGACCTTCGAAAATCGACACCAAATACGACACTCGTATTCAATTGCCGCGGATCCAAACGCCGAATCTGGTTCGTCAGAGCTTATAACACATTAAGTACAACACAGCGGAAGAAATGAATAATACATTTGATATACAACATTTGATACACAACATTTGATACAATATTCAGATACAATAATGATACAATGAATATCGATATACATCGGAGATATGATACAAGACAATAGCAGCGGAAAGGAAAGATAACACCAGCAGCGGAACAATATCTCTAAGGTAATCTTCCAGAGAGAACTCCAGTATCGGTAATCTCCATCTCCAAGGCACCAATCCAGAAATAGCTCGAACTCTCGATAACGAAGCACTAAGCTAAGCAAGGTCAGTCATCCAAAGACTGAACTAGCTCCAGATAATCTACTAAACCTGATTATCTGAAAAACCCAACTCTAGACTGCCTGTGTGGGAAAATTGTGGGCACCTAGAGTTTAGAAAAGGAACAATAAACTCCAGTTCAATCGTGGGACTGATGTGAGCAAACAAAACATTTTATCTTTTAAAATAAACAACAAAAGAATTTAAATAAATCCGCAATGCTTATTGGAAAATGAAACTGTAACAACCCGTATTTTACATGTCGATAAATCGTAGAATTTACAGGTCATTAGTGTTGTTTATGGCATCTATAGCTTAAGTCGTACGTTTTTAACTCGTAAGGAATTGACCCGTGTGGAAGTTAGGTTGGATTAGAGGAGTTAACGGGTTAAGAGATGAGTCGTGTACGAGTTAACGAGATAGTGGAGTTTTAAGTCGTAACCGACTTAGGAGGTGCACGAGTTACGAGTTATTGGGTTACGACCTAAAGTGTTGCAGCGACCTTGAGGAGTTAGGTCGTGAGCGAGTTAGTGGAGTTAACGACCTATAGGATGACCGACTTATAGAGTTTGACCGAGTTAAGGTTTGGACCGACCTAAAGGTTAGCGGGTTAAGGTGCTTTGGTCGTGAGTCGTTTGGAACGACTTAACGATAAGTCGTATGTCGTTAACCCTGATGAGTCGTGAGTGTGTTAGGTCGTAGACGGCCTTAGTTAGGATGATGTGGGTCTTAGGTCGTATTAGAATTAAGTCGTAACTCACAAGGCTGTTAAGTCGTCACAGCTTGAGTCGTGTTTGTTTTAGGTCGTAAGTCATAACACAGTTAGGTCGTAAGGTTGTTAACTCGTGATGATGTTAAGCTGTTGAGTGCTAAGTCGTATGAACGACTTAGTGATGAGTCGTAGGTCGTTGACTCGGTAGGTTCTTAGGTCGTATAGGAGTTAGGTCGGCCGTGTGTTAACTCGTGTGACCCTGGGGTTGTTAGGTCGTGAAGTGGGTAGGTCGTAAGCTGTAGGGATTCTATGAGTCGTAGACGACTTAGTTAGGTCGGAGATTTCTTAGGTCGGCAACGACCTAAAACCGAACCTACGAGTTACGACCTAAGGGGAATTCAGCCTATAAATAGAGGGGTTTGGCTCACTTTTTGGCACCGGTTTTTGAAGCGACGGAGTGCTGCCATTTTGAGAGCTCGACTACAACATTTCTTCACTTCTTTTCTCTATTCCAATCTAGTTCTAACATCCATCCAAGATCGAAGATCAAGATCGAAGATCCAAGAGCCAAATTTGAAGATCTTCATCCAACCAAGCTAGATTTCATCGTTTCAAGCGGGATTTCGACGAATCAAGCTTGAATCTTCGCTGTCCAGATCTGAAGTTGATAGTTTTTGAAGTGTTTGGGTGATTTGGTGAGTGGTGGTTATCTCTCACGCGGACCCAAAGAAGTATATTGGATTGGTGGTTTGATGAAGTGTTGTAGATAGTGATTTTATGCATATTTCTTTAGATCCAAGTGTAGATCCATTACTTATGAAGATGTTTACTTATGCAAGTTCATTTATCAAGTTGTAGAGACAAAACCCATGATTTATATTTGTTAGATCTATACTAAAAACCCTTGATTCATGTATGATAGATCCTTGCTCATTTATTTACGAAATTGCCATTTTAGTTATAAATGCCTATTTAGATCTTGATTGACTACTTATTTGTTTGGATTAATGTTTGCCTTGTTTGATTGTTGTGAATAAGTTATCTAGTTGATAGATTTGGACAAGTATGGTCAAAGACGATTCAAAAGCTACGGAAGAGGCTCTTGAATAAGGAAAGCTGCTTGTGGCATATGAAGCGGATGTTGAAGCTCATATGTATGAATTAGTTGATGTTGAGATGGAACTTTGCCATGATGCGATGAGGCAAGCCATGATGTTGAGATGAGACTTTGCTATGATGCGATAAAGCAAAGCATGATGTGAGATAGCCTTGGTTTAATCCAGACGGGATCATCCCAAGCATGTTGATAACTCGATGATGCGATGCGAGTTGGTTGATAATGGTTAGCTCGAGAGGCGCTTGAGCTAGTATGGAAATAGTCGTCGAGGAGGATGACTAGGAGGCTGAGATCTCATCGTTGTTGAAGGTTCTAGCATGCTCAAAGCAAGAGTACGTTGGAACGGGCTGCGACGACGTTCCAAGCACGGGCTGCGACGACGTGCTAGTACTCTGGGTAGTTGCGAAAATTCCTAGGCACGGGCTGCGACGACGTGCGGAGTTGTGTCTAGAACCGGGGTTACCATTAGCCCTTGACAGATGGTCGTTCAACTAACGGTGAAATCAAGGAAATGATAACAGTGATAGCCAGAGTCATGGATGTTTGGACGTTTGATTGTATCATCATTCGATCTCAAGAGCGGTGTTTTCTGGGTGCTTATCTGATCTTGGTTTAGGCCTTGGGGGTTTGTATTTGGAAAACATCGACCTTGACTCAAGTGATTATTGCTTTACTTTAATTGCTTGCTATGTTATGCTTGCTTCTCCTTAGTATGTGTCTGGGGCCTATCAATGTAGAAAGAGGCGGAGTGGGATGGTTTGGTTCCTATTCCTTTTATCCCTTATGCTCTTTTGGTATGTTTGATAGTTGATTTACTGCTCACTAAGACTTTGTCTGACTCAAGGTTTTATGTCTCCTCTTATTACCTTGGGCTGTTCATCCATGTTGGGATGGGCAGACTAGGTAGCAGGTGACAGGTGCTGTTCTTGGAGATCTACGCTGATGATGACGAAGACGAGCAGGAGGCTTTTGCATACTATTTCATATTATGTACTGGGTGTTCCGCTGTATATACTTTGAGTGCTTTGTAGTGAGGTTTTGATGTATTGACTGTTCTGAATGTTGTATCAAACTTCTAAGATGCTTATTTGATGATATTCTGTTATGAAGCTTCACTATATATATATTTCTCTATTGTATTTTATCCATGCGCTGTGAGTTATGCGATAGATTCTGCGATGTTTATTCTACCCTTGACGGTCACCCATGGCTGCCTGGCACGCCTTTCAGCACATTATTTCCTTGTTTTGGTGCGGGAGTCATGGGCGGTCGTCACATTTGGTATCAGAGCTTTGGTTAATCGATTTTAGCCAACGCTCGCTGACGTAACTACATATGAGAGACGTAATTGTATTTTGATGAATGATTACTATATATAATATAGTAGTTTAGAAGGATTTGAACTCCTTATGCAGTTGTTTCTCAAGGTGTTCTAAGTCATTCCTTTTTGTAGATATTAAGGATGGTCGAAGGGGGAGACCAGCTGCTAGGGAAGGCCATGCTGCTAGGGAAGCTGTTGATTATGCTCCTATGTTTGAGGCCATGATGACTTCGATCATGAGAATGATACCAGCCTCGGGGCCATCAGTAGATGTTGGAGTTCAAGTTCAAGCTCCAAGACCAGTGGATTTTGCTAAGCTTTGCAAGGACTATACTTCTCTTGGAGGAAAGGTTTTCTTGGGAACGGAATCAACCATTGAAGTGCAAAGATGGATTGATGCTTGTAGAAGGATCTTTGGTGACTTGGGAATTGAGGATGCAACTAAGAGGAAGCTTGCATCAAGGCAGCTTCAAGGAAGGGCTTCTGATTGGTGGAACTCTATCACCATTGATACTCCGGAGGAGGAGATTACTTGGGAGCAATTCCAAGCTAGATTTGAAGCTAAGTTCATCTCTACGGCTCAGAAATCTGTCTTGTTTAAAAAGTTTATGGAGCTCAAGCAAGGTGGAAGACCCGTTCTTGAGTATGTTTCTGAGTTTGAAGCTTTGTCCAAGTATGCCAGATCATATATTGATTCTCCCTATCAGAAGAATGAGAAGTTTGTGACCGGTTTGGATGCTTATCTTGGAAGACAGTTGGTGGATCATCTGGATGATCCGTTTGAGAAGCTTGTGGAGAAAGCTCTCAGGCATGAGAGTTTGTTTCCTAGGGAGAGTTCTGTTGTTGCTGTAACCAAGGAAGGGTTTAAGCCATAGAAGGGTGGAAACAAGAAGAGGAAGCAACAGCAACAGAAGGGTAAGGATGGCCAGAAGAAGCCGAAGGGCGAAATGACTTGCTATAATTGCCAGCAGAAGGGCCATCTCTCCAAGGATTGTAGGAATCCAAAGGCGCCGGCGAAATGCCACAACTGTGACAAGCCAGGGCATTTCAGGAAAGATTGTCCAGAACCGAGGAAGGACAGGCCAATTGTGCAAGCTTATGCTTTGGGAGCTGTGCCGTCGTTTTCAAAAGCTCTTACTGCTGAAGAGAAAGGGAAGAGTGTGGTGGTTCAAGGTACTCTTTCCATTTGTGGTGTTCCAGTTAGAGTGTTGTTTGATACTGGAGCGTCGCATTCTTTTGTTTGTGATGATCTTGTAGGCCGGTTAGGTTTGGAACCGGATATTGTTGATAGGCCATTGGTTGTGACTAATCCAGTTGGGGGTTCGTCATGTTTGTGTATGATATGCCGTGGTCTAGTTGTGTCGAGTCATGATTGCTCTTTTGTTTGTGATTGTTTTGTTCTGAACTTTGCGGGGTTCGGAATTATTTTGGGTATGGACTGGCTTAGGAAGTATGCGGCAAAGGTTGATTGTGAGAGATTGGAGGTGACAGTCGAGAATGTGGAGGGGCGAAAGGTTGTGATACGATGTAAGCATGAAGAAGGCATCTTCATGAGCTTCATGTATTCGCTGGTTGTTCCACGGGATGGACTGTCATCGGTGCCAATCGTGAATGGATTCGAGGATGTCTTTGACGAGGTCAAAGGGTTACCGCCGCATAGAGAGATCGAGTTTCGTATTGATCTAGTTGAGGGAGCCAGACCCGTTGTGATGCCTCTTAGGCGGATGGCGCCTAGGGAACAACAAGAGTTGAAGGTGCAAGTTGATGACCTTTTACGGAAAGGATTCATTCGGCGTAGTGTGTCCGAATGGGGTGCACCAGTTGTGTTCGCAACCAAAGCGGATGGATCGTTGAGGTTGTGTGTGGATTATCGTGAGCTGAATAAGGTGACTAAGAAGAACAAGTATCCATTGCCGAGAATAGATGACTTGTTTGATCAGCTTCACAATGCTAAGGTGTTTTCTCAGATGGATTTGGCAACGGGATTTCACCAGTTGAGAGTGGCAAAGGATAGTGTGCCGAAGACTGCTTTTAGGACACCATCCGGTTTTTATGAGTGACTGGTAATGCCGTTTGGATTGACTAATGCACCAGCATACTTTGTGGATCTTATGAATAGAGTATTCAGAGATCAGTTGAACAAGTTCGTACTTGTGTTCGTGGATGATATTCTGATTTATTCCAGAACTGAAGAAGAACACGAGACGCACTTGCGTATTGTTTTGGAAATCTTACGGAAACATCAGCTGAAGGCTAAGTTTTCGAAGTGTCACTTCTGGAAGAGTGAAGTGAGATTCTTAGGCCATGTTATCTCTGGAAATGGAATAGCGGTTGATCCCGCTAAGGTGGCAGCGATCCAGGATTGGGTTAGACCTAAGAATGCATCTGATGTGAGAAGTTTTCTTGGATTAGCTGGATATTATCGACGGTTTATCAAAGACTTTTCCAAGATAGCTGCACCGTTAACAAGATTGACGAAAAAGAACCAAGTGTTCAGATGGGATGATAAGTCTGAGCAAGCTTTCGTAATCCTGAAAAAGCGACTGACGAGTACTCCTGTTTTGACTATTCCAAGTGGGAATGATGAGATGGTGGTTTACACCGATGCATGTGGTACTGGACTTGGAGCAGTACTAATGCAGAAGAATAAAGTTGTTGCATATGCAAGTCGGCAACTGAAGCCGCATGAAAGGAATTATCCGACTCATGATTTGGAGTTAGCGGCAATTGTTTTTGCTCTGAAGATGTGGAGACATTATCTATTGGGAGTTCGATTCGAGTTGTTTACGGATCATAAGTCGTTGAAGTATCTTTTCTCCCAAAAGGATTTGAATCTTCGGCAGCAACGGTGGCTAGAGTTTTTGGCATCATATGATTATGGTATAGCTTATACTCCAGGAAAAGGTAACACAGTAGCTGATGCGTTGAGTCGAAGACATGCCGGATTGGGAGCCATGTTTTCGAAATGGAAGAGTCTCGAGTATTTGGCTGGATTTGATTTCAAGCCCAGATGTGAATTGGAACCTGAGATGTTGGCAAACTTATCGATAAGGCCTACTCTGGTGGAGAGAATTGGCGAGAGCCAAAAGCGAGACGATAAGCTTGTCAAGATTATCCGAGATTTGGAATCTGGATTGGACCCAGAAAAGGATAAAGGATTCGAAGTCGATCGAGAGGGTTGGCTTCGGAAGCAAGGACGACTAGTTGTTCCCGATGTAGATGGATTGAGAGATGAAGTTCTTAGAGAAAGTCATCACTCGAAGTTGACAATTCATCCAGGTGGAAATAAGATGTATCGGGATATGAAGAGAACCTATTATTGGGAAGGCATGAAGAAGGATGTTGGAAATTTTATTTCCAAGTGTATGAATTGCCAGTTGGTTAAGGCAGAGCAGAAGAAGCCAAGTGGATTGCTTCATCCATTAGAAGTTCCTATGTGGAAGTGGGAACAGATATCGATGGATTTTATCGATGGTCTACCTAGAACAAGAGCAGGAAATGAAGGGATTTGGGTCATAGTAGATCGGTTGACCAAGAGTGCAAGATTCATTCCCGTTCGATCGACTAGGACTGCATCGAAGTTGGCTGAGTTGTATGTTAAGTGGATAGTTCGATTCCATGGTATTCCGAAGAGTATAGTGAGCGATCGAGACCCATTGTTCACTAGTGGATTTTGGAAGAGCTTCCAGGAAGTTTTGGGAACCGAGTTGTGTTTGAGTACAGCTTATCATCCTCAAACAGATGGTCAGACTGAGAGAGTCAACCAAGTTTTGGAAGATCTCCTCAGAGCATGTGTTTTGGATTTCGGAGGATCGTGGGAAGATCATCTTCATTTGGTGGAGTTTGCGTACAATAACAGTTATCAGTCGAGTATTGGTATGGCACCATATGAGGCATTGTATGGAAGACCGTGTAACTCTCCAACATGTTGGTTGGAAACTGGAGAAAAGCTGATACTTGGGCCAGAGATGATTCGACAGACTACGGATTGTATAGAGATCATTCGGCAATGAATGAAGGAAACCCAAGATCGTCAGAAAAGTTATGCCGATAAGCGTCGTAAGGATTTGGAATTCGACGTGGGTGATATGGTTTTTGTGAAGATTTCTCCACTGAAGAATGTTATTAGATTCGGGAAGAAAGGAAAGTTAACTCCGAGATTTGTTGGACCATTCCCAATTATTGAGCGAATTGGAAAGCTCGCTTATAGATTGGAGTTACCGGAGAAGATGGCGGGTGTGCACAATGTCTTTCATGTATCTTATCTACGGAAGTATGTGCATGACTCGAATACGGTGGTTTCTGCTGATAGCTGTGAAGACTTGGAGGTTGATCCAGTGGTTACGAGACCTCGTAAGCCGATTCGTGTTGTTGAAACCGACATGAAACAGCTTAGGAGGAAGACGATTACGTTCCTCAAGATACAATGGAGTGATGATGTTAACGACTGTACATGGGAGGAGGAAGAGAGGATGAAGGCAGCTCATCCTGAACTCTTCGAGGTATGGCCCTAAGGTGTCGTGGCATCTCATGAATTTGTAACTTGTTCTAATCTTAGAATTCTGCATTCTAGGATAGTAATTGGATGCATGGTTTGTTGATTGCTATGGATGGTAGGCATGCAGAATAGTTTTGGTTGCTCTTGTTTGTTTGGAATTTCGGGGGCGAAATTCCTAAGGGGGAGAGAATGTAACGACCCGTATTTTACATGTCGATAAATCGTAGAATTTACAGGTCATTAGTGTGGTTTATGGCATCTATAGCTTAAGTCGTACGTTTTTAACTCGTAAGGAATTGACCCGTGTGGAAGTTAGGTTGGATTAGAGGAGTTAACGGGTTAAGAGATGAGTCGTGTACGAGTTAATGAGATAGTGGAGTTTTAAGTCGTAACCGACTTAGGAGGGTGCACGAGTTACGAGTTATTGGGTTACGACCTAAAGTGTTGCAGCGACCTTGAGGAGTTAGGTCGTGAGCGAGTTAGTGGAGTTAACGACCTATAGGATGACCGACTTATAGAGTTTGACCGAGTTAAGGTTTGGACCGACCTAAAGGTTAGCGGGTTAAGGTGCTTTGGTCGTGAGTCGTTTGGAACGACTTAACGATAAGTCGTATGTCGTTAACCCTGATGAGTCGTGAGTGTGTTAGGTCGTAGACGGCCTTAGTTAGGATGCTGTGGGTCTTAGGTCGTATTAGAATTAAGTCGTAACTCGCAAGGCTGTTAAGTCGTCACAGCTTGAGTCGTGTTTGTTTTAGGTCGTAAGTCATAACACAGTTAGGTCGTAAGGTTGTTAACTCGTGATGATGTTAAGCTGTTGAGTGCTAAGTCGTATGAACGACTTAGTGATGAGTCGTAGGTTGTTGACTCGGTAGGTTCTTAGGTCGTATAGGAGTTAGGTCGGCCGTGTGTTAACTCGTGTGACCCTGGGGTTGTTAGGTCGTGAAGTGGGTAGGTCGTAAGCTGTAGGGATTCTATGAGTTGTAGAAGACTTAGTTAGGTCGGAGATTTCTTAGGTCGGCAACGACCTAAAACCGAACCTACGAGTTACGACCTAAGGGGAATTCAGCCTATAAATAGAGGGGTTTGGCTCACTTTTTGGCACCAGTTTTTGAAGCGACGGAGTGCTGCCATTTTGAGAGCTCGACTACAACATTTCATCACTTCTTTTCTCCATTCCAATCTAGTTCTAACATCCATCCAAGATCGAAGATCTAGACCGAAGATCCAAGAGCCAAAGTTGAAGATCTTCATCCAACCAAGCTAGATTTCATCGTTTCAAGCGGGATTTCGACGAATCAAGCTTGAATCTTCGCTGTCCAGATCTGAAGTTGATAGTTTTTGAAGTGTTTGGGTGATTTGGTGAGTGGTGGTTATCTCTCACGCGGACCCAAAGAAGTATATTGGATTGGTGGTTTGTTGAAGTGTTGTAGATAGTGATTTTATGCATATTTCTTTAGATCCAAGTGTAGATCCATTACTTATGAAGATGTTTACTTATGCAAGTTCATTTATCAATTTGTAGAGACAAAACCCATGATTTATATTTGTTAGATCTATGCTAAAAACCCTTGATTCATGTATGATAGATCCTTGCTCATTTATTTGTTTGGATTAATGTTTGCCTTGTTTGATTGTTGTGAATAAGTTATCTAGTTGATAGATTTGGACAAGTATGGTCAAAGACGATTCAAAAGCTACGGAAGAGGCTTTTGAATAAGGAAAGCTGCTTGTGGCATATGAAGCGGATGTTGAAGCTCATATGTATGAATTAGATGATGTTGAGATGGGACTTTGCCATGATGCGATGAGGCAAGCCATGATGTTGAGATGAGACTTTGCTATGATGCGATAAAGCAAAGCATGATGTGAGATAGCCTTGGTTTAATCCAGACGGGATCATCCCAAGCATGTTGATAACTCGATGATGCGATGCGAGTTGGTTGATAATTGTTAGCTCGAGAGGCGCTTGAGCTAGTATGGAAATAGTCGTCGAGGAGGATGACTAGGAGGTTGAGATCTCATCGTTGTTGAAGGTTCTAGCATGCTCAAAGCAAGAGTACGTTGGAACGGGCTGCGACGACGTTCCAAGCACGGGCTGCGACGACGTGCTAGTACTCTGGGTAGTTGCGAAAATTCCTAGGCACGGGCTGCGACGACGTGCGGAGTTGTGTCTAGAACCGGGGTTACCATTAGCCATTGACAGATGGTCGTTCAACTAACAGTGAAATCAAGGAAATGATAACAGTGATAGCCAGAGTCATGGATGTTTGAACGTTTGATTGTATCATCATTCGATCTCAAGAGCGGTGTTTTCTGGGTGCTTATCTTATCTTGGTTTAGGCCTTGGGGGTTTGTATTTGGAAAACATCGACCTTGACTCAAGTGATTATTGCTTTACTTTAATTGCTTGCTATGTTATGCTTGCTTCTCCTTAGTATGTGTCTGGGGGCTATCACTGTAGAAAGAGGCGGAGTGGGATGGTTTGGTTCCTATTCCTTTTATCCCTTATGCTCTTTTGGTATGTTTGATAGTTGATTTACTGCTCACTAAGACTTTGTCTGACTCAAGGTTTTATGTCTCCTCTTATTACCTTGGGCTGTTCATCCATGTTGGGATGGGCAGACTAGGTAGCAGGTGACAGGTGCTGTTCTTGGAGATCTACGCTGATGTTGACGAAGACGAGTAGGAGGCTTTTGCATACTATTTCATATTATGTACTGGGTGTTCAGCTGTATATACTTTGAGTGCTTTGTAGTGAGGTTTTGATGTATTGACTGTTCTGATGGTTGTATCAAACTTCTAAGATGCTTATTTGATGATATTCTGTTATGAAGCTTCACTATATATATATTTCTCTATTGTATTTTATCCATGCGCTGTGAGTTATGCGATAGCTTCTGCGATGTTTATTCTACCCTTGACGGTCACCCATGGCTGCCTGGCACGCCTTTCAGCGCATTATTTCCTTGTTTTGGTGCGGGAGTCATGGGCGGTCGTCACAGAAACTACCATAAGGCCTCTCGACACACGCACAATGCAATCGCACACTTGGGGGAGATTTCCCTTTATGATAGTCAAATATGCTTAATACGAGAAAACTCTTTGATATTATTACTAGTGCATAGTGTGAAACAATTCGAAAATATAATATTAATCTTAGCCAGCATAGGTACCATGATACTATGCCTACTTAGCTACCACCTGAGGTGGCAGGTAATACAACTGCAATCATAAAGGGCTCGTATTGGGTGATTGGATTTCCAAAAAATGGTCAGGCTAAGGAACTTCCTACTGCCACATGGATACGCCTCTAGATGGACGCCCCGAGAGCTTAACCAGCTCTATGCCAACACAAGGCTGGGTTACCTCTGTAACTAGGTAACTATTACACGAGCATGTCATACCCCGGTCCTTTGGGACCTTTATCTGAGGCGCCTCTTAACCACAAAGCAATCACAAAGTAATAGATTTGCAGTGACTATATGAGTTAAATATCTGGGCTCCATACCATGATACCACCCTTTTCCAGAAGGGAATGACACACCCTAAAGGGAGCGACCCTCATAACCTTGCCGCAACTTTCGTGTTTCGGCCATTTCCGGGCTGTGAGGTCCTGATGCAGTCTCGTCCACAAAGCTACGCATTATACAAAAGCCATGCTTTGATCAACAAATGATACACAGCAGCACTCAGCATGCCACAATACCAAATTGGGAGTATATCACTGATAACTATCAACTACATAACATCTGAGCTCGTATGTCTCAGAGAAGGGTTTAAGCGAAGAGAATAAATTCTCTGCCACCAAACAGAAATGTATTTGATAGAGACCAGTTTTATATCTCAAAGTGTAATGTCATACATACAACCATACAAGTCTGTTTCGGGTTCGAACAGAACCAAAGGCACTTCCGAAGAAGCCCTTGCAATCCGGGTATCCACAATCCCGATCGGACTTTCCATCACTTAGGGAATCTCTATACTGTGGCTACTCGGTGCAGAGACAATCGATAGGTTATCCTAACGTTCTCGCAAATACCTGGTCTTCAACAACAGTCTTCAAATGCAATCCTTAACGTCGTATCATTACTCGGAATAGGTTATATGACACAAGGTCCTCTCCCGGCTAAACCGAATAATGAGCGCAATATTTAAAAATATATGGATATGGGATTTTAGTTAAGTCATAAATTTTGAAAACTCAAAATCTTTCTTCAAATGGTTTAAACAATTTACCATTTCAAATCCTTAAACAAAAAGATTTCACTCACAAAGTTCACCCAGTTTCACAAAGATCCATTCACAGATTTCAAAACAATTTCCATTTCAATTGGATTAACTCATTAAATCTTTTAAATCAAAGATTTAACTTATAGCTTTTAAAATACGTTTCCAAAAATTTATTCATAACTTGGAAAACCATTTTCATTTTAGACTTGAAATCCTTTTAACACAAATTGGAAGTTCATTCTTGTGTAAAAGCTTTTATTATTTGAAAATAAATAGTTTTCGAAAAAATCCAATTTCATTTATACAAGTTAAAATCTTTGGGTTAAACTCAAAGTCCCAAAACAACACTTTTAAAAACCCATATAAACTTGTATAACCTTTTTAAATCATAAGAAAATTTCAATTTCAAATTGTTGAATTAAATTTTAAATCAAATTTCAAACTAAATCAAGTTATTCAAAATAACTTTTATCTTCGAAAGTCCCTCTCAAAAGCTTTTTACTTTAATCCCAATCCATTTCCTAAACCATTCCAAAATTCAATTTTTAAAATTATTTAAAAAATTTGTGACTTAACCCATTTGCACGTGCAATCCATATTTGTGTGTGTATAAGTGTGGTCCAGGGGTTTTACACAATAAAAGTGCAACATTATCAATCAGCACAGATTCAAATACGGCAATATATTTAATAAGCGGTATAAACTATAACGCTTATCTTTCATTCACATATCACAGATAATAAATCTACATTAAACACAACTCAAATCAAATAGAACATCACAATCAGGAATATCAAACAAGTCAATCATCCAATAGAATCCAAACATTCATAAGTAAGAATCAGTTAATTGTCTGATTAATTCTAATCAGATTAATTACTTATGAATTACTAATCCTGCTTAATTAACATTAATAAATTACAAATCATTTTGATTAATTATTCTTTAATTATTTATTAATTAACCATTAATAATAAATTAATTAACCTTTAATTATAATCAATCAACCTTTAATTCTTAAATAATTAACCTTTAATTATTTAATTCACTATTTAATTAATTATCTTTAATTAATTAAATAACCCTCAACTGATTAATTACCATAAAATTAATTATCCTTAATAACTAATTAATAAATTAATTAATGATTAATTAATTACCATTTAATTAATTATCCCTAATTAATTAACCTTTAATTATTAAGTAATTATCCTTTAGTCACTTAATTAATCGTTAATTAAGAAGTTATTCATTATGTAATTAACCTTTTGTCATTCAAATTTTATTATTCTCTAACTAGCAATTAATTTACCTTTAATTACTTATATTAACAAATCATAAATTACTTAATTAATTAAAAGATAAACCACTTTATCTTTATTTTTACTTTAATTACATCACTTAATTAAATTACATTAAATGCTTAACATTGATTTAAGAAATCCTTGGTGAATCATTTCTTGATTATATCATTAATTACGCTATGGAAATTAAATTAATCGTCTTGATAAACTATTACCAAATCGAATTAATAAGTTTTTTCAAAAACACTTAATCCTTTAGAAATAAATCTTGGAAATTTATTTTAAAACCCTGAAAATAAGTTTACTTTAAAAATTTGATTTATATCCTTTTAAATCTTATTCAATTCAATAAGCTACAAAATCATTTATTCAAAGTTTATCAAATCTTCTATTCAATGTAAACCCGGGCTATACAAAACTT
Organism: Allium cepa; assembly: GCA_030765085.1. NCBI lineage: Eukaryota > Viridiplantae > Streptophyta > Magnoliopsida > Asparagales > Amaryllidaceae > Allium > Allium cepa. Next base: position 239,489,080 of record CM060944.1, read on the forward strand.
TCACGGATACCACCTTCGAGAAAAAGTGGCAAACCCAATTACTTCGAGCACTCCCTATAATTGCTTCAAGTCCAACCCTGAGACGTAACCTTCTTCCCAAAAACAAATCATCCCAGATACACAGTGACACAGGTGTATGTGCACATACATTCAGGCCATCTTCGATCGGCGCCGCAGCCATCATCACGTCGGCGATGTCGTCGACAATCGAGTCGATGACCCAGAAAACTTGAAAGCTCATCAATACGGAATCGAGCAAATTTGAGACCAACTGTTCATTACTGTAACCCACTCGATCACCAAAACCCAATTCTCTCCGCCGCGTGACGATACCAGAGTCCACACCCTCTTAACCACAGTTGCTCCAAAGATCCTCGAAGCCTTTCCCTTAGTTCCGGCACCACCCGATGCCACGATGATGTCGAAAATTCCTTGACAAACTCCTCAACCCTATCAGCATTTTAAACCCTAAATTAATGAATGCAAACCACCATAACTCATGAGAAAATCCCAGGCCATTTTTCCAATGATCTATACCCATCACTCCACCTTCAACGTAAATCTCGAACCGCCTCCCTCTGCCGATCGACGACAATTGGTGAAAAATAAATTTCTGGTTAACTCAAAATTTCTCATTGAATATAAGCTAAAAAAGTTTGTAATGATTTCCTAAAATCATCATTTCCTAATGTAAACTCAATTATGGAATCAATTCACAAAATTCCAAATATTGATTTTTCTGATTTTTTAACAGTTTCACTGTATTTTATCGTTTTTTTAAGTATCTACTAAATGTTTTCACCCGAATCTATTTTTAAAATTTAAATCAAGTCAATACAAATACTTTTCTTTTAAAGATTATTTCCTAATTCCTATTAGATTTCAAGATATAAATTTTCTTGGATTTTTTTGTTAATCTGTTATTAACAGAGAAGCACATGTATTAACAGAAACTCAAATATACACAGATCCTTTGCATATTTACAGACATGCAATGACATCCATACAACCAGATTTCAATCACAAGCATTTTGAATTTATCACACAAAATCAAGATATTAGAAGGAGGATAGTTTGCTCATAGTGTTTATGATGATGAACAGAGACCAGATCCTTTGATGTTGGAATTTTGAATCACTGCTTTAAACTTTGTTTTGAGTTGTTTCAGGCTTTTGAATTCCGATCTAAGCTTGAATTAAGTTGCTTTGATCTGCCGTTGATTTAAGCTTGCTCTTGAAGTTGAACTCCCAGATTTGAAGTTGCTTTTAAATTTCTAAGTTTTTGAACTTCTTTTGGTTCAGCTATTCATTTTCTTAACTTCAAATTTCTAAATCTTGATTACCAGTTTTTGAAATTGATTTGCCTGATTCCAGACTTGAAGAAATTTGGTTTGCTCTTCCAAAGCTTGAAGATTGTTTCAGGTTTGTATTTTGTTTTCTGGTTTTTCCTTTTTTTCATTTTGAACAAATTTGTTTCCATGTTTTCATTTCTTTCTTTGATATGATTTCTGTTTTCAGATCTGTCTTGCACGTTTTCAAATTTAATTCAAAAGATAAAGTGATGTTGCCACTTGTATCACTTGCATGGCAACATATTTACACTTGTTGAATTTCCTTATTGCATGCTCTACACTTGTCCTTTGCTTGCATTTTTATATTTCATCCCTTGTTTAATAATTTGCTTACAAATGTTAAATATTATCAAATTTATGTTTACGTCCCTCTTTTAAATTATTTTATAATTTTTTTTAAACCCTTCATTTAAAATTTCACTTTAAGTCTTATATGTACATAAGTTTGTATTTTACATTTTCATGTATACACTATTATTGGTTAGGCCTTTTTATACTTATATTTTCAAAATATACGTTCATATCAAAGTCTCGTGTTAATTATATATGCATATAGATAAAATTTAGTTTTAAAAAAATTCTAAAAGGAGGTATATAAATTCTTTATTCAATTCTTATTTAAACTTGAACTTAAGTTAAAATATTTGTATGCATAAGTACACATTTTATTTAAATTTTAAAATCAAGTTACTATTATACTTTTTAAATAAATAATTATCTATATATGTATTATTTTAAACTTTTATTTCTTGTTTTATATACATTTTGTTTTGAAAATCGTTTATATCTAATTCAAAATATAACTTTCAAATAAATATTACATATGTCTCTTCAAATTAGAAAACAAATTTCTACTAGTATAAAAATATATAGTTTCTCAAATCCAAAATCTATTTATTTATAAGATATTATTAAATATAGAATTTCAAATCCACAACTAAATTTTAAAATCAATGTCCAAATAAACAAATATCCTATTTAATCTTGGAAAAATTAATTTAATTTACAATTTAAATTCACAAATTTACATCAATTACTAAATTTAATTTTACTCAAAAGGGATTGTTACACTTATTGGGGTTAACTCATTAGAGATAGGGTAGTAATACCCTAGAATGAGTTGTTTGAGTGTACATACGAGAGTGCGTATTTGTTAGTGTTATAAAAAAACGTTTTGTATATGTTTTGAAATGAAAGCATTTTTCCCAATATTATATGATATATAAAGGAATAGATTTTTATAACTGATATATTTATTTGTAATGTGTTTGATTTATGAAATGGTAATATTTAGATTTTATCATTTATTTTTGATTAGTTGAGTTTTTTGTCAGTTTATAAGCATTAGCTAATTATTGTTAATAGAATTAATAGACTAAACACTAGACTAATAATGGTGTATTAAAGAGAATAAAATGAATAATTTGGATATTTATTTATGGAATTGAAATGTTTTGTTGTGAAACTTATTGTTTGTTGATTGGTACTTCCAACTATTGAAATAAAATGGAATATTTGGATATTTGGGTAGTCAAAACTTCTGAATTAATATATGAGTTGAAATTTAATAATTGCGCTGAATTATGTAGTTGAATTTGATAACCTTGATTTAAAAGAAAGTGAAACAAGGTTAATTTGTTATAGCCGTGTAGAATTATTGTATACATTATTAGCATGTAATTTAATAATATTTAAAAATTGAAATTGAGAACATAGTTAACCTTTATGAAATGTGTGATAAATAAATTGAAAGGTAAAGGTGAACTAAAAATGAAACGAATAAAAATAAAGTCATGCCTTGTAAAATTGTTTGTGAAATAAATGGAAGTGGCAATAAATAGTTATAATTAAAGTTGTGATAACTTAAGCCCGAATAATGTTTGTATTTAAGCGTTTATAAATTGGTTATGAACTTGAGAAAATTCCTTATGAAATGATTTGCAAAGAAATGTAGTATTAAATGAGAAATATTACATGAGAACTGTAATAGTATTATATATTACATCATCAGAGTACAACATCAAACAAAAGCACAACACTGGACAGTTATGATAACTTCTCCACATAGAAACTAATTGTGTAGCAAACCATAGCGGATAATAGATCAAAATATGTGTGATACGTCTCGCCATCCAGCTCGTCTTTTGAGCTCCACAGCAGTCCATCCAGAATCTGTAGTCTATAATACTCAGTCTGACCTGAGCATTATAGTAAAATAACACCCGAGTCAGTCTGGAAAACCAGTGTGAGAAACACGCTCAATTGGATTATTAAAGTTTTCAAAATTCTTTTGAAATCAAAGGTATCTCGTAAGACCACGCCATAAATAAACAAGCCGGGTTTTTACCTTATGGTAAACAAAACATTTCTTATCAAATCCTCTGATATTATAGTAGTGTCTATATACAAATATTTATTCAAAAAGCCAAAATTGTTACATTCATTAAATTCTAGCATAAAATTCCAGTCCCGCTTCAAGGCAGGATATCGCGGTATAAAGGGACATCCGCTATTATGCGGGGCGCATAGAGTCTCATCCGCTATATAATGCAGGAAGTCAATCACTCCAATATATATATATATATATATATATATATATATATATATATATATATATATATATAATATCACGTCCAAACAGATAATAAATCGTCAATTCAAGATATCAATTCAGTTATTTAAAATTAACATTTTAAATTTAAAGGGTAGTCCAAATGAGTGAGATTGACTCACATTTGTCCTTTAATTTGCAATCCGATCCAAACCGGCTTGTCTCTCCCCAATTTTAGACCTTGAATAAACATTATGCGGTTCATTAACATTGAAGTAAATCAAACCGTCAAATACCATTTAATTATCTTAACTAAAAATTTAATTAACAAATTACCCTTTAAAAAAATTTAGCAACACTTAATTAAATAAGTTTATAAACAAGTTAATCGCCAACATTACTCTAAAGTTAAATAATTAGTTAAATATGTGTATATCTGTTAAAAGTGAATTTACCATTTATATAAATTTATATAACTGTTTTTAAATTATAGTTAAACCAACCTAATCTACATTTTCTTTTTCTGGCCAAGTTATAAATTCAAAGATTTAAACCTGAGTAACATTTATGAGATGACAAATTATACTTTAACAAAGTTATATTACTTTAACAGACTAGAGTAATAAAGAATGGAATTGAAATTACCCAGAAGAAGCCTGAACAATGAACGATGAACGCTGCCTCCCCTATGTGGCGTCGGAGACCACCGTAGCTCCACTTGACTAGCCCCTCATCATTGCAGCAGTCTTCATCGACACCTACCCCAGCCCAAATGAGCAACTACCACTGCCGCCACTAGAACTACGATCGACCCTCATGCACGCATGCGACCTACAAGCAACTATCCTTGTGAACTACACGCCCATGTGCGCCGGCGACGCAACCCTATTGCCCTAAATCACAACTATGGTGCGACAAATATTTCCAGGTCATTCGATTTTTGAACTGGAAAATAGAGGAGAAGCATGATTCGGTTACCAATTTCTTTCGGCTACATTTCAGTTTGAATTGAAGAAAAAAAATAAGAGCGGCCATTAATTTCGATTTGAACTAAAATGGTTTTCCTTTTTTAAATGAATTTGATTTGTAGTTTTAAAATGCTCGGCGATGATTTTAAAGAAAGAAGTAGACGCGTGGGAAATTAAACAGGAAAAAGGAAACACATGTTCTCAGGGTGGACAAGTGGCTAGGGTATAAAGTTCTGATGCTTAAATTAGTTGACTAATCAGATCATTTAAATTTTAAATTAAAATTTTCTCGAAAATGCAACTTAAATTTTCTAACACCTATCGAGGCGTGCCACTAGGCATTTATAATGTTATGGCCATATTTCGAATGCCATGGAAAATGTTCCGAGTCCTAGTTCGATCGTATGGAGAAGATAGTTTTTGGATCCAGTGATTATATTGATTTTTTGATATTAATTTCAACGCGTTTACCTATCTTACGATCAGACGAAAACTCCAAATGCCATAAAAAAACTGAAATACGATAATAATACACTATTACAAATCCAATGGAACTAGTTTTCTCGAATTCCGAAAGTATACCTTGGAAGGCTTTTTTAAATATCCATTTAAACGATTTAATTTTAAAACAGAACAAATCACTTCCAGTTTCAAATTTTAAAACTTTTATTACCTTCAGCATTATAAATATAGATTTTATAAGCCTTTGAAATATTTTTAACAAGCTTAAAAACCAAGATTCACCACTTTACCCGACCTTTTAATTATTTAATTCACTAATTTAACTACCTAATAAATCGTTATATTTGAACTTCAAATTAAAACTTAACTATTAAACATTTAAAATCAACTAAATATTACAATTTCAAATGTCCAAAAATTCCGGGTCGCCGCAGGCTACGATATTTTTCTACAATCTGGAAGGTAGAAGGATCTTTTGGAAAGTTTTATGTTCATTGCATAAATATTGGATCAGCAGCGGGCCACTACTATCGTTTTATCACCATTTTTCATTGGGTTTTGAGAGGTACTTCTCATACTTATTTTTAATTTTTTCATTTGGCATTGAAACACGTCTACTAAGTACTTGGAGAATTCTAGCCTTATGTCCGATCAACGCATGGCCAGAGCCTGGAAGAACGAGGAGAAACCTATTAAAACATCGAATTTATGACGACCCGGAATTTCGACGCTCGAAAATCGACATCCAATACATCTCCCGTATTCGATTGCCGGAGATTCAAACATTGGAGTCCAGTTTGCTGGAGCTTATAACACATTAGATGAATAACAACACAGCGGAAACAAGATGATAATTTCATTGATACACAACATGAATACAACATCGATACAACAATGACCACTAAAATTAGAGATTTGTATACATATATATCATACAACAACTGAACAATAACATAACAGCGGAACAACAACAGGTTCTTCAAAAGAATCCAACATACCGCGACTTCACTCCAAAGCTCTAAAGCTCCAGACCAAAAAGCTCAAAATCTTCGAAGACCAAAAGCTTCAAACCAAAGACTTCTAGATCCAAATCTACTTTCCAACTTCCCTCCAGAACACGGATATCCTGACTCTAGGCTGCCCGTGTGGAAAATTATAGTCACCCAGAGTTTAGAAAGGGAACAATAAACTCCAGGTCTGTCATGGAACTAGTATGAGTAAACATAAAACTATTGTTTGTACAAAATGAAATAAAATGAAATCCGTTCATTCTTTTTGAAAATGAAACTACCATACGGCCTCCCGGCACACACGCACAATGCAATCGCACATTTGGGGAAGGCTTCTCCTTATGATAGTCAAACATGCTTGAAACGTGAAAATCCTTTTGATATTATTATTAGTGCACAGTGTGAAAAACATTTCAAAAGGATAATATTAATCTTAGCCAGAATAGGTACCATTATATTATACCTACTATAGCTACCATTTAAAAATGTCAGGTTATACAACTAAAAACCGTACAGGGCTTGTATTTGATTGATTGGATTTCCAACAAATGGCCAAGGCTAAGGAACTTCCTTTTCGAATGGATACTCCTCGGGAGGGACTCCCCGAGAACCTGACCGGATCTTTGCCAGTACAAGGCCGGATTACCTCTGTAACTAGGTAACTAACTGTCACGAGTATGCCATCCCCCGGTAGTAATCGACCGTTATCATGGGCCCCAACAACAACCAACAACCACATAAGTTAAATACCTGGACTCCATGCCAGAATACCACTTTTTATCTAGAAGGAAATGCACATACCCTAAGCGACGCGACCCTCGTAACTTTGCTGCATCCTTCGTGTTTCGACCATTTTCGGGGTATGAGGTTCGATGAAGTCTCATCCCACAAAGCTACGCTTTTCACAAAAGCCATGCTTTGATCAACCAATGATCAGCACTTAGCATTCGACATTACAAAATTGGGAGTATATCAATAGTAACCATCAATTACATAACCTCTGAACTCATACGTCTCAAAGAAGGGTGTTAAGCTAAGAGAATAAATTCTCCGCCCCCAAACAGAAATGTATTTGATAGAGACCAGCTTTATATCTCAAAGTGTAACATCAGACATACATCCATACAAGTACATCCTAGGTCTGAATGGAACCGAAGGCACTTAGTCCAATTAAGGAAGATGTCCTTGCAAATCCGAATATCCACAATCCTGACTGGACTTCCCATCACATAGGGAAATCTCTATACTAGAGCAACTCAGTGCAGAGACAATCGATAGGCAATACTTTCGTTCTCGAAAATACCCGGTCTTTAAATGCAATCCTTCGTCATATCATTATTAGGAATAGGTTTTATGACATAATGTCCTCTCCCGGCTTGACCGAATAATGAGCGCTTATTTTAAAAGCATGTGGATACAAATTTTCATTTTTAATCTTTTAAACAAAAGATTCACCATTTAGATTCGATGTGGTTTACGGATAACCATTTAGAGTTCGACCTTCGATCGCATCGAAATTCAAATGTCGTTTTAAAGGCCAAGTCGTTTGAGCAAACAGTTTTACTTCAGTTCAGAAGTTCACATTCACACAGAAATATGTCATAGATATCATAGCTCAATTCAAAGCAATTCATTTATTAGAGCATTACAAATCACATATCAGAGATGTCAAACAATCCAAGTCATTCGATATAATCCAATCATTCATAAGCAAGATTGATTAATCACATAATTACTTTCATTCATTATACTTAATTAATGATTAATTATCCTTAATTATTAAACAATGAATCCTTAATTTTAAATTAATTAACCTTAATTATTAATTAATTAATCTTAAATCATCATTATTTGATTAACCTTTGATCATTAATTAATTAACCTTAATTATTAATTAATTAATTCTTCTTTAATTACATTAAGTAATTATCCTTTAATTACTTTTATTAATTAATAAATATTTAATTACCCAAACCTTAATTAATTTAAGATTATCATTTAAATCTTATTAATAAACTTTGTAATTAGTTATCATTAACCAATTAACTTAGACCTTTAAGTTAATTAACCGTAAAAAAACATTTTATCTCATTAATTAACTCCTTCATTACATTATTAAGTTTATTCAAAATAAACTTTAAAAATAAAGGTTAAATATATTTAAAATAGTTTAAACCTAATTAATTTAAAATAGTTTATTTTCAAAACCTTCACTAATCCCAAACTTTTGTAAACAATTATTTTTATAAAATGAATAATTGAAAAGATATTTAAACATGTTTTATTTAAAAAAATTAAAAAACTTAGCTAATGCTCTAAACCAACCCGAGATAAACCCGAGTTCTTCCCAGAGACAAATGCAAGTTTCCCCCAGTCTTCCCCAAGTAAATCCCACCTCCTTTTTTTACTTTGTTTTATTTTAAAAACTTAAAAACCTGTTTAACATATTATCTCACGCGAACACACTCATGCCTATACTCGAGCCAGCAACCCAACTTCCCGATATCGACTTCGAGGCAACATCTTCTTCAAACCCATCAGCATTTAACCCACATCCCTGACACATGTGCATGTGCACAGGAGGTCTGGCCACCTCCGATCGAAGCTTTGCCTATCGGTAAGTCAGCGACGACCTTCCCGAGCATCTCGAACACCTATAACCAAGAATCGATGACGAACTTGAAATCGAGCAAGTCGATACAAACTAGAACTAAATAGTTCATCAAAGAACCACCTCGCATGGCCACCTTCGACCACCAGAAATCATGCAATTACATCTAGAGATTCATCGAAGATACAAGCTTCGATTCCCCCACGTCCGGTCTTGTCCGACACATCGTCAACATCGAAATCGCCTTGAAACTGAAGTCGACCAAAACTGGGTCTAAAAACCTAAACCCATATCGTCTGGCCACCTCGGCGATTTAAAAAAATCATCGAGTATTTTCGATGAACCCCCGTCACTCAGGCTCCCTCCAGCCATGACCACGAACTCCCCAACCTCGCCGATCACCAGAAATCGCCACAAGTCCCAACACCATTCAACCCGAGATTCCTCACTCAAAACATTGAAAATTGTTGATTCCAATTTTAAAAATAATCGTTTTCGAAAATGATTTAGGTTATTTAAGTAAATCAAATAATTAAGGGAATCGAATTTTCATCATGCATTAAGTTCACTGTGTTTTCTTGTTCTAGGTTAAATCTACTTGTTAACTGACGCAACGGATATTAACAAAACGATATAGACCGATGAAAGTAGTAAACGGTGGATTGAAGATACTGAAATGCCCAAATTCGTTGATCACAAAGATACCGAATTCTTGCTATCTTCGACACGTTGATCGCGCACGATACCGTGAAAGAAGATCTACAATTCTTCAAACGTTGATCAAGCGCACTTGATACCGTGAATTGGCTTCAACAATCGTTGAACCGAGCGCACTCGATTAACCGAAAGTGGAGATAGGAGATCACACTCAACTACAAATTTAGATGAAAGCACACAGCAATCAAACAAAGTCAACAAAAATCAACCCCTTTAAAATGTACAACACACTCTTTATTTATAGCATTTCACAACCCTGACCTTAAGTCGTTGCCGACTTAACACTCCTCCGACTCACGACTCACTTAAGTCGTATGCGACTTATACAAAAGCGACTCAACAGATTATATCTCCATATACACACATGACCGACTTAACTACAAGTCGACTCACAACTTATCACCTCACGAGTTACAACACAGCGACTCAACACTTAGGTCGTAGACGACTTAAACACACTGCTTAAAGAAATACAGACTTATGTCAACACTTAGGTCGTATACGACCTAACGACTCACGAATCAAAAGCAACGACTCAACAAATAACGACACACTGTACAACATATTCAACACAAACGACTCAAAGCTTCACCGAGCTAACTCTTCGAACGACTTAACTCTTCGGCCATATTCCATTAGGTCGCAACCGACCTAAGACATGTTTAGGTCATTGCCGACCTATGACTTCTTTCTTAGGTCGTTGCCGACCTAAAGACCTCTGACGACCTAGACCCGAAGCTTCCTCCTGCGACTTAAGGCCTTCCTCCCCTGCTTGACTCGTGAACGACTTAAGACCTAAAACCGAAGCTTCCTCCTTTGGCTTAAGACCTTCCTCCCCTCATTGACTCGTGACCGACTTAAGACTTAAAACCGAAGCTTCCTTAACTCGTGAACGACTTGAGCCTTCCTCCTTAAGTCATGTACGACTTGTCCCCTGAGCTGCATCATCCTTAAGTCGTGTATGACTTATCCCCTGCGCTGCATCATCCTCCCCAGGTTGAGAAAAATTCGTCCTCGAATTTGTAAATTCTCCAATATCGGATTGTCCCTCTCCATAATATGGTACAAGATGCTTAACATTGAACACGCCAGAAGTGTACACATCCTTCGGCAACTTCAACTTATATGCATTTTCATTGATTCGTTTCACAACTTATACAGGACCAATTTTTCTGACTTTCAGTTTGTTATAAGCGCCTACTGGAAAACGATCCTTTGTTAACATAGCATATACCAAATCACCTTCATTGAATTCAACATTTCTTCACTTCATATCTGCAGATCGTTTATACTTCTCATTTTCCTTTTCCAATCGCTCCTGAACGATTTTATGACATTCAGTCAATCCATCAACAAAATCTACAGCTCGTTTAACCGTCCCCTTTGGTTGTGGCACTACCGCTAAATCCAACAGTCCCCTGGGTAGATTTGAATACACAATCTGAAATGGACTGTAACCTGTGCTTCTATTAACTGCATGATTATGTGCAAACTCTGCTTGGCATAACTTCATGTCCCAACTCTTCAGATTATCCTTCACAAGACATCGCAACAAATTTCCCAACGATCTATTAACAATTTCGGTCTGTCCATCTGTTTGCGGATGATAAGCGCTACTAAATTTCAGCTTCGTTCTAACCATCTTCCACAAACTTAACCAAAAGTGACTCAGAAATCGAGTATCCCTATTCGACACAATAGATTCTGGCAATCCATGAAGTCGATAGATCTCCTTGAAAAATAACTGAGCAACATGAACAGCATCCGCCGTCTTCTTACAAGCAATAAAATGTACCATCTTCGAGAAACGATCCACCACAACATATATAGAGTCATTCCCCCTTTGAGTTTTCGGCAATCCCAACACAAAATCCATGCTGATGTCAACCCATGGTTTTGTAGGAACAGGTAAAGGCATATACAAACCCGCATTTGTAGCTGTCCCTTTCGAAACTTGACAAACATGACATCTCTGAACAAACCTTTCAACTTCCTTCCTCATCGATGGCCAATAGTAGGATTGAGAGATTAACTGCAATGTTCGGTCTCTACCCACATATCCTTCCTCATGAAGCTCCTTTACTATCTTCATTCGCAAGCTACAATCCGGTACACACAATTGATTCCTCTTAAATAAGAAACCATCACTCAACACAAATTCATCAGAACTTCCCTCCTTGACTTCCTCAACAAATTTCTTAAAGTAAGGATCTTCTTCAAGCAATTCTGGCAATAGTTCAAACCCTGTCACCTCAACCTTCATTGTAGTCAACAAGTGATTCCTTCTACTCAATGCATCTGCTACTCGATTCGTTACCCCAGATTTGTGCTTCACAACAAAAGTAAACTACTGCAAATAGGCAATCCACGATGCATGTCTCGAGGAAATCTTTTCCTGCCCTTGCAAATGCTTCAAAGCCTCATGATCAGTGTAAAGAACAAACTCTTTCAGAAATAGATAATGTCTCCAGTGCTTCACAGCTTGAACAATTGCATAAAATTCAACATCATAAGTGCTATATCTCAACTTAGCTCCGGATAATTTCTCACTGAAATAAGCAACTGGTCTTCCCTTCTGACTCAAAACTGCACCAACCCCAACCTTCGACGCATCAGTATGTAACTCAAACAACAACTGAAAATCCGGTAAAACTAGAATTGGTGCTGTCGTCAATAGTGTCTTGATTTTCCCAAAAGCAACCCCTGCTTCTTCCGACCACTCAAACTTCTTTCTTCTCATACAATCGGTTACAGGTGCCATCACACTACTAAAATGTGGAATGAATCTTCGATAGAAAGATACCAATCCATGAAAACTCCTCACTTCAGTAATTGTCTTTAGCTGTGGCCAACTCCTGACAGCTTCTACTTTACTTTCATCCAATTGAATTCCTTCCTTCGATAGAACATATCCAAGAAACAAAACACTGTCCGTCATAAACACGCACTTTTTTGTTGCAGCATAAAATTTCTCCTGTCGTAGAATCAACAGTACTTCACGCAAATGCTGGACATGCTTTTCCATGCTTCCACTGTAGATCAAAATATCACCAAAGTAAACAACCACAAACTTCCCAATGTATGGTCTGAAAATCTGGTTCATCACTCTCATAAAAGTACTCAGTGCATTCGATAAACCAAACAGCATAACCAACCATTCGTATAAACCTTCCCTGGTTTTGAAAGCAGTCTTCCATTCATCACCCGGTCTAATACGAATTTGATGGTATCCACTCTTCAAGTCAATATTTGAAAACACAACAGCTCCACTCAACTGATCTATCAAATCAACAAACCTCGGCATAGGAAATCTGTATCTCACAGTGATCTTGTTTAGAGCCCGACTGTCCGTACACATTCTCCACGAATCATCCTTCTTTGGCACCAATAAAGTTGGCACTGCACAAGAACTCAAGCTCTCCTGAACACGCCCCTGTTCTAACAACTCCTCCACCTGCCTTCTCAGCTCCTCATGCTCCTTAGGACTCATCCTATAATGTGGTCTGTTTGGTAATACTGCCCCTGGCACAAGATCAATCTGATGTTGAATATCCTGCAACGGTGGTAATTCCGTTGGTAATTCTTCAGGAAACATGTCTCTGAATTCTTCCAATACCGGTTTTACTTCCTCTGGAACTTCTACAGATTCAGTGGTTTCATGTCTAATCAACAAAAATACCTCTAGACTCTCTTCTACTTCTTCAATGAATTCCCTCAAAGTCAATAAAGTCTTCAGCTCCTCAATTTCTTCAGATTTACTCTCTTCCAGTTGTCTCTTCTTTGGAACTAAAATAATCTTAACACCTTCAAACATAAAGCTGTAGCTTTTGGTCCGTCCGTCATGTTGTACTGCTCGATCATACTGCCATGGTCTTCCCAAAAGTAAGTGACAAACATCCATCTCAACTACATCACACCAAATCTCGTCTTTATATTTCTTCCCAATAGAAAATGGCACTCGAACTCGCATGTCCACCTTCACTTCTCCTCCTTTTCTCAACCACGCTAACTTGTAAGGATTGGGATGTTTCTCCGTCTTCAACTTCAGCTTTCTCACAGCTTCAGTAGAAATAATATTGTCACAACTTCCAGCGTCAATCACAAATTTACAAACCTTTCCCAGAATAGTGCATGTTGACTGAAAGATGTTACTCCTCAACCAACTAGCTTCTTCTTCTTGCTTCGGTATTAAACAAGACCTCCTCATCATTAGATTACATCCTTCATCTCCTGACGCAATATCCTATTCTTCCTCCTCAACTGGACTAGGATAACCTTCACCAACATCCTCACCTTCAACTTCAGCAATCATAGTTCGTTTCTTCGGCTTCGGACATTCATTACTCTTGTGACCCACTTCCTGACAATTGTAACACTTGAAACTGTTGTTGACCTTCGTCTTCGCAACTTCATTCACAATTGGTTTACTAATAGATTTAGGAACATTAGAGCTTCCACTAACACCCTTCACTTGATTGTTGGAATTAGTAAACACACCACCTCCACGCCTTCCCTGCTTCTCCCAAGCCAAAGCTTTCTGATGTGCCTCTGCTACAGATCTAGGATCAAACATATTCACCATATCTTGAATCTGTATCCTCAACCCTCCAACAAATCTAGCAGTCAACTGTTCCTCTGTCTCCATAATGTCATTTCGAGCAATCAGTTGATAAAATTCGTCAGCATAATCATTAACAGTCTTCGTCCCTTGCCTTAGATTCTGCAACCTATGGTACATGAGTGACTGATAATTGTAAGGCAAGAATGTAGCCTTCATTAACTTCTTCATCTTCTCCCATGACTCAATCTTTGACTTTCCCATTCTCTCCCTTGTAAGTTTAGTTTGCTGCCACCATGCCAAAGCTCTTTCCCTCAACCTAGTAGCAACCAACTTCTCTCGACGATTCTCCGGAACCTCCTTGAAATCAAAGATCTCTTCAACATTAGACAACCAATCAAGAAATTTTTCTGCTACCACTCCACCCTTGAATTCTTTCCATCTTCATACCCGATTCCCATCGACGATCATCATCTACATCTCGATATGAATTTCGAATTTGGTCTCGATCTCGATAATGAATGCTAGCTCTATCACCCTCTTCATTAAAATCAAATGTATGTCTACATCGATCTCGTCCATCAACATCCCTTCGATCACGCATGTCTCTTCTACTAGGTCTCTCTTCATCTCTATATGGCTCTTCTTCAAACTCTCGTGGAGTTCTCATCTCTTCATGTCCATAGTCATGGTGATCTTTTCTTGACGAAATTGATGTTTCTCTTCTTTCTCTAAAAGATTGCAGGGATACCCTTCTCGCTTCCGTAACCGATGGCGAAACTCGGTTTCCTCCATGGTTCGAGATTGGTGATCTCCTCCTTTGATTTTGATTCAAATCATTCATCAATTTCTCTAACTTCCCAATACCATCATCAAATTTCTCATTAATGCGTTGTTCCATTTGCTCGGTTTCTTCTCTTCTATACAACGCTTCGACATTTTGATGACGATTAGCTCTCCTCGGCGGCATGATTGATTCAATACAATCTTCAAACTTCACAACTTTCCAAAACCCAAACTTGAATAACAAGTCACGGCCTCCTACTAACTCGGCTCGGCTTCAACAAGCACGGCTTCAAGTACTTTACTTTCAAACTTCGGTGCGCAAAAAAAATCTCACGGCCAAATTCAAATAACTTCCACACTTTGATCCAAAAGAATATGGATCGAGAACTTCTAACTTGTTGCAACTTCAAGATGAACACGATGAACGACAAACTTCAAACTCCTTGGCTCCAAGACTCGGCTTAGCTATGATTGGCTAAGTCCAGCTCTGATACCAAAAACTGACGCAGCGGATATTAACAAAACGATATAGATCGATGAAAGTAGCAAACGGTGGATTGAAGATACTGAAATGCCCAAATTCGTTGATCACAAAGATACCGAATTCTAGCTATCTTCGACACGTTGATCGCGCACGATACTGTGAAAGAAGATCTACAATTCTTCAAACGTTGATCAAGCGCACTTGATACCGTGAATTGGCTTCAACAATCGTTGAATCGAGCGCACTCGATTAACCAAAAGTGGAGATAGGAGATCACACACAACTACCAATTTAGATGAAAGCACACAGCAATCAAACAAAGTTTTATTCAACAAAAATCAACCCCTTTAAAATGTACAACACACTCTCTATTTATAGCATTTCACAACCCTGACCTTAAGTCGTTGCTGACTTAACACTCCTCCGACTCACGACTCACTTAAGTCGTATGCGACTTATACAAAAGCGACTCAACAGATTATATCTCCATATACACACATGACCGACTTAACTACATGTCGACTCACAACTTATCACCTCACGAGTTACAACACAGCGACTCAACACTTAGGTCGTAGACGACTTAAACACACTGCTTAAAGAAATACAGACTTATCTCAACACTTAGGTCGTATACGACCTAACGACTCTTGACTCAAAAGCAACGACTCAACAAATAACGACACACTGTACAACATATTCAACACAAACGACTCAAAGCTTCACCGAGCTAACTCTTCGAACGACTTAACTCTTCGGCCATATTCCGTTAGGTCGCAATCGACCTAAGACATGTTTAGGTCGTTGCCGAACTATGTCTTCTTTCTTAGGTCGTTGCCGACCTAAAGACCTCTGACGACCTAAACCCGAAGCTTCCTCCCGCGACTTAAGGCCTTCCTCCCCTGCTTGACTCGTGAACGACTTAAGACCTAAAACCGAAGCTTCCTCCTTTGGCTTAAGACCTTCCTTCCCCGATTGACTCGTGACCGACTTAAGACTTAAAACCGAAGCTTCCTTAACTCGTGAACGGCCTTCCTTAACTCGTGAACGACTTGAGCCTTCCTCCTTAAGTCGTGTACGACTTGTCCCCTGAGCTGCATCATCCTTAAGTCGTGTACGACTTATCCCCTGCGCTGCATCATTAACCCTACTTAAAAGTATTTTTAAAATTAAGTTCAAGTAATTTTAAACACATTTTTTTAACATTAAGGCCTAACAAGAATTAGAGGAAGAGATTTGGATTTTTGAAACAGGTTTTAAAACCTGTAACCACTATAGAGGCAAGTATGCGTCTTGAACAGACATGCGCAAATATATATATATATATATATATATATATATATATATTTGTATATATACAAACATATTTTCATTCAAGCAAACATCTTTCACAGCTTTACTTCAACATTAATCACACATCTAGTTTATAGATCAGATCAAAAGAAGTTTACTCAATTGTAACTAAAACAGAGAATCTTTTGCAAAGCCTGGAAGTGGTTTTGAATTCAAAATCTGGAAACTTGTTTCTTGCTTTAGATCTTTGAATTTGATTTGTTTGAGATGATGTTGAATTTTTGCTTGATTGGTGAGTTGATCTGAACTGAGTTGAACTTTGCTTTTAGCTTCAGGTTTTAAGATGATCTTTGTTCTGATTTGAATTGAACTTGTTTCAGGTTTTAAAAATTTGATAAAGGTTTTTTTTTTTTTTTTGATTTGTTTTTCTGGTTTTAAATTTTTCTAGGTTTTTTATTTTAGTTTGCTGGGTTGAGTATTTGAATAAAAGAAAAATGAGGAAGGTAGGAGATGAAGTATTTATAGCCTTAAATTTATTATTTTTAAAAATAAAAGAAAACTAGAAAATTTGACACTTGCTAATTATGCATGAAAAATAAGTTACACTTGTTAACATACATGTTATAGTTTTAACACTTGTTAATTTATATGTTAATATACTTACATTTGTCATTTTCCATGTAAATAGTGTTTTTATATAATTTATATATTATATTATATTTAGTTTTATATTTATATATATGTTTTGTATAATTTTATATCCTTATTAAATACATTTCCTATTAAATATTTATGTAACCATAAAAAAATGTTTAAACTAAATTATACACTAATAAAAAATCACACACACACATATATTATTTTTAATTCCAATTTATTTTTTCTAAGATATTATTTTTTTGAATTACAAATCAATCTCAAATTACAATCTATTCATAAATACATATAAACAAATACATATCCTATTTATTTTAGAAAATTTTAAATTAATTCACAAATTAATTTAGAAATTAATATTAATTACTGAATTAAATTTGTTTAAAAAACAGGATCGTTATAGAGTAATAAAAGTATTTGGATAAAGTATTATATAAAGGATATTTTGATCATTTTTGTCAATTCTAAATACTTTAAAATGTTTAAAATATTGTTTATTCATGTACAACATGGTTTAATAGTAAATTATTAGTGTTGTAAATATTTGAGAATTTATTTATTAAATAAAACATGTTTAAAGTAAATGATTGTTGATTTATTAATAATGTTTGAAAAGTATCTTGAGATAAAACTAATAAATTTACAAACCATGGATTTAAGGTTTTCAATAGCTTCTTTGTATATAAGTAATGATGTAAATAATTATTTTCAAATAATTTACATATATTTATAAAGATGTTATTTAAATATTTAAATGGTATTTATACATGAAGCAAGGAATTTTACAAATGAATTTTTTTGAAAAGTATTAAAATATTAAAGATGGTTGATTTGCAAATGAAGCTTTCAAATAAATATTTCAAGTAAAATTTATATAAATTTCTTTGAATGTATAATTTAAAGATATTATATAAATGGAAAAAAAATTGATTTGCAAAGTTTATTTACAGTAATATACTTGACAAATAAATGCGAATCTCTATTTTGGAAGTATAATTTGGAATATTTACTTGATTTCAAAGTACTAATAGTAAATTTATTAATTTATTTACTGTTTGAATTTTTGTATTAAACCATAATAAATGTTTTTCGGTATTTGAATATTCATTTTTAAAACAAGTGTGTAAAATTAATTACGAAGATATGAAATTTTATATTTTGATTAAGAAATTTAATGTACGATTTGAGTATACTATTAGTTTCTTTTTAATAATCTTGAGTTTATACTTATTTTAAAAATAATAAGTCTAATAAATCTTCAGATTTAAGGAACTTTATTTTAAAAGCTTATTATAATATTTTGATGTAAAATTCTAGCATTGTTTTAGACTTTCGAAAAACCATTACATAATGCTATGAGGATGTTTTAAATATATCTTATATTTTTACTAAGTGAATAAGGTTAAATATTTTAGTTGTATTTTTAGAGATATTAAAATATTTCATTTCTCTTCAAGGGCGAATACCAAAAACTTAAATTTTTATTCAATAACCGAATTAAGTTATAAATTTAAGTAAGGCAGTAGAAGCTTAATTTATGTTTTTTTTGAAATGACTCATTAATGACTTAAATCCTTAATGAAAAACAGATTATGTAAGTGATTAATCTCTAAATAAATAAATGAACGCAAAGGTAAATAATGAGAAAAAAAAGAAAAACCAGTAGAATAAACTTAAGTAAATTTAAATTAGAATTTCAATTATTGTAATGGAATAAAATTTCAACTATTTAATAATTGGAACTTCTAAAATTGAAAGTAAGAAATTAAATGCTAAGTTATAAATGAAATATACAAGGAATTTGAAATTTGTAACTTGTAAACAAAAAGGATATGAAAATAAGAAATCATAACTGTTGAACATTTATTTACTAAAATGAAATAAGCTAAACTTGTGTAACTTTCAATTACATCTTAGAGGCATATACTGTAACGACCCAGAATTTTCGATTCCGAAAATTCCAGATAGTTAGGAATGTTTGCACAAAAAATGGACAAACACCTCCAAGTCGTATTATTTAGTTGATTATATGTGATTTTAGATGAGTATGTAAATATGAAAGAAGTAGGGGCTGAAATGTAAAAGACACACAGATTTATAGTGGTTCGGCCAGAATGTGCCTACGTCCACTTTATATGTTATTATCTTCTTTCTTTCAGATTACAGGTACAATGCTTCGTATATCAGTATATGAAAGTAGTTTGAAAGTTCCTTCCTTGCTTGAGCTCTCAAACTTGTCTGCCATTGTTGTACCCCTGCCCCTCTATTTATAGAGTGAGGTAGGGGGCAGGGGTCTTGGAGGTATATAGCTGCTGGTGGGCCCGGGCTGAAGCAATCTGGACTGGCAATCATCTGGTTCGGCGGAGGTCCATTCGGTGGTGAGGTATGGTTTGGCTCGGTGACGTTGGTCCGGCCGTGCATGATTCGGTATTGGTGGTCCGTCGTGGAGCTGTGGTGGAGATCCATTCGGCATCGAGGTAGGTAGCTGGTTCGGCGATGGGCATGGTCCGGTTATGGCCCTGGTTCGGCATGCATGATGGAGGCCGAATGGAACGTGGAGAAGGTTGGTCCGGTGGAGGTGAGGGCTGTGCTTCGCCGAATGAACCCAGCCGAATGGGTCGATACCGAACGAGGTGATGGTTGAATGGAGGAGCCGAATGAGTTGATGCCGAATGAGGTGATGGTTGGACGTTGGATGGACTTCTAGGTTAGTGTTGAGCTTCTTGGCTGTCGAACGAAGTGGAGGCTGCGAGCCCGGGTGAAATTGTGACTTCCTGGTCCCTAGATCTTCTGGGTGAGAATTCGCCCAACATTTGCCCCCCAAAGTGGGGCACGTGCTTGCGTGTGTCGCGCTTTGTTTCCCTGTGGTAGAAAGGCTTGTTTCGTAACGCCATGGGCTGGATGTTCGTATCCTGCTGCTGTCCTGCAAAGGAATTTAATTTATAGTTTTAGTGCGGTTCTAGGTAACGATCGTTCGGGATCGAGATATTTGAGATGAAGCTAATCGTGTCGTTAGGGACGAGCAAGTGTGCCCCGAAAGGGGCTTAGCATTGTCGATGCCAGGTTCACGTTTAGAGTGGGTCCCCGGGTCGTTTGCCAAGCAGGTTTATCGCCAGCTCAGAGCATGCCTAGGGATTGTTCGCGACCCCGTACATGTGTAAGTAGCTTAGCCATTTCATAATTATCAGAATCAAATATCCGTTTCACCTATGAGTTTAAAAATGCGTGTCAAAGTGTAAATTCCCACGACGGTAGGGTTAATAACCATTCAGAGCGTGCCTATGGACCATTCGAGGTCGCGTACACGTGTAAACGATTTAATCCACGTCGGTGAGGATTTTACGACTTATTCATCGTTATCATAATCTTATTTTATTAGTTAGTTCTGGAGTTCGGTACTTATCTGAGGGAGGCGCTTTGCACGCCACTAGTTCCTGGTCTTGGTCGGTAGAGAGAGAGTTTCATTCGGTTTTCGGTTGGTCCGGCTATTCTCATTCGGCTTCTGGTGGTCCGGTATTATTGGTCCGGTTGGGCGAATCGTTTGGTTCGGTGGTTCTGAGTTCGCCTATATATAGAGGCCGTACCCCCCTTGTTTTTCCCTTACCGAACCATATAGCCGAATCAACTGAATTGCCGGATCAAATCGCCTGCCGAACCAAATCTCTACCGAATCAGGTTCATACACTATTGCCGAATGGTTTGTTATTACCGGATGAACTTAATTGCCGAACGCACACGGAGGGTATTGTTGTACCGAACGAGACTTAGGCCTAAGTGCCGAAGGAAACATACGCCGAATGAGCATAGAGCCGAATGATCGTATGCTTCTTATGCCGAATGAACTTGCTTGGCAACGCCGAATGAGAGTTCATTCTTGGTCCTTGAGCGTAATCTTGGACTTTTTTACACGCTTGCCTTATATATTTGCTTGTTTATATTTCTATACTTCTTATTCTAACCTCAAGTCTTTCTTGTGCTGCAGAAAATGTCTCGCAAAGCGGAAACACGATCGGACAGAAAGAAGTCTAGAGGCACAGGAGAGCCTTCTTCTTCCTTGCCCCCAGTCCAACCAGGGTCCGGGCAACACCGACCTATTCCGAGGTCTCTAGTGGACGGATATGGTCCACAGGAACTTTTGATCTCTCCCCCGGATTGCTTTCCTAGCTCCCTAAAGGAGGAGCAACTTGACGTCATATCCCGTTCCTTTGGGATAGATAGGGCTCTTATGCTGCTGCCGGGAGATGGAGTGATGCCATATAATCCTCCCGAGGGCTACTTCGCTTTTAGCAGATACCATTGCATGTGCGGCGCTATCCCCCCTATCAACGCTTGGATAGTAAGCTTCACCACATATTTGAAGGTGGCTCCCTTCCAGCTTCAGCCTAACTCTTACGCCATCCTGGTGAGCCTCTTTGCTATCTTCCAGAGGAGGTACGGGCGTCCTCCTTCTAACCGAGAAATTCGATATTTGTACAACCTGAGAGGCTATAAGAAGGGGTCTCCGTATATTAGCCTGGAAGCGGCCGTGCCCTTCAAACCAGTCCTGGACTTGTATTCCAAGTTCACCATGTTCAAGAAAGAGTGGTTCTTCGTCAAGGACGATGCTGTTTCTTTCCGCCTTTTCACTTCCGGCTGTAAGATTGATTTCATTTATATTTTTCATGTGTTTTGACTGTAGTGTTTTTTCTGACATGCTTCTATTGCTAGCGACAGGTGGTATTGCAGTCGTGGAGGACGATTCCTTAGTGCGAATGGCTGCTGAACTAAAGGCTATTCCGGCACGGGACCGGTCGGCCTCTTTCTTGATCAGGAACGCAACCCTCTTGGAGTATAATTTGATCTTACCGCACCAGTCTGTGGTTAAGCAAAGGGATACGGCTGAGGAGAGGGCTGCTAAAGCTAAGGAGGGGGCTACGGTAAAGAGCGGTAAGAGGGAGCCTTTCGCAGAGCGTCCCGTGGTCGGGGGGAAGAAACTGAAGAAGTCTGATGGCCCTTCTCCAAGTACTTGCCCGACTGTCCCGGAGGAGGAAGGTGTGGAAGAGGAGGAAGGAGGCGAAGTTGGAGAAGGGTCGGAGGGTGGAGGAGATGGCGACGGTCAAGGTGGTAGTGGTGTTGCCGCTTTAACCTCTAAGCAAGACCTCGAACTGGATGAGGCTCTCCGTCGGGCCTTCGGGGAGTCGGAGGGAGAGTCGGAAACGGAGAAGGAAAAGGAGAAAGAAACGGAGAAGGCAAAGGAAACCGGCAAAGCTGTGGCTTCAGCTAGGGTGACTCCGGCGACGCAAGGTGAACTTTTGTCTTCTGCCGATTCCATTTTCGATAGGGACTTAGAAATTTTTTACGGTTCACTTCCGTCCTGGAATGAGATCCAGGACTTATTGCAGTATCCCACTCCTCCGCCGGGTTTGTATAATAGATGTGTCCTCTCACTTTTCTTTCTTTTTAACTTAGCACATTTTTTGAATTGCGGATTATTGTATGTTCGTAACACTTGTTCTTTATTCCAGGGGCAGGCCAGGCGGTTAAAACGTCGGATGTTCGACACCGCCTTGAACAATTTAAGTCGAGGAGAGCCTCCGCGAAACCTTCTACCGATCGCACTGGGGATGTAGTCAGTTACCGCCCTCTTCTTGGGGTCATCGAAGAGGGTATTCAGAAAAGGAAGCGGAGCCGTTCCTTATTTGAGTCTTCTTCTGCTTCGCAACTTCCTACTCAGCCTCCCCCTACTCAGCCTCCTCGTGATACTACGGAGGAGAGCACGGAGCCCGGCCCCCCTCCTCCTCCTTCCAAGAGTCCTACTGTCATTCGTATAAGGCGTCCCGATGTGCCTCGCCCCGTGCCTCGTGACCCTTTTGCTGGTCATCCTGATTTAGACCCAAGCTTTCGGGACATTTCATTCGATGAGACCACGGGCGAGCATCTCCTTCCCCGCAACCCCATGGTAAGGGTGCTGGACGAGGCCAAATCTTTAGATCTTGATTTACTTACTACACGGGTAGTCACCATGGGGGATGAGGCCAAGGCTAATATCGACCGGGTGGCCGCAGAGACCAGGAAGTTAATGGAGCATCATGCTAAGTTGGTCAAGGCCGGGGAAGAGATCGGGAGTGCTAACATTCGGTTGAGGTTAAAGGTTGCCGATCAGGCCAAGCAGCTCGCCGACCAAGCCATCCAGATTTCCCAGCATGAGGAAGCCTCCAAGCGGCTGAAAGAGACCATGGAGAAGGCCAGTAGGGCGGAATTACGGAAGATGGAGGTCGCTTGCAGGGAACGGATTAACATAGCTATCGCAACGGTGGATGAGGTTTGAAATGCGGATCTCGAGCGGGTAGAGGAGTTGTCGGGGAGGCTCGAGGCTGCGGAGATGGCTCAGGCCGAGTTGAAGGAGGAGATGGAGGAGATGAGGAGGTCCCTCAGGTTGAAGGAAGAGGAACTGAGGAGGTCACTCCAGGCTGACTGCTTGAGATACCAGTCAGAGAGGGACGTCGCCGTCGCCAAGTTGCAAGCTTCCGAGGCCCGGGTGAGGGAGTTTGAGGAAAACGAGGGGATGATGGATGAGATGCTGCAGGATATGTACTTCCACACTTGGAAGGAGGGCGGCTTGTCTTGGATGGACGATTACCCTCGAGTCATGGCCAAGGTGTATCTCCAGGCTTTAGAGGAGGCCAGGGTGAACGCGGGTAAGGAAGGCGGAGAGGCTTTCAACTTGAATGCGGTTACTGCTCAGTTCTCAAAGGAGGAGCAAGCGGCGGTGAAAGAGGGGATGCGGCTGCTTGCTGCCGAGGAAGCGGGCGTGCAGTTGGATGATGAGGATCAAGCGGCGGATGCTGGTGAGTTATTCTTCTTCCCTTTCTTTTCTTCCCGTGTTTCCATAACTTGGTTGTTCGTTTAATGAATTCTTCTTCCGAATTGGACAGGCGGGACTTCTGATCCGCATGCTGGGGGCTCTGATCCTGCGGCTAAGTAGACTGGGGAAGTTGGTGATGGAGTGTGGAGGCATCCGCCATCTTTTTGTTTCTTTTTTATCACTGTTTATGTTAGTCTTTGATATGCAACTGTAATAAAATTATTTTCAAAGAATAACTTCGTGTGATCTTATAATATAAGCTGATTTTGTCATGTTTAAATGTTGTTGCTATCTTTATGTGCTGTGTGAGAAGTATAATTATGTATATGCCTGTGATTCTAGTTGTGTTTGATGTTAAGTTTTTGCTTGAAATATAATTTCACGTTTTGCAATGTCAGTGTATGAATAAGCTATAGTTACGCATTTATGTACAAGTGAAGAGAGTACCGCCCTTCATGTTTTATTCGCAGGCGGTAGCTTTGAGTGTCTTGTGTAACTGTTCACGGGTATAGCTGAGCGCCCTGCCACCCAGTACGCAGGCTTAGAGCCTCATGAGTGAATGCTTCCTATTTGGTTTCCTGTACTTTAGAGTTTGTTATACAGGATAGGAGAAAAATATTTAAATGAAATGGAAATATAGTAAAAGTAAAACTTCCAGTCACGGAAGGCCGTCGATGTGCTTAAGTTCGTGGCAAACGGGTTTTGTAGTCACTTTCCCTAGCTGTGGGTCTTGGAGACATTTGTCACCCATCTTACGCCTCCGCGGGGAGTTTTCTTTTTTACCACAGCCGCACTTAAGACACATCGGAGCCGAGATCGCGCACGGTAACTACCCGAACCATTATGGTCCGTAATCGTGGGTATTATTCGATTTACCGTGGCCGGCTAGCATGGGTGCCGTTGGCCGTGAACTACCCCTGGCTGGCCACACCTTATGTTGGGGCTTAAAGTAGGTTCACAGTTACCGGCGAGCCGAACGCCGTAATGAGCTGCCATCGGCTATAGTCGGCCTTTATGATGACTTATAATCGGCTCATTACAGTTGGCTTTGAGGGCAGGCGCGCAATGAGTTAACCCGCAGCAGAGGGATGCTGGAGCAAAAGAGTCTCATTGGCGAGTGCATAGAATCGTAGCGTACCTGTTAGGCCTAGTCCAGATGAGGCCGCGGTGCGTCTTGAGTGGAGATGCCATAGGATTTTGTTCAACAGAAAGGGATAAAACTTAACAAGTAGCCAAGACATAAAGGAACAAGTTAAAAAGAGACAAGATTTTTTAAAGTGGTTCGGCACGAAAATGCCTACGTCCACTGATTCTCTTTGTTAATTCACTTCATATGGGCAGTACAAGTTAAGAAAAGTATCGACGGAGGTGTCGGATGTTCCATGCCCTCTGGAATACCTCTCCGTCCACTGTTGACAAAATGTAAGCTCCGTTGTGGAGATCTTTGTGAATTACATATGGTCCGTCCCAGATGGGGTCCAGTGCCCCGGGGCGCGGAAAGATTCGCCTGAGGACAAGATCTCCTTCTTGTAAGCTGCGATGCTTGACTTTGGAATTGTATAGTGCTGCCACTTTTTGTTTGTGAGCTGCTGCTTTGAGTGCTGCATGGTTCCTCCTTTCCTCAATCAGATCCAAAGACATAAGGAGGAGTTCTTCGTTTTCTTCTGGGTTGTAGTGGATCCTACGGTGAGAAGGCACAACAGTCTCAACTGGGAGCATTGCCTCCGATCCATATGCCAAAGAGAAAGGAGTATGTCCCGTTGATGTTCTGAAAGATGTGCGGTATGCCCATAGTGCCGTAGGAAGTTCGTCCACCCAAGCGCCTTTTGACTTTTCAAGTTTCTTCTTGATTAGGGTTTTGAGAATTTTGTTGACAGCTTCAACTTGTCCGTTTGCCTGAGGGTAAGCTACTGATGAGAAGCTTTTATGAATTCCATGCTCTTGGCACCAGTCGGCAAATTCTTCGCTGTCAAATTGGAGCCCGTTGTCTGATACGATCTTGAGGGGGACTCCATACCTGCACAGAATGTTTTTGATCAAGAAGTTGATAACTTTTGCTGAAGATATTTTATTTAAAGGTTCCGCTTCCACCCATTTGGTGAAATAATCGACTGCCACTATAGCATATTTGGCTCCGCCTCGGCCCGTTGGCAGTTCGCCAATTAAGTCAACTCCCCATACAGCAAAGGGCCAAGGGCTGGTCATTTGAGTAATTTCGTTTGTGGGTAGTCGAGGGATCTTGGCGAACTTCTGACATCTGTCGCATTTCTTAACGAAGTCTAGGGCATCTTTGTTTAGTGTGGGCCAGTAATATCCATATCGGAGTATCTTTCTTGCCAAAGTCTGTCCTCCAGTGTGATCTCCGCATCCTCCCTGATGGATGTTTGTTAATATCTCCTTGGCTTCCCTTCCGGCGACGCATCTTAATAGGGGGCTAGAGAAGCCACGCCGGTAGAGGATGCCTTCTTGTATTGTGTAGTGGGGAACTTTCCTCAAGATCTTCTTGGCTTCGTCACGCCTGTCGGGTAGTATGCCATCTTGCAAATATTTCCGGATAGGAGTCATCCAGGTTCCTTCTTCGATTGCAGTTATCAGATTCACTTGTTCGAAACTCGGGGCTAGCTGCCTTGAGATTGCTAGTGCTCCGGAGATGGTGCTGTTCTTTATACTAGCTTGCTTTGCAAGTTCATCTGCCTCTTGGTTTTCTTCTCGAGGAATGTGTTTGATTAGATAATGGTCCAATTGATCGAGCAGCAGTTTGGTTTTCTTTAGGTATGCTGTGAGTCGTTCTCCTCGAGTCTGGAATTCTCCTAGTACCTGGTTTACGATAAGCCGAGAATCACTATGAATACATAAGGAATTGACTCCGATTTCTAGGGCCAGTTCCAATCCCGCTATTACTGCTTCATATTCAGCATCGTTGTTAGTGGCCGTGAACTCCAATCTTAATGCATAGTACAACTTTCTTCCCCTGGGGGTGATGATCACAATACCTGCCCCCGAGCCTTGTTCGTTCGATGCTCCGTCTACAAAGAGGTTCCACTTGATGTTTTTTGCTACTTCGGATTGTTCCTTGCCTTCGTTGATAGTGAATTCGGCAATGAAATCATCCATGGCTTGTCCTTTGATAGCGGCGCGAGGATGGTAGGTGATATCATACTGACTTAGTTCGATGCACCATTTGAGGAGTCGCCCAGAAGTGTCAGGACGATGGAGCACTTGTCTTAGTGGTTGATCGGTTAGAACCCTGATGGAGTGAGACTGGAAGTAGTGGCGCAGTTTTCGTGACGCGATCAATAAACAATATGCTAATTTCTCAAGTTTAGGATATCTGGCCTCTGCCCCTGTAAATCTCTTACTTACAAAGTAAACCGGGCGTTGTGTGCGGTCTTCTTCTCTTACCAAGACGGCGCTTAGAGCATGAGATGACACAGCGAGGTATAGGTATAACACTTCACCTTCATTTGGAGTTGAGAGTACTGGTGGTCTCTGAAGGTGTTCGATTAGGTTGAGGAAGGCTTTTAAGCATTCGTCGGTCCACTTGAACCTCCCTTTGTCTTTCTTGAGTGCTTCGAAGAAAGGGACACACTTGTCAGTTGCCTTGGAAATGAATCTGCTTAGGGCGGCCACCTTTCCGTTTAGGCTCTGCATTTCTTTTCGAGTGGAAGGTATCCTTATTTCTTTTAAAGCTCGGATTTGTTCAGGGTTTGCTTCGATTCCTCTGGCGTGGACGATGAATCCTAAGAATTTTCCCGATGATACTCCGAAGGAGCACTTTAGAGGATTCAGCTTCATTCCATATCGGCGAAGTACCCGAAACATATCGTCCAGATGGCTTACATGGTCGTTGGCTTTCCTGGACTTCACCAACATGTCATCCACATATACTTCCATAGTTCGTCCTATCAGTTCTGCGAACATTTTGTTGACGAGGCGTTGATAGGTAGCTCCAGCATTTTTGAGTCCAAAAGGCATGACTTTGTAACAATATAATCCGCGGTCGGTGATGAAGCTAGTGTGGTCCTGATCGGGAGCGTGCATGGGGATCTGGTTATATCCGGAGTATGCATCCATAAAAGATAGGAGTTCGTGCCCAGCTGTGCTGTCTACGAGTTGGTCAATTCGGGGAAGTGGGAAGCAGTCTTTCGGGCAAGCGTCATTCAGATTGGAGAAGTCAATACATGTTCGCCACTTTCCATTGGCCTTTTTTACTAGCACTGGATTAGCGATCCATTCTGGGTAGATGGCTTCTCGTATGAAGCCATTAGCAAGTAGATTTTTTACTTCCTCATCAAGGGCTGCTGATCGCTCTGCCCCCATGCTCCTCTTTTTCTGCTTTACTGGTACCTTGGTGGGATCGATGTTCAACATGTGGCATGCTATGTCTGGGGAGATTCCTGTCATATCGGCATGGGTCCACGCAAATACATCTAAGTTGTGGCGGAGAAAGTCAATGAGTTGATCCTTCAATTCCGTTTTCAGCTGAGATCCGATTTTTAATAGTCTACTTGAATCATGCTTATCTACCGATACGAATTCCATAGCCTCTGCAGGCTCGGCGGTAGCCTCCTCCTCTTTATCCCTGGGGTCTAGTTCATTGAAGGGATCGCTTGTGTATCGAAGAGGAGGGGCTTTCTTTAGTTGCTATGCCTCCAAGCTTTTCATGCAGAGAGTGGTCTCTGCACCTTTTCCTTTATTTTTTCTGCGGTTATTGCGAAGTTCCGTTACGTAGCAGTCTCGGGCAGCATCCTGATCTCCTTCTACTTCTCCTACCCCGTTGTCTGTTGGAAATTTCATTTTCAGGCACCAGGGGGCTAATACAATCTGGAAGTCAGACAAGACTGGTCTTCCTAAGAAGGCGTTGTAAGCCGAGTGGTTTTCTATTAGTACGAACGTTTGTTTTCGCACAACGGAGCGGGGATGACTTCCTATTTCGACGAAGAGGTCAAGTTGCCCGAGGGGCATTTTTGCATCTCCAGTGAAACCGTGCAGTGGTTTGTCACAGGGGGATACATCCTTCATTGATAACTTCATTTTGTCGAAAGCATGTTTGAACAGGATATTTACGGAGCTTCCCGTGTCTATTAGAATCCGAAAAACTTTAGCTGGACCGAACCAGGCAGAGATGACCATGGGATCCATATGTGGGTACTGTCTTCCTTCCAAATCACGCCTACTGAATACAATGTCATTGTTTTCTTTTCGTTTCGGGTGGCGTTCCTCCGTAATGGAGTTAACGTATCCTTCGGCATTTCTAAGCGACTTGCCGTACCTTTCCATCTCTGCCCAACTTCTGTCGGCGATGTGTGGTCCTCCTGAGATGGTAAGGACCACTATCTTCTCTTGACTAGAGCCACTGGTGTTGTGGTTGTTGCGATTCCCTCCGCCTACTTCTGGGAGGGTTTGCTTTGAGTTCTCATTGGCAGGAGTTGGAGTCCTGTTCTGACCTTTCACATAACGTTCCAGTCTTCTTCTTCTAATGTGTTCTTCGATCAAGTCCCGAAGATGGTGGCATTCAATTGTGTCATGTCCGTGGGATTCGTGGAAGCGACAGAACTTTCCGGACTTGAGTGCGTTATCTGATTCTTTCTTGTGCGGGGGGCGCTTATATCCGAGTTCGCCCTGAGTGGCTAGGTAGATGTTTTCGATTGTTCCATTCAAAGGAGTGTAGGAGTCAAATCTTGGCCCTGGTCGATATTGGCGCTTCTCAACCTTTCTGCCCCCAGCATTGTCTCTAGATTCATTTCTTCGAGCGTCCTTAGCTGCAGTGGGAACCTTGTCCTGAACTATCTTGCCTTGTTGCCCTGACTGCCCCTCCGTAGCAGCGTCTTCAAGTCTCATATACTTTCCAGCTTCATGGAAGAAATCAGGCAAGGTAGCTGGTTTTTCCTTAGTTAATCTTCTGGCAAACTTGGTGTCTGGATGTACACCACTACAGAGGGCCATTAGAGTGAGTTTTTCATCGGCATCTTGAACTGCTGCCGCTGCAGCGTTGAACCGTGTTAGATATTGTTGCAGCGTCTCTCCGGATTTCTGTTTGACATTGGATAGAGAATAAGCATCCTTGGGTTGTTCCACATGGATGCGGAACTGGCTAATAAACCTTTCTTTTAACATCTCCCATGAGCTGATGGATCCTTGGGGTAGATGGCAGAACCAGGAGGTAGCTAGATCTGATAGGAATAGCGGAAAGCATTTACATAATACTCCTTCTGTTGCTCCACTCATGAGCATATGCTGGGTGTATCTCTGCAGGTGTACGATGGGGTCGGAAGTTCCTTTGTAAGGTTCCATGGTTGGCATTTTCCATTCCCGTGGAGTGATGGCAGTTTCGATACTTCGGGTAAATTGACTGGTGACCCTAGTGCCTATTCCCCGGTCCCTTTGCTCCCGTTGGACACATTCTCTGAATAATCGTGCCATTCGTTCGTCAGAACTTGGAGCGGACAAAAATGAGCTCGGTTCTTCCCTGCGGGATCTATCTCGTCCAGATGACCTGTAGGGATGGTACAGTCTATCACCTCTAGCATTATCCAGTGGTTGTCTTTGGCTGCTTGGATGCACGCTAGGACCAGCTACAGTTGCCCCCTGCCTTGATCTTCCCCTGTGGGGTTCTGTTTCGAGCACATCCATGGGGTCAACTTCAGGCTGGGTTCTAGCTCGGCTCCGTTCAGCGGGGTTTCTATGATTAGGTGGCATGACTGGCTCAGCTACATCCGACCCTCGCCTGGTGCCTCCCCCGCTAGGTTTGGTTCCAAGGGCTTCCTCGAGTCGGAATTCGGGCTGAGTCCGGGCGCGGCCCCTATCATCGTTTTTCCTGTTGATAGCTTGTTCGAAGAGTGAAGACCTTTGTTGCCTCCGGGATCCTCCGGATTGGGATTCACCCCATGATTCAGTGTTGCGGTTGGACTCTTCAGCATCCCTTAAGCGTGTCATGAGTTGGTCCACCAAAGTTTCTTGTTGGGATGTGAAGCGGTTAGTTACTTCAGCCACAACCCTGTCCAGATCTGCCCTAGTGATTGGTTGTTCCGTTGCGGGACCAGTTGGATTTTCCTGATTTTCATCTGGTACTGCTGTTGAAGTGGGCTGATCTGTGATTGCTGGATCTGGAAGGCTGCTAGTTGCGATGTTCTTTCCTTTGTTAACATCCCTTCTCTGTTTGGAAGGCATGATTTCTAAGCAACGAGTGATGTTGTTAGGAAGAAGGTTGAGTGGGAGAAGATGAAGCTTGAGTTCTACTCTCAGTGAAAGCACCAAAAATGTTTGCACAAAAAATGGACAAACACCTCCAAGTCGTATTATTTAGTTGATTATATGTGATTTTAGATGAGTATGTAAATATGAAAGAAGTAGGGGCTGAAATGTAAAAGACACACAGATTTATAGTGGTTCGGCCAGAATATGCCTACGTCCACTTTATATGTTATTATCTTCTTTCTTTCAGATTACAGGTACAATGCTTCGTATATCAGTATATGAAAGTAGTTTGAAAGTTCCTTCCTTGCTTGAGCTCTCAAACTTGTCTGCCATTGTTGTACCCCTGCCCCTCTATTTATAGAGTGAGGTAGGGGGCAGGGGTCTTGGAGGTATATAGCTGCTGGTGGGCCCGGGCTGAAGCAATCTGGACTGGCAATCATCTGGTTCGGCGGAGGTCCATTCGGTGGTGAGGTATGGTTTGGCTCGGTGACGTTGGTCCGGCCGTGCATGATTCGGTATTGGTGGTCCGGTCGTGGAGCTGTGGTGGAGATCCATTCGGCATCGAGGTAGGTAGCTGGTTCGGCGATGGGCATGGTCCGGTTATGGCCCTGGTTCGGCATGCATGATGGAGGCCGAATGGAACGTGGAGAAGGTTGGTCCGGTGGAGGTGAGGGCTGTGCTTCGCCGAATGAACCCAGCCGAATGGGTCGATACCGAACGAGGTGATGGTTGAATGGAGGAGCCGAATGAGTTGATGCCGAATGAGGTGATGGTTGGACGTTGGATGGACTTCTAGGTTAGTGTTGAGCTTCTTGGCTGTCGAACGAAGTGGAGGCTGCGAGCCCGGGTGAAATTGTGACTTCCTGGTCCCTAGATCTTCTGGGTGAGAATTCGCCCAACAAGGAAAAAGATGAAAGAGATAGAAGAAGAAGAAGAAACACAACAAAGATTCTGACATTCGCAGCGGATCAAAATATAATATCAAATAATAACAGTTTATAAAGAATTCTGTATTTTTCAAATTACATTTATAATACATCAGAGTTACACATTTATACAGACATTGGATATACACAATCATCATGTCTCAGATATACAACAATATAATACAGCAGAATCACTCCATACGTTCTTTCCATCCAGCTCGCCTCCTGAGCTCTGTAATACTTGTCTAACCCGAGCATTACATCAAAGTAACACCCAGGTCAGGCTGGAAACCAGCGTGAGTAAACCCCATCTAACATGGTATACAAAGCATATAGCTTATATAAAACCCGGGTAACTCGTATCAATTTACAGATTCACAATTTGTTATAAACATCACTTATTTCACACATCAATTTTTTAAATACCAAAATTTAGATTAAATAATCCAATTCACTTAAATCATTTCATTCCAGCCTATTGATTTCACATATCAATCTATAGAAATTCGAAGTGGTTTCGGGTATTTTCTAATACCCGACCCCGGCTCTTCGAGTCTCATGCCATCCTAACACAAGTTATCCAAATGAAATACACTTCAAACTTTTAAATACAGAATGTCCCTTTACACAACAATTCATCATTGATAGATAAACCACAATATCCTTTCCGTCCAAAAAGATGATACTACAAATCATTTCATATCAGAGATATCAACTCATTCAAGGCATCCAATACCATTCAATCATCCATAAGCAAATTTGAACACTTCCAAAATAAATTTAATCACTTCTACTTGAATTACTAACCTCAATCACTTAGATCCCTTCACTTGACATTAATTAATTTCAAATCAATTAATTAATCATCCCTTAATTATCCATCTTAATTAATCACCCTAGATTAATTATACTTCAATTACATTCAAGTAATTATCTTTAATTAATTACACCAATTAATTTTTCTTAACCAAAAACATTAACTAATCTTTAATTACTTCGCAAATTAATTAACTATAATTAATTACATTAATCCTTAATTACTTATATTAATTATTTTCTTAGAAATCACTTTTTATTGATTAATTAATCTTAATTAATCAACCTTTAATTACATCATTAATCATATAAATTAATAATTTCTAACTACGTTTAGTTTATCCTAATCTAAATTAATTACATTAAGTAAGTAATCATTAATTAAACCACAAATATTAATTACTCTTGATTAATCTCAACCAGTAATTAACTACCTTTTTATCTACTTCATTAAATAAATTAATTACTAATTTTATAAAAGAAGTTTAAAGGAATTTAAAACCAAATTTCATTTTCAAATTTAAAAATGCACTTTAACATTCAAGTTGTTAAAACAATTTAAATTTAAAAACTTTATTTGTTTAAAAACCCAGATTCACTAACTTGAATTCCAAATTTTACTGTGATCTAAACTTGTTTTTAAATCTCTACTTTACGATTTAACTTCAGTTTTTAAAATCACTTTTATTTCTTTCCAATTCATTCTTTTTTTTATTCTATAATTATTTCACTTCCAAAATTCACCCTTATATTGATTTTCAAAAATCCAATTTTATATATTTTGATAACTCAGTGTACCGGGATATGTTCAAGCAAATCATAGTATCAAATATTCCAACTATCAATATAATTCATCACAGAATATCAAATATTCATAACACAGAATATTAAAAAATCTAAATAATTTTGAGGAATCTAGTTGGATCCCTCCAACCTGTTTCCCTACATCCATAGATGTTAGCACAATACCAATTCCACTTCGGGGTGGAATATCACGGTATATGGGATTTATATAATATCATCCGCTATTATGCGGCGCATAGGGTCTCATCCGCTATATAATGCGGGAAATCAATCAATCCAATATATACTATATATATACTACTATATATAATATAGCTCATCAAATAAATTCAATCATTCAACCAATTATTTAAATTTAACCATTTAAATTTAAATAGAAATCCAGAAGAGCGAGATTAACTCACCTTTGATTCTGTTAGCAATCCACTTCCATCTCGACTTATTTTCTTAATGATTATAGACCTTGTATAAAATTATAGGGTTTATTAACACTTGGAATAATCAAATAATTTATTTCCCTTTAATAAATTAATTAGTTAACAATTCAATTCTAGCTAAATAATTATCTCTTTTTAAGGAATCTTTTAGTGGTTAAAATAAATTAGCTAAGTTAATTGAACAGATTTATCCCCACATCTATTTATTATTATTCTGCTTACCGTTTAACTTAATATAAATTTTCCAAACTGTGAATACATTTTGTGAAATCAAAATTACTGGAAAAAAATCGAACCTCGCTACTGGCACATCTCGGCATCGACCCCGCCTCTCTCTCGAACCACCATGCTTCGTGGTACATCCCTGAGTTCTGCTCCTCCTCTTGAACTAGTCAACAACGTCGCCTCCTTTAGGTGGCGTCGAAGACCATCGCATACCACTCGAGCCACCATCACCTTTTTCCGATAACCAAGCTCCTCCGCCTTCGAATCGCGTGCCGCTTCTAACATCGACCTCCTCTTCTAGCCTGTTTGCGAACATGCCGACCTCCACTCCCTTTTAATCACCTTGCCGCCTCGAATCCCCTAGCTCAAGTTCAAATCGATTTGTCTTTCGTTCGAACGAGAATTGAAAGAGGACGCCATTTCTTATTAACGAACAAATTCGATTTTCCAAAACTAAATAGTTTTATCAACTTGCCATAACATATCTTTTATTAAAGACCCACTATTACTTCAACCAACTTCCCAAAACCTTCCATAGTTTCCAAACAACTTTACATATTCATCCTTTCAAATTCTAATTCAAAACCAAGTTTTAAATTTTCAAAATTTCTCAAAAATTTTCTAACTCCCTAAATTTTTGAAAAATTTCGCTAGCGTCTCCTTTGCATGGCTAGCTTGGTACAACTACAAAATGCCTCTACGGGCTCCCAAATTCCAAAAGAAAACAAAAGCCAAGTGGCTAGATCAAAAACCCAATCAAATTTCATGCAGAAATTTAAACACATACCTTTTTGTCGAGCAATTCAAATTTATCTTCTGAGATCAAAACCAATTTTCCTTTCCCTTTATAATACCTGCATATCCTACTTAGCAATAATATCCAACCATAGCTTTTAAAATCATTTCATACTTTTCCTTACAGAAGCTTTCATATCTACTTCTATTCAAATTAGTTTCTCATTTTCATATGAATTCAATTTATCTTCAACTCTGAATATTGAATTTTATCTTCCATTTATAACTTATTCATATCATTAGTTTAAATTAGTTTTCATTCACTAATTTATTTCAATTTCAAATTTGAATTCATTTTGTCGCTAACAAAAAATTTCCAAAAATTTTCTAACTCCCAAAATTTTCGAAATTTTTTGGCA
Organism: Allium cepa; assembly: GCA_030765085.1. Classification (NCBI taxonomy): domain Eukaryota; kingdom Viridiplantae; phylum Streptophyta; class Magnoliopsida; order Asparagales; family Amaryllidaceae; genus Allium; species Allium cepa. Next base: position 239,524,931 of record CM060944.1, read on the forward strand.
GTGTCTCCTTTGTACGGAGGAGCTTTTGCAATTTGACAAGAGATATAAATATATATACATCGACCCACACGGTCGTAAAAACAAAAATAGTTCATATTTCCTATTGCGTAGGCGCACCTTTATTTAGCATTTTAAGCAAGCGGCTTCTTAATTTAGCAATTAGCGCGTCCAAATCCAGCCAAACGGCTTCCCGGTACCTGTACTTACTCAATTTAAACATGTAAGTGCCAAAATCATGTAACTTTACAACATTTTACATATTTAACTAGTAAACATATGAGTTTCTATAAGCATGCAGTTTAAACAATATTTATAAGCAACTTATAGGGTTCCGTCTTTAATTTTAATTGTCTACAACCAATTCTTATACGACTTCACTTAATTTAAATGATTTATAACTCAATTGCTTACATACCATTCATTTTTACATAGAACAAACTCATATTCATTTCAATTGATCTTAAAACCAATTTATTTAATACTTATCAACTCATAGAATTTTGATTACCATCGTTTACGTCAAACGGCGATTTATTCTATGCAATTTGATAATATCCATGTGAATAAATAATTACTTAAGTTTTATAACCAATTTAAATTGAGTTCGACTCAAATTATATTTAATTTCTTCCATTTTAATTCATTCACAGCCATTTTATTTAGCTTGACACATTCCATACTTGTATACTACTAGCCATTCCCAAATTAATTCAACCCAAGCTTTTATTTAATGGTCTACCCTTCCTACTTGAAGTCGAGCTTCCATAAATTTTAAACATGTTAATTTACTTTAATTTAATCCAACTTCAAAACTTAAGCTCACTTCATTTGCACAGTAAATTTTCCTTTTCAATTTAACTTGGTTCTATTTCAATCAAATTTAATTTTAATCTACAAATTTATTTGATTAGTTATTATAGATTTAATTTTCAAATTCAATTCATTCACGACTCATTTAACTAATTTATTTAGCTGACTAGCTTACTCCTTTATTTTAAAATTTTAGAAATACTTTTAAATTCATATAATACTATTAAAATAGCTTTTGTAACGACCCTCCATTCTCTCCATAGAACGACGCATCATTAATAAGAAAGAAAGGGATAGAAAAGAGAAAAAAAGAGAAGAAAGAAGAAACAACATCAGAATCTCAATAGCGGAACGAGTAAATTATATTAATCACATAAGTATTACATAGTATACAACAACTATCAGAGTTACACAACTTATACATCACATACTAGACAGTTATAAACATCTGTCTAGTTATTACAACTCAATACAACTCAGGGAAATCAAACACAGCGGAACACTATATATCTACACGCTGAAGCCTCCTACTCCATTGATCCTCCAAAATTCGTAAAAGCTAACCTGAATCCCTTGGCTACTCATAAAAATTTGAGTACCGAAGAGTTTAAGAAAAACATAAGATAAACTCCGGGTCAGACATGGGTCTGGTGTGAGTAACAGGTTAAGGTTGCTTAACATTGAAAAACCTTTGAAAAGAAAAGGTATCACGTAAGACTTCCCACACATAAACATGGAAAAGTTTTTACCTTACGCTAACAAAAGCATTTGATAGGAAATCCAGTGATATTATCATAGGTCTAGGGTTTTCAAGTAAATATGAAATAGCCGAAATTGTTACATGATTAAATTCCAGCTACTAGCCACAAAAGTGGGTAATACAATCAAAACCGATGGCACTTATTAGATTTTGGATTGCATACAATGGAAGGTGTAACGACCCGTATTTTACGTGTCGATAAATCGTAGTATTTGCAGGTCGTTAGTGTTGTTGTGTTGTCTCTAGCCTGAGTCGTTTAGAAAGTTAACTCGTGTGTTTAGTGATGAGTCGTGACCGACTCATGGGCATGGTCGAGTTAAGGCTTGAGTCGTGACCGAGTTAGCAGGTTGACCGACCTAAGGGTGTTGCCGAGTTAAGGTTTGGACCGACTCAAGGAATAGGGCTTGGATCGGCAGGAGGATGAGTCGTTAGTGGCTTAAGACTTATGTGTGTCGGCATCGTAGTTGAGTCGGCTAGGAGTTAGGTCGGTGGGCCGACTTAGTGTTGAGTCGTTGGGATCTTAGGTCGGTAGGAAGTAAGTCGGCAGTATATGTTGAGGCATTGGGTCGGTAGGAGGTTAGGTCGGCACCCAATATGGAGATGGTGGGCATTGGTTAAGCCGTGACCGACTCATGTTGAGTCGGCAAAGGTTGGTTGGGACGTGTCTAGGATAAGTCGGCTTGGTGGGTGAGTCGGTATCACAGTTGAGTCGTATGGGATGTTGAGTCGTCGTACGACTTAGGATTTGGAGTGTTAGGTCGGCTCTAGTATTAAGTCGTAGGTCGGCCTGGTTTGTTGAGTCATGAGAGTGGCTTGTATTAGGTCGGCAAAGCAATGAGTCGTGAACGACTCATAGTGAGTCGGCTGTGTTGAGTCGGCAAGGGGATGAGTCGGGGACGACTCAGGAGTTGGGTCGGCGGCGACTTAGGACGGCCGAGACATGGGGGTTTCAGCCTATAAATAGTGGACTTTGGCTCACTTTTTGGCACCGGTTTTCGAAGCGACGAAGTGCTGCCATTTTGGAAACTCGACTACGGTATTTTCTTCACTTCTTTCTCTATTTCCATCAAGTGCTAACATCCATTGAAGATCGAAGATCAAGATCAAAGATCGAAGATCCGAAGTTGAAGATTTTCATCCGAAGAAGCTAGATTTCACCGTTTCAAGTGAAATTTCTCCGGATCAAGCTCAAGTTCTTGCTGTCCAGATCTGAAGTGTGTGGTTTTTGAGGTGTTTGGGTGATTTGGTGAGTGGTAGTTATCTCTCACGCGGATCCAAAGGAGTATACGGGATTGGTGATATGTTTGGGTGTTAAAGTTAGCGTTTTCTCGCATTTTCCTTAAGTCTGCATGTAGATCCATCATATTTGAAGATGTTTATCTATAGAAGCTATTTATAAAGTATTAGAGACAAAACCCATGTTTTAGATTTGATAGATCTATGTTAAAAATCATGATTTCACATATGTTGGACTTTTGCTCACTTAATTACGAAATTGCCATTATGAATGATATTGTTTGATAGATCTTGTTTGAATGCTTGAATGTTTGAATGTATGTTAGATGTGATTGCTCCAAGTTAGCTTGTGGTTGATTTGGAACAAGATGTTTGAAGATGATTCAAAAGCTAAGTGGAAAGGCTCTTGAATGTTGAAAGCTGCCGATGGCATATGAAGCGGATAGGGAAGCTCATGTGGATGGATTCGATGATGAGGGACTTTGCTATGATGCGAAGAGGCGAAGTATGAGATTGAGATGGGACTTTGCCATGATGCGAGAAGGCAAGCCATGATGTTGAGATGAGACTTTGCTATGATGCGATGAAGCAAAGTGTGATGTTGAGATGGAACGGGTCATGATGACGTTCCAAGCACGGGCTGCGACGACGTGCAAAGTTATGTTGATACTCGGTGATGCGATCCGGGTTGGTGATAATGGTTAGCTTGAGAGGCGCTTGAGCTAGTATGGATGGTCGTCGAGGAGGATGACTTGGAGGCTTAGATCTCATCGTTGTTGAAGGTTCTAGCATGCTCAAAGCAAGGGTACGTTGGAACGGGCTGCGACGGCGTTCCAGGCACGGGCTACGACGGCGTGCTAGTACTCTGGGTAGTTGCGAAAATTCCTAGGCACGGGCTGCGACGACGTGCGGAGTTATGGCTAGAACCGGGGTTACCATTAGCCCTTGACAGGTGGTCATTCAACTAACGGTGATATCAAGGCAATGATACAGTGATAGCCAGAGTCATGGATGTTTGGTTGTACTATCATTCGGTCTCAAGTGCGGTGTTTTCTGGGTGCTTATCTGATCTTGGTTTAGGCCTTGGGGGTTTGTATTTGGAAAACATCGTCCTTGACTCGAGTGATTATTGCTTTATTTTAATTACCTGCTATGCTATGATTGCTTCTCCTTAGTGTGTGTCTGGGGGCTATCACTGTGAGAAGAGGTGGAGTGGGATGGTTTAGTTCCTATTCCTTTTATTCCTTATGCTCTTTTGGTATGCTTGATTGTTAATTTACTGCTCACTAAGACTTTGTCTGACTCAAGGTTTTATGTCTCCTCTTATTACCTTGGGCTGTTCATCCATGTTTGGGATGGGCAGACTAGGTAGCAGGTGACAGGTGCTGTGCTTGGAGTTCTACGCTGAAGATGACGAAGACGAGCAGGAGGCTTTGCATATTAGTTTTCTTTCTATATGTACTGGGTATCCGCTGCTATATTTGTTTGAGTGATTTGTAGTGAGGCTTTCATGTATGGATCTGTGTAGATGATTGTATAAAACTACTGTGATTCTTATATGATGATGTTTTGTTCTATGGAGCTTCACTATATTATATTTCTCTATTGTATTTTATCCATGCGCTGTGAGTTGTATCATAGAGATTCTGCGATTTTATTTTACCCTGACTATCGTCCATGGCTGCCTGGCACACCTTTCAGCGCACTATTCTCTTGTTTTGGTGTGGGAGTCATGGGCGGTCGTCACATTTGGTATCGGAGCTTTGGTTAGTCGATTTTAGCCAACGCTCGCTGACGTAATTACGTAAGAGAGACGTAATTGTATTTTGATGGATGATTACTATATATAATATAGTAGCTTAGAAGGATTTGAACTCCTTATGCAGTTGTTTCTTAAGGTGTTCTAATCATTCTTTTTACAGATATTAAGAATGAGTCGTAGAGGAAGACCAGCTGCTAGGGAAGGCCATGCTACAGAAGGAGCTGCAGATTATGGGGCTATGTTCGAAGCGATGATGACTTCGATTATGAGGAGGATGCCCGTTCCAGGGCCTACTGTTGATGTTGGAGTTCAAGTCCAAACTCCGAGACCGGTGGATTTTGCCAAGCTTTGTAAGGATTATACTTCTCTTGGAGGAAAAGCTTTCTTAGGGACGGAGTCTACTATTGAAGTGCAGAGATGGATGGATGCTTGCCGAAGGATTTTTGGTGATCTAGGGATTGAGGATGCAACCAAGAGAAAGCTTGCATCGAGGCAGCTTCAAGGGAGAGCTGCGGATTGGTGGAATTCTATCACTATAGATACACCAGAGGAGGAGATTACTTGGGAGCAGTTCCAAGTTAGATTTGAAGCCAAGTTCATCTCTACTGCTCAGAGGTCTGTTTTGTTCAAGAGATTTGTGGAGCTCAAACAAGGCGGGAGGCCTGTTCTTGAGTATATTTCTGAGTTCGAGGCCTTGTCTAAGTATGCCAGATCATATGTTGATTCTCCCTACCAGAAGAACGAAAAGTTTGTGACTGGTCTGGATGCTTATCTTGGAAGGCAGTTGGTGGATCACTTGGACGATCCATTCGAGAAGCTGGTGGAGAAAGCTTTGAGGCATGAGAGTTTGTTTCCTAGGGAAAGTTCTGTTGTTGCTGTAACCAGGGAAGGATCTAAACCACAGCAGAGTGGCAACAAGAAGAGGAAGCAGCAGCAACAGAAGGGAAAGGATGGTCAGAAGAAGCCAAAGGGCGAGGTGACTTGCTATAATTGCCAGAAGAAGGGCCATCTTTCCAAGGATTGTAGGAATCCAAAGGCGTCGGCGAAGTGCCATAACTGTGACAAGCCAGGGCATTTCAGGAAGGACTGTCCAGAGCCGAGGAAGGATAGGCAGGTTGTGCAAGCTTATGCTCTGGGAGCTGTTCCGTCGTCTTCAAGAGCTCCTACTGCTGAGGAGAAGGGGAAGAGTGTGGTGGTTCAAGGTACTCTTTCTATTTGTGGTGTTCCAGTTAGAGTGTTGTTTGATACTGGAGCGTCGCATTCTTTTGTTTGTGATGATTTGGTAGGCCGGTTAGGTTTGAAACCGGATATTGTTGATAGGCCATTGGTGGTGACTAATCCAGTTGGGGGTTCGTCATGCTTGTGTATGATATGCCGTGGTCTAGTTGTTTCGAGTCATGATTGCTCGTTTGTTTGTGATTGCTTTGTTCTGAACTTTGCGGGGTTCGGAATTATTTTGGGTATGGACTGGCTTAGGAAGTATGCGGCAAGGATTGATTGTGAGAGGCTGGAGGTGACAGTCGGGAATGTGGAAGGGCGAAAGGTTGTGATACGATGTAAGCATGAGGAAGGCGTCTTCATGAGCTTCATGTATTCGCTGGTTGTTCCACGGGATGGACTGTCATCGGTGCCTATTGTGAATGGATTTGAGGATGTCTTTGACGAGGTCAAAGGGTTGCCGCCGCATAGGGAGATCGAGTTTCGTATCGATCTAGTTGAGGGAGCCAGACCTGTTGTGATGCCTCTTAGGCGGATGGCACCGAGGGAGCAGCAAGAGCTGAAGGTGCAGGTTGATGACCTTTTGCGGAAAGGATTCATTCGGAGAAGTGTGTCCGAATGGGGTGCGCCCGTTGTGTTTGTAACCAAAGCGGATGGATCGTTGAGGTTGTGTGTTGATTATCGTGAGCTGAATAAGGTGACTAAGAAGAACAAGTATCCATTGCCGAGAATAGATGACTTGTTTGATCAGCTTCACGAGGCTAAGGTGTTTTCTCAGATGGATTTGGCAACGGGATTTCACCAGTTGAGAGTGGCGAAGGATAGTGTGCCGAAGACTGCTTTCAGGACACCATCCGGGTTTTATGAGTGGCTGGTGATGCCGTTTGGATTGACTAACGCGCCAGCATATTTTGTGGATCTTATGAATAGAGTGTTCAGAGATCAGTTGAATAAGTTCGTGCTTGTGTTCGTGGATGATATTTTGGTTTATTCCAGAACTGAGAAAGAGCACAAGACGCACTTGAGGATTGTTTTGGAAATCTTGCGGAAACATCAGCTGAAGGCTAAGTTTTCGAAGTGTCACTTCTGGAAGAGTGAAGTGAGGTTCTTAGGCCATGTTATCTCTGGAAATGGAATAGCGGTTGATCCCGCTAAGGTGGCAGCGATCCAGGATTGGATTAGACCTAAGAATGCATCTGATGTGAGAAGTTTTCTTGGATTAGCAGGATATTATCGTCGGTTTATCAAGGACTTTTCCAAGATAGCTGCACCATTGACAGGATTGACGAAGAAGAACCAAGTGTTCAGATGGGATGACAAGTGTGAGCAAGCTTTCGTAATCCTGAAAGAGCGACTGACGAGTGCTCCTGTTTTGACTATTCCAAGTGGGAATGATGAGATGGTGGTTTACACCGATGCATGTGGCACTGGACTAGGAGCGGTGCTAATGCAGAAGGATAAAGTTGTTGCGTATGCTAGTCGACAACTAAAGCCGCATGAAAGGAATTATCCGACTCATGATTTGGAGTTAGCGGCGATTGTGTTTGCTTTGAAGATGTGGAGACACTATCTATTGGGAGTTAGATTCGAGCTGTTTACAGATCATAAGTCGTTGAAGTATCTGTTTTCCCAAAAGGATTTGAATCTTCGACAGCAACGGTGGCTAGAGTTCTTAGCATCGTATGATTTTGGTATAGCCTATACTCCAGGGAAAGGTAACGCAGTGGCTGATGCGTTAAGTCGAAGACATGTAGGATTGGGAGCCATGTTTTCGGAATGGAAGAGTCTTGAGTATTTGGCTGGATTTGACTTCAGGCCTAGATGCGAGTTGGAACCTGAGATGTTGGCAAACTTATCGATAAGGCCTACTCTTGTGGAAAGAATTGGTGAAAGCCAAAAGAGAGATGATAAGCTTGTCAAGATTATCCGTGATTTGGAATCTGGATTGGAACCAGAGAAGGATAAGGGATTCGAGGTCGATCGAGAGGGTTGGCTTCGAAAGCAAGGACGATTGGTTATTCCCGATGTAGATGGATTGAGAGATGAAGTTCTGAGGGAAAGTCATCACTCGAAGTTGACAATTCATCCAGGTGGTAATAAGATGTATCGGGATATGAAGAGAGCTTACTACTGGGAAGGTATGAAGAAAGATGTTGGAAGTTTTATTTCCAAGTGTATGAATTGCCAGTTGGTGAAAGCTGAGCAGAAGAAGCCCAGTGGATTGCTTCAGCCATTAGAGGTTCCTACATGGAAGTGGGAGCAAGTGTCGATGGACTTTATCGATGGTCTACCTAGGACAAGAGCAGGGAATGAAGGGATTTGGGTCATAGTAGATCGTTTGACCAAGAGTGCAAGGTTCATTCCTGTTCGATCGACTAGGACTGCATCGAAGTTGGCTGAATTATATGTGAAGTGGATAGTTCGTTTCCATGGTGTTCCGAAGAGTATAGTGAGCGATCGAGATCCATTGTTCACTAGTAGATTTTGGAAGAGCTTCCAGGAAGTTTTGGGAACTGAGTTGTGTTTGAGTACAGCTTATCACCCTCAAACAGATGGTCAGACTGAGAGAGTCAACCGAGTTTTGGAAGATCTTCTTAGAGCATGTGTTTTGGACTTCGGAGGATCATGGGAAGATCACCTTCATTTGGTGGAGTTTGCTTATAATAACAGTTATCAGTCGAGTATTGGTATGGCACCATATGAGGCATTATATGGAAGACCGTGTAACTCTCCGACATGTTGGTTGGAAGCTGGAGAAAAGCTGATACTTGGGCCAGAGATGATTCGACAGACTTCGGATTGTATAGAGATCATTCGGCAAAGAATGAAGGCAGCCCAGGATCGTCAGAAAAGTTATGCAGATAATCGTCGTAAGGATTTGGAATTCGACGTAGGTGATATGGTTTTTGTGAAGATTTCTCCATTGAAGAATGTTATTAGATTCGGGAACAAAGGAAAATTAACTCCAAGATTTGTTGGACCATTCCCGATTGTCGAGCGAATTGGAAAGCTCGCTTATAGATTGGAGTTACCGGAAAAGATGGCGGGTGTGCACAATGTTTTTCATGTATCTTGTCTACGGAAGTATGTGCACGACCCTACTACGGTGGTTTCTGCTGATAGCTGTGAAGACTTAGAGGTTGATCCAGTGGTTACGAGACCTCGTAAGCCGCTTCGTATTGTTGAAACCGATACGAAACAGCTTAGGAGGAAGACGATTACGTTGCTCAAGGTACAATGGAGTGACGATGTTAACGACTGTACATGGGAGGAGGAAGAGAGGATGAAGGCAGCTCATCCCGGACCCTTCGAGGTATGGCCCTAAAGTGTCGTGACATCTCATGAATTTGTAGCTTGTTCTAAGTCTTAGAATTCTGCATGCTAGGTTAGAATTGGATGCATGGTTTGTTGATTGCTATGGATGGTAGGCATGCGGAATATCTTTGATTGCTGTTGTTTGCTTGGAATTTCGGGGGCGAAATTCCTAAGGGGGAGAGAATGTAACGACCCGTATTTTACGTGTCGATAAATCGTAGTATTTGCAGGTCGTTAGTGTTGTTGTGTTGTCTCTAGCCTGAGTCGTTTAGAAAGTTAACTCGTGTGTTTAGTGATGAGTCGTGACCGACTCATGGGCATGGTCGAGTTAAGGCTTGAGTCGTGACCGAGTTAGCAGGTTGACCGACCTAAGGGTGTTGCCGAGTTAAGGTTTGGACCGACTCAAGGAATAGGGCTTGGATCGGCAGGAGGATGAGTCGTTAGTGGCTTAAGACTTATGTGTGTCGGCATCGTAGTTGAGTCGGCTAGGAGTTAGGTCGGTGGGCCGACTTAGTGTTGAGTCGTTGGGATCTTAGGTCGGTAGGAAGTAAGTCGGCAGTATATGTTGAGGCATTGGGTCGGTAGGAGGTTAGGTCGGCACCCAATATGGAGATGGTGGGCATTGGTTAAGCCGTGACCGACTCATGTTGAGTCGGCAAAGGTTGGTTGGGACGTGTCTAGGATAAGTCGGCTTGGTGGGTGAGTCGGTATCACAGTTGAGTCGTATGGGATGTTGAGTCGTCGTACGACTTAGGATTTGGAGTGTTAGGTCGGCTCTAGTATTAAGTCGTAGGTCGGCCTGGTTTGTTGAGTCATGAGAGTGGCTTGTATTAGGTCGGCAAAGCAATGAGTCGTGAACGACTCATAGTGAGTCGGCTGTGTTGAGTCGGCAAGGGGATGAGTCGGGGACGACTCAGGAGTTGGGTCGGCGGCGACTTAGGACGGCCGAGACATGGGGGTTTCAGCCTATAAATAGTGGACTTTGGCTCACTTTTTGGCACCGGTTTTCGAAGCGACGAAGTGCTGCCATTTTGGAAACTCGACTACGGTATTTTCTTCACTTCTTTCTCTATTTCCATCAAGTGCTAACATCCATTGAAGATCGAAGATCAAGATCAAAGATCGAAGATCCGAAGTTGAAGATTTTCATCCGAAGAAGCTAGATTTCACCGTTTCAAGTGAAATTTCTCCGGATCAAGCTCAAGTTCTTGCTGTCCAGATCTGAAGTGTGTGGTTTTTGAGGTGTTTGGGTGATTTGGTGAGTGGTAGTTATCTCTCACGCGGATCCAAAGGAGTATACGGGATTGGTGATATGTTTGGGTGTTAAAGTTAGCGTTTTCTCGCATTTTCCTTAAGTCTGCATGTAGATCCATCATATTTGAAGATGTTTATCTATAGAAGCTATTTATAAAGTATTAGAGACAAAACCCATGTTTTAGATTTGATAGATCTATGTTAAAAATCATGATTTCACATATGTTGGACTTTTGCTCACTTAATTACGAAATTGCCATTATGAATGATATTGTTTGATAGATCTTGTTTGAATGCTTGAATGTTTGAATGTATGTTAGATGTGATTGCTCCAAGTTAGCTTGTGGTTGATTTGGAACAAGATGTTTGAAGATGATTCAAAAGCTAAGTGGAAAGGCTCTTGAATGTTGAAAGCTGCCGATGGCATATGAAGCGGATAGGGAAGCTCATGTGGATGGATTCGATGATGAGGGACTTTGCTATGATGCGAAGAGGCGAAGTATGAGATTGAGATGGGACTTTGCCATGATGCGAGAAGGCAAGCCATGATGTTGAGATGAGACTTTGCTATGATGCGATGAAGCAAAGTGTGATGTTGAGATGGAACGGGTCATGATGACGTTCCAAGCACGGGCTGCGACGACGTGCAAAGTTATGTTGATACTCGGTGATGCGATCCGGGTTGGTGATAATGGTTAGCTTGAGAGGCGCTTGAGCTAGTATGGATGGTCGTCGAGGAGGATGACTTGGAGGCTTAGATCTCATCGTTGTTGAAGGTTCTAGCATGCTCAAAGCAAGGGTACGTTGGAACGGGCTGCGACGGCGTTCCAGGCACGGGCTACGACGGCGTGCTAGTACTCTGGGTAGTTGCGAAAATTCCTAGGCACGGGCTGCGACGACGTGCGGAGTTATGGCTAGAACCGGGGTTACCATTAGCCCTTGACAGGTGGTCATTCAACTAACGGTGATATCAAGGCAATGATACAGTGATAGCCAGAGTCATGGATGTTTGGTTGTACTATCATTCGGTCTCAAGTGCGGTGTTTTCTGGGTGCTTATCTGATCTTGGTTTAGGCCTTGGGGGTTTGTATTTGGAAAACATCGTCCTTGACTCGAGTGATTATTGCTTTATTTTAATTACCTGCTATGCTATGATTGCTTCTCCTTAGTGTGTGTCTGGGGGCTATCACTGTGAGAAGAGGTGGAGTGGGATGGTTTAGTTCCTATTCCTTTTATTCCTTATGCTCTTTTGGTATGCTTGATTGTTAATTTACTGCTCACTAAGACTTTGTCTGACTCAAGGTTTTATGTCTCCTCTTATTACCTTGGGCTGTTCATCCATGTTTGGGATGGGCAGACTAGGTAGCAGGTGACAGGTGCTGTGCTTGGAGTTCTACGCTGAAGATGACGAAGACGAGCAGGAGGCTTTGCATATTAGTTTTCTTTCTATATGTACTGGGTATCCGCTGCTATATTTGTTTGAGTGATTTGTAGTGAGGCTTTCATGTATGGATCTGTGTAGATGATTGTATAAAACTACTGTGATTCTTATATGATGATGTTTTGTTCTATGGAGCTTCACTATATTATATTTCTCTATTGTATTTTATCCATGCGCTGTGAGTTGTATCATAGAGATTCTGCGATTTTATTTTACCCTGACTATCGTCCATGGCTGCCTGGCACACCTTTCAGCGCACTATTCTCTTGTTTTGGTGTGGGAGTCATGGGCGGTCGTCACAGAAGGGCTACTGGGGTACCGCCCGTCACAGTACGTGGCCTAGATCGCCCTACCGAGGATTACTCCTAATCCCCTGCAACACAAGTCCGGAACCATCCCTTACTGGACAGTCCTGAACAAGACAACCCCGTAGTTGGTGTGCATATCCAACTGCCCACACAGCCGAATAAAAAGGGACCTCTAGACAGGGGAAAATCTCGTCCTACTTGGGCATGACCCACTTAGCCTTGCTGCACCTCCCATGTTTTAGCCATTCCCGGTTGATGAGGCTTGAGGCTACGATTACCTTTATATAACACATCTCTTAGAATGCTCATTGTCCACCTGACGATGTTCTGAAAGCATTCAATCCATACAAGTTCGTTCCGGGTTCAAACGAAACTGAAGGCATTATCGTTACACTCATTTTGGAATTACCCTCAGAGTTAACGATGATAACCCTTGCACTCTGAATCTTCATCTCGAATCTGAAAGTACTACTTTGTTAAACTCGTATTGGAATCGCCCTTAGAGTTTTAAGGACGAATAGTCCGTACACCTCGAGCTTCACTCTTCACTTGAGATCCACGACCTATCGTTAATTTGGATCGATGTGGTTTTCGGATATTCAAATCTGGAATCCCGATCCCGATCTCATTGAAATTCAAAGCGTATCTTTTAAGGCCAAGTTGTTTTAAAGTTTAAAACAATTCAATTTCATTATCTATATACACACAGATAGGCAATTCACATACCACAATAGATAATCATCATTATCATCACAACAGATAATCCATATTATCATTATCAAAATATAATCCATATTATCATCATAATGCAATCCAAATCATCCATATTACACAACATTACTTATCTCATATCTGAGATCTCAAACCATTTAAGGAAACCAATATCATCCATTCATAAGCAATGATTAATAATCACACCAAATATGATTAATTTAAAATGAATTAAATAATTACATCATTCTAATTAATTTAAAGTGAATTAAATTAATTACTTCATCAATATAAATTTTTCTTACATAACTATTAATTAATTAAAAATTAATTAATTAATTATTCTCTAATTATCCACCATAATTAATCACCCTTGATTAATTATCCTTTAATTAATTTCACAAATTAATTATTCTTAACCAAAAACAGTAATTAACCTTTAATTACTTCATTAATTAACTAACTAAAATTAATTACATTAATCCTTAATTAATTACATTAATTAATAACTTTCAATCACTTATTATTGATTAATTAATCTTAATTAATCAATCCTTAATTACATCATTAATTAAATTAATGATCCTTAATTAAATTTAAATTAATTACTTATTTAAATTAATTAGATTACGTAATTAATCTCAATTAAACCATAATTATTAATCACCCTAATTAATCACACTCAATAACTAACTACCCTTAATTACTCCATTAAATAAATTAATTACTCCTTAATTAATTTCTTTAATTAATCCCTTGATTAATTACAAAAAGTATAATACTCAAATTACCCATTAATAAATCTTCTTCCACTAATTACCTCCAGTAATTATCATTAATTACTTCACTAAGTAATTATACTTCATTTATTACATTAAGTAATTATTGTCAAATCATCCAGTATTTAAATTAATTAAACTTAATTAATTAATCTAAACTAATCACATTGAACTCAATTAATTACATTAAGTAATTAATTCCTTAATTACTTCCATTAAGTAATTACACTTAAATAAATTCACAATTGATTATCATAAATTAATTAATCTAATTAATTATTAAAATTAATCACATTAATTAATTATTAAATAATCTCAAGTTAATGACCTTCATTAACAATTTTTAATTCTTTAATTACTTTTCTTAAGTAATTAACCAAGATTAATAATTATTCATTACAAATTAATTAATCTTTGATAACCAATTAATTTATCTCTAATTATTTAGTTAATTAAGTGTTAACTTTGACTTAATTAATTCTTAATTACCTGATTAATTAATCTCTAATTATCAATTAATATTCTAATTAGTAACTCTTAATTACAAATAAATTATTCCATAATTAATTAATCTTAAACCTTAATTAATTAATTAAAACATCTAATTACTTATTTAATTAATCCAAATCATTAATTAATTAAGTAAATTAATTATCCACTTTAATTAACTTAATAATTTAATGATTCCAAATCATTAAATTCTATTTAACTTTAAGATAAAACGTTTCTTACTTAATCAAAGCATTTAAAAAAAATTCTTTAAACTTACTTTCAAATTTCATTTTAAATTTAAGATTTAAAATAAATACAAAACTAACTTTAACAAAGTTTAAAAAAACAATTCAAAAACTTTTTTTAAATTACATGTTAAGAGAAATACTCATTTTATGAAAGAAGTTTTAAAAGAATTTAAAACCAATTTCATTTTTAAATTCAAAATAATTTAGAAATACACTTTAACATTTAAAGTTGTTTAAATCTTTTCAAATTTGAAAACTTTTTTTTCAAAACTGGAATGCAGATTAAACTTTTATTCCAAGTTAAACTTTATATTTTAAAACCATTACATTTTAAAACTTCATTTTAAAATTCAAACTACTTAAACATTTTTAAAGTAGTTTGAACAATTCAAATTTTAAAAAGCTTTATTTTATTTTAAAATCTGAGATGCAAACTAAACTTGAATTCCATATTTAAACTTAGGCTTAAACTTTATTTTAAATCATTGCTTTATAATTTAAATTTCAGTTTAAAATTTTAAAACTAAAACAGGTTTCCTTTAAAACCTGTTACTAATTATTAACCCGAGGCAGCTTATTATGCTTCGAGTCTAACCCATCCTATTCGCGAGTAAAACTCACCACTACTTCGAGTCAAATTCGAGGCCACAACCCCAAATAATACACACTTCACCAGAAATTGGCAGTGCACCGTGCACATGCACGGTGACTTTGATCGCCTCCGACCATCTCCGATGGTCTTCCCTCAACGGCCAACACTCAATCACCACACCACGATCATCAGATCGAACTCCAACTCTTGAAAACGAATTCGAGACCCCAACCCCAAACCTGGAAACAAGCTGGAACAAACTGCACCCAAACCTGTCATCGCCTCGACCAAGAAACTCCGACCACCAGAAACTCTGTAACTCCAGCCATGCCCTCAAATATGATCAAGCTTTCATCTCTCAAAACCTCGTTGAACTCGATCACTCCTATAGTTCGTGCCAACCAAATCAATTAGCCTAGTTAAAAACTAGGGTTACAGATTTCAAAAATTAACCACCATCACCATAAAGCTCTGATCAACATTCTGGCATTTTTCCCCTACCCTCTGATCATCAGACTACCACCAGATAGAACCCCTACCTCCCAGACCACATAGATCATCAGAAAACCCCACATTTCCATTTCCAGTTCATCCAAGAACTGCACACTCATCCCATCATTAAAAATTATGATTTTATTTTTAAAAATCATGTTTTTGTTTATATATTCAATTTATAACTCTGGATTTATAAATTACACAGTTTGAATTTTCACATTATTTAACATGCACTGATATTTTTAGTTTTACAGAGACACCCGGGTTTTAATTTAACTAAATTAAGTTTTAAACCTTAATCTATGTTAAATCAACATCTTTTGTTTGTAAACCAAGTCCTAACAACAATTGGTTCCAGAGAAAATGAATTTAAATCAAAAACAGAAATCTGAAACTATAAACAGAGCAGTTACAGATATACAAAAACATATATACATCATACTTTTATATATACACAACAAATTCACACACTCATATTTATTTCAACAACACTACATGAAACCAGATTTTATAATTAATTAAAAAAAATAAAGTTACTCACCTGATTTGTGAAGGAAGAACAGAGCTTCCAGATTTTGAAAAAGCTTTTGAATTTGAGTTGCTGGAAAATGCTTTTTTTTAAGACTTAAATGTCTGTTGAAAACTTGAGTTGCAAATGCTTGCTACTTTGATTTAAAACTGCATGCATGCTTTTGACTTCCAGAATGAAAAAAAATGCAGGCATTTGAAAATCTCAGGTTTGCACATGATCTATATCTTGTTACAGGTTTATTATGAAAGTTTGTTGACAGGCTTTGATTTTTGATATGAGTGAATTGATTATAGTTTTTAGAAATTGCTTTGAGAATTTTTTGAAAGGTTTTGGAAATTTCTCTGAGAATTTTTTTTACAGGACTTTTGATAATTGATTTTAGGTTTTTGTTTACAGGTTTTTGAGAGGAAAGTTGGAGTTTTATTCTTTTTGCTTTTAGAAAATGAGATAGTGAAAAGGAATGAAGAAGAAAAGATGTAAGTTTATATGAGATGAAATTAAACTTAATTAAAATAAAAGAAAATTTCAAATAAAAATGACAGTTGTCATCCTCCTTATTTATTTAGTTAACATATAAGCTTAAGAGGAGATAATATATCAACACTTGTTATTAAGTGAATTTAAAAGCTAACACATGTCTTTTAAGTTATCATTAGTTATAATTTAAATGTTAATATATAAGTTATGCTTAATTAATTAGTTTAATTAGTATGTATATATGTATAGATAATTTTAAAAGAAATAAAAACCAATTTTACTTATAAATAAAAGCTTATGCATATATCTAGAAATCCAAAAAAATTTAAAATCTATACTTTGGATTTCAAAACTTTATATTCAAATTCAAATCAAATCCTAAAATTCAATTTGAAATAACATACTATTTTTTATTAAAATCCATTTGTTAAAAACAATGCATTATTATTATTTAAAAATAACTCATTATCAAATTAAAATAATTATAAAAGAAATTATTTCTTTATTAATAAATTATTTATTTTATCAAACTATATTTAAAAGAAATCAAAACAAACCTTATTGTTAATTTATTTAAATTTAAACTCAAAATCAATTTAAACAAATTAAACTTTTATATTAACAATTTAAAACCATATATTATTTATTAAATAGCTTTGAAAAGCTTTATATTAAATAAAAAAAAATTCCAAATTACTAAAATATAAGAATTAGAAAATATGCTTTTATTTATCAAATTTAAAACAAAGCTTACCTATTTACAATATATCAAATATATACATTATAAATCGAAAACAATTTATTAGCTTTAAAAGATAAAAACCTCACCAATTAAATATTTAGTTAATTGGATAATTAAATAAATTCAATTTTATTAACAAAAATTATCAAATCAATTAATTTTTTAACGCGGATTATTAAATTGATATTGCCAAAAATTCCGGGATATCACATTCCTCCGCTTTAAAAGAATTTCGTCACCGAAATATAAAACAAAGGTAATTTAATAATCTCATTAAAGATTCAATTTTAAAACACAAGCATATATTATCATATGCTAACAACCGTAGCAACCAATTCATCCAGTCGGACAAATCTAACTATCCAGACAAAATTCTGGATAGAGTTTCCTCGAGTTTCCCAGGTATAAATACCAGGATACTCGCTCTACAGAATCCAAACAATCAAAACTACTAAGCTACAAAGCTCCTACTCATCTAAATCTACAAAACTAAACAGGATATCAGACTATAGACAAGTCCGACTCAACTACCAAATCCTCTAGAACCGCTGGTTCCACAAGCAGAGATAGATCATATACGTACTCTCTCAGAGATACGTGAAACATATCGAATCCCAGTTATCTAAACTGGCAATTCAATCCTGAAAACCAAACACTTATCCTTACAAGAACACAGAAAAGATCCAAAACATCTCGGAGCTAGCTTTCCAGTATTACCAAAACTTATAGCTCCTTTAGATCAGAGAAAACTTAACTAAAGTCAAATCTCCGACTCTAGAATCCAAATTCCTTCGTCTCTTATCCACAAAAATTCTTCAGACGAACCTAGCTACCAACATCCTTCCTGATCAACTCAACCCTTGCTAATGCCTCTAGAAACAAGCTAGACCAGAAACAACCCATCAAAATGATCCTCTCAAGATCAACCAAAAATCAAGAATACAAACTCTACTCCACAAATATCAGAAGATTAAACTTACTTCTCCTTATCCGGAAAATGACAATCAGAAACACTCCCAAACTGCTTCCGCTGTACAACTCTGATCTAAAGTAGATAGGAATTCTGATGAAGAACATGAGCACAAACTGGACAACACATCCTGGAAATATGGTTCATCGGATCCATAAAAGAAAAACTCAGAAATTCCTCCAAAACCTGGGTTGCTTCACCAACCTCTATCTCTAAGAACCATCCTTCTACTAAGCTGAACCACCGGTTCCACACCTGAAATCCTAGTCTATACGAAAACTCAAACTCCAAACGCCTCAAGAAAAAGATATCCCAAGAGAAAATTAAACTATCCAAGTCACTTTGCGATCAACCCAGATCAATTTCCAAAGAAAACTGTTCTCTCTTTGACAATCAGAACAGCTTATGCTGGTCTAGCCAATCCATCGAAGAAACGGATCCACTCTACTGCTTCTGAACTCCATCTCCATAAAAACTACTCAGCTAAAGACCTTCCTACCGGCACACAGAACACTTCGAAATGCATTGCTGACACTAAAGCCAAAGAATTTCTAATCCAAATCTTTTCGGCAAACTCGGACCTCAAACCAAACAGAAATACCCTGCTGAATTCAGCAACAACACCGAAGCAGACACACTTCCTAAAACTTGTTCCAAAGAAAACATCTGCAGAAACAATCCATAGTCACTGCATCTCATCATGCAGCTACTACTTCTTGAGGTATCAAGATACCATCACTTACTTCTGCCCAACCGACAGATCCAAATTCAACTCATCCAACTTCAAAGATGATCTCCAAACCTTAACAGGTTTCCTTCAGAGATTGATGAAATCCGTACACCACTGCAAATCTCACTCGAGACGGTATTAGGTCTACAGTCTCGACAAATACACTTCCAACCCCAACACTCAAACTCCATCCAATGGTAGTAGTCGTGTTGCACACACCACTACCTTATCTACCTTTATAACCTATATTGGAAAAACCCGAATAGGTAACCCAACATATAGGTAGAAATAAAATATAAACATATATATATATATATATATCAAAAATACAAATACGCTCTCTCAAGAAGAAATCACTCCAAAGCCTAGGTATTCACTCAACCTAGCGCTCTGATACCACTATAACGACCCGCCATTCTCTCCACAGAACGACGCATCATTAATAAGAAAGAAAGGGATAGAAAAGAGAAAGAAAGAGAAGAAAGAAGAAACAACATCAGAATCTCAATAGCGGAACGAATAAATTATATTAATCACATAAGTATTACATAGTATACAACAACTATCAGAGTTACACAGATTATACATCACATACTAGATAGTTATAAACACATGTCTAGTTATTACAACTCAATACAACTAAGAGAAATCAAACACGGCGGAACACTATATATCTACACGCTGAAGCCTCCTGCTCCATTGCTCCTCCATAATTAGTCAAAGCTAACATGATCCCTTGGCTACTCGTAAAAATTTGAGTACCCAAGATTTTAAGAAAAACAGAAGATAAACTCTGGGCCAGACATGGGTCTGGTGTGAGTAACAGGTTAAGGTTGCTTAACTTCGAAAAACCTTTGAAAAGAATAGGTATCACGTAAGACTTCCCACACATAAACATGGAAAAGTTTTTACCTTACGCTAACCAAAACATTTGATAGGAAATCCATTGATATTATAATAGGTCTAGGGTTTTCAAGTAAATATGAAATAGCCGAAATTGTTACATGATTAAATTCTAGCTACTAGCCACAAAAGTGGGTAATACAATCAAAACCGATGGCACTTATTGGATTTTGGATTCCATACAATGGCAGGGCTACTGGGGTACCGTCCGTCACAGTACGTGGCCTAGATCACCTTACCAAGGATTACTCCTAATCCCCTGCAACACAAGGCTGGAACCATCCCTTACTGGACAGTCCCGAACAAGACAACCCTACAGTTGGTATGCATATCCAACTGCCCACATAGCCGAATAAAAAGGGACCTCTAGACGGGGAAAAATCTCGTCCTTCATGGGCATGATCCGCTTAGCCTTGCCGCACCTCCCTTGTTTTAGCCATTCCCGATTGATGAGGCTTGAGGCTACGATTACCTTTATAGAACACATCTCTTAGAATGCTCATCGTCCACCCGACAATGTTCTAAAAGCATTCAATCCATACAAGTTCGTTCCGGGTTCGAACGAAACCGAAGGCATTATTTCGTTACATTCCTTTTGGAATCACCCTCAGAGTTAACGACGATAACCCTTGCACTCTGAATCTTCATCTCGAATCTGAAAGTACTATCCCGTTAAATTCGTATTGGAATCACCCTTAGAGTTTTAATGACGAATAATCCTTACACCTCGAGTCTTCACTCTTCACTTGAGATTCACGACCTATCGTTAACTTGGATCGATTTGGTTTTTGGATATCCAAATCTGAAAACCCGATCCCGGTCTCATCGAAATCCAAAGCGTATCTTTTAAGGCCAAGTTTTTTTAAAGTTTAAAACAATTCAATTTCATTATCTATATACACAGATAGATAATTCACATACCACAATAGATAATCATTATTATCATCACAAAAGATAATCCATATTATCATTATCAAAAGATAATCCATATTATCATCATAATGCAATCTAAAGCATCCATATCACACAACATTACTTATCTCATATCTGAGATCTCAAACCATTCAAGGCAACCAATATCATCCATTCATAAGCAATGATTAATAATCATACCAAATATAATTAATTTAAAATGAATTAAATTAATTACATCATTTCTAATTAATTTAAAGTGAATTAAATTAATTACTTCATCAATATAAATCTTGCTTACATAACTATTAATTAATTACAAATTAATTAATTAATTAATTAATTAATCATTCTTTAGTTATCCACCTTAATTAATCACCCTTGATTAATTATCCTTTAATTACATTCAAGTAATTATCCGTTAACTAATTTCACAAATTAATTACTCTTAACCAAAAATAGTAATTAACCTTTAATTACTTCATTAATTAATTAACTAAAATTAATTAAATTAATCTTTAATTAATTACATTAATTAATCACTCTTTAATAACTTATTATTGATTAATTAATTTGAATTAATCAATCCTTATTTACAACATTAATTAAATTAATGATCCTTAATTAAATTTAAATTAATTACTCATTTAAATTAATTACATTAAGTAATTAATCTCAATTAAACCATAATTATTAATCACCCTAGATTAATCACATTCAGTAATTAACTACCCTTAATTACTCCATTAAATAAATTAATTACTCCTTAATTAATTTCTTTAATTAATCCCTTGATTAATTACAAAAAGTATTATACTCAAATTACTTCCATTATTAAATCATCTTCCACTAATTACCTCTAGTAATTATACTTCATTAATTACATTAAGCAATAATTATTAAATCATCCAGTGTTTAAATTAATTAAACTTAATTTATTAATCTAAACTAATCACATTAAACTCAATTAATTACATTAAGTAATTAATTCCTTAATTACTTCCATTAAGTAATTACACTTAAATAAATTTCACAATTTATTATCATAAATTAAATAATCTAAATAATTATTAAAATTAATCACATTAATTAATTATAAAATAATCTCAAGTTAACGACCTTCATTAACAATTAACAATTCTTTAATTACTTTTCTTAAGTAATTAACTTAGATTAATCATTATTCATTACAAAATAATTAATCTTTGATAACCAATTAATTTATCTCTAATTATTTAATTAATTAAGTGTTAACCGTGACTTAATTAATTCTTAATTACTTGATTAATTAATCTGTAATTATTAATTAATATTCTAATTAATAACTCTTAATTACAAATTAATTATTCCTTAATTAATTAATCTTAAACCTTAATTAATTAATTTAAACCTTTAATTACTTATTTAACTAATCCAAATCATTAATTAATTAAGTAAACTAATTATCCATTTTAATTAACTTAATAATTTAATGAATCTAAATCATTAAATTCTATTTAACTTATGATAAAACGTTTCTTACTTAATCAAAGCATTTAAACAATTTGCTTTAAACTTACTTGCAAATTTCATTTTAAATTTAAGATTTAAATAAATATAAAACCAACTTCAACAAAGTTTAAAAAAAAAATTCAAAAACTTTTTTAAATTACATGTTAAGAGAAATACACATTTTATAAAAGAAGTTTTAAAAGAATTTAAAACCAATTTCATTTTTAAATTCAAATAAATTTAAAAATACACTTTAACATTCAAAGTTGTTCAGATCTTTTCAAATTTAAAAACTTTCTTTTTTTTTCAAAACTGGAATGCAGATTAAACTTTGATTCCAAGTCAAACTTTATATTTTAAAACCATTACATTTTAAAACTTCATTTTAAAATTCAAACTACTTAAACATTTTTACAGTAGTTCAAGCAATTCAAATTTTAAAAAGCTTTATTTTATTTTAAAATCTGAGATGCAAACTAAACTTGAATTCCAGATTTAAACTTAGGTTTAAACTTTGTTTTAAATCATTGCTTTACAATTTAAATTTTAGTTTATGTTTGCACAAAAAATGGGCAAACACCTCCAAGTCGTATGATTTAGTTGATTATATGTTGTTCTTAATGGTTTGGGTGATGTATACAGATATATGAAATAGATCGACTAAACTGTAAAAGACACACATATTTATAGTGGTTCGGCCAGAACGTGCCTAAGTCCACTTTATATGTTATTCTCCTTTTCTATTCAGATTACAAGTACAAAGCTTTGGTTACAAGTAACTGAAAGTTGTTTGAAAGTTTTATCCGTGCTTGAGCTCTCAAACTGGTCTGCCATTGTTGTACCCCTTGCCCCTCTATTTATAGAGTGAGGTCGGGGGCAGGGGTCTTGGATGTATATGGCAGCTGGTGGGCCTGGGCTGAGGCAATCTGGCCTGGTAGTGGTAGTCCGGTACGCCTTCCTCATGTTGGTTTGGTAGGAGGTGGTATGTTGTTTGGATCGGTAGTAGGTGGAGTGAGGGTTGGTTCGGTAGCGGGGGAGTTGGTCCAGTGGTAGCTTGGGGATGTGCTGGTCCGGTGAGATGTTTGGACCGGTAGGGCTTGGTGGAGAGTTGGTTCGGTAGGAGCTAGGGGGTGGTTGGTTCAGCATTGGCTTCTTCCTCCTAAGTTCAGTGGAAGGTGGATGGTCCGGTCTGGTGACTGTTTGGACCGGTGGTGTTGCCTTCTTCTCTTGATTCGGTGGTAGGTGGAAACCTGCCCAACATTTGCCCCCAAAGTAGGGCATATACTCGTATATGGCATGCTTTGTTTTGGTTGGGACGTCCTTATTCGGTATGGTGTGCCGAACCTGTTGGTCCGGCCAACGCCTTTTGCCTATAAGTATGTGCCTAGAGTTCTCGTTTTTCCAGACACCTATCTCTGTCGAATCAACACTTTCGTCTCTGCCGAATCAAACATATTAATCGAACCAGGATCTTGTCTTTTCCGAATCAGGTGAGATTCTTTTCCGCCGAATGAGTTTATGTTCTTGTATTACCGGATGGACTTTAAGAGTTTGACCGTCGAATGAGATTGGGCGGTGAGTGCCGAATAGGCCTTATATGTTTGGAATGTCGAATGAGGTTTTTCTTTGTACTGCCGAATGAACTCCTTGTTCTAACAACATGTCTTTTGCTTTTGTGTTTGCAGGTAAATGTCTCGCAAAGTGGAAACCCGATCAGAAAAACAGAGGAAATCTATGGATAGAAGAGAGTCTCCCGCCGTGCCCCTAGTCCAGCCGGAATCGGTGAGACATGGACTGCCCCGAGGTCACTAGTGGATGGATATGGCCCTCAAGAGCTTCTGAACTCTCCTCCCGATTGCTTTCCGAGCTCCCTTAAAGAGGGACAACTTGATGTTATTGCTCGTTCCTTTGGGATTGATAGAGCGAGTATGCTGTTGCCGGGAGACGGTGTGCTGCCGTATTATCCTCCTGAAGGATATTTCGCCTATAGCCGATACCATTGCATGTGCTGGGCCATTCCTCCGATCAATGCCCGGATAGTCAGCTTCCTTACTTACTTGAAGGTGGCTCCATTCCAGCTTCAGCCCAACTCCTATGTTATCCTGGTGTGTTTGTTCATCATTTTCCAGAGGAAGTACGGGTGCCCCCTTCCAACCGGGAGATTCGGTACCTATATAATTTGAGAGATTACAAGAAGGGGTCCCCATACATCAGTTTGGAATCGGCCGTGTCCTTCAAGCCGGTCTTGGACTTATACTCAAAATTCATCATGTTTAAGAAGGAATGGTTCTTCGTCAAGGACGACTCCGTTTCTTTTCGCCTTTTCACTTCTGGCTGTAAGTTGAATTTCATTTGTAATTTCTCTGTCCTGACTGCAATGCTTCTTCTTATATGCTTCTGTTTCTTGCTAGCGACAGGTGGCTTTGCGGTCGTGGAGAATGATCGCCTGGTACAGATGGCTGCGGAGATAGAGGCCATCTCAGGAAGGGATATGTCAGCTTCTTACCTGATCAGGAATGCCACTTTCCTAGAGCACAACTTGATTTTGCCACGTCAATCTGTGGTTAAGCAGAGAGATACAGCCGAGGAGAGGGCTGCCAAAGCTAAAGGCGGGGCCATGACGAAGAGCAGCAAGAGGAGACCCTTCTCGGTACCTCCAGTCGTCGGGGGGAAGAAGCTCAAGAAATCTGATGGGCTCTCTCCCAGCGCATGCCCAGATGCTCCGGAGGAGGAAAGCGGAGAGGAGGAAAGAGGCGAGGAGGAGAGCGGAGGCGATGGAGAAGGTGATGGTGGTAACGGTGGCGAAGGTCAGGGTGGTAGTGGCGTTGGTGCCTTGACCTCTAGGCAAGCGGGTGGGATTCAAGAGTGGACGGATGATGCTTTTCGCCAAGCCTTCGAGGGGTTGGAGGAAGGGTCGGCTTTGGTGGTGAAAACAAAGAAATCTGATAAGGCCAGGACTGGTTCCAGTCCATCTTCTAAGAGTATTTCAGCTAAAGCAACTCCGGCGGTTCAAGGTGAATTCTTAACTCCTTTTTTAACTTTATATGTTTCTTGAATCATAGTCTCATGCATGCTTGTAATACTTGGTCTTTATTTCAGGATCGGTTGAGGCGGCCATGACATCAGACATTCAGCACCGCCTTGAGCAATTCAAACTCTTCAAGGCTTCTGCTAAACCGAAGCCCTCGACTGACCGTTACGGGAGCGTAGTCAGTTACCGTCCTCTTCTCAGAGTAATCGAAGAGGATATTCAAAAGAGAAAGAGAAGGAGTTCCATGTTCGAACCTTCACTTGGACCTCAGCCCCCAACCCAGCCTATTCATGACATCACGGAGGAATATACTGAGTCCATACCATCTTCGCATCCATCAGAGAATCCTTCCATTACTCATATTGATCGTCCTGCCTTGGCTCGTAACCCATTTGCGGGTCATCCAGATCTGGACCCGAGTTCTCATGATATTTCCTTCGATGAGGCTACCGGTGAGCACCTCCTACCCCGCAATCCTATGGTAAGGGTGCTTGATGAGGCTAAGGCTTTGGATCTTGACTTGTTGACTACTCGAATTGTGACTATGGGGGATGAGGCCAAGACAAACATCGACCGGGTGGCTGAAGAGACCAGGAAGTTAATGGAGCATCATGCCCGACTGGTCAAGGCTAGAGAGGAAATCGGAAGTGCTAACATTCGGCTGCGGCTAATGGTTTCCAATCAGGCCAAACAGCTTGCCGATCAGGCCATTCAGATCTCCCAGCATGAGGCGGCCTCCAGACGGCTAAAGGAAACTATGGAGGAGGCTAGTAGAGCCGAGTGGCGAAAAATGGAGGCCACCTGCAAGGAACGAATCAATATGGCCATCGCCACTGTGGATGAGGTTCGGAGAGCGGATCTTGAGCAGATAGAGGATTTATCTGGGAAGCTTGAGGCCGCAGAGCTTGCTCAAGCTAAGTTGAAGGAGGAGATGGAGGCAATGCGGAAATCACTTCAGACTGATTGCTCGAGATACCGATGGGAGAGAGACGCTGCCGTTGCAAGGCTGTCGGCTTCCGAGGCCCGGATGAGGGAGTTTGAGGAGAACTAGGGGATGATGGATGAGATGCTCCAGGACATGTATTTCCGTACTTGGAGGCAGGGCAACCTATCCTGGATGGACGATTATCCCCGGGTTATGGCTAGGATATATCTCCGGGCTTTGGAGGAAGCCAAGGCTGAAGCGGATAAAGAGGGTGGCGCGGCCTTCAGAATGAATGTGGTTACCGCACAGTTCACCAAGGAGGAGAAGGCGGCGGTGAAGGAAGGCATGCGGCTGCTTGCCGCCGATGAAGTGGGTGTGCAATTGGAGGATGATGATCAGGGAGCGGACGCTGGTAAGTCTTCCCTTTTTAATCTTTTCTCAACTTGATTGCTTATCGTTGGCCTAATAGATTCTTCTCCTGAATTGGACAGGTGGAACCTCTAGTAAGCATGCTGGGAGTTCTGATCCTGCGGTCAAGTAGATCTTGGGGGGTTGGAAGGATAGAGATGAAGTTCTGATGCTGCCGACTATTTTGACTTGATCTGGGCATTTTTGGTTTTACTTGACATTCCTGTATACACTAGTTCTAAAACATTAATGTACTTTCAGGTTGTAATTATGTCATTGCAACGAACGACTTTACGTAATTTTATAACATAAACTGATTCTGCTATAGTTGAATGCTTTTGTTATTCTGATGTGTTGCATAAGAAGTATAGCTGTGTATATGCTTCAATCGTGTTTGATGCTATGCTCTAGCTTAAAATGTAATTTCATATCTTGCAACGTTTGTGGGATGTGCGAATAAATTATGGTTACATATTTGTGTATAAGAGAAGAAAGTACCGCCCTTCAAGTTTTAGCTGCAGACGGTAGCTTTGAATGTCTTGTGTAACTGAGTATGGAATGCAGTTGAGTGTCTTGTCATCTAGTTTGTGAGTCTCCTATTTGGTGTCCTGTACTTTAGGGACCGTTATATAGGATAGGAGAAAAGCTTTTAAATGAAATGGAAATATAAGAAACAGTAAAACTTCCAATCACGGAAGGCCGTCGATATGCTTAAGTTCGTGGCAAACGGGTTTTGTAGTCACTTTCCCTAGCTGTGGGTCTTGGAGACATTTGTCACCCATCTTATGCCTCCGCGGGGAGTTTATCTTTTTTACCACAGCCGCACTTAAGACATATTGGAGCCGAGATCGCGCACAGTAACTACCCGAGCCATTATGGCCCGTAATCATGGGTATTATTCGATTTACTGTGGCCGGCTAGCGTGGGTGCCGATCGTCAACCGTGAACTACCCCTTGCTGGCCACACCTTATGTTGGGGCTTAAAGTAGGTTCACAGTTGCCGGCGAGCCGAACGCCGTAATGAGCTGCCATCGGCTATAGTCGGCCTTCTTGATGGCTTATAATCGGCTCATTACAGTTGGCTTTGAGGGCAGTCGCGAGCAATGAGTTAACCCGCAGCAGAGGGACGCTAGAGAAAAAGTGTCTCATTGGCGAGTGCATAGATTCGTATAGTACCTGTTAGGTCTTATCCAGGTGAAGCCGCGCTATGATGCGTCTTGAATGGAAATGCATGATTTTGTTCAACAGAAAAGGATAAAACTCAACAAGTAGCCAAGACATAAAGGAACAAGTTAACATGAGACAAGATTTTTAAAGTGGTTCGGCACGAAAATGTCTACGTCCACTGATTCTCTTTGTTAATTCACTTCATATGGGTAGTACAAGTTAAGAAAAGTATCGACGAAGGTGTTGGATGTTCCATTCCCTCTGGAACACCACTCCGTCCACTGTTGACAAAATATAAGCTCCGTTATGGAGATCTTTATGAATTACATAGGGTCCCTCCCAGACTGGATCTAGCGCCCCGGGGCGCGGGAAGACCCGTTTGAGGACAAGATCTCCTTCTCGTAAGCTGCGGTGTTTGACTTTGGAGTTGTATTATGCTGCTACTTTTTGCTTGTGAGTTGCTGCTTTGAGTGCTGCATCAGTTCTTCTCTCCTCAATTAGATCCAAAGACATGCGGAGGAGTCCTTCGTTCTCTTCTGGGTTGTAGTAGATCCTACGGTGGGAAGGCACTACAGTTTCAACTGGGAGCATGACCTCTGATCCGTATGCCAAAGAGAAAGGAGTATGCCCTATTGATGTTCTGTAAGATGTGCGGTAGGCCCAAAGTGCCGTAGGAAGTTCATCCACCCAAGCGCCTTTTGACTTTTCAAGTTTCTTCTTGATTAGGGTTTTGAGGATTTCGTTGACAGCTTCGACTTGTCCTTATGCCTGGGGGTAAGCCACAGATGAGAAGCTTTTGTGAATTCCGTGCTCTTTGCACCAGTCGGTGAATTCCTCGCTGTCAAATTGAAGTCCATTGTCCGATATGATTTTGAGTGGAACCCCATACCTGCATAAAACATTTTTGATCAAGAAGTTAATAACTTTTGTCGAAGATATTTTATTTAGAGGCTCCGCTTCCACCCATTTGGTGAAATAGTCAACTGCCACTATGGCATATTTGGCTCCGCCTCGGCCCATTGGCAGTTCGCCAATCAAGTCGATTCCCCATATCGCAAAGGGCCAAGGGCTGGTCATCTGAGTAATCTCAATTGTTGGTAGTCGAGGAACCTTAGCAAATTTCTGACATCTGTCACATCTTTTGACGAAGTCTAAGGCGTCTTTGTTTAAAGTGGGCCAGTAACACCCGTATCGGAGTATTTTCTTTGTTAAAGTCTGCCCTCCGGTGTGATCTCCGCAACTTCCTTGATGGATGTTGGACAAGACTTCCCTGGCTTCCCTTCCAGCGATACACCTTAATAAGAGATTAGAGATGCCGCGCCGATAGAGGATGCCTTCTTGTAATGTGTAGCGAGAAGCTTTCCTAAAGATTTTCTTAGCTTCGTTACGCCCGTCGGGCAGTGTGCCACTTTGTAAGTACGTCTGGATGGGAGTCATCCAAATTTCCTCTTCGATTGCAGCTATCATATTCATTGGCTCGTAACTCGGGGCCAGTTGCTTTGAGATGGTTATTGTTCGGGAAGCGGTGCCGTCCTTCATGCTAGCTTGCTTTGCCAGTTCGTCGGCCTCCTGTTTCTCTTCTCGAGAAATGTGTTTGATTAAATAGTGATCCAATTGATTGAGCAGCAGCTTGGTCTTCTTTAGATATGCTGTGAGTCATTCTCCTCGAGTCTGGAATTCTCCCAGTATTTGATTTACAATAAGTTGAAAATCGCTATGGAGACATAAAGAACTGATTCCAATTTCTAAGGCAAGTTCCAGTCCTGCTATTACTGCTTCATATTCTGCATCGTTGTTGGTGGCAGCTAATTCCAACCTTAGGACATAGGGCAGCTTCCTTCTCCTGGGGGTGATTATCACAATACCTGCCCCCGAGCCTTGTTCGTTTGATGCTCCATCTACAAAGAAATTCCACTTGATATCTTTTGCTATTTCAGATTGGTCCTTACCTTCGTGGGTAGTGAATTCGGCAATAAAATCGGCCATGGCTTGTCCCTTGATGGCGGTGCAAGGATGGTAGGTGATATCATACTGACTCAGTTCAATGCACCACTTAAGTAGTCGCCCGGAAGTGTCGGGGCGATGAAGTACCTGTCTTAGCGGTTGATCGGTTAAAACTCTGATGGAATGAGATTGGAAATAGTGTCGCAGTTTCCGTGACGTGATTAGCAAACAATATACTAGCTTCTCAAGTTTAGGGTATTTGGCTCTGCCCCTGTAAATCTCTTCCTTACAAAGTATATGGGTCGTTGCGCGCGGTTGTCCTCTCTTAGCAGAGCGGCGCTTAAAGCATGGGATGATACAGCAAGGTATAGGTATAGTTCTTCACCTTCATTTGGAGTTGGGAGTACTGGTGGTCTCTGAAGGTGTTTTATTAGGTTAAGGAAGGCTGTCGAGCATTCGTCAGTCCATTCGAACTTCCCTTTGTCTTTCTTAAGAGCTTCGAAGAAAGGGACGCATTTGTCGGTTGCCTTAGAGATGAACCTACTTAGGGCGGCCACTTTCCCATTTAGGCTTTGCATCTCTCTTCGAGTGGATGGTATCTTGATATCTTGCAAAGCCCGAACTTGTTCGGGGTTTGCTTCAATTTCCCTGACATGGACGATGAATCCCAAGAACTTTCCCGACGATACTCCGAAGGAGCACTTTAGAGGGTTCAGCTTCATTCCATATTGGTGAAGTACTTGAAACATCTCTTCTAGGTGGTTTATATGATCGTGGGCTTTCCTTGATTTTACCAGCATGTCATCCACATAAACTTCCATAGTTCATCCTATTAGTTCCGCAAACGTCTTGTTGACGAGGCGCTGATAAGTAGCTCCGACGTTTTTAAGTCCAAAAGGCATTACTCTGTTGCAGTACAATCCCCGGTCAGTGATGAAACTAGCGTGGTCTTGATCGGGGGCATGCATAGGGATCCGTTTATATCTTGAGTATGCGTCCATAAAGGATAATAGTTCGTGCCCGGTTGTGCTGTCCACGAGCTGATCAATTCGGGGGGGGGGAGGGGTGGGAAGCAGTCCTTCAGGCAAGCGTCATTTAAGTTGGAGAAGTCGATGCATGTTCGCCACTTCCCATTAGCCTTCTTTACCAGTACCGGGTTAGCGATCCATTCTGGGTAGATGGCTTCTCGTATGAAGTCATTGGCAAATAAGTTCTTTACTTATTCCTCGAGAGCTGCTGATCGTTCTGCCACCATGCTTCTCTTTTTCTGCTTTACTGGAACCTTGGTGGGATCGATGTTCAACACGTGGCATGCTATGTCTGGGGAGATTCCAGTCATGTCGGCGTGCGTCCATGCAAATACATCCATGTTGTGGCGAAGGAAATCGACGGGTTGATCCTTCAATTCCGCTCTTAACTGAGACCCGACTCTTAGCAGTCTACTTGGGTCGTGTTTGTCTCCAAATACAAATTCCATAGCCTCTGCAGGCTCGGCGGTGGCCTCCTCCTCTTTGTCCCTGGGGTCTAATTCATTGAAAGGATCACTGGTATATCGAAGAGGAGGGGCTTTCTTTAGTTTTATGCTTCCAAGCTTTTTATGCAGAGAGTAGTCTCTGCATTTTCCCTTTATCTTTTCTACGGTTATTGCGAAGTTCGGTCACATAGCAATCTCGAGCGGCATCTTGATCCCCCTCTACTTCCCCTATTCCGTTGTCTGTTGGAAATTTCATCTTCAGGCACCACGGGGCTAGGACAATTTGGAAGTCAGACAAGGTTGTTCTTCCCAAAATGGCGTTGTAGGCCGAGTGGTTCTCTATTAGCACAAATGTTTGTTTTCGCACAACGAAGCGGGGATGACTTCCTATTTCGACAAAGAGGTCCAGTTGCCCGAGGGGCATCTTCGCATCCCCAGTGAAACCATGTAGCGGTTTGTTGCAGGGAGACACATCCTTCATTGACAGCTTCATTTTGTCGAAAGCATGCTTTAATAGGATATTTACTGAGCTTCTGGTGTCCACTAGAATCCGTAAAACCTTGGCTGGACCGAACCAGGCAGAGATGACCATAGGATCCATGTGGGGGTACAGCCTTCCCTCTAGATCGCGTCTACTGAATGTTATGTCATCATTCTCTTTCCGTTTCGGGTGGCGTTCTTCTGTGACGGAATTAACGTAGCCCTTATTGTTTCTAAGTAACTTACCGTATCTTTCCATCTCTGCCCAGCTTCCGTCGGCAATGTGTGGTCCTCCTGATATGGTAAGGACCATTATCTTCTCTTGACTGGAGCCGTTGGTGTTGCGATTTCCTCCGCCTACTTCCGGGAGGGGTAGCCTCGGGTTCTCATTGGCAGGAGTTGAAGTCCTGTTCTGACCTTTCACATAGCGCTCTAGTCTCTTCCTTCTGATGTGTTCTTCAACCAAGTCCCGGAGATGGTGGCATTCATTGGTGTCATGTCCATGAGATTCGTGAAAGCGGTAGAACTTTCCAGACTTGAGTGCGTTATCTGACTCCTTCTTGTGCGGGGGGCGCTTGTATCTAACTTCGTCTTGAGTGGCTAGAAAGATGTTTTCGATTGTTTCATTCAAAGGAGTGTAAGAGTCAAATCTTTGTCCTGATCGATATAAGCGCTTTTCTCCCTTTTTGCCTCCAGCATTGTCTCTAGAGTCATTTCTTCGAACATCCTTTGCTGCAGCGGGAACCCTGTTTGGAGCTGCCTTAGCCTGTTGCCCTAACTGCCTCTCAGTGCCAGCGTCTTCAAGTCTCATATATTTTCCAGCTTCGTGGAAGAAATCAGGTAAAGTAGCTAGTTTTTCCTTGGTTAGTCTTCTAGCAAATTTAGTATCCAGATGTACACCACTGCAGAGGGCCATTAGGATAAGTTTCTCGTCGGCATCTTGGACTGCGGCCGCTGCGGCGTTGAACCGGGATAGATATTGTTGCACTGTCTCTCCGGGTTTCTATTTGATATTATATAAGGAATAAGCGTCCTTGGTTTGTTCCACATGAATGCGGAACTGGCTGATGAACTTTTCTTTCAACATTTCCCATGAGCTGATGGACCCTTGGGGTAGGTGGCAGAACCAGGAGGTTGCTAGATCTGCCAAGAAAAGTGGGAAGCATTTACACAACACTCCCTCCGTTGCTCCGCTCATGAGCATATGCTGGGTGTATCTCTGTAAGTGTACGATGGGGTCAGAGGTTCCCTTGTAAGGTTCCATTGTTGGCATTTTTCATTCCAGGGGGTGATGGCAATTTCGATATTACGGGTGAAGGGGCTAGTTACCCTAGTGCCTATCCCTCTATCTCTTTGGTCCCGTTGGACGCACTCTCTGAACAATCGCGCCAACTTTTCATCAGAACTTGGAGCGGATAGAAATGAGTTTGGTTCTTCCCGGCGGGATTGATTCCGTCTAGATGACCTGTATTGATGGTATTGTCTATTACTCCTAACATTCTCTAATGGCTGCCTCTAGTCTTCTGGGGGCATGCTGTGGTCCGCCACAGTTGGCCCTTGCCTTGATCTTTCCCTGCTGGGTTCTCTTCTCAGCACTTTCTCGGGTCCAACTTCGGGCTGGACTCCAGCTCGGCCCTGTTCCTTGGTGTTTCTATGGTTAGGTAGCATGGCGGGCTCAGCTACATCCGACCCTTGCCTGGTACCTTCCCCGTTTGGTTCGGTTCCAAGCATTTTCTCGGGTCGGAATTCGGGCTGAGTCCGGGCTCGGCTCCTACCATAGCTGTTTCTGTTTTTAGCCTCTTCGAAGAAGAAAGACCCTTGTCGTCTCCTAGATCCTCCAGACCGGGACTCACCCCATGATTCAGTGTTGCGGTTGGTTTCTTCGACATCCCTTAAGCGTGACATGAGTTGATCCACTAAGGCTTCTTATTGAGATGCGAAGCAGTTAGTTACTTCAGCCACAACCCTGTCCAGATCCACCCTTGTAATTGGTTGTTCCGTAGCAGGGGCTGTCAGATCTGCCTGATTTAAATTTTCTGTTGGAACTGTACGATTGTCTTGGTCTCTGATCACTGGATCTGGGATAGTGCCAGTTGCGATGTTCTTTCCTTTGTTAGCATCTTTCTTCCGTCCGGGAGGCATGTTTTCCAGGCAATGAACGATGCCGATAGAAAAAGGGGTAAGTAGGGGAAGCTGAAGCTTCGAGCTCCTGTTCTCAGTGAAAGCACCAAAAATGTTTACACAAAAAAAGGGCAAACAACTCCAAGTCGTATGATTTAGTTGATTATATGTTGTTCTTAATGGTTTGGGTGATGTATACATATATATGAAATAGATCGACTAAACTGTAAAAGACACACAGATTTATAGTGGTTCGGCCAGAACGTGCCTACGTCTACTTTATATATTATTCTCCTTTTCTATTCAGATTACAAGTACAAAGCTTAGGTTACAAGTAACTGAAAGTTGTTTGAAAGTTTTATCCGTGCTTGAGCTCTCAAACTGGTCTGCCATTGTTGTACCCCTGCCCCTCTATTTATAGAGTGAGGTCGGGGGTAGGGGTCTTGGATGTATATGGCTGCTGGTGGGCCTGGGCTGAGGCAATCTGGCCTGGTAGTGGTTGTCTGGTACGCCTTCCTCATGTTGGTTCGGTAGGAGGTGGTATGTTGTTTGGAACGGTAGTAGGTGGAGTGAGGGTTGGTCCGGTCGTAGGTGGTTCGGTAGCGGGGGAGTTGGTCCGGTGGTAGCTTGGGGATGTGCTGGTCCGGTGAGATGTTTGGACCGGTAGGGCTTGGTGGAGAGTTGGTTCGGTAGGAGCTACGGGGTGGTTGGTTCGGCATTGGCTTCTTCCTCCTCGGTTCGGTGGAAGGTGGATGGTCCGGTCCGGTGACTGTTTGGACCGATGGTGTTGCCTTCTTCTCTTGATTCAGTGGTAGGTGGAAACCTGCCCAATAGTTTAAAATTTTAAAACTAAAACAGGTTTCCTTCAAAACCTGTTACTAATTATTAACACGAGGCAACTTATTATGCTTCGAGTCCAACCCATCCTATTCCTGAGTAAAACTCACCACTACTTTGAGTCAAACTCGAGGCCACGACCCCAAATAATATACACTTCACTAGAAATTGGCAGTGCACCGTGCACATGCACGACGACTTTGATCGCCTCCGACCATCTCCGATGGTCTTCCCTCAATGGCCAACACTCAATCACCACACCACGATCATCAGATCGAACTCCAACTCTTGAAAACGAATTCGAGACCCCAACCCCAAACCTGGAAACAAGGTGGAACAAACTGCACCCAAACCTGTCATCGCCTCGACCAAGAAACTCCGACCACCAGGAACTCTGTAACTACGACCATGCCGTCATCTACGATCAAGCTTCCATCTCTCAAAACCACGTTGAACTCGATCACTCTTACAGTCCGTGCCGACCAAATCAATTAGCCTAGTTAAAAACTAGGGTTACAGATTTCAAAAATCAACCACCATCACCACAAAGCTCCAATCAACATTCTGGCATTTTTCTCCTACCCTTTGATCATGAAACTACCACCAGATAGAACCTTTTCCTCCCAGACCACATAGATCATCCAAAAACCCCATATTTCCATTTCCAGTTCATCCCAGAACTTCACACTCATCCCATAATTAAAAATTATGATTTTAGTTTTAAAAATCATGTTTTTGTTTATATATTCAATTTATAACTCTGGATTTATAAATTACACGGTTTGAATTTTCACATTATTTAACGTGCACTGATATTTTTAGTTTTACAAAGATACCCAGGTTTTAATTTAACTAATTTAAGTTTTAAACCTTAATCTATGTTAAACATCTTTTGTTTGTAAACCAGTCCCTAACAACAATTGGTTTTAGAGAAAATGAATTAAAATCAAAAACAGAAATCTGGAACTATAAAAAGATTACTTACAAATGTACAAAAGCATACATACATCATACTTTTATATATACACAACAAATTCACACAATCATATTTATTTCAACAACACTAGCATGCAACCAAGTTTTATACTTAATTTTTTAAAAAAAATAAAGTTACTCACCAGATTTGTAAAGGAAGAACAGAGCTTCCAGATTTTGAAAAAGCTTTTGAATTTGAGTTGCTGGAAAATGATTTTTTTTGAAGAATCAAATGTCTTTGCTGGAAACTTAAGTTGCAAATGGTTGCTACTTTGATTTAAAACTGCATGCATGCTTTTGACTTCCAGATTGAAGAAAAATGCACGCATTTGAAAATCTCAGGATTGCATAAGATCTATATCATGTTACAGGTTTACTTTGAAAGTTTGTTGACTGGCTTTGATTTTTGATATGAGTGAATTGATTACAGTTTTTAGAAATTGCTTTGAGAATTTGTTGAAAGGTTTTGGAAATTTCTCTAAGAATATTTTTACAGGATTTTTGAGAATTGATTTAAGGTTTTTGTTTACAGGTTTTTGAGAGGAAAGTTGGAGTTTTATTCTTTTTGCTTTTAGAAAACGAGATAGTGAAAAAGAATGAAGAAGAAAAGATGTAAGTTTATATGAGCTGAAATTAAACTTTATTAAAATAAAAGAAAGTTTCAAATAAAGATGACACTTGTCATCCTCCTTATTTATTTAGTTAACACATAAGCTTAAGAGGAGATAATATGTTAACACTTGTTATTAAGTGAATTTAAAAGCTAACACATGTCTTTTAAGTTATCAATAGTTATAATTTAAATGTTAATATATAAGTTATGCTTAATTAATTATTTTAATTAGTATTTATATATGTATAGATAATTTTAAAAGAAATAAAAACCAATTATACTTATAAATAAAAGCTTATGCATATATTTAGAAATCCAAAACAATTTAAAATCTATACTTTGGTTTTCAAAACTTTATATTCAAATTCAAATCAAATCCTAAAATTCAATTTGAAATAACATACTATTTTTGTTAAAATCCATTTGTTAGAAACAATACATTGTTATTATTGTTTAAAAATAACTCATTATCAAATTAAAATAATTATAAAAGAAATGATTTCTTTATTAGTAAATTATTTATTTTATCAAACATTTAAAAGAAATCAAAACAAACCTTATTGTTAATTTATTTAAATTTAAACTCAAAATCAATTTAAAAAAATTTAACTTTTATCTTAACAATTTAAAACCATATATTATTTATTAAATAGCTTTGAAAAGCTTTATATTAAATAAAAACAAATTTCCAAATTACTAATATATTAGAATTAGATAATATGCTTTTATTTATTAAATTTAAAACAAAGCTTACCTATTTACAATATATCAAATATATACATTATAAATAGAAAACAATTTATTAGCTTTAAGAGATAAAAACCTCACCAATTAAATATTTAATTAATTGGATAATTAGATCAATTCAATTTTATTAACAAAAATTATCAAATCATTTAAATTTTTAACACAGATTATTAAATTGGTATTGCCAAAAATTTCGGGATATCACATCTTTTTATAAATTTACTTCTTATAACTCGATGTCTTAACCAATCCATTCTTGTTCTCATAGAAATTCGGTCATACGTTGATCAGGCGTAGGACTAAATATCCATAAGTACTTAGCAGACCAGTTTCAACACCTAGTGAAAATATTTGAAAAATAATTTTATTGAAAATATAGAAAACAGTTTTTGAAAATAGAAGAAATATCTTTGGTGAGAATGCTCTGGAAATCATCACCCCCATCCATGGTCGCAGTTACATCCTGGGTTACGTTGCCATCGCAACAAAAGTCCATGTAACTGTAGGCACTTCCCGCCCCTCGATTATACCATGGAACCCACAATAGATCGCAGTTACATTTCAGGGTTACATTGCCATCACAGAAAAAGTCCATGTAACAGTAGGCATCAACGCCCTCGATTTTCGCTGTTAAAAATGAAACTTCTCCACTCCCATATAGATCGCAGTCTACTGATGTAAAATCAAACGCAGACTATTGGCTCTTAGTAGTACACACGACTTTTGCTATGGTCTGCAGTAGATCGCAGTGACATTGAGTTACACTGTCGTCACAGCATAACCCAAATGCCTCTGTAGGCATCAGCGCCCTCGTCTTTCGCTACACACTACTCATAATCCTCAGGAACTAGTTTTGTCTGGACTCCTCACAAGATCAACTTTAGAATCCCTCCTTAGGGTTCAAGGCAGTACCAACCTATGGCACTCCTGAGAAGGTCATTTCAAGGGAGCGCCTTTTTCCCCAGAGCCATTTTCAAAACACTTTATACTACACACATATAGTATCTTTCAAATCATACACCTAGTACGCATCTCATATAAATCTCCTTTTCTCAAAATCGATTATCCCAAAATCTATAATTCTTAAATTAGGCTTTCTAAATTCCAATATAGATTTTACCCAAAAATCAAAACCTTTCCAAATCCAAAGGTTCCCAAAACCTTTTTCCAAAATCCTCATAAGATCCATTATATATATATATATATATATATATATATATATATATTAACAAAACACTGGATCATTCAAACTTGTATAAAACTCCTTTTATACCTCAAACACTTTCAAAATCATTTCCTTCCGGCAATAGATTCAACAAGGGGAGATTTCCCTTATATAACAAAGATATATCACTTTGTTTATTAAAAATCTGATATTCAAATTTGATTATTCCCTTTTTTTAAAGTTGTTCCATCTTACTTACCATCGTAAAAATATCCCACTTTCACTTTTATCCATTGTATATTTCACAAAATATACTTTCATTTCAAAAGAAATCATTTCACATTTCTTATTCACAAATTTTAAATATCAATTTTATTTAAACCCGTACGATGTACACATATCATCCGTACGCTATACCAATCTGATCGCTCACTCGATCACGCAATTTCACTTCTGAACTAGTATCGTCCACCCGACTTCCTAGCACGGACTCAGATCTGTTTTCTTGATCAGAAACCATCATTCTCCTTGCATAGCCTAACTATGATAGAGAATATCCATAATCAATCAACAATCCATATCCAGGCTCGCCGTCGAAAATCGAGTGAAAAATCCCAACTCGGATCAATATAACGATCTCGAAATTTTGTGCTCGAATCTGGATCAAATCACTGTGCGAATAGAATAATATACGTATATCCTACATATTTATCTTCGTTGATGATCAACTAAATCAATTTCTCTTTCTATTCACATTTCCTTTAATTTCTATCCACACAATCACATATGTTTCAATTCCATTGGATTATCACTTTAATCCTTATCCCAAATGGATATTCAATCATAAACAGTTTGAACTCTGTCCTGCTTAAATTCAAAAAATTGCTTGAAAAGTTTAAAATAGATAAGTCGTTGAAAAATAATTATTAGTTTGTAACATAGCTCTAAAATAGTTAAGTAATTGTAAAATAGTTGGAAAATAATCAAATAGTTATAGAAATTTTTAAATAGTTGTAAAATAGTAATTAATTTGTAAAATAGTTGAAAAAAGTAATTAGTTTGTAAAACAGTCAAAAAATTGTTAAATAGTTTCAAAATTAATTGTAAAATAAATATATAATAAGTTGGCTTTAAAAAGAAAAATTGTATATATTAAATAGCTTGGAAAAATAAGTTTATATTAAAACAATTTATATTGAAAATAGTCCAGAGTCAAAACTGTTCAATTTCCAAATCTCTATTCCCATCAATTTAATTTAAATTTCCACTTCCATTTAAAATGACTCAATTCCAATTCAAATAACTTCAATTTCCATTGAAATTGATTTGACGCCAATTCAAGTTGAATTAATCTTGATTTCTTTCCAAATTCAAATCAAATTCAATTTGATTTTAACCTATTCAACTTTAATTACAATTCTAAATTATTCCAATCAATGTGGATTAATATCAATTGAACCCACTTCACTTTCAAATCATCTCAATTCCTGTTTGAATTAGTCCCAATTCCCATTTGAATTTGAACCAGTTCAACTTCAATTTCATTTCAAATCAATCCAATTCAAATTTTCCATTAAATTTTTTAAACTTATACATCTTCAATCACAAATCTAATCAATTCAAATTAGATTCAATTTGGATGAATTCAATTCAAATTTCAAATTTAAACCATCCCGAATTACATAAATTCGAGTCAAATTTTAAATGTTGATTTAATCCTTTAAATCAAATCAACTTATCTCTTTAAACCATTTAATTCTGAATCCATTTCAAACTTATCTTCATTAAATTTTAATTTGGTTGTATTTCTATTACCACTTAATTCTCATTATTAAAATTTTCAAATAATATAACAACCAATTACCTTAATATTTATTAGAAAGAAATATTGCTCTATATATCAAAATATATTCTTATATAAAATCATTTAAAACCTTTATATAAGAAAATAACAAGTATGCGTTCATATATATATATATATACACACACACACTCAACTCATTCTAGGGTACCATTGACCTTATCCTTAATGAGTAATCCCAACAGAGCCTAGGTTCTCGCTTACCATTAGATCTGATACCAACTGTAACGACCCAGAATTTTCGATTCCGAAAATTCCAGATAGTTAGGAAAAAGAAGAAAGAGATAGAAGAAGAAGAAGAAGAAGAAACAGAACAAAGATTCTCACATTAGCAATGGATCAAAATATAATATCAAATAATAATAGTTTACAAAAGAATTCTGTATATGTCAAATTACACTTATAGTACATCAGAGTTACACATATATACAGACACTGGATATACACAATCATCATGTCTCGAATATACAACAGTATAATACAGCGGAAACACTCCCTACATTCTTTCTATCCAGCTCGCCTCCTGAGCTCTAGTACGTCCTTACCTTAAAATCTATAATACTCAGTCTGACCCGAGCATTACATCAAAGTAACAACCGGGTCAGGCCGGAAACCAGCGTGAGTAAACCCCATCTAACACGGTATACAAAGCATACAACTTATATAAAACCCGGGTAACTCTTGTCAATTTACAAATTCACAATTTGTTATAGACATCACTTATTTCACACATCAATTTTATAAGTGCCAAAATTTAGATTAAATAGTCTAATTCACTTAAATCATTTCATTCCAGCCTATTGATTTCACATATCAATCTATAAAAATTCGAAGTGGTTTCGGGTATTTTCTAATACCCGACCCCGGTCTCTTCGAGTCTCATGTCATCCTAACCCAAGTTATCCAAATGAAATACACTTCAAACTTTTAAATACAGGAATCATTACACAACAATTCATTATTGATAGATAAACCACAATATCCTGTCCGCCCAAACAGATGATACTACAAATCATTTCATATCAGAGATATCAACTCATTCAAGGCATCCAATACCATTCAATCATCCATAAGCAAACTTAAACACTTCCAAAATAAATTTAATCACTTCTAATTGAATCACTAACCTCAATCACTTAGATCCCTTCACTTGACATTAATTAATTTCAAATCAATTAATTTATCATCCCTTAATTACCCATCTTAATTAATCACCCTGGATTAATTATACTTCAATTACATTCAGGTATTTGTCTTTAGTTAATTGCACCAATTAATTATTCTTAACCAAAAACAGCAATTAATCTTTAATTACTTCGCAAATTAATTAACTACAATTAATTACATTAATCATTAATTACTTATATTAATTATTTTCTCATAAATCACTTATTATTGATTAATTAATCTTAATTGATCAACCTTTAATTACATCATTAATTATATAAATTAATGATTTCACTACACTTAGTTTATCCTAATCTAAATTAATTACACTAAGTAATTAACCATTAATTAAACCACAAATATAAATCACTCTTGATTAATCTCAGCTAGTAATTAACTACCTTTTTATTTACTTCATTAAATAAATTAACTACTCATTTTATAAAAGAAGTTTAAAGGAATTTAAAACCCAATTTCATTTTTAAATTCAAATCAATTTAAAAATGCACTTTAACATTCAAGTTATTAAAAAAATTAAATTTAGTAACTTTATTTGTTTAAAAACCTAGATTCACTAGCTTGAATTCCATATTTAACTTTGATTTAAAATTTGTTTCTAAATCTCTACTTTACAATTTAACTTCAGTTTTTAAAATCACTTTCATTTCTTTCCAATTCATTCTTATTTTTTTTCTATAATTAATTCACTTCCAAAATTCACCCTTATATTTCTTTTCAAAAATCCAATTTT
Source organism: Allium cepa (assembly GCA_030765085.1). Classification (NCBI taxonomy): domain Eukaryota; kingdom Viridiplantae; phylum Streptophyta; class Magnoliopsida; order Asparagales; family Amaryllidaceae; genus Allium; species Allium cepa. The sequence continues at coordinate 239,566,775 of CM060944.1, forward strand.
ATATATTTTGATAACTCGGTGTACCGGGATATGTTCAAGCAAATCATATTATCAAATATTCCAACTATCAATATAATTCGTCACAGAATATAAAATATTCATAACACAGAATATTAAACAATCTAAATAATTTTGAGGAATCTAGTTGGATCCCTCCAACCTGTTTCCCTACATCCATAGATGTTAGCACAATATCAATTCCACTTCGAGGTGGAATATCGCGGTATATGAGATTTATATAATATCATCCACTATTATATGGCGCATAAGTTGTCATCTGCTATATAATGCGGGAAATCAATCACTCTAATATATACTATATATACTACTATATATAATATAGCACATCAAATAAATTCAATCATTCAACCATTTATTTAAATTTAACCATTAAAATTTGAATAGAAATCCAGAAGAGTGAGATTAACTCACCTTTGATTCTGTTAGCAATCCACTCTTATCTCGACTTATTTTCTTCATGATTATAGACCTTTTATAAAATTATAGGGTTTATTAACACTTGGAATAATCGGATAATTTATCTCCCTTTAATAAATTAATTAGCTAACAATTCAATTCTAGCTAAATAATTATCTCTTTTTAAGGAATCTTTTAGTGGTTAAAATAAATTAGCTAAGTTAACTGAACAGATTTATCCCTACATCTATTATTTAAAACAAACCTAGCAAATTTAAAATATGTATATTTCCAGTAAATAACCAGAATAATTTTTTGTCTACTACAATTATTATTATTCTGTTTACTGTTTCACTTAATATAAATTTTCCAAACTGTGAATACATTTTATGAAATCAAAATTACTAGAAAAAAAATTCGAACCTCACTGCTAGCACATCTCGGCATCGACCCCGCCTCGCTTTCGAACCACCATGCTTCGTGGTACATCCCTGTGTTCTGCTCCTCCTTTCGAACAAGTCAACAGCGTCGCCTCGTTTAGGTGGCGTCGAAGACCACTGCATACGACTCGAGCCACCATCACCTTTTTTCGATGACCAAGCTCCTCTGCCTTCGAATCGCGTGCCGCTTCTAACATTGACCTCCTTTTCTTGCATGCTCGCGAACGCGTCGATCTCCACTCTCTTTTGATCACTTTGCCGCCTTGAATCCTTTAGCTCGAGTTTAAATCAATTTGTCTTTCGTTCGAACGAGAATTGAAAGAGGACGCCATTTCTTATTAACGAACGAATTTGATTTTCGAATTCTTTCAGCCCCTTTTTTTTCTTGACCAAATTTAGGATAAAAGAATGAAAGGGTCGGCTATTTCATTTATCTTGAGCGAGAGGGCAACGCAATTTCAGGATAGTTGGTAGCGTACGAAAGAAGGAAAATAGCTACATGCTTTGGAAAGGACCGGAGAAGGGTTAATGTGAAATTAATTTCAAACCATTCTGATAAATGTAACTTAAAAACTTGACCTCCTATCGAGGCGTGCCGCTAGGTGTTTATAATGTTATACCCCTATTTGGAACGAAATGGAAAAGGCTTCGAGTCTCGATTTGTTCGTATGGAGAAGATAGCTTTTTGGATCTAGTTATTTTATTGAATTTCGATATAAAATTTCAATGCGCTTATATATCATACGGCCAAACGATCACTCTAAACATTACGAAAACTGAAATCCGATAATAATACAATAATATGGATCCAATGGAACTGGTTTCGTCGAAATCCGAGAATATATATATTTTCAAAACTTAATAAAACATTCCAAAATTCAATTTCAACACTTTTACTACCTCTGGTACTATTGATATAAATTTTACAAACCCTTAAGTTATTTTTAACAGGCTTAAAACTCCAGATTCAACATTTGACCCAATTTCCAGTAATTAAATCCAATAATTAAATTTCCAAATAATGGTGACATTTGAAATTTAAGCTACAAACTAACTTTTAAATTATATAATTAATTAAATATCCCAATTTAAATTGTCCAAAATTCCGGGTCGTCACATATACATACATACATACATACATACATACATACATACATACATACATACATACATACATACATACATACATATACTTACCAGAATATTAAAAGTTGTAATGTTAAATAGGATATGTAAGAGAATATTATACAAGAAAAACTTAAATAATGAAAGTGTTCAATGGAATTTACTTTTATAAATAAGAAATTTGGTAAGAAATAGTTATAAACCCGGGTTATAATTGTAGTGCTACTTAATAAAATGAAATAGAAAGTGAATATTGTAAGCAAGGAATTATGAACTTAAGTTAACGTTTGAAGCTATTGTAATTAAAGTAAATAATTAAATGAATACTATACTAAATTTAATGATTGTAACTTCAGAAATGGTTGATTACTTTGATCCTTTGTGAAGATTGTATGCTTATTTGCAAAGATTGTTGTTATGCTGTATTGATTTATTTTGATTTTATGCGATGATGGTATGCTTTTGGTTGAAAGTAGTTGTTGTTATGTTATGTTGATTATTTGTTGTTAATTTAAAACAATATAATCATTTCACTTCTATATAATTATTAACCTCTTTGGATTATATAAGTGGAATACAGGTTATGGAAGCAATCGCTACTGCTTTTGGTTTCATAAGGTAAACGTTATTTGCCCGACAAATAGGTACGTTCTTGGATTACGGCTTTCTAGCGATACTATATTGTTTCCCCTGCTGTTGGAATATAGTAATTTGAAAATATATGATATATTTTGTTGTTTTCATATTATGAGTTCTCTCGAGCCTCTCCGTACAAAGGAGACATTACCGAAATTTTTCGCGAATTTTGGACTTAGAAATATTTTGCGAAATGTTTTCCAAACTTTTGTAAATTTGAATTGAAAAGGATTTAATTGTTTATAAATTAATGTATATATTATTTAAATTATTTATTATGTAAATAAATTGTCTACTTTAATGTTTTGAATAAGATATATTGATTACTTAATTCCTTTTTTCCCTTCTTTTTTCTTTTCGGGGACGAAAAGTTTTGAGTGTGGGAGAGTGTAACGACCCATTTTTTTGAGAAAAATGTGTGATCCTTTACGCATAGAGGAGAGCACACACGTGAATATATATATATATATATATGTATGTATGTATATGTATATGTATGTATGTATATCACGGACATAAGAAGCGGCCAACATGCCTGGCATGTAACAAGTGCTAAAATACATATAACAAATCTTAGGTACTCCTAAGATGAGTTCCGAAAACGCCACCACCCATCGCACCTCAATATCAACCTCCAGCATGGACACCGCCCGATAAAGGACTAAAGGGAAAAACAAAACACTGAGTGACGACTCAAACTAATAAGAAAGCTCCAAAAGTATGAATCAGAAGAAGTGAATAAGCTTCTTCTTTGAAGAGGATCTGCTGAATAGAGAGACCACCCTGAAGGCTCTGAACAAGAAGGAGTGTCAAATTGGAAAATAGATCATCCTGAAAAAGCACTTCATAATGAAGATAGCAGAATCCTATACCTGAGAGGATAACTGCAAGAAGTCCTGGATGAAGAAACTCTGCTCTGATGACCTCTCTACAATCTGATATCCAGCAATATGAAGACAAGGGAAACCTACAAAATGAACCTGATATCCTATCCCCCAAACCTGTATCTGAAACAAGACTGGGGAAAATTAAAATGATACATATATATGTATAGAGTGTAACAAACCGTAATTTTAGACAATTAACAATAGTTTATTTACTAAGATTTTTGTAATTAAGTGTTGGAAGAAATTAAAATTTAAGATTTATAACTGGAATAATACTAAAATGAACTGCAACAATGATAATTAAAGCTAATTATTAACAATTTGAATGGAATTCCAATTAATTGAAATAGTGTAGGGTTATACTTGGTTACAAAGTGAACATAGGAAAAAGAATGTAAATATTGAATTCATTAATGAAATAACATATTGTTAATGGAAATTGAATAAAATTAGTGTTATGAAAGAAATGGTAACATTTTGTAACATCCTGATGTTTCCAACCATTTGCATCTACATATGCCGGATTTGAATTGTCAAAATACTAGATTGTTAATTTATATTTGGCAAAACTCAGCATATACAGTAAATAAATAAATCATAGAATCACAGACACGGAGTAATATACAATATGCAACGGAAATAAGATGAATAGTAGTTCATGAAGTTGCTATATATATATATATATATATCAAAGTTATATTAGATACAATAAAAGTTTCAAATACAATAGTCAAATACAAGATCAGAATACATCACTAGAATCAATTGAATAACTACAAGCTGAAAAGATGTAGATGGATCTCCAAACGAAGCTCCAAGTCCAAAGGCGAGTCTCATAACCTGTATCACTCAGTCTAACCTGAGCGTAAAGAAAAACACAACACAAAACACTCGAGTCAGGATTAACATTCTTGTATCAACAAATTCAAATCAAGTGAAATAATAACCAAAATACAAGTAACTTAAAGGATATTTGGGATAACCATCCTCTAAGGATGCGTTAAACTACCCACTGTGTAGTAATATACGCTATTATAATAATGTCCATAGTAAAGTAAACTATTAAAATAGCATTAAGGCGTTACTTATATCCCCCGTAACACATTTTATATATTCCCATAGTCTATACAGTACCGTAATCTCCCCTGTATTGGGCGTCATCAGAGGGCATTTCATAGGTATGGTATAAAAAAAAGTCGTTGTTAACGCTTAAAATTGAACGCTAACACCCCGGTGTATGTAGAGATTAAGTGAAAGCACCACCTGTGAACACGGGAATTAGAAACAAGTAGAAAAGTCATAGAGAAAGCAGTAAAAGACAACAGTTTTATAGTGGTTCGGCTTCAGGTTAAGCCTACGTCCACTTCAATCTTCTTTATTGCTGAATCAATTACAACTTTACAACAATCTTTGATTACAACACTGATGGGACAAATAACTAGAACTCCAATGTAGAAGAAGTCTTTGAATCCATGTTGATTGTGTTAGATTTCCTCTTGAAGTTTGTTGAGATGCCTTTCGTGTTTGAAGTGTCGAGTGAGTTAAGAATTCAGCAGAGTATCGGCGTTCCAGAAATGAGCCGAAAGATCCCCTTTTAGTTGGAGTAGGTGGGGTATTTATAGGAGAGTTCGGTGTTAGGTCAAAGGTCGCAAGCGACCTTAGATAGGTCGTAGGTCGTCCGCGACCTAGTGGGAGTCATTTACGGCTTATACAAGGTACACTTCATCGTTCTGGAGAAACTAGCAAGTCGTAGGTCGTGGCCGACCTAGGTAGGAAGCGACATAAAAAGCTCCTTTGGTATGTTTAGGTCGTAAGCGACTTAGGTATAGGTCGTAGATCGTGGGCGACCTAGGGAAGGAACGACATAAGGAAGACAAGTTACCTCGGCTTTGTATAGCTCGCTAGGTCATTAGAGAGCTTCATTCCTATTAGGTCACATCTAAGTTAACTCGTTCACATTTTAGGTCATTAACCCGCTGTTGGTCCATTAGTCCGTTAGGTCGTAATGCTTGCTGTGTTAGGTCGTTTCACCTTAACTCGCTGCAGAACTTTATCCCTGTTAGGTCGCTTCCCTTGTTAACTCGCTAGGTCGTTCATCCCTTAGGTCGCTGGGTCATTGATAACTTTAGGTCGATGGACCTTTCAATCCTTTAGGTCGCTGAGCTCAATAGGTCGCTGACTAGTTGAGTCGCTAGGTCGCTACTTTCTCTAGATCGCAGGGTCGTTGAAAGAAGAGGGTTAACACTTGCCCCTCGAAGTATACGCCTAAGAGTTAGGTCGTGTACTTTGATATCTTTTAACCCGTGCTAGATTAGATCGTTAAGTCGCGGGCGACTTATGAAAGAGATAGGTCGCTCGTGTCGATTCGTGTTCCTTTCTCTCCCCTATATAAGCCGTTAAGCCGTTAAGTCGTTTCTCCTTCCTTCACCTTATTGTATTCTGCTGCCGCCATTACTATCTTTGAGCTCGAGAATTTTTGAAGCGAATCTACCTGTTGATCTGATCATCATCTCCTCAATCTCACTACGTAAGTGAATTCGACCGTTATTCAACCACGACCACCATCAAATTATGAATCCCCCAATTTTTGGCCTTATCCCGATTCTGCATGCTGCATTTCGTCGTGGATCATATCACGATTAACTTTTGATCTTTTTGGACACGTTGTCGCTGTGATTCACGAGAGTACAACAGTACATTGGGTTTGTGATGGATCTGATGCGACTTGCATTGGTTTTGGATGTTCTGGTGGCGTGGAGATATGGTTGATTTTACTGTAGAGAGGCTAACAGGTTATTGGGTTAACGGGTTAGGTGATTTGCTGAGAGAAGAAGAGTTAGCGAGTTAAGGGGGGTTAGGTCGTGCTCGACATAGGAGCCTTGAACGACTTAGGGCTTTAGCGGTTCGAGACGTGAATCATGAGACTTAACTCGGCAAACGGCCTAAAGGATTGGCGCGACCTAAGGATCCTTATGACCCAAAAAAAGGGCTGAGCGATTTAGCTCATAGCGACTTAAACTTTAGATCGTATAAGCGACTTAGGCTCTAGGTCGTGTGAATGACTTAGTGCCTAGGTCGTGCAAACGACTTAGGACTTAAACAATTTTTCACTACCGAGTTGCTTCTTGCGACCTAGACCAATTTCAACCCAACCTGTTAGGTCGTGAGCGACCTAGGACTTGGAGAACTTCTTGACTCGGATTGTGACTTAAGGACTTAAACAAAACTTGAAAGCTTCAGAATTTTGATAGAACTTGATTGTACTTCTAACTTGAACTGCTAGAATGAACTGCTTGAACTTTGAACTGTCTGGACTTTAAACTGTTTGAACTTTGCTGCACTTCTTTACAGATTATATTCACTTGTAAGCTAACAACCTGTTGAACACAACATTTGCAGAAAACTAGGGCGAATATACTGCCATTGATTGCCCACATCGAATGACAGATTAGTCGATAAAAGGTAATCAACTTAAAGAAATTTTATGAAGTGCTATGAATCTACAAGTTCAAGCGAAGTATTAAATCAAAGCAATATTAATCAATTAAAACTGATTTGTTTGCATCAATACTGCACTTGCATTTGGACTTAAAACAACAAAACCTGAAACTTTGTAACTGACAAATGACTGTTAGTTTAATTTCAGTTATATTTGCTTGTCATTTTATTAGTTCTGCACAACACTTCACACATTTAGGAAACGTGCACCTTCACATTTGAATATCCAGTTCCTTGTGCGGAATGTCTTCTCAAGAAGAGATAATCGAGCAATCTGAAGGAGTCTTCCCGAAAGCCGACCCATTGGATAATCCTCTGGAAAGAACTCCAACTACCCTGAGTCAGCGGGCATTCAACCAATTACGTATTCAATTTGGGATTGCCGAAGTGGATGCTATACTTCCTAGGCCAAATGATACTGCTGACAGGCCTCCTCTCGGTTTTGTCGCTGTCAACCGTCAGATGTGCATTTGTGGTGCCATTCCTCCTTTTAATGAATTTCTTCATCAACTCCTTTTCCGACTAACCATCTCTCCCTTTCAACTACATCCCAATGGCTACGCCATCCTGATGGGATTGTGTGTTTTATTCAGGAGGACACTTAATCGTCTTTCGAACTTCGAAGAAATATGCTACTTATGCACATTCGTGAAGAATAAAGACCACCCCTCCATTATACTCGTGAGAAGTGTCAGAAATCGTAAACTTATCACCGATCTTTCCGAAAGTGCTCACGGTTTTCTGAATCAATTCTTCTTCGTTCGCTGCCCCTCAGGGTTTTATGCCATCTAGAGAATAGGAAGTAAGATTGCTCATCTCCGTTCTTTTCGTTTTTGAGTTTTTCGAGATTCGAATTGCTAAGTGCTATTTCATTCTTTTCTTTTACAGCACTTCCTCCTCCCTCTAGAAATCCCAGTCACAAAACGACTTTTGAAAGGTTAAGCGTCGTGCCGGTTGAGGAAAGAAGTATTAAGTTTTTTCTTAAAGATGAACTTCTTCACCAATACGGGCTTCTACACCCCTCCCGTTCTACTCAACCTCATGAAGTTCCCGACTCTCCAGTAAAGACATCGGATGCCCCAGTTTCCGTCGGAGAGCTTACGCCGAAAGAACATACCGTTGAGGCTTCATTGGTAAAGTGTTCTACTTCAATTGATGTTGCCGGGTCATCCGGCAAACTTGCACTTGCCCCGGTCATCGAAGAAGAGGAACCTCCCCAACAATCCAGGAAATCTGGTGGCGAAGAAACTGAGAGAGCAAGTCCCGCCAGGCACAGTGGTGATGATACTTTCGAAGGGTTGAGCGACCTGATGATTACTTCACAGGAGCTTTTTAAAGATGATCCTATCATTGCTAAAGTTACTTCTCCAACAGTTGAAGCAACATTCGTTCTGTAACAAACTCCATCAGCCCAAGAGTTGTCACTGGCTGTTAAATCCATCACCATCTCCCATCTCAGGAGTGGTTCGTGATTCGACGCACGTAGTTTGCAAGTTACACACACTTAGGACTTTTCAGCACTTATATGCATTCAACTTTCTTGCTTTCAAGATTTCAGAGTTTATCTATTCTTCATTTTCAGATTCCCCAATGGGACGAAGTGGATCCTACTACGATGATTTCCAGCGTTATGGGAGGCACGGTTCTTACGACCCCAAGAGGTATCTTCCTGCCTCCTGGGAAACTGACGAAGAAAGAGCTGCAAGGAAGGCTCGTGAAAAGCGCGCTTATGAAGAGCGCTACGAGAGACGGGACGAACGACATGATTCTTCCCAGAGAGAGGATGATTCCCACAAGCGAAAGTCCCGTGATGACAAGAGAAAAAGCCATGTCAGTAAGGACCTGAGTAAACGGGCCAAACTTGGTGAAAAACTGACATCCAAACTCTCTGAAAAGCCCGCTGCTCCCGTCTCTTTAGAAATCCCTTCCGGCTCTCCTCCCCTTCCAAGAACCAATATTTAAACAATCATAAGTAGGCCCCCCTATCAAGTTGGACAGGGTCCGGCTACTCTTCAGAGCCGATTTCCGCACAAGTGCATAAAGGGAGTACGCTTCGATCTTGACTTGGTCCCGATTGATAAGCAAGCCATGTTGCGAAATCTTGATGCCATCAAATTTGGCATCGAGAGAATGTCTGGTTGGCAGAAACTCGTTGATGAGCTTCAAAGAGTGAATCGCGCAAACCTTGAAGCCATGCTAACTATGGAAAATGAAAAATATGAGTGGCAGAAAACACTCAATCAGCATGATGCCGAAATGAAGAGTATTGCCGCTTATAATGAAAAGCTTGAAGTGGAAGTTGAAAAACCTAAGGAAGAGCTCGTCACTTCTTCCACTTCCTATTCTTAGAGAGAAGTGCTTCTAAAACAAGTGAGAGATGCTCACGCGGCACAGAGAGATGCCGAAGCTGAATTTAAAGCACAACAAATAGTTGTGGACAGCTACCGAGCCGATGTTGCTCATCTACAAGAAAAGATCAACTCCCAGAACCTGGAAATTGAACTGCTAAAAACTCGACTTTCTAAAGCTGAAAGAGAGCGCGATGAAGCTATTGCCGACGAAACTGCAGTCGAAGAATCTCATATTGCAACTAAAGCCGATGTCAGCTCTACTTTATTCGAGTTTTACATCCATAGTGTTCTGGGGCGCGGTAGCCTTAAGTTTTTGGGACCTGAATATGAAATCACTTTGGCCAAAGTGTGGGAGGCCATACTTGATATGCTTGGAGGAGCCGGATATGCCGAAGTAGATTTAATGGCGCACTATCTGGATGATGATGCATGTGCTGCTCTTGCCGGGGAAAGGAGCAACTCGCCAAAGAGAGAGCTGAAATGACAGAAGGAGAACATTTAGGAAAGACAATCTCAACCGACCCAGTTCTTCCTTCAGTTTCGGCCGATATCGATATTGCTGGCTCCAGTTCCCATTCTCCTCATGCTAAAGGTGTTATCGAAAGTGCCACCACCCACACTGGAGACGAGACTCCAGAAAGCGTTGAAGCGCAGGACTTCGAAGTTGACATAGTAAAGTCTACTTCTCCAGGTAACCTCAATGTTGAATTTGCTCAAATGGACTGCTTGCTTTCTTCACATGAGCTTGATGAACTTTTTGATTATTACTTAAATCTTGACGCACCACTTTCTCCTCTTTTATGAGAGATATTGACTTTAACTTCTCTTCTCCTGTAGTGAAAGCGCCAAGTGTTATTCAGCCTTCCCCTCTTCCAGCTGTTTCCTCTCCGCCACTTCAGATTACTCCTCCTTCCTTTTCTCAACCGGGGTCACAAGAGGAGCAGATATAAGCTCTTCAAGGCTTGGATGACCTGGTCGCTTCTCAAGAACAGAAAGCCGAGGAACCTGAAGAAGGCGAAAGAACCCCAAAGCAGACTATATCTGATGACATAACGCTGTCTGCACTTTTCACTCCGGGCAATGATCCTTCTTCAAGGAAGAAGGGGAAGCGTGTAGTTTCAAACAAAGGGAGAGAAGCTTCTGCTGGCGAAGAAAAAACAGAAGAAAGTCCAATTGTGCTCCTTCCTCTTTCTTCCCCTACCCTCACAAGTCGGCCCAAAAAGTTAATCATCCGGCTTGGCCAAGGCTCAAAATGTGGCAGGAAGAAGAAGTGATGGGTTTAGGACTTATGCTTTCACCTTGCTTTTTGCCTTTTTGCTTGTATATATAAAGACTTGTGTTGACCAGAGATTGTGCGGGTACCGGTTCCCGCCTTCTTTTGTTTTGAAACCTGCACATGTATAAAAATTTTATAGCATGGAATAAAATGATTCTTTTACTTGTACAAACTTTTGTCTATATTTGAGAATGCCTTTATTCTTCTTTTTCATACAAGTTTCTTTATTTTCTCTGTGTGATGTTGTAGTAAACCTATGGTATGTTGCTTGAGCATTGTTTTCATTTTTGCAACTATACTATATTGCCCCCATACCATGGTTTATTGCAATCTCTTTCACATTGGCAAAATTTTGAAGAACAACTCTTCTGTTTCGAGAAGACTTGTACTCTTTCTTTAGAGAACAACTTTTCCATTTGAAGGAGATTTGCACCTCGTATTGGAGAAGTCTTCTCTTTTTTTTGTTGCGAAGTTTTTACACTTCACTTTTGGAGAAAGTCACTTTTATTTTGGCAAGTGAATTTTCCTTCGCGGTAAAGCTGGCCTTCGAAAAAGGGCTTCGACCTTTTTGTGCCTCCGAAGAGGGCTTTTGTTTGATTATGCCTCTGGGAAGAGGGCTTTTTGTTTGATTGTGCCTCTGGGAAGAGGGCTTTTTTGTTTGATTGTGCCTCTGGGAAGAAGGCTTTTTTGTGTGTGTGCCTCTGCGGAGAGGGCTTTTTTTTGTTTCTGCCTCTGGGGAGAGGCTTTTACCTTTTCCCTGTCCGTTGGGAAGCGGGCCTCCGAAGAGGGCTTTTCACATTTCGACTCGTGTGAAGTTTTATTTCAGATCGCGGTGAAATGTGTGCCTCCGAAGAGGTCCTTTAGCATTTCAACTATGGTGAAATGGGCCTCCGAAGAGGGCTTTTCACATTCCAGCACTTCTGAAGTTTTATTTCAGATCTCGGTGGAATGCGTGCCTTCGAAGAGGTCTTTTAGAATTTCAACTATGGTGAAATGGGACTCCGAAGAGGGCTTTTCACATTCCAGCACTTGTGAAGTTTTATTTCAGATCTCGGTGGAGTGTGTGCCTCCGAGTAGGGCTTTTGCTTGGAAGTTTCCTTCTCTCGGTTGGATGGATTCACGGGGCGGATACAAGTTACTTGGATTGTTTGTTTGCACAAACGTTCTCAGCTAGTTAACATGTGTCCTGTGCCACCGGTTAGTCCACAACTTTTTGTTGAGAAAGAGAACTTTCTTTTTCTGGAAAGTCCCATTAGAGGTCTTTATCCTCCGAAGAGTTGTGCCTCCGAAGAGGGCTTGTGGCTCCGAGGAGGTCTTTTGCTGTTTGCTGCCTGCTCGCCCATGTCTTTTTGCCATTTGCTCATACCAGCGGTTCCCTATTACCATTTTCAAGCGCACATTCCTTTCTTTTGCAAGTAGCTTACTCTATCCAAAGAAGTGTACTTCATTGTTAAATGAGTTCGCAGGGGCAGACACAGGCTAATTAATCGAATGCTTTTTTGCACAAACGATCACAATTAGTTAGGAAGGGTAAACTTCTGGCGAAACCCTTAACTGTTTGCTTGAAGCACTTTTTATATAGGATTTGAGTTTGGAATTTTTGTGGCTAGACATTCATTTGTTAAGTGACGTCAGGGATCGCTTGGTCTTATGATGAGTAAGCTTTGTTTTAATGGCCTGCAATATTAAATCGACATTTTAGCAATACAATTGAAGTGCTTTACATATCGAAATAAAACACGCAGTTTATAATAGTAGAGAACACAATATTTATAGTGGTTCGGCCAAGAACTGGGCCTACATCCACTTTATAGTTCTTATTATTCACTTGCACTGGCTTTACAATGGCTTTCAATACAAGAATCACACATTCATAATTCTTTTTACAAATTTAAGCAAAGCTTTTAAGTAAAATATGGACGCAAGTGATTGCTCTTCCAAGCTCTTGGAATTGGATCTCCTTCGACAGTTGTCAGTTTGAAAGTGCCATCAAGAAGTTTTTTGCCTATGACATATGGCCCTTCCCAGTTTGGCGCAAACACTCTTGTTACTGTCATGACCCTTTTCAAGACTAGATCTCCAATCTCAAAGCTGCGTTGGCGAAATTTGGAATTGAAGTGCCTGGAAATTTTTGCTGATGGGCTGCAATTCTGAGTTGAGCCTCTTCCCTTTTTTCATCAAGGAAGTCAAGTGCTTCAAATTGCAACTCTTCGTTTTCAGCTTGGTTGAAATGAATTCTTCTATGTGAAGGGACTTCTATTTCCACTGGAATCATTGCTTCTGATCCATATGCCAATGAAAATAGAGTGTGCTCAGTCGTAGTTTTATGGATAGTTCTATATACCCATAGTGCTAGTGGAAGCTTATCGACCCAACCACCTTTCGCTTTTTCCAGTTGTTTTTTGATGGTAGATTTGATAATTTTGTTTACTGTTTCCACTTGCCCGTTTGCCTGCGGATGAGCCACTGCTGAGAAGCTTTTCTGGATCTTGAATCGCTTGCAAAAATCTTGGAACTCTTCACTTTCGAATTGGGTTCCATTATCTGTGATTATCTTTTGAGGCACACCATACCAGCAAATGATATTCTTAGTTACAAAGTTTATCATCTTTTTAGAGGTAATAGTAGCTAATGGTTCAGATTCAGCCCATTTAGTAAAATAATCAACAGCAACAATAGCATATCTGATTTCGGATTTGGCGGTTGGCAAACGCCCAATCAGATCTATTCCCCAAATAGCAATGGCCATGGACTGACCATATGTGTTATCTCGGTGGAAGGTGCTCTTGGGATTTTTGCAAATCTCTGGCATCGGTCACATTTTCGGGCATAACTTGCAGCATCACGATTAATATCTGGCCAAAAATACCCATAAAGGAGAATTTTCTTTGCTAGAGTTTGACCATTGAATGGTCTCCACATTCTCCTCCGTGTACTTCAGCTAGAATTGTCTTAGCTTCTTCCTTGGTCACACATCGGAGTAATGGCATTGAGAATCCCCGCCTATACAATCGTCCATCTTGAATTATGTATCAGGAGGCTTTTCTTAGCAACTTCTGTCGTTCTTTTGAACTTTCTGGTAGAGAACCGTTGAGCAAATATTCCATTATCGGGGTCATCAATGATTCTTGCTCTTGATATATAGTCATGGTCCAGTCAATATCCATCTCATCAGTGCGTGGAGCTGACAGGACTTCCACATGAACTAATCCCAATAATCGAGCTTCACCAGTGCATGCGTACTTTGCGAGAGAATCCGCCTTCATGTTCTCTTCCCGGGGTATATGATTTATCGTATAATGGTCAAGATCATCGATAAGTTCCCAGGCTTTTGACAAATAAGCAGGCAGATTTCCTCCTTTAGTTTGAAACTCTTTCTTAACTTTACATACAATAAGCTGTGAATCACTGAAGATCTGCAAAACTTTGGCATTCAACTCTTTAGCAATTCTCATGCCGGCAATAAGAGCTTCATATTCTGCTTCATTGTTTGTCGAAGGGAACTCCAATCTCAATGCATAGCACAATGACCGCCCTTCAGGGGTTTCAAGCACAACTCCAGCTCCGGAACAGTAATCGTTTCTTGCACCATCAACATATAATTTCCATCGAATTGGGGGATTATCAGTCACTTCTTCCTCACTATCACCTTTATCTGTACATCCTGTGATGAAATCTGCCAAAGCTTGTCCATTGAATGCTCTCCGGGGATGATAAGTGATGTCGTACTGGCTGAGTTCAATATTCCACTTCAGAAGATGACCCGAAGTTTCAGGACGAAACAGGACTTTCTTTAGAGGTTTATCAGTGAGGACTTTGATTGGATGAGCATGGAAATACGACCTCAACTTTCTTGACGCAATCAGTAGGCAGTAGGCGAGCTTTTCCAACTTCTAATAATTCATCTCTGCCCCGGTGAACCTCTTGCTGATATAATAGATCGGGCGCTGAATTTTTGCGTCTTCCCGTACCAACGCTGCACTAAGAGCATGAGATGAGATTGCCAAATATATGAAAAGACCCTCACCATCGTCGGGCTTAGAAAGTATTGGAGGAGTTTCCATATGACGAATCTATTCATCGAAAGCTTTCTGGCATTCAGGAGTCTAGTCAAAATTCTTCCTTCCTTTCTTTAGTGCATCAAAGAATGGAATGCATTTATCAGTAGCTTTGGAAATGAATCGACTCAAGGCAGCGACTTTTCCATTAAGACTTTGCAATTCGTTCTTCGTTCTAGGAGCTTTTACTTCTTTTAAGGCAGCAATCTGAGTTGGATTAGCTTCAATGCCCCTAGCACTCACAATGAAACCCAGAAATTTACCGGACTCCACCCTAAACGAACATTTCAAAGGATTAAGTTTCATTCCGTACTTCCGGAGGATTGCAAACATTTCCGCCAAGTGGTCCATATGGTCTACCATTTTCTTTGACTTCACCAAAATATCGTCAACATAAACTTCCATAATTTTGCCAATCTGTGGTTTGAACATAGCATTGACGAGTCTTTGGTAAGTTGCCCCTGCATTCTTAAGTCCGAAGGGCATGACTCTATAGAAGTAGAGAACTACATCGGTGATGAAGCTTGTGTCCTCCTGATCCGGCTCATGCATCATAATCTGGTTGTATCCGGAGTAAGCATCCATGAAAGATAACAATTCGTGCCCCGCTGTTCCATCCACCAACTGATCTATTCTGGGTAAGGGGAAGCAGTCTTTGGGACAGGCTTTGTTTAAATCTGAGAAGTCAATGCAAACTCTCCATTTCCCATTAGCTTTCTTAAACAGTACTGGATTTGAAACCCAATTCGGATAAGTAGACTCCCTGATGAAACCATTCTCCATAAGCCGGTCTAACTCTTCTTTCAAAGCTGCTGACCTTTCGGGACCTTGGGTTCTTCTTTTCTGTTTTACCGGTGTAAACTTCGGATCAATGTTCAGAGTATGTACTGCAATTTCCGGGGATATTCCACACATATCAGCATGTGTCCAAGAGAATACGTCCAGATTAGCTTTCAAGAATGTTACCAATGAATTTTGAACTGTCATACTAAGCTGCGAACCCACATTCACCACTTTGTTCGGATCTTTTGGATCAACAGGTACCGGCACCGTTACTTCAACTGGCACCACTCTATTCTCCCCTGCACTAGCTTTTCTGGGATCCATTTCTCTTCGTTCCCCGCTATGCTCGCCAGTGCAGGGTCCAGCCTGTAATTGCTACAAGGTTGGTTCTTTTATGCGGACTGGGGCTGCCGCATCTTTTCCCATTTCTCTCTTCCTCGCTTCGCGCAACTCTATCAGATAACATTCTCGCTCATCGTTCTGATCCCCTTTAATAACTCCAACTCCGTTATCTGTAACGCTTCGATTTTTCGTTGCCGAAAAACCGAATAGTTATGGGTTTAAGAAAAAGAAAAGAAGAAAAGAAGAAGAAAGAAGAAGAAAAAGAGAGGAAAGAACATAATAGATAAGGTAGAAGATAGAGAAGAAAACAGAAAATTTTAAAATAGAGGGAAAAGAGAATAGAGGAAAAAGAAAACAGAGAAGAGAAAGAAAAACAGAACGGAACAGAAAACAACAGAAGAACATCAGAATCTCACAATTCGCAGCGGAACAACATATAATAATAAATGAATAATCTTTAAACAAAGAACTATATCAGTTATTACATTACATCACATTTCATTACATCATATCATCAGAGTGTACAACATCATACAACAACAACAACAAACAGTGCAGCGGAAAAAGAAATACTATATAAGTAATACGCCATGCCATCCATCTTGCCTCCAGCAACTCCAGAATATCCAGAATATCCTGATAAACCTTAACTCTTGACTGCCCGTGTGGAAATTGGTGGGCACCCAGAGTTTAGGAAGGAAAACAATAAACTCCAAGTCAGTCATGTGACTGGTGTGAGAACTCAAAACAGTATATTTATCTTTAAAATCAAAATAGAGGAATATTTTTATTTCAATTCGCGATGCTTTTAAAAATGAGACTACCATAAGACCTCCTGCCACACACACAATGCAAACGCAGACTTGGAGAAGATTTCTCCTTATGATAGTCAAACATGCTTGATACGCATTTAAAATCAAATCAATTTTGATATTATTATTAGTGCATAGTGTATAAAATTCATTTCGAAAGTAGAATATAAATCTTAGCCAGCATAGGTACCATTATATTATGCCTACTATAGCTACTTCCTGAGGAAGCAGGTTCTACAACTAAAACCATACAAGTTTCGTATTGTTTCTTTGGATTTCCAACAAATGGTCAGGCCAAGGAACTTCCCATTGCCACATGAGAATGCCTCTGGAAAGACATCCCCGAGAACCAAACCGGAACTCTGCTAACACAAGGCCGGGTTACCCCTAACTGGGTAACTACTGACACGAGCACGCCATTCCCCGATCGTAAACGACCTTTCTCACGGGATCCCGAAAACCAACAACCACAAAGTAATAAATTCATAGTAACCACATAGGTTAAATATCTGGGCTCCATACCATGATACCACCTCTATCCAGAAGGAAATGTACATACCCTAAAGGGTGCTACCCCTCATAACCTTGCCGCATCTTTCCTGTTTTGACCATTTCCGGGGTGTGAGGTTTGACGAAGTCACGTCCACAAAAACATACTTTATACAAAAGCCATGCTTTGGGTCAACAAATGATCAACACAATGATCACCAAGATAGACGATCAAATAAACGATCCTATCACAATAATCAACACAATGATCATTTCAGCAACACTCAGCATGTCACATTACCAAATTGGGAATATATCGCTGATAACTTCAACTATATAACCTCTGAGCTCGTACGTCTCAGAGAAGGGTGTTAAGCTAAAAGAATAAATTCTCCGCCACCAACAGAAATATATTTGAAAGAAATCGGCTTTATATCTCAACTTGTAATGTCAGACACACAATCCATACAAGTCTGTTCCAGGATCGAACAAAAACGAAGGCACTTACAAAGAAGTCCTTGCAATCCGGATATTCACAATCCTGATCGGATTTCCCATCACTTAGGGAGTCTCTATACAGTTGCAACTTAGTGCAGAGACAATCGACAGGTCATCCTATCGCTCTCGCAAATACCGGGTCTTCAACACCGATCTTCAATGCAATTATAACGACGTATCACATATTCGGAATGGGTTATACGACCCCATGGTCCTTTTCCGGTTAACCCGAATAGTGAGCGCTTATTCAAAAATAAGTGTAGCATTCACATTCAATCAAATCACATCAATTACCCATTCAAAGGGAAATATTGACAGTCGGTTATTGAACTATCAATGGATA
The DNA here is from genome assembly GCA_030765085.1 of Allium cepa. Classification (NCBI taxonomy): domain Eukaryota; kingdom Viridiplantae; phylum Streptophyta; class Magnoliopsida; order Asparagales; family Amaryllidaceae; genus Allium; species Allium cepa. The sequence goes on from CM060944.1 coordinate 239,584,730, forward strand.
TGCACACATCACCAGATTCCAAATAATTTTCCAAATTATTTATTTTCCAAAATATCTTTACAAGATATATAATTTCAATACTTCAAAAATAAATCAATATTTATTTTTAAACAAATTCCACTTTCACATATAAATTCCTTAGTGAATTTATAATTCCAAGATATCAATGAATATTCGATTTCAATTATTCATTTCAATTTTCTTTTCAATTTATCTTCAAAAAGATAAATTCTAAATATCACTTCATATTGGAAACAATTCCATACTTATTTAATAAGTAATTCACAAATTTTATTTATTTTCAACACTTGGAAAATATTCAATATACTTAAATCGAAATTAAGTATATATTTCATTCTTTAAGGAAATCATTCACTTAAACATATTTATTTGGGCCAAAACGAATGTTACGTAAAACATCGTTACGACAACCCAAAATCACTAGTATATGGATTCGAAATTAAAATAGATATATAAATCCCAATACTATGCAAAACATTTCCTTTCGGAAATCATTTACTATAACAACAGTGTTATAGTCCATCATCTCCTTCTATTTCTCGAAAACGTCTATTTCAACAATAAATGTTGAAATCTATGGTTTCGAATCTCAACACATTTTAAAACATCGTTAGATCGTTTTAATTCTATTTGAAATATCACATTCAAAACAATTTCTTTAACCTCTTATTCACTATTCAAAAACGTGAATATACTTCATTAACAATTTCATCTTTTTATTCATTTTATTTTAAAGTATTATTCACAGTCAAAAACGTGAATATAACTCCATAAATAAATCATAACAATTTACTTATCAAAATAAGTCGTTTGTGAATTTATAAAACAACGTTTATAAATTCCATTTCTATTTATTTATAAAAACTTCCTTTTTATAATTTCCATATTAACCTATTCCAGTTTGTAACTAAATTATAAACTAAACGTTCATATTATAAGTTAAATACTTATAAAACGATTATTTTACAAAATCGTTCTTTTTAAAGACTTTCCAATTTACAAATCTTATAACTTATAAGATCCATTTATTTAACCAATCTATTCTTCAAATAATTTCACCAAATTTATAAATCTTACTATTTATAAATTTCTTTTATAACTTCACAGTTTATAATTCCATAAATTTCATTCATTTATGAAATTCATTTCCACTTCATTCAAACACTTATAAAAACTCGTTTTATAATGTCAACATTTCAATTTATAAATATCCATTTATAAATCTCTAAATATAATTCAATTTATATTATTCTTTTAAAACGTCTTAAATCTCCTTTATTATTTCACCATTTTGATTCATAAAATAATTAAATTTTATAAATCCTATATTTAAACTTTTCACAATAATTCTAAAATATCTCGATTTAAGTATTTTATAAACTCAATAGCATCATATTCTCAAAAATCAGTTTTTAACTATATTTCACAAAAATCATAATTTTTATAACATTAAAAATTATAACGTTTATTTATTTAAAATGGATCAATTCCAAAATTATTTTATAAAACGTATACTTTCTAAAATCACTTTAAAAATCATTTTAAAATTCCAAATTTGGTCCAATGATGCTACACACCAAATAGTCAATCACGACTACAATGATATCATATATCGATATGAAAATCCATCAAATATCAAAATATCTGAAATCAAATAAAAACTGTTGAGGAATCCAGTTGGATCGCTCCAACCTGTTTTCCTGCATCCACAAACATTAGCACAATACCAATTTCGCTCCAGTACGAAATTATCGCGGTATATGTTCTTATTAAATATTATCCGCTTAATAACGGCGCAATAGGGTCTCATCTGCTAAACAAATAAATGCGGGAAATCAATAACTCCAATATATACATATGCCAATATATATATATTGATATTATATATAATACCAATTTCACTGTTTATGAAATATTCGCGGTATATGTTTTTAATAAATAACATCCGCTTACTAACGGCGTATAATGTCTATTTTAACAATCAATAGATATCAATCATCATTCAAACATGCATTCAAATATTTTAAATCTAACTATTTAAAATAAAATCGAAATTGATTCGATTGAGTGAGAAGTTCTCACCTTGATTTTATTTCCGTTTTAGCGATTTATTTCGAATAAAATTAAACGGACGTTTAATTTTACCCAAAATTCTCACTAACTCCAAATGACTCCGAACCAACACCATCGCGTAGTGCTCGTCCATACGATTCCAACGCAACTGAGTTTGCATTTTTTCGACCTCGTATGAAAAAGTTATGAATTATTGAAGTTTGTACACGATTTTTATAATTAAACTTACAACATTTACATATAAATTTCAACATACATAAACACCAGCCCTTGGATCCAACGTGCTTGAATCTCCACCGTGCGTTCCACTCCCTCCCTCTTCTTCATCTCGTGCGTGCGTCCCCTGAAGAAGCCGAACCCAACATAGATATTAGGGTTAATCGCCGCACCACCATCTCTCATCTATATACGATCATCTCCTCACCATCGAAGCGCCATCTCCCCCTCAACACTCGGCCCAAACCATGAAGGACTCGGTTGTCCCTGTAGCGCGCGGTTCGAGGCCGAACTCCAGGCCTTTGGGCGAGATTTGTCGCCAATCCGAAGCACTTCAGACGATCTCCACCGTTGGATATGGAGTACTTGATGTGCTCTACGATTTCTTAGTTTGGAGTTTGTGATAAAAGTGAATGGATTTCGAGATCTGAGAGGGGGAAGAAGAAGAAATGCTGGCCGTTCATAATAGGGTGGCGGCTGCGTTAGGTTTTAGTCTAATTTTTTTTTTTTATTTGTGAATGAGGTGGGTGCTATTTATAGAAGGAAATCGAACACTATTCATCCGGAAATTCCGAACTCTGATTTACGCGCCGTAACCAGCGTTTCTAGGGTTTACCCCGCGTTCCGGACACAATGGAACAGGTTTCGGAAGCTAATTCGAACATCTGTGCGAGTTATGGCTGTAAACGCTCAATTTAAATTAAACCGATTTAAGCGATTTTCTAGGCGTTTTAATTTGTACCGGACAAACGGTAAATCCAATTGACTTGAAATTTGAAACCTTACAATAATATCACATTATGGATCCGATGAAACTAGTTTCGTCGAAATCCGTGACTTTTTGAAAAATGGCTATTTTAACTCGCCAAATTTAAATTAAAAACAATTCGATGCGTTTCGAGCTGCCACGATCAAACGATAACTCCAATTGACACGAAATTTGAAATCCGGTAATAACTAACTATGACGGATCCAATGGAACTAGTTTCGTTCAATTCTGAGACTGTTCAAAAATTGACTATTTTCACTAGTCGATTTAAATATTAAAATATTCAATTTTCACAAATTAACTTTTAATTCGATTTTTAAAAGTTCTAAAATATTGTTCTAACTTCCATATGATAAAATAAAATTTTACAAATCATTTTTAATCATATTTAACCCTATTTTCAATTATTTCCATAATTTAACATATTAAATTATCGATTAAATAATCCAATTAAATCCAATAATTCAAATAAAAATTTATTTGACTTATAAATTCACTTATTAAATATTTAAAATTAATTAAATATTCATATTTTAATTTCTAAAAATTCTGGGTCGTTACAATCTTCCCCACTTAAAAGAATTTCGTCCTCGAAATTAACAAGTAAGAAAAGTTATGGAATTTATTAATTTTCCAAAATTCATAGTTAAACTTCTTACAATAACTTACTAAGTTTCAAATCATACTTAGTTATCTTTTTCAAAAGCAATTACTATTGTTTAACTTTCAATTCTAAAATCAAAGTTTAAGTTTTCAAAATTTTCCAATTTTCTCAAAAATTTTCTAACGCCTTAAATTTCCGGAAAAATTTGCCATAGTCTCCTTTGCGCGGCTCGATCTGAAAAAATGACAGTATATATATCACAAATATACATCTCATCAAGCAATGAGGCATCCCGCAGGGAAAAAAGTGTAAAAGTACGATATTTAATCCGAGATATGTACCTTATATTTCTATTAGCAAGCATATACGGCTAATATAGCGTGAAAGCGAGCTCCAAATGCGAAGCAAACGCGATCCGCACCTACTAATCACTCAACAAACAACATGAGAACATGCATATATGAAAATAGTATCAATATACAACATATATCTCCATAACAACTATATATGCTAACATAGCATATGCAATAAAAGCAAACATCAACCAACTAACATCCATAACCAATAAATATTCATTCATATTCAAGTTAGTTCACTTTCACATCAAATTCAATTCTATTCAAATTTACTTAACTTCCAATTGGATTTCAATTACTTTAGCTTCCAATTTTATTAAATCAATTTCATTAACACTTAATGAATTTTATACAATCAACTAACAATCATATAACAATCAATGTATATTAAATACAACCAAATTCCTTTGCTTATCAATTGGTTTAAATTAAATTGATTTTCATTCTATTATTCAACTTCCAATAACATTAGATTTTAATGAATTAACACTTATATTCATTATTTCATATCAACTTAATTCACATTTAATTGATTAATATTCAATCCATTCATTCAATTCAATTACAAAATCGAATTTCATTTACATAACTTAAGTTCACATCCACCACTTAACTTTATTAATTTACTTTGATACTAATATCTACTTAATTCCATATAGTTTCACTTCTTATATATATATAAGTTTATTTCACAATTGTAATCACTTTAATTATAATTCAATTCTTTATAATTCATTTGCTTATACAATTATTCCTTTATTTAGATTATTCAAACAACTAAACAATCAACTTATATACACTTTAATAACTTTGAAAAATTATTTCTTTATATATAAAATATACTCAAGGTAAAATTATTTCATTTACCCAATTTAAAACAATATCGTGTCGAATTGTTCTGTAAAAGTGTTTAGAGATCCCTATCAACAACGTTAATTACTCGTATTAACCAGAATCTATATACCACTCAACAAACCAATCATCACAATATAAAACAATTTTTATATTCACTAACAAATACGCTCTCATAGCTATTATTACACTCAAACTCATTCTAGAGTACTACTGACTCTATCTCTAATGAGTAATACCCAACAGAACCATGGTTGTCGCTTAACCATAAGCTCTGATACCAGATGTAACGCTTCGATTTTTCGTTGCCGAAAAACCGAATAGTTATGGGTTTAAGAAAAAGAAAAGAAGAAAAGAAGAAGAAAGAAGAAGAAAAGGAGAGGAAAGAACATAATAGATAAGGTAGAAGATAGAGAAGAAAACAGAAAATTTTAAAATAGAGGGAAAAGAGAATAGAGGAAAAAGAAAACAGAGAAGAGAAAGAAAAACAGAACGGAATAGAAAACAACAGAAGAACATCAGAATCTCACAATTCGCAGCGGAACAACATATAATAATAAATGAATAATCTTTAAACAAAGAACTATATCAGTTATTACATTACATCACATTTCATTACATCATATCATCAGAGTGTACAACATCATACAACAACAACAACAAACAGTGCAGTGGAAAAAGAAATACTATATAAGTAATACGCCATGCCATCCATCTTGCCTCCAGCAACTCCAGAATATCCTGATAAACCTTAACTCTTGACTGCCCGTGTGGAAAGTGGTGGGCACCCAGAGTTTAGGAAGGAAAACAATAAACTCCAAGTCAGTCATGTGACTGGTGTGAGAACTCAAAACAGCATATTTATCTTTAAAATCAAAATAGAGGAATATTTTTATTTCAATTCGCGATGCTTTTAAAAATGAGATTACCATAAGACCTCCTGCCACACACACAATGCAAACGCAGACTTGGAGAAGATTTCTCCTTATGATAGTCAAACATGCTTGATACGCATTTAAAATCAAATCAATTTTGATATTATTATTAGTGCATAGTGTATAAAATTCATTTCGAAAGTAGAATATAAATCTTAGCCAGTATAGGTACCATTATATTATGCCTACTATAGCTACTTCCTGAGGAAGCATGTTCTACAACTAAAACCGTACAAGTTTCGTATTGTTTCTTTGGATTTCCAACAAATGGTCAGGCTAAGGAACTTCCCATTGCCACATGAGAATGCCTCTGGAAAGACATCCCCGAGAACCAAACCGGAACTCTGCCAACACAAGGCCGGGTTACCCCTAACTGGGTAACTACTGACACGAGCACGCCATTCCCCGATCGTAAACGACCTTTCTCACGGGATCCCGAAAACCAACAACCACAAAGTAATAAATTCGTAGTAACCACATAGGTTAAATATCTGGGCTCCATACCATGATACCACCTCTATCCAGAAGGAAATGTACATACCCTAAAGGGTGCTACCCCTCATAACCTTGCCGCATCTTTCCTGTTTTGACCATTTCCGGGGTGTGAGGTTTGATGAAGTCACGTCCACAAAAACATACTTTATACAAAAGCCATGCTTTGGGTCAACAAATGATCAACACAATGATCACCAAGATAGACGATCAAATAAACGATCCTATTACAATAATCAACACAATGATCATTTCAGCAACACTCAGCATGTCACATTACCAAATTGGGAATATATCGCTGATAACTTCAACTATATAACCTCTGAGCTCGTACGTCTCAGAGAAGGGTGTTAAGCTAAAAGAATAAATTCTCCGCCACCAACAGATATATATTTGAAAGAAATCGGCTTTATATCTCAACTTGTAATGTCAGACACACAATCCATACAAGTCTGTTCCGGGATCGAACAAAACCGAAGGCACTTACAAAGAAGTCCTTGCAATCCGGATATTCACAATCCTGATCGGATTTCCCATCACTTAGGGAGTCTCTATACAGTTGCAACTCAGTGCAGAGACAATCGACATGTCATCCTATCGCTCTCGCAAATACCGGGTCTTCAACACCGATCTTCAATGCAATTATAACGACGTATCACATATTCGGAATGGGTTATACGACCCCATGGTCCTTTCCCGGTTAACCCGAATAGTGAGCGCTTATTCAAAAATAAGTGTAGCATTCACATTCAATCAAATCACATCAATTACCCATTCAAAGGGAAATATTGACAGTCGGTTATTGAACTATCAATGGATATGCACACATCACCAGATTCTAAATAATTTTCCAAATTATTTATTTTCCAAAATATCTTTACAAGATATATAATTTCAATACTTCAAAAATAAATCAATATTTATTTTTAAACAAATTCCACTTTCACATATAAATTCCTTAGTGAATTTATAATTCCAAGATATCAATGAATATTCGATTTCAATTATTCATTTCAATTTTCTTTTCAATTTATCTTCAAAAAGATAAATTCTAAATATCACTTCATATTGGAAACAATTCCATACTTATTTAATAAGTAATTCACAAATTTTATTTATTTTCAACACTTGGAAAATATTCAATATACTTAAATCGAAATTAAGTATATATTTCATTCTTTAAGGAAATCATTCACTTAAACATATTTATTTGGGCCAAAACGAATGTTACGTAAAACATCGTTACGACAACCCAAAATCACTAGTATAGGGATTCGAAATTAAAATAGATATATAAATCCCAATACTATGCAAAACATTTCCTTTCGGAAATCATTTACTATAACAACAGTGTTATAGTCCATCATCTCCTTCTATTTCTCGAAAACGTCTATTTCAACAATAAATGTTGAAATCTATGGTTTCGAATCTCAACACATTTTAAAACATCGTTAGATCGTTTTAATTCTATTTGAAATATCACATTCAAAACAATTTCTTTAACCTCTTATTCACTATTCAAAAACGTGAATATACTTCATTAACAATTTCATCTTTTTATTCATTTTATTTTAAAGTATTATTCACAGTCAAAAACGTGAATATAACTCCATAAATAAATCATAACAATTTACTTATCAAAATAAGTCGTTTGTGAATTTATAAAACAACGTTTATAAATTCCATTTCTATTTATTTATAAAAACTTCCTTTTTATAATTTCCATATTAACCTATTCCAGTTTATAACTAAATTATAAACTAAACGTTCATATTATAAGTTAAATACTTATAAAACGATTATTTTACAAAATCGTTCTTTTTAAAGACTTTCCAATTTATAAATCTTATAACTTATAAGATCCATTTATTTAACCAATCTATTCTTCAAATAATTTCACCAAATTTATAAATCTTACTATTTATAAATTTCTTTTATAACTTCACAGTTTATAATTCCATAAATTTCATTCATTTATGAAATTCATTTCCACTTCATTCAAACACTTATAAAAACTCGTTTTATAATGTCAACATTTCAATTTATAAATATCCATTTATAAATCTCTAAATATAATTCAATTTATATTATTCTTTTAAAACGTCTTAAATCTCCTTTATTATTTCACCATTTTGATTCATAAAATAATTAAATTTTATAAATCCTATATTTAAACTTTTCACAATAATTCTAAAATATCTCGATTTAACTATTTTATAAACTCAATAGCATCATATTCTCAAAAATCAGTTTTTAACTATATTTCACAAAAATCATAATTTTTATAACATTAAAAATTATAACGTTTATTTATTTAAAATGGATCAATTCCAAAATTATTTTACAAAACGTATACTTTCTAAAATCACTTTAAAAATCATTTTAAAATTCCAAATTTGGTCCAATGATGCTACACACCAAATAGTCAATCACGACTACAACGATATCATATATCGATATGAAAATCCATCAAATATCAAAATATCTGAAATCAAATAAAAACTGTTGAGGAATCCAGTAGGATCCCTCCAACCTGTTTTCCTGCATCCACAAACATTAGCACAATACCAATTTCGCTCCAGTACGAAATTATCGCGGTATATGTTCTTATTAAATATTATCCGCTTAATAACGGCGCAATAGGGTCTCATCTGCTAAACAAATAAATGCGGGAAATCAATAACTCCAATATATACATATGCCAATATATATATATTGATATTATATATAATACCAATTTCACTGTTTATGAAATATTCGCGGTATATGTTTTTAATAAATAACATCCGCTTACTAACGGCGTATAATGTCTATTTTAACAATCAATAGATATCAATCATCATTCAAACATGCATTCAAATATTTTAAATCTAACTATTTAAAATAAAATCGAAATTGATTCGATTGAGTGAGAAGTTCTCACCTTGATTTTATTTCCGTTTTAGCGATTTATTTCGAATAAAATTAAACGGACGTTTAATTTTACCCAAAATTCTCACTAACTCCAAATGACTCCGAACCAACTCCATCGCGTAGTGCTCGTCCATACGATTCCAACGCAACTGAGTTTGCATTTTTTCGACCTCGTATGAAAAAGTTATGAATTATTGAAGTTTGTACACGATTTTTATAATTAAACTTACAACATTTACATATAAATTTCAACATACACAAACACCAGCCCTTGGATCCAACGTGCTTGAATCTCCACCGTGCGTTCCACTCCCTCCCTCTTCTTCATCTCGTGCGTGCGTCCCCTGAAGAAGCCGAACCCAACATAGATATTAGGGTTAATCGCCGCACCACCATCTCTCATCTATATACGATCATCTCCTCACCATCGAAGCGCCATCTCCCCCTCAACACTCGGCCCAAACCATGAAGGACTCGGTTGTCCCTGTAGCACGCGGTTCGAGGCCGAACTCCAGGTCTTTGGGCGAGATTTGTCGCCAATCCGAAGCACTTCAGACGATCTCCACCGTTGGATATGGAGTACTTGATGTGCTCTACGATTTCTTAGTTTGGAGTTTGTGATAAAAGTGAATGGATTTCGAGATCTGAGAGGGGGAAGAAGAAGAAATGCTGGCCGTTCATAATAGGGTGGCGGCTGCGTTAGGTTTTAGTCTAATTTTTTTTTTATTTGTGAATGAGGTGGGTGCTATTTATAGAAGGAAATCGAACACTATTCATCCGGAAATTCCGAACTCCGATTTACGCGCCGTAACCAGCATTTCTAGGGTTTACCCCGCGTTCCGGAAATAATGGAACAGGTTTCGGAAGCTAATTCGAACATCTGTGCGAGTTATGGCTGTAAACGCTCAATTTAAATTAAACCGATTTAAGCGATTTTCTAGGCGTTTTAATTTGTACCGGACAAACGGTAAATCCAATTGACTTGAAATTTGAAACCTTACAATAATATCACATCACGGATCCGATGAAACTGGTTTCGTCGAAATCCGAGACTTTTTGAAAAATGGCTATTTTAACTCGCCAAATTTAAATTAAAAACAATTCGATGCGTTTCGAGCTGCCACGATCAAACGATAACTCCAATTGACACGAAATTTGAAATCCGGTAATAACTAATTATGACGGATCCAATGGAACTGGTTTCGTTCAATTCTGAGACTGTTCAAAAATTGACTATTTTCACTAGTCGATTTAAATATTAAAATATTCAATTTTCACAAATTAACTTTTAATTCGATTTTTAAAAGTTCTAAAATATTGTTCTAACTTCCATATGATAAAATAAAATTTTACAAATCATTTTTAATCATATTTAACCCTATTTTCAATTATTTCCATAATTTAACATATTAAATTATCGATTACATAATCCAATTAAATCCAATAATTCAAATAAAAATTTATTTGACTTATAAATTCACTTATTAAATATTTAAAATTAATTAAATATTCATATTTCAATTTCTAAAAATTCTGGGTCGTTACATTATCTATGGGGAATTTCATAGTGAGGCACCACGGGGCGAGAATTGCTTTAAAAGCCGCAAGAGTTGGTCGGCCTAGAAAGGCGTTGTAAGCAGAAAATTCGTCAACAATTACAAAAGTTTGTTTTCGAACCACCTTTTTCTGCCCCTCTCCAAGTTCGACGAACAAGTCAATAGTTCCAATTGGCTGCTTTGGTTCCCCAGTGAACCCAACAATTTTCTGAGATGAGGCTTGAACATCAGCCATTGGAATTTTCATTTGGTCGAACGTCTTTTTGAAGAGAATATTGCAAGAAGCGCTGTAATCTACAAGCACTCTTCTCACAATAGCCGACCCAATGCCTGCAGAGATGACCAAGGGATCCATGGTTGGAGCTTCAATACACATAGAGTCCCTAGCTTTGAACACAATATCATCATTGAATGTTTTCTGCTGCTTCAAAGGTGCATCGTCTTCTAGCGCAAAAACACTCTTTTCTGTTGGTGCATACTTCAAGGCACGGGCATATCTTTCCATCTCGCCCCAGCTTCTGCCTACTGGGTGAGGACCTCCTGTAATCACATTGATAACAGGCCTTTCCGATTCATGCATGGTATTCCTCTCACCCGAGCCAGATGGATGAGCAGGAAGTTGCTGGCCCTTAGTGGATGAAGTTGGTCATTTCTACTTCTCTTAACATACTGCCGCAACTTGTTCTCTCTCAATAGTTCTTCAATTAAACTTTTCAGACGGCGACATTCGTTGGTATCATGACCGGGTTGATTATGAAACCGACAGAATCTCCCACTTTGAGCAACTTTTTTGTTAACTCTCATCTCCGGCGGTTTAGGATATTCTACTGCATCCTTGGTAGCAAAAAAGATATTCTCCAGAGTGTCAGTCAAAGGAGTGAAATCTGAAGTTTTTAAGAAGCGAGGTTTCTTCATATCTTTCTGTTTCTTCCAACCATTATTCTCCCTTTTCTGACTTCCGGATTCCTTTTTGGTACGAGCAGTAGTATTATTCTTAACCTCTGTCAATACCACTTTAACTGGTGCTCGAAGGTTTTCCAAGCGCATGAATTCATCAGCTTTCTTATAGAATTTTTCAAGCAAATTCGGTTCTTTCATTTTCAGCCACTTTCCAAATTCGCTTGATTTGTCGATTGCCCTCATCAAGTATGTCAAGACCATCCGCGGTTCTGCATTGTCCACTTCAGCCAAAGCTATGTTGAAGCGGTTCAAGAAAGACCAGATAGATTCCCCAGGATTCTATTCCAGGCTCAAGAGTGACATGATATCCTTAGCCTTTGAAGCATACAACCTGAATTGCTCTTTAAACTTTCGAGTCAAATCGGCGAACTGGTCTATGGATTGGACCGGAAGCTTTGTGAACCAGAGTAGAGCCACTCCTTCCAAGTATACCGGAAAGTGCCGGCATTTGATTTCATCAGACGCCCTAGCACCAGTCATGTGCCAATCGTACTTATACAGGAATTGATTGGGGTCGCTTGTTCCCTTATAAGCTGGGATGGTAGGAGGAACAAACTTCCTTGGGAATTCCGCCTTTAGAATCTTTTCAGTGAACGGAGTTTTGCTCGGAGCGAATCCCCATTCCTTCTCATCTTCATCCCTCTGCATGCTTTCTTTCATGATTTGTCGCACCATGCCCGAAAGATATTCCTCATCATTTAAAGGATCTGTAGGACAGACTTCGTCCATTTTCTCGGAAGTTTGTCTGGACAAACGTTCGCGGAGAGTTGGTTGTGGTCTCGATCCTCCAGCTTGAGGAGGTGTTTCATTGGCGGGAGTAGCTTCTCTTTGAGGAATATTACTCTCTTCAGGATTATGAACATCATCTGCAAGGTTTTCTTCATTACTCACCGGTTGACGGTTAGCTCCGAGCAATGCATTTAACTTCTCAAGCATTGAAGCATTCTGAGTTTCCATCTGCTGGTATAATCCAGATACTGCAGCATCTAACTCCGCTCGTGTAATTCCGGCACTAGGTGCTGCTTCTTGATGAAGGAGAAGTGGCAGTATTTTCATGGACATTACTGGGTCTTGTAGATCCACGCTTTCTTCCAGGAGCCATTATCTCCGATAGACTTCTGGCTTTGAGAGAGATTCTTTCTATAATTTTTTGCAAAGCAATGACGAAGATAGCCTGAGTTCGATTCTCAGTGAAAGCACCAAAAATGTTAACGGTTAAAATTGAACGCTAACACCTCGGTGTATGTAGAGATTAAGTGAAAGCACCACCCGTGAACACGGGAATTAGAAACAAGTAGAAAAGTCACAAAGAAAGCAGTAAAAGACAACAGTTTTATAGTGGTTCGGCTTCAGGTTAAGCCTACGTCCACTTCAATCTTCTTTATTGCTGAACCAATTACAACTTTACAACAATCTTTGATTACAACACTGATGGGACAAATAACTAGAACTCCAATGTAGAAGAAGTCTTTGAATCCATGTTGATTGTGTTAGATTTTCTCTTGAAGTTTGTTGAGATGCCTTTCGTGTTTGAAGTGTTGAGTGAGTCGAGAATTCAGCAGAGTATCGGCGTTCCAGAAATGAGCCGAAAGACCCCCTTTTAGTTGGAGTAGGCAGGGTATTTATAGGAGAGTTCGGTGTTAGGTCGTAGGTCGCAAGCGACATTGGATAGGTCGTAGGTCGTCCGCGACCTAGTGGGAGTCATTTATGGCTTATACAAGGTACACTTGATCATTCTGGAGAAACTAGCAAGTCGTAGGTTGTGGCCGACCTAGGTAGGAAGCGGCATAAAATGCTCCTTTGGTATGTTTAGGTCGTGAGCGACTTAGGTATAGGTCGAAGATCGTGGGCGACCAAGGGAAGGAACAACATAAGGAAGACAAGTTACCTCGGCTTTGTATAGCTCGCTAGGTCCCTAGGTTGTTAGAGAGCTTCATTCCTATTAGGTCGCATCTAAGTTAACTCGTTCACCTTTAGGTTAATACCGTTGTTGGTCCATTAGTCCGTTAGGTCGTAATGCTTGTTGTGTTAGGTCGTTTCACCTTAACTCGCTGCAGAACTTTATCCCTGTTAGGTAGCTCCCCTTGTTAACTCGCTAGGTCGTTCATCCCTTAGGTCGCTGGGTCGCTGATAACTTTAGGTCGATGGACCTTTCTATCCTTTAGGTCGCTGAGCTCTGTAGGTCGCTGACTAGTTGAGTCGCTAGGTCGCTACTTTCTCTAGATCGCAGGGTCGTTGAAAGAAGAGGGTTAACAGTCGTTGTAACAACCCTGTACTTTGTGATTATTTTAATTTTATATTTTAATTATTTTAATTGAAATCTCGATTTAAAAAAACTTTATTTTATTTATTAAAATGGGTAAATTTTGTTATTTTAAACATAAATTTTCATTTTTGTATAAATTATAATTCCAAACCTGAATAAATGGAATATTTCCAAAAAGGTGTATTTTTGGTCAAAATGATCAAACTTTAACTTTTAAATTCAAAATTTAAATATCTTAATTTTCGGAATTTTATCTTTTATTATGAAAATAGATTTAATTTCAAGAATACTGCTTTTCGTTTAGTTGAAATCGGATCAACATTGTGAAAGTTATGCTTTTTACAATATTCTGTGTAAATTGTTTTATTTAACAAATTTGTTTATTTTAAATCTATATAAGTAATATTTTTGTTTGTAAAATCATGTTCTAATTTGTGTAACATCATATGATACACATATATTTTATTTTTAAAACATTTTTAAGTATAGTTATAATTTTCAAATGTTGATTGTATATTGTTTTCAATTTTTAATTCTAGTTCCATTAAATAAAGTATTTTCTTTATTTATTTTCTTTTTTTCCTAAAACTATTTATTTATTCTTCATAATATCTATCTCCACCTTATTCTTCTTATTTATACATTCATTTAGTAATTAAATGGATAAGTATTTAGATCCCTATTTATTTCTTGGAAAGAAATTTCAAATATATACACGTTATTATTTTAAAAGGCATACCTTTAAATGTTTATTTTAATTAATATAAGTAATATTTTTTGTTGATATATCACGTTATAATTGTGTGTATATATGTAACATTACATGTTATGTATATATTTACAGCATTTGTCCGTTTTGTTTCATTTAATTTGGATATATACTTTGTAAATTAAGTAACATACAAAGATGTAAATAGCAATTAATTCATACATTTCTATAATCGTTTTCTTATTTATTTGTATAGTGTTTATACAAATGGTATGTATTTATTGAACTATTTATTTGGCATATATTTTATTAAATAGATGGGAAACAAATCAAATTTAGATACGTTACCTATTTTTAATTAAAGGCATGCGTTACGTTTTGATTTATTACCCTTTTATCTTTCCATCCCTTAATTTTCTACCCTAACTTCTCCTTGATAGCCGTGAATTTTTCTTTATAAAATTCATGTGAAAACATCTCTTCTTATCTCACTTTTCACGCAAGGTTTCAGATTTGAAAGGAAGAAGGTAATAGCTTCTTAAAAATTTTCTACTCTTTTCCTCTTCTTTTTATTAATTTTCCATTGAAAATTGCCTTGCTTCTTCATGCTTATGCTCGGCCATAGCCCCTCCACAATCTCCATGACCAACACCACTACCACCGAAGGCTACATCACCCTCCTCTCCACTTGTCTTTCCCAAGCCGTGACCATCCTATGATGCAAAATCCATAAAATATTGAAGACCTCTCCAAAATTGCCTAGCCTAGCCTAGTTTTCACCATCACCTTCATTTCTTTGCCACGGCCACCACCACTAGCCGCCACCACCAACAAGTACACACCCCTAGCCATCGCACTACCCACTGTCCAGACCTATAGCAGCCCCTAGCCAAGCCCATAGTGTTAGTCCGTGAGATGATGGTTTTGATGACAACAACCTTAGAATAGATTATAGAATATAAATACTAACAGTATAAGTTCAGATATGTATGTATATGCAGGATTTAACCATGCAAGTAACAAGAATGAAGACTATACAGTATAGAGATTCAAGATATCAAGATTGAAGACTCATGAGTATCAAGATTATCAAGAGTTCAAGAATTTAAGTAATTTATTATTTTTTAATTAGAAATTTGGTTAAAACTCGTAGAAAAGCACTGGCATCTTAAAATCCAACTTATTCGTGGAATGGAATCCACTTCGAGCCTGTTAAAGGGATGGAACCCAAAGTAGGATGGAACCTACGAAAAATCTAGTAGAACATTGTTTTGTATCCGCTAACTTTTTATTCGAAATGATTTTTCAAAATTATATCTTGTTTTCAAAATGATTTCAAAACCTTCCCTTGAAAAGCATCAAAAAACATCTATTCTGATTTCTAATACTTATAGCCTCAAAATAATCTTTAATTTCAAAATAAAATTATTATTAGTTTTAAACTATCTTTCAAATATAATATATTTAACTTTTAAATATTTATACTTAGATTTTAAATATAAAATTATAGTAAAATTTTGTATATATTATTCTTTATATTTACTTATGTATTTTAATTATAGTCAAGTATATTTATAAAGTTTAAAATAGTTTTAATATAAAATAAAGGTTATTTTCAAAGAAAATCAAAATACCAAAAATCCCTTTGGGATGTCGACATACTCAAGTACCCCATGTCGACTTGGTGTCAGTTGAGTTCAAAATTTAAATTTCAAAAGAAGTGTCTATTCGTCATAAGTCTTCCCGAATGGACATGGCTGTTGTTCTTCTATAAATATGGGTTAGTTTCAACGAATTTTTATTCAGTTTTTCTGGTTTTTCACTCCTATTCTTCTTCCACATTTCTATATACAAATTCTTATAATTACTCTACCGAAATCAACATTGAATCTAACTAGATTATCTCTGTTTTGATTCCCTATCACTATCTCAACAAGATCCACAGTGCTATTCAGAGTTATAGTCTTTTTGTAATCAACATAGAGAGAAAAGGTATGATTGTAGCCTTGAAAATCAATCAAGCGAGATAAGGTGTGATTGCAGCCTTGGGAAATCAATTCGGTGAACTTGTTGCCCGGGAAATCAAGTATCTCTACCCATAGGATTGTGATTCTGGAGGGTGTACCTCGTAGCCTTGAAATCGAGGGTGTAATTGTAAAGATTGTTTTTGAAAGGAAATCTGTACTTGTGTGCAGGACTGGATGTAAGGCAACTCTGAAACAGTATAAAATCCGGTGTTCTCTTTCCTTTACTGCTTTTACTTTATATTTGCATTTGTTTTTGATTCTGTGATCATACCTGTGTATGAATATTGCATACATTTGTGTTTAAATTAACAAAAACTCAAAAATATTTAACAATTCTCTAAAAAACTATTCACCCCCTCCATTGTTTATCCTTAGCCTTAAGATCCTTAATCCGCATTTCTCACATTCGGTATCAGAGCAAGGTTTTCAAAGTTCCCCAATCTGATTTTTGAAAAAGTTTTCAAAATGGCTACCAACACTGGTATTTTTACTAACGCTAGCATCCCTGTCACTAGTTCATTTGCAGAAGGTCAGTCTACTGTCAGGCCACCACTTTTTAATGGCAGTAACGATGAATACAGGCATGTAGGATGAAAATATATTTACAATCTATATGATTAGACACTTGGAATATCAAACAAACTGAATATTCTGAACCCACAATTGATTTTGCACAGTGGACTGCTGAGCAAAAGACTGTTGCACAAAACAATTCTAAAGCAATAAATATTCTGTTTTGTTCACTTGATAGAAATAAATTTAATAGAGTGTCAGTTTGTAAGTCTGCATATGAAATCTGAAAAACTTTGCAAGTAACTCACGAAGGAACAAGCAAAGTTAAACAGACCAAAATCTCCATGCTCACAAACCAGTTTCAATTATTTAAAATGAACCCTAATGAGTCTATTTCTGATATGTATAGCAGATTTCAGGATATTGTGCATTCTTTAATATCCTTGGGAAAGGAATTTTCTGAAGAAGATTAAGTCAGAAATTTTATAAATTCTCTTACTCGAGAATGGGATCAAAAGACACTTGCGATCGAAGAGGAAAATGACATTAGTACCTTAAAGATAGAAGAATTAATTGAAAAGCTAATGTCATTTGAAGTTCAAATGATCGGGAGAAGAGAAAGCAAAGCATCTGAAAAGAAATCAATGACATTCAATGCATTGATCGATGGGTCATACTCAAACAGTGATAATGATGAAGAGATAACCTTTATGACCAGAAATTTTGGGAAATTCTTGAAATACAGAAAGATGAATAATATCAAGAGAAACAACTATAAGAACTCTGGAAATAAGAATGTAGTGCCAAATAATGTCAAAATTTTCAACTGTGATGAACCAGGCCACATCAAAAGAGACTGTCCGTATCCAGAAAAGCAGAATCCTCCTATGAACAATGATCCAGCAAAGAAATGAAAACTTGCATTTACTGCTACTCTAGATGATTCGAACTCGTCCTCAAGTGATGATGGTCAGAAAACAGATAATCCAAATTTATGTTTCACGGCAGCTCACGACTCTAACGAATTCAGAGAAACGGACTCAGAAAAGGTACACATTTACAATATAATTGGTTGAAATTGCTTGCTTAGAATTAGATGCTTAATTGCTGGATTGATTGATTTTGAATTGGTGTGTTGTTTGAATTTTAAAATTTATTTTCTATTTTTTATTATTATTTTATTATTATTTTTATTATTTTGAATAGTACGAAAATACTTTCTGAAATATACAATAAGTCCAATAATATTTCAGAAATATATTGACACTAAAAATAATAAAGTATATATATATATATTTGTTAGAGAACTTAGGAAAAATAAATCACAAAAATTCACTAGCACATGTCGACATGCTCCCTACCATGATGTCGACATGGGTACCATAATTTGAATTTCAAAATTTGAATTCAAATGTTTGAATTTCCCTCCACCTTTTCACTTCATTCAATTATCTGAAAAGTTACATTTTGACCAGAGAACATGTCCTTTGAGAATCTATTTATTCACTATGTTTTATCATATCTTTTCACTCTCATTTTCAAATTCAAACTCTCTCTTCAAAATTTCAAGCTCTCTACTCTCCACTTTAATAGCTTCTTCAAGCAACCCCTCCACCATGAGAATTTTCAGAAAGATAAAAGAGAAACTCTTCAATGATTCGGAGGCAATAAAAGCATACATCAATTATGCTAATTATGCCAAAGTCCACCCTAGAAAGTTTGCTACCTTTCAAGATTTTTCTTCTTATGAAATTGATTCTCTTTTTGCAAACAATAAATTCTTAGTCTTGTTGTTGCTTCTCAAAATAATTTTGTTCGCTATCCAAATCATGTCAAAATTTTCTATGCAAATTTAAACCATGGATTTTATAATGGAAATGAGGATGAAATTTGGAGTAGTGTCAAAGGCACTAGAATTGTTTTGAATTGTGATCTTTTGGGTACCATTCTTAATTACAAGAGTAGGGGAATGGATCTCTCTAGTTTCAAAATCGATGAAAATGATCGTGAGACATTTCATCACATTTTCGAAGGGAATGATAATTTTGAATTCAAAAATCGAAATTTTTGACCAAAAGCAAGAATAGTCAATCTTCTTTTGCAACATATTTTGAACCCAAGATCGGGGAATTTTAACAATCCTACTTCAAAAGTTTGCAAAGCACTTTTTGCTATCTTTTGAAATTATGACATAAATTGGGCGCAAGTTATTTTGGATGAACTTCATCCCCAAAATCTTGAAATGGATCAGAATACTTTGTATCATGGAATTTATCTCACTCGGATTTTTAACTATTTTGGAGTGGATTTAAAAGGCGCAGAATTTCTTTCTAGAAAAGTTATCAATCATTCCAAAATTTCGCATATGAAAATTCCATTTGTTTTTCAACCTTATGAGACTCTTGCCGAAAAGGAAGAGCGTTTGGCTCATGAGGAAATGGAAGAAGAGGAAGAGGAAGAAAAACAAGAAAGGGATGAAATGGAAATTGAAAATGAAGAAGAAGGTGAAACCTCTTTGGAAAGCATCGACTATCCTCCTAATCCATCCAACAAAACCCTTCTCAAAAACCAAAAGACGATTGTTGAGAATCAACGGATTCTTAAACGATCCGTTAGTAAGAAGTTGGAAAAAATTTCATCCAAGATGAACAAGTTCATTTCCAAAGTCAGCAAGAAACATTGACTTTCTTCATCATCATCATCATCATCCTCTGACTAGTTCTGCCTTTTCGTATCTCGTTGTATTTGTTTTAGTTTATTTTGATTTGAATGTTCGTGTAGTTCTTTATGATTAATCGTTGTATTGTCTTAGTATGAAATGAAATGGAATTTCTTTCTGTTATCTAGCTTATCTTATCTCTAGAGTAAATGTTAGTATATTATATATATACACACACACACACACACACACACACAATTTTTCACAAAATCAAAATATATCATCAAATTTCACTACACCATGTCGACATACCCCCTATGACCATGTCGACATGTACTGGTCAGTAATGACAATTCATTTTGAATTTGAAATTTGAATATTTACCATATGTCTATTAATTTCAAACGAATTTCTACACCTATAAATACATATTTCTTCCAAAATTCATCACTGAAAACTATTTCTTATCTACTCTATCTCTCATTCTTCCCACAAATCCAAATATGGCTAATCCAATTCATAATTTATCCGAAAATCGTGAAGAAACTGATCAAGGAGCAAGAAAGGCATTTGGATGCAATATGATGGATGATTTCCTCCCTACACAAGGATGATAACGAAGCACATCCTCTAGTCTCTCTCACCAACGACAATGAAAATTGGGATGCTATTAAGGCAGACCCTATCTTTGGAGAAGAAGGATGGGTGGAAGTTCCACGTAACATTTAATTTTATTTGGTTGCTTTGTTTGAATTGTTTGCCTTGATTGATTGGATTTCATTTGCTTTGGCTTGGTTTGAATTTGACTAGTATTTAGTGTGGATTGATGTTTATTGTACAAAACATGTATAATTATACAATGACATGTATATAATCTTAAATTCGTTATTGTGACTATCAATTCTATATTCCATTGTATAAGTTTATTAATGCAGGTATTTTAGTCCAAGAATGAGGGAGCGTTATATAGTTTGGAGTTATATAGTTTAGAGTTAGTTTTTTTGTTGATGACAAAGGGTGAGAAGTATAAAATAGGGTAGTTAGGAATAGATTAAAGGGGAGTTATTAGGATAGAGGTAATATTTTATAAACAATGGTTGTCATCATCAAAATGGGGGAGATTGTTAGTCTGTGAGATGATGGTTTTGATGACAACAACCTTAGAATAGATTATAAGATATAAATATTAACAGTATAAGTTTAGATATATATGTATATGCAGGATTTAACCATGCAGGTAACAAGAATGATGACTGCACAGTATAGAGATTCAAGATATCAAGAATGAAGACTAATGAGTATCAAGATTATCAAGAGTTCAAGAATTCATGTAATTTATTATTTTTAAATTAGAAATTTTGTTAAAACTCAGAGAAAAGCACTGGCATCTTAAAATCCAATTTATTCATGGAATGGAATCCACTTCGAGCCTGTTAAAGGGATGGAACCTTAAGTAGGATGGAACCTACGAAAAATCTAGTGGAACATTGTTTTATATCCACTAACTTTTTATTCAAAATGACTTTTCAAATTATATCTTGTTTTCAAAATGATTTCAAAATCTTCCTTTTAAAAGCATCATAAAACATCTATCCTGATTTCAAATACTTTTAGCCTCAAAATAATCTTTAATTTCAAAATCAAATTATTCTTGTTTTTAAACTATCTTTTAAATATAATATATTTAACTTTTACATATTTATACTTAGATTTTAAATATAAAATTATAGTAAAATTTTGTATATATTATTCTTTATTTTGCTTATGTATTTTAATTATAGTCAAATATATTTATAAAGTTTAAAACAGTTTTAATATAGAATAAAGGTTATTTTCAAAGAAAATCAAAACACTAAAAATCCCTTTGGGATATCGACATACGCAAGCACCCCATGTCGACATGGTGTCAGTTGAGTTCAAAGTTTAAATTTCAAAAGAAGTGTTTATTCGTCATAACTCTTCACGAATGGACATGGTTGTTGTTCTTCTATAAATAGGGGTTAGTTTCAATGAATTTTAATTCAGTTTTTCTGGTTTTTCACTCCTCGTCTTCTTCCACATTTCTATATACAAATTCTTATCATTACTCTGCCGAAATCAACATTGAATCTAACTAGATTATCTCTAGTTTGATTCTCTATCACTATCTAAACAAGATCCTCAGTGTTATTCAGAGTTATAGGCTTTTGTAATCAATATAGCGAGAAAAGGTGTGATTGCAGCATTGAAAATCGATCAAGCGAGATAAGGTGTGATTGTAGCCTTGGGAAATCAATTGGGAGAACTTGTTTCCCGGGAAATCAAGTATCTCTACCCAGAGGATTGTGATTCTGGAGGGTGTACCTCGTAGTCTTGAAATCGAGGGTGTAATTGTAAAGATTGTTTTGAAAGGAAATCCGTACTTGTGTGCGGGACTGGATGTAGGGTAATTTCGAACCAGTATAAAATTCGGTGTGTACTTTCCTTTACTGCTTTTACTTTATATTTGCATTTGTGTTTGATTCTGTGATCATATCTGCGTATGAATATTGCATACATTTGTGTTTAAATTAACAAAAACTCAAAAACATTTAACAATTCTCTAAAACACTATTCACCCTCCGTCTTGTGTTTATCCTTAGCCTTAAATCCTTAATCCGCATTTCTCACACATAGGACCATAGGCCGTGGCCATGGTTGCACCAGAACTCCATTCAAGCCTAGCCTCTTTGCATTCTTCCTTTTGTAACTCCAAACCCTTTGCATTTTTGACCTAGCCGTGCCTATATGTTCCAAACCTGATCCATTTCGCACCTGAAAACATGCCAAAGCTGAGCCTAAGGCATGTATGGTCGAGCATATGATGTGTTAGGGTCAAGCAAAATTGATTAAAAGTTAGGTGATGCTGTTTGTTGCTTCTAATTTCCACCTTGTTTCAATTTATCTTTGGTATTATAACTATATTTATATATGGCTTTGTTTTGTTGTTGAATGCAAGATTAAATCTTGGCTCTCTCTCTCCACTCGAATCAAAAGTCATATCGTGCTTTTTGGTATTCGTTTGTGTATTTGAATTTGCTAACCCCAGCATAAAATGTGAGTTTTCACTCATGACAGTTATACTTATATAATTAGTGAAGTGACAACAAATGAATGCGTAGAACTGTTATATCATGTTATAAACTTGTCTCATCATCTGTTATGTTTTATTCTGTTATACTGTGTATTTATTTCTATTTCTCACACTGCAAGTTTCCTGTAGAATAGAATCTCTATGGGTTGAAATGATACATACCCGAACAGACTTTAGAATAGGTAAAATCATTATGGGCTGAAATGTGTAACGACCCGTAAATTTTAACTATTTCAATAATGTGATTAATTGAAATTTTGTGAAATTTTAAACAATCAAATTTTTAAATAAAAATTTTATATTTGGAATACGTTTATTTAAATATAGAAGATGGTAAATTTTCATCTGATTTTATGAAAGTTTATTTCATTGTGAAATTCTATTAAATTCCAGTTAATAATTGTTGATAATAAAATATTTTTCAAACCTGAATACTTTTACTTAGAAAAATTCTAAATCATCTTCTAACAAAGACGTCATTTTTCATTTTTCCAAATTCGGACTTCTTTAGCTCCGTCGATCCTATTTTTTCTACGTTTTTGCTGCATTTTCCGCTAGTAGAAAACTCAAATTTTATAATTCAATTGTACCACTAATAATTGTATACCGTTTTGATTGTCTCATAGTACTGATCACCGCAATTTATTCATTTAGATGTTTCAGTGTCCAATACAAGAGAGAATTCGCGCATCGGTTTGTCGTATCGGTACCTTTATTTCCTTCGACCTTTTATTTGCCTACCATGTAATCCAAGGTTCACAACTTTTTTATTTTCCCTGAAAATCAAATGGTGACTATTACTTTGCCGCTGTTCATTTATTACTCCCAGAAATTTACCTTGGGACCTTTATTTCCAATGTTAACTTTTGGTATTCAAATAACAAGTTGTATGTTCATCAGCTTTGGAAATGAAAAAGAAAAAAAAGATGAAACCAATATTATTTTGTTCGTACTCTTCCTCTGCCTTCACCACTCCATATCTTCCAGAGAAAAAAAACGTTTGCAAACTCTCTCTTCATTTCAGCAATAAAATAATCACCTATGCCTACTTCCTTCATCTTCCACCTCCTTTATAAATATGAAAACAAATCATCTACACCTGCATGCAAATGGAACTACTCATGCAACATCCTCATTTTGCCTTCCTCTTCTCCTCTTCGTCACCGCACTTCTCCTAGCCATGGTCGAACACCGCTAACCCACCATGATTGCCGAGTGACCGCCACCAGCCTCGGCCACAGCTCATCACCGAACGGCCCGCCTTCTTCCTATCGACAAGCAGCCTCTCCGCCTATTCCTCTTAGTCGCTCAACAACATGCGAACTGGCCTCTCCTCCATCATCTCCCGACCAACTTCGAGCCCACGCCCACACACCCTGTGCAATTGGGCATCCTTTGCCTTGTGAAGCTCGCCGGTTCATTCTTTCCCATGCCCCTATTCCTCCCTCCCTCCACAACTCCAAGCAACTCGCCACTTTAACCTCTACCGCTACCTCGCAGCACAACTTCGGCCCCACCATGGCCTCTACTATTGCACCACTTGGCTACCGAAGCTTCTTTGACTTGTTGAGATCGTCTTTTCCTTACCGTTCACCTAGAGATCCAGAAGCGCTCATCCTCCTCGATGTCAGCCTTTCCACTGGCCATCCTTGCATGCAAGCTATCCAAACACGCTATCCCCTTCACCTCTTACTATTAAGGTATTATATCTATATTCTTATATTAGGACAAATATATTATTTTTTATGTAGTGAGTTTATATGGTTATATATGTTGTTGTTTTAAATTTATATATATAAGAAAATTATGTATAGATGTTATTGAGTTTGGTATAATATATATACTTTTCCAAACTTTCGTATATTTGTGCTCACAAATTTACTTGGTTAAGAATTTAGGATATGTTTCAAGAAATTTTGTTAATATTTATGTCAATATGTTGAAACTATTATATTGTATATTTTGAATGCGAGGGTAGTCGAATCCTGTAGATGTTGTGTAACGACCCAGAATTTTTATTAATTTAAATTTGAATATTTAATTAATTTTAAATATTAATAAGTGAATTTATAAGTCAAATAAATTTTTATTTGAATTATTGGATTTAATTGAATAATTAAATCGATAACTTAATATGTTAAATTATGAAAATAATTGAAAATTGGGTTAAATATGATTGAAAATGATTTGTAAAATTTTATTATATCATGTTGGAGTTAGAATGATGTTTTAGAACTTTTAAGATCGAATTAAAAGTTAATTTGTGAAAATTGAATATTTTAATATTAAAATCGACTAGTGAAAATAGTCAATTTTTGAACAGTCTCAGAATTGAACGAAACCAGTTCCATTGGATCCGTAATAGTTAGTTATTACCGGATTTCAATTTTCGTGTCAATCGGAGTTATCGTTTGATCGTGGCAGCTCGAAACGCATCGAATTATTTTTAATTTAAATTTGGCGAGTTAAAATAGCCATTTTTCAAAAAGTCTCGGATTTCGACGAAACCAGTTTCATCGGATCCGTAATGTGATATTATTGTAAGGTTTCAAATTTCAAGTCAATTGGATTTACCGTTTGTCCGGTACAAATTAAAACGCCTAGAAATCGATTTAAATCGGTTTAATTTTAATTGAGCGTTTATAGCCATAACTCGCACAGATTTCCGAATTAGCTTCCGAAACCTGTTCCATTGTTTCCGGAACGCGGGGTAAACCTTAGAAACGCTGGTTACGGCGCGTAAATCGGAGTTTGGAATTTCCGGGATGAATAGTGTCGTTCGAAATTCTATAAATAGCACCCTCACTCTAAAAAAAAAAACCCTGATATTTAACCTAGCCGCCAGGAGCTTCAATCAATGGCCGAAAATTGCAGTTTTTTTTCTTCAATTATCTTTCAATCCACAAACCCATTCAAGAAATCTCCAACTACAAAGTTGTAGAGCTACGTGAGATCCTTATATTCAACGGTTATGATCGAAAATCATGCGATGGATTGGCGGCAAATCGTGTTCAAAGGCAGGCCGTTCGGCCTCGTGTTGCGTGCACCAGAGATGGCCGAACTCCAAGGTGCTGCAGCCGAGTATGGTACTTGTCGAGCTCTTCGAAATGAAACTCCCCGATCGAATTTTTATGCATCGTGGAGGCCGTGTTGTCGAACCCTAGTTTTCTAAGTGATGGGTTCATATGCGTGCGTATTACTGGAGATGTCGCGTGGATGGGGAAGAAACAATGCACGGTCCAGATGAGCAGATGCAAGATCCTAAGGCCTGGATTGAGCTAGGTTTAAAAATAGTTAAGTAATGTTGTAATTGTTTTTATAAAATCGTGTACAAACTTGTAAAATTCACAACTTTTTCATACGAGGTCGAAAAAATGCAAACCCAGTTGCGTTGGAATCGTATGGACGAGCACTACGCGATGGAGTTGGATTGGAGTCGTTTGGAGTTAGTCAGAATTTTGGGTAAAATTAAACGTCCTTTTAATTTTATTCGAAATAAATCGCTAAAACGGAATTTAAAATCAAGGTGAGAACTTCTCACTCAATCGAATCAGTTTCGATTTTATTTTAAATAGTTAGATTTAAAATATTTGAATGCATGTTTGAATGATGATTAATATCTATTGATTGTTAAAATAGACATTATACGCCGTTAGTAAGCGGATGTTATTTATTAAAAACATATACCGCGAATATTTCATAAACAGTGAAATTGGTATTATATATAATATCAATATATATATATTGGCATATGTATATATTGGAGTTATTGATTTCCCGCAATTTTTGTTTAGCGGATGAGACCCTATTGCGCCGTCTATTAAGCGGATAATATTTTAAATCCCATATACCGCGATAATTTCGTACTGGAGCGAAATTGGTATTGTGCTAATGTTTATGGATGCAGGAAAACAGGTTGGAGGGATCCAATTGGATTCCTCAACAGTATTTATTTAATTATGGATATTTTGATATTCGTTGATTATCATATACGATATATGACATCGTTGTTGTCGTGATTGACTATTTGGTGTGTAGCATCATTGGACCCAGATTTTGGAATTTTAAGGTGATTTTTTGAAAGTATACGTTTATAAAATATTTTTGGAATTGATTTATTTTAAATAAATAAACGTTATAATTTTAATGTTATAAAATTATGATTTTTGAGAAATATAGTTAAAAACTGATTTTTGAGAATATGATGCTAATGATTTTATAAAATAGTTTAATCGGGATTTTAGAATTTATTGTAAAAAAGTTTAAATATAGGATTTATAAAATTTGATTATTTTATGAATCAAAATGGTGAAATAATAAAGGAGATTAAAGACGTTTTAAAGAATAATATAAATTGATTTATATTAAGAGATTTATAAATGGATATTTATGAATTGAAATATTGAAATTATAAAACAAGGTTTTATAAGTGTTTGAATGAAGTGAAAATGGATTGCAGGAGTGAATGGAATTTATAAAATTATAAATGGTGAAGTTATAAATGAAATTTATAAATAGTAAGATTTATAAATTTTGTGAAATTATTAAAGAATATACTTGGATGAATAATTGAATCTTATAAGTTATAAGATTTACAATTGTGAAGTTTAAAAGAACGATTTTTGTAAAATAATCGTTTTATAAGCATTTAACTTATAATGTGAACTTTTGATTTATAATTGAGTTATAAATCAAATAGGTTAATAAAGGAGATGTATAAAAAGGAAGTTGTTATAAAACAAATAGAAATAGAATTTATAAACGTTGTTTTATAAATTCGCAAACGACTTATTTTGATAAGAAAATTGTTATAACTTATTATGGAGTTATATTCACGTTTTTGACTGTGAATAATCCTTTAAAATGAAATGTATAAAAGGATGAAATTTGTTAACAAAATATATTTACGTTTTTGAACAGTGAATAATATGTTAAAGAAAATGTTTAAAATGTGATATTTTAAACAGAATTAAAACGATCTAACGATGTTTTAAAATGTGTTGAGATTCGAAACCATAGATTTCAACATTTATTGTTGAAATAGACGTTTTCGAAAAATAAAAGGAAATGGTGGACTATAACACTGTTGTTATAGTAAATGATTTCCGAAAGGAAATGTTTTGTATAGTATTGGGATTTATATATCTATTTTAATTTCGAATCCCTATACTAGTGATTTTGGGTTGTCGTAACGATGTTTTACGCAACATTCGTTTTGGCCCAAATAAATATGTTTAAGAGAATGATTTCCTTAAAGAATGAAATATATACTTAATTTCGATTGAAGTATATTGAATATTTTCTAAGTGTTGAAAATAAATAAAATTTGTGAATTACTTATGAATAAGTAAGTACGGAAATGTTTTCCAATATAAAGTGAATATTTTGAGAATTTATCTTTTTGAAGATAAATTGAAATGGATAATTGAAACATATATGCATGAATATTTTGGAATGTAAATTCACTATTGAATTTATAAAAGAAAGTGGAATTTTTTTAAGAATAAATATTGATTTATTTTTGAAGTGTGAAATTTTATATCTAGTAAAGATATTTTGGAAAATAAATAATTTGGAAAATTATTTGGAAACTGGTGATGTGTGCATATCCATTGATAGTTCAATAACCGACTATCAATATTTCCCTTTGAATGGGTAATAGATGTGATTTGTTTGAATTTTAATGCCACACTTATTTTTGAATAAGCGCTCACTATTCGGGTTAACCGGGAAAGGACCACGGGGTCGTATAACCCATTCCGAATATGTGATACGTCGTTGTGAATTGCATTGAAGATCGGTGTTGAAGACCCGGTATTTGCGAGAGCGATAGGATGACCTGTCGATTGACTCTGCACCGAGTAGCTACGGTATTGAGTTCTCCATATGTGATGGGAAATCCGATCAGGATTGTGAATATCCGGATTGTAAGGACTTCTTTGTAAGTGCCTTAGGTTTTGTTCGAGCCCGGAACAGACTTGTATGGATTGTATGTCTGACATTACAAGTTGAGATATAAAGCCGATTTCTTTCAAATATATTTCTGTTGGTGGCGGAGAATTTATTCTTTTAGCTTAACACCCTTCTCTGAGACGTACGAGCTCAGAGGTTATATAGTTGAAGTTATCAGCGATATATTCCCAAATTGGTAATGTGACATGCTGAGTGTTGCTGAAATGATCATTGTATTGATTATTTGTGATAGGATCATTTATTTGATCGTCTATCTGGGTGATCATTGTGTTGATCATTTGTTGACCTAAAGCATGGCTTTTGTATAAAGTATGTTTTTGTGGACGTGACTTCGTCGAGCCTCACACCCCGTGAATGGTCAAAACAGGAAAGAAGCAGCAAGGTTATGAGGGGTAGCGCCCTTTAGGATGTGTGCATTTCCTTCTGGAAAAGGGTGGTATCATGGTATGGAGCCCAGATACTTACTCATGTTGAAAACACTTTGTTATGATTGTGTGAATTGATTACGAGCGCTCGGTGAAAGGTCCCAAAGGACCGGGGGGATGGCATATTCGGTCAGTTATTACTCAGTTAGGGGTAACCCGGCCTTGTGTTGGTAGAGATCAGGGATGGTTCTCGGGGATGTCCATCCAGAGGCATTCTCATGTGGCAATGGGAAGTTCCTTGGCCTGATCATTCGTTGGAAATCCAAAGAAACAATACGATCTTGTACGGTTTTAGTTGTAGGACCTATCATTCACTTATGGTGTCGCAACACTGTTTGGATGGTAGCTATAGTAGGCATAAATGCGAAATGCCTATGCTGGCTAAGATTTATATCTTTACTTTCGAAATGAATTTTTCCTACACTATGCACTAGTAATAATATAAAATGTTCTTTTAAATGCGTATCAAGCATCTTTGACTATCATAAGGAGAAATCTCCTCCGATTCTGCATTTGCATTGTGTGTGTGTGCGGGAGGCCTTATGGTAGTCTCATTTTTAAAAGCATTGCGAATTGACTTTAAAAATATTCCTCTATTTTGTTTTCAAAGATAAATAAACTGTTTTGAGTTCTCACACCAGTCACATGACTGACTCGGAGTTTATTGTTTTCCTTCCTAAACTCTGGGTGCCCACCAATTTCCACACGGGCAGTCAAGAGTTAGGTTTATCAGGATATTCTGGATATTCTGGAGTTGCTGGAAGCAAGCTGGATGGCATGGCATATTACTAGATATATAGTATTTCTTTTTCCGCTGCACTGTTTGTTGTTGTTGTTGTCGTACACTCTGATGATATGATGTAATGAAATGTGATGTAATGTAATAACTGATATAGTTCTTGTTTAAAGATTATTCATTTATTATTATATGTTGTTCCGCTGCGAATTGTGAGATTCTGTTGTTTTCTATTCCGTTCTATTCTCTCTATTCTCTTTTCTTTCTATTTTAAAATGATCTATTTTCTTTCTGTTCTATTTTCTACTCTATTCTCCTATTTTCTTTCCTCTCCATCTTCTATCTTTTTCTCTTCTCTTTTCTTAAATTCTTTTAAAAAACCCTCAGTGTTCGGTTTTTCCGGCCTTCGATCTCTCGGCAGTCGATAAAGTGAGTATCGATGTTGGATTTTCGGAAGACGAAAAATCGGGTCCTGACATGTTGTGCACACACACACACACATATATGCTAAATGAGTGTATATACATTGTTAAACACATATATTTCGTTATTGAATCCTAGTTTTATCTATTGCATATATATTAGTCTATATATATATATATATATATATATATTTTATGAAGAGTGTATATTGCTTTGTATATATATGTAGTTATTTATAAGCTGTAAACTATGTTGTCTGTAACGTTGGTTTTCAAGTACAAAAATATATTACATATTGAATTTTTATTTTGGATGGTATGAACGGTAACTCATTATTTTAACTGGAAGAGAGAGATCCAAAATATTTATATAATAGATAAAGTATGGTACATCATATATAGTTTATATATGTATTGTCTGCACTTATACATACTAGCCTCTATATATACATATTTAGTTATGAATATAAGTCTGCGTGTAGCTTACGTTATGTATTATATGTTATTTTACAATATGTTAGCTTACATTTATTATAATATAGTAAATTCATATTTATTCTTATAATAAATGGTGATTTTAAATTACAGTATGAATGCGGTTATGAAAGTTGTTTATATGTTACTTTGGGTTCTCTGGTTCACGTTTCTCACTTCCAGTTTATGTACATAACATAGATTATATAAGAAGTTCATATAAAGGTAAGTTCACTTCTCTGTTCTATGTCCAAGTAGCAGACCATGGTTGTCATTTTTTTTTAAATATGTGGTGCACATGTTTATAAATTGATAGATATATGTCTGTTTTAAACTTTTATTAAGTTATACTTGTTTTATATAAGTTATATTATCAGTTGGGTTTTGTTCCGCTGTTCTTGTGATAAGCTACTATGTTCTTCGTTTTACATTTTACAGTTTTATATATACCGTGTACACTTATTTTGGAAAGAAATTTTGAAAGAAATGTATAAATTTTATAAACATTGATTTTTGAATTTTAAATATCTAGATTTTCAGTTGGTATTGGTTTTAAGGATATATGTATGTGTGTGTGTCTATATATATATATATATATATATATATATATATATATTATTTGATCGGTGTTGTAAGTTGAGTATTGATACTTAATAAAACTTATAATATTATAGTTAAGTCCACTTCTACCCATCTATCTTCATTGACCCAATTCTGATTTGATTTCGTCTATTCCTTTTATCAGCTTCGATCGTCAAAATCGTGCTTGGATTCGTAACTCAATTTCAGTATCCGTATTAGTGTGCGTATCCCTATCATCTCCTGTTCTCTCTAGCTTCGAAAGGTGTGCAATCACTCACGATCAGTGTTCTTTTATTTATTAAATTTGATTTCAATTGAAACGACAAATAAAATATGCTGCTGTTAGTTTTTTACACTGTTATATGTATATGTTATTACCTGTATCTGTTCACCTGTGACATCTGACACCATTATCTGTTATTTATATTGATGATATATGTCTATTATATTATTATCATATCTGTTACCACTCTGCAAGTTCCCTATTAGTATAGAATTCACTATGGGTTGAAATGATACATACCCGAACAGACTTTAGAATAGGAGAAAATCGTTATGGGTTGAAATGATTAACCCAAGCGATTTTCATCGAATTGAATTTGGATTACGGGTTAAAACGATATATATACCCGTATGTACTTAAATTGCGAATTGAAATGATATATATCCGTATCACTTGACCGTAGGATAGAAAATTATACACAGGCACCGTTGGTCTATATATAAATATTTTGAAAATGATTTCTATGGTTTTGGAAAGAAATATATGGTTTTATATAATTATTGATTTTAGATATTTTATAAATGTTATTTTATATATAGTTAAATTCTTGGTTTTAAGCTGTGCATAAATTTGTTTTAATATAAAATAAGCTTAATAATAAACTTTGATTTTATTAAAATATAATACGGTTAAGAATTTATTTAAATTATATTTTAATAAAGAGTTATAATGATTTGATAATTTACGTTTGAGAAGATAGATTTGAAATTGATTTAAAATTGGACTTAATTAAGAAACATATATTTAATTAGAAATTGATTTGGAACTTATTGAATTTGAGATTTTTTTAGATAAAATTTTATAACTTGATTTTGGTTAAGGTAATTTTAATGAATATTTCAAGTTTAAATGAATAGAAGGAATATTAAGTTATTTGAAGTTTTGAAGTTGTATTTAAAGGATATTTGTGAGGACCCGCAAATCCGTACTCCTTGAATATACACTAATCTCCATAGATTAATTCAAGATGAACAGAAATATGAATTCTCAATGTTTAAGAAAAAGAAAAAGACAGAAGAAGAGAGTAAAGATAGAAAAATGGTGAGGAAAGAAAATAGAAAATAGAACGAAATAGAAAACAACAGAACAATAACAGAATCTCACAATTCGCAGCGGAACAACATATAATAAATAAATGAATAATCTTTAAACAAAGAACTATATTAGTTATTACATTTCATACATTACATTTCATTACATCAGAGTGTACAACAACAAACAACATCAAA
Organism: Allium cepa; assembly: GCA_030765085.1. Taxonomy (NCBI): domain Eukaryota; kingdom Viridiplantae; phylum Streptophyta; class Magnoliopsida; order Asparagales; family Amaryllidaceae; genus Allium; species Allium cepa. The sequence continues at coordinate 239,617,887 of CM060944.1, forward strand.
TAGTGCAGCGGAAAAAGAAATACTATATACTAGTAATACGCCATGCCATCCATCTTGCATCCAGCAAATCCAGAATATCCTGATAAACCTTAACTCTTGACTGCCCGTGTGGAAATTGGTGGGCACCCAGAGTTTAGGAAGGAAAACAATAAACTCCGAGTCAGTCATGTGACTGATGTGAGAACTCAAAACAGTTTATTTATCTTTAAAATCAAAATAGAAGAATATTTTTAAAGTCAATTCGCAATGCTTTTAAAAATGAGACTACCATAAGGCCTCCCGCACACACACACAATGCAAACGCAGAATCGGAGGAGATTTCTCCTTATGATAGTCAAAGATGCTTGATACGCATTTAAAAGAACATTTGATATTATTACTAGTGCATAGTGTAGGAAAAATATTTCGAAAATAAAGATATAAATCTTAGCCAGCATAGACATTCCGCACTTATGCCTACTATAGCTACCATGTTCAATAGCAGGTTACCGCCACATTCCATAGCAGGTTATACAACTAAAACCGTACAAGATCATATTGTTTCTTTGGATTTCCAACGAATGGTCAGGCCAAGGAACTTCCCATTGCCATATGAGAATGCCTCTGGAAGGACATCCCCGAGAACCAAACCGGATCTCTACCAACACAAGGCCGGGTTACCCCTAACTGAGTAACAACTGACCGAATATGCCATCCCCCGGTCCTTTGGGACCTTTATCCGAGCGCTCGTAATCAATTCACACAATCATAAAGTGTTTTCAACATAAGTAAGTATCTGGACTCCATACCATGATACCACCCTTTTCCAGAAGGAAATGCACATACCCTAAAGGGCGCTACCCCTCATAACCTTGCTGCATCTTTCCTGTTTTGACCATTCCCGAGGTGTGAGGCTCGACGAAGTCACGTCCACAAAAACATACTTTATATAAAAGCCATGCTTTGGGTCAACAAATGATCATAGAAATGATCACCAGAATAGACGATCAAATAAATGATCCTATCACAAATAATCAACACAATGATCATTTCACAGCAACACTCAGCATGTCACATTACCAAATTGGGAATATTTTGCTGATAACATTCAACTACATAACCTCTGAGCTCGTACGTCTCAAAGAAGGGTGTTAAGCTAAAAGAATAAATTCTCCGCCACCAACAGAAATATATTTGAAAGAAATCTGCTTTATATCTCAATTTGTAACGTCAGACATACAATCCATACAAGTCTGTTCCGGGCTCGAACAGAACCGAAGGCACTTACAAAGAAGTCCTTGCAATCCGGATATTCACTAATCACGTCCGGACTTCCCATCATATAGGGAGTCTCTATACCGTAGCTACCCGGTGCAAAGACAATCGACGAGTTGTCCTTTCGCTTTCAAAAAATATCCGGTCTTCAACACCGGTCATCAATGTTATCCATTACGTCGTATCACTATTCGGAATGGGTAATCCGAATAACGAGCGCAATAATTTAAAAATAAGTGTGGCATTCAAATCCAAGTAAATCACAACAAATACCTTTCAAAGGTAAATATTGATAGTCGGTTATTGAACTATCAATGGATATGCACACATCACCAGATTCCAAATAATTTTCCAAATTATTTATTTCCCAAAAATATATTTACAAGATATATAATTTTCACACTTCAAAAATAAATCAATATTTATTTTTAAACAAATTCCACTTCCTTTTATAAATTCCTTAGTGAATTTATATTTCGAAATATTTATGAATAAACGATTTCAATTATTCATTTTTCAATTTATCTTCAAAAAGATAAATTCTCTAGGCTTTTCATTTTGCATTGGAAAAACATTTCCATACTTATTATTAATAAGTAATTCACAATCCATTTATTTTCAACACTTGGAAAATATTCAATATACTTAAATCGAAACTTAGTATATATTTCATTCTTTAAGGATATCATTCTCTTATCCATATTTGTTTGGACCAAAACGAATGTTGCGTAAAACATCGTTACGACAACCCAAAATCACTAGTATAGGGATTCGAAATTAAAATAGATATATAAATCCCAATACTATACAAAACATTTCCTTTCGGAAATCATTTACTATAACAACAGTGTTATAGTCCACCATTTCCTTCTATTTCTCGAAAACATCTATTTCAACAATAAATGTTGAAATCTATGGTTTCGAATCTCAATCCAATTAAAACATCGTTAACTTGTTTTAATTCTATTTAAAACATCACATTCAAAACAATTTCTTTAACATATTATTAACTATTCAAAAACGTGAATATACTTGTTAACAAATTTCATCCTTTTATTCATTTTATTTTAAAGGATTATTCACTATCTAAAATGTGAATATAACTCCATAAATAAGTTATAACAATTTACTTATCAAAATAAGTCGTTTGCGAATTTACAAAACCACGTTTATAAATTATATTTCTATTTGTTTTATAACTACTTCCTTTATAAATCTCCTTTATTAACCTATCTCAATTCATATCTCAATGATATACTAAAAGTTCATATTATAAGTGAAATACTTATAATTTATTTGCTTGCAAAAATCGTTCCTTTGAACTTCATACTTATAAATCTTATAACTTATAAGATTCAATTATTTATCCAAAACCATTCTTTTAATAACTTTATGAATTTTATAAACCTACTGCTTATAAAATTCCATTTATAACTTCACCTATTATAATTCTATAAATTTCATTCATTTATGAAATTCATTCACAATTCATTCTAACACTTATAAAAACTCGTTTTATAACTCAAATATTTTAATTTACAAATTATCAATTTATAAATCTCTTATATAAATCAATTTATATTATTCTTTTAAAACGTCTTTAATCTCCTTTATAATTTCACCATTTTGATTTATAAAATAATCAAATTTTATAAATCCTATTTTTAAACTTTTTACAATAAATCCAAAAATCTCAATTTAACTATTTTATAAAATCATTAACCCCATATTTTCAAAAATCAACTTTTAACTATATTTCTCAAAAATCATAGTTTTTATAACATTAAAAATTATAACGTTTATTTATTTAAAATGAATCAATTCCAAAAATATAGTATATTTTCAAAAATCACTTTAGAATCATTTTAAAATTCCAAAATCTTGGCCCAATGATGCTACACACCAAATAGTCAATCACGACAACAACGATATCATATATCGATATGATAATCAACGAATATCAAAATATCCATAATCAAACAAATACTGTTGAGGAATCCAGTTGGATCCCTCCAACCTGTTTTCCTGCATCCACAAACATTAGCACAATACCAATTCCGCTCCAGTACGGAATTATCGTGGTATATGGGATTTAAAATATTATCCGCTTAATAGACGGCGTAATAGGGTCTCATCCGCCAAAAAAATGCGGGAAATCAATAACTCCAATATATACATATGCCAATATATATATATTGCTATTATATATAATACCAATTTCACTGTTTATGAAATATTCGCGGTATATGTTTTTAATAAATAACATCCGCTTACTAACGGCGCATAATGTCTATTTTATCAATCAATAGATAACAATCATCATTCAAACATGCATTCAAATATTTTAAATCTAACTATTTAAAATAAAAATCGAAACTAATTCGATTGAGTGAGAAGTTCTCACCTTGATTTCAATTTCGTTTTAGCGATTTATTTCGAATAAAATTAAACGGACGTTTAATTTTACCCAAAATTCTCACTAACTCCAAACGACTCCAATCCAACTCCATCGCGTAGTGCTCATCCATACGATTCCAACACAACTAGTTTCGCGCGTTTTCGACCTCGTATGAAAAAGTTATGATTTTTACAAGTTTTCACGAATTTTATATAAACTATTTACAACATAAATTTTCTATTTTTAACCTATCTGCAAATCTCAGCCACTGGATTCCTTACCCCCTCATCATGACCATGCGTTCCCTCCATCTCCCTCATGTTATTCCTACAGGCCACAAGCCGCACCAAGGAACCCATAAGCACAAATTAGGTTTAGGTTATTATTATTTTTTTTATTGAGAGAGAGAGGGGGCTATTTATAGGGAAACAAACGAACACTATTCATTCCGGAAATTCCAAACTCCGACTCACGCGCCGTAACCAGCGTTTCTAGGGTTTACCCCGCGTTCCGGACACAATGGAACAGGTTTCGGAAGCTAATTCGGTCATCTGTGCGAGTTATGGCTATAAACGTTCAATTTAAATTAAACCGATTTAAACGATTTTCTAGGCGTTTTAATCTGTACCGGACAAACGATAAATCCGATTGACACGAAATTTTAAACCTTACAATAATATCACATTACGGATCTGATGAAACTCGTTCCGTCGAAATCCGAGACTTTTTGAAAAATGGCTATTTTAACTCGCCAAATTAATATTAAAAACAATTTGATGCGTTTCAAGCTGCTACGATCAAACGATAACTCCAATTGACACGAAAATTGAAATTCGGTAATGACTAACTATTACGGATCCATTGGAACTAGTTTCGTCCAATTCTGAGACTGTTCAAAAATTGACTATTTTCACTAGTCGATTTAATATTAAAATATTCAATTTTCACAAATTAACTTTTAATTCGATTTTAAAAGTTCTAAAATATCGTTCTAACTTCAATATGATAAAATAAAATTTTAGAAATCATTTTCAATCATATTTAACTCAATTTTCAATTATTTCCATAATTTAACATATTAAATTATCGATTTAATTATCCAATTAAATCCAATTATTCGAAATAAAATTTATTCGACTTATAAATTCACTTATTAATAATTAAAATTAATTAAATATTCAAATTTTAATTACTTAAAATCCTGGGTCGTTACAATATTGAATTTATTAAGTAAATATCTCAAAGCTAAATAATAGTAAATCGAATTTGATATATGAAATTATCGAGTTAGTTTTGAAATTTTGGAATATTTAAAGCCTTGAAATATATCGATTATGAAATGGTTTATTTGTGGTTCAAAATCTGTATTTGAAATCAATATAATGGTTTATTGAGAATTGAACATAAATTGATGACTTGATATTTGATTAAATTTAAATTTTGGAAATTGAGTTGATTTGAATATATTTATGAAATTTGAGAAAGCTATTTTATTATTTAAGGTATTTTAAATTATATATATGTATATATATATTTAAAACTATTTGTATATGTTACTTTATAAAATTTATTTCATATAAACTATTTAATATAAATTATTTGAATATAAACTATTTTAAATTATAACTATTTTTATATAAACTTTTTTAAATTATAAACTATTTTATTTTATGTACTATTGTTTATATTTAAACAGTTAAGTGGGAAGTGTTATGATTTCAAAGCATTATGAATTCTAAATTTTGATTTCCAAGTATTATGACTTCCAAAGTGTTTGATTTAGAAAGTGTTATAACTTTGATATACTAAGATTTTGTAAATTGATATATTTGAGATGGATATATTTAAAATGGAAATGATATCGTATTTGGTTTTGAAATGGAAGTGATATCGTATTGATAAGGTTTTGAAATGACAATGATATTTTGGTTTTGAAATATAAACTATTTTGGAAGTTTATTAAATGACCAATCAGTGTAATAATTACGTAGTTATTGAAGAGTCCGGGATCGGTTAGGGACATACTCTCTGTCCAAACCGAAACCACTTTAATAACTATTGTATGCAGAGTGTGATCCAGAATGAAGTGGTTGAAATGATGACGTTGCTAGATTTGAAGAAAGAGAACGATAATGGATAGCCTTGACACTTGCGTCAAATTGGAAATGACTAAAACAGTAGCCGTGCCGGGCCATTGAGGCTAGCCACGTCTAAGCGAACACACTTCTTCATATACTACTCATTACTTGTTTTGTGTTATACCTATGGAGTACTCCCTGATAGCCCACTAATTTACAGTGGAGTTTACAGTGCTGTATAGACTATGACGCTTATATAAAATGTGTTAAGGGGGATAATTGTAACGGCTTAACACTATTTTTAATAGTTTACTTTACTTTAGACATTATTATAATAGCGTATATTACTACACAGTAGATAGTTTAACGGATCCTTAATGGATGGTTATCTCAACATCTTTTGATTTACTGGTATTTTCAGTTGCTATTTCACTTGAGATAGATTTATTGATATAAGAATGTTAATCCTGACTCGAGTATTTTGTGTTTTGCTCTACGCTCGGGTCAGACTGAGTGTACCAGTATTTGAGACTCACCTCTGGAGTTGGGGCTTCGCTTGGAGATCCAGCTATCTATCCAGCTTTCAGATATTCAGTTGATTCTAGTGATGTATTCTGATTCTTGTATTTGACTATTGCATTCGAGACTTCTGTTGTAACTTATTTAACTGTTATATATATAGTAGCTTCATGAACTACTATTCATTTTTGTTTCTGCTACATATTGTTATATTAATCCGTGTCTGTGATTTTGTGATTATTTATTTACTGTATATGCTGAATTTTGCCAAATATAAACTTAAAATATGCTATTTTGAGAAATTCAATTTCGGCATATTTGGATGCGAATGGTTGAAAATATCAGGTCGTTACATTTGGTATCAGAGCTTTGGCTCTAGGAAAAACTTAGCATGTATGGTAAATTTAATTACACAATCACTTTCGTTTAAGCTTTAATTCTTTCCTCTTCGATTTGAATTTCCTTTGAATTTTGGAACGTCCCTCGGTTCCAAAATCCGTCATTGCCTCTCCCTATTCGTATTCTGGAGTATCTCATAACTCCACTTCGAATGATCATTATAATGAGTTGGTGGTCTAGCTAATCTTCGAATGATTTGTAAATGGGAGAAACTCCTTTACACTAGGCATTGATTTACCGAAGATTTCTGTATCCTCGGTTTACGATGCTATCTATCTCCTGCTATTCCTGAATTCTATCTCTTGTGATCAAATGTCGATTTTGCCTCGAAATTTAACATCGATCGTATTCTTGAAGTCACGGTTGACCCAGTTAATGTTACCCGCGATTTAATGAACTTATCCATCTTCCTATTTTGTTATTTAATTATCTTATCTTGGTTTCAAACCTATCTTCAAATCCAAATTCTCTTTGATTAAGTCCATCAAATTTGAATCTCTATCCTTTCTTTGAAATCCATTCTTGTAGCGTCGAGCAAGGAAGTGTATTTGTAAATCAATATTAAAATTTATATATATATATATATATATATTGTGTTGTTTGAGCTGTTGATGTTGATTTGGGTTTCCGATCGATTTATCTGATCAACGCTATCGATAGGATTTTTAAAACACTTGAATAGAGCAAACTAACACAATATTGTTTTCAAATTGGTAAATTTAATAAAGTTTTTATGATTACATTATATATATAAGTATGAATTTTTTGTAACTAAACTGTTAATAAATTTATTGTTGAAATGATAATATTTGATTATCATTTATTGTTTTGTAAACCATTGGCTTTTATCTCTCATACACACACACATATAAATAATTGAACTATAGATCATGGTTATAACTTAATTTGGAAATTGAAATGAATTTAAATCATGAATATAAGAATTTAATTTTTGGTGATTTCAAACTTTGATTTGAAAGTTTTAAAGTGTAATGTATTTAAAATATTTTCAAATAGAAATCATTTCAAAAAAATTTAAATGTTTTAAATGTGGGGGATGCGGATTAAGGATCTTAAGGCAGAAATAACACTAGAAGGGGGGGGGTGAATAGTATTTTAAAGAATATATGAACTATATGACTAAATTAAAACTTTCAACACAAATCTAAACAGAATTCTAACACAGAATGATCACAGAACATATAACAAATGCAAATAGTAAAGTAAAGCAAGTAAAAGGAAAGAACACACCGGATTTTATACTGGTTCGGAATCCTACATCCAGTCATGCACCAAGGCAATATCCTTGTACAGATTTTTATAAGCCAATATCCAAATTACAACCCTCAATTTCTAAGGCCTTGAGGAACCCTCCTATCTCCGAGTCTGGGGTAAACTCTCTTGATTTACGGGACACAAGATCACCCTAATACTTCTTAATAACAATCCTTTTGAATGGATAGACTCTATGGACTTTTTGAATACAAATTAATCCTATAACTCTGAATAGCACTTTGATCTTTAGTAGAATGATGGAGATTCAAATAGAGAGAGTATCTAAATGATTTCCTATTGAGAATTTGGCAGAATGATGGCACGATCTTGAAAATATGAAGTTTTATGGATATGGAATGGTGGAGAAGAAAGAGTGAAGAAAATAAGAAAGTAGTAGTTAAAAAAATTCGTTTTGGAAGCCTTTATATAGATGCACAACAGTCATAACCATTGGCGAAAGGTTTTTGAACGAATGGACACTTCTTTTGAAATTTGAATTTTGAATCCAACTGTCACCATGTCGACATGGGGTATCCCCATATGTCGACATCCCTCAGTTCAAAATTGTAGAGATGTTGTTTTGTAAAAGCATTTGAATTTAAAACAAGTTGAAACTTCTCTGAAGAATAAAGTGTTTAAACAATATTTTGAGATAGAGAATGAATATAAAACATTATTTTAAATATATATATATATATAATTGATATAGACCGTCAATTATATAAGTAATATTTAAAATCAGAATAAGTTTTGATGTTTTAAAAATAGAAGTTTTTAAAATCAGAATGGAGGAATATTTCAAGGCTAAAACAAAGTTTGAAAACATTTTTGAAAACATTTTTGAAAACATGATTTTGAAAGCTAAAATATTTTGAAAACAGATTTAAAAACATTTTGAAAAATCTATTCAAATTGAAATTGCAAGAACCTTCCTACAGAGCTCCTCCATAGGACTCGAGAACTTGTACAAAGTAGTTTAAATGATTTTGATTTTCGTAGGTTTGTAAGCCACTTGTCGTAGGTTTGTAAGCTACTTGTCGTGGGTTTGTAAGCCACTGGTTTCGATAGAAATTGGGTTCCATCCCAAAAGAAAATTGGAAGAAAGATGAGAGTGCTATTGTGAAGTTTGAACAAAATACTAGACACTTATCTTGAGATCTTGAAATCTTGATTCTCTATAGTCTTGAATCTTGAATCTCTAATCTTCATCTTGATGCTTGAGTCTTTATACTAATCAGTCTTCGATGATACCTGCATATACTTCCTATATACATATATATATCTATCTATATGGAAATGGTAGTATATATTTTATAAAGTAAAGTACAATAACTATATAAGGTTGTTGTCATCAAAACATCATCAACTCAGTTCCTAACAATCTCCCCCTTTTTGATGATGACAACTTTTATTTATAAAATATTCTTACCATACCATAACTCTCCATAACTCCCCCTTACTCCGTGACTTCCTCTTAAAACTACAACTCCCCTTTATTCCATGACTCCCCCTTACACCAAGCACATATTTTTATAACTTTCTCCCCCTTTGACATAACAAAAAAGAATAAAAGATTAACCTGTTCTAAAGTATATATAGAATAAAAGTGTAAAGTAAACATGTAAGTGATCAAGTGTGTGTGCATATATATAAGTGTAACTTGACAATCAAATCAATATCATACATAGCAAACCAATCATGTATAGTATATGAAGTTATATACAAATCAAATCCAAACCAAACTTAAGTAAACAATTCAATCAAATCCTAATCAAATCTAAATCAAATCAAATCAAACAAACAAACAAACATACATAATGATCAGACATTCCTTGGGACTTCCACCCATCCATCTTCTCCAAAGATAGGATCAGTTTTGATAACATCCCAATTATCTTTGTCGAGAGTGACTGGTGAATTTGCTTCGGGTTCGTCTTTGCTAAGGCTTGAGATCATCCAACGAAGTGCGTCGAAGTGTTTCTCTTACTCTTTGATCATCTGCATTTGGCTTAATTCTAAGTGCCTTTGGTTTCTAAGTATAAAAGAAAGAATATTCTTGAAAGAAGTAAGAGTTTCTTCAAGATTTTCACTTAAATTCTTAATTGGAGAAGCCATAATTTAAGAAATAAGTTGAAGTGTGAGAGGAGATGAATAGAAATGGAGGTTGAGAAGTTTTTCTGGAAAAAATAGGTATTTATAGGAGTTGTTGGCCGTTCAAAATGAATTCTCACTTGGTAGTTACAAGAATTTGAAATTAGAGATTGTAACTACTTTCTGACTGTTATATGTCGACATGGGGGGATGGGGCATGTCGACATGGTCTAGACAGAATGACCAAGTTGAGTTATTTTTGATTTCTAAGTTTATTTTTGTACTCGTGGACCTATATAAACTTAAAATAAATAACTAACAGAGATATATAAAGTTGGAAAACAGAGAATGAGATAGCATTACTTATATTAGTTAACATTACATAATCTTAACTAAAAATGTAGAAAATACAAAGATAGATAAACGATAGCTAGAGAGATAATGGCTAGGATTAGTTTGATGAAGATGATGATGAAGACAAGCCAAGTTTCCTGCCTATCTTCCCAAAGAACTTGTCGATCTTGGTAGAGATTTTATCCATTTTCTTGCTAATAGATCTCTTAAGAACCTTTTGGTTTTAAGCAAGTATCTTTTGGTTCTTGAGTATGGTTTTGTTGGATGAATTGGCGGGTGTATGTGGATACTCTATACTTTCTAAAGAGGTATCTTCATCTTCCTCTTCTTCAATTTCCATTCCTTCCCCTTCTTCTTCCTTTTCCTCTTCTTCCATCTCTTCATGGGCAAGTCTCTCTTCCTTTTCGGCAAGTGTTTCATATGGTTGAAACGTAAGTGGGATTTTCATAAGAGAAATGTTCCCACGATTGAACACTTTTCTACTTACAAACTCTTCCTTTTTAACATCCACACCAAAATAATTGAAAATCCGAGTAAGGTAAATTCCATGATAAAGATTGTTTTCTCCCATATTAAAATTTTTGGGTCTTAACTCATCCAAAATAGTTTGTGCCCAATTAATATCATATTTTCCAAAAATAGCAAAAAGAGCTTTACACACTTTTGAGGTGGGATTATTGTAGTTTCCCGACCTAGGAATAATTGTGTGTTGAATAAGAAGGTTGACAATTCTTGCTTTTGGGTGGAAAAAGCGATTCTTAAAATCCATGTGGTCATCACTTTCAAAAATGTGATGAAAAGTCTCTCGATCAGCTTCATTGATTTGAAATTTCGAGAGATTCATACCGCTAGATTTGCAACCTAAAATAGTACCCAAAATATCGGAATCCAAAACAATAAGTGTTCCTTTAACACTACTCCAAATTTGATCTTCATTTCCATTATAAAATCCACGATTTAGGTTTGCATAAAACATTTTGACAAGGTTTGGATAACAAACGAAATCATTTTGCTTGTTATCAATCAAGCTAAGAATGGAGTTTTCTTCAAAAAGTTGATCGTTTTCATAAGAAGAAAAATCATCAAAAATGGCAAATTTTCCCGTATTGACTTTACCATAGTTTACATAGCTTATGTAAGCTTTGATAGCCTCCGGGTCATTGAAAAGATCATTTTTGACGGATTTGGGCAGCCTTATAGTTGATGGGTTACTTGAGGAAGCCATTGATGAGTGTTTGAGAGGAGTAGAAGATAATGAAGAAGGTTTGAATTATGAGAATAAAATTGAAAAAAGATGATAAGAGAAGTATATTAAATAGATTCTCTAAAGTCATGTTCTCTGGTCAAGAGGTGTCTTTTCAGAATTTTGAAGTAAGTGAAAAGGTGGAGGGAAATTCAAAAGTTTGAATTCAAATTTTAAAATCAAATTTCTGAGAGGCATGTCGACATGGGGTATCATGGCATATCGACATGTGCCTGTTGAATTTGAAAGGAGGTGTCTATTTTTTAAAATCTAATAAATTCCTAAAATCCTAAGAAAACTAATCTATATTCTATATCTATATTTAATTCAGTAATAATATTAAATATAATAATATTAAAATATTTTAATATTTAAAATATTATTAATTGAATTTAAAAATTCAAATTTCAAAGGGTGATTTTGAATTTAAAAATTCAAGAAATTGCAAACAAAATCAAAGCAAGCAAGCATCCAATAAAATTAAAATAAATATGTACCTATTTTTAGATCCAAACTCCAATCGTCTTCTGATTCGAGAATAGCCGTGAAGCACAGATTTGAATTATCAGTTTTCTTCTCGTCATCACTGGATGAATCTGAATCATCAAGAGTTGCTGCATATGCCTTCTTTCTTATCTTTGGTTGCTCGTTGTTTTGTTGAAATGTCTGTTTGTCTGGATATGGACAATCCATCTTGTAGTGCCATGTTTTGTTGTAGTTATAGCATCTATCGCCATTATTGTTGTTGTTGTAGTTCTCCGAAGTATTTCTGGAATTTCTTTGATCATTCCTTTTAAAGTTATTCATATTTCTATACTTCAGAAATTTCCTGAAATTTCTGGTCATGAAAGCAATTTCTTCATCACTCTCTTGTTCTGAATCTCCATTTGTTGCTTTGAATGCGATCGATTTCTTTTCCGTTGCCTTAGATTCTTTTCTCCCTTGTAGTTGAACTTCATAAGACATTAGATTACCGATTAACTCTTCGATCTTCATTTGACTAACATCATTTGCCTCTTCAATAGTAAGTGCCTTTTGATCCCATTCTGGAGTGAGTGAATTGAGTATTTTTCTGACTTGATCTTCTTCTGAGAAACCCTTTCCTAAAGCAATCAATGAATGTACAATATCTTGAAATCGACAATACATGTCGGAAATGGACTCATTTTCATGCATTTTAAACAATTGAAACTGGTTAGTTAATATGGAAATTTTAGTCTTATGCTCAGTAGTCCACTGGGCAAAATTAGTAGTTGGTTTAACATATTCAATTTGTGTCATATTCCAAGTATCTAAACTTATGGATTGTAAATAAATTTTCATCCTCTATGCCCAATATGCATAATTACTGCCATTAAAAAGTGATGGTCTAACAGTAGACCGACCTTCTATAAATGAACTAGTGTTAGTGCTTGTGTTGACAGAAGTAGTAGTGACAGGAGTGACATTACTAGTGTGTTGTGCCATTAAAACTTTTCAAATTTCAGATTATGAAAACAATGAAAACCAATGCTCTGATACCAATTGTTGGGGATGCGGATTAAGGATCTTAAGGCAGAAATAACACTAGAGGGGGGTGAATAGTATTTTAAAGAATATATGAACTATATGACTAAATTAAAACTTTCAACACAAATCTAAACAGAATTCTAACAAAGAATGATCACAGAACATATAACAAATGCAAATAGTAAAGTAAAGCAAGTAAAAGGAAAGAACACACTGGATTTTATACTGGTTCGGAATCCTCCTACATCCAGTCCTGCACCAAGGCAATATCCTTGTACAGATTTTTATAAGCCAATATCCAAATTACAACCCTCAATTTCTAAGGCCTTGAGGAACCTTCCTATCTCCGAGTCTGGGGTAAACTCTCTTGATATACGGGACACAAGATCACCCTAATACTTCTTAATAACAATCCTTTTGAATGGATAGACTCTATGGACTTTTTGAATACAAATTAATCCTATAACTCTGAATAGCACTTTGATCTTTAGTAGAATGATGGAGAATCAAATAGAGAGAGTATCTAAATGATTTCCTATTGAGAATTTGGCAGAATGATTGCACGATCTTGAAAATATGAAGTTTTATGGATATGGAATGGTGGAGAAGAAAGATTGAAGAAAATAAGAAAGTAGTAGTTAAAAAAATTCGTTTTGGAAGCCTTTATATAGATGCACAACAGTCATAACCATTGGCGAAAGGTTTTTGAACGAATGGACACTTCTTTTGAAATTTGAATTTTGAATCCAACTGTAACCATGTCGACATGGGGTATCCCCATATGTCGACATCCCTCAGTTCAAAATTGTAGAGATGTTGTTTTGTAAAAGCATTTGAATTTAAAACAAGTTGAAACTTCTCTGAAGAATAAAGTGTTTAAACAATATTTTAAGATAGAGAATGAATATAAAACATTATTTTAAATATATATATATATAATTGATATAGACCGTCAATTATATAAGTAATATTTAAAATCAGAATAAGTTTTGATGTTTTAAAATAGAAGTTTTTAAAATCAGAATGGAGGAATATTTCAAGGCTAAAACAAAGTTTGAAAACATTTTTGAAAACATGATTTTGAAAGCTAAAACATTTTGAAAACAGATTTAAAAACATTTTGAAAAATCTATTCAAACTGAAATTGCAAGAACCTTCCTACAGAGCTCCTCCATAGGACTCGAGAACTTGTACAAAGTAGTTTAAATGATTTTGATTTTCGTGGGTTTGTAAGCCACTTGTCGTAGGTTTGTAAGCTACTTGTCGTGGGTTTGTAAGCCACTGGTTTCGATAGAAATTGGGTTCCATCCCAAAAGAAAATTGGAAGAAAGATGAGTGTGCTATTGTGAAGTTTTAACAAAATACTAGACACTTATCTTGAGATCTTGAAATCTTGATTCTCTAGAGTCTTGAATCTTGAATGTCTAATCTTCATCTTCATGCTTGAGTCTTTATACTGATCAGTCTTCGATGATACCTGCATATACTTCCTATATATATATATATATATATATATATATATATGGAAATGTTAGTATATATTTTATAAAGTAAAGTATAATAACTATATAAGGTTGTTGTCATCAAAACATCATCAACTCAGTTCCAAACATTAAATCCGTGCGCTCCTCTTTTATTGCTGGAAATTAATTTCGGTGACGGCGGCCGCATCATCGACATTCATTTTCGAGTTTCGAAGTGGAGAGACCATTCAGTAGCGTTGCTACTCTTTTGTTTGGAAAATGAATTTGATTTGAACTTCTTAAGAATGACTTAATTTATAATATATATTATAGATCTGATTTGATATATATAGTATATGTATATTTATCTATAAAATGGTTTGAAGTTAATCGGAAATTTAATCCTTAAAATTATGTTAAATGATGATTTTAAATAAAGCCAAACTTTGAATAAATATTTAAAATTGAAATTTTTAATGAAATTTTACTTATATAATATTCAATTGCATTCCAATATAACTTACCTTAACATTCAGAAGTTGAAAATGTAATTGAATAATTTACAATGTAGAATAATGATTAATAATTTTATAAATAAAAATTAAGTGGTTGAAATAAATGTTATACACTTAATTTTAAATTATAAAATGCTAATAGAGATAAATAGAATAATAAGTTAATAGCATAATAAAAGAGATAAATAAAATAAATTCTGTTTTGAGGAAATTAATAAATTGAAATAAAGTAAACTTAATGAAATATCTTGAATTTAAATTCAATTATCGAATATTGATTAATCTAAATTGAATTTCTTTTGAAAGAAACCTTTTGTATCTAACATTAATAATTGTGAAATTAAATCGATTTAATGGAAACCTTGAAGTTAAAAACCAATTGTTGAGTGTAAAATTGAAATTTATATGGTTTGAACTAATTATTTATTTTGTTTTCAACCTATTTTCATTCTAGTTATTTCTATTCTCCTACCTCCTTCCTTTTCGAGGACGAAAAGTTTTGAGTGGGGGAAAGTGTAACGACCCGTAAATTTTAACTATTTCAATAATGTGATTAATTGAATTTTTGTGAAATTTTAAATAATATAATTTTTAAATAAAATTTTTATATTTGGAATACGCATATTTAAATATAGAAGATGGTAAATTTTCATCTCATTTTATGAAAGTTTATTTCATTGTGAAATTCTATTAAATTCAAGTCAGTTAATAATTATTGATAATAAAATATTTTTCAAATCTGAATATTTTTACATAAAAAAAATTCTAAATCATCTCTGACTAAGACTGTAACGACCCCAAATTTTGGAATTTGTTTTTCTTCCAATAGTTAATGTAAATTTCGAATAAATTTTAGAATAAATAATTTTTTTGAATATTTAGCTTGTGTTTGAATTGGGATTTACAAAAATAATAATCAAATAGATATTAAACTTTAAAAGGAATTAAAATGAGTATTGATGTTAAGAAAATACTTTAGATGAACTTATAGTTATATAAAATATGAGAAGTAAAATATAATACAAACAAATGTATTACAATAATAATAAATATATTTGTATTGACATACAAGACAAGTATATAGACAAATGTTTGATAAGTAACACATAGCTAAATTCAAACAACATGTTAAATAGAAGTTAATTTATTTTACAAAGTAATAAAGACGAAAATAAATGAAAACAAAGAAAGTATTAAACTAGTAAACTAAAAAAAAAATGAAAGCAAGTAAAATAAAATATGTATAGACAAAATATGACATTAACAAAAGATCTACAGCCACCACAATCTCATTGGATAAGGAAGAGACGCAGGCAAGTAAGAGAAAAGTGAGATGTCTAAACAAATAAAAAAAAAAGTGAAGCAAGAAAACTCTCTGCCTTGTGTTGTACAACACAAAACAAAATAAAGTGTTGACTGCAAAAACAAAGGAAAAAGACCTGAAAGGAAAATGAAACAAGTAAGATATGCTAGGCAAAAGCAAGTAAAAGAATAATAGAAAACAAAGAAATAATGCTTGTGGTATAAAGTAAAAGGGAAATATCTATGTATTTATCAAATGAAACAAAGTATATGTATGTAGCCGAGTCAAACAAACAAGGCATAAAACCAGGTCTAAATCTAAAGTACAAATATAAAACAAGTACAAGCAAAGATGAATATGTGTAGGCTGAGAATGCACTTGAAAAAAATATGTGTAAGCTTGCTAATGAAGTATATCCATGTGTTCAACAAAAGAAACGGCCAAAGTACAACAGGTATACATATTTAAGTATACAATATGAAAAGAAGATGTACAAAACAATTAATGCGAGCATACAAAATGAGATTTGTAGCCACCAGCCTCAGATCTTGTTTAATAAAAAAAAAAAATATAATCACCCTGTACAATAGTAATACCCTGTACCATGCCTTCTTTCTTTAATCCCTGTCTACTTCTTTTCTTTCCTATGTACTTTCACATCTGCATACATATCAGTTGGAAAGCCAAAGAAACTTTATATAGAAACTAAGGCAAAACTTAGGTAAACAACATCAAACAAACAACAACGCAACTCAATCAAACCAGAAATCAAGTGAGAAGCTTCAACAAGAAATCTCAAGCCAGTTTCAAAAGGCAACAAATGTTTTTCTCTGTTCTTCATATATAAATGAGTAACAGTCAACCATTTAATCTTAAGTATATATATTGAAGAATGCTTTGTGTATATGTATGTACCAGTGGGTTTTTTTTTCCTCTGTTCTTCATATATAGGTATAGAACTACAATAAGAAAACTCAATTTCTTGCTTCCCAGTTAATGCCAGGCTTTGATTTCAAACAATATAGTTGTATTTAGGTATAAGTTAAAATCTAAAAATGGTTTCGTGAAATAATAAATGCATGTGAAGTAGAAAAATCAAATGTTTACAGTAAAAACTTTAATCTCTGGAAATTTCGAATTTCACGAAATATTGATTCAAGTATATATCTCGGATCCTGACTGAAAATAATGGTTTTTAACATGAATTTGAGGATTTTTAGTGGGCTGTTGTAAGAACAAATTGATGATGTTCGAATTAGGCCTTTTGGTCGAATTCAACCGACATGTTGATCTGGGCGGGTCGAGGTTGTTTGAGGTGGTGAAGAAGCCTATGGTAGTGGTAGGAAAAATAGGTGGAGGTTGCATCGGCGACGGCGGCGACGGCGGCGATCGTTTCTATTTTGTAAACCTAATTTCCTTCATGGTCAAACTTTCGATCACCGCGGCCTTGATAGTGCGTCAAGTGGCGCGAGGTCTTGGGTGAGGGTAGCTTGGTCGTGGACGAAGGGTCGGTCGAAGTTGCAGAGTCTCTGGTGGTTGTGATGAGGAGAACGAGCCGTTGACAGGGTTGTGATGCAGTGCCTTGCTCGTTTCCAGGTTTTGTCTCCAAGTACTTTGTATCGAGCTTGAATGCTAAATGTCGTTTAGATGACTTGATCACCGATACAATGATGGGAATAAGTCTGAGGGGAGATCGCCGATGATGGGGGTTGGTCAACGTAGGCCGGAGGTCACTCCGTTGGAGGTGCACGTGCACGGTGCATTTGTATGTCTGGATGTTTTTTTTTTTTGGAAGAAGAAAATAGGGTGGTTAGTGAAACTGGGTGGAACCGGGTTAACGTGAGTGTTCTCAAGTGTTTTGCTAAGGGCTTGGATAATTAAAGTGGTTACAGGTTTCTTTGGAAACCCTTTTGTTTTCAAATTTAATTTAATTTTAAAATCTGAAAAAACAAGTTTTAAAACAAAATTTAAAACCAAAATTTGAAGTATGGAATTCAAAACTGAGTTGAACTTTTTAAATTTAACTTAGATTTTATAGATTAGAAATGTTTTAAACAACTTTGAAAAGGGTTTAAATAGTTTGAATTTAAAAGAAAAGAAAATTGAAATAAATGTTCTTCAAATATATAGGTAAGAAAAGTTTTATCTTGATAAAAATTTGAATTAATTATTTGTAATTAAATTAATTACCAAGATAATTATAATTGATTAATTAATTTGTAATTAATTAATGGAATGAATAATTCATCAATAAGGTTAATAACTTTAAAGAAAAATCAATTAATGTGGTTAATTAATTAATTTAAGTGGTTAATTAATAAAGGTAACTAAATTAAGAATAATGTTTTTCTTAAAACTCAATTAGGATTTAATGATTTGAAATTCATTTAAATAAATAGTTAATAAAATGGGTAATTTATTTATTTAATTAGTTGTTGATTTGGATTAATTAAATAAGTAATTAAAGTTTAAATTAACTAAATTAAAGTCTAAGTTTAATAAATTAAGGAAAAATTAATTTGTAACTAAGGATTATAAATTAGATATTAATTAATGATTAAAGTTGATTAATCAAGTGATTAAGAATAATTAATTTATGAATGTGATTAATAAATTAAGGCGATTAATTTGAGAATAATCAATAAATTAAAGTTAATTAATTAGGTAATTGATTTAAAAGTTGATATAATTAATATGATTAATTATGAATAATTTAATTAACTAAAGTGATTGATGAGTTAATTTATATCAAAGAAGTTGAAATTAATAAATCAAGATTTGATAATTAATTTATAAGTAATTAATTTACTTGGAAATAAATTGAATTAAATTAGGATTAAGAAATTAAATTAATCCTGCTTATAAATGATTATTAGATGCTTGACCTTACTTATGAATGATTGCATTGTATCAAATGCCTTGAAGTGATTTTCCTATCTGATTTATGATATTTTGTCATGTGTATTGAGCTGTGTATAAGTTATTCATTTATTTACATTGGTATATTATCTGTGAATTTGTGAATGGACGATGAGCGTTATAGTTTATATCACTTATTAACTATATTTATGTGTTTTGAATCTATGATGATTGAATGTTGTTGCACTATTGTGTTAAACCCCTGGACCACACTTACACACACACAATTATGGTTTTCACGAGGAAATCGATTTAAGTCACGGATTTTGAACGATTTTAAATAGAAAATTTAAATTCAATTGGTTTGAAAATAAGATTGGGGTTAAAGTGAAAAGCAATTGAAATGGAATTTCAAAGATGAAATTTGTTTTGAGTAACTTGATTAAGTTTTGAAATTTAAATATTTTGATTTAAATTTCAATTCAATATTTGAAATTGAATTCTATGATTTGAAACTAGGGATTTAACGATATTATACTAGTTATATACGAGTAAAACCATTTTTAAAGTATTATTTTTGGGAATTTGAATTTACCCAAAGGTTGTAACCTGTATAAATGAAATCAGGGTTTTCCGAAATAAGTTATTTCTAAATGAAAAAAAAAACTTTCGTAGAAGAAATGAATTTCAAATTGTATCAAACAGATTTCAAGTTTAAACTGAAAAAGTTTTCCCAGTTATTGATGAATATTTGAAAACAAATTTTAAAAAAGCGAATATTTGGAAATAGTTTTAAATCTATAAGATAAATCTTTAATTTAAAGATTTAATGAATTAATCCAATTGAAATGGAATTGTTTTGAAATACATGAATGAATCTTTGAGAAACTGGGTGAACTTGTGAAATAAATCTTTTTGTAAAAAGAATTTGAAATGGTAATTGGTTTAAACCATTTGAAAGAAAGTTTTGGGTATTAAGTTGTGACTTAATTGAAATCGCAATATCCATATGTTTTTGAAATATTGCGCTCACTATTCGGTTTAGCCGGGAGAGGACCTTTGTGTCATATATCCCATTCCGAATATGTGATATGTCGTTATGGATAGCATTTGAAGATCGGTGGTGAAGATCGGATATTTTCGAAAACGAAAGGTTTCTTGTCGATTGTCTCTGCACTGGCTGATCCCCGGTATAGAGATTCTATATGTGATGGGAAGTTCGGACGTGATTAGTGAATTTCCGGATTGCAAGGGCTTCTTTGGAAGTGCCTTCGGTTCTGTTCGAACCCGGAATAGACTTGTATGGATTGTGTGTCTGACATTACAATTTGAGATATAAAGCAGATTTCTTTCAAATACATTTCTGTTGGTGGCGAAGAATTTATTCTTTTAGCTTAACACCCTTCTCTGAGACGTACGAGCTCAGAGGTTATGTAGTTAAAGGTTATCAGCGATATATTCCCAATTTGGTAATGTGACATGCTAAGTGTTGCTGTAAAATGATCATTGTTTGATCATTTGTGATATGATCATTTGTTTGATCATTTATCTTTGTGATCATTACTTTGATCATTTGTTGACCCAAAGTATGGCTTTGTACCAAAGCGTAGCTTTGTGGACGAGACTTCGTCGAGCCTCACACCCCGGAATGGTCAAAACAGATGCAGCAAGGTTATTAGGGGGTAGCGCCCCTTTAGGGTATGTACATCTCCTTCTGGATAGAAGTGGTATCATGGTATGGAGCCCAGATACTTACTTATGTGGACATCACAAACCTATATATAGCTTGTTTTGTGATTTGATGTTGGGGCCCCGGTTAAAGGTTGTTACAACCGGGAGGTGGCATACTCGTGTCAGTAGTTACCCAGTTAGGGGTAACCCGGCCTTGTGTTGGCAGAGATCTGGTTAGGTGCTCGGGGACGTTCTTCCAGAGGCGTTCTCATGTGGCAATGGGAAGTTCCTTGGCCTGACCATTTGTTGGAAATCCAAAGAAACAATACGAACATTGTACGGTTTTAGTTGTATTACCTGCTATGGAATGTGGCGGTAACCTGCTATTGAACATAGTAGCTATAGTAGGCACAAGTGCGGAATGCCTATGCTGGCTAAGATTTATATTCTACATTCGAAATTGTTTTTCTACACTATGCACTTATAATAATAATAATATCAAAAAAAATTTCTACGTTTTAAGCATGTTTGACTATCATAAGAAGAAATCTCCTCCAAGTCTGCGTTTGCATTGTGTGTGTGGCGGGAGGTCTTATGGTAGTTTCATTTTCAAAAAGCATTGCGAATTTGCTTCAAAATTCTTTTGTTGATTGTTTTAAAAGATAAACTGTTTTCGTTGCTCATACCAGTCCCATGACTGATCCGGAGTTTATTGTTTCTTTCCTAAACTCTGGGTGCTCATTATTTTCCACACGAGCAGTCTAGAGTTGGGTTTTTCAGATAGTTAGATATAGTGGATTATCTGGAGTTAGTTCAGTCTTTGGTTCGCACCAGTCTTGCTTATCTTTGTGCATCGTTATTCGGAGTTCGAGCTATTGCTGGATTGATTCTTGGAGATGGAGTTCAGATTTGGAGTTCTTCGTTGAAGACTATCTTAGAGTTATTTATTCCGCTGCTAGTGTCATATATTTCTTTTCCGCTGCTATTTGTTTTATCATATCTCTGATGTATATTGATATTCATTGTAACATATGTTGTATCGGATATTGTATCAAAGCTGTATATCAATGTATTATTTTATTTTTATTTCCGCTGTGTTATTTACTTAATGTTGTTATAAGCTCCGGCGAATCGGATTTGAATGGTTGAATCTACGGCATTCGAATACGATTTAAAGTATGGATGTCAATTTTCGAGCGGGCAAAACCCTAGTCGTTACATTTGGTATCAGAGCTAAGGTTGAACTTTAGCTCAGGAGTATAACACGTTAAGTAGCTCATTACAGATAGGGTGAAGTAAACCCTAGAATGAGTAATCCTTAAGATATCCATTTGAATGCCTCAGTAAATTCTCTTGCTATCCACCAATAGTGAGTATGAGTGCGAGAATAGAACGAGATAGGGGACAGGGAAATACGACTATCAATGGTCGATACTCTGTAACAACAGTGGAAACAATCTTTTCTCTATTAATCTCTTTTGTTCGGCGTCTCTTTTCAATTTTTTTGATAGTTCCTGGTAGATCCAAGAAGGAAATTCGATATACTAATACGGGACATAAACTCCAATTTGGTCAGAATTGTTTGTTTGGATGAATTGGTTGCTTTGGTTGTTATGGTTGGTAGGTATATTTTAGTTTTAAACTAAAAAAAAAAATTTGAAATTGTTCCTCTATCTTTTATCTATCTTCGTTATCTCTCTCTGGCGAATTTCGAGGACGAAATTCTTTTTAAGGGGGGAAGTCTGTAACGACCCCAAGTTTTGGAATTTGTTTTTCTTCCAATAGTTAATGTAAATTTCGAATAAATTTTAGAATAAATAATTTTTTTGAATATTTAGCTTGTGTTTGAATTGGGATTTACAAAAATAATAATCAAATAGATATTAAACTTTAAAAGGAATTAAAATGAGTATTGATGTTAAGCAAATACTTTAGATGAACTTATAGTTATATAAAATATGAGAAGTAAAATATAATACAAACAAATGTATTACAATAATAATAAATATATTTGTATTGACATACAAGACAAGTATATAGACAAATGTTCGATAAGTAACACATAGCTAAATTCAAACAACATGTTAAATAGAAGTTAATTTATTTTACAAAGTAATAAAGACGAAAATAAATGAAAACAAAGCAAGTATTAAACTAGTAAACTAAAAACAAAAATGAAAGCAAGTAAAATAAAATATGTATAGACAAAATATGACATTAACAAAAGATCTGCAGCCACCACAATCTCATTGGATAAGGAAGAGCCGCAGGCAAGTAAGAGAAAAGTGAGATGTCAAAACAAATAAAAAAAAAGTGAAGCAAGAAAACTCTCTGCCTTGTGTTGTACAACACAAAACAAAATAAAGTGTTGACTGCAAAAACAAAGGAAAAAGACCTGGAAGGAAAATGGAACAAGTAAGATATGCTAGGCAAAAGCAAGTAAAAGAATAATAGAAAACAAAGAAAGAATGCATGTGGTATAAAGTAAAAGGGAAATATCTATGTATTTATCAAATGAAACAAAGTATATGTATGTAGCCGAGTCAAACAAACAAGGCATAAAACCAGGTCTAAATCTAAAGTACAAATATAAAACAAGTACAAGCAAAGATGAATATGTGTAGGCTGAGAATGCACTTGAAAAAAATATGTGTAAGCTTGCTAATGAAGTATATCCATGTATTCAACAAAAGAAACGGCCAAAGTACAACAGGTGTACATATTTAAGTATACAATATGAAAAGAAGATGTACAAAACAATTAATGCGAGCATACAAAATGAGATTTGTAGCCACCAGCCTCAGATCTTGTTTAATAATAAAAAAAATATAATCACCCTGTACAATAGTAATACCCTGTACCATGCCTTCTTTCTTTAATCCCTGTCTACTTCTTTTCTTTACTATATACTTTCACATCTGCACACATATCAGTTGGAAAGCCAAAGAAATTTTATATAGAAACTAAGGCAAAACTTAGGTAAACAACATCAAACAAACAACAACGCAACTCAATCAAACCAGAAATCAAGTGAGAAGCTTCAACAAGAAATCTCTAGCCAGTTTCAAAAGGCAACAAATGTTTTTCTCTGTTCTTCATATATAAGTGAGTAACACTCAACCATTTAATCTTAAGTATATATATTGAAGAATGCTTTGTGTATATGTATGTATCAGTGGGTTTTTTTTTTCCCTCTGTTCTTCATATATAGGTATAGAACTACAATAAGAAAACTCAATTTCTTGCTTCCCAGTTAATGCCAGGCTTTGATTTCAAACAATATAGTTGTATTTAGGTATAAGTTAAAATCTAAAAATGGTTTCGTGAAATAATAAATGCATGTGAAGTAGAAAAATCAAATGTTTACAGTAAAAACTTTAATCTCTGGAAATTTCGAATTTCACGAAATATTGATTCAAGTATATATCTCGGATCCTGACTGAAAATAATGATTTTTAACATGAATTTGAGGATTTTTAGTGGGCCGTTGTAAGAGCAAATTGATGATGTTCGAATTAGGCCTTTTGGTCGAATTCAATCGACGTGTTGATCTGGGCGAGTCGAGGTTGTTCGAGGTGGTGAAGAAGCCTATGGTAGTGGTAGGAAAAATAGGTGGAGGTTGCATCGGTGACGGAGGCGACGGCGGCGATCGTTTCTATTTTGTAAACCTAATTTCCTTCAGGGTCAAACTTTCGATCACCGCGGCCTTGATAGTGCGTCGAGTGGAGCGAGGTCTTGGGTGAGGGTAGCTTGGTCATGGACGAAGGGTCGGTCGAAGTTGCAGAGTCTCTGGTGGTTGTGATGAGGAGAACGAGCCGTTGACAGGGTTGTGATGTAGTGCCTTGCTCGTTTCCAGGTTTTGTCTCTAGGTACTTTGTATCGAGCTTGAATGCTAAATGTCGTTTAGATGACTTGATCACCGATACGATGATGGGAATAAGTCTGAAGGGAGATCGCCGATGATGGGGGTTGGTCAATGTAGGCCGGAGGTCGCTCCGTTGGAGGTGCACGTGCACGGTGCATTTGTATGTCTGGATGTTTTTTTTGTTTGGGAAGAAGAAAATAGGGTGGTTAGTGAAACTGGGTGGAACCGGGTTAACGTGAGTGTTCTAAAGTGTTTTGCTAAGGGCTTGGATAATTAAAGTGGTTACAGGTTTCTTTGGAAACCTTTTTGTTTTCAAATTTAATTTAATTTTAAAATCTGAAAAAAAACAAGTTATAAAACAAAATTTAAAACCAAAATTTGAAGTATGGAATTCAAAACTGAGTTGAACTTTTTAAATTTAACTTAGATTTTATAGATTAGAAATGTTTGAAACAACTTTGAAAAGGGTTTAAATAGTTTGAATTTAAAAGAAATAAAATTGAAATAAATGTTCTTCAAATATATAGGTAAGAAAAGTTTTATCTTGATAAAAATTTGAATTAATGATTTGTAATTAAATTAATTACTAAGATAATTATAATTGATTAATTAATTTGTAATTAATTAATGGAATGGATAATTCATCAATAAGGTTAATAACTTTAAAGAAAAATCAATTAATGTGGTTAATTAATTAATTTAAGTGGTTAATTAATAAAGGTAACTAAATTAAGAATAATGTTTTTCTTAAAACTCAATTAGGATTTAATGATTTGAAATTCATTTAAATAAATAGTTAATTAAAATGGGTAATTTATTTATTTAATTAGTTGTTGATTTGGATTAATTAAATAAGTAATTAAAGTTTAAATTAATTAAATTAAAAGTCTAAGTTTAATAAATTAAGGAAAAATTAATTTGTAACTAAGGATTATAAATTAGATATTAATTAATGATTAAAGTTGATTAATCAAGTGATTAAGAATAATTAATTTATGAATGTGATTAATAAATTAAGGCGATTAATTTGAGAATAATCAATAAATTAAAGTTAATTAATTAGGTAATTGATTTAAAAGTTGATATAATTAATATGATTAATTATGAATAATTTAATTAACTAAAGTGATTGATGAGCTAATTTATATCAAATAAGTTGAAATTAATAAATCAAGATTTGATAATTAATTTATAAGTAATTAATTTACTTGGAAATAAATTGAATTAAATTAGGATTAAGCAATTAAATTAATCCTGCTTATAAATGATTATTAGATGCTTGACCTTACTTATGAATGATTGCATTGTATCAAATGCCTTGAAGTGATTTTCCTATCTGATTTATGATATTTTTTCATGTGTATTGAGCTGTGTATAAGTTATTCATTTATTTACATTGGTATATTATCTGTGAATCTGTGAATGGACGATGAGCGTTATAGTTTATATCGCTTATCAACTATATTTCTGTGTTTTGAATCTATGATGATTGAATGTTGTTGCACTATTGTGTTAAACCCTTGGACCACACTTACACACACACAATTATGGATTTCACGAGGAAATCGATTTAAGTCACAGATTTTGAAACGATTTTAAATAGAAAATTTAAATTCAATTGGTTTGAAAATGAGATTGGGGTTAAAGTGAAAAGCAATTTAAATGGAATTTAAAAGATGAAATTTGTTTTGAGTAACTTGATTAAGTTTTGAAATTTAAATATTTTGATTTAAATTTGAATTCAATATTTGAAATTGAATTCTATGATTTGAAACTAGGGATTTAACGATATTATACTAGTTATATACGAGTAAAACCATTTTTAAAGTATTATTTTTGGGAATTTGAATTTACCCAAAGGTTGTAACCTGTATAAATGAAATCAGGGTTTTCCGAAATAAGTTGTTTCTAAATGAAAAAAAAAACTTTCGTAGAAGAAATGAATTTCAAATTGTATCAAACAGATTTCAAGTTTAAACTGAAAAAGTTTTCCCAGTTATTGATGAATATTTGAAAACAAATTTTAAAAAGGTGAATATTTGGAAATAGTTTGAAATCTATAAGATAAATCTTTAATTTAAAGATTTAATGAATTAATCCAATTGAAATGGAATTGTTTTGAAATACAGGAATGAATCTTTGAGAAACTGGGTGAATTTGTGAAATAAATCTTTTTGTAAAAAGAATTTGAAATGGTAATTGGTTTAAACCATTTGAAAGAAAGTTTTGGGTATTAAGTTGTGACTTAATTGAAATCCCAATATCCATATGTTTTTGAAATATTGGGCTCACTATTCGGTTTAGCCGGGAGAGGACCTTTGTGTCATATATCCCATTCCGAATATGTGATACATCGTTATGGATAGCATTTGAAGACCGGTGGTGAAGACCGGATATTTTCGAAAACGAAAGGGTTTCTTGTCGATTGTCTCTGCACTGGCTGATCCCCGGTATAGAGATTCTATATGTGATGGGAAGTCCGGACGTGATTAGTGAATATCCGGATTGCAAGGGCTTCTTTGGAAGTGCCTTCGGTTCTGTTCGAACCCGAAACAAACTTGTATGGATTGTGTGTCTGACATTACAATTTGAGATATAAAGCAGATTTCTTTCAAATACATTTCTGTTGGTGGCGAAGAATTTATTCTTTTAGCTTAACACCCTTCTCTGCGACGTACGAGCTCAGAGGTTATGTAGTTGAAGGTTATCAGCGATATATTCCCAGTTTGGTAATGTGACATGCTAAGTGTTGCTGTGAAATGATCATTGCTTGATCATTTGTGATATGATCATTTGTTTGATCATTTATCTTTGTGATCATTACTTTGATCATTTGTTGACCCAAAGTATGGCTTTGTACCAAAGCGTAGCTTTGTGGACGAGACTTCGTCGAACCTCACACCCCGGAATGGTCAAAACAGATGCAGCAAGGTTATTAGGGGGTAGCGCCCCTTTAGGGTATGTACATCTCCTTCTGGATAGAAGTGGTATCATGGTATGGAGCCCAGATACTTACTTATGTGGACATCACAAACCTATATATAGCTTGTTTTGTGATTTGATGTTGGGGCCCCGGTTAAAGGTTGTTACAACCGGGAGGTGGCATACTCGTGTCAGTAGTTACCCAGTTAGGGGTAACCCGGCCTTGTGTTGGCAGAGATCCGGTTAGGTTCTCGGGGACGTTCTTCCAGAGGCGTTCTCATGTGGCAATGGGAAGTTCCTTGGCCTGACCATTTGTTGGAAATCCAAAGAAACAATACGAAAATTGTACGGTTTTAGTTGTATTACCTGCTATGGAATATGGCGGTAACCTGCTATTGAACATAGTAGCTATAGTAGGCATAAGTGCGGAATGCCTACGCTGGCTAAGATTTATATTCTACATTCGAAATTGTTTTTCTACACTATGCACTTATAATAATAATAATATCAAAGAAATTTTCTGCGTATTAAGCATGTTTGACTATCATAAGAAGAAATCTCCTCCAAGTCTGCGTTTGCATTGTGTGTGTGGCGGGAGGTCTTATGGTAGTTTCATTTTCAAAAAGCATTGCGAATTTGCTTTAAAATTCTTTTGTTGATTGTTTTAAAAGATAAACTGTTTTCGTTGCTCACACCAGTCCCATGACTGATCCGGAGTTTATTGTTTCTTTCCTAAACTCTGGGTGCTCATTATTTTCCACACGAGCAGTCTAGAGTTGGGTTTTTCAGATAGTTAGATATAGTGGATTATCTGGAGTTAGTTCAGTCTTTGGTTCGCACCAGTCTTGCTTATCTTTGTGCATCGTTATTCGGAGTTCGAGCTATTGCTGGATTGATTCTTGGAGATGGAGTTCAGATTTGGAGTTCTTCGTTGAAGACTATCTTAGAGTTATTTATTCCGCTGCTAGTGTCATATATTTCTTTTCCGCTGCTATTTGTTTTATCATATCTCTGATGTATATTGATATTCATTGTAACATATGTTGTATCAGATATTGTATCAAAGCTGTATATCAATGTATTATTTTATTTTAATTTTCGCTGTGTTATTTACTTAATGTTGTTATAAGCTCCGGCGAATCGGATTTGAACGGTTGAATCTACGGCATTCGAATACGATTTAAAGTATGGATGTCAATTTTCGAGCGGGCAAAACCCGAGTCGTTACAAAGACGTCATTTTCTTTTTTCTAAATTCGGACTTCTTTAGCTCCGTCGATCTTATTTTTCTGCGTTTTTGCTGCATTTTCCGCTAGTAGAAAATTTGAATTTTTATAATTCAATCGTACAACTGATATCTGTATACCATTTTGATCGTCTCGTAGTACTGATCACCACAGTACATTCATTTGGATGTTTCGGTGTCCCATACGAGACGGAATTCACGCATCGGTTTGTCGTATCGGTGCCTTTGTTTCCTCTGACCTTTTATTTTCCTACCATGTAATCCAAGGTTCACAACTTTTTTGTTTTCCTCGAAAATCAAACAGTGATTATTACTTTCCCACTGTTCATTTATTACTCCCAGAAATTTACCTTGGGACCTTTATTTCCAATGTTAACTTTTGGTATTCAAATAGCAAGTTATCTATTCATCAGCTTGGGAAAAGAAAAAGAAAAAAAAGGAAACCAATATTATGTCATTCGTACTCTTCCTCTGCCTTCACCACTCCATATCTTCCAGAGAAAAAAAAAGTTTGCAAACTCTCTCTTCATTTCAGCAATAAAATAATCACCTATGCATACTTCCTGCATCTCCCACCTCCTTTATAAATATGAAAACAAATCATCTATACCAGCATGCAAATGGAACTACTCATGCAACGTCCTCATTTTGCCTTCCTCTTCTCCTCTTCATCACCGCACTTATCCCAGCCATGGCCGAACACCGCTAACCCACCATGATTGCCGAGTGACCACAACCAACCTCGGCCACAGCTCATTATCGAACGGCCCGCCTTCTTCCTCTTGACAAGCAGCCACTCCACATATTCCCCTTAGCCGCTCAACAACACGCGGACCGGCCTCTCCTCCATCATCTCCCGACCACCTCCGAGCCCGTGCCCACACAACCCATGCAACTGGGCATCCTCCGCCTCGTGAAGCTCGCCCGGTCATTTTTTCCCACGCCCCTATTCCTCCCTCCCTCCGCCCCTATTCCTCCCTCCCTCCACAATTCCAAGCAACTCGCCACTTCAACCTCTGCCGCTACCTTGCAGCACAACTCCGACCCCACCATGGCCTCGACTACCGCACCACTTGGCAACCGAAGCTTCCTTGGACTTGCCGAGACCATCTTTCCCTTGTCGTTCACCTAAAGATCCACAAACTCTCATCCTCCTCGACCTCAGCCTTTCCACTGGCCATCCTTGTGTGCAAGCCATCCATACACGTTATCTCCTTCACCTCTTACTATTAAGGTATTATATCTATATTCTTATACTAGGAAAAATATATAATTGTTTATGTAGTGAGTTTATATGGTTATATATGTTGTTGTTTTAAATTTATATATATAAGAAAATTATTGTATAAATGTTATTGAGTGTGGTATAATATATATACATTTCAAAACTTCCGTATATGTGTGCTTACAAATTTACCTGGTTAAGAATT
Source organism: Allium cepa (assembly GCA_030765085.1). NCBI lineage: Eukaryota > Viridiplantae > Streptophyta > Magnoliopsida > Asparagales > Amaryllidaceae > Allium > Allium cepa. Next base: position 239,648,280 of record CM060944.1, read on the forward strand.
TCGGATATGTTTCAAGAAATTTTGTTAATATTTATGTCAATATTTTAAAACTATTATATTGTACATTTTGAATGTGAGGGTAGTCGAATCCTGTAGGTGCTGTGCACATACACACACAAACACACACACACACATACACACACACACACACATATATATGCTAATTGAGTGTATATACATGCTAATTGAGTGTATATACATTGTTAAACACATATATTTCGTTATTGAATCCTAGTTTTATCTATTGCATATATATATTAGTCTATACATATATATGTTATGAAGAGTGTATATTGGTTTGTATATATATGTAGTTATTTATAAGCTGTAAACTATGTTGTTTGTAATGTTGGTTTTCAAGTACAAAAATATATTACATATTGAATTTTTATTTTGGATGTTATGAACGGCAACTCATTATTTTAACTAGAACAGAGAGAGCCTATATATTTATATAATAAATAAAGTATGGTACATCAAATATAGTTTATATATGTATTATCTGCACTTATACATACTTGCCTATATATATATATATATATATATATATAGTTATGAATATAAGTCTGCATTATGTATTATACGTTATTTTATAATATATTAGCTTACATTTATTATAATATAGTAAATTCATATTTATTCTTATAATAAATGGTGATTTTAAATTACAGTATGAATGTGGTTATGATAGTTGTTTATGTGTTACTTTGGGTTCTCCGGTTCACATTTCTTACTTCCAGTTTATGTATATACCGTAGATTATATAAGAAGCCCGTATAAAGGTAAATTCACTTCTTTGTTTAATGTCCAGGTAGTAGACCATGGTTGTCATTTTTTTAAGATATGTGGTGCGCATGTGTATAAATTTGATAGACATATGTTTGTTTGAAACTTTTATTAAGTTATACTCGTTTTATATAAGTTATATTATCTGTTGGGTTTTGTTCCGTTATTCTTGTGATAAGCTACTCTGTTCTTTGTTTTACATTTTACAGTTTTATATATGTCATCTACACTTATTTTGGAAAGAAATTTTGAAAGAAATGTATAAATTTTATAAACATTGATTTTTAATTTTAAATATCTAGATTTTCATTTGATATTGGTTTTAAAGATATATGTATGTATATATATGTGTGTGTATATATAGATTTTATTTGATCAGTGTTGTAAGTTGAGTATTGATTTTTAAGAAAACTTATAATATTATATATAAGTCCACTTCTACCCATCTATCTTCATTGACCCAATTCTGATTTGATTTCGTCTATTCCTTGTTATCAGCTTCGATCATCAAATTTGTGCTTGGATTCGTAACTCAATTTCAGTATCTGTATTAGTGTGCGTGTCCCTATCATCTCCTGTTCTCTCTAGCCTCGAAAGGTGAGCAATCACTCACGATTAATTTTCTTTTATTTATTAAATTTGATTCAGTTGAAACGACAATTAAAATATGCTGCTGTTAGTTATTTACACCGTTATATATATGTTATTACCTGTATCTGTTCACCTCTGACATCCGACACCATTATCTGTTATTTATATTGATGATACATGCTTGTTATATTATTACCATATCTGTTATCATTCTATAAGTTCCCTATTAGTATAGAATTCACTATGGGTTGAAATGATACATACCCGAATGGACTTTAGAATAGGAGAAAATCGTTATGGGTTGAAATGATTTACCCTAGCGATTTTCGCCCAATTGAATTGAGATTACCAGTTGAAATGATATATATACCCGTATATACTTTGATTGCGGATTGAAATGATAAATATATGTATCACTTGATCGTAGGATAGAAAATTATATACAGACACCATTGGTCTATGTATAAATATTATGAAAATGATTTCCATGGTTTTGGAAAGAAATATATGGTTTTATATAATTATTGATTTTACATATTATATAAATGTTATTTTATATATAATTAAATTCTTGGTTTTAAGCTGTGCATAAATTTTTTTAATATAAAATAAGCTTAATAATAAAGTTTGATTTTATTAAAATATAATAAGGTTAAGAATTTATTTAAATTATATTTTAATAAAGAGTTATTATGATTTGATAAATTAGGTTTGAGAAGATAGATTTGAAATTGATTTAAAAGTGGACTTAATTAAGAAATATATATTTAATTAGAAATCCATTTGGAACTTATTGAATTTGAGATTTTTTTAGATAAAATTTTATAACTTGATTTTGGTTAAGATAATTTGAATGAATATTTCAAGTTTAAATAAATTGAAGGAATATTAAGTTAGTTGAAGTTTTGAAGTTGTATTTAAAGGATATTGAATTTATTAAGTAAATATCTCAAAACTAAATAATAGTCAATTGAATTTGATATACGAAATTATCGAATTAGTTTTGAAATTTTGGAATATTTAAAGCCTTGAAATATACCGATTATGAAATGGTTTATTTGTGGTTCAAAATCTATGTTTGAAATCGATATAATGGTTTATTGAGAATTGAATTGAAATTGATGATTTTAGATTTGATTAAATTTAAATTTTGGAAATTGAGTTGATTTGAATCGATTTATGAAATTTGAGAAAGCTAATTTATTATATAAGGTATTTTAAATTATATTTAAAACTATTTATATATGTTACTTTATAAAATTTATTTCATATAAACTATTTAATATAAATTATTTTAATCTAAACTATTTTAAATTATAACTATTTGAATATAAACTATTTTAAATTATAAACTATTTTATTTTATATACGATTATTTATATTTAAACAGTTAAGTGGGAAGTGTTATGATTTCAAAGCATTATGAATTCTAAGTTTTGATTTCCAAGTATTATGACTTCCAAAGTGTTTGATTTAGAAAGTGTTATAACTTTGAAATACTAAGATTTTGTAAATGGATATATTTGAGACAGATATATTTAAAATGGAAATGATATCTTATTTGGTTTTGAATAGAAGTGATATCGTATTGATAGGCTTTTGAAATGGCAATGAAATTTTGGTTTTGAAATATAAACTATTTTGGAAGTTTATTAAATGACTAATCAGTGTAATAATTATGTAGTTATTGATGAGTCCGGGATCGGTTAGGGACGTACTCTCTGTCCAAACCGAAAACCACTTTAATAACTATTATATGCGGAGTGTGATCCAGAATGAAGTGGTTGGAATGATGACGTTGCTGGATTTGAAGAAAGAAAACGATAATGGATAGCCTTGACACTTGCGTCAAATTGGAAATGACTAAAACAGGAGCCGTGTCGAGCCATTAAGGTTATCCACCTCTAAGTGAACACACTTCTTCGTATACAACTCATTACTTGTTTTTGATTGGTGCGCACCCTTGAATTGTGTAACAACCCTGTATTTTGTGACTATTTTATTGTATATTTTGTTTCTCTTAATTTGAATTTCCTGACTTAAAACTTTATGTTATTCATTAAAATAAATAAGTTTTGTTATTTAAATATATATTTTTTGATTATTATGTGAATTAAATTTCTAACTTGAATAAAATAGAATATTTTTCTAGAAATTGAATTTTTGGTCAATATGGTCAAACTTTGACTTTTTAAATTTTAAAATTAAATATTTAAATTTTTGAATTTTATCTTTTATTATGAAAATAGATTAAACTTTAAGAATATTGTTTTTTATTTCGTTTAAATCAGAGTTATATTGTGAAAGCTATATTTTTTTCAATATTGGGTGTAAATTGTTTTATTTAACAATATTTTATATTTTAAGTTATATAAATAATCTTTTTATTTGTCATATCTTATTCAAATTTGTATTATATGTTATGGTACAAATATTTTTGTCTTTTAAATATTTTTAAGGTGATGTTTGAATTTTTCCAAAGCTTGTTTAATTTATTTTCAAATTTTAAAGCCTAGTTTCTATTTTATTTGCCATTTTCTTAATTTAATTATATTTAATTAAAATTTATTTATTTATTTTTGCGAATGCATTTTTATTTTGTGTTCTTATCTTTATTTATGTATATTTTTCAAGTACATAAATTTTTTCCAAGGTTTGTTCCATTTATTTTCGAATTTTCAAGACTAGTTTACATTTTCTTTGTTATTTTCTTAATTTAATTATATATAATTAATATTTATTTATTTATTTTTGTTTACTTGCTAAATTTTCGTATCTTTATCTGAATATATATATATATATATATATTGTTTGCGCCAAAATTGGCTACAAACCCCAAGTACCGTGAAAGCACCAGTGTATGAATACAAATCAGCGATATTCAAACACAAATCACAGATCTCAGCAAATAACCCAAAAATGTTTGCACAAAAAATGGGCAAACACCTCCAAGTCGTATGATTTAGTTTATTTTATGTTGTTCGTGGTGATTTGGGTGTTTATGCAAATACGTAAAAAGCAGGGACTAAACTGTAAAAGACACACAGATTTATAGTGGTTCGGCCAGAATGTGCCTACGTCCACTTTATATGTTATTCTCCTTTTCCGATCCGATTACAAGTACAAAGCTTTGATTACAAGTATATCAAAGTTGTTTGAAAGTTCCTTCCAGGCTTGAGCTCTCAAACTTGTCTGCCATTGTTGTACCCCTGCCCCTCTATTTATAGAGTGAGGTTGAGGGCAGGGGTCTAGGATGTTTATAGCTGCTGGTGGGCCTGGGCTGATGCAATCTGGACTGGCAACTTTGGTTCGGCATGCTCTGGTTCGGTCGTTGCTTGGTGGAGTTTGATTCGGTGGTGTGTAGAGGGTTGGTCCAGTCTTGGTTTGGTTCGGTGGGACTTGGACCGGTGAGGGTTGGACCGGCAGTTGGTTCGGCAGTAGGGGGGAAGGTGTTTGGTTCGGCATGCAGTGGAGTGGCATCTGGTTCGGCATGCCGTGGAGTGGCATCTGGTTCGGTAGTACCTTCTTCCTACCTTGCATCGATCATATCTCCTTCATACGATCCCCGATTAACCTGAAATTTGAAACATAGCCTCTCCTAATCCTCATCATCATTTCCAATCAATTTCATCCCGATCGGAGCTCAACCGCGATATCTAACATTCCTTGCCAATTTGTCGATATTCCAGTTTTTATCCAAAAAGTGGGATAACACACACACATATATATATATATATATATATTTCAGTTATATAAAATTTAGAAGAAAATATTGGAAATTTGAAGAGTTATTGAAACCTTTTATATCCCTTGACTTTTCACCTCCTCACCGTTTCAATTTTCAACCAACATTTGCATTCACTTCTTTAGCCGACCCTACCTCTATCCTCAGTCGCTTCTTTTCTTCATTTTTCATGTATCAAAATGTTTCTCATCTCTGAAAATTTCGGCCCCATCATCTCCAAGAAGTTTGGTAAATTTTTGTTTCTTTTCCATTGTTTTCTACTTGATTATGTTTTTTTGTACTTGCATCTCTCCACCTATATGCTCAGCCCCTTACTCCTCCTTCACCATGGCCACCTCCTCCATCTCTTGAACCACCCAACACCTCCTCCAATCTAGCCCCAAGCCACTGGTCGTGCCCAATTGTTGATCAAACTCCACCTAAAATTGCAACATCCACTTGATTTCATGCATTGCTAACCACCTATGGCTTCATCACCTTCAACCACCCCTTGGCCGCCACCTACTCCACCTCCACCACCCATCGCCGACCTGAAACCCTTTGCCATGTCATTCCCAACTCCACTGTTGACTTGGCCATGCCTGTCCTTCCTTTGGCTGTGACCTTATGTGGCTTAGAAACCATGTATTGCCTTGTAGTAGTTGTCCATGCACATATCTCTTTGCATCACCTTTGCACCATCATCCCAAACATGTTTGGCCGACCCAATTGAACCTAAACCAGACCCTAACACGCACTTTGGCCGTGCAAACCTGACCTACAGCTGAAGCATATGTTGTAGAAGGCAAGTGCAAGTAGTTTGGAGATGATTTTGCATTCATTTCTACCATTGTTTAATCGTATTTCGGGTTGAAACTCATGTTGTTTGTATTGTTTTGTTTGAATTGTATTCAAGGAAATTAATCTTTGGCTCTCCCACTTGAATCATTGTCTTGCTATCGTGCTTTTGAAGATATCAGTTGTGCATTCATTTGTTGTCAACTCCAGCTTATACCTGTGAGTTATTCTCACCAGACAGTTTATACTTATATAACTAGTAAATCGATCACATTTGAATCTGTAAAATGCATCACCATACTATATCTACTATATTATGATCATATGATGCTCACCCATTCTTATACACCTGTTATATCATCTGCTACTGTTATATAATGCTATTCTGTTATTTATTTCAGTTTATCACACTGCAAGTTCCCTTTAGATTAGAATCACTATGGGTTGAAATGATACATACCTGAACGGACTTTAGAATAGGGGAAAATCATTATGGGTTGAAATGATAAGCCTGAATGATTTTCAATTATTTCCATTTACTTGGGACTGCGGGTTTGAAATGATAAAACCCGGGTTTTCCTTGTAAATTACGGATTGAAATGATATATTACCCGTATCACTTTACTTAGGCTAGAGAATTATATACAGACCCGTAGTTTAATTATATTTTTCTAAAATTCTTAAAATACGTTTGAAATGTAAATATTATAATATTTTGATTTAAAACTTAATTAAAAATGATTTTTGTAAAGTATTATTGATTTTCTGAAAATTTATAAGTGAAATAAATAAATGGTAAATAGAAATTTGAAATATGAATTATTTTGGGAATTTTGATTTAATTATAAATGGAATTTAAGGTAAATATGGAAATGTGATAAATTTATGGTATTTGAATTAAAATGAATTTAAAATGATTTTATATATATTAATGATTTTTGAATAAAGTAAAAATGTTAAATGAATGAATATTTAAGTTGAAATTTGGAAATATAACTTAAATTGGAATTTATGAATTTTTTTTAAAAGTGAGTTTTGAAGTGAAGTAAATAAAATGAAAATAAGTTATATTCAAAAATTTAAACTTAAGTGTTAAGTTCAAATTTAATTTAATGAAATTAATTTGAATTTTGGAATTTAATAAGTGAATTATTATTAAATATTGATTTTTGAATGGAAAGTTAACCTTATAAAATCGTGAATTTAAGGAAAATTAAATGATGGTTTTAAAGGTGAAATTATATGATTTTATATGTTTAAAAGAAATAAAAGATTAATTGTTAGTGAAATTATATTGAATATTAGAAATGTAATTAACAGTATTTTGGAATGCTATTATTTTTAATGTAAATGATATTACAGTGCTTTGTAAGTGCCGTGGTTGATACAAATGAACTATGTATAAATTATAATTAAGTGGTATTACAGCACTTGGTAAGTGCTGCGATAGCAGAAAGATAATTAAAATATGAAACTAAATAGAGGGCTACAATAGCACTAGATAAGTGTTAAGGTGGGCTGAAATGAATGTTTGAAGTTTTGATTTAAAAGGGTGATGTAAAATGATAATAAACGAATGATATCTTTGAATTAAAAGGATATTTAAATGTCTATATTTGGTCTTGAATTCAAATAATGATTTGAAATGAATTTTGAAAGATATGATATTTTGATATATTGAAATGGCTTGGAAATGATTAGATCTTTATTTTGATAAAAATTTGAATTTGAAATGATAATTTATTTTAGAAGTATAAACTATGATTTTTAAATTATAACTACGGGTTATAATAACGATTGGTTGTTAAAGAGACGGGGATCGGATATGGACATACTCTCTGTCGATACCGAAAACCACTTTAACAACTGTGTACGTGGTGGAGTTTCCAGAATAAATAGGATGGTGGCGACGTTCTTGAGGTACATTACGTGGACGCCACTCCCGTAAGTTGGCTTAAGGTGGCTAAAACAGGAGCGATCTCGGGCTAAAAGGGGTAGCTCCTCTGGTCGGACATATTCCTTCGATACTATACACTTACTTGTGATTGATTAGATGGCCATCCTCCGATTTTGATATGGGAGCGTGTTCCGAGGTGGGCATATGTGGCTGCTGCGTTACCACCAGCCCGTGTGCGTAATTGGTATATCAACCCTAGCATTGCCTTGTGTGCCGTGTCACCTACCATACCAAGCCTTTACTACGACTTTATTTTTCTCCCGTAGCCCATGGAGTATTTAGTGTGGTCTCCCGATCTGGTAATATGCTGATATTGGATGGATTACTGAGACTATTATGTGTGAAGGGTGATACGGGTAGCCCGGAATGCTATTTAAAAGTAAGTTTATTTTACTGTAGACATTATTATAATAGCGCAGTATTACTATATAGTAAATAGTTTAACGAATCCTTAGAGGATGGGCGGTCCCAGGCATCCTTTAAGTTACTTGTACCTTATTACAGTTCACTTGAGTTGGTTTATATTATATAAGTATATATATTGTCTTGATTCGAGTGTTTTTTGTTCTTCTTTACGCTCAGGTCAGCCTGAGTATTCACAGCTTTGGATTCTCTTTCTACAGCTGGTCTTTGCTGGAGATTATGCCTATCTGCTTATATATTTATTTCTGTTCCAGCTGTTCTAGTATATCTCATGTATTAGAGAACTTCTATGTATTTGGGATTTCAATTATGTTGTTTCAGACTGATATTATGTATTTGGGTTGAGACTCTATTATAGTATCTTCATGAACTACTATATTATTTTTATATTCCGCTACGAGTTATTCTGATTGTTCTGTTTTTGTGATCTGTGTATTTCATTTCGTTTACTCCAAGTTTATTTACAATCTTTTATTTTGCATCACGCAAGTCTGACATATGTGGATTATTGTCGATTTGAATGGTACGAAATGGCAGGTTGTTACACTTGGATCAGAGCTTTGGTTTTTGGCAAACCATTACCTGAGGTGCAAAAAACTCATTAGAGATAGGGTAGAAATACCCTAGAATGAGTGAAATCAATCTCAGAATCACTTGCTTTGTGAGAGACGTATTTTCAAAGTATAAAATTATTTTCAAAATGTTTTCAAAAGATTTTTCAAAGATTATTTAGATATAAAAAATTACTTGTTTTAAAGGATTTTTCCAATGTTTTCTAACTTGCTTCCTTTCGTATCTACCTTGTTAGATTTTTCTTTCTTTAGGATATTCATCCAAGTGAATTCTCTTGTCTTATCTTAATTTATCTTTGGCTTGTCTTTATCTTGTCCTAAATTCATTCTTGATTTTTTCAGAATGAATCGAGGAAACGCCAGAGGTAGGTTCATGGTATTGCCCCAACTTCTCAGCCAGTTGCTCCTGTTAGATTCACTGTTCTATGTAAGGAATTCACTCAACTTGGTGGAACCCCATTCACCAATTCGGAGAGCATCATTGAGGCTCAGCAATGATTGCGGAGTCTTGAGAGGATATTTACTGGTCTTGAGATTACTGATGCCCAGAAGCGTCTGTCAGCAGCTTGGCAGTTGCATGAGTCTACTCTAGATTGGTGGGGGTCTGTCACGGCTAACACCGTCGAAGCTGATATTACTTGGGAGCAGTTTAGTTATCTTCTCATGTTCCTTTGAATTCTGTTTTTCTTTCTTTTTGTGCTTTTCTAAGTTTATCTATCATCTTTCCAGAGAGGCTTTTTTGGCAAAATGGATGCCCGAAGCCAGGAAATCTCAGCTTTATCATGAATTTATGGATCTCAAGCAGGGTACCATGTCTTTTGCTGAGTATGAGAGGAAGTTCAATGAACTTTCTAAGTTCGTTCCTAGCCTGATTGACACTCCTCTCAAGAAGAATGAGAAGTTCATATCTAGTGCACGTCCCGAGTATTATGATCGTCTCATTTCTCATGTCCATGGCACTTTCACCCAGCTTATGGATATGGCTATCCATTATGAGAACCCTACTTATAAGGGTCCTGCTCCTACTCCTGCTCCTGCTGGTACTCCATCTCTGTCTTCCTCTGCCAATTCTAGGAAGAGAAAGCCTACTTTCCAACAGCAAAAGCATATTTGACACAAGAATTCGGGTTTGGGATCTTCTTCATCTCCTCCTTCTCATAGGCACCCTGTTGACCTTTCTGCCATCACTTGCTTCAGATGTGATCAGAAGGGACACTATGCCATTAGCCGTCCTACCTTAGTTGGTGCAGCTGTTCCTCCTCCTGCTGATATTAAGCCTTTTGGTATATTTGCTGTCTCATGTGCATCTTCTCCTATTCCTCCACCGTCCCTACTCCTAGTGATGACCAAGGTACTCTTCAATGCAACCTTTCCTTATTTCTATATCGTATTTGTGTTTTATTTGATACTAGAGTTTTCCATAGTCTTAATTCTGTTGATTTGTGTGATAAGTTTGAGTATCTCATTTATCCCGAGTTTGCTTCTGTTCTTTTATGTATTTCAAATCCAATTGGGGCTCCGCAAACCTTAATAGGATTCGTAAGTATGTGCAACTTTTCTATTCTGATCATTGCTTTAGTGGTGATCTTCATTTGACTCCTGTAATCAGATTCTATCCCGATATATGGGTGAAGTCACTGCTTTGGAAATTTCGTTTCGTCTTGATCTTATTCCTGGAACTCTTGGAATGGGTTCTATAAATGGTTAGTCATGCCTTTTGGTTTGACTAACACTCCTATTTCCTTTGTTGATTTGATGAATCTTGTTCTTCGTGTTGTGCTAAATATCTAAATGCCATTGCTGAAAAGATGAAGTCTGATTCCTTGGACATATTGTTTCTAGTAATGGAATTTCTGTTGATCCAGTCATGATCGCTGCGATCAATGGAAAACTTTCTTTTTCTTTCCCTTAGTCATTTAATTATTATATTCCATGTTTCCCGTACTTCATTCCTTTTCAGCGACGAAAGTTTTGAGTGGGGGAGAGTGTAACAACCCTGTATTTTGTCACTATTTTATTGTATATTTTATTTCACTTAATTTGAATTTCCTGATTTAAAACTTTATGTTATTTATAAAATGAATAAATTTTTTTATTTAAATATATATATTTTGATTATTATGTGAATTATATTTCCAAACTTGAGTAAAATAGAATATTTTTCTAGAAATTGAATTTATGTCAATATGGTCAAACTTTGACTTTTTAAATTTAAAATTTAAAATTTAAAATTTTTAAATTTTATCTTTTATTGCGAAAATAGATTAAATTTTAAGAATACTACTTTTCGTTTCGTTAAAATCGGAGTTATATTGTGAAAGTTATGTTTTTTTAAATATTGGATGTAAATTGTTTTATTTAACAATATTGTATATTTTAAATTATATAAATAATCTTTTTATTTGTCATATCTTATTCAAATTTTTATTATATGTTATGTTACATATATTTTTGTCTTTTAAATATTTTTAAAGTGATGTTTGAATTTTTCCAAAGCTTGTTAAATTTATTTTCAAATTTTGAAGCCTACTTTCTATTTTCTTTGATATTTTCTTAATTTAATTATATTTAATTAAAATTTATTTATTTTTGTGAATTCATTTTTATTTTGTGTTCTTATATTTATTTATAAATATTTTTCAGGTACATAAGAATTTTCCAAGGTTTGTTCCATTTATTTTCAAATTTTCAAGACTAGTTTACATTTTCTATGTTATTTTCTTAATTTAATTATATATAATTAATATTTACAGGTAAATAGACACAAGGAAGAAGTTGCAAAAAAATTATTCAAAGGGACAACAAGTTTGCTTTTTAGCCTGAAGGACACTTTTTAGTGTAAACTGAAAATGATAGTTACAACTATCATTCTGTGATTGACACTAAAAAGTGTCAATCAGCCTAAAAAACAAACTTCTTCTCTCTGAAACTAAATTTTTTTCTAATTTTTTCCTTTAGCCTAAAACCCCTAATATTTATTTATTTATTTTTGTTTACTTACTAAATTTTCGTATTTTTATCTGAATATATATATATATATATATATATATATTTCAGTTATATAAAATTTAAAATAAAATATAGGAAATTTGAAGAGTTATTGAAACCTTTTATATCCCTTGACTTTTCACCTCCTCACCTTTTCAATTGTTTCTCATTTTTGAAAGTTTTGACCTCCATCATCTCCGAGAAGTTTGGTAAATTTTTGTTTCTTTTCCATTGTTTTCTACTGCATTATGTAGTTTTGTACTTGCATCTCTCCACCTATATGCTCAGCCCCTTGCTCCTCCTTCACCATGGTCACCTCCTCCATTACTTGAACCACTCACCACCTCCTCCAGTCGAGCCCCAAGCCGCTGGCCGTGCCCAATTGTTGATCAAACTCAACCTAAAATTGCAAAATCCACTTGATTTCATGCATTGCTAACCACCTATGCCTTCATCACCTTCAACCACCCCTTGGCCGCCACCTACTCCACCTGCACCATCCATAACCGACCTGAAACCCACTGCCATGTCATCCCCGACCTCACTGCTGACCTAGCCATGCCTGTCCTTCCTTTTGCCGTGACCTTATGTGGCTTAGAAACCATGTATTGCCTTGTAGTAGTTGTCCATGCACATATCTCTTTGCATCACCTTTGCACCGTCATCCCATACATGTTTGGCCGACCCAATTGAACCGAAACCAGACCCTAACACACACTTTGGCTGTGCAAACCTGACCTATAGTTGAAGCATTGTTGTAGAAGGCAAGTGCAAGTAGTTTGGAGACGATTTATCCGTTCATTTCTACCATTGTTTAATCGTATTTTGGGTTGAAACTCATGTTGTTTGTATTGTTTTGTATTCAAGGAAACTAATCTTTGGCTCTCCCACTCGAATCATTGTTATTCTATCGTACTTTTGAAGATCTCAGTTGTGCATTTGTTTGTTGTCAACTCCAGCTTATAGCTGTGAGAGTTATTCTCACCAGACAGTTTATACTTATATAACTAGTAAATCGATCACAATTGAATCTGTAAAATGCATCACCATATTATATCTGCTAATTATGATCATATGATGTTCACCCATGCTTATACACCTATTTTATCATCTGTTATTATTATATAATGCTATTCTGTTATTTATTTCAGTTTATCACATTGCAAGTTCCCTTTAGATTAGAATCACTATGGGTTGAAATGGTACATACCCGAACGGACTTTAGAATAGGGGAAAATCGTTATGGGCTGAAATGATAGACCTGAATGATTTTCAATTATTTTCTTTTACTTGGAACTGCGGGTTTGAAATGATAAAACCTAGGTTTTCTTTGTAAATTATGGTTTGAAATGGTATATTACCCGTATCACTTTACTTAGGCTAGAAAATTATACATACAGACCCGTAGTTTAATTATGTTTTTCTAAAATTCTTAAACTATGTTTGAAATGTAAATATTATAATATTTTGATTTAAAACTTAATTAAAAATGATTTTGTAAAGTATTATTGATTTTCTGAAAATTTATAAGTGAAATAAATAAATGGTAAAGTAGAAATTTGAAATATGAATTATTTTAGGAATTTTGATTTAATTATAAATGGAATTTAAGGTAAATACGGAAATATGATAAATTTATGATATTTGAATTAAAATTAATTTAAAATGATTTTATATATATTAACGATTTTAGAATAAAGTTAAAATGTTAAATGAATGAATATTTAAGTTGAATTTTGGAATATAACTTAAATTGGAATTTATGAATTTTGTTTTAAAAGTGAATTTTGAAGTCAAGTAAATAAATGAAAATAAGTTATATTTGAAAATTTAAACTTAAGTGTTAAGTTAAAATTTAATTTAATGAATTTAAATTTGAATGTTGGAATTTAATAAGTGAATTATTATTAAATATTGATTTTTGAATGGAAAGTTAACCTTATAAAATCATGAATTTAAGGAAAATTAAATGATGGTTTGAAATGTGAAATTATATGATTTTATATGTTTAAAATGATTAAAAGAAATAAAAGTTTAATTGTTTGTGAAATTATATTGAATATTGGAAATGTAATTAACAGTATTTTGGAATGCTATTATTTCTAACGTAAATGATATTACAGCACTTTGTAAGTGCTGTGGTTGATACAAATGAACTGTGTATAAATTATAACTGAGTGGTATTACAGTACTTGGTAAGTGCAGCGATAACAGAAAGATAATTAAAATCTAAAACTAAATAAAGGGCTACAGTAGCACTTGATAAGTGTGCAGTAGGCTGAAATGAATGTTTAAAGTTTTGATTTAAATAAATGAGCTCAGAATTTGTCTAAAATTTTGAGAACTGAATATTTTATTTTAAATGTAACGACTTCACTTTTAAATGGTTTAAACGAATTGTTTTGATTTAAATATAAACTATTTAAAAAGGTGATCTAAAATTACAATAAATGAATGATATCTTTGAATTAAAAGGATATTTAAATGTGTATATTTGGTTTTGAATTCAAATAATGATTTGAAATGAATTTTGAAAGATACGACATTTTGATATATTAAAATGGCTTAAAAATGATTAGATCTTTAATTTGATAAAGATTTGAATTTGAAATGATACTTTGTTTTTGAAGCATAAACTATGATTTTTAAATTATAACTACGAGTTATAATAACGATTGGTTGTTAAAGAGCTCGGGATCGGATATGGACATACTCTCTGTCGATACCGAAAATCATTTTAACAACTTTGTACGCGGTGGAGTTTTCAGAATGAAGTAGGATGGTGACGACGTTCTTGAGCTATATTACGTGGACCCGACTCCCATGAGTTAGCTTAAGGTGGCTAAAACAGGAGTGATCTCGGGCCAAAAGGGGTAGCTCCTCTGATCGGACGCATTCCTTCGATACTATACTCTTACTTGTGATTGATTAGATGGCCATCCTCCGATTTTGATATGGGAGTGTGTTTGGAGGTGGGCATATGTGGCTGCTGCGTTACCACCAGCCCGTATGCGTAATTGGTATATCTACCCTGGCATTGCCTTGTGTGCCATGTCACCTACCATACTGAGCCTTTACTACGATTTTGTTTCTCTCCCGTAGTCCATGGAGTATTTAGGGTAGTCTTTCGATCTGGAGATATGCTAATATTGGATGCACTACTAGGACTATATGTGTGAAGGGTGATATGGGTAGCCCGGAACGCTATTTAAAAGTAAGTTTATTTTACTATAGACATTATTATAATAGTGCAATATTACTATATAGTAAATAGTTTAACGGATCCTTAGAGGATGGGCGGTCCCAGGCACCCATTAAGTTACTTGTACCTTATTACAGTTCACTTGAGTTGGTTTACATTATATAAGTATATATATTGTCCTGACTCGAGTGTTTTGTGTTCTGCTTTACGCTCGGGTCAGCCTGAGTTTTCACAGCTTTGGATTCTCTTTCTGGAGTTGGTCTTTGCTAGAAATTCTGCCTATCTACTTATATATCTATTTCTGTTCCAATGGTTCTAGTTTATCTCATGTATTAAAGAACTTCTATGTATTTGGGATTTCTATTATGTTGTTTCAGACTGATATTATGTATTTGGGTTGATACTCTGTTATAGTAGCTTCATGAACTACTATGTTATTTTTATATTCCGCTGCGAGTTATTCTGATTGTTCTGTTTTTGTGATTCTGTGTATTTGATTTCATTTGCTCCAAATTTATTAACAATCTATTATTTTGCATCACTCAAGTCCGACATGTGTGGATTATTGTCGATTTGAATGGTGCGAAATGGCGGGTCGTTACAAATTGGGAGTGTTGTTCGCGGTGTTGCGATCTTTGCAGCGATGCGTTCTCACCAGTCCAGATCAGGCAAACGGTAGTTTCACTACCTTGGGTATTGCCTCATTTGCCTTGTCATACTCATGTCCATAAGCGCGACCACTACGATTTGTTTTGTGTTATACTTATAGATTACTCCCTGATAGCCCACTAGTTTACAGTGGAGTTTGCAGTGCTGTATAGACTGTGACGCTTATATAATATGTGTTAAGAGGGATAATGGTAATGCCTTAACACTATTTTAATCGTTTACTTTACTTTAGACATTATTATAATAGCGTATTTTACTACATATTAGATAGTTTAACGGATCCTTAATGGATGGTTATCCCAACATCTTTTGAGCTACTTGTATTTTCAGTTGCTATTTCAATTGAGTTGGATTTATTAATATAAGAATGTTAATCCTGACTCGAGTGTTTTGTGTTTTGCTTTACGCTCGGGTCAGACTGAGTGTAACAGTATTGGAGACTCACCTCTGGAGTTGGGGTTTTTGTTGGAGATCCAGTTATCTATCCAGCTTTCAGATATTCAGTTGATTATAGTGATGTATTCTGATTCTTGTATTTGACTATTGTATTCGAGACTTCTGTTTAACTTATTTAACTCTGTTATATGTATAGTAGCTTCATGAACTACTGTTCATTTTGTTTCTGCTGCATATTGTTATATTACTCTATGTCTGTGATTCTGTGATTATTTATTTACTGTATATGCTGAGTTTTGCCAAATATAAACTTACAAACTGGTATTTTGAGCAATTCAATTTCAGCATATTTGGATGTGAATGGTTGAAAATATCAGATCGTTACAAAATGATAGGCCTGGTGATTTTTATTTATTTGTATTTGTCTAGGAATTTCGGGTTTGAAATAATTAAAACTTGGAAATTTTACTGATTAAGGATTTAAATGATAATTTCTGTGTCACTTGATTTAGGTGTGAAATATTATCCAGACCCGTGGTTGAATTCAAAATATGATTTCTTATAAATTTCATGTATTGTAAATAAAAGAAAAAATATGAAGTTTAACTTATATTGGATTTAAATTGGTTAAGCAGTGATTTTCTAAAAGGTTAAATGTTATAAGTTATTAGATGGTTTGAGTTGTACTGTGGAAGTTTGATTTAACTTAATAATGGGAATTTAGGGAAAAAATGGAATTATAAGCTTAACTTGGTAATTAATAATTGAAGTATGAATTGGATAAATATAAAGTAAAAGAAAATATCAAGTTATTTGTAAAATAAGGTTAAGCAACTTACAGTGTATTTTGAATTTATGAAATTAGTTAAAATGTTAAATAAATGGATGGTTAAAAGTGTAATTTGAAATATAAATTGACTTGGAAATGTGAAGTTTGGTTTAAAAATAAAAGTTAAGAAAATAAAATGGAAATTTAATTTAATATATGAAATGGTAAATAAAATTAATGTGTAAAGAAATGAAAGTTGGGAAAATTGTATATTGACCTTAATAAGTGAAACATTGAGATTTTTGAATTAATGTATAAAATTTTACTTTATAAAAATCATAAGTTAAAGGGTATTCAAATGAACATTTTGAAGTAGAAAAAAAAATATGATTTTTATAAGTTAAAATGGTTAAAAATTAAAGTTTAATTGTTTCTAAAATTTTATTATAAATCTGGAAATTTATTTAGTAGCACTTCAGAAATGCTATCATTTCTGAAAATAAAAACTGAACTATTACAGTAGTTTTTAAATGTTATCTTTAATGAATTGAATTATTTTCAATTATAACTTACTGTAGCATTTTCTAAGTGCGACAAAAAGCTGAAATTTCAATATTTGAAGCGTTTAACTAATTTTTGGGAATTGAATATTTGATTTGAAGGAATAATGACTTCACTTTTTAATGGTTTAAATGAATGATTTAATTCGAAATTATAAATCATTTTGAAATTTATAACCACGGGTACATTCCAGTATGTGTCACGTGATTTCGTTGTGATTGTTTGATGCACACCTTTGATTTTAAGAGTGTGGCTAGAGGTGAGCGGTTACTGCAGCTCTATGCTAACCTAGTCACAATAACACTGTTATTTGCATTGTTCACTTTAATATGGATATTTCTAAGAAAGTGTTTATTACTACTTAATTGATGGTTTGACTGATCCTTAAAGGATGGGTGATCCCAAGCATCCTTTAAGTTATTGTGCATTGCTATTACAGTTCACTTGAGTTGGTTTACATTGTATAAGTATGTATGTCCTCACTCGAGTGTTTGTGTTTTTCTTTACGCTCGGGTCAGCCTGAGAATCACAGCTTTGGATTCACCTTCTGGAGTTGGAGTTTTGCTAGAGCTTATCTGTCTATCTATTCGTCTACTTCTTTCAGTTAGTTCCTATTTGGTATTTGTCTCGGTATCGTTGTTTATTTATCCTGACTTCTATTGTATCTATTTTTCTATGAGATTTTGTATATGTTTTGAGAGTATGTATATAGTAGCTTTATGAACTACTATGGTATTTTATTTCCGTTGCGAGTATTCTGATATTTTTGTGTCTGTGATTCTGTGAATGTATTTCATTTGCTTTAAATTTATTTACAATGCGATATTTTGAGCATTTCAAGTCCGACATGTGAGGATGCGAATGGATGAAAATATCAAGTTGTTACATTTGGTATCAGAGCTTTGGTTTTAGGCAAACCTTAGCCTATGGAGCAAAAACTCACTAGAGATAGGTTAGAAATACCCTAGAATGAGTGAAATCAATCTCGGAATCATTTCCTCGTGAGAGTACGTACTTTCGAGTATAAAATGATTTCCAAATGATTTTTAAATGATTTTCATAGATTATATTGATATAAGTTTTATTATTTTGAAATCAAGATCTTCTAAGCTTCATCCCTTCTACATCCACCTTTTTAGTAATCTCTTGGTTAGGATTCTTATCAATTAGGATTCCTTGAACTTTGGAACGCTCCTACTTGTTCTGAAAATCCATCTTGTCTTCCCTATTTCTATCCTTTTGATTCTGGGGCATTCCATAACTACACTTTGAATGACCTCTATCATTGAATGATTTGTAAAGGGGTGAAACTCCTTTACAATTGGCATTGATTCACCGAAGATTTCTATATCCTCGATTTACGATGCTATCTATCTTATGCTATACTTGGATTCTATCTTTGGCGTTCAAATGTCGATTTGCCTTAGATTACCGCATTTGATTATATTCCTGAAGTCACGGTTGACCATGTTAAGATCGCCCGCGATTTATATGGGCTTATCCATCTTCTATTTGGTAATTAAATTATCTCATCTTCGTTCGAGCTTATCTTCGAACCGGAATTCTATTTGATTAGAGTTCCGTTAAATTTTAATCTCTGTTTGTTTGAAATCTATCCTTGGATCGTCCATTGGAAATTTATGGTTAGTTGTATTTTGAAATTTGTGCATACATCGAAATAATTATTTTGTTAAGGAAGACCACATTTTATATATAAAGGTGAAGTGTTTTCGATAAGGATTATATACCTTTTAAAAATGAAAATTTGAAGTTTCGAAAGGATTTGAAATTTGGAAAATTATGTAAGAATTTGGTTTATATATAATGATTTTATGTAATGGTTTTGAAATTGAAATTTGAAAGATTGAACTCCCGTACTTTGAAATCTGGTTTTGAGATTTCAAAAATATGTAATAATACGATTTGAAAGTATTTTTCGGATAAGAAATGTTTCAAATGAATTCATTGAATTCCAATGATTTCAAAGAAATTGAAAGAAATTTTCAAGAAAATAGAAGTCCAGAACCCACTTATGTCGTTTGAAAACAATTTCGATGATGAGTGCATGCATCATCGACATTGATTTTCGAGTTTCAGAGTGGGGGAGAGACCACTCTAGTAGCTTTGCTATGCGAGTGATTTTTTGAAGCAAATTTTGATTTTAGATTTCGAAGTATGATTTGATTTTTGAAAGATATATGTATATATATTTGAAATGATTTGAAGTAAGCCAAGTGTTCAGTCCTCGAGTTTCGGATTTGAATTAGTATAACTCTATTTATGAAAAATTGATTTACTGATTTGTTGCTGATTCCCAACTCTT
This sequence comes from Allium cepa, assembly GCA_030765085.1. NCBI lineage: Eukaryota > Viridiplantae > Streptophyta > Magnoliopsida > Asparagales > Amaryllidaceae > Allium > Allium cepa. The sequence goes on from CM060944.1 coordinate 239,668,039, forward strand.
GGATTCAAAATTTGATTTCACTGACTATTTTGAAGGTTCAAACACTTCCAAACCAAGATTTAATTTTCAAAGCTAAGAAATTTCGAAGAGTATAAAATATTTGATAAAGTATTTAAGTTTAGTTTTGTATGTTTAAAGTATGAAGAGTATGACTTAAATAAATTTGAAACTTCTGTTAAACAAATAATTTGCAAAAGGAAAATTGGATCTTTTGAATAGAAATAAATAGTTTAAAGGTTTTAAAGGAATAGTTAAAAATTTGGAAACCATTTTTGGATGTAATTGATTTTGAGAAAATATTTGGTTTTGAAAATAGATTGGAATGTAAAACCCAGCATTTATATGATGATTTTGGAAATGAATTTGTTTGACTTAAATTATGTTAATATGGAAAATTGGGTTATTTTCTAAACCTATTATTTTTGGAAACTTTGAAATTGAAAATGTTTAATTTGGAAGAAATAACTTGGTGAAATCGTATATGATTTTGGAAACTGAATTGATATTGAAAGAGATTGAAATTTGATAACCATATGTTACTAAATACTTGATTTGGAAGTTATTGAACTTATATAAAATGGATTTGTATAAGTATGACGTTGATTTGAAAACTATTGATTTGAAAGGTACTCAGTTTGGAAAGAGAAATCTTATATAATCGAAGTTTATATAAGTATGATTTGATATACTATTGATTTTGGAATGTATTCGATTGGAAAATGGAATCCTATATATAATGGACTTTACATAAGCATGATATTTGAAAGTGATTTGAAAAGGTACTATATGATATATATTTTCGAAGTAAAGATATGGTAAGTGCCTTTTGCTTGATATCCGCTCTGTGGCCACATTGTGGATTCATTATATCGATATTATTCTCTCTGATTTTCAGTTTTTCGGATGTGATACTCGAGTGTTCCACTGTGGCCTAACCCATGGTTTTTTTTAAAGCGTGACTGCATAACGTAATTTGCCTGGCTGAGAAGGCCTTGGGGTACGAATTGTTTCATGGGGGATCCTGACGTAATCATTGTGTATCTTGTGATATGTGTAGGTCGCATTAGTAGCGAAATCCGTCTGGCTGAGATGGCCTAGGGCTACGGATTGTTTCGTGGGGGATCCAGGCGTAATCATTGTGTATCCTGCGGTCTACTAATCATCATGGCGTAACTCGCAGGGCTGAGAAAGCTTACGGATATGGATTGTTTCCTGGGGGATCCAGGCGTAACCATTGTGTAACTGCGAACCATGGTTAGATAAAGGTTTTGGTTTGGTTGTTTTGTTTGGATTGTACTTTCCATATATGTTTTTAAAAGTTTTTCAAGTATTTTCACTGGGTGTTGAAACAAGTCTACTAAGTACCTGGAGAATTCTAGCTTTGCGCCTGATCAACGCACTGCCAAAGCCTATGGGAACGAGGATAAACTTGTTAAGACATCGAGTTATAAAAGTATTTTGAAAAAGTATTATATAAAGGATATTTTGATCATTTATTTTACCTCTCTAAATAATTGAAATTATATAGTTTTAAAATAATGGTTCATTCCTGTCTTTCAACCTATTTTCCTTCCTAGATATTCATATTCTCCTATTTTCCCTTCTAGCTATTCCTATTTTTCATCTTGTTAAACTTACCTATAACAATAGTTATCAAGTATAATTTTAATCTTCTTGACATCTTGTCTTAATCCTATTTCATTCCATCTTTTTCTATGTTTTCCGTACCTTATTCCTTTTCAAGGACGAAAAGATTTGAGTGGAGGAGAGTGTAACAACCTTGTATTTTATCATTATTTTAATTTTGTATTTTAATTATTTTAACTGAAATTCCTGATTTAGAAAAACTCTATTTTATTTATTAAAATGGATAAATTTTGTTATTTTAAATATAAATTTTTATTTTCATGTGAATTATAATTCCAAACCTGAATAAATGGAATATTTCCAAAATGGTGGATTTTTGGTCAAAATGATCAAACTTTGACTTTTAAATTTAAAATTTAAATATTTGAATTTTTGAAATTTTATCTTTTGTTATGAAAATAGATTTAATTTCAAGAATACTGCTTTTCGTTTCGTTGAAATCGAATTAACATTGTGAAAGTTATGCTTTTTACAATATTGTGTGTAAATTGTTTTATTTAACAAATTTGTTTATTTTAAATCTATATAAATAATAGTTTTGTTTGTAAAATCATGTTCTAATTCATGTAACATGATATGACATGCATATATTTTATTTTTAAAACATTTTTACGTATAGTTATATTTTCAAATGTTGATTGTATACAATTTTTAATTCTAGTTCCATTAAATAAAGTATTTTCTTTATTTATTTCCTTCTTTTCCTAAAACTATTTATTTATTCTTCATAATATCTATCTCTACCTTGTTTTTCTTATTTATACATTCATTTAGCAATTAAATGGATAAGTATTTAGATCCCTATTTATTTCTTGGAATGAAATTTCAAATATATATACGTTATTGTTTTAGAAGGCATACCTTTAAATGTTTATTTTAACTAATATAAGTAATATTTTTAGTTGATATATCATGTTATAATTGTATATATATGTAACATTACATGTTATATATATATTTACAACATTTGTCCGTTTTGTTTCATTTAATTTGGATATATACTTTGTAAATTAAGTAACATACAAAGACATAAATAGCAATTAATTTATACGTTTCTATAACAGTTTTCTTATTTATTTATGTAGTGTTTATATAAATGGTATATATTTTTTGAATTATTTCTTTGGCACATATTTTATTAAATAGATGCGAAACAAATTAAATTTAGATACGTAACCTATTTTTAATTAAAGACATACGTTACGTTTTGATTTATTACCTTTTTATCTTTCCATCCCTTAATTTTCTACCATAACTTCTCCTTGGTAGCCGTGACTTTTTCTTTATAAAATTCACGTGAAAACATCTTTTCTTATCTCACTTTTCACACAAGGTTTCAGATGTGAAAGGAAGAAGGTAATAGCCTCTTAAAAATTTTCTACTCTTTTCCTTTTTTTTTTTTTCCATTAAAAATTGCCTTGCTTCTTCATGCTTATGCTCGGCCATAGCCCCTCCACCATCTCCACAAATAGCACCACCACCGCCCACGGCCACATCACCCTCCTCTCCACCTGTCTTGCCCAAACCATGACCATCCCATGATGCAAACTCCATAAAATATTGAAGACCTCTCCAAAATTGCATAGCCTAGCCTAGTTTTCACCATCGCCTTCATTTCTTTGCCACGGCCACCACCACTATCCGCCACCACCAACAAGCACACACCCCTAGCCGAGCCCATAGGACCATAGGCCGTGACCATGGTTGCACAAAAACTCCATTCAAGCCTAGCGTCTTTGCATTCTTCCTTTTGTAACTCCAAACCCTTTGCATTTTTGACCTAGCCATGCCTATATGTTCGAAACGTGATCCATTTCCCCCCTAAAAACATGCCAAAGCTGAGCCTAAGGCATGTATGGCCGAGCACATAATGTGTTAGGGTAAAGCAAGATTGATTAAAAGCTAGGTGATGCTCTTTGTTGCTTCTAATTTTCACGTTGTTTCAATTTATCTTTAATATTGTATCTGTATTTATATATGGCTTTGTTTTGTTGTTGAATGCAACATTAACATCTTGGCTCTCTCTCTCCACTCGAATCAAAAGTCGTATCATGCTTTCTGTTATTCACTTGTGTGTTTTAATTTGCTAACTCCAACATAAAAGGTGATTTTTCACTCATGACTGTTATACTTATATAATTAGTGAAGTGACAACAAGTGAATGTGTAGAATTGTTATATCATGTTATAAACTTGTCTCATCATCTATTATGTTTTATTCTATTATACTGTGTAATTATTTCTATTTCTCACACTGCAAGTTCCATGTAGAATAGAATCATTATGGGTTGGAATGATACATACCCGAAAGGACTCTAGAATAGGAAAAAAAATCATTATGGGCTGAAATGATAGGCCTGAGTGATTTTTATTTATTTTTATTTGTCTTGGGATATCGGGTTTGAAATAATTAAAACCCGAAAATTTTACTGATTAAGGATTTAAATGATAATTTCTATGTCACTTGATTTAGGTGTGAAATATTATCCAGACCGGTGGTTGAATTCAAAATATGATTTCTTATAAATTTCATGTATTGTAAATAAAAGAAAAAAATGAAATTTATCTTATATTCGATTTAAATTGGTTAAGCAGTGATATTCTAAAAGGTTAAATGTTATAAGTTAATAGATGGTTTGAGTTGTAGTATGGAAGTTTGATTTAACTTAATAATGGGAATTTAAGTAAAAATGGAATTATAAGCTTAACTCGGTAATTAATAATTAATGTATGAATTGGATAAATATAAAGTAAAAGAAAATATCAAGTTATTTGTAAAATTAAGTTAAGCAACTTATGTATTTTTAATTTATGAAATTAGTTAAAATGTTAAATAAATGGATGGTTAAAAGTGTAATTTGAAATATAACTTGACTTGGAAATGTGAAGATTTAAAAATAAAGGTTAAGTCAAGAAAGTAAAATGGAAATTTAATTTAATTTATGAAATGGTAAATAAAGTTAATGTACAAAGTAAATGAAAGTTGGGAAAATTGTATATTGACCTTAATAAGTGAAACGTTGAGATTTTTGAATTAATGTATAAAATTTTACTTTATAAAAATCATAAGTTAAAGTTTATTCAAATGAACATTTTGAAGTAGGAAAAAATATGATTTTTATAAGTTAAAATGGTTAAAATTTGAAGTTTAATGGTTTCTGGAATTTTATTATAAATCTGGAAATTTATTTAGTAGCACTTTAAAAATGCTATCGTTTCTGGAAAAAAACTGAACTATTAAATTAGTTTTTAAATGCTATCTTTACTGAATTGAATTATTTTCAATTATATCTTACCGTAGCATTTTCTAAGTGCAGCGAAAAGCTGAATTTTCAATATTTGAAGTGTATAACTAAATAAATGAACTCAGAAAAGGTTAAATTTTTGGGAATTGAATATTTGATTTGAAGGAATAATGAGTTCACTTTTTAATGGTTTAAATAAATGATTTTAAGTCGGAAATATAAATCATTTTGAAATTTATAACCACGGGTATGCTTTTTTGTGTGTCACGTGATTTCCTTGTGATAGTTTGATGCACACCTTTGATTTTAAGAGTATGGCTAGAGATAAGTGATTACTACAGCTCTATGCTACCGTAGTCACAATAACAATGTTATTTGCATTGTTTACTTTAATATGGATATTTCTAGGATAGTGTTTATTACTACTTAATTGATGGTTTGACTGATCCTTAAAGGATGGGCAATCCCAAGCATCCTTTAAGTTATTGTGCATTGCTATTACAGTTCACTTGAGTTAGTTTACATTGTATAAATATTATCCTGACTCGAGTGTTTGTGTTTTACTTTACGCTTGGGTCAGCCTGAGAATAAAAACTTTGGATTCACCTTTTGGAGCTAGAGTTTTGCTAGAGCTTATCTGTCTATCTATTCGTGTACTTCTTCCAGTTAGTTCCTATTCGGTATCTGTCTCGGTATTGTAGTTTATGTATCCTCACTTCTATTGTATCTATTTTTCTATGAGATTTTGTACATGTTTTGAGAGTATGTATATTGTAGCTTCAAGAACTACTATGGTATTTTATTTCCGTTGCGAGTATTCTGATATTTCTGTGTCTGTGACTCTGTGAATGATTTTATTTGCTCCAAATTTTATTACAATCTGTTATTTTGAATTATTCAAGTCTGACATGTATGGATTATTGTCGATTTGAATGGTCCAAAATAGTGGGTCGTTATAGTCGTAGTGGGCTCGATAGGGTAGGTGGCATGGCACAAAAAGGGAATGCCTGGGTAGATAGACCACCTGCGCATCCGGGCTGGTGGTAACGCATAGCAGCCACTACCACCCACCTCGGAACACACTTCCAAATCAAAAAATAAAGTGTGGCCACGAAATCAATAACAAAGTCATAATATAGTATTGAAGGAATGTTGTCCGATCGGAGGAATGACCTCACTTGGCCAGAGAATCGCTCCTATTTTAGCCACCTTATGCCAACTCATGGGAGTTGGGTCCATGTATATACCTCAATAGAACGTTGCCACCATCCTACTTCATTTTGGAATCTCCACTGCATATACAGCTGTTAAAGTGGTTTCCGGAGTTGGCAGAGAATGTGACAACTACCGTTCCCGGTCTCTTTAACACCAATCTTTATTAAAACACCGTGATCATTTCAAAATAGTTCATACTTCAAACCAAAATATCATTTCCATTTCAGAACCAATCAATACGATATCATATCCATTTCAAAACAAATACAATATCGTTTCCAATTCAAATATATTTTTTCCCTAAATCATAGCACTTTCAAAGTTATAATACATTCGAAACAAACTCTTGAAATTATAACACTTTCAAAACATAATACTTTGAAATTCATAACTTCGAAAATATAACTTCCACCACTCAAACAGTTTAGATATTAAAATAGTATATATAATAAAATAGTTTATACAAAAGAGTTATAAGTGAAAATAGTGCATATTAAAATAGTTAGTATATTAAAATGTTTATATTAAAAATAGTTTTTTTAAATATGATTTATATTAAAATAGTTTATATTAAAATAATTTATAAAGTTAAATATAAAATAGTTTTAGTTATAATTTAAAATATTTTATATAATAAAATAGTTTCCTAAAATATCATAAATCGATTCCGAATCAACTCGAATTTTTAAAATTTAGATTTAATCAAATTTCAAATCATTAGTTTCAATTTATTTCAGTTTCTCAATAAACTATTTAAAATTATATCGATTTCAAGTACAGAATTTTAACCATAAATAAAACATTTCAATTTCAATATTTCAAAGCTTAAATATTCAAACATTTCAAAACTATATTTGATAATTTCGTGTGTGTGTGTGTGTGTGTGTGTGTCTATATATATATATCAAATTCATTTTGCTATATATATTTTGAAATATTTACTTAATTATTAAAATAACATTTAAATAAAACTTCAAATTTCAAATTTAAATAAAACTAAATATACTATTCCAATTTATGTAAATTTGAAATATTCATTTAAAACACTTTTAATCAAAAATCAAGTTATAAAATTGTATCTTTAAAATCCTAAATTTAATAAATTTCAAATCAAACTTATTTGAGTATAATTCTTAAATAAATTAAATTTCAAAACCTTGGAAAACATTTATATATATATATATATATATGTATGTATGTATTGACCAACGGTGTCTGTATATAATTTTCTATCCTATGGTCAAGTGATATGGATATTTATCATTTCAATCTGCAATTTAAATATATATGGGAATATATCATTTTAACCCGCAATCCCAAATTCAATTCAATGAAAATCGCTTAGGTTTTTCAGTTCAACCCATAGCAATTTTCTCCTATTCTATAGATAGTTCTGGTATGTATCATTTCAACCCATAGGAAATTGTATACTAACAGGAAACTTGCAGAGTTATAAGAGATATGATAATAATATAACATGCATATATCATCAATATAAATAACAGATAATGGTGTCAGATGTCATAGGTGAACGGATATAGATAATAACATGTATATAGCAATGTAAATAACTAACAGCAGCATATTTCAATTGTCATTTCAATTGAAATCAAATTTAATAAATATAAGAACATTAATCATGAGTGATTACTCACCTTTTGAGGCTAGATAGATTTGGCAAAGAAATTAGCTACGAATTCCGGCACGAATCTCAAGGCAAGCCAGGATTGAGCTCGAATCGACGAAGAAACTGAAATCTTGAAATTGATGAAATCAAATCAAACTTGATTGACAAAGATCAATGGTATAATTGAACATATGTATATATAACTATATATACTATATACAACTTAAAATTTAAATAAACACATAACTTTCAAAATACACACACACACACACACATATAAATAAACCACAATTGCAAATTTAAAACATACCCATATATATAACTATATAGATTCAATATTTAATTTAAAACTTATATAAAAATAAATAGTATATGAACTAAAATATGCTAACCCAAATATTATATAAATATATATAAAATAAAATATATATGCATGCTGCTAGAACAACATTAAAACTGTTATATTACCTGTATACTATCATATATATACTATTTCAAAAAACACTTTCCTCCCTTCAAAACACATTTTTATAAAATCGAATATCTGTATCATATGTATAACTATATATGAGTCATGCAAAAAAATATACATATATAATATAATATAAAATGATACGGTCGCTGCAAATAAAATATGTGCAATGCATATCTTATATATGTAAATCTACAAGAATGTAGAGATCGAAATACTCATACATAACACAATAACAAAATTATATACTATAGCTAAGTAACACAAATATGAACATACAGTATAACTTTTATATATATGTATATTCCCAGATGGATATTGTATTAGAAGGTCCAAATTCATGTAAACAAATACAACCATTCGTGTAAGATGATATGCATGTAAACATCAATATTATATTATATAAGCTATAAAGATCATATATATTTTTAAAGTATATACAAATAAATTATAATAGACATCAATTCACAGTATATTTCTAACATTTATATACATAAGCAAATTGAAATCCATTGTATATATAACCCAGTATACTATAAACCTGTATGTTGTGTAAACATATATAACTAACTAAGCATCAATAGATTACATATATTGCAACTAGTATACGTAACATATAACTTTATAAATAAATGTATACGCACTTGCAAAATTATAATATACATGTAACAGACTATGGGGCCACCTATATATAACTCTAATATATACACAAACATATAATATATTAACCAATATATAGAACAACATATATAAATTTTATAAGCTAACCTACAATAAAGAAGAAAAGGAGATGAAGGCTGTTGGGTGTGCAAACTATGGAGCTGTCGCGTGAGGTGTTGGAGGAACAAGCATGGGCGGCATGGGTTAGAGATGTGGCGCCTTGTCCATGAAGTCGGAGATGAAGAGCAGCTCGGTGGAAAGGAGGGAAATAAGAGAAACGGTGAAGTGATGGCAAGCTTGGCCTTGTTGATGGCTGCATGGGTTCGAATATGGTAAAGTGGAGGTCGGTGAGTGAACGCGGCAAGTGGTGGAGTTGCATGGTGACGTGGACGTGTGGGTTTGATGAAAAAATGAGATGGGTTAGGTAAAGCAAAAATGAAAGGCAGAAAGCAAAGAATGAAAAATGAAATATATAACATTTCTCTCTGATATAAGCAATGTTATAGAAAGAATGAGAAGGCAAACCAGAGATTTATGAAATGGTGGATATCCAAGCATCAAAAATTAAATATTAAGAAGTAAGTGGCTGTTGACTTCAACTGTTAGGTAGATAGAAGGTCAAGAATTCAAAAGGTTTTAAAACTGGTACCGATACGGTTATCCGTTTCGCGTGTTCCACCGCATACCAGATACTGACACACCGAGTGAATATACCACAGAGATCAACACGATGAAATGATAAAAAAAAGGTATACATATATTAGTGGTATGATCGCCCTATTAAAAGTCAATAATCGGTACCGAAAATACTGCTAATTTGCCAAAAATAAGATAAACGGAGCAATAGCAGTTCAAATTTGAGAAAACGAAAGATGCCATCTCACGCAGAAGATGATTTACAAATTTATTACATAAAAATATTCAGGTATGGACAACATTTTAATGTCATCAATTTTTAACTGATTTAAATTTAAATAAAATTACACAAGAAAATAAGTTCCATATTATCTGATGAAAATTTACTATTTGTTATATTTTAATAAACGTATTCCAATTATCAAATTTTTATTTCCAAATTTTATTATTTAAAATTTCACCAAAAATTCAATTACATACGTAAATAAATTATTAAAATTTGCGGGTCATTACACTCTCCCCCGCTCAAAACTTTTCGTCCTCGAAAAGGATTGAGGTAAGAGAATAGAAACAACTAGAAAGAAAATAGATTTGAAATACAAAATAAATAATTAACTTAACCGATGTAAATTTTAATTTAAATAAACTGGTACTCAATATTTGATTTTAAATTCAAGTATTTTCATTTAGTTCATTTAATTTCAATTTAATAGTTCCATGAACAAAATTTACTTTATTTATCTTATTTATTAAATCCATTTGATTTACTCAATTTAATTTCAATCAAAATTCAATCTAAATTATTTATTTATTTACTATCTTATTATTTAATTTATCTTTATTAACGCTTCTTATAATCAAAAATTAAGTATAAAACATTTTTTATAACCATGAAAATTTATTTATAAATTCCTTTTAACCTCATTTTCATTTGTATACTATCCAATTACATATCCAACTTCTGAATGATTAAGGTAAGTTATATTAGAATGCAATTAGGTATTATACAAGTGAAATTTTCCAAATTCAATTTTTTCATGTTAATTATTTATTCAAAATTTTTGTTTACATTTTATAATTGAAATCATCTTTTAATAAAAATTTGATAATTAAATTTCCGATTCACTCCAAACAATTTAGAGATTCATATATCTATATATACTATATCTATCAAATGAGGTCTAAAACCATATAACAATATATTAAAAATCAAGTCAAACTTTATAAACTCAAATCAATTTAATTTTCCAAATCAAAAGTGTAGCAAAGCTATGAATTGGTCTCATTACTTCGGAACTCAAAAATGAATGTCGATGATTCGGCCACCGCCACCGAAATTATTTTCCAACGACAAAAGACGAGAGCACTGATTTAATGTATTTAAAATTCTTTAGAAAACAATTTCTATTTAAAATGCTTTTAAATAATATACATTTTAAAACTTTAAAACCAAAGTTTGAAATCATCGGAAATAAAATTCTCAAATTATTAATTTAAATTCATTTCAATTCCAAATCTATTTACAAACCATGTTATATAAATTAATTTATATTCACGTTGGAAATATCAATAGTTTACAAAAAAATAAATGAAAATCAAATATTATCATTTACAACAGCCAATTTATTTAACTTTTAGTTCTAGAAAATTTAAACTTATATATAATATAATCATACATAATTTGTTTCATTTACTAAATATGAAAACAATATTATGTCAGTTTGCTTTGTTCAAGTTTTTTGGAAATCCTATCGATAGTATTGATCAGATGAATCGATCGAAAACCCAAATCAACATTAATAACTCAAACAACAAAACATAAAATAATTTATATAAATTTGCAAGTACACTCCCTCGCTCGATGATTCAGAATGGATTCTAGAACAAAGTTAGAGATTCAAGTTAAAGGGCTCTAATAAAAAAGGATTCAAACAAGGAAAATAGGCTCGAGAGGAAGGTAAGATGATCGAATAGCAAAATAGAAAGATTGATAGGCTTATAAAAATCGTGGGCAACCTTAATCGGGTCAACCGTGACTTACAGAATAATATTGATGCAGAATTTTGAGGCAGATCAACATTCGATCACCAAAAGATAGAATAGAGGCATAGTAGGAGATAGATAGCATTGTAAATCGAGGATACAGAAATTTTCTGTGAATCAATGCTTGTTGTAAAGGAGTTTCACCCCTTTACAATCATTCAATAGAGCTATGGGATACTCCAAAATCAAAGGAATACAAATAGGGAGAGACAAGGATGGATTTCGAAACGAATAGGGGAGTTCAAAAATACAAAGGAAACCGAGTCAAAGAGGATGAGGTTCAAGCACGAACTAAAGTGATTCTGTAATTAAATTTACTCTATATACTGGGTTTTGCTTAAAATCAAAGCTCCGATACCAACTGTAACATCCTGCTATTTTCAACCATTCGCATCCGTAAATGCTAGATTTGAATTTCTCAAAATACCAGATTGTTAATTTATATTTGGCAAAACTCAGCATATACAGTAAATAAATAAATCACAGACATAAAGTAATATACAATATGCAGCGGAAACAAGATGAATAGTAGTTCATGAAGCTACTATACACACACACACACACACATCAGAGTTAAACAAGATACAATAAAAGTTTCAAATACAATAGTCAAATACATGATCAGAATACATCACTGGAGTCAACTGAATAACTGTGAGCTGAAAAGATGTAGATGGATCTACAAACGAAGCTCCAACTCCAAAGGTGAGTCTCAAAAGCTGTATCACTCAGTCTGAATTGAGCGTAAAGTAAAACACAAAAAACTCGAATCGGGATTAACATTCTTATATCACTAAATTCAACTCAAGTGAAATAACAACTGAAATACAAGTAACTTAAAAGATGTTTAGGATAAACATCCTCTAAGGATCCGTTAAACTATCGACTATGTAGTAATATAAGCTATTATAATAATGTCTATAGTAAAGTAAACTTTAAAATAGCATTAAGGCGTTACCCATATCCCCCTTAACACATTTTACCCATAGCCTATACAATACCGTAATCTCATCCGTACTGGGCATCGTCAGAGGGCACTCCATAGGTATGGTACAAAACAAAGTTATATTCGGCTCGATAGGGTAGGCGACACGGTACAACAAGGCAATGCCTGGGTAGATATACCAATTATGCATGCGGGTTGGTGGTAACGCATAACAGCCACTAACGTCCACCTCGAAACACACTACCAAATCAAAAAATCAAGTGTGGCCACCAGATCGATCACAAAGTCAGAATATAGTATCGAAGGAATGTGTCCGATCGGAGGAATGACCTCACTAGGCCTGAGAATCACTTCTGTTTCAGCCACCTTATGCCAACTCATGGAAGTCTGGTCCATGTATATACCTCAATAGAACAGTGCCACCATCCTACTTCATTCTGCAATTTCCACTGCGTATACAGTTATCATGGTTTTAAATCTCCTATATCTCGCCCGAGATCTCGTTCGAGATCTAATTTTCACACTTAAACAAGATGATACATCAACTCCTCCATATCTCCCTCGACACTCATCTCGTCCGAGATATTCCAATCTCACCCGATACATGGATCAAAATCTCAATCCGAGATCTCACTCGAAGTTATACATTTTTCCTATTTTCCATAATAATTTTTATTTTCATATTGATTCAAAAGAAACTACTCAATCCAATTATAATTTACCAACTTCTTGAACATATTCTTTACTTTTTATCTTAATGAGTCATAGCGAACGATTTCACTTCTTTATTACGTTCAAATAAAAGGATATTATTCAATCATTACCAAATCAATTAAGCTAATCAAGCTACTACTCTTCTAAAAATATTTCTTTTTCCATGTAAATCAAGTATGTTACCATTTTTATTTTTACTAAAAATGTTAAAATCGTTAAATAAATTTTTGACACATCAATTTTAAAAACATAAGTACATCCGAGATATTCCCGAAATGCATTATAAGACCCGAGATGTAAATCCGAGATGTACACCCGATACATACTCATCTCGTCCGAGATCTCTCCCGATACGAGATAACTTGTGTAAAAATTCCGAGACGAAACGTGACCAAAATCCAATATTTAAAACCATGACAGTTGTTAAAGTTGTTTTTGGAGTTGGCAGAGAGTATGACAACTACCGATCTCGGTCTCTTTAATAATCAATCGTTATTACAACACCATGGTCATTTCAAAATAGTTTGTGACGCCCCACCTCTATAGCCACGCTAGCCAAGGACACTACGGGGTAATGCCGTCAACTAGCATGGAGAATAAGGCTGTTGAGGAGCGACCTCGATAATAAATGATAACAACGAATAGGATCATCACGAATCGATTTAAATTGGAAATTCAATCCAAAAAGGCAAACTGGACTGAAACAGCAGGTTCAGTCGACTAAATAGAGTTTTCAGTCGACTAACCCTGTACCTGGAAATTTTCCAGGTTCAGGAAACTTTCTGTTTCCAGGTTCAGTCGACTGAACAGAGGATTCAGTCGACTGAATCATGCCTGGAAACTTTCGGGTTCCAGGTTCAGTCGACTGAACAGAGGATTCAGTCAACTGAATCATGCCTGGGCTGTTTTTCAGCCTATTCAAATGAAGAGCAAACTCTTCCAAAATGCAGCCGGACGAACATTGGCTCTAAGGGTTTATTCCAATCGGCAACCCGACCCTATATGCTCCTAGATGCATCATCCAAAACATGATCAAACATCCATAAAAGGATTTTCACACAAATTTGACTTAAAACCCCAAAAATTGGAATATTCGCAAAACCAATCCAAATCAAAATCAAATGCACATGAATAAGTGTTAGGAATTCATACCTAACAACCAAAGATAACTATAGACATAGTTGTGAGATAAAAATCTCACCTTTAAACCCAAAGGCACAAGATTGAGAAGCTTGAAAACAAAGGAGGATCAACCACTCTTTAATCCCAACTCAAGAAGCTTGATTCTAAGCTTAAAAGAGAAATATTTCCCAAATTAGGTTTAGGAATTTTCTGAAATCAAAGAGAGAATGAGTTGGGGAAGATGAAGAGAAAGCTTACCAATGGGTTCTCTTGAATTTGGAGCTAGATCTTGGATTTTGCAAAGGAACTAGGGATTTGGATTTCTATTTCCCATTCTCTTCCACCATTTTTGCTTTAGAACTGAAAAGAGGAGGAAGTGAGAGTGAATGGGGAGGGATGATTCAGTTTGGGGTATTATTATGGCTAGTGGGCTGAACCTAAACCCAAAACCCAATAGACAAAGTAGCAAAAATAAACTTACTCCAAACATATCGAAGCTTATACTCAAAAAGGTTGCAAACGGGGTTTTAAACTCAATGGAAGTGGTCTCGAGTCCTAATTCGACTGTTTGCAAAATGTAGCTTTTCGGACTAAAATCGGACGAACGATGAAATATTTAAATATACAATAGATAAATATGCGGGTTGTTATAGACTCCCCTCCTTAAAGAAATTGCGTCCTCGCAATACTTAAGAAGAAAATAAAGAGTAACAACCATAAAAGCATATCAACACAAAAAAAATCTGAAATAAAAGGTTCACCTTAAAGAGCGTGGGAAAGTAAGTCCGGATGTGTTCGCTCGATGAACTCTCTAGATTTCCAAGAACAATCCTTAGGATTTGAAGACCATTGAACTTTCACAAGCGGGACATCTTTATTTCGAAGGCGTTTGACCTCCAAAGAAATAATTCGAATAGGATGCTGCTCATAAATTAAATTAGGCAAAACTTCATAGGTGAAACACCATTCATAGGTGAAACACGAATAAAGTTTGGACCTAAAACCAGCCTCTCACCGGCCTCAAGCCAACAAGAAGGAGATCGGCATGGCCTTCCGTAGAGTTCCTCGAAAGGTGCCATACCAATACTAGATTGGAAGCTATTATTATAGGAAAATTCTACAAGAGGAATAGGATCTTACCAGCTTCCACCGAAATCAAGCACACAAGCACGAAGAAGATCTTCAAGAGTTTGATTCACACGCTCGGTTTGTCCATCGGACTGGGGGTGATAAGCGGTGCTAAAATTAAGCTTCATTCCTAAAGCTTTTTGAAGACTCTTCCAGAATCCACTAGTAAACAATGGATCACGATCGCTAATAATAGAAGTAGGAACTCCATGCAATTTAACAATTTCTTTGATAAAAGGTTTGGCCAAAAGAGGAACGGTTCGGTTAGACCGAATGGGAATAAAATAGGCAGATTTAGTAAATCTATCAACAATAACCCATAAGCTATCATGACCCGAATGAGAACGGGGAAGGCCATCAATAAAATCCATAGAAAATTGGTCCCATTTCCAAATTGGAATTTCTAAAGGTTGCAATAACCCACCGGGCCTTTGATGTTCGGCCCTAACGAGTTGGCAAGTCATGCAACACTTAACGAAGTTAGCGATGTCAAGTTTCATTCCCTCCTAATAATAAAGTCGCTTCATATCCGCGTACAGTTTACTACTACCGGGATGAATGGTAAATTTAGAACGATGGGAATCTTCTAAAATGTCTTTTCGAAGATAACTAATATTTGGCACGATAAGTCTACCAAATTTCCGAATGCCGCCACGAGAATCAATATCAAAGTCTTTCAAACCTTCAATATCAATTCTATCCTTAAAATTTTGGCCAAGAAGAGCCAAGTCGGGATCTAGCCTTTGAGCTTCAAGAATGCGTTCTAAAATAGAAGGATGAGCCTCAAGGCTACATAAAACAAGAGATGAACATAAATCGGAAACACAGTCTCGAATTTCACAAGGGGATAAAACCTCGAGATCATTCCATTCGGATATCATGATGGAAACAACCGCTTGTTGCCTGTGACTAAGTGCATCGGCAACTCGATTTCCCTTTCCGGGAGTATAAAGAATATCAAGATCATAAGATGCAAGGAGTTCGAGCCAACACTGTTGACGCAAATTAAGTTCCTTTTGAGAAAATAAATATTTCAAAGACTTATGGTCGATATAAAGAATCAATCTCTCTCCCAATAGATAATGACGCCAAATTCGAAGGGCGAAAACAATAGCCGCGAGTTCTAGATCATGAGTGGCATACCTAGTCTCGATCGGCTTTAATGATTTAGAAGCATAAGTGATAGCACGTTCTCTTTTGCAAGAGAACGACATCAAAACCAATACGATTAGCATCAGTACAAAAGATAAAATCCTGGTTCCCGTCGGGAATCACAAGAATAAGAGTATTGAAAAGAAAGAATTCCTTTTAAATAATTTTCTTTCCCGAAAAGCTAAAAATTTCAAAATCGCTATTATCTCAATGTGAAAATCTTTTTAGAAAATTTTACATTCTTACAAGTCAATATATCGTGTCTGACCGTCTCATCAAAGTGTTTAGGAAATTCCTATCGATAACGTTGATCAGGCGCATCGACTAGAATTCTTAAAGCACTCAAAGGGCAATACAATCACAAAATCATCTTCTATATGATAAAAATATCTCTTAAAAAGTTTTAAGAATATTCTTTGCTCGTTTAAGAACAAAATCCAGCTATACTTATAAATAAATCTTATGAAAAAGATTTACAAAGATTTTAAATTGCTAATTTCATCCATAATCAATAAACACAAGAATGGTCTCATCGAAATACTCATAGAATACTTGGCTTATAAAATGGATGAAATAAGCTGGATAAACTGAATGATAGAACAAGTCATTCATAAGAATCGTAAAGAAGGCGGAATGCGGTAAGTGGAATGCTAACTCCCACAACTCGTAACCAAATGAAAATCGGTGGCAAGGTCGAACTAGAAAGACCTTAACACCACCCAAAAGATTTCTTAGGTGATAATCCTAAGACAAACTCAAAAATACCGAAAAAGTTTCACAAATTATTTAGATAAGAGAAATAACACTTTTCTCATCTTAAGGGCTTAAAGAATAAAATGATGCCTTCAAAAATTTGAAATCGAAATCACAAGAAAAATAGAAATCTGCTTAACAGATAGAAAATTTCGAAGATGAATAGTCCACACGAAAAATAGGGTATGGACTTCTCAACGATTAAGCCAATCCTTTTCAAAAATCAATTCCGAAGTCTAAGTAAAAATCGGCTCGGAAAGAAAAATCACAAAAGATAATTTCGACATCTATAAAAAGCAAATTGAGTGTTGTGGATCTACCATCCGGATTCGCAACACTCAAAGAAGTCATCAAGCCCAAAATATTTTCAAAGAAAAAGAATCAACAAGTTCTTTTGATATAAATCAGTGAGATGGAACCCATATCAAAAAGAACTCAAATAAGAAGATCACGAAATAAAACAATGCCATCAAGGATTGAGTGAAAAGTACCTTGACCAAGAGAAGAATTGCTAGGGGCTTGCACAATATTTAGCTTTCTCATGTCCTTGTTCAAAAGTTTGGGACATGCAGATAAAAGATGACCCGGTTTTTTGCAATAGCGACAGGAATGAGGTTTCGGACACATATTTGCATAGTGTTCCTTAGAATTACAATTGTAGCATCCTCCATGATTAGGGATTGGATTCTTTGCTACAAAAGTAGTTTGCTTTATTCTCTTATTGGGATTAAGGCTCTTGAACTTAATATGCCTCTTCTTGAAAGTCCCAATATCACAAACACTTCCTTTACCAACCTCTCCATGAAGAAGAGTAACATCCACAAGCTGATTGAAAGAAACTTCATGTTTCAAAGGTAGAACCATTTCGGGGTTCTTACTCAAAGCACAGATAAACTCTTGATTCTTTACAAGATCCAAAAGTTGTTGGGCAGACATGAATGCGCCATCCAGAGAAGGGCTACTGGATTGACCAGCGCTCGGACTGCTAGAACTAACCATTTCTCTTCCTCTAGAAAAGAAAGAAGGAGAAAAGTTATTCTCAAAATAAATATCAAGCAATCTTGATAGATAAAACAAGGAATCATAAATGAAAATAGGATAGGAGGGTACATAGACCCCAAAAAAAAAACATAAAGCACGACTCCTAAGATGGACTTAGGACGATGATCCTTGTTAAATTATTCTACATTGTTCCGAAGTTTGGCTTTGATACCAAGCTGTGACGCCCCACCTCTATACCCACGCTAGCCAAGGACACTACGGGGTAATGCCGTCAACTAGCGCGGAGAATAAGGCTATTGAGGAGCGACCTCGATAATAAATGATAACAACGAATAGGATCATCACGAATCGATTTAAATTGGAAATTCATCGAAAAAGGCAAACTGGACTGAAACAGCAGGTTCAGTCGGCTGAACAGAGTTTTCAGTCGACTGACCCTGTACCTGGAAATTTTCCAGGTTTAGGAAACTTTCTATTTCCAGGTTCAGTCGACTGAACAGAGGATTCAATCGACTGAATCATACCTGGAAACTTTCGGGTTTCAGGTTCAGTCGACTGAACAGAGGATTCAGTCGACTGAATCATGCCTGGGCTGTTTTTCAGCCTATTCAAATGAAGAGCAAACTCTTCCAAAATGCAACCGGACGAACATTGGCTCTAAGGGTTTATGCCAATCGGCAACCCGGCCCTATATGCTCCTCGATGCATCATCCAAAACATGATCAAACATCCATAAAAGGATTTTCACACAAATTTGACTTAAAAACTCAAAAATTGGAATATTCGCAAAACCAATCCAAATCAAAATCAAATGCACATGAATAAGTGTTAGGAATTCATACCTAACAACCAAAGATAACTATAGACATAGATGTGAGATAAAAATCTCACCTTTAAACCCAAAAGCACAAGATTGAGAAGCTTGAAAACAAAGGAGGATCAACCACTCTTTAATCCCAACTCAAGAAGCTTGATTCTAAGCTTAAAAGAGAAATATTTTCCAAATTAGGTTTAGGAATTTTCTGAAATCAAAGAGAGAATGAGTTGGGGAAGATGAAGAGAAGGCTTACCAATGGGTTCTCTTGAATTTGGAGCTAGATCTTGGATTTTGCAAAGGAACTAGGGCTTTGGATTTCTATTTCCCATTCTCTTCCACGATTTTTGCTTTAGAACTGAAAAGAGGAGGAAGTGAGAGTGAATGGGGAGGGATGATTCAGTTTGGGGTATTATTATGGCTAGTAGGCTGAACCTAAACCCAAAACCCAATAGATAAAGTAGCAAAAATCAACTTACTCCAAACATATCGAAGCTTATACCCAAAAAGGTCGCAAACGGGGTTTTGAACTCAATGGAAGTGGTCTCGAGTCCTAATTCGACTGTTTGCAAAAAGTAGCTTTTCGGACTAAAATCCGACGAACGATGAAATATTTAAATATACAATCAATAAATATGCGGGTTGTTACATAGTTTATACTTCAAAACCAAAATATCATTGACATTTCAAAACCATATCAATACGATATCATTTCCATTTCAAAACAAAATACGATATCATTTCCATTTCATATATACCTTTTTCCTAATTCATAGCACTTTCAAAGTTATAACACTTTCGAAACCAAACTGTTGAAATTATAACACTTTCAAAACATAATACTTTGAAATTCATAACTTTGAAAATATAATTTTCACCACTCGAACAGTTTAGATATTAAAATAGTATATATAATAAATTAGTTTGTATAAAAGATTTATAAGTTAGAATAATTCATATTAAAATAGTTAGTATATTAAAATAGTTTGTATTAAAAATAGTTTACATTAAAGATGATTTATATTAAAATAGTTTATATTAAAATAATTTATAAAGTTAAATATCAAATAGTTTTAAATAATTTAAAATACTTTATGTAATAAAATAGTTTCCTCAAATTTCACAAATCGATTTCAAATCAACTCGAATTCCAAAATTTCAAATTTAATCAAATCTAAAATCATCAATTTCAATTTGTTCCAGTTTCTCAATAAACCATTTCAAATTATATCGATTTCAGATACGGATTTTTAACCACAAAATAAACCATTTCAATTTCAATATTTCAATGCTTAAATATTCTAACATTTCAAAGCTATATTTGATAATTCTGCATGTGTGTGTGTGTATCAAATTCACTTTACTATTGTTTACTTTGAAATATTTACTTAATCGTTAAAATAACATTTAAATAAAACTTCAAATTTCAAATTTAAATAAAACTAAATATCCCATTCCAATTTATGTAAATTTGAAATATTCATTTAAATCACTTTTAATCAAAAATTAAATTATAACATCATACCTTTAAAATACTAAATTTAATAAATTTCAAATCAAAACTTATTTGAGTATGATTCTTAAATAAATTAAATTTCAAAACCTTGGAAATCATTTCAATATATATATATATATATATTGACCAATGGTGTTTGTATACAATTTTCCATCATGTGGTCAAGTGATATGGATATTTATCATTTCAATCGGCAATTTAAATATATATGGATATATATCATTTCAACCGCAATCCCAAATTCAATTCAATGAAAATCGCTTGGGTTTATCATTTCAACCCATCACAATTTTCCCCTATTCTATAGATCGTTCGGGTTTGTATCATTTCAAACTATTGGGAATTCTAAACTAACAGGGAACTTGCAGAGTGATACCAGATATGATAATAGTATAACAGACGTATATTATCAATATAAATAATAGATAATTGTGTCAGATGTCACAGGTGAATCGATACAGATAATAACATGTATAAAGCAATGTAAATAACTAACAACAGCATATTTCAATTATCATTTCAATTGAAATCAAATTCAATAAAATAAGAACATTAATCGTGAGTGATTACTCACCTTTCGAGGCTAGATAGATTTGACAAAGAAATTAGCTACGAATTCCGGCACGAATCTCAAGGCAAGGCAGGATTGAAATCAAATTGACGAAAAAACTAAAATCTTGAAATTGATGAAATCAAATTAAACTGGATTGACAAAGATCAATGGTATAAGTGAACATATATATAATTATATATACTATATACAACTTAAAATTTAAATAAGTACATAACTTTCAATATACACACACACACATGTAAATAAACTACAATTGCAAATTTAAAGCATACAATATATATATATATAACTATATATATTCAATATTTAATTTAAAACTTATATAAAAATAAATAGTATATAAACTAAAATATGCAGACCCAAATATTAGATAAATATGTATATAATAAAATATATATGCATGCCGCCAGAACTACATTAAAACTGTTATATTACCTGTATACTATCATATATATACTATTTCGAAAACCACTTTCCTCCCTTCAAAACACATTTTTATAAAATCGAATATCTATATCATATGTATAGTTATATATAAGTCATGCAAACAAATATACTTATAAAATATAATATAAAATGGTACGCTCGCAGCAAATAAAATATGTCCAATGCATATCTTAAATATGTAAATCTACAAGAATGCAGAGATCAAAATACTCATATATAACCCAGTAACAAAATATATATACTATAGCTAAGTAACACAAATATAAACATACAGAATAAACTTATATATATTACCAGGTGCATATCGTATTAGAAGGTCCAAATCCATGTAAACATATACAACTGTTCATGTAAGCTGATATGGATATAAACATGAATATTATATTATATAAGCTATAAAGATCATATATATTTTTAAAGTATATAAAAATAAATTATAATAGACATTAATTCACAGTATATTTCTAGCATTTATATACATAAGCAAATTAGCGGCATGGGTTAGAGATGTGGCGCCTCAGCCATGTAGCCGGAGGTGAAGTGCAGCTCGATGGAAAGGAGGGAAACAAGAGAAATGGTGAAGTGATGGCAAGCTCGGCCTTGCTGATGGCTGCGTGGGTTCGAATATGGTAAAGTGGAGGTCGGTGTGTGAACGCGGAACGTGTTGGGGCTGCATGGTGAAGTGGACGTGTGGGTTTGGTGAAAAAATAAGATGGGTTAGGCGAAGCGAAAATGAAAGGTAGAAAGCAAAGAAAGAAAAATGAAATATATAACATTTCTCTTTGATATAAGAAATGTTGTAGAAAGAACGAAAATCCAAACTAGAGATTTATGAAATCGTGGATATCAAGCGTCAAAACTTAAATTACAGGAATATTAAGAAATTAGTGGTTGTTGATTTCAATAGTTAGGTAGATAGAACGTCAAGAATTCAAAAGGTTTTAAAAGGGGTACCGATACGGATATCCGCTTTGCGGGTTCGTTGCATACCAGATACCGACATACAGAAGTGAATATACCTTAGAGATCAGCACAATGTGACGATCATAACGGTATACAGATATTAGTGGTATGATCATGCTATCAAAAGTCGAGAATCAGTACCGAAAATACTGCTAATTTGCTAGAAATAAGATAAATGGAGCAATAGCAGTTCAAATTTGAGAAAACGAAAGATGCCGTCTCACTCAGATGTTGATTTACAAATTTATTATATAAAAATATCCAAGTTTTGACAACATTTTATTATCATCAATTTTTAACCGATTTAAATTTAAATAAAATTACCTAAGAAACTAACTTCCATATAATTTGATGAAAGTTTACAATTTGTTAGGTTTTAATAGACGTATTCCAATTATCAAATTTTTATTTCCAAATTTTATTATTTAAAATTTCACCAAAAACTCAATTAAATACATAAATAAAATTATTAAAATTTGCGGGTCGTTACACATTTATTTGTAAGTAATAAACTTATAAATGTAATTAAAGGCTAATGGTGACAATTATTATACATATTACCTATTTATTTGGTCTATTAAATTTAATTGGAAATGAATGGCAATTAATTCCCTTAATTAGTGTAGTTAATGTAGGTTTAATTGATAAAGGTAAAAAGGTTGATTCTATAAAATGTAACCATTGTAAATTTTTATCGTAGTATGACCTTTGATTTGAATAAAAGGATGGAAATCAGTTTACTGAAATTTATTGGAATTGGAAATTTTAATAATTAAATTTATTACAATCAATGAAATAAAAGGTTACTTAAATGAAAGGTAAGATGAAATTGTAAAATATTGACGTAATGGAAGATGTAACAACGTTGACTATGTATGTAAGGTAATAATTGATTTAATAAGAGAATATTACCAAGGTAAATAAAATAATTAAGTCTTTAATTATAATTAATGTGTTAAATTGACCAAAATTCAATAAAATGGAAATATAATAGTTAATACAAATAAAGGATGGAAATTGGAGTATACTAACATAATGAAATGTAAAACAAATGTTAACTATGTTATTAGATCATAAGTTTGGACCATAATCAAGTGGAAGGTTCTAACGCGTATTAGAATATAATTTAATAACAGGAATTGGAATAATAAATCTCAGTTTTAACGATGAGTTAAATGAATATTGATTGGTAGAGAAAAACATTTATTTAGTATGTAATTTAATGCTTATTGGATACTGTAATTTTATAAGCGTGTTTGCATTGACTAAATAAGGATTACAATGTTCACGTATTTATTTAATTGATTTCAACAATTAGGGTCTGTTTTGAGGTGGAAGATTAAAATTAATTGGAAATAAATTTATTGAAATCTTTCAATTGAAAAAGGAAAAAGAAACAAAGTGCAATTAATAAATTTAATGTAAGAATGTTTTCATTTGGAATGTACATTACTTGGAAATATAAGAATGGATTTAATATTTTATAAGTTGATCATTTTGGAATATAGAAATGTTTACATTTATGAATTGCAAGTAATGAATAAGCATTTTAAGGAAAATAAAAGAATGTTTGAGGAAAATAAAGTGAACGTTTCCATTTTGAATATAAATATAACGTTGTAAAAAGAGAAAATTTAAATTTTAGAACAACATTTTACGATAGTTAAATAGCAGGCATAGGTTGCACAAAAGTGATTTTATTGCTAACCTTGAAATTTAAAATAAATTAAAATATTTGAATTCATAATTACATGTCGAGAAAAATGTTGTTTTTAAATTTGAATTTTTAAATCATGGTTCGTATTTTATTTTATGTGTCGGCGGTCCCTATTATATAAATTGGTGTGTACAAATTTAGTTACGTTGTGGTAATTAAATCTTTAATGAATGTCAAATTTTATATGTTTGGGGTTAACAAAATTAATTGAGCGAACAAATGTTTTGAAATTTAAATTCCAAAAGTTTGTTTAAAGAGTAGAGTTGGTCTATTCATTCCTTTTCTGATTAATATTATCACACTTTTTTCATTGTTTTCTCATTTGTTCCATTACCCATTTTCATTTACATTGTCTAAAGCCTTTTCATTTCATGAACATCACCTACTTTTCATATTTTCAATTCTTTCCATCATCTCTTTTAATACCTACCACTATGTTAGGGTTTTTCATATTTTTACTTTATTTTAATTCCTACTTTGTTATATTTAGCTTTATTAGCTTTTAACTAGTTTCAATCTTCATTCTTATAGCTTCATTTCATTTTTTTTTTAAATCTCATCTTCTGTAGCTTCATTTTTGTCTCTCTTTTCCTTCCTCCTTCCTTTTTTCATGTTTCTTCTTCAAATCTCCTTCCTCTCCTTTTTTCCCAAGCTTTTTTTCTTTTTTCTTCTTCTTATTCTTCAAATCTTCTTCTTCTTTTTCAAAGCTTCCTTTTCTTTTTTTCAATTCTTCTTCTTCTTTAATTTTTTTTTCAAACCTTCTCTTCTTTCTATGTCTTTTTCTTCCAAATCTATATAATCATCTCTCCAAAACTTTATATAAAAAAAGATTAAGATAGCAAGGAGAATAATTAAAATAAGAAAGTAGTTGCGGATCCAAATCTGGCTAGAAAAGAAAAAACAAAGAGGTGAGTGATTCAACCCACTCACGCAATACTAAAAATTCCATTGCAAGTTATATAAAATATATGATGTGGTATATAATTTTTTATTGATGCTTGTTGATTTAAGTTGACATTTGAATTGATACTGAATCTGAATTGACATTTAATTTCATGTTGAATTTAATCGATAGTTAAACACCGATATTAATAACTATTATATGTTGAAATATATTGGTTGATTTGGATGTTGTCTGAAATGGATGCTTATTGATTGATATGTTGGATGTATGATTATTTATTTATTTTAATATGTTCCTGTTATCGCCTTGTATATTAGTAACTTCATTTAAGTGGTCCTCTATGTGGCGACCCAATTTTTCGACGTCCGAAAATCGATGTCAATACGTCCACTGTATCAAATGGTGAAAAATCGAATGCCGAAAAATCGAACCGTTAGGGTTAAAGATGAAGGAGGCAGAAGAAGAAACAGAAACAATATCAGAATCTCATAATCGCAGAGGAACAATATATAATTGATAAAGGACTAATCTTTAAACAAAAGAACTATACCTATTTATACATTACAACATCAGAGTACAACAATATCTGTAACACAATACTAGGCAGTTGTCATATCTTGTCCTCACAAGTCTGACTATACAATTAATCATACATAGCAGAATATTTATCAAATACGTGTGATACGTCTCGCCATCCAGCTCGTCTCCTGAGCTCCATAGCAGTCCATCAAGGATTTGTATTCTATAGTACTCAGTTTGACCCGAGCATTATAGTTAAATAATACCCGAGTCAGTCTGGAAAACCAGCGTGAGTAAATACACTCAATTGGATCATTAAAGTTTTCAAAAATATTTTGAAATCAAAGGCATCTCGTAAGATCACGCCACAAATAAGCATGCCGTGTTTTTACCTTATGATAACCAAACATTTTTATCAAATCCGTATGATATTATAATAGTGTATATAGAAAGTAAAATAGAATCTAGATGAAATGCTTGCATCTCACTTTTCATCATAGTTAGGCACAACCAAAATCGTACATGCGCTTATTGGAGATTGGATTCCATACAATGGCAAGGCTACTGTGGTACCGCCTGTCCTATTACGTGTTCTAGATCACCATACCGATGATCCACATTGATCCCCTGCATCACAAGACAGGAGCTACATCTTACTGGATTATCAGAGATACAAGACAACAGCGGGAAGAAAATGGCACCAAAAGAAAAGCTAACATCAGCAGCGGAAAGATATCTTTAAAGCCAAGACTTCAAAGACTCCAATCTAAGAAGCTCAAACCACCATCATGCTGAACTTAAGAAAACTCAGTAAAAAACTTCAAAGATTTCCAAACAGTATGTTGAAGGCTACCGAATCTATATCTACTAGCTGATTATCTGAAAATCTGACTCTACGCTGCCTGTGTGGAAAATTATGGGCACCCACAGTTTAGAAAGGAAACAATAAACTCCAGGTCAGTCATGGGACTGGTGTGAGCAAACAAAAATAGTTTATTTGAACAAATAAACCAAAAAGAATTTAAAGATACTCACTACGCTTTTTGGAAAATGAAACTACCACAAGGCCTCCACGCACACACACAATGCAAACGCATAATTGGAGGAGATTTCTCCTTATGATAGTCAAACATGCTTGATAAGCAAAATCCTTTTGATATTATCATTAGTGCATAGTGCAGAAAACATTTTCAAGTATAATATTAATCTTAGCCAGAATAAATACCATTATAGTATGCCTACTATAACAACCATGTTAAATGGAAGGTTCTACAACTAAAACCGTACAGGATGCGTATTGGTGATTGGATTTCCAACAAATGGTCAGGCTAAGGAACTTCCTATGCCACATGGGTACGCCTCTAGAGGGATGCCTCGAGAGCTTAACCGAATCCCTGCCAACACAAGGCCGGTTTACTTCTACAACTAGGTAACTACTACATGAGTATGCCATCCCCCGGTCGTTACCGACCTTTATCCGAGGATCCTCAACACCAACAACCACAAAGTAATAAATTTGCAGCAACCTCATAGGTTAAATATCTTAGCTCCATACCATGATACCACCTTTTTCCAGAAAGAAATGGACACGGCCTAAAGGGAGGACCCTCATAACCTTGCCGCATTCTTCCTGTTTCAACCATTTTCTGTTTATGAGGTTCGACGAAGTCTCATCCACAAAGCTACGCTTTTCACAAAAGCCATTCTTCGATCAACAAATGATAGCAGCACTCAGCATGCCACATTACCAAATTAGGAATGTATCACTAGTAACTATTAACTACATAACCTCTGAGCTCGTTTATAACAACCCGCATAGTTTACGATTGTATATTTAAATGTTTTATTTAAATATAGCATCCTTAGTCAGATTTAAATCTGAAATGTCGCTTTTCACAAACATTCGAATTACGATCTGAAACCCTTTCCATTAAGTCCAAAATGGCGTTTGCGACCTTTTTGAGTATAAACATTGATATGTTTGGAGTTGAATAGAATTTTGGTATTTTCATTTAGGGCTTTGGGTTTGGGTTTCATCCCACTAACCTAACAAATAACCCAACTCCACTCCTCTTCATTCATTCAACCCCTCATTTCCTAACACTCTCAACCTAAGGTAAAAATAGGGGAGAGAAGAGGAAATTAAAATTCCTAAGTCTTAGTTCTCTTAGGAATTATCAACTTCAAGCTAGAAATCAAGGAGAAGCTTAGGTAAGCATCATCTTCATCTTCTCCGTCTCAATCCCTCGTCAATTTTCAGAAATTCCTATAATCTAACTTAGGAAAAACTTCAACTTTGATAATAGTTTGAAGATTTTAGAGATGATGTTGAAGAGAGATAAATCTTTTGCTTGTTCTAGAGCTTCTCATTTGTTGTTTGGGGGTTAAAAGGTGAGTTTTTGAACTCACGTCTATGTCTATATCTTTGATAGTTGTTAAGTAGTAATTCCTAACATCTATTCCTTGTCCATTTGCCTTTGAATTGAATTGGTTTGATGAGTATTCCAATTTTGGTGTTTTGAAGTCAAAAAAATCTCTAAAACCCTATCTTTGATGATTGAACATGTTTTTGGAGGTGTATCGAAGTGCCTATAAGGCGGGGTTGTCGCTTGGTATAAATCCCTAGTCTCCATTGCAATTTCGATCTCCTCTGGTTAGGATTTTTGCCCTTCTTAGGGGCTGGGCTAGAAATACTGCAAATGATAGTTCAGTCGACTGAACGGTAAGGTCAGTCGACTGAAACTGGGAACAGAAAGTTCATGTGTCAGTATCAGTCGACTGACCATATAGTTCAGTCGAGTGAACCTGGAAACTAAAAGTTTCTTGGCAATGTATTAGTCGATTGACCATACAGTTCAGTCGACTGAGCTTGGAAACCAAAATTATTTAGGCATAGTGTCAATCGACTGACCACACAGTCCAGTCGAATGAATCTGCTTATCTCAGCCAAATTTTCCGTTTTGTGTAGATTTCCAATTTTTAATCGATTCTCGTTGATCCAATTAGTTGTTATCACTTTTGTTGGCCTTGATAATTTCATTTTTGGGATTTTTGGGAATATCCATTTTGATGGATTCGGTATCGATTTCTACGGATTTGATTCACGTCTTCGTATGCGAATTTTGGTGATTTATTTTTTCTACAATCATTTCTGTGATTTATCACTTTAAAATACAAAGGTTTCTATACTAGTAGTAAATATTCAAACTCTTTTATCAAAACAATTCAACATTTACTTTCAATATCAAACTCGCTTTTAAAACCGATTTCTAATCTATTAGCATATACAAACCTTTTCCTTATTCGTTCAAGAATTCCAATTAAACGACTTAGCAAAAAAAGTGGTATGAAACGCTTGCGCTTACTTTGTCGGTAGTTCTTAGACTTGTTCGATTGAAACTCTTATGACAAATTTTCGAGTGGAAATCTACAACTTGTTCATAAATATTTAAGTTAAGCCAGTGGTTATGGGACATGAAGCTAAACTCATTTATTTATTTTCTTAGTATAATCGACACTTCTCGATGATCAATAATGATCATTTTGTGATTTAGACGAGCGATGTGCGATGTCTCTTTGCTTGTGTGGGGGGACAAAACCACATTTGTGGAGTTTCGGCTCAAAATTCGTGGGGTAGGGACCCATGGTCTTCGGGCCATTTGTTGAGCCTCGGCTCAAAACTGATGGTTAGCAACCATGGAATAGTGTTCCTTTTGTGATGCACGTGTTGGTCAGTTTTCATACTTCCGTTTGTGATAGGCCTCCCCCTTTGTGTCTTCTGGATTTCTAAACAATGATTTCTAGAATTTGTGTTTCACCAATTTTTGTGATTTACATCGATAGGTTTAATCAATACCTGTGGTTTGGTGAATATGTTAAAGAATATGACTTTCATTTTGCTGTTTGAGAATATTCGAGATATTGTACGATTTTTATTGTTATCTAATGTATACTTGTCGCAGTATGGCATTATTGTTATCATACTTTTTTTGTCATACCTCTTATCTTATCTCAATTTTATATGATATTTATAGGTAGACTAATCCGTTTATTATTTTCTTCTTAAATAATACTCGCGTCAGACTGAGGTACAGGTGCTTCCACTTGACTTCTTAGCTCGGACTAGCTTTTTACTTTTGGCTAACTACTTAGCTTAGTAATTTTTGCTTTTATACATTCGAGATAGAGACTCCTTGATGTATACATATTCTTTTTTCTAGCAATTGTACATATTCATTTGTGATGTAGTGGGTCTTGTATGACCACTACTTTGATGTACACTTCTATGTGATATATACATATCCGTTTCCGCCTTAGTGATATGAATATTTGTGACTTATTTGAGTTATGCTTATTTTATATTTGTTTCTGAAGTCCACATAGCCACTGTATAGTAGCTTTGAGTTTGCATTTGATATGTCGGATTTTTAAGCGAAATGCATGTCATACTATCTGACATATCGGTACTCGCACAAAGAAATTACACAGATGGTCGCTCCTCAACAGCTTTATTCTTCGTGCTAGTCGACGGCATTACCTAGTAGTGTCCCTGGCTAGTGTGAGTATAGAGGTGGGGCGTCACGGCTTGGTATCAGAGCTAAACTTCGGAACAATATAGAGTATTATAGCAAGGATCATTGTCCTAAGTCTCTCTTACGAATCGTGCCTTAGGATTTAATTCGAGTCATTGGACCCGTTCTATCCTATTTTCTTTTATGATGCCTTATTTTATCAATCATGATTGTTTGATAATCATTTTGAGAATAACCTTTTTCTTCTTCTTTCTTTCTTTCTTTCTTAAAGAAGAGAAATGGTTAGACCAGGCCGTTCCAACGCCGATCAATCCAGTGCTACTCCTCAGGATGGAGTATTTATGTCTGCCCAGCAGTTTTTAAATCTCGTAAAGAATGCTCAAGCCGTCAGACCCATTCCATAGCCTACTTACCCTAAATCGAGGTTTGCATGCTTGTAAACAATTTGGGTGGGAAGCCATTCAAGGGTTCCAAAAGCGTTATGGAAGTTCAAGCTTGGCTTATAACATGCGATCGCATCTTTTCTCACATGAATCTTATTGATCTACATCGTGTCCAAGTGTCTTCTAGTATGCTCCAAGAGAGAGCATTAGATTGGTATGAGCTTTTGGTTTCTGAGATTATCGAAGCGGATCTTACTTCGGAGCAATTCTAGGAAAGATTCGAGTTAAAGTTTGTGCTGAAAGCTGAAAAAGTAACTTTGGCCTGACGCTTTATTGACCTTGTTCGAGGTGAATCTTCTGTGACAGATTATGTCGCATCTTTTGAATCTCTCTCTAAATATGGGGTCGAGTATATTAATACCCCATTGAAGAAAAATCATAGGTTTATTTACGGGTGGAATAAGAACCTCAAAAAGCCTTTGCTTCTAAAATTAGAAGTTTCATTCAACCAGCTTGTTGATATAACTCTTCGATTTGAAGAGGCCGATAAAGAAAGCGATGTGGAAGTTGTGGGTGCCAGACAAAACTTCAACAACAACAAGAAGAGGCCTATTAAGTTCAACCCTAATTCCAACAAGAAAGGGAAACAAGCAAATTTGGTAGCAAAGACTAGTACCTATATTCGTGGCAATGCTACAAAAGTGTTTCTAAGGACCATTATGAGAATAAGTGTCTGAAGCCCCTTACTTGTCGCTATTGCTAAATTTTAGTTCATACTATATCTTCATGTCCCAAACTTCAAAAAAAATGAAGGAAAGCTAAATTTTGAGCAAGCCCCTAGTAACACTTCTCATGGTCGAGGTATTTCTCATTCTATCCTTGATGGCATTATTATGTTTTGTGATCATCCTATTCGAATTCTTTTTGATACGGGTGCATCCCATTCTTTAATATCAAAAGAGCGTGTTGATACTTTTTCTTTAAGTGTTATGGATTTGATGACTTCCTTGATAATTGCAAATCTAGTTGGTGGATCCGCAACACTCAGTTTACTTTGTAACGATGTCGAGATTATTTTATGTGATTATTCTTTTCGAGCCGATTTGCATGTCATGCATTACTTAGGCTTCAGAATGATTTTGGGAATGGATTGGCTTAACCGCTATGAAGCCCACATCCTATGTCCTGAGACGACTATTCGACTTTGACATCCTCAATCTGTTAAGTAGATTTCTATTGTTCTTAAAGATTCACATTCTAACTCGGTGGCATCCTTATAATCTCTAAACCCTCATGATGATGATAATGATGATGAGGAAGATGTCATTTCTCTCATTCACGTTGTTCGTGAATTTCTCGACATATTTGAGCCTGTTGTAGGATTACCCCCTAAGCGAGCAATTGAGTTCACAATTAATCTAATCCCAGGAGCTCTACCTGTCACTCATCCTCCTTACCGCATGTCCAAAAGGGAAAATAAGGAGACACACAAACAATTATCCGAACTGGAAGTAAAACGATTTATTCGTTCTAGTTCCTCTCCTTAGGGAGCTTCGGCTATTTTTGTGAAGAAATCTGATGGTACACTTAGACTTTACATTAACTACCACAAGCTTAATGATCTCACCATCAAGAATAAATATCCCTTACCTCGAATTGATTATATGTTTGATCAACTTAGTGGTGCTAGAGTCTTTTCACAGCTAGACTTAGCAACCGGTTTTCATCATCTTCGTATTGCAGAGGATAACATTCTTTTGACATCGTTCTGTACTCTTTATGGATCTTATGAATGGCTTGTAATGCCATTTGGTTTACCGAATGCTCCAGCTTATTTCATTGACCTTATGAATTGAATTTTCAAAGACTTCATCGATCGATTTGTTCTCATCTTTATCGATGATATTCTTGTTTATTATAAAATCGAGGAGGAGCATGAAAAGAATCTTTGGATTATGTTAGAAACTCTTAGGAGCAATTAATTGAAAGAAAAAATTTCTAAGCACCACTTTTGGCAATCTTGTGTGAAATTTTTAGGACATATCATTCCTAAATCCGGAATTTCATTGGATCCTTCAAAGATTGAAGCGATTCAAAATTGGAAGAGATCAGAGAGTTTGACGGAGATTCGTAGCTTTCTTGAATTGGAAGATTATTACCATCGGTTCATAAAAGACTATTCAAAATTTTTTATGCCTCTTACTAGTTTAACAAAGAAGGGAGTTAAGTACATTTGGTCAGACGATGTAAAGCATCTTTTCAAAGATTAAAAGAACTCCTTTCTGATGCTCCTATTCTTGTGATTCCCGAAGTGAACCAAGACTTTATGGTTTATACCGATGCTAGTCATGTTGGTTTAGTAGCCGTTCTCATGCAATGGGAAGGTGTTATTGCTTATGCTTCTAGGCAATTAAAGCCCGCCGAGACTAGATATGCCACTCATGATTTAGAGCTCGCGGCTATTATTTTCGCCCTTAGAATTTGGCGCCATTATCTTTTGGGAGAGAAATTTGTTCTCTACACCGATCATAAATCTCTGAAGTAATTATTTTCTCAAAAGGAGCTTAATTTGTGTCAACAACATTGGCTTGAGTTCCTTGCATCTTATGATCTTCATAATCTTTATACTCCCGGAAAGGGGTATCGTGTTGCCGATGCCCTTAGTCTAGGCAACAAGAGGTTGTTTCAATGATGATATCCGAATGGAATGATTTCGAGACTTTATCCACTTGTGAGATTCGAGATCATAAATCCGATTCATGTTCATCTCTTGTTTTACATAGCCTTGAGGCTCATCCTTCTCTTTTAGACTGCATTTTTGAAGCTCAAAAGCATGATCTCGAAGTGATCTTCTTAGCCAAAGTTGTCGGGATAGAAATAGTGATGGTTTGAAAGACTTGGAAATCGATGCTCGTGGTGAAATTCAAAAGTTTGGTAGACTTATCGTGCCAAATATTAGTGATCCTCGTAAAGACATTTTAGAAGATTCTTATCGTTCTGAATTTACCATTCATCACGGTAGTAGTAAAATGTATGCGGATATGAAGTGACTTTATTATTGGAATGGAATGAAATCCGATACTGGTAACATCATTAAGCGTTGCATAACTTGGCAACTCGTTAAGGCCGAGCATCAAAGGCCACGTGGGTTATTGCAACCTTTGGACATTCTAGTTTAGAAGAGGGATCAAGTCTCCATGGATTTTATTGACAGTCTTCCCCGTTCTCGTTCGGGTCATGATAGTTTATGGGTGATTGTTGATAGACATAGAAAATCCTCCCATTTTATTACAGTTCGGTCTAATTGGACTGTACCTCTTTTGGCCAAACTCTATGTTAGAGAAATTATTAAATTGCAGGGGTTCCTACTTCTACTGTTAGCGATCATGATCCATTATTTACTAGTGGATTTTGGAATAGTCTTCAAAAAGCTTTAGGAACGAAGATTAATTTTAGCAACGCTTATCATTCTTAGTCCCATAGACAAACCCAACATGTGAATCAAACTCTTGAAGATCATCTTCGTGCAATTCTTGATTTTGGTGGAAGTTGGGAAGATCATATTCTTCTTGTTGAGTTTTCCCATAATAATAGCTTCCAATCTAGTATTAGTATGGCACCTTTCGAGGCACTCTACGGAAGGCCATGCTGATCTCCTTCTTATTGGTTTGAGGCCGGTGAGAAGCTAGTTTTAGGTCCATATTTTATTCGTGATTCCATAGAAAAGATTGACCTTATTCGTCAAAGGATGAAAGAAGCTCAAATAGACAAATATCCTATTCCGATAATCGAAGAAGGAATTTGGAATTTTTTGTGGGAGATTTGGTGTTTATTCGTGTTTCACCTATGAAGTGTGTTGTGCGTTTCAGTCGATCGGGAAAACTAGCACCTCAATATATTGGTCAGTTTCCCATCACCAAACGCGTTGGGTCTGTGGCTTATCGCCTTTTTTTACCGACTCAATTCTCTACTATTAATGATGTTTTCCACGTCTCTCAAATACGGAAATGCCTTAGGGATTCTGATTCTAATCTGAGCCCGGTATTATTAAAGAAGTTGAAGTGTCGTCTAATTTGACTTATGAGCAACATCCTATTCTTATCATTGCAACGGAAGTTAAACATCTTCGTAATAAAGATGTCGCGCTTGTAAAAGTTCAATGGTCCCCAAATTCTAAGGATTGTTCTTGGAAATCCAGAGAATTCATCGAGCGAACACATCCTGAATTACTCTCTCGGGCTCTTTAAGGTGAACTTCTTATTTCAAATTTTCTTTTATGTTAGTATGCTTTTATGGTTGTTACTCTTTGTTTTCTTCTTAAGTATTGCGAGGACGCAATTTCTTTAAGGAGGGGAGTCTGTAACAACCTGCATATTTTACAATTGTATATTTAATTTTTTATTTAAATATAGCATCGTTAGTCGGATTTAAGTCTGAAATGTCACTTTTAGCAAACAGTCGAATTAGGACTTGAGACCCCTTCCATTAAGTCCATAATGGCATTTGCGACCTTTTTGAGTATAAACATCGATATGTTTGGAGTTAAGTAGAATTTTGGTATTTTCATTTAGGGCTTTGGGTTTCAACCCACTGACCTAACAAATAACCCAACTCTATTCCTCTTCATTCATTCCACTCCTCATTTCCTAACACTCTCAAGCTAAGTTAAAAATGGAGGAGAGAAGAGAAAATTAAAATTTCTAAGCCCAAATTCTCTTAGGAATTATCAACTTCAAGCTATAAATCAAGGAGAAGCTTAGGTAAGCATCCTCTTTATCTTCTCCATCTCAATCCCCCTTCAATTTTTAGAAATTCCTATAACCTAACTTAGAAAAAACTTCACCTTTGATAATAGTTTGAAGATTCTAGAGGTGTGTTGAAGAGAGATCAATCTTTGCTTGTTCTAGAGCTTCTCATTTGTTGTTTGGGGGTTAAAAGGTGAGTTTTTGAACTGCATCTATGTCTATATCTTTGATAGTTGTTAGGTAGTAATTCCTAACATCTATTCCTTGTCCATTTGCCTTTGAATTGAATCGGTTTGATGAATATTCCAATTTTTGTGTTTTGAAGTCAAAAAAATCTTTAAAATCCTATCTTTGATGTTTGAACATGATTTTGGAGTGTGTCGAAGTGCCTATAAAGCAGGGTCATCGCTTGGCATAAATCCCTAGTCCTCGTTGCTCGTTTGATCGCCTCCGGTTAGGATTTTTGCCTTTCTTAGGGGTTGTGCTGGTTACTGCAAATGATAGTTCAGTCGACTGAACGGTATGGTCAGTTGACTGAAACTGGAATTGAATGATCCTGTTCCAGTATCAGTCGATTGACCATATAGTTCAGTCGACTGAACCTGGAAACCGAAAGTTTCTGGGCAAAGTATCAGTCGACTGACCATACAGTTCAGTCGACTGTGCCTGAAAACCGAAGTTTTTAGGCATAGTGTCAGTTGACTGACCACATAATCCAGTTGACTGAATCTGCTTATCTCAGCCAAATTTGCCATTTTGTGTAGATTTACAATTTTTAGTCAATTCTCATTGATCCGATTGTTGTTATCACTTTTATTGGCTTTGATAATTTTTTTGGGATTTTTGGCCAGGAATAGGCTTTTTGATGCACTCGGTATCAATTCTATGGATTTGATTCACGTCTTCGTATGTGAATTTTGGTGATTGATTGTTTCTACAATCATTTATGTGATTTGGCACTTTGAAATATAAAGGTTTGTATACTAGTAGTAAATATTCAAACTCTTTCATCAAAACGATTTCAATATTTACTTTCAATATCAAACTCGCTTTTAAAACTGATTTCTAATCTACTAGTATATGCAAACATTTTCCTCATTCGTTCGAGAAATCCAATTAAATGACTTAGCAAAACAAGTGGTATGAAACGCTTGTGTTTACTTTGTCGGTTAATTCTTAGGCTGGTTCGATTGAGACTCTTGTTATAATTTTCGAGTGTGAATCTACAATTTCTTCGTAAATATTTAAATTAAGCCAGTGGTTATGGAACATGAAGCTAAACTCATTTATTTACTAGCTTAGTGTAATAGACACTTCTCGATGATTGATGATGATTATTTTATGATTTAGACTAGCGATGTGCGATGTCTCTTTGTATGTATGGGGGGACTAAACCCCGTTTGTGGAGTTTCGGCTCAAAATTGGTGGGGTAGTGACCCATGGTCTTCGAGCCATTTGTGGAGCCTCGGCTCAAAATTAATGTTAGCGACCATGAATAGCGTTCCGTTTGTGATACACGTGTTGGTGAGTTTTCATGCTCCCGTTTGTGATAGGCCTCCCCCTTTGTGTCTTCTGGATCTCTAATTAATGATTTCTAGAATTTGTGTTTCACAAATTTTTGTGATTTACATTGATAAGTTTAATCAATACTTGTGGTTTGGTGAATATGTTGAAGAATATGACTTTCATTTTGGTGTTTGAGAATATTCGAGATATTGTATGATTTTTGTGGTTATCTAATGTATACTTGTCGCAATATGGAATTATTGTTATCATACTTTTTTTGTATATCTCTTATCATATCTCATTTTTATATGATATTTATAGCTAGACTAATCCGTTTATTATTTTCTTCTTAAAGAATACTCGGGTCGGACCGAGGTGTTACAAGTGCTTCTACTTGACTTCTTAGCTGGGACTAGCTTTTGATTTTTGGCTAACTACTTAGTTTGGTAGTTTTTGCTTTTATGCATTCGAGATAGAGACTCCTTGATGTATACATATTCTTTTGTCTAGCACTTGTATTTATTCTTTTTTAATGTAGTGGATCTTGTATGACCACTTCTTTGATGTACACTTCTATATGATATACTCATATCTATTTCCTCCTTAGTGATATGAATATTTGTGACTGATTTGAGTTATGCTTATTTTATATTTGTTTTCGAAGTCCACATAGCCACTGTGTAGTAGCTCTAAGTTTGCATTTGATATGTCGGATTTTTAAGTGAAATGCATGTTATACTATCTGATATATCGGTACTCGCACAAAGCAATTACACAGATGGTCGCTCCTCAACAGCCTTATTCTTCGTGCTAGTCGACGACATTACCCCATAATGTCCTTGGCTAGTGTGAGTATAGAGGTGGGGCGTGACATCGTATGTCTCAAAGAAGGGTGTTAAGCCAACAGAATAAATTCTCCGCCAACAAATAGAAATGTATTTGATAGAAACCAGTTTTACATCTCAAAATGTAATGACAGACATACATCCATACAAGTTTGTTCCGGGTTCGAATAAAACCAAAGGCACTTCAAAGAAGCGCTTGCAATCCGGTTATTCACAATCCCGGTCGGACTCCCCATCACATATAGAGATCTCTATACCGTACCTACTGAGTGCAGAGTCATTCGACGGGTAATCCTTTCGTTCTTGAAAATATCCGGTCTTCACCATCGGTCTTCAAATGCTATCCATTACGTCGTATCACTATTCGGAATGGGTTTTATGACACAAAGTCCTCTCCCGGCTAAACCGAATAATGAGCGCTTAATTTAAAAACCTTATGGATATAGGGATCTTAGTTAAGTCACAACCTTTAGCCCAAAACCATTTTTTTGAATAGTTTAAACAAATTACCATTTCTAAATCTTTTTAAAAAAAGATTCGCTTCACATTGAAAACAAGTTCACCAATCTTTCACAAAGATTCATTCATAGCTTTCAAAACTATTTACAATTCAAATCACACAGCTTGAAATCTGTAACGGCCCACTATTTTGGACCATTCAAATCGACAATTATCCACTCATGTCAGACTTGAATAATTTAAAATAACATATTGTAATAAAATTTGGAGCAAATAAAATCATTCACAGAATCATAGACACAGAAATATCAGAATACTCGCAGCGGAAATAAAATAACATAGTAGTTCATGAAGCTACTATATACAAACTCTCAAAACATATACAAAATATCATTGTTTAAAAATGGATACAATAGAAGTCTGGATACATAAATCAATAATACAGAGACAGATACCGAATAGGAACTAACTGGAAGAAGTAGACGAATAGATAGACAAATAAGCTCCAGCTAAACTTCAGCTCCAGAAAGTGAACCCATGGCTATCATTCTCAGGCTGACCCGAGCGTAAACTAAAACACAAACACTCGAGTCAGGACATACATACTTATGCAATGTAAACCAACTTAAGTGAACTGTAATAGCAATGCACAATAACTTAAAGGATACTTGGGATCGTCCATCCTTTAAGGACCAGTCAAACAATTAATTAAGTAGTAATAACCACTATCCTAGAAATATCCATATTAAAGTAAACAATGCAAATAACAATGTTATTATGACTAGGGTAACGTAGAGCTGCAGTAACCGCTCACCTCTAGCCACACTCTTAAAATCAAAGGTGTGCATCAAACAGTCACAAGGAAATCGCATGACACACAAAGCAGAGTACCCATGGTTATAAATTTCAAAATGATTTATAATTCCGAATTAAAATCATTCATTTAAACCATTAAAAAGTGAAGTCATTATTCCTTCAAATCAAATAGTCAATTCCCAAAAATTTAGCCTTTTCTGAGTTCATTTATTCAGTTAAACACTTCAAATATTGAAATTTCAACCCCAAATAAACTTTGATTTTAACCCCTTAAACATTATAAAAATCATATTTTAACACTCAAAAATGTTCATTAAAATACATTTAACTTATGATTCTATAAAGTAAATTTCTTATAAATAAAATCAAATTTTCAATAATTCACTTAATAAATTCAAGTGTACAATTTCCTATTCTTCACATTTTAACAAATTACTTAACACTTAAATTTTTAATACCATTTTCCAAATATAACTTAATTTCCATTTTATTTATATAACTTAAATTCCATTTTTGATTTCTTAACTTAACCTTTAATTTCAAACCAAATTTCACATTTCCAAGTTAAGTTAAATTCCAAAATTTCCATTTGACTATCCATTTATTTAACATTTTAAACAAATTACATAAATTCAAAATACACTGTAAGTTGCTTAACTTTATTTTACAAATAACTTGATATTTTCTTTTACTTTATATTTATCCAATTCATACATAAATTACATTAATTACCAAGTTCTTATAGTTCCATTTATTTTTTACTTAAATTCCCATTATTAAGTTAAATCAACTTTCACACTACAGCTTAAACCATCTATTAACTTATAACATTTAACCTTTTAGAAAATCATTGCTTAACCATTTAAATTCAATTTAAGTCAAATTTCATTTTTTTTCTTTCATTTACAATACATGAAATTTATAAGAAATCATATTTTGAAATCAACCACGGGTCCAGGAAATATTTCACACCTAAAACAAGTGACACGGAAATTATCATTTAAATCCGTAATCAGTAAAATTTCTGGGTTTTGATTTTAACCCGAAATCCCAAGACAAATACAAATAAATAAAAATCACTCGGGCCTATCATTTCAGCCTATAATGATTTTCCCTATTCTAAAGTCCATTCAGGTATGTATCATTTCAACCCATAGTGATTCTATTTTACAGGGAACTTGTAGTGTGAGAAACAGAAATAAATAAACAATATAACATAATAGAGTATAACAGATGATGTGACAAATTAATAACAGGGTTTAACATCATATAAATGATATCACATGCAGGTATAACATAATATAAAAGTTCCTATACATTCACTTGGTGTCACTTCACAATTATATAGGCATATATGTCATGTGTGAATTACTCACCTCTTTAAAGCTGGAGTTTGCAAACAACACACAAAAAAGAGAATCCGAAAAGCACGATAGCACGATTTGATTTAAGTGGGAAGAGTGCCACGATGTATATCTTGTATACAACAATAAAACAAGAGCATACATAAATATAAATACAATACCAAAATTATTGAAACAAATTGAAATAGAGATAAACAAAGACATCATCAAGTTTCAAACAAGTTTTTCTTGCTCTTGACTTAACATGTGCTTGGCCTTAAAGCTAAATTGGTTCAGCCATGAAAAGTTTCAGGTGGTAAAGGATCAGGTTTGGACTGAAAATAACAAGGCTTGGTCAAGGATAGGAAGGGTTTGGAAGTTACAAAGTGTGGAAGGTCAAAAGGCAAGGCTAGAAAGGGATTTGGTTCAACTTGGGCTTGGTCAAAAGCATATTTAGGCTCAGCCAGGGGCTACTATAGGTCAGTTCAGAGGTTAGTAATGGTGTTTGAAGGTGGTTTTTGATGGTGGTGGTGGCTAAGGAGGTGGCTGTGGAAAGTAATGAAGGTGGTGTTGCATATAGGGCTCGGTTAGCATGGTTTTGTGGAGTTTTTCATAGTTTTTGTGAAGTTTTGTTCAAGGGAGGCCATAGCACTTTCAGGTCAGAGGAGTATGGTAGTTAGGCCGTGAATTAGGTGGGGAAGAAGTGACGGTGGTCGGTGGAGGTGATGGTGAAGGTGTTAGGCCGAGAACCATATGTGAGGATCGAGCAAAATCAAGTGAAAAAACAAGGCAAAACAAAGAAGAAAAGTGGAGAAAAGAGAAGAAAGCCATTACCTTTCTCTTCAGATCTGAAAATGGCATGCATGATGAATGATAAAGAGATGTTTTCTTTCATGTAATATACAAAATACAAGGCTAGGGATCAAGGAAATAAAAGGCAACATATGGAGGAGTTATGGTATGAAATTAATGGATGGAAAGATAAAGAGGCAATAAATCAAACGTACGCATGCCTTTAATTAAAAATAGGAACGTATTTGATTTGTTTCCCATCTATTTAATAAAATATATGCTAAAGAAATAATTCAATAAATATATACCATTTATATAAACAATATGTAAATAAATAAGAAAACGGTTATAGAAACGTATAAATTAATTGCTATTTACATCTTTGTATGTTACTTAATCTACAAAGTATACATCCAAATTAAATGAAACAAAAACGGACAAATGTTGTAAATATATACATAACATGTAATGTTACATATATATACACAATTATAACATGATATATCAACCAAAAATATTACTTATATTATTTAACATAAGCATTTAAAGGTATGCCTTTTAGAACAATAACGTATATATATATTTGAGATTTCTTTCCAAGAAATAAATAGGGATCTAAATAATTATCCATTTAATTACTAAATGAATTTATAAATAAGAAAAATAAGGTAGTGATAGATATTATGAAGAATAAATAAATGGTTTTAGGAAAGTAGGAAATAAATAAAGAAAATACTTTATTTAATGGAAACTAGAATTAAAGATTGAAAACAATATACAATCAATATTTGAACATTATAACTATTCTTAAAAATGTTTTAAAAATAAAATATATGCAAAAAATATCATGTTACACAAATTAGAACATGATTTTACAAAAAAAAATATTATTTATATGAATTAAAATAAACAAATTTGTTAAATAAAACAATTTACACACAATATTGTAAAAAGTATAACTTTCACAATATTAATCCGATTTCACGGAAACGAAAAGCAGCATTCTTGAAATTAAATCTATATTCATAATAAAAGATAAAATTCAAAAATTCAAAAATTTAAATTTTAAAATATAAATTTAAAAGTCAAAGTTTGACCATTTTGACCAAAATCCACCTTTTTGGAAATATTCCATTTATTCAGGTTTGGAATTATAATTCACACAAAAATCTAAATTTATATTTAAAATAACAAAATTTATCCATTTTAATAAATAAAATAAAGTTTTTAAATCATAAATTTTAGTTAAAATAATTAAAATAATCACAAAATACAGGGTTGTTACAAAATCCTTTCAAACAAAAACTGAAAATCTTTCCGTTATATGAAAGCCATTATTATTTAAAAACAAATACTTTTTGTTTCAGAAAAACCGGATCAAATATGCACAATTTAGCCTTTAAAGTAAAAACTTGGGTTAAATTTAAATTCCCAAATAATACATTTAAAATACTTTAAAGATGATTTAAAAATCCATATATATTGTTGTATAACTTGCATACCCTTTCATACCATCGTTTCCAAAATAATATCAAAACCTAAACAAGATATATTTTATTTAAACTAAATTTCAATTTCAAATTTCCTTTTTAAAAGCTTTTCATATTCAACCCAATTCCATTTCCAAAATCATTTTTTGATTCAAAATCCATCTTTTAAACAAAATAATATTTAAATTAGAAAATAACCGTGACTTGACCGATTTCCCATGAAATCAATATTTGTGTGTGTGGTGTAGTCTAGGGGTTTTACGCACAACAATACAATATCATCAATCATCACAAATCCAAGCACAACAATATCGATAAGTAGTATAATCCTATAATGCTTATCTTAATTCACAGATTAATAGATAAATAATATAAATTTATCACCGATAAATAATTTACATTCATCACAGCTCAAATTAAAATAATTCATATCACAAAGCATCACATATCAGGGATATCAAACAATTCAAAGCATTTCATACAATCCAAACATCCATAGGTAAAATCAATTAACTATCTGATTACGATTAAATTAAACCTGAATAATTACTTATGAATAAATTACTAACTATGGTTAATTAATATTAATCATTTACAAACCATTTAATTAATTATCCCTTAATTATTTATTCATTAACCTTTAATGATATATTATTTAACCTTTAATTATTAATTAATTAACCTTTAATCATTAAATAATTAACCTTTAATTATTTATTTATCTTTTAATTAATTTTCCTTAATTAATTAATTAACCCTTAATTAATTACCATTTAGTTAATTATCCTTAATTAATACAATAA
The DNA here is from genome assembly GCA_030765085.1 of Allium cepa. Classification (NCBI taxonomy): domain Eukaryota; kingdom Viridiplantae; phylum Streptophyta; class Magnoliopsida; order Asparagales; family Amaryllidaceae; genus Allium; species Allium cepa. Next base: position 239,711,568 of record CM060944.1, read on the forward strand.
GTGATTTTCCCTAATTGATTTCATTAATTAATTAATTAACCTTTAATTAATTATACTCAAATTAATTACCTTAATTAATTAATAACATTAATTAATAATCCTTTAATTAATTATTGTTTAGTCACTTGATTTATCAACCTTTAATCATTAATTAATTACTTTTAATTACTTTCATTAAGTCATCATCTTTAAGTAATTAATTACCCTTAATTAATAAATACTTTAATTAATCACATTAATTATTCTCTAATTTAATCGCAATAATAGCCTTAATTTAACTACATAAAGTAATCAGCTTTGATTTAATTACACAACTTAATTAGCTTTCAAATCAATTGCATAAAGTAATTAGCTTTAATTAATTAAGACCTCAATTAACTTAAGATAAACCATTTCTTAATTAATTATTAAATTATCATTTAATCCTAATTCAATAAACCTTTGGAATTAATTAAATGGATTAACTAAGGTTAATAATTAAAACATTCTTAAACTAACCTATAAATTAACTTAGGCCTTTAAGTTAGTTAAAAACTTAAAATCATTTCTTAATTACACCCTTTAAATTTAAATAAACTTGAGAATTAACTTAATTAATTGAAGTTAAATATAATTATCCAATTCTTATTTGTCCAAACCTTTAAATCGACATCAATCATTTGAAAGTAATTTATTTGGAAAGATAGTTCAAAAAATGGTTGGTTTAAAACTTAAAAACTTAATTTATTTGAAAATTTAAAACTTGCTACTACATGTACCCGAGATAGTTCGAGTTAAACCCGAGACAAATGCTATTTTAACCATGCAGCAACCCTAGCCACCCCTCTCCTTTTTTCTATTTTTAATTTAGTTTTTGAAACTGTTTTAAACTACTCGCGTAAACACTCATAACAATCTTCGAGTCAAAACCTAATTTTCCCTAGATCGACTTCGAGTCCTTCCTTTCTACCCAAACCCAATCCTACTGATACGCCATTGATATACATGCACGTGTGCACGTGATTGCGACGGCTCCGACTATCGTTTCGATCACCTACACGACGATGAAGACCTTGCCGATGAACACTACAACCCAGATCGATGAGATCACCCAAAAATCAAAATCGAGTTACTAAGCATTTTCCTGGAACCCAACACTTTGTCGAAAAACGCGTCGCTCCGATGCTACAAACCACCGGACACCATGCAATTTCGACCATAGCTCCGTCTATTGTCCACGTACCATTTCCTCCCAGTCCGATTGCCTCCGATCAATCGTCGATGACGAAATTGTCTCGACTATCTCGACGATAATAACCAAACTTCAAATCCTAGTTTGCCTCTGCCAAGCAACTCCGATCATCAGAAAAATATCATACTATTTTTCCTATGATCATCCACCTACAAGCTTCCTTCAACAACGATCATGGTGACCAACACCACCCCGATAATCTGAATTTGACAATAAACTAAAATCTGATCATTTCGAATTAACTCAACAATTACAAAACTAAAAATCACGATTTCCATACCTAAATTCATCATTTAACAATATGAATCCATTATGAAATAAAATCATGATATTAAAATTATTGATTTTCGGCATAAATTAGTTTATTACTGTAATTTCCAATTTTTGTAATAATTTCTTAATATAAACTCTCGATATTATTATTAAAAATGATGTTGCACAATTTCAATAATCTTTTATTTGTAGATCAAAAATTAACATTGATTGTGTAAAGAGGTTTTGAATTTTCTTTTGGTGGATCAATGCTTGTAACACAACAGAGATGTATATCTATATATATACAGACATGCATCAATTATTCCATATACATACAACACATAAATACATCCATTAAAACAATCTTACTTTGATCATTTATCCCATGTAAAATCATATAAATGAATTTAGTTTTTAGAAGTTTGCTCACTTGGAAATGAGAGACAGAGAACTGGAATTTTGTTTGAACTTGGAACTTGTAATTTGATTTGCTTCAGGACTTTTTTTATCTGAAATCTTTTTGAGTTGATCTTTGAATTGTTTTAAGTCTGAGTAGAATCTGAATCTATAACTTCAGGCCTGAAGATGTTTTGATTTTGAAAAATTGAGATGATCACTAGCTCGGTTGAATTTTGAATCTATTGCTCAAGTTATATGATTTGAAACTGATCTTCTTTGCTTTTGACTTTGTTCTGGGTTGCTTCTGAACTTTGTTTGATGTTGAATTTGTTTAAACTTGCTTTTGAATCAGGTTGCAAACTTGATTTCTTTTCTTAGGTTGAAGTTATAATTTTTATTTCTTTTCTTTTTGTTTTTAATTTCCAGGTTAAGAAGTGAAGAGAATGGCCTGGTTTCCTTCTACATTTTATTATATATAATTAAAGTTTAAAAGAGAATTAAGTATGCCACTTGTTATTCTTTCATATCAAAATGACTACACTTGTTAATGTATAATACTAATCCTTCTACGCTTGTAAATACAAGCAAATTTATGTTTAACTCCTTGCTTTTAAATTTTATAAATTATATTTTAAAATACTTACACTTGTGTAAATGCATACTTAAAATAGTTACACATGTTTAAAATTATCTTTATAATTGTTTAAGTATGTTTACATGGTTTAACTTGTAAAATTACATGTTTTTAATTCTTCTACACTTGTTAAAAGATAAGAATTTTGTTTTTAAATCCTTACTTTATAAATTTATAAATTCAAAACATAATTTTCAAACTACATATACATTTATATATATATATATATATATATTAAAATTAGAAAACAACTTTAAAATATAGAGTATTAAATTCAATTTATTCATAATATATTTATTATTGAATTTCAAATCCAAATTTCAAATTACAATCTATTTATATAAATTAACAGGCACATATCTTATTTTAATTTGGAAAATCGAAATTAATTAAAAATTAATCCAAAATTACCAATTTAAATTTGATTCAAAATTGGTATCGTTACATGGATAGTCTGAATAAGTTCACCCCACGGTTGGGATTAGCGATCGCCCACATAGCCGAATAAAAGGGACTTCTAGGCAGATCTGACCTTACCCTAATTTGTTGCTAGCCACTTAGCCTTGTGTGCACCTCCCCTATTTAAGCCATTCTAGGTTGATGAGGATTGAGGCTATGCATTACCTTTTTAGCACACATTCACTTAGAATGCTCATCATCCTCCTGACGATGTTCTGAAAGCATTCATCCATACAAATCCGTTCCGGGTTCGAACGGAACCGAAGGCACTAATTCTACTACATCCATTTTGGAATCAGCCTCATGATTAGTAGCGATTAGCCCTTGTGGTTCACTGCTCCATCTTCGACTCCAAATCTTGTCTTCTTCACGAAAACGTTCAAACCGGATAGAAGTGGTTTCTTGGAAATTAATCCCGATCACAGTCTCTTCGAAACGATCAGCGCATTTGTCCAATATTAATAGTCGGTTATTTAACTATCAAATAACATTCACCAACAATCATCAGCTTAAATAATTCCCAAATTATTTATTAATCTCAAAATATCTTCGCAAGATATATTTCCACTCTTCAACCTTTTGAAAAATAGTTTTCAAATCACTTCTCTCTCGTGGAATAAAATTTCCATTCAATTGTTTTATTTCCACTGAAAACCGCCAAGCCTTAATATTTTAGGATTTTAAAATAATTTAAATCACTTTATCCAAAAAAAATATTTTTAAGTATTTTAAATTAAAAACTACTTAAAAGACTTTATTCGAAGTAATAGTTATGAAATTTATAATAATTTCTTGTGTAAAACTTAAGCCATAGCTAATTTTAAAATAAAAGTTATTTTATAAGGTATAAGTATAAAATAATTATCTTTTTACATCATAATAGTAGTTAAGTCTTTAAAATAATTACTACTACATTTAATTTAAATAAATATTTAATTTAAATTCTAAAATAATTTAAAATAATAAAATTTCTCTAAACATTCTTTTAAAACCACTTTAAAATCTCTAACTTATACTGAAAATCTAACTTTGAAAATATACTTGGTCGTTTAGGAAAGACACTCTCCTTTTCACACCTTTAAAAATAAATCAATATTTATTTTTAAAACAAATTTCCCATTCCTCTATAAATTCCCATTCTGAATTTACATTTCAAAATTATCCTTTGATAAATATTTCACTTTATAAACGTAGTTTATAAATTTCATAGTCTCATCTCCTTTTAAAACACAGTTTCAAACATGTAATAAATTTCAAAACGATTCCCAAATTTACTTCATTTAAAAAAATTCCTTTACTTACTCAATTTATTTCAAACCCATTAATTTCAGATTTAACTTCCATACAATGGTTTAAAATCTTATTCAAAATGAAATATAAATTTCATACCTTTTCAAATTTCTTCTTTATCTTTTCCAAATTTAAACCCTGAATTGAAAATAAATTCTTTATTCCTTAAAATAATATCAGTTAAGTTCTAAAAATTCGTTTATTCCTATTTATTTAAAATCTTCTTTCATACTCGGAATTTATTTATTAGAATTTTTTTCAAAATCAACTTTTATCCTTTTCTTATTTATTTATCCATACCTCTATAATTATTTACTTAATAATTCTTCCCTTTATTTCCCTTCAAAAATCCAATCTTTATATTCTTGATAAACTAGTATGCCCAAATATAATCAATCAAACCATAACATCCAATATTTTCAATTACCAATATAATTTATCATAGATTATCAAATAAACAATATCACAGAATATTAACAATCTTAATAATTTTGAGGAATCCAGTTGGATCCCTCCAACCTGTTTCTCTGCATCCATAGATGTTTGCACAAAATAAAAATACCAATCGACTTGGAGGTGGGATATCATAGTATATGGGGTCATCCGCTATTATGCGGGACGCATAGGATCTCATCTGCTATATAATGCGAGAAATCAATCACTGCAATATATATATATATATATATCATATCATTTCCAAACTGATAATAAGTTATCAATTCAAGCAAATAATCAATAATTTAATTTCTTAACAATTTAAATTTACTTTTATTCTGAAAGAGTGAGATTAACTCTCCTTTGATCTTTGTTACGTAATCCGACTAAACCAGCTAATACTTCATGGTTTTAGACCTTGTAACAAACATTTACAGTTTATTAATATTTGAAATAATTGAACAATTTATTACCATTTAATAGTTTAATTAACGAATGATTTTATTTCAAACTAATAATTTAATTAATAAAATATTTTTAGCAACTAAGATAATTAAACAAATCTATCTCCAAAATACATTTTCCATTTAATAAATTTTAATTTAAGTTTCCTTAAATAAATTAGTTAGTGACCGGGATAATTGAAAGAGCAAATTAATCACCAAATCTATTATTTCAAAATAAGCTCGTATATTAAAAATGTATATGTATATTTATCCTCCCTTTGAAACTCTATATATATATATATATATTAAAAAATAACTTATAGATTTCCAAAATTTAATTTTACAAAAACTTTATCAATTTAAAATCCCTATATTATATTTTCAAATCTTTAATATAAAATAATTTATCCCCGTTTCCTGAAAATGGCAACAGTAGCTCACTATACCGTATATTTTCATGACCTACTGTCATTATGCTGTATAAATTTAATAAGTAAATTAATCAAGTTAATCACCCAAATACAGAAAATAACTGCTGTAAATATTAGCAACCTACCGTTACTATATATATACATATACATAAATTTAGATTAATTTCATTGAAAAAAAGAAGGAAAATGCATACCTCAACTGACAAGCCCGCGACTACCTCCACCCCATCACCATCAAAACCCCTCCCTCCACCACGATCCCAGAGAATCCAAACATGTGCCTGCCGCGGCGAGGAAGCTCGCGCCCCTAACTAAAATTGCCATGCTCGAGCTACCTTGAGCACCTCCTCCTGCATCGCGATTTAATTCACGTGGTGCGCTCGAGTTTGACCAAGAATCAATATTCGCCTTCTGTTAGAACGAGTCGAATTCATCCAACCTGCCATCTCGAATTTAGATCGAGATTCCCTCGATTGATTTGGACTAGAGTTCGTTCGTTCTACCACCATTTTTTTTGAATTTGATTTCAATTATAGTTGAGGAGGACGAGATTATAACTCAAATTTCGAACGAACAATTTTATTATGTTTCCTATAAAGAAAAGAAAATTATACAACTACGATTTCAAAGAAAGAAAATGAGACACGTGCAATACCAACGAACACGTGTTTAGAAGGCAGGACATGTGTCCCTTGAGATGAAGGCTAAAAAGTTCTGATATTGATATATAATATAATATATTAAATTCAAATTCAAATTCAAATTGTTTCGATTAACGTACTCACAATCTAGATCTCTAATCGAGGCATACCGCTAGGCATTTATAACGTTAAACCCCTATTCCGAACGCAATGGAAAATGTTTCGAGTCCTAATTTGATCGTATGGAGGAGATAAATTTTTGGACGCGGTTATTATATTAAAATTTCGATATAGATTTCAGCGCGTTTATCTACTGTATGGCCAAATAATCACTTCAAACACTACGAAAATTGAAATCCGATAATAATACAATATTACGGATCGACTGGAACTAGTTTCGCGAATTCCGAGATCGTGGCTCAGAAGGCTATTTTTAAACATCAATTCAAACGATATATTTTCAAAACCGAGAAAAGCATTTCCGAATTCAAATTTAAAACTTCTATTATCTCCAGTATAATAAATATAAATCTTCCAAGGCTTTGCAATATTTTTAACTAGCTTAAAACCAAAATTCACTATTTTAACCAATTTCTAATTTTTAAATTGAATAAATTAATTGCCAAATAAAAGGTGATATTTAAAATTCAAGTTAAACTAACTTTCGAATATTTAAATTCAATTAAATATTTCAATTCCCAATATCTAGAAATTTCGGATCGTCACATTCCTCCCCCTTAAAAAAATTTCGTCCCTGAAATTACTTGTTAAGAAGAATGATTCAACATCCATTTACTATTTTCCCAAAACCAAACATTTTTATCAACTTCCAAAACATATCTTTTTATTAAAGACCCATTATCACTTCAAATAACTTTTCTAAATCTTCCATATTTTTCAAACAGCATTATTTACTCCATAATTCTAAGAAAATGAAAAGACTAAAGGCACGATTGAGGAATACGATAGTGGGAAACCATGTTATCACTTGTATTATACTTGGATGTACTATAATATGTGTTTCTACTCTGTTTTTATCATATTTTGTTCCGAGCTCAGCTCTGATACCAAGCTGTAATGCCCCACTCCAAGACCAACATTAGCAAAGAGTATTACAAGATAATACCGTCTGCTAATATGGAGAATAGAGCTGGATAGGAGCGACCATCTATAGCCTTGTCTTAACTATCTACTGAATATGTCGATAAATGTAGCACATATGTATTTTTTAGGTGGATCGACATATCCAATAGATATTTAATACAAAACTATAATGGCTGTAAGATCTAACAGAAAAAATATAACAACTCAAATGTAAAAGACATCACAGAACAGTAGATCATCACACACATATACACATATACAGACGCATCACAGAGTATACAAAATGATACATGTGAAGTGGTGTAACAACCACAATATACAAGTGAGTCAAAAGAATATACATATCAGAGTTACAACCAAAAAGGACTATACAAAAAGCTATAACAAAAGGAGCTAGCAGAATAGTCCATGCGGAAGCAGAATAGGCTAAGTCCAAATGTACCTTACCTGAAACACCTCGGTCTGACCCTAGTATAAAATACATGGGTCAGTCTGGCTAAAAAAATCAGTTAGATAAGCTAAATGATGATGAACATGCAAGGTCATAAAGTATCACAAATATCTCTAAAAGAGATATTTCGATCATCTAACAAAAGATGAATCGTAACAAGCCTCATATCATCGGCAACTCAAATAAACAAAGGATATAAATATCCCAAATCAAGCCAAAAAGGCAAATAACAAATACCAATAAAGGTAACACAAGTTTCCACAAGGTAATCGCTATGTATCGAGTGGTTCAAAAGACTTACTCCGAAAGGCGATACTCTAGGGAAATATAAATATCAGGTAAACAAAAGATGCACGTGCTCAGTACTGTATAAACAAGGATCCACAAGCCCGAAGGCGACAAACCTAAGTATCTCTCGAGCGGTGATGAAGGTCCAACTCCAAAAGCGATACAATAGGGCAACAAACCCGAAGGCAACAAACCCAAGTATCTCTCGAGTGGTGACGATGGACCAACTCCAAAAGCGATACTATAGGGCAACAAACCCGAAGGCAACAAACCCAAGTATCTCTCGAGCGGTGACGATGGACTAACTCCAAAAGTGATACTATAGGGCAACAAACCCGAAGGCAACAAACCCAAGTATCTCTCGAGCGGTGACGATGGACTAACTCCAAAAGTGATACTATAGGGCAACAAAGCCGAAGGCAACAAACCCGAAGGTACAAACCCGAAGGCAACAAACCGTAGTGGCGAAGGTCCGGAGGCCCAGTACTGGACACCACTAACTGGCAATATGTGTCGCAAACTCTCAGAAAGGTAGCCGAAAAGTGTTAACCTGTGCCCATACCACACGTTCTCACTAAACGGTTTACTAGCCGTTAGTCAATTTCACACTCAAAGCAGTACAAAGTTTACCTCATCTCATCGGTAAACCAGACCCAAAGGTCAAAACGATCAAACGAATAGATTAGGAATTAACTGAAAAGATAAACGCACGTGTTCGTAGCACGCGTTTTATCCAATCATTTAATTCTCCTTTCTCTTCGCTCGAAGTGCAAAATTGTTTGTTTTATATAGAAATTAAGTTGAAGAAAATGAGTTTTAGGAACGCTTCAAAATCGCTTTGGAAATTGCATTTGAAATTCTCCTATTATGGAGTAATTAATTTAATAGTTAAAAATAATGTTAAATAATAATTTCAAAAGTCAATTTGCTAGAAAAACACTTTGTAATGCCTTATAAAACCCGTGTACAAAATCTAGAGAAAAATCTCAAAGAAATCGGAAAATATCAGAAAAAGGAAGAAATTATTCAGTATAAAAAAAACCGGTGAAAACACACTGCGAACTGAAGTTCGAAAGCAGATTTGGACCTACAAACAGAGAACAAATGACATGCAATTTGGTAGAAATGTATTTTAACATTCCTACTTCAATCTGAAAAAAGAATCATTCAAATCCGGTTCGAAACGAAGAATCTGCGTCGTTTCAAAGTCGGACCAAAACTAGGTTTAAAACACTGAATTATAGAAAGCTGCGAGTACAAGTTCGACAGTAATTTAGAAATAGCAAACCCACCCATATTTTCATGAAATTTTACAGAAATGTAAATCAATACTCCTAATTCAATTTGCAAAAGGAATCTCTTCAAATACGATTTGAAACGAATGAGTTATGCTGTCTCAAACATGTATTCAGGCCATGTTTGCAACGGTTCAAAAACCAAATAAATGTGCTGGCCTAAAACCCACCTGGACTCAATTTAAGGCATAAAACAGGCGATCAAATGGCATCATATTGAGCTCAAAATTGTTACGCATGTAGTAGAAAACTTGATCTCTCAAACAAAAAAAGAATGACGCAATTTCGACAAAATATGAGAAAGCTATGATCTCTCAAAATTGAAATCAGACAGTGTTTCACTGTTGAATTCTGGGCAAAAACATGGTCTGGGTCCAAGTTGGACAGCCGATTTATATAAGCTATCCATGTCAAAATGACCTGGAATTTGGTATGCGTAAAGTAGAGATCTTCATATTTCAAAACAAAAAAGATCTGTGCAATTTGAAAAAGAAACGAAAGAGATATGATGTCTCAAACATGTACTCAGGCTATGTTTGCAACAACTCAGAAAACATAATGCGCACAGGATATTTGCAGGCTGTGCATTGATTTTGCAGTGACGATTTGAATACTCAAATGACCGTATTATTCAACCAAAATTTGCAGAAATGAAGTTTAACATATAAATTTGACTCTGAAAAAGATCCGGCAGCATTTCGTTGCCAGAGATGAAAGTTATGGATAGCCAAAGTTGGCACTTCAGCCCAGAAATGAAAATAGACTTTACATTGAATAAACGTTTACATAGGCAGCAAATTCAAGCAATTTCACAAGCGATTTAGCTAGTATTTGTGAGATATTGTTCTCACCTTGCTGATTTTCCTAAATACCCGGATTTAAGCAAAAAAATTGAATCTTTGAGATGGATTTGGCTTCAAGAACCTGTAAAAAAAACAAAAAAGAGCCATGCGAACCCAAAAAAAAGAGATTAAATACAAACCCAATCTCAAAACTAGATTTTGATGAAATTATTTGTATTTTGGGGTTGATTACCTGTTGGATTCACTAGATTGCAAAAGATTTTAATTTGATGAATTTACTTGAAGAATTTGGTTTGAGTTTGAAATTTGGTGAAGAGGGGTTTCTACTTTCTTCTTTACTGGTTTTTGAGAAGGAGGAAGACAAGGCAAATGAACGTACAGTAAGTAAGTTCCTTCTTTTCTTAATTAGGCTATGAACACTAATGGGCTTGGACCCAAAAATCAAAAGAAAATAACATGGCTTATGTTAAATAAACATCACTTATATTATAAAGGCTTCATATCTACACTAATTACCAAAACAAAAATGCATTTTCTTCATATTTTTACATAAGATAAATATGTAGACTTAAACACTTACAAAATAAAACATTTTCCACCATATAAAAAGATAAATTTATGTTTTTAAAACATTGTTAATATTAAAATCCTTTATTTTACAAAAATGCACTATTTTCGCAACTAAATGCAGAAGTCTACATTTTTAACTTCTAAAATTCCTCAAAAATTATTTTCTTACTCAGAAAAATATTAAAAACCATCTTAAACTCAACTTTATAATTAAAACAAAATTTTAAACCAATTTCCAGCTTTTTATTTAAATAAACATCCTTTAAAAATCATATACTTCTTTTAAAAATTTTTAAAAGAAGTAATTGACAATAATTAATACAATTATTGCATTTTCTCTAAATAGAAGCCATTTTCCATTTATTTATTTTTTAACCCAAATAAATAAAATAAAGTTCCAAACTTTATTTTTCTCATTTTATTTTCAAAATTAATTGTTTATTCAAAATAAACAATATAAAACTTCCAATTTTATTTAATTTACATAATTAAATTATAACTACCATTATAATTTAATATTAACAGGTAATCTCCAAAACCAGGGTCATTATAGACTCCCCCTTAACAAAATTGCGTCCATGCAATTTCTATAATGGAAGTTATCTTTAACGCCAATTTCATCGCCACAAGATTCAAATCAAAAGATAGGATCATAGATATTCACCCTCAACAGAGGATGAAAGGATCATGACAAGTTTGCTCGGCAAATCCTTTGGTTTCCCAAGTACAATACTTGTGGTTAGTGGACCATAGAATTTCATAAGCAGAACATTCTTATTTCGAAGGTGTTCAATCTTCGAAACAACTACACGAATAGAATTCGGCACAATACACAAGTTGGAGAGACTCGTGATTATGCAACATAAGTGAATCAACAATCGAGATTATATCTCGAAGATACAACGAAATTGGGTTAACTGGACCATATCATGAATACCCAAAACTGAACAGAAAATGATGCATGAAAGCAATCATACCAAGGCGTCCTGTAATAGTAGATGGTCCTACATAACTAGGAGCCGATTTTTCGAACATATTGAAATGCACCAAACTCTTTTGAAGGAGTACCACAAATAAGCACAATCATCAAAAGGGAATTCAACTGTTGGGCGTGTTTTCATCGAACCAACGCGAGGATGTCCCTGCCAAACCACCCATCAGCGAACCAGCCCCATTCCTACGCACTACCGAGCCAACCACCTCATCACCGGTCCAAAACCCACCTACCACCGGTCCAAAACCTTCTCCAACAACCACCGAACAATCTCCTGACCTACCACTGCCGAACCAAACAACAACCGGACCAGAACTTCCTCAACAACTACCGAACCATCCTAACCGAACCAAGCCACTTCCCTACCGGACCAACGTCCCACCGAACCAACTCTCCACCCAAGCCATGCCGAACCAACACTCTCCAACCGCTACCGGACCAAGTGGATACCGAACCAACATCACCAGAACAGATTGCTTCGGCCCAGGCCCACCAGCAGCTATACACATCCTAGATCCCTGCCCCAAACCTCACTCTATAAATAGAGGGGCAGGGGTACAACAATGGCAGACAAGTTTGAGAGCTCAAGCACGGAGAGAACTTTCAAACAACTTTCAGTTACTTATAATCAAAGCTTTGCACTGGAGAATAACATATAAAGTGGACGTAGGCACGTTCTGGCCGAACCACTATAAATCTGTGTGTCTTTTACAGTTTAGTCCCTGCTTTTTATATATTTGCGTAAATCACCCAAATCACCAGAAACAACATAAAATCAACTAATTCATACGACTTGGAGGTGTTTGCCCATTTTTTGTGCAAACATTTTTGGTGCTTTCACTGTGAACAGGAGCTCGAAGCTTCAGCTTCTCCCACTTAATCCTTTTCCTGTCAGCATCGTTCATTTGAAAAAACATGCCTCCCGGACGGAAGAAAGATACTAACAAAGGAAAGAACATTGCAACTGGCAGTATCCCAAATCCAGTGATCAGGGACCAAGACAATCGTCCGGTTCCTACAGCAAATTTAAATCAGGCAAATCCGACAGCCCCCGCTATGGAACAACCAATTACAAGGGCGGATCTGGACAGGATTGTGGCTGAAGTAACTAACCGCTTCGCATCTCAACAAGAAGCCTTGGTAAACCAACTCATGTCACACTTAAGGGATGCTGAAGAATCCAACCATAACATTGAATCATGGGGTGAGTCACAGTCTGGATGATCTAGGAGACGACAATGGTCATTCTTCTTCGAAGAGGCTAACAACAGAAACAGCTATGGTAGGAGCCGAGCCCGGACTCAGCCCGAATTCCGACCCGAGGAAACGCTTGGAACCGAACCCAACGGGGGAGGTACCAGGAAAGGGTCGGATGTAGCTGAGCCCGCCATGCTACCTAACCATAGAAACACCAAGGAATGAAGCCGAGCGGGAGTCCAACCCGAAGTTGGACCCGAGGAAGTGCTGAGAAGAGAGCCCAGCAGGGAAAGATCAAAGCAAGGGCCAACTGTGGCTGACCCCAACGTGCCCCCGAAAGACCAGAGGCAGCCATTGGAGAATGCCAGGAGTGATAGACGATACCATCCTTATAGGTCATCTGGACAAAATCAATCCAGTAGGGAAGAACCATACTCATTTCTATTCGCTCCAAGTTTTGACGAGAGGATGGCACGATTGTTCAGAGAGTGCGTCCAACGGGAGCAAAGGGATCCGGGGATAGGTGCTAGGGTAACCATCCCCTTCACACCGCAATATCGAAACTGTCATCACCCCCCGGGAATGGAAAGTGCCAACAATGGAACCTTACAAGGGAACCTCTGACCCCATCGTACACTTACAAAGATACACCCAGCATATGCTCATGAACGGAGCAACAGAGGGAGTGTTGTGTAAATGCTTCCCACTATTCTTGACAGATCTAGCTACCTCCTGGTTCTGCCACCTACCCCAAGGGTCCATTAGCTCATGGGAAATGTTGAAAGAAAAGTTCATCAGTCAGTTCCGCATTCATGTGGAACAACCCAAGGACGCTTATTCCTTATCTAATATCAAACAGAAACCCGGAGAGACAGTGCAACAATATCTAACCCGATTCAACGCCGCGGCGGCCGCAGTCCAAGATGCCGACGAGAAGCTTATCCTAATGGCCCTCTGCAGTGGTGTACATCCGGATACTAAATTTGCTAGAAGACTAACCAAGGAAAAACCAGCTACTTTACCTGATTTCTTCGATGAAGCTGGAAAATGTATGAGACTTGAAGACGCTGCCACTGAGAGGCAGTAAGGGCAACAGGCTAAGATAGCTCCGAACAGGGTTCCCGCTGCAGCAAAGGATGTTCGGAGAAGTGACTCTAGAGACAATGCTGGGGGCAAGAAGGGAGCAAAGCGCTTATATCGACCAGGACCAAGATTTGACTCTTACACTTCTTTGAATGAAACAATCGAAAACATCTTCCTAGCCACTCAAGACGAAGTTAGATACAAGCGGCCCCCGCACAAGGAGTCAGATAACGCACTCAAGTCTGGAAAGTTCTGCCGCTTCTACGAATCCTATGGACATGCACCAATGAATGCCACCATCTTCGGGACTTAATTGCACATCAGAAGGAAGAGACTGGAACGTTATGTAAAAAGCCATAACAGGACTCCAGCTCCCGCCAATGAAAACCTAGGGCTACCCCTCCAAGAAGTAGGTGGAAGAAATCGCAACACCAGCGGCTCTAGTCAAGAGAAGATAGTGGTCCATACCATATCAGGAGGACCGCACATCGCCGACAGAAGCTGGGCAGAGATGGAAAGATACGGTAAGTCACTTAGGAACGATGAAGGCTACGTTAATTCTGTCATGGAAGAACGCCACCCGAAACGGAAAGAGAATGACGACATCACATTCAGTAGGCGTGACCTAGAGGGAAGACAGTACCCACACATGGATCCTATGGTCATCTCTGCTTGGTTCGGTCCAGCCAAAGTTTTCCGAATTTTAATAGACACTGGAAGCTCAGTAAATATCATATTCAAGCATGCTTTCGACAAAATGAAGCTGTCAATGAAGGATGTGTCTCCCTGCAACAAACCACTACATGGTTTCACTGGAGATGCGAAGATGCCCCTCGGGCAACTGGACCTCTTTGTCGAGATAGGAAGTCATTCCTGCTCCGTTGTACGAAAACAAACATTTGTGCTAATAGAAAGCCACTCTGCCTACAACGCCTTTTTGGGAAGACCCGCCTTGTCTGACTTCCAAATTTTCCTAGCCCCATGGTGCCTGAAAATGAAATTCCCAACAGATAACGGAGTAGGAGAAATAGAGGGAGATCAAGACGCAGCCCGAGATTGCTATGTAACTGAGCTTCGCAATAACCGCAGGAAGGATAAAGGGAAGGATGCAGAGACTTCTCTCTGCAAGAAAAACTTGGAAGCATAGCAATTA
Organism: Allium cepa; assembly: GCA_030765085.1. Classification (NCBI taxonomy): domain Eukaryota; kingdom Viridiplantae; phylum Streptophyta; class Magnoliopsida; order Asparagales; family Amaryllidaceae; genus Allium; species Allium cepa. The sequence continues at coordinate 239,726,727 of CM060944.1, forward strand.
AAGTAAGCCCCTCCTCTTCGATATACCAACGATCCTTTCAACGAATTAGACCCCAGGGACAAAGAGGAGGAGGCCACCACCGAGCCTGTAGAGGCTATGGAATTTGTATCTGTAGACAAACACGACCCAAGTAGACTGCTGATTGTCGGGTCTCAGTTAAGAGCGGAGTTGAAAGATCAACTCGTCGCTTTTCTTCGCCATAACATGGATGTATTTGCATGGACGCACGCCGACATGACAGGAATATCTCCAGACGTAGCATGCCACATACTGAACATCGATCCTACCAAGGTGCCAGTGAAGCAGAAAAAGAGGAGCGTGGGGGCATAACGATCAGCAGCCCTCGAGGAAGAAGTAAAGAACTTACTTGCCAATGACTTCATACGAGAAGCCATCTACCCAGAATGGATCGCCAACCCGGTACTGGTAAAGAAAGCTAATGGGAAATGGCGAACATGCATCGATTTCTCCAACTTATATGACGCTTGCCCGAAGGACTGCTTCCCACTCCCCCAAATCGACCAACTCGTGGACAGCACAGCCGTACACGAACTCTTATCCTTTATGGACGCATACTCAGGATATAACCAGATCCCTATGCATGCCCCTGATCAAGACCACACTAGTTTCATCACTGACCGGGGATTGTACTGCTACAAAGTAATGCCTTTTGGACTTAAAAATGCCGGAGCTACTTATCAGCTCCTCGTCAATAAGATGTTTGCGGAATTAATAGGGCAAACAATGGAAGTTTATGTGGATGACATGCTGGTAAAATCAAGGAAAGCCAACGATCACATAAACCACCTGAACGAGATGTTTCAAGTACTTCGCCAATATGAAATGAAACTGAAACCTCTAAAGTGCTCCTTCGGAGTATCGTCGGGAAAGTTCTTGGGATTCATCGTCCATGCCAGTAGGATTGAAGCGAACCCCGAACAAGTCCGGGCTTTGCAAGATATCAAGATACCATCCACTCGAAGAGAGATGCAAAGCCTAAACGGAAAGGTGGATGCCCTATGCAGGTTCATCTCTAAAGCAACCGACAAATGCATCCCTTTCTTCGAAGCTCTTAAGAAAGACAAAGGAAAGTTCGAATGAACCGACGAATGCTCGACAGCCTTCCTTAACTTAATCGAACACCTCCAGAGACCACCAGTACTCTCAACTCCAAATGAAGGCGAGGAACTATACCTATACCTTACAGTATCGTCCCATGCTTTAAGCGCCGCTTTGGTGAGGGAAGACAACCACGCACAGCGACCCGTATACTTTGTAAGAAAGAGATTTACAGGGGCAGAAGCCAGATACCCTAAACTTGAAAAGCTAGCATACTGTTTGTTAATCACGTCACGGAAACTGCGACACTACTTCCAATCTCATTCCATCAGAGTTTTAACCGATCAACCGCTAAGGCAAGTACTCCATCGCCCCGACACTTCTGAGCGACTACTTAAATGGTGCATTGAACTGAGTCAATATGATATGACCTACCATCCTCGCACCGCTATCAAGGGGCAAGCCATAGCTGATTTTATTGTCGAATTCACCACTAACGAAGGTAAGGAGCAATCTGAAATAGCAGAAGATATCAAGTGGAATCTCTTCGTAGATGGAGCATCAAATGAACAAGGCTCGGGGGCAGGTGTTGTGATAATCACCCCCAGGGGAAGGAAGCTACACTACGCCCTAAGGTTGGAATTCGCTGCCACCAACAACGACGCAGAATACGAAGCAGTGATAGCCGAATTAGAACTTGCCTTGGAGATTGGAGTCAGTTCTTTATGTCTTCATAGTGATTCTTAACTTATTGTAAACCAAATACTAGGAGAATTCCAGACTCAAGGAGAACGACTCACAGCATATCTAAAGAAGACCAGGCTGCTGCTCAATCAATTGGATCACTATTTAATCAAACACATTCCTCGAGAAGAGAATCAAGAGGCCGATGAACTGGCAAAGCAAGCTAGCATGGAGGACGACACTGCTTCCCGAACAATAACCATCTCACAGCAACTAGCCCCGAGTTACGAGACAATGAGTATGATAGCTGCAGTCGAAGAGGAAACTTGGACGACTCCTATCCGAAAATATTTACAAGATGGCACACTGCCCGACGAGCGTAACGAAGCTAAGAAAATCTTAAGGAAAGCTTCCCGCTACACATTACAAGAAGGCATCCTCTATCGGCGCGGCTTCTCTAATCCCTTATTAAGGTGTATCGCTGGAAGGGAAGCCAGGGAAGTCTTGTCCAACATCCATCAAGGAAGTTGCGGAGATCACACCGGAGGGCAGACTCTAGCCAAGAAAACACTCTGGTACGGGTATTACTGGCCCACTTTAAACAAAGACGCCTTGGACTTCGTCAAGAAATGCAACAGATGTCAGAAAATTTGCTAAGATTCCTCGACTGTCCACAAATGAGATTACTCAAATGACCAGCCCTTGGCCCTTTGCAATATGGGGAATTGACTTGATTGGAGAACTGCCAATGGGCCGAGGTGGAGCCAAATATGCCATAGTGGTAGTTGACTATTTCACCAAATGGGTGGAAGCGGAGCCTCTAAATAAAATATCTTCGGCAAAAGTCATTGACTTCTTGATCAAAAATGTTTTATGCAGGTACGGGGTTCCACTCAAAATCATATCGGACAATGGGCTTCAATTTGACAGTGAGGAATTCACCGACTGGTGCCAAGAGCACGGAATCCACAAAAGCTTCTCATTTGTGGCTTATCCCTAGGCAAACGGACAAGTCGAAGCTGTCAACAAAATCCTCAAAACCCTAATCAAGAAGAAACTTGGAAAGTCAAAAGGCGCTTGGGTGGATGAACTTCCTACGTCACTTTGGGCCTACCGCACATCTTACAAAACATCAACAGGGCATACTCCTTTCTCTTTGGCATACGGATCAGAGGCCATGCTCCCAGTTGAAACTGTAATGCCTTCCCACCGAAGGATCCACTACAACCCAGAAGAGAACAAAGAACTCCTCCACATGTCTTTGGATCTAATTGAGGAAAGAAGAAATGATGCATCACTCAAAGTAGCAGCTCACAAACAAAAAGTAGCAGTACAATACAACTCCAAAGTCAAACGCCGCAGCTTACAAGAAGGAGATCTTATCCTCAAACGAATCTTCCCGTGCCCCGGAGCGCTAGATCCAATTTGGGACGTACCCTATATAATTCATAAAGATCTCCACAACAGAGCTTATATTTTGTCAACAGTGGACGGAGATGTGTTCTAGAGGGCATGGAATATCCAACACCTCCTTCGATACTTTTCTTAACTTGTACTGCCAATATGAAGTGAATTAATAAAGAGAATCAGTGGACGTAGGCATTTTCGTGCCAAACCACTTTAAAAATCTTGTCTCTTTTTAACTTGTTCCTTTATATCTTGGCTGCTTGATAAGCTTTATCCTTTCTGTTGAAAAAAATCATGTACAACGACATTTCCATTCTGGAAACTTCGCGGCACAACCTCACCTGGACAGGACCTAACAGGTACTATACGATTTTATGCACTCGCCAATGAGACACTTTTGCTCCAGCATCCCTCTGCTGCGGGTTAACTCATTGCTCGCGACTGCCCTCAAAGCCAACTGTAATGAGCCAATTATAAGCCATCAAGAAGGCCGACTATAGCCGATGGCAGCTCATTACGGCGTTCGGCTCGCCGGCAACTGTGAACCTACTTTAAGCCCCAACATAAGGTGTGGCCAGCCAGGGGTAGTTCACGGTTGACTATCGGCACCCACGCTAGCTTGCCATAGTAAATCGAATAATACCCACGATTACGGGCCATAATGGCTCGGGTAGTTACTATGCGCGATCTCAGCTCCGATATGTCTTAAGTGCGGCTGTGGTAAAAAAAGATAAACTCCCCACGGAGGCGTAAGATGGGTGACAAATGTCTCCAAGACTCACAGCTAGGGAAAGTGACTACAAAACCCGTTTGCCATGAACTTAAGCATATCTACGGCCTTCCGTGATTGGAAGTTTTACTGTTTCCCATATTTCCATTCCATTTGAGAACTTTTCTCCTATCCTATATAACAGTCCCTAAAGTACAGGTCACAAAATAGGGAAATTCTCGCTGGTGGAAATATGAACTCACATTCGGATAACGAAACACTCAGCTACATTCCATACTCGGTCGCACAAGACATTCAAAGCATCCCTCTACAACTAGAACACGAAGGGCGGTACTTTCTTCTCTTGTATACAAATATGTAGCTTTAATTTATTCACACATCATATAGGAATTGCAAGACATGAAATAATATTTTGAGCAGAAACTTAGCATAAAATACGATTAAATCACATGCATAAACACGCAGCTGTATTTCTTATGCAACACATCAAAATAACAACCACATTCCAACATGACAGAATCTGCTTATGTTATAAAGTTACATAAAGACGTTCGTTGCAATGACATAATTACAACCTGGAAATACAATAATGTTTTAGAATAGTATATACAGGAATGTCAAGCAGACCAAATAAAAAAGTCAACTACATCGGGGTTCCGCCTCTATCCTGCCCGCCATCCGGATCTACTTAACTGCAGGGTCAGAACTCCCTGCCTGTACTCCAGAGGTCCCGCCTGCCCAATTCAGAAGAGAATCCATCAATAGTCACGAAAGATAAGCAATCAAATCATGAAAAGACTAAAAAGGAAGACTTAACAGCATCTGTTCCCTGATCATCGTCATCCAGCTGCATGCCTACCTCATCCGTAGCAAGCAGCTGCATGCCCTCCTTAACCGCCACCTTCTCTTCCTTAGTGAATTGGGCCGTAACCACATCCATCCTGAAAGTCGCACCACCTTCCTTATCCGCATCGGCCTTAGCCTCCTCCAAAGCCCGAAGATATATTCTAGCCATGACCCGGGGATAGTCGTCCATCCAGGACAGGTTGTTCTGCCTCCAAGTTCGGAAATACATGTCCTGGAGTATCTCATCCATCATCCCCTCGTTCTCCTCAAACTCTTTCATCCGGGCCTCAGAAGCCGACAGCCATGCGACGACAGCATCTCTCTCCAATCGGTATCTCGAGCAGTCAGCCTGAAGGGATTTCCGCATCACTTCCATCTCCTCTTTCAGCTTGGCCTGAGCAAGCTCTGCGGCCTCAAGCCTCCTAGATAACTCCTCTACCTGCTCAAGATCCGCGCTCCGAACCTCATCCACCGTTGCGATTGCCATGTCAATTCGTTCTTTGCAAGCAGCCTCCATTTTTCGCAACTCAGCCTTGCTAGCCTCTTCCATGGTTTTGTTTAGTCGTCTGGAGGCTGCCTCATGCTGGGATATCTGAATAGCCTGATTAGCAACCTGTTTGGCCTGATTAGCAACCTTTAGCCGCAACCGAATATTAGCACTTCCGATTTCCTCCCCAGCCTTGGCCAGTCGAGCGTGATGCTCCATTAGCCTCTTGGTCCCTTCAGCCACCCGATCAATGTTTGCCTTGGCCTCATTCCCCATGGTAACAATCCGAGTAGTAAGCAAATCGAGGTCTAAGGACTTAGCCTCATCAAGCACCCATATAATGGGATTGCGGGGAAGAAGATGCTCACCCGTGGCCTCGTCAAAAGAGATGTCCTGAAAACTCGGGTCCAGATCCAGGTGGCCGGCAAATGGGTTGCGAACCAAACCAGGATGGTCTATCGGGATGACGGTTGGATTTTCGGACGGATGTGGGGAAGGTATAAACTCATCATATTCCTCAGTAATATCATGGATAGGCTGGACTGGAGCCTAAGGGCCAGGTGAAGGTTCAAACAAAGATCGGCCCCTCTTCCACTTTTGCATATCTTCTTCAATAACTCCAAGAAGAGGGTGATAACCAACCACATCTCCGGGACGGCTAGTTGAGGGCTTTGGTTTGGCGGAAGCTTTGAGTAACTTATACTGTTCAAGGCGGTGCCGAATATCTAATGTCTTGGCCACCTTACCCGTTCCTGGAATAAAAACCAAGTGTTACAAACATGCATAAAACTATGATCCGAGAAATATGTTAAGTTAAAAGGAGTAGGAAAATGCGCTTATTTTACAAACCCTGAGGGGGAGTGGGATACTGCAATAAGTCCTGAATTTCATTCCAGGACGGGAGCTGGCCATAAAATATTACTAAGTCCTTATCATAAAGGGAGTCTACAGAAGTTAAGAATTTACCTTGAACCGCCGGAGTTGCCTTAGCTGAAATACCCTCAGAAGATAGACTGGCACCCGTCCCAGCCTTATCAGACTTCTTCGATTTCTCCACCAAGGCCGGCCCTTCCCCCAACCCCTCGAAAGCTTAGCGGAATGTATCATTCGTCCACTCTTGAATCTCGCCTGCTTGCCTAGGAGGTAAAGCCCCGGCGCCATCACCACCACCATCACCTTCTCTAACGTCTCCACTCTCTGCCTCTCCTCCTACATCGCCTCCTTTGCCCTCACCTCTATCCTCCTCCACGTCTTCATCCCCCGGACTAATTGGGCAGGGGAAGGGCCTCGAACTTCTTGACCTTCTTACCTCCGACAACTGAAGGTTTTGTGAAAGGCTTCCGCTTGCCACTCTTCGCCGTGGCTCTTCCTTTAGCTTGAGCAGCCCTCTCTTCCGCCATATCCCTCTGCTTAACCACGGACTGATGTGGCAGGATCAGATTGAGCCCCAAAAGTGTAGCATTCCTGATCAAGTAAGCAACCGACCTATCTCTTCCCGAAATAGCTTCTATTTCCGCTGCCGTCTGAACCAGGCGATCATTCTCCATGACCGCAAAACCACCTGTCGCTAGCAAGAAATAAAAACACATAAATAGAAGCATTGCAACCAGAACAGAAATTATAAATAAAGCCTTGACTTACATTCGGAGGTGAAGCGACGGATAGAAACGGAGTCGTCCCTGACGAAAAACCATTCCTTCTTAAACATGCTGTACTTTGAATACAAGTCCAGGACGGGCTTGAAGGATACGGCCGATTCCAAGCTGATATATGGAGACCCCTTCTTATAGCCCCTCAGATTATACAGATACCGGATCTCCCGGTTGGAAGGAGGACGCCCGTATCTCCTCTGAAAGATGACAAAAAGACACACCAGAATGGCGTAGGAGTTAGGCTGAAGCTGGAATGCAGACACCTTTAGATATGTGATGAAGCTAACTATCCAGGCGTTGAGAGACGGGATAGCACCACACATGCAATGATATCCGCTGTAAGAAAAGTAGCCTTCAGGGGGGTCATACGGCATCACTCCTTCCCCCGGCAATAGCATGCGCGCTCTATCGATCCCAAAGGAACGGGATATAACATCAAGCTTCTCCTCTTTGAGGGAGCTATGAAAACAGTCGGGCGGGGAATTCAAGAGCTCCTGGAGGCCATACCCATCTACTAGCGATCTCGGAGCAGGCCCATGACGTTCGGCCCGAAATGGGGGCACTGTGGAGGACTCTTCTCTGTCCTTGGACTTCCTTTTATCTGATCGAGTTTCTGCTTTGTGAGACATTAGCTGCAACACCGGAAAAACATATCGTTAGAACAGAGGACATAAGCAAGAAAGTGTATATAGTCTGAAAATTTCACTCGTAATCTAAAACGCTCAGAACTTCTAGTATCATTCGGTAAAGCTGATACAAAGCCTCATTCGGTATTTGGGGTCTCAAGAGTTCATCCGGAAATTCAGGGATAGAACTCATTCGGCACTCAACACCCAATCTCGTCCGATACTCATCCTCCGTGGGTTTCATTCTGTAGTCCATAATAAGAACTCATTCGGCAAATGAGAACATACCTGGTTCGGTGCTTGGTTGATTCGGCACTTGGTTGATTCAGTACTCGGTTGATTCGGTACTCTGATTGGTTCGGCTATCTAAAATGATAAAGGATAACAGTAACCTGAAGCCCCTATTTATAGGCGCGACCTATCGACCGGACCAACTGGTTCGGCACACCCAGGAACGAACGAAGCTATCTCAATTGCAGGAAAACAAAGCGCGACACATTCAAACATCACGAGCCCCACTTTGGGGGGCAAATGTTGGGCGTGTTTTCATCGAACCAAGGCGAGGATATCCCTGCCAAACCACCCATCACCGAACCAGCCCCATTCCTACGCACTACCGAGCCAACCACCTCATCACCGGTCCAAAACCCACCTACCACCGGTCCAAAACCTTCTCCAACAACCACCGAACCATCTCCTGACCTACCACTGCCGAACCAAACAACAACCGGACCAGAACTTCCTCAAAAACTACCGAACCATCCTAACCGGACCAAGCCACTTCCCTACCGGACCAACGTCCCACCGAACCAACTCTCCACCCAAGCCATGCCGAACCAACACTCTCCAACCACTACCCGACCAAGTGGATACCGAACCAACATCGCCAGACCAGATTGCTTCGGCCCAGGCGCACCAGCAGCTATACACATCTAAGACCCCCGCCCCCAACCTCACTCTATAAATAGAGGGGCAGGGGTACAACAATGGAAAACAAGTTTGAGAGCTCAAGCACGGAGAGAACTTTCAAACAACTTTCAGTTACTTGTAATCAAAGCTTTGTACTTGTAATCTGAATAGTTAGGAGAATTACATATAAAGTGGATGTAGGCACGTTCTGGCCGAACCACTATAAATCTGTGTGTCTTTTACAGTTTAGTCCCTGCTTTTTATATATTTGCGTAAATCACCCAAATCACCAGAAACAACATAAAATCAACTAATTCATACGACTTGGAGGTGTTTGCCCATTTTTTGTGAAAACATCAACAAAAAATAGGTGGTATTTCAAGCTTCCACCATAACATATGACTGCATGAACGCAAATCATCACAAAAATCGCACTAAGGAAAGACACACAAGAATGGATTACAAGAAATTTTCTCAATTTTTTTTTCTTTTTTTTATAAGAGTTTTAACTCAAATCCATTTTCTTTTATACACAAAACTCAAACTTCAATACTTGAAAATTTTTAAAGTCTCTTATATTAATTTTCAACTCAATCATCTTTACTTTAAATTAACGTAAATTAAATTAGAGTTGTTCCATACTCTAATTCCAAATATAAATATAATACACTAAGCAATATTTTTTTCTAAATTGTGTTCGCAATTAAAAAAATCTTATCTTGTTGCTCTATTTATTATTATTTCTAGCTTTTCACAAAAATTTGCATTTTATAATAAATGAATCTTTTATATTCAACTTTCACTTGATCCATAAAGCTAAACATTTATTTTATTATCACTTAGAACTAGCCAAGGTCGATACTTAATTAAAACTTGTTTTCAATTGAACTTCACAGATACATAATTAACAAGTTTTTAACACTATTTAAATTCATAACCAAACTTACTCTAATGGTATTGCTCCTTATTAAATTTCATTTTAATCAAAAGCACCAAATTAGCATTTTCTTAAATTTTCCCAAAGGCTTACCTTTTTTTCACTTGCTATTAATCAAATGATTAAATGTTTAAACTACTCTTCATACTATCCTTTTACTTTTTTACTAAGCCTCATTCCTATCAATATTTTGGTTTTCCAAACAATTCATTTTCTTAATTTGAATACTTTGTTTTATTAATCACTATCCGATGATATTTTCATCCAATTAAGATATTTTCTTAATTAAAATTATTTGCCATATAAATGAATTAGCATAAGGTAATATTTTCCAAAATACTTTACACAAAAGCTTACTTAAGCATTTTAAATTTTCCATGTATGTAAACTTTCACAAACATGCAATATAACCAATAATGAATACAATTTATTTAAATGAAACCATATTCAAATTTTCCAATTATCGGTTTATAAACTGATAACATTTAACTAATACATTTGTAGTGAATGACATTTCAAGGACTACAAAGTTGACCAAGATCAACATTGTCTCTCCATTGCCCTCTATGTCACACTATTTCCATAAGTCCTAAGTATGAAAATAAAAACTTATCTCAAATGGCAATTTAGAATTTTCAAAATGTTTGCAATATCTATATATTTTTGCATTCAACATCCATACTAGTAAATATTATTTATTGCCATTTCAAAAGCATGTATCACATCGCCTCATAAGCGTTTAGGAATCCCTATCGATAACGCTGATCAGACGCATCGACCAGAATTCTTAAAATACTTATTAGCCAATTGACACAAGAAATTATAAAACCTTTTTTGATTTCTCAAGGAACCTTAAACTTGGTTATAACAATGTTTATTTTCAAAACATAAAACGTTTTCTAATTATACAGCCATGCAATCTATTCATAAAACAATCACGTTATATACATAAGTATATCTCTTATTAGAAAGATTTTCCATTCACATTGATGCTTTCTTTCTCAAAAATTCTTTTAGTAATGTTATTTCCATAAAATGCATCCATGAAATTCTTAAACATTAAATTTTTACTTCATTTTAACCTTTGGTTAAATACCACTTATGAATTAAATTAAATTTTCGAAATTTAATCTTTCTAAAAATTCTTGCGGTAGCTACAACTTGAAGACACCGCAAGTTCTTATCATTTGCATTGAGTATGTTTCTAACTCTTAATTATATCACCTACTCAATATAATTTCAAGAATTACTATGCAAACACACATTCATGCAACTATAACCAAACAAACATTTATTAAAAACAAAGCATTAAATGTGCCCAGCGGAAACGGTCACACCATTTCCGCTGCGCAACTCTAATCATTAGGGATCAAAACAGATAATTTAAATCTTAGCCATCTGATGTCTAATTTATACTATTTCAAAAATAGTGATATTTAAAACACTTATAATGTTTTCAAACTTATTATCCATTCTAAGAAAATGAAAAGACTAAAGGCACGATTGAGGAATACGATAGTGGAAAACCATGTTATCACTTGTATTATACTTGGATGTACTATAATATGTGTTTCTATTCTGTATTTATCATATTTTGTTCTGAGCTCAGCTCTGATACCAAGCTGTAACGCCCCGCTCCAAGACCCACATTAGCAAAGAGTATAACAAGGTAATACCGTCTGCTAATACGGAGAATAGAGCTGGATAGGAGCGACCATTTATAGCCTTGTCTTAACTATCTACTGAATATGTCGATAAATGTAGCATATATTTTTTTTAGGTGGATCGACATATCCAATAGATGTTTAATGCAAAACTATAATGGCTGTAAGATCTAACAGAACAAAATATAACAACTCAAATGTAAAAGACATCATAGAACAGTAGATCATTACATACATATACACATATACAGATACATCACAAAGTATACAAAATGATACATGTCAAGTGGCGTAACAACCACAATATACAAGTTAGTCAAAATAATATACATATCAGAGTTACAACCAAAAAGGACTATACAAAAAGCTATAACAAAAGGAGCTAGCAGAATAGTCCATAGGGAAGCAGAGTAGGCTATGTCCAAATGTACCTAACCTGAAACACCTCGGTCTGACCCGAGTATAAAATACACGGGTCAGTCTAGCTAAACAAATCAGTTAGATAAGCAAAATGATGATGAACATGCAAGGTCATAAAGTATCACAAATATCTCTAAAAGTGATATTTCGATCATCTAACAAAAGATGAATCGTAACAAGCCTCATATCATCGGCAACTCAAATAAACAAAGGATATAAATATCCCAAATCAAGCCAAAATGGCAAATAACAAATACTAATAAAGGTAACACAAGTTTCCACACGGTAATCACTATGTATCGAGTGGTTCAAAAGACCTACTCCGAAAGGCGATCTCTAGGGAAATATAAATATCAAGAAAACAAAAGATGCACGTGCTCGGTATTGTATAAACAAGGATCCACAAGCCCGAAGGCGACAAACCTAAGTATCTCTCGAGCGGTGACGAAGGACTAACTCCAAAAGCGATACAATAGGGCAACAAAGCCGAAGGCAACAAACCCAAGTATCTCTCGAGCGGTGACGGTGGACCAACTCCAAAAGCGATACTATAGGGCAACAAACCCGAAGGCAACTAACCCAAGTATCTCTCGAGCGGTGATGATGGACCAACTCCAAAAGCGATACTAAAGGGCAACAAACCCGATGGCAACTAACCCGATGGCAACTAACCTGAAGGCAACAAACCGTAGTGGCGAAGGTCCGGAGGCCCAGTACTGGACACCAATAACTGGCAATATGTGTCACAAACTCTCGGAAAGGAACCTGAAAAGGGTTAACGTGTGTCCCACATGTTCTCACTAAACGGCTTACTAACCGCTAGTCAATTCCGCACTCAAAGCAGTACAAATTTTACCTCATCTCATCGGTAAACCAGACCCAAAGGTCAAAACGGTCAGACGAATAGATTAGGAATTAACTGAAAAGATAAATGCACGTGTTCATAGCACGCGTTTTATCCAATCATTTAATTCTCCTTCCTCTTCGCTTAGTGCAAAATTGTGTGTTTTATATAGAAATAAGTTGAAGAAAACGAGTTTTAGGAACGCTTCAAAATCGCTTTAGAAATTGCATTTGAAATTCTCCTATTATGGAGTAATTAATTTAATAGTTAAAAATAATATTAAATAATAATTTCAGAAGTCAATTTGCTTGAAAAACACTTTGTAATGCCTTATAAAACCCGTGTACGAAATCTAGAGAAAAATCTCAAAGAAATCGGAAAATAACAGAATAAGCCAGAAATTATTCCAAGTATAAAAAAACCGGTGAAAACACGCTGCGAACTCAAGCTCGACAGCAGATTTGGACCTACAAACATAGACCAAATGACATGGAATTTGGTAGGAATGTAGTTCAACATTTCTACTTCAATCTACAAAAATAATCATTCAAATCCAATTTGAAACGAAGAACCTGCGTCGTTTCAAAGTCGGACCAAAACAAGGTTCAAAACACTGAATTATAGCAAGCTGCGAGTACAAGTTCGACAGTAATTTAGAAATAGCAAACCAACCCATATTTTCATGAAATTTTACATGAATGTAAACCAATACTCCTAATTCAATCTACAAAAAGAATCACTCAAATCCGATATGAAACGAATGAGTTATGCTGTCTCAAACATGTACTCAGGCCATGTTTGCAATAGTTCAAAAACCAAGTAAATATGCAGGCCTAAAACCCTCCTGGACTCAACTTTCAGGCATAAAACAGGAGATCAAATAGCATCATATTGAGCTCAAATTTTGTATTCTTGTAGTATAAAACTTCATCTCTCAAAAAAAAAAGAATGATGCATTTTTGACAAAATTTGAGAAAGCTATGATCTCTCAAAATTGAATCCAGACAGTGTTTCACTGTTGAATTCTGGGAAAAAACATGGTCTAGGTCCAAGTTGGACAGTCGATTTATATAAGCTATCTATGTCAAAATGATCTAGAATTTGGTATTTATAATGTAGAGATCTTCATCTTCAAAACAAAATAGAGCTGTGCAATTTGAAAATGAAACGAAAGAGATATGATGTCTCAAACATGGACTCAGGCCATGTTTGCAACAACTCAGAAAACAAAATGTGCACATAATATTTGCAGGCTATGCATTGATTTTGCAGTGACGATTTGAACACTCAAATGACAATATTATTCAACCAAGATTTGTAGAAATATAGTTTACATATAGACTTGACTTAGAAAAAGATCCGGCAGCATTTCGTTGCCGGAGATGAAAGTTATGGATAGCCAAAGTTGGCACTTCAGGCCAGAAATGAAAATAGACTTTACACTGAATAAACGTTTACATAGGCAAAAAATTCAAGCAATTTCACAAGCGATTTAGCTAGTATTTGTGAGATATTGTTCTCATCTTGCTGATTCAAGCCATTTTCGCTGCGCAACTCTAATCATTAGGGATCAAAACAGATAATTTAAATCTAAGCCATCTGAGGTCTAATTTCTACTATTTCAAAAATAGTGATATTTAAAACACTTATAATGTTTTCAAACTTATTATACATTCTAAGAAAATGAAAAGACTAAAGGCACGATTGAGGAATACGATAGTGGGAAACCATGTTATCACTTGTATTATACTTGGATGTACTATAATATGTGTTTCTATTCTGTGTTTATCATATTTTGTTCTGAGCTCAGCTCTGTTACTAAGCTGTAACGCCCCACTCCAAGACCCACATTAGCAAAGAGTATTACAAGTAATACCGTCTGCTAATACAGAGAATAGAGCTGGATAGGAGCGACCGTCTATAGCCTTGCTTAACTATCTACTGAATATGTCGATAAATGTAACAATTTTTTTTAGGTGGATCGACATATCCAATAGATATTTAATACAAAACTATAATGACTATAAGATCTAACAGAACAAAATATAACAACTCAAATGTAAAAGACATCACAGAATAGTAGATCATCACATACATATACACATATACAGATACATCACAGAGTATACAAAATGATACATGTCAAGTGGTGTAACAACCACAATATACAAGTGAGCCAAAAGAATATGCATATTAGAGTTACAACCAAAAAGGACAACACAAAAAGCTATAACAAAAGGAGCTAGCAGAATAGTCCATGCGGAAGCAGAATAGGCTAAGTCCAAATGTACCAAACCTGAAACACCTCGATCTGACCCAAGTATAAAATACACGGGTCAGTCTAGCTAAACAAATCGGTTAGATAAGCTAAATGATGATGAACATGCATGGTTATAAAGTATCACAAATATCTCCAAAAGAGATATTTCGATCATCTAAAAAAAGATGAATCGTAATAAGCCTCATGTCATCGGCAACTCGAATAAACAAAGGATATGAATATCCCAAATCAAGCCAAAAAGGAAAATAACAAATACTAATAAAGGTAACACAAGTTTCCACAAGGTAATCGCTATGTATCGAGTGGTTCAAAAGACCTACTCCGAAAGGCGATACTCTAGGGAAATATAAATATCATGGAAACAAAAGATGCACGTGCTCAGTACTGTATAAACAAGGATCCACAAGCCTGAAGGCGAAAAACCTATGTATCTCTCGAGCGGTGACAAAGGACCAACTCCAAAAGCGATACTATAGGGCAACAAACCCGAAGGCAATAAACCCAAGTATCTTTCGAGCGGTGACGATGGACCAACTCCAAAAGCGATACTATAGGGCAACAAACCCGAAGGCAACAAACTCAAGTATCTCTCGAGCGGTGACGATGGACCAACTCCAAAAGCGATACTATAGGGCAACAAACCCGAAGGCAACAAACCCGAAGGCACAAACCCAAAGGAAACAAACCGTAGTGGCGAAGGTCCGGAGGCCCAGTACTGTACACCACTAACTGGCAATATGTGTCACAAACTCTCGGAAAGGAACCTGAAAAGTGTTAACGCGTGTCCCATACCACACGTTCTCACTAAACGGTTTACTAACCGTTAGTCAATTCCACACTCTAAGAAGTACAAAGTTTACCTCATCTCATCGCTAAACCAGACCCAAAGGTCAAAACGATCAAACGAATAGATTAGGAATTAACTGAAAAGATAAACACACGTGTTCATAGCACGCGTTTTATCCAATCATTTAATTCTCCTCTCTCTTCGCTCGAAGTGCAAAATTGCGTGTTTTATATAGAAATTAAGTTGAAGAAAACGAGTTTTAGGAACGCTTCAAAATCGCTTTAGAAATTGCATTTGAAATTCTCCTATTATGGAGTAATTAATTTAATAGTTAAAAATAATATTAAATAATAATCTCAAAAGTTAATTTGCTTGAAAAACACTTTGTAATGCCTTATAAAACCCGTGTACGAAATCTAGAGAAAAATCTCAAAGAAATCGGAAAATATCAGAAAAAGCCAGAAATTATTGTATAAAAAAAACCGGTGAAAACACGCTGCGAACTCAAGTTCGACAGCAGATTTGGACCTACAAACAGAGACCAAATGACGTGGAATTTGGTAGGAATGTAGTTCAACATTCCTAATTCAATCTGCAAAAACAATCATTCAAATCCAATTTGAAAAGAAGAATCTGCATCGTTTCAAAGTCGGACCAAAACAAGGTTTAAAACACTGAATTATAGCAAGCTGCGAGTACAAGTTCAACAGTAATTTAGAAATAGCAAACCAACCCATATTTTCATGAAACTTTACAGAAATGTAAATCAATCTTCCTAATTCAATCTGCAAAATGAATCACTCAAATCCGATTTGAAACGAATGAGTTATGCTGTCTCAAACATGTACTCAGGCCATGTTTGCAACAGTTCAAAAACAAAATAAATGTGCAGGCCTAAAACCTTCCTGGACTCAACTTTCAGGCATAAAATAGGGGATCAAATGGCATCATATTGAGCTCAAAATTGGTATGCATGTAGTAGAAAACTTCATCTCTCAAAAAAAAGAATGACGCAATTTCGAAAAAATATGAGAAAGCTATGATCTCTCAAAATTGAACCCAGACAGTGTTTCACTGTTGAATTCTGAGCAAAAACATGGTCTAGTTCCAAGTTGGACAGCCGATTTATATAAGCTATCTATGTCAAAATGACCTGGAATTTGGTATGCATAAATTAGAGATCTTCATCATTCAAAAAAAAAGATATGTGCAATTTGAAAATGAAACGAAAGAGATATGATGTCTCGAACATGGACACAGGCCATGTTTGCAACAACTCAGAAAACAAAATGTGCACAGGATATTTGCAGACTGTGCATTGATTTTGCAGTGACGTTTTGAAGACTCAAATTACCATATTATTCAACCAAAATTTACAGAAATGAAGATTAACATATAAACTTGACTCAGAAAAAGATCCGGCAGCATTTCGTTTCCGGAGATGAAAGTTATGGATAGCCAAAGTTTCCACTTCAGGGCAGAAACGAAAATAGACTTTACATTGAGTAAACGTTTACATAGGCAGCAAATTCAAGCAATTTCACAAGCGATTTAGCTAGTATTTGTGAGATATTGTTCTCACCTTGCTGATTTTCCTAAATACCCGGATTTAAGCAAAAAGATTGAAGCTTTGAGATAGATTTGGCTTCAGGAATCTGTAAAAAAAAACAAAAAAGAGCCATGCGAACCCAAAAGAAGAGATTAAATACAAACCCAATCTCAAAATTAGATTTTGATGAAATTATTTGTATTTTGGGGTTGATTACCTGTTGGATTCTCTAGATTGGAAAAGATTTTAATTTGATGAATTTACTTGAAGAATTTGGTTTGAGTTTGCAATTTGGTGAAGAGGGGTTTCTACTTTCTTCTTTACTGGTTTTTGAGAAGGAGGAAGACAAAGCAAACGAACGTACAGTAAGTAAGTTCCTCCTTTTCTTAATTAGGCTATGAACATTAATGGGCTTGGACCAAAAAATTAAAAGAAAATAACATGGCTTATGTTAAATAAACATCACTTATATTATAAAGGCTTCATACCTACACTAATTACCAAAACAAAAATGCATTTTCTACATATTTTTACATAAATTAAATATGTAGACTTAAACACTTACAAAATAAAACATTTTCCACCATATAAAAATATAAATTTATGTTTTTAAAACATTGTTAATATTAAAATCCTTTATTTTACAAAAATGCACTATTTTCACAACTAAATGCAGAAGCCTACATTTTTAACTTCTAAAATTCCTCAAAAATTATTTTCTTACTCAGAAAAATAGTAAAAACCATCTTAAACTCAAATTTATAATTAAAACACAATTTTAAACCAATTTTCACCTTTTTATTTAATAAACATCCTTTAAAAATCACATACTTCTTTTAAAATTTATTAAAAGAAGTAATTGGCAATAATTAATACAATTATTGCATTTTCTCTAAATAGAACCCATTTTCCATTTATTTATTTATTTTAACCCAAATAAATAAAATAAAGTTCCAAACTTTATTTTTCTTATTTTATTTTCAAAATTAATTGTTTATTCCAAATAAACAATATAAAACTTCCAATTTTATTTAATTTACAACATTAAATTATAACTACCGTTATAATTTAATGTTAACAGGTAATCTCCAAAACCATGGTTGTTACAACATTCAGAATCATTTTATATATTTCTTTACAAAGTTTCAATATCTATATCATTTAAGCCCGTACGATGCACATATATCATCCGTACGCAATACCAAATCTGATCGCTCACCCGATCACACAATTTCACTTCCAAATTAATTTCGTTCATCCGACTCCCTAGTGTGGACTCAGATTTGGTTTCTTGATCAAAAACCGTCATTCTCTTTGCATAGCCACAAACTATGATATAGAATTTATTGAATGGGCTAAGTCCAAATCTACCTAACCTGAAACACCTCGGTCTGACCCGTGTATAAAATACATGGGTCCGTCTAGCTAAACAAATCAGTTAGATAAGCTAAATGATGATGAACATGCAAGGTCATAAAGTATCACAAATATCTCTAAAAGAGATATTTCGATCATCTAACAAAAGATGAATCGGAACAAGCCTCATATCATCGGCAACTCAAATAAACAAAGGATATGAATATCCCAAATCAAGCCAAAAGGAAAATAACAAATACCAACAAAGGTAACACAAGTTTCCACAAAATAATCGCTATGTATCGAGTGGTTCAAAAGACCTACTCCAAAAGGCGACACTCTAGGGAAATATAAATATGAATGAAACAAAAGATGCACGTGCTCACTACGATATAAACAAGGATCCACAAGCCCAAAGGCGACAAACCTAAGTATCTCTCGAGCGTGACGAAGGACCAACTCCAAAAGCGATTGAAAACGAGTTTTAGGAACGCTTCAAAATCGCTTTAGAAATTGCATTTGAAATTCTCCTATTATGGAGTAATTAATTTAATAGTTAAAAATAATATTAAATAATAATTTCAAAAGTCAGTTTGCTTGAAAAACACTTTGTAATGCCTTATAAAACCCATGTACGAAATCTAGAGAAAAACCTCAAAGGAATCGGAAAATATTAGAAAAAGCCAGAAATTATTCTAAGTATGAAAAAACAATGAAAACACGCTGCGAACCCAAGTTCGACAATAGATTTGGACCAGCAAGCAGAGACCAAACGACATGAAATTTAGTAGGAATGTAGTTCAACATTCCTACTTCAATTTGCAAAAAGAATAATTCAAATACGATTTGAAACGAAGAATCTGCAGCGTATCAAAATCGGACCAAAACAAGGTTTAAAACACTGAATTATAGCAAGCTGCGAGTACAAGTTCGACAGCAATTTAGAAATAGCAAACCAACCCAGATTTTCATGAAATTTGAAAGAAATGTAAATCAATACTCCTAATTCGATCTGCAAAAAGAATCACTCAAATCAGATTTGAAATGAATGAGTTATGATGTCTAAAACGTGTACTCAGGCCATGTTTGCAATAGTTCAAAAACCAAATAAATGTGAAGGCCTAAAACCCTCCTGGACTCAAATTTCAGGCATAAAACAGAGGATCAAATGGCATCATATAGAGCTCAAAATTGGTACGCATTTAGTAGAAAACTTCATCTCTCAAACAAAAAAGAATGACGCAATTTAGACAAAATATGTGAAAGCTATGATCTCTCAAAACTGAACAGTGTTCCACTGTTGAATTTTGGGTAAAAACATGGTCTAGGTCCAAGTTGGACAGCCGATTTATATAAGCTATCTATGTCAAATGACCTGGAATTTGGTACGCATAAATTGAAGAACGTCATCTTTCAAAAAAAAAAGAGCTGTGAAATTTGAATAAGAAAAGAAAGAGATATGATGTCTCGAACATGGACTCATGCCATGTTTGCAACAACTCAGAACACAAAATGTGCACAGGATATTTGCAGACTGTGCATTGATTTTTCAGTGATTATTTGAACACTCAAATGACCATATTATTCAACCAAAATTTATAGAAATGAAGTTTGACATATAAGCTTGACTCAGAAAAAGATCCGGCAGCATTTCGTTGCCGGAGATGAAAGTTATGGACAGCCAAAGTTGGCACTTCAAGCCAGAAACGAAAATAGACTTTACATTGAATAAACGTGTACATAGGCAGCAAATTCAAGCAATTTCACAAGCAATTTAGCTAATATTTGTGAGATATTGTTCTCACCTTGCTAATTTTCCAAAATACCCGGATTTAAGCAAAAAGATTGAAGCTTTGAGATGGATTTGGCTTCAAGAACCTGTAAAAAATCAAAAAAGAGCCATGCGAACCAAAAAGAAGAGATTAAATACAAACCCAATCTCAAAACTAGAATTTGATGAAATTATTTGTATTTTGGGGTTGATTGCCTGTTGGATTCTCTAGATTGCAAAAGATTTTAATTTGATGAATTTACTTGAAGAATTTGGTTTGAGTTTGCAATTTGGTGAAGAGGGGTTTCTACTTTCTTCTTTACTGGTTTTTGAGGAGGAAGACAAAGCAAATGAACGTACAGTAAGTAAGTTCCTCCTTTTCTTGATTAGGCTATGAACACTAATGGGCTTGGACCCAAAAATTAAAAGAAGATAACATGGCTTATGTTAAATAAACATCACTTATATTATAAAGGCTTCATATCTACACTAATTACCAAAACAAAAATGCATTTTCTTCATATTTTTACACAAGATAAATATGTAGACTTAAAAACTTACACAATAAAAAAATTTCCACTATGTAAAAAGATAAATGTATATTTTTAAAACATTGTTAATACTAAAATCCTATATTTTACAAAAATGCACTATTTTCACAACTAAATGCAGAAGTCTACATTTTTAACTTCTAAAATTCCTCAAAAATTATTTTCTTACTCAGAAAAATATTAAAAACCATCTTAAACTCAACTTTATAATTAAAACAAAATTTTAAACCAATTTCCACCTTTTTATTTAAATAAACATCCTTTAAAAATCACATACTTCTTTTAAAATTTATTAAAAGAAGTAATTGGCAATAATTAATACAATTATTGCATTTTCTCTAAATAGAACCCATTTTCCATTTATTTATTTATTTTAACCCAAATAAATAACATAAAGTTCCAAACTTTATTTTTCTTATTTTATTTTCAAAATTAATTATTTATTCCAAATAAACAATATAAAACTTCCAATTTTATTTAATTTACAATATTAAATTATAACTACCGTTATAATTTAATATTAACAGGTAATTTCCAAAACCATGGTTGTTACAACATTCAGAATCATTTTATATATTTCTTTACAAAGTTTCAATATCTATATCATTTAAGCCCGTACGATGCACATATATCATCCGTACGCAATACCAAATCCGATCGCTCACCCGATCACACAATTTCACTTCCGAATTAATTTCGTTCATCCGACTCCCTAGTGTGGACTCAGATTTGGTTTCTTGATCAAAAACCGTCATTCTCTTTGCATAACCACAAACTATGATATAGAATTTATAGAATTAATCCAAAATCCATATCCATGGTTTGCCATCGCAAATCGAGTGAAAAATCCCAATTCAGATCGGTATAATTACCTCGAAATTCTGTGCTCGAATCTGGGTCAAATCGCTATGTGAATAAAATAAGATAGGTACATCCTACGTATTTATCTAAATTGATTAATAGCTATATCAATTTCTTTTTATTCACATTTATTTTGATTTCCATTCACTTATCCCATTTCACACTTTACTTAACCTTTATTCAGTATTAACTTAGAATATTTCCCAATTCAAATTTTAATTAAGAATTTTACCATCCATTTCTTAAGTTCGTTATAAATATTTTATATACTTCTAATAACAATTTTCCCAATACCAATTTACTTAAAAAATATTCACCATTCCTTTCTTAAACTCAATATATCTATTTTATATACTTCTTATATTCATTTTCACTTTATCAGTTAAGCCTTTCTATCTATTTTTTTATTTAACTTAAGTTTCAATTTTATTTTGAATTCAATTTACCTTCCAATTTTAAATACTGAATTCAATTCATCGCATCTCCACCCATACTTGATTAATCATTCCTTTGATTAGTTCCACTTACTAATTTATTTTTATCTCAATTTATTTTATTTCCAAACTTTAATTATTTTAGTCCATCTCGAATAAATTTTACAAGTTCACTTAACTTAATTCATATTGAATTTTGAATATTCAATTTAAGTTACATTGACTTACAATTTAAATTAAATACCATCCCAAAATTCATTTCTGATTCATTTGCTTACCTATTTAAATCAATTAGTTTACTTGCTAATTTTATTTTCAAACCTTTGTTTTTTTAGTCCACTGAATAATTTTCCATATATTTACCAATTTTAAATTAACTTGTTCCTTCATAAATTTATTTTCAACTTATTAAATTTTATTTCAATAACCGTTCTATTTAGTTTACTTAGAATTTTCCTTAAATTTACTTTTATCTATCTAGGTACAACTTACATTCCAACTAATTTAAATTTTAAACTTCTATAAATTTTCTTACTTATTTTCATTTCATTCGCTAATCTCCTTTGATTTTCTTTTCTTAATTGGTTTGCCTCTCTAACTTATTCCATCAATACCTACTTTTATTCAATTCTACTTTGATTTAATTTTTTTTCCTATTCCAACACATTCCAAATTTTAATAAGTTATCAAACCACCTATAATTCCTTAAACATTTCCAATTTACTTCTAGAGTTTAAACAGTTTCTTAACATTTCAAAATCACCTTTGAAATCACTATATCCAAAATCCTTTGCATTCCTAAAATCAAACTCAACTTTTGCAAACAATTTGAATTTAAAACATTTTGGTAGCAATTCCTCTCTTGGAAACTCGAAAATGAACATCGATGATGCTGCAGTCATCACCAAGTTATTTTCTAGTAACCGAAAAGAGTGTAGTGCTTTTATCCTTTCAAAAACATTTCAAATATTTTTAAATTCAAAATCTCACCAGATTTTAAATCCAATTCAAAATATTTCTCCATTGCAGTCACCATTATTCCTCCAAAACCTTTGATAAAACATTTTCAAACTCAAAGGAATTTAAATTCCAAAATTTTGAATTCCAAATCCTTCCAATTCATATTCAAATATTAATTAGGAATTTTTATATCATTTTATAAATCACATTTGTAATTCACATTTCAAATTCCATCTTGTTACATAAGTTAGTTTTCTTAATTATGGTTATAATTTAATCCCTAGTTCAATTTCCACACAACAATTATAATAATTTAGTATTATCACTTCCTAACAATCAAGCAACTATTATATTTTACAAAATTATTGCTTTTGTATACAAAAATAATTTGGGCAAAATTATTTTATTTACCCTGTTTAAAAAAATATTGTGTCTGTTTATCTTATCAAAAGTTTAGAATTCCCTATCGATACATTTGGCTAGACTGCACCGACCAGAATCTATAAACACTCAACCAATAAGTCAACGCAATATAAAAATAAATTTTATATTCACTAACAAATACGCGCTCATATCTATTAATACACTCAAACTTATTCTTGAGTATTACGAACACTTTCAATAAGTAATCCCCACCAGAGCCAAGGTTCTCGCTTAACCTGGCTTTGATACCTAGGGTGACAACCCGATTTTTCAACGCTCGAAAATCAACATTAATACGTCCACTGTATCAAATGTCAAACAATCGAATGCTGAAAAATCGAACCATTAGTGTTAAAGAAGAAGGAGGTAGAAGAAGAAATAGAAACAATATCAGAATCTCACAATCGCAGCGGAACAATATATAATAGATAAAGGACTAATCTTTAAACCAAAAAACTATATTTGTTTATACGTTACAGCATCAGAATACAACAACATCTGTAACACACAACTGGGCAGTTATCATATCTTATCCTCACAAATATGACTACACAGTTAATCATACACAGCAGAATATTTATCAAATACGTGTAATACGTCTCGCCATCTAGCTCATCTCCTGAGCTCCATAGCAGTCCATCCAGAATCTATATTCTATGATACTCGGTATGACCCTAGCATTATAGTTAAATAACACTCGAGTCAGCTTGAAAAACAAGCATGAGAAAAATACACTCAATTGGATTATTAAAGTTTTCAAAAATCTTTTGAAATCAAAGGTATCTCTAAGATCATGCCACAAATAAACATGCCTGTTTTTTACCTTACGATAGCCAAAACATTTTTATCAAATCCATCTGATATTATAATAGTGTCCATAGAAAGTAAAATACAATCTAGCTGAAATGCTTGCATCTCACGTTTCAGCATAGTTGGGCATAATCAAAACCGTACAGGCGCTTATTGGAGATTGAATTTCATACAATGGAAAGGCGACTGGGGTATCGCCCGTCACAGTATGTGGTCAAGATCACCATACCGAGGATCCACCCGGATCCCCTACATCGTAAGACCGAAGCTACCCCTTATTGGATAGTCAGAATAAGTTCACCCTACGATTGGGATCAGCAACTGCCCACACAACCGAATAAAAGGGACCTCCTGTAACGACCCATGAATTTTAATAATTAAGTTGGTTATTTTAAATTAAAATTTAGTAATTAAATTTAGATGAAAAAAAAGAAAAAATTATAAGTTAATATTAAAATGAACGCTGAAATAAAATATGTTGAATAGTAGTTGAATGAAAATGTATGTGAAAAGGTTTATGCAAGTTGATAAGTAACGATATTTGTGCAATACCAATTGATTGGGAAAATTTTGTAAAGTTATATTTGAGTGAAATTGTAAATTTGAAGTTAAGTAATAATGGACATAGTGAAGATGGCAATCAATTCAAATTTTATCTAATTTTGAAGGTAATCAATAATTTATGAATTAAATGGTAAGTAATTAGAATTAAATTCTATATTAATTGAAACTGAATATAGATTTAATGTAATAACATTAAGGCTAACTAAATTAGCAAATTCCAAATTATGAAAACCAATTACAATAAATGTTAGAAATGTAATTTTAAATAGTCGTTGTTGAAATTATACGTTACCTCAATGATTATTAAAAGGGTAACGGAGGTGAATGAAAATTTAATAGAAACAATGCAAATTTAAGGTTAATGATTTATGAACTTGGATAAAATTCCAATTATAGAAAATAATCTGAATGTATGTTTGGCTATAAATTGTATACAAGAAAATAAATGGATTAAGAATATAAATAGTAATTAATTAGTGTACATACTTGGCAAATATAACTAAATAGTATGGAATGAAGCATGCATTAATGAAATAACTACGAACCAATGAATGTATTTAAGTTGTAAATGTCATAATTGATTGCATTAAATAAATTGGGAATTAAATTCAAAGGTTATATTAATTGGGAAATAGTACGCATTTAGTAATAATTGTTAAAATTTACCCATTCATCTAATTTGCTTAATTAGAGCTAAGTCAATGACAACATTTGTGTTAATAATAGCTTGTAAATGGAAGTAAATGTTAAATGGTAACAATTATTTAAGTTAACCATTTATTTAGTGTATTAAAGTATAACTGGTAACCGCTTGCAATAAATATAAATAAATTATGACGTTAATGTAAATATAAAGTAATATTTGAAAATAATGTCAATTTCATTTATAATATGACAATTGGCTAATTTAAAGAATTGAAAGCTAGATTTATTTATTTAATTGAATAGAAAAAACTTTCAATTGAATTTATTGTGAATAAATGAAATATAACAGTTAAATTTTACGTTAAAGGAAATGTAGAGGAAATCTAAGACAAAATAGGGATATTAATGTAATATGATATAAACCATGATAATTGTACCGTAAATTGAAATTTTGAATCGCTAAATTTGTGCATACCCAATTTATTGAAACAGATGGTAAAGTTTAATTGATTGAAATCAGCAAATTGGAAAATAAATTCAATTGATGAAATAATACGCAGTAAAATGTAATTTGACATAATCAATGTTGGGTAAGAAATTTTATTTTTGTCAATTGATAATAGGGCATGAATGGGAGCAGATTTGGCTTATTGTGATAACTATTAATTGTTTACGTACCTATGTGTATAATTTAGTGAATTAGATCTAAATCCATTGAAATAAACGTAATTAATCACTACGTTGATATAAATTTAGTTGATTACTGGAAAATATTAGGGAATTGAATTTACAGTAATGTAAATGTACCCATAAGATAATGATTGACTGAATTTAAAAGAATGGAAAGTAAGATTCTTAAATTAATCGAAGTGTAGAAAAATTCAATAATTGGATTGATGGAAAATAAATGAAATTTAACACTTAATTATTACGTTAATGGCAAGTTAGATGGAATGTAAGAATATTATGGTATTAGTTTGCAAATTCAATGAAAAGTTTTATCCGTTTAAGAATAGTGAATTGAATAATAGATATGAAACAAAATAATTATAAAATAAGAAGAATGTATTGAAAATAAATGGAAAGCTAATTTCATTGAAAATTTTGGAAGATTAATGTATAATCTATAAATAACTGAAATAGAAGCTAAAGCTTTGAAAGTGTGGAATTTGCAACATCTAATCCATATGAGGAATCTTTAAATTAAAAGGAAAGAGAAGTTAATTGAAATTTATGGCATTTATATAAGAAACGAACATTTTTGGGTTAAATAGAAAGGGCATTTTAGTGAAAATAAAAGAACAGTTTGAGAAAAATAAAATGAACGTTTCATTTTAAAGATAAGTGAAATTTTATAACAAAAGGAAAATTTTGAATTTTGAAACAACATTTTACATTCATTTTATAACAATCAGAGGCAGTATAGAAGTAATTTTAATGCTAACCTTATATTTTAAAGTAAACTAAATATTTTGAATCGTGATTGCGCGCTGAGAAAAACACCGTTTTTAAATTTGAATTTCCAGTCTCGGTTCATCTTTTATTTTGTGCAGCGGAGGTTTCCAGTGGCATTAATTGGAGTGTTACATTTTATTTAATGTGTTTTAATAAAATTTAATTGGGTGTTAATAAGGTGTATATTTAGGGTTAATAGAAATTAATTTAGCGGAGTAGACGTTTTGAAATTGGATCTCAAAGTTTTAGTATAACTGGTCCATTTGTTACTTTATATTTATTATTCGTTACCACCTCTTTGTTTGCAATGTATAAATTTTCATTTTTGCTACTAGAAGCATTCATTTCATTGGTTCCATCTTCCTTTAGCCTCATTTCAATTTTCCAATCTCACTAAACTTCATTATGCAAACATGACCCTATTTCATTTTCTCCCTCACCTGCTTGCAACACTTTTTCCTAATCCTTCTTGAAGCTTTGAGTTGCGTGAAAGCCTCTCCACCTCACCCAAGCTTTGCCACCACCTTGTTATCAGGTACCCTAGTCTCCTCATCCCAAAACGTGAAATTTAGTATTTATTTTGTTTATTTTAATATCACTATATATACACTTTATTATGGCAATAGTCATCTTATAACTTGAATAACTTTCGCATACAATGTCCGATTTACGCGTGAATTTTTTTTGTTAGGATCGTATTGAGATTGGTTTGGGCAGATTCTGAGGCTATTGAATTTTTGAATTTAAATTAGATTTAATTCAATTTAAATTCAAAAGGTGAGTGTTTTAACCCACTCACAACTTTTAAAAGTTCATATGTTTGTTAAGTTTATTTATGATATGAGTGAAATTTATTTACAGCTGTTTGGCACATATTTAATCATCATTTCAGTTAGATTGCATCATTTAAATTAAATGGTTATTTAATTTTATTGCATATTAACTGTCAGTTAAATTTATATTTATTTTGCATATAAACTGCCAATTTACATTTATTAAATTTATTTTTTTAATATAAACTGATAATTGATACCAGTTATTTATCACCTGATGTATTGTTTGAATTTGGATGATGATTGTGATAAATGGATGTATGATTTTGATGGATCAATGGATGTTTATTTATATTGATTGCAAGATGTTATGCATTTCATCTCATTCGGGATTGCGGTTTGAAGTGATATATAACCGTAAAATTTTATTTTAATTACGGATTGAAATGATAAATATCCGTATCACTTGACCATAGGATAGAAAATTATATACAGGCACTGCGGTCTATATATAAAAATATTTTGAAATGATTTCTATGGTTTGGATAGGATACGGTTTAATAAATATTAAAATTTGCCATATATAAAATCTTATTTATATAAACATATATAGTTAAATTTTTGAATTTAAGCTATGTATAAATTTGTTAAACAAAAATGAATAAGTTGAAAAATGAAGTTTAATAATTTATATTTTTGTTTAAGTACAGGTTTAAATTTTGTATATATGTAGAGTTTTAAATGATTCAAATCAACTAAGATTGGAAGATAAATTGGAAATTTATTTGGAATTGAGATGATTTAAAAATTAAACTCCATAAGTTGATGTAAACTTATTTAAATTTGGAAATTTAAAGGTATGATATTTATAACTGGATTTTTATTCAAGATAAATTAAACGAATATTTCTAACATAAATAAATTGAAGGAAATATTTAGTTATTAGTAATTTGAGTTTATTTTTAATGATTTTGGATTCATTATGTAAATATTTCAAACTAAATAATAGGACAATAAATTATTGAATAGAAATTTCCAACCTTAGTTTTTAAATTGTTAATAGCTCAAAGTTTGAAATATATTGGAATCGAAGAGTTTTTATTGAAACTGGAAGTGAATCCAAAAATTTATGGGTTTAGACTTAATTTGAAGTGAATAATGGTAAAGACGTGGAAATTAATTACTTTATAAAGTAATTTAAAACCAACTATTTTACATACTGTTGAATATCCAAACCATTTAAGTGTTGAAAGTTATGATTTTAAAACTACAAATTTCGTAGTTTTATGTTTGAAAGTTATAATTCAAATGTTTGGTTTCCAATTATTATAAATTTTAAAGTAACATGATTTTGGAAAATAAATATATTTGAAATAAAATGATATTATATTAATTTGGGTTTTATAAAAATAATATCAAATGAGTTTGTTTTGAAATGGATATCGTATTTATGTGGTTTTGAAATAGATATTATATGTTGGTTTTGGAAGTAAAATTATTTTTAAATGACCGCGGTGTTATAATAACGTTTGGTTGTTAAAGAGACCTGGATCGGAAGTTGTCATACTCTCTGCCAACTCCGAAAACCACTTTAACAACCGTGTACGCGGTGGAGATTCCAGAATGAAGTATGCAACAACCCGTAAATTTTGATTAATAGATTTGTTAGTTTGATTTAAAATTTGCAATTTAATTTAGGAGGAAATAAAAATTCTAGTAGTTATAACGAAGCAAATGTTATAAATTTAATGTAGCGATTGGAATTAAGATTTACAAATTCAAAAAAATGAAATAGAAATTAATTAAATTTATGAAATTTGTCATACTTGGTTATAAGTTTAAGTTAGGAAAAAAACAAGAATATTGAATTAACTAATGAAATGTTATAATCAGAGGTAGTTGAATGAATTCAATATTATGTAAGATATTTTAGTAATTGGTTGGAAATATAAACTTAAGTAAAAATTGAAATGCTACTAATTTAATATAATAAGAAGGTAAGTAATATAAATAAATGATCGTAAACTTTAGTAAATGAATTAATGTGCAAAGGTATTGAATTAAACATGAATAGCACGAATATTAATGAATGAAGTTTATGCAATAAATTATTAAATGATGGCATTTATAAATGAAATAAGATTTGTAAGTAATAAAGGAAAGTATAAATAACTGGGTATAAACTTTAGTAAACAATTGAGTTGCTAAGAAATTGGATTAAGCACAAATACTACAAATGAATAAATAAAATATAAATGAAGTTATGCAATAATGAATGAATGAATGAATACATTGCAATAAAAGAAGAAACTGACATGACATTTATAAATGATAATGAATATTGGTAGGGAATAAATGAGAATAATTGAAATAAGCTTAACGGTAATTAAAGTTAAATAATTACAATTGATAAGATACCTATTTGGGTAGTTATTGGAAGATGCAATCAATGTTAATTTTATTTATAATATGACGATTGGGTGATTTAAGAAGTGAAAAACCAAGATTTATGAATATATTTGAAATTTGAAATTCAATTTGTGGATTTATTACAAATAAGTGAAATTAATATTTAACTATTACGTTAGTGGAGTGTAATAAATTAAAATGGGAAATCAATAGATAATTTTGGTTATAAATTGAAATATAGCCATTTGAACAAATCTAAGATGAATATAGGAGTATTGGGAAATAAATTTATTATAAGAAAAACCAATGCAAATGTTAAATTAATCAGTGAAACAATAATAATAAATAGTAGTTAATTCAAAATTTGTAACTTGGGAATAATGTAGATTAATATACGTTAGTTATTTAGGGTAATGACTAAAATTGGTAATCCGTTTGCAATTAATGATAATAGTGTTGATATAAGCTAATAAGTTTAAGTGTCAATGCAATTAAAAGCACATAAGTTGCAATTTTTAGGTTGCTTGTTTATTTAATAAGTTAAAATAAAATTTGGTGATCGATTACAAATAAATCTTAATTTTACGTTGGTTAACGTAAATTAAAGTAACAGTTGATGTAATAAAGGATGGAACCGGGGAAAATTAGTTAAGTGGATTTAAAATCTTAATTTATGGGTGAAATCGACAAATTTCAATATGTTGAATTTGGTAGTTATTACACAATTAGTGGAAATAAAATAGTAATACGAATAAAGGTGAAACAAAAGTATCAATGTAATGAAACGTAACAAAATGTAAATATGTTTATGGGATAATGATTGTTTTAATAATAAGAATGGGAATCACCATTTATTTATTTATTTGAATTTTTTTGTTGAATGAATTAATTTGACTTTTAATTTGATAAATCAAAACAATTTTTTTATATATATATATTAAAAGAATGGTCATTTTAAACCTGTACCCGAGCCCGAGCCCGGCCCGGTTTTCCTCCTCACAACGAAGCATACATTTGGGAGCCACTTTAATATATATATATATAATTTGTTTTGATTTATCAAATTAAAAGTCAAATTAATTCATTCAACAAAAAAATTCAAATAAATAAATAAATGTTGATTTCCATTCTTATTATTAAAACAATCATTATCCCATAAACATATTTACATTTTGTTACGTTTCATTACATTGATACTTCTGTTTCACCTTTATTCGTATTACTGTTTTATTTCCACTAATTGTGTAATAACTATCAAATTCAACATATTGAAATTTATCGATTTCACCCATAAATTAAGATTTTAAATCCACTTAACTAATTTTCCTCGGTTCCATTCTTTATTACATCAACTGTTACTTTAATTTACATTAACCAACGTACAATTAAGATTTATTTGTAATCGATCACCAAAATTTATTTTAACTTATTAAATAAACAAGCAACCTAAAAATTGCAACTTATGTGCTTTTAATTGCATTGTCACTTAAACTTATTAGCTTATATCAACACTATTATCATTAATTGCAAACAAATTACCAATTTTAGTCATTACCCTAAATAACTAACGTATATTAATCTACATTATTCCCAAGTTACAAATTTTGAATTAATTACTAATTATTATTATTGTTTCACTGATTAATTTAACATTTGCATTGGTTTTTCTTATAATAAAATTTATTTCCCAATACTCCTATATTCATCTTAGATTTATTCAAATGGCTATATTTCAATTTATAACCAAAATTTTCTATTGATTTCCCATTTTAGTTTATTAGACTCCACTAACGTAATAGTTAAATATTAATTTCACTTATTCGTAATAAATCCACAAATTGAATTTCAAATTTCAAATATATTCATAAATCTTAGTTTTTCACTTCTTAAATCATCCAATCGTCATATTATAATTAAAATTAACATTGATTGCATCTTCTAGAATTAACAAACTTCAATGCCAATCAAAACTACCTTAACTACACAAATTGGGTCAAAAGTTTTCAATTGTTTTCGCATTAAAGTTTATTAACTACCCAAATAGGTATCTTATCAATTGTAACTATTTAACTTTAATTACCTTTAAGCTTATTTCAATTATTCTCATTTATTCCCTACCAATATTCGTTATCATTTATAATTGTCATGTCAGTTTCTTCTTTTATTGCAATGTATTCATTCATTCCTTCATTATTGCATAACTTCATTTATATTTTATTTATTCATTTATAGTATTTGTGCTTAATCCAATTTCTTAGCAACTCAATTTTTTACTAAAGTTTATACCCAGTTATTTATACTTTCCTTTATTACTTACAAATCTTATTTCATTCATAAATGCCATCATTTAACAATTTATTGCATAAACTTCATTCATTAATATTTGTGTTATTCATGTTTAATTCAATAGCTTTGCACATTAATTCATTTACTAAAGTTTACGATCATTTATTTATATTACTTACCTTCTTATTATATTAAATTAGTAGCATTTCAATTTTTACTTAAGTTTATATTTCCAACCAATTATTAAAATATCTTACATAATATTGAATTCATTCAACTACCTCTGATTATAACATTTCATTAGTTAATTCAATATTCTTGTTTGTTTCCTAAATTAAACTTATAACCATGTATGAAAATTTTCATAAATTTAATTAATTTCTATTTCATTTTTTTGAATTTGTAAATCTTAATTCCAATCGCTACATTAAATTTCTAACATTTGCTTCGTTATAACTATTAGAATTTTTATTTCTTCCTAGATTAAATTGCAAAATTTAAATCAAACTAACAAATCTATTAATCAAAATTTACGGGTCGTTACACTCTCCCCCACTCAAAACTTTTCGTCCCCGAAAAGGAAAAGAAGGGAAAGAGGAACTTATAAATTAATATCTATTATGTAAATCATTATATAATCATAACTTTAATTGGATTATATAAAATGAAATATTAAAAATGGTTTCAACCACAAACATCCAATTCAATACAAACAACCATCAATAAACAAAATCAATACAACATCAAAGACTTGCAACAATGCATACAACCGTAAAAACAATCATTCATTCATATCAAACACAACAAATAGTTGTTCAGGTTTAGACACTTTAAATTGTACAGAATGAAAATAAACTACTTAACTCATCATTTACTCAACAGTCTTAGATGAAACTAAAGATTATTTATTTATCCAAACAATTTTAAATTTCCTTACCCAAGCTACCATAAACCAAAACAACAACAACGATTAGTTTATTCTTAAAAATTGTATTCATTTTCATTTATTGCCTAAAATTATTCATTTCATTTATTCAGGTTATGTAAGTTTCTTTTTATTGCATTACTCAATTTCATTCATTTATTTAATGCTTACATTTATATATTTAATTATAGTGACATTTTAATTACACTTAAATTTATAACTTTATAACATCAATTCTTATAAATAAAGAATTTCATTAATTACTTTCATTACCTCATGTTAATTACTGGTATAAAATCTATTACATTTTATTATTAACATTTTCGACTTTTATACCCTTTGGTAAATTATACATATGCCTTTAAGAATGCAATTGAAGGTTATACAAGTTTTCTCAATTCGTTTAATTAATTAATGGTTCAATAATTACATCTTTGTTTCATACTTTACAGTTTTCAAATTTCCTTAAGTTTCATTTAATATTAGTTATCCTAGCACTCAATCTCTTATTTCCTTTAGAGGTTTCAATTTATTAATTACCTACGTTCCAATTCACTACAGTAATTGAAACTATTAATTAATGGAAACTTAAGAATTAAATACCGGGTTCTATTCGAATCTTTTTAAAATAACAGATAAATATACACTTACAAATTTATATATATCAAACTATATTTAAAACAATTTAAAATTTATTATTTGTTTATCAAAATAACTCTGCAGTAAAACTACTACAGTGGCCTTCCCACTTCGAAACTCGAAAATTAAAGTCGATGATGCGTGCACTCTTCACTGAAATTATTTTCCAGCGACAAAGAGGGAAGTACAATCTTTATCTTTCCAAAATTTCTTTAAAACCATAGTTTCAAATTATATCGAAATATATATATCAGAAAATATTTCTACGTACTTGTGACGCCCCACCTCTATACCCACGCTAGCCAAGAACACTACGGTGTAGTGCTGTCAACTAGCGCGGAGAATAAGGCTGATGAGGAGCGGCCATCAGTAGTTAGGCCTTACACTAGTATTGGTTATCTCGATAGGAGTGGTATATATATTCTTTCACTTTTAATCTCTGATTTATTTACTCCCATCGACATACCCCAATTCCAGTATAAAACGAACTAAGATGGTTCATAATAGTTGAGGACAGTAAATATAATAATAACACAGATAATATAAATGTGGAACACAGTTAAAACAAAAGGTCTCATATATATAACTGATTTCAGTCACAATACATTTGACACAATACATATGATACAACTACAACAGTCGACTCTGGAAGTTATATATACAAGTACATTATCGACTAATATTCATGAATACATATCAACCTATACTATGACACGACAACTCCCAAAAGATAAGAAAAGTCTTCATAGCTCAAACAGCAACCCAAAGCAAGATATCTACAACCTGAATAACTCGGGTCTGACCCAAGTATTAAATTCAAAAGAAAATAATACACGGGTCAGTCTAATTCAAACTCAGTTATTAATGCATAGAAGCAATAATAATTAAATAATGAATAGACAAAAGTCACAATAAATCTCGTCTATCCGATCTTAAATAAAGAAATCGGATAACGATAAAAATAACACGTAACGGTGTTAAACAACAAATCAGCAAATTAAACCAAATCAGAATACAATTCAGAATATTGAATTGAATAAACAAAACAATTCAAACCATTGAAATATCAATTAAAATATTAATTCGAGTAGGGCTGCAGTACACGCACGCGTGCACTGCCTCGCCACTACAGCATAAGGAATATGCAAAAGATCAATAAATCAAAACAAGATAGAATATCAATGAAAGCAGTGTCGTGTGGCTGCAGTACATGCTTGCGTGCACTGCCTTGCCATTCCACTGATGATGTACACAAAAGATCAACGAACCAAAATCAATGAAGATTCAAATATCAATGCCACGACCTCAGTGGTCAAAGTAAACAGACAAGGAGATAATTTAGAAAACATCAAATTAAACCAAATCTGAATTGAATACACAAAACAATTCAAGAAATTAAAATATCTATTCATAATGTCGATACCGTGTGGCTGTAGTGCACGCACGCGTGCACGGCCTCGCCACAATAGCATATACAGAAATAGCAACAAGGCACAAAGGCCAATGCGCAAAAATTCACAGTCCAAACAAATGCAATAAGCAAGTGACAGTAGTGAAAAGCCTCAACCAAGTGAATATGCAATATGTACAAAAATGAATGTACGTAACAATCTGCACATGGACAAAATGAACCAGAGGTGCAGCAAGGAGGGCTCTGCATCACGAAAATGCAACAAAAGGAAACTGCAGAGGTCAAGTCACTAATATCATGACTCAACTCAACTGCAAAAAACCTCAACTCGAATGGCCAGTGCACAAGGCAGTGGTACAACATGAAGACCAGACAACATGGCTCCTGTGGGAGTGCACATACAAACAGGTGAAGCAACAAATGACAACAAGTACGACAGGAATGCATACATACTCCAAAGATGAAACCCAAACAACAACATCAAGTGGCAGTTCAAATCAAAGAATAACATAATATGAACCTATGCACATATATACACAAGAAGCCTATAGGTAAAACGAGTGAAGCAGCTACCCCAAAATGGAACAAGAGATAGTACAGCCTCGACATCAAAGAAGTAGGCACAAAATACATGAAAACATCAGCACGAAGGTGAGAGCATCAACAATATGGCACCCCACACCCAACATTGAAAGACATAGAAAATCAATACCCAACAGAGGCAACTGGCAATCACATGTATACATATACATGCTACTAGCAAGCAGCATGGAGCTACAGAAGGAAATAGAGGTGGCAGTATGGAACTTCTGACCAACAAAACACCAAAACAAAACATCAACAAAATTCAAATAAATATAGGCAGCAGCTCCGAATATAATGCAGCAGTTCATATATATATAACAAGCATACTGCACCCAAGATAAGTCAAAACAGCAAGGCACGACAATAATTTCCAGTGGACAGTGACAGTGCCAAGGTCATCAAAAATCGAAGATATAAGGGCCGAAACCATTACACAAAAATGTAAAGCCAACGTCAAACAAAACAACACAAAAAAACAATTTTAAGCTTAAATAGATAGTTCGAACAAAGCCACAAGACAGTGTCGAACCCAATTGCACATGGCAGAAGGGAGTTTACAGTGCAAGTTTGCACGAGTTCAGAAAATAACAAAAGTAGGGGAATCACAAATAAACAAGGCCAAAGATGCACTGAGGTGGAACCACAACACAAGTGCGACAGATATAAGGTGATGCACAAGCAGGAACGTAAAGGCAAATATATACACTGCGGTGAGGCATGTACATGTGTGGACAACAACTACAACTGTTCATGAACACAACTAGGGATCAAATGCAGGTGAACTCGAGAACTGAACTAAAAATCCAAATGTACAAGTACATGAACAACAAAGAACCCAGCTACGTAATGAAAATCATCGCAGAACAAAAATCATCAACATCGAACAAAATCAAACAATGCTGAGATAAATTGAATCACAATTCCAATGAAC
Organism: Allium cepa; assembly: GCA_030765085.1. Taxonomy (NCBI): domain Eukaryota; kingdom Viridiplantae; phylum Streptophyta; class Magnoliopsida; order Asparagales; family Amaryllidaceae; genus Allium; species Allium cepa. Next base: position 239,763,398 of record CM060944.1, read on the forward strand.
AGAATATAGAAATTCAAACCCTAATAAACCTGAGATTGAAGCAGATGTGAGTGAAAAGAATCACTCACTTTTATTCGACACGTACTGAAGTAGCCGTGATCACTGAGAGGAATTGAAGCATCGTCGCGTTCAGTTTGGCGAAGCGGCGATCTCATGCTCGAAGCCCTAATCTGGACAAAGAGGAATGACCGAAAATTAACGAGGCCGCCATTTTCGTTTCTTTTATTTCGTATGCTAGGGTATTTCGAACGAATGGGAAAAATAAAAAGGGGGGAGCGGTTTGCCTTTGTTTAGTTTAGGGTTTGCCACTGAAAATTGAACAAAGATAGGAACCGGGTTATCTACACTAGATAATTATCATGGCACAAAGATAAGACGTAGGCCAAAAATCTCGTTTACAGCCCGCGTAACGCTTAAACAAATTTTTGAAAAGAATATCGACCGATAAAAATTCCAAATAGCACTAAGCTATCGCCATTAATCATTTAACAATGATCATAAATTAGTGAAAAAATCTCGGGTTGTTACAGACTCCCCTCCTTAAAGAAATTGCATCGTCGCAATCATGAGGAATAAATGGACAAAAGGTAATAACCATAAGAGCATATCATCATGAGATGAAGAAATTCGAAATAGGAAGTTCACCATAAAGAGCATGAAAGAGTAAACTTGAACGTGTTTGCTCGATGAATTCTATGGATTCCTTAGTGCAATCTTAGGATTTGAGAACCATTGAACTTCCGCAAGAGAAACATCTTTATTTCGAAGGTGCTACACCCCCGAAGCAATGATGTGAATAGAAGGTTGCTCAAGAATAAAAATCGAAAATTCCTAAGGCATTTCCGTAATTGGAAGACATGGAAAACGTCATGAATAGCAAAAAAAATTGAGCCGGTACACCGGCGTAGTACAATATAAACACCAAAGAAATCTTTTAATTTCATAAAAGAAATTCACAAATTCTCTACAAAATTTAATTATCAATTAGATAATCAAAATACAGAAATCACAAAACAGCAATATCTAATTATCGATACGATAATTAGAAGACAGCAAAATCTAATTATCAACAAAGATAATTAGAAAACACAAGTCACAAATATCTAACTATCAAAAACGATAATCAGGAATTACCACAACTGAAATCAAATTTCAAGTCAACAAATATTCAATTATCAAAACGATAATCAAATCTTAAATCACAAATATTTAATTATCACAAACGATAATTAAATCTCAAATACCTAATTATCACAAGCGATAATAAAAAACAACAAATATATGATTATCAAAAACGATAATCAGAAATTACAAATATCTGATTATCAAAAATGATAATCAGAAATCACAACTATTTCAATTAACGAATCCGGAATTAACCGAAATAGCAAACGCACATGTCCCATAATCACGAGTTTTACTAAATTGTTTAATTTACTTCATCGTTTCCTTGAAAGTGCAAAATTGTGTATTTTAAATAAATAACATTTTACGTTCTCAAACGGACAAGTCCGGAATTAAACGAATCAGTAAAAGAAAGGGGTCATAGTCCTCGATTTTACTGAAACGTTTAAATCGCTTCCTCATTCTTTTGAAAGCGTAAACTGTAAAAATTTTGAAAACAATTTTTATTTTTATTTTGAAACAATTTTTAAAACACGTGATTAAAACAGCAACATCAGTAGCAACTTCGACAAGGAAATTGCACTTCTCAAAATACCGTAAAAAGGGACAACAAAATAAGCATCGCGGGATAACCGCTTGAAAATCCATTTTAAAATTGACGGTTACTGAAGTCAAAGCGACATTAATTTTTATACGTCAAAATGTCATCAAAATAATTGGCATTAAAACATAATACCAGTGAATTTTCATTCATCAAAAATGTCACGAGAATCTTCTCAAAGATAGAAAGGGGTATCTTACCCTAAACTTGTATTCATAACAAGTCAATGACACACAAATTCACCAATGCTCAAAAATTGATAAAACTTATCAACAGAAATCACGAAAATTGGTGAAGCACAAGTTCCTGAAGACTACACAAGAAATCCAGAAATCACAAAATGAGAGTATGAAACTCAAATGGGAGTATGAAAACTCATATGGGAGTATGAAAACTCAAATGGGAGTATGAAAACTCACCTACCCGTGAGCATGAAAACTCACCAACACGTGTAACGCAAAGCGAGAACGGGAGCATGAAAACTCACCTACACGTGAGCATGAAAACTCACAACCACGTGTAACGCAAAGCGAGAACGGGAGCATGAAAACTCACCTACACGTGAGCATGAAAACTCACCAACACATGTAACGCAAAACGAGACGCTATCTCATGGTGGCTAACCATTAAATTCTGACACACGAATGGTCCGAAGACCGTGGGGAGCTACCCCATATAGATGAGTCGGAATCACCCAGATGAAGTCTAGGCTAACCAAAAAGCAAAAAGGTATGTGTGAATGGAATCACACAAATGGTGTCTAGCCTAACCTCTCAACAAAAAGGTATGTGTGAATGGAATCACACAAATGGTGTCTAGGCTAACCAAAAAGCAAAAGGTATGTGTGAATGGAATCACACAAATGGTGTCTAACCTAACCAGAAAGCAAATAGATATGTGTGAGTGGAATCAAACAAATGGTGTCTAGGCTAACCAAAAAGCAAAAAGGTATGTGTGAATGGAATCACACAAATGGTGTCTAGCCTAACCAGAAAGCAAGAAGATATGTGTGAGTGGAATCACACAAATGGTGTCTAGGCTAACCAAAAAGCAAAAAGGTATGTGTGAATGGAATCACACAAATGGTGTCTAGCCTAACCAGAAAGCAAAAAGATATGTGTGAGTGGAATCACACAAATGGTGTCTAGGATAACCAAAAAGCAAAAAGGTATGTGTGAATGGAATCACACAAATGGTGTCTAGCCTAACCAGAAAGAAAAAAGATATGTGTGAGTGGAATCACACAAATGGTGTCTAGGCTAACCAAAAAGCAAAAAGGTATGTGTGAATGGAATCACACAAATGGTGTCTAGGCTAACCAAAAAGCAAAAAGGTATGTGTGAATGGAATCACACAAATGGTGTCTAGCCTAACCAGAAAGCAAAAAGATATGTGTGAGTGGAATCACACAAATGGTGTCTAGGCTAACCAAAAAGCAAAAAGGTATGTGTGAATGGAATCACACAAATGGTGTCTAGCCTAACCAGAAAGCAAACAAAGAGACATCGCACAATTGCTTGTCTAAATCATAAAATGATCGTCATGCTCAACGAGAAGTGTCAATTACATTAAGCTAGTAAATATAAAAGTTTAGCCTCATGTCCCATAACCACTTGCTTAACTTAAATATTTACGAACAAACTGTAAATCTTCACTGGAAAATTGTCACAAGTGGTTCAATCGAACAAGTCCAAAAATTAACCGACGAAGTAAACACAAGCATTTCATACCACTCGTTTTACTAAGTCATTTAATTAGATTTTTCATACAAGTGAAGTAAAGGTTTGTGTATACTAGTAGATTGGAAAACGGTTTAGGAAAAGAGCTTTGTAGTAAAATAGTTTTGAAATCGTTTGGAGAAAAGGGTTTTGATATTTACTACTAGTTTAGAAAACCTTTATATTTTTAAAGTGACAATCTCAAAAATGATTGTATAAAAAATCAATCACAAGAATTCACATACAAAGATGTGAATAGAATCCAAAGAAATCGATACTAAGTTCTTCAAAAGGTAGGTTCACGAAAATCCCAAAGAAAATGCCATCAAAGTTGCTAATAAATGATAGCAACAAATCAGGGAATTAACAAGAATCGATTAAATTTGGAAACCAAACCAATTCACTAAAAATCACATTCGAAGACGTGAATAAAATCCAAAGAATTCGATTCCAAATCCATCAAAGTAGAAATACCCAAAAATTCCAGAAATAGAAGTTATAACAACTAATCGGAAAAGAAGAATCGATTAACAATTGGAAAAACAAAGCAAAACGAGCATAAATGCATAAATGACTTCAACAAAAATAAAAATCAAGTCAATGCCGAAGTCAACAATTATTGGCCAAATTCGAACAAAATCAACATCAGCTAAATCAATTCAAAGCCGAAAACACGAGAACAAAATCCTCATCATCAAAAATCCAACTTGAGTTCGCAAAGCAAACGGAGGCCGAAGCCAAAATACTTTCACGAAATCAAAATCAAATGCACAAGAATAAGCGTTAGGAATTCATACCTAACAATCAAAGATAATCATAGACGAAGATGAGCGATAAAACATCGACAAATTGTTGTAACACATGTACTATCTAAGTTATGTTTTATATTTGTCCTAAACCCCAGGCTTTGATACCAAGCTGTGACGCCCCACCTCTATACCCACGCTAGCCATGAACACTACGGTGTAGTGCTGTCAACTAGCATGGAGAATAAGGCTGTTGAGGAGCGGCCATCAGTAGTTAGGCCTTACACTAGTATTGGTTATCTCGATAGGAGTGGTATATATATTCTTTCATTTTTAATCCCTGATTTATTTACTCCCATCGACATACCCCAATTCCAGTATAAAACGAACTACGATGGTTCATAATAGTTTAGGACAGTAAATATAATAATAACACAGATAATATAAATGCGGAACACGGTTAAAACAAAAGGTCTCATATATACATAACCGATTTCAGTCACAATACATTTGACACAATACATATGATACAACTACAACAGTCGAATCTGGAAGTTATATATACAAGTACATTATCGACTAATATACATGAATACATATCAACCTATACTATGACACGACAACTCCCATAAGATAAGAAAAGTCTTCATAGCTCAAACAGCAACCCAAAGCAAGATATCTACAACCTGAAATAACTCAGGTCTGACCCGAGTATTAAATTCGAAAGAAAATAATACACGGGTCAGTCTAATTCAAACTCGGTTATTAATGCATAGAAGCAATAATAATTAAATAATGAATAAACGACGGTCACAATAAATCTCTTCTATCTGATCCTTAAATAAAGAAATCGGATAAGGATAAATATAACACGTAACGGTGTTAAACAACAAATCAGCAAATTAAACCAAATCAGAATACAATTCAGAATATTGAATTGAATAAACAAAACAATTCAAACCATTGAAATATCAATTAAAATATTAATTCGAGTAGGGCAGCAGTACACGCACGCGTGCACTGCCTCGCCTCTACAGCATAAGGAATATGAAAAAGATCGGTAAATCAAAACAAGATAGAATATCAATAAAAGCAGTGTCGTGTGGCTGCAGTACACGCTTGCGTGCACTGCCTTACCACTCCAGTGATGATGTACACAAAAGATCAACGAACCAAAATCAATGAAGATTCAAATATCAATGCCACGACCTCAGTGGTCAAAGTAGACAGGCAAGGAGATAATATAGAAAACATCAAATTAAACCAAATCTGAATTAAATACACAAAACAATTCAAGTAATTAAAATATCTATTCATAATGTCGATACCGTGTGGCTGTAGTGCACGCACGCGTGCACGGCCTCGCCACAACAGCATATACAGAAATAGCAACAAGGCACAAAGGCCAATGCGCAAGAATTCACAGTCCAAACAAATGCAATAAGCAAGTGACAGTAGTGAAAAGCCTCAACCAAGTGAATATGCAATATGTACAAAAATGAATGTACGTAACAATCTGCACATGGACAAAATGAACCAGAGGTGCAGCAAGGAGGGCTCTACATCACGAAAATGCAACAAAATGAAACTGCAGAGGTCAAGTCACTAATATCATGACTCAACTCAATTGCAAAACAACTCAACTCGAATGGCCAGTGCACAAGGCAGTGGTACAACATGAAGACCAAACAACATGGCTCCTGTGGGAGTGCACATACAAACAGGTGAAGCAACAAATGACAACAAGTATGACAGGAATGCATACATACTCCAGAGATGAAACCCAAACAACAACATCAAGTGGCAGTTCAATCAAAGAACATCATAATATGAACCTGTGCACATATATAGACAAGAAGCCTACAGGTAAAACGAGTGAAGCAGCTACCCCAAAATGGAACAAGAGATAGTACAGCCTCGACATCAAAGAAGTAGGCCCAAAATACATGAAAACATCAGAATGAAGGTGAGAGCATCAAAAATATGGCACCCCACACCCAATATTGAAAGACACAGAAAATCAGTACCCAACAGAGGCAACTGGCAATCACATGTATACATATACATGCAACTTGCAAGCAGCATGGAGCTACAGAAGGAAACAGAGGTGGCAGTATGGAACTTCTGACCAACAAAACACCAAAACAAAACATCAACAAAGTTCAAATAAATATAGGTAACAGCTTCGAATATAATGCAGCAGTGCATATATATATAACAAGCATACTGCACCCAAGATAAGTCAAAATAGCAAGGCACAGCAACAATTTCCAATGGACAGTGACAGTGCCGAGGTCATCAAAAATCAAAAGATATAAGGGCCGAAACCATTACACAAAAATGTAAAGCCAACCTCGAACAAAACAACACAAAAAAACAATTTCAAGCTTAAATAGATAGTTCGAACAAAGCCACAAGACAGTGTCGAACCCAATTGCACATGGCAGAAGGGAGTTTACAGTGCAAGTTTGCACGAGTTCAGAAAATAACAAAAGTAGGGGAATCACAAATAAACAAGGCCAAAGATGCACTGAGGTGGAACCACAACACAAGTGCGACAGATATAAGGTGATGCATAAGCAGGAATATGAAGGCAAATATATACACTGCGGTGAGGCATGTACATGTGTGGACAACAACTACAATTGTTCATGAACACAACTAGGGATCAAATGCAGGTGAACTCAAGAATTGAACTAAAAATCCAAATGTACAAGTACATGAACAACAAAGAACCCAACTATGTAATGAAAATCATCGCAGACCAAAAATCATCAACATCGAACAAAATCAAACAATGCCGAGATAAATTGAATCACAATTCCAACGAACAGAATATAGGAATTCAAACCCTAATAAACCTGAGATTGAAGCAGATATGAGTGAAAAGAATCACTCACCTTTATTCGACACGTACTGAAGTAGCCGCGATCACTGAGAGGAATTGAAGCATCGTCGCATTCAATTTGGCGAACCGGCGATCTCATGCTCGAAGCCCTAATCTGGACAAAGAGGAACGAACGAAAATTAACGAGGCCGCCATTTTCGTTTCTTTTATTTCGTATGCTAGGGTTTTTCGAACGAATGGGAAAAATAAAAAGGGGGGAGCGGTTTGCCTTTGTTTAGTTTAGGGTTTGCCACTGAAAATTGAACAAAGATAGGAACCGGGTTATCTACACTAGATAATTATCATGGCACAAAGATAAGACGTGGGCCAAAAATCTCGTTTACAGCCCGCGTAACGCTTAAACAAATTTTTGAAAAGAATATCGACCGATAAAAATTCCAAACAGCAATAAGCTATCGCCATTAATCATTTAACGATGATCATAAATTGGTGAAAAAATCTCGCGTTGTTACAATACTATTATTATATTTCAAAATCCTTTGAAAGCAATTTTTCTAAATCCCGGACTTAAGTTCTAAAATTTCCAAATTTCATTGATTTTATTTTCAATCTTATTTTTCCTATTTTTTATAAATTTTATTCCTAACAACCAATATATTGCAACCAAATATAACCTTTATAAAATTTATTTTATATATAGAAAATATAATAGGCAAAATTATTTCATTCACCTATATTCAAAACAAATATTGTGTCGGCCTGTCCTATTAAGTGTTTAGAAATCCCTATTGATGTCATAGCTTCCCATGCATTAACCAGAGTTTATAAATACAAAACGGAACATATTAACACAATATTAAAACCCTTTTATAACACCAACAAATACACACTCTCATATATATATTCTCAGTGACTCATCATATGGTATTACTACCCTATTAATAAAGAGTCAAACCCCACAAAGCTAAGGTTTATCGATAAACCAAAGCTCTAATACCACGTTGTAACGTCTCGCCTTTTCGCACGCTTTAAATCGACCCATGTTTACTCAAAGCATACGCAATGGCGGATTGTTATGGGGTAAATAAGAAAAACAAGAAGAAAACAAAACAGAATCTCACAGCGGAAGGATAAATATAGTAATCAAATATACAGTTCATGAAGCTATTTTACAAAAACATTTGATTATATTTACATAATACATATCAGAGTTACACATAGCAATAACAATGCAGCGGAACAGTATGAGGGTAGTGCAATAGAACAAATAATAATAATACGAATCTTCGTCTACGTCCTCCAAAGCTAAATCTTCAAATCCTGAAACGTTTGGACTGACCCGAGCGAATTGAAAGGACAAAACACTCGAGTCAGAACTAAAAGATCTTATGTAAGTTAAATTAACAGGAATAAACATGAGTGCAGTAACTTAAGAGATGCTCGGGATTTTCATCTCCTAAGGATCCGTTAAACTATTTACTATGTAGTATATTTCGCTACTATAATAGTGTCTAATTGTAAAATAAACTTACTTTTTAATAGCGTTAAGGAGTGACCCAATATTCCCCTTAACACGTAATATATTCCCATAGTCTATACAGTACCGTAATCTCCCCCGTAATGGGCGTCGTCAGAGGGCACTCCATAGGTATGGTACAAAACCAAAATCGTATAAGGCGTGCTAGGGTAGGTGACACGGCACAACTAGGCAATGCCAGGGTAGATATACCAATTGCTATCCGGGCTGGTGGTAACGCATAGCCGCAGCTGCCGCCCACCTCGAACAAACTCCCCCTAAAATCAAAAGTAAAAGTGGCCAACGAATCAATCCAAAGTAAGAGTATAGTATCGAAGGGGAGTGTTCGATAAAGGGCGCTAACCCCCTTGGCCCGAGAGTCGCTCCTGTTTTAGCCACCTTATGCCAACTCACGGGAGTCGGGTCCACGTATTTACCTCAAAGGAAGCGCTTCCACTAACCTACTTCATTCTAGAATCTCCACCGCGTATACGGTTGTTGAAGTGGTTTTCGGAGTTGGCAGAGAGTATGACAACTTCCGATCCCAGTCTCTTCAACAACCAATCGTTATTATAACATCGCGGTCATTTAAAAATAATTATACTTTCAAAACCAGAATATAATTATCCATTTCAAAATCCATAAATACGATATCATTTCCCTTTCAAACCAAACTCATTTGATATTATTTTTATAAAACCCAAATTTATATAATATCATTTTATTCCAAATATATTTCTTTTCCAAAATCATACTGCTTTAAGATTTATAATATCTGGAAACCAAACATTTGAATTATAACTTTCAAACCAAAAACTTCGAAATCCATCATTTTTAAAACCATAACTTCCAAAACTTAAATGGTTTGGATATTCAACAGTATGTAAAATAGCTGATTTTAAATTACTTTATAAAGTAAATAATTTCCACACCTTTACCATTTATTCACTTTAAATTTAGTCTAAACCAATAAAATATAGATTCACTTTCAGTTTTAAAAAAAAACTCTTTGATTCCAAAATATTTCAAACTTTGCATATTTAACAATTTCAAAGCTAAGGTTGGAAATTTCTATTCAACAAATCTATTGTCCTATTATTTAGTTTTGAAATATTCACATAACAAATCTATAAAATAAAACTCAAATTTCTAACAATTAATTATTTCCTTCACTTTATTTATACTAGAAATATTCATTAAATTTATCTTGAATAAAGAATCCAGTTATGAATATCATACCTTTAAAATTTCCAATCTTAATAAGTTTACATCAATTTACGGAGTTTAATTTTAAATAAAACCAATTCCAAATAAATTTCCAACTTATCTTCAAATCTTAATTGATTGGAATCATTAAACTCTATATATAAAATATCTTAAACCTGTACCAAATCGTATAATATAAATTGTCAAACTTCACTATTTAATTTATTTATATTCAACAGATTTATACGTAGCTTAAATTCTAAATTTAACTATAAAATATTCAAATTCAATATTTATTAAACAGTATCATATCCAAACCAAAAATCATTTCAAAATAATTATATATATATATATATATATATATACCGCGGTGCCTGTATAAAATTTTCTACCCTATGGTCAAGTGATACGGATATTTATCCTTTCAACCCGCAATGAAAAAAATAAAAATGCGGTTGTATATCATTTCAAACCGCAATCCCGAATAAAATGAAATGCATGATAACTAAAAGATTTTTATAATATTGAACACATCATCCATTCACCCAATATCAATCATCATCAATTTAACCAATCGTCAATATAGAGCATATAAAATATAACAGGTAATAAATAACAGGTATTAACTAACAGTTTATATTCAATAAAGATTTAATGACTGTTTAACTAGCAGTTTATATGCAAATAAATAAATTTTAACTGTCAAATTATATGCAATAATAAAATTAATTAACAGTTAAATTAAATAAATGCGATTTAACTGAGATGATGAATAAAACACGCCGAACAGTCATAAATAAATTTCTACTCATATCTGAAGTCAATTTAATAAACATAAGAAATTTTAGAAGTTGTGAGTGGGTTAAAACACTCACCTTTATATGAATCTAAAAATAATAGACTTCTAATCAATAGCTTTGCTCTACGCTTCCTTAGTCTTCTTATTGATTGCTAGCTTTGTTCCGTAATTTCTTTTATTTTGATTTACTTAAATTTCCCTCCTTTATTATATTAATATACATACATATATATATATATATGTATATGTATATGTATATGTATGTATTTATGTATGTATTTTTAAAAGGATCGGAAAAGATTTGAAAACGAAGAATTTGAAAAAGAAAAGGATTGAAATAAGAAGAACTGAAAATTGTAGAGAAGATCAAGTTTCGAAAAGAAAGAAGAAAGTTTGAAATAGAATAAAACTTGAGAAGAAGAATATTTGAAGAGGAAGGAAAAATTAAAATGAGATATAATAAGGAGATTTGAAGAATAAAAAAAGAAGGAGATTTGAATGGAGGCTAGGGTTTCATTTGCATCATATCGTACTTATAAGGTTAGAGTTAGGTTTAGGGACAAAGAGATTTGAAAGGAGAGGCTGCTATTAATTAGAAATAAAGTAAATATGAACAACTTGGTATTGAAATATAATAAATATGAACAACCCTTTTTTTAAAAGTAGCAGGTATTAAAAAGAGGTAATTATTAATTAGAAAGGGAATGAATATGGAGGGACAAAAATAAATGTCACGTTTCGTTAGTTTGATTCTAAATTAATTAAGTGCTAAATACAGAAAAATTTGAATACATCATATATATTCATACTTTAACTGTGTGTCAAAATTGCTAAACATATATCAAGTACGATTAATTGGTGACAATATATAGGAATAAACAAGAATAAATGTAGATGCAATCACATAAGGATCTAATAGGGAAGGAGATAAAAAGTAACGACGTTGATTAATTTCACTTTCCCACTTTAGCCAATTTATTAATACGACATTTAATTATCATGCAAGTTGTATTATGACTAGAAAACATAAACAACAAACAATAAATTAATATGTATATAATATTACGTCACTTTTAACTTGTTTGACAAAAATAATAAAAATTAAATCAGGCTTTAGCAATTTGAAATTAAAATATTAAATGTTTATATGTATACACATGCACACAAACACACATACATGTGTGTATAAAGATTAAACCAAAGCTTATTAATTAATTCAAAACATACTTCAATACCACATTAAATTGTCTAATGCATTTGTAAACTTATGTATACTTGAAGTCAAAAATACATATATACATATAAATTAAACCTTTTTACCTTAATGAAATTTATTTAATTTTTTAACAAAACAAAACTAGAACACGACAAATTAAGCAATATAGTAATAAACCTTTAAGATCCTTAAACAAACCTTTACTCCTTTAAATAATATCATTTAAGTTCTAAAATTCGTTTATTCCTATTTATTTAAAATGTCTTTCATACTCGGAATGTATTTATTAGAATTTTTTATAAAATCAACTTTTATCCTTTTCCAATTTATTTATCCAAACCTCTATAATTATTTACTTAAGAATTCTCCCCTTTATTTCCCTTCAAAAATTCAATATATATATATTCATGATAATCCAGTATACCCAAATATATTCAATCAAACCATAACATCCAATATTTTCAATTACCAATATAATTTTTCATATATTATCAAATAAACCATATCATAGAATATTAACGATCTAGATAATTTTGAAGAATCCAGTTGGACCCTCCAACATGTTTCCCTGCATCCATAGATGTTAGCAAAAAATAAAAGTACCAATCCCACTTCGAGGTGGGATATCGTGGTATATGGAGTCATCCGCTATTATGCGGGGCGCATAGGGTCTCATCCGCTAAATAATGCGGGAAATCAATCACTCCAATATATATATATATATATATATATATATATATAACATGTCAGGTCCAAACTGATAATAAGTTATCAATTCATGAAAACAATCAATAATTTAAATTTTTAACAATTTAGATTTACTCGTATTCTGAAAGAGTGAGATTAACTCACCTTTGATCTTTATTTTGAAATCCGACCAAACCAGCTATTACTTCACGGTTTAGACCTTGTGACAAACATTTACTATTAATTAATGTTTGAATTAATTAAATAATTAATTACCATTTAATAATTTAATTAACCAATGATTTTATTTCAAACTAATAATTTAATTATTAAAATATTTTTAGCAACTAGGATAATTAAACAAATATGTCTCCAAAATACAATTTCCATTTAATAAATTTTAATTTTAATTTCCTTTAATAAATTACTTAGTGACTGGGATAATTAAATGAGCAAATTAATCACAAAATCTATTATTTCAAAATAAGCTCTTACATTAAAAATGTATATGTATATTTATCCTCCATTTAAAACTATATATATATATATATATATATCTTAAAAAATAACTTATGGATTTCCAAAATTTAAAATTACAAAAAAATTATCATTTTAAAATCCCTATATTATAATTTCAAAATCTTCAATAAAATAATTTCTCCCTGTTTCCTGAAAATGGCAACAGAAGGTCACTATGCAGTATATTTTCAACACCTACTGTCACTATACTGTACAAATTTAATAAGTAAATTAATCAGGTTAATCACCCAAATACAGAAAATAATTTTTGTAAATATTGGCAACCTACCGTTAATATATACATATATACATACATTTATTTATATATATATACATATACATAAATTTAGATTAATTTAATTGAAAAAAAGAAAGAAACCACATGCCTCAACTGAACAGTCCACGACTACCTCCCCCCTATCACCATCGAAACCCCTCTGTCCACCGCGATCCATGAGAGATCCAAACATGCGCCTGCTGTTGCGAGGAAGCTCGTGCCTCCTACTAAAGTCGCCATGCAAGAGCTACCCTGAACGCCTCCTCCTACATCGCAATTTAATTCGCGCGATGCGCTCGAGTTTGGCCAAGAATCTATATTCACCACCAATTCGAACGAGTCGAATTCGTCCTCCATCTCGAATTTAGATTGAGATTCCCTCGATTGATTTGGACTAGAGTTCGTTCGTTCTGCCACCATTTTTTTTGTATTTGATTTCAGTTATGGTTGAGGAGGACGAGATTATAACTCAAATTTCAAATGAAAAGTTTTATTATGATTCCTTTAAAAAAAAGAAAAATATATGGCTGTGATTTCAAAGAAAGAAAATGAGATGCATGCAATACGAAACACATGTTTGGAAGGCAGAACACGTGTCCCTTGAGATGAAGGCTAAAAAGTTCTGCTATTGATATATAATATAATATATTAAATTAAATTCAAATTCAAATTTTTTCGATTAACGTAGCTCACAATCTCAATCTCCAATCGAGGCATAGGGCTAGGCATTTATAATGTTAAAGCCCTATTTCGAATGCAATGGAAAAGGCTTCGAGTCCTAATTTGATCGAATGGAGGAGATAGCTTTTTGGACCCAGTTATTATATTAAAATTTCGATATAGATTTCAGCGCGTTTATCTACCGTACGGCCAAATGATCACTTCAAACACTACAAAAATTGAAATTCGATAATAATACAATATTATGGATCCAATGGAACTGGCTTCGTCGAATTCTAAGATTGTGCCTCGGAAGGCTATTTTTAAACGTCAATTCAAACGATATATTTTCAAAACTGAGCAAAGCATTTTCAAATTCAAATTTTTAACTTCTATTATCTCCGTTATAATAAATACAAATTTTCCAAGGCTTTGCAATATTTTTAACTAGCTTAAAAACCAAGATTCACTATTTTAACCAATTTCAAATTATTAAATTCGATAAATTGATTACCAACTAAACAGTGATATTTGAAATTCAAGTTAAACTAACTTTCAAATATTTAAAATCAATAAAATATCTCAATTTCAAATATCTAGAAATTCCAAATCACACTTTGAATCATTTTAGAATTGGATTGTTAAGACATTTAAATTATGGGCTGAAATGATATATACCGATACAATTGCTTGAATTTGGATTATTTATTGAAACTGAATTGTTTAAAAAGTTTAAGTTTCTAATTTAAATGTAACGTCCACTCTTTCCGCACACTTTAAACCGACACTCGTCCCAATTCAAAGCATACGCAAGGGCGGATTGTTATGGGGTAAATAAGAAAAATGGAGAAGAAATAAAACGAAAATAGAATCTCACAGCGGAAGGATAAAATATAATAACAAATATACAGTTTCATAAACAGTTTACAAAAGCTTGATTCTTCTTTTACAATAAATATCAGAGTTACACATACCAATACAAGCAATGCAGCGGAATAGAAAGAGTGTGGTGCAATACTATATGTAAAATAATACTGATTCTTCGTCTTCGTCCTCCAATGCTAAAATCTGCTATCCTGAAACGCTCGGACTGACCCGAGCAAATTTAAAAAGACAAAAACACTCGAGTCAGACTAGAAAATCTTATGTGAGTTAAATAAACAGAAATAAATATGAGTACAGTAACTCAAGAGATGCTCGGGATTTACATCTCCTAAGGATCCGTTAAACTATTTACTATGTAGTATATTGCGCTATTATAATAGTGTCTAATTGTAAAATAAACTTACTTTTAAATAGCGTTAAGGCTTTACATTTTCCACCTTAACACGTAAAATGCCAATAGTCTATACAGTACCGTAATACCTCCTGATCGGGAAGCTACCAGAGGATACTCCATAGGTACGACACAAATAGAAACTCGTAGTAAAGGCTCGATATGGTAGGTGACACGGCACAACTAGGCAATGCCAGGGTAGATATACCAATTGCTATCCAGGCTGGTGGAAACGCGTAGCCGCAGTTACCGCCCACCTCGGACTAACTCCCCAAAATCAAAATATAGAAGTGGCCACTGAATCAAATCCAAGTCAAAGTATAATATCGAAGAGGAGCGTCCGATCAGAGGAATGACCTCATTGGCCTGAGAATCGCTCCTGTTTTAGCCACCTTATGCCAACTCACGGGAGTTGGGTCCACGTATTTACCTTACAGGAAACGTCGCCACCACCTACTTCATTCTGGAATCTCCACCGCGTACACGGTTAGTCAAAGTGGTTTTCGGTATCGACAGAGAGTATGTCCATATCCGATCCCGGTCTCTTTGCCAACCAATCGTTATTATAACACCGAGGTCATTTAAAAATAGTTTATACTTTTAAAACCAAAATAAAATCCATTTCAAAACCATAATATTACGATATCATTTCTTCTTTAAAACCCAAAAAGATTCATTTTGACATTATTTTTATAAAACCCAAATCAATGATATCATTTCCCAAATATAAATCTTTTCCAAAAATTATGCCACTTTTAAAATTTATAATTCCTTGTAACCAAATATTTGAACATTAACTTTCAACATAATACTTCGAAATCCATAGTTTTTAAAACCATTACTTTCAAAACTAAATGGTTTGGATATTCAACAATATATAAAATAAGTGATTTAACTTTATGGTTACTTTGTACGGAAAATAATTTACATGGCTTTGTGAATATTTCTTTACTCAATGTTAAAACCATAATCCAAAATATTATTTCAAGTCCCAACCATTCCAATTTTATATATTTTTATATCCATCTTGAGGGTTAATATTTCAACTAAAGTTGGATTTTTATTCTTTCAACAAATCAAATGTTCTATTAATTAGTTTTGAACATTCACATAAAATCCATAAATAATAAGACTTCAATTTCTAGTAATAAAATATATATATTTTCCAATTCAAATTATACTAGAATATTCATTTCAATTTATTTTGGGAAAAATCCAATTGTAAATATACTATCTTAAAATTTCCAACTTAACATTTAAACATAGGATATAAATTATCAAACTCCATTTTCTAAATTTTCTTCCATTTTAATAAAGAGATTTATACACCTTTTTATTTCAAATTTTTCAACTTCATATGTATATAAATATGGAAGAAAACATTTATTCAGTATAAAATTTAAGATTTTTATTAACCGTATTCCATCCAAACCATAGAAATCTCATTAAAAATAGTTATATATAGACCGCGGTGCCTGTATATAGTTTTCTATCCTATGGTCAAGTGATACGGATATTTATCATTTCAATCCGCAATTTAAAAAATAAAACTGCGGTTGTATATCATTTCAAACCGCAATCCCGAATGAAATGTAAATGCATACTAACTTGCAGTTTAATGATATCCAAATAAAACATTCATTCAACAACACATCCATCATCCAATCACACATCGATCAATATCAATCAATAACAATTATATATGTGATCATATATAACAGGTGATAACTGGCAGTTTATTCAAATTAAATTTATCAACTATTAATCTAACAGTTTATTCAGTAATAATTTATACAACTGTTAACTAGCAATTCATATGCAACAATAATTTCCAACAGTCAATTAATACGCAATAAATCAATTAAATTAACAGTTAAATTTAATAAAATGCAATTCAACAGATATGAATGAAATAAACATGCCAGATACCCATAAATAAATTTCTATTCATTTCTAAAACTTATTTAACAAACATAAAAGCTTCTAGTAATTGTGAGTGGGTTAAAACACTCACCTTTTGAATTTAAATCGAATTTAAAATTCGATTTAAACCCAAAAATTCGCCCGTCTCGGAATTCGTCCAAACCAGCGTCATCAAGTCCGGAATTAAATTACGATCCTAACAAAAGAAATTTCGTGTGAATCCGACTTCGTATGAGAAAGTTATGGCGAAAAATGATGATTGAATTCAAATTGAAAAATAAATAGAAACGACACACAATTAACAACTTACTACGCCACGTCACCTTCTCTCCCAGGCTTCACGCGCAGGCACCAATTTGCACGCAACAGAGAGAAACGAACCCAACACGTCCCTTTTTGACCAAAATCCGACCGTCGATTCGACCAACGAACCATATAGATCTAACCCCCTCAGTCCCCTCTCCAATACCCAAAAACCGTTTCTCGATCCGATGAAGTTTTGTGCGATGATGATGAACGGTTTTGGGGCTGTTTGAATTTATTCTGGATGAACGACAGCTCCAATTGAAAAACGAATTTCACCATGAGATTACGCGTATCGAAAACATCAACATAAATTTTTTTGAAAATTTTCTGAGGTGTTTGAATTTTCACTGAATTTTGCAATTTGAAATTGGATCTGAGATGTATACATTGAGGAAGAAAGAAGGTTGAAGAAAATGAACGTACAACAGATGAAAAAAGAAGGGAGCTAGGGTTTATAACTGTATATTTATAGATAGGCTAGAGGTAGGGTAGCTAGACTGGATACGCGAACGTACGGAATAAACTATGGCCCAAAAATGGCTATTTTTAATATTTATTAAATAAATTAAAATAAATTATAAATCCAGTTTTTATGTTTCAACTTCTAATATTGGCCAAATTTTGTGACTTATATAATTCAAACAATCCCAAATGGTTTTCCAAGCTTGGATGTGAATTAAAATTTATAAGTATATCAATTTTGCAGTGTTAATTTCTGCGTTTTCTTATTATTTGGGAATTATAAATTTTATTCGCAAAAACCCAATTGTTAAATCATATACTCTTATACTCTCACTTAAATCCAATTAGATAAATAAATTTGACTTCCATTCCAACTCATTTGATTGCAAATAAACTTTTTACCATAAATAAAATTCCAAATTATTAATAACTTAATTCCCATTTCCTTTACACACAAACATCGTATTATAAAGGTATCTACATTATTCTCCATTGGTTTGCCTTAACTTATTTAAGGTAACCTTACATTAATATCTATTGCTATGTTTTCAAATTATTCTTCCCTCATTCTTCTTTACTATTATTAATTCCAATCTTAACGAATTCAACATTATAAGTTTGATAAATTTATTAAATTCACTCAATTGTTTACAAATTCCATTTTAAATTCAATAACGTAATATTTTACGTTTAATTCTATTTTATTTGTAGTAAATACCCTTTGTTGGATTTAATATTCAAATTATAAATAAAATCTTGCTTTCTAAAGTTATATCAACAATGGTCCAACTAAATTTGAATTAGCTTTAACTTTATTTTATGGAATTAACTATTGCAATAAATCCAAATTGATAAATAAGGCTTGATTCCTATATTAACTACTTTGGTTCCAATTAACCTTTTATGGTGAATATGAATTTCAAGGTATAATTGAAATCTTTATATCCATTTGATTTCACTGTTTCATTTTTATTATTAAATCCATTATAGCCAAATGCATGAAATTAATATACACAAATATTTTAAATCCCAACTTAAGTTTTACTTAACGTATAAATAAACGTTTAAATTTTCTTAATTGCAATAACTCAATTACCTTCATTCTTTTTATTCACGTAGCCAAATCTTGATTTAAAATCTTTACTATAACCCATAGTCTTATTAAAATAGGAATTTACACTACCTGTAACGTTAATTTCCATCAGTAAAGATCTTACACCCTTTGTTCCATAGATTTAGATTTCACAAATTTAGCTACTGCATTAATTCTTATTTATATAACATAAATGTTCATATACTTTGAATTCATTCCCAATTCACCAACTCAATTAATTATGCTTTACAAATGTGTTTCCAATATATAGGTATTTTATACTAATTGTTATCATACCCATAATTACACGCTTATAACTAATTCCCACATTTGCATAAATTTATTAAGTTAGAATGTTTATTAAGGTTTATGCATTTCCAACTTGTACTGATTTTACACAATTATTATGATTTCTCACAGAACGTTAAATTTATTAAATGACCATTTATTATAATTTAATTCCCTTAATTGAATCAATTGCTTATTATTATATATATTCTTTTCATTCTACCATTCCTTCCCATTATAAATTCATTAACGTATTT
The DNA here is from genome assembly GCA_030765085.1 of Allium cepa. Classification (NCBI taxonomy): domain Eukaryota; kingdom Viridiplantae; phylum Streptophyta; class Magnoliopsida; order Asparagales; family Amaryllidaceae; genus Allium; species Allium cepa. The sequence goes on from CM060944.1 coordinate 239,782,921, forward strand.
ACACATCTCTATCTTTCAAATATCAATAACCAAACTTGATTACAAACACTGTCCTTATCAATCTTCATAAATTTGTTCAGATCTATACTCCTTTATATAATTAGAGTTTATGTCTCTATTAGATTTCTTTTCACTACAGGCATAAATTATTACTATCTTACTAATTACATCTTTGTATTAATGAACACCATTCAAGTTAATATTTGTACTACATTCACAGATTCAACATTTGTTTGTTTCTTAAAATTAACTTTAAATCAAATTGTGACAATTTGCATTATCCACATTTATCGTCATAAAATCTAATTTACAAGCCTATACTTAATTATTACCCTACAATACGTTTACGTTACTATAATATCCACTCTTCCGTTACTACGTTTCTATAAATTTATTCGTTTATAAATTTATTGTCTGAAAGTTCTCCTTTTATTGACTAGACACAACAATAACCAAAATAATTAATTAGATTCATTTATATACATTAGATAAATGGGTACACTTCTGAAATAATCCTATAAATGAAAATATTTTGGTGCATAAATTTCTACATACTTAGTGCATTCATTTATTAAATTACAAATTTCCTCAATCCACATAAATCACCCATTCACATAGTTTAATTTAGCGTTTATTTAAATCTTCGTTTATACATTTAGAGTTTCTACTAAATTGAATTACACAACTTATGAACTTTAACAAATTTAGTTCACTTAATAAATTTTCTAATGTTTATTAAATTGCAATCCAATCCAGTTATCATTTCATTAATACCATTTAATCAGCTAATTATAACTAATAGCCACCCACCAATTTACGTTAATTCAATCCATGCCATATAAGTATTTAATTGTCAACATTAAATTACAATCACTATATCAATTTCTACATTTATTCTTAAACAAATTAAAATTTATATCAAATTAATTTATTAAATATTATTAATTCACGGGTCGTTACACTCTCCCCCACTCAAAACTTTTCGTCCCCGAAAAGGAAAAGAAGGGAGAAGGAAGAATAAAATAGTGCATCTTATTTCAAATATTAACTTATAAACAATATTTTACTAGATTAATTCCCTTTAATGAAATACACTTGTTTTATAATCATTATATCCTTTAATACTTGAATTATTAAAGTTGGAAAAATATTTTCACAAAATTCTAAGTCCAAAATTTTCTGAAAATTTTGGCAGAGTCTCCTTTGTACGGAGGGACTCTGGAGAAAATATAATATCCAAGTATACAAATATATTACACATATTATCCAAATAAAATATCCCACATGGGAAAATATATAAAACAGCGCTTTAAACGTAATCCGAAAACGTACCTATTTGTCGGGCAATACGCTTATATTTTTATGGAACCAAAGCAATAGCAGTGGCTTCCATCACCTGTATTCACTTATATAATCTAAAAGTTAAATATTTATTTTACAGTGAAATGTTTGGGTAGATTCAATCCTTCATATCCAATCAATTGCAACAACCATACATTTTAACAAACAGCACACACCACAACAAACAGTCGTTCAATCCAACAAACAATCAGTTGTTCGGGTTCAAATTTTTGAAATCATACATCAACCAAACAATTCCAACCAACATCAAGATAGCTTATTATACATTTATTTCATAATTCAGTGGTTAAATTTTCTTTCCTTCATTTATGGAGGAATTTCTTTGTTTCTTACAAGTTTTATTTTCCAACTATCACAAAATTCATTATATTTGTATTTCCTTTTTATTACTTAAGTTTATAAAATAAATTCTCATTAATAACAACAATTATTTGAATATCTTCATTTCCTTACTCTTCACTTGTAAGATTTCCCTTAAATTCTAAATCTGCTAACATTCATTCTTATAAGTGGAAGTTTTTATTTATCCATTGACTATGAATTGCAGTCATTTAATTTTTCCTATTTTCCATTATATTAGAATAGGGAAAATTAAAACATACTTAAGTCAATAATCATACAATCAATTCTTATTTTGAATTTCATTTTATATACTTAGGTTCATATCATCTATTAATAATTCTTAACCCTTTTCAGTAAAATTTCAATTATAACCTAAGTTTATACCATTAAATTCTTATTATAACAGTAATTTATTGAATACTTCATTTTTCCTAAATTCCTACTTGTAAAATATTCAATTCCAGTTTCTCATTTAACACTTCAACTTTTATATTTAGGTAAGTTATTTATGTTAAGGAAATTGCAATTGAACTTATACAAGTTTAATCTCCATTCTTTTAATTAAATTTAATGTTTATCCATATTACTCTTTGTCTCATATGTATGCAAATTCATCTTTATAGCTTGGCAATTATTCTCTTATTTCAATTAGAGATTTCAATTCATTTATTACTTAACTTTTATTTCACTAACAAATTTTAAACAATTAATTAACGGAAAAATTTAGAATTAAGTACCGGGTTAAATTTCAATTTATTTTCAAATAATAGATAAATAAGTTCTTACAACTCAATATCTCTAATTATAGTTAGAGCAATAAAAGAATTTTTTTTTAGAAAATTTCAAATAAATCTGTAGTAGAATTCACTACAGTAGCCTTTCCCCTTCGAAACCCGAAAATGAAAGTCGATGATGCGGCCGCCATCACCGAAATTATTTTCCAACGACAGAGAGGAAAGTACAAAATTTATTCTCTCCAAAATCTTCTTTAAAACAATTCTTCCAAATTATACTAAATACTTATATAAGAAAATAATTATAAACCAAATCATTATATTTCATAAATCCTTTGAAAGCAGATTTTCAAAATCCCGGACTTAAGTTCTAAAATCTCCCATTTGATTTATTATAATTTCAACTTAGCTTCAATTTATTATAAAATATTTTTTTTTCCTAACACCCAATCTATAGCAACCAAATATATATATATATATATATATATATCTTTATAAAATATTTTTATATATAGAAAATATAATAGGCAAAATTCTTTCATTCACCTATATTAAAACAAATATTATGTCGGTCTGTCCTATTAAGTGTTTAGAAATCCCTATTGATGACATAGCGTCCCATGCATCAACCAGAATTTATAAATACAAAGCGGAACAGATTAACACAATATAAAAATCTTTTTATTAATACTAACAAATACGCTCTCTCATATATATACACTCAGCGACTCCTATAGGATATTTCTACCCTATTAACAAAGAGTCAAACCCCACAAAGCCAAGGTTTATCGCTAAACCAAAGCTCTGATACCAGATATAACGTCCACTCTTTCCGCACACTTTAAACCGACACTTGTCCCAATTCAAAGCATACGCAAGGGCGGATTGTTATGGGGTAAATAAGAAAAATGGAGAAGAAATAAAACGAAAATAGAATCTCACAGCGGAAGGATAAAATATAATAACAAATATACAGTTTCATAAACAGTTTACAAAAGCTTGATTCTTCTTTTACAATAAATATCAGAGTTACACATACCAATACAAGCAATGCAGCGGAATAGAAAGAGTGTGGTGCAATACTATATGTAAAATAATACTGATTCTTCGTCTTCGTCCTCCAATGCTAAAATCTGCTATCCTGAAACGCTCGGACTGACCCGAGCAAATTTGAAAAGACAAAAACACTCGAGTCAGACTAGAAAATCTTATGTGAGTTAAATAAACAGAAATAAATATGAGTACAGTAACTCAAGAGATGCTCGGGATTTACATCTCCTAAGGATCCGTTAAACTATTTACTATGTAGTATATTGCGCTATTATAATAGTGTCTAATTGTAAAATAAACTTACTTTTAAATAGCGTTAAGGCTTTACATTTTCCACCTTAACACGTAAAATGCCAATAGTCTATACAGTACCGTAATACCTCCTGATCGGGAAGCTACCAGAGGATACTCCATAGGTACGACACAAATAGAAACTCGTAGTAAAGGCTCGATATGGTAGGTGACACGGCACAACTAGGCAATGCCAGGGTAGATATACCAATTGCTATCCAGGCTGGTGGAAACGCGTAGCCGCAGTTACCGCCCACCTCGGACTAACTCCCCAAAATCAAAATATAGAAGTGGCCACTGAATCAAATCCAAGTCAAAGTATAATATCGAAGAGGAGCGTCCGATCAGAGGAATGACCTCATTGGCCTGAGAATCGCTCCTGTTTTAGCCACCTTATGCCAACTCACGGGAGTTGGGTCCACGTATTTACCTTACAGGAAACGTCGCCACCACCTACTTCATTCTGGAATCTCCACCGCGTACACGGTTAGTCAAAGTGGTTTTCGATATCGACAGAGAGTATGTCCATATCCGATCCCAGTCTCTTTGCCAACCAATCGTTATTATAACACCGCGGTCATTTAAAAATAGTTTATACTTTTAAAACCAAAATAAAATCCATTTCAAAACCATAATATTACGATATCATTTCTTCTTTAAAACCCAAAAAGATTCATTTTGATATTATTTTTATAAAACCCAAATCAATGATATCATTTCCCAAATATAAATCTTTTCCAAAAATTATGCCACTTTTAAAATTTATAATTCCTTGTAACCAAATATTTGAACATTAACTTTCAACATAATACTTCGAAATCCATAGTTTTTAAAACCATTACTTTCAAAACTAAATGGTTTGGATATTCAACAATATATAAAATAAGTGATTTAACTTTATGGTTACTTTGTACGGAAAATAATTTACATGGCTTTGTGAATATTTCTTTACTCAATGTTAAAACCATAATCCAAAATATTATTTCAAGTCCCAACCATTCCAATTTTATATATTTTTATATCCATCTTGAGGGTTAATATTTCAACTAAAGTTGGATTTTTATTCTTTCAACAAATCAAATGTTCTATTAATTAGTTTTGAACATTGTAACGACCCAGAATTTTTATTTTGAATATTTAATTAATTTTAAATATTTATAAGTGAATTTTTAAGTCAAATAAATTTTATTTTGATTTATTGGATTTAATTGGATAATTAAATCGATAATTTAATATGTGAAATTATGGAAATAATTGAAAATTGAGTTAAATATGATTGAAAATAATTTGGAAAATTTTATTTAATCATACTGGAGTTATAGAAATATTTTAGAACTTTTAAAATCGAATTAAAAGTTAATCTGTGAAAATTGAATATTTTAATATTTAATAATCGACTGTAAAATAGTCAATTTTTGAACAGTCTCAGAATTGAACGAAACCAGTTCCATTGGATCCGTAATAGTTAGTTATTACCGGATTTCAATTTTCGTGTCAATCGGAGTTATCGTTTGATCGTGGCAGCTCGAAACGCATCGAATTATTTTTAATTTAAATTTGGCGAGTCAAAATAGCCATTTTTCAAAAAGTCTCGGATTTCGACGTAACCAGTTTCATCGGATCCGTAATGTGATATTATTGTAAGGTTTCAAATTTCAAGTCAATTGGATTTACCGTTTGTCCGGTACAAATTAAAACGCCTAGAAATCGACTTAAATCGGTTTAATTTAAATTGAACGTTTTCAGCCATAACTCGCACATACTTCCGAATTAGCTTCCGAAACCTGTTCCATTGTGTCCGGAACGCGGGATAAACCCTAGGTACGCTGGTTACGGCGTCTAAATCGGAGTTCGGAATTCCCGGGATGAATAGTGTTTACGCTAGCTGTTTCTTATAAATAGACCCCCACCCTCTCAAAAAAATAAAAAAAAAAGAAATTAAAACCCTAAACTAATGTAGCCGGCCCTAATAAGTGGATGGCCAGAATTCAATCTCATTCCCTCCTCGATTTCTTCCAATCCGTCGACAATTAGGCTAAGGTTTCAACATGAAAGACGTAGAGGGCGATGAGAGCTAGAGTTTCAACGGTGGAGATCGGAAACGGAGTCGTGTGGAGGGAGAAAATGGGGGCCGTTCTCATCAGTTTTGGCACGCGTTTCGAGGCCTACCTCAGGGCCGAGCCCTATGGTGCTTCAGGCGAGAGTGGGGTGGGGGATTAGCTTCGTTTTGGTAGTGGTTTGATGGGGTTTTATCGAGCGAGGAGGTGATAAAGTCTAACCCTAGTTGTCCAAGATGGGTTCGGCCATACGTGTTTGGAGCTGTAGCTTGTGCGTGAGGTAGAAGATGATGGTGGACGGCCTGATGAAGGGGGGTGTGGGATCCAGTGGCTCAGATTTAATCTAGGTTATAAATATAGAGTAAATGTTGTAAATTAGTTGATTTAAATACGTTCAAACTTGTAAAATGCATATCTTTTTCATACGAGGTCGAAAAAATGCAAATCCAGTTGCGTTGGAATCGTATGGACGAGCACTACGCGATGGAGTTGGTTTGGAGTCGTTTGGAGTTAGTGAGAATTTCGGGTAAAATTAAACGCGCGTTTAATTTTATTCGAAATAAAAGCTTAAACGGAAATTAAAACCAAGGTGAGAATTTCTCACTCAATCGAATAGATTTCGATTTTATTTTAAATAGTTAGATTTAAAATATTTGAATGCATGTTTGAATGATGACTGTAAATTATTGATTGTCAAAATAGACATTATGCGCCGTTAGTAAGCGGATGTTATTTAATATAAACATATACCGCGAATATTTCATAAACAATGAAATTGGTATTATATATAATATCAATATATATATATTGGCATATGTATATATTGCAGTTGATTGATTTCCCGCATTTTTTGTTTAGCGGATGAGACCCTATTACGCCGTTATTAAGCGGATAATATTTAATAAGAACATGTACCGCGATAATTTCGTACTGGAGCGAAATTGGTATTGTGCTAATGTTTTTGGATGCAGGAAAACAGGTTGGAGGGATCCAACTAGATTCCTCAACAGTATTTATTTTATTTCAGATATTTTGATATTTGATGGATTATCATATCGATATATGATATCGTTGTTAGTCGTGATTGACTATTTGGTGTGTAGCATCATTGGACCCAGATTTTGGGATTTTAAAATGATCTTTAAAAGTGATTTTGAAAATATACTATATTTTTTGAATTGATCCATTATAAATAAATAAACGTTATAATTTTTAAAGATTATAAAAATTATGGTTTTTGTGAAATATAGTTAAAAAAGCTGATTTTTAGAAATACGATTAAAAGTCGATTTTTTGAGAAATATGAACTAATGATTTTATAAAATAATTTAGATTGGATTTTTGAATATATGATAAAAGTTTAAATATAGGATTTATAAAATTTGATTATTTTATAAATCGAAATGATGAAATTATAAAGGAATTTAAAGACGTTTTAGAATAATAATATAAACTGATTTATATTAAGAGATTTATAAATGGATATTTATAAATTGAAATATAGACATTATAAAACGAGTTTTTATAAGTGTTTGAATGTAGTGAAAGTGAATTTCATAAATGAATGAAATTTATAGAATTATAAACTGTGAAGTTATAAATGAAATTTATAAATAGTAAGATTATAAATTTGTGAAGTTAATTGAAGAATAGATTTGGTTAAATAAATAAATCTTATAAGTTATAAGGTTTATAAATTGAAAAGTCTTTAAAAAGAACGATTTTGTAAAATAATCGTTTTATAAGTATTTAACTTATAATATAAACATTTAGTTTATAATTGAGTTATAAACTGAAATAGGTTAATAAAGGAATTTATAAAAAGGAAGTTTTTATAAATAAAAAGAAACGGAATTTATAAACGTTGTTTTGTAAATCCGCAAATAACTTATTTTGATAAGTTAATTGTTATAACTTATAAATGGAGTTATATTCACGTTTTAGACAGTGAATAATCCTTTAAGTTAAAGTGAATAGAAATAATGGAATTTGTGAACATAGTATATTCACGTTTTTGAATAGTGAATAACATGTTAAAGAAAATGTTTTAGAATGTGATATTTTAAACAGAATTAAAACGATCTAACGATGTTTTAAAGGTGTTGAGATTCGAAACCATAGATTTCAACATTTATTGTTGAAATAGACGTTTTCGAGAAATAAAAGGAAATGGTGGACTATAACACTGTTGTTATAGTAAATGATTTCCGAAAGGAAATGTTTTGTATAGTATTGGGATTTATATATCTATTTTAATTTCGAATCCCTATACTAGTGATTTTGGGTTGTCGTAACGATGTTTTACGTAACATTCGTTTTGGCCCAAATAAAAATGTTTAAGAGAATGATTTCCCTTAAAGAATGAAATATATACTTAATTCGATTTAAGTATATTGAATATTTTCTAAGTGTTGAAAATAAAAGGAATTTGTGAATTACTTATGAATAGATAAGTATGGAAATGTTTTCCAATGTGAAGTGAATATAGAGAATTTATCTTTTTGAAGATAAATTGAAAATGAATAATTGAAATCGTATATGCATGAATATTTTGAAATATAAATTCATTATGGAATTTATATGTGAAAAGTGGAATTTGTTGAAAATAAATATTGATTTATTTTTGAAGTGTTGAAATTTTATATCTTGTAAAGATATTTTGGAAAATAAATAATTTGGAAAAATTATTTGGAATCTGGTGATGTGTGCATATCCAGTGATAGTTCAATAACCGACTATCAATATTTCCCTTTGAATGGGTATTTGATGTGATTGATTGAATTTGAATGCACACTTATTTTTGAATAAGGGCTCACTATTCGGGTTAACCGGGAAAGGACCATGGGGTCGTATAACCCACTCCGAATATGTGATACGTCGTTGTGAATTGCATTTGAAGATCGGTGTTGAAGACCGGTATTTGCGAGAGTGATAGGATGAACTATCGATTGACTCTGCACCGAGTAGCTACGGTATTGAGTTCTCCATATGTGATGGTGAATCCGATCAGGATTGTGAATATCCGGATTGCAAGGACTTCTTTGTAAGTGCCTTCGGTTTTGTTCGAGCCCGGAACAAACTTGTATGGATTGTATGCCTGACATTACAATTTGAGATATAAAGCCGATTTCTTTCAAATATATTTCTGTTGGTGGCGGAGAATTTATTCTTTGCTTAACACCCTTCTTTGAGACGTACGAGCTCAAAGGTTATATAGTTGAAGTTATCAGCGATATATCCCATTTTGGTAATGTGACATGCTGAGTGATGCTGAAATGATCATTGTGTTGATTATTGTGATAGGATCATTTATTTGATCGTCTATCTTAGTGATCATTGTGTTGATCATTTGTTGACCCAAAGCATGGCTTTTGTATAAAGTATGTTTTTGTGGACGTGAATTCGTCGAGCCTCACACCCCGTGAATGGTCAAAACAGGAAAGAAGCAGCAAGGTTATGAGGGGTAGCACCCTTTAGGATGTGTCCATTTCCTTCTGGAAAAGGGTGGTATCATGGTATGGAGCCCAGATATTTACTCATGTTGAAAACACTTTATGATTGTGTGAATTGATTACGAGCGCTCGGTGAAAAGGTCCCAAAGGACCGGGGGATGGCATATTCGGTCAGTTGTTACTCAGTTAGGAGTAACCCGGCCTTGTGTTGGTAGAGATCCGGTTTGGTTCTCGGGGATGTCCATCCAGAGGCATTCTCATGTGGCAATGGGAAGTTCCTTGGCCTGACCATTTGTTGGAAATCCAAAGAAACAATACGAAACTTGTACGGTTTTAGTTGTAGAACCTGCCATTTAATATGGTAGCTATTAGTAGGCATAATATAATGGTACCTATGCTGGCTAAGATTTATATTCTACTTTCGAAATGAATTTCTTCTACACTATGCACTAATAATAATATCAAAATTGATTTGATTTTAATGCGTATCAAGCATCTTTGACTATCATAAGGAGAAATCTCCTCCAAGTCTGCGTTTGCATTGTGTGTGTGGCAGGAGGCCTTATGGTAGTCTCATTTTTAAAAGCATTGCGAATTGATTTAAAAATATTCCTCTATTTTGATTTTAAAGATAAATAAACTATTTTGAGTTCTCACACCAGTCACATGACTGACTTGGAGTTTATTGTTTTCCTTCCTAAACTCTGGGTGCCCACCAATTTCCACACGGGCAGTTAAGAGTTAGGTTTATCAGGATATTCAGGATATTCAGGAGTTGCTGGAGGCAAGCTGGATGGCATGGCATATTACTTATATAGTATCTCTTTTTCCGCTGCACTGTTTATTGTTGTATGTTGTTGTACACTCTGATGATATGATGTAATGTAATGTATAAAATGTAATAACTGATATAGTTCTTTGTTTAAAGATTATTCATTTATTATTATATGTTGTTCCGCTGCGAATTGTGAGATTCTGATGTTGTTCTGTTGTTTTCTGTCCCGTCCTATTTTCTTCTGTTTTTCTTTTTCTTTCTATTCTCTTTTTCTTCTATTTCTAAATTTTCTGTTCTCTTTTCTATTTTCTTTTCTCTCTATTTTCTATCTTCTCTCTTCTTCTCTTTTCTTTTCCTAAATTCTTTTTCTTAAAACCCCTAAGGGTTCGTATTTTCGTTCATCTTGAATTAAACAAAGGAGATTAGTGTCTATTCAAGGAGTACGGACTTATGGGTCTTTACATTTGGTATCAGAGCATATGGTTAAGCGACAACCATGGTTCTGTTGGGTATTAATTCATTAGAGATAGAGTCAGCAGTACTCTAGAATGAGTTTGAGTGTAATAATAGCTATGAGAGCGTATTTGTTAGTGAATATGAAATTGTTTTATATTGTGATGATTGGTTTATTGAGTGGCATATGAACCTTCCTCAGCACGGTATGTACAACTTTGCCGAAGGGGTTTCTAAACACTTGAATAGAACAATTCGACATAATATTGATTTTAAATTGGGTAAATGAAATAATTTTACCTCGATTATATTTTATATATGAAAGAAATAATTTTTCAAAATTATCAAAGTGTATAAGTTGATTGTTTGGTTGTTTGAATAATCTAAATAAAAGAATAATTGTATAGTAAAATGAATTATAAGAATTGAATTATAATTAAAGTGATTTACAATTGTGAAATAAACTTATATATATAAGAAGTGAAATTATATGAATATGAGTTGTAAATAATCAAGTGGATTAAATGAATGTGAACTTGAGTATATGAATGAAATTCAACTTTGTAATTGAATTGAATTAATGAATTGAATGTTAATCAATTAAATGTAAATTTAAGTTGATATAAAATAATGAACATAAATGTAGATTCATTAAAATCTAATGTTATTGGAAGTTGAATAAGTTGAACCAAGAATGAATATAAGCAAAGGAATTTGATTGTATTATATAAACGTTGGTTGTTATATGATTGTTGATTGATTATATGTAATTCATTAAGTGTTAATGAAATTGAAAGCTATGTAATTGAATTCAAATTGAAAGTAAATAAATTTGAATAGAATTGAATGTGAATTGGATTTATTTAGTGAATGCAAACTAATTAAAATTTAGAATGAATGTTGATAAAATCCAATGTTAATAAATCAAATATGATTTAGAGTGAAAACCATTTCATTGAATACTAATGAGAATATAAATGAATATTGATTGGTTATGGATGTAGTTGGTTGATGGTTGAATATATATTGCTATTGTTGCATTGCTATGTGACATATATAGTCATCATGTTGCTATATGTTGTATATTGAGATTATTGTCTATATGCATGATTCTCATGTTGTTTGTTGAGTGTTTAGTAGGTGCGGATCGCGTTTGCTTCGCATTTGGAGTTCGCTTTAGCGCTATATTAGCCGTATATGCTTGCTAATAAAATATAAGGTACATATCTCGGATTAAATATCGTACTTTTACACTTTTTTTCCCTTCGGGATGCCTCATTACTTGATGAGATGTATATTTGTGATATATATACTGTCATTTTTTTTTCGGATCGAGCCGCGCAAAGGAGACTATGGCGAATTTTTCCGGAAATTTAAGGCGTTAGAAAAATTTGAGAAAATTTGGAAAATTTTGAAAACTTTAAACTTTATTTTGGAATTGAAAGTTAAATGATATACTTGTTTTTGAAAAGATAACTAAGTATGATTGGAAAACTTAGTAAAGAATTGTAAGAAGTTTAATTATGAATTTTGGAAAAATAAATAAATTCTGTAACCTTTCTTACTTGTAATTTCGAGGACGAAATTCTTTTAAGGGGGGAAGATTGTAACGACCCAGAATTTTTATTTTGAATATTTAATTAATTTTAAATATTTATAAGTGAATTTTTAAGTCAAATAAATTTTATTTTGATTTATTGGATTTAATTGGATAATTAAATCGATAATTTAATATGTGAAATTATGGAAATAATTGAAAATTGAGTTAAATATGATTGAAAATAATTTGGAAAATTTTATTTAATCATACTGGAGTTATAGAAATATTTTAGAACTTTTAAAATCGAATTAAAAGTTAATCTGTGAAAATTGAATATTTTAATATTTAATAATCGACTGTAAAATAGTCAATTTTTGAACAGTCTCAGAATTGAACGAAACCAGTTCCATTGGATCCGTAATAGTTAGTTATTACCGGATTTCAATTTTCGTGTCAATCGGAGTTATCGTTTGATCGTGGCAGCTCGAAACGCATCGAATTATTTTTAATTTAAATTTGGCGAGTCAAAATAGCCATTTTTCAAAAAGTCTCGGATTTCGACGTAACCAGTTTCATCGGATCCGTAATGTGATATTATTGTAAGGTTTCAAATTTCAAGTCAATTGGATTTACCATTTGTCCGGTACAAATTAAAACGCCTAGAAATCGACTTAAATCGGTTTAATTTAAATTGAACGTTTTCAGCCATAACTCACACATACTTCCGAATTAGCTTCCGAAACCTGTTCCATTGTGTCCGGAACGCGGGATAAACCCTAGGTACGCTGGTTACGGCGTCTAAATCGGAGTTCGGAATTCCCGGGATGAATAGTGTTTACGCTAGCTGTTTCTTATAAATAGACCCCCACCCTCTCAAAAAAATAAAAAAAAAAGAAATTAAAACCCTAAACTAATGTAGCCGGCCCTAATAAGTGGATGGCCAGAATTCAATCTCATTCCCTCCTCGATTTCTTCCAATCCGTCGACAATTAGGCTAAGGTTTCAACATGAAAGACGTAGAGGGCGATGAGAGCTAGAGTTTCAACGGTGGAGATCGGAAACGGAGTCGTGTGGAGGGAGCAAATGGGGGCCGTTCTCATCAGTTTTGGCACGCGTTTCGAGGCCTACCTCAGGGCCGAGCCCTATGGTGCTTCAGGCGAGAGTGGGGTGGGGGATTAGCTTCGTTTTGGTAGTGGTTTGATGGGGTTTTATCGAGCGAGGAGGTGATAAAGTCTAACCCTAGTTGTCCAAGATGGGTTCAGCCATACGTGTTTGGAGCTGTAGCTTGTGCGTGAGGTAGAAGATGATGGTGGACGGCCTGATGAAGGGGGGTGTGGGATCCAGTGGCTCAGATTTAATCTAGGTTATAAATATAGAGTAAATGTTGTAAATTAGTTGATTTAAATACGTTCAAACTTGTAAAATGCATATCTTTTTCATACGAGGTCGAAAAAATGCAAATCCAGTTGCGTTGGAATCGTATGGACGAGCACTACGCGATGGAGTTGGTTTGGAGTCGTTTGGAGTTAGTGAGAATTTCGGGTAAAATTAAACGCGCGTTTAATTTTATTCGAAATAAAAGCTTAAACGGAAATTAAAACCAAGGTGAGAATTTCTCACTCAATCGAATAGATTTCGATTTTATTTTAAATAGTTAGATTTAAAATATTTGAATGCATGTTTGAATGATGACTGTAAATTATTGATTGTTAAAATAGACATTATGCGCCGTTAGTAAGCGGATGTTATTTAATATAAACATATACCGCGAATATTTCATAAACAGTGAAATTGGTATTATATATAATATCAATATATATATATTGGCATATGTATATATTGCAGTTGATTGATTTCCCGCATTTTTTGTTTAGCGGATGAGACCCTATTACGCCGTTATTAAGCGGATAATATTTAATAAGAACATGTACCGCGATAATTTCGTACTGGAGCGAAATTGGTATTGTGCTAATGTTTTTGGATGCAGGAAAACAGGTTGGAGGGATCCAACTGGATTCCTCAACAGTATTTATTTTATTTCAGATATTTTGATATTTGATGGATTATCATATCGATATATGATATCGTTGTTAGTCGTGATTGACTATTTGGTGTGTAGCATCATTGGACCCAGATTTTGGGATTTTAAAATGATCTTTAAAAGTGATTTTGAAAATATACTATATTTTTTGAATTGATCCATTATAAATAAATAAACGTTATAATTTTTAAAGATTATAAAAATTATGGTTTTTGTGAAATATAGTTAAAAAAGCTGATTTTTAGAAATACGATTAAAAGTCGATTTTTTGAGAAATATGAACTAATGATTTTATAAAATAATTTAGATTGGATTTTTGAATATATGATAAAAGTTTAAATATAGGATTTATAAAATTTGATTATTTTATAAATCGAAATGATGAAATTATAAAGGAATTTAAAGACGTTTTAGAATAATAATATAAACTGATTTATATTAAGAGATTTATAAATGGATATTTATAAATTGAAATATAGACATTATAAAACGAGTTTTTATAAGTGTTTGAATGTAGTGAAAGTGAATTTCATAAATGAATGAAATTTATAGAATTATAAACTGTGAAGTTATAAATGAAATTTATAAATAGTAAGATTATAAATTTGTGAAGTTAATTGAAGAATAGATTTGGTTAAATAAATAAATCTTATAAGTTATAAGGTTTATAAATTGAAAAGTCTTTAAAAAGAACGATTTTGTAAAATAATCGTTTTATAAGTATTTAACTTATAATATAAACATTTAGTTTATAATTGAGTTATAAACTGAAATAGGTTAATAAAGGAATTTATAAAAAGGAAGTTTTTATAAATAAAAAGAAACGGAATTTATAAACGTTGTTTTGTAAATCCGCAAATAACTTATTTTGATAAGTTAATTGTTATAACTTATAAATGGAGTTATATTCACGTTTTAGACAGTGAATAATCCTTTAAGTTAAAGTGAATAGAAATAATGGAATTTGTGAACATAGTATATTCACGTTTTTGAATAGTGAATAACATGTTAAAGAAAATGTTTTAGAATGTGATATTTTAAACAGAATTAAAACGATCTAACGATGTTTTAAAGGTGTTGAGATTCGAAACCATAGATTTCAACATTTATTGTTGAAATAGACGTTTTCGAGAAATAAAAGGAAATGGTGGACTATAACACTGTTGTTATAGTAAATGATTTCCGAAAGGAAATGTTTTGTATAGTATTGGGATTTATATATCTATTTTAATTTTGAATCCCTATACTAGTGATTTTGGGTTGTCGTAACGATGTTTTACGTAACATTCGTTTTGGCCCAAATAAAAATGTTTAAGAGAATGATTTCCCTTAAAGAATGAAATATATACTTAATTCGATTTAAGTATATTGAATATTTTCTAAGTGTTGAAAATAAAAGGAATTTGTGAATTACTTATGAATAGATAAGTATGGAAATGTTTTCCAATGTGAAGTGAATATAGAGAATTTATCTTTTTGAAGATAAATTGAAAATGAATAATTGAAATCGTATATGCATGAATATTTTGAAATATAAATTCATTATGGAATTTATATGTGAAAAGTGGAATTTGTTGAAAATAAATATTGATTTATTTTTGAAGTGTTGAAATTTTATATCTTGTAAAGATATTTTGGAAAATAAATAATTTGGAAAAATTATTTGGAATCTGGTGATGTGTGCATATCCAGTGATAGTTCAATAACCGACTATCAATATTTCCCTTTGAATGGGTATTTGATGTGATTGATTGAATTTGAATGCACACTTATTTTTGAATAAGCGCTCACTATTCGGGTTAACGGGGAAAGGACCATGGGGTCGTATAACCCACTCCGAATATGTGATACGTCGTTGTGAATTGCATTTGAAGATCGGTGTTGAAGACCGGTATTTGCGAGAGTGATAGGATGAACTATCGATTGACTCTGCACCGAGTAGCTACGGTATTGAGTTCTCCATATGTGATGGTGAATCCGATCAGGATTGTGAATATCCGGATTGCAAGGACTTCTTTGTAAGTGCCTTCGGTTTTGTTCGAGCCCGGAACAAACTTGTATGGATTGTATGCCTGACATTACAATTTGAGATATAAAGCCGATTTCTTTCAAATATATTTCTGTTGGTGGCGGAGAATTTATTCTTTGCTTAACACCCTTCTTTGAGACGTACGAGCTCAAAGGTTATATAGTTGAAGTTATCAGCGATATATCCCATTTTGGTAATGTGACATGCTGAGTGATGCTGAAATGATCATTGTGTTGATTATTGTGATAGGATCATTTATTTGATCGTCTATCTTAGTGATCATTGTGTTGATCATTTGTTGACCCAAAGCATGGCTTTTGTATAAAGTATGTTTTTGTGGACGTGAATTCGTCGAGCCTCACACCCCGTGAATGGTCAAAACAGGAAAGAAGCAGCAAGGTTATGAGGGGTAGCACCCTTTAGGATGTGTCCATTTCCTTCTGGAAAAGGGTGGTATCATGGTATGGAGCCCAGATATTTACTCATGTTGAAAACACTTTATGATTGTGTGAATTGATTACGAGCGCTCGGTGAAAAGGTCCCAAAGGACCGGGGGATGGCATATTCGGTCAGTTGTTACTCAGTTAGGAGTAACCCGGCCTTGTGTTGGTAGAGATCCGGTTTGGTTCTCGGGGATGTCCATCCAGAGGCATTCTCATGTGGCAATGGGAAGTTCCTTGGCCTGACCATTTGTTGGAAATCCAAAGAAACAATACGAAACTTGTACGGTTTTAGTTGTAGAACCTGCCATTTAATATGGTAGCTATTAGTAGGCATAATATAATGGTACCTATGCTGGCTAAGATTTATATTCTACTTTCGAAATGAATTTCTTCTACACTATGCACTAATAATAATATCAAAATTGATTTGATTTTAATGCGTATCAAGCATCTTTGACTATCATAAGGAGAAATCTCCTCCAAGTCTGCGTTTGCATTGTGTGTGTGGCAGGAGGCCTTATGGTAGTCTCATTTTTAAAAGCATTGCGAATTGATTTAAAAATATTCCTCTATTTTGATTTTAAAGATAAATAAACTATTTTGAGTTCTCACACCAGTCACATGACTGACTTGGAGTTTATTGTTTTCCTTCCTAAACTCTGGGTGCCCACCAATTTCCACACGGGCAGTTAAGAGTTAGGTTTATCAGGATATTCAGGATATTCAGGAGTTGCTGGAGGCAAGCTGGATGGCATGGCATATTACTTATATAGTATCTCTTTTTCCGCTGCACTGTTTATTGTTGTATGTTGTTGTACACTCTGATGATATGATGTAATGTAATGTATAAAATGTAATAACTGATATAGTTCTTTGTTTAAAGATTATTCATTTATTATTATATGTTGTTCCGCTGCGAATTGTGAGATTCTGATGTTGTTCTGTTGTTTTCTGTCCCGTCCTATTTTCTTCTGTTTTTCTTTTTCTTTCTATTCTCTTTTTCTTCTATTTCTAAATTTTCTGTTCTCTTTTCTATTTTCTTTTCTCTCTATTTTCTATCTTCTCTCTTCTTCTCTTTTCTTTTCCTAAATTCTTTTTCTTAAAACCCCTAAGGGTTCGTATTTTCGTTCATCTTGAATTAAACAAAGGAGATTAGTGTCTATTCAAGGAGTACGGACTTACGGGTCTTTACATTCACATAAAATCCATAAATAATAAGACTTCAATTTCTAGTAATAAAATATATATATTTTCCAATTCAAATTATACTAGAATATTCATTTCAATTTATTTTGGGAAAAATCCAATTGTAAATATACTATCTTAAAATTTCCAACTTAACATTTAAACATAGGATATAAATTATCAAACTCCATTTTCTAAATTTTCTTCCATTTTAATAAAGAGATTTATACACCTTTTTATTTCAAATTTTTCAACTTCATATGTATATAAATATGGAAGAAAACATTTATTCAGTATAAAATTTAAGATTTTTATTAACCGTATTCCATCCAAACCATAGAAATCTCATTAAAAATAGTTATATATAGACCGCGGTGCCTGTATATAGTTTTCTATCCTATGGTCAAGTGATACGGATATTTATCATTTCAATCCGCAATTTAAAAAATAAAACTGCGGTTGTATATCATTTCAAACCGCAATCCCGAATGAAATGTAAATGCATACTAACTTGCAGTTTAATGATATCCAAATAAAACATTCATTCAACAACACATCCATCATCCAATCACACATCGATCAATATCAATCAATAACAATTATATATGTGATCATATATAACAGGTGATAACTGGCAGTTTATTCAAATTAAATTTATCAACTATTAATCTAACAGTTTATTCAGTAATAATTTATACAACTGTTAACTAGCAATTCATATGCAACAATAATTTCCAACAGTCAATTAATACGCAATAAATCAATTAAATTAACAGTTAAATTTAATAAAATGCAATTCAACAGATATGAATGAAATAAACATGCCAGATACCCATAAATAAATTTCTATTCATTTCTAAAACTTATTTAACAAACATAAAAGCTTCTAGTAATTGTGAGTGGGTTAAAACACTCACCTTTTGAATTTAAATCGAATTTAAAATTCGATTTAAACCCAAAAATTCGCCCGTCTCGGAATTCGTCCAAACCAGCGTCATCAAGTCCGGAATTAAATTACGATCCTAACAAAAGAAATTTCGTGTGAATCCGACTTCGTATGAGAAAGTTATGGCGAAAAATGATGATTGAATTCAAATTGAAAAATAAATAGAAACGACACACAATTAACAACTTACTACGCCACGTCACCTTCTCTCCCAGGCTTCACGCGCAGGCACCAATTTGCACGCAACAGAGAGAAACGAACCCAACACGTCCCTTTTTGACCAAAATCCGACCGTCGATTCGACCAACGAACCATATAGATCTAACCCCCTCAGTCCCCTCTCCAATACCCAAAAACCGTTTCTCGATCCGATGAAGTTTTGTGCGATGATGATGAACGGTTTTGGGGCTGTTTGAATTTATTCTGGATGAACGACAGCTCCAATTGAAAAACGAATTTCACCATGAGATTACGCGTATCGAAAACATCAACATAAATTTTTTTGAAAATTTTCTGAGGTGTTTGAATTTTCACTGAATTTTGCAATTTGAAATTGGATCTGAGATGTATACATTGAGGAAGAAAGAAGGTTGAAGAAAATGAACGTACAACAGATGAAAAAAGAAGGGAGCTAGGGTTTATAACTGTATATTTATAGATAGGCTAGAGGTAGGGTAGCTAGACTGGATACGCGAACGTACGGAATAAACTATGGCCCAAAAATGGCTATTTTTAATATTTATTAAATAAATTAAAATAAATTATAAATCCAGTTTTTATGTTTCAACTTCTAATATTGGCCAAATTTTGTGACTTATATAATTCAAACAATCCCAAATGGTTTTCCAAGCTTGGATGTGAATTAAAATTTATAAGTATATCAATTTTGCAGTGTTAATTTCTGCGTTTTCTTATTATTTGGGAATTATAAATTTTATTCGCAAAAACCCAATTGTTAAATCATATACTCTTATACTCTCACTTAAATCCAATTAGATAAATAAATTTGACTTCCATTCCAACTCATTTGATTGCAAATAAACTTTTTACCATAAATAAAATTCCAAATTATTAATAACTTAATTCTCATTTCCTTTACACACAAACATCGTATTATAAAGGTATCTACATTATTCTCCATTGGTTTGCCTTAACTTATTTAAGGTAACCTTACATTAATATCTATTGCTATGTTTTCAAATTATTCTTCCCTCATTCTTCTTTACTATTATTAATTCTAATCTTAACGAATTCAACATTATAAGTTTGATAAATTTATTAAATTCACTCAATTGTTTACAAATTCCATTTTAAATTCAATAACGTAATATTTTACGTTTAATTCTATTTTATTTGTAGTAAATACCCTTTGTTGGATTTAATATTCAAATTATAAATAAAATCTTGCTTTCTAAAGTTATATCAACAATGGTCCAACTAAATTTGAATTAGCTTTAACTTTATTTTATGGAATTAACTATTGCAATAAATCCAAATTGATAAATAAGGCTTGATTCCTATATTAACTACTTTGGTTCCAATTAACCTTTTATGGTGAATATGAATTTCAAGGTATAATTGAAATCTTTATATCCATTTGATTTCACTGTTTCATTTTTATTATTAAATCCATTATAGCCAAATGCATGAAATTAATATACACAAATATTTTAAATCCCAACTTAAGTTTTACTTAACGTATAAATAAACGTTTAAATTTTCTTAATTGCAATAACTCAATTACCTTCATTCTTTTTATTCGCGTGCCCAATCTTTATTTAAAATCTTTACTATAACCCATAGTCTTATTAAAATAGGAATTTACACTACCTGTAACGTTAATTTCCATCAGTAAAGATCTTACACCCTTTGTTCCATAGATTTAGATTTCACAAATTTAGCTACTGCATTAATTCTTATTTATATAACATAAATGTTCATATACTTTGAATTCATTCCCAATTCACCAACTCAATTAATTATGCTTTACAAATGTGTTTCCAATATATAGGTATTTTATACTAATTGTTATCATACCCATAATTACACGCTTATAACTAATTCCCACATTTGCATAAATTTATTAAGTTAGAATGTTTATTAAGGTTTATGCATTTCCAACTTGTACTGATTTTACACAATTATTATGATTTCTCACAGAACGTTAAATTTATTAAATGACCATTTATTATAATTTAATTCCCTTAATTGAATCAATTGCTTATTATTATATATATTCTTTTCATTCTACCATTCCTTCCCAATATAAATTCATTAACGTATTTACACATCCCTATCTTTCAAATATCAATAACCAAACTTGATTACAAACACTGTCCTTATCAATCTTCATAAGTTTGTTCAGATCTATACTCCTTTATATAATTAGAGTTTATGTCTCTATTAGATTTCTTTTCACTACAGGCATAAATTATTACTATCTTACTAATTACATCTTTGTATTAATGAACACCATTCAAGTTAATATTTGTACTACATTCACAGATTCAACATTTGTTTGTTTCTTAAAATTAACTTTAAATCAAATTGTGACAATTTGCATTATCCACATTTATCGTCATAAAATCTAATTTACAAGCCTATACTTAATTATTACCCTACAATACGTTTACGTTACTATAATATCCACTCTTCCGTTACTACGTTTCTATAAATTTATTCGTTTATAAATTTATTGTCTGAAAGTTCTCCTTTTATTGACTAGACACAACAATAACCAAAATAATTAATTAGATTCATTTATATACATTAGATAAATGGGTACACTTCTGCAATAATCCTATAAATGAAAATATTTTGGTGCATAAATTTCTACATACTTAGTGCATTCATTTATTAAATTACAAATTTCCTCAATCCACATAAATCACCCATTCACATAGTTTAATTTAGCGTTTATTTAAATCTTCGTTTATACATTTAGAGTTTCTACTAAATTGAATTACACAACTTATGAACTTTAACAAATTTAGTTCACTTAATAAATTTTCTAATGTTTATTAAATTGCAATCCAATCCAGTTATCATTTCATTAATACCATTTAATCAGCTAATTATAACTAATAGCCACCCACCAATTTACGTTAATTCAATCCATGCCATATAAGTATTTAATTGTCAACATTAAATTACAATCACTATATCAATTTCTACATTTATTCTTAAACAAATTAAAATTTATATCAAATTAATTTATTAAATATTATTAATTCACGGGTCGTTACATTAAACTTCGGATTTATTTTAAATAAAGTGGTTAAAATTGGTATTTCGAATTATTTGAAATCTCATAAATTACTACACTCATGTTGTGCACTTGATAGGAGATGAAAAATCCCATAACATCTCTGAAGCCATTACACTCATATTTTCATTTTGGATTGATTTGACTTACATATAAATTTTTATTTCTGACTTGAGTGTATTGTTATTATGCCCGGGTCAGTCTGAGCTTTTTCAATGTATTGAAGACCATTTTATTTTCTGAAGGACGAAGACGAAAATTCAGTATATTACTACTATTTTTTATTATTGTAACGATCCTGAATTTTGAACAATTTAAAAATGAAAATATTTAATTAATTTTAAATATTCGAATGATGATTGACTTGAAGTTCAAATTTTCAGGATAAATTGGCGATTAAATTTTAAAATTTAATCTATAGAAAGTTGAATAAAATTTAATTTGACTTTGAAGTTGAATTTGAATATTGAATTTGTATTTAAATTTGTAACTAATGACTTAGAAAAAATAGTTTGGATTTATGAATTATTTTTATGTAAATTTATAAATTGATATTTATAGTTGAACTTCAAAATGTTTCTATATTTACTAAAGAAAATTTTTGCAAAACAAATTGAATATAAATTGAAATATATATATATATATATATATATATATATATATATATATAAATAAACATAAAATATAAAGAGTATGTTGCCTTACCTTATCACCGAAATCTACACCGTTACACACGCCTTCAACCACGCTAAAATCACGTTCTCTATTCTCTTTTATACCCTACCACTTTACCCCATTCAATCGAAACCCTTCCTTTTCATAAAAAAAATCAAACCGAAGAAATAATGGCGGCCACGAGTTTCTTCGTTCGTTCCTTCTCGAGATAATGGCGGCCTCGTCTCTTCGATTCCATGCTTCAACAATTAGGGCTTCAGCTTCGATCTTCGTTCAACTTGGCTCATTACTCTTCGGCCATTTCGATTCGGTGAAAGGTTAGTTCTTTGCTCACGATTGGTTTTAATTCAAGTTTTTATATTTGTTTGAATTGAATGCTTGGTTGCATGCTATGTTTTGGGTGATATTTGCTATCAATTGCTCTGATAATTCGATTTAAACTGATGAGAACAAATACTATAATTTTGTTTTAAACTGATGAGAAACAGATGCTATTTATTTGGTTTTGAACTGATAAGGACAGATGCAATCAGACCTTGCTTTTTAAACTGATTTGAACAAGATAAGTCACTGCATGTTGGTTGTTGGTTGTTATTCTTTATCATTTGCTCTGATATTTTGAATTTAAACTAATAAGAACAAATGCAAGATAATATTGAAGTAATTTGTTTGTATGTATATGAGTTTCTGGAAATTACTATGTACTTATATAAGTATGTATACACTGTTAGTATCAGTAATTGTTGATGTTCTTAACTTAAGCTTTTAAATCTAAAAATTTTGGTGGCATGATTTTATGTTGGGATGAATAAGCATTGCATGTTATTATAAGTAAATACATGATGTAAGTATTATATGTGTGCGTGGCTGTGAAATTGCTTCTGTATGTTTGTTTTCCATCTGAAATACCTCTGTTTCCTGTCTTCATCCCTCAGTGAGTAAACAATCTGACTTTGGTTCTGAAATATTGTTTGATGTTGAATGTATTTAATAAGTGCAGTGGCAATTGGTTGCATGTAAGAAATTTTGGCACACATGTTTTAAATATGCAAATATAAATGGAACATATCTGAACATGCTTTGCTACTTCTTTTTAAATTTATTTTTAAATTTTAATCTGGAAACTGTGAACTAAAATTTCATGTAGTTTTTGTTTACAAGATTTAAAAGCATATCACATCCATCCCAATCTTGCTCTTCTTTATTCCTTCTGAGACAAATTGAAAACAAGTTGAAAAATTTGTTCCTTTGAACTTGCACTAGGTCTCTGCATCAATTTAAAACAAGTCTGAAATTTTACTGTGAGTATAAGAATGGATGTGATGGATGCATGCTTGTGTATATGTATATATATGCCACCTCTGTTATGATATACAGTTTCAAGAAAAATTATAATACTGTGAGTAAACTCTAACTTGTTTTCACTAGAATCTGGTTGCATGACTTGAAGCTTGATGATAAATATGTTTGCATGTTGTTGAACTAAGTATACTTGTTTAAAATCTGCTGCTTGCATGTGAATGAAATATCAAAATGTCTCTCTGTTTTGAAAATGTGCAGAGTACAGGTAGAGAAAGAAAATTCATTTTCTTTTGGTTTGATCCTTGTTTGGCTATGTTTCTTAAACAGAATATGTTTGTTAAGTTTAGACCAAAATTTGAAAATAATCAAAGCAATTAAGTTAGTAATTGTTCGTAATTAAGCAAACAGAAAATTCTTTTACCCTCCTTGTTCCTGAAATATGTTAGTAATTAAGTTGAAAATTTGTTGTTTAAATTTGTATTTCATCTCAGAAATTAATCAAAGCAATTTACAAGTTTATTACTGGTAGATGTATGAATATATGCTTGCTGTTGAAAAAAATGCTCTTGCATGTTCACTTGAGTTTTGAAATTGTTGTCTCATTTTGAAAACAGTGCAGTCCCTTTGTTTTTGAGATATATGCATGTTGACTAGTTCACTTGCTCATTTGTGTTGGCTCTGTTAGCTTTGGGTTCACTGATCAGTACATGTACATGTTGAGTCTCATGACTTTGTCTCTATTTTGACCCTTGATCATTTCATGTTGACATTTACTCCACTTTGCATTTGTGCATTGCTGTCATTTAAGTTGGTCACTGTTGCATTACTTGTGGCAGTTGCTATGTTCACACGTTTTCCCATTCACTGTCACACTGTACTTGCTTCACTTGAGTTTTTGTAACTTGTACATGCTGTGTTCATTCGAGTTGCTTCACCATTGAGTGTTTCATTTCATGAACATTTGGGTCTGGTCTCTTTATCCACACTTTGTTGATCAATATACACTGCTCAGTGTACATCTCCACTACTTCATTTTGTTGCACTGTATATTGGTCTGCATCCCTTTGTTTGATCATCATGTAGCTTACTGTGTTCATTTGAATACTTTGTATTTCCAAAATTTTGATATGTTGTCCACCTGAGTTTGATGCGTTTGCATATACTCTGTCTTGGAGCTGCTGTGTTGATTGCATTGTTGTACCTGGGTTATCTCACTGATCAATTGTATACACATAGTTGTATGCTTCTCGGTTGCACTGTAGTTTGGTCTGCATCCCTTTGTTTGGTCATCAGTTGTAGCTTGTTATATTGAACTTGCAGTTGTTGCCGTAAGCTCTGTTGCACTTCGATGTTGTTTATGTTGAATCATTCACTGTCCCTGTTTCATTTGTTCAGTTGCACTTATAAATCCATGAATTGTTGTCCATTCATTTTGGGACCCTGTTTGTTCATCTGTGCTTGGCCTTAATACTTAGTTATATTCAGGCTGATTTTTGATACACTGTATTTTGGGCTGTTACCATTTATTTCAGTTCATTGCAAATTTAATTACTTGAATAAAGATTAATCCTGACTCGAGTGTTTTTTTGCGTTTTGCAATTAATGCTCGGGTCAGACCGAGTATTTCTGCAGCTTGGAGTTTTTCTCGCAGCGAAGTAAGAGAGAGAGGGGGATTACCGCATCACTAAAGTTTTTCTAGAAAAAATTTTCTTGTACTTAAGAATAAAAGATTATTCCGCTGTATAAAAATTTAATGCATTGTACAAACTCTGATATATGTATGTAAGAAAAATTTATTTATGAATAATATTATGATTATTCTGTGATTCTGTGGCTGATTCTGTTTAAACTCTATAAACTGACTAACAATCCGTCATTTTGAACGTTTCGAGTTGGTTTAATTACCGACTAGAGGCGGTCAGGGCGGCGGGTCGTTACAAAAGTGGTATCAGAGCTTTGGTTTACACAAAGCTCAGTTTATGATGTTTAATATGAATAGTTACTAGAACCACTTTAAAGAAAGTGTTTTTCAAATTTAAAGAAGTATGAAATTGTTTTCTTTGAAAAATAAAAGGTATTTTGAAAATTCAAATTTTTTCGAAAATTCCCCTCTCTAAATTTAGGATTGCGATAGTTTCTCATTCGAGAACTCATTATCGAATTATTGAGACTTATGGAAAATAAAATATAAGTGAAGTGAATTAATAAATTGGTTTAAATCCAATATTTTGAATATCTACAAAATAATAATTGTGAAATAAAATGACATTTCAATTTAGTTATAACCAAGAGGATAATTAAACTATAACTTGAGAATTTGACTCTGAATTCTTTTGAAAATTAATTTCAAATGTTTTGAAGAACGATTTAGTAAATAAATGGATTATAAGTACTTAACTTATAAATGGACTTTTGATATATAATGGAGTTATATAAACTAAATTGAATTAATAAAGAAGATTTATAAATCGAAGTTTATAAATAGAAATGGAATTTGTAAAGATTGTTTATAAATTCGAAACCAATTGAATTTGATAAACGAAAAAAATAGAAGTTATTAAAGCAGATATATTCGTGATTTTGGACAGCGAATTATCCTTTAAGTTAAATATTGTGATAGTAAATGTTGGTTGGGAATTTTATCCACGATTTTGGACAGTGGATAATCTTTTAAATAAAAATGTAGAAACACTGAATTGAATAAATAAGTATATTCACGATTTTGGACAATGAATATATTATTAACTAAAACAGATATGTTTTAGGGAAGTGATATTATGAAATGTGGTTAATGTGGAAATATAAATTTAATGGAACCAAGTTGATGAATGACTTACTAAAGAACTAGTTGATTATTTTTGAAATAGAAAGCAAATGCAAAGTTCAAATGAGATTTAGATTTCAAATTTGAAGTTGTCAACATGATAATCCATTATAGGTTTAATAAATTCAGTGATGAATTAGAATTTAAACATGCGGAAAATTAAATTAAGTGAAAAACCTAATATTGAAAAGTTTGAAGTTGGTTTAAAACCAATATTGTGAAAAGTATGAGGAATTCAAACTATGAATTAAATTGAAGTTGAAATTTAAAAAGTTAATGGTTTTAAAGATGTTTTAAAATGCATTAACCATCGAATACATAGATTTCAACATTCATTGTTGAAATAGATGTTTTCGAGAAATAAGGAAATGGTGGACTATAACACTATTGTTATAGTAAATGGTTTCCGGAAGGAAATGTTGTTTATAGTATTGGGATTTATATATCTATCTTAAATTCGAATCCCTATACTAGTGATTTTTGAGTTGTCGTAACGATGTTTTACGCAACATTCGTTTTGACTCAAATAAATGTGTTTAAAAGAACGCCTTCCTTAAAGAATGGAATATATACTTAATTTTGATTCAAGTATATTGAATATTTTCCGTGTTGAAAATAAATGAACTTGTGAATTACTTATTATTAAATAAGTATGGAAATGTTTTCCAATATGAAATGAAAGGTTTGAAATTTTATCTTTTAAAGATAAATTAAAAAAAAGAATATTTGAAATTTGTTTCAAATGGTTAAGTTGGAAAATTATATATATCTTGTAAAGATATTTTTGGGAAATTTGAACGATTAGTTCAACTTGAATATTTTCCAAAAAAAGATTGAATTTTGAGTTAAATTGAGTTTAACTTTGACACCAAAAACAATATAAGTTGAGCTTTGAATTTTGGATAGTCGATTTGGATTGTATGTCTAGCATTGTGAATTGATGACATATCAATTGATCTCTATTAAATATATATCTGTGGTGGCGGAGAATTTATTATTTTAGCTTAACATCCTTCTCTGAGACATACGAGCTCAGAGGTTATATATCGATAGACATCAATTATGTGTTGAGAATTGACGATGTAACGTGAAATCCAAATCGAATGTGAAGTCGATAATGAATTGGATTATGAATGTGAATTAGGTTTGAGATAACCTTAAATTTTCAAATCGATTTAGAGGAAAATTTTAAAATTGATGAAAAAATTTGGAATCCTCTATTTGTGATGAATGTGAATTGAGTTTTCGTAACTTATATATGTGAATATAATAATTCGAAAACTATCAGTTTGGAAAGTCATTATTATGAAAATCGTGTGTAGGTTTACATAGGTATGATATGTACGAAATGTGAAATGAAGTACTATATGTATATGACATATGTTTTCTAAAAACTGAGGATATGGAAATGTACCTTCCATTTATTATTTGTGAAGGTGATTGGAACTCGGTGGAGTGTCCATTGGAAATCGTAGCTATGTAGAATTTCCATTAGTGGAATGTCCATTGGGACTGAAATCCCCCACGATGGATCATCGTGTTTGGGATTATGTGAATTGATGCTGGCGTAATTCGTGGGGCGTGATGCCTACAGTTACAAGCGATTCCACTGGGATAGTGGTGCAATCGCCGAGTAAACTGCGATCTAGAAACCGAAGCGAAATTCGAGGGGCGTGATGCCTACGGCCATGAGCGATTCTACTGGGATAGTAGCGTAACCACCATTTGGACCGCGATCTATGGCGACAACCATGGCGAAATTCAAGAGAGATGAGAAATCTAAGGTTACAAGCGATTCTACTGGGATAGTAGTGTAACCGCCGGGTAAACTGGGATCCATGGGGGAATGTGCTTTCCATATCCATTTTTAAAAGAATTTTTTTAAAGTATTTTCACTGGGAGTTGAAGCAAGTATATTTAGTACTTGGAGATTTTTAGTCTTGCGCCTGGCCAGCGTATGCCTAATGTCTGTAAGAACGACGGTGGACTTATTAAACTTCGAGTTATCAAGTATTTTCAAACTTTGAATAGAAAATCAATAGTCTGAAATTAGAATTACATAATTCTAACCTAATGAACTAAGGAAGAAATTTTTTAAAATATCTTGAAAGCACACAGCTTTAGAAAAGATGTAATATGCAAATATTTAGCATGAAAGATTTCAAGTTTAAAAATCTGAGTTTTGTAAGTCAAAAAAATTTGGTAAAAGACTTTTGTGTCTTGATTATTGAAATTGATGAACAAAACTAGTGAAATAAAATAAATGGAATGAATCCTATAATTATTTGCAAGTTTGAAGCTTGGTAAAAATTGTGTAGGATATAAATATCGATGAGATTTTAGCAATCGTTTTTCCTAACTTATAATTTCGGGACGAAATTCTTTTAAGGAGGGGAGATTGTAACGATCCTGAATTTTGAACAATTTAAAAATGAAAATATTTAATTAATTTTAAATATTCGAATGATGATTGACTTGAAGTTCAAATTTTCAGGATAAATTGGCGATTAAATTTTAAAATTTAATCTATAGAAAGTTGAATAAAATTTAATTTGACTTTGAAGTTGAATTTGAATATTGAATTTGTATTTAAATTTGTAACTAATGACTTAGAAAAAATATTTTGGATTTACGAATTATTTTTATGTAAATTTATAAATTGATATTTATAGTTGAACTTCAAAACGTTTCTATATTTACTAAAGAAATTTTTTGCAAAACAAATTGAATATAAATTGAAAAAAAAATAATATATATATATATATATATATATATATATATATAAATAAATAAACATAAAATATAAAGAGTATGTTGCCTTACCTTATCACCGAAATCTACGCCGTTACACACGCCTTCAACCACGCTAAAATCACGTTCTCTATTCTCTTTTATACCCTACCCCTTTACCCCATTCAATCGAAACCCTTCCTTTTCATAAAAAAAATCAAACCGAAGAAATAATGGTGGCCACGAGTTTCTTCGTTCGTTCCTTCTCGAGATAATGGCGGCCTCGTCTCTTCGATTCCGTGCTTCAACAATTAGGGCTTCAGCTTCGATCTTCGTTCAACTTGGCTCATTACTCTTCGGCCATTTTGATTCGGTGAAAGGTGAGTTCTTTGCTCACGATTGGTTTTAATTCAAGTTTTTATATTTGTTTGAATTGAATGCTTGGTTGCATGCTATGTTTTGGGTGATATTTGCTATCAATTGCTCTGATAATTCGATTTAACTGATGAGAACAGATACTATAATTTTGTTTTAAACTGATGAGAAACATATGCTATTTATTTGGTTTTGAACTGATAAGGACAGATGCAATCAGACCTTGCTTTTTAAACTGATTTGAACAAGATAAGTCACTGCATGTTGGTTGTTATTCTTTATCATTTGCTCTGATATTTTGAATTTAAACTAATAAGAACAGATGCAAGATAATATTGAAGTAATTTGTTTGTATGTATATGAGTTTCTGGAAATTACTATGTACTTATATAAGTATGTATACACTGTTAGTATCAGTAATTGTTGATGTTCTTAACTTAAGCTTTTAAATCTAAAAATTTTGGTTGCATGATTTTATGTTGAGATGAATAAGCATTGCATGTTATTATAAGTAAATACATGATGTAAGTATTATATGTGTGCATGGCTGTGAAATTGCTTCTGTATGTTTGTTTTCCATCTGAAATACCTCTGTTTCCTGTCTTCATCCCTCAGTGTGTAAACAATCTGTAACAACCCGATATTCGCGTCAATTCATAATTGACGTTAAAACGATTTTTATTTTTTGTCAATTGCCATTTTGAAGTTTTTTAAATTTAAATTAAAATTTAAATTACAAATTGTTATAAAGTTTGATGGGCTTTGAGAAATTAAATGGTGGTCCATTTATTATTGGGCCGTGAAAATTTAAAGGGATAATCGTCGTTCTCTTTTTATTTTTAAAGATCCGTTCCCCACTTCATTTTTGATTCGTATTCATTCTCAAACCCTTGCACCAAATAAACGAAAAAAAAATAAAATTAACCGGCTTCTTTTTCCCCTATTTTTTATTTCATTCTCGTTCAAAACTTAAAACCCTAACAAAAGAAAATTAATGGTGGCTCGTCCCTTTCTTCGGTCGATCGAGAAATAGGGCTTCGTGCAATTCGCAACTTCAACCGCTCAACCCTTGCTCTATCGGTTGCTCGTCGCTGGGAGGCTTCGGCACTGGATTCGAGTTCCTCTATGCATCGTCTAAGGTGAGTGTTATTACCACTCACATCTGATTCGACTTTGTTGAATTCGTTGCTTATTTTGTTTTTGTGGTCTTCGGCCGTTCGACTTTATTTTGATGTTGGTAATTACACTGATTTTATCGATTTCGGGTATTTTGATGATCTCTGGATTGATGATTTTACTTGATACGATTTTGGGTTTTTGTGTAACTTCGGCCATACTGCCCATTGCCTCTGGTCAGTGAATTATTGGCATTGACTTCTGCTGTTCAATGGTTTGTAGTTTTCCATTTTCACTATGTTATTGCAGATTTAAAACTTTGAGTGGTCTATTTTATTTACATTTCCCCTTGCACCTGATTGTGTTACTTTGCTCGCTTCGGCCATGACTTGAATCAATGAAGTTTCGGCTGTAGTTGCACAGGGTATTTGTCGAACTTGTATCACTCGAGTCGGCTGCCTAATTGTTTGATTTGCCTCCGAGTTAAATTTGATGCTTTCTTCATACACTTGGTTTCTCTGTAGTCTCTGGTATTATTACTCGAGACAATTTTCATTTGGATTCATGGCTTTGACATGGATTTTATTCTAATGGACATGCCAGGCATCTCAATTTTGTTTGTGTGCAAACTTAACCTATTACAACTTGATGTTTGTGATTGATTCAAGAAGTAATGTGGTTGCATGAATGATAATATTACCTGTTTATATAAATATGTGTGTAATTTGTTGTGCCCATCCACTAGGTCGAGACATGAACTCTGCTGTAGTTTTGAATTCTTGTTGTATTGATATGTCTATGCGTATATATGTATGTTGTGATTCTTATTCACTGGGCTTCAGTTTTGGTTACTGATTGGATACAATAGTTGTCATTGTTAGTTTGTTGTATTTTGATGCTAGCTTGCCCATGCTAATTCAGATTGCAGTTTTCATTTTGTTGATCATTTTCCTATCGCCGTTCTGTGGCATGTGTTCGTGTTGTTGTACATATGTTTTGTGTATACACATGTGTAATCCTACCTGTATATAGGTAGTATATGTTGCAGACTTATGTTGTTGTTCTTCAGGTTAGCATTTGCATGTCTCGAATGCTCATTTGCTGAATCACCATATAATTTGAAGCTATTGAGCTTCTTTCCTCACACGATCTGCTTGATATTCTCTGTGTGTACATTGCAACATGAACACTGTCTAGATACGTGTACATGCTTTCACTTAGTTGTCTGCATAATGGAAACTAGGTTGTTATAGGTCTTTGCCATGCTTTATTGAGTTGTTTGAGGCTATTTACCTCGAGACAGTATCACTCGTGTACTGTCAGGTCCATATTGCATTTGCACTTGGGTACATATTTGAAACTGATACATTGCATTATTCATTTGCAGTAAACATTCTCTATTACTCTGATTATGTTACAGTGTTCATATGTGGTTATTTAAAGCCATTTCTTTGTTGGGGCTGTGACACTTGTTGTTGCACTTACTCTACCACCATTCATTTCGAGTATGTGATGCTCTGTCCAGTTTCACAGTTGCATAACTGTTGTATCTTTTGGAGTTTGGTTTTGTGTTTGAAATGTTGGTGCACAGCCTTGCTTATTTCTCGCCAGTACATTCATGTGTACATCGCTTGTTGTTGTTACATATGTTTGGTTCACGGCTCTGTGCAGTGTATTCTTCATATGTACATTTTTGGAGCTTGCACTGTTTGTTTTACAGTTGCATGATTATATGCATTTCGTAAGTGAATTAGCTTTGTAGTTACGACATGTTTCTCTGACATGTTTCTACGTTTGTGCATGTCATTATTCAATTTTTATTGCACCTGAGTTTCATACTGACTTTTTGGAATTTCACCTGTGTTGAATCCGGTATTTCGGTTTGACTTTGTGCCCGTTTGTGTACATCCTTACTGTAGTGGCAAGGCAGTGCACGCAAGCGTGAACTGCAGCCACACAGAATTGAGTTTTTGGGTACATTATCACTGTAGTGGCAAGGCAGTTGCAGCCCTACTCAAATTAATATTTTAATTGATATTTCAATGGTTTGAACTGTTTTGTTTATTCAATTCAATATTCTGAATTGCATTCTGATTTGGTTTAATTACTGTCGTCTATTCATTATTTAATTATTATTGCTTCTGTGCACTAATAACTGAGTTTGAATTAGACTGACCCGAGTATTATTTTCTTTTGAATTTAATACTCGGGTCAGACCGAGTATTTCAGGTTGTAGATATTCTTCTTTGGGTTGCTGCTAGAGCTATGAAGTTCTTTCATATCTTTTGGAGTAGTCGTCGTCATTTGTAGTAGTCTGTAAAATTGTATTGGAAGATATGTATTCATGTATATTAAATACGTTAATGTACTTGTATATGTAACTTCCTTAGTCGACTGTTGTAGTTGTGTCATATGTACCGTGTCATGTGTATTGTATCAAATGTATTGTAACTGACATCAGTTACTGTATATATGAGACTTTCTGTTTGATTTGTGTTCCGCATTATATTATCTGTGTGATATTTTATATTTACTGTTCTAAACTATTACGAACCATCGTAGTTCGTTTTATACTGGAATTGGGGTATGTCGATGGGAGAATATAAATCAGAGATGAAAAATGAAAGAAAATATATTTTTATACCACTCCCATTGAGATAACCAATACTAGTATAAGGCCTAACTATTGATGGTCGCTCCTCAACAGCCTTATTCTCCGTGCTAGTTGACAGCACTACACCGTAGTGTTCTTGGCTAGCGTGGGTATAGAGGTGGGGCGTCACAGCTTGGTATCAGAGCCTGGGGTTTAGAACAAATATAAAACATAACTTAGATAGTACATGTGTTACTACTATTTGTCGATATTTTATCTCTCATCTTTGTATATGATTATCTTTGATAGTTAGGTGTGAACTCCTAACGCTTATTCATGTGCTTTGTTTTTGATTTCGTGAAAGTATTTTGGCTTCGGCCTCCGTTTGCTTTGCGAACTTAAGTTGAATTCTTCGATGATGAGGATTTTGTTCTTGTGTTTTCGGCTTTGAATTGATTTAGCCGACGTTGATTTTGTTTGAACTTGGCCATTACTTGTTGACTTCGGCATTGACTTGATTTTCATTTTTGTTGAAGTCATTTATGCATTTATGCTCGTTCCGCTTTGTTTTTCCAATTGTTAATCGATTCTTCTTTTCCGATTAGTTGTTGTCATCTTTGTCGACTTTGAAAACTTCTATTTTTGGAATTTTTGGATATTCCTACTTTGATGGATTTAGAATCGAATTCTTTGGATTTTATTCACATCTTCGAATGTGAATTTTAGTGAATTGATTTGGTTTCCAAATTTAATCGATTTTTGATTATTTCCCGATTTGTTGCTATCATTTATTAGCAACTTTGATGACCATTTCTTCGGGATTTTTGTGAACATACCCTTCGATGAATTCGGTATCGATTTCTTTGGATTCTATTCACGTCTTCGTATGTGAATTCTTGTGATTGATTGTTTCTACAATCATTTTTGTGATTTGTCACTTTAAAAATATAAATGTTTCTATACTAGTAGTAAATATCAAAACCCTTTTCTCCAAACGATTTCAAAACTATTTTACTACAAAACTCTTTTCCTAAACCGTTTTCCAATCTATTAGTATATACTAACCTTTATTTCACTCGTATGAGAAATCTAATTAAACGGCTTAGCAAAACAGGTGGTATGAAACGCTTGCGTTTACTTCGTCGGTTAATTTTTGGACTTGTTCGATTGAACCACTTGTGACATTTTTCTAGTGAAGATCTACAATTTGTTCGTAAATATTTAAGTTAAGCTAGTGGTTATGGGACATGAAGCTAAACTTTTATATTCACTAGCTTAGTGTAATTGACACTTCTCGTTGATCTTGATGATCGCTTTATGAATTAGACTAGCAATTGCGCGATGTCTCTTTCATTGCAAGGTTAGACTAGACACCACTTGTGTGATTCCACTCACGCATACCTTTTTGCTTTTTGGTTAGTCTTGACCTCAATCTGAGTGATTCCATTCACACATGCTTAGTGTAATTGACACTCCTCGTTGATCATGATGATCGTTCTGATGGTCAGACTAGACACCACTTGTGTGATTCCATTCACACATACCTTTCTGCTTTTTGGTTAGTCTTGACCTCAATCTGTGTGATTCCATTCACACATGTGGGGTAGCTCCCCTTGGTCTTCGGACCATCATGTGATAGGCCTCTTTCCCTTTTTCTGTGATTTCTAGATTCCTTATGTTGATTTCTGGAAATTTTATGCTTCACCAATTTTTGTGCATTGGTGAATTCATATGTTATTGATTTGTCATGAGTACAAATTTAGGGTATGATACCTCTTTGGATCTTTGAGAAGATTCTTGTGATATTGATTATCTCTTATCGGTTGATCTCCTGTTGATCATTATTTGCATACTTATAGTTGTATGTCAGTATGGATATTTCATATTTATGCCATACCTCTTATCGGTTGATCTCCTGTTGATCATTATTTACATACTTATAGTAGTATGTCATTATGGATATTTAATGTTATTCCATATCTTTTATTCTATTTCATACTCCGTTCGAGTTTTCATACTCCGTTCGAGTTTTCATACTCCCGTTCGAGTTTTCATACTTTCATCTTGTGATTTCTTGATTTCTTGTGATGATTTCTAGAATTTGTGCTTCACCAATTTTCGTGATTTCCATTGATAAGTTTTATCAATTCTTATGCATTGGTGGATTCGTGTGTTATTGACTTGTTATGAATACAAGTTTAGGGTATGATATCCCTTTCTATCTTTGAGAAGATTCTTGTGACATTTTTGATGAACGAAAATTCATTGGTATTATATTTTGATGCCAATTATTTCGATGAAATTTTGACGTATGTCGAAGTTGCTACTGACATTGCTATTTTAATCACGTGTTTTAAAATTTGTTATTCTTCAAAATATTTCAAAATATAAATCAAAATTGTTTTCAAAATTTTTACGATTTGCGCTTTCAAAAGAATGAGGAAGCGAATTAAACGTTTCAGAAAAATCGAGGACTATGACCCCTTTCTTTTACTGATTCGCTTAATTCCGGACTTGTCCGTTTGAGAACGTAAAATGTTATTTATTTAAAATACACAATTTTGCACTTTCAAGGAAACGATGAAGTGAATTAAACGATTTAGTAAAACTCGTGGTTATGGGTCATGTGCGTTTGCTATTTCGGTTAATTTCGGACTCGTTAATTGAAAATTTGTGATTTCTGATTATCGTTTGTGATAATCAGATATTTGCTGTTTCTGATTATCGCTTGTGATAATCAGATATTTGAGATTTAATTATCGTTTGTGATAATTAAACATTTGCGATTTGAGATTTGATTATCAATTGTGATAATTAAATATTTGTGATTTGAAATTTGATTACCGTTGTGGTAATTTCTGATTATCGTTTTGATAATTGGATGTTTATGATTTCTGATTTATCGTTTTTGATAATCAGATATTTATTGTTTCTAATTATCGTTTGTGATAATTAGATATTTGTGGTTTGATTATCGTTTGTGATAATTAAACATTTGAGATTTGATTATCAATTGTGATAATTAAATATTTGTGATTTGAAATTTGATTACCGTTGTGGTAATTCCTGATTATCGTTTTGATAATTGGATGTTTATGATTTCTGATTTATCGTTTTTGATAATCAGACATTTATTGTTTCTAATTATCGTTTGTGATAATTAGATATTTGAGATTTAATTAGCGCTTGTGATAATTAGATATTTGAGATTTAATTATCGTTTGTGATAATTAAATATTTGTGATTTAAGATTGATTTTCGATTTTGATAATCGAATAATTGTTGATTTGATTATCGTTTTTGAATAATCGAATATTTGTGATTTGAGATTTCTGAATTATCTATTGATAATTAGATTTTGTTGATAATTTGTGAATTTCTTTTATGAAATTAAAAGATTTCTTTGGCGTTTATATTGTATTACGCCGGTGTACCGACTCAATTTTCTCCTATTCATGATGTTTTCCACGTCTTCCAATTACGGAAATGCCTTAGGGATTTCCGATTTCTATTCTTGAGCAACCTTATATTCACATCATTGCTTCGGGGGTGTAGCACCTTCGAAATAAAGATGTTCCTCTTGTGGAGAGTCTCAATGGTTCTCAAATTCTATGGATTCCTCTTAGGAATCCAGAAAATTCATCGAGCAAACACGTTCAGGCTTTCTCTTTCATGCTCTATATGGTGAACTTTCTATTTCTAATTTCTTCATCTGGTGATGATGTTCTTTATGGTTGTTACCATTTGTCCATTTATTCCTTATGATTGCGAGGACGCAATTTCTTTAACGAGGGGAGTCTGTAACAACCCGATATTCGCGTCAATTCATAATTGACGTTAAAACGATTTTTATTTTTCGTCAATTGCCATTTTGAAGCTTTTAAAATTTAAATTAAAAATTAAATTACAAATTGTTATAAAGTTTGATGGGCTTTGAGAAATTAAATGGTGGTCCATTTATTATTGGGCCGTGAAAATTTAAAGGGATAATCGTCGTTCTCTTTTTATTTTTAAAGATCCGTTCCCCACTTCATTTTTGATTCGTATTCATTCTCAAACCCTTGCACCAAATAAACGAAAACAAAATAAAAATAACCGGCTTCTTTTTCCCCTATTTTTTATTTCATTCTCGTTCAAAACTTAAAACCCTAACAAAAGAAAATTAATGGTGGCTCGTCCCTTTCTTCGTTCGATCGAGAAATAGGGCTTCGTGCAATTCGCGACTTCAACCGCTCAACCCTTGCTCTATCGGTTGCTCGTCACTGGGAGGCTTCGGCACTGGATTCGAGTTCCTCTACGCATCGTCTAAGGTGAGTGTTATTAACACTCACATCTGATTCGACTTTGTTGAATTCGTTGCTTGTTTTGTTTTTGTGGTCTTCGGCCGTTCGACTTTATTTTGATGTTGGTAATTACACTGATTTTATCGATTTCGGGTATTTTGATGATCTCTGGATTGATGATTTTACTTGATACGATTTTGGGTTTTTGTGTAACTTCGGCCATACTGTCCGTTGCCTCTGATCAGTGAATTAGTGGCATTGACTTCTGCTGTTCAATGGTTTGTAGTTTTCCATTTTCACTATGTTATTGCAGATTTAAAACTTTGAGTGCTCTATTTTATTTACATTTCCCCTTGCACCTGATTGTGTTACTTTGCTCGCTTCGGCCATGACTTGAATCAATGAAGTTTGGGTTGTAGTTGCACAGGGTATTTGTCGAACTTGTATCACTCGAGTCGGCTGCCTAATTGTTTGATTTGCCTCCGAGTTAAATTTGATGCTTTCTTTATACACTTGGTTTCTCTGTAGTCTCTGGTATTATTACTCGAGACGATTTTCATTTGGATTTATGGCTTTGACATGGATTTTATTCTAATGGACATGCCAGGCATCTCATTTTTGTTTGTGTGCAAACTTAACCTATTACAACTTGATGTTTGTGATTGATTCAAGAAGTAATGTGGTTGCATGAATGATAATATTACCTGTTTATATAAATATGTGTGTAATTTGTTGTGCCCATCCACTAGGTCGAGACATGAACTCTGTTGTAGTTTTGAATTCTTGTTGTATTGATATGTCTATGCGTATATATGTATGTTGTGATTCCTATTCACTGGGCTTCAGTTTTGGTTACTGATTGGATACAATAGTTGTCATTGTTAGTTTGTTGTATTTTGATGCTAGCTTGCCCATGCTAATTCAGATTGCAGTTTTCATTTTGTTGATCATTTGCCTGTCGCCGTTCTGTGGCATGTGTTCGTGTTGCTGTACATATGTTTTGTGTATACACATGTGTAATCCTACCTGTATATAGGTAGTATATGTTGCAGACTTATGTTGTTGTTCTTCAGGTTAGCATTTGCATGTCTCGAATGCTCATTTGCTGAATCACGATATAATTTGAAGCTATTGAGCTTCTTTCCTCACACGATCTGCTTGATATTCTCTGTGTGTACATTGCAACATGAACACTGTCTAGATACGTGTACATGCTTTCACTTAGTTGTCTGCATAATGGAAACTAGGTTGTTATAGGTCTTTACCATGCTTTATTGAGTTGTTTGAGGCTATTTACCTCGAGACAGTATCACTCGTGTACTGTCAGGTCCATATTGCATTTGCACTTGGGTACATATTTGAAACTGATACATTGCATTATTCATTTGCAGTAAACATTCTCTATTACTCTGATTATGTTACAGTGTTCATATGTGGTTATTTAAAGCCATTTCTTTGTTGGGGCTGTGACACTTGTTGTTGCACTTACTCTACCACCATTCATTTCGAGTATGTGATGCTCTGTCCAGTTTCACAGTTGCATAACTGTTGTATCTTTTGGAGTTTGGTTTTGTGTTTGAAATGTTGGTGCACAGCCTTGCTTATTTCTCGCCAGTACATTCATGTGTACATCGCTTGTTGTTGTTACATATGTTTGGTTCACGGCTCTGTGCAGTGTATTCTTCATATGTATATTTTTGGAGCTTGCACTGTTTGTTTTACAGTTGCATGATTATATGCATTTCGTAAGTGAATTAGCTTTGTAGTTACGACATGTTTCTCTGACATGTTTCTACGTTTGTGCATGTCATTATTCAATTTTTATTGCACCTGAGTTTCATACTGACTTTTTGGAATTTCACCTGTGTTGAATCCGGTATTTCGGTTTGACCTTGTGCCCGTTTGTGTACATCCTTACTGTAGTGGCAAGGCAGTGCACGCAAGCGTGAACTGCAGCCACACGGAATTGAGTTTTTGGGTACATTATCACTGTAGTGGCAAGGCAGTGCACGCGTGCGTGTACTGCAGCCCTACTCAAATTAATATTTTAATTGATATTTCAATGGTTTGAACTGTTTTGTTTATTCAATTCAATATTCTAAATTGCATTCTGATTTGGTTTAATTACTGTCGTCTATTCATTATTTAATTATTATTGCTTCTGTGCACTAATAACTGAGTTTGAATTAGACTGACCCGAGTATTATTTTCTTTTGAATTTAATACTCGGGTCAGACCGAGTATTTCAGGTTGTAGATATTCTGCTTTGGGTTGCTGCTAGAGCTATGAAGTTCTTTCATATCTTTTGGAGTAGTCGTCGTCATTTGTAGTAGTCTGTAAAATTGTATTGGAAGATATGTATTCATGTATATTAAATACGTTAATGTACTTGTATATGTAACTTCCTTAGTCGACTGTTGTAGTTGTATCATATGTACCGTGTCATGTGTATTGTATCAAATGTATTGTAACTGACATCAGTTACTGTATATATGAGACTTTCTGTTTGATTTGTGTTCCGCATTATATTATCTGTGTGATATTTTATATTTACTGTTCTAAACTATTACGAACCATCGTAGTTCGTTTTATACTGGAATTGGGGTATGTCGATGGGAGAATATAAATCAGAGATGAAAAATGAAAGAAAATATATTTATATACCACTCCCATTGAGATAACCAATACTAGTATAAGGCCTAACTATTGATGGTCGCACCTCAACAGCCTTATTCTCCGTGCTAGTTGACAGCACTACACCATAGTGTTCTTGGCTAGCGTGGGTATAGAGGTGGGGCGTCACACAATTTGACTTTGG
Organism: Allium cepa; assembly: GCA_030765085.1. NCBI lineage: Eukaryota > Viridiplantae > Streptophyta > Magnoliopsida > Asparagales > Amaryllidaceae > Allium > Allium cepa. The sequence goes on from CM060944.1 coordinate 239,823,602, forward strand.
TTCTGAAATATTGTTTGATGTTGAATGTATTTAATAAGTGCAGTGGCAATTGGTTGCATGTAAGAAATTTTGGCACACATGTTTTAAATATGCAAATATAAATGGAACATATCTGAACATGCTTTGCTACTTCTTTTTAAATTTAGTTTTAAATTTTAATCTGGAAACTGTGAACTAAAATTTCATGTAGTTTTTGTTTACAAGATTTAAAAGCATATCACATCCATCCCAATCTTGCTCTTCTTTATTCCTTCTGAGACAAATTGAAAACAAGTTGAAAAATTTGTTCCTTTGAACTTGCACTAGGTCTCTGCATCAATTTAAAACAAGTCTAAAATTTTACTGTGAGTATAAGAATGGATGTGATGGATGCATGCTTGTGTATATGTATATATATGCCACCTCTGTTATGATATACAGTTTCAAGAAAAATTATAATACTGCGAGTAAACTCTAACTTGTTTTCACTAGAATCTGGTTGCATGACTTGAAGCTCGATGATAAATATGTTTGCATGTTGTTGAACTAAGTATACTTGTTTAAAATCTGCTGCTTGCATGTGAATGAAATATCAAAATGTCTCTCTGTTTTGAAAATGTGCAGAGTACAGGTAGAGAAGGAAAATTCATTTTCTTTTGGTTTGATCCTTGTTTGGCTATGTTTCTTAAACAGAATATGTTTGTTAAGTTTAGACCAAAATTTGAAAATAATCAAAGCAATTAAGTTAGTAATTGTTCGTAATTAAGCAAACAGAAAATTCTTTTACCCTCCTTGTTCCTGAAATATGTTAGTAATTAAGTTGAAAATTTGTTGTTTAAATTTGTATTTCATCTCAGAAATTAATCAAAGCAATTTACAAGTTTATTACTGGTAGATGTATGAATATATGCTTGCTGTTGAAAAAAATGCTCTTGCATGTTCACTTGAGTTTTGAAATTGTTGTCTCATTTTGAAAACAGTGCAGTCCCTTTGTTTTTGAGATATATGCATGTTGACTAGTTCACTTGCTTATTTGTGTTGGCTCTGTTAGCTTTGGGTTCACTGATCAGTACATGTACATGTTGAGTCTCATGACTTTGTCTCTATTTTGACCCTTGATCATTTCATGTTGACATTTACTCCACTTTGCATTTGTGCATTGCTGTCATTTAAGTTGGTCACTGTTGCATTACTTGTGGCAGTTGCTATGTTCACAAGTTTTCCCATTCATTGTCACACTGTACTTGCTTCACTTGAGTTTTTGTAACTTGTACATGCTGTGTTCATTCGAGTTGCTTCACCATTGAGTGTTTCATTTCATGAACATTTGGGTCTGGTCTCTTTATCCACACTTTGTTGATCAATATACACTGCTCAGTGTACATCTCCACTACTTCATTTTGTTGCGCTGTATATTGGTCTGCATCCCTTTGTTTGATCATCATGTAGCTTACTGTGTTCATTTGAATACTTTGTATTTCCAAAATTTTGATATGTTGTCCACCTGAGTTTGATGCGTTTGCATATACTCTATCTTTGAGCTGCTGTGTTGATTGCATTGTTGTACCTGGGTTATCTCACTGATCATTTGTATACACATAGTTGTATGCTTCTCGGTTGCACTGTAGTTTGGTCTGCATCCCTTTGTTTGGTCATCAGTTGTAGCTTGTTATGTTGAACTTGCAGTTGTTGCCGTAAGCTCTGTTGCACTTCGATGTTGTTTATGTTGAATCATTCACTGTCCCTATTTCATTTGTTCAGTTGCACTTATAAATCCATGAATTGTTGTCCATTCATTTTGGGACCCTGTTTGTTCATCTGTGCTTGGCCTTAATGCTTAGTTATATTCAGGCTGATTTTTGATACACTGTATTTTGGGCTGTTACCATTTATTTCAGTTCATTGCAAATTTAGTTACTTGAATAAAGATTAATCCTGACTCGAGTGTTTTTTTGCGTTTTGCAATTAATGCTCGGGTCAGACCGAGTATTTCTGTAGCTTGGAGTTTTTCTCGCAGCGAAGTTAGAGAGAGAGGGGGATTACCGCATCACTAAAGTTTTTCTAGAAAATTTTTTCTTGTACTTAAGAAATAAAGATTATTCCGCTGTATAAAAATTTAATGCATTGTACAAACTCTGATATATGTATGTAAGAAAAATTCATTTATGAATAATATTATGATTATTCTGTGATTCTGTGGCTGATTCTGTTTAAACTCTATAAACTGACTAACAATCCGTCATTTTGAACGTTTCGAGTTGGTTTAATTACCGACTAGAGGCGGTCCGGGCGGCGGGTCGTTACTTATAATTATTCCACTGCTTATTATGCTCCGCTGTATTTATTTTTTATTTTTTGATGTATGCATAACTCTGATTTGAATTGTAAAAGTATAATCAAATGTCATTTGTAAGACAGCTTCATGAACTTTTTATTTGATTACTATATTTTGTCATTCCACTGTGAGATTCTGTGTTTTGTTTTTTTTCCTTCTTTTCTATTATTTTCTTATTTACCCCATTATCAATCCACCCTTTTGAATGGGTTGAATTAGATATGTGTGGTTTGTTGTCGATTTAAATCGTCCAAAAAGTTGGGTCACTACAATAAGGTAGTGTATAGACTATGGGAATATATAAAATATGTTAAGAGGGATATGGATAATGCCTTAACGCTATTTTAATACTTTTACTTTAATGTAGACACATTATAATAGCGTACTGTACTACATAGTAGATAGTTTAACAGATCCTTAGGAGATGTGAATACAAACATGTCTTAAGTTACTAGAATCACGTTAGACACTGGATAGGAGATGTCAAAAGCCGTAAACATCTCTGACACCATCACACGCATATTTACCATCCATTTAACTTACATAAGAATTTTTAGTAAGTGTTTTGTCTTTTCAATTCGGTTAGGTCGACCTGTGCACTTCAGGATTGAAGACCTTATTTCTGGAGGATGAAATCGAAGATTTGTACTATTATTATTTATCATATTAAACCACTGCATCATGTTGTTCCGCTGCATTTATTTATTTATTTTTGTTGTATGTAATTCTGATCTGTATTGTAAAGGTATAATTATTGTTATTTATAAAACAGCTTCATGAAATGTTATTTGATTATTATATTTAGTATTTCCGCCGCGAGTTTCTATATTTGTTTTATTTCTTTCTCTTTTTCTTATTTAGCCCATAACAATCTTTCCTTTTGAATGGTTTGAGTCTAGCATGTATGTCTGCTTAAAATGTTTAAAAAGGTAGGTCGTTACAGTTGGTATCAAAGCTTTGGTTTAGCGTTAACCTTAGTTTTGTGAGGTCTGACTGAAATAGAATAGGGTAGTAATACCCTAGAATGAGTGGTTGAGTGTATATATACGATAGATCGTATTTGTTAGTGTTATCAAAGGTTTTTGTATTTTGTTAATTTGTTGCGCTTTGTATCTATAAATTCTAGTCGGTGCATAGGACGTTATGGCATTGATAGGGATTTCTAAACACTTAATAGGACAGACCGACACAATACTTGTTTTGAAATGTAGGTAAATGAAATAATTTTTCCTATTATATATTTTTTATATAAAATAATAAAATTTTATAAATGATATAGTTAGTTGTTATATTTGTTTGTTATGTAGTGAAATTTTATAAATATTGATTGGATAAAAAACAAGATTTACAAATAAAATGGATATAAATTGGAAAATTTTAGAACTTAATTCTGGGATTTTGAAAATTTCTTTCAAAAAAATTTGTAACATAATACCAGTAGTATTTAGAAGTATTTTCTGACATAATATTGTAATTTAATTTGAAAGAAAGGTTTTAGTGAAATTTTAGAAAGAAATAAGTCTGGTGCTCCCTTCTTTGTCACTGGAAAATAATTTCGGTAATGAGTGGACGCATCACTGATGTTCGTTTTCAAGTTTCAAAGTGGGAATCACTTGTAGTAATTTTTACTGCATAATTGATTCGATAAATAAATCTGGAGTTTTAAACTCCAAGTATGATTTGATATATATAAAAGATATGATTATATATATTATTTTACATTAATTGAAATGAAACCCGGTTGTTTAGTTCTTAAGTTTCTATAAATTAGAAACTGAAATTATTGAAATGGATGAATCCTTGACTATATTAATAATTGGCAATTTCCAAAATCAAAATATGAAATTTGATGTCAAAAGGATAAATGAAATAAAGAAGAAACTAATAATTTGTAAACTGAAATAAAATGGAAATGAAAATAAGAACATGTAACTATTGAACATTTTGATTTAAAATGAATATGAAAACTTGTGTAACCTTTTATTTCGTTCTTAAAAACATATATATAACTTACCAAATTATTAAAAGTTGAAATGTTAATAAAGGTATGTAATAGAATATTATACAAGTAGAACTTAGGAAAAATAAAAGTGTTCAATGGACTTACTTTTATGAATAAGAATTTTAATGTTATTAATTATTATGGACTTAAGTTGATAATTTGAAATGCTACTAATTAAAGGTAATAAAAGTAAATGATACTGTAAGTACATACTTAAAAACATGAATTTATATTGAAACCATATGTAATTAAAATGGGTAATATAAAAAGTGAATGATTATAACTTCAGAAAACATTGAAATGACTTAAAAATGGATCTAATATCTAACAATACTACATATATGGAAAAACGAATATGAAAAGAATTAATCTATAAATGGTAAATTGAAATTGTAAAGAAATTTACCTAATAATGTATAATTAAAAATTGAAAAAAATATAACTTACTTAAGCAATGAATGTAAAGTAATAATATGAAAGAAATGGCATTAGATGAATAAAGAAGAAATGAACTTTTGTAAGTAATAATGAATGTGAGTTAATGAAAATAAACATTGTATGAATGGGAAGGAAAAGTAAATGAATAAAAAAAGGAAGATCAAACTAAATTTGTAAATGTGAAGTAAACTGGAAAAAATGTATGCAGTACTTCAATAATGAACTTAATTATGATCCAAATAAATGAAATTGATATAACTTGTGTAAGTAAAGAGTGTAAATTAATGAAAGAAGCCTTACATGAACGAATGAAATTTAAAATTTTGTAAGTAATGATGGATAATTAAAGAAAAATCATTATATAAGAAAAAATGAAAAATAGGAATTATGAACAATAAATGATGTGAAAATATAAATAGAGTAAACTTAAAAATGTGCTAAATTATTATTTGTTCGACTTATGGATTGGTTGGGAAATGATACTTCTATTTTTTTATAAGGAAGTATAAATAATCCATAAAGTTTTATCTACAACTGTTGAGTGTATGCTTTATTTCATGGTTTATTTATCATTTTTGTATGTTTAAAAGTTCTAAACCCGAACAAACCATTGGTTGGTTGCTATGGATGTATGTTTGATTTCTTTGATTGCATGTGATGATATGATGGTTGTATTGTTTGTTTCTAAGTGACTATTGTATGCTGTGTTGTTTTATTGTTATAAGTTGAAACAACTTAAATATTTCTCTTTTATATAATTATTAACTCTTTTGGGTTATATACGTGAAATATAGGTTATGGAAGCAATTGCTACTACTTTTGTTTTCATAAAATAAGCACTATTTGTCCGACAAATAGGTACGTTCTCGGAATACGGTTTTATAGCGATATTGTATTATTTTCCCATGGTTTGGGATATTATATTTTGAAATATATGATATATATTGTTATTGTTTATATTTCTATTATTCCCAGACATCTCCGTACAAAGGAGACTCTGTCGAAATTTTTCATGAATTTTGGACCTAGAAAATTTTGTGAAATGTTTTCCAAACTTTTGTTAATTTGACTATAAAAGGATTTAATCGTTACAAATTGATATATTTTATTTAAATTATTTAATTACGTAAATTAATTGTTTGTAAACTTAATATTTTGAATAAGATATATTGATTTCTAAATTCCTACTTTTCCTTTCTTTTCTTTTTCAATGATGAAAAGTTCTGAGTGGGGGAGCGTGTACCAACCCGTAATTTTTGATAATTATAATTTGTTTATTTAATAATGTTTTCTGATCTAATGTTGGAAGAAATAAAAAATTTGGGATATGCTAATGAAATGATAACTAAAATGAAATGTAATAATTTTAATTTAAGTTAATTATTAACAATTTGAATGAAATTCAAATCAACTGAAATGATTTAAAGGTTGTACTTGGTTATAAAGTGAAGATGGGAAAAACAAATGTAAATATTTAATTAATTAATGAAATAATATATAATTAATGGTAATTGAATAAAATCAATGTTAAGTAAATAATTATAACATTTGGTTGTAAATAATAGCTTGTTAATGTGACTAGAAGTTAATGGAGACAATTACTAATTTATTTAGCATGTTAAATTTGATTGGGAAATCAACTTTAATTAATTCACTTAATTAGTGCGATTAATGTAGATTTAATTTGATAATTATATAATATTAATTCAATAAGGTGTAACCAATGTAACTAATTGCAAATTGAATAGAATTAGTATTCTAGTAGTAATTATAATACTTGTTGTGGATAATAAACTTACAAATGATATTAAATATAAAAACGATGACAATTGTTATTTGTTACCAATTTAAATTGAAAATCAATTACAAATAAACGTAAATAAATGTTACATTAATGTGAGTTAATACAATAACTGAAAAGCGTGAATGTAATAAAATGAATAGAAATGCTAATTTTATTCATAAGGTAATAATTGATTTAATAAAGGAATGAAACCAAGATAAATAAATTAATTAGGATTTTTAAATTTTAATTAGTGTGAAAATTTACAAAATTCAATGTAATTGAAATATTGCAATCAACTTGGTAAAAGGTGAATTTGAGGATATTAATGTAATAAAGTATAAACTAAGGTCAAATATATACATGGAGAATTGATAGGTAGAATATTAGGATTGAAATCAAACTTTCATCAATTTATGGAAAACTAAATTATAATTTATTGGATTTAATTATAGTGAAATTGAACAGTTTAATTAGTATAATAACCAACACTGGATTTGATATATAATTTTTTTTAAATTATTCTAAATGTCTAAGTAATCAAAAATGATGAAATTTGTTAGTTTATAAATATTGAATAAAATGATGGTTTAACTAATTTAATATTAATTTATTTAATAATGTAAAAATAGCCATTTTGGTCACACTCTCGGATTTTGATTAAACCAGTTTCATTGGATCCATAATGGTGAATTATTGTAAGATTTCAAGTTTCATAGTGATAGGACTTGTCGTTTGATCGTATGGACTCGATACGCGTAGAAATCTATTTAATTGCAATCAACTGAAGTCAATTTGAAATAAGTTGATTTGAACCTAATTTCTTCATACGATGGAATTCGGACTTGAAACCTATTCCATTGAATATAAAAATATCGAAAACATCGATTTTGATATATGGAATGACCCATTTTCGATCTACCTATAAATATCCCATTATAAATCCTAATTGTTTCTCATATTCTCATTTACAGTACGTACTATTCTTTCTGCTCATCTCTTTCTAATGGCAAACAAACAAAAACCAGTTCAAAATTGATCAATTGCAAATCAAATTCAATTCTAAAGTCAATGTCCGCAAAATATATTGAATTATATATCGATTTGAAGCTCTTGACAAGCGTAATCTTTTGCAACAATTCGTTTTTCATTTTGGTTCGTCGTTTGATCAGTAAACATCGAAGAACTCTCGGTCGTTTGCTGGGCTTCGATCGACTTCGATCGATTGTTGAATTGCAAGTACCGTGTCGTAACATCCCGCCTTTTTGTACGTTTAAGCAGATACACGAGCCGACTCAAACCATACAGAAGGGCGGGTTGTTATTGAGGTGAATAAGAAAAAGCCGGGAAAGAAAAAACATAATCTTGCAGCGTAATGAAAAAATATAATAATCAAATAAACAGTTCATGAAGCTGTTTACAAAACTTTTGATTACACTTATACAACACAGATCAGAGTTACACATACCAGAGAATAATAAATAATGCAGCGGAATACATGATGCAGTGAAATATAATAAATAATAATAATACAATCTTCGTCTTTGTCCTTCAGATATAAGGTCTTTAATTCCTGAAATGCTCAGGCTCACCCAAGCAGATTGAAAAGACAAAACATTCGAGTCAGAACTAAAAGATCTTATGTGAGTAGAATCAACAGTAAATATATATGAGTGGAACAGCGTCAGAGATGTTTATGGGGTTTGACATCTCCTATCTAGTGTCTAACGTGAGTGTAGTAACTTAATAGATGCTCGGGATTCACACCTCCTAAGGATTCATTAAACTATCTACTATGTAGTGCAATGTGCTATTATAGTCTATGCAGTACCGTAATGCCCTTCTCCCCGTAAACTGGAGGACTGTCAAAGGGCACTCCATAGGTATGGTACAAAACAAACTTGTAGAAGGCGCTGTAGGGCATGTGAGCATGACACATGAGGAAATGCCAGGGTAGATACACCATTTGCAGATCCAGACTGGTGGTAATGCATAACAGCTACTACCGCCTACCTCGAAACACTCTCAAATCATTAATCAGAGGGTTGCCACCAAATCAATCAAAAATCAAAATATGATGTCGAAGAAGTGTGTCCGATAGGAGGAATGACCTCACTTGGCCCGACATGGATCCTGATTTAAGTTACATCTAAGCTGACTCACAGGAGTCGGGGTCACGTCATACCTCATACAGAAATTGTTTACCAAACCATCCTACTTCATTCTAGAATCTGCACCATGTACACAGTTGTTAAAGTAGTTTTCGGTACTAGCAAAGAGTATGACAATATCCGAGCCCGGTCTCTTTGACAACCAATCACTTATTACACACCGGATGGTTCGTTTACATTTCAAAAATCAATTCTCAATTTATATCAAAATATCATATTCTCAAGCCATGTCATTTTCAAATCATATATTCACTTTCAAATCATGTCCCCTTTACTTAGTCTGGAAGTTTAGGAATAGTTTAAATAGTTATAAATAGTTAAAATATTCTAAAACGCTTTAATTATATGTTAAAATACTTTTAAATTGATTTAAGATAGTTAAATAGATTTAAATTGGATCAAATATAATTAAAATAGATTAAATATCTCTAAAATAGATTAATTATATTTAAAATAAATAAAGATGGTTAATTAGTTTTAAAAGTAAATTAAATTGGTTTAAAATAGATCAAAATAATTAATATAGTCAACATTGGTTAAATAGTTTAATAAATTTGAAAATTTTAGTAATTTGAAATTTTTAAATAATATTTTTAAACAGTTTGTATAAAAATGTAAATTTGGAATTTATATCAATTCAAACTATTCATTACATTTCAACACATTTGGACTAAATTTCAATTTCCAAATCAACAAACTAATTTCAAACCTTTCAATTAAAATTTCAATATACTATTAAATTTCCTATCATTTCGATCCATGTTCAAACATCAACTTGAATTACTCTAATTTCAAAATATTTCAAGATATATTTCAAACAAATCAAATAGCCCAATTTCGATAGATATTCATTTATACTTAAAAATTAACTTTAAACTTTCAAATTAACTTATTACAGAAATTTCTTAAACCAAATTCACATCTGAACACAAAACTTGATTTTCCAAAAATACTTCAATTTATATAAATCAAATTTTACTTCAAAATATCATTTAATTCCATTCAAAAATTAAAGATTTTAAAATCATTTAATTTAACCACTCTGTTGTCTGGATATAATTCTCTACCCTAGGGTCAAGTGATACGGATATTTATCATTTCAATCTGTAATTTAAAATTTTACGGTTATGTATCATTTCAAACTACAATCCTCAAATAAATAACATCCATAAAATTGCTTGAGTCTATCATTTCAACCCATAACGATTTTTCCTTAATCTATAGATCATTCGGGTATGTATCATTTCAACCCATAGTGAACCTGCAATTTATAACGATATAAAATACAACATCCAGTCATCCAATATCAACAATCAACATCCATCACAGTCATCATCCAATCAATCAGTAAATGTCAATATAGAACTGATAATCAATAACGGGTATTTAACTGGCAATTTATTTTCAATAATAAATTAAATAACTATTTAATTCAAAAAAAATCAACTTAACTGAGATGGTGATTCAAAATATACCAAACAGTCATAAATAAATTTCTAATTACATCATAAATTTAATTTAACAAACATAGGAAATGTTAGAAATTGCTAGTGGGTTAAAACACTACTCACCTTTGAATTTAAATCGAATTTAAATCAAAAAAGTAAATAGCCTCAGAATTTGTCCAAACTAATGTTAAAATGTCCGAAATTTTAATACGATCCCAACACAAGAAACCTTGTGTGAAACGGACCTCGAACGTGAAAGTCATACAAATAAGAACGCTCGATAATTAAAATAAAGCAAAATAAAAATGGAAAATAAACAAAGCAAACCCAATACCTTCCCTCCTATCCAGTAGGTCCACATCCTCATCTACCAGGTAAGCACGAACCTAAATCCACCCTATCTCCCTACAGATGCAACCGCAACTCAAACCCTACCGTGCGCGCCTGAAGCCACGACCGACCATTTGATATTGCCGATCACCTCCACCACCTTGGCTGACCTCCCTAGTCCCCAGTAACCCCACGAATTGCCAAACCAAGCACATGTATGCACCAGCCACCGCCGGCTACGCAAAATCCTAACCGAACTAAATCGTTAAATCTAGCCGTTGAATCGATGGACCAATTAAAACGATGAGTTGCATGCGATGATCTCCATAGCCCAGTACCCTTCAAATGACGATCGGTCGCAGTTGATCGCGACTCAATGAATGGCCGCGATTTATTCTTCAATTTCTGGACGAACGGTGGTTCAAATTGAAAAATGAATTACAGATTAGAGATGCGCTCATCAAGAGTTTGAAATCGATATATAATTCGATATAATTTAAGGAGTTTGAATTTTGATGTTGAATTTGAAATTCAGGAATTAGGTTTTGTCTGCCACTGGAATGAGGAGATAAGAAGAAACATACGTACAGACAAATGAGAATGAGGAATGGCTAGGGTTTATAACTAGCTATTTATAGATATAGCTAAAATAAAAAGAATGGACCAGATTGATTGAACGATAATCGACCCGAAAAGCCCATTTCGACTCCGAAACGAAAATGGGTCAAACCATATATCAAAATGGATGTTTTCAAATATTTTAAACTTATTGGAACCGGTTTCAAGTCCTAATTCCTTCGTGTGTAGAAGTTATGCTAAAATGAGCTTATTTCAAATTGATTTCAATTTATTTCAATTTAACTGATTTCTAGGCGTTTCGAGCTCGTACGATCAAACGACAAGTCTGATCGTTACAAAACTTGAAGTCCTACAATATTTCACTATTACGGATCCAATGAAACTGTTTACGCCGAAATCCGAGACAGTTTCCAAAATGACTATATTTAAGTTAATTAAATAAATTAATAATTAATTGATAAAATCACATTTTTATTTCCAATTTAATAGCTATCAAAATTCCATCATTTCCAATTACTTATGTAATTACAATAGCTTAAAAAAAATTTGCACATCAATTTAAAGTCAATTATTTTACCAATTTCAATGTTTGATTTCAATTCCTATAAATTCAAAGGTTATAAATTCTTTTTCCCATAACTCCATTTAATTGACTTAAATCCTGTTATTCAATCAATTTTTACTTTATAGATATAATTATAATAAATGTAACATTTACAACGTAACAATAAAGCCATTATTCCCAAAATTAATGTAACATTTAATTATAGTTATTTGAAATTGATTAGTTAAATTGGTAGCAACACTATTTATCACCATTATACATTTTATAACATTTGTAAGTTAACTCTTTACAAACAATTATCACAACAAGTCTCATTACACTGCACTTATTCCATTTCCATCCACTACACATTATTTTATTAATAAATCAACCTTTAAATTATTAATTACCTTTTATATCCCGCTCTAAATCAATGCACACAATACAACAAATATTAAAATTCCTTACACAATATCGATCTTATTCAATTACCTTTAATCGGATATTATCTCATTAATTAATTCATATTCATATTCATTTTCTTATATTAAATTTATAACCAAGTTATAAAATTTACATTATTTCAATAAATTGGAATTTCATTCAAGCTATTAGCAATTAACTTACATTTATATTGTTACAACTCATTCTAGTTATTATTTCCATTAACAATTCACTAATTTTTATTCTCTTCCATATTAAATTACGAAAATCTTATTAAATTAACAAATTTAATTATTGAAATTTTACGGGTCGTTACATGTGTTGTGGAGAGTGTTGAGAGAAGGTTATCTAGGTATGTCGCACGTCGTTTCAACGGCTACATCGTCATGCATAATTAAATTAGGGTTTAGCAACAAACGGTGGCGACTCCTTTATGGGCGACATTCGACGGGGCTGAGGCATACTACAGTGAGGAGGAGGCTGAGTGTAACAACCCGCATATTTATCGAGTTTGTATTTAAATATTTTATTTAAATATTAACTCGTTAATCGGATTTTGGTCCGAAAAAGTTACTTTTTGCAAACGGTCAAATTAGGACTCGAGACCACTTCCATTGAGTTCGAAATGTCATTTACAACTTTTTTAAGTATAAACATCGATAGGTTTGGAGTTAGTGAAATTTCACTAACTTTTCCCGCTTTGGATTTTGGGTTAGTTTAGCCTATTAAGCCCAAGTTCCAACCCTCTTCTTCTCACTCTTCATAAATTTCCTAATTAATCAAGCTTTGGCATTAATGGTGGAGGGAATGGGAAATTAAAATTCCAAAACTCAAATTCAATTGCAATCCATCTTTCTACTCCAAACTCAAGAAGAAGACATTGGATTCAAGCTTCTTGTGCTTAGATTGAAGAAGGATTGATTCTTGCTTGCTTAAAACTTCATTTTCATTGATATTTGGTGCAAAGGTGAGATTTTTATCTCACAAATCTAGTCTATAACTATATTGGACTGTTGGGAATGATTCCCTATCACTTTTGCATGCACATTTGCATTTGGTTTGGATTGGATTGGCGAAAAACTCCAATTTTTAGCGTTTTGGTGAATTTTCTGCACTTAGGTCGTTCTGGCCATTTTCGTGTGTTCGGAGTTAGGTCGCTCACGACCTAACCCTTAGGTCGTAGGTCGTTTCTGGCCTTAAATTCCCCTTGCAGCGTTAGGTCGTTAGCCTCGGAATTAGGTCGTTGAGCCTTAGGTCGTAAGTCGTATGGACCGTAGGTCGTAGGTCGTCCTGGCCATTTCTAACGTCTTCGGAGTTAGGTCGTATGGACCTTAGGTCGCTAGGTCGTATGGATTTAGGTCGCTAGGTCGTATGACCTTAGGTCGCTAGGTCGTATTGCTTTAGGTCGCTAGGTCGTATGACCTTAGGTCGTTAGGTCATATGGCTTTAGGTCGCTAGGTCGTATGACCTTAGGTCGTTAGGTCGTTTGGCTTTTAGGCCGCTTCCACGCTAAGTCGTTCGACTCTTAGGTCGTAACATTTAGGTCGCTCGCCTCTTAAGTCGCTAGGTCGCGTTCCTTTATTAGGTTGCGTGCGTTTGTTAGGTCGTTGACCTTCTTAACTCGCATGACCTAACCCCTAGGTCGTTGGGCCTCGTTTCTACTTAGGTCGCTGCTTCTTATAGGTCGCTCGGCTCCTTAATTTCTTTAGGTCGTTTGAGTGTTAGGTCGCGAACCCATTTTAGGTCGCATGACCTTTACCCTTTAGGTCGCTGGACCACTAGGTCGTGCCCCTTAGACCCCTAGGTCGCAACCATTAGGTCGCTCGACCCTATCCCTCTTAGGTCGTTAGACCTCATTTTGTCTTCACTAAGTCGTACCGTTTTGGACGGGGCGCTGCCCCCTGGACCCCCGTGACCTGACCGGGCAGGTCGAACGCCGTAAGTGGTGGCGTTGCCCCCGCACCCCCACCTTGGGGGGTTTCCACCCCCCCTGGACCCCCCCTCCGTAGGGGATCTTATCTGAAAAACATTGAGCTGATTTCCTTGGATTTTATTCACATCTCCGTATGCGATTTTTGTGACTGATTGTTTCTATAATTGCTTCTGTGTTTTGTCACTTTATAATATAAAGGTTTCAATACTAGTAGTAAATATCAAAACTTTTTAACAAACAATTTCAACTCTATTTTTAATAACAAAGCTCTTTTCTTAAACCGTTTTCCAATCTATTAGTATATACAAACCTTTACCTCACTCGGATGAGAAATCTAATTAAACGACTTAGTAAAACAAGTGGTATGAAACGCTTGCGTTCACTTCGTCGGTTAATTCTTCGACTTGTTCGATTGAACCTCTTGTGACAATTTTATTAGTGAAGATTTACAGTTTGTTCGTAAATATTTAAGTTAAGCAAGTGGTTATGGGACATGAAGCTAAACTTCTATATTTACTAGCTTAGTGTAATTGACACTTCTCGTTGATCATGACGATCATTCTGATGATTTAGACTAGCAACTGTGCGATGTCTCTTGTTGCGAGGTTAGACTAGACACCAATTGTGTGATTCCACTCAAACATACCTTTTTGCTTTTTTTTTGGTTAGTCTGGACCTTAATCTGTGTGATTCCATTCACACATGTGGGGTAGCTCCCCTTGGTCTTCGGACCGTCATGTGATAGGCCTCTTTCTCTTTTCTATGATTTCTAGACTTCTTGTATTGATTTCTAGAATTTTTGTCATTGACTTGTTATGAGTACAAGTTTGGGGTATGATGCCCTTTCCGAATCTTTGAGAAGATTCTTGTGATATTGATTATCTCTTATTGATTGATCTTCTGTTGATCATTATTTACATACTTATAGTGGTATGTCATTATGGATGTTTATGTTTATGCCATATCTTTTATGTTATATCATGTCATCTGATATTTATAGCTAGACTGACCCGTTTATTATTTTCTTAAATAGTACTCAGGTCAGACCGAGATGTTACAGGTGCTTCTGCTTGACTTCTTCCCAGGGATTCATCACTCTGACTTTTGGCTAACTGTTTAGATTAGCAGTTTTTGTTGTATACACTTGAGATATAGACTCATAGTTGTATTCTTTTGTATAGCACGTGTTGCTATTCTTTTGTATTATCGTGGATCTTACTGACCACTACTCTGATGTACACTTTCATGTGTTAGTTATATATTCATATCTTCTTCCGCATTTGTGATATGGATATCTGTGACTGATTTGTGATATGATTATTTCTATGTTTGTTTCCGAAGATAATTTATAGCCACCGTGTGATAAGCAATTACATGGATGGTCGCTCCTCAACAGCCTTATTCTCCGTGCTAGTTGACAGCACTACTCCGTAGTGTTCTTGGCTAGCGTGGGTATAGAGGTGGGGCGTCACAGCTTGGTATCAGAGCTAAACTTCGGAACAATGTAGAATAACTTAACAAGGATCATCGTCCTAGGTCTATCTTAGGAGTCATACCATAGGATTAATTCGAGTCTTCGTACCGATTTATCCTATTTCCTTTATGATTCCTTGTTTTATCTATCAAGATTGCTTGATGTTCATTGGTAAATAACCTTCTTCCTTGTAACGCCCCGGAAATTTTTGACTTTCGAAAATTCAATATCGATACTCACTTTATCGACTGACGAGAAATCGAAGGCCAAAAACCCGAAATGTTATGGTTTAAGAAAAAGAAAAAGAAGACATAAGAAGAGATAAGGAGAGAGAAGATAGAAAATATAGAGAAAAGAAAACAGAAAATAGAACAGAAAGAAAATAGAACGGAACAATAACTGAACAACATCAGAATCTCACAATTCGCAGCGGAACAACATATAATAATAAATGAATAATCTTTAAACAAAGAACTATATCAGTTATTACATTACATCACATTTCATTACATCATATCATCAGAGTGTACAACAACAAATAACATCAAACAGCGGAAAAGAAATACTATGCATAATAATACGCCATGCCATCCATCTTGCCTCCAGCAACTCCAGAATATCCTCATAAACCTTAACTCTTGACTGCCCGTGTGGAAATTGGTGGGCACCCAGAGTTTAGGAAGGAAAACAATAAACTCCGAGTCAGTCATGTGACTGGTGTGGGAACTCAAAACAGTTTATTTATCTTTAAAATCAAAATAGAGGAATATTTTAAAGTCAATTGGCAATGCTTTTAAAAATGAGACTACCATAAGGCCTCCCGCACACACACACAATGCAAACGCAGAATCGGAGGAGATTTCTCCTTATGATAGTCAAAGATGCTTGATACGCATTAAAAGAACATTTGATATTATTACTAGTGTATAGTGTAGGAAAAATTCATTTCGAAAGTAGAATATAAATCTTAGCCAGCATAGACATTTTGAACTATGCCTACTATAGCTAACTATGTTCAATAGCAGGTTACCGCCACATTCCATAGCAGGTTATACAACTAAAACCGTACAAGTCTCGTATTGTTTCTTTGGATTTCCAACGAATGATCAGGCCAAGGAACTTCCCATTGCCATATGAGAATGCCTCTGGATGGACATCCCCGAGAACCAAACCGGATCTCTACCAACACAAGCCCGGGTTACCCCTAACTGAGTAACAACTGACCGAATATGCCATCCCCCGGTCCTTTGGGACCTTTTCACCGAGCACTCGTAATCAATTCACACAATCATAACAAAGTGTTTTCAACATGAGTAAATATCTGGGCTCCATACCATGATACCACCCTTTTCCAGAAGGAAATGCACATATCCTAAAGGGCGCTACCCCTCATAACCTTGCCGCATCTTTCCTGTTTTGACCATTCACGGGGTGTAAGGCTCGACGAAGTCACGTCCACAAAAACATACTTTATACAAAAGCCATGGTTTGGGTCAACAAATGATCATAGAAATGATCACCAGAATAGACGATCAAATAAACGATCCTATCACAATAATCAACACAATGATCATTTACAACAACACTCAGCATGTCACATTACCAAATTGGGAATATATCGCTGATAACATTCAACTACATAACCTCTGAGCTCGTACGTCTCAGAGAAGGGTGTTAAGCTAAAAGAATAAATTCTCCGCCACCAACAGAAATATATTTGAATGAAATCTGCTTTATATCTCAATTTGTAATGTCAGACATACAATCCATACAAGTCTGTTCCGGGCTCGAACAAAACCGAAGGCACTTACAAAGAAGTCCTTGCAATCCGGATATTCACAATCCTGATCGGATTTCCCATCACTTAGGGAGTCTCTATACCGTTGCAACTCAGTGCAGAGACAATCGACAGGTCATCCTATCGCTCTCGCAAATACCTGGTCTTCAACACCGATCTTCAATGCTATCATAACGACGTATCACATATTCGGAATGGGTTATACGACCCCATGGTCCTTTCCCGGTTAACCCGAATAGTGAGCGCTTATTCAAAAATAAGTGTGGCATTCAAATTCAAACAAATCACATCAAATACCCATTCAAAGGGAAATATTGATAGTCGGCTATTGAACTATCAATGGATATGCACACATCACCAGTTTCCAAATAATTTTCCAAATTATTTATTTTCCAAAATATCTTCACAAGATATAAAATTTTCAATACTTCAAAAATAAATCAATATTTATTTTTAAACAAATTCTCCTTTTCATTCATAAATTCCATAGTGAATTTATATTCCAAAATTATCTATGAATATTCGATTTCAATTATTCATTCCAATTTATCTTCAAAAAGATAAATTCTCTAATATTCACTTTATATTGGAAAACATTTCCCATACTTATTTATTTATAAGTAATTCACAAATTTTATTTATTTTCAACCTTTGGAAAATATTCAATATACTTAAATCGAAATTAAGTATATATTTCATTCTTTAAGGAAATCATTCTCTTAAACATATTTATTTGGGCCAAAATGAATGTTACGTAAAACATCGTTACGACAGCCCAAAATCAATAGTATAGGGATTCGAAATTAAAATAGATATATAAATCCCAATACTATACAAACCATTTCCTTTCGGAAATCATTTACTATAACAACAGTGTTATAGTCCACTATTTCCTTTTATTTCTCGAAAACGTCTATTTCAACAATAAATGTTGAAATCTATGGTTTCGAATCTCAACACATTTTAAAACATCGTTAGATCGTTTTAATTCTATTTAAAACATCAAATCTAAACATTTTCTTTAACATATTATTCACTATTCAAAAACGTGAATATACTATGTTAACAAATTTCATCCTTTTATTCATTTTATTTCAAAGGATTATTCACAGTAAAAAATGTGAATATAACTCCATCAATAGGTTTCAACAATTTACTTATCAAAATAAGTCGTTTGTGAATTTATAAAACAACGTTTATAAACTCCATTTCTATTTATTTTATAACAACTTCCTTTTATAAATTCCTTTATTAATCTATTCGATTTATAACTCAATTATAAACTAAAGGTTCATATTATAAGTTAAATGCTTATAAAACGATTATTTTACAAAATCGTTTCTTTGAACTTCATAATTATAAATCTTATAACTTATAAGATTCAATTATTCATCCAAATATATTCTTTAATAATTTCACAAAATTTATAAATCTTACTATTTATAAATTTCATTTATAACTTCACCATTTATAATTTTATAAATTCCATTCATTTACAAAATTCATTTCCACTTCATTCAAACACTTATTTAAAATTATTTCTTTTACCCAATTTAAACAATATTGTGGCGAATTGTTCTATTCAAATGTTTAGAAACCCCTTCGGCATAGTTGTCGAGACCACGCTGACGAAGGTTCATATGCCACTCAACAAACCAATCATCACAATATAAAACAATTTTATATTCACTAACAAATACGCTCTCATAGCTATTATTACACTCAAACTCATTCTAGAGTACTACTGACTCTATCTCTAATGAGTAATACCCAACAGAACCATGGTTGTCGCTTAACCATATGCTCCGATACCAAATGTAACGCCCCGGAAATTTTACCCAAAATTCTCACTAACTCCAAACGACTCCAATCTAACTCCATCGCGTAGTGCTCGTCCATACGATTCCAACGCAACTGGTTTCGCGCGTTTTCGACCTCGTATGAAAAAGATACGAATATTTGAAGTTATACGAATCTATAATATAACTTTACAACATTTATATTATTTTTTCTAACCAAAATCAATCCTAGCCCTTGGATCCAAATGCTGCAACATCAGGCCATGTATCACCCTCCTCCTTCTCCTTCGTACGCACGCATCTTTCCTGAACATAGCCGAACCCAACTTTAGAATTTAGGGTTTAAGAATTCGACCACTACGACGAGCTATGCAACGATCAGGGACCTCCACCACGTGCGCCCACGCGAGAGCCATGCTCGGCCGCCACCTCCTTGAACTCGGCCCCCTATATTGCACGCAGTTCAAGAACGAACGCAACTCGTTCAAACCCTTCTCCACGTCGATCCAGAGCTCCAAACACGATCTCCACCGTTGAATCTCGAGATCTCTTCATGCTCTACCTCTTTGTAGTTGGAAGTTTCGTCTAATTGTTGATGGATTTGGTGTAATCGAGGGAGAAAGGAGAGAAGTTTCTGGCCGTTCAACATGGTAGTGGCGGCTGCAGTTTTCATTAGGGTTTTATTTTTATTTTTTTAATTTAGAGAGAATTATGGGCTATTTATAGAGAATTTTCGAACACTATTCATCCGGGAATTCCGAACTCCGATTTACGCGTCGTAACCAGCGTTTCTAGGGTTTACCCCGCGTTCCGGACACAATGGAACAGGTTTCAAAAGCTAATTCGGACATCTGTGCGAGTTATGGCAGTAAACGTTCAATTTAAATTAAACCGATTTAAACGATTTTCTAGGCGTTTTAATTTGTACCGGACAAACGGTAAATCCAATTGACTCGAAATTTGAAACCTTACAATAATATCACATTACGGATCCGATGAAACTGGTTTCGCCGAAATCCGAGACTTTTTAAAAAATGGCTATTTTAACTCGCCAAATTTATATTAAAAACAATTTGATTTTAAAAGTTCTAAAATATCGTTCTAACTCCAACATGATAAAATAAAATTTTACAAATCATTTACAATCATATTTAACCCAAATTTCAATTATTTCCATAATTTAACATATTAAATTATCGATTTAATTATTCAATAAAATCCAATAATTCAAAATAAAATTTATTTGACTTATAAATTCACCTATTAATATTTAAAATTAATTAAATATTCAAATTTTAATTATTAAAATTCCTGGGTCGTTACAATCTTCCCCCCTTAAAAGAATTTCGTCCTCGAAATTATTAAGTAAGAAAAGTTACAGAATCTATTAATTTTCCATAATCCATAGTTAAAACTTCTTATAATCTTTACTAAGTTTTCAAATCATACTTAGTTATCTTTTCAAAAACAATTACTATTGTTTAACTTTCAAATCCAAAATCAAAGTTAAAGTTTTCAAAAATTTTCCAATTTTCTCAAAAATATTCTAACGCCTTAAATTTTCGGAAAAATTCGCCATAGTCTCCTTTGCGCGGCTCGATCCGAAAAAAAAATGACAGTATATATATCACAAATATACATCTCATCAAGTAATGAGGCATCCCGAAGGGAAAAAGTATAAAAGTACGGTATGTAATCCGAGATATGTACCTTATATTTTATTAGCAAGCATATACGGCTAATATAGCGCGAAAGCGAGCTCCAAATGCGAAGCAAACGCGATCCGCACCTACTAACACTCAACAAACAACATGAGAAACATGAATATAGACAATAGTATCAATATACAACATATAGCAACATAATAACTATATATGTCAACTTAGCAAATGAAACAAAACAACAAATGCAAACATCAACCAACTATCATCCAATTAACATACATAACCAATAAATATTCATTCATATTCTCATTAATATTCAATGAAATAGGTTTTCAATTTAATCATATTTGATTCATTAACATTGGATTTACTAGCATTCATTCTCAATTAGTTTACATTCACTAATTCATATTCGAGTTGGTTCACTTCCAAATCAAATTCAATTCTATTTAAGATTCACTTAACTTTATTAATTGAATTCCAATTACTTTAGCTTTCAATTTCATTAACACTTAATGAATTATATACAATCAACTAACAACCATATAACAATCAATGTATATTAATTACAACCAAATTCCTTTGCTTATCAATTGGTTTAATTTAATTGATTTTCATTCAATTATTCAACTTTCTAATAACATTAGATTTTAATGAATTAACAGTTACATTCATTATTTCATATCAACTATTTACATTTAATTGATTAACATTCAATCCAATTATAAAAGTTGAATTTCATTTACATAATCTAAGTTCATATCTATCACTTAACTTTATTAATTTATTTTGATACCAATATCAACTTCATTCAACATCTCTTAAGTTATATTTCCTTTTAACTTTAAATTCACTTTTTATTTACAACTCATATTCATAAATATATTCACATAGTTTCACTTCTCATATATATAAGTTTATTTCACAATTGTAAATCACTTTAATTATAATTCAACTCTTATAATTCATTTTCTTATACAATTTATTCTTTAATTTAGATTACTCAAACAACTAAACAATCAACTTATATACACTTTAATAATTCTGAAAAATTATTTCTTTATATAAAAAATATAATCAAGGTAAAATTATTTCTTTTACCCAATTTAAACAATATTGTGGCGAATTGTTCTATTCAAATGTTTAGAAACCCTTTCGGCATAGTTGTCGAGACCACGCTGACGAAGGTTCATATGCCACTCAACAAACCAATCATCACAATATAAAACAATTTTATATTCACTAACAAATACGCTCTCATAGCTATTATTACACTCAAACTCATTCTAGAGTACTACTGACTCTATCTCTAATGAGTAATACCCAACAGAACCATGGTTGTCGCTTAACCATATGCTCCGATACCAAATGTAACGCCCCGGAAATTTTACCCAAAATTCTCACTAACTCCAAACGACTCCAATCCAATTCCATCGCGTAGTGCTCGTCCATACGATTCCAACGCAACTGGTTTCGCGCGTTTTCGACCTCGTATGAAAAAGATACGAATATTTGAAGTTATACGAATCTATAATATAACTTTACAACATTTATATTATTTTTTCTAACCAAAATCAATCCTAGGCCTTGGATCCAAATGCTGCAACATTAGGCCGTGTATCACCCTCCTCCTTCTCCTTCGTACGCACGCATCTTTCCTGAACATAGCCGAACCCAACTTTAGAATTTAGGGTTTAAGAATTCGACCACTACGACGAGCTATGCAACGATCAGGGACCCCCACCACGTGCGCCTACGCGAGAGCCATGCTCGGCCGCCACCTCCTTGAACTCGGCCCCCTATATTGCACGAAGTTCAAGAACGAACGCAACTCGTTCAAACCCTTCTCCACGTCGATCCAGAGCTCCAAACACGATCTCCACCATTGAATCTCGAGATCTCTTCATGCTCTACCTCTTTGTAGTTGGAAGTTTCGTCTAATTGTTGATGGATTTGGAGTAATCGAGGGAGAAAGGAGAGAAGTTTCTGGCCGTTCAACATGGTAGTGGTGGCTGCAGTTTCATTAGGGTTTTATTTTATTTTTTTTAATTTAGAGAGAATTATGGGCTATTTATAGAGAATTTTCGAACACTATTCATCCGGGAATTCCGAACTCCGATTTACGCGCCGTAACCAGCGTTTCTAGGGTTTACCCCGCGTTCCGGACACAATGGAATAGGTTTCGAAAGCTAATTCGGACATCTGTGCGAGTTATGGAAGTAAACGTTCAATTTAAATTAAACCGATTTAAACGATTTTCTAGGCGTTTTAATTTGTACCGGACAAACGGTAAATCCAATTGACTCGAAATTTGAAACCTTACAATAATATCACATTACGGATCCGATGAAACTGGTTTCGTCGAAATCCGAGACTTTTTGAAAAATGGCTATTTTAACTCGCCAAATTTATATTAAAAACAATTCGATTTTAAAAGTTCTAAAATATCGTTCTAACTCCAACATGATAAAGTAAAATTTTACAAATCATTTACAATCATATTTAACCCAAATTTCAATTATTTCCATAATTTAACATATTAAATTATCGATTTAATTATTCAATAAAATCCAATAATTCAAAATAAAATTTATTTGACTTATAAATTCACCTATTAATATTTAAAATTAATTAAATATTCAAATTTTAATTATTAAAATTCCTGGGTCGTTACATTCCTTCTCTTCTTTCTTTCTTTAAGGAAGAGAATGTCTAGACCAGGCCGTCCCAGAACTGGATCATCTGGTGCTGCTCCTCCGGATGGAGTTTTTATGACTGCTCAACAGCTTCTTGATTTAGTAACTAATGCTCAAGCAGCTGGAGCTAACCCGGAACCTACTCACCCAAAGTCGGGATTTGCACGCTTGTGCAGCGATTACACCAACTTGTGTGGGAAGCCCTTCAAAGGTTCGAAAAATATCATCGAGGTCCAGGCTTGGTTAAAATCATGCGATCGAATCTTTTCTCGCATGAACCTTATCGATCTCCACCGCGTTCAGGTGGCTTCTAGCATGCTCCAGGAGAGAGCATTGGACTGGTACGAACTCCTTATTTCAGAAATTAATGAAGCGGATCTCACCTGGGAGCAATTTCAAGGACGCTTCGAGTTAAAGTTTGTACCAGAAGCTGGGAAAGTAACCTTGGCTCGACGTTTTATAGACCTTGTTCAAGGTCAATCCTCTGTGACTGATTACGTCGCAGCCTTCGAGTCGCTTTCCAAATATGGGGTTGAATACATCAACACCCCATTGAAGAAGAACCAGAGGTTCGTTTATGGCTTAAATAAGAATCTTATGAAGCCACTGCTCCTGAAACTAGAAGTCGCATTTGATCAACTCGTCGATATCGCTCTTCGTCTTGAAGAGGCTGATAGAGAGAGTGATGTTGAAGTGGAAGGCGCTAAACCAAACTTCAACAACAAGAAGAGGCCAAACAAATTCAAGGGTCCTTATCCCAACAAAAAGGGTAAGCAGGCAACCCTTGCGGCAAAGACTCCTTCTCCTAGTGGTGCGAGTTGCTTCAACTGTGGGTCTGGGGATCATTATGCGAATAAGTGCTCTAAGCCCAAATCTTGTCGCTATTGTAAGAGCCCGGATCATTACATACATCAATGCCTCAAGCGTAAAGGCAAGAAGGAAGGAAAGTTGAATGTGGCTCAAGCCCCTGGCAACACATCTCGTGGCCAAGGTATTTCTCATTCCATTCTTGATGGTATTATTTTATTTCATGATCAACCTATTAGAGTTCTCTTTGATATGGGTGCGTCCCATTCTTTTATATCAAAGGAACTGGTAGACACTTTTTCCTTAAGTGTTACTACACTGATGACTTCTTTAAAAATTGCAAATCCTGTTGGTGGATCCGCAACTCTTAGTTTGCTTTGTAAAGATGTGGAGATTATTTTATGTGATTTTTCTTTCCTAGCCGATTTGCATGTCATGCGTTACTTAGGATTTGGAATAATTTTGGGAATGGATTGGCTTAACCGTTATCAAGCCCATATCCTATGTCCTGAGCGGACTATTCATCTCCGACATCCACTATCTGTTAATCAGATTTCTGTTAATCTTAAAGATTCAGAATCCTGTTTGGTGGCATCTTTATATTCTTTAAATCCTCGTGATAACGATGATGATGATGAAGATGATATTATTTCTTGTATTCACGTTGTTCGTGAATTTTTCGACATATTCGAGCCCGTTTTAGGTTTACCACCTAAACGAGCAATTGAGTTCAGAATTAATCTTGTTTCTGGAGCTCAACCTATTACTCGTCCTCCTTATCGCATGTCCAATAAGGAAAATGAAGAGATGCGCAAACAATTATCCGAATTGGAGACGAAGCAATTTATTCGCTCTAGTTCCTCGCCTTGGGGAGCTTCGGCTATTTTCGTAAAGAAATCCGATGGTACTCTTAGGCTCTGCGTTGATTACCGCAAGCTTAACGATCTTACTATTAAAAATAAATATCCTTTACCTCGGATTGATGATCTATTCGATCAACTTAGTGTTGCTAAGGTCTTTTCACAATTGGACTTGGCTACCGGTTTCCATCAGCTTCGTATCACAGAGGATAGCATTCCTTTGACATCATTCCATACTCGATATGGATCTTATGAATGGCTTGTTATGCCATTTGGGTTAACGAATGCTCCAGCTTATTTCGTTGACCTCATGAATCGAGTTTTCAAAGATTTCCTCGATCGGTTTATTCTCATCTTCATTGATGATATCCTTGTGTATTCTAAAACCGAGGAGGAGCATGAAAAGCATCTTCGGATTGTATTGGAAACTCTTAGGAGTAATCAATTAAAGGCGAAATTTTCTAAATGCCACTTTTGGCAATCTCGTGTGAAGTTTCTCGGTCATATTATTTCCGAATCCGGAATCTCCGTGGATCCTTCAAAGATTGAAGCGATTCAAGATTGGAAGAGACCGGAGAATGTGACAGAGATTCGTAGTTTTCTCGGATTGGCGGGTTATTACCGTCGTTTCATTAAAGACTTTTCTAAGATTGCCGTGCCTCTTACTGGCTTGACTAAGAAGGGAGTTAAATACCTTTGGTCGCACAAATGTGAAGCCTCTTTTCAGAAATTGAAAGAACTCCTTTCCGATGCTCCTATTCTTGTTATTCCCGAAGGGAATCAAGATTTTGTTGTTTATACTGATGCTAGTCACGTTGGTTTGGGTGCCGTACTTATGCAAAAAGAACGTGTTATTGCTTATGCCTCTAGGCAATTGAAGTCGGCCGAAACTAGATATGCTACACATGATTTAGAACTCGCGGCTATTGTTTTCGCCCTTCGAATTTGGCGTCATTATCTATTAGGAGAGAAATTTATTCTTTACACGGATCATAAGTCTTTGAAATATTTATTTTCTCAAAAGGAACTCAATTTGCGTCAACAGCGTTGGCTCGAGTTCCTTGCACCTTATGATCTTGATATTCTTTATACCCCCGGTAAGGGTAATCGTGTCGCCGATGCTCTTAGCCGTAAACAACAAGCAGTTGTTTCTATGATGATATCCGAATGGAATGATCTCGAGATTTTATCCACTTGTGAGATTCGAGAGCGCGTATCCGATTTGTGCTCATCACTTGTTTTATGTAGCCTCGAGGCTCATCCTTCCCTCTTAGACCGCATTCTTGAAGCTCAAAGGCTAGATCCTGAATTGGTTCTTCTTGGCCAAAATATTAAGGATAAAATTGACATTGAAAGTTTGAAAGACTTTGATATTGATTCTCATGGCGGCATTCGAAAATTTGGTAGACTTATCGTACCAAATATTGGTGATCTTCGTAAAGATATTTTAGAAGATTCCCATCGTTCTAAATTCACCATTCATCCTGGTAGTAGTAAAATGTACGCTGATATGAAGCGACTTTATTATTGGGAGGGAATGAAATCTGGTATTGCTAACTTTGTTAAGTGTTGCATGACTTGCCAACTTGTCAAGGCCGAACATCAAAGGCCTGGCGGGTTATTGCAACCTTTAGAAATTCCAATTTGGAAGTGGGATCAAATTTCCATGGACTTTATAGATGGCCTTCCCCGTTCTCGTTCGGGTCATGATAGCTTATGGGTGATTGTTGATAGACTTACTAAATCCGCCCATTTTATTCCGGTTCGGTCTAACCGAACCGTTCCTCTTTTGGCCAAACTATTTGTCAAGGAAATTGTAAAATTGCATGGAGTTCCTACTTCTATTGTTAGCGATCGTGATCCATTGTTTACTAGGGGATTTTGGA
Organism: Allium cepa; assembly: GCA_030765085.1. Classification (NCBI taxonomy): domain Eukaryota; kingdom Viridiplantae; phylum Streptophyta; class Magnoliopsida; order Asparagales; family Amaryllidaceae; genus Allium; species Allium cepa. The sequence goes on from CM060944.1 coordinate 239,850,572, forward strand.
AGAGTCTTCAAAAAGCTTTAGGAACGAAGCTTAATTTTAGCACCGCTTATCACCCCCAGTCCGATGGACAAACCGAGCGTGTGAATCAAACTCTTGAAGATCTTCTTCGTGCTTGTGTGCTTGATTTTGGTGGAAGTTGGGAAGATCATATTTCACTTGTTGAATTTTCCTATAATAATAGCTTCCAATCTAGTATTGGTATGGCACCTTTCGAGGCACTCTACGGAAGGCCATGCCGATCTCCTTCTTATTGGCTTGAGGCCGGTGAGAAGCTGGTTTTAGGTCCAGACTTTATTCGTGATTCCACGGAAAAGATTGAACTTATTCGACATAGGATGAAAGAAGCCCAGAGTAGACAAAAATCCTATGCCGATAATCGAAGAAGGAAATTAGAGTTTTCTGTTGGGGATTCTGTTTTTATTCGTGTTTCACCTATGAAGGGTGTTGTACGTTTCAGTCGATCGGGGAAGTTAGCGCCTCGATATATTGGGCCATTTCCTATCACTGAACGTATTGGTTCCATGGCTTATCGCCTTGCATTGCCGGCTCAGTTTTCTGCTATGCATGATGTATTTCACGTTTCTCAATTACGGAAATCCCTTCGGGATTCCGATTCTATTCTTGAGCCTGCTGTTGTGGAAGAAATTGAAGTTTCGCCGAATTTAACTTATGAGCAGCATCCTATTCGAATTATAGCTTCTGAGGTTAAACGACTTCGAAATAAAGATGTTCCGCTTGTGAAGGTTCAATGGTCCTCAAATACTAAGGATTGTTCTTGGGAATCCAGAGAATTCATCGAGCGTACACATCCGGACTTGCTTACTCCTGCTCCTTGAGGTGAACTTCTTATTTCAAAATTCCTCTTGTGTTAATATGCTTTTATGGTTGTTACTTTTTATTTCCATCTTATATATATTGCGAGGACGCAATTTCTTTAAGGAGGGGAGTCTGTAACAACCCGCATATTTATCGAGTTTGTATTTAAATATTTTATTTAAATATTAACTCGTTAATCGGATTTTAGTCCGAAAAAGCTACTTTTTGCAAATGGTCAAATTAGGACTCGAGACCACTTCCATTGAGTTCGAAATGTCGTTTACAACTTTTTTAAGTATAAACATCGATAGGTTTGGAGTTAGTGAAATTTCACTAACTTTTCCCGCTTTGGACTTTGGGTTAGTTTAGCCTATTAAGCCCAAGTTCCAACCCTCTTCTCCTCACTCTTCGTAAATTTCCTAACTAATCAAGCTTTGGCATTAATGGTGGAGGGAATGGGAAATTAAAATTCCAAAACTCAAATTCAATTGCAATCCATCTTTCTACTCCAAATTCAAGAAGAAGACATTGGATTCAAGCTTCTTGTGCTTAGATAGAAGAAGGATTGATTCTTGCTTGCTTAAAACTTCATTTTCATTGATATTTGGTGCAAAGGTGAGATTTTTATCTCACAAATCTAGTCTATAACTGTATTGGACTGTTGGGAATGATTCCCTATCACTTTTGCATGCACATTTGCATTTGGTTTGGATTGGATTGGCGAAAAACTCCAATTTTTAGCGTTTTGGTGAATTTTCTGTACTTAGGTCGTTCTGGCCATTTTCGTGTGCTCGGAGTTAGGTCGCTCGCGACCTAACCCTTAGGTCGTAGGTCGTTTCTGGCCTTAAATTCCCCTTGCAGCGTTAGGTAGTTAGCCTCGGAATTAGGTCGTTGAGCCTTAGGTCGTAAGTCGTATGGACCTTAGGTCGTAGGTCGTCCTGGCCATTTCTAACGTCTTCGGAGTTAGGTCGTATGGACCTTAGGTCGCAGGTCGTATGGACCTTGGGTCGCTAGGTCGTATGGCTTTAGGTCGCTAGGTCGTATGACCTTAGGTCGCTAGGTCGTATGACCTTAGGTCGCTAGGTCGTATGGCTTTAGGTCGCTAGGTCGTATGACCTTAGGTCGTTAGGTCGTATGGCTTTAGGTCTCTAGGTTGTATGACCTTAGGTTGTTAGGTCGTTTGGCTTTTAGGCCGCTTCCACGCTAAGTCGTTCGACTCTTAGGTCGTAACACTTAGGTCGCTCGCCTCTTAAGTCGCTAGGTCGCGTTCCTTTATTAGTTCGCGTGCCTTTGTTAGGTCGTTGACCTTCTTAACTCGCATGACCTAACCCCTAGGTCGTTGGGCCTCGTTTCTACTTAGGTTGCTGCTTCTTATAGGTCGCTCGGCTACTTAATTTCTTTAGGTCGTTTGAGTGTTAGGTCGCGAACCCATTTTAGGTCGCATGACCTTTACTCTTTAGGTCGCTGGACCACTAGGTCGTGCCCCTTAGACCCCTAGGTCGCAACCATTAGGTCGCTCGACCCTATCCCTCTTAGGTCGTTAGACCTCATTTTGTCTTCACTAAGTCGTACCGTTTTGGACGGGGCACTACCCCGCACCCCGCCGGGGGCGCTGCCCCCTGGACCCCCACGACCTGACCGGGCAGGTCGAACGCCGTAAGCGGTGGCGTTGCCCCCGCACCCCCACCTTGGGGGGTTGCCACCCCCCCTGGACCCCTCCTCCGTAGGGGATCTTATCTGAAAAACATTGAGCTGATTTTCTTGGATTTTATTCACATCTCCGTATGCGATTTTTGTGACTGATTGTTTCTACAATTGCTTCTGTGTTTTGTCACTTTATAATATAAAGGTTTCAATACTAGTAGTAAATATCAAAACTTTTTTACAAACAATTTCAACTCTATTTTTAATAACAAAGCTCTTTTCTTAAACCGTTTTCCAATCTATTAGTATATACAAACCTTTACCTCACTCGGATGAGAAATCTAATTAAACGACTTAGTAAAACAAGTGGTATGAAACGCTTGCGTTCACTTCGTCGGTTAATTCTTGGACTTGTTCGATTGAACCTCTTGTGACAATTTTATTAGTGAAGATTTACAGTTTGTTCGTAAATATTTAAGTTGAGCAAGTGGTTATGGGACATGAAGCTAAACTTCTATATTTACTAGCTTAGTGTAATTGACACTTCTCGTTGATCATGACGATCATTCTAATGATTTAGACTAGCAACTGTGCGATGTCTCTTGTTGCGAGGTTAGACTAGACACCACTTGTGTGATTCCACTCACACATACCTTTTTGCTTTTTTTTTGGTTAGTCTGGACCTTAATCTGTGTGATTCCATTCACACATGTGGGGTAGCTCCCCTTGGTCTTCGGACCGTCATGTGATAGGCCTCTTTCTCTTTTCTATGATTTCTGGACTTCTTGCATTGATTTCTAGAATTTATGTCATTGACTTGTTATGAGTACAAGTTTGGGGTATGATGCCCTTTTCGAATCTTTGAGAAGATTCTTATGATATTGATTATCTCTTATTGATTGATCTTCCGTTGATCATTATTTACATACTTATAGTGGTATGTCATTATGGATGTTTATGTTTATGCCATATCTTTTATGTTATATCATGTCATCTGATATTTATAGCTAGACTGACCCGTTTATTATTTTTTTAAATAATACTCGGGTCAGACCGAGATGTTACAGGTGCTTCTGCTTGACTTCTTCCCAGGGATTCATCACTCTGACTTTTGGCTAACTGTTTAGATTAGCAGTTTTTGTTGTATACACTTGAGATATAGACTCATAGTTGTATTCTTTTGTATAGCACGTGTTGCTATTCTTTTGTATTATCGTGGATCTTACTGACCACTACTCTGATGTACACTTTCATGTGTTAGTTATATATTCATATCTTCTTCCGCATTTGTGATATGGATATCTGTGACTGATTTGTGATATGATTATTTCTATGTTTGTTTCCGAAGATTATTTATAGCCACCGTGTGATAAGCAATTACATGGATGGTCGCTCCTCAACAGCCTTATTCTCCGTGCTAGCTGACAGCACTACTCCGTAGTGTTCTTGGCTAGCGTGGGTATAGAGGTGGGGCGTCACACTGAGGCAAGGTCAGCGATGCCTCTAGTGGAGCGGTGTAGTGTGCGATGACGGTCGAAGTGGATGGGGTGGCGGCCTATAGGATAAAGAATCGTGTACAAAGGAAGTGTTAGGGTTTCGGTAAGGAAGGTTGACGTGGCCGCATCTGATTGGTTGCTTTTTATTATTTTTTTATTTAAATTCCAAATTCAATCATTTTAATTAATAACTCATGCATACGAACTCGGATTCACGTGAAGTTTGTTCCCCTTGGATTGTATCGGAATTCCGGACATTATGATGCTAGTTTGGACGAATTCGAAGTCTGTTTGAATTTGGGCCCTAAATTGGATTTTAATTCGATTCAAAATCGAAGGTGAATGTTTTTAACCCACTTACAACTAATAAATTTTCTTATGTTAGCTAAATTTAATTTATGATGTGATTAGAAATTTATTGTTTAATATTTGGTATGTTTAAATTGTCATTCTCGTTAAATTTGACCTTTTCTGCATTTAATTACCATTTAATTTAATATTGAATTTAAATTATCAAATTAATGCTTGTTAGTGGTTATTAGTTATCTATTTATTGGTCGATTCGGATGATGATTGTGATGGATGGTTGATTATTGATAATGTGGAGCTTCGGCTCAATTTGGTGGCGTAGCGACCCATGGTCTTCGGGCCGTTTTGTAGAGCTTCGGCTCAAAATTAATGGTTAGCAACCATTGAATAGCGTTCCACCTTGTGATACACGTGTTGGTGAGTTTTCATGCTCCCGTTTTGTGATAGGCCTCCCCTTTTTGTAGTTTCTGGATTTCCATTGATGATTTCTGGAATTTGTGTTTTCGCCAATTTTCGTGATTTACATTGATAAGTTTTATCAATAATTGTGCATTGGTGAATTTGTGTGTCATTAACTTGTGTGATTGGCGTTGATATTATTGTCAATATTTATGGTTTGGTGAATATAAATAGAGAGTATGACATTCTTTATGATCTTGAGAAGATTCTCGTGATATTGATTAATCCCTTGTTGATTTTCAATTACATACTTATCACAGTATGGCTTTATGGTTATCATATGTTTATGTCATATCTCTTATTCTATATCATTTTATCTGATATTTATAGCTAGACTGATCTGTTTATTATTTTCTTATTAAATAATACTCGGGTCAGACCGAGATGTTGCAGGTGCTTCTGCTTGACTTCACATTTGGGATTATCACCCTGACTTTTGGCTAACTACTTAGATTAGTAGTTTTTGTTGTATACATTTGAGATATAGACTCATTGATGTATCCATATTCTTTTGTCTAGCACTTGTAGCTATTCTTTTATGACATTGTGGATCTTGTTTGACCACTACTCTGATGTACACTTTCATGTGTTATATATTCACATCTATTTCCACCTTTGTGATATGGATGTCTGTGACTGATTTTTGTTATGTTTATTTATATATTCGTTTCTGAAGAACATATATAGCCACTGTGTAGTAGCTTTGAGTTTGTAACAGTATGTCGGATTTCCTTCTGAAACCAAATGCATGTTGTACTATCTGACATATTGGTGCTCGCGCAAAGCAATTACACGGATGCTCGCTCCTCAACAGCCTTATTCTCCATTCTAGTTGACGGCATTACACCGTAGTGTTCTTGGCTACAGTGGGTATAGAGGCGGGGCGCCACATTTAAAGAGTGGAAAATATGAACTATAAAAATTTAAGTTTTGAGATATAGAATATTTAAGCTGTGAAATATACCGGAATTAAAATGGTTTATTTGAAGGTTCAAATTGATATTGGGTTTTATTGTGAAATTTAAAGAAGCTATTTTATTATATTAAGTAATATAGTATTTAAACCATTAAATTTTAAAAGTTATGTTTCAAAGCCATAGTTTCAAGGTATATAGATTTGAAAAGGCTATGATTTTTGAAAAAGATATATTTGATATCATATGGATTTGGGTGTTTAAATATAAATGATATCTTATTTATGTAGTTTTGAAATAACCGTGGTGTTATAATGACGTTTGGTTGTTGAAGAGACTGAGATCGAAATTTGTCATACTCTCTGCCAACTCCGAAAACCACTTTAACAACCGTATACGCGGTGGAGATTCCAGAATGAAGTAGGATGGTGGCGGCGTTTCCTTTGAGGTAAATACGTGGTTCCAACTCCCGTGAGTTGGCATAAGGTGGCTAAAACATGAGCGATTGACGGGTTAATTGAGGTAGCACCTTTGATCGGATACATCCCTTCGATATTATACTTTGACTTTTGGATTGATTCGGTGGCCACTTTTGATTTTTTTTATTTGGGGGTGTGGCTCGAGGTGGGCGGTAGCTGCGGCTATGCGTTACCACCGACATGGAAGCGTGATTGGTATATCTACCCTGGCATTGCCTAGTTGTGTCGTGTCACCTACCCTATCGTGCCTTGTACGAGTTTGGTTTTCTCGCATAGCCCATGGAATATTTAGGGTAGTCTCCCGATCTGGAGATGCGCTGATATTGGATGGACTACTGGGATCATTACGTGTTAAGGGCTATATGGGTAACCTTTTAATGCTAAGAAAAAAAGTATGTTTATTTTACAATTAGACACTATTATAATAGCGAAATATACTACATAGTAAATAGTTTAACGGATCCTTAAGAGATGTGAATCCCGAGCATCTTTTGAGTTACTGCACTCATGTTTATTTCTGTTGATTTAACTTACATATGGTCTTTTAGTTCTGACTCGAGTGTTTTGTCTATTCAATTCGCTCATGTCAGTCCGAGCGTTTCAGGATTGAAGGCTTTAGCTCTGGAGGACGAAGACGGAGTTTTCTATTGTTATTATTTATTATATTCCACTACACTCATATTGTTCCGCTGCATTTTCATATGGTATGTGTAACTCTGATGTATGTTGTACAAGTATAATCGAATATTTTAAACATCTTTATAAACTGTATATATGATTATTATATTTTATCCTTCCGCTGTGAGATTCTTTTTTGTTTATTTCTTTCTCGTTTTTCTTATTTACCCCCTAACAATCCGCCTTCCGAGCGGCTTGAATTGGCACGTGTGTCGATTTAAAGTGTGCGAAAAGGCGGGACGTTACAATTTTTATAAGTTAAAATGGCTAAACTGAAGTTTTAATGTTGTTGAAATTTTATAGTAAATCTGGAATTAGCATTGGTAGCACTTCAGAATGCTATAGTTTAAGATAGCTTTTGTTAGGTGCTGTCATTTCTGGAAATAAACTAAGTTCTGAAATAATAAAGAGCTACTTCAGCACTTTGTAAGTGATGTTGTTGCTGAAACTAAACTAAGTTTTGAAATAACTAAAGAGCTACTGCCGCACTTTGTAAGTGTTGTTGTTGCTGAAAGTAAACGGTTTTAAATAACTAAATGGCTACTGCAGCACTTGGTAAGTGTTGTTGTTGCTGAAATGAAAGCAAACTGTTTTAAATTACTAATACCTACTGTAGCACTTTGTAAGTGCCGCTGTTTGGAAATAGAGCTGTTTTGAAATAACTAGATACCTACAGTAGCACATTATAAGTGCTGGTGTTTTTGAATTTGACAATGTTTTGAAATGTTACTATATCAACCGTAACATTTTATAAGTGCTATTATAGCTAAAATTTACAATGTCTGGGAAATTGTGTAATTGAATGAATGAACTTAGAAATGTTACAACTTTGAAATGAATATTATTTGATGCTGAATTTAAATGGTTTAAATGAGTATGTTTTGAAGTGTAGTGTAAACCATTTTTGAAGTTGATTACCACGGGTTATAATAACGATTGGTTGGCAAAGAGATCGAGATCGGATATGGGCATAATCTCTGTCGATACCAAAAACCACTTTGATAACCGTGTACGCGGTGGAGATCCCAGAATGAAGTAGGATGGTGGCAACGTTCTATTGAGGTATATACGTGGACCCGACTCCCGTGATTTGGCATAAGGCGGCTAAAACAGGAGTAATCGACGGGCTAATTAGGTCGCTCCTCTGATCTTCTTCGTATGTCATTCTATTACTTCGTGATTGATTGGTGTGCACCTTTCGTTTTAGGAGTGTGGTTCGAGGTGGGCAGTAATAGGTGCTATGCGTTACCACCGGTCCGGAAGTGCAATTGGTATATCTACCTTGGTATTGCCTAGCTGTGTCGTATCACCTACCCAATCACGCCTTGTACGAGTTTGGTTTTCTCTCGTAGCCCGTGGAGTATCCTATGGTGGCTTCCCGATCAGGAGGGACTATTGAGACGATTACATGTTAAGGGCTATATGGATAACCCCTTAATGCTATTTAAAATTAAGTTTATTTTACTATTGACATTATTATAATAGCGAAATATTACTATATAGTAAATAGTTTAACGGATCCTTAGAGGATGGGCGGTCCTAAGCATCCTTTAAGTTACTTTGTACATTTATTTTACAATTCACTTGAGTTGGTTTACATTGTATAAGTATGTAAGTCCTGACTCGAGCGTTTGTGTCTATTTTCTTACGCTCGGTTCAGCCTGAGTATCACAGTTTGGATCTATCTTTTGGAAGCTAGAGATTTCTGGAGTTTATCTGTTTATCTAGTTTTAATCTATTTCAATTCAGCAATTCTATTTCAGCTCGTGTATTAGAGACTTATGTATTTGGGATTTCTACTCTATTTGTTTCAGAACTGTATTTGTTTTCCAGTCTATTTACTTTGTACTTGTTTTGAGACTGAGTCTGTAGTGGCTTCACGAACCACTATGGTTATTTTTAATTCCGCTACGAGTATTCTGATATTCTGTGTCTGTGATTGGTTTTATTTGCTCCAAATTTTATTACAATCTATTGTTTTGAACTATCCAAGCTTGACATATTTTGGTTTTATTGTCGAATTTTCATGGTCCAAAATAGTGGGTCGTTACTGTTGGTATCAAAGCTTTGGTTTTAGGCAAACCTTAGCCTGCGGAGCAAAAAACTCATTAGAGATAGGGTAGAATACCCTAGAATGAGTGAAATCAATCTTGTAATCTTTTCGTTGTGAGAGAACGTATTTTAAAGTATAAAATGATTTTCAAATGATTTTCATAGGATTTTAAAAGATTATTTTGGTATAAAAACTTTTCTTGTTTTAAAACCAAATTTTTCTAAACTTCCTTCTTTTCCTTTTCCACCTTGTTAATAATTTCTTTGTTCGGGATAATCAATTCCCATTGCATCTTATCTTATCTAATCTTGTCTTTTTTCCACAATTTCCTGTGTCCTAAAATTCATTCTTGATTTTTCCAGGATAAGTCATAGGAATGCAAGAGGTAGGGGACGCGGCGTTGCCCCAACTCTTAAGCCTGCTGCACAGTCAGGTTCACAAAGCTTTGCAAGGAGTACATCGAGTGTAACGACCCAGAATTTTAATTTATTAGAATTTGAATATTTAATTTATTTTAAATATTAATAAGTGAATTTATAAGTCGAATAAATTTTTATTTGAATTATTGAATTTAATTGAATAATTAAATCGATAATTTAATAAGTTAAATTATGGAAACAATTGAAAATTGAGTTAAATATGATTGAAAATGATTTGTAAAATTTTATTTTATCATATTGGAGTTAGAATGATATTTTAGAACTTTTAAAATCGAATTTAAAGTTAATTTGTGGAAATTGAATATTTTAATATTTAAATCGACTAGTGAAAATAGTCAATTTTTGAACAGTCTCAGAATTGAACGAAACCAGTTCCATTGGATCCGTAATAGTTAGTTATTATCGGATTTCAAATTTCATGTCAATCGGAGTTACCGTTTGATCGTGGCAGCTCGAAACGCATCGATTTATTTTTAATTTTAATTTGGCGAGTTAAAATAGCCATTTCTCAAAAAGTCTCGGATTTTGACGAAACCAGTTTCATCGGATCCGTAATGTGATATTATTGTAAGGTTTAAAATTTTGTGTCAATTGGATTTACCGTTTGTCCGGTACGAATTTAAAACGCCTAGAAATCGATTTAAATCGGTTTAATTTAAATTGAACGTTTATTGCCATATCTCGCACAGATGTCCAAATTAGCTTTCGAAACCTGTTCCATTGTGTCCGGAACGCGGGGTAAACCCTAGAAACGCTGGTTACGGCGCGTGAATCGGAGTTCGGAATTTCCGGATTGAATAGTGTTTCGTCGGTTCCTTATAAATAGCCCTTCACTCTAAAAAAAAAAAAAAGAAACCAAAACCCTAGCCGCCACCTCCCTGATAAACGGCCAGAAATGCTCAACGTTCTTCCTCGATTATCTCTCGATCCATTCACTTTCAAGCTTCGTGATTAACTACAAAGTGGTAGAGCACGACGAGATCTACGTTTTCAACGGTGGAGATCGCATTTGGAGCTACGGATCTTCGTCAAAGCACTCGCGTTCATGGCCGGCTGCGCACGCAACACGAGGAGGAGGAGGGGGCCGAGCTCCATGATATCTTGGCCGAGTGTCATTCTTGCCATGCTCTTCGCGATGGAACTCTCTGATCGAAATATCGTTGAGTGATGGTGGCGAAAAATCCAACCCTAGTATTTGATAAATGGGTTCGTGTGCGTGTGTGCGACCTGATGATGTTGCGTGGGTTTGGGAAGATGAAGGGTGCGGTGGTGATTGCATGATGAAGGATCCTAAGGCCAAGATTGATTTAGGTTTATAAAAAGTAAATTATATGTTGTAAATTTATATAAGTATAAATCGTGTAAACTTCAAATATTCATATCTTTTTCATACGAGATCGAAAACGCGCGAAACCAGTTGCGTTGGAATCGTATGGACGAGCACTACGCGATGAAATTGGATTGGAGTCGTTTGGAGTTAGTGAGAATTTTGGGTAAAATTAAACGTCCGTTTTATTTTATTCGAAATAAATCGCTAAAACGGAAATAAAATCAAGGTGAGAACTTCTCACTCAATCGAATCAGTTTCGATTTTATTTTAAATAGTTAGATTTAAAATATTTGAATGCATGTTTGAATGTTGATTGTTATCTATTGATTGTTAAAATAGACATTATACGCCGTTAGTAAGCGGATGTTATTTATTAAAAACATATACCGCGAATATTTCATAAACAGTGAAATTGGTATTGTATATAGTAGCAATATATATATATATTGGCATATGTATATATTGGAGTTATTGATTTCCCGCATTTTTTGTTTAGCGGATGAGACCCTATTGCGCCGTCTATTAAGCGGATAATATTTTAAATCCCATATACCGCGATAATTTCGTACTGGAGCGAAATTGGTATTGTGCTAATGTTTTTAGATGCAGGAAAACAGGTTGGAGGGATCCAACTGGATTCCTCAACAGTTTTTATTTGATTTCAGATATTTTGATATTTGATGGATTATCGTATCGATATATGATATCGTTGTTGTCGTGATTGACTATTTGGTGTGTAGCATCACTAGACCAAATTTTGGAATTTTAAAATGATTTATAAAGTGATTTTTGAAAAGTATACGTTTTATAAAATAATTTTGGAAATTGATTCATTTTAAATAAATAAACGTTATAATTTTTAATGTTATAAAAATTATGATTTTTGAGAAATATAGTTAAAAACTGATTTTTGAGAATATGATGCTAATGATTTTATAAAATAGTTTAATCGGGATTTTAGAATTTATTGTGAAAAGTTTAAATATGGGATTTATAAAATTTGATTATTTTATAAATCAAAATGATGAAGTTTTTAAAGGAGTTTAAAGACGTTTTAAAAGAATAATATAAATTGATATATATTAAGAGATTTATAAATGGATATTTATAAATTGAAATATTGACATTATAAAACGAGTTTTTATAAGTGTTTGAATGAAGTGAAAATGAATTTCATAAATGAATGAAATTTATAGAATTTTAAACAGTGAAGTTATAAATGGAATTTTATAAACAGTAGGTTTATAAAATTTATAAAGTTATTGAAAGAATGAATTTTGGATAAATAAACAATCTTATGAGTTATAAGATTTATAATTTGGGAAGTTAAAAGAACGATTTTGTAAAATAATCGTTTTATAAGTGTTTAACTTATAATATGAACCTTTAGTTTATAATTGAGTTATAAATCGAATAGGTTAATAAAGAAAATTTATAAAAGGAAGTTGTTATAAAATAAATAGAAATAGAATTTATAAACGTTGTTTTATAAATTCGCAATGACTTATTTTGATAAGTAAATTGTTGTAACCTATTAATGGAGTTGTATTCACGTTTTTGAATAGTGAATAATATGTTAAAGAATTGTTTAGAATGTGATATTTTGAACTAAATTAAAACGATCTAACGATGTTTTAAAATGTGTTGAGATTCGAAACCATAGATTTGAACATTTATTGTTGAAATAGACGTTTTCGAGAAATAGAAGGAAATGGTGGACTATAACACTGTTGTTATAGTAAATGATTTCCGAAAGGAAATGTTTGTTTAGTATTGGGATTTATATATATATTTTAATTTCGAATCCCTATACTAGTGATTTTGGGTTGTCGTAACGATGTTTTACGTAACATTCGTTTTGGCCCAAATAAATATGTTTATGAGAATGATTTCCTTAAAGAATGAAATATATACGTAATCTCGATTTAAGTATATTTGAATATTTTCCCAAGTGTAGAAAATAATATAAAGTGAATTACTTATGAATAAATAAGTATGGAAATGTTTTCTAATATTTCATTGAATAAGTTGAGAATTTATCCTTTTGAAGATAAATTGAAAATGAATAATTAAAATCATATATTCATAGATATTGTGAAATATAAATTCTCTATGGAATTTATAAAAGAAAGTGGAATTGGTTTAGAAAAAATAAATATTGATTTATTTTTGAAGTGTGAAAATTATATATCTTGTAAATATATTTTGGAAAATAAATAATTTGGAAAATTATTTGGAATCTGGTGATGTGTGCATATCAATTGATAGTTCAATAACCGACTATCAATATTTCCCTTTGAATGGGTAATTGATGTGATTTGTTTGAATTTGAATGCCACACTTATTTTTGAATAAACGCTCACTATTCGGATTAACCGGGAAAGAACCATGGGGTCGTATAACCCATTCCGAATATGTGATACGTCGTTGTGAATTGCATTGAAGATCGGTGTTGAAGACCGGGTATTTGCGAGAGCGATAGGATGACCTGTCGATTGACTCTGCACCGAGTAGCTACGGTATTGAGTTCTCCATATGTGATGGTGAATCCGATCAGGATTGTGAATATCCGAATTGCAAGGACTTCTTTGTAAGTGCCTTCGGTTTTGTTCGAGCCCGGAACAGACTTGTATGGATTGTATGTCTAACATTACAAGTTGAGATATAAAGCCGATTTCTTTCAAATATATTTCTGTTGGTGGCGAAGAATTTATTCTTTTAGCTTAACACCCTTCTCTGAGACGTACGAGCTCAGAGGTTATATAGTTGAAGTTATCAGCGATATATTCCCAATTTGGTAATGTGACATGCTGAGTGTTGCTGTGAAATGATCATTGTGTTGATTATTTGTGATAGGATCGTTTATTTGATCGTCTATCTTGGTGATCATTTCTATGATCATTTGTTAACCCAAAGCATGGCTTTTGTATAAAGTATGTTTTTGTGGACGTGACTTCTTCAACCTCACACCCCGTGAATGGTCAAAACAGGAAAGATGCGGCAAGGTTATGAGGGGTAGCGCCCTTTAGGATATGTGCATTTCCTTCTGGAAAAGGGTGGTATCATGGTATGGAGCCCAGATACTTACTCATGTTGAAAACACTTTGTTATGATTGTGTGAATTGATTACGAGCGCTCGGTGAAAAGGTCCCAAAGGACCGGGGGATGGCATATTCGGTCAGTTGTTACTCAGCTAGGGGTAACCCGGCCTTGTGTTGGTAGAGATCCGGTTTGGTTCTCGGGGATGTCCATCCAGAGGCATTCTCATGTGGCAATGGGAAGTTCCTTGGCCTGATCATTCGTTGGAAATCCAAAGAAACAATACGTGACTTGTACGGTATTAGTTGTAGAACCTATCATTCACTTATGGTCGCGCCCCACTGTTTGGATGGTAGCTATAGTAGGCATAGTTCGGAATGTCTATGTTGGCTAAGATTTGTATTCTACTTTCGAAATGAATTTTTCCTACACTATGCACTAGTAATAATATAAAATGTTCTTTTAAATGCGTATCAAGCATCTTTGACTATCATAAGGAGAAATCTCCTCCGATTCTGCGTTTGCATTGTGTGTGTGTGCGGGAGGCCTTATGGTAGTCTCATTTTTAAAAGCATTGCGAATTGATTTTAAAAATATTCCTCTATTTTGATTTTAAAGATAAATAAACTGTTTTGAGTTCTCACACCAGTCACATGACTGACTTGGAGTTTATTGTTTTCCTTCCTAAACTCTGGGTGCCCACCAATTTCCACACGGGCAGTCAAGAGTTAGGTTTATCAGGATATTCCGGATATCCTGGAGTTGCTGGAGGCAAGCTGGATGGCATGGCGTATTACTAGTTTATATAGTATTTCTTTTTCCGCTGCATTGTTTGATGTTGTTGTTGTTGTACACTCTGATGATATGATGTAATGAAATGTAATGTATAAAATGTAATAACTGATATAGTTCTTTGTTTAAAGATTATTCATTTATTATTATATGTTGTTCCGCTGCGAATTGTGAGATTCTGTTGTCGTTCTGTTGTTTTCTGTTCTGTTCTCTGTTCTTTTTTCCTTTCTATTTTCTATTTTCTTTCCACTATTTCTTTTCCCTCTATTGTTTTCTATTCTCTTTTTCTTCTATTTTAAAATTTTTCTATTCTCTTTTCCCTCTTATCTCTCCATTTTCTACTATCTTCTTTTCTTTCTTCCTCTTTTCTTTTTCTTAAAACCCATAACTATTCGGTTTTTCGGCAACGAAAAATCGAAAACGTTACATCGAGCTTGGTGGCACCAAGTTCACCTGATCTGAGAGCATTATAGAAGCTCAATAGTGGTTGAAGGATTTGGAGAGAATCTTCTCCGGTCTTGATATCACTAAGCCCAGCAGCGTTAGTTGGCAGCTTGGCAATTGAAAGTAACAGCTTTGGATTTGTGAGAGACTGTCACAGCTAACACCGTTTAGGCAGACATTTCTTGGGAACAATTTAGGTATCATCTTCTGTTTGTTTTGAATTAGGTCCGGTTTTCTTTCGAAATTTGTCTTATACTCTTTATCGTGCTTTAGGGAGGCTTTTCTTGTAAAATGGATGCCCGAGGAATGAAAGTCTTGGCTATATCGGCAATTCATAGATTCGAAGCAGGGTGATATGTCTTTTGCTGAATATGAGAGGAAGTTCAAAGAACTTTCTAAGTTTGGCCTCAAAATAATTGACACTCCTCTCATAAAAATGAGAAGTTCATTGCTGGTGCATGCCCAAAGTACTATGATCGCCTTATAGCCTATGTGCACAGTCCTTTCACCACTCTAATAGACATGGCCATTAGATAGGAGAATCCTACTTCTAAGGATCCTCTAGCTGCCCGTTCTGCTCCATCTCAGTCTTCTTCCAGTAGTTCTAAGAAGAGGAAGCCCAACTTTTACCATCAGAAGAGGAGTCAAAACAAGACCCCAGGGTAGGGATCATCTTCTTCATCTCAGAGGCAGCCGATCGACCAATTTTCCATTACTTCCTATAGATGTGATCAGAACAGACACTATGTTAATAGCTGTCCTACTTTGATTGGTGCTACTGTTCCTCCAGCTCAGTTGACTAGGCGGGATCTCTGTCATATTTGTCTACAGCCTGACCATTTCAAGAAGGACTGCACTACTCAGTGGAAGGGCAAGGCATCTTGTATTTTTGCTGTTACTTCTGCATCTTCTCTAGCTCCACCACCTGCTCCTGCTACGGCCCCTAGTGATTCTCTAGGTAAACTTTAGGGCACTTTTTCTCTGTTTAATTTTCCTGTTCGTGTTGTCTTTGATACCGGAGCTTCCGTAGCCTTATCTCTGTGGATCTTTGTAATAAATTTGAGCATCTTCTTTCTCCTGAGTTGGCTCCTGTGCCTTTGTGTGTTTCGAATCCTATTGGAGGTCCTGCGAACCTAATTAGGATTTGTAGAAATGTGAAACTCTTCTATTCTAGCTATCGGTTTTCCAGTGATATCTACGTTCTGGGTTTTGATGCTTTCGATCTATTGCTTGGAGGTGATTGGTTGAAGAGGCATGATGCCTATATCTCTTGTAGTTCCTGAATTGTCTCTCTCGTTGGTGATAAAGGTGATGCTTTGGCGATTCATTGTAGTTTGCCCTAGGATTTTGCTGGCTGTTTTATTTGTTCCCTTGATGCTTCTCCTGGCTATGTTCATTCGAATCTTGTAGTCAAATTCTTTCCCGATGTATTTGGTGAAGTCACTTCTTTACCTCTTTCCGTATTGATCCCATCCCGGAACTCGGCTTGTAGTCCTTCCTCCCAGAAGAATGGCAACCTGTGAGAAGGTCGAGTTAAGGAAGCAAATCGAGGACTTGTCCTCCAAGGGTCTGATTAGACCTAGCTATTCGAAATGGGAAGCAGTAGTGGTCTTTGTCACTAAGTCCGATGGTTCTTTGCGGATGTCTGTTGATTATAAGGAGCTGAACAAGCTCACTATGAAGAATAGATATCCCATGCCTCTCACCAATGATTTGTTTGATCAGCTCCATAGAGCTACTATTTTCTCTCAGCTTGATCATGCCACATATAACATCCTGCCTTTTTGAACGCTTTAAATCGACGATAAACCACACACGTCAGACTTTTATGGGGTAAATAAGAAAAAGCAGAGATAGCAAAAAAACAAAATAGAACTTGCAGCAGAACGATAAAATATAATAATCAAATAAACAGTTCATGAAGCTGTTTTACAAAATATTTGATTATACTTATACAATACAAATCAAAGTTACACATACCAGAGAATAATAAATAACAATGCAGCGGAACAATGTGATGCTGTGGAATGTAATAAATAATAGTAATACAAATCTTCATCTTCGTCCTCCAGAGATAAATTCTTCGAATCCTGAAATGCTTAGACTAACCCAAGCAAATTGAAAAGACAAAACACTCGAGTCAAAACCAAAAGATCTTATGTAAGTCAAATCAACGGTAAAATATGAGTGGAACGGCATCAAAGATGTTTGCGGGATTTAACATCTCCTATCCAGTGTCAAACGTGAGTGCGGTAACTTAAGAGATGTTCGGGATTCACATCTCCTAAGGTTCCGTTGAACTATTTACTATGTAGTAACATTTCGCTATTATAATAATGTCTATTAATAAAATAAACTTATTTTAAAATAGCGTTAAGGAGTTGCATAATATTTCCATTAACACGTAATAGTCCCAGTAGTCTATCCAGTATCATAGTCCCTCCTGATCGGGAAGCCACTAGAGGATACCACACGGGCTACAGGAGAAAACCAAACTCGTACAAGGCGCCCTAGGGTAGGTGACATGGCACAACTAGGCAATGCTAGGGTAGATATATCAGTTACGCTTACGGGACCGATGGTAACGCGTAGCAGCTACTACCACCCACCTCGAGCCACACCTCCAAGATCAAAAGGGCTCAAATCAATCACAAAGTAATAGAATGGTATCGAAGGTGTGTGTCCGATAAAAGGTGCTACCTTCTTAACCCGTCGATCGCTCCAGTTTTGGCTACCTTATGCCCACTCACGGGAGTCGGATCCACGTATATACCTCAAATGAGACGCCACCACCATCCTACTTCATTCTGGAATCTCCACTACGTACACGGTTGTTAAAGTGGTTTTTGGAGTTGGCAGAGAGTATGTCTACTTTCGATCCTCGTCTCTTTAACAACCAAACGTTATTATAACACCGCGGTCTTTTCAAAATAGTTTATACTTCAAACCAGAATATAATATCCATTCAAAACCATATAAATACGATATAATTTCCACTTCAAAAATCAAATCAATATGATATTATTTTTATTAAAAACCCAAATCAAAATAATATCAGTTTTATTTCAAATACATCCCTTTTCCAAAATCACAGCACTTTCAAATCTATACACTTCGAAACCAAACATTGAAATTATAACACTTTTAAAACATAATACTTTGAAACCCATAACTTTGAAATATAACTTCCAATACTTAAATGATTTAAATATTAAATTACTTTATATAATAAAATAGCTTCTTTAATTTCACAAATCAATTCGAAATACAGATTTGAACCCCCAAATAAACCATTTCAATTTCCATGTAATTCAAGGCTTTAAATATTCCAAAATTTCAAAAATAAATTTGATAATTTCGATTCAACAATTAAATTTTCTATTATTTAGTTTCGAAATAATTTACATAATTAAATCCCTTATCAGTTAAATAAAACTCAAATTACAAATGACTAAATAATTCCTTCAATTCATTTCTACTTAAAATACTCATTTAATTCACCTTGACCCCAAAATCAAGTTATAATAATTTAACCTTTATATATTTCCCATTTAATAAATTTCACATCAACCTTTTTTAAGTTCAATTGTTAAATAAATTTAATTTCAAATAAATCTCCAATTTATCTCCCAACCTTAATTTATTTAAATCATTATACACTCTATATTAAATAAAATATAAATACTTACTCACATTTATTTTAATAGAAATCAATTCTATTGTTAAACTTAATTTTTATTTAACAAAATTATACATAGCTTAAATTCAAGCATTGAACTATATATAAAATAATTCAAAATATTTTAGATATAGACCACGGTGTCTGTATATAATTTTCTACCCTATGGTCAAGTGATACGAATATTTATCATTTCAATCCGTAATTTAAAATAAAATACGGTTATATGTCATTTCAAACCGCAATCCCGAATGAAATAAAAATGCATAAAAACTTGCAGTTTAAAACAATATAAAATACAACATATACTCATCTAATATCAATCATCAACCATTTATCACAATCATCATCCAATTCAAATAATAACATCAATATAGAACAGATAATAAATATCAGGCATTTACTGGCAGTTTATATTCAATAATAATTTAAATAAAATTTAAAATGGCAGTTTATATGCAATAATAAATTAAATAACAATTTAATTCAATAAATTCAATTTAACTAGAATTATGATAAAAATATACCAAACAGCCATAAATAAATTTTTTATCACATCAAAAATTAATATAACACACATAAGAAATTTTAGAAGTTGTGGGTGGATTAAAACACTCACCTTTTGAATTTAAATCGAATTTAAATCCAATTTAAATCCAAAAATTGAACAGCCTCAGAATTCGTCCAATCTAGCGCTAAAATGTCCGAAATTCCAATACGAACCTAGCAGAGAAACCCATGCATGAATTGGACCTCGTACGTGAAAGTTATGCACGTTAGAACATACGAATGCGAAATTAAAAAAAACAACGCTACCTAATCCAAGCCGACACGTCAGCACCTCCATTCACGCACACAGGACCATCGTTTGCATCCGAGAAAATAGAGAAGCTCTCCCCTTTTTGACTGACCTATCACCATGAATTATGCTCGTCGCTGACCACCAGAGGCCTGCCAACCAACCCCATCGCCACGCCCTCGACGTGGCATACCTTCCAATGGCCGCGACTTCGCCATCGGCTGCCCAAACGACGTGCGCCACCACCCCTAACGCAACCCTAATCCATCGATTGTCGACGATCCCGCCATCAATTTGCCATACGAACCACTCAGACTGACTCCCCTCAGTCCCCTCTATAATACCAAGAAATAGATTGGAAGATCGGACGATTTTGGTCGTGGCGTGATGAACGGCCGGGGATAGTTCATCAATTTCCGGCCACACCGAAATCCAGATTGAAAAAGAATCATATATTTGACTTGCGCTCGTTGAGAGCTTCAAATCCATATGTAATTCGATATAGATTGAAAAGATTTAATTTTTGGCTTGGAATTTTATTTGAAATTGCATTTTGAGAATTAGGGTTCTGCCTGCCATTAAGAAAGAGGAGCAATTGGCATTGTACGTACAGAAAGTGGACATAAGAAAGAGGCTGGGGTTTATAACAGGGTATAAGTAGGCTAAAACAAAGTAGAAACGAATGGGCTTGATTGGTTTGGAAAGTTGAACGATAGATGGCCTGAAAAGCCCGTTTCGACTCCAGAACGAAATTAGATCAACCCATATATCAAAATAGAAGTTTTTAAATATTTTAAACGCAATGGAATAGGTTTCACGACCAAATTCCATCGTATGAGGAAGTTATGCTAAAATCAAGTTATTTCAAATTGATTTCAATTTCATTAATTTCTAGGCATTTTGAGCCCGTACGATCAAACGACAAGTTTGATCGCTACGAAACTTGAAGTCCTACAATAATTCACTGTTACAAATCAAATGAAACTGGTTTCGTCGAAATCCGAGTCAATGGCCAAAATGGCTATTTTTACATTAATTAAATAAGTTAATAATTAATTAATTAAATCAAATTTTCAATTTCAATTCGATAATTGACAAATTTTTATCATTTTTAAATTTCTTAATCATTTACACTAATTTAAACAAATTTAGATGTCACTTTAATGTTGATTCAATCATCAATTTTGGCGTTAAATTCTCAATTTCATTATATTTGGAAATTATAAATTAAATTCTCAATAATTCCATTGAATTTACTTTTCATTCTTGTTATTCAATTCATTATGGTCAAATGGATGAAATTAACATTGGGCCCATGATCTATTAAATTATATTCTCAAATTCCATCTTGATTTCAATTAACGTAATATTTAGATATTTAACTTCATTTATTTGCAATTACATCCAATTATAGTTCAAATCCCATTAAATAAGTCTTCATTGCCAATCTTTTAATTCAACAAATTGTCCTATTGTAACGACCCAGAATTTCTATTAACTAAAATTCGAATATTTAATTGATTTTAAATATTAATAAGTGAAATTTATAAGTCGAATAATTTATTTTTTGAATATTTGGAATTAATTGGATAATTAAGTCAATAATTTAATAGTTGAAATTACAGAAATAATTGAAAATTGGGTTAAATATGATTGAAAATGATTTTTAAAATTTTATTTAATCATATTGGAGTTAGAACGATATTTTAAAACTTTTAAAATTGAATTAAAAGTTAAATTGTGAAAATTGAATATTTTAATATTTAATTGACGAGTTAAAATAGCCATTTTTCATACAGTCTCGATTTCGACAAAACCATTTTAATCGGATCCGTAATGTGATATTATTGTATGGTTTCAAATTTCGTGTCAATTGGATTTACGGTTTGTCCGGGGCAAGCCAAAACGCATAGAAATTAGTTTAAATCGATTTAATTTAAAATCGATCGTTTATTGCCGTAACTCATACGGATGATCGAATTAGCCTCCGAAACACGTTCCATTGTGTTTAGAACGCGGGGTAAACCATAAAAACGCCAACTGGCACGCTTCGTTTGGAGTTCGGAAAATTCGGAATGAATAGTGTTTCATCGATTTTCTATAAAAGCACCCCATATTTTATTTTTGCAAATAAAAACAAGCTAGGGTTTTGGCCGCCGTCTATCATAATCAATGGCCGGAAACATCAATATTTCATCTCAAATTTTCTTCCAATCCACACTTCGATTCGAAAATCTCCCAACTACAATCTTGAAGAACACGCTGAGATCTATAGATTCAACGGTTATGATCAATTTTTATTGATCGAATTAGTGGGAATTCTCGTCCAAAGCGCGCGCATTCGAGCTCAAATTTCGAAGCAAAGACACGACCGAGCTTTGTCTCGTTTAGGCCGGTGATAAGGCTCGCGATAGCGCACAATGTGGTGGTTCTGGATCGAGCTATAACGGAGAGGTGGAGGTCGCGTCATTTAGTTCGAACGGAAATTCATGGGTTACGTTCGCGTTTTCTGGAGGATGGGGAAGAAAGGGTTGCGTGCGGCCAGGATTCTACAAAAGGAAATCGTGCGGTCCAGGATAGATGTAGGTTTTAAAATGAAATAAGAAATTGAAATTATTATTTTATAAAATCGTGTAATGTTTAAAATGATGTAACTTCTTCATACAAGGTTGAAAACGCACGAAACAAGTTGCGTTAGGTTCGTATGGACGAGCACTACGCAATGAAACTGGACTGGAGTCGTTTGGAGCTAGTAAAATTTTCGGGTAAAATTAAACACGTGTTTAATTTTATTCCAAATAAAACGCAGAAACTGAATTGAAAGCGAGGTGAGAACTTCTCACTCAATCGAATTGTTTCGATTTAAATTTTAAATAGTTAGATTTAAAATTGTTGATTGTATGCCTGTATGATAAATTATTATCTATTGATTGTTAATGTAGACATTATATGCCGTTTATTAAGCGGATGTTATTTATTAAAAACATATACCGCGATAATTCCATTTTGATTGGAATTGGTATTATATATGAACTTGGAGTTGATTTCCCACATTATATAGCGGATGAGACCTTATTGCGCGCATAATAGCGGATAATATTTTATGAATCCCATATACTGCGATATTCCGTATTGGAATGGAATTGGTATTATGCTAACATCTGTGGATGAAGGGAAACAGGTTAGAGGGATCCAACTGGATTCCTCAACTATATTAATTTATTTACAGATATTGTGATATTTGTTGATTATCATATTGATATATGATGTTTGGATTGTCGTGATTGACTATTTGGTGCTGTTGCATCATCGGATCCATTTTTGAATTTTAAAAATAATGATTTTGATTTTTAACGGATTTTTAAAGTGATTTTTGAAATTATACGTTTTATTAAAACATTGAATTGGTTCATTTTAAATAAATTAACGTTATAAATTTAATGTTATAAAAATTATGATTTTTGCGAAATATAACCAAAGTGTGATTTTTGAAATAAATAGTTGATTAATTTATAAAATGGTTTAAGTTGGGTTTTTTTAAATTATTATAAACGGTTTATATAAAAGATTTATAAAATTAATATTTTATAAATTAAAAATATTGGAATTATAAAAACGAGTTTTTATAAGTGTTAAAATTGAAAAAATGGATTTCATAAGTGAACGAAATTTATAGACTTATAAATTGGGAAGTTATAAAATGAATAGATGTTGTAAAAATAAAAGATTTATGAGTAATTAACTTATAAATCGGATTTGACATTTTAATTGAGATTTTTGAATAAAGATAAAATGGTTTATAGATGAGATTTATAAAATATATATTTTATAAATCGAAATAATGGAATTCTAAATGGAGTTCTGTTAATGTTGAAAATAAGGTTATAAATAAAATCTTATAAGTAATAAGATTTATAATTTGTGAAGTTTTAAAAGAACGATTTTTGTAAATAAATGGATTATAAGTTTTTAACTTATAATATGAACTTCTGGTATACAATTGAGTTATATAAATTGGATTGGATAATAAAGGAGATTTATAAATTGAAGTTTTATAAATAGAAATGGGATTTATAAACATTGTTTGTAAATTCGAAATCAATTGAATTTGATAAATCAAACATAAAAGTTATTAAAGGAGATATATTCATGATTTTGGGCAGCGAATCATCCTTAAAGTTAAATGTTGTAATAATAAGAGTTTGGTTGGGAATTATATTCACGATTGTGGACAGTGGATATATTATGAAATAAAATGGATATGTTTTGGGGAAGTGATGTTTTAATTGAATTTAAGACGATTTAGATGTTTTAAAATGCAATAAGTATCGAACACATAGATTTCAGCATTCATTGTTGAAATAGACGTTTTTGAGAAATAATAAAATGGTGGACTATAACACTGTTGTTATAGTAAATGATTTCTGAAAGGAAATGTTTTATATAGTATGGGGATTTATATATCTATCTTAATTTCGAATCCCTATACTAGTGATTTTGGGTCGTCGCAACAATGTTTTACGCAACATTCGTTTTGGCACAAATAAATGTGTTTAAGAGAATGTTTTTTTTTAAAATGAAATATATACTTAATTTCGATTTAAGTATATTGAATATTTTCCAAGTGTTGAAAATAAATGGATTTGTGAATTACTTATTATTAAATAAGTATGGAAATGTTTTCCAATATGATGTGAATGTTTTGAGATTTTATCTTTTAAAGATAAATTAAAAATGAATATTATAAATCGATTTGGAAATTATATATTCATAGATATTTTGGAATTGTAAATTCACTATGGAATTTATAAAAGAAAGGGATATTTGTTTAAAAATAAACGTTGATTTATTCTTGAAGTGTGGAAATAAATTTACGGATTTGGAACGTAAATATAAATAAATCGGTAAGGATTTATTTAATTAGTTTAAACGAACCATTTTGAAATGAAATTATTTCTGCGTAAGGAAAAGGATTGAAATTTGTTTTCAAAAGTGGTAAAGGTGAAAAGTGATTTGAAAATTTGTTTTCAAATGGTTGAAGTGTGGAAATTTTATATCTAGTAAAGATATTTTTTTAGAAAATAAATCATTTGGGAAATTATTTGGAATGTGGTGATGCTGGGCATACCTATTGATAGTTAAATGACCGACTATCAATATTTACCTTTGAATGGGTATTTGTTGTGATTTGCTTGAATTTGAATGCCAAACTTATTTTCAAAATAAGCGCTCATTATTCGGGTTAGCCGGGAAAGGACCTTGGGGCGTATAACCCATTCCGAATATGTGTTACATCGTTATGGATTGCATTTGATGACCGTTGTTGAAGACCGAATGTTTGTGAAAACGGAAGGATTGCCGTCGAATGACTACGCATCGGCTGATCTCCGATATAGAGGTTTTATCACGCTTAGTGACGGGAAGTCCGGACGTGATTAGTGCATATCCGGATTGCAAGGGCTTCTTTGGAAGTGCGTTCGGTTCTGTTCGAGCCCGGAACAGACTTTTATGGATTGTATGTCTGACAATACAAATTGAGGTATAAAGCTGATTTCTTTCAAATATATTTCTGTTGGTGACGGAGAATTTATTCTCTTAGCTTAACACCCTTCTCTGAGACGTACGAGCTCAGAGGTTATGTAATGAAGGTTATTAGTGATATACTCCCAATTTTGTAGTGTGATATGCTAAGTGCTGTTGAGCATTTGTTGAACAAAGCACAGCTTTTGTATAAAGCGTGGCTTTGTGGACGAGACTTCGTCGGACCTCACACCCCGGAAATGGTCAAAACAGGAAGGATGCAGCAAGGTTATTAGGGGGTAGCGCCCCTTTAGTGTATGTCATTCCTTCTGGACAGAGGTGGTGTCATGGTATGGAGCCCAGATACTTAACCTTTGTTGTTGCTGCAAATTTATTACTTTGTGGTTGTTGGAATCGAGGATCCTCGGATATAGATCGGTTACGATCGGGGAATGACATATTCGTGTCAGTACTTACCTAGTTTGAAAGGTAACCCGGCCTTGTGTTGGCAGAGATCCGGTTAGATTCTCGGGTCGTCTTTCCAGTGGCGTACCCATGTGGCAATGAGAAGTTCCTTGGTCTGACCATTTGTTGGAAAATCCAAAGAAACAATACGATCTTGTACAGTTTTAGTTGTAGAACCTATCATTAACTTATGGTGGTCACCACTGTTTGAATGGTAGCTATAGTAGGCATAAGTGCGGAATGTCTATGCTAGCTAAGATTTATATCTTTACTTTCGAAATGATTTTTTCCTACACTATGTAGGAGTGATAATATAAAATGTTTCTTTTTAATGCGTATCAAGCATCTTTGACTATCATATGGAGAAATCTCCTCCGATTCTGCGTTTGCATTGTGTGTGTGTGTGTGTGCGGGAGGCCTTATGGTAGTCTCATTTTCTAAAAAGCATTGCGAATCTATTTAAAAATTATCCTGTTCTTTGTTTTAAAGATAAACTGTTTTAAGTTCTCACACCAGTCCCATGACTTACTCGGAGTTTATTGTTTTCCTTCCTAAACTCTGGGTTCCCACCAATTTCCACACAGGCAGTCAAGAGTCAGGTTTATAAGGATATTTTGGAATTCAGGAGTTGCTGGAGGCAAGCTGGATGGCATGGCGTATTCATAAGTGTATAGTATTTCTTTTCCGCTGTTTGTTGTTGTTGTTGTTGTTGCACACTCTGATGATGTGATGTAATGTAATATGATGTAATGTAATAACTGATATAGTTCTTTGTTTAAATATTATTCATTTGTCTATTATATGTTGTTCCGCTGCGATTGTGAGATTCTAATATTGTTCTGTTGTTTCTTTCTGTTCTGTTTTATCTTTTTCTCTCTTCTTCTATCTTTTTCTTCTTCTTTAACCATAACATTTCTTTTTTCCGGCATTCGATTGCTCGGCAGTTGATACAGTGGACGTATTTATGTCGGTTTTCGAGCGACGAAAAATCGAAAACGTTACATTTGGTATCAGAGCATATGGTTAAGCGACAACCATGGCTCTGTTGGGAATTATTCATTAGAGATAGAGCCAGTAGTACTCTAGAATGAGTGTGAGTGTAATAATTGATACGAGTGCGTATTTGTTAGTGAATATGAAATTGTTTTATATTGTGTTTGCTTATCCGTTGAGCTGTTTATGAATTCTGGTTGGTTCGGGGTGTACAACCGTAATCGATAGGGGTTTCTAAACTCTTAAACGAGGCAAGTCGACATAGTATCTTTTTAAATTGAGTAAATGAAATAATTTTACCTTGATTATATTTTATATATAAAGGAATAATTTTTCAAAATTATCAAAGTGAATATAAATTGATTGTTTGGTTGTTGAAAATGTAAGATATATATAAGTTAATTGAAAGATGTTTGAATAAGTTAAATGAAACATATTGTAAAAGAATAATTGTATAAGCGAAGAATTATAAGTACGGAACTATAATTAATGTGATTTACAATTGTGAAATGATCTTATATAAGTAAAGAGAAAACAATGAAATTATATAAGTAAAAGGTTTGTACATGTGATTTATAATCTGAAAGAAAAAAAAATTCCAGAGAAGTGTTTTGAAAGGATT
The DNA here is from genome assembly GCA_030765085.1 of Allium cepa. Lineage (NCBI taxonomy): Eukaryota > Viridiplantae > Streptophyta > Magnoliopsida > Asparagales > Amaryllidaceae > Allium > Allium cepa. The sequence continues at coordinate 239,877,543 of CM060944.1, forward strand.
TGATGTTTTGAAAAAAAATTGTTTTGGAGAAATTAAAGCTCTAAACTCTTTTTCGGTCGTTGGAAAATAATTCCGATGATGATTGCAACATCATTGGTGTTCATTTTCGGGTTTCCAAAAGAGGGATTGCTGCCAAATTATTTTTAATGAAAGTTGTTTGGAAAATTTGGATTTGGTTTTGGAAATTAAAAAGGTAATTTGGATTGATTTCAAAAATGGTTTTGAAAGGATTGAAAAGACCCTGGAATCCTATTTAAAATATTATAGGAATGATAAATGAGTTGATAACTTATACAATTTGAATTTTGATAGAATAAATTAAACTTAAAGGATGGAGTTAAATTAAAGGAAGTATAAGTGAATCGATAAAAAAAATCCATGTGGTAATTGTTGAATATAAGTTGTATAACTTATGAAATGAGGAAATGTAAGTGAAACAAATTGTTAAAAGTGGTTAAACAATCCTGTTAAGTAAGATAAATCTGGATTTGATAATGATATAAAATTTGACTTTGGTAAAAGTAAATGGAATTTACTTTGGAATTGGAATCTGAATTGGATTTATAAGTGGAAAATTTAAGTTAAGTAAAATAAATTGAAATGGAATATAACTTAAGTGAAGTTGAATAAAGTTGATTTTGGTGTCAAAGTAAATTAATAAGTGAATTAATGAAGTGAAGTCATTAAGAATTTGAACTTGAGTTATATAAATGAAATTCAACTTTACATTGTTAAAGGAATTAGAAAATGAATAAATTAATGGATTGAATGTTAGTCAATTGAATGTAAATTAAAATGATATGGAATAATGGTTGAAAGTGTTAATTCATTAGAAGCTAATGAACTTGAAAAAATTGAATAACTTGGAATGGAAGTCAATTTAATATAAACCAATTGGAATTAAAAGTGTTAAACCAAATTGAATGTAAATTTAATAATTTGGTTACGTTGGTTATGATTTGGTTGTTATATGATTGTTAGTTGATTATATATAATTCATTAAGTGTTAATGATATTGAATTGATGAAATTGAAAGCTAAAGTAATTGAATCCAAATTGGAAGTAAATGAATATGAACTGAATTTGATTCAATTTGGAAGTACTAATGTGAATGTAAATTAGTCAATATGAACTAATTGAATATGAATGAATGTTGATAAAATCCAATGCTAACAAATCAAATGTGATTTAAATTGGAAAACCAATTCATTGAATATTAATGAAAAGTGAATTTATATTGATTTGGTTATGAATTTGTTGGATGTTTATTGGTTGGATAGTTGTTTGATGGTTGCATTTGTTGATTGAATGCATTCCTATGTTGGCACATGTAGTTATTATGTTGGTATATGATGTATATTGATATTGTTTTCATATATACATGTTCTCATTTGTTTGTTGAGTGTTTAGTAGGTGCGGATTGCGCATTGCTTCGCATTTGGAGCTCGCTTTCGCGCTATATTAGCCGTATATGCTCACTAATAAAAATATAAGGTACATATCTTGGATTAAATATCGTACTTTTACACTTTTTTCCCCGCGGGATGCCTCATCACTTGATGAGATGTATATTTGTGATATATATATTGTCATTTTTTTGTCGGATCGAGTCGCGCAAAGGAGAGTCTGGCGAATTTTTCCGAAAATTTAAGGCGTTAGAATATTTTTGAGAAAATTGAAAATTTTGAAAACTAAGTTTGGATTTGGAAAACTTAGTAAAGATCTTGTAAGAAGTTTAACTATGAATTTTGGGAAAGTTAAACACTTAAGAGATTTGTAATAAATCTAATCTGAACGGTTTGTTTTGAAAATTTAATGGATTTCAAGACTTTTTCTTACTTGGTAATTTCGAGCACGAAATTTTTTTATGGGGAGAAGTTTGTAACGACCCAGAATTTCTATTAATTAAAATTCGAATATTTAATTGATTTTAAATATTAATAAGTGAAATTTATAAGTCGAATAATTTATTTTTTGAATATCTGGATTTAATTGGATAATTAAATCGATAATTTAATAGTTGAAATTACAGAAATAATTGAAAATTGGGTTAAATATGATTGTAAATGATTTGTAAAATTTTATTTAATCATATTGGAGTTAGAACGATATTTTAGAACTTTTAAAATTGAATTAAAAGTTAAATTGTGAAAATTAAATATTTTAATATTTAATTGACGAGTTAAAATAGCCATTTTTCAAACAGTCTCGAATTTCAACGAAACCAGTTTAATCGGATCCGTAATGTGATATTATTGTATGGTTTCAAATTTCGTGTCAATCGGATATACGGTTTGTCCGAGGCAAGCCAAAACGCATAGAAATTAGTTTAAATCGATTTAATTTAATCGATCGTTCATTGCCGTAACTCGCACAGATGATTGAATTAGCCTCCGAAACACGTTCCATTGTGTTCGGAATGCGGGGTAAACCTTAAAAACGCTAACCGGCACGCTTCGTTTGAAGTTCGGAAAATTCGGGATGAATAGTGTTTCGTCGATTTTCTATAAAAGCACCCCAGATTTTATTTTTGCAAATAAAAACAAGCTAGGGTTTCAGCCGCCGTCTATCATAATCAATGGCCGAAAACATCAATATTTCATCTCAAATTTTCTTCCAATCCACACTTCGATTCGAAAATCTCCCAACTACAATCTTGAAGAACACGTTGAGATATATAGATTCAATGGTTATGATCAATTTTTATTGATCCAATCAGTGAGAATTCTCGTCCAAAGCGCGCACGCTTTCGAGCTCAGATTTCGGAGCAAAGACACGACCGAGCTTTATCTCGTTTAGGCCGGTGATAAGGCTCGTGATGGCGCACAATATGGTGGTTCTGGATCGAGCTATAACGGAGAGGTGGAGGTCGCGTCATTTAGTTCGAACGGTAATTCATGGGTTACGGTCGCGTTTTCTGGAGGTTGGGGAAGAAAAGGTTGCATGCGGCTAGGATTCTTCAAAAGGAAATCGTGCGGCCCAGGATAGATGTAGGTTTTAAAATGAAATAAGAAATTGAAATTATTATTTTATAAAATCGTGTAATGTTTAAAATGATGTAACTTCTACATACGAGGTCGAAAACGCACGAAACAAGTTGCATTGGATTCTTATGGACGAACACTATGCAATGAAACTGGTTTGGAGTCGTCTGGAGCTAGTGAAAATTTCGAATAAAATTAAACGCGTTTTTAATTTTATTCGAAATAAAACGCGGAAACTGAATTGAAAGCGAGGTGAGAACTTCTCACTCAATCGAATTGCTTCGATTTAAATTTTAAATAGCTGGATTTAAAATTGTTGATTGTATGCCTGGATGATAAATTATTATCTATTGATTGTTAAAATAGACATTATACGCCGTATATTAAGCGGATGTTATTTACTAAAAACATATACCGCGATAATTCCATCTTGATTGGAATTGGTATTATATATTTACTTGGAGTTGATTTCCCACATTATATAGCGGATGAGACCCTATTGCGCCGCATAATAGCGGATAATATTTTATAAATCCCATATACTGCGATATTCCGTATTGGAACGGAATAGGTATTGTGCTAACATCTTTGGATGCAGGGAAACATGTTGGAGGGATCCAACTGGATTCCTCACCTATATTAATTTATTTACAGATATTGTGATATTTGTTGATTATCATATTGATATATGATGTTTGGATTGTCGTGATTGACAATTTGGTGCTGTTGCATCATCGGATCCATTTTTGAAGTTTAAAAATAATGATTTTGATTTTTCAGGGATTTTTAAAGTGATTTTTGAAACTATACGTTTTATTAAAACATTGAATTGATTCATTTTAAATAAATTAACGTTATAAATTTAATGTTATAAAAATTATGATTTTTGTGAAATATAATCAAAGCGTGATTTTTGAAATAAATAGTTGATTGATTTATAAAATGTTTTAAGTTGGGTTTTTTTGAATTATTATAAACGGTTTATATAAAAGATTTATAAAATTAATATTTTATAAATTAAAAATATTGGAATTATAAAATCAAATTTTTATAAGTGTTAAAATGAAAAAAAATGGATTTCATAAGTGAACGAAATTTATAGACTTATAAATTGTGAAGTTATAAAATGAATAGATGTTGTAAAAATAAAAGATTTTTGAGCAATTAACTTATAAATCGGATTTGACATTTTAATTGAGATTTTTGAATAAAGATAAAATAGTTTATAGATGAGATTTATAAAATATATATGTTATAAATCGAAATAATGGAATTCTAAAAGGAGTTCTGTTAATGTTGAAAATAAGGTTATAAATAAAATCTTATAAGTAATAAGATTTATAATTGTGAAGTTTTAAAAGAACGATTTTTGTAAATAAATGGATTATAAGTTTTTAACTTATAATATGGACTTCTGGTATATAATTGAGTTATATAAACTGGATTGGATAATAAAGGAGATTTATAAATTGAAGTTTTATAAATAGAAATGGGATTTATAAACATTGTTTGTAAATTCGAAATCAATTGAATTTGATAAATCAGACATAAAAGTTATTAAAGGAGATATATTCGTGATTTTGGGCAGCAAATCATCCTTAAAGTTAAATGTTGTAATAATAAGAGTTTGGTTGGGAATTATATTCACGATTGTGGACAGTGAATATATTATGAAACAAAATGGATATGTTTTGGGGAAGTGATGTTTTAAATAGAATTTAAGACGATTTAAAGATATTTTAAAATGCATTAAGTATCGAACACATAGATTTCAATATTCATTGTGGAAATAGACGTTTTCGAGAAATAAGGAAATGGTGGACTATAACACCGTTGTTATAGTAAATGAGTTCTGAAAGGAAATGTTTTATATAGTATGGGGATTTATATATCTATCTTAATTTCGAATCCCTATACTAGTTTTGAGTCGTCGTAACGACGTTTTACGCAACATTCGTTTTGGCCCAAATAAATGTGTTTAAGAGAATGTTTTCTTTAAAGAATGAAATATATAATTAATTTCGATTTAAGTATATTGAATATTTTCCAAGTGTTGAAAATAAATGGATTTTTGAATTACTTATTATTAAATAAGTATGGAAATGTTTTCCAATATGAAGTGAATGTTTTGAGATTTTATCTTTTAAAGATAAATTAAAAATGAATATTAGAAATCGATTTGGAAATTGTATATTCATAGATATTTTGGAATTGTAAATTCACTATGGAATTTATAAAAGAAAGGGAATTTTTCTAAAAATAGATGTTGATTTATTTTTGAAGTGTGGAAATAAATTTACGGATTTGGAAAGTAAATATAAGTAAATCGGTAAGGATTTATTTAATTGGTTTAAATGAACCATTTTGAAATGAAATTATTTCCACGTAAGGAAAAGGATTGAAATTTGTTTTCATAAGTGGTAAAGGTGAAAAGTGATTTGAAAAGTTGTTTTCAAATGGTTGAAGTGTGGAAATTTTATATCTAGTAAAGATATATTTTTTAGAAAATAAATAATTTGGGAAATTATTTGGAATCTGGTGATGTTGAGCATACCTATTGATAGTTAAATAACCGACTATCAATATTTACCTTTGAATGGGTATTTGTTGTGATTTGCTTGAATTTAAATGCCACACTTATTTTCAAAATAAGCGCTCACTATTCGGGTTAGCCGGGAAAGGACCTTGGGGTCGTATAACCCATTCCGAATATGTGTTACGTCGTTATGGATTGCATTTGATGACTGGTGTTGAAGACCGGATATTTGTGAAAACGGAAGGATTACCGTCGAATGACTCTGCATCGGCTGATCTCCAATATAGAGGTTTTATCACCCTTAGTGATGGGAAGTCCGGACATGATTAGTGAATATCCGGATTGCAAGGGCTTCTTTGGATGTGCCTTCGGTTCTGTTCGAGCCTGGAACAGACTTGTATGGATTGTATGTCTGACATTACAAATTGAGATATAAAGCTGATTTCTTTCAAATATATTTCTGTTGGTGGCGGAGAATTTATTCTCCTAGCTTAACACCCTTTTCTGAGACGTACGAGCTTAGAGGTTTTGTAGTTGAAGGTTATTAGTGATATACTCCCAATTTGGTAGTGTGATATGCTAAGTGCTGTTGAGCATTTGTTGAAAAAAGCACGATTTTGTATAAAGCGTGGCTTTGTGGACGAGACTTCGTTGGACCTCACACCCCGGAAATGGTCAAAACAGGAAGGATACAGCAAGGTTATTTGGGGGTAGCGCCCCTTTAGTGTATGCCATTCCTTCTGGATAGAGGTGGTGTCATGGTATGGAGCCCAGATACTTAACCTATGTTATTGACGCAAATTTATTACTTTGTGGTTGTTGGAATCGAGGATCCTCGGATATAGATCGGTTACGATCGGGGAATGACATATTCGTATTAGTAGTTACCTAGTTTGAAAGGTAATCCGGCCTTGTGTTGGCAGAGATCCGGTTAGATTCTCGGGTCGTCTTTCCAGAGGCGTACCCATGTGGCAATGGGAAGTTCCTTGGCCTGACCATTTGTTGGAAAATCCAAAGAAACACTACGATCTTGTACGGTTTTAGTTGTAGAACCTATCATTCACTTATGGTGGTCACCACTGTTTGGATGGTAGCTATAGTAGGCATAAGTGTGGAATGCCTATGCTGGCTAAGATTTGTATCTTTACTTTCGAAATGATTTTTTCATACACTATGCACTAGTAACAATATCAAATGTTTCTTTTTAATGCGTATCAAGCGTTTTTGACTATCATAAGAAGAAATCTCATCCGATTCTGCGTTTGCATTGTGTGTGTGCGAGAGGCCTTATGGTAGTCTCATTTTTTAAAAAGCATTGCGAATCTATTTTAAAATTATCCTGTTCTTTATTTTAAAGATAAACTGTTTTAAGTTCTCACACCAGTCCCATAACTGACTCGGAGTTTATTGTTTTCCTTCCTATACTTTGGGTACCCACCAATTTCCACACGGGCAGTCAAGAGTCTGGTTTATCAGGATATTCTGGAATTCAGGAGTTGCTGGAGGCAAGCTGGATGGCATGGCGTATTCATAAGTATATAGTATTTCTTTTCCGCTGTTTGTTTGTTGTTGTTTTTGTACACTCTGATGATGTGATGTAATGTAATATGATGTAATGTAATAACTGATATAGTTCTTTGTTTAAAGATTATTCATTTATCTATTATATGTTGTTTCGCTGCGATTGTGAGATTCTGATATTGTTCTGTTGTTTCTTTCTATTCTGTTCTATCTTTTTCTCTCTTCTTCTATCTTTTTCTTCTTCTTTAACCATATCATTTCGGTTTTCCGGCATTCGATTGCTCGGCAGTTGATACAGTGGACGTATTGATGTCGGTTTTCGAGCGACGAAAAATCGAAACGTTACACCTATTATGGATAATATTAACATTATTTTAAAATATTACTTTAATTAACATTAAAGAAATATTTTATTTAGATTTATTACAATAGATTCCAATTCAGTTTAATAGATTAAGTTATATTGGTAAGTTATAATAATTGTCGTTACTAACTCTTAATCGTAGTTTTATAAGTTATCATTTCCAAGCGATATTATAATTACTTATAGGACATTTATTTTATTCAATTATTATTTATTGTTATTTATTCATTAATTAATTCAATATTTATGTTTGCTTTCTTATATTCAATTTATATCCTAGCATAACAATTTACATTACCTCAATTAATCAAAATTTTAACTCAATTGTTACTACTTAGCTTTATTTTCCTTGGTTTCATTTCATTTTAGCATTCATTTCATTACTAAGTTATAAAATTTTTGTTTCTTCCAAATTTATTTACAAAAATCTTATTAATTTAACAATTTTAATTATTGAAAATTTACGGGTCGTTACACTCTCCCCTACTCAAAACTTTTTGTCCCCGAAAAGGAAAAAGAAGGGAAAAAGAAAGATTTGTAAACGATACATCTTATTCAAAATTTTAAATTTTATAAACAAATAAATTTATGAAATTTAATAATTTAAATAAAATATATCAATTTATAACTATTAAATCTTTTTATACTCAAATTAATAAAGTTTGGAAAATATTTTCAAAAATTTTCTAAGTCCAAAATTTACGGAAAAAATCGGCAGAGTCTCCTTTGTACGAAGAGGCTCGGGAGAAAATATAATATCAAATATAATAATATAAAACACATATTTTCCAAAAAAATATATCCCAACATGGGAAAAACAATATAATAACGCTAGAAAACCGTAATCCGAGAACGTACCTATTTGTCGGGCAATTAACACTTAAATTATGAAACCAAAAGCAGTAGCAATTGCTTCTATAACCTGCATTACACTTATATAATCTAAAAGAGTTAATACTTATATAAAATGGAATATTTAGAGTTTTTTCAATCAATCAATAGCAAACAAATAAATATAAACAACTATCACTTGCAACAAAGCATACAACCATCACATAAAATCAACATACATTTCATATCAAGCAAAACAAATAGTTGTTCGTGCTTAAAACATTAAATTGTATAGAATGAAAAATAAACTACTAAGTGCACCATTTACTCCAATGTCTTAGATTAACTAGATAGATTATTCATACATCCAAACAATTTTAAAGTATCCTTGCCCAAACAACTATAAACCAACCAAACAACAATTTCAACCAATAGATCAAGTTCATTCTTTTTAATTTCATTTCATAGCATTTATTGTTTGAACTCCTTTTCATTCATCTAATGATTCACCTTTTTAGTTTAACTTCATTTCTTACAACTTTTATTTCCATTCACTCATTCTGTGTTTATTTCATTTATTTTCATTTATTCCTTACAATTATTCACTTTCATTTATTCCTTACAATTATTCATTTCTCAATTTCATTTATTTACATTCATTTGTTTATAGTATTTGTGTGAAATTCAATTTCTTAGCATATCATTTCGTCTACTTAAGTTTTTAATTATTTTCTTATAATAATTACTTTATATTCAATTTATTATAGTAATATTTCAATTATAACATAAGTTTATAACAACTACCCATCAAATACTTATTTATTAGAGAATTTCAATGATTACTTTTCATTACTCAAGTTTTACTTGTAAAATTTCCCGTTACATTTTCTTTCAACATTTTAACTTTTTATAGTTGGCAAGTTATATATATATGCTTTAAGAATGTAAATGAAAGTTATACAAGTTGTTTTATTTCCTTTAAATTAACTTGATGTTCCATAATAATATCCTTTGTTTTATATGTTACAAATTTCAATTTTTCTTTCAATTCCATTTACAACTTAACATTTAATCTCTTATTTTAATTACAGGTTCCAATTATTAATTAGTTACGACCCATTTCACTACAATAATTGAAACTATTAATTAACGGAAACTTAAGAACTAAATACCGAGTTAAATTTCAAATCATTTAAAAAAAATAGATAAATGTATATATTTATAATTTATATATCCAATTATGTTTAAAACAATTTAAAATTTATATTTGTTTATCAAAATAAACATGCAGTAAAACTACTACAGTGGCCTTCCCACTTTGAAACTCGAAAATGAATGTCGATGATGCGTGCACTCATCAACGAAATTATTTTCCAGCGACAGAGAGGGGAGTACAAGACTTATTTCTTTTCAAAGTTTCTTTAAAAGAATTCTTTCAAATTATATTGAAATATTTATATCAGAAAATACTTATAAGCAACATTATTATATTCTAAAATCCTTTGAAAGAAATTTTCGAAACCCCGAAACTTAAGTTCTAAATTTCCAAATTTCATTTATTTTATTTTCTATCTCATTTCAACTATTATTAATAAATTTCATTACCTCACAACCAATATTTTGCAACCAAATATGTATCATTTATAAAATTTAATTTATATGTAGATAATATAATTGGCAAAATTATTTCATTCATCTATATTCAAAACAAATATTGTGTCGGTCTGTCCTATTAAGTGTTTTAGAAATACCGATTGATGTCGTAGCGTCCCATGCACCAACCAGAATTTATAAATACAAAACGGAATGGATTAACACAATATTAAAACCTTTTTATAACACTAACAAATACGCTTTCTCATATATATATATATATATATATATATATAGACACACACTCAATGACTAATCATAGGGTATTACTACCCTATTAATAAAGAGTCAGACGCCACAAAGCTAAGGTCTATCGCTAAACCTCGCTCTGAAACCAGATGTAACATCCTGCCTTTTTGTACGCTTTAAATCAACGTTAAACCACACATGTCAGACGTAAACATACAGAAGGGCGGATTGTTATAGGGTAAATAAGAAAAGTAGAGAAAGAAAAAAAATAGAATCTTTCAGCAGAACGATAAAATATAATAATCAAATAAACAGTTCATGAAGCTGTTTTGCAAAATATTCGATTATACTTATACAATACAAATCAGAGTTACACATACCATAGAATAATAAATAACAATGCAGTGGAATGTAATAAATAACAGTAATACAAATCTTTGTCTTCGTCCTCCAGAGATAAAGTCTTCGAATCTTGAAATGTTCAGACTGACCTGAGCAAATTGAAAAGACAAAACACTCGAGTTAAAACTAAATGATCTTATGTAAGTTAAATCAACGGTAAAATATGAGTGGAACGGCGTCAGAGATGTTTGCGGGATTTGACATCTCCTATCCAGTGTCAAACGTGAGTGTAGTAACTTAAAAGATGTTCGGGATTCGCATCTCCTAAGGTTACGTTAAACTATTTACTATGTAGTAATATTTCGCTATTATAATAACGTCTATTAATAAAATAAACTTACTTTAAAATGGTGTTAAGGAGTGACCCAATATTCCCATTAACACGTAATAGTTCCAATAGTCCGTCCAGTATCGTAGTCCCTCCGGATCGGGAAGCTACCAGAGGATACCATACGGGCTACGAGAAAAACCAAACTCGTACAAGGCGCGCTAGGGTAGGTGACACGGCACAACTAGGTAATGCCAGGGTAGATATACCAATTACGCTTCCGGACCGGTGGTAACGCGTAGCAGCTACTACCGCGCACCTCGAGCCACACCCCCAAAATCAAAAGGGCCCAAATCAGCCGCAAAAATAGAATGGTATCGAAGGAGTGTGTCCGATAAAAGGTGCTACCTTCTTGGCCCATCGATCGCTCCTGTTTTAGCCACCTTATGCCAACTCACGGGGGTCGGGTCCACATATATACCTCAAAGGAAATGCCGCCACCATCCTACTTCATTCTGGAATCTCCACCGCGCACATGGTTGTTAAAGTGGTTTTCGGAGTTGGCAGAGAATATGAAAACTTTCGATCCCGGTCTCTTTGACAACCAAACGTTATTATAACACCGTGGTCTTTTCAAATAGTTTATACTTCAAACCAGAATATAATAGCCATTTAAAACCATATAAATACGATATAATTTCCACTTCAAAAACCAAATCAATATGATATCATTTTTATTAAAAACCCAAATCAATATAATATCATTTTTATTTCAAATACATCCCTTTTCCAAAATCATAGCACTTTCAAATCTATACACTTCGAAACTAAACATTGAAATTATAACACTTTTAAAACATAATAATTTGAAACCCATAACTTTGAAGCATAACTTCCAGTACTTAAATGGTTTAAATATTAAATTATTTTATATAATAAAATAGCTTCTTTAATTTCACAAATCAATTCCAAATACAGATTTGAACCCATAAATAAACCATTTCAATTTCCATATATTCTAAGGCTTCAAATATTCCAAAATTTCAAAACTAAATTTGATAGTTTCGATTCAACAATTAAATTTTCTATTGTTTAGTTTTGAAATAATTTACATAATTAAATCCTTTATCATTTAAATAAAACTCAAATTACAAATGACTAAATAATTCCTTCAATTCATTTCTACTTGAAATACTCATTTAATTCACCTTGACCCTAAAATCAAGTTATAATAATTATACCTTTAAATATTTCCCATTTAATAAATTTCACATCAACCTTTTTGAGTTTAATTTTAAATAAATTTAATTTCAAATAAATCTCCAATTTATCTCCCAATCTTAATTTATTTAAATCATTATACACTCTATATTAAATAAAATTTAAATACTTACTCACATTTATTTTAATAAAAATCAACTCTATTACTAAACTTAATTTTTATTTAACAAACTTATACATAGCTTAAATTCAAGCATTCAACTATATATAAAATAATATTCATATAATATCAAAAATCAATATTCATTAAACCATATATTTCTTTCCAAACCCTAGAAATCATTTTCAAAATATTTTAGATATAGGCCACGGTGTCTGTATATAATTTTCTACCCTATGGTCAAGTGATACGAATATTTATCATTTCAATCCGTAATTTAAAATAAAATATGGTTATATATCATTTCAAACCGCAATCCCGAATGAAATAAAAATGCATAAAAACTTGCAATTTATAGCAATATAAAATACAATATCTATTCATCTAATATCAGTCATCAACCATTTATCACAATCATCATCCAATTCAAACAATAACATCAATATAGAACATATGATAAATATCAGGTATTTACTGGCACTTTATATTCAATAATAATTTAAATAAAAATTTAACTAGCAGTTTATATGCAATAATAAATTAAACAACAATTTAGTTTAATAAATTCAATTTAATTGGAATGATGATAAAAATATACCAAACAGCCAGAAATAATTTTTTTATTGCATCAGAAATTAATCGCATCAGAAATTAATCTAATATACGTAAGAAATTTTAGAAGTTTCGAGTGGGTTAAAACACTCACCTTTTGAATTTAAATTGAATTTAAATCGAATTTAAACAACCTCAGAACTCGTCCAAACCAATGCCAAAATGTTCGAAATTCCAATATGAATCTAGCGGATAAACCCGCGCGTGAATCGGACCTTGTACGTGAAAGTTATGCACGTTAGAACATACGAATACGAAATTAAAATAAAATAAAAAACAACGCCACCTAACCCAAGCCGACACATTAACATCTCCATTCACACGCACGGGACCACCGTTCGCAACCGAGAAAGCAGAGAACCTCTCCCCCTTTTGACTGACCTTTGACCATGAATTATGCTCGCCGCTGACCACCAGAGGCCTGCCGACCGACACCATCGCCACGCCCTCGACGTGGCGCACCTTCCAGTGGCCGCGACTTCACCATTTGATGCCCAAAAGCCGTGCGTCGCCGCCCTAACGAAACACTAATCCACCGTTGTCGATGATCCAGCCATCAATTCGCCATATGAACCACTCATATCGACTCCCCTCAGTCCACTATATAATACCCGGAAATAGATTCCAAGATCGGTCGATTTTGGTTGCGGCGTGATGAACGGTCGTGGATTGTTCTTCGATTTTTGGCCACACCGAAACCCAAATTGAAAAAAAAATCATATATTTGACTTGCGCTCATTGAGAGCTTCAAATCCATATATAATTCGATATAGTTTGAAGAGATTTAATTTTTGGCTTCGAATTTTATTTGAAACTGCATTTTGGGATTTAGTGTAACGATTCGAATTTTTCGCGTTCGAAAATCGACATCCATACTTTACATTGTACTCGAATGCCGCAGATTCGACCGTTCAAATTCGAGTCGCCGGATCTTATAACACATTAAGTAAATAACACAGCGGAAGAAATGAATAACATACATCAATGTACAACATTTGATACAATATCTGATACAACAGAATGATACAATGAACATCAATATACATCAGAGATACAAGAAATAGCAGCGGAAAGAAAAGATAACACAGCAGCGGAACAAAATCTCCAATATAGTCTTCAAGAAAGAACTCCAGTAACAGTAATCTCCATCTCCAAAGCACCAATCCAGAAATAGCTCGAACTCCAAATCAAGATGAAGAGAAGCAACTCGATCCAAATGCGATTGCCAAATCCTAAGGCTGGAAGCTATCGAATCTACACCTACTATCGATTATCTGAAAATCCCAACTCTAGACTGCCCGTGTGGGAAATAGTGGGCACCCAGAGTTTAGGAAAAGAACAATAAACTCCAGGTCAGTCGTGGGACTGGTGTGAGCAAACAAAAACATTTGGTCTTTAAAACAACAAAAGAATTTAAATTTGAAATCCGCAATGCTTTTTAAAAAATGAAACTACCATAAGGCCTCCCGGCACACACACAATGCAAACGCACACATGGGGGAGATTTCTCCTTATGATAGTCAAACATGCTTACTACGAGAAAAATCCTTTGATATTATTACTAGTGCATAGTGGAAAATCTTTCGAAAGTATAATATAAATCCTAGCCAGCATAGGTACCATGATACTATGCCTACTATAGCTGCCATGTTAAATGGCAGGTTCTACAACTAAAACCGTACAAGGCACGTATTGGATGAATGGATTTCCAACAAATGGTCAGGCTAAGGAACTTCCTATTGCCACATGGGTACGCCTCTGGCGGGACGTCCCGAGAACTAACGTTACGGTTAGATCTCTGCCAACACAAGGCCGGGTTACCTCTGTAACTAGGTAACTACTACACGAATATGCCATCCCCCGGTCCTTTGGGACCTTTATCCGAGGCGCCTCAAAGCAACAACCACACAGTAAATGAGATTGGAGCAACCACATAGGTTAAATACCAGGGCTCCATACCTGATACCACCCTTTACCAGAAGGGAATGACACACCCTAAAGGGAGCGACCCTCATAACCTTGCCGCATCTTTCCTGTTTCGACCATTTCCGGGGAGTGAGGTCCTGATGCAGTCTCGTCCACAAAGCTACGCTTTGGCACAAAGCCATGCTTTGGGTCAACAGATGACCAAAGCAATGATCACAAAGATAAATGATCAAACAAATGATCATATCACAAATGATCAACCAATGATCATCACACAGCAGCACTCAGCATTCCACATTACCAAATTGGGAATATCACTGATAAATATCAACTACATAACCTCTGAGCTCGTACGTCTCAGAGAAGGGTGTTAAGCTAAGAGAATAAATTCTCCGCCACCAAGCAGAAATGTATTTGATAGAAATCAGTTAACATCTCAAAGTGTAATGTCGGACATACAACCATACAAGTCTGTCCCGGGTTCGAACAGAACCGAAGGCACTTCCGAAGAAGCCCTTGCAAATCCGGATAATCCCTAATCACGTCCGGACTTCCCATCACATATGGAGATCTCTATACCGGGGATCAGCCAGTGCAGAGACAATCGACGAGTTACCCTTTTGCTTTTGGAAATATCCGGTCTTCACCACCGGTCTTCAATTGCTATCCATAACGTCGTATCACTATTCGGAATGGGCTATATGACACTAGGTCCTCTCCCGGCTAAACCGAATAATGAGCGCCATATTTTAAAACATATGGATATGGGATTTTAGTTAAGTCACAACTTATAAAATCCAAAACTTTTCTTTCAAATGGTTAAACAAATTACCATTTTAAATCTTTAACAAAAAGATTTATTTCACAAAGTTTCACCTAGTTTCACAAAGATCTATTCATAGATTCAAAACAACTTCCATTCCAATTGGATTAACTCAATAAATCTTTAAATTTAAGATTTAATTTATAGCTTTCAAAACACGTTCCAAAGATTTATTTATAACTTGGAATACCATTTTCATTTCAACTTAAATTCCTTTTAACACACATTGAAAATCCATTTCTTATATGAAAGCTTCTATTATTTGAAAACGACAGTTTTCGTTTCAGAAAAGTCCGATTTATACAAGTTGAAATCTTGGTTTAAATTTAAATTCCAAAACATCACCTTTTTAAAATGGTTTAAAACCCCATATAAATCCATTTATAAGTTGGATAACTTTTTTAAACATAGTTTTCAAATCATAGAATTCAACTTCAAATATTGAATTCAAATTTAAATCAAATTATTTAAATTTCAAAACTCAATCAAGTTATTCAAATAACTTTTATTTTTGAAATTCATTTTTTTTTCAAATGCTTCAATCCTAATTCCAAAACTATTTTGGATTCAAAAATTCAAATTTTAAAACAATTTCAAAATCTGTGACTTAACCCATTTCCACGTGCAATCCATATATGTGTGTGTATAAGTGTGGTCTAGGGGTTCAACACAATAGTGCACAACATCATCATCACAGATTCAATCATAAAGATAAGCGGTATAACCCATAACGCTTATCTATATTCACAAATTCATAGATAAAGTAAATTATCAATCACAAAAATTCACTAATATGATTCGATGTGGGTTTCGGATAACCAACTGGAATCCGACTCCCTGTCGCATCGAAATTCAAATGTCGTTTTACGGGTCAAAGGGTTTCATATTCATACAACAGTATGTTCATCACAAATACAGCAGATCAGCACAAAGTATCACATAGCATCACATCACATATCAAATATATCAATCCATCACACAACAATCAGCATCTACAATTAAGATGCAAAAAAAACTGGGTGGTTTTAAATTTATTACCTACATAATTACTTTCATTTATTATTCCTAATTAAATAACTATCCATATTTATTCAATTAATAACTCTTCAATTATTTTAAAATCTAATATCATTCAATTAATGATTTCTTAATTACAAATTAATTATTCTAAGAAAAATTAATCTTAAACTTTAATTAATCAAATTAAAACCCTTAATTACTTTAATTAATTATCCATTTCATTAATTAATTAATTATATTAATTATCCATTTGTAATACCTTAATAATTAAATGAATTACAAATCATTATACTTTTCTTTATCTTTAGATAAACATTCCTTATTTAAATTATGCATTTAAAAACAAAATGTTTTTAAATTTACATTAAATTCCATTTAACATTTTCTTTAAACTTAAAGACTCAAATTTGTCTTAAATAAGAGTTTAAAACAATACACAACTTAATCTTATATGTTTAAAAGAAACATATACTTTATAAATGAGTTTTAAAAAGAATTTAAATTTCAATTCAAATCAATTTAAAAATTACTTAAAAATTTCCAAATTGAAATACAACTTCCATTTCATTTTAGTTTTAACTCTTTAAAACTCTTTCTATAATTTACACCTACAATTCAAATGCAAATCATTTGATCATTAAAAACAATTCAATTTAAACCTTTATTTAAAACTGAAGTTTAAATTTTAAATCCAGATTTTAAAACTCAGATTGAATTCATTTTGAATTCTAATTTTAAATACTTAGCCCTTCAATTCAAATGCCAAACACAATGCATTTATACTTGAGATTTTGAAAAATCAAATTTAAATTTAAAAGCTTAAATGATTTCAAATCTCAAATAATCTTATTTGAATTCATATTCAAATTTCAAACTTACACTCAGTTTTAAATCTCCACTTAAAAAAAAAATTTAAACCTACCTCTTACATTTAAAAACAGAAACAGTTTTCTGTTTTATAAAAACAAAATCAAACTTTGAATTTTCTTGAAATTAAATAATTTCAGAAGAATAGAATTCAACTTATTTGAATTCATATTTGAATTGAGTTTCAAAAACCTAAGTTAGATTGTAGTTTGCATTTAATTCAAACCTTAAAAAAACTGGAAACAGGCTCATGTTCCCCTTTCTTTTTTTTCTTTTTATTTTAAACCAATTTAAAATTTCTGCATTTAAATTATTACAAAATAATAATTCAAACAATTTGAATTCATCCATAGGTTCAAGTTTAAATCCTAAGCTAAACTTCCAGATTTAAATTTAAACTTTACTTCAAATTTTAAAAATAACAGAACAACTCTGTTATTAAAGCCTGCACATACACACAGAACTCCCTTATTTACTTCGAGTCACTTCTCCTACTACTCCGAGTTATTTGCCAAAAATCCCGAGATCAACCCGAGTCACAATTCCCTGCAACCCAAACATATCCACAACCTGAAACTGCACTTCACCAACCCCACCACCATCACAAACCTGCCAACACCATTATTTCACAACTCCGGCCATCATCATCGACCAAACTCCGGCAGTAACTCCATCACTACACCATCCATCAATTCCCAAAATAGCATGGAACTCGATTCACTGAGAAGTTCGAAATTTACCCAAAACTGTAACCCACATAAACTAGGATTCTTGACAGACATTCCCAAATTTCATTCTCAAATTTGAATTGCAAACAAATTCAATAATTTTCTAGTGATCTATGATATATCTACTACTATCAGAAAACAATTCATCCAATTCAAAAGCAAGGATCAACTGTTCTTGATCAAAAATGTATAATACAGTTAATTTGAAACTGCCTTTTATTCTTGACACTTTAAACTTTAATTTTTGATCTAAAATTCTTGAATTTACTTATGATTAAATTAGTAAACCTGAAACATTAATTCATGATATCTACATTTTCCAAATTTTTACAGAATTTAGTTTATGTTTTATGTATTCAAACAACACAGACACTAAAAACAAATAAGAGACTTTTAAATTTTATGTTATCATGAAATAAACAAATATCACTCAAATGCTAATCTATGATAACATCCAGATCAAGAAGGAAATCTGTTTATCAGTTTTGAACTTCAATCTAAAAAAAATCAGAACCTTGGAATCAAAGCATGCATTGCATTCATACATGCACAGGCAGTAAAAAGAAAACATGTGCAAATCTTTACTTATCAGAAAATCAAGCAAACAATCCTACTTAATTTACTTTAAATTAAGTGTTACTCACCTAATTATGCAGAATGCAGAGCACAATCAACTTGCAGGGTATCAGACTTTTGAAAATATGAAATGCAGGCAGGCTCCTTGAATGCAGACCTCTTTCTTCAGATGCTTAGAAATGTAAAGCTTCAACTTGATCTATAAATGATATGCAGAGCTTTAAATGGATGCATGCAGGCCTTTGAAATGCAGAGCCTCAATCTTGAAATTGCAGGGCTTTTTGATTTATACATGCAGGCTTTAAATTGATGTGCAGGCTTGTATTTTGAAGAAGAGGAGTTGGATTGTTTGATGCAGATTTGCAATTTTTGGAAAGAGGAGTTGAAGGTTTGTTTGGGTTTCAGATTTTAACATGAATGCAAATGTATGCAGATTTGAAAAATGCAATTTGTATGGTCTGAGAATGAAGATTTTGGGTTTTTCTTTTGTTTTGAGTTCAAACTGAATTGTTTTTTTTTTTTTTTCCTTATCTTATGTTTCGAACAGCTTTATGGCTTTGAAAGATGTGAAGCCAAATCTTTTTCTACTATTTTTTTCAGATTTTCTAAGATACTATATGATGGCATATGGGAAGATGTGAAGTTTCTTGTATTTTTGTTTTTTTTTTTAATTTCATTATTTTAAACAAAAGAAATGATGCTATTTGTATGTATGTAAACATGTAAGATCTAAAGGTATGATTACATTGTTTGTACATATACATATGTAATATATATATTTTCATGTTCTACCTCTTTTAAATTATTGATTTGTAAATATGGAAGTGATTTGTATTATTTATATTTTCATATTTCTAACATTTGTAAATATTTTTACATTTTAAATTTTGGGAATATACAACTATATTTTTTTTTCCAGAAGAAGATGTATTTTAAATCTTTTTATCAAATCAAATAAAAAGGTACATAATATGGTTGAATTAAAATTCTGAAATAGCTTTTGTAATTTTTATTTATTTATTTATATCAATTTTATAATATTACTTTTTAAACCAATATTATTTTTAAGCTTAGTTTATTTTATTTTTGAATTAAGACTAGTATACCATTTATATAAATAATTATCTATATTTATATTATTTCAAATTTTTATTTCTTATTTTATAACCGTTTTGTCCATTATTCCTACTTATTCTAATTTAAAGAAAGGAAATGAATTTTAAACTAATTATGCTTTTAATAAATAACCCATATAAAATAGTATTTAGTTTTAAACAATTGTTTTGAAAATCATTAATATCTAATTCAAAATAAAATTTTCAAAATCAAAATCTTATTTACAATTTTAAATTTCAATATATACATATTTATTCAAATTATAGTGCATTTTTATCTCTAATATAATTATCCTTAAATCCAATTTTTTTTTTGTTATTATAAGATACTTATCCTTAAATTCCAACCAAATTTCTATTTATAATCTAAAATTTTAAGTTTATTTTGTAAATCTCAAATTAATTCACAATTAAATTCACAGTTTAAATCCAAAATCAATTTAATTATTGAATTATTTTGGCTAATATTTCAGGAATGTTACAGACTTCCCCCCTTAAGAAATTTCGTCCTCGAAATTTGCTAGGAAGACGAAAAGAAAAGATGAAAGATAGAGAAATTCCTTTCCAAATCGAACTGGATATAAATTCTGTATTTGGCTTACCAAATAAGAATATCAACAATAGATATGAGAACAATCTCATATAATATCACACAAGATATTTGGGTCCATCGGTCTACGAATATGCAAGGGCATTGACTAGTTCGAAAAGATAACTAATCGTTCGTAGAATAGATCGGATCCCAGAGAATAGATAGATGGATCAAATCTTCATATTAGTTAACCAATTTACTAATTTAAAATTTCCAATTTATTTAATATTTTCAATTTCAAATTCACTAGAGTTTAGATCGAAAAGCTGATAAGAAACCGATGATGATACGAAGTAAGAATTTCCTACAACAATACGTATGGCCATCATCACACCGAAACTTCTTTCTGGAGCAGTCACGAAGTAATCAAAAGAATTCGAAATTGAATCAAAGGAGATTGATAGAGAAAAGATATTCCCACTGTTGCAGGGTATTGACCATTTATAGTGGTACTCCCCTGTCCCCTATCTCGTTCTCTTCTCGCACTCATACTTACTATCGGTGAATAGTAAGAGAATTTACTGAGGCATTCGAACGGATATCTCAGGGATATACTCATTCTAGGGTTTACTTCACCCTATCTCTAATGAGTTACTTAATGTGTTATACTCCTGAGCTAAAGTTTTAACCTTCAGCTCTGATACCAAGTGTAACGATTCGAATTTTTCGCGTTCGAAAATCGACATCCATACTTTACATTGTACTCGAATGCCGCAGATTCGACCGTTCAAATTCGAGTCGCCGGAGCTTATAACACATTAAGTAAATAACACAGCGGAAGAAATGAATAACATACATCAATGTACAACATTTGATACAATATCTGATACAACAGAATGATACAATGAACATCAATATACATCAGAGATACAAGAAATAGCAGCGGAAAGAAAAGATAACACAGCAGCGGAACAAAATCTCCAATATAGTCTTCAAGAAAGAACTCCAGTAACAGTAATCTCCATCTCCAAAGCACCAATCCAGAAATAGCTCGAACTCCAAATCAAGATGAAGAGAAGCAACTCGATCCAAATGCGATTGCCAAATCCTAAGGCTGGAAGCTATCGAATCTACACCTACTATCGATTATCTGAAAATCCCAACTTTAGACTGCCCGTGTGGGAAATAGTGGGCACCCAGAGTTTAGGAAAAGAACAATAAACTCCAGGTCAGTCGTGGGACTGGTGTGAGCAAACAAAAACATTTGGTCTTTAAAACAACAAAAGAATTTAAATTTGAAATCCGCAATGCTTTTTAAAAAATGAAACTACCATAAGGCCTCCCGGCACACACACAATGCAAACGCACACATGGGGGAGATTTCTCCTTATGATAGTCAAACATGCTTACTACGAGAAAAATCCTTTGATATTATTACTAGTGCATAGTGGAAAATCTTTCGAAAGTATAATATAAATCCTAGCCAGCATAGGTACCATGATACTATGCCTACTATAGCTGCCATGTTAAATGGCAGGTTCTACAACTAAAACCGTACAAGGCACGTATTGGATGAATGGATTTCCAACAAATGGTCAGGCTAAGGAACTTCCTATTGCCACATGGGTACGCCTCTGGCGGGACGTCCCGAGAACTAACGTTACGGTTAGATCTCTGCCAACACAAGGCCGGGTTACCTCTGTAACTAGGTAACTACTACACGAATATGCCATCCCCCGGTCCTTTGGGACCTTTATCCGAGGCGCCTCAAAGCAACAACCACACAGTAAATGAGATTGGAGCAACCACATAGGTTAAATACCAGGGCTCCATACCTGATACCACCCTTTACCAGAAGGGAATGACACACCCTAAAGGGAGCGACCCTCATAACCTTGCCGCATCTTTCCTGTTTCGACCATTTCCGGGGAGTGAGGTCCTGATGCAGTCTCGTCCACAAAGCTACGCTTTGGCACAAAGCCATGCTTTGGGTCAACAGATGACCAAAGCAATGATCACAAAGATAAATGATCAAACAAATGATCATATCACAAATGATCAACCAATGATCATCACACAGCAGCACTCAGCATGCCACATTACCAAATTGGGAATATCACTGATAAATATCAACTACATAACCTCTGAGCTCGTACGTCTCAGAGAAGGGTGTTAAGCTAAGAGAATAAATTCTCCGCCACAAAGCAGAAATGTATTTGATAGAAATCAGTTAACATCTCAAAGTGTAATGTCGGACATACAACCATACAAGTCTGTCCCGGGTTCGAACAGAACCGAAGGCACTTCCGAAGAAGCCCTTGCAAATCCGGATAATCCCTAATCACGTCCGGACTTCCCATCACATATGGAGATCTCTATACCGGGGATCAGCCAGTGCAGAGACAATCGACGAGTTACCCTTTTGTTTTTGGAAATATCCGGTCTTCACCACCGGTCTTCAATTGCTATCCATAACGTCGTATCACTATTCGGAATGGGCTATATGACACTAGGTCCTCTCCCGGCTAAACCGAATAATGAGCGCCATATTTTAAAACATATGGATATGGGATTTTAGTTAAGTCACAACTTATAAAATCCAAAACTTTTCTTTCAAATGGTTAAACAAATTACCATTTTAAATCTTTAACAAAAAGATTTATTTCACAAAGTTTCACCTAGTTTCACAAAGATCTATTCACAGATTCAAAACAACTTCCATTCCAATTGGATTAACTCAATAAATCTTTAAATTTAAGATTTAATTTATAGCTTTCAAAACACGTTCCAAAGATTTATTTATAACTTGGAATACCATTTTCATTTCAACTTAAATTCCTTTTAACACACATTGAAAATCCATTTCTTATATGAAAGCTTCTATTATTTGAAAATGACAGTTTTCGTTTCAGAAAAGTCCGATTTATACAAGTTGAAATCTTGGTTTAAATTTAAATTCCAAAACATCACCTTTTTAAAATGGTTTAAAACCCCATATAAATCCATTTATAAGTTGGATAACTTTTTTAAACATAGTTTTCAAATCATAGAATTCAACTTCAAATATTGAATTCAAATTTAAATCAAATTATTTAAATTTCAAAACTCAATCAAGTTATTCAAATAACTTTTATTTTTGAAATTCATTTTTTTTCAAATGCTTCAATCCTAATTCCAAAACTATTTTGGATTCAAAAATTCAAATTTTAAAACAATTTCAAAATCTGTGACTTAACCCATTTCCACGTGCAATCCATATATGTGTGTGTATAAGTGTGGTCTAGGGATTCAACACAATAGTGCACAACATCATCATCACAGATTCAATCATAAAGATAAGCGGTATAACCCATAACGCTTATCTATATTCACAAATTCATAGATAAAGTAAATTATCAATCACAAAAATTCACTAATATGATTCGATGTGGGTTTCGGATAACCAACTGGAATCCGACTCCCTGTCGCATCGAAATTCAAATGTCGTTTTACGGGTCAAAGGGTTTCATATTCATACAACAGTATGTTCATCACAAATATAGCAGATCAGCACAAAGTATCACATAGCATCACATCACATATCAAATATATCAATCCATCACACAACAATCAGCATCTACAATTAAGATGCAAAAAAAACTGGGTGGTTTTAAATTTATTACCTACATAATTACTTTCATTTATTATTCCTAATTAAATAACTATCCATATTTATTCAATTAATAACTCTTCAATTATTTTAAAATCTAATATCATTCAATTAATGATTTCTTAATTACAAATTAATTATTCTAAGAAAAATTAATCTTAAACTTTAATTAATCAAATTAAAACCCTTAATTACTTTAATTAATTATCCATTTCATTAATTAATTAATTATATTAATTATCCATTTGTAATACCTTAATAATTAAATGAATTACAAATCATTATACTTTTCTTTATCTTTAGATAAACATTCCTTATTTAAATTATGCATTTAAAAACAAAATGTTTTTAAATTTACATTAAATTCCATTTAACATTTTCTTTAAACTTAAAGACTCAAATTTGTCTTAAATAAGAGTTTAAAACAATACACAACTTAATCTTATATGTTTAAAAGAAACATATACTTTATAAATGAGTTTTAAAAAGAATTTAAATTTAAATTCAAATCAATTTAAAAATTACTTAAAAATTTCCAAATTGAAATACAACTTCCATTTCATTTTAGTTTTAACTCTTTAAAACTCTTTCTATAATTTACACCTACAATTC
This sequence comes from Allium cepa, assembly GCA_030765085.1. Lineage (NCBI taxonomy): Eukaryota > Viridiplantae > Streptophyta > Magnoliopsida > Asparagales > Amaryllidaceae > Allium > Allium cepa. Next base: position 239,902,132 of record CM060944.1, read on the forward strand.
AAATGCAAATCATTTGATCATTAAAAACAATTCAATTTAAACCTTTATTTAAAACTGAAGTTTAAATTTTAAATCCAGATTTTAAAACTCAGATTGAATTCATTTTGAATTCTAATTTTAAATACTTAGCCCTTCAATTCAAATGCCAAACACAATGCATTTATACTTGAGATTTTGAAAAATCAAATTTAAATTTAAAAGCTTAAATGATTTCAAATCTCAAATAATCTTATTTGAATTCATATTCAAATTTCAAACTTACACTCAGTTTTAAATCTCCACTTAAAAAAAAATTTAAACCTACCTCTTACATTTAAAAACAGAAACAGTTTTCTGTTTTATAAAAAGAAAATCAAACTTTGAATTTTCCTGAAATTAAATAATTTCAGAAGAACAGAATTCAACTTATTTGAATTCATATTTGAATTGAGTTTCAAAAACCTAAGTTAGATTGTAGTTTGCATTTAATTCAAACCTTAAAAAAACTGGAAACAGGCTCATGTTCCCCTTTCTTTTTTTTTTCTTTTTATTTTAAACCAATTTAAAATTTCTGCATTTAAATTATTACAAAATAATAATTCAAACAATTTGAATTCATCCATAGGTTCAAGTTTAAATCCTAAGCTAAACTTCCAGATTTAAATTTAAACTTTACTTCAAATTTTAAAAATAACAGAACAACTCTGTTATTAAAGCCTGCACATACACACAGAACTCCCTTATTTACTTCGAGTCACTTCTCCTACTACTCCGAGTTATTTGCCAAAAATCCCGAGATCAACCCGAGTCACAATTCCCTGCAACCCAAACATATCCACAACCTGAAACTGCACTTCACCAACCCCACCACCATCACAAACCTGCCAACACCATTATTTCACAACTCCGGCCATCATCATCGACCAAACTCCGGCAGTAACTCCATCACTACACCATCCATCAATTCCCAAAATAGCATGGAACTCGATTCACTGAGAAGTTCGAAATTTACCCAAAACTGTAACCCACATAAACTAGGATTCTTGACAGACATTCCCAAATTTCATTCTCAAATTTGAATTGCAAACAAATTCAATAATTTTCTAGTGATCTATGATATATCTACTACTATCAGAAAACAATTCATCCAATTCAAAAGCAAGGATCAACTGTTCTTGATCAAAAATGTATAATACAGTTAATTTGAAACTGCCTTTTATTCTTGACACTTTAAACTTTAATTTTTGATCTAAAATTCTTGAATTTACTTATGATTAAATTAGTAAACCTGAAACATTAATTCATGATATCTACATTTTCCAAATTTTTACAGAATTTAGTTTATGTTTTATGTATTCAAACAACACAGACACTAAAAACAAATAAGAGACTTTTAAATTTTATGTTATCATGAAATAAACAAATTCCACTCAAATGCTAATCTATGATAACATCCAGATCAAGAAGGAAATCTGTTTATCAGTTTTGAACTTCAATCTAAAAAAAATCAGAACCTTGGAATCAAAGCATGCATTGCATTCATACATGCACAGGCAGTAAAAAGAAAACATGTGCAAATCTTTACTTATCAGAAAATCAAGCAAACAATCCTACTTAATTTACTTTAAATTAAGTGTTACTCACCTAATTATGCAGAATGCAGAGCACAATCAACTTGCAGGGTATCAGACTTTTGAAAATATGAAATCCAGGCAGGCTCCTTGAATGCAGACCTCTTTCTTCAGATGCTTAGAAATGTAAAGCTTCAACTTGATCTATAAATGATATGCAGAGCTTTAAATGGATGCATGCAGGCCTTTGAAATGCAGAGCCTCAATCTTGAAATTGCAGGGCTTTTTGATTTATACATGCATGCTTTAAATTGATGTGCAGGCTTGTATTTTGAAGAAGAGGAGTTGGATTGTTTGATGCAGATTTGCAATTTTTGGAAAGAGGAGTTGAAGGTTTGTTTGGGTTTCAGATTTTAACATGAATGCAAATGTATGCAGATTTGAAAAATGCAGTTTGTATGGTCTGAGAATGAAGATTTTGGGTTTTTCTTTTGTTTTGAGTTCAAACTGAATTGTTTTTTTTTTCTTATCTTATGTTTTGAACAGCTTTATGGCTTTGAAAGATGTGAAGCCAAATCTTTTTCTACTATTTTTTTCAGATTTTCTAAGATACTATATGATGGCATATGGGAAGATGTGAAGTTTCTTGTATTTTTGTTTTTTTTTTTAATTTCATTATTTTAAACAAAAGAAATGATGCTATTTGTATGTATGTAAACATGTAAGATCTAAAGGTATGATTACATTGTTTGTACATATACATATGTAATATATATATTTTCATGTTCTACCTCTTTTAAATTATTGATTTGTAAATATGGAAGTGATTTGTATTATTTATATTTTCATATTTCTAACATTTGTAAATATTTTTACATTTTAAATTTTGGGAATATACAACTATATTTTTTTTTTCCAGAAGAAGATGTATTTTAAATCTTTTTATCAAATCAAATAAAAAGGTACATAATATGGTTGAATTAAAATTCTGAAATAGCTTTTGTAATTTTTTTTTATTTATTTATATCAATTTTATAATATTACTTTTTGAACCGATATTATTTTTAAGCTTAGTTTATTTTATTTTTGAATTAAGACTAGTATACCATTTAAATAAATAATTATCTATATTTATATTATTTCAAATTTTTATTTCTTATTTTATAACCGTTTTGTCCATTATTCCTACTTATTCTAATTTAAAGAAAGGAAATGAATTTTAAACTAATTATGCTTTTAATAAATAACCCATATAAAATAGTATTTAGTTTTAAACAATTGTTTTGAAAATCATTAATATCTAATTCAAAATAAAATTTTCAAAATCAAAATCTTGTTTACAATTTTAAATTTCAATATATACATATTTATTCAAATTATAGTGCATTTTTATCTCTAATATAATTATCCTTAAATCCAATTTTTTTTTTTGTTATTATAAGATACTTATCCTTAAATTCCAACCAAATTTCTATTTATAATCTAAAATTTTAAGTTTATTTTGTAAATCTCAAATTAATTCACAATTAAATTCACAGTTTAAATCCAAAATCAATTTAATTATTGAATTATTTTGGCTAATATTTCAGGAATGTTACATTTAGGGTTCTGTCTGCATTGAGAAAGAGGAGCAATTGGCAATGTACGTATAGAAAATGGACATAAGAAATAGGCTAGGGTTTATAACAGAGTATAAATAGGCTGAAACAAAATAGAAACGAATGGGCTTGATTAGTTTGGAAAGTTGAACGATAGATGGCCCGAAAAGCCCATTTCGACTTCGGAATGAAATTGGATCAATCCATATATTAAAATAGATGTTTTTAAATATTTTAAACGCAACGGTACGGGTTTCACGTCCAAATTCCATCGTATGAGGAAGTTATGTTAAAATCCAATTATTTCAAATTGATTTCCATTTCATTGATTTCTAGGCATTTCGAGCCCGTACGATCAAACGACAAGTTCGATCGCTACGAAACTTGAAATCCTACAACAATTCACCGTTACGGATCCGATGAAACTAGTTTCGTCGAAATCCGAATCAGTGGCTAAAAATGCTATTTTTACATTAATTAAATAAATTAATAATTAATTAATTAAATCAAAATTTCAATTTCAATTCAATAATTGACAAATTTCTATCATTTTTAAATTTCTTAATCATTTACACTAATTTAAACAGATTTAGATGTCACTTTATTGTTGATTCAATGTCAATTTCGGCGTTAAATTTTCAATTTCATTATATTCAAAAATTATAAATTAAATTCCCAATAATTCCATTGAATTTACTTTTCATTCTTATTATTCAATTCATTATCGTCAAATGGATGAAATTAACATTGGGTCCATGATCTATCAAATTATATTCTCAAATTCCATCTTGATTTCAATTAACGTAATATTTAGATATTTAATTTCATTTATTTGCAATTAAATCCAATTATAGTTAAAATCCCATTAAATTGATAAGTCTTCATTCCCAATCTTTTAATTCAACAAATTGTCCTATTATGCATAATATTAACATTATTTTCAAACATTACTTTAATTATAATTAAAAGAAATACTTTATTTAGATTTATTGCAATAGATTCTAATTCTGTTTAATGGATTAAGATATATTGGTAACTTATAATAATTGTCGCTACTAACTCTTAATCATACTTTTATAAGTTATCATTTCCAAACGATATTTTAATTACTTACAGGTCATTGATTTTATTCAATTACTATTTATTATTATTAATTCATTAATTAATTCAATATTTACTTTGCTTTCTTATATTCAATTTATATCCTAGCATAACAATTTACATTACCTCAATTGATCGAAATTTCATGTGGATTGTTACTACTTACCTTTAATTTCCATGGTTGCATTTCATTTTAGCATTCATTTCATTATTAAGTTTCAAAATTTTTCTTTCTTCCAAATTTATTTACAAAAATCTTATTAATTTAACAATTCTAATTATTGAAAATTTACGGGACGTTACACCACAGGATTTCACTAGCTCAGAGTTGCTGAGGAAAGTATTCCCGTTACAACTTTCCATACAGAGAATGGATTTTATGAGTGGTTAGTTATGCCTTTCGGTTTAAGTAATGATCCTCCTTTCTTTGTTGATTTGATGAATCTTGTCTTTTGTGATGTGCTTAATAAGTTTGTTCTAGTCTATGTTGACGATATCCTTGTCTTCTCCAAGTCAATGGATGAGCATGAGTCGCATTTGAAGTTTGTTCTAGAGACTCTTAGAAATCATCAGTTGAAGGCTAAATTCTCGAAATGCCATTTCTGGAGAGATGAAGTTCGATTTCTCGAACATATTGTTTCTAGTGATGGAGTTTTTGTTGATCTAGTCAAGATCGCTGCGATCAATGATTGGGAAACTCCTAGGACTCCAACTAATATTCGTAGTTTTCTGGGCCTTGTCGGTTATTATCGAAGATTTATTGAGAACTTTGCTTGGATTTCTACACCTCTCACTACTTTAATTCGAGAGAATGCTAAGTTTATATGGAGTGATGAGTGTAAAGCTGCATTCCATGAGTTGAAGCGTAAGCTTACTTCCGCACCAGTGCTTACCGTTTCGAATGGAATTGAGGGATTAATGATGTACGCTGATGCTTTTCGTGAAGGTTTGGGTGCTGTTCTGATGCAGGATGGGAAGGTCATTGCTAATGCTAGTCATCAGTTGAAGACTCATGAGGCTAATTATGCAGCTCATGATCTGGAGTTGCTTGCCATAGTCTTTTCTTTGAAGCTTGGGAGCCATCATCTTTTGGGTGCTAAGTTTGAGCTCTTTACTGATCATTAGCCTTTGAAATATATCTTCACCCAAAAGGATTTGAATCAGCGGCAAGTTAGGTCGCTGGAGTTTCCTGCTTCTTATGATCTTGACATTAATTATACCCCTGGGATAGCTAATGTTGTGGCAGATGCTTTGAGTAGGAAGAAGAATATGTTGTGTCAGCTTGTTGTTTCTCCCTCTCCTCTTTTGGACCGTATTATCGCTAAGCAGGATGAGGATGAGATGCTTAGGCGTATGAAGGGAAGTGTTCATAGCAGAGTTGGTGGTAGTAGCCCTAATGGTAGTGGAGTCAGATCGATGATAGAGAGATTTTGTGGATTAATAATTGGATTTGTGTCCCGAATGTTGATGGATTGAGGCAAGTGTTACTCCGGGGACATCACCGATCCAGACTTTCTATTCATCCTGGCGTGATAAAGATGTATCAGGACATGAAGAAGCGTATTAGTGGAAGGGTATGAAGCATGATGTCTCTATCTTTGTTAGTAGGTGTGTGACTTGTAAGAAAGTCAAGGTAGATCACCAGAAGAACCTTGTTTGTTGCAAACCCTTGAGATTCCCAATTGGAAATGGTAACAGGTTTCCATGGATTTTATTGATGGATTACTGAAGACCCGGAGGAGTAATGAGAGCATCTGGGTTATTGTGGATATATTGACCAAGTCCGCTCATTTTATTCCGATCAAATCTACCCATTCTGCTTCCAATCTGGCTGAGATTTATATGAGGGAGATTGTTCGTCTCCATGGCTTTCCTATCAGCATTGTTTGTGATCGGGATCCTATCTTCACTAGTCAGTTTTGGAAACTTTCCAGGAATCTTTGGGTACCCGTCTGAATCTGAGCACTGCTTACCATCCACAGACCGATGGTCAAACGGAATGAGTGAATCAAATTCTTGAGAATCTTCTCTGTGCTTGCGTTCTTGATTATGGAGGATCTTGGTAAGATGATCTCCATCTTGTTGAATTCACCTATAACAATAGTTACCAGGTATATCTTCAATCTTCTATTTTAATCTTATATCAATCTTTTGTTCACCTCATTTCATTCTTGAATTCAAGAAAGCATTGAGATGTCTCTATTTGTTGCTCTTTATGGAAGACCTTGTAGATCTCCATCTTGCTGGATTGATTCCGATAGTCGTTTGGTTCTCGGTCCGATGTGATCTTGGAAGCTTTAGAGAAGGCTGAGAAGATTAAGAGGAAGTTAAGGATTGCCCAGGATAGGCAGAAGAAGTATGTTGATCGGCGTAAGAGGAGTTTGGAGTTTTCTATTGGTGATCATGTTTTCCTTAAGGTCTCTCCCTTAAGGAATGTGCTTCGTTTTGGTCGTAGAGAGAAGCTTGCTCCTAGTCCATCGGTCCTTTCCGCATTGTGGAAAGAATTGGTTCTCTAGCTTATCGCCTGGATTTGCCTGAGAAATTTGCTGGAGTAAATAATGTATTCCACGTTTCGCATCTTCGTCGGTATCTGCATGATCCATCACTTATTTTCCAGCCTTCTGCTCTCGAGGGTTTAGATATTGAGCCTAATCTGACTGTTGAGAGGAAGCCACTTCGTATCGTCGATCGAGGAACGAAGCAACTAAGAAGGAAATCTGTAAACCTGGTCAAAGTGCAGTGGAGTATGGATGATCAAGATTGTACCTGGGAGGCGGAGGAGACCTTGTGTGCTTCGAATCCGGAATTGTTTATCTCAGGCACTTTTGCTTTGCTATCTTTTTTTTCATTATTTTCCTTGTTCGTTCCTTTTCGAGGACAAAAAGTTTTGTGTGGGGGAGAGTGTAACAACCCAATTTTTTTATATTTTTAATTCATTTTATTTAAAACTTTGATGTTCAATTATTTAAATTTTGAATTTTCGAAATTTTCTAATATAATTTTGGAGTTTGTTTGTAAATTATCTTCCCAAATGCAATAAAATAAACAATTTCTGAAATTTTATACTTTGGTCAAACTTTGACTTTTATTTCAAATTTGAAAATTCAAAATTTTAAATTCTAATCTTTTATTTGAAGCTGGATATAATTCTAATATCCGTTATGCTTTTCATTTCATTAAATTCTGATTTATACTTTTTACATGGGATAAAATACAACATTTTACACGCAATTAATTTCTGTATTTTATTTTGTACTTTTCCTATGTCCATCTCTTTATTTTATTTTATATTTTGTTTGTCTAGACTTTATTTTATTTATTGAATGTTTCTTGTGTATATCATTTTATTTATAGCTGGAAAAAAAATCAATTAGACATAGTTACTTTGTTTTAATTGAGCATACGTTACATTGTGTTAAAAGCTTGGCTTTATTTGCTTGGCCTCTATATTTCCTACCATAGCCGTTCATTATTTTTAGCTGTGTATTGCAAAAAACTAGCCGCCTCCGACCCTTATCAATTCACGTACAAAAGAAGTTATTCTCAGCTCAAATTCATTTGTTCTTGAAGAGAAAAAATTTATAGTAAGTCATGGCTTCTCCTTCTTCCTTCTTTCCATTTTCTTTTATTTTTCTCTTATGTTTCTCCATGCTTTGCTCGGCTTCCACCTTGTCCATGCATTGCCAACCATCACACCACCTCCATGATCACCTCTACGAACCATCTCCACCATACCGTGACCATAGATGGAGATCCATCACCAAAAGCACCAAAAAAATCCATCACAAGCCTATATCTTCACCACTTTCCTTTTACTAGCCTTGGCCACAAAACTAACCCCACCACCTTGCTTTGGCCGTGAGCTATCTCCGTCTCCTAGCCATGATTCAGATCTGACTTGACCAAGCCTAGCCATGGCAGAGCCATGTAGACCTCGGGTCGAGCCCAAACTCTTCAAATTACTTGACCTCCAGCTTTCCATGCCATGTAACTTGCCTCTATTCACCTTCTTTTACCCATGCCCGTGCCTTGTGACTTCATGTCCTAACCTAGCTTGCCTCTAAGCATCATGGTCGAGCAAAATATGGTGATGGTTGAGCTTATAGGTGATGTAGCTGAGCCCATTTGTGATTTAAACCAAGTTTTATTTCAAATCGATTCATGTTTTAAAGTGTTGAATTCATACCTTGTTTGGGTTAAACCTTATACTTACATTTATTTTATTTATTTGATTTCAAGATATGAATTTGATTGTTACTTCTTCTCGAATCTTGTCGTGCCTTCTCGTGCTTTGCGGAGTGTGGATTTTTTTGTTTTGAATTTTTGAAAAGGTGAGTTATTCACTCTAGACTAATCGTACTTATATAATTGTGAAACGATGGCAAGTGAATATGTAATGATTATTATACCATGTTCATATATGCCTGTGATCTGTTTATATGATGTATAAACTGATTTTGTACCTGTTACATCATCTGTTATAATATTATAAGATATACTGTTATTTTATTTTCTATATCTCACACTGCAAGTTCCCTTATCACTATGGGTTGAAATGATACATACCCGAATGGACTTTAGAATAAGGAAGAATCATTATGGGCTGAAATGATAGGCTCGAGTGATTTTTATTGTATTTGATTTACTTGGGATTGAGGGTTTGAAATGATAGATACCGGATTTTCTTTTTAAATTACGGATTGAAATGATATATTATCCGTATCACTTGACCTAGGTTAGAAAATGTTATATTGGTTAATTATATATATTTTCTAAATTTTTTAAGGATTTTAAAAATGAAAAATATGATATTTTAACTTAAATTGGATTTAAATAATTTAAATGGATTTATAGTGATTTTTCTATAGGTTCGAATGTATAAAGAATTAAATGGAAGATGGATTTTAAAAATATGACTTAACTTGGAAATTGGAAATTTGGTTTTAAATGGAAATTTGTAAGTTAAGTAAATGAATCGAAGTTTTATTTTATTTATGAAAAAGTATTAAGTTAATTGTTAAAATAAAAGTTGAGAAAATAGTTTACTTTTGACTTAATAAGTGAATTATTGTTTAAATTGGATATTTAGTTATTAAAGGTTTATTTTATTGAATCATAAATTAAATGATACCCAAATGAATATTTTTAAAGCGAAAAATATGATTTTTATAAGTTAAAATAGCTAAAATTGAAGTTTTAATGCTGTTGAAATTTTATGGTAAATCTGGAATTAGCATCGGTAGCACATCAGAAATGCTGTAGTTTAAGACAGCATTTGTTAAGTGATGTCATTTCTGGAAATAAACTAAGTTCTGAAATAATAAATAGCTACTGCAGCACAATGTAAGTGTTGTTGTTGCTGAAACTAAACCGAGTTTTGAATTAACTAAAGAGCTACCGCAGCACTTTATAAGTCCTGTTGTTGCTGGAAGTAAACATTTTTAAATAATTAAATAGCTACTGCAGCACTTGGTAAAATCTGTTGTTGCTGATATGAAAGTAAACTGTTTTAAATTACTAATACCTACTGCAGAACTTTGTAAGTGCTGCTATTTGGAAAAAGAGCTGGTTCGAGATAACTAGATACCTACCGTAGCACTTTATAAGTGCCGAGGTTTTTGAATTTACAATGTTTTGAAATATTACTGTATCAACCTAACATTTTATAAGTGCTGTTATAGCTGAAATTTACAATTTTTTGGAAATCATATAATTGAATGAATGAACTTAGAAATGTTACAATTATGAAATGAATATTATTTGATATTGAATTTAAATGGTTTAAATGAGTATGTTTTGAAGTGTAGTATAAACCATTTTTGAAGTTTATTAGCACGGTTATAATAACGATTGGTTGGTGAAGAGATCGGGATCAGATATAGGCATACTCTCAGTCGATAGTGAAAACCACTTTGACAACCGTGTACGCGGTGGAGATCCTAGAATGAAGAAGGATGGTGGCGACATTCTATTGAGGTATATACGTGGACCCAACTCCCGTGAGATGGCATAAGGTGGCTAAAAAAGGAGCAATCGAAGGGATAATGAGGTCGCTCCTCTGATCGGACCCACTTCTTTGTATGTCATCCTATTACTTTGTGATTGATTGGTGTGCACCTTTGATTTTGGGAGTGTGGTTCGTGGTGGGCGGTAGTAGCTACTACGTGTTACCACCGGTCCAGAAGTGCAATTGTATATGTACCCTGGCATTGCCTAGTTGTGCCGTGTCACCTACCCTATTGAGCCTTGTACGAGTTTGGTTTTCTTCCGTAGCCCATGGAGTATCCTCTGGTGGCTTCCCGATCAGGAGGGACTATGATACGTGTTAAGGGCTACGTGGGTAACCCCTTAACGCTATTTAAAAGTAAGTTTATTTTACTTTAGACATTATTATAATGGCAAAATATTACTACATAGTAAATAGTTTAACGGATCCTTAGAGGATGGGAGGTCCCAAGCATCCTTTAAGTTACTTGTACATTTAATTTATAAGTCACTTGAGTTGGTTTACATTGTATAAGTATGTATGTCCTGACTCGATTATTTGTATCTATTTTCTTACACTTTGGTCAGCCTGAGTATCACAGCTTGGATCTATCTTCTGGAAGCTAGAGATTTCTGAGTTTATCTGCTTATCTAGTTTTAATCTATTTTAGTTCAACAACTCTATTTCACCTCGTGTATTAGAGACTTATGTATTTGGGATTCGTACTGTATTTGTTTCAGAACTGTATTTTTTCCAGTCTATGTATTTTGTACTTGTTTTGAGACTGAGTTTGTAGTGGCGTCATGAACCACTATGGTTATTTTTAATTCCACTGTGAGTATTCTGATATTCCGTGTCTGTGATTCTACGATTGGTTTTGTTTGCTCCAAATTTTATTATAATCTATTGTTTTGAACTATCCAAGCTTGATATATTTTGGTTTTATTGTCTAATTTGAATGGTCCAAAATAGTGGGTCGTTATAGGAGCCATCCATTATTGTTCTCTTTCTTCAAATCCAGCAAAATGCCTCCAATTCAACCTCTTCATTCTGGATAACATCCACTGCATACACAGTTGTTAAAGTGTTCCAATATTGACAAAGAGTATGCCAATAAGTGGCTCGTTGTCTTTAACAAAAAAACCATCATTTTTCACACCAGTTGATTCTTTTACATTATGAAACCGATTCATGCTTGATATCAAAATATCATATTCAACTCAAATATCCTTCATTTCAAAATTATCATATTTACTCAAAATATGTCATTTCACTTGAAAATATCATTCTAAATTTCAACTTAAGTTATAGCCTCATTTAACCAAATTTGCATTTAAATCAATGATTTAAATATAAATATTCCAATTTTGCACAGTTTGAAATTTAAGAAAATAGTTTGAATAGTTATAAATAGTTTGAAATAGTTTGAATAGTTTAGAGATTTTAAAATAGTTTTATATAAAAGGCTTAACTATGGAAAATGGTTTATACGGTAAAATAGTTTGAAAAATCAAATAAATTGAGTGTAAAAAATGATTATAAATAGTTTATATTAAAATAATTTATTTTGAAAATAATATCAAATCAAACTGGTTCTTTCCATTTCTACAATCTGGACCCGGTCCAAATTTCAAATCAACAAATTCAGTTTCTAATCTTTCAATTCAATTGACGCAATTTAGATTTAATGTCAAATACTCTTGATTTAAATTTCAGTTTGAATTAACTTCAACTTTCGAAACATCATTTTTTACTTCAAAATTGATTCAACAATCCTACGCAATGATTTAAATTTCCATTCAATTCTTACTTTTAAACATTTCAATTTATATCAATTTCAAGTCTAACTTCAATTTACTGATTTAAAACACTTAAACCAAATTAAACCTCATTGTTAAATTTAAAGATCCAAATCTTTAAAATAATTTAATTTCCAAAATTAAAGTCATATATTAATTACAACTTCACATTTCCAATTCACTTCTTTAAAATAATTTCCTTTTAACCAATTTCAGTTTCAATAATTCAAAGCTTGAATTATAAAATAATTCAATTCATATAAATCTAAAATTTATTTCCTTTAAAACAATATCATTTAATCAAAAATCCAAATTAAAGATTTCAAAACCATTTAATTTAATCAATCCGGTGTCCGTATCTAATTTTCTGCCCTATGGCTAAGTGAATAGTTATTTCTATTTTTAATTTCAGGGATGGTTTTCATATCAATCCAAATCACACTGTCTTAGGTTTATATCATTCCAACCTATTTCTTAATTTATTCGAAATAATTCAAATAATAGTTTATATGCTGTCACTTAATATATAGGGTGATGATGGGAATATATAAAATAAATATACATCCAATCATCCAAAATGTCAACGAATAGACATCCATCATAATCAACATCCAAATCAGCTAATAAATCACAACAATTTAACTAGTTATCAATAATAGGTATTTAACTAGCAATTCAATTACTATATTAATATAAATGGCAATTTATTCAAAAAAATTAATTCCAAATTATAATGTCAAGTTAACTACTACGCAGCAAACAATAAAATTTTTGTAGCTTCATAAATTTAATTCAACTAACATAAGAAGTAAATCACTCACCTTTGATTATAGCCAATTAAAAATACAATAAAAGCCCGAAATTTGAACAGTCTCCCAATTCAACCAAACCATTGTCATGTTGCTTGGAATTTCGATACGACCCTACGGAAGAAACTGCGCTTGAATTGAAGTTTATATGCAAAAGATATTCATGTTATAAGAAATATTATTAAAATAATAATTAATACAAATTTAGTAAAAAAAATAAACAAAGTTTAATACTTATGTTTTTCCCAAGATGAGGCTTTATATAAAGATGGAAGAACAAACTAAGATGAGAGCAGGACATGTAGGAATGTTGAAAAAAATGAAACTCATGTTTCATAAAAGACAGCTTTTGAATTTAAAAAAATGAGAGCTTTTGAATTTGCAAGCTCACATTAAATTTTTTCATGGAAAGGTAGATTGGAAATGGAGATCTGAACATAGGAAATTAGGTGGTGACATAAAAAATTAAGGGACATGTTAAAATGTGAAATTTTTTATGATAAGAACATACCATTAGCAAAGAACAGTTTGAACTAAATGAGTATGAGATGTTAGGAGAAACAAAATGCAAATTAATAAATAAAGTGGCTGGTCATTTAATAATAAGGAAACGAAGATGGAGTGACAAAAATGAATGTCACTTTTTTTTAAAAAAAACTTCAGGAAATGAAGTTGAAAAAGTAAAGTAAAGGTAGTAAACTAAATATGAACAAACTAGGTATTGGAATATAGTAAATATAAACAGCCTTTTTAAAAGTGGCAGGTATTAAAAGAGGTGATGGAAAGAATTAAAAATATGAAAAGTAATTCATGTTTGTGAAATGAAAAAATTTAGACAATGTAAATGGAAAGAAGTAATGGAACAAATGAGGAAACAACGAAAAGAGTGGCAATTATTAATTAGAAAGGGAATGAATAGACGAATTCTGCACTGTAAATAAACTATTAGAATTCAAATTTCAGAAATGTTTGTTCATTCAATTAATTTTGCTAACCTCAAACATACCAAAATTGGTATCAATTAAAGATTTAATTAACATGCAATAAATAAAAATAAATTCACTACAGAAATTTATGTAATTAATTAAGAGAATGTACAGCATTAAGAACTTTTCGTTTCTACCTCTGATTAGATTGGGAATTCAAACAAACATGTTAACATTTCGATTGAATGTTTTACTAGGAATGCATTAACATACATTAAAAAATATGACAATATAAATGAGGTAATATAAACAGGTTTATAACATATATGTACACCTTTATTGCCACTCATAGTTCACATTCATAAGTAAAAGGTATGAAAATAATCCGCATAAGGAGGCAATGAATGCAAGTGTAAATTAGAAGAGTTATGATAGAAAGGCAAATTATGTCGCAATTAAAATCTATTCATGTCTAAGTGAAAAGGAAGAGTCAAGTGTAAATCTATTTTACTTCCTTTAAAATCTCCTATTAACATTTAATTTAATTCCATATGATATTTCAAACCTAAATAATCCTTTTTTGATATAATTGGACCTGAAACATAAGTTTATATTTAGGTATGAACATATATGTAGTAAACTAATATGAAATTATCAAACACGAGCTGAATTGATTGGAAATAAATCACTAAATTTAAATTTATTTCAATATATGTTTACAATTAACAACATCCCTTTATTAATTAAAATATTCCAATCACATTATTGCCATTGATTTCTAGGTTAAATTAAAAAAAAGAAATGAGACAATTCAATCACTTTTTATACTAATTTAACGTATTTATGGAATTATTGTATACAAACCAAAAGTTATTAATTTCTTATTAAATAATTAATTTCTTCCTATAATCAATCTTTCTGCTACCAAAATTTCAAATAAACATATGATTTCTTCTTTAATAAAGAAAAATATATTATTCTTTTTTTTTACATTTATTATTCCAATCAATTGGAATGTACATTCTACAATCATTTATTTTCTTTCTTATTAAACTTTACAATTATGTCCAAATTAAACTTTACAATCATATTCCAAATTAGAGATAAACATTCATTTTCTTCTTTACAACATTAACATTTAATATTTCAAATATTCGTTAATATGCAAATTAAACATTGTTTCATATTCAATTGATCTGAGTTATCATCTGTGAACTTATTGAAATTTGTTATTTAAGGATTTTATCTTAGGCATACCATACATTTAAATTAATAAATCGTAAAAAATTTAGTTGTAACCATTTTTATTCATTAATTATATTAAATTTAATATTTCTAAATGATTGAAAATATGGGTCGTTACAATCTCTCCCACTCAAAACTTTTCGTCCCCAAAAAGGAACAAGAAAGGATTTAGAAATTTGATATATTTATTCAAAATAGCCAATTTATAAACAATTAAACTTACATATTTAAGTTTAATATAAATTTGAAAATAACTCAACATCCACACAAAATTTTTAGTCCTAAATTTATGAAATTTTTTGACAGCATCTCCTTTGCACGGTTAGGTCCGAAAAAATAACAATATCAATTTTACGATATATATTTATATATCATATATTTCAATAATAAGACATCCCAAACCATGGGAAAACAATAAATACCGGTAAAACCCATAATCAGAAAACGTACCTACTTGTCGGGCAAACAAACTTTACTTATGAAATCAAAAAGCAACTGCTATTGCTTCCATAAACCTGTATTTTAGTTACATGATTCAAAAGAGTTAAAACTATGTAAAAAGATTAATACATTAGTTTTTTCAGTAAAAAAACACAAGCAATACACAATACATAATAATCATATGCAAACAGAAGCTGTACAACCATTATATGAAATAAAAGAATCAATTATACATCCATAGCAACCAAAACTAATGGTTTGTCCAAGTTGAGACACTTTTCATCGCACAAGAGTGATAAATAAGCTAACAAGTGTACCTTACGCTCAGTAGCCTTAGATAATTACTTAATAGATTATTCATACAACTTTAAACAATTTGAAATACCATTTTCCAAACTACCCATAAGCTAAAACAACAAGGAATTTAAACATTATTTAAGTTTATTATATTAATTCCTTTTCACATCATTTACTTTCCATTTAATTTCATTCATTCATACAAGGTCATATTTGTTAATTTACATTTATTACTTACATGAATTATTTCCCATTCAATGTTTGAAGTCATCAATAAATCAATTCTTAAAGTATTAGTTAAGTTTCTTTGTAGACTAATTTACATTTATTATTTACTTATATAACTTTATTAATAGTCACTAATGAATCATTTCAGACTTAAGTGTTTCCACTTTTTAATTTACATTTATCCTTTCTTATATAGTATCATTTAATATTAAACTATTTATGAATCATTTAAACATTTTCTTAAGTTTATAATCATTTACTAAGTAGTATTCACTTTTTACTATTCAATTAATTATTAGCATTTCAAAACATTAACTCGTGTTTATCACATTTCTTGTACTCTTAATCCCTCATTTTAAACATATGTTCATGTTGAAGCATTTTTGTTAGTAAGCTTTTACTTGTATAATACTTTATTACATATTCATATTAAGATTTCAACTTTTTAAACATCTCTGGTATGTTTTATATATGTTTTTAGAATGTCGTTGAATGCTATACGAATCTATCTTATTTGTTTTAGTTAACAAAAACGTTCAATAGTTTACATCTTCTTAATTTCCATTATCTTTTAATTTACAAGTTACAAATCAACAATTTCATCACAGTTTCATCGAACCCTTAGCTTCTAATTTCTTATTTCTCATTTTAGAAGTTTTCAACTATTAAAATAGTCAAGATTTCATTTCATTACAATAATTGAAATCCCTAGTTTATAGAAAACTTAAGAACTGAATACCTGGTTCATTTCAAATCATCATGAAATAATATATACTTACATCTTTTGAATATTAAATCATACTTAGGAAATTTAAGTCAAATCTTGTCTATTAATACAAAATGGGTAGCAAAGCTACTTTAGTGGTCTTCCCACTTTGAAACACGAAGATGAACATCGATGATGCTGCGCAGTCATCATTGAAATTATTTTCCAACGAAAGAAGAGGGGAGTACTCGATAGAAGAGGGGAGTACAGAACTTATTTCCCTTTAAAATTCTTTTAAAACATTCCTTTCAAGTACCCTTTGAAAACATTTTGAAACGTTCTATTTGCAAATATTTCCAAATAATACTAATATTATATTTCCAAAATCTTTTGAAAAACAATTTCAACACCGGGACTTAAGTTCCAAATTTTCAATTCATATTCATTTATATGTAAATCATAGTTTATAAACCATATTTATTAACTTACATTTTCTTATAACATACAATATTCAATATTTTTAAGAACCTTTAACTAACCAAACAATAACTGACAATAATTGAACGTTATCATTTCCTAACAAACAACACACCAAAAATAACTATATCAATTTATAAAAAATTATTCTTTTAAATACAAAATAAAATAAAATATTATGTAAAATTATTTCATTTACCAATTTTTAAAAACATTATTGTGTTGGTTTACCCTATTCAAATGTTTAGAAATTCCTATCGGTGTCATAGCGTCCTATGTATCGAATGGAATTTATTAGTAAACAAAATAAATGAACATAATACAAATTTTTTTTATAGCTAATAAATATGCTCTCTCATATATACACACTCGTACTCATTCTAGGGTATTATTAACCCTATCTCTTATGAGTTAAACCCCAACAGGCTAAGGTATCTCTAATCCAAAGTTCTGATAACAACTGTGTGACCCACCTTCTTGGAAGGTTCAAATCGATAATAAACCACACATGTCTAACTCAAACCATTCAAAAGGGTGGATTATCAATGAGGTCGAATAAAAAAATTAAGTGAAAAGAAGGAAAATAAATAGAATCTTATAGCGGAATGACAAAATATAATAATAAAAAAACAGTTCATGAAGCTGTTGTATAATATACTATGATGACCCACCTTTTTCGACGGTTCAAATCGACAATAAACCACACAAGTCTAACTCAAACCATTAAAAAGGGAGGATTGTCAATAGGGTTGAATAAGAAAATAAGAGAAAAGAAGGAAAACAAAACATAGATTCTCACAGCGGAATGAGAAAATATTATAATCAAATAAATAGTTCATGAAGCTGTTGTATAATATACATTTGATTATGCTATTTTTATAACAATAATCAAAGTACAACAACATACCAATAATGATGCAGTGGAAAAATAATATAATATACCAAACTCTTTTTTCGTCCTCCAGAAATGATGTCTTCAAACACTAAAATGCTTAGGCAGACCCAAGTGTAATAAAAAGACAAAACACTTGAGTCAGAACTAAAAGTTCTTATTTAAGTTAAATCAACAACAAGTAAATATGAGTGTAATAGCTTCAGAGATGTTACGGGGTTTTACATCTCCTATCTAGTGTACAACATGCGTGCAATAACTTAAGAGATGTTACGAAATTTTCCATCACCTAAGAAACCATCGAACTATTATATGTAGTAAAATACAGTACATATGTAGTGTCTATTAGTAAAGTTTTAAAATACAATTAACGCTTTAGATTGATCCCCCTTAACATATATTTAAGCATTTTCCTACAGTTTGCCTTAGTAGCATCACCAGTAACTTCAGTAATCAGGGAGGCGCTATGATAATAAAATACTAAAACAAAATCTTAGTGGTCACGAATAAGGATAAAAGTATGACAAGGCACATGAGGCAATGCTTAAGGTAGGATACTACCAGTTCAGGTTGCAGGGCTAGTGGTAACGCATCGTAGCCACAACCTTCCATTGCGTCCAACACCTTAAAAATCAAATCAAGGTGCACCGATCAAGCCAACATCAATATAGTAGTACGAAGAGATGTGTCCACTAAGGTAGATAGTCCACTTGGCCCTCACAAGCCATCCTGTTTTTAAACATTTCAAATAGGAACAAGTGCAAGAGTCATCCATCATCATTCTCTTTCTTAAAATCCAGCAAACGCCTCTAATTAGACCCTTCACTTTGGGCAAAATCCACTGCGTACATAGTTGTTAAAGTGGTTCCAATATTGATAGAGAGTATGCCAATAAGATCCCCTAGTCTCTTTAACAAATAAATGTCATTTTTTACACTGGTTAGTTCTTTTACATTTCAAAACCGATTCAAATTTGATATCAAAATATCATATTCAATTTAAAATATCATTCATTTCGAAATCATCATATTTACTCAAAATATGTCTTTTCACTTGAAAATATCATTTTAATTCCAACTTAGGTTATAGCCTCATTTAACCGAATTCTCTTTTAAATCATCGATTTAAATATAAACGTTCCAACTTTGCATAGTATCAAAGTTTAGAAAATAGTTTGAATAGTTATAAATTATTTAAATAGTTTGAATAGTTTAGAGATTTTGAAACAGTTTAGTATAAAAGGTTTGAGCATTAAAAATGGTTTATATAGTAAAATATTTTGGAAAGTCAAATAATTTGAGCGTTAAAAAATGATTTTAAATATAATATATTAAAATAATTTATTTTGAAAATAATATCAAATCAAACAGTTTTTCCATTTCAAAAATCTGGGCCCATGTCCAAATTTCAAATCAAAAAATTCAATTTCCAATCTTTGAATTCGATTGACTCAATTTAGATTTATTGTCAAATCAACTTGATTTCCATTTCAAATCGAATTAACTTCAATTTTAAAATATTCATTTTTAACTTCAAATTTGATTCAACATTCCTATTCAATAATTTAATTTTCAGTTCAATTCTTATTTTAAACCATTTCAATTTATATCAATTTCATCTCCAACTTCAATTTACTGATTTAAAACACTCAAATCAAATTAAAACGCATTGTTCAATTTTAAGACCCAAATCTTTAAAATAATTTAATTTCCAAAACTAAAGTCATATATTAATTACTGCTTTGCATTTCTAATTCACTTCTTTAAAACAATTTACTTTTAACCAATTTCAACATTTCAAAGTTTGAATTATAAAATAATTCAATTTATATAAATCCAAATGTTATTTCCTTTAAAACAATATCATTTAATCAAAAATCCAAATTCAAGATTTCAAAACCATTTAATATGACCAATCCAACGTCCGTATATAATTTTCTACCCTATGACCAAGTGAAAAGTTATTTCAATTTTTAATTTCAGGGATGGATGTATATCATTTAAATCCAAATCAATGTGCCATAGATCTATATCATTTCAACCTATTTCTTAATATATGCAAAATAATTCAAATAGCAGTTTATATGCTGTCACTTAATGTGACAACCCAGAATTTTTGGACATTTGAAATTGAAATATTTAATTAATTTTAAATATTTAAAAGTTAAATCTAACTTGAATTTCAAATATCACTATTTATTGGGTAATTTAAATTTTTTAATTTAATAATTGAAAACTAGGTAAAATGTTGAATCCTGAGTTTTAAGCCTGTTAAAAAGAATTTGAAGGCTTATAAAATTTATAATGATGATACTGAAGACAATAGAAGTGATAAAATTGAATCTAAAAGTAATTTGTTTAGTTTTTGAAAATATATCGTTTAAATTGACGTTTAAAAATAACTTTCCACGGCACGGTCTTTAATTTCAATGAAACCGGTTCCGTTGGATTCGTAAACACATATGATTATCGAATTTCAAATTTCACAGCCTTTGGAGTTATCGGGTGATCGTACGGGATATAAACGCCTAGAATTAATTAATCCAATAATTGAGTCGAAAATGCTATCTTCTCCATACGACCGAATTAGGACTCGAAACATTTTCCATTGCGTTCGGAATAGAGGTATAACATTATAAATGCCCGGCAGCAAGCCTCAATAGGATGTAAAAATTTTAAGCTTCGAAATTGAATGGATTTAAATTTAAAGTTAAATATAAATAATATAATTTGCATTAAACACTGTAGCAAGCGCAGACACGTAAAGAAATTTTAAACATGTGTTCACCTGGTACAACACACCTCTTATTTATAAAAAATAGATATATTGCCATGTTCACTTCTTCTCAACTGCCTACCGAATCGCGAATCCATCCTTTCCAGATTCTTAAAAAAAAAGAAAGCCTATCGAAACGAATTTGTTCGTAATCAAATCACGAGCACCCCCCTTTTTCGATTCTTTCTAAATGACGGCCGGCGATTGAAATCGCCATTTCGTGAATTTGGTGGTCACGGTGCTCGAAAAGCGACGAATGAGGCAACGATGGCGATTCGATGGAGGGGCGATGTATGGTGAAGCACGTGGGTTTGTTGGATGAGGTTTCTGAGGCGCAATGATGGGCGAATCGCGGTTCTCAGTGGCGATCGTTCCTTCATTCTACAGAAGGCTTGCGGTTCGAGTATATGGCAGTGATCAAAGCTCAATTCTGAATCCAAGGTCGGGTCGCGATCATATTGGTCGTGCGGTAATGGAGATGCTTAGGTCATTGCAGTGTGTCGACGATAGTCGAGTGAGGCTGTAGTGCAGAGCTGTTGGCAAAATCGAAAATGGCAGTAAGGTATATTAACGTTTATTTTAAGTGCTGAATCTTTTTATTTTGAAAGCTGTAGATTTTAAAATAATGATTTCAAATTAATAATAGGAGGTTTAAAATATATATAAGGTTTTAATAGAAAATATATGTATGGACAAGAAAAAAGAATATAGGAATTAAAAAGAGATATGTAAAGTTTATATAAAGATTAGATTTTTTTTAAAATCTATACAGGTTATTTTTACAAGTATACGTGTTTTCAAAAAAGAAAGAATAAAAATAAATATGCATGTGAACATATTTAACTTAATAGTTAATTTTTAAAATAATATGTGCTGGAGAATAATTTTGTAACGACCCACTATTTTGTACCATTCAAATCGATAATAAAATCACATATGTCGGACTTGAATAATTCAAAACAACAAATTTTTAGTATAATTTGGAGCAAATAAAACCAATCACAGAATAATAGACACAGAATATCAGAATAACTCGCAGTGGAAATAAAATACCATAGTAGTTCATGAAGCTACTACGCATATAGTCTCAAAATCAAATACAACATACTAGAGTCTGATAACAAATACAATAGAAATCCACTAGCACACAAGTTGAATAGAAACAACTGAAATAGAAATAGATAGGTAACTAGATAATAGACAATCTCCAGCAAATCCTCTAGCTCCAGAAGATGAAATCCAAAACTGTGATACTTAGGCCGACCCGAGCGTAAAGAAAAATACAAAACACTCGAGTTAGGACATACATACATATATAATGTAAATCAACTCAAGTGAACCTAAATAAAAATGCACAAGTAACTTAAAGGATGCTTGCGATCGCCCATACTTTAAGGATCCGTTAAACTATCTACTATATAGTAATATAGGCTATTATAATAATGCCAAAGTAAAGTAAACTTACTTAAAAATAGCGTTAAGGCTTTACATTTTCCACCTTAACACATTTATAGTGCCAATAGTCTATACAAACCTCCAGATCTGGAGGCTACCATAAATACTTCGTAGGTACGACACAAATCAAACTTGTAGAAGGCATGCTGGAGTAGGTGACACAGCACAACTAGGCACTGCCAGGGTAGATATACCAATTACGCATCTGGGCTGATGGTAACGCATAGAAGCCACTACCGCCCACCTTGGGCCATACTCCCAAAAATCAAAGCGTGCACCAAATCAATCACAAAGTAATAGAATGGTATCGGAGGAGTATATCCGATCAGAGGAGCTACCTCATTGGCCTGAGAATCGCTCCTGATTTAGCCACCTTATGCCAACTCATGGGAGTCAGGTCCACGTATATACCTCATATAGGCTTGTCACCATCACCCTACTTCATTCTGGAATCTCCACCGCGTACATGGTTATTAAAGTGGTTTTCGGAGTTGGTAGAGAGTATGACAACTTCCAATCCCTGTCTCTCTTTAGCAACCAATCGTTATTATAACCCATGTTTATTTATTTCTAATGGTTTATAATTTTACATCAAACATATTCATTTCTAACCATTTAAATTCAATACCATTATACTTTCAAAATAATATCCATTTCCAAAGTTGTAACACTTTCACAAAACTAAACACTTAGTTATAACATTTTTAAAATGCAACGAGTTAGAAACCATAACACTTTGAAAATGTGACATTTATATAACATAATCTTGAAAATGTTACATTTAAGAAATAGTAGCACTTTTAAACATAACCTAAAGTATAATAGCATTTTAAAAGCATAACTTAAACTTGCACAACATTTTAAAAAATGCTACTAATTTTACTATAACATGTTTAACATAATATATAAATTTTAAAATCTATTTAATTGTACAAAACATGTCCATTCCATAAATAAATATATCACTATTACTAGGTTAGGTTTAAATTCCATATTAAATTAAATTAAATTATTAAGTTAAATTTATATCATAGATAAAATCTTTAAATTTGATTTTAAACAAAACATTTATTTACTTATAAAATCTTAAGTTATTTAAAAATCAATATATATTATTTAACTAACTTATGCCAAAATTTAAGTTAAAATTCCATATGCTTAAATTTTCAAAATACTTAATAATTTAGATAAAACTATTATTTAAAAATTAACCATGGGTAATATTTTCTAACCTAGGTCAAGTGGCACAGATATGTATCATTTCAATCCATAAAATATAAAATCCCGGGTTTTATCATTTCAAACCCACAATCCCAAGTTAAATAAAAAAAATTGCTTGAGCCTATCATTTCAGCTCATAATGATTTTTCCCTATTCTAAAATCCGTTCGGGTATGTATCATTTCAACCCATAGTGATTCTATACTAACAGGGAACTTGAAGTGTGAGAAGCAAAATATAAATAACTGAATAACATAGCATATCATGTCATGTGATAAAACCGGTATAACATAAGGTGATAACATCATAAAATATCATATCATAGGCATAAATGAAACTACTATCAACAAAGCATATCACTACTACACTTCACATGTCATTGTTTCACTAATGTATAAGTACGAATGTCGAGAGTGATAAACTCACCTTCTAAAGCTAGAGATGACAATTCAAGTCACAAGAACAAACTCTGAAAAGCATGAAAAACATGAACTAGATTTGAGTAGATGAAGAGCCAAAATCTAAGTCTTGCAGACAAATGAAATACAACCAATAAGTATACATTCAACACAAAAGAATATGAATCAAACAATGCAAAATATGAACAAAATGAAGTTAAGATGGCTTAACCAAGTCAAGTGGGCTCAGCCATTTTTCAAATAGACTTGACCATCATCAAACAAGACCCGACCACCTTGGTTATGCTCGACCATGGTCAGGTAAAGTGCACGGCTAGGCGTGGGATGTGAACAGCTATGCTAGGTGAAGAGATGGCATAGCAAAGGTCAAGTGGAAGGCAAAAGGTCAAAGGAGCGTGCAACTTTGGGTTCGGCCCTAGGCTAACACGGCTCAGCCTGGTGTTGTATGGGCTTGGTCAAGTCAGGTCGCCTGAAGTGGAACGACCT
The DNA here is from genome assembly GCA_030765085.1 of Allium cepa. Taxonomy (NCBI): domain Eukaryota; kingdom Viridiplantae; phylum Streptophyta; class Magnoliopsida; order Asparagales; family Amaryllidaceae; genus Allium; species Allium cepa. The sequence goes on from CM060944.1 coordinate 239,926,542, forward strand.
GGAGGGGGAAGTGGTCATGGCAAGGCAAGGCAAAGGTGGAGTTCGTGGTAGCCTAAGCATGTAGAGGAGAAAAGGTGATCATGTAGGCTCGGCTACCATTTGAAGCTTGGTTTGGTGATGGAGTTTTTATCATGGATGTCACGGCATGGGTAAGGGATGATGATGAGGTGATGGCCGGTCATGGTTGATGGATTGGTAGAGGAGATGGTCGGCATAAGGAGAAGAGATGGTCGAACATAGCTTGAGAACAAAAGAGAAAAAGAAATTGAAAAAGAGAGGAAAAAGGAAGACATGACTTACTGTAAAAAATTGTCAGGAAAGTGAAAAATGAGAAGGAGATGAGAAGGGAAAGTATTTTGTGCGGCTTGTACAAATGAATGGGCATCTTTTCAACTTGAATAGACAAACCAATGCCTATTAGGAAATTTAAGGCCCAAATGCAAAGCCCGGTTTCAAAACAAGCTCAATAACCCAAAAAAATCAAAGCATAACAAAATAGAAAATAATTTAGAAAATAGGGAATAGAAATACTGAAATTATTTGCATGTAAAACGCTGAGATTTATCAGATTTAAAGAGTATAAATCGGAATTTGACGAAACGAAAAGCATAGAGAATAATATCATAAAGTCTAGCTTCAAAGAAAAAGAATAGAAACTAAAAATTTTAATTTAAAATTTTCTACTGAAAGTCAAAGTTTGACCAAAGTTGACCGAAATATAAAATTTTCAAAAAATCATTATTTTATTGTATTTGAAAAAATAATACTCGACAAATCCTAAAATTTCATTATAAAATTGCAAATTTTCAATTTTCAAATGATTTAAAATCAAAGTTTCAAATAAATTGTATTTAAAAATATTTACAAAATTTATGGACTATTACACTCTCCCTCACTCAGAACTTTTCGTCCTCGAAAAGGAACAAGACATGGAAAACAGAGAAAGATAAGATAGAATAGTGAATAGTACTTGAAAACAAACAATTCCAAATTCGAAGCACACATGCTCTCCTCCGTCTCCCGGGTACAATCCCAATCATCAGTACTCCGCTGCACTTTGACCAGGTTGACTAATTTCCTTCTCAGCTACTTCGTATGTTTATCGATAATACGAAGTGGCTTCCTCTCGACTGTAAGTTTTGGCTCAGTATCCAAACTCTCACGAGCAGGAGGCTGAACAATCAAAGATGGATCATGAAGATATTGACGAAGATGCGAAATATGAAATGCATTATGTATTCCAGACAGCTTTTCAGGAAGATCTAGGTGATAAGCTAAAGATCCAACTCTCTCCAAAATGCAAAAAGGACCTATAAACCTAGGAGCGAGCTTCCCTCTCTGGCCAAACCGAATCACATTCCTTAAGGGAGAGACCTTAAGAAACCCTGATCACCAACGACAAACTCCAAACTCCTCATATGACGATCAACATACTTCTTCTGCCTATCCTGTGCACTCCTCATCTTCCTCTTAATCTCCACAACTCTCTCAGAAGCTTCCAGAATCATATCAGGGCCAAGAAGCAAATGATTACCGGATTCAATCCAGTAAGATGGAGATCTGCAAGGTCGTCCGTAAAGAGAAGCAAATGGAGACATTGCAATACTAGCCTGGATTCAAAATGATATGAGATAGTTGAATGACTAAGACAAGATTAAAATCTAGGATTTGAGATTATACCTTATAACTGTTGTTATAGGTGAATTCGACAAGATGAAGATGATCTTCCTAAGATCCTCCATAATCAAGAACACGAGCATAAAGAAGATCCTCTAAAATCTAATTCGCTCTTTCCATTTGACCGTCGGTCTGCGGATCGAAAGCAGTGCTTAGATTCAGGTGAGTACCCAAAAATTCCTGAAAAGCTCTCCAAAACTAACTGGTAAATGTGGGATCTCTATCAAAAATAATACTGATAGGAATGCCATGAAAACGAACAATCTTCCTCATATAAATCTCTGCCAAACTAGAAGCAAAATGAGTAGACTTGACCGGAACGAAATGTGTTGACTCGGTCAACCTATCCACAATAACCCAAATACTCTCATTACCCCTCCTAGTCCTCGGTAATCCATCAATAAAATCCATAGAAACCTGTTTCCATTTCCAATTAGGAATCTCAAGTGGTTGCAATAAACCAGGGGACTTCTGATGATCGGCCTTAACTTGCTGACAAGTCGCACACCTACTAACAAAGATAGAAATATCTCGCCTCATACCCCTCCACCAATAAAGCTTCTTCATATCCTGATACATCTTCATCACACCTGGATGAATAGAAAGTCTGGATCGATGATTTTCCCAAAGTAACTCCTGTCTCAATCCATCGGCATTTGAGACACAAATCCGATTATTAATCCTCAAAATCCCTCTATCATCGATCTGAGATCCACTACCATCAAGACTACTACCACCAACCTTATTCTGAACATTCTCCTTAATCAATATAATAATCCTATCCTCATCCTGCTTAGCAATGACACGATCCATAAGAGGAGAAGAAAAAATAACAAGCTGACACAACATTTCCTTCTTCCGACTCAAAGCATTGGCCACAACATTAGCCTTCCTTGGGGTGTAGCTAATGTCCAGGTCATAAGAAGCAAGGAACTCAAGCCACCTAACCTGCCATTGATTCATATCCTTCTGGGTGAAAGCACATCTCAAAGACTGATGATCCGTAAAGTGCTCAAACTTAGTACCAAAAAGATGATGCCTCTAAACCAGGGAAAGCAATTCCAAATCATGGGCTGCATAATTGGCTTCATGGGTCTTCAACCGATGACTGGCATAAGCAATAACCTTCCCATCTTGCATCAGAACAGCTCCCAAAGCCTCATGACTAGCATTAGTGTATATCGTCAATCCCTCATTTCCATTAGGAACGGTAAGAACTGGTGCAGAAGTAAGCTTACACTTAACTCATTAAATGCGGATTCACACTTATCATTCCACATAAACTTAGCATTCTTACGAGTCAAAGCAGTGAGAGGTGCAGCAATGCGGGAGAAGTTCTCAATGAATCTCCAATAATAACCGGCAAGACCTGGAAAACTACAAATATATGATGGAGTCTTACGAGTTTCCCAATCCTGTAACAGAATAGGGAGAAATAAGGACCATAGGAAAGATAGGGTGATTTATTACAAAGAGAAAAGAGAAGAAAGACTTACATTAATCGTAGCAATCTTAACTGGATCAATAGAATTGCTAGAAACAATATGCCCGAGAAATCGAACTTTATCCTTTTAGAAATGGCATTTCGAGAATTTAGCCTTCAACTGATGATTTCTCTAGAGTCTCCAGAACAAATTTGAAATGTGACTCATGCTCTTCCCTTGACTTGGAGAAGATAAGGATATCATTAACAAAGACTAGAACAAACTTGTTAAGAACATCACGAAAAACACGATTCATCAAATCAATAAAGAAAGGTGGGGCATTAGTAAAACCAAAAGGCAAAATTAACCATTCATAAAAACCATTTTTAGTACAGAAAGCAGTCTTGGGAATACTCCCCTCAGCAACTCTGAGTTGGTGAAAACCTATGGCAAGATCAAGCTGAGAGAAAATAGTAGCTCCATAGAGCTGATCAAACATATCATTGATGTGAAGCATAGGATATCTATTTCTCATAGTGAGCTTGTTCAGCTCCCTATAATTAAACACACATCCTCAAAGAACCATCGGACTTGGTGACGAAAACCACCGCTGCTCCCTATTCGGAGTGGTTAGGTCTAATCAGACCATTTGAGAACAAGTCCTCAATTTGTTTTCTCAACTCAACCTTCTTACGGGGTGCCATTCTTCTGGGAGGAAGAACTACAGGTCGAGCTCCAGGAACAAGATCAATACGAAAATCGGTTTACCGCTTTGGAGGTAAAGTAGTGACTTCACCAAATACATCGGGATAGAGTTTGGCCACATGAGTAGAGTCAAGATCACCAGGAGAAGAGTCAAGAAAATATATAAAACTGCTAGCATAATCCTGAGGAAAATGGCACTGAAGCACCAAAGAGTTACCCAAATCATCAACAAGAGAAACAGTTCGGGTTTTACAAGAGTTAAAAGCTTCATGCCTCTTCAGCCAATCACCTCCCAGCAATAGATCAAAAGCATCGAAACCTAGAACATAGAAATCACTGAAGCGATGATCAAAATAGAGAAGTTTTACTTGGTTACAAATCCTACTAAGGTTCGCAGGATGCCCAATAGGATTTTTAACACACAAAGGTTCATCAGCAAACTTAAGAGAAAGTATATGCTCAAACTTATCACAAAGATCCACAAAAATAAAACTATGGGAAGCTCCAGTATTAAATAAAACATAAACAAGAAAACTAAACAGAGAAAAGGTGCCTTGAAGAGTACCTTGAGTATCACTAGGAGCTGGTGGAGCAGGTGGAGCAGATGGAGTGGCAGAGGTAATAGCAAATGTACTGTCACGATCCCAAATCCAATGTTCGAAAATTGTCACTAAATACCTCACTTGTATTCTACTGCTAAAGATTCAAACATCGAACTCCAGTCGGATGGAGCTTATAACAACATCAGATGAATATAAAATAGCGGAAACAAAATGAATATCATGCATATACATCACAGATATAACATCAACATAATATCCATTACTACATCAGAGTATCCTTATACATATATCACAACTCCAAATAGAACATCAAAATAGTACAACAAGTGATCATATATCCAAAAGTCTTCAAAGGAATGAAGACGATAGAGAACTTCCAAAAACTAAGCACTTGAGATCCCAAAAGCTTCTAAAATATCTCCAAAGCGAAAGCTCCAAAATACTGCTAACACTAGAACATCGAAACCTACTACTAGGCTGCCCATGTGGAAATTATGGGCACCCAGAGTTTAGAAAAAAACAATAAACTTCGGGTCAGTCATGAGACTGGCATGAGTAAACAAAAACAGTTGCTTTTACATAAAACATATTTATAAAAGAAAATCCGGTATGCTTTTGGAAAATGAAACTACCATAAGACCTTCCGCCACACACACAACGCAATCGCAGAATTGGAGGAGATTTCTTCTTATGATAGTCAAATATGCTTGATACGAGAAAAGTTCTTTGATATTATTACTAGTGCATAGTGTAGAAAGCCATTTCGAAAGTATAATATTAATCTTAGCCAGCATAGACATTTCATACTATGCCTACTATAGCTACCATCTAAATAGTGGTGACCGCCATAAGTAAATGGCTGGTTATACAACTAAAACCGTACTGGGTTCGTATTGGAAATTGAATTTCCAACAAATGGTCAGGCTAAGGAACTTCCTACTGCCACATGGGTACGCCTCTGGAGGGACGTCCCGAGAACTTAACAAGCTCTCTGCCAACACAAGGTCGGGTTACCTCTGTAACTAGGTAACTACTACACGAATATGCCACTCCCCTTTCCTTTGGGACCTTTATCTGAGGGTTCTCTACCACAAAGCAACAAACACACAGTAAATGAGATTGGAGAAACCACATAGGTAAATATCTGGGCTCCATACCATGACATCACCTTTTTCCAAAAGGAAATGACATAGCCTAAAGGGCGCGACCCTCATAACCTTGCCGCATCTTTCATGTTTCGACCTTTTTCGGATTGTAAGGTCCGATAAGGTCTCGTCCACAAAGCTACGCTTTACACGAAAGCCACGCTTTGATCACAAATGATCAACAAATGATCATTAACACACAGCAGCACTTAGCATGCCACACTACCAAATTGGGAGCATATCGCTGATAACCTTCAACTATATAACCTTTGAGCTCGTACGTCTCAGAGAAGGGTGTTAAGCTAGGAGAATAAATTCTATGCCACCAACAGATACGTATTTGAAAGAAATCTGCTTTATATCTCAAAGTGTAGTGTCAGACACACAACCATACAAGTTTGTTCCGGGTTCGAACAGAATCAAAGGCACTTCATCCAATAAAGGAAGAAGCCTTTGCAAATCCGAGTATCCACAATCCTGATCGAACTTCCCATCACTTAGGGAATCTCTATACCGGAGCAACTCAGTGCAGAGACAATCGATAGGTTATCTTATCGTTTTCAAAGACACCTGGTCCTCAACACTGGTCTTCAAATGCTATCCATTTCGTCGTATCACTATTCGGAATGGGTTATATGACATAAAAGTCCTCTCCCAGCTAAACCGAATAGTGAACGCTTAATTTTTAAAACACGTGGATATATCAATTTCATAGATTCAAATTCAGGGTTCGATGTGGGTTTCGAATAACCAACTGAAATCCGACTCCCTGTCGCATCGAAGTTAAAATGTCGTTTTACGGGCAAAGGGGTTTTCACACCGATACAGAAACAAATCACAAATCATAATTCAGTGCAGAGCAATTCACATCATACAATATTACGACCAGAAATAACAATCCAGTGCACAACAATAGTTAATTATTCTTAATTAAAGAGAATGTGATTTATAAGAATTTAACCACATAATTATTTTTTACCGAATCAATGATTAATTATTCTTAATGATAAATTAATTAAATGCTAATCAACTTTATTGATTAATTATTCCTTAATTAATTATTTTAATTAACTACGAATTATAATTAATCAACTTAAATTATCTAATTAACAATTCTTAATTTACAAATTAATTTAAACACTTAATTATTAATTAACCAATCTGAAATTACTTTTATAAATCATTCTTAATTATTTTTCAAAATAATTAATTAATAGTAATTATTTACCTTAATTAACATTTCAAATCTTTCTTACACTTTGAAAATCAATTTATTACAATTATAAAGAGCTTTAATGTTAATTAACTTTAATATTTATCTTAAATTAATTATTTAGTTAAAGCATAAATTAGATTTTTAAAACATTGTTAAGTAATTTAAAACTTGTTGTAAGTTCTTAATTCAACACAATCAACATTATTTACCTCATAAATACAAAAATTTACTTAACACTATAAATTTGAAATTTTAAAGGGCTTGACCCATCATGAAGCAAACCCAAGCATACCCAGTCTTCGCTCGAGTCAAACTCGAGTTTCCTTCTTCCTTTCCCCGAGTTTTCTTCTTTCCCTCTCGTACTCTCTTCTTCTTCTCCTTTTTCTTTTTTTTCTAGCTTAAGTCTTAAACTTAATCAACTGCTGAAACACTCCACTCGAACGCGAGAGAACCCGAGCCAAAACATCTTTTACTTGAACACTCCCTCGAGTCCCTTCTCAACCCAACTTCCTGACACGAGATCGACGCCGTGCACGTACACATCATCGCGCCGCTGTTCTGGCGAACGTCACGGCCTTCGGCAAGTCACAAACATCCCCTATACTCGTAATCATAACTCGATTCGACACAGAAAACTCGAAATCAAAATTCGCCTCTTCGTTGAAACTGTAACTCGAACCTACCCAAAACGAAATTGTCTCGCCGCCGCTCCTCAGACCACCAGCGACGCCATGATTTCAGCCACATCACGTCAACACTCCATAATACCATCCCCCATCATCACATGCAACTAGATGCCTCCGTGGTGATGAAATCACCTTATTTACAGACACGAAAACAAAACTCGAATATAACCCTAGATTGAACTCGAACCTCCAATTTATACAATAGAAAAATTATTTGATAATTTTCCTGAAATTGTTGATCAATAAACTCGCTTCAAACCTAATTCCATCAACTAACATTTGATCGATCATCAGAAAATGGAAAAGAACAGGTTTTGTTCAACTGTGAACTGCTCATGGAAAATTCAAGTAAAAATCATCATATTGCTTTTAAAAATCATATCTTTGTATGTTCATTCAAGTTATGTAATCAAATCAATATTTAACAACATTCGAATTTATCCAAAAATTCACCTTTTAGTGTAAAAATCAAATTTACAGAATCAATGTTTTAATATCAAGCCTAAAATAAATTTCATGCCTTAATTTAAGTTTAAACCAACCTACCATGTTTGAATACCTAAGATTAATAAATTTTTTATGAAGATGTTTTGATTTTTTTTTTCATTTACTTTACTCTGTAACCAGAGTTTTAGAAGAATAGTCATATAAAGGTTCCCAGTAACTCCAAAATACATACATACAAATTTTGTTTTTCAATATGCAGCAAAGCTCAAGGTTTCATGAACTAAACACTTAGATTTCCATTTAAAAAAAAAGTTGGTTTACTCACATAGAAATATTGATGAACAGAGACTTTTTTTTTTGAAACTGCGGTATTGATCTCTCTGTATCCTCTTTGTGTTTTATTGTATAAACTGAGTTTAAATTTGTAAAGAAATAGTGATGTTTTTATATTTTTCTTTCTGCCTTTGCTAGGTTTTTATGAACGAAATAACACAATATGAATGTGTATTTATATATAAAGGAAAGAAGTTTGAACAAGTAGGTGTTTACTGGTGCAGATTTTTCTTTGATCAGATATTTTGTTTTATTTTTGTTTGACCCTCTTGCTTTGACTAAGCAAGTTTTATTTCGGCTGAAATGATCTTGATTTAGGCTTAAGAATAGATAGCATTAATTGCTTATGTTCCCATTTTTGTTAACATATAATCCTGTTTGATTTTTTGTAAGTACAATTTTTTTTTTATTTAAAGATATTTATCTTCTTGCCTACACTTCTGTTTTATTATTATTTTGTTTCCTTGTTTAAAAAATTTTCATGCAAACTTGTATGTATTCCATATGTCATGTTATAACCATATAATCTTATTACTAACATACATTCTAAATTTTATTTCTATTCAAAGTTTAACTATCAACATTTAATTTATAACATATATTTTATTTTATTGTTTAACACAAATTCTTGTTTGTTATATATTTTTGTATAAGCTTAAACTACCAAATATTTATTTATATCCATATATTCTTATAATATTAATATTAATAATATTTTATTCCTTTTGAAACTTTTCAAATTAATTTTAAAAATCTAAACAAGTTATCAAATTTAAATTCATAAATTTTGGGATGTTACAAATATCCCCCTTAAGAAAATTGCATTCTCGAAATTTGAAAGAGAGAGAAAAGCAAACAAAGAATATACGAATTCAGAAAAATAAGGAAATGGCTTACCAGTTTAAGCCGAGATATCCACTCTGCAATTGGGATATTATTTCTGCATATTATCTTCAGTTTCCCAAACGCAATCCTTCGGATCGCCACTCTACTAAACTTTAACCAGTTTCACAACTTTATTTCTTAATCGCTTTTCATCACGATCTATAATTATTGTTGGTTCTCTTCTAACTGCAAAATTGGGAGTGATTTCGAGATCTTGCTAAGCAGCTTCTTCAATAATACTATCGGGATCGTGCACATACTTTTAAAGACTAGAAATATGGAACACATCATGCATGCCAGACAACCAGCTAGGCAACTGTACTCGATTGGCTAAAGAACCGATCCTCTCCAGAATAGGAAAAGGACCAATATACCACGGTGCTAGATTACCGGTCTTCCCAAACCTTAATACACCTCGCATTGAGATACTTTGAGAAAAACAGAGTCTCCAATCTAAAATTCCAAATCCCTTCTTCTACGATCATAATAACTCTTTTGACGACTCTAAGCTATCCTCATTTTCTTCCGTATAAAATCAACTTTCTCTGTGACTTCTTTAATCATATCTGGTCCAAGGACGAGTCTATCACCTGCCTCAATCCAACATGCCGGTGATCAGCATGGACGACCATATAAAGCTTCAAAAGGAGCCATCTCTATACTGGCCTGATAGCAGTTGTTATATGAGAACTCGACCAGATGTAAATGGTCCTGCCAAGAACCACCAAAATAAAGTATAAAAGCACGCAATAGGCCTTCTAAGATTTGGTTAATCCACTTAGTCTGCCCATCAGATTGTGGGTGATAAGCAGTGCTGAAATTCAGTTTTGCTCCCAATGTGTCTTGAAATGCCTTCTAAAATCTACTAGTGAAGATCGGGTCACGATCACTCACTATACTACTAGGAATACCGTGGAGACGAATAATTTCTTTCACGTATAATTCGGCTAAACTTGTAGCCATGCGGGTAGATTTCACTGGCAAAAAGTGGGTTGTCTTAGTCAAACGTTCCACAATAACCCAAATTGCTTCATTGCCTTTCCGAGTACGAGGCAACCCATCGATGAAATCCATCGATACTTGGTCCCATTTCCACTTGGGTACTTCTAAAGGCTAAAGTAAACCCATCATTTTCTTTTGATCGCTTTTGATTTGTTGGCAAGTAGCACATCGACTCACATATATAGATATGTCTCTTTACATTGTCTTCCACCAGAAAGTTCTTTTAATATCTCTATACATTTTATTGACTCCTAAATGGATGCAAAGCATGGATTTGTGGCATTCGTCCAATACTTCACGTTCAGTTCCGGAATGTCAGGGACATAAATTCTGCCTTCCAATATTATAACTTGTCTATCCATCTCAAAACTAGTATCTTTACCTTGGCATATTCTTTTATAAATTCCCCGAAGAAACTCATCTTCTTTCTGCTGTCTCGCAATCCTTTTGAGAAGAGTAGGAGCGATAATAAGATGAGCAAGAGTAGCATGCTTTATACTCAAAGTATCGGCAACTACATTGACTTTTCTGGGCGTATATAGAATATCTAGGTCATAAGATACCAGAAATTCCAACCAACGTTGTTGTCGCAGATTTAAATCTTTCTGGGTAAAGAGATATTTCAAAGATTTATGGTCGGTGAGTAATTCAAATTTTTTACCAAAAGAAAGAGAGTTCAATAAATATATTTGTTATGTTAAGTTAAATTCGTAAATTGTTAAGAAAGCTGAAACGATTTTTACCCAAAAGATAATGTCGCCATATTTTCAAAGCGAAGATAACAGATAAGAGTTCCAAATCATGGGTTGGGTAGTTTCTTTCATGAGGACGTAATTGTCTACTCGCGTAGGCAATTACCTTCCCATTCTGTATTAATACCGCACCCAAACCATCACCGCAAGTGTCAGTATAAACAGATAATCCCTGATTCCCGTTGATAATAGCGAGAGAAGGAGCGGTGGTTAATCTCTTCTTCAATTCCTGAAAAGCTTCATCACATTTCGATGTCCAATTGAACTTTGCATCCTTCATTGTCAGCTTAGTCAACGGACTAGCTATTTTAGAAAAGTCCTAAACAAACTTCCGATAATAGCCTGCTAAACCCAAAAAGCTTCGAACTTCTTTTGGGGTATTGGGTTTTCTCCAATCAAGAATAGTAGAAATTTTGCTAGGATCAACGGAAATTCCTTCTTCATTAACAATATGGCCAAGAAATTTAACTTCTTTTATCAAAATTGGCATTTGGAAAATTTTGCAAATAGAATATTTCTCCTCAAAATTTCCAAAACGATTCTAAGGTGCTCGGCATGCTCCTCTTCGGTCTAGGAATAAATCAAAATATCATCAATAAGCACGAGCATCAATTTATTCAATACTTCCCGGAATACACGAGTCATAAGATCTACGAAGTATGCTGGAGCATTGGTTAGCCCGAAAGGCATGACTATCATTCGTAGAACATATTAGGACCCCTGAAAGCAGTCAAATGAACACAATCTTCGACGATTCGTAGTTTATGGAATCCTTGGGCTAGATCCATCTTTGAAAAGAAACGAGCGTCGTGCAAGTGATCAAATAGATCATCAATTCTAGGTAGCAGAAGTTTATTTTTGAGAGTCAGCTTATTGAGATCGCGGTAATCTACACACAATCTGAAAGATCCGTCCAATTTAGCAACAAATACGACTGCTAATCCCCATTTAAAAACACTGGGTCGAATTAATCCTTTTGCTAGTAGATCATCGGTTTGCTGAACTAATTCAACCTTTTCCCTGGGTACAATCCTGCGACTTGCGTGAACAACAGGACGAGCATTGGGTACTAGGTTCATTCAGAATTCTATTTCTCGATGTGGAGGTAAAGATTTCACCTCTCCGAACACGTCCGAAAAATCTCTAACAATTTGTATAGACTCCAAACTGGGTTCGGGATAACCCAAACTATACATCAACCCTTCTCTTTTTGGACAAGGGTCCTCACAAAAAATCTCAATAAAATCTCCAAATTTGGTTTTAATGAAAATCAATCGATTGTTGCAATCCATTTGGCTTCATATTTTGCTAGCCAATCCATTCCGAGTAAGACTTCAAACTCGTTAAAATCAAGGACAAAGAGACCAATAAGGAATTGATAACAAGAATATGAGATAGGAACGTCTTTACATCGAAGAAAAAGGTTTGCGGGACCTCCAACTAGATTCTTTACGCATATAGGCTCATCATCAAAATCGGTTTCAAGATTCAATTCATTTGTAGCTTGCTGAGAGATAAAACTATGTGTAGCGCCCGTGTCAAATAGAACTATGACAATGCTATCATAAATGATGAGATTACCTTCCAGAACTCCTTTCCCTTTTCTTCTTTAGAAGATGCAGGCTGGTCTTTGACTGTGTACACCTTTGCTATCTGAGCTTGCTTCATGATTAGGCAGTCTTTAACTTCGTGTCCCACTTTCTGACAATAATAAAATTTCCCGGGCTTCGCTTGAACGGATTGATCTCTCTTTGGCTTCTTGCAACTGTTTGAGTAATGGCCTTTTTCTAGACAATTATAGCAAGTGACATTCTCGGATGTGCTTCCTTGAATGCTCTTCTTTTTCTCCTTACCCTGCCATGGTTTCTTGCATTCAAATTTTCGCTTCTTCCAATTTTGATTGCCCAAATTTCCTTTCTCCATCGGGGCTTCTTGCATATCAAGTGTGGCATATCTCTACCCATATCAACCAAATCTGAAAAGGATTCTTTAATGTGGCCAGTCATCCTTTCGTGGAATTACTTATTCATCCCATGAATAAATCTTTCGTTCTTCTTTAAAGGCGTGTTCACTAATTCGGGACCAAAACAAGACAATTCATTGAATTTGTTTAGATACTCCTCGAATGACAAACTCCCCTGCTTTAAGTCCATGAATTCCTGGTACATTCGAGAAATTCCAGTTGATGGCAGATAGCACTTCTCAAATACTTCTTTGAATTTCTCCCAAGTAAACTCGTCTTCTGGTTTATCTACAGTGACTGTCTCCCACCAAGCTAAGGCTTCTTCTTGAAGTTGCCAAGAATCTATGAGTCGCTTCTGACCATCTTGCAACTTTAGCCCTCTAAAGATTTTCTCACATGACCTGATCCATGCTTGAGCCTCAACAATTGACTCCTTGCCGGTAAACGGCTTACCACCAAGCCTTGAGAAATTCTTATACAAATCAGCCAGATTCGACTGCTGCTGAATAGGTATTGCTGCTACTGCTGTAGGGGAAACTTGACAAGGTGATGTGGCATTTCCTCGCCCCCCAGCTCTTCCTCTTCGTCCGCGCATTCTTACTATCTGTAATTAGTAAGAAAATTGATTTAGATATTCGGACGAGATATCTTAAGGAATATCAGCAGTAAAAGAAATAGGCTAAGAAAATTTGGAGTTCCGGTCTTGGTTATACTCATTCTAGGGTAAACTTCACTCTATCTCTAATGAGCCATCTAATGTGTTATACTCCGTAGCTAAAGTTCTTACTAACCTTCAGCTCTGATACCACTTTGTCACGATCCGAAATCCAATGTTTGAAAATTGACACTAAATACCTCACTTGTATTCGACTGCCAAAGATTCAAACATCGAACTCCAGTCGGATGGAGCTTATAATAACATCAGATGAATATAAAACAGCAGAAACAAAATGAATATCATGCATACGTCACAGATATAACATCAACATAATATCCATTACCACATCAGAGTATTCTTATACATATATCACAACTCCAAATAGAACATCATAATAGTAAAACAAGTGATCATATATCCAAAAGTCTTCAAAGGAACAAAGACGATAGGGAACTTCCAAAAACTGCGCACCTGAGATCCCAAAAGCTTCTAAAATATCTCCAAAGCAAAAGCTCCAAAATACTGCTAACACCAGAACACGGAAACCTGCTACTAGCACTACGCCATAGATGGCCTACTGCAGCCAAAATACAAGATGTTGCTAGCTACAATGTATCGATAGCTAAGCCGATTTTTGTCTATCACAACATTAGCTTCAAGATGTTAGCATTGATATCAACACTATGTTGCAGTAGCTATAGACTTATAAAAATATTTTAAAAAATGAGTGCGGGCTGGAAAAAAAAGCAGACTGAAATAATTTTTAACGCGGGAAGCAAAAACAAAGCGGCAAAAGTTAGGGTTTCACTCAAACACTTAAAAAAAATACGCACTCCGCCGCTCAACCTCTCAAACTTCTTTAATTCACATTATTATAAAACAAAAATTCTCAATTTCATGAATATCCAAATAAAATTCAAAATTAAATTTATGAAATCAAAATTCAATTCTTACCTATCATGAATTCATTGCTTTCAGGCGATTCGAATTCAGGTGACGGTGGATTGGGTTTTGAGTTATGGAATTTTTGCTGAAGGTCGTGGGTTGTGGTGACGGAAGAGTTTGTTTTTATGTGGCGGTTGATTGAAAAAATTGGTTTTTCGATTTGTTCTCGGGTTTGGTTGCGGTTATTGGTGGTTTTGGTGATGATTCACAGTTGCAATTGGTGGTGGTAGGATAGAGATGAACTGATGAAGCAGGAAGGTTGTTGCACCATTTTGATGTTGGTGTCTGATGTTGTGAATGTTGCAGTAGTGGTCCATTACAAACAGAGAATGTGCATTATTGTCAGGAAAGAGAATGTAGAGGTGGTCAAGGAAATTTTGGAGCAGGCAGATGATGTTAGGACAGGGCAGTAGGCAGCTTGTTTCTAATAAAGCAGTGGATTGATGATTGGAGGAGGGTAGCAGCAAGGTAGGAGGTTATCTTGTAAGTTTAATATGTATTGTATTGGTTTGGAGTTGGTAATGGTGTGTCTGGGTAATGTTGGGTATGCGATTGATGGTGGAGGAGTGATAATGTTGCAGCGTTGATATGGGGATGTGTGGTTTGTACTGTTAGGTGGGAAAGTTTATGATGGGTGGTTGTAGCAGGCAGAGGGGTATGTAGTGGTGCTTGAGATGACAACAAAAGGCAGTGTCTGGAGTATGCGCAAGTCGGAAATCGTATACATGCCATCAAGTATGTATAAATGAATTAAATTAATCGAATTCGCTTTGCCCCACCTCCTTGCCTTTGCTCTGCCGCATCTCTAGGTACTGAATTTTTGTACTACTAGTTTGATTTTGTAAAGTAATGGTATTTTTTGTTTTGAAAGGAAGGTATTGTTCGAAATTAGGATGTGAATTGTTGGGTTTTACACAACTATAAATTTATACAGTACAAGGAGATAGAATGTTTACCATAGCAATGCTTAATCCATTGATTATTTCGCCAATAACATCTAATTTACATGATGAAAAATGTATTGAAAAAGTAAAATCTCCTTTTTTAATCTTTTTATATGAAAAAAATATATATAAATTTATCCTTTTACACAAAAATAACACATATAGCTGCATGTGATGTACCTACTGTTAGAGGTGCTTAACTCATTGGTGAATGAATTTTTGTTGTACTTCAGACATTGATATGGACTAGTAGTCGATTATGTTTAAATTTATTATTGTGCATGTTATCCTATTTTTGGTCAAAACTGGAATAACAACAAATTGGCAAGGAATTATGGATATCAGGATTGGAGATCGGTTGGAATCAAGGCTACGATCGATATCATCAAAATTTGGTTGAACTCCGATCGGGACGAAATTAATTGGAGATGATGATAAGGATTAGGAAAGGTTATGTTTCAAATTCAGGTTAATCGGAGTTCGTATGGAGAAATTATGATCGATGCAAGGTAGGAATGGCATGGCTGTTCGAACCCATCAAGGTGTTTGTTTCGAACCCATCAGGTTCGAATCGATCGAAGGCACACAAGGTTCGAATCGATACACTTCGTATCGATTGGTATGGATTCGGCTCTGTGAGGTTCGCATCAGGTGCTGGTTCGAATCGATAGTGTTCGAATCGATCGAGTTACTGGTTCGACTCGATAGGCTCGTATCGATCAGATAGGAAGGATAGATGGATCTCGGTTCGATGGCAGAACGGTAGCAAGCATGTGGAAGTTCTTCGAATCGATGTGCTTCGCATCGATCAGGATGGGTGCAGATGGCTTATTTCGACTCCAGTCTCGTTCGAATCCATCAGGTGGGAGCTTCGTTCGAACCCATATTTCATGACCACTTCGTATCGATATTAATGGATACGAACATGACCGTTGTGAAGTTATGGATAAGGGCGTAGCATGGAAAATGGATACGAATGCGTCTTCAGGAAGGGAAGCATTCAACACGGCGACAAAGGGGGATCGACCCAGAGAAACAGCGCCACGTCACCGGTACGCACGCGCTTTGGATGGATTCGAAGCATGGAGTCGAAGCGTGGGTTCGAAGCATGGATTCGAAGGCGACAGGCAACGAACAACCCCATATTCGAATCCATCATATCTTCCAAACCGTTGATCCAAACGCAATGAAATTTTTACAGGAGCTTGCATACATGTTGAAGAATGTTCTCACCAAATTTCAGCTCAATTGGATGATTTCTCGATCGATTCGAATGGAGTTCGAATCGATTCCAAAGTGGGTCCAATTTCCTGAGGCCGGGCGCGTGGGCCCCCCTCACATGCCAGAAGCGGTCTACCGGATTTTTAGGAGAAATATCAGCCTCCTACGCCTATAAATAGAGCCCCTGGTCATTCGGAAAAGGGGTCGGAGAATTTGGAGAAAGAAAGCATGCCCGGACGCTGCCAGGATCACTCTATATCATCATCACTACTACTTATTTCGAATTTGGACTTTGTAACTGCTGTAATCACTTATGACCAACAAGGATAATGAATAAAAGGATAAAACTTTGGAGTGGACGTAGGCCGGAGATAGCCGAACCACTATAAAAGCTTGTGTCTTTATTCATTACTTTTGGATTGCTGTTTACTATTTGCTAAAATCTGAGATTTGTGTTTGAATATTATTGATTTATATTCATACACTGGTGCTTTCACGGTATTCGGGGTTTGTGACCAATTTTGGCGCAAACACTTTGGTGCTTTCACTGAGAAGGACTAGCACCCGCTATGTCGGATTTGAAATTTGGATTTGAAGATTTTAAAGAGTTTGGATTCAAGGACAATGACCAGGCAAAATAGTAGAAGGCAGAGGGCTGAGAGAAGCCAACAGGAAGGAAGTCAACAAGCATCCTCCGGAGCTGGGGAAGGACAGGCTTCAATCTACATAACTCGGGATGAAATGGAGGCTATGGCAAATTCTTTGCAAGAGAGATTGTTGAAGAGCCAACAGGAAATGATGCAGGCTTTCTTTGAGCAAATAAGAGCTGCAGGGGTGCAGAACCTAGGGACAGCAACAGCCGCTGTGGATGCAGGACAAGGGACTAGGGTTGTGGAACCCAATGGAAGACAGGATACAGAGCCACAAAGCAATCAACAAGGGCTTGGGGGCAGGCCCACGGGATCCAACACAGGGGGACCTCTGGAAGGAGTTAAACAAGCTAGAGCTAACGTTGCTGCTAGCGAGCCACATGAAGAGTATGTACCGGAATTCCCTCGGGGGCAACCCCCAACAGACAATGCTGGATTAGTAGAAATCATCAGAAGAACTGTGCGAGGTGGTTTGTCCAACAAAGACTTGGAAGGAGTGAATAGGAGTCCGTTCGCTCAGGAAATAAGAATGGCTCAGAATCCACCTAAGTTTAAGTTGCCTAGCGTGGAGGTATATGATGGCAAGGCAGATCCAATAGATCACTTGATGAGGTACACCAGACATATGGAGGTGCTGGGGGCATCGGAGGAAGTGATGGCCTGATGCTTCCCT
Source organism: Allium cepa (assembly GCA_030765085.1). Classification (NCBI taxonomy): domain Eukaryota; kingdom Viridiplantae; phylum Streptophyta; class Magnoliopsida; order Asparagales; family Amaryllidaceae; genus Allium; species Allium cepa. The sequence continues at coordinate 239,944,431 of CM060944.1, forward strand.
TTGTATTTGACGGACTTAGCTGCGATGTGGTTTAGGCAGCTGGAAGAAGGATCTATCAGGACTTGGAGGGAATTAGTGGAAAGGTTTTTGGGGCAGTTTCGGGTTCATGTCAAGAGACCGAAGAACGTGATGACATTAACATCGGTGAAGCAAAGAATGGATGAATCGCTTAGAGCTTTTCTAACTCGATTCAGTGCGGCAGTCGCTTCGGTGGATCGGCCTGATCCATCGATGGTTTTAATGGCAGCAGTATCAGGAGTTAGGGAGGACTCTGATTTCAAGGTATCTCTGATACGAGATCCCCTACAGGATCTCGACGAATTCTTTCACGAGGCTGAAAGGTTCCTTCGGCATGAGGATGCGAGTACGGATTTAAAGGTGAAAAAGGTTAAGGCAATCGAGGTTGGAGCAATATCCAGCGGTGGTTCGGATAAAGACAAAGGAAAAAGGAAATTGGATAATGATTCTGGAAATGCTAGGAAGCAATGGAAGGATCCAAAGTTTTCCACATACACAGGATTGAACGAGACGATGGAGCGGATATACATGGATAATCGGAATCGCCTTCCCTACCGGAGGCCAGCCAGGAGAGAGCCTTCTGAACGAGAGAGGGCATCAGGGAGGCATTGTCTCTTCCATGACTTAGACAGACATGACACCAATAGCTGCAGGCACTTGAAGGATATAATCGAGGAGCATGTAAGGAATGGACAGTTACAGCAGTATGTCGGAGCTCGGAATGCAACGGTGGAGCAGGAGCAACCACCGACAACCTCTCGCCGTGATGATGGGAGACCCAGGGATGGTGGTCGATTGATCATCCACTAATCAGGATAATATGGAATAAGTAGCGAACTATTAGCAAGCAATCAATTCATTTACACATGTACGGGGACGGAGATAGCCCCTAGGCATGCTCTGAATGATGATAAACTACAATGCTATGGTTTTTGAAATCTATCTTTTGCTTCTGGATTGGACACTACTTTTCTTTTCGGATTTTGATTTTGGAGTTTGGATCGAGCTCCTGGTTTTGCTTCCTTTTGGTTTAGATTTTTCTTTGGATGATTGTTTTCGGTTTTGAATGCTGGTTTGGTTTTATGGTTTTCTGATTTTGGATTTGGATTTTTGGGTTTGGATGTGGGATTGGATTTTGATTGGATTTTCATCTGGTTTTTGATAAATTGTCGTCGGGTATGGATTATGCCTGGCAAGGGGTGAGTCACTTTGCCCGAACGTGGTAGATTGACTCATTTAGGTCGCTGAGTATGGACTATGCTCAGCAAGGGTCCGGAGTGACCAGGATTCGGCCTAGGACTTAGGCCCTGTATTATCAATTGTTATTTTCTGGTCGTTGAGTATGGACTATGCTCAACAAGGGTCTGGAGAGACCAGGATTCGGCTTAGGACTTAAGCCATGGCATTGTACAGCGTCCAAGGACACTAGACCAAGGTCGTCAAGTGTGGATTACACTTGGCAAGAACCCGGAGAGGTTAGCTCAACGTCCAGGGACACTGGACCAAGGCCATCCAGTGTGGATTACGCTCAACAAGAACACGATGAGGCTAGTTTAACATCCAGGGGCACTGGATCACGACCGTCAGGTGTAGATTGCGCTTGGCAAGAGCCCAGAGAAGTTGTGGATTTGGATATCGACCCAGAGAGGTCCTGGATTCAGTTATTGGCTATTGGATAAGGATGGTTTGGAACTTGGTTGTCGAGTTCGGATGGACATGGAATTGGCTCAAGCTTTGGTTATAGGATTTGGAATTGGATATCGACTCAGAGTAGTCAAGGATGATATACTCTGGCGATATGGCTATGGACTTCGGATATTGGATTTGGAACTATTCAAAACACGCCTTGTTATCACAAGGCATGTTTTGGGGGGCAAAGTGTTATCCCATTTTTGGTCAAAACTGGAATAACAACAAATTGGCAAGGAATTATGGATATCAGGATTGGAGATCGGTTGGAATCAAGGCTACGATCGATATCATCAAAATTTGGTTGAACTCCGATCGGGACGAAATTAATTGGAGATGATGATAAGGATTAGGAAAGGCTATGTTTCAAATTTCAGGTTAATCGGAGTTCGTATGGAGAAATTATGATCGTCGCAAGGTAGGAATGGCATGGCTGTTCGAACCCATCAAGGTGTTTGTTTCGAACCCATCAGGTTCGAATCGATCGAAGGCACACAAGGTTCGAATCGATACACTTCGTATCGATTGGTATGGATTCGTCTCTGTGAGGTTCGCATCAGGTGTTGGTTCGAATCGATAGTGTTCGAATCGATCGAGTTACTGGTTCGACTCGATAGGCTCGTATCGATCAGATAGGAAGGATAGATGGATCTCGGTTCGATGGCAGAACGGTAGCAAGCATGTGGAAGTTCTTCGAATCGATGTGCTTCGCATTGATCAGGTGGGTGCAGATGGCTTATTTCGACTCCAGTCTCGTTCGAATCCATCAGGTGAGAGCTTCGTTCGAACCCATATTTCACGACCACTTCGTATCGATATTAATGGATACGAACATGACCGTTGTGAAGTTATGGATAAGGGCGAAGCGTGGAAAATGGATACGAACACGTCTTCAGGAAGGGAAGCATTCAATACGGCGACAAAGGGGGATCGACCCAGAGAAACAGCGCCACGTCACCGGTACGCACGCGCTTTGGATGGATTCGAAGCATGGAGTCGAAGCGTGGGTTCGAAGCATGGATTCGAAGGCGACAGGCAACGAACAACCCCATATTCGAATCCATCATATCTTCCAAACCGTTGATTGAAACACAATGAAATTTTTATAGGAGCTTACATACATGTTGAAGAATGTTCTCACCAAATTTCAGCTCAATTGGATGATTTCTCGATCATTCGAATGGAGTTCGAATCGATCCCAAAGTGGGCCCAATTTCCTGGGGCCGGGTGCGTGGGCCCCCCTCACGTGCCAGAAGCGGTCTACCGGATTTTTAGGGGAAATAACAGCCTCCCACGCCTATAAATAGAGCCTCTAGTCATTCAGAAAAGGGGTCGGAGAATTTGGAGAAAGAAAGCACGCCCGGACGCTGCCAGGATCACTCTATATCATCATCACTACTACTTATTTCGAATTTGGACTTTGTAACTGCTGTAATCACTTGTGACCAACAAGGATAATCAATAAAAAGATAAAACTTTGGAGTGGACGTAGGCCGGAGATAGCCGAACCACTATAAAAGCTTGTGTCTTTATTCATTACTTTTGGATTGCTGTTTAATATTTGCTGAAATCTGAGATTTGTGTTTGAATATTATTGATTTATATTCATACACTGGTGCTTTCACGGTATTCGGGGTTTGTGACCAATTTTGGCGCAAACAGTGCATAACTCATTGGTGAATGAATTTGCATTTCCTCAGTAAAGCTTAGGCCGCTAAGCAATTTTCCTTCATTGATTATTAGTTTCATGCAACAGGGAGGAAATTCCAAAACAGCATTGCTTTGCTGCTGCTCTCCTAGTTCTTCAAATGCTTTAGAGAGCTTGTCGACACTCCATTTTGGGACTAGGCATGTTCCTTACTATGAGTATATATATAAGAACAGATATAATTTTGGTAAAATTTGCAGGGCAAAGCTGATAAAGCCACCTCGACTGGATGAAGTGCAGGAATTGTTTCCTGAAAAAGTATCTGGAGAAGTCTCGCTGGTATTTTATCTTGACATCTTCTTAATATTCCCTTATCTATCAACATGCTTTCATCAATTTTAAATAAGATTGATCTTAAAGGACGACGAAAGTTCATGGACTTCCCCTATTCAGAAAACCAGTCCTTGCACTCAGTTGGCAGTTCAGTAGGTTAATGATTTGCACTGTATTTTCTTCAAAAGCTAAAGTACTTATTACATAACCAACCAAATTCTCGGTTATAGGGTAAGTTAATTTACAAAATATGAAGTTGAATACTCTGTTGGTTTTCAATTTTGAGGTTTTACAAGATGGACAGTACACCACTTATAGGGTAAGTTAATTTTGGTAAACTTTTTTATGAAAATGGATTCATTTTTAAACTAAATTTAGCACTCACTTGGTGTTATCTGATGGGAGTAGGTCACGGAGACTAGATTTTATTTTATATAAGCATGCAAAGATATGAAATCTAATTATGAGCAGTTGAATTTGTGACAATTTTTGATGTTATTTTGTTATACACGGGAGTAGGTCACAGAAACACACACGGTAAAACTGTCTATGAGTTTAAGCGTAAAGAGTATCCTAGTAACCTTTGAGGTTATATGAGATCAAGATTGAACAGTCAGATTGAACATGCAAATATCCTGGTAATAAGAGTATAATGCATAAAGTTTAGAGAAGCCATATGTATTGTAAATTTGTAATACTAACGCTTGAAAAAATGTGTGTGCATTTTGATGAGATTATCCCACCTGCAAATCAAATCACTCAAATGTGATCACTCAAATTTATTCCAGCATCAGTACTATGCTAGCATTTAAGCACCACTGGTACTATGTAATGATCAATAGTTATCATTTATATCAGATTCAATAAATCAATAGCTCTTTAATGATTATACATCATCTTCATGTTCTTAATTTTGCAAGCAGATCGTAATGCACCAATATTGAGTATTGTACTAGCATTTATGCTTGCATTAGTATTACTCTACATTTAAGAACCATTTGTAGTATGTAACAATGATGAGATGCTATCATTTCAAATTTTCAATCACATTCAAGATATTAGTAGCTCTTCAATAAGTACACATTCAAGAAATCACATTCAAGAAATGCTTCTTTCTTTAGGTAATCATTGACTGGTAGTTGTGACGATTCTACTTTGCATCCATACATCATCCAATGTAAGCAATCTGTGGTTGCTACAATGGTAAGTTACTCCTTATTGTTATATATGCTGCATCTTACCAACTTTAACTTACAAAACAATATATATTGTATTTGTCCTAATTACTTCATTTACCAATGTATATTATTTTATGGACATGTAAAATATGTAGAAATGACATCAATAAAGTCAGTCGATCTATTAGGATGGTTTAAGTACTTCATGTGCCGAAAAAATGGATCGTTGTTCCAAATTTAAACTCGACAGAAATTATTTTTCAAATTGATGTTTCAAATTTGAAATGTCAAAGGTTTCATATTAAGTTAAATTTTTTTTGTATGTTGAATTGTTTGATTAACTAATTATATGCTACATGAATCAGGCTGATGCAAATCCCCAAATGTTAAGTGAGTTCCTAGAGTAAAAGAATTTTGATCAAGAGGCAAAGAAACCACCATTTATTTCACATACATGATTTACATGTTCATACCTAGAAATTGCTACTACTTTAGACTATCGAGGATAGTACTTTGTATACTTAGTAAATTCACCATAAAACTTCTGGAAATAGAATGTGGGCTATTGATTCTTTTGTTCCAAAAATATATCCTAGTTGTTGAAGGCGGAAGGAAGAAATCTATTGATGTTCATGAATTTTCAGTACAGGGTGGGAGTTTGGCTTTTCTCACAGTTTATTTTTTAATTCTATATTTTTAATTCTTTATATAATTATCAGATATGTTACCTAATTCATTCTTGGATTACAGGTTATTGACTAATTAATGTAATTGTGCTGCATCTCTGATATGGTTGACAAAAAGAAGAATGACGTTCTTTTCTGGTTAGCAAGAATTTATCCAAATTCATTTTTGGTTTTTCTAAATAGTGTAGTGAGCTTGAACACCAGAAAAGGAAGAGAAGCAATAAGAACATTATTCTGGGTAGTGAATTGCCGGATTTCGGTGATGGTAGAGTAGGAAATTACAATGGCTATTTAATTCAAATTGAATTGTTGATGAAGAATTATGATTCTATTTGTGGGTCCGGTGTTTGTTTCTCTGATGAACGTGAACTGGAGAGGGGAGATAAAGGATTGAAAAATGTGGGGGAGGCGAAGTATGTTGAAAGTTAAGTGGGTAATGGATGGTGCATGCATCTTGTATGATGATATGTGGAGCGATATGAATAATTGTAATGTAACCTTAGAGTGTCTGGTATTGACCTTAATAATTGTAAAGTAAACTCCTATTATGTTGCTGGTTATTCTGAAATGAAAAGTACTTTGTTGTAGTGTAATGTTGCCATTAGATATGATATAATGTTGTAGTATAATGTTGCCACAGATATGATACAATGTTGTAGTACATTTTCAATTTAAATTGCAAAAGTTGTTGCCATAGATATGATATAATGTTGCAGTATGTGATGTTAGATGTGGTAATAAACTGGCAAAGTGTTGCCATTGGATGGTAAAAGTGTTTCCATAGATTAATGAATATGGGCCCCACAACAGCGTTCCATAACGGTGGGCCATAGAATTAGTGGGCCTCATAACGTGGGACCAAATGTTGGGGTCAAGATTGTGGGGCCCACATTTTAGTAAATTTGGTACCTATGGAAACAACAGAAACGATGTTGCCCTAGGGCCGCAAAGATGTTGCCTTTGACTCTAGGGCAACGCGGCAAAATGCATCACCGAGAACGTGTTGCCTTTGCCCTTTTTCAGCCTACAACAACATTTTTTGGCACTTCCTGCATCACTTCTTGGTTTTGCAGTATGCAATCTATAGCGTAGTGCAGGCTTCCCGTGTGGAAATTATGGGGAGCAAGAGTTTAGAAAAAAAACAATAAACTCCGGGTCAGTCATGAGACAGGCATGAGTAAACAAAAATAGTTGCTTTTACATAAAACTGATTTATAAAAGAAAATCCGGTATGCTTTTGGAAAATGAAACTACCATAAGATTCCCGCCACACACACAGTGCAATCGCAGAATTGGAGGAGATTTCTTCTTATGATAGTCAAATATGCTTGATACGAGAAAAGTTCTTTGATATTATTACTAGTGCATAGTGTAGAAAGCCATTTAGAAAGTATAATATTAATCTTAGCCAGCATAGACATTTCGTACTATTCCTACTATAGCTACCATCTAAACAATAGTGACCACCATAAGTAAATAACAGGTTATACAACTAAAACCGTACTGGGTTCGTATTGGGAATTGGATTTCCAACCAATGGTCAAGCTAAGGAACTTCCTACTGCCACATGGGTAAGCCTCTGACGGGACGTCCCGAGAACTTAACCAGCTCTCTGCCAACACAAGGACGGGTTACCTCTGTAACTAGGTAACTACTACACGAATATGCCATTCCCTAGTCCTTTAATACCTTTATCTGAGGGCCCTCTACCACAAAACAACAACCACATAGTAAATGAGATTGGAGCAACCCCATAGGTAAATATCTGGGCTCCATACCATGACATCACCTTTTTCCATAAGGAAATGACATACCCTAAAGGGCACGACCCTCATAACCTTGCCGCATCTTTCCTGTTTCGACTATTTCCGGGTTGTGAGGCTCGATGAGGTCTCGTCCACAAAGCTACACTTTACACGAAAGCCATGCTTTAATTACAAATGATCAACAAATGATCATCAACACACAGTAGCACTTAGCATGCCACACTACCAAATTGGGAGTATATCGCTGATAACCTTCAACTACATAACCTCTGAGCTCGTACGTCTCAGAGAAGGGTGTAAAGCTAAGAGAATAAATTCTCTTCCACCAACAGATACGTATTTGAAAGAAATCTACTTTATATCTCAAAGTGTAGTGTCGGACACACAACCATACAAGTCTGTTCCAGGTTCGAACATAACCGAAGGCACTTCCTCCAATAAAGGAAGTAGCCCTTGCAAATCCGGGTATCCACAATCCCGATCGGACTTCCCATCACTTATGGAATCTCTATACGAGAGCAACTCAGTGCAGAGACAATCGACAGGTTATCCTATCGTTTCGAAGACACCTGGTCTTCAACACCGGTCTTCAAATGCTATCCGTTTCGTCGTATCACTATTCAGAATGGGTTATATGACACAAAAGTCCTCTCCCGGCTAAACTGAATAGTGAACGCTTAATTTTTAAAACACGTGGATATATCAATTTCATAGATTTAAATTTAGGGTTCGATGTGGGTTTCAGATAACTAACTGAATTTATATGAATTTAACCACATAATTATGTTTTACCGAATCAAATGATTAATTATTCTTAATGATAAATGTAACAACCCGCATATTTATCGATTATATATTTAAATGTTTTATTTAAATATTTCATCGTTCGTTGGATTTTAGTCCGAAAAGCTACCTTTTGCAAACAGTCGAATTACGACTCGAGACCACTTCCATTGAGTTCAAAACGCCGTTTGCGACCTTTTTGAGTATAAGCTTTGATATGTTTGGAGTAAGTTGATTTTGGCTACTTTATCTATTGGGTTTTGGGTTTAGGTTCAGCCTAATAGCCATAATAATACCCCAAACTGAATCATCCCTCCCCATTCACTCTCACTTCCTCCTCTTTTCAGTTCTAAAGCAAAAATGGTGGAAGAGAATGGGAAATAGAAATCCAAAGCCCTAGTTCCTTTGCAAAATCCAAGATCTAACTCCAAATTCAAGAGAACCCATTGGTAAGCCTTCTCTTCATCTTCCCCAACTCATTCTCTCTTTGATTCAGAAAATTCCTAAACCAAATTTGGGAAATATTTCTCTTTTAAGCTTAGAATCATGCTTCTTGAGTTGGGATTGAAGATGGTTGATCCTCCTTTGTTTTCAAGCTTCTCAATCTTGTGCTTTTGGGTTTAAAGTGAGATTTTTATCTCACATCTTTGTCTATAATTATCTTATATTGTTAGGTATGAAGTCCTAACACTTATTCTTGTGCAATTGATTTTGGTTTGGATTGATTTGGTATATATTTCAATTTTTGATGTTTTGAAATCCAAATCTATGAAAATCCTTTTATGGATATTTGGACATTGATATTTGAGGCGAATCGAAGAGCTGTTAAGGCTGGGTTGTCGCTCGATGTAAATCCTTAGTCGTCGTTGCTCATCCGATCGCTTCCGGTTTTTATTTCGGCCATTTTCGGTCTAGGTTTAGGGAATGCCCTGAACCCCAGTTTCAGACGTCTGAAACGTAGTATTCAGACGTCTGAATATTATTCTGGGAAGATTTTTATTTCCAGATTCAGACATCTGAATATATCATTTCAGACGTCTGAATTGGTTCGTTTGGAACCAGAAAGGAAATAGGCTAAAAAGTGCCTATTTCAGACGTCTAAAATCAAGGATTCAGATGTCTGAATTCTGTTTTGGAAAATATTTTATTTTCTAGATTCAGACGTCTGAATCCTTAATTTCAGACGTCTGAATCTGCAGTCTTTTGCCTATTTTCCTATTTAGTTTGAATTTCCAACTTTAATCGATTCGTGTTGATTTCCTATTTGTTGTTATCATTTATTATTGAGGTCGTCGATCCTATCCTCCCTTAGGTCTTCACTAGGTCGTACCGTTTTGGACGGGGCAGGTCGAACCCCATAGGTCGAACCCCGTAGGTCGAACCTGACCGGGCAGGTCGAACCTCGTAGCGGGGGCGTTGCCCCCGCTGCCCCACCTTGGGGGGTTGCCACCCCCCTGGACCCCCCCTCCGTCGGGGATCTTATCTGAGAAACATTCAACAGAACTTGCTTGTTGAGATGCTGAGTTGACCATTCTTCGACACAAACTATCTTGGGCTTCTCGGTCGATTTTATGGATTTTTGAATATCTATTTCGATGGGTTCTTTATCGGTTTCTTTGGATTTTATTCACGTCTTCGAATGTGAATTTTTATGATTGATTGTTTCTACAATCACTTCTATGATTTGTCACTTTAAAATATGAAGGTTTCAATACTAGTAGTAAATATCAAAACCCTTTCAACAAAATGATTTCAACTCTATTTTCAATAACAAAGCCCTTTTCTTAAACCGTTTACCAATCTACTAGTATACACAAACCTTTACCTCACTCGTATGAGAAATTGAATTAAACGGCTTAGTAAAACAAGTGGTATGAAACGCTTGTGTTTGCTTCGTCGGTTAACTCTTGGACTTGTTCGATTGAACCTTTTTGTGACAATTTTCTGGTGGAGATCTACAATTTGTTCGTAAATATTTAAGTTAAGCTAGTGGTTATGGGACATGAAGCTAAGCTCATATATTTACTAGCTTACTATAATTGACACTTCTCTTTGATCATGACGATTATTTTATTATTTAGATTAGCAATTGTGCGATGTCTCTTTGTTTGCAAGGTTAGACTAGACCTCAAGGGTGTGATTCCGACTCACACATATCTCCTTGTCCGCAAGGTTAGTCTAGACACTATTTGTGTGATTCCACTCACACATATCTTTTTGTTGCGAGGTTAGGCTAGACACCATTTGTGCGATTCCACTCACACATACCTTTTTACTTTTTGGTTAGCCTAGACCTCATCTGTGTGATTCCGACTCACACATATCTTTTTGTTGCGAGGTTAGGCTAGACACCATTTGTGTGATTCAACTCACACGTACCTTTTTGCTTTTTGGTTAGCCTAGACCTCATCTGTGTGATTTCGACTCACACATATGGGGTAGCTCCCCATAGTCTTTGGACCGTCATGTGATAGGCCTCTTTCCCTTTTTCTGTGATTTCTGGATTTCTTGTGTTGATTTCTGGAATTTATGTCATTGACTTGTTATGAGTACAAGCTTAGGGTATGATGCCCTCTTTGGATCTTTGAGAAGATTCTTGTGATATTGATTTATCTCCTATTGATTGATCTTCTGTTGATCATCATTTGCATACTTATAGCAGTATGTCAGTATGGACATTTTATGTTTATCCCGTATCATTTATTTTATACCATATCATCTGATATTTATAGCTAGACTGATCCGTTTATTATTTTCTTAAATAATACTCGGGTCAGGCCGAGATGTTACAGGTGCTTCTGCTTGATTTCTTCCCGGGATTTGCTACTCTGACTTTTGGCTAACTATTTAGATTAGCAGTTTTTTTGTTGTATATACTTGAGATATAGACTCATAGTTGTATTCATTTGTATAGCACGTGTTGCTATTCTTTTGTATTATTGTGGATCTTTTTGACCACTACTCTTATGTACACTTTCATGTGTTAGTTATATATTCATGTCTTCTTCCGCCTTTGTGATATGAATTATCTGTGACTGATTTATGTTATGCTTATTTCTATATTTGTTTCCGAAGATATTATAGCCACTGTGCAGTAGCTTTGAGTTTGTATCGGTATGTCGGATTTCCTCTCGTAATGAATTGCATGTTATTCTATCTGACATATCGGTGCTCACACAAAGCAATTACATGGATGGTCGCTCCTTAACAGCCTTATTCTCTGCGCTAGTTGACGGCATTACCCCGTAGTGTTCTTGGCTAGCGTGGGGATAGAGGTGGGGCGTCACAACTTGGTATCAGAGCCAAACTTCGGAACAATGTAGAATAATTTAACAAGGATCATCGTCCTAAGTCCATCTTAGGGGTCGTGCTTTAGGATTTTTTTTGGGTCTTCGTACCGTCCTGTTCTATTTTCATTTATGATTCCTTGTTTTATCTATCAAGATTGCTTGATATTTATTTTGAGAATAACTTTTCTCCTTCTTTCTTTTCTAAAGGAAGAGAAACGGTTAGTTCTAGCAGTCCTAGCGCTGGTCAATCCTGTAGCCCTTCTCTGGATGGCGCATTCATGTTTGCCCAACAACTTTTAGATCTTGTAAAGAATCAAGAGTTTATCTGTGCTTTGAGTAAGAACCCCAAAATGGTTCTACCTTTGAAACTTGAAGTTTCTTTCAATCAGCTTGTGGATGTTACTCTTCTTCATGGAGAGGTTGGTAAAGGAAGTGTTTGTGATATTGGGACTTCCAAGAAGAGGCATATTAAGTTCAAGAGCTTTAATCCCAATAAGAGAATGAAGCAAACTACTTTTGTAGCAAAGACTCCAATCCCTAATCATGGAGGATGCTACAATTGTAATTCTAAGGAACACTATGCAAATATGTGTCCGAAACCTCATTCCTATCGCTATTGCAAAAAACCGGGTCATCTTTTATCTGCATGTCCCAAACTTTTGAACAAGGACATGAGAAAGCTAAATATTGCGCAAGCCCCTAGAAACTCTTCTCTTGGTCAAGGTACTTTTCACTCAATCCTTGATGGCATTGTTTTATTTCATGATCTTCTTATTTGAGTTCTTTTTGATATGGGTTCCATCTCACTATTTTATATCAAAAGAACTTGTTGATTCTTTTTCTTTGAAAATATTTTGGGCATGATGACTTCTTTGAGTGTTGCGAATCCGGATTAGTGGATCCGCAACACTCAATTTTCTTTTTATTGATGTCGAAATTATTTTATGTGATTTTTCTTTCCGAGCCGATATTTTTACTTAGGCTTCGGAATTGATTTTTGTGAAAGGATTGGCTTAATCATTCTGAAGCCATATCCTTTGTCCGTAGTGGACTACTTATCTTCGACATTCTTAATCTGTTAAGCAGATTTCCATTTCTCCTTTGTGATTTCGATTCCAACTTGATGGCATCATTTTATTCTTTAAGCCCGCATGATGAGGAAAGTGTTGTTTCTCTCATTCACGTAGTTTGAGAATTTTCCAGTAATTTTGAGTTTGTCTTAGGATCATCACCTAAGCAATATCTTGTGTGGTGTTAAGGTCTTTTCTGCTCGACCTTGCCACCGATTTTCATTGGTTACGAGTTGCCGAAGTTAGCATTCCACTTACCACATTCCGCACTCGTTATGATTCTTACGATTGACTTATTATGTCATTCAGTTTGTCCAGCTTATTTCATCCATTTTATAAATCGAGTATTCTATGAATATTTCGATGAGACCATTCTTGTATTTATAGATTTTGGATGAAAATCGCAATTTAAAAATTTTACAAATCTTTTTCATAAGATTTATTTATAAGTATAGGTGGATTTTGTTCTTAAATGAGCAAAGAATATTCTTAAAACTTTTTAAGGGACATTTTGGTCATATAGACGATGATTTTGTGATTGTATTGCCCATTTAGTGTTTTAAGAATTCTGATCGATGCGCTTGATCAACGTTATCGATAGGAATTTCCTAAACGCTTTGATGAGACAATCAGACACGATATATTGACTTGTAAAATGTAAATTTTTCTAGAAAGATTTTTACATTGATATAATTGTAATTTTGAAAGTTTTAGCTTTTCGGGAAAGAAAATTATTTAAAAGACATTCTTTCTTTTCGATACTCTTATTCTTGTGATTCCCGATGGGAACCAAGACTTTATCTTTTGTACCGATGCTAATCATTTTATAAGCTAATCGTATTGGTTTTGAAAGTCTCATCAAAGCTAATCGTATTGATTTTTCATTTTATACTCTTATTCTCCTCTTATTCTCATTTTGAAAGAAACATAAATGATAGCTTATAAAATGAAGTCTTGGCAAAGCTAATCGTATTGGTTTTGTACCGATGCTAATCGTATTGGTTTTGAAAGTTATAAATTAGATTCGATTTAAATTGTTGATGAAGTAAAAGTATTTGAGAATGAAATTGCAATGTAAGTTAATAAATTGGATGGTGATTTAAAAGTGAATGGTGGAATCAGAACTTGAGCTAGTAATTAAAATTCGACTTGAAGTATTAACAAATTAGATGTAATTAAAATGTGTCGAATAAAGGAAAATGAAATAGATTAAATAGTAATGGTATGAATTGCAAATAAAATCCAAATATGTGGAAATAAATTGGATATGGCCTTATAATCAATTGAGTTAAGCTGAATATAAAAGAGAAAAATTGACTTGTAAAATGAAAATGAGCTTAAGTATAAAATTTGAATAAATTGAAGTAAATTGACTTAAGCTGAATAAATCGAAGAGAGTTGAATTTAATTCAACTTAAACCAAGTTTAATGACATTGGATTGAATTTGAATCAAGTAAAAAATGGATTTTAATTGAAATAAAAATTAGGGGAGTTGCCGATAATATTTAATGGATTGAAATTCTAAAATAAATAATTGTAAACCATTTTAAATGTTAAGAAATTGAAATAACTTGGAGACAATATTAACAATTGAATGTTTTCAAGTTAAATAGAATAGTTTTAAATGAAACGCTAATGATTGGGTTGAGAATAAAATTTAATTAGTGTCAAGCTAAATAAATGGGTGTGAATAAATTAAAATAAAAAGGAAATTTAATTGGAAATGAAGATGAACCTAAGTTGTTAATGGTTTTGAATAAAGTAGTTTGGTTAATAAAATGAAATGCAAGTGAATGGATTCAAATCTGAAATGCAATGAAATGAGATTATATAGATTGTGAATAAATTTGAAAATGAAATAGAACTAAGTATAAATCGAGTTGAAATCCGTTTAAATTGGTTATAAAACATAAATATTTGTTTGTTCACATAGATCTTGTCAAATTTGCATAGAATAAATATCATTGGATGTAAATGGAGGTAATTAAAATGCTATGAATTGATAAAAGTGAAATAGAATTGATTTTGAAATCAATTGAATTGAATATGAGTTTGTTTGGGGTTAAAATAAATTGGTGGTAAGAAATGGTATTGTAAACCATTAAAATTAAATGAAATGGCATATGGATTAGTTGAAACAAATGCGTAAGTGTTAAAAACCATGTAAGTTGCTTATAAACGTTGTTTAGTTACATTGCTTTTAATATTCATGTGTTGTAATTGTTTAAAAAGAGTGAAATGTTAATAAACTTCATATATATGGCACTTACATGTTTAAATTAAGTAAGTACAGGTGCCTGGAAGCCGTATGGCTGGATTTGGGATGGGCTATTTGCTAAAAAAAATAAGCTGCTTGCTTAAAATGCTAAATAAGGTACGCCTATGCAAATAAAATAGGAAATGTGAACTGTTTTTGGTTTTTCCGACCGTGTGGGTCGATGTATATATATTTATCTCTTTTGGTTTTTGAAAATTTTGGAAAAGATTGTTAACGACAAAACAATTTTCAAATTGGAAATTGAAATAAATTAGTAAATGAAACTAATTAAAATAATGACATAAATTATTTATAAATGAAAAATAAAATTTAAAGTTTAGAGTTGAAAATAAATTGAATTCGTATGGAAATGAAGGAATTAATTTGAATAGGAATGGATATAAACTAATGTGGTAAGATGAAAATGAATATAAGAAACATATCAAATACTTAGGTTAACTTGAGTAAGGAATGGTGAATTTCTTAATTGGAAATTGTTAATATAAATATATTCCAAGTTAATATTTGGATGAATAGATATTGACATTTTGTGAAAAAGTCGATAAAATGTTTTGGAATGTTATGATTGGATATTAGTGCTAAGCAGGATATGCAGGTAATCTAAAGGGATAAGAGAATTGAGTTTGACTTCAGAAAGAAAAATTTGAAATGCTCGACAAAAAGGTATGTATTTGAATTTGGTATGAAATTTGATTGGGATTTGGATCGAGCCACTTGGCTTTTTGTTTTCTTTTTGGATTTGGGAGGCCGTAGAGCCATTTTGTAGTTGTACCGAGCTAGCCGCGCAAAGGAGACGCTGGAGAAATTTTTCGGGAATTTAGGGAGTTAGAAAAATTTTGAGAAATTTTTTGATAATTCAAAAATTTGGTTTTAAATTGAAACTTAAATGGTTAAACCAATAGTATAGTTTGAAACTATGGAGAAGTTTGGAAGGTTAATAAGAATAATAATAAGTCTTTTATAAGAAGATAGTTGGTGCGATGCTGAATTGTTAGAAACTGTTTGGTTTAGGGAAATAATAAACGGGTATTGGATCATTCTTCCTAATTAGTAATTTCGGGGACGAAATTCTTTTAGGGGGGGAGGAATGTGACGACCCGGAATTTTCAAGCGTCTAAAATCAGAATATTTAATTGATTTTAAGTATTCAATAGGGTAATTTTAATTTGAATTACGAATATCACTAATTATTGATAATTAAATTTATTGAATTAAATAATTTAAGCTGAGTAAAATGTTGAATCTGGAATTTTAAGTTTGTTAAAAATAATTTGAAGGCTTATAAAATTTATATCGATAATATGGAAAATAGTATAAGTGTTAAAATTGAATTTGGGAGTGTTTTGTTCAGTTTTGAAATTTATATCGTCTCAATTGAATTTAAAAATAACCTTTCGAGGCACAGTGTCGGAATTTGACGAAACCAGTACCATTGGGTCCGTAATATTGAATTATTATCGGATTTCAAATTTCGTATTGTTTGGAGTTGTTGTGTGAGTGCACGATATAAAAACGCGTTGAAAATTCTATTTGAAATTCTATTTAAATATTCACGTACTATCCCTATCAACTGCCTTCTTTCAAATCTTGTCTCCCTTTCGCAGCTTTCAGTACGACAACATCTATTCTTGTTCCCTCTTTCCTTCTCATGGAAGCCAAAATCAAGCCTTTGTAAATAGATTCGCGTACCCATATCCTTTGTAATTGGAACGAATTTCAGAAGCAACGTAATGGCCGAACATAAATTCTTAATTCCTCATCTCCTTCTATTCTTCGAAATTAAATATACAACCTCGTTCTGAATCTCGTACCCTGTGAAATCAAAATTTAGACTCTTCCTAAAATCGAGAACCGCAAGTGCTGGGGAAAGTGTGGCGAATCACGCACGTGGAGATGGGTTGCCGAAGTGATTCTTGAGTCTGGGAAGGAGTGTGCTCGTGTTCTCAGAATCGACAGTAGTCGAGCGGCGGATTTTCACTAGGGTTTGGGTTATCTGGGACGGTCGCGACGCTTGGGTGATGGATGCGAGATAGGGCATCGCAAGGCTAGGGTTTCAACTGGAAGTAGGGTTGCTCGAAGTCGCAAGGCAGGGTGGGTGACTGGCGCAGTGGCGTGAGCTCGCCGAAGGTACGATTAGGATATCGAGCAGAGGATCTGTAATGGGGGTTTCTTATTCGAGTTGAGGTAGTTTAATTCGAAGCATTTTAATTTGATGTGATTTAGGTTTAAAACTTATCAGTGATGGTTAATTATTATTTTGCTTGACAGGATCTTAGCAGCTAGGTATTAGCAGTTTTGTTAATTTAATTTAATTAGTAAATATATATAGGTTTAAAGAAGATAATGAAATCGTATATACACTTTCAGAAAATATATATATATACTGGAAATGGAAATCTAGAAATTTTAATCTATATGTTACTTTATCAGTATATATGTAGGCAGTTTCAAAAGGGAATGATAAAGATATATACATGCTAAAACCTTCTCGTTATTTCAAATTAGTGGATAGAGTGATTAGCTTGTTCAAATTTACTTATTTATGCTAAAACTATAAAAAAAAAGAGAGAAATTAGTTGAGAATTTAATTATTAGTTAAAATGAAATCATTAGTAACGTAAATTTAAGATGGAGATTGAATTGTTCGCTTTGTTAGAACATTAATTAGTCTAATTTATCAAATGGAGGTTAATTATTCGAATATGTAAAATATTAATAAATTATAAATTGTTTATCCAAGGTCAAAAATTGGGATAACCAAAGAAATATGGAAGTGGACTACAAAACGAATCAAAGGTGAGTTAATCTCACTCAGTGAATTTAAATTTAAATTTAAATGATTAAGTTTAAATAATTGTTGAATGGTTGAATTGATTGTTGTGATATAGTATGATATTTTGGAATTGGCATATTATATTGTGCTAACGTCTGTGGGTGCAGGGAAAAACAGGTTGGAGGGATCCAACTGGGTCCCTCATCATATATATATATATATATATATATGTTGTTTATTTATTCTCTGTTATGCTTGTGGATATTCTGTGATGAATTATGTTGAAATATTGAATGCTATAGTTGCTTGCATATATTCTGGACTCTGAGTTATAAAATTACATAGCAATCGATTTTTGGAAAGAAAAAAATAAAAAGAGTAAATTTTTAAGAAAATAATTATAAACAATGTAAATAAACTAAAATGAG
Source organism: Allium cepa (assembly GCA_030765085.1). Lineage (NCBI taxonomy): Eukaryota > Viridiplantae > Streptophyta > Magnoliopsida > Asparagales > Amaryllidaceae > Allium > Allium cepa. Next base: position 239,962,372 of record CM060944.1, read on the forward strand.
TTGGATAAGAATATTAGTGTTTTCAAAACGCTAATTAATAAATTATGTGTGTTGAAAGAAATTTATGAATAAATAGAAAGTAAAGAAAAACTTAAACTTCAATGTTATTGTTTAAAAGAATAAAACAACTATTTTAAATTTAGGAGTTAAATTATTCTAGAAGAATAAAGAAGAAATTGGAAAAAGCTGAAATTTGTATATTTCAGTTAAAGATTTAAAATCAAATGGAAAATAATAACAATAATAATTAAGTACATAATTAATGAATTTTGAAATGAATTGGGTAATTAAAGAAATTTATTTCAAATAAAATAAATTGGAAATCAATTTGGGAAAAATTAATTTAAGTGATTGAAGTTGGGATTTTCTCTGGATAGCCAAGTACATGTTTTAAAAAGTAACTCTTTAAAAAATTATTTGATGGTTTAAAGTTGTTTTTATAGAAAGCAAATTTTGTAAAATTTATTACTTCTAATATTTAATTTCTAAAGTAAGTATTTCCTTTTAATCTTTTATAGCAATAATTATTTAAAGAGTGATTTAGTATTTGATTTACAGGTGTAAATCTAGTTGTATATTTTATTAAGTAACCTTATTTCCAAATATTCATATGGTATGTATTTTATTAAATTATTGAAGTATTTTTTTTAAATAAACGTTTTAAAGTATATCTTTCAAAGTAAAGTGTTTTAAATTATTTTAAAAATCTATTTTCGTGCTTGGTGATTTCAGAGGAGATAGAAAATATTTGGGAAAGTTTATCTTGAAAAGAGGGATGGTTTTGAAACTGTTTTCAAAGGATTGAAAATAGAAATATATCTTGTGAAGATATTTTGGGGTTAATAAGTAATTTTGGAAATTATTTATTGTTGGATGGATGTTTGTGAATATAATTGATAGTTAAATAACCGACTATCAATATTGGACAAATGCGCTGATCGTTTCGAAGAGTCCGGGATCGAGATTAATTTCTCGAAAACCACTTCGATCTGGTTTGTACGTTTCGTGTAAACGATTTCGGAGTCGAAGATGGAGCAGTGAAATGCAAGGGCTAGTCGCTACTAATCATGAGGATATTTCCAAAATGGATGTAGTAGGAATAGTGCCTTCGGTTACGTTCGAACCCGGGACGGACTTGTATGGATGAATGCTTGCGAAAACATTGTCAGGTGGACGATGGGCATTCTAAGGGATATGTTCTATAAAGGTAACGCTTAGCCTCAAGCCTCATCAAATGGGAATGGCTGAAAATCAGGGGATATGCAGCAAGGCTTCGTGGGTAGCCCCCACTGGAGGGTGAGGTCATCCCTGTCTAGATGTCCCTTTATTTCGGCTTAGTGGGCGGTTGCTGATCCCAACCGCGGGGTGATCTTGCTCGGGACTGTCCAGTAAGGGATGGTTCCGGTCTTGTGTTGAAGGGGAGTTAGGGTGGCTCCTCGGTACGCTGATCTAGACCAGGTACTGTGACAGGTGGTACCCCAGTGCCTAGCCATTAGTTGGAATCCATTTTCCCTACGCGCCCGTACGGTTTTGATTGTGACCAACTATTGCTGAAACGTGAGATGCAAGCATTTCATCTAGATTCTATTTACTTTCTATAGACACTATTATAATATCAGAGGATTTCTATAAAAATTGTTTTAGCTATCGTAAGGTAAAAACCCGACATGTTTATTTGTGGCGTGGTCTTACGAGATGCTTTTGTTTTCAAAGGATTTTGAAACTTTAATAATCAATTGGGTATGATTTTCTCACACTGGTAATTCAGACTGACTCGGGTATTATTTAGCTGTAATGCTCGGGTCAGACCGAGTATTATGGGATACATAATATGATGCTGTGGAGCTCAGGAGACGAGCTGGATGACGATACGTATATCCGTACTTATTTATCTATATATATTCTGCTGTTTGAGTTGTTGTGTATACATTGTATGTTATTGATGTGAGCTGTGATTGATGTACTCTGATGATGTAATATATGTAAACAGATATATTTGATTTTGAGTAAAGATATTTACTTATTATATTTTATTCCGCTGCAATGGTTAGATTCTGATGTTGTTTTCTATTTTTTCTTCTTCTACCTCTTCTTCTTTAACCCAAATGGTTCGTATTTCTGGACAACTTGAGTTGATTTAGGTAGAATAGTGTTGACTCAAGGGGTACGGATTTGCGGGTCGTTACACGTTCAGCCCACTAGCCATAATAATACCCCAAACTGAATCATCCCTCCCCATTCACTCTCACTTCCTCCTCTTTTTAGTTCTAAAGCAAAAATGGTGGAAGAGAATGGGAAATAGAAATCCAAAGCCCTAGTTTCTTTGCAAAATCCAAGATCTAGCTCCAAATTCAAGAGAACCCATTGGTAAGCCTTCTCTTCATCTTCCCCAACTCATTCTCTCTTTGATTTCAGAAAATTCCTAAACCTAATTTGGGAAATATTTCTCTTTTAAGCTTAGAATCAAGCTTCTTGAGTTGGGATTGAAGAGCGGTTGATCCTCCTTTGTTTTCAAGCTTCTCAATCTTGTGCTTTTGGGTTTAAAGGTGAGATTTTTATCTCACATCTTTCTCTATAATTATCTTCTATTGTTAGGTATGAATTCCTAAAACTTATTCTTGTGCAATTGGTTTTGGTTTGGATTGATTTGGTGTATATTCCAATTTTTGATGTTTTGAAATCCAAATCTATGAAAATCCTTTAATGGATATTTGGACATTGATATTTGAGGAGTATCGAAGAGCCGTTAAGGCTGGGTTGTCGCTCGACGTAAATCCTTAGTCGTCGTTGCTCATCTGATCACTTCCGGTATTTATTTCGGCCATTTTTGGTCTAAGTTCAGAGAATGCCCTGAACCCCAGTTTCAGACGTCTGAAACGTAGTATTCAGACGTCTGAATATTATTCTGGGAAGATTTTTATTTCCAGATTCAGACATCTGAATATATCATTTCAGACGTCTGAATTGGTTCGTTTGGAACCAGAAAGGAAATAGGCTAAAAAGTGCCTATTTCAGACGTCTGAAATCAAGGATTCAGACGTCTGAATTCTGTTTTGGAAAATATTTTATTTTCCAGATTCATACGTCTGAATCCTTAATTTCAGACGTCTGAATCTGCAGTCTTTTGCCTATTTGCCTATTTAGTTTGAATTTCCAACTTTAATCGATTCGTGTTGATTTCCTATTTGTTGTTATCATTTATTATCGAGGTCGCTCGATCCTATCCTCCCTTAGGTTTTCACCAGGTCGTACCGTTTTGGACGGGGCAGGTCGAACCCCGTAGGTCGAACCTGACCGGGCAGGTCGAACCCCGTAGCGGGGGCGTTGCCCCCGCTCCCCCATCTTGGGGGGTTGCCACCCCCTGGACCCCCCCTCCGTCGGGAATCTTATCTGAAAAACATTCAACAGAACTTGCTTGTTGAGATGCTGAGTTGACCATTCTTCGATACAAACTATCTTGGGCTTCTCGGTCGATTTTATGGATTTTTTAATATCTATTTCGATGGATTCTTTATCGGTTTCTTTGGATTTTATTCACGTCTTCGAATGTGAATTTTTATGATTGATTGTTTCTACAATCACTTCTATGATTTGTCACTTTAAAATATGAAGGTTTCAATACTAGTAGTAAATATCAAAACCCTTTCAACAAAATGATTTCAACTCTATTTTCAATAAGAAAGCTCTTTTCTTAAACTGTTTACCAATCTACTAGTATATACAAACCTTTACCACACTCGTATGAGAAATTGAATTAAACGGCTTAGTAAAACAAGTGGTATGAAACGCTTGCGTTTGCTTCGTCGGTTAACTCTTGGACTTGTTCGATTGAACCTTTTTGTGACAATTTTCTGGTGGAGATCTACAATTTGTTCGTAAATATTTAAGTTAAGCTAGTGGTTATGGGACATGAAGCTAAGCTCATATATTTACTAGCTTACTGTAATTGACACTTCTCTTTGATCATGACGATCATTTTATTATTTAGACTAGCAATTGTGCGATGTCTCTTTGTTTGCAAGGTTAGACTAGACCTCATGGGTGTGATTCCGACTCACACATATCTCCTTGTCCGCAAGGTTAGTCTAGACACCATTTGTGTGATTCCACTCACACATCTTTTTGTTGCGAGGTTAGGCTACACACCATTTGTTCGATTCCACTCACACATACCTTTTTGCTTTTTGGTTAGCCTAGACCTCATCTATGTGATTCCGACTCACACATATCTTTTTTTTGTGAGGTTAGGCTAGACATCATTTGTGTGATTCCACTCACACGTACCTTTTTGCTTTTTGGTTAGCCTAGACCTCATCTGTGTGATTTCGACTCACACATATGGGGTAGCTCCCCATGGTCTTCGGACCGTCATGTGATAGGCCTCTTCCCCTTTTTCTGTGATTTCTGGATTTCTTGTGTTGATTTCTGGAATTTATGTCATTGACTTGTTATGCGTACAAGTTTAGGGTATGATGCCCTCTTTGGATCTTTGAGAAGATTCTTGTGATATTGATTTATTTCTTATTGATTGATCTTCTGTTGATCATCATTTGCATACTTATATTATTATGTCAGTTTGGACATTTTATGTTTATCCCATATCTTTTATTTTATACCATATCATCTGACATTTATAGCTAGACTGATCCGTTTATTATTTTCTTAAATAATACTCAGGTCAGACCGAGATGTTACAGGTGCTTCTGCTTGATTTCTTCCCGGGATTTGCTACTCTGACTTTTGGCTAACTATTTAGATTAGCAGTTTTTTTTGTTGTATATACTTGAGATATAGACTCATAGTTGTATTCATTTGTATAGCACGTGTTGCTATTCTTTTGTATTATTGTGGATCTTTTTGACCACTACTCTTATGTACACTTTCATGTGTTAGTTATATATTCATATCTTCTTCCGCCTTTGTGATATGAATTATCTGTGACTGATTTATGTTATGCTTATTTCTATATTTGTTTCCGAAGATATTATAGCCACTGTGTAGTAGCTTTGAGTTTGTATCAGTATGTCGGATTTCCTCTCGTAATGAATTGCATGTTATTCTATATGACATATCGGTGCTCGCACAAAGCAATTACACGGATGGTCGCTCCTCAACAGCCTTATTCTCTGCGCTAGTTGACGGCATTACCCCGTAGTGTCCTTGGCTAGCTTGGGTATAGAGGTGGGGCGTCACAATAAATTAATTAAATCCTAATCAACTTTATTAATTAATTATTCCTTAATTAATTATTTTAATTAACTACTAATTATAATTAATCAACTTAAATTATCTAATTAACAATTCTTAATTTACAAATTAATTTAAACACTTAATTATTAATTTACCAATCTGTAACGACCCAGAATTTCTGTCATTTGAAATTCGTATATTTAATTGATTTTAAATATTAACAAGTAAAATTTGTAAGTCGAATAAATTATATTTCGAATATTTGATTTAATTGGCTAATTAAATCGATAATTTAATATTTGAAATTTCAGAAATAATTGGAAATTGGGTTTAATGTGATTAAAATTGATTTGTAAAGTTGTAATAAATCATATTTGAGTTAGAATGATGTTATAAAATTTTTCAAATTGAATTAAAAGTTAATTTGTGGAAATTGAGTATTTTAATATTTAATTGACGAGTAAAAATAGTCATTTTTCAAACAGTCTCGGATTTCGACGAAACTAGTTTCATTAGATCTGCAATGTTAAATTATTGTAAGATTTCAAATTTTGTGTCAATCGGATTTATGGTTTGTCAAGGGCAAGCCAAAACGCATATAAATTGGTTTAACCGATTTAATTTAAATTTGATCGTTTATTTCCGTAACTCGCAAATACGATCGAATTGGCTCCCGATATATATTCCATTGCATTCGGAATATGGGTAAAATATTATAGACGCCAGGCGGCACGCTTCGTTTGGAGTTCGGAAAATTTCAGGATGAATAGTGTTTCAATATTTTCTATAAAAGCAACTCTATCATTTCATTTTTCACAAACCTAACACCACTAGGGTTTCATCCGCCACCTTCTATAATCAATTGCCGAAATATTCTTTCTTCTCCTCTCGATCTCTTCAAATCTACGCATTTTTTGAGAAATCTCCAACTATAAATTTGAAGAGGGATATGAGATCTAGGATATCAACGGTTGTGATCGAATTTGAGTGCGTGGATCAACGACAAATCGACGATGAACGTATGCTGTTCACACGCGTTTTTCGAGGCATCAGGGAGGCCAAGTTACACGTCCTTCTCGGTGATGGGGGAGCATGGGTCGCACGTTCAAGTGGTGATGGATGATCGTCGTCTCGACGTCATGGGTGGTCGTGAAAATTCGAAATATAATGGCGGCTGATGGGTTCAATTACGTTAGAAGTCACGATAGGAGGAAGAAGATGATTCACGGCCAGGATGCTAGGGTTGAAAAGGTGCAGCCTGGATTGTCTAAAGTTAAAATAAAAATAAATTGTAAATTATTTTATTTATAAAATTGTGTAAACTTTGAAATATTATAACTTTTGATACGGGGTCGAAAATTGACGAAACGAATTTCGTTGCGATCGTATTCGCAAATACTATGCAATGGAGCTGGATTGGGATTTATTGGAGATAGTTTGAATTTTGAGTAAAATTAAACGCGCGTTTAATTTTATTCGAAATAAAACACTACAACTGTATTGGAAGCAATGTGAGAACTTCTCACTCAATCGAATTGTGTTTCGATTTTTAATTTTAAATAGTTAGATTTAAAATTGCTTGATTGTGTTGATTGTATGCTTGGATGATAAATTGCTACATGTTGTATTCAAATAGACCATATGCGCCGCATATTAAGCGGAGGTTATTATATTAAACACATATACCGCGATATTCCACTGTGAAGTGGAATTGTATTATATATGTACTTGGAGTTGATTTCCCGCATTATATAGCGGATGAGACCCTATGCGCCGCATATTAAGCGGATGTTATTATATTAAACACATAGACCGCGATATTCCACCGTGAAGTGGAATTGGTATTATATATGTACTTGGAGTTGATTTCCCGCATTATATAGCGGATGAGACCCTATTGCGCCGCATAATAGCGGATAATATTTTATAAAACCCATGTACCGCGATATCCCGTCTTGAAACGGGATTGGTATTGTGCTAACATCTGTGGATGCAGGGAAACAGGTTGGAGGGATCCAATGGGATTCCTCAAATAATTGAATTTGTTTCAATGTTGTGTGTTGATTATTTATAATCTTTGTGAGATTATCTTTGTGATTCAAATATTTGAAGGCTAAAATTTAGCCGAATATAATTTTGGTATCGTTAGATACTGGAAAAAAGTATAAAAATTTGATTTTTGAGAATTCAGGTTGAAAGTTTATATTAAAAATTATGATGTTTTGAGAAATATAGTTGAAAGGTGATTTTTGGAAATATGAAGTTGATTTTTTTATAAAATAATTTAAATGGTGCTTTTTGAATTTATTATGAAAGCTTTAATATATAAGATTTATAAAATTGGATTTTTATAAATCAAAGTGATGAAAATATAAAGGAGTTTTAAAGATGTTTTAAAATGTATTAAGTATCGAAACCATAGATTTCAACATTCATTGTTGCAATAGACATTTTCGAGAAATAAGGAAATGGTGGACTATAACAATGTTGTTATAGTAAATGATTTTCGAAAGAAAATGTTTTATATAGTATTGAGATTTATATATCTATCTTAATTTCGAATCCTTATACTAGTGATTTTGGGTTGTCGTAACGATGTTTTACACAACAATCGTTTTGACTCAAATAAATGTGTTTAAGAGAATGTTTTCCTTAAAGAATAAATTATATACCTAATTGTAATTTAAGTATATTGAATATTTTCTAAATGTTGAAAATAAATAGATTTGTGAATTACTTATTATTAAATGAGTATGGAAATGTTTTCCAATATGAAGTGAAATGTTTTGAGATTTATATCTTTTAAGGATAAACTGAAAGTGAATATTTGAAATCGATTTGAAAATCGTATATCAGTGGATATTTGGAAATTTAAATTCACCATGGAATTTATAAAGGAAAGGGAAATTTGTTTAAAAATAAACATTGATTTATTTTTGAAGTGTCGAAATAAATTTACGGATTTGGAACGTAAATTTAAAGTAAATTGGTAAGGATTTATTTAATCGGTTTGAATGAACAATTTTGAAATGAAAGTGTATTCTCCCTGGAAAGTGAATAAAATTTTATGAATAGCTTTGAAAGATATATACATGTATACATATATATATATATATATATATGTATATATATGTATATAATTCTAGAATTGGTTTTGAAAAGGATACTTTGGAGAAATTAACTTCTTAAGTTGTTTTAAATCCTTTAAGTAAAGAATTGTTAAGTTGATATAAAAATGATTATTTCTAAGATTTAATCAATAATTGTTTTAGAAAATAGTTATTTAAATAGTTATACTCTATCTACTAATTTTATTTTGAAAATTGGTTTGGACTTAAGTTATATGTAATATTGGTATAATATTTTTTATAACTAATATTTTAAGTAAAGTGTTTAAAGAAAAATAGTTTTATTTCAAAGTGTTTTCCCGATATATTTTGGATAAGTGTTATAAATTATTTTAAAGTATTTGAACTCGGCAGAATTCCAGTGAAAATGAATAAATATTTTGGAAGTGTTTCCGCGTAAGTAAAATATTTGAAATTTGTTTTCAAAAGTTATCAAGGTGAAAAGTGATTTGAAAGTTGTTTTCAAATGGTTGAAGTGTGGGAAAATATATCTTGTAAAGATATTTTTGAAAAATAAATAATTTGGGAAATTATTTGGAATCTGATGATGTTGTGCATATCTATTGATAGTTAAATAACCGACTATCAATATTTACCTTTAAATGGGTATTTATTGTGATTTGCGTGAATTTGAATGCTACACTTATTTTAAAAATAAGCGCTCGTTATTCGGTTTAGCCGGGAGAGGACTTTTGGGTCATGAATACCATTCCGAATAGTAATACATCGTAATGGATAGCATTTGAAGACCGGTGTTGAAGATCGGGTATTTTCGAAAACGGAAGGATTACCGTCGAATGTTTCTACATCGGCTGATCTCCGATATAGAGATTTTATCACCCATTGTGATGGGAAGTCCGGTCGTGATTAGTGAATATCCGGATTGCAAGGGCTTCTTTGGAAGTGCCTTCGGTTCCATTCGATCCCGGAACGGACTTGTATGGATGTGTGTCTGATGTTACAATTTGAGATGTAAAGCTAGTTTCTATCAAATACATTTATGTTGGTGGCGGAGAATTTATTCTCTTAGCTTAACACCCTTCTCTGAGACGTACGAGCTTAGAGGTCATGTAGTTGATGGTTACAGTGATACATTCCCAATTTGGTAATGTGGCATACAAAGTGCTGCTGATCATTTGTTGATCAAAGCATAGCTTTTGTGAAAAGCGTAGCTTTATGGATGAAAATTCGTCGGACCTCACACCCCGGTAATGGTCAAAGCAGGAAAGATGCAGCAAGGTTATATGGAGTAGCGCCCCTTAAGGTATGTGCATATCCTTCTGGATAGAAGTGGTATCATGGTATGGAGCCCAGATACTTAACTTATATGAATGTCGCAAATATATATGACTTTGTGATTGATGTTGGTTGAGGATCCTCGGATAAAGGTTGTTTACAACCGGGGGATGGCATACTCATGTCAGTAGTTACCTACTTTTGCAGAGGTAACCCGGCCTTGTGTTGGCAGAGATTCGGTTAGGTTCTCGGGGCGTCTCTCCAGAGGCGTACCCATGTGGAAATGGGAAGTTCCTTGGCCTGACCATTTGTTGGAAAATTCAATGAAACAATACGAGCCCTGTACAGTTTTAGTTGTATAACCTGCCATTTACTTGTGGTGGCGCCCCACTGTTTAGATGGTAGCTATAGCAGGCATATGATAATGGCCGTATGTTGGCTAAGATTTATATTATACTTTCGAATGGTTTTCCACTGTGCACTTATAATAATAATATCAAAGAAATTTTCTCGTATCAAGCATGTTTGACTGTCATAAGAAGAAATCTCCTCTGATTCTGCGTTTGCATTGTGTGTGTGTGCGGGAGGCCTTATGGTAGTTTCATTTTCCAAAAACATTGCGGATCTATTTTAAAATATTTCTTTGTTTGCTTGTAAAGATAAACTGTTTTAAGTTCTCACACCAGTCCCATGACTAACCTGGAGTTTATTGTTCCCTTCCTAAACTCTAGGTGCCCACCAATTTCCACACGGGCAGTCTAGAGTCAGGTTATCAGGTCATTCTGGTATTCAGGAGATGCTATGGAGATCAGGAGCAAGCTGGATGGCGAAGCGTATCACTTGTATATGATATTATCTTTTCTGCTGTGTATTCAGTTGTGAGAACAGGTTTATATAACTGTCCATTATTGTATGGTGTTGTATATTGACTCTGATGATGTAATGTATAAAATGTACAGTTCTTTTGATTTAAAGATTATTCATTTATCTACTATATGTTGTTCTGCTGGATTATGAGATTCTGATGTTGTTTCTATTGCTTCTTCTTTCTTTCTTACTTCTTCTATCTTCTACCTCTTCTTTAACCCTAACGTTTTGGTTTTTTGGCATTTGATTGCTCGGCAGTTGATACAGTGGACGTATTAATGTCGACTTTCGAGAGTCGAAAATCTCGAAATGTTACACAATCTGAAATTACTATTATAAATCATTCTTAATTATTTTTCAAAACAATTAATTAATAGTAATTATTTACCTTAATTAACATTTCAAATCTTCCTTAAACTTTAAAAATCAATTTATTACAATTATGAAGAGTTTTAATGTTACTTAACTTTAACATTTATCTTAAATTAATTATTTAGTTAAAGCATAAATTAGATTTTTAAAACACTGTTAAGTAATTTAAAACTTGTAGTAAGTTTTTAACTCAACACAATCAACATTAATTAAATGTAAACTGTCAGTTTTCACTTTTCATGGTCTCCTTCCCCTCCCATCCCATACCCCATACGTCCTCTCCCAGTTTTCACGCTTCCACTCCAACTCCCCTCACGTCTCCTCCATCTTGTCCTCACCGTCATGCCCCTGACCCGCCTCCCCCGCCGCTTCTTCCTATGCCCTCCTTTTATATCCCATCCTCTTCGTCTCCACCCCTGCCAAACTCTGACCTTCCTCCTTTTGCTGCCCCTCTTCCTCGCCTCCTTCCCCTGCCTTCTCAACTTGTATGGACTTCCCTTTTCAAGCGTAAGCCTAGAAATGCAGGGAAGTACATACCAGTTGATATGACCCCTGTTATAAAAAATGAGTTATTGATCCCCTCGCCTCTGTTATTGAAGCTGGTGCGATGGAATGGAGTAGTTATCTCGTCGGCTTCTTCCTTGATAAGCCGCTCTCCTATACTGCAGTCATAAATTTCCTTAAGAACTACTGGAAACTGAAGGGTTCGATTAAAGTTCGATCTAATGGGTTCCTTTTTCTTTTCCTCCTGTCTTGTGATGAAGACAGAAATAGAATTCTGCATGGGGATCCCATCATCATGAGAAACAAGCTCTTCATTGTGAAACAGTGGGATCCCTTTGTGGGTAATGCCTGTGAGAGTATTACTTCGGTTCCAGTATGGGTGAAATTCTCCAACATCCTATGTTTTCTTGGTCTCACACTGGCATTAATTGGTTAGCTAGTAGGTTGGGCAAACTTGTTTGTCTAGATGAATCAACGGAGAAGTTGGAGCGACTCACATTTGCTAAATGTCTAGTGGAAATTCGACCTGACCAACAACTTATTGATTCTTTTCCAGTGCAACTGCTTGATGGTGGAACTCAATCAATACATATTGATTACCTATGGAAGCCCGATATCTGCTCTCTCTTCAAGGTATTTGGACATACTGATGAGATTTGTGCAAAGGCTGTAGTTATTATAAGTTCGAAAATGAATAAAAAATCTTTGGGAGTTGTCAGTCCTGATACTACAGTTAATAACTCCACAGATAGCGCAACTGACTCAGGAAAATTACAAGGTCAGAAAAACAAAAGTTGGAAGGATGTGAGAAAATATAAATGTCAGTGGATGGGAGCAAACTTTAAAAGAAACAATATTGAAAGCTTCTGTAGCCTCCAACTCTGATAAGAACAAAGAAAAAAGAAGTGAGGAGATCGAAGAAGGAGAAATTGATAATGTTATTCCTGATAAAGTTAATGAAGAAGTTATAAATTGCATAACCGAAGACACAGATATACTGAAAAATAATGGATTTCATGTGCTTGCTGATGTTGATGAGTTAGACTCTGAAGGGTTTATCAACTTTCACAATTATGCTGGGAGTGTTGTTACACTTAACACTGCTGATTCATGTACCACGCATTGTCAAGTTCCAGTGTCTCCTCCTTTACATATCCCTAGTATTAATATGAGTTGCGACAATGAAAAAAATGTTACATCTCACATCCTCTGTTCCAAAAATCACAAAGATCTTTCTTCACCGATCAATCCTATTACCACAAACTTTCAACCAACTAATACTGAAAGTGCATGTATCCAATCCAACTTTCAACCAACTAATAGCTCTTCAACTTCAAATCGGGAGAAGCAATTAGCTCATGTTTCGAAGCAAATGAATACCCAAAAGGAAACTGTGCATGTATCTGCTGTGCACGTGCACACTCAAAACAGTTGCCTAACCAACACTGAATCTACCCCCATCATTTTAAATCGTATTTTACCCTCTGAAACTTTAAGTACCTCTCCTTCTGACCCTTCCTCCCCCATCCCACTATATGCCAATCCTTATGACCACATTGCTGCCCCCTTTGCCTGGAAGCCCCCCCTCCTTAGCCCCAACTGAATCAAATTACCCACCTGAATCTGCTGTTCAATTAGTATCAGAAGCACTCATTGGTCTCTCCCCAGTTCGTAAGCTCAAGCCAACCAAGAAATCAAAACACCAATCTGATTTGGATCTCAATCCGTATGATGGATCCGTATCCTCATCCACCATTCCTGGACTGAATGCTCAAACCACCCCGCTAACTAGGGGTAACAAAAAGAAACTTCTTAACAACCAACTTGTTGATCAATGTTGAACAACATAGGAGCTTGGAATATCAGAGGTGCCCATTCACATGTCAAACTAAATCAATGTAAAAGCATCATCAATACTCACTCTCTCAGCCTCCTTGCTATCTTCGAAACTAAATTAAACTCTTCTCTTTCACTTCGTGCTGCTAACTTCATCAATCCTGCCTGGCAGATGCTAAATAATCTCAAGGAAGTTCCTTTCGGTAGAATCCTGATCCTATTCAATCCCGCTGTTTTTACCCTTTCCCCTATCATTTCTAATCCCCAGCTAATTCATATGCATTGTATTCATACCACTTCATCCACTTCCTTTTACTAAACCGTCATTTATGGATATAACTCAGTTAATGCAAGACAATCATATCTAGATCTCCTACCTGCGTTTAGGCAAGAATCTCACCCCTGGATCGTTATGGGATATTTTAACTTCTCTTATCGTCTTTCTCACAGGCTTGGTGGTAATCCATTATCTCTGAGAGAAATACAACCTCTTAACTCATCTATCGATCTTTCTAATCTCATTGAAATTCCTTCAATGGGAGCTTCCTTTTCTTGGAACAACCCCAGAAGAACCACACCTCGTACCTTCACCAAAATTGATCACACCTTCTCTAATCTCTGTGCTCTTAACAAATGGTCGTACGTATGTAATCTCCTCCCAATGCCTGGCCTATCTGACCACTCCCCCCAAATTCTATCATTTGGTGCTGCCATGAATAAGAGAAAATCCTCATTTAAATTTTTTAATGTTTGAGTTCGACAACCTAATTTCTTCTCTGTTGTGAATAGGGCTTGGTCTACTAAATTTTATGGTAATCCTATGTTTGTTTTGCAGTGTAAACTTCGTGCCGTGAAAGCTGAGCTCAAAGTTTGGCCATCGTGTAAATTTGGCAAGGTCAACTTGGCTTCTACCAGCCTCTCCCTCAAACTTCAACATGTCCAAGAGTCGATGATTTCTAATCCTACTAATCAAGAGTGGGCAGTGCTGGAAGCAGCCTTGTCTTCGCAACTTTTGGAGATGCTACAGCATGAGAGCTTGATGGTTAAGCAGAAAACCAGAATGGAATGGTTTAGGAATGGTGATAGAAATTCTTCCTACTATCATTCCACCCTTAAAGCTAAAAAAACAAGGAAACTATAAGTGTTCTTAAAAATGATAATGGTGAATATATTTCAGATCCTTCAACTATTTCTCATATGTTCCTTGATCATTTCAGTAAGCTGCTTGGTAATAGTACCAATTTCTCTCCTTCAATTGACCTCCTTGACTCTATTTGCATCCCCAAAATCTCTCAAGATGATAATATTTTCCTCTCTTCTGGAGTTACTGATGCCGAGATTAAATCTGCTCTATTCTCTCTCAGTCCAAACTCTTGTGGTGGACCTGATGGCTTCAATTCCAAATTCTTCATAGCATGCTGGGGTACTGTTGGCCCATCCTTTCTCAAAGCAATCCATAAATTTTTCAACAAAGCCAAATTAATTGGTTCATTAAATGCTACCAACATTGTCCTTATTCCTAAGGTTAAAAATGCGTGCCATGTTGACGAGTTTAAACCTATTTCCTGTTGTAATACCATATACAAGTGCATAACGAAGATCATTGCGAATAGATTAAAGCAAGTGCTACCTAACATTATATCTCCAAACCAAGCTGCTTTCCTTAGTGGACGTAGTATTCTTGATAATGTGCTAATGTCTCATGAGTGTTAAAAGGGTACAATACCACCCTGGTTTCCCCTAGAGCTATGATCAAGCTTGATATTTCCAAAGCTTTTGATTCCTTGCAGCGGGATGTCGTGGTTCGAATTTTGGGTTTGATGAATTTTCCCAAGCATTTCGTTGCATGGATAGAAGCTTGTATCTCTACTGCTAGGTTTTCCATATTGGTGAATAACAATACTGTAGGTTTTTTCTGTGGTAAACAAGGCATCAAACAGGGTGACCCTGTGTCGGCGTATTTATACTTAATTGTGATGGAAATTTTATCTCAAATTTTCGTTCCGCATGTTATTAGTGGTAGCTTCTCCGTCCATCCAAAATGCAAAGATCCTCTCATCACTTCTCTTATGTTTGCGGATGACTTAGTGGTCGTTTTCAAACCTACCATGATCACTGTGAAGACTATTATGGACAGCCTGGATATTTTCTACCGTATCACTGGCCTTTCTACCAATTTAGCCAAGTCTGAATTGATGATTGCTGGAGTGAGCAATGACACTATAAATCAAATCACTAATCTTACCTATATTACTCAAAATGCTGACTCCTCCATGTACTTAGGTATTCCCCTGGCTACTTCGAGAATCTCATATGCTCAATGCATTCCACTTTACGAAAGAATCACTGCAAGACTTATTGTTTGGACCAACAGGTTGCTTAGTTAAGCTGGAAGGCTAACGCTCATTAATTCTGTTATGTTCTCTATGATAGTATACTGGTCTAGGGCCTTTATTCTTCCTACTAAACTGATCAAAATGATAAGAAGAGCTATGTCCAACTTTTTCTGGCATGGAACTGTGTTTTCAAATAAATTATCTCCTTGTGCTTTCTCCGAGCTTGAACAACCTAAATCTAGAGGAGGCCTTGGAATTAAGAATTTGCTCCTCTGGAATCATGCCGCCATTGTGCAAAACATTGACAATCTGCTAAACAACAAAGACAATATGTAGGTTAAGTGGTCTAACAAGTTCATTATCGGCCATAAGAATTTCTGGACCATGAATACTCCTCAATCTTGTAGCTGGACGTGGAGAAGTATTCTCAAACTCAGACATGATGTTCTCCCTTATGCACAGAGTATTATTGGGGTCAATAGCAAAATCTCCTTTTGGAATGACCCGTGGGTGAAGGCAGGTGTTATTCTTGTCAACTTTCTTAATTACAATCAACGGCTGCAAACTGGTATTGGTATGAATGCATTAGCGAACAGGTTTATCTACCATGGTCGTATTGATCTACCGTACTCTAGTAACCAGGTTGTTCGTCTTCTTTGGGACCAACTTCGTAAGTATCAGCCTATCCAATCTTAGTTTGATGGCATTTCATGGTCCTACAGGTCTCGCATGTACACTACTAGTGGTATGTACAACTTTATGGTGACTCGAGGTGTTGCTATTACCTTTAGTTGGCATAAGCGCATATGGCTCAACCACAACTCTGAAAGACAAAACCTATTTCTATGGAAAATATTCAGTGATGCGTTAAAAACTAAAACTGTGTTGAGGCAGAGAGGTGTTAATATTGATTCTACGTGCATTTTCTATCAATCGGCCGAGGAGTCTCCCCTTCATTTGTTCTTCTCCTATCCATATTTCTACAGGTTATGGAGCTTTGCGGTCGGCCTCACCTCGAATAGAAGAGTTGATTTGATTAGTGAGGTAGAATGGGATCTGATTCATAAGGCAACTAGATGGAAATGTGAGGCAACTTATATTCTTCTTTTCACTCTAAAGGTATTTACTTCGATGATATGGGATGAACGAAATGTTATAATCTTCAGAAATAAAAGGAAATCCACTACGCAGATGAAACATTCCATTCTTGTAGGACTGAGGTCTGGCATTGTGGCTTCGATTCATTCTTTCGACACGGCCTTCCTTTCTGCTCTCTGATGTCTGTGTGCCTGTGCTCTTTACTGTTGTGTTTTTGTGTTTTTTAATTTTCCATTGGTATGCCGTGTTTTCATATTATCTCGTTTCTTTGTGTTCTCCTGCCTGACTATTGTTTGGTAGCTTGTTTTGCTCTTCCTTGTAATTCTTCTTGGTATACCAATAAATGGTAGGGGTCCATTTAACCCCGCTGCCTTGCCAAAATAAAATAAAATTACTTAACATTATAAATTTGAAATTTTATTGGGCTTGACCCATCATGAAGCAAACCCGAGCATACCCAGTCTTCACTCGAGTCAAACTCGAGTTTCCTTCTTCCTTTCCTCAAGTTTTCTTCTTTCCCTCTTGTACTCTCTTTTTCTTCTCCTTTTTCTTTTTTTCTATCTTAAGTCTTAAACTTAATCAACTGCTCAAACACTTCACTCGAACGCGAGAGAACCCGAGCCAAAACATCTTTTACTTGAACGCTCCCTCGAGTCTCTTCCCAACCCAACTTCCTGACATGAGATCGACGTCGTGCACCTGCACATTATCGCGCTGTCGTTCTGGCGAACGTCACGGCCTTCGGCAAGCCGCAAACATCCCCTATACTTGAAATCATAACTCGATTCGACACAAAAAACTCAAAATCAAAATTCGCCTCTTCGTTGAAACTATAACTGAACCTACCCAAAACGAAATTGTCTCGCCGCCGCTACTCGGACCACCAGTGATGCCATGATTTCGGCCACATCACGTCAACACTCCATACTACCATCCCCCATCATCACGTGTAACTCGATGCCTCCGAGGTGATGAAATCACCTTATTTACAGTTACGAAATCAAAACTCGAATATTACCCTAGATTGAACTCGAACCTCCAATTTATACGATAGAAAAATCATTTGATAATTTTCCTGAAATCTTTGATCAATAAACTCGCTTTAAACCAAATTCCATGAACTAACATTTGATCGATCATGAGAAAATGGAAAAAGAACAGATTTTGTTCAACTGTGAACTGCTCTTGGAATATTCAAGTAATAATCATTACATTGCTTTTAAAAATCATATCTTTGTTTGTTCATTCAAGTTATGTAATCAAATCAATATTTAACAACATTCGAATTTATCCAAAAATTAACCTTTTAGTGTAAAAATCAAATTTACAGAATCAATGTTTTAATATCAAGCCCAAAATAAATTCCATGCCTTAATTTAAGTTTGAACCAACCTACCATGTTTGAATTCCTAAGCTTAATAATGTTTTTATGAAGATGTTTTGATTTTTTTTCATTTACTTTACTCTGTAACTAGAGTTTCAGAAGAACAGTCATATAAAGGTTCCAAGTAACTCCAAAATACATACATAACAAATTTTGTTTTTCAATATGCAGCAAAGCTCAAGGTTTCATGAACTAAATACTTAGATTTCCATTTAAAAAAAATAGGTTTACTCACATAAAAATATTAATGAACAGAGACGTGTTTTTTTTTAAACTGCGGTATTAATCTCTCTGTATCCTCTTTGTGTTTTGTTGTAAAAACTGAGTTTGAATTTGTAAACAAATAGTGATGTTTTTATATTTTTCTTTTTGGCTTTGCAAGGTTTTTATGAACGAAATAACACAATATGAATGTGTATTTATATATAAAGGAAAGAAGTTTGAACAAGTAGGTGTTTACTGGTTCAAATATTTCATTGATTAGATATTTTATTTTATTTTTGTTTGACCCTCCTGCTTTGACTAAGCAAGTTTTATTTCGGCTGAAATGATCTTTATTTAGGCTTAAGAATAGATAGCATTAATTGCTTATGTTCACATTTTTGATAACATATAATCCTATTTGATTTTTTGTAAGTATAATTTTGTTTTATTTAAAGATATTTATATTCTTTCCTCCACTTCTGTTTTATTTTATTTTTGTTTCCTTGTTTAAAATTTTTTTATGCAAACTTGTATGTATTCCATATGTCATGTTATAACCATATAATCTTATTACTAACATACATTCTTAATTTTATTTGTATTCAAAGTTTAACTATCAACATTTAATCTATAACATATATTTTATTTTATTGTTTAACACAAATTCTTGTTTGTTATATATTTTTGTATAAAGCTTAAACTACCAAATATTTATTTATATCCATATATTCTTGTAATATTAATATTACTAATATTTTATTCCTTTTGAAACTTTTCAAATTGATTTTAAAAATCTAACCAAGTTACAAAATTTAAATTCATAAATTTTGTGATGTTACATGTACCCAATGGCTTGCTCTTCTACTGAGTAGGACAATCCTTCCTGAAGTGGTCAGGCTGCAAGCAAATATGACAGAGATCATGCCTATTCGACCGAGTGGGAGGAGGAACGGCAGCACCAACAGAAGCTAGACAACTATTTTCATAGTGTCCTTTCTGATCACACTTGAAGCAAGTAATGGAAGATAGGTCAATAGGCTGCCTCTGAGAAGGAAAAGATCCCAAACCAAGAGTCTTATTCTAATTCCTCTTCTGTTGATAAAAGTTAGGCTTCCTCTTCTTAGGGTTACCAGAGGAAGGCTGAGATGAAGGTGCACGAGCAATAGAAGGATCCTTAGAAGTAGGATTCTCATATCTAATAGCCATATCCATCAAACCAATGAAAGGACTACGCACATGAGAAGTGAGACGATCATAAAACTCTGGGCGAGCTCCAGTTATAAACTTCGCATTCTTCTTAAGAGGGGTGTCAATCAGGCTAGGACCAAACTTAGATAGTTCATTGAACTTCCGCTCATACTCATAAAATGACATGCCTCCCTGCTTAAGATCCATAAACTCTCTGTATAGCTAAGACTTCCCTGCTTCGGTCATCAACTTCACCACAAAAGCATCCGTAAAGCACGATATCGAAACATAAGAAAGATTCCAAAAGGAGAAACTAAACCAAATTCAAAATTAGCACAAAAGGATACCTAAACCGCTCCCAAGAAATATCAGCCTCAATAGTCTGAGCAATAACAGACTCCCACCAATCCAAGCTACTCCCTTCAACTGCCAAGCTGGCAACTGACATTTCTGAGCATCAGTGATCTCAAGACCGAAGAAAATCAACTCTAAACCCTTCAACCATTGCTGAGCCTCGATAATGCTCTCCGATCCAGTAAATTTGGTACCACCAAGCTTAGTGAATTCGCTACAGAGAGTAGTGAACATAATGGGTGCAACAGGCTCAGGAACTGTGGCAACACCACGACCCCTACCTCTGGCATTCCTACAATCCATCATGAAAAATCAAAAATGAATTTTAGGACAAAGGTAAATTAGAAACGAAGACAAGATTCAACGAGAATAGAGATCCTACTCAAAGAATTTAATTAACAAGGTGGATAAGGGAAGGAAGGAAGTTAGAAAAATTAGACTTTAAAACTAGAAAATATATATCAAAAATAATCTTTAAATATCCTTTTAAAAAAAATTATACTTTAAAATACGTTCTCTCATAAGGAAATCATTGATTTCACTCATTCCAGGGTATTTGTACCCTATCCCTATTGATTTTTTGCTCCGTAGGCTAAGGTTTGCCTAAAACCAAAGCTCTGATACCAAATGTAACGACCCACTATTTTGAACCATTCAAATCGACAATAAAACAACACATGTCGGACTTGAATATTTCAAAAAAACATATTATTAGTATAATTTGGAGTAAATAAAACCAATCATAGAATCATAGACACATAATATCAGAATAACTCGCAGCGGAAATAAAATACCATAGTAATTCATGAAGCTACTACACACATAGTCTTAAAAACAAATACAACATACTAGAGTCTGAAAAAAAATACAAGACAAATCCACTAATACATAAGCTAAATAGAAACAATTGAAATATAAATAGATAGGTAACTAGATAGATAGATTATCTCCATCAAATCCTCTAGCTCTAGAAGACGAAATCCAAAGATGTGATACTCAGGCTGACCCGAGCGTAAAGAAAAACACAAAACACTTGAGTCAGGACATACACATTTATATAATGTAAATCAACTCAAGTAAACTGAAACAGGAATGCATAAGTAACTTAAAGGATGCTTGGGATCTCCATCCTTTAAGGATCCGTTAAACAGTCTACCATGTACTAATATACGCTATTATAACAATGCCTAAAGTGAAGTAAACTTACTTAAAAATAGGTTGAGGCTTTACATTTTCCACCTTAACAAATTTATAGTGCCAATAGTCTATACAGTACCATCGTACCTCCAGATCGGGAGGCTACCATAAATACTCCATAGGTACGACACAAATCAAACACGTACAATGCATGCTAGGGTAGGTGACACAGCACAATTAAGCAATGCTAGGGTAGATATACCAATTACACATCCGGCCTGGTGGTAACGCATAGCATCCACTACTGCCCACCTCGAGCCACACTCATTGGCCCGAGAATCGCTGATATTTTAGCAACCTTATGCCAACTCACGGGAGTCAGGTCCACGTATATACCTCATATAGGATCGTCGCCACCATCCTGCTTTATTTTGGAATCTCCGTCGCGTATACGATTGTTAAAGTGGTTTTCGGAGTTAGCAGAGAGTGTGACAACTTCTGATCCTGGTCTCTTTAACAACTAATCGTTATTATAACCCATGGTTATTTATTTCAAATAGTTTTTACTTTTAAATTAAGCATATTCATTTCAAACATTTTAAATTCAATATATTATACTTTCAAAATAATATCCATTTCCAAAGTAGTAACACTTTTAAAAAACTAAACAAAAAGTTATAACATTTTTAAAATTCAATGAGTTAGAAACCATAACACTTTGAAAATGTGACCTTTATATAATAGCATTTTGAAATGTTACGTTTAAGAATTAGTAGAACTTTTAAAACAATAATCTAAAGTAGCATAGCATTTTAAAAGAATAACTTAAAATAGCATAGCATTTTAAAAATGCTACAAATTTTACTATAACATGTTTAAAACATTATATTTAAATTTTAAAATCTATTTAATTATACAAAATTTATCCATTCCATAAATAAAATATATCACTATTACTAGGTTAGATTCAAATTCCATATTAAATTAAATTAAATTAAATTATTAAGTTAAATTTATATCATAGATAAAATCTTTAAATTTGATTTTAAACAAAACATTTATTTATTTATAAAATCTTAACTTATTTAAAAATCAATATATATTATTTAACTCATTTATACCAAAATTTATGTTAAAATTCAATACGCTTAAATTTTCAAAATACTTAATAATTTTGATAAAATTATTATTTAAAAATTAACCATGGGTCTGTATAATATTTTCTAACCTAGGTCAAGTGACACAGATATGTATCATTTTAATCCGTAAAATATAAAATTCCGGGTTTTATCATTTCAAACCCACAATTCCAAGTCAAATAAAAAAAATTGCTTAAGCCTATCATTTCAGCTGATAACGATTTTTCCCTTTTCTAAAGTCCATTCCGGTATTTATCATTTCAACCCATGTGATTCTTTACTAATGGGGAAATTGTAGTGTGAGAAGTAGAATATAAATAACTGAATAACATAATATATCATGCCATGTGATAAAACAGGTATAACATAAGGTGATAACATCATAAAATATCATATCACAGGCATATATGAAACTACTATCAATATAGCATATCAATACTACACTTCACGTGTCATTGTTTCACTAGTATATAGGTACGAATGTCGAGAGTGATAAACTCACCTTTTTAAGCTAGAGATGACAATTCAAGTCACAAGAAAAAACTCCGAAAAGAATGACAAAGTATGAACTAGATTTGAGTAGATGAAGAGCCAAGATCCAAGTCTTGTAGACAAATGAAATACAACAAATAAATATACATTCAACACAAAAGAATATGAATCAAACAATGCAAAATATAAACAAAATGAAGTTAAGTTGGCTTAATCAAGTAGAGTGGGCTCGGCCACTTCTCAAATAGACTTGACCATCATCAAACAAGGCTCGGCCACCTTGGTTATGCTCGACAATGGTCAGGTGAAGTGCATGGCTAGGCATGGGATGTAAACGGCTATGGTAGGTGAAGAGATGGCACAACAAAGGTCAAGCGGAAGGCAAAAGGTCAAAGGAGCATTCAACTTTGGATTCGGCGATAGGCTTACATGGTTCGGCCTGGTGTTGTATGGGCTTGGTCAAGTGGCCAGGTCACCTAAAGTGGTACGGCCTGGAAGTGGAAGTGCTCACGGCAAGGCAAGGCAAAGGTAGAGTTGGTGGTAGCCAAAGCATGTAGAGGAGAAAAGGTGATCATATAGGCTCGTTTAGGGTTTGAAGCTTGGTTTGGTGATGGTGTTTTTATCATGGAAGTCATGGCATGGGTAGGGGATGATGATGAGGTTATGGCCGGTCGTGGTTGATGGATTGGTGGAGGAGATGGTCTGCAAAAGGAGAAGGGATGACCAAACATAGCTTGGGAACAAAAGAGAAAAAGAAAAAGAAAATGAGAGGAAGAAGGAAGACATGACTTACTATAAAAATTTTGTCAGTAAAGTGAAAAATGAGAAGGAGATGAGAAGGGAAAGTATTTTGTAAGGTTTGCAAAAATGAATGGGCATCTTTTCAGCTTGAATAGACAAACCCTGTAACGACCCGTAAATTTCGATAATTAAATTGGTTAATTTAATAATATTTTGTAATTTAATATTGAAGAGAATAAAAATTTGCGAATTGTTAGTGGAAATGATGACTAGCATGAATTGCAACAATACTAATGTAAGTCAACTATTAACAATTCATATGAAATCCAAATTAATTGAAATGGTGTAAAGGTTATAACCTGGTTATAAATTGAATATATGTAATTAAATGTAAGTGTGTATAAACTTTTGAACTAGTACATATTTAGTGGTAATATAACAAAATTTTGTTATAGAGGTAAGTTGTAACATTTGTTTACGATAATAAACTTAAAGGTGTTATAAATGTGATTTAAGGTAAATGGTGACTAAAATTATTATAAGTTACACATTATTTAATATATTAAAAATTAATTGGGAATCAATCACAATCAATTGACTTAATTATTGTGGTTATTGTAGATTAGATTTGTAAGTGAAATATAAGAAAAACAAATGTAAGTATTGAATTAATTAATGAAATAATATGGTGTTAATGGTAAGTAATAAACTTGTAAATGTAAGTAAAAGTAAATAGGTGACAACTAATATATTTTATTTATTTATTTAGTGTGTTAAATAAGATTGGTAATCAAATTGCAATTACAGGTAATAATGTTAATGCAAGTGGATAAATAACTAATTTAGTGCAATTCCAATTAATTGAAACCAATTGCAATAAATGAAATCAAATATTACGTTAGTGTGAATTCAGGTAATATTTGGTATAATGTATTGTTAATTGTTTATGAATGAAGCAATAATTAAAATAATATGTAATAAACTATAATTGGATAAACTCAATGTTAGATAAGTAGTTATAATATTTGTTGGTTGATAATAAAGTATGAAAGTAATTGTTGATGTTGATTGAATGAAATTGACAATTGTTAATGTGATTTCAATCAATTGTAATGGTAAAGAAAATTAGGAATGTAATTATAGAGCTTAAATTGGAAATAATTGTAAATTTTAATAAGGAATAAAACAAATGACCATATGAATGTAGATTCCAATTGATTGGATTAATAAATGTAAATATGTATGTATGTGTGTGTGTGTGTGTGTATATATATATATATATATATATATATATATATATATATATATCCATGTGTGTGTTTCTTTACTAAATAAAAAAAATCATATGTTTATTTATTTGAAATGCTGGCAGCTGAAAAAAAGTTATTATAGAAATAAGAATTAATAACTTTTGGTTTGTATACAATAATTCCGTAAATACGTTAAATTATTATAAAAAGGAATTGAATCGTCTCATTTATTTTTTTCTTAGAAATCAATGACAATTAATGTGATTGTAATCCTTTAATTAAAAAGTAGGAAGACTTTAATTGTAAATATATATTGAAATAAATTTAGATTGGGTGATTTATTTCCAATTAAATCAGTTCACGTTTCAAAATTTAATGCCATTTTATTGCATATATGTTTGTACCTAAATTTAAACTTATGTTTTAGATCCAATTAGATCATTGAAAAGAAAGGATTATTTAGGTTTGAAATCTCATACGTTATTAAATTAAATGTTAATAGGAGATGATAAAAGGGGTAAAATAGATTTACACTTGACTATTTCTTTTTCACTTATCTTTTAGTTGCAACATAACTTACCTTTCCATCTTCACTTTTCTAATTTACTCTTACATTCATTGCCTCCTTATGTGGATTATTTTGATACCTTTTATTTATAAATGTAAACCATAAGTGGTGATAAAGATGTACATATATATATTATACACCTATTTATATTACCTTTCTTATGCTATCATATTTTTGAAAGTATGTTAATGCATTCCTAGTAAAACATTCAATCGAAATGTTAACATATTTGTTTAGTTCCCAATCTAATCACAAAGAAGGAGAAATGAAAAATTCTTAATGCTGTATATTCTTTTAATTTATGACACAAATTTGTGTAGAGAATTTATTTTCCTTTATTATGTGTTAACTAAATCTTTAAAGGATGTTAATTTTGGTATGTTTAGGGTTACAAAATTAATTAAGTGAACGGTTGTTTTGAAATTTGAATTCTAAAAGTTTGTTTACAGTATAAAGTTGGTCCATTCATTCTCTTTCTAATTAAAAATTACCTCTTTTTAATGCTTGCTACTTTTATAAAGGCTGTTCATATTTACTATATTTCAACACCAAGTTTCTTTATATTTACTTTAATTTTTTCATTCATTTCCAACTTCATTTTCTGAAACGTCATTTCATTCATTTCTAATTAATAGCAGCCTCTCTTTTCAAATCTCTTTGGCCCAAAACCTAACTCTAAACTTATAAATAAGATATGACGCAAATGAAACCCCAGCCTCCATTCTAATCTTCTTCTTTTCTTTCTTTTTCTTTTTTTTCCTCATTCTTCAAATCTACTTATTATCTCTCATTTTAATTTTTCCATCCTCTTCAATATTCTTCTTCTTCTTCAATTTTTCTTCTATTTCAAACTTTCTTCTTTCTTTTCAAATCTAGATTTTCTCTTCCATTTTCAGTCCTTATTTTAATCCTTTTCTTTTTAAATTCTTTTTTTTAAATTCTTTTTTTCAAACCTTTTAAAAATACATACATACATATATATGTTAATATAATAAGGAGGAAAATTGAAGTAAATCAAAATAAAATAATTTTTTGGAACAAAGCTAGTAATCAAGAAGGAGACTAAGGAAACATAGAGCGGAGCTATTAATTAGAAGTCTATTATTTTCAGATTCGTATAAAGGTGAGTGTTTAACACAATCACAACTTCTGAAATTTTTTATGTTTGTTAAATTGATTTATGATGTGATTAGAAATTTATTTATGACTGTTTGGTATGTTTTTAAACATCATCTTGGTTAAATTGAATTTATTGAATTAAATTGTTATTAAATTTATTATTGCATACAAACTGCCAGTTAAATTTTTATTTAATTTACTATTGTATATAAACTGTCAGTGAATACCTGTCATTTATTATTTGTTCTATATTGATGTTATTGTTTGAATTGGATGATGATTGTGATGAATGGTTGATGATTGATATTGGATGAATGGATGTTGTATTTCATATTATTATAAACTGCAAGTTGTTATGCATTTTTATTTCATTCGGGATTGCAGTGTGAAATGATATATAACCGCATTTTTTAATTTTAGACTACGGATTGAAATGATAAATACCCGTATCACTTGACTATAGGGTAGAAAATTTTATACAGACACCGTGGTCTATATATAGAAATAATTTGAAATGATTTTTATGGTTTTGTAAAGAAATATATGGTTTTATGAGATATTGATTTGGATATTTCATAAATGTTATTTTACATATAGTTAAATTCTTGGTTTTAAGCTATGTATAAAATTGGTTTAAAGTATAAAATAAGAATAATAATAAAGTTGATTTTATTAAGATATAATGTGGTTAAGTATTTATTTAAATTATATTTCTGGAGTTTATAATGACTTAAATGAGAATAAGGTGTGAAGATAAATATGAAATTGATTTGAAATTTAATAAAATTAAGATTTTAAAGGTATGATTTGTATAAATGGATTTTCGTTTAAGATGAATTAAACAAATATTTCAAGTATAAATAAATTGAAGGAAATATTTGGTTATTTGAAATATGAGTTTTATTTAAATGAAAATGGATTTATTATGCAAGTATTTCAAAACTAAAAATAGAACATTGAATCGTAATTACCAACCTTAGTTTTGAAATTGTTTAATACTCAAAGTTTGAAATGTATTGAAATTGAAATGGTTTATTGAAACTGAAAGTGCGTCGAAAGTTACGAATTGAGATTTAATTTAAAGTGAATAAAATTATGAAGTCGAGGAAATTATTTTACTTTATAAAGTAATTTTAAATTCAAATTTATTTTATTATATATACTGTATAAATATCGAAACCATTTAAGTTTTGGAAGTTATGTTTTAGAAGCTATGAAATTTGAAGTATTATGTTTCGAAAGGTTATATTTCAAATGTTTGGTTTCAAAGTGTATAAATTCGAAACTACTGTGATTTTGGAAAAAGGACATATTTGAAATAAAAACAATATTATATTGATTTGGGATTTCTTTAAAATGATATCATATTGATTTAGTCTTTGAAACCGAAATGATATCGTAATTATATGGTTTTGAAATGGATATTATATTCTGGTTTTGAAGTATAATTATTTTGAAAGGACTGCGGTGCTATAATAACGTTTGGTTATTAAAGAGACTGGGATCGGAAGTTGTCATACTCTCTGCCAACTTCGAAAATTACTTTAACAACCGTATACGCGGTGGAGATTTTAGAATGAAGTAGGATGGTGACGACGTTCTACTAAGGTATATACGTGGACCCGAACCCCGTGAGTTGGCATAAGGTGGCTAAAATAGGAGCGATTGATGGGCTAATGAGGTAGCAACTTTGATCGGACACATCCCTTCGGTATTATACTTTGACTTTTGGATTGATTCGATGGCCACTTTTGATTTTTATTTGGGGGTGTGGCTCGAGGTGGGCGATAGCTGTGGCTATACGTTACCACCAGCCCGGAAGCGTAATTGGTATATCTACCCTGGCATTGCCTAGTTGTGCCATGTCACCTACCATAGCGTTCCTTGTACGAGTTTGGTTTTCTCCCGTAGCTCGTGTGGTATCCTCTGGTGGCTTCCCGATAAGGAGGAACCATGATAATGGATGGACTACTGGGACTATTACGTGTTAAGGTGGAAAATGTAAAGCCTTAATGCTATTTAAAAGTAAGTTTACTTTACTATAGACATTATTATAATAGCGTACACTACTACATAGTAAATAGTTTAACGGATCCTTAGAAGATGTGAATCCCAAGCACCTCTTAAGTTACTGCACTCACGTTAGACACTGGATAGGAGATGTCAAATCCCGTAAACATCTCTGACGCCATTCCACTCATATTCATTTACCGTTGATTTAACTTACATAAGATCTTTTAGTTCTGACTCGAATGTTTTGTCTTTTCAATTCGCTGGGGTCAGCTTGAGCATTTCAGGATTTGGAAGACTGTATTCTGGAGGACGAAGATGAAGATTTATTATTATTACTTATTATAGTATTCCATTACATTCATACTGTTCCGCTGCATTATTTTTTGTTCTCTGGTATGTGTAACTCTGATATGTATTGTATAAGATAATCGAATATTTTGTAAAACAGCTTCATGAACTGCATATTTGATTATTATATTTTATCGTTCCGCTGCAAGATTTCGTTTTTCTCTTTTTCTTTCTCTGGTTTTCTTATTTACCCCATAATAATTCGCCCTTTTGTATGTTTATGTAACAACCCGAGATTTTGGAGATTACTGTTAATATTAAATTATAATGCGAATTATAATTCAATATTGTGTTTAAAAATGAATTGGATAATAAAATGAGGGATTATATTGTTTATTTTATATAATAAATATCTTGATAAATATAATTTGGGATTTGAAATTTAAATAAGTCATATTATTTTATTTGAAGCCTCTTTCAACGTTTCATTATTGAAAAAAAGTGCAAATGAATGAAATAAAGTTTGAAAAACTTTATTTGTGGATTTGGATTGAAAATAAATAATTGTGATGGTTTAATTTTAGTTAATTAGTAATATTGGAAATTTATTCCAATGTCTGCCTCCTATTATGAAATAAAAGGAAAAATATGAAGGAAATAAAATTTAAAAGTGTAACTAGGCTTGGAATGATGTACTAATGTTATAAAAATGTTAAAACATTTTAATACACTTCATTAGACTTAAAAATAAATTTTATTTGGTTGAAATGGATGAAAACAGTGATTTTTCACTAAAATGGAAATATTGGTAAATATTGTTAAAAAAAATTATATGGGAAAAATAATATTTTTATTGTGAAATTAAAATTTTTATGTGACTAACATGTTCCATTTATTAAAACATGAACAATGCGACTTATTTCATGTGATTTGGAAATTTTATGCAAAAGTTATGTGTAAATAACTAAAACACATATGCATATTTACTCTAAATATTTTCTAAGTGTGAGAATTGGGCTTATAGGATCATTTTGTGTCCACAGCCTAATTTCTAGAATGTTCAAAGAGATATAAATTCATTTCCCTCTGACTATTTTTTTCATTTAAACACTTTTCTTCAAAAAACTTCAATATTCTAATCAATGGCCTCCATAAAAAGAGAAAATCAATGGCTTCCATCTTACAAATCAATTTCACTCAAAATCTCCGCAAATTAAGGAATTAAATCAATCAAATAGAGAGATAAGAGAAAGGTAATCTCCAATCTAATCTATCTTAGAATCTGTGTAAACTCTAGAATGGTTTTCTATAAATTTTGTTTTGATCAATTGCTTCTTTGCATGTACTGTGTTTTTCTATTTTCAGATGTTTAGGGCTCCAATTTTGTGATAAAGTTTCAATCTTGCTTGCAAATCCTCGCTTATTCACTACAAATCAAAAGGTAAGTGTAAAAGCTTACAAATGCTAGCCAAAATCAAAGTTTTGAAGCTCTGGAAACCTTATTATTTAGGCTATAACTTTCATGTTTTTTCTGTAATTTTGAAGTTAGATATGTCAAAATCTAATTTTTCTACTGCTAACCCGAGAGCAAAACCAATATTTGCTCTGTCCTTGAAGCTGAAACGAAATTGGCCATAAATTTTTCGTTTCTTAAATGATTTTGATAATTTTAGATGTTCCGAAAAGAATAAATCATGTGTTACCACTTTCATGTTTTGAGTTTTCTGTAATCTTTAGGTTAGCTATGCCAAAATCTAATTTTTCTACTGCTAACCCGAGAGCAAAATCAATATTTGCTCTATATTTGAAACCAAAACAAATTTGACCGTAACTTCTTCGTTTCTTAACCAAATTTGATAATTTGGATGTTTCGGAAAGCATAGGTCATGTGCTACATGTTTTATTCATTGTATTTTCTAGAATTTTGAAGTTTTCTTGGTCATTAATTATGGTTGTATGTTGCTGTCCTGAGAGCAAAATGACAGCAACAACAATCGTTGACCTTAGATTGTATTAGCTCGTTTTTGCTCTCATTCTCTTCGGTTTTGATGATGTTTTTGAGATATTTTGAGAGATGTGATGCCTACCAGTAGACTAGTTATATTTGGAGAATTTGAAATTCAAATTAAATAGAATTTGAATTGATTTGGGTTAAATTTGAAATGAATTCGTATTAAATTCAAGTTATCGGTTTTGAGATATTCCTCTTAGTTTTCATTGCTTTCGAGAATGGATTTCACTAAACCATTTTTGAAATACATCGACATTTCAAATTATTGTTACATAGTATTTTTTTAATTATTTTCCTAAATAAATATTGATTTATTTCCTATAATAAAGGAATTTCAAATATTGGTTTTAATAATCGTTTTCGGAAAAATCATTTAAATTTCTATTTCTCTAATAAAATTATTTTATAAATAAAATTAATAATTTTTATTAATTTCAGATTTACAAGAAGGAAAATTAAACGGCAAAGTATAACATATGGTATGGGACACGTGGATTTGCTTTATCGCTTAATATCAGACTTATACGATCGAAACCCTTTTGATGAACTGTTTGAGATGATTTAAGATGTTATTAAATTTTGGGTAGATTATATGGTCCCAGAACTCCAATTTAGAAGTATATTCGATGAAGGACCATTTTAAGATGTGTTTCTTAATCGCCAATGAAATAAGGTGAATTAATGGCTAGAAATTCCTATTTGGAATTATGGTTAAAAATAACCATCTAGATGTTATTTTTACATGCCGATGAGATGATGTAAGCTTCTTTATGATGATTTTACAATGTTGAGATGTATTATGAATTTTTTTTACTTGTCGATGAGATGAGAAAAGTCATCGTCAATGAGATAAAACGAGCATGGTATTGTATTTACTCGCCAATGAGATGAGGCTGAGTATATTTTCTTGATGTTTACGATGTTTTACTAGTCTGGTACCAACTAACGATAGTAAACCATTTTGGGAGAACGTATGGTATGGGACGTACGTTTACACCTATTGGGTTCCTATCTGAGAAGTTGGGACACATTCACGATGTTTACTAGTACTACAGACCACGAGTACTCGATTGGAGTCATCACGATGTAGTTGCTACTCCGATCATCACGATGTTATTAAAAACTCGGGTCTTTGTGACTGGGAGTCATTGTGATGTTATAGACTATAGTCATTCACGATGTTCACGATGTTAAGATGTTATTTGACTCCAGTCATCATGATGTTTATGGTGCCAAATAGTAGTACTAGTAACGATCTAGCGCGCGTAGCATTGCTTCGGCGTGCAATAGAGGATCTGGCCAATCCGGGATTTCTTTGAGTTTTGATGTTTTAGACTTCACCGTCTTTAGATGATAATTATATTGATAGCCTAGTGCAAGATGAGATGTATACATATACGGTGAAATCATTTATGACGTTCCTCTTTGATTGAGTTATTTGCATTATGGATTGATGATTTGATGATTTTATAGACTACTTGATGTTAAGATGGAGTTGAGATGTATTTATAAATTTATATCGATGAGATGAGGTATAAATGATTATGAAGAATCTTTTATGATGAGCTTTAGTGATGGATTTGAGATGTATCTATATTCATACCAATGAGATGAGGTATGAATAAGTATAATGCTTCTTTTATGATTGGGTTTTATATTTCCTTGAATGATCCTTGGGATGTGCCAATCAGACGAGGCTCATCCATATGCGTTTTATTTTATGTATGAAGGATATGTACCTTTGATGTATTCTTGTATTGACAACCACTTCTAAGAAGATAGTTGAATCATTTGAAGTCATTATCCATATTCCTTTTTACCGCCGATGATATGAGGCGATAGCGATGTTTATTGCGCCTTATCTTTAAAACTTTGCTTGTCGATGTTCCATTTGCTTAAGTGTCAGTTATGCCACTTAAGTATGAGTTTATCATCATTATCTCTTCTACTTGCCAAGAAGAGATGCTGTCCTTTCTTATGATGTTGGAACCTTGTTTAAGGCATAGCATCCTTTAAGAAAAGGATACCATAGCTTTCACCTACTTATCCTTATCGATTATTCTGTTTAACTGATGATTTTAGCTTGCCTAACAAGTGTATTTTCACTCGGGTCAGACCGAGTTGCTTCAGGTATCATCTGTTGGACTTAGCTTGAAGTTGATGTTGGATAGCAGCTCTTCTTTCGCTTGAGTAGTTTATTTCTTCCGCATACACTGATGTTTCTAAATTTGATTTGATGTATATGGTGTGGTCGTATACCACCTTTATTGTATTCATATTATATTGTACTAAATGTTTATCAGTGTATATGTATATATATTATATTGATTACTATTCTATGATGTGATTTACATTCAGTTATTGTATTTTGTTCTGGTAGATCCATTGGCCACCTATAGTTTTGGATTAAGCATTTACTAGGTATGTCGATCCACTTGAGTTGAAAAAAAATTATATTGCATTTATCGACGTATTCAATAGATGTTTAAGACAAAATTATAGATGGTCACCCTTAACCAGCCCTATTCTCTGCTTTAGTAGATAGAATTACTTTTTAATTCTTTTTGCTAAGGTGGGTCCCTGTGTGGGGTGTCATAGCTTGGTATCAGAGCTGTGGTCAGAACAAAGTAGAATAAACACAGAATAGTATGTATATCATGATACATCGAAGTACAGTACGAGTGAATCATTGTCCTTTATTCAAGCTTGTTTTCGAATCGAGCCTTGATTCCTTTTTTTGAGTTTTGGGATTGTTGAGATGGAATATGTATAGGAATATAGATATATTATATTCCGTAGTATTCTATAATAGTGTTTGGTTTTATCTTATCTTATATAAAATCTTAGTTGGAATTATTCTATTCTTATTTTTGTCGATATGAGTGAGTTTATATTGATGGAGCTGATAGATTTCATTGAGAATTCTTGTTGCATTCCTTTTGGGAGTTGTGAATCCTATTAAAGGGATCCACAAAGATTGGCTCGTTATGAGCATTCTGAGATTTTTATTTGGTGTCGCTTTTGTGAGTACTTGTTTGTTACTCACAAACTTGAGATGCATTTGATTTGAGATGGATTGACTTATTTGATATTAAGTCCAATCCTTTGTTTTATAGATCCTATTGTATATTTAGGTTTCCTATCTTGATTAGTTTATTATTTCTATCACTTTGGAATGTTATTGATCATTCCAAAGTTTCTGAATTCACTCTTGAGTATCAAGATGTTGATGATATATCTCAAATTCCAGTCATGGTGACTATGTTGAGTTTTTTTGAGTCCATTTGGATTTGACATCCAATAGTGCAATCGACTGTTGAGGTAACCTTATTCCTGGCTCTAAGCTCTTCGGTTATCCTTCAACGAGGATATCCACTAAGGAATGGATGAGTTTCTAGATTGTTCGAGTTTGATTGAGTTTATCATTCAGTTTCATTGAGTTATCCTTTTCTGATACTCAATCAATGTTATTCTTTGTAGCATTACTTTGTTTGAGGTAATGATTTGTTTTTTTGTGCTTCTTCTCCTTCGAGAAGAATATCTTGCTTATCCTGTATCTTGATGATTTTTGGGAGTGTCTTGTGGCATCATAAGATTGACGAACACTCTATCTCCTTCTGTTGATTTTGACAATCGAGTATTCGTCGAATATCTCAATGCATTCTCTTAATGTTCTTTGGTTTGAGTTTTGAAGCTATATAAATATGATTTTTAAAGAGAAATTTGAGCTTTGAGATATTTAAAAAAAATCAAAGAATATTTTGAGAATATATTTACATGAGTAGTATTTCTTTTATAGAAATAACTTGAGAGTGTTGGGTTGTCCATCGAGTAGTCAAAAGTTATGGTCGATACGCCTAATCAACGTTATCGATAGGAATCTCCTAAATTCTATGATGAGGCAATCAGACATGATGGTTTGTGTTTTAAAAATTGAGATTTTGAAAATAATATTTTGAGATTAAATATTAAATTTAAATTTGAATGGTAATTGCAGCCATTGATTTTAGAGACGAGTAATAGAGTGGCAAGGCAATTTTGATCGTTCGGTCAACTCTGCAGCCAACAGATATATTAATTTATTAGAGACTCAATGACGAGGCAATGCCATTTATTTATTTTTAAATTATAAAGATGGGAATATAAGTGAGATTATTTTTGAGTTGTACTTTATTGGAAGTATATTTTGAGATTTTAGAATCTATATTATATACGTTCAATGTTTTAAGAGAAGAGTTATAAGAGAATTTGAAGATTGTTTTTAAACTATTTAAGTGGTTTAATGAAAAGAGTAAAGAGAATTTAGACCCTTAATTTATTTTTAGGAATATGATTATGGATTTACAAATTTCTTTGGAAATTAATTTTGAAGTAAGAGAAGAAATTTGGACTTTTAATTTGAGTTTTAAATAACTTACTAAGTAATATAGTAAAAAGTTTGAAATTTTTTCAAATGTTGAAAATTGATATTTGAAATTTAAAAGATGTTGAGATTTAAAAATTCTAAATATCTTGGATTAAAAGATAATTCGAATTTATATCCTTGTTCTTGAGTATATTCTATCTTTGAGCTATTATTAATGACGTGCATTTTTCACGGTCGTTCGAGTTGGTGGCCTTTTGAGAAGCCATCTTGTGATTTATCAATCTTGTTCATTGTGTCTACCCTATTGTGAGGAAATTCTTTCCGTATATTTATGCGAAAAATCTTATTGATGATCTTCTTTATTGCATAGAGTTTGCATTTAATTGAGTTTGATCCCAACTCTATTCACAGAGTTTTGTGAAATCAATCATTTTCGATTGATTAATTGTTGAGCATCTTATTGGGTATTGATACGAAGACGGGATATCCCGTAATTCTTTCGAGTTCCTTAAAAAATTCGATAGTTTGCTAATCAGTATATTAGCATTTGATAGACTATTGGATTAACAAAGTGAGTTTTTCTTGTTTCTCTCTACCATTCTATGTTGAGAGTGAGCGGTTTGAGTTTCGAGCTTGTCTTTTATCCTTTGTCGATTGAATTTTTGTGTTGTTTACAGCCTTTTTCCACTTGAAATTGCGAGAACGCAATTTTGTTAGGGGAAGTCTGTAACAACCCTGGATTTTGGAGATTACTGTTAATATTAAATTATAATGCAAATTATAATTTAATATTGTGTTTAAAAATGAATTGGATAATAAAATGAGGGATTATATTGCTTATTTTATATAAATAATATCTTGATAAATATAATTTGGGATTTGAAATTTAAATAAGTCATATTATTTTATTTTAATCCTGTTTCAACGTTTGATTATTGAAAAAAAAGTGCAAATGAATGAAATAAAGTTTGAAAAACTTTATTTGTGGATTTGGATTAAAAATAAATAATAGTGATGGTTTAATTTTAGTTTATTAGAAATATTGGAAATTTATTCCAATGTTGGCCTTCTATTGTGAAATAAAAGGAATAATATGAAGAAAATAAAATTTAGAAGTGTAATTAGGCTTGGAATGATGTATTAATGTTATAAAAATGTTAAAACATTTTAATGCACTTCATTAGACTTAAAAATATATTTTATGTGGTTGAAATGGATGAAAACAGTGATTTTTCATTAAAATAGGAATATTTGTAAATATTGTTAAATTTTTTTTTATATAGGGAAAATAATATTTTAATTGGAAAATTAAATTTTTGATGTCATTAACATGTTTCCTTTATTGAAACATGAACAATAAATTATTTCATGTGATTTGGAAATTTTATGCAAAACTTATGTGTAAATTACTAGAACACGTTTGCATATTTACGCTAAATAATTTCTAAGTGTGAGAATTGGGCTTATAGGGTTATTTTGTGTCCACAAACCTAATTTTTAGAATGTTCAAGGAGATATACATTCATTTCTCTCTGACTATTTTTTTTCATTTAAACACTTTTCTTCAAAAAACTTCAATATTCTAATCAATGACCTCCATAAAAAGAGAAAATCAATGGCTTCCTTCTTATAAATCAATTTCACTCAAAAACTCCACAAATTAAGGAATTTGATCAATCAAATAGAGAGATAAGAGAAAGGTAATCTCCAATCTAATCTATCTTAGAATCTATGTAAACCCTAGAATGGTTTTCTATAAATTTTGTTTTGATCAATAGCTTCTTTGCAGGTACTGTATTTTTAGGGCTCCAATTTTATGCTAAAGGTTCAATCTTGCTTGCATATCCTCGCTTATTCACTACAAATCAAAAGGTAAGTGTAAGAGCTTACAAATGCTAGCCAAAGTCAAAGTATTGAGTTGAATTTTCGTATTAATAAGATTATGTTTCGTCTTTGTTATTTTCTGTTTTCTGGCGCCACTTTGTTTTGGCCATAACTGTCTTGTTACCCATCGGAAGTTAGAAATTTTTGAAGTTATGGAAACCTAATGATTTAGACTATAACTTTAATGTTATGAGTTCTCTGTAATTTTGAAGTTAGATATGTCAAAATCTAAATTTTATACTGCTAACCCGAGAGCAAAACCAATATTTGCTCTATCCTTGAAGCTGAAACGAAATTGGCCATAACTTTTTCGTTTCTTAATCTATTTTGATAATATTAGTGTTCCAAAAAGAATAAATCATGTGTTACCACTTTCATATTTTGAGTTTTCTGTAATTTTCAGGTTAGCTATGTTAAAATCTAATTTTTTTACTGCTAACCTGAGAGCAAAATCAACATTTGCTCTATGTTTGAAACCGAAACAAATTTGATCATAACTTCTTCGTTTCTTAACAAAATTTGATGATTTTGGATGTTTTGGAAAGCTTAGGTAGTGTGCTACATGTTTTATTTATTGTTTTTTCTAGAATGTTGAAGTTTTCTTGGTCATAATTATGGTTGTATGCTGCTGTCCTGAGAGCAAAATGACAGCAACAACAATCGCTGACCTTAGATTATATTAGCTCATTTTTGCTCTCATTCTCTTCGGTTTTGATGATGTTTTTGAGATATTTTGAGAGCTATGATGCCTATTAGTAGGCTAGCTATATTTGGAGAATTTGAAATTCAAATTTAAATAAAATTTGAATTGATTTTGGGTTAAATTTGAATTGAATTCTTATTGAATTCAAGTTATCGGTTTTAAGACATCCCTCTTAGTTTTTATTGCTTTCGAGAACGGTTTTCACTAAACCATTTTAGAAATACATGGACATTTCAAATTATTATTACATAGTATTTTTTTTGATTATTTTTCTAAATAAAGATTGATTTATTTCCTATAATAAAGGAATTTCAAATATTGGTTTTAATAATCGTTTTCGGAAAAATCGTTTTAAATTTTTATTTCCCTAATAAAAAATTTATAAATAAAATTACTTATTTTTATGAATTTCGGATGTATAAGAAGGACAATTAAATGGTAAAGTATAAAATGTGGTATGGGACACAAGGATTTGCTTTATCGCTTAATATCAGACTTATACCATCGAAACCCTTTTGATGAATTATTTGAGATGATTTAAGATGTTATTAAATTTTGAGTAGAATATATGGTCCGAGAACTCCAATTTAGAAGTATATTAGATGAAGGACCATTTTAAGATATGTTTCTTAATCGTTGATTAAATGAGGTGAATTAATGGCTAGAAATTCCTATTTGGAATTATGGCTATAAATAACCAACTAAATGTTAATTTTACCTGCCGATGAGATGATGTAAGCTTCTTTATGATGATTTTACGATGTTGAGATGTATTATGAATTTTTTTACTTGTCGATGAGATGAGACAAGTCATGATGCTACTAGTACTCGTCAATGAGATAAGACGAGCATGGCATTGTATTTACTCGCCAATGAGATGAGGCTGAGTATATTTTCTTGATTTTTATGATGTTTTACTAGTGTGGTACCAACTAACAGTTAGTAAACCATTAGGGGCGAATGTATGGTATGGGACGTGCGTTAAGACCTCATGGCTACCTATCTGAGGAAGTTGAGACACATTCACGATGTTTACTAGTATGAGCACTCTATTGGAGTCATCACGATGTAGTTGCTACTCCGATCATCACGATGTTATTAACTCGAAACTTTGTGACTGGGAGTCATTATGATGTTATAGACTATAGTCATTCACGATGTTCACGATCTTAAGATGTTATTTGACTCCAGTCATCATGATGTTTATGGTACCAAATAGTAGTACAAGTCACGGTGTAGCACGCATAGCATTGCTTCGGCGTGCAATAGGGGATTTGTCAATCTAGGATTTCTTTTAGTTTTGATGTTTTAGACTTCACCGTCTTTAGATGATTATTATATTGATAGCCTAGTGCAAGATGAGATGTATACATATATGGTGAAATCATTTATGACGTTCCTCTTTGATTGAGTTATTTGCATTATGGATTGATGATTTGATGATTTTATAGACCACTTGATGTTAAGATGGAGTTGAGATGTATTTATAAATTTATACCGATGAGATTAGGCATAAATGATTATGAAGAATCTTTTATGATGAGTTTTAGCGATGGATTTGAGATGTATCTATATTCATACCGATTAGATGAGGTATGAATAAGTATAATGCTTCTTTTATGATTGGGTTTTATATTTCCTTGAATGATCCTTAGGATGTGCCAATGAGATGAGGCACATCCATGTTCGTTTTATTCTATGTATGAAGGATATGTACCTTTGATGTATTGTTGTATTGACAACCACTTCTAAGAAGATAGTTGAATCATTTGAAGTCATTATCTATATTCCTTTTCACTGCCGATGATATGAGGCGATAGCGATGTTTATTGAGTCTTATCTTTAAAACTTGCTTGTCGGTGTTTCATTTTCTTAAGTGTCAGTTATGCCACTTAAGTATGGGTTTATCATCATTATCTCTTCTACTTGCCAAGAAGAGATGTTGTCCTTTCTTATGATGTTGGAATCTTGTTTAGGGCATGGCATCCTTTAAGAAAAAGGATACCATAGCATGACTGAAGGGCCACTAATTAAATATAATAGAAAGGTTATGAAGAAATGATAATAAACTGGAGTAAATGTTTAAGTTATTTATAATAAAAATAAATAGAAAGATGAATACTGTAAATAAATGAGATTAAGTAATGAATAAATGAATGTAATATAAATAAAAGAAATTTGCATTATATGGATAAAATAAAATGAATGAATGGAAAATGAAATTTTGCAAGAAATAAATGTAAATTAAAAGATAAATCATTATACAGATAAAAAGGAAATCAAACGACAAATGTATGAAATGAAATTAATAAGAATGAACTTAATTTATTGTTTGGATTTGTTGTTTGTTTTGTTTTATGGTTGTTTGGGTAAGGATACTTTTAATTTGTTTGGATGTATGAATAATCTATTTAGTTTCATCTAAGACTATTGAGTAAATGGTGCACTTAATGGTTTACTCTCCATTCTGTACGATTTAAAGTTTTTAAACCCGAATAACTATTTGTTTGTTTGCCATGGATGGTTGATTTTATTAGCTTCATATGGTGGTTGTATGTTGTGATTGCAAGTGATTGTTGTTTATATTGATTTTGCTGCTAGTGGATGAACCAAATTAATATTTCATTCTATATAATTATTAACTCTTTTAGATTTTATAAATGAAGTGCAGGTTATTGAAGCAATTGCTACTGCTTTTGGTTTCATAATTAAGCGTAAATTGCCGACTAATAGGTACGTTCTGGGTTACGGTTTATAGCGTTATTATATTATTTTTCTCGGGTTGGGATATATATTATTTTGGAAAATATATGTTGTATGTTGTTATATTTGATATTATAATTTCTCCCGAGCCTCTCCGTACAAAGGAGACTCTGCCAAAATTTTCCATAAATTTTGGACTTTGAAATTTTTTGAAATGTTTTCCAAACTTTATTAATTTGAGTATAAAAAGATTTAATGGTTATAAATTGGTATATTTTATTTAAATTAATTAATTTTGTAAAGTTATTTGTTTATAAATTTAGTATTTTAAGTAAGATATATTGATTCCTAATTCTTCTTTTCCCTTCTTTTTTCTTTTAGGGGACGAAAAGTTTTGAGCGGGGGAGAATGTAATGACCCGTAAATTTCGATAATTAAAATGGTTAATTTAATAAGATTTTGTGATTTAATATTGAAGAGAATAAAAATTTGCGAATTGTTAGTGGAAATGATGACTAGCATGAATTGCAACAATACTAATGTAAGTTAACTATTAACAATTCATATGAGATCCTAATTAATTGAAATGATGTAAAGGTTATAACTAGGTTATAAATTGAATATAAGTAAATAAATGTAAGTGTGTATAAAATTTTGAACTAGTACATAATTAGTGGTAATATAACAAAATTTGTGTTATAGAGGTAAGTTGTAACATTTGTATACGATAATAAACTTAAGGTGTTATAAATGTGATTTAGGGTGAATGGTGACTAACATTATTATAAGTTACGCATTATTTAATACATTAAAAATTAATTGGGAATCAATCGCATTAATTCACTTAATTATTGCGGTTATTGTAGATTATATTTGTAAGTGAAATATAAGAAAAAGAAACGTAAGTATTGAATTAATTAATGAAATAATACTGTGTTAATGGTAAGTAATAACTTGTAAACGTAAGTAAAAGTAAATAGGTGACAACTAATATATGTTATTTATTTATTTAGTGTGTTAAATAAGATTGGTAATCAAATTGCAATTAAAGGTAATAATGTTAATGCAAGTGGATAAATAACTAATTTAGTGCAATTCTAATTAATTGAAACCAATTGCAATAAATGAAATCAAATATTACGTTAGTGTGAATTCAG
Organism: Allium cepa; assembly: GCA_030765085.1. Taxonomy (NCBI): domain Eukaryota; kingdom Viridiplantae; phylum Streptophyta; class Magnoliopsida; order Asparagales; family Amaryllidaceae; genus Allium; species Allium cepa. The sequence continues at coordinate 240,003,640 of CM060944.1, forward strand.
GTAATATTTGGCAATAATGTATTGTTAATGGTTTATGAATGAAGCAATAATTAAAATAATATGTAATAAACTATAATTTGATAAAATCAATGTTAGATAAGTAATTAAAATATTTGTTGGTTGATAATAAAGTATGAATGTGATTGTTAATGTTGATTGAATGAAATTGACAATTGTTAATGTGATATCAATCAATTGTAATGGTAAAGCAAATTAGGAATGTAGTTGTAGAGCTTAAATTGGAAATAATTGTAAAGTTTAATAAGGAATAAAACAAATGACCATATGGATGTAAATTCCAATTGATTGGATTAATAAATGTAAATATATGTATGTATGTATGTATGTATGTATGTATGTATGTATGTATATGTTTCTTTACTAAATAAAAAAATCATATGTTTATTTATTTTAAATGTTGGTAGTTGAAAAAAAAATTATTATAGAAATAAGAATTAATAATCTTTGGTTTGTATACAATAATCTCGTAAATACGTTAAATTACTATAAAAAGGAATTGAATTGTCTCACTTATTTTTACCTTAGAAATCAATGACAATTAATGTGATTGTAATCTTTTAATTAAAAAGTAGGAAGACGTTAATTGTAAACATATATTGAAATAAATTTAGATTGGGTGATTTATTTCCAATTAAATCAGTTCACATTTCAAAATTTAGTGCTAGTCTATTGCATATATGTTTATACCTAAATTTAAACTTATGTTTTACATCCAATTAGATCATTTAAAATAAAGGATTATTTAGGTTTGAAATCTCATACGTTATTAAATTAAATGCTAATAGGAGATGATAAAAGGGGTAAAATAGATTTACACTTGACTATTTCCTTTTCAGTTAGATTTTAACTACAACATAACTTACCTTTCCATCTTCACTTTTCTAATTCACTCTTACATTCATTGGATCCTTGTGTGGATTATTTTCATACCTTTTATTTATGAATGTAAACTATAAGTGGCGATAAAGTGTACATATATATATATTATACACCTACTTATATTACCTTGCTTATGCTCCCATATTTTTGAATGCATGTTAATGCATTTCTAGTAAAACATTCAATCGAAATTAAACATATTTGTTTAATTCCCAATCTAATCACAAAGAGGGAGAAATGAAAAGTTCTTAATGGTGTATATTCTTTTAATTTATGACACAAATTTGTGTAGAGAATTTATTTTCCTTTATTGTGTGTTAATTAAATCTTTAAAGGATGTTAATTTTGGTATGTTTAGGGTTAGCAAAATTAATTAAGTGAACGATTGTTTGGAAATTTGAATTCCAGAAGTTTGTTTACAGTATAGAGTTGGTCCATTCATTCCCTTTCTAATTAATAATTACCTCTTTTTAATACCTGCTACTTTTAAAAAGGCTATTCATATTTACTATATTTCAATACCAAGTTTGTTCATATTTACTTTATTTTTTCATTCATTTCCAACTTCATTTTCTGAAATACCATTTCATTTATTTCTAATTAATAGCGGCCTCTCTTTTCAATCTTTGACCCAAAACCTAACTCTAACCTTATAAATAAGATATGACGCAAATGAAATCCCAGCCTCCATTCTAATCTTCTTCTTTTCTTTCTTTTTCTTTTTTTTCACTTTCTTCAAATCTCCTTATTATCTCCCATTTTAATTTTTCCTTCCTCTTTAAATATTCTTCTTCTTCAAATTTTCTTCTATTTCAAACTTTCTTCTTTCTTTTCAAATCTTGATCTTTTCTTCCATTTTCAGTTTTTATTTTAATCCTTTTCTTTTTCAATTCTTTTAATCAAATCTTCTATTTGTCAAACCTTTTAAAAATACATACATACACATATATGTTAATATAATAAGGACGAAAATTAAAGTAAATCAAAATAAAAGAAGTTTTTTGGAACAAAGCTAGTAATCAAGAAGGAGACTAAGGAAACATAGAGCGGAGCTATTAATTAGAAGTTTATTATTTTCAAATTCGTATAAAGGTGAGTGTTTAACCCACTCACAACTTCTGAATTTTTTTATGTTTGTTAAATTGATTTATGATGTGATTAGAAATTTATTTATGACTGTTTGGCATGTTTTTAACTATCATCTAGGTTAAATTGAATTTATTGAATTAAATTGTTATTAAATATATTATTGCATGTAAACTGCCAGTTAAATTGTTATCTAATTTACTATTGTATATAAACTGCCAGTGAATACCTGTCATTTATTATCTGTTCTATATTGATGTTATTGTTTGAATTGGATGATGATTATGATGAATGGTTGATGATTGATATTGGGTGAATGGATGTTGTATTTCATATGTTATAAACTGCAAGTTGTTATGCATTTTTTTCATTCGGGATTGCGGTTTGAAATGATATAAAACCGTACTTTTTTTATTTTAAACTACGGATAGAAATGATAAATATCCGTATCACTTGACCATAGGGTAGAAAATTTTATACAGACACTGTGGTCTATATATGAAAATAATTTGAAATCATTTCTATGAATTTGTAAAGAAATATATGGTTTTATGAGATATTGATTTGGATATTTTATAAATGTTATTTTTTATATAGTTAAATTCTTGGTTTTAAGCTATGTATAAAATTGGTTTAAAGTATAAAATAAGAATAATAATAAAGTTGATTTTATTAAGATATAATATGGTTAAGTATTTATTTAAATTATATTTTTGGAGTTTATAATGAATTATTAAGGTGTGAAGATAAATATGAAATAGATTTGAAATTTAATAAAATTGAGATTTTAAAGGTATGATTTGTATATCTGGATTTTGGTTTAAGATGAATTAAACAAATATTTCAAGTATAAATAAATTGAAAAAAATATTTGGTTATATGAAATCTGAGTTTTATTTAAATGAAAATGGATTTATTATGCAAGTATTTCAAAACTAAAAATACAACATTGAATCGTAATTACCAACCTTAGTTTTGAAATTGTTTAATACTCAAAGATTGAAATGTATTGAAATTGAAATGGTTTATTGAAATTGAAAGTGAGTCAAAAGTTATGAATTGAGATTTAATTTAAATTGAATAAAATTGTGAATTCGAGGAAGTTATTGTACTTTATAAAGTAATTTTAAATTCAAACTATTTTATTATATATACTGTTTAAATATCCAAACCATTTAAGTTTTGGAGGTTATGGTTTAGAAGCTATGAAATTTGAAGTATTATGTTTTTAAAGGTTATATTTCAAATGTTTGCTTTCAAAGTGTATAAATTCGAAAGTGCTGTGATTTTGGAAAAAGGATATATTTGAAATAAAAATGATACTATATTGATTTGGGATTTCTTTAAAATGATATCATATTGATTTAGTTTTTGAAACGAAAATGATATCGTAATTATATGGTTTTGAAATGGATATTATATTCTGGTTTTGAAGTATAATTATTTTGAAGGGACTGCGGTGTAGTAATAAAGTCTAGTTGTTAAAGAGAATGGGATCGAAAGTTGTCGTACTTTCTGCCAACTTTGAAAACCACTTTAACAACCGTGTACGCGGTGGAGATTTCAGAATGAAGTAGGATGGTGGCGACGTTCTATTAAGGTATATATGTGGATTCGACTCCCGTGAATTGGCATAAGGTGGCTAAAACAGGAGCGATTGACGGGCTAATAAGGTAGCACCTTTGATTGGATGCATCCCTTCGACATTATACTTTGACTTTTGAATTGATTCGGTGGCCACTTTTGATTTTTATTTGGAGGTGTGGCTCGAGGTGGGCGGTAGCTGTGGCTATACGTTACCATCGGCCTGGAAGCGTAATTGGGATATCTACCCTGGCATTGCCATGTTGTGTCATGTCACCTACCATAGCGTGCCTTATACGAGTTTGGTTTTTTCCCGTAGCCCGTGTGGCATCCTCTGGTGGCTTCCCGATCAGGAGGAACCATGATACTGGACGGACTGCTGAGACTATTACATGTTAAGGTGGAAAATGTAAAGCCTTAATGCTATGCTAAAGTAAGTTTACTTTACTATAGACATTATTATAATAGCGTATACTACTACATAGTAAATAGTTTAACGGATCCTTAGAAGATGTGAATCCCGAGCACCTCTTAAGTTACTGCACTCACGTTAGACACTGGATATGAGATGTCAAATTACGTAAACATCTCTGACGTCGTTCCACTCATATTCATTTACCATTGATTTAACTTACATAAGATATTTTAGTTCCGACTCGAGTGTTTTGTCTTTTCAATTCGCTCGGGTTAGCTTGAGCAGTTCAGGATTTGGAAGACCGTATTTTGGAGGACGAAGACGAAGATTTATTATTATTTATTATAGTATTACACTACATTCATACTGTTCTACTGCATTATTTATTGTTCTCCGGTATGTGTAACTCTGATACGTATTGTATAAGTATAATTGAATATTTTGTAAAACCGCTTCATGAACTGTATATTTGATTATTATATTTTATCGTTCTGTTGCAAGATTCTGTTTTGTTCTTTTTTTCTCTTCTTTTCTTATTTACCCGATAAAAATCCTCCCTTCTGTATGGTTTAAGTCTGACGTGTGTGGATTATCGTCGATTTAAAGCGTATAAAAAGGCGGACATTACAAACCCATGTCTATTAGGAAATTCAAGGCCAAAATGCAAAGCCCAGTTTTAAAACATGCTCAACAACCCAAAAAAATTAAAGCTCAACAAAATGGAAAATAGAAAATAAGATAGAAAATAGAGAATAGAAATATTGAAATTATTTGCATGTAAAACACTGAGATTTATCAGATTTAAAGAGTATAAATCGGAATTTGACGAAATGAAAAGCATAGAGAATAATAGCATAAATGTAGCTTCAAAGAAAAAGAATAGAAATAAAAAATTTAAATTTAAAAATTTCAACTGAAAGTCAAAGTTTGACCAAAGTTGACAAAAATATAAAATTTTCAGAAAAACTTATTTTATTATATTTGGAAAAATAATTCTCAACCAATCCCAAAATTTCAAATTCCAAATTTTCAATTTTTAAATGATTTAAAATCAAAGTGTCAAATAAACTGTATTTAAAAATATATACAAAATTTGTGGGTTGTTACAAATTTTTTTAATTATTTTTGTCATAAAAATAATAATTTATTAAAGGAAATTAGTCTAAGTAAAATTCTTAGTTAATTAAATTAATAAATGATAATATATTGTTTGATTAGTTCAAATAGTAATAAAATCATGAATTGTTTATACAAGATCAAAATCGTGAAGAAAACAAGTCGAGATGGAAATGGGTTGCAAACAAATCAAAGGTGAGTTAATCTCACTCATTTGGATTACCTTTTGAATTTAAATAGTTAAGTTTAAATTATTGGTTGTTTGCTTGAATTGATAATTTATTATCAGCTTAGATATGATATATTATATATAGCGTATATATATATATATATATATATATATATATATATATATATATTGGAGTTATTAATTTCCCACAATATATAGCGGATGAGACCCTGTGTGCCCCGCATATAACGGGTGACCCCATATACCACGATATTCCACCTTGAAGTGGAATTGGTATTTTAATTGTTGACTAACATCTGTGAATGCAGGGAAACAGGTTCGAGGGATCCAACTGGATTCCTTAAAATATTGAATTTGTTTCCATAATCTATGATATAATTCATTGATTATCTACGATAGATTATTGATTTTCTTGGAATTGAAATATTGAATGCTATGGGTTGACCGAATATATTTTGGGTATAGTGAGATATCAAAAATATAAAGATTGGATTTTTAAAGGAAAATAAATGTGGGAATTCTATGTAAAATAAATATAGAAAATTTGGATAAGTTAAAGAATGGATTGAAAAAGGAAAACAGTTGATTCTTAAATTGTAATAAATAAATTCTGAGTATGGGATGGGAGATTTTTGAATTAATGAGAATAAATGAAATTTTAAACTCAAGTGATATTATTTAAAGAAATAAGGAATTTATTTTTAAATTAAAGTTTAAAATAGATTGGGAGAGATAAAGAAGAATTTTGGGAAATAGTATGAAATTGGTATTTTCAGTTTAAATAAGATTTAAATCATAATAAAGAAGTAAAATCTGAAACTAGTGGGTTTGAAATAAAATTGGGAAGGTAAAGGAATTTATTTTAAAATAGAGTAAATTTTGGAAATCGATTTGGAAATGGATTAGTTTTTGAAACTATGTTTAAAAGGAGGATGAGACTGTGGAATCTGTAAACAGGGTTTATAAAGTGAAATAAGATATTAGTGGATATTTGAAAGTATAAATTCATGGTGAAAATTTATAAATAAATGCCTAATTTGTTTTAAGAATAAATAGTGGTTTTAAAGGTGTGGGAAAGAAATTTACGGGTTGAGACGTAAATTAAATTAGGATAAATCAAGAAGGATTTATAAATGATTAGATGGCTATATTTAAATGGAACGTGTGTTTTCTTGAAAAGCCAAGTATATTTTCAAAAGAAGATTTCTAAGTATAAGTTAAAGATTTAAATTGGTTTTGAAAGAATGGTTTAGAAAGAAATTATTGTTTAGTTGTTTAATTTTTTTTTAAAAGTAAATGATTATTAAGTAAATTATATAAGTAAATTATTTTTAAGGTTTAACTAGTATTATGATTTAAAGTTAATTATTTGATATTTATACCTTATAGAATAACTTTTATTTTAAAATTTGTTTTGGCTAAAGTTTTACCTGAGAAATCATTATAATATTTCATAACTAGTATTTTTAAATAAAGTGTTTTAAATAGTTTTTATTCTAAGTGTTTTAAAGTATATATTTTTGGATAAAGTGATTTAAATTATTTAAAATCTAAAGTGTTAAGACTTTGTGATTTCCAGTGGAAATAAAACAGTTGGGTGGAAATTTATTCCGCGAGAGAAAAAACGATTTGAAACTATTTTCAAAGGATTGAAGTATAGAAAAATGTCTTGCGAAGAAATTTTGAAGTAAATAATTTGGGAAATTAATAGAGCCTAATGGTTGTTTGTGGATGTTATATGATAGTTAAATAACCGGCTATCAATATTGGCCAATGCGCTGATCGTTTCGAAGAGACCGGGATCGGGATTAATTTCACGGAAACCACTTCGATCTAGTTTGGACATTTTCGTGAGGAAGACAAGAGCTTGGAGTCGAAGATGGAGCAGTGAAGTGTAAGGGCTAATCGTATTAATCCTGAGGGTGATTCCAAAATGGTTGTAGTAGGAGTAGTGCCTTCGGTTCCGTTCGGACCGGGAATGGACTTGTATGGACAAATTCTATCAGACCATTGTCAGAGGGACAATGAGCATTCTAAGTGAATGTGTGCTAAAAAGGTAACGCATAGCCTCGAGCCTCATCAATTGGGAATGGCTAAAACAGGAGAGGTGCAGCAAGGCTAAGTGGCTAGCAACCAATTAAGGTAAGCTTGTCCCTATCGAGATGTCCCTTTATTTCTACTGTGTGGGCGGTTGCTGATCCTAATTGCGGGGTGATCTTTTTCGGACAATTCAGTATGGGATAGCTTCGGTCTTGTGTTGTAGGGGATCGGAATGGATCCTCGGTACATTGATCTATACCAGGTACTATGACGGGCGGTACCCTAGTAGCCCTGCCATTGTATGGAATTCAATCTCCAATAAGCGCATGTACGGTTTTGATTGTGCTCAACTATTGCTGGAACGTGAGATGCAAGCATTTCAGCTAGATTCTGTTTTACTTTCTATAGACACTATTATAATATCAGACGGATTTGATAAAAATGTTTTGGTTATCGTAAGGTAAAAACCCGACATGTTTATTTGTGACATGGTCTTACGAGATACCTTTGTTTCAAAAGATTTTGAAAACTTTAATAATCCAATTGAGCGTGTTTTCTCACGCTGGTATCCCAGACTAACTCGAGTGTTATTTCACTATAATGCTTGGGTCAGACCGAGTATTATAGATACAGGAAAGGATGCTGTGGAGCTCAGGAGATGAGCTAGATGGCGAGACGATCACACGTATTTGATGTATATTCCGCTATGTATGGTCTATTGCGTAGTCAGTTTTTGTGACGACGGGTTATGATAACTATGCAGTTGTGTGCTGTGAAATTTGTTGTACTCTGATGATGTAATGTATATAACAGATACAGTTCTTTTTTGTATAAAGATTCAATCATTTATCTGTTATATATTGTTCCGCTAAGATTGTGAGATTCTGATATTGTTTCTATTTCTTCTTGTACCTCCTTCTTCTTTCCCTTACGGTCTGGTTTTTCGGCATCCGATTGTTCGGCATTTAATAAAGTGGGCGTATTGATATCGATTTTTGGGCGTCGAAAAATCGGGTCGTAACTCTTGGTATCAGAACCGAGGGTTAAGTGAGAACCTTAGCTCTGGTGAGGATTACTCATTAGTGATAGAGTCCATAGTACTCTAAAATGAGATTGAGCGTATTAATAGATATGAGCGCGTATTTGTTAGTGAACATAAAATTGTTTATACTGTGTTGATTGGTTTGTTGGGTAGTTTATGGATTCTGGTCAATACATGTAATTAACGTTATTGATAGGGATGTCTAAACACGTGTACAGAACAATTCGACACTTCATTGATTTAAAATAGGGTAAATGAAATAATTCTACCCAATATTATTTTTCTATATAAAAGGAATAATTTTCTGTAAATTATTATAGTAATATATAGTTTCTTGGGTGTTAGAAAATGATAATATCAAATTATTATCATTGTTAAGTGGAAATGGAATAAGGAATTGAAATTGTAACTAAAGGATAAGAAATAAATTTATATAATAGAATGGAATTTTCAAGGTGAATTATAATTGGGATTTATAACCTGAAATTCTAGAGAAATATTTGAATAAAGATCGGAAGATTTTGAAGTTCGAAAATTTGGGAAATTTAATTCCCTTTGGGTTTGAAAATGATTTTTTAAAGGCTTTTGGAGGAATAATAGTAATATTATTCGGAAATATTTTTGATGTGGGGAATGAAATCTAATGGGATTTGGAATTAAAAATAGTTGAAAATGTTTTAAAAGAGATAAAAGCACTATACTCTTTTCGATCATTGGAAAATATTTTCGGTGATGACTGCAGCATCATCGATGTTCATTTTCGAGTTTTCGCGAGAGGGATTGCTACCTGAATGTTTTGAATGGTATTTGTTTGCAAAATTGGGTTTGATTTTGGAATGCAAGCAATAATTTTTTTTGGATATATATGATTTCAAAAATATTTTGAATGTTTAGGCAATTGTTTAAACTTTGGAAGTTTAATTAAAAATATATATGAAATATAAACAGGTTTGGTAACCTATAAAAAAAATAGGAACTTGTTTAGAACAAAATTTAACTTAAGAAGAGTTAAATTAAAATGAGTATGAAAATGAAATAAGTTGGAAAAGTAAACCCATTAAATGAAGTGAATTTGAAGAGAGTAGTGAATGGAATGAAAGAAAGTTAGGAAACTTATAGAAGTTAAAAAAAATGTATTAAATTGAAGTGTAACTGAATCTAGTTAAATAAAAGTGAATTTGAGGAAAATTCTAAACAGACTAAATGGAATGGTTATTGAAATAAACTTTATTAGCTGTAAAAAAATTTGTGGACGGAACAAATTGATTTAAATTTGTAAGCAAATGAATTGAAAATTGAATATTGGAATGATATATAATTTAATTGGGTTAAGTAAGTAAAGTGTAGAATTAGTTCGAAGTGAATTAAATAATAGGAGTTTGGAAAAAATAAAATCCATTGAGATTTAAAATAAATTAGTAAGTGAAACTAATTAAAGAAAAAGCAATTAAATATGGTTTGAGATGAGTTGAATATAATTCAATAATTAAGAATGGAAGATAAAATTGAATTCAGGATGGAGTTAAAAATTTAAAAATGGAAATGGATATAAAAGCTTAAGTGGTGAAGTGAAAATAAATATTTAAGTGTATAAAACACTTATATTAACTTAAGAAATGGATGGAGAAATTCTTAAGTAAATATGGATTTCAGAAATATTCTAGGTTAATATTTGAATAAAGATTTAATAAAGGTGGGTGAAATGATAAGGGTGAATAAGTGAATGGAAATCAAAATAAATGTGAATAAAAAGAAAATTTGTATAGTTAATAATCAGTTGAGATAAATACATAGGATGTACGTATATTATTGATTTCGTATAATGATTTTATCCAGATTCAAGCATAGAATTTCGTGGTAGTTATACCGATCCGAGTTAGGATTTTTCACTCGATTTTCGACGGCGAACCTTGGATATGGATTTTTGATTGATTATGAAAATCCTCTATCATAGTTGTGGCTATGCAAGGAGAATGACGGTTTCTGATCAAGAAACTAGATTTGAGTCCGCATTAGGAAGCCGGGTAGATAATACTAGTTCGGAAGTGAAATTGTGTGATCGAGTGAACGATCGGATTGGGTATTGCGTACGAATGATAAGTGTACATCGTACAGACTTGAATGAAATAGATATTGAAAATTTTGAAAAGAAATGTATAAAATGATTTTGAGTGCTATGATTGGATATTATTGCTAAGTGGTATACAAGTGTTTTAAAAGCAAAAGGAAATTGATGATTTTGATTTCAGAAGATAAAAATTGTACGGCTCAATAGAAAAGGTACGTGTTTAAATTTCTATATGAAATTTGATAGATTTCTGGTCTAGCCACTTGGCTTTTGTTTTCTTTTTGAATCTGAGGCCCGTAGAGGCATTTTGTAGTCGTACCGATCTAGTCGTGCAAAGGAGATGCTGGCGAAATTTTTCAAAAGTTTAGGGTATAAGAAAAATTTTGAGAAAATTTCGATTATTTAAATTTGGATTTAAATTAAAATTTGAAATGATTGAGTAAGTAATATTGTTCGGGAGCTATGGATGAGTTTGGAAAGTTAGTAAGTGGGATAGTGTGTCTTTAATAAAAAGATTGTTTAGAGAAGTTGTTGAAACTGTTTGGTATTAGGAAGTTGTTAAAAACTATTTGGATTGGGGAAATAGTTTACGGGTTATGGGTCATTCTTCTTAACCAGTAATTTCGGGGACGAAATTCTTTTAAGGGGGAGGAATGTGACGAGCCAGAATTTTTGAACATTTGAAATTGAAATATTTAATTGATTTTAAATATTTAAAAGTTAAATTCTAACTTGAATTTCAAATATCACTATTTACTGGATAATTTAAATTTTTGAATTTAATAATTGGAAATTGGGTAAAATGTTGAATCTTGAGTTTTAAGCTTGTTAAAAATAATTTGAACGCTTATAAAATTTATAATGATGATATTGAAGATAAAGAAGTGATAAAATTGAATTTAAAAGTGATTTGTTTTGTTTTTGAAAATATATCGTTTAAATTGGCGTTTAAAAATAGCTTTCCGATCCACAGTCTTGGGTTTTGACGAAACCAGTTCCATTAGATCTGTAATAGCATATTATTATCGGCTACCAAATCTCGTAGCATATGGAGTTATCGGGTGATCTACAGGATATAAACGCCTAGAAATAATTAATGAAATAATTGAGTCCAAAACGCTATCTTCTCCATACGATCGAATTAGGACTCGAAACCTTTTCCATTGCGTTCGGAATAGGGTATAACATTATAAATGCCTGGCAGGATACCTCGATAGGATGTAAAAAAATTATGCTTCGAATTGAAGTCGATTTAAATATAAATATAAATAATATAAATTGCATTAAACACTGCAGCAAGCGTAGACACGTAAAGAAATTTTAAACACGTGTTCAACTGGTATAACACGCGTCTTATTTACAAAATAAAATAGATATATTTCTGTGTTCATTTCTTCTCAACTCCCTATCGAATCGGGCATCCACGCCTTCTAGATTCTTAAAAAACCTATCGAAATGAATTTGCTCGTAATCAAATCGCGAGCACCCCCATTTTTTCGATTCTTTTTAAATGACGACTGATGATTGAAATCGCATTTCGTGAAGTTGGTGGTCACGATGCTCGAATAGCGGCGAATAAGGCTGCGATGGCGATTCGATGGAGGGGGGATGTATGGTGAAGCAAGTGGGTTTGTTGGCTGAGGTGGCCGAGGCGCGGTGATGGGCGAATCGTGATTCTTAGTGGCGATCGTTCCTTCGTTCTACATGGAATCGTGGTTCGAGTATGTAGCAGTGATCAAAGCTCAACGCTGAATCCAAGGCGGGGTCGTGATCGTACTGGTCGTGCGGTAGTGGAGATGCTCAGGTGGTTGCAGTTCGTCGATGGTAGTTGAGTAAGGCTGCAGTGTAGAGCTGCAGTCGAAATCGAAAATGGTAGTAAGGTATATTAACGTTTATTTTAAGTGATGATTCTTTTTATTTTAAAAGCAGTAGATTTTCAAATGTTGATTTTAAAATAATAATAGGAGCATTAAAATATATATAAGGTTTGAATAGAAAATATATGTATGGATAAGAAAAAACAATATAGCAATTAAAAAAAGATTTGTAAAGTTTATATAAAGATTGGATTTTTTTTTAAACATATATAGGTTATTTTTACAAATATACGGTTTTTAAAAAATAAAAGAACCAAAATAAATATGCATGTGCACATTTTTACCTTACTAGTTAATTTTTACAATAATATGTGATAGAGAATAATTTGTTTAATTATTTTAGTCATAAAAATAATAATTTATTAAAGGAAATTAGTTTAAGTAAAATTCATAGTTAATTAAATTAAATGGTAATAAATTGTTTGATTAGTTCAAATAGTAATAAAATCGTGAATTGTTTATACAAGGTCGAAATCATGAAGAAAACAAGTTGAGATCGAAATGTGTTGCAAACAAATCCAAGATGAGTTAACCTCACTCATTTGGATTACCTTTTAAATTTAAATAGTTAAATTTAAATCATTGGTTGTTTTCTTGAATTAATTATCATCTTGGATATGATATATTGTATATAATGTATAAATATATATTGGAGTGATTGATTTCCCACATTATATAGCGGAAGAGACCCTATGTACCCTGCAAAATAGTGGATGACCCCATATACCGCGATATTCCACCTTGAAGTGGGATTGGTATTTTAATTGTTGACTAAAATCTATGGATGCAGGGAAACAGGCTGGAGGGATCCAACTAGATTCCTCAAAATATTGAATTTGTTTCCTTAATCTGTGATATGATTCATTGGTTATCTGTGATAGATTATTGTTTTATTGGGATTGAAATATTGAATGCTATGGGTTGACTGAATATATTTCGGTATAGCGAGATACCAAAATTATAAAGATTGGATTTTTAAAGGAAAATAAAAGAGGTAATTCTAAGTAAAATAAGTATAGAAAATTTGGATAAACTAAAGAATGAATTGAAAAGGATAACAGTTGATTTTTAAATTCTAATAAATAAATTCTGAGTATGGGAAGGGAGATTTTTGAATAAATGGGAGTAAATGAATCTTTAAACTTAAGTGATATTATTTAAAGAAATAAAGAATTTATTTTTAAATTCAAAGTTTAAAATAGTTTGGCAGAGATAAAGAAGAATTTTGGGAAAAAGTATGAAATTGGTATTTTCAGTTTAAATAAGATTTTAAATCATAATAAAGAAGTAAAATTTGAAATTAACGGGTTTGAAATAAAATTTAGAAGGTAAAGGAATTTATTTTAAAATGGAGTAAATTTTGGAAATCGATTTAGTTTTTGAAACTATGTTTAAAAGGGGGATGAGACTTTGGAATTTATAAAATGGGTTTATAAAGTGAAATAAGATATAAGTGGATATTTCAAAGTATAAATTCACGGTGGGAATTTATAAAGGATTGGGTAATTTGTTTTAAAATAATTAGTGGTTTTATTTTTAAAGGTGTGGGAAAGAAATTTATGGGTTGAGACATAAATTAAATTGAGATAAATCAAGAAGGATTTATAAATGATTGGATGGCTATATTTAATAGAAAGTGTATTTTCCTGAAAAGCCAAGTATAATTTCAAAAGAAGGTTTCTAAGTATAAGATAAAGGTTTAAAGTGGTTTTAAAAGAATATTTTAGAAAGAAATTATTATTTAGTTGTTTAAAAAAATTTAAAAGTAAATATTTATTAAGTTAATTATACAAGTAAATTATTTTTAAGGTTTAACTAGTATTATGATTTAAAGATAATTATTTAATATTTATACCTTGTAGAATAACTTTTATTTTAAAATTAGTTTTGGCTTATGTTTTACATGAGAAATTGTTATAAAATTTCATAACTAGTATTTTTAAATAAAGTTTTTTAAATATATTTTTTAAGCGTTTTAAAGTATATATTTTTGGATAAAGTGATTTAAATTATTTAAAAATCTAAAGTATCATGACTTGGTTATTTCCCGTGGAAATAAAAGAGTTGGGTAGAATTTAGTCCGCAAGAGAAAAAGTGATTTGTGTAACGACCCGTAAAATTGGATGAATAAATTTGGTCAGTTTAATTAAATTAGAAAGAAATTTTTTTTATAATTTATATCGAAATAAAAGTTCAAGAATGAATTGTAGCAACCAATTGTTGACAATTGAAGTAAAATCAATAAAAGTGAAATAGCGTAAATTGTGCACTTGTGTATAAAATTTAAAATTAGTAAATAAGCGTAAAAGGGGTATAAATTAAAGGATTTGTATATAATTTACAATAGTTGAATGAATTCGGTATTATGTAGGTAATTATAATAATTGGTTGAAGTTGGATAAACTTAAGTGTAACCTTGGCATATAAACTATTACTATAAGTTACCTATTTAATTAGTGACGGAATTGGAAATAAATTTTTGTAAAAATAAATAAATGTTACACTTATGGGGATGTGATACAATGTCAGAAATTAGATGTAGCAATTTTAATTAAAATTAACAATTTAGAATAAAATTGCAATTAATTTAAATTGATGTAAATTGTCTTACTTGGTTATAAGTTTAATATAAGCAACAAATGGAAATGTTGAATTAGTGAATCATTAATAAAAAAATATTAACTAGAATGGAATCAATTAATATAACAACGGAAAGAGTGAATGCAAATAGAAATAGTAACGGTCGTAAGTTACTATTTAATTGTCCTATTAATTTGTTGTAACTGTTATATATATGGGAATGAGATTTATTTTAAGTAAATAAAGTTATGTATTGTATGGATATATGAATTAATTGAGGTTCTAATTATAATAAATGAATATATTTGACAACTTTAATATAGGTGGAAATAATAGTTAATACAAAGGGAAGTTGGAAATTTGAATATATTGATGGAATGAAATGTGAGGCAGGTGTTAACTGCATTTCTAAGTAATAATAGACTCAATTGTAAGGTTGAAATTAAATCTAACCAGTTTAATTAGAATATATAAAAATTAATTGGATTCAATTTATAGTAAAGGGATTATTTTAGTAAATAAAATAAATACTATAATTGGTGATTTAGTGTAAAATTTATGAAATAGGGTGGGAACAGTGTATGTAACAATGGCAAATAAATCTAATGTAATGTTTTGTTAGTGTAAATTAAGGGAATTTATGGAGATATCGTTAAAAAAAATTCTATTATGGCAAATTGGTTGGATTAAAAGAATGGATAACAAGACTTATCAATTTACTGAATTTAATTTATAAAAATTTGATAAATTGCAAATGAATGAAAGTAAATATTTAATTATTACGTTAATTTAAAAGTTAACTCAAAATTGGAGAATATTTATGTAATAGCTTTGAACCCAATGTTAATTTCCTCCATTTGACCATAATGAATTGAATAATAAGAATGAATAGTGAAATCAATGGAATTACTGAAAATTTAATTTATAATTTATGAATATAATGAAATTTGAATTTACGCTGAAATTTATGATTGAATCAACATTAAATTGGCATCTAAATTTGTTTAAAATCACTTTAAATGATTAATAAATTTTAAATGATAAGATTTGTCAATTATCGAATTAAAATTGAAAATTTGATTTAATTATTTATTTATTTATTTATTTAATGGAAAAATAGCCATTTTGGCCACTAACTCGGATTTTGGCGAAACCAGCTTCATCGGATCCGTAAAGGCGAATTATTGTAGGGTTTCAAGTTTCGCAGCGATCGGACTTGTCGTTTGATCGTACGGACTCGAAACGCCTTAAAATTAATTGGAATAAAGTTGAACATATTGATTTGAGGATATCTTCTCCATACAATGTAATTTAGACTTGAAACCTTTTCCCTCGCATTTAAAATATTTAAAAACATCTATTTTGGCATATGGGTTGACCCAATTTCGTTCCGGAGTCGAAACGGGCTTTTCGGGCCATATATCGTTCAACGCATGTATCAATTGGGTCCACCTATTCTAATTTCAATTTTGCCTATTGTGACGACCCGTAATTTTTAAGAAATTTAAATTGAAATATTTAATTGATTTGAAATATTTAAAAGTAAATTTTTAACTTGAATTCGAATATCACTAGTTGTGGATAATTAAATTATTAATTTAAATAATTGAAAATTGGGTAAAATATGAAATCTGGAATTTTAAGCCGGTTAAAAAAATAATTTGAAGGCTTATAAAATTTATATTGATAGTGTTGAGAATAATAAAAGTTTTAAAATCAAATTTAACACTGATTTGTTCAGTTTTAAAATTTAATAGTTTAAATTGAATTTAAAAATAGCCTTCTGAGGCACAGTCTCGTAATTTGACGAAACCAATTCCATTGGGTTCGTAATATTGAATTATTATCGGATTTCAAATTTCGTAGTAATTGGAGCAGTTGTGTGAGTGTACGATATATAAACGCGCTGAAAATTTAATTGATAATAATCGATTCGAATTTGAATTAAAAATAAGTGAACACTGTTGCAAGGCGTCTTCAACACGCTTCCTTTGCCTTCTCGAACACACCATCCCTTATCCTGTTTCTTTTCGAACACAAGACCATTATCCTTTCAGTTCAAAATCAAAACCTTTTTCCCCAAACGAAATTGAATCAATTCAGGCCGAACTTTCTTTTTCGTTTATAAAATAAAATAAATAAACATGGCCGAAGCCGTCATCTTCTTATCAGTAAATCGAAAAGGGGAAAACATGGTTAAAATCGCAAGCGAGGCTAAGCGTTGAGGTACGACAGGGAAGTCGCGATCAGGCGAGGCGACACACAAGGGTTCAACGAGGAGTAGAAGTCGTAGGCCGCGACTTTGAAGTCGCGTTGTGTGGTGGAGCGCATACGCTCGAGTGGGATGTGATTTCGCGTCGAGTGAGGGAGCGAGGTCGTTCGCTCGAGATTCGATGGTAAAGTCGACTTGGGGATTTCGCAATTCGAAAGCAGGGTCGTAGCGGCGGCAGACCGAGGCGACGTGGGTTGGTGGGTTTCGATTGGAAGCGATCGCGTAGGGTTCTCTCGTGTGCTGGGCGAAGTCGTGGCTTCGATTCGTGTAAGTAGAGGTATGGTTTTATTTAAATTAGTGAATGATTCATGCCGAAAATAAATAAACTTACAGTAGGGTATTTAATTCATTTATTTCGATTTTACTTAGCTAAATTTATTTACAGATTAAAAAATAATTACAGTTTTGTTTTAACATATATACAGAAATAAGATGTTAACAGGAATTTTCTGTCCATTTTAGTTAATATAGATACGTAGAAATTTTGAATGTTTGAGTTAGAAAGATATAAAGAAAATAAATAAATAATATAATAGATCGTAAACTATATATGGATATGATTTTAGATAGGGTTTTGGAAAAAAAAGGGGAGGTATTTTAAATGTGATGAGTTTATATAAAAATAGATTCTTAAATCTATATAGATTATTTTATAAGAATATATGTGACGCCCCACCTCTATACCCACGCTACCCAAGAAAACTACGGGGTAATGCCGTCAACTAGCGCGGAGGATAAGGCTGTTGAGGAGCGACCATCTGTATAATTACTTTGTGCGAGTACCGATATGCCAGATAAAAATATAACATGCATTTCTTTATCAAAAGGGGAATCCGACATACCGACACAAACTCAAAACTTCTACACAGTGGCTATATAGGTCTTCAGAAACAAATATAGAAATAAACATAACACAAATCAGTCATAGATAATTCATATCACAAAGGCGGAAATAGATATGAATATAACACATGAAAGTGTTCATCAGGGTAGTGGTCAAACAAGATCCACAATAACACAAAAGAATAGATACAAGTACAAGACAAAAGAATATGTATACATCAAGGAGTCTATATCTTAAATGTATACAACAAAAACTACCAAACTAAAGTAGTAAGCCAAAATCAGATAATAGCTCCAGATAGGAAGTCAAGAGGAAGCACCTGTAGAATCTCAGTCTGACCCAAGTATTATTTAATAAGAAAATAATAAACGAATCAGTCTAGCTATAATTATCAGATAAAAATGAGATATAAGAAGAGATATAATAGAAGGACGTATGATAACCAAAGATGTCATACTACGATAAGCATACATTAGAAAATCCACAAAAGTCATACAATATCTCAAGAATCTCATAGCATCAAAAGGATGTCATATTCTTTATTTAATTCACCAATCCACAATAAATGACATACACAGCAATGCCAACTGAAAAAGGTGGTGAAACATAAATTCCAGAAATCATCAAATAGAAATCCAGAAATCACAAAAAAAAGGATTGGCCAAGACATTGATGTAGTGCAAACGGTACATCCAATGAATCTAAAAGCAAAGACATTGATGTAGTACAAACGGTACATCCAATGAATCTAAAAGAAGAGACATTGATGTAGTACAAACGGTACATCCAATGAATCTAAAAGCAAAGACATTGATGTAGTACAAACGGTACATCCAATGAATCAAAAAGCAAAGGCATTGATGTAGTACAAACGGTACATCCAATGAATCAAAAAGCCGAGACATCGATGTAGTACAAACGGTACATCCAATGAATCAAAAACCAAAGACATTGATGTAGTACAAACGGTACATCCAATGAATCAAAAAGCCGAGGCATCGATGTAGTACAAACGGTACATCCAATGAATCAAACAGCAAAGACATTGATGTAGTACAAACGGTACATCCAATGAATCAAAAAGCCGAGGCATCGATGTAGTACAAACGGTACATCCAATGAATCAAAAAACAAAGACATTGATGTAGTACAAATGGTACATACAATGAATCAAAAAGCCGAGACATCGATGTAGTACAAACGGTACATCCAATGAATCAAAAAGAAAAGAAATTGATGTAGTACAAACGGTACATCCAATGAATCAAAAAGCCGAGACATCGATGTAGTACAAACGGTACATCCAATGAATCAAAAAGCAAAGACATTGATGTAGTACAAAGGGTACATCCAATGAATCAAAAAGCCGAGACATCGATGTAGTACAAACGGTACATCCAATGAATCAAAAAGCAAAGACATTGATGTAGTACAAATGGTACATCCAATGAATCGAAACATATTAAAAGTACATGGGTTGCCAGCCCACGAAGAAATGAGACAAAGCTCAATAAAATGAGGTACAGTCCTCCACGTGGACAAAGAGACATCGCGCATTGCTAGTCTAAACTATAAAATGATCATCATCGATCATCAAGAAGTGTTAATTACAATAAGCTAGTAAATATATGAGTTTAGCATCATGTCCCATAACCACTAGCTTAACTTAAATATTTGCGAACAAATTGTAGATCTTCATTAGAAAATTGTCACTAGAGGTTCAATCGAACAAGTCCAAGAATTAACCAACGAAGCAAACGCAAGTGTTTCATACCACTTGTTTTACTAAGACGTTTAATTCAATTTCTCATACGAGTGAGGTAAAGGTTTGTATATACTAGTAGATTGGAAAACGGTTTGAGAAAAACGAGCTTTGTAAATAAAATAGTGTTGAAATCGTTTTGATGAAAGAGTTTTGATATTTACTACTAGTATTGAAACCTTTGTATTTTTAAAGTGACAAATCACAAAAATGATTGTAGAACAATCAATCATCAAAATTCACATTCGAAGACGTGAATAAAATCCAAAGAAATCGATACCAAATCCATCAAAATGGATATTTCCAAAAATCCATAAAAAGAAGTCATCAAAGTCGATAATAAGTATTAACAACCAACCGGATCAACGAAAATCGATAAACCTTGGAAATTTACTCAAAAATAGCCAAAATAGGCAAATTAAACAGTTCCAGACATCTGGTAGGTGTTCCCAGATGTCTGGCCCTAGTATCTGGAATTATATGTGTTTTCTCCCTTCTATTTTTTAATTCCTGGGCCATTTCAGACGTCTGAAATTTTCAACCAGACGTCTGAATTTGATTTCAAACGTCTGGATTTTGTTTCAGACGTCTGGATTTAATCTCTGGCTTTTCCAGGCCCCTTTCCAGACGTCTGGATTATTCAACCAGACGTCTGAATTTGGTTTCAGACGTCTGAAATTAATTTCAGACGTCTGAAATCTTCTGCTAGGCAAAAAAAACAGCCTAGGCCAAAAATGACTAATCCAAACCGAAATGCGATCGAACGAGCGATGGATGCTAAGGATTTATGCCAATCGACAACCCAACACTATAGGCTCTTCGATGAATCACCAAAAACATGTTCAAACATCAAAGATTGGATTTTTAAAGATTTGACTACAAAACACCAAAAATTAGAATATTCACCAATTCAATCCAAATCAAAAGCAAATGAACATAAATAAGTGTTAGGAATTCATACCCAACAATCAAAGATAGATATAGACATAGATGTGAGATAAAAATCTCACCTTTGAACCCAAATCAATGAAGGAGAAGCTTTAAAAACAAGCTAAGATCAATTCCTCTTCAAGAACAACTCAAGAGGCTTTAATCTAAGCTTAAAAGAGAAACATTCCCTAAATTAGGTTTAGGAATTTTCTGAAATCAAAGAGAGAATGTGTTGGAGAAGAAGAAGAGAAGGCTTACCAATGGGTTCACTTGAGTTTGGAGCTAGAAGATGGATTTGCTAATGTAGACTAGGGCTTGGAGTTTTAATTTCCTCTTCCACTCCTCCATTATTATAAAAGCTTGAGTATTAGGAATATGAAATGAAATAATGAAGAATTGGAGTGGGTTGGGACTGAGTTAGTAAGTGATTAATGGGTTCAGCCCAAACAAAAGCCTAAGTGAAAAAGTGGCAAAATTTCACTATCTCCAAACATATCGAAGTTTATACTCAAAAAGGTCGCAAATGTCATTTTGAACTCAATGGGGGTGGTCTCAGGTCCCAATTCGACTGTTTGCAAAAAGTAGCTTTTCGAACCAAAATCCGACAAACGATAAAATATTTAAATAAAATATTTAAATATAAAATCGATAAATATGCGGGTTGTTACAGACTCCCCTCCTTAAAGAAATTGCGCCCTCACAATACTTAAGAAGAAACTAAAGAGTAATAACCATAAAAGCATATCAACTCAAAAGAAAATTGAAATAAGAAGTTCACCATAAAGAGCACGAAAGAGTTAGCAAGAACGGGATCGCTCAATGAATTCTCTAGATTCCCAAGAGCAATCCTTAGGATTTGAGAACCATTGAACTCTCACAAGAAGAACATCTTTATTCCAAAGGCGCTCAACCTCCGAAGCAATGATGCGAATAGAATGTTGCTCAAAAGTCAAATTTGGTGAAACTTCGATCCCCACAATATCACTGGGCACAAGAATAAAAAACAGAATCCCTAAGGCATTTCCGTAGATAAAAGACGTGGAGAACGTCAAGAATAGCAGAAAATTTAGCCGGTGCAACGACGTAGTATAATAACAGTACGCCCGAGAAACTAGAAACTCAAATAATTTGGGACATCAGCGTAGTACAAAAACGGTACGCCCAATGAACCAAAGCCCGAATAATTTCGGAACACCGACGTAGTACAAAAACGGTACGTCCAGTGAACCGATAAACCGAAACAACGATGTAGTACAATAACGGTACATCCATTGATCCAGATAAGATGGAACATCGATGTAGTATAATAACAGTACATCCGATGAACCGAACACCATAAAAGAACATCAGACGCAAGTCCATAAAAGAAATGAGATGAAACTCAATAAAACGAAGTACATCAAAACGCCCGATGAACTTGATAAAAAGATAATTCCATTCCGACATCATCAAAGAATCGACACCTTTTTGCCTACGACAAGACGTATTGGCAACAAGACTTCCCTTCGGGAACAAAAGAATATCAAGATCATAAGATGCTAGGAACTCGAGTCAACATGAAATTCCCTATGAGAAAATAAATATTCCAAAGATTTATGATCGAGGTGGAGAACAAATTTCTCATCCAAAAATGGTGATGCCAAATTCTAAAAGTAAAAACAATAGCCGCGAGCACTAGATCATGAGTGACATATCTAGTCTCGATAAGCTATAATGATTTAGAAGCACAAGTAATAGCACGTTCTCCTTTGCAAGAGAACGACATCCAAACCAATACGACTAGTATCAGTACAAATAGCAAAGTCTTGGTTCCCCTTCAGGAATCACAAGAATAAGAGTATCGAAAGGAAGAGTTCTTTTATATAAACTTCTTTCCCGAAAAGTTAAAACTTTCAAAATTACATTTTTATTTTTATGTAATAATCTTTCTACAAAAATTTACATTTTTACAAGTCAATATATCGTGTCTGACTGTCTCATCAAAGCGTTTAGGAGATTCTTATCGATAACGTTGATCAAGCGCATCGGCCAGAATTCTGAAAACACTAAATGGAAAATACAATCACAAAATCATATTCTATAGGATAAGTAAGTTTCTCAAAAACTTCTAAGAATATTCTTTGTTCGTTTTAAGAACAAAAATTCAATTATACTTATAAATAAATCTTTATGAAAAAGATTTGTAAAAATTTTAAATTGTTATTTTCAGCCAAAATCAATAAATGCAAAAAAATGGAATCATCGAGATATTCGATAGCATGCTCGATACCTAAAATGGATGAAATAAGCTGGACAAACTGAATGACATAATAATTCATTCATAGGAACCATAACAAGTGCGGAATGCGGTAAGTGAAATGCTAACTTCCGCAACTCGTAGCAAATGAAAACCGGTGGCAAGGTTGAGCTGAAAAGACCTTAACACTACTCAAAAGATTGCTTAGGTGATAATCCTAAGATAAGCTCAAAAATACCGGAAAATTTCTCAAACTACATGAATGAGAGAAATAACGCTTTCCTTATAAGTGGGCTTAAGGAATAAAATGATGCCATCAAGTTGGAACCAAAATCATAAAGGAAAAATAGAAATCTGCTTAGCAGATTGAAAATGTCAAAGATGAATATTCCACACGGGACAAAGGATATGGCCTCATAATAATTAAGCCAATCCTTACAAAAGTAAATTCTGAAGCCTAAGTAATATCGGCTCGAAAATAAAAATCACATAAAATAATTTTCGACATCAAATAAAAGCAAATTGAGTGTTGCGGATCTACCATCCGGATTCACAATCCTCAAAGAAGTCATCAAGCCCAAAATATTCAAAGAAAAAGAATCGACAAGTTCTTTTGATATAAAAATAATGAGATGAAACCCATATCAAAAAGAACTCGAATAAGAAGGTCACGAAATAAATAATGCCATCAAGGATTGAATGTAAAATACCTTGACTGAGAGAAGAGTTGCTAGGGGCTTGTAGCTTTCCCTCTCTCTTGTTAGGAAGCCTAGGACACGAAGATAAAAGATGACCCGAACCTTTGCAATAACGACAAAAGAGGGGTTTCGGACACTCCCTTGCATAATGGTCCGTGGAACCACAATTGTAGCATTGATCACAACTAGAGGTAGGAGTCTTTGCTACCGGAATTTGTTGCTTCCCTTTCTTATTAGAATTGAGGCCTTTGAATTTGATAGGCCTCTTCATGTTATTGTCGAAGTTCTGTTGGGCACGCACAACTTCAACATCACCTTCATTATCGGCCTCTTCAAGACGAAGAGCGATATCAATAAGCTGATAAAATGAAACCTCAAGTTTCAGAAGTAATGGCTTCTTAAGATTCTTATTCAAGCCATAGACAAATCTCTGATTTTTCTTCAATGGGGTATTAATGTATTCAACCCCGTATTTGGAAAGAGATTCGAAAGATGCGACATAGTCTGTCACAGAAGATTCACCTTGAACAAGGTCAATAAAACGCCGGGCCAAAGTTACTTTTTCGGCCTCCGGCACAAATTTCAATTCGAACCTTTCCCGAAATTGCTCCCAAGTGAGATCCGCTTCAATGATTTCAGAAATTAAAAGCCCATACCAATCTAATGCTCTTTCTTGGAGCATGCTAGAAGCCACTTGGACTCGATTTAGATCAATAAGGTTCATGCGAGAAAAGATGCGATCGCATGATTTGAGCCAAGCTTGAATTTCTATAACACTCTCGGATCCCCTGAATGGCCTTACACCCAAATCGGTATAGTCTCTGCACAAGCGTGCAAAACCGGATCTAGGATGAGTAGGCTCTGGATTAGGTCCGGCTGCTTGAGCGTTTTTAACAAGATCTAAAAGCTGCTGGGCAGACATAAATACTCCATCTTGGGGAGTAGCACTAGATTGACCGGCGCTGGGACAGCCTGGTCTAACCATTTCTCTTCTTTACGAAAGAAAGAAGAGGAAAAAGTTATTCTCAAGATAAATATCAAGCAATCTTGATAGATAAAACAAGGAATCATAAAGAAAATAGGATGATTCGGTACGAAGACTCGAATTAAATCCTAAAGCACGACTCCTAAGAAAGACTTAGGACGATGATCCTTGTTATAATATTCTATATTGTTTCGAAGTTTGGCTCTGATACCAAGCTTTGACGCCACACCTCTATACCCACGCTAGCCAAGAACACTACGGGGTAATGCCGTCAACTAGCGCGGAGGATA
The DNA here is from genome assembly GCA_030765085.1 of Allium cepa. Taxonomy (NCBI): domain Eukaryota; kingdom Viridiplantae; phylum Streptophyta; class Magnoliopsida; order Asparagales; family Amaryllidaceae; genus Allium; species Allium cepa. The sequence continues at coordinate 240,028,555 of CM060944.1, forward strand.
AGGCTGTTGAGGAGCAACCATCTGTATAATTACTTTGTGCGAGTACCGATATGCCAGATAAAAATATAACATGCATTTCTTTATCAAGAGGGGAATCCGACATACCGACACAAACTCAAAACTTCTACACAGTGGCTATAAAGGTCTTCAGAAACAAATATAGAAATAAACATAACACAAATCAGTCATAGATAATTCATATCACAAAGGCGGAAATAGATATGAATATAACACATGAAAGTGTTCATCAGAGTAGTGGTCAAACAAGATCCACAATAACACAAAAGAATAGATACAAGTACAAGAAAAAAGAATATGCATACATCAAGGAGTCTATATCTTAAATGTATAAAACAAAAACTACCAAACTAAAGTAGTAAGCCAAAATCAGATGATAGCTCCAGATAGGAAGTCAAGAGGAAGCACCTGTAGAATCTCAGTTTGACCCGAGTATTATTTAATAAGAAAATAATAAACGAATCGGTCTAGCTATAATTAGCAGATAAAAATGAGATATAAGAAGAGATATAATAGAAGGACGTATGATAACCAAAGATGTCATACTACGATAGGTATACATTAGAAAATCCACAAAAGTCATACAATATCTCAAGAATCTCATAGCATAAAAAGAATGTCATATTCTTTATTTAATTCACCAAGCCACAATAAATGACATACATATCAATGCCAACTGAAAAAGGTGGTGAAACATAAATTCCAGAAATCATCAAATAGAAATCCAGAAATCACAAAAAAAGGATTGGCCAAGCCATTGATGTAGTGCAAACGGTACATCCAATGAATCTAAAAGCAAAGACATTGATGTAGTACAAACGGTACATCCAATGAATCTAAAAGCAGAGGCATTGATGTAGTACAAACGGTACATCCAATGAATCTAAAAGAAAAGACATTGATGTAGTACAAACGGTACATCCAATGAATCTAAAAGCAAAGGCATTGATGTATTACAAATGGTACATCCAATGAATCAAAAAGCCGAGACATCGATGTAGTACAAACGGTACATCCAATGAATCAAAAAGCAAAGACATTGATGTAGTACAAACGGTACATCCAATGAATCAAAAAACCAAGGCATCGATGTAGTACAAAAGGTACATCCAATAAATCAAAAAGCAAAGACATTGATGTAGTACAAACGGTACATCCAATGAATCAAAAAGCCAAGGCATCGATGTAGTACAAACGGTACATCCAATGAATCAAAAAGCAAAGACATTGATGTAGTACAAACGGTGCATCCAATGAATCAAAAAGCCGAGGCATCGATGTAGTACAAACGGTACATCCAATGAATCAAAAAGCAAAGACATTGATGTAGTACAAACGGTACATCCAATGAATCAAAAAGCCGAGACATCGATGTAGTACAAACGGTACATCCAATGAATCAAAAAGCAAAGACATGGATGTAGTACAAATGGTACATCCAATGAATCAAAAAGCCGAGACATCGATGTAGTACAAACGGTACATCCAATGAATCAAAAAGCAAAGACATTGATGTAGTACAAAGCGTACATCCAATGAATCAAAAAGCCGAGACATCGATGTAGTACAAACGGTACATCCAATGAACCAAAAAGCAAAGACATTGATGTAGTACAAACGGTACATCCAACGAATCGAAACATATTAAAAGTACATGGATTGCCAGCCCACGAAGAAATGAGACAAAGCTCAATAAAATGAGGTACAGTCCTCCACGTGGACAAAGAGACATCGCGCATTGCTAGTCTAAACTATAAAATGATCATCATCGATCATCAAGAAGTGTCAATTACAATAAGCTAGTAAATATATGAGTTTAGCATCATGTCCCATAACCACTAGCTTAACTTAAATATTTGTGAACAAATTGTAGATCTTCACTAGAAAATTGTCACTAGAGGTTCAATCGAACAAGTCCAAGAATTAACCAACGAAGCAAACGCAAGCGTTTCATACCACTTGTTTTACTAAACCGTTTAATTCAATTTCTCATACGAGTGAGGTAAAGGTTTGTATATAGTAGTAGATTGGAAAACGGTTTGAGAAAAATGAGCTTTGTAAATAAAATAGTGTTGAAATCGTTTTGATGAAAGAGTTTTGATATTTACTACTAGTATTGAAACCTTTATATTTTTAAAGTGACAAAGCACAAAAATGATTGTAGAACAATCAATCATCAAAATTCACATTCGAAGACGTGAATAAAATCCAAAGAAATCGATACCAAATCCATCAAAATGGATATTTCCAAAAATCCATAAAATGAAGTCATCAAAGTCGATAATAAGTATTAACAACTAGTCGGATCAACAAAAATCGATAAACCTTTGAAATTTACTCAAAAATAGCCAAAATAGGAAAATTAAACAGTTCCAGACGTTTGGTAGGTGTTCCTAGACGTCTGGCCCTAGTATCTGGAAGTATTTGTGTTTTCTCCCTTCTATTTTTTAATTCCTGGGCTATTTCAGACGTTTGAAATTTTCAACCAGACGTCTGAATTTGATTTCAGACGTCCGGATTTTGTTTCAGACGTCTGGATTTAGTCTCTGCCTTTTCCAGACCCCTTTCCAGACGTCTGGATTATTCAACCAAACGTCTGGATTTGGTTTCAGACGTCTGAAATTAATTTCAGACGTCTGAAATTAACTTCAGACGTCTGAAATCTTCTACTAGGCAAAAAAAAACAGCCTAGGCCAAAAATGGCAAATCCAAACGGAAATGCGATCGAACGAGCGATGGATGCTAAGGATTTATGCCAATCGACAACCCAGCACTATAGGCTCTTCGATGCATCACCAAAAACATGTTCAAACATCAAAGATTGGATTTTTAATGATTTGACTACAAAACATCAAAAATTAGAATATTCACCAATTCAATCCAAATCAAAAGCAAATGAACATAAATAAGTTTTAGGAATTCATACCTATAGACATATATGTGAGATAAAAATCTCACCTTTGAACCCAAATCAATGAAGGAGAAGCTTTAAAAACAAGCTAAGATCAATTCCTCTTCAATAACAACTCAAGAAGCTTCAATCTAAGCTTAAAAGAGAAACATTTCCTAAATTAGGTTTAGGAATTTTCTGAAATCAAAGAGGGAATGAGTTGGAGAAGAAGAAGAGAAGGCTTACCAATGGGTTCACTTGAGTTTGGAGCTAGAAGATGGATTTGCTAATGAAGACTAGGGCTTGGAGTTTTAATTTCCTCTTCCACTCCTCCATTATTATAAAAGTTTGAGTATTAGGAATATGAAATGAAGTAATGAATAGTTGGAGTGGGTTGGGACTGAGTTAGTAAGTGATTAATGGGTTCAGCCCAAACCGAAGCCTAAGTGAAAAAGTGGCAAAATTTCACTATCTCCAAACATATCGAAGTTTATACTCAAAAAGGTCGCAAACGTCATTTTGAACTCAATGGGAGTGGTCTCGAGTCCCAATTCGACTATTTGCAAAAAGTAGCTTTACGGACCATAATTCGACGAATGATAAAATATTTAAATAAAATAGTTAAATATAAAATCGATAAGTATGCGGGTTGTTACAATATATATAGTTTTACTCACTAGTTATTTTAAAATGTATTGTAGTGATTAAATTGTTAAATCTGTTTGTTTAATATTTTTTAGATACTAAGTTTTCAGAAGGGGAATTAGTTAAATCGATTTATAAGTTAAAAATCAAATATGTAAACGATGATAAATTGTTTGATAATTCAAATAGTAATAAATTGTGAATTGTTTATTTAATGTCAAACATCTAGAAATCCAAGGAAATATTGAAGTGGATTGCGAATGAAAATTTAAGGTGAGTTAATCTCACTCAGTTTAAATTTTAAATTTAAATTTAAATGATTAAATCCAAATGATTGTTTGAATGATTGGATTGGTTGATGTACTATCGTATGGTATATTTGGAATTGGCATTTTATATTATGCTAACATCTGTGGATGCAAGGAAAACAGGTTAGAGGGATCCAATTGGACCCCTCAACTTTTATTTCTATTTTTTAATATTCTTTGTTCTGATTATTTGATATTCTATAATGAAATATGTGGAAGTATTGAATGCTATGGCTTGGTTGATATAATTGGGTATAATGAATTACCAAAACAATATATATATATATATATAATTGGATTTTTGAAGAAAAATAAAAGAAGTGAATCTGTAAGTAAAGTAAATATAGAATAAATTTAAGAATGAATTGAAGAAGAAATAAAGTGACTTTAAATTTCTAATAAATAAATTGTGAGTATAGAAAGGAAAATTTGAGTAAACGGGAAGTTAGTGAATTTTAAAATTCAGTGTTATTATTTTAAAAAAAAGAACAAAACATTTATTTAAAATTTAAGATTTAAATTATTGGAAAGAATAAAGAAGAAATTGGGAATAACCTGAAATTTGTATATTTCAGTTAAAAGGGTTTGAAATCAAACAGAAAATAATAATAATAAAGTCCATAACTAATGAATTTTGAAATAAACTGATAAGTAAAAAATTTATTTCAAATGGAATAAATTGGAAGTCAATTTTGGGGAAACTGATTTAAGTGATTGAATTTAGAATTTTTCTCTGGATAACCAAGTACGTTTTTAAAGTAAATTTTTAAATATAAATTAAATGTTTTAAAGTTGTTTTTTTAAAGAAAGCAAGTTTCGTAAAATTTATTATTTCTATTATTTAAAGTCTAAAGTATTTTCTTCAATCTATTCTAGCAGTAATATTAAGAAGTAACTTAGTATTTTGTTTTTAAAAGTAGAAATCTAGTTTTATATTTTATTAAGTGACCTTATTTTCAAATATTCATATAGTATGTATTTTTAACAAATTATTAAAGTAATTTTAACTTGAATGTTTTAAAGTATATTTTTGAAAGTAAAGTGTTTAAATTAACTTAGAAAAATCTAGTTTTGTGCTTGGTGATTCCAGTGGAAATAGAAATATTTGGAATTTATCTTGAGAAAGGAAGATAGTTTGAAAACTGTTTTCAAAAAGGGTTTTGAAAGGTGGAAATATATCTTGTGAAGATATATTTTTTTGAAGTTAATAAATAATTTGGAAAATTATTTATTGGTTGATGGTTGTTTGTGAATATTAATTGATAGTTAAATAACCAACTATCAATATTGGACAAATACGTTGATCGTTTCGAAGAGACCGGGATCGAAATTAATTTCTCGAAAACCACTTTGATCCGGTTTGTACGTTTCGTGGAAAATGATTTTTGGATTTGAACATGGAGCAGTGAAGTGCAAGGGCTAGTCGCTACTAATCCTGAGGATATTTTCAAAATAGATGTAGTAGGAATAGTACCTTCGGTTCCGTTCGAACCCGAGACGGACTTGTATGGATGAATGCTTGCGAAACATCGTCAGTTGGACGATGGGCATTCTAAGGGATATGTTCTAAAAAGGTAATGCTTAGCCTCAAGCCTCATCAAATGGGAATGACTGAAAATCAGGGGTTATGCAGCAAGGCTAGGTGGGTAGCACCCAAGCAGGGTGAGGTCATTCCAGTCTAGATGTCCCTTTTTATTTCGGCTTAGTGGGCGGTTGCTGATCCCAACCGCGGGGTGATCTCACTTGGGAGTCCCAGTCTTGTGTTGCAAGGGAGCAGGCGTACTCCTCGGTACGGTGATCTAGGCCCCGTACTGTGACAGGTGGTACCCAGTGCCTAGTCATTAGTTGGAAATCCATTCTCCCTACGAGCCATGTACGAGTTTTCTTTGTATTACCCACTCTGTGGCTAGTAGCTGGAATTTAATGAATGTAACAATTTCAGCTATTTTATAAGTATTTGTATATAGACCCTATTATAATATCAGAGGATTTCTATAAAAATGTTTTAGCTATCGTAAGGTAAAAACCCGACATGTTTATTTGTGGTGTGGTCTTACTAGATGCTCTTGTTTTCAAAGAATTTTTGAAACTTTAATAATCAATTGGGTGTGATTTTCTCACGCTGGTATTACAGACTGACTCGGGTGTTATTTAACTGTGATGCTTGGGTCAGATCGAGTATTATAGGATACATGATTTGTTGTTGTGGAGCTCAGGAGACGAGCTGGACGACGATGTGTATTCTCGTATTTGTTTTATATATATTCCGCTGTGTTGATTCTCTGTGTATTTAGTTGTATGTTATCGATGTTGATGTTGAGTTGTGATTAATGTACTCTGATGATGTAATATATAAACAGAGATATTTGATTTTTGGAGTAAAGATCATTTATTTTCTATTATATTTTATTCCACTGCGATGGTTAGATTCTGTTATTGTTTTCTATTTTCTTCTTCTACTTCTTCTTCTTTAACCCAAATGGTTCGTATTTCTGTACAACTTGAGTTGATTGTGGTAGGATAGTGTTGACTCAAGGGGTACGGATTTGCGGGCTGTTACACATATAAATATCCTGCTATAAACCCTAGCAGTCTCTATTCCTCATTCCAATACGTACAATTCATTCTACTCTTTCTCTTCTCCTCAATGGCTGCAAACCCTAATTTCAATTGCAATTCAAAAATCAGTGAAATTCAAACTCCTCGGAAAAATTCGAGAAAAATATATGTAGAAGATCTTATCAATACGAATCTGCATCTGTTGTCTATTTCTGAAATCAATATTGGACGGTCAAAGTCAAAAATTTGACGTTTGTTTTCTGCGTCGATCCATGAAATTGTTTGGGGGGTTTTGACGTGCTCGATGGCCGGAGTGGATTGGAGATGGTCGCGTGACCAGATCGGGGTCGTAGGGGCCATAATCGGCGACTTAGGGTTTCGAAAACCCTAAAGGGAGGCGGCGTCGGCGTGATTTCTGGAGGGCCGGGGTGGTGCCGGTCGGTAGAGAGGAGATGGGGGAACTCGGAGACGGTGGTGGCTCAGCGTATCGTGGCTTCGGGTAGGCTTACGGCGCGGTCAACAGATGGGTCAACGGCGTGTTCATGGGTTCTGTTAGTTTCGCGTTCACTATTCTATGCATTCTGGAGGGATAAGGTGTGGGTCCACATGTACATATTCCTTTTTTTACTAATTTAAATTGAATATCTTATGAAATTAATAAATTTTACCTATGATATCTGTTTTACGCGCGGTTTTCTCCGCTAGGTTCGTATTTGGATTCCGAGATTTTGGCGCTGGTTTAGACGGATGCCGAGACTGTCCAATTTTTGGGTTTAAATTTGAATTTAAATTCGATTTAAATCCATAGGTAACTGTTTTAACCCACTCACAACTTCTAAAATTTCTTATGTTTGTTAAATTTTTTTATGATGTGATTTGATATTTATTTACAACTGTTAGGCATATATTTAATCATCATCTCAATTAAATTGCATTTATTTGAATTAAATTGTTATTCAATTTATTATTGCATATAAACTGCCAGTAAATTAATTTATTAGTGAATAAACAAACTGCCAGTAATTAATTGTTATTTATTGATGTTATTGTTTGTTTTGGATGATGATTGTGATGGATGTATGGTCTGTTGATGGATGAATGGATGTTGTATTATATATTATTTTAAACTGCAAGTTATTATGCATTTTTATTTCATTCGGGATTGCGGTTTGAAATGATATATAACTGTGAATTTATTTTAAATTACGGATTGAAATGATAAATATCTCTATCACTTGATCATAGGATAGAGAATTATATACAGGCACGCGGTCTATATATATAAAAATATTTTGAAATGATTTTCTATGGTTTTGGAAAGGAATACACGGTTTAATATGTATTAATTTTTATGTTATATTAATATTATTTTATATATGTAGATAGTTAAATTCTTGAATTAAGCTATGTATAAAATTGATTTAATAAAATGAGTTTAATAACGGAGTTTGATTATTTTATATTATATGGTTTAGTACCTATTTAAGATATTGTATATATAGAGTTTTTAAATGACTTAAATGAAATTTAAGTTGGAATATAAATATGGAATTGGTTTAAATTGAATTATTTAAGAATTGTACTTGAATAAATTTGATTTGAAATTTAATAAGAATGAGATTTTTAAGGGTATGATTCTTATAACTTGATTTGGTATAAAGTAATTTAAATGAATATGAAGTTAAGATAAATGAATATATCAAGTTAATTAAATTGAAAGAATATCCGGTCGTCGGGAGTTAAAGGTTTCATTAAATTATATTGAATTTATTAAGTAAACATCTCAAATCTAAATAATAGAAATTGAATTTGATATATATGGAATTATCAAAGAATTATTTTGAAATGGTGGAATATTTAAAGCTTTGAAATATATGGGAATTGAAATGTTTATATGGGATTTAAATCTATATTTGGAATTGATTTGTGAAGGTGAAGAAACTATATTTTTTATATAAAGTAATTTATATTTTAACCATTTAAGTGGTGTGGTTATATTTCAAAGTTATGTAATTCAAAGTTTTATGTTTTGGAAGGCTATATTTCAAGCGTTTGGTTTCGAAATATTATAACTTTGAAAATGTTATGATTTTGGAAAAAGGATATATTTGAAATAAAAATGATATCATATTGTTTGGGTTTTAAAATAGAAATGATATCATATTTGTATTTGGTTTGAAATGGATATTTTATTCTGGTTTTGAAGTATAATTATTTTAAAATGAGCGCGGTTATTTATAATAACTTTTGGTTGTTAAAGAGATCAGGATCGGAAGTTGTCATACTCTTTGCCAACCCCGAAAACCACTTTGACAACCGTGTACGAGGTGGAGATTCTAGAATGAAGTAGGATGGTGGCAGCGTTTCCTTTGAGGTAAATACGTGGACCCGACTCCCGTGAGTTGGCATAAGGTGGCTAAAACAGGAGCGATTCTCGGGCGAATGAGGTAGCACCTTTGATCGGACACATCCCTTCGATTTTATACTTTGACTTTTGGAATGATTCGGTCGCCATTTTTGATTTTCTTTTTTGGGGGTGTGGCTCGAGGTGGGCAGTAGCTGCGCGCTATGCTTTACCACCAGTCCGGATGCATAATTGGTATATCTATTCTGGCATTGCCTAGTTGTGCTGTGTCACCTACCCTATCGCGCCTTGTACGAGTTTCTAGAGTATCCTCTGGTAGCCTCCCGATCAAGAGGTATTACGGTAGTGTATAGACTATTGGCATTATTATGTGTTAAGGTGGAAAATGTAAAGCCTTAACGCTATTTAAAAGTAAGTTTATTTTACTAATAGACACTATTATAATAGCAAAATATTACAACATAGTAAATAGTTTAACGGATCCTTAGGAAATGTGAATCCCGAGCATCTTTTGAGTTACTGCACTCATGTTAGACACTGGATAGGAGATATCAAATCCCTTTAAACATCTCTGACGCCGTTTACACTCATATTTATTTACCGTTGATTTAACTTACGTAAGATCTTTTATTTCTGAGTTTAGTGGTTTGTCTTTTCAATTCGCTCGGGTCAGTCCGAGCATTTCAGGATTTGAAGATTTTATTTTGGAGGACGAAGACGAAGATTTTATTACTATTGCCTATTATATTATTCCACAACATTCTCATTGTTCCACTGCACTGTTAATGATTAATTTCTGGTATGTGTAACTTTGATATGTGTTGTATAAGTATAATTAAATATTTGTAAAACAGCTTCATGAACTGTATATTTTATCATTATATTTTATCCTTCCGCTGTGAGAATTTGTTTTATTTTATTTCTTTCTTCATTTTTCTTATTCACCCCATAACAAATCCGCCCTTCCGTATGGTTTGAATTGGCACGTGTGTCGATTTAAAGCGTGCGAAAAGGCAGGACGTTACAATGTGGTATTAGAGCTTTGGTTTAGCGATAAACCTTAACTTTGTAGGGTCTGACTCTTCATTAATAGGGTTGTAATACCCTATGGGAGTCGCTGAGCGTATATATATGAGAGAGCGTATTTGTTAGTGTTATATAAAAGGATTTAATATTGTGTTAATTTGTTCTGTTTTGTATTTATAAATTCTGGTTGATGCATGAGACGCTATGACATCCATGGGAATTTCTAAACACTTAATAGGACAGATCGACATAATATTTATTTTTAGTATAGGTGAATGAAATAATTTGCCTATTATATTTTCTATATATAAAGTAATAAATTTTGTAAAGGTTATATTCGATTGTAATATATTGGTTGTTAGGTAATGAAATTTATAAATAATAGTTGAAATAAGATTTAAAATTAATAAATAAAATTGGAAATTTAGAACTTAAGTTCCGGGGTTTTGAAATTTCTTTTGAATGATTTTGAAATATAATAATTATATTATTAAAAGAAGTATTTTCTGATATAAGTATTTCAATATAATTTGAAAGAAATGTTTTTAAAAGAAATTTTGGAAAGATAAAGTTGTTCTCCCCTCTCTGTCGTTGGAAAATAATTCAGGTGATGAGTGCACGCATCATCGACATTCATTTTCGAGTTTCGAAGTGGAAAGGCCACTGTAGTCGCTTTACTGCAGATTTATTTGATAAACAAATGTAAATTTTAAATGGTTTTAAATATAATTGGATATATAAAGTGTAAGTATATACATTTATCTATTATTTTAAAATGATTTATGAATAAAACCCGGTATTTAAATTCTTAAGTTTCCGTATTTTGCAGTCGCAATTAGTATAGTAAAATGGAAGTTAACTAATAATTGGAACCTTCAATTTAAATAAGAGTTAAGTAAATGTTTAAGGTATTTATAATTAAATAGGCAGAAAAGATGGATAGTAAGCAAAACCTTTTGAGTTTAAGATGAGTATTTGAAACTCTAAATAAATTAAGAGATTTAATGCTAAGCTATAAATGGGATTAAAGGGAATTTGAAATTGTAACCTATAATACAAAGGATATAATTATTGAACATTGAATAAATTTTAAAAGAAATAAGATAAACTTGTATGATCTTCAGTTACATTCATAAAAGCATATATATATATATATATATATATATATATAACTTACCAGATATTAAAAGTTGAAATGTTTAATAAGAAAATGTAATGGAAATTGTACATATAAAAGAATGTAATGAAGTGTTCAACAAATTGATGTTATTAATAAGAATTTAATGTTGTAACTATTATAAACTTAAGTTATGAAGGAAAGGCCACTAATTAAAGATAATAGAAAGGTTATAAAGAAATGATAATAAACATAAGTTAGTGTTGAAGGCATTTATTTTGAAAATAAGCAGAAAGATGAATACTGTAAATAAATGAAGTTAAGCAGTAAATAAATGAAGTTAAGCAGTGAATAAATGAATGTAATATAATAAAAAGGAAAATTTCATGATATGAATAAGTGAAAATGAGATTTTGGTAGAAATAAATAAAAATAGATAAATAAATGAAAATTTGCAAGGAATAAATGTAAATTAAAAAGATAAACCATTATACGAATGAAAAAGAAATAAAACAACAAATGTATGAATGTAATTAATAAAAAATAAACTTGATTTATTGTTGAAATTGTTGTCTGTTTTTGGTTTATGGTTGTTTGGGGTAAGGATACTTTAAAATTTGTTGGATGAATGAATAATCTACTTAGTTTCATCTAAGACCATTGAGTAAATGGTGAGCTTAATAGTTTATTTTTCATTCTGTACAATTTAAGTTTTTTAAACCCGGACAACTATTTGTTTGTTGCTATGGATGGTTGATTTTATTTGGCTTTATATTGTAGCTGTATGTGTTATTGCAAGTGATTGTTGTTTGGATTGATTTGGTTGTTATGGTTGAAGCAACATTAAATATTTCATTTATATAATTATTAACTCTTATAGATTATATAAGTGAAATGCAGGTTATGGAAGCAATTGTCACTGCTTTTGGTTTCATAATTAAGCGTGAATCGTCCGACAAATAGGTATGTTTTCCAATTACGGATTTATAGCGCTATTATATTGTTTTCCCGGGTTGGGATATATATTATTTTGAAAAAATATATGTTGTATATTGTTATTTTTGGTATTATATTTTCTCCCGAGCCTCTCCGTACAAAGGAGACTCTGCAAAAAAAATTCGTAAATTTTGGACTTAGAAAATATTTTGAAAATGTTTTCCAAACTTTATTAATTTGAATACAAAAGATTTAATTGTTTATAAATCTATATATTTTATTTAATTTATCCAATTCTGTAAACTTATTGTTATGAATATAATGTTTTGAATAATATATATTGATTTATGATTCTTCTTTTCCCTTCTTTTCCTTTTCGAGGATGAAAAGTTTTGAGTGGGAGAGAGTGTAACGACCCGTAAAATTGGATGAATAAATTTGGTCAATTTAATTAAATTTTGTAATTAAATTAGAAAGAAATAAAATTTATAATTTATATCGGAATAAAAGTTCAAGAATGAATTGTAGCAACCAATTGTTGACAATTGAAGTAAAATCAATAAAAGTGAAATAGCGTAAATTGTGCACTTATGTATAAAATTTAAAATTAGTAAATAAGCATAAAAGGGTTGTAAATTAAAGGATTTGTATATAATTTATAATAATTGAATGAATTCGGTATTATGTAGGTAATTATAATAATTAGTTGAAGCTGAATAAACTTAACTGTAACCTTGGCATGTAAACTATTACTATAAGTTACCTATTTAATTAGTGGATGGAATTGGAAATAAATTTTTGTAAAAATAAGTAAATGTTACATTTACGGGGATGTGATACAATGTTAGAAATTAGATGTAGCAATTGTAATTAAAATTAACAATTTAGAATAAAATTGCAATTAATTGAAATTGATGTAAATTGTCTTACTTGGTTGTAAGTTTAATATAAGCAACAAATGGAAATGTTGAATTAGTGAATCATTAATAAAAAAATTAACTGGAATGGAATTCAGTTAATATAATAACAGAAAGAGTGAATGCAAATAGAAATAGTAACGGTTGTAAGATACTATTTAATTGTCCTATTAATTTGTTGTAACTGTTATATTTGGGAATGAGATTTATATTAAGTAAATAAAGGTAGGTATTTTATGAATATATGAATTAATTGAGGTTCTAATTATAATAAATGAATATATTTGACAACTTTAATATAGTTGGAAATAATAGTTAATACAAAGGGAAGTTGGAAATTTGAATATATTGATGGAATGAAATGTGAGGCAGGTGTTAACTGCATTTCTAAGTAATAATAGACTCAATTGTAAGGTTGAAATTGAATCTAACCAGTTTAATTGGAATATATAAAAATTAATTGGATTCAATTTATAGTAAAGGGATTATTTTAAGTAAATAAAATAAATACTATAATTGGTGATTTAGTGTAAAATTTATGAAATAGGGTGAGAACAGTGTATGTAACCAATGGCAAATAAATCTAATGTAATGTTATGTTAGTGTAAATTAAAGGAATTTTTGGAGATATTGTTAAAAAAATTCTATTATGACAAATTGGTTGGATTAAAAGAATGGATAACAAGACTTACCAATTTACTGAATTTAATTTATAAAAATTTGATAAATTGCAAATGAATGAAAGTAAATATTTAATTATTACGTTAATTTAAAAGTTAATTTGAAATTGGAGAATATTTATGTAATAGCTTTGAACCCAATGTTAATTTCCTCCATTTGACCATAATGAATTGAATAATAAGAATGAATAGTGAATTCAATGGAATTATTGAAAATTCAATTTATAATTTATGAATATAATGAAATTTGAATTTACGCTGAAATTATGATTGAATAAACATTAAATTGGCATCCAAATTTGTTTAAAGTCATTGTAAATGATTAAGAAATTTTAAATGACAATGTTTGTCAATTATCGACTTAAAATTGACAATTTGATTTAACTAATTAATTATTAATTTATTTAATTAATGGAAAAATAGCCATTTTGGCCATTGACTCGGATTTCGACGAAACTAGTTTCATCGGATCTGTAATGGTGAATTATTGTAGGGTTTCAAGTTTCGTAGCGATGGGACTTATCGTTTGATCGTACGGACTCGAAAAGCCTTGAAATTAATAAAATTGAATTCGATTGAAAATATTGATTTGAGCATAAATTCTCCATACGATGTAATTTGGACTTGAAACCTTTTCCATCGCGTTTAAAATATTTAAAAACATCTATTTTGGCATATGGGTTGACCCAATTTCGTTTCGGAGTCGAAACAGGCTTTTCGGCCCATATATCGTTCAACGCGTATATCAATTGGGCCCACCTACTCTAATTTCACTTTTGCCTATAAATATCCTGCTATAAACCCTAGCAGTCTCTATTCCTCATTCCTATACGTACAATTCATTCTATTCTTTCTCTTCTCCTCAATGGCTGCAAACCCTAATTTCAATTGCAATTTAAAAATCAGTGAAATTCAAATAGCTCAGAAAAATTCGAGAAAAATATACATCGAAGATCTTATCAATACGAATCTGCATCTGTTGTCTATTTCTGAAATCGATGCTAGAGCCAACCTCAATTCGCGGTCAAAGTCAAAAATTTGAAGTTTGTTTTCGGCGTCTATCCATGAAATTGTTTGGGGGGTTTTGGCATGCCCGATGACCGGAGTGGATCGGAGGTGGTCGCGTGACCATATCGTGGTCATGGGGGTCGTAATCGGCGACTTAGGGTTTCGAAAACCCTAACGGGCCGCGGCATGATTCTGGAGGGCCGGGGTGGTGCCAGTCGGTAGAGGGGAGATGGGGAAACTCGGCGACGGCGGTGTCTCAACATATCGTGGCTTTGGGTAGGCACACGGCGCGGTCAACGGATGGGTCAACGGCGTGTTAATGGGTTATATTAGTTTCGCATTCGCTGTTCTGTGCGTTCTAGAGGAAGAAGGTGTGGGTCCACGTGTACGTATTCCTTTATTTTTTTTACTAATTTAAATTGAATATCTTCTGATCTTAATAACTTTTACCTACGATATCCGTTTTACGCGCGGTTTTCTCCGCTAGGTTCGTATTGGGATTCTGGAGATTTTAGCGCTAGTTTGGACGGATGCTGAGACTGTCCAATTTTTGGGTTTAAATTTGAATTTAAATTCATTTTAAATCCAAAGGTGAGTGTTTTAACCCACTCACAACTTCTAAAATTTCTTATGTTTGTTAAATTTATTTATGATGTGATTTGATATTTATTTACAACTATTTGGCGCATGTTTAATCATCATCTCAATTAAATTGCTTATTTGAATTAAATTGTTATTCAATTTATTATTCATATAAACTGCCAATTAAAATAATTTATTATTGAATAAATAAATTGCCAGTAATTAATTGTTATTTATTGATGTTATGGTTTGTTTTGGATGATGATTGTGATAGACGTATGATCTGTTGATGGATGAATGGATTTTTTATTATATATTATTTCAAACTTTAAGTTATTATGCATTTTTATTTCATTCGGGATTGCGGTTTAAAATGATATATAACCGTAAATTTATTTTAAATTACGGATTGAAATGATAAATACCCGTATCACTTGACCATAGGATAGAGAATTATATACAGGCATCGCGGTGTATATATATAAAAATATTTTGAAATGATTTTCTATTGTTTTGGAAAGGAATATACGGTTTAATAAATATTAATTTTTGATGCTATATTAATATTATTTTATATATATAGATCGTTAAATCCTTGAATTTAAGCTATGTATAAAATTGATTTAATAAAATGAGTTTAATAATGGAGTTTGATTGTTTTATATTATATGGTTTAGTACCTATTTAAGATATTGTACATATAGAGTTTTTAAACGACTTAAATGAAATTTAAGTTGGAATATAAATATGGAATTGGTTTAAATTGAATTATTTAAGAATTGTGCCTGAATAAATTTGATTTGAAATTTAATAAGAATGGAGACTTTTAAGTGTATGATTCTTATAACTTGATTTGCTATAACGTCCACCTTTTTCGCACACTTTAAATCGACACACGTGCCAATTCAAACCATACGGAAGGGCGGATTATTATGGGGTAAAGAAGAAAAAAACAGAGAAGAAGAAAAAAAACTAAACAGAATCTCACAGCGGAAGGATAAAATATAATAATCAAATATACAGTTTATAAATCTGTTTACAAAACCATTTATATAATACATATCAGAGTTACACATACCAATAACAATGCAGCGGAATAGTGTGTGGTGCACTAGTATAAATAATAATAATATAAATCTTCGTCTTCGTCCTCCAGAGCTAAATCTTGAAATCCTGAAACGCTCGGACTGACCCGAGCGAATTTGAAAAGACAAAAACACTCGAGTCAGAACTAAAAGATCTTATGTGAGTTAAATTAACAGAAATAAATATGAGTACAGTAACTCAAGAGATGCTCGGGATTTACATCTCCTAAGGATCCGTTAAACTATTTACTATGTAGTATATTGCGCTACTATAGTAGTGTCTATTCATACAATAAACTTACTTTTAAATAGCGTTAAGGGGTTACCCATATAGCCCTTAACACAGAATATATTCCCATAGTCTATACAGTACCGTAATCTCCCCCGTACTGGGCATCGTCAGAGGGCACTCCATAGGTATGGTACAAAACCAAAATCGTATAAGGCGCGCTAGGGTAGGTGACACGGCACAACTAGGCAATGCCAGGGTAGATATACCAATTGCTATCCAGGCTGGTGGTAACGCGTAGCCGCAGCTACCGCCCACCTCGAACTAACACCCCCAAATCAAAGAAATCAATAATGGCCACCGAATCAATCCAAAGTCAGAGTATAGTATCGAAGGAGTGCGTTCGATCAGAGGAATGACCTCATTGGCCCGAGAATCGCTCCTGTTTTAGCCACCTTATGCCAACTCACGGGAGTCGGGTCCACGTATTTACCTTGCAGGAAACGCCGCCACCAACCTACTTCATTTTGGAATCTCCACCGCGTACACGGTTGTTAAAGTGGTTTTGGGAGTTGGCAGAGAGTATGACAACTTCCGATCCCGGTCTCTTCAACAACCAAACGTTATTATAACACTGCGGTCATTTAAAGATAGTTTATACTTTAAAACCAAAATAAAATTTCCATTTCAAACTATGAATACGATATCATTTTAAAACCCAAAACAATAGGATATCATTTTATTCCAAATATATTTCTTTTCCAAAAATCATACTGCTTTAAAATTTATAATATCTGGAAACCAACCATTTGAATTATACTTTCAAAGCATAATATTACGAAATTCAAAATTTTAAAACCATAACTTCTAAAACTTGAATGGTTTGGATATTCAACGGTATATAAAATAAATGGTTTAACTTTAAAGTTACTTTGTGAAGAAAAATAATTTCCATGGCTTTTCAAATATATTACTTTGTTTAAAGTTTAAACCATAGTTTAAATATCACTTCAAGTTCCAGAAACCCCTTCAATTTCTATATATATATCCATTTGGAGTATTAATATTTCAAAACTAAAGTTGGATTTTCTTCTTTCAACAATTAATATTCTATTATTTAGTCTTGAATATTCATATAACTTCCATAAATAAAACTCCAATTCCTAGCAATTAAATATTTTCTCAAATTTACTTTATACTAGAATTTTCATTTTTAATTCATCTTGGGAAATCCAGTTATAAATATCATACCTTAAAATTTCCAAACTTAAACATATAAGATAAATTTCCAAATTCCATTTTCTCAAATTTTCATTTTTATTCAACAGGTTTATACACAACTTAATTTTCAAATTTTTAACTTCATATGTATATATATCGAAGAATAATATTTTATACAATATCAAAATCAAATTTTTATAAACCGTATCCCATCCAAACCATAGAAATCACTTTAAATAATTTATATATAGACTACGGTGCCTGTATATAATTTTCTATCCTATGGTCAAGTGATACGGGTGTTTATCATTTCAATCCGCAAACTAAAAATAAAAATTTACGGTTGTATATCATTTCAAACCACAATCCTGAATGGAACGAAAATGCATGATAACTTGTAGTTTAATGATATAAAATAAAACATCCATTCATCCATCATCATCCATCATCCAAATCACAATCATCATCCAATAACAAAACAATATCAATATATATCCGATAATATATAACAGGTAATAACTGGCAGTTATATTCAAAAATAAATTTAACAACTATTAAACTAACAGTTTATCTGCAAATAAATAACTATAACTGTCAATCTATATGCAGTAATAAAATTTAAATGAACAGTTATATTAAATAAATGCGATTTAACAGATATGATGAATAAAACATGCCAAACAGTCATAAATAAATCTCTACTCATATCTAAAATAAATTTAACAAAAACAAAAACTTTTAGAAGTTGTGAGTGGGTTAAAACACTCACCTTTTGAATTTAAATCAAATTTTAATCCGATTTAAACCCAAAAATTCGACGGTCTCCAAATCTGTTCAAACCTGCGTCATCAGATCCAGAATTTAAATACGATCCTAACAAAAAAAATCGCGCGTGAAACCGAATTCGTATGTAAAAGTTATAGCGATTCGAAACGTTTGAAACAAAATAAAATAAAAATAAAACTAACCAAAATAATAGCGACGTATGCAATCCTCTTCACGCGCCTGGAACGAAACCAGTTCACTACGTTCGAACCCATGAACACGTCCATTGACCGGACTTTGACCATCGATCGCGTCCACCTCCGGCCACCGTTCATCAAGCTCCCATCACCACTAGCTTGCCCTTGCCGGGCCGCCTCCATCCCCCTAGGTCCGACCCACTCCAGTCACGGCCGGCCGCCACCTATAGCCTAGGGCCGAAACCCTAATTGCAAAATCTACGACGATCTAGCCATTAACCAACCATGAAACTCACATGGATGCGATCCCCTCAGCCCTCTCCACAAACCCCAGAAACCGTTTGACGATCTGACGAAGTTTGTTACGGCGATGATGTAAGGCCGAAAATGATTTGAATTTTTCTAGACAAACGATAGCTCCAATCGAAAAATGGATATCACCACTGAATTACGCTCATCGAGAGCATTGACATATATTTTTTTTGAATTTTGAATTGAAGTAGATCTAGGTTTTGCAACCATTGAGGAAGAGAAAGAGATGAAGAAAAATGAACGTACAGCCAAATGACAATAGAAAGGAGGCTAGGGTTTATCACAGCATATTTATAGACAAATAGAAGAAGGCTAGGTGGGCACGAATTACGAACGTGCTAAACGGTAGTTGGCCCAAAAAGCCCGTTCTGACCCCGGAACGAAATTTATTAAACCCATATATCCAAATAGGTATTTTAAAATATTCTGAACGCGATGGAAAAAGTTTCGCGTCCAAATTTGATCGTATGAAGAAGTTATGCTGAAAACAAAATTTCTAAATTGATTTCAAATTGATTTTAATTAAATCGATTTCAAGGCGTTTCGCGTCCGTACGATCAAACGAAAGGTCCGATCGATGCGAAACTTGAAACCCTACAATAATTCACCGATACGGATCCGATGAAACTGGTTTCATCGAAATCCGAGTCCGTGGCGAAAATGGCTATTTTTATATTAATTAAATAAATAGGCAAATAAATTAATTAAATTCAATCTTTAAAATTTTGACTATAAAATTGAAAATTTTATCACTTTTATATTTTCAATTTAGTTACAACAATTTAAACAAACCCAGATATCAATGTCAAGTAAATAAATTTATAAATTTCAGTGTTTGAGTTCAATTACGGTAAATTCAGATATTGTAAATTCAAATTCCCAAGAATTTACTTAAATTTAACTTTGACTATGACCTTATAGTTTACTGCGTATTATTACGTCAATTAATATAACTTTACGTTTATTTCAAATCTACCAATTACAACCAAATAAAACCTTTCAATTGTTTTTCATTAATAGGTATTTCAATGAATTAGTTAGTATTCAACTTGCATAATATTTAATTCTAACCGCTGCAATAATTAAGCTTTATTTTAAATTGGATTTAGATGGAAGGATTTGTTTGCCTTTCCTTAACTACTATATTCAAAAATTCTGCCTTTCTTTGTATTACTACTATTTCCATTTATATTGAAATTGTAAAACATATTAAAAAAATTAGAATCTCAAATAAGCTTATTCAAATAGGTTTCCTCCTTTTAAATTAACTTATGAAACAAATATGCATTTTAGTTGCTAATTACATTTACTCTTTACAATTACAGTTCTTACCCACATAAATGAGACAATCAATTTCATCTAAGTGTAGTTGTCTTCAAATATTTTGATAACTATAATTCCATGCCCTAAAATATAACGACTGTTAAATAAAATCTTAACATTGTTTACAATTATTACTTTAATTATTATTAATGTAATATAAAATTAAAATTATGGTAACTGATCCAAACTTCAAATTAACAAACTACCACAATAGGCAACGTACAGTTACTAATTGATTTATATTTATTAAAAATTTAATTTCAATCTTAATTATCAATAAGTAACGTACCATAAATATTATTGTTACCCTTATCATATAAATAAGCTCTTATTACTCACAATTACTATATTAATTTGGATTGCACTACATCTTATTCATCACTTGCTTAAACCTAAATTCCTATTTCATTCATAAATGCTAAAATAAATCGATTATTACATAATTTCTTTTATCAATATTCATGCTATTCATGCTATTCATGTTAAATTCAATTCCTTTGCACATAAATTCATTTACTAAAGTTCACGATTATTTATTTACCATACAATCACCTTCCCATTCATATTTTAATATCTACCCACAATTATTTCAATTCACTATCTTATATTAATGTCATCAAAAATTCTATTCATCATTATAAACTTAAAAATCTATATACGTTTATTGATTTATTTCTATTTGCCATATGTTCCATTCTTAATTTAGTATGACAACCTAAAGTACTCCATTCAATCGACAATCCTTTTCAATTGTTAATACTTAACTTAAATTTTTACGGTTGCATTCCATCTGCACTTCCGTTACTTATGATAATAATTAGTAACGTTTATGCCATCAACCCATCATAATTTTTACCCTTAATTGAGTTTGATTTCCAAATAAATTTGCAGACCCTTAATTAGGCAATTTATAAAAGTTTGTCATCATACTCATAGTTCTACGCTTATGCTAAGTCTTAAATTTCAATAAATTTATAAATTTTGAGATGTTCATTAGAGTTTACAAATTTATTGACTTGGAATAACAGGATTCCTTAATCTATTCCAATTTATCGTTCAAAATCTTTTATTGCATTAAATCGGTTTAATACTATCATAAATTTCTCATATTAAATTTTATATCCAGGTAAGAATTATTTTCCAACTTACTTCATTTGAATATTATACAAATTTCTATATAAATAAGTTTTTTAAGGCATCATTCATATAATTTATTTTAGCCTTTATTTCAATATTTGTTTATAAAGTGAAAATTTTTCCACTAAATTAAATTATAAAGCTCATAAATCCAACCTAGTTAAATCCATGTATTATACGGGTCGTTACACTCTCCCCCACTCAAAACTTTTCGTCCCCGAAAAGGAAAAAGAAGGGAGAAGAAAGAATTAAATAACAATACATCTTATTCAAAATATTAAATTTATAAACAATAATTTACTAAATTTTTTTCTTAAATAAAATATACCCTTTTAATAATCATTATACCTTTTTATACTTAAATAAATAAAGTTTGGAAAACATTTTCAAATAATCTCTAAGCGGTTTCAATCACTAACAACAAATCAATCCAACAAACATCCATTTCAACAAACAGCATACCCAACAAATATAAAACAACCATATAATCATACAAACAAATGGTTATTCGTGTTCAAAACTTCTAAATTGCACGGAATGAAGAATAAACTACTAGCGTATCATTAACTCAACAGTCTTAGATAAAACTAAATAGATTATTCATTCATCCAAATCCAAATTTTAAAGCACCCTTGCCCAAACAACCATCAACAACCAATTTCAAACAACAATCAACTTATCTTCTTAATAATTTCATTTCATACATTTGTTATCTGATTTTCTCTTTTTATTCAAACCACATAAATTTTCCTTTCATAATTTACATTTATTTCTAACAACTTTAAATTTTATCTTCTCGTTCAGTGGTTGTTTCCTTAATCTCAACTTATTAATTACCATTTTTCATTTATATTTATCCAGGTCATGTACGTTTCTTTTATTTGTACCATATTTAATGCACTTCTCAATTTCAATCATTTAGTTGATGCTTACATTTCCATTTGTTTTTAATTATAGAAATCCCTTTTTTTCACTTAAATTCTTAACTTATAACATCTATTCTTTTAAATAAAGGATTCTATTAATACATTTACTAGGGTTGGCAGTCATTTATTTGTCACTTACTTCCTGTTATATTAACTAGTAGCATTTAAATCATACTTAAGTTTATAACCCTACACATCATATCCTTATTTATAAAAGAATTTCATTTTCTTTACTTAAGTTTAAAATCACCTATTTAAAATACTTACCTTCAATTATGGTAAAATTTTCAATTTATAACTTAAGTTTATAACATTAAATTCTTATTTAATATAACAATTCATTGAATACTTCATTATTTCCAAAATTTCTACTTGTATAACATTCTATTCCAATCTCTTATCTAACATTTCAACTTTTTATATTTGGTAAGTTATTTATGTTAAAGAAAAATGCAAAAGAACTTATACAAGTTTTATCTCATCTTTTAATTAAGTTTAATGTTAATCAATATTACTTTTTGTCTCATATGGTAAAAATTTCAAATTTCCCTTTATAACTTTGCATTAATTCTCTTACCTAAATTAGAGGTTTCAATTTATTAATTACTTACTTTTATCTCACTAAAATAATTTTAAACAATTAATTAATGGAAATTTGTGAATTAAATACCGGGTCAAATTTCAAATTATTCTTCAAAATAATAGATAAATAATTTCTTACAACTTATATATCTCTAATTATATTGAAAACCATTCAAAAATTTAGATATTTTAAAAATAAATTTGCAGTAGAATTTACTACAGTGGTCTTTCCCCCTCGAAACTCGAAAATGAAAGTCGATGATGCGGCCGCCATCACCGAAATTATTTTCCAGCGACAGAGAAGAAAGTACAAAACTTATTTTCTCAAAATCATCTTTAAACAGTTCTTTCAAGTTACATTGAAAAACTTATATCAGAAAATACTTCTAAAATATTATTATTATATTCCAATCATTTGAAAGAAGTTTCCCAAACCCCGGAATTTAAGTTCTAAAATCTCCAATTTGATTTATTATAATTTCAACTTAGCTTCAATTATTATTAATATTTTTATTAACTAACACCCAATCTATAGCAACCAAATATATATATCATTTGAAATTTTTTATTTTATATATAGAAAATATATAATAGGCAAAATTATTTCATTCACCTATAATAAAAACAAATATTCTGTCGGTCTGTCCTATTAAGTGTTTAGAAATCCTTATTGATGTCATAGCGTCCCATGCACCAACCAGAATTTATAAATACAAAACGGAACAGATTAACACAATATCAAAATCTTTTAATAATACTAACAAATACGCTCTCTCATATATATACACTCAATGACTCCCATAGGGTATTACTACCCTATTAGCAAAGAGTCAAACCCCACAAAGCTAAGGTTTATCGCTAAACCAAAGCTCTGATACCAGCTGTAATGTCCCACCTTTTTCGCACACTTTAAATCGACACACGTGCCAATTCAAACCATACGGAGGGCGGATTGTTATGGGGTAAATAAGAAAAAAACAGAGAAGAAGAAAAAAAAAACTAAACAGAATCTCACAGCGGAAGGATAAAATATAATAATCAAATATACAGTTTATAAATCTGTTTACAAAACCATTTATATAATACATATCAGAGTTACACATACCAATAACAATGCAGCGGACCAGTGTGTAGTGCACTAGTATAAATAATAATAATATAAATCTTCGTCTTCGTCCTCCAGAGCTAAATCTTGAAATCCTGAAACGCTCGGACTGACCCGAGCGAATTTGAAAAGACAAAAACACTCGAGTCAGAACTAAAAGATCTTATGTGAGTTAAATTAACAGAAATAAATAAGAGTACAGTAACTCAAGAGATGCTCGGGATTTACATCTCCTAAGGATCCGTTAAACTATTTACTATGTAGTATATTGCGCTACTATAGTAGTGTCTATTCATACAATAAACTTAATTTTAAATAGCGTTAAGGGGTTACCCATATAGCCCTTAACACAGAATATATTCCCATAGTCTATACAATACCGTAATCTCCCCCGTACTGGGCGTCGTCAGAGGGCACTCCATAGGTATGGTACAAAACCAAAATCGTATAAGGCGCGCTAGGGTAGGTGACACGGCACAACTAGGCAATGCCAGGGTAGATATACCAATTTCTATCCGGGCTGGTGGTAACGCGTAGCCGCAGCTACCGCCCACCTCGAACTAACACCCCAAATCAAAGAAAGCAATAGTGGCCACCGAATCAATCCAAAGTCAGAGTATAGTATTGAAGGAGTGCGTTCGATCAGAGGAATGACCTCATTGGCCCGAGAATCGCTCCTGTTTTAGCCACCTTATGCCAACTCACGGGAGTCGGGTCCACGTATTTACCTTGCAGGAAACGCCGCCACCAACCTACTTCATTTTGGAATCTCAACCACATACACGGTTGTTAAAATGGTTTTCGGAGTTGGCAGAGAGTATGACAACTTTCGATCCCGGTCTCTTCAACAACTAAACGTTATTATAACACCGCGGTCATTTAAAGATAGTTTATACTTTAAAACCAAAATAAAATTTCCATTTCAAACTATGAATACGATATCATTTTAAAACCCAATAGGATATCGTTTTATTCCAAATATATTTCTTTTCCAAAAATCATACTGCTTTAAAATTTATAATATCTGGAAACCAACCATTTGAATTATACTTTCAAAGCATAATATTACGAAATTCAAAATTTTAAAACCATAACTTCTAAAACTTGAATGGTTTGGATATTCAACGGTATATAAAATAAATGGTTTAACTTTAAAGTTACTTTGTAAAGAAAAATAATTTCCATGGCTTTTCAAATATATTACTTTGTTTAAAGTTTAAACCATAATTTAAATATCACTTCAAGTTCCAAAAACCCCTTCAATTTCTATATATATATATATATCCATTTGGAGTATTAATATTTCAAAACTAAAGTTGGATTTTCTTCTTTCAACAATTAATATTCTATTATTTAGTCTTGAATATTCATATAAATTCCATAAATAAAACTCCAATTTCTAGCAATTAAATATTTTCTCAAATTTACTTTATACTAGAATTTTCATTTTTAATTCATCTTGGAAAATCCAGTTATAAATATCATACCTTAAAATTTCCAAACTTAAACATATAAGATAAATTTCCAAATTCCATTTTCTCAAATTTTCAATTTTATTCAACAGGTTTATACACAACTTAATTTTCAAATTTTTAACTTCATATGTATATATGTAGAAGAATAATATTTTATACAATATCAAAATCAATTTTTTATAAACCGTATCCTATCCAAACCATAGAAATCACTTTAAATAATTTATATATAGACTACGGTGCCTGTATATAATTTTCTATCCTATGGTCAAGTGATACGGATGTTTATCATTTCAATCCGCAAACTAAAAATAAAAATTTACGGTTGTATATCATTTCAAACCACAATCCTGAATGGAATGAAAATGCATGATAACTTGTAGTTTAATTATATAAAATAAAACATCCATTCATCCATCATCATCCATCATCCAAATCACAATCATCATCCAATAACAAAACAATATCAATATATTTCCGATAATATATAACAGGTAATAACTGGCAGTTATATTCAAAAATAAATTTAACAACTATTAAACTAACAGTTTATCTGCAAATAAATAACTATAACTGTCAATCTATATGCAGTAATAAAATTTAAATGAACAGTTATATTAAATAAATGCGATTTAACAGATATGATGAATAAAACATGCCAAACAGTCATAAATAAATCTCTACTCATATCTAAAATAAATTTAACAAAAATAAAAACTTTTAGAAGTTGTGAGTGGGTTAAAACACTCACCTTTTGAATTTAAATCAAATTTTAATCCGATTTAAACCCAAAAATTCGACGGTCTCCAAATCTGTTCAAACCTGCGTTATCAGATCTGGAATTTAAATACGATCCTAACAAAAAAATCGCGCGTGAAACCGAATTCGTATGTAAAAGTTATAGCGATTCGAAACATTTGAAACAAAATAAAATAAAAATAAAACTAACCAAAATAATAGCCACGTATGCAATCCTCTTCACGCACCTGGAACGAAACCAGTTCACCACGTTCGAACCCATGAACACGTCCATTGACCGGACTTTGACCATCGATCGCGTCCACCTCCGGCCACCGTTCATCAAGCTCCCATCACCACTAGCCTGCCCTTGCTGAGCCGCCTCCATCCCCCTAAGTCCAGCCCTCTCCAGTCACGGCCGGCCGCCACCTATAGCCTAGGGTCGAAACCCTAATTACAAAATCTACGACGATCTAGCCATTAACCAACCATGAAACTCACATGGATGCGATCCCCTCAGCCCTCTCCACAAACCCCAGAAACCGTTTGACGATCTGACGAAGTTTGTTACGGCGATGATGTAAGGCCGAAAATGATTTGAATTTTTCTGGACAAACGATAGCTCCAATCGGAAAACGGATATCACCACTGAATTACGCTCATCGAGAGCATTGACATATATATTTTTTTTTGAATTTTGAATTGAAGTAGATCTAGATTTTGCAACCATTGAGGAAGAGAAAGAGATGAAGAAAAATGAACGTACAGCCAAATGACAATAGAAATGAGGCTAGGGTTTATCACAGCATATTTATAGACAAATAGAAGAAGGCTAGGTGGGCACGAATTACGAACGTGCTAAACGGTAGTTGGCCCAAAAAGCCCGTTCTGACCCCGGAACAAAATTTATTAAACCCATATATCCAAATAGGTATTTTAAAATATTCTGAACGCGATGGAAAAAGTTTCACGTCCAAATTTGATCGTATGAAGAAGTTATGCTGAAAACAAAATTTCTAAATTGATTTCAAATTGATTTTAATTAAATCGATTTCAAGGCGTTTCGCGTCCGTACGATCAAACGACAGGTCCGATCGATACGAAACTTGAAACCCTACAATAATTCACCGATACGGATCCGATGAAACTGGTTTCGTCGAAATCCGAGTCCGTGGCCAAAATGGCTATTTTTATTTTAATTAAATAAATAGGCAAATAAATTAATTAAATTCAATCTTTAAAATTTCGACTTTAAAATTGAAAATTTTATCACTTTTATATTTTCAATTTAGTTACAACAATTTAAACAAACCTAGATATCAATGTCAAGTAAATAAATTTATAAATTTCAGTGTTTGAATTCAATTACGGTAAATTCAGATATTGTAAATTCAAATTCCCAAGAATTTACTTAAATTTAACTTTGACTATGACCTTATAGTTTACTGCGTATTATTACGTCAATTAATATAACTTTACGTTTATTTCAAATCTACCAATTACAACCAAATAAAACCTTTCAATTGTTTTTCATTAATAGGTATTTCAATGAATTAGTTAGTATTCGACTTGCATAATATTTAATTCTAACCGCTGCAATAATTAAGCGTTATTTTAAATTGGATTTAGATGGAAGGATTTGTTTGCCTTTCCTTAACTACTATATTCAAAAATTCTGCCTTTCTTTGTATTACTGCTATTTCCATTTATATTGAAATTGTAAAACATATTAAAAAAATTAGAATCTCAAATAAGCTTATTCAAATAGGTTTCCTCCTTTTAAATTAACTTATGAAACAAATATGCATTTTAGTTGCTAATTACATTTACTCTTTACAATTACAGTTCTTACCCACATAAATGAGACAATCAATTTCATATAAGTGTAATTGTCTTCAAATATTTTGATAACTATAATTCCATGCCCTAAAATATAATGACTGTTAAATAAAATCTTAACATTATTTACAATTATTACTTTAATTATTATTAATGTAACATAAAATTAAAATTATGGTAACTGATCCAAACTTCAAATTAACAAACTACCACAATAGGCAACGTACAGTTACTAATTGATTTATATTTATTAAAAATTTAATTTCAATCTTAATTATCAATAAGTAACGTACCATAAATATTATCGTTACCCTTATCATATAAATAAGCTCTTATTACTCACAATTACTATATTAATTTGGATTGCACTACATCTTATTCATCACTTGCTTAAACCTAAATTCCTATTTCATTCATAAATGCTAAAATAAATCGATTATTACATAATTTCTTTTGTTAATATTCATGCTATTCATGTTAAATTCAATTCCTTTGCACATAAATTCATTTACTAAAGTTCACGATTATTTATTTACCATACAATCACCTTCCCATTCATATTTTAATATCTACCCACAATTATTTCAATTCACTATCTTATATTAATGTCATCAAAAATTCTATTCATCATTATAAACTTAAAAATCTATATACGTTTATTGATTTATTTCTATTTGCCATATGTTCCATTCTTAATTTAGTATGACAACCTATAGTACTCCATTCAATCGACAATCCTTTTCAATTGTTAATACTTAACTTAAATTTCTACGGTTGCATTCCATCTGCACTTCCGTTACTTATGATAATAATTAGTAACGTTTATTCCATCAACCCATCATAATTACTTACCCTTAATTGAGTTTGATTTCCAAATAAATTTGCTGACCCTTAATTAGGCAATTTATAAAAGTTTGTCATCATACTCATAGTTCTACGCTTATGCTAAGTCTTAAATTTCAATAAATTTATAAATTTTGAGATGTTCATTAGAGTTTACAAATTTATTGACTTGCAAGAACAGGATTCCTTAATCTATTCCAATTTATCATTCAAAATCTTTTATTGCATTAAATCGGTTTAATACTATCATAAATTTCTTATATTAAATTTTATATCCAGGTAAGAATTATTTTCCAACTTACTTCATTTGAATATTATACAAATTCTATATAAATAAGTTTTTTAAGGCATCATTCATATAATTTATTTTAGCCTTTATTTCAATATTTGTTTATAAAGTGAAAATATTTCCACTAAATTAAATTACAAAGCTCATAAATCCAACCTAGTTAAATCCATGAATTATACAGGTCGTTACAGATTTGGTATAAAGTAATTTAAATAAATATGAAGTTGAGATAAATGAATTTATCAAGTTAATTAAATTGAAAGAATATCCGGTTGTTGGGAGTTAAAAGTTTTCTTAAATTATATTGAATTTATTAAGTAAACATCTTAAATCTAAATAATCGAAATTGAATTTGATATATATGGAATTATCAAAGAATTAGTTTTGAAATGGTGGAATATTTAAAGCTTTGAAATATATGGGAATTGAAATGTTTATTTTGGATTTAAATCTATATTTGGAATTGATTTGTTAAGGTGAAGAAACTATATTTTTTATATAAAGTAATTTATATTTTAACCATTTAAGTGGTGTGGTTATATTTCAAAGTTATGTAATTCAAAGTTTTATGTTTTGGAAGGCTATATTTCAAGCGTTTGGTTTCGAAATATTATAACTTTGAAAATGTTATGATTTTGGAAAAAAGGATATATTTGAAATAAAAATGATATCATATGGTTTGGGTTTTAAAATAGAAATGATATTGTATTTATATGGTTTTGAAATGGATTTTTTATTCTGGTTTTGAAGTACAATTATTTTAAAATAACCGTGGTGTTATAATAACGTTTGGTTGTTAAAGAGACCGGGATGGGAAGTTGTCATACTCTCTGCCAACCCGGAAAACCACTTTAACAATCATGTACGCGGCGGAGATTCCAGAATGAAGTAGGATGGCGGCAACGTTTCCTTTGAGGTAAATACGTGGACCCGACTCCCGTGAGTTGGCATAAGGTGGATAAAACAGGAGCGATTCTCGAGCCCACTTTAACAATCATGTACGCGGTGGAGATTCCAGAATGAAGTAGGATGGTGGCAGCGTTTCCTTTGAGGTAAATACGTGGACCCGACTCCCGTGAGTTGGTATAAGGTGGCTAAAACATGAGCGATTCTCGGGCCAATGAGGTAGCACCTTTGATTGGACACGTCCCTTCGATTTTATACTTTGACTTTTAGATTGATTCGGTGGCCACTTTTGATTTTCTTTTTTGGAGGTGTGGCTCGAGGTGGGCGGTAGCTGCGCACTATGCGTTACCACCAGCCCGGATGCGTAATTGGCATATCTACCCTGGCATTGCCTAGGTCTGCCATGTCACCTACCCTATCGCGCCTTGTACGAGTTTTTATTTGTGTTGTACCTATGGAGTATCCTCTGGTAGCCTCCCGATCAAGAGGTATTACGGTACTGTATAGACTATTGGCATTATTACGTGTTAAGGTGGAAAATGTAAAGCCTTAACGCTATTTAAAGTATGCTGATTTTACTAATAGACACTATTATAATAGCGAAATATTACTACATAGTAAATAGTTTAACGGACCCTTAGGAGATGTGAATCTCGAGCATCTTTTGAGTTACTGCACTCACGTTAGACACTGGATATGAGATGTCAAATCCCGTAAACATCTCCGATGCCGTTTACACTCATATTTATTTACCGTTGATTTAACTTACGTAAGATCTTTTAGTTCTGACTCGAATGCTTTGTCCTTTCAATTCGCTCGGGTCAGTCCGAGCTTTTCAGGATTTGAAGATTTTATTCTGGAGGACGAAGACGAAGATTTTATTACTATTTCCTCGTATATTATTCCACTACATTCTCATTGTTCCGATGCATGATATGTGTTGTATAAGTATAATTAAATATTTGAAAAACAGCTTCATAAACTGTATATTTTATTATTATATTTTATCCTTCCGCTGTGAGATTCTGTTTTATTTTATTTCTTTCTTTTTCTTATTCACCCCATAAAAAATCCGCCCTTCTGTATGGTTTGAATTGGCACGTGTGACGATTTCAAGCGTGCGAAAAGGTGGGACGTTACAATTTGAAACTATTTTCAAAGGATTGAAGTATAGAAAAATATCTTGCGAAGGTATTTTGAAATAAATAATTTGAAAAAATTAATAAAGCCCGATGGTTGTTTGTGGATGTTATACGGTAGTTAAATAATCGACTATCAATAGTGGCCAATGCGTTGATCGTTTGAAGAGACTGAGATCGGGATCAATTTCCCGAAAACGACTTCAATCCGATTTGAACGTATTCGTGCATAAGGCAAGAGCTTGGAGTCAAAGATGGAGCAGTGAAGGGAAAGGGCTAGTCGCTACTAATCCATAGGGTGATTCCAAAATGGATGTAGTAGAAGTAGTGCCTTCGGTTCCGTTCGGATCGGGAACGGACTTGTATGGATGAATGCTATTAGACCATCGTCAAAGGGACGATGAGCATTCTAAGTGAATGTGTGCTAAAAAGTTAACGCGTAGCCTCGAGACTCATCAACCAAAAATGGCTAAAATAGGGGAGGTGCAGGAAGGCTAAGTGGCTAGCAACCAATTAGGTTAAGGTCATCCCTGTCTAGATGTCCCTTTATTTCGGCTGCGTGGGTGGTTTCCGATCCCAACCAGAGGTGATCTTATTCAGACTATCCATTAAGGGGTAGCTCCAGTCTTGTGTTGTAGGGGATCAGGGTGGATCTTGGGTACGTTGATCTAGACCAGGTACTGTGACGGGCGGTACACCGGTAGCCCCGCCATTGTATGGAATCCAATCTCCAATAAGCACCTGTACGTTTTTAATTGTGTCCAACTATTGCTGGAAACGTGAGATTCTAGCATTTCAGCTAGATTCTATTTTACTTTCCATAGACACTATTATAATATCCGACGGATTTGATGAAAATGTTTTGGTTATCGTATGGTAAAAACCGACATGTTTATTTGTGGCGTGGTCTTACGGGATAACTTTGTTTCAAAGGATTATGGAAACTTTAATAATCTAATTGAGCATGTATTCTCACGCTGGTATTCCAGAATGACTCAGGTGTTATTTCACTATAATGCTCGAATTTGACAGAGTATTATAGGTACATGAAAAGATGCTATGGACCTCAAGAGACTAGCTGGATGGTAAGATGTATTCGATGTATATTCTGCTGTGTATGGTTAACTGTGCAGTCAGTTTTTGTGAGGACGGGTTATGATAACTATGCAGTTATGTGCTATGAATTTTTTTGTACTATGATGATGTAATGCATATAATAGATACAGTTCTTTTTGTATAAAGATTCACTCATTTATCTATTATATATTATTCCGCTGCGATTGTGAGATTATGATATTATTTCTATTTCTTCTTCTACCTCCTTCTTCTTTCCCTTACGGTCTGGTTTTTCGGCATTCGATTGTTCGGCATTTAATACAGTGGGCATATTGATGCCGATTTTCAGGCGCCGAAAAATCGGGTCGTTGCCCTTAATGTACAGGGTGACAAAAAGATATATCAAATAAATAGACATCTAATGATCCAAAATGTCAACAAATAGACATCCATCATAATCAACATCCGAATTAGCCAATAAATCACAAAAATTTAACCAGTTATCAATATCAGGTATTTAACTAGCAATTGAATTTCAATATTAATTTAAATGGCAATTTAATAAAAACATTCAATTTCAAATTAAAATGTCAAGTTAACTACCAAACAGCAACCAATAAAATTCTTTCCACTCCATAAATTTAATTCAACTAACATAAGGACTTTTAGTATTGCATGAATGGACTAAATCACTAACCTTTGATTTATAGCCAATTAAAAATACAATAAATGCCCGAAATTTGAACGGTCTCCAAATTCAACCAAACCATTTTCATGTTTCCCAAAATTTCGATACGAACCCTATGGAAGAAACCATGCTTGAATCGAAGTTTATATGCAAAAGATATTCATGTTATAAGAAATATTATTAAAATAATAATTGGTACACGTTTAATAAATGAATAAAAAATGTTTAATACTTACGTTTTTCTCAAGAAGCTTCAGTTAAAGATGGAGGAACAAACTAAGATGAGGGTAGGACATGTAGGAAAAATGAAAAAATGAAATTCATGTTTTATAAAAGAAAGCTTTTGACGTTGAAAAAATGAGAGCTTTGAATTTGCAAGCTCACGTTAAAGTGATTCAGTGAATGGAAGATTTGAAATGGAGATCTGAAAATAGGAAATGAGGGGGTGAAAAAAAAAGCACATGTACAAACGTGAACAATTTTATAACAAGAATATATCTTCAGTAAAGAACGATTCGAACTAAATGAACATGAGATGTCAGGAGATAAACAAACACAAAATAAAAAATAAAGTGGCAGGTCATTTAATAATAAGGAAATAAAGATAGAGGGACAAAAATGAATTTCATGTTTTGTATTGAAAGCTTTTGGAAATGAAGTTGAAAAAGTAACTTAAAGGTAGTGAAAATATGAACAAACTAGGTATTGGAATAAAGTAGATATGAACAATTTTTTGAAAAGTGGCAGTTATTAAAAGAAGCGAAGGAAAGAATTAAAAACATGAAAAGTACTTCATGTTTGTGAAATGAAAAAAAACTTCATATAATGTAAATGGAAAGAAGTAATGGAACAAATAAGGAAACAATGAAAAGAGGGTGGCAATTGTTAATTTGAAAGCGAATGAATAGACCGACTCTACACTGTTAACAAATTATTGGAATTCAAATTTAAAAAATGTTTATTCATCAATTAATTTTGTTAACCTCAAACATACCAAAATTGATATCCAATGAAGATTTAATTAACTTACAATATATAAAAATAAATTCTCTACACAACTTTATGTAATTAATGAAGAGAATATACAACATTAACATCTTTCCGTTTCTCTCTCTCTCTCTCCAATTAGATTAGGAATTTAAACAAAAATGAAAACATTTCGATTGAATGTTTTACTAGGAATGCATTAACATACATTCAAAAATATGACAATATAAGTATGTAATATAAACATGTTTATAATATATATATGTACACCTTTATTGTAATGACCGAGATTTTCGACCCTCGAAAATCGACACTAATACGTCCACTGTATTACATGCCGAGAAATCGAATGTCGGAAAACAAGATTGTTAAGGGAAAGAAGAAGAAAAGAGATGGAAGAAAAGCAAACAATAACACATAATCTCTCAATCGCAACAGAACAATATATAATAGACAATAACATATCTTTATACAAAAAGAACAATAATTGTTATTTATATATACCATCATCAGAGTGCAACAATCAACAAGTCAACACCGGACAATTATAATATCTTGCCCTCACTAGTGCTGACTATACAGTCTACACACCGCGGAACATAATCAAGTATGTGAATATATCTCTATCATCCATCACGTCTCTTGAGCTCAGTAGGATCCTAACCTGTATCGGTAATACTCAGTTTGACCCAAGCATTATAATAAAATTAAACCCAAATCAGTCTGGAAAGCCAGCGTGAAAAACCACACTCAATTTGAATTTTATTACTTTCAAAAATCCTTTTGAAAAACAAAGGTATCTCTTAAGACCGCTTCACACATAAATACGATGGGTTTTTACCTTACAATAACCAAAATATTTTATATCAAAATCATCTGATATTATAATACTATCTATAGAAAGTAAATTAGAAAATAGCTGAAATGCTTGTATCTCACGTTTCAGCATAGTTGGGCACAATCAAAACCGTACGGTGGTTTATGGGAGAATGGATTCCGTACTATAGCCAAGTAAGGAACTACCTTCCGATGGATGCATCTCTAGATCAACGCACCTAGGTCTGACAAGAACATCTTGTACCCTGCCACACAGAACCAGCCTAGCACTTTACTACTAGTAACGAATATGTCATCGCCCCCATCCGGCCTTTTTGAGATCTTATGCACAACCAATCCATAAATATGTAAATATATGGTATCTAAAAAGATGATGACATACCCTAATGGGAGCGACCCACTTAACCCTACTGCATGCCATGTTTCAGTCATTTCTTGGTTTATGTGGCTTGAGGCTATGTTTACCTTTTTGAATAGCATTCATACTTTGAATGCTAACACTACTTTCCGAGCAACAATGTAATGATAGCATTCATTCATATAATTTGTCCTGGGTCTGGACAAACTGAATCTCCTTCAAGATCACCATCTCTATTATCTTCGAGATATCAAAATTCATAACGCATAAATCGTATCGAAGTGGTTCACGGATAATTAAATCTGATCCTGGTCTCTTTGGAACGATCAACGAATTTGGCCAGATTTGATAGTCGGTTATTCAACTATCAAATTACACACATAACCAGTTACTAGCCCCATATTTTAAAAGTTTCAAACTATTTAGTTCAAATATCTTTACAAGGATATATATTCAAATCTCTTTAATATTTTAATATTTGAAAACAATTTCCTTTCTTATATCCATAACAGGATACTTCTAACACTTAGAAATATTTCCCATTTCAATTTGTAATCCATCACTTAGAAAAATATTTCTATAAAATCATTTCATAGTAAGATTAATTCTAAAAATCATTTAATTCCAATACTTAGGAATATTCCGTCTTATCTCACAAATCTCTGGAGTTTTATCAACTCCCCTTAAATTTCCAAAAAATATCGATTATACTCATTTATAATCCAACAAATGATTTATAACTCATTTAATGATTTCAGATTCATTTTCGACGGTCTCGAGTCTAACTATTTTGGAAAATTTCCTTAAAATCTCGGAATTCCTATTATAACATTTCACTTATATAGCAACATTTGTTCAATAAAATCAGTTTCACAATAATAATTTCAAAAATATTGTTAAACAATTACTTAAAATATCAAACCACTTTTAAATAAACATAAATAACTAATTCCAATTTATTAATAAAATTATAATCGATTTAAAAAACTGTTTTTAACTTAGAATTAATTCAACAAATTCAAATATTTAAATAATTAATTTTTGAAATATTCTAATCCAATTAATTGTTTTAAAACTACATAGTTTAATAATTAAAAATCCTCTTTTTTTAAAACAAACCTTAGCTTCTTGCGAAAAACAATTTAAAAATTCAACGTTTCCAATTTATTATTTATAAATCTCTCCCTCGATTCGTCACAAATCGATTCACATTCCCAATTTATAACTATTGCAAATTCCAATATAGAATCCACTATTTCTCTCTAAACCGATTTCCCGATCTCATTATAAATTCTCACTATGAATTTTTTATTTCCAATTTACCAAATGAAAATCACTTCATATTCTTTATAAACATCGTTTATAACTTCAAAATCTCATTTACAGTTTACAATAGTTTCATATCATTTGAAATTCTGTTCATAAAACTATTTCTCAAATAATCCAAACTATGTTCCGAAACAAATCACATCTCGATTTCTACTTCCATTTCATAATTTAAAATCTCATTTAAAAATCTATTATTACCAATTTTATATTTATTTCCAAACTCCCTTTATTCTTCCAATCTATTTAAATCTCAATTTTTGAAAGCCTTTTTCATTTAAACAAATATCACTTAAGATTTATTATTTAAAATCCTTTATATCCATTATTCCAAAATCTCTATTTAAAATATCACGAAATAGTTAAGTACGAAGTCAAACCATTTATTTTATTCAAATCAATTTCTTTTAATTAATCTAAAATTTATATTAATATTTCACCTCCAAATCGCTCTTCAATTTCCTTTCAAATCCAGAAATTATATTTATACATTTAAAACACTATAATTAAGGCCAGTGCTATCATAGAATCCAATAAATCCTAATCACACTATAATCTATCATAAATCTTTCAAACACAACATATATCGCTATATATGAAACTTAAATCAACATTTTTGAGGAATCCAGTTGGAACTCTCCAACATGTTTCCCTGCATCCACAAATGTTAGATAATATAACATACCAATCCCACTTTGAGGCAGGATATCGTGGTAATATAGGGTCATCTAGTATTATGTGGGGCACATAGTGTCTTATCCGCTCCAACAGTGGAAAATATATCCAACTACTAATATATACAAATATATATAATTAATAACACTCAACTGATAATAATCTATCAATTCATCTAGTCAACGAATAAATAATTTTTGACTATTTTAAAATACCTAACTATCCAAGATGAGTGAGATTTACTCACCTTAATTTTTCAATTTGCCAAAGGATCCAAATATTAAATTAAATTGAATGACATTCGATTTAACCTAAAATTATTGCTATTTCCATACGTCTCCAAATCAATTTACAAGTCAGAACTGGTCTGGATTCAATCAACCGAGTCGAGTTATATATTCGATCCAAATTACTTGTTAATTAAAGAAATTTAATAAAATCATTTATTCTAAAAAAATTAAAATTTAAACAGGTCGTTAATAATTAATTTATAAATCAATATATAACTAATTTAATAATAAATTACTTATTCATTCACCTTAAACTGTTATAATCATTGAATTTTCACATTGCAAGAATCTTGAAAATATTAGTTCATATGGAAGTACTCCAAGATGGGGCCTCGACGTAAAAATTCTCACGTCGATTGGATTTAAAATAAATAAGCAATAGAGTTTCCTTTAATAAATTGTTAAATGAGATAATTATTTAGACTTTTCTGTTTAAAACCCCTAACCTAACCCAAACAGATCCAAACCTAGTGTGACGACCCGGAATTTTGGGCAATATCGATTTAATAATCTGCAATAATAATTAAATTGGTTTGATAAATTTTCTTTATAATTTTAATTTAAATTGGTGAAATTAATCTTATTAAGAATAATAAATATTTAATCTGGTAAGTGTGATCAATATCTTTTAACAATTTAAAAATTGGTTAGAATTGTTTTTCAAAAACTAATAAAATTTTATTCTATTTATAATATATATGTGTTTGATATATATATATATATATATATATATATATATATATATATTGTGAGTGGAAATATCTTTTGTTTTAAATTGAAGATTGAATTTTCAAATTGTAATATATGTAAGCATATGTTATAATTTGATATTGTTTTGAAATTTTAATTTAATCTATTAATAAATTATATATGAATAAATATTGTAATTGAAGCTTTGTTTTAAAAACATAATGTTTTTCAAAGGATAATTTAGTTTAATTCAATAGTTTCAAATATAAGATTGTTATTTATTTTTAATAAGATAGTTTAAAAGGGTTTTAAACAAAATTTTGCTTTGTCTTTCTTTTAAAGTATTTAAATATGATAGTTTGAAAAGAATATAAACAAGCCTTGTTTTGTCTAAAAAAATGCTCAAATTAAAAATGGTTATAAGTGTATAAAAATAAATGTTTTAGATTTTTAATCCATGTAAAAGATACATTTGTATTTATTTGTTTTAGGATATTTTTCTTTTAAAAGTAAATTTATATTCACATATATAAGAATTCATTTATTAAGTAACTTAAATAAGAAAGCTTATATTATCTTTTAAATTAAGTGAAAATCTATTAAATATACTTAAATACATGTGTAAACATGTTAACACTTTTTAATAACATATGTAAGTTAATTAAGCAAGTAGAGTGACATTTGTTCAAATTTTTAACAAGTGGCAACATATAATTTTAATTTTTAATAAATGTCTTTTGAAGAAAACAAGATTCTTTCAAAACATTTTCTTTCTTTCAAATGTTAATGGAAAAAACAGAAACTATATCTCAAATCTGAAGTAAAATGAAATCTACAAAGTTGAAATTCAAATCTTCTGCAAAACTCGAATGAAAAATCAAGTCAAGAACAGTTTCAACATTTTTAAGCATCGAATTGTAAACATGCAAAGGGCATTCAGGTTCAACGGCAAGTTTTCTAGCAACATCAACCTACATTTCAAAGAATAAAGATCAACAGCACTTTTTTAAAAAAAAAAAAATCAAGTAACAGGCATGCAGGGAGTTTCAAACAGCAAGCCTGGAAGGATAATAAGTTAAATACTACTCTGCCTCTTCAAAGAAAGATGAGTAAATATTTTAAAAACAGATTAACCTTGTTATCTTAAATGCATGTGATGATCAGTAAATTAAATCTTTGATTGAATGTTGCATGCAAGTGTATTTGATTTAGAGAATATATAATTGTTTATCTGC
The DNA here is from genome assembly GCA_030765085.1 of Allium cepa. Classification (NCBI taxonomy): domain Eukaryota; kingdom Viridiplantae; phylum Streptophyta; class Magnoliopsida; order Asparagales; family Amaryllidaceae; genus Allium; species Allium cepa. Next base: position 240,067,859 of record CM060944.1, read on the forward strand.
ATGTAAGTTTATAAAATGGAAAAAAAAAATATGGTGAATGCCTGTATATGTATACTGTTGTTACACAGGTCTGTTTTTTTTAAATCAATAATTTGAATTTGAATACAAATTGGACATTGATTTGTAGATGAAAGTTGTTTGCAATCAAGTGATTTATCATCTAAACATAATTATAGGGTTTTAAATGAACGGGTTATTCAAAATTTCAAATTACAGTGGGAAAAATCAAATTTGGGCAAAAAATTATAAATTCAATTTCTAGTTTTGAATTTATAATTGAATTACAACAGGAAATTTGTGATTTTTAAAGTTGGTATCATAATTTTTTATTTTGTAATTAAGTTGAATTCTTGGTTTGAATGTTTTTGGGGATTTTAGTGATTGCCACTGATTGGCATAATAATCGAAGCTTGAATTTTGTTTGAAGTATGTTTATGAATCATAGATCATGGGAAAAATACTCTAGAATTTTACTAGTGGCCGAGGAATTTGTAATCGATTGAAGTAGGGTTTAGTACTGGTTTTTGTTTGTCTGGGTAGCAGAGGGATTTGTGACATGGATAAGGATTTAGGATCGATCGCGACTTGGGAATAGTGGCGTGGGGGTTGTGGCGATGCTTCGGAGTGATCGTTGGAGTTCCGGTTGTTGTTACGGTCGTTGGCGATGTGGGGTTGTAGTTCGTGCTTTCTACAGTTTCATACGTGATGATCAAATTTTGACTCGCGTGTTTTTGGTTCGATCTGGTGTCATTTTCGAGTTCGCATGTGAACGTGGGATGGTGGAAGATCGACGTGCCGATCGTTGTTGGCCAGTGTGGCCGGTGTACGTGCACCGTGCACAGATGGTGTCAGGTAGAAGTTTGAGAAATTTACTTTGGAGAAGATGAAGGCAGCTCGAAGTCGCTTTCGTGATTCTCGCGTGTCGACTCGAGGTAAGGAGTAGCGTGGGTTGTCTCGGGTAGTAAGCGTGATACTGCAGGGTTTATCTCGGGTTAAAAGGTGGATGTGTTTTGTTTAAGTACTGTAGCTTGGAGATATTGTTGCTGAATTATAAACTGGTTATTGAATAAGTTGAAGACAAGTGTTAAGTTACTCGAGTTTGAATAATTGAGTGAGAGCAAGCTTCAATAATTGTAAAACAAGTGTTTCAAATTTAAATTATTAAATCCAAGTTTAAGTAAATTTTTAAAGTAATGTTTTAAAAATCAAGTTCAAATTTATATTGAAAATGAACAAGTTTAAATTAGATAATTAAGGTATTTTAAAATTTTCAAAATTGATTTCTCAATGCTTTATTTTCAAATAAAGTTTTAGTTATAATTTTGTAATCCAAATAAATAATTTATATTCAAAGATTTGATAATTCAAATAATTAAATTTTGATAATGATTAAGGTTAAATTATTTTGTTTTGAATTTAAGAATACTTAATTAAAATATAATTTATTAATAAGTAGAGTTTAATTAAGAATAATGTTTTCTTAATTAATTAAGGATTTTTAAAATATAAGATGTTAATTAATTAATTATTTAATTAATTTTAAATAATCAGTTAATTATTTATTTAATTTTAAATAATCACATAATTATGGATTAATTAAGTATAATTACTTAATAAGTAATAAATGTTTAATAATTATAATTAGAATGGTAATTACTTATGAAAGTAATTAGAGGATTTACTTATGGAAGTAATTAAAGTGGAAGTGATTAATGGTTAATCACTTAATGTTACTAATTAAGAATTAATTAATATAATTGTTTTAAAGTTAATTAATTATGGAGTAATTAATTAGTTAATGAATTAAGATTTATTTAATGATGGAATTAATTATTGTTAAGAGAGTAATTAAGATTTATTAAAAGAAGTAATTAGAGATAATTACTTATGTAAGTAATTAACAGTTAATTACTTAATTAGTTTAATTAACTAATTAATGTGATTAAGTAATTAATGAATGAGTTTAACTTAAGATTAATTACTAAGTGTAATTAATTAAAATGTAATTAATTAATAAGGTAATTGATTAAGGATTTATTTATTAACTAAATTGTTTAATAATTACTCAATGAAGTAATTAAGGATTAATCAAATGGATTAATTAATTAAGGATTAATATAATTAATTTATAAGTTAATTAATTAAGAAGTTAATTAATTTAGATAGGTAATCATAATTGGTTAATTACTGATTAAAGAGGTGATCAATTATAAGTTAATAACTTAAAGGGTTAATTAATTAATTAGGATTATTTAATTAATGAATTAATCAAGGTTGACTAATAATAATAATTGAATTAAGTGTGATTAATTAATTGTAATTAATTAAGGAATAATGTTATTAATTATAGTTAATTAATTAATGAAGAATCATTAATTATTGTAATTAGTGATAGAAATTAAAGGTTATTACTTGAAGGTAATTAAAAAAAAGAGAACATTAAGAGATGACAATGAATTTGATTTGTAAATAATCAATAAAGCATGATTAAGATAATCCAAGTGATTAAAGGATAGTAATTAATTTAATTAAAGGTTAATTAAACTGATTAAGAGTTAATCAATTCTGCTATGGGTGATTGATTAATATTGAATGGTTGATATTGAGTGATTGATATTGGATGATTGGTTGATATTGGATGTCGATTGATATTGGGTGTTGGTTGATATTAGATGATTTGGATATCTCTGATATATGTGAAATGCTGCTTTGTGAGATGAATGTTGATATGAATTATCTATTGTGATAATGTGATTTATCTATCTGTTTATATCATCCTATATAAGTTAACTGTTTAAAACCCTTAAGTACAACTTCGACATTAAAATGGCGTTTGGTTTCGATGAGACCGGGATCGGGTTTCCATATTTGGAATCCGAAAACCACATCGATTCCAATTAAACGTTAGGTCGTTAATCCAAGTGGCGCAAGTGAAGATCGAGGTGTAAGGGCTATATGTCAGTATAACTCTGTGGATGATTCCGTAATGAGTTTGACGGAATAGTACTTATAGGTTCGAGATGGAGATTTAGAGTGCAAGGGCTATGGTCGTTGACTCTGAGGGTGATTCCAATAATGAGTGCAACGAGATAGTACCTTCGGTTTCGTTCGAACCCGGAACGAACTTGTATGGATTGAATGCTTTCAGAACATCGTCAGGTGGACGATGAGCATTCTAAGATAGATGTGTTCTCTAAAGGTAATCGCAGCTTCAAGCCACATCAACCGGGAATGGCTAAAACAGGGGAGGTGCAGCAAGGCTTCGTGGGTAGCTCCCACTGGAGAGCAAGATTTACTCCTATTTAGAAGTCCCTTTTTATTCGGCTGTGTGGGGCGGTTGAATTCCGAACAACCGTCGGGGTTGTCTTGTTTGGGACTGTTCAGTAAGGAATGGTCCCGGCCTTGTGTTGCAGGGGAGTGAGAGTACTCCTCGGTACGGTGATCTAGGCCACGTACTGTGACGGGCGGTACCCCAGTAGCCCTGCCATTGATGGAAACCAATTCTTCCTACGAGACCCTATGGTTTTGTTTGTATTACCCACTTTTGTGGCTAGTAGCTGGAATTTAATGAATGTAACAATTTCGGCTATTTCATATTTATTTGAAAACTCTAGACACTATTATAATATCACTGGATTTCCTATCAAATGTTTTGGTTAGCGTAAGGTAAAAACTTTTCCATGTTTATGTGTGGGAAGTCTTACGTGATACCTTTTCTTTTCAAAGGTTTTCTAAAGTTAAGCAATTTTAACCCGCTTACTCGCACCAGACCCCTGTCTGACCCGAGTGTTTATTTTCTGTTTTATTAAACTCTTGGGTACTCATATTATGTATGAGTAGTCAAGTGATTCAGGTTAGCTTGACGAATTCTGGAGGAGTAATGGAGCAGGAGGCTTCCACGTGTAGATATATTGGTTCCGCTGTGTTTGGTTGGTATCTGTATCTTATATACTTGAGTTGTATGAATTAGATAGATGTTTATAACTGTCTTATATGTGTTGTATATTTGTGTACTCTGATGTATTATGATACTATGTAATATTTTTATTTGATATATTATATTTCATATTTTCCGCTGTGAGTTCTATGATGTTGTTGTCTTTCTTCTTTCTCTTTCTTTCCTTCTTCTATCCCTTTCTTTCTTCAAGATGATGCGATTTCCTGGTGATAGGAAGTCGGTTCGTCGCATTTGGTATCAGAGCATTAGGCTGAGCGAATGCCTAAGCTCTGAAGTGTGTCTTTCTTTAGGGAGCATTAGGTTGAGTGAATACCTAGGCTCTGTAGTGGTGTCTTTCTTGAGAGAGCGTACTTGTAATTTTTATATATAACTATATATATTTACATCTACCTGATCTGTTGGGTTATCTGTTCGGATTTTCCAACATAAGTTTTAGAGGTAGAGAGTGGAGTAGTAGTGGTATATGTGTTTGTAACACGATTACCACTGATGGAAGAGGTCCATATGTTGAGGTTTGAAGTATTTGTCGAGACTGTAGACCTAATAACGTCTCGAGTGAGATTTGTTGTTTGGAGTAAGGATTTCTCTGATATTCGAAGGAAATCTTTTTGAAGATTCGTAGTTCGTCTTTAAAGTGTAAGTTTGGATTTCGCTCGAGTAAGCGAATTTTCTTTAGTTTGGATTTGTCGGAAGTGCAGAAGTAAGTGATGGTGTTTTGACAACTGCATGATGAGATGCAGTATCCATGGATATTTTCTGAAGATGTTTTCTTTTGAAGCAGTTTTGGAAGTGATTGAGGAGCAGTCTTTACCTGCCTCAAGGAAGACTTATCCGAGTAGAAGTTATCTGGATTTTCAGTATGGAGGTTGGCTGTTCTGGAATATGGGACTAAGGTCTATAAGTTGCTTTGTTTCAGCATGGTCTTATTTGTCATCCTTTAAGGAGAGTGAGGTGTTGATGCTTGATTTGGAGCCCGAGTTCTTTTGGGATGTCTGACATCTCGAAGGTCTTTTGTGTGGTGTGTTGATAGTTTTGGGATTCGAATAGCCTTTGGATTAGAAGTCTTTGGTTAGTTGTGGTAGCAGTTTCAGCTCGAAGTGTTCGGTGTGCTGACGAGAAGGTCCGTTGCCTTTGTAGTGTCATCGAGATAGAGTTGGAAGCAGCAGTGTAGCTTATTTCTCGGATGGTTCAGGAATCTTTGTGGTTCTTCTTTTAGCAGTCCGAGAAGATGGTGAATGTTTTCTTGAAGAGTTAACCTGGGTTGGAGAAGCTTAAAGCTGTTCTAATTGGTAAAGAGAGGACAGTTTCTTTGGAATTCGGATTAGGTTGGATCGCAAAAGCGACTTGCGATTAGTTGGGATTTTTCTTGAGCATTCATTTGTTTGAAACTGAGGATTCTCATGAGGAAGTAGGACCTGCTGGTGTAATCAAAAGGTCGTCTGCATCTAGAATGGAGTTCCATATTGTTTTGGTTCCAGAAGCGATTTTCGGTGGTTAGCCTAGTAGGAAGAGATTGGTGTAGCATCTCAGGAATTTATTTTTGGAATTTGGATTTGGTTAGATCTTGTTTTTGAATTGGATTCTGTGTAAGGTTGTGTGACCGAGTCGGATGAGTCACAAGATTATATGGATTTGATGAACAAAGTTTCTGGCATATATTGGAGAAGTTTGTATTCATGTTCATCAACAGTATTCTCCTCTATTTCCGAATCAGAGTTGTGCAGCGGAAGCGAGGTACCAGTTGTGCAAGGTAGGAAGCAAGCTCTGTTTGCTATTGCTTGAGTAATAGAGTTTGTGTTCTGGATTTGGACGGATTTTGGGAGACTTTTCTGTTGAATAGGATCTAGAAGCTAGTTTGCTTTGGTCTAGTTGTTTCTGTAAGTATCTGCATAGGTTGAGCTGATCAGGAAGAAATTGGGTAGTCCAAGATTGTCTGTTGAGTTATGCAGATATGAGATTAAGAGTTGGTATTCGAAGTTCGAGACTTCAGTGTTGTTAAGATTTCCCTGGTTAAGAGAAACAAATAATTGAGTAAGATTGGTTGGTTAGTGCTATGTCATTTGAGATTTCTTATCTGTGTTCTGATAAGATAAGACATGTTGTCTATAAGATTGAATTGCCAGTTTGGATAGCTGGAGTTCATTTTATTTCACGTACCTCTGAGGGAGTATGTGTATGATTCATTGTTGCTTGTTGAATCTGTAGTTCAGTTGGAATTGGATGATTGAGCTGGATTTGAGAGTAATCTGATATTCTGTTCAGTTTGGTGGATCTAGAGAAGAGAGGAGCTCTGGATTTTGATGGTATAGTTTGTTAGTTTAGCTTCTGTAGAGCGAGTCTCCCGGTGATTTATACTTGGGAAACTCGAAATAGTATTAGAGATTTATGTCAGGATAATTAGTTAAGTTTGTTTGTGTGATTGATTGCTTTGGTTGTTATTAACTGGTTGTTAGGAATGCTTCGCTGATTGAAATAAAATCTTTGTTGGGTTATTAAATTAGCTTTGCTTTTAAATTTCGGGGACAAAATTCTTTTAAGGGGGGAGGATTGTAACGACCCGGAATTTTGGGCAATATCGATTTAATAATCTGCAATAATAATTAAATTGGTTTGATAAATTTTCTTTATAATTTTAATTTAAATTGGTGAAATTAATCTTATTAACAATAACAAATATTTAATCTGGTAAGTGTGATCAATATCTTTTAACAATTTAAAAATTGGTTAGAATTGTTTTTCAAAAACTAATAAAATTTTATTCTATTTATAATATATATATGTTTGATATATATATATATATATATATTGTGAGTGGAAATATCTTTTGTTTTAAATTAAAGATTGAATTTTCAAATTGTAATATATGTAAGCATATGTTATAATTTGATATTGTTTTGAAAATTTAATTTAATCTATTGATAAATTATATATGAATAAATATTGTAATTGAAGCTTTGTTTTAAAAACATAATGTTTTTCAAAGGATAATTTATTTTAATTCAATAGTTTCAAATATAAGATTGTTATTTATTTTTAATAAGATAGTTTAAAAGGGTTTTAAACAAACTTTTGCTTTGTCTTTCTTTAAAGTATTTAAATATGATAGTTTGAAAAGAATATAAACAAGCCTTGTTTTGTCTAAAAAAATGCTCAAATTAAAAATGGTTATAAGTGTATAAAAATAAATGTTTTAGATTTTTAATCCATGTAAAAGATACATTTGTATTTATTTGTTTTAGGATATTTTTCTTTTAAAAGTAAATTAATATTCACTTATATAAGAATTTATTTATTAAGTAACTTAAATAAGAAAGCTTATATTATCTTTTAAATTAAATGAAAATCTATTAAATATACTTAAATACATGTGTAAACATGTTAACACTTTTTAATAACACATGTAAGTTAATTAAGCAAGTAGAGTGACATTTGTTCAAATTTTTAACAAGTGGCAACATATAATTTTAATTTTTAATAAATGCCTTTTGAAGAAAACAAGCTTCTTTCAAAACATTTTCTTTCTTTCAAATGTTAATGGCAAAAATAGAAAAATATATCTCAAATCTAAAGTAAAATGAAATCTACAAAGTTGAAATTCAAATCTTCTGCAAAACTCGAATGAAAAATCAAGTCAAGAACAGTTTCAACATTTTTAAGCATCGAATTGTAAACATGCAAAGGGCATTCAGGTTCAACAGCAAGTTTTCTAGCAACATCAACCTACATTTCAAAGAATAAAGATCAACAGCACTTTAAAAAAAAAAAAATCAAGTAACAGGCATGCAGGGAGTTTCAAACAGCAAGCCTGGAAGGATAATAAGTTAAATACTGCTCTGCCTCTTCAAAGAAAGGTGAGTAAATATTTTAAAAACAGATTAACCTTGTTATCTTAAATGCATGTGATGATCAGTAAATTAAATCTTTGATTGAATGTTGCATGCAAGTGTATTTGATTTAGATGATATATATTTGTTTATCTGCATGTAAGTTTATAAAATGGAAAAAAAAAAATTGGTGAATGCCTGTATATGTATACTGTTGTTACACAGGTCTGTTTTTTTTTAAATCAATAATTTGAATTTGAATACAAATTGGACATTGATTTGTAGATGAAAGTTGTTTGCAATTAAGTGATTTATTATCTAAAAATAATTATAGGGTTTTAAATGAATGGGTTATTCAAAATTTCAAATTACAGTGGGAAAAATCAAATTTGGGCAAAAATTTATAAATTCAATTTCTAGTTTTGAATTTATAATTGAATTACAACAGGAAAATTGTGATTTTTAAAGTTGGTATCATAATTTTTTACTGTGTAATTAAGTTGAATTCTTGGTTTGAATGTTTTTGGGGATTTTAGTGTTTGCCACTGATTGGCATAATAATCGAAGCTTGAATTTTGTTTGAAATATGTTTATGAATCATAGATCATGGGAAAAATACTCTAGAATTTTACTAGTGGCCGAGGAATTTGTAATCGATTGAAGTAGGGTTTAGTACTGGTTTTTGTTTGTCTGGGTAGCCGAGGGATTTGTGACATGGATAAGGATTTGGGATCGATCGCGACTTGGGAATAGTGGCGTGGGGGTTGTGGCGATGCTTCGGAGTGATCGTTGGAGTTCCGGTTGTTGTTACGGTCGTTGGCGATGTGGGGTTGTAGTTCGTGCTTTCTGCAGTTTCATACGTGATGATAAAATTTTGACTCGCGTGTTTTTGGTTCGATCTGGTGTCATTTTCGAGTTCGCATGTGAACGTGGGATGGTGGAAGATCGACGCACCGATCGTTGTTGGCCAGTGTGGCCGGTGTACGTGCACCGTGCACAGATGGTGTGAGGTAGAAGTTTGAGAAATTTACTTTGGAGAAGATGAAGGCAGCTCGAAGTCGCTTTCGTGATTCTCGCGTGTCGACTCGAGGTAAGGAGTAGCGTAGGTTGTCTCGGGTAGTAAGCGTGATACTGCTGGGTTTATTTCGGGTTAAAAGGTGGATGTGTTTTGTTTAAGTACTGTAGCTTGGAGATATTGTTGCTGAACTATAAACTGGTTATTGAATAAGTTGAAGACAAGTGTTAAGTTACTCGAGTTTGAATAATTGAGTGAGAGCAAGCTTCAATAATTGTAAAACAAGTGTTTCAAATTTAAATTATTAAATACAAGTTTAAGTAAATTTTTAAAGTAATGTTTTAAAAATAAAGTTCAAATTTATATTGAAAATGAACAAGTTTAAATTAGATAATTAAGGTATTTTAAAATTTTCAAAATTGATTTCTCAATGCTTTATTTTCAAATAAAGTTTTAGTTATAATTTTGTAATCCAAATAAATAATTTGTCTTCAAAGATTTAATAATTCAAATAATTAAATTTTGATAATGATTAAGGTTAAATTATTTTGTTTTGAATTTAAGAATACTTAATTAAAATATAATTTATTAATAAGTGGAGTTTAATTAAGAATAATGTTTTCTTAATTAATTAAGGATTTTTAAAATATAATATGTTAATTAATTATTTATTTAATTAATTTTAAATAATCAGTTAATTATTTATTTAATTTTAAATAACCACTTAATTATGGATTAATTAAGTATAATTACTTAATAAGTAATCAATGGTTAATAATTATAATTAGAATGGTAATTACTTATGAAAGTAATTAGAGGATTTACTTATGGAAGTAATTAAAGTGGAAGTGATTAATGGTTAATCACTTAATGTTATTAATTAAGAATTAATTAATATAATTGTTTTAAAGTTAATTAATTATGGAGTAATTAATTAGTTAATGAATTAAGATTTATTTAATGATGGAATTAATTATTGTTAAGAGAGTAATTAAGATTTATTAAAAGAAGTAATTAGAGATAATTACTTATGTAAGTAATTAAGAGTTAATTACTTAATTAGTTTAATTAATTAATTAATGTGATTAAGTAATTAATGAATGAATTTAACTTAAGATTAATTACTAAGTGTCATTAATTAAAATGTAATTAATTAATAAGGTAATTAATTAAGGATTTATTTATTAACTAAATTGTTTAATAATTACTCAATGAAGTAATTAAAGATTAATTAAATGGATTAATTAATCAAGGATTAATATAATTAATTTAGAAGTTAATTAATTAAGAAGTTAATTAATTTAGATAGGTAATTATAATTGGTTAATTACTGATTAAAGAGGTGATCAATTATAAGTTAATAACTTAAAGGGTTAATTAATTAATAAGGATTATTTAATTAATGAATTAATCAAGGTTGACTAATAATAATAATTGAATTAAGTGTGATTAATTTATTGTAATTAATTAAGGATTAATGTAATTAATTATAGTTAATTAATTAATGAAGAATCATTAATTATTGTAATTAATGATAGAAATTAAAGGTTATTACTTAAAGGTAATTAAAAAAAAAGAGATCATTAAGAGATGACAATGAATTTGATTTGTAAATAATCAATAAAGCATGATTAAGATAATCCAAGTGATTAAAGGATAGTAATTAATTTAATTAAAGGTTAATTAAATTGATTAAGAGTTAATCAATTCTTCTATGGGTGATTGATTAATATTGAATGGTTGATATTGAATGATTGATATTGGATGATTGGTTGATATTGAATGTCGATTGATATTGGGTGTTGGTTGATATTAGATGATTTGGATTTCTCTGATATATGTGAAATTGCTGCTTTGTGAGATGAATGTTGATATGAATTATCTATTGTGATAATGTGATTTATCTATCTGTTTATATCATCCTATATAAGTTAACTGTTTAAAACCCTTAAGTACAACTTGGACATTAAAATGGCGTTTGGTTTCGATGAGACTGGGATCGGGTTTCCATATTTGGAATCCGAAAACCACATCGATTCCAATTAAACGTTAGGTCGTTAATCCAAGTGGAGTAAGTGAAGACTCGAGGTGTAAAGGCTATACGTCAGTATAACTCTGTGGATGATTCCGTGATGAGTTTGATGGAATAGTACTTATAGGTTCGAGATGGAGATTTAGAGTGCAAGGGCTATGGTCGTTGACACTGAGGGTGATTCCAATAATGAGTGCAACGAGATAGTGCCTTCGGTTTCGTTCGAACCCAGAACGAACTTGTATGGATTGAATGCTTTCAGAACATCGTCAGGTGGACGATGAGCATTCTAAGATAGATGTGTTCTCTAAAGGTAATCGCAGCCTCAAGCCTCATCAACCGGGAATGGCTAAAACAGGGGAGGTGCAGTAAGGCTTCGTGGGTAGCTCCCACTGTAGAGCAAGATTTACTCCTGTCTAGAAGTCCCTTTTTATTCGGCTGTGTGGGGCGGTTGAATTCCGAAAGACCGCCGGGGTTGTCTTGTTTGGGACTGTTCAGTAAGGAATGGTCCCAGCCTTGTGTTGCAGGGGAGTGGGAGTACTCCTCGGTACGGTGATCTAGGCCACGTACTGTGACGGGCGGTACCCCAGTAGCCCTGCCATTGATGGAAACCCATTCTTCCTACGAGACCCTACGGTTTTGTTTGTATTACCCACTTTTGTAGCTAGTAGCTGGGATTTAATGAATGTAACAATTTCGGCTATTTCATATTTATTTGAAAACTCTAGACACTATTGTAATATCACTGGATTTCCTATCAAATGTTTTGGTTAGCGTAAGGTAAAAGCTTTTCCATGTTTATGTAACGATCCTAAATTTTGAACAATTAAATTTGTAAATATTCAATTTATTTTAAATATTTAAATGATAATTTGACTTAAATTTCAAATTATCAGAATGAATTGGTGATTAAAATTTAGAATTTAATCTATTTAAAAGTTGAATAGAAATTTGAATTTTGACTTTGAAGTTGAAATTTAATATTTAACTTATATTTTAAATTTGAATTTGATAATTTAGAAAAATAATTTGGATTTAAAATAAGAATGAAAATATAATATGAAAATAAATAAAAATAAAAATATATATATATATATATAATAAAATAAATAAAGAATATACTAGATGAAATTTTTAACAACATAATTTTAACAAGATAATTTTTTAAAACAAAACTAATTGAATAAAAAAAAAAAAAAAAAAAATATAAAGTAAATAAATTAAAAAAATAATAAGTAAACCTTACTTTACCTTGAGCATTCCTCCATACCTTCAACATACCGTGTTCCATACCCTAAATCCACGCCACTTCACACGCCATAACTCACGCAAAATTCACGTTCTTTTCTATTTTTATAACCCTACCCCTCTCCACTTTCTTCATTCAGACGAAAGAAAAATAAAAAGAAAAAAATGGCGGCCGTGTAAATCTTCTTCGTTCGCCTTCAGAAAATTGGGGCTTTGAAAAAAATTGGGCTTCAATTCGAGTTCAACTTGTTTATTCGTCTTCGTGTGGCCGGCTTCGACTTCAAATCTCTGGCGTGCTCTTCGATTCGATTGAAAGGTGAGTCTTTTGGCTCACGATTATCTTAATGCAAGTATTTAGATTTGGTTGCATTGAATTTTGGGTGGCATGCTACTGTTTTGGGGGTTTGTTGGTTATCAAATTACTCGGTTAATTTGCATGCTTTGTTTTGATGATTTGTGGGTTTCAGTTGCTCGGTTACTTGAATCTGAACCATTTGGGGGTAATTGCAGTCACTTGCTCGATTTCTTGAACTGTAACTGATAAGAACAGATACGTGCTTGATTTGCATGCTATGAAGGCGTGTTGTTTTGCTTCCATCTGTCGGTTAATTTGCGAGTATAGGAATTGTGGGTTATTCATTATCATTTGCTCGGCTACTTGAATTTTAAACTGATGAGAAACAGATGCTATTAATTGTGTTTAAACTGTTGGGAACAGATTCTACCCAATTTTTAATTTTTGAACTGTTGAGAGCAAATGCTATTTAGATTTTTTATTTCAACTGTTAGGAACAGAAGCTACTTAAATTTTAATTAAACTGATGAGAATTGATGTTATAAATTGTATTTTTAAATTGATAAAAACAGATACTATAGTTTTTATTTAAACTGATATGAACAGATGCTATTAAAACTTGAATTTTAAACTGATATGAACAGATGCTATTAAAACTTGAATTTTAAACTGATATGAACAGATGCTATTAAAGCTTGGATTTTGAACTGATGAGAACAGATCCTACACCAATTTTCGTTTAAAAACTGTTAAGAGCAGATGTTATTGATTTTAAAATTTAAATTGATAAGAACAGATGCTATATTTATTTTGTTATTAAATTGATAAGTACAGATACTACTAAATATTTATGTTGCATCCATGCTGTTGCATCTACATTCCACGCTACTGCACTTGAGAATTTGGACTTGAAATTTGTTGTTTGCATGTAGTGACTGTTCCATATATTTATACCTTCATGTACTTAGTTGAATTGACTGTTGCATTTGGTTCATTTGGTTACACTCATTGTGTCTGCTCCACTTGTAGTTTGCTACCAGGTTGCACTTAGTTGATCTGCCTGTACATAGCTTTGAATATGAACATATATAAGCCTCTGTTTTATATTCACAGGCTCAAAACTTACTAAGGAAAGATTTATATGCTTTGATATTGGAGTTGATGTTTGAAATATGTGTTAGTTGAAGGCTATGTTAGTATGTTTGCATGAATTTGCATTGTGCATCTGTTTGGGCTTTGTTCTGGCCTTTGTATCACTGCTTCCATTTTTGACTTGTTGTTTATATACTGATTTGTTCAAGTATTCTTTTCAGAAGTTTTTGGGAAAGTTTTTATAAACTTATTTTGATGAATTATCTATATATATGCACAAGCATATGTAGAACTGGAGTATCTATGTTTTGATAGAAATGTTCTTCTTTGATATAAAATGTATATTTTGGAAGAAATGGAGTTTATGGGGAATTTTGATTTGTTGAGATTTTGTTATAAGCAGAGTAATTTCTGATCTCTCAACAAAAATTTGCCATCAACAATAAATGGTTGTCAGACAATCCTACTTGTTGAACCTGTTTTCGACACAACTATTTCTTTCCTGTTCTTATTCCATTTTCTGCTCCTCTTCCATGTTTTTTAAAATACATACTGAAAATGCAAAGACACAAAACTTGAAGTCCAAACCAAAAGGGTCTGTGCTATCATGCATGAAGTAATTTTTTTGTTTCTACAGGCAAATCATTGTTGCCTCATTTTTTATAAGACTTAACAAATAACTGAAAGATGTAACACAATTTTAGTCAGAACCAAAGTTGCAGGAGCACTGCTGCCTTGCCATATAAATTTTTATATATGTTCATCTCCAATGATTTCATTTTGAAATTTAAGTGGCACATTCTATCTGCTAATATTTGATGCTTCATGACACTGTTAACTCAGCAGCGAAAATTTCCAGTTTTAATGCACGTAGTTGCATTTCTTTTTTTTTAGCAAATATTTACAGTAAAAACTGCAAATATTGTTTTGTAGATATTTGCATTTATTTGCACCAAAAACTGCATATTTCCCGAAAATACTTCTATATGTGTTTCTAGAAGCCACTTTTTGCCTCTGTTCCCAGTGTTACTCTGTGTTACCCCTGTGTTGCCTCTGTTGCCCTTGTGTTGCCTCAATATTGCCTTTGTGCTACTGTGTCGTCCCTTGCTGCTGCATGTGCACTTGCTGCAGGTTGTTTGCTGCATGTGTTTTCATTTGTGCACTTATTCAATGCTTAGTGCATTGTGTATTTGTTTTGGACTTACGGTTTGAATTTCATTGAGTTAAGTCGAGTTTGCAGTGATTTGTCTGATTTGCGCTCGCACGCGTGTTGGCGAGGCAGTGCACATGTGTGCAAAGTACACGTGTGTACTGCAGCCACACGAGATCGACAGATAAAAAAAAAAGTTGTTAATATGAAAATCCATAATAGATTTTGAATTGATTCATGTGATCCTTTTTATTCAGTTCATTACAAATTTATTTACTTGAGTTAAGATTAATCCTGACTCGAGTGTTTTTGTGTTTTGCAATTAACGCTCGGGTCAGACCGAGTATTTTTACAGCTTGAAGATTTTCAGGCCGCGAAGTTAGAGAGAGGGGGATTAAAGCACTCTACTAAAGTTTTCAGTAAAATTTTTCTTTGTACTCTAAAAAGATATATATTCCGCTGTATATAAAAATTTAATGCATTGTACAAACTCTGATATATGTATGTAAGAAAAAATTCATTTATGAATAATATTATGATTATTCTGTGATTCTGTGGCTGATTCTGTTTAAACTTTATAAACTGACTAACAATTCGTCATTTTGAACGTTTCTAGTTGGTTTAATTACCGACTAGAGACGGTCAGAGCGGCGGGTCGTTACAAAAGTGGTATCAGAGCTTTGGTTTACTCAAAGCTCAGTTTATAATGGTTAATATGAATAGTTACTAGAACCACTATAAAGAAAGTGCTTTTCAAATTTAAAGAAGTATAAAATTGTTTTCTTTAAAACAAAAAGTATTTTGGAAAGTTAAAATTATTTTGAAATTCCCCTCTCTAAAATGTGAGTTTGCGATAGTTTATATTCGGTGAGGTCTCGTTAGATTTGAGTTTCGATCGTTCAGAAACTCGTTATCAAATTATAGAGATTTATGAAAAATGAAATATGAGTAAAGTGAACTAATAAATTAGTGAATTGCTTTAAATTGGTTTAAATCAAATAACTTGAATATTTCGAGTAAGAATTGTGAAATAAATTGATATGTTAATTTAGTTATAATCAAGCGGATTATTGAATTATAACTTGGAAATTTGATTCTAAATTCTTTTGAGAAATTGTTTTCAAATGTGAAGAACGAATTGTTAAATGAATGGATTATAAGTATTTAACTTATAATATGAACTTTTGGGTATATAACTGAGTTATATAAATGAATTGAATTGAATTAAATAGAATCAATAAGAAGATTTATAAATCGAAGTTTTATAAATAGGAAAAGAATTTATGAAGATTGTTTATAAATTCGAAACCAGTTGAAATTGATAAGTAAATTGTTATCGCTTATTAAAGGAGATATATCCACGATTTTGGACAGTGGGTAATCCTTTAAAAATAAAAATAAGTTGTAGAAATGATGAAATTGGTTGACAAATTATATTCACGATTTTGGACAGTGAATATATTAGTGAATAAAACAGATATGTTTTGGGAAGTGATATTATGAAATGAAGTTTAATTGTTGATTTAACTGTAGAAATCAAACTATTTCGATGTGAAGTTTATATTTCAAGTTTAGACTATTGTCTAAAATGGTTAATGTGGAAATATGAATTTAATGGAGCTAAATTGATGAACAATTTACTAAAGAACTAGTTGACTATTTTTGAAATAGAAAGTAAATGCAAAGTTCAAATAGAATTTAGATTTCAAATTTGAAATGGTCAACATGATAGTCCATTATAGGTTTAATAAATTCAGTGATGAATTTGAAATTAAACGTGCGGAAAAAAATTAAATTAAGTGAAAAACTTAATGTTGAAAAGTTTGAAATCGGTTTAAAACCAATATTGTGAAAAGTATGAGGAATTCAAACTATGAATTAAGAGAAGTAGAAAAAGTTAATAGTTTTAAAGATGTTTTAAAATGCATTAACTATCGAATACATAGATTTCAACACTCATTGTTGAAATAGACGTTTTTCGAGAAATTAAGGAAATGGTGGACTATAACACTTTGTTATAGCAAATGGTTTCCGGAAGGAAATGTTGTTTATAGTATTGGGATTTATATATCTATCTTAAATCCGAATCCCTATACTAGTGATTTTGAGTTGTCGTAACGATGTTTTACGTAACATTCGTTTTAACTCAAATAAATGTGATTAAAAGAATGATTTCCTTAAAGAATGGAATATATACTTAATTTTGATTCAAGTATATTGAATATTTTCAAAGTGTTGAAAATGAAAGAATTTGTGAATTACTTATTATTGAATAAGTATGGAAATATTTTCCAATGTGAAATGAAAGGTTTGAAATTTTATCTTTTAAAGATAAATTGAAAAATGAATATTTGAAATTAGTTTCAAATGGCTAAGTGTGAAAATTATATATCTTGTTAAAGATATTATTTTGAGAAATGTGAACGATTAGTTCAATTTGGAAATTTTTCAAAGATTGAATCTAGAGTTAAATTGAGTTTAACTTTGACACCAAAAACAATATAAGTTCAGCTTTGAATTTTGGATAGTCGATTGGGATTGTATGTCTAATGTTGTGAATTGATGACATATCATTTGATCTCTATTAAATATATATCTGTGGTGGCGGAGAATTTATTCTTTTAGCTTAACACCCTTCTCTGAGACGTACGAGCTTAGAGGTTATATATCGATAGACATCAATTATGTGTTGAGAATTGACGATGTAACGTGAAATCCAAATCGAATGTGAAATCGATAATGAATTGGATTGTGAATGTGAATTAGGTTAGAGATAACCTTAAATTTTCAAATCGATTGAGAGGAAAATTTTAAACGTGAAAAGAAAAATTTGGAATCCTCTATTTGTTGTGAATGTGAAATGAGTTTTCGTAACTTATATATGCGAATATAATCGAAAACTAATCAGTTTAGAAAGTCATTATTATGAAAATCCGGTGTAGGGTTACATAGATATGATAAGTACGAAATGTGAATGAAGTACTATATGTATATGACATATGTTTTCTAAAAACTGAGGATATGGAAATGTACCTTCCAATTTATTATGTGTGAAGGTGATTGGAACTCGGTGGAGTGTCCAGTGAAAATCGTAGCTACGTAGAATTCCCTTAGTGGAATGTCCAATGGGACTGATTTGACATCCCATTGTGTTGGGATTATCCCATTGTGTTGGGATTATGTGATTGATGCTGGCGTAATTCGAGGGGTGTGATACCTAAAGTTACAAGCGATTCCATTGAGATAGTGGCGCAACCGCCGAGTAAACTGCGATCTGGGAACCGAAGCGTAATTCGAGGGGCGTGATGCCTAAGGCTACGAGCGATTCTACTGAGATAGTAGCGTAACCGCCGTGTGGACCGCGATCTAAGGCGACAACCATGGCGAAATTCAGGAGTGATGAGAAATCTAAGTTACAAGCGATTCTACTGAGATAGTAGCGGAACCGCCGGGTGACTGTGATCCATGGGGGAACGGACTTTCCATATCCATTTTTAAAAGAATTTTTAAAAGAATTTTTAAAAGTATTTTCACTGGGAGTTGAAGCAAGTATGTTTAGTACTTGGAGATTTTTAGTCTTGCGTCTGATCAGCGTATGTCTAAAGTCTGTGAGAACGACGATGAACTTGTTAAACTTTGAGTTATCAAGTATTTTCAAAACTTTAAATAGAAAAATCAATAATTTGAAATTAGAATTACATAATTCTAACTTAATGAATTAAGGAAGAAGATCTTTTTGAATATCTTGAAAAATCCATAGTTTTTGGATAAGATATATTATGCAAATATTTAGCATGAAAGATTTCAAGTTTAAAAATCTGAGTTTTGTAAATCGGAAAATTTGATAAAAGACTTTTGTGTCTTGATTATTGAAATCGATAAACAAAACTAGTAAAGTGAAATAAATGGAATGAATACTATATTTATTTATGAGTTTGAAACTGAGTGAAATTATGTAGGATATAAATATCGGTGAGATTTTAGCAATCGTTTTCCTAACTTATAATTTCGGGACGAAATTCTTTTAAGTAGGGGAGACTGTAACGATCCTAAATTTTGAACAATTAAATTTGTAAATATTCAATTTATTTTAAATATTTAAATGATAATTTGACTTAAATTTCAAATTATCAGAATGAATTGGTGATTAAAATTTAGAATTTAATCTATTTAAAAGTTGAATAGAAATTTGAATTTTGACTTTGAAGTTGAAATTTAATATTTAACTTATATTTTAAATTTGAATTTGATAATTTAGAAAAATAATTTGGATTTAAAATAAGAATGAAAATATAATATGAAAATAAATAAAAATAAAAATATATATATATATATATAATAAAATAAATAAAGAATATACTAGATGAAATTTTTAACAACATAATTTTAACAAGATAATTTTTTAAAACAAAACTAATTGAATAAAAAAAAAAAAAAATAATATAAAGTAAATAAATTAAAAAAATAATAAGTAAACCTTACTTTACCTTGAGCATTCCTCCATACCTTCAACATACCGTGTTCCATACCCTAAATCCACGCCACTTCACACGCCATAACTCACGCAAAATTCACGTTCTTTTCTATTTTTATAACCCTACCCCTCTCCACTTTCTTCATTCAGACGAAAGAAAAATAAAAAGAAAAAAATGGCGGCCGTGTAAATCTTCTTCGTTCGCCTTCAGAAAATTGGGGCTTTGAAAAAAATTGGGCTTCAATTCGAGTTCAACTTGTTTATTCGTCTTCGTGTGGCCGGCTTCGACTTCAAATCTCTGGCGTGCTCTTCGATTCGATTGAAAGGTGAGTCTTTTGGCTCAAGATTATCTTAATGCAAGTATTTAGATTTGGTTGCATTGAATTTTGGGTGGCATGCTACTGTTTTGGGGGTTTGTTGGTTATCAAATTACTCGGTTAATTTGCATGCTTTGTTTTGATGATTTGTGGGTTTCAGTTGCTCGGTTACTTGAATCTGAACCATTTGGGGGTAATTGCAGTCACTTGCTCGATTTCTTGAACTGTAACTGATAAGAACAGATACGTGCTTGATTTGCATGCTATGAAGGCGTGTTGTTTTGCTTCCATCTGTCGGTTAATTTGCGAGTATAGGAATTGTGGGTTATTCATTATCATTTGCTCGGCTACTTGAATTTTAAACTGATGAGAAACAGATGCTATTAATTGTGTTTAAACTGTTGGGAACAGATTCTACCCAATTTTTAATTTTTGAACTGTTGAGAGCAAATGCTATTTAGATTTTTTATTTCAACTGTTAGGAACAGAAGCTACTTAAATTTTAATTAAACTGATGAGAATTGATGTTATAAATTGTATTTTTAAATTGATAAAAACAGATACTATAGTTTTTATTTAAACTGATATGAACAGATGCTATTAAAACTTGAATTTTAAACTGATATGAACAGATGCTATTAAAACTTGAATTTTAAACTGATATGAACAGATGCTATTAAAGCTTGGATTTTGAACTGATGAGAACAGATCCTACACCAATTTTCGTTTAAAAACTGTTAAGAGCAGATGTTATTGATTTTAAAATTTAAATTGATAAGAACAGATGCTATATTTATTTTGTTATTAAATTGATAAGTACAGATACTACTAAATATTTATGTTGCATCCATGCTGTTGCATCTACATTCCACGCTACTGCACTTGAGAATTTGGACTTGAAATTTGTTGTTTGCATGTAGTGACTGTTCCATATATTTATACCTTCATGTACTTAGTTGAATTGACTGTTGCATTTGGTTCATTTGGTTACACTCATTGTGTCTGCTCCACTTGTAGTTTGCTACCAGGTTGCACTTAGTTGATCTGCCTGTACATAGCTTTGAATATGAACATATATAAGCCTCTGTTTTATATTCACAGGCTCAAAACTTACTAAGGAAAGATTTATATGCTTTGATATTGGAGTTGATGTTTGAAATATGTGTTAGTTGAAGGCTATGTTAGTATGTTTGCATGAATTTGCATTGTGCATCTGTTTGGGCTTTGTTCTGGCCTTTGTATCACTGCTTCCATTTTTGACTTGTTGTTTATATACTGATTTGTTCAAGTATTCTTTTCAGAAGTTTTTGGGAAAGTTTTTATAAACTTATTTTGATGAATTATCTATATATATGCACAAGCATATGTAGAACTGGAGTATCTATGTTTTGATAGAAATGTTCTTCTTTGATATAAAATGTATATTTTGGAAGAAATGGAGTTTATGGGGAATTTTGATTTGTTGAGATTTTGTTATAAGCAGAGTAATTTCTGATCTCTCAACAAAAATTTGCCATCAACAATAAATGGTTGTCAGACAATCCTACTTGTTGAACCTGTTTTCGACACAACTATTTCTTTCCTGTTCTTATTCCATTTTCTGCTCCTCTTCCATGTTTTTTAAAATACATACTGAAAATGCAAAGACACAAAACTTGAAGTCCAAACCAAAAGGGTCTGTGCTATCATGCATGAAGTAATTTTTTTGTTTCTACAGGCAAATCATTGTTGCCTCATTTTTTATAAGACTTAACAAATAACTGAAAGATGTAACACAATTTTAGTCAGAACCAAAGTTGCAGGAGCACTGCTGCCTTGCCATATAAATTTTTATATATGTTCATCTCCAATGATTTCATTTTGAAATTTAAGTGGCACATTCTATCTGCTAATATTTGATGCTTCATGACACTGTTAACTCAGCAGCGAAAATTTCCAGTTTTAATGCACGTAGTTGCATTTCTTTTTTTTTAGCAAATATTTACAGTAAAAACTGCAAATATTGTTTTGTAGATATTTGCATTTATTTGCACCAAAAACTGCATATTTCCCGAAAATACTTCTATATGTGTTTCTAGAAGCCACTTTTTGCCTCTGTTCCCAGTGTTACTCTGTGTTACCCCTGTGTTGCCTCTGTTGCCCTTGTGTTGCCTCAATATTGCCTTTGTGCTACTGTGTCATCCCTTGCTGCTGCATGTGCACTTGCTGCAGGTTGTTTGCTGCATGTGTTTTCATTTGTGCACTTATTCAATGCTTAGTGCATTGTGTATTTGTTTTGGACTTACGGTTTGAATTTCATTGAGTTAAGTCGAGTTTGCAGTGATTTGTCTGATTTGCGCTCGCACGCGTGTTGGCGAGGCAGTGCACATGTGTGCAAAGTACACGTGTGTACTGCAGCCACACGAGATCGACAGATAAAAAAAAAAGTTGTTAATATGAAAATCCATAATAGATTTTGAATTGATTCATGTGATCCTTTTTATTCAGTTCATTACAAATTTATTTACTTGAGTTAAGATTAATCCTGACTCGAGTGTTTTTGTGTTTTGCAATTAACGCTCGGGTCAGACCGAGTATTTTTACAGCTTGAAGATTTTCAGGCCGCGAAGTTAGAGAGAGGGGGATTAAAGCACTCTACTAAAGTTTTCAGTAAAATTTTTCTTTGTACTCTAAAAAGATATATATTCCGCTGTATATAAAAATTTAATGCATTGTACAAACTCTGATATATGTATGTAAGAAAAAATTCATTTATGAATAATATTATGATTATTCTGTGATTCTGTGGCTGATTCTGTTTAAACTTTATAAACTGACTAACAATTCGTCATTTTGAACGTTTCTAGTTGGTTTAATTACCGACTAGAGACGGTCAGAGCGGCGGGTCGTTACAGTTTATGTGTGGAAAGTCTTACGTGATACCTTTTCTTTTCAAAGGTTTTCTAAAGTTAAGCAATTTAAACCCGTTTACTCACACCAGATCCCTGTCTGACCCGAGTGTTTATTTTCTGTTTTATTAAACTCTTGGGTACTCATATTATGTATGAGTAGTCAAGTGATTCAGGTTAGCTTGACGAATTCTGGAGGAGTAATGGAGCAGGAGGCTTCCACGTGTAGATATATTGGTTTCGCTGTGTTTGGTTGGTATCTGTATCTTCTATACTTGAGTTGTGTGAATTAGACAGTTGTTTATAACTGTCTAATATGTGTTGTATAGTTGTGTACTCTGATGTATTATGATACTATGTAATATTTTTATTTGATATATTATATTTCATCCGTTCCGCTGTGAGTTCTCTAATGTTGTTGTCTTTCTTCTTTCTCTTTCTTTCCTTCTTCTATCCCTTTCTTTCTTCAAGATGATGCGATTTCCTGGTGATAGGAAGTCGGGTCGTCGCATTTGGTATCAGAGCATTAGGCTGAGCGAATACCTAAGCTCTGAAGTGTGTCTTTCTTTAGGGAGCATTAGGTTGAGTGAATACCTGGGCTCTGTAGTGGTGTCTTTCTTGAGAAAGCGTACTTGTAATTTTTATATATAACTATATATATTTATATCTACCTGATCTGTTGGTTTATCTGTTCGGATTTTCCAACATAAGTTTTAGAGGTAGAGAGTGGATTTGTAGTGGTATATATGTTTGTAACACGATTACCACTGATGGAAGAGGTCTATATGTTGAGGTTTGAAGTATTTGTCGAGACTGTAGACCTAATACCGTCTCGAGTGAGATTTGTTGTTTGGAGTAAGGATTTCTCTGATATCCGAAGGATATCTTTTTGAAGATTCGGAGTTCGTCTTTGAAGTGTAAGTTTGGATTTCGCTCGGGTAAGCGAATTTTCTTGAGTTTGGATCTGTCGGAAGTGATGAAGTAAGTGATGGTGTTTTGACAACTGCATGATGAGATGCAGTATCCATGGATATTTTCTAAAGATGTTTTCTTTTGAAGCAGTTTTGGAAGTGATTGAGGAGCAGTCTTTACCTGCCTCAGGGAAGACTTATCTGAGTAGAAGTTATCTGGATTTTCAGTATGGAGGTTGGCTGTTCTGGAATATGGGACTAAGGTCTATAAGTTGCTTTGTTTCGGTATGGTCTTATTTGTCATCCTTTAAGGAGAGTGAGGTGTTGATGCTTGATTTGGAGCCCGAGTTCTTTTGGGACGTCTGCCATCTCGAAGGTCTTTTGTGTGGTGTGTTGATAGTTTTGGGATTCGGAGAGCCT
Source organism: Allium cepa (assembly GCA_030765085.1). Lineage (NCBI taxonomy): Eukaryota > Viridiplantae > Streptophyta > Magnoliopsida > Asparagales > Amaryllidaceae > Allium > Allium cepa. Next base: position 240,091,483 of record CM060944.1, read on the forward strand.
TTGGAATATAAGTCTTTGGTTAGTTGTGGTAGCAGTTTCAGCTCGAAGTGTTCGGTGTGCTGATGAGAAGGTCCTTTTCCTTTGTAGTATCATCGAGATAGAGTTGGAAGCAGCAGTGTAGCTTGTTTCTCGAATGGTTCAGGAATCTTTGTGGTTCTTCTTTTAGCAGTCCGAGCATATGGTGAATGTTTTCTTGAAGAGTTAACCTGGGTTGGAGAAGCTTAAAGCTGTTCTAATTGGTAAAGAGAGGACAGTTTCTTTGGAATTCGAATTAGGTTGGATCGCAAAAGAAACTTTCGATTAGTTGGGATTTTTCTTGAGCATTCTTTTGTTTGAGACTGATGATTCTCATGAGGAAGTAGGAGCTGCTGGTGTAATCAAAAGGTCGTCTGCATCTAGAATGGAGTTCCATATTGTTTTGGTTCCAGAAGCGGTTTTGGGTGGTTAGCCTAGTAGGAAGAGATTGGTGTAGCAGCTCAGGAATTTATTTTTGGAATTTGGATTTGGTTAGATCTTGTTTTTGAATTGGATTTTGTGTAAGGTTGTGTGACCGAGTCGGATGAGTCACAAGATTATATTGATTTGATGAACAAAGTTTCTGGTATATATTGGACAAGTTTGTATTTATGTTCATCAACAGTATTCTCCTCTATTTCCGAATCAGAGTTGTGCAGCGGAAGCGAGGTAGCAGCTGTGCAAGGTAGGAAGCAAGTTCTGTTTGCTATTGCTTGAGTAATAGAGTTTGTGTTATGGATTTCGACGGATTTTGGGAGACTTTTATGTTGAATGGGATCTAGAAGCTAGTTTTCTTTGGTCTAGTTGTTTCTGTAAGTATCTGCATAGGTTGAGCTGATCAGGAAGAAATTGGGTAGTCCAAGATTGTCTGTTGAGTTATGCAGATATGAGATTAAGAGTTGGTATTCGAAGTTGGAGACTTCAGTGTTGTTAAGATTTCTCTGGTTAAGAGAAACAAATAATTGAGTAAGATTGGTTGGTTAGTGCTATGTCATTTGAGATTTCTTTTCTGTGTTCTGATAAGATAAGATCTGTGTTCTATAAGATTGAATTGCCAGTTTGGATAGCTGGAGTTCATTTTATTTCAGGTAGCTCTGAGGGAGTATGTGTATGATTCAATGTTGCTTGTTGAATCTGTAGTTAAGTTGGAGTTGGATGATTGAGCTGGATTTGAGAGTAATCTGATATTCTGTTCAGTTTGGTCGATTTAGAGAAGAGAGGTGCTCTGGATTTTGATGGTATAATTTGTTAGTTTAGCTTCTGTAGAGCGAGTCTCCCGGTGATTTATACTTGGGAAACTCGAAATAGTATTAGAGATTTATTCTGATTTATGTCAGGATAATTAGTTAAGTTTGTTTGTGTTATTGATTGCTTTGGTTGTTAGTAACTGGTTGTTAGGAATGCTTTGCTGATTGAATTAAAATCTTTGCTGCGTTATTAAATTAGCTTTGCTTTTAAATTTCGGGGACGAAATTCTTTTAAGGGGGGAGGATTGTAACGACCCGGAATTTTGGGCAATATCGATTTAATAATCTACAATAATAATTAAATTGGTTTGATAAATTTTCTTTATAATTTTAATTTAAATTGGTGAAATTAATCTTATTAAGAATAACAAATATTTAATCTGGTAAGTGTGATCAATATCTTTTAACAATTTAAAAATTGGTTAGAATTGTTTTTCAAAAACTAATAAAATTTTATTCTATTTATAATATATATATATATGTTCGATATATATATATATATATTATGAGTGGAAATATCTTTTGTTTTAAATTAAAGATTGAATTTTCAAATTGTAATATATGTAAGCATATGTTATAATTTGATATTGTTTTGAAAATTTAATTTAATCTATTAATAAATTATATATGAATAAATATTGTAATTGAAGCTTTGTTTTAAAAACATAATGTTTTTCAAAGGATAATTTAGTTTAATTCAATAGTTTCAAATATAAGATTGTTATTTATTTTTAATAAGATAGTTTAAAAGGGTTTTAAACAAAATTTTGCTGTCTTTCTTTTAAAGTATATAAATATGATAGTTTCAAAAGAATATAAACAAGCCTTGTTTTGTCTAAAAAAATGCTCAAATTAAAAATGGTTACAAGTGTATAAAAATAAATGTTTTAGATTTTTAATCCATGTAAAAGATACATTTGTATTTATTTGTTTTAGGATATTTTTCTTTTAAAAGTAAATTTATATTCACATATATAAGAATTCATTTATTAAGTAACTTAAATAAGAAAGCTTGTATTATCTTTTAAATTAAGTGAAAATCTATTAAATATACTTAAATACATGTGTAAACATGTTAACACTTTTTAATAACATATGTAAGTTAATTAAGCAAGTAGAGTGACATTTGTTCAAATTTTTAACAAGTGGCAACATATAATTTTAATTTTTAATAAATGTATTTTGAAGAAAACAAGCTTCTTTCAAAACATTTTCTTTCTTTCAAATGTTAATGGAAAAAACAGAAACTATATCTCAAATCTGAAGTAAAATGAAATCTACAAAGTTGAAATTCAAATCTTCTGCAAAACTCGAATGAAAAATCAAGTCAAGAACAGTTTCAACATTTTTAAGCATCGAATTGTAAACATGCAAAGGGCATTCAGGTTCAACAGCAAGTTTTCTAGAAACATCAACCTACATTTCAAAGAATAAAGATCAACAACACTTTTTTTTTATAAAAAAAAATCAAGTAGCAGGCATGCAGGGAGTTTCAAACAGCAAGCCTGGAAGGATAATAAGTTAAATACTGCTCTGCCTCTTCAAAGAAAGGTAAGTAAATATTTTAAAAACAGATTAACCTTGTTATCTTAAATGCATGTGATGATCAGTAAATTAAATCTTTGATTGAATGTTGCATGCAAGTGTATTTGATTTAGATGATATATATTTGTTTATCTGCATGTAAGTTTGTAAAATGGAAAAAATATATGGTGAATGCCTGTATATGTATACTGTTGTTACACAGGTCTGTTTTTTTTTAAAATCAATAATTTGAATTTGAATACAAATTGGACATTGATTTGTAGATGAAAGTTGTTTGCAATCAAGTGATTTATCATCTAAAAATAATTATAGGGTTTTAAATGAATGGGTTATTCAAAATTTCAAATTAAAGTGGGAAAAATCAAATTTGGGCAAAAATTTATAAATTCAATTTCTAGTTTTGAATTTATAATTGAATTACAACAGGAAAATTGTGATTTTTAAAGTTGGTATCATAATTTTTTACTGTGTAATTAAGTTGAATTCTTGGTTTGAATGTTTTTGGGGATTTTAGTGATTGCCACTGATTAGCATAATAATCGAAGCTTGAATTTTGTTTGAAGTATGTTTATGAATCATAGATCATGGGAAAAATACTCTAGAATTTTACTAGTGGCCGAGGAATTTGTAATCGATTGAAGTAGGGTTTAGTACTGGTTTTTGTTTGTCTTGGTAGCCGAGGGATTTGTGACATGGATAAGGATTTGGGATCGATCGCGACTTGGGAATAGTGGCGTGGGGGTTGTGGCGATGCTTCGGAGTGATCGTTGGAGTTCCGGTGGTTGTTACGGTCGTTGGCGATGTGGGGTTGTAGTTCGTGCTTTCTGCAGTTTCATACGTGATGATCAAATTTTGACTCGCGTGTTTTTGGTTCGATCTGGTGTCATTTTCGAGTTCGCATGTGAACGTGGGATGGTGGAAGATCGACGCGCCGATCGTTGTTGGCCAGTGTGGCCGGTGTACGTGCACCGTGCACAAATGGTGTCAGGTAGAAGTTTGAGAACTTTACTTTGGAGAAGATGAAGGCACCTCGAAGTCGCTTTCGTGATTCTCGCGTGTCGACTCGAGGTAAGGAGTAGCGTGGGTTGTCTCGGGTAGTAAGCGTGATACTGCAGGGTTTATCTCGGGTTAAAAGGTGGATGTGTTTTGTTTTAGTACTGTAGCTTGGAGATATTGTTGCTGAACTATAAACTGGTTATTGAATAAGTTGAAGACAAGTGTTAAGTTACTCGAGTTTGAATAATTGAGTGAGAGCAAGCTTCAATAATTGTAAAACAAGTGTTTTAAATTTAAATTATTAAATCCAAGTTTAAGTAAATTTTTAAAGTAATGTTTTAAAAATCAAGTTCAAATTTATATTCAAAATGAACAAGTTTAAATTAGATAATTAAGGTATTTTAAAATTTTCCAAATTGATTTCTCAATGCTTTATTTTCAAATAAAGTTTTAGTTATAATTTTGTAATCCAAATAAATAATTTGTCTTCAAAGATTTGATAATTCAAATAATTAAATTTTGATAATGATTAAGGTTAAATTATTTTGTTTTGAATTTAAGAATACTTAATTAAAATATAATTTATTAATAAGTAGAGTTTAATTAAGAATAATGTTTTCTTAATTAATTAAGGATTTTTAAAATATAAGATGTTAATTAGTTAATTATTTAATTAATTTTAAATAATCAGTTAATTATTTATTTAATTTTAAATAATCACTTAATTATGGATTAATTAAGTATAATTACTTAATAAGTAATCAATGGTTAATAATTATAATTAGAATGGTAATTACTTATGAAAGTAATTAGAGGATTTACTTATGGAAGTAATTAAAGTGGAAGTGATTAATGGTTAATCACTTAATGTTATTAATTAAGAATTAATTAATATAATTGTTTTAAAGTTAATTAATTATGGAGTAATTAATTAGTTAATGAATTAAGATTTTTTTGATCATGGAATTAATTATTGTTAAGAGAGTAATTAAGATTTTTTAAAAGAAGTAATTAGAGATAATTACTTATGTAAGTAATTAAGAGTTAATTACTTAATTAGTTTAATTAATTAATTAATGTGATTAAGTAATTAATGAACGAGTTTAACTTAAGATTAATTACTAAGTGTAATTAATTAAAATGTAATTAATTAATAAGGTAATTAATTAAGGATTTATTTATTAACTAAATTGTTTAATAATTACTTAATGAAGTAATTAAAGATTAATTAAATGGATTAATTAGTCAAGGATTAATATAATTAATTTAGAAGTTAATTAATTTAGATATGTAATTTTAAGTGGTTAATTACTGATTAAAGAGGTGATCAATTATAAGTTAATAACTTAAAGGGTTAATTAATTAATAAGGATTATTTAATTAATGAATTAATCAAGGTTGACTAATAATAATAATTGAATTAAGTGTGATTAATTAATTGTAATTAATTAAGGATTAATGTAATTAATTATAGTTAATTAATTAATGAAGAATCATTAATTATTGTAATTAATGATAGAAATTAAAGGTTATTACTTGAAGGTAATTTAAAAAAAAGATCATTAAGAGATGACAAGTAATTTGATTTGTAAATAATCAATAAAGCATGATTAAGATAATCCAAGTGATTAAAGGATAGTAATTAATTTAATTAATGGTTAATTAAATTGATTAAGAGTTAATCAATTCTGCTATGGGTGATTGATTAATATTGAATGGTTGATACTGAATGATTGATATTGGATGATTGGTTGATATTGGATGTCGATTGATATTGGGTGTTGGTTGATATTAGATGATTTGGATATCTTTGATATATGTGAAATGCTGCTTTATGAGATGAATGTTGATATCAATTGTCTATTGTGATAATGTGAATTATCTATCTGTTTATATCATCCTATATAACTTAACTGTTTAAAACACTTAAGTACAACTTGGACATTAAAATGGCGTTTGGTTTCGATGAGACCGGGATCGGGTTTCCATATTTGGAATCCGAAAACCACATCGATTCCAATTAAACGTTAGGTTGTTAACCCAAGTGGAGCAAGTGAAGACTCGAGGTGTAAGGGCTATACGTCAGTATAACTCTGTGGGTGATTCCGTAATGAGTTTGACGGAATAGTACTTATAGGTTCGAGATGGAGATTTAGAGTGCAGGGGCTATGGTCGTTGACTCTGAGGGTGATTCCAATAATGAGTGCAACGAGATAGTGCCTTCGGTTTCGTTCGAACCCGGAACGAACTTGTATGGATTGAATGCTTTCAGAACATCATCAGGTGGACGATGAGCATTCTAAGATAGATGTGTTCTCTAAAGGTAATCGCAGCCTCAAGCCTCATCAACCGGGAATGGCTAAAACAGGGGAGGTGCAGCAAGGCTTCGTGGGTAGCTCCCACTGTAGAGCAAGATTTACTCCTGTCTAGAAGTCCCTTTTTATTCGGCTGTGTGGGGCGGTTGAATTCCGGACAACCGCCGGGGTTGTCTTGTTTGGGACTGTTCAGTAAGGAATGGTCCCGGCCTTGTGTTGCAGGGGAGTGGGAGTACTCCTCGGTACGGTGATCAGGCCATGTACTGTGACGGGCGGTACCCCAGTAGCCCTGCCATTGATGGAAACCCATTCTTCCTACGAGACCCTACGGTTTTGTTTGTATTACCCACTTTTGTGGCTAGTAGCTGGAATTTAATGAATGTAACAATTTCGGCTATTTCATATTTATTTGAAAACCCTAGACACTATTATAATATCACTGGATTTCCTATCAAATGTTTTGGTTAGCGTAAGGTAAAAACTTTTCCATGTTTATGTGTGGGAAGTCTTATGTGATACCTTTTCTTTTCAAAGGTTTTCTAAAGTTAAGCAATTTTAACCCGTTTACTCACACAAGACCTCTGTCTGACCCGAGTGTTTATTTTCTGTTTTATTAAACTCTTGGGTACTCATATTATGTATGAGTAGTCAAGTGATCCAGGTTAGCTTGACGAATTCTGGAGGAGTAATGGAGCAGGAGGCTTCCACGTGTAGATATATTGATTCCGCTGTGTTTGGTTGGTATCTGTATCTTATATACTTGAGTTGTATGAATTAGACAGATGTTTATAACTGTCTAATATGTGTTGTATAGTTGTGTACTCTGATGTATTATGATACTATGTAATATTTTTATTTGATATATTATATTTCATCCGTTCCGCTGTGAGTTCTCTAATGTTGTTGTCTTTCTTCTTTCTCGTTCTTTCGTTCTTCTATCCCTTTCTTTCTTCAAGATGATGCGATTTCCTAGTGATAGGAAGTCGGGTCGTCGCACCTAGCTTATACATCAATTCCAACCCACATCCCCCTTCTCTTCTTTTTTCCCAATTCTTTCCTCCCCTCTCTCTTTTAATTAAACCAACATGCATGACCTTGTGCATGTGTACATTCACTTCAAACGCTTGATCAACTTCGATTCGAAAATTTCTAGCTTCAACCCAAAACCTGGAAACAACCATGACCCACCAAGTAGCCTGGCCTTGCCACCACAATCGACCATTCACCACCAAACTCCACCCATTTCTTTTTCACAACATCCTCCATCGATCCCCACCATATTTACAGGTCTATCCCTCTCCTCCAACATGGTTATTCCCTATAAAACAGAGACCAAAAAAACCACCGCACTAAACCCTACATCGACCTCTTCCGCTCCACACATGCAAGTAAAATTAACTCGACATTTTTCCCAGGTGCGCCGCCTCTTAAAACCTCCTCCACGCCCAACCCCTTGACCTGAAATTGACTTGGTTGTCGAATTTGGCATTACAACCAATTCAGTTCATCCCTACAATTCACCTTCCGCACGCCACTTGAAATCTCCAAACCAATTTTAAAAATCGAATTTTCCAACCATGATCTCAAATATATAATCCATTTGCTAATAATGATATTTGATTCTCGAGCTTGTTGAACCACTTACTCTAAAATGGGATTTCCTCTTCCTCCACTTGATGAAATTGCATGACATCAATTTTAAATAATCCCTATTAAAAAACAGTCACTTTTTGTTTTGAAATAAATATTTTAGAACCACTTGGATGATAAGGTATTGATTTTCATAGTTGCAAGACTTGACTGTTGTAAATAACTAAACATGAACATAGAGTTTTTGAGGAAGAATGATAGTATTGAGTTTCAGGGTGATTTAGAAATGTTTAACACATATAAACAAGGGCACACACATACACAATAGGTACATGTACAGATCAAAGATTCGTCCCAAAAATCACAGTTGTGTGTGTGTGTGTCTATATATATATATATATATATATATATATATATATATATATATATATATATATATATCGACACACACACACATATGTATGTATGGTATCTAGTAACGAAAAAAAAGAAATTTTACTCATAGTTGTAAAAGAAATGACGAACTACTGCTCGTTAACCTCTCCCTCCAAGCCTTGATCTATTTTTATTTCTATTAACAGATCTTTGTTTTGTTTAATGGTAATGAGATTTTTTTAGAAGTATGAACAAGTAAACAGGTATGACTCTATACATATAGAAGAGAAGGGAAGGGTTAGTGAAGTATAGGGTGGCTAGTATACATAGGGTGGTTCGGATTGTACAGGCTTCATCTCATTTTTTTTCTTTCTTATGTGTGTTCTGATTTGATCTTCTTTTTGGGCCTGATTTGATTTGTTGGATTGAAATGATTTATGGTATACTTGATTTAATTTTATTTATGCTTGATTTGATTCCTATGTTTGCTTGATTTGATTTTTTCCATCATGATGCATCTTGTATGTGTATATACATATATACGTAAATATATTTAGATATATACACTTACAAATACTTATTTTTACCATATACCTATTTACATATTTATTTAGATATACACATATTTACATATAAACTATTTTCTATAAACATATACATACATACATACATACATAAATACATACATACATATATACATTTGTCATCATAAGTTTGAAATGGTGAAGCTTATATACATATATATATTTATCATATATATAAATTAACATTTTAAGACTTAATATAGTTTTCAAAATTATAAATTCAGATATTTCTAATATTAAAAAATTTATTTATTCGACTTTTGGAAATTAATATTTAAATAACTAAAATTTATTTAATAGAGGGCTAAAATCCGGGTCGTTACATTCCGTGCCCCTTAAAAGAATTTCGTCCTCGAAATTAGAAAGCAAAGAAATAATTCAAACAGTACCAAAAAAGTAGTGCATTTATATCATAGAGCACATACATAAGTCATATACTAAACAACCATATCAAACAAGGCATATACTATACAAAATGTAACAAATCGAATTCCAATGGGTCTAGAGTTTTCGCAAAAATGCTAAAATCCAACCCCACTATAGCCTGAGTTCGGAATCTCCTATCCCGCAAATAAGAAAAGACAAATATATCGGAGCTCAATAAATATCTCATAGTGAAACAGACTAAAATATAATAGCAAGTAAACACTCAACAATATAATGACACTTTCCAAACAAGTGTCTCAAAGTGGGAAACTCTCTGCCATCTACCTAACCTGGAAGATGTTATGAGAATAGGGTCAGAACTAAAGTTCTAGTGAATGGACAAATTATATACTTCTAAGATTAATTCTACATATACCGTTTTATTTCCATTTACTGTTATATTAGGTTCATTGGGTTTATAATACTCTCGCCTCGACGTATGAATCATGCCCATATACTGTAAAGATCCGTAAATTTTCAATAATTAAAATTTTAATTTAAGTTGATTCTCCGCAATTTAATAGTGAAGAAATAAAAATCTGTAATTTAATAATGAGTTGAACTCTAAAATAAAGTGTAAAAATGTTAATTCAAGTTAATCTTCAACCATTTGAATGAATTAATGAAATAATGTAAATCTTATACTAGGTTATAAATGAAATGTACGAAACAAAATGTAAGTATTGAGTAGATCAATGAAATACCACAAATTTAATGGTAATTGAATAAAATCAATATTATATGAGTCATTGTAACAACCCGCATATTTATCGATTTTTATATTTAAATATTTTATTTAAATATTTTATCATTCGTCGGAATTTAGTCCGAAAACCTACTTTTTGGAAACAGTCGAATTTGGACTCAAGATCCCTCCCATTGAGTTCAAAATGCCGTTTGCGACCTTTTTGAGTATAAGCTTCGATATGTTTGGAGTTAGTCAAGTTTTGCTACTTTTTCACTTTGGGTTTGGGTTTAGGTTCAGCCTTATGTTTAACTTATACTCAAATCTGAACCACTCCCCCCATTCACTCTCACTTCCTCCTCTTTTCAGTTCTAAAGCATCAATGGTGGGAGAGATGGAAAACTAAAAGCTCCAAAACCCTAGTCTTCCTTAGCAAATCCAACTTCTAGCTCTAAATTCAAGAGAACCCATTGGTAAGTTTCTCTTCATCTTCTCCAACTCATTCTCTTAATCAATTTCAGAAATTCCTAAACCTAATTTTGGGAATGTTCTTCTTTTAAGCTTAGAATCAAGCTTCTTGAATTGGATTTGAAGAGTGGTTGATTCTCCTTTGCTTTCAAGCTTCTTCTTCAATCGTTTGGGTTCAAAAGTGAGATTTTTAACTCACATCTTTGTCTATAATTATCTTCGATTGTTAGATATGAATTCCTAACACTTATTCTTGTGCAATTGATTTTGGTTTGGACTGATTTGGTGTATATTCCAATTTTTGGTGTTTTGAAATCAAAATCTATGAAAAATCCTATTATGGATATTTGGACATTGATGTTTGAGGCATATTGAAGAGCCGTTAAGGCTAGGTTGTCGCGTGGCGTAAATCCTTAGTCGTCATTTTCTCGTTCGATCGTTTCCGATATTCGTTTGGCCATTTTTGGTCGAGGTTCAGGAAATCCTCAAAATTCCAGTTTCAGATGTCTGAATCTGGGATTTCAGACGTCTAAATTGACTCATTTTCAAAAAGAAAGAAAATAGGCTAAAAACGCCTATTTCAGACGTCTGAAACATTTGGTTCAGACGTCTGAATCACGTTCTGGAAATTTTTAATTTTTTCAGATTCAGACGTCTGAACCACTTGTTTCAGACGTCTGAAATTGTAGTGTTTTGCCTGCTTGCCATTTTGTTTAAGAATTCCAATTTAAATTGATTCGTGATGATCCTATTTGTTTTTATCATTTATTATGACTTTGATGACTCCTTTTTAGGTATTTTTGAATATCCGTTTCGATGGATTCTTTATCGGTTTCTTTGGATTTTATTCACGTCTTCGAATGTGAATTTTAGTGATTGATTGTTCCTACAATCTTCTTTGTGATTTGTCACTTTAAAATATAAAGGTTTCAATACAAGTAGTAAATATCAAAATTCTTTCATCAAAACGATTTCAACACTATTTTATTACAAAGCTTGTTTCTTAAACCATTTTCCAATCTATTAGTATATACAAGCCTTTACCTCACTCGTATGAGAAATCTAATTAAACGACCTAGTAAAACGAGTGGTATGAAACGCTTGCGTTTACTTCGTCGGTTAATTCTCGGACTTGTTCGATTGAATCTCTCGTGACAATTTTATAGTGGAGATCTACAGTTTGTTCGTAAATATTTAAGTTAAACAAGTGGTTATGGGACATGAAGCTAAACTCATATATTTACTAGCTTAGTGTAATTGACACTTCTCGTTGATCATGACGATCATCTTTGTGATTTAGACTAGCAATGTGCGATGTCTCTTTGTCTGCAAGGGAAACTAAACCCTGTTTTGTGGAGTTTCGACTCAAATTGGTGGGGTAGAAACCCATGGTCTTCGGGCCGTTTGTAGAGCTTCGGCTCAATTTGTGATGGTTAGCAACCATGGAATTAGGTTCCGTTTGTGACACACGTGTTGGTGAGCTTTATGCTCCCGTTTGTGATAGGCCTTCCCCCTTTTTGTGATTTCTGGATTTCTTGAGATGATTTCTAGAATTTGCGTTTCACCAATTTTCGTGATTTTCATTGATAAGTTTTATCAATATTTGTGCATTGGTGAATTTGTGTGTCATTGACTTTTGTGATTGACATTGATATAATCGTCAATATTTATGGTTTGGTGAATGAAATAAGGAGTATGACATTTCTTTGATCTTTGAGTAGATTTTTGTGATATTGATTAATCTCTTGTTGATTTTCAATTACTTATTTATCACAGCTTGGCATTGTGATTATTATGTGTTTAGTCATACCTTTTATTCTATATCGCTTCATCTGATATTTATAGCTAGACCGATCCGTTTATTATTTTCTTATTAAATAATACTCGGGTCAGACCGAGATGTTACAGGTGCTCCTGCTTGACTTCTCACTTGGGATTGACTTCTCTGGCTTTTGGCTAACTACTTAGATTAGTAGTTTATTTTGTTGTATACACTTGAGATATGGACTCATAGTTGTATTCTTTTGTATAGCACGTGTTGTTATTCTTTTGTATTATTGTGGATCTTCTTGACTACTACTCTGATGAATACTTTAGTGTGTTATATATATTCATATCTATTTCCGCCTTTGTGATATGAATTATCTATGACTGATTTGTGTTATGTTTATTTCTATATTTGTTTCCGAAGACATAATAGCCACTGTGTAGTAGCTTTGAGTTTGTGTCGGATGTCCTATGGAAAAGAAATGCAAGTTACATCTTATCTGGCACACCGGTACTCGCACAAAGCAATTATACAAATGGTTGCTCCTCAACAGTCTTATTCTCCGTGCTAGTTGACGGCATTACACCGTAGTGTCCTTGGCTAGCGTGGGTATAGAAGTGGGGCGTCACAGCTTGGTATCAGAGCCAAACTTCAGAACAATATGAAATTTTATAACAAAGATCGTCGTCCTAAGTCCTTCTTAGGTGTCGTGCCTTAGGATTTAATTCGAGTCTTCGTACCGATTCATCCTATTTTCTTTATGATTCCTTGTTTTATCTATCAAGATTGCTTGATATTCCTTTTGTGAATAACCTTTTTCTTCTTCTTTATTTCTTTCTAAAGGAAGAGAAATGGTTAGACCTGGCCGTCCCAGCGCCGGTCAATCTAGTGCTACTCCCCAAGATGGAGTTTTTATGACTACCCAGCAACTTCTTGACCTTGTCACGAATGCTCAAGCAGCTGGTTCAAATCTAGAACCTACTCACCCTAAATCTGGGTTTGCACGTTTGTGCAATGATTACACCAACCTGGGTGGGAAGCCATTTAAAGGTTCTGAAACTATTATTGAAGTCCAGGCTTGGTTAAGGACATGCGATCGAATCTTTTCTCGCATGAACCTCATTGATCTTCACCGAGTTCAGGTGGCTTCTATATGCTCCAAGAAAGAGCATTAGACTGGTACGAGCTTCTGATTTCTGAAATAAATGAAGCGGATCTCACTTAGGAGAAATTCCGAAGCGCTTCGAGCTAAAATTTGTACCAGAAGCTGAGAAGGTGACTTTGGCTCGCCGTTTTATTGACCTTGTTCAAGGTGAAGCCTCCGTGACTGATTATGTTGCATCCTTCGAGTCACTTTCCAAATATGGGGTTGAATACATCAACACCCCATTGAAGAAGAACCAAAGATTTGTCTATGGCTTAAACAAAAACCTCAAGAAGCCATTACTTCTAAAATTAGAAGTTCCCTTCGACCAACTCATTGATATCGCTCTTCGTTTTGAAGAGGCGGATAGGGAAAATGATGTTGAAATGGTGGGTTCTAAACCAAGCTTCAACAAAAACAAGAAAAGGCCCAGTAAATTCAAAGGCCCTTATCCCAACAAAAAGGGGAAGCAAGCAACCCCAGTGGCAAAGACTTCTTCCTTTGGTCGTGGGGAATGCTATAATTGTGGTTTGAAGGACCATTACGCGAACAAGTGCCCAAAGTCTCTCTCTTGTCGCTACTGCAAAGGTCCCGGTCATGTTATATCTGCATGCCCCAAGCTTCAGGGCAGGAAGGAGGGAAAGCTTAATGTTGCTCAAGCCCCTGGAAACACATCTCGTGGTCAAGGTATGTCTCATTCTATCCTTGATGGCACCATTATATTTCGTGATCAACCCGTTCGAGTTCTTTTTGATACGGGTGCATCCCATTCTTTTATATCAAAAGAACTTGTTGATAATTTTTCTTTAAGTGTTGTTGCTTTAATGACTTCTTTGAGGATTGTGAATCCGGTTGGTGGATCCGCAACGCTTATTTTGCTTTGTAAAGATGTTGAGATTATTTTGGGTGATTTTTCTTTCCGAGCCGATTTGCATGTCATGCGTTATTTAGGCTTTGGAATGATTTTGGGAACGGAGGCTTAACCGTTATGAAGCTCATATCCTATGTCCTGAGCGGACTATTCATCTTCGACATCCTCAATCTGTTGAGCAGATTTCTATTAATCTTAAAGATTCGGATTCCAGCTTGGTTGCATCTTTATATTCTTTAAATCCTCATGATGACGATAATGATGACGAGGAAGATATTATTTCTCTTATTCACGTTGTTCGTGAATTTTCCGACATATTTGAGCACGTTTTAGGATTGCCACCTAAGCGAGCAATTGAGTTCAGAATTAATCTTATCCCTGGAGCTCAACCTATTACTCGTCCTCCTTATCGTATGTCCAATAAAGAAAATGAGGAGATGCGTAAACAATTATCCGAATTAGAGACGAAGCAATTTATTCGCTCTAGTTCCTCGCCTTGGGGAGCTTCGGCTATTTTAGTGAAGAAGTCCGACAGCACGCTTAGGCTTTGCATTGACTACCGCAAGCTTAATGATCATACTATCAAAAATAAATATCCTTTTGTAACAACCCTAGATTTTTTCACATATTTTAATATTTGACTTTATTTTATTTTGAAATTATTTTTTTTACTTATTTTATTTCAAACATTTCATTTTTAAATATAGTTGTTGATTATTATGTGAATTATAAATCTCAAACCGGTATAAATTGGATATTTTACTGAAAGATGAATTTTTGTTCACACTGGTCAAACCTTGACTTTTAAATTTCAAATTTAAATATCTAAATTCTTAAATTTTATCTTTTATTATGAAAATAGATTTAATAACTTGAATACTGCTTTTCGTTTCGTTGAAAATGGATTTAAATTGTGAAAGTTATGTGTATTTCAATTTTGAGTATAATTTGTTTTATTTTGCAATTTTGTCTATTTTGAATTATATAAATCATATTTTCTTTGTCAAATTTTATTAAAATATTTGTTAGTATGTTATTTTATGTATATTTTCTCTTTTAATATTTTTAAAGTGATAATAAAAAAATTTCCAAAATTTACTTTATTTATTTCCTATTTTTAAAGGCTGTTTTCTAATTTTCTGCTATTTTCTTCATATAAATTATATTTAATTACATTTTATTTATTTATTTTTTTGAATGAATTTTTATTTTTATGTTATTATCTTTGTTATAATTATTTTCCCAAGTCCACATAATTTTTCTAAAATTTATTCTGTTATTTATAATTCTTAAGCCTGGTTTGCAATTTTAAGCCATTTTCTTAATTTAAATTCTATTTAATTAAAATTTAATTATTTATTTTATATATTTATTTTCATTTTTGAGTTGTTATCTTTATTTATCAGTTTTTATATGTATTTATAAATTACAAAAATAAATAGGGGAAATTCGAAGAGTTTTGTGACTCTTTAGTTGCTTGAGACCCCTTGTTTTCCCGTCTCTTCATTTTTTTCCTAACCTTCTTGCATTCAATTCTTTTTGGCTGTCCCCTATCATTCTTCAGCTGCATCCCACTTCATTTTCAAGCACAAAATAGTTTCTCAACTCAAAAAAATCGGCCATCAACCTGAGCAAAAAGTTTGGTAAAAATTCAATTCTCTTTTCATTGTTTTCTTCTTGTTTCATTGTTTTGCTCTAGCTTTCTTCAACCTTCTATGCTCAGCTCCAGCCCTCCTCCATCACCTAGGCCGCCTCCACCACCAACACTTCTGGTCAATACCACCTCCAGCCCATCCCTTTTCCATAGCCGTGCACCATGATGAAGTAGATCCACACAAAAAGAGCAAACTCCACATATATGTCCATAGCCGAACACACCTTGCTTCCACCACCTTCAACTCCCCCTTGGCCGCCACCTACTCCACCTCCACCACCTCCAACCTCACCTAAACCCTCTTCCATGTCATCCCCTTGACCCCACCAGAGAAGGTCTTGCCATATGGCCTTGGTCGTGACCCATTTGAGCCTTGCTTTGCATTGAAAACCACGCATATTGTTGTTTAGTGTTGTTTCATGCATGCTCACCTTTGCACCATCTCCATCCATGTTTGGCCGACCCTTGGGAAACCAAAACCTGATCCAAACCCCTTCTTTAGCCTTTTATTTCACCTGTGGCTGAACTGAATGAATGTTGGAAGCAAGTGCAAAGCATTTCAGCTTTGTTTTATGCACTTATTTCTAGCATAGTTTAATAGTTTTGAGTTGAAAGCTTATGTGTATTGTATTGTTTTTGTTTGATTTGTTTCCAAGGGAATTGATACTTTGGCTCTCTCACTCATATCTTGTCGTGCTATCGTGCTTGTGTGGATCTCTTTTATGTATTCGTTGTTGTCATCTCCAGCTAAACCAGTGAGTTATTCTCACCAGACATCGTATACTTATATAACTAGTAAATTGACCACTTTTGAATCTGTAAAATGCGTAACCATATTATATCTGCTATGCTATGATTATATGATGTTCACCTATGCTTAAACACATGTTATGTCATATATTACTGTTTTATTATGCTGTTCTTTTATTTATATCAATTTATCACACTGCAAGTTCCCTTTAGATTAGAATCACTATGGGTTGAAATGATACATACCCAAACGGACTTTAGAGTAGGAGAAAATCATTATGGGCTGAAATGATAGGCCTGAATGATTTTCAATTATTTTCATTTATTTGGGATTGCGGGTTTGAAATGATCAAACCCGTGTTTTCTTTGTAAATTATGGGTTGAAATGATATATTACCCATATCACTTTACCTAAGCTAGAAAATGAAATACAGACCCGTTGTTAAAATATGTTTTTCTTAAAATTTTAAAATATTTTAGAAATGTAAATATTATAATATTTTGATTTAAATTTGATTAAAAATGATTTTTGTAAAGCATTATTGACTCTCTGAAAATTTATAAGTGAAATAAATTAATGGTAAAGTTAGAAAATCTGAAATGTAAGTTTTTGGAAATTATAATTTTGTGATAAATGGAATTTAAATTAAATATAAAAATATGATAAATTTATGATATTTTGAATTAAATTAATTTAAAATAATTTTTTAATTTATTAATGATTTTTGGATTAAGTTAAAATGTGAAATGAATGAATATTTAAGTTGGAATTTTGAAATATAACTAAAATTGGAAATTTGTGAATTTGGCTTAAAAGTGAATTTTAAGTTAAGTAAATAAAAATGACATTTAGTTAAATTTGAAAATTTAAGCTTAAGTGTTATGTTAAATTTAATTTAATGAATTTAACTTTTAATGTTGGAATTTAATAAGTGAATTACTATTTAATTTTGATTTTTTGAATAGAGATTTAACTTTATAAAATCATGAATATAAGGGTATTTGAATGATAGTTTTAAAAGTGAAATTATATGATTTTATAAGTTAAAAATGGTTTAAATAAAAATATTATTGTTTGTGAAATTATAGTGGATATTTGAAGTTAATTTACTACATTTCTAAAATGCTATTAATTCTAATGTAAAGGATAATACAACATTTGTAAATGCTGTAGTTAATAATAATGAACCAAATGGCTCAATTTAATTAAAGGCTATTATAACAATTTTTTGTGAATGTTATAATGGTTGAATTTAACTAAGTTTTTTTGAAACTAATAGAACCCTATTGCAGCATTTTAAATGTTGACTTTTGTTAAATTGAATTGTTTTAAGTGTGACCATTCGTAGCATTTTCTAAAAGCTGCGAAAGTAAAATTTTCATTGTTTTAATAAATTTAAGTGAATGAATGAACTTTGAAAGATTAAAATTTTGGAAATTTAATAATTTAATTATTAAATATAATATCTTCATTTTAATGATTTAAATGAAGCAATTTGTTTCGAAATATAAACTATTTTGAAATGTGTTTTGAAATGGTATTTAAATTAAATAAAAATGAATGTGGTTTGGAAGATATGATATTTTGATATTTTTAAATGGATTTTGAATGATATTGAAATTTTAAATGATATTTGATTTCGAAGTATAAATACTGTTTTGAAATTTTAACCACGGGATGTATTTAATTTGTGGTTTAACTGATCTTTAAAGGATGGGCGATCCCAAGCATCCTTTAAGTTATGATACATTTCTACTACAGTTCACTTGAGTTGATTTACATTATATAAGTATATATTGTCCTGACTCGAGTGTTTTGTGTTTTACTTTACGCTCGGGTCAGCCTGAGTATTCACAGCTTTGGATTCTCTTTTTGGAGCTGGTCTTTGCTGTAGTTTCTGCTTATCCACATTTATATCTACTTTCTGTTTCAGCTATTCTAGTTTATCTCATGTATTAGTGAACTTCTATGTATTTGGGATTTCTATTTTGTTGTTTTCAGACTGTATTATGTTTTTGGTTTGAGACTCTGCCGTATTAGCTTCATGAACTACTGTGTATTTTATATTCCGCTGCGAGGTATTTGGTTTGTTCTGTGTCTGTGATTCTGTGATTTGTATTTCATTTGCTCCAAATTTATTTACAATGCGGTATTTTGAGCAATTCAAGTCCGACATGTGCGGCTGCGAATGGCTGAAAATACCGGGTTGTTAAATTTGGTATCAGAGCTTTGGTTTTAGGCAAACCATAGCCTGTGGAGCAAAAAACTCATTAGAAATAGGGTAGAAATACCCTAGAATGAGTGAAATCAATCTCAGAATCCTTTCTTGTGAGAGAACGTATTTTCGAAGTACAAAATAATTTCCAAATGATTTTTAAAGGATTTTCAAAGATTATTTTGGTATAAAAATTTTCTTATTTTGAAACCAAGATTTTCAAAACTTCATCCCTTCAGTATCCATCTTGTTAGAAATCTCTTGGTTAGGATTCTTATCGATTAGGATTCCTTGAACTTTGTAACGCTCCCACTTGTTCTGAAATCAAGTCTTGTCTTCCCTATTCTATCCATTTTGATTTTGGAGCATTTCATAACTCCACTTTGGAATGACCTCTATAAAGATCGGTGATTCCGCAAATCTTTGAATGATTTGTAAAGGGGTGAAAATCCTTTATAATTGACATTGATTCACCGGAGATTACTGTATCCTCGGTTTTCGATGCTATCTATCTCCTGCCCTACCCGGATTCTATCTCTGGCAATCGAATGTTGATTTGCCTTAGATTTCTAAATTGATTATATTCCTGTAGTCACGGTTGACCGGTTAAGGTCGCCCGCGATTTATATAGGCTTGTCATCTTCTATTTGGTAATAAAATTATCTTATCTTCGTTCGAGCTTATCTTCGAAACAAAATTCTATTTGATTAGAGTTCCTCTAAATTCGAATCTCCGTATTGCTTGAAATCTAACCTTGAATCACTCTTTGGAAATTTGTGTTTGATTGTATTTTGAATTTGTGCATACATCGAAATTATTATTTTGACAAGGATGGCCCTATTTGTATATAAAAGTGAAATGTTTTCAATAAGGATTTTAACTTTGGAAAATGAAAATTTGAAGCTTTGAAAGGATTTGAAATTTTGAAAATTTATAAGAAAATGTGATTTATATAAAAATGATTTATAAATGAAGGGTTTTGAATTCGAATTTCGAGGAATCGAACTCCGGTGTTTTGAAATGGGTTTTTAAGATTTTGGAAAATATATGATAATAATATGATTTAAAGATATTTTTCCAAATAAGAAATGTTTCAAATGTATTCGAATGAATTCCGCTGATGTCAAAGAGATTTCAAAGAAGTTTCAAGAAATAAAAGTCCAGAACCCACTTAAGTCGCTGAAAAATAATTTCGGTGATGAATACATGCATCATCGACGTTGATTTTTGAGTTTCTGAGTGGGGAAGAGGCCACTCTAGTAGCTTTGCTATGCGAGTGATTTTATGAAACCAAATTTTGATTTCCGATTTCGAAGTATGGTTTGATATTCAAAAGATATGTATATGTATATAATTGAAATGATTTAAAAGAAGCCGGTGTTCAATCCTCGAGATTCAGATTTGTTTTGGTATAACCTTACCTATTGGAATTGATTTACTAATTTATTGGTGATTTCCAACTCTTGGATTGAAAATATGATTTCTTCGACTATTTTGAAGGTTCGAGCACTTCCAAATCAAGGTTAACTTTTCAAAGCTAAGAAATTTTGAATGGTATATGGTATTTGATAAAGTATAAGTTTATTTTGGTATGATTAATGTATAAAGTAATATGATTTATATAAGTTTGAAACTGTTGTGGAGTGAAATAAATAAGACTATTTTGAATTATACTGGTATGAAATATAGTTTTGAAAAGATATTTGAAGTAAAATGTTGAGTTTTGTTAAATTTATGAGTCAAGAAAAACTGTGAATTTTGACTTAACAAATGAAAGTGAGTTTTAAATTAAATATTTGATCTAAAATTTTGTTGTGATAAATCACATGTTAAAAATTATTTAAATGTGAAATTTTGAAGTCTAGCAATATGATTTATAAGTTTAAAATTTTCTAAAATTGAAGTTGTATTGTTTTTGAAAAGTTATAATTAAATCTGGAATTTTATTAATAGCATTTCTAAAATGCTATAGTTTTATGACAACACTTTAAAATCCTGTTGTTTTTAAATTCAACTTTGTTTGAATTAACTAAATATCTGTTATCGCATTTTATAAATGCTGTTATTCTTGAACTAAACTATTTTGGAAACTATAAGTTACGATAGCACTCTTAAATGCTTAATTGTTATAACTTGACAATGTTTCATAATGTTATATATTTAACACTGTTGAGTTATGTTTTAAAAAAGTTAAATGATTTAATTTTGCAATTGATTATTTGTGAAATTTAAGGAGTTTTGAATATAATTTAATATTTAAATTTGAATTTTAAGGAATTTAAATTTAATTTGAATTTAAATAAGGTTTACTTGGTTATGTGTTAAATGGAATGAAATGTAATGAGATAAATGAATTTTGAATGGAATTTTGAAATGTATTTTGTAATGATATTTGAAATAATAATTGAATGACATATTTGATTTTTTAAAAAATTATATTTAAATTTAAATATTTGAAATTGAATTCAAATAATGATTTGATAATGAGGCTTTGAATGATATAATCTTTGTTTGATAAAGAATGTGAATCAGGAATGATAACCGATTTTGATAAATGAAATTTTAAGTTTATATTTGTATGAAAGGATATTTGGTTTACTTGTAATTTGAGTTTAATTAAAAATGATGGATTTATGAAATGAATATGTCAAAACTATGTAATAATGAAGTAAAATTTGAGATATATGAAATTAAAAAATTTAGTTTTGGAATATGGTACATTTAAGCTCTGAAATATATTAAAGATTGAATAGTTTATTTTGCGGATCAAATCTTTATTTGGAATTTGATAATATTTGAAATGGTTTGTTGGAAAACTAAATTGAATTTAAACTGATGGTTTGAATTGAATTAAAGTTGGAAATTTAGAATTAAAGGAATGTTTTATGATTTCAAATGTATGATTTCGAAATGTTATGATTTTCAAAGTATAATGATTTCAAGTATTTTGGTTTCGAAAGATTTATAACTTTGAAAGTATTATGATTTTGAAGTGAATATATGTTCGAAATGGAAATGAATTTGTTTGACCTAAATTTTGTTGATTTGGAAATTTGGATTATTTTCTAAATCTATTGTTTTAAGAAACTTTGAAACTGAATATATGTAATTTGGAAGAAATGATTTGGCGAAATCATATATGATTTTGAAACTGAAATGTTATTGAAACAAATTAAAATTGAGAACCTTGTTTTACTAAATACTTGATTTGGGAGTTATCGAACTTATATAAAATGGATATGTATAAGTATGAAGTTGATTTGAAAATGTTGAATTGGAAAGGTACTCAATTTGTAAATTAAAATCTTATATAATCAAAGTCTATATAAGTGTGATTTGATATAGTATTGATTTTGGAAAGTATTCGATTTGAAAATGAAATCTTATATATAATGGAATTTATATAAGTGTGATATTTGAAGCTATGATTTTGAAGGGCTACCATATATGGTATATTATATTTTGATGTAAGAGGTATGGGAAGTACCCTCCGGAAGAAGTATAGTGATATGCTTCGACCCAGATGGACTTGGGGAATCCAGGAATGGATTCGACCGATAAACCCTAATGGACTTGGGTGAATTCAGAAATGGATTCGAACTGATATGGTTGTCCGGACTTAAACTCATGAGTTCCTCGATTTTTTTTCCAGGGTAGATGGTTCTTTAGTTTACCCAATGGAGGCGCTTTCGATCATGGGGTCTGTTGTTTATGGATCTTCCGGGAAGGAAGTGCATCCATTGCGTAAATCATTGAATCAGCAGCGTACCACTGCAGCAGGGGTCGATGGTCCCTTGTTTACGAACTGGCTACGATATTTTTCTGGAATCCGGAAGGTAGAAGGATCTTCTGGAAAGTGTTGTGTCCATTTCGTAAATACTGGATCAACAGCGGGACAATGCTATCGTATTATCATCATTTGACATTGGATTTTGAGCGGAACTTCTCATACCTTTTTTTTTTAGTATTTTCACTGGGTGTTGAAACAGGTCTACTAAGTACTTGGAGAATTCTAGCTTTGCGCCTGATCAACGCATAGTCAGAGTCTACAGGAACGAAAGTAAACTTGTTAAGACATCGAGTTATAAAAGTATTTTGGTAAAGTATTGTATAAAGGATATTCTAATCATGATTTAAAATGTCTTAAATATTGTTTACTTCGAACTATCAAATTTGAATCAAATAACTAATTATCATATTAAATGTTTAACATGTCAAATTTAAAAAAATATATAAAATAATGGTTCATCCATGTCTTTCAACCTGCTTTCCCTCCTAGCTACTTTTTCCCTACCTTCTTTCAGGATGTCTTCCAACCCATTGTTCTTTCTTGTTGTTTCTCTGCTTCCTTCCTTTTCGAGGACGAAAAGATTTGAGTAGGGGAGAGTGTAACAACCCTAGATTTTTTTCATATATTTTAATATTTGACTTTATTTTATTGTGAAATTATTTTTTTACTTATTTTATTTCAAACATTTCATTTTTAAATATAGTTGTTGATTATTATGTGAATTATAAATTTCAAACCGGTATAAATTGGATATTTTACTGAAAGATGAATTTTTGTTCATACTGGTCAAACCTTGACTTTTAAATTTCAAATTTAAATATCTAAATTCTTAAATTTTATCTTTTATTATGAAAATAGATTTAATAACTTGAATACTGCTTTTCGTTTCGTTGAAAACGGATTTAAATTGTGAAAGTTATGTGTATTTCAATTTTGAGTATAATTTGTTTTATTTTGCAATTTTGTCTATTTTGAATTATATAAATCATATTTTCTTCGTCAAATTTTATTCAAATATTTTTTAATATGTTATTTTATGTATATTTTCTCTTTTAATATTTTTAAAGTGATAATAAAAAAATTTCCAAAATTTACTGTATTTATTTCCTATTTTTAAAGGCTGTTTTCTAATTTTCTGCAATTTTCTTCATATAATTATATTTAATTACATTTTATTTATTTATTTTTTGAATGAATTTTTATTTTTATGTTATTATCTTTGTTATAATTATTTTCCCAAGTCCACATAATTTTTCTAAAATTTATTCTGTTATTTATAATTCTTAAGCCTGGTTTGCAATTTTAAGCCATTTTCTTAATTTAAATTCTATTTAATTAAAATTTAATTATTTATTTTATACATTTATTTTCATTTCTGAGTTGTTATCTTTATTTATCAGTTTTTATATGTATTTATAAATTACAAAAATAAATAGGCGAAATTCAAAGAGTTTTGTGACTCTTTAGTTGCTTGAGACCCCTTGTTTTCCCGTCTCTTCATTTTTTTTCCTAACATTCTTGCATTCAATTCTTTTTGGCTGTCCCCTATCATTCTTCAGCTGCATCCCACTTCATTTTCATGCACAAAATAGTTTCTCAACTCAAAAAAATCGGCCATCAACCTGAGCAAAAAGTTTGGTAAAAATTCAATTCTCTTTTCATTGTTTTCTTCTTGTTTCATTGTTTTGCTCTAGCTTTCTTCAACCTTCTATGCTCAGCTCCAGCCCTCCTCCATCACCTAGGCTGCCTCCACCATCACCACATCTGGTCAATACCACCTCCAGCCCATCCCTTTTCCATAGCCGTGCACCATGATGAAGTAGATCCACACAAAAAGAGCAAACTCCACATATATGTCCATAGCCGAACACACCTTGCATCCACCACCTTCAACTCCCCCTTGGCCGCCACCTACTCCACCTCCACCACATCCAACCTCACCTAAACCCTCTTCCACGTCATCCCCTTGACCCCACCAGAGAAGGTCGTGCCCATGTGGCCTTGGTCGTGACCTATTTGAGCCTTGCTTTGCATTGAAAACCATGCATGTTGTTGTTTAGTGTTGTTTCATGCATGCTTACCTTTGCACCATCTCCATCCATGTTTGGCCGACCCTTAGGAAACCAAAACCTAATCCAAACCCCTTCTTTAGCCTTTTATTTCACCTGTGGCTGAACCGAATGAATGTTGGAAGCAAGTGCAAAGCGTTTCAGCTTTGTTTTATGCACTTATTTCTAGCATAGTTTAATAGTTTTGAGTTGAAAGCTTATGTGTATTGTATTGTTTTTTTTTGATTTGTTTCCAAGGGAATTGATACTTTGGCTCTCTCACTCATATATTGTCGTGCTATCGTGCTTGTGTGGATCTCTTTTATGTATTCATTGTTGTCATCTCCAGCTAAACCAGTGAGTTATTCTCACCAGACATCGTATACTTATATAACTAGTAAATTGACCACTTTTGAATCTGTAAAATGCGTAACCATATTATATCTGTTATGCTATGATTATATGGTGTTCACCTATGCTTAAACACATGTTATATCATATATTACTGTTTTATTATGCTGTTCTTTTATTTATATCAATTTATCACACTGCAAGTTCCCTTTAGATTAGAATCACTATGGGTTGAAATGATACATACCCAAACGGACTTTAGAATAGGAGAAAATCGTTATGGGCTGAAATGATAGGCCTGAATGATTTTCAATTATTTTCATTTATTTGGGATTGCGGGTTTGAAATGATCAAACCCGGGTTTTCTTTGTAAATTATGGGTTGAAATGATATATTACCCATATCACTTTACCTAGGCTAGAAAATGAAATACAGACCCGTTGCTAAAATATGTTTTTCTTAAAATTTTAAAATATTTTAGAAATGTAAATATTATAACATTTTGATTTAAATTTGATTAAAAATGATTTTTGTAAAGCATTATTGACTCTCTGAAAATTTATAAGTGAAATAAATTAATGGTAAAGTTAGAAAATCTGAAATGTAAGTTTTTGGAAATTATAATTTTGTGATAAATGGAATTTAAATTAAATATGAAAATATGATAAATTTATGATATTTTGAATTAAATTAATTTAAAATAATTTTTTAATTTATTAATGATTTTTGGATTAAGTTAAAATGTGAAATGAATGAATATTTAAGTTGGAATTTTGAAATATAACTAAAATTGGAAATTTGTGAATTTGGCTTAAAAGTGAATTTAAGTTAAGTAAATAAAAATGACATTTAATTAAATTTGAAAATTTAAGCTTAAGTGTTAAGTTAAATTTAATTTAATGAATTTAACTTTTAATGTTGGAATTTAATAAGTGAATTACTATTAAATTTTGATTTTTTGAATAGAGATTTAACTTTATAAAATCATGAATATAAGGGTATTTGAATGATAGTTTTAAAAGTGAAATTATATGATTTTATAAGTTAAAAATGGTTTAAATAAAAATATTATTGTTTGTGAAATTATACTGAATATTTGAAGTTAATTTACTGCATTTCTCAAATGCTATTAATTCTAATGTAAAGGATAATACAACATTTGTAAATGCTGTAGTTAATAATAATGAACCAAATGGCTCAATTTAATTAAAGGCTATTATAGAAATTTTTTGTGAATGTTATAATGGTTGAATTTAACTAAGTTTTTTTGAAACTAATGGAACCCTATTACAGCATTTTAAATGTTGACTTTTGTTAAATTGAACTGTTTTAAGTGTGACCTTTCGTGGCATTTTCTAAAAGCTGCGAAAGTAAAATTTTCATTGTTTTAATAAATTTAAGTGAATGAATGAACTTTGAACGATTAAAATTTTTGAAATTTAATAATTTAATTATTAAATATAATATCTTCATTTTAATGATTTAAATGAAGCAATTTGTTTCGAAATATAAACTATTTTGAAATGTGTTTTGAAATGGTATTTAAATTAAATAAAAATGAATGTGGTTTGGAAGATATGATATTTTGATATTTTTAAATGGATTTTGAATGATATTGAAATTTTAAATGATATTTGATTTCGAAGTATAAATACTGTTTTGAAATTTTAACCACGGGATGTATTTAATTTATGGTTTAACTGATCTTTAAAGGATGGGCGATCCCAAGCATCCTTTAAGTTATGGTACATTTCTACTACAGTTCACTTGAGTTGATTTACATTATATAAGTATATATTGTCCTGACTCGAGTGTTTTGTGTTTTACTTTACGCTCGGGTCAGCCTGAGTATTCACAGCTTTGGATTCTCTTTCTAGAGCTGGTCTTTGCTGGAGTTTCTTCTTATCCACATTTATATCTACTTTCTATTTCAGCTATTCTAGTTTATCTCATGTATTATTGAACTTCTATGTATTTGGGATTTCTATTTTGTTGTTTTCAGACTGTATTATGTTTTTGGATTGAGACTCTGCCGTAGTAGCTTCATGAACTACTATGTATTTTATATTCCGCTGCGAGGTATTTGGTTTGTTCTGTGTCTGTGATTCTGTGATTTGTATTTCATTTGCTCCAAATTTATTTACAATGCGGTATTTTGAGCAATTCAAGTCCGACATGTGCGGCTGCGAATGGCTGAAAATACCGGGTTGTTACACCTTTACCTCGGATTGATGATCTATTCGATCAACTTAGTGGTGCTAGAGTCTTTTCACAATTAGACTTAGCTACTGGATTTCATCAGCTTAGTATTGCAGAGGATAGCATTCCTTTGACATAGTTCCGTACTCGTTATGGATCTTATGAATGGCTTGTTATGCCATTTGATCTAACGAATGCTCCGGGTTATTTCGTCGACCTTATGAATAGAGCTTTCAAAGACTTCCTCGACCGGTTTGTCCTCATCTTTATTGATGATATTCTTGTGTATTCAAAAACCAAGGAGGAGCATGAAAAGCATCTTCAGATTGTGTTGGAAACTCTTAGGAGTAATCAATTGAAGGCGAAATTTTCTAAATGCCACTATTGGCAATCTCGTGTGAAGTTTCTCGGCCATATTATTTCCAAATCCGGAATTTCCGTGGATCCTTCAAAGATTGAAGCGATTCAAGATTGGAAGAGACCGGAGAGTGTGACGGAGATTCGTAGTTTTCTTGGATTGGCGGGTTATTACCGCCGTTTTATCAAAGACTTTTCTAAGATTGTCGTGCCTCTCACTAGCTTAACGAAGAAAGGTGTTAAGTACATTTGGTTGGACAAATGTGAAATTTCTTTTCAGAAACTAAAGGAACTTCTTTCTAATGCTCCTATTCTTGTTATTCCCGAGGGGAATCAAGATTTCGTTGTTTATACCGATGCTAGTCGCGTTGGTTTGGGTGTTGTTCTTATGCAAAGGGAACGTGTTATTGCTTATGCTTCTAGGCAATTGAAGCCTGCTGAGACTAGATATGCCACTCATGATTTAGAGCTCGCGGCTATTGGTTTCGCCCTTCGAATTTGGCGTCATTATCTCTTAGGAGAAAAATTTATTCTTTACACGGATCATAAGTCTTTGAAATATTTATTTTCTCAAAAGGAACTTAATTTGCGTCAACAACGTTGGTTCGAGTTCCTTGCTCCCTATGTTCTTGATATTCTTTATACACCCGGTAAGGGTAATCGTGTCGCCGATGCTCTTAGCCGTAAACAACAAGCTGTTGTTTCTATGATGATATCCGAATGGAATGATCTCGAGATTTTATCCACTTGCGAAATTCGAGACCGTGTTTTCGATTTATGTTCATCTCTTGCTTTATGTAGCCTTGAGGCTCATCCTTCTCTTTTAGACCGCATTCTTGAAGCTCAAGGGCTAGATCCTGAATTGGCTCTTCTTGGCCAAAATATTAAGGATAAAATTGATATTGAGGGTTTGAAAGACTTTGATATCGATTCTCGTGGCGACATTCGGAAATTTGGTAGACTTATCGGGCCAAATATTAGTGATCTTCGTAAAGATATTTTAGAAGATTCACATTGTTCTAAATTTACCATTCATCCTGGTAGTAGTAAAATGTACGCGGATATGAAGCGACTTTATTATTGGGAGGGAATAAAATCTGATATTGCTAACTTTGTTAAGTGTTGCATGACTTGCCAACTCATTAAGGCCGAACATCAAAGGCCCGGTGGGTTATTGCAACCTTTAGAAATTCCAATTTGGAAGTGGGATCAAATTTCCATGGATTTTATCGATGGCCTTCCCCATTCTCGTTCGGGTCATGATAGCTTATGGGTTATAGTTGATAGACTTACTAAATCCGTCCATTTTATTCCCGTTTGGTCCAATCGGACCGTACCTCTTTTGGCCAAACTTTTTATTAAAGAAATTGTTAAATTGCATGGAGTTCCTACTTCTATAGTTAGTGATCATGATCCATTGTTTACTAGTGGATTTTGAAAGTGTCTTCAAAAAGCTTTAGGAACGAAGCTTAATTTTAGCACTGCTTATCACCACCAGTCCGATGGACAAACCGAGCGTGTGAATCAAACTCTTGAAAGATCTTCTTCGTGCTTGTGTGCTCGATTTCGGTGGAAGTTGGAAAGATCATATTTTACTTCTTGAGTTTTCCTATAATAATAGCTTCCAATCTAGTATTGGTATGTCACCTTTCGAGGCACTCTATGGAAGGCCATGCCGATCTCCTTCTTGTTGGCTTGAGGCCGGTGAGAAGCTGGTTTTAAGTCCAGATTTTATTCGTGATTCCACAGAAAAGATTGATCTTATTCGTCATAGGATAAAAGAAGCCCAGAGTAGACAAAAATCCTATGCCGATAATCGAAGAAGGAAGTTAGAATTTTCTGTGGGAGATCTTGTGTTCATTCGTGTTTCACCTATGAAAGGTGTTGTACGTTTCAGTCGATAGGGAAAGATAGCGCCTCAATATGTTGGGCCATTTCCTATCACCGAATGTATTGGTTCCGTGGCTTATCGCCTTTTATTACCGGCTCATTTTTCTGCTATTCTTGACGTGTTTCACGTTTCTCAACTGAGGAAGTGCCTTCGAGATTCCGATTTTATTCTTGAGCCCGGTGTTGTGGAAGAAATTGAAGTTTCACCTAATTTAACTTATGAGCAACATCCTGTTCGTATTATTGCTTCGGAAGTCAAACGATTTCGAAATAAGGATGTTCCACTTGTGAAAGTTCTGTGGTCTTCAAATTCTAAGGATTGTTCTTGGGAATCTAGAGAGTTCATCGAGCGATCACATCCGGACTTGCTTTCCCGTGCTCTTTAAGGCGAACCTTTTATTTCAAATTTCTTTTGTGTTGAATATGCTTTTATGGTTGTTACTTTATATTTTCTTCTTAAATATTGTGAGGACGCAATTTCTTTTAAGGAGGGGAGTCTGTAACAACCCGCATATTTATCTGTTTTTATATTTAAATATTTTATCATTCGTCGGATTTTAGTCCGAAAACCTACTTTTTTCAAACAGTCAAATTTGGACTCGAGACCCCTCCCATTGAGTTCAAAATGCCGTTTGTGACCTTTTTGAGTATAAGCTTCGATATGTTTGGAGTTAGTCAAGTTTTGCTACTTTTTCACTTTGGGTTCGGGTTTGGGTTCAGCCTTATGTTTAACTTATACTCAAGTCTGAACCACTCCCCCCATTCACTCTCACTTCCTCCTCTTTTCAGTTCTAAAGCATCAATGGTGTGAGAGATGTGAAACTAAAAACTCCAAAACCCTAGTCTTCCTTAGC
The DNA here is from genome assembly GCA_030765085.1 of Allium cepa. Taxonomy (NCBI): domain Eukaryota; kingdom Viridiplantae; phylum Streptophyta; class Magnoliopsida; order Asparagales; family Amaryllidaceae; genus Allium; species Allium cepa. The sequence continues at coordinate 240,121,621 of CM060944.1, forward strand.
AAATCCAACTTCTAGCTCCAAATTCAAGAGAACCAATTGGTAAGTTTCTCTTCATCTTCTCTTAATCAATTTCAGAAATTCCTAAACCTAATTTTGGGAATGTTCTTCTTTTAAGCTTAGAATCAAGCTTCTTGAGTTGGATTTGAAGAGTGGTTGATTTTCCTTTGCTTTCAAGCTTCTTCTTCAATCGTTTGGGTTCAAAGGTGAGATTTTTATCTCACATCTTTGTCTATAATTATCTTCGATTGTTAGGTATGAATTCCTAATACTTATTCTTGTGCAATTGATTTTGGTTTGGATTGATTTGGTGTATATTCCAATTTTTGGTGTTTCGAAATCAAAATGTATGAAAATCCTGTTATGGATATTTGGACATTGATATTTGAGGCGTATCGAAGAGCCGTTAAGGCTGGGTTGTCGCGTGGCGTAAATCCTTAGTCGTCATTTGCTCGTTCGATCATTTCTGATATTCGTTTGGCCATTTTTGGTCGAGGTTCAGGAAATCCTCAAAGTTCCAGTTTCAGATATCTGAATTGGCTCATTTTCAAACAGAAAGAAAATAGGGTAAAAATGCCTATTTCAGATGTCTGAAACATTTGGTTCAGACGTCTAAATCACGTTCTGGAAATTTTTAATTTTTCCAGATTCAAACGTCTGAACCACTTGTCTCAGACGTCTGAAACTGTAGTGTTTTGCCTGCTTGCCTTTTTGTTTAAGAATTCCAATTTAAATCGATTCGTGATGATCCTATTTGTTGTTATCATTTATTATGACTTTGATGACTCCTTTTTAGGGATTTTTGAATATCCATTTCGATGGATTCTTTATCGGTTTCTTTGGATTTTATTCACGTCTTTGAATGTGAATTTTAGTGATTGATTGTTCCTACAATCTTTTTTGTGATTTGTCATTTTAAAAATATAAAGGTTTCAATACTAGTAGTAAATATCAAAATTCTTTCATCAAAACGATTTCAACACTATTTTATTACAAAGCTCGTTTCTTAAACCGTTTTCCAATCTGTTAGTATATACAAGCCTTTACCTCACTCGTATGAGAAATCTAATTAAACGACCTAGTAAAACGAGTGGTATGAAACGCTTGCATTTACTTCGTCGGTTAATTCTTGGACTTGTTCGATTGAATCTCTTGTGACAATTTTCTAGTGGAGATCTACAGTTTGTTCGTAAATATTTAAGTTAAGCAAGTGGTTATGGGACATGAAGCTAAACTCATATATTTACTAGCTTAGTGTAATTGACACTTCTCGTTGATCATGACGATCATTTTTGTGATTTAGACTAGCAATGTGCGATGTCTCTTTGTCGGTGAGGGAGACTAAACCCTGTTTTATGGAGTTTCGACTCAAATTGGTGGGGTAGCAACCCATGGTCTTCGGGCCGTTTGTGGAGCTTCGGCTCACTTTGTGATGGTTAGCAACCATGGAATTAGCGTTTCGTTTGTGACACACGTGTTGGTGAGCTTTATGCTCCCGTTTGTGATAGGCCTTCCCCCTTTTTGTGATTTCTGGATTTCTTGAGATGATTACTAGAATTTGCGTTTCACCAATTTTCGTGATTTTCATTGATAAGTTTTATCAATATTTGTGCATTGGTGAATTTGTGTGTCATTGACTTTTGTGATTGACATTGATATAATCGTCAATATTTATGGTTTGGTGAACGAAATAAGGAGTATGACATTTCTTTGATCTTTGAGTAGATTTTTGTGATATTGATTAATCTCTTGTTGATTTTCAATTACTTATTTATCATAGCTTGGCATTGTGATTATTATGTGTTTAGTCATACCTCTTATTCTATATCGCTTCATCTGATATTTATAGCTAGACTGATCCGTTTATTATTTTCTTATTAAATAATACTCGGGTCAGACCGAGATGTTACAGGTGCTTCTGCATGACTTCTCACTTGGGATTGACTTCTCTGACTTTTGGCTAACTACTTAGATTAGTAGTTTATTTTGTTGTATACACTTGAGATATGGACTCATAGTTGTATTCTTTTGTATAGCACGTGTTGCTATTCTTTTGTATTATTGTGGATCTTCTTGACTGCTACTCTGATGAACACTTTAATGTGTTATATATTCATATCTATTTCCGCCTATGTGATATGAATTATCCGTGACTGATTTGTGTTATGTTTATTTCTATATTTGTTTCCGAAGACAGAATAGCCACTGTGTAGTAGGTTTGAGTTTGTGTCGGTATGTCGGATGTCCTCTTGAAAAGAAATGCAAGTTACATCTTATCTGGCATATCGGTACTCGCACAAAGCAATTATACAGATGGTCGCTCCTCAACAGCCTTGTTCTCCGTGCTAGTTGACGGCATTACACCGTAGTGTCCTTGGCTAGCGTGAGTATAGAGGTGGGGCGTCACAGTCATTGTAACATTTTTCTCTAAACTATAAACCTATAAATGTGATTTAGGGTCAACAGTGACCGTATATGTTACCAATTTACTTAGGCTATTAAACTATAATTGGAAGTCAACTATAGTTAAAACGAAATTTAGTGTTACATTTATGAGATTAAGACAATAATTACAAGATATGAATGTAATAAGATGAATGGAAATGTAAGTTTATTTCAAAAAGTAATTAGTGATGTAATAAAAGAATGAAATCAAGATAAATAAATTAATTGAGACTTTAAATAAAATTAATGTGTGAAATTGACCAAAATATAGAAAAATTGAAATATAATAGTCAATACAAATAAAAGATGGAATGGGAGCATTAATGTAATGAAATGTAAAACAAATATTAACTACGTTTATAGAAAGGAATAATAGATTTAATGGAAGGATTGAAATTGGATAAAATCAATTTATTGTAATTAATTATAAATAACTGGATTTAAATACAATTGAAGTAAACACAGAAATTGGTAAATTAATTAACTTTGAACTGATATCTAAATTTATTTCAACTTATGGTAAATGTTCAAGTAATTTAAGATGAGAGAAATTGTGATTTATTAAATTTGAATTGGAATTTGATTTAATTAATTTAATATTAATTTATTTAATTAACTGAAATATAGCCATTTTGGCCATTGACTCGGATTTCGACGAAACTAGTTTCATCAGATCCGTAACGGTGAATTATTATAGAATTTCAAGTTTCGTAATGATCAAACTTGTCATTTGATCGTACGGGCTCGAAACGCCTTGAAATCGATTTAATTGAAATCAATTGAAATCAATTTGAAATAAATTGATTTTACCATAACTTCTTCATATAATGGAATTAGGACTTGAAACCTGTTTCATGATTTTAAAATATTTTAAACGATCTATCTTAACATATGGGTTGACCCATTTTCGTTCCGAAGCGAAACGGGATTTACGGGTCGTTTATCGTACCAACCAAGTAAAATCCGATCCGCTATTCCTATTTTCTGATCCACCTATATATATCTGGTTAAAAACTTTAGCAGCCTTTCTATTTCTCATTTCTATACATACAGAAACTTATGTTGCTACTCTTCCTCAATGGCTGTAAACCTTAAAATTTTCAATTCAATTCCAATTCAAAATCCAACAACAAAAATACAAACTCCTCAAATAATATCAAATTATATATCAATCTGAAGCTCTCAACGAGCCATCTCAGATTTGAAATTCTTTTTTCAATTTTAATCAACGGTTGCCCAGAAATTGATGATCAATCCTCGACCGTTCATCACGCGATGATCAACTTCCATGGATCGTCGATTTGAGGGCAGCGTATTGTAGAGGGGACCGGGTGTTTTTCATCGAAGGTGTTCTCGGGTGGTGTTGATGGTCATATCAACAGCTTTTAATTCGAAATCGGCGGTTGCTGCTCTCGCGTTGCGCACGATCGTGACGATGGGTGGCCTTGGATTGGTCGTGGGGTCGGCGAAGCCTCGGGTGGTGGTCGACGTAGCCGCGGTAGGCTCTAGAGGTATGGTCGATAGGGTTTAGCGGCGGCATAGTGTCGCGATGTTCGCTTGTAGCTTCTAAGGCTCGGTCACGCGTATTAGCTGGTGATGACGTGGGTATGTTACCATTTTATATTTATTTTATAATTTAATTTTCAAATCTCCTAACTCGAATAACTTTTACATACGTGGTCCGTTTCACGTACGGTTTTCTCCACTTGGTTCGAATTGGAATTCGGGACATTTTTACTCTGGTTTGGACAGATTCTGAGACTGTTTGAATTTTTGGTTTAAATTGGATTTAAATTCAATTTAAATTCAAAAGGTGAGTGTTTTAACCCACTCACAACTTCAAAATTTTCTTATGTTTGTTAAATTTAATTCATGATGTGATTAGAAATTTATTTATGACTGTTTGTCATATTTTGAATCATCATATAAGTTTATTTGAAGTTATTTGGATAAAATAGTTATTTAATTTATTATTGACTATAACCTGCCAGTAAATACCTGTTATTTGTTATCTATTCTATATTGATGTTATTGATTGAATTGGATGATGATTGCGATAAATGTTTAATGATTGATATTGGATGAATGGATGTTGTATTTAATATTATTATAAACTGCAAGTTGTTATGGATTTTATTTCATTTGGGATTGTGGTTTGAAATGATATACAACCGTATTTATATTATAAGTTGTGGATTGAAATGATAAATATCCGTATCACTTGACCATAGGATAGAAAATTATATACAGACACTATGGTCTATATATAAAATATTTTGAAATGATTTCTATGGTTTTGTAAAGAATTATATGGTTTTATAGAAATACTGATTTCAGATATTATATAACTGTTTTTTTATATATAGCAAATTCTTGATTTTTAGCTATGTACAAATTCGTTTGATATAAAACAAGTTTAAAAATAAAGATTAATTTTATTAAAATGTAATATGGATAAATATTTATATAAATTATATTTTATATATTGTTTATAACGATTTTTAATAAAATTAAGGCTGAGAAGATAGATATGAAATTGATTTGAAATTGTATTTAATGTAGAAATTTATTAAATGAAACCGGTTTGGAACTTATGGAATTTGAGATTTGTAAAGGATATGATTTATAACTTGATCTTGTTTAAGGTGAATTAAATAAATATTTCAAGTATAAATAAATTGAAGGAAATATTTAGTTATTTGTAATTTAGGATTTATTTAAATGATAATGGATTTATTAAGTAAAATATTTCAAAACTAAATAATAGAAAATTGAATTTGATATATATATATATATATATATATATGAAATTACCAAACTTAGTTTTGAAATTGTTGAATACTTATAGTTTGAAATATATTGAATTTGAAATGGTTTATTCTGCGGATCAAATCTGTTTTGAAATCGATATAATTTGGAATAGTTTATTTGGAAACTGAATTGAATTGTTTTGGAATTGATTTGTGAAATTGAAGAAGCTATTTTATTGTATAAAGTATTTTAATATTTAAACCTTTTGTGTGATAACCCGAATTTTTGGATATCGGTTAATTGGATAAATACTGATTTCAAATTTTTGATATACTGATTTTTTTGGTTAGACAAATAAAATTTTGATAATTATAAATATCTGGATGATTTTATAAGTGGATTTGAAACTATAATAATTGTAGAATTAAAATGATGAATCTTATGGTAAATTAGGAAATTATTTAACATTGTTTGGGACATTTTTAACACTGGTATTTTGTATAATTTTCATTTTAAATGACAACTTAAGTATAAAATTTAAACACAAGTTTTAATATAAAGGTTTGAGATACTTTCTTTAAAAAAAATTATACTTAAAATTAAGATAGTTCATGTATATATGGATTTAAAGGTTAGTTAATAAAAAAACAAGGAATACATACACTTGTCTTTTACACTAAATATAGACATAACACATAATTTATTTAAAACATAGGTAATTAATACAATAATGAATTCAAAACATTTGTAAGCTTGTAATACATGCATTTAAACATGTGTAAGCTTAGGGAAAACATGCATTAACATGTGGCATTGGGTTCTTTTAATAGAAATGCATATTGATGAAGTGTTTTAAAAAAATAATCAAACTTTAAGCATCTTCAGCCTGGGAAAAACCCAAAATCCAAAACCCAACAAATTTATAAAAATTCTGGAAACCCAAAATTGAAACAACTTCAACAAGTAGCAATTGCAGATTAAAACAAGCAATGAATAAAAATACAAATTTAAGCTAAAATCAGAGCAAGATCAAGGCAAATCTGGTTTAATTCAAAAGATATTCAACTGGAATCTTAATACAAGCAAAAGCAAAGATAAAAATTTAGATTTCAATTTCTAAAGCCTGAAATCAAGTCGGGATCAAGAAAAATCAAGTTTCAATTTTGATCAGAAACTCCCAGGCTCTGTTCTCTTCTAACACAAGTGAGTAAACATCTACTTAAAACTTAAGTAAATTATGATTTGATTGCATAGGAAAAATTTCTGTGATTATTGATGTTTGCCTGTGAATATGTAAGTGGTAGATCTGAGTGAAATTTGAAGTATATGGTTGTGTTACAGGTGTGCATGTCTGAAAATGGTTGTTCTTCCCTGTTCTTGATACAGGGTATAAAATTTTAGAACTAATTCCAATTTCTTTTTATCTGATCATTGTTAAACTTTAGACTTCAAGAAAATTAGTTAATTTTTAACTTAATCTTGGATTTAAAAATAAGTACAAATGTTTTAAATTTTAAATTATGCTAAAATCTGGAAATAACAGCAGAAATATTATTAGCATGATAAAATCAAGTATTAAATTAAGTTGATTCAAGCTTATATATTGAATTGTTTGAGTAAAATATGATTTTTAAAAGAAAAATAAAAATTTTAATACTATATTGGGTGAGTAATTCTAGGTTGACTGAAATTGGGATTTGGGGAAGTCTCTGGTGATCAGCAGTCGCTGGAGGGTCGACAATTGGTCTGGAGATAGTGGTAGGTACGGGGAGTCCAGGAAAAATGACAGGAGACTATAATGATCGTCGTGGCTGTTAGGAACTGAGTTGATGATGTTTTGATGACAACAACCTTATATAGTTATACTTTACTTTATAAAATATATACTAACATTTCCATATATATATATATATGTATGTATGTATATAGGAAGTATATGCAGGTATCATCGAAGACTGATCAGTATAAAGACTCAAGCATCAAGATGAAGATTAGAGATTCAAGATTCAAGACTCTAGAGAATCAAGATTTCAAGATCACAAGATAAGTGTCTAGTATTTTGTTAAAACTTCATAATAGCACTCTCATCTTTCTTTCAATTTTCTTTTGGGATGGAACCCAATTTCTATTGAAACCAGTGGCTTACAAACCCACGACAAGTAGCTTACAAACCTACGACAAGTGGCTTACAAACCCACTAAAATCAAAATCATTTAAACTACTTTGTACAAGTTCTCGAGTCCTATGGAGGAGCTCTGTAGGAACGTTCTTGCAATTTCAGTTTGAATAGATTTTTCAAAATGTTTTTAAATCTGTTTTCAAAATGTTTTAGCTTTTAAAATCATGTTTTCAAAAATATTTTCAAACTTTGCTTTAGCCTTGAAATATTCCTCTATTCTGATTTTAAAAACTTATATTTTTAAAACATCAAAACTTATTCTAATTTTAAATATTACTTATATAATTGACGGTCTATATCAATTATATATATATATATATATATATATATATATATTTAAAATAATGTTTTATATTCATTCTCTATCTCAAAATATTGTTTAAACACTTTACTTTGCTTCAGAGAAGTTTCAACCTATTTTAAATTCAAATGCTTTTACAAAACAACATCTCTACAATTTTGAACTGAGAGATGTCGACATAAGGGGATACCCCATGTCGACATGGTGACAGTTGGATTCAAAATTCAATTTTCAAAAGAAGTGTCCATTCGTTCGAAAACCTTTCGCCAATGGTTATGACTGTTGTGCATCTATATAAAGGCTTCCAAAACGAATTTTTTTAACTACTACTTTCTTATTTTCTTCACTCTTTCTTCTCCACCATTCCATATCCATAAAACTTCATATGTTCAAGATCGTACCATCATTCTGCCAAATTCTCAATAGGAAATCATTTAGATACTCTCTCTATTTGATTCTCCATCATTCTACTAAAGATCAAAGTGCTATTAAGAGTTATAGGATTAATTTTTATTCAAAAAGTCCATAGAGTCTATCCATTCAAAAGGATTGTTATTAAGAAGTATTAGGGTAATCTTGTGTCCTGTAAATCAAGAGAGTTTACTCCAGACTCGGAGATAGGAGGGTTCCTCAAGGCCTTAGAAATTGAGTGTTGTAATTTGGATATTGGCTTATAAAAATATATACAAGGATATTGCCTTGGTGCAGGACTGGATGTAGGAGGATTCCGAACCAGCATAAAATCCGGTGTGTTCTTTTCTTTTACTTGCTTTACTTTACTATTTGCATTTGTTATATGTTCTGTGATCATTCTGTGTTAGAATTCTGTTTAGATTTGTGTTGAAAGTTTTAATTTAGTCATATAGTTCATATATTCTTTAAAACACTATTCACCCCCCTCCCCCTTTAGTGTTATTTCTGCCTTAAGATCCTTAATCCGCATCCCTAACAATTGGTATCAAAGGATTGGTTTCCATTGTTTTCATAATCTGAAACTTGAAAAATATAAAAATGGCATTTTTGGGAAATTGTGTTAAAACTGTTTTGAATCTATGCATTTCATCAAAGTATCATAAGTCTGCATATAGTTATTTTGAAAAATCAAGTTATCTACGGAATTGGCGTGTTATGCAGGGACATACATGTTATATGGCTTTTGACGAATCAACACCCAATGGACAAACTGTGCAAATTGAGAAAGATAAATGGATACTTGATAGTGGTTGTTCGAGGCACATGACTGGAAATCCCGAGATACTCAAGGACATTACTTATCAAGATGGTGGATTAGTCAATTTTGGTGACAACTCTAAAGGATATGTGGTTGGCGTCGGCAATGTCGGTAACTCTAAAACTTTACTTATTTCTGATGTTTTATTAGTTAGGAACTTAAAACATAATCTGCTTAGTATAAGTCAACTTTGCGATTAAGGTTTTAAAATTAAATTTTGAAAAGATAAATGTCACATTGAAGATGATAAGTCTAATATAATTTTTGAAGGTATTAGGAAGAAAAATATTTATATCCTTAGTATGAAAATTTCGAATGATAATCTATGTCTTTTGGCTAATACAAGTGCCCTTGGATTTGGCATAAAAGATTTGGCCATTTGAATTTCAAATTATTATCTAGGATATCAAAACTTGACTTAGTTAGAGGTCTACCCAAGTTAAACTTTAAAGTAGATAGTATTTGTGATGCTTGTCAATTAGGAAAACTTAAGAAAAGTTCATTTAAATTAAAAGATGCTATTTCTACCTCTAGTCCTCTAGAATTACTTCATTTAGATTTATTTGGTCCATCTCAAGTTCAATCAATTAACCATAGTAAATATGTTTTTGTTATAGTAGATGATTATTCAAGATATACTTGGACAATCTTTTTAAAACATAAAAGTGATGCTTTTGAAATATTTAAAAACTTTTCTAAAAGAATTCAAAAACAACATTCTTTCAAAATTAAAACTATTCGAAGTGATCACGGTGGTGAATTTGAAAATGAAAATTTTGAGAATTTCTGTACTCAAAAGGGAATTAATCACAACTTTTCATTTCCAAGAACTCCACAACAAAACGGAGTAGTAAAATGTAAGAATAGAATGATTCAAGAGTGTGCTCATACAATGCTTTCTGATAGTAATTTACCTAAACATTTTTGGGCTGAAGCAGTTGCTACAGCTTGTTATATATTAAATAGAATTTTAATTAGACCATTAACAAATAAAACTCCGTACGAATTACTTTATAATAAGAAACCTATAATTGCTTATTTTAAAGTCTTTGGGAGTAAATGTTTTATACTTAATACAAAAGATAATTTAGATAAATTTGAACCAAAAGCTGATAAAGGAGTCTTTATTGGTTATTCTAATAGAAGCAAAGCATTTAGAGTTTTCAATTTAAAAACTAATACTGTTGAAGGAACTATGCATGTATCTTTTGATGAAAATCTTAAAGATATTGTACAAATGGATGATGAAGAAGATTTTATAAATTTAAATCAATCTAATGAAACTATTAGTGAAATAAATCAACCTAATAAGAGATTTAAAATATCAAAAGATCATCCTATAGAAAATGATTTAGGAAATATTGAATCTGTAGTAAGAACTAGAAATCAATTAAGTAGTATGAGTAATGTAGTCTTTATATCAACAATTGAACCTAAAAATCCAAAGGAAGCATCGTCAGATGATTCATGGATTCTTGCTATGCAAGAAGAATTGAATTAATTTACCAGAAATGATGTATGGGAACTTGTTCCTAAACCTGAGGATAAAATTATAATTGGAACTAAATGGGTTTATAAAAAAAAATGAATGAACTCGGTGATGTCGTAAGAAATAAAGCTCGTTTAGTCGCACAAGGTTACTGTCAAGAAGAAGGAATTGACTATGATGAAACCTTTGCCCCCGTAGCAAGATTAGAATCTATAAGAATTCTACTTGCTTTCGCTAATTATAATAGTTTCAAATTATATCAAATGGATGTTAAAAGTGCTTTTCTAAATGGTTTTGTAAAAGAAGATGTTTATGTTGAACAACCTCCACTTTTTGAAGATAATAAATTTCCAAACCATGTATACAAGTTAAAGAAAGCTCTATATGGTCTAAAGCAAGCTCCTAGAGCCTGGTATGAAAGACTAAGATCTTATTTACTTCAATTTGGTTTTGAAATTGGTAAAGTAGATACAACACTTTTTATTAAAAGAAATCATCAAGATATTCAACTGGTTTAAATATATGTAGATGATATAATCTTTGGATCCACTAATAACATAATGAATAGAGAATTTTCAGATATAATGACTAAAGAATTTGAAATGAGTCACATGGGAGAATTAAGTTTCTTCTTAAGGCTTCAAATTAAACAACTAGAAAATGGAATTTTCATAAGTCAAGAAAAATATGCTAAAGACTTAATCAATAAATTTTGTTTAAGCACCTCTAATGGAAAACCAACTCCAATGTCAACAAATGTAGATTTAAGTAAAGAAGATAAATCAAAAGATATTGATCAAACTTTATATAGGAGAATGATTGGTTCGCTACTCCATATAACAACGAGTCGTCCTGATATTATGCATAGTGTTTGTCTATGTGCAAGATACCAATCACAACGTAAAGAAACTCACTTAAAAGCTGTTAAAAGAATTTTAAGATATGTAAAATACACTTTAGATTATGGTTTATTTTATTCTAAAAATAATGCTTTTGATTTAATATCATATTGTGATGCTGATTATGCTGGTTGTAAATCAGACCGAAAGAGTACAAGTGGAACTTGTCACTTTCTAGGACATTCACCGGTTTCCTGGTTCAGCAAGAAACAAAATACTGTTTCCTTGTCAACAACTGAAGCAGAGTATATATCTGCTGCTCTGGCTTGTTCACAAGTCATATATATGCAACAAACTTTAAAAGATTTTGGAATTAACATAAGTAAATCACCAATATATTGTGATAATACTAGTGCAATAAATCTATCTAAAAATTCAACTCATCATGCTTGTTCTAAACATATTATTTTTTTATACTAATCATTCTTGAATTCTTAAGTAGTTAATAGTTTTTGTTAATGACAAAGGGGGAGAAAGTCATAAAAATATATGTGCTTGGTGTAAGGGGGAGTCATGGAGTAAGGGGGAGTTGTAGTTTTAAGAAGAAATCACAGAGTAAGGGGGAGTTATGGTATGGTAAGAATATTTTATAAATAAAGGTTGTCATCATCAAAAAGGGGGAGATTGTTAGGAACTGAGTTGATGATGTTTTGATGACAACAACCTTATATAGTTATTATACTTTACTTTATAAAATATATACTAACATTTCCATATATATATATATATATATATATATGTATATGTATATGTATATAGGAAGTATATGTAGGTATCATCGAAGACGGATCAGTATAAAGACTCAAGCATCAAGAAGTAGATTAGAGATTCAAGATTCAAGACTCTAGAGAATCAAGATTTCAAGATCTCAAGATAAGTGTCTAGTATTTTGTTAAAACTTCGTAATAGCACTCTCATCTTTCTTCCAATTTTCTTTTGGGATGGAACCCAATTTATATCGAAACCAGTGGCTTACAAACCCACGATAAGTAGCTTACAAACCTACGACAAGTGGCTTACAAACCCACGAAAATCAAAATCATTTAAACTACTTTGTACAAGTTCTCGAGTCCTATGGAGGAGCTCTGTAGGAAGGTTCTTGCAATTTAAGTTTGAATAGATTTTTCAAAATGTTTTTAAATCTGTTTTCAAAATGTTTTAGCTTTTAAAATCATGTTTTCAAAAATATTTTCAAACTTTGCTTTAGCCTTGAAATATTCCTCTATTCTGATTTTAAAAACTTCTATTTTTAAAACATCAAAACTTATTCTAATTTTAAATATTACTTATATAATTGACGATCTATATCAATTATATATATATATATATATATATTTAAAATAATGTTTTATATTCATTCTCTATCTCAAAATATTGTTTAAACACTTTACTTTACTTCAGAGAAGTTTCAACTTGTTTTAGATTCAAATGCTTTTACAAAACAACATCTCTACAATTTTGAACTGAGGGATGTCGACATAATGGGATACCCCATGTCGACATGGTGACAGTTGGATTCAAAATTTAATTTTCAAAAGAAGTGTCCATTCGTTCGAAAACCTTTCGCCAATGGTTATGACTGTTGTGCATCTATATAAAGGCTTCCAAAATGAATTTTTTAACAATTACTTTCTTATTTTCTTCACTCTTTCTTCTCCACCATTCCATATCCATAAAACTTCATATTTTCAAGATCGTGCCATCATTCTGCCAAATTCTCAGTAGAAAATCATTTAGATACTCTCTCTATTTGATTCTCCATCATTCTACTAAAGATCAAAGTGCTATTCAGAGTTATAGGATTAATTTGTATTCAAAAAGTCCATAGAGTCTATCCATTCAAAAGGATTGTTATTAAGAAGTATTAGGGTGATCTTGTGTCCCGTAAATCAAGAGAGTTCGCCCCAGACTCGGAGATAGAAGGGTTCCTCAAGGCCTTAGAAATTGAGGGTTGTAATTTGGATATTGGCTTATAAAAATCTATACAAGGATATTGCCTTGGTGCAGGACTGGATGTAGGAGGATTTCGAACCAGTATAAAATCCGGTGTGTTCTTTCCTTTTACTTGCTTTACTTTACTATTTACATTTGTTATATGTTCTGTGATCATTCTGTGTTAGAATTCTGTTTAGATTTGTGTTGAAAGTTTTAATTTAGTCATATAGTTCACATATTCTTTAAAACACAATTCACCCCCCTCTAGTGTTATTTCTTCCTTAAGATCCTTAATCCGCATCCCTAACAGTGGAGTCGACGGCGAATGGATTAAATTTTTAACCCTAGTTCGGTTGAGCTTGAAGTTTTTGATTGGTGATTCCTCTCTGGTGAATCGAGTTTGCTGTGACTTTGGGAATGGGTTCGTGGATGGTCAGAGAGGTCAGCTTCTCAGATGATCGGAGATGTGTGGTCGAAGGGGTTTCTGATGGTGGTCATGAACACCGGTTTCATTCCTTTTGTTCGATTTTGACTAGAGACTATTTTGAGAAATTTGAACGTATGGATCGAATAACTGGAAAATGGTCGATGTGTTGGAATTTAGGGCAGTGGTCATCATCGTTGTTGATAGTTGTGCAGGAGCATGGGGAAGGATGGATGTCTGATGTTGGTGTGGGGTTTTACTTGATGTTTTGCTCGAGTATTTGGGGAGAAGTCTCGAGTTCGAACTCGTGTAGTTACGTGAGTGTAACCTGTGAAGTTTTAAACTTAAAATAATTATAAGTTTTTGGAAAAATGGAAAGGAAGGGGATTCACTCGGGGGTAGACCCGAGTTGTCTTCGGGTTTGACCCGGAGCAAAGATGATAACAGTTTTTTTTAATGTTTTAAAATCATATTGTATTTGAAATTTAAAGATAAATCTAGTTTAAACCTTTATATAAACTTGCTTTATATATAATAATCATTTCTTTAACAATTGGTTATGAAGTTTTAAAAGTGGTTTAAATTAAATTTTGTTAAATTAAGATTTAAGCGATTTTAAAACTTAAATTTTAAAATGGAAGTTTAGGATTTTATTTAGGGCAAGTTTAAAATACAAATTGAAGTTAGTTTTTCAAATACTTCTACTTGATAATGTTTTAAAGTATTTAAGGAAGTTAAGATTTGTTAACTTTAAAATTATCAAGTAAATAGTTATCTTATTACAAATCTTAATTAAAAAAATTAATTAAGTTTAGCTGATTATAATGTTAAAATATTTTTAAAATAATAATAGTAAAATGTGTTAATGGTAATTAAGGTGTTAATAAGATAATGTTTTATCTTAAGATGATTAAGGTTAAAATGACTTGAGATTAATTAAGATAATAAGGGAATTAAGTATAATTAATTAATTTGATTATAAAGGACTAATTAAGTGATTAATTTAGAGTAATTAATTGGTTTAATTGATAATTAATTAAGGGTTAATTAATTGTAATTAAAGGTTATTAACTAAAGATTGTTAATTAATGACCAAAGGTTAACTAATTGAGTAACTGGATAATTAAGAATTAATTAATCTAGTAAATTTAGTAATTAAAGAGTTGTTAATCAAGTAATTAGAGTTTACTTAATTAATAATTAAGAAGTATTAATTTGTAATAAAGTTTTATTAATTAATAATTAGGCTTTATTTATTAATACTTAAAGGATGATTAGTCTATAATTAAAGATTAATTAATTAAGGATTAATCAAAGGTGATTAAGGATTAATCAAAGGAAAGTAAGGATTAATCAATTACGATTAAGGATTGATTAACTGTTTAATCAAACTAATGATTAAGAATTAATTAATTAAGACTGTTAATTAATAATTAAGTTTATTAATTAATAATTAAGATATAATTGATTTGTTAATTAATGATCAACTGATTTATTATAAGAATAATTATGGATTAATTAATTTGTATTAAGAGACATTGATTAATAATTAAGGTTATTAATCAATAGTTGATGGTTGATTAATCAGTTAATTAGAGGATAATTAATTGATTTTAAAGTAATTAAGGATTGATTACTTTGTATTAAAGGAGGTTAATTAATAATTGAGGTTTATTGATTGATAATTAAAGGATAATTAATCTGTGATTAGAAATTAATTGATTGATTTATAAGGTAATCAAGGAGTGATGAATTAATTAAATAATTGTAAGTAATTAATGGTTGATTAAGCAAGATTAGATGATTAATTATGATATGAAATGACAATGCTTGCTTATGGATGATTGTTTGTTGAATGTCTGAATTGAATGATATCTATTGGACGATATCTATTGGATGATATGCTATGACGTACTGTTGATAAGATATTGGTTATATCAATGATAAATGGGTGATGTTTATTTGTGTTATTGCTGTGTAAAAGTAACATCCAATATTTGAATTTAATAACTTGGGTTAAGATGACATTGGATTCGAAGAGACCGGAGTCGGGTATTAGTAAATACCCGAAACCACTTCGATTCTCGATAAATTGATATGTGAAAGCAATAGGCTGGTATGGAATGATTTAAAACCATTTAATCTAAGTTTTTGGTACTTAGAAAGTGATGCGAAAAATAAGTGATGTCTATAACAACTCGTGATGTTGCAAATTGAAACGAGTTACCCCGGGTTTTATGTAAGTTTTATGTTGTTGTATTCCATGTTAGATGGGTTTACTCACGTTGGTTTCCAGCCTGACCCGGGGTGTTACTTTGATGTAATGCTCGGGTCAGACCGAGTATTACATATTTTCAGGTAAGGACGTTCTGGAGCTCAGGAGACGAGCTGGCTGGCAGGAACGTATGGAGTGTTTCCGCTGTGATATATTATTGTATATCTAAGATAGATTGATTGTATCTGTCCTGTGTTTGTATATATGTTGTAACTCTGATATATTAAAGTGTAATTTGACAAGTACAGTTTTCCTTTGTATAACTATTATTTATGTGATACTATATTTTGATCCGCTGCGATTGTGAGGTTTCTGTGACTTGTTTCTGTTTCTTCTTCTTTCTCTTTTCTTCTTTTCATAACTATCTGGAATTTTCGGGTTCGAAAATTCCGGGTCGTTACATTTGGTATCAGAGCTGAAAGGTTAAGCAAGAACCTTGGCTCTGTTGAGATTACTCATTAAGGATATGGTCAATGGTACCTTAGAATGAACCGAGTGTGTGTGTGTGTGTGTGTATGAGAGCGTACTTGTTATTTTCTTATATAAAGATTTTAAATGATTTTATATAAGAATATATTTTGATATATAAGGCAATATTTCTTTCTAATAAATATTAAGGCAATGGGATGTTAAATTATTGGAATTGAATAGGAATTTAAGTTGTAAATATATATATATATATATATCCAAGTAGGAATTGAATAGAATGTACCATTCTTATAAGGAACATTTGAATTAAATTTGGTTTCAAATAAAATTAAGTGGTAATAAAAATACCGGGATGTTTGTTTCCTAATAATGATAAAGCAAAATGAAATGTTTTAAGGAAGTAAACTTTTCCATAAAGTATAACTTGGTAAGCAAATTAACATAAGAGTAAAAGTTGAATTCTTCTAATTAAGCCTAATTTATAAGTTAGGAAGCCCCTCTAGAATTCAGTCTTTGAGGGAGATGACTAAGAGGGAAGAGTGGAAGGGTCGACGCAGTGAGTAAAGAACAGCTGCACATAAGAATCGAGAAGAGGAAATTCAAGAGGATGAGAAACAAGTTAAGGAAAAGGCTAAACAAGGACTTATGATAATGTCATCTGCTACAGATGTTTCAATAAGGGACATTACGCAGCCAAGTGCAGTAAAACAAGGGAGGAATTGAAGGGTACATTCCAACGGTTTCGCTCTGAGATCTTGTGTTTTAAGTGTCATAAGAAAGGACATTTTCTAAATCATTGCCCTGAAGTAATAAAGGCGAAGCGTAAACCAGTTGAACCAGCCAATGAGTCGACTATCTGCTATCACTGTAAGAAGACAGGACACATTGCTAGGAATTGTTCCGAGAGGCAGAAGAGGAGTAAGGCTGTAGAATGTACTGTTGGAGGCGTGAAGGCTATCCAGATTGATGACAGGGTAGAAACATTTTGTGGCAAATGTTATAAGTGGGGACACCCTGTTGAGAAGTGTATGTTCGGGCTTTACCCTTTGGAAGGAAGTCCATAGGAAGGATTCTTGTAGGAGTTTTAGGGCTCTGTTCTTTCCAAACGTCTAGGTAATAGAAAGGCATCTAGATTTATGACTTCTGTAAGACTCTTATTTTGGATAAATGTATGTAATGTATGAACTAATAGTATGTAGTGAATTAATGTATGGAATCATTTTGGACTTAAGACTTAATTGTTTAAGATAAAACTTCAAATGTTGGATTTTAAATTTAAGTTTGATGATAAATTGAATTTCAAAGATTTAGTTGTTCAAAAGGGATTTGAAATATTGTTTGAATTTTGAAATAAGTTTAAAGTGGATTTTGGATTCAGGACTAAATGGTTTAAAGATATAAGTTAATTTGATTTAAAGGATTAAATCAACCTTTAAAATTCAGCTCGAATTTATATAATTCGAGATGGTTTAAATTTGGAAATTTGAATTGAATTAGTTCAAATTAAAACTGATTTAATTTACTTAGAATTGTGATTGAAGACGGAAAAGTTTAAAAATTCAAATGGAAAGTTTGAGTTGATTTAAAATGAAATTGAAGTTTGGTGGGTTCAAGTTCAAATGGGAATTGGGGCAAATTCATATGAATTGAAATGATTTGAAGTTGAAGTGGGTTCAATGGATATTAGTCCAAATTGATTGGAATAATTTGAAATTATTATTGAAGTTAGAATTGAGTTAATTTAAATGGAAGTGGAAATTTAAATTGAATTGATGGGGAAGTGAACGGTTTTGACTCTGGACTATTTTCAATATAAATTGTTTTAATATAACTCATTTTTTCAAGCTATTTAATAAATACAACCTTTCTTTTTAAAGCCTAATTATTTTATATTTATTTTACAATTATTTTTGGAACCATTAACCATTTTTCAACTGTTTTATAAACTAATTACTGTTTTCGAACTATTATACAAATTAATTACAATTTTACAACAATTTTGCAATTATCTAAAATTTCTATAACTATTTTTCAATTAGTTAACTATTTTACAGCTATTTTGCAAACTAATAATTATTTTTCAACTACTTTTCTGTTTTTAAAATTTTCAAGCTATTTTCTAAATATAAACTTGTCGGAGTTCAAACTGTTATTGATTAAATACTCAACTGAGATAAGGATTGAAGTGATAATACAATGGAATTGAAGCAATTGTGATTATGTGAATGAAAATTCAAGTGAATGTGAATAGAAAGGAAATTGATTTAATAAATAATCAATGAAGTTAAATACGTAGGATGTACGTATATTATTATATTCGCATAGTGATTTGATCCAATTTCGAGCACAGAATTTCGCGATAGTTATATCGATCCGAGTTGGGATTTTTCACTCGATTTTAGACGGCGAACCTGGATATGGTTTGTTGATTGATTCTGGATATTCTCTATCATAGTTACGGCTATGCAAGGAGAATGACGGTTTCTGATTAAGAAACCCGATCTGTGTCCGCATTAGGAAGACGGGTGGACGATACTAGTTCGGAAGTGAAATTGTGTGATCGAGTGAGCGATCAGATTGGTATAGCGTACAGACGATAGGTGTACATCGTATGGATTTGAATGAAATTGATATTTAAAATTGTGAATAAGAAATGTGAAATGAGTTCTTTTGAAATGGAAGTATTTTTGTGAAATATACAATTGATAAAAGTGAAAGTTAGGAATTTCTATGATAGAAGTGACTATAGAGTAATCAAATTTGAATATTTGATTTTGAATAAACAAAGCTATATATTTTTGTTATGTAAGATAAATCTCCCGTTGTTGAATCTATGCCGAAAGGAAATGGTTTTAAAAGTGTTTGAAGTATAAAAGGTGTTTTATACAAGTTTGAAACGATCCAAAGTTTTAAAATTTATATATATTTGAATATATATATATATATATATATATATAAAGGATCTTATGAGAATTTTGGAAAAAGGTTTTGGGAACCTTTGGATTTGGAAAGGCTTTTGATTTTTGGGTAAAATCAATATTGAAATTTGGAAAGCCAAGTTTGAGAATTATCGATTTTGGGATAATGGATTTTGTGTAAAGGAGCTTTGTATGAGATCATACTAGGTGTATGATTTAAAAGATACTATATGTGTATAGTATAAAGTGTTTTGATGATGACTCAAGGGAAAAAGGCGCTCCCTTGAAATGAACTTCTCAGGAGTGCCACCGGGTAGTGCTGCCTTGAGCCCCAAGGGGGGGTTCTAAAGTTTATCCTGTGAGGAGTCTGGACAAAACTAGTTCCTGAGGATTATGAGTAGAGTATACCATAGCGAATGTCGTGTGTGTCGCTGAGAGCCAACAGTCCGCGTTTGATTTTATATCGGTAGACTGCGACCTATGGTAACATAACGAAAGTCGTGTGTGCCGCTGAGAGCCAATAGTCTGCGTTTGATTTTATATCGGCAGACTGCGACCTATGTAGGAGTGGAGAAGTTTCATTTTGACAACGAAAATCGTGTGTGCCGCTGAGAGCCAACAGTTACATGAACTTTTGCTGTGATGGCAACGTAACCCTGGAATGTAACTGCGGTCTATTGTGGGTTCCATGGCGTAATCAAGGGGCACAGAGTGCCTACAATTACATTGACTTTTGCTGCGATGGCAACGTAACACAGAATGTAACGGCGACCATAGATGGGGTGATGATTTCCAGAGCATTCTCACGAAAGATATTTCCTCTATTTTCAAAAATATTTTCTATATTTTCAATAAAATTATTTCCAAGTATTTTCACTGGGTGTTGAAATGGGTCTGCTAAGTACTTATTGATTTTCAGTCTTACGCCTGATCAACGTATGACCGAATTTCTGTGAGAATGAAGATGGACCTGTGGAAACAACGAGTTATAAAAGTATTTTTATAAAACTATTTTGATAATATTATATAGATTTTAAAGTGTTTTAATAAAGATCAAAAATTAATTTTTTTCTTCTGATATTAAGCATTCTAATAAATTCTGGCTTCGTTCCTTTTCGAGGACGAAAAGATTCAAAGGGGGAGGAATGTGATAATCCAGATTTTTGGATATCTGTAAATTGGATAACTAACTGATTCCAAATTTTTGAGATACTGATTTTATTTGGTTAAACAAATAAAATTTTGATAACTATTAATTTCTGGATGATTTTATAAGTGGATTTGAAACTATAATAATTGTCGAATTAAAATGATGAATCTTATGGTAAATTAGGAAATTATTTAACATTGTTTTGGACATTTTTAACACTAGTATTTTATATAATTTTCAAGTTAAATGACAACTTAAGTATAAAATTTAAACACAAGTTTTAATAAAAAGGTTTGAAATACTTTCTTTAAAAAAAATTATACTTAAAATTAAGATAGTTCATGTATATAAGGAATTAAAGGTTAGTTAATAAAAAAAACAAGGAATACATACACTTGTCTTTTACACTAAATATAGACATAACACATAATTTATTTAAAACATAAGTAATTAATACAATAATGAATTCAAAACATTGTAAGCTTGCAATACATGCATTTAAACATGTAAGCTTAGGGAAAACATGCATTAACATGTGGCATTGGGTTCTTTTAATAGAAATGCATATTGATGAAGTGTTTTAAGAAAAAAATCAAATTTTAAGCATCTTCAGCCTGGGAAAAACCCAAAATCTAAAACCCGACAAATTTATAAAAATCTAGAAACCCAAAATGGAAAGACCTTCAACAAGTAGCAATTGAAGATCAAAACAAGCAATGAATCAAAATACAAATTTAAGATAAAATCAAAGTAAGATCAAGGCATATCTGGTTCAATTCAAAGGATATTCAACTGGAATCTTAATACAGGCAAAAGCAAAGATAAAAATTCAGATTTCAATTTCTAAAGCCTGAAAGCAAGTCAGGATCAAGAAAAATCAAGTTTCAGTTTTGATCAAAAACTCCCAGGCTCTGTTCTCTTCTAACACAAGTGAGTAAACATCTAATTAAAACTTAAGTAAATTATGATCTGATTGCTTGGGAAAAATTTCTGTGATTATTGATGTTTTCCTGTGAATATGTAAGTGGTAGATTTGAGTGAAATTTGAAGTATATAGTTGTGTTACTGGTGTGCATGTCTGAAAATGGTTGTTCTTCCCTGTTCTTGATACAGGGTATAAAATTTTAGAACTAATTCCAATTTCTTCTTATCTAATCATTGTTAAACTTTAGACTTCAAGCAAATTAGTTAATTTTTAACTTAATCTAGGATTTAAAAATATGTACAAATGTTTTAAATTTTAAATTATGCTAAAATCTGGAAATAACAGTAGAAATATTATTAGCATGATAAAATCAAGTATTAATTTAAGTTGATTCAAGCTTATATCTTGAATTGTTTGAGTAAAACCTGATTTTTAAAAGAAAAATCAAATTTTTTAATAATATATTGGGTGAGTAATTCTATGTTGTCTAGAATTGGGATTTGGGGCAATCTATGGTGATCGACAGTCGCTGGAGGGTCAACAATTGGTATGGAGATAGGGGTAGGTATGGGGAGTCTAGGAAAAATGACAGGAGGCTGTAATGAACGTCGTGGCGTCGACGGCGAAGGGATTAAATTTTTAACCCTAGTTCGGTTGAGGTGGAAGTTTTTGATCGCCGATTCCTCTCTGGTGAATCGAGTTTACTGTGACTTTGGGAATGGGTTTGTGGATGGTCAGAGAGGTCATGGACGAGGTTACAGCTTCTCAGATGATCGGAGACATGTGGTCGAAGGGGTTTCTAATGGTGGTCATGAACTCCAGTTTCATTCCTTTTGTTTGATTTTGATTAGAGACTGTTTCGGGCAATTTGAACGTATGGATCGAATAACTGGAAGATGGTCGATGTGTTCGAATTTAGGGTAGTGTTCATCATCGTCGTTGATAGCTGTGCAGGTGCATGGGGGAGGATGGATGTCTAATGTTGGTGTGGGGTTTTACTTGATGTTTTGCTCGAGTATTTGGGGAGAAGTCTCGAGTTCAAACTCGTGTAGTTACGTGAGTGTAACATGTGAAGTTTTAAACTCAAAATAATTATAAGTTTTTGGAAAAATGGAAAGGAAGGGGATTCACTCGGGGGTAGACCCGGGTTGTCTTCGGGTTTGACCCGGAGCAAAGATGACAACAGTTTTTTTTTAATGTTTTAAAATCATGTTGTATTTGAAATTTAAAGATAAATCTAGTTTAAACCTTATATAAACTTAGTTTATATATAATAATCATTTCTTTAACAATTGGTTATGAAGTTTTAAAAGTTGTTTAAATTAAATTTTGTTAAATTAAGATTTAAGCGATTTTAAAACTTAAATTTTAAAATGGAAGTTTAGGATTTTATTTAGGGCAAGTTTAAAATACAATATGAAGTTAGTTTTTCAAATACTTCTACTTGATAATGTTTTAAAATATTTAAGGAAGTTAAGATTTGTTAACTTTAAAATTATGAAGTAAATAGTTATCTTATTACAAATCTTAATTAAAGAGTTTAATTAAGTTTAGTTGATTATAATGTTAAAATATTTTTAAAATAAAAATAAAAATGTGTTAATGGTAATTAAGGTGTTAATAAGATAATGTTTGATCTTAAGATGATTAAGGTTAAAATGACTTGAGATTAATTAAGATAATAAGGGAATTAAGTACAATTAGTTAATTTGATTATAAAGAATTAATTATGTGATTAATTAAGAGTAATTAATTTGTTTAATTAATAATTAATTAAGGGTTAATTAATTGTAATTAAAGGTTATTAAGTAAAGATTGTTAATTAATGATCAAAGGTTAACTAATTGAGTAATTGGGTAGTTAAGAATTAATTAATCCAGTAAATTTAGTAATTAAAGAGTTGTTAATCAAGTAATTAGAGGTTACTTAATTGATAATTAAGAAGTATTAATTTGTAATAAAGTTTTATTAATTAATAATTAGGCTTTATTTATTAATACTTAAAGGTTGAGTAATCTATAATTACAGATTAATTAATTAAGTAATAATCAAAGGTGATTAAGGATTAATCAAAGGAAAGTAAGGATTAATCAATATTGATTAGGGATTGAATAACTGTTTAATCAAACTAGTGATTAAGGATTAATTAATTAAGATTGTTAATTAATAATTAAGTTTATTAATTAATAATTAAGATATAATTGATTTGTTAATTAATGATTAATTGATTTATTATAAGAATAATTATGGACTAATTAATTTGTATTAAGAGATATGATTAATAATTAAGGTTATTAATCAATAGTGGATGGTTGATTAATTAGTTAATTAGAGGATAATTAATTGATGTTAAAGTAATTAAGGGTTCATTACTTTGTACTAAAGGAGGTTAATTAATAATTGTGGTTTATTAATTGATAATTAAAGGATAATTAATCTGTGACTAGAAATTAATTGATTGATTTATAAGGTAATCAAGGAGTGATGAATTAATTAAATGATTGTAATTAATTAATGGTTGATTAAGCAGAATTAGATGATTAATTATGATATGAATTGACAATGCTTGCTTATGGATGATTGTTTGTTGAATATCTGAATTGAATGATATCTATTGGACGATATCTATTGGATGATATGCCGTGACGTACTGTTGATATGATATTGGTTATATCAATGATAAATGGGTGATGTTTATCTGTGTTATTGCTATGTAAAAGTAACATCCAGTATTTGAATTTAATAACTTGGGTTAAGATGACATTGGATTCGAAGAGACCGGAGTTGGGTATTAGTAAATACCCGAAACCACTTCGACTCTCGATAAATTGATATGCGAAAGCAATAGGCTGGTATGGAATGATTTAAATGAATTGGACCATTTAATCTAAGGTTTTGGTACTTAGAAAGTGATGTGAAAAATAAGTGATGTCTATAACAACTTGTGATGCTGCAAATTGAAATGAGTTACCCCGGGTTTTATGAAAGTTTTATGCTGTTGTATTCCATGTTAGATCGGTTTACTCACGCTAGTTTCCAGCCTGACCCGGGTGTTACTTTGATGCAATGCTCGGGTCAGACCGAGTATTACAGATTTTCAGGTAAGGGCGTTCTAGAGCTCAAGGGACGAGCTGGATGGCAGGAACGTATGGAGTGTCTCCGCTGTGATATATTATTGTATATCTGAGACAGATTGATTGTATCTGTCCTGTGTTTGTACATATGTTGTAACTCTGATATATTAAAGTGTAATTTGACAAGTACAGTTTTCCTTTGTATATCTATAATTTATGTCATATTATATTCTGATCCGCGGCGAATGTGAGGTTTCTGTGACTTGTTTTTGTTTCTTCTTCTTTCTCTTTCCTTCTTTTCATAACTATCTGGAATTTTCGGGTCCGAAAATTCCGGGTCGTTACAATTTAGGTGATGGAAGTTACGTTTCAAAGTTATGAGCTCCAAGGTATTATGATTTGAAAGTGTTATATTTCAAGTTTTTTTGATTTCAAAGTGTTATAACTTTGAAAGTGCTGCGAATTTGGAAAAGGATATATTTGAAGTGAAAATGAAATCGCATTGATTTGGTTTTGAAAAGGAAATGGTATTTTGGTTTTAAAGTACAAACTATTTGAAAATGACCGCGTGCTATAATAACGGTTGGCTTTTAAAGAGACCGGGATCGGATATGGGCATACTCTCTGTCGATACCGAAAACCACTTTAACAACCGTGTATGCGGTAGAGATTCCAGAATGAAGTAGGATGGCGGTGACGTTCTATTGAGTTATATACATGGACCCGACTCCCGTGAGTTGGCATAAGGTGGCTAAAAAAGGAGCGATTCTCGAGCCAATGAGGTAGCCCCTTTGATCAGACACACTCCTTCGATATTATATTCTGACTTTGGAATTATTTGATGGCCACTTTTGATTTTGGTTTGGGGGTGTGGTTGAAGGTGGGCGGTAGCTGTTCCAGTGCATTACCACCAATCCGGATAGCAATTGGTACATCTACCCTGGCATTGCCTAGTTGTGCCGTGTCACCTACCTTAGCGTGCGTTGTACGAGTTTGATTTGTGTCGTACCTATGGAGTATCCTCTGGTAGCCACCTGATCAGGAGGTATTACGGTACTGTATAGACTATTAGCACTATTATGTGTTAAGGGCTATATGGGTAACCCCTTAAGGCTATTTTAAAGTAAGTTTATTTTACTTTTAGACATTATTATAATAGCGTATGTTACTACATATTAAACAGTTTGACGGACCCTCAGGAGATGTGAATCCCGAGCATCTCTTAAGTTACTGCACTCACGTTGACATTGGATATGAGATGTCAAATCCCGTAAACATCTCTGACGTCGTTCCACTCATACTATCTACCTTCGATTTAACTTATATAACATCTTTTAGTTCTGACTCGAGTGTTTTGTCTTTTCAATTCGCTCGGGTCAGCCTAAGCATTACAGGGTTTGAAGAACTTACTTCTGGAGGACGAAGATGAAGATTGCATTACTATTATCTATTATATTATTTCACTACATCCATTTTTCCGCTGCATTGTTATTTATTATTCTTTGGTATGTGTAACTCTGATTCTGTATTGTATAAGTATAATCAAATGATTTGTAAAACAGCTTCATGAACTGTTTATGTGATTATTATATTTTGTCGTTCCGTTGTAAGATTCTGTTTTGTTTTTTCTTTCTCTGCTTTTTTTCTTATTCGCCCCAATAACAATCTACCTTTCTATATAGTTTGAGTCTGACGTGTGTGGTTTATCATCGATTTAAAGCGTACAAAATGGCGGTCCGTTACAATTTGGTATCAGAGCTTTGGTTTAGTGATAAACCACAGGTTTGTGGGGTCTGACTCTTTATTAATAGGGTAGTAATACCCAATGATGAGTTGTTGAGTGTATATATATGAGAGAGCGTATTTTTTAGTGTTATAAAAAGGTTTTGATATTGTGATAATTTGTTCCGTTTTGTATTTATAAATTCGGGTTGGTGCATAGGGCGCTATAACATCAATAGGGATTTCTAAACACTTAATAGGACAGACTGACACAATATTTATTTTGAATATAAGTGAATGAAATAATTTAGCTTATTATATTTTCTATATATATAAAAAAAAATTATAAATGATATATATTTGGTTGTAATATATTGGTTGTTAGATAGAGATAATTTATAAATGATGGTTGGAAATAAGATCTAAAATAAAATAGATGAAAATTGGAAATTTAGAACTTAAGTTCCGGGGTTTTGAAAATTTATTTCGAATGATTTTGGAATATAATAATAATATTATTAGAAGTATTTTATAATATAAATATTTCAATATAATTTGGAAGTATAAAGAATTCTGTACCCCCCTCTTCGTCGTCGGAAAATAATTTCAGTGATGATTGCATGCATCATCGACATTCATTTTCGAGTTTCTAAGTGGGAAGGCCACTGTAGTAGTTTTACTGTAGATTTATTTTGGTAAACAAATATAAATTTTAAATTTTTATAAATATAATTGGATATTTGCGTTATAAGTTTGTACATCATTCTATAATTTAAATAACGATTTGAAATGGAAACCTGGTATTTAGTTCTTAAATTTCTATGAATTAGAGATTTTGATAAATGAAATGGAATTTGACCAATTAATAATTGGGACCTCTAATGAAATAAGAAGATTAAATGCTAGGTAATAAATGAAACTAAAAGAAATTTGGAATTAGTAACCTATAAAACAAAGGATATGACTATTGAACATTAAATTAATTTAAAAGAAATGAGAAAAACTTGTATAACTTCCAATTGCATTCTTAAAGCATATATATAACTTACCAAATATTAAAAGTTCTATTGTTTAACAAAAAAAAATTAATAGGATATTATACAAGTAAAATTTTGAAATAATGAAGTATTCGATGCAATTCTTTAATAAATAAGAATTTAATGTTGTAGTTGTTATAAACTTAAGAATAATTGAAAGGCTACTAATTAAATAAATAGAAAGGTAAGTATTATAAATAAATGATTATAAACTTAAGTGAATGAATTGGAATGCTAAGGAATTGAATGGAACATGAATACCATGGATAAATGAATGTAAATAAATGAAAGTAGCTAATAATGAAGGAATGAATATAATGTCATAATAGGAAACTAACATGACATGAATAAATGGAAATGAATATTTGTAAGTAATAAATGAAACAAATGAAATAAAGTTAGTAAGTAATGAATGAAATAAATGAAGATAAGTATTAATTGAATGAAAAAGAAATCAAATAACAAATGTTATGAAATGAAATTATTAAGAATGAACTTGATCTATTGTTTGGAATTGTTATTTGTTTGGTTTATGGTTGTTTAGGCAATGATACTTTAAATTTGTTTGGATGTATAAATAATCTATTTAGTTTCATCTAAGACTGTTGAGTAAATGGTGCACTTAATAGTCTATTTGTCATTCTATACAATTCAGAAGTGTCTAAGCCTGAACTAACTACTTGGTTTGGTTGACGTGGATGAATAAATTGATTTGTGTTGATTGTATATGATGATTGTATATTGGTTGCAAGTGATTATTATTGATTTGTTTGTTAGTGGTTGAAACAACTTTAAATATTTTATTTTATATAATTATTAACTCTTGTGGGATTATATAAGTGAAATACAGCTTGTGAAAGCAATTGCTACTGCTTTTGGTTTCATAAAATAAGCGTAAATTGCCCGACAATAGATACGTTCTCGGATTACGGTTTTATAGCATTGTTATATTGTTTTCCCATGTTGGGATGTATTATTTTAAAAGATATATGTTATATATTGTTATATTTGATATTATAATTTCTCTCGAGCCTCTCCGTACAAAGGAGACTCTGCAGAAATTTTTCGAAAATTTTGGACTTAGAAATTTTTGAAAGGTGTTTTCCAAATTTGAGTATAAAAGGATTTAGTGGTTATAAATTAGTATAATTTATTTAAATTGTTTATTTTGTAAATTTATTGTTTACAAATTTAATAATTTAAATAAAGTATATTGATTTCTAAATTCCTTTCTTTCCCTTCTTTTCCCTTTTCGAGGACGAAATGTTTTGATTGAGGGAGAGTGTAACGGCCGTAAAATTTCAATAATTAAATTTGTTAATTTAAGTTGATTATTGGCAATTTAATAGTGAAGAAATAAAAATCTGTAATTTAATAATGAGTTGAACTCTAAAATAAAGTGTAAAAATGTTAATTCAAGTTAATCATCAACCATTTGAATGAATTAATGAAATAATGTAAATGTTATACTAGGTTATAAATGAAATGTACAAAACAAAATGTAAGTATTGAATAGATCAATGAAATACCACAAATTTAACAGTAGTTTAACAAAATAAACATTTTATGAGTCATTGTAACATTTTTTATAAACTGTAAACCTATAAATGGGATTTAGGGTCAATAATGACGGTTTTTATATGATACCAATTTGCTTAGGCTATTAAACAGTAATTAGAAGTCAATTGTAATTAAAATGAAATTAATGTTACATTTATGAGATTAGGACAATAATTACAAGATATGAATGCGATAAGATGAATGGAAATGTTAGTTTATTTCACAAAGTAATAAGCGATGTAATAAAAGAATGAAAACGAGATAAATAAATTAATTGAGACTTAAAAAAATTATTGTGTGAAATTGACCAAAATATAGTAAAGTAGAAATATGATAGTCAATGCAAATAAAAGATGGAATGGAAGCATTAATGTAATGAAATGTAAAACAAATATTAACTACGTTTATATAAAGGAACAATAGATTTATTGGAAGGATTGAAAGTGGATAAAATCAATGTATTGTAATTAATTATAAATAACTGGATTTAATTACAATCGAAGTAAACACAGCAATTGGTAAATTAATTAACTTTGAACTAATATCCAAATTTATTTTAATTTATGGTAAATGTCCAAGTAATTTAAGATGAGAGAAATTGTGATTTACTAAACTTGAATTGAAATTTGATTTAATTAATTTAATATTAATTTTTTTGATTAACAGAAATATAGTCATTTTGGCCACTGATTTGGATTCCAATGAAACTAGTTTCATCGCATCTGTAACGGTGAATTATTGTAGAATTTCAAGTTTCGTAACGATCAGACTTGTCATTTGATTGTACGGGCTCGAAACGCCTTGAAATCGATTTAATTAAAATCAATTGAAATCAATTTGAAATAAATTGATTTTACCATAACTTCTTCATACAAAGGAATTCGGACTTGAAACCTGTTCCGTTGATTTTAAAATATTTTAAAACATCTATTTTGATATATGGGTTGACCCATTTTTGTTTCGGAGCGAAACGGGCTTTTCGGGTCGTTTATCGTTCCAACCAAATAAAATCCGATCTGTTATTCCTACTTTCTGATCCACCTATATATATCTGGTTTTAAACCCTAGTAGCCTTTCTATTTCTCATTTCTATACGTATAGAAACTTCTGTTGCTCCTCTTCCTCAATGGCTGTAAACCCTAAATTTTCCAATTCAGTTCCAATTCAAAATCCAACAACAGAAATTCAAACATCTCAAACAATATCAAATTATATATCGATCTGAAGCTCTCAATGAGCGCATCTCAGATTTGAAATTTATTTTTCAATTTGAATCATCGGTTTGCCAAAAATTGATGATCAATCTTCAACCGTTCATCACGCGACGACCAACTTCCACGGATCGTCGATTTGAGGGTAGCGTATTATAGAGGGGTCCGAGTGTTGTTCATCAGTGGGGTTCGTAGGTGGTATTGATGGTCAGATCAACAGCTTTAATTCGAACTAGGGCTTCAAAACCAATCAAAATCGACGATGGCTGCTCTCGAGTTTCGCACGATCGTGATGATGGGTGGCCGTGGATTGGTCGTGGGGGTTGGCTAAGCCTCGGGTGGTGGTCGATGTGGCCGCGGTAGGCTCTGGAGGGGTGGTCGATAGGGTTTAGCAGCAGCGTAGTGTCGCGATGTTTGCTTGTAACTTCAAGGGCTCGATCACGCGTATTAGCTAGTGATGGCGTGTGTATGTTACTATTTTATATTTATTTTATAATTTAATTTTCAAATCTCCTCACTCGAATAACTTTTACATACTAGGTCTGTTTCACGTGCGGTTTCCTCCGCTAGGTTCGAATTGGAATTCCGGACATTTAGACTTTGGTTTGGACGGATTCTGAGACTGTTTAAATTTTGGGTTTAAATTGGATTTAAATTCAATTTAAATTCAAAGGTGAGTGTTTTAATCCACTCACAATTACAAAAATTTCTTATGTTTGTTAAATTTAATTCATGATGTGATTAGAAATTTACTTATGACTGTTTGGCAAATTTTGAGCCATCATCGCAGTTTATTTGAAGTTGTTTGGATAAAATAATTATTTAATTTATTATTGAATATAACCTGCCAGTAAATACCTGTTATTTATCTGTTCTATATTGATGTTATCGATTGAATTGGATGATGATTGTGATAAATGTTTAAGGATTGATATTGGATGAATGGATGTTGTATTTTATATTATTATAAACTGTAAGTTTTCATGGATTTTGTTTCATTCGGAATTGCAGTTTGAAATAATATATAACTGTATTTATATTTTAAATTGCGGGTTGAAATGATAAATATCCGTTTCACTTGACCATATGGTAGAAAATTATATAGAGATACGCAGTCTATATATAAAATATTTTGAAATGATTTCTATGGTTTTGTAAAGAAATATATGGTTTTATAGAAATATTGATTTCAGATATTATATAAATGTTACTTATATATATATAGTAAATTCTTGATTTTTTGCTATGTATAAATTCATTTGGTATAAAACAAGATTAAAAATAAGATAGATTTTATTAAAATGTAATATGGATAAGTATTTATATAAATTATATTTTATATAGATTTTATATAGATTTTTAATAAAATTAAGGCTGAGATGATAGATTTTAAATTGATTTGAAATTGTATTTAATGTAGAAATTTATTAAATGAAACCGATTTGGAACTTATGGAATTTAAGATTTGTAAAGGATATGTGTAACGATATCGATTTTTCGTTGCCGAAAAACCGAATAGTTAGGGGTTTTAAGAAAGAGAAAAGAAAAAGAAAGAAGTAGCAGAGAGAGAGAGAAGGTAGAAAATAGAGAGAAAAGAAAACAGAAAATAGAACGGAACTGAAATACCAGAACACCAATATCAGAATCTCACAATTCGCAGCGGAACAACATATAATAGATAAATGAATAATCTTTAAACAAAGAACTATATCAGTTATTACATTACATTTCATTACATCATATCATCAGAGTGTACAACATCAAACAATGCAGCAGAAAAAGAAGTACTATACTAGTAATACGCTATGCCATCCAGCTTGCCTCCAGCAACTCCTGAATTCCAAAATATCCTGATAAACCTTAACTCTTGACTGCCCGTGTGGAAATTGGTGGGCACCCAGAGTTTAGGAAGGAAAACAATAAACTCCGGGTCAGTCATGTGACTGGTGTGAGAACTAAAAAAAACATTTTATTTTTCTTTAAAATAAAAAATAGAGGAATATTTTTAAAGTCAATTCGCAATGCTTTTAAAAATGAGACTACTATAAGACCTCCTGCCACACTCACAATGCAAACGCAGACTTGGAGGAGATTTCTTCTTATGTTAGTCAAAGATGCTTGATACGTATTAAAAAGAAACATTTGATATTATTATTAGTGCATAGTGTAGAAGATATTTCGAAAGTAGAATATAAATCTTAGCCAGCATAGGTGCCATTATATTATGCTTACTATAGCTACCATATTAGATGGCAGGTTCTACAACTAAAACCGTACAAGTCTCGTATTGTTTCTTTGGATTTCCAACGAATGATCAGGCCAAGGAACTTCCCATTGCCACATGAGAACGCCTCTGGATGGACGTCCCCGAGAACCAAACCGGATCTCTACCAACACAAGGCCGGGTTACCCCTCACTGAGTAACAACTGACCGAATATGCCATCCCCCGGTCCTTTGGGACCTTTCACCGAGCGCTCGCAATCAATTCACACAATCATAAAGTGTTTTCAACATGAGTAAGTATCTGGGCTCCATACCATGATACCACCCTTTTCCAGAAGGAAATGCACATATCCTAAAGGGCGCTACCCCTCATAACCTTGCCGCATCTTTCCTGTTTTGACCATTCTGGGGTGTGAGGCTCGACGAAGTTTCGTCCACAAAAACACGCTTTATACAAAGTCATGTTTTGGGTCAACAAATGATCATAGAAATGATCACCAAGATAGACGATCAAACAAATGATCATATCATAAAAAAATCAACACAATGATCATTTCACAGCAACACTCAGCATGTCACATTACCAAATTGGGAATATATCGCTGATAACCTTCAACTATATAACCTCTGAGCTCGTACGTCTCAGAGAAGGGTGTTAAGCCAAGAGAATAAATTCTCCGCCACCAACAGAAATATATTTGAAAGAAATCGGCTTTATATCTCAATTTGTAATGTCAGACATACTATCCATACAAGTCTGTTCCGGGCTCGAACAGAACCGAAGGCACTTACAAAGAAGTCCTTGCAATCCGGATAATCTCTAATCACGTCCGAATTTCCCATCACATATGGAGATCTCAATACCGAGGATCAGCCAGTGCAGAGACAATCAACAAGAAACCCTTTCATTTTCAAAGATATCCGGTCTTCAACACCGATCTTCAAATGCAATTCATGACGACGTATCACATATTCGGAATGGGTTATACGACCCCAAGGTCCTTTCCCGGTTAACCCGAATAGTGAGCGCTTATTTTAAAAAAAATAAGTGTGGCATTCAAATTCAAGCAAATCACAACAAATACCTATTTAAAGGTAAATATTGATAGTCGGTTATTGAACTATCAATAGATATGCCAATCATCACCAGATTCCAAATAATTTTCCAAATTATTTATTTTCCAAAAGTATCTTTACAAGATATATATTTTCCATTCTTCAAAACTAAATCAATATTTATTTTTAAACTCATTTTCCAAATTCCATTTATAAATTCTATATTGAATTTACATTCCAAAATATTTATGAATATACGATTCCCATTCGATTTCTAATATTCATTTTCAATTTATCTTCAAAAAGATAAATTCAAAATATTCACTTAATATTGGAAAAACATTTCCATACTTATTTATTTATAAGTAATTCACAAGTCTTTTTATTTTCTACACTTAGAAAATATTCAATATACTTAAATCGAAATTAAGTATATATTTCATTCTTTAAGGAAATCATTCTCTTAAACATATTTATTTGGGCCAAAACGAATGTTGCGTAAAACATCGTCACGACAACCCAAAATCACTAGTATAGGGATTCGAAATTAAAATAGATATATAAATCCCAATACTATACAAAACATTTCCTTTCGGAAATCATTTATTATAACAACAGTGTTATAATCTACTATTTCCTTCTATTTCTCGAAAACGTCTATTTCAACAATGAATGTTGAAATCTATGATTTCGAATCTTAATATATTTAAAACATCGTTAGATCGTTTTAATTCTATTTAAAACATCACATCCTAACATTTCTTTAACATATTGTTCATTATTCAAAAACTTGAATATACTTGTTAACAAATTTCATTATTTATATTCCTTTTATTTTAAAGGATTATTCACTGTCTAAAACGTGAATATAACTCCATTAACAAGTTAGAACAATTTTACTTATCAAAATAAGTCATTGCGGATTTATAAAATAATATTTATAAATTTTATTTCTAGTTATTTTATATCAACTTTCTTTAATAAATTTCCTTTATTAACCTATTCAATTTATAATTCAATTATATACCGAAAGTACATATTATAAGTTAAATGCTTATAATTTATTTGTTTACAAAATCGTTCCTTTAAACTTCATAATTATAAATCTTATAACTTATAAGATTCATTTATTTATCCACATCTATTCTCTAAATAACTTTATAAATTTTATTTATAAAATTCTATTTATAACTTCACCGTTATAATCCTATAGATTTCATTCATTTATGAAATTCATTCATGATTCATTCTAACACTTATAAAAGCTCATTTTACACTTCTAATATTTTTAATTTATAAATATCAATTTATAAATCTTTTAATATAAAACAATTTATATTACTATTTTAAAACGTCTTTAAAATCATTTATAATTTCACCATTTTGATTTATAAAATAATCAAATTTCCATTTATAACTTTACCGTTATAATCCTATAGATTTCATTCCTTTATGAAATTCATTTACAAATCATTCTATTACTTATAAAAGCTCGTTTTACAATTCTAATATTTTTTTATTTATAAATATCAATTTATAAATCTTTTAATATAAATCAATTTATATTATTCTTTTAAAACGTTTTTAAACTCATTTATAATTTCACCATTCTCTTAGATTTACAAAATAATCAAATTTCATAAATCCTATTTTCAAACTTTTTATAATAAATTCAGAAATCCCAGTTTAAACTATTTTATAAAATCATTAATCTCATATTTTCAAAAATCAACTTTTAACTGAATTTCTCAAAAATCATAATTTTTATAATATTAAAATTATAACGTTTACTTATTTAAGATAAATCAATTCCAAAAATATTTTATAAACGTATACTTTCAAAAATCACTTTAGAAATTCCTTAAAATAAAAATCGTTATTTTTAAACTTCAAAATTGGATTCGATGATGCAACACATCAAATAGTCAATCACGACTTTCCAATATCATATATCGATATGATAAACAATCAAATATCACAATATCTAAAATCAATAAATATTTGTGAGGAATCCAGTTGGATCCCTCCAACCTGTTTCCCTGCATCCACAGACATTAGCACAATACCCATTCCACTTCGAGGTGGAATATCGCGGTATATGGGATTTATAAAATATTATCCGCTTAATAGGCGGCGCAATAGGGTCTCATCCGCTATACAATGCGGGAAATCAATCAACTGCAATATATACATATGCCAATATATATATATATATATATATTGCTATATACTAATATAATACCAATTCCACTTCAAGGTGGAATATCGCGGTATATGTGTGTAATAAATAACCTCCGCTTACTAACAGCGTATAGGGTCTATTCACATCCAATATATATATATATATATATATATATATATATATATATATATATATATATATATATTCAAGCATTCAATCAACACAACTAACAATTTTAAATCTAACTATTTAAAATTTAAATAAATCCTTTAGAGTGAGAAGTTCTCACCTTTGCTTTTATTAGCAATCCATTTCCCATCTTGACTCGATTTCTCTTGATTTATACCTTGTATAAATATTATACACAATTTATTAATATTCGAATCAATCGCATAAATTAAATTTCGTTCTTGATTGTTTAATTAATCAATAGTTTTATTTAAACCAATCTCTTCTTAAATAAATTTATTTTAACAAATTTTCCTTTTAAAATAATTCTAATTAGAAATTCCCAATTGAACTAAATTTCCTTTTTATAAATTAAATCAACTAATTTTTCTTAAATAAAATTATTTTCCTTTTAACCAAATTTATGTTAAATAAATTTATTTAACTAAACATTTTACTTTCAAACTAACTTTCCCTTTTAATAAATTATTTTAACTAATGATTAAATTCTTCCTTTTATTTTAACAAATGTGATTAACTAAAAATTATATTTTAAACTAAATTTCCATTAATAATTTATTTCTAGTAACTAAACGAATCAAATAAACTTATCAAACAATCTATTAATAAATCCGTTTAACTAAAATTTTGGTTTTTAAAAATTAAAATTTTCTTTTAATATAACTTACTCGTATTTACTTATAATATGATATATTATTTCTTTACTGCAAATTTTTTTTTTCTATTTATATCAAATTTAACTTAAAACTGTATATATAACCTAATTTTCTAATTCCTTAAAATAAAAATATTAACTAAAAATTAACTTTCAAAACTTCAATATTTTACTGTATAAATTTAAATACTGATTTCTAAATAATTAAGAGTTTAAATTGTTTAAACTTACTGTCTGTATTTTCCTATACTTATATATATACATATATATTTATAAATCCTTATAGTTTTTAAAATCTTATATATTTTTGTTAAATTTATTCCTAATTTTAAATAAATTAACAAACTGTTTCATTTTATTTTAATTTTTTTTATTCAATAACAATTTATATTTTTTTTTTCTTTACTGTCCTTAATAAAAAATTTGAAAACAAAACAAAACTTTCAAAACTACCTTACTGTTATTTAAAATCCCAGTTTATATATTTGAATTTAAATTAAATTAAATTATAAAAGCAAAATAAAATTTATACCTCACTGCAAAAATCATCAGCTCGAGCTCGAGCTCGCGATTGGATCGCGTTGCAGCTCCTCGACGAACGCACGCAGCCTCCTCCTCCGCGCCATCGACCTGAGTATGAACCTCTCTCGCCTCGACGAGCCCTAGCCGACTTCATTGTTCGCCATCGTACGCGAGCACCTCGCCGTTGCCGTCACCAACACAAATTCCAAATTGTCGCCCACCGCCTCCACAACATCTTGCGCGCGCCTCGAATTCGACTCACGAACTGCCTCGCGACCATCACCGTCGCCGTGCCCCTCCACTCCTCGAAATCGCCACTATCCCTACGCCAAATCGAACGCATGCTGCCTCTTCAAACAACCTCGAACCCTAGACGTTGACAATCCATCGCGCGATCGCGATTTTGCTCGTCTGCCCCCATTTATTTTTTTCGATCTGTAGAGAGGAATGGGAGATGGTGATTGTTCTGAGAAGAAAGGCTCAGGCCGTATTTTTTTTTTCCGTTTGAATGATAAAGCTCGGCCATTTTTAATTTCGTTTGAGATTTGTTTCCATTTGAATCTGAAGAGGGAGATGGTTATTAAATAATGGTAGAGAGGATGGTTTGCACGATTCTTCAGTGATACTAGGCGCGATTTTAGGCTAGAATATAGGGATGCTGTTGTTGACTAATTTAAATTTTAAATTTAAATTGAATTCGTTGAAAATTTCAACGCGTTTACTCACCGTATGCTCACATATCAACTTCGAATGCTACGAAATTTGAAATCCGGTAATGATTCAATATTATGGACCCAATGGAACTGGTTTCGTCGAATTCCGAGACTGTGCCTCGGACGGCTATTTTTAAATATCGATTCAAACGATTTAATTTCAAAACTGAACAATCCACTTTCAAATTCAATTCTGAAGCTTTTATTATCTTTAGTATTATCAATATGAATTTTACAAGCCTTTGAAATAATTTTAATCGGCTTAAAATTGAAGATTCAAATCTTTATTCAATTTCCAATAGATTAAATTCTATAATTTAATCGCCTATTTCAAAGTTATATTGAAAATTCAATCCAAACCATCATTCAAATATTTAAAATTAATTAAATATGTTCAAATTAAATTGTTCAAAATTCTGGATCGTTACAATATGATTTATGTAACGAACCGTAAAATTTCGATAATTAAAAATGTTAATTTAATAAGATTTCGTGGTTTAATGTTGGAAGAATTAAAAAATTGTAATTTATTTATGATAAGAATAACTAGAATGAATTGCAACAAATTTTATCTAATTTAATTATTTATGAATTGAATGAAATCCCAAATCAATTGAAATAATATGTAGTCAACGGTAATGGAATGAATTTGTATTGTATAGGTAATTGTGACACTAGTTTGTAAATAATAAACTTGTAACATCCCGCCTTTTCGCACGCTTCAAATCGACACACGCGCCAATTTAAACCATACGGAAGGGCGGATTGTCATGGGTTAAATAAGAAACACAGAGAAGAAATAAAATAAAACAGAATCTCACAGTGGAAGGATAAAATATAATAAAAATATACAGTTCATAAAACTGTTTACAAAAAAAATTGATTCTTCTTTATACAATAAATATTAGAGTTCACATACCAATAAATATCAATGCAGCAGAATTAAATAGTGTAGTGGAATGATATAAATGATAATAACACAAATCTTCGTCTTCACGCTCCAGAGCTAAATCTTCAAATCCTGAAACGCTCGGACTGACCCGAGCGAATTGAAAAGACAAAACACTCGAGTCAGAACTAAAAGATCTTATGTAAGTTAAATCAATAGGGATAAATATGAGTGCAGTAACTTAAAAGATGCACGGGATTCACATCTCTTAAGGATCCGTTAAACTATTTACTATGTAGTATATTTCGCTATTATAATAGTGTCTAATTGTAAAATAAACTTACTTTTAATTGCGTTAAGGAGTTACCCAATCTCCCCCCTTAACACAATAATAGTCCCAGTAGTCCATCCAATATCATAGTCCCTCCTGATCAGGAAGCCACCAGAGGATACCACATGGGCTACGGGAGAAATCCAAACTCGTACAAGGCGCAATAGGGTAGGTGACACGGCACAACTAGGCAATGCCAGGGTAGATATACCAATTACGCGTCCGAGTCGGTGGTAACGCGTAGCGCGCAGCTACCGCCCACCTCGAACAAACTCCCCTAAATCAAAGAAATCAAAAGTGAAAGTGGCCACCGAATCAATCCAAAGTCAGAGTATAGTATCGAAGGGAAGTGTCCGATCAAAGGTGCTACCATATTAACCCGTCAATCGCTCCTGTTTTAGCCACCTTATGCTAACTCACGGGAGTTGGGTCCACGTATTTACCTTACAGGAAACGCCGCCGCCAACCTACTTCATTCTGGAATCTCCACAGCGTACACGGTTGTTAAAGTGGTTTTCGGAGTTGGCAAAGAGTATGACAACTTCTGATCTCGGTCTCTTTAACAACCAAACGTTATTATAACACCGCGGTCATTTAAAAATAATTATACTTTCAAAACCATAATAAAATATCTATTTCAAAACCGTATAAATACGATATCCTTTCCATTCCAAAACAAACTCATTTGATATTTTTTTTATAAATCCCAAATTAATATAATATCATTTTATTTCAAATATATTTCTTTTCAAAAATCATATTGCTTTTAAAATTTATAATAATTGGAAACCAAACATTGAATTATAACTTCCAAACTATAATACTTCGAAAATTCATAGCTTTAAACCATAACTTCTAAAACTTTGATGGTTTGGATATTCAAACGGTATATAGAATAAAATAGTTTGCATTTAAAATTACTTTATGAAATAAAATAATTTCCACGACTTACAATTTATTTTATTTTAAAAATTAAGTCAAAATACATAAATTTCAAAATCGCTTTCAGTTTCATTAACCACTTCAATTTCAATATATTTCAAACTTTGAATATTAAACAATTGGAACTGAGGTTGGAAATTTCTATTCAACAATTTAAAGTCCTATTTATTTAGTTTGAAGTATTTGCATAATAAATCCGAAATCATTTAAATAAAACTAAAATTACTTTTAACTAAAAAATTTCCTTCAATTTATTCATACTAGAAATATTCATTTAATTCACCTTGAGTAAAAATTAAGTTTTAAATATCATACCCTTTTTTTTAAAACTTCAAGTTAATAAATTTTACATTAACTTATGAAGTTAAATTCTTAATTAAGCTCAATTCCAAATAAAATTTTCAATTAAACTCCCAATCTTAATTGATTTAAATCATTTAAACTCTATATATTTTCAATATCTTAACACGTACTTAACCATATAATATAAACTAATCAAACTCCATTATTCAATTTATTTATTTTAATTTAACAAATTCATACATAGCTTAAATTCAACTATATATGTATATATAAAATAAGATTTTATATCAGATCAAAAATTAATATTTATTAAACCGTATCCTATCCAAAACCATAAAATCCTTTCAAAAATAATTATATATATATATATATATATATATATATATATATATATATATATACCGCGGTGTCTGTATAAAATTTTCTATCCTATGGTCAAGTGATACGGATATTTATCATTTCAATCCGCAATTTAATAATAAAATGCGGTTGTATATCATTTAAAAACCGCAATCTCGAATGAAATGAAATGCATAACAAATTGCAGTTAATATAAATAAACATCCATTCATCCAAATATCAATCATCAACCATTTATTACAAACCATTATCCAATTTAAACAAACATCAATATAGAGCATATAAAATATAACAGGTAATAAATAGCAGGTATTAACTAACAGTTTATATTCAATAATACATTTAATAACTGTTTAACTAGCAGTTTATATGCAATAAATAAATTTTAACCGTCAAATTTATATGCAATATAAAATAAATTAACAGTTAAATTAAAAAAATGCGATGTAACTGAGATGATAAATAAAACATGCCAAACAGTTATAAATAAATTTTTACTCATATCTTAAATCAATTTAACAAACATAAGAACTTTAGAAGTTGTGAGTGGGTTAAAACACTCACCTTTTGAATTTCAATTGAATTAAAATCCAATTTAAACCCAAAAATTGGACAGTCTCCAAATTCGTCCAAACCAGCGTCAAAAGATTCGGAATTTTATTACGATCCTAACAAAAAAATCTCGCGTGAAACAGAGTCCGTATGCACGAGTTATAGCAATTTAAAAGATTTAAATTTTAATATAACATAATTAATTAATACATAAAAAATATAACGTACCATCATCTTCTTCCTTATCCACGAACCTACTAATGCATACGCGCCACTTTCTTCCATGCGCACGTAACTCGAGACATATAGAGTTCGATCAGCGACTACCAGTGTGTGCGCCACCTTGATAGCCACCTACGGACCAAGTTTCACATCACCACTCGCTACCGTTTGCACGCAATCCAAGAAAATACGTCCATGCTTCCAACCCAGATTCTGGCGAATCCGTGGTCCAATAGCAAAGATGAACCATATGGATTTGAAGAGCTCGCCGAGATCTACAATTTTGCTTGTGGAATTTTCTATTTCGCTAAACGGATTGAAAGATATTGAGGAAAGAAGATATGCAATTTCTGGCCATTTAATAAGTGGCAGCCATGGTATAGAATTAGGGTTTCTGAAATAAAATAATAATAAAACTGTCTCGGTTTGCATGCGTATTTATAGAGTTTAACGTCAAAAACGGGCCAGAGTCCAATTTAAGCGTGCTGACAGGCGATCCTAACATAAAAAGGCCTTCTGAACGCAATGGTACTAGTTTCGAAGCCCAGTTTCATCATTTTCGTAGGTTACTGTTCAAGTCAATTTGTTTGAATGGCAAAAATGCCCCTGAAAAGTCCGTTTCGGCTCCGGAACGAAAATGAATCATCCCATATATCAAAATAGATGTTTTTAAATATTTTAAATGCGATGGAACAAGTTTCAAGCCCAAATTCCATCGTATGAAGAAGTTATGTTAAAAACATATTTTCAAATTGATTTCAATTACATAAATTTCAAGGCATTTCGAGTCCGTACGATCAAACGACAAGTCCGATCGCTACAAAACTTGAAACACTATTATAATTCACCGTTACGGATCCAATGAAACTGGTTTCATCGAAATCCGAGCCAGTGGCCAAAATGGCTATTTTATATTAATTTAATAAATTAAAAATTCATTAATTAAACCA
Organism: Allium cepa; assembly: GCA_030765085.1. NCBI lineage: Eukaryota > Viridiplantae > Streptophyta > Magnoliopsida > Asparagales > Amaryllidaceae > Allium > Allium cepa. The sequence continues at coordinate 240,163,663 of CM060944.1, forward strand.
CTTTTTCAATTTCACTTCCAAATTTTACAAATCTTATCAGTTTTGTTTTCTTAAACAATCTCGGTGATTTAAACCAATTTAGATGTCAATTAATTGTTGATTCAATCATAAATTTCAGCGTAAATTCAAATTTCATTATATTTATCAATTATAAATTAACTTTTCAAAAATTCCATTGAATTCACTATTCATTCCTTTTTATTCAATCCATTACAGTCAAATGGATGAAATTAACAATGGTTCAAAGCTATTACATAAATATTTTCCAATTTCAACTTAATTTTCAATTAACGTAAAATTTTATAATTAATTTCATTCATTTTCAATAAATCCAACTATTATAAATTTAATAAAGTAACTCACTATTAAAATTCAAATTCTATAATTCATAAATTTTATCATCTTGATTTACTTATAAATTTATAATTCTTTAAACCAATTCTCGTTTCAATTTAAAGTGACTTAATTTACCAATTATAGTATTTATTTCAATTTCTTAAAATAACATCTTTATTACACTTTGAATCCAATTTGTTTTAATAAGTTTCCAATTAAACGGATTAGATTTAATTCCAACCTCTAACTTACACTTACATTTAGGTTATAATCAATTTATAACGTATTACTTTCTTAGTTATTACTTACATACTTCTCGTATTAATTTCACAATTAATCATAATTATTAAAGTAACGCTTATAATAAATACGACCTATAATTACTCAACATTTAAACGAACGTTATTTCATTTTCCATTAGTGTAACATTCATTCATTTTATTATCACTTATTACAACTTCTAATTCCATTAACAAATAAGCAGGTAATTTATAATATATGTTACAAATTTTGAATTAATCAATATTCATTATTATTGACTTTACTTTAGCATTACTTACCTTGCATTAACATTGTTACTTAAAATCCCTATCCAATTGCAATTAATATTCTAAAGAATACATTTACTCTTTTCAGTTATGTTATTAATTATCATCAAGGCACAACTAATTATCTTTATTGGTAAATGAGTGAATTTACTAGTAACCCACTATTATAACCTTTAATATACTTGTAAATTTATTCTTCACAATAACTACTAACTATCAAAATTTATTTCGCCCCTAGATACAAAATTTGCAATTGTTCTTATTATCATATTCCATTTACTAAGTCATAACATTTGAATTAATTTATCAAATTGAAATGTTCATTCAAGTTTATAAATTATTAACTTGAAATAACGTATCCCTAATTAAAAATCAATTACTGTAACAATGTGTCCTTACACTTACTAATCTAATGCTTACCCTATATTTTCCATATTCACATTATATCCAGGTACAATACTTCCACCATTTTATTTATTGAAATTTTATTCATTTTACAAATAAATAGGCTTTAATTACCATTCATATATTTTATTTTAGCCTTCATTTTGATATTAATTTACCCCCTTTATTATTTCTAATAAAATTTAATTGCAAAATCCTATTAAATTAACAAATTAAATTGTCGAAATTTACGGGTCGTTACAAAACTTATAAGTGTAATGAAAAGTTAAAGGTGATAATTAGTTAAGTTACCTATTCATTTAGTTAGTCGAATTGAATTTGGGAACCAATTGCAATTGAAATGAAATTTTATATATTAGTTGAGTGCATTATCTCTAACTGAAGTTAAATAATAATGTGGAAGTCATTTGATGTAATAAAGTAATCGATTGATAATGAAAATTTATTTAAAATCCAATATTGAGATCCGTCAAATATGGAACAATTAAATTGATTAAATTTAATATTTGGAATTTATTGAATAATTGAATAACGAGAATCGAATAACTGTTTAATGGAAATGGTTGGTCTATAATTTGAATTTGTTTCAAAAGTTGATTTGATAAGTTCGTTTTCAATATTTCAAAAGATAGTGATTTAAGAATAATCAAATTTGTTTAAAATTTATATTACAAATGTTTGAATAATGAAATTCCGAATTTGATATGATTAATTTGATATTGAAATTTAATATATGAAAATAGAGTGAATAAATGAATTTGATTTAATATGACTCAAATTGGTTTCCAAAGTGAATGTAAGTTGTATTTGGATTATAATAGAGTTAATAAGATTTCAAAATTGGAATTTTTAGCAATTCTGTAAATTTTGAAAAGTCGTCGATTTAATCGACGAGTTTAAATAGCCTTCCAGGGCGTAGTCTCGGAATTGGACGAAACCAGTTCCATTAGATCCGTAATAATTTATTATTATCGGGTTTCGATTTCCATAGCAACCAGAGTTGTCGTTTGACCGTGGCAGCTCAAAACGCTTAATTTAAGTTAAAATAAATTTTGGTTAAAAGAAATTGTTAAATAATTTAAGTTGAGATGTTGAAATTTAAAATTTGGATATAATTGAATTTCGAAAATTATTTGTTTTCAAAATTGAACATTATTTCGAGCTTCGAGTGTTACTAAGTAAAAGTGATATAAAAATGATATATTGAAATTGAGCTTGGAATTGAATCATATTTGAAATTTGGATTTAAATTTGAATATTGAAGGATAATTTTGTTAAGTGTTATAAATTGATATTTTGGAAATCAAGCTCCAAATCGATATAAATTGAAATTGAATTAATTGAAGGTGAATGTAGAATTGAATTAATTTGAAGTCAAAGTTGACATTGATTTGAATTGAATCGAAATTGAATCGGTAGAATGGAAATTGAAATTGATTTGAATTGGGAAGTTATAATTGAAATGGTTTGGTTTTGAAGCTGTTTCATTTTGTTTTCCAAATTTCTCTGTTATATAAACCATTTTAAATACTTAAGCTATTTTAACCTACATTAACTATATTAAATTAATTTATCTATTTGAAACCCATTTAAACATTTTAAGTATTTTAACTATTTTAATTATTTAAAACTACTTTTAAGCTACTTAAAAATATTTTTCTAAAATTTCAAGCTGGTTAATAAGGTGAAATGTTTATGTTTAAATCTTGAATTTAAATACGAATTGGGTTAAATGAAGTTGCAACCTAAATTGCAATTCGAAATGATTTTGAAATCGAAACGAGATATTGAGGCGAAAAATGATTTTGAAACGAAATCTTACATCGTGAATAGATATGATGATATTTGAAATGGATTTGATTTTTTTTGAAGCGAATATGATATTTTGATATCAATTATGAATCGATTTGAAATGAAAAAGAGCCACCGGTGTAATAATACGTAGTTATTAAAGAGACCAGGATCAGATATGGACATACTCTCTGTCGATACCGAAAACCACTTTAATAACTAGTATACGCGGAGTGTTGATCCAGAATGAAGTGGATGGTTTGGTGAACGCGTTGACTGAAGAATGAGAACGATATTGGATGACCCCTGACATGACTAAAATAGGAGCCGCGCCGGGCCATTGAGGTTCGCCATCTCTAGCGGACACACTTCTTCGATACCATATCTATTACCTTTGTGATTCGATTTGGGTGCACCCCTCGATTTGGGAGTGTTGTTTCGTGGTGTTGAGGTAGCTGCTGGCTATGCTCAACATCAGTCCGGATCACGCAACTACTGATATCCTAGTTAGTATCGCCTCATGTACCTTGTCATACTGATTATCTTATTCGCGACCACTACGTTTTGTTTTGTGTTATACCTATGGGGTACCCTCTGATAACCACTAGTTTACGGTGGGGTTTACGGTGCAGTATAGACTATGGCATTATAAAAATGTGTTAAGGGGAATTATGGTAATACCTTAACGCTATTTTAATACTTTTACTTTATTGTAGACATATTATAACAGCGTATTGTACTACATAGTAGATAGTTTAACGGATCCTTGAGAGATGGAAAATCCTGTAACATCACTTAAGTTATTGTACGCACGTTGACACTGGATATGAGATGTCAAACCCCGTAAACATCTCTGACGTCGTTACACTCATATTTATTTACGATTGATTTAACTTACATAAGGATATTTTAGTCCTGATTCAAGTGTTTTGTCTTTTCATTACGCTCGGGTCAGACCCGAGTTTTTCAGCTTATTGAAGATCTATTCTGGAGGACGAAGACGAAGATTTGGTATACTATTATTATTATCTTTGCATCATGTTGTCTGCTGCATTATTTTATTTGTTCTGTTGTATACGTATAACTCTGATAAAGGTTGTATAAATAATGATCAAAGTATTGTAAACATCTTCATGAACTGTTTATTTGACTATTATATTTTATCGTTCCGCTGCGAGATTCTGTGTTGTTTCATTTCCTTTATTTCTCTTTCTTTTCTTTTCTTATTTACCCCACTAACCATCCGCCCTTTTGAATGGTTTGGAACCGGCATGTGTATTTGATTGTCGGTTTAAACTGTCCGAAAAGGCGGGTCGTTACAATTTATAACTTGATCTTGTTTAAGGTGAATTAAATAAATATTTCACGTATAAGTAAATTGAAGGAAATATTTACTTATTTGTAATTTGGGATGTATTTAAATGATAATGGATTTATTAAGTAAAATATTTCAAAACTAAATAATAAAAAATTGAATTTGATATATATATATATATATATATATATATATATATATATATATAAATTACCAAACTTAGTTTTGAAATTGCTGAATACTAAAATTTTGAAATACATTGAATTTAAAATGGTTTATTCTGTGGATCAAATCTATTTTGAAATAGATTCACCCCAAGAATGAACTATCCTTTGTTTCACGGGATAGATTTCATTAACATGGATAGACCAGTAACAAACTGGATCAGACGTCTTCCACATCAATCCGGCCAGTATATAGTTTGGAATAGTTTATTTGGAAACTGAATTGAATTGTTTTGGAATTGATTTGTGAAATTGAAGAAGCTATTTTATTATGTAAAGTATTTTAATATTTAAGCCATTTAAGTGGTGGAAGTTATGTTTCAAAGTTATGAGCTCTAAAGTATTATGATTTGAAAGTGTTATATTTCAAGTGTTTTTTATTTCGAAGTGCTATAACTTTGAAAGTGCTGCGATTTTGGGAAAGGATATATTTGAAGTCAAAATGATATCGCATTGATTTGGTTTTGAAAAGACAGTGATATTTTGGTTTTAAAGTAAAAAATATTTGAAAATGACCGCGTTGTTGTAATAACAGTTGGTTTTTGAAGAGATCGGGATCGGATATGGACGTACTCTCTGCCGATACCGAAAACCGCTTTAACAACCGTGTAGCGGTGGAGATTTCAGAATGAAGTAGATAGTGATGACTCCCGTGAGTTGGCATAAGGTGGCTAAAACATGAGCGATTCTCGGGCCAATGAGGTAGCCCCTCTGATCGGACACACTCCTTCGTTATTATATTCTGACTTTGGATTGATTTGGTGGCCACTTTTGATTTTGATTTAGGGGTGTGGCTCGAGGTGGGCGGTAGCTGCGGCTATGCATTACCACCAGTCCGGATAGCAATTGGTACATCTACCCAGGCATTGCCTAGTTGTGCCGTGTCATATACCCTAGGGCGCCTTGTACGGGTTTGATTTGTGTCGTACCTATGGAGTATCCAATGGTAGCCTCCCGATCAGGAGGTATTACGGTACTGTATAGACTATTGCCACTATTACGTGTTAAAGGCTATATGGGTAACCCCTTAAGGCTATTTTAATGTAAGTTTATTTTACTTTTAGACATTATTATAATAGCGTATATTACTACATAGTAAATAGTTTAACGGATCCTTTGCAGATGTGAATCCCGAGCATCTCTTAAGTTACTGCACTCACGTTGACACTGGATAGGAGATGTCGAATCCCGTAAACGTCTCTGACGCATTCCACTCATAGTATCTACTGTTGATTTAACTTACATAAGATCTTTTAGTTCCGACTCGAGTGTTTTGTATTTTCAATTCGCTCGGCTCGGCCTGAGAATTTCAGGGTCTGAAGAACTTAATTCTGGAGGACAAAGAGGAAGATTGTATTACTATTATCTATTACACTATTTCATTACATCCATTTTTCCACAACATTGTTATTAATTATTCTTTGGTATGTGTAACTCTTATAATGTATTATACAAGTATAATCAAATGTTTTGGAAAACAGCTTCATGAACTGTTTATTTGATTATTATATTTTGTCCTTCCGCTGCAAGATTCTGTTTTGTTTTTTCCTTTCTGTTCTTTTTTTCTTATTCGCTGCAATAACAATCCACCCTTCTGTATGGTTTGAGTCTGACGTGTGTGGTTTATCGTCGACTTTAAGCATATGAAAAGGCGGGCCGTTACATCTTCTCCCTAGTAGATTAAAACCTAATTAATGATATATATATATATATATATATATTTATATTTATATATATATATATATATATATATTATATATTTATATATGTATATATGTATGTATGTATGTATATGCCCCTTGACCGCAGCGGTCCTAGATACTACCCATAGTACCTTCCGTATCCTCGCAAAGTACTCCATCATCTTGCTACTATGGCGTTCAGTGAATACTATAAAGGACTGCCTCATAAGGCCTACAATGCAGATGTTCCGTCGTCTACTATGAAAACATAAACAGCGTCTGCACTAGTCTATACTAATGCCCGGACATCGACAATGTACCATCCAGTGCGTTCCTTGAGGACTATATGTAATTTTTCGATCTACCCCCTGATTCCTACTTAACAAAGTCTATCTAGTAAGGCACTCAATCGGCGATTTTCTATCTCTATACACTGCCCTGTTAGGCCTACAATGCAGATATTCTATTTGGTCTGTCTCTTTTCTTATCGTGGCTATGGCCCCACGCAGCCATCCCTCAACTAATCGGAAGACCTCTAAAGAGCTAAGTGGTTGTGCCCTATTGCAAACAATCTAAATATCCAATTGGTTGCGCCCCTCATCTAATGTCTCGATAGTGAAAGGTTCACTGGACTATTGGTTTAACTCTAGTTTTTGCCAAACTCGCTTCTTGGTTTTGATGCTGGCCCGATATTTGCTTACAGCTATGTTTTTAGGTCCTGACCACTAAAATTACTTGCAAGTACTGGGAAATATGAATATCTACTCCAGACATCAACCCTTTTTGACCGCCTACAATGGTCCTGCCATGTAAAAAGCAGTCAAGTCATACACTTTTAATGGAACACCTACAGACCTGCCTTTGGAAGACTGCTTCGCTACACCTACCCCATAAAGCCATCCTAGAGTACCCTCACAGCCCTTGTGTTAGTCCCTGAGAAGATGGTTTTGATGACAACAACCTTAGAATAAGATTATAAAATATAAATACTAACATTATTGTTTAGATATATATGTATATGCATGATTTAACTATGCAGGTATCAAGAATGAAGACTGTACAGTATAGAGATTCAAGACTGAAGATATCAAGATTGAAGACTCATAAGTATCAAGAGTTCAAGATTTCAAGATTTCAATAATAAGTAATTTAGTTTGGAATTTTGTTAAAACTCCTAGAAAAGCACTGGCATCTTAAAATCCAATTTATTCATGGAATGGAATCCACTTCGAGCATGTTAAAGGGATGGAACCCTAAGTAGGATGGAACCTACGAAAAATCTAGTGGAACATTATTTTGTATCCACTAACTTTTATTCAAATTTTTACAAAATTATATCTTGTTTTCAAAATTATTTCAATATCTTCCTTTTAAAAGGATCAAAAACATTTATCCTGGTTTTAAAAGACATTTAGCCTCAAAATAATCTTTATCTTCAAAATCAAATTATCCTTGGTTTTAAACTATCTTTTAATAATAATATATTTAACTTTTAATATTTATACTTAGATTTAATTATAAAATTATAGTAAAATTTTATATATATCAAAATATTATTCTTTATATTTATTTATGTATTTTAAATATAGCTAAGTATATTTATAAAGTTTAAAAATAGTTTTAATACAAGACAGAAGTTATTTTCAAAGAAAAATAAGTTACCAAAAATACCATAGGCCTGTCGACAACCCCTACATATCCTTGTCGACAAGGTGGTAGTTTGTTTCAAAATTTGAATTTCAAAGGAAGTTTCTATTCGTTATATCCTTTCACGAATGGACATGGCTGTGGTTCTACTATAAATAGGGGCAGTTTTAAACGAATTTATATTCATATTTTCTCTGATTTTACTCCTCTTCTTCTTCCATATTTCTTTTTATATATTTTTATCATTACTCTGCTGAAATCACCATTGAATCTAACTAGATCATCTCTAGTTTGATTCCTATCACTATCTCAACAAGATCTCAGTGCTATTTAGAGTTATAGGCTTCTTTATAATAAATTAAGCGAGAAAAGGTGTGATTGTAGCTTGTGAAATCAATCAAGCGAGAAAAGGTGTGATTGTAGTCTGTGAAATCAATTGGGTGAACTTGTTGCCCGTAAACTCAAGTATCTCTACCCAGAGAATTGCGAATCTAGAGTGGTGTACCTCGTGGCCTTGAAATCGAGGGTGTAATTGTATAATTAATTTTGAAAGGAAATCTGTACTTGTGTGCGGGACTAGATGTAGGGTAACTCCGAACCAGTATAAAATCCAGTATGTTCTTTCCACTATTGATTTTACTTTATGTCTACATCTCTATTTGATTCTGTGATCATATCTGTGTCTGAATATTGCATACATTTGTGTCCAAATTAACATAAACTCAAAAAGATTTAATAATTCCTTAAAACACTATTCACCCCCCTCTAGTGTTTATTCTAGCCTTAAGATCCATAATCCGCATTTCACACATTTGTTATCGGAGCAAGGTTTTCAAAGTTTTCATAATCTGAATTTTGAAAAAAAAAATTAAAATGGCAAATTTTTTTGATAAAATTATTAACACTATTTTCATATGAATATATCACAGAATCAACTTGATATTGTTGTTTAAAACTATATTTAGTTATTTTGAAAAGTCATTTGATTCTTTAAAAAGTTATGTTGTTTTGCACGAGAAGATTTATGTCTAGTGACCATTGGTTAAAAGATACCAGATAATCATTCATCGATCAAGAAGAACAAGTAGATATATAATGGCAATCGACAATGAAATGGGTACCAAATCAATACAAAGCTTTTGATTCTTATCTACAACTTGATATGATATTGTAATTCTCTCCATCTACTTCACAATGTCACTGGTTTCGTGCGAATCCGTTAAGAAATGACCAAGTTATGGTCAAATGAAGTTTTGGTGAACAAAGAGAAAAAGAAAGAAAAACTTTCAATGGTATTCTTCACATTGCTTCCAAATATTTGAGTATTTTGTCGCAACTCCTTTTGCAGATTGAAATTCTTGTTCTCACGGTCATTTTGATGGGAAGATCGTCATTTTCGATCAAAATTGAGTGAGATATGACAGTTTGAAGTTGGCTATCCAAAACTGAAAATTATGTACGGGATTTTCTGCATTTCTCCTACTGTTCGGCCTGTTGCACCGAAATACCGTCCAAATTCATCGCCATACTATTACTAGATCGTAGCCCTTGCCTTCCTCTTTTATTTTCTGCTGGTTTCATTCAATTCCGTTAAGAAATGAAGGAGATATGCCTACTGGAAGTTTGATAGTAAATAGAAAAACGGGACGAAGAAGATGAGGAAGTTTTATGAAAAGTGGTGACTGTTGGGCCTATTTTTAGTGGTTGAAGTGTCCATTCATTCAAAATTCAAATTCAAAGTTTTGGCGCCAAATTAGTCAATCTACTAAATCATCTACATCTTTCTCATACAGTCTTCAAATTTAGCAAATGAACATACTATGCTGATCAGAAAAAATGAGCCCGTCACAATAGAACAGATCTTGTCGTCAAATTTTGAAAGATATAAATGTGTGGTTCATGGCAATGGAAGAACAACAAAGCTAGAAAGATGGAGGAGTGCAAAAAGTGGTACGCTTTACTATTATTTCATCTTTATTGTTGCATTTAGTTAGGTATAGAAATTTATCTCTTTTGTAAGTTTTGATATGTTGGTTCATATATCGGCACATCATAGTATACATATCGATATACCAGTATAATTTTTTTAAAAGACTTTTAAAATATTTTGAATATATTTTACTGCAAAAACTTTTTACAGCATTATGTAAATGCTGTCTTTTCTGTTTGAAACTTTAAACTATGTAAAAATAATATTTAAATTAAGTATTTTTCTCTATTCTTTTTAGGGTTATTTTCTAACTTATATTAGAATATTTTATAATTAATTTCATGCTTAAATATTTTTTAATAATTAATAAAAAAATTTAATGTAAGAAGCCTTAATATGACACATGTTTATTTTAGTTTTTCTATCTTTGTTATATCTTATTTCATTATGATATATTTTTTTAAAACTAAAAGGTGTTTAAACAAGTTTCTAAATATTTTAATCAATAATAACTTAATATATAGGTTTTAATTAATAAGTTAAGTGTTTTATAAACATGAAAGTCTAGATTCTTAAAAAAACAATTAAGTTAAAAAAAATTAAAAGAATTAAGAAAGGAGGGTGTTAATTTTTAAAAACTGTATTTGATCATATATAGTTTAAGTCCATATTTCTTAGTATTTGATTTTGATATTAAGTTTGATTACTACCTTTCATGAATATGTTATAGATTTAATACCATTTATTACCTTTAAACTCTTGTCTTTACTACTCTTTCAGTCACATTCATTAGTTTCCTTAACCTAAGTCTAGTAATTGGTGGGTGTTACCTTTGTTTGATTGAAGTGATTTATAATAAATAGTTTGACATATGTATACATACATATATATGCTTGTCCATTAGATATTTTTTATAACTCATGTTTATCTTATAATCTGAATATCTCTTACCATAGTATATATCAACATATCATTCTGCATATTATTATTTTTACCTTGTTATCATTTTATTTCATATTACATATCATTGTGCATCCTATTACATATCACATTTCATTGCATATTACATCATAAATTACAATGCATGAAATATCATAATCATTCGCATCACAGGTTGCACTTCATTCTACATATCATCTCATGTTACATTGCATATGTTATACATTTCATACTGCATTACAAACTACATATTGCATACATGTATACATAACGAGTGTATTTTATTTAGGGGGAGTTTGTAGTATTGTCTTATAGTCTAGGATTATTAGTTTTTGATTTGTTTGGTATGTTTTGTTTGACTTGTTTGACTAGATTGACTAGTTTGACTCCATAGACCTGATTGACTTGTTTGACCTGATTGATTTGTTTGACCTGATTGATTTGTTTGACCTTTGATTGGTTTGACTTTTTTGACATGATTAGATTTGATGTGTGTGTGTTGATTGGATAGTCTGAGATATACTTATACATATTTATGTATTGAATAATTATAATATAATTATGTTAATGTCTTTCACATTCCATTTACTATACTTTGTTCTAGTATTAGTTTAAGGGGGAGTTGTATAGTTTTATGGTTTTAGGATGGTTTTTGTTGATGATAAAGGGGGAGAAATAAAAAATAGGATAGTTAGGCATAGATTAAGAGAGAGTTATTAATTTTAGGAGGAGTTATTAGGATAGAAGAAGTAATATTTTATAAACAAAGGTTGTCATCATCAAAAGGGGGAGATTGTTAGTCCCTGAGAAGTTGGTTTTGATGACAACAATCTTAGAATAAGATTATAAAATATAAATACTAACATTATAGTTTAGATATATATGTATATGCAGGATTTAACCATGCAGGTATCAAGAATGAAGACTGTACAATATAAAGATTCAAGACTAAAGATATCAATATAGTTAGGAATTAAGATTATCAAGAGTTCAAGATTTCAATAATAAGTAATATAGTTAGGAATTTTATTAAAACTCCTAAAAAAGCACTGGCATCTTAAAATCCAATTTATTCATAGAATGGAATCCACTTCGAGCCTATTAAAGGGATGGAATCCTAAGTAGGTTGGAACCTATGAAATATCTAGTGGAACATTATTTTGTATCCACTAACTTTTATTGAAATGTTTTACAGAATTATATCTTGTTTTCAGAATGATTTCAAAATCTTCCTTTTAAAAAGATCAAAAACATCTATCCTGGTTTTAAAAGAGTTTTTTCCTCAAAATAATCTTTATCTTCAAAATCAAATTATCCTTGGTGTTAAACTATCTTCTAATAATAATATATTTAACTTTTAATATTTATAGTTAGATTTAAATATAAAATTATAGTAAAATTTTACATATATCGAAATATTATTCTCTATATTTATTTATGTATTTTACTATAGCTAAGTATATTTATAAAGTTTAAAAATAGTTTTAATACAAGATAGAAGTTATTTTCAAAGAAAAATAAATTACCAAAAATACCATAGGCATGTCGACAACCCCCACATACCCTGGTCGACAAGGTGGTAGTTTGTTTCCAAAATTTGAATTTTAAAGGAAGTGTCTATTCGTCATATCCTTTCACGAATGAACATGGCTGTTGTTCTACTATAAATAGTGGCAGTTTTAAACGAATTTATATTCATATTTTCTCTGATTTCACTCCTCTTCTTCCACCACATTTCTTTATATATATTTTTATCATTACTCTTCCAAAATCACCATTGAATCTAACTAGATCATCTCTGGTTTGATTCTCACTATCTCAATAAGATCTCAGGGCTATTCATAGTTATAGGCTTCTTTGTAATAAATTAAGCGAGAAAAGGTGCGATTGTAGCCTGTGAAATCAATCAAGCGAGAAAAGGTGTGATTGTAGCCTGTGAAATCAATTGGGTGAACTTGTTGCCTATAAAATCAAGTATCTCTACCCAGAGGATTGTGAATCTGGAGTTGTAAAGTCCCATTTTCCCGTACTCTTTGAATTGACAATAAACCGCACATGTCCAACTCAAATTACACGAAATGATGGATCTTTAAGGGTAATAAAGAAAAATAGACAGAACAGAATCTCACTTGAATGGGATAACATATAATATTGAACAAATATTTTTACAGCGGAAAACTTCTAAATACATATATCAGAGTCTAACCTAAATTCAGCTTGGACAGTTATAAAGCCTGCCCTTACAAATGCTGACAAACACCAAAAAAAATCACTAAGATAGCTGATAATAGAATATGTTCATACGACGATGAATATCTCCAACTCTCCTCTGGAAACTCCAACCGTCTTCGACTATCCTGAAACTACTCGGATCTGACCCGAGCGTTGAAAATACCCAGATCAGGCTTTGATAAACCAGCATGAGAAAACTCAATAATTAATAACAGTGTCATATATCATCCTTTTTATAAATCCTTTGAAAATAAAGAGTATCTCATATGACCACACCCACAGACAAACACGGACAGATTTTTACCTTATGATAACTAAAACGCTTTTATATCAAAATATTTGATATTATTTCTAGTGACATCTCTTTGAAAACATTTGCAAATAAACTTATTAGTCTTATCCAAAATGGTTACCCATGTAGCATTTCGAGGCTATTCATTACACCAATACAAACAAAACCGTAGGTTCTTATTGGAGAATGGATTTTCATACAAATGACCAGGCGCAGGATCTACCTTTCGAATGGGTACACCTCTAGATGGATGTCCCAAGGAACCATCACAAAGCTCCTCTACCAACACAAGACCGGCCTGCCTCTATAACTAGATAGTACCGAATATGTCATCCCTCGGTTGTTACCGACCTTTAACCGAGCGCTCGATTTTCATACACCACATTAATATACATCCGAACGTCATAGCGGGAAGAAATATGTCTAGAAGGGGATGATCATACCCTACTTGGGAATGACCCACTTAGCCTTGCTGCATCTAATCCTGTTTCGGTCATTTCCGGTTTGATGAGGCTTGAGGCTACGATTACCATTTCACAAAGCACATATCACATCTTTGAATGCCACATTGCCATTTCCGTTGACTACTAATTGCCTTCCATAAAAGTACGACCTTTGAGCTCGTACGTCCCAAGAAGGGTGTTAAGCTAAGAGAAGTTGCCTTCTCCGCCACCACTGATGTACGTTTGTAAAAACCAATGCACGTAATCTTTAGAAATGCAATGTCAGACAAACGTCCATACAAGTTGTCCAGGAACATGACAAACCGAAGGCACTCTCCTACTACCAGTACTAGTGAGTAGTCCTTGGAATCCGCAAAATCTCCACAACGAGGAGACCACTATTATATATAACTCGGGAGCTATCCAGAGCAAGTCAACAAGCAGTCCTTGCGCTATAAAGATACACGGTCTTCAATAATCATCATCTTCAACATGTCTTCACGTGCGAATGTATATATTGGTTCGAAGTGGTTTTTGGATAGGATTTACCCAAATCGGACCCCGGTTCCTTCGAAATCCAATTATCGATAAAAAAGTGAATATGAGTATACATGATTTATTAAGTCTCTTTTCACTTTAATTCTTTTCGGATGATTCCAAATTCTCTTTCTGTTGATACAGAATAATTCTAAGTTATTCATTCTTTTACTTTGGAAAATATCTCAAATTTCCTTACTTAACACTCGATCCAAATTTCTAAACTTTTAGGTGGGTCAAAAACAATGTTATTTAAGACATCGTTTACGATAAACCCTAAATCAATCTTAACAAAAATTTTAAAGTAAATAGGATCATAGAAATCATTCATTTTTTGAGATTGCTTAACTTTTGGATAATACCAATCCTCTTTTATTTTGGAAAACTTATCAGAATCTTTTTTATTTAAGAGCATCCAGGCTTTCCTTTCGATCTGTTCCATCCCTCGCCTAAGAAAAGAAAACATAGGTCAGGTAAGTTCAGGGCACTGGTTGCTCCATCCCTAACCTTAGTTAAACACCTTGTTTTATCTTCCCAGATCTCACGGGCGGGACAAATGTACTAGTCGTTTCCGCATGCTCAGAATTTTAACTTTATTTTGGAATTGCTTATAAATATTCCAAATTATCTTTCAAAATACTTTATTAACCTTTTTAAAACATTAACAGTTTATTCTGTAAAATGTCGTTATATTTAAACTCATATTCCAAAATTATAGAATTCACAGCAGAAAAATGCTACGGAAAGTGCTAAATAAGCTTAATTGAATTAAACAACTTTTAAACATTTGATAATTCATATTTTCCAATCCAAATCTCTTTTAAATCATTTAAATAGATTTATTAAATTTATTCCATATTTTTTCATAATTAAAAGCATCCATTTAAACAAAATTTCTATTACGGTCACTTAACTGCACTAGCGCGATTTTTCTGGAAAACTGATTTGGACTTATTTCAAAATCTACATATTGAAACTTTGATTATCTTTCTTTGTTTAGAAGATATGGGTATAGTAGTCCGGAATTTTCTTATCTCGAAGAATTCCGAGTCATATTCCACTCTATACACTCATTTGAATTTTTTGACGCGAAATCGCGAACTAACGTTGCGCGGCGCGTTTAGTTTTAACTTATTTTTCAATATTTGAAATAATCTATTCAAATTGGATTTCAACACTTATAAAATCGTTACAAATCATTTTAAATCAATATTTTCACTTTTTAAAGTATTTAATATATATTTTCACTATTACAATATTATAATGTTATTATATTCCCATTATTTTAATATTAAATTTTAAATTCCAATTTTAACTCAATTTCAATTCTAATCTCAAATTAAACTCATTTAAAACTTAGATTTCAAATCTTATTTCAATTTAAACTTCAATTTAACCTTAAACTAAACTTCACTTTTTCAAAATCGATTTCAATTTCAATTTCACTATTCATCTCAATTTCAATTTCTATTTAACTATCATTTTCAAAACCGTTTCACTTCAAATTTCAATTTCTCTTTCATTTTAACTTTAATTTCACTTCTAAATGAAAAAAGACTTATTTTTTCAAAATATCTCTGTAACATCCCCCCTTTTCGCACACTTTAAACCGACACACGTGCCAATTCAAAGCATACGCAAGGGCGGATTGTTATGGGGTAAATAAGAAAAACAGAAAAGAAATAAAGCAAAATAGAATCTCACAGCGGAAGGATAAGATATAATAATCAATATACAGTTCAGGATAACTGTTTACAAAATATTTATTTTACTTATATAATGAATATCAGAGTTACACATACCAATACAATCAATGCAGCGGAAATTTAGAGTGTGGTGCAATACTATAAATAATATAATACGGATTCTTCGTCTTCGTCCTCCAAAGCTAAAATCTTCGATCTTGAAATGCTCGGACTGACCCGAGCGAATTTGAAAAGACAAAACACTCGAGTCAGACTAAAAGATCTTATGTGAGTTAAATTAACAGAAATAAATATGAGTACAGTAACTCAAGAGATGTTCGGGATTTACATCTCCTAAGGAACCGTTAAACTATTTACTATGTAGTATATTGCGCTATTATAATAGTGTCTATTTATAAAATAAACTTACTTTTTAATAGCGTTAAGGGGTTACCCATATAGCCCTTAACACAAATAATGCCAATAGTCTATACAGTACCGTAATACCTCCTGATCGGGAAGCTACCAGAGGATACTCCATAGGTACGACACAAATAGAAACTCGTAGTAAAGGCTCGGTATGGTAGGTGACACGGCACAACTAGGCAATGCCAGGGTAGATATACTAATTGCTATCCAGGCTGGTGGAAACGCGTAGACGCAGTTACCGCCCACCTCGGACTAACTCCCCAAAATCAAAATATAGAAGTGGCCACTGAATCAATCCAAAATCAAAGTATAATATCGAAGAGGAGGGTCCGATCAGAGGAATGACCTCATTGGCCTGAGAATCGCTCCTGTTTTAGCCACCTTATGCCAACTCACGGGAGTCGGGTCCACGTATTTACCTTACAGGAAACGTCACCACCACCTACTTCATTCTGGAATCTCCACCGCGTACACGGTTAGTCAAAGTGGTTTTCGGTATCGACAGAGAGTATGTCCATATCCGATCCCGGTCTCTTTGCCAACCTATCGTTATTATAACACCGCGGTCATTTAAAAATAGGTTATACTTTAAAAATCAGAATAAACGTTCCATTTCATAACCATGAATACGATATCATTTCAAAACCCAAAACCATATTTTATCACTTATCCCAAATATAATTCTTTTCCAAAATCATAATGCTTTAACTTCATAACGTCTGAAAATCAAATATTTTCAAATCATAATATTTTGAAAATCATAATTTAAAACCATAACTTCTATAAAAAAAACTTGAATGGTTTGGACATTCAACGGTATATGAACTTAATGGTTTAACTTAAATGTTACTTTGTAAAGAAAATAGTTCTCATGGCATTACAAATACATTTCTTTGTTAAAGCCTAAACCAAAATTTATATTATCTCTCTCAAGTTCCAAAACCACTTCAATTTATTTATATATACGTATATCCATTTTGAGTAACAATATTTCAAACTAAAATTGGATTTTATTCTTTCAACAGATCAATTGTTCTATTAATTAGTCGTGAATATTCACATAAAATCCATAAATAATAAGACTTCAATTTCTAGTAACAAAATATATATATATTCCCAATTCAAATTATACTAGAATATTCATTTCAATTTATTTTGGGAAAAATCCAATTATAAATATCATATCTTAAAATTTCCAAACTTAACATTTAAACATATGATATAAATTATTAAACTCCATTTTCTTAATTTTCTTCCATTTTTAAATAAAGATTTTTATACACCTTTTAATTTCAAAATTTTCAACTTCATATGTATATATATGGAAGAATAATATTTATACAATATAAAATTTAAGATTATTAGAAACCGTATTCCATCCAAACCATAGAAATCACATTAAAATAGTTATATATAGACCGCGGTGCCTGTATAAAATTTTCTATCCTATGGTCAAGTGATACGGATATTTATCATTTCAATCCGCAATTTAAAAAATATAAAATTTTGCGGTTATATATCATTTCAAACCACAATCCCGAATGAAATGAAATATGCATGATAATTTGCAATTTAATGATATACAATAAACATCCATTGATCAACATCATCCATCATCCAAATCGCAATCATCAATCAATATCAATCAATAACAATATTATTTTTGGTACTACATAACAGGTAATACTGGCAATTTTATTCAAATTAAATTTAACAGCTATTAATCTACAGTCTATATTCAGTAATAAATTATATAACTGTTAACTAGCAGTTCATATACAAACAAATAAATTTTAACTGTAAATTTATACGCAATAAATTAATTAAATTAACAGTTAAATTTAATAAATGCAATTCAACAGATATGAATAAAATAAACATGCCAAATACTCATAAATAAATTTCTATTCATTTCTAAAATTAATTTAACAAACATAAATGCTTCTAGTAGTTGTGAGTGGGTTAAAACACTCACCTTTTGAATTTAAATCGAATTTAAATCCGATTTAAACCCAAAAATTCGACGGTCTCAGAATTTGTCCAAACCAGCGTCAATGGATCTGGAATTAAATTACGATCCTAACAAAAGAAATTTCGCGTGAATCGGAGAACGTATGAAAAAAATATTCATTTTAAACGATTTGAAAACAAAAATAAAAATAAAATAAAATAAAATAAAATAAAATAAAACAAAACCCACTTAACTTCAATGGCCACGTCAGCTAAAAGCTACAGCACATCGTCGAAATTTTTCTGGTCAAACGAATATCCAAAACAGAAAACGAATTGTACCAGCAGATTACGTGTCTCGAGAACTTTATCATAAATTTTATGGAATTTTTGTGGAGAGTTTGAATTTTATTAGAAAATTTGAATTGTAGATAGATTAGGTTTTGTAACCATTGAGGAAAAGAAAGAGATGAAGAAAAATGAACGTACAGCCAATTGACAATAGAAAGAAGGCTAGGGTTTATCACAGCATATTTATAGATAGATCGCAACAGGATAGGTGTGCACGAATTTTAACGTGCAAACAGAAGTGGTCCCAAAAGAATATTAATTATACACGTTACGGATTAAATTATTTCTTTCTCAACATTTACATTGCATTTTAAGCGTATTCACACATGTATAATTAGATGCTTCATTTAAATTTCCATATATATATTCACAATTCCATAAATTTCCAAATACGTAGATAAATTTCCAATTTCAACTAAATTCTAAATTACTGTAATAATTACAGATTAAATTTCTATCCATTCTCAATAGATTACGTTTACATACTAAAATCCACATTTCTATGTATATTTGAATTCCATATTATACATATTTTATTTATCTTAATTACTTCCAACTTAAATTTCAATCAACATAAAACGTTTTATTCAGTTTCCAAAAATTTCAATCATGCTTTAAATCCAAATGAATAAATAACTTAATTCCCATTTAAGCATTTTTCATTTGATTTGCAATCAACCTTTTATGATCAATTAAATCCCGATATATTAATTAAACTTTATTTCCATCATTCTTTATCCTATGAAGAAATTTAAGTTATTCACACCTATTACTAAATTTCATATTAATGCACACAAATTTACATTTATTGCAATGGTTACCAAATATTTCCCTGCAATAATTCATTCCCCTATACATACTTACAATTTCACTTAAACTTTACTATACCCATTTATTTTCTCAACATTAAAACCAACGTTATGTAACGCCCTGGAAATTTTCGACTTTCGAAAATTCAACATCGATACTCACTTTATCGACTGCCGAGAAATCGAAGGCCGAAAAACCGAAATGTTATGGGTTTAAGAAAAAGAAAGACAAAGAAAAAGAAAGAAGAAGACATAGAAGAGATAAGAAGGTAGAAAATAGAGAGGAAAGAAAATAGGGAATAAAACAGAAAGGAAATAGAAAAAAAAGAAAACAGAGAAAATAGAACAAAAAGAAGATAGAACGGAACAGAAAACAACAGAACAACATCAGAATCTCATAATCGCAGCGGAACAACATATAATAATAAATGAATAATCTTTAAACTAAGAACTATCTCAGTTATTACATTTTATACATTTCATTACATCACATCATCAGAGTGTACAACATCAAACAGTGCAGCGGAAAAAGAAATACTATATAAACTAGTGAATACGCCATGCCATCCAGCTTGCCTCCAGCAACTCCAGAATATCCAGAATATCCTGATAAACCTTTACTCTTGACTGCCCGTGTGGAAATTGGTGGGCACCCATAGTTTAGGAAGGAAAACAATAAACTCCAAGTCAGTCATGTGACTGGTGTGAGAACTCAAAACAGTTTATTTATCTTTAAAATCAAAATAGAGGAATATTTTTAAGTCAATTCGCAATGCTTTTTAAAAATGAGACTACCATAAGGCCTCCCGCACACACACACACAATGCAAACGCAGAATCGGAGGAGATTTCTCCTTATGATAGTCAAAGATGCTTGATACGCATTTAAAATAACATTTGATATTATTACTAGTGCATAGTGTAGAGAAAATTCATTTCGAAAGTAGAATATAAATCTTAGCCAACATAGACATTCCGAACTATGCCTACTATAGCTACCATCCAAACAGTGTTGCGACACCATAAGTGAATGATAGGTTCTACAACTAATACCGTACAAGATCGTATTGTTTCTTTGGATTTCCAACGAATGATCAGGCCAAGGAACTTCCCATTGCCACATGAGAATGCCTCTGGATGGACATCCCCGAGAACCAAACCGGATCTCTACCAACACAAGGCTGGGTTACCCCTAACTGAGTAACAACTGACCGAATATGCCATCCCCCGGTCCTTTGGGACCTTTCACCGAGCGCTCGTAATCAATTCACACAATCATAACAAAGTGTTTTCAACATGAGTAAGTATCTGGGCTCCATACCATGATACCACCCTTTTCCAGAAGGAAATGCACACATCCTAAAGGGCGCTACCCCTCATAACCTTGCCGCATCTTTCCTGTTTTGACCATTCCCGGGGTGTGAGGCTCGACGAAGTCACGTCCACAAAAACATACTTTATACAAAAGCCATGCTTTGGGTCAACAAATGATCATAGAAATGATCACCAAGATAGACGATCAAATAAACGATCTTATCACAAATAATCAACACAATGATCATTTACAGCAACACTCAGCATGTCACATTACCAAATTGGGAATATATCGCTGATAACATTCAACTACATAACCTCTGAGCTCGTACGTCTCAGGGAAGGGTGTTAAGCTAAAAGAATAAATTCTCCGCCACCAACAGAAATATATTTGAAAGAAATCTGCTTTATATCTCAACTTGTAATGTCAGACATACAATCCATACAAGTCTGTTCCGGGCTCGAACAAAACTGAAGGCACTTACAAAGAAGTCCTTGCAATCCGGATATTCACAATCCTGATCGGATTCACCATCACATATGGAAAACTCAATACCGTAGCTACTCATTGCAGAGTCAATCGACAGGTCATCCTATCGTTCTCGCAAATACCGGGTCTTCAACACCGATCTTCAATGCAATTCACAACGGCGTATCACATATTCGGAATGGGTTATACGACCCCATTGTCCTTTCCCGGTTAACCCGAATGGTGAGCGCTTATTCAAAAATAAGTGTGGCATTCAAATTCAAACAAATCACATCAATTACCCATTCAAAGGGAAATATTGATAGTCGGTTATTGAACTATCAATGGATATGCACACATCACCAGTTTCCAAATAATTTTCCAAATTATTTATTTTTCAAAAATATCTTTACAAGATATATAGTTTCACACTTCAAAAATAAATCAATATTTATTTTTTTAACAAATTCGCCTTTTCATTCATAAATTCCATAGTGGATTTATATTTCATAATATCCATGCATATACGATTTCAATTATCCATTTCAATTTATCTTCAAAAAGATAAATTCTAATTATTCACTTTATATTGGAAAACATTTCCATACTTATTAAATAAGTAATTCACGAATTTTATTTATTTTCAACACTTAGAAAATATTCAATATACTTCAATCGAAATTAAGTATATATTTCATTCTTTAAGGAAATCATTCCCTTAAACATATTTATTTGGGCCAAAACGAATGTTGCGTAAAACATCGTTACGACAACCCAAAATCACTAGTATAGGGATTCGAAATTTAAAATAGATATATAAATCCCAATACTATACATAACATTTCCTTTCGGAAATCATTTACTATAACAACAGTGTTATAGTCCATTATTCCTTCTATTTCTCGAAAACGTCTATTTCAACAATAAATGTTGAAATCTATGGTTTCGAATCTCAACGCATTTTAAAACATCGTTAGATCGTTTTAATTCTGTTTAAAACATCACATTCAAAACAATTTCTTCAACATATTATTCACTATTCAAAAACGTGAATATACTATGTTAACAAATCTTCATCCTTTTATACATTTTATTTTAAAGATTATTCACAGTCAAAACGTGAATATAACTCCATAAATAAATGATAACAATTTACTTATCAAAATAAGTCGTTTGTGAATTTATAAAACAACATTTATAAATTCCATTTCTATTTATTTTATAACATCTCCTTTTATAAATTCCTTTATTAACCTATTCGATTTTATAGCTCAATTATAAACTAAAGGTTCATATTATAAGTTAAATATTTATAAAACGATTATTTACAAAATTGTTCCTTTAAACCTCATAATTAAAAATCTTATAACTTATAAGATTCGATTATTCATCCAAATATATTCTTTAATAATTTCACAAAATCTATAAATCTTACTATTTATAAATTTCATTTATAACATCACCATTTATAATTTTATAAATTCCATTCATTTACAAAATTCATTTTCGCTTCATTCAAACACTTATAAAAAAAACTCGTTTTATAATGTCAATATTTCAGTTTATAAATATCCATTTATAAATCTCTTAATATAAATCAATTTATATTATTCTTTTAAAACATCTTTAATCTCCTTTATTATTTCACCATTTTTGATTCATAAAATAATTAAATTTTATAAATCCTATATTTAAACTTTTCACAATAAATTCTAAAATCCCGATTAACTATTTTATAAAATCATTAGCATCATATTCTCAAAAATCAGTTTTTAACTATATTTCTCAAAAATCATAATTTTTATAACATTAAAAATTATACGTTTATTTATTTTAAAATGAATCAATTCCAAAAATATAGTATATTTTCAAAAAAATCACTTTGAAATCATTTTAAAATTCCAAATTTGGTCCAATGATGCTACATACCAAATAGCCAATCACGACAACAACGATATCATATATCGATATGATAATCAACGAATATCAAAATATCCATAATCAAATAAATACTGTTGAGGAATCCAGTTGGATCCCTCCAACCTGTTTTCCTGCATCCACAAACATTAGCACAATACCAATTTCGCTCCAGTACGAAATTATCGCGGTATATGGGATTTAAATATTATCCGCTTAATAGACGGCGCAATAGGGTCTCATCCGCTAAACAAAAAATGCGGGAAATCAATAACTCCAATATATACATATGCCAATATATATATATATTGCTATTATATATAATACCAATTTCGCTGTTTATGAAATATTCGCGGTATATGTCTTTAATAAATAACATCCGCTTACTAACGGCGTATAATGTCTATTTTAACAATCAATAGATATCAATCAACATTCAAACATGCATTCAAATATTTTAAATCTAACTATTTAAAATAAAATCGAAACTGATTCGATTGAGTGAGAAGTTCTCACCTTGGTTTTAAATTCCGTTTTAGCGATTTATTTCGAATAAAATTAAACGGACGTTTAATTTTACCCAAAATTCTCACTAACTCCAAACGACTCCAATCCAATTTCCATCGCGTAGTGCTCGTCCATACGATTCCAACGCAACTGGTTTCGCGCGTTTTCGACCTCGTATGTAAAAGTTATGAATATTTGAAGTTTACTCGAATTTAAATCAACTAATTACAACATAACCTTTATATTATAACCTAACTTTCAATCTAAGCCATCCATCACAAGCCAAGAATATCCAGGCCGTCCCCAACCTCTTCCATCATCACGTTCCATCTCTAGTATTTGCCGAACCATGTAAGAACCCATAGCATGAAATTAGGGTTTGACAATTCGATTACCACACTCAACTTGAACACGATCGGAGACAAGAGTTTTGAAGCCCCTAGCTTACTCCATGCTCGGCCACAATAGGGTGAAGCTCGGCCCCCTATGTTACCTCGAATTGCATGCCAAACCTGCCACGGTCGGCCCCATTTATCTCCCTCTACGTTGCACCAAAATCCATCATCACCGTATAGATTTCTAGCTCTCGCCTTGCTCTACAATGTTGTAGTTGATCACCTTGCTTGATTGTGAATGGATTGAGAGATTTTGAGGAGGAAGTGAAATCAAATTCTGGCCATTCATTAGGGTAGTGGCGGCTGCAGTTTATTTAGGGTTAGGGTTTTGTAATTTTTTTTTTTATTATTATGTGAGAGGTAGGGGTCTATTTATAGGGAAAAACGAAACACTATTCATTCCGGAAATTCCGAACTCCGATTTACGCGCCGTAACTAGCGTTTCTAGGGTTTACCCCGCGTTCCGGACACAATGGAACAGGTTTCGAAAGCTAATTCGGACATCTGTGCGAGTAATGGCTATAAACGTTCAATTTGAATTAAACCAATTTAAGCGATTTTCTAGGCGTTTTAATTCGTACCGGACAAACGGTATATCCAATTGACACGAAATTTGAAACCTTACAAAAATATCACATTACGGATCCGATGAAACTGGTTTCGTCGAAATCCGAGATTTTTTGAAAAATGGCTATTTTAACTCGCCAAATTAAAATTAAAAATAATTCGATGCGTTTCGAGCTGCCACGATCAAACGATAGCTCCGATTGACACGAAATTTGAAATCCGGTAATAACTAACTATTACGGATCCAATGGAACTGGTTTCGTTCAATTCTGAGACTGTTCAAAAATTGACTATTTTCACTAGTCGATTTTAATATTAAAATATTCAATTTTCACAAATTAACTTTTAATTCGATTTTAAAAGTTCTAAAATATCGTTCTAACTTCAATATGATAAAATAAAATTTTACAAATCATTTTCAATCATATTTAACCCTATTTTCAATTATTTCCATAATTTAATATATTAAATTATCGATTTAATTATCCAATAAAATCCAATAATTCGAATAAAAATTTATTCGACTTATAAATTCACTTATTAATATTTAAAATTAATTAAATATTCAAATTTTAATTACTAAAAATTCTGGGTCGTTACAATCTTCCCCCCTTAAAAGAATTTCGTCCTCGAAATTATCAAGTAAGAAAAGTTATAGAGTTTATTAACTTTCCAAAAATTCATAATTAAACTTCTTACAAAAACTTTACTAAGTTTCAAATCATACTTGGTTATCTTTTCAAAAACAACTACTATTGTTTAACTTTCAATTCCAAAATCAAAGTTAAAGTTTTCAAAAAATTTCAATTTTCTCAAATTTTTTCTAACGCCTTAAATTTCCGGAAAAATTCGCCATAGTCTCCTTTGCGCGGCTCGATCCGAAAAAAAAAATGACAGTATATATATCACAAATATACATCTCATCAAGTAATGAGGCATCCCGCAGGGAAAAAAGTATAAAAGTACGGTATGTAATCCGAGATATGTACCGTATATTTTATTAGCGAGCATATACGGCTAATATAGCACGAAAGCGAGCTCCAAATGCAAAGCAAACGCAATCCGCACCTACTAAACACTCAACAAACAACATGCATATATGAAAATAATCACAATATACATCATATAGCAATATAATAACTATATATGCCAACATAGCAAATGCAAACAAACAACAAATGCAAACATCAACCAACTATCATCCATAACCAATAAATATTCATTCATATTCTCATTAATATTCAGTGAAATGGTTTTCAATTTTAATCACATTTGATTCATTAACAGTGGATGTTTACTAACATTCATTTTCAATTAGTTTATATTCACTACTTCATATTCAAGTTGGTTCACTTCCAATTCAAATTCAATTCTATTCAAATTTATTTACTTCAAATTTGAATTCAATTATATAGCTTTCAATTTCGCTAATTTACTTTCATTAACACTTAATGAATTATATACAATCAACTAACAATCATATAACAATCAATGTATATTAATTACAACCAAATTCCTGTGCTTACAATTGGTTTAATTAAGTTGATTTTTCATTCAATTTTTCAACTTCCAACAACATCAGATTTTAATGAATTAGCACTTATATTCATTCTTCCATATCAACTTTATTCAATTCAATTACAAAGTTGAATTTCATTTCATAACTTAAGTTCAAATCCATCACTTAACTTTAATATTTTACTTTGATATCAATATCAACTTCATTCAACATCACTTAAGTTATACTTCCATTTCTAAAGTAAATTTCCATTTAACTTTAACCAAAATCAAATTTTATTACTTATTCAAACTCATTTTTATTTACAACTCATATCCATAACTATATTCATATAGTTTCACTTCTCATATATATAAGTTTATTTCACAATTGCAAATTACTTTAATTATAATTCAATTCTTATAATTCATTTGCTTATACAATTATTCTTCAATTTAGATTATTCAAACATCTAAACAATCAACTTATTTTCACTTTAATAATTCTGAAAAATTATTCCTTTATATATAAAAATATAATCAAGGCAAAATTATTTCATTTACCCAATTGTAAAACAATATTGTGTCGAATTGTTCTATTTAAATGTTTAGAAACCCCTTCGGCATAGTTGTCGAGACCACGCTGACGAAGGTTCATATGCCACTCAACAAACCAATCATCACAATATAAAACAATTTCATATTTACTAACAAATACGCTCTCATAGCTATTATTACACTAAAACTCATTCTAGAGTACTGCTGACTCTATCTCTAATGAGTAATACCCAACAGAACCATAGTTGTCGCTTAACCATATGCTCTGATACCAGATGTAACACCCCGGAAATTTTCGACTTTCGAAAATTCAACATCGATACTCACTTTATCGACTGCCGAGAAATCGAAGGCCGAAAACCCGAAATGTTATGGGTTTAAGAAAAAGAAAGACAAAGAAAAAGAAAGAAGAAGACATAGAAGAGATAAGAAGGTAGAAAATAGAGAGGAAAGAAAATAGGGAATAGAACAGAAAGGAAATAGAAAAAAAAAGAAAACAGAGAAAATAGAACAAAAAGAAGATAGAACGGAACAGAAAACAACAGAACAACATCAGAATCTCACAATCGCAGCGGAACAACATATAATAATAAATGAATAATCTTTAAACTAAGAACTATCTCAGTTATTACATTTTATACATTTCATTACATCACATCATCAGAGTGTACAACATCAAACAGTGCAGCGGAAAAAGAAATACTATATAAACTAGTGAATACGCCATGCCATCCAGCTTGCCTTCAGCAACTCCAGAATATCCAGAATATCCTGATAAACCTTTACTCTTGACTGCCCGTGTGGAAATTGGTGGGCACCCAGAGTTTAGGAAGGAAAACAATAAACTCCAAGTCAGTCATGTGACTGGTGTGAGAACTCAAAACAGTTTATTTATCTTTAAAATCAAAATAGAGGAATATTTTTAAGTTAATTCGCAATGCTTTTTAAAAATGAGACTACCATAAGGCCTCCCGCACACACACATAATGCAAAGGCAGAATCGGAGGAGATTTCTCCTTATGATAGTCAAAGATGCTTGATACGCATTTAAAATAACATTTGATATTATTACTAGTGCATAGTGTAGAGAAAATTCATTTCGAAAGTAGAATATAAATCTTAGCCAACATAGACATTCTGAACTATGCCTACTATAGCTACCATCCAAACAGTGTTGCGACACCATAAGTGAATGATAGGTTCTACAACTAATACCGTACAAGATCGTATTGTTTCTTTGGATTTCCAACGAATGATCAGGCCAAGGAACTTCCCATTGCCACATGAGAATGCCTCTGGATGGACATCCCCGAGAACCAAACCGGATCTCTACCAACACAAGGCCGGGTTACCCCTAACTGAGTAACAACTGACCGAATATGCCATCCCCCGGTCCTTTGGGACCTTTCACCGAGCGCTCGTAATCAATTCACACAATCATAACAAAGTGTTTTCAACATGAGTAAGTATCTGGGCTACATACCATGATACCACCCTTTTCCAGAAGGAAATGCACACATCCTAAAGGGCGCTACCCCTCATAACCTTACCGCATCTTTCCTGTTTTGACCATTCCCGGGGTGTGAGGCTCGACGAAGTCACGTCCACAAAAACATACTTTATACAAAAGCCATGCTTTGGGTCAACAAATGATCATAGAAATGATCACCAAGATAGACGATCAAATAAACGATCTTATCACAAATAATCAACACAATGATCATTTACAGCAACACTCAGCATGTCACATTACCAAATTGGGAATATATCGCTGATAACATTCAACTACATAACCTCTGAGCTCGTACGTCTCAGAGAAGGGTGTTAAGCTAAAAGAATAAATTCTCCGCCACCAACAGAAATATATTTGAAAGAAATCTGCTTTATATCTCAACTTGTAATGTCAGACATACAATCCATACAAGTCTGTTCCGGGCTCGAACAAAACCGAAGGCACTTACAAAGAAGTCCTTGCAATCCGGATATTCACAATCCTGATCGGATTCACCATCACATATGGAAAACTCAATACCGTAGCTACTCGGTGCAGAGTCAATCGACAGGTCATCCTATCGTTCTCGCAAATACCGGGTCTTCAACACCGATCTTCAATGCAATTCACAACGACGTATCACATATTCGGAATGGGTTATACGACCCCATGGTCCTTTCCCGGTTAACCCGAATAGTGAGCGCTTATTCAAAAATAAGTGTGGCATTCAAATTCAAACAAATCACATCAATTACCCATTCAAAGGGAAATATTGATAGTCGGTTATTGAACTATCAATGGATATGCACACACCACCAGTTTCCAAATAATTTTCCAAATTATTTATTTTTCAAAAATATCTTTACAAGATATATAGTTCACACTTCAAAAATAAATTAATATTTATTTTTTTAACAAATTCTCCTTTTCATTCATAAATTCCATAGTGGATTTATATTTCACAATATCCATGCATATACGATTTCAATTATCCATTTCAATTTATCTTCAAAAAGATAAATTCTAATTATTCACTTTATATTGGAAAACATTTCCATACTTATTAAATAAGTAATTCACGAATTTTATTTATTTTCAACACTTAGAAAATACTCAATATACTTCAATCGAAATTAAGTATATATTTCATTCTTTAAGGAAATCATTTCCTTAAACATATTTATTTAGGCCAAAACGAATGTTGCGTGAACATCGTTACGACAACCCAAAATCACTAGTATAGGGATTCGAAATTTAAAATAGATATATAAATCCCAATACTATACAAAACATTTCCTTTCGGAAATCATTTACTATAACAACAGTGTTATAGTCCATTATTCCTTCTATTTCTCGAAAACGTCTATTTCAACAATAAATGTTGAAATCTATGGTTTCGAATCTCAACGCATTTTAAAACATCGTTAGATCGCTTTAATTCTGTTTAAAACATCACATTCAAAACAATTTCTTCAACATATTATTCACTATTCAAAAACGTGAATATACTATGTTGACAAATCTTCATCCTTTTATACATTTTATTTTAAAGGATTATTCACAGTCAAAACGTGAATATAACTCCATAAATAAATCATAACAATTTACTTATCAAAATAAGTCGTTTGTGAATTTATAAAACAACATTTATAAATTCCATTTCTATTTATTTTATAACATCTCCTTTTATAAATTCCTTTATTAACCTATTCGATTTTATAACTCAATTATAAACTAAAGGTTCATATTATAATTTAAATATTTATAAAACGATTATTTACAAAATTGTTCCTTTAAACCTCATAATTATAAATCTTATAACTTATAAGATTCGATTATTCATCCAAATATATTCTTTAATAATTTCACAAAATCTATAAATCTTACTATTTATAAATTTCATTTATAACTTCACCATTTATAATTTTATAAATTCCATTCATTTACAAAATTCATTTTCGCTTCATTCAAACACTTATAAAAAAAACTCGTTTTATAATGTCAATATTTCAATTTATAAATATCCATTTATAAATCTCTTAATATAAATCAATTTATATTATTCTTTTAAAACGTCTTTAATCTCCTTTATTATTTCACCATTTTTGATTCATAAAATAATTAAATTTTATAAATCCTATATTTAAACTTTTCACAATAAATTCTAAAATCCCGATTAACTATTTTATAAAATCATTAGCATCATATTCTCAAAAATCAGTTTTTAACTATATTTCTCAAAAATCATAATTTTTATAACATTAAAAATTATACGTTTATTTATTTTAAAATGAATCAATTCCAAAAATATAGTATATTTTCAAAAAAATCACTTTGAAATCATTTTAAAATTCCAAATTTGGTCCAATGATGCTACATACCAAATAGCCAATCACGACAACAACGATATCATATATCGATATGATAATCAACGAATATCAAAATATCCATAATCAAATAAATACTGTTGAGGAATCCAGTTGGATCCCTCCAACCTGTTTTCCTGCATCCACAAACATTAGCACAATACCAAATTCGCTCCAGTATGAAATTATCGCGGTATATGGGATTTAAATATTATCCGCTTAATAGACGGCGCAATAGGGTCTCATCCGCTAAACAAAAAATGCGGGAAATCAATAACTCCAATATATACATATGCCAATATATATATATTGCTATTATATATAATACCAATTTCACTGTTTATGAAATATTCGCGGTATATGTCTTTAATAAATAACATCCGCTTACTAACGGCGTATAATGTCTATTTTAACAATCAATAGATATCAATCAACATTCAAACATGCATTCAAATATTTTAAATATAACTATTTAAAATAAAATCGAAACTGATGCGATTGAGTGAGAAGTTCTCACCTTGGTTTTAAATTCCGTTTTAGCGATTTATTTCGAATAAAATTAAACGGACATTTAATTTTACCCAAAATTCTCACTAACTCCAAACGACTCCAATCCAATTTCCATCGCGTAGTGCTCGTCCATACGATTCCAACGCAACTGGTTTCGCGCGTTTTCGACCTCGTATGAAAAAGTTATGAATATTTGAAGTTTACTCGAATTTAAATCAACTAATTACAACATAACCTTTATATTATAACCTAACTTTCAATCTAAGCCATCCATCACAAGCCAAGAATATCCAGGCCGTCCCCAACCTCTTCCATCATCACGTTCCATCTCCAGTATTTGCCGAACCATGTAAGAACCCATAGCATGAAATTAGGGTTTGACAATTCGATTACCACACTCAACTTGAACACGATCGGAGACAAGGGTTTTGAAGCCCCTAGCTTACTCCATGCTCGGCCACAATAGGTTGGAGCTCGGCCCCCTATGTTACCTCGAATTGCATGCCAAACCTGCCACGGTCGGCCCCATTTATCTCCCTCTACGTTGCACCAAAATCCATCATCACCGTATAGATTTCTAGCTCTCGCCTTGCTCTACAATGTTGTAGTTGATCACCTTGCTTGATTGTGAATGGATTGAGAGATTTTGAGGAGGAAGTGAAATCAAATTCTGGCCATTCATTAGGGTAGTGGCGGCTGCAGTTTATTTAGCGTTAGGGTTTTGTAAATTTTTTTTTTTTATTGTGTGAGAGGTAGGGGTCTATTTATAGGGAAAAACGAAACACTATTCATTCCGGAAATTCCGAAATCCGATTTACGCGCCGTAACTAGCGTTTCTAGGGTTTACCCCGCGTTCCGGACACAATGGAACAGGTTTCGAAAGCTAATTCGGACATCTGTGCGAGTTATGGCTATAAACGTTCAATTTGAATTAAACCGATTTAAGCGATTTTGTAGGCGTTTTAATTCGTACCGGACAAACGGTAAATCCAATTGACACGAAATTTGAAACCTTACAAAAATATCACATTACGGATCCGATGAAACTGGTTTCGTCGAAATCCGAGACTTTTTGAAAAATGGCTATTTTAACTCGCCAAATTAAAATTAAAAATAATTCGATGCGTTTCGAGCTGCCACGATCAAACAATAGCTCCGATTGACACGAAATTTGAAATCCAGTAATAACTAACTATTACGGATCCAATGGAACTAGTTTCGTTCAATTTTGAGACTGTTCAAAAATTGACTATTTTCACTAGTCGATTTTAATATTAAAATATTCAATTTTCACAAATTAACTTTTAATTCGATTTTAAAAGTTCTAAAATATCGTTCTAACTTCAATATGATAAAATAAAATTTTACAAATCATTTTCAATCATATTTAACCCTATTTTCAATTATTTCCATAATTTAATATATTAAATTATCGATTTAATTATCCAATAAAATCCAATAATTCAAATAAAAATTTATTCGACTTATAAATTCACTTATTAATATTTAAAATTAATTAAATATTCAAATTTTAATTACTAAAAATTCTGGGTCATTACACGTTACCTCAATTCCACTAATGTACACTTATTCTATTATCACTTACTAACCATTCAAATTTTTATTAACAAATAGGCAGGTAATTCCTATGTTACAAATTTTTAATTCATCCTAATCCCTTACTATTGACATACATTTGCATTACTTACATATCATTTACAATGTTACCCAAAATCTATATCCATTGTAATTAATACCTTAAATAAGTTTCAATTTATATTCAAGTGAATACATTACCCTTTTTCGTTATGTCATCCATTATTCACAAGAAACGTTTTATCGTTTCGACAACATTTTATTTCTAATTACCTACATTGATTTGTGTACGTCTCTACTATTTAAAGCATTACCATTCTCACCTTCATCTAAATCTTCATTTATGAGTATTTAAAATAAATTTCACTTATTTCCTATTTATACACTTATAAATTCCAATTCCAATAAATAGATAAATCTCCGTTTGCACTACTTAAATCAAAAATCAGTGATTATCCTATCTATACATTTTAAGTGGATGGATCAAATGTTGTATTCAAAAATCTACTTCTTAATATTCTTAGATTTAAACTCAACTCTCTATTAACAGATGTTTAAACTTCTTTTATTACCATTAACTTATTATTATACATTAAACTTAAATATACTGACAAAGCTTGTTTTTGGTACTCTTTTCATTTCCATAAATAAAATTAGCAGTGGATTCATACCTTATTATGTAATTATCTTTAATTCCACCTAACTAAATATTTACGTAATCTTTTATTTGCAATAAATCAACTATTTTATATTAATTAAATTTAATCTTCCTGGTTTACTTATTCATAGTATGTAATTCAGTTACTCACCCTAACCTATTTATTTGAAATCCAATCCAGATTATTTTTACTAAGTTCCAATTTCCAAAGGGTACTGCAATTAATCCAATTAATTGCAATAAATTCTAATAAATTTGATTTTATTGGATTACAACTCAAAATAAATCAATTATTACTCAACTACCTAATTAACATTTCTTTTATATTCCAATACATAAATATTTCCCAAAATTTCATCTTTTATTTGCATAACTTACCGTATCTAAATTTTATTGGAAATTTTGTTAACTTTACGCATAAATAAAGTTAGAACCTCAATTAATTCATTCCATTTTGGTTACATTCTTTATATCACATTAATCATCATATTATGAATGGAAATTTATCTAGGTTACATCTTATTTATTCACTTACCAATATTCCACACTAACTGCAATAATTTAGTGCATTAATAGAAATTGATCAAAATAAAACTTAACAAACTAATAGAATAAATAACGTACAAAAATTTATTGTCATTAATCTATTTCATAAGTCTACACTCAAATACTCACTTAAAATAAGTTTTACGTTTCCATTAATTCGCGTTCGCACACCCGTTACTATATTAAAAATTACTAAAGTAACGTTTTTCTTAATAACAACATTAAAATTTCTCAATATTTAAATGAACTTTATTTCCAATACATGCTACCTAATTGCATTTACTTATGATCTTATCCAAACATTCATTTATATTTTATTTCCATCAATTAGTTAATATTTACATCCATTTATTAACAATTTACTTCCATTATACAATTGCAATTTATTATAGTTATTATTACATTAAATACTATTTCAATTTTATTCTTTTAGTATTAATTAAACAATCATATTTAAATTAAGATATTATAATGTTTTTCACTATTTATTTACACTCCATTAAAACCCAACAGTCGTCTCAATCACTTTTGAATTTGCATTAAATTGGTTGTCCAGCAACTGCCATTTGTATTACTATCTTAATTCTTATACAGTTACCGTTTTACCAATTTACTAATACATAGGTAATTTAAATTTTTGTCTTTAATTCTTTATTTTATATTTTATTCAAGTGCAACAAATTACACTATTCCTTTATTGATATTTCACCTAACCTTTCAACAATTAAGTTAAATAACCGTTTCTACAATTCATTATTAATTATAAATTTAATTCTCCTTTATTTATGCAACTTACACAAGGGTATAAATCTTCCATTATCTCAATCATTAGATTTCTATTAAATTTAACAATAATTAAGATTTTTAATTACCATTGCTATAAATTTTCATTTAGCGTTCATCTAGTATTAATTTACCTCCTTTATATATATATATTTCCCTTTTCTACAAAATTTAAATTTCAAAATCCTTTTTAATTAAAAATTTAATTGTCGAAATTTACGGGTCGTTACACTCTCCCCCACTCAAAACTTTTCGTCCCCGAAAAGGAAAAGAAGGGAAAAGAAGAATTTCGAAATCAATATTTTAAATTTACAAAATTAGTTAATTTAGCTAAAATATACAAATTTATATAAAGTGAAGTATTTAAGTGGTTTCAACCATTAAACAACTAAACAAAACAACAACCATCAACCTTACAAACAACATACCTACACAAGACAAAGCAACCATTTAATTCATCAAACAAATAGTTATTCGGGTTCAGAACTTGAAATTTGTATGGAATGAAAATAATTATCAAGTGCATCCTTTACTCAACAGTCTTAGACGGAACAAAGATAGATTATTTATTCATCTAAAACTTCAAATTCCTTACCCAACAACCATAAATCAAACAATACAATTCAAACCAACAACCAAATTAACTTATTATACATTAATTCATGCTTTAGTTGTTTGATTTTTTTTTTTTCATTTATGGAGGGATTTCTTCATTTCCTACAAATTTCATTTTCCATTTATTACAAAATTCATTATATTGGTATCCTATTTTATTTACTTAAGTTTATATCATCTATTTATAATCTTACCTTTACTTATATAGTAGAATTTCCAATTTAACTTAAGTTTATACAATTTAATTCTCATTTTATCACAGCAAATTCATTGATTACTTTCATTACCTTACTCTTCACTTGTAAGAATTTCCCTTACATTTTCTTACTAACTTTGCACTTTTCTTATATGGTAAGTTATATATGTTTTAAGAATGTAAGTGGAAATTTATACAAGTTTCTTCTCAATTCCTTTAATTAATTAATGGTTCATCAAATATATATTCGTTTTATAAATTAAAATTTCAACTTACCTTTAATTTCATTCATTTATTAAATGTTGACGTTTCTATTATATTTAATAGTAGTAACAATTTAATTTCCCACTTCCACTTATATTAAACTAGTAGCATTTAAATCACACTTAAGTTTATAACCCTACACATCAATCTTTATTTGTTAAAGAATTTCATTTTATTTACTTAAGTTTAAAATCACCTATTAATAATACTTATCTTAAATTATGGAAAAATTCAAATTATAACTTAAGTTTATACCATTATATTCTTATTTATAATAGCAATTCATTGAATCCTTCATTATTTCCCAAAATTCCTACTTGTAAAATATTCAATTTCAATCTCTCATTTAACATTTCAACTTTTTATATTTGGTAAGTTATATATATGTTAAAGAAAAATGCAATTGAACTTATACAAGTTTATCTAAATTCTTTTAATTCATTCATTGTTCAATAAATCTTTACCTCTCTTATAAGTTAAAATTTTAACTTCCTTTATAACTTAGCATTAATTCTCTAAATTAGAGGTTTCACTTCATTAATTACTTACCTTTTATTTCACTAAAATAATTTAAACCATTACTTAATGGAAATTTAAGAATTAAATACCGGGTCAAATTTCAAATTATCTTAAAAAAAATAATAAATAATTTCTTACTACTTTTATATCTCAATTATATTTGTAAAAATTAGAATTTTATATATTTTCAAAATAAATCTGCAGTAGAATTTACTACAGTGGTCTTTCCCCTTCGAAACTTGAAAATGAAAGTCGATGATGCGGCCGCCATCACCGAAATTATTTTCCAGCGACAGAGAGGAAAGTACAAAATTTATTTTCTCCAAAATCTTCTTTAAAACAATTCTTCTGAATTAAAATGAAATATTTATAGAAGAAAATACTTATAAACCAAGGCATTATATTTCATAAATCCTTTGAAAGCAAATTTTTAAAATCCCGGACTTAAGTTCTAAAATCTCCAATTTGATTTATTCTAATTTCAACTTAGCTTCAATTATTATAAATATTTTTATTTCCTAACACCCAATCTATATCAATCAAATATATACATAATATCATTTAAAACTTTATTTTATATATAGAAAATATAATAGGCAAAATTATTTCATTCACCTATATTAAAACGGATATTATGTCGGTCTGTCCTATTAAGTGTTTAGAAATCCCTATTGATGACATAGCGTCCCATGCATCAACCAGAATTTATAAATACAAAGCGGAACAGGTCAACACAATATAAAAATCCTTTTATAACACTAACAAATACGCTCTCTCATATATATATACACTCAGCGACTCCCATAGGATATTTCTATCCTATTAACAAAGAGTCAAACCCTACAGAGCCAAAGTTTATCGTTAAACCAAAGCTCTGATACCAATTGTAACATCCCCCCTTTTCGCACACTTTAAACCGACACACGTGCCAATTCAAAGCATAAGCAAGGGCGGATTGTTATGGGGTAAATAAGAAAAACAGAGAAGAAATAAAGCAAAATAGAATCTCACAGCGGAAGGATAAGATATAATAATCAATATACAGTTCATGATAACTGTTTACAGAATATTTATTTTACTTATATAATGAATATCAGAGTTACACATACCAATACAATCAATGCAGCGGAAATTTAGAGTGTGGTGCAATACTATAAATAATATAATACAGATTCTTCGTCTTCATCCTCCAAAGCTAAAATCTTCGATCCTGAAATGCTCGGACTGACCCGAGCGAATTTGAAAAGACAAAAACACTCGAGTCAGACTAAAAGATCTTATGTGAGTTAAATTAACAGAAATAAATATGAGTACAGTAACTCAAGAGATGTTCGGGATTTACATCTCCTAAGGATCCGTTAAACTATTTACTATGTAGTATATTGCGCTATTATAATAGTGTCTATTTATAAAATAAACTTACTTTTTAATAGCGTTAAGGGGTTACCCATATAGCCCTTAACACAAATAATGCCAATAGTCTATACAGTACCGTAATACCTCCTGATCGAGAAGCTACCAGAGGATACTCCATAGGTACGACACAAATAGAAACTCGTAGTAAAGGCTCGGTATGGTAGGTGACACGGCACAACTAGGCAATGCCAGGGTAGATATACCAATTGCTATCCAGGCTGGTGGAAACGCGTAGCCGCA
Source organism: Allium cepa (assembly GCA_030765085.1). NCBI lineage: Eukaryota > Viridiplantae > Streptophyta > Magnoliopsida > Asparagales > Amaryllidaceae > Allium > Allium cepa. The sequence goes on from CM060944.1 coordinate 240,201,632, forward strand.
GTTACCGCCCACCTCGGACTAACTCCCCAAAATCAAAATATAGAAGTGGCCACTGAATCAATCCAAAATAAAATTATAATATCGAAGAGGAGGGTCCGATCAGAGGAATGACCTCATTGGCCTGAGAATCGCTCCTGTTTTAGCCACCTTATGCCAACTCACGGGAGTCGGGTCCACGTATTTACCTTACAGGAAACGTCACCACCACCTACTTCATTCTGGAATCTCCACTGCGTACACGGTTAGTCAAAGTGGTTTTCGGTATCGACAGAGAGTATGTCCATATCCGATCCCGGTCCCTTTGCCAACCCATCGTTATTATAACACCGCGGTCATTTAAAAATAGGTTATACTTTAAAAATCAGAATAAACATTCCATTTCATAACCATGAATACGATATCACTTCAAAACCCAAAACCATATTTTATCACTTATCCCAAATATAATTCTTTTCCAAAATCATAATGCTTTAATTTCATAACGTCTGAAAATCAAATATTTTCAAATCATAATATTTTGAAAATCATAATTTAAAACCATAACTTCTATAAAAAAACTTGAATGGTTTGGACATTCAACGGTATATGAATTTAATAGTTTAACTTAAATGTTACTTTGTAAAGAAAATAGTTCTCATGGCTTTACAAATACATTTCTTTATTAAAGTCTAAACCAAAATTTATATTATCTCTCTCAAGTTCCAAAACCACTTCAATTTATTTATATATACGTATATCCATTTTGAGTAACAATATTTCAAACTAAAATTGGATTTTATTCTTTCAACAGATCAATTGTTCTATTAATTAGTCTTGAATATTCACATAAAATCCATAAATAATAAGACTTCAATTTCTAGTAATAAAATATATATATTTTCCCAATTCAAATTATACTAGAATATTCATTTCAATTTATTTTGGGAAAAATCCAATTATAAATATCATATCTTAAAATTTCCAAACTTAACATTTAAACATATGATACAAATTATTAAACTCCATTTTCTTAATTTTCTTCCATTTTTAAATAAAGATTTTTATACACCTTTTAATTTCAAAATTTTCAACTTCATATGTATATATATGGAAGAATAATATTTATACAATATAAAATTTAAGATTATTAGAAACCGTATTCCATCCAAACCATAGAAATCACATTAAAATAGTTATATATAGACCGCGGTGCCTGTATAAAATTTTCTATCCTATGGTCAAGTGATACGGATATTTATCATTTCAATCCGCAATTTAAAAAAATATAAAATTTTGCGGTTATATATCATTTCAAACCACAATCCCGAATGAAATGAAATATGCATGATAATTTGCAATTTAATGATATACAATAAACATCCATTCATCAACATCATCCATCATCCAAATCGCAATCATCAATCAATATCAATCAATAACAATATTATTTTTGGTACTACATAACAGGTAATACTGGCAATTTTATTCAAATTAAATTTAACAGCTATTAATCTACAGTCTATATTCAGTAATAAATTATATAACTGTTAACTAGCAGTTCATATACAAACAAATAAATTTTAACTGTAAATTTATACGCAATAAATTAATTAAATTAACAGTTAAAATTAATAAATGCAATTCAACAGATATGAATAAAATAAACATGCCAAATACTCATAAATAAATTTCTATTCATTTCTAAAATTAAATTTAACAAACATAAAAGCTTCTAGTAGTTGTGAGTGGGTTAAAACACTCACCTTTTGAATTTAAATCGAATTTAAATCCGATTTAAACCCAAAAATTTGACGATCTCAGAATTTGTCCAAACCAGCGTCAATGGATCTGGAATTAAATTACGATCCTAACAAAAGAAATTTCGCGTGAATCGGAGAACGTATGAAAAAAATATTCATTTTAAACGATTTGAAAACAAAAATAAAAATAAATAAAATAAAATAAAACAAAACCCACTTAACTTCAATGGCCACGTCAGCTAAAAGCTACAGCACATCGTCGAAATTTTTCTAGTCAAACGAATATCCAAAACAGAAAATGAATTGTACCAGCAGATTACGTGTCTCGAGAACTTTATCATAAATTTTCTGGAATTTTTGTGGAGAGTTTGAATTTTATTAGAAAATTTGAATTGTAGATAGATTAGGTTTTGTAACCATTGAGGAAAAGAAAGAGATGAAGAAAAATGAACGTACAGCCAATTGACAATAGAAAGGAGGCTAGGGTTTGTCACAGCATATTTATAGATAGATCGCAACAGGATAGGTGTGCACGAATTTTAACGTGCAAACAGAAGTGGTCCCATAAGGATATTAATTATACACGTTTCGGATTAAATTATTTCTTTCTCAACATTTACATTGCATTTTAAGCGTATTCACACATGTATAATTAGATGCTTCATTTAAATTTCCATATATATATTCACAATTCCATAAATTTCGAAATACGTAGGTAAATTTGCAATTTCAACTAAATTCTAAATTACTGTAATAATTACAGATTAAATTTCTATCCATTCTCAATAGATTACGTTTACATACTAAAATCCACATTTCTATGTATATTTGAATTCCATATTATACATATTTTATTTATCTTAATTACTTCCAACTTAAATTTCAATCAACATAAAACGTTTTATTCAGTTTCCAAAAATTTCAATCATGCTTTAAATCCAAATGAATAAATAACTTAATTCCCATTTAAGCATTTTTCATTTGATTTGCAATCAACCTTTTATGATCAATTAAATCCCGATATATTAATTAAACGTTATTTCCATCATTCTTTATCCTATGAAGAAATTTAAGTTATTCACACCTATTACTAAATTTCATATTAATGCACACAAATTTACATTTATTGCAATGGTTAACAAATATTTCCCTGCAATAATTCATTCCCTATACATACTTACAATTTCACTTAAACTTTACTATACCCATTTATTTTATCAACATTAAAACCAACGTTACCTCAATTCCACTAATGTACACTTATTCTATTATCACTTACTAACCATTCAAATTTTTATTAACAAATAGGCAGGTAATTCCTATGTTACCAATTTTTAATTCATCCTAATCCCTTACTATTGACATACATTTGCATTACTTACATATCATTTACAATGTTACCCAAAATCTCTATCCATTGTAATTAATACCTTAAATAAGTTTCAATTTATATTCAAGTGAATACATTACCCTTTTTCGTTATGTCATCCATTATTCACAAGAAACGTTTTATCGTTTCGACAACATTTTATTTCTAATTACCTACATTGATTTGTGTACCTCTCTACTATTTAAAGCATTACCATTCTCACCTTCATCTAAATCTTCATTTATGAGTATTTAAAATAAATTTCACTTATTTCCTATTTATACACTTATAAATTCCAATTCCAATAAATAGATAAATCTCCGTTTGCACTACTTAAATCAAAAATCAGCGATTATCCTATCTATACATTTTAAGTGGATGGATCAAATGTTGTATTCAAAAATCTACTTCTTAATATTCTTAGATTTAAACTCAACTCTCTATTAACAGATGTTTAAACTTCTTTTATTACCATTAACTTATTATTATACATTAAACTTAAATATACTGACAAAGCTTGTTTTTGGTACTCTTTTCATTTCCATAAATAAAATTAGCAGTGGATTCATACCTTATTATGTAATTATCTTTAATTCCACCTAACTAAATATTTACGTAATCTTTTATTTGCAATAAATCAACTATTTTATATTAATTAAATTTAATCTTCCTGGTTTACTTATTCATAGTATGTAATTCAGTTACTCACCCTAACCTATTTATTTGAAATCCAATCCAGATTATTTTTACTAAGTTCCAATTTCCAAAGGTTACTGCAATTAATCCAATTAATTGCAATAAATTCTAATAAATTTGATTTTATTGGATTACAACTCAAAATAAATCAATTATTACTCAACTACCTAATTAACATTTCTTTTATATTCCAATACATAAATATTTCCCAAAATTTCATCTTTTATTTGCATAACTTACCGTATCTAAATTTTATTGGAAATTTTGTTAACTTTACGCATAAATAAAGTTAGAACCTCAATTAATTCATTCCATTTTGGTTTCGTTCTTTATATCACATTAATCATCATATTATGAATGGAAATTTATCTAGGTTACATCTTATTTATTCACTTACCAATATTCCACGCTAACTGCAATAATTTAGTGCATTAATTGAAATTGATCAAAATAAAACTTAACAAACTAATAGAATAAATAACGTACAAAAATTTATTGTCATTAATCTATTTCATAAGTCTACACTCAAATACTCACTTAAAATAAGTTTTACGTTTCCATTAATTCGCGTTCGCACACCCGTTACTATATTAAAAATTACTAAAGTAACGTTTTTCTTAATAACAACATTAAAATTTCTCAATATTTAAATGAACTTTATTTCCAATACATGCTACCTAATTGCATTTACTTATGATCTTATCCAAACATTCATTTATATTTTATTTCCATCAATTAGTTAATATTTACATCCATTTATTAACAATTTACTTCCATTATACAATTGCAATTTATTATAGTTATTATTACATTAAATACTATTTCAATTTTATTCTTTTAGTATTAATTAAACAATCATATTTAAATTAAGATATTATAATGTTTTTCACTATTTATTTACACTCCATTAAAACCCAACAGTCGTCTCAATCACTTTTGAATTTGCATTAAATTGGTTGTCCAGCAACTGCCATTTGTATTACTATCTTAATTCTTATACAGTTACCGTTTTACCAATTTACTAATACATAGGTAATTTAAATTTTTGTCTTTAATTATTTATTTTATATTTTATTCAAGTGCAACAAATTACACTATTCCTTTATTGATACTTCACCTAACCTTTCAACAATTAAGTTAAATAACCGTTTCTACAATTCATTATTAATTATAAATTAAATTCTCCTTTATTTATGCAACTTACACAAGGGTATAAATCTTCCATTATCTCAATCATTAGATTTCTATTAAATTTAACAATAATTAAGATTTTTAATTACCGTTGCTATAAATTTTCATTTAGCGTTCATCTAGTATTAATTTACCTCCTTTATATATATATATATATATATATATATATATATATATATATATTTCCCTTTTCTACAAAATTTAAATTTCAAAATCCTTTTTAATTAAAAATTTAATTGTCGAAATTTACGGGTCGTTACAATCTCATATCACTAAAATATGGTCTTATTAACAAAGGGATTACTTAATCAAAATGAACATATCCAATATTCATGTTTATCACTAACATAACATCCATTCAACCAATCACATACATATGATTTAAATCCAACATTCACTATTAATATCATAATGAGATATATTATCAAAATTCATTTAATTTACTAACTATCAAATTATCCATATTAACAATCAATTTGGTATAAACATTCATATGTCATAAGGGTGTAAATGTGATTGTTTTAAGATAACTAAAATATACATTCAAAACAATGAGAATTTCTCACATTTAACCAAAACGTTTAACTTCCTACCAACATTCATTTAATTCAATGCTTCACTAAACCGTTCTAAACCTTATCATAACCATGCTTCTAAGTGCTCGACCATCTCCATCTCTACTTGCTTTGCTCACGTCCTCCCCTTACCAACTCCCAAACTCTCGGCCTAAGGCCCTTTTTAAGAAGAGAAGAAGAAGAAGTGAATTAAGAAGAGGTTAGAGAGTAACAAGTGGATTAGTGCTTAAGCACTCCACTATTTTTAACCCTCCTACCTCTCTTAAAGAGGAGAAGCCATTAATGAGCAAAAGAAAGCTCAAAAATGAAGAAGAAGAATGAGAGGTGTGAAGAAAATGAGTGAAAGTGTAGTGGTATTTATAACAAAAATTTCCTATGTAAATTACATTTTTAACCTTAGACAAAATGACTAAAATACTCTTCTACTTTTGAATTTTCAAATTACTTTCTTTCCTTTCCAAGATGAGAAAGGATGTGCATTAATGAGAAAAGATGGTTTAGTAATGATGTTGTTCTTATGTCAAATCATGTCTTTTCACTCTTTATACATTTATTTAAACTTTTCAAAAGTAAACTCGTTTTGTCTTTTAGTGCTAAATGTAAAGTGTTTAAATAGTTTGTAAACTTGTATTTATAAGTTAGAAAATGTATCAAGTTACAACAACTTGTCGACGACTTGTTTTGGTTAAAAACGGGGTTTTTGACGACAAATTTTACAGTCAAAATTTGACCTTTTTATAAAGCTATATATTGAAGTAAACCAAACTTTAAAATGAAATTTTACTTCTTTAAATAAATTAAAACAAGTCTCTTTATATTTTAAAATCATATTTAAGTAATATCAAAGTCTCTATTTTTACAGTGTGTGTAAAACTGACAAAATGCGACAAATTTTGACTATTTTTGTAAAACGATTATTAACATACTTTTAAATATATAAATTTAATTATATTATCTTTATTATATGTTTTAAATAAGATTTACCTTTTTAAATAAATATTTAAATCCATTTATTTAAGCCTTTATTTATTTTTAACAAAACTTAACTTTTGTCGATTTGTTCTAAAAACCAAATTTATACTTTTTAATTTATCATCTATAAGAATAATTGATTATTTATTATATATAACATATTTATTTTAAGACTTAAATTCCTTTTAAATTTAAAAAAGAACGAAATCTCTTATTTTAAATTACGGGTCGTTACATTCTCCCCTACTTAAAAGCATTTCGTCCTCGAAATGAAAGTTAGACAAAAGAATCTATCTCATACTCATATCCTTAAATAATTTGACTTATTCAATTGATGATAGAAAAGAAGAAGGTCGATATCATAACAACACTAAAACAAATGGTGCCAAACATACATATGAAATTCCCCACATTAACCTGAGTATCTATCACGTACTTACGGTTATATATACATACATCAACTCAAACTTCTATCCTACCCATCCTAGTGCATACTATACACTTAAGATAATATATACAACAACCAAACAAGACTATGCATCCAAAACAACCACACTGATACTATATCAAGATAAACGAATACCACTACATAACTCATTATCTGACCTGAGCATGTACTTTACCTGACGTCTATATATACATACCACAACATCAGTCCGACCACTATATCTTAGTGCATACTATTTGAGATAACTATCCAACTGCTAAGTAGACAGACCCAACACATCATACTATATATGATATTTGAATCGATCTATTATTTGAATTCACAACTTTTCTTTTGAACTAGTATCGATCCCTCGATTTTCTAGTGCGTACTTTGATCAGACTTCTTGATCACAAACCCTTGCTTTCCTTGCATAGCTCTCAACTATGATAGAAAACTCATGTACATAATCATAAACTCCCATCAATGCTCGCCGTCAAGAATCGAGTGGTAAATCCTTTTTCGGATTGGTGTAAACACCTCAAAGTTATGTTCTCAAATCTTAGATCGAAATTTATGTGCCGAAATGATCTACGTTTAACTTATGTACTTATCCACATTCTTCTTTACCTAATACATTTCTTCAAAACTTTTGTTGATCCAAGTTTATTTCACAACCATTGCTTTCTTCTAAATATATTATTACTTAAGCATACAAGTATGACTTAAACTTGTATAATATATCTTTACTTCCTAAGAGTATATGTACATATCCCTAATCTTCAAACCGTCATTACTTCAATTAGGGTCTTCAACAATGTGGAATTCTATTATTCCAAATAAATAAGTTATAAAACTTAATACTTAGTTTTATTTACCTAAGGTCTTGATTTAGCTAACATTGTTTATCTTATCCATATATCAATAAAACTAATTTTCTAAGTGTACATCTTTTCCTCTCTAATTCTATGATTAACTACTTAACTTATTTACCTATCCATTTTCTAAATCAAATTTCTTAATCTTAAATCCATCAAATACCTTATAGTCAAATTATGAAACTTAATTCATGTGGTATTTGTTTGTTAGCACCAAAATTGGCCGCTAACACCCTTAAGAAAGATTGTGTAGAAATATTAATGGAGATAGTAAATTAAAATAGAAGGCAGTATGTAAATTTAAATGAAGAGAACAAGAACACCAAATTTATAGTGGTTCGGCATAACTACCTACGTCCACTTTGAAGTTGATTTTTATTGCTTTCCTTGATAGTTGATTACAGATTTAATCCATTTCCAATTACTTGAATACAATTGCAAAGTAAAAGATTAAGTCTTGAATGAGTGTTGAATGCGGCAGAGTTTCCCCAGTGTTCTTGAAAAAACCGATCTCTTTCACCCTGCCCCTACCTCTCTATTTATAGACGAAGATGGGTTGGACTTCCCTGGTGGGCCTGGTAGTTGAATACCTCGGCCCAAATGGAGTAACTCTATGCGCTGAACCAAATATGCCGAACGGTTTAATGCTGAATAGGGCATGAATGCCAAACAATCCATATATAGCCGAACAGTGTGCTAATACCGAGTACCTAGTTGCCTGGTCAAATCTCCAGGAAACACTTGCCCCTAAAAGTGTATCGCGTGACCGAACGTGATGCACTTTGTATTACGTGTCGTCTGTGCTCCTCTTCGATCCTTGGTTTATTTCTCTCGACGGCGTGATGGTGTGTGCTGAACGGTATGCGAGTGCCGAACAGAACAGCTGTAGCCGAACGCTCCATATATGCCAAACGGCTCTGAATGCCGAAGCCGAACGATGACGCTTTGACCTGTCCCATCGGTCATAACCTCTTCGACTTCCCTTCTTCTGCTATAAAAGTCAGCATCCTCCTCCTTCTTTTCTTTTCACTTTTTTACCTCCGCTATCCTGCATTGGCGAATCTCGTCAAACCCAAGAATCTTACTACCCTTCTTTCCTTGAACTTCATACCTTGCATCACCCTTTTCCCAAATCACTCGGAACTAATCAAAGCCATGCCTTTAATTCCAGAATTATCCTGACCTTCAATCTACTTGCTAGGTATCGATCCCTTCTGTTTAACTGTTTTCCCTGATTAAAAGTTTTGATACGAGGCTTAAACTTGTAACTTAGGTCTGTGGCAAATGGGTATTTCGTGGATGAAAGGATTGAACTATGATTAGGATGTTTTTTAGGACTAGATGATGTGGTGGAGGGGAGAATTCGCCAGAGATAAGCACACGAGGGAGTTGATGGGAGATGTATTATGGTTAGGCATTATTCTTTTGTGCCGAACGAGTTTGGAGGGGAAAAATAGAAGAGGAGTAGGAATTGGCTATAATGCCGAATAGTGTGGTTCGTCATGACTCGTTGAACGATTTGGCCTCGTTGTTCGGTATGGATGGAGGAAAAGAAAGATAAAATGACGTCGTTGTTAAGGATGGAGTGCCGGGCGTTGGGGCTCAGCGTAACTTTGGTTCGGCGTGACTCGCCACATGCCGAGCAGTGGGATTGAAGGTTATGGAGGAAGTATGAATTAGATAGAATGCCAAACATTACTTAGGCTGAGGAGTACTTATGCCGAACGTTGCTTCGGCCAAACAGAACTTAGGCCAGACGATACTTTGGCCAAACAATAGTTAGGCCGAACGATAGTTTGGCCGACCAAAATTTAAGCCGAACAATAGTCAGGCCGAACGGAAGTTTCGCCCGTCGATACTTAGGCCGAACGACATTCTAACTTTGCCTGAGCATAAGACAAAAACAAAGACCTGGACCTAATCAAACTGGCATATCAAACTAACCTGGACTGATAACTATCAAACTGGCATATCAAACTAATCTGGACTGATAACTTCCTAGTTCCAATCTTCATAAGCCTGAAATGAAGTCGATAAAAACAGACAAAAGCTTTTGGCATATAATGTCAATGTTCGAGTTTAAAATTGGAAACATTTTCAAGCTGGATTTCGGAGACGGTCATCGATGACGGTCTTCGAGAATGACAGTTCAAAGTTCAACTTTACACCATCAACTATGTGACCTATGATTTCTCGGCATTTATATTTGAATAATTGCACTAGATCACACATCGCACGGGGGGAAATTTATGTTGTTAAGTCTAACGCTAATTATTTTTCGAGTATAGTTCAAACAGGTGCTCTGCCAAATTCAATATTTATTGGAAATGTCTAGGAGATCTAGCTCCGCCACGATTTCAGATAGACCGGGACCGTCCTCCCGACAAGAAGTCGTAGATGTTTCAAATCCATCAACCTCCCCTGCACATAACTTAGCTCCCGACGCTTTGGAGGCAGCAATTTTCTTGGACAACCCTGCCGATTCTCAGGCTTCAAAGGTCAATGACGTTGCGCTACAGCGAATATGCTCTATTCATAGAATCCCTTTTGATGACGTGCTGGTTCTGTCGGGGCACGATCATCCACACTTGCCCCCAGTTGGATACACAGCGTGTAATAAATTCATGTGCTGGGTTAGCAGCGTGCCACCGTTCAATTCATTTCTTCGAGATGTGCTGCAATACATCGACATTGCCCCATTACAACTGCACCCGAACGGCCATGCGTTCATCTACGGTATATACATCCTCTTCATGACCATCCTCTCTAGGCCTCCAACTCCGGGTGACATCGGATATATATATATATATATATATATATATATATATGGTCAAGAAGCGGAGAGATAGCCCCTCCTTTGTGTTCCTCAAGCCGTACCATAAATGCCAGATTTTAACCGGGGCATGGAGCTAGTTGCCCGGTACAAACAGGAACGGTTCTATGTGCGTTGCCCTTCTGGCTTTGCGAGGAGATGGGTTGAAGGAAGTAGGTCTTTTCTCTGGATCGATATTCGTGCTTGGCCGGAGTCGTGCCTTTTCTAGCTTTTATTTCGCCTTTTCGTGTATCAACCCATGTTTGATGGTCGAGGATATTATGAGGCTGTCGAGGCTATTCGAGCCCTTCCTGCCGAAGAACGGTACATCTGAACTCTCATTTCGAATGAGACACTTTCAAGGTTTGGACTATTGGTAGAAGGTTGTCAGATAAGCCTTCCTCAAGGCGTCACCTTACCCAGGCCCACCTCTTGGAAAGGGGAAAAATTAGCTGAGTCATCAGCACGTCATACTCCTGACGCACCAGAAGAGGCGGAAATTAAAGGGAATGAAACACCCGAAGCACAAGGTGAGAACTTGGGTCACACTCAGGATCCAATAGTCGAAGTGCACGACATCGAAACGTCATATTCCCCTTCGAAGAGGAAAAAGAGATTGACGTACAAGATTAGGAAGGAGAAGGATGGCGGAACTTCAAAAGTTACGCTCATTCCAACGGAAAAAGAGGCTTTTTCACAGCATGTAGAAATTTCTTTGAAGGGCCCATCGAACATCTCCATTCCCGATGACCTGCTCAATTATGACTTTGACGATCTGGAAGCATTTAATCTTCACTCACCCATCAGAGGTGATGTGGGTGCTCTATCCCAAAATCAGGGAGAGAAAACTCCCATTAGTAAAGCAACTGGTCCATCGGTGGGAAAACTAGGACATGCACAAACACTTGCACTTCAATTTGCACTTAGATTTTCGTCGTCACGCTACTCTTTGCTAATTCGTTGTTATTTAAATTCTATGCAGGTGACATGGGGCATTCACACAGATTCAATCGCCTTCGTGGTTCGTCTATCTTTTATCAACCTGGATGGGACTCGGGTTCCGGAAGACGTCGGGACAGAGATGGCGATGGCGATAGAGATTATCATTCCCGGGACTCGTCATCTCGGCAGAAAACTTACTATCAGCCAAAATACCACCAGGATACCTCTTCTCACTCGGAGCAAAGCAAAAATAAGCGTGGCCATAATGAGTCACAATCTGATGTCCCCCAGGACCAACACTCCGATTCCTCTTCCACTCGACAGTCCCGAGATCCTCACAGGAGAGCCGAACTTTCAAAGTCGTCTCCTCCTGCTCCTACAACAGATTCAACAGTATCGGAGAGGCTAGCCGAGCTTAAAGATAAATTTCCAAAAATCTGCTTTGATGGCCTAAAATTCCTCCCGGCGATTCATCCTATTCCCGGACATGTCAAGCAGAGCGCCATCGCCTGTACCAAAGACGTCTATGTTCAATACGACGCGTCTGTTCATTTGGCTGAAAAACTTTCCGAAGTCTCCATGGAGCGCCAACATGAGATTGATCGCCTGAAGTTTGAGGCTATCCACAACAAAAATATCATTAAAGCTCAGGACGAAGAGATTGCAACTTACAAGTCTAAACTTGAGGTCACCCATCAGAGCGCCAAGGGCACTGCCGAAGCCGTAACTCGTCTGGAATCGACTCACAAAAAGAAAATCGATGAGGCGGTACAACGTTGTAGGGCCCTATCTCTAGAGAAGGACTCAGTCCAAAAAAAGAGGGACGCATTCAGCCTCCGAGTCAAGGAACTTGAGGAGCAGCTCCGTAGAGAGAAAGAAGAGAAAACAGCTGCCCAAGAAGAGTCACAACGATACTGTGACGAAATCATTGCTACTCGACTCCTAAAGGAGAAACTTGAGGATGAGCTTTCCAAAGTCGAGACGTCAAAGAGCTAAGCCCGTGAAGAGGGCAAGAAGATAGCATCTGCGGACATCGACTCCCGTCTTGAGGTGGCTAGAGAAGAAGGTAGGGAAGAGGTCAAAAGCATGTTTGACCCGCTAATCGCTGAATTCAATGCCCGCGTTCTCATGCACCGAGACATAACTTTTTTAGGCGAGGGCTATCTTGAATCTTTAGCCGAGGCATAGGAGGCCTTGATAGAAATCAGGAAGGCCGAGCACGGTACTGATGAGATTGATGAGGGGGCATTGATAAAATAATTCCTTAAGGGAAATGAGCCTTCGGACTTGTCAGCAACTAAAGCTATTTATTGTAGAGGCCCCTTCAAAGAGAGGGAAAGAAGTTATTACCGGTCCATCCGGGGTCGTGCCTCCAGCTCATGTGCCTACTCAATCGGTCGATCGGCCGTTACTCGATCCATTTGAGCAACATATTGGTTATAATTCGGAGGACCCTGGTCTTTGTGTCCTATTCTGTCTCCCATTCCGGAGGGTGAGACCCCCTTGACGGCTGAGAGCCTGCCGGAACCTGGTAGATAACCCTTCACTTTAAGATTTCAAAATTCGTCATTCTTTATGAAGGACTATTGTATGCTAATGCTTGTTTTTCATGATTTTGCACAGGTCGTTCTGATCCTGGGCCCACTCCGAGGAGCGATGTCGCCAAGGAGGTGGAGGGAAAGATAAATGAGGCCACTCATGCAGAAGAGGCTCCCGGGCCAGATGCTCAGGTGATTGGGGCACTGGATGAGGACAAATCCGAAACTTCCTCTCCTACCGTCGGGAGTTATGAAGTAGAAATTACAGAGGCCTCTGAGCACACATTCGAATTGAGCATGAAGGAGCAGCTCGAGAAAGAGAAGGAGAAGACGGTCAAGATCAAAGTAGAGCCTCAAGTTGTGGACCTGGACGATCCTTTGAACAAGCCGTTGAAGGTCATCCTTCCTGGTGGGTCCAAGCCCATGGATGTTCCCCGTACTTCTTCAGTTGCTACCCCTCCATAAAAGTAGGGTACCAAGGTAAACGCGTAGGAGAGGAGCCGTCTGAGAAGACAACGGAGGTGAAGAAGTCGAAGAAGCATAAGAAGTAATCATTACTCTCGTTCAACGAGAGTTAGTTTAAGCTATGCCATTATTTTCATCTACTTACGTAGTTCTTGTAAATAGATTGTCGACTCCGAACTTTGGGGGGTTTGTAGTAGAAACTTATTTTTGAATAAAGTTTAGTTCCTTTTTCGGTCTTACAAAAGACTCTTGTCGTTCAATTTTTGTGTGATTGTTATATAAATCCAAGCTGGTTTTAATAACATGGACTTCTCGGTTCACCTTCACATAGCTTGGAGATTCTTTGAGAGTTGTTCACTTTTCCTTCCGCGCTTCAAGCACTTAGAATGTTTTTTAGTCCGCACATCGAGGACTTAGAGTACTCCAGTCCGCGCTCTGGGGACTTGGAGATTTGAGACTTATTTATACTCGAGTCCGCACTCCGGGGACTTAGGGTACTCCAGTTCGCACTCTGGGACTTGGAGTTTTAAGTCATTTATACTCGAGTCTGCACTGCGGGGACTTAGAGTACTCCAGTCCGCACTCTGGAACTTGGAGTTTTAAGTCGTTTATACTCGAGTCTACACTCCAAGGACTTAGAGTACTCCAGTCCGCACTCTGGGGACTTGGAGATTTAAGTCATTTATACTCGAGTCCGCGCTCTGGGACTTAGAGTACTCCAGTCCGCACTCTGGGGACTTGGAGATTTAAGTCGTTTATACTCGAGTCCGCGCTCCGGGGACTTAGAGTACTCTAGTCCGCACTCTGGGGACTTGGAGATTTAACTCGTTTATACTCGAGTCCGTGCTCCAAGGACTTAGAGTACTCCAGTCTGCACTCTGGGGACTTGGAGATTTAAGTCGTTTATACTCTAGTCCGCGCTCCGGGGACTTAGAGTACTCCAGTCCGCACTCTGGGGACTTGGAGATTTAAATCGTTTATACTGAGTCCGCGCTCCGGAGACTTAGAGTACTCCAGTCCGTACTCTGGGGACTTGGAGATTTAAATCGTTTATACTCGAATCCGCACTCCAGGGACTTAGAGTACTCCAGTGCGCACATTGGGGATCTGGAGTTTTAAATCGTATATAATCGAGTCCGCACTCCAAGGACTTAGAGTACTCCAGTACGCACTTTGGGGATCTGGAGTTTTAAATCGTTTATGATCGAGTCCGCACTCTGGGGACTTAGAGTACTCCAATCCTCACTCTGGGGACTTGGAGTTTTGAATCGTTTATACTCGAGTCCGCACTCCAGGGACTTAGAGTACTCCAGTCCGCACTCTGGGGATCTGGAGTTTTAAATCGTTTATACTCGAGTCCGCACTACGGGGACTTAGAGTACTCCAGTCCGCACTCTGGGGACCTGGAGTTTTCAATCTTTTATACTCGAGTCCGCACTCCAAGGACATAGAGTGCTCCAGTCCGCACTCTGGGGACCTGGAGTTTTTGAATCATTTATACTTGAGTCCGCACTCCGGGGACTTAGAGTACTCCAGTCCGCACTCTGGGGACTTGGAGATTTGATTGTCTCCACGTGTTCGTACGTTAGCTAACATAATTTCATTTTCCTGTCACAGGATCATCATACGTAGAAACATTAGTAATTCATGGAAAAGATGGCTTCAAGCCTTTATTAATGAAAGCAAGCTAAATTGTCTTACTACATGCCAATAAATAGAAATAAAAGCGTACTGGAAATAAATGCAACTAATACATGAAAGAAATAAACTAAGTATAATAATGCCGTAGTGCTCGTTGTTCCATGCTCGGGGTACTGTCGCACCATTGACAGTCGCTAGCTTGAAAGTTCCTTCTCCAAGCTTCCGTTCGATGATGTATGGACCTTCCCTTGCGGGATTCATATGAGATGGGATCGGAAAAACTCGTTTCAAAATGAGGTATCCCACACCAAAAATTCTCGGTCGGACCTTTTCGTTATAATATTTAGCGACTCTATGTCTGTATGCGGCTGCTCTCAAATTGGCTTCTTTGCATTTCTCATCAATGAGGTCCAACGATTCCAATAAAAGATTCTGGTTCGACTCGGGGTCGTAGTAAGTTACCCGATGTGATGGAACCTCAAGTTCCATGGGTATGACAACTTCCGTGCCATATGCCAAGGCGAAAGGAGTGTGGCTTGTCGCGGTCTTGTGGGTCATCCAATAGGCCCGAAGAACCGTTGGAAGTTCATCCACCCACTTGCCTCTAGCCTTTTCCAGACGTTTTTTCTATATGGACTCGATTATCTTGTTTATGGCTTCCACTTGTCCGTTGGCTTTCGGGTGAGCAACCACTGCAAACTTCTTCTCAATGCCATATTTCTGACAAAATTATTTGAACTCCTTGCTTTCGAATTGAGTTCCATTATCTGTAATGATGGTCCATGGAAGGCCAAAATGGCATATGATATTTCGTACGATGAAATTAATAACCTTGGTGGTTATTGTGGCCAGAGGCTCTGCTTCTGCCCATTTGGTAAAGTAGTCGACCGCAACTATTGCATATTTCGCTCCACCTTTGGCTATGGGTAAAGAACCAACTAGGTCGATCCCCCACATTGCAAATGGCCAGGGACTAACCATTTGCATGAGTTCTGTCGGCGGAGCTCTCGGGATTTTTGCATATATTTGGCATTTATCGCATCTTCTCACATAGTCTGCAGCATCCCGATTCACAGTTGGCAAATAGTATCCATAACGGGGGATTTTCTTTGCTAATGTCCGCCCCCCAGTATGGCCACCGCACTCTCCCTCATGGACTTCCTTTAATACTCGTTTTATCTCATCGTGAGCCATGCACCAGAGTAAGGGGTCGAGAATCCCCTTCGATACAAGAACCCATCATGTATTATATATCGTGAAGCCTTACGAAGGACTTGTCGTCTTTTGCTTCTTTCTTCGGGTAAGATCTCGAATAGCAAGTACTGCTTGATTAGGGTCATCCACGATTCCTTCTCGATTTCCGTTTCTAACACGAAATCTACCTCCATCATATTTATACTAGGAACATATAGGGTTTTGACAGGAAACAATCCCATCTGTTGCGCATCACCAGTGCTTGCAGATTTTGCCAATGAATCGGCTGCTCTGTTTTGCTCATGCGGCACATGTGAAATATCATAATACTCGAGATTCGCTAGCAGCTCCTGAACTCGGACCAAATATGGGGCAAGTCTCTACCCCCTTGCTTGATAGTCTCCTCACACTTGGTACACCACCAGCTGCGAGTAGCTAAAGATTTCAACCGATTTTACTCCCAGTTCTTTGATAAGTCTTAAGCCGGCAATCAACGTTTCATATTCAGCTTCATTATTCGTTGCTGTGAATTCGAGCTTCAAAGCGTAGCAAACTAATCGGTTCTCAGGAGTTATAAGAACTATGCCAACCCCCGAACAACGGTCGTTAGATTCCCCGTCGGTGTACATCTTCCATCGAACGGGAGGTATGACATTGTGGTCGTTTGATTCGTCTGTCATAGTAAATTCAGCAATGAAGTCAGCTAGTGCTTGTCCTTGTATGAACCTTCGGGAAGGTAGGTAATGTTGAATTGACTTAACTCAATATTCCATTTTAACATCCTTACGGAAGTTTACGGTCGTTGGAGTATCTGCCGCAAAGGATGATCAGTATAGACATTGATTGAGTGTGCCTGAAAATACGGACGAAGCTTGCGTGATGCAATCACCAAGCAATAGGCTAGTTTTTCAACCTTTGGATAATTTCTTTCTTCCCCCGTCAAGCGTTTAGTAACATAGTAAACTGGCTTTTGAACCCAGTCTTCCTCGCGAACCAAGGCAGTACTGATAGCATGCTGGGATACAGCCAAGTATACGTACAACATTTCGTAGTCTATTGGTTTCGACAATACCGAGGGACTTTCTAAGTGCCTTATAAGAACTTGAAATGCTTCCTCACAGTTGGATGTCCATTCGAAATTCCTCTTTCCTTTCTTTATAAGATCGAAGAAAGGAATACACTTGTCTGTGGCGCTGGATATGAATTGGCATAGCGCGACCACCTTTCCATTCAAGCTTTGCACTAGTTTTATGGTTCTGGGCATTTGTATATCTCGGATAGCCTGAATCTTCTCCAGGTTAGCCTCGATTCCCCACGAATTCATAATGAAACCCATAAACTTTCCTAACGCTACGCCGAATGAACACTTCAAAGGATTGATCTTCATTCCATAATGCCTGAGTGTGTCAAACATCTCCGCTAAGTCTCGGATGTGGTCGTTTGACTGTCGTGACTTCACGAGCATGTCATCCACATAGACTTCCATCGTTCTACCAATCTGATCATTGAACATCTGATTCACCAGACACTGATAAGTTACTCCCGCGTTCTTCAATCCAAAGGGCATCACTACATAGCAATACCACCCAACGTTTGTGACAAAACTTTTGTGTTCTTGGTCTGGGAGGTGCATCGGGATTTGATTATATCCAAAGTACGCATCCATAAATGATAGTAACTCATGTCCGGCAGTTGAATCGACCAGTTAGTCAATCCTAGGCAACGGGAAACTATCCTTCAAGCATGCTCTGTTTAAATCAGAATAATCAACACAAGTTCTCCATCTTCCATTAGCTTTCTTCACTAGCACCGGCTTAGATACCCATTCAGGGTAGAGGGCGTCACGGACGAACCCATTGGCTTTGAGTTTGTCCACCTCCTCTTTGAGAGCCGCGGACCTCTCTGGGTCCATGCCTCTCCTTTTCTATTTCACAGGAACATGTCTTGGGTCTATGTTCAACATATGACTCGCGATTGCAGGAGAAATCCCGCACATGTCAGAATGTGTCCAAGCGAAAACATCAAGATTTGCTCGGAGGAAGTCAGTGAGGTTCTCGGCCACCAAGGGGTTGAGTTTGATCCAATTTTAGGAATTCGTGACGGGTCATCTCGGCTGACTGGGATTTCAATTGTTAGTTCAGCTGGTGCTGCATTTGTTTCCCTGGGTCCCCCATCATCATCTCTCGGATCTATGTCTCTATAGATCCGAGAATGTTGCCCGACCGAGGGCTCGGTCGCTACTTGTTAATCATCAGAATTTTAGATGCAGATGGAGCTGTCCGCAACCTTTCCTTTCTCTCTACGTTAAGCCTCCCTCAGCTCAGCCACATAGCATGCACGTCCAGTCGCCTGATCACCGTGTACCACTCCAACACCTCTGTCTGTCGGAAATTTTAACGTCAGACACCAAGGGGCCAATGCTACCCTAAATTCTGCCAGGGCTGGACATCCTAAAAATACGTTATATGGAGTGTCAACATCAAACACTATGAATGGCAGGATTCGCACCCTCCTGCGCTCGCCTTGCCCCAGTTCAAATGGTAACTCCACATATCCCACAGCATTCGTTGCTACGCCTTAAAGCCATGGATTCTGGGTTTAGATGGTTTCAAATCCTTGGTCTCCAGCTTCATTTAGTCGTATGCATTCTTGAAGATGATGTTAACGGAACTTCCACAATCAATTAGAATTCTCTTCACGAACGCCGGCCCGATTGTCGTAGATATGACTATTGGGTCGATGGTAGGATCCTCTACCTTATCTGCATCTCTGCTCCTGAATATAAAATCATCATTCATCGTGCGTTGCTGCTTTGCAGGGGTCCCATCCTCTACATTCGAGCAACACTCGTACTCCGCATGTCTTAAAGAGTTAGCATATCGCTCCATCTCTTGCCAATTCTTATCCGTAAGGCGAGGTCCGCCAGCTATCGTGTTAATAACCAATCTACCCACAGTTCGAGCAGGCTGTTCTGGTTGGTGTGGAGCTGGCCCGCGTCCGGGGTCCGATGTCTCTTGCCTTCCGCCTTATGGGTCTTTGACAAACTCCTGCAGCGTCTTCTGCCTAATCAACTTTTCAATGGCGTCATGGAGGTGTCTACACTCCTCTGTGTTGTGCTCATAAGACTCGTGAAAGCGGAAATACTTCCCAGTCCGCTTCTGTTCCTATGTTGATTTCTTTGGGCGTGGTTTTCCATATTGAAAAGTGTTGCAAGTTGTCAAATAGATGTTCTCAAGAGATGCGTTCAGCGGGATGTATTCATTGTAGGTCGGGATCCTTGACTTCCATTTCCCCGTCTCTCTTTTCTTTCCGGGATTTCCACCTCCGGATTCCAAGCTTGTTTTGGACGTTGACTTGAGCTTTTCCCGAATTATCGCCAGTTTACTTCACGACGACGGTACTTTTCACAGTCTCCTGAGCAGGCCCTGGTGCCTTGTCTTGTCTTGTCCATCGGGCTACTTCCCTCCTTATGAACTGATGAGCTTTCGAATAAAAACGCTCCAGCGTGGTTGGGGGATTTCCCGCCAACCAATCTCCAAATTCAGAATCTGGATCCACTCCACGCATTACCGCCATCAAAATTGCATGGTCGTTAGGATTATTCACTTCAGTAGCAGCAACATGAAATCTTTGTAAGTATGCTTTCAATGACTCTCCCGGAGCTTGGATTACTCTCGATAAGGACATCACATCCTTTGGGCGAGTGGTGTGTATCCTGAATTGTTCTATGAATTTCATTGCCAATTCGTCGAAGTGGGATATAGATCGTGGGGGAAGTCGAGTAAACCACATGGTGGCAATTCCGGACAGAGTGATTGGGAAGCACCTACACTTGGTCGCATCATTAGCTCTTGTAGAATTCATCATCCATCCATACCTCATCACATGCTGCATCGGATCAGTCTTCCCTTCGTAGGCTGGGATAGTCGGCATATTAAACTTCTTATGGTACTCAGCCTGTAGGATACCATCTGTAAAGGGAGTAGACTTCTGGACACTCCCCAATCTTCATTGGTCAAGCCTTGGTTCTCTCTCATCAACTGCCTGACCATAGGTGTTATGTCCGGAGTTTGTATGGAGGATGGAAGGTTGGGTTTCGTTCCACGAGACCGTGCGGGTTGATGTCCCGCTTGATTTGGGTCTTGGAGATTCGGGCATCCGGTCTCCTCACGGGCTTGATCCCTATTCGATCGATCTGTGACACCTGCTTGTGCACTTTCATCCTTACGGCGCCTACGCCTAGGAGGTTCATCAGCTAAGGCTGAACTATCAGATTCAGAGGTTACCTCCATCATTCTGACGCTGCTACTGAGTGAGCTGAGTCATAAGGTTAGTGTTGGCTTGATTCTGCTCAGCAAGTTGCCTTTAACTTTCCTTGAGTTCTCTTATCAAGTCGTTGAACTCTGCTCGAGAAACAACTTCCGCTTGGTTTTGGGTGGAGGGCCCTGCACCTCGAGTTACTTGCTGATTTCTAGGTCCAACTTGCTGCACGCTAGCAGTCTCATGGACATCTGCGTTGTGGGAGGCCGATCTGGTTCGTGGTCTTCTCATGATAGAGTTGTTGGTTGTAACTCTGAATAGAATCAACAGATGCCTGGTGAATGATCTTGGATCTCCTCTGGGGGATTTATGCAATCCAGTAGCCACAAAGTGTGAGAAATTGCGGATTACGGATCTTAAGGCTAGGATTAACACTAGAGGGGGGTGAATAGTGTTAATAAAGAATTACTAAACCTTTTTGAGTTTATGTTAATTTAGACACCATTGTATGCAATATACAGACACAGATATGATCACAGAAATAAACACAGATGCAGAAATAAATAAAAGCAGTAAAGGAAAAAACACACCTGATTTTATACTGGTTCGGAGTTACCCTACATCCAGTCCTGCAACACAAGTACGGATTTCCTTTCAAAAGCAATTGTACAATTTGTACAATTACACTCTCGGTTTCAACGCTACGAGGTACACCCTCCAGAATTTCTATACTTTGGGTAGAGATACTTGATTTCCGGGCCACAAGTTCACCCAATTGATTTACCAAGGCTACAATCACACCTTTTCTCTTTTGATTGATTTTCAAGGCTACAATCACATCTTTTCTCTTTTGATAGATTACAAAAAGCCTATAACTCTGAATAGCACTGAGAACCTTGTAGAGATAGTGATAGAGAATCAAACTAGAAGTAATTGAGTTCGATCCAATGTTGATTTCGGCAGAGTAATGGTTAGAATATGTATTAAGAAATGTGGAAGAAGAAGAGGAGTGAAAAACCAGAAAATATGATGTAAAATTCGTTGAAACTAACCCCTATTTATAGAAGAACAACAGCCATGTCCATTCATGAAGAGCTATGGCGAATAGACAATTCTTTTGAAATTTAAATTTTGAACTTAACTGACACCATGTCGACATGGGATACTTGGGCATGTCGACATCCCAAAGGATTTTTTGGTGTTTTGTTTTTCTTTGAAAATAACTTTTATTTTATATTAAAACTATTTTAAACTTTATAAATATCCTTGACTATAGTTAAAATTCATAAGTAAATATAGAGAATAATATATATAGAATTTAACTATAATTTTATATTTAAATCTAAGTATAAATATTTAAAAGTTAAATATATTATATTTAAAAGATAGTTTAAAATCAGGAGTAATTTTGACTTTGAAATTAAAGATAATTTTGAGGCTAAAATTATTTAAAATCAGGATAGAGAATTTTGATGTTTTTAAAAGGAAAGTTTTGAAATCATTTTGAAAACAAGATAATTTTGTAAAATCATTTTGAGTAAAAAGTTAGTGGATACAAAACAATGTTCCCCTAGATTTTTCGTAGGTTCCATCCTACATAGGGTTCCATCCCTTTAACAGGCTCGAAGTGGATTGCATTCCACGAATAAATTGGATTTTAAGATTCCAGTGCTTTTTTATGAGTTTTAACAAAATTCCTAATAAAAATACTTAACCTTGAAATCTTGAACTCTTCATAATCTTGATACTCATGAGTCTTCTATCTTGATATCTTGAAACTCTATACTATACAGTCTTCATTCTTGGTACCTGCATAGTTAAATCCTGCATATACATATATATCTAAAGTTATAATGTCAGTATCTATATTTTATAATCAATTCTAAGGTTGTTGTCGTCAAAACCGTCATCTCACGGACTAACAATCTCCCCCTTTTTGATGATGACAACCTTTGTTTATAAAATATTACTTCTATCCTAATAACTCCCCCTAAAACCAATAACTCCCCCTTAATTTATGTCTAACTATCCTATTTTATATTTCTCCCCCTTTGTCATCAACAAAAAACTCACTCCCCCTCATTCTTGGGCTTCAGTACCTACATTGATAAACTATACAACGGAATATATAATATATATTATGAAATAATTATACTTATGAACATGATAACTAATCAAAGACTATATACATTTCAATGTATATATATGTTTTATACAACAAACTTCAAACCAATTTCAAGAAATCAATCCACATAAGTATCAATCCAGACCAAATCATTCAAAGCAAACAAATAAAAATCAAACGTTACGTGAAACTTCCACGCATCCTTCTTCTCCCAAGATTGGGTCTGCCTTAATAGCATCACAATTATCATTGTCCTTGGCGAGAGAGATAGGAGGATGTGCTTCGTTATCACTCTTGTGCAGAGAGGAGATCATCCATCGTATCGCATCGAAGTGCCTTTCTTGTTCCTTGATCACCTGCATTTGAATCAATTCTAAGTGACGCTGGTTACGTAGAATAAACGAGAGAATATTCTTGAATGAATCATGGGTTTCTTCAAGATTTTCGGATAGATTGTGAATAGGATTAGCCATAGTTGAATTTGTGAAAGAAATAAAGGATATAGATGATAAGAATAAATTTCAGTGAAGAATTATGGAAGAAACAGGTATTTATAGGTGCAGAAATTCATCTTAAATGAATAGACATTTGAAACTTATTCAAATTTCAAATTCAAAATCAATTGTCATTTCCGACCAGACATGTCAACATGGTCATATAGGGGATGTCGACATGGGTTATTGTAAAATTATGACTAATTTGATTTTGTGAATAATTGTGTGTGTGTGTATTTATATAATATACTAACATTTATTCTGAGATAAGATAAGGCAGATAACAGAAAGGAAATTTCATTTCATTGCATACTACGATAATACAATGATTAAGCACACAACAAACTACATGAACATTCAAAATAAAGCAAACTAAAACAAATACACAAGATATGAAAAGATAAAACTAGTTAGAGGATGATGATGATGAAGATAGTCCAAGTTTCTTGCTGACTTTGGAAATGAACTTGTTCATCTTGGATGAAATTTTGTCCAACTTCTTACTAATGGATCTTTTAAGAATCCGTTGATTCTCAACAATCGTCTTTTGGTTTTTGAGAAGGATTTTGGTGGATGGATTAGGAGGATAGTCAATGCTTTCCAAAGAGGTTTCACCTTCTTCTTCTTCAATTTCCATTTCATCCCCTTCTTCTTCTTCTTCCTCTTCCTCTTCCTCTTCCTCTTCTTCCTCTTCCTCTTCTTCCATTTCCTCATGAGCCAATCGCACTTCTTTTTCCGCAAGGGTCTCATAAGGTTGAAAAACAAAAGGAATTTTCATAAGCGAAATGTTAGAATGATTGAAAACTTTTCTAGAAAAACTTCGCCTTTGAAATCCACCCCAAAATAGTTAAAAATCCGAGTGAGATAAATTCCACGGTATAAAGTATTCTCACCCGTTTCAAGATTTTTAGGACGAAGTTCATCCAAAATAACTTGCGCCCAATTTATTTCATAATTTTCAAAAATAGAAAAAAGACCTTTGCAAACTTTTGAAGTAGGATTATTAAAATTCCCCGATCTTGGAGTCAAAGTATATTGCAAAAGAAGATTGACAATTCTTGCCTTTGGACGAAAATTTCGATTTTTGAATTCAAAATTATCAATTCCTTCGAAAATGTGGTGAAATGTCTCACGATCATTTTCGTCGATTTTAAAACTAGAAAGATCCAAACCCGTACACTTGAAATTGAGAATGGTACCCAAAAGATCACAATTCAAAACAATTCTAGTGCCTTTGACACTACTCCAAATTTCATCCTCATTTCCATGATAAAATCCACGGTTTAAATTAGCATAGAAAATTTTGACAAGATTTGGATAGCAAACAAAATCATTTTGAGAAGCATCAATAATACTAAGAACTCCACTATTTGAAAAAAGAGAATCAAGTTCATAAGAAGAAAAATCTTAAAAAATAGCAAATTTTCCCGATGGACTTTGGCATAGTTAGAATAATTGATGTATGCTTTTATTGTCTCCGGATCATTGAATAATTGCTCTTTGATTTTTCTGGAAATTCTCATGGTGGAGGGGTTGCTTGAAGAAGCCATTAAAGTAGAGAGTAGAGAGCTTGAAGTTATGAAGAGAGAGTTTGAATTTGAAAATGAGAGTGAAAAGATAGTGAATAAATAGATTCTCAAAGGACATATTCTCTGGTCAAAAGGTAGCTTTTTAGGGAATTGAATGAAGTGAAAAGATGGAGGGAAATTCAAACATTTGAATTCAAATTTTGAAATTCAAATCCAAGTACACATGTCGACATCATGTCGACATGTGCCCTTGAATTTCCATGAATTGATTTTTCCTAAGAACTCTAATATATATATATATATATATATTATTTTTAATGCCTATATATATATATCTGAAATATTATTAAACTTCAAGAATATTTCAGAAAATATTATTATACTATTAAAAAAAATGAAACAATGAAATAATAATAAAAAATAGAAAAGAAATTTTAAAATTCAAACAACACACCAATTCAAAATCAATCAATCAAACAATCAAGCATCTAATTCTAAACAAGCAATTTCAACCAATTGTATTGTAAACGTGTACCTTTTTCTGAGTCCGTCTCTTTGAATTCGTCAGAGTCATGAACAGCTGTTAAACACAAATTCGAATTATCTGTCTTCTGATCATCATCACTTGAGGACGAGTCTGAGTCATCTAGAGTAGCAGTAAATGCACGTTTCCGTTTCTTTGCTGGATCATTGTTCATAGGAGAATTTTGCCTATCTGGATACGGACAGTCTCTTTTGAAATGGCCTGATTTATCACAGTTGTAACATTTGTCATTATTTGTCACTACATTTTGATTTCCAGAGTTCTTATAGTTGTATCTGTTGAGATTATTCATCTTTCTGTATTTCAGGAATTTCCTAAAATATCTGGTCATAAACGCTATCTCTTCATCGTTATCGCTGTTTGAGTTTGATCCATCGGTCAATGCATTGAATGCTATTGATTTCTTTACATATGCTTTACTTTCTCTTCTCCCGATCATTTGAACTTCATACGACATTAGATTTCCAATTAATTCTTCTATCTTTAAAGTACTGATGTCATTTGCCTCTTTGATCGCAA
Source organism: Allium cepa (assembly GCA_030765085.1). Classification (NCBI taxonomy): domain Eukaryota; kingdom Viridiplantae; phylum Streptophyta; class Magnoliopsida; order Asparagales; family Amaryllidaceae; genus Allium; species Allium cepa. The sequence goes on from CM060944.1 coordinate 240,227,542, forward strand.
GTGTCTTTTGATCCCATTCTGGAGTTAGAGAATTTAAAATCTTTCTGACTTGATCTTCTTTAGAAAATTCCTTTTCCAAAGATATAAGAGAATGCACAATATCCTGAAATCTACTATACATATCCGAAATAGACTCATTAGGATTCATTTTAGATAATTGAAACTGATTTGTGAGCATGGAAATTTTGGTCTGTTTAACTTTGCTTGTTCCTTCGTGAGTAACTTGCAAAGTTTTCCAGATTTCATATGCAGACTTACAAACTGACACTCTATTGAATTCATTTCTATCTAGTGAACAAAACAGAATATTCATTGCCTTCGAATTATTTTGTGCAACAGTCTTTTGCTTAGAAGTCCACTGTGCAAAATTAGTTGTGGGTTCAGAATATTTAGTTTGTGTGATATTCCAAGTGCCTAATTCTATAGATTGTAAATATGTTTACATCCTACATGCCCAATATGCATAGTTACTACCATTAAAAAGTGGTGGTCTGACAGTAGACTATCCCTCTACAAACGAACTAGTGACAGGGATACTAGTGTTAGTAACAGTAACAGTGTTGGTAGCCATTTTGAAAACCTTTCAAAAATCAGATTATGAAACTTTGAAAAACTTGCTCTGATACTAATTGTGAGAAATTGCGGATTACGGATCTTAAGGCTAGGATTAACACTAGAGGGAGGGTGAATAGTGTTAATAAAGAATTACTAAATCTTTTTGAGTTTATGTTAATTTAGACACCAATGTATGCAATATACAGACACATATATGATCACAGAAATAAACACAGATGCAGAAATAAAATAAAAGCAGTAAAGGAAAGAACACATTAGATTTTATACTGGTTCGGAGTTACCTACTTCCAGTCCTGCAACACAAGTACGTATCTCATTTCAAAAGCAATTGTACAATTACACCCTCGGTTTTAAGGCTATGAGGCACACCCTCCAGAATTTCTATCCTCTGGGTAGAGATACTTGATTTCCGGGCCACAAGCTCACCTAATTGATTTACCAAGGCTACAATCACACCTTTTCTCTTTTGATTGATGTTCAAGGCTACAATCACATCTTTTCTCTTTTGATAGATTACAAAAAGCCTATAACTCTGAATAGCACTGAGAACCTTGTAGAGATAGTGATAGAGAATCAAACTAGAAGTAATTGAGTTCGATTCAATGTTGATTTCGGCAGAGTAATGGTAAGAATATGTATTAAGAAATGTGGAAGAAGAAGAGGAGTGAAAAACCAGAAAATCTGATGTAAAATTCATTGATACTAACACCTATTTATAGAAGAACAACTGCCATGTCCATTCATAAAGAGTTATGGCGAATAAACACTTCTTTTGAAATTTGAATTTTGAACTCAACGGACACCATGTTGACATGGGGTACTTGGGCATGTCGACGTCCCAAAGGATTTTTTGGTGTTTTTTTTCTTTGAAAATAACTTTTATTTTATATTAAAACTATTTTAAACATTATAAGTATACTTGACTATAGTTAAAATTCATAAGTAAATATAGAGAATAATATATATAGAATTTAACTATAATTTTATATTTAAATCTACTATAAATATTTAAAAGTTAAATATATTATATTTAAAAGATAGTTTAAAATCAGGAGTAATTTTGACTTTGAAATTAAAGATAATATTGAGGCTAAATTATTTAAAATCAGGATAGAGAGTTTTGATGTTTTTAAAAGGAAAGTATTGAAATCATTTTGAAAACAAGATAATTTTGTAAAATCATTTTGAATAAAAAGTTAGTGGATACAAAAAAATGTTCCACTAGATTTTTCGTAGGTTCCATCCTACTTAGGGTTCCATCCCTTTAACAGGCTCGAAGTGGATTACATTCCACGAATAAATTGGATTTAAGATGCCGGTGCTTTTCTATGAGTTTTAACAAAATTCCAAATAAAAATACTTAACCTTGAAATCTTGAACTCTTGATAATCTTGATACTCATGAGTCTTTTATCTTGATATCTTGAATCTCTATATTGTACAGTCTTCATTGTTGGTACCTGCATGGTTAAATCCTGCATATACATATATATCTAAACTTAGAATGTTAGTATTTATATTTTATTATCTATTCTAAGGTTGTTGTCATCAAAACCATCATCTTACGGACTAACACAAAGAAAATCCTAAAAGCCTGAGAATTCGATTCTCAGTGAAAGCACCAAAATGTTAGCACCAAAATTGGCTGCTAACACCCTTAAGAAAGATTGTGTAGAGAGATTAATGAAGATAGTAAATTAAAACAGAAGACAATATGTAAATTTAAATGTAGAGAACAAGAACACCAAATTTATAGTGGTCCGGCGCAATTGCCTACGTCCACTTTGAAGTTGATTTCTATTACTTTCCTTGATAGTTGATTACAGATACAATCCGTTTCCAATTACTTGAATACAATTGCAAAGTAAAAGATTAAGTCTTGAGTGAGTGTTGAATGAGGCAGAGTTTCCCCGGTGTTCTCGAAAAAACCGACCCCTTTCACTGTGCTCCTGCCTCTCTATTTATAGACGAAGATGGGTTGGACTTCCCTGTTGGGCCTGGTAGCTGAATACCTCAGCCCAAATGGAGCAACTCTATGTGCCGAACCAAATATGCCGAACGACCAAATGCCGAACATAGCATGAATCCCGAATGATCCATACATAGCCGAACAGTGTGCTAATGCCGAGTACCTAGTTGCATGGTCAAATCTACAAGAAAGATTGTTATTAACCTTTTTCATCCAACAATCAACCTATTAACCATATTATTCAAAACTATCTACTTATAATCTTACTTCATTTTGAATTACAAATGTTACCCAAAATGTATCACTAATTCAAAATTTTATATTAGGATGATATTTCTTATACCACTTATTTTTAAATTTCACCTTGATTTTAACCTAAGCATCTAAATTTCAAATTGTCTTAACTCCTTTATAAGTTATAGAACTTACCCTTTCATATTATATTTACCCAAAATTTCAATTTTGGCGTGTCTTTTTCTATCTTATTGATAATAATTTTTTTTTCTAATTATGCATTTTCTTTTTACTTTCTCAAGTTATAACTTGTAGCTTCAATATTATCATCAAATATCTTACAGTCAAATTGTGAATTTTACTTCACAAGATATTTGTACTTAGCTTTTAAATCCATCCATTATGATAATCACTTAATCTTTGTTATTTCTTAATACTAAATATCTAAGGGTATATGATTAAAATTCTAAATTCTAGCTTTCAATTAATTGATTCTATATGGAATATCTTATAGTCAAATTGTGCAATTCTAATCACAAGATATTCATATTTTAGTTTTGCTAAGCAAAATTACAATCAATCCTTAATTTCTAACCCAAAAGATAATAATATCCCCTTAAATATTTATAATATAAACCCAAGGTAAAATTATTTCATTTACCAATTTCTTTAAAACATAATTACTTTTATAAAATTAACAAATACGCTCCCATATATATAATACTCTCATAACTCATTCTAGGGTGTTACTAACCCTATCTCTCATGAGTTACTCATCCTAGGATATTACTAATCCTATCTCTGATGAGACTTTACCCATAACAGAGCCAAGGTTCTCGCTTAACCTTCAGCTCTGATACCAAATGTAAAGTCCCGTTTCCCGTACTCTTTGAATTGACAATAAACCACACATGTCCAACTCAGATTGCACGAAAAGACAGATCTTTGAGGGTAATAAAGAAAAATAGACAAAACAGAATCTCACTCGAACAGGATAACATATAATATTGAACAAATATTTTTACAGTGGAAAGCTTTTAAATACATATATCAGAGTCTAACCTAAATTTAGCTTGGACAGTTATAAAACATGCCCTTACAAATGCTAACAAACATCAAACAAAATACACTATGTACAGCGGATAATAGAATATGTTCATACGTCGATGAATATCTACATCTCTCCTCTGGAAACTCCAACCGTCTTCGACTATCCTGAAACTACTCGGATCTGACCCAAGTATTGAAAATACTCGGATCAGGCTTGATAAACCAGCGTGAGAAAAACTCAATAATTAATGACAGTGTCATATACCAGCCTTTTTATAAATCCTTTGAAAATAAAGAATATCTCATAAGACCACGCCCACACATAAACACGGATGGGTTTTTACCTTATGATAACTAAAACACTTTTATATCAAAACATTTGATATTATTTCTAATGACATCTCTTTGAAAACATTTGCAAATAAACTTATTAATCTTATCCGAAATGGTTACCCATATAGCATTTTGAGGCTATTCATTACGCCAATACAAAAAAAACCATAGGTTCTTATTGGGGAATGTATTTCCATACAAATCACCAGGTGCAGGATCTACCTTTCGGATGGGTACACCTCTAGATGGATGTCCTAAGGAACCATCACAAAGCTCCTCTACCAACACAAGACCGGCCTACCTATGTAACTAGATTGTACCGAATATGTCATCCCTCGGTCATTACCGACATTTAACCGAACGCTCGATTTCCATACACCACATTAATATACATCCTGAACGTCGTAGCGGAAAGGGGATGATCATACCCTACTTGGGAATGACCCACTTAGCCTTGCTGCATCTAATCCTGTTTCGGTCATTTCCGGTTTGATAAGGCTTGAGGCTACGGTTACCTTTTCACAAAGCACATATCACATCTTTGAATGCCACATTGCCATTTCCGTTGACTACTAACTGCCTTCCACGAAAATACAACCCTTGAGCTCGTACGTCTCAAGGAGAGTGTTAAGCTAAGAAAAGTTGCCTTCTCCGCCACCATTGATGTACGTTTGTAAAAACCAATGTACGTAATCTTTGGAAATGCAATGTCAGACAAACGTCCATACAAGTTGTCCTGGAACAGGACAAACCAAAGGCACCCTCCTACTACCAGTAGTAGCGACTAGTCCTTGCAATCCGCAAAATCTCCACAACAAGGAGACCACTGTTATATATAACTCGGGAGCTACCCAGAGCAAGCCAACAAGCAGTCCTCGCGCTATAAAAATCCACGGTCTTCAATAATCATCATCTTCAACATGTATTCACGTTCGAACGTATATATTGGTTCGAAGTGGTTTTCGGATAGGATTTACCCAAATCCAACCCTGGTTCCTTCGAAATCCAATTATCGATAAAAAGTGAATATGAGTATACAGGATTTATTAAGTCTCTTTTCACTTTAATTCTTTTCGGATGATTTCGAATTCTCTTTCTTTTGATACAGAATAATTCTAAGTTATTCACTCTTTTACTTTGGAAAATATCTCAAATTTTCTTGCTAAACTCTCGATCCAAATTTCTTAACTTTTAGGTGGGTCAAAAACAATGTTATTTAAGACATCGTTTACGATAAACCCTAAATCAATCTTAACAAACATTTTGAAGTAAATGGATCATAGAAATCATTCATTTTTGGAGATTGCTTAACTTTTGGGTAATACCAATCCTCTTTTATTTTGGAAAACTTAACAAAATCTTTTTTATTTAAGAGCATCCGGGCTTTTCTTTCGATCTGTTCCACCCCTCTCCTAAGAAAAGAAAACATATGCCAGGTAAGTTCGGGGCACTGGTTGCTCCATCTCTAACCTTAGTTAAACACCTTGTTTTATCTTCCCAGATCTTACAGGCGGGACAAATGTACTAGTCGTTTCCGCATACTCAGATTTTCAACTTTATTTTGGAATTGCTTATAAATATTTAAAATTATCTTTCAAAATGCTTAATTATCCTTTTTAAAACATTAACAATTTATTCTGGAGAATGTCGTCATATTTAAACACATATTTCAAAAGTTATAGAATTCACAACACAAAACTGCTACGGAAAGTGCTAAATAAGCTTATTTGAATTAAACAACTTTTAAACATTAAATAATTCATATTTTCCAATACAAATCTCTTTTAAATCATTTAATAGATTTATCGAATTTATTCCATATTTTTCCGTAATTAAGAACATCCATTTAAAAAAAAATTCTGTTATGGTCACTTAACTGCACTTGCGCGATTTTTCTATAAAATTGATTTGGACTTATTTCAAAATCTATTTATCGAAACTTTGATTATCTTTCTTCGTTTAGAAGATATAGGTATAGTAGTCCAAAATTTTCTTATCTTGAAGAATTCTGAGCCATATTCCACTCTATACACTCATTTGAACTTTTCCACACGAAATCGCAAACTACCGTTGCATGACACGTCTAGTTTTAACTTATTTTTCAATATTTGAAATAATCTATTCAAATTGGATTTCAACTCTTATAAAATCGTTGCAAATCATTTTAAATCAATATTTTAACTTTTTAAAGTATTTAATATATATTTTCACTATTACCATATTATAATATTATTATATTCCCATTATTTTAATATTAAATTTTAAATTCCAATTTTAACTCAATTTCAATTCTAATCTCAAATTAAACTCATTTAGAACTTAGATTTCAAATCTTATTTCAATTTAAACTTCAATTTAATCATAAACTAAACTTCACTTTTTCAAAATCGATTTCATTTTCACTATTCATCTCAACTTCAATTTCTATTTAACTATCATTTTCAAAACCGCTTCACTTCAAATTTCAATTTCTCTTTCATTTTAACTTTAATTTCACTTCTAAATGAAAAGAGACTTATTTTTCCAAAATATCTCATATCACTAAAATATGGTCTTATTAGCAAAGGGATTACTTAATCAAAATGAACATATCCAATATTCATATTTATCACTAACATAACATCCGTTCAACCAATCACATACATATGATTTCAAATCCAACATTCACTATTAATATCATACCGGGATATATTATCACAATTCACTTAATTTACTAACTATCAAATTATCCATATTAACAATCAATTTGGTATAAACATTCATATGTCATAAGGGTGTAAATGTGATTGTTTTAACATAACTAAACTATACATTCAAAAGCAATGAGAATTTCTCACCTTTAACCAAAACGTTTAACTTCCTACCAACATTCATTTAATTCAACGCTTCACTAATCCATTCTAAACCTTATCATAACCATGCTTCCAAGTGCTCGACCATCTCCATCTCTACTTTATTTTCTCACGTCCTTCCCTTATCAACTCCCAAACTCAAGGCCTAAGGCCCTTTTTAAGAAGAGAAGAAGAAGAAGCGAATTAAGAAGAGGTTAGAGAGTAACAAGTGGATTAGTGCTTAAGCACTCCACTATTTTTAACCCTCTTACCTCTCTTAAAGAGGAGAAGCCATTAATGAGCAAAAGAAAGCTCAAAAATGAAGAAGAAGAATGAGAGGTGTGAAGAAAATAAGTGAAAGTGTAGTGGTATTTATAGCAAAAATTTTCTATGCCAATTACATTTTTAATCTTAGCCAAAATGACTAAAATACCCTTCTACTTTTTGAATTTTCAATTTACTTTCTTTCCTTTCCAGAATGAGAAAGGATGTGCATTAATGAGAAAAGATGGTTTAGTAATGATGTTGTTTTTATGTCAAATCATGTCTTTTCACTCTTTATACATTTATTAAACTTTTTCAAAAGTAAACTCCTTTTGTCTTTTAGTGCTAAATGTAAAGTGTTTAAATAGTTTGTAAACTTGAATTTATAAGTTAGAAAATGCATCAAGTTGCAACAACTTGTCGACAACTTTTTTTGGTTAAAAACGGCGCTCTTGACGACAAATTTTACAGTCAAAATTTGACGTTTTTATTAAGCTATATATTGAAGTAAACCAAACTTTAAAACGAACTTTTTACTTTTTAAATAAATTAAAACAAGTATCTTTATATTTTAAAATCATATTTAAATAATATCAAAATCTCTATTTTTACAGTGTATGTAAAACTAATGAAATGCGACAAATTTTGGTTATTTTTGTAAAACGATTATTATCATGCTTTTATATATATATAAATTTACTTATATTATCTTTATTAGATGTTTTACATATATAAATTTACTTATATTATCTTTATTAGATGTTTTAAATAAGATTTACCTTTTTAAATAAATATTTAAATTCATTTATTTAAGCCTTTATTTTTTTTAACAAAACTTAACTTTTGTCGATTTGTTCTAAAAACCAATACTTTTTAATTTATTACCTATAAGAATAATTGATTATTTATTATATATAACATATTTATTTTAAGATTTAAATTCGTTTTAAATTTAAAAATGAACGGAATCTCTTATTTTCGAAGTAGCGAAATTACGGGTCGTTACAGGAGTGGTGTACCTCGTGGCCTTGAAATCGGGGGTGTAATTGTACAATTAATTTGAAAAGGAAATCCATACTTATGTGCGGGACTGGATGTTGGGTAACTCCGAACCAGTATGAAATCCGATGTGTTCTTTCCTTTATTGCTTTTACTTTATTTCTGCATCTGTGTTTGATTCTGTGATCATATCTGTGTCTGAATATTGCATATATTTGTGTTCAAATTAACATAAACTCAAAAAGATTTAATAATTCCTTAACACACCATTCACCCCCCCCCCTCTAGTGTTTATTCCAGCCTTAAGATCCGTAATCCGCATTTATCTCACCTTGAAGTCTCGTGCTTCCTTTTAGCCTAAAATATCTATGTTTGATGTGCTTCTTCTGTACTGAAATCCGTGATTAACTTCTTTGTTAGGCTCTTCATCCTTTGGACCACTTCAAATGCATCTCACTTTTTATTAGACCCTAAGTATAATCTTTTATTTTGCATTTAGTTTACTTTTCTTATTCTGTTAGCTACTTATTTTCCCTAATTAGTATAATCTTGTCCAACCCCACCTAACTATTGTGAGACCATCAGTTCCTGATTGAAAGAAAATGCTGTTGGTATGGGCCACTTCTATTATCTTGCTTATTAACTTAATCCGAGATCTAAGTTTATTAAAATAAGCCACTCTATTGTTTCTGCTTTATTTTCTTATTAACTTAATTTAAGTCTTAAAATAATCCTTTTCTATTCTTTCTACTTAATTATAACATATGTTATAATTTTACCTGCAATTGTCTCATTTATTCTCTTTTATAATCTATATGTAATTATAAATACAATTACAGGTGTCTCTTTTTTGCTATAGTCTGCCTTCTTTTATTATGATAATGAATTCTCTTCAATCCTCTTATATTATATGACAATCTTGGCTTGGGACTACGTCGGATTGTCGCAAATTTACTTATCATAATAATTGCTTTACTTTTATTCTGTTTTCTACGCAGTAAATGAAAATCTAGGTACATTTCTGTTTATAGCTTCTAGTCTTACCTAATAATTAATTTGATTCCTTCGATTCTTTACTTTAGTTTCTTATATTCTAGGAAGTGGTTCTATTATATTCAGTTGGTTACGAAAAATATACTAAAAAACCATTTCCGTATTTTCATAGTAAATAATGCTATAAACAATAATCCCTAACTGCAAGGTATTTCTTTATTATTTCTTTTACTTTTTGGATAGTGCAAAATATAGTAGTTTCTCTATTTTACACTAATTCCCTTTTTATTTCTTTTATACTTGCAAGTACGTTTATCGTTACCTTTTAAATATTAAACTATGGATATGTATTCTCTTTTCTAAGCCAACTAACTAATCTATCACTTACTTCCCTATTAAGCTATTTAATTTTCCCCTTTAATTTAGTTTTCCCCATTATGGCATAATTTACCGCATATTTCTATGTTTCTCGTTTTATTTCAGCTTTTCTTATTTACTTATAATTTCTGTAAATCTAATGTTCTTCTATTTTGTTCCGTATTTGCGAATTCTTCACTTTACTATATTATTCGCATAAAAAGGAATAAAAAGAAGCTAACATTTACAGGCTAAATTTCAAATTTTAAAATAGATGTAAATAACTATAAATTTCTTACTTTTAGGCTTACACCTTTCTCTGACCGTCAAGCCTAATATTAATTAAATATAAGCTCTCTTATACAATTTGCAATCTAAGCATAACTAATTAACCGAATTAATTACTGAAACAAATACTGAAATAAAATATTTAATGGGAATCTAATGATAATATATCATAAATGTAAAAGATATATAATTAAATCCACTTACATCTCTTCCATAGCTTTGCTTGTTCTAAGCTTGGCTCCATGGCCTTCCTCGATCCCTTTCTAAGGTGTCTAATAATTTTATTGAGAAGATCTTTTCCCTAGAAATATTTTCTTTTTAGGGTTTAGCCTCAGGTAGTGAACCCAATTTATAGAAAATCTAATTGTGAGAAAATAACTAGGCCTAATGTTCTATTTATAATAGAGTTTGGGGATCTCGGACCGTTGGATTCTTGGATTGAATTTGATCCACCACGTTGTAGGGTTGTTCAGAGCCATCGGATAAAACAACGTATGGCTCACATTGCAAAAAAATCGAATTTTAATTGGTTCGGCACGTACCTGGACAAAACTGTGTCCAGGTAGTAATGTTGATCGACCCTAGGATCGACTTGTGCTTCCCTACGGTCGACCTGGGGATGTTCTGGGTCGACCTATGGGTCGACCCATATTTGTTTTCTTTTTTTGATTATTTCCCATATCTCGTTTCTCCCATAACTTCTTCTTATTGACTCGGATTTTGACAAGTTATATATGGAAATTGATCAGAAAATCACCACGGACACAATGGCATAAGTTTCGAGGCTATATTCTGACAATTCTAAAAATGTTTATTTTCACCGTTCTTCTTATTTGATTATCTAATTATTAAAAATGCGGGGTGTTACATTCTCCTACCCTTTAGGAAATTAGATCACCGAAATTCGACAACGGTAAAATTATGTAATTCCTCACATCAATTACATCCATTTTATGTACATCCAATTTTTCAACCATCCGTATTCTTGTGCAAAAGTGTTATTTAATACAAAATATATGTATGTACATGAATTTCTAAGCGATACCTCCTCTATGAATGCTTTTCTTCTTTAAAAATTTATTTTTTAAAACATGGTGCACACATCCTAACTATACTTGTAATTTTTATATGAATGCAATCATTTGAAAACTCAAAGCATTTTTCATCCAATTTTTCCTGCACTCCTACTAAATGTGGGTGTAGTTTAACGAATTTTTCGACCAAATCCTAATACACAATTTTTAATGTTTGAATTTCAAAAAAAAAACTAATTTTGTGAATTCGATTTCTTCTGTCCAAAAGAAGATAGAAAATGGAAAAACTACACATTTCTCTGTTTTACTCTTGCGTACCTCTCCCTCCGTACTTGGAACTTGTGTGGCTATCCTATAAATCTCTATTTCCTTTCCCAAGCACGGTTTACATAAGAAATATTTCTCTTTTCAAACTTTTCCCCAAGCTTAATTTATGAAAAAGATGTATTTTTCTTTTGCAATTCTCATTTATTTCTATTGACGTCTCTGTTGCTTTATTTAAATCTTACTGTTTTTCTTTTAGTTACTATACATCTGCTTTTACTCTTCTTTTAATACAGCAACTAAACAAAGCTATCATCTAGGTTAAAGAAGATCTAGGACCATGTCCAATTTGACACAGAAATATCCTACTCTAGGAATCCAAGTAACTCATATGCTCCTCCTACCGCTTATTACTTATTTTACCAACTTTCACTGTAGTACTCATGGCAAATAAGATCTATTCATCTCTTATATTCCATGCTCAAAAAGGAATAGTTAAGTCTCATTTACTGCAATGGATAAAGATTTCAATCTATGTAGTCTTTATCTAAAAAGGCAACTAAGCTTGGGAAAATTCTCTCTTTAGCTTTCATTTTTCCCCAACTATGGTCTACCTATCCCAACCACGTGTGTCTTATCATCTTACAAATATCATTTCACTAGTCTTCTATAGTCTACACACGTGAAGCAACATTTCTAGGTTTTCACTAGTGTCTTATACCCCTTACGGGAACTTTTATTATCACTACTATGAGTAATTACTACTATAGCCTTATACTTTTCCCGTTACACCTAGGAAATTGTTCCTATCTACTCGATATTTAAAAGTCTTGTTTGGTTTGGTATTTGTCATTTTTCTTCAAAAATAAAAACTTCTAAATTTTTGAAACATCAAATCCCAAAATTCTTTCCTTTGAAAGTGTTATTTTAAAGTTTTCTGTTAAATTCAAAGGTACTTGGTTACTTAAAGTTTTATTTTTTCAAAAACTAATTTACTTTTCCACCAAATCATCTTTCTTTAAAACATGTCTTAGTTGTTCTTAAAACATTTTTCGTTTTTCTTGACTTTAAAAAAAATTGTCCTCGCATGCTTTTGAATATTCTTTTTTTCATAGATTTTCAAATTTACCAAAACTGGAGTAGATAAGGACAATTATTTTATCAAAAATCCCTTAACTTTTTTTTCTACTCTTCCAATTACTTAACCTTGGAGGAGTTTCTAACTTACTACACTTAGTGGTTTTATACCTTAATGTGTTGGAATTACTTTCACTTATGAGAAACCATTAACGCTAAAACCTTCCATGAATCCTTTGAAGGAGGATTTCATGTTTATGTGTAATTATAAGGAATTTATTTTATATTTTATCGAAATAGGCTATATAAAATATAGTGCTTTCCATACTTGTACATCTCTTTTACGTATTCCTTATAACTTGAACAAAACATCTTTATTTGTGATTCATAGAAAATTATATCATTATTTATTTCATTCCAATGGATTAAGGTACGTTTACTCTATATTTACTTACATAAGATATTTCTCACTAAATTCATTAATTTAACATGCATATTTTTTCAAAAGAACTCATTTTTCAAAACTGCTTTAATATTTTCATAACTAGAAAATACTCTCATATACTTATTTAAATAATAAGTGAACATACAAACTACTTTAGAAATTATCTTCAAAATTCATTTGGGTCAAAACACATGTGGTGTAAAATACCTTTACTACAACCCAAAAATACTAGTTTATGGATTCAATTAAAATAAATATTAATAAATCCCATATGCTATGCAAAAACATTTCCTTTGGTAGTCACCTACTATAACAATAGTGGCTTCCTTTGTTTTTACCGAAAACATCTATTACAACAATAAATGTTGTAACCTACGTTTCGATGCTTAGCACACTCTAGGTTTTTATATTTAAAATCTTTATTTACCTACAAAGAAACTAGCGAGCTATACGCGCTCTATAATTCTTCACAAGAATTTCATTTTTAATAGAATTTACATCATATAAAAACCAATTTAAATTTCATACCACTTATTTGTTTTTTCAAAACCCAATAATTACTTCTTCAAATTATTTAACAATTATATTTTTCAACTTTTCAATTCCAAAAGTTTCATTTTATTGGGCTAGACATAAAGTGGATTTTCTTCTTACTAGAACCTCTTATTCCTTCCAATTAAAAACACTCTCCCTACTATCCCTAGGGAACTTCCCCACTTTCTATAACATATGGATCTACATTTTCACTCAAAAAATCGGTAATAACATAGGGCTCAACAACCTTGGGTCATCCCAAACCCAACTAGCAAACTATGCACAAATATACTACTAAAAACTTTTCGTATGTTAAAATCTATAATTATAGACTATTTGGATTTTGATACGTAATATATTTGTATCTTACTCAAAAATACACTCACTCACTATATACCTAGAAATCCTAAATGTAGGCTCTGATACCAAATGTAACAACTCGAATTCCAATGGGTCCGATTTTTCAGGAAAATGCTAAAACCCAAGCCCACTAATGCACGAATTGGGTATTTCATATCTACAAATAGGCACAGAAAAATATATCAGAGCTTAATAAATATCTCACAGCGAAACTGACTAAAATATAATAGTAAGTAAACACTCACGGTCATAATACACTTTCCAAACAAGTGTCTCAAAGTTGGAAAGCCTCTACCATCTACCTAACCTGTAGGATGTTATGAGGAGGGGGTGAGAACTAAAGTTCTGGTGAATGGATAATTGTACACTTCTAAGCTTAATTCTACATATACCGTTTCATTTCCATTTACTGTTATATTAGGTTCATTGGGTTTATAATACTCTCGCCTCTATGGGTGAATAATGCCTATCTACTCACTAGTAGATTAAAACCTAATAACTAATATATATATATATATATAGCTATATGCTCCTTGACCAAATCGGTCCTAGATCCTACCCATAGTACCTTCTGTATCCTCCTTCAAAAGGAATCCGTAGTCTTGCTACTATGGCGTTCTGTTATTATATATACAAAGGATTGCCTCATAAGGCCTACAATACAGATGTTCCGCCGTCTACTATAAAAACGTAAAACTACGTCTGCACTAGTCTATACTAATGCTCAGACATCCACAATGTACCACCCAGTGCGTACCTTGAGGACTATACCTAACCATTCCATCCACTCTCTGAATCCTGCTTAACAAGGTCTACCTTGTGAGGAACTCCATCGGGGATTTTTACTTCTGTAAAGGACTGCCCTGCTAGGCTTATAATACATATATTATATTTGGTCTGTCTCTTTGCTTATCGTTGCTATGGCCCCACGTAGCCACCCCTCAACTAATTGAAATACCTCTAAAGAGCTAAGTGGTTGTGCCCTACTGCAAACAATCTAAACATTTAATAGCCTGCGCCCCTCATCCAATGTCTCCATAGTGAAAGGTTCATCGGAATGTTGGTTTAAATCTAGTCTTTTCCGAACTAGCTTCTTGGTTTTGATGCTAGCCAGATATCCGCATGTGACTATTGTTTTAGTCTGGCCCGCTAAATCTTACTTGCAAGTACTGGGACATATAAATATCCTACTCCAAACACAAACCCCTTTTGATTGCCTACAATGGTTCTGCTATGCAAAACGCAGTCAATGCATACTCTTTTGACAGAACACCTACAAACCTTCCTTTGGAGGAATGCTCCGCCTACCTCGGAGGGCCATCCTATAGTATCCTCACGTTTCCGTTGAATTCTCATGCTTCCTTCTAGCCTAAAATAACTAAATTGGACATGCTTCTTCTGTGCTGAAATCTGTGATGTACTGCTCCGTTAGGCTCTTCATCCTTTGGGCTACTTCAAATGCATCTCACTCTTTTGTTAGATCATAAGCCTAATCTTTTATTTCGCTTTTAGTTTTCTTTTCTTATTCTATTGGCTGCTTATTTACCCTAATTAGCATAATCTTGTCCCAGCCTCACCTAACTATTGTGAGACCATCAGTACTTGGTTGACATGGAATGCTGTTGGTATGAGCCACTTCTATTATCTTGCTTATTAACTTAATCCAAGATCTAAGTTTGTTAAATTAAACCTCTTCTATTATTTCTTCTTTATTTGCTTATTAACTTAATTTAAGTCTTAAAATAAGTCTTTTCTTTTCCTTCTACTTAATTATAACCTATGTTATCATTTTACTTGCAATTGTCCCATTTATTCTCTTTTATAATCTATATGTAATTATAAATACAATTACAAGTGTCTCTTTCTATTATAGTCTGCCTTCTTTTATTATGATAATGAATTCTCTTTAATTTTCTTGTATTATATGACAATCTTGGCTTGGGATTACGTCCAATTATCACAAATTTACTTATCATAATAGCTGCTTTACTTTTATTCTATTATCTGCGCAGTAAATGAAGATCTAGGTACATTTCTGTTTATAGCTTCTAGCCTTACCTAATAATTAACTTTATTCCTTTAATTCTTTACTTTATTTTCTTATATTCGAGGAAGTAGTTATATTCTATTTGGTTGGTTACGAAAACTGTACTAAAAATCCATTTCCATATTTTAATACTAATTGATGATATAAACAATAATCTGTAACTGCAAGATATTTCTTTTATTATTTCTTTTACTTTTTGGATGGTGAAAAATATAGTAGTTTCTTTATTTTACACTAATCCGCTTTTTCTTTCTTTTATTCTTGCAATTAGGTTTATCGTTATCTTTTAAATATTAAACTACGGATATGTGTTCTTTTTTCTAAGCCAACCAACTAGGTTATCACTTACTTCCCTATCAATTTATTAAATTTTCCTTTTTAATTTATTTTTCCCCATTTTGGCATAATTTACTGCAAGTTTTCTATTTTTCTCTTTTTATTTCAGCTTTTCTCATTTACATCCAATTTCTATAAATCTAGCATTCTTCTATTTTAGTCCATATTTGCGAATTCTTCTCTTTACTATTTTATTCACGTAAAAAGAATTAAAAAGAAGCTAACATTTACATGCTAAATTTCAACTTTTAAAATAGATGTAAATAACTGTAAATTTCTTACTTTTAGGCTTATGCCTTTCTCTAATTGTCAAGCCTAATATTAATTGAATATAAGCTCTCTTATACAATTTACAGTCCCAGCTAACTAATTAACATAATTAATTGCTGAGATAAATACTAAATACAATTTTTTAATGGGTATTTAATGATAATATATCATAAACATAGAAGATATATAATTAAATCTACTCACATTTCGTCCTTAGCTTTGCTTGTGCTCAGCTTGGCTCCATGGTCTTCTTGGATCCCCTTCTAAAGTGTCTAATATTTTTATTGAGAAGATCTTCTCCCTAGAAATATTTTCTTTTTAGGGTCCAGCCTGTAACGACCCAGAATTTCTGTCATTTGAAATTCATATATTTAATTGATTTTAAATATGCACAAGTAAATTTTATAAGTCGAATAACTTATATTTGAAATATAAAGATTTAATTGGATAATTAAATTGATAATTTAATATTTGAAATTGCAAAATTAATTGGAAATTGAATTAAATGTGAAAGAAAATGATTTATAAAGTTGAATTAAATCTTATTTGATTTAGAATGATGTTAGAGAACTTTTAAAATTGAATTAAAAGTTAATTTGTAGAAATTGAATATTTTAATATTTAATCGACGAGCAAAAATAGTTATTTTTCAAACAGTCTCGGATTTCGACAAAACTAGCTTCATTCGATCTGTAATGTTAGATTATTGTAAGATTTCAAATTTCGTGTCAATCGGATGTACGCTTTGTCCGGAGCAAGCTAAAACGTGTAGAAATCGTTTAAGTGAATTTTAAATTTAAATAGTCGATTTGAAAAACTATCTTTTAAATAAAATTGAATTGGCTCCTTATATATATTCCATTGCGTTTGGAATGGGGGTAAAACATTATAAACGCCAGGCGGCACGTCTCATTTCGAGTTCGGAAAAAAATCGGATGAATAGTGCATGAATATTTTCTATGAAAGCACATTCATTTTTCACATTTGCAAACCATTAGGGTTTCAAACCCTAGCTGCCACCCTATCAATTAATGGCCAGAAAATCACCTCCTTCCTTCCTCATTTTCTTCAAGTCCATAAACCAATTCGTAAAACTTTCTTCTGCAAAGTTATAAAGGCCAGCGAGCTCTACAAATTCAACGTCTACGATCAAATTTGGAGCAGCGAATCAATGGAAAATCGAGCTCGAACGGTTGATATTGTTGCACGCTTTTCAACGCAGGAGAGGGGCCGAGCTAGCCGTGCTTGTGGTCGTGGGTGAGGCTCAGGTGGGCGAACGCATCGATGGCCTTTAATCATGTTCTCGATGCTAGTGATGGCCGCGACATCCAATGGTATTCGAACGGCTTTGGGTTCTTTTTTTCACGTAAAGGATCGAACGTGGGGAAGAATGAAAGATGCGGCCAGATCTGGTGCAAGCAGAATCGACGGCTGCGATGCAATCTTAGGTTAAAAATATAAAATAGAAAATGAAATTATTTATATTAGAATTCGTATAAACTTTAAAAACTATAACTTTTTGATACGAGGTCGAAAACTGATGAAACGAATTGCGTCGGGTTCGTATTAACGAACACTACGCGATGAAGCTAGATTAGACTTGGTTGGAGCTAATGGGAATTTTGTGTAAAATTAAACGGTTGTTTAATTTTATTCGAAACAAAACACTATAGCTGCTATTGGACGCAATGTGAGTACAACTTACTCTTTTTGTCTCACTGATATTTTTATGTAAGTGAGAAATAATTTATTATATGACGATTGATGTTTGTTTGGATGATATATGATATATTGATTGGTATTTGGATATATACCTGCCTATTGGAGCACACGAGGCCCTATACGTTTCCGTGTATGAGCGGATGACCCTTTGTATGCGCGTCTTCCTTGAAGCGGACATTGTACACATATTCTAATATGTATATTTGTTGCAGGTGACAGGTTGGAGGGATCCAACTGGATTCATCACCAGTATTGATTTATTTACAGATATTTTTATATATTCTGTTATCATATGATATATGATGTTTTGCATGCCATGAATGATGTATTTGGTGTTGTTGCAGCGTTGGGCCTATTTTTGGAATTTAAAAATGTTAAAGTGATGATTTCCAAATTTAAAAGGAGTTTAAAGTGATTTTTGAAGGTATACATTTTATTGAATTTTGGAACTGATTCATTTTTAATAAGTAAACGTTATAATTTTAATGTTATAAAAATTATGATTTTTGAGAAATATTGTTGAAATGTGATTTTTGAAATATGGAGTTAATGATTTTATAAAATAGTTTAAATTGAGATTTTTGAATTTATTATAAAAGCTTTATATATAAGATTTATAAAATTGGATTTTTATATATTAAAGTGATGAAATTATAAAGGAGTTTTAAAAATGTTTTAAAATGATGTTATAAATAGATTTTATAAATTAGATGATTTATAGATTTATAATTTGTGAAGTTATAAAAAGAACGAATTTTGGAAATAAATGATTTATAAGCAATTAGCTTGTAATTTGAATTTTCGGCGTATAAATGAAATAAAAGGAATTTCTAAACATTGTTTATATACTCGAAATCAATTGAATTTGATAAATTAAATATATAAGTTTATTAAAGGAGATATATTCGCAATTTTGGACAGCGAATTATCCTTTAAAATTTAATGCTGTAATAATAAAGAATTTGGTTAGGAATTATATCCACAATTTTGGATAGTGGATAATTCTTTAATAAATGCGTAGAAATGTTGGATTTGGTAAACGAAGTACATTCACGATTTTGGAAAGTGAATAATCTTTTGAAATAAATAAATGTTTTGGAAGAAATATTTTAAATAGATTTAAAACGATTCGAAAATGTTTTAAAATGTGTTAAGGATCGAAACCATAGATTTCAACATTCGTTGTTGAAATATACGTTTTCGAGAAGTAAGGAAATGATGGACTATAACACTGTTGTTATAGTAAATGATTTTCGAAAGGAAATGTTTTTGTATATGGAAATTTTCGAGAAGTAAGGATATGATATACTTAATCGTGATTTAAGTATATTGAATATTTTCCAAGTGTTGAAAATATAGATTGAATTATGAATTACTTATTATTAAATAAGTATATGGAAATGTTTTCCAATATGAAGTGAATTGTTTTGAGATTATATCTTTTTAAAGATAATTGAAGTGAATATTTGGCAAATGATTTAATTAACAAAAGATTAATTAAAAGGGCCTAGTGATTGTTATGGTGCTAAATATTTGTTTGTTTGCTTTGATAGTTAAATAACGGACTATCAAATTGCCCAAAAAAAATTAGTTCCTCGACTTGATGTGGGAACTATTTAGTGGTACACTTAGTACTTAGCCTTCTTTGTAGGCTTGATTATCATTTGTGTTGAGGATGTTGATTCATGTAGTGCGGAGTATTACTCCAATCTATCGAGCTTCCTTCTTGGCCCAAAGGATAGCAAGTTGAAAGTTGGAGACGTGATAAGTCTATGAGACTTAGTTTCTGTGTGAAGTTGAGAAACGCTTTTGATTCGTTGGTGCGAAGAGACCGGGATCAGGTTTATCTGAAAACCACTTCGGACCAACGTATATGCGATGATTGTTCAGGTTACTAGTGACGATATTGATATTTCGGAGTTTCATTGTAGGGGACAGCTTGCTGATCGTTTGGGGTTAAAATCCTAGTATACATCCAGTAGCAGTGGTCTCTTCATTTATGAAATATCCAAAGCGAGGACTATTCGCTACTAATCCTAGGGATTTCCCGACAGGATGTGGTAGGAATGTACCTTCGGTTTGTCCTGTTCCTGGACAACTTGTATGGATGTTTGTCTGACATTTCATTTCTATATATTACGCACATTGGTTTTTACAAAAGTACATCAGTGGTGGCGGAGAAGGCAACTTCTCTTAGCTTAACACCCTCCTTGAGACATACGAGCTTAAGGGTTGTATTTTTGTAGGAGGCAATTAGTAGTCAACGGAAATGGCCGTGTGGCATTCTAAGTGATGTGATATGTGATTGTGAAAGGTAATCGTTACCTCATCAGGCCTCATCAACCGGAAATGACCAAAATAGGGTTAGATGCGGCAAGGCTAAGTGGGTTACTCCCAATTAGGATATGATCATCCTCTTCTAGATATATCTTTAAACGCTATGACGTCGTGTATCTGATTATTGTGGTTTGTATGCTATGAAGGCCCTCGGTAAAGGTCGGTAACGACCGGAGGATGACATATTCGGTACCATCTAGTTATAGAGTTGAGCCGGTCTTGTGTTGGTAGAGAAACTTTGTGATGGTTTCTTGGTACATTTTTCTAGAGATGTACTGTCGGAAGGTAGTCCCTTCAACTGGTCATTTGTATGGATTTCCAAACTCCACTACGTACCTGCTAATTTATTTGTAGAGCCTAGTATGTTGGAATTTAATAATGGTAACTATTTCGGCTATTTTAAATATTATTTATATACTAGACACTAGTATAATATCACATGAGTTTGATATTGAATGTTTTAGTTTTCGTAAGGTAAAAACATGTCCATGTTTATGTGTGGACTTGTCTTATGAGATACTTTTGTTTTGAAAACTAAGGAATAGTTTGGTAATTTAATAAATTCAGTTGAGTGTGTTTCTCACGTTGGTTTACCAGACTGATCCGGGCGTTCTTCCCTTTCAATGCTCAGGTTAGACCGAGTATATCTATAGGTTATGCTTTGATGCTTTTGGAGCTTCAGCAGGGGAGCTGAAGAACTTCATTTTCGTACATCCGTATTTGCTTGATTATCCGCTGTGCATTGTTTGTTGTTGTATATTATCGGCAATTGTGAGGACGTGATATTATAACTATTCAAGCTGATAACTCTAATTGATTGTTGAACTCTGATTGATGTATGTATATATATACAGTTTCCGTTTTGTAATGATCATTGATATGTTATTATATATTTTCCGCTGCGATGTGAGATTCTGTATTGTTCTGTTTTTTCTATCTTCTCTCTTTCTTCACTTCTCTTCTTCTCTCTTCTTTTCTTTCTCTTGACTTTCCGTCAGTTTGTGCTTTTTGGGTCGTACATGTGTGGATTATTGTCGATTCAAAGGGTACGGATTTTTGGGCCGTCGCATTTGGTATTAGAGCTTAGATTTCATAGATTCCTAAGCTTTGTTGTATACTCAGTATAGATAGGGATAGTAGCACCCTAGATTGAGTTTGAGTGTATTATATATATGAGTGCATATTTGTTAGTGATATAAACTGTTTTATATTGTGTTTACTTATCCATTGAGCTGTTTGTGAATTCTGGTTGTGATGTGGGACGCCATGTTATCGATAGGGATTTCCAAACGCTTAAACGAGACAAGTCGAGATAGTATTATTTTAAATTGGGTAAATGAAATAATTTTACCTCGATTATATTTTGTATATAAAGTAAATAATTTTTCAAAAATTATTAGTTTATATAAATTAATTGTTTGGTTGTTTTAAAATGTAAATATATATAAGATAATAAAAAAATATTTGAATAATCTTAATTGAAGACAACAATGTTAAAAGAACAAATTGTATAAGCAAATGAATTATAAGTATGGAATTATAATTAATATGATTTACAATTGTGAAATAATCTTATATATAAGAAATGAAACAACCTGAATATATTTATAAATGTGAGTTGCAAATAAAAATGGATTTAACTAAGAATTTGAAAATTTGAATCCTATTTATTTTGAAAGTTGTTTTTCAAAGTTAAAGATGTTATAATGTTATAAATCTGAATAAGATGAAAAAATTTAAAATTATCTTATATATGTAAAGTGAATAGTGAAATTATATAAGTAAAGAATTATAAATGTGATTTATAAATAAAAGAATTTTTAAAAGTATATAAAGCATTGAATTCACTACTGTTGTTGGAAAATAATAAGGGTGATGACTGCAGCATCATCAATATCATTTTCAAGTTTCTGTGTGTGGATTTGCTACCAATAGTAAATTGAAATTGAAATTTTTTTACGTTAAACAAATTTGATTTAAAATCCAAGTTGGAATTGATAAATATAAGTGAAATGAAATTGGACTTATAATATGAAATAAAGTTTAGCTTGGGTAAAGTTGAGATAAAATTTGAGTTAATAAGTGAATTATATGATTTGAAATTTAACTAAGGAAGGTTAAATTGAATTGAATTTTAACTGGATTTGATAAGTTATTGAAATGGAAATTAAACTTAAGATGGTAAGTGATTACGTAATATGAATTTGGAAGATTAGATAATTAAGTTGTATAATTTGTAAAATGTGAAAAGGTAAGTAAAACCAATTGTAAAAATGGTTAAACAGTTTTGTTAAGTAAAACGAAATCTGAATTTGAATAAGTGATATGAATTTGACTTAAGTAAAAAAGTTAAATAGAATAGAATTTGAAATGAAATAGAGATGAACTTATGTTGTATAATGGAAGTGAAGGTAAATGAAGTTGAAAAGAAAGATAACTTAAGTAATGTTGAATGAAGTTGATTTTGGTATCAAAGCAAATTAATAAAGTGAATTTATGAAGTGATGAATGTGAACATGAGTTATATAAAAAAATTCAACTTTAGTTGTAAGAATGAATTAGCAATTGAATTAACGAGTGAATTGAATGTTAATCAATCTAATGTAGATAAATTGATATGGAATAGTGAATGCAAGTGTTAATTCATTAAGCTAATGAAATTTGAAATTGAATAATTGAATGAAAATCAATTGAATGTTAAACCAATTTAAATTAAAAGTGATGAACCAAATTGAATGAATGCAAGTGAAGTAAATAAATTTGGTAATGTTGGTTATGCACTGTTTGTTAGATGGATGCGAGATGATTGTTAATTGATTGTATAGAAAATCCATATAAAATTGAATTAATGAAATTGAAAGTAAAATAATTGAATCCAAATTGGAAGTTAAGTGAATTTAAATAGAATCGATTTGATTTCATTTGGAAGTAAACTAATTGAATATGAATTAGTGAATGTAAACTAATTGAATATGAATGAATGAATGTTAGTAAAATCCAATGTTAATGAATCAAATGTGATTTAAATTGAAAATCAATTCAATGAATGTTAATGAGAAGTGAATGTATATTGATTTGATTATGGATTTGTTGGATAGAGATTGATTTGGTTATGGATGTTAGTTGGATGATAGTTGGTTGATGGTTGGATTTGTTGCCTTTTGTTGCATTTGCCATATTGGCATATGTAGTAGTTGTGTTGATATATTTGTATATTGATATTACTTTCTATATACATGTTTCTCATGGTTTGTTGAGTGTTTAGTAGGTCGGATGGTGCTTGCTTTGCTTTTGGAGCTTGCTTCCGCGCTATATTAGCCGTATATGCTTGTTAATAATATATAAGGTACATATCTCGGATTACATATCGTACTTTTACACTTTTTTCCCTTCGGGATGCCTCATCCTTGATGATGAGATGTATATTTGTGATATATACTTTTTTTTTGGATCGAAAGGAGGCTATGGCGAATTTTTTTTGAAAATTTAAGGCGTTAGAAATTTTTTGGGAAAATTGAAAAAAAATTGTGAAAACTAAAAGTTTGATTTTTGAGTTAAAAGTTAAACGATAGTAGTTGGTTTTGAAAAGATAACTAAGTAGGTTTGAAAATTTAGAAAAGATTTTGTAAGAAGTTTAATGAATTGTTTTGAAATCTCAATGGATTTTGTGACTTTTTCTTACTTGGTAATTTCGAGGACGAAATTCTTTTAAGTATGGGAGAATGTAACGACCCGGAATTTCTATCATTTGAAATTCATATATTTAATTGATTTTAAATATGCACAAGTAAATTTTATAAGTCAAATAACTTATATTTGAAATATAAGGATTTAATTGGATAATTAAGTTGATAATTTAGTATTTGAAATTGCGTAAATAATTGGAAATTGAATTAAATGTGAATGAAAATGATTTATAAAGTTGAATTAAATCTTATTTGATTTAGAATGATGTTAGAGAACTTTTAAAATTGAATTAAAAGTTAATTTGTAGAAATTGAATATTTTAATATTTAATTGACGAGTGAAAATAGTTATTTTTCAAACAGTCTGGGATTTCGACGAAACCAGTTTCATTAGATCCGTAATGATAAATTATTGTAAGATTTCAAATTTCATGTCAATCGGATGTACGCTTTGTCCGGAGCAAGCTAAAACGTGTCGACATCGGTTTAAGTGAATTTTAAATTTAAATAGTCAATTTGAAAACTTATCTTTCAAATACAATTGAATTGGCTCTCGATATATATTCCATTGCCTTCGGAATGAGGGTAAAACATTATAAACGCCAGGTGGCATGTCTCGTTTCGAGTTTGGAAAAAAAATCGGATGAATAGTGCACGAATATTTTCTATAAAAGGACATTCGTTTTTCACATTTGCAAACCAATAGGGCTTCAAACCCTAGCCGCCACCCTATCAATTAATGGCCAAAAAATCGCCTCCATCCTCCCTCATTTTCTTCAAATCCAACAACCAATTCGTAAAACTTTCTTCTGCAAAGTTGTAGAGGCCAGCGAGCTCTACAAATTCAACGGCTATGATCAAATTTGGAGCAACGAATCAATGGAAAATCGATCTCGAACGGCTGATATTCGCACATGCTTTTCAACGCAGGGGAGGGGCCGAGCATGCCGTGCTCATGGCCGTTGGTGAGGCTCAGGTGGGCGAATGCATCGATGGCCTTTGATCGTGTTCTCGATCCTAGTGATGGCCGCGACATTCAATGGTATTCGATTAGCTTTGGGTTCTTTTTTTCACGAAAAAGAACGAACGTGGGGAAGAAAGAAAGATGCGGACGGATCTGGTGCAAGCAGAATCGACGGCTGTGATGTAATCTTAGGTTAAAAATATAAAATAGAAAGTGAAATTATTTATATTGGAATTCGTATAAACTTTAAAAAGCTATAACTTTTTGATACGAGGTCGAAAACTGACGAAACGAATTGCGTCGGGTTCATATTGATGAACACTACGTGATGGAGCTGGATTGGAGCTAGTGGGAATTTTGGGTAAAATTAAACGGTCGTTTAATTTTATTCGAAACAAAACACTACAACTGCTATTGGACGCAATGTGAGTACAACTGACTCTTTCTGTCTCACTATTATTTTTATATAAGTGAGTAATAATTTATTATATGATGATTGATGATTGTTTGGATGATATATGATATATTGATTGGTATTTGGATATATACCTGCCTATTGGTGCATATGAGACCCCATACGTCCCGGTGTATGAGCGGATGACCCTTTGTACGTGCGTCTGCCTTGAAGCGGACATTGTACACATATTCTAATATGTATATTTGTTGCAGGTGACAGGTTGGAGGGATCCAACTGGATTCCTCACCAGTATTGACTTATTTAGAAATATTATTATATATTCTATTATCATATGATATATGATGTTTTGGATGCCGTGATTAATGTATTTAGTGTTGTTGCAGCATTGGGCCTATTTTTGGAATTTATAAATGTTAAAGTGATGATTTCCAAATTTAAAAGGATTTTAAAGTGATTTTTGAAAGTATACGTTTTATTGAATTTTGGAATTGATTCATTTTTAATAAATAAACGTTATAATTTTAATGATATAAAAATTATGATTTTTGAGAAATATAGTTGAAATGTGATTTTTGAAATATGGGGTTAATGATTTTATAAAATAGTTTAAATTGAGATTTTTGAATTTATTATAAAATCTTTATATACAAGATTTATAAAATTGGATTTTTATATATCAAAGTGATGAAATTATAAAGGAGTTTTGAAAATGTTTTGAAATGATGTTATAAATGGATTTTATAAATAAGAAGATCTATAGAATTATAATTTGTGAAGTTATAAAAATAACAAATTTTGGAAATAAATGATTTATAAGCAATTAGCTTGTTATTTGAATTTTCGGCATATAAATGAAATAAAAGGAATTTATAAACATTATTTATAAACTCGAAATCAATTGAATTTGATAAATTAAATATATAAGTTTATTAAACGAGATATATTCGCGATTTTGGACAGCGAATTATCCTTTAAAATTTAATGTTGTAATAATAAAGAATTTATTTGGGAATTATATCCACGATTTTGGATAGTGGATAATTCTTTAATAAATGTGTGGAAATGTTGGATTTTGTAAACGAAGTATATTCACGATTTTGGACAGTGAATAATCTTTTGAAATAAATAAATGTTTTGGGAAGTAATATTTTAAATTGATTTAAAACGATTTGAAGATGTTTTAAAATGTGTTAAGGATCGAAAGCATAGATTTCAACATTCATTGTTGAAACGTTTTCG
Organism: Allium cepa; assembly: GCA_030765085.1. Lineage (NCBI taxonomy): Eukaryota > Viridiplantae > Streptophyta > Magnoliopsida > Asparagales > Amaryllidaceae > Allium > Allium cepa. The sequence continues at coordinate 240,254,168 of CM060944.1, forward strand.
AGAAGTAAGGAAATGATGGACTATAACACTGTTGTTATAGTAAATGATTTTCGAAAGGAAATGTTTTTGTACAGTATTGGGATTTATATATCTATCTTATTTTCGAATCCCTATGCTATTGATTTTGAGTTGTCGTAACGATGTTTTACGCAACATTCATTTTGACCCAATAAATGTGTTTTAAGAGAATGTTTTCGTTAAAGAATAAAATATATACTTAATCGTGATTTAAGCATATTGAATATTTTCCAAGTGTTGAAAATATAGATTGAATTGTGAATTACTTTTTATTAAATAAGTATATGGAAAAGTTTTCCAATATGAAGTGAATTGTTTTGAGATTATATCTTTTTAAAGATAATTTGAAGTGAATATTTGGCAAATGATTTAATTAACAAAAGATTAATTAAAAGGGCCTAGTGATTATTATGGTGCAAAATATTTTTTGTTTGCTTTGATAGTTAAATAACCAACTATCAAATTGCCCAAAAAAAATTAGTTCCTCGACTTGATGTGGGAACTATTTAGTCCTACACTTAGTATGTAGCCTTCTATGTAGGCTTGATTATCATTTGTGTTAAGGATGTTGATTCGTGTAGTGCGGAGTATTACTCCAATCTATCGAGCTTCCTTCTTGGCCCGAAGGATAGCAAGTTGAAAGTTGGAGACGTGATAAGTCTATGAGACTTAGTTTCTGTGTGAAGTTGAGAAACGCTTTTGCGTTGTAGGTGCGAAGAGACCGGGATCAGGTTTATCTGAAAACCACTTCGGACCAACGTATATGCGACGATTGTGCAGGTTGCTTGTGACGATATTGATATTTCGGAGTTTCATAGTGGGGGACTGCTTGTTGAACGTTTTGGGTTAAAATCCCAATATACATCCAGTAGCAGTGGTCTCTTCATTTTTGAAATATCCAACGCGAGGACTATTCGCTACTAATCCTAGGGATTTCCCGACAGGATGAGGTAGGAAAGTACATTCGGTTTGTCCTGTTCCTGGATAACTTGTATGGATGTTTGTCTGACATTGCATTTCTATATATTACGCACATTGGTTTTTACAAAAGTACATCAGTGGTGGCAGAGAAGGCAACTTCTTTTAGCTTAACACCCTCCTTGAGACATACGAGCTTAGGGATTGTATTTTTGTGGAAGGCAATTAGTAGTCAACGAAAATGGCTGTGTGGCATTCTAAGTGATGTGATATGTGATTGTGAAAGGAAATCGTTACCTCATCAGGCATCATCAACCGGAAAGGACCAAAACAGGGTTAGATGCGACAAGGCTAAGTGGGTCATTCCCAATTAGGATATGATCATCCTCTTCTAGATATATCTTTACACGCTATGACATCATGTATCTGATTATTGTGGTTTGTATGCTATGAGGGCCCTCGGTAAAGGTCGGTAACGGCCGAAGGATGACATATTCGGTACCATCTAGTTATAGAGGTGGGCCGGTCATGTATTGGTAGAGAAACTTTGAGTTGGTTTCTCGGTACATTCTTCTAGAGATGTACTTCCGGAAGGTAGTCCCTTCAACTAGTCATTTGTATGGAAATCCAAACTCCACTATGTACCTGCCAATTTATTAGTAGAGCCTAGTATGCTGGATTTTAATAATGGCAACAATTTCGGCTATTTTAAATATTATTTGTATACTAGACACTAGTATAATATCACATAAGTTTGATATTGAATGTTTTGGTTTTCGTAAGGTAAAAACATGTTCGTGTTTAAGTGTGGACTTGTCTTGTGACGCCCCACCTTTATACCCACGCTAGCCAAGAACACTCCGGAGTAGTGCTGTCAACTAGCACGGAGAATAAGGCTGTTGAGGAGCGACCATCCATGTAATTGCTTATCACACGGTGGCTATAAATAATCTTCGGAAACAAACATAGAAATAATCATATCACAAATCAGTCACAGATATCCATATCACAAAGGCGGAAGAAGATATGAATATATAACTAACACATGAAAGTGTACATCAGAGTAGTGGTCAGTAAGATCCACGATAATACAAAAGAATAGCAACACGTGCTATACAAAAGAATACAACTATGAGTCTATATCTCAAGTGTATACAACAAAAACTGCTAATCTAAACAGTTAGCCAAAAGTCAGAGTGATGAATCCCTGGGAAGAAGTCAAGCAGAAGCACCTGTAACATCTCGGTCTGACCCGAGTATTATTTAAGAAAATAATAAACGGATCAGTCTAGCTATAAATATCAGATGACATGATATAACATAAAAGATATGGCATAAACATAAACATCCATAACGACATACCACTATAAGTATGTAAATAATGATCAACAGAAGATCAATCAATAAGAGATAATCAATATCACAAGAATCTTCTCAAAGATTCGAAGAGGGCATCATACCCTAAACTTGTACTCATAACAAGTCAATGACATAAATTCCAGAAATCAACACGAGAAATCCAGAAATCATAAAAAGGGAAAGAGGCCTATCACATGACGGTCCGAAGACCAAGGGGAGCTACCCCGCATGTGTGAATGGAATCACACAGATTGAGGTCAAGACTAACCAAAAAGCAGAAAGGTATGTGTGAATGGAATCACACAAGTGGTGTCTAGTCCAACCTTGCAATGAAAGAGACATCGCGCAATTGCTAGTCTAATTCATAAAGCGATCATCAAGATCAACGAGAAGTGTCAATTACACTAAGCTAGTAAATATAGAAGTTTAGCTTCATGTCCCATAACCACTTGCTTAACTTAAATATTTACGAACAAACTGTAAATCTTCACTAATAAAATTGTCACAAGAGGTTCAATCGAACAAGTCCAAGAATTAACCGACGAAGTGAACGCAAGCGTTTCATACCGCTTGTTTTACTAAGTCGTTTAATTAGATTTCTCATCCGAGTGAGGTAAAGGCTTGTATATACTAATAGATTGGAAAACGGTTTAAGAAAAGAGCTTTGTTATTAAAAATAGAGTTGAAATTGTTTGTTAAAAGAGTTTTGATATTTACTACTAGTATTGAAACCTTTATATTATAAAGTGACAAAACACATAAGCAAGTGTAGAAACAATCAGTCACAAAGATCGCATACGGAGATGCGAATAAAATCCAAGGAAATCAGCTCAATGTTTTTCAGATAAGATCCCCTACGGAGGGAGGGTCCAGGGGGGTGGCAACCCCCAAGGTGGGGGTGCGGGGGCAACGCCACCGCTTACGGGGTTCGACCTGCCCGGTCAGGTCGCGGGGGTCCAGGGCGCAGCGCCCCCGGCGGGGTGCGGGGCAGCTCCCCGACCAAAACGGTACGACCTAGTGAAGACAAAATGAGGTCTAACGACCTAAAGGGAAAGGGTCGAGCGACCTAATGGTTGCGACCTAGGGGTCTAAGGGGCACGACCTAGTGGTCCAGCGACCTAAGAAGAAACGAGGCCCAACGACCTAGGGGTTAGGTCATGCGAGTTAAGAAGGTCAGCGACCTAACAAAGACACGCGACCTAATAAAGAAACGCGACCTAAAGGCACGCGACCTAGCGACTTAAGAGGCGAGCGACCTAAGTGTTACGGCCTAAGAGTCGAACGACCTAGCGTGGAAGCGGCCTAAAAGCCAAACGACCTAACGACCTAAGGTCATACGACCTAGCGACCTAAAGCCATACGACCTAACGACCTAAGGTCATACGACCTAGTGCAACACGCGACCTAATGCGGCCGAGTGGTTTAAGGTCGGAGACGACCTACGACCTATAAAGGTAGACGGTTGAGCGAGCTAATGAGGTCCAGAGTCGAGCGACCTAGCGACACGGTGTGTTGAGCGACCTAACGAGGTCAATGTTGAGCGACCTAACAAGGTCCAGAGAAGGGCGACTTAAAAGAGGCGCGACCTAAAAGCACGCGACTTAATGGGTTATATGACCCAACGACCTAAGCCACTAACTCGCGAGCGACCTAAGTCCTAGGTCGTGAGCGACCTAACTGCGAGTGAGCAAAAATGGCCAGAGTCAAAGCAGAGCGACCTAACGACCATACGACCTACGACCTAAAAGGCTTGCGACCTACGACCTAAAACCGAGTGAGTCAAATACGAAGGCCGTGACTTTTCCACCCCGAGCGACCTAATGAAGACAGAACGACCTAAGAGCAGTTTTTCACCAAAAACACTAAAAATTGGAGTTTTTCGCCAATCCAATCCAAACCAAATGCAAATGTGCATGCAAAAGTGATAGGGAATCATTCCCAACAGTCCAATATAGTTATAGACTAGATTTGTGAGATAAAAATCTCACCTTTGCACTAAAGTTTATGAAGATGAAGCTTGAAAGCAAGGAGAAGCAATCCAAAGCTTGAATCCAATATCTTCTACTTGAATTTGGAGTTGAATGTTGGATTTGCAATTGAATTTGTGCTTGGAGTTTTAATTTCCCATTCCCACCACCATTAATGCCAAAGCTTGATTAGTTAGGAAATTTATGAAGAGTGAGGAGAAGAGGGTTGGAACTTGGGCTTAATAGGCTAAACTAACCCAAAGTCCAAAGCGGGAAAAGTTAGTGAAATTTCACTAACTCCAAACCTATCGATGTTTATACTTAAAAAGTTGTAAACGACATTTCGAACTCAATGGAAGTGGTCTCGAGTCCTAATTTGACCGTTTGCAAAAGGTAGCTTTTTGGACCAAAATCCGATTAACGAGTTAATATTTAAATAAAATATTTAAATACAAACTCGATAAATATGCGGGTTGTTACATGTCTTACGAGATACTTTTGTTTTGAAAACTAAGGAAAAGTTTGGTAATTTAATAAATTTAGTTGAGAGTGTTTCTCACGCTAGTTTACCAGACTGATTTGGGCATTCTTCCCATTCAACGCTCGGGTCGGACCGAGTATATCTACAGGTTATGCTTTGATGCTTTTGGAGCTTCAACAGAAGAGCTGAAGAACTTCAATTTCGTACATCCGTATTTGCTTGATTATCCGCTGTGCATTGTTTGTTGTTGTATATTATCGGCAATTGTGAGGACAGGTTATTATAACTGTTCAAGCTGATAACTCTGATTGATTATTGAACTCTGATTGATGTATGTATATATACAGTTTCTGTTTTGTAAAGATCATTGATATGATATTATATATTTTACGCTGCGATGTGAGATTCTGTATTGTTCGATTTTGTTCAATATTCTCTCTTTCTTCTCTTCTCTTCTTCTCTCTTCTTTTCTTTCTCTTGACTTTCCGTCAGTTTGTGCTTTTTGGGACGTACATGTGTGGATTATTGTCGATTCAAAGGGTATGGATTTTCGGGTCGTCACACAGCCTCAGGCAATGAACCCGATTGGAAGAAAATTTGATTGTGAGAAAATAGCTAGGCCTAGCGTTCTAATATAGTGGAGTTTGGGGATCTCGGACCATTAGTCTCTTGTTTCTCCCATAAGTTCTTCATATTGACTTGGATGTTATGTGTGGAAATTGATCAGAAAGCCGCCACAGGCGCAGCGGTACAAGTTTCGAGGCCATACTCTAACAATTACAAAAATGTTTATTTTCATTGTTTATCGTTATTTGATTATTTAATTATTAAAAATGCAGGGTGTTACACAAACTAAAAACTAGCTACCCTAACATCCTCTCTGGATAGGCTTCTCTCATACTATTCACAGTTAAATTTCAACTTTTTACTTTTCTTGCATCCGTAACCAATAATTTTTAACCATTGCTTCAACTTGCAATTTACAAATTTTATAAATATCAACTTATTTCCTCATATTTTCAATAAAATAATTTAAATGAAAATTCTCGGAGTTTAAACTCCCAGTTCTCAATTTACTTCAATCAATTTGAAATCACATATATATGCACACACAATTCTTGGTATAGTAATTCACTTGTTTGAATTTTAAATCAAAACTAACTTTACTAAAAAAACCATTGTAGCAATTCCTCTCTTAGAAACTCGAAAATGAAGGTCGATGATGATGCAGTCATCGTCGAAATTATTTTTCAACGACTGAAGTGAGTTCAGTGCTTTCTATTCCTTTTGAACCCATTAAATATTTCTATTCAAAAATATTTTTCAAATAATACTATTACTATTTTCCAAAGCTTTGAAAAACATTTTCAAAACCAACGGGATTTAAATTCACAATGTCCCAACTTTTAAATTCCTTTTTACTTATAAACCATAACTATGTAATATAATTCAGGAATTTCATTTCATTTCTATTTATAAATAACATTTACAAATCATGTTTACAGAATTCCATTTCATTATATGAAATTATTTCTTCACTTTTAATCTTGTTTCCATTATAATATCAACTTTTATTTGATCACAACAACAAATGACAATAGTTTAACATTATCATTTCTAATAACCAAGCACACCATATACAACTATAATAAATTCTGAAAAATTATTCCTTTACGTATAAAAATAATTAGGGTAAAATTATTTCATTTACCAGATTTCAAAACAATACCGTGTCGAATTGCTCTTTCAAGTGTTTAGAGATCCCTATCGATAACATTAATGACTCGTATTGACCAGAATCCATAAGCCACTCAACAAATCAACCAACACAACGAAAAACCATTTTTTTATATCACTAACAATTACATGCTCATAGATACACACACTCATACTCAAACTCATTCTAGGGTACTACCGACCCTTTCTCTAATGAATTACCCCATCAAAGCCAAAGTTCTCGCTTAACCTTCAACTCTGATACCAAATGTAATGATTATGACTTTCAACCCTCGAAAATCGATACTAATACGTCCACTGTATTACATGCCAAGAAATTGAATGCCCGAAAACCCGATTGTTAGGGGAAAGAAGAAAAGAGATAGAAGAAAGACAAACAATAACACATAATCTCATAATCACGGTGGAACAATAGGTAATAGATAATAACATATCTTTATACAAAAAAACTATATTGTTATTTATAGCACCATCATCAGAGTACAACAATCAATAAATCAATGATGGACAATTATAATAACTTGTCCTCACCAATGCTGACTATACAGTCTACACACAGTAGAATATAATCAAGTACGTGAATACATCTCTGTCATCCAACCCATATCCTAAGCTCCATAGAATCCTAACCTGAATCTGTAGATACTCGGTCTGATTCAAGCATTATAATAAAATAACACCTGAGTCATTCTAGAAACCAGCATGAGAAAACAAACTCAATTGGAATTTTATTATTTTCAAAAAGCCTTTTGAAAAACAAAGGTATCTTGTAAGACCACGTCACATATAAACACAACGGGATTTTACCTTACAATAACCAAAACATTTTATATCAAAATCATCTGATATTATAATAGTGTCTATAGAAGGTAAATTTGAAAATAGCTGAAATGCTTGTAACTCAAGTTTCAACATAGTTGGGCAGAATTAAAACCGTACGGCATTTATTGGAGAATGGATTCCATACTATGATCAAGTAAGGAACTATCTTCCGATGGATGCATCTCTAGATCAATGCACCTGGGCCTGACAAGAACATCATGTACCCTACCACACAGAACCGGCCTAGCACTTGAATACCAGTACTGAATATGTTATCATCCCGATCTTTTGACCTTTCTGAAATCTCATGCACAACCAATCCATAAATATGTAAATAAAGGGTATCTAGAAAGTGATGACATAAACTAATGGGAGCGACCCAATTAGCCCTACTACATGCCCTATTTCGGTCATTTCCCGGTTGATGAGGATTGAGGCTACGTTTACCTTTTTGAATAGCATGCATACTTGGAAAAATAAAACTGCCTTCCAGGCAGCAATGCAATGTTAATGTTCATCCATACAAGTTGTCCTGGGTCTGGACAAACCGAATCTCCTTCAAGATCACCATCTCCATTATCTTCGAGTTACCAAAATTCGTAACACATAAATCAGATTGAAGTGGTTTTTAGATAATTATTCCGATTTCGGTCTCTTCAAAATGATCAATGAATTTGGCTAGATTTGATAGTCAGTTATTTAAGTATCAAATTACATACATAAAACTAGGCCCATATTACAAATTTTACCAAATATTTAGTTCAAATATCTTTACAAAGACATATATTCAAATCACTTTCAATATTTCAATATTTCGAAACAATTTCCATTTCTTATATCCATAATAGGATACTTCTAACACTTAGAAATATTTCTAATTTCAATTTGTAATCCATCACTTGGAAAAATATTTCTATAAAATCATTTCGTAGTTAGAATATTTCTAAAAACCATTTAATTCCAATACATAGGAATATTTCATCTTATCTCACAAATCTCTGGAATTTTATTAATTCCCCTTACTTTTCCAAAAATTATCAATTATAATCATTTATAATCCAACTAATGATTTATAACTCATTTAATGAATTTTGAAGTTCTCGAGTCTAACTATTTTGGAAAATTTCCTTAAACTCCCAGAATTCCTATTATAACATTCCATTTATACAACCACATCTGTTCAATAAAATCCGGTTCACAATCTTGAGAGAATTTATAAATAAATTCGAATTACTTGCTTTTAAATTATGTATATATTTATATAATGATAATTTAAAAAATAAGTTTAAATAATTATTTAAAATGTCAAAGCACCTTTAGAATAAACATCAATAACTAGTTTCGAATTTTTAATAAATTCTAATCGATTACCAAACATATTTATAACTTAGAATTCATCCAACAAATTTAAACATTTAAATAACTAAATTTCTAAAAATTCTAATCCAATTAATAGTTTTAGAACTACATAATTTAATAATTAAAAATCCGCTTTTTAAAAAAAAATCTTAACTTCTTGCAAAAACCATTTTTAAAATTCAACATTTCCAATTTATTACTTATAAATTTCTCCCTCGATTCATCACAAATCGATTCATATTACCAATTCCATAACTATTCCAAAATTCCAATATGGAATCCACTATTTCTCTCTAAACCAATTTCCCGATCTCATTATAAATTCTCGCTATGATTTTTATATTTCCAATTTACCTAATAAAATTACTTTATTTTCTTTGTAAACATCGTTTATAACTTCAAAATCTCATTTCCAGTTTCTAACGGTTTCATATCATTTGAAATTCTATTCGTAAATCTATTTCTCAAATGATCCAAACTATATACCGAAACCATTGAAACCACGATTTCTACTTCCATTTCATAAATTAAAACCTTATTGAAAAATCCAATACAACCAATTTCTTATTTATTTACAAATTCCCTTTTATTCTTCTAATCTATTTAAATCTCAATTTTTAAAAGCCTTATTAATTTAAACAAATATCACTTAAGATTAATTATTTAAAATCCTTTATATCACTTAAGTCAAACCATTTTTTTATTCAAATCAATTTCTTTAATTAATCCAAAATTCAATATAAGTATTTCACTTCCAAATCGCTTTTCATTTTCCTTTCAAATCGAAAAATAATATTTATAGTTTTAAAATAATAAAATTAAGGCCACTGCTACGATTGCATCCAATAAATCCAAATCACACTATAATCTATCACAGATTATTCAATCATAATATATATCGCAATATATGAAATTTAAATCAACATTTTTAAGGAATCAAGTTGGATCCCTCCAACTTGTTTCCCTACATCCACATATGTTAGATAATGTAAAATACCAATCCTGCTTCGAGGCGGGATATCGCGGTAATATAGGAACATCCGCTATTATGTGGGGCGTATAGTGTCTCACCTGCTCCAACGATGGAAAATATATCCAACTACTAATATATACTAATATATATATATAATAAATAATATTCAACTAATAATAATCTATCAATTAATCCAATCAACAAATAAATAATTTTTTACTATTTTAAAATACCCAATTATCCAAGATGAGTGAGATTTACTCACCTTGATTTATCAATTTGCAAAACGTTCCAAATTTTAAATTAAATTGAACGACGTTCGATTGAACTGATCTGGATTCAATTAACTAAGTCGAGTTCTATATTTTATCTAGATTATTTGTTAATTAAAGAAACTTAACAAAATCAATTATTCTAAATAAAATTAAAATTTAAATAGTTCATTAAATAATTAATTTATATATCAACATGTGATTAATTTAATAAGAAATTACTTAATCGTCACTTTAAACTGTTATAATCATTAATTTTCACATTGTAGAAATCTCGAAGATATTAGGTTATATGGAAGTACTCCATGATAGTGCAACGACTAAAAATTCTTGCATTGATTGGATTTAAAATAAATAAGCAATAGAGTTTCCTTTTATAAATTGTGAAATGAGATAATTGTGTAGACTTTTCATTTTAAAAACCCTAGCCCAACCCAAACAGGTCCAAACCCAGCCCATACATCAACTCCAACCTAAATCCCCCTTCTCTTCTTTCTTCCCAGTTCTTTCCTCCCCTCTCACTTTGAATTGAACAAACGTGCATGACCCTGTGCACGTGTACACGACTACCGACCCTCGAATCATGCCGCCGACCATCCCCACAAACCACCTACGGCCATCTCCTCATGTACATTCACCTAGAAAACTCGATCAACTTTGATTCGAAAATTTTAAGCGTCAACCCGAAACCTGGAAATAACCATGCCCCACCAAGTAGCTTCACCTTGCCACCGCACTCGACCATCAACCACCAAACTCCATCCATGGCTTCGCCCCAACCTCCTCCATCGATCCCCCTATGCGCACGTCTATCCCTCTGCTCCATCATCGCCATTCTCTACAAACCCGAAACAAAAAAACCAGCACACGACACCCTACATCGACCTTGTCTACCCCACACATGTAAGTAAAAATTAACGCGACATTTTTCCTAGGTGCATCATCAATTAAACCTCCTCCACGCCCAACCCCTTGAATCGAAATCGAATTGGTGGCCAGTATTTGTCATTATACCCAATTTCATTCATCCTCATAATTCTCTTTCCATAGGCCACTTAAATTGTCCAAGCCCATTTTATAAATCGTACTTTCCAACCATGATCTTGAATATATAATTTATTTGCTAATTATGATATTTGATTTTCGACCATGTTAAACCAATTACTATAAAATGGGATTTCCTCTTCCTCCGCTTGATGAAATTGCATGATATCAATTTTAAAATAATCCCTATTCTAAAACAAACACTTTTTATTTTGAAATCAAGATTTAAAACCACTTGGATGATGAGATAATGATTTTCATAGTTGCAAGACTTGATTGTTGTAAACAACTAAACATGAACAGGGTGTTTTTGAGGAAGAAGAGCAGTGTTGAGTTTTAGGGTGACCTAGCCATGTCTAACACACATAAACAAGGGCATATACACACAATAGGTACATGTACAGATCAAAGATTCATCCCAAAAATCACAGTGCACACACACACACACACAGATATATATATATATATATATATGATATCTAGTAACTAAAAAATGTTTTACTAACATCTGTAAAAGAGATGACGAAGTACTACTCTTTAACCTCTCCCTTCAAGCCTTGATCAACTATATATATTTTTATTTATATTAGCAGATCTTTATTTTTTTAATGGAAGTGAGATTTTTTTTCATAAGTATGAGCAGTAAACAGGTATGACTCTATATATATAGAAGAGAAGGGTCAGTGAAGTATAGGGTGGCTAGTATACATAGGGTGGCTGAGATTGTACAGGTTTCATCTCTTTTTTTTCTTTCTTATGTGTAGGATGATGTGATCTTTTTTCAAGCAAATTTGATTTCATGGGTTGAATTGATTTATGACTTGATTTAATTTTATTTGTGCTTGATTTGATTTCTGCCATCACGATGCTTCTTGTATGTATACACACCATCACGATGCTTCTTGTATGTATACACACACACACACACACACACACACACACATATATATATAGTTATATACATTTACAAATACATATTTTACTTATACCTATTTACATATTTACATATTTATTTAGATATATACATATTTACATATACACTATTTTATATAAAAGTATATACATATATAGACATTTATATATATTTTTGTAACCATATGTTTGAAATGGTGAAGCATATATACATATATTTGTTTATCATATTCATAAATTTACATTTTAAATTTAATATAGTTTTCAAAATTTATAGATTCAGATATTTCCTACATCAAAAAGTTTATTTATTCGACTTATAAAAATTAATATTCCAATATTTGAAGTTTATCGATAACCGATGGCTAAAATCCAGGTCGTTACATTTATTGCCACTTATAGTTCACATTCATAAATAAAAGGCATGAAAATAATCCGCATAAGGTGGCAATGAATGTAAGAGTAAATTAGAAGAGTGAAGATGAAAAGGTAAATTATGTTGCAATTAAAAACTAGTCAAGTCTATGTTAAAAGGAAATAGTCAAGTGTAAATTTCTTTTACCCCCTTTAAAATCACCTATTAACATTTAATATAATACCGTATGAGATTTCAAACCTAAATAATCCTTTTTTGATATAATTAGATCTAAAACATAAGTCCATATTTAGGTATAAACATACATGCAATACACTAACATTAAATTTGAAACATGAACTGAATCAATTGGAAATAAATGACTAAATTTAAATTTATTTCAATGTATGTTTACAATTAACGTCTTCTCTCTTTTTAATTAGAAGATTCCAATCACATTAATTGCCATTGATTTCTATGTTAAATTTTAAAAAAAAAGAAATGAGACAATTCAATTCCTTTTTGTAGTAATTTAATGTAATTATTGTATACAAACTAAAAGTTTTTAATTTCTAATTAAATAATTGATTTCTTATTCATGTAATCAATATTTTAGCTACCAACATTTTAAATAAACATATGATTTCTTTTTTAATAAAGAAAAATATATATTTTTTACAATTATTATTCCTATCAATTGGAATTTACATTTATACAGTCAATTATTTTATTCCTTAGTGAACTTTAAAATTATATCCAAATTAAACTTTACAATTATATTCCAAAACATTCATTTTTTTCTTTACACATTAACATTTTGGTATTTCAAATCATATTGTTAATATGAAAATTAAAAATTATTTCACATCATTTGATTTGAGTTATCATCATTTAACTTATTGAAATTTGTTATTTAAGGATTTTATGTTATATTGTAACATACGTCTAAATTAATAAATCGTAAAAACTTTTTTTGTAACTATTTTTTCCAATAATTATATTAATTTAATATTTCTAAATGGTTGAAATATGGTTACATATATACAACAAATATACATCTCATCTCAATGATGAGGCATCCCATGGGAAAAAACATAAAAGTGCGGTATGCGGTCCGCGATATGTACCTTATATTATTATTATTATTATTAGCGAATTCACTCATATTAAAGCGAGCAAAAGCATATGGAATCGCAAATACATCCAAACGGTCTTTGTATACACCTATCTCAGCTCACTTTGAATATTAGTCACTTATAAAACAATATAGAAACATCTACGACTTTAATAGAACTGTATAACATGAATTCTTAATTTAAATCATAAGCACAAGAACTGAAACATGACATAATAATCGTATGTGACCAAAACAGTTACAATAATGATTTGTAACAAAGGAAATCATCCAACAAATAATATCCATCTAACTAACCCATATCTATTTCATTCACATTTAGTATTTTATTCAATTTCAATTTATTTCACTATGTTTAATGCACAAGCAAACAATTCACATTTATAAGGAAACGTAAATGTAACGACTCGGTGTTTCACTGCTTTGGTTTGTGGATATTTAATTAATTTTAAATATTCAAATATATAGGTTTTATAATGAAAATAAAACTCTTTTTTAATAATGAGTAGTAATGATGAAATAGTTTTTAAAATTTGTTTACAAAAATATATAGTTCGATGAAAAACAGAAAATGTGACCGAAAACTGTTTTTCGAGTTTTCAATGTTTCATCGTATAAAAGTTGTTTGAAATGTTGTGATCTCTTTTGTATAATCATACACATTCAAATTTAAATACTTTAGGTTTGGATGATGTTTTTATGTGTGTATTAGGGATGTGTACTTGTATGTATATCTAAGTATATAAAGTATAAAAGAAAAGAAAAAACGGAAATTAGTCACATCAAGGGGAGAAAAAAAGGACCTAAGGTACAAGGAAGGAAAAAACATGTTTAAACATGTTATTTTATGATTTTGGGATGGGTAAAAAGGAAGGGTGACGTGGCATGTAGTGGTGGAGGGTAAAGGATGATGGTCGTTTAGGTAATTTCAACCTTGTCTATGAATATCACTTTTCTTCTCTAATTTTCTCTCTTTTTTGTTCGGTCATATCTTCTTCATTTTTAACTCAAATTGTGATTTTTTTTTCAAAGTATGTTAAATTCCAATGGATATAAATCTGTTTTAGAACATTTCTTCAAAATTTGAGTGTAGCTATTCCAAAATAGATTTCGAAAGATGTGTGCCCTAATTAATCAAAGTCTAAGCATTATGTTTAAGCATTATGTTTAATCTAAGAATTATGTAAACTATTATGTTTAGTTCGAAGAAATGTTCAAAATTTTCTTCAAAGTCTGAGCATTATATTTAGTATAAGCATTATGTTCAAAATTATTAATTAAACTCTAATTAATCAAAGTCTAAGCATTATGTTTAGTTCGAAAGATGTGTGCTTCATTTATGTGATGGCTATGGTACATAAATTTTGGGTTGGTTGTGAAATAGAAGTGGAAAACAAGTTACAAATTACAGGTATCCATAGCGATAGTCACTATGGTTGTAGTTTGGGAAATTGCACGATTTCAAATTTTTTTAACGTGTTTTGTTTTGAGCTTTTTAGGGTTTAAACCATGATGTCACATCAAATCTTTACTTAAATTTCATATCGAATCTTTATTTAAATGTCACATCAAATCTTTACTTAAAAGTCACATCAAATCTTTATTTAGTTGTCATATCAAATATTTACTTAGTTGTAAAATCAAATCTTTATTTGATTTGTGGATAACTATTCACTTAATTATTTCATAATTCGTGTTAAATTTTAAAAAAAGGTTGTTTATTTTAAGTTTATTTATTAATTAACTCTTAATTAATTAAGTAATATGTAAGTAATTAAGACTTAACCGAGATTAATTAGAGTTTAATTACAAAAAATGTTTGTTTGATTAATTAAGATTTAAATTAAGCTTTAACTTATGACTTAATTATTTTAAATTAAGGTTAATTTATTATTTAAGTTCTAATTATAGTCTATTTAATTAATAAATTAGGATTGATTAATATTTAACTATTTATTTGGGTTTAAATTATTTTTTAAAATTAATAAAGGATCAGTTAGGGTTAATTATTTAATAACTAATTAATTATTATTTATTTTAGGTTTAATTTATTATTTATGTTTAATTAAAGATGTTTAATTAATTAATCGAGATTAATTAATGCTTAATTATTAATAAAGGTTTAAATAATTATTTAATAATTAATAAATGATTAATTAGAGTTTAATTAATAATTAATTATTGTTCAACTATTTTATTAAATTAAGATAAGATTTAATTAAAATTAATTATGATTTAAATAAGGATTTAACTTCTAATTAATTACTTAAAAAAGGGTTTAAAAGTTTTAAATCCTTTGGATTTTCAAAAGTAAAATTGTTCAAAGGTACTTCTTTTTCGAAGATGGCTTTGAATACATGTAATTCAAGTGTTGATACTATTAAGAAACCATATAACTGTGAATGAGTTATATTGAAGATGTTGGGTTGTGTGGACATGTGTTAGCAGAATAAATCCATGTTCTGCTATAAATTGATTGTTTGTTTATTTGGTTATATGGATATGCATTAGCAGAATAAATCTTCGTTCTACTGTAAATTGTTTATTTGCTTGTTTTTTTGTGTGGACATTTATTAGTAGAATAAATCATTGTTCTGCTATGAATTGGTTGATTAGTTTGGACACCTATTTTGCAGGATAAATCGCCACCCTACTATTGTGTTATTTGGATATGTATAATCTAGTTAGTTCAGACTAACATGTTATTCCCTGATTTTGATATGACTGTATTTACATATATATTGATCTATGTAAATAATTGATAAGTGAATTGAAATGGAAACTGAATGATAATATAAATTAGTACCATTGGCATTACTAAGCCTCTTCTCGAATTACTAAATATGATTTTGAATTAACTTTAATTCTTAAATCGACTTAGGTTTAAAGATTATAATTGATTTTTAAATTTTATTATTATGTTACTAAGTTATTTTCAAATAATTTTTTTTTTTTTAAAAAGGGTTTACTAAATAAAAGGTTTCTCCTGAAGTAATTTAAAAATTATATTTTTAATGATATTTTATAAAGGAAATTGTAATAGCCCGCATTTTTAGATAATTAAATAGTCAAATAAAGATGAACAATGAAAATGAGCATTTTGGAGTTGTTATAGTATGGCCTCAAAACTTGGACCATTGTGTTCATGGTGATGTTCTAATCAATTTCCATATATAACTTGTTGAAATCCAAGTTAATATGAAGAAGTTACGAGAGAAACAAAAAATCAGAATTATATAAATTGAACAAAAAAAGGAGTAAGACCCTATGGGTCGACCATCGACCCATAGGTCGATACGTTTTTCCTTGACGAGAAATCGTCCAGGGACGTGCCGAAGTTATATAATTCAATTTTCATGCGATCTGAAGCGTTATTTTCTGGATCCAATGATTCACAGTGAGCCAGTGACGTGGCTGCACCAGATTTACTCCAAAAACCCGACGGTCTGAGATTCCCAAACTTCATTATAAATAGAACCCTAGGCCTAGATATTTTCCCACAATCAAATTTTATTCTAATTGGGTCTACTGTAAATAGAACCCTAGGCCTATCTAAATAGAAAACATTTCTAGGGAGAATATCCTTCTAAAAAAATATTAGACGCCTTAGAAAGGGATCCAGGAAGGCCATGGAGTACAGCTAAGGATGACATGTGAGTAGATTTAAATTGTATCTTTTTTATTTTTATGATATATTATATCGTCAAATTTCCATTTAATATTTAATTCAGCATTTATTTCATTGATTAGTTATACTAGTCGGTTAAGTTGAAACTGTAAATTTTATAAGAGAAGTTCATTTATATTTAAATGTTATTTATATGGAAAAAGAAAGTAATCCAATTAAATATAAGTAATATTAGGCTTAAAAATTATAGAGAAAGGCATAAGCCTAAAAGTGAGAAATTTACAATAAATTATGTAAAAATGGGAGAAATGAATTAGAAAGGGGAAAATCTAATAACTTGTTGTGGAAGTTAATGACAGATTGGTTGGTTGGTTTAGAAAAGAGGATTAAAGCAAAATAGAAATATTTCTGTATATTGCATTGCCCAACAATTAAAGAAACAATAGAAGAAATATCTTGTAGTTACGAGTTATTGTTTATCGTATTGTTTAGTATTAAAATATGGAAATGGATTTTTAGCATGGTTTTTGTAACCAACCAAATGGAATAGAAATACTTTCCAGACTAAAAGAAAATAACGCGAAGCATTAAATAAATTAAAGAAGAAGAAATAATCAAGTTAATTATTGGACAAGACTTGAAATAATAAACAGAAAATGTGACTAGATTATTGCGCAAATAGTAGAGTATAAAGCAAAGTAGTTATTATGATAAGTAACTAATGACAGTTGGACATAATTCCAAGTTAAGACTGTTATATAATATAAGAGAGCTAAAGAAAATTTAGTATCATAATAAAAGAAGACAGACTAGAATAGAAAAGAGATACTTGGAATTACATTTATAACATATAGGTGTAAAAGAAGAAAAGAATATAAAAGTGACAATTGCATGTAAAATTGTAACACGTAGGTTAAAAAGAAAGAAATAGAAGAGGCTTATTTTATCAAACTTAGATCTTGGATTAAGTTAATAGGCAAAAAAATAATAGCAGTAGCTTGTACCGACAACGTTCCCTTTAAGGTCTAGGATTGATGGTCTCACACGCGATTGGGGCTGGGCAGGCTGATGACGGCAAATAAGTAGCCAACGGAATAAGAGAAGTAAACTAAATGAATAAAAAAAATTAAACGTAGGGTCTAATAAAATGGTATGGTGCTTTTGGAGTAGGCCAAAGAGAATCAAAATAAAGAGCCTAACAAAGCAGTTTATCGCAGATTTTCAGTACACAGGGAGCATGTCCAACTTAGTTAGTTTGGGCTAGAAGGAAGTACGAGACTTCAACGGGACATGAGGGTACTGTAGGGTGGCCCTCTGGGGTAGGCCTAACGAAGCTGCTCCCCTAGAGGCAAGTCTATAGGTGTTCCATCAAAAGAGTATGCCTTGACTGTTTTTGCATTCCAGGCCTAACGAAGCGAACCTTTGTAGGTAGACAAAAGGTTGATTATTGAGTAGGATATTCATATGACACCGTACTCTAGTTTGCGAGTAGTTCATAGTGGTCAGGATACATAAGGATAGTCGCATGCGGATATCAGCCATCATCAGTCAGAGCAAGTTTGGGAAAGACTAGAGTTAATCCAACAGGCCAATGATTCTTTCACAATTATACATTGGATGAGGGGCACATCCAATTGGATCTTTAGATTGTTTGCAGTAGGACATAGCCACTCAGCTCTTGAAAGGTCTTTCGATTAGATGAGAAGGGATACCTGGGGCCATAGCGACGGTAAGAAAAGAGGCAGACCAAGTAGAATATCTGTAATGTAGGCCTAACGAAGGGGATCTTTACAGATATTGAAAATCCCCGACTGAGTTCCCAGTACAATAAACAGGACCTTTAATAGCATTTAAAAAACCCTGTGAAAGACTTTAAAATCATTGTTAATTGCGCTGTGTAACGACATGCCATTATAGGTCAGGAACATACTATAGCAATAAAGTAAATGTGGTGAAAAGTAGTTTATAATAGCGTTTAATGGATGTTATTAATACATTTCATAGCGTTTCTTTTGATGATCCATAAACTTTTCTTTGTGTTCAAATTTTGCTGTCAGAAGTATGTAATGGCAGTTATCTCTTTCCATAACACTTATTTACAGCGTTTTTATATGTTTCCATATGTGTTCCTTTCAATGCTTTTTTCCGTTGTTAAGAACTCTATTATGACGGTTCTGAAATGCTATAAAGTCTACCACAGCATTTTTGTAATGCTATGAAAATACTAAGTTTACACAGCATGTGTTATTGCTTACCATTTTTGCATTTTCCCTTTTATTTATTACTTTTCTATACACATCGGTAACAATTTGTACACCAACATAGTTAAATCGACATGCACATTTCATAATCAACGTATTATATTAATAACACATCACATAATCAATATGTAATATTACATAATCAAAATACGCAATATTCTTACATCAAAACATATATAATACTTCCATAATATTTCATAAACAGTGTAGAATCAGTGGCAGCTAGTAACCAAAAGTAGTAATACATACAATAATAGTCCTTCTAGTTGATTTAGTCCAATAATAGTCCTTCTAGTTGATTGTCCAGCCATTTAGAATCTTTTCAAATTTTAAATAGTGACTTCACCTGTTTCTTAACGAAAGCACCAAAATGTTTGATCCAAAAATGGAACAAACACTGAACAAAAAATAAAAAAGAATAAAAAGTGAAGAAAAAACAAATTAAAATGAGCAAGAAATGAATGTACGAAGGTTGGTTCCACAAATTTTGTAAGGGTTGAATCCACTTAACGATTTTTTTGCTTATCTTCTGACTTGGGAGTAGAAGTTCTTAGGGTTGTTACAACTCTGACGCTTAGATTTTTAGAATTACAAGAATATCATGTAGATTGGTACTAGAGCCAAAAAATCCTGAAAAATGAGTCCTACCCATTTATTTATGGAGGTAGGGAGCGTAAAATCTCGCACAAAAAATCTCCAGGTTGTTCTCCTTATTATAGACCAGTTCTCTATGAAAATAGGGTGCAACATCATCATTTTTGTAAGCGTCGGTATGACTCCAAGGTAAGGGGTTAGTACCGATCCATAAAATGGCCAAACTGGTCGTCTTGAACTTTTCGCTTCGGCTCATCTTGTGGCTAATATTATGATTCCGTTCTTGTTTGCATCAATAATATCTTGTTTCGGAGCCCAAATAACGGAGTTGTAGAAGAATAAAGTTTCCAATTCAGGAGTTCATAAGGATTGATAGAGCGGTGCATAGAATCAACCAAACAATAGTTGAAGTAGGGTTCTTGCATCAAGGAAGGCTAGTAGGCAGGAGATGGGAAGGCTTGGTGAAAGTTTTATGGGTCGGTACCAACCCCACACTATGGGGTTTTGGGTCCATGAGTTTTTGTGGTGTGTAGGTATTTGTATTGTGATCTTGGTTGTACTTTGGTTTTTAGGATTCGCGGTCACTACTATGGGTATCTTTCCTTAATAGCTTCGAATTATGACTCGTTGGGTTCGTTCGTGTACTACACGGACAAAAGGTGTAATAACAGTATGAATAATATACTTTATTTTTAGAATAATATACTATGAGTATAGTATGCATTTACAAAAATTTACAAAATTTCGAAGTTAAAAAACTCATTTGAAAATTGTTTTAAAACTTTACTTTCAAACCGCAAAACCACAACCAAAAATTTTCTAACATTTAAACACGTTGGAGTTAGGTGTTATAACCTTTTCCTAGCCATCAAAACTTGGTTCAAACAGCATTCTAAAACCGCAAAAGCACTACCAAATATTAAACATAAGGTTTAAAGAGAAGGGATTCATAGTGCAATGCGATTTCAAAGTGTGAAAGCATAATATTCCACTATTCAACATTTTTACTACTTTAACATCTCAACCGACAACAAATCATTTATATAAGAAAGATGCATATAAAACTAAATCAGTAATGGTGAGAAACACCTTAGGGTCAGTCTAAAATGTCCCATATAAATCACATAGATGTATATTCTTCAAAGTGTTCCGTAATAACCTATTCACTATGAAAACACTTCGACTTCCTCTTGCTTTTTCCCCTGCAAGGCAATGGTTATTTGTGCCATCCACTGCAAAGCGAGAAAAAATCCAACGAAGTAATATACACAAGCACAAGCATCATAAGAAATAATTTATATTTTACAACAAGTTGTCAATTATACAACCATTTTAAAGTGAGATTAAGTCACTTTAAGCCAAAGATGAAGCTATCACTTCCTACCACAATAAAAAGACACCTTCTTATCCTCAACCAAAGAAGCGAAGCCAAGCCTAGAATTCCACCAAAAAGTGCATGACCAAGGGATAAAAGCCCTATATAGGGTACATCCTTCAAAAAAAATGGAAGAATGGATTCCAAACTTTGACCTTTAGTAAGATGGCGGTGATTTCAAGGTTATTCTAAGGCCATATAAAAATTGAAGGAGAAGGGGAGGTTTTTTGATATGGTTTTTACTTTAGAAAATAAAGAAGAGAGCTCAAAGTTTTGAGCAAAAGAACAAAATGAAAAGTGGAGGCATACCCTCTTTTTATAAACTCTAAGATAGTGAGCCTAAACCTACACTTACCCCCTTAGCCTTACCATCCTACTCCCTTATGTAATGCCATGTGCCATTGTACCTTTCTATCAGATCACAAAAAAGTCTCCTCCCCCGAATCATCTTGTAATGACTTTTTAGAAACTCCTAATTACACTGAGGGTAATTTATTTATTTAGTGCTAAATGAACTCCTATTTACTATACGTGTACAACAAATATAAGTGTGTGTGCAACAACGTTGCAATAACTTTCATTCCATAAAAAGTAAAAATTTGAAAAACGAATTTCGATCACATTTTCAATTTTTCATCATGTTGATTTGTTTGTGTAAAAAAATCTACAAAATGAGTTTACCATTATTATTTATTAATTGAAAGGAATTTAATTAGGCCATTAAATCCATTTAATTAATATTTAATTCACTATTCAAATATTTAAATAATCCCTATATATTTTAAGTAAAATAAAGTATTATTATTTTGTGTGGGAAAGTTGGTTTTATAGTGGTCATACCGCTATAAAAAAATTTACAAGTGTAAATCTTAGATGCCTTAGCAGCTTCGGTTTTAAAGTGTATCGTCCACTATTAACTGACATATAAACTAGCTGTTTGGCAACCATGCTAAAGAGCTTACATGCACACTCGATTTATTTTGGACATTCACTTGAACTTTTCCAGAACTATCATCAGACCGCTTCACTACAATGCTACTCTATACTCCATCTCCATATAGTTCCACAACATTCTTCTTCCTAGAGCATTTGGCTTCCTTTTTCCTCATATACTGAGCCACCATTGCATAGAAACGCTTCAATGTTGTGGGTGGTTTGCAAGCTAACTAGTCGCCAAAACGAGAATCTAGGTCAATCCCTTTTGATACCGCCATCAATATTGAATGTTCATTTGGATTACTAACTTCCGTGATGGCTGTATGGAATCTCTCCAAGTAGTCTTTCACTGATTCTCCCTGAGCCTGGCTCATACTAGATAGGTACATTGCATCATTGGGGCGAGTTGCATGCATACGGAACTGCTTTAAAAACTTCATCACTGAATAGTCAAATCTAGTGATTGACCATGGGGATAATCTTGTAAACCACATAGTTGCTATTCCAGAAAGAGCAATAGGTAAACATTTACACTTGGTTGCATCGTTTGCATGTGCAGAATGCATCAACCATTCATATTTCATGATGTGCTACCTGAGGTTGGTCTTTCCCTCACGGGCAGGCATCGACGGAATAATAAACCTCCTTGAATATTCCATATGTAAGATATTATCAGTGAATTGGGTATTGGTTCTTAAGATTCCCCAATCACCATTGGTCAAACCTTGGCTATCTCTCACCAACTGCCTAACCATAGCCAACAAGTCCGTCATTTAATTTGTCGAAGCCAAGCGTTGGTCGTGTTCCACCTTATGTGGATGGTCCAGTCAACGTCTACGGGTCGTTCTGTGCCCTCTTGGTTCAATATACTCTCGACGTATATCACATACATTCGCTTCGTCATCATTCTAAGGAAGTAACTTTTCAGCATTATCTAGAAATGCAGCATTCACATTAATCGTAGCATCGTCGGTGTGTAACCCGGCAGTCATTGATCGATATCGTCCATCTAGAGAACGATCGGTACCGATCGTTCTAGATGGATTGGCACTGATCGTTGCTGCTTGTTCAAGAATGATCGGTGGAACTGGGTTGATGCTTCAGTATGTTTTCTGTCTGTTCTATGGCGTCTGGGTCTGTGGCAATCATCTAATGAACTAGAACTCTCTGATGCAGAGTAGGGGTTAGGGTCCCTCCTTGCTTTCCCACGCTATTGTTGACTAAGTTGGTTCGTTAGATAAATATTGGCTTGAATTTGCCGATTCAATTATCGACAGCTATCCACTAGCACTCTCACCAGATTTTGGAATTCAGCTCATGTAATAGAATCAACTGGATTTTGGACATCAAGTGGATTGGCAGCATTCACATTCACTGGTTAATTGCTCAGGCCTTCTTGATGGATGCTAGCGTTCTCATTTACTTGTGTTCTGAGATTAGGTCTGGTATTCCTAACCATTGTTGGTAGCTTTATTTAAACTTTTTCAAATGTGATTAGAACAAGCAAGCTTCTTGAAGATAATGAGGGATCTCCTTTGGGAGATTTATTCAATCCAGTAGCGACAAAGGGATCCGAATAAACTAATAATTAAGCATTCTTAGTGAAAGCACCAAAAGTGGGCACAAACACTCAAGAATAGAATAGTAGAGAAATAAATGAAGAATAACCAGAATTAACCAAAGACGATAAGTAAATAAGCAATCAAATTAAGAAGTACTAACGACATAAGGATTTATAGTGGTTTGGCAATATGTGCTTATATCCACTTTGAAGAATTTGCTTTATTGATCACTGGTAAATCTTATTACAATGAAGTAATGATAATAGCACTTGTTTACAATGGAGTCCAAAGAAGAAAGCGGCATAAAGCCTTGTTAAATTAAGAAGGAAGTCTAAATTTATAGGTGAAGACGGCGAAACATCCCGGTGGAAATTCGACAGAAGATTCTCCAGATACATAGGTGCCCCCCAGAACGATCGCAAGTTCTAACTCGCAATTGGAACAATTGGTGAGGGTCATTCATTTTGACTTTGATGTTGATGCGATCATTCATGGTGACTCCCCCATATCTCTAATGTATGCTCTCGATGTTTGGTGTCATTCTGAGTTATAGTTTGTGAGATATTAACCAATCTTCATCGCGTTTGTGTGTTTGGATGAATTTGTTCGATCATTCATGAATGATTGGTGTTGATTGTACGAATTTGTTCATCTTGACCTATGTTAGTCCTAGGGACTCCTCTCAAAAGTTTCAAGTGTATTAGAGTTATTGACTTTGAGATACCAATTGATCATCATTGAATTGAGTTATAGAATCGATACGATATAATCCATCATATTGAATATGGATCGTACTTGATGGATCATACTTGACCATCATCAGGGAGTAGTGAACTACCATGCATCAAGTGTTTTATTGAGTCTCCTCCAACTATTGCTTTACTGCTGCTTCAAATTATTATTTAGGACTGATCTCTAGGCTTCTTCATCATTAATCTGATACATCGATCCTGATGACAATTGAGTATGTCTCGTTCGATTGGTCCAGATATAGCCAGGCCAAAAGGTCTATACCAAAAAGAAAACTTTGACATACATACATCAATCAATGTAAACTTACCTATCATCGGTCTAGACAGTTATAATAGTTTGTACTCAAAAACGCTGATAAATACTGAACAATTAATGCAGCGAAAAAAATATATGGTAGGAAATCATCCAACTCCTATCCAAGAGGACTAATGAACCATAGATAAATCTAGAAATATATATGGGCTGACTCTAGCATTATAAGAAAATAACACTTAGATCGGTCCAGTAAACTAGCATGAGAAACTCAAATCATATGGATTTTTTTATTTATAAACTTTTTAAAAATAAAGGTTTATCGTAAGACCTCTTGTAACATCCCCCATTTTGAGGCTCGAAACAAGTGCTAGTTATGTTATACTCATCTATTGTATTATTATCCAGTGATAAAATACAGTTATGATAATCATTTCAATAATATCAGAAGCACATAAATATGAATATTTTTTCAATCACCTTTCACTGGATGAACATTCATTGCATTTCAAGAAAAAAATTAAATTCATTACATAATTTCATTCATTGCTAACGTTCAGAGAAAATATAATAATTACAAAATACTCCAAGAGCGACATATGAAGATGTCCCTTGGTTAAACAAAGTCTAATACTTGAAAGTTATAAATTTTGTCATTGCATCTACTCAAATATAGCATAAGCTTAAAACAACACAGCTGAAATAAAAACTCCTAATATTAGCTAGCTTGCCTCCTATACGTCTCTGGAAGCTTATTGTTTAATGTGAAAATCCCTATTCTCGACTTGCTCAATTGAGTACCTGAGAGGTTAAGGGAATAATAAAAATTTTAGGTCAGACACAAAGTCTGGTTTGAGCAATAATATACCATCTCCAACTAAAATAGACATCTAGTGAGACCACGCCACTTAGCGAAATGAGTTTTCCCTTCACTAATATCTTATCAAAATATATCAATCAAAAATCTTGCACCTGCAAACAAAATGGTTAGATTGATCACAACATGATCATATGATTGTATATAGTAAGGGTAAGTCTGACTAATCTATCCTCCTAGGGATATGCACACCCAAGGTTTACTTTTCCTAAAATAGACTATCTATTTGAACTCATAGTTTTTACGGGATCACTATGAACCAAATAGTTTTCACTAATAGCATCTCCTTAAATCATACTTTTCATGGGATTACGATGAGCCTCTTATTTATCGCTAATAACATCTCTACAATCATAGTTTTCAAGAGATCACTATGAATCTATTAATTATTACTAATAACATCTCTCCAATAATAGTTTTAATGGGATCACTATGAACCTATTAGTCATCACTAACAATATCTTTCAAATCATATTCTTTTGATCAGTCTTGGTAATCCTAGCATGTTAGATCTATCTGATCTCCTAGATGCAATCCTACTTACCCAGGAGCTAAGTCGGACCCTATGCAGTTAAGGCTTCGCTAAAGCTCCGTAAAATCACCGCTAAAGCGTATAGCGCTCTTTGACCGCTATGCTATTTTAGTTTAGCACTGTTAAATAGTAGAACCATTTAAGCCCTGCTATTTTCCACTATACCCGCTACATCCAGATTTTTAGCACCCGCTTTAGCAACATTAATATACAATGGTTGATTTGACTGATTCCCCTTTAAACCAAATCAAAAAATTATGAAAAAGACCTAATTTTCAGGCATCAGTGCTCAACATAAGTTAAAAATTTATTATAGTCACCAAACTAGTATGCATAAATCATGATATTCTTTTTTGTTGTTATGCAAGATTAAACAATATTTTATTTTCCTACAAATCGATGTGAGAATGAGAATAAATTAATTTTAACATTTCGGTTTATGTCTAATGAAGATTTTTACACCTTCGTTATTTTTTGCAATATCCCCACTTTATCCCCGCTATAAATTTTTGCACCTCTACCGCTATAGAAGTGCTAAGTGCTTTAACTGCATAGGTCTGGCCATACTCATCACCGGGACAACCAAATTGGTAATTCTGCTCCTAGTCCTAAAATGCAATGTTGGGTCATAATGATGAGAGCATGCCAATGTTAATTATACAATGTAACTGATCAAATGGTAACAACAACATATAACATCATTCATTGACATATGGTCACTCAATAATCGTTGACATTGCAAGTTACTTAATTGAAGTAGTGCTTCTTTTAGCAATTTCACACAAAACTTGGGATAAACCTCACTATATTTCTGTAACGACCCAGAATTTCTAGTCGAAAATTTTGAACGTTTAATTCATTTTAAATGTTAAATGTGGATTTTGAATTGATTTTGAAAAAAGGATTTTGTTAAATCAATAGAATTTAGATGTAATTTTCAATATGGCAATTCAATTGAAATTTGAATAACAATAATTAAATATTGGAATTGTGATAATTGGTGTATCTGGATATAAATGATTATGAATTGGTTTCTAAAATTTATTTTAATTCTATTTGAATTTAAATAATGATGTTGGACTTTTGGATGGAATCAAAAGTCGATAAATTAAGATTTGGAATTTTATATTAATTTAATAATGGAATTTAATAATATAGTAATGCAATTAATTAGATTTTAGTTCGAAGTGAATCAGAGTAGTCTCTAACGTAATTATAAATTCAACACGAGTTATAATAGAGTTAGTAAAATTTTAAAAGTGAAATTTTAGATGATTTTGATGCTTTTGAAAATCGCTCGATTTAATCGACGAGTCAAAATAGCCTTCCGGGGCACAGTCTTTGAATTCGACGAAACCAGTTCCATTGGATACGTAATAGTTAGTTATTATCGGATATCAATTTTCATAGCAATCAGAGTTGTCGTTTGACCCTGGCGGCTCGAAACGCATGGAAACTATTTTAATCGATTTAATTTAAATTTGATCGTTTATTTCCGTAACTCGTGCATACGATCAAATTAGCCTTCGAAACACGTTCCATTGCGTTTGGAATATGGGTAAAACATTATAAACGCCTGTCGACATGCGTCGTTTGGAGATCATATGAAAAAGTTGCTTTAAAGTGAATTAAATAATAAAATAACGGGGTTATACATATATATATACGCGCATAGTTAAACCGTAGCCCTATTTTTCTCTGCCACCGCTTACTTATATTTTAATGGCGGAAAAGCTTCATCGTTCACCTCCAATTTTCGTGCACTCCGTCATGAATTGGCAAAAACTTCCAACTGGAGAGTCGATGTGCTCTCCGAGCTCTAGAGATCCAACGGTAGAGATGCAGTTCGGTGGGGTGTAGAGGCTTGGAGGAGGCCGCGTTTGTGCACGTCACGCATGTTTTTCTCAGTCTCTGCTTACTTATATTTTAATGGCTGAAAAGCTTCATCGTTCATCTCCTATTGTCGTGTAATCCATCGCGAATTGGAGAAAACTTCCAACTGGAGAGTCATGAGCTCTCCGAGCTCTAGAGATCAAACGGTAGAGATGCAGTTTGGTGGGGTGTACAGGCCTGGAGGGGGCCGCGTTCTTGCACGTCACGCATGTTTTTCTACGCATGGGGGAGAGGCCGAGCTGGGCGAGCCTTGGGCCGAAGGAAGGTGGGGCGAAGGGCTTCGACGTGAGCTAGGTTGATTGACAATTAAAGGAGTATGGTGGAAGCGGCGATCAACCCTAAGTCGACGGCAATTGGGTTCATGACCTTCTAGAAACGTGCGTGAGGAAGAAGATGACGTGCGGCCTGATTTCCTCTCTTGATTTTGTGCGACCGTGATTTGTTTATGGTAAATACAAAAAAAAAAAGAAATTGTTTTCCAAATTATACTAAATGTTTAAAATAACATATCTTTCACATACTGTATCAAAATTCAACGAACAAGAAGCGCCGGAATCACAGCGACGAGTACTACGCAGTGGAGAAATTCTGGAATTATTCGGAGAAAGTAAAAATTTAGGTTAAATCGAACACCGTTCGATTTAATTTAAACTTGAACGCTCGTCGAAAACCCAAGGTGAGTAATCTCACTCAAATCTGGATACCAGTTAATTTAAATAGCCAATATTTAAATGTTTGATTGGTTGTTTGGCTGAATATGATAATTATTATCAGATTGAATCGATATTTATTGGTTGTGCTAATATCTGTGGATGCAGGGAAACAGGTTGGAGGGATCCAACTGGATTCCTCACAAATAGTAATTTCAATTTATATTCTGTAATATATCTCATTGATAAATTTATTTTATCTATGAGTCTGTGAATGAAGATAAGCGTTATGGATTATACCGCTTATCGATTTTAATATGATTGAATCTGTGATGGTTGATATTGTGCACTATTGTGTTAAACCCCTGGACTACACCATACACACACGAATATGGATTGCACGTGGAAACTGGTTAAGTCCTAGGTTTTTGAAATAATTTTAGAATTGAATTTTTGAATCCAAATTGTTTTGGAAATAAATCGGATTTAAAGTGGAAATAAATTTTTGAAAAGGAATTTCAAAATAAAAGTTATTTTTGAATAACTTAATTTAGTTTTAAATTTGTTTTAAAATTGAAAAAGAATTTGAAATTTAATTCTATGTTGTAAGCTTATGATTTCAAAACGATTATATAGGTTTACATGAAATTGAACTATTTTATAAAGTGTTGCTTTGGGAATTCAAATTAACCCAAAGATTTTAACTTATATAAATGAAATTGGATTTTTTTCGAAATAAAAAACTATTTGTTCTCAAATGATATAAGTTTTCCTATAAGAAATGAATTTCCAATTGGTATTAAAGGAAGTTCAAGTTGAATTGGAAAGGGTTTGAAAGTTATGAATTAGATCTTAAACTGGAAGATTGAATGAGTTAATCCAATTTGAAATGGAATTTGTTTTGAAAACCGTGAATGCATCTTTATGAAACTGGGTGAACTTTGTGAAATAAATCTTTTATTTAAAAGGCTTGAAATGGTAATTTAAGCCATTGAAAGAAATTTTTTGGATATTGCAGTCTCGACTCTGTCCCCTGTTGTATTAGGCTGTACCTGTTTTGTGCCTTCATGTGCATGCCGAGCCTTGTTGGCATCATTGGTGCACTGACTTGTGTCTTTTCCATTGCTGGTTTACCGTTTCACTTGATGACATTCCTTTGGTGCAGTTTAATTTTGTTTGCAGTTGTGTTGAGTCATGACAGTCGTGACTTGACCTTTGTAGTTTTGACTTGCTGTTAATATTGGAGTTGTGACGACATCATATACTGTAGTGGCGAGGCAGTGCACGCGAGCATGTACTGCAGCCACACAATATTGGTTTTATTGCTATTTCTTTTGTATTTTGATTCATTGGGCTTTTGTGTAATTCATCACTGTAGTGGCGAGGCAGTGTACGCGAGTGTGTACTGCAGCCAAAACAGTATTGACTTTTTAAGTGATATTTCAATTGTTTGAATTGTTTTGTGTTTCCAATTCAATATTTTGAAATTGTATTTCGATTTGGTTTGATTTGATCATTTTGTTGTTGTCTAGTTATCTAATTGATAACTAGATTATGAGTTTCTAATTATTTATTGAATAATTAGATTTTGTTGTTAATTGCCGTTTAGGTAATTCTGTTGTTTTCTAAATTATCTTCATTGATAATCCTTTATTTATCTTTGTTGATAATTTGAATTTGCTGATTTGTTGTTTAACACTGTTACGTGTTATATTTACCGTTATCCAATTTCCTTACTATAGGATTGGATAGGTAAGATTTATTATGACTGTCGTCTATTGATTATTTAATTATTATTGCTTCCGTGCATTAATAACTGAGTTTGAATTAGACTGACTCGTGTATTATTTTCTTTCGAATTTAATACTCGGGTCAGACCGAGTTGTTTCAGGTTGTAGATATCTTGCTTTGGGTAGCTGCTAGAGCTATGAAGTCTCTTTATACCTTTTGGAGTAGTTGTTGTCTTAGTATAGGATGATATGTATTCATGTATATTAATTATATTAATGTACTTGTATATGTAACATCCTGTGCCGACAGTTGTAGTTGTATCATATGTATTGTGTCACGTGTATTGTAACTGACTTCAGTTATATATATATATATATATATATATATATATATATATATATATATGAGTTTTGATATTATCTGTGTTCTGCGCTTAGCTTATCTGTGTTATTAATATATATATTGTCCTAAACTATTATGAACCATCGTAGTTCGTTTTATACTGGAATTGGGTATGTCTATGGCAGTAAATAAATAAGAGATGAAAAAAAAATGCCACTCCTATCGAGGTAACCAATACTAGTGTAAGGCCTAACTACGGATGCCGCTCCTATCCAGCCTTATTCTTCGTAATAACAGACAGTGTTTCCTTTTAATACTCTTTGTTATCGTGAACATAGAGGGGGCATCACATTTTTCTAGATTTGTATCCCTGAGATTATCAGAATCATGAATAGCCGTAAAACACATATTTGAATTTTCTAGCTTCTGATCATCATCGCTTGAGGATGAATCTGATTCTAAATTGTCTAGAGTAGCGGTATATGCTCTTTTCCTTTTCTTTGTATAACCACTGCGTGCTGGAAACTGTTTCTTATCTGGATGCGGACAGTCACTTCTGAGATGAGCTGATTCGTCACAGTTGAAACATTTGATGTGATTTGGTACTACATTATGATTTCTAGAATTCCTATGATCATTTTTTAGAGGTTGTTCATCTTTCTGTATTTTAGAAACTTTCGAAAATTCCTTTTCATGAAGGCTATTTCTTCATCATCATCACTACCCGATTCTGATTCATCTATTGGTGCATTGAACGCAATTTCTTTGTCGAATGCCTTCCTACCTCTTCTCCCTTACATTTGAACTTCGAATGACATTAGATTTCCAATCAATTCTTCAATCTTTAAAGTACTGATATTATTTGCTTCTTCGATTGAAAGAATTTTCTATTCTTACTCCGGAGTAAGAGAATTTAGAATTTGTGACTTGATCTTCTTTAGAGAAATTTTTTCCCAATGATATTAGAGAATGCACAATATCCTAAAATCTACTATACATATCTGAGATGGACTCATTTGAATTCATTTTGAACAATTGAAACTAATTGTGAGTATGGATATTTTGGTCTGTTTGACTTTGCTTATTCCTTCATGAGTAACTTGCAAAGTTTTCCAGATATCATATGCAGATTTACAAATAGATACTCTATTGAATTCATTCATACCGGGTGAACAAAATAAATTTTTCATGGCTTTGGAATTATTTTGTGCAATAGTCTTTTGCTCACTAGTCCATTGTGCAAAATTAGTTGTCGGTTCAGAATATTCAGTTTGTGTGATATTCCAAGTGTCTAATCCTATTGATTGTAAATATATTAACATTCTACATGCCCAATATGCATAGTTACTGCCATTAAAAAGTAAAGGTCTTACAGTAAACTGACCTTCTACAAATGAACTGGTGATAGTGTTAACAGAACCAGTGTTGGTAGCAATTTTAAAAAAATTTCAAAATTCCGATTATGAAAACTTTGAAAACCTTGCTCCGATACCAGATGTTAGAAATGCGGATTACAGACCTTAAGGCCAGAATAACACTAGAGGGGGGTGAATAGTGTTTTGTTGATTTACTCAATCTTTTTGAAACTTAAGTAATTTAATCACCAACAAATGCAATACACAGACACAGATATAATCATAGAATCAGATACAGATGTAAATAATAAATAAAATCAGTAAAGGAAAGAACACACCAGGATTTTATACTGGTTCGGATTTACCCTACGTCCAGTTCCGCACAATTGTACAGATTTCTTCTCAAAATAATCTCCAAGATTACACCCTCGATTTCAAGGCCACGAGGTACACCTTCCTGTATTCGAGTCCGGGGCAAGCTCTCTTGATTTGCGAGGTCACAAGATCACCTTTAATAATGAAATGAGAAGTAAAACAACTATTACATTTTAGCAATTTGAATATCTATAAATTTGTTGTTTGCCACAAGGATTATAAATTTACTTGCAAATGTTAAAACCAATTTCAATTAAAAACATCTAATTTCACTATTTTATACATCATTTGTTTTATTCATTATTAACATTTATCATTATAATTGACTGAAATTACATAAAAACGGTAGCCAATTACATTCAATCAATATTATGGAATTATATTATAATACGCATTACCATCTTCCATTTCATTGGAATTAGTTGTTTTAGGATTTATGTAAGGTCAAATTTTATAATTTAATAAAATTCATGTTTATAAATCATAAATTTTAATTTTTGACAATATTAAATTCCAAATTCTTATTCAATTGAATATTTTGAATTGGCAAAAATAAGAGTTGTTACAATCTTCCCCAATCAAAACTTATCATCCCCGAAAAGGAACAAGAAAGAATCAAGCGATTTGATATATTTTATTCAAAATAGCCAATTTATAAACTATTAAACTTTTATATGTTTAAGTTTAATATAAATTTGAAAATAAATCAATTTCCGTAAAAAAATATCTATCCTAAATTCATGAAAAATTTCGGGAGCATCTTCTTTGTGCAGATAGGTCCGAAAAATAAAAATATCAATAATTACATGGTATATATCATATTTCAATAATCAAGCATCCCAA
The DNA here is from genome assembly GCA_030765085.1 of Allium cepa. Lineage (NCBI taxonomy): Eukaryota > Viridiplantae > Streptophyta > Magnoliopsida > Asparagales > Amaryllidaceae > Allium > Allium cepa. Next base: position 240,287,479 of record CM060944.1, read on the forward strand.
ATCATGGGAAATAATAAAATACTGCTACAAAACCCATAATCCAAAAATATACCTATTTGTCAGGCAAACAAAACTCTATTTATGAAACCAAAAGCAACAACTATTGCTTCCATAAACCTGTATTTTACTAACACAATCCAAAAGAGTTAAAACTATATAAAAAGAGTAATGTTTTAGTTGCTTTAGTCAATAGCACAAGCAACACATAATATAAAATAATAATATGCAACTGAAAGCTGTACAACCAATATATGCAACAAAAGAATATATCACACATCCATAGCAATCAAAAACTAATGGTTTGTTGAGTTTCAGAAAATTTTCATCATACAGGGGTGATAATAAACTACCAAGTGTACCTTAAGCTCAATAGCCTTAGATAATTACTTAATAGATTATTCATACAACCTCAAACAATTTGAAGTTCCAAACTTCCCATAAGCCAAACAACAATGAATTGAATATTGTTTAAATTTGTACAATACACATAAATAATTTGTTTACAATATCAATTTTGATCGCTTTTTGGATACACAAATTTCATTTTCTAACTAGTATTATTAATCCGACCACTTTAGTGCAAACTTTGATCTAATTTCTTGATTAGAAATCTCCATTCTCCTTACATCTTCATAAACTATGGTAGAAAACATCGAAATCACATCAAAAATTCATATCAAATTTTTGCTGCAACGACCCGGAATTTTTAGAAATTAAAATTTGAATATTTAATTAATTTTAAATATTAATGAGTGAATTTATAAGTCAAATAAATTTTTATTTGAATTATTGGATTTAATTGGATAATTAAATCGATAATTTAATATGTGAAATTATGGAAATAATGGAAAATTGGGTTAAATATGATTGAAAATGATTTGTAAAATTTTATTTTATCATATTGAAGTTAGAATGATATTTTAGAACTTTTAAAATCGAATTAAAAGTTTATTTGTGAAAATTGAATATTTTAATATTTAAATCGACTAGTGAAAATAGTCAATTTTTGAACAGTCTCAGAATTGAACGAAACCAGTTCCATTGGATCCGTAATAGTTAGTTATTACCGGATTTCAAATTTCGTGTCAATCGGAGATATCTTTTGATCGTAGCAGCTCGAAACGCATCGAATTATTTTTAATATTAATTTGGCGAGTTAAAATAGCCATTTTTCAAAAAGTCTCGGATTTCGACGAAACCAGTTTCATCGGATCCGTAATGTGATATTATTGTAAGGTTTCAAATTTCAAGTCGATTGGATTTACCGTTTGTCCGTTACGAATTAAAACGCCTAGAAATCGATTTAAATCGGTTTAATTCAAATTGAACGTTTATAGCCATAACTTGCACAGATGTCCGAATTAGCTTTCGAAACCTGTTCCATTGTGTCCGGAACGCGGGATAAACCCTAGGAATGTCAGTTTCGACGCGTAAATCAGAGTTCGGAATTTACGGATGAATAGTGTTCGTTCGTTCTTCTATAAATAGACATGAGCCTTCATAATTTTAGAAGGAAAAAAAAACCTAAATTATAACCCTAGCTGCCAGTGTAGGGTTCAATGGCCAGAAATGTTCGACCTTCCTCCCTCGATTACTCCAAATCCATCAAGAATTAGCAAGAATGTTCAACATCAAAGTTGGAGAGCTCATCGAGCACTACGATTTCTACGGTGGAGATGTGGTTTGGCGCAACGTGGAAGGAGATAGGGAGGGCCGACCGTGGCCAGTTGTGCACGAAATTCAAAGCTCATCAGGTGGCCGAGCTTGCTCTTCTTGGGGCCGAGTGTAGCTTGTGGTGAAGGGCTTCGACATGGAGCAAGTTGATCGAGTTCTAGTCGAGCGTTGGAGGATCAAAATCAAACCCTATTTTGTAAAGATGGGTTCGGCCTTGTCTGCAGTTGCGTGAGATAGAAGGAGAAGAGGGGGAGGGTGCGCACGGCTTGGATGAAGGGATTTGGAAATCTACGGCCCATATTTGCCTAGGTTTAAAATTATAATTATATATGTTGTAATTATAGTTATTAAAAATCGTGTAAACTTGTAAAATCAATATCTTTTTCATACGAGGTCGAAAACGCGCGAAACCAGTTGCGTTGGAATCGTATGGACGAGCACTACGCGATGGAGTTGGATTGGAGTCGTTTGGATTTAGTGAGAATTTTGGGTAAAATTAAACGTACGTTTAGTTTTATTCGAAATAAATCGCTAAAACGGAATTAAAATCAAGGTGAGAACTTCTCACTCAATCGAATCAGTTTCGATTTTATTTTAAATAGTTAGATTTAAAATATTTGAATGCATGTTTGAATGATGATTGATATCTATTGATTGTTAAAATAGATATTATACGCCGTTAGTAAGCGGATGTTATTTATTAGAAACATATACCGCGAATATTTCATAAACAGTGAAATTGGTATTATAAATAATAGCAATATATATATATTGGCATATGTATATATTGGAGTTATTGATTTCCCGCATTTTTTGTTTAGCGGATGAGACCCTATTGCGCCGTCTATTAAGCGGATAATATTTTAAATCCCATATACCGCGATAATTTCGTACTGGAGCGAAATTAGTATTGTGCTAACGTTTTTGGATGCAGGAAAACAGGTTGGAGGGATCCAACTGGATTCCTCAACAGTATTTATTAGATTTCAGATATTTTGATATTTGATGGATTATCATATTGATATATGATATCGTTGTAGTCGTGATTGACTATTTGGTGTGTAGCATCATTGGACCAAATTTTGGGATTTTAAAATGATTTTTAAAGTGATTTTTGAGAATATACTATATTTTGGAATTGATCCATTATAAATAAATAAATGTTATAATTTTTAAAGTTATAAAAATTATGATTTTAAGAAATATAGTTAAAAGCTGATTTTTGAAAATAAGGAATTAATGACTTTATAAAATAGTTAAATTGGGATTTCTGAAATAATTGTGAAAAGTTTAAATATAGGATTTATAAAATTTGATTATTTTATAAATCAAAATGATGAAATTATAAAGGAGTTTAAAGACATTTTTAAAATATTAATATGAATTGATTTATATAAGAGATTTATAAATGGATATTTATAAATTAAGATATTGAAATTATAAAACGAGTTTTTATAAGTGTTTGAATGAAGTGAAAATGAATTTCATTAAAGAATGAAATTTATAGAATTATAAACGGTGAAGTTATAAATGAAATTTATAAATAGTAAGAATTATAAATTTGTGAATTTATTTGAAGAATAGATTTGGCTAAATAAATGAATCTTATAAGTTATAAGATTTATGGTTTGGAAAGTCTTTAGAGGAACGATTTTGTAAAATAATCGTTTTATAAGTATTTAACTTATAATATGAACTTTTAGTTTATAATTGAGTTATAAACTGGAATAGGTTAATAAAAGAATTTATAAAAAGGAAGTTTTTATAAATAAATAGAAATGGAATTTATAAACGTTGTTTTATAAATTCGCAAATGACTTATTTTGACAAGAAAATTTGTTGAAACCTATAAATGGAGTTATATTCACATTTTTGAATAGTGAATAATCCTTTGAATTAAAATGAATAAAAGGATGAAATTGTTAATGAAGTATATTCACGTTTTTGAATAGTGAATAACACGTTAAAGAAATTGTTTTGGATTTGGATGTTTTAAATAGAATTAAAACGATCTAACGATGTTTTAAATGTGTTGAGATTCGAAACCATAGATTTCAACATTTGTTGTTGAAATAGACGTTTTCGAGAAATAGAAGGAAATAATGGACTATAACACTGTTGTTATAGTAAATGATTTCCGAAAGGAAATGTTTTGCATAGTATTGGGATTTATATATCTATTTTAATTTCGAATCCCTATACTAGTGGTTTTGGGTTGTCGTAACGATGTTTTACACAACATTCGTTTTGGCCCAAATAAATATGTTGAAGAGAATGATTTCCTTAATAGAATGAAATATATACTAAATTTCGATTTAAGTATATTGAATATTTTCCAAGGGTGAAAATAAATAAAAATTTGTGAATTACTTATGAATGTATAAGTATGGAAATGTTTTCCAATATAAGGTGAATATTTTGAGAATTTATCTTTTTGAAGATAAATTGAAATGAATAATTGAAATCGAATATCCATAGATATTTTGGATTATAAATTCACTAAGGAATTTATAAAAGAAAGTGGAATTGGTTTAAAAATAAATATTGATTTATTTTTGAAGTATGAAATAATATATCTTGTAAAGATATTTTTGGAAAATAAATAATTTGGAAAATTATTTGGAATCTGGTGATATGTGCATATCCAGTGATAGTTCAATAACCGACTATCAATACTTCCCTTTGAATGGGTAATTGATGTGATTTGTTTGAATGTGAATGCTACACTTATTTTTGAATAAGCGCTCACTATTCGGGTTAACCGGGAAAGGACCATGGGGTCGTATAACCCATTCCGAATATGTGATACGTCGTTATAATTGCATTGAAGATCGGTGTTGAAGACCCGGTATTTGCGAGAGCGATAGGATGACCTGTCGATTGTCTCTGCACTGAGTTGCAGCGGTATAGAGACTCCCTAAGTGATGGGAAATCCGATCAGGATTGTGAATATCCGGATTGCAAGGACTTCTTTGTAAGTGCCTTCGGTTTTGTTCGAGCCCGGAACAGACTTGTATGGATTGTATGTCTGACGTTACAAATTGAGATATAAAGCAGATTTCTTTCAAATATATTTTTGTTGGTGGCGGAGAATTTATTCTTTTAGCTTAACACCCTTCTCTGAGACGTACGAGCTCAGAGGTTATGTAGTTGAATGTTATCAGCGATATATTCCCAATTTGGTAATGTGGCATGTTGAGTGTTGCTGTAAATGATCATTATGTTGATTATTGTGATAGGATCGTTTATTTGATCGTCTATCTTGGTGATCATTGTGTTGATCATTTGTTGACCCAAAGCATGACTTTTGTATAAAGTGTGTTTTTGTGGACGTGAATTCGTCGAGCCTCACACCCCGGAAATGGTCAAAACAGGAAAGATGCGGCAAGGTTATGAGGGGTAGCTCCCTTTAGGGTATGTACATTTCCTTCTGGATAGAGGTGGTATCATGGTATGGAGCCCAGATATTTAACCTATGTGGTTACTACTAATTTATTACTTTGTGGTTGTTGGTTATCGGGATCCCGTGAGAAAGGTCGTTTACGATCGAGGAATGGCGTGCTCGTGTCAGTAGTTACCCAGTTAGGGGTAACCCGGCCTTGTGTTGGCAGAGTTCCGGTTTGGTTCTCGGGGATGTCTTTCCAGAGGCATTCTCATGTGGCAATGGGAAGTTCCTTGGCCTGACCATTTGTTGGAAATCTAAAGAAACAATACGAAACTTGTACGGTTTTAGTTGTAGAACCTGCTTCCTCAGGAAGTAGCTATAGTAGGCATAATATAATGGTACCTATGCTGGCTAAGATTTATATTCTACTTTCGAAATCGTTTTATACACTATGCACTAATAATAATATCAAAATTGATTTGATTTTAATGCATATCAAGCATGTTTGGCTATCATAAGGAGAAATCTTCTCCAAGTCCGCGTTTGCATTGTGTGTGTGGCAGGAGGTCTTATGGTAGTCTCATTTTTAAAAGCATTACGAATTGAATTTAAAAATATCTCTCTATTTTGATTTTAAAGTTAAATAAACTGTTTTGAGTTCTCACACCAGTCACATGACTGACTCGGAGTTTATTGTTTTCCTTCCTAAACTCTGGGTGCCCTCTGGGTGCCCACCAATTTTCACACTGGCGGTCAAGAGTTAAGGTTTATCAGGATATTCTGGAGTTGCTGGAGGCAAGATGGATGGCATGGCGTATTACTAGTTTATATAGTATTTCTTTTTCCGCTGCACTGTTGTTGTTGTTATTGTTGTACACTCTGATGATATGATGTAATGAAATGAAATGTATGAAATGTAATAATTGATATAGTTCTTTGTTTAAAGATTATTCATTTATTATTATATGTTGTTCCGCTGCGAATTGTGAGATTCTGATGTAGTTCTGTTGTTTTCTTTCTGTTCCGTTCTATTTTAAAATTTTGTTCTATTCTCTATTTTCTTTCTATTCTCTTTTCTTTCTATTTTAAAATGATCTATTTTCTTTATGTTCTATTCTCTTTTCCCTCTATTCTCCTATTTTCTTTTCCCTCTATCTTCTACCTCTTTTTCTCTTTTCTTTTCTTAAATTCTTTTTCTTAAACCATAACATTTCGGGTTTTTGGCCTTCGATTTCTCGGCAGTCGATAAAGTGAGTATCGATGTTGAATTTTCGAAAGTCGAAAATTTTTGGGACGTTACATTTGGTATCAGAGCATATGGTTAAGCGACAACCATGGTTCTGTTGGGTATTACTCATTAGAGATAGAGTCAGTAGTACTCTAGAATGAGTTTGAGTGTAATAATAGCTATGAGAGCGTATTTGTTAATGAATATAAAATTGTTTTATATTGTGATGATTGGTTTATTGAGTGGCATATGAACTTTCGTCAGCGTGGTCCGCAAGACTATGCCGAAGGGGTTTCTAAACACTTGAATAGAACAATTCGACACAGTATTGTTTTAAAAATGGGTAAATGAAATAATTTTACCTTGAGTATATTTTGTATATGAAGAAATAATTTTCAGAATTATTAAAATGTATATAAGTTGATTGTTTAGTTGTTTGAATAATCTAAATGAAGGAATAATTGTATAAGCAAAAGAATTATAAGAATTGAATTTTAATTAAAGTGATTTACAATTGTGAAATAAACTTATATATATAAGAAGTGAAACTATATGAAACTATATGAATATGAGTTGTGAATAAAAGTGAATTTAAAGTTAAATGGAATATAACTTAAGAGATGTTGAATGAAGTTGATATTAGTATCAAAGTAAATTAATAAAATTAAGTGATGGATATGAACTTGAGTTATATAAATGAAATTCAATTTTTGTAATAAAATTGAATGAATATAAGCAAAGGAATTTGGTTGCAATTAATATACATTGGTTGTTATATGATTGTTGATTGATTGTATAAAATTCATTAAGTATTAATGTTATTGGAAGCTAAAGAAATGGAATCCAACTTGAAAGTGAAGTAAATCAATTTAAATAGAAGTGAATTTGATTGGAAGTGAACCAACTTGAATATGAATTAGTGAATATGAACTAATTGAAAATGAATTTTAGTAAAAACATCCACTATTAATGAATCAAATGTGATTTGATATTGAAAACCATTTCATTGTATATAAATGAGAATATGAATGAATATACATTGGTTATGAATAATAGTTGGTTGATGTTTGCATTTATTGTTTTGTTTCATTTGCTATGTTGGCATATATAGTTATTATGTTGCTATATGTTGTATATCGATACTATTGTCTATATGCATGATTCCCATGTTGTTTGTTGAGTGATTAGTAGGTGCGGATCGCGTTTGCTTCGCATTTGGAGCTCGCTTTCGCGCTATATTAGCCGTATATGCTTGCTAATAAAATATAAGGTACATATCTCGGATTAAATATCGTACTTTTATACTTTTTCTCTGCGGGATACCTCATTACTTGATGAGATGTATATTTGTGATATATATACTGTCATTTTTTTTCGGATCGAGCCGCGCAAAGGAGACTATGGCGAATTTTTCCGAAAATTTAAGGCGTTAGAAAATTTTTGAGAAAATTGGAAAATTTTGAAAACTTTAACTTTGATTTTGGAATTGAAAGTTAAACAATAGTAGTTGTTTTTGAAAAATATAACTAAGTATGATTTTGAAAACTTAGTAAAGATTTGTAAGAAGTTTAATTATGAATTTTGGGAAAATTAATAGCTTCTGTAATTTTTCTTACTTAATAATTTCGAGGACGAAATTTTTTTAAGGGGGGAAGATTGTAACGACCCAGAATTTTTAGAAATTAAAATTTGAATATTTAATTAATTTTAAATATTAATGAGTGAATTTATAAGTCAAATAAATTTTTATTTGAATTATTGGATTTAATTGGATAATTAAATCGATAATTTAATATGTGAAATTATGGAAATAATGGAAAATTGGGTTAAATATGATTGAAAATGATTTGTAAAATTTTATTTTATCATATTGAAGTTAGAATGATATTTTAGAACTTTTAAAATCGAATTAAAAGTTTATTTGTGAAAATTGAATATTTTAATATTTAAATCGACTAGTGAAAATAGTCAATTTTTGAACAGTCTCAGAATTGAACGAAACCAGTTCCATTGGATCCGTAATAGTTAGTTATTACCGGATTTCAAATTTCGTGTCAATCGGAGATATCGTTTGATCGTAGCAGCTCGAAACGCATCGAATTATTTTTAATATTAATTTGGCGAGTTAAAATAGCCATTTTTCAAAAAGTCTCGGATTTCGACGAAACCAGATTCATCGGATCCATAATGTGATATTATTGTAAGGTTTCAAATTTCAAGTCGATTGGATTTACCGTTTGTCCGTTACGAATTAAAACGCCTAGAAATCGATTTAAATCGGTTTAATTCAAATTGAACGTTTATAGCCATAACTTGCACAGATGTCCGAATTAGCTTTCGAAACCTGTTCCATTGTGTCTGGAACGCGGGATAAACCCTAGGAATGTCAGTTTCGGCGCGTAAATCGGAGTTCAGAATTTACGGATGAATAGTGTTCGTTCGTTCTTCTATAAATAGACATGAGCCTTCACAATTTTAGAAAGAAAAAAAAACCTAAATTATAACCCTAGCCGCCAGTGTAGTGTTCAATGGCCAGAAACGTTCGACCTTCCTCCCTCGATTACTCCAAATCCATCAAGAATTAGCAAGAATGTTCAACATCAAAGTTGGAGAGCTCATCGAGCACTACGATTTCAACGGTGGAGATGTGGTTTGGCGCAAAGTGGAAGGAGATAGGGAGGGCCGACCGTGGCCAGTTGTGCATGAAATTCAAAGCTCATCAGGTGGTCGAGCTTGCTCTTCTTGGGGCCGAGTGTAGCTTGTGGTGAGGGCTTCGACATGGAGCAAGTTGATCGAGTTCTAGTCGAGCGTTGGAGGATCAAAATCAAACCCTATTTTGTAAAGATGGGTTCGGCCTTGTCTGCAGTTGCGTGAGATAGAAGGAGAAGAGGGGAAGGGTGCGCACGGCTGGGATGAAGGGATTTGGAAATCTACGGCCCATATTTGCCTAGGTTTAAAATTATAATTATATATGTTGTAATTATAGTTATTAAAAATCGTGTAAACTTGTAAAATCAATATCTTTTTCATACGAGGTCGAAAACGCGCGAAACCAGTTGCGTTGGAATCGTATGGACGAGCACTACGCGATGGAGTTGGATTGGAGTCGTTTGGAGTTAGTGAGAATTTTGGGTAAAATTAAACGTACGTTTAGTTTTATTCGAAATAAATCGCTAAAACGGAATTAAAATCAAGGTGAGAACTTCTCACTCAATCGAATCAGTTTCGATTTTATTTTAAATAGTTAGATTTAAAATATTTGAATGCATGTTTGAATGATGATTGATATCTATTGCTTGTTAAAATAGACATTATACGCCGTTAGTAAGCGGATGTTATTTATTAAAAACATATACCGCGAATATTTCATAAACAGTGAAATTGGTATTATAAATAATAGCAATATATATATATTGGCATATGTATATATTGAAGTTATTGATTTCCCGCATTTTTTGTTTAGCGGATGAGACCCTATTGCGCCGTCTATTAAGCGGATAATATTTTAAATCCCATATACCGCGATAATTTCGTACTGGAGCGAAATTGGTATTGTGCTAACGTTTTTGGATGCAGGAAAACAGGTTGGAGGGATCCAACTGGATTCCTCAACAGTATTTATTAGATTTCAGATTTTTGATATTTGATGGATTATCATATTGATATATGATATCGTTGTAGTCGTGATTGACTATTTGGTGTGTAGCATCATTGGACCAAATTTTGGGATTTTAAAATGATTTTTAAAGTGCTTTTTGAGAATATACTATATTTTGGAATTGATCCATTATAAATAAATAAACGTTATAATTTTTAAAGTTATAAAAATTATGATTTTAAGAAATATAGTTAAAAGCTGATTTTTGAAAATAAGGAATTAATGACTTTATAAAATAGTTAAATTGGGATTTCTGAAATAATTGTGAAAAGTTTAAATATAGGATTTATAAAATTTGATTATTTTATAAATCAAAATGATGAAATTATAAAGGAGTTTAAAGACGTTTTTAAAATATTAATATGAATTGATTTATATAAGAGATTTATAAATGGATATTTATAAATTGAGATATTGAAATTATAAAACGAGTTTTTATAAGTGTTTGAATGAAGTGAAAATGAATTTCATTAAAGAATGAAATTTATAGAATTATAAACGGTGAAGTTATAAATGAAATTTATAAATAGTAAGAATTATAAATTTGTGAAGTTATTTGAAGAATAGATTTGGCTAAATAAATGAATCTTATAAGTTATAAGATTTATGGTTTGGAAAGTCTTTAGAGGAACGATTTTGTAAAATAATCGTTTTATAAGTATTTAACTTATAATATGAACTTTTAGTTTATAATTGAGTTATAAACTGGAATAGGTTAATAAAAGAATTTATAAAAAGGAAGTTTTTATAAACAAACAGAAATGGAATTTATAAACGTTGTTTTATAAATTCGCAAATGACTTATTTTGACAAGAAAATTTGTTGAAACCTATAAATGGAGTTATATTCACATTTTTGAATAGTGAATAATCCTTTGAATTAAAATGAATAAAAGGATGAAATTGTTAATGAAGTATATTCACGTTTTTGAATAGTGAATAACACGTTAAAGAAATTGTTTTGGATTTGGATGTTTTAAATAGAATTAAAACGATCTAACGATGTTTTAAATGTGTTGAGATTCGAAACCATAGATTTCAACATTTATTGTTGAAATAGACGTTTTCGAGAAATAGAAGGAAATAATGGACTATAACACTGTTGTTATAGTAAATGATTTCCGAAAGGAAATGTTTTGCATAGTATTGGGATTTATATATCTATTTTAATTTCGAATCCCTATACTAGTGGTTTTGGGTTGTCGTAACGATGTTTTACGCAACATTCGTTTTGGCCCAAATAAATATGTTGAAGAGAATGATTTCCTTAATAGAATGAAATATATACTAAATTTCGATTTAAGTATATTGAATATTTTCCAAGGGTGAAAATAAATAAAAATTTGTGAATTACTTATGAATGTATAAGTATGGAAATGTTTTCCAATATAAGGTGAATATTTTGAGAATTTATCTTTTTGAAGATAAATTGAAATGAATAATTGAAATCGAATATCCATAGATATTTTGGATTATAAATTCACTAAGGAATTTATAAAAGAAAGTGGAATTGGTTTAAAAATAAATATTGATTTATTTTTGAAGTATGAATTAATATATCTTGTAAAGATATTTTTGGAAAATAAATAATTTGGAAAATTATTTGGAATCTGGTGATGTGTGCATATCCAGTGATAGTTCAATAACCGACTATCAATACTTCCCTTTGAATGGGTAACTGATGTGATTTGTTTGAATGTGAATGCTACACTTATTTTTGAATAAGCGCTCACTATTCGGGTTAACCGGGAAAGGACCATGGGGTCGTATAACCCATTCCGAATATGTGATACGTCGTTATAATTGCATTGAAGATCGGTGTTGAAGACCCGGTATTTGCGAGAGCGATAGGATGACCTGTCGATTGTCTCTGCACTGAGTTGCAGCGGTATAGAGACTCCCTAAGTGATGGGAAATCCGATCAGGATTGTGAATATCCGGATTGCAAGGACTTCTTTGTAAGTGCCTTCGGTTTTGTTCGAGCCTGGAACAGACTTGTATGGATTGTATGTCTGAAGTTACAAATTGAGATATAAAGCAGATTTCTTTCAAATATATTTGTGTTGGTGGCGGAGAATTTATTCTTTTAGCTTAACACCCTTCTCTGAGACGTACGAGCTCAGAGGTTATGTAGTTGAATGTTATCAGCGATATATTCCCAATTTGGTAATGTGACATGCTGAGTGTTGCTGTAAATGATCATTGTGTTGATTATTGTGATAGGATCGTTTATTTGATCGTCTATCTTGGTGATCATTGTGTTGATCATTTGTTGACCCAAAGCATGGCTTTTGTATAAAGTGTGTTTTTGTGGACGTGAATTCGTCGAGCCTCACACCCCGGAAATGATCAAAACAGGAAAGATGCGGCAAGGTTATGAGGGGTAGCTCCCTTTAGGGTATGTACATTTCCTTCTGGATAGAGGTGGTATCATGGTATGGAACCCAGATATTTAACCTATGTGGTTACTACGAATTTATTACTTTGTGGTTGTTGGTTATCGGGATCCCGTGAGAAAGGTCGTTTACGATCGGGGAATGGCGTGCTCGTGTCAGTAGTTACCCAGTTAGGGGTAACCCGGCCTTGTATTGGCAGAGTTCCGGTTTGGTTCTCGGGGATGTCTTTCCAGAGGCATTCTCATGTGGCAATGGGAAGTTCCTTGGCCTGACCATTTGTTGGAAATCCAAAGAAACAATACGAAACTTGTACGGTTTTAGTTGTAGAACCTTCTTCCTCAGGAAGTAGCTATAGTAGGCATAATATAATGGTACCTATGCTGGCTAAGATTTATATTCTACTTTCGAAATCGTTTTATACACTATGCACTAATAATAATATCAAAATTGATTTGATTTTAATGCGTATCAAGCATGTTTGGCTATCATACGGAGAAATCTTCTCCAAGTCTGCGTTTGCATTGTGTGTGTGGCAGGAGATCTTATGGTAGTCTCATTTTTAAAAGCATTGCGAATTGAATTTAAAAATATCTCTCTATTTTGATTTTAAAGTTAAATAAACTGTTTTGAGTTCTCACACCAGTCACATGACTGACTCGGAGTTTATTGTTTTCCTTCCTAAACTCTGGGTGCCCTCTGGGTGCCCACCAATTTTCACACGGGCAGTCAAGAGTTAAGGTTTATCAGGATATTCTGGATATTCTGGAGTTGCTGGAGGCAAGATGGATGGCATGGCGTATTAATAGTTTATATAGTATTTCTTTTTCCGCTGCACTGTTGTTGTTGTTATTGTTGTACACTCTGATGATATGATGTAATGAAATGAAATGTATGAAATGTAATAATTGATATAGTTCTTTGTTTAAAGATTATTCATTTATTATTATATGTTGTTCCGCTGCGAATTGTGAGATTCTGATGTAGTTCTGTTGTTTTCTTTCTGTTCCGTTCTATTTTAAAATTTTGTTCTATTCTCTATTTTCTTTCTATTCTCTTTTCTTTCTATTTTAAAATGATCTATTTTCTTTATGTTCTATTCTCTTTTCTATTCTCCTATTTTCTTTTCCCTCTATCTTCTACCTCTTTTTCTCTTTTCTTTTCTTAAATTCTTTTTCTTAAACCATAACATTTCGGGTTTTTGGCCTTCGATTTCTCGGCAGTCGATAAAGTGAGTATCGATGTTGAATTTTCGAAAGTCGAAAATTTTCGGGACGTTACATTCGCCGTCAAGAATCGAGCGAAAAATCCTAACTCGAACTGGTGTGAATTTCCCCCAATCATGTATTCGAACCTGGATTAGAACTTTTATGCGAATAAAATGATCTATGCACTACATATTTTATTCTATTGGTTTCTTTTAACATCATTTATTTTTCATTTATTTTAATTCTCAATCATTCATACAAGATCGTCTTTTGCTAATTAATTTACATTCACTTACTTACATTAAATTTTCCCATTCAATATTTAAAATCATCAATGAATAAATTCTTAAAGTATTACATAAGTTTCTTTGCAATTTAATTCACATTTATTTACGTCTACGACTTGATTTCCATTTACTATTAATATTCAGTAGTGAATCAATTCATACTAAAAATTTTCTGCTTTTTAATTCACATTTATTTTCACCATAGTATTTCTTTTAGTATTAAATCTATTTATGAATTGTTTCAACATTTCCTCAAGTTTATAAACATTTACTTAAATATTATTTTCTTTTTAATATTCAATTTAAATAGTAAGCATTTCAAAACATTAGTTTAAGCTTATAATATTTCATGTAACATCCTATCTCTTTATTTATATATGGTTATAATTTCATTTTAAAACATTTTTATTACTTAAGTTTTTACTTGTATAATATTCCATTAATCCTAGAAACATATACGGGTAATCTTATTCATTTTAGTAAAAAGAATGTTTAATAATTCAATCTTATTTTAATTTTCATTATCTTTTAATTTAAGAGTTACCAAACTTCATTAGACACATAGCGTAAATTTTAGATTTCAATTTGGAAGTTTATGACCATTTAAAGTTGCCAAAAATTCCATTATATTTCAGCAATTGAAAATCACCGATTAACAGAAAACTTAAGAACTAAATACCGGGTCTCATTCCAAATCATCTTGAAATAATATATACTTATGTCGTTTTATATATTAACTCATACTTAATGGATTTAAATCAAAATTTGTTTATCAAAACGAATGGGTAGCAAAGCTACTATAGTGGTCTTCTCACTTTGAAACTCGAAAGTGAACATCGATGATGCCGCGGTTATCACCGAAATTATTTTCCAGCCATAGAAAAGGAGAGTACGAAACTTATTTCCTTTAAAATTCTTTTAAAAATATTTCTTCCAAATCTTATTGCAAATATTTCTATCTTAAAATACTTCCAAATAATACTAATATTATTTTTCCAAAAATTTTTGAAAACCAATTTCAAAACACTAGAATTTTTCGCCGATTTTCAATTTAAGTTGATTTTATTTGCAAATCATAGTTTGTAAACTATATTTACAAAATTACATTTTCTTATAGTATACAATAGTCAATAGTTTTAAGAACCTTAACTAATCAAAAAAAATGACAATAATTGTAACGACCCGTATTTTACGTGTCGATAAATCGTAGAATAATTGTTATTAGGTCGTTAGTATTGTTGTTAAGCCATTTATAGTTTGAGTCGACCAAAGCTTAAGTCGTCCGGTGTTAGCTCGTGAGCGACTTAGTGAGGTAGAACGACCTAGGGAGTTAGGTCGTATGATAGTTAGGTCGGTGGAGTTTTGGAACGACCTAAGGAGCCTAGCGGGTTAACGAGTTATGGATTAGCGACTTAAGGGTTTAGACTGACCTAAGGTGATTAGCGACCTAAGAGAAGCCAGCGACTTACGAGTTAACGACCTAAGGAGATAGGTCAGTTAGGCAGGTTAGTGACCTAGGGGAGGTAGGTCGTCCGAGCGACTTAAGGAAGCTAGGTCGTTCGAGCGACTTAAGGAAATAGAATAAGTTGTTGTACTTTAGGTCGTGAGCGACCTATGGTGTAGTTAGGTCATGAGCGACCTATATCAGGTTGCTATATGTTAGGTCGTCCAGAAGACTTTAGTGATAGGTCGCTAGGCCGTGTATAGTTAGGTCGCGAACGTGTGTTATGGCTTAGGTCGTATATCTGTTAGGTCGCAACATTTGCTAAGTCGTAAGCCGTGTAAGTGTTGAGTCGTTAGGTCGTGGGTGTTTTAGGTCGTAGGTCGTAGACGACTCATGGGGGCGGCGACTTAAGGATTTCAGCTATAAATACACGGTTCTATCTTCATTTTTGGGATCCGGATATTGGAGCGACGAAGTGCTGCTATTTTGAGAGCTCGACTACAACACTTCTTCACTTCTTTTCTCCACTCTAATCTAGTGCTTCCTTCCATCCAAGATTGAAGATCAAATCGAAGATCCAAGAGCCAAAGTTGAAGATCTCCATCCATTGAAGAGAGATTTCATCGTTTGAAACGGAATCTTGTCGGATCAAGCTAGATCCTTTGCTGTCCAGATCTGGAGTTTGTTGTTTTTGAGGTGTTTAGGTGATTCGGTGAGTGGTAGTTATCTCTCACACAGACCCAAAGGAGTATATTGGATTGGTGGCTTGTTTGTATGTTAAAGATAGTGATTTCATGCATTTTCTTTAAGTCTGCATGTAGATCTATTGTCCATAAGATTTTGACATCCATTCTACTACATGTTAACTTATGATAGATCCTTCATCAAATTGTTACTTAGAATCTATGCTTGTTAGATTTGGACTCTTTATTTACTAAATTGCCATTATAGTTATAATCGTTTATTTAGATCTTGTTTGAATGATTGATTATTTGGATTAGTGATTGATTTGATTGATTGTTATAAGTTAGTTGATTGATGGTTGAATTTGGACAAGTTGGTCGAAGATGGTCCAAAAGCCAAGTGGAAAGGCTTTTGAATGAGGAAAGCTGCTTGTGGCATATAAAGCGGATGATAAAGCTCATATACACAGATTTGATAATGATGTTGAGATGGGACTTTGCTATGATGCGATGAAGCAAAGCATGATGTGAGATAGCCTTGGTTTAATCCAGACGGGATCATCCCAAGCATGTTGATAACTCGGTGATATGGTTCGAGTTTGTTGATAATGGATGGCTCGAGAGGCGCTTGAGCTAGTTTGAGAATAGTCGTCAAGGAGGATGACTAGGAGGCTGAGATTTCATCGTTATTGAAGGTTCTAGCATGCTCAAAGCAAGAGTACGCTGGGTAGATTCGATAATCCCAGGCACGGGCTGCGACGACGTGCCAAGTACTCTGGGCAGATTCGATAGTCCTAGGCACGGGCTGCGACGACGTGCGGAGTTATGTCTAGAACCGGGGTTACCATTAGCCCTTGACGGACGGATGAAAGAATGAGCCAGTCATTCAATTAATGGTGATATCGAAGCAATGATAACAGTGATAGCCAGAGTCATGGATATTTGGATGCTTTGGTTGTATCGTCACTCGGTCTCAAGAGCGATGTTTTATGGGTGCTTATCTGATCTTGGTTTAGGCCTTGGGGGTTTGTACTTGGAAAACATCGACCTTGACTCGAGTGATAATTGCTTTAATTAAATTGTCTGCTTTGTTATGTTTATTCTTGCTTAGTGGGTCTGGGGGTTATCACTGTAGAAAGAGGTGAAGTGGGATGGTTGGGTTCCTATTCCTTTTACCCTTTATGCTCTTTTGCTATGTTTGATAGTTGATTAACTGCTCACTAGGACTTTTGTCTGACTCAAGGTTTTATGTTCAACTCTTATTACCTTGGGTTGTTCATCCGTTTCGGATGGGCAGACTAGGTAGCAGGTGACAGGTGCTGTTCTTAGTGACCAACGTTGTTGATGACGAAGACGAGCTAGAGGCTTTTGCATATTGTTTTCTTACTATATGTACTGGATGTTCCGCTGTTTGTATGATTCTCTGAGTGTTATGTAGTGAGGCTTGATGTATTGACTTTTCAGATTGTTGTACCAAACCATTATGAGGTTATGATGAGATTCTGTTCTATGGAGCTTCACTATGTATATTTTTCTATTATATTTTATCCATGCGCTGTGAGTAATACGATAAACTATTCCGATTTTATTCTTACCGTTGACGGTCACCCATGGCTGCTTGGCACACTCTTCAGCGCACTTTTTCCCTTGTTTTGGTGCGGGAGTCATGGGCGATCCTCACAATAATCAAATATTATCATTTGCAAATAAACAACATACAAAAAATATTGATATCAATTTATGAAAAATAATTCTATTTTTATGTACAAAATATAGTTTTAGGTAAAATCATTTCATTTACCTATATATTAAGCAATATTGTTTCAGCTTACCCTGTTCAAGTGTTTAGGAATCTCTAAAGATGCCATAGCGTCCTATGTACCAACCAGAATTCATAAATACTCAACAAAACAAGTTAACATAATAGAAAACATTTCTAAAGCACTGACAACTACGCTCTCTCCTATGTATACTCTCAAACTCATTCTAAGGTATTACTAACCCTATCCCTAATGAGTTAATCCCCAACAGGC
Organism: Allium cepa; assembly: GCA_030765085.1. Taxonomy (NCBI): domain Eukaryota; kingdom Viridiplantae; phylum Streptophyta; class Magnoliopsida; order Asparagales; family Amaryllidaceae; genus Allium; species Allium cepa. The sequence goes on from CM060944.1 coordinate 240,305,471, forward strand.
TAATCTATAGCTAAACCAAAGCTCTAATACCAACTGTGACGACCCACATTTGAATGGTTAAAATTGATGATAAACCACACATGTCTAACTCAAACCATTCAAAAGGGCAGATTATCAATAGGATTTAATAAGAAAATAAGAGAAAAGTTGGAAAACAAAACATAGAATCTCAGAGTGGAATGACAAAATACAATAATCAAATAAACAGTTCATGAAGCTGTATTACAATATACATTTGATTACACAATTTCTACAATATAATCAGAGTACAATCAACATACATACTAAAATATTGCTGCAAAATAATATAGTAAATACGATCTAGCAAACTCCTTCTTCATCTTGAAGGAATAATGTCTTCAACATTGAAATACTTAGGCTGACCTGAGCGTAACGAAAAGACAAAATACTCGAGTCAGAACTAAAAGTTGTTATGTAAGTTAAATCGATAACAATAAATATGAGTGTAATAGCTTCAGAGATGTTATGGGATTTTCGATCTCCTATCAAGTGCACAACATGAGTGCAATAACTTAAGAGATGTTATGGGATTTTCCATCTCCTAAAGATCCTTCAAACTATCTATATATAGTAAGATATGCTATATATGTAGTGTCTATCAGTAAAGTAAAATATTAAAATAGCGTTAAGGCTTTACATTGATCCCACTTAACACATTTTTTGCATTGTCCTACGTTTGCCTCTGTAGCATCACCAGTAATGTCGGTAGCCAGGGAGGCACCGTTGTAAGACAACACTAAAACAAAATCATAGTAGTCGTGAATAAGGATAAAAGTATGACAAGGCACGTGAGGCAATGCCCAAGGTAGGATTCTACCAGTTACTCTTTCTGGTTGGTCGTAATACATCGCTACAGCGACTACTGACCGAGTCCACCACCCCTAAAATCAAATCAATGTGCACCGATCAAGTCAATAATCAATATAGTAACACGAAGGTGTAGGGCCCCTAAAGGTAGCTAACCCCTTAGCCAAACATAGGCTCCTGTTTTAGTCATTTCAAATGGACACAAATGTCGGGGTCATCCATTATCGTTCTCTTTCTTCGTTCTAGTATACATCATCAGTTCAACCTCTACATTCTGGATAACTTCCACCGCATACACGTTGTTAAAGTGGTTCCGGTATTGACAAAGAGCATGCCAATATCAGGCCCCGGTCTCTTTAATAATTGAACATTATTTTACACACTGGTTCGTTCTTTTAAATTTCAAGAACACATCATAATTCATAGCAGAATATCGGGTTTTCTTCAAAAACTGTTTGGAATTCCAAACAGGTATGCCTTCAAAACATTCATATTTGAATCGGTGATTTAAATCCAATTAGTTCCCCCTTTAAATAGTTTGGATATGGAAAATTGGTTTGGATAATTTAAAACGGGTTTATTATTGAAAAATAGTTTGGAATGATTAAAATAGTTTTAATACTAAAAAATAGTATGGAATAATAAAATAGTTTAAAGATTGAAATAGTTTTAAATATAAAATAGTTTTGATATTGAAAAATAGCTTGGATAATTAAAAAGTTTATATATTAAAATAATTTGATTATCAAAATAGTTTATAATAAAACCGATTCTTTCTTTCATAACAAGGTTCAAATTCAAAATCATAACGAATTTAATCTTCGATTTCCAATTTAAATCAAACTCAATTTAAATCAAACTCAATTTAACGATTTTAATTTTGACTTTAAGTTTTATTTAAACAATTCTATTCACCAGATGAAAGTTGCAATTCAATTTTTTTTAAAACAATTTAATTTAAATCTCTTTCACTTCCAAAACTTTGGAATACCAATTTAAACCCCTTTAAGTACAGGAAATTGAAAGTTCAAAATAAAATTTAACCTTTAAATTAATTCATTTCCAATAAATTTAAGTCGTTTCTCAAATTCAACTTAAAGATTTCAAATTTAATCTTTAAAAAAAATCATTTAACAGTTTCAATTTCAGCATTTCAAAGCTCGAATTTAGAAAATGCTTTAATCCATTTAAACCCAACTTTTATTTCTTTACAATAATAAATTTAAACCAATTTATATTGAAGTTTTTGAAAACATTTAATTTAACCAATTTGGTGTCCGTATATAATTTTCTACCCAATGGCCAAGTGATGAGTTAATTCAATTTTAATTACATGGATGGATATATATCATTCAAACCAAAATTAAATGACATAGGTATATATCATTTCAGCCTATTTCTTAGTTTATTCAAAATAATTCAAATGACAATTTATAAGATGTTAAATAACAAATGGGGTAATAACAGGAAGATATCAAACATAAATAAATAGCCATACATCCAACATACCAATAAGCATCCAATAACAATCAACAAACAAATCAACCAACATATCATAACAGCTACTAATTATCAATTGTTGGTGTTCAACTAACAATTAAATTCAATATTAATTTCAATGTCATTTTAACGCAATATAAAATTCAAATTAAACTAAATGTCAATTTAAACTACCAAACAACAACTAACAAAATTTTATCACTTCATAATTTTAATTTAACTTACATCAGAAAATTAAGTATTGTGTGAGTGGGTTAAATCACTTACCTTTGATTTACAGCCCATTAAAATTCCAATAAAAGCCCAAAATATCAATAGTCTTCAAAGTTAACCAAACTAGTTTTTTATTGTCTAAAATTTGAAAATGAGTCCTTGGAAAGAAACAGCGTGTTAATCGGAGTTCGTATGCAAAAGTCATTCAAGTTAAAAGGTTTGAATTTTAAATAAAATAACATAGGGGAAAACTCATAATTATCGCATCCCTTCAAATCATAAAGCCACCATGCATCGAAAAAACCCATTACCAGCCGCTGCCTTCATCGTCCAAGCATCGTCACCTCGCTCACCTCCGACCACATCAGACCCCACCACTGGCCTCGCCTTGCTCTGTCGGTCCATCTGGACCCATGCGCGACTCCTTGGCCTCCACTAACAGCCATGACCACGGTCACATTTTACCGCCAATCCTTGAAAATTCTTACACATGTGCCACGATCCAACCATTAAACCGACTCCCCTTGATGCCCTCTACAACATAGTTGCCTCCGATCGTCAATTGGTCGACGATCCACCGTTGAACGACAAACCCTAGAATGTGCGGCCGTGATTGTTTCATCGATTTGTGGTCAATCCAAGACTCGAATCAAAAAACTATTTGTAGATGCTGATTCCATTCATCGAGTGCTTCATAGCGATATATAATTTGCTTGGGGTTGAGCAGTTTGAATGTTTGGATTTGATTTGAAATTGTAATTAGGGTTTCATGATAGTGACCATTGAGGAGGAGCGGATTAGAATTGAAATGTACGTATAGAAAATAGAACAGAAGGTGATTAGGGTTTCATAACAGCATATATATAGACAAAGATGGGCATGTATAGATGGAATATATCGATTGGGATTAAGTGATAACTAATGCCCGAAAAGCCTGTTTCGTACCCGAAACGAAAGTAGGTCATCCTATATGTCGAAATATAGGGTTTTCAATATTTTAAACTCCATGGAACTAATTTTAAACTCTAATTCTATTGTATATAGAAGTTAGCTTTAAAATAAAATTATATTTATTTTTACATGTTATTTAAAACAAATTATCATTAAACTGATTTAATCACTTTTAAATTCCAAATTAAAAGTTTTCTATTATAATTCATGATTAAAACAAGAATTATTAATCTTTTAAAATTAAATTTTATCATGTTAAATCCAAGATTTAAATATTAAATTAATTTCAACATTAAATTACAATAGTAGTAAAATTCGTTCATTATATTTAACTTTCCAAACAATTTCTTTTATTTTGCATTACATGTTCTTATATTAAATCGACAATACTCCTATGTAATTTATTCAACAAAAGTTTCCAATTATTACATTCATTATTCTATGGTTAACATCTCTTTTCATATTAATTGAAATATTTAATTATATAAAATTTCGTTGATTTCCAAATTAATATCAAATGGATTTAATAATGAGATGAGAAATAAAACAATTGTTATATCTTAGTAATTTGAATATCTCTAAATTTGTTGTTTACCACAAGGATTATAAATTTACTTACAAATGTTAAAACCAATTTAATTAAAAAAAACTTTGATTTCACTATTTTATTCATCTCTTGTTTTATTTATTATTAACCTTTATTATTACAATTGATTGAAGTTACATTAAAACAGTAGTCATTTACATTCAATTAACATTATTAAATTATATTATAATACACGTTACCACCTTCCATTTCATTGGAATTAGTTGTTTTAGGATTTTATCTTAGGTTCAAAATTTATAATCTAATAAAATTCACATTAATAAATCATAAATTTTAATTTACGACTATATTAAATTTTAAAGTCTTATTTAATTGAATATTTTTAATTGTCAAAATACGGGTCGTTACACTCACACTCCATGAAGGGACTTACTTCTTGCACACTGCCTCCTCTCTTTTGGACAGGACTTTGTAGCTATTATTATCATACAAGTCCACTCGCTTGCACTCCAGTGAGGGTACTTGTACCTACACACTAGTCTCGTCATTCCAGACTGGACTTTAAAGCGATTAATATCAGTCATGACATTCAATATGGATTTCAATAATCAAACTCAAATATCAAAAACAACATAAAATCAACAATCAAGGTAATTGCCTCGCCAAGCATTATAGTCTAGCATCCAGCACATAGCATGCATATGGACCATTTAAGGTCCTATACATGAGTAAGTGTCCATACTATAACATTGCATGGTATATTGAAAAAGGGAAATAGAGTGTGAGAACCAGACTTGATTCTTTGCCATCCCAATCAAGGGATGACTATTCATGACCTTGATCTAGGGCCATTTCCATTTGTTGCGGTTGATGGTTGTTGTTATCCCATCATCGCAGTTCGATTCCTAATGTAAAGATCTCGGATTTTTATTAAGTTTAAATTGCTAATTAATTTAATTTTTGAATAAAATTTGTAAAATTAATTGGTAAATTGATCAAATCTATAAAATACATCTATGTAATTCATTTGATATGTATTAAATTTCAAAACATTTTCTTTTACATAATGTGTATTGATACAAACAATAAACTCCAAAATTATTAAAATAAATATGTATTGGGAAATACAAGGCGATAAATATTAATTTAAGCAAATAAATAAAATGAACTATGTAAAATAAACAAATTTGTTAAATTTAAACAACAAGTTAACATGTAAAATAAAAAGTAAACATATTAATTAAAGATCTAGATCTAACAACATATTACATATAGGACCTTATTCATATCACAAGAAACAAAATACATTCAAAAATGTATAGTGTGAAACATAACAAAATATAAAGCAATACATTAGCTAAGAATATAACAATATATTAAAATAGAAATTTATTTGTATTGTAAAATAATAAGGCAAAGCAAAAGAAAAGAAAGTAATACATTCAAATAGGTACAGACAAATAAAGAAAATGATAAGCCTAAGCTTATAAAAGAAGACAAAGAAAATAAGGTAGAAACATGAAGGACTTGAGCAATTAATGCATGAATCCTTAGTACACAACACATTACCCATCAGCCACTGAAGAAAAATTGGTTCAGCCACCAAAAATGAAAAAAAATCCCGGACCTGTGTACGAACAAAAAACATAATCACCCTGTCCACTTCTCTCTTATATATCAAGCTCCTTATTTCAGTTCGTTCCTTCAAAACTGAGTAAACATCATCTTTAACTTGAACAAAAATACAACAAATCAACAAATACAATTCAGATCAACCAGAGAATTAAACAAGCAATTTCAAAGTTGTGTCAACATAGAAGAAGATTTATTCTTTTTGTTGGAAAACCATTGTGAGTAAACAATTTAAATTAAAGCTGAGTGTGTGTGTGTGTGTTTATTTATTAATTTATCTGTTTTATGTGAAGTCTGAGACTTAGGTTACTTTTTTATGCATATATCTGGATTTTCTTTGTGTTATAAATATGTGTATTTGTATATGCCTGTATATATTGAAATCACCTCTCTTTCCTTGGTTCAGAGCACCAAGGCTCGATCAAAAAAAACCCATAAATCAAATCTTTTGATCATTGTTAGGCTGAAAGATTTAAACTTACTATGTTGTGTGATTATGAATTAGAGTTGAAAATTTATTTTCCGTAAAATAATTTAAAGATAGCTCCAAAACATCATAGTATAGGTGAATTGGTTTATATATGATAAAATCAAATGTAATAGATTGTTGAATCAAGTATATAATTAGAATCACCACTGAAAAATATGATTTTTAAAACAAGAATTTTGATTTTTCGTTAAATATGTAAAGAGTAGTTTTGAGTTGAACTGTAAATGGGTTTCGACCAAATCCAGATGGTCGGAGGCTATCTCATGGTCAGGGTTTGGATTGAGGCTAGGTGAGTGATCTGCGATGTTGGGGAAAATAGTCGGAGATGCTCCCGAGCACCGAGGCGACGGCGGTGAAGAAACTTCGTTTTAAACCCTAATTTTTGAGGGGTCAGGAAATTGATTGAAGTGTCTTCTCTCGTGCACCGTGCTGCACGAACTTCTGGGAGGTGATAGCTGGGTGTGTGTCGAAGTCGTGGCCGGAGTAATGGATTTTCTGGCGACCGGATCCTCGTGAACGAGGTGATTTTCCAGGTTTATAGGGGTGAGGTCTGTTCATTTTCCATGTTTTGAATTTTTTTCTGCTCGATCTTGAATTCGAGACGACAATGGAGTTTAGGTGATCGAGAGTTGATCTATGAGCGATCGTCGACTTGTTCGACGTTGCGACGTCGGCTGGGGGAGATGGACGGTGACGTACACATGCATGTGCACGGTGGAGTTTGTCTGGTGATCTGGGTGGAAGCAGGTATGCAATCGAGATTTACTCGAGTAACTCAAGTGATTCACTTGAAGGATCTGGGTGTTGGTCTCGAAGCAAGATTTGTAAAGGTTCGGGGAGAATGTTTTCTACAGGTTTAACAACCTGTTTTGTTTTGAATTTTAAAGTTAATTTAAATTTTAAAGCAAGTTTTAAACTGAGTTTATAAATTAAAGTTTAACTATGCATTTAAATTCAATTTTGAAACTTAGTTTGGAATTAAGTTTTAAAAATTTAAATTGTTTTTAATAACTTAAAGATGTTAAGCATTTAGATGTATTCAATAGAATTGGAATTTAAAATGGTATTTGAAATGGTAAAGGGAGCATTTAAAACAAAGTTTAAATCAAGATTTTTAAAGCCTGGACCTAAATCCAAATCTGAATCCTAGACTTTGAAATAAAATTAAGTTTTACAACTTTAAATGTTTAAATAAATTTTAATGCAAAGTATACCTTTAAATATGTGAATTTAAAATATAAAAAAAAATATCTTAACTCCTTCAAATTCCTTTATAACAAAAAGTGATACTTTAACATATGAATTTGAGGTTTAAAAACAATGGTTTAAACTTTATTAAAGTTTAAATTGGTATTTATTTTAAACTTGAAATTAAAATGTAATTTTAAAGAAAATTTGGAAAAGAATGTTTTCAAACATATTTATAAGTGGTAGTTAAATCATTAAATAAAAAGTGTTTACCTTAAATTTAAGAAGATTTAATGAATAAAATTCATTAATTATTAAATTTATTTGAATAGATAATTAATGATTTGTAGTAACCAAATTAGTAACTATAAGGTCAAAGTTATAAATTTAGGTTTGAGTAAATTAAGTAAGGAAATATTAAATCGAAATCACGAACTAATTATGTTATAGTTAATACTTAATTCATAAATAAATAAATAATGAAATGTTTTAATAGCTTTAAATTGTTAAAGTATTTAAAGATTTAAACAGGACGATCTCGGGGAAGTTGGTCAGTAACTCGGGTATTTACTCGAGTAAATCATGGGAAGCACTCGGGTTAGTTTTTAAAACTACAATATTATAAAAAGTAAAGTTTTCCCAAGTTTAACATGTTAATTTATATGTTTTGAAATTCAAATTTGTTTTGATTTGGAAATGTTATCCCAAAGTGTTTTCAAAAATAAAATAAAATGTTAATGAATGATTAATCAATTGAAGATAATTAATCAAGGGATTTATGTATAATTACTCGAGGTAATTAAATTGTGATTTATTAAAATAAGTAATTAAGGATAATCTCTCATTGTAATTAATTAAAAATAATTAATTAAATGGTGATTAATTTGAAGGTTGATTTATTTAATTAAGGAAAGATTAAAGGACGATTAATCAAATAATTCGAATAAATTAAAATTAATTAATTTATGATTGATGACTCATCTGATTTAAATTAATCACATAATTAATTGAGTTCACTGATGGATGTTGTGAATTCTATTGATTGTTGAACTGCTTGATATTCCTGATATGCTATGCTTTGTGCTATGGATTGTGTGATCTGTGATGAATGTTATTTATTTATTTATAATGCATTCGTACTTTCTATCTGTGAATCTGTGTATATAGATAAGCAATATTGGAATATACCGCTTATCTATATTATTGTGATTACAATCAGTAATGACTGAATGTTGTTGCACTATTGTGTAAAACCCCTGGACTACACCATACACATACAAATATGGATTGCATGAGGAATCGGCTAAGTCATAGATTTTCAACAATTGTAAAGACTGAATTCTTGAATCCAAAATAGTTTTGAAATTTGAATTGAAAGCTTTTGAAAATGAGTTTTCAAAAATAAAAGTTATTTTATTTAACTTAATAAAACTCGAAATTTGAATAATTTGATTTAAATTTGAATTCAACGATTTGGAATTTTTGGTCTAAAAGATTATACAAGTTATAAAGGTATTTATGCGTGTTTTTTTTTACCATTTAAAAAGTATGGTTTTGGAAATTTACATTTAAATCCAAGTTATACTTGGATGGCCTTAATTTATAATTGTAATCGGTTCTTTTCCCAAAACGAAACCTATTTGTTTTCAAATAATAATAGCTTTCATTTAAAGAAAAGATTTCCAAATTGTGTTGAAAGGTTTCAAGTTTGAAATGGAATAGAATTGTTTTGAAAGGCTATGAATGAATCTTTGGAAACAAGTTTTGAAAGCTGTACGTTAAATCTTGATTTAAAGATTTAACGAGTTAATCCAACTGAAATGGAAATTGTTTTGAAATCCATGAATGGATCTTTGTGAACTAGGTGAACTTTGTGAAATAAATCTTTTATTTAAAAGATTTGAAATGGTAATTTGTTTAAACCATTTGAGAGTTTGGATAATAAGTTGTGACTTAATTGAAATCCCATATCCATATATTTTTAATATTACGCTCATTATTCGGTTTAGCCGGGAGAGGACTTTGTATCATATAACCCAGAATAATGATACGTCGATATGGATAGCATTTGAAGACCGATGGTGAAGACGGGATATTTGCAAGAGCAATAGGATGACCTATCGATTGTCTCTGCACCGAGTCACACCTAGTATAGAGATTCCCTAAGTGATGGGAAGTCCGATCGGGATTGTGAATACCCGGATTGCAAGGGCTTCTTCGGAAGTGCCTTCGGTTCTGTTCGAACCCGGAACAGACTTGTATGGTTGTATGTTTGACACTACACTTTGAGATTTAAAGCAGATTTCTTTCAAATACATATCTGTTGGTGGCGGAGAATTTATTCTCTTAGCTTAACACCCTTCTCTGAGACATACGAGCTCAGAGGTTATGTAGTTGAAGGTTATCAACGATATAATCCCAATTTGGTAGTGTGGCATGCTAACTGCTGCTGTGTGTTGATGATCATTGGTCGATCATTTGTGATCAAAGAATGGCTTCAGTGTAAAGCGTATCTTTGTAGAAGAAACCTCGTCGAGCCTCACAAACCGGTAATGGTCGAAACAGGAAAGATGCGGCCAGGTTTCAGGGGTAGCTCCCCTAGGATGTGACCATTCCTTCTGGAAAAGGGTAGTATCATGGTATGGAGCCCAGATACTTACTCATGTGGGAACTGTAGTGTATATTTATTACCGTGTGATGTTGTTGGTGTTAAGAGCTCTCGGATAAAGATCCCAAAGGACTAGGGGTGGCATATCTGTAGGTAGTACTCCCGGGTAGGGAGGAAACCGGCCTTGTGTTGGCAGAGAGCCGGGTAGGTTGTCGGGGCGTCCCGCCAGAGGCGTTCCCATGTGGCAGTAGGAAGTTCCTTAGCCTGACCATTTGTTGGAAATCCATTCATCCAATACGAGCCTTGTACAGTTTTAGTTGTATTACCTGCCATTTACTTATGGTGGCGCCCCACTTTTTGGTTTGTAGCTATAGTAGGCATAGTTCGAAATGTCTATGCTGGCTAAGATTAATATTATACTTTCGAAAGGTTTTCCACTATGCACTAATAATAATAGTATAAACAATGATTTTCACGTATCTAGCATGTTTGACTATCATAAGGAGAAATCTCCTCCAATTCTGCGTTTGCATGGTGTGTGTGGTGGGAGGCCTTATGGTAGTTTCATTTTCGAAAAGCATTGTGGATTTTAAAATGTAAAATTCTTTGATTGTTTTTAAAGACCAAACTGTTTTGTTTACTCACACCAGTCCCATGACTGACCTGGAGTTTATTGTTCCTTTCCTAAACTCTGGTTGCCCACAATTTTCCACATGGGCAGTCTGGAGTTGGGTTTTTCAGATAGTCGAATAATAGGAATTGATTTGATAGCCTTCGAAGACTTTTGGATTATGGATCGCATTTTCTACACTTCAGCATTCGCTGCTGATCTTGCTTATCTTGGTGTGGTTGTTCGAGCTATCTGGAGATGGTGTTGCAGTTGTATTTTGGAGATGTATTCTATTGAAGACATTATCTTTCCACTGCTATTTCTTGTATGTCTGATAGTATTGATATTCAGTGGTATCATTCTGTTGTATCAGTTTATTCGGTTATCATTGTATTTGGATATTGTATCAAATGTTGTATATTGACATACTCTTTTTCTTCCTCTGTGTTGTACTTAATGGTGTTATAAGCTCCGACGAACCAGATTTGACGTTTGGATCTGCAACATTCGAATATGAGTGTCGTATTCGGTGCCGATTTTCGAAGGTCAAGTCAGGATCGTTTCATTTGGTACCAGAGCTGAGGGGTAAAACTTTAGCTCAGGAGTATAACACGTTAAGTAGCTCATTAGAGATAGGGTGAATTATACCCTAGAATGAATATATCCCTAAGATATCTGTCTAAGTGGCTCTGTAAATTCTCTTACTATCCACTGATAGTGAGTATGAGTGTAAGAAGAGAACGAGATAGGGGACAGGGGAATACGACCATAAATGGTAAATACCCTGCGATAGCGGAAACATCTTTCTTTATCAATTTCCTTTGATTCGATTCCAAATTCTTTTGATTGCTTCGTGTCAGCTCCAGAAAGAAGTTTTGGTGTGATGGTGGCCCTACGAATCGTTGTAGGAAATCCTTACTTCGTATTTCATTGGTTCCTTATCAGTTTTCGATTTAAACTTTAATGAAATTTGAAATTGAAAATTTTTAAATAAATTGGAAATTTTAAACTGAGTTAAATTGATTAATAGAATATGAAACTAAATTTGAACTGAATAGATAAAACGATTCGTTTAAAACCAAATTTGAAATTCTGTTCTAATTTCTTATGTTGATCGAAGTCCGAAGAGGGACAGGTTGGTATGTACTTTGAGATATTCCGACCTAAGTTGGAATCCATACCTAATGTTTGAAAAATTGTAGAAGATTGAATTCGTCTATCAATCTCCTTTGTTCAGCATCTCTTTTCGATTCTTCGATGGTTCCTGGTAGATCCAGAAAGAAGATTTGACATATTTGCATGGGATATAAACTCCAAATAGGTCAGAATTGTTTGTTTGGATGAATTGGTTGCTTTGATTGCTACAAATAGGTCAGAATTGTTTGTTTGGATGAATTGGTTGCTTTGATTGCTATGGTTAATAGGTATACTTCAGTTCTAAACTAAAAGTTTTGAAATTGTATTCATATATCTGTCTATTTTTGGGTCCGGATATGTTCTACGAATGGTTAGTTATCCCTTCGAACTAACCAATGCTTCTGCATATTTCGTAGATCCGGATAACCCGAGTATCTTGTGAACAAAATTAAAAAGATTCGTTCTTGTATCTATAATAGATATTCTGATTTGGTAAGCCAAATGCAGAATAGATTTGATGAAACATTCTTCATCTATTTTTGTTATCTCCTTGGCAAATTTCAGGGACGAAATTTCTTAAGGGGGGAATCTGTAACGATCTCGGATTTTTATTAAGTTTAAATTGCTAATTAATTTAATTTTTGAATAAAATTTGTGAAATTAATTGGTAAATTGATTAAATCTATAAAATACATCTATGTAATTCATTTGATATGTATTAAATTTCAAAACATTTTCTTTTACATAATGTGTATTGATACAAACATTAAACTCCAAAGTATTAAAATAAATATGTATAGAGAAATACAAGGCGATAAATATTAAGTTAAACAAATAAATAAAATGAACTATGTAAAATAAACAAATTTGTTAAATTTAAACATGTTAATATGTAAAATATAAAGTAAAAGTATTAATTAAAGATCTAGATCTAACAACATATTACATATAGGACCTTATTCATATCACAAGAAACAAAATACATTCAAAAATGTATAGTGTGAAACATAACAAAATATAAAGCAATACATTAGCTAAGAATCTAACAATATATTAAAGTAGAAATTTATTTGTATTGTAAAATAATAAGGCAAAGCAAAAGAAAAGAAAGTAATACATTCAAATAGGTACAGATAAATAAAGAAAATGATAAGCCTAAGCTTATAAAAGAAGACAAAGAAAATAAGGTAGAAACATGAAGGACTTGAGCAATTAATGCATGAATCCTTAGTACACAACATATTACCCATTAGTCACCGAAGCAAAATTGGTTCAGCCACCAAAAATGAAAAAAAAAATATCCCTGACCTGTGTACAAACAAAAAAAAAATCACCTTGTCCACTTCTCTTTTATATATCAAGTTCCTTATTTCAGTTCATTCCTTCAAAACTGAGTAAACATCATCTTTAACTTGAACAAAAATACAACAAATCTACAAATACTATTCAGATCAACCAGAGAATTAAACAAGCAATTTCAAAGTTGTGTCAACATAGAAGAAGATTTGTTCTTTTTGTTGGAAAACCACTGTGAGTAAACAATTTAAATTAAAGCTAAGTGTGTGTATATATATATATATCTGTTGTCTATGAAGTCTGAGACTTAGGTTACATTGTTTATGCATATATCTGGATTTTCTCTGTGTTATAAATATGTGTATGTGTATATGCCTGTATATATTGAAATCACCTTTGTTTCCATGGTTTAGAGCACCAAGAGTCGATCAAAAAAAACCCACAAATCAAATATTTTGATCATTGTTAGGCTGAAAGATTTAAACTTACTATGTTGTGTGATTATAAATTAGAGTGGAAAATTTATTTTCAGTAAAATAAGTTTAAAGATAGCTCAGAAACATCATAGTATAGGTGAATTGGTTTATATATGATAAAATCAAATGTAATAGATTGTTGAATCAAGTATATAATTGGAATCACCATTGAAAAATATGATTTTTAAAACAAGAATTTTGATTTTTCATTAAATATGCAAAGAGTAGTTTTGAGTTGAACTGTAAATGGGTTTCGACCAAATCCAGATGGTCGGAGGCTATATCGTGGTCTGTGTTTGGGTTGATGCTAGGTGAGTGATCTGCGATGTTGGGAAAAATAGTCGGAGACGCTCTCGAGCACCGAGGCGACGGCGGTGAAGAAATTTCGTTTTTAACCCTAATTTTTGAGGGGCCGGGAAATTGATCGAAGTGTCCTCTCTCGTGCATCTAGCTGCACGAACTTATGGGAGGTGATAGCGGGGTGTGTGCCGAAGTCGTGGCCGGAGTAGTGGATTTTTTGGTGGCTGGAGCTTCGTGAACGAGGTGATTTTCCAGGTTTGTAGGGGTGAGGTCTGTTCATTTTCCAGGTTTCGAATTTTTTTCTGCTCGATCTCGATCTCGAATTCGAGATGACAATGGAGTTCAGGTGATCGAGAGTTGATCTGTGAGCGATCGTCGACTTGTTCGACGTTGCGGCGTCGGCTAGGGGAGATGGATGGTGATGTACTCGTGCATGTGCACGGTGGAGTTTGTCTGATGATCTGGGTGGAAGCAGGTATGAACTCGAGATTTACTCGAGTAACTCGAGTGATTCACTCGAAGGATCTGGGTGTTGGTCTCGAAGCAAGATTTGTAAAGGTTCGGGGAGAATATTTTGTACAGGTTTAACAACCTGTTCTGTTTTGAATTTTAAATTTAATTTAAATTTTAAAGCAAGTTTTAAACTGAGTTTATAAATTAAAGTTTAACTATGCATTTAGATTCGGTTAAACTTAGTTTGGATTTAAATTTTAAAATTTTTAATTGTTTTTAATAACTTAAAGGTGTTAAGCATTTAGGTGTATTCAATAGAATTGGAATTTAAAATGGTATTTGAAATGGTAAAGGGAGCATTTAAAACAAAGTTTAAATCAAGATTTTTAAAGCCTGGACCTAAATCCAAATCTGAATCCAAGACTTTGATATAAAATTAAGTTTTACAACTTTAAATGTTTAAATAAATTTAATGCAAAGTATACCTTTAAATATGTGAATTTAAAATAAAATAAAAATTATCTTAACTCCTTCGAATTCCTTTTTAACAAAAAGTGATACTTTAACATATGAATTTGAGGTTTAAAAACTATGGTTTAAACTGTATTAAAGTTTAAATTGGTATTTATTTTGAACTTGAAATTAAAATGTAATTTTAAAGAAAACTTGGAAATGAATGTTTTCAAACATATTTATAAGTGGTAGTTAAATCATTAAATAGAAAGAGTTTACCTTAAATTTAAGAAGAATTAATGATTAAAATTCATTAATTATTACATTCATTTGAATAGATAATTAATGATAGTAACCAAATTAGTAACTATAAGGTCAAAGTTATAAATTTAGGTTTGAGTAAATTAAGTAAGGAAATATTAAATTGAAATCACGAACTAATTATGTTACAGTTAATACTTAATTAATAAATAAATAAATAATAAAATGTTTTAATAGCTATAAATTGTTAAGGTATTTAAAGATTTAGACGGGATGATCTCGGGGAAGTTGGTGAGTAACTCGGGTATTTACTCGAGTAAATCATGGGAAGCACTCGGGTTAGTTTTTAAAACTACAATAATATAAAAAGTAAAGTTTTCCCAAGTTTAACATGTTAATTTATATGTTTTGAAATTCAAATTTGTTTTGATTTGGAAATGTTATCCCAAGATGTTTTCAAAAATAAAATAAAGTGATTACTTAAAACTTAATTACTTAATGAATGATTAATCAATTGAAGATAATTAATCAAGGGATTTATGTATAATTACTCGAGGTAATTAAATTGTGATTTATTAAAATAGGTAATTAAGGATAATCGCTTATTGTAATTAATTAAAAATAATTAATTAAATGATGATTAATTTGAAGGTTAATTTATTTAATTAAGAAAAGATTAAAGGATGATTAATCAAATGATTCGAATAAATTAAAATTAATTAATTTATGATTGATGACTCATCTGATTTAAATTAATCAGATAATCAATTGAGTTCACTTAATTCTATTGATTGTTGAACTGCCTGACATTCCTGATATGCTAGCTTTGTGCTATGGATTGTGTGATCTGTGATGAATGTAATTTATTTATTTATAATGCATTCTTATTTTCTATCTGTGAATCTGTGTATATAGATAAGCGTTATTGGAATATACCGCTTATCGATATTGTTGTGATTACGATCTGTAACGACTGAATATTGTTACACTATTGTGTAAAACCCCTGGACTACACCATACACACACAAATATGGATTGCACAAGGAAATCGGCTAAGTCACAGATTTTCAACAATTGTAAAGATTGAATTCTTGAATCCAAAATAGTTTTGGAATTTGAATTGAAAGCTTTTGAAAATGAGTTTTCAAAAATAAAAGTTATTTTATATAGCTTAATAAAACTCGGAATTTAAATAATTTGATTTAAATTTGAATTCAATATTTGAAATTGAATTCAACGATTTGGAAATTTTGGCCTAAAAGATTATACAAGTTATAAAGGTATTTATGCGAATTTTTTTTTAACCATTTAAAAAGTATGGATTTGGAAATTTACATTTAAATCCAAGTTATACTTGGATGGCCTTAATTTATAATTGTAATCAGTTCTTTTCCCAAAACGAAACCTATTTGTTTGCAAATAATAATAGCTTTCATTTAAAGAAAAGATTTCCAAATTGTGTTGAAAGGTTTCAAGTTTGAAATGGAATAGAATTGTTTTGAAAGGCTATGAATGAATCTTTGGAAACAAGTTTTGAAAGCTATAAGTTAAATCTTGATTTAAAGATTTAACGAGTTAATCCAATTGAAATGGAAATTGTTTTGAAATCCATGAATGGATCTTTGTGAACTGGGTGAACTTTGTGAAATAAATCTTTTATTTAAAAGATTTGAAATGGTAATTTGTTTAAACCATTTGAGAGTTTGGATAATAAGTTGTGACTTAACTGAAATCCCATATCCATATATTTTTAATATTACGCTCGTTGTTCGGTTTAGCCGGGAGAGGACTTTGTGTCATATAACCCAGAATAAAGATACGTCGATATGGACAGCATTTGAAGACCAGTGGTGAAGACCGGATATTTAAAAGAGCGATAGAATGACCTATCGATTGCCTCTGCACTGAGTCGCGCCGGTATAGAGATTCCCTAAGTGATGGGAAGTCCGATCGGGATTGTGAATAGCCGGATTGCAAGGGCTTCTTCGAAAGTGCCTTCGGTTCTGTTCGAACCCGGAACAGACTTGTATGGTTGTATGTATGACACTACACTTTGAGATTTGAAGCAGATTTCTTTCAAATACAGATCTGTTGGTGGTGGAGAATTTATTCTCTTAGCTTAACACCCTTCTCTGAGACGTACGAGCTCAGAGGTCTTGTAGTTGAAGGTTATCAGCGATATAATCCCAATTTGGTAGTGTGGCATGCTAAGTGCTGCTGTGTGTTGATGATCATTAGTCGATCATTTGTGATCAAAGCATGGCTTTATTTTAAAGTGCATCTTTGTAGATGAAACCTCGTCGAGCCTCACAAACCGGTAATTGTCGAAACAGGAAAGATGCGGCAAGGTTTCAGTGGCAACTCCCCTAGGGTGTGACCATTCCTTCTGGAAAAGGGTGGTGTCATGGTATGGAGCCCAGATACTTACTCATGTGGGCACTGTAGTATCTATTTATTACTGTGTGATGTTGCTGGTGTTGAGAGCTCTCGGATAAAGGTCCCAAAGGACCGAGGGTGGCATATCTGTAGGTAGTACTCCCGGGCAGGGAGGAAACCGGCCTTGTGTTGGCAGAGAGCCGGGTAGGTTATCGGGGCGTCCCGCCAGAGGCGTTCCCATGTGGCAGTAGGAAGTTCCTTAGCCTGACCATTTATTGGAAATCCATTCATCCAATACGAGCCTTGTACGGTTTTAGTTGTATTACCTGCGATCTACTTATGGTGGCGCCCCACTGTTTGGATGGTAGCTATAGTAAGCATATTTCTAAATGTCTATGCTGGCTAAGATTAATATTATACTTTCGAAGGTTTTCCACTATGCACTAATAATAATAGTATAAATAATGGTTTTCGCATATCAAGCATGTTTGACTATCGTAAGGAGAAATCTCCTCCAATTCTGTGTTCGCATGGTGTGTGTGGCGGGAGGCCTTATAGTAGTTTCATTTTCGAAAAGCATTGCAGATTTTAAAATTAAAATTCTTTGATTGTTTTTAAAGACCAAACTGTTTTGTTTACTCACACCAGTCCCATGACTGACCTGGAGGTTATTGTTCCTTTCCTAAACTCTGGGTGCCCACAATTTTCCACACGGGCAGTCTGGTTTGGGTTTTTCAGATAGTCGAATAACAGGAATTGATTTGATGGCCTTCGAAGACTTTTGGATTGTGGATCGCATTTTCTACACTACAACATTCGCAGCTGATCTTGCTTATCTTGGTGTGGTTGTTCGAGCTATCTTTAGTTTGGAGATGGTGTTGCAGTTGCATTTTGGAGATGTATTCTATTGAAGACATTATTTTTCCACTGCTATTTCTTGTATCTCTGATAGTATTGATATTCAGTGGTATCATTATGTTGTATCAGTTTATTCTGTTATTATTGTATCTAGATATTGTATCAAATGTTGTATATTGATATACTCTTTTTCTTCCGATGTGTTGTACTTAATGATGTTATAAGCTCTGATGAACCAGATTTGACGTTTGGATCTGCGGCATTCGAATATGAGTGTCGTATTCGGTGCCGATTTTCGATGGTCAAGTCAGGGTCGTTTCACCTTATATATTGATGTAATCGATTATCTCTGACATGTTCCTCAATCAGATCTCGTAGGTGCTTGCAATTGTTCATATTGTGCCCATTCAACCATGGAATAGGCATTATTTTCCAGATGCCCTTTCACACTTCTAGGCTCCCTTCTCGTCGACTTATGATATGGGTCCCCTAGTACTTAGATAGATTCGCTACAGGTTTACATTTAAGACCATGTAATAAGAGAATTTCGATTCCCTCCTTTGTCGCTTTGATTTATCAAAGTTATCATCCATATTTCACTTTCCATTATCCCGACAAGAACTTGCTCCGAGCGATCCTCTACCATCTATAGCATTAACCTCTTCCTAATCGGCCTCAACGTCCTCCTAGCATAGAAACCTTTCAGCCTCACGGTAAAACTCTATAAATCCCTTGGAAGATCTCGCTCTAGTGCAATCTTCAAATCAGTATTAGCAGCTATTCCGGAAACTGCTACCATCAAAAACAATTGAAGGATCTAGCTTATCGAACATGGCAGCCGCTGCATTGAATATTGTTAGAAAATTTTTGAGGACCTCTCCATCCCTCTGCTTCATACTTGCAAGTGTCATCAAATTCTTGGGTCATGAAATATGGACCCGGAACTACTTCACAAATCTATTCACTAACTCAGTCCATGTGCTAATGGAACCACTCTCCTACTGTCTAAACCATTGTGCTGCCAAACCTGTCAAACATAAAGGGAAACACCATCCCATTACCTCTTCAGATGGACCCAACACTTCCATGTGCCAAATGTACCTCATAAAATAAAATGTTGGATTTCCAACCATGGTAACTTGAAATCAAGTGGATTCCTAGCATACCATATGTTCATATGGACTCATGTTCACATCTTCTATGTTAGGATTGGCAAATCTACCTCTCATAACTCGCCTCAACATCTGAACAAGTCTATCATCGTCATTTAAAGGAATTCTAAGGTTAGTACTCTTAGCTTGTCCCCTGAATCCATAAGGAAATACTGGTACATACTCCTTCGATTATGCTTCTGCATTCTGAACCGCATTCCATTGCTCAGCTTCAGCTCTAAACTTTTCTTCATTCCTTCCAAGGTTTGGACGACCCATGCCATCGAGCCCTTGGGGATTGGTACCGACCCATTCCATCGACCCATAGACATGAAAACGTACTGACCCATGCGTTTGGTTCAGGGTTTGCTTGGGGTCATTCTAAAGCAACTCCAGCTACCTGTGCTCCAACTTCAGGTCTTTGGTTCCAATTTGCAACGACTTTGGCTGTTCCCATTTGTCTAATTCTTTTGAAGAATTTCTCTTTCTTCTCTACCAAGCTAGCCATCATCCTTTCTAGCGATCTGTTAATAATATTCCTTCAACAATAATATACCAAGCAAGCCATCATCTTCGCTACCCCTTGACTGATTTCCTCCAACAATATTCCTTCTAGTTAATTATCTAGCCATTTAGACTCCTTTTCAAATTTTAAATCAGTGAGTTCATGTGTTTCTCAATGAAAGCACCAAAATGTTTGATCCAAAAATGGCACATACACCCAATAGAAGTAGAAAACAATGAAAAATGAAGAAAAACAAATTAAAATGAGTAAGAAATGAACATATAGAGATTTATAGTGGTTCGGCAAACTCTGGCCTACGTCCACTTAATGATTTTATTGCTTATCTTCAAACTTAGGGGCAGAAGTTATTAGGATTCATTATAATTCTAACACTTAGATTTAAAATTTACAAGAATATCGAGTAGAATGGAATTAGAGCTAAAAGATCCTGAAAAAATGAGCCATACCCCTCTATTTTTTGATGTAGGGAGCTTAAAATTTCACATTAAAGATCTCTAGGCCATTCTTCTTGCTATATACCATTTCTTAATAGAAATAGAGTGCCACATCATCGCTTTTGTATGGGTTTGTATGACTCTAAGCTTAGAGGTCGATACCAATCCATAAAATGGCCAAATTGGTTATCTTGAACTCTTCGCTTTGGCTCGTCTTGTCGCTAGCTTCGTGATTCCATGGTTGTGTGCATCAATATTAGCTTGTTTTGGAGTCCAAGTGACGAAGTTATAGAATAAAAAAGTTGCCGATTTAGGAATTCATGGAGACCGATTGTAACGACCCATAAAATTTTAACAATTTTTAATTGGTTTTATAACGTATTTAATTGGATTTTTGAGAAATTTTAATAATAATATTTTGAAATAGAGTTTTATTATTCGGATTACGTATAATTAAATATAGCAAATGGTAAATTTTCAACTAATTATATGAAAGTTTATTTATTATGTAATTCTATTAAATTCAAATAGGTTAATAATTGATGAAAATAAATTTATTTTCAAAACCTGAATATTTTTCTATAGGAAAAATTTAAATCCTTTTCTGAGTGAGGCGTCATCTTTCGTTTCATCAAATTCAGACTTCTTTAGCTCCGTCAATCTTATTTTCTGCGTTTTTTCTGCATCTTCCGCTAGCGGAAATTCGAATTTTATAATTCAATCGTACCACTGATATCTGTGTATCGTTTTGATCGTCTTGTCTTGCCAATCTCCATGGTATATTCATTTCCAAATTTTGAAATTCAGTTCACGACGATAACGATAAAGCAGCTCATCGTAGCGGTACCACTTTTACACGTTTAATAGTGGTGTCTATTCAAATTTCAAACGGCAATGGTTAACAAGCAGCATGTATTACCATATTTATTATTTGCTAGAATCTAGCCGTTTCATAATCCCCGTGTTCCAGCGTTGATGTGTCTTTTCTAAACCTAAACGGAAAATCTGGCTTACCCCTTTTATTCATTTACATTTTTCCTTTGTTTCAAAATTCAACGTGACTGACACACAACCATCAATTACTTTAATCATGTGCGTCAATCAAGCATCCTTCTATTTCTTTCCATTTATTTTACATTTTTTGCCCACGTTACAAATTCGAAAATCACTTGCTTTCTTTGTCTTCCTGATTTCACGTCTGCGTTTCTATTCCTTTGTTTAACTATATATTGCAGGTCCTTTATATTACCTCCTCTTCTTCTTTTATACTCAAGTTTCAGAAATCGCAGCCGAGCTTCCATCACCCACGCCAGTGCCGCAACGCACCTCCCCAGCCAAAACCTCCTCCACCACTTGATCTCCGTCCCTTGCTCTTAGATCCGACTGCCCACTTCCTTGCCCACACACGCGCCTGCCTTATCCACCCATCGCCTCTCTTTGGCCTCTCACAGCCCCATAGCCACCTAAGCTTCAGTTTTTCCCCGCGCGACCCTTGCTCCGCCCACACTCCTCCGCGCCGACGCTTCTCTTTCTTCCCCTCACCGCTGCACCACCACGGTTGCTCATAGCCTCTGTCTTCTCTTTTTGAAACTGGTATATACTATATACACTATTTAGCTTTATATTTATATGATTTACAAACTTTCATACTTATATATATATAGTAAGATTTGTTTGTAGTTTCTGTATAATCAGTATGTACGATTTGTATGTTATTTTCTCTACAAAACTTTGTTTGACAATAGCTACCGTATATAGTCAGTAGTATCTATATAAAAGTTATATTATATATACATAGTGGTTTGGTCAGGGAAGATTTTAGGCTCTGTTTTGTCTTGTACAGCTTTCATAATTATGTAAGTATATTATAGTTTATCTAAATCTATTGTTATATTAACTAGATATGATCGTACACGAAAAAAAAGAAAAAAAAGGGAAAAAATAGTGTATATTAAGTCTGCATATTTTAGGCTATGTCTACATGCTTTCCCTGTTTAAAGCATGTATTATATAGTATATAGCGTTATTTTGGGATAGATTTTTAGCATGGGTTTTATTTATAAGTTTACTGTATAAGTAAGTATATACAAGTAACAATTGGTTTATAGCTAAGTATATATAGTAGTTTCAATTTTTAGTTATAATATATATATATATATATAAAGTTTTAGAAATGTTTTGTATAGATTGGTATGTTGATGTAGAAGATTTAGTAGTATATATCCACTTATATATTGGTTATACGCGAAAATACCTAAGTCGGTTTGTATATATATGAGGTATATATAGTGTTCAAAAGCAATAAAAATTGTTATTGATAAGCTGTCATATTTTGAGCGTTCATATTTGATTTATATAAAAGATTATATAAGTGTACTTGATCGGTTAACTTTAATTCATAAATTTATATCTCAGCTACTGTATATAGGTGAACGCAAGTTGTAAAGCGTAAAAGTCATATTAATACTTACACATATGGTTCATGTGAGAAGATTGGCAGTTTTATAATAGGTTATATACATATATTTGTTATATAGAGCTGCTATGTATTAAATGTATTAAATCTATTATCATATGTAAATGTGTGTGCTTGACTTTAATACGTGAGTTATAATTCAAAAACAAGGAGTTTGAAATGTTTAAATATATATATACATATTTAATTTAAATTGTGTTTAAAATGAAAGGATTTGAAATAATATATATACGTATATATTTATATTTATTTTAGTAATAGTGTTTTAAATAAAAATTTGATTTTTTATAATAATAATAACAATATATAATTTGGTTGTTACAATATGTGTATATGTTTTATATAGGTAAATAGTTATAGATATATGTTCGCTTATCCCATCCATCTTCATCAATCCAGTTTGATCTGATTCGTCAATTCCGAGCTATCAGGCTTTGATCGTCGAATTCATGCCAATTTTGTTTCACTTTGAAGTCGTGCTTGCATTTCGTAACTCAATTCCATCGTCTATTTCTCTAGCCTCGAAAGGTGAGCAATCACTCACGATTAACATTCTTATATTTATTAAATTTGATTTCAATTGAAACGACAATTGAAATATGATGCCAATTTGGACTGTTAATTATTTAAATTTTGTTAGATATTATATTATCTTTATCTATTCACCTGTGGGATTTGACACCATATCCTATTATTTATATTTTATTTAATTACTGATGACATATGCATGTTATATTATTATCCATTATATTATTATCATATCTGTTATCACTCTGCAAGTTCCCTATTAGTATAGAATTCACTATGGGTTGAAAAGATACATACCCGAACAGACTTTAGAATAGGAGAATTTCATTATAGGTTGAAATGATAGACCCAAGCGATTTTCATTAAATTGAATTTGGGATTACGGGTTGAAATGCTCCCCTCCCGTATATATATATATATAGTATACGGATTGAAAGGATAAATATCCATATCACTTGACCATATAATAAGAAATATATATAGACACATTGGTCCATATATAAATATTTTGAAAATAGTTTCTATGGTTTTGGAAAGAAATATATGGTTTAATAAATATAGATTCTTAAGACATTAGATAAATGATAAATTTTATATATAAATTTAGTAGTAATATTTGATTTAAACTAGATGGATTTAATACATAGAATATGGTTAAGTATATATATGTAAATCTATATTTCAATAGATTGTCTTGTAATAAATTGAATAAGTAAGGTTGGGAAGGTAAATTTGGGATTATTGGATATGGTATTTAAATAAGGATTTTAATTAATCGATTTGAAATTATTGAATGGGAAATTTAAAAGTATGATTTTTTTTAGCTGGATTTTGATTTAAGTGATTTAATGAATATTTCACACCTAAATTAAAAAAAATAGTAAAATGTAAGTTAAGGTTACTTAAATGATATTGAATCTAATGAGGGAATATTTCAAGACTAAATAATAATGGGGTTAAATCGAGATCTATATGAAACTGTCAATTGAACTTTGAATTGTAGAATATTAAAGCCTTGAACTATACTGGAATTTAATTGGTTTATTTATGGTTCAGATCTGTATTTGAAATCAATATAATTCAAATTTTTTATTTAGAAATTTAATTGAATAAAAATTTAGTTTGAAACATTGAATATTTATAGTTTTGAAATAATATTGAAATGTAAAAGGGTATTCTGTGATTTCAAATCCGGATTTGAGATCGATAAAATGTGAAATGGTTATTTAGGAATTGAGTTGAATTTTAAATTGATAAATTGAGATTGGACTAAAATTTGAATTTGGGATTTGAATAGATTTGAATCGCAACTTTGAAAGTTATAAAATTTGAAAATATGTGTGTGTATATATATATATATTAGGTGAAATGATATTTTGGTTTTGAAGTATAAATTAAATTGAAATGATCACGGTGTTATAGTGTGTATTTCTACATTGTAGATGGTTCCACGGATCCGAAGAGAATGGTTATCCCATACATCCTCTAAGATACTTGTATTTCAGTTGATATTTCACTTGAATTGGATTTATTGATATAAGAATGTTAATCCCGACTCGAGTGTTTTATGTTTTTGCTTTACGCTCTGGTCAGACTGAGTGATACAGCATTTGAGACTCACCTTCGAAGTTGGAGCTTTGCTTGAAGATCCAGCTATCTATCCTTTCAGTCATCCAGTCGATTGTTTCAGAGAAGTCATCCACCGTACTAGTGACTTCACTGCATCTGCAACATTCTGATGTTTTTTATTTCTAACTTAGTTTATATAGTAGCTTCATGAACTACTATTCATTATCTATTCCGCTGCATTATATTACTCTGTGTCTGTGATCTGTGATTGATTTATTTACTATATATTTTAAGTTTGCAAACTTAAATTAACAATTCGCTATTTTGAATTATTCAAGTCGGACATGTATGGTTTATTGTCGATTTGAATGGTCCAAAATAGCGGGTCGTTACAAGTTGGTATCAGAGCTTTGGCTCTAGGCAAAACTTAGCATATATGGTAAATTTATTTACATAATCACTTTCGTTCGAGTTGAATCTCTTCCTTTTGACTCAATTTCCTTGAATTTTGGAATGTCCCTCGGTTCCGAAATTCGTGTTTGCCTTTCCCTATTTATATTCTTAGATAAGTATTTCCATCGTCTAGTTTAAATTTGTATTTCCTCATCTTCGTTCGAGCCTTTCCACTTTGTTTTGAAACTTCCTTTGGTCAATTTTCCCCTTAAAATTTTGAACCTCTATCTTTTTTGATTTTGGACTCCTTGAATGATAGGAAACTATTTTGTAGATGGAAAAATCGAAAGAGCAGAAAGCAGCTCGTCGAGCTCGAAGAGCACTAGCCCGTAAGGAACAGGAGGAAGCAATGGAGAAGTGGGAAAGGCTATGGAGGGAAAGGGCAGGACCTGGTCCTTATGACCATGTCACTATTATCGGTGTAAGGAGAAGGGACATTATGCAGCCACGTGTGGGAAAAGAGATGAAGGAAAGAAGAAAGAGGGCAAGCGTTTTCGTTCCATGATCTTCTGTTTTAAATGCCGTAGTACGGGGCACTTTACCAATCGCTGCCAGAAGGTGAAGAAAGTAAAAGCTGCACCCACTGCATCAGTCGACCAATCAACCATTTGCATCACTGCAGGATGCCTTGGCGTATATTCAAGAATTGTCCTGTGAGGAAGTATGGAAGGAAGGCTGCGTTTCCGCAGTTCGTTAAGGAGGATGGGAGTGTCATGCACTTATGCAAGAAATGCAAAAGTTGGGGCCATATTGAGGGGGAGTGTTCTGGACCCGTTGAAGTACCACCCGGTAGAATTAATATCGATGCTTTGTTTATATAGGGTGGTATTCTGTGGATCTGTTTGTTTTCAGCAGTTGTTAGGTTGCATTCGGTGAACTCTATTATATCTTTTGCTTAGCTGAAGTTCTCAAACTAAGATATTCATGTTCCTGTTTTCGTATGATATGAAATTTGAATCTCTATTTGTTTTGAAATCCATCCTTGAATCATTCTTTGGAAATTTGTGTTTGGTTGTGTTTTGAATTTTTGCATAAATTGAAATTTCTATTTTGATAACTATGATTTTATTTTATATATAAAAGTGAAATATTTTCGATAAGGATTATATATCTTTTAAAAACGAAAGTCTGAAATTTTGAAAGGATGTGAAATTTTAAAATTTTATAAGAAATTGATTTATATAAAAATGATTTATAACTGAAGGGTTAAATTTAAAATTCGAGAATTGAATTTCGGTATTTTGAAATTGGTTTTAAGATTTTGGAAAATATATAAAAATAATACGATTTAAAAGTATTTTCCGAATAAGAAATGTTTCAAATGAGTTCAAATGAATTCCAATAATTTTGAAGAAATTTCAAAGAAGTCTTCAACAGAATAGAAGTCCAGAACTCACTTATGCGTTGGAAAATAATTTCAGTGATGAGTGCACGCATCATCGACATTGATTTTCGAGTTTCAGAGGGAGAGGCCACTTTAATAGCTTCGATATGCGAGTGATTTTGTAAAACCGTTTTCGATTTCAAATTCCGAAGTATAATTTGATATTTTCGAAAGATATACGTGTATATTTGAAACAATTTAAAGTGAGACCGGTGTTCAGTCCTCGAGTTTCGGATTTAATTTTGTATAATCCTACCTATTGAAATTGATTTATTGATTTATTTTTTATTTTCAACTCTTAAATTGGAAATTTGATTTCCCTAACTATTTTGAATGTTCGAACACTTCTAAATCGAGGTTAAATTTTCAAAGCTAAGAAATTTCGAAGAGGATAAAATATTTGATAAAGCATATAAGTTTAGATTTGTATGTTTAAGTTTGAATCCTTTTGTTAAGTAAATGAATATGAATATTTTGAATTATACTAATATGGAATTTAGTTTTGAAAAAAAAAATAGTTTAAATAATGGTTTTCAGAAAGGTAAATTGAATATTTCAAATAGAAATAAATAGTTTAAGGGTTATAAAGGGATAATTATAAATTGGAAACTATTTTGAGTATAATTGATTTAGAGAAAAATATTTGGTTTGAAATTTGATTGGAATTAAAACCAGTACTTATATGGTGATTTTGGAAATGAATTCGTTTGACCTAAATTTTGTTGATTTGGAAATTTGGATTATTTTCTAAACCTATTGTTTAAGAAACTTTGAAACTAAATTGATATTGAAATAATTTGAAATTGAGAACCTTATATTATTAAGTACTTGATTTGGCAGTGGTCAAACTTATATAAAATGGATTAGTAAAAGTATGAAGTTGATTTGAAATCTATTGATTTGAAAGATACTCAATTTGGAAAGAGAATTTTTTTATAATCGAAGTATATATAAGTATGATTTGATATACTATTGATTTGGAAAGTATTCGATTTGAAAAAGGAATCCTAAATATAATGGACTTTATATAAGTATGATATTTGAGGGTATTTGGAAAGGTACTATATGATATATATTTTTTCGAAGTAAAGATATGGAAAGTGCCTTCTGCTTGATATCCGCTTTGTGGCCACATTGTGGATTCATTCTATCGATATTATTCTCTCTGCTTTTTGGTTTTTCGGATGTGATACTCTAGTGTCCCACCATGGCGTAACCCATGGTTTTTTTTTCTTGCAATTACATAGCGCAACTGCCTGGCTGAGACTGGCCTAGGGGTACGGATTGTTCCTGGGGGACCCAGGCGTAACTATTATGTATCATGCAATCTGTGTAGGTCCCATTAGTAGCGAAACTTCCTGGCTGAGCCGGCCTAGGGGTACGGATTGTTTCCTGGGGGACCCAGGCATAACCATTGTGTATCCTACACCCTACTAGTCATCATGGCGTAACTCGCAGGGCTGAGAAAGCTTACGGATATGGATTGTTTCCTGGGGGAACCAGGCGTAACCATGGTGTATCTGCGAACCATGGTTGGACAAAGGTCTTGGTTTGGTTCTTTTGTTCGGATTGTACTTTCCATATCTTTTTTAAAAGGTTTTTCAAGTATTTTCACTGGGTGTTGAAACAGGTCTACTAAGCACTTGAAGAATTAAGCTTTGTGCCTGATCAATGCATGGCTAGAGTCTGCAAGAACGAGGATAAACTTGTTAAAACATTGAGTTATAAAAGTATTTTTGAAAGAAAAAAATAATTTTGATATGAAAGTATTTTATTATACTGGTATTTCCAACAAAGAAATTCTGTATTAATATTCGAAATAGTAATTCTTATGGTTTGATTATTCGAGTCGATAATATTCCTTGGAACCTAACTTATCTGCTCAGCTTTATTTATCGACCTATATTCTATTTTCCAAATCTACCTTCTTTCCTTTTGAATATATCCTTTTAAAATATGGTTTATTTATATACTACATGGTTTAATCGAAATTTTTTAGTGTCATAAATTATTAATTAAATTAAACATATTTAAAGTAAAATGATTAGTGACAATATTTGGAAAATATTTTGAGATAAATTAATAAATTTATGAATTATAGATTTAATGTTTTCAATAGCTTCTGTGTAAATATAACTAATTATGTAAATAAATTGTTTTCAAGTAGTTTCATATATTTATTAAGTGTTATTTAAACATATTTAATTCCAATGGGTTTTGAAAAAAAATTAAAATATTATAGTATTATAGAAAAATTGAATTTCAAATGAAGTTTTCAAATAAATATTTCAAATACAATTTGTATAGTTTTAAACTTAATTGTTTATCTTGTCTTTCAATCTATTTTCTTTCTAGTTGTTGTTATTCTCCTACCTCCTTCCTTTTCGGGGACGAAAAGTTTTGAGTGGGGGAGAGTGTAACGACCAATAAAATTTTAATAATTTTCAATTGGTTTTATAACGTATTTAATTGGATTTTTGAGAAATTTTAATAATAATATTTTGAAATAAAATTTTATCATTTGGCTTACGTATAATTAAATATAGAAAATGGTAAATTTTCAACTAAGTATATGAAAGTTTGCTTATTATATAATCCTATTAAATTCAAATCGGTTAATAATTGATGAAAATAAATTTATTTTCAAAACCTGAATATTTTTCTATAGGAAAATTTTAAATCCTCATCTTAGTGAGGCGTCATCTTCCGTTTCATCAAATTCGGACTACTTTAGCTCCGTCAATCTTATTTTCTGCGTTTTTGCTGCATCTTCCGCCAGCGGAAATTCGAATTTTATAATTCAATCGTAACACTGATATCTGTGTACCATTTTGATCATCTCGTCGTGCCAATCTCCATGGTATATTCATTTCTGGATTTTGAGATTCAGCACACGACGGTAACGATAAAGCAGCTCGTCGTTGCGGTACCACTTTTACACGTTTAATAGTGGTGTCTATTCAAATTTCAAACGGGAATGGTCAACAACTAGCATTTATTACCATATTTATTATTTGCTATAATCTAGCCGTTTCATAATCCCCGTGTTCCGGCACTGATGTGTCTTTTCTAAATCTTAACAGAAAATCTAGCAAACCTCTTTTATTCATTTACATTTTTCCTTTGTTTCAAAATTCAACGTGACTGACACGCAACCATCAATTACTTTAATCTTGTGCGTCAATCAAGTATCCTCCTATTTCTTTCCAATTATTTTACATTTTTTGCCAATGTTACAAATTCGATAATCACTTCCTTTCTTTGTCTCCCTGATTTTACGTCTGCGTTTCTATTCCTTTGTTTAACTATATATTGCGGGTCCTTTATATTACCTCCTCTTCTTCTTTTATACTCAAGTTTTAGAAATCGCAGCCGAGTTTCCATCACCCACGTCGGTGCCGCAACGCACCTCCCCAGCCAAAACCTCCTCCACCACTTGATCTCCGTCCCTTGCTCCTATATCCGACCGCCCACTTCCTTGCCCACACACGCGCCTGCCTCATTCACCCATCGCCTCTCTCTGGCCTCTCACCGCCCCATAGCCACCTAAGCTTCAGTTTTTCCCCGCGCGACCCTTGCTCCGCCCATACTCCTCCGCGCCGACGCTTCTCTTCCTTCCCCTCGTCGCTGCACCACCACTGTTGCTCATAGCCTCTGTCTTCTCGTCTCTTTTTGAAACTTGTATTATACTATATATACTATTTAGCTTTATATTTATTTGATTTACAAACTTTCATACTTATATATATAGTAAGCTTTGTTTGTAGTTTCTGTATAATCAGTATGTACGCTTTGTATGTTATTTTCTCTACAAAACTTTGTTTGACAACAGCTACCGTATATAGTCAGTAGTATCTATATAAAAGTTATATTATATATACATAGTGGTTTGGTCAGGGAAGATTTTAGGCTCTGTTTTGTCTTGTACAGCTTTCATAATTACGTTAGTATATTATAGTTTATCTAAATCTATTGTTATATTAACTAGATATGATCATACAGGAAAAAAAAGAAAGAAAAAAAAGGGAAAAAAATAGTGTATATTTAGTCTGCATATTTTAGGCTATGTCTGCATGCTTTCCCTGCTTAGCGCATGTATTATATAGTATATAGCGTTATTTTGGGATAGATTTTTAACATGGGTTTTATTTATAAGTTTACAGTATAAGTAAGTATATACAAGTAACAATTGGTTTATAGGTAAGTATATATAATAGTTTTGATTTTTAGTTATAATATATATATATATATAAAGTTTTAGAAATGTTTTGTATGGATTGGTATGTTGATATAGAAGATTTAGTAGTATATATCCACTTATATATTGGTTATACGCGAAAATACCTAAGTCGATTTGTTTATATATGAGGTATATATAGTGTTCAAAAGCCATAAAAATTATTATTGATAAGCTGTCATATTTTGAGCGTTCAGATTTGATTTATATAAAAGCTTATATAAGTGCACTTGATCGGTTAAGTTTAGTTCATAAATTTATATCTCAGCCGTTGTATATAGGTGAACGAAAGTTGTATAGTGTAGAAGTCATATTAACACTTACACATATGGTTCATATGAGAAGATTGGCAGTTTTATAATAGGTTATGTACATATATTTGTTATATAGAGCTGCTAAGTATTAAATGTATTAAATCTATTATCATATGTATATTATCATATGTGCATGCGTGTGCTTGACTTTAATACCTGAGTTTTAATTCGAAAACAAGGAGTTTGAAATGTATAAATATATATATATATACATATTTAATTTAAATTGTGTTTAAAATGAAAGGATTTGAAATAATATATATAAGTATATATTTATATTTATTTTAGTAATAGTGTTTTAAATAAAAATTTGATTTTTTATAATAATAATAACAATATATAATTTGGTTGTTACAATATGTGTATATGTTTTATATAGGTAAATAGTTACAGATATGTTCACCTATACCATCCATCTTCATCAATCCAGTTTGATCTGATTCGTCAATTCCGAGCTATCCAGCTTTGATCGGCGAATTCGTGCCAATTTTGTTTCACTTTAAAGTCGTGCTTGCATTTCGTAACTCAATTCTATCGTCTATTTCTCTAGCCTCGAAAGGTGCGCAATCACTCACGATTAACATTCTTATATTTATTAAATTTGATTTCAATTGAAACAAAAATTGAAATATGATGCCAATTTGAACTGTTAATTATTTAAATTTGTTAGATATGTTATTATCTATATCTATTCACCTGTGGGATATGACACCATATCCTATTATTTATATTTTATTTAATTACTGATGACATGTGCATGTTATATTATTATCCGTTATATGATTATCATATCTGTTACCACTCTGCAAGTTCCCTGTTAGTATAGAATTCACTATGGGTTGAAATGATACATACCGAACGGACTATAGAATAGGAGAATTTCGTTATGGGTTTAAATTGTAGACCCAAGCGATTTTCATTAAATTGAATTTGGGATTACTGGTTGAAATGCTATCCACCCGTATATATTTAGTGTACGGATTGAAATGATAAATATCTATATCACTTGACCATATGATAAGAAATATACACAGACACCGTTGGTCCATATATAAATATTTTGAAAATAATTTCTATGGTTTTGGAAAGAAATATATGGTTTAATAAATATAGGTTCTTAAGACATTAGATAAATGATAAATTTTATATATAAATTTAGTGGTAATATTTGATTTAAATTAGATGGATTTAATATGTAGAATATGGTTAAGTATATATGTAAATCTATATTTCAATAGATTGTCTTGTAATAAATTGAATAAATAAGGTTGGGAAGGTAAATTTGGGATTATTGGAAATGGTATTTAAATAAGGATTTTAATTAATCGATTTGAAATTATTGAATGGGAAATTTAAAGGTATGATTTTTTTAACTGGATTTTGATTTAAATAATTTATTGAATATTTCACATCTAAATAAAAAAAAATTAGTAAAATGTAAGTTAAGGTTACTTAAATGATATTGAATCTAATGAGGGAATATTTCAAGACTAGATATTAATGGGATTAAATCGAGATCTATATGGAACTGCCAATTGAACTTTGAATTGTAGAATATTAAAGCCTTGAGCTATACTGGAATTTAATTGGTTTATTTATGATTTAGATCTGTATTTGAAATCAATATAATTCGAATTTGTTATTTAGAAATTTAATTGAATAAAAATTTAGTTTGAAACATTGAATATTTAAAGTTTTGAAATAATATTGAAATGTAAAAGGGTATTTTGTGATTTCAAATCCAGATTTGAGATCGATAAAATGTGAAATGGTTATTTAGGAATTGAGTTGAATTTTAAACTAATAAATTGAGATTGGAGTAAAATTTGAATTTGGAATTTGAATAGATTTGAATCGCAACTTTGAAAGTGATAAAATTTGAAAATGTGTGTGTGTATATATATATATATATATATATATTAGATGAAATGATATTTTGGTTTTGAAGTATAAATTAAATTGAAATGATCACGGTGTTATAGTATATATTTCTACATTGTAGATAGTTCAATGGATCCGTAGAGAATGGTTATCCCTTACATCCTCTAAGATACTTGTATTTCAGTTGATATTTCAGTTGATATTTCACTTGAGTTGGATTTATTGATATAAGAATGTTAATCCTGACTCGAGTGTTTTGTGTTTTTGCTTTACGCTCGGGTCAAACTGAGTGATACAGCATTTGAGACTCACCTTCGAAGTTGGAGCTTTGCTTGAAGATCCATCTATCCTTTCAGTCATCCAGTCGATTGTTTCAGAGAAGTCATCTGCCGTACTAGAGACTTCACTGCATCTGGGATATTCTGATGTATTTTATTTCTAACTTGGTTTATATAGTAGCTTCATGAACTACTATTCTTTATCTATTCCGCTGCATTATATTACTCTGTGTCTGTGATCTGTGATTGATTTATTTACTGTATATTTTAAGTTTGCCAAATTTAAATTAACAATTTGGTATTTTGAATTATTCATGTCGGACATGTATGGTTTATTGTCGATTTGAATGGTTCAAAATAGCTGGTCGTTAACCGATAGAGCATTGAAAGGAATCTACCAAACTACATTGCAAGTAGGGTTCTAGCATCAAAAGGAGCTAGTAAGCAGGAAATGGAAAGGATTGGTGGAGGTCTTATGGATCAGTACCGACTTCACACTATGGCGTTTTGGGTTCGTGAATTTTTGTGGCGGTTTGGTATTTGTGTTATGATCTTGGTTGTACTTTATTTTTTTGAGCTTCATGGTCACTACTCCAAGCGTCTTGCCTTGATAACTTCAAAGTATTACTAGTTGAGTTCATCTGTGAACTACGCTGTAAAAAGGTAGACAAAAAGTGGGATGTACCTCATCAAATGATTTATTGGATCTGCCTTTTCGTCATACATTTCTAATGCTAGCAACTTGAAATCAAGCGGATTCTTGTGTATCGTGTATTTTGAGGGACTCTTACTAACATTTCTATGATTTGATTAGGAAATCCACCCCTCATAACTTGCCTCACCATCTTGACAAGTTTGTCATGGTCATTCAAAGGGATTTTATGGTTAGCATTCTCAACTACCCTAGAATCTATAAAGGAATTTCGGTACATGCTCCTTTGATTATGCTTATTCATTCTGAACCATAAATAAATGCTCTACTTTAGATCCAAACTGTTCGTCTTTACTTCCAAGGTCAGGACGACCCATGCCCCCGAGCCCATGGAGATCAGTATTGACATGATGTTCGGATCAAGGTTTGCTTTAAGTCATTCTACCCTAACTCCATCTACTTGCACTCTGGCTTTCGGTCCTTGATTCTAATTTACTGCGACTCTGGTTGTTTCCATTTTTCCCATTCTTCTGAAGATGTTCTCTATCATCTCTTCCTTGCAAGCCATCATCTTTTCCCACAATCTATTCATTATGGTTTCTATCTCATTCCTGGTTATGTGGATTGATGGTGAAAAAGCTCATAAGGATGCCTCTTGGCTGCCTCCTAGTTGATTTACTCCAATAATAGTCCTTCTAGTTGATTGTCCAACCATTTAGAATCTTTTCAAATTTTAAATAGTGAGTTCACCTGTTTCTAACGAAAGCACCAAAATATTTGATCCAAAAATGGAACAAACACTGAACAAAAAATAAAAAAGAATAAAAAGTGAAGAAAAAACAAATTAAAACGTGTAAGAAATGAATATACGAAGGTTGGTTCTGCAACTTTTGTAAGGGTTGAATCCACTTAACGATTCTTTTGCTTATCTTCTGACTTGGGAGTAGAAGTTCTTAGGGTTGTTACAACTCTGACGCTTAGATTTTTAGAATTACAAGAATATCATGTAGATTGGTACTAGAGCCAAAAGATCCTGAAAAATGAGTCCTACCCATTTATTTATGGAGGCAGGGAGCGTAAAATCTCGTACAAAAAATCTCCAGGCTATTCTCCTTATTATAGACCAGTTCTCTATGAAAATAGGGTGCAACATCATCATTTTTGTAAGCGTCGGTATGACTCCAAGGTAAGGGGTTAGTACCGATCCATAAAATGGCCAAACTGGTCGTCTTGAACTTTTCGCTTCGGCTCATCTTGTGGCTAATGTTATGATTCCGTTCTTGTTTGCATCAATAATATCTTGTTTCGAAGCCCAAATAACGGAGTTGTAGAAGAATAAAGTTGCCAATTCAGGAGTTCATAAGGATTGACAGAGCGCTGCATAGAATCAACCAAACAATAGTGGAAGTAGGGTTCTTGCATCAAGGAAGGCTAGTAGGCAGGAGATGGGAAGGCTAGGTGGAAGTTTTATGGGTCGGTACCTACCCCACACTATGGGGTTTTGGGTCCATGAGTTTTTGTGGTGTGTAGGTACTTGTATTGTGATCATGGTTGTACTTTGGCTTTTTGGATTCGTGGTCACTACTATGGGTATCTTTCCTTAATAGCTTCGAAGTATGGCTCGTTGGGTTCGCTCGTGTACTACACGGTCAAAAGGTGTAATAACAGTATGAATAATATACTTTATTTTTAGAATAACATACTATGAGTATAATATGCATTTACAAAAATTTACAAAATTTCGAAGTTAAAAAACTCATTTGAAAATTGTTTTAAAGCTTTACTTTCAAACCGCAAAACCACGACCAAAAATTTTCTAACATTTAAACACTTTGTAGTTAGGTTTTATAACCTTTTCCTAGCCATCAAAACTTGGTTCAAACAGCATTCTAAAATCGCAAAAGCACTACCAAATATTAAACATAAGGTTTAAAGAGAAGGGATTCATAGTGCGATGCGATTTCAAAGTGTGAAAGCATAATATTCCACTATTCAACATTTTTGCTACTTCAACATCTCAACCGACAACAAATCATTTATATAAGTAATATTCATATAAAACTAAATCAGTAATGGTGAGAAACACCTTAGGGTCGGTCTAAAATGTCCCCTGTAAAACACATAGATGTATATTCTTCAAAGTGTTCCGTAATAACCTATTCGCTATGAAAACACTTCGACTTCCTCTTGCTTTTTCCCCTGCAAAGCAATGGTTATTTGTGCCATCCACTGCAAAGCGAGAACAAATCCAAAGAAGTAATATACACAACCACAAGCATCATAAAAAATAATTTATATTTTACAACAAGTTGTCAATTATACAACCATTTTAAAGTGAGATAAAGTCACTTTAAGCCAAAGATGAAGCTATCACTTCCTACCACAATAAAAAAACACCTTCTTATCCTCAACCAAAGAAGCGAAGCCAAGCCTAGAATTCCACCAAAAAGTGCAAGACCAAGGGATAGAAGCCCTATATAGGGTACATCCTTCAAAAGAAATGGAAGAATGGCTTCCAGACTTTGACCTTTAGCAAGATGGCGGTGATTTCAAGGTTATTCTAAGGCTATATAAAAATTGAAGGAGAAGGGGAGGTTTTTTGATATGGTTTTTACTTTAGAAAATAAAGAAGAGAGCTCAAAGTTTTGAGCAAATGAACAAAATGAAAAGTGGAGGCATACCCTCTTTTTATAAACTCTAAGGTAGTGAGCCTAGACCTACACTTACCCCCTTAGCATTACCATCCTACTCCCTTATGTAATGCCATGTGCCATTGTACCTTTCTATCAGATCACACAAAAGTCTCCTCCCCCGAATCATCTTGTAATGACTTTTTAGAAACTCCTAATTACACTGAGGGTAATTTATTTATTTAGTGCTAAATGAACTCCTATTTACTATATGTGTACACAACAAATATACGTGTGTGCAACAACGTTGCGATAACTTTCGTTCGATAAAAAGTCAAATTTGAAAAATGAATTTCGGTCACATTTTCAATTTTTCATCATGCTGACTTGTTTGTCTAAAAAAAATCTACAAAATGAGTTTACCATTATTATTTATTAATTGAAAGAGAATTTAATTAGGCCATTAAATCCATTTAATTAATATTTAATTCACAATTCAAATATTTAAATAATCCCTATATTTTTAAGTAAAATAAAGTAAAATTATTTTGTGTGGGAAAGTTGGTTTTATAGTGGTCATACCGCTATAGAAAAAATTACAAGTGTAAATCTTAGATGCCTTAGCAACTTCGGTTTTAAAGTGTACCGTCCACTATTAACTGACATATAAACTAGCTGTTTGGCAACCATGCTAAAGAGCTTACATGCACACTCGATTTATTTTGGACATTCACTTGAACTTTTCCAGAACTATCATCAAACCGCTTCACTACAATTCTACTCTATACTCCATCTCCATATAGTTCCACAACATTCTTCTTCCTAGAGCATTTGGCTTCCTCTTTCCTCATATACTGAGCCAACACTGCATAGAAACGCTTCAATGTTGCGGGTGGTTTGCAAGCTAACTAGTCGCCAAAACGAGAATCTAGGTCAATCCCTTTTGATACCGCCATCAATATTGAACGTTCATGTGGATTACTAACTTCCGTGATGGCTGTATGGAATCTCTCCAAGTAGTCTTTCACTGATTCTCCCTGAGCCTGGCTCATACTAGATAGGTACATTACATCTTTGGGGCGAGTTGCATGCATACGGAACTGCTTCAAAAACTTCATTATTGAATAGTCAAATCTAGTGATTGACCATAGGGTAATCTTGTAAACCACATAGTTGTTATTCCAGAAAGAGACATAGGAAAACATTTACACTTGGTTGCATCGTTTGCATGTGCAGAATCCATCAACCATTCATATTTCATGATGTGCTATATGAGGTTGGTCATTCCCTCATAGGCAGGCATCGACGGTATGATAAACCTCCTAGAATATTCCATATGTAAGATATTATCGGTGAATTGGGTATTGGTTCTCAAGATTCCCCAATCATCATTGGTCAAACCTTGGCTATCTCTCACTAACTGTTTAACCATAGCCAACAAGTCCATCATTTAATTTGTCGAAGCCAAGCGTTGGTCGTGTTCCACCTTATGTGGATGGTCCGGTCAATGTCTACGGGTCGTTCCGTGCCCTCTTGGTTCAATATACTCTCGACGTATATCACATACATTTGCTTCATCGTCATTCTAAGGAAGTAACTTGTCAGCATTTTCTAGAAATGCAGCATTCACATTAATCGTAGCATCGTCGGTATGTAACCCTGCAGTCATTGATCGGTATCGTCCATCTAGAGAACGATCGGTACCGATTGTTCTAGATGGATTGGCATTGATCGTTGCTGCTTGTTCAGGAATGATCGGTGGAACAGGGTTGATTCTTTTCTGTCCGTTCTATGGCATCTGGGTCTGTGGCAATCATCCGATGAACTAGAACTCTCTGATGCAGAGTAGGGGTTATGGTCCCTCCTTGCTTTCCCATGCTATTGTTGACTAAGTTGGTTCGTTAGATAAATATTGGCTTGAATTTTCCGATTCAATTATCGACGGCTATCCACTAGCTCTCTCACCAGATTTTGGAATTCAGCTCATGTAATAGAATCAACTGGATTTTGGACATCAAGTGGATTAGCAGCATTCACATCCACTGGTTAATTGCTCAGGCCTCCTTGATGGATGCTAGCGTTCTCATTTGCTTGTGTTCTGAGATTAGGTCTGGTATTCCTAACCATTGTTGGTAGCTTTATTTAAACTTTTTCAAATGTGATTAGAACAAGCAAGCTTCTTGAAGATAATTAGGGATCTCCTTTGGGAGATTTATGCAATCCAGTAGCGACAAAGGGATCCGAATAAACAGAGAATTAAGCATTCTTAGTGAAAGCACCAAAAGTGGGCACAAACACTCAAGAATAGAATAGTAGAGAAATAAATGAAGGATAACCAAAATTAACCAAAGACGATAAGTAAATAAGCAATCAAATTAAGAAGTACTAACGACATAAGGATTTATAGTGGTTTGGCACTATGTGCCTATATCCACTTTGAAGAATTTGCTTTATTGATCACTGGTAAATCTAATTACAATGAAGTAATGATAATAGCACTTGTGTACAATGGAGTGCAAAGAAGAAAGCGGCGTAAAGCCTTGTTAAATTAAGAAGGAAGTCTGAATTTATAGGTGAAGACGGCGAAACATCCCGGTGGAAATTCGACAGAAGATTCTCCAGATCCGTAGGTGCCCCCCAGAATGATCGCAAGTTCTAACTCGCAATTGGAACGATTGGTGAGGGTCATTCATTTTGACTTTGATGTTGATGTGATCATTCATGGTGACTCTCACGTATCTCTAATATGTGCTCTCAAAGTTTGGTGTCATTCTGAGTTATAATTTGTGAGATATTAACCAATCTTCATCGCGTTTGTGTGTTTGGCTGAATTTGTTCGATCATTCATGAATGATTGGTGTTGATTGTACGAATTTGTTCATCTTGACCTAGTTAGTCCTAGGGACTCCTCTCAAAAGTTTCAAGTGTATTAGAGTTATTGACTTTGAGATACCAATTGATCATCGTTGAATTGAGTTATAGAATCGATACGATATAATCCATCATATTGAATATGGATCGTACTTAATGGATCATACCTGACCATCATCAGGGAGTAGTGAACTTCCATGCATCAAGTGTTTTATTGAGTCTCCTCCAACTATTGCTTTACTGCTGCTTCAAATTATTATTTAGGACTGATCTCTAGGCTTCTTCATCATTAATCTGATACATCGATCCTGATGACAATTGAGTATGTCTCGTCCGATTGGTCCAGATATAGCCAGGCCAAAAGGTCTATACCAAAAAGAAAACTTTGACATATATACATCAATCAAAGTAAACTTACCTATCATCGGTCTAGACAGTTATAACAGTTTGTACTCAAAAACGCTGATAAATACTGAACAATTAA
This sequence comes from Allium cepa, assembly GCA_030765085.1. Taxonomy (NCBI): domain Eukaryota; kingdom Viridiplantae; phylum Streptophyta; class Magnoliopsida; order Asparagales; family Amaryllidaceae; genus Allium; species Allium cepa. Next base: position 240,345,516 of record CM060944.1, read on the forward strand.
TGCGGCGAAAAAAATATATGGTAGGAAATCATCCAACTCCTATCCAAGAGGTCTAATGAACCATAGATAAATCTAGAAATATATATGGGCTGACTCTAGCATTATAAGAAAATAACACTTAGATCGGTCCGGTAAACCAGCAATCATATGGATTTTTTTATTTATAAACTTTTTAAAAATAAAGGTTTATCGTAAGACCTCTTGTAACATCCCCCATTTTGAGGCTCGAAACAAGTGCTAGTTATGTTATACTCATCTATTGTATTATTCTCCAGTGATAAAATACAGTTATGATAATCATTTCAATAATATCAGACGCACATAAATATGAATATTTTTTCAAACACCTTTCACTGGATAAACTTTCATTGCATTTCAAGAAAAAAATTAAATTCATTACATAATCTCATTCATTGCTAACGTTCAGAGAAAATATAATAATTACAAAATGCTCCAAGAGCGACATATGAAGATGTCCCTTGGTTAAACAAAGTCTAATACTTGAAAGTTATAAATTCTGTCATTGCATCTACTCAAATATAGCATAAGCTTAAAAAAACACAGCTGAAATGAAAACTCCTAATATTAGCTAGCTTGCCTCCTATACATCTCTGGAAGCTTATTGTTTAACGTGAAAATCCCTATTCTCGACTTGCTCAATTGAGTACCTGAGAGGTTAAGGGAATAATGAAAATTTTAGGTCTGACACAAAGTCTGGTGTGAGCAATAATATACCATCTCCAACTAAAATAGACATCTATTGAGACCATGCCACTTAGCGAAATGAGTTTTCCCTTCACTAATATCTTATCAAAATATATCAATCAAAAATATTGCACCTGCAAACAAAATGGTTAGATTGATCATAACATGATCATATGATTGTATATAGTAAGGGTAAGTCTGACTAATCTATCCTCCTAGGGATATGCACACCCAAGGTTTACTTTTCCTATAATAGACTATCTATCTGAACTCATAGTTTTTACGGGATCACTATGAACCAAATAGTTTTCACTAATAACATCTCCTTAAATCATACTTTTCATGGGATTACGATGAGCCTCTTATTTATCGCTAATAACATCTCTACAATCATAGTTTTCATGAGATCACTATGAATTTATTAATTATTACTAATAACATCTCTCCAATCATAGTTTTAATGGGATCACTATGAACCTATTAGTCATCACTAATAATATCTTTCAAATCATATTCTTTTGATCAGTCTTGGTTATCCTAGCATGTTAGATCTATCTGATCTCCTAGATGCAATCCTACTTACCCAGGAGCTAAGTCGGACCCTATGCAGTTAAGGCTCCGCTAAAGCTCCGTAAAATCACCGCTATAGCGTATAGCGCTCATTGACCGCTATGCTATTTTAGTTTAGCACTGTTAAATAGTAGAACCATTTAAGCCCTGCTATTTTCCACTATACCCGCTACATCAAGGTTTTTAGCACCCGCTTTAGCAACATTAATATACAATGGTTGATTTGACTAATTCCCCTTTAAACCAAATCAAAAAATTATGAAAAAGACCTAATTTTCAGGCACAAGTGCTCAACATAAGTTAAAAATTTATTATAGTCACCAAACTAGTATGCATAAATCATGATATTCTTTTTTGTTGTTATGCAAGATTAAACAATATTTTATTTTCCTACAAATCGATGTGAGAATGAGAATAAATTAATTTTAACATTTCGGTTTATGTCTAATGAAGATTTTTACACCTTCGCTATTTTCTGCTATATCCCCACTTTATCCCCGCTATAAATTTTTGCACCTCTACCGTTATAGAAGTGCTAAGCGCTTTAACTGCATAGGTCTGGCCATACTCATAACCGGGACAACCAAATTGGAATTCTGCTCCTAGTCCCAAAATGCAATGTTGGGTCATAATGATGAGAGCATGCCAATGTTAATTATACAATGTAACTGATCAAATGGTAAAAACAACATATAACTTCATTCATTGACATATGTTCACTCAATAATCGTTAACATTGCAAGTTATTTAATTGAAGTAGTGCTTCTTTTAGCAATTTCACACAAAACTTGGGCTAAACCTCACTATATTTCTGTAACGACCCAGAATTTCTAGTCGAAAATTTTGAACGTTCAATTCATTTTAAATGTTAAATGTGGATTTTGAATTGATTTTGAAATAAGGATTTTGTTAAATCAATAGAATTTAGCTATAATTTTCAATATGGCAATTCAACTGAAACTTGAATAATAATTAAATATTGGAATTGTGATAATTGGTGTATCTGGATATAAATGATTATGAATTGGTTTCTAAAATTTATTTTAAGTCTATTTGAATTTAAATAATGGTGTTGGAGTTTTGGATGGAATCAAAAGTCGATAAATTAAGATTTGGAATTTTATATTAATTTAATAATGGAATTTAATAATATAATAATGCAATTAATCAGATTTTGGTTCGAAGTGAATCAGAATTTTCTCTAATGTAATTATAAATTCTATACAAGGTATAATAGAGTTAGTAAAATTTTAAAAGTGAAATTTTAGATGATTTCGACGATTTTGAAAATCGCTCGATTTAATCGATGAGTCAAAATAGCCTTCCGGGGAACAATCTCAGAATTCGACGAAACCAGTTCCATTGGATACATAATAGTTAGTTATTATCGGATATCAATTTTCGTAGCAATCAGAGTTGTCGTTTGACCCTGGCAGCTCGAAACGCATGGAAACTATTTTAATCGATTTAATTTAAATTTGATCGTTTATTTCCGTAACTCGTGCATACGATCAAATTAGCCTTCGAAACACGTTCCATTGTGTTTGGAATATGGGTGATACATTATAAACGCTTGTCGGCACGCGTCGTTTGGAGATCGTATGAAAAAGTTGCTTTAAAGTGAATTAAATAATAAAATAACGGGGTTATACGTATATATATACGCGCATAGTTAAACCCTAGCCCTATTTTTCTCTGCCGCCGCTTACTTATATTTTAATGGCTGAAAAGATTCATCGTTCACCTCCAATTTTCGTGCAATCCGTCGCGAATTGGCGAAAACTTCCAACTGAAGAGTCGATGAGCTCTCCGAGCTCTAGAGATCCAACGGTAGATATGTAGTTCGGTGGGGTGTAGAGGCCTGGAGGAGGCCGCGTTTGTGCACGTCATACACGTTTTTCTGCGCATGGGGGAGAGGCTGAGCTGGGCGAGCCTTGGGCCGAAGGAAGGTGGCGCGAAGGGCTTCGACGTGGGCTAGGCTGATCGACAATTAAAGGAGTATGGTGGAAGCAGTGATCAACCCTAAGTCGACGGCAATTGGGTTCATGACTTTCTAGAAACATGCGTGAGGAAGAAGATGACGTGCGGCCTGATTTCCTCTCTTGATTTTGTGCGACCGTGATTTGTTTATGGTAAATATAAAAAAAAGAAATTGTTTTCTAAATTATACTAAATGTTTAAAATAACATATCTTTCACATACTGTATCAGAATTCAACAAAACAGGAAGCGTCGGAATCATAGTGACGAGTACTACGCAGTGGAGAAATTCTGGAATTATTCAGAGCAAGTAAAAATTTATGTTAAATCGAACACCGTTCGATTTAATTTAAATTTGAACGCTCGTCGAAAACCCAAGGTGAGTAATCTCACTCAAATCTGGATACCAGTTAATTTAATTAGCCAATATTTAAATGTTTGATTGGTTGTTTGGTTGAATATGATAATTATTATCAGATTGAATCGATATTTATTGGTTGTGCTAATATCTGTGGATGCAGGGAAACAGGTTGGAGGGATCTAACTGGATTCCTCACAAATAGTAATTTTAATTTATATTCTGTGATATATCTCATTGATAAATTTATTTTATCTACGAGTCTGTGAATGAAGATAAGCGTTATGGATTATACCGCTTATCGATGTTAATATGATTGAATCTGTGATGGTTGATATTGTGCACTATTGTGTTAAACCCCTGGACTACACCATACACAAACGAATATGGATTGCATGTGGAAATTCGTCAAGTCCTAGGTTTTTGAAATAATTTTAGAATTGAATTTTTGAATCCAAATTGTTTTGGAAATAAATCGGATTTAAAGTGGAAATAAATTTTTGAAAAGGAATTTCAAAATAAAAGTTATTTTTGAATAACTTAATTTAGTTTAAATTTGTTTTAAAATTGAAAGAGAATTTGAAATTTAATTCTATGTTGTAAGCTTATGATTTCAAAAAGATTATATAAGTTTACATGAAATTGAACTATTTTATAAAGTGTTGCTTTGGGAATTCAAATTAACCCAAAGATTTTTAACTTATATAAATGAAATCGGATTTTTTTGAAATAAAAAACTATTTGTTCTCAAATGATATAAGTTTTCCTATAAGAAATGAATTTCCAATTGGTATTAAAGGAAGTTCAAGTTGAATTGGAAAGGGTTTGAAAGTTATGAATTAGATCTTAAACTGGAAGATTGGATGAGTTAATCCAATTTGAAATGGAATTTGTTTTGAAAACCGTGAATGCATCTTTATGAAACTAGGTGAAGTTTGTGAAATAAATCTTTTATTTAAAAGACTTGAAATGGTAATTTAAACCATTGAAAGAAATTTTTTGGATATTAAGTTGTGACTTATTTGAAATCCAATATCCATATATTTTTTGAATTTACGCTCATTATTCGGTTTAGCTGGGAGAGGACTCTGTGTCATATAACCCATTACGAATAATGATACGACGACATGGATAGCATTTGAAGACCGGTGGTGAAGACCGGGTATTTTCAAGAACGAAAGGATAACTCATCGATTGTCTCTGCACTGAGTCGTGCCGGTATAGAGATTCCCTAAGTGATGGGAAGTCCGATCGGGATTGTGAATACCCGGATTTGCAAGGGCTTCTTCGGAAGTGCCTTCGGTTCTAATCGAACCCGGAACATACTTGTATAGATGTGTACCGGACATTACACTTTGAGATGTAAAGCTGGTTTCTATCAAATACATATCTGTTGGTGGCGGAGATTTATTCTCTTAGCTTAACACCCTTCTTTGAGACGTACGAGCTCAGAGGTTATGTAGTTGATGGTTACTAGTGATACATTCCCAATTTGGTAATGTGGCATGCTAAGTGCTGTTATGTGTTAATGATCGTTTGTTGATCATTTGTGATCGAAGCATGGCTTTGTGAAAAAACATAGCTTTGTGGACGAGACTTCGTCGAGCCTCACAACTCGGTAATGGTCGAAACAGGAATTGTGGCAGCAAGGTTATTTCGGGGTAGCTCCTCCTGAGGGTATTACCATTTCCTTTTGGATAAAATGTGATATCATGGTATGGAGACCAGATATTTACTTATGTTGATTTTTTATAAAAAGTGGTATCATGGTATAGAGCCAAATACTTTACTTTGTGGTTGTTGGATTAAGGGCCCTTGGATAAAGGTTGGTAACGACTAGGGGATGGCATGCTCGTGTCAGTTGTTACCTAGTTACAGAGGTAATCTGGCCATGTGTAGCAGAGATCCGGTTAGGTTCTCAGGGGCGTCCCTCCAGAGGCGTTCCATTTTATGTGGGAAGTTCCTTTGCCTGAACATTTGTTGGAAATCCAAACAAAACAATACGAGCCTTGTACGGTTTTAGTTGTATAACCTTCCATTTACTTATGGTGGTTACCACTGTTTAGATGGTACTATAGTAGGCATAGTACGAAATGTCTATGCTGGCAAAGATTAATATTATACTTTCAAAATGTTTTCTGCACTATACACTAATGAAAATATCGAAAGGATTTTACATATTAAGCATTTTTGACTTCCATAAGGAGAAATCTCCCCCAACTTTGCGCTTGCATTCTGTGTGTGGTAGGAGGCCTTATGGCAGTTTCATTTTCTAAAAAGCGTAGAGGATTTCTTTTCTTTGGGAAAATAATTGTTTTTGAGATCTCACACCAGTTCCATGACTTACCTGGAGTTTATTGTTCCCTTTCTAAACTCTGGGTGTCCACAATTTTCCACACGGGCAGCGTAGAGTTAGGTTAGCGTTATTCGGGAGCAATAATCGAAAAAGAGATGCTGTGGAGATCAGGAGCAAGCTGGACGGCGAAGCGTATCGCTAGTATATGTAATATTTCTTTCTGCTATTTGTTGTTGTGCACTCTGATAATGTAATATGATGTAATGTAATAACTGATATAGTTCTTTGCTTTAAAGATATTTATTTATCTATTATATGTTGACCGCTACGATATGTAAGATTCTATTATTGTTTCTGCTTCTTCTTCTATCTTCTTCTTCTTTAACCCTAACGGTTCGGTTTTTGGGCATTCGACTGTGCGACATTTGACACAGTGGACGTATCGATGTCGACTTTTAGGCATCGAGAAATCGGACTTGTTACATGTAGTATCAGAGCATTTGGTTAAGCGACAACCTTAGCTTCGTTGGGTGTTACTCATTAGAGATAGAGTCAGTAGTACTCTAGAATGAGTTTGAGTGTAATAATGGATATGAGTGCGTACTTGTTAGTGAATATAAAATTGTTTTTATACCGTGTTGACTTATCGGTTGAGTGTTTATGAATTTTGGTCGGTATGGGAAGTACAACCGTATCAATAGGGGTTTCTAAACTCTTAAACAAGATAAACTGACATGGTATTGTTTTAAAGTGGGGTAAATGAAATAATTTTACCCAAAATTATATTTTTGATATAAAAGGAATATTTTTCTAAAAATATTATATATATATATTGATGTTTGGTTGTTGATATTATAATCAAATATAAGAATCTAAAATTTGAAAAGGTTTATAACCAAATAAAATCCTATAAGTATGATTTATCCAAAAGAAAAATAACTAAATTTGAATTAAACTAGAATTTAATTCCCAGGAATTTTGAAAAGGGTTTAAATTGAATTTAAAACAAAGGTTGGGAAATTAAAATCTTGGGAATGTTTGAAAATGTTTCCAAAGTGTTTGAAGGCAATGATGGAGTATTATTTTGGGAAAATATTTTTTTGAAATGAATTTGTGGAAGTGAGAAAGCACCGAACTCACTTTAGTCGATGGAAAATAATCCTGATGATGATGGCCACATCATTAGAATTCATTTTCAAGTTTCTAAAGTGATGAATTGCTTCCATAGTAATTGAGTATGATATATGTTTAGATTTGTTTGATATACAAGGTGTTTTTGAAATTTCAAAGGGGAAATTTGTTTGGTAAAACCAAGTGTTTTGGAATCCAGTGATTTGATTTGATATACCAAGTGAGAATGTGTTGATTTCTATTTCAAAGTGGTTTTGAAATAAAATCGGGTAATTGAATTCTGGGAACTATATTTAATAATGTGGGAGTTGAGATAAATCAATTATTGAACTTATTAAGTGAAGTTGATATTAATAAGAAAGAAAATTGAAAATTTTACTCCCGGAATAAAAAAAATTAACCTGAGCAAATGGTAGTGAGTAAAATATATTTGAATTTAACTCAGGATAAGTTAAATAAATTGGAATTGGAATTCAATTAAATTGGATATAAAAGTTGAAATGTAAAATGACTATAATTGAGTAATGAAAATTTATATCCTTAAGCTATTAAGTGTTATGTAGATAATCTAGAACTGTGATTATAAGATGAAAATAACTCAAATGAGCAATATTAGCTTTTAAGTAAATAAGTTGATGAACTTATAAATAGAAAATGGAATTATAATCACCAATGGGAAATAGTTAAATGGTATGGTGAATTCAAACTTAATCTCAAATGAAATATGAATTGAAATAAGGTGAAGTAAATATAAAATATAAAGGATAAAAGGGTGAATGAAGTGCAGTCAGTAAAGAAGTTTTGGACTTGTATATGGAGAATTAAAATTGGACTGAATTGGATTTAACTTCGATTAAATGGATTTGAGTTGAATTTGGATTGAATTAAAATCAAATTTGAGTTGTGTTACAAATAATTTTGAATAGAATTAAATTTTTATTTAAAATAGTAAAGGTAATAATATGAATTTAAGTTGATTAAATAAATTTAGTTAAAACTTGAATTAGAATTGGAAAAGAATTGAATTGAAAGAAAATTTAATTAAATTGAAACGATATTGAATAATTAAATTCTCACTCGACTAAATTCAAAAATAATTGTTGGAAGTGAATTTAGCATAAGCAGAACTAAATAAAGAGAAGCTTGAAGATGAATTTAGTGTAAACTAAATTGAAAGAAATTGTATTGAAATGAATAATGGAATTAGATTATAATAGTGATGGTTTGAATCATAAATAAATTCAAATGAGTGAAATGATTTAAAGTGGTCTCATTGTTAAGGAAATAAGTTTTAAATGGAAGGAATAAATGAATAAATTGAGTTAAAATTTGTAATGGATTGGAATTTGATGGGATAAGAATCAAAATAAAAATAAATATGATGCAAGAAGAAATTGAGATATTTTGTTATTGAAATAACTTAAGGAAATTGTGGAATGTTGTTGTAAAACTTATGAAATGGTCTTGAATAAAATTTATTTAGATAATAAAAGTTTAATGCAACCGAAAGAATTTTAATTTCTTATTGTGATGAAATAAGAATGTATGAGTTGTATATAACCCAGAATTGAATGATATTAATATAAACCTAAATGGATAATGAATTGGAAATGTAAGAATAAGAATTTAATTTGATAATGGAATAAAAATGAGGATGTTTGGGTTGTCAATAATTTCAAATGAAGTAAAATTAATATAGTTTGGTTTGGAATTAATTTAAAATGGTTATAAACTTCAGTAATTGTTGTTTGCTTAAATGATATCAAATTTGCATTGAGATTAGTCGTTTTGTTGTAAACAAAGCTAATAAATTAATAAAAGCAAATAAAGTTGATTTTTGGACCAATTGGAATGGGTCGGAATTTAATTTAATGGATTTCCATATAAATAAAGTGAGTTATGAATATATTGATCATGTTGTAGTGATTTTGGAGTTGGTCGTGATAAATATGTATTCAATATAGCAAACTTGGTTGTAAATCCTTTTTGAGTAAAGTAAAATGAAATTTGGATGTATTAGGGAAATTTAATGGTGTTGAAACCTTGTAATTGCTTATAAAATATGGTTTACCTGTAGGATTTTGAAAAAATTGTTGTGTGGGCTTTGAAAATTGATATGCTTGGTTTAGATTAATATATGAAAACTTGTTGAAAATCTCATATTATTTAAAACTCATGTGTTTGTTTAATTAAGTACAGGTACGGGAAGCGATCGATAGAGTTGGAGCGTGTATATGCAATATAAATTAGCCGCATGCTTTTAAAATGCTAATAAAAGGTACGCCTATGCAATAAAAATAGGAAATATGAACTATTTTTGGTTTTCAGACCGTGTGGGTCAATGTTTATATATTTATATCTATTGTGATATTGCAAAAGCTCCTCCGTACAAGGGAGATGCTGCCAAAAAAATTCCAAAATTTTGGGAGTTAGAAATTTTTTTGGAAATTTTGAAATTTTTGGTTAACTGGTAAAGTTGTTTTTGAAAGGATAATGAGAACAAAGCTTTTAGGTTAAAACAAGCAAATGATTTTGGAATCGAGCTAAAAAATTTGATGAAGTAAATGTAAGTTTGGGTAAGTAAATGAGTTTAGTAGCATTTTCCTACCTTAGCAAATTTCGGGACGAAATTCTTTTAAGGAGGGAAGGATGTAACGACCCAGAATTTCTAGTCGAAAATTTTGAACGTTTAATTCATTTTAAATGTTAAATGTGGATTTTGAATTGATTTTGAAATAAGGGTTTTGTTAAATCAATAGAATTTAGCTGTAATTTTCAATATGGCAATTCAACTGAAATTTGAGTAATAATAATTAAATATTGGAATTGTGATAATTGGTGTATCTGGATATAAATGATTATGAATTGGTTTCTAAATTTTATTTTAAGTCTATTTGAATTTAAATAATGGTGTTGTACTTTTGGATGGAATCGAAAGTCGATAAATTAAGATTTGGAATTTTACATTAATTTAATAATGGAATTTAATAATATAATAATGCAATTAATCAGATTTTGGTTCGAAGTGAATCAGAATTTTCTCTAATGTAATTATAAATTCTATATGAGTTATAATATAGTTAGTAAAATTTTAACAGAGAAAATTTAGATGATTTCGACGATTTTGAAAATCGCTCGATTTAATCGACGAGTCAAAATAGCCTTCCGGAGCACAGTCTCGGAATTCGACGAAACCAGTTCCATTGGATCCGTAATAGTTAGTTATTATTGGATTTCAATTTTCCTAGCAATTGGAGTTGTCGTTTGACCCTGGCAGCTCGAAACGCATAGAAACTATTTTAATCGATTTAATTTAAATTTGATCGTTTATTTCCGTAACTCGCGCATACGACCAAATTAGCCTCCGAAACATGTTCCATTGTGTTCGGAACATGGGTAAAACATTATAAACGCCTATCGGCATGCGTCATTTGGAGATCGTGTGAAAAAATTGCTTTAAAGTGAATTAAATAATAAAATAACGGGGTTATACTTATATATATACGCGCATAGTTAAACCCTAGCCCTATTTTTCTCAGCCGCCGCTTACTTATATTTTAATGGCTGAAAAGCTTCATCGTTCACCTCCTATTGTCGTGCAATCCGTCGTGAATTGGCGAAAACTTCCAACTGGAGAGTCGATGAGCTCTTCGAGCTCTAGAGATCAAACGGTAGAGATGTAGTTCGGTGGGGTGTAGAGGCCTGGAGGGGGCTGCGTTCGTGCACGTCACGCACGTTTTTCTACGCATGGGGGAGAGGCCGAGTTGGGCGAGCCTTGGGCCGAAGGAAGGTGGGGCGAAGGGCTTCGACGTGGGCTAGGCTGATCGACAATTAAAGGAGTATGGTGGAAGCGGCGATCAACCCTAAGTCGACGGCAATTGGGTTCGTGACTATCTAGAAACGTGCGTGAGGAAGAAGATGTCGTGCGGCCTGATTTCCTCTCTTGATTTTCTGCGGCCGTGATTTGTTTATGGTAAATATAAGAAAAAAAAAAGAAATTGTTTTCTAAATTATATTAAATGTTTAAAATAACATATCTTTCGCATACTGTATCAGAATTCAACGAAACAGGAAGCGCTGGAATCGCAGCGACGAGTACTACGCAGTGGAGAAATTCTGGAATTATTCAAAGCAAGTAACAATTTAGATTAAATCGAACACCGTTCGATTTAATTTAAATTTGAACGCTCGTCGAAAACCCAAAGTGAGTAATCTCACTCAAATCTGGATGCCAGTTAATTTAAATAGCCAATATTTAAATGTTTGATTGGTTGTTTGGTTGAATATGATAATTATTATCAAATTGAATCAATATTTATTGGTTGTGCTAATATCTTGGATGCAAGGAAACAGGTTGGAGGGATCCAACTGGATTCCTCACAAATAGGAATTTTAATTTATATTCTGTGCTATATCTCATTGGTAAATTTATTTTATCTACGAGTCTGTGAACGAAGATAAGCGTTGTGGATTATACCACTTATCGATGTTAATATGATTGAATTTGTAATGGTTGATGTTGTGCACTATTGTGTTAAACCCCTGGACTACACCATACACACACTTGTATGGATGTGTGCCTTCGGTTCTGTTCGAACCCGGAACAGACTTGTATGGATGTGTGCCGGACATTATACTTTGAGATGTAAAGCTGGTTTCAATCAAATACATTTCTGTTGGTGGCGGAGATTTATTCTCTTAGCTTAACACCCTTCTCTGAGACGTACGAGCTCAGAGGTTATGTAGTTGATTGATACATTTCTAATTTGGTAATGTGGCATGCTAAGTGCTGCTGTGTGTTAATGATCATTTGTCGATCATTTATGAACGAAGCATGACTTTGTGAAAAAGCGTAGCTTTGTGGACGTGACTTCTGAAAGTCGGGGGTAATTGATAGGATCGTGTAATATGGAATAGCTATATGGTTAATGTATATATGGTAAGTAAAAATCGCACCAAGATTTTATACTGGTTCGGATCACTTGTCCTACGTCCAGTCCCTAAGCTTCACTTAGGTATTTCACTATCTACAAAACCCTCACTTCACCCGGAGGAATAGGTTTACAATTTACCCGTACAACCGAACGGGATTTCTTTGCCTCAAACTACCTAAGAGGACTTCAAACCTCAATGCTAAACAAGTTTTGACTAGTTGTGTTCTTTATAACACGAATGAGTCTATTGTAGTACAATGTTCCTATAATCTTATCCTCAAGAATATGAAATATGTTTGTGAAGATTAAGGAATTATGAATTTGCTATGAATCAAAATATATTAAATATAAACAGTGATTCAAGCAAAGAGAGTAATGATTGCTTTGATAATGTTTAGAAAATATGATCAAGAAATAGATAGATTAGAGTAAGATAATTCGATGATTTGAATGATGTTTGAATCATGTATTTATAGTTGTAAAAAGGATGCATGTATTGCCAAGGGTTGTAGATAAGAGAAGCTTCCATTTCTATTGAGGAATGGTCGCAACTCTTGGGAAGAAGAAGGTGTCCTTTCATGCAAAATTCGCAGGTTCAAATTCAGTCGACTGTGCAGGAATTTCAGTCGACTGAAATTATAGTAGGAATCTTTTTGGAAAATTTTCAGTCGACTGTGCAGAAAATTCAGTCGACTGAAACTGTGCATATTTGTACATGTTTGCCAGTTTAGTCGACTGGTAAATTTAGTTCAGTCGACTGACATATGAATTTATGCATTATGAAGAATTGAAGTATGCGTAGTGAAAAATTGAAGTATAGTGAATGTGTTCTTGTGTTTGTGCAACTCTTGAGGATAGATTTTAACAAATAAACCTATATATATAAAAATCATACTCAAGTTTATATTTCATTGATCTTCCTCTATCTTGCATATATTTCTTCCTTTATATATTGTCATTGATCAAAAATCTTCGTGTATCAACATTCTCCCCCTTTTTGATTGATGACAATACTTGATTTTCTAAAGATATCTAAACTTTCTCCCCCTGAATGTGTACATCTATCTTTCCTACAAAAACAAAGTTAGTGCCATAGATTTTCTCCCCCTTTGTCATCGACAAAAAGGAAGTAGTAACCGTAGTTGCATGGAATTAAAACTATCACTTTAACCAAGAATGAATCTTAGAATTACATAAAAAAATGCATCAAATATAATAGTTCAAATGTCATAGTTGCAAGAAACATAATAGAATAATAACTCAAATAAATTACTGATCCTTATCCCAATCGTAAGAACCTTCTCTGTCTCCTGGTTCTCTAATGACTGGTCCTCCTGTTGATGGTCGATATTGTCTTCCTCCTTGTCCACCACTAGCTCCGCTTGTGCTGCTACTGGTATGCTCCTTGGATGACGTCCATGTAAATGTTGGTGCAGGACGCTTGCCAAGAGATGTTGAAGCGGTAGTAGCGCTTGAGCACGAGATAGCGTCCCAAAGCTTATTAAAAAATCCTTTGATTTTGTCAAGCTTATTATCCACCTTTTTAAGACGATTATCAAGAATTTGTTGATTTCTTGATAATATTTGTAAGGATTGGTTGGTAGAGTAGGTCGGGTCAACAAGACGAATTTCATCTTCTTGTTCGAAATGTTCTTCGTGTTGAGGTGGCGGAGTTTGTTGTTGTTGCTCTTGATGCCTAGCTTCCCATTCGGCAAGTGATATAAATCGAGGAGGTCTAGTAGGGAGTTGCATAAGGCTTATGGTCCGATGGTTTATTTGATGGACCATTGTGTTTTCTGAATCTGGTAATGGTGTATCAACATTGAGGAGAAGTCGCATGATATATTCTCCAAAGTAAATTGTGCGCATTTTACCATTATGAAACGAGAGAAACTCATCAAGGATTAGTTGTACCCAATTGACTTTAATATTGCCAAAGATGGCATATAAAGCTCTGTAGTTAGTTGGGTAAACAATTTCATATGAGCCCGTGCGTGGAGTGATCGTTCTCATTAGAGTTTTATGTAGAATTCTTGCTCGAGGTCGAAGAGAAGTAGATTTGAAATCTCGGAAATTTATATTATCATCCAAAAATTGGTGATTTATGTTATCACGAATTTGTGGATTGAACTCTATTTCTTCTAGTTTCCTTCCGATATTAGTTGACCCTAAAATGTGAGCTATTCGATCCAAAGAAAACCAAACCTTCTTTCCGCAGACCATGCTCCAAACACTGTCGTTTGGATTCCTTGGAGTTTGGTGTCCAAGATTGAGATTTGCGCAGATCAATTTGACCATAATATGATTTATGGCAATGTCATTCCGTTTCAAATCAAGAAGAGGAGTTAAGCCTGCTCGATCTATGAGCTCTTGGAAATTGTAGGTGTGAAGACTTTGGAAATCTACAAATGAATGCTCGAATATTCTTGAGTTCTTCATCTTGTTCCATCGGGTGATCGCGACTTCATCATATAGCCATTGAGCAATTTGAGCATCAATGGGCTCGGAGGATGAAGAGGATGAAGCACTAGATCGTTTTAGTGCCATTTGCTTTTGATTTGAGGGAGATTGGAAGAATTTGAGATCTAGGGTTTTGGGGAAATTTGGGGAAGAAGATGAAAAAAGTGATTTTGGAAGTAAAAAACTGATGTAAATAAAGGGAATTTTACCTGGAAAAGGCCGTTCAGTCGACTGAAAATGTCTGTTCAGTCGACTGAATTGTAGACCGAAAGTTTGTAGGTTTGAATTCAGTCGACTGAACAGAGATTTTAGTCGACTGAATATTTTCCCGAGAGTTTCTGTTAAGTTTCAGTCGACTGTGCAGAAATATTTAGTCGACTGAAAATGTGGAAAGAATGTTTTCTGTTTACATTGAGTCGACTGGGCTTATAAGTTCAGTCGACTGAGTCATGTACTTTTGTTATTTCAGGCTCTTTTTGAATTTAAACAATTTATTTGAAGAAAAAAATAGTTACAAATAATATATTTCAAATTGAATTATTTCTTTTGAGAAGGACTTGGATTCTTCTTTCCTTCATTCTTCATGTAGTTTCTATCCCATGAATTCGGACTATATTGTGGTGTCGTAGGAGACATCCATGGATTGATGGGATCGTTTGGTGTACGATAAGATGAAGATGGATCAAATGAACTGACGGGTCGAGGTAGGGGCTCAGCCACTTCATTCTTCTTTGATCCACAGAAACGTAAGCCAATTTGCTCTAGAAAGTTCAAACGTCTAGCTGTAACCTTTTGCTCGAAGTATAGTTCTCGTTGAAGGTCAATCTGTTGTTGTTGAAAGTGATGAATCTCATCAATCTTTCTTTTCGTGTCCGGAGAAATGAAAAGTCCACGCTTAGCCTTCTTGGTTTCTGGAGTGTAACCAGTATGATAATTTTTCCAATTATACATTGGCTCATGTGGTGGTGTTGGTGTGGGAAATTTTGGTGATGTTGGAGAGTTTTTGCTTGACGATGTGATGTTGATTGGAGAGTAGGAGTTGTTAGACGACATTTTGAGTTTGTTAAAATTTTAATTGTAAAAATTAGATGTTTTTAAAATCTAAATTTGTTTAAGAATTTATAATAGAATTTGACTAAACAATTAATGGTTATTGTTTAGCTAAGATTTTTAACCACTTAAAAATTCAATGATTAAGGAAAACTTTGTTAAAAATGTAAGGATGTTATTAATAAATCAGTTAAAAAAAATGTGAGGATTATAATATAGCTGAAAATAACTCTTGATTTATGTTCAGTCGACTGAAAAAAATAATTTTGTCGACTGAAATATGTATATATCTATTGTAAATTTAATTGATATCTTTAATGGATATTATCCCTAATTCTCGTCGAAGTTTTATGAAGGAATTTTCTAATAAGGGTTTTGTAAATATATCGGCGATTTGATTTTCGGTCGAAATATGTTCTAGATTAATTATACCTTTCTCGATATTGTCACGTAAAAAATGGTGACGAATATCTATATGTTTTGTACGAGAGTGATTAACTGGATTTTTAGATAAGTTTATTGTACTAGTGTTATCACAATATATTGTAGAATTTGTTAAATTTATATTAAAATCTTTGAGTGTTTGTTGCATGTATATAACTTGAGTACAAGCTAATGCGGCTGATATATATTCTGCTTCGTAGGTGGAAAGAGAGACGCAATTTTGTTTCTTACTAAACCATGATACAAGTGATTTTCCAATAAAATGACATGTACCACTTGTACTTTTTCTATCTGTTCGAGATCCACCAAAATCAGCATCACTGAATGATACTAATTCAAATGTACACTCTTTTGGATAAAAAAGTCCAAATTCTTTAGTGTAGTTAAGATATCGTATAATTCGTTTAACTGCTCTTAAATGTGATTCTTTAGGATTAGATTGAAAACGTGCACATAAGCATACACTCATCATTATGTCTGGTCTACTTGCGGTTAAGTAAAGTAAGGAGCCTATCATACTTCTATATAATTTTTGATCTACACTTTTGCCATTGTCATCTCGATCGAGATGAGTAGTAGTACTCATAGGAGTAGGTTTAGCTGAAGTGTTTTCCATTCCAAAACGTTTAATTAAGTTTGTACAATATTTCTCTTGGTTTATAAAAATTCCATTTGATAATTGTTTTATTTGAAGTCCAAGAAAGTATGATAATTCTCCCATATGAGACATCTCAAACTCTTTAGTCATTATATTTGAAAATTCTTTGCATAGATTTTCATTTGTTGATCCAAATATAATATCATCTACATATATTTGAATTATTAAAATGTCTTTTGAAGTATCTTTAATAAAGAGTGTTTGATCGACTTTTCCAATTTTAAATCCCGAATTTAATAAATAACTTTTAAGTCTTTCATACCAAGCACGAGGTGCTTGTTTAAGACCATATAGTGCTTTCTTTAATTTATAGACATGATCTGGATATTTTTCGTGTATAAATAAAGGAGGTTGTTCTACATATACATTTTCTTTGATAAAACCATTTAAAAATGCACTTTTCACATCCATCTGATAGAGTTTGAAATTGTGAAAACACGCAAAAGCTAAAAGTATACGAATTGCTTCAAGTCTTGCGACGGGAGCAAATGTTTCTTCAAAATCAATACCTTCCTCTTGATTATATCCTTGTGCTACTAGTCTAGCTTTATTTCTTGTTATATTACCTAATTCATCTACTTTATTTTTGTAAATCCATTTTGTTCCTATTACTGATTGATTATTAGGACGGGGAACTAATTTCCAAACGTTGTTACGTTCAAATTGATTTAATTCTTCTTGCATAGCAATAATCCAATAATCATCTGTTGATGCTTCTTTAGGATTTTTAGGTTCTATTGATGAAATGAACGCTACATGACCCATTTGATTTAGTTGATTTCTTGTTCTAACTTGAGAATTCATTTCTCCTATAATATTTTGAGTTGGATGATCTCGTAATATTCTAGGAGGGGATCTTAAATTATTATTTTCAAGATTTGTTTCTTCTATATTTATTAATTCTTCATCATCTTTTATACTTAAATTTCTATTAAAATTTTCATCAAAAGATATATGTAAGGTTTCTTCAGTTATGTTTGTATGTTTATTAAATACTCGATATGCTTTACTTCGTTCTGAGTATCCTACGAAAACTCCTTCGTTAGCTTTTGGATCGAATTTTCCTAATTGATCTTTTGTATTTACAATGAAACATTTTGATCCAAATACTTTAAAATACGATATATTTGGCTTTTTGTTATTAAATAGTTCATAAGAAGTATTTTTAGTTAGTGGTCTAATTGAAATTCTATTTAATACGTAACATGCTGTAGCAACGGCTTCTGCCCAAAAATGTTTTGGTAAGGAAGATCCATTTAATAATGTTCTTGCGCATTCTTGTAATGTTCTATTCTTTCTTTCTACAACTCCATTTTGTTGAGGAGTTCTAGGAAATGAAAAATTATGATTTATTCCTTTCTTTTTACAAAAAGTTTCAAAATCCTCGTTTTCGAATTCTCCTCCATGATCGCTTCGAATATTTTTAATTTTTAAGTCTTTAGCATTTTGAATTCTTTTGACAAATGTTTTAAAATTTTCAAAAGTATCACTTTTATTTTTCATAAAAATAGTCCATGTATATCTTGAGAAATCATCAACTATTACAAATACGTATCGATTATGATTAATGGATTGAACTTGCGTTGGTCCAAATAAATCCATATGGAGTAATTCTAATGGTTGTGTAGTCGAAATAATTTTCTTAGATTTGAAAGATGATTTTGTTAATTTACCTTTTTGGAAATCATCACAAAGATTATTTATTTTAAAGTTTATCTTGGGTAGACCTCTTACTAAATCATTTTTAGAGAGTTTTCTAATAGTTTTAAAATTTATATGACAAAATCTTTTGTGCCATAACCAAGGATCATTGTCTTTGGCAAGTAGACACATACTTGTATTATGATTAATATTCATATTTAAAATGTAAATATTTCTATCTCTATTTCCTTCAAAAACAAGATTTTGGTTTTGATCAAAAATACTACATTTATTATCCGAAAAAATTATTTTAAAGCCTTTGTCACATAGTTGACTTATGCTAAGTAGGTTATGTTTTAAATTTTTAACTAATGAAACATTTGTTATAAAAGGTAATTTTGATGTACCGTAATTGTTCACATCTCCTTTGCCAATGATATAGCCTTTTGAATTGTCTCCGAAGGTAACCGAGCCACCATCAAAGTATGTTATGTTTGTAAGCATATCTTTGTCTCCGGTCATGTGTTTTGAACAACCACTATCTAATATCCATTTTTTCTTTTTGAGTGGGACCTGAAAATAGATATGAAATTATTGGTACCCACTTTTTAATAGGGTCCTAAAGAAAAATTAGAGTTTAGGAAACCAAACCCAATTTGGTTTAGTATCCTTTTTATAGATATAGTTTTTATTATGGTGAACATTATCTATAAATGTTTTAATATATTTATTCCTAATTAAAATATTGTTAGTCTTTGGAATCCAAATTTTGACTATCTTGGTTTCTTCTTTTGTTTGAATAGATTCTTGAAGTAATATTTGTTGTTTTGAATTTTTAAAATTTTTATTTTTAGAAATTTTTACTTCCTTTTTATATCCTAATCCATGTTTGTTTGAAGAGGATTGAGAATTTTCTAAAATTTTAGATAAATTTTCTCTTCCTTTATTAAAGTTAGAAACATTTTTAGTAATGTTATCTAATCTAGCTTGAAGACCATTGTTTTCTAACTCAACTTGTCTAATTTTTGTTTTTAACTCATGATTTTCAGAAGCAATTATATCATTCTTAGTCTTTTGAGTTTCAATTTCTTGACTTAAAAGTGATAATTGAGTTTCTGAGTTTGAGTAAGATTCTTGAACTTTTTCAAGTTCTTCTTCAAGAATTTTCTTTTCATCATGTAACATATCTCTTTCAAACTCAGCTTTATTTTGGTTTTCACGAATTTCCTTAATTTTCTTTTTAAGACTTTTTATTGTGCTTAAAAGTTCAGTGTTTACTTCAATTAAATCATCGAAAGTTAAATTGCTTACCTCAGACTCTTGAGCCATGAAGCATACATTTGCTTGTTCATTGTCGCTATCGCTATCACTTTCAGATGAAGATGAATCTGAATCGTCCCATGTTACAGAGAATGCCTTCTTTTTGAATTTATCCTTTTTGTTTTTGTTGTTGAAACTTTTCTGATTTTCCTTCTTTTGTTCTTGGCAATCCTTTTGCATGTGTCCTTTCTTGTGACAATTAAAGCATTCTATATTTGAGGAAGGAGGTTTACTCATGAAATTCTTTTTGAATCCGTTTTTGTTTCCTTTTCTAAATTTTAAGAATTTTTTGAAATTCTTGGCTATGAATGCTAAATCCTCATCTTCCGATTCTGAATCTTCTTTTTCTGCGTGAAAAGCAACATTCTTTCTTTCTTGAGCTTGATCTTTCTTAGCTTGCATATTAACTTCATATGACATGAGATTTCCAATTAATTCTTCTGGTTTCATTGAAGATAGATCGTTTGCTTCCTCGATTGCTAGCACCTTTCTTTCCCATTCATCAGTGAGTGAATTTAGAACCTTAGATACAATATCAAAATCCGTAAACTTTTCTCCCAATCCGATTAAGGCATGATGAATGTCTTGAAATCTTGAATACATGTCATTGATAGATTCATTTTGTCGCATTCTAAAGTTTTGGAATTGATTCTTTAGCATGGAGATCTTTGTTTGTTTGACCTTGTTAGTGCCTTCGTGTATGGTTCTAAGTGTATCCCATATCTGATGTGCAGTAGTACATATGCTAACTCGGTTGAATTCATTTCTATCCAAGGCGCAAAATAGCATATTCATTGCTTTGGCATTTGCACTAGCTTCATTCTTCTGAGTTTGTGTCCATGTTGGATAGTCGGTTGTGGGTACAACGAACTCTGCTTGAGTGGCATTCCATGCTTCGAAGCTAGTTGCTTGCATATAAATCCTCATCTTTGTAGCCCAATAGTTATAGTTAAGTCCGTTGAAAAGAGGGGGTCTTTGAGCAGATTGTCCTTCCGCAAATGTAGAACTATAGGCAGATGTTGTGCTTGTACTTGCGTTATTTTCCATATTATCAATATGTCTAATAACGGTGTTATGGTTATAGGACGGCCAGGCTCTGATACCAATTGAAAGTCGGGGGTAATTGATAGGATCGTGTAATATGGAATAGCTATATGGTTAATGTATATATGGTAAGTAAAAATCGCACCAAGATTTTATACTGGTTCGGATCACTTGTCCTACGTCCAGTCCCTAAGCTTCACTTAGGTATTTCACTATCTACAAAACCCTCACTTCACCCGGAGGAATAGGTTTACAATTTACCCGAACAACCGAACGGGATTTCTTTGCCTCAAACTACCTAAGAGGACTTCAAACCTCAATGCTAAACAAGTTTTGACTAGTTGTGTTCTTTATAACACGAATGAGTCTATTGTAGTACAATGTTCCTATAATCTTATCCTCAAGAATATGAAATATGTTTGTGAAGATTAAGGAATTATGAATTTGCTATGAATCAAAATATATTAAATATAAACAGTGACTCAAGCAAAGAGAGTAATGATTGCTTTGATAATGTTTAGAAAATATGATCAAGAAATAGATAGATTAGAGTAAGATAATTCGATGATTTGAATGATGTTTGAATCATGTATTTATAGTTGTAAAAAGGATGCATGTATTGCCAAGGGTTGTAGATAAGAGAAGCTTCCATTTCTATTGAGGAATGGTCGCAACTCTTGGGAAGAAGAAGGTGTCCTTTCATGCAAAATTCGCAGGTTCAAATTCAGTCGACTGTGCAGGAATTTCAGTCGACTGAAATTATAGTAGGAATCTTTCTGGAAAATTTTCAGTCGACTGTGCAGAAAATTCAGTCGACTGAAACTGTGCATATTTGTACATGTTTGCCAGTTTAGTCGACTGGTAAATTTAGTTCAGTCGACTGACATATGAATTTATGCATTATGAAGAATTGAAGTATGCGTAGTGAAAAATTGAAGTATAGTGAATGTGTTCTTGTGTTTGTGCAACTCTTGAGGATAGATTTTAACAAATAAACCTATATATATAAAAATCATACTCAAGTTTATATTTCATTGATCTTCCTCTATCTTGCATATATTTCTTCCTTTATATATTGTCATTGATCAAAAATCTTCGTGTATCAACAACTTCGTCGAGCCTCACAACCCGGTAATGGTCGAAACAGGAATCATGGCAGCAAGGTTATTTGGGGGTATCTCCTCCTGAGGGTATGACCATTTTCTTTGGGATAAAAAGTGATATCATGGTATGCGGCCCAGATATTTACTTATATTGATTTTTTTATAAAAAGTAGTATCATGGTGTGGAGCCCAGATACTTTACTGTGTGGCTGTTAAATTAAGGGCCCTCGGATAAAGGTCGGTAACGACCGAGGGATGGTATACTCGTGTCAGTTGTTACCTAGTTACAGAGTTAACCCGGCCTTGTGTAGCAGAGATCCGGTTAGGTTATCAGGGGTGTCCCTCCAGAGGCGTTCCATTTTATGTGGAAAGTTCCTTTGCCTGACCATTTGTTGAAAATTCAAAAAAAACAGTACGAGCCTTGTACGGTTTTAGTTGTATAACCTGCCATTTACTTATGGTGGTCACCACTGTTTAGATGGTAGCTATAGTAGGAATAGTACGAAATGTCTATGCTGGCTAAGATTAATATTATGCTTTCGAAAAAATTTCTGCACTATGCACTAATGATAATATCGAAAGGATTTTATGTATTAAGCATTTTTGACTGCCATAAGGAGAAATCTCCTCCAAGTTTGCGCTTGCATTGTGTGTGTGGTGGGAGGCCTTATGGAAGTTTCATTTTCTAAAAAGCATAGAGGATTTCTTTTCTTTTCTTTGTGAAGATATTTGTTTTTGAGATCTCACACCAGTCCCATGACTGACCTGGAGTTTATTGTTCCCTTTCTAAACCCTAGGTGCCCACAATTTTCCACACGGGCAGCCTAGAGTCAGGTTAGCATTATTCGGGAGCAATAATCGAAAAAGACATGTTGTGGAGATTAGGAGCAAGTTGGACGGCGAAGCGTATCGCTAGTATATGTAATATTTCTTTTCGCTGTTTGTTGTTGTACACTCTAGTAATGTAATGTGATGTGATGTAATAACTGATATAGTTCTTTGTTTTAAAGATATTTATTTATCTGTTATATGTTGACAGGTACGATATGTGAGATTCTGTTATTGTTTCTGCTTCTTCTTCTATCTTCTTCTTCTTTAACCCAAACGGTTCGGTTTTGGGCATTCGACTGTGCGGCATTTGATACAGTGGACGTATCGATGTCGACTTTCGGGCGTCGAGAAATCAAACTTGTTACAATTTCCTTGAAAAAATTTATCTTTATTGATGATTAATAACTAAAATCTTTCTTTAAAATGAGGAAAACACGGCCATTACTTAGCCAAAACCTTGTGCCAAAACACCGCCATTTTTAATTAACCTTTAAATCATTTGGTATAAAAAATGAAGTTGTCGAACCTTTAAAATAGGTTTCAAAAACAAATAATTCTAATTTAAAGACGTAAGGTTATAAGGCCGAAAGCAGTGGTTATTCGAATTTCTAATATACATAGGTTGTCATATCTATAATACTTAACTTTTGGTTTGCATGGTATAAGGCTTACGTGCCCTAATGGTAAAGATGTCATATCTGTACGTTTATGGCATCCTTGCCATAAAACACTATTCATTGAAAATACAGACTTACGGCATCATTGTTATAAACAATGGATGTCGAAATTGTATATACACGGCATCTATTCCACTTAGAATGGATGTCGAAAATAAAGAGATATCGACATTTTATAACCTAGATATAGGACCTTTAAAAAAAAGAGTGACGCATTTTTAAAATAACACTTTTGAGTTAGAAACTATAGGTTGCGAAATCTCGAAACCTAGAGTTATCAAAATTTTATATGTATTTAAGTATCGAACCTCTATGTCAACAGATTCATTACATACCTACCTAGCAGATATCAAGTGATTCTCTTCATATAGATGTGGAGTATATAGCTACAATATCTCATATAATCTAGATATCGGCTATTAACAGGGGTTTTGGCCCTCTAAGTTAATGTTATGACATTCTATAAATAAACGTAAAACTAATTTATTTCTTTATAAAGACATTTCTTTTCACCAACTCTTATCCCTTGTCAAATTTCTATTGGTTAACAAAGTACTTTACCAATTTCCTTTCAGAAAATGGCTGAAAGGATAATTTACCTTCTCCAAAATAATTTGCAAACCTATAAAATTATATTATAATATTTAGTAAATGCTCTTCCAGCTTAATAAATCATAGAAAATCATAATCACTTTGGAAAAATCCCAAAAAATAACCAAAAATTAGAATTTAACTATTCTTTTTCACATAGAAATTTCAAAGCCAAAATAATTATCTAATTTTTTAATAATTAAACTAGAATAATAACATTTTCCACCATAAGGAATTCATAAAATATTCACATTAAATTGGAAAATTATGAAATTAAAAGTTTATCTTCAAACTAATGTTTTAGACATCATATCAAAAAATCAAATCAATTGGATATCGAAAACTTAGTTTTACCTTTACTATTAAAAAATTTCGATGAATCATTATTCCATCCAATAATGATATCAACCATCAAATCATGACATATTATCATAAAAAATTCAAAAATCAATAAATAATCCAAAATCAAAACACAAGCAATGAGATGGGTACTATTATTCACCTTAGATTAGATAAGGGACAGAGATTTGTTGCTGATTGATTTTTCCTAAGCCTTTCCCTTGAATCCCTAAGAGTTTTTCCCCTTCTTCTTCTCTTGTTAATGGCTAGCCTTGGTTTTGTTTGATTTGATTTAGAAAATGTAAATATAATGAATATGATAGGGGAGTGTTTATGAAATGAATGAAGGAACACTTCCCATTATGTCCCTCTCATTAATCTCTTCTTATTCTTAGTTTTAAATCATTCTTTTTATTTGGTTAATTAAGCCCCGACCCAATTTCTTATCAAATCACATTCTCCTTATTCTAACACATCATATTATTCTGCTTAATTTATCTAATTAAATCTCCTAAATAATGTTAAACGGAAATTTAGGGTGTTGCAAGCTCTCCCTTAAAGAATTTCTTCCTTGAAATTACAAAAAGGAAAATAACAACAATACTAGCCCATTTGACTAGCATAAAGTCTATATATGACTAATATAGAACATAACATCAAACAACTTGGGATAAGTATCTCTAATCTTGTCTTTTGTCTCCCCAATATAGTCTTTCTCATTATCACTCCACCAGACCTTTACTAACTTGATTGTCTTATTCCTTAACATCTTGTTACCTCCTACTACACCACGAACTGGTTGTCTAACAAAAGTCATATTTGCTTTCACTACTAAATCTTCTAATGCGGTCGGAGTAATAGTAGTCTTTAGATCATGCACGTAATTTTTAAGAAGAGATACATGAAAAACATTTTGAACTCTTGGCAAACTATTTTGTAACTCTATCTGATAAGCGAGTTTTGTAACAACCGTGATTTTATTTCCGTCGAAATAAAAATTTAAAATAGAAATTTTTATTTAAGATTTGAAAAAAAAAATTTGCAATGCAATTCAGTTGCAAAGTCATTGCAAAGCAAATTATGTTGAAAAGTCAGTTGGGTATTTTCCAGTGGTGCACGTTGAAATGAATGGCAAATATGCCTTCGCATGTGAAAGTAAATATGGGTCCAATTGTTAAACCAATTGGAATGTGCAGTCACCAATTTTAAAAACAAAAGGTTTGAAACTTGCTTTGCTGCCATTACTATTTTTATATGCAGCATGTCCTTTTCTTTCCATTGATGCACGTCTACCTTTAATGCACTTGTACAAATCACTGTCAGCATTAATTTCTTTGACTTGTACACATTTTGAAAGAGAAAAGTGAATGCTTGCTTCATTCTTTTGTTCCACATTTTTCAGTAGCTCAGTAGAAGTATATTAATGGCGTTTTCAAATGTTGCTCCATTTGATTCTAGTTGCTAACTGAGTTGAAACAAATCTATGGTGATTGTTAAACTCACATTTCTAATTAATTCACTACTTTAATTTTGTGTGCAAAAAATATATTTCCCAGATCTTTTATATTGATGCCTAAAATTTTTACGTCCTTGCATATATCAGTGCACAGCCATATTGGGTTCATTTCCTGCTTACTTACATGCAAGGTGTATTGTGCGTGAAATTTTTACAAGTGTGTAAGCCCTGGCCTTCGTCCTTTTCATTTTTGTATCTCGTGCTTGCAAACCTGTCCTCGTTATAATTTTGGAGCAATCAAGGTGAATTTCATGATCGAAACTCTTTGATAACTAAAGAATGTCATGATGACATTAAAGAACTCCTTTATAAAGGAAACAAATTTTTATGATTAGATGAATTAGCATTGATTTGGAAGTACCATTTTCTCATTTATTGAAGGTTTTCATAATCAATTCAAATAACATGAGAGCAATTGAATTTGATAAAATTGAGTAACAATTTGTTCTCTAAGGAATTCAATCTGATTTCTATTCCTTATTTTTATTTTGATTGGCTTCTTCTTTGTCTGCATTCAACAATATTATGAGATTCAAATATGATCGTTATTGCACATATCTGAGGATTTCATGAACTATAGTAAATCAATATATACTATATGGTGTAAAGTTTAGAGGCGAGCAAAATAGTGAAGAACAAAATCATTTTGATGCAAATCCTGGTTCGCATGTTTACATGGTTAAGCCCAGTTCACTTTAAATTTTTATTAGCGTGCATGCTTAAGGTAGTATTACCAAGTTTGTAGTTATTTCATTCTGTATGTGTCAAGTGTTCAAGTTGTATTTCATAAATCATTTATGAGTGTGCACGAAATACTTGAAATTCAAGTTCCAGGCCGTGTATTTTGGCACTTGAATGCAATAGAATTTACGTGTGCACAAGTTATAGTATACGTAACTTTTCTAGGCTATTTTTCATTTTAAATTGTACACAGGTTGTAGCATTCGAAAGTATATCCAGGTCCTTTTATTTTATCAACTTTATTACTACGTGTTTTAACAGGTGTTGCACGAAAGTGTAGTAGTGCCAAACCATCATTTTGTTATATGTAGATGCAAAGGTTATTGAACGAAAAATGTTTTGAACTTAGTATTTCGTGTCTGCATATTGTAGTGTACATGCATGTGTATTGTAGTGGTCGTGCATGTATATTGTTGAGTTACCCGGGCCTTTCTTATATTTTGTACGTGTATGAAAATTTATGTGAAGTCCAGTTCAATTTATATTTCTGCCTAAATTTGTTGTGGGCGTGCAAATTACATATTGCCCAGGCAGCGTAGTATTTAATGAACATATAGTAGTGCTGTCTACTATTTAATTTATGTTGAACCGATATTTTATTTTGAAACGTATTTTATTGCCGTTATTTTTATAACGGATTTTTAACCCGGTATTTATATTTGAAGTACGTTATTTTGATGAGATTTTTGACGAACAAAAAATACTGTTGTTTTGACTTCAGTAACCGTCAATTTAAAGTGAATTTTCAAAAGGCTATCTTGCAATCAAGAAAACCCGCAACACTGATTTGATATCCGTTTTTACGGTGTTTTGTGTAGCGCAGTTTCTTTGTCGAAATTGCTATAGATGTTGTTGTTTTTATCACGTGTTTTTAAATCGTTTTAAAATAAAATTGTTTCCAAAAACTTTACTGTTTACGCTTTCAAAAGAATGAGGAATCGATTTAAACGCTTCAGCAAAATTAAGGACTATGAACCCTTACTTTTACTGATCCGATTAATTCTGGACTTGTCCATTTGAAAACGTAAATTTTATTTATTTAAAATACACAATTTTGCACTTTCAAGGAAACGATGAAGAGATTTAAACGATTTAGCAAAAGTGCGGAATATGGAACCACGCTTTTACTAATTCGGTTAATTCTGAACTCGTCAATTGAAATAATTGTTGTTGTTTGAAGGTTTTGATGATTTTGTTAGGCTTTCAAGCCACTATGCTGGAACTTCAGGTCATATGTTGGACCTTCGGGTCAATTACCAGTACTAGACCTTCGGGTCATATGTTGGACTTTCGGGTCAATTACCAGTACTAGACCTTCGGGTCATATGTTGGACCTTCGAGTCATTTGTTGGGCATCAAATATTATGATGACAGTACTTGGTAGGCTTCCTCCATATGAGATGCATGTGCGGCGTAGCTTAGACTCGCCATATGCTGGGATCGATCCACTTTTATGCTGATTTTTCTAATTATCTATTTTTGATTTCTAGACATTTGTGTATTGCTGTTTTGAATTCAATTGTGAAGTTGAAAGTTGATTTTGATGGAGTTTAATGAGATTTCTTCATTTAAAATATGTTGATTATTTATGTTGTATAGTCTCATTCGAGACTATGATTGATTTTCTTTGATGTTGTCTATGATGCATTCACTTCTAAGTTTAAATTAGACTGATCCATTTATTATTTTCTTTTAAATAATACTCGGGTCAGACCGAGTTATTTTAGGATAATCGCTATCTCTGATTTTGTTACCGCTTCAGCTTTTGGGATTTCACATCATCTTTTGTCTATATTTCAAGATGTTACTTTTGGGTGTATTGACTCTCATCTCATGTATGTTGATATCCATGTATATGTACATTTGGTTCATGTCAACTATTGATTGTTGTAGCATGTATCTAGACTTATCTTCCGTTATATATCTGATATTTCTGTTCGAATGTGATTATACTTATCTGTGTTGTTATTATTATGAGTTGTTCTGAATTTTCCTTAAGCCACCGTAGTTTCATTTTAGATTTAGATTGAATATATATCATTGGAAGTACTTTACACAACTCCTATCGAAACAATCAATACTCGTCTAAGGCATAACTTACGATGGTCGCTTCTAGCAAGCCTTGTTCTTCGCAATAGCAGACGTTATTCCTTATAATAACCTTTGTTATTGTGAGCATAGAGGTGGGGCGTCACAAGTTTCTTGATCTTTTCTATGATAGGAAACAAACCAACATATCTCGGTGCCAATTTTTCTGACTTTCCAAACCGTACCGTACCCTTCATCGGTGATACTTTAACAAAAACATAGTCTCCAACCGAGAACTCTAAATCCTTATGCGTCTTTACTGGGTAACTTTTTTGCTAAGACCAAGCTTCCTACATCCTTGCTTGGATCAACTCAATCTTTTCGGTAGCTTCTCTCACCATATCTGGACCATGAACCAATCTGTTGCCAGTCTCTAACCAACTTGCTAGTGATTTGCATGGCCTTCCATAAATAGCTTTGAAAGGCATCATTCCTATACTAGTTTGATAAATATTATTATAGGAAAATTCAAATAAGTGCAAGTGGTCTTTCCATGATCTTCCAAAGTCTATTATACAAGCCCTTAACAAATCTATGAGAACTTAGTTAACTCTTCTTGTCTGCCCATCTGTTTTTGGATGGTAAGCGATACTCACTTTAGTTTGGTACCTAAAAATTCTTGCAGTGTGACGACCCGGGTTCCTCACCCCAGGAAACCGTTTCGTCTTGAAGAAAGAAAGGGGTGAGAAAATAGAAAAAATAGAGAAGAAAGAACAACAACATCATAATCTCACAGCGGAATGAATAAATTATAATAATCACATAAGTATTTACATAATATACAACATCAATCAGAGTTATACAAATAATACATCACATACTAGACAGTTATAAACACCTGTCTAGTTAATACAACAAAGCTCAAACAAATAACTCAAAGATACCAACACAGCGGAACTATATATATATCTATAACGCTGAAGCCTCCTGCTCCATTGCTCCTCTAGAATTCGTCAAAGCTAACCTGAATCCCTTGGCTACCCGTAAAAATTTGGGTACCCGAGAGTTTATGAAAAACAAAAATAAACTCCGGGTCAGACATGGGTCTGGTGTGAGTAACAGGTTAAAGTTGCTTAATTTTGAAAATCCTTTTGAAACAAAAGGTATCACGTAAGACTCCCCACAAATAAACATGGGTAAGTTTTTACCTTACGCTAACCAAAACATTTGATAGGAAATTTAGTGATATTACAATAGGTCTAGGGTTTTCAAGTAAATAGAAATAGCCGAATTGTTACATATTAGCCACAAAAGTGGGTAATACAATCAAAACCGTTGGCACTTATTGGATTGTGGATTCCATACAATGGCAGGGCTACTGGGGTACCGCCCGTCACAGTACGTGGCCTAAATCAACGTACCGAGGATCACTCCCGACCCCCTGCAACACAAGGCCGGAACCATTCCTCACTGAACAGTCCCGAACAAGATAACCCCGCAGTTGTTTGCAACCAACTGCCCACACAGCCGAATAAAAAGGGACATCTAGACAGGGGAAAATTTTGTCCTGCTTGGGCATGACCCACCTAACCTTGCTGCACATCCCCTGTTTTAGCCATTCCCGATTGATGAGGCTTGAGGTTGCGATTACCTTTATAGAACATACCTCTTAGAATGCTCATCGCCCACTTGACGATGTGTTGAAAGCATTCAATCCATACAAGCTCGTTCCAGGTTCGAACGAAGCCGAAGGCATTATCTCGTTACACTCATTTTGGAATCACCCACAGAGTTAACGACAATAACCCTTGCACTCTGAATCTTCATCTTCACTTCAGATTCACGACCTATCGTTAATTTGGAACCGATGTGGCTTTCGGATGTTCCAAATGTGGAAACCCGATCCCGGTCTCATCGAAATCCAAAACGTGTCTTTTAAGGCCAAGTTGTCGATTTAGTCTTAACAATTTAATTCAATATCGTCAATATACACACAAATGGATAATTCATAATATCACAATAGATAATCACATCATCATCACATACAGATAATCAATATCATCATCCAAACAGATAATTAAATATTATCATACTTAAACCAAGCAACCATATCACATAGATATTACTCATGTCAGATCTGAATTCACAATCATCAAATGAAATATCAATACCATTCATAAGCAATGATTTATAATCATATCATTTGTAATTAATTTAAAATGAATTAAATTAACTACTTCAATCTCTAATTAATTTAAAGTAAATTAAATTAATTACTTCATCTATAAATCCTGCTTATACAATCATTAATTAGCTATAAATCAAATTTGTTAATTATCCTCTAGATATTCATCTTGATTAAATACCTTTAATTAATCATTCTCTAATAAGTAATTAGTCTTTAATTAATTTTACAAATTAATTATCCTAAATCATTTATAATAATTAACATTTAATTACTTCATTTACTTAATTACATTTATTCTTAATTAATTACATAAATTAATCACCCCATTATTGATTATTCCTTAATTAACCAATTCTTAATTACATCATTAATTTTTAATTAATGATCTTTAATTTAGATTTAAATTAAATTTCTTTGGTTAAATTAATTTACAATTAATGATTCATCTTTAATTTAACTCAATTATTAATCACCCTTGATTAGTAACATTCCAGTAATTAATTATCATTAGTTACTTATATTAATACATTAATTATCCCATAATTAATTATCTCCATTAATTAATTCTCTGATTAATTACAAAAGTAATTATCCAAATTACTCTATTAACACATCATCTTTTACTAATTACATTTAGCAATTAACATTATTACTTTCCTTAAGTAATTATGCTCCATTAATTACGCTAAGTAATTACACTTAGCAATTTATCAAATGATTCTCTTAAATTAATTAAACTAAATTAATTAACTTAAATTAATCATTTTATCAAAATTAATTAAAATAAGTAATTAATCTCTTAATTACTTTTATCAAGTAAACAATTTACAATAGATTATCTAATTAAGCTAATTAATTATTAAAATTTATCACATATATTAATTAATTAATAATCTTTAGTTAATTATCTACATTAACTAATAACATTTCTTAATTTACTTTCTTAATTAATTTCTAATTATAAATTGTTTTAAATTATTAATACATAAGTCATTTCTTAATTAACTTATTCATTAAATCATTTAAATATCTTAGTTATTCCTAAGATAATTCATTTCTTTATTAATGACTTAATTAATATTAAAGTGTATTAGAACATTACATTTAAATTTACATTTATTTCATTTTGAATTTAAGATTCAAAATGATTATTATTTAACATTAACTATATTTAAATTCAATTTATAATCTTTTAAATAAATGAAAATAACATTTATTATTTACATATGAAACTTATATAAGATAGGCTTAAATTGTTTAACTTTAATTAAAAATTTAGCTTTTAAATTACATTGTATTTTTAACTTGCAAATTCAAGTTAAACAATTTATTTAACTTCCATTCAAAAACCTTTTATAAAAGAGTTCTCTTAAAATCAAGTTAAATATTTATTTGAAACATATTTACTTTTCAAAACTACTTTATTTGGACTTATTTTTAAAACATTCATATTTAAAACTGACTTAAATTTTCAGATTTGAATTCAAGGTAAACTTGAATTCCATCAATTTATCTTTGTTTTAAACTTTGGTTTAAACTTCCTTTTAAAAACTTGAATTCAAAACTTGATTTCAAATCCAAATCCATTTTGAAACCTTAAGATTCAAATGTTCATTTGAAACTATACTTTAAATTTTTGGAATTTAAGTCACAGTTTAAATTATGTTTCAAAATTTTAAATTAATTTAAAATCTGAAACCTATCAGGTTTTTAAAACCTGAAACCCACCTTTAAACACTTAAACTTTGATTTCATTTCAGATTTGAATCCGAAAATAACTTGAATTCAAACTTAAATCTGGATTTAAGCTTTGTTAAATCTAGTTTACAATTTAAAGTTTCACTAGAAATTGATTAAGAACAGATTTTGCTTCCAGGTTTACAAAGCCTGAGACAACACTACCGAGCCAAACAACACTTACTCTGGGTCATCCCTCCCCTTGCTCGGAGTTATGCGCTCGAATAACCCGAGTACGTCCCGAGGCCAAAAACTCTGCACCCAACCAAATACTACAGCACTACAATGGGCACGATGCACGTGCACCGTGGCCCCAGCCAACTCCGGCAACCCTCCTGAACTTCAACACGTCGCTGACCACCTCCAGACACGATCACGACCACTCAAAAATCATCTCGGCAACTCAAAACGAAAATGGGTTCGAAACCCAAACCTGGAAAACAATAGCTTTTCCCCTCTCGAACCTGTCAACGCCGCATTCTCCCAACCCCGACCACCTGATGGTCAACAGCTCCGGCCATGAACTCTCCTTTGACCAAGCTACCACCTCCCGAGACC
This sequence comes from Allium cepa, assembly GCA_030765085.1. Lineage (NCBI taxonomy): Eukaryota > Viridiplantae > Streptophyta > Magnoliopsida > Asparagales > Amaryllidaceae > Allium > Allium cepa. Next base: position 240,378,415 of record CM060944.1, read on the forward strand.
TCGTGCAACTCGATGCACAGTGGAAGTTACGGTGATCAAAAATTCGACTACCATAAAAATTAAGGTTACATACTTCAGTCGACAGCCACCCTCGCCACCGTGCTCAGACCAACAACCATACATTTTTCCCATCACCTCGGTAAGCTCCTCCACCTCCTCACACAACCCGACCATCTCCAGCCGCATAGATCCCCAATAATTCCCAAGAACCCAAAAACAGAACAATTTAAAACAACTCCACCAATCCTTAACTAAAAAACAAAATTTTAGTATCAAAAATCCTAATTTCAGATAAGAATTTAATTTATAAACCTGAATTAATAATTTATGTTGTTTGAAATTTCACTCCTATTAAACATCGACTGTTTCTTTAAGGCTTTCAGAACAGTTCTACCTTGTTTAACTTGAATTTATATTTTAAAGTTTACTTTATGATCAAACAAACTTATTTTGTTTAGATCCTAGGTCCTAACAACAAGTAGATCAAGCAGTAATTATTTTTGAAAGTAAAACATGAGCTTAAATCTTAAATACAGAGGTGTGTTACTAGTTATCAACACACATACATGCAGTAACACATATACATAGGAATGCATTAAGATATATACACATCTCAGACAATAATTAAGCAACATATATACTTAAGTAATTTAAGATTTAAGTTACTCACCATAGTTTTGAAAATAAACAAAGCACCTTGGTATTGAAACAGCTTTGAAAACTGAAATCTCCTCTGTTAAATCCTCTAGTTTGCATTGATGTATTGTTGTTGTACAAAGCTTCAGTTATAAAAAGGAAAAGCTTGCTATGTTGAGTTGAACGAATGAAAATATAAAAGAAGACATGATATATATAAAAGGTTTTAGGGGAAGGTGGCATCTGGTTTAAGCACATGCAGGTACACTATGTTTTTGTTTGTATCAGGCCAGATCTTTGCATTAGGGAGGCTGAAATGATGTTAAACAATTCGAAATGATTTTATTAGCTGCTAAGAGATGAAAGCATTTATTATTTGAGTACTTTATGTTTCCTACTACTCATTCCTATGTATAGATATTTTTATTTAGCCTTGCGCTTCTCTTACAAGCAGCCTGCATATGAAATTTTCTTTTATTTTGTTTCTTAACTTTGCTTTGCATTTTATTTCCTTTTCTCTAACCTGCATACCATATTGTAGCTACACACCTAGCTTATTCATTTGCCTGCATCATATTTTTCTTACTTTATTTTGTTTTATACTTGATGTTTACACTTGTCTGAATCTCAATCTACAAGCTACTTGCATTTTCTTTTATTTTGTTTATTTGCCAACATAACTATTATACAGACATGATTACATGCTTTTGTATTTTACATACATATTATAAAAATTTGTTTTAGTCTTTTGTTTGGTTTATTACTTTATTTACTTATTGTTCCCTAACCTTATGTTAATATCACAATTTCTCAAGTTTATGTATTCAAACTTATTTTATAACCCTATACTTGGTTTACACTTATGTTTCATATTTATAAAGTTTGTTTTATTTTTAAACATTGTTGAAAGATTTTATTTTAAATCATAGCTTTCCAAAATACATGAATATATATAAACATAAGTTTAAAATAATAATTCCTATTTATTTAAAATCCATTTTAAGATATTTCATTATTGTTATTGTTTAAAAATAACTCATTTTTAATTTTAAATGATTCATAAATGAAATCACTACATAAATAAATTACTTATTTTATAAAGCTAAAGTAAAAAGAACAAAACAATCTTTTTATTTAAATTTAAACCTAGGCTAGAATTAATTTTAAACAAATTAAATTTATCTTGAGTATTTTTAAAATCATATTATTATTTATTCAATATAAAATTTCCAAATTATCAAAAATAATAGAATTTGAAAACATAGCTTCATCTATTAAATTTAAAAACAAAACTTATCTATTTATAACATATACCAATATATACATATATACATTATAAATAGAAACAATTTAAATTAGCTTTTAAAAGATAAATTATCAGTTAAATATTTATTTTAAAAGAAGATTATTAAATCAATTTAAATATTATTAACAAATATTATCAAATCAATTTAATTTTTAATGCAGATTATTAAATTGATATTGCCCCAAATTTCCGGGATGTCACATTCCTCCCTCCTTAAAAGAATTTCGTCCCCGAAATTTAAAACAAAGGTAATTTAATAATCTAATTAAATATTTAAATTTTAAACACAAGCATATATCAATCATATGCTAACAACCATAGCAACCAATTCATCCAAACAAACAAATCTAACTATCCAGACAAGATTCCGGATAGAATTTTCTCGAGTTTCCCAAACGTAAATATCGGGATATCGCTCTACAGATTCCAAACAATCAATACTACTAAGCTACAGAGCTTCCACTCATCTAGATCTACAAAACAAGACAGGATATCAGACTATAGACAAGTCTAAATCAACAACTATCCCCAGAACTGCTGGTTCTACAACCAGAGATAGATCTTACACGTACTCCCTCAGAGATATGTGAAACACAACGAATTCCATTTATCCAAACTGACAATTCAATCCTGAGGACCAAAACTTATCCAAAATAAAATCTCCGACTTCGAAATCCAAATTCCTTCGTCTCTTATCCACCAAAAATTTTCGGACGATCCTGTGCTGCTTACATCTTTTCTGATCAGCTCAACTCTTGTTGATGCCTTAGAAATAAACTGAACCAAAAACAATCTAACAAAATGATCTTTCCAAGATCGACCAAAATCTCAGAACACAAACTCTATTCCACAATCAGAAAACAGAACTCACTTCTCTTATCCGAAAAAGATAAAACAGGTGCACTCTAAACTTAGCCTCAGATCCTGAAAAATTTCCTGTAGAACTCTCCAATCTAAACACTGCAATCATCCCATTGCTTCCAAACTAAAACAGCTGCCACCATGCTTCCACTGCGCAACTCTGATTTAACAGATGAAAACGCTGATGATGAACTCAAGCATAGACTGGACAACACATAAAAATAAAGTTCACATATCCAAAATAAAACTTAGAAGTTTTTCCAAAATCTGAGCTACTTCACCAAACTCAAAAATCATCCTATTACTAAGCTGATCCATCGGTACCACTCCTGGAAATCCAGTCGATACCAAACTAAATCTTCAGATGCTGACCAAACTCTGACTTCTCGAAGACACCTAGAAAAATAACTCTGAAACACCCAGAGAACACTCAAACTATCGCAAGTCACTTTTGCGATCGATCCAGCCTAATTCCAAAAATACTGCTCTTTTTACAAATTAGAATAGCTTACGCTTATGTGGCCAATCCATCGAAGAAATGGAACTACTCTACTGCTTCTGAAGTTACCCCAAGAAAAACTGCTAAGCCAAAAGACTTCCTAAACCAAAGCTCTTCGAGAAACTCAGACCTCAAAGCAAACAGAAACACCCAGCTGAACACACCACAACCGAATAGACACACTTCCTTACTTGTTCCAAAGAAACATCTTCGGAGGCATCCATAGTCATTGTGTCTCATCACACAACTACTACACCTTGATGTATCAAGATATCATGACTTGCCTCTGTCCAACCGACAGATCCAAACTCTAGCTCAACCAAACTTACACTTCAAAAATGAACTCCGAACCTTAACAGGTTTCCTTCAGAGATCAATGAAATCCTTACACCACTCAAAGCTCACTCGAGACGGTATTAGGTCTACAGTCCCGACAATTATACTTTCAACCTCTATAATTCAAATTCCAACCATTGGTAGTTGTGTTACACACACCACCACCCTATCTACCTTTATACCTTATTGGAAAACCCGAACAGGTAACCCAGCAATAGGTATATATATATATATATATCAAAATTACGAATATGTTCTCTCAAGAAGAAATCACTCAAGAGCCTAGGTATTCACTCAACCTAGCGCTCTGATACCAACTATGACGACCCAGATTCCTGACCCCAGGAAACCATTTTGTCTTGAAGAAAGAAAGGGGTGAGAAAATAGAAAAGATAGAGAAGAAAGAACAACAACATCAGAATCTCACAGCGGAACGAATAAATTATAATAATCACATAAGTATTTACATAATATACAACATCAATCAGAGTTATACAGATAATACATCACATACTAGACAGTTATAAACACCTGTCTAGTTAATACAACACAGCTCAAACAAATAACTCAAAGATACCAACACAGCGGAACTATATATATATCTATAACGTTGAAGCCTCCTGCTCCATTGCTCCTCCAGAATTCGTCAAAGCTAACCTGAATCCCTTGGCTACCCATAAAAATTTGGGTACCCGAGAGTTTATGAAAAACAAAAATAAACTCCGGGTCAGACATGGGTCTGGTGTGAGTAACAGGTTAAAGTTGCTTAATTTTGAAAATCCTTTTGAAACAAAAGGTATGACGTAAGACTCCCCATAAATAAACATGGGTAAGTTTTTACCTTACGCTAACCAAAACATTTGATAGGAAATTCAGTGATATTATAATAGGTCTAGGGTTTTCAAGTAAATAGAAAATAGCCGAAATTGTTACATCTATTAAATTCCAGCTACTAGCCACAAAAGTGGGTAATACAATCAAAACCGTTGGCACTTATTGGATTGTGGATTCCATATAATGGCAGGGATACTGGGGTACCGCCCGTCACAGTACGTGGCCTAGACAAAGGACTGAGGATCACTCCCGACCCCCTGCAACACAAGGCCAGAACCATTCCTTACTGAACAGTCCCGAACAAGATAACCCCGTAGTTGTTTGCAACCAACTGCCCACACAGCCGAATAAAAAGGGACATCTAGACAGGGGAAAATCTTGTCCTGCTTGGGCATGACCCACCTAATCTTGTTGCACATCCCCTGTTTTAGCCATTCCCGGTTGATGAGGCTTGTGGTTGCGATTACCTTTATAGAACATAGCTCTTAGAATGCTCATCGCCCACCTGACGATGTATTGAAAGCATTCAATCCATACAAGTTTGTTCCGGGTTCGAACGAAACAGAAGGCATTATCTCGTTACACTCATTTCGGAATCACCCTCAGAGTTAACGACAATAACTCTTGCACTCTGAATCTTCATCTTCACTTCAGATTCACGACCTATCGTTAATTTGGAATCGATGTGGTTTTCGGATGTTCCAATGTGGAAACCTGATCCCGGTCTCATCGAAATCCAAAACGTGTCTTTTAAGGCCAAGTTGTCTATTTAGTCTTAACAGTTTAATTCAATATCATCAATATACACACAAACGGATAATTCATAATATCACAATAGATAATCACATCATCATCACATACAGATAATCAATATTACCATCCAAACAGATAATTAAATATTATCATACTTAAACCAAGCAACCATATCACATAGATATTACTCATGTCAGATCTGAATTCACAATCATCAAATGAAATATCAATATCATTCATAAGCAATGATTTATAATCATACCATTTGTAATTAATTTAAAATGAATTAAATTAACTACTTCAATCTCTAATTAATTTAAAGTAATTTAAATTAATTACTTCATCTATAAATCCTGCTTATACAATCATTAATTAGCTATAAATCAAATTAGTTAATTATCCTCTAGATCATCTTGATTAAATACCTTTAATTAATCATTCTCTAATAAGTAATTGGTCTTTAATTAATTTTACAAATTAATTATCCTAAATCATTTATAGTAATTAACATTTAATTACTTCATTTACTTAATTACATTTATTCTTAATTAATTACATAAATTAATCACCCCATTATTGATTATTCCTTAATTAACCAATTCTTAATTACATCATTAATTTTTAATTAATGATCTTTAATTTAGATTTAAATTAAATTTCTTTGGTTAAATTAATTTACATTTAATGATTCATCTTTAATTTAACTCAATTATTAATCACCCTTGATTAATAACATTCCAGTAATTAATTATCATTAATTACTTATATTAATACATTAATTATCCCATAATTAATTATCTCCATTAATTAATCCTCTGATTAATTACAAAAGTAATTATCCAAATTACTCTATTAACACATCATCTTTTACTAATTACATTTAGTAATTAACATTAATTACTTTCCTTAAGTAATTATGCTCCATTAATTACACTAAGTAATTACACTTATCAATTTATCAAATGATTCTCTTAAATTAATTAAACGAAATTAATTAACTTAAATTAATCATTTTATCAAAATTAATTACAATAAGTAATTAATCTCTTAATTACTTTTATCAAGTAAGCAATTTACAATAGATTATCTAATTAAGCTAATTAATTATTAAAATTTATCACATATATTAATTAATTAATAATCTTTAGTTAATTATCTACATTAACTAATAACATTTCTTAATTTACTTTCTTAATTAATTTATAATTATAAATTGTTCTAAATTATTAATACATAAGTCATTTCTTAATTAACTTATTCATTAAATCATTTAAATATCTTAGTTATTCCTAAGATAATTCATTTCTTTATTAATGACTTAATTAATTTTAAAGTGTATTAGAACATTACATTTAAATTTAAATTTATTCCATTTTGAATTTAAGATTCAAAATGATTATTATTTAACATTAACTATATTTAAATTCAATTTATAATCTTTTAAATAAATGAAAATAACATTTATTATTTACATATGAAACTTATATAAGACAGGCCTTTAAATTGCTTAACTTTAATTAAAAATTTAGCTTTTAAATTACATTGTATTTTTAACTTGCAAATTGAAGTTAAACAATTTATTTAACTTCCATTCAAAAACCTTTTATAAAAGAGTTCTCTCAAAATCAAGTTAAATATTTATTTGAAACATATTTACTTTTCAAAACTACTTTATTTGGACTTATTTTTAAAACATTCATATTTAAAACTGATTTAAATTTTCAGATTTGAATTCAAGGTAAACTTGAATTCCATCAATTTATCTTTGTTTTAAACTTTGGTTTGAACTTCCTTTTAAAAACTTGAATTCAAAACATGATTTTCAAATCCAAATCCATTTTGAAAACCTTAAGATTCAAATGTTCATTTGAAACTATACTTTAAATTTTTGGAATTTAAATCACAGTTTAAATTCCGTTTCAAAATTTTGAATTAATTTAAAATCTGAAACCTGTCAGGTTTTTAAAACCTGAAACCCACCTTTAAACACTTAAACTTTGATTTCATTTCAGATTTGAATCCGAAAATAACTTGAATTCAAACTTAAATCTGGATTTAAGCTTTGTTAAATCTACTTTACAATTTAAAGTTTCGCTAGAAATTGATTAAGAACAGATTTTGCTTCCAGGTTTACAAAGCCTGAGACAACACTACCGAGCCAAACAACACTTACTCCAAGTCATCCCTCCCCTTGCTCCGAGTTATGCGCTCGAATAACCCGAGTACGTCCCGAGGCCAAAAACTCTTCACCTAACCAAATACTACAGCACTAGAATGGGCACGGTGCACGTGCAATACTGCAGCACTACAATGGGCACGGTGCACGTACACCGTGGCCCCAGCCAACTCCGGCCACCCTCCTGAACTTCAACACGTCGCTGACCACCTCCAGACATGATCACGACCACTCAAAAATCATCTCGACAACTCAAAACGAAAATGGGTTCGAAACCCAAACCTGGAACACAACAGCTTTTCCCCTCTCGAACCTGCCAACGCCGCATTCTCCCAACCCCGACCACCTGATGGTCAACAGCTCCGGCCATGAACTTGCCTTTGACCAAGCTACCACCTCCCGAGACCTCGTGCAACTCGATGCACAGTGGAAGTTACGGTGATCAAAAATTCGACTACCATAAAAATTAAGGTTACATACTTCAATTTACAGCTACCCTCGCCACCGTGCTCAGACCAATAACCATACATTTTTCCCATCACCTCGGTAAGCTCCTCCACCTCCTCACACAACCCGACCATCTCCAGCCGCATAGATCCCCAGTAATTCCCAAGAACCCAAAAACAGAACAACTTAAGACAACTCCACCAATCCTTAACTAAAAAATAAAATTTTAGTATCAAAAATCCTAATTTCAGATAAGAATTTAATTTATAAACCTGAATTAATAATTTAAGTTGTTTGAAATTTCACTCCTATTAAACATTGACTGTTTCTTTAAGGATTTCAGAACAGTTCTACCTTGTTTAACTTGAATTTATATTTTGAAGTTTACTTTATGATCAAACAAACTTATTTTGTTTAGATCCTAGGTCCTAACAACAAGTAGATCAAGCAGTAATGATTTTTGAAAGTAAAACATGAGCTTAAATCTTAAATACAGAGGTGTGTTACCTGTTATCAACACACATACATGCAGTAACACATATACACAGGAATGCATTAAGATATATACACATCTCAGACAATAATTAAGCAACATATATACTTAAGTAATTTAAGATTTAAGTTACTCGCCATAGTTTTGAAAATAAACAGAGCACCTTGGTATTGAAACAGCTTTGAAAACTGAAATCTCCTATGTTAAATCCTCTAGTTTGCATTGATGTATTGTTGTTGTACAAAGCTTCAGTTATAAAAAGGAAAAGCTTGCTATGTTGAGTTGAACGAATGAAAATATAAAAGAAGACATGGTATATATAAAAGGTTTTAGGGGAAGGTGGCATCTGGTTTAAGCACATGCAGGTACACTATGTTTTTGTTTGTATCAGGCCAGATCTTTGCATTAGGGAGGCTGAAATGATGTTAAACAATTCGAAATGATTTTATTAGCTGCTAAGAGATGAAAGCATTTATTATTTGAGTACTTTATGTTTCCTATTACTCATTCCTATGTATAGATATTTTATTTAGCCTTCCACTTCTCTTACAAGCAACCTGCATATGAAATTTTCTTTTATTTTGTTTCTTAACTTTGCTTTGCATTTTATTTCCTTTTCTCTGACCTGCATACTATATTGCAGCTACACACCTAGCTTATTCATTTGCCTGCATCATATTTTTCTTACTTTATTTTGTTTTATACTTAATGTTTATACTTGTCTGAATTTTAATCTACAAGCTACTTGCATTTTGTTTTATTTTGTTTATTTGCCAACATAACTATTGTACAGACATGATTACATGCTTTTGTCTTTTACATACATATTGTAAAAATTTGTTTTAGTCTTTTGTTTGGTTTATTAGTTTATTTACTTATTGTTCCCTAACCTTATGTTAATATCACAATTTCTCATGTTTATGTATTCAAACTTATTTTATAACCCTATACTTGGTTTACACTTATGTTTCATATTTATAAATTTTGTTTTATTTTTAAACATTGTTGAAAGATTTTATTTTAAATCATATCTTTCCAAAATACGTGTATATATATAAACATAAGTTTAAAATAATGATTCCTATTTATTTAAAATCCATTTTAAAGATATCTCATTATTGTTATTGTTTAAAAATAACTCATTATTAATTTAAAATGATTCATAAATGAAATCACTACATAAATAAATTACTTATTTTATAAAGCTAAAGTAAAAAGAACAAAACAATCTTTTTATTTAAATTTAAACCTAGGCTAGAATTTATTTTTAAACAAATTAAATTTATCTTGAGTATTTTTAAAATCATATTATTATTTATTCAATATTAAATTTCCAAATTATCAAAACTAATAGAATTAGAAAACATAGATTTATCTATTAAATTTAAAAACAAAACTTATCTATTTATAACATATACCAATATATACATATATACATTATAAATAGAAACAATTTATATTAGCTTTTAAAAGATAAATTATCAGTTAAATATTTATTTTAAAAGAAGATTATTAAATCAATTTAAATATTATTAACAAATATTATCAAATCAATTTAATTTCTAATGCAGATTATTAAATTGTTATTGCCCCAAATTTCCGGGATGTCACATGTGGATTCTTCTAGAATTCACTAGTGAACAAAGTATCTCTGTCACTCACTATACTGCTTGGAATCCCTTGCAGTCTAACAATATTCTACATAAACAACTTAGCCAAAGTAGGTGATGTCCTTGTAGACCTAAAGAAAATAAAGTGTTCACTCTTAGTAAGCTTATCTACCACGACCCAAATACTTTTATTTCTCTTATTCAACTTTAGCAATCCCCCGATAAAATCCATAGATATAGAATCCTATTTCTAAAGTGGCACTTCTAAAGGTTAAAGAAATCCACTTGGCTTCCAATGTTCGCCTTTTACTTGTTAACAATTTAAACATTGCTTCACCCATAATCTGGCATCTCCTTTTTATCCCTTCCTACAAGAAACTCCTCTTCATATCCTGATACATCTTAGTACCTCCAGGATGAACAAGAAATTTTGATCGATGACACTTCCTAAGAACTTCTTTCATTTGGTTACAAACATCTAGAACACATAACCGTCACTTCTTCCTCAACCATTCATTCAGGTCAAGATTAAAACACTTTAAATCATTAATATGAGTTCCCTCTTCAAGTCTTTTAATCCATTCGGCTAGTAATGGATAATCTCTCTTCTTAAAATCAATTCTTTCAATCATTACTAGTTGAACTTCCAAACACGACAGCATGGCAATTTCTTAACTCGAACTAGCTGTAGATCTTAACTGCACACCACATGTAGTTATTGCCTTTAAGTCTTTCCATCTGGCTAGCATAGCTAACACCACATTTTGATATTTTCTGCTAAGTGCTTACATAAATTAATTTCCTTTTCCTGGGGTATGCTCAGTGCCAAAATCATACGTTGCTAAATACTCCTGCCACATTTGCTGCTTGATATTCAACTCCTTCTGAGAGATTAAATATTTTAAAGACTTATGATCCATAAACAACTCGAATCGTTCTCCCAAAAGATAGTGTCTCCAAACTTTTAGAGCAAATATCACCATTGCCAACTCCAACTCATGAGTCAAATATCTAAATTTATATAGTCTAATCCGTTGAGAGGCGTAAGCAATAACTTCACCTTTTTGCACTAACGCAGCTCTTGACCCTACCTACATGCATCCGTATACACAACCAAATCTTTATTTCCACCTAGAATAACTAACAGAGGTGCAATGGTTAGTAAATGTTTTAGCTTTAAGAATGCTTCTCGCATTTATTGTTCCAAACGAACTTTGTGCCCGACCTTTTTAGTTTAGCCATAGGTGCCACTATATGACAGAAACCTTGATGAATCTTTGATAATAGCCACTGGTCCATGAAAACTCCTTGCCTTAGTCACAGTCTCATGTATCTTTCAATTATTTAGAGCTTCAATCTTAGCAAGATCCAACGTACCACTTTTCCTAAAACTATATAATAAAGAAAATTTACTTCTTTCTTCCAGAAATGACATTTTGAAAACTTTGCTTTCAGTTGATGCTGCCTCAATGTTTCAAGCATTACACTGTGACGATCTTTGATCTCATTCATTCTTAGAATATATCAAAATATCATCTATAAACACCAACAAAAATCTATCTAAATGCTCCCGAAAGATCCGATTCAACTACTCCACAAAGAAAGCAGGCGCGTTGGTCAGTCCAAAGGGCATAACTAACCATTCATATGAACCATAACTTGTTCGAAACGTCGTTAATGAAATAGTATGCTCGACTTCTTAATTGATGGAACCTTATAGCCAAATCCAATTGGGAAAATACCTTGGCTCCACTCGACAATTAAACAATTGATTAAAAAATTCATCTATTCTCGGCAAAGGATACCAATTCTTTATCATCTACTAATTCAACTTACGACAATTAGTATACATTTTTAATAACATGTTTGATTTCTTCACGAACACCGTGATCGCTCCCCAAGATGAGCTGCTTCACCTAATAAAATTCTTTCCTTCAAATCCACCTGCCGCACTTTTAACTCTTTCATTTCAGTAGGTGTCATTCTACTAGGTGGTCTGTTTATGGGTTCAGCTCTAGGTATAAGATCTATTTGAAACTCTATAGTCTGTCCTGGTGGTTGTTATGTAACAAGCTCAAAAACATCTACAGAATCTCTTACAACAAAAACTCAATTCACTTCATCCTCCACTTCCATCGCACCCAATAAAGCACATACATCGTACCTTGCATTCTCTACCGAGTATATAATTCGATCACCACTATTTGGGTGTCATAATAATATACTCTTATCCTCAAAAAATATCCTAGCATCATATCCACTTAATCAATCCATATCAAAAATTATCCTGAAACCCACAAATTAAAACACGTATTGCTTCCAAGTAAAAACATGACCTAACGACTCAAATTCTAAATGGTCGTATCTCATCCTAAAAGTTATATAACTCCTATTAGATTTGCAACCCTTAAGGAAGTAATAAGGTATGACGGTTCTAGATTTAATTACCTACCAGACAATGTGAGACAAAAGAATGTGATGCTCGAGTACCAAATAATACTTTAATAGGTATGCCACAGATCAAAATCATACCTCTCATCACAGATATTAACCCATTTTTTACAAAAGATGTATACAAATGGATTTAACCCAATAGACTTCATGATTATCAAGGCCAGTAGCTCAAAGTGATGATTGTGAGGTCTAGAAATCAACAGCGTGCAATGATATGAAGCGACGATCAACCGAGACTCAGAGATAGACTCTATGGAATATTCTAAATATGAATTAGTACCTACTCTAGGCAGGGGATCGGTACCTATCCCTTCCTCTAGGGGATCGGTCCATATACTCGGTTTTTGTCCCAAACTAGGTGAGACTAGTATAAAGTGACAAGAAGGCCCCATGAGGCTACATTTCAAATCTCAAGTCGTTTGGAGTTTATATGTGCAAGTTATGGGAAAATTACTTCACCTAAGAAAGGGATTGGAGTAAAGGAATCGATATAAAAGAGATCGGTATATTTCAGCCAAGCAAGTACAACTCAATGGAAAACAATCAATATCTCAAAATCCATAGGTCCAATGCATATTAAAAAATTAACCAATGTATGGGGACCATAGGGAGTCTACACTGGGGATCGCACATCAAATAGAGCAAGTTGGATGGATCGGCCCTCTTTCTTCCATGGGGATCAGCTATAATCAGCCTTCACAACATATTGCAACAGGGAATGATCAATAATCGAGTTATAGTAATTCATTAGCGTGAAACTTGGAGGCTAAGCATAATACAACATGGACAAGCTCCGCTTGGGATTGCATGATATTTGGAGGAGTTTGGAGAATCAACCACTATCATTTAATAGGGATCGGCCCTCTTCTGTCTTAGGGATTGGCTGAACCCAACTTTATAGCAAAGATTGGTCAATATCTTAACATCTACACATCTAATTGATGTGAAACTGGGAGTATAAGCTTACTATAACATGTGGAACACCCCGTAGGCATCTTATTCCAATTGGAGGAAGTTGGAGGGATTGGCATAACTCCCTTTAGAGGGATCGGCAGAAATCAGAATTCAAGCAATACTACTTCACTTAAAATGCGATATCTCATAAACGTATGTCGGTATCGTATGAAATTTGGGGACCAGGTATATAACATCATGTTGCACCCACCATAGGTATTGTGGCCCATTTGGAGACACTAATAGGGATCGATACCGATCCCTATTGTGGGCGCCAATGGATTTGGAAATTTTTGGGTGTCCTTACCTTGGTCTTCTAAACCTTCTGCTGAGATTTCAATCTGATCGGTGCATGTCTCCCTTTATGAATATAGCAACATGGCATTAGAAAAAGGATTTCCAACAGCTTCTTTCTGTTTCTCTTTAACTTCAACCTAGGCTACACTCTACCAATTTTATTCTTGGATTTCAGATTGTAAATGTAAACAAACTAAAGTATAATAAATAAGATTATTCTGGGGTGGATGTTGGCTGGAGTTAGCCGAACTGCTATAAATCTTGTCTCTTTTTACTTGCTTTCATTTTTAATTTGTTTGTTCTTCATACTACATTCTCAACATTAGATTCTATCTAAGATCTGTGACTGGATATTGGTGCTTTCATACGACTAGTATTGGTGGCCATTTTTCCCACCAACATTCTGGTGCTTTCACCGAGATGGACTTGCACCCACGATTGGGAAGCTTGGATATTGGATTTGGAAGCTTGGATACTTGGATCTATAATGCAATGGCTAGGCAATCAACAAGGAGAGAAGTAGCCGATAGGAGCCATCATGAAGGGAGGCTTGAGGCTTCCTCGCGAGCTGGAGCTAATCAAACATCTATCTACCTCACCAGAGATGAATTGGGAACAATGATGGACTCTATGCAGGAATAAATGCTAAAAAGACAGGAGGAGATGATGTAGAATTTACTCTGAAAAATCGAATAGGCTAGAGCCTTTTGCCATAGGAGCCGCTAGAATGAAAAACCAAAGGAGTTGGAACGATGGGGACTATTAATGCTATAGATCAACGAGTTGAGGCAGCAAGATTCATTGGAAATCAGAATTGGGAGCTTGAAGATGGATCTATTAAATAAAAGAGTGGAAAAGAGTAGCCGAGGCAGTCCTCGGTCACCATAGAGGGATTGACACAGATCCCCAAAAGCCTGAGAGCATGCCTTTGGGTCTAGTAAATCGTGGTGCTGGAGGTTCTACAATCAAACCTATGGAGCTTGGTGTGAATTAGAATTTGGATCCCCATCTAGAGCAATACATTCTAGAATCCCCTTATGGACTTGGGTGGCAGGATGGAAATGGTGATTGGAACCACTTATAGATGCTGGAATAGCTGGAAATTGAAAACCAGGACTTAGAGCAGAAACTAGCAGGCTTGGACATGGATTGGAACAATCGAGGGCAAACCTCGGCCAAGGAGAATGGGTCGGCACCACTCCCCATGGAACTAAAGGCATGGATTTGGATGGCTTTGTAAGGAGATGGATAGTGGTGATAAAGCAAGAGAAGACATCATCCGCCATAAATTGGAGCGAGCTCGGCTTAAGGGCGTAGGACATCATCTCTCGATTAGGATGGCATGAACTAAATAACTTTACATTGTACACAAAAACGACTAAGTCACTTATACATGTACGGATCGAGGTCGATCTCTAAGCATGCTCTGAGATGGCGATAAACCAACATAACTAATGAATCTCAAAACACTTGACTGTATACTAATGCGATGAACAAAATAGGTCGTTGGGTATGGATTATGCTTAGCAAGGGGTAGGTCGCTTCGCCTGAACGCGATGGATCGACCTACTCAAGGTCATCAAGTATGGATTATCTTAGTAAGTGTAACAACCCGAAATTTTCAATCCAGAAAATTTCGGATAGTTAGGAAAAGAAGAAAAAAGAAAGAAGAAGAAACAGAAAGAAGTCACAGAAATCTCACATTCGCAGCGGATCAAAATATAATATCACATAAATAACAGTTTTACAAGAAAAACTGTATTAGTACACTTATATTTTATACATCAGAGTTACAATCGTCATCCATCACTGGACAGTTTAAAACAACATGTCCTAGTTATACAATAATATATACAGTGGTATATGCTCTATACGTTCCTTCCATCTAGCTCGCCTCCTGAGGTCCAAAACGTCCTCACCTGAAAATCTGTAATACTTGGTCTGACCCGAGCATTACATCAAAGTAATACCCAGGTCAGGCTGGAAACCAGCATGAGTAAACCCATATGATATGAAATACCAAACCATAGCACATGAGAATATCAGGGTAACTCGTACCCTTTTACGAATTCTCATAGTCAACCTTTATCACATAACAACTTCAAGTTAAAAAATCCATTTTCACAATTCATTCTATTCAAGCCTGTTTAATACCATATATCCAATATAAAGAATTTTGTAGATTACGAATTGAAGTGGTTCCGGGTATTTACTGATACCCGGCTCCGGTCTCTTCGAATTCAATGTCATCTTAACCCAAGTTATTCAAATGAAATACATTTCAAACCTTTTTAAATACATGATGCCACTTTACACAGCAATGCATCTCGATAGATGATCACATTATCACTGTTCAACCCAACATATCATATTACAGAAACATTTCATATCAGAAACATCAACCAATCATTCATAAGTAAAATCAATTAGTCACCCATTTCTAATTAAATCAAATTAATTACTTTAATCATTTTAATCTTGCTTTCTTAACATTAATTAATTTCAGTCCCTTAATTAATCATCCCTAATTATCCTTTCAAATTACATTCAGTAATTTTCCTTTAATTAGTTTACCACATTCATAAATCAACCTTGATTAATCATATTCAGTAATTAATTATTCTTAATTAATTACATTAATTAATTCACCTCTTAATTAATTAATAAATCCATTAATTAATTACTCTGAATAATTAGCACTTAATTACTTCCACTAAGTAATTATTCTTTAATTACTTTCCATCGAGTAATTATCCCATTGGTTAATTATCCTTAATCTAATAACCCTTAATATTTGATTAATCTTTAATTACCTTTGATTAATCATCCTTTAATTATCCTTTTTAATTAATCACCCGTGACTAATTATTCTTTATTTACAATAAGTAATTAATTACACAAATTAATCATCCCACAATCACTTACATTGATTAATTATCCTATTAATCATACTCATTAATCCACTAACCTTTTGTTAGTTTCCTTAATCAATTAATCCTTCATGAATTACACTAAGTAATTAATCCTTAATTACTTCCCTTAAGTAATTATCTTTAACCAATTCCACAAATGATCATCTATAATTAATTATCCAATTAATAATCTTAAGTTAATCACACTAATTTACCATTTCATAATTCCTAGTTAATGATCTTTATTAACTATTAACAATTCTCTAATTTCTTCTCTAAGTAATTAAAGTTCAAATTAACTATTATTAATTACAAAATAATTAAATCTTAATTACCAATCAATTCATCTCTAATTACTTAATTGATAAATTCTTAATTACACTTATTACTTAATTTGTCAATTCTCTAATCATTAATTAATAATCTTCATTATCTAATTAATGATTTTAATTACAAATAATTAACCCTTAAATTAATTAGTTTTTAATCCTTAATCATTTATTAATCAAGTAAATTAATTACCCTTAATTAATTTCTTATTTAAATTTTTATAATTAGTTAAACTAATTAATTATACTTAATTAAACTAATTTATTTATACTTAATTTCCTTAAATTAAGTTAACTAATCTCAAGACATTAGAACCTTAACTATCTTGAAATAAACACCTGAACTTAATTGTTTTAAAATGATTAATTTTAAAGTTATTTAACCAAAACTAGTATAAACCACTTATTATTAATTAAGAGAATCTTTAAAACTTAATTTAAATTAAAATTTGAAAACCTTGTTTAAATTTTAACAGGAATCAAAACTACTTACAATCAACCCAAACCAAAATTACGGTTTTTCCCGAGCACAAACTCCGGCAACTTGCTCTACCTTTTCCTGTTGTATTTTCGAGCTTCAGTTTCTAAAAAAACTTGTTAAGATTAAAAATGTTAAAAATCATACCCCTCAAACACACTCGAGACAACCCGATCCATCTATCAATTTTACCCAGATCGATCTCGAGGCAAACTCCATCGTTTCCCAAACGAACGTTGGTGCACAGATTTACTCATGCACATGCACCGTCCATCGTCAGTGCTTCGGCCCTTCTAACCACCATCGACAAGTTAATCACCATTCCCACACTCGATCTCAACCACCCAAAACCCAATGCAAGCTCGAAATCGAAATCGAGCTGGGACCAGACCATCAGAACCCAAATCCCCCTGACGAAAATCGATTCGCCACCTGATTCCGACCACCAGAACCCCTAGCACCTCGACCATAGCCTTGTTGAAGCCTACGCTTCATTTTCCCCCATAACCCACCAGGTTCGACGCTCTGACGATGTCACATTTGTTATGCGAATAACCACTACACAAACCCAGTTCAAAACCCTAGATCGACTCGTACCGACCTCCACGACCGTCGAAAAAACCCTGAGCCATTTTTCCCACCATCGTTGATCATCAATCTATCTCATGTCTTAATGCCGACGTTTCCGAGCTTCGAAAACGCCGGAGATCGATGTTAAACCCAAAACTGATTATCACTTAATGCCTCACTAACCACAAACTTAAAAATTATGTTATAGTTATCAAAATTCATGAAATTTCGACATAAATCAGATTCATATTCAATAAAAGAAATTTAGACATTTAAATTTTCTGATTTTAAAAAAAGCTTTATTGTTATTTCTTATTTTCACATCCTTTACTCAATATTTCTTCTTAAAATTCTTTTTAAAAATGAAATTGCAATGTCCAGAACAATTTCCCTTTTAAAATTCTTTCTTATTATTGTCTGTATAATGAAAAATTAAGATTTTAAAAACTAAACTTATCAGACTGTATCAAGGAACAAAGATGTGCAAACATACATTCTGGCATACTTATTCAATAACTATATTTCTATCTATATACCGACATATCTTCATCATGCAAACAAATTTCCATAAGTCATTTCAATGATAAATCACAAGCATCATGGTTGACATGTTTAAACATTAATAATGGAAGCAGTTTACTCACCTGTTGTTGCAAATGAAGACAGAGCCTTCTTTTTGATAAAAAAAAAACATTTGAACTGTAAATTTGAATGCTGAAATGTTTCCAGGTTGAAGAGATAATTCCAGTTTTGATTTTATACTTGCTTAACTTCAGTTTTAGATTGCAACAGTTTGATATAATTTAGATTAAAAAATTTCAGCTGCTTTGTTTTGGTTTTCAGATTTGAAAATCAAGATGAGAAAAAAAAATATGTAAACCAGTTTCTTTTTTTAAAAAAACATGTTATATTTTTATTAATTGCCACATGTTATTTTGTTAGTTATACTTGTATTTGCATGGTTGAAATCTTTTACACTTGTTAAAAATGAGCATCTTTAAGTTTAAGTCCTCCATTTATCTTAACTTAATAATTATATTTTTAACCCCTTTTAAATTAAGTATTTATAATTATTTATTATGTTCACAAGTATATATATAAACTATGTTTTATAATATCTGTATATATATATATATATATATATATATATATTAATCTCAAATTCTAATTCAAACTCAAATCCAAATTCAATTTAAAATCGAAATTGAAATCAACTCAAATATATGTATATATTTAAACAATACAAATTAAATTTGTACTACAAATTAAATTTTAAAATCATTACATTATTATTATTGTTTGAAAATAACAATTTTGCCAATTATAAATAATTTATAAAGGAGATTGTCATATTTATTTGTTTAATCTATAAATCAGTATTCTCAATATTTTTAAATCAGATAATTATACAATTATCTGATGCCAAAGAAATCCGGGTTATCACAGTAAGGATACGAAGAGATCAAGGTCATTAGTTATGGATTATGCCTCGCAAGGGGTAGGTCGTTTTTCTCAAATGCGATGGATTGACCTGTTCAGGTCATCGAGTACGGATTATGCTTGGAATGGATCCGTAGTGATTAAGGTTGTAAGGTACAGACTATACCTATCAATGGGTAGGTCACTTCGATCAAATGCAATGGATCGGCCTACTTAGGTCGTCGAGTATAGATTATGCTTGGTAAGGATCTGGCGAGATTGAGGATTTGGATTAGGATAACAACCCGAAGTGCCCATGGATTTGGATATCAGTTTCGGACAGCAATGGATTTAGCTTTGGATGGATGTGGATTTGGATAAAATGACCGAAGAGACTGTGGATTAGGATTGGATACTGGATTAGAAAATACGGCTATTAATGGATTATGGATTTTATATTTTGGATCTATGGTAATTCAAAATACGCTTTCCCATCGCAAGGTTGTTTTTTGGAGGGCAAAGTGTTAACCCACCTTTTGCCAAGGCAGTATAAAGGTGGAGTTAACCCAACATACTTACGATTATCAAGGCCAGTAGCACAGATCGATGATTGTGGGGTCCATAAATCAAACGTAGGCAATTATATGAAGCGAAGATCAATTGAGACCAAGAGATATACTCTTTAGAATATTCTAAGTACGGATTAGTACCTCCCCCGGGCAGTGGATCGATGTTGATCCCTTCCCCAAGGGGATCGGTACATATCCTCAATTTTTGTCCCGAACTGGACGAGATCGATATAAGGTGAGAAGGAAAGTCCCACATGGCTACATTTCAAATATCAACTCATTTGGAGTTTGTATGCACAAGTTATGGGCAAATTACTTCACCTAAGAAAGGGGTCGGTATAAAAGGGATCGGTATATTCTTGCCTAGCAAGTACAAACCAATATCTCAAAGTCCATAAGCCCAATGAATATAAAAAAATTTAAGCAAGGTGTGGGTACCCTAGGGAATCTGTCCTAGGGATCGTACATCAAATAGAGCAAGTTGGAGGGGTTGGCCCTCTTCCCTGCGAGGAATCGGCTATAATCAGCCTTCACAACATATTGCAACAAAAATTGATCAATGACTTGAGTTCTGGTAATCCAATTAGCGTGAAACTTGAAGGTTAAGTATAATATAATACGAAAAAGCTCCTTTAGGGATTGTATTTCATTTGGACGAGTTTAAGGGTATCGGCCTCTATCCCTCAATTGGGGACGACCCTTTTCCCGGCTGAACCCAACTTTGAAGCAATGATCGATCAATATCTCAAAATCTACAAATCCAATTGAGATGAAACTTTGAGTACAAGCTTATAATAACATATGGAACAACTCTTAGAGATATCGTTCCAATTTTAGGAAGTTGGAGGGATAGGCACAACTCCCTTTGGAGGGATCGGCAGAAATCGGAATTCAAGCAACGCTACTTCATGAAAAATGCGATATCTCACAAAATGTATGTCAGAATTGCACGAAATTTGGGGAGAAGGCAGCTAACATCATGGGGCACCCCTCAAAGGGATTACTTCCCATTTGAACATAATAATAGGGATCAGTATTGGTCCCTATTATTGGCCCCGGTGGGCCTGGAAATTTTCTGGTGGCCTCGTTTTGGTCTGCCGAACCTTCTGCCCAAATTTCAGTCCGACCCATGCATGACTTCACCTATAAATATAGTAGACATCAGCAAAGGGATCCTTAGCATCTTATTTCTGTTTCTCTTTATCTTCAACCTTGGCTACACTTTGCCAATTTTATTCTTCGATTTCGGATTGTAAGTGTAAATAAACTACAGTATAATAAAAAGGATTATTATGGAGTGGTTGTAGGCTGGAGTTAGCCGAATCGCTATAAATCTTGTCTCTTTTTACTAGCTTTCATTTTTAATTTGTTTGTTCTTCATCTTACATTCTTTACAACATATACTATATGAGATCTATGACTGGATATTGATGCTTTCATACAACTGGGTGTTGGTGGCCATTTTTGTCGCCAACAACAAACTTTTCTTTCTCCTCTGTAGTTGATCCAGATTTTGATGGCTCCAAAACAAAAACTTTCTCTTTATTAGCCTTGGCTGGTTTTTGGACAGTCTCCTATCTGGTTATAGTTGAAACACTTCGCACTTTTTGTTTCTACAGCCTTCTTTCCTTTACCGGCCTGACACCCATGAGCAATGCAACGTCCCGGAATTTTATCGCTTTGGTTTGAGAATATTTAACTTAATTTAGATATTCAGTTAATTTTTATTAATTAAATAGCCCTCCTTTAATTTATAACTAATAATAGAAAATTTACTTTTAGATTCTATCTACATAAGTAAATAGTTCGACGAAAAACAGGAAATGTGACCGAAAAGCAATTTTCGAATTTTCAATTGTCGAACAACAAGTTATTTTAAATGTAATATTTTGATTTTGCTTTAAAACAACTTTTAAGATGTAACACACTTTATTTTATATAATATATTATTAATAAGTTTTTAAATTATAAAATATATATAAATTTAAGAACTGAAGTTTGAATAGGATAAGATGGATTTGAAAAGGAATGATGGCTTGAGTGTGAAAACCAACTTAAGGACACTGTATTAGTTAAAATCCCCCATATTATCAAAAAGGACATGTATCATCCTAATGACCAACATGCATTCATATTTTTAGTACTTAGGGTGGCTTGAAATTTGATGGCAAGTTTGAAATTTTGATTAAGGGTAATTTAGCCTTTTTTGCCTTTTTTATTTTGTTTCATCCTATATACATATCTACATACACCTTTCATTTTCAATTTTCATTTAAAAATTTCATTTGCTTTATCTTCTTCCTATACTTTCTTTATTTCCTTTTAAAATTTAAAAGTCTTATTTTAGTTTAAAATCCTGATTGTATTTCAGGATTGAAACATGGTATTTCTCAAGTCATTTGAGCTCAAAGCCCTTGTTAGCAAAAGCACAAAAATTAAAAAAGTGAGATTTTACATTTTGACTAATATTTAAATATATAAGATTTGTTAGTAATATTGTTGCGAATTGGACATAGACATTCATATATATGAGTTGATTAAAATCATGTTTTATAGGGTAATTAGTTTGAATTTGAGAAATTGGTTTACTATAAGCACATAAATCAATGTTTCCTACTCTCTATTATTTACAAACATCAGCTCCCCTTATCTTCAAAAATAGATAAATCTCAAACCATCTAGAATTTTCAATCGCCGTCAAGTACAAAGTAATTTGTTTTTGTCTATGGTTTATTTTAAAAATAGTTGTTGAATTTTTAGTTGAATATATTCTGAGAAACTATCTAACTACCGTAAATGGTTGATTTTGTCGATTTTTTGTCGATCGCGAACAGACGAACGACCTTTATATTCTTGATCGTCCAGGCGGATCATGATTTTTATTGGTAGTTTTAGGATGGTTTGTTATAATTTGATCAATGTTCAATTTTGGGTTAAAAATCAAATTCTGACGAATCGGTAGTCAAGGGGCGGAGCGGTTGGAGTTAGAGTGGCCTTGGGTAGTGATGGAACCTCGGTGATGATCGTAGGTGGTCTGGAGGTTTGTGGTGTCAGTAATGGCTTGATCTAAGGTTTAAGGATTGGGTTTTACTTGTGCTTGAACGTGACTTTTTCATGGGGTGGTGACTGCGTCAGAGTTGGAGCTAGTGGAGATGGGGTGCTTGCATGGGTGAGGATGGATTTGGAGGTGGGGGTGCATGGTCTAGTGGAGCATGAAGGTGATGGAAGCTCGTTCACCAAGATGAATGCAAAAATTGGAGCTTGACTTTAGGCTTGGCCATAAGGTCAATGGAGCTAGTGTTGCTGCGGGTGGAGATGATAGGTCGGAGGTGTGTTGGGAATGACATGCATGTGGGCAGGCTTGCAATGGCGGTCGGTGGCTATGGTTATGCGTTTACATGCACAGTGCACGTATGTGCATGCTCGGTTTGTTCTCTTTTTTAATCCTAGAAAGAATATGGTTTTGATTTCTTTTAGGGAGGGAAGATAGAGTTTTGTGTAGGAATTAGGTGCAGTTTTAGGACTCTTTGTTGTTTGGGTCGTTGGGCTCTAGGTGAGTATGTTAAAAAAAGTGTTTTTTGAACTAAGTTTTAATTGAATTAAGTTAACTTAGAAAAGCATAACTCCTTCATCTGGAATCCATTTGACATGCAATTTCCAGAGTTGAGTTCGTATTAACTTATAGAACACACTCATGAAATCATCTGACCATATGTTGTAGTGTAATTTTATTGTAAATTAATACTGGTTGTGTTCAATTATGTTGTTTAGTAATTATAATGAATCCTTAACATCCTATGAGCAAAATAAATCATCGTTATGCTATGATTAAGTTAAATAGATTATTTTGAACATCTATGATAGCATGGATTTTAATTACATACATGTCGTTTATATAAATGTCTGTGCTGTGACTTGAATGTCATTATGGAAAATAATGGTAGCTTGTTCAAGTATCATTGGGATTTGCTGAGCCTCTGTTCAAATTGAATAAGTTATGAATTGGAATCAATTTAAATTTCATATGATTTAAGGAAGTTGTTACATTTATTAATAAGTTGAATTGTTAATTTTACTAACAATGTTTAATTATTATTTAAATTAAAAAGTTTTAAAGTTAATTATTATTTGAAATTAACAATGTTTTGAGTTAATTATTGTTTAGTTAAAAAATGATTAAGTAATTATTACTTGATTAATAATTTTTTAAGGTTAATTACTATTAAAATAATGATTAAGCTAAGTTTCATTTTTATTAGTGATTTATCTTAAGTTAATTGATTTGTATAATTAATGATGTTTATAAGTTAATTGATTATTTAAATAAGGTATTTAAAGCTAATTAATTATTTTATTTAACAAAGTTTACCTTAATTAATTACTTTATTAAATAGAAATTTAAAGTTGATTAATTATTTATTAACGATGTTTAAACCTAATTGATCATTTCTTAAGTTGGTTTTTTAAGTTAACTAATTAATTTACAATAGAGTTGCAGTTAGTTTAACTAATTAAATAATATTCTTTAAATAATTATATTGATTTATAAAAGGTTTTTAAAGATAATAAGGCTGTTTTATAAAATGGGTTTACTTCATAAATGAATTAAGTAAAGAGTTTTATAATTGGAAAGAGGTTTTTAAATCCAGAAAAGAAATGGGTTTTATAAAACCTTGTCTAAATGAGCTTGTATGGAACCTATGAATTTACATATTATTTCCTTATACGATTCAATTTAAATTTAAGCCAAGTTTATTAACTAATAAATAATCCTTCTTAATTATGGTAGTGTGGAAATACTCTTTCCATACTTGACACCAATGAATAGGTTGTTTGAGATTACATTGAACAATGTTTTACAGGAAATTTGTTTTGACCCTTTTAAATGTGAATTTTAAAATAGAAAATCTTTCTAAATGTTTAGTGAATATACTTATGCGGGTGAGATAAGTACATGAATAGTTTGGAAAATAATTGAAGATATTTAATTAATAAGAGATTAACTAAATGAGGCTTAGTGGTTTCTATGGGAGATTAAATCTATGATGGATTATTTTTTATTTGATAGTTAAATAACCGATTATCGAATCTTGATCAGTTTTTTACTCTGAAAATATATGGAGGAAACATAAGAATTATATAGTACGGTTATTTTGTATAATACTACTGTACATATAAACTTGTATGTTCTTCTAGGACAAGTGATAAGGAGATCTGTCCACTTAAATGGTTAAGGGGAGATCTCTACTCTTATGCATTATCTATTTATTTCCAAAAGAGGTTGAGTTTACCGATAACTATTGAATGTTGGTTCGAAGAGACAGGGATCAGATAAGCATGAATTATCAAAAAACCACTTCGAACCAACTCAAGCATTCGAAATGAGAAGTATCTTGATGATGGAATCAAAGATGGAGCTCTTTGAAGTGCAAGGGCTACTAGCAGCAAATCCTGAGGGTGATTCTGAAAAGGATGTAGTAGAAGTAGTGCCTTCGGTTTTTTCATATCCCAAACAACTTGTATGGACAAATATTGGCACTACATCTTTGCTAAAGGGCAATGTTAGCATTTCAAGAGGGATTTCTTTATAAAAAGGTAAAATGTAGCCTTAAGCCTAACCGACCGGGAATGACTAAAATAGAGGATATGCCGCATGGCTAAGTAGGTCGCATCTATTAGGGTATTTTCATCACCCTTCTAGATTATTATTTATGGATTTGGTTGTTTATGTGAGCTCTTGGGAATGGTTTCAAAGCAACCGCGTGATGAAATATTTGGAGGGGTAGCCGGTCCTGTAATGCAGGGGGGTCCATGCAAGGCCCTCGGTATATTTTATCAAGAGATGTACGGTGATAGGCGGTACACCAGTAGCTTTGTCACTGATGGAATCCATTCTCCAGTAAGCTCTGTATAGACTTAGTAATACCCAACTGTGTTGGAATTTGGGATGCAGGCATTCTGGCTATATTCATAATGTATTTTAAACCCTAAATATTAGTATAATATTACTGGATTTTCTATAGAAATGTTTTGGTTATTGTAAGGTAAAAACTCATCGTGTTTACGTGTGGTGTGGTCTTATGAGATACGTTTGTTTTCGAAGGTTTTCATAAAATTAATAATCCGCATGATTATGTTTCTCATGATGGCTTAACTAGACTGATCTGGGCGTTGTTCCCTCATAATACCTGGGTCAAACCGAACATATTTCTAGATTTAGCTCTAGATGCTTTGGAACTCAGGAGACAAACTGGATGCCCAAGACGAATCTCTTGTATATTCCTTTTAATTTCCACTACATTATTTTGTTGTATTTTTCAGCATTTGTAAGGATAGGCTATTATAATTATCCAGGCTGATTATAAGATAGTTTTCTCTGATTGTGTGTATAAAACATTTTCTTGTGTAAAGATCATTTCATATTATAGATTATTTGTTGCATTTTGGGATTCTGTTCTTTCTTTCCTTTTATTTTCCCTAATGAACGGTCTTTTCGACACTCGGATGCTAAGCACATGAATATCATAAATGTATTCGTGTTGACTTTCAAAGGTCGAAAAGGCAGATCGTTACAAGCAAAGTGCCCTTTATTGTCTCACTTGAAGCAAACATGATCAGCTTTCCCTTTCTTAGTAGCTCCACCCTTCTTGCTCCCTTCCTCTAAAAGAACTTCATTTTCTTTCCTTGACTTCCAGGAATCTTCGTTGGCTTGTCCTTTCCAAATGTCAAAATAATTTCCTCGTTTCTTATCGCCATCTCCACCACTACATTACATGGATCTTTGAGATATGGCATTGTGGCTCAAGCAATCTCAGGCTTCAAACCTCGGCTGAACTTCTCATTTCTTTTAATCACATTATCTATGCCAGTGTATCCATATCTTGACAACTCATCAAATTTAGTCGCATACTCCAAAACAGACATTTCTCCTTGCTCCATGTAACATCCCCTATTTGGAGGGACAAAACTAACAAATACGGATGCTGCAGCCATCCATAGTTATTAATCTTCCACGACTAAATATGGTAATTTTAGATACACTGATACACAGAAACACATGAATATGGAAAACATTTAAAACATCAAATAAGTTCCACACTCCATTTCAAAGCATTTCAAATTCATTACATAATCTTAATACGAGAACCGCATTCAAAGAAAATATATATTTATTACACATACGCCAAGAGCAACACATGAAGATGCCCCCTTGGATGATCATAGTATATAAAGGCAATTTAACATCTTTTCCATTACAGCGACAACATAGCGGAATCAAAAAAAAAGAGAACTCTAGATAGCTATCATGCCTCATGCACGTCTCTGGAAGCTTATTCGTCTAAGGAGGTACATGAAAACCTCAACTCTGAAACTACTCAAAATCAATTGAGTACTTGAGAGTTTAAGGGGAAAACGTAAACTTCAAGTCAAACATAAAGTCTGGTATGGATAATAATCTACCATCCCAAACCATTTAGATATCTAGTGAGACCACGCCGCTTAGCGGATCAGGTTTTCCCGTCACTAGTATACTAAAACATTTATAAAACCATATATTGTGCTCCCGCATCCACAATGGTTAATACAATTCAAAACAATATGATGATATGCGAAACAAGTATATCAATTCTGGATTACCCATCTCAATTCATTTTGACTGCTATCTCATTTATAGCTTCTAGAGTTACTATTAACCTAATAGTTTTCATGGGCTTACTAATAACCTATTTAATATTTATGGACTCCCTGTCTAGTTTCATAGTTTTCATGGGATCACTAAGAACCTGTCGGCCCTACCAATATCTTTACTTTTTCATGGGTTCTCTCTGAACCTATTGGTAACTCTAATATCTTTTCACTTATCCTAGTTTTCATCGGTTGACTAGGAACTTATTGACTTCTGTCAATATCTTAATCTAGATATAGTTTTCATAGGCTAACTGCAAACCTATTGGCCCCTGCCAATCTTAAATCATAGTTATCGTGGGCTAATTATGAACCTGTCTTCTTGACATCTTAATTTACACATAGTTTTCATGGGCTTACTATGAACCTATTGGCCCCTGCTAATATCTTTTTTTAATATTTTAGCATCCTATACTCTGTTCTTCCTGACCTCCTGGATGTAATTTTACTCATTCAGGAGTTAATTTAATTTACATTCACTACTGGATCAACCTAACAGTTTATTCTGACCTTCCCTATGGTACCGTTATGGGTTCATTATAATGTGAATATATTCAAATACATATATGAAGAAGCAAACATAGTAATACCAACCCCTGTGGTTTGATATCCTTGAAATCACTTTATATAAAACTAGGTTAATCCCTTTAACACATTAAACAAGGAAAACTTCTTCAAAACTCCATTTAAAAATACTTTATTTAAGGCATGGTTTTCTTTTAAAATGAGTTTGGGTTATTTTTTTTGAAAACTAAGGCTTTCAAAACCTTGATACATCACTTTCGAAACCCCTGGATAACCTCCTTCGAAAACAAAGAAAAACTTCTTTTCAAGACATAAAATATATACCTTTCAAAGCTCTTTAAATCATCTTTTTCGAAACCAAAATATACCATTCGAAAGTATCAATACATTACTTAATAACCTTAGAAACATAGCTTCGAAACCAATGAAAGTACACCATTCGAAACTATAGGGTTTTGCTTTTAAAACATCTTTTAGGTCAAAGTGAACATGCACGAAAGTATCCCTTTTGAAACCTTAAATCACCATATAAAATTATTTGGGGAAATCTTGATGGCATCGGCACTTTCCTTTTGAAAGCTTCAAAACCTTTAAGTAAAACATTGAAGGATAGCATCAAAACCCCCTTTCGAAGTCATTTCCTTCGAAACCCTTGAACACTTTTGAAAGCATTTAGGAAGTGGATTAGTATAAGTTTAAAACAAAGGCTACCCTTCGAAAGTATTGATGACTTCAATACACTCGAAAAGTAACAGAATGGCAGTAGGGCTTCGACTAGGTCGGAACCACCATTTTTCAAAGCATGATTTTATAAACAGGAACCCATTCGAAAGAATATATTTAAAATGAAAGTGGGCAACCTTCTTCGAAAGTTATTTAGAAAATCCCTTTCGACATCTTCTCTTTCGACTCCTTCGAAAACTTTAGTAAAACAAAGGCAAGCGCTTAACACTTTAAAACAAGGCAAAGTTATCAACTCCATCGAAAGCAATGCTTTGGACACCATGCCTTCCGCTTCCTCCAATCCACTTCGTGAAAGTTACCGTGGATTATGCTATATGGAATTATATTATACTAGTGCGGAAATAAACAATAGCAATGAAAAGTAAGTGAAAATAAAACAAGCACGCCAGGAATTTTTATACTGGTTCGAACTTTCCGTTCTATGTCCATTCCCAGACTCCTTTTCGGAATTTCACTAACAACAATCCTCACTTAACCCGGAGGAATAGGTTTATACAACCCTTAAACAACTGAACAAGGGACCTGAGCAGCAGAACAGGATTTTGCCTCAACAACCGAAGAGGACTTCAACTTATACATAATGGATGTGACACAATGTGTTCTTAATAACACGAATTTGTCTCTTGATAGTACAAATTTCCTAAATCTTTCTCCTTTATGATATATGTGTAAATGCGTGAAGATTAAGGAAGTAGGAAATAAATTTGAATGATGTTAAAGGTACAAAAATATTAGAATCAAGAATTTCAAGAATAGAATAATAATCAATAGAATTGGTGATTTTAAAACTTGATTCTAATGTGTTTATATAGATAGTAAAAAGTTGCAATTGTTCATGAAGAGTTATCATCAAGAGTTATGTCTATCTGTTGGATTAAAGATCGCACATCTTCATGAATGGAAAAGTCTTTTCAAGAAAAAATAGTCGTTGTAAATATTCATACGTCTGAAATTAAAAATTCAGGCTTTTGAAATGCAACGAAATCAAAGCAGAAAGAAAATAGGCATAAAATTGTTATATTCAGACGTCTGAAATATAAGTTTCAGACGTCTGAATATTGTAGTTTACAACTTTCATACTTCCAGAACCAGACGTCTCAATTGAAGCATTCAGACGTCTGAATGTAACATGAAAAATGAGATTCTCTTTAAAACATGAAAATATGAAATGATAATGTTAGTGTATATCATATAGGAGAGATTTTAACATATTTTAAACTCTAGACACAGACTCGATACATACTTAAGAGTCGTAATTCATTTGAATCTGGTCTTTGAATGATTCCTGTAAAAAACAAGTTAGTATACAATAATGACGTATATAGTTGTTATAGTCAAAATATCGTAATTACGAAAATATCGTAAATACGAAGTTTCAACACTTCGTACCAGTATCATTGATACCATATGTATTGGTTTCGGCCTAAGTTGGTTTTGACCAAGTTGAAGCAGAAGCATTGGAGTCGAAAGGCACTTCTAAAAGAGGTGGAAACCATATTTCTGGGTAAATCAGTTTTAATGCCAATTAAAGCAAATGCTTTCTAACTAACCTGCCTATGTGTAAGCATATGATTATTTGCCACAACTTCTCAAATTCTTTACAAAAATTACAATCATTTAATTCTAGATCTAAATCAAGATTAATTCAACAAATAAGCCTTTCCATTAAGCAAAACCAATATTGCAAATAAGTCCTTCTTGTAAAATAATTTAATTTCCATAGCAAATCACTTAGGAAAAATCCCCAAAAATTACGGAAATTCTCTTTCATCATGCTGTCTAACATGTCTAAATTTCAGACCCAAACTCTCAATATGATTTCTGAAATGAATTTCTAAACCCAATTAAACATATTTTCCTTTGAAAATTCATAATAATCTGTCCATATCTTGGAAAATTATCAAAATTAAAACCTAACTCCAAAATCATGTTTTACATAACATAAATTTATTCCTTGACATACAAAGATCATTTACAATCGTTTTTTCCCAAAAATCATGTAAATCCCCATTTAATCAATCTTGTTTAAATCAAACAAATTATAATTCAAGCACGTCATCATCCAAGACATCATAAAAATGAATTTAATCTTAAATCTGGAAATATATGGTCATAAAAAAAATATAGAGATGGTATAAATTATAATTCAGCTTGATTGGGATAAGGAGATTGGATTGAGATTAATTTCCCCTAAGCTTGAATCCCTAGCTTTTGATTGAATTCCTCTTTCTTTCTTTGCTAATGGTCGTCTCCTTTATTTGTTCTCTTTTTTGCAAAATGACAAGAATAGGAAAATGAAACGTGAATGGTATAGGGGATAATAATATATAAGGGTTATGGTAATAGGGGGCGGCTATTTCCCACTATGCATTTGTGTAATTAATTAGCTTACAAACCATTCTTAAACCCATTTAATTTATTAAGCACGGCCTCTCTATATTTATTCACATCTCAATCTCTTAACCACTTAATATTTACATTGTTCTATCTAATTTATCTAGTTAAATCTCCTGAATAATGTTATCAAAAATTAGGGGTGTTACACTCCAACTCTGCAATTTCCTAAGCAAAATTGACTTGGCATCTCAAATAAGAAACTTCCCTCGAATCTCCTTCTGAACTCAGCCCAAGTCAATTCCTCCTCTATGACTCCTACAGTCACACCATTCCACTAGTACAAAGCAACTCCCTACAAGAGCCTAGAAGCCAATCTCCTCTTCTGCTCATCACTCAAGCCTAAATCAGCAAAAATCCTCTCACAATGCAATGGCCGATTCTCAAATTTGATAGCATCTTTCGATCCTGGAAAAAGCTTTCCTCCAAAACTGGTATAATCATGGCTCAACTTAGCATAGCTATTGCCAACTGGCACCTCAGGATTAGCTACTCCCGCATTAACATCATTACCTCATCTCTCTCTTTTCCTCCTCCTCCGTTGTTGTTGTTGAGAGAGATATCTCTCTCTTTTCCTCCTCCTCCGTTGTTGTTGTTGAGAGAGATCGTTAGCATTTGCATTTGGATTAGCATTTGCTTGTTGACCTAGATTCCTTCATATTAGGTGAACATTTCCATAATTATGGTGCTTCCTCCACCTAGATTCACTCTTCCATATCTTTCTTTATCGTAATATCCATAAGAACCTTAATAAATTTTAGAAGAACAGTCTAAGAAGGGGGGCTAATACATTCTCATATATATAGAAAATACAAGTACGTTACTATAGCATTATCCCATACCTCAATCTTATTCTCTTGTTTTTGTGGATATGTTTTCAAAATCTTTTAATCTTTTAAATTTACATAAACCTATGCTCTGATACCAAGTTATAACATCCTCTATTTTGAGGCTCGAAAATAAGCATTACTGATACTTCAGTCATAATAGTATTATTCTCCGGTGATAAAATGCAGTTATGTTAATCATATCAATAATATCATAAGCACAAAAATGTAAAAATAAATTCAAACACCTTTCATTAATTAAACTTTCATTACATTTCAGGAACAAAATTTTCGCATTCATTATATAATCTCATTCGTTGCCCAAATTCAAAAAAAATATAGTAATTGCAAAATACTCCAAGAGCGACATATGAAGATGCCTCCTTGGTTGATTAGAGTCTAATACTTCATAGTTATAAATTCTGCCATTACATCCACCCAAACATAACATAAGCTTAAAGAAACACAGCGAAAATAAAAACTCCTAATATTAACTAGCTTGCCTCCTAAATGGGTCCAGAAGCTTGTTATTTTAACCTAAAAATTCCTACTCTCATCCTACTCAGTTAAATACCCAAGGGTTTATGGGGAAAATAAAAACTTTGGTTTAGACAAAATATTTGTTGTGAATAATAATATATAATCTCGAACCTAAATAAATATCAAGTGAGACCACGCCACTTAGCAGAATGGGTTTCCCCTTCACTAATACCGTATCCAAATATGTCGATCACAAATCTTGCACCTGCAACCACAATGGTTAGAATAATCATAACATGATCATATGCACGTATGTAGTATGGGTAAGTCTAACTAATCTGTCCTCCTAGGGGTATGCACACCGAAGGTTTCCCTTCCAAAAATGGACTATTTGTCACCAACTAAATGGATTATCTGTCTCAACTCATAATTTTCATGAAATCACTAGTTTTCGCTAATAGCATCTCTTCTGATCATAGTTTTCATGGGATAACTATGAACTAGTTAGTTATCACTAATAACTTCTCTCTAATCATAGTTTTCATGGGATCACTATGAACCTATTAGTTATCACTAATAAAATCTATCCAATCATAATTTTCATGAGATCGCTATGAACCTATTAGTTATCATTAACAACATCTTTCAAACCATATTCTTTTGATCAGTTTTGGGCATCCTAACTGTTATAACCCTAGTCCAGATTACCTGGAACTAAAACTAAAATATGATTTAAACTTTCTTAATTAATTTAAGATGAATTTTGGCAATTTAATAATTATAATTTCCAAATTAAAATGACTTTCTATATGGAAATAAATAAATTTGTAGAAGTTTATTAAATATCAAAATTGTATAATTTTACTTCTTATATTTGATAGTATAAGAATAAACTTGGGAAAGGTAAGTGTTTAATAAAATATATTGGAAAGAATTTTGTAAATTAAAATGTGAAATTTCCAAGATTTATGCACTTATTCATTTTAAATGGAGATTTATGATAAATATTTTCCTTTTCAAATTATTACAACAAATGTTGTAAATTTAATAATATATTAATATTGAGATTTATTAATTAAAATGAGGTTTGTAAAATTAATAGTTTATTTTTATTTACAAAATAATGAGAATAACTTTTAATTTCAAAAACTATATTTAATTATACAAAATATCTCAATATTTATAGAAATGGGCATTTTGAACGTTGTTTGTAATGAAAATTAATTTTTTTAAAAGAGAAAAACAAAGTAATTAGCAATACTTCTCTTAGAAAATTTATAACACCTTACTTACTGGGTTAAAAACAAACCTTATTGGCCCAAGGAAAAAGGAAAGACATAGAAATGAAAAGTAAACTGCATATAGTTTTCTCATTTTCATTCTTCTTTTTCTGCCAGTAAAACAGAAACACCAAAACCTCCTCTAATACAAACCCTAGTTCCTAAAATCACCAAATCTAAATCAGATCAAAAGGCATTTGGAAAGTAAATAAGGAATAAAATCAAGGTTATCTCTGTCACGCTCCATTGCATTTTTAGGGTTTTAATTTCAGTTTTCACACTACTTAGTGGTCTTCTTTTATATAAACTCTAGAATTGAGTCTAGACTGTTATTAAGAGGATCTATCCTTGGGGAATCTAGTTTCTAATCATCAAATCAAGCTTAATTAGGTGAGTAATCCTTACTCTTCTAGACTACATTGGATGACTATGGCTTTTGTTGTGTTGATTGAACATATATTGAATTAGGATCCAATTTTTGTACGATATCTCTAGCTGTATGAAACTTTATTCTCAGTTTACTAGAAATCCTTGTCAAATGATCTTATAAATCATCAATCCGAAGTTGTTTGTGCTTGCATGATATCTAATTCAGTGCAATAGAAGCCTAGACTCAATTCAGTGAAGAAATCACCGCCAACGGGCAATTGGAGCACTACGGCCAATGCCTAGGGCTTAGCCTAGGCATGCAAACCAATGCACTAGTCATGATGATCGACTGAATGGCAATACCATTTCGGGCTCCGTTTGCTCCCATTTTCTCCTTCGTTCTCCCGTTTGATCGCTTGAACCCAATTATTTGATTTTGGTGTTGTTCTCTAGGCCGATTCCAACGTTATTTATGGATTTTGATTTATGAATTTAAAACTCATTTTGAAGTTATTATACCATAGAAATTCTCCAAGGGTTCATGGAGATTATACATAGGTTTTCTAGCACAATTTCAACCAGAATGTGAAAAAGGCTGATTTCCAAATTAAGGTGTTTTATCGAAATCTCTTCTAGTACAATTTATTTTCTATAATAAGTTTATATATATTTTTATTATTTATTATGATAATGACGGTTTTATATTGAGATGGGACAATATTCCAAATTACTCCTATTCATGTATAAAGTGATTTTACAAAGGCTTTGTGATATATATATATATAAGTATTATCCCACCTTTTGCTCAAGGCCAGTATATCAACAAATTAGCTGGAAAGGATGGATGTCAGGATTACAGATCGATTGAAACCAAGGCTATGATCGATGTCATCAAAATTTGATCGGGCTCCAATCAAGATAGGATCGAATGGGAATGATGATCAAGGCTAGGAGAGGCAACATTACAAATTTCAGGTCAATCGGAGTTCGTATGCTCAAGATATGATCGATGCAATTCAAGCAACCAACTGTTCATATCCATCAATCCCCTACTGTTCGTATCCATCAACCCTCCACTGTTCATATCCATAAATCCCTACTGTTCGTATCCATTAATCCCCTACTATTCGTATCCATCAAGCCTCCACTGTTCATATCCATCAATCCCTTACCGTTCGTATCCATCAATCCTCCGATGTTTGTATCCATTAAGCCTCCACTGTTCGTATCCATCAATACTCTACTATTCGTATCCATCAAACCTCCACTGTTTGTATCCATCAATCCTCTATTGTTCGTATCTATCAAGCCTCCATTGTTTGTATCCATCAGCACAATAGCGATCAATACGAACAGTGCAACATCGGTCGATACAAATAGTGCAACATCGATCGAGTACGAACAGTGCAACATTGATCGATACAAACAGTGCAATATCGATCGATACGAGCAGTGCAACATCTATCGAGTACGAACAGTGTAACATCGATCGAGTATGAACAGTGCAATGTCGATCTATACGAATAGTGCAACATCGATTGAGTACGAACAGTGCAACATCAATCGAGTACGAACAGGGCAACAGCGATCGAGTATGAACAGTGCAACAGCGATCGATACGAAGGAGACAGCCTCTGAAAAACACGAACTTGCATCGATCATATCTCACAATCTACAAGTCCAAACGCTACAAAATTTTCACTGGAGCTTACGTACAACCAAAAGGATGTTCATGATCGATTTCGACTCGATTGGGTAAAATCTTGATTGACACAAAATTCGTTCGTATTGATCACGGATCGAGTCAAAATCACATGGGATCGATTGCGTGGGCCCACAGGTGTGCCAGAAGAGGTCTCCCAAGATCTGAGCGAGATATTTGTAGTCTATACCTATAAATAGCATCCTAAAGCCTACAGAAAAGGGACTTTTGGTTCTTCTACGTCCATACTCTGCCGGATTCATCATTGTACTCGAATTTTTCTACTGTAATCAACTATAACTCATTGTAATCTGTAAGGATACATCATATC
Source organism: Allium cepa (assembly GCA_030765085.1). Taxonomy (NCBI): domain Eukaryota; kingdom Viridiplantae; phylum Streptophyta; class Magnoliopsida; order Asparagales; family Amaryllidaceae; genus Allium; species Allium cepa. The sequence goes on from CM060944.1 coordinate 240,414,686, forward strand.
GAATTCAAAGTGGATGAAGGTCGGATTTCCGAACCACTATAAAATCTGTGTTCTTTATTGCTTTCTTCTAAATTTTCTAAGTGTTCTTCATTTTTAATTCTCTAAATACTCATTATCCGTGATTTGTGATTTTAAAGGGTGATTTCGTCGAATTAGGTGTGTTTGACTAATTTTGGTGCAAATATTTTGGTGCTTTCACTTAGAACAGCTAACTCAGGGATTCTGCGGCTTAGAAGTTGAATTTGAAGTAAGGATTCAGATCTGAAAAGCTATGACAAAGCAATCAAGTAGAAGGCAAAGAGCAGAAATGAGTCAACATGAAGGGAGTCAGGAGTCTTCCTCTGGAGCAAATCAGACCTCAGTCTTCATCACCCGAGATGAAATGGAAATGATGATGGGAGCCATGCATGAGGAGCTATTCAAAAGACAAGAAGAGATTATGCAGAATATGCTTCGACAAGCTGGACAGAGTGGAGTGCAGAATCAAGCTAACGCAGCTGTAGGAGATGCTAGAGATAGGGGCCAGGAGCATAGAGCAAAGGAGACCTAGAATAGAGCAGAACCATCAGGATCGGCCTCAGAGCTGGGGCCACTCACCAGGAGCGTGTTGATCCGACCTCAGGTAGGATAACAGGTGGAGCTGTTCAACATGGAATTGATGGAGGGACGGACGCCTGTCTAAGGGAACAGATCCCGGGATTCCCTCATGAACTCGGGGGGGCAGGTCAGAGGCAACAGATAAGGGCAACAGCAACAGAGTGGCAGAGATGATTAGACGATCCATGAGAGGTGGACTAGTGAACAAAGATCTTGAAGATGTTAATAGGAGCCCCTTCGCTCCCACAATTAGACTGGCTAGAAATCCACCAGACTTCAAGCTACCAACACTGGAGACGTATGATGGGAGGGCAGATCCTGCAGTTCATCTGATACGATACATTAGGCATATGGAGGGGTTTGAGGCATCGGATGAGGTCATGGCCCGATGCTTTTCATTGTATTTGACAGACATTGCAGCGCTATGGTTCAGACAACTGGAAAGCGACTGTCACTACCCGTCTTCCACTAACCAGAAAGACGCATTAGGAATTAAGAATGAAAGGGATAGAAAGAGAAAAGAAAGAGAAGAAAAAAGAACAACATCAGAATCTCAACAGCGGAACGAATAAATTATATTAATAACATAAGTATTACATAGTATATAACCATTATCAGAGTTACACAAATTATACATCACATACTAGACAGTTATAAACACCTGTCTAGTTATTACAACTCAATACAATACAAGGAAATTACTCAGAGAAACCAACACAGCGGAATACTAGATAATTACAATGCAGAAGCCTCCTGCTCCATTTTCTCCTCCACAATTCGTCAAAGCAAACCTGAATCCATTGGCTACTCATAAAAATTTGAGTAGCCAAGAGTTTAAGAAAACAGAAGATAAACTCCGGGTCAGATATGGGTCTGGTGTGAGTAACAGGTTAAATTTGCTTAACTTTTGAAAACCTTTTGAAAAGAAAGGTATCACGTAAGACTTCCCACACATAAACATGGAAAAGTTTTTACCTTACGCTAACCAAAAAATTTGATAGGAAATCCGGTGATCTTATTATAGTGTCTAGGGTTTTCAAGTAAAATACATAAATAGCTGGAATGCTTACATCTCACGTTCCAACATAGTTGGGCGCAATCAGTACTTACGGCACTTATTGGAGTTTGGATTCCATACAATGGCAGGGCTACTGGGGTACCGCCCGTCACAGTACGGAGCTTAGATCACCGTACCGAGGATCACTCCCAATCCCCTGCAACACAAAGCCAGAACCATCCCTTACTGGACAGTCCTGAACAAGACAACCCCGTAGTTGGCCGCAACCCAACTGCCCACACAGCCGAATAAAAAGGGACTTCTAGACAGGGGAAAATCTCGTCCTACTTGGGCATGACCCATTTAGCCTTGCTGCACCTCCCCCGTTTTAGCCATTCCCGGTTGATGAGGCTTGAGTTTACGATTACCTTTATAGAACACATCTATCTTAGAATGCTCATCGTCCACCTGACGATGTTCTGAAAGCATTCAATTCATACAAGTTTGTTCCGGGTTTGAACGAAACCGAAGGCATTATCTCGTTACACTCATTTTGGAATCACCCTCAGAGTTAACGATGATAACCCTTGCACTCTGAATCTTCATCTTCTCTTGAGATTCACGACCTATCGTTAATTTGGAACGATGTGGTTTTCGGATATCCAAATATGGAAATCCGATCCCGGTCTCATCGAAATCCAAAACGCCATCTTCTAGGTCTAAGTTGTTTTAAGTTTAAAACAATTCAATTCAATTATCTCTATACACACAAATAGATAATTCACATCATCACAATAGATAATCAACATTACCATCATAAATAGATAATCCATATTATCATCACAAACTGATAATCTACATTATCATCACCAATAGATAATTCATATTATCGTCACAATGCAACCAAGGCATCCACATCACACAACATTATTTATCTCATATCTGAGATTCAAACCATTCAAGGAAATCTATATCATCCATATATAACAAGGATTAATAATCACACCATTTATAATTAATTTAAAATGAACTAAATTAATCATTTCATCGCTAATTAATTTAAAGTAAATTAAATTAATTACTTCATTCTATAAATCCTGCTTATATAACCATTAATTAATTACAGATCAATCAATTAATTAACCTCTAATTAATCCCCTTGATTAAACGTCCTTGATTAATTATCCTTTAATTACATTCAAGTAATTATCCTTAACCAAATACAGTAATTAATCTTTAATTACTTCACAAATTAATTAACTATAATTAATTACATTAATCCTTAATTAATTATATTAATTAATTACTTTAATCTATATTTATGCATTTATTACTATTTGAAAATAACATATTTGTCAAATTTAAATAATTTATAAAAGAAATTATAAATTACTTATCACTTATCTTATTTAAATGAATTAATGTTTAATATGTAAATTGTATTTTTAAACTTCTATATATAATTTCAAATTATATATATCCAGCTATATTTAAAAAGAAAAGAAAATAAACTTTTGTTTATTTTATTTAAAATTTAAACTTATACTTAAAACATATTTTAAACAATTTAAAGCATTTTACTTTAAGTATCTTAAAACCATATAGTTACTTATTAAGAAAGAAAACAAACATTTTTATAATCTTATTTTTAAAAATCTAAATTAAAATATTTTGAAATAATACTTACCTTAAGTATTTAAAACCATATATTTATTTATAAAATAGCTTTGAAAGGTTTAACTTTAAATAAATTATAATTTCTCAATTACCAAAATATTAGAATTAGAAAAAATGTGCTTTATTAATTAAATTTAAAACCAAGCTCATCCATTTATAATATATATAAATATATATATATATATATATATATACATTATAAATAGAAAACAATTTATTAGCTTTCAAAAGATAAATTCACTAATTAAATATTTATTAAAGTAGATTATTAAATCAATTCAAATTTTATTAACAAAATTTATCAAATCAATTTAATTTTAAATACAAATTATTAAATTGATATTGCCAAAATTTCCGGGATATCACATTCCTTCCTCCTTAGAAGAATTTCGTCCCTGAAATTTAACAGCAAAGGTAATTTAATAACCCATCAAAGATTTTAAATTTTAAATCACAAGCTTACATCAATCATATGCTAACAACCATAGCAACCAATTTATCCAATCAAACAAATTTAATTATCCAGACAAAATTCTGGATAAAATTTCCTCGAGTTTCCCTAAGTATATATATATATATACCGGATACTCGCTCTATAGAACCCAAACAATCAACACTACGAAGCTACAGAGCTCCCCCACATCTGGATCTACAAAACTAAATAGGATATCAGACTACAGACGAGTCTGACACACCACCAAACCTTCCTGAACTACTGGTTCCACAACCAGAGATAGCTCATACACGTACTCCCTCAGAGATATGTGAATCTCATTGAATCCAGTTATTCAAATTGACAATTCAACTCTTGAAAACCAAAACACCAATCCAACCAAAACACAGAAGAGATCCAAAATACCTCGGAGCTAGCTTCCCAGTCTTAATAAAACTTATAGCTCCTTCGATCGGAGAAAAACTTATCCAAAACAAATCTCCGACTCTTGAATCCAAATTCCTTCGTCTCTTAACCACAAATCTCTTCTAACGATCCTGGGTTGCCTATAACCTTCCTGATCAGCTCAACCTTAGCTGATGTCTCTAAAAACAAGCTGGACCAAAAACAATCCAACACAACGATCTCCTCAAGATCAACCAAGACCAACATCACCAACTCTACTCTTCAAACATCAGAATATTAAACTCACTTCTTCTATCCAGAAAAGACAAAACAAAAACACTCCCAAACTGCTTCCGCTGCGCAACTCTAAACTGGAAAAGAAGAAAAATGCTGATGATGAACACGAGCACAAACTAGACAACACGTCCCAGAAATATGGTTCATCGGATCCATAAAAGAAAAACTCAGAAGTTCCACCAAAATCTGAGCTGCTTCTCCAAACTCCATCTAAAGGATCCATCCTTCTATTAGCTGAACAACCGGTACCAATCCTGGAATCCTAGCGAATAAGAAAACTCAATCTCCAGATGCGGACAAACCTCTGACTTCCTTGAAGACATCTGGAAAATCTCCAACAACCCAAGAGAACACTCAACTATCGCAAGTCACTTTTGCGATCAACCCAGCCTAATCCAAAGAAACTTCTCTCTCTTTACCAATCAGAACAGCTTACGCTGGCCTAACCAATCCATTAAAGAAATGGATCCACTTTGCGACTTATGAACTCCACCTCTAGAAAAACTACTCAGCCATAAAACTTCCTTGCCGGCACACAGAACACTTCAAGCTGCAATGCTAACGCAGATGCCAAAGACTTCCTAATCCAAATCTCTTCGAGAAACTCAGACCTCAAAGCCAACCACCATATCCTCTGAACCCAGCCAGAACACCGGAGCAGACATACTTCCCAAAACTCGCTTCAAAAGAAAACATCTTCGGGGACATCCATAGTTACTACGTCTTATCACATAGCTACAATTATCCTGAGGTATCAAGATACCATTACCCACTACTGCCAACTAACAGATCCAAATCTACTCATCCAATTTCAAAGATGAACTCCGAACCTTTACAGGTTACCCTCAGAGATCAATGAAATCCTTCCACCATAGCAAAGTTCACTCGAGACGGTATTGGGTCTACAGTCTTGATAGTTACACTTCCAACCTCAAATATTCAAACTCCAACCAATGGAAGTAGTCGTGTTACATACACCACTACCTTATCTTCCTTTATAACCTATTATTGGAAAACCCAAACAGATAACCCAACAAATAGGTAGAAATAAATATGTATAAATATATATATATATATATATATATCAAAATTACAAATACGCTCTCTCAAGAAAGAAAATGCTCCAAAGCCTAGGTATTCACTCAACCTAGCGCTCTGATACCAACTGTCACGACCCGTCTTCCACTAACCAGAAAAACGCATCATGAATTAAGAAAGAAAGGGATAGAAAGAGAAAAGAAAGAGAAGAAAGAAGAACAACATCAGAATCTCAACAGCGGAACGAATAAATTATATTAATAACATAAGTATTACATAGTATATAACCATTATCAGAGTTACACTGATTATACATCACATACTAGACAGTTATAAAGACCTGTCTATTTATTACAACTCAATACAATACAAGGAAATTACTCAGAGAAACCAACACAGCGGAATACTAGATAACTACAACGCAGAAGCCTCCTGCTCCATTTGCTCCTTCATAATTCGTCAAAGCAAACCTGAATCCTTTGGCTACTCATAAAAATTTGAGTACCCAAGAGTTTAAGAAAACAGAAGATAAACTTCGGGCCAAACATGGGTCTGGTGTGAGTAACAGGTTAAAGTTGCTTAACTTTTGAAAACCTTTTGAAAAGAAAGGTATCACGTAAGACTTCCCACACATAAACATGGAAAAGTTTTTACCTTACGCTAACCAAAACATTTGATAGGAAATCCGGTGATATTATTATAGCGTCTAGGGTTTTCAAGTAAAATATAGAAATAGCTGGAATGCTTACATCTCACGTTCCAACATAGTTGGGCACAATCAATACGTATGGCACTTATTGGAGTTTGGATTCCATAAAATGGCAGGGCTACCGGGGTAACGTCCGTCACAGTACGGGGCCTAGATCACCATACCGAGGATCACTCCCAATCCCCTGCAACACAAAGCCGAAACTATCCCTTACTGGACAGTCCCGAACAAGACAATCTCGTAGTTGGCCGTGACCCAACCGCCCACAAAGCCAAATAAAAAGGGACTTCTAGACAGGAGAAAATCTCGTCCTACTTGGGCATGACCCACTTAGCCTTGCTGAACCTCCCCAATTTTAGCCATTCCCCGTTGATAAAGCTTGAGGCTACGATTACCTTTATAGAACACGTCTATCTTAGAATGCTCATCGTTCACCTAACGATGTTCTGAAAGCATTCAATCCATACAAGTTCATTCTGGGTCGAACGAAACCGAAGGCATTATCTCGTTACACTCATTTTGGAATCACCTTCAGAGTTAACGATGATAACCCTTGCACTATGAATCTTCATCTTCTCTTGAGATTCACGACCTATCGTTAATTTGGAACGATGTGGTTTTCAGATATCCAAATATGGAAACCCGGTCCCGGTCTCATCGAAATCCAAAACGCCATCTTCTAGGTCTAAGTTGTTTTAAGTTCAAAACAATTCAATTCAATTATCTCTATACACACAAATAGATAATTCACATCATCACAATAGATAATCAACATTACCATCATAAACAGATAATCCATATTATCATCACAAACTGATAATCTACATTATCATCACCAATAGATAATTCATATTATCGTCACAATGCAACCAAGGCATCCACATCACACAACATTATTTATCTCATATCTGAGATTCAAACCATTCAAGGAAATCTATATCATCCATATATAACAAGGATTAATAATCACACCATTTATAATTAATTTAAAATGAACTAAATTAATCATTTCATCGCTAATTAATTTAAAGTAAATTAAATTAATTACTTCATTCTATAAATCCTGGTTATATAACCATTAATTAATTACAAATCAATCAATTAATTAACCTCTAATTAATCCCCTTGATTAAACATCCTTGATTAATTATCCTTTAATTGCATTCAAGTAATTATCCTTAACCAAATAGAGTAATTAATCTTTAATTACTTCACAAATTAACTAACTATAATTAATTACATTAATCCTTAATTAATTACATTAACTAATTACTTTAATCACTTATCATTAGTTAATTAATCTTAATTAATTAACCTAAATTACATCATTAATTATATAAATTAATGATCCCTAATTACATTTAAATTAATTAACTACATTAAGTAATTAACCTTAATTAAACCACAACCATTAATCACTTTCGATTAATGACCTTTTGAATTAACTACTCTTATTTACTTCATTGAGTAAATTAATTACTCCTAAATTAATTATATTTAATAATTAATTATATTTATTAATCATCCTTGATCAATTTTATTAGTAATTAATTACCCTTAATTTACATTACTTAATTATTTTTCAAATGACTTAATCAATCAATGCTTAAATTAATTACACTAATTAATTAATTATTAATTACTTTCATTAAGTAATTATCCCTCATATTAATTACACAAAATAATTAATCCCAAAACTCTTCCATACTTCAATTAATTACCTCCAGTAAATTACTTATCTTAATTACTTCTCTAAGTAGTTATTTTTCATTGATTACTTATCAACCCATCCAATGATTATTCTAAATTGATTAAACTTAATTAATTAATTTAAACTAATAAAATTAATTAATTAATTGCAATGAGCAATTAATACCTTTAATTACCTTCATAAAGTAATCATACTTAACCAAATTCCATAAATGATTATCTAAATTAATTAATCCAATAATTATCAAAATTAATCACATTAATTAATTATTAATAATCTTAAGTTAATGACCTTCATTAACTTATCAAAAATTCTTAAATTACTTTTCTTAAGTAAGTAACTTAAATTAATTAATGTTAATTACAAATTTAATTCATCTTAATTACTTTACTTAACCTTAATTAATTTATTCAAACCCTTAATTGATTAAATAATTTAATTAATTATCTTATTTAAATGTCCTTACTAATTTAATGAATCATAATTCATTAAATTCTTTGGTTTACTTTAAAATAAAAACATTTCTTATTAATGATTACATTATCATTAACAAAGCAATTTAAAAAATTCACTTTAAATTTGTTTTCAAATTACATTTTAATTTTTAGATTTAAAATGAAGTCAGACTTAACTTTAACAAAGTTTAAAAACATTTAAAAACCTTTTAAAACTTATGCTAAAGAATTTCTTATTTATAAATGAAGTTTAAAGGAATTTAAACCCAAATGCATTTTAAAATACAAATCATATTTTAAATTACCTTAAACATTCAAAGTTGTTTTAAAACAATTTAAATTTAAAAACTTCCTTTATTACAAAACTATGATTCAAATTTGGATTTGAACCCAGATTTAAAATTAGTTTAAATCCTTTTTATTTATTTTAAAGCTTTACTTTTAATTTCAAACTATTTTAAACCCTCTTTAAAGCTGTTTAAAACATTTTAATTTATAAAATTTAAATTAAATTTTAAAAATAGGATTCAAACTTAGTTTTGAATCCATACTTTAAATTTAGGTTTTAAATTTTGTTTTAAAACTTGCTTCAGGTTTAAATTTAATTTTGAGTTGAAAACAATAAGGTTTCTAGAGAAACCTGTAATCACTACAATACCCGAGCCACCCCTTCAATTTACTCCGAGTAAAATTCTTTACCTCTTCGAGCTATTACTCGAATTACTCGAGTAAAACTCGAGTCCAAAAATTCTGCAACCCCCAAAAAAAACAACTTGACACACCACTGCACCGTGCATATGCATGGTGGTTCTGACCACCTTCGGCCACCACCTAGACATCGAGCACGACGACGATCAACCCAGAAACACATCACGTTCATCAAAATCTCACCATCCACTTGAGATCAAATTCGAGTATGCCAAATCCAAAACCTGAAACCACACTGGAACACCATCACCAAACCTGGAAACTGCTCGTTTCCTTAACTCCGACCACCGTGTCGACTGCAACTCCGGCCACTACTACGTCAATGCTCCAGCTAACAATCCCTGGAATCCTAAAGCACTCGTTCACTCAAAGAGACCATGACGATCAAAAACTGCTGCACTACCCAAAATTAGGTTTAAAAATCTTAATCGATCGCCGCCGCCGCCGCTGTGATCTGACGTCACTGCAACCATTTTTCCCAAGGTCACTGACCACTCCTCTTCCTCCAGAAAGAATCACAACCCCTCAAGCTATCGAATTCATCAGAGTTCCCTCGAATTTCAATTTCCAGTTGAATCAGAAATGCTCTTAAATCCCATTACTAAAAATCGTAAATTTTGTTTCAAAAATCAAGTTCTAGCTTTAGCTTTTGATTCATATACCTGGACCAAAGAATCTTGACAATTTATTTTGGCTTATTTTTAAGTTTGCTGATGTTTATTTAATTCCAGAGGAAATACAGATTAGTTTAACTTAACCAGATTTTAAAACTAAAAACTATGATACAATAAACATAATTTGTCCAATATTTGAGTCTTAATAAAGGTTGAATTAATAGCAAGTAAATTTTGATTTGTTCTTGACCCTAGAACAAGTACAACAGCATATACATACCATTATACATTTATACAGAAAAATGCGCTTGTATATATTCACATAACAGACTCATTTCAGATAAAATCAAGCAACCGGATTCGACTTATAATTTTTTTAAAGATGTTACTCACCTGAAACAAATGAGCACAGAGCCCTTATTTTGAAAACTGTTTTGAAGACCTGAAACTAAAATGCCAAATCTTCATTGAGTTTGATATAAACTTGAGTTGCTTGCTGTTTAAATTTGCATGCTGGTCCAAGATTCCAGGTTGCAGAAGACAAACCCCAGATTTTATTTGAAAACGCTTCATAGATTGAAGAAAATGATTTGCATGCTCTTAATTTTTTTCAGTGGATTACAGGATTTACATGCAGGCTTTTGATTGAGGAAGGGTTTGCATTACATTTGAAAATCTGGTTTTGAACATGTAAAATGGTTACAGGGAAACAATACTGCAGATTTGTTTTGAGGGTGAGTTACAGGCTTGCATGTTTGAATTGGAAAGTGGATTACAGGGAAATGATCTTCATTTGAAAATGGTTAGATAGATTTCTGGGTTTTTGAGAGTTTGGTTACTGATTTGTTTCGAATTTTTGGTTCAGCTGAAGTCTTTAATTTTTAGAAAATGAAGATAAGAAAAGAAAGAAATTGAAGAAAACATGCTTATATAAGTTAAGATGATTTATTTTAAAATAAAAGAAAAATTAAAAAAAAATGACACTTGTACTAAATCTTTACATTTGTCAATTAGAGTAGATTATTAGTTACATTTGTCTCATTAATTACTTAAGATATTAACACTTGTTATATACATATTATACTAACTTTTATTTAATTTAAAAGTAAATAAAACCCTTTTCTTTATTTATTAAATACTTATCTATTTATAAACTACTTTCATATGTAAATGTATATATGCATTCCCTTTTTAAATAAAAATGAAATAAAACAAATTATAGGTAAAATGAATGCTTATATAAAAAATTGTTTATCCTTTCAAAATTAATTCAAATTCAAATCCAATCATAAATTTAAAAACCTAATTTAAAGCTAATTTATATCAATATTAAATTTAAGAATAACAATAATATTGTCTTTTAAAACCAATCTATATTTATACATTTATTACTATTTGAAAATAACATATTTGTCAAATTTAAATAATTTATAAAAGAAATTATAAATTACTTATCACTTATCTTATTTAAATGAATTAATGTTTAATATGCAAATTGTATTTTTAAACTTCCATATATAATTTCAAATTATATATATCTAGTTATATTTAAAAAGAAAATTAAATAAACTTTTGTTTATTTTATTTAAAATTTAAACTTATGCTTAAAACATATTTTAAATGTAATAACCCGGATTTCTGAGCATTGTAATTAATAATATAATTAGATTAATTAATAGAAATACAGATTTATAGATTAAACAAATAAATTTGATATTATTCATATCTATACATATATATAGAGGAAGCTATTGTGTAACCCAAGCCCTTCCTTTATAATTTGAATTAAATTTGAAATTCAAGAAGGAAAAAACAAATAATAATGATTGTTTATATATATATATAGATATAAATAGATTTTATAGAAATAGAATTGTTAATTTTTAATTGAATAGGTAGTTACATACGTATATATGTATAACCTGATTTGTAAATTGGATTTTAGAATTTTGTTTGAATTTGAATTTAAAGTTTTGAAATTCTAGGTATAGATATTCAAATTGTTTTGGATTTTTAAATATAAGTATAAACTTTTATTTATGAATGTATTTGGTTTTAATTCTTTAAAATTTTCTATATATATAAACAAATACTTATAAACTAATTAGTTATGTATAAGTTTATATTGACTTTAAAAAAAATATAAATATTAATACAAACTACTTAAAAGAACATGTGTAAATCTATTAAGAGCTTGTTTAAACAAGCCTTAGCATATAAATTCACTTGATGACAAGTGTTAGAAAATTAAATAGAAGGGAAGACAAGTGTCTTGATTTATTTTCATTTTCTTTAATTTTTAGTAAAACATAAAATAAGTTTTATAAACACACATCTTCCATTTCCTTTTTCTTTTTCTCATTTCATTTCTAAAAAAAAGGAAAGAAAGAAAACTTCAGTTGGAACTCTCCTTAAAACCAAATCTGAAAACCAAATTTACCCAAAAAAAAACCAAATGCAAAACCCAAATTTGATTCAAAATCTGCAATCAAAATCTGAAAAATCAAGTGCAATGCATGTTTAAAAATCTGCATATCTGAAACCAATTTTCAACATCAAAAAATTAAAGTACAACTCAAGAATGGTCTGCATGCAGTTTTAATTCAACAATCAAAATACAGTTTAAAAGCAACTTCAACAGGCAAATTAAAGTTTCAGAATCATCAATGCAAATGCAAGTCTGGTTCCAGGGAGATGTGAGTTTGCATCTGGGTTGTTCTCTGCCACTTCTATCAATTTGTGAGTAAACTACATTTAAAAGCAGTTTAATACCTACGATTTTAACATGATGCTTATATGGTTGCTGATACTATGTGAATGAATGCATGGATATTTTTATATGATATGCTGTTATGTTTGATGCATGCATGGGAATGAATGTTCACCATTTTTGTTTTAAACTTGTTAAGAAATTACTTTACTTAAAAACAGATTTGAAAATCTGAGAATATGTTAAAGGTTGATGATGAGTTTTTGAAGTATATTATGGTTTGTATATGTTCATACATGAGAACGTATGTGGCATTTGCCTGTGTAAAACTGCAAATTTGAAAAATTTTCTTCTGCTAATTTTATAGACTTATGGATTTGGAAAGAAAAATTCATATCTTTCCAGATATATGATGAAAGACTAAAATTTGTAAATAAAGATGTTTGTGAGCATATAAACTTAATTTTAAAAATAAAATCCATAGGTAAATATGAACTGTTATTTATAAATTGTGAAATATACAGGTCTCGGTAAAAATTTGTCAAAATTCAATTGTTAAGAAATTATGAATCAAGCCTATAATCTTATTCTATATTGAAATTCGTGAATTTAGAGATAGGAATTGAAATTTTCATATTAGAAATAGATGAGAAAGGTTGGGTTAATGGTTTGCGACATTTCTGACAATTTCCAATGATCTATTTCAAGATGAAGCTCGGAATTGTGGTCAGTGGTAGTTCTAGTGATGAAATTCATTAGAAAAATATAATTGGATTTTTCTAGTGATTGGGATGGTCTAGGATCAGAGTTGTAGGGTTTTGTGGGTTGTTTTTGGTGAAGTTGGGAATCGTGGTGGTTTTGGCATCAATGGTCCTGCAGATTCGATCGCGATGGTGGTGATCGCAACTTGATGGGATGAGGCTGCTATGGAAGGGAGGCAGATGGTTCCGGTCACCTAGATTGGCAACGATGGGTGGTTTTTCATTCGACTTTGGGTTTCCAGTTGGGTTTGAAATAGTCGTTTTCGATTTAAGGAAGTGCAGATGAATCTGCGTGATGGAATGGCTTGGCGAAGTCACTATTGATGTGCGGGAGGGTACGCAGGTGGTCGGCGTCGAGGATTTCGCCGTGCACCGTGCACACTTGTATCTTGTTCTGATGGTTAAGTTTTGGGAAGAAGCTCGTTTTTTTTGGGGGTCGTCTCGAAGAGATGGTCGAGTATAGATAGGTTTTACTCGAAGCAAAACTGTACTGGTTTGGGTTTAGTAAATTGAAACAGGGTTTTGAACTAAGATCTAAACTGTTATAAAGTTTTTTTTCTAACTGAAGTTTAAAGATGAAGAAAAGCAAAGAAGTATGGGTTAGGTAAAGTGTTTAGTGATACAGATTTTTAAGTATAACCTGTTCTGTTTAAAAAATTCTAAAATGAAATTAAAAATTGAGTTTAAAATGAAGCAAAGTTTTAAACAAGTTGTTAAATCAAAATTTAAGTCTGGAATTCAAATTTTAGTTTAAATCTTCTTTTTAAGATAAATTAAGTTTTTTAAGCTTGAATTGTTAAATACTTTAAAATGACTAAGAAGTTTGAATTTTTTTTAAAAAAAAAAAGTTTAAAAATATAATTAGAGTTTTAAAGATTAATTAATTTATAGTTGAGGATTGTTAATAGTTAATGAAGGATCTTTAACTAAGGATTTTTAGGTGATTAATTAATATAATTAATTTAAGGTGATTAATTAGATTAATTAATTAGAGATAATCAATTTATGCAATTGTTTAAGTATAATTAATTTATTAAGTAATTAAGGGATTAATTACTCTGTGGTTAATTAAAGTAATGTGACTAGTCAAGTTAATTAATTGATTTGGTTAATTTAAGATAATCACATGATGATTTGTTAGAGTATGATTGCTGAATGTAATTGGAAAGAGTAATTACTTAGTAAAGTAATTAATGGATAATTACTGGATATTAATTGAATAGAAATGGTAATGGAAATGATTTGGGTTTAATTATTTTGTGTGAAGAAGGGTAATTACTTGGTGGGAGTAATTAATAATTAATTACTTGGTGTAATTAATTTAAGAATTGATTAATAAAGTTATTTGAAGATAGTTAAGTAATGTAATTAATTAGGGGTAATTAATTACTGATGGGGTTAATCATGGCTGATTAATGAATAATTATTTTAAGATTAATTATTAAATATGATTAATAAATATTTGAAGAAGAAATTAAAGAGCATTAATTAATATAATTAATGATGTAATTAAGGGTTGATAAATTAAGATTAATTAATCAACAATAAGTGATTAAAGTAGAATTAATCAAGGATGATTAATTAAGATTAAAATCCGTGGATCATTAATTAATTGATTGGTCATGAATTAACGATTAGTTAGCAAGATTTAGAAGTAATTGAAGTAATTAATTCATTAGTGGTTAGTTAAATTAATTACTGGTGGTGTGATTGATAAAGGTTGTTTATGTACGATTGAATTATATAGTATGCTTAGATTAATTGATATCTCTGATATGTGATGTGTGATGCTATGTGGTACATTATGATGGGCTAAACAGTGACATGCTGTGTTTATAATTGAATTGTACTTCACTTAAAACTTGGTTAAAATTATATTGGATCCGAAGAGACCGGAGTCGGGTATTAGTTAATACCCGAAACCACTTCGATTCTTATAGATTGATATGTGAAACTAATAGGCTGAAGTGGAATGACTTAAGTAAATTTGACCTTAAAATCTAGGTTTGGTACTTAGAAATTGATGTGTAATGTATGTGGTGTATATAACGTCTTGTGAAGTAGTAATTTGATATAAGTTACCTCGGGTTTATATAAGATGTATGTTTGGGTATTCCTTGTTAGATGAGTTTACTCACGCTGGTTTCCAGCCTGGCCCGGGTGTTACTTTGATGTAATGCTCGGGTCAGACCGAGTATTACAGATTTTCAGGTAAGGACGTTCTGGAGCTCAATATGGAGAGTTTCACTATGTTATTATATATATTTGAGACATGTTAAATTATATCTGTCTAATGTTGTATAAAATTGTTGTAACTCTGATATATCGATGTAAAATTGATAGATACAGTTTTCTTTGGTATAATTGTTATTATTGATATTATATTTTATCCGCTGCGAATGTAAGATTGTGTATTTCTTTTATGTTCTTCTTCTATCTCTTTTCTTCTTTTCTCTAACTATATGGAATTTTCGGGATCGAAATTTCCAGGTCGTTACATTTGGTATCAGAGCTGAAGGTTAAGCGAGAACCTTGGCTCTGTTGGGGATTACTCATTAAGGAAAGGGTTAATAGTACCCTATAATGAGTTGAGTGTATAAATATAAGAGAGCATACTTGTTATTTTCTTATATAAAGGTTTTTAAATGATTTCAAAAGTAAATGAATCTTATATAAAAATAGATTATCTACTATATTAAGGAAATTGGTTGTAGTATTAATTAAAATTAAAAGTAATAGTAAGAATTAAGAAGTAATATAATACAACCAAATTGAAATTAAATAAGCATAAGTTTGAAATGGATTCAAACTTAAATTAAAATCTTAAAGTTAAGGAAGAATTTCAGAATAAGATAATAATGGATGATTTTAGATATGATAATTTTGGTTATTATCATAAATGGTTGTTGTATTTAATAATGAAATGTTTTAAGGAAATAAACCATTTAAGTAAGTATGGGTTATAAGTTGAAAAGAAGTTGATATAAATTGTGAAGTTTGAATCATAAGATTTAAAAACATTTGAAATTTGTTTCAAATTATTAGAAGGAATAATTAATTATATTATTTGAATAAGAGAGTTTGATGCAAACTAGAGTTGTTTAAAGATTTAAAGGAATTTGTTTGAAAGACAACGGATTGTTTGAAGATTGGACTTGAATTTAAAACCAAAGGTGGTTTAAAATTTTAAAGTATGTCTGGGTGGGCCAAGGAATAAATATGTATATATGAGAGATATACATAATATCAAAGATGGTTTGGAATAAACTCTGGATATTAAGTTTTAAATCTGGAATGAGATATAATACCCAAAGTGATAAGTTTTTGAACTTAATAAGTGGGAAGATTATTTATGAGAAGTTCAAAATTTGAAATGGAAGATTTAAATTGGGTAAGATTGAATGGATTAAGTGAATTGAGCTTAACTTGGGGAAAAGTTAAATATGTTGGAATGTTCAACCAGATTTGTAAATTTTAAGATGAAATTAAGATTTAACATGAGAAGTTAAATGGTTGATTGGAATTGAGAGTTTGTGTGATCTCAAATTGGGTTTGAGATCTAGAAATTGAAATGAATGGATGTTTTAAAATAAATTAGATGATATCATCCTATTGTTGTTAAAATCTTTGAGTTGTGAATTAAAGGTTTTTAATAAAGGTTAACTTGGTTTAAAGGGTTAAACCAACCTTAGTGAATTTAACTCGAATTTATATAACTCGAGATGGTTTAAATTTGAAATTTGAATTGGAATTAGTTCAAATTGAATTTAATTTGAATTAATTGGAATTGTGATTGAAGATGTATAAATATAAGATTCAAATGGAAAATTTGAATTGGAATTGTAATTAAAGTTTAATAGTTTTAAACTCAAATGGAATTTGAATTGAATTTGGGAGTAAATCAAGAATAATTCAACTGATTTGGAAATGAAGTTTGAAATTGAGATTAATTCAAACTAGAGTTGAAATGAATGGGAATTGGAACTAGTTCAATTGGAATTTATTTGAATTAGTAGAATTTGAGATCAAGGTTGAATAAAGTTAAATTTGGAAAGAAATTGAGGTTAATTCAACTTGAATTGGGGTTGAATCAATTTCAATGGAAATTGAAGATATTTAAATTGGAATTGGGTCAACTTAAATGGTAGAGGAAATTTAAATTGAATTGATGAGCATGGATATTAGGAAGTGAACGGTTTTGACTCTGGACTATTTTTTGTTTTAATATAAACTTATTTTTCCAAGCTATTTATTATATATACAACCTTTCTTTTAAAAACCAAACTATCTTATACTTGTTTTACAATTATTTTTGAAACTGTTTAACAATTTTCTAACTATTTTATAAACTAATTACTATTTTCAACTACTAATTACTATTTTATAGCTGTTTTGCAATTATTTAAAATTCCTATGACTATTTAACTATTTTACAATTACTGAACTATTTTATACCTATTTTACAAGCTAGTAATTATTTTCCAACTACTTATCTATTTTTCTAGCTATTTTCTAAATAAACTGGTCGGAGTTCAAATTGTTATTGGTTAAATACCCAATCGAGATAAGAATAGAGGTGATATTCAAATGGATTGAAGCAATTGAGAGTAAGTGAATGAAAATCAAAGTGAATGTGAATAGGAATGGAATTGATTTGGCTAATAACAAATAAAGATAAATAAGTAGGGTGTACGTACGTTATTCTATTCGCATAATGATTTGATCTAGATTCGAGCACAGAATTTCGAGATAGTTATATCGATCCGAGTTGGAATTTTCCACACGATTTTTGAAGGCGAACTTGGATATGGGTTGTTGATTGGTTCTGGATATTCTCTATCATAGTTATGACTATGCAAGGAGAATGACGGTTTCTGATCAAGAAACCAGATTTGTGTCCGCACTAGGAAGTCGGGTGGACGATACTGGCTCGGAAGTGAAATTGGGTGATCGAGTGAGCGATCAGATTAGTATGGCGTACGAATGGTATGTGTACATTGTACGGATTTGAATGAAATTGATAGTGAAAAGAGTAATCAAATTTGAATATTTGATTTTGAGTAAACAAAGTTAAGTATCTTTGTTTTATAAAATGAAACTCCCCTTGTTGAATCTTTTGCCAGAAGAAAAGGGTTTTTGAAAATGTTTGAAGTATAAAAGGAGTTGTATACAGGTTTGAAATGATCCAAAGTTTTTAAATTTATATATATCTGTATGTATATAAAGGATCTTATGAGGATTTTAGAAAAGGTTTTGGGAACCTTTGGATTTGGAAAAGGCTTTTGATTTTTGGGTAAAATCAGTATGAGGATTTGGAAATCCTAGCTTGAGAATTTTCGATTGTGGAATAATCGATTTTGTGTGAAGGAGCTTTGTATGAGATCATACTAGGTGTATGATTTGAAAATACTATATGTGTATAGTATAAAATATTTTGATGATGGCTCTGGGGAAAAAGGCGCTCCCTTGAAATGAACTTCTCAGGAGTACCACCGGGTGGTGCTGCCTTGAGCCCCAAGGGGGGTTCTAAAGTTGATCCTGTGAGGAGTCCAGACAAAACTAGTTCCTGGGGATTATGAGTAGAGTATACCATAGCGAAAGTCGTGTGCGCCGCTGAGAGCCAACAGTCTGCGTTTGATTTTATATTGGTAGACTGCGACCTATGGTATAACATAGCGAAAGTCGTGTGTGCCGTTGAGAGCCAACAGTCTGCGTTTGATTTTATATCGGCAGACGGTGACCTATGTAGGAGTGGAGAAGTTTCATTTTGACAGCGAAAATCAGAGGCCGTTGAGAGCCTGCAGTTACATGGACTTTTGCTGCGATGGCAACGTAACCCTGGATGTAATTGTGATCTGTTGTGTGGGTTCCATGGCGTAATCGAGATGCCGCGGAGAGCGTGCAGTTACATGGACTTTTGCTGCGATGGCAACGTAACCCTGGATGTAACTATGATATGTTGTGTGGGTTCCATGGCGTAATCGAGAGGCCGCGGAGAGCCTGTAGTTACATGGACTTTTGCTGCGACGGCAACGTAACCCTGGAATGTAACTGTGACCATGGATAGTGGTGATGATTTCCAGAGCATTCTCACCAAAGAAATATCCTCTATTTTCAAATACTGTTTTCTGTATTTTCAATAAAATTATTTTTAAAGTATTTTCACTTGATGTTGAAAACGAGTCTGCTAAGTACTTATAGAATTTCAGTCTTACGCCTGATCAACATGTGACCGAACTTCTATGAGAACAAGGATAGACTGGTTGAGACATCGGGTTATAAAAAGTATTTTAATAAAACTATTTTATAATAGTATGTAGATTTTCAAAGGTGTTTTAAAAATGGTCAAAAAATAATTCATCTGATTTTAAGCATTTTTATAAATTCAGGTTTCGTTCCTTTTCGAGGACGAAAAGATTCAAAGGGGGGAGAAATGTAATAACCCAGATTTTTGAGCATTGTAATTAATAATATAATTAGGTTAATTAATAGAAATACAGATTTATAGATTAAACAAATAAATTTGATATTATTCATATCTATACATATATATAGAGGAAGCTATTGTGTAACCCAAGCCCTTCCTTTATAATTTGAATTAAATTTGAAATTCAAGAAGAAGAAAAACAAATAATAATGATTGTTTATATATATATATATATATATAAATAGATTTTATAGAAATAGAATTGTTAATTTTTAATTGAATAGGTAGTTACATATGTATATATGTATAACCTGATTTGTAAATTGGATTTTATAATTTTGTTTGAATTTGAATTTAAAGTTTTGAAATTCTAGGTATAGATATTCAAATTGTTTTGGATTTTAAAATATAAGTATAAACTTTTATTTATGAATGTATTTGTTTTTAATTCTTTAAAATTTTCTATATATATAAACAAATACTTATAAACTAATTAGTTATGTATAAGTTCATATTGACTTTATAAAAAAAAATATGAATACAAACTACTTAAAAGAACATGTGTAAATCTATTAAGAGCTTGTTTAAACAAGTGTTAGCATATAAATTCACTTGATGACAAGTGTTAGAAAATTAAATAGAAGGGAAGACAAGTGTCTTGATTTATTTTCATTTTCTTTGATTTTTAGTAAAACATAAAATAAGTTTTATAAACACACATCTTCCATTTCCTTTTTCTTTTTCTCATTTCATTTCTAAAAAAAGGAAAGAAAGAAAACTTCAGCTGAAACTCTCCTTAAAACCAAATCTGAAAACCAAATTTACCCCAAAAAACCAAATGCAAAACCCAAATTTGATTCAAAATCTGCAATCAAAATCTGAAAAATCAAGTGCAATGCATGTTTAAAATCTGCATATCTGAAAGCAATTTTCAACATCAAAAAATTAAAGTACAACTCTAGAATGGTCTGCATGCAGTTTTAATACAACAATCAAAATACAGTTTAAAAGCAACTTCAACAGGCAAATTAAAGTTCCAGAATCATCAATGCAAATGCAAGTTTGGTTCCAGGGAGATGTGAGTTTGCATCTGGGTTGTTCTCTGCCTCTTCTATCAATTTGTGAGTAAACTACATTTAAAAGCAGTTTAATACCTATGATTTTAACATGATGCTTATATGGTTGCTGATACTATGTGAATGAATGCATGAATATTTTTATATGATATGTTGTTATGTTTGATGCATGCCTGGGAATGAATGTTCACCATTTCTGTTTTAAACTTGTTAAGAAATTACTTTACTTAAAAACAGATTTGAAAATCTGAGAATATGTTAAAGGTTGATGATGAGTTTTTGAAGGATATTATGGTTTGTTCTTCGTCGACGGAAATTATATCGGTTTGGAAAACCGTCGAACGAATTTAGAAATAAAAATAACCGCAAGCGCACGGTGTACGAATGTAGCACGCGGCGAATACGGGTCGATCCACAGGGAATTGTTGATTTAAATTTCCTACTCAATCAAATTATACCAAAGTCGAGAGTGTGTTTAAGCTAGAAAATGAGAAAATGAACTAACTAACAAAAAGAAAAGAAATGCAAATGTGAGAGTTAAATGACAATTTAGAGAATAAATCCATTATCTAGATCATGTAGTTCAACACATGAAATCATGATCTCTCTTTTATGGTCATTAGTGTTTTAATTGATGTGTTTATTATAAGTAAGGAATATTTGAGCTATTGATTAGCCAACATAAGCCATCAAACTATAACGCACCCCTTAAAACACTTACTAACTTTCATGAAAAATGACAATGAAAATGAGAATGAAATCTATTTTAAGTAATTGATTAGAAACATAGACCATCAAATTTTAATTTCAAATCACTTTCTTATGCCATAATCATATATTGATGAAGAGGCATTTGTGTTAGTGATTGTTTAAGCATAGCCTATTTGGTGTCAACAATATAGACTATCAAATTCAAAGCAAAAACAACAAATAAAACCACTTCTATCATCATCATTAAGCACAAAAAGAGAGCATGAATTAACAAAATGTTGAAGCTACATTAATTAGAGAGCTTCATTACCCCTAAATTGAAGGGGTTTAGCTTCTCATATTTGTCATTTTATTAACAAATGTAGCTAACAACATGAAAGCAAAATGAAGAGGAAAAAGAGAGCAAAATGAAAAGATAAGCTAATTAACATGCATAAAAGAAAAGAGATCTACACTACAACATAAAAAAAGAGGCATGTAAAAGGAAAGAGCATGTATTAGTAACATTAAAAAAAGGAAAATTACATGAGAATAAAAATGGCTAAGTAGCCATGAAAAGAGAAAGAGGGCTTTCTTTTATTTGATCTAAACTAATGAAGAGGAAGAGGAAGAGAGGAGGCCTAAGAGACACTAAGAGAAGAGATAGAGGCTACATGAAACATATGGGTATTTATACATGCATGAAACCCTGATTCATATTTTTAGGGAATGCCCAAAATGCCCCTTAGGAAGTGTGGAGGCCAAGTAACCATTAACATGTCTTAATCCCCCATTAAGTGTACATGAAACCATTAACTCCATAAGCATGTGCATTAGCCTTTAATTTGTACATTAAGGTAGGTGGGTAGGTGGGGTCCTCGATGATCTTCACTTTGAATTATTTCCATCTTCATTCCTTTATATTCTTTGTGCATGCATATTCCTTCATGAAACCACTCCTATTTGAGACCATTTTCCTACAAAAATATATATATATTTCCAATCAATTTTTCTCAAAGAAATATATGCACTTAAATGACCATTTTGCCCCTATATGAAGATGAATATGTGAAAATTTGAAATTAATATGAATTTTGGTTAAAACAAGTTAAAATACACAATATAATCATTTATTTAATTTAAATAGAATAAATATGCTGGTAAAAATATGCACATTTACGTGCACATCAAATACCCCCACACTTATCTTTTTATTCGTCCTCGAATAAACTAAAACTAAGATAAATCCGTTTTCGTAGGAAGCACGATTGCATTGAGCGTATACAACAAGCCGTTAAACCTCTGGGTGTCCCCAGTAGGACGAGTGTTGTCTCGTGAGGGTTTTCAGCGGATACTACCCACAAAATCCACATGCAGGATGAAAATATTTACAAAATGCAAGATTTCTTTACAAAGAGATGAATGCGAATTTTCAGAAAATACTTACAAAGAAGGATCGACACAAATAAGTTAAATATAGGTTTTGGTTATTATCTTGAAATTTTTTACTCATTTACTCGTCAAAATTTTCAATAAAAACAAAGTTATCATATCAAATAGACTATAGTTTAACTTGTTATTTTGGTTGATAACAAAGTGTAATTATGAAAAGGATTCTTAGTTGATTATCAAAGTTTATCAAAGTGGTATTTTTATTTCTTTTCAATAACAAATCAAATCAACTAAGTAAAAATAGTGCTAGGATTTCAATTGCTTGCTCTCTCATTATTTGCAAGAAAAATTACACACCTAGCTCAGGTAAACTGAGGCCAGATATACCACCCATGTACTGCCATTCGGGCTTATGTGAGGGGAGTACAGAGCATGGCGAGTGCACACACTTTCGTGTATACACCTATCAACCGTAGGTGGTTTTTATTAAGTCTATTCTTTTTTTTATGTGTTCCATACATGCATAACCGTGAGGACTTTTAAATGAGTATGAAAGCACATAATCAAAGATTCCAAGTAATTCACCCATGCATAACCGTGAGGACTTTTAAATGAGAGCGAATACTTTGGATGTTATAATTATTTTATTTTTTTATTTTTTTTATAAGAGAGAGAGAGAGAGTTTTGCAAAATCATATTAGCACCATTTAACTTAGAAGACAAAAAAAAGTGTTATTTCCTTTACTTTAAATCAACCACTTTTTAAAACAAAGATTTTCAATTAGGATGTATTTCATAATTAACACGTATGAATCTTCCTATATACTAGTTAAACCATTGTTATTTTTAAACAAACTTCATTTTTATTTTTGTTAAGATAAATAAACTTTCAAAATTTTCAATTTAATAAGCCAAAACGATATATTTATCCTATAGTGTTTTTTTAAAAATAATTCAAAAATGCTTAAATGAAAAAAATTTGTTGTTTTTTTTAGATTTCTTTTTTTTGCAAAGAAAAAGTAAAAATAAATCATGAAAAATCAAAAATGAAGATGAGTCTCCCCCCACACTTGATTTTGACTGTGTCCCCACAGTCAACCCAAGTGGAAGGAGAAAAATAAAATAAAAATCTAATATTTACATGAAAGATTATTATTTACAAGAGATGAGAAAGTATACAGTCAAAAAGTAAATGAAACGGTCTTCTAAAGACTGATTCATTTGTCTCGTCAAATGTGCGAGATACAGCTTAAGCACGAAAAACCAAATTGTAAAAGATTTTGCAGTTGAATGTGGATTTGGAAAAACGAAAGTCATTTTATTGAAAATCATACGAGTTGTTTTATTTTCGATGATTTTTGGGGTAGATAGAAAAATTGGTTGAAGTTCAATTTCTTTCAAAGTATCGATTTCAAAATCAAAATGGTGATCGAAATTTTCCCCTTCAAAATTCAACAACTCGTTTTCAAAATGTCGATAAAACTCATGTTCGTTAAATTCGACTTCCTTTGTTGGATTATCAACAACTTCATCATGTAAATCGAGTTTCAAAGTTGTCGTATTCAAATTTTCAGAAAAAGGAAGATCGAAGTTTAAATCGAGTTTCGCACCCTCAAAAGAATTGAAATCCAACTCAATTACCGTATTTTCAACAACTTGATTAAGATCGTCATTGTCAAATTCAAATGTTGTTATTTGAAAATCGTCGATTTGGGTAAAAGGTGGATTATCACTTGACTCATCACACGTTGAGATTTGATTTTGTTGTTCACGTTGTTTCATATAAGTTTCAAACAACAAATCCGTGTGATCATCGTAAATTTCATTCATTTGTTCAACAAAATCCAATTTATAGTTATTAAATTGAGAATTTTCGATTTGGATTTGTTGAGAACAAAAAATTTCACTCGTAACATGGTGAAGATTATTCCCATTGCCAAATTCATTTGAAAACTTGTTCCCATTTTCATGTTGAGTTTGAAATTTATTTTGGAGTTCGAAATTAAATTGGCATAGGTTATAATCGTAATCATTTGAATTTTCAATTGAATTCAAATTTTGAAATTCTTGACTCGAGTTATTACACAAATAAGAATTACATAAATCATTTATCTCTTGATTTTGTCGTGTAGAAAGTTCGAGTAAAGATGAAATCATTTCAATGCTATTTTCAAGAGTCGAAGTTTGGTCATTGTTTTGAAAATTTTGTTGTTCGAAATTTGAATTATTTACACAATAGTTGTTGTTAAAATATCCATACGAATCTGGACTAAAATCATATGGATTATATTGATTTTCACAACTATTATAAAATTCAAGTGAATATGGAAATTCTGACATTTTCAAGAATGGTTTTTGGTTTTTTTTTTATAAGCAAAAAAATATTTACAAAGAGAATTTATTTTTCAAAAGGATTTTTTTTAATTTTGGTTTTTCTAAATTTTTTTTGGATTTTTTTTTTGAAATTTCAAAGAAAAAGATTTAAAAATTCCAAAGGAAAAGGAATATTTAAAAAAAAATAGTTTTGGATTTTGAATTTTTTTTTGTTTTTTGTTTTTTTTTAAATATGCATGAACAAATGCAACTAAATGAATGCAAGGGTTAATGATAACCCAAAATTGTATATTCACAAATTGTCTTAGATAAACAAGATAGTTCTTAGCCAGGTAACGGGCAGGATTTATCGGTGCACCACGAATCACCGTAGCAATGCAG
Organism: Allium cepa; assembly: GCA_030765085.1. Lineage (NCBI taxonomy): Eukaryota > Viridiplantae > Streptophyta > Magnoliopsida > Asparagales > Amaryllidaceae > Allium > Allium cepa. The sequence goes on from CM060944.1 coordinate 240,440,098, forward strand.
CCGAAGGTTTAAGTACCTTCAGAGGAACAACCACTATAATATTTACGAATCACCGTAATATTTATAAATGGTTATTACTCTGCCATAGCCTAGACACCAAGAAATTAAATTGTTCAAAAAAGACAAATTGTCAATATACAATTAAGTGTTATCGATGTCTAACCGTTATTATTAATCAAAATCTAAGATGAAATGCAGAACAAAAACTAAACGTGTATTAACAATGCAACTACGAATGAAATTTTTTTTTGAATTTATATATATATATATATATAAATGCAAATGCAAGCAACCAACAATGCAATACAAATTAAACTGTAGATGGAAGCAGCAACTTTTTTTAGCACGCAAGCAAAGCAGTTTATTTTGGCAAGCTAGACGAAACAATTTATTTTTGCCAGTCTCCTTCTCAAATTCTGCTTTGGCAACCTGAAATTAAACAAGGTATATACAAAAAAAATGAAACAAATTAAAAACAAAACAAGTGAAAACAAAACAAACGAAATAAATCACTTTGAGACTTTTTTTTAAAAGAAAGAATTAAAATAAAGCAGGAAAAAACAAAACAAACAAACAAACCAAAAAGAAAAAAAATTCTAACACAACTTCACTAAACAAAATTCAATAAACAAACTTTCACTTCTGTTCAAAATAAACTTCACTAAACAAATTTGAATAGGAACCCAAAATCAGCCCCGACCCACTTAACTAATTCAAACCAACATATAAGCAATTGACTTGTATAAACACTCAAACCTGGCACAATAAGAAAATTAACATTAATTCCCAAATGAATTGCCAAGTTCAAAATCGTTTATATCCAGGATCAAACAACCAGGAAATCACCAACTTAAAAGTGACAAGAAATCAAAAGAGAAAAGAGACTAGAAATTCGAGTTTTGGGTTTTTCGAGTGTTCGACCGTTGGCTTGGGGTCGCGTGATCTTCGCGATTTTCTATGATGGTTGAGGAATTGATTATTTGGTTCGTGTTGCTTCGGCGATTGATGAGGTTGGGTTGCTTGCAGGAGATTTGGGGATTTACTGGTAGGAATTTACGGTTGTTGGGTTATTTGATGTCGAGAAGGAGATCGCAGCTGGAGGTAAGCATTGAAATTCGTGAATAGTCGTAGTTTGCTGGGGAAGTCTCAGGTTCGTGGAGATGTCAGATGATGGATTAGTGGTGGTTACGAAAACTTGTTCGTCGACGGAAATTCTATCGGTTTAGAAAACCGTTGAATGAATTTAGAAATAAAAATAACCGCAAGCGCACGGTGTACGAATGTAGCACGCGGCGAATACGGGTCGATCCACAGGGAATTGTTGATTTAAATTTCCTACTCAATCAAATTATACCAAAGTCAAGAGTGTGTTTAAGCTAGAAAATGAGAAAATGAACTAACTAACAAAAAGAAAAGAAATGCAAATGTGAGAGTTAAATGACAATTTAGAGAATAAATCCACTATCTAGATCATGTAGTTCAACACATGAAATCATGATCTCTCTTTTATGGTCATTAGTGTTTTAATTGATGTGTTTATTATAAGTAAGGAATATTTGAGCTATTGATTAGCCAACATAAGCCATCAAACTATAACGCACCCCTTAAAACACTTACTAACTTTCATGAAAAATGACAATGAAAATGAGAATGAAATCTATTTTAAGTAATTGATTAGAAACATAGACCATCAAATTTTAATTTCAAATCACTTTCTTATGCCATAATCATATATTGATGAAGAGGCATTTGTGTTAGTGATTGTTTAAGCATAGCCTATTTGGTGTCAACAATATAGACTATCAAATTCAAAGCAAAAACAACAAATAAAACCACTTCTATCATCATCATTAAGCACAAAAAGAGAGCATGAATTAACAAAATGTTGAAGCTACATTAATTAGAGAGCTTCATTACCCCTAAATTGAAGGGGTTTAGCTTCTCATATTTGTCATTTTATTAACAAATGTAGCTAACAACATGAAAGCAAAATGAAGAGGAAAAAGAGAGCAAAATGAAAAGATAAGCTAATTAACATGCATAAAAGAAAAGAGATCTACACTACAACATAAAAAAAGAGGCATGTAAAAGGAAAGAGCATGTATTAGTAACATTAAAAAAAGGAAAATTACATGAGAATAAAAATGGCTAAGTAGCCATGAAAAGAGAAAGAGGGCTTTCTTTTATTTGATCTAAACTAATGAAGAGGAAGAGGAAGAGAGGAGGCCTAAGAGACACTAAGAGAAGAGATAGAGGCTACATGAAACATATGGGTATTTATACATGCATGAAACCCTGATTCATATTTTTAGGGAATGCCCAAAATGCCCCTTAGGAAGTGTGGAGGCCAAGTAACCATTAACATGTCTTAATCCCCCATTAAGTGTACATGAAACCATTAACTCCATAAGCATGTGCATTAGCCTTTAATTTGTACATTAAGGTAGGTGGGTAGGTGGGGTCCTCGATGATCTTCACTTTGAATTATTTCCATCTTCATTCCTTTATATTCTTTGTGCATGCATATTCCTTCATGAAACCACTCTTATTTAAGACCATTTTCCTACAAAAATATATATAAATTTCCAATAATTTTTCTCAAAGAAATATATGCACTTTGTTTGCACAAAAAATGGACAAACACCTCCAAGTCGTATTATTTAGTTGATTATATGTGATTTTCAATGATTTTAGATGAGTATGTAAATATGAGAAAAGTAGGGGCTGAAATGTAAAAGACACACAGATTTATAGTGGTTCGGCCAGAATGTGCCTACGTCCACTTTATATGTTATTATCTTCTTTCTTTCAGGTTACAAGTACAATGCGTTGTATACAAGTGTATGAAAGTAGTTTGAAAGTTCCTTCCTTGCTTGAGCTCTCAAACTTGTCTGCCATTGTTGTACCCCTGCCCCTCTATTTATAGAATGAGGTAGGGGGCAGGGGTCATGGAAGTATATAGCTGCTAGTGGGCCCGGGCTGAAGCAATCTGGACTGGCAGTTGTCTGGTTCGGCGAGGTCTCATTCGGCATGGAGCTTGGACCGGTGGTAGGCTTGGACCGGTTGTGAGTGTGGAACGGTGGTCCGGTGCTTGTTTGGACCGGCTGTGGGGTTGGTCCGGTAGGTCATTTGGTCCGGTGGTTGCAATTGCTTTGGTTCGGTTATGGTTGGACCGGATGTGGGGATGACCGAATGGACTCATGCCGAATGGACCTTCACACTTGGAGTGCCGAATGAGCTAATAGGCTTGTATAGCCGGATGAAAAGGTACTCCGGATGGACCATCACTGCCGAATGAGCTTGTTCCTTCGAATCGCCGAATGGACATAGGAGCTGATGGAATGGAGGTTGCAAACCCGGGTGAAACTGACACTTCTTGGTCTCGAGATCTTCTGGGTGAGAATTCGCCCAACATTTGCCCCCCAAAGTGGGGCGCGTGCTTGCACGTGTCGCGCTTTGTTTCCCGGTGATAGAAAGGCTTGTTTCGTAACGCCATGGGCTGGACGTTCGTATCCTGCTGATGTCCTGCAAAGGAATTTACAGTTTTAGTGTGGTTTCAAATAACGACCGTTCATGATCGAAATATTTGAGATGAAGTGAACTGTGTCGCTCGGGACGAGCAAGTGTGCCCCGAAGGGGCTTAGCATCGTCGATGCCAGGTTCACGTTAGAGTGGGTCCCTGGGTCGTTTGCCAAGGTGGCTTATCGCCAGCTCAGAGCATGCCTAGGGATCGTTCGCGACCCCGTACATGTGTAAGTAGCTTAGCCATTTCACAATTATCAAATATCCATTTGACCGATGGGCTTAAAAATGCGTGTCAAAGTGTAAATTCCCACGATGATAGGGTTAATGACCATTCAGAGCGTGCCTATGGACCATTCGTGGTCGCGTACACGTGTGAACGATTTAATTCATGCTAGTGGGAGTTTTACGACTTATTCATCGTTGTCATAATCTTATTTTATTAGTTAGTTCTGGAGTTCGGTACTTATCTGAGTGAAGCGCCCTGCGTGCCCCCAGTTCCTGGTCTTGGACGGTAGATAGAGGGTTCCATTCGGTTCTTGGTTGGTCCGGCTATTCTCATCCGGCTTCTGGTGGTCCGGTATCATTGGTCCGGTTGGGCGAGACATCTGGTTCGGTGGTTGTGAGTTTGCCTATATATAGAGGCCGTACCCCCCTTGTTTTTCTTTACCGAACGAGTAGAGCCGAATCACTCCATTGCCGAATCAAGTGTTTGCCGAACCAACCTTATACCGAACCAGGTATATACCGAATACACACGTATGTCCTTGCTTCACCGAATGGGACTACTGCCTTGGAGCCGAATGAGATGAAAACCGAATGGGGTTGAAACCGAATGAACTTGGAAACCGAATGAACTTGGAAACCGAATGAACTTGGAAGCCGAATGAACATGGAAACCGAATGAACTTGTGATCTGGAAGACTTCAGCTTGCGAATGAAATTCCACACTTGCACGCACTTGTTTGTTTACTTTTCTATTTTCCTTGTTCTAATATTAGGTTTTTCTTGTGCTGCAGAAAATGTCTCGCAAAGCGGAAACACGATCAGACAGAAAGAAGTCTAGAGGCACAGGAGAGCCTTCTTCTTCCTCGCCCCCAGTCCAATCAGGATCCGGGCAACACCGACCTATTCCGAAGTCTCTAGTGGACGGATGTGGTCCACAGGAACTTTTGAACTCTCCCCCTGACTGCTTCCCAAGCTCCTTAAAGGAGGAGCAACTTGACGTTATATCCCGTTCCTTTGGGATAGACAGGGCTCTTATGTTGTTACCGGGGGAAGGGGTCATGCCATATGATCCCCCTGAGGGGTACTTCGCTTATAGCCGGTACCATTGCATGTGCGGGGCTATTCCTCCAATCAACGCCTGGATACTAAGCTTCGTCACTTATCTGAAGGTGGCTCCATTCCAGCTTCAGCCCAACTCTTATGCCATTCTGGTATGCTTATATGCTATCTTCCAGAAGAGATATGGGCGCGCCCCCTCCAACCGGGAAATACGATATCTGTACAATCTGAGGGGGTACAGGAAGGGGTCCCCATATATTAGCTTGGAGTCAGCCGTTTCCTTCAAGCCTGTTTTGGATTTATACTCGAAGTATAGCATGTTCAAGAAGGAATGGTTCTTTGTCAGGGATGACTCCGTCTCTATTCGCCGATTTACCTCCGGATGTAAGTAAAAACTCTACTCATAATTCCTGTCTTGGCTGTAATTCACTCTCTTATGCGCTTTTATTTCTTGCTAGCGACAGGTGGTTTTGCGGTTGTGGAAGATGATCGCTTGGTTCGGATGGCAGCAGAAATTGAAGCCATTTCCGGGAGAGACAGATCGGCTGCTTATCTGATTAGGAATGCCAGGCTCTTGTCGTATAATTTGATCCTCCCACATCAGTCCGTAGTCAAACAGAGGGACACGGCAGAAGAGAAGGCTGCCCAGCCTAAAGGTGGGGTGACAGCGAAGGGTGGCAAGAGGAAGCCCTTTGCACAACGTCCAGTCGTAGGAGGCAAGAAACTCAAGGAGTCCGATGGCCCTTCTCCAAGTACTTGCCCGGATGTCCCGGAGGAGGAAGGTGTAGAAGAGGAGGAAGGAGGTGAAGTTGGAGAAGGGTCGGAGGGTGGAGGAGATGGCGATGGTCAGGGTGGTAGCGGTGTTGCTGCTCTAACCTCTGAGCAGGACCTCGAACTGGATGAGGCTCTCCGTCGGGCCTTCGGGGAGTCAGAGGGGGAGTCGGAAACAGAGAAGGAAACGGAGAAGGCAGAGGAAACCGGCAAAGCTGTGGTTAGCACTGACCCATCCTCTAAGGGTTCCTCAGCTAGGGTGACCCCGGCGATGCAAGGTGAACTTTTGTCTTCTGCCGATTCCATTTTCGATAGGGACTTAGAAATTTTTTACGGTTCACTTCCGTCCTGGAATGAGATCCAGGACTTATTGCAGTATCCCACTCCTCCGCCGGGTTTGTATAACAGATGTGTCTCCTCACTTTTCTTTCTTTTTAACTTAGCACATTTTTTGAATTGCGGATTATTGTATGTTCGTAACACTTGTTCTTTATTCCAGGGGCAGGCCAGGCGGGTAAAACGTCGGATGTTCGACACCGCCTTGAACAATTTAAGTCGAGGAGAGCTTCCGCGAAACCTTCTACTGATCGCACTGGGGACGTAGTCAAGTACCGCCCTCTTCTTGGGGTCATCGAAGAGGGCATTCAGAAAAGGAAGCGGAGCCGTTCCTTATTTGAGTCTTCTTCTGCTTCGCAGCTTCCTACTCTGTCTCCCCCTACTCAGCCTCCTCGTGATACTACGGAGGAAAGCACGGAGCCCTGCCCCCCTCCTCCTCCTTCCAAGAGTTCTACTGTCATTCATATAAGGCGTCCCGATGTGCCTCGCCCCGTGACTCGTGACCCTTTTGCCGGCCATCCTGATTTAGACCCAAGTTTTCGGGACATTTCATTCGATGAGACCACGGGCGAGCACCTACTTCCCCGCAACCCCATGGTAAGAGTGCTGGACGAGGCCAAATCTTTAGATCTTGATTTACTTACTACCCGAGTAGTTACTATGGGGGACGAGGCCAAGGCTAATATTGATCGGGTGGCCGAAGAGACTAAGAAGTTAATGGAGCATCATGCCCGATTGGTCAAGGCCGGGGAGGAGATTGGGAGTGCTAACATTCGGTTAAGGCTAAAGGTTGCCGATCAGGCCAAGCAGCTTGCCGACCAAGCCATCCAGATCTCCCAGCATGAGGAAGCTTCCCAGCGTCTGAAAGAGACCATGGAGAAGGCAAGTAGGGCGGAGTTACGGAAAATGGAGGTCACCTGCAGGGAGCGGATTAACATGGCTATTACAACGGTGGATGAGGTTCGAAATGCGGATCTCGAGCGGGTAGAGGAGTTGTCCGGGAGGCTCGAGGCTGCGGAGATGGCCCAGGCCGAGTTGAAGGAGGAGATGGAGGAGATGAGGAGGTCCCTCAAGTTGAAGGAGGAGGAAATGAGGAGGAAGTTCCAGGCTGACTGCTTAAGGTACCAATCAGAGAGGGATGCCGCCGTTACCAAGTTGCAAGCTTCCGAGGCCCGGGTGAGGGAGTTTGAGGAAAACGAGGGGATGATGGATGAGATGTTGCAGGATATGTACTTCCACACTTGGAAGGAGGGCGGCTTGTCTTGGATGGACGATTACCCTCGGGTCATGGCCAAGGTGTATCTCCAGGCTTTAGAGGAGGCCAGGGTGAATGCGGGTAAGGAAGGCGGAGAGGCTTTCAACTTGAGTGCGGTTACTGCTCAGTTCTCAAAGGAGGAGCAAGCGGCGGTGAAGGAGGGGATGCGGCTACTCGCTGCAGAGGAAGCGGGCGTGCAGTTGGATGATGAGGATCAAGCGGCGGATGCTGGTGAGTTATTCTTTTCCCTTTCTTTTCTTTTCGTGTTTTCATAACTTGATCGTTCGTTTAATGAATTCCTCTTCTGATCTGGACAGGTGGGACTTCAGATCCACATGCTGGGGGCTCCGATCCTGCGGCTAAGTAGGCTGGGGGAGTTGGTGATGGAGTGTGGATGCATCTGCCATCTTTTTGTTTCTTTTTTATCACTGTTCATGTTAGTCTTTGATATGCAACTGTAATAAAATTATTTGCAAAGAATAACTTCGTGTGATCTTATAATATAAGCTGATTTTGTCATGTTTAAATGTTGTTGCTATCTTTATGTGCTGTGTGAGAAGTATAATTATGTATATGCCCGTGATTCCACTTGTGTTTGATGTTAAGTTTTTGCTTGAAATATAATTTCACGTTTTGCAATGTCAGTGTATGAATAAGTTATAGTTACGCATTTATGTACAAGAGAAGAGAGTACCGCCCTTTATGTTTTATTCGCAGGCGGTAGCTTTGAGGGTCTTGTGTAACTGTTCACGGGTATAGCAGAGCGCCCTGCTACCCAGCACGCAGGCTTAGAGCCTCATGAGTGAATGCTTCCTATTTGGTTTCCTGTACTTTAGAGTTTGTTATACAGGATAGGAGAAAAATATTTAAATGAAATGGAAATATAGTAAAAGTAAAACTTCCAGTCACGGAAGGCCGTTGATGTGCTTAAGTTCGTGGCAAACGGGTTTTGTAGTCACTTTCCCTAGCTGTGGGTCTTGGAGACATTTGTCACCCATCTTACGCCTCCGCGGGGAGTTTTCTTTTTTACCACAGCCGCACTTAAGACACATCGGAGCCGAGATCGCGCACGGTAACTACCCGAACCGTTATGGTCCGTAATCGTGGGTATTATTCGATTTACCGTGGCCGGCTAGCGTGGGTGCCGTTGGCCGTGAACTACCCCTGGCTGGCCACACCTTATGTTGGGGCTTAAAGTAGGTTCACGGTTACCGACGAGCCGAACGCCGTAATGAGCTGCCATCGGCTATAGTCGGCCTTTATGATGACTTATAATCGGCTCATTACAGTTGGCTTTGAGGGCAGGCGCGCAATGAGTTAACCCGCAGCAGAGGGATGCTGGAGCAAAAGAGTCTCATTGGCGAGTGCATAGAATCGTGGCGTACCTGTTAGGCCTAGTCTAGATGAGGCCGCGGTGCGTCTTGAGTGGAGATGCCATAGGATTTTGTTCAACAGAAAGGGATAACGCTTAACAAGTAGCCAAGACATAAAGGAACAAGTTAAAAAGAGACAAGATTTTTTAAAGTGGTTCGGCACGAAAATGCCTACGTCCACTGATTCTCTTTGTTAATTCACTTCATATGGGCAGTACAAGTTAAGAAAAGTATCGACGGAGGTGTCGGATGTTCCATGCCCTCTGGAACACCTCTCCGTCCACTGTTGACAAAATGTAAGCTCCGTTGTGGAGATCTTTGTGAATTACATATGGTCCGTCCCAGATGGGGTCCAGTGCCCCGGGGCGCGGAAAGATTCGCCTGAGGACAAGATCTCCTTCTTGTAAGCTGCGATGCTTGACTTTGGAATTGTATAGTGCTGCCACTTTTTGTTTGTGAGCTGCTGCTTTGAGTGCTGCATCGTTTCTCCTTTCCTCAATCAGATCCAAAGACATGAGGAGGAGTTCTTCGTTTTCTTCTGGGTTGTAGTGGATCCTACGGTGGGAAGGCACAATAGTCTCAACTGGGAGCATTGCCTCCGATCCATATGCCAAAGAGAAAGGAGTATGTCCCGTTGATGTTCTGAAAGATGTGCGGTATGCCCATAGTGCCGTAGGAAGTTCGTCCACCCAAGCGCCTTTTGACTTTTCAAGTTTCTTCTTGATTAGGGTTTTGAGAATTTTGTTGACAGCTTCAACTTGTCCGTTTGCCTGAGGGTAAGCTACTGATGAGAAGCTTTTATGAATTCCATGCTCTTGGCACCAGTCGGCAAATTCTTCGCTGTCAAATTGGGGTCCGTTGTCTGATACGATCTTGAGGGGGACTCCATACCTGCACAGAATGTTTTTGATCAAGAAGTTGATAACTTTTGCTGAAGATATTTTATTTAAAGGTTCCGCTTCCACCCATTTGGTGAAATAATCGACTGCCACTATAGCATATTTGGCTCCGCCTCGGCCCGTTGGCAGTTCGCCAATTAAGTCAATTCCCCATACAGCAAAGGGCCAAGGGCTGGTCATTTGAGTAATTTCGTTTGTGGGCAGTCGAGGGATCTTGGCGAACTTCTGACATCTGTCGCATTTCTTAACGAAGTCTAGGGCATCTTTGTTCAGTGTGGGCCAGTAATATCCATATCGGAGTATCTTTCTTGCCAAAGTCTGTCCTCCAGTGTGATCTCCGCATCCTCCCTGATGGATGTTTGTTAATATCTCCTTGGCTTCCCTCTCGGCGACGCATCTTAATAGGGGGCTAGAGAAGCCACGCCGGTAGAGGATGCCTTCTTGCATTGTGTAGTGGGGAACTTTCCTCAAGATCTTCTTGGCTTCGTCACGCCTGTCGGGTAGTATGCCATCTTGCAAATATTTCCGGATAGGAGTCATCCAGGTTCCTTCTTCGATTGCAGTTATCAGATTCGCTTGTTCGAAACTCGGGGCTAGCTGCCTTGAGATTACTAGTGCTCCGGGAATGGTGCCGTCCTTCATACTAGCTTGCTTTGCAAGTTCATCTGCCTCTTGGTTTTCTTCTCGAGGAATGTGTTTGATTAGATAATGGTCCAATCGATCGAGCAGCAGTCTGGTTTTCTTTAGGTATGCTGTGAGCCGTTCTCCTCGAGTCTGGAATTCTCCTAGTACCTGGTTTACGATAAGCTGAGAATCACTATGAATACATAAGGAATTGATCCCAATTTCTAGGGCCAGTTCCAATCCCGCTATTACTGCTTCATATTCAGCATCGTTGTTAGTGGCCGTGAACTCCAATCTTAATGCATAGTACAACTTTCTTCCCCTGGGGGTGACGATCACAATACCTGCCCCCGAGCCTTGTTCGTTCGATGCTCCGTCTACAAAGAGGTTCCACTTGATGTTTTTTGCTACTTCGGATTGTTCCTTGCCTTCGTTGGTAGTGAATTCGGCAATGAAATCAGCCATGGCTTGTCCTTTGATAGCGGTGCGGGGATGGTAGGTGATATCATACTGACTTAGTTCGATGCACCATTTGAGGAGTCGCCCAGAAGTGTCAGGACGATGGAGCACTTGTCTTAGTGGTTGATCGGTTAGAACCCTGATGGAGTGAGACTGGAAGTAGTGTCGCAGTTTCCGTGACGCGATCAATAAACAATATGCTAACTTCTCGAGTTTAGGATATCTGGCTTCTGCCCCCGTAAATCTCTTGCTTACAAAGTAAACCGGACGTTGTGTGCGGTCTTCTTCTCTTACCAAGGCGGCGCTTAGAGCATGAGATGATACAGCGAGGTATAGGTATAACACTTCACCTTCATTTGGAGTTGAGAGTACTGGTGGTCTCTGAAGGTGTTCGATTAGGTTGAGGAAGGCTTTTAAGCATTCGTCGGTCCACTCGAACCTCCCTTTGTCTTTCTTGAGTGCTTCGAAGAAAGGGACACACTTGTCAGTTGCCTTGGAAATGAATCTGCTTAGGGCGGCCACCTTTCCGTTTAGGCTCTGCATTTCTTTCCGAGTGGAAGGTATCCTTATTTCTTTTAAAGCTCGGATTTGTTCAGGGTTTGCTTCGATTCCTCTGGCGTGGACGATGAATCCTAAGAATTTTCCCGATGATACTCCGAAGGAGCATTTTAGAGGATTCAGCTTCATTCCATATCGGCGAAGTACCCGAAACATATCGTCCAGATGGCTTACATGGTCGTTGGCTTTCCTGGACTTCACCAACATGTCATCCACATATACTTCCATAGTACGTCCTATCAGTTCTGCGAACATTTTGTTGACGAGGCGTTGATAGGTAGCTCCAGCATTTTTGAGTCCAAAAGGCATGACTTTGTAACAATATAATCCGCGGTCGGTGATGAAGCTAGTGTGGTCCTGATCGGGAGCGTGCATGGGGATCTGGTTATATCCGGAGTATGCATCCATAAAAGATAGGAGTTCGTGCCCGGCTGTGCTGTCCACGAGTTGGTCAATTCGGGGAAGTGGGAAGCAGTCTTTCGGGCAAGCGTCATTCAGATTGGAGAAGTCAATACATGTTCGCCACTTTCCATTGGCCTTTTTTACTAGCACTGGGTTAGCGATCCATTCTGGGTAGATGGCTTCCCGTATGAAGTCATTAGCAAGTAGATTTTTTACTTCCTCATCAAGGGCTGCTGATCGCTCTGCCCCCATGCTCCTCTTTTTCTGCTTTACTGGTACCTTGGTGGGATCGATGTTCAACATGTGGCACGCTACGTCTGGAGAGATTCCTGTCATATCGGCGTGGGTCCACGCAAATACATCTAAGTTGTGGCGGAGAAAGTCAATGAGTTGACCCTTTAATTCCGTTTTCAGCTGAGATCCGATTTTTAATAGTTTACTTGAATCGTGCTTATCTACAGATACGAATTCCATAGCCTCTGCAGGCTCGGCGGTAGCCTCCTCCTCTTTATCCCGGGGGTCTAGTTCATTGAAGGGATCGCTTGTGTATCGAAGAGGAGGGGCTTTCTTTAGTTGCTATGCCTCCAAGCTTTTCATGCAGAGAGTAGTCTCTGCATCTTTTCCTTTATTCTTTCTGCGGTTGTTGCGAAGCTCAGTTACATAGCAGTCTCGGGCAGCGTCTTGATCTCCTTCTACTTCTCCTATTCCGTTGTCTGTCGGGAATTTCATCTTCAGGCACCAGGGGGCTAGGACAATTTGGAAGTCAGACAAGGCTGGTCTCCCCAAGAAGGCGTTGTAAGCCGAGTGGTTCTCTATTAGCACGAACGTTTGTTTTCGCACCACGGAGCGGGGATGACTTCCTATTTCGACGAAGAGGTCAAGTTGCCCGAGGGGCATTTTTGCATCTCCAGTGAAACCGTGCAGTGGTTTGTCGCAGGGAGACACATCCTTCATTGATAACTTCATTTTGTCGAAAGCATGTTTGAACAAGATGTTTACGGAGCTTCCCGTGTCTATTAGAATCCGAAAAACTTTAGCTGGACCGAACCAGGCAGAGATGACCATAGGATCCATATGTGGGTACTGTCTTCCTTCCAAATCACGCCTACTGAATATGATGTCGTAGTTTTCTTTTCGTTTCGGGTGGCGTTCCTCCGTAATGGAGTTAACATATCCTTCGGCATTTCTAAGCGACTCGCCGTACCTTTCCATCTCTGCCCAACTTCTGTCGGCAATGTGTGGTCCTCCTGAGATGGTAAGGACTACTATCTTCTCTTGACTAGAGCCACTGGTGTTGTGATTGTTGCGACTCCCTCCGCCTACTTCTGGGAGGGGTTGCTTTGAGTTCTCATTGGCAGGAGTTGGAGTCCTGTTCTGACTTTTCACATAACGTTCCAGTCTTCTTCTTCTAATGTGTTCTTCGATCAAGTCCCGAAGATGGTGGCATTCATTGGTGTCATGTCCGTGGGATTCGTGGAAGCGACAGAACTTTCCGGACTTGAGTGCGTTATCTGATTCTTTCTTGTGCGGGGGGCGCTTGTATCCGAGTTCGCCCTGAGTGGCTAGGTAGATGTTTTCGATTGTTTCATTCAAAGGAGTGTAGGAGTCAAATCTTGGCCCTGGTCGATATTGGCGCTTCTCACCCTTTCTGCCCCCAGCATTGTTTCTAGATTCATTTCTTCGAGCGTCCTTAGCTGCAGTGGGCACCTTGTCTTGAATTATCTTGCCTTGTTGCCCTGGCTGCCTCTCCGTAGCAGCGTCTTCAAGTCTCATATACTTTCCAGCTTCATGGAAGAAATCAGGCAAGGTAACTGGTTTTTCCTTAGTTAATCTTCTGGCAAACTTGGTGTCTGGATGCACACCACTACAGAGGGCCATTAGAGTGAGTTTTTCATCGGCATCTTGAACTGCTGCCGCTGCGGCGTTGAACCGTGTTAGATATTGTTGTAGCGTCTCTCCGGTTTTCTGTTTGACATTGGATAGAGAATAAGCATCCCTGGGTTGTTCCACATGGATGCGGAACTGGCTAATAAACCTTTCTTTTAACATCTCCCATGAGTTGATGGATCCTCGGGGTAGATGGCAGAACCAGGAGGTAGCTAGATCTGATAGGAATAGCGGAAAGCATTTACATAATACTCCTTCTGTTGCTCCACTCATGAGCATATGCTGGGTGTATCTCTGCAGGTGTACGATGGGGTCGGAAGTTCCTTTGTAAGGTTCCATGGTTGGCATTTTCCATTCCCGGGGAGTGATGGCAGTTTCGATATTTCGGGTAAAGGGACTGGTGACCCTAGCGCCTATTCCCCGGTCCCTTTGCTCCCGTTGGACACATTCTCTGAATAATCGTGCCATCCGCTCGTCAGAACTTGGAGCGGACAAAAATGAGCTCGGTTCTTCCCTGCGGGATCTATCTCGTCCAGATGACCTGTAGGGATGGTACAGTCTATCACCTCTAGCATTATCCAGTGGTTGTCTTTGGCTGCTTGGATGCACGCTAGGACCAGCTACAGTTGCCCCCTGCCTTGATCTTCCCCTGTGGGGTTCTGTTTCGAGCACATCCATGGGGTCAACTTCGGGCTGGGTTCTAGCTCGGCTCCGTTCAGCGGGGTTTCTATGATTAGGTGGCATGACTGGCTCAGCTACATCCGACCCTCGCCTGGTGCCTCCCCCGCTAGGTTCGGTTCCAAGGGCTTCCTCGAGTCGGAATTCGGGCTGAGTCCGGGCGCGGCCCCTATCATTGTTTTTCCTGTTGATAGCTTGTTCGAAGAGTGAAGACCTTTGTTGCCTCCGGGATCCTCCGGATTGGGATTCACCCCATGATTCAGTGTTGCGGTTGGACTCTTCAGCGTCCCTTAAGCGTGTCATGAGTTGGTCCACCAAAGTTTCTTGTTGGGATGTGAAGCGGTTAGTTACTTCAGCCACAACCCTGTCCAGATCTGCCCTAGTGATTGGTTGTTCCGTTGCGGGACCAGTTGGATTTTCCTGATTTTCATCTGGTACTGCTGTTGAAGTGGGCTGATCTGTGATTGCTGGATCTGGAAGGCTGCTAGTTGCGATGTTCTTTCCTTTGTTAACATCCCTTCTCTGTTTGGAAGGCATGATTTCTAAGCAACGAGTGATGTCGTTAGGAAAAAGGTTGAGTGGGAGAAGATGAAGTTTGAGTTCAGTTCTCAGTGAAAGCACCAAAAATGTTTGCACAAAAAATGGACAAACACCTCCAAGTCGTATTATTTAGTTGATTATATGTGATTTTCAATGATTTTAGATGAGTATGTAAATATGAGAAAAGTAGGGGCTGAAATGTAAAAGACACACAGATTTATAGTGGTTCGGCCAGAATGTGCCTACGTCCACTTTATATGTTATTATCTTCTTTCTTTCAGGTTACAAGTACAATGCGTTGTATACAAGTGTATGAAAGTAGTTTGAAAGTTCCTTCCTTGCTTGAGCTCTCAAACTTGTCTGCCATTGTTGTACCCCTGCCCCTCTATTTATAGAATGAGGTAGGGGGCAGGGGTCATGGAAGTATATAGCTGCTAGTGGGCCCGGGCTGAAGCAATCTGGACTGGCAGTTGTCTGGTTCGGCGAGGTCTCATTCGGCATGGAGCTTGGACCGGTGGTAGGCTTGGACCGGTTGTGAGTGTGGAACGGTGGTCCGGTGCTTGTTTGGACCGGCTGTGGGGTTGGTCCGGTAGGTCATTTGGTCCGGTGGTTGCAATTGCTTTGGTTCGGTTATGGTTGGACCGGATGTGGGGATGACCGAATGGACTCATGCCGAATGGACCTTCACACTTGGAGTGCCGAATGAGCTAATAGGCTTGTATAGCCGGATGAAAAGGTACTCCGGATGGACCATCACTGCCGAATGAGCTTGTTCCTTCGAATCGCCGAATGGACATAGGAGCTGATGGAATGGAGGTTGCAAACCCGGGTGAAACTGACACTTCTTGGTCTCGAGATCTTCTGGGTGAGAATTCGCCCAACACACTTAAATGACCGTTTTGCCCCTATATGAAGATAAATATGTGAAAATTTGGAATTAATATGAATTTTGGTTAAAACAAGTTAAAATACCCAATATGATCGTTTATTTAATTTAAATAGAATAAATATGGTGGTAAAAATATGCACATTTACGTGCACATCATTTGTATATGTTCATACATGAGAATGTATGTGGCATTTGCCTGTGTAAAACTGCAAATTTGAAAAAAATTCTTCTGTTAATTTTATAGACTTATGGATTTGGAAAGAAAAATTCGTATCTTTCCAGAAATATGATGAAAGACTAAAATTTGTCAATAAAGATGTTTGTGAGCATATAAACTTAATTTTAAAAATAAAATCCATAGGTAAATATGAACTGTTATTTATAAATTGTGAAATATACAGGTCTCAGTAAAAATTTGTCAAAATTCAATTGTTAAGAAATTATGAATCAAGCCTATAATCTTATTCTATATTGAAATTCGTGAATTTAGAGATAGGAATTGAAATTTTCATATTAGAAATAGATGAGAAAGGTTGGGTTAATGGTTTGCGACAATTTCCAATGATCTATTTCAAGATGTAGCTCGGAATTGTGGTCAGTGGTAATTTTAGTGATGAAATTCATTAGAAAAATATAATTGGATTTTTCTAGTGATTGGGATGGTCTGGGATCAGAGTTGTAGGGTTTTGTGGGTTGTTTTTGGTGAAGTTGGGAATCGTGGTGGTTTCGGCATCAATGGACCTGCAGATTCGATCGCGATGGTGGTGATCGCAACTTGATGGGATGAGGCTGCTATGGAAGGGAGGCAGATGGTTTCGGTCACCTAGATTGGCAGCGGTGGGTGGTTTTTCATTCGACTTTGGGTTTCCAGTTGGGTTTGAAATAGTCGTTTTCGATTTAAGGAAGAGCAGATGAATCTGGGTGATGGAATGGCTTGGCGAAGTCATTATTGATGTGTGGGAGGGAACGCAGGTGGTCGGCGTCGAGGAATTCACTGTGCACCGTGCACACTTGTATCTATGTTCTGATGGTTAAGTTTAGGGAAGAAGCTCGTTTTTTTTTGGGGTCGTCTCGAAGAGATGGTCGAGTATAGATAGGTTTCACTCGAAGCAAAACTGTACTGGTTTGGGTTTAGTAAATTGAAACAGGGTTTTGAGCTAAGATCTAAACTGTTATAAAGTTTTTTTTTCTAACTGAAGTTTAAAGATGAAGAAAAGCAAAGAAGTATGGGTTGGGTAAAGTATTTAGTGATACAGGTTTTTAAGTATAACCTGTTCTGTTTAAAAAATTCTAAAATGAAATTAGAAATTGAGTTTAAAATGAAGCAAAGTTTTAAACAAGTTGTTAAATCAAAATTTAAGTCTGGAATTCAAATTTTAGTTTAAATCTCCGTTTTAAGATAAATTAAGTTTTTTAAGCTTGAATTGTTAAATACTTTAAAGTGACCAAGAAGTTTGAATTTTTTTAAAAAAAAAAAGTTTAAAAATATAAGTAGAGTTTTAGAGATTAATTAATTTATAGTTGAGGATTGTTAATAGTTAATGAAGGATCTTTAACTAAGGATTTTCAGGAGATTAATTAATATAATTAATTTAAGGTGATTAATTAGATTAATTAATTAGAGATAATCAATTTATGCAATTTTTTAAGTATAATTAATTTATTAAGTAATTAAGGGATTAATTACTCTGTGGTTAATTAAAGTAATGTGACTAGTCAAGTTAATTAATTGGTTTGGTTAATTTAAGATAATCACATGATGATTTGTTAGAGTATGATTGCTGAATGTAATTGGAAAGAGTAATTACTTAGTAAAGTAATTAATGGATAATTACTGGATATTAATTGAATAGAAATCGTAATGGAAATGATTTGGGTTTAATTATTTTGTGTGATTAAATAGAAGGGTAATTACTTGGTGGGAGTAATTAATAATTAATTACTTGGTGTAATTAATTTAAGAATTGATTAATAAAGTTATTTGAAGATAGTTAAGTAATGTAATTAATTAGGGGTAATTAATTACTGATGGGGTTAATCATGGCTGATTAATGAATAATTATTTTAAGATCAATTATTAAATATGATTAATAAATATTTGAAGAAGAAATTAAAGAGCGTTAATTAATATAATTAACGATGTAATTAAGGGTTGATAAATTAAGATTAATTAATCAACAATAAGTGATTAAAGTAGAATTAATCAAGGATGATTAATTAAGATTAAAATCCGTGGATCATTAATTAATTGATTGTTCATGAATTAACGAGTAGTAAGCAAGATTTAGAAGTAATTGAAGTAATTAATTCATTAGTGGTTAGTTAAATTAATTACTCGTGGTGTGATTGATAAAGGTTGTTTATGTATGATTGAATTATATAGTATGCTTAGATTAATTGATATCTCTGATATGTGATGTGTGATGCTATGTGGTATATTATGATGGGCTAAACAGTGACATGCTGTGTTTATAATTGAACTTTATTTCACTTAAAACTTGGTTAAAATTATATTGGATCCGAAGAGACCGGAGTCGGGTATTAGTTAATACCCGAAACCACTTCGATTCTTATAGATTGATATGTGAAACTAATAGGCTGAAGTGGAATGACTTAAGTAAATTTGACCTCAAAATCTATGTTTGGTACTTAGAAATTGATGTGTAATGTATGTGGTGTATATAACGTCTTGTGAAGTAGTAATTTGATATAGGTTACCTCGGGTTTATATAAGATGTATGTTTGGGTATTCCTTGTTAGATGAGTTTACTCACGCTGGTTTCCAGCCTGACCCGGGTGTTACTTTGATGTAATGCTCGGGTCAGACCGAGTATTACAGATTTTCAAGTAAGGACGTTCTGGAGCTCAGGAGGCAAGCTGGATGGCAGTAACGTATTGAGATTTTCACTATGTTATTATATATATCTGAGACATGTTAAATTGTATCTGTCTAATGTTGTATAAAATTGTTGTAACTCTGATATATCGATGTAAAATTGATAGATACAGTTTTCTTTGGTATAATTATTATTATTGATATTATATTTTATCCGCTGCGAATGTAAGATTGTGTATTTCTTTTCTGTTCTTCTTCTATCTCTTTTCTTCTTTTCTCTAACTATCTGGAATTTTCGGGATCGAAATTTCCGGGTCTTTACATTAAAAAATTTAAAGCATTTTTCTTTAAGTATCTTAAAACCATATAGTTACTTATTAAGAAAGAAAATAAACATTTTTACAATCTTATTTTAAATAATCTAAATTAAAAGATTTTAAAATAATACTTACTTTAAGTATTTAAAACCATATATTTATTTATAAAATTGCTTTGAAAGGTTTAACTTTAAATAAATTATAATTTCTCAATTACCAAAATATTAGAATGAGACAAATGTGCTTTATTAATTAAATTTAAAACCAAGCTCATCCATCTATAATATATATAAATATATATACACAATATAAATAGAAAACAATTTATTAGCTTTTAAAAGATAAATTCACTAATTAAATATTTATTAAAGCAGATTATTAAATCAATTCAAATTTTATTAACAAAATTTATCAAATCAATTTAATTTTAAATACAAATTATTAAATTAATATTGCCAAAATTCCGGGATATCACAGCGACTCTATTGAAACACAGAATGATTTGATGGAGAAGTTTATGAGGCAATTCAGAGTTTACATTTCGAGACCCAAGAATGTGATGAGTTTAGCAACACTAAATCAAAGAACCGGGGAATCTTTGAGGAGCTTTTTGACACGATTCAACGCTGCTGCAGCAACGGTGGATCGAAACAGGTCTATCCATGGTTTTGATGGTAGTCGTATCTAGCATAGCTGATGGCATAGAATTCAAGAATTCATTGACAAGGGATCTATCTCTAGATCTAGGAGAATTTTATCATGAGGCTAAAGGATTTCTACGGTTAGAGGATGCAAATTCTGAAAGAGAGGAAGGAGAAGGAGTCGATGTTTATGCAGTCAAGTGCGAAAATCGTCCTGAAAAAGATGTAGGTACTGGTAAGGGAAACGAAAGGCTGAGGATAACGGTGACGGACAACGCAACCACGAAAAGAACCAAGATTCACCTCTTATACGAAGTTGAATGATACTTTGGAGCGAATTTATCAAGATACCAAGGGGCAGATTCCTTATCGAAAGCCAATGAGAAGGGATCGGACCAGCAATGAAGGAAGATCAGACAAGTATTGCTTGTTCCATGAGCTGAATGGTCATAGCACGAACGATTGTAGGCATTTGAAGGATGAGGTTGAGGGGCATATCCGTAATGGTCTACTATCGTAGTATGTGAGAAGGGGAGCAGCAACGGTGGAACGAGAGCGGCCACCACCTACATCAACTGGGAACGGCTCAGGATCAAGGCGTCAGCTTGTCATCAATTGATGGAAATAGTAACGAATAAGTGGCAAACTCCACACCAACACGATTAAGTGTTTTACATATGTACATGACCGCAAATGATCCTAAGGCATGCTTTGATATGACTACCAATCGTGTCGGTGCAGATGTTTGCACTTTGACGTCTCTATTTTGCTTTTATTTTCTATTTTTCATGTTAGAACTTGATTTTGTTGAACATTTCTGTTGAAAGACTCGGCTGAATGGATATTTTAACAATTCTGTAACGGCCAAGTCACTTACACATGTACGACATTGCGAACAGTCCCTAAACATGCTCTGAGATGGCGATAAACCCATAACAACAGTTCAGAAATTCACTCGAACGTGAAATCTGACATTAACGATACTAAGTCCCTCCTGGGCACACACACAATTAGCCTCGAACGGCATCCGACCTCGAACGGTCACAATTCGCCTCGAACGGCACCCGACCTCGAACGGTCACAATTCGCCTCGAACGGCATCCGATCAGGAACGGTCACAACTCGCCTCGAACGGCACCCGATCGTGAAAGATCACAAATCGCCACAAATGGAACACCGACCACGAACGGTCACCATTCACTGTGAACGGCACTCGATCGTGAACGGTCACATACCACCTCAAATGGCATATGATCTCAAATGATTGTCATGCAAAGTCAAGTAGGACTATCAATCTCTTTTACATTTCATCAACGGGATATGAACATCCGGCTTACGACATTACAAAACATGCCTTCTTCCCACAAGGCATATTTTAGGGGGCAAATGTTCTCCCGCCTTTTGGTCAAGGCCGGGATATCAACAAATTAGCAGGAAAGGAGGGATGTCAATATCAGAGATCGATTGAAAACAAGGCTACGATCAATCTCGTCAAAATTTAATCGGTCTCCAATCAAGACGAGATCAATTGGGAATGAAGATCAAGGCTGGGAGAGGCTACGTTTCAAATTTCAGGTCAATCGGAGTTCGTATGCTTAAGATACGATCGATGCAATTCAAGCAACCAACTGTTCATATCAATCAATCCCTACTGTTCATATCCATCAATCCTCCACTGTTCATATCCATCAATCCCCTACTGTTTGTATACATTAATCTCCCAGTGTTCATATCCATCAAGCCTCCACTGTTCGTATCCATCAATCCCCCATTGTTCGTATCCAAGGTTCATGAAGGCATAAAGACAAGCAAACCTTTCAAAAATGTCAAAAGGTCCTAATAGTAGAAGAAAGGAAAACCTTTCGATAAATTCGAAAGGTACACAGCTGCCTATAAAGGGGTGGACCTTCCGACTTAGTCGAGAGCATGGAGTCGAAAGGAAAGATCGCCTGCATCTATAAATAAGACCCAAGGGGTCATGTTTTGGAGATCCGAATTCTCTCATTCTAATCTTGTAACATCTTAATCAATACATTGTAACCCTAATTGGATGATGATTTGTGGATTTAATAAAATAGAGTTTATCATAGAAAAAGAGGGAATCCTAACGCTTTATTAGTTACTTTACCGTTTTGCTTAAATATTTGTCGGTTTAATTCCTATTTTCAGGTTCAACCTCATCGGAAGGTTCTTGTCAACAAGTTCGACAACACTTTTGTTAAAAATGGTTACTGCAACCCTTCGAAGCCGTAAACTCAACAATCTGAACCCTTCGACAAGATCGACAACTCAGTTGGTTCAACAACTATAACCGTCCAAAACCAATCTACTAATGATCTAACCTTTCGACAAGGTCGATACGCACTCCATATCCACCAAAGTATATCATACCCTTCTTGAGCCCGAGGAAGGTTATCACCTTAACCTCTTAGCTAGATAAAAACCAACCTTTTTAAGGACAAACTAAGGGAATTTTAACTTAGTCGAAAAGAAAACCTTCATAGGAAACCTCGTATAAGTTCAACTAAGACAAAAGGTTGTATAATCCAAATGTTAAACCTTTTGACAACGTTGAAGGTCTAACTTAAGAATCAACAACAAATAAAGCAAATAGGAAGGTAATTTCATAAGGGACTCATTCTCATTGTTCAAGCAAGTCTTTCCATCGCGCTTAGCATTACTTCGGGACGTTGACAAGAAATCTTGTTAAAAATTTTGGTGGTAGAAGGATGGCTCGAACCTCCGATCCCTAATCACTTTCCCCAAGGATTAATAAAGTACTTCATTCAAAAAGAAGAAGATGGAAGGAGTCATGAATAATATCGACATCTCAAGCAAAGAGGTTAAGCCGCAATCAACTTTGAAAAACAATATAGTCCCAAACTTCAACTTGGAGAATATAGAAATTGGGCAACCTTCGACCTTAAGGAGGTTGGAAAACAATGAAATTAAAGTCTACCATCTACAACAACAAATGATAACCATGTAGGAGTTTCTTGAAAAAGCATCATCTCAAGGGTCGCTAAAGGTTATGGAAGGAAAAGGTAAGGCACAACGTCTAAATGAAGATCAATATGAGGAGCAAGGAAGTCGGGCTAAGAGAACCATTGAGCAATCAAATAGTTTAAACATAGAACAAATTGAAGGTCACCATGACAACATTCACAACCAAGTTACAGGTAATACAATAAAAAATGTACTCGATGAATTATGGAAATATGTTGTCCTGCAAAAGGCTCCTTTTAGAAGAAATTATGGCAACTAGAATCCCTTCTCACATTCAGATTCTCCTACCAATGTATGATGGAACTACTGATCCAAATGACACCTTACAGCATTCGAAAATTGGATAAACTTGTATACTACTTATGGGACAGTTCGATGAAAAATTTTCTCGATTACTCTTCAAGGAGTAACTATCAAATGATGTAGAAATTACCAAAATAAAACCATTTATTCTTAGAACAATTTTCTTACGACTTTGTGACACAATTTTACAAATTCAGAAATCAAACTATGAGCTTTAGCCTATTAGCTACAATCAAACAGAAACCGGGAGAATCACTAAACAAGTATTTAAAGAGGGTCAATATTGAAGCATTTAAAGCATAAAATGCAACCGATAGAGACAAGTTAATAGCAGTTTGGTCTAGACTAATCAAACAAACCCCTTGTTGGGAACAACTCTATATTCATGGATACAGAGATCTATGAAACTTCTATTTTCAAGCCAAGAAACCTATTCAGATGGAGAAAAATATTCCGTGACAAGGGAATCCCAATGAAGATAAAGGATAGAAATCAATTTTGAATTTCCTGGTGAAAAATTGGAGGGAAAAAATAGTAGGAGGAAAATTCATAAAGAGATTTCTGAATCCAATTATGTGTGTTTGAACAAGCCCCTTTCTTATATTTACGCTGTAGCAAAAGATTTTGAAAGCTTTTCAATTACTAAACCTACATCAAGCCACCCCAAACCAAACAAAAGGAATGATTTTTGCGATTACCATAAAGCAAATGGTCATAAGACTGATGAATGTCGCACCCTATTGAGAGAGGTCCAAAACGCAATCAAGTTAGGATCTCTAAAAGAGTTCATTAAAGAAATTTGAATAGCTTCTTATGATAATAAGAGAATTACCTAGATACTCGAGAACTAACTTTTTCTGCAGATAAATGGCAGATTAATAGTTGAGCCATCAAGTCCAGTGGCATTTGTTTACTATGAACTTTACTTATTCATAAAATTCTAAACTTGATTTGTATTTCAAAATTGATCGTGTACTAATTTGAAATTCAAGTGTCATTATAGGCAAAAAAAAAACCAGTCCATGGCATTCAGCACACCATTGAAGCGCAACAAATTTCTAGCTATTTGAGAAAGATGATTCAAATGCTTGATACAGAGCAAATACCGACGTTTGAGTCAATGCAACACAATGATCGGCTCTCATGAAACCTTGGGCTGCTATTAGTTCTTCATCAATTTCTAAAAGAAATATACACACACACACACACACACTTATTTTCTAAAAAGTTCAATCGACCAAAAGAGATTTTCACAAACATCTTTAAACCTGTTTTATACCACTTGGAAGGAGGACCAAAATTACTTTCATACTTCATAGAAAGTGGGAATGAAACCATTCAATCTTTCCTCGACAATGCCTCTTAAGAAGAGGAACAAAAACTTTGAAAATAACATGTGTGTGTAACAAACAAAAAATGTTTTTGAAAATCAACCTCTGACGTCCAATCCGAAGTACAAAAAATGATTTTTAAAATTTACCTCCGACATCCAATCCGAAGCATAAAAAATTATTTAAAATCAACCTCCGATGTCCAATCCGGAGTATAAAAATTATTTTTGAACATCAACCTCCGATGTCCAGTCGGGAGTATAAAAAATGTTTTTGAGAATAAACCTCCGACTCCCAATCCAGAGCACCTCCTAGAGGGATAGATATAACCCCTAATGTCAAAACCACCTCTAAGGGAATGGGTCAAGGGTAGCACCTATCAGCAGCCTTTTGGAGGAAGGTCGGCTAAGTATATATCCCTTTAAGACAAGGGAAGCCCAAAGAGAGGCTCATAAAGCAATGGATTAAAATGTCCGAGCCCAAAGAAAGGCTCATCAAATAGTGGACTAAGATGCCCAATCCCAAAGAGTGGCTCATCAAAGAATGGACTAAGACGTCTAATCCCAGTGGAGACTCAAAGCAGAAGAATAAAGACAAAAATGTCTATAACTCAAGGAAAAAGTTAAAGCCCAAGAAAATAAAGGATTACAAAAAGAAATCTATCTATCAACTAGGACAAAGTTGGAATCCTAAAGAAAGATACATATAGAGACAGCAGGACAAAGATGTCCAACACTACAGTAGAAAGCAAACAAAGAGTCTAGAATCATATCAAAAAGAGACAAGATATGAATTAGCGTATCCTACAACATCTATTGCTTGGGAAGCAATTGCTATATCAAAGGACTAAGGAATCTGCATCCCAAGAGATGTCATGAGACAAGAAAAGGGATAAAAGGGATCCCTAGCATGGTATCAAAGGCAAAAATATATACGAAAGTCAAAAGAATGAAATAATCAACAAGTTACCGCTAAAGATAATAGAGACCATACTCCAAGTGCCATGACCCGTTTTTGTCAACCAGATATTTTATTTCTACTAAAGAGCAACCGGTCTTATTAAATTTGGATTTTCAATAAATTAAATCACTTTACCCAATATACACTTGAACATTTGAAATAAACTACTTAAAACCCTTTATTTAAAATAAAAGTTCTGAAATTCTATAATAATTTTCCCAAGTAAAACTTTAACCACAACTATTTTAAAATAAAACTATTGTATAATGTATAAATATTAAATAATTATCTTTTGAAAACATAATACTAATTTAACCTTTAAAATAATTACTACTATAATTAATTTGAATAATATTTGTTTTAAATTCTAAAACAATTTAAAATAATCAATTTCTCTGAAACATTCTTTTAAACAATTTTAAAATCCTTAAGTTATACTTAGAAATCCTCTTTTGAAAAATATACTTAGCTTTTCAGGAAATACACCTTCCATTCCAACATAACCCACCTAACCATTTATAAATCCTTCACGATTTATTTTGGTTTAATTTACGTCCCAAGCCTGTAAATTTCTTTTCCACGCTTTTAAAAATAAACCGCCATTTTTTAAAAAAATCACCCTTTCCTTGAAAATTCCCATCCTGTATTTATACTTCCAATTTATCAAAAATTTTGTTTCAAAACCATTAATTCCATACTCACTCCTTTATTAAGATTTAAAATCTTATTTAAATCTGAAATACAAAGTTCATACTTAATTTCAAAGTTCTCCCTTTATTTATTCCAAACTCTTTTAAGTCCTGAATTTAAAGTAAATTCTTCAACTTTTAAAAAATATAACTTGAGTTCTAAAAATTCATTTATCCCTATTTATTCAATTCCCTAAAATTATTTTACTTAAAATTCTCTCTTTTATTTTCCTTCAAAAATCCAACCTTTATATTTTTAATATCTCAATATACCTAAATATATTCAGCAAACCAAGAAATCAATAACTTCAATTTTCAATATAATCTATCATGGATTACCAAATAAATTATATCACTAAATATGAAAATAAATTCACACTTTGGGGAATCCAGTTGGATCCCTCCAACCCGTTTTCCTGCATCCAAAGATGTTAGCACAATATAAGAATACCAATCCTACTTCAAGGAGGATGTCGCGGTATAAAGGGTCATCCGCTATTATGCGGGGTGCATAAGGTCTCATCCGCTATATAATGCGAGAATATCAATCACTCCAATATATATACTATTATATAATATTACATCCAAACAATTAAACAATCAAACAACAATTTAATTTAAACTATTTAAATTTAAATGGTAATCCAAATGAGTGAGATTAATTCACCTTTGATTTTTTGCAACCCATTTCCATCTCGACTTATTTCCTTCATGATTTTGACCTTACTGCTTAAAAACATCTCTTGAGCTCGAAGACTCCATCTCAGTCACGAATCAATGGTCACGATTGAAGTAAACCTTCCCGAGTTGCTCTGCTACGATTGCCAATCCTCCACGTGCCCATGCGAGCCCACGCGAACCTCAAATAATCGTCGAACTCCACTCACACAATAGCCCAAATCTCATTATGCAGCCGAACTCACTCCCATGCCTGCCACCAGATCGCGACCACCCCACTTGAATGCACTGCTCGAAATCGAGCTCCCTTTCAAAAACGAATTGCATCGACATGTGCCCATCCCCATAATTGAACCCGAGGTCACTGCCCTCTTCCTTTTTCTTCGCCCTCCAGTCGATTTATTCCTTTAATACCCGCCATGAACCCATGCCAAGTCGATCTCGAATCGAAGAGAACATGGATCGCGAATCGATTCGAAATCGATTCTTATATCGCTATTTCAAATCAGTCAAAGAGGGAGGAGGTGGAAATCTATAGTTGCGAAATCATTGCTTCCTCTTTTTTTCTTTTTTTAAGAAATCGGGAAGACTCGATTTCGATTTTGAAATGAAAAATGGGAGGAGTGAATGATATATATATATATATTCTGGTGTATCGGCCATGGCCAAACTTTTAAGTGGGAAGGAAAAGAAATTAGGAAGGCCGATCATTTCTTACGGGCAACCATATGTTGTGAATATAAATATAAAAATTTCTCAAAACCGTTTGCATTATTAAAAGAAAGAATAGAGGGGACAGGAAGAGATGTTTACGTGCTTCAAACAGCTTGCTACAATGACAGCAAAAAGCTCTGATGTGAAGTTTATTTGACCAATCCAATAAAGTATTTTATATTTAAATTTAAATCGCCCTGAATTTATAGCTTAAAATCTTGACATCCGATTGAGGTATGCCGCTGGGCGTTTATAATGTTATACCCCTATTCTGAACGCAATGGAAAAGGTTTCGAGTCCTAATTCGATCATATAGAGAAGATAGCTTTTTAAACCCAGTTATTATATTGAATTTCCGATATAGATTTCAGCGCGTTTACTTACCGTATGATCACACGACAATTCCAAACGCTACGAAATTTGAGATCCAATAATAAAACACTATTACCGATCCAATGAAATTGGTTTCGTCGAATTTCAAGACTGTGCCCAGAGGGCTTATTTTTAAATATCAATTTAAACAATATATTTTCAAAACTAACCAAAACACTTTCAATTTCACTTTTAACACTTTTACTATCTTCAGTATTATCAATATAAATTTTATATGCCTCTGAAATATTTTTAATAAGCTTAAAACTCAAGATTGAATATTTTGCCCAATTCCTAGTAATTAAATTCAATAATTTAATTATCAAATAAATGAAGATATTTGAAATTCAAGTTAAAAATTAACTTTTAAATATTTAAAATCAATTAAATATTCTAATTTCAAATGTCCAAAAACCCGGATCGTTACATTCCCCCCTCCTTTTAAATAATTTCGTCCTTGAAATTACTAGTGAAGATAACCCGTTAACTATCTTTCCAAAATAAACAGTTTTTAATAATTCCCCAACATAAATCTGTTTATAAAAGACCCACTATCACTTTTAATAACTTCCCAAACTCTTCCATAGTTCTCAAAAAACATTACTTATTCAACCATTCAAATTATAATTCAAATTCAAATTTTAAATTATCAAAAAATTTCTAACTCTCTAAATTTTGAAGAAATTTCGCCAACGTCTCCTTTGCGCGGCTGGATCGATACGCCTACAAACTGCCTCTACGGCCCCTATATTTCAAAAGAAAACAAAAGCCAAGTGGCTAGATCAGAAAACCATCAAATTTCATACGACAAATTAAATACATACCTTTTAGTCGGGCAATTCATATTATTTTCTGAAATCAAACACCAATTCCGTTTTGCTTTCAAATACCTGTATCCTACTTAGCAATAATATCCAATCACAGAATTCAAAATCATTTTATTCATTTCCTTTTAAAAAAATTAATATCTATTTCATTTAAGCCCATATGATGTACCTATATCATCCGTACGCAATATCAAATCCGATCGCTCACTCGATCACACAATTTCACTTCCAAATTACTATCGTCCACCCAACTCTCTGGTGCGGACTCAGATCTGGTTTCTTGATCAGAAACCTCCATTCTCCTTGCATAGCCACATACTATGATAGTGAATTTTTAGAATCAATCAAAAATTCATAACCAGTGTTCGCCGTCGAAAATCGAGTGAAAAAAATCCTAACTCGGATTGATATAACTATCTCGAAATTTTATGCGCGAATCTGAATCAAATCATTATGCAAATAGAATAATATACGTACATCCTACATATTTATCTTCATTGATTATTAGCTAAATCAATTTTCTTTTCATTCACATTCATTTTGATTTCTATTCACTTATTCACAATTATTCCATTTCACAACTTTACTTAACCTTTATTCAATATTAACTTAGAATATTTTCCCAATACCAAATTGTACTTAAGAATTTCAACCTTTGTTCTTGAGTTCAATATAAATATTTCACACACTTAAATATTTATTTTTCACTTTACTGCTTTAGTTTATATCTACTTCTATTCAAATTGGATCTCCAATTCCTATATGAATTAAATTTACCTTTTATTTTTAAATATTGAATTTAATTCATCTCATCTCAAACCATATTTAATTAATCATATCTTTAATTAGTTCCACTTACTAATTTATTCTAACTCTCAATGTATTTCCAAATTTTAATTATTTTAGTCCACTTCGAATTAATTCTTCGACTTCACCTTACTTTGCACAATTCAAATTAAATACCTTCCCAATATTCAATTTATTTATTTGCTTACCCATTTAAATCAATTAGCTTCCTTACTAATTTTACTTTCAATCTTTTGTTTTATTTAGTCCAACTTAAGTAATTTTCCATTTATTTACAAATATAAATTCATTTATTCATACACAAATTTATTTCCAACTTAATAAATTTTATTTCAATGGCCATTGCATTCAGTCTACTTAAATTTTTCCTCAAAATTCACTTTTACTTAACTTAATTCGTTAAATTCCAATTCAATTCAAATTTTTAAACTTCTTTAAGTTCTTCACTTATTTACATTCCACTTACTAATCTCCTTTGAATTTCTTTTCTTAATTGGTGTGCTTCGTTTCACACTTTCTTTAGTTCAACCCTTCTTCAAGTTAAATTTTATTCTAACAAATTTCAAATTTTATAAGTTATCAAACCCATTTATATTCTATAAACATTTTCAAACTAACTCCAGAGTATTTTAAACAATTACTTAAGTATTTCAAAATCATTTTTTTAAAATCATTTGTATCCCAAAATCCTTTGGTATATCCAATTATTCCTTTATATTTCAAAATCAAACCCAACTATGCAAACAAATCCCAATTCAAAACCTCCTAGCGGTAATTCCTCCCTTAAAAACTCGAAAATGAACATCAATGATGCTGCAGTCATCATCAAAGTTATTTTCCAGTGACCGAAGAGAGTTTAGTACTTTTAATCTTTTAAAAACATTTTCAAATATTTTCAATTCCAAATCTCACCAAATTTCAAATCCAATTCAAAAATATTTCCAAATAATATTTCATTATTCCTCCGAAGCCTTTTGAAAATCATTTTCAACTCAAAGGAATTTAATTTCCAAAATTTCAAATTCCAAATCCTTTCAAATCCCTATTCAAATATCACTTTGGAATTTTATTCCATTATAAATCACATTTATAATTCACATTTAAAAATACCATTTGTTATATAAATTTATTCCTTAACCATTGGTTATAATTTTAATTCCTAGTTCAAATTCCACACAACAATGATAACAATTTAATATTATCACTTCCTAATAACCAACAACCATATATACTCATAATAGTTTATAGAAAAGAATCTTCCTTTTATATATAAAAATAATTTGGGAAAAAATATTTCATTTACCCCATTTAAAACAACACTATGTCGAGTCGTTCTATTCAAGTGTTTAGAGATTCCTATGAATAATATTAATTACTCGTATTGACCAAAATCCATAAGCCACTCAACAAATTAATCGACACAATATTAAATGATTTTATATTCACTAACAAATACGCACGCATATCTATTAATACACTCAAACTTATTCTAGAGTACCACTGACTCTATTTTTAATGAGTAATTCCCACCAGAGCCAAGTTTCTCGCTTAACCTCTAGCTCTGGTACCAACTGTCACGACTCGATTTTTTTCGACGCCCGAAAATCGACATCAATATGTCCACTGTATTAAATGCCGAACAATCGAATGCCGAAAAAACAGACCGTAAGGTAAAGAAGGAGGTAGAAGAAGAGAAACAAAATAACATCAGAATCTCACAATCGCAGGGGAACAATATATAATAGTTAAATGATTGATCTTTATACAACAAAACTATATCTGTTTTATACATTACATCATCAGAATACATCACAATCAAAAAAATTACTGGGCAGTTAATCTAATTTGTCCTCACAAAAGCTGACTATACAGCTTATACTGCATAGCGGAATATACATCAAGTACATGTGATACGTCTCACCATCCAACTCATCTCTTGAGCTCCATAGCATCCTATCTTGTATCCTATAATACTCGGTCTGACCCGAGCATTATAGTAAAATAACAACTGAGTCAGTCTAGAAAACTAGCATGAGAATACACACTCAATTGGATTATTAAAGTTTCCAAAATCATTTGAAATCAAAGGTATCTCGTAAGAACCATGCCACAAATAAACATGTCGGGTTTTTACCTTACGATAACCAAAACATCTCTTATAAAAATCCTCTGATATTATAATAGTGTCTAAGTACAAATACTTATTCAAATAGTCGAAATTGTTACATTCATTAAAATTCCAACAATTAATAGGCTCTACAATAAAAACCGTAAAGGCACGTATGGAGAATGGATTTCCAACTAATTACTAGGCACTATGGTACCACCTATCACGGTACCTGGTCTAGATCAGCATACTGAGGACCCCTCTTGTTCCTCTACAGTACAAGACCGGAGCTACCCCTTACTGGATAGTCCAAATAAGATCACCCCACGGTTGGGATCAACAACCGCCCACACAGACGAATAAAGGGATATCTAGACATGGATGACCTTACCCTAATTGGATGCTACCCACTTAGCCTTCCTGCATATCCCCTGATTTTCAATCATTCCCGGTTGGTGAGGCTCGAGGCTAAGCGTCACCTTTTTAGAACACATCTCAGTTAGAATGCTCATCGTCCTCCTGACGATGTTCTAGAAGCATTCATCCATACAAGTCTGTTCTGGGTCCGAACGGAACCGAAGGCACTATTCCTACTACATCCATTTTGGAATCAACCTCAGGATTTGTAGCGATTAGCCCTTGCACTTCATTGCTCCATCTTCGACTCCAAGCTCTTGTCTTCATCATGAAAAATCACTCGTTGGATTGAAGTGTTTTTCGGATCTTAAATCCGATCTTGGTCTCTTCAAATCAACGTTCGCTATTTCCCAGTAAACTCAACCTCGGTACTTTAGGAAATACACAGACGAAGATAAGATCGGAGATCACCTCCTAACCATTAGTGGATGGATTTTCTTATAAACATCCTAGAAGAGCAAACGAGTTTAAACGTACAGCATAGCACCTCGAATGGTAACTGTACCATATAATCCTCATACCTCTTCTAGATATTTCCAAAGTTATATTTAGGTCCAGATTTGATAGTCGGTTATTTAACTATCAAAATCAACCAATTCAACCAGATATTTTATTTCTAGTGAGGAGCAACCAGTCTTACTAAATTTGGATTTTTAATAAATTAAATCACTTTACCCAAAAATATACACTTAAAACATTTGAAATAGAACTACTTAAAACCCTTTATTTAAAATAATAGTTATGAAATTATAAAATAATTTTCCCAAGTAAAACTTTGGCCACAACTATTTTAAAATACAACTATTGTGTAAAGTATAAATATTAAACAATTATCTTTTTAAAACATAATACTAATTTAACCTTTAAAATAATTACTACTATAATTAATTTGAATAATATTTGCTTTAAATTCTAAAACAATTTAAAATAATCAATTTCTCTAAAACATTTTTTTAAACAATTTTAAAATCCTTAAGTTGTACTTAGAAATCATCTGTTGAAAAATATAATTAGCTTTTCAGGAAATACACCTTCCATTCCAACATAACCCGCCTAACCATTTACAAATCCTTCTCGGTTTATTTTGGTTTAATTTACATCCCAAACCTGTAAATTTCTTTTCCACACTTTTAAAAATAAGCCAACATTTATTTTATTTTTTTTAAAATCATCCTTTCCTTAAAAATTCCCATCCTAAATTTATACTTCCAATTTATACAAATTTATTTCAAAACCATTAATTCCATATTCACTCCTTTATTAAGATTTAAAATCTTATTTAAATTTGAAATATAAATTTCATACTTAATTTAAAAATTCTCCCGTTGTTTCTTCCAAACTCTTATAAGTCCTGAATTTAAAATAAATTCTTCAATTTTTAAACAATATAACTTAAGTTCTAAAATTCATTTATCCCTATTTATTCAATTCCCTAAAATTGTTTTACTTAAAATTCTCTCTTTTTTTTCCTTAAAAAATTCAATCTTTATATTTTTGATATCTCAACATACCTAAATGTATTCAGAAAACCAAGAAATCAATAACTTCAATTTTTAGTATAATCTATCATGGATTATCAAATAAGTTATATCACTGAATATGAAAATAAATTCACATTTTGAGGAATCCAGTTGGATCCCTCCAACCGGTTTCCCTGCATCCATAGATGTTAGCATGATATAAGAATACCATTCCCACTTCGATGGGGATATCGTGGTATAAAGGGCCATCCACTATTATGCGGGACGCATAGAGTCTCATCCGCTATATAATGCGGGAATATCAATCACTCCAATATATACACTATTATATATGATTACATCCAGACAATTCAAACAATCAACCAATAAATTTATTTAAACTATTTAAATTTAAACGGTAATCCAAATGAGTGAGATAAATTCACCTTTGATTTTATGCAACCCATTTCCATCTCGACTTGTTTCCTTCATGATTTTGACCTTACCTTACTGCTCAGAAACATCTCTCAAGCTCGAAGACTCCATCTCAGTCATGAATCGATGGTCATGATTGAAGCAAATCTTCCCTAGCTGCTCTACCACGATTGCCAATCCCCCTCGTACCCATGCGAGCCCACGCGAGCCTTAAATAATCATCGAACTCCACTTACATAGCAGCCCAAATCTCACTACGCAGTCGAACTCACTCCCATGCCTGCCACTAGATCACGACCACCCCACTTGAACGCACCGCTCGAAATCAAGCTCCCTTTCAAAAATGAATTGCCATCGACATGCGCCCATCCCCAGAATTGAACACGAGGTCACTGCCCTCTTCCTTCTTCGCCCTTCAGGCAATTTCTTCCTTTAATTCCTGCCACAGACCCATGCCAAGTCGATCTCGAATCAAACAGAATATGGCTCGCGAATAGATTCGAAATCGATTCTTATATCGCTATTCAAATCAATTGAAGTGGGGGGAGGTGGAAATCTGAAGTTGCGAAATCGTTGCTTTTTTTATTTTATGAAATCATGCAGATTCGATTTCGATTTTGAAATGAAAAATGGGAGAAGTAAGTGATATATATATATATATATATATATATTTTCGGGTGTATCGGCCATGGCCAAACTTTTAAGTGGGAAGGAAAAGAAATTAGGAAGGTCGATCATTTATTGCAGGCGAACATATGTTGTGAATATAAATATAAAAATTGCTCAAAACCATTTGCATTATTAAAAGAAAGAATGGAGGGGACAGGAAGAGATGCTTACGTGCTTCGAATAGCTTGCTACAGTTACAGCAAAAAGCTTTGATGTGAAGGTTATTTGACCAGTCCAATAAAGTATATTATATTAAAATTTAAATTTAAACTGCCTTGAATTTATAGCTTAAAATCTTGACATCCAATTGAGCCGTGCCACTAAGCGTTTATAACATTATATACCTATTAGGAACGCAATGGAAAAGGTTTCGACTTCTAATTCGATCGTATAGAGAAGATAACTCTTTGAACCCAATTATTATATTGAATTTCCAATATAGATTTTAGTGCGTTTACTTACCGTATGATCATAGGACAACTCCAAATACTACGAAATTTGAAATCTGATAATAAAACACTATTACAGATCTAATGTAATTGGTTTCGTCGAATTCCGAGGCTGTGCTCCAAAGGACTTATTTTTAAATATCAATTTAAACAATATGTTTTCAAAACTAACCAAAACACTTTCAATTTCACTTTTAACACTTTTACTATCTTCAGTATTATCAATATAAATTTTATAAGCCTCTGATATATTTTTAATATGCCTAAAACTCAAGATTTAATATTTTTCCCAATTTCCAGTAATTAAATTCAATGATTTAATTATAAAATAAATGGAGATATTTGAAATTCAAGTTAAAAATTAACTTTTAAATATTTAAAATCAATTAAATATTCTAAATTCAAAT
This sequence comes from Allium cepa, assembly GCA_030765085.1. NCBI lineage: Eukaryota > Viridiplantae > Streptophyta > Magnoliopsida > Asparagales > Amaryllidaceae > Allium > Allium cepa. The sequence goes on from CM060944.1 coordinate 240,475,003, forward strand.
GTCCAAAATCACGGGTCGTTACACCAAGAATGGATTGAGTAAACCGCAACTGAGTCCCTGGAAATAGGGTAATCCCTTAGAACAAAAGAAACTCTATAAATATATAAGGAACCAATATTCCTATTAATCACAAGGTATTGCAGATGAGATCCAACTCCGGTATATCAAAAACTTTAATGATCCATTGGTTAAGGAGAGTGTTGTTTGGCTAGGTAGATTTCTAATTTAATATTGGATGAATTTCTAATAATCTATTTGTCAGTTTGGATCCGGACAAAATTTTGGTTAGGTTCCTGATTTATGGACTTTCAATTCCTTTTAGTGAAGATTTTGTTTATAATGATTTGCTAATTTCATTGACTTCATGATGATTTATCGATTTCATTAGAGAATTTCTATAAAGGCTTCATATTTTATTCCTCGTTTTACGGTTTCCCAATTCCTTCTTTAACTTTTGAAATGGCTTATGAAATTTACATACATGAATTTTCATAATGATTTCCCATCATTCTTTGTTTTCTTGAGTTCCTAAATTCTTAACTCATTTGTGGAGTTTTTATGATAATTTATGGATTTCCCATTGATTTTTGTGATGATTTGTTGATTTTGCATTCATCATTTTTTTATTAAATCACTATGGTGATTTCTTGCTGAATTATTGGTTTAATGAACTTGTCTATTGATTTCTTTGATGATTCATGAATTTTATTTGTTACAATCTCCTATTAAATTTTCATGACGATTTCCTATTAATAACTTGTTTCATGAGTTCATGATTTCTTGGTTCCCTTTATTGATTTTTTATGATAATTTATGACATTCACCTTCTGATTTTGAATAAGAACGGACGGGTTTCAGGTCACATTTTTGATTCTTGGATGTTTAATTCCCTGATTTAATAGAATTTAAGCTTCCTATTAATTTTGTAATGATTGATGAATTTCGTATTTCTAATTTTCCTATTGGAATTTTTGGACAATTTTCATTAGGGTTTTAAATTGATGAATTCTAAAACTACTTGATGATTTTCATGATGATTTATGAATTTCTAATTTCTTTATTGGGTGTTTAACATCCTTTATAAGATTTCTTAATGAATTTTGACATTTCCTTGTGAATCTTCATGGTGATTTGTGAATTTTGCATTCTCAATGGATATGGAATAATTTCTTATTGGATTTTTGATACAGTGAATTTCGAATTTCCTTGTTAGTCCTTATAATAATTCGCAAATTCGATTCTCTATACCTCCATGGTAGAATTTGGATGGTTTTCTGCCTATTTTCTACTTTGTTGAGACTCACGCTTTCCATTGGCTTTTGATGAGAATTTAGCATTTTCCAATTCTCGGTCGTTTTATTGGATTTGCATGTCACTGATTTTAAAAAATCTTATGTTTCCTTAATCATTTTCATCCTGATTCATGAATTTTATATTTCTATTGTCCTTATTGAGGTTTTTGATGATGACTATTTAGATTTCTTATCGAATTAATTTTGAAATTTCCTTGTGGGTTTCCCTGTTGATTTATGGATTTTCTATGCTTGATTTTCTCATTGAATTTTGAATGATCTTTTGTCAATTGACCAATTCATGGACTTTAAATTTCCTTGTGGATTTTAAGGACAATATATGAATTTCACATCTCCGATTTCTTTATGGGACATTTACTGAATTCCTAACTTTATAAATTCCATATTCTGCTGTTGAATTTTATGATGATTTGTGAATTTTCCATTGAATTTAAAATTTGATTTCAATGCGATACCTTCATGACACCAAATGGAAACATTACTAAACCATTTCCTACCTCTTCACTAAGTAAGAATTACCAATCAATAGTTTAACGTTGAAAATAAAGAAAACTTGGAGGGACAAGGAAAAGTCCCCGATAGCATGAAATTAATTTCCACAGGTTGAAAAGGTTTAACTCAAGAAGAAATATCAAGAGTATGTAAAAGACTTTCTCCAAATGTTCATTTATTTGAACCGACATCAGAAAATCAGGTGATATTATTCCACATTCTTAAGGAAGTTTAATTATGGTCATTATAAAGCAACTTATCTAAAAACATTACCCTAGTGAGATCTTGAATATTAGCTTCATGAATTTAAGATTGCTCTTCAGATTTCATAACAAAGTTACAATGTTGATAGAAGTTATAATCTATTTTGAAGGAAGCAAAGAAGGAAGTTCATTAGAGTTTTGTCCTAAAGAACAAAATCTTTTTTCATACAAGAGGGGGGATAAATGTTATCCATAAAATATTCTCAGGAATAAAAGTATGAAAGAAGGATCACAAGAGCATTAAGAAAGATCAAAAGCATCAAGATAGTCAGTTAACCATACCTTCCGACAAGGAGCTTTCGACTTTGTCAAAGGCTATCTTTCAAAGTCTATATGCAGGATGTTACTCCAAAATCCACCTTTCGACTAAGTCGAAAGGTCTTTCAACGAAAACAAAGAAAAAAGGGCACAGTCCCAAACCTTTCGAAGAAGTCAGAGTGATGCAATCATCAGAGGTTAACAGTCCCAAACCTTTCGAAGGAGTCAAAAGGTTTCATCTCTTAGTATCCAAGGACTTCTTACATTTCGAAGAGGATGAAGAAGTCAAAAAAGTGTGAGCAACTCCATAGTGACCTTTTTCGAAAGCATAGCAAGCCTTTCGAACTAGTTAAAACACATACAAGATACCTTTCGTCAATGTCGATAGGTTTATGAAGAAAGCAACATTCATAAGTCAGCAAACAATTAAAGACAACCTTTCGATGACATTGAAGGGAAGCATAGCTTTCAACAACAAACATGTGAAGTGCAACCTTCCGACAAGGTCGAAAGGTTCATAGTAATCTGGAGAAGTGGAACCTTCCGACAAGGTCGAAAGGTTCACAACAGTATACAAAAGGAAACCCTTCGACAAAGTCGAAAGGTTCAGGAAGGCATAAAGACAAGCAAACCTAGTATGAGCTGCTTTGGGTCACAGGTAGGCGTGCTTCGAGTCATCACCTAGGGAAACTTGGGGTCGACGGTGATGATGGAATTGGGTTCAGCTATGGTCTTGATGGGCTCGGATTACTCAGGAAGCCTAGTAACTCTGATTTTGCATATAAATACAGCAGACGGGGCTTCAAAAAAGGAATTCTCTCACTCTGTTTCCCTTCATCTTCTTCATTAGGCTACTTTGTGATTATTGTTTTAAAAACTATGGATTGTAACTACAATTGATTTAATATCAATAAAAAGGAAATTTCTAGAGTGGACGTAGGCCAGAGTCAGCCGAACCAATATAAACCTCTGTTATTAATACTTGCTTTTTAATTTTGATTGTTCTTCGTATTTATACTCTCTATATGCACTCTATCTATTATTTGTGACTGTGAATTGGTGCTTTCAACGGCGTTTGGGTATTAGTGATTAATTTTGGTGCTAACATTTTGGTGCTTCCATTGAGAAATCTAGCACTCAGGACTCTGAAGCTTGGATTTTGGATTTAAAGGCTTGGGAACTTGGATTCTGGAAGCTATGGCAAAAAAATTGATGAGGATACAAAGGACAAGATCGAAACAATAATGGATGCTATGCAGGAAAGGACGCTAAAAAGGCGGAAGGAAATGATGCATAACTTACTCCAACAGGTTGGACAAGTTGGAGCGCAGGACCAAGGAAAGGAAACAGGAAGGATGTTGAGTGGATACAAGAAGCCTCAGAAGGAGATGGATCTAACTAACTGGAATACAAAGGCTCATCTAGAAAAGGATAATCTAGAATCCCCGCATGGACTCGGAGGCAGGATGGAAACGATGATTGAAGCTTATGGATGCCGGAATAGCTGGAATTTGGAATCCAGGACTTAGAACAGAAATTAACTAGCTCGGATATGGATTGGAATGACTAGGGGAAAAACCCAACAAAGGAAGATGGAGCGACACCCATCACTCTCATGGATTGGCACAACTACCCACGGTACTGGGGGCATGGGTCTCATTGGCTTTTCGAAGAATTGGAGAGCGATGATGGAACAGGAACAGCCGTCACCCATCACAAACTAGAGTGAGCCCTGCTTAAGGGCATAGTCAATCTTCCTTTGATCGAGATTGAATGAGCTCAATAATAATAAATCCTATACCAAAGCGGCTAAGTCACTTACACATATACAGGATCGTAGACGGTCCTTAGGCATGCACTAAGATGGAGATGAACCACCATGACAAATGATTTAGAAACTCACTTAAACACTAAATTTGACATTGATAATGATGAACCTCGACCTCGAATGGTCACAATTTTCCTCGAATGGCATCCGATCTCGAACGATCACAATTCTCCTTGAAAGACAGCAGACTCCGAACAGTCATAATTCGTCTTGAACGGCACTCGACCTCGAATGCCACAATTTGCCTCAAATGGCATCTGACCTCGAACAATCACAATTCACCTCAAACGGCACCTGACCTCGAACGGTCATAATTCGCCTCGGACGGTACCCAACCCCAAATGGTCACAATTCGCCTCGAACGGCATTCGATCTCGAATGGTCACAATTTGCCTCGAAAGGCACCCGACCTCGAATGGTCACATTTTGCCTCGAACGACACCCTAACCGAAGAGTTAAGGGATGGATATTGGAATTTAGTTGGAAATTAATCGCTTTATGTTCAATGACATTGAAACAGAATGCAAGGAGCGACGCCACTTTGCCAGAGAGCGATAGAATCGGCTGACTTGTCGTTGTTTCCCCTTCACTGGAGAGTGACAGTGTTGGATCCAGTAAGAGCCCGAAGAGGTTCTAATCAATCTAGGACTTAGTAGTGGCATCGCTTTATGTTCAAGGATATTGAACCGGAGTGTAGGGAGTGATCCTGCTTCGCCGTAGAGCGATAGGATTGGCTCACTCAATGTTGTTTTCCCTTCACCGAAGAGTGACAGGATGGGATCCAGTAAGAGCTCAGAGAGGCTGAGAATGGTTTAGGAGACTAGGGCATTGCATAACGTTCAAAGACACTGAATCGGAATGCAAGGTATAGGTTGTTTCGCCAGAGTATGGCAGGATCTGCCTGTTCAATTAAGTTTGGATCGAGCTTAACAAGGTCCAAAGAGGCCGTTAACGATCTGGAGAGATCGTAAGACTTGATTATTGACTTCCAAGATATGACAAGGATTCGGATAGTGGCTTCGAACAGCTAAGGATTTGGAAAAGGACCCGGAGTGGTCCCATGTTTGGATTTGGACCCAGCGAGGTCTTGAATTTGGGTTTCAGGATCCAAAGAGGTCTCGAACTTGGATTTGGACTCAGAGAGGCCCCGTCTTTGGATTTGGACCCGGCGAGGTCCCAGATATGGAATACAGGACCCAAAGTGGTCTCGGACTTGAAAAAAACTATTTGGAGAGGTTGTGAATTATGTTAATGGATTTGGAATGAATTAGGAATTGGATAACGACTCAAAAAATTTATGGACTTTGGATATTGGATTTAAAGCTATTAAAAACACGCCTTCCAATAGCAAGGCATGTTTTAGGGAGAAAATGTTAACCCGCCTTTTGGTAAGGCTGTAAACAAGTGGATTTAACTAAATCAACTTCCAGGTTATCGAGGCTGGAATATGATTGTACTGGTTTGTATGATGGATAGACGATCGATCATGGATGATAAACATGATTATGAAGCCGAGAGTCGGCATAATCGATGGACAAAAGGTGTGGGATACTTGAAATATGAGTTTCGACAAAAATCAAGTCACTTTGAGATGGAAGAAATTTGCTTCGAGACGCACTTGGGTTTGCTTCAAATTTTTGTGGTAGTTACTTCGAGTAAGAGAGGGCCTTGCTTCGGGTCACTCAGGTCGACGTGTTTTCATGAGCACCGTAGCTAACTCCGTGTCGACATCCATCAGGCTTCAGGTCAGCAAGATCACATCTTTGCTTTGGCATAAAATACCTAGTGTCGGCATCTTCTTGGATTGGTGCGTTTAGGCGACTTTGGGTTGGCACATTCACAAACCCGGGTCGGCATATGGATGTCGGATTGGCATGTTGAGGCATTTCAAGAGATCGGCATGATCCTACTTGCTCCGGGTCGGCTGTGGCTGGTTCGGCATCAAGCTCTTAGGTTGGCATCATTGAGAGGTCGGCATATTGTGATTGCTTTAGGTTGGCAGCTCCTAGTCTTTGGGTCGGTAGCTTGGACTTGGGGCGGTGTATTGTATCTGGTCCGCTACTTCGGGTCGCAGCTCACTCAACTTCGGGTCAGTGGAACACATGCTTCAGGTCGGTTAAGGGAAATCAGGTCAGTGTATTGAAGGCATGGGGTCAATGTAATATTGCTTTGAGTAATAGCACAAGATGCTTCGGGTCACAAGTAGGCGTTCTTTCGGGTCATCACCTAGGGAAACTCGAGGTCGGCAGTGATGATGGATTTAGGTTCGGCTATGGTCTTGATGGGCCCGGATCACTTAGGAAGCCCAGTAATTTAGATTTTTCCTATAAATACAATAGGCGGGGCTTCAAAGAAGTGATTCTCCCACTCTGTTTCCCTTCATCTTCTTTACTAAGGCTACTCTACCATTATTGTTTTAAAAACTCTGGATTGTAACTATAATTGATTCTGATATCAATAAAACGGAAATTTTTGGAGTGGACGTAGCCAGAGTCAGCCGAACCACTATAAATCTTCTATTATTACTGCTTTCTTTTTAATTTTGATTGTTCTTAATATTTATACTCGCTACAAACACTATATCTATTATTTATGATTGTGAAGTGGTGCTTTCAACGGTGTTGGGTATTAATGACTAATTTTTGTGCTAACGCATTACTTCGGGACGTTGACAAGAAATCTTGTTTTGATTTATGAATTTGAGAACTCATTTTGAAGTTATTATACCATAGAAATGCTTTACAGGCTCATGGAGATTATACACAAGTTTCTAGCATAATTTCAATCAGAATGTGAGAAAGGCCGATTTCCAAATTAGAATGTTTTATCCAAATCTCTTCAAGTACAACATATTTTAATAAATTTATAAATATTTTTTATTATTTATTATGATACTGATGGTTTTTATATCAAGATAGGACAATATTCCAAATTATTACTATTTATACTTATGTATAAAAAGATTTTGCAAAGGCTTTTTGATATATATATATATATATATCAGCTTACTAAATAATGTCTATATATATGAATGTAAAAGTTTAACAAACTCCTTTTTCTAATATAAATATTAGCTTATAAGCTAATATATATTTTAAGAAGGTTTTTCAAAGCTTAATACTTTATAAAATTGCACGACATCGATCAAATGAGGAATTGATTTAAACGGATTAATGAAACGAGTGGTATGGAATGCTCGCGTTTATTTTTTCGATTAATTCTCGGACTTGTTCGATTGAGCCATTTACACACACGAGTGGAGATCGCTAATTTACAGTAAATGTTTAAATAAATCCTTATGGTATAGGACACACGGTTGTTATTTATTCAGTTACTATTTAGGTATATGATGCTTATCGATGAGTTTTTGACTTGCCCTTGGAGTTTATATGCATTTTCCTATCTTGGAGTTTATAGGTTTATACCTATTTTGGACTTTTCATAGGTCTTGTGCCTATCTTGTAGTTCATAGGACTTGTTCTTATCTTGGATTTCATAGGTCTCTCACCTATCTTGGAGTTTTATAGGCTCTCGCCTATCTTGGAGTTATTATGGGAATCATACCCATCTTGGAATTTATAGGAATGTGTCTATCTTGGAGTTACATGCATGTAGAATTTATTCACTAATCTTGGAGTTTGGCACCTTTTCCCTTTTGTTGTGATTTTTGGATTTCTATTTATGATTTCTAGATTCTATATTATTGTGCTATCACCAAATGGTTTTGAGGAAATTGCTTTCTGAAGTTGTATTGGGTTTTGATATTTGATGACTACATTCTTGAAGTTATTGAAATATGCTTGATATTATCGATACTTGACTTGACTTGATGACTATATTTGAGATATGGTTCATTTTGCCAGTTAATTATCTTGTAATTTCATCTATTTTAGTCTAGACTAACTCGTCTATTATTTTATAATACTCGAGCCAGACAAAGATCTTTTCAGTCCTTCACCTTGATGCTTTTAGGATGGACTTCCTATCAGTTAGCTAGATGTTTACATTTTTCATCACTATGTGTATATTTATGTTTATGATGTACTTTACGTCGAGCTAGATTCATTTTATGTACAGTTTCGCGTCTTTAAGATGTAGTATTTTTGTATTTTGTAGTCTATATCATGTATCTATTTTGGGTCTATCTGATTTTGTATTTATTTATATTCCACCGTGTATATTTTGTGATCTGTGTTTTTGTGATTATATTTATCATATATTATTCTAGATTTTTATTATAGCCACTGTAGTTTTCTTTTAGGCATGAATTGTATACATCGATTCCACTTGAGAAAAGAAATGTTTAACACCTTAATCGACGTATCAATGCTCACTTAAGGAAAAATTCAGGGATAGTCGCTCCTAACCAACCGTATTCGTCGTATTAGTAGATGATATTACTTTGTAACGTCCATTGTTAGTGTGAGTCTCGAAGTGGGGCATCATACCAACATGCTAGATCTATCTGATCTTCTGGATGCAATCTACTCACTCAAAAGCTATGTCTAACCATACTCACTACTAGGACAACCTAACTGGTAATTTTTCCCTAATCCCAAAATGCGATGTTGGATCATAATGATGTAAGCAAGCCAATGATAATTATGCAATATAACCGATCAAACGGTAATATGAACATATAACATCATTCATTAACATATGTTCATGTGATAGTCATTGACATCGCAAGTTACTTAAATTAAGTAGTGCTTCTTTTAGCAATTTCACACAAAACTTGGTCTAAACACCATTTTATTTCCTTAAAAAAATTTATCCTTATAGACGATTAATAACTAAAAATCATTCGTTAAAACAAGGAAAACATAGGCCATTACTTAGCCAAAACCTTATGCCAAACATCATCATCTTTAATTAATCTTTAAATCATTAGGTATCAAAATGAGGTTGTCAAACCTCTAAAATAGGTTTTGAAAACAAATAATTTCGATTTATAAAACATAAGGCCATAAGGTCCAAATCAGTGGTTGTTGAATTTCTAATATACATAGGTTGTCACACCTATAAAACTTAGCTTTTGGTTTGCATAGTATATGGCTTACGTGCCCAAAGGGCAAAGATGTCAAATTTGTAAGTTTACAGCATCCTTGCCACAAAACATTAGTTCTCAAAAATATAGACTTACAGCATCATTGCCATAAAACGTTGGAATCAAAGCATTTATGCCACTTAGAATGGATGTCGAAAATAAAGGGATGTCGACATCTTAAAACCTTGATGCCAGATCTTTAAACAAAAAAGAGTGCCACATTTTTCAAAGAACCCTTTTAATTATGAAATCATAGGGTTGCCAAATCTCCACAACTAGAGTTACCGAAATCCTATATGTATTTGGGTATCGAACTTCTATATGAATAGATTCATTACATACCTAGCATGTGGATATCGTATGTTTCTCTTCATATAGATGTCGAATTTATAGCTTCGCTATCTCATAGAAACTAGATGTCGACTATTACAGGGATTTCGGACCTTTAAATTGACGTAATGGAAATTCTGTAAATAAGCTTAAAACTGATTTATTTCTTTATACAGACACTTCCTTTCACCAACTCTTATCCCTTGTCAAATTTTTATTAGTTAATAAAATACTACCGGTTTCTTTTTAGAAAATGGCCGAAACGATAATTTACTATTATTAATTTGCAAATCCATTTAAATTATATTATTAAATAATACTTATTAAAATCTTTTCTAGCTTAATAAATCACAGAAAATCATTACAATAAGGGGAATATCCCAAAAATACAAAAAATCAAAATTTATCTATTCTTTCTCACATTGAAATTTCGCGGCTAAAATAATTATTTAATTATTTTTAGTAATTAAAACCCCAAAATAAACACCTTTTTCACCTTACGATGTTCATAAAATATTCACATTATTGGAAAATTATGAAATTAAAAACACATCTCCAAAATAATGCTTTACACATCATGTCAGAAAATCAAATCAAGAGATTGAAAACTTAGGTTTTACCTTTAAAGCCTATTAAAACAATTTCATAAAAATTTCAACAAATCATCATTCCATCCAATAATGATATCGACCATCAAATCAAGAAATATTATCATGAAACAATTCGAAAATCAATTAATAATCTTATATCAAAACATAAGCAATGAGATGGATACTATTATTCACCTTAGATTGGATAAGAGATTGAGATTTGTTGTTGATAGATTTCCTTAAGCCTCTCCCTTGAATCCCTTAGAGATTTCTCCCTTCTTCTTCTTTTATTAATGGCCAGCCGTGATATTGTTTGATTTGATTTAGAAAATGTAAAAAATAATGAATGTGAGAGGGAGTGCTTAAGGAGTCAATGAAGGAACAATTCCCATTATGCCCCTCTCGTTAATCTCTTCTTATTCTTAGTTTTAAAATTTTCTTTTTAGTTGCTTAATTAAGGCCGAGTCTAATTTATTGTCAAATCTCATTCTCTTTATTCTCACACATCACATTATTCTATTTAATTTATCTGATTAAATCTCCTGAATAATATTAAACAAAAATTTGGGTATTACATAACGTAGCAAATAAACATGGATGAGTTTTTACCTAATGAAAACCAAATCTTTTTTGTTAGAAAATGCAGTGATGCTATAGTAATATCTAGGGTTGAAATATAGAATATCAAGTAGTTGCGCTGAATATAAGTGTACATTACGACAATAATAGGTATACAATTACAGCTGCTATGGCGCGTTCGTTAATTGTGTAGGATTCCATGGAGGTTCCCTTAGTACTTAAGCGTTTGCTAATTATGTAGGATTCCATAGAGGTTCCTTAGCACTTCGAAAACGGTCCTCTTATACAAGGATCAGAGACATCCTTCCAAAGCAGCATACATCTCTAGTGAATGTACCATAGGAAAAACATAGCCGATATTGCTAAGACCTGATGCATTGCTCTCGCATGTATATCCATATGAGTATCTCTAGAATGGAGTTGCATGCACCCTATAGGTTTGCCAACCTATTAGCCATATCTCTTATCTCTGGTTTTAGTCATCACCGCTGGTAAGGCTACATCCGGTATTCTAGCACATAGTCATCACTCGAACAAATCTCGACACATGAGTCCCTAACTTGAACTAATCTCGGAACCACATATGGATTCACATATCTCAATAGGTCTTAGAATCACACGTGGACTCCCACATGCTGAACAGATCATGAACAACTACATGTGTTCGAGCATCTCAAACAGCTCTCGAAATTCACCATAGATTCCAACATTTCGAACCAATCATGAACCTCTTCCAAAGCATATAATACGTATATTGTTTTGGAGTGGTCACGGTTTCAAGTCATCTCATATAAGTACACACCCCTGCTTATCGAGCACCTCAAAACCACGACAGGTATTCAATAAACTCAATTCTGGTTCTTTTGAAAACAAATGGACAATACATAAGAGCGGAGATCACCTCCTAATCAAACGGGGTCGGATTTCCTTATCGTTTGTCATAGAAGAGAAAAATGAGTTTATAGGTACAATATAGCATTATCGGAGATAATTTCACCATATAACTCTAATGTTTCTTCTAGATATTTCTAGAGTTATATTTAGTCAATTTCAATAAAAACAAGAATGCTCACATAAGAGAACTAAGTCCCATATACTATCCATAAGTAAGTGACACAAAAAACATGATCAACACGTACAAGCACGATCAAGTCATATAAATGATCCCATTTTTATTTAATTAATCCTTTATTAATTAAAACCACCTTTATCAGTAAATGTCCTTTTTATCTAATAAAACTTCTTTTATTAATTAAAACTTCACTTTTTAATCAAAAACATCACTATCCATTTCTACACATTTCAATACTTTCAAAAGTATTCATATACTTATCTCAACGACATAAGTATATTCACAAATCAATGACAAGTTTTTCTTACTCAAACACATTCAAAGTGGTTAAAAACAAATGTTACTCGAACATTATTACCAAATCCTTTTCTTCTTTTTTAATTTCCCAAAATCATTTAACAATATTTTACCATTTTATAATATAATGCAAAGGTTTTAAAAACAATTGTTACTAAAATATTGTTTGCAGCAAACCCAAAACATTTCACTTAATCATTATCTTTAAAACTCTCTTTTAAAGAATAATTACTTTTTAAATGTATAGTTGAACGGGTTAGAACAGATGCCACCCAAGCATTGTTACTATAAACCCTAAATCACTTTTAAACTTTCCATTTACTTTGAAACATTCTTTTAAAACTCTAAGTACACCTTCATTTATTAAATAAGGTAGTATACCTCTTTAATTAATTTTACAGAACCATCCATTATAATATACGTGTTATAATCTAAAAACTCCTTTATATTCTTTTACAAAATACTAAACTTCTTTTCCAAATTTTTAAATATACTAAAATACCTTTAAGTAAATACACATACACACATATGCATGCATACATTTATTTGTAAACCTAAGACATTTAATAAAACCATAAAAAGGAAGTTTTGTAATATAAAATGATTTATTTAAATCCATAGATGATTATCAGCAATATATTAACCCTTGATATTTTTTTGAAAATAAGTACGCTTATAGTACTTATTAAAAATATGAAGAAGCCCAACGATGTCTTTCAAAATTAACTTTGAAAATCAACGAACACGACGATTGCAAAGTCATCCATAACAACCTTTTTTCTTCAACTATCATAACTTTCATTCACAATTTCTATAACTTTCCAAACCAATTACTTTATGTCAAACTCATCAAACATGTGTAGAATAACCCAATATATATGTGTGTGTGTGTGTCCACAATATATCACATTTATTCAATTTAACATATGTCAAATATCAAGGATTTCAAAGGCATATATAGCGACTATATCGCTTCAAACATTCACAACATAAACTCCGACTTAACCAAACAACAATATCAAATATATAAAAAAGTAGTTTGGGACACGGTACATGTTATAGATAACTAAAAGAGAGATTATACTATATATACTTTTTTCATTTGCTTTTTTAAGCAATGACAGGTCTAAAAGTAATAGCTTGCATTGTTCGTTATACGATTTATATTTTAATACAACAAACAGATTTATCACAACAATATACACATAACAGGTGAGTAAATTGACCCAAGTCCAAACCAATCCCATATATATATCCTAATACTAGTGCAACATCGAAGACGATATCTCGATTGGAAGTTATCGATTTTATAAGATTTTGAATTAGATAGAATAATTAATTAACTAATTATAATTATCATTATCTTAATTAATCCCTCCCTCCCACTAATCTCTCTTCTCTAATTCAAATGCCCATATACGAGTGATATGCACAACTCAGTTCCATGCACCTCAGTCCCCCTTTCTTCCTCTTCACTCGATGATTTGGCGAATGGTCAACTCAAGCGAACTCCTCTACTCATCCTCTCCGCATCCTACCCCTCCATTTCAAAATAGGTCAACCCAACAAAAATGTGACTTGTTGCTTTACTCTCTCAACTTCCATTGTCTCATTCCACCTTCTATGACTGCACTACTCTAGGCCATCACCGATCAACTCCTCTTCACGCCCAGAGTCCAATCCCACCCTCAATTTGACATTTGGCCACCCACCGTTCAACGTGACCCTACATAGTAGAATGACAACCCAAATGTCACATTCCATACTCCAGTGTCGCATGCCTTCAAACTCCTCCTACACGTTCACATTTGCCAGAGAAACTCAACGACACTCACCCATATCCCCTATCAACGCCTCAAACTCCGGTAAGGAGAAGCCCTAGTTCAACTGCCTCACGTCGAGTACACTCAACTTTTACCGTACACAAATCTATTCACACCGATTTGAAGCACGCCTTAATATGATCCCAACGGATCTAAACCGTCAAATTCCGATGCTCCTAGCTCACAATTTAATTGATTGTAGTAGGGAAGAGGAGGCAGCTACTTTTATTTATGAAAGAAAGATGAATGAGAAAAATAGGTTAAGTGTTGAGGTGTATTTAGTGTGTATATATATATATATATATAAATTCTCTTAATTTAATTGCTAAGCGTTTCAAGCTCTCCCGACCTCACAGTGTATTGGATCGTCACAAAACTCATCGGCGCACAGCAACTTATTATTTCGGACCCAATGACACTGGTCTCACCAAAATCCAAGGTAGTGCCCCCGGGATGATAATTTCACAAGTTAATTATGTATTATCATTGAATAAGTTTAATCACTTTTAGTTATAAATTAAAAGATTACCATTTCATTTCTTATTTAAAAGAGTTTAATAAGCTTTCAAAATCATTTTTGTTCACATTAGATCCATGATTTAAATATTTGAATAATTCCGATCTATAAATAAAAAGCGTTCAAAAATCCGGGTCGTTACATTTTCCTTCCTTAAAATATTTCATTCACAAAATATCAACACAAGCAACAATTACAAATTGATACCTAACGATACTACAATCACTAGTAACGAAAGAAATAATTACATAACAGTACATAGTACTGCAATCACGAATAACCAAAGCTTATGGTTCACCCAAATTCAGAAACTTCTTATTGTACAAGGATGATAAACAATCCACTAAGTGTTACCTTATGCTCAACAGCCTCAGCTTATTGCTTAGTCCATCGCTGATACCACCCTCAAACAATTCGAAAAGTTGTTTCCCAAACTCTCCATAAGCCAACACTTATAGCATACAAGTATACTAAATCCAGTACAATATACATATATCATTCGTATGCAACATTAAATCTGATCACTAGGTTGATCACATAGATTTCACTTTCAAACTAGTATAGATCGCTTGATCTTTCTAGTACAGACTCCGATCAAGTTCCATGATTAGAAATCTCTGTTTTTCTTACGTAGTCAAATACTATGATATAAAACTTTAGGATCATATCAAAAATTTATATTGAGTGTTCGTCGTCAAGAGTCGAGTGAAAAATCATTGTTCGGGCCGGTGTCAACCATCTCGAAATCATGTACTTTAATCCTAGATCAAGAACCATCATGTGAATAAAATGATCTATATAGAACTTATGTACTTTATATAATCAGTTTCTTAACTACACCATTTAGTTTTCATTTTAAATCACCTTCATTTTCCATTTAGTATTCCTCAATTAATACTAAAATCATTAATGAATCATTTCATAAAACTTTATTTCAAGTTATTAAACATTAATAACTTAAGTTCCTATTATATATTACTCCACTACATCCTACGAGTATATACAAAAAAATCTTATTCATTTATTAAATATTCCGAGAAGGCCAAAAACAAATTTGGATTTTATCACTGAGACAAGCTTCAAACTTATTTTAATGTTGGGCAAGTAGCTAGGGAGAGTCGGACTCTGGTATTCAAACTCGAGACTAGAGTCTACTTTTCTTAGATAACCCTAAGGTAAAGCCGCATATTAGTTGGCCCAATAACATCGAACGTTCTACTTAACAATGATGTTCTACAAATTCAAAACTTGTTTAAATTCTATTATCTTTCAATTTAAGAGTTATAAAAACTCAACTTGTTATATTTTCATAAAAACACTTGACTTCAACTTATATATCAATCCGGAAGTTTACGATGTCCAAAATGGCCAAAAAATTCTATTTCATTCCAATAATTGAAAACTATTAATCAACAGATCAAATAAGATGCACAATCAAACTACCCTAATGCGTAGGATACATGCGTCCATACTACAAATTGACTAAAAACTTAAGAGCTAAACATCGGGTTCCATTTCAATCATTTTGAAATAATGTACACTTATAACTTTTGTATATCAAATCATACTTTCGGTATTTAAATCAAAATCTATTTTACCAAAACAACTACTGAAGCAAAACTACTATGGTAGCATTTCTCACTTTGTAACTCAAAAATAAACACCGATGATGTTGCAGTCATCATCAGAATTATTTTCTAGCAACATAAATGAGTTTAGTTCATCTAAATCATGCCTTTCGGACTTTACTAAAATCATTTAAAGCTGTATCAAATACTTCGTAAATATTACTAAGTACCATGATATCAATTTCATAAACTAATTTCTCAAATATTTACTTTCAAATAATACTACTATTATTTTATCTTTACAAACTTTAAAAAACAATTTCCAAATGCACCAAGATTTTAGTTCTCAAACTCTCAGTTTAAATACTTTTTATTTATAGACCATGCTTTATACAAGGCCACTTTCTTATATAAAACCATCACGCAAGTGTTTATTTTTAAAATATCTTACCTTTCATTAAGACTATAATAAAAAACTTTTAAAATTTAAATTTATAATCCAACGTTATCGTCGAACATCTTATAGTCTAACTGTGAAACTTAATTCACAAGATGTTTAAGTGTTCCTGCAAGTTACTATCTACCCAACCCATGCACTGAAAATGTGAAACTGCTTATAAACTGGTTGAGCACAACTAATCAAACAATAAATGGTAATAATTGAATATTATCATTTCCTAACAAACAAGCACATCATAAATAACTATATCAATTAGTTCCTTTTTGAAAATTATTCTTTTATATACAAAATATAATATCAAGTAAAATTATTCATTTACCAATTTCGCAAACAATACATATCGATTTGTCTTGTTCAAGGTGTTAGAGATCCCAATCAGTAACGTTAGGAGCACATATTGAATAGAATCCATAAGCCACTCAACAATTCAATAAACACAATACAAATTTTTTTATAACAATAACAAATACGCATTCTTTTATATATAACATACTCAACTCATAATAAGGCATTCTATTACCCTATCTTTACTGAGTTATACCCACCAAAACCATGGTTCTCACTTAACCTTCATCTCTGACACCACATGTAACTGTTATCTTTTACGACCTTCGAATGTCGACACTAATACATCCATGGTATCTACGTGCCGAGTACCTAAGTATCGGGAAAAAAGAACGTTTGAGTAAAAGAAAATGAAAAAGAAACAAAACAAGAAGAACATAATATCAGAATCTCACTTACGGAACGATAATTTATAATATCACAAAAAGTCTTTGCCTAAAAGAAACTTTGATATACATATTGCAACCAGAGTAAACTAACCTATCATTAGGCAGGACAGTTATAATATCATGTCCTCACAAATGGTGATAAATACAAAATAAGTAATGCAGCAAAAAATAAATACGATGGAAAATCATCCAGCTCCTCTCCAAGAGCTCCAGTGAATCATAGTAAAATATGGAAATATACACAGACTGACTCAAAGATTATAAGAAAATAACATCTGTAACAGTCTGGTAAGCCAGCATGAGAAACTAAAATCATATGTATTTTATATTTACAAACCTTTCAAAACTAAAGGTATCTCATAAAGCCACGTTGCAAATAAACAAGGACGAGTTTTTACCTTATGATAACCAAATCATTTCTATTAGAAAATCCAATGATACAGTAGTAATGTCTAGGGTGTAATATATAGATAATCAAGCAGCTACGTTGCATGTGAGTGTTCAACACAACAATAATAGGTTGACAATCTCTACCGCTAAGATGCATTCTCTAATTGTGTAGGATTCCACGAAGGTGCCCTCGACACTTCGAGAACGGTCCTTCTATACAAGGATTGGCAATATCCTTCCAAAGCAGTATACATCTCTAGTGTGTACCTTAGGAAAAACATAGCTAGTATTGCTAAGACCTGGTGCATCGCTCCCGCATGTATATCTATATAAGTATCTCTAAAATGGAGTCACATGCACCCTATGGGTTTGCCAACCCTACCGACTATGTTTCTTATCTCTGATTTTAGTCATCATCGCTGGTAAAGGCTACATACGGTATTCCAGCACACAGTCATCACCCGTACGGATCTTAATACAAAAGTCCTCAACTCGAACAAATCTCGGAACCACATATGGATTCACGTATCTCAACAAATCCTGGAATCACACATGGATTCCCACATCCTGAACAGATCATGAACAACTACATGTGTTCAAGCATCTTGAATAGATATCGAATCTCCATATAAATTCCAGTATCTCAAGCAAATCACGAACCCCTTCCAAAGCATAGAATACGTATATGATTTTGGAGTGATTATGGTTTTAAGTCATCTCATATAAGTACACTTTCCCACTTACCGGGCATCCCAAAACCAATCGACGGATTTCGCTAAACTCAAGGGTTTAAAAAAAATTGTTACTGAAACATTATTTACAAAAAACCCAAATCATTTCACTTAATCATTATCTTTAAAACTCTTTTTAAAGATCAGTTACATTTCAAAGTATAGTTAAATAAGTTAAAACAAATATTGCCCGAACACCGTTACTATAAACCCAAAATCGCTTTTATACTTGCCATTGACTTTGAAACATTCATTTAAAACTCTACGTACATCTTCATTTATTAAACAAGGTAATATACTATTTTAATCAATTTTACAAAACCATCCATTATAACATAAGTGTTATAATCCAAAAGCCATTATATTCTTTTATAAAATACTAAACTTCTTTTACAAACTTTTAAATATACTAAAATATCTTCAAGTACACTCACACACACACACTAAATTATTTCTAAAAATAAGCTATTAATAAAAATCATAAAAAGCCAGTTTTATAATTTAAACCATTTATTAGAAATCCATAAATAATTATCAGCAAAATATTAAACCTTAATATTTTTTTAGAAATAAGTATCTTTATAGTACTTATAAAAATGTGAAGAAACTCTAGGATGTCTTTCAAAGTTAAATTTAAAAATCGTCGAACACAGCGATTTCAAAGTGCACCCATAGCGAACCTTTCGCTTCCACTATCACAACTTCCATTCACAATTTGTATAACTTTTCAAACCAAATCCTTTATGCCAAACCCACCAAAACGTGTGATGAACAACCCAATATATATTTTCACAATATATCATAATTTAACCAATTTAACATATATGTCAAATACTAGAGATTTCAAAGTCGTTTATCTACTATATCGCTTCAAACATGCACAATATAATTTCTGACTTAATGAAATAACAATATCAAACATGTAAACAAGTATTTCAGAGCCATGATACATATAATAGATGATTAAAAGAGAGATTATATTGCATATATTTTCGTCATTTGCTTTTAAAAACAACGAGGGGTTTGAAGGTAATAACTTGCAATGTTCGTTATATTATTTATATTTTAATACAACAAATAGATATATCATAACAATATACACATAATTGGTGAGCAACCTCACCCAAGCCTAAACCAGTTCTAAACATAGATAATCCTGGTATGAATGCGACGGTGAAGACGACGTCTCAAATGGACGTCGTATGTAAAAGTTAATCGATTTTATAAGATTTTGAATTAGACTAATTAACTAATTATAATTATCATTACCTTAATTAATCCCTTCCTCCTACTAATCGCTCTTCTCCAATTCAAATAGCTATGCACAACCCAATTATGTGCACCTCACTCTCCCTTTCTTCCTCTTCACTCTACAATTTGGCGAACCGTCAACTCGAGCGAACTTCTATACTCATCCTCTCTGCATCCCACCCCTCCACTTCAAACTCGGTCAACCAAACAAAAATGCGACCAGTTGCTCCACTCTCTAGACCACCATTGTCGGCATTTCACCTTCGATGGACACACTACCACAGACCATCGCCGATCAACTCCTCCTCGCGCACCAAGTCCAACCCCATCCTCAATTTGACCTTCGACCACCCACCATTCAATGCGACCCTACACAGTAAAACGACAACCCAAATGTCATGTTCCACATTCCAGCGTTGCACACCTCCAAACCCCTCCCATACGTTCATCTTCGCCAGAAAAACCCAACGACATTTACCCCATCCCCTATCGACGCCTCAAGCTCCGACCAGGTGAAGCCCCAATTCGACTACCCTACGTTGGTACACTCAACCTTCATCGCACGAAAATCTATACACACCGATCTAAAGCACATTCTAACACAATCTCAACGGATCCAAAATTGTCGAATTCCAACGCTCCTAGCTCATGATTTAACTGATCGAAGGAAGGAAGAGGAGGCGACTACTTTTACTGGTGAAAGAAAGAGGAGTGAGGAAAATAGGTTAAGCGATGAGGTGTATTTATAGAAAACATATGTTATATTTTATTCCCTTAATTCAATCGTTACGCATTTCTTGCTCGTTATTTCGGACGCAATGACACTATTTTTGTCGAATCCGAGACAGTATCTTCGGGATGATAATTTCACTGATTAATTAAAAAGAATTATTATAAAACAAGTTTAATCACTTTTAATTATAAATTAAAAGTTTACCGTTCAATTTCTTATTTAAAAAGAGTTTAATAAGCTTTCAAAATAATTTTACTCACATTAAATCAACGATTTAATTATTCAAATAATCTGAAATTCAAATATAAAGCGTTCGAAAATCTGAATCATCACAGTCTTCTTGGATAAGTTTTAGCTATTTTCTCTTAATTCCATGTCGACTAAAAATGGGTACAACAGTATGTACGCACATATATATTTTCATCAATATAAGCACACAGACAACCCTGCATATAATAGACATTAACGTAATATAATATATTTACACACACCTCTATTTATCACGTAACTTTTAATGTTCATGATGTTAACATACATAAATTAGTTAATATTTTTACGCAAATCTAATTAATAGTATATAGGTTAAATTAATTTTATTGAATAAAATAATAACAGTACTAATTAAAATCAATCAAACTAGTAAAAACATAATAAATATAATTTAATGTAAACATAGTTTATTCATAATAACACAAAATGATCTTGTGCAAGTTTAATAAGAGATTTTTTTTCTAAAATTTATCGCTTCTACTCCTCTCTGTACAACACCTGGTCCAACAGTACCAAGAAGATGAATCATGTCTTAAGTTGTGTCTTGTTTCTTATGTTTGGTCATAACACAATTGAACGTTGTGTTTTAGCCGAAATGAAAGTACAACTTTCACATGTAAGTTTGATAATACTTTCGGCTAAATGACTACGACAAATTGTCTCGTGACATATTTAACTTAACATATACAATAATATATAGAGACATCTCAAAAAATAGTTATGAGTCATTCAAGGATGAACATGCATCATATCTTGGCGTCTCTCTACATCAATGTTCAAGGAATTCATAGTCCGTCATTAGGATAAGGTACGACTACTTCGAAAATTGTTGATCCCTCTATATAACATTTATGCTACACCACCAGGATAATATTAACTGTTTGTTAAAAAAATTTAGGATTTTATTTATAGAGTGATATTAAAAGCATCGTACTAGATATTTTATTTTGTTCGGAAAATTCATTCGTCGGTATACCGTCGAATGGCTGTAAAGTCGGTTCGCTGTCATACTATCAAATGAACTTATTATTATTATTATTATTTTAACCAAATTTCATTCAGCAGTATAAGTCTGAATAAAATTGAATAATATACCATCTCAAATACTTGTTTCACTCGATTGTAGAAAGCTACTATCATAACCCGGGTTCATGATGTAAAAAAGGTTTCCAAAATTTAAACTGTGTAAAAATTTAAAAAACATCCCACCAAATTGAATCCACATTTCCCCCTTAATCTTCGCCATCCGCATTCAAATATGTCCTCAGATCCAAAATAAGTGAAAGAGAAAAAAGAAATTCCCCAAAATTTTCCATTATTTTCTCCCCCAAATCGAAAAAAGAAATACTTCTCCGTCCCAGATCGGACTTTGGCCTTCCCATCAGGGCTTCTCCATTCTTCCGGGCTGCATCCGGTCTGGGCACGGCTCTTTTACCCATTACTTTCTGTTATATCGTCTGCATTTTCATAGCTTTCATTCTTTATACATGGTTACATAGAGTTTGATGAGTACTTCACGACAAAACTGGCAATAATAATAATTGGGGTACTTAAGAAAGATTGAACCTGAAAGTGCGAAATGAGCTGTTTTCCTTGTTTTGGGAAGAGAAAGAAAGATAATGATGGTACTCTTGCAAATGATGGGAATCATCAAGTGAACAACGGGCCTAAAAATCAGGGTGATGTTTCCATTCTTTTTTTATTATTTTTTCTTTCTTCGTTTTTTCATTTTATTCTCGTTGGAATTTTGTTGAACGCCTCTATTGCGGTGGATTTTAAGTGCAAAAAACAGTTTTGTACCAGGAATTATAGTTCCGTTATATCAGTAATACCGAGTCTGGTGTTACATAAAATTTTGAATGCAGAGAGTTTGAACAGGCGTATTTTTAACTAATTCCATGTTATATTGAATAAAAAGAAGCAACATCAGCTCATAATTCATTTTTCTGCAATGTCAAAAGCGAAATCGTTGATCAGTCAATAAAGAAATGTTACACATTCTTGATAATGAGATAGGCTCTAACTCTTTGACTGCTAGGTTTAGTGAAAATATTACCTTTCTACTTGAAAATCGTGCGCTGAAAAAAACATTTCTCCGTTGAACTAAAATACGAACCTTTTTGTTCTTAAACTACAATCTTTTTGTTTTATTCAGAAGCTAAACCGAAAATCACGGAAACACAGGGCCCTGCTGGTACAGAAAATATCAAAGCTCAGAGTTTCACATTCCGCGAGCTAGCTACAGCCACAAAGAATTTTACACCTGACTGTCTTTTGGGTGAAGGGGGCTTAGGCAGAGTTTATAAAGGATGCCTTGAGAATGGCCAGGTAAATCAATTTTTAACTATACAATCATAGAAATCATGGCAACATTACATCAATTGAGTTAGGTTAATAATCAGTTCAAAGGCTCCAGACACAAGTAGAAGGGCAAAACTTATAGTTCAAGGTTTATAGTTTTGCAAAGAACTCAAACTGATTATAGCATATTGGTTAGTCTTACTGTGATGCTACTAAGCTCTACCCGTAATCTCTCAAATGCAAGAGCCTCGGATTTTATTATTCTCACGTGGAAGAAACTTCTACTTTTTTCTTCTTCTAATTTCAGCTTCTATTTTCTCCACAATAGGTGGTAGCAATAAAGCAATTAGGCAGAAATAGCCTACAAGACAGCAAAGAGTTTCTTCATGAAATCTCGAAGCTTAGTTTACTTCAACATCCCAATCTTGTCAATCTTGTTGGGTACTGTGCGGATGGAGAACAGAGACTTTTGGTCCATGAGTTCATTCCTAAAGGCACCTTAGAAGACCATTTGTTCGGTAAGCATTTACTTAAAGTGTGTGTGTGTATCAGTACATTGTGCCTGTTTATTTGCGTGCATGCACATGCATGATCATAACACACCAATACAAACATAATAAAATTTGAATGTATATGCAGATCTGAAACCAGATCAGGTGCCATTGGACTGGTACACAAGGATGAGAATAGCATATGGAGCTGCTCAGGGTCTTGAATATCTTCATGACAAAGCAAATCCTCCTATTATCTATCGTGATTTAAAATCATCCAACTTTTTACTTGATGATGATTTAAATCCAAAACTCTCAGACTTTGGAGTAGGTAAACTAGGCCCTTCAGGAGATAAACCGATGATATCATCAAGCATTATGGGCACGTATGGATATTGTGCACCTGAATATTCGATGGGTGGGGAAGTAACCCTTAAATCTGATCTTTATAGCTTTGGAGTTGTTCTTTTGGAGCTTATTACTGGGAGAAGAGCTCTCGACACTTCCATGCCATCTAGCGAACAAAATCTTGTATCATGGGTAAGAATTCACTATTATATCTATAATTTGGAAAACATAGAAAGAGTTACATTTCCATATGATGCTTAAGCAGTGTAAGATAACCTTTAAAAGGTGGCTATACATATTAAAAGATCAGCTATATTTTCTAATTTACTTACCAGGGAATGTTTTCTCACTCCCCACGCCTAGCATTTCGTGACGTAGAAATAGTAACATGTGTTGGACAATGTTTGATGTACCATCATCAAAATGTTTATCAGTGTACACATATGAAATAAACGATGCGTGTGATGCATGTGAAATAAATGACAGTTGAGACTAGAGGCTAGAGACTGCTCCAAACTTCTTTTTGAGCAAATTTTGATAAACAAACTAGTTGGTAAAAATATTTTTCCTCTAAATTATTGTAATTCCGAAATGCTCATTTGAGCTTGGTGTATATAAACATCTATCAATCTCATTTGTGCATTGTCAGCCCCGACCTACTGGATTTCTCCTGTCTGCGAGTTTGATTGATTGTTCTCTAAGCTGCATCTGTGCGTTACACACAGATCATCTGTCCTTAAATTACATGTGCCCCATGTCCCCTTCTAATATTTACCGGCCATGTCATCAATAAATCAAAAATAATTAATTTTTTTTGTAATAAGTGGATGGAGATGATATAAAAGGACATGAGGCACATGACTTTGGAGGACATGATATTCCAACTTGTTTGGACATGCAAATTGTTTTATTTCATATGTGTACATTAATACACATGATCTTTTGTGTGTACTATGACATGGAGAGTAACTATATGCGGTTACAAAGAAAAAGACTCATATCATCCCTATGATCTTAACTTTCAATATACATTGACATGATAGGCGCAAGCGTATTTTCACGATCAAAAGAGGTACCCCGAGCTAGTAGACCCAAAGCTTAAAGACAACTACCCAACAAAGGGCTTGAATCAAGCGGTTGCTATCGCTTCCATGTGCATCCAAGACGAGCCATCTGTCCGTCCAATAGTAGCAGACGTTGTCATGACTCTAGGCTTCTTAATTGAACCCATGCCCTCTCCACAACCCAGCCCTATACCCGATCAAGCACCACAACCGAAACCCGAATCAGAGAATTCAGACTCATCATACACGGATTCAGATGGCTCAAGCGAACACGTTGTAGAAACTCTTCAGTTGGGGAAAAGAAGGCAAGAGCCAAAATCAAGTAGTCGTTCCAACTCTAAAAGAAGCTCTAGTCATGCAAGTGCTTCTAGCTATGAGAGTGAAGCTAGTTCCTGCTCCAATAGCAGTTCCAAAAAGTACGATGATGAAAATGGAAGTAAGAGACGCATGAGCTCAAAAAAACACAGTAGAAAGGTGAATTCTAGCTCCAAACGCCCAATTTACGATGACTATGGAAGCAAGAAGTGTCCAAGCTCAAGAGTACAGAGCAAGAAGCTAAGTTCAAGTTCGAAAAATTATGAAGATGTGTTTGAATCTGATGAAAACAAAGGAAGTTTGATCTCAAAACGTCATGAAGAAGTTCAAGAACATGAAAATAAGGGAAGCCTGAGTGCAAAACATAGTAGGAAACATAGCAAGAAGATAAGATCGAACTCAAATGCTCGTGAAGAATATAAAGATTCATCAGGAAGTGAAAGCGAGAAGAGTTTGAGCTCTGATAGTATGAAGGAATCGTCTAAAATGGAAAGTGGTAAGTTTACAAGTCTGAAACTGTCTGCAGAATCATCTAAGCATGAAAATTATAACGCAGAGGAAAGTGAAGGTGAAGCTTCTGGTTCAGAGCACTCCGACAAAGCTGAAGAGTCCGGACACGAGCATGAATCTGATTGATACTGTGCAATGCACGTAAATATTCGATTTTTGTGCATATTTATAATTTATTCACACGGTTGTTAATGATATGAACATTATAAGAACTGAAAATTTTATTTAGGAGGCAGCTTTTATGAAATTACATTGGAAAGTTCGTTATAAAAGATAGGAAAATGTTAATTTAGGCAAAATAATTTGTTATATTATATAATAATGGTATACCATATGAAAGCGTACCGGTATCTATTTGTTTATATTGAGGATGTCACTCATGTTGTGAGTTGAATTTAAGTGCCTTGGAAGTTTGCACATTTTTGCCGACATGTGTTTATTTTTATTTTTATTTCATTGTCTTGAAATTTTGCTTTAACTTACAATATAGCTTTGCTGGCCAATCTTAAGTTTTAATTCTTCCCAAATAGCGTAAAGTTAAACGTTCCATGAATCCAGATTGATTGCAGCGGTTGATAATGTAGACAAAGTAGTTGATAATGCAGACAAAGTGATCCAAATGTTTGATAATCAAGCTACACCTTGTCGTAGTTATCCCAATATTATTTTATCGACGATTTAATTTATCTTATTACAAGCAATCACTCAGTTGATAATCTATATACAAATTTGTAAATCCTAAGCGGAGCAGATTAAAAGAAAGAAAAGGACAGGTAGGTTCTTCGTGGTAATTTGATTAATAAAATTTCCACCTTTTATCTTCTTAAATTTTCAACTCAAAGCTTTGCTTGACCACAAAGCTTATATCAGATTCTCCATTCCTTTTGGTACTAAACATTTGATCCAAATTATTAGCAATTGTGGTGATTTGGACATCAAAGTACTTACAAATAATTTTAATACACAAAGTACAATATTAATTTTTCACGTCTTATTTTCATTTCAATGTTTAAAATACAATAAGTTTTTGTAGAATCGTATTAATGAATTTTTTTCACCGTTAAATCATAAATTTTATGATCTTTTAATTGATACGTATTATGCATATGTAATTATCTAGTTGGTGAATTTTTTATTTTTTTTGAAAAAAAATGCAACATCTTCATATAAATAACGTATTTAAAACAAAATCATTTAAATGCAATTGTAATTGCATCATTCAAATCATCAGGTTCAAAAATAATAAACATGGAGTTAAAAGTCAATTTTACATATGTTATAAATGCATTATATTAATGCAACTATAAATGTACTTTCTTAATGCGGTTAAATTCTGCATTAACATCGAGTATAACTGAATTTTCTTAATGCGGTCAATTATAATATATAATTAGATTGAATAAAGTTATCAAATGCAATCAAAATTAGTGCTGGATCACATAAATGCAGTTAAATTAATTCAAAAAATACTGTCAAATTATAATTACATGTTTTTAAGCATTTAAATTTAACCACATTTTCTTAATGCAACTAAATTATAGCCATACTAAAATTGAATAAGATTATTAAATGCAGTCGAAATTACTACTACATCACATAAATGCAGCCGAATTGAATAAAGTTTACTTAATGCAGTTAAAACCTCTATATATGCGGCCAAAATTATCGCTATATTACAAAAATTATCGCTATATTACAAAATTATCGCTATATTAATAAAGTGAATAAAATTTTCTTAATGCAGTTGTAACTGCATTTTCTTAATGTTGTAAAACTGTTATGTAAAATTATGATTTGAAAATTTATTTTTAAGCATCAATAATGGATACCATTGAAAAGTTAATTGAATTTAACATTTAAGGGCGAAAAGGATTCTTAAATCTGATTAATTTACAAAAAGTTTTCACATTTCAGAGATTGGAATGAAATGAGCCGGTGGATGGTGGTATTGTCGGGTGTGATGTTGAAGGAGTAGGAATCTAATTTACAAATATATATATATATATATATATATATATATATATATAGACAAAAATCTGCTTTACATTTAAAATAATAAATAGGGACCCAAGATTAATATCATAATTTACAAACCAGTTTTTTTTCTTTCGAGAAAACAGAAAACAAAACAAAATATAGGGAGCTGAATGTTAAAAAGTATGAATGAAATGAATTAATATGAATTAATGAATGTTGTATGAATTAGTATGATTTAATGAAATGAATTAGTATGATTGGAATGAAATGAATTAGTATGATTTAATGAAATACCAATATTAGTATGAATGTTGTATATTTATTTTTCAAAAATTTGTAAATGAATTAATGAATATTACGTAATTAATATATTTAAATATTTTAAATCAACAATCAACTTAACTAATCAAATATAGGGAGCTGAATGTTAAAAAGTAGGGGAAAAACAAGAAGAGCTTTGTGTGTAATTGTAGTTGAGAAGAGCATCTTATGATCAACTTATCTACCCATGACCATTTTTTATTATCTAAGATTTCAATTATTAAACCTTTTTAACTTTGCAGCTAATCATAAATTTCATGTTTTTGTAGGAGGGTTATGTTTACAACATTGATAATTGTAAAAAAAAATTGTAGCATTAAGTTGAGTTATTAGTTGACTAAATTTTAATAACATGAAAATAAAAGTGCACATAATCAGATTTTTGTTAGTGTAATCCATGCTTGCATATCACAATGTTCTGAAGTATACACTGTAACACTTATCCTTTAAAAGTTGGAAAAAATGAATTTTGCAATACAATGTATGATATCTTTTTGAGATAAATGAACTGTAATTTAAAATAAATTATTATTATGTATGTTTACATTTATGTTATGCTGTATATATATATATATATATATATATATATATGAATAAAAATAATAATTTTATCATATTTGTGCATATATGTATGTATGTATGTATGTATATGAGTGTTGTATACATGATTGGATTGGCTTATTTTAGGACATATTAGATGAATTAATAAATATTAGGTAACTGAATGTTGGGGAAAATCCCTCAAGATTGCCACATAAACTAAAAACCAACCTTTCGGAAAAACAAATAGGACAGCATTGATAGTGAGGCAAAACAAACAACAGATAATCACCAGGTAAAAGCAATCATAGATCAAACAATAAAAAAAGTAACACATGAGATTTATAGTGGTTCCACTACTTCGAGATAATGTACACCACTTAGGAAGAACATATTTTATTACTTTCTAAGAGGAGAAAATTCTACAAGATTGATAATGGAGAGGAAGAATAAGAAATACAACTGATAAAGATAATTCTACTCATGCTAATCTCTAACTTTATATAGAGATTATTACATGAGGTTGAAGTAATTGATTTATGGTTATAAATCAATGCCTCATTAATTCTCCTATTTATACAGAAAATGTTTAAAAAAATTATTTTCCCGTTTTCCACAATTTACATGCGTCTGATAAGGTTCCTTCTTCAATCAGCTAATTAGAGAATTAATTGATTACCTCAATTTCCCATAATAATTCTTCTTGTCACGTAGGTAATTTATTATTCTCTTTAATGCTACAAAAGTGGCAATATATATTTGATTAATTATCTCAAATATCTTTCAAATCTCCTGTAATTGGAAATATTGTATCACTGAAATCAACAATATCTTTCAAATCTTCTGCAATTGGAAATATTGTATCACCAAATCTTACAATCTCCACCTTGATACATATTTCCCCGCAAGCGTATCAACTCCACCTACATCCTCTTACTCCAAGTAGCTCTCGGACAAGGCACCACATATGCTTTCTCAATGAGCTACAGCATAGCCATCACCCATTGCACTTTGTTAACAAACTCTAACAAGGCCGCCACCGCCAACAAAGTATTGAAAGTACCCTCTCCAAGCAGGACCTATCAATCTCCACAATGAAAAACAAATGTCTCCATCTACCAAGTCACTCTCCCCCGTGCCACCCTGTGGCACCTTGCACTTCATCAAGCGAATCAAGTTCGAGCAATGCTCGAACTTTGCAACGCGTAACGATTTGGTAAACATATCCGCTGCAGTCTCCTCTGTGTGAATCTTCGGAAGACATACAAGCTTCTCTTCATCCATAGAGACGAGAAAGGACTCTCTCACCTCAATATGCTTCGTCCTTGAGCTGAAAGCCAGATTTTCAGCTAAGTGAATTGCACTTTGACTATCACAATTCACTTCTATACCTTCATACACAAAGCCCAAGTCATACAACAAATGCTTCAAGTAAAGTGTCCCCTTAGCCGCTTCAATTTAGGCTTTATCCTTGGAAGCAATCAACATATCGTCTACATACAAGAGTAAATACACCCAGTAACCATTCTTCACATGCTTGAAGTATACATAAGCGTCTCTAATGCTATAATCAAAATCAAGTGAAATCATAAAAAAGTCAAACCTCTTGTACCACCGTCTAGGCAACTACTTAAGCCCTTACAATGACTTTGTAGCTTGTGAATCTAATTCTCTTTTCCATCTACGACATATCCGTTTGGCTGCTTCATGTAAATGGTCTCATCCAAATCTTTGTGCAAGAAAGCGGTCTTCACATCAAGTTGTTCCAACTCTAAGTCAGAGCAGCAACTATAGCAAGAAAAATATGGATGGAGGTGTGTCTCACTACAGGAGAAGAAATCTCATCATACTCCAATCCTCCTTTGTGAAAATCCTTTAACAACAAGTCTAGCGTTGTATCTTCCATCATCATTCAACTTGAAGACCCACTTACAACCTATGGCTCGGCTTCCTTGAGGAGGAGGTACCAAATCCCAAGTCTTGTTCTTCTTCAACGACTCTAGCTCATTTTTCATAGCGCACATCCACTTTGAACTATCACATGACTTCAAAGCTTGATCAAGGTCAAGCGTCTTATGAACCACATGTAGAGCACAATCAAACTGATCACTAAGGCTAAGGTTTGCATACTGCCAATCACCATACCTCTCAGGCGGCCTAATAGTCCTATGACTAGGCCGACTAAGTACAACTTCACCTAAATCCCTTTCAGTTCCACCTTGAATTGAACTTCCATTAGTCTCATGTACATCACCAACACTACTAGAAGGCACATGTGGACTACTTTATGATGTCACATCAACTGCATCCATCTCACTCTTAACAGCATCAATAACTCTACTACTAGGCTGTAAAATAGGAACATCTTCCATCTCCTTAGGCCTATTAGAAAAATCTGATGTGGTAGGTAAGTCTTTCCTAAGATTGAACATTGTTGAATCATCAAAAATAATATATCTAGAATGAATAATCTTCCTATCAATAGGGTGCCATATATGATACCCTTTGATACCATTTGTGTATCCCAAGAGGATGCCCTTGTATGTTTTAGCTTACAACTTATCATAACATGTATGGTGAACATACACAGGACAACCAAAAATACGAAAATGACTAAGGTACACGACTTTACCTCTCTGGTTCTCTTTTGAAATCTTCCCATCTATGACTGAGCATGAAATCCGATTAATAATATGCGCCGCAGTCGATAGTGTCTCATCCCAAAAGCCTCTAGATGAGCTCGCTGTCAATTTTAAGCAACGAGCCTTTTCAAGTAAAGTTCTATTCACCTTCTCAGTGACCTTATTAGATTGTGAATCACCTGGTGTAGTGAAATATTTTTGAATGCCATTCTGTCTACAAAAATCGAGGAACTCCCCAAAGACAAACTCACCGCAATTATCAGATCTCAGCACCTTCAACTTAGAACGAGATTGGTTCTCGGCAAGCACCTTCCAAGCCTTAAACTTCTCAAAGCTCTCTGATTTGGCCTTCAACACTTACACTCAGACATTCAAAAAAAATCATCAATAAAAGAGATAAAATACTTCGCTTCCCCAATGAAAGCAGTAGTAACTGGTTCCCAAACATCTGTATGCACATAGTCAAGTACCCTCTCTGATCTATAGAGTCCAACTCCAAAGGATACCTTAGTCTGCTTACCAACCACACACTCTTGGCAGAAATCCAACTTGTCGAAGTCACCTTTGATCATCTTCCATCTATGAAGCGACTCTAAGTCCTTCTTCGAAATATGAACCAACCTGAGAGGCCAAAGTTTGGTGGCAGCCAAAGCACGAGAGCTATCAACTTCAACACACGACTCTCCAATAATTATGGTCTGCTTAAGAAAATACATATTTAGGAAAACTTCTCCCTTCATAAGAACAAGAGCAACCCACGAAACCTTCAAACCATCCTTCTCTAAAGTGACCTTGCACCCCATGGATGTCAACTACCTCAACGAAATCGAGGACTTTCGAAGACCCAGAACATACTGAATACCTGTCAAAGTGCATATCACTCAATCAAACATCATAATCAACACTGTACCTTCTCCCATGGCTCTACAACTAGCAACCAATAAAGATTGCACTTCCCTCTCTGTCGACTAAAGAACTGAAGTAATTCCTATTTGGCGTTATATGAAAAGATGCACTCGAACCAAGTACCCAATGGTTTGATACATCTGATACCGCTGCAAATAACACATCATCAAATACAGCTTTCTCCATTGCAAAAGATGAAGAAGCGTCTTATTCCTTCTTCTTCTTACAATCCGGACAGTCTCTTTTCCAATGGCATGTTTTATTATAATCATGACACTTTCCATCCTTAAACTTTCCTCTATAATTATTACTTGGCTTTCTAGATTTGGGATGCCCCATAGAATTCTAATTCTTCTTCTCCTTTCTCCCTCTCTTAGAAAATAGGCCTTAACTACTACTTCCTCCTCTACCTTCATCCATTTCCTTCATATAATCCCTTAAGTCCTCATATAGAAGACCTGACTTCACATCTTCAATGATAAAGTATCTCTCGCAAAGATAAAGCTGTTAGCGAAACCTTTCTAACACTGCGGAAGAAAACACAAGAGCATCATAGCCATATGCTCTTCATCTAACTTCAAATCTACAGACTTCATCTTCATCACAAAATCGTCGAAAAAACCCCATATGCTCTTTGATAGAAGTACTATTTCTCATCCTCATGGCGAGAAACGTCTTCAACAAAATCAGATGGTTAGTTAAAGATTTCTTCAGATGGAGATTTTCCAGCTTGGTCCAAATGTCCGTAGTAGTAATTTCACTGCTAATCTCAAAAATAACATTTTCTCCCATAGCTAATTACAAAGTAGTAAACGCCCATTTTTCAATCTCCATACATTCTGTGGCTGAAATTTCAACTGTCAACTCCTTAGGAGCAAACACCACAGGATGAACTTCGTTTCTCATCAGAACAGTTTTCATCCTCCATTGCCACTTCTCAAAGTCATTATCACCATTCCACTTTTCTATTTCTAAACTAGATCCTGATGCGATATAGGTCCCGCTAGCATAAGGTGTTGGTACAACTGTTGGAGTCTCCTTATCTCCTGCCATAATGCCTGACACCCATTCTCAATCAACCTTGTCACTTTGATACCAAATTGTTGGGAAAAATCTCTCAAGATCCCCTTAGGAACAAAAAAACACTACCTTGCGGAAAAATAAATAGGACCGGATTGCCGGTGAGGCAAAACATAAAACAGATAGTCACCAGCTAAAAGCAATCACCGATCAAGCAATAAAAGGAAGTAATACACAAAATTTATATTGGTTCCACTACCGCGAGGTAGTGTGCATCCACTTGTAGAGAGGAAATTTTATTACTTTCTAAGAGGATAAAATTTTACAAGATTGATAATCAAGAAGAAGAATAAGAAATACAACTGAGAGAGATAATTATAATCATGCTAATCTCTACCCTTATATAGAGATTATTATTTAGAGTTGAAGTAATTCATTTATGGTACAATGCTTCATTAATTCTCTTATTCATACAGGAAAAGTTTATCCATTTGATTTTTCTATTTTCTCCAATGCGTCTAATAAGATTCTTTCTTTAATCGGTTAATTAGGGAATTAATTAATTACCTCAATCTCCCAGAATAATTTTTCTTCTCACATAGGTAATTTATTACTCAATTTAATACTATAAATGAGGTCATATATATTTTATTAATTATTTCAAATATCTTTCAAATCTTCTGCAATTTAAAATATTATATCATTGAAATCAACAATATCTTTCAAACCTTCTGCAATAGGAAATATTATGTCACCAGATCTTACATTGAATTTATCTGAATAATTTAAATTAAAGATTACATAATTTGTTAAAGATATAGACACGAATTAAAATTTAGAAGAGAATTGAGAAGGGTTTGTGAGTAATTGTAGAAATTTTAAATTATAGGTATTTAAAGCTAAAAATATAAATTTTCAGTTGGATTCGTGATAACTTCATTGAGATAAAAGAATTATATAATAAATTTAGTATTATTGTTGATGTATATAATTTATGCTATGTGATTTACATATCTGTATCTAAATGAAAATTTCGTTT
Source organism: Allium cepa (assembly GCA_030765085.1). Lineage (NCBI taxonomy): Eukaryota > Viridiplantae > Streptophyta > Magnoliopsida > Asparagales > Amaryllidaceae > Allium > Allium cepa. Next base: position 240,509,023 of record CM060944.1, read on the forward strand.
TACCAATTTGTTGATGGGACTATGGTATACTATCGAAATTGTCATATCTTAGGATTTACTTCACGTATGGAATAGTAGTTAACTGACTTACCAAATGTTTTAAATTTTGAATTATGTAATTTTTTTAAATGTATGGACTTAAATGTGAAATATTAGTAAAGAACTAAGATGACATTTATAGATAATCATGGAAAATTTTAAAAGTATGCATTTGGGTGTAATTGTCATAAGAAGTTTAGTAGAATAACTATAATGTAATAAATTAAAAAAATAAAAATAAAATATCTATAGAGAATTAAGGAGAGTAGAGAAAGCTCCTACAAGTAATAAGAGAGCTAGAATTTAAAACACCCCACACCCCTTAGCATACCCAAAAAGGGCACACCAAAGGCTGTGGTGTGTTATAGGTATAGCTAAAGCTTCTCAGAGACAAAGATTTACAAGGCAAATAAGTAAAAACAGCGGAAACATTTCAATAATACTTGTCATTCAAAATTAAACTTCATATCGAAATAAATCATAAAAACATGGCATGTCTCAAAATAATTCAAATTCATGTCTCATGAAAAATACATCTTAGTCTTACATAATCAGATTGTAAAAGTAACAATAACAATCATATCTGGCAAGTACCAATCCATCATAAGCCTAATGAAATAGATGAAAAGTAGAAGAATACATCTGAAATGAGAAAATTTTGAGAATGAATCTCCAAGAAACCTGAATCAACTTAAATCTGCTGGCTTATTTGGGGGGAAAAGGAGGAAAAAGAGGAGTGGGTCAGACAATAAGTCTGGTGAGTGAAAGTAATTACTAGCATTTCTAAGCGAAATAAAGATAATAGACTAAGTAATAGTTCTAGCTTGAAAGGAAAATATTGAAAAGATAAAACTAAGATAAAATATTGTTTCTGATTATGTTTGACTGTTTTCCTTGATTGTTTGATTATGATTGTTTCGATTGTTTGCACTTATCTTAAACTGCTTTGATTAGGCTGAAATCCTAATTCTATCCATTGATCGACATGCACTATCTCTGTTGTGCCACTGCGAACGAATCATGTTGGTCACAGCAAAAGACACCTTTTTAGCGCTTAGGATGCAGTAGCGAATTATTTACCCTAATCTATGCCGCGCGCTCGGTCATTGTCGGTACGCACTAACTGTCGCCCCCTGTTTGGCCTCTTATTTACCCTAATCAGCATAAGCATGCTCAGCCTCACCTAACTGTTGTGAGACCATCAGTCCTAGACGTGAAAGGGAATGCTGCCTAGCCTCACCTAACTATTGTAAGACCATTGGTCCTAGACCTAAAAGGGAATGTTGCCGGTATTGGTCCTAACAAACAATTTTCTAATATTGCACCCCTTGCCCAAATTCCCAGATTTGAGTCTCTATCTATTAGTCACTTATTTACCATAATCAGAATGAGCATGTCCCAGCCTCACCTATATGTGAGATCATTAGTTCTAGACCTGAAAGAGAATGTTGCCGGTACGGACCACTACTTCTACGTTTACTTATTAACTTAATCTAAGATCTAAATTTTTAAATAAGCATCTTCTATTTTCTTTTTTTAGTTATAACCACTTGTTATAGTTATGCTTGCAAATATATCAAATTTTCCTATTTCAGTTTTTGTTGATTTACATCTGATTTCTATAAATTTAATGTTTTTCTATTTTAATCCATATTAGCGTATTCTTCTCTCTTTAATATTCTATTCGCATAAAAAGGGATTAAATCTTTATAAAAAGAAAGTAACATTTACAGGCTAAATTCCAACTTATAACAGATGTAAATAACTGTAAATAAATATAAATAACTGTAAATAGCTGTAGTTAACTGAATAAAGTAGCTGAATAAAAATAGACTGAAAAGAATGCCTGAAATTTACATAAAAATAGTCTGTAAGTAAACTTTCATAAAAACTATCTCAAAATTGTAGAAAAACTACAACTATTGAGAACCATATTATTTTAAATTACTTCAAAATCTAAAATAATTAATAAAAAAACTCACCTATGGTCCTTAGCTCTAGTCCTTGGCCTTCCCGGATCCACTTCTAGAGCATAGAATATTTTTATCAAAAAGATTTCCTCCCTAGAAAAAATTTCTATTTAGGGCTCAGCCTCTGACAATGAACCAAAATGGGAGAAAATCCGAATGAGAAATATAGCTAGGCCTAGGATTCTATTTATAATGTGACTTAGAGATCTCAGACCGTTGGATTTGAAGATTAAATTTGGTACAACCACGTCATAGGCTCACTAGGAACCATCAGATGCAGCTAAGAACGCACGAGATTGCTCAAAAATCAAGTTTTAACTTAATCGCTCATACCTGGACGATTCTTCGTCCAGTGACAAAGGCAGGTCGACCTAAGCACCATGGGGGTCGACCTGACCTAAACAAAGGTCGACCCCTAAGGGTCTATTTTTTTTAACTATTTTTGCTTATTAAATTCTGAGTTCTTGTTTCTCTCATAACTTCTCCATACCTACTCATATTTCGACAAGTTATATATGGAAATTGATCAGAAAATTGCCATGTACCCAATGGTGCAACTGTCATAACTCGATTCTGACAATTTCACAAATTCATTGTATTATTTAATTAATTCGTTAATTAATTATTATAGCTCAAATTTTAGGTTGTTACAGAATTTCTTCTGCTTTACTATTATTTAGTAGATAGCCATATTGGTATACAAAAGTGGAAATTAGCCACAAGAGCCTCTTTAGCAAGTGGAATTAGTTTCTAGGACACACAACTGAAATAATTACTTTTAAGGAAAAAATACAAAATAATTAGTTTCTAAGGCCTAAAAACCCATGAAATTATGTCCTTGAAGGTAATTGGACTGCTGACTTTGTCCTTAAAAGTAATTATTCCGCTAACTTTAGCCTTGAAATTAATTTCTGTAGATGTGTGTCCTAGAAACTAATTGGACTGCAAAGTTGTCCTTCTAGTGAAATGCCTCTATATAAAATATGTACAATAACTAATCTTCATTTTTTTGCCATATACCTCATCGCACCTTTATGATTTTTCACAGCACACAACATGACATTGAGCAAAAAAATTCTAGATGTATTCTTTCATACCTTAAGGTCATCCTCATAAAATATTGGTTAGTTTTGATAATTCTATCATATTCAAACTAATATTTCAATTCTATGGTTAAAATAAATGATTTAACATTAGAATGAATTCAATATTTGAAAACCTTGAATGTTTGGAAATGATCATTTTTATGTAGAAATGATATTCATAGCGTAGACTAAAAATCCTAACAAAAATTATTTAATTTCATGTGTAACGGTAAAAACCATAGGATATTGAATGAAAATGAAAAAAAATATGTAGTGGATCCTTGCCTTATGTATGTACTACCAACTCACATTATAACGACCCGTAAATTTATCACTTTAATAAATTATATTTATTTTTAAATAAAAGGTTGCTAATACAAATAGTATTGTTTTGAGTGATAATAAGTAATAGTAAACTTATTTTGAATAAATATTTACAAAAATATTTTCCTCAAAATCTAAATCGATAAAATGACTGAAAATTGTTTTATCGATAACCAGGCCTATAATCGCAAGACGTCATGCACGGAGCATAATACCTACACTTATTTATATAATTAAATATGAATATGAAATAAAATCAATTGAATTGTTTTTGAAAATAAAATGTGTTAATTTAGTAATAATGCCCTTAAATATGATAATTGATTTATTTAATTTAAATTGAGATTTAATGATTTGATAATTATTTTAATTATTTAAATAATTATTTTAAATAATTATAATTCATTTTGAATAGTTATAAAGTGATAATAAACCATTTATAATAGTTTTATAAAGAGATATATTTGATTTGAAAATATAAGGAAAAATCGATATCGCTTTATCGGTATAATAGCAATTTTGTAAATAATTGTTAATATAAATTTATATGGTTTTATAAATAAAATGTGATCATTTTAATTCATTTAAAATGATAAAAAATTTATTTTCAATTTTTTTTACAAATATATGTCTGTTAAAGTATAAGTGAAAATGTGACCGATGATCGGTTCTCTGATCGGCAATGGTTTATTGAACGGAAGTTGTTCGAAATCAATGCAACATTGGTTATATATCATGCACACGTATATAACATACAAATGCATCCACTAACATTCCATGAACATATGTATGCACACATGTATATTTATACACTTACAAATACATACATAAGACAGAAAATCATATTTTGTATAAAGCCTCATCCTTAAGCTTAAACAAGTCAACATATGTATACACGAGTGGATGGAAGTGATGTGCACATGGGGAAAAGGGTTATGGCCATGTATTTTAAAGGATTAGTGTGTTGGAGAAGCATGGAAAAAGTGGTGTATGCATAACTTCCTTTATACTCCTCTTTTTTTCCTATAAATACCTACTCATATCCTCCTTCGTTCTTCACAAATTCATTCTTCTTCTTCTTCACCATTCTTGAGCTTCTTAAATGCTTTCTAATGGCTTCTGCTCTTTAAAAGAGGTAGGAAGGTTAAAAAATAGTGGAGTGCTTAAGCACCAATCTGCTAATTACTCTTTAACCTCTTCTTGATCTACTTCTTTCTCTTCTCTTCTTTAATGGCACTTGGCCATGAGTGATGATGCTTGGGTGGTGGAGGCCGAGAGATTGGAGGAGATAGGAGCATGGGCCATGAGAAAGGAGGAGGTAGAAATGGTGGCCAAGCAATTTGGAAGCATGGTTGAATTGTTTAGTAATGTTATAGATGATGTGTTGTGGTGATTTGAATGTTGGTAGGAAGTTTGGTTTGATTACGGTGAGAACTCCTAAAACTATTTTACTATATGTTGGATGATGATGTGATGTTGCAAATGGATGTTTAATATGCTTTGATCATCAAGTTTGGTTGTTTTCATATGAATGTTGAATATATATGCAAGTCACGATTATAAACGTCGATAAGCACAAAAGGAAATCACTTTCCTTAGATTAATGGAATGGTGTATATGGAAGTGTTAAACCTCTTATAAATGGTTTATAATGTATTTGAAATGTTTTATAAATATTTAAAAGTGTTTTGGTGAAATTTGGAAAGAAATAGAAAATTTGGTCAAAAATAAGCGCGTCGCGTAACTGTAGTTTACGATTTCACGCTATAAAGATCAAATTAGTGTAACAGATGAAATATAGCTCGGAATTCTTTGAGATAAGAATTTTTCGAACTATTACATCCATAATTTTCCAATAAAAATAGAAAATTGGGATTTCAATGAGCAGATTTTGAAATATGAGTAAAACGAGTTTTTGAAAAATCCTGAAATTGCAGTTCGAAATCCAAAACTGGATTTCTTTACAACTGATGTTTTAAAATGTGAAATAAATGTTTTAAAAGTGATTTGAGTAAAAAGAAAATTAGATTTTCAAATAATCAAAAAGTCATTTTGATCAATATAGCTTAAAAGCACTTTCCACAGCAATTTTAGCCAACTTTTGAAATAGAGTTTTAAACTTAACGATTCTTATCCAAATCTTTTATAAATGTTTTCAAATGCATAATTAATGGTTTTAATAATGATTTTGAGGTTTTCTAGCTTATATATGAAAGATCGAATAAATGATTTAAAGAAAAAGCTATTATAAATTAGTGGTTTGATCTTCGCTCTAAAAGCCGACGAAAGGACTGGATTTTTTCTATTCGTGAAATCCAGATGTGAGGTGCTTAAACTAAAGAGATGTTTTGAAGCAACCGATGCCCTGGCTCACCTGGCCTCTTTTCTAGGCGAGCGATAGATAAGGTCGAAATGTAGAAAATGAGTTAAATATAAAAAGATTTAAATTTTCCAAATTTAATTTAAACACAACTCGATTTTATGGAGGTGACCTCCTTGTACTTGGTATTAAAGCCTGAAGAGGGAACTCATACTATTCATGGAATTTAAAAGATGATTTCATCGTTATTCCGCCCATAGTAATTGTTGAATACGTGGATTGATATGGAGTAGAATTAGATGATTTATATAGATTCCGCTCACTTAATATTTACTGACTTTGGATTAACATCCTAGATAACATGGTTTCAACTAAATCAAAAGTACGAGTTTTAAACTAAGAAATCTTTGTTAAGATTTAAATGAGATGATTTGGAATTAATTTAATTCCTATACTTCAAATTTATTGGTTTGGATTTATAGTAAATGATGTCTTGAATAACATTGTTTTGATCCGTGTTAAAAGTTATGATTTGGAAATATTTGTTAAGATTTAAAGGAAATGATTTTGGAAATATTTACCTAAGTATAAAAGAAATTATTTCGAATTAGTCCAAGTTTAAAAGGGGTTTTAAGTAATCAAGGATTTGATAAGAGAGGTTATATATTTTCGTATATACCGGAAAGAAAGTTTTAGAAATATATATCTCCGAGGGAGAATTTTGAGAAAAAGAACTTAATTAATTAAAAAATGATTCGTTGTTCACAAAACCTCTTTTTATCAATGATTGGATCGAAGGAACCGAGATCAGATCTAGGGAAATCCCTATCTGAAAACCACTTCGAACCAATGTATGCATTTGAAAAATGAAGACCGGATAAAAAGAATGAAGGATGAAGAGCAAAGATCTTCGGGATGAAAGGACTACTGGTTGATAATTCTAGTTAGCTTCCAAATACTAAAGTAGCACCAGTTCCTTCATTTCTAAAATTCTTTCGGTTGCAAGGACTTCTCGCTACTAATCCTAGGATTAATTCTCAATGGGATGTGGTAGGAGAGTGCCTTCGGTTTCGTTCGGTCCCACAACGAGCTTGTATAAATGGATGTTTGACATTACATTCTTAAGATTTACATCGTTGATTTTTATAAACGTACATCTGTTTTTTGGTGGAGAAGGCAACTTCTCTTAGCTTAACACCCTACTCTGAGACGTACGAACTCGGAGACTATATGTTTATGGAAGCCGATAAGTGATCGATGGAATGGTAGTGTGACATTCAAAGAAAGATGATGGGCTATGTGAAAAGGTAATCATTACCTCAGGCCTCACACCTGGAAATGACCAAAATAGGGTTGGATGTGGCAAGGCTATATGGTTCTCTACCATTAGGGTATGATCATCCCCTTTTAAATATATTTCTTTCCACTATGATATTCGGGATGTAAATTAATGTGGATGTATGCTAGAGCGCGCTCGGATAGGTCGGCAACGACCGGGGTGATGACATATTCGATATTATCTAAGAAAAGGTAGGACGGTCTTTTGTTAGTAGGGGACCATCTGTTGGGCCTCGGTATATTTCTCTAGAAATGTACTGCCGAAATGTAGTCCCTTCACCTGGTTATTTGTATGCAATCCATTCTTCAATAAGTTCCTGCAAGTTTGTTTGTAGAGCCTAGTATGCTGGAATTTAATAATGGTAACAATTTCAGCTAAGATTAATAAGTTTACTTACAAATGTTTTCAAATATTATGTCATCAAAAATAATATCAAGTATTTTGACATAGAATGTTTCGGTTATCATAAGGTAAAAACCCATTCCACGTTCATATGTGCTATGGTCTTATGAGATACCTTTTTGTTTTGAAAATGCATGTTTTGAGTTCTCACACCAGTCCCATGACTGGCCCAGAATTTATTTTCCCTTTTCCTTAAACTTCGGGTGCCCTAATTTTCCCCGGGTAGCCTAGTAATCAGGTTTAGTTAGAAGAAAGCTGGATAGAGCTCGAAGCATGGAGTCTGAAGATTTGGTCTATTTCCACCACATTTTGTACTATAGTATTCCACAAATTTGTAAGGACGGGAATTTATAACTGCCCATGTTTTTAACTCTGATAAATGTATTTTAATGTAAATACCCTAGTTTTGGATATTACCTGTTAATATTAAATTATAACTTTAATATTAACATGTAATCTCCAAAACCAGGGTTATACATTTAATTTCCGCTGTAAATATTATTTGCTGAAATAATGTATGTGAGATTATGATCTATCTTTATTTCCTTTCTTACCCTATGATCCGCTTCTCCAGCACTTGGATTTACGTCACGTGAATACCGAGGATGTATTAGTGTTGATTTTTGCGGATCGAAGAAATGGGTCCTTACACACATGATACAAGATTAAGCTTCAGAACATATTTGTGCTTAATGTCCACTCAAATATAGATTTGCCATCTTCAGTTTTGCTCATTCGTCACACTTGTATATTTGTTACATTTGGATAACTATAACACAAAGGATAGATGTGTTAGGATACCCTTCATAAGATTTAGATGTATAGGAACTTCTCCCTTCTCTATGGATTTTTACGCTGTTTTTATCTCTTATAGTTAATCATTAGGGTTGACTCGTGCAGGTACACTGGCAGTGGTCGTAATGGCGAGTTTCAATTTTTTTTAACTTTAATTAAATTGCACAAAATCTTTAAAAATAACATTTTGTACACTAAATTTAGGAATTCAGTGAACTAAATAAAAGGGATTTGTGTTTAGATTTCACTAATCTATATTACAAAAGGTTTGTGTCTTAATTTTACTTTGAATAAGACATATATATTTGTGTTAAGATTTGTATTTGTTAAGTTTTTACATTCAGTATTGTTTTACTTTTCTACCTTAATTATTGCTTTGATTTATATTATTCCAGCATTCATAACGTAAAACCGAAGGAATGAGGCTAGTCGAAAGTGGGAACATTAGGTGGATTTCAAAAAAAATTCTATTTGGATCTTTATTGGCCTATAAAGTCTACTAATTTTAAGTCCAACCTAAAAATAAATTTTTTAATTTTTTAATTTGTTTATAAAAAGGTTTTTTATTAACATATACGATTTTTAATTTATAAGTGTGTTAAATAAACTTATATATGTATATTGCAAGTGCGACATACATGAAGTGTAAATGGCTAATATTACCGTATAAAGATGATGTGGTTTACACCACAACAAACACATTTATCCCTTTATATATGTCTTTGTCGTCCATAGATTTTCAATTGTATAAAGTAACACTTATGCACACGCGCTCACATACACACATGTATATGTGTATGTGTGTGTGTACACACACACACACGTATTAAAACTGACTTCGACTATTGTGCATATTTTAAAATCTAAAACTAAAAATATGAAATTCAACATTAACTTAAAAAGGAGTTCAACGTTAGATTTTAATTTTACACAAAAGTCCTTTTATAAATTTTGAATTGAAGTAATACACATATATAAATAATAACAAACTATATTTAAATTCAAAAATAGCATATATACATACACACACAGACACACAAATATATATATATATATATATATATATACATAACTTGTAATCATAAATGTTTACAATATAATGTTACAATTTTAAATCTAGTTTTGACTTGGGAAGGAAATCAACGTTAGATCTAAAATTTTGCACAAATGTCCTTCTATATATTTTGAATTAAAAATAATATATGCATACACACACATACACACACATACATATTACTAATAAGTAAAACTATGTTTAAATCTAAAATGACACACACAAACATTATAACGACCGGGAGATTTTCAACCCTCGAAAATCGACACCAATACGTCTACTATATAGAATGCCGAGCAATCGAGTGCCGAAAATACCAGGTCGTTAGGGTTAAGAAGAAAAAGAGATAGAAGAAGAAAACAGAATAACAACACATAATCTCACAATCGCAGCGGATCAAAATATAATATACAATAACGACATTGTATACAAGGAAAGCTGTAACTGTTAATATACATACAGGTTATCAGAGTACAATCAACAACAATAAATCTGGACAGTTTAATAACTTGTTCCTAAATATTGAATATATAGTCTACAATACACATCGGAATATAGTTAAATACGTGCAATACGTCTCTTCCATCCAGCTCGTCTCCTGAGCTCCAAAAGCGTCCTAACTTGAAATTCTGTAATACTCGGTCTGACCTGAGCATTACAATAAAGTAACAACCGAGTCAGGCTAGAAACCAGCATGAGTAAACCCACTTAAATTGAAATACTTAATTCATGAAAATATTTTGAAACAAAGGTAACTCGTACAACACGACAAGTTTTATCTGATTATAACCAAAACACTTTTACAGAAATCCATCGATATTGTAATAATGCCTAAGTACATTTACATATTTAAAATAGTTGAATTTGTTAAATTAATCAAATTTCAGTTTGTTAAATTCTATAATCAAAACCGTAAAGGTTCGTAAAGATTATTAAATCGAAGTGGTTCCGGATAACACTGATATCCGATTTTCGGTCTCTTCGACTCCAAGCAATAAATTTTAAAGGGTAAATTGTTTAAAATAAACCATTTTTATTTAGGGTGACATTACTTACATATGGAAATTTATTATAAATGCTTATCTCCAATAAAATGCATCATCATTTTGTTCCAACTATTTTAACCCGTCTGACCATTTGATGCATAGACAAATATAATTTAAATAAATATCAAATAGAGTTAAACCAAGATATAGATCGTTAACTAATTTAACGATCAATAACCAATATCAAAACAATTCACACATTAGGATTCTATTAACATTAGTTGACCAAATCCATTTATATTTAATCCAAATAAAATTACACATTCAAGAAATTATAAAATAATCTATTTTTAGTGAATTAAAAATTAAGAATCTAATTAATAGCTAATCTTATTTTATTAACCTACTATTAAATTGATTAAGAATTTGATTAATTACTTACCTCAGTTATAATAAAATAATTTAAATTTTCTTTATATAAAATAATTTAAACTTAAAATATAAGGAGATAGGATTTTGATGTAAAGAATTCATGTTGATTGAATTTATAATGTTAATCGAATTTGGGTTTTAATAATTTAAAATATATAAACTCTATTTTTCTTCCTCTTTCCCATTTTCTTTTTCTTCCCTTTTCCGTTTTTCTTTTATCTTTTCTTTCTGTTCCTTTTCTCCTTTTTCTTTTTTTCTCTTCTTTCTTTCTTTTGGCCACCTACCCGACCCAACTTCCTTTTTCTCCCCTTCTTCCTTTATTTTTTCTTTCTTCTCCTGCTTCCTTTCACCTTTTCTTTTCATCCATTCGAGGACCCACTACCGTGCACGTACACATTTGCCCCGGTCCCTCTCGTCCGCCGCCGACCATCCCCACATGTTGCCTTCGCCCATCTCAGCTTGATCGACCACCTAGAACCCCCGGTTTGAAAAATCAAGCATCCAACTCAAATCAAGAACCAACCATGCCCACCAAATTACTTCGTCTCGCCATTTCCATCCACCATCAATCACCAGAACACATCTACGGCCTCGCCATCACCTACTCGACCTAATCCCCCCTATGTGCATGCCTCTGCCTTCCTCGTCATGACACCAGCTTCCACGAACCAAGACCCAGCATAACCTAACCCAAAACTTTACTCTTCCCTCGTATGGCCTAATCACATAACAAAAAAACATCAAACTATTTTTCTCGAGTTCGCCATCATTCGGCCCTAACCACGCCAAAAGCCATTGCCAGAAAACAATCACCTCGTCAGAATTTCACCCTTTGCCCGAATCCGTTCATCCCGATAATCCCCCTTGTACAGACCACTAAAAAACCCCATACCATCTTTAAAAATCATGATTTTCAACAATGATTATGACTATGTAATCCATATACCCAATTATGATAGTTGAAATTTCGACTATGTAAAACATATTAACTGTTAACTGCCATTTCTTTCTCTATGCTTGATAAAGTTTTGTGGATCAAATTTTAAAATGTCCTTCATTCAAAAACAAGAAAGTTTGGTTTTGAAATCAAAGTTTAAAACGATTTAGATATTGAGTTATTGATTTTCAAAGTTAAAAACTCTTAACTATTTTTAAAAAAACAAGTGAACAGAGAAGCTTGGGTAGAAGATAAATGGTATTTGGTGGGAATGGTCATGTTGAAATCAAAACATACCTACATATATCCTCAATACATCCATATAATCATTGATTCACCCAAACGTACAGTTAAACAAGTATATGTATGGGCTAGTAAACCAAAATAAAATGTTTACTCGCCGTTTTCAAGCACTGCTGCTCTGTTTTTCTCTTGCTCCCAACTTTACTGTGTTAATTTCTTTTTTTATGAACCATAACACTCGGGAATGTATACATATATAGAAGAGTGAGTTGTGTTACGCAAGCAATAAGATAGCTTTGTACAGATGCATAGGGAGGCTGAAGCTTGCATGTACAGGCTACCATGTTTCCTTTTATTTTTATTTTATTTTTTCTTTCTTTCTTTCTTGATTTGTTTTTTGAGCTGATGTGATTTTATATAGATTTGATTTGACCTTTTTGTGATTAGATATATTATGGCTTGAGTTGAAATTTTTGTGGCTTGAATTGATGTTTGTTATCATTATGTTCCCCTATATGTTAATATATACAATTATACGTATGTATATATATATATACACATATGGATATGCATACCTTTGCTCTATTTTATCATGAATGTTTATATGTATATGAAGAAGTTTATATCCCTATATGCATTACTTCTATAAACATTTAACCATATACATATACGGTCAAAAATTTGAGATTTTGCCATTATGAAACTTGTACATTCATGTGCACATATACTTATCTACATATACACTATTTTTATAAATATATATATATATATATATATATATATTTACTTACTCACTATTTTACATACATATATATATATATATAATTTTACAATTACTTATGCATATTTGGTCATCACACATACATGTATATTTTCACATTATTCCTTATTTATATATATTTATCTATACTTGCATATGTATGCCTATTTACATTTCTTCATATATATATATATATATCATTTTTATAAAGAGATTATTCTTTCCTGAGTTTGAAATGGTGAAGTTTTAAATACATACACCTATATTGATAAATTCCCTTATTCAAGAATTTATATCCCAAAATTTTACATAGTTTAAGTTAATTTATAGATTCTGGTTTTAAATATCAAAAAAATTCATTTATTTGACTATTAAAAATTAATATTTCAATAACTAAAATTAGTTAACTACCCAATATCCGATGTCTAAAAATCCGGATCGTTACATTCCTTCCCCCTTAGAACTTTTCCACCTTGAAAAGGAACGAACGAGAATTAGTATTTGATGTGTATTATTAATTAAATCATTCTTTTAAACATTTAATCTCCTTACTTCTTTTATTATAAATTTAAAAATACACACTTTAAATTATATAGTATTACCAAACAAGTTTTATATAAAAAAAAATACTTTTCATTACTCGATGTCCATACAAATCCATCCTTGTTCTTACAGAAATTTAGTCATACGTTGATCAGGTGTAGGACTGAAAATCTATAAGTACTTAATAGACCCATTTTCAACACCCAATGAAAATACTCGAAAATCTTCTTTATCGAAAATGCTATGGAAAACCCTCCTTAACCACCATGGATCGCAGTTAACACGATAGTTGCGTCGACATCCCAGCGAAATCCATAAGAAAACTGTAGGCATCTGCAACTCTCGACTTACGCTGTGGGATCACCATAGATCACAGCTACCACAAGGTTGCGTTACTATCACAGCAAAATCGTAAGTAGTCTGTAGGCAATCACTGCCCCTGGAATTACACTACCAAACGAAACTTTACCACATAGATTGCAGGCTATCCAAAGGTTGGTTGCGTCACTATCCCAGTGAAACCTAATGTATAGTGTAGGCACTCGCTACCACCCAAATTACGCTATGGAACCAAACCATATAGACTGCAATCTACCGATGTTACATCGCTATCCCAGCGAAATCAAACGTAGATTGTAGGTAATCACTTCCACTCAAATTACGTTATGAAACTGCGATAGATCACAGTTACATAAAGGTTGCTTTGACATCACAGCAAAACCCAATGTAACTATAGGCATCAGCACCACTCGACTTACGCCACCCAACAAATGATCATCAGGAACTCACTGAGTTTTGTCCAAACATCCTCTGGGATCCCAATTCTCATTGAACCCACCATTTTGATTCCTAGGCAGAACTACCCATTGGATCTCCTACTATAAGTTTCGACTTTCATGGGGGTGCCTTTCCATACTTTTGTCTCGAAACATATCATACTATATATATAGTGCCTTTCTAATCATACTCTTTATATGTATCACATATAAACTTCATCAATACAAAATTGATATCTTCAAAATCGATAATTTTCAAATTTGGTTTACCCAATTTCCAAAATTAACTATTTGCCAAAATCAAAAGCCTTTTAAAATCAGTGGGTTCTAATACTATTTCCAGTTCATTCTCATATAAGATCAATCTTTTCAACTCGAGTAATTTTCAGATCAATAATTTCTGAGTCCACTTCATACTTATATGAACTCCATTTAGTATTTCAAATTTCCTTCAAAGATCATTTCCTTCCGATTATAATTTCAATAAGGGGAGTTTGAATATATAACGAATATATATAACCTCATTAATGCCAAATCAAATTTTCAAGTTCGATTTTTCTTTACAAAGTCATCTGTAATAATTTTCTTACTTCTTATAAAGTAAGTTTCAGATATAGTACTATCCAATCTTCATTTTAAAATCATCACATTTTTCTACAAATATACTATTTCACCTCAAAATCATCTTTGCCTTAATATTCTGATTTTGGTTCTAATTCAGAACTGCTTCGAATTTCCATTTGGGTTATATAATTTCAGTTTATCCCAATTAGTATTTAAATCCATGATTTAAATATGAACAGTTTCCACTCTGATCAGTTTGAATTTGAGAATAGCTTGAATAGTTTTAAAATAGTTAAATAGTTAATATAAGATAGCGTAAGTTTTTAAAAAGAATGGTTTATATAGTAAAATAGTTGGGAAAACTAAAATTATTTGAATATTTAAGAAGGTAGATTTAAGATAGCTTATATTAAAATAAATTATTTGAAAATAGTTTCAAGATCAAATTGATTCGATTCCTAATCTCCAATTCAAATCAATTTAAATTTCCATTCCCAATTAAATTTATTCAATTCCGATTCCAATTTGAATTAATTTCAATTCCATTCTCAAATTTAAACTATCTCGATTTATAAATTCGGGTTCAGTTTTCAAAATACCGATTTAACAACCTAAATCAAATTAACCCTTAATACTTAATTTAACGTCTAAGTCTTTAATAATTCAATTCCAAGCCCAAATTTCAAATTTTCCACTTAAATTGCCTTTACTTAAACTTATTTCAAGGTTCGAGTGAGAGTTTAAATCTTTTTAGAACAAATAAAATTTTCAGAATTCAATTTATTTCCCTATTACAACGTCAAACTTTTAAACCCGATTCTTTACACAATTCCGGTTGATAAGTTCATTTTTAAATTTCAAATTTTAGTTCGAAATGATTCCAATTCCATAAATTCAATTTTTATTTCTTAAAATCAAAATCATTTAATAGTTTCAGATCAAAGTTTTATTTTTCTTTTTAATTTCAGCAATGGATATATATCATTTCAATTTAAATAAATGTCATTTCAATCCAATTCTTAACTTATTCGTAATAATTCGATTTATTGTTTTATACTCTGCAACAACATATAGGATGATAGCAGGATATATCCAAGTAATTAAGCATCCAAAATTTTTAAGACATTAATCAATAGCACCCACCACAAATTTCCAAAAATCGATCCCGTTTTATATAAAAAATCATTTTGAAATCACTTATACATAATTTCTCTTGCACCCCTTACCAATTCTATACCTTTTCTTTCACAATTTAATCTACTCAACTTCCATCAGTTAAACTTCAATTTCACCTTGAAATTTCCAATTTCACCCTGAAATTTCCAATTTCAGGTTATCAGTTCAAAACTTATTTAACTTGGCCTAAGTTAAATTCTCAATTCATTCAATCCATTTCACCTTACTCAATTTAAATTTTACATTCCAAATCCAATTCTTATTAATATCACTTCCTACATATAAGTTCAAAAACTTATTTTTCTTTGGGTTATACTTCTCATTTCAAGGCGGATTTCAGAATTCAAACATCAATATTTATTTCAAATCAACTTTTAAATCATATATATCCACACACACACACACACACACACATATATATATATATATACACACACATACATACATATTTATCCCATTTACATGTCAAATCACACTTTAAATTTTAACTAACTCTGGTTTCTATCCAAAACAAATCCCTTTGGAATTTCAAAACAACTCTTGTTTTTAAAACAAAGATTTCCGTATTCAAAAATATTCTAATAATATTACTTATTATTTCCTCAAACATTGTGAAACATATTTCAAAATTTTCGGGAATTAGATTCAAAATTTCCCAATTTAAATTCATTTTAATTTATAAGTCATTTATAAATTCAGCTTATATAATTTCACTTCCATAAACATTTCACTCTGTTTCATCTTGTTTATTCTATAATAAACATCTTTTATTAAGACACAATAACCAATTTATGATAATTATCAATACTATCATACCTAGAAGCCAAACACATCATATATCCCCTCATAATTTTCTGAAAAATGTAACCGGGATAAACTTATTTCATTTCAAAACACTTTTTGAAAAACATTCCCGAAATCTCTGGGCTTTAAAATTCCGCTTTGAGTCTACGTTTAGCTTAACATGTTTGCATAATTCACTGTTACCCAAATTTCTATTTAGTTATATATGTATTACCACTTGAATTTTATAAACTTATTTGATTATAATAATTACAGCCAATCACCCTAATATATTATAATAATTTAGAAAAATTATTTCTTTATATATCAAAATATAATCTTATATAAAAATTATTTAAAAAATCATTTTTAAATCATTATATGTGAAAATAACAAGTACGCCCTTATATATACTGCACTCAACTCATTTTAGAGTACTAGTGACCCTACCTCAAATGAGTAATCCCCACCAGAGCCAAGGTTCTTTCTTAACCTTCAGCTCTGATACCACATGTAACGACCGAGCGATTTTTACCCCCAAAAATCGACACTAATATGTCAACTGTATAGAGTGCTGAGCAATCGAGTGCCGGAAGTACCAGGTTGTTAGGGTTAAGAAGAAAAGGAGATAGAAGAAGAAAATAGAATAACTGTCAGGATAGCGGGATTTTCGACTCACGAAACTCGACATTAATACGTCCACTGTATCAACTGCTGAACAATCGAATGCCGGAAAACTGAACCGTTAGGGTTAAAGAAGAGGTAGAAGATAGAAGAAGAAAGAAAGAAAGGAGAAGAAAACAGAAAACAATAACAGAATCTCACAATCGCAGCGGAACAACATATAATAAATAAATATCTTTAAAACAAATAACTATATTAGTTATTACATTACATCACATTTTCATTACATTATCAGAGTGTACACCAACAAACAGCGGAAAAGAAATACTATATACTAGTTCATACACCATGCCCTCCAGCTTGCTCCTGATCTCCACAGCAACTCCTGGATACCAGAATAACCTGATAACTTGACTCTTGACTGCCCATGTGGAAATTGGTGGGCACCCAGAGTTTAGGAAGGAAACAATAAACTCCAGGTCAGTCATGGGACTGGTGTGAGAACTTAAAACAGTTTATCTTTAAAAATAAACAAAGAAATATTTTGAATTAGATTCGCAATTCTTTTTAGAAAATGAAACTACCATAAGGCCTCCCTCACACACACACACACACAATGCAAACGCAGAATCGGAGGAGATTTCTCCTTATGATAGTCAAATATGTTTGATACGTAAATTTCTTTGATATTATTACTATAGGTGCAAAGTGTAGGAAAACATTTCGAAAGTATAATATAAATCTTAGCCAACATAGACATTCCGAACTATGCCTACTATAGCTACCATCTAAACAGTGGGGCAGGCGCCCAGGTTCTACAACTAAAACCGTACAAGGCTCGTATTGTTTCTTTGGATTTCCAACTAATGGTCAGGCCAAGGAACTTCCCATTGCCACATGGGTACGCCTCTGGAAAGATGCCCCGAGAACCTAACCGGATCTCTACCAACACAAGGCCGGGTTACCCCTACCTGGGTAACAACTGACACGAGTATGCCATCCCCCGGTCGCAACCGACCTAAATCCCGGGATTCACCAACAACCACAAATAATAAGTTTGCAGCAACAACATAGTTTAAATATCTGGGCTCCATACCATGATACCACCTCTATCTAGAAGGAAATGACATACACTAAGGGGGCGC
The DNA here is from genome assembly GCA_030765085.1 of Allium cepa. Lineage (NCBI taxonomy): Eukaryota > Viridiplantae > Streptophyta > Magnoliopsida > Asparagales > Amaryllidaceae > Allium > Allium cepa. The sequence continues at coordinate 240,527,320 of CM060944.1, forward strand.
TATCCCCTAATAACCTTGCCGCATCTTTCCTGTTTTGACCATTACCGGGGTGTGAGGTCCGACGAAGTCTCGTCCACAAAGCTATGCTTTATACAAAAGCCACGCTTTGATCAACAAATTCTCAACAGCACTGCGTATGCCATATTACAATTTGGGAATATATCACTAGTAACCATCAACTACATAACCTCTGAGCTCGTACGTATCAGAGAAGGGTGTTAAGCTAAGAGAATAAATTCTCCGCCACCAACAGAAATATATTTGATAGAAACCAGCTTTACATCTCAAATTGTAACGTCAGACACACATCCATACAAGTCCGTTCCGGGATCGAACGGAACCGAAGGCACTTCCAAAGAAGCCCTTACAATCCGGATATTCACTAATCACGACCAGACTTCCCATCCCAAAGGGTGATAAAATCTCTATATCGGAGATCAGCCGACGCAGAGTCATTCGACGGTAATCCTTCCGTTTTCAAAAATATCTGGTTTTCAACACCGGTCTTCAAACGCTATCTATTTCGACATATCGCTATTCGGAATGGGATTTATAACCCAAAGGTCCTCTCCCGGCTAAACCGAATAAGGAGCGCTTATTTTAAAAATAAGTGTAGCATTCAAATTCAAGCAAATCACACAAATACCAATTTAAAGGTAAATATTGATAGTCGATTATTTAAGTATCAAAGCAAACAACCAAATATTCAACACCATAACAATCACTAGGCCCTTTTTTTATCTTCCATAAATTAAATAACTTGCTAAATATTCACTTCAATTTATCTTAAAAAGATATATTCTCTAAACCATTTCAATTTCTACATTGAAAAACATTTCCAAATACGTATTTAACAATAAGTAATTCACAAATCTATTTATTTTCAATACTTAGAAAATATTCAATATACTTAAAACACGATTAAGTATATATTTTATTCTTTTAAGGAAAACGTTCTCTTTAAACACATTTATTTGGGTCCAAACGGATGTTGCGTAAAACATCGTTACGACCACCCAAAATCACTAGTATTGGGATTCGACATTTAGATAGATATATAAATCCCAATACTATATAAAACATTTCCTTTCGAATTCATTTACTATAAAAACAGTGTTATAGTCCACCATTTCCTTTTATTCCTCGAAAACGTATATTTCAACAATGAATGTTGAAAGCTATGGTTTCGATCCTTAACACATTTTAAAATCATTTTAATTCTATTTAAAAGATCACTTCCTAAAACATTTCTTTAATACATTATTCACCGTCCAAAATCGTGAATATACTTCGTTAACCAAATTCAACATTTCTATACATTTAATTTAGAGGATTATCCACTGTCCAAAATCGTGGATATATCTCCTTTAATAAACTTTCATATTTACTTATCAAATTCAATCAATTTTGAATTTATAAATCAATGTTTATTAATTCACCTCTATATATTATAAAAAGTTCAAGTTATAAAATCACTTTATTTACAAATTCCATTATATCTTATTTAATTGCCAAATCCAAATTTATAAGTTGATTTCTTATAAATCTTTTATTTTACAAAATCTATTTATTTTATAACTTCATAATTTATAAATCTATAAATTTCATTCACTTTTGAAATCCATTTATACTTCATTTTAACACTTATAAAAACTCGTTTTATAATTCCAATATTTTAATTTATAAATATCAATTTTATAAACCTTTTATATAAACCTTTTATATTAACCGTTTATAATAATCCAAAAATCCCAATTTAAACCATTTTACAAATTAATCAACTACTTATTTCAAAATCACATTTCGGTTAATTTCACAAAAATCATAATTTTTATAACATAAAAATTATAACGTTTATTTATTTAAAATGAATCAATTCCAAAATTCAATTAAAATGTATACTTTCAAAAATCACTTGAAAATCCTTTTAAATTCGAAATCGTTACTTTAACATTTTTAAAACTCCAAAAATAGGCCAAATGTTGCAACAGCACTAAATATAACAATCACGACATCCAAACATCATATATCAATGATAACAGAATATATCACAATATTTGTAAATAAATCAATACTGTTGAGGAATCCAGTTGGATCCCTCCAACCTGTTTCCCTGCATCCACAGATGTTAGCACAATACCAATCCCATTTCAAGATGGAATATCGCGGTACATGAGTTTATATAAAATATTATCCGCTATTATGTGGCGCAATAGGGTCTCATCCGCTATATAATGTGGGAAAATCAACTCCAAGTACATATATAATACCAATTCCACTTCAAGATGGAATATCGCGGTACATGGGTTTAATAAATAACATCCGCTTAATATACGGCGTATAGGGTCTATTTCAATACAACAGATAAAAATTTATCATCCAATCAAGAAATTTTTAAATCTAACTATTTAAAATTTAAATCGAAACAGATTCGATTGAGTGAGAAGTTCTCACCTTGCTTCCAATAACAGTTGCAGTGTTTTATTTCGAATAAAATTAAACGAGCGTTTAATTTTACCTAAAATTTTCACTAGCTCCAATCAACTCCAATCCAGCTTCATCGCGTAGTATTCGTCAAAACGAATCCAACACAATTCATTTCGTCCATTTTCGACCTCGTATGAACAAGTTATGAAATTTTAAACATTGAACGAATTTAAATAAATCGATTTACATTTTCTTTTCTTTTTTATTTTTAAACCTTCTAAAATCACGGCCGTTCGTTTTTGCATCCTGAAATCAGGCCGTCCCTCTTTTCTTCCTCACGCACGGGTTCTACAGATCATTCGAATCCATCGGCCGCCATCAATAACCAATTTTCGCAACCACCTACGTCGCTCGAAACTTCATCACTCCACCACCATTTGAAAGCTCATGTCGCAAACCTCCACCGCCGTGAACATCATCAAGCTCGGTCATCCATAGGCCTCGAAAACCGTGCGTGAACATCAACCGTTTGAGCTCGATTTTCCATTGATTCGTTGCCCCAAATTAGATCATCACCGTTCAGAATATAGATCTCTCCACCCTCTCCATTTTCTTAGTTGACGTCGAAGGCCATATGGGTGTGGATTTGGAGATAAAGGAGGAGGAAGATGGGCGTTTTCTGGCCATCGAGATTAAAATGGCGGCATGACCTAATAGGTTTAGGGTTTTGAGCAAAAAGAATGAACCTTGGGTCCTTTTATAGAAAATTTACAAAACACTATTCATCTCCAAATTTCCGAACTCCAAACGAAGCGATCCGGCTGACGTTTCTAGGGTATGACCCGCGTTCCAGACACAATGGAACGTGTTTCGGAAGGTAATTCGATCGTATGTGCGAGTTACGGAAATAAACGATCAAATTTAAATTAAATCGGTTAAACTAATTTTCATGCGTTTTGGCTTGCCCCGGACAAATGATAACTCCGATTGACACGAAATTTGAAATCTTGCAATAATTTAATATTACGGATCCAATAAAACTGGTTTCTTCAAAATCCGAGACTGTTTGAAAAATGGCTATTTTTACTCGTCAATTTAATATTAAAATATTCAATTTCTGCAATTTAACTTTTAATTCAATTTTAAAAGTTCGATAACATCATTCTAACTCCAACATGATTTAATACAACTTTACAAATCAATTTAAATCACATTAAACCCAAATTTCCAATTATTTTTGTAATTTCACATATTAAATTATCGATTTAATTATCCAATTAAATCCAGATATTCGAAATAAAATTTATTCGACTCAAATTTTACTTTTTAATATTTAAAATAAATTAAATATATGAATTTCAAATGACAGAAATTCTGGGTCGTTACAAACTTCCCTCTTAAAAGAATTTCGTCATCGAAATTACCAAGTAAGAAAAAGTCTTGAAATCCATTAACTTTTCAAAACCATTTATTAAAATTAAATTTCAAATTCATTTGGGTGTTTAACTTTCCCAAAATCCAATAGTTAAACTTCTTATAAAAACTTTACAAAGTTTTCAAATCATACTTAGTTATCTTTTCAAAACCAACTATATCGTTTAACTTTCAACTCAAAATCAAAATTTTAATTTTCTCAAATTTTCCCAAAATTCCCAAAATTTTCTAACGCCTCAAATTTTCAGAAAGTTTTGCCATAGTCTCCTTTGCGTGGCTTGCTTCAAAAAAAAAGGGGTAATATATATCACAAATATACATCTCATCAAGTAATGAGGCATCCCGCAGGGAAAAAAGTATAAAAGTACGATATGTAATCCGAGATATGTACCTTATATATTATTAGCGAGCATATACGGCTAATATAGCGTGAAAGCGAGCTCCAAATGCAAAGCAAGCGCAATCCACACCTACTAAACACTCAACAATAATGAGAAACATGTATATAGAAAGTAATATCAATATACAACGTATACCAGAACAACAGCTACATATGCCAATATTACACATGCAATAAACGGCAACAAATCCAACCATCAACCAACTAGCATTCAATTCTCATTAATATTCAATGAATTGTTTTTTTTCATTTAATCACATTTGATTCATTAACATTGGATTTTACTAACTTTCGTTTTTTCAATTTTCAATTAGTTTTTATTCACTAATTTACATTCAAGTTAGTTCACTTCCATATTCAAATCAAATTTCATAGCTTCCAATTTTTTTCAATTCAACTTCATTAACACTTAATGAATTATATGCAATCAACTAACAATCATATAACAACCAAATCATAACCAAATTATTAAATTCACATTGAATTTGGTTTAACACTTTTAATTAACTTTAATTGAATTATTCAATCCTCGATTTCATTAGCTTTTAAATGAATTAACAACTACATCCACCGTTGCATATCAATTCATTTACATTAGATTGATTAATATTCAATTCATTAGTTCAATTCAATTGCTAATTCATTTTACCATATAAAGTTGAATTTCATTTATATAACTCAAGTTCATATTCATCACTTCACTTTATTAGTTTACTTCGATACCAAAATCAACTTCATTCAACATTACTTAAGTTATATTCCATTTCAAACATTATTTGTTTAACTTAACTTAAATTTCCACTTATAAATCCAATTCAAACTCCCAATTCTAAAGTAAATTCTATTTAACTTTTACCGAAGTCAATTTCATCACTTATTCAAATTCATATCTGGTTTTGCTTAACAAATTTGTTTAACCATTTTATTATTTGGTTTCACTTACATTCAACAATTACAACTTGGATTTTAATTTCAAATTTGTTTATCACAACCAAACTTCAATTTATATACACTTTAATAATTTCTGAAAAATTATTTACTTTATATGTAAAATATAATGAAGGTAAAATTATTTCATTTACCCTATTTTAAAACGATATCGTGTCAAATTGTTCTGTACAAGTGTTTAGAGATCCCTATCAACAACATTAATTACTCGTATTGACTAGAATCCATATACTACTCAACAAACCAATCATCACAATATGAAACAATTTATATTCACTAACAAATACGCACTCATAGCTATTATTACACTCAAACTCATTCTAGAGTACTACTGACTCTATTTCTAATGAGTAATTCCCAACAGAGCCAAGGTTGTCGCTTAACCAAACGCTCTGATACCAAATGTCAGGATAGCGGGATTTTCGACTCACGAAACTCGACATTAATACGTCCACTTGTCAACTGCCGAGCAATCGAATGTCGGAAAACCGAACTATTAGGGTTAAAGAAGAGGTAGAAGATAGAAGAAGAAAGAAAGAAAGAAATAAGAAGAAAACAGAAAACAATAACAGAATCTCACAATCGCAGCGGAACAACATATAATAAATAAATGAATATCTTTAAAACGAAGAACTATATCAGTTATTACATTACATCACATTTTCATTACATTATCAGAGTCTATACTAACAAACAGCGGAAAAGAAATACTATATACTAGTTGATACGCCATGCCATCTAGCTTGCTCCTGATCTCCACAGCAACTCCTGAATTACAGAATACCTGATAACCTGACTCTTGACTGCCCGTGTAGAAATTGGTGAGCACCCAGAGTTTAGGAAGGAAACAATAAACTCCAGGTCAGTCATGAGACTGGTGTGAGAACTTAAAACAGTTTATCTTTAAAAATAAACAAAGAAATATTTTGAATTAGATTCGCAATGCTTTTTAGAAAATGAAACTACCATAAGGACTCCCGCACACACACACAATGCAAACGCAGAATCGGAGGAGATTTCTCCTTATGATGGTTAAATATGCTTGATACGTAAATTTCTTTGATATTATTACTATAGGTGCAAAGTGTAGGAAAACATTTCGAAAGTATAATATAAATCTTAGCCAACATAGACATTCCGAACTATGCCTACTATAGCTACCATCTAAACAGTGGGGCGCCACCATAAGTAAATGGCAGGTTCTACAACTAAAACCGTACAAGGCTCGTATTGTTTCTTTGGATTTCCAACTAATGGTCAGGCCAAGGAACTTTCCATTGCCACATGGGTACGCCTTTGGAAAGACGCCCCGAGAACCTAACCGGATCTCTGCCAACACAGGGCCGGGTTACCCCTAGCTGGGTAACAACTGACACGAGTATGCCATCCCCCGGTCGCAACCGACCTAAATCCCTGGATTCACCAACAACCATAAATAATAAGTTTGCAGCAACAACATAGGTTAAATATCTGGGCACCATACCATGATACCACCTCTATCCAGGAGGAAATGACATACACTAAAGGTGCGCTATCCCCTAATAATCTTGCCGCACCTTTCCTGTTTTGACCATTACCAGGGTGTGAGGTCCGACGAAGTCTCGTCCACAAAGCCATGCTTTATACAAAAGCCACGTTTTGATCAACAAATGATCAACAGCACTTCGTATGCCACATTACCAATTTGGCAATGTATCACTAGTAACCATCAACTACATAACCTCTGAGCTCGTACGTCTCAGAGAAGGGTGTTAAGCTAAGAGAATAAATTCTTCGCCACCAACAGAAATATATTTGATAGAAACCAACTTTACATCTCAAATTGTAACGTCAGACACACATCCATACAAGTCCGTCCGGGATCGAACGGAACCGAAGGCACTTCCAAAGAAGCCCTTGCAATCCGAATATTCACTAATCACGACCGGACTTCCCATCACAAAGGGTGATAAAATCTCTATATCGGAGATCAGCTGATGCAGAGTCGTTCTGTAACGACCCGTTAAATTCAATGATATTAAATGAGTTAATTTAATATGATTTCTAATCTAATTTAGAATGAAATAAAAGTCTTAAGATTTTATTTGAGTAAATGTAGGAATTAGATATAGTAATTGTAATTTAATGTTAACAATTTAATATTTATATGGCAATAGATTTGAATAATGTAAATTGTCATACTTAGTTATAAGTTAAATATAAGAAACCAATATAAATGTTGAATTAGTGAATATTAATAAAAATATTAACTAGAATGGGATTCATTAATATAGAAATCAATAGTGGAGATTGTATATTTGGTTGTAAAATAGATAGTGACTAAATAAAGATGACCGTTGAATAAACCAATGCAATAAGTGTAGATAAGTAATTTTAATGAATGTTGTCGATAATAAACGTACTTAAAATGGTAATAAATTGATTTGCCTAGGTGATTATATATTGATAAGCTATAACTAAATAGGATGTTTGGTAGTAAATAGGAAATAAGAAGACAAAGGCAACTAGTAAATTTATAAAGGAATTCTAATAATAGGTAGTAATTAATGCATATATATTGGGCATTTGTGATAATTACCAATTTTTAATCATTCATTTATTTAATTAAATCTAAATCTATGGCAACATTGTTGCTAATAATAGTTGTAGGTGAATTTGAATGAAAAAGGGTAACAATTATTTAAGTTAAGCATTTAGTGAGTATATTAAGTTAAGAAGGGCAATCGATTTAAATAAATCTAAATTAATTATTTTGGTTATTAATGTGTTCTAGTTAATAAAAGGGAATTTATAAGAATGAAGAATGCACTAATGAAATATATTATAATTCAATGTTATTTATACCCATAAATGTCTATTCACTGAATAGAAAGTTTTAAATCAATAAACGAATTTATTGAGGTTCCGATTTATAATTTATAACTTTTAATGTAGACTTAATTACAATTAATTGATTTAAAAGGTGTAGTTAGCGTAGATTTTTGTTGTAATTGTAGATGGTTAATTTTATAAGACAAAATTTATGCTAATTCTACTTATAATAGGACCATGGGTTGTTTTAGTATAGAAAGCAGGATTTATAAATTTAATTAAAGTATCAAAATTCAACAATGGTATTTATTGCATAATAAAATGGAATTAACGTTTAAATATTACGTTATTGAAATTTAAATGGAATTTGTGGATATTAAAGTGAAATCATGCACTAATGTTTGTGGCACCCTTATTTTTGGATAATAGGTGAGAATATAAAGGTTGAAAATCTAATATATGGATCTTTGATAATTTAATTTATAATTTCTAAATATAAGGAAGTAGAGAAGTTAACACTGAAATTGATAGACTTATCAACTTTAATTCACATCTAAACTTGTTAAATCATATAAATTGATTAAGAAATATTTAAGCGATAAAATTGGTCAATTTTTGGAATTTAGTTATAAAATTGGGTTTTTATAATTTATTTTAATTTATTTAATGAATATAAAAATAGCCATTTTGGCCACGGACTCGGATTTCGATGAAACCAGTTTCATCGGATCCGTATCGGTGAATTATTGTAGGGTTTCAAGTTTCGTATCGATCGGACCTGTCGTTTGATCGTACGGATGCGAAACGCCTTGAAATAGATTTAATTAAAATCAATTTTAAATTAATTTGGAAATTTTGTTTTCATCATAACTTCTTCATACGATCAAATTTGGACGTGAAACTTTTTCCATCGCGTTCAGAATATTTTAAAATACCTATTTGGACATATGGGTTTAATAAATTTCGTTCCGGGGCTAGAACGGGCTTTTTGGGCCAACTATCGTTTAGCACGTTCGTAATTCGTGCCCACCTAGCCTACTACTATGTGTCTATATATATATTGTGATAAATCCTAGCCTCCATTTCTATCATTTGTCTGTACGTTCATTTTCTTCATCTCTTTCTCTTCCTCAATGGTTACAAAACCTAGATCTATCTACAGTTCAAAATCAAAAGTCAAAATTCAAACTCTCCAGAAAAATTCGAGAAAAATATATGTTGAAGTTCTCAAAATACGTAATCTTCTAGTGTGGTTCGTTTTTTTGTTTGAATCCTGGTTTTGCCAGCATTGGCCGAAACATCCCTTGCCGTTGAAACTAGGGTTTTAGTTTTGCGGTGGATCTTCCACTAGGGGACGATCAGGTGGTGGCAATGGGTAGTGGACGTTGAGAAGGACCTGGGGATGTAATCGTTCTCCGAATGGAGGTCGGCATCGCCTCGTTTTCACGTTGAAAGTCACGGCGGCGGCTTGCGTAAGGGGGGCGTCGAGTGCTACGTGGTCGGCAGGGGGTGGTCGGCTCATGGACGCGGTCGTGATGGCACAATTCGATCTTCATGATAAGCGACGTGGCGGCCGCGAAAAATTGGACAAAGGATGGCGATGGCTATGAAGTGTTGCGACCTGTAGATGGACGAGCACGTAGGGTTTCGTTCTGTGAAGTGTAGACGTGGACAAGTTCTAGAAGAAAGGTTTTTTTTATTTAAATTAAATTTGCAATCGATCTAAATAGCGTAACTTTTACATACGACATCCGATTTACGCGAAATTTCTTTTGTTAGGATCGTAATTAAATTTCGGATCTGTTGACACTGGTTTGGACTGATTTGGAGACCGGCGAATTTTTGGGTTTAAATCGGATTTAAATTCGATTTAAATTCAAAAGGTGAGTGTTTTAACCCACTCACAACTTCTAAAAGTTTTATGTTTGTTGAATTTATTTTAGATATGAGTAGAAATTTATTTACAACTGTTTGGCATGTTTGTTCATCATATTTGCTAAATCGCGTTATTTAATTTAACTGTTAATTTATTTTATTTATTGTATATTTATTGACAGTTAGAATTTATTTATTTGCATAGGAACTGCTAGTAAACAGTTATAAAATTTATTACTAAATATAAACTGTTAGTTTAATAGTTGATTAAATTTATTTTTGAATATAACCGCCAGTTATTACCTGATATATATTATCAGATATATATTGATATTGAATTATTATTGGATGATGATTGTGATTTGGATGATGGATGATGTTGATGAATGGATGTTTTATTTTATATCATTAAACTGCAAGTTATCATGCATTTTTCGTTTCATTCGGGATTGTGGTTTGAAATGATATACAACCGTAAAATTTTATTTTTAAATTGCGGATTGAAATGATAAATATCCGTATCACTTGACCATAGGATAGAAATTATATACAGGCACCGTGGTCTATATATAAATTATTTTAAAGTGATTTCTATGGTTTGGATGGGATACGGTTTATAAAAATTTGATTTTGATATTTTATAAAATATTATTCTTCGATATATATACATATGAAGTTAAAAATTTGAAAATTAAGTTGTGTATAAACCTGTTGAATAAAAATGAAAATTTGAGAAAATGGAATTTAGAAATTTATCTTATATGTTTAAGTTTGGAAATTTTAAGGTATGATATTTGTAACTGGAGTTTTTCCAAGATAAATTTAAATGAATATTCTAGTATAATTAAATTTAAGGAAATATTAAATTTCTAGAAATTGGAGTTGTATTGATGGATTTTTATGTGAATATTCAAGACTAAATAATAGAACATTTAATTTGGTTGAAAGAATAAAATTCCAACTTTAGTTTTGAAATATTAATACTCCAAATGGATATATATATATATATATATATATAGACATTGAAATGGTTTTGGAACTTGAAAGTGATATTTAAATTATGGGTTAGACTTTAAATAAAGAAATATATTTGTAAAGCCATGGAAATTATTTTTCTTTAAAAAGTAACCTTAAAGTCAAACCATTTATTTTATATACCGTTGAATATCCAAACCATTCAAGTTTTAGAAGTTATGGTTTTAAAAATATGAATTTTTGAAATATTATGCTTTGAAAGTATAATTCAAATGTTTGGTTTCCAGATATTATAGATTTTAAAGCAGTATGATTTTGGAAAGGAATTATATTTGGATAAAATGATATCATATTGTTTGGGTTTTTAAATGATATCGTATTCATAGTTTTTGAAATGGAAATTTTTATTCTGGTTTTTAAGTATAAACTATTTTTAAATGACCGCGGTGTTATAATAACGATGGGTTGGCAAAGAGACCGGGATCGGATATGGACATACTCTCTGTCGATACCGAAAACCACTTTGACTAACCGTGTACGTGGTGGAGATTCCAGAATGAAGTAGGTTGGTGGCGACGTTTCCTATAAGGTAAATACGTGGACCCAACTCCCGTGAGTTGGCATAAGGTGGCTAAAACAGGAGCGATTCTCAGGCTAATGAGGTCATTCCTCTGATCGAACGCACTCCTTCGATACTATACTCTGACTTTGGATTGATTCGGTGGCCACTATTGATTTCTTTGATTTGGGGGTGTTAGTTCGAGGTGGGCGGTAGCTGCGGCTACGCGTTACCACCAGCCCGGATAGCAATTGGTATATCTACCCTGGCATTGCCTAGTTGTGCCGTGTCACCTACCATACCGAGCCTTTACTACGAGTTTTGTTTTGTACCATACCTATGGAGTGCCCTCTGACGACGCCCAGTACGGGGGAGATTACGGTACTGTATAGACTATGGGAATATATTATGTGTTAAGGGCTATATGGGTAACCCCTTAACGCTATTAAAAAGTAAGTTTATTTTACAATTAGACACTATTATAATAGCGCAGTATACTATATAGTAAATAGTTAACGGATCCTTAGGAGATGTAAATCCCGAGCATCTCTTGAGTTACTGCACTCATATTTGTTTCTGTTAATTTAACTTACATAAGATCTTTTAGTTCTGACTCGAGTGTTTTGTCTTTTCAAATTCGCTCGGGTCAGTCCGAGCGTTTCAGGATTTGAAGATTTAGCTCTGGAGGACGAAGACGAAGATTTGTATTATTATTAATTATAGTATTGCACCACACTCACACTGTATTCCGCTGCATTGATATTATTGGTATGTGAACTCTAATATTTAAGTGTAAAGAAGAATCAAATGTTTTGTAAACAGTTTTATAAACTGTATATTTTATTATTATATTTTATCCTTCCGCTGTGAGATTCTATTTTGTTTTTTTTCTTCTCTATTTTTCTTATTTACCCCATAACAATCCGCCCTTCCATATGGTTTGAATCGACACGTGTGTCTGTTTAAATCGTGCGAAAAGGCTGGATGTTACAGTTGGTATCAGAGCTTTGGTTTAGCGATAAACCTTAGCTTTGTGGGGTTTGACTCTTTACTAATAGGGTAGTAATACCCTATGGGAGTCGCTGAGTGTATATATATGAGAGAGCGTATTTGTTAGTGTTATAAAAGATTTTGATATTGTGTTAATCTGTTCCGTTTTGTATTTATAAATTCTGGTTGGTGCATGGGACGCTATGACGTCAATAGGGATTTCTAAACACTTAATAGGACAGACCGACATAATATTTATTTTATATAGGTGAATGAAATAATTTTGCCTATTATATTTTCTATATATATAAATAAATTTTCCAAAAGATATATATATGTATATTTTTGGTTGCAATAGATTGGTTGTTAGGAATAAAATTTTAAATAATAAGTGAAATAAGATTTAAATTTAAAAATCAATGAAAATTGGAAATTTTAGGACTTAAGTCCGGGATTTTGAAAATTTGCATTCAAAGGATTTGGAAGTATAATAATATTGTTATATATATTTTCCGATATAAATATTTCATTTTAAATTCGGAAGAATTGTTTTAAAAGAAGATTTTGGAGAAAAATAAGTTTTGTACTTTCCTCTCTGTCGCCGGAAAATAATTTCGGTGATGGCGGCCGCATCATCGACTTTCATTTTCGAGTTTCGAAGGGGAAAGGCCACTGTAGTAAATTCTACTGCAGATTTATTTTAAAATTATCTAAAATTTTAATTGTTTTAAATATAATTGAGATATATGAGTGGTAAGAAATTATTTATCTATTATTTTTAAAATAATTTGAAATTTGACCCGGTATTTAATTCATAAATTTCCATTAATTAATTGTTTAAAAGTATTTTAGTAAGATAAAAGTAAGTAATTAATGAATTGAAACCTCTAATTTAGGTAAGAGAATTAATGCAAAGTTATAAAGGGAAATTTGAAATTTTTAACATATGAGACAAAAAGTAATATTGTTGAACATTAAATTTAATTAAAGAAAGAGATAAAACTTGTATAAGTTCTTTTGCATTTTCTTTAACATATATAACTTACCAAATATGAAAAGTTGAAATGTTAAATAAGATATTGGAATAGAATATTATACAAGTAGAAATTTGGAAATAATGACGTATTCAATGAATTGCTTTTATAAATAAGAATTTAATGGTATAAACTTAAGTTATAATTGAAATTTTACTAAAATTAAAGGTAAGTATTATAAATAGGTGATTTTAAACTTAAGAAAAAAAATGAAATACTTTAATAAATAAGGATTGATGTGTAGGGTTATAAACTTAAGTATGATATAAAGGCTACTAGTTAATAATAAAAGTAGGTAATATAAATAAATGACTGTAAACCCTAGTCAAAGAATTAATAAAGTCCTTACTTATAAGAATGGAGGTTATAAGGTTAAGATTTAAGTGTAATAAAAAGGGTTACTGTAATTAAATATAATAGAATGTAAGCATTTAATAAATGATTGAATTTGAAGAAGTACATTAAATGTAATACCAATAAAAGAGACTTACATAACCTGAATAAATAAAAATGAATAATGGTAAGTAATAAGTAGAAATAAGGAAACAACCATTGAATGAGAAATAAAAAATTTGAAGTTGTTAGATATAAATGTAAATTATAAAAATATAATTTATGTGGTATGAATTGTAAACTTAAGAAAAAGGGTTTAAGAAAATAAAAGATAAACTGTTATATGAATGAAAAGATCAAACAGCTAATGTATGAAATAAAAATTTATAATGAGTAAATTGATTGGTTGGTTGAATTGTTATTGTTTGATTTATGGTTTGGTCGGGTAAGGAAATTTGAAGTAGTTGGATGAATAAATAATCTATTCCGTCTCATCTAAGACTGTTGAGTAAATGATGCACTGGATAGTTATTTTTCATTCCGTACCATTTCAAGTTTTGAACCCGAACAACTATTTGCTTGTTTGATTGAATGGTTGTTTTGCATTTTGTGTATGCTGGTTGTTGAAATTGATGATTTTGTATTGATTGTTGTTAGTAGCTGAAACCATGAAAATATTTCACTTTAATATAAATAGTTAACCTTTTAGATTATATAAGTGAAATGCAGGTATGGAAGCAACTGCTACTGCTTTTGGCTCCATAATAATAAGCGTAAAATTGCCCGACAAATAGGTACGTTTCGGATTACGTTTTGTAGCGCTATTTATATAAATTTTCCCGTGTTAGGATATAATATTTTGGATAATATATGTAATATAATTGTTATATTTTGATATTATATTTTCTTCTGAGCCTCCCCGTACAAAGGAGACTCTGCCAAAAAATTTCCGTAAATTTTGGATTTAAAAAAAAAAGGGGGAATATTTCATTTAAGGAAATTAATTTAGTAAATTATTGTTTATAAGTTGATATTTTGAAATAAGATGTGCTGTTTATTTAAATTCTCCCTTCTTTTTCCTTTTCGGGGACGAAAAGTTTTGAGTGGGGGAGAGTGTAACGACCCGTTAAATTCAGTGATATTAAATGAGTTAATTTAATATGATTTCTAATCTAATTTAGAATGAAATAAAAGTCTTAAGATTTTATTTGAGTAAATGTAGGAATTAGATATAGTAATTGTAATTTAATGTTAACAATTTAATATTTATATGGCAATAGATTTGAATAATGTAAATTGTCTTACTTAGTTATAAGTTAAATATAAGAAACCAATATAAATGTTGATTAGTGAATATTAATAAAAATATTAACTAGAATGGGATTCATTAATATAGAAATCAATAGTGGAGATTGTATATTTGGTTGTAAAATAGATAGTGACTAAATAAAGGTGACCGTTGAATAAACCAATGCAATAAGTGTAGGTAAGTAATTTTAATGAATGTTGTCGATAATAAACGTACTTAAAATGGTAATAAATTGATTTGCCTAGGTGATTATATATTGATAAGCTATAACTAAATAGGAAGTTTGGTAGTAAATAGGAAATAAGAAGACAAAGGCAACTAGTAAATTTATAAAGGAATTCTAATAATAGGTAGTAATTAATGCATATATATTGGGCATTTGTGATAATTGCCAATTTTTAATCATTCATTTATTTAATTAAATCTAAATCTATGGCAACATTGTTGTTAATAATAGTTGTAGGTGAATTTGAATGAAAAAGGGTAACAATTATTTAGGTTAAGCATTTAGTGAGTATATTAAGTTAAGAAGGGCAATCGATTTAAATAAATCTAAATTAATTATTTTGGTTGTTAATGTGTTCTAGTTAATAAAAGGGAATTTATAAGAATGAAGAATGCACTAATGAAATATATTATAATTCAATGTTATTTATACCCATAAATGTCTATTCACTGAATAGAAAGTTTTAAATCAATAAACGAATTTATTGAGGTTCCGATTTATAATTTATAACTTTTAATATAGACTTAATTACAATTAATTGATTTAAAAGGTGTAGTTAGCGTAGATTTTTGTTGTAATTGTAGATGGTTAATTTTATAAGACAAAATTTATGCTAATTCTACTTATAATAGGACCATGGGTTGTTTTAGTACAGAAAGCAGGATTTATAAATTTAATTAAAGTATCAAAATTCAACAATGGTATTTATTGCATAATAAAATGGAATTAACGTTTAAATATTATGTTATTGAAATTTAAATGGAATTTGTGGATATTAAAGTGAAATCATGCACTAATGTTTGTGGCACCCTTATTTTTGGATAATAGGTGAGAATATAAAGGTTGAAAATCTAATATATGGGTCTTTGATAATTTAATTTATAATTTCTAAATATAAGGAAGTAGAGAAGTTAACACTGAAATTGATAGACTTATCAACTTTAATTCACATCTAAACTTGTTAAATCATATAAATTGATTAAGAAATATTTAAGCGATAAAATTGGCCAATTTTTGGAATTTAGTTATAAAATTGGGTTTTTATAATTTATTTTAATTTATTTAATGAATATAAAAATAGCCATTTTGGCCACGGACTCGGATTTCGATGAAACCAGTTTCATCGGATCCGTATCGGTGAATTATTGTAGGGTTTCAAGTTTCGTATTGATCGGACCTGTCGTTTGATCGTACGGATGCGAAACGCCTTGAAATCGATTTAATTAAAATCAATTTGATATCAATTTGGAATTTTTTTTTTCATCATAACTACTTCATACGATCAAATTTGGACGTGAAACTTTTTTCATCGCGTTCAGAATATTTTAAAATACCTATTTGGATATATGGGTTTAATAAATTTCGTTCCGGGGTTAAAACGGGCTTTTTGGGCCAACTATCGTTTAGCACGTTCGTAATTCGTGCCCACCTAGCCTACTACTATGTGTCTATATATATGTTGTGATAAACCCTAGCCTCCATTTCTATCATTTGTCTGTACGTTCATTTTTTTTCATCTCTTTCTCTTCCTCAATGGTTGCAAAACCTAGATCTATCTACAATTCAAAATCAAAAGTCAAAATTCAAACTCTCCAGAAAAATTCGAGAAAAATATATGTTGAAGTTCTCAAAATACGTAATCGTCTAGTGTGGTTCGTTTTTTGTTTGAATCCTGGTTTTTCCAGTATTGGCCGAAACATCCCTGGCCGTTGAAACTAGGGTTTTAGTTTTGCGGTGGATCTTCCACTAGGGGACGATCAGGTGGTGGCAATGGGTAGTGGACGTCGAGAAGGATCTGGGGATGTAATCGTTCGCCGAATGGAGGTCGGCATCGCCTCGTTTTCACGTTGAAAGTCGCGGCGGCGGCTTGCATAGGGGGGCCGTCGAGTGCTACGTGGTCGGCAGGGGGTGGTTGGCTCATGGATGCGGTCGTGATGGCACAATTCGATCTTCATGATAAGCGACGTGGCGGCCGCGAAAAATTGGACAAAGGATGGCAGCGGCTATGAAGTGTTGCGACCTGTAGATGGACGAGCACGTAGGGTTTCGTTCTGTGAAGTGTAGACGTGGACAAGTTCTAGAAGAAAGGTTTTCTTTTGTTTTTTTTTATTTAAATTAAATTTGCAATCGATCTAACTAGCGTAACTTTTACATACAACATCCGATTCATGCGAAATTTCTTTTGTTAGGATCGTAATTAAATTTCGGATCTGTTGACACAGGTTTGGACTGATTTGGAGACCGGTGAATTTTTGGGTTTAAATCGGATTTAAATTCGATTTAAATTCAAAAGGTGAGTGTTTTAACCCACTCACAACTTCTAAAAGTTTTATGTTTGTTGAATTTATTTTAGATATGAGTAGAAATTTATTTACAACTGTTTGGCATGTTTGTTCATCATATTTTCTAAATCGCGTTATTTAATTTAACTGTTAATTTATTTTATTTATTGTATATTTATTGACAGTTAGAATTTATTTATTTGCATAGGAACTGCTAGTAAACAGTTATAAAATTTATTACTAAATATAAACTGTTAGTTTAATAGTTGATTAAATTTATTTTTGAATATAACCGCCAGTTATTACCTGATATATATTATCAGATATATATTGATATTGAATTATTATTGGATGATGATTGTGATTTGGATGATGGATGATGTTGATGAATGGATGTTTTATTTTATATCATTAAACTGCAAGTTATCATGCATTTTTCGTTTCATTCGGGATTGTGGTTTGAAATGATATACAACCGTAAAATTTTATTTTTAAATTGCGGATTGAAATGATAAATATCCGTATCACTTGACCATAGGATAGAAATTATATACAGGCACCGTGGTCTATATATAAATTATTTTAAAGTGATTTCTATGGTTTGGATGGGATACGGTTTATAAAAATTTGATTTTGATATTTTATAAAATATTATTCTTCGATATATATACATATGAAGTTAAAAATTTGAAAATTAAGTTGTGTATAAACCTGTTGAATAAAAATGAAAATTTGAGAAAATGGAATTTAGAAATTTATCTTATATGTTTAAGTTTGAAAATTTTAAGGTATGATATTTATAACTGGAGTTTTTCCAAGATAAATTTAAATGAATATTCTAGTATAATTAAATTTAAGGAAATATTAAATTTCTAGAAATTAGAGTTGTATTGATGGATTTTTATGTGAATATTCAAGTATAAATAATAGAACATTTAATTTGGTTGAAAGAATAAAATTCCAACTTTAGTTTTGAAATATTAATACTCCAAATGGATATATATATATAGACATTGAAATGGTTTTGGAACTTGAAAGTGATATTTAAATTATGGGTTAGACTTTAAATAAAGAAATATATTTGTAAAGCCATGGAAATTATTTTTCTTTAAAAAGTAACCTTAAAGTCAAACCATTTATTTTATATACCGTTGAATATCCAAACCATTCAAGTTTTAGAAGTTATGGTTTTAAAAATATGAATTTTTGAAATATTATGCTTTGAAAGTATAATTCAAATGTTTGGTTTCCAGATATTATAGATTTTAAAGTAGTATGACTTTGGAAAGGAATTATATTTGGATAAAATGATATCATATTGTTTGGGTTTTTAAATGATATCGTATTCATAGTTTTTGAAATGGAAATTTTTATTCTGGTTTTTAAGTATAAACTATTTTTAAATGACCGCGGTGTTATAATAACGATGGGTTGGCAAAGAGACCGGGATCGGATATGGACATACTCTCTGTCGATACCGAAAACCACTTTGACTAACCGTGTACGCGGTGGAGATTCCAGAATGAAGTAGGTTGGTGGCTACGTTTCCTATAAGGTAAATACGTGGACCCAACTCCCGTGAGTTGGCATAAGGTGGCTAAAACAGGAGCGATTCTCGGGCCAATGAGGTCATTCCTCTGATCGAACGCACTCCTTCGATACTATACTCTGACTTTGGATTGATTCGGTGGCCACTATTGATTTCTTTGATTTGGGGGTGTTAGTTCGAGGTGGGCGGTAGCTGCGGCTACGCGTTACCACCAGCCCGGATAGCAATTGGTATATCTACCCTGGCATTGCCTAGTTGTGCCGTGTCACCTACCATACCGAGCCTTTACTACGAGTTTTGTTTTGTACCATACCTATGGAGTGCCCTCTGACGACGCCCAGTACGGGGGAGATTACGGTACTGTATAGACTATGGGAATATATTCTGTGTTAAGGGCTATATGGGTAACCCCTTAACGCTATTAAAAAGTAAGTTTATTTTACAATTAGACACTATTATAATAGCGCAGCATACTACATAGTAAATAGTTTAACGGATCCTTAGGAGATGTAAATCCCGAGCATCTCTTGAGTTACTGCACTCATATTTGTTTCTGTTAATTTAACTTACATAAGATCTTTTAGTTCTGACTCGAGTGTTTTGTCTTTTCAAATTCGCTCGGGTCAGTCCGAGCGTTTCAGGATTTGAAGATTTAGCTCTGGAGGACGAAGACGAAGATTTGTATTATTATTAATTATAGTATTGCACCACACTCACACTGTATTCCGCTGCATTGATATTATTGGTATGTGAACTCTGATATTTAAGTGTAAAGAAGAATCAAATGTTTTGTAAACACTTTTATAAACTGTATATTTTATTATTATATTTTATCCTTCCGCTGTGAGATTCTATTTTGTTTTTTTCTTCTCTGTTTTTCTTACTTACCCCATAACAATTCGCCCTTCCGTATGGTTTGAATCGACACGTGTGTCTGTTTAAATCATGCGAAAAGGCTGGATGTTACACGTTCGACGGTAATCCTTTCGTTTTCAAAAATATCCGGTCTTCAACACCGATCTTCAAATGCTATCCATTTCGACATATCGCTATTCGGAATGGGATTTATGACCCAAAGTCCTCCCTCGGCTAAACCGAATAACGAGCGCTTATTTTAAAAATAAATATAGCATTCAAATTCAAGAAAATCACACAAAACCCATTTAAAGGTAAATATTGATAGTCGATTATTTAACTATCAAAGAAAACAACCAAATATTCAGCACCATAACAATCACTAGGCCCTTTTTTATCTTTCATAAATTAAATAACTTGCCAAATATTCACTTCAATTTATCTTTAAAAAGATATATTCTCCAAACCATTTCAATTTCTACATTGGAAAACATTTCCAAATAGTTATTTAACAATAAGTAATTCACAAATCTATTTATTTTCAATACTTAGAAAATATTCAATATACTTAAAACACGATTAAGTATATATTTTATTCTTTTAAGGAAAACGTTCTCTTTAAACACATTTATTTGGGTCCAAAGGAATGTTGCGTAAAACATCGTTACGACCACCCAAAATCACTAGTATAGGGATTCGACATTTAGATAGATATATAAATCCCAATACTATATAAAACATTTCCTTTCGAAATCATTTACTATAACAACAGTGTTATAGTCCACCATTTCCTTTTATTCCTCGAAAACGTCTATTTCAACAATGAATGTTGAAATCTATGGTTTCGATCCTTAACACATTTTAAAATCATTTTAGTTCTATCTAAAAGATCACTTCCTAAAACATTTCTTTAATATATTATTCACCATCCAAAATCGGGAATATATGTCGTTAACCAAACTCAACATTTCTATATATTTAATTTAATGGATTATCCATTGTCCAAAATCGTGGATATATCTCCTTTAATAAACTTTCATATTTACTTATCAAATTCAATCAATTTTGAATTTATCAATCAATGTTTTTTAATTCACATCTATATATTATAAAACTTCAAGTTATAAAATCACTTTATTTACAAATTCTATTATATCTTATTTAATTGCCAAATCCAAATTTATAAGTTAATTTCTTATAAATCTTTTATTTTACAAAATCTATTTATTTTATAACTTCACAATTTATAAATCTATAAATTTCATTCACTTTTGAAATCCATTTATACTTCATTTTAACACTTATAAAAACTCGTTTTATAATTCCAATATTTTAATTTATAAATATCAATTTTATAAACCTTTTATATTAACCGTTTATAATAATCCAAAATTCCCAATTTGAACCATTTTACAAATTAATCAACTAATTATTTCAAAAATCACATTTCGGTTAATTTCACAAAAATCATAATTTTTATAACATAAAAATTATAACGTTTATTTATTTAAAATGAATCAATTCCAAAATTCAATTAAAATGTATACTTTCAAGAATCGCTTGAAAATCCTTTTAAATTCGAAAACGTTACTTTAACATTTTTAAAACTCCAAAAATTGGCCAAATGCTGCAACATCACTAAATATAACAATCACGGCATCCAAACATCATATATCAATAATAACAGAATATATCACAATATCTGTAAATAAATCAATACTGTTGAGGAATCCAGTTGGATCCCTCCAACCTGTTTCCCTGCATCCACAGATGTTAGCACAATACCAACCCCATTTCAAGAGGAATATCGCGGTACATGGGTTTACATAAAATATTATCCGCTATTATGCGGCGCAATAGGGTCTCATCCGCTATATAATGCGGGAAAATCAACTCCAAGTACATATATAATACCATTTCCACTTCAAGATGGAATATCGCGGTACATGGGTTTAATAAATAACATCCGCTTAATCTACGGCGTATAGGGTCTATTTCAATACAACAGATAAAAATTTATCATCCAATCACACAATCAAGAAATTTTTAAATCTAACTATTTAAAATTTAAATCAAAACAGATTCGATTGAGTGAGAAGTTCTCACCTTGCTTCCAATAACAGTTGCAGTGTTTTATTTCGAATAAAATTAAATGAGCGGTTAATTTTACCCAAAATTTTCACTAGCTCCAATCAACTCCAATCCAGCTCCATCGCGTAGTATTCTTCAAAATGAATCCAATAGTCAAAACGAATCCAACACAAATCGTTTCGTCCATTTTCGACCTCGTATGAACAAGTTATGGAATTTTAAACATTGAACGAATTTAAATAAATCGATTTACATTTTATTTTATTTTTTATTTTTAAACCTTCTAAAATCACGGCCGTTCGTTCTTGCATCCTGAAATCAGGCCGTCCCTCTTTTCTTCCTCACGCACGCGTTCTACAGATCATTCGAACCCATCGGCCGCCATTAACAACCAATTTTCGCAACCACCTACGTCGCTCGAAACTTCATTACTCCACCACCATTAGAAAGCTCGTGTCGCTAACCCCCACCGCCGCGAACATCATTAAGCTCGGTCGTCCATAGGCCTCGAAAACCGTGCGTGAACATCAGTCGTTTGAGCTCGATTTGCCATTGATTCGTTGCTCCAAATTCGATCATCACCGTTCAGAATATAGATCTCTCCACCCTCTCCATTTTCTTAGTTGACGTCGAAGGCCATATGGGCGTGGATGTGGAGATAAAGGAGAAGGAAGATGGGTGTTTTCTTGCCATCGAAATTAAAATGGTGGCCTGACCTAATAGGTTTAGGGTTTTGAGCAAAAAGAATGAACCTTGGGTCCTTTTATAGAAAATTTACAAAATACTATTCATCTCCAAATTTCCGAACTCCAAACGAAGCGTGCCAGCTGGCGTTTCTAGGGTTTAACCCGCGTTCCGGACACAATGGAACGTGTTTTGGAAGCTAATTCAATCATATGTGCGAGTTACGGAAATAAACGATCAAATTTAAATTAAATCGGTTAAACTAATTTCTATGCGTTTTGGCTTGCCTCGGACAAACGGTAAATCCGATTGACACGATATTTGGAATCTTGCAATAATTTAACATTACAGATCCAATGAAACTGGTTTCGTCGAAATTCGAGACTGTTTGAAAAATGGCTATTTTTACTCGTCAATTTAATATTAAAATATTCCATTTCTGTAATTTAACTTTTAATTCAATTTTAAAAGTTCGATAACATCATTCTAACTCCAACATGATTTAATACAACTTTACAAATCAATTTAAATCATATTAAACCCAGTTTTCCAATTATTTCTGTAATTTCACATATTAAATTATCGATTTAATTATCCAATTAAATCCTGATATTCGAAATAAAATTTATTCGACTTACAAATTTTACTTGTTAATATTTAAAATCAATTAAATATACGAATTTCAAGTGACAGAAATTCTGGGTCGTTACAATAACATCACATAATCTCATAATCGCAGCGGAACAAAATATAATATACAATAATAGTATTTTATACAAGGAAAGCTGTAACTGTTAATATACTACAGGTTATTAGAGTACAATCATCAACAATAAATCTGGACAGTTATAATAACTTGTTCCTGAATACTGATTATACAATCTACAATACAAATCGGAATATAGTCAACTACATGCAATAGGTCTTTGCCATCCAGCTCGTCTTTTGAGATCCAAAAGCGTCCTAACCTGAAATTCTGTAATACTTGGTCTGACCCGAGCATTACAATAAAGTAACACCCGAGTCAGGCTAGAAACCGGCGTGAGTAAACCCACTTAAATTGAAATACTTAAGTCATGAAAATCTTTTGAAACAAAGGTAACTCGTACAGCATGACAAGTTTTATCCGATTATAACCAAAATACTTTTATAGAAATCCATCGATATTACAATAATGTGTAAGTACATTTACTTATTTAAAATAGTTGAATTTGTTAAATTAATCCAATTTCAGTATATTAAACTCTATAATCAAAACCGTAAAGGTTCATCATGATTATTAAATCGAAGTGGTTCCAGATAACACTGATATCCGATTTTTCAGTCTCTTCGAATCCAAGCAATAAATTTCAAAGGGAAAATTGTTTACAATAAACAATTTATACTTATGGTGATAATATTAACATATGGAAATTTATTACAAATGCTTATCTCCAATAAAACACATCTATTTTTTGTTCCAACTATTTTAACCCGTCTGACCATTTGATGGCACAGACAAGTATAATTTAAATAAATGCCCAATAGGGTTAAATCAAGATATAGATCGTTAACTAATTTGACGATCAATAACCAATATCAAAACAATTCACATATTAGGGTTCTATTAACTTTAATTGACCGAATCCATTTATGTTTAATCCAAATAAAATTACACATTCAAGAAATTATAAAATAATCTATTTTTAGTGAATTAAAAATCAAGAGATCCAATTAATAGCTAATCTTATTTTATTTATCTAAGATTAGATTAATTAAGAATTTGATTAATTACTTATCTCAGTTATAATAAAATTATTTAAATTTTCTTTACACAAAACAATTTTAGCTTAAAATATAAGGAGATAGGATTTCGATGTAAAGAATTCATGTTGATTGAATTTATATGTTAATCGAATTTGGGTTTTAATAATTTAAAATATATAAACTCCATTTTTCTTCCTCTTCCCCCATTTCTTTTTCTTTCCTTTTTCCTTTTTATCTTCCCTTTTCTTGCTTTTCCTTTTCTCCTTTTTCTTTTTCTTTTCTCTTTTTTTTTTGGCCACCTACTCGGCCCAACTTTCTTTTTCTCCCCTTCTTCTTTTCTTTTTTCTTTCCTCTCCTGCTTCCTTTCACCTTTTCTTTTCATTCATTCGAGAACCCACCACCGTGCACGTACGCATGCACGTACACAGATGCCCCAGTCCCTCTCGTCCGCCGCTGATCATCTCCACATGTCGCGCTTACTCATCTCAACTCGATCAACCACCTCGAACCCTCGACGAACTCCGGTTCGAAAAATCGAACATCGAACTCAAACCTAGAACCAACCATGCCCACCAAATTGCTTCGCCTCGCCATTTCCATCCACCATCAATCACCAGAACACATCTACAACCTCGTCGTTACCTACTCGACCTAATCACTCTTATGAGCACACCTCCACCTTCCTCGTCACGACACCATCTTCCACGAACCAAGATCTAGCACAACATAACCCAAAACCATACTCTTCCCTCATCGGGCCTAATCACATAACAAAAAAACATCAAACTATTTTTCTCGAGTTTTCCATCATTCAGCCCTACCCCACGCCAAAAGCCATTGCCAGAAAACAATCACCTCCCTGGAATTTCACCCATGGCCTAAATCTGTTCTTCTCGATAATCCCCTTGTACAGACCACTAAAAATCCCCATACCATCTTTAAGAATCACAATTTTCAAAACGATTACGACTATGTAATCCATATACCCAATTATGATAGTTGAAATTTGGACTATGTAAAATCTATTAACTGTTAACCACCATTTCTTTCTCTATGCTTGATAAAGTTTTGTGGATCAAATTTTAAAATGTCCTTCATTTAAAAGCAAGAAATTTTGGTTTTGAAATCAATGTTTAAAAGGACTTAGATATTGAGTTATTGATTTTCAAAGTTAAAAACACTTAACTGTTTTTAAACAACAAGTGAACAGTGAAGCTTGGGTAGAAGATACACAGTATTTGGTGGGAATGGTAATGTTGAAATCAAAACATACCTACACGTATCCTCAATACATCCATATAATCATTGATTCGCTCAAACGTATAGTTAAACAAGTATATGTATGGGCTAGTAAACCAAAATTTAAAATGTTTACTCATTGTTTTCAAGCACTGCTGCCCTGTTTTGCTCTTGCTCCCAACTTTTACTGTGTTAATTTATTTTTATTTATGAACCAGAACACTCGGGTATGTATGCATATATAGAAGAGTGAGGTGTGTTGTGCAAGCAATAAGATGGCTTTATACAGATGCATAGGGAGGTTGAAGCATGCATGTACAGGCTACCATGTTTCCATTTATCTTTGTTTTCTTTTTTTTTCTTTCTTGATTTGATTTTTGAGATGATGTGATTTTATATGGATTTGATTTGATCTTTTGGTGATTAGATATATTATGGCTTGAATTGAAATTTTTGTGGCCTGGATTGATGTTTGTTATCATGATGTTCCCCTATATGTTTATATATACAATTATATGTATGTATATGGATATGCATACCTTTGCTCTATTTTATCATGAAAGCTTATATATATATGAAGAAATTTATATCCTTATATGCATTTACTTCTATAAACATTTAACCATATACATATATGGTCAAAAATTTGAGATTTTGCCAATATGAAGCTTGTACATTCATGTGTATATATACTTATCCACATATGCACTACATATATATATTTACTTATTCACTATTTTACATATATATACACATATACATTTACTTATGCATATTTGGTCATCATACATACATATATATTTTCTTATCATTCCCTATTTATATATTTATCTATACTTGCATATGTACCTATATTGATAAATTCCCTTATTCAAGAATTTATATCTCAAAATTTTACATAGTTTAAGTCAGTTTATAGATTTTGGTTTCAAATATTAGAAAAATTCATTTATTCGACTAACAAAAATTAATACTTCAATTATTAAAATTAGTTAATTGCTCAATATCCGATGTCTAAAAATCCGAATCGTTACACACATACATAACTTGTAATCTTATATATCTACAATTTTAAAGTTAACAATTTGAAATATTGTTTTGAGTTAGGAAATAAAACAACATTAGATCTATAATTTTACACAATAGTCCATTTTATAAATTTGAATTAATTTTATAGATATGTAACAATATTGTCCCAACTAATTAAAATTAGTATTAAATCTGAAAGCCTCCACTTTCTTTTTATTAAACTTTTAGTTTCTAAAACAATATAGAAGAGGATCGGACAACACAAGCATATATAAATTCCTTGCATAAGATATGAAATTTAAGAAGATGGTATCTTAGGACTACTTGGTGGGTTTTTTCTTGGATTCCAAACCGGACTACCAATTGGTAAAAGTGAGATGCAATCAAGTTTGGAAGCCCATAGGAGGTCTCAGTGTCCACTTTGACAATTCTATGTATTACTTCAAGTTCACTCATC
This sequence comes from Allium cepa, assembly GCA_030765085.1. Lineage (NCBI taxonomy): Eukaryota > Viridiplantae > Streptophyta > Magnoliopsida > Asparagales > Amaryllidaceae > Allium > Allium cepa. The sequence goes on from CM060944.1 coordinate 240,554,573, forward strand.
CTGATGAGAGGCAACGTATCCTAGAATCTGATCTAATTCTTATCGTTGGGATGCCGTTCATCATCACATCCTGGAATCCGTCCATGGATAGGGCTATCATGCAGGTTTTATCTATTCCAGTATAGGCCTACTTTTCAAGTATTCCTTCTGCCCTACAGCCTTTGATCGATCTTGATTGGCTGGCCGGTCTTGTTGGCAAGATAATATGTTATGACGAGAACACTGTAGCAAGGAAGCGACTGGTTTATGCTAAAGCGTTGATTGAGATAACTCCTAACAAACCCTTACCATCTTCTCTATGGGTTCGTCTTCGTTGGAAGTCGGATATTTGTACGAACTGTCAGTCTTTTGGGCATTCCACTAATTCATGTATGTGTGAGTCATCTTCTATTCTTTTGTTTTCGAGGTCCCCGCTTCCTAGGCCTACTGTTAGGAAGTGGGTCTAGAAAGCTGACTCTATTATTCCTTTCCTTCCTTCCGATGACACCATACATGTTACTCCGCCTGAAATTCATCCTCCTGTTATTGATCTGGTTGTAGAAGTTCCCCCTGAACCTGTGTTTGTTACACCATCCTCCGATACTATTGTTTGGGACCCTGATGAGCATGCTTGGGTGCACCTTCCTTCTGACTTGAGGTATCCGCCCAAGAGAAATACCTATTATGCTAACATCAGTGATTCTGTTTAGGATTTGAGAAGTCTTATTTACCATATTGATGGTGAGGGCATTGCCCTCACTAGGGAGGGTGAGATTAGTGAGGTGAACAAGATTAAGTTCTATGATATTATGTGGGATAGGAGGTTTATCTACTCTCCTGATTCGGTTGGTTATGCTCCTGATCTGGCTTTACTTTTCGCTGCGTATGCTAATGTTATTGGTCCAGTGCCATATAATGGTAGTACTTGTCCTTCCTCTCCTTCGGGAGGATAGGCAAGTTCTTTTGTAGTAGTACATGCCTTTTTATCTATCTCTTGTTCCTTATTTTATTGGTGGCTTGTCCACTTTAATCAGCTGCTCTGTTCATGTACAGACCACCCGTTCTTTATTTATATGCAATGGCACGGCCCACTATAAAGCCGGCTAGCTTTACTAAAAAAAGATATGAAATTTAAATAATAACAACATATACGATATAAATTCCAAGATTGGAAAATGATCTTATGAAGTAGTCAAATAATTACACCCTGAATACGGAAAAACTCCTAGGTCTGATTGAATCACCTTAAGAAATTGCAATGATACGAAGTATCGCTTTTGTGTTTATTTTATTTGAATTGTTTTGATTTTGTTTTTTTCCACGAAGCCTTATAATTTTTGACCATTAGGGGAGAGGAAGAGAGAAGGAGAAAATGAATTGTTAGGAAAAAATTAATGAAAGAATGAAAGAAATTTTGTTTTAAAGAAGTCATTGAAACTTTCCCAATTCATTCCTTGAAAAATTTCCCTCCTTAATTCTTTATTAAATCTCGATCAAATCCCCTCCTCTGTCATGTATGGTCCGCCAATACTGTGCCTAGATAGGCCTTTAATATTTCCAAACCTACTTAGTGATTAATTGGTTTAAATCAGATTTAAATGCTTATCGATATCATATATCGATATGTACATATATAACTTTTTACTTTATTAAACACTGATGGCATTCACAATTCAAAAAAAATTATGGTAATTAATATTTCACAAATATTAATTTATTTATTTAATTAATATATAGTGACAATGAATTAATTAAATTGTGTGGTTTTCAAAGTATTCATCATTACGGTTGTACAACTCAAGTGTGCATATTTAATTAGCGATTAATATCAAATAATTTGAATACTAATGTAACATCCTATATTTTGGGGTACCATAATATGGGAAAATAATTAAATAAATGATTAATAAAATAAAATTATTTAAATAAAATAAAGAAAAATTAATAAATAAAGGGTAAAGGAATGTAGGTGAGGAGTTAGGGATTTGTTAACAATTTACTAGAATAAGGTTTTTGCCCAAAGTACAAATTACTAAACCCTTACACCCTAACTCTTTATTCATTCCTTCATTTTTCCATTAAAAAGAAAAGAAAACTAAAGAGCCTAGGATAGCCATAACTTCCAGGGGAAAAAGAAGAAAATCAAGATAAAGGAAAGAGTATTCATCTCCAAGGGAAATAAAAGGCTTTGATCATGTTCAAATCATGTTCAAATCAAGTAAAAAGTGAGTAATCCATTCTCTAAAACCTTCCAAACCCACGTGGGTTAGGATTGTATGTATGTTTGATATTTTTGATGATGGGTAGCAATCCTTCAAGTAAAATGGGAAAACATCTACATCTAATAGTATCTATTGTAGTGGCACTATACATGTGCCATCCATACTATAATAGATGTTGCCTAGGATCAGCCATGCATTGTAACTTCACATGTCGACATCCCAAACTTATTTCGGTGCCTTTCTTCAAGAATGTCTTTAGTGAAATGGGCCCGATTTACCGACAAACCCCACTCATCATACCATCGTTGTTGACTTCGACTCACTAGTCTCTTTATCATATCAGTAATGTACTCTTTACTACACTGGCCCACTACATGACGATCACCGTGAATATCCCTGAGTGTTTGGCTAGGCTAATGGTCTTAGATAGTTTTATGATGTCTAAGTTCCTCTGTCTCTGGTGAAACCATTCGTCCCGACCTTTGTTGATGCCTTATTGGACTTTGTCCCCCTAGTTGGCTCACTTATATTAGCTTTAACACCACTAGCCTAAGGACCACTAGTTCACCTTTTTTTTACCATCAATCAGTTGTATGTCCTCCCATTATTAGAGAAATGTATTTGTTCAGTCGGTCGGTCGGAATCGACCGGTTTGACCAGTCTATACAGACCGGTTTTGATGCTAGTTGAACGGATCCATCTTTTGAAACTTTCTTCTTCGTTGCTCTAGCCCCCTTTAGGATTAGTTTCTTGTCTGGTCTTCTATTCCGCTCTAACAAGATTTCTTCACTGTAATCATAAGATGATGAATCCCTTCTACTCTTCCTTCACCCACGAGATCCCTACTACTGTAGGGATTGAACCATCGCTGCTAGCTAATCCTGCATCTTCATGTTTATCTCCAACATCATATGTTCCATCTCAACCCCTGTCACAACCTCTTGCAGAGATGAAAATCACAACTGAACTACCATTAGATTACTTTCTTATTCATTGTGTTAGGGACCTTCATTATCCCCTTCAGCAATAGCTCCAGATCTAGTAGCCTTATTTTTTCCTTAAAGCAATATTCTCATAGATTTGACTTGTAGATTCTTCCAAATCTAAAATAAAATATCTTTGTTTGAGAAATTTACTCATAATGAAAGCACTTTAAAATGTTTTTCTCAATAAATAGGAAAACACTCCCAATCAAACAAAAAGAAAAAAATAAAAGATTAAGAATCGAAAAACAAGAAAGAAATGCGATGTTGGGTGTGTTTCGTCCGGCCCCTTCCCCACCACCGAATCAACTCTCTCCGGACAGGCTCCCTCCTACCACCGAACCAACTCCATGCAGAACCGAACCAAACGTCCTCCATCACCTACCGAACCACCCGGACCACATGCCACCGAGCCAACCTCCAAGCTCACTATCGTACTAAACAACCTGCCGAACCAGGCCTCTCCGCCTCCATACCAAACCATCTATCTCCTCTCACCATCGATCCATAGCACTACCGGATCATGGTCCCACCGAGCCAAGATTACCACCGGACCAAGAGACGAAGTCACTATCACCGGTCCAAGGCATCACCGGACCAAGCTCCACACAGCCACGGCCGAACCAAGCTTCGCCGAACCAGATATGCCAGACCAGATTGCTTCAGCCCAGACCCACCAGCAGCTATATACATCCAAGACCCCTACCCTCAACCTCACTCTATAAATATAGGGGCAGGGGTACAACAATGGCAAACAAGTTTGAGAGCTCAAGCACGGAAGGAACTTTCAAACAACTTCATATACTTGTATACAAAGCTTTGTACTTGTAATCTGAAAGAAAAAAGGAGAATAACATATAAAGTGGACGTAGGCACGTTCTGGCCGAACCACTATAAATCTGTGTGTCTTTTACAGTTTAGTCCCTGCTTTTTATATATTTGCATAAATCAGCCAAACCACTAGAAACAACCTAAAATCAACTAATTCACACGACTTGGAGGTGTTTGTCCATTTTTTGTGCAAACATACGAGACTTTTGAAGTGGTTTGACTAGAATCTTAAGTCTACGTCCACTACTAATGTTATTTCAGATTACTTTTGAAATTAAAATCAAATTTACAATGATTTCAAATCTAAAAATTAATTGATTTTGAAAATGGCAGCAATTCGGTGCAAAAATCTGATAGAGATAAAAAAAAAGTCCTTTAGTTATCTAAAGCCTTTTATTATAGGTGCATAAAACGAGTTTGAAAATTTTACCATTAAAATCCGAGTTTATAGCCATATAGAAGTTTACAAATCAAAATTCTCAACAGCATTACCGTTAAGTGTCGATCGGTTTTGGTCGGTGCCGAATGGTTTTGCTAGTTCATCTCTCTAATTTTTCCTCGTATTTGCTCAAGTCTTCAAGCTTTGGATTTTCATGACAAAATTTCTTAACCAAATCAGTTCTGTACCAACTAGTTTTGTCCCTCCAAAACTTGTCCTTTTCCTTCGACTTGCATGTAGGAACATCCATAGTCTATACTGGGCCCCACTTTGACTTCATACCATTCGGTGCCAAACGATTCAGACTATTCGATACTTAACAGTTTTGTTTCTTCCATACTTAGCCAATTTTTTAAGGTTTCTTCATTCTTCAATCTTGACATTTCCTAATCTTTTTGATATATTCCTTCATCATCTTGAAGACTAGTCCATCGAGATGTCTCTTGGTTCTAATACCAGTAACAGATGTAATTAATTGATTGTGTTTATTTCGGCCAAGCTTGCTTTATGAAGCTAGCTGGATTGGGTATTTACAGTTATAAGTAATTCTATAAATTTCTGTTAAGTTGTTTGAATTTAATTTTGTGATACTAAACTTGCATCTTTGTAAATCCATTTATTGAAATTTATTTTGTATGTTTGATCATAGATCATTTTAAATTTATTGATCTAATTGGAATTAAGATATATATATATTGATTGTTTTCCATTAATTATCTATATATGTAAATTAATGTTAAATAGTTTGAAATATCGTGCATATTACTATTATACATGTAGTTTTCCCTTATAATATACATTTGTATTAAATACCAAATATATATGCACATACTTTCGGATATTAACACACACACACACACACACACACACACATATATATATATATGTCCTATATATACATATATATCATATTTTTATGTATATCCGTTATCATATTGTTATGTATTAAACTTATAAAAATGTTGAGTATATTGATACTCGCATTCAAAAATAAAATTTATTACTAAATTAATTTTTAAATCAAATCAAAACTAAATTCATATTAAAATATGATTTAATATTATTTCCATGTTTGTGTATAATAACACGAAATTATCTATGGAAAATTTCACAAAAGAATTTTTTTTCCAAAATCAACCCTTTACTCCATTGTGTAACCCTCTATGTCCAACAGTTATATAGAAAGTGGTGTATACACTAATCTTCATGGTGCATCGATATCCCATTCTTGAAGTATCTACAACTAGAAATATTTAAGGATAAGTGTTTGATCCAACACTCACGGCTATGAACTTTCTTAATTGCAATTTGCATAACACTTGTTTTAGGGATTTTTGTTCATATATTCAGAATGTAATCACATAATTTGTAACATATAAGAACATATACACATATATAACAAACTAAAAGCATTCTTTTATTTCGAACAAGAGTACCAATATGAGCTATGAAATATAATCACATAAAATTTTCCTATATATGCATCCATAATTTTCTCCTAATTCTCATATGTGAGGTGCATAATGTTCGATGTGGACACTTGATATAGTATATGAAAGAGCACTTATCAGTGAATACTTATAGTTAAATGCCCATGAATGATCAAGTACCTTGATGAAGTCAAGTAGCTATCGGATGCTGATGGAGAGGAGGCTTGTGAACTAGTTTTGATCAATCATCCTTAGGAAATAAAGACCAGGTTGCAAATAATTTGAGGGATTTATGATCCCCTAGAGTCAATAAGATCATTGTGTATTCAATCAAGGGATGCTTTGATAGATGTTTTCGAATAGCTTCGAGTAGTTCTTATTATAGTACATGCTTGTTGGTTATGATGATAGGCATTCTCTACAATATATAAATGAAGAGAATGGGTTCTTGATTGGATATCAAGGCTTAAGGTGGAGTTCCCTCAATTTTGTTCTTGTTAGGTTATGTTAAATAAGTTATAAGTATAAGGATAAGGTTTGAATGAGTGGGGTTCTCATGTGATAAGTCCTCAAGTGATTGAATGAAGGAGATCAACACCGAGAGTGGTGGCTTTAAGAGTTGTTCGCTTGAGAAATGTGATGATACAATCATAGTTAAGGATGAGCTTTACAAATTTGAGAATGAGGAGAGAATATAGTAGTTCTGCCTTAACCATTCCATTTGTATTTTCATCAAGGGTTAATAAATTACTTTGGCTTTAATCTTACAAGCAAAGGTACTTAATTGTAAGGAGAAGCATTGGTATCCTTTGAGTATTGATAAGCAATGAACTTAAGAGTGTACCACTCGACATTCATAGACTATTGACCAAATACATGCACCTAGTCATGAAAATATGCCTTCGGATTCTATGAGGAGAGTGCTTGTGGGGTATAAGCACAACACTTGCATTTCATATTGTCTTATTAGGTGTAAATGCATTTTGATAGAGTTGGAGGTATGCCCTAGGGGCAATTATATAATATGTTACATATGTCTAACTTGTTGACTAATCTTGTTCGAAATAAAGGTGTTTTCTTTCTATTATATATTTGATATAACGTGGTTATATTAATTAATCAATTTAATTAAAAGTATATTTAATAAGAAATCCATAAATGGTATGTTCTGTGATAGTAGTTACAAAGTGTTGTAACCGTGAGTAATTTATCACAATGAAACAAATATACCATTTTAAATATTCCTAGTCAAGATGTATCGAGATTGGATATCGATACGTTCATTGATATTAGAGTACATAATGCTCTCCAAGTGTTGGGCAGTGTATTACTCATGGCTACTGGAGGCACAAAGGGGTTACGTATCAATAGTTATTGGATAACTATGAAATGACTCACTCGATAGGTTTCTATTGGTTAATATAACTAAGGTCATGCAGAGAATATCGATGTAACTAATTTACACAGTTCTCTCAACTTGAGAATACTATTGATCTTCAATATGGAAGCTCCGCTTTGATTATAGTTAAATCGTGGCACGGTGTCCATCAAACGACTATATTTGGGCTGAGTGGAAGCATTGGAAGTGAAACACTATTTAAGATAGGATTCGTCTTCTCAGTTATACGAAGTTAGAATCAAACTAAAGTCAACTCAAAGTCAAAATATCTAGCCAGAGCATTTCGGTTAATAATATTTGTTATTATTGAACCAAGGACTTTGTGTTTGGACTATAAAGTTGAATGTGGATGATAATGGAATTTTGACCATTACCAAATTGCATAATCCAAAGTGATATAATTTGACAAAGAGAATTGGTGTGAATAATTATCACCGAAAGGCGTTTTTAAGTGTTTGTGAGATTTGATTTTATCGAAAACACCTGTAAGAGATGAATTCGGCCAAAATATCACACCGCCTGTTAAGTGACGTATGAACATTAATATTTGAATTGTTCAATACTAATCGCTGACTGAATTCACACCTCTGAGTCACACAACCGCATTTGTGATTTCTTCAAAAACTACATAATTTAATTAATTTGTAAAATATTGCAAATTGATTAAATTAATTAGTATTTATGAAATATTAATTAGTTTATTTATTTGATGTTTTGAATGTTGTTGGTAATTATTTAAATGCATATATAAAAGTTATATTTGCATATATCAGTATAATTTTGAACATGTTTTAAATAATAAAATAATTACATAAAAGTTGTTTTTCCTTTTATTTGGAAAAGTTGCACATTTGGAATGTGCTTAGATCAGCCATATAATGGTAAGAGGAAATCAATTAATGGGATTAATTGAAATTTAAAAAGGGAAATTATAGGAGGAAGTTTTAATAGGAGAATAGGAATGGTTCCTTCGATTCTATTAAAAAAATCTCCTCATTTTTTAAAGTACATAGAACGTGACTTTCATTTTTGTTCTCTTTTCTTCCTCTTCTCTATCATTCATTCATGGCTGAAACTTCATCCAAAAAAACATCAAAACAAATTTAAATCAACATCAAACTAAATTAAAAAGGTGGTTCATTCTTCGCTTGAAAAGCGGGATGGTGATTTGTTTGAAATCTAAGGAGAAGCCACAAATCGAGGTGTGATGAATAGCAAGGTATATCGGATCCAAGGAGTGATCAATTAGATCTGGGTATTGTTCTATCATTCAAGGTACTTCTACATGCTTCATTCTAAGTTAATTATACGTGTGTATAATTCTATATTTACATATCTTATAATTTGTTCTTATCCCCTTAATCTCTATCTTTTCCATCTGTTCATATTTGTGAATTTGAATCTTGATTTGAATATCTCTATTCCTTTGCTTGAATCGATTAATATGTCATGTTAAAACATAGAATATTTCCTTTTGTTCACTACTATTTTGTTATGATTATAACATCTCATTTTTCTGTCTCATGTATGATTGTTTGGTTAATTAATTTAACTTAAATCCAGAACTTCTTAATTTTATTTCCTATACTCTATGTGATTGTTTACAAAGTTTGTTTAATCAAGATCTAGATCTTCTTATCTCAAATCTATATATGCCCATGTTGTTTGATTTTGTTGTTAAAAAAAGAACATAACTAAACTTTGGATTTTTTTTTTATAATTCAGTTTTTCATGTCAAAATTTTTGCACTTGAATACTTATACATTGGTTGCTATATAATTAAAATTTGGTAACAATCGCATTATTTATTCTTTATCATCCAATTAATATGAAGTTTTAATTGTCATGTTTCAAATCATTCTTATATAAACTCTTCCTTTTAAAAGAAAAAGGAAGCACTAAATTAATGATATATTTCATAGTTTGCATTCCATCGAATTAAAAATTATATCTTTTCTTAAAAAGAAAGGATTCTTTTCACAACTATTTCAAACCATTCTAATTAATCTTAATATTCTTTGATTTACTACTTGTAACTGAAATGAAATTTATCTTATTTGAACTGTTATGAAATCTTAATTTTCTTGAATTCTATATTTACAACCCATTTCCTATCCTATAGCCAAGTAATCAATTAATTTTAATTTTAATTTTAATTTCAGGGATTGACATATATCGTTTCAATCCAAATCAGGTGTCATGGGTATATATCATTTCAACCTATTTCTTAATTTATTAAATTTTAGATTTATTTGATGCCCGTAACATCTAGGGTGAGTAATAGGAATAAATCGGCATAAAACATCCAGGGTGAATAACAGGAATAGATCAGCATAAACAAACATCCAAACATCCAACATATCAATATTAGGCATCCATCACAATTAACATCCAAAATAGTCACATATCATAACAGATTACTAGTTATAAATTCTTGGGTGTTTAACTAGTACTTTAAATTCCAATTTCAATTTAGATGTCAATTTCAATTTCAATTTCAATTAACTGTCAAATTAAATTACACTATCGATGCAATTCAATATAAATGTCAATTTTAAATCATCAAACAACAATCAATAAATTTGAATCACTTTATGATTTCAATTTAACGAACATCAACATATTTTAGTATTTCGTGAGTGGTTTGAACACTCACCTTTGATTTTTAGTCGAATTAAAATCCAAAACAACGTCTAAATTTGAACAGTGTAAGAATTCAACCAAACAATTTCCATGCTGTCCGGAATTTCGATACGAACCCAATGGAATAAACCGCGTGCAAATCCGAGCTCGTATGGAAAAGTTATGCAAATTAGAAGATTTAAAATTAAAATTAAAATATAATATAATATAGGGGCAATTGGGTAATTTTGTTACCTTGCCAAACCCTAGCATGCTCAACTCGACTCCCACGAAGCTACAGCCGCCAACATTCACGTTAATAACGTCACTGATACACGCCTCCGACCAGATCCACGACTGCCATCGCCTCCCCCTCGGCCTGCCGCCCTCCGCCGCTGTGTGCAGCCACCTCTGGTTCACCAGAGAGCTTCCGCCGCCACCAGTCCTAATAGCCATTTTTCGGCGAACTTCGGGCTCTTTGATATGAACGAAGACCATGGATTGCCTCTGCTCATCATCCTCTTTCAAACGCCACTCCCCGATCGTCGAATGGTCGACGATCCACCGTCGATCATGAAACCCTAATTCCAATGGCCGAGAATGTTCCAATAAATTCTGGCCATACCAAAACTCGATTGAAAAAATGAACTGCAAATGTTGATTGCGTTCGTCGAGAGCTTCGCGATGATATATTTTATGATAGGTTTTGAGGAGTTTGGATTTGAAGTTTGATTTGAAATTGGGAATGTAGGGTTTAGAAATGTCTGACATTGGGGAGGGAGCAGATGAGAATAACAGTACATACAGAAATAGAATATAAGGCTACTAGGGTTTTAGGAGAAATCTATATATATAGAGAGAGATAGATAAGAATGGATGAAATAGATTGAATTAGGTCGAAATGATAACAACGAGCCGAAAAACCCATTTCGTTTCCAAAACGAAAATAGGTCATCCAATATATCGAAATATATGTTTTTTTATATTTTTAAACTCAATGGAACTAGTTTCAAATCCAAATTCCCTTGTATATAAAAGTTAGCTTTCACAATCAGTACATTCATTTAAATTCTTTTAATTGTTTTTACGCGTTTCGATACCGCACATCAAACGATAAGTCCGATCGCTGTAAAACTTGAAATCCTACAATAATTCACTATTACAGATCCGAAACTGGTTTCGTCGAAATCCGAGACAGTGGCCAAATCTCTAATTTTGCACGTTAATTAAATAAATTATTATTTAAAAATCAATTCAGTTATTTTTGAATTCAAAATTCAAAAGTTAACTGTTTTCATCTTTCTTGATTACTGAGAAATTAATAATATTTTTAAAATTAGAATTTCCATGTTAAATCCAACATTTAATTATTACATTAATTTTAGTGTTCATTTCAACTGAAATAAAACCATTCATTATAATTTAAATTCCAAATAATTTCTTTTATTTTGATTTAAATTCTTATCATAAACCAACTATTACATTATGAATATAATTAACATTAGTTTACATTTTATTTCACTCAAACTACATAATTAACATTTTTCTTATATTAACTGCAATATTTCAATTACATTAATTTCTATTGATTTCCAAATTAATTTCAACTGGTTTAATTAATGAGATGATAATAAATCAATTGTTATACATTAATAATTCATATTATTTACTTATTGTTTACAAACTAGGATTATAACAATTACGTACAAATACTTGATTTCACATTCTATACCAAAACCTAATTTAATTAAATATATATCATTTCTCTTTTTAATAACATTTAATTTATTTCTTATTAATCTATATTTATTACCATTAATTGAAATTACATCAAACAGTTGTCAATTTCATTCAATCAACACTATTGGTTATATTCTAGTAAAAAAAAATCCCATTAACAAGTCATAAAATTTAATTCCTCACAATATTAAATTCCAAAAATCTCATTAACATTAATATCTTTAATTATCAAAAATATGGATCGTTACATATTATTAAATATTAACAACTGCAATAATTATACAAGCCAATTCATTACATCAATTACATTTATAGCCAACATTAACAATAAATTGGGTACATAAAATAGACTTGTATACATAGAAAAAGAAATCCAAAGCAGAAAATTTGTTTTATGTTAATATATCAAAGCTATGCCTACCTCTCAAAGAAGCCAATTTACAATATAAATCTTCTCTGTTCCACTCAATCTTTTAAACGAACAGCGTTGCAATAACAAAGAAATCACAGTTATTTTTAATTACTGAAATAAGCGGTGCAAACTACGGATCAAAGGAGAAGAATCTCTCTTTCCCTACTTTGCACACCTCTTTCTACTTTCTTTTTTGGAATTCTTTGCCATTACAATCACAAATAGAAAAGTGAAATTAAATAGTATTCAAATTATTTATACTATAAATATTCATGAATTATGTTAGCGCCAAAATTGGTCACTAACACCCTTAGAGAGTTTGTGTAGAGAGATTAATGAAGAAGATAAATTAAAATAGAGAAGATAATATAAATTAAAATGCGGGAGACGAGAACACATAATTTATAGTGGTTCGGCGTTGTAGCCTACGTCCACTTTGAAGTTGATCCTTTATTTCTTCACTTTTAAACTTGATTACAGATACAATCCACTTTTAAGTATTCGATACAACTGTGAAATAAAAGTAGAAGTCTTGGATGAGGTTTGGATGAGGCAGAGTCTCCCCTGTGTTCTCTGAAATCTGATCCCTTTCTCTATGCCCCTGCCCCTCTATTTATAGACGAATGTGGGTTGGACTTCCCTGGTGGGCCAGACGGCCAGACAGCTCGGTCCAGATAGGACGCGCCCTGCATGCCGAGTGGAACAGGCCGAACAGTCGGCATGCCGAGCCCTCCTTTCCAAGTCGATGGATCTCTCTGTTGAATGGAGGAGACGGGCCGAACAATGCTAGAATGCCGAGTGAAGCGTGGGTGCCGAGTGAAGGCTTGCCGTGTGAAGGGTTTTGCCGAGCACAGGACATGCGGAGCAAAGGTTATGCCGAGCAAAGGATATGCCGAGCACAGGACATGCCGAGCAAAGGTGATGCCGAGCAAAGGATATGCCGAGCAGATGGAATGCCAGATGAAGAACATGCCGGATGAAAAGCTTGCCGTGTGGGATGCTGGATGTCGAACCATCGCCTGGATGCCGGACGACCTTAAGCCGAGCAAGCTAACTTCCTTTAAGGAGCAATCGTGCCAAGCGAATTAAGCCGGACGAACCTATGCCGCGTACAGTCTTGGTCTGCCGAACCCCCTTCGATGCCGAGCACAGCCTTGGAAGGCCGAGCGTACTTCAATGCCATGTAAAGAGCTGAATGGCCTTATGCCGAGCATCCACTTATGCCGAGTACAACTCTTCATGCCGAAAGTCCATGGATGCCGAGTATCCACTTATGCCGAGTACAGCTTTGTACTGCCGAGTGTTCCAATTGCCTGGTCGATTCTCCAGGTAACATTTTGCCCCCCAAAGTACACCGTGTGTTCGAACAGGGTGTACTTTGAACTACTGGACCATTGCGTTGCCACCGAGTGATGAGGATGCCGAACGATTTTTGCCGAACGTCTCTTGTGCCGGACGATTGGGAGCCGAGTGAAACCGCTTAGTCCGGTAGAGCCGGTCAGAGTCTCTTCGTCTTCTTCTTTTTCCTTATAGAAGTTTCCCTCTTCTTCTTCCTTCTCTTTTCTCACTCCTTGCTTCTACAATTCCGAGCTCTCAAGCCATTCGTGTGATCAGAATTCAAGAGTTCCTCATAACTTTCCTACGCTCGATTCACGTACTAGGTACAGTCTTCTCACCCGAGTTCCTTTTCTGGCAATTTCCCATCGATTCGCATAGATTTAATGTTGGTGAGGACTCGAGTTCGATTTGGAGCGTTTCCAAGGTCGAGCGTCTAGAGGTAGGGAGAGAGAGAGCTAAATTCGAATGCCTTGTAGGATTTTTAGTGGGTGTTCGGTGGAGGAGAGGAAGGTATGGAGGATATGCCGAGTGTTTGGACTCGGTCATGATCTTAGTTGGCACGGCGTAACGATGGCCGAACAAAGGGGTTAGAAGGATGAAGTGTGAGCCAGCGGCAAGGCCAGGCGTTGATTTGGCCGAATTGTACTCTGGTCGAACGTCACATTCTCAGTGCGAACTGAGCTTTGGCCGAACGATGGATGTAGGCCAAACAATGGCCTTGCCGAGCCATCAGTTAACCGAGCAAACTGTCCTGCCGACTGTAGTTAGATGCCGAGCAAACCCTAATGCCGAACACATACACATGCCGGACATACCTAAATGTCGAACACTCTTAACATGCCGAACATAGCTAGGCGTCGAGTGTACCCTAGTGCCGAATACAAGCAAATGCCGAATATACTTAACATGCCGATCATACATAAATACCGGACCTATCTTTATGCCGAACATAGTTAGCATGCCGAGCATAATTAGGTGCCGAGCACACATAAATGCCGGACATATACAAATGCCGAACATACTCTCCTTGCCCAATTTCATAACTGGTCTTTACTTGGCATAATCGGATAATTACCTCTAGTGTCTTACTGCAGTCATTATTCAGAAGGCTTTCGGAGACGGTCAGCGATGACGGTCTTCGGAAGCGATGTTTTTAGGCTTGACGTTATATTAAATGCTTATGCACGATTGATTGCACTAGTTCACACACCACACGGGGGGGCTATCTGCGTTGTTAATTCTAACGTCGATCATTTTTCAAGTATAGTTCACACAGGTGCTTGGTTGGGTCTGCTATTTATTCAAGATGTCCAAAAGATCCAGTTTTGCTACACTTTCCAACAAACCTGGGCCGTCTTTTAAGCGAACGGCCCCCGACACAACTGACCCGTCGGTTTCTCCCGCTCATGACTGGCTCCCGATACTTTGGACTCGTCGATTTTATTGGATGACCCAGTTGACTCACAGGCTTCGAGAGTCACTGAGGCCGCTCTTAAGCGGATATGTTCTACTCATGGCATTTCGTTTGCTGACGTGCTCGTTCCGTCGGGGCATGACCGCCCACATCTGCCCCCAGCGGGATATACGGCGTGTAGCAAGTTCATGTGCTGGGTTGGTAGCGTGCCACCTTTCAATCTATTCCTTCGCGACGTGCTGCAGTATCTGGACGTCGCCCCGTCTCAACTTCATCCAAATGGTCACGCTTTCATTTATGGCACGTACATGCTTTTCATGGCCGTCTTCTCCAGGCCTCCAACTCCCGGCGATATAAGGTACATCTATATGACCAAGAAACGGGGAGAAAGCCCCTCTTACATGTTTCTTGAGCCACATCGGAAGTGCCAACTTTTCACTAGCGCGTGGAGTAGCAAATTCGCCCTGTACAAACAGGAGTGGTTTTACGTGCGCTGCCCCCAAGGCTTTGCGAGGCGGTGGGTTGAAGGAAGTAAGTCCTTTCTTTGAGTTGATGTCCGTTCCCGATTGAGGTTGAACTTCTCCTAACTCATTGTTCTATTTTTTCAGATCTCGTCCTCCGTCCCGAGGGCCAGGGGTACTCTGATGTTGTCGACGCCATTAGAGCTCTTCCTGTTGAAGAGCGAGATATCCGAGCCCTCATTTCCAATGAGTCACTATCAAAGTTCGGCTTGCTAGCCCCTGGCCGCCGGGTTAGCCTTCCAGAGGGCGTATCGCTTCCCAAGTCTGTGCCCGTCAGAGAAAAAAATTGCCTGAATCATCCGTTCGCCCTTTTCTTGAAGCACCGGAAGAAGGGGAAATTCTAGGCGAGCCACCTAAAAAGCGAGGTGAGGATTTAGGTCCTGCAGCTGAAGTTCATGATATCGAAACGTCATCTTCCCCTTCGAAGGGGAGAAAGGAGCTGGCGCGCAAGTTGAGGAAAGAGAAGGTTGGTGAGACTTCCAAAGCTACACCTGTTCAGCCAGAGAAAGAGGCTTCTTCACAGCGCGTTGGAAGTTCTCTGAAAGGCTTATCGAACCTCTCCATTCCCGACAACTTGCTCGACTATGATTTCGATGACCCGGAGCTGTTTAAGTTTCGCTCACCCGTCAGGGGTGATGCGGGCGTCCCGGCCCCGATCCAAGGGGAAAAAACTCCCGTTAGCAAAGCCACTGGTCCGTCGGGGGGTAGCACTAGGACACACACAGACACATGCATTTCACTTTGCACCTACTTTTCTTTCACCATTCTTCTCTCTCGCTAATTCGCTATTGTTTGGTTGTAGGTGACATGGGGCGCTCTCACGGATACGACCGCCTTCGCGGTTCGTCGACTTTACGCCAGTCTGGTCGGGACTCGGGCCTCGGGAAGCGCCGAGACAGAGACAGTGACAGCGACCGAGATTATCATGCCCGGGACTCGTCATCCCGGAAGAAAACTTATTATCAGCCCGAACACCGCCAGGAGACCTCTTCTTATCATGAGCGAAGCAAAGACAAACGTGGCCATAAGAGGTCGCATTCTGATGCTCCCCGGGACCAACACTCTGACTCTTCTTCTACCCGGCACTCCCGAGATTCTCATAGGAAGGGCGAACTTTCAAAGCCGTCTCCTCCCGCTCCCGTAACAGACCCGACAGTGTCGGAGAGATTGAACGAACTTAAGGCTAAGTTTTCGAAGATTTGTTTTGATGGGTTAAAGTTCCTCCCGGCGATTCATCCTATTCCCGGAGATGTCAAACAAAATGCTATCGCCTGTACCAATGACGTCTACGTGCAACATGACGCGTTCGTCCATCTGGCTGAGAAACTTTCTGAAGTCTCTATGGAGCGCCAGCACGAAATCGATCGTCTAAAAATCGAGGCCATCCATGACAGGGATATCATTAAGGCCCAGGACGAAGAGCTGGCTACTTACAAGTCCGAGCTTGATGCTGCTCGTCTGAATGCTAAAGATACCGCCGAGGCTGTTTCCCGCCTTGAATTGACTCATAAGAAAGAGCTCGATGAAGCGGTTCAACGGTGTGGGGCATTAGCTTTGGAGAAAGACTCCGTTCAGAAGGATCGGGGCACACTTAGTTATCGGGTTAAGGAACTCGAAGAGCAACTTTTCGAGGAAAGGAAAGAGAAAGTGGCTGCCTAGGTTGAGGCACAACATTATTGTGATGAGATTGTCGCCACCCGACTCCTAAAGGGGAAACTTGAAGACGGTCTCTCCAAAGTCGAGGCACCGAGGAATGAGGCCCGTGAGGAAGGTAAAAGGGAAGCAACTTTCGACATCGACTCTCGCCTCGAGGCGGCCAGGGAAGAAGGCAGGGAGGAGATAAAGACCGAATTCGACCCGCTCATCGCTGAGTTCAATGCCCGAGTTCTCATGCATCGAGATCTAACTTTTTTGGGTGACGGCTACCTTGAGTCATTGGCCGAGGCATGGGAGACCCTGATTCAGATCAAGAAGGTTGAGAGCGGCGCCGATGAGGTCGACGAAGAAGCATTGATAAAAGAATTCCTGAGGGGGAAGGAGCCTTCAGATTTATCGGCAGCTAAAGCCCTCTACAGCAAAGGTTCTCCCTCCAGGAAAGGGAAAGAGGTGGCTACGGACCCTTCCGGCGTTGTGCCCCCAGTTCACGTGCCTACCCAATCGGCCAGTCGGTCAACACTTGACCCCTTCGAGCAGCACGTTGGTTATGACCCGGAAGCCCCCGGGCTTGGCATTCATGTTTTATCTCCCATCCCGGAGGGCGGGACCCCCCTGGCGACTGAGAACCCACCGGCATCTGGTGAGTAACCTCTGGGCTTCACAAAGATCTTTCTCGTTCCCTCGGAAGTTGTTGTGTTCTAACACTTGTTTATTTTCGTGTCTTCTGTGCAGGCTGTTCTGACCCCGAGCCCACTCCGAGGAGCGATGCCGCCAAGGAGGTGGAGATAAAGGCGAGTGAGGCTACTCAAGTCGGCGGAGATCCTGGTCCAGATGCTCAAGTAATCGGGGCGCTGGATGAAGGCAAATCTGACTCTTCCTCGAAGAGTTTCAAAGTAGAAATCACAGGCGCCTCTGAGCACACATCCGACTTGAGCATGAAGGAACGGCTCGAGAAAGAGAAAAGAGATACGACCTCAGTCAAGGTCGAGCCGCGTGAAGTGGACCTGGATGATCCTTTGAACAAACCATTGAAGGTCATTCTTCCTGGCAAGTCCCAGCCCATGGATGTTCCCCCTACGTCTTCGGTCGTCACCCCTCCGTCAGGGAAGGATTCCAAGAGTGAGCGCTCTAGGAAGGAATCATCCGGGAAGAAGTCAAAGAAACACAAGAAATGACCGTCGTCCCCGTTGAACCCATAACAATTCGGAGCGTTTTTGTAACGGGAAGCTTTTTGTGAATAAAATTTGATCTTCACTTTTGTCTTCTCAAAAGACTTTTATTATTCAGTTTCTTTTATGGTTGTGATTGAAATCTGAATTGTTATGGGTAACTTAGACTTCTTGGTTCGTCTTTACATGGCTTGGGAGCTTCCCTGGATTTGATCAATCTCCACTTGGTGCTTCAAGCACTTAGAATATTTCATAGCCCGTATGTAGGGGACTTGACATATCCAAGTCATTTGCGTCGTAGTTCCTATTCAAGGAACTCGGAGGTCTGCACTGCTTGTAATTAAGTCTATACACCGGACTTCGAGTACTCCAGTCCATGCTCCGGGGACTTGGAGGTTTCAAATCATTTGTATTCGAGTCCGCACTCTGGGGACTTGGAGATTTCGGATCGTTTATACTCGAGTTCGCATTCTGGGGAATTAGAGTACTCCAGTCCGCGCTCTGGGGATTTGGAGGTTTCAAATCGTTTATACTCGAGTCCGCACTCTGGGGACTTAGAGTACTCCAGTCCGCGCTCCGGGGACTTGGAGATTTTGAATCGTTTATAATAGAGTCCGCACTCTGGGGACTTAGAGTACTCCAGTCCGCACTCCGGGGACTTGGAGATTTTGAATCATTTATACTCGAGTCCGCATTCTGGGGACTTAGAGTACTCCAGTCCGCGCTCTGGGGATTTGGAGGTTTCAAATCGTTTATACTCGAGTCCGCACTCCGGGGACTTAGAGTACTCCAGTCCGCACTCCGGGGACTTGGAGATTTTTGAACCGTTTATACTCGAGTCCGCACTCCGGGGACTTAGAGTACTCCAGTCCGCACTCCGGGGACTTGGAGATTTTGAATCGTTTATACTCGAGTCCGCATTCTGGGGACTTAGAGTACTCCAGTCCGCACTCTGGGGATTTGGAGGTTTCAAATCGTTTATACTCGAGTCCGCACTCCGGGGACTTAGAGTACTCCAGTCCGCACTCCGGGGACTTGGAGATTTTTGAATCGTTTATACTCGAGTCCGCACTCCGGGGACTTAGAGTACTCCAGTCCGCACTCCGGGGACTTGGAGATTCTTTGTCGTTTATACTCGAGTCCGCATTCTGGGGACTTAGAGTACTCCAGTCCGCACTCCGGGGACTTGGATATTTTGAATCGTTTATACTCGAGTCCGCACTCCGGGGACTTAGAGTACTCCAGTCCGCACTCCGGGGACCTAGAGATTTTTTGTCGTTTATACTAGAGTCCGCACTCTGGGGACTTAGAGTACTCCAGTCCGCACTCTGGGGACTTGGAGATTTTTTGTCATTTATTATAAGCGTTCGTACATTAGCCAGGATATCATAATTTTTAATTGCGCTTCATAGGAATATCATACGAAGAGACATTGGTCATTCATGGAAAAGATGGCTTCAAGCCTTTATTGATGAAAACAAGCTAGATTATCTTATTATATGCCAAGAAGAAAGCATACTGGAAATAAATGCAACTACCGCATAAAGGAAATAGACTAAGTGTAATAACGCCGCAAATGCTCGCTGTTCCATGCTCGGGGGAGTGTCGCACCATCGACGGTCGTTAGCTTGAAAGTTCCTTCTCCAAGCCTCCGTTCGATGACGTATGGACCTTCCCATGCGGAATTCATGTGCGAAGGGGTTGGAAAGACTCGTTTCAAAACGAGATCTCCCACACTAAAGGTTCTTGGCTGGACATTTCCATTATAATATTTAGCGACTCGGTGTCTGTATGAGGCTGCTCTCAAATCAGCTTCTTCGCGTTTCTCATCAATGAAGTCTAATGATTCCAATAGGAGATCCTGGTTTGACGCAGGATCGTAATAGGTTACCCGGTGTGACGGAACTTCAAGTTCTACGGGTATGACGGCTTCCGTGCCGTACGCCAGTGCGAATGGTGTGTGGCCAGTCGCGGTCTTGTGGGTAGTTCTATAGGCCCAAAGCGCTGTTGGGAGTTCATCCACCCACTTGCCTCTAGCCTTTTCCAAACGCTTCTTCAATATGGACTTGATGATTTTATTGACGGCTTCTACCTGCCCATTCGCCTTCGGGTAAGCAACTGCTGCGAACCTTTTCTCGATGCCATACCTCTGACAGAACTCTTTGAATTCCTTGCTTTCGAATTGAGTTCCGTTGTCCGTTATGATGGTCCGTGGGAGGCCAAAACGACATATGATATTTCGTACAACGAAATTAATGACTTTCTTGGTGGTGATTGTGGCCATTGGCTCTGCTTCTGCCCACTTGGTGAAATAATCGACTGCCACTATTGCATATTTCGCGCCTCCTTTGGCTATGGGCAGAGATCCAATTAGGTTGATTCCCCACATCGCAAATGGTCAGGGACTAACCATTTGTGTGAGTTCCGTTGGCGGAGCTCTCGGAATCTTTGCATATATCTGGCATTTGTCGCATCTTCTCGCATAGTCTGCAGCATCCCGATTTACAGTCAGCCAATAATATCCATAGCGGAGGATTTTCCTCGCCAAAGTTTGCCCCCCGGTATGATCACCACATTCTCCCTCATGGACTTCTTCCAACACCCGTTTTACCTCGTCATGGGCCACGCACCGGAGTAAGGGGGTCGAGAATCCCCTCCGATACATTATCCCGTCTTGCATTACATAACGCGAAGCCTTACGAAGGACTTGGCGTCTTTCGCTTCTTTCCTCAGGTAAGTCCCCGTATAGCAAGTATTGTTTGATCGGGGTCAGCCATGATCCCCTTTCGAGTTCGGTCTCCAAGACGAGGTCTATCTCCATCATGTCTATACTTGGAGCAAGCAGAATCTCGACAGGGAACGATCCCATCTACTGTGCATCGCCAGTACTCGCGAATTTAGCCAACGAGTCGGCCTCCCTGTTTTGTTCGCGCGGGACATGCGAAATGTCATAATATTCCAGGTTTACTAGTAGCTCCCGGACCCAAGCAAGGTAAGGAGCCAGTCTCTGTCCTTTCGCTTGGTAGTCTCCCCGTACCTGATACACCACCAGCTGTGAGTCGCAGAAGATTTCGATGGACTTTACCCTCAGTTCATTGGAAAGTCTTAAGCCAGCAATCAGTGCTTCGTATTCGGCTTCGTTATTTGTCGCTGTAAATTTGAGCTTCAAAGCGTAGCAAATCGATTGGTTTTCGGGAGTTACCAGAACTATCCCATCTCCCGACCAACGGTCGTTAGATGCCCCGTCAGTGAACATCTTCCATCGGACAGGAGGGATTACTTTGTGATTTTCACTCGGTTCATCCGGAATGGTGAACTCAGCAACGAAGTCAGCTAATGCTTGCCCTTGGATGGTCCTTCGCGGCAGGTAGGTGATATCAAACTGGCTTAAATCGATGTTCCACTTTAGCATCCTACCGGAAGTTTTCGGTCGTTGGAGTACCTGTCGCAAGGGTTGGTCAGTGTAAACACTGATTGAGTGCGCCTGAAAGTAGGGATGAAGCTTGCGTGATGCAATCACCAGGCAATAGGCAAGTTTCTCGATCTTTGGATAATTCTTTTCTGCCTCCCTCAGTCGTTTACTAACATAGTACAACGGCCTTTGAACCTTGTCTTCTTCGCGAACTAGGGCTGTACTGAGAGCGTGTTGAGACACAGCCAAATATACGTACAACGTTTCGTGGTCTACTGGTTTTGACAACATTGGAGGACTTTCCAAGTGTCTTACCAGGGCTCGGAATGCTTCCTCGCAGTCAGTCGTCCATTCGAAGTTTCTCTTTCCTTTCTTTATGACATCGAAGAAAGGAACACACTTATCTGTGGCTCTGGATATGAATCGACTGAGCGCAGCTACTTTTCCGTTCAAGCTCTGTACCTGTTTTATGGTTCTAGGTGCCTGTATATCTCAGATGGCCTGGATCTTTTCCGGGTTAGCTTCAATTCCTTGTGCATTCACAATGAAACCCAAGAACTTTCCCGACGCTACGCCGAAAGAACACTTCAGGGGGTTGATTTTCATTTCGAAGAGCCTCAGTATATCGAACATTTTTGCCAAGTCTCGAATGTGGTTGTTTGACTGCCGTGACTTCACAAGCATGTCATCCACATAGACTTCCATTGTTTTCCCAATCTGATCTTTGAACATTCGATTTACCAGACGCTGGTAAGTTGCTCCGGCGTTCTTCAGTCCGAAGGGCATCACTACATAGCAGTATAACCCAACATTTGTGACAAAGCTGGTGTGTTCTTGGTCTGGGATGTGCATCGGAATTTGGTTGTATCCAGAGTATGCGTCCATAAATGACAATAACTCATGCCCTGCAGTTGAATCGACCAGTTGATCAATTCGTGGTAGCGGGAAGCTATCCTTCAGGCATGCTTTGTTTAAATCAGTATAGTCAACGCAGGTTCTCCATTTCCCGTTTGCTTTCTTTACCAACACAGGGTTGGACACCCATTCCGGGTAGAGGGCGTCGCGGACAAACCCATTGGCTTTGAGT
Organism: Allium cepa; assembly: GCA_030765085.1. Taxonomy (NCBI): domain Eukaryota; kingdom Viridiplantae; phylum Streptophyta; class Magnoliopsida; order Asparagales; family Amaryllidaceae; genus Allium; species Allium cepa. The sequence goes on from CM060944.1 coordinate 240,577,227, forward strand.
TTATCCACCTCCTCTTTGAGAGTTGTAGACCTCTCCGGGTCCATGCCTCTCCTTTTTTGCTTCACAGGTACGTGTTTCGGGTCTATATTCAACATATGGCTCGCAATTGCAGGGGAAATCCCACGCATATCAGAGTGTGTCCAGGCGAAGACATCAAGATTCGCTCGGAGGAAATCAGATAAATTCTCTGCCATTAGGGGATCGAGCTGTGACCCAATTTTAAGAACTCGTGTCGGGTCACTGTGGCTAACTGGAATATCAATTGTTAGTTCGGCCGGTGCCGCGTCTGGTTCTCTGGGTTCCCCTTTGTCATCTCTCGGATCTATGTCTCCAACGATCCGAGAATGTCGCCCAAGCCAGGGCTCGGGCGCTAATTGTCAATCATCAGAATTCGGGATGCGGACGATGTTGTCCGCAGTCTTCCTCTTTTCTCTACGCTGGGCCTCTCTTAGCTCAGCCACGTAACATGCACGTCCGGTTGCTTGGTCGCCATGCACTACGCCAACTCCTTTGTCCTTCGGGAATTTCAGTGTGAGACACCACGGGGCCAAGGCTGCCCTGAAATCTGCGAGGGCTGGTCGTCCCAAAAACACGTTGTATGGTGAATCAACATCCAGCACTATGAATGGTAGGATTCGCACTCTCCTGCGTTCACCTTGTCCCAGTTCAACTGGTAACTCCACATATCCTACTGCGTCGGTGGCTGCGCCGTTAAAGCCATGGATTCGGGCTTTGGATGGCTTCAAATCCTTAGTCTCCAGCTTCATTTGGTCATACGCTTTCTTGAAGATGATGTTAACGGAACTTCCGCAGTCAATTAGGATTCTCCTTACGAATGTCGTTCCGATGGTTGCGTATATGACCAATGGATCGATGGTGGGAGCTTTCACCATATCCGCGTCTCTATTCCTGAATACAATATCGTCGTGCATCGTGCGCTGCTGCTTTGCGGGAGTTCCATCCTCCACATTTGAACAGCACTCATGCTCTGTATGTATCAAGGAATTAGCATATCGCTCCATTTCCTGCCAATTTTTATCCGCAGAATGAGGTCCACCAGCAATTGTGTTAATAACCAATCTTCCCACAGTTCGAGTAGGTTGCTCTGGTTGGTGTAGAGCTGGGCCACGTCCGGGGTCTGAAGTCTCTTATCTTCCTTCTGGCGTATCTTTGACGAATTCCTGCAGCTTCTTCTGCCTAATCAATTTCTCAATAGCGTCATGGAGATGCCTGCATTCGTCTGTGTTGTGCCCATAAGACTCGTGAAAGCGGCAATACTTTCCAGTCCGCTTTTGCTCCTCTGTTGATTCCTTAGGGCGTGGTTTTCTGTATTGAAAAGTGTTGCAGGTCGATAAGTAGATGTTTTCAAGAGACGCATTCAGTGGAGTGTATTCGTTGTAGGTTGGGATCCTTGACTTCCATCTCCCCGTTTCCTTCTTCTTTCCAGGATTTCCACTTCCAGTTCCCTTAGACTGCCCGGGCTTATTTTGGATGCTGGCCTGAGTCTTTCCAGGGTTATCGTCGGTTGCTTTCATGGCGATGTTGCCCTTTACAGACTCCTGAACGGACCCTGGTGCCTTGTCTTTCCTTATCCACCGAGCTTCTTCCCTCCTTATGAACTGGTGGGCTTTCGAATAGAAACGTTCCAACGTAGCTGGTGGCTTTTCCGCCAACCAATCCCCAAATTCAGAGTCTGGATCCACTCCACGCATTACTGCCATCAAAATCGCGTGGTCGTTTGGATTGCTCACTTCAGTAGCGGCAACATGAAATCTCTGCAAGTATACTTTCAGTGATTCTCCAGGAGCTTGGGTCACGCTTGATAAGGACATCACATCCTTGGGTCGAGTGGCGTGTATCCTGAATTGTTCTATGAATTTCCTTGCTAATTCGTCGAAGTTTGAGATTGACCGTGGAGGAAGTCGAGTGAACCACATGGTGGCAATTCCGGACAGAGTTATTGGAAAGCACCTGCACTTAGTTGCGTCGTTGGCCCTTGCTGAATCCATCATCCATCCATACCTCATTACATGTTGTCTAGGGCCAGTTTTTCCTTCATAGGCGGGTATGGTGGGCATGTTAAACTTCCTTGGGTATTCAGCCTGTAGAATGGTATCTGTGAAGGGAGTATGACTCTTAGACATTCCCCAATCTTCATTAGTCAAACCTTGATTCTCTCTCATCAACTGCCTGACCATAGCTGTCAAATCCGGGGTTTGTATGGTAGGAGGAAGGTTGGGCTCCGCTCCACGGGCTTGATTTCTAGTAGAGCGATCAGTGGCACCTGCTTGGTCATCTTCATCCTTGCGGCGTCTACGCCTCGGAGGTTCATCAGCTGAAGTTGATCTATCATCTTCAGAGTAGGGGACAGGGCTACCTCCAGCATTCTGATGCTGCTGTTGAGCAAGTCGGGCCATGAGGTCAGCATTAACTTGCATTTGCTCAGCGAGTTGCCTTCTGCTTTCTGTAAGCTCTTTTATCAAGTCATTCAATTCTGCTCGTGAAACAGCTTCCGCTTGGTTTTGGCTGGAGGGCCCCGTGCCTCGAATTGCTTGTTGATCGTTAGGTCCAAGTTGTTGAACACTAGCGGTTTCGCGGGCATCTACATTTTGGGAGGTCGACCTTGTTCGTGGTCTTCCCATGGTAGAGTCGTTGGCTGTAACTCTGAGTAGAATCAACAGATGCCTTATGAATAATTACGGATCTTCTTCGGGGGATTTATGCAATCCAGTAGCTACAAAGTAGATCCTCACAACCTGAGAATTCGATTCTCAGTGAAAGCACCAAAATGTTAGCGCCAAAATTGGTCACTAACACCCTTAGAGAGTTTGTGTAGAGAGATTAATGAAGAAGATAAATTAAAATAGAGAAGATAATATAAATTAAAATGCGGGAGACGAGAACACAGAATTTATAGTGGTTTGGCGTTGTAGCCTACGTCCACTTTGAAGTTGATCCTTTATTTCTTCACTTTTAAACTTGATTACAGATACAATCCGCTTTTAAGTATTCGAATACAATTGTGAAATAAAAGTAGAAGTCTTGGATGAGGTTTGGATGAGGCAGAGTCTCCCCTGTGTTCTCTGAAATCTGATCCCTTTCTCTGTGCCCCTGCCCCTCTATTTATAGACTAATGTGGGTTGGACTTCCCTGGTGGGCCAGACGGCCAGACAGCTCGGTCCAGATAGGACGCGCCCTGCATGCCGAGTGGAACAGGCCGAATAGTCGGCATGCCGAGCCCTCCTTTCCAAGTCGATGGATCTCTCTGTTGAATGGAGGAGACGGGCCGAACAATGCTAGAACGCCGAGTGAAGCGTGGGTGCCGAGTGAAAGGCTTGCCGTGTGAAGGGTTTTGCCGAGCACAGGACATGCTGAGCAAAGGTTATGCCGAGCAAAGGATATGCCGAGCACAGGACATGCCGAGCAAAGGTGATGCCGAGCAAAGGATATGCCGAGCACAGGACATGCCGAGCAAAGGTGATGCCGAGCAAAGGATATGCCGAGCAGATGGAATGCCAGATGAAGAACATGCCGGATGAAAAGCTTGCCGTGTGGGATGCTGGATGCCGAACCATCGCCTGGATGTCGGACGACCTTAAGCCGAGCAAGCTAACTTCCTTTAAGGAGCAATCGTGCCGAGCAAATTAAGCCGGACGAACCTATGCCGCGTACAGTCTTGGTCTGCCGAACCCCCTTCGATGCCGAGCACAGCCTTGGAAGGCCGAGCGTACTTCAATGCCGTGTAAAGAGCTGAATGGCCTTATGCCGAGCATCCACTTATGCCGAGTACAACTCTTCATGCCGAAAGTCCATGGATGCCGAGTATCCACTTGTGCCGAGTACAGCTTTGTACTGCCGAGTTTTCCAATTGCCTGGTCGATTCTCCAGGTAACAAATTAAATTCTACTACATTAAAATAAAACAACAAAGATTCCAACCAATTCACCGATTTCATATATATGATTGGGAGATGTTGGGGTTTATGTTGAATAGTTTTCGCATACAAAATCTTCCAAGGTACAATGCAAATTCAAATATCAAACTATACAACGCTATCAAGGAAAAGTCAAGATTCTGACTCATAGATAATTCCCAATGAACCAGCTTGGATTTGATTTGTGGATAGCCTTTTCCTTTCACCAACTTATCTTCTTTTTATTATATAATAAATCGTTTACGCATAATAGATTTAGAAATTATAGATTATGGAAGAAGTGAGATATACATATATATAATTACCTTTCTCTAATATCTTTCAAATCTTCCTCTAATTCTTAGACGTATGTATTTATTTTTGAAGTTGGAGTTTAAGAATTTTTATTGTGGAGAATGAGCATGGTAGAGTGTCGTCGACAGGTTGACATATGTATGAAAAGAATGAGAGGGCTAACATCTTATTATAGTAGTTTGGATGTGTTGTAACCATCTGATGAAGAATATTTTAAAATTTTTAAATCGGAACCGTTTGGGCCTTTTGCCTAGCCGTTACACAAAGACCAGTCGATCGGCTCTTCATAGGTGGTCAATGGGTCCTATAAAGGCGGCCGACCAGTGAGCGTTTGCAGTCGTATATTTGTTAACATTATCTCGTTAATATTTATTACCTTTAATTTAAACGTTAATGATTACTTAAATGCTAAGCCTGTTGTTTACTATTTATTTTGACTTTGATTTAATAATATCTATTACCTTAATTCGTCTTGAACTATTTTCGATTTGAAATTTTTAAACATCGATAACTTCTTCGTTTGAACTTCGATCGAGCTCTATATATGAAATTTGCTCAAAAAATCATCACAAACACAAGGGTGCAAGTTTCGTGATCGAATTCTAATGTTTGAACTAATTTCATTTTTACTGTCATTATTAATCAATTGATTTTTCTTAATTAATTTCCTGCTAAATTTTATAGGTTGTTACACACACGTATGCTCGCGCGCACGCCTATGCATAGAAATATAGTTAAAACCTAGATACATATTTAAATATTATCGGTGCTTAAAATTTAAATTAGATGATTTCCTAAGTATAAAGATCTACTTTGACAATTGATTAGTAATTAGTCCAAATCTGTTTTTAAATGAAAAAAAAAAACATAGTCAAAAATTTTCGTATCATGTAATTTATTAACTAATTTTGTTTTCAATATATCTTATGTGTATTATACATACATACATACATACATACATATATCACCTTATTGAATATATATGTATGCACACACATACATACATAGATACACACACCCAAACACACACACGCACACATATAATGAACATATTGGATTAATTTATATATGTGTGTTTAGTGTGCGCGAGCAAACATATTATTTATATACTAATATATATGAGTGCGTGTGCGCACACTTATTCAAACGTATATATTATTCAATCTAATATGTTCAATATATATGTGTGTGTGTGTGTGCGCGCAATATATATGTATGTATACCCACACACATGTACCATTCAATCTAATACGTTCATCATACATACATACATACACACACGTCATACATACATGCACACACGTGTGTATGTATGTATGATGAAGGTATTAGATTGAATGGTACATGTGTGTGGGTATACATACATACATATGTATGTATAATAAACGTATTAGATTGAATAATATGTGTGTGTGTGTATACATACATACATATGTATGCATGCATGTATACATGTATATGTATTAATGTGTTGTCATGTTCACAAAATATCAAACAACGTAAATTTTGACAATTTTTTGGTCAAAGCTAATTAACCAATTCTCCTTCTATAAAATAAATAAGAATATTTACCATAATTCTTCTAGTTCTTCCGGTACCATTATTCAACATGTAAAAAAATTCACTGAGCTTGTTGAACGCGACAATCCCGACTTCTATTCAACAATTCCGCTTAGAAATAAAAAAATAAAAAAAATGTTAAACATTGAACACTATGAAAGGCTAATAGATTTGGTTTATTTTGGTTTGAGGGTCTAAAGATAACAATTTAGATTTAGAACGGAAATACAAGCAACATGGGAGGAATTTTTTTTATATTTTTGTTTTTTTTAATCCTTACAATCCAGCCTAACAATTTGACAAAGTTATTTTAGGGTTTGCTACCACTTTGCTTTTATTTTATTTTCCTGAAAGCTAACATATTATTGTTCTCAAAATTTGAAATAAAAATCAATTACGTCCCTCCCTCGCGTCGCAACATGGCGGGGACAGTATGGGGGCCCATGTGCTCAGATGGGTCCATATTGCATTTTCTTCTGTCGATTAATTTCACTTTCGGACAGACAAGTTTTTGGATTGAAAAATGGGAAGAACCCCGGATTTCCCCTGCCCTTTGCTTGTGCAAACGATGACACGCAAGAATGGTCCACCTACCTTCACAAACTAGTATAAAAACCCGTTACTAAAAACCATATCCATATCAATTTCTAATTTGGGGAATTTCCAAGACATTTAAATTCATGGAGGTTCGGTACGTCGGCAATGAGCCGTCACCGTCGCATTCGGCGAAGAAACAGAAGCCTCCGTCTTCTGCTGTCGATTCTTCCTCTGTTTCTCAAAGGTCTCATATTCTTTTCTTTTCTTTTCTTTTCTTTTTTTTGTTTTTTTGTTTTTTTGTTTTTTTGTTTTTTTTCATTTTCGGCCTTTTCAAGTAAAGTGTAGCGATTGATGCATTCATTTTCATTTTTAGGCTGCAGAAGGAGTTGATGGCTCTAATGGTATGTGATTTCTTCTTAAGAAGAGTATATGTAATCGCTGATTATTTTCATTAGGATTAGATTAATCTTGACATGAGTTCGTAAAAATATCATCAAATTTTATCTAAATTTTAATGTGTATTTAATAAGATAGGGGTAAATCTATCATATGATAATAATAATCTCAATCACATTTCAGTCCTTCATAACTTAATCTCTTGTTTATTATTCAATATTTTTACACATTTCTGTAGGTTTGAAGTCGGGATTTAGAGGCTGATATTTTTAGGGTGATGCTATTTAAACACACCAAAGCACCAACCCTCACACACCTCTCCTCTCACCTAATCAAACAGTTATCTCGCCCATCAACATCCATTTTTTTAATCAATTGATAAAAACCAAGCATCATCTCAGTCTCTCGTTCTCATAAAAGTTTTTCCTTCTCAAATATAAGATCACAGTATCAAATTTGTTGGAAACTCAATATCTCTAAAGGAATTCTCGTTTGAAATCAAATCTCAATATATCAAAAAACATGCAAGTTGTTCGAATCTCCACGTTCGCGCTGCATGGCCTTAATATCAATAGTTATCTCTTTAAATCATAAAACACTAATATCAAAACAATAAAATATGTTTTAGTTACATTGTTCATCTACTTTTCGTCCTCCATTAGTGGATATATGAAAAAAAAAATTATAGAATGATAAAAAGTAACACACGTAACTACCAAAAAAAAATGCTATACAACATTATTTAAACATTATTGTTTTTCATACAAATAATAGAATTGGAAGCATATTAACTGATATTAATATTGTAAACATAAAAAAAAAATTATTAGTTTATAATTTATCAAATAATTCCACTTACATTATTTACCTCTCTTTCTTCTATCATTGAAAGTGATACTAGAAGAAATCAATAAGTTTAAGAATTAAAATATTTTTTATAATAAATTTAAAGTCTTTTTTATATTTATGTTGCTCGGTTATGCAAGTTATTCTTTTTATTTTTAGTTTTCTATCTAAGCATGGTGGGTTTTTGAAGTGGTTTTAGTTAATTTTTTTTATTCTTCCTTTAAGTGGACGAAAGGAGTGTTTTGGTGGGTGCATATATAGTATCATCCTATTTTTATCATGTACTATTTGTCATATTTATATATTAATTAACTAATATTTGATAAATAATAGTAAAATAAAAGCACTTAATCCGCTCTCTTAATTCTCTCATTGTATATGACATCTCCGCCCTTCATAACTTAAATTTCTCATTAATAGCTCAATCACATTTCTTGATGGCATATCTATGTTCAATGCTTTTTAACATTTCTCTAGGCTATACGTCGCAAATTCGAATCCATATTTTTATTTGTTACTATTAATCATACTTATTGTTTATTAAATAACAGTAAAATTCCTGGTAACTTAAATTTCTCATTTATAGCTCAATCGCATCTTCTAATGGCTTAGCACTCTATTGAATAATTTTTTTGCATTTCTCTAGGTTACAGGTTCGAGTCTCACCAAAGATACTTTTATCTCTTACTATTTATTACATTTATTTATTTATTAAATAATAGCAGTAAATGATAGGATTTAATCTTCTCTTCTTATCTCGCTCATTATATTTAACATTCAAGTTCTTCATAAGTTAATTTTCTCTTTCAAATTAGGCTGTTTACATTAATGTTTAAGCCGTTTATTATCATTTTTAAATCTCTTCATTAATGTTTTAATTTAAGCTCTCTGACATCTTTAAAATTCTCAACTATTTGAGTGTTTTGCCTGAATAAAGTGTCACTTTCACCATATAAAAAATTCTAGACTATTTTATTTATCATCATTAATATTTTCATGTATGTTCTTCACATTATTAAACTTACAGCTACTTCAATAATTGAAATATAAACTTTTCAATTATTGACTATTTATCTCAATATAATTAATATGCATCAAATATTCAAATTTTATTCAGTGTCTCAATAAAATTAATTAATTTGAATTTAAATTGATGAATCAATGTATTTAGTATTTATTCATAGAATAAAGATTAGATTTTAAAAAAAATTCCTAATGATGTGACACTGCGCTATTTTTCTATTCAATGCATTTTTTACATTTTTCTATAAATAGTCATAGGTTAGAGGTCAGTGTTTGATCCAATGTTTTCATAAGCGGACCGTGAATCAAACCATGAGGACTCAAGGTTCGAGGTTTCGAGGGTTCGGCCGGTCGAACCGTCAAGAACCACACATTTTTTTTTGAAAATTAATACATTTAGATGTAACGTATCAACCATAAGTACACAATAAATCAACATCTTCAATAAATATATACGATATTAATTCATAATCCACATATTAATTCAAATATTAAAAATTAAACAAAATTTATTACGCTAGCTGCACTAATTACGAACATAAAACGGACGGAGATTTGAAAACATATTTTGAAACGAAAAAATTGCGCATATAAGAGGGTTCAACCACGTTCGAATGAAGGGTTAAACCGCAAATTCAAAGGTCGAACCAAGATTCTTGCATGAAGGAGGTTTGATTGAGTTCCGGCCTTTGACCCCAGGGCTCGGGGTTATTCACGGTTCAACCGAGGCAGGGTTGGGTTATGAAAACTATGGTTTGATCTTCCAAAGCTATTTCATTATATATTATGTTTTTCTGTCTATCTATTACATAATAATAAGATAAAACCATTTAATCTGCTCTTCTCAATTCACTCATTATGTTTAACATTCATGTCCTTCATTGTTTAAATTTTCAACATTGCAATATCCAATAACCATGGCTGCAACATGTAAAGTTTCCAAGTAACAAATACTTTCAATATCCCAAAGGCTTTTCTTCAAAACATGTTCCGTAGCTCTTCTTTGGCTATTTAAATGTATCTATCAACTATATTATTAAATGAGCAGATAAATAAAAAACTTACAACTTCTGTAAATTGCAAGAAGTTTGCGCTGTCATTAACTGTTTCTCTGATGACATCCCAAGGCGCATCTAGGGTGCATTTGTAGTTTGTTCCACCCTTGCGATCCCACCTAAGGATCATTACAATAACATAGACTAGGGAGCTGTTTTTTTTCCTTTTAATTTCTCCAACATCGATCTACAAATTTTAAGACTTACAGTTAAACAAAAATTAAACTAACTTGCCTTTTTTACTTCCATTCACTCTTTCAATAATTGTAGTCAAAGACGTTACAATTTTTTTCTAATCCATATCCAAATCACATGTATTGCATGCTCAAGTCTTACAGAATAAAGATTAAATTCAACACAAATCATTAGTAATATATAGTTGGCACTGATTATTCTAGTAATTAACCTATGCATTTTCAAAGTCTATATTATCAGTGGCACACTATGCATTACTTGAGGGTAAACACTAGGATCTACTTCATGTATAATAATCTCACACTGACAAGATGTAAAATTTGTCACAGATATGAACCTTTTGAACACAGCTTTCTCATATGCAAGCTTTTTATTAATAACAACAACAACAACAACAACAACAACAACAATAACAATAATAACAGCAGAACCAGCAACAGTAACAGTGTAAGCAAAAGTCATAGCATATGAGATTAGAGTTATTCTTACCATCAGTGTTCGGTCCTAAAAAAGATTTGTAGGCTTGATTAAAATCAGAGATGGATCTGCGCTTTAATTAACCTGGGCTACAGCCTGGGTTAGATTGTTGCACAGTGTTATAAATATGTAATGGTGGAGTGGAGACCATTAGCAAAAGTTAATCCCATTTGTTTCTGTCATTTCTTTTAATAAACAAGGAAATTTGTATATAACAAGTTAATAAGATCCAACTAAACTTTTTAATCCTAATGTTCCTATCAAACATTCCACCTCTAATCTAAGATCATGATCCAACATTTTTTTTTCATCCTGTTCTATTTTTACTTTATTTTATTATTGTATTAGTTTATTTATTTTTTACGGATAAACTTTTATCTTCTCAGATTTTGTTTTGTTTTTGTTTTTTTAACTGTTTCTTCTTTAACCTTATTTTTCTCAAGTTAAAATGTTGAATTAGACTTGAGAGACCTCAAATCCTAGCCCTATCCCTTAGTATAAGATACATAGGCATTATTTATGAGTATGATATCAATTTATTGCATACTAGCAAGTAAGGTAAATCATAAAAAGGCTAAATGTTATCATCAGCCAAAGTTGATAGAGCATGCCAACATGGACACATTAGATTTTGAGTATAGTGAAATGTAATCTATGCTATTTGACACAAGGCATTGCACTGGAAGCAATTGATGTAGTGGTAAAGTTTTAGGAAAAGCTCCTGGGAAGTGTAAGCATGACTTTATAACACACACCCGTGCCGTGCACATGAACGCACCTGTGCACATGCACACACATTAGTATTTATAAAATCCAATAAATATAAAGGAATGGAACAAAATAATGTGGCATACATGTTCAAAATAAATAATAATGGACATCAAAAAGTGTTCATTAGTGCCAAGTAGCAACTGAACTACATCTTAGTGACTAAACCTAATTACGCAGTTACATTAAAATGTGATGATCACATATTACAACATAATATGTCATGATCTCATATTGTAACATAACGTGTAAAGATTCAGATTACAACATAACTGAGCGCTCGTCTAAAATGAATTATTATTTCAATGTCATATGTAATAGTCCCATATCAGTGAAGTAGTTATATAACAATTTGTGCATGCTTGCTTTTTAAACTAGGTAGAATGAGTTTTACCTAAGTCTGTGGTTTTAAATTCAGTAATCATGGAAGAGCAAATACAAACATGCTTTGCTACAGATGTATAAATAACAATTTTGTAGTCTTTGGTTTCTAAACGGTGAGAAAACCAATTCTGTTTGATAACGGAGGCATAATGGATTATCTAATTACTTTTATGTGTTCTTTAAAAATGGTTTTTGTTATTCAGTTTGTCTTTAGTTAGCACAATAATGATTCATATGGATGAGAAACGCCTTCAACGTAATTCTAAGAAACGAAATATAGATTATTTTTGCACAAAAGCTTAGAATCTAACTGCACTAGAATTGTGTTTCTTTTTCTTTCTTTTTCTACTCTTCTACTTCCTTCTTTTTTTCCTTCTTTTTTGTATGTTTGCACATTTGTTTAATGGCATAATAGCGCTATTTAACTTAACTCTTAGGGCATCTCCAACAGGGCCGGCTCCAGGGCTAGGCTGACCAGGCAGCCGTCTAGGGCAACCCCCCTCGACGGGGCAACGACTGAGGAAAATCTGACAATAATAGACAATGAGTTATTAAAAACTAAACGTTGATATGTGTTTTGCAAGAAGTATCTTTGGTTAAGTTGGTTGTATGCTTAATTGTCTTGCACGGGATCTGTAGTTCAATTCCCAGAGGCATGTGGATTTTTTTTGGTCATATTTTTACACCTGTGTGTTGCCTAGGGCAACCAACTTCATATTTTTACACCTGTGTGTTGCCTAGGGCAACCAACTTCATATTTTTACACCTGTGTGTTGCCTAGGGCAACCCAACTTCTGGAACCGGCCCTGATCTCCAATAGCTTCAACGCTGAAGATCCGAAGCTCTGAATATTCATGGTTGCATTTGGAAGAAAAGCCTAATAGTCAGTGTCCATATAATGAGCTTAGAAGTCCATTAAATGTATGTCCAGCATTACATATTTAGTGTATTCGTGTAAATTATGTGCCGCTGTATCTCCATTTAATGGACCCATGTGCTCCGGGGCTCATTAAATGGGTGTCTAAGACTGGGCGTCCAGTTCCACTTCAGTTTCATGAAGTGAAAACTGAACATTCAGCTGAATGTTTAATCTTGTCGCTATTGTGGTGCAGACGTTGGATTGTGTGGTGCAGACGTTGGATTGTGAAGGTTGAATATTGGCTATTGGAGTTGCTCTACAACTAGTGATTTCAATGTTAAATGTTCGCAATATATTATGTTATTCAACATGGCTATGACACGTAATATTTCCTTAAGAAAACCTCACTTGAGCATGCTATCTTTATCAAACTTGTATAACCACTACATGATAGTTTGGGATAATTCACATTCTTATTTGTCTCGTAATGACATCGGGAATCGGTGTCCGAGCTTAATGTGATGTTAGGTTGACCTCCAACGCCATAACAGGGTTAGAGCTATGCTCATCAGGAGTTGAAAATAACTATATTGTTGTTCCATGTCGAGTTGTCATCAGGGACTTGAACACCAATAATAACAAAAACAACTAAACAATTATTCTCAAACAAGTTGGGTTTGGATAAAGATAGACCCCAAAACTAAATAATAAAGTCAATTTAAAAGTTATCATAACAACAACAATAATAAAAACTATGATAATAATAATATAATAAAGTAAAATAAGTTAACAAATAATAACAATAATAAATAAGTAAAATAAAAATAAAGATCAAAAAATAAAAAAAACGTATTGATAATAATAGTAGTAGTAATAATGATATTAATAGTAGTAATGACCGAAGACCAAAACTACGTCTTAGGCTCTTATTCACTAGTCCTATAATTTAAAACTTAACATACTACTCATGAACCAGCTCTAAGCAAAAAAAAAATTCTACCTCATGGTTCTGATACATGGATCACTAACTTCCACGCGCTTCTATCCGACACAAGCTCTTCGGATATATTCTAGTCTTTCAAGTCCATTTTTACTCCTTTCTCGCATGTCAATCTTGGTCGACCTCTACATTTCATCGAACATTCAACGTGGCCATAACTCCAACGTGCACAGATGCTTCGGGAGGTCTCCGTTGGAAATGTCCAAACCTTCTTAAGCAGTGTTGGACTAGCTTCTCCGCAACTGGTGTTACTCCAAGTTTATCATGTATATCCGTATTTCTAATTCGGTCTCTTTTGTATAACCGCAGCTCAATCGCAACATACTCATCTCTGCTACATTTATCTTCTGTACGTGTTGGCTTTTAGTAGGCCAACATTCTGCATAATACATCGCATGCCTGATTGCCGTTCTGTAGAACTTTCGTTTAAGCTTATGTGAAACTTTCATGTTATAGAGAATGCCAAATGTTTGTCGTTGTTTCATCCATCCCGCTTGAATTCTAAAACTAACATTTTCGTTAATCTCACCATCATACTGCAACATTAATCCTAAATATTGAAAGGATTCCTTCTTAGGCACTACTTGTCTGACCAGAGTTGCATCTACATCCTTTGACCTGACACCGTTAAACTCGCACTTCATATACTTTGTTTTAATTCTGCTAAGCCTAACCTCCTTAATTCTAAAGTCTGCCTCAACACTCATGTTGTCTATCAACCCAATTCTATTTTCGTCAATTAACACAACATTATCAGCAAAAACAAACATCAAGGAATCTCATCTTGTATATCTTTCGCAACCCCATCCATCACTAGAGCAAAAATGTAGGGGCTCAAAGCTGACCCTTGATGTAATCCTATATTAATGGAAAAGTCACTGGTTTCACTCTCGCATACTCTGACACTAGTCGCAATATCATCATACAAATCCTTGATAAGGGTAATATATTTTGTTGTGACTCTTTTCTTTTTTAGAGTCCAGCGTATAACTTTTCTCGGTATTTTGTCATAAGCTTTCTCTAAATCGATAAATATCATGTGTAGATCCTTCTTTTGCTCCTTAAACCTCTGTATAAGTTGTCTTATCAAGAAAATTGTTTCTGTGGTCGATCTTTCAGGCATGAAACCAAATTGGTTTTCTGAAACACTTATCGTTCTTCTTAATTGATGTTCATTGTCTCTCTCCCAAAGTTTCGTTGTATGACTCATAAGTTTAATTCCTTTGCAGTTTGTGCAACTTTGAATACCTTCTTTATTCTTCAAAATTGTAACTAATATGTTTTTCCTCTAATCATCTGCATATTGTTTGATTTGAAAATATTATTGGACAACTTTAGTTAGTCAGGCTATCCCTGTATCTCCAAGGCATCTCCAAGTGACCTGAACACCAACTTCAATTAAATTTCCATTACAAGCATTTTTTTTAAAATTCTATGTTTTTCTCGATTCCTAGTTATATCTACAAAAGTAATGAACTAAAATTGATGTTTCATTTTGGAGTTTGTTACGTTATGTGCAAAATAAAATAAATAACATGGTTGATGCATAAAATTATACACACAATTAACTAACTACAAGTAAATTACATTGATTTGCTTCTTTCAACTTTCATTCGCTTCCACCACCTTTGTTACCAGCTCGGTTTCTGTTTCTCCGCTTGCGTTTCTTCTGGTTTGGTCTAATCATAAGACATTCTACTTTAAAGTACAAGCACAGGTTTCATGTTTTGCATAATATGGCATGATTTGCTGGTACACTATGATGTCTACTTTTTTTCAAATTGGCATGCAGTTTATTAATGCCCTGTTATGATAATGAATTTATTATATTTACATCTTAATTCAATACACATCTCATTGAGAATGTAGGTAGTGAACCAAACATATATTTTATCTTTTATCTATTGTTAAGTGATATTTTATGCATATAGATGAGCGGGGATAAAGAAATATCAGCATTTCCTGAGGGTGAAAATATCTTCTCGTGGATTGGCACCATTGCGGGAGGCAAAGAAACTCCTTATGATGGTTTATCTTACAAACTCTCATTGAAATTTCCACTTGAATATCCATTTAAGCCACCTCTTGTCAAGTTTGAGACCCCTTGTTTTCACCCTAATGTTGATCAATATGGTAACATCTGCCTTGACATACTTCAGGTATATGTAATAGAAATTTTTGTATAATTTTTAAAGTTCCATAAAAAAAATTCAATCTGTTCCTTAATTTTGTTTATATTGTAGAACATGTGGTCTTCTGCTTATGATTGTAGAACAGTTCTATTGTCTATCCAAAGCTTGTTAGGAGGCAAGTTATTTTATTGAGAAAGTAGAGTTGATTCATATGAAAATTTCTATGTGCGCTGATTATGTTAAGTGAAACAGAGCCCAATGTTGATAGTCCTTTAAACTGCCATGCTGCAACATTATGGAGTAACCAAGAAGGTATGTTCTTTATTTTCCTTGCATCTCGGTTGAGCATAGCACATAGATTTAAATGTATTAGAAGTCAGATTTTACTAGTATATCCTTGGAATTTAGCTGAATTAAAAAAAAAAAAAAAAAAACCCAGAGCTAAATTATCATTATTATGTTCTTTGTTTTTTTTTTTTTTTTGACACTACACCTGTATGTTTTCAGTTTTCTTGTGATTTATGTGGAAATGGTTTAATTCTTTGGCATTTTTTTTCCTTCCCCTTTTCAGACGAAAATATAGTCATTATTTATTTATTGTTACCATTCTAAATTATTTTTAACTGTCAACCTGCCAAAACAATACGTTGAAACTGAAAACTTGGATATTCCATCTGGCCTGAGGAAGGCTTATACTCTGCCATATTGTTAATCATCCCTTGACGTGATTATATCAAGCATACAGTCAAGGTCTGCATCATAAAAATCCATATTCGTGGTTGAGAACAATGTTTTATTTTTGTGTTTTCAGAGTATAAGAAGATGGTTCTTAAACAGTATATGGACAGTAATGATGCTTCAGTAGCTAAACCCTAAGCACTTGCCATCTTTCTGTTCCTTACAAAATCAAATATCAATTTGGCAAAGCATAATTTGTTGTTTAGACCAGCAATACTCTAGTAAGAATAATACAGGCTCTTGAAATATGCTATGAAATCGGTAATCGCTATTGATTTTTAGAATTGTTTCCTTAATATTTTCATCCCCAATGTGTACGTTTTTACTCTGTAGAATATAAAAAAAGTTGTGCACTAAATGAATGTATAGATAGTATGATTTGTTAGACATGTACAGCGCTTTGTATTCATTTTCTTAAAAAATTAACGACGATGGAGGGATGCGCTATTTGTATTTTGCTTCAAATTTTTGTCAGCCTCTTTGTGTACCCATTTATATTTGCTGAATTTTATCATTTATATTCCAAACATTGCAATCTAATATAAATTTTT
Organism: Allium cepa; assembly: GCA_030765085.1. Taxonomy (NCBI): domain Eukaryota; kingdom Viridiplantae; phylum Streptophyta; class Magnoliopsida; order Asparagales; family Amaryllidaceae; genus Allium; species Allium cepa. Next base: position 240,593,976 of record CM060944.1, read on the forward strand.
TCTAGATGTGTTGGTACATGGATCTTGTATGCTTTTTACTCGGTCTTTTTTTATGTCAGTCTGAATGCTCATTAGCGTGTGCAATTCTTTTGCACACATGTTGTGTAGATTTTGCGAATCCATGCACTGATGAAGAAAATTATTGTTACAGTTATAAGATGGTTCTTCTCAGTTTCATCATTCACTATAACAGCAGCAAATTATCCACACATTAATAGTTTTAGAAGCTTCAGTCTTTTTTTCATCTGCCGATGTTGCTTTAGATTGCTGTACACAAAAAAAAAAAAAAAAAAATGCAGCTATCTGTATGTCGTACTTCTACCGCAGCTCGCTTTCTGCACATGACTATGCAAGAACTACAATTCACTTGAGGGTAAATTTTGTTGATGCTTTCTTCCAAAAAGCTTGTTACTAAAATTGTGATTTAAAGTTCCAAAAAATTTATGCTGCAGTTGATTTGTCGGTTTTAGTTTTGAGTTTGCTTTCATATAAAAATACGCATGACGCGTGCATATGCTGAAAAAGGTATATTCTGAATAACGATCAACTTAGAAAACGAAGTTAACACAAAAAATAGAAAACAACATTTTATTTAGGGCCTGTTTGGTTTCATTTTATGTTGTGTTTTTTTTTTCAATATTCATAACAAAATATGAGAATAACAGAAAAGAAATTTAAAATTTTAGGTCATTACAACAACAATAGAGAATCGACGGAAGGAATGGAGAGACGGCATAGTAGATGGATTATTTTTCATTCTTTTGTTATTTCTCAAACACGAAAAATAAAATAAATTTGTTTGCTATTTTACATGTTAGCTTCGTCTTTCAAATTGGCTGTTTTGGAAAAATACAAGCGTCATGTGTACTTTTTTAGACAAAAACACAACTCAAAATGGCAATTTAAACGCGACCTTATTTTTCGTATTTTGAGAAATAACGAAAGTACAAGAATCAATTCATTCTTCCGTCATCTTTCTATTCCTTCCCCCGTCTCATCCATTTTTCTTTCATCTCCTCTGTCGTCTCTTCACTCTTCTCATATTTTATAATTAAGGTTAAAAATTCAAAACACAAAATACAAAATAAACCAAACGGATTTCAAAAATTCTTTGTTTTGAAATTTTAAGTTGTGTATTGCAATTTCATATGTATGTCAAAGGCACGAGGAGGAAAAAAAAGATAGAAAACGGTTAATTTGTAAAATTATTTTATCATATAAAATTTGTTTTCCATTTGGGGAAAAAATATATTAAAACCTATCTTACTCCATCGACTTCTCTTTGTTGTAATCTTGGGAGTATCATCCAAGTTTTTATCTTTCACGCAAATGAAAGATTTGCTTTTCAAATATTTTACTATCGGTCTGTTCATGCAGATATTAAAACAACATACAAGTAATTTGAGATCAGCCGTAGCAAGAAAACAATAAATTCGATCACACTAGAGCCATTACAAAAGGTAAAAACACTGTGTATCAAAATAAAAAGCATAAACTCCTTTCCAGCATCTTGGGCGAACATTCTTAGGCGTACAACTATATATAAATATACATACATATGTATGTATATATATGTATGTGTGTGTATATATGTGTGTGCGCAACTACACAATACATATACATGTAGCTGGATGATTACCCTAACATCAAAAGGCAAACAGCATATAAAGTGGCTATTGATCATCGTCAATTAAGAAGACAACTCCATCATCCTTGAGAAAGTTATGAGTTGTGTGATCATCCACCTTCACAAAGTGGAGGAAAAAGTTAGCATTATAGCACACAAAATGGACAAAGGCATCCATGATCCTATATAAACATATGAATGATCATTAAGGACTCATTAAGGAATAAAAATACGAACATTAGTGTTGCTTAGCTCAAGATTATAGAAATCCATAGCCTTAGTCTTGAACAACGGCCCTGCATGCCAAGTTCCAGGATCAAGCTTCAAAAACTTAGGCCCCACTATTCGAAAAACATGCACATCATCAGGGTGCGGAGGCACATAGTAATGACCACATTCGGACTTAACCACTCTTCTACTATCATTATCATCGATGTTGCTGCTCTCATCCAAAATTGAACGCTTTGCAACACCAAGAAACCACTCGCCGCTATTGGCCGAACCAAGGCATTGACTCACACTGGCATGATGGGTAATATTACTGAACTTCAATTTTCGGTCTTCTATGTGCATGATGTAGAATCTGTTGCATAAAACAGCAATGCAAAAGAGTTATGTAAATCATGATGGTTATCAAAATGAGCTTAAGCCATCAAGCTTAAATTGGTGCTAGAACGTAGTACATAAGAGTTAAAAGGATACAAAACAAGTCGCAAATGATACGTACATCAAAATGGCATATGTAAGTGCATGAATGTATCCAAGCTAAGATGGAAACTGTTGATATGGCTCACATTGAGTGTAGGGAAGTACAAGAGAGTTGGATGAAAATAATCTCATCTTCAGAAAATTATATATGAAGGCTGTTGGTGACATGCAACAAAAATTTACAATACAATAATGTACCAACCAAACAAATATAATCTCATGACGTGATTATAAGATGATTCATGGCTGGATAACATGGAGTTTCTCAAGCATAACAACAAAACTCAAATTTTATCATGCGTGGTTTGGTTCAATTTGAGGTGTTGGTCATACCAATTAAATTTGTGAATTTTGATGATACTGCGGAAAAATAATAAGATGGTTTCAACTAAGACGATTTTAACTTAATGTAGGTTACTATCTTAACATTTACAGTTAATTTTATTCGAACTTGGCAAAATGCTTAGTTGCTCGCCTTGAAATTTAGATAATAAATTGCCCAAAAATAAAAAAATAATAAAAAATAAAATACCGAGAGAGAAAGAAAGAAAGAACATTTTACCCTTATTTTTTCCATTTACTAGCGTGTATAGTAATTCATTTGCATTCATTTAACCCAGACTTCTAAATTTAGGGTAAAATTCTGATTTCTTGTTCAAATTAATGGATTTTGATGAGAGGAACAAAATACTACAACAATCCAAAAATGTCAAATCTACTTCTTCTTTTTTCATTTTTGTTTTAAATTTGATTGTAAAACCCAAATCCCATCCCAAATTAATCATAATTAACACAAAAATGGACGAAGAAGAAGATAATGATGTTGGAACTGCAGGAGCAAGGAAGAAGAAAGAGTTGCATGAATTTGTATTTTGCGTTTGAATTAGGATTTGACTGTGTGGTAAAAAGAAAATATTGCTCGAGTTTAAAAAACAAAGGTTAGTCCTGGAATAGTTGAATTGATGTTGGGTTTACTAAGGGGATCTCCAACATTAAGTATACAAATTACAATTTTGTAATTTGAACCCTATAATTACTTTCAGCAGTCGATTACAAAGTGCAATATTATAAAAACCAGGATCAAAAACACTACGGATCTGTAATCTCTTTTGGTCGTCTGTTGAATACGTGTTGCCTCAATTTTCTCTTAGGCGCATGTCCGATAGATGCTTAAATGTTGTGAATTTGAGTTGGGCGTTTGTTGAACAAGCTCTCTCGATAGATACGAGTCTGTTCAACAGATGCATAGCTTATTGATCATTAATTTTTGTTGGGGAGAAATCTCGATTGCGGGTGTAATATTACAAAGGCAAAATCTATTGTCCCATCATTTCCTCTTCACACCTTGATTGAAACTAGAAAATTTTAATTTCTTAGCTGCCCCAATATACCTATACCATATGCCAAATGTTTCTTTCTTCTTCCTTATATCAAACCGAAAGAATTGTAGAAAATTGTATGTTTACATCTAATTTCATTTTTGTTTGCGCCAAAATTGGTCACAAACACCCGATGGTTGATAATTCACAATCACAGATCTCAGATGAATAACAAATATATAAATCACTCGGAAACTTCAAAAGAAAGCAATAAACAACACAGAATTTATAGTGGTTCGGCGATCTGGCCTACGTCCACTTTGAAGTTTATGACTTTATCGATTCACTTGATGATTTCAATCTTGTTAGAACATATTACAGTAGGTTATAGCTCTGAAGTTTGAACACAACGTTGATAGAAAGATGTAGAATTCAATCCGGCGGAGTCTAGACGTTGAATGGCCAAAAGGTCCTTTTTCTGTAGGCTTCAATGGGCTATTTATAGGCGTAGGAGGCTGATATCGCTCTCAAACTTCGAGAGACTTCTTTTGACACGTGAGTGGGCCCACGCGACCGACCCCACCAAGTTTCGACTCGATCTGTGATCGATAGGAATCAATTTTGTATCCATCAAAGAATGATCCAATCGAGCCGAAACTTGGCAGGCTTGTTCTTTCGTTTGCACGTAAGCTCCTGTGAAAATTTCGTAGCATTTGGACTGGTGGATTGTGAGTTATGATCGATACGAGTTGAAGTTTCTCGATTGGCTGTTTGCTTCGAGTCGATCGCTTCGAATCCATGTCTTTGAATCTATGGATGCACGTGACAACGCGGCGACGTAGCGCGCATATCTCGCACTGATCCGCCTTTTGCTCCGAGTTGACCGCATCGTATCCATGAGTTTCGCCTCGTTTGTATCGAGTGTCGTTACACAGTTCGAACCATTCAACCATGTGCACCTCGTACCGATTTGCACTTTGCAGTACGTTTAGTTCGAATCGATATAGATAGTTCAGCTCGTATCGATGGTAGATTGATAGATACGAATTGAAACTACCTAATGGATTCGAATAAACGCCTCCTTCATGGGTACGAACTAAACATTGGTCGATCGATACGAAGTTCGTTACTGGTTGATGGATGCAGAGTTGATCGATACGAAACAGTTGCTTGAGTGCGAAACTGATCGATATGAAGTAGGGCCTATCGATGGGTGCGAAACGGGATGGCCTGATCGATGCGAAGCCGATCGATGCGAAGTGGACGGATACGAAAACGTGGCCGTCCTGACCGATGCGAGGTCGATGGATTCGAACCGAAGCAGAATGGTGGATACGAACCACATCGATACGAATCGATGTGCACTGATGGATACGAAAATATGGTTTTTTCCTTCAATTTGCATCGATCATAACTTGAGCATATGAACTCGGATTGACTTGAAATTTGGAATGCTGGCTTCCACGACTTTGCTTGCCGTGTCTTATCAATTGTAGCCTGATCCGGGCTCGAACAAAATTCATCGATATCCATGGTTAAACAATGTATAACCAATCTTTGAGACGAACTGTTTTCGGTTTTTGATTAATCTTTTGATATCACGGCCTTGCCAAAAGGCGGGATAACACTTACCCCCAATATAAGCCTCGCGATAGGGATGTGTGTTTTGTAATGCCATAAGCTGGATGTTCATATCCTGTCGATGACCTGTAAGGAACTTAATAGTTTCATATGACCTCGAACGACGATCGTTCAGGATCGTATGCCATTTGAGGTGAAATGGGACCGTTCACAGTCGAATGTCGTTCGCGGCAAATGGTGACCGTTCGCGGTAGGGTGCCGTTCGAGGCGAGTTGAAATCGTTCGCGATCGGGTGCCGTTCGAGGCGAATTGTGACCGTTCGAGGTCCGGTGCCGTTTGAGGCGAATTGTGACCGTTCGAGGTCGGGTGTCGTTCGAGGCGAATTGTGACCGTTCGAGGTCGGGTGTCGTTCGAGGCGAATTGGTGTGCACCGGGGGGGGGGGGGGGGGGGCTTAGTATTATCGATGCCAGATTTCACGTTCGAGTAAATTTCTGGATCGTTTGTCAAGGCGGTTTATCGCCATCTCAAAGCATGTCTAAGAATCGTTCGCGGCCCCATACATGTGTAAACAGCTTAGCCATTTTAGAATTATCAAAACCAAATATCTATTCAACCGATGAGTTTTAAAACAGAAAAGTCCGACAAAATGAAATCCAAACATGAAAAACACAAAAAAAACGAAAGCAAAACAGTGGCGTCATAGTGCAAACACCTACATCGATGTGGTTTACAATTGTATCAGAGCATGCCTGAGGATCGTTCGCGGTCCTGTACATGTATGAACAACTTAATTGTGTCGATGTGGAGTTTTTTACTCGTCCGTCATTATCTCAATCAATTGATAATAAGCTGATGTCTCGATCCTGAGCCGTCTTCAGTTGGTGCAGGTGGTGGTCATTCTTGTTCCACCGTTGCGGCCCTCCTTCTCACTGTAACGACCTGTAATTTTCGACAATTTAAATTGGTTAAATTTATGAGATTTTTGTAATTAAATATTAGTAAAAATAAAAACTTTATAAATTAATATTGAAATAAACTCTAAAATAAAATATAGCAATGGTAATAAAACCTATTTATTAGTAAATTTGAATAAAACTCTGATAAATAGAATAGTGAAATGTTTATACCTAGATATAAATTTGATATGAGAAATTAGAGGTAAGTATTGTATTGATTAATGTAATAACTTATAAAAATAAGTAAATGTTACTTTAATGATAATTAATATTATAACGGAAAGGTGAATGTATTTTAAATAGAAGCGTAAGTCTATTTTAAGGCAGTAATTGATGTAATAAAAAGTTGAAAACCAAGTTAATAAATTTATTGAGGACATTTAATAGTAATTAATGTATATATTTGGCAATTAAATCAAATCAATTTATAGAAATCAATTTTAAATTAATTGGAAGGAAATCTATAATAAATGAATTTATTTGTAAGTGAATGAAATTTATTTCTATATTAATTGGAAATTGAAATAAAATGGTAATTGTTAATGTAATAAGAGTAAGCCAATAATAATTCTTCCCATAAATGGATAATTGATTCAATAATGTAATACTATACATAATAGGGCAATTAGATTGAATAATAGAATGGAAAGTCTATTAAATGGAATTTTTGAAAATAAAATTGATAATTTCTGAATTATGAAAATTGAAAACAAGGATAGTAATTATTATAATAATTAAAATGGGAGTCAATTAGAATTTAATGAACCTTAAATGTATATTAATGAAAATTTTAGGCAATAGTCGCAAGATATGAAGGAAATAGGATGAATTGAAATGTAGTTTATTTGTAAAACAATAAGTGATGTAATATAAAAATGAAATCAAAATAGATAAGTTTAATTGAGACTTTAATTTCAAATAACGTGTGAAATTGACCAAAATATATTAAATGGAAATATGATAGTCAATAAATAAAGGATGGAATGAGAGCACTAATGCAATGAATGTAAAACAAATATTAATTATGATTATAGAAAGGATTAATAGAGAATGGAAGGATTGAAATCAGGTTTAAATCAATGTATTGTAAGTAATTATAAATAATTGGATTTATTAAATTGAAGGTTAAATACTATAATTCATGAATTTATTTACCTTAAATTAATATGGGTAATAGACAAGATTTCACATTTTGAATTATATCCATTTAAACAAATCTAAGATAAATATGAGGAAATTTATATAATAGTTTTGAATCCAATGTTTAATCCATCCATAATATGACTATTGGTTGATTTAAGGTATAGGAAGCAAGATTTATTAATTTAATTGAAGTATAAAATTCAATAATTGTATTTATTGCAAAATAAAATGAAATTAAACGTTTAAATATTACGTTATTGAAATTAAAATGAGTTTTGAGGATAATAATGTAACAAATCATGAATCAATGATAGTGGCATCCTTATTTTGGTAAAAGATGTGAATAAAAAGGTTTAAAATTTTAATAAATGGGTTTTTGAGAATTTAATTTTATAATTTCTAAATATAGTGAAGTGGAGAAATTAACACTGCAATTGATAGACTTATCAACTTTCAATTTACATCTAAACTTGTTTAAATTTTTGTAAATGATTAAGAAATATAAAAGTGATAAAATTTTCAATTATAGAATTGAAATTTAAAATTTGATTTAGTTAATTAATTATTAATTTATCTAATTAACTAGAGAATAGCCATTTTGGCCACTGACTCGGATTTCGACGAAACCAGTTTCATCGGATCCGTAACGGTGAATTATTGTACGGTTTCAAGTTTCGTAGCGATCGGACTTGTCGTTTGATCGTATGGATTCGAAACGCCTTGAAATAAACGAAATTGAAATCAATTTGAAAAATATTGATTTTAGCATAACTTCTTCATACGATGCAATTTGAACCTAAAACCTTTTCCATAACGTTTAAAATATTTTTAAACACCTATTTTGATATATGGGTTAAATCAATTTCATTCCGGAGTCGAAACGGACTTTTTGGGCCACTTTGTCTTTAGCGCATATATTCAATCTGATCCATCTATTCTAATTTCAACTCTGTCTATAAATATCCCGCTATAAACCCTAGCTACATCTTCCTCATTTCTATACGTTCTATTCATCTCTCTTCCTCAATGGCAGACAAACAAATTCTAGATCCAAACACAAATAAAAATCAACTTCAAAAATTCAAACTCCTCGAAAAAATTCAGAAAAAATATATATCGAAGCTCTCGATGTACACATCACAGATCCGTGATTCGTTTTTCGTTTTGGTTCATCGTCTGATTAGTAAAAATCGAAGAAGTTTCGACCGTTCATCGCTCGACGACGAACCTCGTCGGATCGGGAAATCATTTTTGGGTATTGTAGAGAGCACTGAGGGGGTTGCATCGGCATCGTTTGTTTGACGTTTCAACGGTTAGATTTTCGGCAAAAATTCGCTAGGGTTCAACCAAAATTGGCGGCGGCTGCATGATATGGGGTTGTTCGACGAGCAGCTTGGTCGAGTTGGCGTGGGCGTTGGCGGCACTTCGAAGTGGCGGCGCGGTGTGTCGATGGGGACGGCACTGATCCTTGGCCGCGCGCGCACGATTTTGTCGTTCTGGCAAGGGTTTCAGCTCGAAGATTGGAACGCGTGAACAGGATAGCTGGAGATAAGAGAGGTGTGACGTGGCACTTGTAAGAGGGGTTAAAGTGTTCTTTTTCTTAAATTTTTAAAATTGAAATTCAATCTCAATTTTCGCTACATCTTTCGCATACGAACACCAATTCACGTGCGGTTTTTTTAGGATCGTATTGAAATCCCGAACATTTTGACGCTGGTTTGGACGAATTTGGAGACTGTCTAATTTTTGGGTTTAAATTGGATTTAAATTCAAAAGATGAGTGTTTTAACCCACTCACAACTTCTAAAATTTCTTATGTTTGTTAAATTGATATATGATATGATTTAAAATTTATTTATGGTTGTTTGACATATTTTTAATCATCATCTCAGTTAATTTCATTTATTTAAATTAAATTGCTATTTAATTTATTCATTGCATTTAAACTGCCAGTTAAATTGTTAATTAATTATTCATTGCATATAAACTGCCAGTTAAACAGTTATTTAATTTATTATTGAATATAAACTGCTATTAAATACTTGTTGTTTATTATCCGTTCTATATTGATGCTATTGATTGAATTTGATGATGATTGTGATAAATGGTTGATGGTTGATATTGGATGAATGGATGTTGTATTTTATATTGTTATACACTGCAAGTTATTATGCATTTTCATTTCATTCGGGATTGCGGTTTGAAATCATATATAACCGTAATTTTTATTTTAAATTACGGATTGAAATGAAAAATATCTGTATCACTTGACCATAGGATAGAAAATTATATACAGACACCGCAGTATACATATAAAAATATTTTGAAATGATTTTCTATGGTTTTTTAAAGAAATATATATATATGGTTTTATGAGATATTGATTTCGGATATTTCATAAAGGTTATTTTACATATAGTTAAATTCTTGGTTTTAAGCTATGTATATAATTGTTTAAAGTATGAAGTAAGTTTAATAATAAAGTTGATTTTATTTAAAATATATTATGGATAAGTATTTACTTAAATTATATTCTAATATAGAGTTTATATTGATTTTTATAAATCAAAGTTGAGATGATAGTTTTGAAATTGATTTGAGATTTTATTTAATTAAGATCTTATTGAAATTTAGTTTTAAAAAGAATGTTATAACTAAATTCGGGTTTAAGATGATTTAAGCGAATATATGTAGTCTAAATGAATTGAGGAATATTCAATTATTGAATTTGAAGGTTTTATTTAAAGGATACTGGATTTATTAAGTAAGTATTTCAAAACTAAATAATAGTAAAGTGAATTTGGCATATATAATATGAATTAAAAATTTAGTTTTGAAATGGTAGAATATTTAAACTTTGAAATATATGAAAATTTAAATGGTCGATTTGGGAATTCAAATCTGTATTTGAAATTGATTTGAGAAATTAAAAAGCTACTTTACTTTATAAAGTAATTTATTATTAAACCATTTAAGTATTGAAATTTTGTTTCGAAGCAATGGGTTTAAGGTATATATGTTTGAAAGTACTATGATTTTTGAAAAAGGATATATTTGAAAAAAATGATATCATATTGATTTGGGTTTTAAAATAGAAATGATAGCGTATTTATACGGTTTTGAAATAGATATTTTATTCTAGTTTTAAAGTATAAACTATTTTGAAAAGACCGCGGTGTTATAATAATGTTTGGTTGTTGAAGAGACCGGGATCGAAAGTTGTCATACTCTCTGCCAACTCCGAAAACCACTTTAACATCCGTGTACGCGGTGTATATTACAGAATGAAGTAGGATGGTGGCGGCGTTTCCTCTGAGGTATATACGTGGACCCGACTCCCGTGAGTTGGCATGTGATGGCTAAAACAGGAGCGGTTCTCTGGCCAATGAGGTCATTCCTCTGATCGGACGCACTCCTTCGATATTATACTCTGACTTTTGGATTGATTCGGTGGTCACTTTTGATTTTTGATTTTGGGGGTGTTGTTCGAGGTGGGCGGTGGTAGCTGCTACGCGTTACCACCAGCCCGGATGCGTAATTGGTATATCTACCATGGCATTGCCTAGTTGTTCCGTGTCACCTACCCTAGCGCGCCTTCTACGAGTTTCTATTTGTGTCGTACATATGAAGTATCCTCTAGTAGCCTCCCGATCAGGAGGTATTACGGTACCGTATAGACTATTGGCATTATTACGTGTTAAGGTGGAAAATGTGAAGCCTTAACGCTATTTAAAAGTAAGTTTATTTTACTAACAGACACTATTATAATAGCGAAATATACTACATAGTAAATAGTTTAACGGATCCGAGCATCTCATGAGTTACTGCACTCATATTTATTTCTATTGATTTAACTCACATAAGATATTTTAATTCTGACTCGAGTGTTTTGTCTTTTCAATTCGCTCGGGTCTGTCCGAGCATTTCAGGATTTGGAAGACCGTATTCTGAAGGACGAAGGCGAAGATATTATTATTATTTATTATAGTATTCCACTACATTCCTACTGTTCCGCTGCATTGTTATTGGTATGTGTAACTCTGATATATGTTGTATAAGTATAATCGAATATTTTGTAAAACAGCTTTATAAACTGTATATTTGATTATTATATTTTATCGTTCCGCTGCAAGATTCTAATTTGTTCTTTTTCATTCTCTACTTTTTCTTATTTACCCCATAACAATCCGCCCTTCCGTATGTTTTAAGTCTGACGTGTGTGCTTTATCGTCGATTTAAAGCGTATGAAAAGGCGGGATGTTACATCTGGTATCAGAGCTTTGGTTTAGCAATAAACCTTAGCTTTGTGGGGTTTGACTCTTTGTTAATAGGGTAGTAATATCCTATGATGAGTCACTGGGCGTATATATATGAGATAGCGTATTTGTTAGGGTTATAAAAAGGTTCTATATTGTGTTGATTTGTTCCGTTTTGTATTTATAAATTCTGGTTGATGCATGCGACGCTATGACATCAATAGGGATTTCTAAACACTTAATAGGACAGACCGACACAATATTTGTTTTGAATATAGGTGAATGAAATAATTTTGCCTATTATATTTTCTATATATATAAAATAAAATATTATAAATGATATTTATATTTGGTTGCAATAGATTGGTTGATAGGTAATAAAATTTATAAAAAATAGTTGAAATGAGGTTGAAAATAAAATGAATAAAGAATTTGGGAATTTAGAACTTAAGTTCCGGGATTTTGAAAATTTCTTTCAAATGATTTTTGAATAGAATAATAATATTATTAGAAGTATTTTCTGATATAAATATTTCAATAAGATTTGAAAGAATTATTTTAAAGAAATTTTGGAAAGAAAAAGTTATACTCCCCTCTCTGTCGCTGAAAAATAATTTCGGTGGTGGCGGCCGCATCATCGACCTTCATTTTTGAGTTTCAAAGTGAGAAGGCCACTATAGTAATTCTACTACAGATTTATTTTGATAAACGGGTATAAATTTTAAATTGTTTTAAATATAATTAGATATATATGTTGCCAGTATATACAGTTATCTATTATTTTAAATGATTTTTAATAAAAACCCGATATTTAATTCTTAAGTTTCCGTTAATTAATAGTTCAATTATTGTAGTGTAATTGAACGTAACTAATTTAAAATTTGAACCTTTAATTAAAATAAGAAATTTAATGCTAAGTTATAAATGAAATTAAAAGAAATTTGAAATGTGTAACCTATGAGACAAAGGATATTATTACATTAAGTTAACTAAAGGTAATAGAATAAACTTGTATAATTTTTCAATTGCCTTCTTAAAGCATATATATAACTTACCATATAATAAAAGTTACAATGTTAATAAGAAAATGTAATGGGAAATCTTACAAGTAAAACTTGAAGTAATGAAAGTATTCAATGAATTTGCTGTTATAAATAAGAATTTAATGTTACAAACTTAAGTATGACTGAAAGGCCACTAATTAAATATAATTGAAAGGTTATAAAGAAATGATTAAAACTTAAGTAAATGTTGAAGTTATTTATAATAAAAATAAATAGGAAGATAAATACTGTAAATAAATGAGATTAAGTAATGAATAAATGAATGGAATGTAAATAATAGAAATTTGCTGTATATGGATAAAAGAAAATGAATTTGTTAGTAGCGGATAGGAATAAATAAATAAATGAATGAAAGAATCAAATAAGCATTGAAAATGAATAAGAGTAAAAGTTGCAAGAAGTAAATGAAAATAAAAGGATAAACCATTATATGAAAATAAAAAGAAATCAAAACAACCTATAGTATGAAATGAAATTAATAAGGATGAACTTAATTTATTGTTTGGATTCGTTGTTTATTTTGGTTTATGGTTATTTGGGCAGGGATACTTTAAAGTTGTTTGGATGAATGAATAATCTATTTAGTGCCATCTAAGACTGTTGAGTAAATGGTGAACTTAATAGTTTATTTTCCACTATGTACAAAGTTTTTGAATCTAAACAGCTATTTGTTTTGTTTGGTATGAATGAATGATTGGTTTATATTGATTCTATGTGATGGTTGTATGTTGTTTATTGAAATTGGTTATTGTTGTATTGATTTCGTTGTTTGTGATTAAAACAACTTAAATATTTCATTTTATATAATTGTTAACCGTTTTGGATTATATAAGTGAATGCAGGTCATGGAAGCAATTGCTACTGCTTTTGGTTCCATAAAATAAACGTTAATTGCCCGACAAATAGGTACGTTTTCGGATTACGGATTTACAGCGCTATTATATTATTTTTCCGGGTTGGGATATATATTATTTTGGAAAATATTTGTTGTATATTGTTATATTGATATTATATTTTCTCCCGAGCCTCTCCGTACAAAGGAGACTCTGCCAAAATTTTCCGCAAATTTTGGACTTAGAAAATATTTTGAAATTGTTTTCCAAACTTTATTAATTTGAGTATAAAAAGATTAAATGGTTATAAATTGGTATATTTTATTTTAAATTATTTTATTGTGTGAATTTACTCGTTTATAAATTCAATATTTTAAGTAAGATATATTGATTTCTAAATCCTTCTTTTCCCTTCTTTTCCTTTTCGGGGACGAAAAGTTTTGAGTGGGGGAGAGTGTAACGACCTGTAATTTTCGACAATTTAAATTGGTTAAATTTATGAGATTTTTGTAATTAAATATTAGTAGAAATAAAAACTTTATAAATTAATATTGAAATGAACGCTAAAATAAAATATAGCAATGGTAATTAAAACCTATTTATTAGTAAATTTGAATAAAACTCTGATAAATGGAATAGTGAAAGGTTTATACCTAGATATAAATTTGATATGAGAAATTAGAGGTAAGTATTGTATTGATTAATCTAATAACTTATAAAAGTAAGTATAGGTTATTTTAATGATAATTAATATTATAACGGAAAGGTGAATGTATTTTGAATAGAAGCGTAAGTCTATTTTAAGGCAGTAATTGATGTAATAAAAAGTTGAAAACCAAGTAAATAAATTTATTGAGGACATTTAATAGTAAGTAATGTATATATTTGGCAATTAAATCAAATCAATTTATAGAAATCAATTTTAAATTAATTGGAAGGAAATCTATAATAAATGAATTTATTTTTAAGTGAATGAAATTTATTTCTATATTAATTGAAAATTGGAATAAAATGGTATTTGTTAATGTAATAAGAGTAAGCCAATAATAATTCTTCCCATAAATTGATAATTGATTCAATAATGTAATACTATCCATAATATGGCAATTAGATTGAATAATAGAATGGAAAGTCTATTAAATGGAATTTTTGAAAATAAAATTGGTAATTTCTGAATTATGGAAATTGGAAGCAAGGATAGTAATTATTGTAATAATTAAAATGGGAGTCAATTAGAATTTAATGAACCTTAATGTATATTAATGAAAATTTTAGGCAATAGTCGCAAGATATGAAGGAAATAGGATGAATTGAAATGTAGTTTATTTGTAAAACAATAAGTGATGTAATATAAAAATGAAATCAAAATAGATAAGTTTAATTGAGACTTTAATTTCAAATAACGTGTGAAATTGACCAAAATATATTAAATGGAAATATGATAGTCAATAAATAAAGGATGGAATGAGAGCACTAATGTAATGAATGTAAAACAAATATTAATTATGATTATAGAAAGGATTAATAGAGAATGGAAGGATTGAAATCAGGTTTAAAGCAATGTATTGTAAGTAATTATAAATAATTGGATTTATTAAATTGAAGGTTAAATACTATAATTCATGAATTTATTTACCTTAAATTAATATGGGTAATAGACAAGATTTCACATTTTGAATTATATCCATTTAAACAAATCTAAGATAAATATGAGGAAATTTATATAATAGTTTTGAATCCAATGTTTAATCCATCCATAATATGACTATTGGTTGATTTAAAGTATAGGAAGCAAGATTTATTAATTTAATTGAAGTATAAAATTCAATAATTGTATTTATTGCAAAATAAAATGAAATTAAACGTTTAAATATTACGTTATTGAAATTAAAATGAGTTTTGAGGATAATAATGTAACAAATCATGAATCAATGATAGTGGCATCCTTATTTTGGTAAAAGATGTGAATAAAAAGGTTTAAAATTTAATAAATGGGTTTTTGAGAATTTAATTTTATAATTTCTAAATACAGGTAAATAGGCACAAGGAAGAAGTTACAAAAAAATTTAGTCTCAGGGACAACAAGTTTGCTTTTTAGTCTGAAGGACACTTTTTAGTGTAAACTGAAAATGATAGTTACAACTATCATTCTGTGATTTACATTAAAAAGTGTCCTTCAACCTAAAAAACAAACTTCTCGTCCCTGAGACTAAATTTTTCTCTAACTTTTTCCTTGAGCCTAAAAACCCCTTTCTAAATATAGTGAAATAGAGAAATTAACACTGCAATTGATAAACTTATCAACTTTCAATTTACATCCAAACTTGTTTAAAATTTTGTAAATGATTAAAATATATAAAAGTGATAAAATTTTCAATTGTAGAATTGAAATTTAAAATTTGATTTAGTTAATTAATTATTAATTTATCTAATTAACTAGAGAATAGCCATTTTGGCCACTGACTCAGATTTCGACGAAACCAGTTTCATTGGATCCGTAACGGTGAATTATTGTAAGGTTTCAAGTTTCATAGCGATCGCACTTGTCGTTTGATCGTACGGACTCGAAACGCCTTGAAATAAACGAAATTGAAATCAATTTGAAAAATACTGCTTTTAGCATAACTTTTTCATACGATGCAATTTGAACCTGAAACCTTTTCCATTGCGTTTAAAATATTTTTAAACACCTATTTTGATATATGGGTTAACCCAATTTCATTCTGGAGTCGAAACGGACTTTTTGGGTCACTTTGTCTTTAGCGCATATATTCAATCTGATCCATCTATTCTAATTTCAACTCTGCCTATAAATATCCCGCTATAAACCCTAGCTACCTCTTCCTCATTTCTATACGTTCTATTCATCTCTCTTCCTCAATGGCAGACAAACAAATTCTAGATCCAACACAAATAAAAATCAACTTCAAAAATTCAAACTCCTCGGAAAAATTCAGAAAAAATATATATCGAAGCTCTCGATGTACGCATCACAGATCCGTGATTCGTTTTTCGTTTTGGTTCATCGTCTGATCAGTAAAAATCGAAGAAGTTTCGGCCGTTCATCGCTCGACGACGAACCTCGTCGGATCGGGAAATCATTTCTGGGTATTGTAGAGAGCACTGAAGGAATTGCATCGGCATCGTTTGTTTGACGTTTCAACAGTTAAATTTTTGGCAAAAATTTGCTAGGGTTCAACCAAAATTGGCGGCGGCTGCATGATATGGGGTAGTTCGACGAGCAGCTTGGTCGAGTGGGCGTGGACGGCACTTCGGAGTGGCGGCGCGGTGTGTCGATGGGGACGACACTGACCCTTGGCCGCGCCACGAGTTTGTCGTTCTGGCAAGGGTTTCGGCTCGAAGATTGGAATGCGTGAACAGGGTAGCTGGAGATAAGAGAGGTGTGACGTGGCACTTGTAAGGGGGTTAAAGTGTTCTTTTTCTTAATTTTTTAAAATTGAAATTCAATCTCTATTTTCGCTATATCTTCCGCATACGAACACCAATTCACGCGTGGTTTTTTTGTTAGGATCGTATTAAAATTCTGAACATTTTGGCGCTGGTTTGGACGAATTTGGAGACTGTCTAATTTTTGGGTTTAAATTGGATTTAAATTCAATTTAAATTCAAAAGGTGAGTGTTTAACCCACTCACAACTTCTAAAATTTCTTATGTTTGTTAAATTGATATATGATGTGATTTAAAATTATTTATGATTGTTTGACATATTTTTAATCATCATCTCAGTTAATTTCATTTATTTAAATTAAATTGTTATTTAATTTATTTATTGCATTTAAACTGCCAGTTAAATTGTTAATTAATTATTCATTGCATATGAATTGCCAGTTAAACAGTTATTTAATTTATTATTGAATATAAACTGCTATTAAATACTTGTTGTTTATTATCTGTTCTATATTGATGCTATTGATTGAATTTGATGATGATTGTGATAAATGGTTGATGGTTGATATTGGATGAATGGATGTTGTATTTTATATTGTTATAAACTGCAAGTTATTATTCATTTTCATTTCATTCGGAATTGCGGTTTGAAATGATATATAACCGTAATTTTTATTTTAAATTACGGATTGAAATGATAAATATCCGTATCACTTGACCATAGGATAGAAAATTATATACAAACACCGCGGTATATATATAAAAATATTTTGAAATGATTTTCTATGGTTTTGTAAAGAAATATATATATATGGTTTTATGAGATATTGATTTCGGATATTACATAAAGGTTATTTTATATATAGTTAAATTCTTGGTTTTAAGCTATGTATAAAATTGTTTAAAGTATGAAGTAAGTTTAATAATAAAGTTGAATTTATTTAAAATATATTATGGATAAGTATTTACTTAAATTATATTCTAAATATAGAGTTTATATTGATTTTTATAAATCAAAGTTGAGAGGATAGTTTTGAAATTGATTTGAGATTTTATTTCATTAAGATCTTATTGAAATTTAGTTTTAAAAAGAATATGGTGTTATAACTAAATTCGGGTTTAAGATGATTTAAGCGAATATATCTAGTCTAAATAAATTGAGGAATATTCAATTATTGAATTTGAAAGTTTTATTTAAAGGATACTGGATTTATTAAGTATTTCAAAACAAAATGATAGTAAAGTGAATTTGGCATATATAATATGAATTAAAAATTTAGTTTTGAAATGGTAAAATATTTAAACTTTGAAATATATGGAAATTTAAATGGTCGATTTGGGAATTCAAATCTGTATGTGGAATTGATTTGGGAAATTAAAAAGCTAATTTACTTTACAACGTAATTTATTATCAAACCATTTAAGTATTGAAATTTTGTTTCGAAGCTATGGATTTAAGGTATATATATTTGAAAGTACTATGATTTTTTAAAAATGATATATTTGAAATAAAAATGATATCATATTGATTTGGGTTTTAAAATAGAAATGATATCGTGTTTATACGGTTTTGAAATGGATATTTTATTCTGGTTTTAAAGTATAAACCATTTTGAAAAGACCGCGGTGTTATAATAACGTTTGGTTGTTGAAGAGACCGGGATCGAAAGTTGTCATACTCTCTGCCAACTCCGAAAACCACTTTAACAACCGTGTACGCGGTGGAGATTCCAGAATGAAGTAGGATGGTGGCGGCGTTTCCTCTGAGGTATATACGCGGACCCGACTCCCGTGAGTTGGCATATGGTGGATAAAACAGGAGCGATTCTCTGGCGAATGAGGTCATTCCTCTGATCGGACGCACTCATTCGATATTATACTCTGACTTTTGGATTGATTCGGTGGCCACTTTTGATTTTTGATTTTGGGGGTATTGTTCAAGGTGGGCGGTAGTAGCTGCTACGCGTTACCACCAGCCCGGATGCGTAATTGGTATATCTACCCTGACATTGCCTAGTTTTGCCGTGTCACCTACCCTAGCGCGCCTTCTACGAGTTTCTATTTGTGTCGTACCTATGGAGTATCTTCTGGTAGCCTACCGATCAGGAGGTATTACAGTAATGTATAGACTATTGGCATTATTACGTGTTAAGGTGAAAAATGTAAAGCCTTTACGCTATTTAAAAGTAAGTTTATTTTACTAATAAACACTATTGTAATAGCGAAATATACTACATAATAAATAGTTTAATGAATCTTTAGGAGATGTAAATCCCGAGCATCTCTTGAGTTACTGCATTCATATTTATTTCTGTTGATTTAACTCACATAAGATATTTTAGTTCTGACTCGAGTGTTTTGTCTTTTCAATTCGCTCGGGTCAGTCCGAGCATTTCAGGATTTGGAAGACCGTATTCTGAAGGACGAAGACGAAGATATTATTATTATTTATTATAGTATTCCACTACATTCCTACTGTTCCGCTGCATTGTTATTGGTATGTGTAACTCTGATATATGTTGTATAAGTATAATCGAATATTTTGTAAAACAGCTTTATAAACTGTATATTTGATTATTATATTTTATCGTTCCGCTGCAAGATTCTAATTTGTTCTTTTTCTTTCTCTGCTTTTTCTTATTTACCTCATAACAATCCGCACTTCCGTATGTTTTAAGTCTGACGTGTGTGGTTTATCGTCGATTTAAAGCGTATGAAAAGGCGGAATGTTACACTCACATACTGTAATAGCAAACCATTCCGGATGTGCCCCTCGACTTCGTCTTTTAAGTGTCTGCAGTCGTTTGTGCTGTGACCATTCAACTCATGGAATGAACAATACTTGTCCGACCTTCTCTCGTTGCTAGTTGGATCTCTCCTCGTTGGCTTTCGATAAGGGACCTATCCCTTAGTGTCCTGGTAGATCCGTTCCAAAGTCTCGTTCAACTCTGAGTATGTGGTGAATCTTGGTTCCTTTCGCGATCGCATTGATCTGTTATCGTTATCCTCAGCCTTTCGTTTTCCCTTGATAGTTTCAGCAACTTTCTCTGGGGGATTTTCACCTTTGACCGCATAAACATCAATTCCTTCTCTTTCCTCTCTTTCGGCGTTTGCGTCCTCCAACCGTAAAAATCCTTCAGCCTCATGATAGAATTCCCTAGATCCATAGGGGGGCCTCTTATCAGTGAATTTTTGAATTACGTGCCATCAACTATGCCCGATACAGCTGCCATCAAGACCATGGATGGATCCGGTCGATCCACCGATGCTGCAGCTGCATTGAATCGTGTCAAAAAACTTCTCAAAGACTCCCCAACTCTTTGTTTCAGTGCTACCAAACTCATCACATTCTTGGGTCTCGAAATGTGGACCCTGAATTGCCTCATAAACATTTCAGTCAAATCATTCCATGTCGCGATAGATCCACTCTCCAGCTGCTAAATTATAATGCCGCAATATCCGTCAGGTACATTGGGAAGCATTGTGCCATGACCTCCTTTGATGCCCCCAGCACCTCCATATGCCTCATATATTTTGTCAAGTGAACCGTAAGGTCTGTCCTCTCATTATACATATTCAATGATGGTAGCTTAAAATCCGGTGGGTTCCTAGCTCGCCTGATTGCTGTAGTAAAAGGACTTATATTCACATCCTCCAAGTCTTTATTTACCAATCCGCCTCTCATAGCCCGTCTGACCATCTCCGCCAACCTGTCATTGTCTCCTAGTTGTAGTCCTCGTCCATTGCCTTCGACCATCCCCCCGAGTTCGTGAGGGAATGTTCTCCTGGATGAGCTCCCTCTTCTCTGCCAATGCCATGTTGTTCGAATCCACCTGATGCTCTTCTTGATATTGGGTCAGCATGCTCTAAGTGTGTGCCCCCTAGCCCTGGTGCTACGTCGAATGGTCCTGCTCTATTCTAAACTCCGTCTGATCCTCGATTCTACGCTCCAAGTTGCCCAATCTGTTGAAACAAATTCTGGATCATCTCCTCTTGTCTCTTCATCATTACCTCCATCTCATCCCTGGTGATGAAGATTGAAGCTTGGTTTGCTCCTGAGTAAGCCTCTTGACTCCCTTCATGTTGACTCCTCTCTGGTCTCTGCCTTCTGCTAGATTGCCTTGTCATGACTCTTGGATCTGAATCTCTAAACTTTCAAATTCAACCGGCAGAACTCCTGAATTAGTCTTCTCAGTGAAAGCACCAAAATGTTTGCGCCAAAATTGGTCACAAACACCCGATTGTTGATAATTCACAATCACAGATCTAGGATGAATAACAAATATATAAATCACTCAGAAACTTCAAAAGAAAGCAGTAAACAACACAGAATTTATAGTGGTTCGGCGATCGGCCTACGTCCACTTTGAATTTTATGACTTTATTGATTCACTTGATGATTTCAATCTTGTTACAGCAGATTACAGTAGGTTATAGCTCTGAAGTTTGAATACAACGTTGATAGAAAGATGTAGAATTCAATCCGGCAGAGTCTGGACGTTGAATGGCCAAAAGGTCCTTTTTCTGTAGGCTTCAGGGGGCTATTTATAGGCGTAGGAGGCTGCTATCACTCTCAAACTTCGGGAGACTTCTTCTGGCACGTGAGTGGACCACGCGACCGACCCCACCAAGTTTCGACTCGATCTGTGATCGATACGAATCAATTTCGTATCCATCGAAGAATGATCCAATCGAGCTGAAACTTGGCAGGATTGTTCTTTAGCTTGCACGTAAGCTCCTGTGAAAATTTCGTAGCATTTGGACTGGTGGATTGTGAGTTATGATTGATACGAGTTGAAGTTTCTCGGTTGGCTGTTTGCTTCAAGTCGATCGCTTCGAATCCATGTCTTCGAATCGATGGATGCACGTGACAACGCGGCGACGTGGCGCGCATATCTCGCACCGATCCGCCTTTTTCTCCGAGTTGACTGTGTCATATCCATGAGTTTCGCCTCGTTTGTATCGAGCACCGTTACACAGTTCGAACCATTCAACCATGTGCACCTCGTACCGATTTGCACTTTGCAGTACGTTTAGTTCGAATCGAGATAGATAGTTCAGCTCGTATCGATGGTAGATTGATGGATACGAATTGAAGCTACCTGATGGATTCAAATAAACGCCTCCTTCATGAGTACAAACTAGACATTGGTCGATCAATACGAAGTGCGTTACTGGTTGATGGATGCAGAGTTGATCGATACGAAACAGTTGCTTGAGTGCGAAACTGATCGATACGAAGTAGGACCTATCGATGGGTGCAAAGCGGGATGGCCTGATCGATGCGAAGCCGATCGATGCGAAGTGGACGGATACGAAAACGTGGCCGTCCTGACCGATGCGAGGTCGATGGATTCGAACCGAAGCAGGATGGTGGATACGACCACATCGATACGAATCGATGTGCACTGATGGATACGAAAATATGGCTTTTTCCTTCAATTTGCATCGATTATAACTTGAGCATATGAACTCGGATTGACTTGAAATTTGGAATGCTGGCTTTCACGACTTTGCTTGCCATGTCCTATCTATTGTAGCCTGATCCGGGCTCGGACAAAATTCATCGATATCCATAGTTAAACAATGTATAACCAATCTTTGAGACGAACTGTCTTCGGTTTTTGATTAATTTTTTGGTATCACGGCCTTGCCAAAAGGCGGGATAACAATTTTAATACCACTTAACAATCTCAGATTGAAGAAATTTGATTTTAATACCACATAGAATTTAATTAATTTGAGGAAAATCAAAACTATTATAAACTCTAATCCTAGAGGAAGAATTTTCTTTCAATGATTTAGGGTCTATTTGACTTCAAAATTCAAGTTATGTATTTTGCGTTTTCAATATGTACTTCAAAATGCATAAGAGAAGAGAAATGGATGAAAAATGGTTGATACGGAGAAAATAAGTTTAACATGTAAAATTAAAATAATTTATACTTATTGTCCATCTTTTGGAAATACAAAAAACTATCTTCTTTATCCGTCTTCTCTTCTTTGTTGTAATGATTGGGATTTACCACCCCTATTCCTCTTCCATGTCTTTTTAAGTATATATCAAAAACATAAAATATAAAACTTAAACTTTGAAGCCAAACATAGCCCTAGCTTTTAATCTCCTCTCTTTGTTCATTGATGATGAAATTTATGAGTGAATCTTAATCGTTTTCATGAATTAAAGAATGTATGAAAATATAGAGGTGGAAGTAATTGAAAGAGAAAATGAAAGAGCCAAATGAAAGAGCCAAAGATAAAATAGTTAAAAAGATGAGGTGAAAAAAGAAATTTATAAGATTATACTATTTTCATAAAATATCGAATGTAAAAGGTAAACTATGGAGTGTTAATAGATTTAACTTATTACAAATCTATAATGATAATCAATTGGAGATGGTATTTATGTTTTGAACTATTTTGTTGGTTACTGTTGTCCGAATAGCATAGCCAACATTTCCTCTAAAAAAACAAGTTGTGTTATTTATAAAATGTGCTGCTAAGGGTTTACACTTCCTATTACCATTTCTAAAAAACACCATTAAAGTTCACTTTTGAGCTTCTTAATATCAAAATCGATGAGGCTACCAAATTTTAAGCAAGACGACATTTTTCTACCAAACATTGATTTCTCATCGCGTAAAGTTATGTACTACAAGTTATGTACTACGGCTGTATGATATTGCACGGTGCTTTAAACGTGATGTTCGATTACTTTTGGCAATTATTTATTGCTGAATGGTCTTTTTTGCCGGGTGAAAAAATAGTAAAAATGGTATTAGGAATAACAAATTCTATCCTTATTTTTGTTAAATTTTGTATGTTATTAGTAAGTGTAAACAAAGATGCCCTTGGTTCATCTAAATTGATTATCATATTTTATTAATTAATTTTAGCCTCTATTTCTAAAAACACAGTTCAGCTAACCAGAAAACACATACATATACTGCACGTGCAAAATCAGATTAAGAGGAAAAAACAAACCTAGGGATTCCTTGACTGAGATAAAGCTGAGCATCATTTGGCCCAAACTCATCCCCATCAGGCGAGGCAGTTATGACCTGTCCAAATTCGGCAAAAGTCGACGGCGTAGCATCAATCGGGGTCAATTTTAGGGTTTTCGGGATCCTAACTGAGGTTGAAGATGAATCCATCTAAGCGTAAATAAATGCAAATAAATGCATCCACATACGATTTAAGAAAATTAGCAACTTCAAAAATTAATTAATTTGTAACGAGAAAGCGTTGAGGAAATTTAGGACAGGTTACCTTTGCTCGAATTGAAGGGAATGAACGGCTGTGGAAATGAAGAATACTGCGGCTTGGGAAAGCAAGCATTTATCTTCGGAAGATAAATGATAAAATTTGACTTTAGGAATCTTGTGCATCAATATGAAAATACTGCGAATCATACGGCATAGAGCATCTCCAGCTGGAAAGACGCTCGAAATTGGGTGATTCCAACTTTTACATATGGACATCGGCGAGTGAATAAGATTCACGCTTGAGCTAACTCTAGGATGGAAAATTGAAGGCAATTCTATCCCATGGGTAGGGAAAATGTTTCTGATTGATAAGTAGCATTGTCCAAATGATTAATTGATTTAGCTCGGTGCAGGATGTCACAAGTTTGAAATTTGTTTTTTAAATATTTATTTGGCATGGGATATGTTGTCCCATTGATTTGTTGTATATAAAGTAGCAGTTCAAAAAAAAAATTCGATTTTAAACATTCACAAAGTGTAGTTCTAATAGCATGCCCAAAAAAATCTTCTGTCTGTCATAAACCGTACAAACTATGTTTATCTGCTTAATACTTTTTTTTAAATCAAACGGGCATTCAAATATTGTTCAATTGTTTATCACTGTACGACAATGAACGATCATTAAAAATCAATGTCACATGGCTGTTTATCGCCGTACGATGACGAACGATCGTTGAAAATTAAAGATACACAATTATTTAGAGTGAAATGAACATAATTGACTTTTGTGTTAAATAGCATATATAAAAGATTGGTATCTATTAAAATTTGTTTGGTGGCTACAAAAGAAATATCTAGTGTCAATAGCAGCTCGCTTCAAAAAGCCGAAACTCATGCGCATTGTTGTTGCATATAACATATATTTTACCATATATCATAAATTAAACACATAGATAAATTCTTTAAGTCTAGCATACGAAGAGTTTTCAGAAATCCGATTATAACATGAACGGTATTCTTTATACCATTGATGCTACAAAGTATTCACTAAGTTATGCCATCTAATATTTATTCCTCAAAATCTAGCCACATTATTCAATTAATTGTTTCCAATATTTCACCATTATATTCGATTAATATTTTCCAATATTAAACCACTTTCCGCCACTAATTAACGCTACCTAATCTGGTTAATGGAGCATTCAAATATGCCGTTTTAAAAGGAAATTATTGAATATAAATACATGAACATACTAAAGACCATAGCACACAGCAATTGAAATTTAGTGTAAAGAACCGATATCAATGACATTCGACTTGTAGTATACATAGGCAGCCGACTCATGAATGTCATGAATAAAAAGCCTAAAAGGTATAATCTAATATAACGGAGAAATCCATCATAGGTTAAGTATATTTAGAAAGGATAAAATATAATAGCAACATACACATACACATGCCCAAGTCATATCAAATATCATATATGAGACAACTTGCAAATGTTGGTAAATATATCAAGAGTTACAATACTCATATAATTTAATGGTCGTATACACTCATAATTGTCTAACATATAACTAAATACCAGGTAGATAGTAACATGGTGATAATGTTAACACTACTGCACATCAAAGTCTATTTTGATAAAATGCAATATACCTCAGATGAGGTGAATATGGTATTTAAAATATTTCGCAGATAAATAAATAAAAAATATAGAAATGTAAATGCGAAAAGTAAATGATATACAAATGTACCTAACTTCTGCCACTAATTCGTCAATACTCATTGTTGCTCCAAGAGTTACTACTATAATTATATATTCGAACACTTACAACGCTTATAAATTCGCACTCCCTACTAATCTGAATATACTAATCTTATGTCCTGTAATCCCGCATCAACTTTATCTCAAGTCGAGAATTTTCTGAACTACAAAACATAGCTCAATCCTAGATAAATCTAGAGTTAGAAATTAAAAGGAAAAATACAAAAACTAAAATAAAATAAAAGTGCCCTTATTTTAAAAGTAACATCCTAGAGTACATAAGAAATTATGAAGGGCTTTCTAAGAATTCTTTTTCTAATGTTCTCTTTGACCGATTACTTCAAGGCCTCATTGTTCTTTTTTTCGTCAATTAAAACCGAATCCCTTTCGATTTTTATTTTTTATCAAAAAATAACCGTCTTCAACAAAAAAGTGTGTTGCTAAGGGCATTTCATTTTTTTCTTCTTAATTGCATTGCTAAAAAATACCGTAAATTTTTATACTACACTATTCCTAGTACCGTACTTTTAAGGGGCTACTAAAAATATCATTTTTGAGTCTTTTTGGCACGGCGAACAACCATCGACCAACACTATTTTCCACGGCGATCAATCAACGAACAATAGTAGTTCATTCAAACCAACACTAACTTTCATATGTATATATATATGAAAGAATAATATTTATAAAATATCAAAACTAAATTTTAATGACCGTATCTCATTCAAACCATAAAAATCACTTTAAAATAATTTATATATAGACCACGGTGCCTGTATATAATTTTCTATCCTATGGTCAAGTGATACGGATATTTATCATTTCAATCCGCAATTTAAAATAAAATTTTGCGGTTGTATATCATTTCAAACCACAATCCCGAATGAAATATGCATGATGACTTGTAATTTAAAAATAAAACATCCATTTATAAACATCATCCATCATCCAAATCACAATCATCATCCAAAATAAACAATATCAATATATCTCTGATAATATAAACAGGTAATAACTGTCAGTTATATTAAAAATGAATTTAATAACTATTAAACTAACAGTTTATATTCAGTAATAAATTTTATAACTGTTAACTAGCAGTTTATATGCAAATAAATAAATTCTAACGGTCAATTAATATGAAATAAATAAACTACATTAACAGTTAAACTAAATAAATGCAAATTAACAGATATGATGAATAAACATGTCAAATAGTTGTAAATAAATTTCTACTCATATCTAAAAATGAATTTAACAAACATAAAAACTTTTAGAAGTTGTGAGTGGGTTAAAACACTCACCTTTTGAATTTAAATCGAATTTAAATTCGATTTAAACCCAAAATTTGACGGTCTCCAAATCTGTCCAAACCAGCGTCAACAGATCCGGAATTTAATTACGATCCTAACAAAAGAAATTTCGCGTGAATCGGAGAACGTATGAAAAAGATATTCATTTTAAACGATTTGAAAACAAAATAAAAATAAAATAAAATAAAACAAAACAAAACCCACTTAACTTCAATGGCCACGTCAGCTAAAAGCTACAGCACATCGTCGAATTTTTTCTGGTCAAACGAATATCCAAAACAGAAAACGAATCGTACCAGCAGATTACGTGTCTCGAGAACTTTATCATAAAATTTTCTGGAATTTTTGTGGAGAGTTTGAATTTTATTAGAAAATTTGAATTGTAGATAGATTAGGTTTTGTAACCATTGAGGAAGAGAAAGAGATGAAGAAAAATGAACGTACAGCCAATTGACAATAGAAAGGAGGCTAGGGTTTATCACAACATATTTATAGATAGATCGCAAAAGGATAGGTGTGCACGAATTTTAACGTGCAAACAGAAGTGGTCCCAAAAGGATATTAATTATACACGTTACGGATTAAATTATTTCTTTCTCAACATTTACATTGCATTTTAAGCGTATTCACACATGTATAATTAGATGCTTCATTTAAATTTCCATATATATATTCACAATTCCATAAATTTCCAAATACATAGATAAATTTTCAATTTCAACTAAATTTCTAAATTACTGTAATAATTACAGATTAAATTTCTATCCATTCTCAATAGATTTACGTTTACATACTAAAATCCACATTTCTATGTACATTTGAATTCCATATTATACATATTTTATTTATCTTAATTACTTCCAACTTAAATTTCAATCAACATAAAACGTTTTATTCAGTTTCCAATAATTTCAATCATGCTTTAAATCCAAATGAATAAATAACTTAATTCCCATTTAAGCATTTTTCATTTGATTTGCAATCAACCTTTTATGATCAATTAAATCCCGATATATTAAATAAACGTTATTTCCATCATTCTTTATCCTATGAAGAAATTTAAGTTATTCACACCTATTACTAAATTTCATATTAATGCACACTAATTTACATTTATTGCAATGGTTACCAAATATTTCCCTGCAATAATTCATTCCCCTATACATACTTACAATTCCACTTAAACTTTACTATACCCATTTATTTTCTCAACATTAAAACCAACGTTGCCTCAATTCCACTAATGTACACTTATTCTATTATCACTTACTAACCATTTAAATTTTTATTAACAATAGGCAGGTAATTCCTATGTTACAAATTTTTAATTCATCCTAATCCCTTACTATTGACATACATTTGCATTACTTACATATCATTTACAATGTTACCCAAAATCTCTATCCATTGTAATTAATACCAAATAAGTTTCAATTTATATTCAAGTGAATACATTACCCTTTTTCGTTATGTCATCCATTTTTCACAAGAAACGTTTTATCGTTTCGACAACATTTTATTTCTAGTTACCTACATTGATTTGTGTACGTCTCTACTATTTAAAGCATTACCATTCTCACCTTCATCTAAATCTTTATTTATGAATATTTAAAAATAAATTTCACTTATTTCCTATTTATACACTTATAAATTCCAATTCCAAATAAATAGATAAATCTCCGTTTGCACTACTTAAATCAAAAATCAGCGATTATCCTATCTATACAATTTAAGTGGATGGATCAAATGTTGTAATCAAAAATCTACTTCTTAATATTCTTAGATTTAAACTCAACTCTCTTTTAACAGAATATTTAGATGTTTAAACTTCTTTTATTACCATTAACTTATTATTATACATTAAACTTAAATATACTGACAAAGCTTGTTTTTGGTACTCTTTTCATTTCCATAAATAAAATTAGCAGTGGATTCATACCTTATTATGTAATCAACTTTAATTCCACCTAACTAAATATTTACATAATCTTTTATTTGCAATAAATCAACTATTTTATATTAATTAAATTTAATCTTCCTGGTTTACTTATTCATAGTATGTAATTCAGTTACTCACCCTAACCTATTTATTTGAAATCCAATCCAAATTATTTTTACTAAGTTCCAATTTCCAAAGGTTACTGCAATTAATCCAATTAATTGCAATAAATTCTAATAAATTTGATTTTATTGGATTACAACTCAAAATAAATCAATTATTACTCAACCACACAGTTAACATTTCTTTTATGATTCATTACAGTAATATTTCCCAATTCTCATCTTTATTTTCATAAATTACTGGATTTCAATTTAATTGAAATTTTGTTAACTTTCACATAAATAAAAGCTTAAACCTCAATTAATTCATTCCTAAGATCACACTAATTATTATATTATAAAATGGACCTTTCCCTTGGTTACATCTTATTTATTCTCTTACCAATATTCCACACTAACTGCAATAATTTAGTGCATTAATTGAAATTGATCAAAAATAAAACTTAACCAACAAATAGAATAAATACGTACAATAATTATTGTCATTAAGTCTATTTCATAAGTCTACACTCAATTAATTCCTTAAAATAAGTTTTACGTTTTTATAAATTTACCTTCACACTTCCCGTTACTATTTTAATAATTACTAAAGTAACATTTTCATAATAACAACATTAAAATTTCTCAATATTTAGATGAACTTTATTTCCAATACACACTACCAAATTTCAATCACTTATGTTCTATCCAACATTCTTTTAGATTTTACTTCCATCAATTAGTTCATCCAATATTTTCATCCATTTATTAACAAATTTTCCATTATACAATTTCAATTCTTCTTATTATTATTTCATTAATACTATTACCAACTTTTATTGCTTTTAGTATTAATTAAACAATCATATTTAATTAAGAGGTTATAATGTTGTATTCACTATTCCCATTTTCACTCCAAAACTCAAACAGCCGTTTCAATTGCATTTGGATTTGCATTAAATTGGTTATCCATCAACTGCCATCTATATTACCACCTTAATTCACATACAATTACAGTCCTTTTTAATATATTAATACATAGGTAATTTAAATTTTGTCTTTATTTCTTTAATTTACATTTTATTCAAGTGCGACAATTTACGCTATTTCTTTATTGATATTTCACCTAACTTTCAACAATTAAGTTAAATACCCGTTTCTACAATTCATTATTAGTTATAAATTTAAATCTCCTTTATTTATTCAACTTACACACAGGTATACATCTTACACTATCTCAATCATTGGATTTTCATTTAGCGTTCATTCCAGCATAAATTCTATCTCTTTTATATATATCTTTATTTTTCTTTACAAATTTTTTTTATTACATAATCCCTTTATAACTAAAATTTAATCGTCGAAATTTACGGGTCGTTACACCCTTAATGCTAAGAAAAAAGTAAGTTTATTTTACAATTAGACACTATTATAATAGCGCAATATAAAAAATAGTTTAACGGATCCTTAGGAGATGTAAATCCCGAGCATCTCTTGAGTTATTGCACTCGTATTTATTTCTGTTGATTTAACTTACATAAGATCTTTTAGTTCTGACTCGAGTGTTTTGTCTTTTCAATTCGCTCGGGTCAGTCCGAGCGTTTCCGGATCGAAGACTTTAGTTCTGGAGGACGAAGACGAAGATTTGTAGTATTGCTATCTATTATATTATTCCACTACACTATTTAATTCCGCTGCATTGATATTTATGGGTATGTGAACTCTGATATATATTGTATAAATAGAATCAAATGTTGTAAACAGTTTTATGAACTGTATATTTATTATTATATGTTATCCTTCCGCTGTGAGATTCTGTTTAGTTTTTTCTCTTCTCTGTTTTTCTTATTTACCCTATAACAATCCGCCCTTCCGTATGGTTTGAATTGGCACGTGTGTCGATTTAAAGCATGCGAAAAGGCGGGATGTTACAAAAGTAAAGATGATCAAGAGATTCATTTTGCAACTTGCAGAAAACACAAAGAGGGTCAACATTCATACCATAACTCATTAGTTTACTCTTGGTCAGAAGTGCATTCACTACAACCTTCCACATCAGTAAGTTATCCCTAGCAGGAGGGGTTCTTGTCCATAAAGCCTTATGCCATACTAACTTAGAGCTTCCAAAATCATTAACTAGAAGATCATAAGCAACAGAGATTGTGTGAGTCTTACCACTCCAAAGCAGTATGTCATCAGGAGCAGTAATACACTTGATTGCTTGATAATTTTTCCAAACAGCATTTATACCTTGGTTATTGGTGTAAGGCAACACTAGCAAACCATCAGTCAAATAATCCTTAGCATGTGCATCCCTATTAATTCCAGTCTGATCAATTTGGTGAGGGGAAAAAATCTTTCCAAGCAACAAACCATCATACATCCACGGTTCATTCCAGAAGTTGATAGTACTGGATTGAGAGAGAGTAAATTTTAAAAATGGTAAGAAAGAAGTTCTTAAGCCAAGCAACTTCCTCCATGTCCAGCTTGAGTTATGGGGCACTGACATAGTCCAGAAGTTTCTACTACCAAGATTATACTTTTTTGTCCAAGCAACCCATAGTGAATCAGAATTACAAAGCAGGGCATTCAATTTAACACTGAATGCAGCCTTATTCCATGTTAACAAGTTAAAAATTCCAAGACCACCTTTGTTTTTAGGTTTCTCCATCTTGGCAAAAGAGCATGGGATGACATTCTTAGAGTGTATTGACCCAACCCAGAAATATCTCAACATAGCATTTCTGACCATATTCACAAGCTTATAGGGAAGAATATACACCCTTGACCAATACACCATCATAGATGAAATGACAGACTTGATCAGCACTAGTCTACCAGCTTGAGAAATGAATATATTAGCCCAACAGTTCATAATGCCACATATTTTCGAGTACAGAGGCAGGCAGTCAGCAGTAGAAATTCTAGAAGAGAAATGAGGAAGGCCCAAATAATTCATGCTATTTTCCATTGTTTACATGCCTGTTATATCTATCAAATGTTGAGTTTCTTCAGAGTAAATGCCTGAAGTGAGAATATGAGATTTGGTAGCATTCAATTTCAACCCAGTTATTAGGTAGAAATTGTGGAGAGAAGCTAAGATTTGTTCCATGGAACCTTGGTCAGGCTTAGTAAATATCATAATGTCATCAGAAAAAAGCAAGGATGCGATTTGAGGGGACTTGCATTTTGAATAGAACAAAATACCCTTCTGCACATATTTCTTGTTCAGCATAGAGGAAAAAACTTCCATAACTAGAATAAATAGATAAGAAGATATAGGATCACCCTGCCTGATCCCCTGCTTGCTCTTGAAAAAACCAGAAGAGAATCCATTATATTTTATAGAGAAGGCGAGGGAAGATATACAGCTGTAAATCCAGGCCACATATACTTTTGGAAATCTTATGAGAGCCATGATTCTCACAATAGATGTCCAGTGTATACTATCGTAAGCCTTCATTAAGTCTAGTTTTAGCATGGCATTTTGGGTAGCATGAGCACGACCATAGCCCTTAAGTAATTCATGTGTTAAGAGGATGTTACCAAGGATATTCCTTCTGGGAAGGAAGGCAGTCTGATTCTTGGAAATTATTCTGCTAAGCACAGCAGCAAGTCTTGAAGCTAGAATCTTCGAAACACACTTATACATAACATTGCAACACGAGATTGGCCTAAATGATGTAACAGAAGAGGGATGGTGGACCTTAGGAATAAGAACAAGGTTAGTTGTGTTCACTTCCTTAAGCAGCTTGAAACTTGAGAAAAAGTTATGAACATCTTTTAAGAAATCCTTCTCAATGATATTCCAACTGTGAATGAAGAATTGCACATTGAAACCATCCGGACCTCCACTCGATTGTTTGTTCATGGAAAAAAGAGTTTCCTTAATTTCCTTATCAGTAACCCTACTGACAAGGGAGTTAGCTTCCTCAGCTTGAACTATAGGTAACTGCAGATGAGATAGATCATCAAGCAGAGGATTGAAGTCAGCACTATTACCCAACAAATTGCTATAATAATTGAAAAGAGCATTGTCAACTTCAGCTGGGTCAGAGTGCAGTACCCCAAACTCATCAAAAATTGAAGTGATATTCTCCTTAGCATGTTTGACTTTTATGGCTGCATGGAAATAAGCAGTATTATTGTCCCCTTCAGCTGCCCATTTTTGCCTCAATTGCTGCCTCTTCATATTTCCTTCGGTATGCAAAGCTTTATTTAAACCATCAAAATGTTTTCTCTCCGATTCAGCAGCAGCTACGTTGGCCGGATTGTTCATCATTAATTCTTGGGCTTCCTTGAGCTTCTTTCTCAGCATAGTTGATATCAATGTTCCATCACCAAATTTGTTCCTAGCCTATTCTCTTAAAGCATACTTAGTAGCTCGTAGTTTCCTGCAAAAAATAAACATAGGGTTTCCATAAAAAATTTCAGACCATGCTTTATTTATAATAATAGTATACTCAGGTTCAAGGACCCAAGTATTATAAAATTTGAAGCTTTTTTTTTCTTTAACAACTTCTGTCCCGAGGAGAAAATAATAGGAGAATGGTCAGACAAGACAGGGAGGGGAATAAAGGAAGACATAGTTGGCCAAGAGGATAAGGCTTTGAGGTTAGCAAATGAGTGATCAATGGTGGTAAAAGTTCTGACTCCAGATCGACTCCGGTTATTCCAAGTGAATTTAGCACCAGAGGTGGGAATGTGAAGCAAACTAGAGTCATCAATTGCCTTGTTAAGAGGGATAATGTCTTTAGGAAGAAGGGGGAGCCTCCTTGCTTGTCATGCAAGGAAAGACAGCAGTTGATCCCCAAAAACAAGCCAGGGATGGGAATCTTGCCTGAAAGCAGGAAGAAGATCAAGAAGAGTTTGCCTAGAGTTGGAAGAGTTGTGAGCATAAATAATAGAAAGGTAAAAGGAATTGGAGGAATCAATGAGTTTGGCATGGAAGTGCATTAGTTGATCAGTACATAGAACAGTGGTAAGAGTTAAAATAGAGGGGTCATGAATGACCTGATTCGACCATAAGATGCATTAGACAAGTTGTGGTTAAGGGACCAGGAAGGATTAATGTGCCTAGCAGCTTTGATTGTTAGTGTTTCATTCAGCTTTGTTTCCAGAATAGCAAAAAGAACTAAATTATGATGGTTGATGAGATACTTGACTTGATCTAGCTTGGTTAAGGAATGTGCTCCTCTTATATTCCATATTGCATAGGAATGCATCATTTGGTATACTTCAACGATTGATGAACTACATTTTTCATGCTCCTTGTTGAAGGAGATCCCCTATGACCAGTGATACTGTCAACTATTTCTTCTTTTCTACCGCTTTTACGTTTTTCACTCTTATAATCTTCCATTGGAAAGGTAGGAGAGCTTCTTGGTGATGATGGTAGGGAGGTCCAACCAGGTAGAGCACCAGAGAAAGAGTAAAAATTTTCAGTGTGAACATTATTTTCTTTGTGCACTGAGATGCACATGTTGTATATTTCATTTTCCAGTGTTTCTCTGAACTGAGTTTCTTCATGTATTGAACTAGATTTTGAGCTACCATTTTTTGCATTCTTTTCCTGATTATCATTAACTGTTTTTGATATTCCTCCACTTATTCTGTTAGATTCAAGTACAAAATTTTCAATGTGCATTATGGCCTGAGCAAGTGGTCCACTGGATGATGTTGGTCCCCTGTGATTAATACTTTCTTTTTCATTTATTCCAGTTTGCACTATTAAGATAGTTGGCACTTGTTCATCATTTTCCATTATTTTTGACTGCATGTTGGCTATGAATTCTCCTTCCTCCTCTATCTCTTCTATATCACATAAAACATTGCTTGGTTCATTATTACAGTTATCTTTGCATGGGTTAGACTCATCCTCTTCCATCAAAATACTAAATCTGTTGCTTTCTCTATTGTTCCATAGTTAATTTTTGCAAGTTTGTCTTTTTCCTCTGAGATAGCATGCGTTTCATGCATCATTGTACTCCTGGCTTCTTCTACCAAATTTCCTTCTTTTTTAGTTATGTTTTCATTTTGCAAATTTTTATCCTTATCCCTTCTTAATTTTACTCCTCTATTTTCAACCTTTCTCCACTCCTGCCTTTTTTTGATGACCGTTGTTACATTTTGGCTATCCACTTCATTTGCTCTGCTTACCTTGCTTATTTCTTCCTTTGATCTTGCCTTTTCTTTATAATTAATTTTCAGTTTCATACACTTTTCAGTTTTATGACCAAACTCACTGCAGCAAATGCAGATATCTGGCTTCCACAAACATTCAACTTTAACAAACTGCACCGATCCATCTAGTAGCCTCACTGCAAATTCATCCAACAAATTGACTGTTGGTGAAATTTCTACCATACATTTTTCATATCCAATTCTATCCAACCTTTCCATTTGCTCATCCATACACATAAAAGATCCAATACGCGAGGCAAGCCAATTAATTCCCAGATGCGACCAGGCATATAGCGGTATATTGGATAGCTTAATCCACACAGAAACTGATCTTATCGTACTACAACTGTTACCAACATTCAAATCCCATTGTTTAACTATGAATAATTTGTTCCTCATGATAATTGGGTCTGAAGCAATTATTCTCCTTCTATCTTCATCACAAGATAGGTAGAAAAGGAACAGAAATCCATCAGATTTTACTTTAATCGATCCCTTTAATCTCCATACCCGCTTAAGATGGGCTATTACAGACAGATACGAAAGCGGTTTATCAAGAAAGAATCCTACCAAGTAGCCCCCCAAACTTCATTGCCTGCTTGTAAAACCATTTCTGGCGGAACCAGAGGTTCTCCTTCATATACCAAAGGTACTGAAATAGGGGAATGTTGACCTGCATTTCGTGGTTTGTCTTTGAAAAGAGAGTTCCATTGAACTGAAGGAAACAACTGGGTAGGAGGGTGGATTTGAGAGAGGACTGTTGGAGAGGGGACAGAATGAACTTGCTGAGATGATGCAGGAGGACGAAGGGGAGCAAGAGGGGATGGAGGGGGAACATATAGCTGACAAGGGGATGGGTCAGGGGAAAGAGGGTCAGGGGGTACGGGAAGTGACATGGAATGAACAGTTGGAGGGATGGTAGATAGTACGATTTGAGGGGAGAGGGAGGGAACAGAAGCCATCAATTTTTTTTAAAAGCATGTGATTTGTTTGATTGTTTGTTTAATTTTCATCGAAATTTGTTTATCTTACTTAGATTTATAACAATATAATCTCTTTAATTTTGAAAAACAACTTCCAAACGGGATTCAAATTTTAGATTCTTAGTCTAAATCCATTTTTATTTTTATATTTGCAACTCATATTTATAAATATACTCATTTTGTTTCACTTCTTATATATAAGATTATTTCACAATTGTAAATCATATTAGTTATAATTCTATACTTTAAAATTCATTTGCTTATATAATTTGTTCTTTTACAATTGTTGTCTTTACTTAGATTATTCGAACATCTTTCATTAACTTATATATATTTTCATATTCAAACAACCAAACAATCAGTTTATAAACACTTTAATAATTCATGAAAAATTATTTCCTTTATATATAAAATATAATCGAGGTAAAATTATTTCATTTACCCAATTTAAAATGATACTATGTCGACTTGCCTCGTTTAAGTGTTTGGAAATCCCTATCGATAACATGGCGTTCCATATCACGACCAGAATTCAAAAACAGCT
Organism: Allium cepa; assembly: GCA_030765085.1. Taxonomy (NCBI): domain Eukaryota; kingdom Viridiplantae; phylum Streptophyta; class Magnoliopsida; order Asparagales; family Amaryllidaceae; genus Allium; species Allium cepa. The sequence goes on from CM060944.1 coordinate 240,630,908, forward strand.
CAACGGATAAGTAAACACAATATAAAACATTTTATATCACTAACCAAATATGCGCTCATATATATAATACACTCAAACTCAATCTAGGGTTCTACTGTCCCTATCTATACTGAGTACACATCAAAGATTAGGAATATACTAAATCTAAGCTCTGATAGCAAATGTGACGGGACATGCCAGTGGGTAATACCCACCGTAGCTTACATGGATATCTCGCGCTTTGCTTTTACGGTCAGCCTCACGACTGTAAGGCAAACTACCAAACCAACCCCTCGATACTCGATCTCAGGGACATGTAGGAGTAAGAGTCATCCGTTCGCTACCTAACAAGAAGCGAACCCCTTATCATGTACGAACCTCACTAAGAAAAACCGATGTACGAAAATGAAGATCTCCGGCTCTCCTGCTGAAGCTCCAAAAGCACCAAAGCATAACCTGTAGACATACTCGGTCTGACCCGAGCATTGAAAGGGAAGAACGCCCGGATTAGTCGTAAATGAGCGTGAGAAACACACTTAACTGAATTTATTAAATTACCAAACTTTTCTTTTATCAAAATAAAAGTATCTCGTAAGACACGTCCACATATAAGCACGGACATGTTTTTACCTTACGATAACTAAAGAATTTCTTTCATATCAAATCCTCTTATATTATACTAGTGTCTAGTATATACAAATAATATTAATCATAGTCGAAATGGTTACCCATATAGCATTTCGAGGCTATTCATTACGCCTTTACAAACAAAATCGCAGCTCGTAGTGGGTTTTGATTTCCATACAAATGACCAGGTGAAGGGACTAAAGTCTGAAGGGGTACACCTCTAGATGGATGTCCCGAGGCACAAAACATCTTCCCTCTACCAACACAAGACCGACCCACCTCTATAACTAGATGGTACCGAATATGTCATCCTCCGGTCGTTACCGACCTTTACCGAAGGCCCTCATAGCATACAAACCACAATATTCAGATACACGACGTCATAGCGTGTAAAGATATATCTAGAAGAGGATGATAATATCCTAATTGGGAATGACCCACTTTGCCTTGCCGCATCTTACCCTGTTTTGGTCATTTCCAGTTGATGAGGCCTGATGAGGTAACGATTACCTTTTACAATCACATATCACATCACTTTGAATGCCACACGGCCATTTCCGTTGACTACTAATTGCCTTCCACAAAAATACAACCTTAAGCTCGTATGTCTCAAGGAGGGTGTTAAGCTAAGAGAAGTTGCATTCTCCGCCACCACTGATGTACGTTTGTAAAAACCAATGTGCGTAATCTATAGAAATGCAATGTCAGACAAACATCCAGACAAGTTGTTCAGGAATAGGACAAGCCGAAGGTACTTTCCTACCACATCCTATCGGGAAATCCCTAGGATTAGTAGCAAATAGTCCTCGCATTGGATATTTCATAATGAAGAGACCATTGCTACTGGATGTATATTGGGATTTTAACCCTAAACGATCAACAAGCAGTCCCCCACCATGAAACTCCGAAATATCAATATCATAACAAGCAACCTGCACAATCGTCGCATATACGTTGGTCCGAAGTGGTTTTCGGATAAACCGATCCCTGTCTCTTCGCACCAACAACGCAAAAGCGTTTCTCAACCTCACACAGCAACTAAGTCTCATAGACTTATCATGTCTCCAACTTTCAACTTGCTATCCTTGGGGCCAAGAAGGAAGCTCGATAGATTGGAGTAATACTTCGTACTATATGAACCAACATCCTCAACACAAATGATAATCAAGCCCACACAGAAGGCTACATAATAAGTGTACGACTAAATAGTTCCCACATCAAGTCGAGGAACTAAAACTTTGGGCAATTTGATAGTCGGTTATTTAACTATCAAAGCAAACAAACAAATATTCAGCACCATAACAATCACTAGGCCCTTTTTATTAATCTTTTATTAATTTAAACCATTTGCTAAATATTCATGTCAAATTATCTTTAAAAAGATATAATTTCAAAACCATTTCACTTCTATGTTGGAAAACATTTCCAAATACTTATTTAACAATAAGTAATTCACAAATCAATTTATTTTCAACACTTAGAATATATTCAATATACTTAAAACACGATTAAGTATATATTTTATTCTTTAAGGAAAACATTCTCTTAAACACACTTATTTGGGTCAAAATGAATGTTGCGTAAAACATCGTTACGACAACCCAAAATCACTAGTATAGAGATTCGAAAATAAGATAGATATATAAATCCCAGTACTATACAAAAACATTTCCTTTCGAAAATCGTTTACTATAACAACAGTGTTATAGTCCATCATTTCCTTATACTTTTCGAAAACGTCTATTTCAACATTAAATGTTGAAATCTATGGTTTCGATCCTTAACACATTTTAAAAACAACTTCAAATTGTTTTACTTCATTTAAAATATCACTTCCCAAAAATATTTATTTTTTTCAAAAGATTATTCATTGTCCAAAATCGTGAATATAAATCGTTTACCAAATCCAATACTTCTACACATTTTATTTAAAGGATAATCCACTGTCCAAAATCGTGGATATAATTCCCAACCAAATTCGTTGTTATTACAACATTTAATTTAAAGGATAATTCGCTGTCCAAAATCGCGAATATATCTCCTTTAATAAACTTCTATATTTAACCTATCAAATCAATTGATTTCGGATTTATAAAACAATGTTTATAAATTCCATATATATTTTATAAAAACTTCAACTTATAAAATCACTTCATTAACTAATTCCATTTATAACTCAATTACATGCCAAAAATCCAAATTATAAGTTAATAGCTTATAATTCTCTTATTTATAAAATTCATTCATTTATAACTTCACAAAAATATAAATCTTATTTATTTATAAAATCCAATTATAACTCCATTTTAACATTCCCAAAACTCCTTTATAATTCCTTCATTTTGATTTATAAAAATTCTATTTTATAAATCTTATATATAAAACCATTTATTATAATTCAAAAATCCCAATTTAAACTATTTACAAAATAGTTAACTCTATATTCTAAAAATCATGTTTTAATATATATTTCACAAAAATTATAATTTTTATAACATAAAATTTTTAACGTTTGTTTATTTAAAATGAATCAATTTCAAAATTCAATAAAACGTATACTTTCAAAAATCACTTTAAAATCCTTTTAAATTTGGAAATCATTACTTTAACATTTTTAAATTGTCAAAATAGGCCCAATGATGCAACAACACTAAATACATCAATCACGGCATCCAAAACATCATATGTCATATGATAACAGGATATACAACAATATCTGTAAATAAATCAATACTGTTGAGGAATCCAGTTGGATCCCTCCAACCTGTCACCTGTAACAAATATACATATTAGAATATGTGTACAATGTCTGTAACGACCATGTATTTTCAACCATTCGCATCCATTATAAGTGTATAGGTAGACACTCATGCCGGAATTGAATTGCTCAAAATACCGCGTTGTAAATAAAAATTTGGCAAATCTCAGAATATGCAGTAAATAAAAATCACAGATCACAGACACAGAGTAATAATAATGCAGCAGAAGTAAAAGAGATAGTAGTTCATGAAGCTACTATATAAATATGTCGGAGTTTCATAAGATACAATAGAAGAAATAAAGTACAACAGAAGTTTAAATATAATAACCAAGTACAAGCTGAATAGAACAACCGAACTGAAAAGATGAAATTTGACAAGTAGATAATCCCCAGCGATTCCAATCTCCAGAAAGTGGAAATCCAAATCTGTGAATAACTCAGGCTGACTCGAGCGTAAATAAAAATACAAACACTCGAGTCAGGACATACATACTTATACAATGTGAACCAACTCAAGTGAACTGTAGCAAAGGTACAAGTAACTTAGAAGATGCTTGGGACCGCCCATCCTCTAAGGATCCGTTAAACTATTTACTATGTAGTAATATACGCTATATACAGTAGTGTCTAATTAGTAAAGTATAATCATATAGAAAATAGCGTTAAGGGGATGGTGAACCTTAACGCGGTCGGATCTTTAAAACCAAAATCGTAGTGGGCTCGATATAAGGAGATGACACGGCACGCGAGGCAATGCCAGGGTGGATACACCGTTTGCACTCCCAGACCGGTGGTGACGGCAAGCCAGCAACTTTCATCCACCTCGAACAATACCCCCGAATCAAAGTGGCGCCACATATCGAATCACAAAAGTAATAGAATGGTTTTCGATGGAGCATGCTCGATGAAAGGGTGCGACCCTTTGTGTAGCCCGGTATAGCTCCTGTTTTAGTCATTTATGCCAACTCACGGGAGTTGGATCCACGTAATATAACTCGAGAACGTCGCCACCATCCTACTTCATTCTGGAATCTCCACCGCGTACGCAGTTGTTAAAGTGGTTTTCGGTATTGGCCGGCTGTAAGTAATATCCGATCCCGGTCTCTTTAACAACCAATCGTTATTATAACCCGTAGTTATAACTTTAAAAAAATATATTTTATACTTCAAAATAAAATATCATTTCAACCCAAATCTTTATCAAAATAAAGATTAAATTATTTCCAAACCATTTCAATATATCATCATACCATATCTTTCGATTCAAATATTTATCAAAATAAATATCAAGTCATTTCTAACCATTTCAATATATTAAATTATCATATCCTTTCAAAACTTCCTTTAAAATCATTTTAATATATCAAAATATCATAACCTTTCAAAACTTCGTTCAAAATATCTTATCTTTCAGCACTTCCTTTCAAATTATTTTAATATCAAAATGTCATATCTTTCAAAACTCCACTTTCAAATCATTTTAATATATCAAAATATCATATCTTTTCAAACCACATTTCAATCATTTAATATATTAAAATATCATCTCTTTTCAAAACCACATTCATTTCAAATCATTATTCATTTCGAATCAATTTAAAATACCATTTCAATTCACATTTCAAAACAGTTTATATTCAAAAAAAATCATTTTTAATCATTAAAATGAAGTTATTATGTTCAATAATTAAATTATTAAATTTCCAAAATTTTCAACTTTCAAAGTTCATTTATTCACTTAAGTTTATCAAAACAGTGAAAATTCACTTTTCGTGGCATTTAGAAAACGCTACGGAAAGATACATTCAAAACAGTTCAATTTAACAAAAGACAACATTTTAAAATGTTGTAATAGGGTTTACTTAAATTTCAAATAAACTTAGTTAAATTCAAAAATTATAGCACTTACAAAAATTGCTATAATAGCTTTTAATTCAATTTAGTTTTTTAGTTCATTATCAGCAACTATAGCATTTACAAATGCTGTAATATCATTTACATTGTAATTAATAGCATTTCAAAAATGCAGTCAATTAACTTCAAATATTCAATATAATTTCTCAACCAATTATTATTTTTTATTTAAAACATTTTTAACTTATAAAATCATACATTTTCACATTTATAAACATCATTTAATTTTCGTCAAGTTCATGATTTTATAAAGTTAAATTTCCATTCAAAAATCAAGATTTAATAATAATTCACTTATTAAATTGCAATGTTCAATTTTAAATTCATTGCATTAAATTTCAAATTAACACTTAAGTTCAAATTCTCAAATATAACTTAGTTTTATTTTTATTTACTTAACTGAAAGTTCACTTTTAAGTCAATTTCATATATTTTCAATTTAGTTATATTTCAAAATTTCAAATTAAAGTATTCATTCATTTCACATTTCAACTTTATTAAAAATCATTAATATGATATAAAATCACTTCGAATTCATTTAAATTCAAATTATCATAAATATATCATAATTTCATATTCAATTTAATTTCAAATTACAATTAAATCAAAATTTCCAAAATAACTTACTTTCAAAATTTTCTAACCTTTCATTAATTCATTTTACTTACAATTATTCAGAAAATCAATAATATTTTACAAAAATCCTTTTCAATTAGATTTAAATCAAAATGTTTTAATATTCACATTTCTAAAATAATTTTAAATTTTTTAGAAATCATATATTAACTACGGGTCTGTATATAATTTTCTACACTAGGAAAAGTGATACGGGTAATATATCATTTCAACCCGTAATTTACAAAGATAATCCGGGTTTTATCATTTCAAACCCGCAGTCCCAAGTAAATGAAATAAATTGAAAATCATACAGGCCTATCATTTCAGCCCATAACAATTTTCCCTTATTTTAAAGTCCGTTCGGGTATTTATCATTTCAACCTATAGTGATTTCTATTCTACAAGGAACTTGCAGTGTGATAAATTGATAAAATATACAGAATAGCATGAAATAACAGTAACATATGATATAACAGGTGTAATAATAGGTGTGAACATCATATGATAATAATATAAGCAGTTATAACATGTTAATATAGTTCTACAGATTCATAGGGTGTCAATTTACTACTTATATAAGTACATAATGTCTGGTGAGAAATACTCACATTTTTATGCTGGAGATATTAATTTGAATGACACAACGTATCTAGAAGGCACGACCTTTGATTTTGAGTGGAGAGAAATAGCTAAGATATCATCTTGTAAACAACCCCAAAACAGGACATTATAACTTATGAATATTCAACCAAAACAATATAGAAATAATTGGAAATTGAAAGGCAACAAAGACAAGATAACTTGACCTTGCTACAACCATTCAAAAGCTCGACTAAGGGGTTCGTTTTCTCAGCCATGATGATGATATGAGTGTGGGAGAGACAAGGCTAATAGCCTTGCAAACATTAAAACAAAACAAACAAATAACATAAGTTTTCAAAGCCAAATTCAATAAAACAATGTTAGAATTAAATGCATAAAACAAAGCCAATGTTTTTGCACTTGCTTTCTACCGCATATGCTTCAGCTATAGATCTGAAACACATGTCTAAGAAGTGGGTTAGGATCAGGTCTTGGGCTCATATGGGTCGGCCATAGCTTGGAAGTAATGGTGCAAAGGTGGATGGACATAGGTGCAACAAAACAACAACTATAAGGCAAATTCATCACTTCTATGCTATAAATGGGTTCGTCCATAGGATCTAGGGGCATGGCCAGTGGGTACAGGTGGTGGTGGGTGATATGGTAGAGGGTGGAGGTCAGGGCAGAGGTGGTGGTGGTGGAAGTGGCGGCAAAAGGTGGATGAAGGTGATGGTACCAAAACTAGGTCAACTTGAGTGCATAGGTGATGGATTTGTGGATTTTGGTGGTGGAGTTTGCCTTGGGGTTGCTTGGCCTGCCATGGTGGTGATCTAGGGTGGATGATAATCAGAGAATAAAGTGGTGGAGGTTGGCCTAGATCTGGTTGAGGAGAAGTGGAGCCATGAAGTTGAGAACAAGTTGCAAAATCACATAGAAAAACTAGAAAACAAGAGAAGAGAAGAAGATTTTACCAAATTTTTGCAAGAAGGAGGCCATGATCAGATCTTGGTTAGAGGAGGGGAAGGTGGTGCTTATGTAGATGGTGGTGGTGTGGTCGGTGGTGGTGGTGGAGATGCGGGGCCGAGCAAAGCTATGAGAGGTCATGGCAAAAATCAAGCAAAACAAAGAAGAAGAAGTAGAAAAATGAGAGGAGGAAGAGAGGCCATTGCTTATTTTTCTTTTCTCAGATCTGAAATGGATGTGTATTATTGATGGAACGAGAAACTTTCACGTGAATAAGCAAAAGAAAAGGAACGGCTACAATAAAGTGATGCATTGATTGAAAAAGAAACGGTAAAAGAAACGGTGAAACGACTTTTCGTTTCTTAGCTTTTAAAACCTTCCATACTTCCTTTTCTTTTAAATCAAGTAAAACAAAATAAACTTCAGCAAGTACATCTAAAACCGAAACAAAGTGAAAAAAAATAAAAATATATAATTAAATTTAAAGAAAATATAAAAAAAGAATTAAGGAAATTGCTTAAAAATTGAAAATAGGGTTCAAAAATTACAATTAAAACATCAATGGCTTTGGAAAAATATCTACTTCATTTTAAAAATATTCTAAAGAAAAATTTTGAAATAAAATAATTTATTTATCATTTCTAAAATAAAATAAATAATTAAATTGGAGAAAAATAGAAAAGAACTAAAGAAAATGTTTAAAAATTGAAAACAGGGCATCGAAATTACAAGAATAATACTACTAGCTCTAGAAAAATTCCTACCTCACTTCAAAAATATTAAAATACAAAAACATACATAAAATAGCATATCAATACATATTACAATAAAATATGACAAAGAAAAATGAAATTTATACTATTTAAAATAACAAAATTGCAGAATAAACGAATTGCACTCAATATTGAAATATACATAACTTTCACAATTTAAATCCATTTCCAACGAAACAAAAAGCAGTGTTCCTAAAATTTTATGTACTTTCAAAATTAAAGAAAAAAATTTAAATTTTCAAACATTTAAAATTTTAAAATAAAAGTCAAAGTTTGACTATTTTGACCAAAAATTCACTTTTTGGAAAATATTCTTCTTAGTCATGCTTTGGAATGATAACTCATATCAAAACTAAAGTTTATCATTCAAAATAAATAAAATAAGTTTTTAAATCAAAAATTCAATTAAAATAATTAAAATATACAAAAAAAATCACAAAATACCGGGTTGTTACACTCTCCCCCACTCAAAACTTTTCGTCCCCGAAAAGGAATAAGGCACGGAAAAGCATAGAAAAAGATAAAGTGAAACAAGATTAGGACAAGATGACAAGGAGATTGAAATTATACATGATGGCTATTGTTATAGGTAAGTTTTACAAGGTGGAGATGATCTTTCCAAGATTCTCCAAAATCAAGAACACAAGCACGCAGAAATAGATTCAAAATGAGTACCAAAGATTATCAAAGATTATAGAAAGATGCCTATACCAATCTATAGCAAGATAAGGATGATAAGGACAACCAAAAGATAGTTTGTAAAACAAAATAAGGAAATAAATTTGAAAGCACGGAAATTTCAACTTAAATAGAGAATAAATCTGTACACAAGTTAAATAAATCTTAACTATCTCAAATTCCATTATCTTATTATCCAATCATCTTAAATTAACAATTTTTAAAACCAAAGGGTTTGAAAAATAATCATTTATTATACTCATAATGTACTTAATACATTTAATTCTTCTTTATTCCTAATTAAAATTAAAATTTATTCCTTTCAATATATTTATTACTTATGTTAAATATACTTACACTTATTATAACTGCTTTGTTTTATTCTTAGTTCTTTTAATATATTTTTTATTGTAAGTTATTCAATTACCCTTTATTATATTTACCTCTGTTAATCATTTTATAATTAAAATTTAAGTGTATAACATTGATTATAACTACTCAAATTTTATTTATTAAATCTTTTATAATGTATATTATCCAATTACATTGTTAACTTTTGAAAAATTAAGGTAAGTTATATTGGAATGCAATTGAGCATTATACAAATAAAACTTTCCGATTCAATTATTTCAAGCTTAAATCATTTATTCAAAAATTTTGATTTCTTTTATAATTGAAATTATTCTTTAAAAATAAAATTTAAGAACTAAATTTCCGATTTCTTCAAACCATTTTGAGATAACTAAAGGTGTGTACACAGTTTATCAAATAAAATTTAAATCATATGTCTATATATATTATAAATCAAGTCATATTTTAGAAATTCAATCAAATCAATTTGATTTCCAAAACAAAGCTGTAGCAAGACTACAGAGCGGTCTCTTCACTTCGAAACTCGAAAATAAATGTCGATGATGCTGCAGTCATCATCGAAGTTATTTCCCAACGACAAAGAGAAGAGCACTAATTTTAAACTTTAAAATTCTTTGGAAACATATTCTTATTCGAAAGTACTTTAAATAATATACTTTAAAACTTAAACACAAAGTTTGAAACCATCGAAAATTAAATTCTCAAATTTCTTGTTTTAAATTCATTTCAGTTCCCAAATAAATTTATAAACAACTATCTATAAATTCATTTATAGAACAATAAACGATAAATCAAGTATTATCATTTCAAATGATCAATTTTAAATCAATTTATTAAGTTCCATAAATTTACTTATATATCAAAATTTTATTTCACTAACCAAATTTTAAATAATATTGTGTCAGTTTGTTCTGTCAAAGTGTTTTAGAAATCCTATCGATAGCGTTGATCAGACGAATCGATCGGAAACCCAAATCAACATCAACAACTCAAACAACACAATATATAAAACAAAACATAGATATACAAGTACAATTCAAAATGTTTGGAAGAATAGATTGGAAACAAAAGACAAGATGATTAAATAACAGAGTAGGGAGGTGGATAAGCTTAAATAAATCGCGGGCAATCTTAACTGGGTCAACCGTGACTTAAATAATAAGATCGATGTGGATTTTTAGGGTAAATCTACATTCGATCTCAAGAGTTAAAGTTTGGAATAACAAAAGATATTAGCATTTAAACCAAGGATAGATATAAATCTCTGGTGAATCGATGCTAATTGTAGAGGAGTTTCACCCTTTTACAATTCAATTTGAAATTGGCGTGACCGCCCACTCACTAAAAAGATCATCCGAAGCGGAGTTATGGAATACTTCGGAGTCAAAAGAAGATGAATAGTGAGGGATACAAATGGATTTTGGAACCGTAGGGAACGTTCCAAAATTCAAAGGAATTGAGTCAAAAAGGAAGAGATTCAAACTCGAATGAAAGTGATTCTGTAAATACATTTACTCCATATGCTGAGTTTTGCCTAGAGCTACCAAAGCTCTGATACCAACTGTAACGACCATGTATTTTCAACCATTCGCATCCATTATAAGTGTATAGGTAGACACTCGTGCCAGAGTCGAATTGCTCAAAATACCGCATTGTAAATAAAAATTTGGCAAATCTCAGAATATGCAGTAAATAAAAATCACAGATCACAGACACAGAGTAATAATAATGTAGCGGAAGTAAAAGAGATAGTAGTTCAAGAAGCTACTATATAAATATACCAAAGTTTCATAAGATACAATAGAAGAAATAAAGTACAACAGAAGTTTAAATATAATAACCAAGTACAAGCTGAATAGAACAACCGAACTGAAAAGATGAAACTTGACAAGTAGATAATATTCAGCGATTCCAATCTCCAGAAAGTGAAAATCCAAATCTGTGAATAACTCAGGCTGACCCGAGCGTAAATAAAAATACAAACACTCGAGTCAGGACATAAATACTTATACAGTGTTAACCAACTCAAGTGAACTGTAGCAAAGGTACAAGTAACTTAGAAGATGCTTGGGACCGCCCATCCTCTAATGATCCGTTAAACTATTTACTATGTAGTAATATACGCTATATACAGTAGTGTCTAATCAGTAAAGTATAATCATATAGAAAATAGCGTTAAGGGGATGGTGAACCTTAACGCGGTCGGATCTTTAAAACCAAAATCGTAGTGGGCTCGATATAAGGAGATGACACGGCACGCGAGGCAATGCCAGGGTGGATACACCGTTTGCACTCCCGGACCGGTGGTGACGGCAAGCCAGCAACTTCTGCCCACCTCGAACAATACCCCCGAATCAAAGTGGCGCCACATATCGAATCGCAAAAGTAATAGAATGGTTTCCGATGGAGCATGCTCGATGAAAGGGTGCGACCCTTTGTGTAGCCCGGTATAGCTCCTGTTTTAGTCATTTATGCCAACTCACGGGAGTTGGTTCCACGTAATATACCTCGAGAACGTCGCCGCCAACCTACTTCATTCTGGAATCTCCACCGCGTACACAGTTGTTAAAGTGGTTTTCAGTATTGGCTGGCTATAAGACAATATCTGATCCCGGTCTCTTTAACAACCAATCGTTATTATAACCCATAGTTATAACTTTTAAAAAAAAATATTTCATACTTCAAAATAAAATATCATTTCAACCCAAATCTTTATCAAAATAAAGATTAAATTATTTCCAAACCATTTCAATATATCATCATACCATATCTTTCGATTCAAATATTTGTCAAAATAAATATCAAGTCATTTCTAACCATTTCAATATATTAAATTATCATATCCTTTCAAAACTTCCTTTCAAATCATTTTAATATATCAAAATATCATAACCTTTCAAAACTTCGTTCAAAATATCTTATCTTTCAGCACTTCCTTTCAAATTATTTTAATATCAAAATGTCATATCTTTCAAAACTCCACTTTCAAATCATTTTAATATATCAAATTATCATATCTTTTCAAACCACATTTCAATCATTTAATATATCAAAATATCATCTCTTTTCAAAACCACATTCATTTCAAATCATTATTCATTTTATTCAATTTAAAATACCATTTCAATTCACATTTCAAAACAGTTTATATTCAAAAAAAATCATTTTTAATCATTAAAATGAAGTTATTATGTTCAATAATTAAATTATTAAATTTCCAAAATTTTCAACTTTCAAAGTTCATTTATTCACTTAAGTTTATCAAAACAGTGAAAATTCACTTTTCGTGGCATTTAGAAAACGCTACGGAAAGATACATTCAAAACAGTTCAATTTAACAAAAGACAACATTTTAAAATGTTGTAATAGGGTTTACTTAAATTTCAAATAAACTTAGTTAAATTCAAAAATGATAGAACTTACAAAAATTGCTATAATAGCTTTTAATTCAATTTAGCTTTTTAGTTCATTATCATCAACTACAGCATTTACAAATGCTGTAATATCATTTACATTGTAATTAATAGCATTTCAAAAATGCAGTCAATTAACTTCAAATATTCAATATAATTTCTCAACCAATTATATTTTTTTATTTAAAACATTTTTAACTCATAAAATCATATATTTTCACATTTATAAACTTGATTTAATTTTCCTCAAGTTCATGATTTTATAAAGTTAAATTTCTATTCAAAAATCAAGATTTAATAATAATTCACTTATTAAATGCAATGTTCAATTTTAAATTCATTTCATTAAATTTCAACTTAACACTTAAGTTCAAATTCTCAAATATAACTTAGTTTTATTTTTATTTACTTAACCGAAAATTCACTTTTAAGTCAATTTCATAAATTTCTAATTTAGTTATATTTCAAAATTTCAACTTAAAGTATTCATTCATTCATTTCACATTTCAACTTATTAAAAATCATTAATATGATATAAAATCACTTTGAATTCATTTAAATTCAAATTATCATAAATTTATCATAATTTCATATTCAATTTAATTTCAAATTATAATTAAATCAAATTTTCCAAAATAACTTACGTTCAAAATTTTCTAAACTTTCATTAATTCATTTTACTTACAATTATTCAGAAAATCAATAATATTTTACAAAAATCCTTTTTAATTAGATTTAAATCAAAACGTTTTAATATTTACATTTCTAAAATAATTTTAATTTTTTTAGAAAACATATATTAACTACGGGTCTGTATATAATTTTCTACACTAGGAAAAGTGATACGGGTAATATATCATTTCAACCCGTAATTTACAAAGAAAATCCGGGTTTTATCATTTCAAACCGGCAGTCCCATGTAAATGAAATAAATTGAAAATCATTCATGCCTATCATTTCAGCCCATAACAATTTTCCCTTATTCTAAAGTCATTCGGTTATGTATCATTTCAACCCATAGTGATTTCTAATCTACAGGGAACTTGCAGTGTGATAAACTGATAAAATATACAGAATAGCATGAAATAACAGTAACATATGATATAACAGGTGTAATAACAGGTGTGAACATCATATGATAATAATATAAGCAGTTATAACATGTTAATATAGTTCGACAGATTCATAGGGTATCAGTTTACTACTTATATAAGTACATAATGTCCGGTGAGAAATACTCACATTTTTATGCTGGAGATATTAATTTGAATGACACAACGGATCCAGAAGGCACGACCTTTGATTTTGAGTGGAGAGAAATAGCCAAGATATCATCTTGTAAACAACCCCAAAACAGGACAATATAACTTATGAATATTCAACCAAAACAATATAGAAATAATTGGAAATTGAAAGGCAACAAAGACAAGATAACTTGACCTTGCTACAACCATTCAAAAGCTCGACTAAGGGGTTCGTTTTCTCAGCCATGATGATGATATGAGTGTAGGAGAGACAAGGCTAATAGCCTTGCAAACATTCAAACAAAACAAACAAATAACATAAGTTTTCAAACCCAAATTCAATAAAACAATGTTAGAATTAAATGCATAAAACAAAGCCAAAATTTTTGCACTTACTTTCTACCGCCTATGCTTCAGCTATAGATCTGAAATAAATGTCTAAGGAGTGGGTTAGGATCAGGTCTTGGGCTCATATGGGTCGGCCATAGCTTGGAAGTAATGGTGCAAAGGTGGATGGACATAGGTGCAACAAAACAACAGCTATAAGACAAATTCATCACTTCTATGCTATAAATGGGTTCGTCCATAGGATCTAGAGGCATGGCCAGTGGGTCCAGGTGGTGGTGGGTGATGTGGAAGAGGGTGGAGGTCAGGTCAGAGGTGGTGGTGGTGGTGGAAGTGGCGGCAAAAGGTGGATGAAGGTGATGGTACCAAAACTAGGTCAGCTTGAGTGCGTAGGTGATGGATTTGTGGATTTTGGTAGTGGTGTTTGCCTTGGGGTTGCTTGGCCTGCCATGGTGGTGATCTAGGGTGGATGATGATCAGAGAATAAAGTGGTGGAGGTCGGCCTAGATCTGGTTGAGGAGGAGTGGAGCCATGAAGTTGAGAACAAGTTGCAAAATCACATTGAAAAACTAGAAAACAACAGAAGAGAAGAAGATTTTACCAAATTTTTGCAAGATGGAGGCCATGATCAGATCTTGGTCAGAGTAGGGGAAGGTGATGCTGCTGTAGATGGTGGTGGTGTGGTTGGTGGTGGTGGTGGAGATGTGGGGCCGAGCAAAGCTATGAGAGGTCATGGCAAAAATCAAGCAAAACAAAGAAGAAGAAGTAGAAAAATGAGAGGAGGAAGAGAGGCCATTGCTTAATTTTCTTTTCTCAGATCTGAAATGGATGTGTATTATTGATGGAATGAGAAACTTTCACGTGAATAAGCAAAAGAATGGAACGGCTACAATAAATTGATGCATTGATTGCAAAAGAAACGGTGAAACGACTTTACGTTTCTTAGCTTTTAAAACCTTCCATACTTCCTTTTCTTTTAAATCAAGTAAAACAAAATAAACTTCAGAAAGTACATCTAACACCGAAACAAAGTGAAAAAAATAAAAATATATAATTAAATTTAAAGAAAATATATAAAAAGAATTAAGGAAATTGCTTAAAAATTGAAAATAGGGTTCAAAAATTACAATTAAAACATCAATGGCTTTGGAAAAATATCTACTTCATTTTAAAAATATTCTAAAGAATTTTTTTGAAATAAAGTAATTTATTTATCATTTCTAAAATAAAATAAATAATTAAATTGGAGAAATATAGAAAAGAACTAAAGAAAATGTTTAAAAATTGAAAACAGGGCATGGAAATTACAAGAAAAATACTACTAGCTCTAGAAAAATTCCTACCTCACTTCAAAAATATTAAAAGGCAAAAACATACATAAAATAGCATATCAATACATATTACAATAAAATATGACAAAGAAAAATGAAATTTATACTATTTAAAATAACAAAATTGCAGAATAAACGAATTGCACTAAATATTGAAATATACATAACTTTCACAATTTAAATCCGTTTCCAACGAAACAAAAAGCAGTGTTCCTAAAATTTTATGTACTTTCAAAATAAAAGAAAAAATTTAAATTTTCAAACTTTTAAAATTTTAAAATAAAAGTCAAAGTTTGACTATTTTGACCAAAAATTCACTTTTTGGAAAATATTCTTTTTAGTCATGCTTTGGAATGATAATTCATATCAAAACTAAAGTTTATCATTCAAAATAAATAAAATAAGTTTTTAAATCAAAAATTCAATTAAAATAATTAAAATATACAAAAAAAAATCATAAAATACAGGGTCGTTACACTCTCCCCCACTCAAAACTTTTCGTCCCCGAAAAGGAATGAGGTACGGGAAAGCACAGAAAAAGATAAAGTGAAACAAGATTTGGACAAGATGACAAGGAGATTGAAATTATACATGATGGCTATTGTTATAGGTAAGTTTTACAAGGTGGAGATGATCTTTCCAAGATTCTCCAAAATCAAGAACACAAGCACGCAGAAATAGATTCAAAATGAGTACCAAAGATTATCAAAGATTATAGAAAGATGCCTATACCAATCTATAGCAAGATAAGGATGATAAGGACAACCAAAAGATAGTTTGGAAAACAAAATAAGGAAATAAATTTGAAAGCATGGAAATTTCAACTTAAATAGAGAATAAATTTGTACACAAGTTAAATAAATCTTAACTATCTCAAATTCCATTATCTTATTATCCAATCATCTTAAATTAACAATTTTTAAAACCAAAGGGTTTGAAAAATAATCATTTATTATACTCATAATGTACTTAATACATTTAATTCTTCTTTATTCCTAATTAAAATTAAAATTTATTCCTTTCAATATATTTATTACTTATGTTAAATATACTTACACTTATTATAACTGCTTTGTTTTATTCTTAGTTCTTTTAATATTTTTTTTACTGTAAGTTATTCAATTACCCTTTATTATATTTACCTCTGTTAATTATTTTTATAATTAAAATTTAAGTGTATAACATTTATTATAACTACTCAAATTTTATTTATTAAATCTTTTATAATGTATATTATCCAATTACATTGTTAACTTTTGAAAAATTAAGGTAAGTTATATTGGAATGCAATTGAGCATTATACAAATAAAACTTTCCGATTCAATTATTTCAAGCTTAAATCATTTATTCAAAAATTTTGATTTTTTTATAATTGAAATTATTCTTTAAAAATAAAATTTAAGAACTAAATTTTCGATTTCTTCAAACCATTTTGAGATAACTAAATGTATGTACATAGTTTATCAAATAAAATTTAAATCATATGTCTATATATATTATAAATCAAGTCATATTTTAGAAATTCAATCAAATCAATTTGATTTCCAAAACAAAGCCGTAGCAAGACTACAGAGCGGTCTCTTCACTTCGAAACTCGAAAATAAATGTCGATGATGCTGCAGTCATCACCGAAGTTATTTCCCAGCGACAAAGAGAAGAGCACTAATTTTAAACTTTAAAATTCTTTGGAAACATATTCTTATTCGAAAGTACTTTAAATAATATACTTTAAAACTTAAACACAAGGTTTGAAACCATCGAAAATTAAATTCTCAAATTTCTTGTTTTAAATTCATTTCAGTTCCCAAATAAATTTATAAACAACTATCTATAAATTCATTTATAGAACAATAAATGATAAATCAAGTATTATCATTTCAAATGATCAATTTTAAATCAATTTATTAAGTTCCATAAATTTACTTATATATCAAAATTTTATTTCACTAACCAAATTTTAAAATAATATTGTGTCAGTTTGTTCTGTCAAAGTGTTTTAGAAATCCTATCGATAGCGTTGATCAGTCGAATCGATCGAAAACCCAAATCAACATCAACAACTCAAACAACACAATATATAAAACAAAACATAGATATACAAGTACAATTCAAAATGTTTGGAAGAATAGATTGGAAACAAAAGATAAGATGATTAAATAACAGAGTAGGGAGGTGGATAAGCTTAAATAAATCGTGGGCAACCTTAACTGGGTCAACCGTGACTTAAATAATAAGATCGATGTGGATTTTTAGGGTAAATCTACATTCGATCTCAAGAGTTAAAGTTTGGAATAACAAAAGATATTAGTATTTAAACCAAGGATAGATATAAATCTCTGGTGAATCGATGCTAATTGTAAAGGAGTTTCACCCTTTTAAAATTCAATTTGAAATTGGCGTGACTGCCGACTCACTAAAAAGATCATCCGAAGCAGAGTTATGGAATACTCCGGAGTCAAAAGAAGATGAATAACGAGGGATACAAATGGATTTTGGAACCGTAGGGAACGTTCCAAAATTCAAAGGAATTGAGCCAAAAAGGAAGAGATTCAAACTCGAATGAAAGTGATTCTGTAAATACATTTACTCCATATGCTGAGTTTTGCCTAGAGCTACCAAAACTCTGATACCAACTGTAACGACCATGTATTTTCAACCACTCGCATCCATTATAAGTGTATAGGCAGACACTCATTCCAGAATTGAATTGCTCAAAATACCGCGTTGTAAATAAAAATTTGGCAAATCTCAGAATATGCAGTAAATAAAAATCACAGATCACAGACACAGAGTAATAATAATGTAGCGGAAGTAAAAGAGATAGTAGTTCGTGAAGCTACTATATAAATATATCAGAGTTTCATAAGATACAATAGAAGAAATAAAGTACAACAGAAGTTTAAATATAATAACCAAGTACAAGCTGAATAGAACAACCGAACTAAAAAGATGAAACTTGACAAGTTGATAATCTCCAGCGATTCCAATCTCCAGAAAGTGGAAATCCAAATTTGTGAATAACTTAGGCTGACCCGAGCGTAAATAAAAATACAAACACTCGAGTCAGGACATACATACTTATACAATGTAAACCAACTCAAGGGAACTGTAGCAAAGGTACAAGTAACTTAGAAGGAGCTTGGGACCGCCCATCCTCTAAGGTCCATTAAACTATTTACTATGTAGTAATATACGCTATATACAGTAGTGTCTAATCAGTAAAGTATAATCATATAGAAAATAGCGTTAAGGGGATGGTGAACCTTAACACGGTCGGATCTTTAAAACCAAAATCGTAGTGGGCTCGATATAAGGTGATGACACGGCACACGAGGCAATGCAAGAGTGGATACACCGTTTGCACTCCCGGACAGGTAGTTACGGCAAGCCAGCAGCTTCCGCCCATCTCGAACAATACCCCCAAATCAAAGTGGCGCCACATATCGAATCGTAAAAATAATAGAATGGTTTCCGATGGAGCATGCTCGATGAAAGGGTGCGACCCTTTGTGTAGCCCGGTATAGCTCCTGTTTTAGTCATTTATGCCCACTCATGGGAGTTGGGTCCACGTAATATACCTCGAGAACGTCGCCACCATCCTACTTCATTCTGGAATCTCCACCGCACACACAGTTGTTAAAGTGGTTTTCGGTATTGGCCAGCTATAAGACAATATCCGATCCCGGTCTCTTTAACAACCAATCGTTATTATAACCCGTAGTTATAACTTTAAAAATATATATTTTATACTTCAAAATAAAATATCATTTCAACCCAAATCTTTATCAAAATAAAGATTAAATTATTTCCAAACCATTTCAATATATCATCATACCATATCTTTCAATTCAAATATTTATCAAAATAAATATCAATTCATCTCTAACCATTTCAATATATTAAATTATCATATCCTTTCAAAACATCCTTTCAAATCATTTTAATATATCAAAATATCATAACCTTTCAAATCTTCGTTCAAAATATCTTATCTTTCAGCACTTCCTTTCAAATTATTTTAATATCAAAATGTCATATCTTTCAAAACTCCACTTTCAAATCATTTTAATATATCAAAATATCATATCTTTTCAAACCACATTTCAATCATTTAATATATCAAAATATCATATCTTTTCAAACCACATTTCAATCATTTAATATATCAAAATATCATCTCTTTTCAAAACCACATTCATTTCAAATCATTATTCATTTTATTCAATTTAAAATACCATTTCAATTGACATTTCAAAACAGTTTATATTAAAAAAAAATCATTTTTAATCATTAAAATGAAGTTATTATGTTCAATAATTAAATTATTAAATTTCCAAAATTTTCAACTTCCAAAGTTAATTTATTCACTTAAGCTTATCAAAACAGTGAAAATTAACTTTTCGTGGCATTTAGAAAACGCTACGGAAAGATACATTCAAAACAGTTCAATTCAACAAAGGACAACATTTTAAAATGTTGTAATGGGGTTTACTTAAATTTCTAATAAATTTAGTTAAATTCAAAAATTATAGCACTTACAAAAATTGCTATAATAGCTTTTAATTCAATTTAGCTTTTTTGTTCATTATCATCAACTACAGCATTTACAAATGCTGTAATATCATTTACATTGTAATTAATAGCATTTCAAAAATGCAGTCAATTAACTTCAAATATTCAATATAATTTCTCAACCAATTATATTTTTTTATTCAAAACATTTTTAACTCATAAAATCATACATTTTCACATTTATAAACATCATTTAATTTTCCTCAAGTTTATGATTTTATAAAGTTAAATTTCCATTCAAAAATCAAGATTTAATAATAATTCACTTATTAAATTGCAATGTTCAATTTTAAATTCATTGCATTAAATTTCAACTTAACACTTAAGTTCAAATTCTCAAATATAACTTAGTTTTATTTTTATTTACTTAACTGAAAGTTCACTTTTAAGTTAATTTCATAAATTTCCAATTTAGTTATATTTCAAAATTTCAACTTAAAGTATTCATTCATTTCACATTTCAACTTTATTAAAAATCATTAATATGGTATAAAATTACTTTGAATTCATTTAAATTCAAATTATCATAAATTTATCATAATTTCATATTCAATTTAATTTCAAATTATAATTAAATCAAAATTTCCAAAATAACTTACGTTCAAAATTTTCTAACCTATCATTAATTCATTTTACTTACAATTATTCAGAAAATCAATAATATTTTACAAAAATCCTTTTCAATTAGATTTAAATCAAAATGTTTTAATATTCACATTTCTAAAATAATTTTAAATTTTTTAGAAATCATATATTAACTACGGGTCTGTATATAATTTTCTACACTAGGAAAAGTGATACGGGTAATATATCATTTCAACCCGTAATTTACAAAGATAATCCGGGTTTTATCATTTCAAACCCGCAGTCCCAAGTAAATGAAATAAATTGAAAATCATACAGGCCTATCATTTCAGCCCATAACAATTTTCCCTTATTTTAAAGTCCGTTCGGGTATTTATCATTTCAACCTATAGTGATTTCTATTCTACAAGGAACTTGCAGTGTGATAAATTGATAAAATATACAGAATAGCATGAAATAACAGTAACATATGATATAACAGGTGTAATAATAGGTGTGAACATCATATGATAATAATATAAGCAGTTATAACATGTTAATATAGTTCTACAGATTCATAGGGTGTCAATTTACTACTTATATAAGTACATAATGTCTGGTGAGAAATACTCACATTTTTATGCTGGAGATATTAATTTGAATGACACAACGGATCCAGAAGGCACGACCTTTGATTTTGAGTGGAGAGAAATAGCCAAGATATCATCTTGTAAACAACCCCAAAACAGGACAATATAACTTATGAATATTCAACCAAAACAATATAGAAATAATTGGAAATTGAAAGGCAACAAAGACAAGATAACTTGACCTTGCTACAACCATTCAAAAGCTCGACTAAGGGGTTCGTTTTCTCAGCCATGATGATGATATGAGTGTAGGAGAGACAAGGCTAATAGCCTTGCAAACATTCAAACAAAACAAACAAATAACATAAGTTTTCAAACCCAAATTCAATAAAACAATGTTAGAATTAAATGCATAAAACAAAGCCAAAATTTTTGCACTTACTTTCTACCGCCTATGCTTCAACTATAGATCTGAAATAAATGTCTAAGGAGTGGGTTAGGATCAGGTCTTGGGCTCATATGGGTCGGCCATAGCTTGGAAGTAATGGTGCAAAGGTGGATGGACATAGGTGCAACAAAACAACAGCTATAAGACAAATTCATCACTTCTATGCTATAAATGGGTTCGTCCATAGGATCTAGAGGCATGGCCAGTGGGTCCAGGTGGTGGTGGGTGATGTGGAAGAGGGTGGAGGTCAGGTCAGAGGTGGTGGTGGTGGTGGAAGTGGCGGCAAAAGGTGGATGAAGGTGATGGTACCAAAACTAGGTCAGCTTGAGTGCGTAGGTGATGGATTTGTGGATTTTGGTGGTGGTGTTTGCCTTGGGGTTGCTTGGCCTGCCATGGTGGTGATCTAGGGTGGATGATGATCAGAGAATAAAGTGGTGGAGGTTGGCCTAGATCTGGTTGAGGAGGAGTGGAGCCATGAAGTTGAGAACAAGTTGCAAAATCACATTGAAAAACTAGAAAACAACAGAAGAGAAGAAGATTTTACCAAATTTTTGCAAGATGGAGGCCATGATCAGATCTTGGTCAGAGTAGGGGAAGGTGATGCTGCTGTAGATGGTGGTGGTGTGGTCGGTGGTGGTGGTGGAGATGTGGGGCCGAGCAAAGCTATGAGAGGTCATGGAAAAAATCAAGCAAAACAAAGAAGAAGAAGTAGAAAAATGAGAGGAGGAAGAGAGGCCATTGCTTATTTTTCTTTGCTCAGATCTGAAATGGATGTGTATTATTGATGGAATGAGAAACTTTCATGTGAATAAGCAAAATAAAAGGAACGGCTATAATAAATTGATGCATTGATTGAAAAAGAAACGGTAAAAGAAACGGTGAAACGACTTTACGTTTCTTAGCTTTTAAAACCTTCCGTACTTCCTTTTCTTTTAAATCAAGTAAAAAAAAATAAACTTCAGCAAGTACATCTAAAACCGAAACAAAGTGACAAAAATAATAATATATAATTAAATTTAAAGAAAATATAAAAAAAGAATTAAGGAAATTGCTTAAAAATTGAAAACAAGGTTCAAAAATTACAATTAAAACATCAATAGCTTTGGAAAAATATCTACTTCATTTAAAAAAAATTCTAAATCAAAATTTTGAAATAAAATAATTTATTTATCATTTCTAAAATAAAATAAATAATTAAATTGGACAAAAATAGAAAAGAACTAAAGAAAATGTTTAAAAATTGAAAACAGTGCATGGAAATTACAAGAAAAATACTACTAGCTCTAGAAAAATTCCTACCTCACTTCAAAAATGTTAAAAGACAAAAACATACATAAAATAGCATATCAATACATATTACAATAAAATATGACAAAGAAAAATGAAATTTATACTATTTAAAATAACAAAATTGCAGAATAAACGAATTGCACTCAATATTGAAATATACATAACTTTCACAATTTAAATCCGTTTTCAACGAAAGAAAAAGCAGTGTTCCTAAAATTTTATGTACTTTCAAAATAAAAGAAAAAAATTTAAATTTTCAAACTTTTAAAATTTTAAAATAAAAGTCAAAGTTTGACTATTTTGACCAAAAATTCACTTTTTGAGAAAATATTCTTTTTAGTCATGCTTTGGAATGATAATTCATATCAAAACTAAAGTTTATCATTCAAAATAAATAAAATAAGTTTTTAAATCAAAAATTCAATTAAAATAATTAAAATATACAAAAAAAATCACAAAATACAAGGTTGTTACAATGTCCCTTCACGGCAGATGCGCGTACAAAGGGTCATCCGCTCATACACGGAAACATATAGGGTCTCATCTGCTCCAATAGGCAGGTATATATCCAAATACCAATCAATATATCATATATCATCCAAGCAATCATCAATCATCATATAATAAATTATTTCTCACTTACATAAAAATATCAGTGAGTCATAAAGAGTGAGTTGTACTCACATTGCATCCAATAGCAGTTGCAGTGTTTTGTTTCGAATAAAATTAAACAACCGTTTAATTTCACCCAAAATTCACACTAGCTCCAATCAGCTCCAATCTAGCTCCATCGCATAGTGCTCGTCAAGACGAACCCAACACAATTTGTTTTGTGCGAAACGGACCTCGTATGAAAGAGTTATGGCTTTTTAAAGATTGAACGAATTTAAATATAAATCAATTTCATTTTTATTTTATTTTTTTAAACCTAAGTTGCATCTGGACCGCTAGATTTCCTTTCTTCAATCAGGTCCACTACTTCATCATCTTCCCCATTAGTAAAACACGCATGAACAAACCCAAAGCCGCCCCCTTGCCATCGATTAACGCAACATATACGAATACCGAGAACACGATCAACCACCGCAAATCGAAAGGCCATCGCCTACTCCACCTTCACCTTGAGTTTGAACGAGCTCGGTTGCCCATTTCTCGAGAAAATCATGCACGAACGTCGGGGCTTCATGTAACATCCTGCCTTTTCGCACGCCTTAAATCGACACACGTGCCAATTCAAACCATACGAAGGGGCGGATTGTTATGGGGTAAATCAAAAAACAAGAAATAAATAAAAAGAAAACAGAATCTCACAGCGGAAGGATAAAATATAAAAATCAAATATACTGTTTATAAATCTGTTTACAAAAACATTTGATCATATTTATATAATACAAATCAAAGTTACACATACCAATAACAATGCAGCGGAACAGTATGAGTGTAGTGCAATAATATAAATAATAATAATACAAATCTTCATCTTCGTCCTCTAGAGCTAAATCTTCAAATCTTGAAACGCCTGAACTGACCCGAGCGAATTTGAAAAGACAAAAACACTCGAGTCAGAACTAAAAGATCTTATGTAAGTTAAATCAACAGAAATAGATATGAGTGCAGTAACTCAAGAGATGCTCGGGATTTACATTTCCTAAGGATCCGTTAAACTATTTACTATGTATATATTGCGCTATTATAATTGTGTCTAATAGCAAAATAAACAAACTTTTAAATAGCGTTAAGGAGTTACCCAATCTCCCCCTAAACACAATAATAGTCCTAGTAGTCCTGTTGAATATGCGCTTATATGTTTTTGTTTGATGATAATAAACATATATATTCATTTAAATGTATTTGGTAATGTACTATTTTGTTTTTTCATAGATTAAATAAATATTTGTTGAATAAAATAAGTTACACAGATTTTGAATTCAAACAGAAATTTTATTCAAACAAATATTTATTACAATCTTGAATAGTACAAATTCATGCTCTCACTATACATATACATTTTTGATTACATCACGATTACATCACAAATATTTTTACATTGATAACCTCACTACATATCACTCACACTTGTATTTTGTCTTCAACTGCATTCCAGTTTGAATCCAGCATCTGGGCAATCTGCAAAAATATAAACTAACACAGTAAAATTGAAAAAGAAATATTTTTGCAATTCAAAAATAAAAGATAATTTTTGAAAATATGATTTGCCTCAGTTATTTGGGTTGTTCATCATAATTTAAATTTGAATTCATCATACACGAACAACTTGTGACATACACAGTGTATTACTGTATATGCCACAAGGCCGTGCACGCCGATATATACACTTGATTGATTTACAGGGACAGGCGAGCACATGCCAAACCCAAATGAAAAACCGGGTTCAACTCAGGTGCAATATAAATAGAATCTTGACTTCAGCACAAGGTCAAACCCGAGTTGCAAAACGGATTCAACACAGGTGCAAATGGTCAAGTCAACTAATTCATAGGGTCGACCAAAAATCCAAATGCACAAAGACATGTGCAGCAACAGTGAAGAATAACTAGAGTGATGCAAGTGTCGACCAAGTAACAATGCAAGCAAGATCAAAAGCAACTGTTCTAAGCTGCAACTCAAAGAAATTCAAGACAGCAACAAAGCACAAAGGCTTGAATGATCAAGTGCATCAGAAATATAGCAACACAGAGGGATCTGAAATCACAACGGAGTTCAACATAACTCGAAGTACACTCTAATGCAAACTGCCTCAAAAACGAATACAACATGAAGCACTTCTACTCAAGGCAACTAGGAATGAACAGAATCACATGGCAAGTGCACCACCACACAAGTATACACAAGCAACATGCATGCACCAGTAAACCAATGAACCAACACAAGTATACACACACACACACATACATATGCATGTGTATACATGAGTAAGATTACAGATTCAAGTCCAAATGCACAGTTCAAACTACAGCGGACAGTGAAATCCAAGTTATAGGTTGAAATGCAGCAACAAAGACAAATGCACATGTCACCAGTACATTGAAGACCAAAATCAGGCAGCAATGATGAAAGTGTGCAAGTGCAGACGATAGCTACTCAATGTAACTCAGTGATACAAGGCAAACTGACAACAACAAATGTGAATACAACTCAAATGAATGCAAGTTCATATGTACAGCAACCCAACAACAAAGACAACAGCCAGTTCAATGAACAAAGATGAAGACAACTCAAGTTCAGTGCCACAGCAATCATGTAACAGTTATTTTTTAGAAACAAATTCAAGATGCAAGAAGAATGCAAGTTCGAGAAAAATTCAAGCCAAAGTCAAAAATACAGTTTGAAAATCAAAAAATGGCCGAAGTCAATATTGAACGAGTCAATAATCAAAACCGTGTCAACCAAGCCGTGGGAAGCAAGTAACAAAATTATACGCATATGAAAAAGTCAATCAAAATCGCGAGCATCCAAGAATAATCGAATGGCCAAAGCAATATCTAGACAAATTCAAATCAACTTATACGAACGCAAATCTAGGGTTACAAACCCTATATAAACCATCATCATCGGCAATCTCAAATCCATCGAGTTCAAGTATCAATCTAGTAAAGCAAAAGGAAACAGTACATACCAAAATCACAAACAACGAACTCGATCAAGCAGCTGCAAACGAGCGACAGTCGACCATTAGAGAAGCAGCGAGCTAGGGCAACACATCTCAGATCGAACGAAGAAATTGAAGCACTGATTTACACAAGAGCCGAAGCCCTAATTGGAGCAAAGGGAAAGAAGCCCTGATTTGCAAAGAAGAGAAGAGAGCCGCCAATATTCTCAAGTAACAAGGCCGACATTTTTACAAGCAAAAGAAGGAACGGGTCAAAGCCAAGAAGGAGATCGGGTGAAATAAGAAATTGGGCCGGCCGTGATTTATTATAAAAGGGGTTTTATTTTTTAAAGGGTTTTAGTTTTTAATTTGAGCAAAAATTAGGGATTATAGTTTATATTTTAATTTTTGCTCCTGTTATTTGTTTTCAAGTTGTTTTAAACTGTTTTAAGTTTTTGTTTTCACTTTACGAAACAAAACTTGGTAAATCACCACCTAGGGATTAGGTCGTGTCAGATTGTCTAGTTAGAATTAGTTCAGTGAGCAGGGTGTGCGAGTTTGCAAAGTTCTATTGTAGGCGGGAGCAGAGTTTGCGAGTAAGCAAAGTTCTATTGTAGGCGGGAGCAGAGTTTGCGAGTAAACGAAACTCTATAGGCGGGAGCAGGGTGTGCGAGTCTAGTAGAGTGTTTGTGAGCGGGAGCAAATGTTTGCGAGTCTAGTAGAGTGTTTGTGAGCGGGAGCAAATGTCTGCGAGTCTAGTAGAGTGTTTGTAAGCATGATACTGTTTAATTCTAATAGAAATCTGTGAATGCAGCAGTAGGCAGGGGTTGCCGAAGCTGGGTAAATTTTGTGTGTGATTTACTTTTTCAGCATATTTATTTCTGCGTTTTATTTCTGTGTTTATATCGAGAAAATTTGCTATAACCCTATTCACCCCCCCTCTAGGGTTAATCTAGATCCTACAAGTGGTATCGGAGCCCGGTATTTTTTTAACTCTAGGGTCATGAATTCACCGAATAATGCTTTTTCTGAGGGGCAATCTATTGCTAGGCCACCCATGTTTAACGGGAACGATTATGCTTATTGGAAAGTTAGGATGGGTATCTATCTTAGTTCTGTTGATTTTGATGTTTGGGATATTATTGAAACTGGCTATAAACCTCCCACTATAATCGTTGGTGATACTGAGATTCCTAAACCTAAGGATAGGTGGGATGCTAACGATAAGAAACTGAAAACGACAAATGCTAAAGCCATGAATGCTTTGATATGTGCTCTTGATAAAAATGAATTTAATAGAATTTCTCATTGTACAACAGCACAGGAAATTTGGCACACTTTGGAGGTGACACACGAAGGAACTTCTCAAGTCAAGGAGTCTCGTCTAGCCCTATTCAGCAATGAATACGAAAACTTTGTGATGGACAAAGGCGAGAGCATAAAAGACATGTTTGGACGCTTTTCAACCTTGGTATACAATGCTAGAGTGCTTGGGAAGGTATTCACTGAGGTAGAGCTTGTGAGGAAGATACTACGAGTCTTACCGATGAACTTTGAAGCAAAAGTCACAGCAATACAAGAATCGAAAGATCTGAGTAAGCTAAGCATGGAGGAGTTGATTGGCAACTTAATGACATATGAGCTTGAGCTAAAAGCAAAGGAAGAAAGCAACAACTCCGAACCAAAGAAGAAGACGATTGCCTTAAAGAGAAAAGAAGAGAGCGATGAAGATAAAGTAGATCCAATTGAAGAGCTTGCAATGGCTGTCAATAAACTTAGAAACTCATCAAGATTTAAGCCACGCAAGAAGAAAACAAAGGGCAATAGGTCAAAAGACTCTGAAAATTCCGATGATGAACTAACGTGTTATAACTGCAACAAGCCTAGCCACATCAAACCAGAATGTCCACTTCTCAAATATAACAAAGGAAAGAAAAAGAAAAAAAAGGCTTTTGCAGCGACTTGGGATGATGAAGAAGGAGAGGAAGCTTCGGATAACAGCTCAGAGGAGGCTAACTTGTGTCTTATGGCAAAATCAGATTCAGAAGCAAGCTCCGAGGAATCTAGTGAGGCAGCTGAGTATTCCTATAGAGATCTAGTTTTTATGTGTCTTGATCTTACTAAGGTAGTGGATACTCTTGAATCTAAAATTGAAAAACTAAAATCTGATAGGAGAGAATTTGCTCGTGAAAATTTTAGGTTAAAAACTGAACTGAACTTGAAAATATTCAAAACCTATAATGTAAAAAATGTAAGATTTTAGATTCAGAATTATCAAAACTTAGGAATAACTTTGAAAGTCTTGAAAATGAAAACTTGAATCTTAAGGAAACCATCGACACTAGGAGAAAGGATTTTATAAATCGATGCACCTCACTTGTCACTGAAAACTCAACATTAAAAACCAAAGTCCAAAATCTTGAGAAATCCCTGAATAACTTTTCAAAAGGAGAAAAATCTTTCAAAATGCTATTGGGAAATCAAATTTTTGCTAACAATAGAAAAGGACTAGGTTTTGGGAAATCACAAGATGATGATAATGCAAAAGGTAAAAGTGTCTTTGCTCGATCTGAAATAATTGGAAATCATGTTGAAAATTATAGTCATAGGAAAAAGAACACGAAATTTAATCAAGTCAATTTAATGTGCACGATTTGTAGAAAATTTGGACATAATCAAAATAATTGTCGGAATAGACCCAAACACGTGAAAACTATACCAATTTGAGTTCCAAAAGGCATAAATATAAAATCTTTGAAAGTCAAACAAATTTGGGTGCCAAAAGGAACATATATAAATAGTTTTGGGTCTCCACAAACATATGTTTCATATTCTGCCACTAACAATCATGGACCTATAAAAACAAATAGGTCACATAAATCTTTCATCGTGCAGGTGTGGTGGCAGGCTAAGGAACAACAACAGTGTTCTCTGGATTTTGGCTGTTCCAGAAACACAACGGGCGACAAAGCAAAGTTCCTTAGCCTAGTATAAAGGTGACAGAATCACAATGGACAACAACGAAAAATTATCGTAAAGGTAAAACATGTAAAATTGTTTTTAACGATATATTAAATGTGATTATCTGCACCATACCCTAAATTAAAATCAGCCAATACTTAGATGAACAAAAGATGATGATTTTGATTCTATGATTTTTTTTAAATATTGACCAATCATCATTAAATAGAATTACTTGGAGTAATTATGATGGTTGACTGATTCGGACTTACTTGATATGATCCTACATGACTTGTTCTTAATTATGACCTTGATTTGTGCTTAAATGATGAGCAATCAGATTTTCAACTTTGAACTAATCCATATAAATTTGTTCGGTCAAATGACGGTTACTCATGCTACACGTATATATATTTGTTTTGACATTTTGGTCACTGCTTATAAATTTGCACGATTTCAAATTTCATGTGAAAGCTGTGAAAAAGAACTTTATGAAATTGTTGAAACTTCAAGAAATTGTTTTGAAATAATAATGAAGTTTTAATGACTGTTGATAGTTGTTCATCCTATGGCTTCTAAGATTGACACTATGATATGTTTTTGATTGTTAACACGGCTTCAATTCAAATTCAAAAGAATGCCATTTAAATTGATGTTAAGTTTGAAATTATTGGTGCACACTTCATGGTTTGGTCAATCAAATTCAACGAGTGAATATTGAGTGAAATTTAAATTCAGATGCAGATTACACTGGTAATATAGTTGATAGAAAATTATTAGTGTAACGTGATTAATTTTCGAAACATTCATTTGCTGCATCATTTTTTTCAAAGAAAAATATCTGCACATATTTCACTTGAAATAATTTTCAAAAAGCAGAAATTATTTAAAAACCCCTCGAGAAAATCATGTTTGACCATATTTTCAGATTAGACATTCTTATTTGATTTTAAATGACAATTTTGACTAATCTGACTCCCTTTGATTATCGAAAAGATGAATAGTGATTGAAAAAGTGATGAATGTTGATATTTGTCATATATTATAACTCGAGAAAGTATAATTAGAAAATTTCTTTAGAATTTCATAACAAGAGTTATAAAAACTTTTTGTTGGGTAAAAATTCCATGACCATTTCTATTTCTATCATCTTTCTATCGACCATCACTCATCAAGATCATATTTAGTATGTAAATTTATAGTAGTTTATAAAGGAAATCATTTGTTCTTCAATATCTTTTAATTTGTAAAGGAAATTATTTGTGCTCTAATTTATTATATTTAGCAATAAAAATAAATATCCAAAGTATTCATTCTCATTTAAAAGTCCTCATGGTTATGCATGGGTGAATTACTTGGATTTTTGATTATGTGCTTCCATGCTCATTTAAAAGTCCTCACGGTTATGCATGTATGGAACGCATATCAAAATTAATTGATTTAATAGACAAGTTGATTCTAATCCCATTTAAAAGTCCTCACGGTCATGCGTGGTTAGAAGATACTTGATTTCATTTTTAAATTAAATTGGAATACTACTAATCTCATTTAAAAGTCCTAACGATTATGCATGATTAGTAGATATTCAAATTTCCTGAAATAAATATACCACAAATAGACAGAACAGTATGATTTTTGATGATTTTATCCCCATCACTTCTGAAAGTGGAATATGCGCCTAACAAGGGTAATTATGATTTTTGTTTGATTTTTATTGAAATTTGATGTTTATACTCAATCGAGTTAAATGTTTGGTTCATGTCTGTCACTTCATCTCTATTTTTATAACACTATTATTCTTTTGCTGATAACAAAAGGGGGAGAGAAAAGTTAAGATTTTGTCAAATAGAATCAAGCAAAGGTCAAATAATTTTCCCATATGCATCTAGGCTTATTTGAATATTTCTATTTGTATGCATATATGTAGGGGGAGCATCATGTAGAGAGGAAGAATTTAAATAGGGGGAGCAATTAAAGTATATCATTGATCAAATACATTTAACACATGTACAAAATCTTAAATATATGTTTGTTATCATCAAAAGGGGGAGATTGTTGAATATGCGCTAATATGTTTTTGTTTGATGATAATAAACATATATATTCATTTAAATGTATTTGGTAATGTACTATTTTGTTTTTTCATAGATTAAATAAATATTTGTTGAATAAAATAAGTTACACAGATTTTGAATTCAAACAGAAATTTTATTCAAACAAATATTTATTACAATCTTGAATAGTACAAATTCATGCTCTCACTATACATATACATTTTTGATTACATCACGATTACATCACAAATATTTTTACATTGATAACCTCACTATATATCACTCACACTTGTATTTTGTCTTCAACTGCATTCCAGTTTGAATCCAGCATCTGGGCAATCTGCAAAAATATAAACTAACACAGTAAATTGAAAAAGAAATATTTTTGCAATTCAAAAATAAAAGATAATTTTTGAAAATATGATTTGCCTCAGTTATTTGGGTTGTTCTCATAATTTAAATTTGAATTCATCATAAACGAACAACTTGTGGCATACACAGTGTATTACTGTATATGCCACAAGGCCGTGCACGTCGATATATACACTTGATTGATTTACAGGGACAGGCGAGCATAGGTCAAACCCAAATGAAAAACCGGGTTCAACTTAGGTGCAATATAAATAGAATCTCGACTTCAGCACAAGGTCAAACCCGAGTTACAAAACGGATTCAACACAGGTGAAAATGGTCAAGTCAACTAATTCATAGGGTCGACCAAAAATCCAAATGCACAAAGACATGTGCAGCAACAGTGAAGAATAACCAGAGTGATGCAAGTGTCGACCAAGTAACAATGCAAGCAAGATCAAAAGCAACTGTTCTAAGCTGCAACTCAAAGAAATTCAAGACAGCAACAAAGCACAAAGGCTTGAATGATCAAGTGCATCAGAAATATAGCAACACAGAGGGATCTGAAATCACAAAGGAGTTCAACATAACTCGAAGTACACTCTAATGCAAACTGCCTCAAAAATGAATACAACATGAAGCACTGCTACTCAAGGCAACTAGGAATGAATAGAATCACAAGGCAAGTGCACCACCACACAAGTATACACAAGCAACATGCATGCACCAGTAAACCAATGAACCAACACAAGCATACACACACACACATACATATGCATGTGTATACATGAGGAAGATTACAGATTCAAGTCCAAATGCACAGTCCAAACTACAGCGGACAGTGAAATTCAAGTAACAGGTTGAAATGCAGCAACAAAAAACAAATGCACATGTCACCAGTACATTTAAGACCAAAATCAGGCAGCAATGATGAAAGTGTGCAAGTGCAGACGATAGCTACTCAATGTAACTCAGTGATACAAGGCAAACTGACAACAACAAATGTGAATAAAACTCGAATGAATGCAAGTTCATATGTACAGCAACCCAACAACAAAGACAACAGCCAGTTCAATGAACAAAGATGAAGACAACTCAAGTTCAGTGCCACAGCAATCATGTAACAGTTTTTTTTAGAAACAAATTCAAGACGCAAGAAGGATGCAAGTTCGAGAAAAATTCAAACCAAAGTCAAAAATACAGTTTAAAAATTAAAAAATGGCCGAAGTCAATATTGAACGAGTCAATAATCAAAACCGTGTCAACCAAGCCGTGGAAAGCAAGTAACAAAATTATATGCATATGAAAAAGTCAATCAAAATCGCGAGCATCCAAGAATAATCGAATGGCCAAAGCAATATCAGTAGACAAATTCAAATCAACTTATACGAACGCAAATCTAGGGTTACAAACCCTATATAAACCATCATCATCGGCAATCTCAAATCCATCGAGTTCAAGTATCAATCTAGTAAAGCAAAAGGAAACAGTACATACCGATATCACAAACAACGAACTCGATCAAGCAGCTGCAAACGAGCGACAGTCGACCATCAGAGAAGCAGCGAGCTAGGGCAACACATCTCAGATCGAACGAAGAAATTGAAGCCCTGATTTATACAAGAGCCGAAGCCCTAATTGGAACAAAGGGAACGAAGCCCTGATTTGCAAAGAAGAGAAGAGAGCCGCCAATATTCTCAAGTAACAAGGCCGACATTTTTACAAGCAAAAGAAGGAACGGGTCAAAGCCAAGAAGGAGATCGGGTGAAATAAGAAATTGGGCCGGCCGTGATTTATTATAAAAGGGGTTTTATTTTTTAAAGGGTTTTAGTTTTTAATTTGAGCAAAAATTAGGGATTATAGTTTATATTTTAATTTTTGCTCCTGTTATTTGTTTTCAAGTTGTTTTAAACTGTTTTAAGTTTTTGTTTTCACTTTACGAAACAAAACTTGGTAAATCACCACCTAGGGATTAGGTCGTGTCAGATTGTCTAGTTAGAATTAGTTCAGTGAGCAGGGTGTGCGAGTTTGCAAAGTTCTATTGTAGGCGGGAGCAGAGTTTGCGAGTAAGCAAAGTTCTATTGTAGGCGGGAGCAGAGTTTGCGAGTAAACGAAACTCTATAGGCGGGAGCAGGGTGTGCGAGTCTAGTAGAGTGTTTGTGAGCGGGAGCAAATGTTTGCGAGTCTAGTAGAGTGTTTGTGAGCGGGAGCAAATGTCTGCGAGTCTAGTAGAGTGTTTGTAAGCGTGATACTGTTTAATTCTAATAGAAATCTATGAATGCAGCAGTAGGCAGGGGTTGCCGAAGCTGGGTAAATTTTGTGTGTGATTTACTTTTTCAGCATATTTATTTCTGCGTTTTATTTCTGTGTTTGTATCGAGAAAATTTGCTATAACCCTATTCACCCCCCCTCTAGGGTTAATCTAGATCCTACAAGTCCATCCAATATCATAGTCTCTCCTGATCGGGAAGCCACTAGAGGATACCATACGGGCTACGGGAGAAATCCAAACTCGTACAAGGCTTGGTATGGTAGGTGACACAGCACAACTAGGCAGTGCCAGGGTAGATATACCAATTACGCTTCCGGGTCGGTGGTAACGCGTAGCCGCATCTACCGCCTACCTCGGACAAACTCCCCCAAATCAAAAGTGAAGGTGGCCACCGTATCAATCCAAAGTCAGAGTATAGTATCGAAGGGAAGTGTCCGATCAAAGGTGCTACCTTATTAACCCGTCGATCGCTCCTGTTTTACCCACCTTATGCCAACTCACGGGAGTTGGGTCCACGTATTTAACTCAGAGGAAACGCCGCCACCATCCTATTTCATTCTGGAATCTCCACCGCGTACACGGTTGTTAGAGTGGTTTTCGAAGTTGGCAGAGAGTATGACAACTTCCGATCCCTGTCTCTTTAACAACCAAACGTTATTATAACACCACGGTTATTTCAAAATAATTTATACCTTTAAAAACCAGAATAAAATATTCATTTCAAAACTACATAAACACGATATCATTTATATTTTTAAAACCCAAATCAATATGATATCATTTTTATTTTATAAATATCCCTTTTTCCCAAAATCATAATATTTTCAAATATATATATCTTAAACCCCATAGCTTTGAAACAAAATATCTAATACTTAAATGGTTTATGTATTAAACCGCTTTGCATAACAAAATAGCTTTTTAAATTTCATAAATAAATTTCAATTATAGTTTTAAATTCCCAAATAAACCATTTAAATTTTCCATATATTTCAAAGCTTTAATTATTCTACCATTTCAAAACTTATTCTTTGATAATTTCATATATATCAAATGCAATTACTATTATTTGGATTTGAAATGTTTACTTAATAAATCAAATACCATTTAAGTAAAACCTTTAAATTTCCAATAACAGGATATTCTCTCAATTTAATTGACTTGATAATATTCATTTAAATCGACTTGATATTCATTTAAGTCCTTTAAACCAAAATCAAGTTATAAAGGTCATACCTTTAAAACCCTAAATTAATTTAAATTTCAATTAAATTTTATTAGAGGAAAATTCTTAAATACCTTTATTCAAAGCATATCCATTTTTATCTTCCAACATTTATTTTATTTAAGACATTATAAACTCCAACAATAAATTTAAATAAATACTTAACCGTATTATATCTAAATAAAATTTAACTTTTATTTTTAAACTTCCTTTATTCTTTAAACCGAATTTATACATAGCTTTAATTCAAGCGTTTAACTATATATAAAAATAATATTTAAAAATATCAAAAATCAATACCCATTAAACCATATTCTTTCCAACCATAGAAAATCATTTCAAAAATAATTTTATATTTATATACCGCGGTGCCTGTATAAAATTGCCTATCCTATGTTCAAGTGATACGGATATTTATCATTTCAATCTGTAATTTAAAATAAAAATTACGATTTTATATCATTTCAAACCGCAACCCCGAATGAAATGAAAATGCATAATAACTTGTAGTTTATAACAATATAAGTACAACATCCATTCATCCATCATATCAATCATCAAACGTCTATCAATTTATCATCCAATTCAAACAATCACAACAATAAATAATAATTAATTACTGATAGTTAAATTTTCAATAATGAATTAAATAACTATTTAACTGTAGTTTATACGCAATAATAAATAAATTTGACTAGAAGTTTATATGCAATAATAAATTAACTAAAATTTTACTGGCAGTTTATATGCAAAAATGAATTAAATAATAAGTAAATTATATGAATGCAAATTTACTGAGATAATGATGAAATATATGCCAAACAGGTATATACAAATTTCTAAACACATCATAAATCAATTTAACAAACATAAGAAAATTTAGAAGTTGTGAGTGGGTTAAAACACTCACCTTTTGAATTTAAATTGAATTTAAACCCAAAATTTTGACCATCTCAGAATTTGTCCAAACCAGCGTCATCAAGTCCGAAATTTTAATACGATCCTACAAAAAAACCGCGCGTGAAACGGTGTTCGTATGCGAGAGTTATAGCAATAATTGTGATGGAATTTAAATTTTAAAATTACAAAAAAGTGAACATATACATTACTTGCCACGTCACTCAACAGAACGTCCTCTCTGTAACAAACGCACGCAAGTAAAACCGAAACACGAACCCAACTCAGCCCTCTATTTACCACTGTTGACCGACGTTTTCCCAGCGACTTTGGCCTCCAACTCGATGCCGACCACCACCATACTGCTTGCCCCGATAAGCCGCCCCTATGGCCGAAGACCGGGCTTCCCCCAAGGCCGCCGCCACCTCCGGTTTTTAAACCCTAATCCAAAAATTGACGCCAATCTAACCGTCAAATCGACAAACCAAATATATGGATGTGATCCCCTAGGTTTCCTCTCCAAAACCCAGAAGGGGTTTCTCGATCCGACGAAGTTGATCGCAGCGATGATGAACGACCGTGGATAAACCTTTAATTTCAGATCAAACGATAACTCGAATTGAAAAACAAATTGCACCAGCAGATTACGCATTTCGAAAGCTTCAACATATATTTTTTTTGAATTTTTTTGAGGACTTTGAATTTTTGACTTTGATTTTGGATTGTAATTGGATCTAGGGTTTGCATCCATTGAAGAAGAAGAGTAACTGATGAAATTTTACGCGCAGATAAATGAGAATAGGCGGAGGCTAGGGTTTAGCAGGTTATTTATAGGCAAATTGAAATAAATATATGGATCAGGTTGATAGATGTACGTGCTTACGCTAACGTGGTCCAAAAAGCCCGTTCTGACCCCGGAACGAAATCGGGTAAACCCATATATCAAAATAGGTGTTTTAAAATATTTTAAACGCGATGGAAAAAGTTTCACCTTCAAATTTCATCGTATGAAGAAGTTATGCTGAAAACAATATTTTTCAAATTGATTTCAATTGCATAAATTTCAAGGCGTTTCGAGTCCGCACGATCAAACGACAAGTCCGATCGCTACGAAACTTGAAACACTATTATAATTCACATTTACGGATCCGATGAAACTAGTTTCGTTGAAATCCGAGTTAGTGGCCAAAATGGCTATTTTTATATTAATTAAATAAATTAAAATAAATTAATTAATTAAATCAAATTTCCTATTTAAATTCTGAAATTGACAATCTTTAACACCTTTATTTCCTTAATCATTCACATTAATTAAACCAAATCTAGATGTAAATTTAGAGTTAACTAATTTATTCATTTCAGAGTTAAATTTCATATTCATTATATCCACAAATTAAAAATTAAATTTGCAATAGTTCTCTTTAATTGACTTTCATTCAATTATTCAATCTATAATTATCCAATAGATGAGACTACCATTGGATTCATACTCTATTACATAAATATCTCCAAATTTCATCTAAATTTATATTTACGTAATATCTAAATATTAAATTTCATTTTATTGCAATTAATCCAATTATTATAGTTCGCATCTCAAAAATTTGTAAATCTTTATTTCCATTCTTGTATTCAACGTACTTTCTTTATTACACCTGATGAAATCAACATTTGATTCAAAGTTTATTATAACAATATCCTCCCATTACATCTAGTTTCAATTAACGTAATAATAAATGTTGACTTTCATTTATTTGCAATAAATTCAATTTATTGAATTTTACACTTCAATCCAAATAATAAATCTTGCTTCCAAATCTTTAAATCGAACAAATTTCATAAAGTAAATAGGCTTATCATACATTACATCATATAAATTAACCATCTTCAATGCCAAATCAAATCTACCCCAACTGCATAATTTAAGTCAATTAATTGTAGTTGATTCCACATTAAATGTTATTAATTATAAATTGAAATCTTAATAAATTCGTTTATTGATTTAAAATCTTACTATTCAATAAATTGACAAATTTATGGGCATAATTAACATTGAATTATATTATATTTCTTGATTTAAAAATCTTTACATTAGCCAAATAGTCATATTTAAATGGAATTTTCATTATCTCCAATTATTATTTACCATCAGTTAAGATCTTAACATTTGTTCCATAAAGTCATTTGCACTAAATTAGTTACTGCATTAATTCCATTTTTATATAACATTAAGGTTAATTTAACTTTGATTGGTTTCCGATTTTATTAAATTTGATTTCTCATTTCAATTGCAAAATAGTAAATTTCAATTGCTACAAAAATTTATATTTAATATACATTTGAATTCCAATCAATTGGTATTGCACTAACCTTATTACATTAAATTACATTCAGTTTCAAATTTTTATAGAATTAAATTCTAATTACTTACCATTTAATTCATCAATCATTGATTCCATCCAATCACCATTTAATTTACACTAATTCGTCAATTTGTACCATATATCTCTTTTTCCTTAAAATAAATTTATGTTTCTACTAAGTTTTCATTTACACTTCTGTTAACATATTATTAATTATTAAAGTAACGTTTGTTATCAATAACAACATTATAATTATTTAACATTTAAATGAACTTTATTTCTAATAAATTCATTGACAATTAATTAGATAATTTATAATAGTCGCTATTCTACTCTTAAATTTATTTCCAAATAACGTACTATCTGATTACCTAAATTTATGATCAAATACCATTACAGTGGTCATTGCATTAATCAATTAAATCCTTTCCTTTATTTATGTTCAATTTAAAAACGGGTATAATCTTTCACTATTTCATTCACTAGAATTTTATTCAAATTACTAATGAATAAGTTTTAATTACCCTGACTATATTTTAATTTAGCATTCATTCCAATATTAATTTATCACCTTTATTATTTCTACAAAAATTTAATTACAAAATCCTATTTAATTAACAAATTAAATTGTCGAAATTTACGGGTCGTTACACTTCACGAACAGATTGTCGTCGATCGGCTTCATTTCAAACGATCTCCACCGTTGATTTCGTAATACTCGTCGTGCTCTTAAATTTTGTAGTTGGAGGTTTGTTGTATTTGCTTATGGATTTGAAGATTTTGACGAAAGAAAATCGAGCATTTCTGGCCATTAACGAAAAAGTGGCGGCCAGCCATAGAAATGAATTAGGGTTTGCAAAAATGAGGAATTTACGTCCTTTTATAGAAAATTTACGCGCACTATTCATCCGAAAATTATCCGAACTCCAAACGAAGCGTGCCGCCTGGCGTTTATAGTGTTTTACCCCCATTCCGAACATAATGGAATATATATCAAGAGCCAATTCGATCGTATTTGGAAGATATGTTTTCAAATCGACTATTTAAATTTAAAATTCACTTAAACCGATTTCTATGCGTTTTAGCTTGCCTCGGACAAACCGTACATCCGATTGACATGAAATTTGAAATATTATAATAATTTCACATTACGGATCCAATGAAACTGGTTTCATCGAAATCTGAGTCTGTTTGAAAATGGCTATTTTCACTCGTTAATTAAATATTAAAATATTCAATTTCTACAAAATAACTTTTAATTCGATTTTAAAAGTTCTATAAAATCATTCTAAATCAAATAAGATTTAACTTAACTTTATAAATCATTTTTATTCACTTTAAATCCAATTTCCAATTATTTCTGCAATTTCAAATATTAACTTATCGATTTAATTATCCAGTTAAATCACTATATTCGAAATAAAATCTATTCAGCTTATAAATTTAAATTTTGCATATTTAAAATCAATTAAATGTATGAATTTCAAATGACTGAAATTCTGGGTCGTTACACTTCGCCTTAGTCCTCCAGAAAACATGTCTTCAAACATTGAAATGCCCAGGCTGACTCGAACGTAATGGAAAGATAAAACATTCGAGTCGGAATTAAAATTCTTTTGTAAATTAAATCAACAACAAGTAAATATGAGTGTAATAGCTTTAGAGATGTTTACGGGATTTTACATCTCCTATCCAGTGTACAACGTGCATGCAATAAATTAAGAGATGTTACAGGATTTTCCATCTCCTAAGGATCCGTTAAACTATCTATATGTAGTAAAATACGCTATATATAGTGTCTATCGGTAATGTAAAGTATTAAAATAGCGTTATGGCTTTACATTGATCCCCCTTAACACATTTTTAAGCAGGTAGTCTATGCAGGTTTTGTAACACAACCAGTAAAGTCGGTAGCCAGTGAGTCCCCTATAGATACCATACTAAAACAAAATCATAGTAGGTGCATATAAGGATAAAAGTATGATAAGGCACGTGAGGCAATGCCCAAGGTAAGATTCTACCAGTTTACCCTTTCTGGTTAGGGCAACGCATCGTAGCTTTGACTACCCACCAAGTCCACCAACCCCAAATCAAATCAAGGTGCATAGATCAAGTCCAAAATCAATGCAATAATACGAAGGGTTGATGGCCTCAAAAGGTTGCAAATCCCTTGGCCAGACATAGGCTTCTGTTTTATTCATTTCCAATTGACACAAGTGTTAGAGTCATCCATCAGCGTTCTCCTTCTTCAAATCCAGCAAACGCCTCTAATTCAACCTTTACATTTTGGAAAACATCTATCGCATACATAGTTGTTAAAGTTGTTTCAATATTGACAGAGAGAGTGCCAATAAGTGGCTTAGTCTTTTTAACATCCAAACGTCATTTTTCACACCAGTTGGTTCTTTTATATTTTGAGACTGCTTCATATTTGATATAAAAATATCATATTCAATTCAAAATATCCTTCATTTCAAAATCATCATATTTACTCAAAATATGTAATTTTCACTTGAAAATATCATTTCACATTCTAACGTAAGTGATAACCTCGTTTAACCACAGTCGCATTTAAATTGACGACTTAAATATAAACATCTCAACCTTGCACATTTTGAAAT
This sequence comes from Allium cepa, assembly GCA_030765085.1. Taxonomy (NCBI): domain Eukaryota; kingdom Viridiplantae; phylum Streptophyta; class Magnoliopsida; order Asparagales; family Amaryllidaceae; genus Allium; species Allium cepa. Next base: position 240,672,326 of record CM060944.1, read on the forward strand.
TTTAGAAAATAGGTTGAATAGTTTAAGAAGTTTAAAACTGTTTAATAATTTAAATACTATGATATAAAATGGTCTGAGTATTGGAAATGCTTTATACAGTAAAATAATTTGGAAAAATCTAAATAATTTGAATATTAAAATGATACATTTTTAAACAATTTATAATAAAATAATTTATTTTGAAAATAGTATCAAATCAAACTGTTTCTTCCCATTTCAAACAATTTGGCCCCATGTCCTAATTTCAAATCAACAAAACTCAGTTTTCAATCTTCCAAGTCAATTGACCCAATTTCAATTTGGTTTCAAATTAACTTGATTTCAATTTCAATTAGAAATAACTTCAATTTTCGAAACATTCATTTTTTTTTCAAATTCTATTCAACAGTTCAATTCCACATTTTAAATTCCAATCCAATTCTTATTCTAACCCATTTCAATTTATATCAATTCCAAGTCAAATTTCAATTTACTGATTTAAAACACTTAAGTCAAATTAAACCTCACTGTTCAATTTTAAGATCCAAATCTTTAAAATAATTCAATTTCTAAAATTAAAGTCATATATCGATTTATAACTTTACATTTCCAATTTAATTCTTTTAAAAAAATTTCTTTTAACCAATTTCAATTTCAACCTCTAAATCTTGGATTAGAAAATAATTAAATCCATATAAACCAACAGTTTATTTCCTTTAAACAATAACATTTAATCAAACTCCAAATTTAATTTTTTAAAGCCATTTAATTTAACCAATCCAGTGTCCTTATATAATTTTTTATCTTATGGCCAAGTGACCAGTTATTTCAATTTTAATTGTATGGATGGATATATATCATTTCAATCCAAATCAAAATGTCTTAGATATATATCATTTAAACATATTTCTTAATTTATTTGAAATGATTCAAATAACAGTTTGTATGCTTCAATTAATATACAAGGTGATAATAGGGATATATAAAAATAAATAAACATCCAGTCGTCCAAAATGTCAACAAATAGACATTCATCACAGCCAACATCCAAATTAGCCAATAAATCACAATAATTTACTAGTTATCAATATCTGGTATTGATAAGCAATTAAATTCAATATTAATTAAAATGTTAATTAAATTCAATATAAATTCAATTTAAATTTAAATGACAGTTTAAATCACTAAACAACAATGAAATTTTATCACTTCATAAATTTAATTCAACTAACATAAGATGGTTCAGTATTGCGTGAATGAGTTAAAGCACCCACCTTTGATTTATAGTCGATTGAAAATCCAATAAAAGCACAAAATCCAATGGTCTCCAAATTCAACCAAACAAGTTTCAAATTGTTTAGAATTTCGATACGAACCCAATAGAAGAAACTGCGCATCAATCGGAGCTCGTATGAAAATGTTGTGCTAGTTAGAAGGTGGAAAATTTAAACTTTAAATTTAAATTAAACAAAAGGGAAAAAAGGAATTACCATCGTCTCAAAATCTAGCGCACGCAAAACTTAACCGGCCATTTTCCTTCCCATCCACATGGCCGCCACATTCGACCCCTATTACCAAATCCATGCTCGCTGTCACATTACTCATGTCCAGGCGCCCCTCTAGCGAAGTCGCGGCCACCAACGGCGCTTCTAGGCGCATTGCGCCGTCGCACCATTCACGGTCGAATTCCGATGAATCTCGATGCCATCTCGATGATATGAGACCGTAAATCGACTCCATTCATCGCCCTCTACACTCCAGTATCCTCCGATCTCGTATAGTCGACGATACACCGTTGATCGACAAGCCCTAGTTTCAACAGTCGTGGCTGTTTTGGTGTTTTCTGGACAAAGCAAAACTCGATTGTAAAAGAAAAATGCAAATGCAGATTACATTCGTCGAGAGCTTCGCAATGATATATTATATGATGTGGTTTGAGCAGTTTGAATTTTTGATTTGATTTGGAATTGTAATTAGGGTTTTGATATGTCTGTCATTGAGAAGGAACATATATTGAAACAGATAAATAGAAATTGTACGTACATACAACAAAATAAAAGACTGCTAGGGTTTATAACAGCCTATATATAGACAGAGATGGATAAGAATGGATGGAACATATCGAATTGCGTCAAAGCGATAATAAAGACCCAAAAATCCCGCTTCGTTCTCGAAACGAAAATAGGTTATCCCATTTATCGAAATATAGGTTTTCAATATTTTTAAACTCGATGAAACTAGTTTCAATCTCTAATTCCAGTGTATGTAGAAGTTAGCTTTTAAAATCAAATTATTCTAATTAAATTCCTTTAATTGATTTCTACGTGTTTCGAGCTCCCATGATCAAACGATAAGTCCGATCGCAATGAAACTTAAAATCCTATCATAATTCACTATTACGGATCCGATGAAACTAGTTTCATCAAAATCTAAGACATTATCCAAAAATACTAATTTTCACATTTATTAAATAAATTATTATTAAATTGATTTAGTCACCTTTAAATTACCAATTAAAAGTGTTCTATCATCATTCTTAGTCAAATTGAAATTAATAATCTTTTAAATTTTAATTTTCCATGTTAAAGTCAAGATTTAAATATTAAATTAATTTCAACGTTAAATCAAAACAGTAATAAAATTCCAGTTAATTATATTCCAAATTTCAATAAATTCTTTTATTTTGATTTACACCCTTATTATTAAATCAACCAATACCTGATGAATTTATTTAACATAATTTTCCATCTTATAATTCTCGTCACTCTAATTTAGAGTCTTTTCTTATATTAACTGCAATATTTAATTGCAATAAATTTCATTGATTCCCAAGTTAATTCCAAACGGATTAAACAATAAGATTAGAATAAATCAATTGTTAGAACTTAGCAATTTAAACCTATTTCAGAATTAATCATTACATCTTAATGATTCAACACATTTATACATTGCACACAAAGGTTAATAAATTACTTACCACCTAACTTATTTCATATTCTATATTAAAACCAATTAAATAAAATAACATACAATTTCACCATTAAATACAACATTGAATTTATTCCCTATTTACAATTATAAACAAATTAATTTTTCAGTTATATTCAAATTAAGCTTTACAATTACATTCCAAATTAAACTTTACCATTACAATTGATTGAAATTTCGTTAAACAATTGTCAATTTCATTCAATCAACATTATTAAATTATACTCTAATAATTTTTCCCATTTATAAATCATAAATTTTAATTTATGACAATATTAAATTCAGAAAATCTTATTAAATTTAATATTTTTAATTATCAAAAATGTGGGACATTACAGTGCTCCTACTTCTTTATCTTCTTCATAAACGCTCTCATAATGAAGTGTTGTATCTATGATATCTTCAAATGAACTATAGAGCTGAGACAGAAATATGGCCCTAAGGTCTTTCCATAGTCCTCGAACAAACTTCTCATTCTTCTCTAGAGGTGTGGTAATTAATGCTGGTCTGTATTTCTATAGTGCATTAAATCGATTCGCATACTCTTGTACTATCATGTTATCTTGCTTCAGATCAATAATTTTCTAACTAGAGTTACCTTGGACGCTTCAAGAATAAAAGAGCTATAATCATGTCATTGAATCACCTCCATGAAATCTCTTCTTCAAGAATCTTTGAAGTCATAGCATTGTACCAATCTAATGCACCGCTTCGTAGTTGTTTAGATGCAAGTTTCCTCTTCTATAGATCTACAAATGCCATATCATTGAAGATTCTCTTACAAATTCTTAGCCAGACCTATAGGACCTTTAATATTAGATAATGGCTTACCGCCTATACTAGCATAATCACTACACGGTCGAGTAAAGTTTGAGAGAGGAACATGATTTGGTGTTCTGGCTACTATGGCATCGTACATTCCTCTCATAAATTTCTTCAACTAATCCATGGTCATCATTACATCAGAAGCACTAGTGCTACTAGACTGACCGTAATGGAATCTTGTCTGTTCACCAATGTGATGACCTTTGATCTAACTATATTTTCTGTTTCAGGGAGGTGAAAGACAACTTCATTAGAAATTTGGGATAAGTATAGATAGAAATCACAAATTAATAACAAATTTTTTCGTATCTATACTTATACTAAATGCTAACAATCAATCACACAGTTGCTCAAATTTCAAAAGCAAATCCACCAACGTGTGTATCCAGTATACAGGTTTTCTAGACTCGGGTACACCATCTAGTCTCACTCTTATAAAACCAATTTATGTTTCTATCTTCGAATTATTCTAACGTAGGATCTAATACAACTACATAATGCCCCGACCTAGTAGCTATGCTATTAGAGAGAGGTTACCATTTGAAAACACAGAGTAAAGGAGTGATCGTTCGTATATACTCACTTTGTCAACAAGAATGTGTGCTATCATATACCTGAATCATTGTAAAGCACGTATCTAATCTCAGCTCAAAGCACTATACACAAGTTTCCTAGGGTGAATAATATAAGGAAAGAATTACATAAACCAAAAAATCTACAACAAGCATAGTGTGGTCAAAAAATCACACACACATGTATATTGATTACGTCCTTATATATATAATACATACAAACATCAAATTACCAACATCTTCAAAAAGATATATACTAGTAACATAACTATGCACATAGTCACCATCCCTCTTAAATACTAGAGTACTTTCCTGAAGTTTTGAATGGCCTAGTCAATCATCTCATCTTCTATGGCTAGTACTATAAAATATGAGAAATGGAATACTATATCTAGACCATACAGATTCCTCTCCAAACAGCATAAGACAGAAATGATGATGTGAAAGTACATCCTGAAATACAACCTTGGCCCGACCCTAGGTTGTTAAAATAGATAACAGTTTGAGTCAGGCTAGAAACTAGCTGCGAGTAAACACAAATATCAAACACTAAAAGAGAACCGAACAAAATCATCACATTTGTGTGTCAGTTACCAAAACACATGTAGTTATCATAAATAAATCATATTACAAATGTTCTATTTCTATTTAATCTAACCACAATCGCAAATCTATTCAATTGTAATTCTTCCTACACACAGTTTACTAATATCACATCATGTAATCATATAACAGTGATATATTTGATCAACTACCAAAAATTGAATCGACCTATTGATAGCCAGTAGCACCTATGACTCAATATACTAGAATCTGAATCAATACCAAGTGATAACGAATATCACCTATGAATTAGCATCGTGGGTGCACTCTTACAAACAACAATCTCGTAAAATAGGTTATTAGGATTAGTGACACTGGGGTAAGGATGCTACACTCAGGATGCTATCCTAAGTCAATCCACCTAGGATGGATACTAGCTCTATCTGGTATAGCACTCTTTGATAAATTTACAATATTTAATATTTTTTACAAGTGTATATATGATAGTACTCCTACCTAATTACTGTTAATCATTAAGGGGTTTGATATGTTCAAATCGCAATTTGATGGTAATCCCTCCTAACTGTTGTTAACCCTATGCCACTAAGGGACATACCATATTATATATTATTTAACCTTTGTTATATGATAGTATTTCCCACCTAACTACCATGTATCTAGTGTTACAAAGGTTTACAGGTTTAAATCACAATATTATCACTTTATTCAAATAACATACATGATTAATTATTCATATATACATATATATACATGCAGATAATTAAACATTTGATAAAATATTTCAATATGCGGTGGTGGTAAAGCCTGCCCTTGCAAAAAATAAATAACTAAATACGGTGGTGGCTAAGCCTATCCGTGCGAAACTAGAGTAACTAAATGCGGTGGTAGAGCCTGCCCTTGCAAAAATAAAATAACAGAATGCCATGGTGGTAGAGCCTACCTTGCAAAAATAAAACAACAAAGTGCGGTGGCATAAAAAAAGTAATATAACAAAATAAATAATAGTAGAGCAAAACAAGAGGAGACACACTTCCTTTGATTTCTAAACAATTTTATGATTTATGCTTTAATTTCAATTTATTTAGAAGTTTTTTATACTTTAATTTATGGAGGAAAAGGAATAAGGATTTAAACGGAAGGAAGTAAACAATAGAGGTGGGAGAAGTTTACTCACTCAATTGAAGCTTCCACTTGATCTCTGGCTGGAGGTGTCAATAGAGGTATAGAAAAATATGAGGGAGATAAATGAATGAATAAAATGAGAGAAACAGTAGGAGTTTATATATAAGAAAGGCATAATCACTCTATTTTGTTTTATTATGCAAGTAATCATATTATTTATTTTTATTTGGCAAGTAATTATGTGATTTTGTTTTATTAGACAAGTAATTTTGTTACTTTATTTTATACTATTGTTTTATTAGGTAAGTGTATACTATTTTGTTTTATTAGGAAAGTAATTATGTTAAGCATATTGTTTTATTAGGCAAGTAACTATCCTATTCTGTTTTATAATATTTTTGTTTATTAGGCAAGTAATTATACTATTTTGTTTTATTAGGCAAGTAATTATTTTACTTTGTTTTGTACTATTATTTTATTAGGCAACTAATTATACTATTGTTTTATTAGATTACTCATTATACTATTCTATTTTATTTGGCATTTCATTATACTGTTTTGTTTTAAATTATTGTTTTATTAGGAAATTCATAACGGAATATTGTTTTATTAGGCAAGTTTAATAATGCTTTCTTGTTTTGTTAGGCAAACTCTTTTCTTAATTTCAAAGAAGTAGTCATTATAATTTGTTTATCAAGCAAAGAAAAAAATTGTCTTCTTAGTTTATTTTGTTACCATTCGAGGATACAAAATTCCTTTTCCTTTCTTTTAAATAAAACCTAAATTATCTTTTTTTATAATGAATTTTCAAATTGCTTCTAAAATATATTTTTACTGTCAAATTATAATATGCCAAATTTCATATTGTTACTTATTCCATGAAGTCTTACAACATTCTTCATGAATAATTTCGCCAAACCAGGTGTCGTCCTTGTCAACTTAATAGGGATGAAGTGTGCACTTTTGGTTAGCCTAGCAACCACTTTCTAAATACTTTCATTTCCTATATTCGATCTTGGCAATTCATTAAGAATATCAACAAATATAGAGTCTCATTTACAGAGTGACTTTCCAAAGTTTGAAGTGGTCTACTTGGCTTTTAATGCTCTTCTTTTACTTATTGGTAACTCAAACAATGCTTTAACCACAAGCCTACATCTCTCTTTATATATTTCCAAAAGAAACTTCTCTTGATATCTTGTTATATCTACATACCACCAGGATGAATAGCAAACTTTGATTAGTGACATTCTATAAGAGTTTCCTTTCTCATATTATTCACATTCGAAACACACAATCGTTCTATCTTCCTCAACCATCCTCTTGAATCGAGTGTGAAATCCTTCAAATCATCAAACTCACTTCCCTCTTTTAGTCTCTTTATTCGATCGGCTAATATTGGATCATCATTTTGGCTTACAGTAATCCTTTCCCTATATATCGGTCGAATTTCTAGACACGAAATCATTGCGGTACTCTGGCTAGAACTAACCGTAGATCTCATTCTAACTTCACACGAAGCCAATGCCTCTAAATCGTTCCATTCAAATAACATCGCCAATACCACATTTTGATGTTTTCTACTAAGTGCATTGATAAATTTATTTCCTTACCCCGATGTATACTCAATCCCAAAGTAATATGCTGTGAAAAAACTCCATCCATCTTTATTGCCTCATATTCAACTCCTTTTGAAAGAATAAATACTTCAAGGACTTAAGATCCATAAACAGCTTGAATCGTGCTCCTAAATTAGATCGTCTTCATACTTTCAATGCAAAGATCATAGCTGCCAACACTAAGTCATGCATAGGATATCTAACTTCATGTAGTCGAAGCCATTGAGAAGAAAAGGCAATGACTCCATCTCTCTAAATCAATACAGCTCCTAATCCGGTTCCATATGCATCGGTATACACCATCAATTATAAAATCCCATCTAGTATAACCACATAGGCACATTGGTCAATAAATACTCTAGCTTTCAAAATGAATCTTCCCATTATCTATCCACACATACTTTACTTCCTTCCTTGTTAGTTTAGTCATCAATGCCGCCTTACAAGAGAAATCTTTAATAAGTCTTCGGTATCAGCTAACCAACCCTAAGAAATTTTAATCTCAATTACGGTCTTAGGTCTTTTCCAACTGTTAATAGCTTCGACCTTCGAAGGATCAATAGATAATTCATTCTTAGAAAAAATATGCAAGAAAATTTCACTTCTCTTTTCCAGAAATAATATTTTGGAAACATCGACTTTAGGTTATGTTGCCTTAGCATATCTAGTGCTATTCTTAGATGAACTTCATGATCTTGTTAATTCATAAAATATATCAAAATGTGATCTATAAATACTAACACAAATATATCCATATGCTTAAGATTCTGTTCATCAAATCCACAAAGAAAGCAAGCACATTGGTCAGTTCGAAGGGCATGACTAACCGTTCATATGACCATATCTTATCTGATAACTTGTTAATGATATGCTTTCCTATGCAACTCCCAATTGGTGGAAACGTTCTTGTAAATCCGAATATGAGAATACCTTAGCTCCACTCAATTAATCAACATAATCGTCTATTTCAGGGAAAGGATGCCGATTCTTTATCGTCCTCGCATTCAACATTTCACTCCCAATACACACCCTTAATGACCCATCAAAGATCTTTGGGAACACTGCCATAACTTTCCAAGGCAAACTGATTGGTCTAATAATTCTTCCCTTCTAAGTCCACTACTTGCACATTTAATTCCTTCATCGCTATATGTCTCATTCAACTAGGCGGTCTACTCTACAACATATTTCTACAGTAGTCATGTTACATGCTAAAAAATATTGGCATACTCTCTTAATATGAAAACCCGATTAATTTCATCCTCCATGCCTTCCATAGCACCCAACATTGCAGAGACGTCGAAACTCGATTCTTCAAATGAGTATATAAGTCGATTATAACAATCAGGGTGCTTTAAGGATATTATTTATCTCAGCAAAATACCCTAGCCTCATACATACTAAACCAACCCTACCTAAAATTATCCCAAAACCCACAAAATCAAACACATGCTAATTGTAGACAAACATATGACCTAAAAATCAAACTCAACATAGTCAAATCTCATTCCAAGAGTTGCATAGTGTGACGACCCGCCCTTCTACTACTAGAAAGACGTATCGTCATTAAGAAAAGAAAGGGATAGAAATAGAAAAGAAAGGAAAGAAAGAACAACAACATCAGAATCTCACAGCGGAATGGAACAAAATATAATATATCACATAAATATTACATAGTTTTACATATATCAGAGTTATACAATATCAATACATATGACAGTCATACATACATCGATCAGTACATACATCAGAGGTACAGTTCACATCAACTACTGACACAGCGGATCTAGATAGATATCTACATACGTCTGGAAACTCCTTCTCCAAGTTCCTCCAGAAATCAAAGTCCCAAAACCTAGCACTTGGCTACTCAAAAAAATTTGAGTACCCAAGAGTTTATGAAAAACAAAATATAAACTCCGGGTCAGACATGGGTCGGGTATGAGTAAACGGTTTAAATTGTTTAACTTTGAAAACATTTGAAAATAAAGGTATCACGTAAGACTCCCCACAAATAAATACGGGCAAGTTTTTACCTTACGCTAACCAAAACATTTCATAGGAAATCCAGTGATATTATAATAGTGTCTAGGGTTTTCAAGTAAATAGAAAATAGTCGAAATTGTTACATGATTAAATTCCAGCTACTAGCCACAAAAGTGGGTAATGCAAATCAAAACCGTAGGGTCTCGTAGGGAAAATGGATTTCCAACAATGACAGGGCTACTGGGGTACCGCCCGTCACAGTCCGGGGCCTAGATCACCATACCGAGGATTACTCCCGACCCCCTACAACACAAGGTCGGAACCATTCCTTACTGAACAGTCCCGAACAAGATAAACCCCGCGGTTGTAGCTAGCAACCGCCCACACAGGCAAAATAAAAAGGGACATCTAGATAGGGGAATATCTTGTCCTGCTTGGGCATGACCCACCTAACCTTGCTGCATCTCCCCTGTTTTAGCCATTCCCGGTTGATGAGGCTTGAGGCTGCGATTACCTTTACATGACATATCACTTAGAATGCTCATCGTCCGCCTAACGATGTGCTAAAAGCATTCAATCCATACAAGTTCGTTCCGGATTCGAACGAAACCGAAGGAATTATCTCGTCACACTTATTTTGGAATCACCCTCCAAGTCAACGACGATAACCCTTGCATTCTGAAAACACCATCTCGATCTTCATTTCATAATTCACGACCTATCGTTTAAATTGGATCAATGTGGTTTTCGGAATATCAATTGGATACCCGATCCCGGTCTCATCGAAATCCAAACGCCATTTTAAAGGCCAAGTTGTCTAATTAACTTAATAGTTTAAATAATTTAAATTCAACAATTGAATTAATATAGCATTTATCACAGATGAATCATACACAATTATACAGATATATCACAGCATATCACCGAGCATCACAGAATATCATCAAATAAATATCACAAACCAGATATCCTACATACACAACAATCCATAAGCAATCATTTTAAATTCTCATTGCAATTAATTCAATTTAAAATCAGTTACTTGAGAATTAATCACTTAACCCTGTTTAATTAACGATTAATTACTTATTTCCTTTCAAATTATTTGAGTTAGTTAATCATTGCTTAATCAATTATTAAGTCTTAATTATTTAATTTTTTAATTATTTTATATCATCATTTAATTTATTACTTCTTATTCCAGTTGTTTAACTCTAATTACTTAATTTACTATTCCTTATTCATTAATTAAGTACCCTTAATTATTTATTAATAAGACTTAATTACCCATTTAACTGCTAATTACTTAATTAATTAATTATTAATTCTAAATTAAATTAATTAATTAATTAACTATTTGTTTATAATTAAATTACTTGATTAATTAATGATCAATTCATTTGTTAATTAGCTTAAGTAGTTAATTACAAGTTTATCTTATTTCTTAATTATTAATCGATCTCTAATTATAGTTATAAAGTAAGTACTTTCAATTACTTCCGACAATAATTAATTAATATTAATTATTCATCTTAATTAACATTTAAAAACAAATTTTCTTTAACTTGAAAATCAATTTAATATTAACTACACAACTTAATTGTTAATTAACTTGTACTTAACTAAGATTAATTGCTTAATTAAAATAATAATTAAGTGTTTCAAAACATCGTTACGTATTAAATAAAATCATCATAACCTGAATCCAAAGTCTTCACAATACTTAAAAATTTATGGAAAACCAAACTTTAATTTAACCTCAACACTAATGCAAAACTGTATTTTGTCAAAACCGAGACTCCCCTATTCAAAACTCGTGCGCTACTTCGGGTTAACCCTCAAAATCACCCGTGCCTTACCTGTACGCACACCCTTCTTCTTCTCTCCTTTTTTTTTATGTTTACAGTATGTTTTAAATTGAAACTTATGTTTTTAACAAGGTAAATTAGTATCAGGAAGCAAACATATGCACAGGATACTCGAGCACAACCCGAAGCCTCCCCCATTTTCGCTCGAGCACGACTCGAGAAAAATGACAATGACGAAAACTGACAACACTCACCGCCTCCACGCCGTACACGTGCATGGCGGCATCTCCCTTCTTCGACGAACAACGATAACATCAACAAGCCACAAATCATCACTAAGCTCGTAATCCAAACTCAAACTACAAACAAAAATTCGAATTCAAAAATTTGTTGTTCGCTCAAAAAAACTGTAATGAACACTCGAAAAATCGCCTTGCCACCACCGCAGGGATCATCGGCATCACCCATATTTCGTCCACGCCTCGACAACACGACCATCCTCCCTTCCCCAAACTCTCGTGCAGCTCGATCACGTTATGGTGGCAAATTCGACTCCTAACAGACACGATCCCTAAACCCTATTATGATCACATATCCAAAACTCAAGCAATTTAAAAAATTTCTGATAATTTTCATGAATTCACAAGGGCTAAATCTTGCTTCAAGTCAAGTTTCACTGATTTTTATTGATTCGATTTTCAGGAATTGAGAGCAACGCAAATTTCATTCACCTTCAAACTGCTCTCGAATTTCTTAATTAAAAATCCATCCTTTTTCTTTAAAAATCATGATTTGCTGTATAGATTCAATATGCAATCTTGAATCAGTATTTTGCAACCATTGAATATTAAAAAATATCACTTGGTTTACTTGTACATTAATATTACAGTGAAGTACTTGACGAAAATGATTGTAATCACCCTTTAAAAATCTTAGTTTAAGTTTTGCATCTTGTTTTGTTGAGAATCAAAGCTTAGAAATGATTTAAGTAAGAATGACTTGAGTTTGATCAAAATATGAAGCCTGTACCAAATTCAGAATCATAGAGCATCTCAAAACATATGCAACTGAAGCATAGACAAACAGTTGATACATGAAGATTGAACTGTTAAATTAACTTTAAAACTCTTAAAAATTAAGTTTACTCACTCTGCATAATTCCAAAACAAAGAATAATTTGATGTTGAACATCTGAAGCTTGAAACTGTCTTGAATCAACAGTATGAAACTGCCTGGAATTTCTGTCTTGATTTGAATAAAGATTGAGTTTTGTTTTCTCAAGTTTTCTTTTTTTTCTTACAGTTTACTGAATGAATCAAATACAAGATGAATACACATTTATATAAAAGATAACAGTTGGATGGGGGAGGTAGTATCTGGTCAGCTCCTTCCTTATGAACATATTTTTATGATATTGAATTGAAAAAAATGTTGGCCGAGAAGAAGCAAGTACATGTTTTGTTACTTAATAGGCTTACATACTATAATTACATTTGCTGTTTGAATATATTTGAGCTGCAGGCAATAAATGTTTATCTTCCTTTGTTCTTTTCAGGTTTGCTCTTAGGTTTTAGTTGAGTTTATAAACGAACATACTAATATGATGGGTATATATATAGCAAGGCTTTGAACAGTATAGGTATTTAGTGGACAAGTTTTATTTGTTTTACCTTATATGACTTGAATTAAATTGCTGCAATATGAAAAGATATTGAGATTTCGGCTGAAAGATTATTTTGTAACCTGAAATGACAAATTGTGTACTTAGCATTAATGAACACGTCTTCAATTATGTTAACATATAATTAATGTTCCCTAATATTTGTAATTTGTATATAGATATTTGCTTTGAGAATAAAGATAAACTTGAATATGCTGTAAACACTTGTCTTCTTTGCATATAAAGTTTTACAGCTGCATGAATACAAAATTTTGTTAAAATTTGTGTTGTGCAGAAATATGTTTCAGGTTATTCTTTTTAACCTATGCATTGAACATGTTCGTATGTTATTCAGTTATGAAAATAGCTTCTGTTAAAAGTTTTGTGTTGTACAAATGAATTTTACAGGTTATTGTTTTGACTATATTAATTGTATTCTACTTGTACTTCAGATTTTTCAAGCATTTTGATTTATAACATACTTTCGTTTTGACTATGACTGAGTTATATTCAATATGGTGATTTATATTAGCTTTACACATTTGTTTGTATTTGTATTTTAGCTAACAATATTTAAATATGTACAATATAATTTACTTACATTCATATTTATATTTCATATTTATTTCCATTTGTATTTTAACTATAAATTATTAAGTTATATTCATGTGTTTGACTTACATTTATACTTCTTTCTATATTTATATTTTACATTAACAAGCTTTGATTTTATTTTGAACATTATTTTCTATATGTTGCATTTACATATTTATAACAAGAAAAGTATTTTCCTTTAATCATACAAGATAGATTTTACTTTAAATATTCTTAGGAGATTTATTTTAAATTTTCAAATCAATCTTCTTTTAAAAATACAATTTATATAAATAAATAGCAATAATTCCAAAATCATATTCATTTTAATATGATCAAACTACTTTTCATTTAATTAAATTAAATATATATTAAAATAAACGGGGCCAGAAATCCAGGGTCGTTACATTCCTCCCCCCTTAAAATAATTTCACCCCCGAAATTTAAAACAAAGATAATTCTAAAAGCTGTTATACCGACCATTCAAACGTATATATCATTCATACATTAACAAACAACCAAACAGTCTATCCTAACAAACAACACTAGCTATCTGAACATGAATCCAGATAAGTTTTTCCAAAACTATCCAGAGTTGTCTCTCGATGATCAACAATCCGAACTGGATTCCCGACCACAGTCAAATTTGATTCAACTTCCAAACTCCTGAACTACTGGTTTAATGATGAATCATGAACAAATTTCCTTAGATGGGATATATGGAATACATAATGAATTCCAGACATCCATTCTGGCAATTCAATACTGAAATCTACAGTATTAATTCTTTCCAAATTTTATTGACTTCTTTACAGAATTTCAATATCTGTTCAATCAAGCCCGTACGATGCACATATACCATTCGTACGCAATATCAAATCCGATCGCTCGCTTGATCACACAATTTCTCTTCCGAACTAGTATCGTCCACCCGACTTCGTAGTACGGACTCAGATGTGGTTTCTTGATCAGAAACTGTAATTCTCCTTGCATAGCCACAACTATGATAGAGAATTTCCAGAATCAATCAAAATCCATATCCATGGTTCGTCGTCGAAAATCGAGTGAAAAAATCCTAACTCGGATCAATATAACTATCTCGAAATTCTGTGCTTGAATCTGGATCAAATTGTTATGCGAATAAAATAATTTACATACATCCTACGTATTTATCCATTGATTGTCAACTATATCAATTTCCTTTTATTCACATTATTTTGACTTCTATCTACTTGGAATAATTTTCTCAATATCAAATTTACTTAAGAATTTCACCATTCATTTCTTAAGTTTAATATAAGCATTATATATACTCTTATATTATTCCTCTACAACTTTAGCCTTTATATCCTCTTATTTAAATCAGAATTTCCAATTCCCTGTGAATTCAATTTATCTTCAACTCTGAATATTAAATTTTACTGACTATCTTCCATTTATAAATGATTCCTATCATTATTTTAAATTAGTTTCATCCACTAATTTATTTAAATTTTCAATTTGAAATCATTTTGTTGCGAATTTTTTTTATAAGCACATATGTAAAGTTTTGACACTTATTACAATTATTTTCAACCAATTCTCAAATCATTCCCTTCCGTTTAAGTGATTTACAACTTACTTGCTTATATATATAATCCACTTGAGCAAAACAAACTCATATCCATTCCAAATAATTTCAAAATCATCCTATTTTGCTTCTAATAATTCATAGCATTTTATCTAATCCATTTACAACGAACGACCCATTTTCTTATGCAATTTGACAATATTATTGTGAATAAATAATTACTTAAGCTTTATAACAATTTTAAATTGATTCCAACTCAATTTACACTTGATTCCATCCCAATTAATTTATTCACAATCTTTTCATTGCATTTTCTTTCATTTCAAAAAGTTTGATTCCAAACCATTTTATTAAACTTGACAACCAATATTTTAAATAACCATCGCACATTGAGGTCATTTATTTTCTTTAAACTGTTCTACCCAACAACTTAAGTTTATTCTATTCCACCAATTTCCATTTAAATCTTTGATTTGATTTTCCTTTAATCAAATCCCAACTATTTACTAATTTATTCGATTAGTTTATTCTTTTATCCATTCTTAAATTTTAATTTACATTAACAATTCATTATTGAGTTTATTTATGATGAGGTCATTCAATTTATGCTTGAATTAGATTTGTTTACAACCCACTCCAATTCTAATTTAATCCAATTCAGTACTTACTTGGTTTATATTTACTTATTTACATAAGAATTTTATTCCATTCAATATTATCTGTAACTCGATTGAATTCATTTAAATTCATTTTTATTCCAACTCAACTTCAGTTAAATTTAGCTACTTACCATTCTTTTAAATTTTATTACTCACTATATGAGTTCCAGACTTATTTATTTACTTAAAGCTTATATTGCTCATTTGAGTCATTTCATCTTATAATCACAATTTCAGATTATATATAACACTTACTATCTTAAGGTATAAATTTTCATTTCACAATTACAAGTATCTTACCTTCCAATTTTACATCCAATTTAATTCAAATTCAAATTCAAATTCAATTTTATTTAACTTATCTCAAGTTAAACTCAAATATATTTTCTTCATTTTCATTTACTTAAGTTAAATTTTAATTCCTGGATTAAAATTCCCAATTTCTTCTTATTAATATCAACTTTACTTCATAAGTTAAATAGTTTATTTATTTAAACTTTTCACATTATTTAAATAGAATTTCCTAGAATTCAATTGCCCGGGTTTCATTTCCAAAACCATTCTGAAATGATAACTACACACACCCACTCGGTATATCAAATCGAATTTCCAAATTCCAAACACTTGTTTTCACCAAAACAAAATTTCCCTTTTGAAATTTCTAAAACAACATGTATACCCAACAAGCCCAAACCATATCATGGCCAACTATCCTGGCAGCAATCCATCACTTTAGAAACTCGAAAATGAATACTGACGATGCGGCCATCATCCTCAGGATTATTTTCCAGCGACTGAAGTGAGTTCAGTGCTTCCTTACTTCCACAAATTTCTCCCAAAACAATTTCCATTCAACAATATTGTCCCAAAACAATACTCCAATAAAACATTTCGAACATTCCCAAGATTTTAAATTCCTAAATCCTTTTGTTTAAATTCATTTAAACACCCTTTTCAAATTTCCGGGACATAAATTCTAGTTTAATCAAATTTATTTATATTCCTTTTTATTTAAACCATACTTAGACAATTTCATTTGGTTATAAACCACTCGAATTTTTTTTTATTTAATTGCATTATTAACAACCAAACATCCAAATATATATAATAATTTCAGAAAAATATTTCTTTTATGTCAAAATATAATTTTGGGTAAAATTATTTCATTTACCCACTTTAAAAGTAATACTATGTCGGTTTACTTTGTTTAAGAGTTTAGAAATCCCTATCGATGAAATGGCGTCCCACACATCGACCAGAATCCATAAACACTCAACAGATAAATCAACATCATATAAAAACAATTTTATATTCACTAACAAATACGCGCTCATATCTATTAATGCACTCAATCTCATTTTAGAGTTCTACAAACTCTATTCTATGAGTAATTCCTACCAGAGCCAAGGTTATAACCAACCTGGCTCTGATACCAACTGTGACGACCCGCCCTTCTACTACCAGAAAGACGTATCATCATTAAGAAAAGAAAGGGATAGAAATAGAAAAGAAAGGAAAGAAAGAACAACAACATCAGAATCTCATAGCGGAACGGAACAAAATATAATATATCACATAAATATTACATAGTTTTACATTTACCAGAGTTATACAATATCAATACATATGACAGTCATACATACATCGATCACTACATACATCAGAGGTATAGTTCACATCAACTACTGACACAGCGGATCTAGATAGATATCTATATACGCCTGGAAACTCCTGCTCCAAGTTCCTTCAGAAATCAAAGTCCAAAACCTATCACTTGGCTACTCATAAAAATTTGAGTACCCAAGAGTTTATGAAAAACAAAATATAAACTTCGGGTCAGACATGGGTCTGGTATGAGTAAACAGTTTAAATTGTTTAACTTTGAAAACATTTGAAAATAAAGGTATCACGTAAGACTCCCCACAAATAAATACGGGTAAGTTTTTACCTTACGCTAACCAAAACATTTCATAGGAAATCCAGTGACATTACAATAGTGTCTAGGGTTTTCAAGTAAATAGAAAATAGCCGAAATTGTTACATGATTAAATTCCAGCTACTAGCCACAAAAGTGGGTAATACAAATCAAAACCGTAGGGTCTCGTAGGGAAAATGGATTTCCAACAATGGCAGGGCTACTGGGGTACCGCCCGTCACAGTACGGGGATTAGATCACCGTACCGAGGATCACTCCCAACCCCCTATAGCACAAGGCCGGAACCATTCCTTACTGAACAGTCCCAAACAAGATAAACACCCCACGGTTGTAGCTAGCAACCGCCCACACAGCCGAAATAAAACGGGACATCTAGACAGGGGAATATCTTGTCCTGCTTGGGCATGACCCACCTAACCTTGCTGCATCTCCCCTGTTTTAGCCATTCCCGGTTGATGAGGCTTGAGGCTGCGATTACCTTTACAGGACATATCACTTAGAATGCTCATCGTCCGCCTAACGATGTGCTGAAAGCATTCAATCCATACAAGTTCGCTCCGGATTCGAACGAAACCGAAGGCATTATCTCGTCACAATTATTTTGTAATCACCCTCCGAGTCAAAAACGATAACCCTTGCATTCTGAAAACACCATCTCGATCTTCATTTCATAATTCACGACCTATCATTTAAATTGGATCGATGTGGTTTTCGGAATATCAATTGGATACCCGATCCCGGTATCATCGAAATCCAAACGCCATTTTAAAGGCCAAGTTGTCTAATTAACTTAACAGTTTAAATAATTTAAATTCAACAATTGAATTAACATAACATTTATCACAGATGAATCATACACAATTATACAGATATATCACAACATATCATCAAATAAATATCACAAACCAGATATCCTACATACACAACAATCCATAAGTAATCATTTTAAATTCTCATTGCAATTTATTCAATTTAAAATCAGTTACTCGAGAATTAATCGCTTAACCCTGTTTAATTAACGATTAATTACTTATTTCCTTTCAAATTATTTGAGTTAATTAATTATTGCTTAATCAATTATTAAGTCTTAATTATTTAATTTCTTAATTATTTTATATCATCATTTAATTTATTACTTCTAATCCAGTTGTTTAACTCTAATTACTTAATTTACTATTCCTTATTCATTAATTAAGCACCCTTAATTATTTATTAATAAGACTTAATTACACATTTAACTGCTAATGACTTAATTACTTATTTATTAATTCTAAACTAAATTACTTAATTAATTAACTATTTATTTATAATTAAATTACTTGATTAATTAATGATTAATTCATTTGTTAGTTAGCTTAAGTAGTTAATTACAATTTTACCTTATTTCTTAATTATTAATCGATCTCTAATTATAGTTATAAAGTAATTACTTTCAATTATTTCCGACAATAATTAATTAATATTAATTATTCATCTTAATTAACATTTAAAAAGAAATTTTCTTTAACTTGAAAATTAATTTATTATTAACTACATAACTTAATTGTTAATTAACTTGTACTTAACTTAGATTAATTGCTTAATTAAAATAATAATTAAGTGTTTCAAAACATCGTTACGTATTAAATAAAATCATCATAACCTGAATCCAAAGTCTTTACAATACTTAAAAATTTATGGAAAACCAAACTTTAATTTAACCTCAACACTAATGCAAAACTGTATTTTGTCAAACTCGAGACTCCCTTATTCAAAACTCGTGCGCTACTTCGGGTTAACCCTCAAAATCATCCGTGCCTTACCTGTATGCACACCCTTCTTCTTCTCTCCTTCTCTTTTTATTTTTTTATTTACAGTATGTTTTAAATTGAAACTTAAGTTTTTAACAAGGTAAATTAGCATCAGGAAACAAACATATGTACAGGATACTCGAACACAACCCGAAGCCTCCTCCATTTTCGCTCGAGCACGACTCGAGAAAAATGACAATGACGAAAACTGACAACACTCACCGCCTCCACGCCGTACACGTGCACGACGGCATCTCCCTTCTCCAGCGAACAACGATAACATCAACAAGCCACAAATCATCACCAAGCTCGTAATCCAAACTCAAACGGCAAACAAAAATTCGAATTCAAAAATTTGTTGTTCGCTCAAAAAAACTGTAACGAACACTCGGAAAATCGCCTTGCCACCACCGCAGGGATCATCGGCATCGCCCATATTTCGTCCACGCCTCGACAACACGACCATCCTCCCTTCCCCAAACTCTCGCGCAGCTCGATCACGTTATGGGGGCACATTCGACTCCTAACAGACACGATCCCTAAACCCTATTATGATCACATATCCAAAACTCAAGCAATTTAATTTTTTTTTTGATAATTTTCATGAATTCACAAGGGCTAAATCTTGCTTCAAGTCAAGTTTCATTGATTATTATTGATTCGATTTTCAGGAATTGAGAACAATGCAAATTTCATTCACCTTCAAACTGCTCTCGAATTTCTTAATTAAAAATCCATCTTTTTGCTTTAAATATCATGATTTGCTGTATAGATTCAATATGCAACCTTGAATCAGTATTTTGTAACCATTGAATATTAAAAAATATCACTTGGTTTACTTGTACATCAATATTACAGTGAAGTACTTGATGAAAATGATTGTAATCACCCTTTAAAAATCTTAGTTTAAGTTTTGCATCTTGTTTTGTTGAGAATCAAAGCTTAGAAATGATTTAAGTAAGAATGACTTGAGTTTGATCAAAATATGAAGCCTGTACCAAATTCAGAATCATAGAGCATCTCAAAACATATGCAACTAAAGCATAGACAAACAGTTGATATATGAAGATTGAACTGTTAAATTAACTTTAAAACTCTTAAAAATTAAGTTTACTCACTCTGCATAATTCTAGAACAAAGAATAATTTGATGTTGAACATCTGAAGCTTGAAACTGTCTTGAATCAACAGTATGAAACTGCCTGGAATTTCTGTCTTGATTTGAATAAAGATTGAGTTTTGTTTTCTCAAGTTTTCTTTTTTCTATAGTTTACTGAATGAATAAAATACAAGATGAATACACATTTATATGAAAACAGTTGGATAGGGGGAGGTAGTATCTGGTCAGCTCCTTCATCATGAACATATTTTTTATTATATTGAATTGACAAAAATGTTGGCCGAGAAGAAGCAAGTACATTTTTTGTTACTTAATAGGCTTACATACTATAATTGTGTTTGCTGTTTGAATATATTTGAGTTGCAGGCAATAAATGTTTATCTTCCTTTGTTCTTTTCAGGTTTTAGTTAAGTTTATAAATGAACATACTAATATGATGGGTATATATATAGCAAGGCTTTGAACAATATAGGTATTTACTGGACAAGTTTTATTTGTTTGACCTTATATGACTTGAATTAAATTGCTGCAATATGAAAAGATATTGAGATTTCGACTGAAAGATTATTTTGTAACCTGAAATGACAAATTGTGTACTTAGCATTAATGAACACGTCTTCAATTATGTTAACATATAATTAATGTTCCCTAATATTTGTAATTTGTATATAGATATTTGCTTTGAGAATAAAGATAAACTTGAATATGCTGTAAACACTTGTCTTCTTTGCATATAAAGTATTACAGCTGCATGAATACAAAATTTTGTTAAAATTTGTGTTGTGCAGAAATATGTTTCAGGTTATTCTTTTTAACCTATGCATTGAACATGTTCGTATGTTATTCAGTTATGAAAATAGCTTCTGTTAAAAGTTTTGTGTTGTACAAATGAATTTTACAGGTTATTGTTTTGACTATATTAATTGTATTCTACTTGTACTTCAGATTTTTCAAGCATTTTGATTTATAACATACTTGTGTTTTGACTATGACTGAGTTATATTCAATATGGTGATTTATATTAGCTTTATTCATTTGTTTGTATTTGTATTTTAGCTAACAATATTTAAATATGTACAATATAATTTACTTACATTCATATTTATATGTCATATTTATTTCCATTTGTATTTTAACTATAAATTATTAAGTTATATTCATGTGTTTGACTTACATTTATACTTCTTTCTATATTTATATTTTACATTAACAAGCTTTGATTTTATTTTGAACATTATTTTCTATATGTTGCACTTATATATTTATAACAAGGAAAGTATTTTCCTTTAATTATACAAGATAGATTTTACTTTAAATATTCTTAGGAGATTTATTTTAAATTTTCAAATCAATCTTCTTTTAAAAATACAATTTATATAAATAAATAGCAATAATTCCAAAATCATATTCATTTTAATATGATCAAACTACTTTTCATTTAATTAAATTAAATATATATTAAAATAAACGGGGCCAGAAATCCAGGGTCGTTACACATAGCCACTTATCGGATTTGCAACTCTAACATGGCCTTCCGTTTCTTCTACAGTCGGTTTAGAAGTTATAGGTTCTTGAGCAAAGATCTTTTCCTTCTTAGCTTTGACCAGTTCAGGTTATTCTCTCTTGAAATGCATGCTTTTATTGCAATTATAGCATCGCTCTCCTTTCTTGTCAGTAGTCTTCTTTCCACCACTAAAGCAACTCTCATTAGCAAAGTGCCCTTTCTCGCCACACCGGTGACAAGTCATCATTGACTTTCCCTCCTTGGTAACTACCCCTTTGTTAGCTCCTTTTTATCAAAGGACCTTCTTTTCTATGGGATCTTGTGTTCCCATCCTCCATTCCGATGGTATTTTCCGTTTCCATATTTGGTCACCTTCCTATCAAGCCAGCCGTTGCTCTCGCTTGCATCAGGTTGATGAAAAACTGATACATTGTTACTACATCAACCGTTGCGTTCCTAGCATTGACACTAGCATTAACACTTGTAGTCTAGTTAGCATTACTAGAATTAGACCGAACATTTTCATTAGTTGTGTTGTTTCTGCCTCCCAAGTTAAGTCTTTGACTTCCAAAAATTTTCTCGTAATTTGCATAAGAGTCTTTTAAGGTACAAAAAATGGTCTATAATGGAGGGGAGGGTGTAAATAGATACACACACACTCATATAATATCAAATAATAAGTTTGCTAATATATGCTTCGCATTCCCTAATCTATTCTTTCTATTTCATTCGGGTAATATTCTTTTAAAAATCTTATTAAGTTTTATATAAACCTATGGTCTAATGCCGAGTTATAACATCTCTTATTTTGAGGCTTAAAAATAAATACTATTGATGCTGCAATCTTCCTTAGCACTATATCCTAGAGAAAAAATGAGATTAGATATTATATCATTAACATCAACAGCATAAGAATTCAAAATTTAAATCAACATATTCTTATTCATCCATTTGCAATTTAATACACTCCATTAATTTAACTACATAACCTCATGATTTTATTGTTTTGACAAAATATAACAACTGCAAGTATAGTTCTAAGAGCAACATATGAGGAAGCCGCCTTGGACGATCAGAGTCTTACTTATTAGACGGTTACAGTACTCGTCAGTACATACATTCAACAATCAAACAAAAGCAATTGAACTGCATAGAAAAATAAACATTATGTAGTAGCTTGCCTCCACATTTCTTTGGAAGCTTATTTATCGAATTTGAAAAACTCCATTCTCGGTTTGTCCAATTCCAAATTGAGCATCCAAGAGTTTAGAGGGAAATCAAAAACTTTGGAAGAGACAAAAAGTCTAGTGTGAATAATATTATACCATCTAAAACCAAATTAGGTAACTAGTGAGACTACGCCACTGAATCACAAAATGAGTGTCCACTCACTAATACCCTATACTCTACATGTCAATCATAACATATCTATAACCAAAATGATTAGAACATAATCATATTATCAACATAATTATCATACATGAATGGGTTAGGATGAATAGTCTGTCATTCACTAAGGACAAAGGGTTAACATTCCATAATTACCCAATTAAATAAAATAGTTCATTCAATGGTATAGTTTTCACATGGTCACTATGAACTATCTCAGTTTTCATTGGCCAATATAAAACCCATCCTACCGACTCAAGCCAAAAATATAACCAGATAATCCAAAATCGATTATCCAGTTAAGAGGAAATAACAACGGCTTCTGTTCCCATAAGTGTAACAAGAAACTCCCATAACAGAAGAAAAACAATAATAAGCGTCACTACTAGTTCCCTTCAGTGTGAAACTACAAAATGTTACTTATCCGTCGACAAGGCCCTAATAATCATGGACATGACTGACCGAGGGCTAAAAGTTGGAGGATAGGACATGAACCTACCAAAATCTCCACTAAAAGGTTTAGTTTCAAAATATCCATGAGTCATATACTTATTGGTTTAAGGCATCCTAACACAATTTTGATTTTTCGATCTTCTGGATGCAATTCTACGCACATAGATGTTTGAATCTGACCATTCACGCTACTGGAACAATCGTAACTAGTCAACGGTTCCTAAGTCCATAAGGTCATAATTATTGGGTGACAACATAGGCATGTAAGCGAGCATGTCAATAATTTTATATAAGCAATAATAACCGGTTATGGTACAAAAATGAACATGTAACACATCACCTACCATCATAAATATATGTTCATATGATAACCATCTTATGCACAAAATCATATGTGAAAAAGAAATAATTTCCTTCACAAAACACTTTTAAATGTGCTAAAACAACCTACTTTCCATCGAAAATCTTATTAAAATATTTAACAAAAATTACATTTTTAATTATAGAAAATATACCCAATGTAGATTTAAAAGCTATCAAGTGTCATAAAATAAACTATCTTTCCTTTTGAAAGCTCATGTCATCGCATGATAAAAACTTATGTTTACGCATATTGAAACATACCATGCTATCGTGAAATCATAGGCCATTGCATTTTAAATAAATTAAAGCTATCATCTGTTAACCTTACCTGAAGCCATAACATAATGATAAATAAAGCTATCACATTTTAAACATGTGGTCATGCAAGTCGATAAAAAATAGATATCATAGTTTAATAAAAGCATATATATCGTAAGTTGACCAAAAATACCATAGCTATCGCTAGTTGACAAACATTAGCTGTTGCAAGTCAATAAACATTAGCTATGGTAAGTTGAAAACATATAGTTATGGCCTGTTGATAAAAATGATGCTATCGCACCTTGACAAGAAAGATAGCCTTTACAAGTTGAAACATATAGCTATTGCACATTGATAAAATGAAGTTATCACAAGTTAGCAAATATGATGCTATCCCATTTGACGAGAATGATGGCTGTCGCAAGTTAACAAAAATGATGTTATCGCACAGTGACAAGTACGATAGCTATCGCAAGTTGAAAAAATATAGATAATGTATGTTGACTAAATGAAACTATAGTAAGTTGACAAAAATGATAGCTGGAGTAGGTTGAAAAATATTGCTTGCAAGTTGATAAATTCATGCTATCGCATGTTGATAAAAACAGCTATCGTAGGTTAATAAACAAATGCTAACACATGTTGACAAATTTTAAATGTCACTAGTTGATCAATGACATTTCTATAAATATCCGCAAAACTAATTTATTTTCTTTAAAAGTAACAGCCTTTTAAGAAATCAACCTTCTAGTCAAATTCTTGTTGATTAATCAAAATATTTTCATGAATTTGAAGTAAAACAAAGAGTGAAAACTTATCTTCTTTTCCAAATATTATATTTCTAATAATTAGCCATTAATTACCTTTTGCAATTAAAGCCCTTTTGCATAAAACAAATTAAAATAAATTGTAATTACTTTGGAAAATCTTTAAAATTCTGAATTCACCATTTTGTTGTCGTATAAAAATTTCGAAGAAAAATATTTATTTTCATATTTTAAATTATTAAAATCCAAAATTCCACATTTTCTCAACTTGGAAAAATATTAAACTCATAATAACTCAAAATTTATTAAATTAAAAACCTATCTTCAAAATATCTATGACGACCCGGAATTTTGAGCAATACCAATTTAATAATCTTTGTTAATAATTAAATTGATTTGATAATTTTACATTATAAATTGATAAGTTAAGATTCTTTTAAAGGTTAATAATATATAATTTGACAATATCTATTAACATTTTTCTTAACAATATAAAATTGGCAAAACTAATAATATTTTAATTTGGAAATATTTATTTTAGCAATTTAAAATTGGTAAGATTTATTTTCAAAAGCTAATCAAAATGTTTTCTATATATTATATATATTGATATATATTGTATATAGGAAGTCTCTAATGTAATAAAAGCTATATATTCAAATTGTAATATATATGAATATATATATTATGGTTTGGATTTGTGTTTCAAAATTAATATAGTAATTATCAAAACTAATGATTAAAATATTTCCCATTTGAAATGGATATATGTGTATATATATTAGAAATGGAAAAAAAATTTTGTTTTGAATTTAATAAAGGGTTTTCACACTTTAATATATATAATTTGTAGTTTGAAAATTTTAATTTGACTTAATAATTTTAAAAGCGATATTTGAGATTTAAATTTTAATAACAAAGATAATTTTTTATTTAATATAGATATATATATATTTTAAACTTGAGTTTTAAATAAGAATTTAAATTAAAAGTTCAATTGTTTTAATATTCTTTCATTTTAAAATTTTAACATAAGATAAATTTTTTTAAATTTTTTATATAAAGAGCTAAAATAAATTCCTCTAGTTTATAAACATATGATACATTAAATTGAATCAAAAATATAAGTTATTTATAAATGTTTACATGAATTCACTTTTGTATATTTATTAAATCTAAAAGCTTATTTATATAAGATAAAAACATTTTATATACATAACTTAAATAAATTATAGAATAAGAAAGTAACATTTGTAAATTATTAATAAAAGATTAAAAACACTTGTAAACTTTTTAACATGTGTTGGACAATTGTAAATAAGTGTGCATAGGTGTAAGATAACTAAAGCAATAAAAGGACAAATGTCAAATTCTCTTGATAAATTTAATTTAAAATTAAATTGTACAATAAGAACAAGAGTTTTACTTTCAGCTAAATCTTTTCTTCATTTTCAACCAAAACATAATACAAAAAAAAAGAAAGAAGTAAAAAAACACTGCAAAAAATCTGGAAATTCAAATCAGAGGCAAGCAAGAGCAAGATGTAAATTTCTAATGCAAGTTCAACATCTATGCAAGATATTCAGATCTTCAAATACTATCAGGCAAGAAAATTAATCAACAAGCAATTCAAAATCCAGCTGCAAGATTTATATTCAACATGCAGAAGAATTCAGATTGAAATTTCAAAAAACCTGGAAACAAACAGTTTCTGTCTTCTGCTTTAATATAGGTGAGTAAATGAATGTTTAAAAGCAGTTTTAAAACCTGAATTTCATCTTGTTCGTGTGAATGGATATCATGATGTTACCTGAAGTATTTGATTTAAATTAAATGCATGTTTGAATTGTGAATATTTGATTGCTCGTGAAGTTAAAACTTATGCTCTGTGTAAAATAACAGGTCTCAATTTTATAATAAATTCAATAACTAAATTTTGAATTTGAATTTTCTTATGATTTGTAAATAAAAGATGTTTGAAATCAGGTAATATTTCAGCTAAAAATAATTATAGGTTTTTAAAATGAATAATTAGCTCAAAATTTTAATTTTACAGTAAATTCTTAATTTGGGTCAAAAATTTATGATTTAAATTTTAAGTTTTGATTTTATAATTGAATTACAAATGGGAAATCATGATTTTTGAGATATGAATCATGATTTTTAGTTTGGTAATTGAAGAGAATTACCAAGTTGACTATTTTGGGCATTTTGGCCGATTTGCGGGGAATGACGGCGAACTGAGTGTCGTGGATGAGCATGAAGGTTGAGGGGAGGTAGGAGATCATCAGAAAAATAATTTAGGAATTTATTAATGATTGATGTGGCCGGTAATGATCGGGTTAAGGTTTTATACCCTGAGTTCGACGTCGTTGTTCATGTTGATTTCGCGGCGACGAGAAGCTACCGGAGTCAAGCGCGAGGGGTTCTGGAGGTTCAGGAGGTTGTGACGTGGCTTTGGGGAGGATGGCGCGGAGTCTAGCGTGATGGGTCGTCGGCGGCGTTAATTTTCTGGTGGTTATTGGTTCAGGCAGTTTTGGGTTAGAGGTCGAATTTTTGATGCTCGATTGAATCGAGATTTCTAGGTCGCGCGTATGGTTGCCGTGGTCGAGTGCGACGTATCGGAGGCTGGAGTGGAGTTCGTCGTTGGCCAGGGAGGTGGTGCACATGAATGTGCACGGTTTTGTGCATCTGGAAAATGGGTTTTGGGAAGAAGGGTTAGAGCTCGAAGTATTCTTCATGTATGTGATGTTGTTTTCTCGAAGCAGGAGCAGGGTTGGGGGTAACTCAGGGTAAACGTGAGATTTTGTTATGGGTTGCTCGGGTTTTTAGGTTGAGCAGGTTTTAGTTTTGGTACAGGAAGTTTTTTGTAAGTTTTGAAACAAAGGAATTTGATTTTATAGATAATTCAAGTTTTAAAACCAAGGGTAAAACAAGCTTTTTTACTTATTAAATTAATTTGTTTCAAAAGATAAGTTTTAAACAAGTTATATTTATTAAAATATAAAAGTTTTAAAAAATAAAATAAGTAGAGTTCAAAAACAAGGTTTGTATTAAATTTTATTAAATAACTTTGGGAAGTTTTAAAAATTTAAAAGTTTATTTTGAATGTTTAAATTGTTTTAATAAAAATTGATTTCTATAGTGTTTTATTTTAAATAAGTTAAATAATAAAGATTTAGAGATCAACTAAAATAAAGATTATCTTAAGTAATTTAGAATTTTGATTAATTTAAGGATAAACAAATATATGAAGATAATTAGGATAATTAAATTATTAAAGTGTTATTGGTTAATAGAAATGATTTAATTAAGGTAATGATCTACTTAATTAAGAATCTTTTTAATATAAGAAGTTACAAAATTATTTAATTAAATTTAAATGATTAGTTAAATAATTGATTAAGTAATTAAATTATTAAGTGATTAAAGATAATCACTTATGATTTAATCTGGTTAAATTGCTTAGTGAAGTAATTAAGTGATTAATTAATGGATGTAATTAGGTAAGAATAATTATTTAACGGAGTAATTAGAGGGTAATTACTTTATGAGAGTAATTGGGTAGAAGTGATTAAAGGTTAATCACTTGAGTTATTAATTAAAGAATTAATTAATGTAATTAATTAGAGGTTTAAATTTATTCATTATTGAAGACTAATTATTTGATAAAAGGATTAAGAGAATTTAATAATGTGATTAATTACTTGTTAAAGTAACTAATTAACTAGAAATTTTAATTAATGGAAGTAATCATTAATTAATGGAAATAAATAATTAATTAGTAATTAATAATTAAAGAATATTTTAAATGTAATTAAAAAGTAATTAATCAAGTATGATTAATTGAAGAGTAATTAATCAAATGTGATTAATTTAAAAGAAATTAATTAAGTATAATTAATTAAAAAAGTAATTAATCAAGTGTGATTAATTAAAGTGATTAATCAGGTGTGATTAATTAAAAAGATAATTAAGAAACAATTATCAGGGTAATTAAATAATAATTAATCCAGTGTGATCAATTTAAAGGGTAATTAGGAGATAATTACTTGGTATAATTAAGAAGTAGTGAATCAAGATGATTAATTAAAATTGTAATTAAGGAATAATTACTTAAAGTAATTAAGTAATAATTATCAAGGGAGATTAATTAAAGTGGATAATTAAGTGATGTTTAGTTAATTAATTTTGTAATTAATTAATGAATAAGTAAGTTGGATTGATGATAATCCAAGTAATTAAGTAAGGAATCAATTTAATCAAGAATTAATTAAATTAATTAAGTCTGGATCAAACCTTGTTTATGGATGATTAATGATTGGATGATAAATATCATTGGATGAGTTAATGATATTGGATGATATTGGATGTCATTGATGATATTTGATGATATGAATGTGATATATCTAAGATGTGGTATATATGCTGCTTTGTAATATGTGTGGCTGAATTTGATAATGATGGGTTATCTATCTGTGTGTTATGAATCATCCATTTATGTAAGTGATATTCTTAATATCAACTGTTTAAACCCTTAAGTACAACTTGGACATTAAAATGGCATTTTGGATTCGGTGAGACCGGGATCGGGTTTTATATCCGAAAACCACATCAATCCAACTTAACGTTAGTTCGTAAATCCAAGTGAAGTGAAGACTCGAAGTGTGATAACCTGAATTTTCGAGCATCTGGTAATTGGTAATTAATAGAATTAGAACTATTAAAATATTAGTTTGTATATTAAAAAGATAAAATTCTGTTAATAAAAAATATCGGGATGTGTAAATGGATTTGAAAATATAATAAAAGGTATCTGTGATATCCTAGAGATTTCAAACAAATTCAACTATAATAATCTCTTTTATAAATTATTTAAAATTGGCAAAATTGTTATTTTCAAACAATAGTAATAAATAGATTTAAATTAAAATTTATTTTTACAAATTTAATTTTTATTGATTAAATATACATATATTTGAGTTGATTTCAAATTGGATTTTGATTTGAGTTTGAATTTGATGTTGGATTAGAATTTGAGATTTAAAAGATAGGTATTTTAAAACATTTTAGATTTAAAATTATATGATATATGATTTTATTTAGAATAGTGTGTTTTATATTATTTTCTTTTAAAAGGATTCTATTTCATAAATTAAGATATGTAATTATTCATTTAATTTTTTTTATGTAAATAAACATTTAAGATTTGATATGAATATATCTTTGAAATCTAAGTATAAGAATTAAATTATACATGAGGTAATTTAATTCACAAATTAATAAAGGATTTAAAAATAAAATTTATAAATTTAATAATATAAAGGGGCTATACTTAAATTTATAAACAAAATTAGTCAAGGGTTTAAAACATAAAATACTTTATCTTGACATTTGTAAATTTATAAATCATGCATTAAAACAAATGTAAATATTACTCTCTATAATCAAACAAGTGTTGTTTGCACAAAAAAAGGGCAAACACCTCCAAGTCGTATGATTTAGTTGATTATATATTGTTCTTAATGGTTTGGGTGATGTATACAGATATATGAAATAGATCGACTAAACTGTAAAAGTCACACAGATTTATAGTGGTTTCGCCAGAACGTGCCTACATCCACTTTATATGTTATTCTCCTTTTCTATTCAGATTACAAGTACAAAGCTTTGATTACAAGTAACTGAAAGTTTTTTGAAAGTTTTATCCGTGCTTGAGCTCTCAAACTGGTCTGCCATTGTTATGCCCCTGCCCCTCTATTTATAGAGTGAGGCTGGGGGCAGGGGTCCTGGATGTATATAGCTGCTGGTGGGCCTGGGCTGATGCAATCTGGCCTAGTAGTGTCGGTCCGGTACGCCTTGGTACGGTGGTAGGTGGTAGATGGTTTGGTTCGGCAGGAGGTTGGTTCGGTGGTGAGTGGTCCGGCAGTGCATGGGGATGGAGTTGGACCGGTGGAGGTTGGTCCGGCCAAGGTTGATTCGGTGGTTAGTGGAGAGGGGATTGGTCTGGTAGGTGTGGGAAGTGTGTTGGTTCGGCATTGGTGAGGAGATGGTTAGTTCGGCATTGGTAACACTTAGTTCGGGGAAAGGTGGAGTATCCTTGGTTCGGTGGCAATGTTGGCTCGGGGAGATGGTTGGTTCGGCTTCGGTAAGGCATGGACCGGTAGCTTATAGGCTCTGGTCCGGTCGTGAGCTGGTTTGGCTCCGAACAGTTCGGTGTCTCCTTCCTCATCTTGATTCGTTGGTGGTAGAAGCACATCCAACATTTGCCCCCCAAAGTAGGGCATATGTTTAACATATGTCGTGCTTTGTTTTAATTGGACAACCATATTCGGCCTGAGAGCCGAACCAGCTGGTCTGGTTATCCCACCTTCCCCTATAAGTATGGGCCTAGGGCTTCTGTTATTCCCTACCGAACGAGATAACCGGATCAGAACTTCCTGCCGAATCAATCACTTTGCCGAATCAATCCTTAGCTGCCGAATCAGGTGACTGCCGAATGGCTTCTTCGATTTACTTTGTTTTACTGAATGAACTTAAAGATTTAATACCGGATGGACCTTATACTGAGAATGCCGAATGAACCCTATACTGGGAATGCCGAATGAACCCTGGTATTGGGAATGCCGAATGAACCCTGATACTGGGAATGCCGAATGAACCATGGGGAGTTTGATTTGTCGAATGAGTTCTCAGGCCCTTCGTACTTTTTAAATCATAAACTAAAACCCCGGACTGTACGCACTTGCTTGTTTGTATCTTTGCACCTCCTTGTTCTAATAACGTGCTTTTCTTTTGTGTTTGCAGGTATATGTCTCACAAAGTGGAAACCCGATCAGAAAAGAAAAAAAATCTACGGACAGAAGTGAGTCTTCCGCCGTGCCCCCAGTCCAGCCGGGGCCAGCACGACATGGACCTGCCCCGAGGTCATTAGTGGACGGATATGGCCCTCAGGAGCTTCTGAACTCTCCTCCCGCTTGCTTTCCGAGCTCCCTCAAAGAAGGGCAACTTGATGTCATCGCTCGCTCCTTTGGGATTGATAGGGCGAGTATGCTGTTGCCAGGAGATGGTGTGATGCCGTATGATCCTCCTGAAGGATATTTCACTTACAGCCGATACCATTGTATGTGCGAGGCCATTCTCCCAATCAATGCCTGGATGGTCAGCTTTCTTACCTATTTGAAGGTGGCTCCATTCCAACTTCAGCCCAATTCCTATGCTATCCTGGTGTGCTTGTTCATCATTTTTCAGAGGAAATATGGGCGTCCCCCTTCCAACCGGGAGATCCGGTATCTGTACAACTTGAGAGGCTATAAGAAGGGGTCTCCATACATCAGCTTGGAAGCGGCGTGCCCTTCAAGCCTGTCCTAGATTTGTATTCGAAGCTCAGTATGTTCAAGAAAGAATGGTTCTTCATCAAGGATGACTCTATTTCCTTCCGCCTTTTCACTTCCGGCTATAAGTTGAACTTCATTTATATTTTCCTTATCTCGACCGCAATGCTTCTTCTTATATGCTTTTATTTCTTGCTAGCGACAGGTGGCTTTGCGGTCGTGGAGAATGATTCCTTGGCTCGGATGGCTGCGGAAATAAAGGCCATTTCGGGACGGGATAGGTCGGCTTCTTACCTGATCAGGAACGCCACTCTCCTGGAGTACAACTTAATTCTGCCACGTCAATCCGTGGTTAAGCAGAGAGATACAGCCGAGGAGAGGGCTGCCAAAGCTAAAGACAGGGCTACTGCGAAGAGTAGCAAGAAGAGACCTTTCTCGGTACCTCCAATCGTCGGGGGAAAGAAGCTTAAGAAATCTGATGGACCCTCTCCCAGTACATGCCCAGATGTTTCGGAGGAGGAAAGTGGAGAGGAAGAAAGAGGCGAGGAGGAGAGCGGAGGTGATGGAGAAGGTGACGGTGGTAACGGTGGCGAAGAGCAGAGTGGTAGTGGCGTTGGTGCCTTGACTTCTGGGCAATAGGGTGAGATTCAAGAGTGGACGGATGATGCCTTCCGTCAAGCCTTCGAGGGGTTGGGGGAAGGGCCGGCCTTGGTGGAGAAATCGAAGAAGTCTGATAAGGCCGGGACGGGTGCCAGTCTATCTTCTGAGAGTATTTCAGCTAAAGCAACTCGGCGGTTCAAGGTGAATTCTTAACTTCCGCAGACTCTCTTTATGATAAGGACTTAGTAATATTTTATGGCCAGCTCCCGTCCTGGAATGAGATTCAGGACTTATTGCAGTATCCCACTCCCCCCTCAATGTTTGTAAAATAAACGCGTTTTCCTACTCCTTTTAACTTAACATATTTCTCAGATCATAGTTTCATGCATGCTTGTAACACTTGGTTTTTACTCCAGGAATGGGTAAGGTGGCCAAGACATCAGATATTCGGCACCGCCTTGAACAGTACAAGCTACTCAAAGCTTCCGCCAAACCGAAGCCGTCAATTAGCCGTCCCGAAGGTGTGGTTAGCTATCGCCCTCTTCTCGGAGTTATTGAAGAAGATATGCAAAAGAGGAAGAGGGGTCGATCTTTGTTTGAACCTTCACCTGGCCCTCAGCCTTCAGTCCAGCCTATCCATGATATTACTGAGGAAGATACTGAGTTTATGCCTTCCCCACATCCGTTCGAAAATCCAACCGTCACCCCGATAGACCACCCTGGTTTGGTTCGCAACCCATTTGCCGGCCACCCGGATCTGGACCCGAGTTTTCAGGACATTTCTTTTGACGAGGCCACGGGTGAGCATCTTCTTCCCCGCAACCCCATGGTACGGGTGCTTGATGAGGCTAAGTCCTTAGACCTCGATTTGCTTACTACTCAGATTGTGACCATGGGGGATGAGGCCAAGGCAAACATCGATCGGGTGGCTGAAGAGACCAAGAGGCTAATGGAGCATCACGCTCGACTGGCCAAGGATGGAGAGGAAATCGGAAGTGCTAACATTTGGTTGCGGCTAATGGTTTCTGATCAGGCCAAACAGCTTGCCGATCAGGCTATCCAGATATCCCAGCATGAGGCGGCCTCCACACGACTAAAGAAAACCATGGAAGAGGCTAGCAAGGCTGAGTTGCGAAAAATGGAGGCTGTTTGCAAAGAACGAATTGACATGGCCATCGCAACGGTGGATGAGGTTTGGAGAGCGGATCTTGAGCAGGTAGAGGAGTTATCTGGGAGGTTTGAGGCTGCAGAGCTTGCTCAGGCCAAGCTAAAGGAGGAGATGGAAGTGATGCGGAAATCCCTTCAGGCTGACTGCTCGAGATATCGATTGGAGAGAGATGCTGCCGTCGCACGGCTGTCGGCTTCTGAGGCCCGAATGAAAGAGTTTGAGGAGAATGAGGGGATGATGGATGAGATGCTCCAGGACATGTATTTCCGAACTTGGAAGCAGGGCAACCTGTCCTGGATGGACGACTATCCCCGGGTCATGGCTAGGATATATCTTCGGGCTCTGGAGGAGGCTAAGACCGATGCGGATGAGGAAGGTGGTGCGGCTTTCAGGATGGATGTGGTTACGACCCAATTTACTAAGGAAGAGAAGGTGGCGGTTAAGGAGGGCATGCGGCTGCTCGCTGCGGATGAGGTAGGCGTGCAGCTAGATGATGATGATCAGGGAGCAGATGCTGGTAAGTCTTCCCTCTCAATATTTCCTTAACTTGATTGCGTATCATTTATCTGATAGATTCTTTTCCTGAATCGGACAGGTGGGACCCCTAGCCAGCATGCTGGGAGTTCTGACCCTGCGGTCAAGTAGATCCCGGAGGGTGAGCAGGATAGAGGTGGAGCCCTGCCGCAGCTGATTATTTTTTGGCCTACTTGGCATTCCTGTATATACTAGTCCCAAAACATTAATGTACTTTTGGGTTGTAATTATATCATTTGTAATGAACGGCTTTATTTTTGACATGTAATTTCATAACATAGACTGATTCTGCTATATTTGAATGCTTTTGTTACTTTGATGTGTTGCATAAGAAATATAGCTGTGCATGTGCTAGTGATTCAATTGTGTTTAATGCTAAGTTCTTGCTTAAACTATAACTTATGTTTGGTAACGTTAGTGTGATGTGCGCATGAATTATAGCTACGTATTTATATACAAGAGAAGAAAGTACCACCCTTCAAGTTTTAGCTGTATATGGTAGCTTTGAATGTCTTGTGTAGCTGAGTATGGAATGTAGTTGAGTGTCATGTCATCTAGTTGTGAGTTCCTATTTCCATCGGCGGGCATCTCCTATTCTGTGTCCTGTACTTTAGGGATCGTTGTAGAGGATAGGAGAAAAGTTTTTATAAATAAAATGGAAATATAAGAAATAGTAAAACTTCCAATCACGGAAGGCCGTCGATATGCTTAAATTCGTGGCAAACGGGTTTTGTAGTCACTTTCCCTAGCTGTGGGTCTTGGAGACATTTGTCACCCATCTTACGCCTCCGCGGGGAGTTTATCTTTTTTACCACAGCCGCACTTAAGACATATCGGAGCCGAGATCGCACACAGTAACTACCCGAGCCATTATGGCCCGCAATCGTGGGTATTATTCGATTTACTGTGGCCGGCTAGCGTGGGTGCCGATCGTCAACCGTGAACTACCCCTGGCTGGCCACACCTTATGTTGGGGCTTAAAATAGGTTCAAAGTTGCCGGCGAGCCGAACGCCGTAATGAGCTGCCATCGGCTATAGTCGGCCTTCTTGATGGCTTATAATCGGCTCATTACAGTTGGCTTTGAAGGCAGTCGCGAGCAATGAGTTAACCCGCAGCAGAGGGATGCTGGAGCAAAAGTGTCTCATTGGCGAGTGCATAGATTCGTATAGTACCTGTTAGGTCTTGTCCAGGTGAAGTCGCGCTATGATGCGTCTTGAATGGAAATGCAGGATTTTGTTCAACAGAAAAGGATAAAACTCAACAAGTAGCCAAGACATAAAGGAACAAGTTAACATGAGACAAGATTTTTAAAGTGGTTCGGCACGAAAATGCATACGTCCACTGATTCTCTTTATTAATTCACTTCATATGGGCAGTACACGTTAAGAATAGTATCGACAAAGGTGTTGGATGTTCCATGCCCTCTGGAACACCTCTCCGTCCACTGTTGACAAAATATAAGCTCCGTTGTGGAGATCTTTATGAATTACATAGGGTCCCTCCCAGACTGGATCTAGCGCCCCGGGCCGCGGGAAGACCCGTTTGAGGACAAGATCTCCTTCTTGTAAGCTGCGGTGTTTGACTTTGGAGTTGTATTGTGCTGCTACTTTTTGCTTGTGAGCTGCTGCTTTGAGTGCTGCATCATTTCTTCTCTCCTCAATTAGATCCAAAGACATATGGAGGAGTTCTTCGTTCTCTTCTGGGTTGTAGCGGATCATACGGTGGGAAGGCACTACAGTTTCAACTGGGAGCATGGCATCCGATCCGTATGCCAAAGAGAAAGGAGTATGCCCTGTTGATGTTCTGTAAGATGTGCGGTAGGCCCAAAGTGCTTAGGAAGTTCATCCACCCAAGCGCCTTTTGACTTTTCAAGTTTCTTCTTGATTAGGGTTTTGAGGATTTTGTTGACAGCTTCGACTTGTCCGTTTGCCTGGGGGTAAGCCACAGATGAGAAGCTTTTGTGAATTCCGTGCTCTTGGCACCAGTCGGTGAATTCCTCGCTGTCAAATTGAAGTCCATTGTCCGATATGATTTTGAGTGGAACCCCGTACCTGCATAAAACATTCTTGATCAAGAAGTTAATAACTTTTGCCGAAGATATTTTATTTAGAGGCTCCGCTTCCACCCATTTGGTGAAATAGTCAACTGTCACTATAGCATATTTGGCTCCACCTCGGCCCGTCGGCAATTCGCCAATCAAATCAATTCCCCATACTGCAAAGGGCCAAGGGCTGGTCATTTGAGTAATCTCGTTTGTTGGTAGTCGAGGAATTTTAGCAAATTTCTGACATCTGTCACATCTCCTGACGAAGTCTAGGGTGTCTTTGTTTAAGGTGGGACAGTAATATCCGTATCGGAGTATTTTCTTTGCTAGAGTTTGCCCTCCGGTGTGATCTCTACAACTTCCTTGATGGATGTTGGACAAGACTTCCCTGGCTTCCCTTCCAGCGATATATCTTAATAAGGGATTAGAGAAGCCGCGCCGATAGAGGATGCCTTCTTATAATGTCTAGCGGGAAGCTTTCCTTAAGATTTTCTTAGCTTCGTTACGCCCGTTGGGCAATGTGCCACTTCGTAAGTACTTCCGGATGGGAGTCATCCAAGTTTCCTCTTCGATTGCAGCTATCATATTCATTGGCTCGTAACTCGGGGCCAGTTGTTTTGAGATGGTTATTGTTCGGGAAGCAGTGTCATCCTTCATGCTAGCTTGCTTTGCCAGTTCGTCGGCCTCCTGATTCTCTTCTCGAGGAATGTGTTTGATTAAATAGTGATCCAATTGATTGAGCAGCAGCTCGGTCTTCTTTAGATATGCTGTGAGTCGTTCTCCTCAAGTCTGCAATTCTCCCAGTATCTGATTTACAATGAGTTGAGAATCACTATGGAGACATAAAGAACCGATTCCAATCTCCAGGGCAAGTTCTAATCCGGCTATCACTGCTTCGTATTCTGCGTCATTATTGGTGGCAGCGAATACCAACCTTAGGGCGTAGTGCAGCTTCCTTCCCCTGGGGGTGATTATCACAACACCTGCCCCCGAGCCTTGTTCATTTGATGCTCCATCTAAGAAGAGATTCCACTTGATATTTTCTACTACTTCAGATTGCTCAATACCTTCGTTAGTAGTGAATTCGGCAATGAAATCAGCTATGGGTTGCCCCTTGATAGCGGTGCGAGGATGGTGGGTGATATCATATTGACTCAGTTCAATGCACCACTTAAGTAGTTGCCCAGAAGTGTCGGGGCGATGGAGTACTTGCCTTAGCGGTTGATCGGTTAAAACTCTGATGGAATGAGATTGGAAATAGTGCCTCAGTTTCCATGACGTGATTAGTAAACAGTATGCTAGCTTTTCAAGTTTAGGGTATCTGACTTCCGCCCCTGTAAATCTCTTACTTACAAAGCATACGGGCCGCTGCGCGCGGTTGTCTTCTCTCACCAAAGCGGCGCTTAAAGCATGGGACGATACAGCAAGGTATATGTATAGTTCCTCGCCTTCATTTGGAGTTGAGAGTACTGGTGGTCTCCGGAGCTGTTCGATTAAGTTAAGGAAGGCTGTCGAGCGTTCGTCAGTCCATTCGAACTTTCCTTTGTCTTTCTTTAGAGCTTCAAAGAAAGGGATGCATTTGTCGGTTGCTTTAGAGATGAACCTGCTTAGGGCGGCCACTTTCCCATTTAGGCTTTGCATCTCTCTTCGAGTGGATGGTATCTTGATATCTTGCAAAGCCCGAACTTGTTCGGGGTTTGCTTCAATTCCCCTGGCATGGACGATGAATCCCAAGAACTTTCCCGACGATACTCCGAAGGAGCACTTTAGAGGGTTCAACTTCATTCCATATTGGCGAAGTACTTGAAACATCTCTTCCAGGTGGTTTATATGATCGTTGGCTTTCCTCGATTTTACCAGCATGTCATCCACATAAACTTCCATAGTTCGTCCTATTAGTTTCGCAAACATCTTATTGACGAGGCGCTGATGAAACTAGTGTGGTCTTGATCGGGGGCGTGCATAGGGATCTGCTTATATCCTGAGTATGCGTCCATAAAGGATAAGAGTTCGTGTCCGGCTGTGCTGTCCACGAGCTGATCGATTCGGGGGAGTGGGAAACAGTCCTTTGGACAAGCGTCATTTAAGTTGGAGAAGTCGATGCATGTTCGCCACTTCCCATTAGCCTTTTTTACCAGTACCGGGTTGGCGATCCATTCTGGGTAGATGGCTTCTCGTATGAAGTTATTGGCAAGTAGGTTCTTTACTTCTTCCTCGAGGGCCGTTGATCGTTCTGCCCCCATGCTTCTCTTTTTCTGCTTTACTGGCACCTTGATGGGATCGATGTTCAGCATGTGGCATGCTACGTCTAGGGAGATTCCTGTCATGTCAGCGTGCGTCCATGCAAATACGTCCATGTTGTGGCGAAGAAAATCAATGAGTTGATCCTTTAATTCTTCCTTTAGTTGAGATCCGATTTTCAATAGCCTACTTGAGTCATGTTTGTCTATAGCTATGAATTCCATAGCCTCTGCAGGCTCGGCGGTGGCCTCCTCCTCTTTGTCCCCGGGGTCTAATTCATTGAAAGGATCACTGGTATATCGAAGATGAGGGGCTTTCTTTAGTTGCTATGCTTCCAAGTTTTTCATGCAGGGAGTAGTCTCTGCATTTTTCCCTTTATCTTTTCTATGGTTATTGCGAAGTTCAGTTACATAGCAGCCTCGAGCAGCGTCTTGATCTCCCTCCATTTCTCCTATTCCGTTATCTGTTGGAAATTTCATCTTCAGGCACCATGGGGCTAGGACAATTTGGAAGTCAGACAAGGCTGGTCTTCCCAAAAAGGCGTTGTAGGCCGAGTGGTTCTCTATTAGTGAAAATATTTGTTTTCGCACAACGGAGCGGGGATGACTTCCTATTTCAACAAAGAGGTCCAGTTGCCCGAGGGGCATCTTCGCATCTCCAGTGAAACCATGTAGTGGTTTGTTGCAGGGAGACACATCCTTCATTGATAGCTTCATTTTGTCGAAAGCATGCTTGAATAGGATATTTACTGAGCTCCCAGTGTCTACTAAAATTCGGAAAACTTTGGCTGGACCGAACCGGGCAGAGATGACCATAGGATCCATGTGTGGGTACTGCCTTCCCTCTAGATCACGCCTACTGAATGCGATGTCGTCATTCTCTTTCCGTTTCGGGTGGCGTTCTTCCATAACAGAATTAACGTAGCCTTCATCGTTTCTAAGTGACTTACCGTATCTTTCCATCTCTGCCCAGCTTCTGTCGGCGATGTGTGGTCCTCCTGATATGGTATGGACCACTATCTTCTCTTGACTAGAGCCGCTGGTGTTGCGATTTCCTCCGTTTACTTCCGGGAGGGGTAGCCCAGGATTCTCATCGGCAGGAGTCGAAGTCCTGTTCTGACCTTTCACATAGCGCTCTAGTCTTTTCCTTCTGATGTGTTCTTCAATCAAGTCCCGGAGATGGTGGCATTCATTGGTGGCATGTCCATGGGATTCGTGGAAGCGGAAGAACTTTCCAGACTTGAGCGCGTTGTCTGATTCCTTCTTGTGCGGGGGGCGCTTGTATCTAACTTCGTCTTGTGTTGCTAGGAAGATGTTTTCGATTGTCTCATTCAAAGGAGTGTAAGAGTCAAATCTTGGTCCTGGTCGATATAAGCGCTTTTCTCCCTTCTTGCCCCCAGCATTGTCTCTAGAGTCATTTCTCCGAATATCCTTTGCTGCAGCGGGAACCCTGTCTGGATTTGCCTTAGCCTGTTGTCCCGACTGCCTCTCAGTGGCAGCGTCTTCAAGTCTCATATATTTTCCAGCTTCATGGAAGAAATCGGATAAAGTAGCTGGTTTTTCTTTCGTTAGTCTTCTAGCAAATTTAGTATCCGGGTGCACGCCACTGCAGAGGGCCATTAGGATAAGTTTCTCATCGGCATCTTGAACTGCAGCCACTGCGGCATTAAATCGGGTTAAATATTGCTGCACTGTCTCTCCAGGCTTTTGTTTGATATAAGATAAAGAATAAGCGTCCTTGGGTTGTTCCACATGAATGCGAAACTGGCTGATGAACTTTTCTTTCAACATTTCCCACGAGCTTATGGACCCTTGGGGTAGGTGGCAGAACCAGGAGGTAGCTAGATCTGCCAAGAATAGTGGGAAGCATTTACACAATACTCCCTCTATTGCTCTGTTCATGAGCATATGCTGTGTGTATCTTTGTAGGTGTACGACGGGGTCAGAGGTTCCCTTGTAAGGTTCCGTTGTTGGCATTTTCCATTCTCGGGGGGTGATGGCAATTTCGATATTACGGGTGAAGGGGCTGGTTACCCTAGCGCCTATCCCTCTATCTCTTTGGTCCCGTTGGACGCACTCTCTGAACAATCGCGCCAGCCTTTCATCAGAACTTGGAGCGGATAGAAATGAGTTTGGTTTTTCCCGGCGGGATTGATTCCGTCCAGATGACTTGTAGGGATGGTATCGTCTGTCACTCCTAACATTCTCTAATGGCTGCCTTTGGTCTTCCGGGGGCATGCTGGGGTCAGCCACAGTTGGCCCTTACCTTGATCTTTCCCTGCTGGGTTCTCTTCTCAGCACTTCCTCGGGTCCAACTTCGGGCTGGACTCCAGCTCGGCCCCGTTCCTTGGTGTTTTTATGGTTAGGTAGCATGGCGGGATCAGCTACATCCGACCCTTGCCTGATACCTCCCCCGTCGGGTTCGGTTCCAAGCGTTTCCTCGGGTCGGAATTGGGGCTGAGTCCGGGCTCGGCTCCTACCATAGCTGTTTCTGTTGTTAGCCTCTTCGAAGAAGAAAGACCCTTGTCGTCTCCTAGATCCTCTAGACTGGGACTCACCCCATGATTCAGTGTTGCGGTTGGTTTCTTCGACATCCCTTAAGCGTGACATGAGTTGATCCACTAAGGCTTCTTGTTGAGATGCGAAGCGGTTAGTTACTTCAGCCACAACCCTGTCCAGATCCGCCCTTGTAATTGGTTGTTCCGTAGCAGCGGCTGTCGGATCTGCCTGATTTAAATTTGCTGTCGGAACTGGACGATTGTCTTGGTCTCTGATCACTGGATCTGGGATACTACCAGTTGCGATGTTCTTTTCTTTGTTAGCATCTTTCTTCCATCCGGGAGGCATGTTTTCCAGGCAATGAACGATGCTGATAGAAAAACGGTTAAGTGGGGGAAGCTGAAGCTTCGAGCTCCTGTTCTCAGTGAAAGCACCAAAAATGTTTGCACAAAAAAATGGGCGAACACCTCCAAGTCGTATGATTTAGTTGATAATATGTTGTTCTTAATGGTTTGGGTGATGTATACAGATATATGAAATAGATCGACTAAACTGTAAAAGACACACAGATTTATAGTGGTTCGGCCAGAACGTGCCTACGTCCACTTTATATGTTATTCTCCTTTTCTATTCAGATTACAAGTACAAAGCTTTGATTACAAGTAACTGAAAGTTGTTTGAAAGTTTTATCCGTGCTTGAGCTCTCAAACTGGTCTACCATTGTTGTACCCCTGCCCCTCTATTTATAGAGTGAGGCTGGAGGCAGGGGTCCTGGATGTATATAGCTGCTGGTGGGCCTGGGCTGATGCAATCTGGCCTAGTAGTGTCGGTCCGGTACGCCTTGGTACGGTGGTAGGTGGTAGATGGTTTGGTTCGGTGGTGAGT
This sequence comes from Allium cepa, assembly GCA_030765085.1. NCBI lineage: Eukaryota > Viridiplantae > Streptophyta > Magnoliopsida > Asparagales > Amaryllidaceae > Allium > Allium cepa. The sequence continues at coordinate 240,715,159 of CM060944.1, forward strand.
GGTCCGGCAGTGCATGGGGATGGAGTTGGACCGGTGGAGGTTGGTCCGGCCAAGGTTGATTTGGTGGTTAGTGGAGAGGGGATTGGTCCGGTAGGTGTGGGAAGTGTGTGGGTTCGGCATTGGTGGGGAGATGGTTGGTTCGGCATTGGTAACACTTGGTTTGGGGAAAGGTGGAGTATCCTTGGTTCGGTGGCAATGTTGGCTCGGGGAGATGGTTGGTTCGGCTTCGGTAAGGCATGGACCGGTAGCTTGTAGGCTCTGGTCCGGTCGTGAGCCGGTTCGGCTCCGAACAGTTCGGTGTCTCCTTCCTCATCTTAATTCGTTGGTGGTAGAAGCGTATCCAACAAGTGTTGCTTAGAAAAAGATACAAATGGCAAAAACTTTATTTTCTTTAATTTGAATTTTTAAGTAACATAGGCTGAAGATAAACCATGTTTTTATTTTTCCTTCCACTTTCAAAAACTGGAAACTTAAAAAAAAGGTCAGTGAAATCAAATTCAAACTGCAATCATCTTTGCAATTTTGACCCGATCTTCAAGTTTATCAAGCTAAGAAATTCAACTTCAAGCAAGATTAGAAGTCACAGTTTCAACCTGAAGCAAAGGCAACATCAACCTAAAACAAATTCAAAGTTGAAAAGCAAATCCAGACTCGATTAAGCAAGATTTCAACAACTAAGTTTCAGATCAAAGGTGATTTTCCAGTCTTCAAGTTTCCAAAGGGTTTCAGGCATTTGCAATTTTCTGTTCAAAGCAATTCTCTGTTCAACTATTTCTAAGGTGAGTAAACATAGCAACATCTGGTTTTAACTAGTATATGTGATGATCTTATGACAAATGTTGCGGTAAATTGTTGCATGAGTGGAAATGGACCTGCATGCTATAGATATGAAATAATAAAAATGTGCATATCTGTATGTATAGATATATACACTTTGTTCTTTATACAAGGTTAAAGATTTAGAAGAAAAATTCAAATCTCCCTCTCAAATGATTTCTGGACCTTGATCCCTGAACAAAGTATGTTTGTTTTAACATAAGCAAAGTTTTAAAAGTATATTTTTGTAAATTAAGTTTGAATATATTTTGGAAACAAAAGGGAACAGTGGAAAACTTGAAATGGGTTAAAAATAAATCTTAATGATTTATTAATTCATGCATATAACCCGAATCCCCTAAGTAAACTAGGATTTTTGAAATCAAATTTGGATTTTTTAGTTAAGTATTTTTGGGTTAATTCGAAGATGAACTGAAAATTGTTTTTAAAATATTTCTGGCGATCATCAAACTTTTGGGTCGATCGGGTTATTGCCGAAGCATGCTTGGCGTTCGAGAATGCCAGGAAAAATGGTGGATGTGACATTCAATCAGCGTGGCATTGTCGGTGGATCAAATTAGGGTTTAAAGACATGAACGGGATGTTGAGGAGTTTTGGATTCGTCACGACAATTGGAAGCATCGGTCTCGATGTGGTGTGGGGGAAAATGAAGTGTGGTCAGTGGTGAAGTTATGGATGGAATTCGACGTCCTCTGGTGACCGGAAATGTCAAGGCGAGGAGATTGTAGGGTGTGAATAGTTTCCAGTTTTCATCTAACCAGCTCAATTTCGATTTATGGTGTTATTCACAGATCTGGGTGGTCTGGAGTATCATCGTAGTCATTGGTGACTTCCTGGAGCCGGAGAAGATGGTCGGAGGTGACTGGAATTATCGTGCACATGCATGCGTGCATATGTGGTTGTTCGTGTTTAATGTTGTTTGTTGAATTGGGGAAGAAGCTCGAACTCGGGTGTGTTCTCGTGATCGCTTGCGTATGACTCAGGTTTTGGGTTAATTTTGCTCGGCTTAAAATTTGACGTTATCCAGCTGTTAGGTACATTTTAAATAGGTATTAAACCTTATCTAAGATGTTAGTTCCAGGGTTTAATTGTTTTCAAATAGTGGTAATTAGACAGTTATAAAATGGGTTAGTCCTATCTGTATTTTTTAGGGATAAAGTAAATGATGAAATTTTATAAGGTATTAATTATTTAATAAGTGTGTTAATTGATTTATGTTATCAATTAAGGAAACAATTAATTAATTAAATCATTAGATTATTAATAAAGGTTGAGTAATTTGAGTATTCAAATTTTAAGGATTGATTTGATACTATGATTAATTAATTAAAGGTTTAGTTAATTTATGTATGTGATTAGTTATGGGATAATTAATCAATGTAAGAAAATATAGGATAATTGTTTAGAGTAATTAATTATGGATCAAGGCAATAAATTTGTGTTATTCAGGAGATTAATTTAAAGATATTAACGAGAATTTTTTTTGGACTAATTAATCTATGTGGTAATCAAGGTAAATTACTTAATGTAATTAAAGGTTGGTTAATTATTAAAATAATATAATTTATAATTAAAGACTTTTTTTTGGGTTATAGGGTAATTAAGGGATGAATTACCCGGTTGTAATTAATGAGATGAATGAGATTTATTAATTTGATAATTAATTAAAGATAGTCACTTGGTAATTGATTAAGTATAATTACTTAATAAGATTGATAAGTGTAATTACTTAGTGAAGTAATTGATGGATAAATTACTGAATGTAATTAATATAAGATAAATTACTTAGGAGAAGTAATTAAGGATTAACTACTTGGTGTAATTAATTAAAGGATTAATATAATTAAGGAATTAATTAATTTAGGTAAGTAATTACAGGATTGTTGATTACCGTTTATGATTGATAAGGCTGATTAATGAAATTAATGAAGTAATTAAAGGTTAATTTCTGAAATTGTTTGAGGATAATTAATCAAGGATGATTAATCAAGATGGATAATTAAAAGAATATTAGTTAATTGATTTGTAATTAGTTAATTGTTTAAGTAAAGGTAATATAAGTGATTAAAGATTTGTAATTAATTTAATTAGAGATAAATTAAATAAATTTTGGAAATGATCCATCTTGCTCATGAATGATTGAATGCGGATTAAATTGATTGATATCTCTTATATGAAATGTTTTGTGATATGTTATGTCTGGGTAAAAGTGACATCTTTTATTTAAAGTTGAATTGTATTTTACTCGAATAACTTGGATAAAGATGGTATTGAATTCATAGAGACCGGAGTCGGGTATTAGAAAATACCCGAAACCACTTCGATTCTTTGAAATTTTATATTTGAATTCAATAGGATGATATGGAATGATTTAAGTAAATTGGACCATTTAATCTAAGTTTGGGACTTAGAAATTGATGAGTGAAATAAGTAATGTCTATAACAGCTTGTGAAGTTGTAAATTGATATAAGTTACCCTGGGTTTATATAAGTTGCATGCTTTTGTATTCCTTGTTAGATGGGTTTACTCACGTTGGTTTCCAGCCTGACCCGGTTGTTACTTTGATGTAATGCTCGGGTCAAACCGATTATTACAGATTTTCAGGTAAGGACGTTTTGGAGCACAGGAGGCAAGCTAGATGGAAGGAACGTATGGAGCATATACCGCTGTATATATTATAGTTGTCTTGGACATGTTGTTTTAAACTGTTCAGTGTTGTGAAATGGTTGTAACCCTGATGTATTAAAATGTAATTTGATAAGTACAGTTTTCCTTTGTATAACTGTTATTATTTGTTATTATATTTTATCCGCTGCGAATTGTGAGATGTTGGCATTTCTGTTCTTCGTTTTCTTCTATCTCTTTCTTCTTTTCCTTACGATCTAGAATTTTCGGAATCGAAAATTCCGAGTTGTTACATTTGGTATCAGAGCGAGGTTAAGCGAGAACCTTGGCTCTGGTGGGAATTACTCATTAAGGAGAGGGCCAATGGTACCCTAGAATGAGTTGAGTATATATATATGAGAGCGTACTTGTTATTTTCTTATATAAAGATTTTAAATGATTTTATAAGAATATATTTTGATATATATATAGCAATATTTCTTTCAAATAAATATTAAGGTAACTGGTTGTTAAATTATTGGAATTAAATTAAGTGGTAATAGAAATACAACCAAATTGAAACTAAACTAAAGATTAGTTTGAAATGGATTCAAACTGAAATTCAATCTTGAAGTTTGGGAAGAATTTCAAAATAAGATGAATTAGAATTGGTTTCAAACCAGAGAAATAGAATGGTTATTGTGTTTAATAAAGGGATGATTGTTTTCCAGTAAACAATAAAATGATTTAAGGATGTAAATTGAAGTAGGTTTTAAACTGTGAAGTTCTGAATTCTAAATTTAAACATTTGAATTGGTTTCAAAATGATAAAGGAAATAATATTATTCAAATTATTTTGAATGTAATCTTATTCTAGAATAAGAAAATTTTAAAAGAATTTTTTTGAATTAAAACCAAGGGATGGTTTAAATTTTAAATTTAGCTTGGTGGGCCAAGAAGTAAATATGTATATATGTGTGGATATACATAATATCAAAGTTGGATTGAAATAAGTTTTAAATACTGAGTTTTAAATCTGGAATGAGATATGATACCCAAAGTGATAAGTTTTTGAACTTAATAAGTGGGAAGATTATATATGAGAAGTTTAAAATTTGAAATGGAAGTTCAAATTGGGTAAGGTTGATTGGATTAAGTGAATTGAGTTTAACCTGGGAAAAAGTTAAATAAGTTGGAATGATCAACCTGATTTGGAAATTTGAAGATGAAATTAAGATTTAACTTGGGAAGTAAAATGGTTGATTGGAATTGAGAGTTTGAGTGATCTCAAATTGGGTTTGAGATCCAAAAATTGGAAATGGATGGATGTTTTAAAATAATTTGAATGATACCATCCTGTTGTTATTAATAATCTTTAAACTGTGAATTTGACTTGTTTAAAGAAATGGGGTGTAGTAATATATCCATTATTAAGGTAAAATGGAATCATTTTGGACTTAAGATTTGAATGTTTAAGATAAAACTTCAAATGTCTGGTTTCAAAATTGAGATTTGATGATAAATTGAATTTCAAAGATTTAGTTGTTATTTGAACTATGAAATAGGTTAAAATGGAATTTGGATTCAAAATTTAATGGTTTAAAAGATATAAGTTGATTTGATTTAAAGGATTAAATCAACCTCTAAAAATTTAACTCGAACTTATATAATTCGGGATGGTTTAAATTTGAAATTTGAATTGAATTAGTTCCAAATTAAATTTGATTTGAATTAATCAGAATCGTGATTGAAGATGAATAAGTTTAAAAATTCAAATGGAGAATTTGAATTGGATTGATTTGAAATCGAAGTGGGATCAATTTAAAGTTAGTCCAAATTGATTTGAATAATTTGGAATTGTAATTAAAGTTGAATAGGTTTAAAATCAAATGGAATTTGATTTGAATTTGGAAAGAAATTGAGATTAATTCAACTTGAATTGGGGATAAATCAAGTTTAAGGGAAATTGAAGTTACTCAAATTGGAATTAAGTCAATTTAAATGGAAGTGGAAATTTAAATTGAATTGATGGGAATGGAGATTGGAAATTAAACAGTTTGGCTCCGGTCTATTTTCAAATAAATTATTTCAGGAAAATAGGAACAGGGAAGGAGTTCCAAAAAAAATTAGTCTCAGGGACAGCAAGTTTATTTTTTAGTCTGATGGACACTTTATAGTGTAAATAGAAAATGGTAGTTGCAACTATCATTCTGTGATTTACACTATAAAGTGTCCTTCAGACCAAAAAACAAACTTGTTGTCCCTGAGACTAATTTTTTTGCAACTTCTTCCTTGTGCCTAAAAACCTCTAAATTATTTTAATATAAACTGTTTTAAATCTATTTTCTTAACTATTTACTATACAACTTTTCTTTTTAAAACCCAAGACTATTTTATACTTATTTTACAATTATTTTTGAAGCTATTTAACTATTTTTACAACTGTTTTATGAACTAATTACTATTTCTCAACTACTTTATAACTGATTGCTATTTTACAAACTATTTTACTATTATTTAAATTTTTTTATAACTATTTGACTATTTTCCAACTATTTTACAATTACATAACTATTTTACAATATTTTACAAACTAATAATCATTTTTGAACTACTTATCTATTTTTAACTTTTCAAGCTATTTTCTAAAATTAAGCTGGACAGAGTTTAAACTGTTTATGATTGAATATCCATTTGAGATAAGAATTATGGTGATAATCCAAATGAGGATTTAAGCAATTGTGGATAAGTGGATAGAAATCAAAAGTAAATGTGAATAGAAAAGAGGATTGATTTGGTTAATAATCAATAAAGATAAATACGTAGGATGTACATATATTATTCTATTCGTATAATGGTTTGATCTAGATTCGAGCACAGAATTTTGAGATAGCATATCGATCCGAGTTGGAATTTTTCACTCGATTTTCGACGGCGAACCTGGATATGGATTGTTGATTGGTTCTGGATATTCTCTATCATAGTTATGTCTATACAAGGAGAATGACGGTTTCTGATCAAGAAACCAGATCCGAGTCCTCACTAGAAAGTCGGGTGGACGATACTAGTTCGGAAGGGAAATTGTGTGATCGAGTAAGCGATCAGATTGATATTGCACACAGATGATATGTGTACATCATACAGATTGGAATGAAATTGATATTGAAGTTTGTGGATAAGAAATGTGAAATGGTTTTTGAAGTGGAAATATATTTTGTGAAATATATGAGGAAATAAAATAGAAATTGGATATTTCTATGGTAGGAATTTACTTTATGAAAATAAGTAATATGGTTAATGACTTTATAGAGTAATCAAATTTGAATATTCGATTTGGGATAAACAAAGTTATGTATCTATGTTATATATATCAGATAAATCTTCTCTTGTTGAATCTATTGCCAGAAGAAAATGGATTTTTGGAAATAATTGAAGTATAAAAGGAGTTTTATACAAGTTTGAAATGATCCAAGTTTTAAAAATTATATATATATATATATATATATATATATATATATAAAGGATCTTATGAGGATTTGGAAAGGTTTTAGGAACCTTTGGATTTGAAAAGGCTTTTGATTTTTGGGTAAAATCAATATTGAAATTTGGAAAGCCTAGTTTGAGAATTATCGATTTTGGGATAATTGATTTTGTGTAAAGGAGTTTTGTATGAGATCATACTAGGTGTGTGATTTGAAAGATACTATATATATATAGTACAAAGTGTTTTGATGATGGCTCCGGGAAAAAAGGCGCTCCCTTGAAATGAACTTCTCAGGAGTGCCACCGAGTGGTGCTGCCTTGAGCCCCAGGGGGGTTCTAAAGTTGATCCTGTGAGGAGTCCGGAAAAAACTAGTTCCTGGGGATTATGAGTAGTGTACCATAGCGAAAGTCGTGTGTGCCACTGAGAGCCAACAGTCTGCGTTTGATTTTATATCGGTAGACTGCGACCTATGTAGGAGTAAAGAAGTTTCATTTTAACATCGAAAATCGTGTGTGCCGCTGAGAGCCAACAGTTACATGGACATTTGCTGCGATGGCAACGTAACCCTGGAATGTAACTGCGATCTGTTGTGGGTTCCATGGTGTAATCGAGGGGCGCGGAGTGCCTACAATTTCATGGACTTTTGCAGCGATGGCAACGTAACCCATCTATTTTCAAAAATGTTTTCGATAATTTCAATAAAATTATTTTTCAAATATTTTCACTAGGTGTTGAAAATAGGTCTGCTAAGTACTTACAGATTTTAAGTCCTACGCCTAATCAACGTATGACCAAATTTCTGTAGGAACGAGGACGGGCTTATTGAAACATCGAGTTATACTAAAAAAATATTTTTATAAAACTATTTTGGCAGTATTACAGATTGTAAAAGTATCTTAAAAATGATCAAAGGAAATTTATCTAATTTTAAGCATCTAATAATTCTGGCTTCGTTCCTTTTCGAGGACGAAAAGATTCAAAGGGGGGAGAAATGTGATAACCTGAATTTTCGAGCATCTGGTAATTGGTAATTAATAGAATTAGAATTATTAAAATATTAATGTGTATATTAAACAGATAAAATTCTGTTAATAAAAAATATTGGGATGTGTAAATGGATTTGAAAATATAGTAAAAGATATCTGTGATATCCTAGAGATTTCAAACAAATTCAATTATAATAATCTCTTTTATAAATTATTTAAAATTGGAAAAATTGTTATTTTCAAACAATAGTACTAAATAGATTTAAATTAAAATTTATTTACAAATTTAATTTGTATTGATTAAATATACATATATTTGAGTTGACTTCAAATTAGATTTTGAATTTGAATTTGAAGTTGGACTAGAATTTAAGATTTAAAAGATAGATATTTTAAAACATTTTAGATTTAAAATTATATTATATATGATTTTATTTAGAATAGTGTGTTTTATATTATTTTCTTTTAAAAGGATTTTATTTTATAAATTAAGATATGTAATTATTCATTTAATTTTTTTTATGTAAATAAACATTTAAGCTTTGATATGAATATATCTTTGAAATCTAAGTATAAGAATTAAAGTATACATGAGGTAATTTAATTCACAAATTAATAAAGGATTTAAAATAAAATCAATAAATTTAATAATGTAAATGGGCTATACTTAAATTTATAAATAAAATTAGTCAAGGGTTTAAAACATAAAATACTTTATCTTGACATTTGTAAATTTATAAAGCATGCATTAAAACAAATGTAAATATTACTCTCTATAATCAAACAAGTGTTGCTTAGAAAAAGATACAAATGGCAAAAACTTTATTTTCTTTAATTTGAATTTTTAAGTAACATAGGCTGAAGATAAACCATGTTTTTATTTTTCCTTCCACTTTCAAAAACTGGAAACTTAAAAAATAAGGTCAGTGAAATCAAATTCAAACTGCAATCATCTTTGCAATTTTGACCTGAGGCATCTTCAAGTTTATCAAGCTAAAAAATTCAACTTCAAGCAAGATTAGAAGTCACAGTTTCAACCTGAAGCAAAGGCAACATCAACCTAAAACAAATTCAAAGTTGAAAAGCAAATCCAGACTCGATTTAGCAAGATTTCAACAACTAAGTTTCAGATCAAAGGTGATTTTCCAGTCTTCAAGTTTCCAAAGGGTTTCAGGCATTTGCGAGTTTCTGTTCAAAGCAATTCTCTGTTCAACTATATCTAAGGTGAGTAAACATAGCAACATTTGGTTTTAACTAGTATATGTGATGATCTTATGACAAATGTTGCGGTAAATTGTTGCATGAGTGGAAATGGACCTGCATGCTATAGATATGAAATAATAAAAATGTGCATGTCTGTATGTATAGATATATACACTCTGTTCTTTATACAGGGTTAAAGATTTAGAAGAAAAATTCAAATCTCCCTTTCAAATGATTTTTGGACCTTGATCCCTGAACAAAGTATGTTTGTTTTAACATAAGCAAAGTTTTAAAAGTATATTTTTGTAAATTAAGTTTGAATATATTTTGGAAACAAAAGGGAACAGTGGAAAACTTGAAATGGGTTAAAAATAAATCTTAATGATTTATTAATTCACGCATATAACTCGAATCCCCTTAGTAAACTAGGATTTTTGAAATCAAATTTGGATTTTTTAGTTAAGTATTTTTGGGTCAATTCGAAGATGAACTGAAAATTGTTTCTAAGCTATTTCTGGCGATCATCAAACTTTTGGCTTGATCGGGTTTTTGCTGAAGCATGCTTGGCGTTCGAGAATGCCAGGAAAAATGGTGGATATGACGTTCAATCAGCGTGGCGTTGTCAGTGGATCAAATTGGGGTTTAAAGACATGAACGGGATGTTGAGGATTTTTGGGTTCGTCACGACGATTGGAAGCATTGGTCTCGATGTGGTGTGGGGGAAAATGACGTGTGGTCTGTGGTGAAGTTGTGGACGGAATTTCACGTCCTCTGGTGACCGGAAATGTCAAGGGAGGAGATTGTAGGGTGTGAATAGTTTCCAATTTTCGTCTAACCAGCTCGATTTCGATTTATGGTGTGATTTATAGATCTGGGTGGTCTGGAGTATCATCGGAGTCATCGGTTACTTCCTGGAGCCGGAGAAGATGGTCGGAGGTGAATGGAATTATCGTGCACATGCACGCGTGCATATGTGGTTGTTCGTGTTTAATGTTGTTTGTTGAATCGGGGAAGAAGCTCGAACTCGGGTGTGTTCTCGTGATCGCTTGCATATGACTCGGGTTTTGGGTTAATTTTGCTCGGGTTAAAATTTGACGTTATCCAGCTGTTAGGTATATTTCAAACAAGTATTAAACCTTATCTAAGATGTTAGTTCCGGGGTTTAATTGTTTTCAAATTGTGGTAATTAAACAATTATAAAATGGGTTAGTCCTATCTATATTTTTTAGGGATAAATTAAATGATGAAATTTGATAAGGTATTAATTATTTAATAAGTGTGTTAATTGATTTATGTTATTAATTAAGGAAACTAAATAAATCATTAGATAATTAATAAAGGTCGAGTAATTTGAGTATTCAAATTTTAAGGATTGCTTTGATAATATGATTAATTAATTAAAGGTTTAGTTAATTTATGTATGTGATTAGTTATGGGATAATTAATCGATGTAAGAAAATATAGGATAATTGATTAGAGTAATTAATTATGGATCAAGGCAACGAATTTGTGTTATTCAGGAGATTAATTTAAAGATATTAATGAGAATTTTTTTAGACTAATTAATCTATGTGGTAATCAAGATAAATTACTTAATATAATTAAAGGTTGGCTAATTATTAAAATAATATAATTTATAATTAAATAATTTTTTTTTGGGTTATAAGGTAATTAAAGGATGAATTACCTGGTTGTAATTAATGAGATGAATGAGATTTATCAATTTGATAATTAATTAAAGATAGTCACTTGGTAATTGATTAAGTATAATTACTTAATAAGATTGATAAGTGTAATTACTTAGTGAAGTAATTGATGGATAAATTATTGAATGTAATTAATATAAGATAAATTACTTAGGAGAAGTAATTAAGGATTAACTACTTGGTGTAATTAATTAAAGGATTAATATAATTAAGGAATTAATTAATTTAGGTAAGTAATTACAGGATTGTTGATTACCGTTTACGATTGATAAGGCTGATTAATGAAATTAATGAAGTAATTAAAGGTTAATTTCTAAAATTGTTTGAGGATATTTGATCAAGGATGATTAATCAAGATGGATAATTAAAAGAATATTAGTTAATTGATTTGTAATTAGTTAATTGTTTAAGTAAAGGTAATCTAAGTGATTAAAGATTTGTAATTAATTTAATTAGAGATAAATTAAATAAATTTTGGAAATGAGCCATCTTGCTCATGAATGATTGAATGCTGATTAAATTAGTTGATATCTCTGATATGAAATGTTTTGTGATATGTTATGTCTGGGTAAAAGTGACATCTTTTATTTAAAGTTGAATTGTATTTTACTCGAATTACTTGGATAAAGATGGTATCGAATTCAAAGAGACCGGAGTCGGGTATTAGAAAATACCCAAAACCACTTCGATTCTTTGAAATTTTATATTTGAAATCAATAGGCTGATATGGAATGATTTAAGCAAATTGGATCATTTAATCTAAGTTTGGCACTTAGAAATTGATGAGTGAAATAAGTAATGTCTATAACAGCTTGTGAAGTTGTAAAATGATATAAGTTACCCCGGGTTATATAAGTTGCATACTTTTGTATTCCTTGTTATATGGGTTTACTCACGCTGGTTTCCAGCCTGACCCGGGTGTTACTTTGATGTAATGCTTGGGTCAGACCGAGTATTACAGATTTTCAGGTAAGGACGTTTTGGAGCACATGAGGCAAGCTAGATGGAAGGAACGTATGGAGCATATACCGATGTATATATTATAGTTGTCTTGGACATGTTGTTTTAAACTGTTCAGTGTTGTGAAATGGTTGTTACTCTGAAGTATTAAAATGTAATTTGATAAGTACAGTTTTCCTTTGTATAACTGTTATTATTTGTCATTATATTTTCTCCGCCGCGAATTGTGAAATGTTGGCATTTCTGTTCTTCCTTTTCTTCTATCTCTTTCTTCTTTTCCTTACTATCTGGAATTTTCGGAATCGAAAATTCAGGGTTGTCACACGAAGTGTAAGAACTATGCATCGTTATAACTCCAAGGGTGATTCCAGAATGAGTTTAACGAAGATAGTAATTTCAGTTTCGAGAAGAAGATTCAGAGTGCAAGGGCTATTGTCGTCAACTCTGAGGGTGATTCCAAAATGAGTGTAACGATATAGTGCCTTCGGTTCCGTTCGAAGCCGGAACGGAGTTGTATGAATTGAATGCTTTTGGAATATCGTTAGGTGGACGATGAGCATTCTAAGATAAATGTGTCCTATAAAGGTAATCGCAGCCTCAAGCCTCATCAACCACGAATGGCTAAAACAGGGGAGGTGCAGCAAGGTTAAGTGGGTCATGCCCAAGTAAGACGAGATTTACCCCTGTCTAGATGTCCCTTTTTATTTCGGCTGTGTGGGCAGTTGGATCTATAGCCAACTGCTGGGTTGTCTTGTTCGGGACTGTTCAGTAAGGAATGGTTCCGGCCTTGTGTTGTAGGGGATTGTGAGTAATCCTCGGTATGGTGATCTAGGCCACGTACTGTGACGGGCGGTACCCCAGTAGCCCTGCCATTGATGGAAACCCATTCTTCGTACGAGACCCTACGGTTTTGATTGTATTGCCCACTTTTGTGGCTATTAGCTGGAATTTAACGAATGTAACAATTTCGGCTATTTCTTATTTACTTGAAAACCCTAGACACTATTATAATATCACCGGATTTCCTATCAAATTTTTGGTTAGCGTAAGGTAAATTTTTTCCATGTTTATGTGTGGGAAGTCTTATGTGATACCTTTTCTTTTCAAAGGATTTTATAAATTTAAGCAACTTTAAACCGTTTACTAACACCAGACCTCTGTCTGACCCGAATGTTTATTTTCTGTTTTATTAAACTCTTGGATACTTATATTATGTATGAGTAGTCAAGTGATTCAGGTTATCCTTGACGAAGTTTGGAGGAGCTTTGGAGCAGGAGGCTTCAGTGTATAGATAAATAGATAGAGTTTCCGCTGTGATGTTATTCTGTATGGATGTTCTTGTATTGTACATTAGACAGAAATGTAATAACTGTCAAAATTGAGATGTATAGTTGTGTACTCTGATGTATATGATACTATATATATGTTCAATGTTATATTTCATTCGTTCCGCTGTGAGATTTTGATGTGTTGTCGTTCTTTCTTCTCTTTCTTTTCTTCTTCTATCTCTTACTTTCTTAAATAGTGATGTGTCTTTCTGGTGATAGAAAGGCGGGTCGCTACAATATCATTCCTAATGTAATATAAAAAATTCAATGCATTTGGAGATTAATTTTTTTTACACCAAAACCCTTTAGGAATATTTTTTAAAATTCCAAATGATAACCATAACTCATATATTTGTTTATCCAATCTAAAGGCATGATAAAAAGTCTTTAAAATTAGATTCAACACTAGAACCCGAATCAAATCCATCAAAATGGAGGGATGGAAGTGTATTATTTGCCTTGATTTGATTAATGTGGAGATAATTGCCTTAGCTTCTTTCCTTAGCCTTTTTTTTCTCATTTTCTTCATTATTGAGTTTTGATTAACGGAGAGCTCTTGGTTCTTAGTTTTTTTTTCTTTTCTTATGATATGAATAGTGGTCGAATTCCTTAAGGGGCAAGGTGTATGTTAAGGGAAACAAATCATATATTTTATCTTTATTCCCTTATTTCTCTCTATGTAATTAGAGCTTTTAATTTCTTTCTTTATAAACTAATATCCGCTTAAATTTGAAATTTATATTACATTAATATGGAAATTATCCACATTTATTTATCTATTTATATTCTTCCACATTATTTACTTAATTATTACCTGATTAAATGTCTGAAATACCATGCTACAAAAGTTAGGGTTGTTAAATTAACTACCATTAAAAAATTAAGAAAAATAAAGATGACTTAAGTTTGAATATTCAAGAATAATAAAAAGCATTGTTAAAAGGACGGCTTTTTTAGTAGATCTCTTTTTTAAATTTCCATAGGGTGTACTTTTTATATTTTAGAAACATTTTAAAATTTAATCACATTCCCGATTCTCCAACCTGACTCTTCTCCCTAGATTCAAACTGGCCATCAATTTACCACATCCATTTGACGTCGAAAGGAAAAAAATAGAACCTTAATCAAATCGATTTTACAGCACTAAAACCCTAGTCTGCATAGTGAGGATATAAAACCCAAATGTGCCAGAGGAAGCCGTTAGCGATGCGTTGAGAAAATCCACCATGGCCGAAGGAGGCGGCAATGGACATAAAAGGTATTTTTGGGATGATCTTCCAGTGAAGTTTAATCGTTTTCGTGTTAGCATCAAAATTATGTACATGTATCGGATTTTTCATATGTTCAAAAGGAAAAGTCGATGGTAAACTTTTAGATTGGTAAAAAAATTGCCTTTCTTTGTTCGATGATTGCATGTCAATTTTTTAATATTATTGTCCAATTATATATGTAGAAACTCAAAATTTCGACAAAGGAAAGTTGTTTTACTATGAACCTTACTTTTTCGACTAGCCAACATTGAAATTATTTCTATAATGCGAACAACTTATGTTGTATTCATGTTATTCGATACTATATTATCAAAGTTTTAATTTTTATACAATTATGCTTCTGCGATAGGCTTTTGTCGAAATTAGTTAGTTTATTGGTAGATTGTTACTGTAAACTTCTATTGTGAGAGGCTTCGCCAAAATAAATTATTTTCATCAATAATATTTTTTCGTTAATTTTATTTTTAATAGTTTCTTATCTACTTATTTTGGGTTTTCAACGCCTATTAGTCAAAAACTTGTTGGTCGATATGTTATTGTTGAGTTTTAAATTTATCGATAATTTATTTGAATTCTAGTACTACTTCATAATGTTTCATTCACAGTATATCTTCACCAATTGTCATAAGCGAAATAGGGGATAAAGAATAAAGATTGAGATCTACAGGATGGAACCGAACGAAAAAAGCAACAGAGAGAAGCAAAGATATTAGCTAGCCATATGTTGTTGTTCCTTCAAGGACTATTGTAAAAGGAAACAAAGAAAGCGATAAAAAGGAGGAACATGCTGGTGAAGGAAGTAATGATGCTAAAAGTAATGATGCAAGTGGAAATACTGGCGAGGAAAGTGGAGACGATGTGAGCAGCTGTGACGACCCGCAAATCCATACCCATTAATCGACAATAATCCACACATGTCCGACTCAAAAAGCACAAACTGACGGAAAGTCAAGAGAAAGAAAAGAAGAGAGAAAAAGAGAAGATAGAACCAAACAGAACAATACAGAATCTCACATCGCAGCGGAAAATATATAATATCATATCAATGATCTTTACAAAACAGAAACTGTATATATATATATATATATATACATCAATCAGAGTTCAACAATCAATCAATAGTTATCAACTTGAATAGTTAAATAACCCGTCCTGCTGATAATATACAACAAACAAAGCACAGCGGATAATCAAGCAAATACAGATGTACGAAAATGAAGATCTCCAGCTCTCCTACTGAAGCTCCAAAAGCATCAAATCTAGATCTGTAAATATACTCGGTCTGACCCGAGCATTGAAAGGGAAGAACGCCCAGATCAGTCTAGTAAACCGGCATGAGAAACACACTCGGCTGAATTTATTATATTACCAAACTTTTCCTTTGTTTTCAAAACAAGAGTATCTCGTAAGAAAAGTCCACACATAAACATGGACATGTTTTTACCTTACGACAACTAAAACATTTCATACCAAATCCTATTATATTATAGTAGTGTCTACTATATAAAAATAATATTAATCATAGCCGAAATTGTTACATTGATTAAATTCCAGCATATAGCCCAATTGGGTAATACAATCAAAATGGCAAACACATAGTGGAGTTTGGATTTCCATACAAATGACTAGGTGAAGGGACTACCTTCCGAAGGGGTACACCTCTAGATGGATGTCCCGAGGCACAGAACATCTGCCCTCTACCAACACAAGACCAGCCCACCTCTATAACTAGATGGTACCGAATATGTCATCCTTCGATCGTTACCAACCTTTACCGAGGGCCTTCATAGCATAAAACCACAATAATCAGATAAATGACGTCATAGCGTGTAAAGATATATCTAGAAGAGGATGGTCATATCCTAATAGGAATGACCCACTTAGCCTTGCCGCATCTAACCCTGTTTTGGTCATTTTCGGTTGATGAGGCTTGAGGTAACGATTACCTTTCACAATGCACAATCACATCGCTTAGAATGCCATACGGCCATTTCCGTTGACTATTAATTGCCTTCCACAAAAATACAACCCTTAAGCTCATACGTCTCAAGGAGGGTGTTAAGCTAAGAGAAGTTGCCTTCTCCGCCACCACTAATGTACGTTTGTAAAAACCAATGTACGTAATCTATAGAAATGCAATGTCAGACAAACATCCATACAAGTTATCCAGGAACATGGAAAACCGAAGGTACTTTCCTTCCACATCCTATCGGGAAATCCCTAGGATTAGTAGCGAATAGTCATCGCATTGGATATTTCATAACGAAGAGACCACTGCTACTGGATGTATATTGGGATTTTAACCCCAAACGATCAACATGCAGTCCCCCACTATGAAACTCCAAAAATCAATATCATCACAAGCAATCTGTACAATCGTCGCATTTACGTTGGTCCGAAGTGGTTTTCAGATAAATCTGATCCCGGTCTCTTCGCATCAACAATGCAAAAGCGTTTCTCAACCTCACACAGCAACTAAGTCTCATACACTTATCACGTCTCCAACTTTCAACTTGCTATCCTTCGGGCCAAGAAGGAAGCTCGATAGGTTGAAGTAATACTCCGCACTATACGAATCAACATCCTCAATACAAACGATAATCAAGCCTACACAAAAGGCTACGTACTAAGTGTACGACTAAATAGTTCCCACATCAAGTCGAGGAACTAAAATTTTGGCAAAGTTTGATAGTCGGTTATTTAACTATCAAAGCAAACAAACAAATATTCAGCACTATAACAATCACTGAGCCCTTTTAATTAATCTTTTATTAATTAAACCATTTGCCAAATATTCCCTTCACATTATCTTTAATAATATATAATTCCAAAATCATTTCAACATTGGAAACCATTTCCAAATCCTTACTTAATAATAAGTAATTCACAAATCAATTTATTTTCAACACTTAGAAAATACTACATATACTTAAATCATGATTAAGTATATATTTTATTCATCAAGGAAAACATTCTCTTTAAACACATTTATTTGGATCAAAACGAATTTTGCGTAAAACATCGTTACGGCAACCCAAAATCAATAGTATAGGGATTCGATAATAAGATATATATAAATCCTAATACTATACAAAATCATTTCCTTTCGAAAATCATTTACTATAACAACAGTGTTATAGTCCATCATTTCCTTACTTCTCGAAAACGTCTATTTCAACTATGAATGTTGAAATCTATGGTTTCAATCCTTAACACATTTTAAAACAACTTTAAATCGTTTTAATTCCATTTAAAATATCACTTCCCAAAACATTTCCTTAATATATTATTCACTGTCCAAAATCGTGAATATATCTCCTTTAATAAGCTTTCATATTTACGTATCAAATTCAATTGATTTTGGATTTATAAAACAAGGTTTATAATTTCCGTTCCTATTTTATATAAACTTCAATTTATAAATCTCTTTTATTAACCAATTCCATTCATCTCATTCATATCCCAAATCCAACTTATAAGTTAATTGCTTATAAATCATTTATTTTACAAAATCTATTCATTTTATAACTTCGCAATTTATAAATCTATAAATTTTATTCACTTATGAAATCCATTTATACTTCATTTTAACACTTATAAAAACTTATTTTATAATCCCAATATTTTAATTTATAAAATATCAATTTTATAAATCTTTTATATAAACCATTTATAATAAATCAAAAATCTCAATTTAAACCATTTTACAAAATAGTTAACTTCACATTCCAAAAATCATATTTTAGTTTTATTTCACAAAATCCATAATTTTTATTTATTTCCAAAACATCATAATTTTTATAACATAAAAATTATCACATTTATTTATTCAAAATAAATCAATTCTTAATGATTCAAAAATCAATAAAACATTTATTTCAAAAATCACTTTAAAATCCTTTTAAATTTGGAAATCATCACTTTAACATTTTTAAATTCCCAAAATAGGCCAAATGCTGCAACAGCACAAAATACAACCATCACGACATCCAAAACATCATATAATATATGATAACAGTATATATATATATCAGTATCTGTAAATAAATCGATACTGGTGAGGAATCTAGTTGGATCCCTCCAACTTGTCACCTACAACAAATATACATATTAGAATATGTGTACAATGTCTGCTTCAAGGCAGACGCGCGTACAAAGGGTCATCCGCTCATACACGGGAACGTATAGGGTCATCTGCTCCACTAGGCAGGAATATATCCAAATACCAATCAATATATCATATATCATCCAAACAATCATCAATTATCATAAATAATATTATTTCTCACTTATATAAAAATATCAGTGAGTCAGAAAGAGTGAGTTGTACTCACATTGGTTCCGAAAGCAGTTTCAGCGTTTTATTCCGAATAAAATTAAACAAGCGTTTAATTCAACCAAAATTTTTACTAGCTCAAATAAATCCTAATCTAGCACCATAATGTAGTGCTCGTCCATACGAACCCAACGCAATTCGTTTCGTGCGAAACGGATCTCGTATGATAAAGTTACAGCATTTTAAAGTTTGTACAAATTATTATATAATTTAATTAACATTTTATTTCTATTTTTTTATAACCTTTTACATCTAGTCCATTCGATCTACTTTCTTCAATCAGGGCCGCGCGTGTTCTTCTCCCCACCCAGGCTTCTTTACGAATGAACAAAACCCAACGAGCAGCCAACATTCGTCAATTATCGCGACCTCCTCGTCGATCTAAACGTTGATCAAAGCCTGCCATTTCGAAGCCCTTCATGCGAGCCACCATCGGCCAGAGCCTTGTAGATCTCGGTCATGCCATGGCCAACAAATTCATGCACGAACGTTGCACGTCCATCGCCAAATTTCCGTTGATCCGTAGCTCCATTTTCGATCACACACGTTGAAAACGTAGATCTCGCGAAGCTCTTCAATGTTGTAGTTGATAAATTTTCGTAAATGTTCAAGGATTGAGAGATTTTGAGGGAGGAAGACAGTGAATTTCCGGCCATTGAAATATGAAAGTGGCGGCTACAAACCCTTGCGAGGTTTTAATAAAAATATAAAAACTTTGAGGCTTTTATAGAAAATTCTCGCGACACTATTCATCCGGAATTATTCTGAACTCCAAACGAAGCGTGTCGCCTGGTGTTTATAATGTTTTACCCCTATTTCGAACGCAATGGAATACATATCGGGAGCCAATTCGATCGTATTTGAAAGATAGGTTTTCGAATCGACTATTTAAATTTAAAATTCACTTAAATAGATTTCTATGCGTTTTAGCTTGCCCCGGACAAACCGCAAATCCGATTGACATAAAATTTGAAACATTACAATAATATAACATTACAGGTCCAATGAAACTAGTTTCATCGAAATCCAAGACGGTTTGAAAAATGGCTATTTTCACTCGTCAATTAAATATTAAAATATTCAATTTTTACAATTTGACCTTTAATTCAATTTTAAACATTCTGTAACATTATTCTAATTCAAATATAATCTAATTCAACTTTATAAATCATTTTTATTCACTTTAAATCCAATTTCAAATTATTTCTGTAATTTCAAATATTAAATTATCAATTTAATTATCCAATTAAATCACTATATTTCAAATAAAATTTATTCAGCTTATAAACTTTACTTTTAAATATTTAAAATCAATTAAATATACGAATTTCAAACGACTGAAATTCTGGGCCGTTACAGCAGTGGAGAACAAGTTAGTAGTGATGTTGGTGTTGAAAAAGAAGTAGTGGCTCATGACAGTGGAAATGATGTTTATAAAGGAGAAAAGGTTTAGAGTGAGTAAAAGATTTTCAGGAGGAGTCAAAAGAAATGAACGAATCGAAGAACATTGACCAGGTAAACGAAAATGAGATAAGCGAAGAAGAAGAGGCTGTTCGTTTGGCCAACGAAGGAAAATGAAGAAAATGAAAAGCATATATTGAAGATTTTGAAAGTGAGGAGCAACCAAGGCTACTTGTTGGCTATAAAGATCATATAGCTAGTCATATTTGATGTTTAATGGTAAGTTTGCAGTTTAGGTTAATTTTAATACTTTAATATAGTGCATAAATAAATATTGTTGTCAGTTATCATTTTTATGTTGTAGGTACTTAGAGCTAGAATTACAAAATTTCATATTCTCGTGGAATTTGGAAGATGATTGTCAGTTTGTGAGGGATGTAGTGGCTTCTTCTAGTTTTATAGGTATGATCGACGAAGCACATGAAAAAATCGGTAAAGTTCTCATTAATGCTTTCGTTGAACGATTTAACCCTCAAACAAATACATTTCATCTTCCATTTGGGGAAATGACTATAACTACAAATGAGTGTTTCACATAACTGATCTTTCATCCTTTGGGAAAACCATGAATGGTCCATTGAGAATATCAAGGGATATTTCGTATGACAATGTATATGAATTGTTTGGTAAATTCCTTGGACTGAAAAAATAATTGGTTAGTTAAGTGTTACGTATTGACAAAAAAAATCTATCTAGATTGGTTGAGGACAAATTATTCTAGGTCGAAAGAGTTGGTTAGCTGGAACGTATAAGATATTGTGCTATTGGTTATTTGTTGTACAATGTAGGCACATTGGTATATGGTGATAAATCTTGGAATAAAACTTTCGTTTATTTTTTCAATGCTTTTTCCATTTATGTCATGTTCATACTTATTCTCGGGCCACTGTTTGTTTAAGTTGGTTGTTCTACAACTTAGGACAAGGTACGCGAAAGGTTGTACAATAAGTTGCTGGTTGTATGACATTATTACAAGTGTGGATTTATGAGCATTTCCCTATATTAACACGTCATCACCCGACAGTGGGAGTTTATGAAGATGAAGTGAGAGAAGCATCTTATTCTGCATGAGACCCTAGTATTAATTTCACAAATGAATTAGTCAGTCTTCATGAAAGAAATGATGATTTGAAAGCTTATGATGTAGTTTGGGATTCTTACAAGGAGAGTATGAATTTTTATAACTTTCGATAGTGTGCTTTGTGAAATGGTCCGATGGTCTGCTTTGAAACCAAAGAACTTTGTCTTCACCAAAGAGTTCTTCATCAATTAGGATTTATGCAGCTAATTCAGACTTCTATATTTGTCCTATAATAAGCTTTCATATTTACGTATCAAATTCAATTGATTTTGAATTTATAAAACAATGTTTATAATTTCCGTTTCAATTTTATAAAAACTTCAATTTATAAATCTCTTTTATTAACCAATTCCATTCATCTCATTCATATGCCAAATCTAACTTATAAGCTAATTACTTATAAATCATTTATTTTACAAAATCTATTCATTTTATAACTTCACAATTTATAAACCTATAAATTTCATTCACTTATGAAATCCATTTATACTTCATTTTAACACTTATAAAATCTTGTTTCATAATTACGATATTTTAATTTATAAAATATCAATTTTATAAATCTTTTATATAAACCATTTATAATAAATCAAAAATCTCAATTTAAACCATTTTACAAAATAGTTAACTTCACATTCCAAAAATCATATTCTGGTTTTATTTCACAAAAATCATAATTTCTATTTATTTCCCAAAACATCATAATTTTTATAACATGAAGATTATCACATTTATTTATTCAAAATAAATCAATTCTTAATGATTCAAAAATCAATAAAACATTTATTTCCAAAATCACTTTAAAATCCTTTTAAATTTGGAAATAATCACTTTAACATTTTTAAATTCCCAAAATAGGCCCAATGCTGCAACAGCACTAAATACAACAATCACGACATCCAAAACATCATATATCATATAATAACAGAATATATATATATATATATATATCAATATATATATCAATATCTGTAAATAAATCGATAATGGTGAGGAACCAGTTGGATACCTCCAACCTGTCACCTGCAACAAATATACATATTAGAATATGTGTACAATGTCCACTTCAAGGCAGACATGCGTACAAAGGGTCATCCGCTCATACACGGGAGCGTATAGGGTCATCTGCTCCACTAGACAGGTATATATCCAAATACCAATCAATAATTCATATATCATCCAAACAATCATCAATCATCATAAATAATATTATTTCTCACTTATATAAAAATATCAGTGAGTCAGAAAGAGTGAGTTGTATTCACATTGGTTCGGAAAGCAGTTTCAGCGTTTTATTCCGAATAAAATTGAACAAGCATTTAATTTCAACCAAAATTTTCACTAGCTCAAATAAATCCCAATCTAGCTCCATAATATAGTGCTCGTCCATATGAACCCAACGCAATTCGTTTCGTGCGAAACAGACCTCGTATGACAAAGTTACAACATTTTAAAGTTTGTACAAATTATTATATAATTTAATTAACATTTTATTTCTATTTTTTTATAACCTTTTACATCTAGGACGTTCGATCTACTTTCTTCAATCAAGGCCGCACGTGTTCTTCTCCCCACCCAGGTTTCTTCACGAACGAACAAAACCCTACGAGCCGCCAACATTCGTCAATTATCGCGACCTCCTCGTCGATCTAAACGTTGATCAGAGCCTGCCATTTTGAAGCCCTTCACGCGAGCCACCATCAGCCAGAGCCTTGTCGAGCTCGGTCACGCCATGGCCAACAAATTCGTGCATGAACGTTGCACGTTCATCGCCAAATTGCCGTCGATCCGTAGCTCCATTTTCGATCACAGTCGTTGAAATTATAGATCTCGCGAAGCTCTTCAATGTTGTAGTTGATAAATTTTCATAAATGTTCAAGGATTGAGAGATTATGAGGGAAGAAGATAGTGAATTACCGGCCATTGAAATATGAAAGTGGCGGCTACAGACCCTAGCTAGGTTTTAATGAGAATATAAAAACTTTGAGGCCTTTTATAGAAAATTCTCACGACACTATTCATCCGGAATTATTCTGAACTCCAAACGAAGTGTGTCGCCTAGTGTTTATAATGTTTTACCCCTATTCCGAATGCAATGGAATATATATCGGGAGCCAATTTGATCGTATTTTAAAGAGGTTTTCGAATCGACTATTTAAATTTAAAATTCACTTAAATAGATTTCTACGGATTTTAGCTTTCCCCAGACAAACCGTAAATCCAATTGACACAAAATTTGAAATCTTACATTAATATAACATTACGGATCCAATGAAACTAGTTTCATTGAAATCCGAGACTGTTTGAAAATGGCTATTTTCACTCGTCAATTAAATATTAAAATATTCAATTTTTACAATTTGCCTTTAATTCAATTTTAAACATTCTGTAACATTATTCTAATTCAAATATAATCTAATTCAACTTTATGAACCATTTTTATTCACTTTAAATCCAATTTCCAATTATTTCTGTAATTTCAAATATAAAATTATCAATTTAATTATCCAATTAAATCACTATATTTCAAATAAAATTTATTCAGCTTATAAACTTAACTTTTAAGTATTTAAAACCAATTAAATATACGAATTTCAAACGACTGAAATTTTGGGTCGTTACATTCTCCCCTACTTAAAAGAATTTCGTCCTCGAAATTAACAAGTAGGAAAAAGTCACAAAATCCATTAACTTTTCAAAACAATTCGTCCAAACTAGATTTACCAAAATCTATTTAACGTTTTAACTTTTTCTCAAAATCCATTAGTAAATTTCTTATAAAAACTTTTCTAAGTTTTCAAATCATACATAGTTATCTTTTAAAGCCACCTAATATTATTTAACTTTATAACTCAATATCAAAATTTTAGTTTTCAAAAAATTTCCAATTTTCCCAAAAATTTCTAACGCCCTAAATTTTCAAAAAAATTCGCCATAGCCTCCTTTGCGCGGTTCGATTCGAAAAAAATAACAATATATATATATATATATATATATAT
The DNA here is from genome assembly GCA_030765085.1 of Allium cepa. Lineage (NCBI taxonomy): Eukaryota > Viridiplantae > Streptophyta > Magnoliopsida > Asparagales > Amaryllidaceae > Allium > Allium cepa. Next base: position 240,739,416 of record CM060944.1, read on the forward strand.
ATCACAAATATACATCTCATCATCAAGGATGAGGCATCCCGAAGGGAAAAAAGTGTAAAAGTACGATATGTAATCCGAGATATGTACCATATATGTTATTAGCGAGCATATACAGAAATATAGCGCGAAAGCGAGCTCCAAATGCGAAGCAAGCACCATCCGCCACTACTAAACACTCAAGAAACAAATGAGAAACATGTATATGTGAAAGTAAATCAATATACAAGATACACCAACACAACTATTACATATGCCAATATAGCAAATGCAATCAAAAGAAACAAATCCAACCATCAAACAACTATCATCCAACTAACATCCATAACCAAATCAATCAATAATCAAATCAATATAAACTCATTTTCTCATTAACATTCATTGAATTGGTTTTCAATTTAAATCACATTTGATTCATTAACATTGGATTTACTAACATTCGTTTATTCGAATTCAATTAGTCATTCACTAATTAATATTCCAATTTGTTCACTTCCAAATCAAATCAAGTTCATTTCTATTGATTCTTACTTCACTTTCGATTTGATTAAATCAATTCCATATGAATTTCCATATCATCAACTAACAACCATCTAACAACCAATTCATATCTAATCATTACCAAATTAATTTAATTTACTTCGTTTACATTCAACTTGGTTTGATACTTTTAGTTTCAAATTCACATTTCATTATTTTTCAATGAATTAATACTTGCATCCACTATTCCATATTAATTTACTTATATTCGATTGATTAACATTTAATCCATATTTTATTTACTAATTCACTTTTACAATTAATGTTGAATTTCTTTATATAACTCAAATTCATATTCATATATTCACTTTATTAATTAACTTCGATACCAAAATCAATTTTATTCAATATTACTTAAGTTATATTTTATTTCAACTTCATTTACATGTTCTTTCACTATACAACTTAAGTTCACTTCTACTTTAATTCAAATTCTATTTTATTTAACTCTTACTTAAGTCAAATACATATCACTACTCCAAATTCAGATTTTGTTTTGCTTAACAAATTTACTTAACCATTTTAAAATTTGGTTTTACTTACCTTATCTCATTTTATAAGTTATACAACTTATTTAATCCAGTCAAAATCCAATTCTAATTATTTAACCTTCCTTTAGTTAAATTTCAAATCATATATTTAATATGCTAACTCAAATTTATTTCAACTTAACCAAGGTTAAAATTTTATTGTCTCATATATTATAAGTCCAAAACTTATTTTACTTGTATCTATCAATTTCAACTTAGATTTTAAATCAAATTTGTCTATCATAACAAAACTTCAATTTTCAATTTACTTTGGTAGCAAATCCATCACACAGAAACTCGAAAATGATACTGATGATGCTGCAGTCATCACCCTTATTATTCCCCAGCAACAGTAGTGAATTCAGTGCTTTATATACTTTTAAAAATTCTTTTATTTATAAATCACATTTACAAATCCTTTACTTATATAATTTCACTATTTCACTTTACTATATAAGATCCTTCCAAATTTATTTATCTTACTTAGATTTATAATAGTATAACATCTTTAACTTTGAAAAACAACTTTCAAAATCAACGGGATTCAAATTTTCAAATTCATAGTTTAAATTCATTTTTATTTATAACGAATATTGTTTCATTTCTTATATATAAGATCATTTCACAATTGTAAATCATATTAATTATAATTCCATACTTTATAATTCATTTGCTTACATAATTTCTTCTTTTACAATTATTGTTTTTATTTAGATTATTCAAATATTTTTTTATTAACTCATATATATTTACTTTTTCAAACAACCAAACAATCAATTTATATACACTTTAATAGTTTTGAAAAATTGTTTTTTATATACAAAATATAATCGAGGTAAAATTATTTCATTTACCCAATTTAAAATGATACTATGTCGACTTGCCTCGTTTAAGTATTTGGAAATCCCTATCAATAATATGGCGTCCCACATACCGACCAGAATTCATAAACAACTCAGCGGATAAGAAACATAATATAAAACATTTTATATTCACTAACAAATACACGCTCATATATATAATACACTCAACTCAATGCGGGGTGCTACTATCCCTATCTATAATGAGTATACATCAAAGCTTAGGAATATACAAAATCTAAGCTCTGATACCAAATGCGACGACCCGCAAATCCATACCCTTTGAATCGACAATAATCCACACATATCCGACCCAAAAATCACAAACTGACGCAAAGTCAAGAGAAAGAAAAGAAGAGAGAAGAAGAGAAGAGAAGAAAGAGAGAAGACAGAACCAAACAGAACAATACAGAATCTCACATCGCAGCGGAAAATATGTAATACCATATCAATGATCTTTACAAAACAGAAACCGTATATATATATATATATATATATATATATATATATATATATATATCAATCAGGGTTCAACAATCAATCAATAGTTATCAACTTGAACAGTTATAATAACCTGACCTCACGAATGCTGATAATAAGCAACAACAAACAAAGAATAGCGGATAATCAAGCAAATACGGATGTACGAAAATGAAGATCTCTAGCTCTCCTGCTGAAACTCCAAAAGCATCAAATCTAGACCTATAAATATACTCGGTCTGACCCGAGCATTGAAAGGGAAGAACGCCCAGATCAGTCTAGTAAACCGGCATGAGAAACACACTCGGCTGAATTTATTATATTACCAAACTTTTCCTTAGTTTTCAAAACAAGAATATCTCGTATGACAAGTCCACACATAAACACGGACATGTTTTTACCTTATGATAACTAAAACATTTCATATCAAATCTTCTTATATTATAGTAGTGTCCACTATATACAAATAATATTAATCATAGCCGAAATTGTTACATTGATTAAATTCCAGCATATAGCCCAATTGGGTAATACAATCAAAATGGCAAACACGTAGTGGAATGTGGATTTCCATACAAATGACCAGGTGAAGGGACTACCTTCCGAAGCGGTACACCTCTAGATGGATGTCCCGAGGTACAGAACATCTGCCCTCTACCAACACAAGACCGGCCTACCTCTATAACTAGATGGTACCGAATATGTCATCCTTCGGTTGTTACCGACCTTTACGGAGGGCCCTCATTGCATACAAACCACAATAATCAGATACACGACGTCATAGCGTGTAAAGATATATCTAGAAGAGGATGATCATATCCTAATGGGAATGACCCACTTAGCCTTGCCGTATCTAACCCTGTTTTTGTCATTTCCGGTTGATGAGACTAGAGGTAATGATTACCTTTCACAAAACACATTCACATCACTTAGAATGCCACACAGCCATTTCCGTTGACTACTAATTGCCTTCCACAAAAATACAACCCTTAAGCTCATACGTCTCAAGGAGGGTGTTAAGCTAAGAGAAGTTGCCTTCTCCGCCACCACTGATGTACGTTTGTAAAAACCAACGTACGTAATCTATAGAAATGCAATGTCAAACAAACATCCATACAAGTTGTCCAGGAACATGACAAACCGAAGGTACTTTCCTACCACATCCTGTTGGAAAATCCTGAGGATTAGTAGCGAATAGTCCTCGCATTGGATATTTCATAACGAAGAGACCACTGCTACTAGATGTATATTGAGATTTTAACCCCAAACGATCAACAAGCAGTCCCCCACTATGAAACTCCGAAAATCAATATCATCACAAGCAACCTGTACAATCGTCGCATATACGTTGGTCCGAAGTGGTTTTCAGATAAATCTGATCCCGGTCTCTTCGCACCAACAACGCAAAAGTGTTTCTCAACCTCACACAGAAACTAAGTCTTATAGACTTATCACGTTTCCAACTTTCAACATGCTATCCTTCCGGCCAAGAAGGATGCTCGATAGATTGGAGAAGTACTCCGCACTATACGAATCAACATCCTCAACACAAACGATAATCAAGCCTACACAAAAGGCTACGTACTAAGTGTACGACTAAATAGTTCCCACATCAAGTCGAGGAACTAAATTTTTTGCAAAGTTTGATAGTCGGTTATTTAACTATCAAAACAAACAAACAAATATTCAGCACTATAACAATCACTGAGCCCTTTTAATTAATATTTTATTAATTAGACCATTTGCCAAATATTCCCTTCAAATTATCTTTAAAAAATATAATTCCAAAATCATTTCAACATTGGAAAACATTTCCAAATACTTATTTAATAATAAGTAATTCACAAATCAATTTATTTTCAACACTTAGAAAATACTGCATATACTTAAATCGCGATTAAGTATATATTTTATTCTTCAAGGAATACATTCCCTTTAAACACATTTATTTGGATCAAAATGAATGTTGCGTAAAACATCGTTACGACAACCCAAAATCAATGGTATAGGGATTCGATAATAAGATAAATATATAAATCCCAATACTATACAAAATTATTTCCTTTGGAAAAATCATTTACTATAACAACAGTTTTATACTCCATCATTTTCTTACTTCTCGAAAATGTCTATTTCAACAATGAACGTTGAAATCTATGATTTCGATCCTTAACACATTTTAAAACAACTTTAAATTGTTTTAATTCCATTTAAAATATCACTTCCCAAAACATTTCTTTAATATATTATTCACTGTCCAAAATCGTGAATATATCTCCTTTAATAAGCATTCATATTTACGTATCAAATTCAATTGATTTTGGATTTATAAAACAATGTTTATAATTTCCATTTCTATTTTATAAAAACTTCAATTTATAAATCTCTTTTATTAACCAATTCCATTCATCTCATTCATATGCCAAATCCAACTTATAAGTTAATTACTTATAAATCATTTATTTTACAAAATCTATTCATTTTATAACTTCACAATTTATAAATCTATAAATTTCATTCACTTATGAAATCCATTTATACTTCATTTTAACACTTATAAAAACTCGTTTTATAATTCCAATATTTTAATTTATAAAATATCAATTTTATAAATCTTTTATATAAACCATTTATAATAAATCAAAAATCTCAATTTAAACATTTTATAAAATAGTTAACTTCACATTCCAAAAATCATATTCTGGTTTTATTTCACAAAATCCATAATTTCTATTTATTTCCCAAAACATCATAATTTTTATAACATAAAAATTATCACATTTATTTATTCAAAATAAATCAATTCTTAATGATTCAAAAATCAATAAAACATTTATTTCCAAAATCACTTTAAAATCCTTTTAAATTTGGAAATCATCACTTTAACATTTTTAAATTCCCAAAATAGGCCCAATGCTGCAACAGCACTAAATACAACAATCACGACATCCAAAACATCATATATTATATGATAACATAATATATATATATATATATATATTTATCAATATCTGTAAATAAATCGATACTGGTGAGGAATCCAGTTGGATCCCTCCAACCTGTCACCTGCAACAAATATACATATTAGAATATGTGTACAATGTCCGCTTCAAGCAGACGCGCGTACAAAGGGTCATCCGCTCATACATGGGAACGTATAGGGTCATCTACTCCACTAGGCAGGTATATATCCAAATACCAATCAATATATCATATATCATCTAAATAATCATCAATCATCATAAATAATATTATTTCTCACTTGTATAAAAATATCAATGAGTCAGAAAGAGTGAGTTGTACTCACATTGGTTCCGAAAGCAGTTTCAGCGTTTTATTATGAATAAAATTAAACAAGCGTTTAATTTCAACCAAAATTTTCACTAGCTCAAATAAATCCCAATCCAGCTCCATAATGTAGTGCTCGTCCATACGAACCCAATGTAATTTGTTTCGTGCGAAACGGACCTCGTATGACAATGTTACAGCATTTTGAAGTTTGTACAAATTAATATATAATTTAATTAACATTTTATTTCTATTTTTTTATAACCTTTTACATCCAGGCCATTTAATCTGCTCTCTTCAATCAGGGCCGCACGTGTTCTTCTCCACACCTAGGCTTCTTTACGAACGAACAAAACCAAACGAGCCGCCAATATTCGTCAATTACCGCGACCTCCTCGTCGATCTAAACGTTGATCAGAGCCTGCCATTTCGAAGCCTTGCACACGAGGCACAATCGGCCAGAGCCTTGTCAAGCTCGATCATGCCATGGCCAAAAATTTGTGCACGAATGTTGTGTGTTCATTGCCAAATTGCCGTTGATCCGTAGCTCCATTTTCGATCACAGCCGTTGAAATCGTAGATCTCGCGAAGCTCTTCAATGTTGTAGTTGATAAATTTTCGTAAATGTTCAAGGATTGAGAGATTTTGAGGGAAGAAGACAGTGAATTGCCGGCCATTGAAATATGAAAGTGGCGGCTACAAACCCTAGCTAGGTTTTAATGAAAATATAAAAACTTTGAGGCCTTTTATAGAAAATTCTCACGACACTATTCATCCGGAATTATTCCGAACTCCAAACGAAGCGTTTCACTTGGCATTTATAATGTTTTATGCCTATTCCAAACGCAATGGAATATATATCGGGAGCCAATTCGATCGTATTTGAAAGATTGGTTTTCGAATCGACTATTTAAATTTAAAATTCACTTAAATAGATTTCTATGCGTTTTAGCTTGCCCCAGACAAACCATAAATCCGATTGACACGAAATTTGAAATCTTACAATAATATAACATTATGGATCCAATGAAACCAGTTTCATCGAAATCCAAGACTGTTTGAAAAATGGCTATTTTCACTCGTCAATTAAATATTAAAATATTCAACTTTTACAATTTGACTTTTAGTTCAATTTTAAACATTCTGTATCATTATTATAATTCAAATATAATCTAATTCAACTTTATTAATCATTTTTATTCACTTTAAATCCAATTTCCAACTATTTCTGTAATTTCAAATATTAAATTATCAATTTAGTTATCCAATTAAATCACTATATTTCAAATAAAATTTATTCATCTTATAAACTTTACTTTTAAATATTTAAAATCAATTAAATATACGAATTTCAAACGACTGAAATTCTGGGCCGTTACAGCAGTGATGAACAAGTTAGTAGTGATGTTGGTGTTGAAAAAGTAGTGGTGGCTCATGACAGTGGAAATGATGTTAATAAAGGAGAAAAGGTTTAGAATGAGTAAAAGATTTTCAGGAGGAGTTAGAAGAAATGAACGAATCGAAGAACAATGACAAGGTAAATGAAAATGAGATATGCGAAGAAGAAGAGGCTATTCCTTTGGCCAAGAAAGGAAAATGAAGAAAATGAAAAGCATATATTGAAGATTTTGAAAGTGAGGAGCAACCAAGGCTACTTGTTGGCTATAAAGATCATATAGCTAGTCATATTTGATGTTTAATGGTAAGTTTGCAGTTTAGGTTAATTTTAATATTTTAATATAGTGCATAAATAAATATTATTATCAGTTATCATTTTTATGTTATAGGTAGTTAGAGCTAGAATTACAAAATTTCATATTCTCGTGGAATTTGGAAGAGGAATGTCAGTTTGTGAGGGATGTAGTGGCTTCTTCTAGTTTTATAGGTATGATCGACGAAGCACATGAAAAAAATCAGTAAAGTTCTCATTAATGCTTTCATTGAACGATTTAACCATCAAACAAATACATTTCATCTTCCATTCGGGGAAATGACTATAACTATAAATGAGTGTTTCACATAACTGATCTTTCATCCTTTGGGAAAACCATGAATGGTCCGTTGAGAATATCAAGGGATATTTCGTATGACAATGTATATGAATTGTTTGGAATATTCCTTAGACTGAAAAAATAATTGGTTAGTTAAGTGTTAGGTATTGATAAAAAAAATCTATCTAGATTGGTTGAGGACAAATTATTCTAGGTCGAAAGAGTTGGATAGCTGGAACGTATAAGATATTGTGCTATTGGTTATTTGTTGTACAATGTAGGCACATTGGTATACAGTGATAAATCATGGAATAAAACTTTCATTTATTTTTTTACAATGCTTTTTCCATTTATGTCAAGTTCATACTTATTCTTGGGCCACTGCTTGTTTAAGTTGATTGTTCTACAACTTAGGACAAGGTATGCGAAAGGTTGTACAATAAGTTGCTGGTTGTATGACATTATTACAAGTGTGGATTTATGAGCATTTCCCTATATTAACACGTCATCACCCGACAGTGGGAGTTAATGAAGATGAAGTGAGAGAAGCATCTTATTCTGCATGAGAGCCTAGTATTAATTTCACAAATGAATTGGTTAGTCTTCATGAAAGAAATGATGATTTGAAAGCTCATGCACTACAAGAAAAACCATTTATAGTAGCAATAATTCGTGGCATTTCAATCTAAATGCAGCCAGTACTATTTCGCACTACACTTTAAACGCAACAAAAAAATATTTTACGTTCCCGCCTTCACCTAAATAATTTCCGCCTAAACCAATAATCGTAACCCAAAAGTTGCCGCCTCATAACTCCTTAGTACTTAGAAATTTTTTGCCTCTTTGCTCCTAAAACCCTAGTTCCCAGTTCCTTGGTACATAGAATGATAGAAAATTTTCTTTCTCTCTTCATTCATCACAAAGTAATTGTTGGTTCTCACTTCGTTTCCCCATCCTTCCATTAAACTCGATTGACCGATTAAACTGCAAACAAGATGAATTCCATCGGTGATTCAGGGGATTTCAATGAATCTCTTCGAAGGTCGTGACCCGAGTTGAGACGTTCTGGGTGCGTTTATACTGTAGAGGAGGGGCGATTGGGTGAGGCGCAGAAGTTGGTTAGAGACAATTGACAACAGTGGGGATGTGGGTTTGGCGATCTGAGGTGCAGAAGTTGTTCAGTCAGTTCGATTTTGCTTGATTGGGAAGTGTGAAGCGATGTGATTTGTGAGGTCGTTCAACTGAAACACAGTTGTCAGTTCATATTTTGAGGAAATCGAGAAGGCTGCGGTTTGAGTTGCTTTGGTCGATTGCTGGAATGAGCTCGAAATTGTTTGGAAGTGGTCTGTTTGATGTCGATTTCAAATGCGGATGTACTTTGCTCTTGCGGTATATAGTTATTTCTTTGTTACAATGTCCAAGCCAACATGATTCAAGTGACAAAGAAATATTGATGCTCTGGTTCTAGATAATTGTTATACTAATTTGACATTTAGTTTTTGATTAGTTATTTGATTTTGCTTCATTGCTTGCCTGCTGATATATATGTAATATATGCAATGCAGCACAACATCAAGCAGCTGTAAGGAAAACGAGTCAGTCTAAACAAATTCATGGTGGTTTGGGGAAGGATCTAGATAAAGCAAAGATGATACATGACAAGATAAATGAGTTAGTGAAGCACTTGGCTGACCTTCTCCTCATAGAAAGGGATGCAGAGCTTGAGTATACACAAGAGGAACTGAATGCTGTTTCTTCTCCCGATGAAGAATCCGATGCTTCACAACCAATTGAGTATTTGGTCAGCCATGGCCAGGCACAGTAGGAGCAGTGTGACACTATTTGCAATTTAAATGCAGTTAGCTCCTCCACTGGTATTTCGAATTCAAAACATTACTGTAAAGGGAACATACATTATCTTACTGGTTAAAGAATATTTCATGTGATATATACTTAGATCCGTAACAATAAGGAAAAATAAAAGCTCTAGTTTTTTCATGTTAATCTGGGTAGACGTATAAGAATCAGAGTTATAGAAAAAGATACATGTATATCCCATACCCTAATTAGCATTCATACGGTAATAGAGAAATTTTTGTAGTGGTCCCTGGAAACGTCATAAAACATAGTCTGCAGTCACAAACTGAAACTGATAAAAATGTCTTGGTATTGGAAAGCTGAAGTTTTCATGTTTGAATTTTAAATAGAAGTTAATGTTAGTTGCTGATGGTTGTTCAAGTAATCGTTTTACTCCTATATCACCTACTCCATGTATTCAAGAGTGAAACTGAAGCGGCTGCATTATTTTTATTTTATAAATGAAATATTTACATGTAGAAACATCTTGTATCCCTAGTGACAAGTATATTATGGTTCGTTCTGACACTATTCCAACTTATAACCATTTTTTGCATATTGTTAAATATTTCATTGGTTTTAATGCTACAGATCAATACATCTCTACTAATAAAGCCCATAACTTCTGATGGGGAAGTTTTTTAACATTACCAAAACCATCCGTGATCAAGATACTTATTGTTATGTAAGATCACATGTCCTAACACATGTTGAATAATTTTGTCTTTGCATATGTATTACTTATCCGTAACAATGGAAGGAAACAACTAGTTGTGCTCATTGGGTATTACCTCTCTTATAGCTTTCACTTGAGCTTTCCTATATTTGTGCTCCTTCCGTCTTTTGTGCAAAAAAATTCCAGATTGAAGTGATTTCTTGTTGATATGTTTTTATTAACAAGATCATCAAGACCAAATTTGAATAAAATATGATGAAACATTTTTGGCCAGCCAATATATAATGCTATGACTGGAGTGTATGTCAATGAAAAGGTTTGAAGAAGTTGTACATACACTAGGAAACTTCAAGCAGCCGAACAACCTTCTTATGCAACATTCAAGGCTTGAAAATGATAATTACTAAACTAGTACAATTCAGCATTTTTGCATATACAGATATCAAACAAACACGCATGCACGCCCTCCCACTTGCACATGCATGCACACACTGGAAAATGGTCACATGTTAGAACACATTGGCAGAAATACTTGTGCATTTGACCAATTAAATGTCACAATGATTTCATTTCTTAAAGCAATGATGGGTAAATGTGGATATTACAGGATGACGATGAGGCAGATGCTGTAGGTTGTTGCACTTTGAAAGTGGAGAATGTTGAATGCATACCCAATTCAAACAAGCTACAGGTTAGAGTGTATATTTTCAAATATGCTTGAACATTGGTTTAAATTATTTGTGCTTATGTAAGTCAATTTTCATTCAGTTTGACTTCCTTGGTAAAGATTCTATAAGATATTTCAATACCGTGGAGGTTGAGATGCCTGTTTATAAAGCAACTGAAGAATTCAAATCTAGTAACTACTGGTTTAGTTTGTCCAAATTTATTTCATCGCCAACTTGTTGTGATAGTTCATACTTATTATCATTTAACAGCTAAAAAAAGTGATGGCCAGAAAAAGAATGGCGGAGACGACATTTTTGACTTGTTAGATACAAATAAATTCAACGCCCATTTAAGGGAACTTATGCCTGGCCTAACTGCTAAAGTTTTTCATACATACAACGCATTTATTACTTTGGATAACATGGTGAGCAAAAACGACAATTACTCTCTACATGCTCATTTACCTATTCTATTCTGAATACTATCATATAATTAAGCCAACAATTTCCTTGTATCGTATGTCAGTCGTATAGTGAAACTAAGGATGGAATAGTACCAGAGAAGTTGGCTACATATCAGCTAGCAAACAAAGAGGTAACCTCGGTTTCATTGTTTACTTTTAGTGTTGGTTTAAGATATTACTTATAATCATTCTTATCGAGGACAATATCATTATAGGTTGCAATTATATGTAATCATCAGCGTGCTGTTTCAAAGGGTCATGATACTAGTATGTCTAGGCTTGATGAGAAAATAGATGCGTTGAAGGTAAAAACATTATTATTTTTGATTAATTTATTTTATTAAAAAGTATGCTGTCTTTGAATTATCTTTCTAGTCCGTGTATTATTTAAAAAACACTTTAGTCTTAATTAGTCTCAAAGGGAGGAGGTACAAAAGGATTTGGATAGAGCCAAAAAAGGGAAACTCCCACTTCAAGATAAAGAAGGGAAGACAAAAAGGAGTTTGACTCCTGAAGTATAATGACATTTAGTTTCTGTTTGAAAACTATGTTATTCCATGGTAGTCCTCTTAATACCGCCATACATTACAAACATATAACTCAAATGATAGGTTGGAAAGTAAGCTTGCTAACTTTGATGTAAGGATAAAAAAATTGGAACTGGATAAAAGTACCAGAGAGGAGATGAAGACTATAGCATTGGGAACTTCAAAGGTTAACTATCTTGATCCTCAGATATCGGTTGCATGGTGCAAGCGTAATGAAGTTCCTATTGAAAAGGTATTCTGCATATTGTTTGGTTTCAAAAAACTCGATCTAATTCAGTCAAATAATAGAAATTTCTTTGAGATTATATGATATGCGAGCTTTTAGAACATGAACACAAACAAAAACTTAACAATGGCTTTGTATGTAGACTCCATTGACCAACAATTGCTACAATGTGATAAAAAATGTTAAGATGCATTATTGTAGCTAGTGTTATTTGAAGTGCTATGCTATTTCTTATTCCTTTTTTCCAAGTTTAACAGTAGATTCTGCTTCTAATATATAAAATGCCTTACTTACATTGGATATCTTTCTGCAGATATTCAACAGGTCCCTTCTTGCAAAATTTGCATGGTTAATGGATGTTGAGCCCAGCTACCGATTTTAGTTTGGGTTTGAATGGAAGTCATGCTTCAAAATGGATGGTCTGATTATGTGGAGTGTTGCAGTTGGATTGGCAGAGAGAGGGGTTGCTCTGGCTATCGTTGATGCAGCTTTGGATATTATTCTCTCTGAATCTTAATATCTTGTAAGTTTTATACTTTCACCATATTGTTCATGTTGTGTAAACCATGCTAGTGTTGTATAAATATGTACAGAGTATATTAAACTTTCATGATAGTGTATGTGATCATAAACTTACTAGTTTATAACTCGTGATACTCCTGTAAGATTTAATAAACCATGAAAACTGGAATCGTTAGTTTACAGTCAGCATTTGTTGTGGTTTTGGGTGGTTGCCAGTGCAAAACTTGTTAGTGAGCTACAGATTTGAGCATAGGGAGGAAGTGATGCAGAGGAGGTGGGTTGGAGGTGATTGATGAAGATGGTTATGGGTTGAAGCAACGTTGAAGTATTGTATTATGAAACTAGTATGTATGGTAGCAGCACTACTTTAGCTGCATGCACTATTATGAAACTGTTTATGGTAGTTTGGTTGTGTAAACGTATGGTTAACCTTTTGTCTTGACACTAATGTTATGATATAGTGGTGATTATGTAATTGCTTTTGTTTGTGTTATTGTGGTTCATTGAATGTGTTATTTTTGAATGTGTATATGTTTATATATTACGTTATTGTATAAGTTTTGAAGTACTTGAATTGGAGGCGAAATCAGTTTAGTCGTGGAACAGCAGGCGATAAAATCGAAACATACGGTAGCGGAGAAAAAACGCAACAAAAAATATTTTTTTGTAGCGTTTAAAAAGTGCTATAGAATCAGCAATTATAGTAACTCAGATAATCTCCGTGGCGTTAAAAAACGCTGCAAAAAATAATAATAAGTGCAACAAAAAAATAAGATAGTAAACGGCACCTTTTCGGTGGCATTTCTTAAACGCTGTAAAAAAGATCTTTAGTAACGTTTAAAAAACGCTGCCAAAAATTCATTTATAGTGGCGTTAAAATAAATGCAACAAAAAATCATGGATTTTTAGTCGCATGTTTTCTAGCGGCGTTTATCAAAACGCCACCAAAACTTTTTGTAGCGTTTTTTGAACGCTACTAAAAATCAAATTTCTTGTAGTGATGATGTAGTTTGGGATTCTTACAAGGAGACTGTGAATTTTTATAACTTTCGATAGTGTGCTTTGTAAAATGGTCCGATCGTCTGCTTTGAAGCTATTTAACTTTGTCTTCAACAAAGAGTTCTTTGTCAATTTGGATTTATGCGGCTAATCCAGACTTCTATATTTGTGCTTTAAACAAAGAAATTGAAAACCTCGGCTAAAACAGTCAAGGCAGCATACTTTAATTTAGGCGAATTTAGTTGGAATAATAGCGGTGCTCAAATTTTCTATGTAATTAGCAGTCTAATTTAAGAAAGTTTGACCCTGTCAAAGCCAGCCCAACTACTTTACAATTGGCTCACATAAGCCAACACAAGCCTATGATGATCTCAAATTATCCCTTCTATTCATTAAGCACCAAGATAAGGCCCAGTTGCCTTGTTCCTAGGCACCTATCATATTAAAGCAAGGTCTAGGTTTGACCCCTCCAAATTCACCTCGACCCGTCATAATGACAACCAAACTTCCTGCGTCAATCGACTTTCAGCTTAACTTTAAGTTAGCATGCTCACCCAACGTCACTCCAATGATGACGATACCTCGGTAGGTGGCACATCGAGCAAGATAGGCCCAAGCATGGTCCTTCCTTGGCACAGCTTTAGTGCAGGTTCCTTGAATCGGTGCATTGTGGCTGAGCGGCTAAAACAACATGCCTTGCCGTCAGCATTAAATGTGCATTTAAGGTGAAGTTTGTGCATTAGTTGTGAAGCCTAGACATTATGTAGGGAGCAACGAGTATATTTTCGTTCACCTCACATTTCCAGACACCTTTACAACTGTCGTCCATCTTTCCTTGCACCATAACAACGATGTGGCGAACGGGAATTTTAACCCCGATATTCATATGCCGCAAATTCAAGTGTCGGAAACCCGATCGTTATAGGTAAAATGAAATAAAGATAGAAGATAGAATAAATAGAATCTCACATTCCATTAAAACAACTTATAATTTTACATATGGAAGATTACATACAATCTCTCCAAGTGATTTATAAAAGTTACGGCATGTACTAACCCTGCGAGATTAGTTATAACAGTCTATCCTTAAGTGTGTGTAGAGACATAATACAGGTACAATGGAATATAGATAACTTCTTAAGAAGATGATGATCCATGCTCCATTCCATAATACTTCAATCTTTCCTAACTATGTAACAACCTGGGATTTGCTTTACCGAAAAAAAAATTTAGGATTTTATTTAAATGGAGCAAATTGATTTTTGGGATAAGGATAATTTATTTAAAAATATGGACATTTTAAATAAATGGGTTTTTAAAAATGAGGCGAAGTATTATTTTGGAACAATTAAAAGTTAATGGAAAATTTAAGAAGGGGATTTGGTTAAGTATGGGTTTTCATGGCTATGTTAACACTTAAACAATTTTTATACATGTTTAGAGTCACTCTCTCTTAAGGGGTCCATTAGCCTAACCCAAACCCATTTACGATTCTATAAATCATCTCAAACTCTTAACCCTCATTCATTCCAACCCTAATCAAAAAAAATTCCTAAAACCCTAAACCTAAAAATGGCCTCCATGCTTAGGAAAGCTCCATCCTCTCTTATATTGGCTTAAGCTAGTTAAAGTAAGGAAGGTAATGCAAAAAACCCTCTTGTGATCCATTTCTAACTCTCTTTAATTTCTGGAAATCATGTTGTAACTCTTGGTTTTATGTGTTTTGGTATTTTTCTAGCTCCTTGATCATCATCTCTTAGCTTTGGTTAGTGCCATATAGGTGTTTGTTCTTTTGCTTGAGAGGAATACTAGGTAAACCCTCTCCTAATCTATGTATAAGTATCTCTTAATTTCTGGAATTAGCCTTGTAACACTTGATTTGTTGTGTTGCATGAATATCAAAGCTTGTTGATTATCATTCCTTCCATTTGGACATTGCACACAAGTTGCTTGCTATATTGGTTGTGAGGTAATGCTAGCTATATCCTCATCATTTTAATGCTATGGCTAGATATATATCTATGGTATGATTTGATAATTGTTAATGGTCATTACCAAATCATTTGAGCAAGAAAAATTGAATTAATTAGCTCATTTCTCTATGTTTTGCAAAATTCTAAAACTGATTTATGCTGCAACTTTGACCATGAATATCTCTTTCAATATCTGATGAAAACATGCCAAATCACTTCCTAGTGATAGTTAGTATTGCCATCTATAACCCCTCCAAATTTCGTAGCATTCGGTGATTATTTGAATGGTGAAATCCGAGCTCATAAACAGACCTGAATGCAGTTTTTCTGTGCATTTGCAGCTGCAGTGGAACCATTTTTTTTTTCTGTTTTCAATTTTGAAACTAAAACTTTGTGACACCGCCACGGTCACATACATGGTCGGAATCCAATGTTTATGGACTCTTTGGAAAACTGGAGTTCCGAACTCCATCTCTAGAAAGTTTGATTAGTATCCAAGTTCATTTGACTCTTCGAAATTGCTATCGAAGAGGGACCCGGATCTCAGCGTGAAACAATGTATTCACTATTTCCGAGTCCGACTTTAGAGCGTCTCTGCGACTTCGTTTCAAGTCATAATCAAGTAATTCTTTTTGCGTTCTGAAGTAGGAATGTCGGACTATGTTCCTACCAATTTTCATGCTATTCGGATTCGGTTTGCTGGTCCGAATAACTTTCCGAATTTGGGTTCTCGTCAGTTTTGGACTATTTTCCAACACTATTTTCAGTGATTTTCTGGTTTTGTCGATTTCGTGGAGATTTGTCTCTGGATTTCGTACACGGGCCTTATAAAAAGGTTTTAAAAGGATTTTTCACTCTGAAATGGCTTTTGAAATTAGTATATAATATTATTTTTAATTTTTAAATTAATTACTCCATAATAGGAGAGTTTTCAAGGGCCGTTTTAAAGTGATTTCAAACCAATTATAAATCTGTTTTCCGTAATTATTTTCTATAACAAAATCCCACACTCATACTTTAGCACTTCGAGCGATGTGGAAACGTGCTTAAACGGTTGGGAAAGACTACGGCCTATGAAACCGTGTGTATTTCCTTTCCGGTTAATTCCCGACCTATTCGATTGATCGTTTTGGCCTGTCGGCCTAGTTTACCGATGACATGAGGCGAACTTTTTACTGCTTTCAGTGTGGAAGCTTACGATTGCTTAGTAAACCGTTTAGGGCGAACGTGGGGTATGGGACTCATGTTAACACTTTGGGTTCCTTGCTAAAAGTTCGTGACACATTCCTTTTATTACGTTTGGGATAGTGTCTTCGGACTGTCTCCCTTAGAGGTATCGTTTTGGCATCTCTACTTAGATGGCCGTTATACATCTCTACATAGATGTATCGTTGTTGGCATCTGTACTTAGATGGCCTGTTATACATCTCTACTTAGATGTATCGTCTTTGACATCTCTACTTAGATGTTTTTGTTTTGGCATTTGTGCTTACGTTATGCCGATGATATGAGGCTTGTTATACATCTCTACTTAGATGTTTGTTTCTTCTCTATGTGAGAGATTTTGGTCTTTATTACCATGATATATGTTTCTCTTTTGGAGATTATTATGTTATATGTTTCCTCATTATCTTATCGTGATTATTGTTAAGTTTATCTAACTGATTTGTTTAGCTAGCCTGACCCGAGTATTTTATGCTCGGGTCAGACCGAGTTGTTTCAGGTTACGTCGTTTTGGACTTAGCTTGCTTCAGTGCTTCCACTTTGGATATATCCGCTATACTATAGATAGCTTTACTTGTTATCCATCCTTTATGATACTCTGATATTATGACTATCTTGTGTATTCATTTGACTCACGAATGTGTGAGTAGTGGCTTTGTACCCACTTTTATATTTGGATCTGTACTTGATGTTGTATTGTGCTGAGACTATTTGCTTATTATCTGATGCTGTTCTGTGATGATGTTCATTCTGCTATTATGTTTTGTTCTGATAGATCTTTTAGCCATTGTAGTTTTTTCTTTAAGTATTTATTGAATATGTCGAACCACATGCGAAAAAAAATAGATTCCATTTTTCGACGTGTTCAGTAGATAGTTAAAGTAAGATTACACATGGTCGCTTCCATTATACTCTATTGTCCGCATTAGCAGACGATATTATCCATATAATACTCTTTGTTAATGAGGCTCTCAGAGTGGGGCGTTACAAACTACTAGGTTGGCCAAGGAAATTTGGGTACCTAGAATTTAAGGGGTACCAAAATAAACTCCGGTTTAGTCATGGGACTGGTGTTAGAAAATCAAAATACTCATTTTGAAAAGAAGAGATATATCATAAGACCACGCCGCATATAAACACGGAACGGGTTTTTACTTTATGATAACCACCAAAACATTCGCTACGCTAAAATAATTTGATATTAATTTTGATGACATTCCTTTGAAAATATTTGCAAGTAAACATATTAATCTTAGCCGAAATTGTTACCATTATTTAATTTTAGATATGTTAGGCTCCACAAACAAAACTCTAACAAGGCTAATTCGGAGAATGGATTACATACAATGGTAAGGTGATGGACTATCTTACGTACCATATACCTCTAGAGGGATAAACCTAGGGTCCAGATACATAACGCCATACCGACACAAAACCGGCCAACCTCTTTGCTGGATAGTACCTAATATGACATCACTCTGGTCGTTACCGACCTGAAATGGGATCCTAAAGCATTCACCACATACTCAGCATATAGAGATTAATCTAGAAAGGTGATGACCATAATGGGTGCGACCTATATAGCACTGCCGCATCTACACTGCTTTAGCCATTTCTAGTTGATGAGGTCTGAGGTAACGTTTAACCTTTTACAAAGCACATTCCACTTTGAATGCCACATTGCCATTCCATGATCACATAACCGATTTCTACAAGTATATAACTTCTAAGCTCATATATCTTAGGAAAGGGTATTAAGCTACAAGAAGTTGTCTTCTCCTCCACCAAACAGATGATACGTTCGTAGAGATTAGTCAATGTAATTAGAAATGCAACATCAGATATTCGACCATACAAGTTGTCCAAGAATAGAAAAACCGAAACCACTCTTCTACCACATCCCGTTGGGAGTTACCCTTAGGATTAGTAGCGAGAAGTCTTTACATCGTAGACCATAAACTAAGAAATATTGCCACATAATATGATATGGGAAATTTCCCCTATGGGTCAGTGACAAGCGGTCCTATATTCTATCTTCTAAATCATGTCCATATCTTCACTTCGAATACATAAATTGGTTCGAAATGGTCTTCCGATAGGAATTACCCAAATTTCACCCGGTTCCTTTGAACAATTATTGATAAAAGATGTTTTGTGAATTGAAAATCATTCTTTAGTTGATTAAGTTCTTATCATTAACTCTTTTGGAGATATATATTTCCATACATTCTTTCTGGTATATACGAAATCATTAAACGTCTCTTATCAAATCCTTTGATTATTCTAAAACCCTTTTGAACCTTGGAATAATTTGAAATCATTCAATTTTTTCCATATGCTAATTCGAGAAAACCAAATTCACTATCCCATCCGTTGGGCTAGTCCGTATAGCCAAGGAGAGAAGGAAACTGGTTTTCCAAACTCAAGCCTAGACACTATCTCTCTGACACCCATAATGAGATCAAGTTATTTGATTGACTATAAATCATTTAAAATTTAACCATTCCACGAACCTTTAAAAATCATCTTTAAAATAATATTTAATCATTTGAAAACATTTATAAAAGATTTGTAAAGGAATGGTTGTGTATAAAACTATATTTCAAATGTTATAGACAAGTGCAGTAGACCGCGGAAAGTGCTTTCTAAGCTATACTGATCAAAATGACTTTTATCACTTGGAGATTCGTCTTTTATAATTCAAATAAATTTTAAAACATTTTAAAAGATATTTAGAATTTATTTCATATTTTTAAGCAGTTTTAAAATATCATTTTGAAAGAAATCCGTTTTTGGATTTCGAATTGCAAAACCACGAATTTTCCAAAAGCTTGTTTTACTGATATTTCAAAATCTACTTATCAAAATCTCAATTTTATTTCTTCGTTGGAAAAATATGGATACAGTAGTTCGTAAATTATTATTTCGAAGAATTCTAAGCTATATTCAATTCTAATACTCATCTAACTTTTATGGCGTGAAATCGCGAACTGCTGTTGCGCGACGCGCCTATTTTTGACTAAATTTTCCATTTCTATTCAAACTTCACCAAAAATTTTAACATATTTATAAAACATTTCAAACTCATTATTAAACCGTTTTAAAGAGGTTTTATATTACATATACACCAATTCGTTAAAATACAGGAAAGTGATTTACTTCATGCTTATAGACTTGTATTTCTGTGACTTGCATATATACTCAACAGTCGTATTTAACAACCATCATAAACAATCATAATCAAACATATATAACATCCAATAGGATATAATATTTGTTACATGTTGTTTTGACCCAGTTACATAGGTCTGATTACGAGGACCAGATTCAACTGCTGATGGAAAAGGTGATCACGAGACAATGGCCACATTACCAAAAATATAATGTCTAGGCAGCTGTATCAGACCCAGGATAAATGGAATTAATAGATGGATGATGTGGGATGTTAAATTATGGGGTTTAGTTCGGTAGGAATACGGGTCGACATGAATATTTGACAAACTGGATGAAATATGGATGGATTTGCGTAGATGTGATAAGGCTGCGGGTCGGCATAATAGGAGGATATGGTTAGCCATATGATTGAGATGAATGGGGGTCGACATATGTTGTAAAACCGGTGGATTGACATATTGATGGTCAGAAGAAGGGGACAGCATGATATGTTCGTAAGCTATTGGTTGGTATGATAGAACTAGTGGGGTCAGCATGTTGATAGTCAGGGAATAAGGGCCGGTAGGATGAGGCTGGAGCAATATGGGTCGGCATGGTATAGTTAAGCAAAAGGGATCGGCATGTTTCATTTGTAGGATATGGATCGGTAGGGTAATGTTCATGAAATATGGGTCAACATGGTGTTCCTAGCAAGGCTAAGATATGTGTTGGGATACATCGTGGGACCAGAAGGGTTCGGCACAATCCAGATCAAGTTAAGAATCCAATCAAAGTATTATGAGAACTAGAGCTCCATGCATATAATCGCCTTGATAATTGAAATGCCATCATTATAGACCAAGAGGAAGCTACTATAGGTATCTCTAGCCCAAAATCGATTCATGGAGGATTCGGTACCGACCCTTATCCATCAAGAGTTGGGCCTAGTCCTCCCTATGGTGGGCCCATATGGTCAAGGAGATCGAGATGCCGAAGTTTCAATCAGATTAAAGGCTGCCTTCATCTAGAAATAGAGGCACGGGGGGCCATTTTGAGGGACTTTTTGGGTTGCAAGTGAAATTTTACCATTATTGTAACTAACTTCCTTTATTCCTCTCCAATCTCTTGCTATTTCTTACTGATTGTAATTGTAATCAAGTGAATTGTGAAGTAATAAAGAGAGTATTCAAAGTGGACATAGGCAATCAGTGCCGAACCACCATAAATCTCGTTGTCTTTGCTTTCTGCTGCATTTATCTTGGTATTTAGTGTTATTCCTCTGTTTTCATTTAATTTCTTCATTTATTTCACTACTTAAATCTATTTTCGGGTATTTGTGACCAATTCGGTTGCAAATGATATTATAGTTTAGGAGCTTCTCACCTTGGGTTTAAATGATTAACTAAAAATTTGCTATTGCTCAGCTATTTAGTTTTCAAAGCTTCCGATCCTTTGGACTTAAGTCCTTAAGTGACTTGGCAAAAGCTTTGGGTGGATTAGAGAGCTCATGGCTTAGGATATAACAAGAAGAAGGCTTAACTTTAAACGAAATGGAGTGGAGGCCATGAAAAGAAAGGAGAAAAGATGGCAGTTTCAAGATTGTTTTGAGGTGCTCAACTGTATATATATTACAAATTTGAATTCCTTTTGTGAAATATTTTGGCATTATTTCCTTTAGGTTAGAAGCTATGAAAAAGTGGAGAGAAAGCTTAGGAAATGAAGAAGTAAATGGATGAAAATGAAGAGGAGAGTGTAGGGTATTCATAGACAAAGAAGAGAGTAAATATCTATGCATACATTATCTTTTGCGTCGCCATCACATGGCACCATCATCATCACTTCCTCCCCTCTAAGCACGGCTAAAATCCATCATCCATGTGCCCATCGCGTCCATCATTTCAGGGTATGCATATGTTGACTTTGGTATACTTAAGAAGTAAGAAAACTAAAAATATCTTATATATTTTATATCATATTCATATACTTAAATATATTTGTATGTGTATGTTTATGTGCATGTTCTCATATATGCACATGTACACGTATATGTGTGTATTACATATCTCCACAACATTGCACAACTTCCACACGTTGTATCGTTACAAATCCCGATTCCGATTTCTGTTCATATTTTCTCTTTTTAGTTAATATGCATATATATTTGTAAACAAGTTTTGAAAATAAATTTTCTTATCATTCTTAACTAATTAAAATGATCATATTTCATTTATAAAATCATATAAATTAATATTAATAGTTATTTACAATATTATTGTTATAGTGATAAAGTGAAACGAACATTTATCGAAGTGATATACTTGCGGGTCGTTATAGACTTCCCCCTTAAAGAATTTTGTCTCCGAAATTAAGGATAAGAAGAAGATAACTCGGAACAAATACATATATAACATGATGAAATATATATATATATATATATATATATATATATATATGTATGTATGTATGTACGTACGTATGCAAGTATGTTATATATGGCAAGTGACTACACCACAGGTCGGTTAGTACACTACATCGATACAAGACATAGATTAATCATCCAATCTGAACTTGGGATCAGCCTTCCTTATTCTGTTTTCTATTTCCCAAGTGTAATCATTAGCATCACCACTCTATCTAACTTTTACTAGTCTCGTAACCTTTTCCCTTAATTGTTTCTCATCAGGATCCATGATTCGAATTGGTTGTTTGATGAGAGTCAAGTTTGGCTCAATTTCTAAATCTTCTTGGGCAGCTTCTTCCACTATTTGTTCCGGGTCGTACACATACTTTCGCAAATGAGATACATGAAATACATTGTGTACACTAGACAATCTTTCTAGTAATTTTACTCAATAATCCAATGGGTCAATTCGTTCAAGGATAAGAAAAGGTTCGATGTACTGAGGTGCTAATTTTACAGCTCTCCCAGATCTCACCACTCTTCTCATCGGGAGACCTTTAAAAATACAAAATCTCCAACCGAGAACTCTGTATTTCTTAATCTTTGATCTGCATTACACTTCTGCCTTCTCTGGGCTTCTTTCATTTTATATCTAATCATGTCTACCTTTTCTAAGGATTCTCCAATCGTATCAGGACCTAGAACTAACCGATCTCCAATCTCGATCCAACATGCTGGGAATCTACACGAACGACCATATGAGGCTTCGTATGGTGCCATGCTAATACGAGCCTGATAGCTGTTGTTATAAGGGAACTCTACAAGATGAATATAATTTTCCCAAGAACCTCCAAAATCTAAAAAGAAAGCTCTCAAAAGATCTTCCAACACCGATTTACCTTTTTAGTTTGTCCATCGATCTGGGGTAATATGCAGTGCTTATACTCAGCTTCATTCCCAAAGCTCTTTGCAATGCTTCCCATAACTTACTGGTAAAGATCGAGTCCCGGTCATTGATTATTCTATTAGGGAAACCATGTAATCGAACAATTTCCCTCTTGTATATTTCTGTAGGCGACTATGCTAGTGGGGACACCCTGTAATTGAACAATTTCCCTCATGTATATTTCTGGAATACTTATAGTAGTTCATGTTGGCTTAACAGGGATAAAGTGTGTGCTTTTGGTTAACCGATCTATGATGGTCAAAATGAATTAATTTCCCTTTCTTGATCGAGGCAATCCACCGATGAAATCCATCGATATTTGGTCCTATTAACAAGTCATAATTTCAAGCGGTTGGAGTAGTCTAGCAGTCTTTTAATGATCATTCTTGATAGGTTGATAATTCATGCATCTGCTAACATGGATAGAGATGCCTCTCTTCATGCTTTACCACCAAAATGTCCGTTTCACATCCTTGTACATTTTGTTAAATCCTGGGTGGATATTCAGTTTAGACTGATGTCATTCTGTCAATACTTCTTGTCTTAAGTTGTCAATCTCTGGAATACAAATTCTCCCTTTTAACTGTAATATCCCATTGTATCAATTCCAAAGGTTGAAATCTGTCCTTAGCATACTCTTTTAAAAATCCCCCTTTGCCGCTGATCTTCTTTTTTGCTTGGGGGTGATTCTTTCTAGAAGATTCGAGGTAACTACAAGATAAGCTATAACGACTTTCTTTCTACTCAATGCATCTGCTACTACGTTAGCCTTTCCGAGTGTATATAAGATATCTAGATCATAAGATGTAAGAAATTCTATCCAACGCTGCTGTCTCATGTTTAAGTCCTTCTTGGTGAAAAGATACTTCAAAGATTTGTGATCTATGAAGAGCTTGACCTTTTCACCTATTTAAAGAAGGAATATTACTTACTAATGTCACTTCAAACTTTATTAAAATAAACTATGAGGAACTCTTACCTAGTAAATAATGCCTCCACATTTTCAATGAAAACGCAATGGCTAATAGCTCTAAGTCATGCGTTGCATAGTTCTTCTCACGAGTCTTTAGTTGTTGGATCGCATAAGCAATTACTTTCCCATGCTGCATTAGAACTTCATCTACACCTACTCCATAAGCATTAGTATAGATGGTTAAACCGTCGCTTCTATCTGCAATAGCTAATACTGGAGCACTGGTCAATCTTTTCTTCAACTCGTTAAATGCTTCTTCACATTTCGACGTCCACTCAAATATAACATTCTTCTTTGTTAACTTTGTAAGGTAGGAGGAAATTTTTGAGAAATCCTGGATGAACCTTCGGTAATATCTTACCGATCCTAAAAAGCTACTGACATCTTTTGGAGTTTGGGGTGTCTTCCAATTTTGGACAGCTACAACTTTCCTTAGATCAACTAAAACTCCTTCTCCTAATACTACATCCCTTATGAATCTTATTTCTTTCTCCCAGAAATGGCACTTTGAGAACTTGGCTTTAACCACATTCCTTTTTAATATCTCTAATACAATCTCTAGATGTCACTCGTATTCTTCTTCAGTCTTCGAATATATAAGAATATTGTCAATAAAGACTAACATGAATTTATTAAGCATATCACTAAATTCGTGAGGTCTATAAAATAAGCGGGGACATTAGTTAGCCCAAAAAGGCATCACTAACCACTCATAGAAGAAATCTGGATCTTTGAATGTTGTTAAATGAACGTAGCCTTTTGCTATTCTAAGTTGATGCAATCCTGAGGCCGGATCCATTTTTGAGAAGACTCAAGCACCATAAAGTTGATCGAACAAGATATTTATTAGAGGTAGAGGATACATGTTCTTAATCATTTGCTTGTTCAGGTCTAGGTAGTCTACATAGATCCTTAGGGAACCATCGGACTTGGCAACGTAGACTACCGCTGCTCCCTAATTTGACTGACTTGGCCTTATCAATCCCTTTTTCAATGACTTGTCAGTTTTTCCCCTAATTCATCCATCTCTCTTGGAGCCATTCTTCGCTTTTTGTGAACTATAAGTCTTGCATTAAGAATCAAATCAGTACGACACTCAATTTCTCGATGTGGGGGCAAACTTTTTACCTCTTCAAAAACATCTGGAAACCTCTTAACAACTGGTATGGTCTCCAAATTTTTTTCGGGTGAATCAAGGGCGTACTGGAAACTATCCCTTATTAAGGTAGGCTCATTACAATATATTTCAATAAATTTTCCAAAGCTGGTCCATATAGACACCGTTCTTTCAATGCAATCAAGGACAGCTCTATTCTTGGATAACCAATCCATACCAAGTAATACTTCAAATCTGATAAGATCAAGGACAAACATGTCACATGAAAAACAATGAGAAAGATAGGTAACTTGGACCTTTTCACAAATAATACAAAGGTTTGTTGTACCACCTATGGAATTTAATACACAGATAGGGGTATCTACTATTTTTGTGGTAAGCTTCAAGTTTTCCACCAATTCTTTGGAAATAAAACTGCGGGAAGCTCCGGTATCAAATAATTCTTTAACCATAATTCCTTCAACACAAATAACACCCTCCATAACTCCTCTTTCACTCGTATCTTCCGATGTTAATGGTTCTTCTTCCATGGCATAGGCCTTATCTAATTGGACTATCTCCATAAATGGACAACCCATCATCATATAACCTTGTTGGTGGCAATTAGAACAAAATGCCTTTTCTCCTTGCCTCTTCTTACTCCTATAATTTTCCATAATATGTCATTTCTTTTGACAATTTCCATACCAGATACCCATTAAAAAAAATTCTTCTTTCCTCCTTGTCGCCTTTTCGCCTTTGGATTGAATTCCTTCCCACTGGGGTTGTTTCTACTATCGCTAATATTTATTTCTGATGCTGGCTTCTCCTTTCAAAAAATTCGCATCGCAAACCCATATCTACTAGGTTTGTGGATGATCCCTTTAGGTGAGTAGTCATTCTATCATCGAACTCTTTTCTCATCTCAGCCACAAATATTTCATTCTTCTTAAGCGGACTATCAATTAGTCCAGGCCTAAAGCGAGATAATTCATCAAACTTTGTTAAGTATTCTTCTACCGACATTTCTCCTTGCTTTAGATCCATGAAGCGTTTATAGAGATGAGACTTCCCAGCATCTAAAAGATACCATTCTCCAAAAACTTACTTAAATCTTTCCCATAAAATATCATCTTTTGAGTCATTGATGGTAATTGACTCCCATACATACAACCGAATAAATCGACTAATTAAAACACGCATTTTTTTTACAAATTTTGCAAAAAACTCCTTCATCAGAAAAAAGTACTTTGCTGTGGATTAAATACCTCAAACAAAAAAGCATGTTTTACTACTGTACAATTCAGATGTCAACATAGATTCAATACATCAAACAAAAACAAACAAAGCATCACTAGTTACAATCATGTTTTTCTATCTAGATTCCACGCATTTCAACAATGTTAAGTTGTGTTGCTCATTCAAATTGGAGTGGAAGTTTGTTGGCATCTCATAATCATCTGTGTCATCAGTCAAGTGCTTAGGCAAACGTCGTACAATGGACCAATCAGAATTTTGTATGTGTTTTATGTAAAAGATTTGGCTTGCTTCAAATGCAAGAATGACAGGCTCATCATGTATTGCTTCAAACAATTAATATTTTTATAATTCAACAAGTAGTTTCAATCATTCATAAAGGCCACAAACTATCAATGACCCTGTATTCAATCAGGTATAGTCTAAAAGTATAAAGTTGAGTATATAACATATTGGTATTTAAACTTATAGTCATATTTACTAACTTATCCACTTTAGTGATGTTAATGGTAAGTTTGCTTATTCTTATTCAGTTTAATATAAAATATCAAATTTACCAAATTATAAAAATTACAAGTATATGTGAAAAATAGTGTTTTAGTTGTCAAATTGACTAACTTATTCAATTTATAAGTTCATGAGGGTAAAAATTAATGTAAGGTTGCTAACTTGGTGAATTTATGAATTCATATATGTAAATAAACTATGCTATTATTTATCTAAATTTAATTGAATTTTTCTAAATGTCAAACACACCAATTATATTCCTAACCAATTAAATTTCTTTACCTATTTAAGTGAATATTAGTTATTGCACAGCTTATATTGTATTACCAAACAAACACCTCAATAAACGACTTACATCGTATGACGAAGAGTGTAACAATATATGAATTAAAAATGTTTTATGTACATATATCATGCATAGACACTAATATATGTAGAGTATATTTTCTGCTACCATCATCATCTTAATTTGACCCTTTATTTATCCTTACCCGACTTTTAGGAACCCCGTCGCATGTAGGCCTGTCAACAGATACTTTTGAATACGGATAAGTCATATCTGTATCCACATCCAAAATCAATTTCGGATACTGGATATCCACATGTGGATATGAATGGATATCGAATGAATATCATATCCACTAACGATTGATAGATCAAGAAATATATATAGTTAATTTTGGTTTGATATAAATTTTATTCATTCCAATTTATTATAAAAGTATGAAAAATATGTAAATATTAAGATAATTAGTAGTTTTGAGCAGTTAATTAACACACATTAAATGCATGTAATATAAACTATTAACTTAGTAAGATAATAAATACATATTTTAAATTTCACTAAATAAGCATAATATAAACTATAATTTTGAAAAAACTAGATGGATAATTACACGATTACTGGTATACACATTTATTGGTAACCTCTAGGTGAATAGTAGATTGTTGTTATGCAACTCTATTGACCTCACATCCCAACCCACTAAACCAAACCAATCATCTTAGGCCTAGATATTGGGTTAAATCCACTAATTTATACTCCTTCTAAACGTATTATAAAGGCTATATAATTTCCTACTATAAAAATTATAACAACTCCTAACATTTAACTTCTATCTTATATGCTTGTTATGTATACTCCATAAATGTCAATTGTCCATAATAAGCAGTAATTATTACTCCAATTGGACAATTTCATTACAATTATTTATTCATTCTTATTCAACTTATTATACCTATGTCGTTTCCTATAAGTGTCATATTAAATCCTTTAACCAATCTCATTAGATGCATTTATATCCCAATTAACTCATGTAACTTCCTATTAACTGCACATTTATTTCCCCACTAATTTTGGAGGTACTATCTATTTTCCATCTGTACATTTTAGTCATATAATTTACCATGCTATTAATAACTGGTCGTCCTAATTATAACTAATGCAAATATCGACATATATTATGCTATGTATTTTTTTTACCAGTACGCATGGTTGTATGTGTGTGTATGCATATATATTCCTCTTTCTAACTATAATTTCTAAACCAGAAAACTTATTCGGTTGTATGGTTGTATGTGTGTGTATACATATATATTCCTCTTTCTAACCTTTAATTAGTCCCACACAAAGTACACACTCCAATCGAATAAATTTGGCCATTTTCAGGCGATTAGATGTGTGTTAGTTTCCTGTAATTTTCAGTAACTGAATTATAATTTTAGTCGACTGAAAATTCATACTACCTAAAATTTTCCAGATTTCAATCGACTGAACTACAAATTTAAGTCGACTGAATTGATCATTTTTTAGGCAAAATATATCGAGATAGAAACCCTATAAATTTTAGTCGACTATACCCCTAGTCCAGTGACTGGAATGCTATTATCTGATTTTCCAAAAGCTTTTTTCATAAGTTCCAGTACACCTTTCTACCTACCCTATAAATATATCATCTTTTAACTCAAACCCTACCTCACTTCAAAAGAAGAAACACTTGCCCCTAAAATTTCAAATCAATTTTTATACTTCAATTTTCAAT
Source organism: Allium cepa (assembly GCA_030765085.1). Lineage (NCBI taxonomy): Eukaryota > Viridiplantae > Streptophyta > Magnoliopsida > Asparagales > Amaryllidaceae > Allium > Allium cepa. Next base: position 240,768,634 of record CM060944.1, read on the forward strand.
CAATTTCCATGGCTCCAAGATCAAAATGCCCTCGTCAATCAACCACCGGACCTACGGAAAGCCGAATAAGGTCTTGGTTAAATGACGAAATGGATGTTACTCGATTCAAATCAATACATAGCTCCAGAATTTTCGATCTCTACTTCATCAGCACTCGATTTCAATGCTTACGGAATTCTAGAGACGGCAGAGGTAAGTGGTCTCGAAAACTTGATAGGTTTTGATGCTAACAACATTAAGATCTATCCTCTTCTTATAAAGCTTTTCTTTGCAAATATGAACTTGGATCGTCAAAATCCAAGGAACAAAGATGACTGCATATGGACTTTAGTATGCGGCATTCCAATTTACCTTCCTCTCCAATGATTTGGATTCATTCTATGTTGTCCATCCGAAGGCCTCGACATCAACGATGTAGAAGTCAACATGGATAATGGTGATAAGGTCTCTCATCAGTTCCTTTCCGATGATATGACCGTGCTAAAATTCGTCGCCTTACGACCAAAGGCGCAGATCCTTCACTGAGCTCTCATTCAATCAATCCAACCTCATACCGGAAGCTACTTGAAAGTTTACAAGTACAACTTCCAAGCGCTTTACGCCATGTACTCTTCCCAAAATGTCAATTGGGCCAAGGTTATCCTTAATTAGTTCCTCACCGTCAATCATAAGAGGAGCTTCAAGATGATCTACTATGGATAATACATCATGCGGATTCTCCAAAACTTTGGTGTCCAAATTCCCAATTTCGACTTCATCACGTTAGAGAGATTAATTCTAAGACACTAAGTCTTATGGGCTTGCCAAAACGCCCAGTGCCATAAGATTTTATTAGCTTCCAACAATGGGCGGCTAATCAAGCTCAAGGAATCACGCAACCTCATGTACCTCACATTGGCCCCTCCTCCTCTCACCCTTCCGGCAAGCCGAGGAAGAAGATGATGACGAGATAGTTGAACTCCAATGTGATTTTCCTCCCAAAGAGGGTCTTATCACCGTCTCTAGGAATCAACGAAACCTTAATCAATGTTTGGTCAACATTGAACATACCATCACCGAAACCAACAAGAAGCTTAATTCTATTACGGACTTCTTGAATAAAGTTTGGGAAAAAATCTCATGCCTCGGCTCAACTTCCACTAGTGTAGCCGAGAATACTCCAGCTCCTTTCTCCTGGACCACTTCCAAAGAGGAAGAAGAGGAATCGGAAGAATCCGTTAATGATGAAGTGTATTTTCTTGTTTTTATGTCTATGTATGTTTTTGTTATTGTTTTAGTTCTTTGTGCCCATGAACAAGTTTCAATGCTATGTTGTTTTTATTTATCATTTTAATATCTATGATTGTTATACTTCAAGTTCTATATTATCTTGAAATTGTTCGTATATATTCAATTGCACTCTATTTCCTATACATACACAATTCTTTTCATCGATGAAAAAGGGGGAGATATATAAAGATAAACAGGTAGGTCATTAATTCAGGAGGAGTTTTATTGCTTTTTCATAAATTTTACAGTCTCTTGAACTTACATAGTTGTCATCATCAAAAGGGAGAGAATGTTAGAACCTCGTATTTTGATGTTTTGATTATGAAAACTGTATAAGTATGTATTATATGAACTAACCAAAAGTGTATGAGAAGATACTATTCTACTCGACAATAGATAGAAGGCCAAAAGATTTCGAAGATTGTTTTGTCTATAGTCTAGCTAGTAGTTAATATTTGTTAAAATCTCTTCTAAGTGGTATATGCACACACAAGCCTTTAAAGATCATTCAAATAAAATTACATGACTTAAGTTTTGATTATATAAATTAACAAAATGACTTGCATTCAAAACTAGATCAAACAGGCTGAAAGTGACAGTTTCAGTCAACTGAACTAGGGTATTCGGTCGGCTGTAACATGCATATAAGCACATAAAAAGTTTGAACAATTAGTCGATTAGACACCCCAGTTCAGTCGACTGAATGAAATTTATTTTCAATTTTTTTTTAAATTTCAAAATTGTTTGAATGTTCAGTCTACTTAATTCATATCTTTAGTCGTCTGAATATTCATAACGGCTATTTTTTGGAATGGTCACCTCTTTCAATGAATAGAAACATCTGTTATTTCAACGGTTGTTTCTGTATTTCTTGGCCAAATCTTTTCACGAATAATTACAACTTTTTAACTCTATAAATAGCCTTGATTTCATATTGTAAAATACAATATTATTCTCTGATTCTATTATATTTTCTTGCAAACTATTTTCTGCCATTTGTTTTCATAAACGCTTTCAAATCAATTAAACATTCAAGCATAAATCGATTTGTGATTACAATTGCTTCCAATCTTCACACACTACTATATACCAAAAAGGAGAAGATTATAGGAAGGTTGTACTATAAAGACTTATCTGTGCTATCTACAGAGCACATACAGTCAAGAAAACTTTCTGTATTGTAGAAATCATGTTCGGTTGCTTAGGCGGTAGAAGTCCTGTTCGGTTGTCTAGGCGGTAGAAGTCATGTTCGATTGCTCAAGCGGTGTAATACTTATTCTCCTCCTGGTTAAGAGAGGGTTGATAGCTAAATTCCAGATAGAGTCTAGGATTGAACGTAGAACGGGAGTTCAAACCAGTTAAAAATCCTTGGTGTCATTTACTTTACTATTTTCTTTTACATTTTATTCAGCACTAGTAGATATCTTAGCGACTATTCCATATTACGATTCATAGAGCAATTTCAAAATATTTCTTAATCTTCTCATATTTAATTAGCAGGTTGATTTAATGAAGTTTGGCCTAATCAAAGTCAATCCAACTACTTTACAACCGACCCGCATAAGCTATTCCAAGCTAATGACGATCTCACACCATCCTTTCTATTCTGTAAGGAATCAAGATAAGGCCCAGTCATCTCTTCCCTAGGCACCTGTCATATTGAAACAATAGCCTAACCCTTCCCGTTCCAGCCTAGCCTATTGTAATAACGATCGATCTTCCTATGTCAACCTACTTCTAGCATAACTTCAATTCAACATGTTCCCCTAGCGCCATTATAGCCGACGACTAGCACCTTAACATGTATCAAGCAAGATAGCCCCAATTATGGTCGTCCTTGGCTCGACTTTAGTATAACTTCCAACGATCAGTCCTAGGTAGCCCTCCCGGTCGCCTCACACCCAGTCCTACACCATTTTCCCAACATGGTCCTTAGCAAGATTCCTAGTTTCTTTTATATCATTAATAACGGATCAACCAACTTGGCAAAACATGTCATGTGAGCACTCAAGTAAACAACATGCTGTATATCCATCTATCCAAAGCATTGTGGTTGAATGGCTGAATTGATATAGCTTACCATCAGTATCAAATGCACATTTAATTCAAAGTATGCACATTAGATGCGAATCCCACACCTGATGTAGAGGAGAAATGAGTATATTTTCATCCACTGCACATCCGCTGATTGCTTTACAATTGTCGTCCATATGCCCTTATAGCCATTTCAAGGTCAGGATTTTTTCCTACCATATCCTACATCTCGATCACAACTGTCCATCATCTACTCAAGCTACAATAAGAACTGTAACGACCCACTATTTTGGACCATTCAAATCGACAATAATCCACACATGTCAGACTTGAATAATTCAAAATAACAGATTGTAATAAAATTTGGAGCAAATAAAATCATTCACAGAATCACAGACACAGAACTATCAGAATAACTCGCAGCGGAAATTAAAATACCATAGTACTTCATGAAGCTACTATAACAAAGTCTCAGAACAAACACATAATATCAGTTTGAAAACAAATACAATAGAAACCCAATATATAGAAGTCCACTAATACAAGAGCTGAAATAGAACAACTTAAACTGAATGACATAAATAACTAGATAAGCAGAATCTCCATTAATTCCAAGCTCCAGAAAGTGAAATCCAACGCTATGAATACTCAGGCTAACCCGAGCGTAAAGCAAAAAACAAAACACTCGAGTCAGGACATACATACTTATACAATGTAAACCAACTCAAGTGAACTGTAATAAAGTACAAGTAACTTAAAGGATGCTTGGGACCGCCCATCCTCTAAGGATCCGTTAAACTATTTACTATGTAGTAATATTGCGCTATTATAATAATGTCTACAGTAAAATAAAATTACTTTTAAATGGCGTTAAAAGGTTACCCATATAGCCCTCAACACATAATAGTCCCAGTAGTCCATCCAGTATCAGCGCACCTCCACATCGAGAGGCTACCCTAAATACTCCATGGGTTACGGGAGAAAAACAAACTCGTAGTAAAGCTCACTATGGTAGGTGACACGACACACAAGGTAATGCCAAGGTGGATATACCAATTACGCACACGGTCTGGTGGTAACGTAGCAGCCACTACGCCCACCTTGAGCCACACTCCTAAAATCAAAGGGGTGCACCCAATCAATCACAAAGTAATAAAATGGTATCAAAAAAGTGTGTTCGATAGGAGGAATGACCTCACTTGGCCCGAGATCGCTCCTATTTTAGCCACCTTATGCCAACTCACGGGAGTCGAATCCACGTTCAAACCATAATAGGATCGTCGCCACCTTCCCACTTCATTCTGGAATCTCCACCACGTACACAGTTGTGAAAGTGGTTTTCGGTATCGACAGAGAGTATGTCCATATCTGATCCCGGTCTCTTTAACGACCAATTGTTATTATAACCGGTGGTTATAAATTTCAAAAATAGTTTATATTTCAAATCAAAATACTTCATTTAAACCATTTAAAAGTGAAGTCATTATACTTACAAATCAAATATTCAATTTCGAAAAATTTAGCCTTTTCTGAGCTCATTAATCACTTAAATACATTAAAACAGTGAAATTTCAGCTTTCGCGGCACTTAGAAAATGCTACGGTAAGTTACATTTGAAAACAATTCAATTCAGCAAAGACAGTATTTAAAAACTGCTGTAATAATTCAGTTTTAGTTGAAAAAATAGTTCAATTCAGCAAAGACAGCATTTACAAAACCGCTGTAATAGTTCAATTATATTCAAAAATCTCATTTCCGCCAACTGCAGCAATTAACAAGTGCTACAATAGCTCTTTCATTAGTTTCAGATTTTAGTTTTCATTCTATAACTATAGCACTTACAAAGTGTTGTAATATCACTTAGCTAAATTTTAGCCTTTTATTCACTTCTACAACTACAGCACTTACAAAGTACTGCAGATTCATTTATTCCAGATTTTAGTTCATTTTCAGAAACGATAACATTTCTGAAGTGCTACTAAAAGAATTTCCAGATTTACTATAAAATTTCAGCAACAACTAAACTTCAATTTAAACCGTTTTAACTTATAAAATTTCATATTTTCCACTTTAAAAATAGTCATTTAAATACCCTTTAACTTATGATTTTTATAAAGTAAATTTCACAAATAAATATCAATTCAGTGCTTCACTTATTAAAGTCAATGGACAATTTTCCCAAATGTTTGCATTTACTTTACACTTTAAATTTAATTTAGCATTACATAAATTAAATTAAATTTCCATTTTATTTTCTTGACTTTTATTTTTAAACCAAATTTCACATTTCCAAGTCAAGTTATATTTCAAATTACATTTTTAAACATTCATTTATTTAACCATTTTAATTCATAGAAAAATCAATAACACTCTATTAAGTCGTTTTAAATTCAAATTTAAATCAAATTATCATATTTTACATTGTAAAAATACTTTAAAAATTCCAGAAAAATATATATAATAACCACGGGTCTGTATAATATTTTCTAACCTAAGTCAAGTGATACAGATAATATATCATTTCAATCCGTAATTTACAAAGAAATATCCGGGTTCTATCGTTTCAAACCCGCAATCCTAAGTCAAATAAAATAAATAAAAGTCGTTCAGGCCTATCATTTCATCCCATAACGATTTTTCCTTATTCTAAAGTCTGTTCGGGTATGTACCATTTCAACCCATAGTGATTCTATCCTACAGGGAACTTGCAGTGTGAGAAACAGAAAAAAATAAACAGTATAGCAACATATCGCAATAACAGATGATATGACAGGTTTATAAACAGGGTTAACATCATATGATTCACATGATAGGCAGGTATAACATGATATAACAATTCTACACATTCACTTGTTGTCACTTCACAATTTATATAAGTATAAATGTCATGAGTGAATACTCACATTTTAAGCTGAAGTTTGCAAATCAAAGCACACAACCAAAAATCCAAAAAACACGATAGCACGACTTTGATTCGAGTAGAGAGAGAGCCAAGATGGTAATCTTGTATTTGACAACAAAACAAAGCAAATATATATATAAATACAATAACAAATTTATTGGAACAAAAATAGAAATAGAATTTACAAAAGACATCACCAAAATTTTCAATTGATTTTTCTTGACCACTAACCACTTTCGCTTGGCCACAATGCTATATTGGTTCGGCCATGATGGTGCTTTGTGTTCAAATGGATCTGTTTTGGACTCATATAGGCACGGCTACAAAGGAGATGAAGTGTTTTTGAGTTACAAGTGAAGGAAGCTCAAAGGCAAGGCAAAAGGAGTGGTTTGGTGCAACCTTTAGGCTCGTCCATGCATGAATTGGGCTCGGCCTTGGCATGAACAGATCTGGTGGTGGCTGAAGTGATGGCTAGAGGTAGTGTACTTGCTGGTGGTGGTAGCTAAGGAGGTGGCTGAAGCAATATATGAAGGGTACGGGAAAACTAGGCTCGGCTATGCATGTTTCAAGGGTTGTTTGGCAATTTTATGGTGTTAGCATCATGGGATGGTCACGGCCAGTATTGGTCAGAGGAGGAGGAGGTCAGGCCATGTATAGTGATGAGAAGGAGGTGATGTGGTGGTTGGTGAAGGTGGTGGCTGAGCAATGCACAAGAAGGATCAAGTAAAACAATGGAAAAATAATTAGAAAAATGAAGAGAAAACGTAAAAAAAGAAGAAGCCATTACCTAATTTTTTCTCAAATCCGAAGGACTGAAAGTTGTGATGGAATGAGAAATTTTCTCACGTGAAATACAATACAAAATACACGGTTATTGCTAAGAGGTGTATGGTCAAAGAAATGAAGAGACTAGGCATTGAAAAGTCACAAGTTGAAAAGGTTTTTGCCTCTTCGAATTTCCAATTTCTTTTATTCAAATAAACCAAAAGAAAAATCAAGTAAAGAAAATAAAAATAAAAATAAAATAAACCAAAAATGAACATAAATAAATATTTTTAGGAAAGAAATAGAAAAAATAAGAAAATAGTTTATTAAATTAAAACTAGCATTAAAATTGTAAACAAAAATACAACTAGTATTGGAAAAATTACTACTACACTTTAAAAATGTTTTAAAAATAAAATCTTGAAATAAAATAAATGTTAAAATATTTTCAAAATGAAATAAAATCTAATTTAAAATATTTTCAAGAATCTAGAGTTGTTACACTCTCCCCCATTCAAATCTTTTCGTCCTCGAAAAGAACGAACAAGGAAAATAAGGAAAAACAAGATAGATAACAAATAATACCTAAAATAAATAATTCTAGATTCGAAGCACGAATGCTCTCCTCCATCTCCCAGGTACAATCTCGATCATCAGTACTCCACTGTACTTTGACCAGACTAACAGATTTCCTTCTTAGCTGCTTCGTACCTCTATCGACAACACGAAGTGGCTTCCTCTCGACAGTTGGATTAGGCTCAATATCCAAACTATCAAGGGCAGAAGGCTAAACAATAAGAGATGGATCATGAAGATATCAGCGAAGATGTGAGACATTGAATACATCATGCACTCCAGAAAGCTTCTCGGGCAAATCCAAACGATAAGCCAAAGAACCAACTCTTTCCATAATGCGGAAAGGACCAATGAACCTAGAAGAAAGCTTCACTCTACGACCAAAGCGAATAACATTCCTTAAGGAAGAGACCTTAAGAAAAACCTGATCACCAACAGCAAACTCTAAACTCCTCCTACGCCTATCAGCGTACTTCTTCTTCCTATCCTGAGCAACTCTCAACTTCCTCTTATTCTCCTCAACTCTCTCAGAAGTCTCCAAAATCACATTAGGACCAAGAACCAAACGATTATCGGACTCAATCCAGCAAGATGGAGATCTACAAGGTCGTCCTTAAAGAGCAGCAAACAGAGACATTTTAATACTGTCCTGAATTCAAAGATGGAATGAGATAAATAAAGGATTAAGATAAGCTTGAAACAAAAGATTAGATTATACCTGATAACTATTATTGTAGGTGAATTCGACAAAATGGAGATGATCTTCCCAAGATCCTCCATAATCAAGTACACAAGCACGAAGAAGATCTTCGAGAATATGATTCACTCTTTTCATTTGACCGTCAGTCTGTGGATGGTAAGCAGTGCTTAGATTCAGATGAGTACCCAAAGATTCCTAAAAAGATTTCCAAAACTGACTGGTAAAGATAGGATCACGATCACAAACAATACTGAGAGGAACACCATAGAGATGAACAATCTCTCTCATGTAGATCTTGGACATGCTAGAAGCAGAACAGGTAGACTTGACCGGAATGAAATGAGCGGACTTGGTCAGTCTATCCACAATAACCCAGATACTATCATTACACCTGCTAGTCCTCGGTAATCCATCGATGAAATCCATGGAAACCTGTTCCCACTTCTAATTGGGAATCTCAATGGGCTGCAACAAACCAGGGGCTTTTTGATGGTCGACCTAGACTTGCTGACAAGTCGCACACTAACAAACAAAGATAGAGATATCTCGCTTCATACCCTTCACCAATAAAGCCTCCTCATATCCTGATACATCTTCGACACACCAAGATGAATATAAAGTTTGGATTGATGATTCTTCTGAAGTAACTCTTGCCTCAATCCATCAACATTCGGGACATAAATCCTACCATTAATCCTTAAAATCCCTCTATCATCGATCTAAGCTCCACTACAACCACCAGCTCTAGTATGAACATTCTCTTTCATCAATCTAAGCATCACATCCTCATCTTGCTTAGCCATGACACGATCTAAAAGAGGAGAATAAGAAACAACAAGCCGACACAACAAAGGCAGCACAACAAAGCCTTTTCCGACTCAAAGCACCGGCCACAACATTAGCTTTATCGGGAGTATAGCTAATATCGAGGTCGTAAGAAGCTAGAAACTCAAGCCAACGAACTTGCCTCTGATTCAAATCTTTCTGGGTGAAGATATATCTCAGAAACTGATGATCGGTGAAAAGCTCAAACTTAGTTTCCAGAAGATGATGCCTCCAAAGCTTCAAAGCAAAGACAACAAAAAGCAACTCTAAATCATGAGCAGCATAATTTGCCTCGTGGGTTTTCAACCGACGGCTGGCATAGGTAATGACCTTACAATCCTGCATGAGAACAGCACCCGATCCCTCAAGACTAGCATCAGCGTATACCGTCAATCCCTCACTTCCATTTGGAACAGTAAGAACTAGTGCGGAAGTAAGCTTGCCATTTAACTCATTGAATGCAGCTTCACACTTCTTACTCCAAATAAACTTAGCATTCTTATGAGAGTAGTGAGAGGTGCGGCAATCCGAGCAAAATTCTCAATGAATCTTCGGTAATAACCGACAAGGCCCAGAAAACTACAAATATCAGATAGAGTCTTAGGAGTTTCCCAATCCTGTAACAGAATAGGGAGAAAATAAGGACAACCGAAAAGATAGGATAATTAAATGATAAAAGAAAAGAGAGAAAAGAAAACTTACATTGATCGCAGCGATCTTAATTGGATCAACAGAAAATCCATTACTAGAAATAATATGCCCGAGAAATCGGACTTCATCCTTCCAGAAATGGCATTTAGAAAATTTAGCCTTCAACTGATGATTTCTGAGGGTCTCCAAAACAGATTTCAAATGCGACTCATGCTCTTCCTTGGTCTTAGAGAAGACAAGGATATCATCAACAAAGACTAAATTTTTTTTATTAAAAACATCACGAAGACACTATTCGTCAAATCCATAAAGAAAGTAGAAGCATTAGTCAAATCAAAAGGCATGACTAACCATTCGTAAAACTCATTCTCAGTACGAAAAGCAGCCTTGGAAATACTTTCCTCAGCAACCATGAGCTGATGGAAACCTGTGGCAAGATCAAGCTGAGAGAAAACAGTAGCACCATAAAGCTAATCAAACATATCATTGATGCGAGGCATTGGATATCTGTTTTTCATAGTGAGCTTGTTCAGCTTCCTATAATCAACACACATCCTCAAAGAACCATCGAACTTGGTGACGAAAACCGCCGCTGCTCCCTATTCTGAACAGCTAGTCTAATCAAACCTTTGGAAGTTAAGTCCCCAATTTGCTTTCCTAACTCAACCTTCTCGCGAGGTGCCATTCTTCTAGGAGGAAGAACTACAGGTCGAGCACCAGGAACAAGATCAATACGAAAATCAATTTCCCACTTAGGAGGTAAAGAAGTAACTTCACCAAATACATCGGGATAGAGTCTGACTACAGGAGTTGAATCAAGATCACCAGGAGAAGAATCCAAAGAATAAATAAAACTGCCAGCAAAATCCTAAGGCATGCAGCACTGAATAATCAAGGGATTTTCTTGATCATATACAAGATAAACAGACTTGGTTTACAAGAGATATGGGCATCATGCCTACCAAGCCAATCACTTTCAAGCAATAAATCAAAAGCATCGAAACCTAGAACATAGAAATCACCACTAATGCGATGATCAGAATGGAGAAGTTTCACTTGCTTACTAATCCGATTAAGGCTGGCAGGGCCCCCAATGTGATTTGAAACACATAAAGGAACAGAAGCATACTCAGGAGAAAGGAGATGCTCAAACTTGTCACACAAATCAACAGAAATAAAACTATGGCAAGCTTCAGTATCAAATAAAACACGGACAGGATGATGAAATAAAGAAAAGGTGCCCTGAAGAGTACCTTGGTCATCACTAGGAGCAGGAGCAGGTGCAGGGGCTGGAGAAGATGCAGAGGTGACAACAAATATACCAGAAGGCTTACCCTTCTGCTGGGTAGGGTAATCCTTTCTGAAATGACCCGGCTGAAGATAGATATGGCAGAGATCACGCCTAGTCAACTGAGCAGGAGGAGGAACAGCAGCACCAGCTAAAGTAGGACAACTATTGGCATAGTGTCCCTTCTGATCACATTTGAAGCAGGTAATGGAAGAAAGATCAACAGGCCGCCTCTGAGAAGGAGAAGATGATGAAGATCCCAAACCCACATGCTTGAGCCAATTCTTTTTCTACTGTTGGTAATTAGGCTTTCTCCTCCTAGAATTAGCAGAGGAATACTGAGATAAAGGAGCACCAACAACACCAAGACCCATAGAAGTAGGGTTATCATATCAGATAGCCATATCCATAAGCTGGGTAAAAGTGCCATGAACATGAGAAATGAGATGATCATAATACTCGGGATGAGCACTAGCTATGAACTTCTCATTCTTCTTGAGAGGAGTGTCTATCGGGCTAGGACCGAACTTGGAAAGTTCATTGAACTTCCTCTCATCCTCAGAAAAGGATATGGTACCCTGCTTGAGATCCATGAATTCACGATAAAGCTGAGATTTATCGGCTTCTGGCATCCATTTTGCCATAAAAGCCTCCCTAGAAAGGAGGTACAGAACAAACTTAAGATAGATTCAAAAGAAAGGAAAATAGGAACAAAATTCAAGATAACACAAAGGATACCTAAACTGCTTCCAAGTAATATAAGGGGTTTGTTTGCACTCAATTGGTTAGAACATACAAGGATTCAAAATGCTATACATAATTCAGGTTTCTTGATACCGAAAGTTCTTGATATTACATGACTTTACTAGTCTTGAGTGCTTCTTACTTTCATATTATCCTATTGTAGTTACTTATAGTTATAAGAGAAATATATAGTAAGAGAACTAAACGATGGATGTAGGCAGGTTTGCCGAACTACCTTATATCTTGTGTTATTTACTACTTAACTCCTTATTTTTTTCACTTTAATCCTAGTGTTAACAAGTCATCATCGTGCAATAGTCTAATTTCAAGGTTGGCTAAATCTCTAGTCAATAAATGAAAAGGCATTCTTAGTGAAATATTGACAATGAATACAGTCAATGATCCTTGGTACTCTGAGGCTAATTGCATGGAATGGTATAAGAATGTGTAACATCCAATTGTCGTTAATCCTTTTTGTAGAATCGCCCTACAATCAAGTAGTGGAAGAGAAAGTCAAATTCCATTCCACATTACAAGTAAATCATTATTTTACTCTTAAAAGTTTTCATTGAATTATGACCAAGTGTTAAGAATTATTTCAGAAATGTCGACACCATTATATTGCTGAGTACATCAAAGGTTCAAAACCAAATGCATATGCATTGTCGCATGTCCTGGAGAGTATCGACTGTATCAAGGATGAGAAAACAATTGAATTGTATGGTGAAAATGTACCAATGGAAGGTCAACCTGAAGCTTCATAGGAGAAGAAACATCAGAAAGATGACAAAAAAGGCTAAAGATGGTGGGAAGAAGTAAAGATGTGTATTGACTCTTTTGGCTCTAACTAGTGTACGGTTTTGTTGTATTAAACTGTGTGGTAGTGTTTATATGAGCCTGACTGCTAAACTTAAACATTAAACTATGTGGTGGAATTGCATCGACTCTTTTGATGTTTATAAATTTATGTTATGTGATGCTTACTTATATTCGATATATTCGGCCATGTTTATAGTGATGCATTATGTGACCTGTATGAAATATTGTTATAATGCATATGAATCAGATATGTGATTGCTGGCTGCAAGTATTACACCATATTCGACAATAATTTTTCGAATATAAGTCCTACATTCGACAACTTATTACCGAAAATCGAGAAAAAAAACTTGGTTTTGACATATCAGGGTCAATAACTATGAATATACTCGATAATCAATCATCAAATTTCTTGTACTACAACATTATTCGACATGCCTGGGCCAAAAACTCAACCAACTTTCATGTTTGATAGGGCACTACCTTATTTATTAAAAAAACTCGAAAAGTTGTCATCGAAATGCTAGAGTCTCATTAAAATCTAGTACCCGGTGTTCTTATCAATAAAATAGAAAAATGATAATACATGGGTTGAAAGCATTTAACTTACTTTTCGGCAAAACATGGTTGTTTATTTGTAAAGTAATCAACAATGGTATGTCGATATATTTTGTTTCGACATGTTGGAGTGTAATGTCAGAAATAATATTCGAAAGGAAAGCACTGAAAAGATTTTACTACCAACAAGTGTTTTGACATGCCCACGTAGAAAATCAATGAACTTTTGGATTTGATGAGGATTTGATGTCTTTAGAACGTTCGATTGACACTTCATCGAATATATGGAGTCTCCTTAAAATCTATTCCCCCTTAGTAATTATACTAACAAATAGAAATAATTTGACATGAGTCTGCAGAAAATATATAATCTATCCAACATGCCTTTATCGAATTTCTAATAAACTTTTGGGTTTGACATATGTCCAGCGTTTTGAAGTTTGATAGTTGATAGATCATCATCGAACAAATGATGTCCCTCTTAATATCTGGAGTCCCCTTATTATGCGGTAAACCTTCACTGTAAAATAAGAAATCAACACAGCAAAGCTGAAAAGTCTTTTGTATTTCGACAATCCATTATCATGTTAACAAATTCTATCACTTATCAGTAATATTAGAAAAATACATAGAGCATGAAAACTAACATTAACAACACAATCATTTGTTCATCAATATACAAAAGAATACTAACATTTTATTCATTAACAACGAAACATGAAAACACTAACATTTCATTCATTCAGCGAAATACAAACAAAATACTAACATTTCATTCATTCACTACAATATGAAAAAAATACCAATATTTCATTCCTTCACCAAAATACAAACAAAATAATAACAAGTCATCAACATTATACCAAAATAGAGGATTCCCAACGAGTACAAGCATTGCCAAGAATTTCAATAACACTTATATGTGTCGCTATAGGGACGTGGTCATTTGTTGCAACACTTATAAGCGTTGGAAGATGTTTTTTCGCCAATGCTTATAAGCATTGGGGAAAAAGATCTTTCAACGCTTGTAAGCTTTGGAAAACAATATCTTCCAATGCTTATAAGCGTTAGGGAAAAATATCTTCCAACGCTTATAAACGTTACAAATAAATACTTATCAGTAATGTGATTGTTGAAAGATATAATGGTTTGAATGTTAAAAGATATAATGTAGACTATATCTAATATGAAATATTATCTTAATTTAGCAAATTATAACCCAATCAATATCAGTGAACAATATTCATAATCAATAATAAAATAGAGTATCAATTAATAAAAGATAAGTTCGATAGATAATTAAGTTATTAATACATAATTTATCAATTCCATACTAATACCAATTGCAATAACAAGAGATAAGACATAATTCATAGTTAAAGTCTACAAATACCAAATACAAAACTCTGATCATATAACGAAGCCTACATCAGAAAATTTACATTGCTTGTACCATTCAATTTCCTCTTTTCTTCTGCTTCTTCTATAAGTACTTACATGCATTCAATATCATATTAAATTGAATTTATACTAAAAAGAATGATAAATAGTAATCAAGGTGATGAATGGAATTAAATCGCTGGAAGTTACTTGGAAGCGAAATTTTAAAGTACACATTGTGCATCAAAATAGATTTGCAAAACAAATTTTAAAGTATACATTTGCATCATAACACTAATATGACCACCTACATTATTATGTTGAACTTGCCAGGGAATGAAAATCTTGGCAATATCAACAGTAGCACGAGGACTACGTCCACCAAGCTGCACAAATAATTCCAACCGTGTTCCTGCAAATGGAATGCAAATGGGAATTCTATACACATGCCTGTATGTGACAGCTTTAAGTGCTTTCGATTTCGGTTTAGACCAATTCGATGAATCCGATCCCTTGGAAAAGAAACATACGAACAAGTTCTTTAGTCGGTTCTTATTTTTCATCACTATTGGTTCGCTACTAGCTGTAACTATACTAGTTTAGATACAAAATAGTAAAGGTAGAGTTTGGGGTTATGGAATATGCGCATTTGCCATTATTTTGGAGCTACTTGCATTCTTGCAGGCACAAGGAAGTATCGATATAAAAAGTTGGCCGGAAGTCCATTAACTCAAATTGCCACAGTGGCATCTGTGGCATGGAGAAAGAGAAATTACGAACTTCCATCAGATTCATCTATGCTGTATGGTGATGATAAAGTAGACGGTAAAGGAAAACAAAGGCTTTCTCACACCAAGCAGTTCCGGTACGTACTATTTACCTATCTTTCCTATTATATCAAATTTCATTTGTTTCAACCCAAAGTTGATGTATATAATAGGATTAATAGTTGGCATTGAGCATTTGGTGTAGTGGTAATGGTATAGCCTTGTAACTCAGTTAAAAAAGCATTAGATCAAACTGCGATTAAATGTACTTTTTTTACGAAATAAAACTTTGTTAGGCTAAGCTTCAATGGAAAGTTCAAGCTGCACTCTTAGTTCATGCCCAACTTTGATTGCAAGCATATTATAGTGACACGAAGCAAGCAGTAAAAACAGAGTGATTATGCGTGCAAACAGAATAACGGTTAAAATATCTTATATCAAGAATTCGTAGTCTCCTAAATATGCATTAAGTTTATAATTAATTAAAACTCACAGTTCAATGCTGTCTCCATTAATTCTACAAATTAGTCATCGATTCCATAGATTAGTTGGTCCACTGTTCTCTGCAGTCTGTACTTAAGTCGACACCTAAAGTGAAATTTTCCCTTTAAACAACAGAACATAATAAGGTAAAAGGCAAGCAGTGTTATCTTACTTATGTATAGATAGATAAATAAACTGGACAAAAAAAAAAATTTAGTTCATAAGCACAAGATTGGTTGATAGTTGTAACATCCTGCCTTATTGTACATTTTAAATCGACGATAAACCACAAATGTCAGACTCAAACATACAAAAGAGCGGATTGTTACTGGGGTGAATAAGAAAAAGGGGGAAAGAAATAAACAAACAGAATATTGTAGCGGAACGATAAAATATAATAATCAAATAAACAGTTCATGAAGCTGTTTTACAAAATATTCGATTATACTTATACAATACATATCAGAGTTACACATACCAGAGAATAATAGATAATGCAACGGAACAGTATGAATGCAGTGGAATACAATAAATAATAGTAATACAAATCTTCGTCTTCGTCCCCCAAATATAAAGTCTTCGAATCCTGAAATGCTCAGACTGACCCAAGCGAATTGAAAAGACAAAACACTCGATTCAGAACTAAAAGATCTTATGTAAGTTAAATTAACTGTACAGTGGAACGGCATCGAAGATATTTATGGGGTTTGACATCTCCTATCAATTGTCTAACGTGAGTACAGTAACTTAAGAGATGTTCGGGACTCACATCTCCTAAGGATCCATTAAACTATTTACTATGTAGTAATATTTCGCTATTATAATAATGTCTATAGTAAAATAAACTTACTTTCAAATAGCGTTAAGGAGTTACCCAATCTCCTCCTTAACACAATAATAGTCCCAGTAGTCCGTCCAGTATCATGGTCCCTCCAGATCGGGAAGCCATCAGAGGACACAACACGAGCTACGGGAGAAAACCAAACTCGTACAAGGTGCGATAGGTAGGTGACATGGCACAACTAGGCAATGCCAGGGTAGATATACCAGTTACGCTTCCGGGCCGGTGGTAACACGTAGCGCGCAGCTACCGCCCACCTCAGGCCACACCCTCAAATAAAAAAAATCAAAAGTGGCCACCGAATCAATCCAAAAGTCAGAGTATAATATCGAAGAGATGTGTCCGATAAAAGGTGCTACCTTCTTAGCCCGTCGATCGCTCCTGTTTTAGCCACCTTATGCCAACTCACGGGAGTCGGGTCCACGTATTTACCTCAAAGGAAATGCCGCCACCATCCTACTTCAATCTGGAATCTTCACCGCGTACACGGTTGTCAAGGTGGTTTTCGGTATTGACAGAAAGTATGCCCATATCCGATCTCGGTCTCTTTGTCAATCAATCGTTATTATAACACCGTGGTCATTTCAAAATAATTTTACTTCGAAACCATAATATAATATGCATTTCAAAACCACATAAATACGATATCATTTCCATTTCAAAAACTCAAAGCAATATGATATCATTGTTATAAAACCCAAATCAATATAATATCATTTTTATTTCAAATATATCTCCTTTCCAAAATCATAGCACTTCAAATTTAAAATATTTTGAAACCAAACGCATGAAATATAACCTTTCAAAACATAATACTTTGAATTTCATAGCTTCTAAACCATAACTTCCAAAATTTTAATGGTTTGGATATTCAAACAGTATATAAAATAAAATAGTTTGAATTTTAAATTTACTTTATAAAGTAAAATAATCTCCTCGACTTCACAATTTTATTCACTTTAAATTAAGTCTCAATTCATAACTTTCAACTCACTTTCAGTTTAAATAAACCATCTCAATTTCAATATATTTCAAATTTTGAGTATTAAACAATTTCAAAACTAAGGTTGATAATTACGATCCAGTAATTCAATGTTCTGTTACTTAATTTTGAAATATTTGCGTAATAAATCCATTATCATTTCAATAAAATCAAATTGGATATAACTAAATATTTCCTTCAATTTATTTACACTTGAAATATTCGTTTAATTCATCTTAAACCAAAATCCAGTTATAAAAATCATACCTTTAAAATCTCAATTTTATTAAATTTCAAATCAATTTCATATTTATCTTCCCACCTTATTCTCATTTAAGTTATTATAAAATCCAAAATTATTATAAATACTTAACCATATTATATCTTAATAAAATCAAACTTTATTATTAAACTTCTTTTATACTTTAAACCAATTTTGTACATAGTTTAAAACCAAGGATTTAACTACATACAAAATAACATTTGTAAAATATCCAAATCAATATCTCATAAAACCATATATTTCTTCATAAAACCATAGAAAATCATTTCAAAATATTTTTATATATAGACCACGGTGTCTGTATATAATTTTCTACCCTATGGCCAAGTGATACAGATATTTATCATTTCAATCCGTAATTAAAAATAAAGTTACGGTTATATATCATTTCAAACCGCAATCCCGAATGAAATAAAAATGCACAACAACTTGCAGTTTACAATAATATATAATACAACATCCATTAATCCAATACTAATCATCAACCATTTATCACAATCATCATACAATTCAAACAATAACATCAATATATAACCGATAATAAACAATAGGTATTTACTGATAGTTTATATTCAATAATAAATTAAACAACTATTTAACAGGCAGTTTATATGCAAAATAAATTAACAACAATTTAATTTAATAAATTCAATTTAACTGGGATGATGATTAGAAATATGCCAAACAGTCATAATGAATTTCAAATCACATCGGAAATTAATTTAACACACATAAGAAATTTTAGAAGTTGTGAGTGGGTTAAAACACTCACCTCTTGAACTTAAACTGAATTTAAACCCAAAATTTGAACACCCTCAGAATTCGTACAAACACACGCCAAAATGTCTGGAATTCTAATATGAACCTAGCGGAGAAAACCGCACGTGAATTGGATCTCGTATGTAAAAGTTATAACGATTAAAACATTCGAAATCAAAATTAAATTAAAAAATTAAAACAAAAGACAATGGCCACATCACCTGATACTTGCATCACGCGACTACAGTAAGGCATACGCACGAATAACCCAACAAACGACGTTGACCGCTGCTTTGACTACAATTTGCAAGCGTCTCCGACCGCCATATGCTACGCCATCATCGCCATTGAGTTCGTCATGCTCGGCCGCACCCCGCCTACGAGGCCGTCGCCTCTTGGTTTTCGAACCCTAATTTGCAAATTCGATCGCCATAGGTCGAATTGAAGGTAGCGGCCACCCAAGATGGCTTCCTGACATCCCTCTCCATAAAACCCAGAAATCGATTTTGCCGATAGATAACGAGATCAAAATCCCCAATTTGCAATTTAGGGTTTCGCGATTTTTGGCCTTCGACCTCGATTTGCCGCTGATTCAAACATCAATTACTAAAATGAATACTTAACACAGATTCAGATTGTCAAGATATACAATATATAATTTTTTCGGATTTTTTTGAGGAGTTTGAAAATTTTGCTTTGAATTTGATTTGAAATTGCATTTTGGGATTTAGGGTTCGCAGCCATTGGAAAGAAAAGGAGCTAATGGAATTGAACGCACAAGAATGAGGAATAAGAAGTAGCTAGGGTTTATAGCAGTGTATATATAGGCAACTGAAATTAGAATGGACCGGATCAATTGGATATACGCGCTGAATGATAATATGGCCCGAAAAAGCCCGTCCTGACTCCGGAACGTAATTGGGTCAACCCATATATCAAAATAGATGTTTTTAAATATTTAAAAATCAATGGAACAGGTTTTAGGTCCAAATTCCATCGTATGGAGAAGTTACGCTAAAATCGAGTTATTTCAAATCGATTTGAATTAAATTGATTTCAAGGCGTTTCGAGTCCGTACGGTCAAACGACAAGTCCGATCGCTACAAAACTTGAAATGCTACAATAATTCACCGTTACGGATCCGATGAAACTGGTTTTGTCAAAATCCGAGTCAGTGGCCAAAATGGCTATTTTCCAGTTAATTAAATAAATTAATAATTAATTAATTAAATCACTTTTTCAATTTCAATTCCAAAATTGACAATTCTTATCATTTTAAATTTCTTAAGCAATTACAATAGTTTAAACAAATTTAGACGTCAATAAAGTTGATTAATTCATCACTTTCCGTGTTTAATTTTAATTCCATTAAATTCAGAAATCATAAATTAAATTACCAATAATTCCATTTAATTGACTTTTTATTCTGTTATTCAATTCATTGCTATCAAATGGATGAAATTAACATTGGATTCATGATCTATTATATTATATTCTTAAATTCCATCTTGATTTCAATTAACGTAATAATTAAATATTTGATTTCATTTAATTGTAATTACTCCAATTATTATGGTTCAAATTCCAATAAATTGATAAATCTTTATTCCCATTCTTATATTCACAAATTGTCCAATTATGAATAACATTAACATTATTTTTAAATATTACCTTAATTAACAGTAACGTAATATTAAGTTATAATTATTGTAACTGATTTCAAATTTCAAATTAACAAGCTACATAAATATGTAACATACAATAATCGTTACCGTTAACCTTTAGTCACATTAATAAGCTTTTATTACTTACCAATCAATGTTACCTTTTATTTTCATAATACTAATTTCCTCTAATTTTCATTAACTATCTATTATTTCCTTGGTAAATCCAATATATCATTTATTCGCTTATGTTCTATTTATAGTCAAGCATAACATAATGTCATTAATTGGCATTTGATTCAATCCATTAATTATTAATTTTAATTAGCATTGTTTACCTTGCATTCTCGTTATTATTTCGTAAATATGATTCCTAATTATTTCTTTAATTTATACTAACATTGATTCTATCAAATTGCACTTTACTACGTATTATTTCATCAATTAATATAACTTTTGAATTTATTTCCCAATTCCCTAATTTTAATCAATTATAACCTTACAATTGTTTCAATTAATAGGTATTGCACTAAATTAGTTACTTATCAACTTGCATAAACCTTATTACATTAATTTACATTCAGTTATATTAATTAATATATTATTCCATTGGTTGATTCAATACTCTTACTCTTATTCCTACTTTTATAAGTTTTCATTTCCAAACAATATTATAATTACTTACAGGACATTGATTTTATTCAATTACTATTTATTACTATTAATTCATTAATTAATTCACTATTTACCGTTGTTTACTTATATTCAATTCTTAGCCTAGTATAACAATTTACATTACTTCAATTAATCGTAATTTCATTTCAATTGTTAATGCTTAGCTTTAATTTCCATGGTTGCATTTCATTTTTAACATTTGCTTCATTATAAATTATAAAAAAATTCTTTCTAAATTTAGTTACAAAAATCTTATTAAATTACCCATTTTAATTATCGAATTTTACGGGTCGTTACACTCTCCCCCACTCAAAACTTTTCGTTCTCAAAAAGGAAAAAGAAGGGAAAAGAAATAATTAAGAAATCAATATATCTTACTTAAAATATTAGATTTATAAAAAAATAAATTAAAAAAACTAATTAATTTAAATAAAATATACCAATTTATAACCATTAAATCTTTTATACTCAAATTAGTAAAGTTTGGAAAACATTTTTCAAAATATTTTCTAAGTCCAAAATTTACGGAAAGATTTCGGCAGAGTCTCCTTTGTACGGAGAGGCTCGGGAGAAAATATAATATCAAATATAACAGTATACAACAATATTTCAAAATAATATATCCTAACAACGGGAAAACAAGATAATAACGCTATAAAACCGTAATCCGAAAACGTACCTATTGGTCGGGCAATTACGCTTAATTATGAAACCAAAAGCAGTAGCAATTGCTTCCGTAACCTGTATTTCACTCATATAATCCAAAAAGGTTAACAATTATATAAAATAAAATATTTAAAGTTGTTCAAACACTGACAAACAAATCGATTTAACAACAATCATTCATAACCAACATCATACACATCATATACAAATCTACCATTCAAGCAAAACAAAACAATTGGTTGGTTCGGGTTAAGACACTTTAAATCACATAGAATGACAAATAACTATAAAGTATTCCATTTTCTTAGGTACAACTCAATATATTATTCACACAACTAAGCAATTAAAAGTATCTTTTACCCAAACAACTCATAAACCAAACCAAACAATAATTCCAAACAATAAATCAAGTTAATTTTTCAATTTCATTTCATGACCTTTGTTGTTTGATTTCCGTTTTATTCATATAGTGGTTTATCATTTTTAGTTTACATTATTTCTTGCAAATTTTCATTTATACAAGTCATGCCAGTTTCTTTTTATTGCATTATATTTATTTATTCATTCATTATTGCATAACTTCATTTATTTACATTCATTTGTTAATGGTATTTATGTCCAGTTCAATTTCTTAGCATATCAATTCATCTACTTAAGTTTTAATTACTTTCCTAAAATCCTTACTTTCTATCACAAATTTATTATACTAATATTTCAATTATAACATAAATATATAACAACCACAATATCAAATTCTTATTTATTAAATAATTTCATTGAATACTTTCATTATTTCAAATTTTTACTTGTATAATATCATATTACATTTTCTTATTAAACATTTCAACTTTTTAAATCTTTGGTAAATTATATATATGCTTTTCAAGAATGCAATTGAAATTTATACAAGTTCATCTCATTTCTTTTAATTAGTTTAATGCTCAATAATCATATCTTTTGTTTTATAGGTTACAATTTCAACTTTCTTGAAATTTCATTTATAACTTAGCATTAAATCTATTATTTCATTTATAGGTTTCAATTATTAGTTAAATTCCATTTCTCTAATTCAATTGAAACTATTAATCAACGGAAACTTAAGAACTAAATACCGGGTTTAATTTCAAATCATTTTAAAAATAATGGATAAATGTATATATTTAAAATTTATATATCCAATTATGTTTAAAAAAATTTAAAATTTATATTTGTTTATCAAAATAAATCTGTAGTAAAACTACTACAATGGCCTTCCCACTGTGAAACTCGAAAATGAATGTCGATGATGCGTGCACTCATCACTGAAATTATTTTCCAGCGACAGAGAGGGGACTACAGAACTTATTTCTTTCCAAAATTTCTTTAAAACAATTCTTTCAATTTATAGTGAAAAAATTATATAAGAAAATACTTCTAATAATATTATTATTTTCCAAAATCCTTTGAAAGAAATTTAAAAATCCCGGAACTTAGGTTCTAAAATTTCCAATTTTCATTTATTTTATTTTAAATCTTATTTTCAACTAATATTTATAAATTTCACTACATAACAACCAATATACTACAACCAATTATAACTTTTATAAAATCTTATTTTATATATAGAAAATATAATAGGCAAAATTATTTCATTCACCTATATTCAAAACAAATATTGTGTCCGTCTGTCCTATTAAGTGTTTAGAAATCCCTACTGATGTCATAGCGTCCTATGCACCAACCGGAATTTATAAATACCAAACGAAACAAATTAACACAATATCAAAACCTTTTTATAACACTAACAAATACGCTCTTTTATATATATATATATACACTCAGCGACTCATCATAGTGTATTACTACCCTATTAATAAAGAGTCAGACCCCACAAAGCTAAGGTTTATCGCTAAACCGAAGCTCTCATACCAGATGTAACATCCCGCCTTTTGTACGTTTTAAATCGACGATAAACCACACACGTCAGACTCAAACCATACAAAAGAGCGGATTGTTATTGGGGTGACTAAGAAAAAGGGAGAAAGAAAAAAACAAATAGAATCTTGCAGTGGAACGATAAAATATAATAATCAAATAAACAGTTCATGAAGCTGTTTTACAAAATATTCTATTATACTTATACAATACATATCAGAGTTACACATACCAGAGAATAATAAATAATGCAGCGGAACAGTATGAATGCATTAGAATACAATAAATATGGTAATATAAATCTTCTTCTTCATCCTCCAAATATAAAGTTTTTGAATCCTGAAATGCTCAGACTGACCCTAGCGAATTGAAAAGACGAAACACTCGAGTTAGAACTATGTAAGTTAAATCAACTATAAATAAAATGAGTGGAACGACATCAGAGATGTTTACGGGGTTTGACATCTCTTATCCAGTGTCTAACGTGAGTGCGGTAACTTAAGAGATGTTCGAGATTCACATCTCCTAAGGATCCCTTAAACTATTTACTATGTAGTAATATTTCGCTCTCACAATAATGTCTATAGTAAAATAAACTTACTTTTAAATAGCGTTAAGGAGTTACCCAATCTTCCCCTTAACATAATAATAGTCCCAGTAGTCCGTCCAGTGTCATGGTCCCTCCTGATCGGGAAGCCACCGGAGGATACCACATGGGCTATGGGAGAAAACCAAACTCGTACAAGGTGCGATAGGGTAGGTGACACGGTACAACTAGGCAATGCTAGGGTAGATATACTAATTACGCTTCCGCGCCGGTGGTAACGCGTAGCGCGCAGCTACCGCCCACCTCAAGCCACACCTCCAAATAAAAAAAATCAAAAGTGGCCACCGAATCAATCCAAAAGTCAGAGTATAATATCGAAGGGATGTGTCCGATAAAAGGTGCTACCTTCTTAGCCCGTCGAACGCTCCTGTTTTTGCCACGTTATGCCAACTCACAGGAGTGGGGTCCACGTATTTACCTCAAAGGAAACGTTGCCACCATCCAACTTCATTCTGGAATCTCCACCGCGTACACGGTTGTCAAAGTGGTTTTCGGTATCAACAAAGTGTCTGCCCATATCTGATCCCGGTCTCTTTGCCAACCAATCGTTATTATAACACCTTTGGTCATTTCAAAATAATTTTACTTCGATACCATAATATAATATCCATTTCAAAACCACATAAATACGGTATCATTTCCATTTCAAAAATTGAAAACAATATGATATCATTGTTATAAAACCCAAATCAATATAATATCATTTTTATTTCAAATATATCTCCTTTCCAAAATCATAGAACTTTCAATTTTAAAATATTTCGAAACTAAACGCTTGAAATATAACCTTTCAAAACATAATACTTCGAATTTCATAGCTTCTAAACCATAACTTCTAAAACTTAAATGGTTTGGATATTCAAACAGTATATAAAATAAAATAGTTTGAATTTTAAATTTACTTTATAAAGTAAAATAATTTCCTCGACTTCACAATTTTATTCAATTTAAATTAAGTCTCAATTCATAACTTTCAACTCACTTTCAGTTTAAATAAACCATCTCAATTTCAATATATTTCAAACTTTGAGTATTAAACAATTTGAAAACTAATGTTGATAATTACGATTCAACAATTCAATGTTCTATTATTTAGTTTTGAAATATTTGCAAAATAAATCCATTATCATTTAAATAAAACTGAAATTGCAAATAAATAAATATTTCCTTCAAATTATTTATACTTGAAATATTCGTTTAATTCACCTTAAACCAAAATCCAGTTATAAAAATCATACCTTTAAAATCACAATTTTATTAAATTTCAAATCAATTTCATATTTATCTTCCCACCCTATTCTCATTTAAGTTATTATAGACTCCAGAAATATAATAAATACTTAACCATATTATATCTTAATAAAATCAAACTTTATTATTAAACTTCTTTTATACTTTATACTAATTTTATACATAGTTTAAAACCAAGGATTTAACTATGTATAAAATAACATTTATAAAATATCCAAATCAATATCTCATAAAACCATATATTTCTTCACAAAACCATAGAAAATCATTTTAAAATATTTTTATACATAGACCACGGTGTCTGTATATTATTTTCTACCCTATGGTCAAGTGATATGGATATTTATCATTTCAATCCGTAATTTAAAATAAAAATACGGTTATATATCATTTCAACCGCAATCTCGAATGAAATAAAAATGCATAACAATTTGCAGTTTATAATAATATATAATACAACATCCATTCATCCAATATCAATCATCAACCATTTATCACAATCATCATCCAATTCAAACAATAACATCAATATATAACAGATATTAACCAATAGGTATTTACTGACAGTTTATATTCAATAATAAATTAAACAACTATTTAACTGGCAATTTATATGCAAAATAAATTAACAACAATTTAATTCAATAAATTCAATTTAACTGGGATGATGATTAAAAATATGCCAAACAGTCATAAATGAATTTCAAAGCACATCAGAAATTAATTTAACACACATAAGAAATTTTAGAAGTTGTGAGTGGGTTAAAACACTCACCTTTTGAATTTAAATTGAATTTAAATCAAATTTAAGCCTAAAATTGAAATAGCCTCAGAATCTATCCAAACCATTGCCAAAATGTCCGGAATTCCAATATGAACCTAGCGGAGAAAACCACACGTGAATTGGATCTCTTATGTAAAAGTTATAGCGATTAAAACATTCGAAATCAAAATCAAATAAAAAAATAAAACAAAAGAAAATGGCCACGTCACCAGATACTTGCCTCACACGACTACGGTAAGGCATACGCACGAACAACCCAACAAACGATGTTGACCGCTGCTTTGACCATGATTTGCGAGCGTCTCCAACCACCATACGCTACGCCACCATCGCCGTTGAGTTCGTCATGCTCGGCCGCACCCCCGCCTACGAGGCCGTTGCCTCCGGTTCGCCGCCGCTACTAGGGTTTTCGAACCCTAATTCATGAAATTAGATTGCCATAGGTCGAATTGGAGGGAGTGGCCACCCATGATAGCTTCCTGACATCCCTCTCCACAAAACCCAGAAATCGATTTTGCCGATAGATGACGAGATAAAACCCCCAATTTGCAATTTAGGGTTTCGCGATTTTTGGCCTTTGACCTCGATTTGCCACTGCTTCGAGCATCAATTCCGAAAACGAATACTTGATGTAGATTCGTATTGTCAAGATATACAATATATAATTTTTTCGGATTTTTTTGAGGAGTTTGAAATTTTTGCTTTAAATTTGATTTGAAATTGCATTTTGGGATTTAGGGTTCGCAACCATTGGAAAGAAGAGGAGCTAATGGAATTGAACATACAGGAATGCGGAATAAGAAGTAGGCTAGGGTTTATAACAGTGTATATATAGGCAAGCTGAAATTAGAATGGACCGGATCGATTGGATATACTCGTTGAACGATAATATGGCCAGAAAAAGCCTGTTCTGACTCCGGAACGAAATTGGGTCAACCCATATATCAAAATAGATGTTTTTAAATATTTAAAAATCAATGGAATAGGTTTCAAGTCCAAATTCCATCATATGAAGAAGTTATGCTAAAATCGAGTTATTTCAAATTGATTTCAAGGCGTTTCGAGCCCGTACGGTCAAACGACAAGTCTGATCGCTACGAAATTTGAAATCCTACAATAATTCACCGTTACGGATCCGATGAAATTGGTTTCGTCGAAATCCAAGTCAGTGGCCAAAATGGCTATTTTTTAGTTAATTAAATAAATTAATAATTAACTAATTAAATCACTTTTTCAGTTTAAATTCCAAAATTGACTTCTTATCATTTTTAATTTCTTAAACAATTACAATTGTTTAAACAAATTTAGATGTCAATCAAAGTTGATTAATTCATCACTTTCCATGTTTAATTTAAATTCCATTAAATTTAGAAATCTTAAATTAAATTACCAATAATTCCATTTAATTAACTTTTCATTCTGTTATTCAATTCACTGCTATCAAATGGATGAAATTAACATTGGATTCATGATCTATTACTTATATTTTCAAATTCCATCTTGATTTCAATTAACGTAATAATTAAATATTTAATTTCATTTAATTGTAATTACTCCAATTATTATAGTTCAAATCCCAATAAATTGATAAATCTTTATTCCCATTCTTATATTCACAAATTGTCCAATTATGAATAACATTAACGTTATTTCCAAATATTACCTTAATTAACATTATCGTAATATTAAATTATAATTATTGTAACTGATTTCAGATTTTAAATTAACTAGCTACTTAAATAGGTAACATACAATAATCGTTATCATTAACCTTTAGTCACATTAATAAGCTTTTGCTACTTACTAATCAATGTTACCATTTATTTTTATAATACTAATTTCATCTAATTTTCATTAACTATCTATTATTTCCTTGGTAAATCCAATATTTCATTTATTCGCTTATGTTCTATTTATAGTCAAGCATAACATAATTTCATTAATTGGCATTTCATTCAATCCATTAATTATTAATTTTAACTAGCATTGTTTACCTTGCATTCTCGTTATTATTTCATATATATGATTCCCAATTATTTATTTAATTTATACTAACATTGATTCCATCAAATTGCAATTTATTACGTATTATTTCATCAATTAATATAACGTTTGAATTTATTTCCCAATTCCCTAATTTCAATCAATTATAACCTTACAATTGTTTCAATTAATAGGTATTGCACTAAATTAGTTACTTATCAACTTGCATAAACCTTATTACATTAATTTACATTCAGTTACTATTAATCAATATATTATTCCATTGGTTGATTCAATACTCTTACTCTTATTCATACTTCTATAAGTTTTTATTTCCAAACAATATTATAATTACTTACAGGACATTAATTTTATTCAATTACAATTTATTATTATTAATTCATTAATTAATTCACTATTTGCCTTTGTTTTCTTATATTCAATTCTTAGCCTAGTTAACAATTTACAATACTTCAATTAATCGTAATTTCATTTCAATTGTTAATACTTAGCTTTAATTTCCATGGTTGCATTTCATTTTTAACATTTGCTTCATTGTAAATTATATAAAAAAAATCTTTCTAAATTTAGTTACAAAAATGTTATTAATTACCCAATTTAATTATCGAATTTTATGGGTCGTTACACTAGTAAAATGTTTGGAGAAACAAATTAATAATTAATTATACAAAATAACATTTATTGAAATATATTCTCCAATATCTCAAAATTTACAATTTGTTCTAGAAAAGGTGATTCTAATCACCAATATTTGCATATTTTTCTTTTTTAGTTTCTTGAACCGGGCAGTAATAATCATCAGTAATTCAGTAGCATATTTACGCTTCCAAGTAAACTTCTGGCAATTTAAAAAACCTTTCATGGCCGAAATGAATTAAGAAAAACATATAAAAGATAGAAGAAAGGTCATGAATGAAAATCAAACATGTGTTATATGATATTAAAACTGGTTATCGTTGCTATTTCGTGTGTTAAATTAATTTTTTTGTAAAATCAAACACGTTGTTAAGACAAAAATAAAATACGTGATGTATGTTTTTTACTTCATTTATTAGACTAATTTTTCTTTTAGAAGTAAGGAGAAAGATAGAGAATATACAACAAAAGTATCGTATGAAGGCATTACAACTATTATTTAAAATATTTTGATATTGTCGAAATTTGAATTGTTTTTCTTAACCGATACCTTTATAAAAACAAAAATGTATTGTTAAAATGATCCCAAAAACCATTTTTTAGTAACAGGAATATTGTTCATAAATGAAACTTAAATTCTATCACTGAATTTCCTGATTGAAAAAAAAACCTACATAAAAATAAAAATGAAATTCTTTTCTAATAGTGACCATATTATACATATTAATATAATGAAGAGTATCGGACAGAGGTAACTATTACTATAGTTACAACAAAAAGTAATTCATTTTGAAGTCAGTTTGAAAAAATACAATAAAGTTATCTTATGTCAGATGTCCCTTTGTCGCAACATATGATTATCGTTTTGTCTATGCACTTACTGAAAAAAGTCAGTTCTAGTAACCTAACACTGGGTTTGACTATTGATGTAGCCAAATATATCTAGAACATTCTATTCTTATTCAGGAAGTCAAAAAAAAATCTTGATCTTTGGTTCATTTGAATTTCATATTATGAAGTTTTTCTAGTTTCAGACACTATTAATTTTTGATGCAATCAAATATTTTTCAACTTTTTTCATTAGAATTCCACATATGTACCTTATCTTTAATACCTTAATTTCAAGGGATATCAAATATATCCTACCATGTTTTTCCATTTAAGTAGATAATGAAGCTTATTCATAATATCCTAATTTTAGGGGGTGTGTTTCTAATTTCTTTTTTTATTTGATGGCAGTTTTGGTAGTTTGTGTCTACATTAAAAAAATTATAACACCAAACATATTATAGATATTAATAATGAATAAAGATGTCCAAAGGTTCAAACCTAACACCTGTAACAACAACTCAAACTAAATGTTTTGCTGGAGGTCAATTTATAAATCCAAATTTGCATGTATACTTGTCATATCGTGAATCCTTTATATGAAAAATGACATTATATTTACGCCTGTATGTTCGTATTAATTATGTTGAACCAAATATGATAATGCGAGTCACTTATTTATATATACATCCTAACACAGACATCAATACACGCTTTGTTGAATTGAAAAGGAAAATAATGATGGTGAAAATTTTAAAAATAAATGGTTACACAAAAAAGATCAAACTTATTCCACTTAGTTTTAATCAATACTTTTGTCGATACTCACAAACAAACCATATGAAATATGATATTTTCACATTTCAAATATTCACGAAGGGATAAATTGATAAAATAGCTCATAAGTGAATTATTGTCACAGTGAACTGAAGAAATTAAATTTATTTGCAATCTTCAGATTAAGTTTTATCATCTACGAATAAGATGAATTCTTACCCGGACTAGTGATCTAGCAAATTCTAAAACCCATGCAGTAAGTTCACCAGCAACTTTCATCCAAGCAATGCCTTAATTATTGTGTATTTGATGCTTTTTTACTATTTCTGGAAAGAATTCTGAAGTAGTATATGGAGGTCTAGGAATATGTTCAAGTACCGGGATGCGTCCAGAAACTTTTCCAGGCCTCAGTGGCGCTCTTTTTGTATTTTTCTATAATTCTCTAAGCTCTTGAGATCATTATGTAGCAAGGAAAAAAAACAACTATTGGGTGAAAGATTATTCACAATGAGAAGCAGTAAAGAAACGTATGTGATGCAAAATATAAATGTGAAACTTGGTCACATAACTTGTCTATTCTTATGACTCTTGGCCATATATCGCTATAAAATCGAGCTTTTATTGGGAAAGAATTAAAGGTTATGTAGGACTAAATGGCAGAACTAATATGTACTTCGTGTCTTTGCAAGAAAATAAAGGTGTTCAGATTTTTGCTCTAGATATATAAATAAACTAAGCATTCAACACATGATGCCTGCTTTAGTAAAATGTATCTTTCTAAGACAGTAAAATAAATCAACATATTAAACTCATATGCCACTGATAAAAATTTGCTTAATCAAAGTAAACTTTGTCTATTTCTTACTGCGAAACATGTATTTGGAGGCTATTGTCTACAAATTTGTTACTTGAATGCACTGTAGAGAAACTTTCATATTCAAAGAAGCACGAGGTATTTTATAATATCTGCACCATCATATGATAAAAGGACTATTGAAATAGCTAGTACCATAAATCCAGGCAATAAATGGAGAGCAAAATGGCATTTTTGGTAGCAACATATCAAATGACAGTACCCGTAATACTGACTCATATTCAGCATTTCCACCTTATATCCTAGTAAATGTTATACAATTTGATACAGTATTAGACATTAGATCAGACATAAGAAAAATATCAAGATTGCACGCCTTCTGATTCGCATCGCCTTCATAAATCCAGACAGTCTTTTTGACACTACGTAATTCCTCTCTTGACTAGTTTCTTTCCCTGTTTATACAATAAGTTATAGTAACTAATATGTAACGACTCGGAATTTTCGATCCTGAAAATTCCAGATAGTTAGGAAAAAGAAGAAAGAGATAGAAGAATAAGAAGAATAGGAACACCAACATCTCACATTCGCAGCGGATAAAATATAAAAACAAATAATAACGGTTGTACAAAGGAAAAATGTACTTGTCAAATTTCACTTTAATACATTAGAGTTACAACATATATACATATACAATTAACATGACTCAGTTATATACAACAATATAATATGGAGGGAGCTCTCCATACGTTCATGTCATCCAGCCCGTCTCTTGAGACCCAGAACGTCCTTACCTGAAAATCTGTAATACTCGGTCTGACCCGAGCATTACATCAAAGTAACACCCGGGTCAGGCTGGAAACCAGCGTGAGTAAACCCATCTAAAAGGAATACAAAGCATACAACTAATATAAAACCCGGGGTAACTCGTATCAATTTACAAATTCACAATTTGTTATAGACATCACTTATTTCACACATCAATTTTCTAAGTACCAAAATTTAGATTAAATAGTATAATTTACTTAAATCATCGCATTCCAGCCTATTGATTTCATATATCAATCTATAAAAATTCGAAGTGGTTTCGGATATTTTCTAATACCCGACCCCGGTCTCTTCGAGTCTCATGTCATCCTAACTCAAGTTATCCAAATGAAATACACTTCAAACTTTAAATACAGGATGTCCCTTTACACAACAATTCACCATTGATAGATAACCACAATATCCAGTCCGCCCAAACATATAATACTACAAAACATTTCATATCAGAGATATCAACTCATTCAAGGCATCCAATACCATTCATTTATCCATAAGCAAACTTGATCACTTCCAAAATAAATTTAATTACTTCTAATTGATTTACTAACCTCAATCACTTAAATTCCTTCACTTGACATTAATTAATTTCAAATCAATTAATTAATCATCCCTTAATTATCCATCTGAGTTAATCACCCTGGATTAATTATCCTTCAATTACATTCAAGTAATTATCTTTAATTAATTACACCAATTAATTATTCTTAACCAACAACAGTAAATAGTCTTTAATTACTTCACAAATTAATTAACTATAATACATTAATCCTTAATTACTTATATTAATTAATTTCTCATAAATCACTTATTATTAATTAATTAATCTTAATTAATCATCCTTAATTACATCATTAATTATATAAATTAATGATTTCTAATTACATTTTAATTTATCCCAATCTAAATTAATTCAATCAAGTAATTAATCATTAATTAAACCATAAATATTAATCACCCTTGATTAATCTCAACTAGTAATTAACTACCTATTTATTTACTTCATTAAATAAATTAATTACTCATTTTATAAAAGAAGTTTAAAGGAATTTCAAACCAATCCATTTTTAAATTCAAATAAATTAAAAAATGCACTTTAACACTCAAGTTGTTAAAATAATTTAAATTAAAAACTTTATTTGTTTAAAGCTGAGATTCACTAACTTGAATTCCAGATTTAACTTTGATCTTGTTTTAAATCTCTACTTTACAATTTAACTTCAGTTTTTAAAAATCAATTTTTTTTTCTTTTCCATTCATCATTATTTTTTTTTACAGTTATTTCGATGACCCAGTGTACCGAAATATATTCAAGCAAACCATAGTATTCAATATTCCAATTATCAATATGATTCATCACAGAATATCAAATATTCATAACACAGAATATTAAACAATCTAAATAATTTTGAGGAATCCAGTTGGATCCCACCAACCTGTTTCTTCGGATTCAAAGACGTTACCACAATACCAATTCCACTTCGAGGTGGAATATCGCTGTATATGGGATTTGTATAGTATCATCCTCTATTATGCGGCGCATAGGGTCTCATCCGCTATATAATGCGGGAAATCAATCACTCCAATATATACTATACTACTATATAATATAGCACATCAAATTAATTTAACCATTCAATTAATTATTTAAATTTAACCATTTAAATTTGAAAAACCCAGATGAGTGAGATTAACCCACCTTTGCCCCTTAAATTTGCAAATCCAATCCATCTCGACTTGTTTCTCCATGATTTTAGACCTTGTATAAGTATTCCACGATATGTTACTCTTTGAATTAACCACATAATTAATCACCGTTTACTTATTTAATTTTCAACTTATAAATTTGATTTAAACTATATATATATATAACTCCATAGTATTTTTAAACCCTTCTTATTTTCAAACTCTTATAAAATAATTTATACATACATACATATATATATACACACACATATTTAAAAACTGTTTCCTATGAAACCATATACTAAAATAGCCTAATACATTTTTTTAAATTAAATTCATAATTCCATGACATTCAAAATTCTTATTATATATAAAATTTCCAAAATCTTCCTGTGTACATATTATATTTTCTTTTTCCTGAATCAAACCCCTTTTCTTTTAAAAGAAAAAACACTGTTAAAACTTTACATATTTTCATCTTCATCTATAAAAATCTTATGTGATTAAATAAATAGATAGATGAAACTACCTTACAGCAAAACAGAGAACCAAGTTCACCACGCGACCCCAAACTTCCATCGACGCTGAGCTTCAGCCACTGCCGCGCCTCGAACCACCTCACCATCCAAGATCATCACGACTCCACAAGCAGCCCTTCACCACTATCTCATCCATTCTATGTCATGTACCTCGAACGCGCGTATGTCCCCTCAAGCTTGCCATTGATTCGAACACAGTTATGACCTCTCTTTGATTATTTCGAACGAAATCATTCGATTCGATAGAAAGGAGGCTCGCGACATCCCTTCGAACATCTAAAGATTTTAGATTTGAATAGAAGGAGATCTCAGGCATCGACACATCTCTAGGTTGAAATCGAATTGGGAATTCGAAGTGAAGAGGAAGAAAGAAAGATCACTATACGCGATTAGAGATTTGAACGAGAGATCGTTCGGCCATTTTTTCCTTTCTGGTTTCGATTTTATTTTATTTGATGGAAAGCTTCCACTGTTTATAAAAAGGAGGAGGAAACGATATTGAAGGGGGAAGCATGCTTGAGAAGGAAAAGCACAAGCCTATACTAAAACTTTTATTTTCTTCTTTCACCCTGGTTTTAAAAAAAACATGATTAGATGGTAATGTGAAGAAATTTGGCTACAGTGACATCGAGTTGAAGGCCAAAAGTTTTGATGTGAAATTGTTTTTGACTGGTCAACATTTATTTTTAAATTTAAATTCAAACCGTTTTCAAACCATAGCTTAAAATCCTGACATCCTATCGAGGCGTGCCGCTAGGCATTTATAATGTTATACCCCTATTCTGAATGCAATGAAAAAGGTTTCGAGTGCTAATTCAATCTTATGGAGAAGATAGCTTTTTGGACTTAGTCAATATATTAAATTATCGAATTAATTTTCAGCGCGTTTACTTATCGTACACCCAAACGATTATTCCAAATACTACAAAAATTGAAATCCGATAATAATACAATATCACGGATCTAATGGAATTGGTTTCGTCAAATTCCGAGACTGTGCCTCGGAAGGCTATTTTTAAATATCGATTTAAACGATAAAATTTCAAAACTGAACAAGACACTTCCAAATTCAATTTTAACACTTTTACTATCTTCAGTACTATCGATATAAATTTTACAAACCCTTAAATTATTTTTAACAGGCTTAAAACTCCAGATTCAACATTTGACCCAATTTCCAGTAATTGATTCCAATAATTTAATTGCTAAATAAAAATAATATTTGAATTCAAGTTAAAAATAAACTTTTAAATATTTAAAATCAATTAAATGTTCCAATTTAAATTGTTCAAAATTCCGGGTCGTCGCATTCCTCCCCCTTAAAAGAATTTCGTCCCCGAAATTACTAGTTAGGAAGAATGGTCCAATACCCGTTTACTTTTCTCCCATAACCAACAGTTCAACATCCTACCAACTATCTTTTTATAAAAGACCCATTATCATTCTTACTAACTTCCCAAACTCTCCTATAGTTTTCAAACAATACCTTTTTGCTCAATCATTCAAATTTCAATTTAAAACCAAATTTTGAATTATCAAAATTTTCCCAAAAATTTTCTAACTCTCTAAATTTCCGAAAAATTTCGCCAGCGTCTCCTTTGCGCGGCTAGTTCGGTACAACTACAAAATGCCTCTACAGGCTGTCAAATTCCAAAAAGGAAAAAAGACAAGTGGCTAGATCAAAAACCCAATCATATAGAAATTTAAACATATACGTTTTTGTCGAGCAATTCAAATTTATCTTCTGGTATCAAAACCAATTTTCCTTTTCCTTTATAATACCTGTATATCCTACTAAGCAATAATGTTCAATTAGAACATTCAAAAATTGCTTTACACATTTCTTTACAAAACATTTCATATCTATTTTTATTTCTATTCACTTATTCACAATCATCCATATTCACTTTTCTAATCCTTTTGTTCCAACTAAACAATTAGTTACACTCTCCATTTCAAAATTCCTTATTTCAATTCCAATTTGAAATCATTTTATTGCTAACAAAAATTTTCTAACTCCTAAAATTTTCGGAAAATTTTGGCAGAGTGTCCTTTGTACGGAGGAGCTTTTGCAATTTGGCAAGAGATATAAATGTATATACATCGACCCACGCGGTCGAAAAAACAAAAACAGTTCATATTTCCTATTTTTATTGCGTTGGCATACCTTTATTTAGCATTTTTTAGCAAGCGGCTTATTATTTTAGCAACTAGAGCCTCCAAATCCAGCCAAACAGCTTCCCGGTACCTGTACTTACTCAATTCAAATATGTAAGTGCCAAAATCATGTAACTTAACACATTTTACATATTTAACTAGTAAACATATGAGTGTCTATAAGCAATGTAGGTTAAACAATATTTATAAGCAACTTATAGGGTTCCGACATTAATTTTAATTGTTTACATCCAATTCGTATACAACTTCATTCAATTTAAATGGTTTACAACACAATTGCTTACATTTAATTCATTTTTAAGTAAAACAAACTCATATTCACTTCAATTGATCTTACAACCAATTTATTTAATCTTTATCAACTCATAGAATTTTAATTACCTTCGTTTACGTCAAATGACAATTCATTCTATGCAATTTGATGATATTCATGTGAATAAATAATTACTTAAGTTTTATAACCAATTTAAATTAATTCCAACTCAATTTGTTTCAATTCCTTCCATTTTAATTCATTCACAACCGTTTTATTTAGTTAGCCCATCCATTTTATTTTAATTCACCTTCTCAATTTATCAAAATGATATCCAAGCACATACTAAACTCATTTATATTCGAATTGGATTTTATTTATAACTCAAATCATTTCTATTATAATCCAATTCCGCTTTATTTTTTTACAACATCTCCACTTATTTTAATTCATTATCAATCCAAGTCGAATTCTATTATAATTCGATTTTATCTCCAAACTTCATTATTAACTCCCAGTTCAACTTCTATTTAACCAATTTAAATCTTATTACTCACTTAACTAATTTATTTAGCTATCTGGCTTACTCCTTTATTTTAAAATTTTAGAAATACTTTTAAATTCACATAATACTATTAAAATATCTTTTTATAAAAATACTTTTATAACTAGATGTTTCGACAAGTCCATTCTTGTTCTCTTAGAAATTCGGTCATATGTTGATCAGGCATAGGACTGAAAATCCATTAGTACTTAGCAGACCCATTTCAACACCTAGTGAAAATATTTGGAAAATAATTTTATTGAAAATATAGAAAACAGTTTTTTTTTTAAAAATAGAGGAAATATCTTTGGTGAGAATGCTCTGGAAATCATCACCCCCATCCATGGTCGCAGTTACAACCTGGGCTACGTTGCCATCGCAGCAAAAGTCCATGTAACTGTAGGCACTCCACGCCCCTTGATTACGCCATGGAATCCACAACAGACCGCAGTTACATTCCAAGGTTACGTTGCGATCGCAGCAAAAGTCCATGTATGTGTGGGCATCAGCGCCCTCGATTTTCGCTGTCAAAAATGAAACTTCTCCACTCCCACATAGGTCGCAGTCTACCGATGTAAAATAAAATGCAGACTGTTGGCTCTCAACAGCACACACGACTTTCTCTATGTTACCATAGGTCGTAGTCTACCGATATAAAATCAAACGTAGACTGCTGGCTCTCGGCGGCACACACGACTTTCGCTATGGTCTGCAGTAGATCGTAGTGACATCGAGTTACGCTGTCGTCACAGCATAACCCAAATGCCTCTGTAGGCATCAGCGTCCTGGACTTCTGCTACACACTACTCATAATCCTCAGGAACTAGTTTTGTCCGGACTTCTCACAGGATCAACTTTAGAATCCCCCCTTAGGGTTCAAGGCAATACCATCCTGTGGCACTCCTGAGAAGTTCATTTCAAGGGAGCGCCTTTTTCCCCAGAGCCATTGTCAAAACACTTTATACTATACACATATAGTATCTTCCAAATCATATACCTTGTATGAATTTCATATAAATCTCCTTTTCTCAAAATCGATTATCCCAAAAATCGATAATTCTCAAACTAGGCTTTCCAAATTCCAATATTGATTTTACCCAAAAATTAAAAGCCTTTCCAAATCCAAAGGTTCCTAAAACCTTTTTCCAAAAT
The DNA here is from genome assembly GCA_030765085.1 of Allium cepa. Taxonomy (NCBI): domain Eukaryota; kingdom Viridiplantae; phylum Streptophyta; class Magnoliopsida; order Asparagales; family Amaryllidaceae; genus Allium; species Allium cepa. Next base: position 240,807,057 of record CM060944.1, read on the forward strand.
CCTCATAAGATCCTCTATATATATATAGATATATATATAATTTTTAAAAAAAACTTTGGATCATTTCAAACTTGTATAAAACTCCTTTTATTCTTCAAACACTTTCAAAATCCTTTTCTTCCGACAATAGATTCAACAAGGGAAGATTTATCTTATATAACAAAGATATATAACTTTGTTTATTCAAAATCAAATATTCAAATTTGATTACTCTATAAAGTCACTTGCCATTTTACTTACTTCCATAAGGTAAATTTTTACCGTAGAAATATCCAATTTCCACTTTACTTCATCATATCTTTTACAAAATATACCTTTCATTTCAAAAACCATTTCACATTTCTTATCCACAAATTTCCAGTTTCAATTTCATTCAAATCCGTACGATGTACACCTATCATCCAAATGCTATACCAATCTGATCGCTCACTCGATCACATAATTTCACTTCCGAACTAGTATCGTCCACCCGACTTCCTAGTGCGGACACAGATCTGGTTTCTTGATCAAAAACTGTTATTCTCCTTGCATAGCCTAGCTATGATAGAGAATATCCAGAATCAATCAACAATCCCTGTAACGACCCAGAATTTTTGATAATTAAAATTTGAATATTTAATTAATTTTAAATATTAATAAGTGAATTTATAAGTCAAATAAATTTTTATTTGAATTTTTGGATTTAATTGAATAATTAAATCAATAATTTAATACGTTAAATTATGGAAATAATTGAAAATAGGGTTAAATATGATTTAAAATGATTTGTAAAATTTTATTTTATCATATGGAAGTTAGAATGATATTTTAGAACTTTTAAAATCGAATTAAAAGTTAATTTGTGAAAATTGAATATTTTAATATTTAAATCGACTAGTGAAAATAGCCAATTTTTGAACAGTCTTAGAATTGAACGAAACCAGTTCCATTGGATCCGTAATAGTTAGTTATTAGCGGATTTCAAATTTCGTGTCAATCGGAGCTATCGTTTGATCGTGGCAGCTCGAAACGCATCGATTTATTTTTAATTTAAATTTGGCGAGTGAAAATAGCCATTTTTCAAAAAGTCTCAGATTTCGACGAAACCAGTTTCATCGGATCCGTAATGTGATATTATTGTAAGGTTTAAAATTTCAAGTCAATTGGATTTACCGTTTGTCCGGTACAAATTAAAACGCCTAGAAATCGACTTAAATCGGTTTAATTTAAATTGAGCGTTTACAGCCATAACTCGCACATACTTCCGAATTAGCTTCCGAAACCTGTTCCATTGTGTCCGGAATGCGGGGTAAACCTTAGAAACGCTGGTTACGGCGCGTAAATCGGAGTTCGGAATTTCCGGATGAATAGTGATTGAAAATCTCCTATAAATACCCCAAAATTCACAAAAATAAAAAAAATAAAAAAATAAAAACCCTAACTATATACTGCAGCCGGCCCTAACCCATGAACGGCCAGTATTTCTTCTTCTTCCCCCTCTCTTTTCTCCAAATCCATTGACAATTAGCCGAAACTTCCAACTAGAAACTTGTAGAGCACAACACGAACTAGAGATCCAATGGTTATGATCGAATTTGGAGCGACGATGGAGGAGAAAAGGGGGCCGTTCTCTTCAGGCCTGCGCACGTAATTCCTGGCCATATGGGGGGCCGAGCTACATGATGTTGGTGGTGGTGGTCGAGCTCGCGAAGGGCTTCAAGATGGTGGGGTTGTGATGGAGTTTAGTCGAGTGATGTGGATGCAAGATTCAACCCTAGTTTTGATATGTGATGGGTTCATATGCGTGAGTTCCTGGAGATGTTTCACGCAAGAAGGAAGATGGTTGCGTGGAACGGTTGTGATGAAGGAAGCATGATCCTACGGTGTGACATCCCGGAAATTTGACCCTATGATTATAATAAGTTTTTAATCGAATTTAATTAAAATATAAGATTTTCATTTGTAAATAAATAAGAATTTGGATATTATTAGTTTTACATAGGTTATAAAGGAATATAATTTCAAAATGTAAATAGACTCTTTTAATAATATTCAAAAACTAAACCTGTTTTATTTATTTAAATTAAATGTTAAGTATGAATGCATTAAATTATCAGATTTATGTATGGAGTTAATAATAAGAACAAGTACAATAACATAATCATATTCATATATACATTAGTGCACATATAAGTTGCAAATCAAATATTTGTAATATTTAACTTTAATGTAAAATAGGATTAAGCTGAGTTTATTATAACAGTTGTATAATTTAATTAAATATAAGTTTATATAAGTAATATAAAGTATACATTACAAATCAAATATTGAAAGAGTAAACTTTAAATAAAATTAAGATTTAAGCAATATTCTAACAATAACTTTTATAACTAAAATAACATAAGCTAGTAAATATTTAACATGAGTTTCTACATAAATATAAATATTTATCAATATGGTTACAAACATAAGTACAATATAATAGTTATAAGATATAAATAGAAATGAAAACATTTAGCTCAAACACAAATTAAAATTGCAGAACATCATTTATATGCTAGTTATAAGCATAAGTCAATATGAACTTAAGTATAGAATAATAATATGTTTCATCAGTAATGAAGACAAAAAGTTGCAAGCAAACTGACTATGCATAAGCAAATAGATATTTACAGCTAAAATAAGACAAAACAAGTTTGTCACTAAAACATAGTAAGTATAAAATGTATAAACATAAGGAATTAAACTTGCTCAGCAACAATGAAGAAACTTTAAAGACTTGCAAACATCAATTATATGTTAACTTAAGTTTGAAGTCAAATGAAACAAATTATCTGCAGCCAACATTTTTGTATATATTAACAGTAGTAGGTCTAAACAAATGAAACTGCAAGTATATTAGCAAAGTCTTATAGTACATAATAAGCCTGCAAATATCTTTTGTGTCAGTAAATATTATTCTGTGTTAACTTAAATGAAAACATTAGTACAAACCTGCAGCAAACATTAATAGGATGTTGGCATGAATGAAAGCATTAGCACTAACACAAATCAAAAGTCTGCAAGTATATTGTACTTCATATGTAGTGTTAGCAAGCATTTAATCTATGCTAGCCTAAAGAAGATATAAGTATTAATTAGCACATATCTTTGCCTGAAACAAAATATCTCAGCCGAAATGTGAATGTCAAGTCTTAGTACAAATGATAATTAAGCAAGATATTTTATTATGTCAAGCTTGTACAAGAAGACTCCATTGCTACAAGTATATATATATATATATATATATATATGTATTCATCATTTTATTTCATTCTTAGTTCAGTTTTAAAACTTATGAAACAAACCTGAGATAAGAAGGAGAATAAACAAAAGAATATAAACCAAACTTAATATTTCTAGATCAAATACAAGTTCAAAATAAAGTTCAGAAAGCATAAAGGTTACTGGAATTCAAATTTTTGGCAACTGCAGTTTTCTTACTATGCTCTGTTTCAAGTTTCTTCTGCAATCATTCTTGGTGAGTAAACTATTTCTAATCTAACTCTTACTTTGAAGTTTATGAAGAATTTGTTATGTGTATGTTGGAAGTTCTAGATTGCTTGCTTTGCACTGTATATTCTTATAGTTGCTCTTCAGGTTTCCATACTTCTGTTAAGTCAAAGAAGTTAAAAGATATTTCATACTTTTATATGAAATCATCTTGTAATTTGTAATTTAACTTAATAAATTTAGTTTAGAATAAAAAAATTAGTAGAATAAGCAAAACTAAACATTTGAAAACTGTATTGTTAACATCATAGTAACTGTAAAGTTGATTTACACTATAAAGTAAATAATGATCAACACTAGAACTGAATAAATTGTAAATTCAAATTTATATCTGGGAATAACATACTAAGTTATGATTTTTAAGCTTCAAATTATAATTTTTAGTTAACTATGTACACAGCAGTTCATTAGTAAACTATATATGCAATTTCATGAAATTCTGTTAATTCCTACAATAATTATTGATGAAATTTTGCACGTAGCTAGTATATGGATAGGAAATTAACAGAAAATTGTTGAAATAATTTTCGAATGCAAGTTTTGTTGGGGAAATTCAATAGTAGGGTTTAAGGGCTGTAAATTATTGGGTTCGGCATTTTGATTCTCGCGACATCACGACGCAACCGAGTGTCGCGTGGGTTTGGGAGAAGTTGGAGGGTGGTGTCGGCAAGCTATGGCCGAAGTCTTGGAATTTCTGGTGATCACAGTCGCGTGGACGAGGCGAATTTCGTCTACCATGTTGAGTGACAGTTCGACTTTTCTATCGAATTTCGATTTCGTGAGTTTTATCTGGAACTGGGTTTTGTAATGGAGTGAGGGGAGGTTTTACGACTTGCTGGTGGCGTCGCAAGGAGTGGGTGCGGTGGTGGACCGCCGTGCACGTGCACGGCGGTGAGGAAGGGCCTGGATATTTTTAACTGGGGTGAACGCGAGAGAGTTCGCTTGTTTGCTTCGAGTTATAGCTTAGTCGAATGTTTATATGCGAGTGTGTTATAAGTTTTAGCAGTTTAAACAAAGACTGAAGCTTTAAAAAAAAAAAAAAAACAGTTAAATTGAGAAGCAGGGAAGAAGAAGAGAGGCAGGGAGGATCGCGTGAAATTGCAGGGAAGTCTCGAGTTCTACTCGAGACATGCACGTGGGTATCTTCGGTTTAAATTTGCAGGAATTGGGCTAACTGTAGTGTGATAGTATAAGTAATTAAGTTAAGCCTAACTATGTTATTAAGTACTAGACCATTTGGTTTAAACTCTGATGATCTTGCAAGTTTTGCTAAAACAAAATTTGGAAATTAATTTAAAGTGAAAGTTAATTAATAATTAATGATAATAATGGAATTAAGTGTTTTAACTCGAGAACTTTGTTATTAAGTGTTAAACAAACTGTTTAGAACGTTGATGAACTTTGAAACTTTGCAGGAACAAAATTGAGTAATTAATTTAAAATAGAAGTCAATTATGTATGTAATAAAATTTATGATGGCAATTTCATAAGTAATCTAAAACTTAATTGAATTTGTAGTTAAAGAATATAACGGTAAACTTGTATAAAATCATATGTAATCAAAAATTCAACTAATCATTTGAAGTTGATTGATTAACAAAATGTATTTAACTGATTGAATAAATAGTTAATGATTGAACGATTAAGTAATTAATAATTAATGATTGATTAACAATAATTAATTGTGTAATTAATTTTTATAAATCAATATTTAAGGTTATTGATTAGTAATTAAGAATTTATTCATTAATTAAGAAGAAAATTAATAAGTAATTAATAAATTGGAATAAGTTAATTAATCGTAATTAATTAAATAAAGAATGAAATATAATTTGCTCTTGAGTATGCAATTAAGTTTAAATTAAATCAAATGACATGTTGATATGAATCGATAGCTCTATTTGATTGCCTCTGATGTTTATTTATATATGTGATGTCCTGTGATATATCTGTGATGGTTATGCATGATTTATCTGTATTCAATCATTATATGAATTATCTGATGTTATTTATCTATTGCTATATGATTTATCTGTTGTTAATTATTGTATTAAATTGCTATATGAATTCAATTGTTAAATTTAAACTGTTAAGTTAATTAGACAACTTGGACTTTAAAATGGCGTTTGGATTTCGATGAGACCGGGATCGGATATCCAATTGATATTCCGAAAACCACATCGATCCAAATTAAACGTTAGGTCGTGAATTCTGAAGTGAAAATCGAGATGGTGCTTTCAGAATGCAAGGGTTATCGTCGTTGACTCTGAGGGTGATTCCAAAACGAGTGTAACGAGATAATGCCTTCGGTTTCGTTCGAACCCGGAACGAACTTGTATGGATTGAATGCTTTCAGCACATCGTCAGGCGGACGATGAGCATTCTAAGTGATATGTTCTATAAAGGTAATCGCAGCCTCATGCCTCATCAACCGGGAATGGCTAAAACAGGGGAGGTGCAGCAAGGTTAGGTGGGTCATGCCCAAGCAGGACGAGATATACCTCTGTCTAGATGTCCCTTTATTCGGCTGTGTGGGCGGTTGGATGTACACCAACTGCGGGGTTATCTTGTTCGGGACTGTTCAGTAAGGAATGGTTCCGGCCTTGTGTTGCAGGGGATGAAGGGAGTAATCCTCGGTACTGTGATCTAGACCACGTACTGTGACGGGCGGTACCCCAGTAGCCCTGCCATTGTATGGGATCCAATTTCCAATAAGCGCCGTACGTTTTGATTGTGCCCAACTATGTTGAAATGTGAGATGTAAGCATTTCAGCTATTTCTGTATTTTACTTGAAAACCCTAGACACTATTATAATATCACTGGATTTCATATTAAATGTTTTGGTTAGCGTAAGGTAAAAACTTGCCCGTATTTATTTGTGGGGAGTCTTACGTGATACCTTTATTTTAAATGATTTTCAAAGTTAAACAACTTTAACCCGTTTACTCATACCAGACCCATGTCTGACCCGGAGTTTATTTTTGTTTTTCATAAACTTTCGGGTACCCAAATTTTTACGGGTAGCCAAGGGATTCAGGTTAGCTTTGACGACTTCTGGAGGAGCAATGGAGCAGGAGGCTTCAGCGTCGTTGACATATATATATATCTTTATAGTTCCGCTGTGTTAGTTAGTCCTGATGTATTTGAGATGTATGTCCTGACTGATATATATATGATAGTCATGTTGTATGATATTGTATAACTCTGATGTACAGATAACTATGTAATATTTATGTTGATGTATTATATTTTATTCCATTCCGCTATGAGACTCTAATGTTGTTGTTCTTTCTTTCTTTTCTTTCTATTTCTATCCCTTTCTTTCTTATTGATGGCACGTCTTTCTGGGCGTAGAAAGTCGGGTCGTCACATTTGGTATCAGAGCGCTAGGTTGAATACCTAGGCTCTTGAGTGATTTCTTTCTTGAGAGAGCGTATTTGTAATTTTGATATATCTATATTTATTTATTTTTAACTATTTATTGGGTTACCTGTTCGGGTATTCCAATATGAGTATAAGGTAAATAGGGTAGTGGTGTGTGAAACACGACTACCGATGGTTGGAGTTTTGAATATTTGTAGATGGAATGTATCTGTCGAGACTGTAGACCTATTACCGTCTCGAGTGAGCTTTGGATGAAGTGAGGATTTCATTGTTGGAATGTGATTTTGGATGAGCTTGAGTTTTGGATCTATCGGATGGAAGTGACCAAATCATGATATCTTGAGATCTCAAGGAGTTGTAGCTGTGTGATGAGACACAGTAAGTTTGGATATCTCCGAAGATGTTTCTTTGGAACTAGTTAAGGAAGTATGTCCGTTTCGGAATGGTGACTAAGTTCAATAGGGTATTTGTTTGATTGAGGCCCGAGTTTCTCGAAGAGCTCTGAATAGAAGTCTTTAGACATTGAGGATGAGTTCTATAGCTGGAAGAGTTCTGTGTGCTGTTGAGAAGGTTTGTTGATTAGCAGTTTTCTTGAAGTGATTTCAGAAGTAGCAGAGTGGATTCGTTTCTTCAATGGATTGACCTGAACAGTATTTGGCTGTTCTGAATTGTGAAGGAAGAACAAACTTATTTGGGTAGAATTGCCAGAGTGTTGTGCGACAATTCTGGAATTCTTTTGTGTAGTTTGTTGTGAGGAGTTGAGACTTCTCAAGAGGAAGTGAGGAAACTGAAGTGGTTCAAGATCTTCCGGATGTTTTCGAAGAAGTTAAGTGTCTACCGCCACATCGAGAGATTGAGTTATCGTATTGATTTGATTCCAGGAGCTGTGCCGGTGATTCAACCAGTAGGAGAATGCCTCCTAGAGAGAGAGAAGAGTTGGTTAAGCAGACGCAAGATCTTTTGGAGAAAGATTTGATTAGACCTAGTTCTTCTGGTTGGGGCTCTGCTGCTGTATTTGTCATCAAACCGGATGGTTCGCTAAGGTTATGTGTTGAATAAGTTTGTGCTGGCATTCATTGATGATATTTTGGTTTAATCCAAATCGGAAGGAGAGCACAGGCAACATTTGGGAATTGTTTTGGAAACTCTAAGGAAGCATGTGTTGTTGCAGAATATCAGAGTGGTTGCGTATGCTAGTAGACAATTGAAGTCTTATGAGAAGAACTATGCTACGCATGATTTAGAACTGTTAGCTATTGTTTTTGTTTTGAAGATTTAGAGACATTATCTTTTAGGAGAAAAGTTTGAGTTATTAACGGATCACAAACCGTTGAAATATTTTTTTTCTCTCAAAAAAAAAATCTTAATTCGAGACAGCAGAGATAGGTAGAATTTTGACATCTTATGATTTGGATATTTTGTATACTCCGGGAAAAAAAAACAAATGTTGTGGCTAATGCTCTTAGTAGAAATGCGGTCATATCTCTTTTGGAAGTCGTTCCATCTCTCCAAGAAAAGATCGTTAGTAAGCAAATGGAAGATAAATCTTTTAAGGAAATAATTCTTGGAACTAAGGACGAACGATTCAGATTTCAAGATAGGTGGTCAAGGTACTTTAAGGATTAATGGTCGTTTGTGTGTGCCTAATATTGATGAACTGAGAAAAGAAGTCTTAGCTGAGGGTCATCGCTCCAAATTGAAGATTCATCCGGGAATTTCGAAGATGTATTAAGATATGAGGAGAGTTTTCTGGTGGCCGAATATGATGAAGGATGTAGCTGCTTTTGTAAATAGTTGTGCCATTTGCCAGCAAGTGAAGGGAGATCAACAAAAGTCTGCAGGACTATTACAACCTTTGATAATGGGAAATGATCTCGATAGATTTTATAGACGGTTTATTTAAAACCAGGAAAGGAAATGAAGGGATATGAGTTATTATGGAGCGTTTAACGAAGAGTGCCCATTTTATTCCAGTTAAAACGACTCGTACCGTTGTTTCCTTGGCAGAAATTTTCTTGAAGGAGATAGTCAGATTGCATGGTGTTCCTATTAGCATAGTAAGTGACTGTGATTCTAATTTCACTAGTAAATTTTGGAAAGCTTTGCAATCAGCATTGGGAACTAGTTTGAGATTAAGTACAGCCTATCATCCTCAAACGGACAGACAGACGGAAAGACTTAATCGAATGATCGACTTGTGCTTAGACTCGATCTAATTCGTGAAGCTTCTGCGAAGGTCGAGCTTATCAAGAAAAGAATGAAAGCTACTCAAGATCGTTAGAAGGAATATACAGATAAGAGACGAAGACCGTTGGAATTTGAAATCAGAGATTTAGTTTTTATTAAAGTTTCCCCAATCAAAGGTGCTATAAGATTCGGAAAAACGGGAAAACTTGTTCCGGAATATATTGGTCCATTCCGAGTATTGGGAAGAATTAGAACTGTAGTCTACAGGATTGAATTGCCAGAACGGATGTCTGGAATTCACAATATCTCATTTTAGGAAATTTATTCATGACCATTATTAGTAGTAGAACCAGTTGTTCAGGAAGATTTAGAAGTAGAACCTAACCTGACTGTGGTTAGAGATCATGTTCAGATTGTAGATCAAGACGAGAAGTAACTCAGGAACAAAGTGGTGAAACTCGTCAAAGTGCAATGGAGTGAGGATCCCAGAGATTGTACCAGAGAAACTCTTGATAGTTTTAGAAAAGCTCATCCAGAATTTTGTCCGGATAACTAGTAATGAAGTTAGGATTCACTGTTTGATTGTTTGTTTTTGTATGGATGATATGTATGTTTGGATTGTTGATACTAAGTTTTTGAATTAACTGTTGTTTAAATTTCGGGGACGAAATTCTTTTAAGGGGGGAGGAATGTGACATCCCGGAAATTTGACCCTATGATTATAATAAGTTTTTAATCGAATTTAATTAAAATATAAGATTTTCATTTGTAAATAAATAAGAATTTGGATATTATTAGTTTTACATAGGTTATAAAGGAATATAATTTCAAAATGTAAATAGACTCTTTTAACAATATTCAAAAATTAAACCTGTTTTATTTATTTAAATTAAATGTTAAGTATGAATGCATTAAATTATCAGATTTATGTATGGAGTTAATAATAAGAACAAGTACAATAACATAATCATATTCATATATACATTAGTGCACATATAAGTTGCAAATCAAATATTTGTAATATTTAACTTTAATGTAAAATAGGATTAAGCTGAGTTTATTATAACAGTTGTATAATTTAATTAAATATAAGTTTATATAAGTAATATAAAGTATACATTACAAATCAAATATTGAAAGAGTAAACTTTAAATAAAATTAAGATTTAAGCAATATTCTAACAATAACTTTTATAACTAAAATAACATAAGCTAGTAAATATTTAACATGAGTTTCTACATAAATATAAATATTTATCAATATGGTTACAAACATAAGTACAATATAATAGTTATAAGATATAAATAGAAATGAAAACATTTAGCTCAAACACAAATTAAAATTGCAGAACATCATTTATATGCTAGTTATAAGCATAAGTCAATATGAACTTAAGTATAGAATAATAATATGTTTCATCAGTAATGAAGACAAAAAGTTGCAAGCAAACTGACTATGCATAAGCAAATAGATATTTACAGCTAAAATAAGACAAAACAAGTTTGTCACTAAAACATAGTAAGTATAAAATGTATAAACATAAGGAATTAAACTTGCTCAGCAACAATGAAGAAACTTTAAAGACTTGCAAACATCAATTATATGTTAACTTAAGTTTGAAGTCAAATGAAACAAATTATCTGCAGCCAACATTTTTGTATATATTAACAGTAGTAGGTCCAAACAAATGAAACTGCAAGTATATTAGCAAGTCTTATAGTACATAATAAGCCTGCAAATATCTTTTGTGTCAGTAAATATTATTCTGTGTTAACTTAAATGAAAACATTAGTACAAACCTGCAGCAAACATTAATAGGATGTTGGCATGAATGAAAGCATTAGCACTAACACAAATCAAAAGTCTGCAAGTATATTGTACTTCATATGTAGTGTCAGCAAGCATTTAATCTATGCTAGCCTAAAGAAGATATAAGTATTAATTAGCACATATCTTTGCCTGAAACAAAATATCTCAGCCGAAATGTGAATGTCAAGTCTTAGTACAAATGATAATTAAGCAAGATATTTTATTATGTCAAGCTTGTACAAGAAGACTCCATTGCTACAAGTATATATATATGTATTCATCATTTTATTTCATTCTTAGTTCAGTTTTAAAACTTATGAAACAAACCTGAGATAAGAAGGAGAATAAACAAAAGAATATAAACCAAACTTAATATTTCTAGATCAAATACAAGTTCAAAATAAAGTTCAGAAAGCATAAAGGTTACTGGAATTCAAATTTTTGGCAACTGCAGTTTTCTTACTATGCTCTGTTTCAAGTTTCTTCTGCAATCATTCTTGGTGAGTAAACTATTTCTAATCTAACTCTTACTTTGAAGTTTATGAAGAATTTGTTATGTGTATGTTGGAAGTTCTAGATTGCTTGCTTTGCACTGTATATTCTTATAGTTGCTCTTCAGGTTTCCATACTTCTGTTAAGTCAAAGAAGTTAAAAGATATTTCATACTTTTATATGAAATCATCTTGTAATTTGTAATTTAACTTAATAAATTTAGTTTAGAATAAAAAAATTAGTAGAATAAGCAAAACTAAACATTTGAAAACTGTATTGTTAACATCATAGTAACTGTAAAGTTGATTTACAGTATAAAGTAAATAATGATCAACACTAGAACTGAATAAATTGTAAATTCAAATTTATATCTGGGAATAACATACTAAGTTATGATTTTTAAGCTTCAAATTATAATTTTTAGTTAACTATGTACACAGCAGTTCATTAGTAAACTATATATGCAATTTCATGAAATTCTGTTAATTCCTACAATAATTATTGATGAAATTTTGCACGTAGCTAGTATATGGATAGGAGATTAACAGAAAATTGTTGAAATAATTTTCGAATGCAAGTTTTGTTGGGGAAATTCAATAGTAGGGTTTAAGGGCTGTAAATTATTGGGTTCGGCATTTTGATTCTCGCGACATCACGACGCAACCGAGTGTCGCGTGGGTTTGGGAGAAGTTGGAGGGTGGTGTCGGCAAGCTATGGCCGAAGTCTTGGAATTTCTGGTGATCACAGTCGCGTGGACGAGGCGAATTTCGTCTACCATGTTGAGTGACAGTTCGACTTTTCTATCGAATTTCGATTTCGTGAGTTTTATCTGGAACTGGGTTTTGTAATGGAGTGAGGGGAGGTTTTACGACTTGCTGGTGGCGTCGCAAGGAGTGGGTGCGGTGGTGGACCGCCGTGCACGTGCACGGCGGTGAGGAAGGGCCTGGATATTTTTAACTGGGGTGAACGCGAGAGAGTTCGCTTGTTTGCTTTGAGTTAGTAGCTTAGTCGAATGTTTATACGCGAGTGTGTTATAAGTTTTAGCAGTTTAAACAAAGACTGAAGCTTTAAAAAAAAAAAAACAGTTAAATTGAGAAGCAGGGAAGAAGAAGAGAGGCAGGGAGGATCGCGTGAAATTGCAGGGAAGTCTCGAGTTCTACTCGAGACATGCACGTGGGTATCTTCGGTTTAAATTTGCAGGAATTGGGCTAACTGTAGTGTGATAGTATAAGTAATTAAGTTAAGCCTAACTATGTTATTAAGTACTAGACCATTTGGTTTAAACTCTGATGATCTTGCAAGTTTTGCTAAAACAAAATTTGGAAATTAATTTAAAGTGAAAGTTAATTAATAATTAATGATAATAATGGAATTAAGTGTTTTAACTCGAGAACTTTGTTATTAAGTGTTAAACAAACTGTTTAGAACGTTGATGAACTTTGAAACTTTGCAGGAACAAAATTGAGTAATTAATTTAAAATAGAAGTCAATTATGTATGTAATAAAATTTATGATGGCAATTTCATAAGTAATCTAAAACTTAATTGAATTTGTAGTTAAAGAATATAACGGTAAACTTGTATAAAATCATATGTAATCAAAAATTCAACTAATCATTTGAAGTTGATTGATTAACAAAATGTATTTAACTGATTGAATAAATAGTTAATGATTGAACGATTAAGTAATTAATAATTAATGATTGATTAACAATAATTAATTGTGTAATTAATTTTTATAAATCAATATTTAAGGTTATTGATTAGTAATTAAGAATTTATTCATTAATTAAGAAGAAAATTAATAAGTAATTAATAAATTGGAATAAGTTAATTAATCGTAATTAATTAAATAAAGAATAAAATATAATTTGCTCTTGAGTATGCAATTAAGTTTAAATTAAATCAAATGACATGTTGATATGAATCGATAGCTCTATTTGATTGCCTCTGATGTTTATTTATATATGTGATGTCCTGTGATATATCTGTGATGGTTATGCATGATTTATCTGTATTCAATCATTATATGAATTATCTGATGTTATTTATCTATTGCTATATGATTTATCTGTTGTTAATTATTGTATTAAATTGCTATATGAATTCAATTGTTAAATTTAAACTGTTAAGTTAATTAGACAACTTGGACTTTAAAATGGCGTTTGGATTTCGATGAGACCGGGATCGGATATCCAATTGATATTCCGAAAACCACATCGATCCAAATTAAACGTTAGGTCGTGAATTCTGAAGTGAAAATCGAGATGGTGCTTTCAGAATGCAAGGGTTATCGTCGTTGACTCTGAGGGTGATTCCAAAACGAGTGTAACGAGATAATGCCTTCGGTTTCGTTCGAACCCGGAACGAACTTGTATGGATTGAATGCTTTCAGCACATCGTCAGGCGGACGATGAGCATTCTAAGTGATATGTTCTATAAAGGTAATCGCAGCCTCATGCCTCATCAACCGGGAATGGCTAAAACAGGGGAGGTGCAGCAAGGTTAGGTGGGTCATGCCCAAGCAGGACGAGATATACCTCTGTCTAGATGTCCCTTTATTCGGCTGTGTGGGCGGTTGGATGTACACCAACTGCGGGGTTATCTTGTTCGGGACTGTTCAGTAAGGAATGGTTCCGGCCTTGTGTTGCAGGGGATGAAGGGAGTAATCCTCGGTACTGTGATCTAGACCACGTACTGTGACGGGCGGTACCCCAGTAGCCCTGCCATTGTATGGGATCCAATTTCCAATAAGCGCCGTACGTTTTGATTGTGCCCAACTATGTTGAAATGTGAGATGTAAGCATTTCAGCTATTTCTGTATTTTACTTGAAAACCCTAGACACTATTATAATATCACTGGATTTCATATTAAATGTTTTGGTTAGCGTAAGGTAAAAACTTGCCCGTATTTATTTGTGGGGAGTCTTACGTGATACCTTTATTTTAAATGATTTTCAAAGTTAAACAACTTTAACCCGTTTACTCATACCAGACCCATGTCTGACCCGGAGTTTATTTTTGTTTTTCATAAACTTTCGGGTACCCAAATTTTTACGGGTAGCCAAGGGATTCAGGTTAGCTTTGACGACTTCTGGAGGAGCAATGGAGCAGGAGGCTTCAGCATCGTTGACATATATATATATCTTTATAGTTCCGCTGTGTTAGTTAGTCCTGATGTATTTGAGATGTATGTCCTGACTGATATATATATGATAGTCATGTTGTATGATATTGTATAACTCTGATGTACAGATAACTATGTAATATTTATGTTGATGTATTATATTTTATTCCATTCCGCTGTGAGACTCTAATGTTGTTGTTCTTTCTTTCTTTTCTTTCTATTTCTATCCCTTTCTTTCTTATTGATGGCACGTCTTTCTGGGCGTAGAAAGTCGGGTCGTCACATACGGTCTTGATTTAAGTTGAGTTTGAAATTAGTTAAATTATGTTGATTTGTTTATATAAATCGTGTACAAACTTCGTAAATTCATATCTTTTTCATACGAGGTCGAAAACGCGCGAAACCAGTTGCGTTGGAATCGTATGGACGAGCACTACGCTATGGAGTTGGTTTGGAGTCGTTTGGAGTTAGTGAGAATTTTGGGTAAAATTAAACGCGCGTTTAATTTTATTCGAAATAAAAGCTGAAACGGAAATTAAAATCAAGGTGAGAATTTCTCACTCAATCGAATCAGTTTCGATTTTATTTTAAATAGTTAGATTTAAAATATTTGAATGCATGTTTGAATGTTGATTGATATCTATTGATTGTTAAAATAGACATTATACGCCGTTAGTAAGCGGATGTTATTTATTAAAAACATATACCGCGAATATTTCATAAACAGTGAAATTGGTATTATATATAATATCAATATATATATATTGGCATATGTATATATTGGAGTTATTGATTTCCCGCATTTTTTGTTTAGCGGATGAGACCCTATTACGCCGTTATTAAGCGGATAATATTTAATAAGAACATATACCGCGATAATTTCGTACTGGAGCGAAATTGGTATTGTGCTAATGTTTTTGGATGCAGGAAAACAGGTTGGAGGGATCCAACTGGATTCCTCAACAGTATTTATTTGATTTCAGATATTTTAATATTTGATGGATTATCATGTCGATATATGATATCGTTGTTGTCGTGATTGACTATTTGGTGTGTAGCATCATTGGACCAAATTTGGAATTTTAAAATGATTTTAAAGTGATTTTTGAAAATATAAAATATTTTTGGAATTGACCCATTTTAAATAAATAAACGTTATAATTTTTAAAGTTATAAAATTATGGTTTTTGAGAAATATAGTTAAAAACTGATTTTTGAGAATATGATGCTATTGAGTTTATAAAATAGTTTAATCGAGATATTTTAGAATTATTGTGAAAAGTTTAAGTATAGGATTTATAAAATTTAATTATTTTATGAATCAAAATGGTGAAATAATAAAGGAGATTAAAGAAGTTTTAAAAGAGTAATATAAATTGATTTATATTAAGAGATTTATAAATGGATATTTATAAATTGAAATATTGACATTATAAAACGAGTTTTTATAAGTGTTTGAATGAAGTGAAAATGAATTTCATAATTGAATGGAATTTATAGAATTTTAAACAGTGAAGTTATAAATGGAATTTTATAAACAGTAGGTTTACAAAATTTATAAAGTTATTGAAAGAACGAATTTTGGATAAATAAATGAATCTTATAAGTCATAAGATTTATGATTTGGAAAGTCTTTGAAAGAACGATTTTGTAAAATAATCGTTTTATAAGTATTTAACTTATAATATGAACTTTTAGTTTATAATTGAGTTATAAATCGAATAGGTTAATAAAGGAGATTTATAAAGGAAGTAGTTATAAAATAAATAGAAATGGAATTTATAAACGTTGTTTTATAAATCCGCAAATGACTTATTTTGATAAGAAAATTGTTGAAACCTATTAATGGAGTTATATTCACGTTTTTGAATAGTGAATAATCCTTTGAATTAAAATGAATAGAAGTGATGAAAGTTGTTAACGTAGTATATTCACGTTTTTGAATAGTGAATAACATGTTAAAGAAATTGTTTTGAATGTGATATTTGAAATTGAATTAAAACGATCTAACGAAGTTTTAATTGTGTTGAGATTCGAAACCATAGATTTCAACATTTATTGTTGAAATAGACGTTTTCGAGAAATAGAAGGAAATAGTAGACTATAACACTGTTGTTATAGTAAATGATTTCCGAAAGGAAATGTTTTGTATAGTATTGGGATTTATATATCTATTTTAATTTCGAATCCCTATACTAGTGATTTTGGGTTGTCGTAACGATGTTTTACGTAACATTCGTTTTGGCCCAAATAAATATGTTTAAGAGAATGATTTCCTTAAAGAATGAAATATATACTTAATCTCGATTTAAGTATATTGAATATTTTCTAAGTGTTGAAAATAAATAAAATTCGTGAATTACTTATTTAATAAGTATGGAAATGTTTTCCAATATGAAGTGAATAATTAAAATTTATCTTTTTGAAGATAAATTGAAATGGATAATTGAAATGATATGCATGGATATTTTGAAATATAAATTCATCATTGAATTTATAAAAGCAAGTGGAATTTGTTTAAAAATAAGTATTGATACATATTTTTGAAGTATTGAAATTATATATCTAGTGAAGATATTTTGGAAAATAAATAATTTGGAAAATTATTTGGAATCTGGTGATGTGTGCATATCCATTGATAGTTCAATAACCGACTATCGATATTTCCCTTTGAATGGGTAATTGATGTGATTTGTTTGAATGTGAATGCCACACTTATTTTTAAATAAGCGCTCACTATTCGGGTTAACCTGGAAAGGACCATTTGGTCGTATAACCCATTCCGAATATGTGATACGTCGTTATGAATTGCATTTGAAGATCGGTGTTGAAGACCCGGTATTTGCGAGAGCGATAGGATGACCTGTCGATTGTCTCTGCACTGAGTTGCAGCGGTACAGAGACTCCCTAAGTGATGGGAAATCCGATCAGGATTGTGAATATCCGGATTGCAAGGACTTCTTTGTAAGTGCCTTCGGTTTTGTTCGAGCCCGGAACAGACTTGTATGGATTGTGTGTCTGACATTACAAGTTGAGATATAAAGCCGATTTCTTTCAAATATATTTCTGTTGGTGGCGAAGAATTTATTCTTTTAGCTTAACACCCTTCTCTGAGACGTACGAGCTCAGAGGTTATATAGTTGAAGTTATCAGCGATATATTCCCAATTTGGTAATGTGATATGCCGAGTGATGCTGAAATGATCATTGTGTTGATTATTGTGATAGGATCGTTTATTTGATCGTCTATCTTGGTGATCATTGTGTTGATCATTTGTTGACCCAAAGAATGGCTTTTGTATAAAGTATGTTTTTGTGGACGTGACTTCGTCGAACCTCACACCCCGGAAATGGTCAAAACAGGAAAGATGCAGCAAGGTTATGAGGGGTAGCACCCTTTAGGGTATGTACATTTCCTTCTGGATAGAGGTGGTATCATGGTATGGAGCCCAGATATTTAACCTATGTGGTTACTACGAATTTATTACTTTGTGGTTGTTGGCTATCGGGATCCCGTGAGAAAGGTCGTTTACGATCGGGGAATGGCGTGCTCGTGTCAGTAGTTACCCAGTTAGAGGTAACCCGGCCTTGTGTTGGCAGAGTTCCGGTTTGGTTCTCAGGGATGTCTTTCCAGAGGCATTCTCATGTGGCAATGGGAAGTTCCTTGGCCTGACCATTTGTTGGAAATCCAATTCCCAATACGAAACTTGTACGGTATTAGTTGTAGAACCTGCCATTCACTTATGGTGGTCACCACTGTTTGGATGGTAGCTATAGTAGGCATAGTTCGAAATGTCTATGTTGGCTAAGATTTATATTCTACTTTCGAAATGAATTTTTTCCCTACACTATGCACTAGTAATAATATGAAATGTTCTTTTAAATGCGTATCAAGCATCTTTGACTATCATAAGGAGAAATCTCCTCCGATTCTGCGTTTGCATTGTGTGTGTGTGCGGGAGGCCTTATGGTAGTCTCATTTTTAAAAGCATTGCGAATTAACTTTAAAAATATTCCTCTATTTTGATTTTAAAGATAAATAAATTGTTTTGAGTTCTCACACCAGTCACATGACTGACTTGGAGTTTATTGTTTTCCTTCCTAAACTCTGGGTGCCCACCAATTTACACATGGGCAGTCAAGAGTTAAGGTTTATCAGGATATTCTGGAGTTGCTGGAGGCAAGATGGATGGCATGGCGTATTACTTATATAGTATTTATTTTTCCGCTGCACTATTTGTTGTTGTTGTACACTCTGATGATATGATGTAATGAAATGTGATGTGATGTAATAACTGATATGGTTCTTTGTTTAAAGATTATTCATTTATTATTATATGTTGTTCCGCTGCGAATTGTGAGATTCTGATGTTGTTGTGTTGTGTTCTGTTTCTGTTCCGTCCTATTTTCTTCTGTTTTTCTTTTTCCTCTATTCTCTTTTTCTTCTATTTCTTCTATGTTAAAATTTCCTATTTTCTATTTTCTCTTCCCTCTTCTTTCTACCTTCTTTTCTACTTTTTCTTTTCTTAAATTTTTCTTAAAACCCCTAAGGGTTCGTATTTTCGTTCATCTTGAATTAAACAAAGGAGATTAGTGTCTATTCAAGGAGTACGGACTTACGGGTCTTTATAGTTGGTATCAGAGCTTATGGTTAAGCGACAACCATGGTTCTGTTGGGTATTATTCATTAGAGATAGAGTCAGTAGTACTCTAGAATGAATTTGAGTGTAATAATAGCTATGAGAGCGTATTTGTTAGTGAATAAAAAAAATTGTTTTATATTGTGATGATTGGTTTGTGGAGTGGCATATGAACCTTCGTCGGCGCAGCTTCGAAACTGAATCGAAGGGGTTTCTAAACACTTGAATAGAACAATTCGACACAGTATTGATCTTTAAATTGGGTAAATGAAATAATTTTACTTGATTATATTTTATATATGAAGGAATAATTTTTCATAATTATTAAAGTGTATATAAGTTGATTGTTTAGTTGTTTGAATAACCTAAATAAAGGAATAATTGTATAAGTAAAATGAATTATAAGAATTAAATTATAATTAAAGTGATTTACAATTGTGAAATAAACTTATATATATAAAAAGTGAAACTATATGAATTTATTTATAAATGGGAATTTAAGTTAAGTAAAAACAAGTGATGTTTGTTAAATGGAATATAACTTAAGAGTTGTTGAATGAAGTTGATATTGGTATCGAAGTAAAGTAATAAAGTTAAGTGATGAATATGAACTTGAGTATATAAATAAAAATTCAACTTTGTAATTGAATTGAATGGAAGTCAATTTAATTAAAGGTGTTAAACCAAAATGAATGTAAGTGAAGCAAAGGGATTTGGTTGTAATTAATATACTTTGGTTGTTATATGATTGTTAGTTGATTGTATATAATTCATTAAGTGTTAATGAAATTGATTAATGAAATTAGAAGCTAAATTAATTGAAATTCAATTGGAAGTTAAGTGAAATTTGAATAGAATTGAATTTGAATTGGAAGTGAACCAACTTAAATATGAATTAGTGAATATAAACTAATTGAGAATGAATGTTAGTAAAAACATCCAATGTAAATAAATCAAATGTGATTAAATTGAGAACCAATTCATTGAATATTAATGAGAATATAAATGAATATATTGATTATGAATTTGTTGGATGATAGTTGGTTGATGGTTGATGTTGGCATTTGTTGTTTGTTGCATTTGCTATGTGACATATATAGTTATTATGTTGCTATATGATGTATATCGATATTATTATCTATATGCATGATTCTCATGTTGTTTGTTGAGTAATTAGTAGGTGCGGATTGCGTTTGCTTCGCATTTGGAGCTCGCTTTAGCGCTATATTAGCCGTATATGCTTGCTAATGAAATATAAGGTACATATCTCGGATTAAATACAGTACTTTTACACTTTTTTCCCTTCGGGATGCCTCATTACTTGATGAGATGTATATTTGTGATATATATACTGTCATTTTTTTCGGATCGAGCCGCGCAAAGGAGACCATGGCGAATTTTTCCGGAAATTTAAGGCGTTAGAAATTTTTTGAGAAAATTGGAAAATTTTGAAAACTTTAACTTTGATTTTGGAATTGAAAGTTAAACAATAGTAGTTGTTTTTGAAAAGATAACTAAGTATGATTTGAAAACTTAGTAAGTTATTGTAAGAAGTTTAACTATGAATTATGGAAAATTAATAAATTCTATAACTTTTCTTACTTAATAATTTCGAGGACGAAATTCTTTTAAGTGGGGAAGATTGTAACGACCCAGAATTTTTGATAATTAAAATTTGAATATTTAATTAATTTTAAATATTAATAAGTGAATTTATAAGTCAAATAAATTTTTATTTGAATTTTTGGATTTAATTGAATAATTAAATCAATAATTTAATACGTTAAATTATGGAAATAATTGAAAATAGGGTTAAATATGATTTAAAATGATTTGTAAAATTTTATTTTATCATATGGAAGTTAGAATGATATTTTAGAACTTTTAAAATCGAATTAAAAGTTAATTTGTGAAAATTGAATATTTTAATATTTAAATCGACTAGTGAAAATAGCCAATTTTTGAACAGTCTTAGAATTGAACGAAACCAGTTCCATTGGATCCGTAATAGTTAGTTATTACCGGATTTCAAATTTCGTGTCAATCGGAGCTATCGTTTGATCGTGGCAGCTCGAAACGCATCGATTTATTTTTAATTTAAATTTGGCGAGTGAAAATAGCCATTTTTCAAAAAGTCTCGGATTTCGACGAAACCAGTTTCATCGGATCCGTAATGTGATATTATTGTAAGGTTTAAAATTTCAAGTCAATTGGATTTACCGTTTGTCCGGTACAAATTAAAACGCCTAGAAATCGACTTAAATCGGTTTAATTTAAATTGAGCGTTTACAGCCATAACTCGCACATACTTCTGAATTAGCTTCCAAAACCTGTTCCATTGTGTCCGGAACGCGGGGTAAACCTTAGAAACGCTGGTTACGGCGCGTAAATCGGAGTTCGGAATTTCCGGATGAATAGTGATTGAAAATCTCCTATAAATACCCCAAAATTCACAAAAATAAAAAAAATAAAAAAATAAAAACCCTAACTATATACTGCAGCCGGCCCTAACCCATGAACGACCAGTATTTCTTCTTCTTCCCCCTCTCTTTTCTCCAAATCCATTGACAATTAGCCGAAACTTCCAACTAGAAACTTGTAGAGCACAACACGAACTAGAGATCCAACGGTTATGATCGAATTTGGAGCGACGATGGAGGAGAAAAGGGGGCCGTTCTCTTCAGGCCTGCGCACGTAATTCCTGGCCATATGGGGGGCCGAGCTACATGATGTTGGTGGTGGTGGTCGAGCTCGCGAAGGGCTTCAAGATGGTGGGGTTGTGATGGAGTTTAGTCGAGTGATGTGGATGCAAGATTCAACCCTAGTTTTGATATGTGATGGGTTCATATGCATGAGTTCCTGGAGATGTTTCACGCACGAAGGAAGATGGTTGCGTGGAACGGCTGTGATGAAGGAAGCATGATCCTACGGTCTTGATTTAAGTTGAGTTTGAAATTAGTTAAATTATGTTGATTTGTTTATATAAATCGTGTACAAACTTCGTAAATTCATATCTTTTTCATACGAGGTCGAAAACGCGCGAAACCAGTTGCGTTGGAATCGTATGGACAAGCACTACGCTATGGAGTTGGTTTGGAGTCGTTTGGAGTTAGTGAGAATTTTGGGTAAAATTAAACGCGCGTTTAATTTTATTCGAAATAAAAGCTGAAACGGAAATTAAAATCAAGGTGAGAATTTCTCACTCAATCGAATCAGTTTCGATTTTATTTTAAATAGTTAGATTTAAAATATTTGAATGCATGTTTGAATGTTGATTGATATCTATTGATTGTTAAAATAGACATTATACGCCGTTAGTAAGCGGATGTTATTTATTAAAAACATATACCGCGAATATTTCATAAACAGTGAAATTGGTATTATATATAATATCAATATATATATATTGGCATATGTATATATTGGAGTTATTGATTTCCCGCATTTTTTGTTTAGCGGATGAGACCCTATTACGCCGTTATTAAGCGGATAATATTTAATAAGAACATATACCGCGATAATTTCGTACTGGAGCGAAATTGGTATTGTGCTAATGTTTTTGGATGCAGGAAAACAGGTTGGAGGGATCCAACTGGATTCCTCAACAGTATTTATTTGATTTCAGATATTTTAATATTTGATGGATTATCATGTCGATATATGATATCGTTGTTGTCGTGATTGACTATTTGGTGTGTAGCATCATTGGACCAAATTTGGAATTTTAAAATGATTTTAAAGTGATTTTTGAAAATATAAAATATTTTTGGAATTGACCCATTTTAAATAAATAAACGTTATAATTTTTAAAGTTATAAAATTATGGTTTTTGAGAAATATAGTTAAAAACTGATTTTTGAGAATATGATGCTATTGAGTTTATAAAATAGTTTAATCGAGATATTTTAGAATTATTGTGAAAAGTTTAAGTATAGGATTTATAAAATTTAATTATTTTATGAATCAAAATGGTGAAATAATAAAGGAGATTAAAGAAGTTTTAAAAGAGTAATATAAATTGATTTATATTAAGAGATTTATAAATGGATATTTATAAATTGAAATATTGACATTATAAAACGAGTTTTTATAAGTGTTTGAATGAAGTGAAAATGAATTTCATAATTGAATGGAATTTATAGAATTTTAAACAGTGAAGTTATAAATGGAATTTTATAAACAGTAGGTTTACAAAATTTATAAAGTTATTGAAAGAACGAATTTTGGATAAATAAATGAATCTTATAAGTCATAAGATTTATGATTTGGAAAGTCTTTGAAAGAACGATTTTGTAAAATAATCGTTTTATAAGTATTTAACTTATAATATGAACTTTTAGTTTATAATTGAGTTATAAATCGAATAGGTTAATAAAGGAGATTTATAAAGGAAGTAGTTATAAAATAAATAGAAATGGAATTTATAAACGTTGTTTTATAAATCCGCAAATGACTTATTTTGATAAGAAAATTGTTGAAACCTATTAATGGAGTTATATTCACGTTTTTGAATAGTGAATAATCCTTTGAATTAAAATGAATAGAAGTGATGAAAGTTGTTAACGTAGTATATTCACGTTTTTGAATAGTGAATAACATGTTAAAGAAATTGTTTTGAATGTGATATTTGAAATTGAATTAAAACGATCTAACGAAGTTTTAATTGTGTTGAGATTCGAAACCATAGATTTCAACATTTATTGTTGAAATAGACGTTTTCGAGAAATAGAAGGAAATAGTAGACTATAACACTGTTGTTATAGTAAATGATTTCCGAAAGGAAATGTTTTGTATAGTATTGGGATTTATATATCTATTTTAATTTCGAATCCATATACTAGTGATTTGGGGTTGTCGTAACGATGTTTTACGTAACATTCGTTTTGGCCCAAATAAATATGTTTAAGAGAATGATTTCCTTAAAGAATGAAATATATACTTAATCTCGATTTAAGTATATTGAATATTTTCTAAGTGTTGAAAATAAATAAAATTCGTGAATTACTTATTTAATAAGTATGGAAATGTTTTCCAATATGAAGTGAATAATTAAAATTCATCTTTTTGAAGATAAATTGAAATGGATAATTGAAATGATATGCATGGATATTTTGAAATATAAATTCATTATTGAATTTATAAAAGCAAGTGGAATTTGTTTAAAAATAAGTATTGATTTATTTTTGAAGTATTGAAATTATATATCTAGTGAAGATATTTTGGAAAATAAATAATTTGGAAAATTATTTGGAATCTGGTGATGTGTGCATATCCATTGATAGTTCAATAACCGACTATCGATATTTCCCTTTGAATAGGTAATTGATGTGATTTGTTTGAATGTGAATGCCACACTTATTTTTAAATAAGCGCTCACTATTCGGGTTAACCGGGAAAGGACCATGGGGTCGTATAACCCATTTCGAATATGTGATACGTCGTTATGAATTGCATTTGAAGATCGGTGTTGAAGACCCGGTATTTGCGAGAGCGATAGGATGACCTGTCGATTGTCTCTGCACTGAGTTGCAGCGGTATAGAGACTCCCTAAGTGATGAGAAATCCGATCAGGATTGTGAATATCCGGATTGCAAGGACTTCTTTGTAAGTGCCTTCGGTTTTGTTCGAGCCCGGAACAGACTTGTATGGATTGTGTGTCTGACATTACAAGTTGAGATATAAAGCCGATTTCTTTCAAATATATTTCTGTTGGTGGCGAAGAATTTATTCTTTTAGCTTAACACCCTTCTCTGAGACGTACGAGCTCAGAGGTTATATAGTTGAAGTTATCAGCGATATATTCCCAATTTGGTAATGTGATATGCTGAGTGATGCTGAAATGATCATTGTGTTGATTATTGTGATAGGATCGTTTATTTGATCGTCTATCTTGGTGATCATTGTGTTGATCATTTGTTGACCCAAAGCATGGCTTTTGTATAAAGTATGTTTTTGTGGACGTGACTTCGTCGAACCTCACACCCCGGAAATGGTCAAAACAGGAAAGATGCAGCAAGGTTATGAGGGGTAGCACCCTTTAGGGTATGTACATTTCCTTCTGGATAGAGGTGGTATCATGGTATGGAGCCCAGATATTTAACCTATGTGGTTACTACGAATTTATTACTTTGTGGTTGTTGGCTATCGGGATCCCGTGAGAAAGGTCGTTTACGATCGGGGAATGGCGTGCTCGTGTCAGTAGTTACCCAGTTAGGGGTAACCCGGCCTTGTGTTGGCAGAGTTCCGGTTTGGTTCTCGGGGATGTCTTTCCAGAGGCATTCTCATGTGGCAATGGGAAGTTGCTGGGCCTGACCATTTGTTGGAAATCCAATTCCCAATACGAAACTTGTACGGTATTAGTTGTAGAACCTGTCATTCACTTATGGTGGTCACCACTGTTTGGATGGTAGCTATAGTAGGCATAGTTCGAAATGTCTATGTTGGCTAAGATTTATATTCTACTTTCGAAATGAATTTTTTCCCTACACTATGCACTAGTAATAATATGAAATGTTCTTTTAAATGCGTATCAAGCATCTTTGACTATCATAAGGAGAAATCTCCTCCGATTCTGCGTTTGCATTGTGTGTGTGTGCGGGAGGCCTTATGGTAGTCTCATTTTTAAAAGCACTGCGAATTAACTTTAAAAATATTCCTCTATTTTGATTTTAAAGATAAATAAATTGTTTTGAGTTCTCACACCAGTCACATGACTGACTTGGAGTTTATTGTTTTCCTTCCTAAACTCTGGGTGCCCACCAATTTACACACGGGCAGTCAAGAGTTAAGGTTTATCAGGATATTCTGGAGTTGCTGGAGGCAAGATGGATGGCATGGCGTATTACTTATATAGTATTTATTTTTCCGCTGCACTATTTGTTGTTGTTGTACACTCTAATGATATGATGTAATGAAATGTGATGTGATGTAATAACTGATATGGTTCTTTGTTTAAAGATTATTCATTTATTATTATATGTTGTTCCGCTGCGAATTGTGAGATTCTGATGTTGTTGTGTTGTGTTCTGTTTCTGTTCCGTCCTATTTTCTTCTGTTTTTCTTTTTCCTCTATTCTCTTTTTCTTCTATTTCTTCTATGTTAAAATTTCCTATTTTCTATTTTCTCTTCCCTCTTCTTTCTACCTTCTTTTCTACTTTTTCTTTTCTTAAATTTTTCTTAAAACCCCTAAGGGTTCGTATTTTCGTTCATCTTGAATTAAACAAAGGAGATTAATGTCTATTCAAGGAGTACGGACTTACGGGTCTTTACAGTCCCTATCCAGGTTCGCCATCGAAAATCGAGTGAAAAATCCCAACTCGGATCGATAAACTATCTCGAAATTCTGTGCTCGAATCCGGATCAAATCACTATGCGAATAAAATAATATATGTACATCCACGTATCTATCTTCATTGATTTATTAGCCAAAACAATTCCTTTTCTATTCACATTCACTTTAATTTTCAGTCACTTATTTACAATTTCTTCAATCCCATTTGGATTATCACTTTAATTCTTATCTCAGTTGGGTAATTTAACTATAAACAGTTTGCACTCTGACCGGCTTCAATCTAGAAAATAGCTTGCATTTTTTTAAAATAGATAAGTAGTTGAAAAATAATTATTAGTTTGTAAAATAGCTGTAAAATAGTTAAACAACGATAAAATAGTTGGAAAATAGTCAAATAGTGATAAAATAGTTAGATAATTACAAAATAGTTTAAAATAGTAATTTGTTATAAAACAGTTGAAAAACAGTAATTAGTCTATAAAACAGTTACAAAATAGTTAAATAATTCCAAAAGTAGTTATAAAATAAGTATAAGATAGTTTTGGGTTTAATAAGAAAGGTTGTATATATAATAAATAACTTGGAAAAATAGATTTGTACTAAAACAATTTATTTTAAAAATAGTCTAGAGTCAAACTACTTAATTCCCAACCTCCATATCCAATCAACTTAATTTAAATTTCCACTCCCATTTAAATTGACCCAACTCCAATTTAAATAACTTCAATTTCCATTGAAATTGATTTAACCCCAATTCAAGTTGAATTAACCTCGATTTCTATCCACAATCAAATCAAATTCCATTTGAATTTGAAACTATTCAACTTTAATCACAATTTCAATTAATTCAAATAAATTTCAAATTGAGCCAATTTCAATTCATATTAATTTAAATTTTGAATTAATCCCAATTTCATATTGAAATTTCAAACTCAGGTTACTTGTTAAATTTCTTAACTTTCCCAAAGTTAAATTCAATTCATTCATTCACTCAATCCTACTCAAATTTGAATTCCCACTTCAAATTTTCAAATTTTTAATAATATTCTTTCTTACTTATAAGTTCAAACTTATATCACTTTGGGTTTTCACATCACATTCCAAGGGAAATTCAAAACTCAACCTTAGAGTTTATTTCAAATATATATATTTATTTCCTTTACACACCAAGTTACTTTAAATTTTAGACCACCGTTGGTCTTTAAATTCAAAACAAATTCCTATAAATTTTCAAACAACTTTTGTTTGAATCTAGCTCTTTTATCCAAATAATACTATTAGTATTATTTTTTTCTAAATCATTAACAGTCATTTCATCATTTTAGGAAAATAACTAATGTTATTACAACTGGAAACCAATTCCTATTATCTTATTTTGAAAATTCTTTTTCGAATTCAAGATTTTAATCTCAGTTTGAACCCATTTCAAACTTATCTTAATTTAAATTTGGTTGTATTACTATTACCACTCAAATTTCATTCCAATAATTTAACAACCAATTACCTTAATATTTATTAGAATGAAATATTGCTTTATATATCAAAAATATATTTTTATATAAAATCATTTAAAATCTTTATATCAGAAAATAACAAGTACGCTCTCATAAATATATATATACACACACTCAACTCATTATAGAGTACTATTGAATCTGTTTCTAATGAGTAATTTCCCCACCAGAGCCAAGGTTCTTGCTTAACCTCGCTCTGATGCCAACTGTAACGACCCGGAATTTTCGATCCCAAAAATTCAAGATAGTTAGAAAAAGAAGAAAGAGATAGAGAATAAGAAGAACAGAAACACCAACATCTCACATTCGCAGCGGATAAAATATAATAACAAATAATAACAGTTATACAAAGGAAAACTGTACTTGTCAAATTTCACTTTAATACATCAGAGTTACAACATATATACATATACAATCAGCATGACTCAGTTATATACAACAATATAATACAGAGGGAACTCTCCATACGTTCCTGTCATCCAGCCCGTCTCCTAAGCCCCAGAACGTCCCTACATGAAATCAGTAATACTCGGTCTGACCCGAGCATTACATCAAAGTAACGCCCGAGTCAGGCTGGAAACCAGCGTGAGTAAACCCATCTAACAAGGAATACAAAGCATACAACTTATATAAAACCCGGGGTAACTCGTATCAATTTACAAATTCACAATTTGTTATAGACATCACTTATTTCACACATCAATTTTCTAAGTACCAAAATTTAGATTAAATAGTCTAATTTACTTAAATCATCTCATTCCAGCCTATTGATTTCACATATCAATCTATAAAAATTCGAAGTGGTTTCGGGTATTTTCTAATACTCGACCCCGGTCTCTTCGAGTCTCATGTCATCCTAACCCAAGTTATCCAAATGAAATACACTTCAAACTTTAAATACAGGATGTCCCTTTACACAACAATTCACCATTGATAGATAACCACAATATCCTGTCTGCCCAAACATATGATACTACAAAACAATTCATATCAGAGATATCAACTCATTCAAGGCATCTAATCCCATTCAATTATCCATAAGCAAACTTGATCACTTCCAAAATAAATTTAATCACTTCTAATTGATTTACTAACCTCAATCTCTTAGATTCCTTCACTTGACTTTAATTAATTTCAAATCAATTAATTAATCATCCCTTAATTATCCATCTTAATTAATTACCCTGGATTAATTATCCTTCAATTACATTCAAGTACTTTAATTAATTACACGAATTAATTATTCTTAACCAAAAGCAGTAATTAATCTTTAATTACTTCACAAATTAATTAACTATAATTAATTACATTAATCCTTAATTACTTATATTAATTAATTTCTCATAAATCACTTATTATTGATTAACTAATCTTAATTAATCAACATTAATTACATCATTAATTATATAAATTAATGATT
Organism: Allium cepa; assembly: GCA_030765085.1. Classification (NCBI taxonomy): domain Eukaryota; kingdom Viridiplantae; phylum Streptophyta; class Magnoliopsida; order Asparagales; family Amaryllidaceae; genus Allium; species Allium cepa. The sequence continues at coordinate 240,836,451 of CM060944.1, forward strand.
TCTAATTGCATTTTAATTTATCCTAATCTAAATTAATTATATTAAGTAACTAATCATTAATTAAACCACAATATTAATCACTCTTGATTAATCTCAAGCAGTAATTAACTACCTATTTATTTACTTCATTAAATAAATTAATTACTCATTTTATAAAAGAAGTTTAAAGGAATTTATAACCAAATCCATTTTTAAATCAATTTAAAAATGCACTTTAACGTTCAAGTTGTTAAAATAATTTAAATTTAAAAACTGTATTTGTTTAAAACTGAGATTCACTAAATTGAATTCCATATTTAACTTTGATTTAAAACTTGTTTTAAATCTCTACTTTACAATTTAACTTCAGTTTTTAAAAATCACTTTTTTCTCTTTCCAATTCATTCTTATTTTTATTCTATAATTATTTCGATGACCCAGTGTACCGAAATATATTCAAGCAAACCATAGTATTCAATATTTCAATTATCAATATGATTCATCACAGAATATCAAATATTCATAACACAGAATATTAAACAATCTAAATAATTTTGAGGAATCCAGTTGGATCCCTCCAACCTGTTTCCCTGGATCCACAGACGTTGGCACAATACCAATTCCACTTCGAGGTGGAATATCGTGGTATATGGGATTTATATAGTATCATCCGCTATTATGCGGCGCATAGGGTCTCATCCGCTATATAATGCGGGAAATCAATCACTCCAATATATACTATACTACTATATAATATAGCACATCAAATCAATTTAACCATACAACCAATTATTTAAATTTGACCATTTAAATTTAAATAACCCAAATGAGTGAGATTAACTCACCTTTGCTCCTTAAATTTGCAAATCCATTCCATCTCGACTCGTTTCTCCATGATTTTAGACCTTGTATAAGTATTTCACGATATGTTACTATTTGGATTAACCACATAATTAATCACCATTTACTTATTTAATTTTCAACTTATAAATTTGATATAAACTAAATTTTTATATAACTCCACATTATTTTTAAACCCTTCTTATTTTCAAACTATTATAAAATAATTTATACATACATACATACATATATATATATTTAAAAACTATTTCCTATGAAACCATATACTAAAATAGCCTAATACATTTTTTTAAATTAAATTCATAATTCCACGACATTCAAAATTCTTATTATGTATGAAATTTCCAAAATCTTCCTGTATACATATTATATTTTCTTTTTCCTTGAATCAAACCCCTTTTTTGAAAGAAAAAACTACCGTTAAAACTTTACATATTTTCATCTTCATCTACAAACATCTTCTGTAATTAAATAAATAGATAGATGAAACTACCTTACAGCAAAACAGAGAACCAAGGTCACCATGCGACCCCAAACTTCCATCGACGCTGAGCTTTAGCCACAACCGCGCCTCGAACCACCTCACCATCCGAGATCATCACGACTCCACGAGCTGCCCTTCACCAATATCTCATCCATTCTATGTCGTGTACCTCGAAGCGCGTACGTCCCCTCAAGCTTGCCATTGATTCGAACACAGCTATGACCTCTCTTTGATTATTTCGAACGAAATCATTCGATTCGACAGAAAGGAGGCTCGCGACATCCCTTCGAACATCTCTAGATTTTAGATCTGAATAGAAGGAGATCTCAGGCATCGACACATCTCTAGGTTGAAATCGAATTGGAAATTCGAAGTGAAGAGGAAGAAAGAAAGATCACTATGCGCGATTAGAGATTTGAACGAGAGATCGTTCGGCCATTTTTTTCTTTTTGGTTTTGATTTTATTTTTTTTTATTTTTTTTGATGGAAATCTTCGGTTGTTTATAAAAAGGAGGAGGAAACGATATTGATGGGGGAAGCGTGCTTGAGAAGGAAAAGCACAAACCTATACTAACACTTTTGTTTTCTTCTTTTAGCCTGGTTTTAAAAAAAAAGACATGATTAGATGGTAGCGTGAAGAAATTTGGCTACAATGACATCGAGTTGAAGGCAAAAAGTTTTGATGTGAAATTGTTTTTGACTGGTCAACATTTATTTTTAAATTTAAATTCAAACCGTTTTGAAACCATAGCTTAAAATCCTGACATCCTATCGAGGTGTGCCGCTAGGCGTTTATAATGTTATACCCCTATTCTGAACGCAATGAAATAGGTTTCGAGTGCTAATTCAATCGTAAGATTGCTTTTTTGGCTCGGTCATTGTATTAAATTTTCGATTTAATTTTCAGCGCGTTTACTTATCATACGCCCAAACGATCATTCCAAATACTACGAAAATTGAAATCCAATAATAATACAGTATTACGGATCCAATGGAACTGATTTCGTCAATACCGAGACTGTGCCTCGGAAGGCTATTTTTAAATATCGATTTAAACGATAAAATTTCAAAACTAAAAAAAAACACTTCCAAATTCAATTTTAACACTTTTACTATCTTCAGTACTATCGATATAAATTTTACAAACCCTTAAATTATTTTTAGCAGGCTTAAAAATCCACATTCAACATTTGACCCAATTTCCAATAATTAATTCCAATAATTTAATTGCTAAATAATAATAATATTTGAATTCAAGTTAAAAATTAACTTTTAAATATTTAAATTCAAATAAATATTCCAATTTAAATTGTTCAGAATTCCGGGTCATCACATAATACATATGTAAGAAGATAAGAGTATAAATACTTCAACTCATACAAAGCTTTTTATCTCATCGTTGAATTTAAACAATAGTAGGTTTAAATTCATCAAACAATTCAGGGTAACCAAGTTATCATTAAAAAATCCATTATGCAATGAATCATACATTAATATAGACAAAAATAAGTGATTGAATAAGCGCAAACACGTTGGAAGGCCCTGGTTGGTCATTACCATTGACCATGGCTGCTGCGTCAACGTTTGGAAGAAGAAGATGAATTCTGGAGTTAAAAATTGGCTTCGATCTTGTGCACGTACACGTTGCAGATGTTCACACAAGAAAAAAAAATTTCAAGAAAATCAAGAACTAGGAAAGACAAAATTGTAACTCGAAGAAATTGTCAAAAAGATAAAAGTTTTCTCGGAGATGACAAAACTGCTGAATAGGGCAATGTTCTTTGCATAGCATATATATTGGACATGGTTGAACAGTTACGGAGAACTTAAAATCTCACAAGAATTTAGATCAAGATTTTTTGCAAGAATCTACAAAAGAAATTAAAGAATGTTTGAACGAATTTTTTTAAATTGCTAACAGGATTTGTCATACATGAGTTACAGATTTACTAAAATAATTTTAAAGACAAGTTCAAAGTTGGAAACTGATAGGTAAGTAGATGGCAGATTCAAGAACTCAAAACTAAAGTGCAAAATGAACAAAGGAACAGAATTTGAATTTTAACATACAATAGGCAAATGAACTAACAACTATTGCTAAGTATCTAGGATAAAATGTATCAACTAAGAAATTAAATTTGAAAAATTAACCAAAAAACTGGAAAGAAAATAGAGAAGAACTGCTGAATATAGGAAAGCAATGTAAGTAGGGACACTAGATTTTGCAACAGAAAAATGGAAATGAAATGATATTAAGCTTCGAATTTTTTTTTCACACAGGTTACAAGTTTTACAACTGTATTTATATATGACCCAAAAAAACATTATCTCCCCTGACTTAATCAACTCACATAGCCCAAACATTTTTTTTACAAATCCAAAATTACCCATTCACAATCTTAAAGAAGCCCCGTATTAGTGTGCACGTGCACACCTTGACACACACCAATATCTTGCATCTCAAGCCAAATCTTCACCCATTGAAGCACCTATTACCTTCCTGCAGCATCCAATTACCGACTTCCATTACCTTTTGGCCATCTTTGATGAACCTGACTGTGGCTTGTCATCTTCTTAATTTTCTACCTGGGAGCAGCAGCCTCTTTTCTCTACAATTATGGCTACCAAGTTTTGGTTGTTACAATTCCCTACTTCTTTAAGAACAGACCTTGTCCCAAGGTCTAAGGTCGGAAACTCCTAATTAATGGCCAATATTCTTTCTATGTTGCTTCATCTCTAGGTTTGTCCTTCCATTTGACTAGCACTTGCACCACTGGTTCATTATTTTTTGGTACCAATCTTCTATCTAAAATTTCCTCAGGTTGATCCACTATCTCCTCCACATAGCTAGATGCAACTTCTTTTATTATCAGACCTTCACCGATTTTTTTTAACTGGAAAACATGGAAAATAGGATGTATTTTGACACTTGCTGGCAGTTGCAATTTATATGCTACCTTGCCTATTTTTTGTTCGACCTTGTAAGGACCATAGTACTTAGATGATAATTTGTGGGTCTTTTGAAGTCTAGCAGTGATTTTCCTATAGGGTTGTAACTTCAAATACACCCAGTCCCCAACTTCAAACTCTCTGTTTGTTCTCCTTTAAGTCTGCAAATTTTTTCATTCTCTCTTGAGCTATCCTCAAACTGTCCTTAAGAAACTCCAATACCACATCTCGTGAATATAACTCCTCTTCAACTTGTTCTGCCTTTGCAGAATTAGGTACATAAGTCAACAGGTTTGGAGGATTAGTGCTATAAACTATTTTGAATGGTATATTATTAGTGGGAGCTTTTCAGGCAGTCTTGAACCAATACTCAGCTAAGATTAGCCACCTCGACCATCCTTGGGGTTTGTGACAAACAAAACATCTCAGATATCATTCCAAAATTTTGTTAATCACCTTAGTTTGGCCATCACTCTGTGGGCGATATGCTGAAATATATTTCAAGCTGCTGCCTTGTAATATGAAGATTTCTTTCCAAAAATTACTTGTAGACAGATCACCTTTGTCACTTACAATAGTTCTTGGCATTCCATGCAATTTAAACACACCATCGAAAAAGATTGCATCCACTTCTTTAGCTTTATTGGGATGAACCAATGGGAAGAAATGGGAATACTTGCTAAGTCTATCCACCACTACATATATTACTGTATATTTTGACTTCTAGGTAAGCATGTAATAAAATCCATAGAAATATCCAACCATATCTTCTCGGGAATGGGAAGAGGCTCTAGAAGTCTAGGAATTAATATGTTCTCTCCTTTATTTCTTTGACACCCTTCATAATTTTTTACATACTCTTCCACGGTTCTTTTCATTTTTTCCAATAAAAGACCTGTTTTAGTTTCTTTAATGTACCTTTTATCCCAGAATGCCCTCCCATGTAGTTGAGTGATACTCCTTTACTAGATTTTGGGTAATTATATCCAAGTGGCGATCCATTAAAATTTTAGATTTATGAAAAATTAAATTATCTACTACCTTATGTTTGCCGCCAAGTTATTTATTCCTTTGAATTTTCATCGTTTGTTGTTGATACCATGGAGAATTTTGTAGAGTTTCTTTTAATCCATGCACCCATGGTGTTTATACTATAGAGACTGCTTGTACTTGAGAGTTTTTTTTTTCTTTATTTTCTTCTATTTTGGACAGTGCATCTGTCACTTTATTGTCTATACCACTCTTATATTCTACCTTATAATCAAATCCATGCAGTTTGGCGAGGCAATTTTTTTGCACTCCAGTACGTAGTCCTTGTGTCAATAAGTACCTTGAGCTCTGATGATCAGTTGTAAGAATGAATTATCTACCCATCAAATATTATGCCCATTTCCTTGTAGCTATGATAATGGCTAGCAACTCCTTCTCGTATGTTGATAAGTTCAGATATCTTCCACGTAAAGCTTTACTCAAATAAGCCAAAGGCATGTGGTTTTGCATCAAGACAGCTCCTATGCCATATCCACTGGCATCACATTCCAAAACAAATGGTTGTGAAAAATCAGGCATTGCTAATATTGGTGGTGTTACCAAACAATGCTTAAACTTCTTGAAAGCTTCTCTGGCTTCTTCATTCCATTCAAATGCATATCCCTTTAACTTATTGGTTAATGGTCTATCAATGATGCCATATCTTTTACAAACTTTCTTTAATAACCAGTGAGTCCTAAAAAACCTCTTAGTGTTTTGAAACTGCTTGGAAGTGGCCATTCCACTACTGCTTTTACTTTGTTAGGGTCAACAGCTATTCCTTGCAGTGAGATAACGTGCCCTAAATATTCTAGAGATTCCTTTGCAAAGCTACACTTGGTCATTTTAATCACCATGTGATTTTGTTTCAACACTTGAAAAGCAACTTGCAACTGTTCTAAATGCTCGGGCCAAGTTTTACTTTATATGAGTATATCAACAAAGAATACCAATACAAATTTCCTCAAGTAAGGTCTAAAGATTTCATTCATCAAAGACTGGAATGTAGAGGGTGCATTAGCTAACCCAAAGGGCATTACTATGAACTCATAATGCACATCATGTGTTCTGAATACAGTCTTGTAAAAATCTGCTTCATCCATTCTGATTTGGTGATATCCCGATCTTAAATCTAGTTTAGAGAAAAATTTGGATCCATAAAGTTCATCAAATAACTCTTCTATCAAAGGTATGAGAAATTTATCTTTTATAGTCTATGAGTTAAGGGCTCTATAATTAAGGCATAATCTCCACTTCCATCTATTTTTCTCACCATTACTACTGGAGAAGAATATGAACTGCAGCTATTCTTGATTATTCCAGAATCTAACATTTCTTTAACAAGTTTCTCCAGCTCATTCTTAATATGGTATGAGTGTTTGTATGGTTTAATACAAATGATTTTTGAGTTTGGTACTAAGAGTATTTTGTGATCATGTAGTCTGTATGGAGGTAGAGGAGGTGTACTGGTAGTGATTTCAAGAAAATGTTTTAGAAGTCCTTTAATTTCTAGAGGGGTATCATTGGTGGAGGTTTTAGATGAATTTAAAGTATATAACATCATGGTGAATTGACTTTGAATGCATTCCTTGCTAATGGCGCTTATAATCTTCAACTCTTCCTCTTGTATACCATGCCATATATACTCCTTTTATTATACTTGAATTTAACTTGTAATTTCTCAAGATTTAATGTCACTTCTCCCAATCTCCTCATCCACTGGGCATCAAGAATTACTTGATATCCATCCAATGGAAATAAAAGTAGGTCCACTGGCATGACACAGCCTTGACACTTGAGGATGACATCCTAACATACACCATTACTAGCTACCTTCTCACCATTTGCAACCACAACTTCAACGACCCTTGATTCTTCAATCTTAAGCTTTAATATTTTGCGAGAGTGGCATTAATAAAACTATGAGTTGAACTAGAATCAATTAATATTTGAACCATTTTACCTTGAATACTACGCTTATCATTAATAGTTGATAAAGTGGCAATGTTATGGCTAAGGATTCATCATTAGATTCTGTCAATGCCTTAATGTTAGCTCCTTCTAAATGTTCTTCTTCACCCAATGGCATCATCCCCTCTAGTATGTAGACCTGAGGACTTTAACATTTATGATCTCTGTGCCATTTTCCTTGCATCCGTAACATAAATTTTGTCTTCTCATTTCAATTAACTGACTGAGAGTGAGTCCCTTACTTTTTGCTAAGGCTTTTAGCTGTGTATCTTTATGGTGAGTAGTAGGGTTGAAGTTATGGTTAGTAGGAATTTGTGAAACGGTGGTAGGTTGTGTTGCAGTACTCTTTTGTACATTCACGGTAGGGTTAAGATTCTTGATGTTTCTCCTAGTACAAAAATGCTTACTTTCGAACATCTTCTCCAATGCAACAGCTTCTTTGAAATCAGTTGGTCTAGATGTAAGAACATCATACCTCAATTCTTCCTTCAACCCTCCAACGAATCTGTCTAACACAAACTTTGGGGGTAATGCATCTATGGCCATTTGTAATTTTTCAGATTTGTTAAGGTAATTTAAGACAATATTTAACCCAACCAAGGCTTCAAATGACCTTCCCATCTCTTCAGGATTAAATCTCACCATGATTGTGATGTCTCGGAAATTTAGGCAATATTTATTTAATAATTTCATTAATAATTAGTTTAAAATGTGAAATGTTGATTTAATAATCTAATTCAAACAGAAATTATCCTTTGAAAACTAATAATTATTTAATTTGACAAATGTTATTCTTTTCAAAATTTATAATAATAATAATGATAACTTTATATTTGGGAATCTTATTCTTTTCAAAAGTTAAAAATATTTAAATGATAAAATTATCTTTCTAAGCTAATTTAGAGGATATTTTATTTATAATGTATATATGTGTATACATTGTAAATAGAGAATTTGATTTTTAATTTAAATTTAAATTTAATAAGAATATTTTCAAATTTATAATATATATTGTATAACTTGTGAATTGGAAAATTGATTGAAAATAGTATAGAAACTTTTCAAAAGTTTATTTAAAAATCTATCTTATATTTTCAAAAATAAATTAAAGTAAAATATTTATTTTGTTTAAAAATATAATAGTCTAAATTGTATTTTATAATAAAAGTTTATTTTGTTTTATTCTAAAAATTGTTTTTGAAATAGACTTAGTTCATTTACATTAGAGTATAATATTTTAGTTTGAAACTTTGGAATAAAATTGAATTCAATATTTTTTTTCTTTTTAAATTTTTCTTTCTTGAAAATTTATTTTTAAAAATATTATTTTAAAAATATTCAAATAAACATTTAAAGGCTAAATGGAAATAAACATTTAAAAACATGTTAAATTAAATTAGAAATGGATTTAAAAACATTTATAAAATAAAGAAATTTATTTTTATATTAAAAAGAACATGTGTTAGACATTTAACTCATAAGAAGACACTTGTAATTAATCTACATCATAATGTAACAAGTGGCAATGGTTTTATTTTTTTTAAAAACATTTTTAAAGAAAATATATTAAGTAGAAACTTGGAAATTTATTTAGAATCAAACATTATCTTCAAATGAGAAACTGAAATCAGATTTAAAGAGAACTCAAAACCCAAATCTGATTAAAATCTGCAAACAAATTCAATAGCAAAATCTGCTAAACCAAATCTGTTCCAAGTTTCAACATCAATTTAGAGTTCAACTCATACTCAAGCAAATGAAGATGGGGTCAGCATGCAGTTTTTAATTCAACTACAGCAAGTAGATTCAAATAAGTTCCAAGAAAATGTGAAAATGCATCTCAGTTTCTTCTCTGCTTCTTCTATAATAATGTGAGTAAATTTCTACTTTAAAAAAAACAGTTCTTCTTTTTAAAATCAAAGTTAAACAATTTCCAGCACTCAAGTTTCTAATGCAAACTGTTTTCCCAAAAATCAAAATTGTTATAGATAAAAACCGCTCTGTCTTCTTTTTTTTAAGTGAGTAACCTCACAATTGAAAAGTTGCTTTAAATTATCTGTTACATGTGGATTGGTAGAAATGAGCATGTTTGTATGATTGCATTGTGATGATATTCTGTGTATATATATAAATATACATATGTGTTGTTGTTGCTAGGTATCTGCATACCTGTTTATGTTTTTAAACTAAGATTTTTAAATAGAAAATCATTATTTCTTGACTTGATCTCAGTTAGAATTTGATATGTAAACAAAAATTGTTTGTTTAGTATAGATTTAAGTTTATAAATTATAAATAAGTTAAATTTAAAATCTGTTGTCTCTGAAACAATAATAATAGTCAACATTTCAATAAGCAAGAATATCAAACTTCCTAAATTATTAAATCAGGGTTATAATTTGAATGCATGTATGAAATCATGAATTTTAAAATAAAAATCACACTTTAAAAGTAACTGTGGAGTGAGCTTGTCTGAGTTGAACACTATGGGAATTTTTGGGTTTATCTGATTGCCTAGTGATTGTGGGATGTTGTGGTTCTTCCTCAAGGTGGAGGGCTGATAGGTGAGTGGGGAAAAATTATCAGGTGGGTGGTCAGAGGTTGGTGGAGACAGTGATAGCTCTTTTCAAGTTTCTAACACTAGTTTTCTGAAGGTAGGAGTTTTGTTGCTTCTTGATTTCTCTATTGCATCGAGTGATGTAAGGCTTTAGGGATTGGCAGAATGGATGTATGCGAAGGAATGGACGGAGTCGTTGGTGATTCTGATGGTCGGAGATGGGTTTGTGAAGTGTTGACAGGTTTGAGAAGGTTTGTAATGATGTTTCCAGGTTGGCTTGACTATCTCGAATTTGATTTCGAGCTGCAGTGGGATATCTTGTGGTCGTGATCAAGTTTGGGGATGGTCTGCGATGTGGTGAAGGGGATTATGGTGGCTGGAGGTTGCCTAAATGCCGGTGCATATGCACCATGCATATTAAGTTCTGATGAACTATTTTGGGGTTGGTGCACGGATGTGTCTCAAGTTTTACTCGGGTAAATCGAGTAGTTTACTCGAAGAAGATTAGGGTTTTTCTCGAAGCAAAAATAGGTGGTCTCGGGTGTGCTTGGTTTCAGGTTATAAAACCCGACAGTGTTGTTTTTTTTAAATTTAAATGAAATTTAAATTTTAAAGCAGGATTTTGACAAGGGTTTTAAATTTTAAGTTTGAATTCAAATGAACCTTTGAATCCAAAGTTTTTAAAATGGAAATATTAAATTTTAAGCAAGGTTTAAATCAAGTTTTTAAAATCAAGTTTAAATATGGTTTCAAGATTACTATGAATCCAGATTTTTAATTTAGATCAGTTTTGTAAATTTTAAAATATTGAACAAGTTTAAACGTTTTAAAGTAGATTTAAAAATGAGTTTGTTTTCAAATAAATGTTTAAACTTGACAAAATTCTTTTCTTTAATATTTGAATTAAAATTATGAAGTGTTTAACTTTAATTTGTAAGTTAAATAATCAATTTATTTTTAAGCTTGATTTCTTTAATAATTTAGTTTTAAACTTTTCTTATATAAGTATATTATATAAGTAATGATTGTTCTTCACTTTTATTTTAAGGTTTATAATTTATTTAATTTTTAGATAAATGTTTAAATAGTTAAACATTTGAATCTTAAATTTTAAAATGGAATTTGAATAATTTAGAAATGTATTGTTTTAAATGCATTTGAATGTTAATAAAGTCATGAATAAAGTAAATGAATTATTTTAGAAATAATTAAGATAATAAAAAGGATTTAATTTATAAAAGAATTAAGGAATAATTTATTTATTTGATTATAAATTAATGTTTTAGATTAATTTATAATTAGGGATGATTAATAATGATTTATCTAAGATAAATTTCTTAAGTAAGTAATTAATGAAAATTTTGTTAGTTAATAATGATAATTATCTAAGGATTATTAAGAAATTAATTAATGTGATTAATTTTGATAATTAATTAGATTAATTAATTGAAGATAATCAATTGTAAATGGTTAAGCATAATTACTTGATAAAAGTAATTAAGGAATTAATTTCATATTGAAATTAATTATGATAATGTGATTAGTTAAGTTAATTAATTTAGTTTAACTAATTTAAGATATTCATTTGATGGTTTAATAAGAGTAATTACGTAATGTAATTAATGGAGCATTATTACTTTAGAAAGTAATAAATGATAATTACCGGAATGTAATTAGTGAGAGATGATTTATAATGAAGTAATTTGGGTAATTACTTTTGTAATTAATCAAGGGATTAATTAATGAAGATAATTAATTATGGGATAATTAATTTTTTATGAGTAATTAAGGGTAGTTAATTACTGGATTTGATATTAATCAAGGGTGACTAATAATTGTATTTTAAGTTTTAGATTAATTACTAAATGTAATTAATTTAAATAAAGTAATTAATTTAAATATAAATTAGAGATCATTGATTAATATAATTAATGATGTAATTAAGAATTGTTTAATTAAGTAATAATTAATAATTAAGTGATTGATTAATGTAATTAATTAAGGATAAATGTAATTAATTAGAGTTAATTAATAAATGAAGTAATTAAATGTTAATTACTAAATGATTAAGGTTAATTAATTTGTAAAATTAATTTAAGACTAATTACTTATTGTAATTAGAGAATGATTAATCAAAGGTGTTTAATCAAGTTGAATTCTTAGAGAATGATTAATTAACTAGGTTAATTAATTAATGGATATATAAGCAGGATTTATAGATGTGGTAATTAATTTATTTTATTTTAAATTAATTAGAGATAGAAGTAATTAATTTAATTCATTTTAAATTAATTATAGATGATGGATAATAAATCATTGCTTATGGATGATATCTATATTTCATTGGATGGTTGTGATCTCAGAAATGAGATGAGTAGTATCTATATGATATGGATGCTTAGTTAAAGTATGATAATATGGATTATCTGGTTGTGATGATTATCTGTTTGTGATGAGAATGTGATTATCTATTGTGATATGTGGATTATCTAGTTGTGTGTATATAGATAATGATGAATTGAATTAATTGTTTAAACTAAATTCACTTGAACATTAAGATGGCGTTTGGATTTCGGTGAGACCGAGATCGGGTTTCCAAATTTGGAATTCCGAAAACCACATCGATCCAAATTAAACGTTAAGTCGTGAATCTCAAGTGAAGAGTGAAGACTCGAGGTGTAAGGACTATTCGTGTTAATACTCTGAGGGTGATTCCAATACGAGTTTAACGGGGGTATAACTTTCAGGTTCGAGATGGTGATTCAGAATGCAAGGGCTATGGTCGTTGACTCTGAGGGTGATTCCAAAATGAGTGCAACGAGATAGTGCCTTCGGTTTCGTTCGGACCCGGAACGAACTTGTATGGATTGAATGCTTTCAGAACATCGTCGGGTGGACGATGAGCATTCTAAGATTGATGTGTCCTATAAAGGTAATCATAGCCTCAAGCCTCATCAACCGGGAATGGCTAAAACAGGGGAGGTGCAGCAAGGCTAAGTAGGTCATGCCTAAGTAGGACGAGATTTACCCCTGTCTAGAGGTCCCTTTTTATTTCGGTTGTGTGGCAGTTGGCGACGGCCATCTACGGGGTGGTCTTGTTCGGGACTGTCCAGTAAGGGATGGTTCCGGTTTTGTGTTGCAGGGGATTGGAAGTGATCCTCGGTACGGTGATGTAGGCCACGTACTGTGACGGGCGGTACCCCGGTAGCTCTGCCATTGATGGAATCCAAAATCTAGTAAGTGCCTGTACGGTTTTGATTGTGCCCAAATATGTTGGAACGTGAGATGTAAGCATTCCAGCTATTGCTGTATTTTATTTTGAAAACCCTAGACACTATTATAATATCACTGGATTTCCTATCAAATGTTTTGGTTAGCGTAAGGTAAAAACTTTTCCATGTTTATGTGTGGGAAGTCTTACGTGATACCCTTTGTTTTCAAAAGATTTTCTAAAGTTAAGCAACTTTTAAACCCGTTTACTCACACCAGTCCCATGTCTGACCCGAGTGTTTATTTTCTGTTTTATTAAACTCTTGGGTACTCACATTACGTATGAGTAGTCAAGTGATTCAGGATTGCTTTGACGAATTCTGGAGGAGAAATGGAGCAGCAGGCTTCAGCGTGTAGATATATATAGTGGTTCCACTGTGTTTGAGTGTATCTATTTTCTCTGATGTACTTGAATTGTAATAACTAGACAGGTGTTTATAACTGTCTAGTTTGTATTGTATTAGCTGTATAACTCTGATGTATATGATACTGTGTAATATTTTATGTGATATAATATAATTTATTCGTTCCGCTGTGAGATTCTGATGTTTGTTTCTTTCTTTTCTATCTTTTCTCTTTTCTATCCCTTTTCTTTCTTCTTAATGATGCGTCTTTCTATGGAATGAAAGGCAGGTCGTTACATTGTGGTATCAGAGCGCTAGGTTGAGCGAATGCCTAGGCTCTGGAGTGGTGTCCTTCTTGAGAGAGCGTATTTTTAATTTTGAATAATATATATATATATATATATATATATATATATATATATATATATTTCTACCTATTTGATTGGGTTACCTGTTCGGGTTTTCCAATATAAGTTCTAGAGGTAGATAGGGTAGTGGTGTGTGTAACACAACTACCAATGGTTGGAGTCCGAATGTTTGAGGTTGGAAGTGAATCTTCTAGGGCAGTATTGGGCATCTTGAGTAGTTTTGCAGTTGGTGTGAAGGATTTCATCGATCTCTGAAGGAAATCTTTTCAAGGTTCGGAGTTTATCTTTGGATTGTAAGCTTGGTTGCACTCGTGCGAGTGGATTTTCTTGAGTTTGGATCAGTCGAAAGTGCTGAAGCCATAGATGGTATCTTAGCAACCTTAGGAAGGAGATCTGTTTGTATTTGAGTTTGAGACTCAGTTTGGCAGAGTGTTTTGTGCTTGGTTTGAGATCGAGTTTCCTGAGAGATATCTGTCTATTGAAGGCTCTATTGTGGAAGTGGCCGATGTAGCTTTGTGATTCGATGAGCTTTTGGATAAGAAAGTCTTTGGCAGCAGTAGCAGCTTGGAGGTGTTGAGTGTGCTATCAGGATAGTCTCTTGGCTTAGCTGTATCCTAGAGGTGGAGTCCGGAAGCGGTAGAGTGACCCGTTTCTTCGATGGTTTGGAAGTCTTTGTGATCTTTTGGTCAGTAGACATGGCAAATGGTGTAGCTTGTCCATTTCTTCTGGAAGCTCAGCTGGGTGTGAAGTTTGTTGTTGAAGGTGGACCACTAGTTTCTTCTTTTGGTTAGAAGGCTTTAGATGTTCTGATGTGTGAAGGAGAACGGTTTCTTGAAATCTGAACTGAGTAGAATCGCAAAAGTGACTTGCGATGGTTCGGAAGTTCTCTGAGTAATCTTTGTTTGGATTGAAGCATCTCTAGAGGATGTTAGAGTTATCGTAATGGTTTGATTTTTCTGGATATCTTCGAAGGAGTTAAATTTTGCATTTGCATCGAGAGATTGAGTTCTGTTACGACTTGGTTCTTGAAGCTTTACCGGTGGTTCAGCCTAGTAGGAGGTTCTTTGAGAGAGAGGTCGGTTTAAGCTGGCAGGATTGACCGGATCTAGTTTTCTGGTTGGATTTTTGCTGTGGTGTTGTGACCGAATCGGATAGGTCACTGAGATTTTATGGAATTTGATGGACAATGTTCCGAGATGGATTGATCAAGTCTGTACTTGTGTTCATCAACAACATTCGTAAATCAGAGTTGTGTAGTGGAAGCATAGTGGCAGCTATTCCAGAACAGAAGCAACACCAGATTCATTGGAATTTGTGTTTTGTCGTGGATCAGAGGATTTCTACAGGAAATTCATTTTGGATCTGGAGGCTTGGTTGACTTGTGCATCTGTTCTGTTTTTCGAATAGGTGTATATGTTTGAAGTCTTTTGATGTTTGTGTAGTAGAGTTTGTGTGGTGGATTTTGATGGATTTTGGGAGAATCATTTTGTTGAGTAGGATCTGGAGATCGTTTATTTCTTTGTCCAGATTTGTTTCGAGAAGCATCTACGAAGATTGGATGGATCTAGAAGGTTGAAGGCAGCCAGGATCGACAGGAGAGATTTGTAGATAAGAGTATTAGATCTTTCTGTTTTCCCTTAAGGGTTAAGTGTTTGGTCTACAGGATTGAATTTCCAGTTCGGATGGCTGGAATTTGTTATGTTTTTCACGTATCTCTAAGGGAATACGTGCATGGTCTATCACTGGTTTTAGAATCAGTAGTTCTGGGAGACTTGGAAGTTGATCAGGACTTGTCTGTGGTCCAGTATCCTGTTTAGATTTGTATATTTAGATACATAAGAGCTATAGATCTGAGTGATGTAGCTAGTTTAGATTCTGTAGGGCGAGTATTCCAGTATTTGTACCCGGGAAACTCTAGGGTATCCTATCCAGAATTTTGTCTGGATAGTTAGAATTGTTTGTTTGAATGGATTGCTATAGTTGCTTGTATTTGGTTGGTAGCATATGCTTGCTATTTTAAAATTAAAATCTGTATGGGATTATTAAATTACCTTTTCTTTTAAATTTCGGGGACGAAATTCTTTTAAGGGGAGAGGAATGTGATGTCCCGAAAATTTAGGCAATATTTATTTAATAATTTCATTAATAATTAGTTTAAAATGTGAAATGTTGATTTAATAATCTAATTCAAACAGAAATTATCCTTTGAAAACTAATAATTATTTAATTTGACAAATGTTATTCTTTTTAAAATTTATAATAATAATAATGATAACTATATATTTGGGAATCTTTTTCTTTTCAAAAGTTAAAAATATTTAAATGATAAAATTATCTTTCTAAGCTAATTTAAAGGATATTTTATTTATAATGTATATATGTGTATACATTGTAAATAGAGAATTTGATTTTTAATTTAAATTTAAATTTAATAAGAATATTTTCAAATTTATAATATGTATGTGTGTAACATTTGAATTGGAAAATTGATTGAAAATAGTATAGAAACTTTTCAAAAGTTTATTTAAAAATCTATCTTATATTCTCAAAAAGAAATTAAAGTAAAATATTTATTTTGTTTAAAAATATAATAGTTTAAATTGTATTTATAATACAAGTTTATTTTGTTTTATTCTAAAATTGTTTTTGAAACAGACTTAGTTCATTTACGTTAGAGTATAGTATTTTAGTTTGAAACTTTGGAATAAAATTGAATTCAATATTTTTTTTCTTTTTAAAATTTTCTTTCTTGAAAATTTAGTTTTAAAAATATTATTTTAAAAATATTCAAATAAACATTTAAAGGCTAAATGGAAATAAACATTTAAAAACATGTTAAATTAAATTAGAAATGGATTTAAAAACATTTATAAAATTAAGAAATATTTTTGTATATTAAAATGAACATGTGTTAGAAATTTAACTCATAAGAAGACACTTGTAATTAATCTACATCATAATGTAACAAGTGGCAATGGTTTTATTTTTTTTTAAAACATTTTTATTGAAAATATATTACGTAGAAACTTGGAAATTTATTTAGAATCAAACATTATCTTCAAATGAGAAACTGAAATCAGATTTAAAGAAAACTCAAAACCCAAATCTGATTAAAATCTACAAACAAAATCTGTAAACAAATTCAATAGCAAAATCTTCAAAACCAAATCTGTTCCAAGTTTCATCATCAATTTGAAGTTCAACTCATACTCAAGCAAATGAAGATGGGGTCAGCATGCATTTTTTAATTCTACTACAGCAAGCAGATTCATATAAGTTCCAGGAAAATGTGAAAATGCATCTCAGTTTGTTCTCTGCTTCTTCTATAATAATGTGAGTAAATTTCTATTTTTTAAAAAAAAACAGTTCTTCTTTTTAAAATCAAAGTTAAACAATTTTCAGCACTCAAGTTTCTAATGCAAACTGTTTTCCCAAAAATCAAAACTGTTGTAGATAAAAACTGCTCTGTCTTTTTTTTTTTAAGTGAGTAACCTCACAATTGAAAAGTTGCTTTAAATTATCTGTTGCACGTGGATTGGTAGAAATGAGCATGTTTGTATGATTGTATTGTGATGATATTCTGTGTATATATATAAATATACATATGTGTTGTTGTTGCCAGGTATCTGCATACCTGTTTATGTTTTAAACTATGATTTTTAAATAGAAAACCATTATTTCTTGATTTGATCTCAGTTAGCATTTGATATGTCAACAAAAATTGTTTGTTTAGTATAGATTTAAGTTTATAAATCATAATTAAGTTAAATTTAAAATTTGTTGTCTCTGAAACAATATTAACAGTCAATATTTTCAATAAGCAAGAATATCAAACTTCTTAAATTATTAAATCAGGGTTATAATTTGAATGCATGCATGAAACATGAATTTTAAAACAAAAATCACATTTTTAAAGTAACTGTGGAGTGAGCTTGTCTGAGTTGAACAATATGGGAATTTTTGGGTTTATCTGATTGCCTAGTGATTGTGGGATGTTGTGGTTCTTCCTGGAGGTAGAGGGCTGATAGGTGAGTGGGGGAAAATTATCAGGTGGGTGGTCAGAGGTTGGTGGCGACGATGATAGCTCTTTTCAGGTTTCTAACCCTAGTTTTCTAGAGGTAAGAGTTTTGTTGCTTCTTGATTTCTCTATTGCATCGAGTGATGTAAGGCTTTAGGGATTGGTAGAGGGGATGTATGCGAAGGAATGGCCGGAGTCGTAGGTGATTCTGATGGTCAGAGATGGGTTTGTGAAGTGTTGACAGGTTTGGGAAGGTTTGTAATGATGTTTCCAGGTTGGCTTGGCTATATCGAATTTGATTTCGAGCTGCAATGGGATATCTGGTGGTCGTGATCAAGTTTGGCGATGGTCTGCTGTAACGTCCCGAAAATTTTCGACTTTCGAAAATTCAACATCGATACTCACTTTATCGACTGCCGAGAAATCGAAGGCCGGAAACCCGAAATGTTATGGTTTTAAGACAAAGAAAGAGAGAGAAGAAGAGATAAGAAGAAGAAAATAGAGAGAAACGAAAATAGAAAATAAAGAAAACAGCAGAACAATAACAGAATCTCACAATTCGCAGCGGAACAACATGTAATAAATAAATGAATAATCTTTAAACAAAGAACTATATCAGTTATTACATTTCATACGTTTCATTTCATTACACCATATCATCAGAGTGTACAACAACAACAACAACAACAACAAACAGCGGAAAAAGAAATACTATATACTAGTAATACGCCATGCCATCCAGCTTGCCTCCAGCAACTCCAGAATATCCAGAATATCCTGATAAACCTTAACTCTTGACTGCCCATGTAGAAATTGGTGGGCACCCAGAGTTTAGGAAGGAAAACAATAAACTCCGAGTCAGTCATGAGACTGGTGTGAGAACTCAAAACAGTTTATTTATCTTTAAAATCAAAATAGAGGAATATTTTTAAAGTCAATTCGCAATGCTTTTAAAAATGAGACTACCATAAGACCTCCCGCCACACACACAATGCTAACGCAGACTTGGGGGAGATTTCTTCTTATGTTAGTCAAAGATGCTTGATACGCATTAAAAAGAACATTTGATATTATTACTAGTGCATAGTGTAGAGAAAATCATTTCGAAAGTAGAATATAAATCTTAGCCAGCATAGGTACCATTATATTATGCCTACTATAGCTACCATATTAGATGGCAGGTTCTACAACTAAAACCGTACAAGTCTCGTATTGTTTCTTTGGATTTCCAACAAATGATCAGGCCAAGGAACTTCCCATTGCCACATGAGAACGCCTCTGGATGGACGTCCCCGAGAACCAAACCGGATCTCTACCAACACAAGGCCGGGTTACCCCTAACTGAGTAACAACTGACCGAGTATGCCATCCCCCGGTCCTTTGGGACCTTTAACCGAGCGCTCGTAATCAACATCGTACCATAATAATAAGTGTTTCAACATGAGTAAGTATCTGGGCTCCATACCATGATACCACCCTTTTCCAGAAGGAAATGCACATATCCTAAAGGGCGCTACCCCTCATAACCTTGCTGCATCTTTCCTGTTTTGACCATTCCCGGGGTGTGAGGCTCGACGAAGTCACGTCCACAAAAACATACTTTATACAAAAGCCATGCTTTGGGTCAACAAATGATCATAGAAATGATCACCAAGATAGACGATCAAATAAATAATCCTATCACAAATAATCAACACAATGATCATTTCACAGCAACATTCAGCATGTCACATTACCAAATTGGGAATATATTGCTGATAACCTTCAACTACATAACCTCTGAGCTCGTACGTCTCAGAGAAGGGTGTTAAGCTAAAAGAATAAATTCTCTGCCACCAACAGAAATATATTTGAAAGAAATCTGCTTTATATCTCAATTTGTAATGTCAGACATACAATCCATACAAGTCTGTTCCGGGCTCGAACAGAACCGAAGGCACTTACAAAGAAGTCCTTGCAATCCGGAGATCCACAATCCTGATCGGATTTCCCATCACATATGGAGAACTCAATACCGTAGCTACTCGGTGTAGAGTCAATCGACAGGTCATCCTATCGCTCTCGCAAATACCGGGTCTTCAACACCGATCTTCAATGCTATCCATTACGTCGTATCACTATTCGGAATGGGTAATCCGAATAACGAGCGCAATAATTTAAAAATAAGTGTAGCATTCAAATCCAAGCAAATCACAACAAATACCCTTCAAAGGTAATTATTGATAGTCGGTTACTGAACTATCAATGGATAT
This sequence comes from Allium cepa, assembly GCA_030765085.1. Lineage (NCBI taxonomy): Eukaryota > Viridiplantae > Streptophyta > Magnoliopsida > Asparagales > Amaryllidaceae > Allium > Allium cepa. Next base: position 240,856,533 of record CM060944.1, read on the forward strand.
GCACAACATCACCAGATTCCAAATAATTTTCCAAATTATTTATTTCCCAAAGATATCTTTACAAGATATATAATTTCAATTCCTCAAAAATAAATCAATATTTATTTTTAAACAAATTCCACTTTCTTTTATAAATTCCTTAGTGAATTTATATTTCAAAATATTTATGAATAAACGATTTCAATTATTCATTTTCAATTTATCTTCAAAAAAAATAAATTCTCTAAATATTCACTTCATATTGGAAAACATTTCCATACTTATTTATTAATAAGTAATTCTCAAATCCATTTATTCTCAACACTTGGAAAATATTCAATATACTTAAATTGAAATTAAGTATATATTTCATTCTTTAAGGAAATCATTCTCTTAAACATATTTATTTAGGCCAAAACGAATGTTACGTAAAACATCGTTACGACAACCCAAAATCACTAGTATAGGGATTCGAAATTAAAATAGATATATAATTCCCAATACTATACAAAACATTTCCTTTCGGAAATCATTTACTATAACAACAGTGTTATAGTCCACCATTTCCTTCTATTTCTCGAAAACGTCTATTTCAACAATGAATGTTGAAATCTATGGTTTCGAATCTCAACACATTTTAAAATATCGTTAGATCGTTTTAATTCTGTTTAAAATATCACATCCTAAACATTTTCTTTAACATATTATTCACTATTCAAAACGTGAATATACTTTGTTAACAAATTTCATCCTTTCTATACATTTTATTTTAAAGGATTATTCACTATCTAAAACGTGAATATAACTCCATTAATAAGTTAAAACAATTTACTTATCAAAATAAGTCGTTGCGAATTTATGAAACAACGTTTATAAATTCCATTTCTATTTATTTTATAACTACTTCCTTTATAAATCTCCTTTATTAACCTATTCGATTTATAACTCAATTATAAACCAAAAGTTCACATTATAAGTTAAATGCTTATAAAACGATTATTTTACAAAATCGTTCTTTTTAAGACTTCCAAAGTTATAAATCTTATAACTAATAAGATCCATTTATTTACCCAAATATATTCTTTAATAACTTCACAAAATTTATAAATCTTACTATTTATAAATTTCATTTATAACTTCACCATTTATAATTTTATAAATTCCATTCACTTATGCAATCCATTTTCACTTCATTCAAACACTTATAAAAACTCCTTTTATAATTTCAATTTATAAATATCCATTTATAAATCTCTTATATAAATCAATTTATATTATTCTTTTAAAACATCTTTAAACTCCTTTATAATTTCACCATTTTGATTTATAAAATAATCAAATTTTATAAATCCTATATTTTCAACTTTTTATAATAATTTCAAAAATCCCGATTAAACTATTTTATAAAATCATTAGCCTCATATTTTCAAAAATCAACTTTTAACTATATTTCTCAAAAATCATAATTTTTATAACATTAAAATTATAACGTTTATTTATTTAAAATGGATCAATTCCAAAAATCACTTAAAAAATCATTTTAAAGTTCCAAAACTTGGTCCAATGATGCTACACACCAAATAGTCAATCACGACAACAACGACATCATATATCGATATGATAGTCCATCAAATATCAAAATATCTGAAATCAAATAAAAACTGTTGAGGAATCCAGTTGGATCCCTCCAACCTGTTTTCCTGCATCCACAAACATTAGCACAATACCAATTCCGCTCCAGTACGGAATTATCGCGGTATATGGGATTTAAAATATTATCCGCTTAATAGACGGCGCAATAGGGTCTCATCCGCTAAAAAAATGCGGGAAATCAATAACTGCAGTATATACATATGCCAATATATATATTGCTATTATATATAATACCAATTTCACTGTTTATGAAATATTCGCGGTATATGTTTTTAATAAATAACATCCGCTTACTAACGGCGCATAATGTCTATTTTAACAATCAATAGATAACAATCATCATTCAAACATGCATTCAAATATTTTAAATCTAACTATTTAAAATAAAATCGAAACCGATTCGATTGAGTGAGAAGTTCTCACCTTGATTTCAATTTCGTTTTAGCGATTTATTTCGAATAGGACGTTTAATTTTACCCGAAATTCTCACTAACTCCAAACGACTCCAATCCAATTCCATAGCATAGTGCTCGTCCATACGATTCCAACGCAACTGGTTTCGCGCGTTTTCGACCTTGTATGAAAAAGTTATGATTTTTCGAAGTTTTACACGATTTTAATAACTAATTTACAACAATTTCCTTTTATAATTTAACCTTCATCTATTCCTAGCCACAAGATCACACTCCTGCAAATCTAGCAAGTCCATCCCCTTCTTCTTCCTCACTTCTCCTTCTACAGACAATAGCCGCAACAACAAACCCATTTACATAGAACTAGGGTTCCATTTTGCTCCAAATACGATGACATCTACCACGATCAGCTACCTCCATATTGAAGCCACTCGAATTCCTCAACTTCGGCTGCAACCTTGCTCAACTCGGCCACTTGTAGCCCTCGAAATTCGTGCGCAAACACGGTGACTTCGTGGTCACTTTCTGGTAAATTTCGTCGACTATAAACCATCATAGCCGTATGGATTCGTAGCCCTCGACGTTAGCTACAACTTTGCAGTCGAATACTTCTTGAATTGCTACACGGATTTGAAGAGATTTGGGGATGAAGATCATAAATTTCTGGCCTTTGGTTTAAGGGGTGGCGGCTAGGGTTATTAGGGTTTTATTTTTATTTTATTTTTATTTGTGAGAGAGGGGGCTATTTATAGGGAAACGAACGAACATTATTCATTCCGGAATTTCCAAACTCCGATTTACGCGCGGTGACCGACGTTCCTAGGGTTTATCCCGCATTTCGAACACAATGGAACAGTTTTCGAAAGCTAATTCGGTCATCTGTGCGAGTTATGGCAATAAACGTTCAATTTAAATTAAACCGATTTAAACGATTTTCTAGGCGTTTTAATTTGTACCGGACAAACGGTAAATCCAATTGACACGAAATTTAAAACCATACAATAATATCACATTACGGATCCGATGAAACTGGTTTCGTCGAAATCCGAGACTTTTTGAAAAATGGCTATTTTAACTCGCCAAATTAATAATTAAAAACAATTCGATGCGTTTCGAGCTGCTACGATCAAACGATAACTCCGATTGCTACGAAAATTGAAATCCGGTAATAACTAATTATTATGGATCCAATGGAACTGGTTTCGTCAAATTCTGAGACTGTTCGAAAATTGACTAATTTCACTAGTCGATTTAATATTAAAATATTCAATTTTCACAAATTAACTTTTAATTCGATTTTAAAAGTTCTAAAATATCGTTCTAACTTCAATATGATAAAACAAAATTTTACAAATCATTTTCAATCATATTTAACTCAATTTTCAATTATTTCCATAATTTAACATATTAAATTATCGATTTAATTATTCAATTAAATCCAATTAGTCAAAATAAAATTTATTTGACTTATAAATTCACTTATTAATATTTAAAAGTAATTAAATATTCGAATTTTAATTACTAAAAATCCTGGGTCGTTACATCTGCGATGTGGTGAAGGGGATTATGGTGGCTGGAGGTTGCCTGAACGCCGATGCATATGCACCGTGCATATTAAGTTCTGATGAACTATTTTGGGGTTGGTGCAGGGATGTGGCTCGAGCTTTACTCGGGTAGATCGACCAGTTTACTCGAAGAAGATTAGGGTTTTTCTCGAAGCAGAAATAGGTGGTCTCGGGTATGCTTGGTTTCAGGTTATAAAACCTTGCAGTGTCGTTTTTTATAAATTTAAATGAAATTTAATTTTTAAAGCAGGATTTTAACAGGGGTTTTAAATTTTAAGTTTGAATTCAAATGAACCTTTAAATCTAAAGTTTTCAAAATGAAAATATTAAATTTTAAGCAAGGTTTAAATCAAGTTTTTAAAATCAAGTTTAAATATGGTTTCAAGATTACTATGAATCCAGATTTTTAATTTAGATCAGTTTTGTAAATTTTAAAATATTGAACAAGTTTAAATGTTTTAAAGTAGATTTAAAAATGAGTTTGTTTTCAAATAAATGTTTAAACTTGACAGAATTGTTTTCTTTAATATTTGAATTAAAATTATGAAGTGTTTAACTTTAATTTGTAAGTTAAATAATCAATTTATTTTTAAGCTTGATTTCTTTAATAATTTAGTTTTAAACTTTTCTTATATAAGTATCTTATATAAGTAATGATTGTTCTTCACTTTTATTTTAAGGTTTATAATTTATTTAATTTTTGGATAAATGTTTAAATAGTTAAACATTTGAATCTTAAATTTTAAAATGGAATCTGAATAATTTAAAAATGTATTGTTTTAAATGCCTTTGAATGTTTAATGAAGTCATTAATAAAGTAAATGAATTATTTTAGAAATAATTAAGATAATGAAAAGGATTTAATTTATAAAAGAATTAAGGAATAATTTATTTATTTGATTTTAAATTAATGTTTTAGATTAATTTATAATTAGGGATGATTAATAATGATTTATCTAAGATAAATTTCTTAAGTAAGTAATTAATGAAAATGTTATTAGTTAATAGTGATAATTATCTAAGGATTATTTAGAAATTAATTAATGTGATTAATTTTGATAATTAATTAGATTAATTAATTGAAGATAATCAATTGTAAATGGTTAAGCATAATTACTTGATAAAAGTAATTAAGGAATTAATTTCATATTGAAATTAATTATGATAACGTGATTAGTTAAGTTAATTAATTTAGTTTAGTTAATTTAAGATATTCATTTGATGGTTTAATAAGAGTAATTACGTAATGCAATTAATGGAGCATTATTACTTTAGAAAGTAATAAATGATAAATACTGGAATGTAATTAGTAAGAGATGATTTATAATGAAGTAATTTGGGTAATTACTTTTGTAATTAATCAAGGGATTAATTAGTGAAGATAATTAATTATGGGATAATTAATTTGTTATGAGTAATTAAGGGTAGTTAATTACTGGATTTGATATTAATCAAGGGTGATTAATAATTGTATTTTAATTTTTAGGTTAATTACTAAATGTAATTAATTTAAATAAAGTAATTAATGTAAATATAAATTAGAGATCATTAATTAATATAATTAATGATGTAATTAAGAATTGTTCAATTAAGTAATAATTAATAATTAAGTGATTAATTAATGTAAGTAATTAATTATAGTTAATTAATAAATGAAGCAATTAAATGTTAATTACTAAATAATTAAGGTTAATTAATTTGTAAAATTAATTTAAGACTAATTACTTATTGTAATTAGAGAATGATTAATCAAAGGTGTTTAATCAAGTTGAATTCTTAGAGAATGATTAATTAACTAGGTTAATTAATCAATGGATATATAAGCAGGATTTATAGATGTGGTAATTAATTTAATTTATTTTAAATTAATTAGAGATAGAAGTAATTAATTTAATTCATTTTAAATTAATTATAGATGATGGATAATAAATCATTGCTTATAGATGATATTGATATTTCATTGGATGGTTGTGATCTCAGAAATAAGATGAGTAGTATCTATATGATATGGATGCTTAGTTAAAGTATGATAATATGGATTATCTGGTTGTGATGATTATCTGTTTGTGATGAGAATGTGATTATCTATTGTGATATGTGGATTATCTAGCTGTGTGTATATGGATAACGATGAATTGAATTAATTGTTTAAACTAAATTCACTTGGACATTAAGATGGCATTTGGATTTCGATGAGACTGGGATTGGGTTTCCAAATTTGGAATTTCGAAAACCAAATCGATCCAAATTAAACGTTAGGTCGTGAATCTCAAGTGAAGAGTGAAGACTCGAGGTGTAAGGACTATTCGTGTTAATACTCTGAGGGTGATTCCAATACGAGTTTAACGGGGGTAGTACTTTCAGGTTTGAGATGGTGATTCAGAATGCAAGGGCTATGGTCGTTGACTCTGAGGGTGATTCCAAAATGAGTGCAACGAGATAGTGCCTTCGGTTTCGTTCGAACCCGGAACGAACTTGTATGGATTGAATGCTTTCAGAACATCGTCAGGTGGACGATGAGCATTCTAAGATTGATGTGTCCTATAAAGGTAATCGTAGCCTTAAGCCTCATCAACCGGGAATGGATAAAACAGGGGAGGTGCAGCAACAATAAGTGGGTCATGCCTTAGTAGGATGAGATTTACCCCTGTCTAGAGGTCCCTTTTTATTTCGGTTGTGTGGCAGTTGGCGACGGCCATCTGCGTGGTGGTCTTGTTCGGGACTGTCCAGTAAGGGATGGTTCTGACTTTGTGTTGCAAGGGATTGGGAGTGATCCTCGGTACGGTGATTTAGGCCACGTACTGTGACGGGCGGTACCCCGGTAGCACTGCCATTGATGGAATTCAAAATCCAATAAGTGCATGTACGGTTTTGATTGTGTCCAAGTATGTTGGAAAGTGAGATGTAAGCATTCCGGCTATTTCTGTATTTTATTTTGAAAACCCTAGACACTATTATAATATCACTGGATTTCCTATCAAATGTTTTGGTTAGCATAAGGTAAAAACTTTTCCATGTTTATGTGTGGGAAGTCTTACGTGATACCCTTTGTTTTCAAAAGATTTTCTGAAGTTAAGCAACTTTGGATCCCGTTTACTCACACCAGACCCATGTCTGACTCGAGTGTTTATTTTCTGTTTTATTAAATTCTTGGGTACTCATGTTACGTATGAGTAGTCAAGTGATTCAGGATTACTTTGACAAATTCTGGGGGAGAAATGGAGCAGGAGGCTATAGCGTGTAGATATATATAGTGGTTCCGCTGTGTTTGAGTTGTATCTGTTTTCTCTGATGTACTTGAATTGTAATAACTATGCAGGTGCTTATAACTGTCTAGTTTGTGTTGTATTTGCTATATAACTCTGATGTATATGATACTATGTAATATTTTATGTGATATAATATAATTTATTCGTTCGCTGTGAGATTCTGATGTTGTTTGTTTGTTTCTTTTCTATCTTTTCTGTTTTCTATCCCTTTTCTTTCTTCTTAATGATGCGTCTTTCTATAGAATGAAAGGCGGGTCGTTACAATGATTTCTTCCTTAAAAACTTGCCAAGAATTATGATTAGGCACATTACGTTTGTACCAGTTATACCATTATAGCGGTTCTTTTCTTAGATAGAATGAACAAATGTCAACCCACAGTCTTTCATCTATCTGATGAAATCTAAAACATTGTTCAACTTGTTAGAGCCAATCAATCACTAGTTCCTCATTATTGAACCCCGAAAAATCAAGTTTAAGAGAAGCTAAATGGGGTACTCCTTGAAGGATTCTCTTAATAATAATAATTCAGGTATGGATTTCTTTGGTTATATGAAGGATATGGTGGTTCTTGAGGATAATATTACGAGTTCTGATAACTTCTTATTGGTATCGGCATTCGTGGAGGTGTTAGTGGTGGTGGGGGAACGGATTGTGAATTTGATGGATATAAAGGTGGGAAGATCCAGGTATTTGGGAAGACCAAGAATTTCGATGATTGTGGGGATAATGAGGTTCTTGATATGGATTTGGAGGTGGTATGTGCGGTGGTTGATTCTTGATATGTTGAATGTCTCGAGAAAGAACTGTCAATATATTATGGAACCCTTCTTGTTGAACTTGTTCGATTCGCCGATTGAACTCTTCTTGCTTCGTCTACGACGGATCTTGATGATGGAAAGGTTGATGGAATGAGTTACCGGTGTTTGATGGATCGAGTTGAGGATTCACTGACGTCTCGGGAGGTAGCTTTGATACCAAATTGGAAGGCCCTGGTTGGTCATTACCATTGGCCGTGGCTATTGCGTCAATGTTTGAAAGAAGAAGATCAATTCTGGAGTTAAAAATTGGCTTCGATCTTGTGCACGTACACAGTTGCAGATGTGCACACAAGAATAGAAAATTTCAAGAAAATAAAAATTGGGAAAGTCAAAGTTGTAACTTGAAGAAATTGTCAAAAAGATGAAAGTTTTCTTGGAGATGACAAAGCTGCTGAATAGGGCAATGATCTTTGCATATCATATATATTAGAAATGGTTCAATAGTTACAGAGAACTTAAAATCTCACAAGAATTTAGATCAAGATTGTTTTGCTGGAATCTACTGTAGAAATTAAAGAATGTTTGTACGAATTTTTTTTAAACTGCTATCTAGATTTGGCATACATGAGTCACAAATTTACTAAACCAATTTTAAAGACAAGTTTAAAATTGGAAACTGACAGGTAAGTAGATTGTAGATTCAAGAACTCAAAACTAAAGTGCAAAAGAACAAAGGAACAGAATTTGAATTTTAACATACAACAGGAAAATAAACTAACAACTATTGCTAAGTATCTACGATAAAATGTATGAACTGAGAAATTAAATTTGAAAGTTTTACCAAAAAAAATTGAAAAGAAAATAGAGAAGAACTACTGAATATAGGAAAGCAATGTAAGCAGAGACACTAGATTTTGCAATAAAAAAATGAAAATGAAAAGATATTAAGCTTCAAATTTTTTCACATAGGTTACATGTTTTACAAATGTATTTATACATAACCGAATAAAAACATTATCTCCCCTGACTTAATCAACTCACACAGCCGAAACATCTTTTTTTTTACAAATCCAAAATTACCCATTCACAAACTTAAAGAAGCCCCGTATCAGTGTGCACGTGCACACCTTGACACACACCAATATCTTGCATCTCAAGCCAAATATTCACCAATTGAAGCACATGTTACCTTCCTGCAGCATCCAACTACCGACTTCGATTATCCTTTGGCCATCTCCGATGAACCTGACTATAGCTTTTCATCTTCTTCCTTTTCTACCTGGGAGCAGTAGCCTCTTTTCTCCACATTCATGGCTACCAATTTTTGATTGTTACACACATATAGTGCGCTAACAATATTATCAGAATTGGGTTTATTTTTATGAACCTGAAATGATGTGAAGAGAAGCAAAGAGGGGTTGTCCAGTAAGAAATATATTTTTTGAGGTTTTTTGTGAAAAAAGAAGAAGATGACGTCGATGCATAACCGATGATTGTGGTAAGATACTTCGTTCCCGCTTCCATATTTAGAAGAGAGAGGGAGGATAATCAAATTCGGAATCAATGTTGAAAAGGATGAAGTTGACATCGATGTTGAAGCGGATGAAGTCGGTGTGATTTTGGTGAGCGAGAGAGAAAAACCTAAATTAAAATAGAGATTATGCGGCCGAAAATGTTAAGCGTGAGGAAAGAGCAGTGTGCGTAGATTACAAAAGACCCCACTTGTTAATCATTTATGAATTTATCAATTTTTTGACACTTATTTGCGTTGTCAATCATTATTGGTGTGCTTTAAAGTTTATAGAGAAAACTATTTACTTTTGATAACACTTTTTTAGTATCAAAATACTTTTTCATTGTTGGATTTTGTAACATTTATAAGTGTTAGAACCGAACAATATAAATGTTGCAAAATCACTGATTTGGTGTAGTGCAAATTACCAAAATACTAACAAGTCATTCAGTCAACATAATTTGCAGAACGTTTTTCATACTTTCAAATCCAATCATAGCAGTTGATGTTATGAAATCTTTCAAAGCGCCTAAGTAAACTTAGGAGTCAAAGGCAATGGAGAATTCGAAGCTAGAGAAATACCGATGAAATATGAGTCATCTACATAACCAAACACTACCATTCTGCGATGATCTATTATTGACGGTTGTTTGAATGAAGGTGCAACTTCCATGCCCAGCTAAAAGAACAACACAAAATGTCTCTACGATGATAAAACCTACTTTGGGCATTTCCATAAATGACTTGTAGTGAAAATTTCAAGTGTGTATGTCTTATTTTTCATCTCAATGAATCCGCTTTCATCCCACGTGGGTTTATACATATCCTCGTTAATTGCCATGTTATCAAGCATTACATCACATACAAATCATCAACTGTTTAGGGGTCTTCCATTGTGCAAATTCAAATGTTTCACAATGACCCAAAAACCACAATTATCATCTCTAAGCATGTTCTATATAGCAACAATGGATGACCTCATAACTTTGAGTCATTTGAATTAAACAGTAATAAAAAATTTGTTGTTTTGGCTAATTTTTTTGTCTGACCTCGAGTTATGAAAGAGAGCCTAAGACTAGCATTGGATGCACATGACAAAGAAGCCTCGACATGTTCATATAACGATGGATCTCTTTTTGTTAACTTTAATTCTTCGGATGGTCTTCCATTGCTAATTTTTTGCTACCGATGGTTCTAACAATTTTGATGTTGAGGAAAGGCTACAACGTTTAAGTCAATTTTTAACGTAACCCTCTCATTAGCTGGACCTTTTTTATATTTACTTTTAGTTACTTGAATTTTGGGTAAGTTCATGAAATCAATAATGACCCATTTTATAATCGGAAGAGTGCATGAAAGTTGCTTCCAAAAAATCAATTAACTCAAGAGGTATACAACCAATAGACTTACTCGATTTCGTAATCATATGCATACAAGGAAGGTTGTTAACTTCCTACGATACATATCCACAAATTTCAATGCTATAATCAAATTTCTTTAGCTTTGCTAAAAGAAATTCAGGTGCTTTATGAGAGACTAGTCCCAAAAGATCTTGAAACATATGTTCTTCTCTAAAAAGGTGCATAGATTTAAATGAACTTACTTTAATGCATGCACTATAGCGACAACCTCAGTTTCATCATATAGATGACCATTGGTCCAACAATGTACAGAACTTCCTATCGGTGAATGAGTTTCAAGCGACTATGAGTACTTTCCACAATACTTGTGGAAACATTATCGTAGTGTTTAGTTATGTTAGTTCATGCTAAAACAAGTATTTCTTTATATTTTGACAACCAATTATTCTGTGCATGTGTCATCGACTTCTTCTGCTTCAAAATCCATATGTCTGGAAAAACATTCAAATTATTATAATATTCTTCTTCTAAAAAAGAGTTAACCACTACAGATCAATCATCGAATTTTTTTTGATATTCTTTCTTTCTATCTTCATCTTCTAAAGAAACTTCATTTTCATCAACAATTTCTCTTCTCTTTTTGATAAAGTTAGGTTTGCAGTTTTATTGAACGGATTTTGAGACGTGCCACACACATAGTAGATGAGAAGTTGCTGACATGACTTTGATAAGTGTAAGTTTAACATTGATCACGATAACCTTAGGGAACTCATTCCTCTTAAATAATTTCTTTACACATGTAAGAACCTAAATATATGATTCCATTGTTCCCTATTAATAAGACACTGCGAATGAAGCTCCAATCGATGTGTGAGAAACCATATAGTAAGGCAATTTGTAATGATTTGTTTTAAAAGTACAATCCAATAGTAAAATTTGGCGGAACATTGTGCAAGCTTGACATATCTGGGATGACTGAAAAAAGATCAGATAAATGATCGATAGTGTAACGACTCGGAAATTTCGATCCCGAAAATTCCAGATAGTTAGGGAAAGAAGAAAAAGAGATAGAAGAAGAAGAATAGAAACCAAACTCAGAATATCACATTCGCAGCGGATAAAATATAGTATCAAATAATATTTTTACACAAAGAATACTGTATCAGTAAATTACATTTTAATACATCGGAGTTACAACATTTCACAAAACACTGGACAGTAATAATCAACATGCCCCTGATAACTACAATAATACACAGCGGAATATCCTCCAAACGTTCATGCCATCCAGCTCGCCTCCTGAGCTCCAGAACATCCTTTCCTGAAAATTCTATAATACTTGGTCCGACCCAAGCATTACATCAAAGTAACACCCGGGTCAGGTTGGAAACCAGCATGAGTAAACTCATCTAACATGAATTACAAAAGCATACAACATATATAAACCAGGGTAACTTGTATCAATTTACAACTTCACAAGTTGTTATAGACATCACTTATTTCACATATCAATTTCTAAGTACCAAAACTTAGATTAAACGGTCCAATTCACTTAAATCATTCCATTCCACCTTATTGGTTTCATAAATCAATCTATAAAGAATCGAAGTGGTTTTGGGTATTTACTAATACCCGACTCCGGTCTCTTCGAATCCAATGCCATCTTATCCCAAGTTATTTTCAAGTGAAATAAGATTCAATTTCAAATAGAATGTCACTTATACACACAATTTATCATCAATAAATTACTACATTATCACTGTCCATCTAATCATATCATATCACAAACATTTCATATCAGAGATATCAACCAATTCAAGGCATTTACAACATCCAATCATCCATAAGCAAGATTGATCACTTCCAAAATTAATTTAATTAATCTCTAATTAAATTAATTACTAATCTTTAATCACTTAGATTATCCTTACTTAACATTAACTAATTATAAACAAATTAATTGATCATCTTTTAATTATCCATCTTAATTAATCATCCTTGATTAACTATACTTTAATTAGAATAAGTAATTAAATCTTAATTTATTACAAAAATTAATTAACCTTCACCTATTCTCATTAATTACTCAAATTAATTATCCTTTAATCACTTCCATTGATTAATTATCCTTCAATTAATCGCACTTATAATTTATTAACCCTTAATAAATTATCTTATTTAATCCATACTTTAATTAATTACACAAAGTAATTAATTCTCAATTACTTTCATAAAGTAATTTATCATTTAAGTACTTAACTAATCTCTAATTACCAAGTAATTAACCTTTAATTAACTAAATTACCTTATTAATTTAATTAATTTCAAATCATTATATCTTAATTATCTTTAAGATAAAACATTAACCTTTTTAATGACTTAATTACCATTAACAAAAACCTTTGAAACTTTTTACTTTTAAATCTTCCTTTAAATTCATTTCCAAATAAAGATTTAAAATAAATTATAAGTTTAACTTTAACAAAATCTAAATCAATTTATAAAACCTTTTTAAATCCAAATGTTAAAGAAACACTTATTTTATAAAAGAAATTTATAAGGGTTTTAAACTAATTCATTTTGAATTCAAATCCTTTATAAAATATACTTTAACATTTTAAAGTTGTTTTAAACATTTTATATTTTAATAAAACATTATTTTATTTCAAACTAGAATACAAATTTAGATTTGAATCTATACTTAAACTGATTTAAGGCTTGGTTTAAATCTGGTTTTTAATTTTTTACTTTCATTTGAAATTTTGAAACACATACAGGTTTTAAACCTGTAACCAACAATTTGACCCGAGCCACATCTCAAAACCACCGAGCCAAAACCCATAAATCTTTAAGCAATTCCCTAAGCAACTCGAGTACAAACTTGAGTACAATACCACAACTCAACCCAACATCATCAGCTTCCATACATGGACCGTGCACTTGTACCGTGCCACCGACCACCTCCAGTCATCAACGACACCTTCCCCATGTCAGCGATCATCATCGCACCTTAATCCGACCATCAGAACTTTAAACCTCCCTCAAAATCGAATTCGAGCATCTTGTTACAACCTGGAACAATGACACCCAAAACTGGAACGATCTCGAGCTCCCTTCTCTGATCACCTGAACACTAGAGCCTCCGGTCACAACCTCACCAACGTCCAAACTTCCAATCTCCCAAGCATGGTGGAACTCGATCCACCAGAGAGTTCGTGATGCACCAATTCCCGATCACCCACTAAACTAGGTCTACAGACTTCTCCGATCAACCACCGCCGCCACAGTCCTTTGATCACTCATCAGCCATTTTTCCTGACCTCCCCGATCATCCTTCCACCTCCAGAAGAAACATCATCCACCCCGACCACTTAGATTATCAAAGAACCTCAAAATATCAATTTATGGTCAAACCAGAACTGCACCCAAATCCACTACTAAAAATTATGATATTACCTCTAAAAATCATAATTTCGAATGATGTTTCAGATCATATGTCTAAAACAAGAAATCAGCAAGTTTGAATTCTCACATATCCTAAGTCCACTCTATTCTTTTTAAGTTCCAGAGACATATAAGTTTATTTTAACTTAATTAAAATTTTAAACTTTACTTCATGATTTAACAAACAAGTTTTGTTTTAAATCTAAGTCCTAACAAAGATTAGATCAAATGGAAATGAATTTTGAATAAAATTTTGAATCTGGAAACTAAAGCAGGAAACACAAATACATGCATATACCTATACATTTATATCTACCGAAAATTGTACACTTATATAAATACACACAACAATACATATTTCTAGATATAAACATGCAACCAAAATCATATATTTAATTTTTATAAAGACTATTACTTACCTTAAATTATGCAAATACAGATCCTGAACCTGCTTTTGAAAGCTGAAGGTGATAATTCTCGGATTGCTTTTAAACTAGAAGATACTAGATGATTTGAGACAGTTTGATTTTAGTTCTTACTTTGGTAACTTCAGTCTTGGGTTTGAATTATCAAGCTTAGCTTCCAGGATAGAGATTACCAGTTTAGCGTTGCATTGAAATTTGTTTTTGAAAATGGTTTGCAGGCTGGTTTTTGGTTCTTTGGTTTCACAGGACTTGATTTTCTCATTCATTTTTTTTATGAAGAATAGAGATGAGCAAATATACATCCTTAAAAATAAATTGACACTTTTTGAAATTCATCACACTTGTTGATTTGTTAATTCTCTTAAGCTACACTTGTCATTTGTGAAAATTTATGTTTAAATCCTCTTTTTTTAAATAATTTTATAAATCTTGTTTTAAACCCTCTTTAGTTTATGTTTATATAATTATGTAATATGACATATGTTTTAATTTTATATCTATATATTTCCTTTAACACATTTTCTCTTACTATATTTATAAAATCTTTTAAAGAAAATAATATAGAACTGCCTATATTCTAATAAAAATCGAACATACATATTTTTTTTATATCCAATTTATTTTAAGATGTTTATTCTTTGAACTTCCCATTCAAATTCAATTTAAAATCAACTCATATATATATATATATATATATATATAAACACTTAAACACACCCATATTTAACTTGTTTGAAAATAAAGAAAATTTTTGCTATTAAAATCAACTCATATATATATATATATATATATATATATATATAAACCATCATTATTATTTGTTTTAAAAGAACAATTTGTCAATTTCAAGTAATTATATTGGGAGATTATCAAATAAATATTTATCCAGATATAAATATTTGTTATCAGCTTTATTTTTTTAATTTATAAATCAGTATTTATAATAATTAACACAGTTAATTATCAATTAACAGTTACTCCAAAATTCGGGTTATCACATTCCTCCCCCCATTGAATTTTTCGTCCCCGAAAAGGAATGAAGCCAGAATTTTATTAAAATACTATTTATTAGTCACATTACCTTTTGAAACTATAAACTCTCTTTTATTTAAGAATTTTTTTAAGACACTTTTAAAATCTACATAGTATTACAAAAATAGTTTTATAAAAATACTTTTATAACTCGATGTCTCAACCAGTCCATCCTTGTTCTCACAGAAATTCGTTCATACGTTGATCACCGTAAGACTGAAAATCTACAAATACCTGGTAAACCTATTTTCAACACCCAGTGAAAATATTTGGAAAATAATTTTATTGAAAATATAGAAAATATTTTTGAAATTAAGGAAATATCTTTGGTGAGAATGCTTTGGAAATCATCATTCCCATCCATGATCGTAGTTACATCCTGGGTTATGTTACCATCGCAGCAAAAGTCCATGTAGCTATAGGCGCTCTGCACCCCTCGATTACGCTATGGAACCCACAACAGATCGCAGTTACATTCCAGGGTTATGTTGCCATCACAGCAAAAGTCAATGTAACTGTAGGCATAAGCACCCTCGATTTTTGCTGCCAAAAATGAAACTTCTCCACTCCCACATAGGTCGTAGTCTACCGACGTAAAATCAAACGCAGACTGTTGGCTCTCAACAGCACACATGACTTTCACTATGTTACCATAGGTCGCAGTCTAGCGATATAAAATCAAACGCAGACTGTTGGCTCTCAACGGCACACACGACTTTCGCTATGGTCTGCAGTAGATCGCAGTGACATCGAGTTACACTGTCGTCACAGCATAACCCAAATGCCTCTGTAGGCCTCAGCGCCCTCGATTTCCACTATACAATACACAAAATCCTCAGGAACTAGTTTTTTCCGGACTCCTCGCAGGACCAACTTTAGAACCTCCCCCTTTGAGGCTCAAGGCAGTACCAACCTATGGTACTCCTGAGAAGTTCATTTCAAGGGAGCGCCTTTTTCTCCCGAGCCATTTTCAAAACACTTTATACTATACACATATAGTATCTTCCAAATCATACACCTAGTATGAATCCCATATAAATCTCCTTTCTCAAAATCGATTATCCCAAAATCGATAATTCTCAAGCTAAGCTTTCCAAATCCAATATTGATTTTGCCCAAAAATCAAAAGCCTTCCAAATCCAAAGGTTCCCAAAAACCCTTCCTCCAAAATCATTCTCATAAGATCCTTTATATATATAGATATATATATAACCATGAAAAATCCTTGGATCATTTCAAACTTGTATAAAACCCCTTTTATACTTCAAATATTTTCAAAACCCTTTCCTTCCGGCAATAGATTCAACAAGGGAAGATTTATCTTATATAACAAAGATATATAATTTTGTTTATTCCAAATCAAATATTCTAATTTGATTTCTCATTTCTTTTCTTCATAAAATGAACCTTAAATCATCGAAATATCCTATTTCCATTTTATTTCATTGTATATTTTACAAAATATACTTTTCATTTCAAAAATCATTTCACATTTCTTATCCACAAATTTCCAATATTACTTTCATTCAAACCCGTACGATGTACACATATCATCCGTACGCTATATCAATCTGATCGCTCACTCAATCACACAATTGCACTTCCGAACTAGTATCGTCCTTCTGATATTCTAGTGTGGACTCAGATATGGTTTCTTGATCAGAAATCGTCATTCTCCTTGCATAGCCTAACTATGATAGAGAATATCAAGAACCAATCAACAATCCATATCCAGGTTCGCCGTCGAAAATTGAGTGAAAAGTCCCAACTCGGATCGATAATACTATCTCATAATTCTGTGCTCGAATCTGGATCACTATGCGAATAGAATATATATGTTCATCATATGTATTTATCTTCATAGATTATTAACCAAATCAATTTCCTTTTCTGTTCACCTTCATATATGATTCTATTCACTTATTCATATTTGCCTCAATCCTCTCTAGGATTACCACTTTAATTCTTATCTCAATTGGGTAATTAATCATAAACAGTTTGCAATCTGTCCATCTTATATTTAGAAAATAGCTTGAAAAGTTTAAAATAGATATATAGTAGAAAAATACTTATTAGTTTGTAAAATAGCTCTATAGTAGTTAAGTAATTGTAAAATAGTTAGAAAATAGTCAAATAATTATAGAAATTTTAAATAATTGCAAAATAGTTGTAAAATAGTAATTAATTTATAAAATAGTTGAAAATAGTGATTAGTTTATAAAACAGTTGAAAGATTGTTAAATAGTTCCAAAGATAATTGTAAAACAAGAATAAGATAGTTTTAGGTTTAAAAAGAAAAGCTGTATAGTAAATAGTTTGGAAAAATAGATTTATATTAAAACAATTTATTTTGAAAATAGTCCAGAGTCAAACTGTTCAATTTCCAATCTCCATTTCCAATCAATTCAATTTAAATTTCCACTTCCATTTAAATTGACTCTATTCCAATTTAAACAACTTCAATTTCCATTGAGATTGATTTAACCCAATTCAAGTTGAATTAATCCTTGATTTCTTTCCTAAGTTCAAATCAAATTCCATTTGAATTTACTTATTCAACTTTAACCACAATTTTCAATTAATTCAAATAAATTTCAAATTGAACCAATTTCAGTTCATATCAATTCCAATTGAACTAATCCCAATTCCCATTTGAATTTTACACTCATTCAACTTCAATTTCATTTCAAATCAATCCAATTCAAATTTCCATTTGAATTTTAAAACTTATCCATCTTCAATCACAATTCCAATTAATTCAAATCAAATTCAATTTGAACTAATTCAATTCAAATTTCAAATTGAAACCATCCCGAATTATATAAATTCAAGTTAAATTTTTAAATGTTGATTTAATCCTTTCAATCAAATCAACTTATATCTTTAAACCATTTAATTCTGAATTCAAATTCCAATTTTTAACCTATTTCAAAGTTCAAATAATAATTCAAATCCTTTTAAAACAACTAAATCTTTGAAATTAATTTTAATCATCAAATTTCAATTTTTGAAACCAAACCTTTGAAGTTTTATCTTAAACATTCAAATCATATGTCCAAAATGATTCCATTTTATCTTAATAATGGATATATTACGACAATCCTTTTCTTTATTCATTTAAACAGATCTAATTCACAGTTTAAAGGTTATCAATAACAATAGGATGGTATCATTCAAATTATTTTAAAACATCCATCCATTTCCAATTTTCAGATCTCAAACCCATTTTTGAGATCACACAAACTCCCAATTTAAAACTACCATTTAGCTTTCCAAGTTAAATCTCAATTTCATTTTGAAATTTCCAATCCAGATTGTCCGTTCTAAACTTATTTAATTTCCCCAAAATTAATTTCACTTTAATTTAATCCAGACAACTTTACTCAATTAGAATTCCCATTCAAATTTTAAACTTCACATTAAAAATCTTTCCACTTATAAGTTCAAAAACTTATCATTTTGGGTATCACATCTCTTTCCAAATTTAAAACTCAACGTTTGGAGTTTATTTCAAACCATTTTCGATATTATGTATATTCCTCATATATACATATTATTTCCTTTACACACCAAGTTATCCTTAAATTTTAAACTACCTTTGGTTTTTAATTCGAAACAAATTCCTTTAAATTTTCAAACAACTCTTGCTTGAAATAGGGCCCTTCATTCAAATACATTAAATAACATTATTTCTTATTTCTTATCACTTTGAAACAATTTTCAAATTCTGTACCCAGATTTAAAACTTCACAATTTAGATCACCTTCAGTTTCAATTTATAAGTCATACTCACCAAAATGTTTACTTCCTTAAAACATTTCATTAAGGTCATTACAATTGGTAACCAATTTACTATTATCTTATTCTGAAAATTCTTCTCCAAATTTAATTTCAGTTTGAATCTATTTCAACCTTATCGTTATTCAATTTCAATTTGGTTGTATTTCTATTATCACTTAATTTAATTCCAATAATTTAACAACCAATTTACCTTAACATTTATTAGAAAGAAATATTGCTTTACATATCAAAATATAATCTTATATAAAATTATTTACCTTTAAAATCATTTAAAAACCTTTATATAAGAAAATAACAAGTACGCTCTCATATATTTATATACACTCAACTCATTTTTAGGGTATTATTGACCCTATCCTTAATGAGTACACCCACCAGAGCCAAGGTTCTCGCTTAACCTTTGGTCTGATACCAAATGTAACGACCCGGAAATTTCGATCCCGAAAATTCCAGATTGTTAGGGAAAGAAGAAAAAGAGATAGAAGAAGAAGAAGAGAAACCAAACTCAGAATCTCACATTCGCAGCGAATAAAATACAATATCAAATAATATTCTTTACACAAAGAATACTGTATTAGTAAATTACATTTTAATACATCAGAGTTACAACATTTCACAAAACACTGTACAGTAACAATCAACATGCCCCTGATAACTACTATAATACACAGCGGAATACCCTCCAAATGTTCATGCCATCCAGCTCGCCTCCTGAGCTCCAGAAGTCCTTTCCTGAAAATTCTGTAATACTCGGTCTGACCCGAGCATTACATTAAAGTAACACCCGGGTCAGGCTGGAAACCAGCATGAGTAAACCCATCTAACATGTATTACAAAAGCATACAACATGTATAAACCTAGGTAACTTGTATCAATTTACAACTTCACAAGTTGTTATAGACATCACTTATTTCACATATCAATTTCTAAGTACCAAAACTTAGATTAAATGGTCCAATTCACTTAAATCATTCCATTCCAGCTTATTGGTTTCACAAATCAATCTATAAAGAATCGAAGTGGTTTCGGGTATTTACTAATACTCGACTCCGGTCTCTTCGAATCCAGTGTTATCTTATCCCAAGTTATTCAAGTGAAATAAGATTCAATTTTAAATAGAATGTCACTTATACACACAATTTAACATCGATAAATAACTACATTATCACTGTCCATCTAATCATATCATATCATAAACATTTCATATCAGAGATATCAACCAATTCAAGGAATTTACAACATTCAATCATCCATAAGCAAGATTGATCGCTTCCAAAATTAATTTAATTAATCTCTAATTAAATTAATTACTAATCTTTAATCACTTAGATTATCCTTACTTAACATTAACTAATTACAAACAAATTAATTGATCATCTTCTAATTATCCATCTTAATTAATCATCCTTATTTAATTATACTTTAATTACAATAAGTAATTAACTCTTAATTTATTACAAAAATTAATTAACCTTCACCCATTCTCATTAATTACTCAAATTAATTATCCTTTAATCACTTCCATTGATTAATTATCCTTCAATTAATTAAACTTATAATTTATTAACCCTTAATAAATTATCTTATTTAATCCATACTTTAATTAATTACACAAAGTAATTAATTCTCAATTACTTCCATTAAGTAGTTTATCATTTAAGTACTTAACTAATCTCTAATCACCAAGTAATTAACCTTTAATTAACTAAACTACCTTATTAATTTAATTAATTTCAAATCATTATATCTTAATTATCTTTAATATAAAACATTAACCTTTTTAATGACTTAATTACCTTTAACAAAAACCTTGGAAATTTTTTACTTCTAATCTTCCTTTAATTCATTTCAAAATAAAGATTTAAAATAAATTACAAGTTTAACTTTAACAAAATCTAAATCAATTTACAAAACCTTTTTAAATCCAAATGTTAAAGAAACACTTATCATTTATAAACGAAATTTATAAGAGTTTTAAACCAATTCATTTTGAATTCAAATTCTTTATAAAATATACTTTAACATTTTAAAGTTTTTTTCAACATTTTATATTTTAATAAAACTTTAGTTTATTTCAAACTAGAATACAAATTTAGATTTGAATCTATACTTGAACTCATTTAAGACTTTGTTTAAATCTGGTTTTCAATTTTTTATTTTCATTTTAAATTTTAAAACACGGACAGGTTTTAAACCTGTAACCAACAATTTGACCCGAGCCACATCTCAAAACCCCTGAGCCAAAACCCATAAATCTTCGAGCAATTTCCTAAACAACTCGAGTACAAACTCAAGTACAATACCATAACTCAACCCAACATCATCAGCTTCTAAACATGCACCGTGCACTTGCACCTTGCCACCGACCACCTCCGGTCATCAATGACACCTTCCCCATATCGGCGATCATCATCACACCTTAATCCAATCATCAAAACTTCAAACCTCCCTCAAAATCGAATTCGAGCATCTCGTTACAACCTAGAAAAAAAACACCCAAAACTGGAATGATCTCGAGCTCCCTTCTCCGATCACCTGAACACCGGAGCCTCCGGTCACAATCTCACCAACGTCCAAACTTCCAATCTTTCAAGCATGGCGGAACTCGATCCACCAGAGAGTCGTGATGCACCAATTCCCGATTACCCACTAAACTAGGTCTACAGACTTCTCCGATCAACCGTCGCCGCCACGGTCCTTTGATCACTCATCAGCCATTTTTCCTGACCTCCCCGATCATCCTTCCACCTCCAGAAGAAACATAATCCACCCCGAGCACTTATATTATCAAAGAACCTCAAAATATCAATTTCAGGTCAAACCAGAACTGCACCCAAATCCACTACTAAAAATTATGATATTACCTCTAAAAATCATAATTTCGAATGATGTTACAGATCATATGTCTGAAACAAGAAATTAGCAAGTTTGAATTCTAACATATCCTATGTCCACTCTGTTCTTTTTATGTTCCAGAGACATATAAGTTTATTTTAACTTAATTAAAATTTTAAACTTTACTTCATGATTTAACAAACAAGTTTGGTTTTAAATCTAAGTCCTAACATAGATTAGATCAAGGGGAAATGAATTTTGAATAAATTTTGAATCTGGAAACTAAAGCAGGAAACACAAATACATGCATACGCCTATACATTTATATATAAAGAAACTTGCACACTTATATATATACACACAACAATACATATTTCCAGATATAAACATGCAACCAGAATCATATATTTAATTTTTATAAAGACTGTTACTCACCTTAAATTATGCAAACAGAGATCCTGAACCTGCTTTTGAAAGCTTAAGGTGATGATGCTCTGATTGCTTTTAAACTGGAAGATACTAAATGATTTGAGACAGTTTGATTTCAGTTCTTGCTTTGGTTACATCAGTCTTGGGTTTGAATTATCATGCTTAGCTTCCAGGATAGAGATTACCAGTTTAGCATTGCTTTGAAATTTGTTTTCGAAAATTGTTTGCAGGCTGGTTTTTGGTTCTTTGGTTTAACAGGACTTGATTTTCTCATTCATTTTTTTTATGAAGAATAGAGATGTGCAATTATACATCTTTAAAAATAAATTGACACTTGTTGAAATTCATCACACTTGTTGATTTGTTAATTCTTTTAAGCTACACTTGTTATTTGTGAAAATTTATGTTTAAATCCTCTTTTTTTAAATAATTTTATAAATCTTGTTTTAAACCCTCTTTAGCTTATGTTTATATAATTATGTAATATGACATATGTTTTAATTTTATATCTATATATTTCCTTTAACACATTTTCTCTTACTATATTATAAAATCTTTTAAAGAAAATAATATAGAACTACCTATATTCTAATAAAAATCGAACATACATTTTTTTTATATCCAATTTATTTTAAGATGTTTATTCTTTGAATTTCCCATTCAAATTCAATTTAAATCAACTCATATATATATATAAACACTTAAACATACCCATATTTAATTTGTTTGAAAATAAAGAAAATTTTCCTATTAAAATCTACTCATATCTATATATATAAACCATCATTATTATTTGTTTTAAAAGAACAATTTGTCAATTTCAAGTAATTATATTAGGAGATTATCAAATAAATATTTATCCAGATATAAATATTTATTATCAGCTTTATTTGTTTAATTTGTAAATTAGTATTTCTAATAATTAACATAGTTAATTATCAATTAACAGTTACTCCGAAATTCGGGTTATCACAGGTAGAAGCATATTCATGGTGAACCGAATAATGTGCATCCATTGAGAGTTTCATGAACTGTTGCATAACCAATCTTCCCTTGGTATTCTACAATTTAAGTTTCATTTTGGAATTGTATTCTAATCGTTGAAAAGTTGCTTGGGTTATCAACTTTCAAAATAAATAAGACATGCCTTGGTCTTGCTCCACTCGTAGTCATCGTTTCAACTTTTTACAGCTCATGATAATTGATTCTTGCCACATATGCATAACCAATAAGCGACCGAGGGAGGGGTTGATTATGCTTTCCACCAAGTTCCCATATTCCATCGGAATTACAAGTTGAACTTAAATTGAATGGACAAAAACACATTCTACTTCCATTTCTTCTTCTTTTTTGCTTAGTTTTAAGAGCACAATCTTTTTTTTATAACTACAATTTTCACCATCCTGTTCACATATTAATACCATCCATGATCCATTTCTACTAACGTTTATGTTCCAAAGTTGGACTTTTCTAATAACGATTACTCAATTGATATTCCTTCCACGCTTGATGTACCAATCTCGTACTTATTCTTTTGAATCACGTAGCTGCGACATGTTAAATATTTGTTAGATAAAAACGTACAACAACGACATAATAAAACACAAATGGAATTTAAAAATGTACCCGATCAGTTGTAAACAATGGAGCTAAATCTGTATAATCTACGTTAACATTATATGATGGTTAAAATTTTCAATCTCTTTATCAACAACTATATCTTCTTCATCATTTGGGGCTTCTAATTTTATTCGTCCTCCCCTCTGTGCACTTCATTTAGTTGAAAAATTCAAGAAGTATAAATCGTAAAAAAATGATTAAAAACAATATAGGATTATCGAATCAATGTTAAGCAACAATGTTTTATTGAAATTTTAGTTCCTCCTCAACATAGTATTGTCGAACTAATATATTGTCCTCAAAGTTGTTTCGATAATAACATGTTGACTAGAAAATATAAATTCAATGTTAGCCTACTTAAAACATTTATTCTCTCTAAAATGTGACAACTACATGTCGTGTGACCTACATACTTATTATGTACAATAATTCAACAATCAAAATCGTTTTTTCTATGTTAACTTGGAGGATAAGTACACAACGATTAAAACCTAGAAACGTTTAGTCAATTGACCTTCATCATCTTTCCATAAATTGAATAGGCACCTCGCACTACAAGGAATATGGTAAATAGCGACGAAAGCTTCTGACAGCTATTTCCGACGGCTGACTAAATCTGTGACATTGTCATAGATAAAAGATAGTAGCCATCAAAATCCATCGAAAACTGACGTAAATTAGTCGTCGGCGGCCATCGAAAGCCGTTAAAAATTATCGTGTATACAGGCTCCAGGCCGAGAGCCATCTTCATTATTCCATCTTCCCAAAAATCAATCCAATCCTTAACCCACTACTACCTCCCGATCGTTAGCCAGCCCCCACGCCTCTTTGGTCATCTTCTACTTCACCGTTCTCCACTCTCGACAAGCCTGGACACTTCATCAATCTCCAATCAGAATTTATTTCTAAACCCTAATTAATTTTGATTTGTTACATTGGGGTTAATTTGTTATTATAGTTGTATAATACCCTATTGATTGTCTATTATACTCTATTGAATACTAATTAGGTTGGTATTACAATTGTTTATCATTTAAATATTGATAAAAAAAATTGTTTAGTGTATATGTGTTTGATTTTAGTGCATATGCGTATTAGGGCTATTTTAGATTAATTAGAGTCAATGCTCAAGATTTAGTGTATGTGTTTTTAGGGTGACGAAAATGATGATTTAGTGTATCCATTTCTTAGAATATAAATAAATTTTAGTACAAATTGTTGCACAATATGCTTTACTTTTTATAAATTCTATAGAGAATTTTGGCTCTGTCTGATAAGTATTGTATATGATCGTTGTATGGATGTTCGTTTTTATCACAGAACGAAAATTCATATTCATCCGATATAATATTTGTCCATGTATTAGACAAGTTATAAACACAATAGAGTAATTATATTTTGCAAATCATTTCATTTTAAATGTTTCACAAAATTTCGACAAGACTTTCTTTTAGTTCCCTATGTACATGCATATGTGTACGATACATGAAACAAAGGGGAAGTGCTACCAAAATTTTATTCAATCGTTTAAAATGAAATGATTTATAAAATATAATTACTACTGTGTTTGTAATGGAAAGTAGCATGACCAACCATCAAAGTGTAAAACAATAACCTAAAAATTGTAGATTATATTATATAATAATTTGTGTAAATTAAATTGAAAATAAAATAATATTATATATTTGTGAAAATTTAAATGTATGATTTAATTGAAAAATAAAATGTCAACAAGTAAATGATTAATACGTTTTTATGTTTTAAAGTAGGAAAAATGGTCAATTATTTTATCGATCAGAGATGGATGTACAAACAAAGTAGAGAAACTGGAGGCACAATAAGTGAACATTTATAAAATGGTGTACACGTCTTTATTGAATACACTTTAAGTAATAATGGGAACGGTGAAGAAATTCGATGTCCATGCAGTAGGTGCAAATTATCAAAGCATTTGATATCAGATATGGTAATAGTTCATTTGCGCCAATACGGTTTTCTTCCGAATTATTTGGTATGGGATCGTCATGAAGAACTTATAGCACGTAATCCTGTATATTCGAAGGAGGAGGTGGATACTAAATTTTTTTCAACGAATCTCATAGAAGATATGGTTGAAGATGCAACATGTTCAATGTTCCCTACTGTTGAAGTTGATAGTGACGATGTTAATGTCGAAGAAGAACCTAGTATTGGAGAAATTCTTTTATGAACTATTGTATCTTACTAAAAAAACCCTTCGTGATGGTTGTACAAGCGGTAATTAACTATCAGTAGCTGCATAATAAATTGCTTTGAAATCAAAATACAACTTCATAGATGCTAGGTTTACAGCTATACTACAAGCTGCAAAACGACACATGCCACACGATAATTTAATGTACGAAAATCATTATGAAATGAAAAAACTTATGTCTGCTTTTGGTTTGTCGTATCAAAAAATAGATACATGTTTAAATGTTGCATGTCACTTTGAAAAGAAGACATCAATATTAGAAATTGTAAAATATGTAATGAGGAAAGATACAAGCCAAGAAAAAAAGAAGGGAAATGAAGTCCCGTCCAGGTGTATACTTACCCATCACTCATAGGCTTCAAAAGTTATATGCATCTTCTGCAACTGTGCGTCATATAAGATGGCACTGTGTGTGAACACATGAAGAAAGGACGTTAACACACCCAACCGATGGAGAAGCATGGAAGCATTTTGATAAGACATACCCCACTTTCGCAGCGGAGGGCCGTAATGTTAGACTTTTTTACGTATGGAAAGATTTTCACCATTATATCAATTTGGTTCAAAATATTCATCTTGGCCTATAATTGTTACGTGGATGTGCATGAAAACTCCATATATGTTTCTCACTATCATCATCCGTGTCTCTAATAATCCGACATAAGGAATCGAAGTATATTTACAACCGTTGATTAAAGAGTTAAAAACATTATGGTACGAAAGTGTTGAAACATATGGCATTTCAAAAGAAAGAATTTTCTACGTTCGCTTCTCTATTGTGGACTATAAACGACTTTCCTGCATATGCAATGCTTTCGGGTTGGAATACGGCTGGTCGTCCAGCTTGTCCTTATTGCATGGAAGAAACGAGCATTTTCTTTACTGCGTAGGAAGAAAATTTCATGGTTTGACTGTCATCGGATTTTTTTCCATATTAATCATCCTTTTAGAAAAGATAAAAAACTTTACAAGTAATAGACTTGAGACCTTGCGATCACCAACAATTTGGTCAAGCGAAGATATTTATGATATTGTAAAGGATTATCTAAAGTTACATGAAGCTAGCGAACAAATTAAAATTCAAGGTAAATCAACAGTTCATAATTGGTGCAAACAAAGTATATTTTCAGAGTTGCGTTACTAGAAAAATCTCCTAATTCATCATAGTATCGACGGGATGCACAATGAGAAAAATATGTTCGTTAATGTATTTAACACAATTCTGAATGTTAAGAAAATACTAAAAATGAATTGAAATCAAGATGTGATATAGAGGCAATATGCAATCTTCCTGAGCTTCGTATGAAGCCAAATGACCCAAAAAACCCCAAAGCATGCTATGAGCTAGACAGTAATCAAGTTAAAGTACCGTTAAAGTGGGTGAAAGGATTAAGATTTCCTGATGGGATTTCCTCTAATATGCATAGATGTGTCGACTATAAGAACGATAAACTGAGTGGGATGAAAAGTCATGATTGTTATGTAATGATGGAACATTTGTTACCCGTCGCTTTCAATGAGCTATTGCCAATAAAAGTTTGGACGGTTGTAACAGAACTTAGTTTGTTTTATAAGGAGCTTTGTTCGACTATGTTAAAAGTTGATCGTCTATGTAAAATTGAGGAAGAAATTCCTATACTGCTTCGCAAACTGGAGAAAATATTTTCTCCAGGTTTCCTTAATGTAATGTAGTATTTATCTGTTCATCTTCCGTTTGAACCACGTCTTCGTGGTCCTTTTCAATATGGATGGATGTATCCGTTTGAAAGGTATGAATATTGTGTATGTTAAATTTTAGTTTAACTATATGTAATAAAATTTATTCTTAACAGGTACTTAAACCATTTAAACCATTTAAAGAAAAAAGTGAGACAAAAAGCACGAGTTGAAGATTTGATATGCAAATCATATATCGAAGAAGAAACTTCGTTCTTTTTATCTCATTATTTCAGTGATCATGCGAACTTATCTTTTGAAAGTGCTACGCGAAATGATTAGGGCATTGAACAAGATTCTTTCGAATCAGTACTATCTATTTTTAGATAGTAGGGACGCCCTACTGGAAAATGTGTGGAAGTACGGTTAGCCGATAGAGATTACCATGTAACCAACACATATGTTCTTCTTAAATATGGAGAAGTTGCGCCGTTTGTTAGGTATTATTAAATAACACGTCTAAAATTATTTACTTGAATAATACATGTGTGTATTCATTATAATGCAGTATATTATCTATATGCAGTATTTGCGAATCGCAGCATCCAAGTGGCGATATCAGCAAAAAAATTGTTACTTGGTTTTCGAACCACGTATATGATCCGGTAAATTCTATGGTCGACGAAATGTTGAAATAACTTGCGATGAGACCAAAAAGAAAAGTCAAGACATATCCAATATTTTTTGTCAATGGATACAAATTCAACACCAAAGAGTATGGGGCTGAAAAATTAACTAACAATACCAGTGTATATGTTAAAGGTAGTGATGATCCGAATGATCACTTGAATAATTTTTACGGCGTGTTAACTCAGCTTTTGCAATTAACATATTTCACCAGACCCGCAGAAGAAGTTTATTTGTTTAGATGCAAATGGTTCCGTAATGTTCTAGGTTCTATAATCAATGTGCACCATAAGTATAATATTATTAAAATAAAGCATACATCACGTTATCATAAGTATGATCTGTTTATACTAGCAAAACAAGCCTTACAAGTTTATTATGCTCCTTATACATCTCTAAAAAGAGATAAAACAAATTAGTTGGAAGTTTTAGAACGAAGGTAAGATTTACATTTGATGGAAAAAATATTCTAGAAGAACAAGAGTACCAAACGGATATCGAGGAAAATGTCGAAATTACAACAACATATAATCAAATCGATTTTGGACCTCTAAATGACGAATCAAGTGTATTAGTAGAAGCATTTGAGATCACAGAGGAAAACAATATAGAGTATGAGGCCGATTCTGAATCACAAAACGACGAGGACTGATTTAATAGTACACATGTTGAAAAATGGTCATTTATGGGAGCATTAATGTTACACTTTATTGTATGTTATATGCGATTATTGTTGTTAAACTTGATTTGTTTACTCATAATTGAATGATATGTTCTGCTATAATAAAATAATATGTATATGACAGGTATTACAGTTGTCTTTTTTTAGGCGGCAGAGTTCTTCGCAGTCTGGTTTCCTCTCTTCGTCTCAGAGAGGGACCGTTCGCAGCGGAGATGATGGAAGCGGCCCGTTACAGGAGACACTGTGTACCGTAGTTAGATTGCTTTCGAAAGCAGATGACTTGTAAGTATTAAATTTATTTCAGCATTATAAATATTTTGTATGATATATTAGCCATGATTTGTCTGTATCATATTTAATGCAGAGCTTTTGAGCTTGAGCCTTCCAATATAACTCTCAATATATTTAGGCAAGCAAACATGAGCCATATGACTACATGTTGGCCGAAATGGAGTAGGATCGCAGAGCATGTCCGGAAGAGCATTTGGCATAACTTTTTGATAAGTGTAAAATTATATATCATTATATATAACCACTTTACAATATGCTGACTAAGTATAAATGTATAACTTATATTTTTTTCAACATATATACAAGGTGAGGTAGACCTGCAAAAGCAGGATATTGCTCTTTGCCAGTGCCACTGAAACTCAAAAGTTGCAAAGAATTACCGAGATACGATGTCTACCATCAGAAAATCCGAAAGGAAGCCAAACTGGACGGACGCTAGTGTATGAGATGCTTGGGTCGCATGGTAGGGTAACGATGAGTTTAGGGTAAGTTTATCAGTTGTAACCTTAATTTGTTCAGTAGAGAACACAATTTATACCTGTAAAATATAATCCTAAATTTAATTTGCAAGCAGAGTCAGAAAGGAACTCGACAAAGTAGCAAAAAAATCCAATCACACATCGTGGTGCCTCGAAATCATTTCAGCATCATCACGGGGACCTGCTAAATTGATTAATTGCAATTACGAATAGTTATTACATTTTTTGTATAAATTTGTATGAATAAAAATAATCTACACCAATTATTGCAGGAAAGAGTGCGTGAGGCTCCTGTTTCATATATAGATGTATTTGCGCATACCCATGCTGTGACGCTGACGACGAGGGATCGATGACGTATGTCTGGCATGAGGATGATAAAGCATACGCCGCACATGTAAGTATAATTTTAATTATAAATTATTAAATAATGATCATTTTAATTAATTAGCTATAAAATATTATAATAATGTCATGTAATATTTACTTGTATTTAATTTTGCTTTGTAAAAGATTTATGCAAGCACGTGCGCAGATGCTTAAGCATTCAAGACGAAGCAGTTGACCACTGATGAGGATCTCCCTTATGGACCCGACAAAGAGAAATAAATGTCATGACTACGACAATCAATCGGTAATTTATAAAAAATTAACTAAGTTGTAAAAATTATTTCGACTTGTTTTGTAGGCTTGGGCTTAACAAAAGGCCTATCAAAAGACTCAGAACAATGTTGAGATTAATGAGTTTCGACAGCAAATTGGACAGCTGTGGGAGCATGACCATCTCCGAGCAGCGGAAATGGAGCAACTAAACCCGCGTTTGGCCAACTATATGGACCTCATGGAGCATTCCGTTCGTCTGGTGGTTCCGGAGCCGATGACGAGTCATGAGGTACGTTTTGCAATTTTTGTTTTTAAAACTTGTGTACATATACAATGAGAGATAGTGATGTTGATTAGTGGACATTTTGTGCTTGATATTGATTTGTGGGGTTTGATATTGGATGTATATATTGTACATTGATGTTGGATCTAGATATTGCAGTTGGATGATGATAGCTTGGGTTGTACTGATTGGAATATTTGAGTTTGTGATAGTAATGTTTAAGTTTTATGTTATTATTGATACAGATACCGATTTTAGCTAATATATCTAATATATATATATATATATATATATATATATATATATTGATTTTGATGTGTTATGATATATATTGATATCGATGTGCTATTGGGTTGCTGGAAAAAAAAATCTACTCAGATTTTTGACGGCTACTTGCGGTTTGCAACGGCTACTGACGGTTGCCGACGGCTTATATGTCGAAATATTCTAATGGCTTCCGTTGGCTAACCGGTCGTATATACCGACGACTTCTAATAGTTTTCTGCTGTGTTTGTAAGCCACGTGGACGTCAGCACCATCGAAAAAAAACGTCGAAACTGCTGTCAAAAAAGCTGTCCGAGACCGTCGTAAAGCTATCGTCGTTTTCGTCGGAAATGGACGAAAGCCGTGTTCTAATATACCGATAGCATTTCCAACGGCTTCCGACGGCTTGGAGCCGTCCAAAACGATCGTATTTCTTGTAGTGCCGTTGCCAACGTCGATGGAAACGACACTTTCTTGCGTTGCAACCAGCCTCTCTTCTTTCATCGTGTAATCTTCATAGCGTTGCTCAGGATCCATCAAAAAAGTGATTGACGACTAGAATTCATAGAGAGGTTTAGGGTTTAATTAAACAAGGTTAATTTGGTTATTTAAATAAAAGTGAATAAAGGCCGCCAACTCTTAAATACCAGTATTTAGTAAAAGAGGTTGATTTTTTTTATAAAAAAAACCATTCCCATTCATATTTGGAATCACTTTAACAATGTCCTACTAAAATCGGTTATTGAGAAAATCCGATCTATAGAAGATTGAACGGTGTAAAATTTAATTCGTAGCTTAGAAAGAAAAAAAAGAATATTAGGTGAATTAGGAAATAATACTAATTTGGACAGAGAGGAGCTTTTATTTTTGAAATTGAAGTGAAAGAAGAATGCATCGGAGAGAACTCAATATACAAGGTTGGTAATGAAGAAGAGATGGGGATTTAAACTTAATTTTATAGTGTAATACAGATGAATATATTTTACACATAAAAAGATCAGTATGTCAATTAGTATGCAAATTTGGAAAAAATATATGCTACGTCGATCATGGGGCAGCACGGGGACGAGTCTTAACCTAACTCGTATGGATTTTGGGTTGGAACGAACATCCAAACCCATAACAGATCGATGGAATGGGTTCTGAGCTAGTCTCTACATCTGAAAAACATGAAGTGGGCATGGACGGATCTATGTGTATTGTACCCTGGGCTACGCCCGGGTCATTAATTTGCAAGGAAATGGCTACTTTGCATGGTTTGCTACGATGATTGTATAAATCAAAGATGTCATTTTTTGTAATTCTATTAAGCACACATATGAAACTGATATTTTTTAATTTAGCAATTATTTTCTAATGCAATGTCCCGGGGTGATGCCAAATTCTAGCTCCGTCCCTGGAAGTGGGTGTGGAGCATGCAAAACCCACGTAACATTTCCATTCTTATCTTATTTCTGCTACACCATATCCCCAAAAACCTAAATTATGAAATCCATTTAAAATAATGACGAAGGACGACGACAATAATAATAATTAAAATAATGAAGGAGAACTCATCTCAATCTCAGTCTTCATTGTCCCTATCTCCATTTAAACCTTCAACGATACGGACGCTCATATCTTTCATTCTCTAAGATTCCAATAACGTTTCTGGAGAGTCTTTACAATCTTGTAGTTTAATCGAGTCTCAAACAAAGCAATGCAATTATATATATTATAAAGATTCAATTCTTTTTGTATTTATTCAAACGAAATCAATATCAATATTATTTATGTATTTGTATTGAATATGATAAAACAAATTCTCAACTGAAAGCAATAATGTCTTTTTGCGTATTTAAATTTAAAACGTTATAAATGGATTTTTGGATTGTCAATTAAGAGAGAAAAGAAGTAGATGCATATGAAAAATAAAGTGGAAAGGGTAAATGCCTGATACTGATTTTAGTATTGTTAGAAGAATGGGTCGCCGCGTTTCTTGGGCCTGTAAACTTAGAAAAGAGAGTTGACAAACAGATGATACCAACTCTCTCTTATTTAAGAGAACCCAACTTCTTCTTTTCTGTAGAGTTTTAGAGCTCGTGGTTGATGATGATGCTTAAGAGGGGGTTGTTGCTGCTTTTCGCCGCATTTTTGGTCAGTGCTGTCACTGCCCAGAAAACTAAATCGCCATGGCTCACGTTGAGCGGTAAGTTTACTTCCTCCTCCTTCATCTTAGAATGTTGAGTGTAGGTGTGACATTGGTAGCTGTTGACTTATAGTTTTGTAGCTGAAATCACTAATTTACTGTTCATGTAAACATGACTATTAACGGAAAACTGTAGGTTTAATTTTTGGGTAAGCAACAGGGAATTAGTTTTAGTTTGTAAACTTCAACTTTGTCGTCTCAGGTATTTCTTTTGCATAATGATCGTGAGTAACAAACACAAGTATTTGTATTGTATCAGAATGAGAAGAAAAAAAAAATTGTTATGCGAAGTAGTTAGGAGATAGGTATTGGTTTATGGTTTGGTAACCAAAATCAGTGCATGTAAATATGAACAAGGAAAGGAAATGATAATTATGGAAATTAAAATATTGTTTATGGTAATCAAATAATCAAAAATACTTGGTACTAGATGATAAAGTATATTTTTTTTCCGTTTGTAAAGGTGATGCGCCTAAGGTGGTGGCTAGAGGAGGATTTTCGGGGTTATTTCCAGACTCGAGTTCGCATGCTTACTTGTTAACATATTTAGTTAGTCCAGCAGACACAATTTCTTTATGCGATGTTCAGTTGACTGAAGACGGTGTTGGGATTTGTCTGCCAACCATGTTGCTAGATAACAGCACAGATATCCGCATGACTAAACCTGATGGGCAGAAAACCTATAATGTTGATGGTGTTAACATGACTGGATGGTTCTCTATTGATTTCGTCTTCAATAGTTTGTCATTAAACTCTGGTATGTTTAGATATGATGTTTAGTTTATATTCTTCTTCAGTTTATATGAACAGTACCATTGACTTAGATATCCATAATAGAATGGTTTGTTTTTGCTTCTTGGCCGGTATATATATACGAGGAACTGGGAAGAACGGGTTTATGTTTAACCGGCCTAAAGTATTATATATGAAGCTTCAAAATTCCGTTTACTGTTTCGGCCATTGTTAATTTTAAAATTTCCGGTTCCGAAAATTTCGAAAGTACCGCTTTAATTCCGGTTTTCTAATTCCGATACTTTTCTTTTGCTTTAATTTGTTATATACGCTAATAAATATCCAACACTGTCATAAATTTATAGCACATTTTTTGCACTACATATAAAATACACACTTTAATTAAAAATTCATTGTGTAAGATTCTGTATTGTTCATTTAATTTTAAAACTTTGATCAGTTTTGAAAATTTTGAATTTTTATTATGATTTGATGTAAATTAACAAAAGTATAATAATTTTTTTATTAAACTATGTGATTTCTTCTCCATTTATTTTATTGTTCCGATTGATTTATTTTATTTCTTTAATTACTATATGTTTGTTGTATTTTTTCTAATTTTTATAAGTTTTTTTTCAATATTTGAAAAGCAAATCCTGAATTTTGACCGGAACCGGAATTTTGACCGGATTCCGTTTCGTTTATGAGCGGAACCGAAAAGGAATCACCGGAATAACTGGAATTCCGTTGGAATTTTGAACCTTGGTATTTATTCTAATTCACTGACTACCATATTGAACTAATATAATTAATTATATGGATGATTTGATGGATGCCAACATAGGGTGATACTATTCACATTAACCTAAATACCTACTAATCTCATTTATTAACCAAATTAAATCATAAAATCGACTTCAAAACCCACTTTAGACTTAAAAAGAAGATCCTGAAGTACATCGATTATGCGTAACCGAGCAACGTGGAAATAGAATGAAATCTAATTCTCAAACATAATTATTTCAATCCTATCAACTACTAACGACAGAACAAAATGAGTTAAAAAATGCAAGCAAAAAATATTCTATTAATATCATATTAGGAGGTTATGAGTTAAGGATACTAAATTATTAGTGGAACGTGTATGTATATCAGTATTCTTATAATTCTATTAATTGTCTAGTAAAAGAATAATTATAATTAATTATATTTGATTATATCATATCGTTTTCAATTTCAATTGGTTTCATAATTCTTTTTTTGATTTTTTATTAAAACCAAATTTTTCAAAACGTTATTCAAACCGTAATCGTAGAATTCAAACTTTAAATTGAAACGGGATTTAAATCGTAGATTGTAGATTCAAATTGTCTATATTTTAAAGTTTGTACACACTTTAAAATTAATTACAATGTTTAAACTTCTACATCCAAACCTAAAACTCATTTTGTTTATTGGTTCACTTTTATTTTGTTCACTGTAACTGAAATTGAGAATCCAAATAAATATCATCAGATTATGTGCTAGAGGCTACCATATTCGGCCATTAAAGACTGAAGAGAAGAAATTTTTTTGCCTACGGTAGACAGGCAATCACCGACTGAGGCTGGACACAGTAGTCTCTACCACCTAGCCCGGTGCCCTTAGCACTACACCAAATATATTGAATATAGAAGTATGGGTTGAATGATTTTTCTCAACTGCAGTTTCAACTAAGTTTGAACCAGAATGTAAATCGAATCGGAACAAGATCATCTGATCCAAAATAGAATTTAAATAGTAAGATTTTTTATAATGATTGAAGCAGCAGTAAAAGTAATAATGATTAGATATTTTTTATCGAAGTAGTAGTGGTGATTCTTTATTATATCCTATAATAGCATCAAAAAGTTGCAAATTATTCTTTGTTATGTTAATCTAAGTAAGGTTTACACAATTAAAAAAATGGGAATTCTATTTACAATTGGTTTAATTCATATGGACTGATGAAACATTAGATGAAAATAAAACGATCTGTTATAGACAAATTAAATAGACAAATTTTGATTGTTTTGTTTGAAGTGAGAGGAGTGAAATGCAGTTATGGTGGTTAAGAGGAAATAGAAAAATAATGATAATGTGGGTGTGAATGAATTAGTGGAGTATTTGATTGGGTGAGGATAAATTGATGAGAGAATGTGTTTAATGGATGTAAATAGTATCATTCTTTGAATAATTATAAGAAAGTTGGAGGGTTTCTTCTTTTCTTTTCTTTTCGTTGTAGATTGTTAAAAAGACTTCAAATTTAAAGGAGAGAGATGAGCAATTATTTTCAAGTATTTTTAAATTGTCATGAGGAGTACCAAAATGTTTAATCATCCATAACAAAATCAACCGTGATTCCCGTAATTACATCGTTTCATTGGATAGTTTGGATGTTGTATGATTAAATCGACAAGCATGTGCCATTTTTAAGTAACATTTTTAGTGGATCGCCACCGATTTGTGATTTTATTTTCGATTAAACCCCTCTTTAGTTTTCGATAGAGTGTTGCCGAATTTGCATTACATAAGGATAAATCGGTAAATTAGCTGTTTTGGTTTCATTTATCATGACCATTCTATAACAATTTTACTTTAATATGGAGTTCCTCTAAAATTATTCTCTTATCCAAAAATGGGTCCCCAGTCTCATTCTCTTTTATTTCTTATTTTCTTTCTGTGTGTTTGTGTGATAATCTGATTTATGACTTGTAGTTTTCGTTCCAAAAACATGTTTCTTTTTTTAACCAGTTCAATGTGCACCGAATTTCCTTTCTCTGAATTATTATAACATGTCGATTCACATTTTTCTATTTTGAGTTACTAAACCAACGATTGTATGCGATTAAATAGTTATCCGTTCTGAATATACTCGATCTGATAAATTTGATGACGGGGGTTTCCGAATTCTTCGTGTTGAAGGCGTCAAAGGAAAAATTATGAGAGCTCCTCTATGGTTGAACATTCAGGTACACGAAGAATACCTGCATATATTTTGGCAATTGTTGTATATGGTCTTCAATCCAAGAACTTTAGATTCAGTCTGCTTTTAGCAAGAATATATATATGTGTATGAGAACTAGGATCCGCCGCTGTTTTTATTTTGTATCATCATCTAGCCGTCTGATATCAATCACGTGTTTATATTTAAATAATTGATTTTTCTCTCTCCTGTCACCTGGATCAATTATTTAAATATAAAATGTGGTTGATATCAAGGGGCTGCGGATCCTGTGGGTGTCAAAAATCCTTTCTGGATTTGTGACTGATTCATATAAAAAAAGACCTAATGCAACAGGTCCTTTTTGCATTCCACATTTGTGCCTGATTCATGTAGAAAAAAGACCTAATGAAACAGGTCTTTTTTGCATTCCAGATTTGTGCCTAAATCACTTTTTGACACATACAACAATATTTCATCGATGCAATATAGTTATATATCATCATATGAAATGTATCTAATTCTGATGTACCAAAAAACATATCGACACAGATCAAGGATACCAAAAAAGGGATGTGTGTGGAATCTGTGGATTGCTTCTTACCCTTCCACAAGTTTAACAAGTTTAATTTACATACTGTCTTCCATCATGCAGCATGATATGTTTTACAGACAACATAATTTAAGCATGAGAAGCTATGTAATTTCTGTGTCAAGAAAAGTTGTCGTGGATTACGTATCATCACCAGAAGTGAATTTTCTTAGAAGTTTAGGGACAAGATTGGGAAGTAAGACAAAAGTCATATTCCGATTTCTTGGGCAAGACATTGCTGAACCTTCAACAAGCCAAACATATGGTTCACTTCTGAAGAATCTTACCTTTATCAAAACCTTTGCATCGGGAATCCTTGTACCAAAGAATTACATATGGCCAGTAAGTTCCGATAATTATTTACTGCCACATACCTCTGTTGTAACGGATGCACATAAGGCTGGACTAGAAGTTTTTGCTGCAGATTTTGCAAATGATGCTGTAATTAGCTATAATTATAGCTATGATCCAATATCTGAATATCTCAATTTTGTTGATAATGGAAACTTTGCTGTTGATGGTATGGTCACAGATTTTCCTATAACTTCATCAGAAACCATAGGTGATGTTTTCTTTGCTTTTATGCGCACTCAAAATTTAAACCATAAATATTAGATTTAAGAACCTTACTTTGTATTTACATATACAAAATATCATTAGAAGGTTTTTTGTTTTCGTAGTTTACAGCGTATGTTTGTTTTTATGATGTCAGTGTACATGATGATAGTATGATACACATTAGTGATCGTGCTGGCATTTCTGTATGTATTCTTTTTAAATTTCTGCTATATGCCTACATTTATTGCAATATCAGTCGTCTTAAAATTTCATCTTTAGGTGTTTATGATGTTATAAGTTCTCCCCAATTTTACTTTCTTCCTCTCCTTTTTACTAATTTTTTATTTTAATTTTGGCATTGCCGCAGGTTGTTTTTCTCATATAAATAAAAACAGCTCCAACCAAGGTTAGTCACTATCTCCAGTGAAATGTTATGCAGCTTTTGTTGAACTTTCAAACTTATGTTACAAAAGGTGTATTTTGTTATGTTTATTCAGGAAAACCTTTGGTAGTATAGTAACACACAATGGAGCTTCTGGGGTTTACCCAGATTGCACTGATCTGGCTTATAAACAAGCAGTTGATGATGGGGCAGACATTATTGATTGTCCTGTTCAAATAACTAAAGATGGCACCCTTATATGCATGAGTTCTATTAATCTTATGAACAGTACTACAGTTACAACATCACCCTTTGCTACCAAAACTACTATTATTCCAGAACTCCAGCTTGCATCTGGCATTTTCACTTTCAATTTAACCTGGGATGATATTCAGAAGAACCTAAAACGTAAGTTTTCACATCTCTACAATATAGGTTTTTATATCCTCTACAGGGCCGGCCACCACAAAGAGCAATTTCCGAACCAAATTCAATGTATAGAAAAAGTTAACAATTGTTTAAAAGAGGAACAATATGTTTAGTTGTTATAATTTTGCATATTGATAGAAGTTAAAATCAAACTAGATTCATTTTATTTATCACTATCCATATTAGTTCTAGTATAATTGTTGTTATTGTTCGACTAGAAACAGCATAATTGCACTGTGTCTAAGGCAACCAAAGTGATATGACCCGGCACTGATTCTCTTTTACCAAAGCATTTAGATATGTACATATATACATATTTATGTATCCCCATGTTAAGAAATGAGTGATGGAGTTTGAACCTAGTTACCGCTTCTGAATGCATGTTAGAAGCATGCAAATGGCATTACTAAAGGTACTCCATCACTGGCTACGAGAGAGCTATTTATGTGGAGGCTTAAAACTAAGGGATACTTCGTAAAAATATCCTCCTAAAGTTTCAAAATACATGGTTGTTCCCCTCGCAAACGGGTTATAAAAATAATCTCAATTTTTACGTTTTAGGATATTTATGGAGAATTCAGCAAATATTTGTAAAGAACTCTGCAAATTTTTAAATTTTTAGACTGCAAATATTTGCATTATTTGTTTTGATCATACAAACATGCAATTAATACTCAGAATTAATTTTCGAAAAGATCGACTTTTTTTACCAAAATTAAAAATAGCAATATAATTTAAAACATGTTTTAGAAAAAGATTTTTCACGTACCAAAACTGAAAATAAAACCGTGGAAATAGTTTCCACTGAAATTAAAAGGATAAAATTTGAATTTTGAATGATTTTCAATTGAAAGGTGTCAAAATAGCATCTAATTGTATATTTAAAATTTTCTTATCGACGTTATTGTAGAATATTTTTGTTGTTTAATATGGATAAGATTTTGTATTATAACATATGCGATTAATATGGATGGTTTTGAGTTTATATGAAATTCATTTTGTTTATTAGTATCTAATATTTGTTCTCTAGCAGTGGTTAGTGGCTATTAATGCGTGTCTAATGGTCACTCGTTAATGTAATCATTTCTACGTAATGTCCCGCCTAAAATAGATAATACATACCTTTGAAGCGTAAGCAACATGAAATGAATAGAAATTAAACTGCATAGCATCCAGTATCAATTATATCATTTTTAGAGAGAAAGAATCGGCAAATTAATCTCGGGGAAAGTTATTGTTGTTGTTGTTGTTATCTAAAAGCAAAAGAAATAAAACCAAATGTTTAAAATAGGAACTTGGATTTTCATTTGACGTAAGGACTATAACGTTCTTGTTGTAACTTCAACAAATCGTTAAACTATAACTTTTGTCAAAACATGGCAGCTGAATGCTTTATTATTATTTTTAATTTCTATTTTTTAATTTTTTTTGGTAGAATGAATGTTGTGACAACTTCAATATAGAAACAATATTAAATTCAGTACAATTGGCGTCATACTGTAAATACAATGGATAGAATCAGATTTTTTTATTAGTATATTAAAAACAAATTAGGATCCGCTCCTTGTTTTTAAGTTTCATAAGCGGAAAATCCTCGTCGAAAATATGTTTTAAATTACCTCTATTTTTATTTCTGGTAATTATTTTTTTCGAAAATTAAAACTTAACCGCATGTTACTATAACCAAAACTACTTTTTTCTTCTTTGAATTTATTTTGGAAAAGTAAAAATATTTATAGTTTTTCTACAAACAGGTAAATATGCACAAGGAAGAAGTTGTAAAAAAAATTAGTCTCAGGGACGACAAGTTTGTTTTTAGTCTGAAGGACAGTTTTAGTGTAAATTGAAAATGATAGTTACAACCATCATTCTGTGATTTACACTAAAAAGTGTTCTTCAGCCTAAAAAACAAACTTTTTGTACTTGAGACTAAATTTTTCTCTAACTTTTTCCTTGAGGCTAAAAACCCCTTCTACAAATATGTTGAAACAAAAATAATGATGTTTTTAAAAATCCCTTTTTGACGGGAGGTGGTTGTATATTTTGAAACTTAAAAAGAGCTTTTTACAAAAGTTTCCTACAAAATAAATATAACTGAATAGGACCACTCGTGATAGCGTTAAGATTTAGTTGTGTAACTTGAAGTTTTGATTCCATCCCTCGATATAGCCAAAGTCAACCAAAAATTAATAATAAAATAAACAAAATAAAATAAAAAAGCCAATAACATCCCGAAATGATTATATTATTGACCAGACACTCTTAATTTTTGAATTTTGGGACTAACCTGTACACAAAAAGGATATGTTAAAGTATAGGACACCTCTATCTATTCACTTCACCACTTGATGTATATTGTATGATCGACAGACTTTATTTAGATATGCAACTTTCAAT
Organism: Allium cepa; assembly: GCA_030765085.1. NCBI lineage: Eukaryota > Viridiplantae > Streptophyta > Magnoliopsida > Asparagales > Amaryllidaceae > Allium > Allium cepa. The sequence continues at coordinate 240,898,049 of CM060944.1, forward strand.
TTACTGACACATTCAAATCTCAAATGTATATCATTTGTACCTGCGTCATGGGTTAGTGTTAATGGACAGTGTGTTTTTACTTTGATACAAGCTCAATTTAATTTAAATGTTTGGTTTTATTTCTTGTGGATAATTTTTTTTTAAATAAAATAAAATAAAAATATTATTGATACTTCCTAGCTGCTACCAATGCAGCCCTTTTTTTTAATTTCATTTTGCTTAAATAGGAGGTTTCAAGTTTCTAGGCCAATATTATTTACTCAGGCTGGATATTATTTGAAAATATTTGTATTCTATTTCTTAAGATCTTGCAACTAACAGTGGTGTTATATTGCTTCTATTTCAGCTACAATTGCAAACCCATATACAAAATACACGCTGTATCGGAACCAAAGATATAAAAATGCTGGTAACTTCATGAAATTATCTGATTTTTTGGCGTATGCAAAGGCAAACCCTGTTTCTGGAATCTTGATAACTATCGAGGTTAGGGAAAACACGATTTTCATTTTCAGGCTTCAATTTTTTAGATCCAATATACGCACACACAGAGTATCACATGAACAGTAACCATGCGATAATAATGTGTTAAAATATTTAAAATAAATCTCTTACATGCTTGTATGATTGTATCTATTAACATGTTATTTTGAAACTGAAACTAAAATTAGATGAAATTCTATTCTGGTCATTGTCTGGTCAGAAATCCAACTTTGTTGCTAACATATTCATGTACCTCTAGTTACTAACATAGATCTTACAAGGAGTTTGCTTTTTTATTTATTTATATATATTCGTTATATATGCAGAATGCTGCTTATCTTGCAGAGAATTTAGGAGTGATCATCACAGACAGTGTCATAAAATCTCTAAAAGAAGCAGGATTCAGTCACCAAACAACTCAAGAAGTCATGATCCAATCAACACACAGTTCGGTGCTCAAGAAATTCAAACAGCAAACTAGTAACTACAAACTCGTTTACAATGTCGATGAAACCATCAGCAATGCCGATGCATCATCCATAGCCGATATTAAAAAATTTGCTACTCACATTGCAGTCGAGAGAACATCCATTTATCCCACAAGCAAGCAGTTTGTCACGGCACAAACGAATCTCGTGCCCACGTTGCAAAGAGCAGGACTCTCTGTGTTCGTGTACGTCCTTAGAAACGAGTTTGTATCACAGCCTTGGGACTTCTACGCAGATCCTACGGTGGAGATCAATATGTACTACCAAGGGGCTGGAGTTGATGGAATAGTCACGGATTTTCCAGGAACAGTTGCACGATATAGGAGAAACTCGTGTTTGAAAATGAAGGATATGCCAGCTTACATGTCCCCGATTCAAGCAGGAGGGCTCTTGGGTTTTGTTCATCCTGCATTGGTGCCGGCCCTTGCTCCTTATCCAGTGCTCGATGCTGCTGACGTGGTGGATCCCCCTCTGCCTTCTGGATTGAAGCCTACTACTACTGCAACTACGAATACAGTGACTCCTTCGTCTCTACCTTCATCTTCTGTCTTCTCTACATCTTTGTTGCTGTTGATTTTGGTGATTGGGAGCTTATGTAGTTAATTCCTTTTAGCCCTTGTGTTGGTGTAAATGTGTGCGTGCGTGCGTGCGTGCAATATATATAAGTTTATATCATAAAACTTCTTCAACATTATCTAGTTTTTCAGGAATAGTCTAAATTAGTTTTCTCAAATATTGGAATAATGATAAAAATAAATGTTATCCACTGATTGAAACAAGGTGTTTTTAAGTGAATCTAGACGTCGAGACGAAGACAGAATGGATTAAGAGCTTGAAGGCACGTTTGGAATAACAAGATGAAGCAGCTCAAGAAGTTTAAGACATGAACATGAGAAAGTTCGCCTTCATTTGACCAGAAATGGAGAGACGGAAAGCAAAAAATAAAGAAAAAGACTGCTAAGACATAAAAATGGACATATGTGGAAGTGGAAAAGTTTTGGCCATAACCAACATGGTCGGTACTGACCAAAATCATGTCGGTACCGGACCATGTTGAGGGTGGTGAAGGATTGCAACTAACTGATGCAGTGAACTTATCTGACACCGAAGATGACTTGTACGATGTTGGCAACAATGCTCGGTGGAATGAAGGTACGCAAAATGCTGGAGTTGAGACGAACACCACAAAACCGACTTGCAGAGATAGGAGAGCCATCAACGAATGAACCGAGAGCATTTATAGAACAAACACTTGGGGCTGCTCTTGATGGTTGCCATCCGGACAATCAAGTCAATCAAGAATACATTGCTGATATGGTAAGAAGATCGCTGAACGAAAACATGTGGAGAAAAAAATGAGAAATAGGCCTCGACATCTTGTAGGACTACGTTTACTAACGACGTTTTATGAAAGGAATATCCAAGGGAGTTTGTCATGCTGACGATGTCATCATACAATGAGACAATCAATCTCAAGTAGCATTTACTGAAATATGAGTGGCACATGGATGGTGCACGAGCGATAGATACGGTAAGGTGTAGGTGTTTCCCATATATTTGGATGAAGTAGCAATGATGTGGTTTACTCGGCTCGTGCCGAAATCCATATCTTCATTTGATCGATTAGCGAGAAAATTTATGAAGCAATTCATGCTCCCCATTGCTTGGTCGAAGGACGTAATGTCCTTGTTAAGCATTAATCAAGGTTTTAGAGAGACTTTGAAAGACTTTCTAAGTGGTTTAATACTCCTGTAACCAAGGTCAGTAACCCAAAAAATGATATAGTGTTGGTGGCATTGATCCGGGGGTATACACCTGGAAACAGAGTTTGATAGATGGCTGAAGAGGAAGTAGCCACGTACTATGGAGGAGTTCTAGTGCAAGGCATTCCATTTTCTATGCTTGAAAGAGGCAAACTTAGCTGCCAGGAAGACTGGTGCTAGATCGTTGAATGATATGCAAAGCAACTTTGCTATTAAACAAATCGGTGAGAGTACTGGTAAAATTGTAGTGAATGTGAGAAATAACAACAATAATAAGAAAAGAAGAAACTAGGGCCTTGATGGAAAAAAAACGATGCTAAAAAGCATTCGAGCTACATGAAGCCTGAGGATTACACTTCATTGAACGATGCTATTGAGAATATCTACCTTGCCACACAGGCAATGGAGGATTACAAGATGCCACCTCAGGGAGAGGCAACTAAAGTTGAATGACGATCGAGGAAGTATTGTCGCTTTCATGACATTCATGGACACAATACCAATGAGTGCCTTCACTTGAGAGATGTGATTGAACATTTAATTCGTAAAAAGAAGTTACAGCAGTGCAAGAGATCTGCAATGGCAGACCGAATGCCAGACCTTATGGGAAAAATGCCCAAAGCGATTAACCTAGGTCCAGTGGAGAGGGGCCTAAGCGATCGAAAAGAAGGATTGTGATCAACACGATAAATTGAGGACCTTATCCAGTGGAGAAGAGTTGGAATTAGATGTAACGATTTGGAAGTTCATTAAAGCATGTACCACAGGAGAGTTATTTTGCGGTCGAAGAATGAGCTCCGGCAAAAGTACTAAAGATGATGAGTGATGATCTTGTTTTTCAAAATAGAGATGTAGATGGGGTAGAAACTGTAACATCTCTCATTCTAAGGCCTAAAACTAAGTGCTACGGATGTTGCAGTCATCCATAGTTATTAATTTACAGTGACAAAATGCAGCTATGTTAATCATTTTGATAATACCGGTAACACATGAATATGAAAATTTTGAATATTATTTAAAATAAAATGTCTCATTTCATTTCACAATCGGATTTCAATTTCATTACATAATCCCAATTCCCGAACGACCTTAAGAGAAAAGATAATTATTACAATATATTCCAAGAGAGAGATACAAAGATGCCCCTTGGATGATCAAAGTCAAATATCTATAATTTAGTACAATTCTCCATCACATCACAAAAGCAGAATCAAAACACGGTGGAAAATAGATATATAGCTCCTATTAGCTTAATTGTCTCTTGCATGTTTTCGGAAGCTTATTCGTCTAAAGAGAACTTGAAAAGCTCTTACTCTCAACCTACTCAAATGAGTACCCGAGAGTTTAAGGGAGAAACAAAAACTTCAAGTCAGACAAAAAGTCTGGTGTGAGTAATAATCTACAATCTCAAACCAATGGATATCTAGTGAGACCACGCCGCTGTATGGAGCGGGTTTCCCCTCACTAGTACTCAATAAAACATCTCAACCATACTGTGCTCCCGCATCCACAATTGTTATAACAGAATAATATGATAGTGTATGAACATGTCATATGTACCGGATTACACATCCTCCATTATTAGACTATACATCTAAGTTCTTATGGACTATTTTAACAGGAAAACTTTTAAACATCCCCAAAGCTAAATGGCTAACAAGGAACGTTGTTAACACTTCAAAAGAAGGTTTTTTGAATTGACCACTCTCTTTGAAACCACTTTCGAATGAGTTGGTTTGGACAAATGACTTATGAAAGATGGTCTCATGAAAATACTAATTGTAGTTAAAAGGGCCAATATACCCCATTGAAATGAAGGTTAAGGAAAAAAAACACCTTCTTTGAATCCACTTTTTGAGTGAGTCGAAAGAGGTTATGCATATCGATTATTTGCCTCTTTCGACTGTGTCAAAAGGGTCATTCTTCCTTTCAGAAAGAGTATTTTCTTTTAATGACATTATTTATGCTTTTTAGAAGGAACTCTTTCGAAAGGGTTATACGTATTGTAATGTGTGCACACCTTTCGAAGGAATTCGTCTAGTTAGCATAATTCTATATTTCAACATCAAGTCCCTTTCGATTAGGTCGAGAGGGTATTTGTTCTTTTGAAGTGGATTCGACGTACTATATATAAATTTTATGTTCTGTATGCAATGGAATAACATCTTGGATAACATAAGTTCCATGAATTTATTAATATCAAAACGCTATAATCATCTTTGTTTAATATTTGATATCATTAAACTCGATGATAATGAGACTCGTATATATATTATCCAAATTGATCCCATTACTTCCAATAAGACAAATAGGAATTAAGAAGATAAGCAAGCATCATGTGAAAATGATCATTAGTCAAGCCAATGATCGAAATGATCTCCCTCGTAATCAAAATCTTTATTGAATCCATGCGCTTCCCCATTTAACATTAGTCCAAATTGAGTTACAAGTAAGAGAGCTTTTCCCCAAATTGATTAAGGGTTACAAAGAATTGATTTGCTAAGAAATTGGAGAAAGAATTTATGAATCCCAAAATTCGGTCCCCAAACTCGGACCTCTAGTGTCGTATTTATAGATGTTGGTTGGCCCCCTTTTGTGCCCATCCTTTCGCTTCAGTTGAAAGGCCTACATTCAACCTTCTGTGCGCAACCTTTCATTGTGCTTGAAAGACCTTCCTTTATCCTTCTACACGCCTTCTTTCAATGTGGTCGAAAGGTATTTCCTTTAATCTTTCGTGTGTATCCTTTCGACATGGTAAAATGGCCTTCCTTTCTCCTTGTGCATGCTTTCTTTCGGTGTAGTCGAAAGGCTTTTCTTTTGATTTTTATTATCCATTGCCTCTGCCTTCTCATATCAGACCTTTCGACCCAGTCGAAAGGATTATCTTGATAACTCCCCACTGCTATTTAAGATTTAGCTCCTCTTTTACTCTTCTTCTTACTGGGTTGATTTCGATCTCATCGAAAGGGATGTAGGAGTGCCTTTCGCTTTGTGTTGCTATGTCGTTGCAGGTGGGAGATGAGTTGGGCTTTCTCATTGCTTCGAAAGGAATGGTGAATGACGAGTGGATCTTAGCGGAAGGATGTTGGGCCTTCATGTAGAGTTCTTTTTCATGCCTTCGAAGGGTTTCCACCATTTTGAAAGGCTTGATCTTGCTTTCGAAATGTGACTATTGGAATCACCTCTTTATGTAGTAGATTGATAACGATGAAACCAACTATTTCGAAGGAGTTTGTTCTTGTTTGCGAGTCTATCATTCAATATCTTCGAAAGGTGTTTCGAACCCATAACAGCTTCCTTTATACATATACATATACATATACATATACATATACATATACATATACATATACATATACATATACATACATACATACATACATACATACATACATACATACATACATACATACATACATACATACATACATACATACATATATATATATAAGTGGAACCATCTGTGTCGAAAGGTCTAGATGAAGCGGAAGGGTAATCTTGCCTTCTTTTCTACTCTTTCGAAATCTTTTGCTTTGTTTGTCATTTTTAATGGCACCTGGCGCTTGCGACTCCTTCGAAAGCCATCTCAATACCTTTGAAACGCTGCTTTTAATCTTTGACGAAACCCATATCTTCAATTTTGTAGAGATCATCACTTTTACAGGTCTTCTTTCATATCTCTATTCTTAAGTGAATTTTTATGGTTAACATTTTGCCCACCCCACCCCCCTGGTGTGAAAGAAGCTTTTGTTCTTTAAGACAAAATTTAGCAATTGCTCCGTTCTTAATAATCTCATTTCCCTGCAAAATTCAAAGTAGGTAACAGTTTCTATCGTTAGATTTTGACTTGTATAAAAGTATGCTTAGTGATTTGAAAACGATTTAGTATAATAGAGCTCTCGAATCATAAGCATGGAAGTAATAAAAATTTATTGGTAATCATCTATAGTTAATAAATGATAAGTAATTTATAGATGTAAGAGATTGGGAACCGAGTACTCTTATCTAGCAATTTTCAAAAGTCCCACCATCTAACTTTTACAGTTACAAATGAAGTTCATGAATTGAACTCCCATGAAATTAGAAAACCAGACGTATAATAATTGAAATCCATGGACTTTCCACCGATGATAACAAATGTTTGGTAATAATGACCATGATCTATCATCTAGAAATAAGTCTTTGAAAACCATGAATCCTTATTTGAGTACAAGTAATAGTTATTTAGAAACTCCTATTAGAAATAATAATGATTCAGGGACCGAGATTCAGATGTTGATGAATATTGGTCAAAGTTAGTAATGGTTAACTAATGACTCTGGTTTGAGTGCTAAGAAGAAAAATCCAAAGTTTTAATTGAAGGCCAAAAGTCCATTGAGATCTCAGTATCAACTGACTTTGGACCCAGATTCAGGAATTGATAAATGGAATCCAAAAACTGACGGTAAAAGACCCGAAACCCAAATTCAGGTACTAGGAAGTCCAAAAATCTAGAAACTAGATATGGGCATCAATAAGTGAAGTTCCGAATAAATAGTAAGAAATCCAAAACCCAGATTCGGGTTTCAATAGATGATAACCAGAAACAGCCTTTATAATAGAAATCTTAGGCCAATATTCGAGCATTAGTAGATGATAACTAGAAATCCATAGTAATAATCTTCATAATAGAAATCTTAAGCCCAGATTCGGGCATTAATGATTGAAGTCCAGTAATCAATAGTAATAGTCTCGAGACCCAGATTAGGGTATTAATAAGTGAAATCCCAAACTTAATAATGGAAGACCTAAAACTCAGATTCGGTATTAATAAGTGAAGTTCATAAATTCTTCTTTGATAATTAATCAAAGGTTGCAGATTCTGATTTAAGCCTTCTGTTCTATACCGCTCCTTAGGTTTTGACTCTTTTAGGCTTTGTAAATTGTTGTTAATTGATTTGTAGCTTCTCGAGCTTGGACGTTTTAGTTCATTGTTTGACATGCCACTTCTTGGGCTTGGACGTCTTAGTCCGTTGTTTGATATGCTGCTTCTCAGGCTTGGACATCTAAGTCCGCTGTTTGACATGCTGCTTCTCAGGGTTGACATCTTAGTCCATTATTGTCTGCTGCTCTTGGTTAGCTTATCCATAAGCAGGACCCAAGGACTTACCTTACCTACCTCTAGAAGGCGTCTTGACCTGGCCATAGCGTAGCGCGATCAAGGGCTTGTTTAGTACCTTTGCCATAGCATGGCGGGACCAAGGGCTTACTCCGTCCTTCCTCTAGGAGGTGCCTTGACCTGGCTGATGTGCACATAAATGTGCATATTTTTACCACCATATTTTTTCTGTTTAAATTAAATAAATGATCATATTGGATATTTTAACTTGTTTTAACCAAAATCCAGGTTAATTTCAAATTGTCACATATCCATCTTCATATAGGGGCAAAACGGTCATTTGTGTGCATATATTTCTTTGAGAAAAATTAATTAGAAATTTCCATACTATTTTTTTGTAGGAATTTGATTTCAATTACAAGTTGTTTCATAAAGAAGATATGCATTCACAAAAAAAGAACACAAAGGAATGAAGATGGAAATAATTTAAAGTGAAGATCAAGAAGGATCCCACCTACCCACCACCTTAATGTACAAATTAGAGGCTAATGCACATGCTTATGTAATTAATGGCTTCATGTATACTTAAATGGGGATTATGACATGCTAATGATTACTTGGTGGCTACACTACCTCAAGGGCATTTTGGGCATTTTTCAAAAATATGAATTAGAGTTTCATACATGTATAAGTACCTATATGTTTCATGTAATCTCTTCCTTTTACTTAGTCTCTCTTTAGTTTAGTTTTAGCTTAGAAAATAAATCAAAGCTCTCCATCTTTCCATGGCTACTTAGCCATTTCTTCTTTTATGTAATTCTTTTTTCCTTTATGCAGTTTAATACATGTTCATTTTCTTTTCTTGTTTATTTTCTTTCATGTTGTAGTGTAGATCTCTTTTATTTTATGCAAGTAGAATATTTTTTCATTTAACTTTGCTCTCTTTTCTTTTTCCTTTTCTTTCATGTTGCAAGCTACATTTTTTAATCAAATGACAAATATGAGAGGCTAAACCCCTTCAATTTAGGGGGTAATGAAGCTCTCTAATTATGTAGCTTCAACTATTTGCTAATTCATGCTCTCTTTTTGTGCTTAATGATGATCAATGAAGTGTTTTATTTGTTGTTCTCACTTTGAATTTGATAGCCGTTATTGTTGACACCAAATGGGATATGCTTAAGCAATCACTAACACAAATGCCTCTTTATCAAAATATGATTAAGACATAAGAAAAAGATATGAAATTCAAATTTGATGGTCTATATTTTTAATCAATAGTTAATAGGCCATACTTAAAATAGATTTCATTATCATTTTCTTTGTCAAGTTTCATGAAAGTTAATAAATGCTTTAAGGGATGTGTTATAGTTTGATGACTTATGTTGGCTAATCAATAGCACAAATATGTCATACTTATGATAAGCACATCAATTGAAACACTTATGACCATAAAAGAGAGATCGTGATTTCATATATGTTGAACTACATGATCTAGAGAGTGGATTTATTCTCTAAATTGTCATTTAACTCTTATATTTGCATCTTTTTCTTTTATTTCGTTAGCTAATTTTTTAATTCTCTAGCTTAACTTCCACTCGACTTTGGTATAATTTGATTGAATAGAATATTTAAAATCAACAATTCCCTGCGGATCGACCCGTGTTCACCACGTACTACAAGTGTACGCCGTGCGCTTGCGTTTATTTTTAAATTTAATTTTTCGACGGTTTTCTAATTCCATAGAATTTCCGTTGATTAACAAGTTTTTAGCCCTGTTGTCGGGGAGTTGTTTTGGTTTTAATTTTCTATTTTTTGAATTATTTTTCATTTGATTTTATTTTGTGTGTTAAAAAAACAATTGTGTGTTTGTTTGTGCGATTTTTTGTGTGCATTTTGTTGTGTGTTTGTTTTTCTTGTTTTCTTTTCCATTTTCATATATAAAAAATTACACAACATCAATTGAAAAAGTAAAAAAAAAAAATCACATTGCCATTGCTTTTCCTATTTTTACATTTACAATTTTCTTTTCTTTCTTTTATTTACATTTACAAAAAAAGGATTTCTATGCATACAACAGTGCACTGTGCACCTTACTGCACATACCACTCTATGTTTACAACAGTTACAAAATTTTCATTTTCTATTTACAAACTGTTGCATCTTCAAACTGTCTTCAAACTGTTTCTGCCTTCTCAAACCAGCTTCTCAACAACCTAACCACTCCATATATATATCTTCCCACTGCACACCCCACTTCCACCAAATCAAACAGACAGTTCAAATTCAAACAGCATCCACCACAACCACTGTCCATCAATTCACTGAACTGCCTTCATCCACCTCTGCATACAACCACATCACCGACTGATTCAAATTTCTGCCTGCATCCTCCTGAGTCACTGCCAAGCCATACCCCAGCATTTCATCACACTTCTAACTACATCCATCATATACTTCCCTCTGCCACAAATTGTTCCTCCACAACTACACAATTCAATTGCTATCAGACCACTCAACAAAGCTGTGATGACCCGCAAATCCGTACCCTTTAAATCGACAATATTCCACACATGTCCGATCCAAAAAGCACAAATTGACGGAAAGTCAAGAGAAAGAAAAGAAGAGAGAAGAAGAGAAGAGAAGAAAGAGAGAAGATAGAACCAAATAGAACAATAAAGAATCACTACATCGCAGCGGAAAATATATAATATCATATCAATGATCTTGTAACGACCCTGACTCGACCTTCGAAAAATCGGCATCGAATACGACACTCGTATTCAAATGCCGATTTTTCGAAGGTCGAGTCAGGGTCGTTACAGATCTTTACAAAACAGAAACTGTATATACATACATCAATCAGAGTTCAACAATTAATCAGAGTTATCAGCTTGAACGGTTATAATAACATGTCCTTACAAATGCCGATAATAAACAACAACTAAGCACAGTGGATAATCAATAATCAAAACATATACGCGCATAAGAAATGAAGATCTCCAGCTCTCCTGCTGAAGCTCCAAAAGCACCAAAGTATAACCTGTAGATATACTCGGTCCGACCCCAGCATTGAAAGGGAAGAACGCCCGGATCAGTCTGGTAAACCATTGTGAGAAACACACTCAACTGAATTTATTAAATTATCAAAGTTTTCCTTAGTTTTCAAAACAAAAGTATCTTGTAAGACAAGTCCACACATAAACACGGACATGTTTTTACCTTACGATAACTAAAAATATCATATCAAATCTCATGTTATATTATAGTAGTGTCTACTATATACAAATAATATTAATCATAGCCGGAATTGTTACATTGATTAAATTCCAGCGTATAGCCCAATTGGGTAATACAATCAAAATGGCAGGTACGTAGTGGAGTTTGAATTTCCATACAAATGACCAGGTAAAGGGACTACCTTCCAGCAGCACATCTCTAGAAAAATGTACCAAGGACCATCACTAAGGATCCTCTACCAGCACAAGACCGGCCCACCTCTATAACTAGATGGTACCGAATATATCATTCCTTCGGTTGTTACCGACCTTTACTGGGGGCCCTCATAACATATAAACCACAATAATCAGATACATGACGTCATAACATGCAAAGATATATCTAGAAGAGGATGATGATATCCTAATGGGAATAACCCACTTAGTCCTGCTGCATCTAACCCTATTTTGGTCATTTCCGGTTGATGAGGCTAGAGGTAACGATTACCTTTCACAAAGCACAATCACATCACTTAGAATGCCACAAGGCCATTTCCGTTGACTACTAATTGCCTTCCACAAAAATACAACCCTTAAGCTCGTATGTCTCAAGGAGGGTGTTAAGCTAAGAGAAGTTGCCTTCTCCGCCACCACTGATGTACATTTGTAAAAACGTAATCTATAGAAATGCAATGTCAGACAAACATCCATATAAGTTGTCCAGGAACAGGACAAACCGAAGGTACTTTCCTACCACATCCTATCGGGAAATCCCTGGGATTAGCAGTGAATAGTCCTCGCATTGGATATTTCATAATGAAGAGTCCACTGCTACTGGATGTATATTGGGATTTTAACCCCAAACGATCAACAAGCAATCCCCCACTATGAAAATCTAGAATATCAATATCATCACAAGCAACCTGCACAATCGTCGCATATACGTTGGTCCGAAGTGGTTTTCAGATAAATCTAATCCCGGTCTCTTCGCACCAACAATGCAAATGCGTTTCTCAATCCCACACAGCAACTAAGTCTCATAGACTTATCACGTTTCAAACTTTCAACTTGCTATCCTTCGGGCCAAGAAGGAAGCTCGATAGATTGGAGTAATACTCCGCACTATATGAATCAACATCCTCAACACAAATGATAATCAAGCCTACACAGATGCTACATACTAAGTGTACGACTAAATAGTTCCCACATCAAGTCGAGGAACTAAAATTTTGGGCAAGTTTGATAGTCGATTATTTAATTGTCAAAGCAAACAAACAAACAAATATTTAGCACTATAGCAATCACTAGGCCCTTTTAATTAATCTTTTATTAATTAAACCATTTGCCAAATATTCACTTCAATTATTTTTAAAAGATATAATCTCAAACCATTTCAACTTTCTATATTGGAAAACATTTCCAAATACTTATTTAATAATAAGTAATTCACAAATCAATTTATTTTCATCACTTAGAAAATATTGCATATACTTAAATCAGGATTAAGTATATATTTAATCTTTTAAGGAAAATATTCTCTTAAACATCTTTTATTTGGGTCAAAACGAATGTTGCGTAAAACATCGTCAAAATCACTAGTATAGATTCGAAAATAAGATAGATATATAAATTCCAATACTATATAAAAACATTTCCTTTCGAAAATCATTTGCTATAACAACAGTGTTATAGTCCATCATTTCCTTATTTCTCGAAAATGTCTATTTCAATAATGAATGTTGAAATCTATGGTTTCGATCCTTAACATATTTTAAAACATCTTTTAATCATTTTATTCTATTTAATAATATTCACTTTTCAAAAATATCTATTTTATTTAATATATTATTCACTGTCCAAAATCGTGAATATAAATCGTTTACCAAATTCATTGCTTCTATATATTCATTAAAGGATTATCTACTGTCCAAAATCGTGGATATATCTCCTTTAATAAGCTTTCCTATTTACTTATCAAATTCAATTGATTTTGGATTTATAAAACAATGTTTATAAATTCCATTTTATATTTTATAAAAACTTCAATACACAAAATTCCTTTATTAACCAATTCCATTTACATCTCATTTATTTGCCAAATCCAAATTATAAGTTAATAGCTTATAATTCATTTATTTACAAAATTTATTGTTTTGATAACTTCACAGCTTCATAAATCTTATTTACTTATAAGATTTGCTTATACTTCATTTTAACAATTTTAAAACTCCTTTATAACTCAATTATTTTGATGTATAAAATATCAATTTTATAAATCTTATATATAAACCATTTAAATAAATCAAAAATCTCAATTTAAACAAACCAATTCTTTTAATAAATTTACAAATCTTTATTAGAGCTTATATAACTCCATAATCATACTTAAGTATTATTTTCCAAAAATCATAACTTTTATAACGATAAAAATTATAACTTTCATTTATTTAAAATAAATTCATTTCCTTAACAGTTTAAAATTCAACAAAAGGAATATTTTCAAAATCACTTGAAAATCCTTATAAATTTGGAAATCATCACTTTAACATTTTTAAATTCCAAAATATAGGCCCAACGCTGCAACAGCACTAAATACATCAATCACGTCATCCAAAACATTATATATAATATGATAACAGCATATATCACAATATCTGTAAATAAATCAATACTGTTGAGGAATCCAGTTGGATCCCTCCAACCTGTCGCCTGCAACAAATATACATATTAGAATATGTGTACAATGTCCGCTTCAAGGCAGACGCGTGTACAAGGGTCATCTGCTCATACACTGGAATGTATAGGGTCATCTGCTCTACTAGGCAGGTATATATCCAAATATCAATCAATATATCATATATAATCCAAACAATCATCAATCATCATATAATAAATTGTTACTTGCTTATATAAAACTATCAGTGAGTCAGAAAGAGTGAGTTTTACTTATAATGGTCCCAATAGCAGTTGCAGTGTTTTGTTCCGAATAAAATTAAACGACCGTTTAATTTTACCCAAAATTCACACTAGCTCCAATCAACTCCAAACTAGCTTCATCACGTAGTGTTCGTCCATACGAACCCAGCGTAGTTTGTTTCGTGCGAAACGGACCTCGTATGAAAAAGTTATGCAATTTTAAAGTTCGTACGAATTTTAATATAATTAATTTCAATTTTTATGTTTATTTTTAACCTTTAATCCATCGTAGCCGTGCATTTCAATACCCCAACTTCTTGGCCGCATGATTTACTTCTTCCTTATTCATGTTGAAACCCAGGTCTTCATGCACGTTAAAACCCATGTGGCCGCCGAACTTCAACGAATTTTCACGCCACCAACATCCACTTCGACGACGATCCGACCCCCCTAAACGAACGACCATCACGAGGCACACCATCACCTACCACCGGGTCAAACTCGGTTGCACCGATCCCAAGGAAAACACAAAAAACATGCGCATTCGTGGCCAAAATCCTCCTTCATCGTTGCGTCGATCACGATCATACCCTTATGGATCGAAAGATCTCGTGATTCTCTTCGTTTTTGTAGTAGAGAGTTTCTTGAATTGACTAATGGATCGCAAGAGATTAAGGCGAGAATTTGGCAATTTCTGGCCATTAAAGTGAGGGTGGCAGCTAGGGTTTAAAACCCTAATGTTTGTGCAAACAAGAAAAAGCGAGGTCCGTATATAGAAAATTCGACGACACTATCGAACTCCAAACGAAGCATGCCGCCAGGTGTTTATAAGGTTTTAACCCATTCCGAACGCAATGGAATATATATCAAGAGCCAATTCGATCGTATTTGAAAGATAGGTTTCCAATCGACTATTTTAAATTTAAAATTCACTTAAACCGATTTCTACGCGTTTTAGCTTGCCCCGGACAAATCGTAAATCCGATTGACACGAAATTTGAAATTTTACAATAATATAATATTACGGATCCAATGAAACTAGTTTCATCGAAGTCCGAGACTGTTTGAAAAATGACTATTTTTACTCGTCAATTAAATATTAAAATATTCAATTTCTACAAATTAACTTTTAAATCAATTTTAAAAGTTTACTAACATCATTTAAATTCAACTAGAATTTATTTCAACTTTATAAATCATTTCAGTTCATATTAAATCCAATTTCTAATTATTTCAGCAATTTCTAATATTATATTAACAATTTAATTATCCAATTAAATCACTATATTTCAAATATAAGTTATTCGACTTATAAAATTAACTTGTGAATATTTAAAATTAATTAAATATACGAATTTCAAATGACTAAAATTCTGGATCGTTACAAAAGCGATAGTCGAGCTCCCCCAGCAACACTTCACTTACATCAATACTACCATCAAACTGCTGCCCGAGCCTCTACATCCAACCAACATCAGCTCTGTTCCACCTCTTTGTTCATCCACCACCACTGTACAAATCTGCTTGCATACATACAGTGTTGCATCACTGAAACACCATTGCCTAGAACACAACCAGTTCCACATACAAACATCACAACCATCACCCCCATCATCAATAACGGATCCACCCTCAACTTCTTCCTGCCACAATCTTACATATCACAGTCATATCCCCCATCAAACAACACCAACAACACTGTCACATACCACTGTGACAGTCATCAGACTATCTTCATTACGACATCACAACCCAACAACTCCACTTACAACAGCAACAACTTCAAACAGCAATTTCACTCACATCAGCGTCCTTCAGTTGTTTGCCACACCACAGCCTTCATTATCATCAATTCATTCAACCCATCATAAACTACCCCCAGAGAAGCTTACAACCACCCTGCAGTCATCGAAGCAACTCGCGGCTTCAACCTTTATCGACACACTCAGATTCGAGAGAAATTCCGATATCGAGCCTCTCCAGTCAACAAAATTCATAGCACCGAACCTCCAAATCAACCATCCGAACCTCCTAAGTTCAAACGACCATCCACCCACTACCACATGTCACCTCTGACCAACCGCAATCCAAGAATAGCGACTTCATCCCCTCAACTCAAAGTCACCGTGACCAACGAACTACCTCCAACCTTATCCCTTCAAACTCGAGCAACCACACTCATGTGACCTAAAATCAACGGTCCACCTCCTCGCCGCTTCTCAAATCACCACCAATCAAACCCCTATAGCAAAACCCAATCGCCTTTCCATCGAACTCTACCTCAACAGCGACTTTGACGCCGATAACTACCAACATCGCAACCCATCTTCCACCAAATTTCCCACAAAACCGCATACAAATTAGTTTTAAAATTTTCGAATTTTCGAGTCTGTGGACAGGCGAGACTTGGTATGGAACAGAGATTAGTGGATTTTGGATTTCAACAGTGAATTTTGAATTAAGTAGTTGATTTTGGTTTGTTTTAAAATAACATTTGTTTAGGCCGGCTGGGGTTGTTGTGTGGTGTGTGTTAACTTTATTATTTTTCTTTTCAATTTCCTTTTATTTAAGGTTTCACTTGTTACATCTTTTTTTCCAAAAAAAGGGAGAAGTTATTCTGGTTTTAGTTGTTTTATTTTTTTAACAATAAAAAAACAAGTTTCAGTTTGTTGATTTTTAATTGGTTTGTTTGTTTTGTTTTTACTTGTTTATTTTGTTTTGAGTTAATTTCTTCTTTTCTAAAAAAAATAATAAATAAAAAATGTGTATATATCTTGTTCTTATTTTTAGGTTGCAGAAGCAGATAAGGAAGAATCAATCGCTTGCTCCATTTGGGCTTGCCAAAAAATAATAACCGCCTACTCGTTCTTAAAAAAAAATTCTGCTGCTTTTAACCGTTATCTATTGTTTTAGTTGCTTTGCATTGTTGACTGCTTGCATTTGCATTTATATATAAAAAATATTCAAAAACAAAAATCTATTTGTAGTTGCATTGTTAATACACGTTTAATTTCTATTTTGCATCGCATATTAGATTTTTGTTAATAATAACGGTTAGACATGGATAACACTTGATTGTATATTGACAAGTTGTCTTCTCTGAAAAATTTAATTTCTTGGTGTCTAGGCTACGGTTGAGTAATTACCATTTATAAATATTACGGTGATTCGTAAATATTATAGTGGTTGTTCCTCTGAAGGTACTTAAACCTTCGGCTGCATTGCTACGGTGATTCGTGGTGCACCGATAAATCCTGTCCGTTACCTGGCTGAGAACTATCTTGTTTATCTAAGACAATGTGTGATTATACAATTTTGGGTTAACTTAGGATAAATCATTTGTAATTAACCCTTGTATTCATTTAGTTGCATTAGTTCATGCATATTTAAAAAAAAAAAATTCAAATCCAAAACTAAAAAAAATTTCCTTTTATTTTTCTTTGAAATTTTTAAACCCTTTTCCTTTGAAATTTCAAAAATCCAAAAAAAATTTAGAAAAACAAAAATCCAAAAAAATATATAAAACCTTTTTTTAAAAAAAGCCAAAAAAATTTGAAAATCCAAAAACAAAAATCAATTTTTCATTTTGAAAAATAAATTCTATTTGTAAATATTTTTCTTTATTTAAAAAAAAGAACATTCTTGAAAATGTCCAAGTTTCCCCACTTACGTGAACTTTACAATAGTTGTGAAAATTAATATAGTCCATACGATTTCACTCCAAATTCGTATGGATATTTTAACGACGACTATTCTTTAAACACTTTGAATTTTGAAAAAAAATAGTTTTCAAAATGATAACCAACCCTCGAATCTCGAAAATAGCATTTCATCTTTACTTGAATTCTCTACACAACAAAATAAAAGTATAAATGTATTGTGTAATTCATATTTGTGCGATAACTCGAGTCAAAGTTTTCAAGGATTTCAAAATTTAAATTCAATTCAAAATTCAAACGATTTCGAGTGTAACCCATGCCAATTCAATTTCGAGCTTCAAAATGAATTTCAAAATCAAGACGAAAATGTGAACCAATTTTCAAATAATTTTGGCAATGGGAATAGCTTCAATAACAATGCGATTGAAAAATTTGGTTATTAACAAATTCAAAATGAAAATTTTCAAATTAATAATCATGAATTTGATTTTGTTGACCAAATGGAAAAAGATAACGCGGATTTATTACTTGAAAAATAAAAAACTTTTCGTGACATAATCAAATCTCAACTTGCGAAGAATCAAGTAATAATCTACCATTTATCGAAATTGACAATTCTTGTTCTCGACAAGTCCGACTTGAAAATTTTCTAGCTAATAATTACAAATTTGACTTTGTTGAGCAAATGAATGAAATTTACTATGATCACACGAATTTGTTGATTAAAACATTGGAAAATTTTCGTGAGAAGCAAAATCAAATTTCAATGTGTGATGAGTCAAACGTAAATTCACCAATAGCGAGCTGGTCATTGCCAGCTTGTCAATCACGCTTACGCCGCTTGGCAAAGTTTTGGGGAAATCTTCAAAGATTTTAATTAACCAACCCCACTCAAATAAGAACAAAAATACCGATAATCATCTTTTACCCAAACCGATGATTTTCAAATAACAACTATTGAAATTAATAATGACGATCTTAATCAAATTGTTGAAAATACAGTAATGAAGTTGGATTTCAATTCTTTTGAGGGTGCGAAACTCGATTTAAACTTCGATCTTCCTTTTTCTGAAAATATGAATACGACAACTTTGAATTTTAAACTCGATTTACGTGAAGAAGTTGTTGATAATCCAACAAAGGAAGAGGAATTTAATTAACATGAATTTTTTGGACTTTTGGATGACGAGTTGTTAAATTCTGACGGGGAAGATTTAAATCACCACTTTGATTTTGAAATCAATGATTTTAAAGAATTTTTCAATGACAAATTAACTTGAATTTCAATTTGGTGAAAATAAACTTGAATTTCAGTCAATCGTTATATCTACCCTAAAAATCATCGTATGTAAAATAACTCGTATAATTTTTAATAAAACGACATTTGTTTCTCCAAATCCATATTCGATTCCAAAATGTTTTACGATTTGGTTTTCTGCGCTTAGGCTGTGTATTGCGTACTTGGCGAGACAAATGAATCGGTTTTTGAAAGACCGGTTCATTTACTATTTAACGGCATACTTTCTGATGTCTTGTAAATAATCATCTTTTCATTTTCATTTAAATAAAGGTTACGTTTTTATTTTTCTCCTTCGACTTGGGTTGTCTGTGGGGACACAGTCAAAATCAAGTGTGGAAGGGAGATTCATCTTCATTTTTTCTATATTTCATGGTTTATTTTTGTTTTAAAATCTCCAAAAAAAATTTAAAATAAAATCCCAAAAACAAATTTTCTTTTGATTTCTTTTTAAAAGAAACAGTATAAGGTAAATATATAGTTTTGGTTTATTAAATTGAAATTTTTGAAAATTTATTTGTCTTAACAAAAGTAAAAATGAAGTTTGATTACAAATAATAATGGTTTAACTAGTACATAGGAAGATTCATACGTATTAATTATGAAGTACATCCTAATTGAAAATCTTTGTTTTAAAAAGTGGTTGATTTAAAGTGAAGGATATAACAATTTTTTTGTCATCTAAGTTAAATGGTGCTAAGATGATTTTTTAAAACTCTCTCCCTCTTAAAAAATAAAAAAATAAAAAATAATAACATCCAAGTATTCACTCTCATTTAAAAGTCCTCACGGTAATGCATGGGTGAATTACTTGGAATCATTGCTTATGTGCTTTCATACTCATTTAAAGTCCTCACGGTTATGCATGTATGGAACACATGTAAAAAAACTTTATAAAAACCACCTATGGTCGATAGGTGTATGCACGAAAGTGTGTGCATACGCTCAATGCAATCGTGCTCCCTATGAAAATGGATTTATCTTAGTTTTTCTTTATTCGAGGACGAATAAAAAGACAAGTGTAGGGGTATTTGATGTGCACGTAAATGTGCATATTTTTACCACCATATTTATTCTATTTAAATTAAATAAATGATCATATTGGGTATTTTAACTTGTTTTAACCAAAATCCATATTAATTTCAAATTGTCACATATCCATCTTCATATAGGGGCAAATCGGTCATTTGTGTGCATATATTTCTTTGAGAAAAATTAATTAGAAATTTCCGTACTATTTTATAGGAATTTGATTTCAATTACAAGTTGTTTCATGAAGAAGATATGCATGCACAAAAAAAGAACACAAAGGAATGAAAATGGAAATAATTCAAAGTGAAGATCATGGAGGACCCCACCTACCCACCACCTTAATGTACAAATTAGAGGCTAATGCACATGCTTATGGAATTAACGGCTTCATGTACACTTAAATGGAGATTATGACATGCTAATGATTACTTGGTTGCCACATTACCTCAAGAGCATTTTGGGCATTCCCCAAAAATATGAATTAGGGTTTCATACATGTATAAATACCCGTATGTTTCATGTAATCTCTTTCTCTTACTTAGTCTCTCTTTAGTTTAGTTTTAGCTTAGAAAATAAATCAAAGCTCTCTTTCTTTCCTTGGCTACTTAGCCATTTCTTCTCTTATGTAGTTCTTTTTTTCTTTTTGCAATTTAATACATGTTCATTTTCTTTTCTTGTTTATTTTCTTTCATGTTGTAGTGTAGCTCTCTTTTATTTTATGCAAGTAGAATAGTTTTTCATTTAACTTTGCTCTCTTTTCCTTTTCCTTTTCCTTTTCTTTCATGTTGCAAACCACATTTGTTAATCAAATGACAAATATGAGAGGCTAAACCCCTTCAATTAAAGGGGTAATGAAGCTCTCTAATTATTTATCTTCGACTATTTGTTAATTCATGCTCTCTTTTTGTGCTTGTTGATGATCAATAAAGTGTTTTATTTGTTGTTCTTGCTTTGAATTTGATAGCCTATATTGTTGACACCAAATTGGCTATGCTTAAACAATCACCAACACAAATGCCTCTTCATTAAAATATGATTAAGGCATAAGAAAGTGATTTGAAATTCAAATTTGATGGTCTATATTTCTAATCAATAGTTAATAGGCCATACTAAAATAGATTTTTGTTAAGTTTCATGAAAGTTATTAAGCGCTTTAAGGGATGTGTTATATATTGATGGCTTATGTTGGCTAATCAATAGCACGAATATGTCATAATTATGATAAGTACATCAATTAAAACACTAATGACCACAAAAGAGAGATTATGATTTCATATATGTTGAACTACATGATCTAGAGAGTGGATTTATTCTCTAAATTTTCATTTAACTCTTATATTTGCATCTCTTTTCTTTTAGTTCGTTAGCTAATTTTCTAATTTTCTAGCTTAACTTTCACTCGACTTTGGTATAATTCGATTGAATAGAATTTTTAAAATCAACAATTTCCCGCGGACCGACCCGTATTCGCCACGTACTACAAGTGTACGCCGTGCGCTTGCGGTTATTTTTAAATTTAAATTTTTCGACGGTTTTCAAATTCCATAGAATTTTCGTCGATTAACACTGGCCATAGCGTGGCGCAATCAATGGCTTGTTCGGTGCCTTGGCTAGGCCATAGCATGGTGGAACCACGGGCTTACTCCGTCCTCCCTCTAGGGGGCGCCTTGACCTGGCCATAGCGTGGTGCGGTCAAGGGCTTATTGATGCTTTAACCTGGCAATACCATCACGTGGTTAAAGGCTTACTCTAACCTTCATCCAGGAGGCGCTTTGACCTGGCCAACTTGGCGCATACAAAGGCTTTCACCATATACGGTAATGTCCAAGTGCAAGGAGAATTTCACTCCCAACCATGTAGATTTTTCTTTTTAGGGAAGAGGAGCTTTATTCATTCTTTGTAAGAAAATATGGTCTTCCATGTTCTAGGAACAATATTACCGTCCGATCAACATAACTTATAAGCTCTAGGTGTAAATACATTGCATACAATTAGGGACCTTTCCAATTTGGTCCTAGTGGTCCATCTGTAGGATTTCTTGTGTTTTCCATCACCCATTGAAGTACTAATTCTCCCTCTTGAAATGATCTTGTTTTTACTTTCGAGTTGTAGTATTTTCAAATTCTTCTCTGATATTCTACAGTTTGGATAGCCGCTTCATCTCTTAATTCATGTATAAAATCTAACGATTCTTTCTTCAATTCATGGTTTGGGTCAAAAGAATATGTGATTCTTCGATGCGAGGGTATCTCAATTTCAATTGGTAACATTGCTTCACACACATATGTTAGAGAGTATGGGGTATTTCCTTTTCCAGTTCCAGTAGATGTTCGATAGGTCCAAAGTACAAGTAGCAATTCTTCTACCCAATTCCCTTTAGCTTTATTTAACTGCTTTTTCAAGATAGTCTTAATAGTCTTATTTGCAGCTTCAACGGCCCCATTGGCCTTTGGATGTGCTACGGAAGAGAAGCCTTTTATGATCCCACTCTTATGGAATAACCGAGAAAACTCCTTACTTTCAAATTGTGTTCCGTTATCTGATATAATCTTATAGGGGATTCCAGATATGGTAATAATGTTATTAATGATAAATCTAAGTACTTCCCCAAAAGTGATTTTGGGAAGTGGTTCTGCTTCTACCCACTTAGTAAAGTAGTCTATGACAACTACTGCATACTTTTCTCCTCCTTTGGGAATTGGGAATGGCCCAATTAAGTCAGTTCCTCATACATCGAAGGGCCATAGACTTGAAATCAGATTTAATTGACTTTGTGGCAATCGAGGGATCTTTGAGTATATTTGGCATCTTTCGCATCTCCTTACACATTCAATATCTTGACTTGCCGTTCGAGGCCAATAAAACCTTGTCTTATTGTTTTCTTTGCCAACTTTTCCCAGTTAGAGTCGTCTCCGCAAAATCCTTCATGGGCTTCCACCAACCATTTCATCCCATCTTCCAAACTCACACATCTTAAGTAAGGTAATGCATATCTTTTCTTGTAAAGAATTTCATCCACTATCGTGAAAGTCGGAGCTTTTTTTTTCCTAGCTTCCATTTTATTAGATATAACCCTTTAGAAAGATATTTGACAATAGGCGACATCCAAGTGTCGCCATAATAGCCATCTGCCCTTGCATGACTAATCCTCTCATCTAGGATTTCTTCATTAATTTACCTTTCTTCTCGCTCTTGTGCCATGTCTTAGGATCTAGTTAGGACTAACAATTCCTTTCCTTGTTCAGATGTTCACTCCTCAATACTTGGATTTCTTTGGTACCCTACTAGCACGATTTGAGTTTCTGGGGCTCCCATTGAACTAGTCAACTTTGCTAATGAATATGCTTGAGAGTTTTCTCCCCTTGGAACTTGATGTATAGAAAAATCTTCAAATAAAGCGAGCATCTTCAATATCTTCTTTACATATAGAGATAGTTTGGCATCTTCAGTCCTATATACTTGCTTCACCTGGTTTATCATTAGTTGCGAATCACTAAAGATTTGAATTTGTGGAATTTTAAGCTCTGAAGCCAGAGTCAATCCTGCCACCATTGATTCGTATTCAGCTACATTATTTGGTGTAGGCGGTGTCTGTTTGGTGTTATTATGACATATCCCGCTCTGGCTCCTTACTCATTTGATGTGCCATCCACAAATAACTGCCACATAGGTTTTTCATCATTTTCCTTTTCCAATTGTTCTTTAATGAAGTTTGTACATTCGTTAATAAAGTCTGCCAATGCTTGTCCTTTAATAGCTGGTCGTGGTTAAAAATAAATGTCATACTGGCTAAGTTAAATTCTCTATTTTACTAACCTTCTTGAAGTTTCAAGTTTACCGAAGACTTGATTGAGTGGAAAGTTAGTCAATACTCTGATTGGATGTGCTTGAAAGTATGCCCTATGTTTTCGTGCGATAAGTATTAAGCATTAAGCATTAAGCTTGTTTTTCTATTACCGGGTGCCAAACCTCTGCATCCTCTAACCAACTGCTCACATAATAAATTGAAAGTTGAGTCCCACTTTGCTCTCTGATCAAAACTGAACTAACCGCATGTTCCGAGACTGCTATGTATAAGTAAAAATTTCACCATTCTCAGGACTAGATAGTATTAGCAGTTTTTCCAAATGATTTTTCAATTCTTGAAAAGCTTTCTTATAGTCTTCTCCCTACTCAAAGTTTTCCTTCTTCTTGATTACATTGAAAAGGGAATGCACTTATTAGTTGCCTTGGAAATGAACATGCTTAGGGAAGCTACCCTACCATTTAAACTCATTACATCTTTACTAGTCTTTGGCTCAGCCATGTCCTTGATAGCTTGAACCTGATCTGGCCTAGCCTCAATTCCTTAAGCACTCCCAATATAGCCTAAAAACTTCCCGGAATGAACCGCGAAAGAGCATTTCTAGGGATTCAGTTTCATCTGATGTTTCCATAATACTTCAAATATTTCTTTTAGTTCTTCGAGGTGACTCTTAGCCTCATAAGATTTTACTAGCATATCATCAATATAAACTTGCATATTTTTTCCAATCTGTTCTTTGAGTGACTTATCTTTGATAAGTAGCCCTTACATTCTTTAATCTGAATGGCATTGCTTTGTAGCCAAAAATTCCCCAATCAGTAATGAAACTTGTATGCTCCTCATCTAGTTTAAACATGGGTACCTGGTTATACCCTGAGTAAGCATCCATAAGAGATAACAACTTATGTCCACTAGTTGCATCAACCAACTGATCCATCTAGGGCAATGGGTAATAGTCTTTTGGATAGGCCTTGTTTAAGTCAGTATAATCGATGCAAGTCCTCCATTTTCCGTTCGACTTCTTTACTGATACTAGGTTCTCCAGCCATTTTAGGCAGTACATCTCTCGAATGAATCCTTTTTTCAAGGAGCCTTTTAACTTCCTCTTTTAGGGCATTGAACCGCACCTTATCTAGTTATCTCTTTTTTGTCTGATGGGGATCGCTTCTAGATTGATGTTTAGCACATGACACATAACCGATGGATCAATCCTAACCATATCTAAATGAGTCCATGCAAGCACGTCTTTATTGGGTTTAAGAAACCGAATCAAGTCTTTCCTAAGTTGCTTTCCAACTCCTTTCCCACCTTGACTACCTTGGTTGAATCATTTGGGTCTATGAAAGTCTCCTCAAGGTCTTCTATAGGTTTTATTTTCCACTTCTCCATGGCAATCAAATTCTATGATGATTTCTCTTTCTTCCACAACATTAGTGTCAATCCTCTTTCTTTTGCTTCTAAGGGAAATGTACCTTTCATACATATGTTTGTTAGTCTTATCTTACTTTTTCTTCGAATATTGGACGTAAAAATCCACCATCCAAAGGCTGAAAAATAGTAGAAGAATCAAAATAAGCAGAATACTCCCTTTTGTATTGATCAAGCGTTGCAAAATACATTTCACGGGTGTTGAATTGTTCTTCGTTGACAGTGCCCCAACCATGCTTGGTTAAGAATTTTACCATCAAATATTTTGGCGAGACAAAAGCATCTACCTCATCAAGTGCAGGTCTGCCAAAGAAAGCACTGTAGTAGGATGGTTGGTTGATGATTACGAAGAGAGTTTCAAAAGTTCGACAGCATGGTGGTACTCCCATCTGTACTAGCAATTTCACTTGTCCTATTGGGGTCGATCCTTTGTTATTGAGCCCAAAGATTGGCTTTAGACTGGGCTCTAGCTTGTCTTCTAGTTGCCCATTTGATCAAAGGCTTATTTGAAAATAACATTGACTATGCCACCAGTGTCCATAAGAATCTTGGACACTATAGACAGTCCAATTTGAGCTATGATCATAGAGGGATCGTTATGTGGGTGATGGACTCCTTCTTCATCTCTTAGGGAGTAATAAAAAGATTTGGCATCGAAATGTTTAGTTGTGGATTTTTAAGCAGAGGCTCTTCTTGAATGGAGAACACTCCTTCTCTAGCCTCTTTGATGTATCTGTTCCTAGCCCCTTTGCTAGTCCCTGCTGGATGTGTGGATTACATCAATCTTATTCAACAGCGGACTCAAGCTCAACAGATCTTCTTCCTCCAAGATGTTGACAGCATTATTAGAAAACTTATGCGGACCATCACCAGTCCATGGTTCCTTTTGTTTGTCTTGAATGAATTCCTTCAAATGCCCCTCATGAATTAATTTCTGAATGATTCCAGCCAATACCCTGCATTCATAAGTTTTGTGGCCATTTGCTTTGTGATAAGTATAATAATCATCCCATTTCCTCTGTTCAGGATAGTTTTTGACCTTAAATTAAGTCGGGAAGTTAACCTTCTCCTTTGTCGTAGCATAGATATAAGACAATGGCTTGTTTAAAGCGATTGAATTAGCATTAGGCTCCTCCCACCTTGCTCTCTTATTCCTCGTCTAAACCAAATGTTTTCATAAAAACTGGGTAAACACCTCCGAGTCTGAATTTAGTTAAGTTGCCTTTGGATTGTTTGATATGCTATTTTATCTATCTTAATGTGCCATCAAGTACTCATTACAGTCACATAATAATTCATAGGCTCAGAATAGGAAAATAGCTTAAAAGTAGTAAATCACACAAAGTTTTATAGTGGTTCAGCTAGAACATGCCTACATCCATTGTCCATCTTATTATTTCTTTATGATTTGATTACAAATACAAGTGTGATTGGAAAGACCAAAAACTTAGAGTAGCCGGAGTGATTGAATCTTAACAGAGTTTTCCCTTTCTTTTTCAAGT
This sequence comes from Allium cepa, assembly GCA_030765085.1. Classification (NCBI taxonomy): domain Eukaryota; kingdom Viridiplantae; phylum Streptophyta; class Magnoliopsida; order Asparagales; family Amaryllidaceae; genus Allium; species Allium cepa. Next base: position 240,924,735 of record CM060944.1, read on the forward strand.
GTCCCCATTGTTGTTGAGACGCTCTGGTATTATAGAGTGAAATTTTGAAGGGTGAAGGCGGATCTATAGCTTCTTGAGTTTGGTTCGACCTGAAGCAAGTATGTCTGGTTCGGTAGTGAGAATCTGGACCGACATAGAGTCCAACTAGTTTTGGTCCAATAGCGAGGGGGGTTCTTGGAGTTTTTTCTACCTTGAGGTAGAGATGCTGATTTGCCGGACCAAACATCTAGTCCAGCAAGCCTATGCACCGAAGCGAATGTTTGATCCGATGTTTAGGAGCAGTGCCAGACAAAATATATTGTTTGACATTCAAATGCTATGCCAGACCAGATATCTGGTCTGGCATTTCAATGTTGTGCAGGAAAAGATATCCAGATTTCTGGTCCGGCATTCTAATGTTGTGCCATACCAAATACCATGTCTGGCAATCCAATGTTGTGCTGGACTAGATATCTGGTCCGACACTTTCGGGAATGCCGAACCAAATGTTTGGTTCGACATTCCAGCTTGCATACTTCGTACGGTGCTTTCTCTTTCCCATTTCTTCTGTCGTTGTCCTTCTCGTGTGCCAATGTACCGAGCCAACACTTGCCTCCCAAAGTACATTGTGTTGCTACATAATGTGCTTTGTTTGGTTCGGCACATAGCTTCACCAACCGATCTGAAGTCTTAGGAAACTCCCTGACTGTTCGACCACCCCTCGTTTTCTTTTAAATACCACACCTTTCTTTCTCATTCCCCTTCTACTTTTCGAATCCAAAATTCTTCAATATCTTTCAAGTCCTTCGAAGCTTTCAACATTCTAATTTCTCGATTTTTCCACTTCAATATTATCCTTGGTAAGGTTTGTTCTTAAATTCGATTTATGTTCTAGGCTTTTGGAAGTTTTATGGTTTTGATTTTAGGGGAATTCTTTTTTTTTGAGTGGATAGGGTGCTTCGTTTTGAATCGAAGGAAGAGACTTATTTGAATGAGTGCTACAGCCTTGGAATGATTCGGCGAAGGCGAAATTTAAGATTAGTGAAGGTGAGGTAGTTGTGGTTATCGAGGGTGGAAGGAGTTTGTGTTTTATCAGTGGTAGGCTGTAGGAGATCCCTCATATCGTTTTTGGTATCTCTATTTGTTAGGCTAGGGCATGAGAGAGGTTTCTAAATAGTGTGGTAGCAAATGCCGCTAGGCTATTGGAGAGTAGACATTGGACCCAAGCTGTTATTGTGCAATGCTCAATGGATTTGGTTTGGCACCATAACGTTGTCTTGTTTTGGACTGGTGATAGAGTGATGCCGGACCAGATATCTGGTGATCATGGATATGTCGAGCCAAGAGGGGAATCCTTGGAATAGTATCTAGAGTTTTGCATGGTTTGGTTTGGTGTGTGGTATTAACCGGACTAAACGATATGAGGCTTTTCGTGAGCGTTTACTTTTCTGCTATGATTGCACGATTACTAATGTGTTAAACTCATTGTCATTGCTTTAATCTTGTTACGATTGCATAACTATTGGGTGTTGAACTTGTGCCTACTTTCTATCTCCTTGTGTGGGAAAGAAAATGTCGTTTAGTCGTGAACTTCGATCTAAGCATGCATCTTCACAGCCTACTGGAGCTGTCGTTTCTTCCTCTAAGGCTCCTGCTAATCCTTTCAGACAACCTAGCTCCGTGTATTCTTTGGTGGAGGGATACACCCCCAACCAGATGCCGGTGAAGCCTCTCGAATGATACCCTAGCGTATTGAACATTGAGAAACTTAACTCCATAGCTACGATATTCAGAATTGCTCGTCGAGACATGCCGCTACCAGGGCCAAACAATAGGGCATGCTCACCCCTAGAGGGATATATGGCATATAGCAAATACCACTATAGGTGTGGTGTAATTCCCTCACTTACCCGTTGGATTTCCAATTTTTTGGTCTATCTGAAGGTCGCTCCTCTGCAGCTTCAACCTAACTCTTTACAATCCTCACCTACATATATCTTATATTCGTGAAGCACTACCAGTGACTTCCTACTCATAGAGAGATCAAGTACTTATGCAGCATGAGAAGTTATCGAAAAGGGAACCCCTTCATTAGCCTAGAGTCAGCCCATAAGTTCAACCCTATCTTTGAGTTATATTCGAAATTCAGCATATTTAAGAAGGAGTATTTCTTTATGCTCGACGACACCGTTTCTCGGCATGCTTTCACTTATGGGTGCAAGTTTCCTTTATATCCTTTTCTACATTTTTCACTGACTTGGCTTCTTAAAGCTTCGTATCTTAGGTTGCGTAAAGGCGACAGAGGACGATGGTCTGAAGAAGATAACCAAAGAAATCCTGGCTATTCTTGAAGCTAAGAGGGAAGCCTCGTTCTTGCTTCGTGACACAGCCCTCCGCTTCTACAATCTGATTGGCCCTAGTCATTCCATGTTTAATATTAGGCTATGTTCTACCGGGAGGGCTAAAGGAGTCGAAGGAGAGGAGGGAGGCGCTGACAAAGGCAAGGAATTAATGGAAGAGGGCGAAGGAGCCGACGCTCCGAAGAAACTAAGGCGTAAGAAGAGCCCTATTCATCCTCTCCGTTTAAGGAAGTCCTTGCGCATAAGGAATTCTCCTTTACTTTAAGGTGAGGAGGTTTCTCTTTTAGAAGATGCTAGCAAGGACTAGGAAGGCTCGGAGAGAGATTCCAAGGCGACAGATTTGGAGGTTCAAGCTTCTCAAGATGTGAGATTCATGGGTAGCGAAAATCTCGCCACAACTCCTTTGAAGAACGCCGAGGCCATGCAGGAGTGGCCCGAGCAGCTAGATCAGTCCATGGTGGCATCCAGGCCAACTTTGGTTGCATATTTTCTGAAGAGAATGTGGTAACAGACAACCTAAGCAAAGTGCCTATTCTCCCGGTTCAAAGCGTAGATGGGATTAGTGAGACATTCGGGATTTCTCCAGCTACTTTCGATTTTTGCATGGACTTTAGGGTACTTCTTGATATTTTTTCTTTTTAGACGAGTCTCGACCTCCACTTGCTCCCCGGTCAAATAAAGATCTAGTCACAGTGTGTCCTTCCTCTAAGTGGAGCCCCATCCCGGTGTATTCCCTAATTGAGTGAGACCCGGTCCCATCCACTTGATCCAGTCTCTCCTATGGGTTTGTAGTAGCTTGCGGTGCCCAAGTGTCTTGCATACCCTATGTTTATGCATTTCACTTCTTTTCTCTAAAGTTATTATCCATTTCATAGGCAAAAGGAGAAATCCGAAAAGGAACGAGATGTCTAAGAGACTTGATCAATTCAAACGGATGAAAGGAGCCTCCATTCCTCCTAAGACTGCCTCCCAAAAGGAAAGGCTTGCATAAGAAAATGTTGAGGAGACTCCGCCTGGCTTGAATAGAGGGGAAAGCCACGAGTCATCTCAAAAACACGCAAGGTCTCCTGACAAAGATGCCACCTCCCTTGGCTCTCATACCTTTTCCCGTCGCCATCTTCTAAATCCGTCTGACCTAGAAGTGCGTGTGATGCCTAGTGACCAAGGGGAAGAAAACATCGATGCTTACTTCTCAGACTTTCAACCGCCGACGAGGAATCCTTTCAAGTATCATCCTGATACCAATCCTGGTTATGTTGGTCGCCTTCCTGCAGATCCTGATACTGAGTTCCTCTTGCCTTGTAATCCTCTGGATCGAATTGTGGACAAAGCCAAAACTCTCGAATTCGCTAATTTAACAACAAGAATGGTCCAAATCACTGATGAGACCAGGAAAATTGTTAACTATCAATCTTGTTTAGCCAAGGCCAGTGAGGAAGTCAAGGGTGTCAATGTGCGGTTGTGCCTGGAGGTGGAGGATCTCCGTAGGGTGCTCTGGGAGATGGATGCAAAATTAGAGGCACTTGAGGCGTCTCATGTGGCTGAGATAAATAAAGCCAAGGAGGATGCAATGAGGGATGCCACTGATTCATGCAAAGTATTGATCGATGAAGCTGTGAGCTCAGTGGACGAGGCTAGGCAGAAGGACCTGGAGCGGATCCGGTCTCTTAAGGGAAATATAAAGAAGTCGCAGGAAGTCTTGGCTAAGTTGAAGGAGTCCCAGGATGAGTGGCGCAAGAAAAAAGATGCCTATAAGGCTAAGATCGACGCATTGAAGGCAGAGCAGGTCTGGTTGAGGAGAGACAAAGAATAGTACATGAATAAGGTGGTGTCCCTTCAAGCCAAAGTCAACAAGTCTAATGACTTCTGTGAGACTGTAAATCAAATGCTGAAGGAGACCTACTATATGTTCTGGTAGCATGGGAACCTTCAATGGATGGACGATTACCATTAAGTGATGGTTGGGATCCATACTCGGCTCATCGAGGGGACCAAGGCCACAGTTGCCCAGGAAGAAGGTGCCTTGTATGATGTTGAGATGGTGAATTGTCAGTTCACAGCGGAAGAGACTAAGGCCATTGCTAGAGGATACGAGCTGCTAGCGGAGGATGAGGATAATGAAGAGGGTTCAGATAACGAGGGGCTCAGTGATCCACTGAACATCACCGTAGGTACCTTGTCCTTTTATTTTAGCTTTGTTACTCTTATCACAAACTATAAGACTTATGACTTTTCTCCTTTGCCTTATGTAGGGATGGCTTCAGCACAAGCTGTGCTACCTCTGTCTTCAAAGGATACTGATAGGGCATTGCTAAAAGAGGCAGAGTCCCTTGGGCGAGCCGAGCCTTCAAAGGACATGTTCAGAGGATGCAGGCCAAGTAATAAGGATGTCCCTCCTACTTAGTCGAAAAAGTTTCCTTGTTTTATGTTATATGTATTTTGGAGGATGTGGGGTTGTCTTGTATATATTTATTACGTTGTACATACATACTTGGTGTTGTAATGTTCGACTTTTGTTTTTTGTATGTTTATCTGAAATGATTTTTGTGACATGATTTTATAGCTTGCCCTGCCTGCTTGTAAACTTCTTATGACTTAGTTAATTGCCATCATGTTATGAGACATGGGAAACCAATAAGTTGTTGCTATATTCAAGGCCGATCATGAACAATAATTACTTAGGCTATTGCCCATGTCATGAGCATTATTCAATTTATTGTTGCCGACGTGGGTGTGATCGTCAACTGCAAACTATTCCGGGCTGTAGCCATGCCTTAATTATGGGATTTATAATCGGTTCACATTTGCCAGCGAGCCGAATGCCAATAATAAATTGCCTAGACTATAAGTCGTGCCTAATCTGTAGCTTATAGTCGGTTCATCACTGTCGACTTGGGGGCTGATCGTCAACAGTGAACTGCCCAGGCTTGTCTCGTGCCTTTTGTCATAGCTATCTTTTCTTCACTACTGCCAACGAGTGCTTGCGATTAATTGCAATTGGAATAGCATCAGATAAACAATTAAGTAAAAACAAAAGTTGAAACAGGGCAAACAATGCAAGGCACCAATTTTTATAGTGGTTCGACCAGAATATGCCTACATCCACTGTCTTTATTTTATTGCTTCAGTGGATACATGGTTCCTTACAATTCAAGAGAAATAACAGCGAAGGTGTTGGAGATTCCATGCTTTCCCGAACACCTCCCCATCGACTGTTGATAGGATGTAAGCTCCATTATGAAGGTCCTTATGAACAACAAATGGTCCTTCCCGGATTGGGTTTAACACTCCTGGATGTGGAAAGACCTGCTTGAGTACCAAGTCCCCCTCTTATAGTGCCAGAGGTTTCACCTTGGAGTTATACTGCCTTGCCACTTTCTGTCTATGTGCGACAGCTTTGAGGGCAGTGTTATTCCTTTTCTCCTCGATTAGATCTAGCAACATGTTCAAGAATTCTTCATTCTCTTCCGAATTATAATATATCCTTCGATGTGATGGGATGATCGTTTCAACTGGGAGAATGGCTTTGGCCGCGTATGCCAAGGTGAATAGCGTATGGCCTGTCGCTATTTTGTAAGAGGTTGGTAGGCCCACGGTGTAGTAGGTAGTTCGTCGACCCATGCCTCCTTGGATTTCTCCAGTTTCTTTTTGATTAGTGTTTTAAAACCTTATTTACTGCTTTGACTTTTTCGTTGACCTGGGGATAAGCTACAATTGAGAAGCTTCAAGCAATCCCATGTTCTTTGCACCAATTTGAGAATTCTTCGCTATCGAATTGGAGTCCGTTGTTTGATATGATCTTCTGTGGCACCCCTACCTGCATAGGATGTTTCGTATTAGGAAGTTTATCACTTTGGCAGATGAAATCTTATTCAAAGGTTCCACTTCCACCTATTTGGTGAAATAATTCACTACCACTATGGCATATCTAGCCCCTCCTCAACCCATGGGGAGCTCTCCGATCAAATCAATCCCCCAAATTGCAAAGGGCCAGGGGCTGGCCATTTGGGGCAAACTGGTAGGTGGTAGCCTCGGGATTTTGGTGAATCTTTGGCATTTGTCACATTTTTTAGCGAACTCTTTCGCATCTTTGTATAGAGGGGCCAAAAGTTTCCATATCGGAGAATTTTCTTGGCAAGAGTTTGCCCTTCGATGTGATCGCCACAACTTCGTTGATAGATGTTATTAAGGATATCTTTAGCTTCGTTCTCAGCAACACACCTTAGTAGCGGATTGGAAAAACCACGACGGTACAACATGCCATTCTGAATGGTGTAGCGGGATGCTTTCCTTAGGATCCTCTTGACTTCATTCCGTTCTGCAGGTAAGGTTCCATCATATAGGTATCTGATGATGTAGGTCATCCATGTCTTTTCTCTACTTGAGGTTGCTATGATTTGAAGACACTCGAAACTTGGTGTGGTTTGACTTATGACGGGGGATGCCCTAGCATCGGTTTGGTCCATACGCTTGCCTCTATGGCGAGGGCATCTTCTTCTTGATTTTCTCCCCATGGGATATGTTTGATTACATAGTAGTCTAGCTCATTAAGGAGGGTTTTGGCCTTTTTGAGGTAAGACGTGAGCTTCTATCCATGAGTCTGGAATTCTACGAGGATCTGGTTCACAATCAATTGAGAGTCGCTGTGAATACATACCGACCTAACTCCTATCTCTTTAATGTTCTCTAGGCTAGTTGTCACTGCTTCATATTCCGCTTCATTATTGGTTGTAGAAAATTCTAGTCTTAGTGCACAACATAACTTCCTTCCTCAAGATGTGGCTATTACGACTCCTGCTCATGAGCCAAGCTCATTCGACACTCCATCAACGAACAAATTCCATTTGACTGCTTCCTTAAATTTTACTTTCGTCTCGTCATATCGTATTGTAAATTCAACTATAAAATCGGCCAAGGCTTGTCCTTTAATTACGGTGCGTGGATGGTAGGTGATGTTGCATTGGCCTAGCTCAATGCACCACTTCAATAGATGCCCTGATGTATCCAGTTTATGCAGAACTTGTCTCAGGAGTTGATCTATCAGAACCTTAATTGAGTGAGATTGGAAGTAGGGCCATAATTTCCTAGATGCTATGAGCAGACAATAGGCCAATTTTTCGATCTTAGGGTATATAGCTTCTGTGTCCGTGAATCTTTTTCTAATGAAGTATATCGGTCTTTGGATATGATCATCTTCTCGTACTAGTGCCACACTTAGGGCATGGGTGGATACAACCAGGTATAAGTAAAGGCCCTCTCCATCCATTGGAGTGGAGAGTACTGGGGGCTTCTACAGATGTTCGAGTAGGTTTTGGAAGGCAGAGTAGCACTCGTTAGTCCATTCAAATTTCCCTTTGTCTCTTTTGAGGGATTCGAAGAATGGAACACACTTGTCCGTCGCTTTGGATATAAATCTGCTTAAAGAAGCAACTTTCCCATTTAGGATCTGCATTTCTCTTCGTGTCACTGGGATTTTAAATTCCTTCAAAGCTTGTACCTTTTCAGGATTGGCCTCTATTCCTCTAGCATGTACGACAAAACCTAAGAACTTACCTGATGACACCTCAAAAGAGCATTTAGTGGGTTTAGCTTCATTTGGTATTTGCGCAATACTTGGAACATCTCGTCTAGGTTGCTCAGATGGTCCACTGCTCTTCATGACTTGACAAGCATGTCGTCAACATAGACTTCCATGCAGTGACCAAATTGCCATTCGAACATCTTATTAACCAAACATTTATAGGTAGCACCGGCGTTTTTAAGCCCAATGGGCATGACCGTGTAATAGTATAGGCTTAGGTCCGTAATGAAGCTAGTGTGTTCATGATCTGGCACATGCATGGGAATCTAGTTGTATCCTAAATATGCGTCTATGAATGACAATAATTCATGCCCTGCGGTTCCGTCCACCAGTCGGTCGATTTGGGGAAACGGGAAACAATCCTTGGCAAAGAATCATTAAGGTTGGAGAAGTCAATGCATGTTCGCCACTTTCCATTAGGTTTCTTCACCCTCACCTAGTTGGAGATCTACTCCAGGTAAATGGCTTTACGGATGAAACCATTGGCGAGCAGGTTCTTCACTTCCTCGTTGAGAGCGGTTGATCGCTCTACCTCTATGCTTCTTTTCTTTTGCTTGACAAGGACCTTGGTTAAGTCAACATTGAGAGCATGGCAAGCTGTCTCTGGGTATATCCCCACCATATCCTTGTGTGTCCATGCGAATACATCTAAGTTCCTTCACAGGAATCCTATCAGCTGAACTTTGAGATCCATATTTAGTCGAGAACCTATCTTTAAAAGCTTTGTTTTGTCGTGCTCGTCTATTGTCACATGCTCCATATCCTCAACAGGCTCGGCATTGACCTCCTCCTCTTTATCTCTGGGGTCCAATTCATTGAATGGGTCGCTAGTATATTTAAGAGGAGGGGCCTTCATTGATCGCTATGCTTCCGAATTTTTGGTGCAGAGGATGACTCCCGTGCCTTTTTCCTTTTTCTTATTTTGGTGAAGTTCAATCACATAATAATCGCGAGCCGCATCTTGGTCTCTTTCCACCTCTCCTATTCCGTTATCAGTCAGGAATTTCATCTTCAAACACCAAGGTGCTAATACTATTTGGAAGTCTGACAATGCAGGTCTTCTTGAGAAGGCGTTGTAGGCGAAGTGCCTATCCACCAATATGAATGTTTGCTTCTACACAACTAATCGTGGATGACTTCCAAGCTCAACAAACAAGTCCAGCTGTCTGAGAGGCATTGTGGCCTCTCCGGTGAATCCATGTAAAGGTTTATGGCATGAAGATACATCTTTCATTGATAACTTCATTTTATTGAATGCATGTTCGAATAAAATATTGGTTGAGCTTCCTGTATCGACCAAAATGTGAAACACCTCGGTCGGGCCGATCCAGGCGGAGATAACCGGGGGGTCAGTGTGAGGATACTGTTTTCCAACCAAATCTTCACCATTGAAGGTTATGTCAATTCTTTCTCTCCGCTTCACGATGCGACCTTTAATTATGGAATGAATATACCCTTCCCTATGCTTTAAAGACTTTCTGTATCTCTCCATCTACCCCAACTTCTGTCAGCTATATGCGAGCCTCCAGATATGTAGTGGACAATTATATTTTTTTGGTTAGAGTGACTTGCACTTGTTCTTTCCCCATTATTTCCTTGTGGAGGTAGTCTAGATCCTTCATGGGCTAGAGCAGGAGAGTTGTGATTTTTCTGCACATATCGCTCCAGCTTCTTTTTTCGGATATATTCTTCAATGAGATCACGTAAATATTGACATTCTTCGGTATGATGTCTATGGGACTCGTGGAAGCGACAATATCACCCTGTTCTAATTGCGGCCTTTGATTATTTTTTGTATGGAGGGTGTTTGTATTTCGACTCATGTTGAGTAGCCATGTAGATGTTCTCTACTGTGTCGTTTAGAGGTGTGTATGAGTCGAATCTTGGTCTGGGTCGATATCGCCGCTTATTACCTTTTTCATTCCCAGTATTGCATTGGTTGCCACCTTTAACTTCAATATTCTTCTTGTTAACTTCCCCTCAGGGAGGGGCACCCACATTTCTTTCGACCCTGGAAGTCTTTGCTGGTTGCTCGCTATGTCGGTGGGCCACGGAATCCTCCAATCTCATGTACTTCCCAGCTTCATGAAAGAAATTCTAAAGAGTTAGGGGTTTCTCCTTTGTCAACCTTCTTGTGAGTTTGGAATCCGGGTGGACGCCTTCCCATAGCGCCATCAATGTAAGCTTCTAATCGGTGTCCAGCACCGCTGTTACAGTAGCATTAAAGCGGGTAAGATATTGTTGTAGTAGTTCTCCTGCTTTTTTTCACATCTGATAAGGAGTAGGCATCCTTGGGCTGTTCCATGTGGATTTGGAATTGACTTATGAATCTTTCCTTTAACATTTCCCAAGAGCTAATAGAGCCATGAGGCAGCGACAAAATCACGTGGTTGCTAGTTCTGAAAGAACAATAGGAAACATTTACATAGCACACCCTCTGTTGCTCCATTCATGAGCATGTGTTGAGTGTAACGGTGTAAGTGGATGATTGGGTCGGTCGTGCCTTCGTAAGGAACCATGGTTCTTCCATTCCTATGGAGCGGTTGTTGTATCTATGTCCCTAGTGAATGGGCTGGACACCCTTGCATTTACACCTCTTTCGTGTTGTTCACGCCAAAGATACTCCCTGAAGTGGCATGTCATTCTTTCCTTGGATTCTGAGAAAGTCCAGGGAGAAGTGGGTGCTTCCCTTTGATACCGATAACATCTCGTACTCCGGTTGAGATTGGATTGGCGATGATTGGCTCGAGGCATGATAGGGTCAGTCGTAGCCGGTCCTTTCCTGGTGCCCCTTGGTTGAGCCCACCTCCTGGCACTCTCTCGAGCCTGGCTTCGGACTGAGTCCTAGCTTGGTTTTGAGCTCTTGTATCTTCTTGATTGAATTCCTTATTTAGAGGGGATCTGTTCCACCTACGAGACTCTCCAGATTGAGATTCATTTTGAGATTCTGTGTTGTGAGTGGATTCCTCCGTGCCCCTCAAGTGTGTCATAAGCTGGTCCACTAAATATTTTTGCTGGGCAGCGAAGTGGTTGGTCATCTCATTCACAACCCTATCTTAGTCTTCTCGGATGATGCTGAACCTGGTAGTTATGGGTAGTCTGGTTTCCTTGATCCTCTTGGATTGGATTGGGCATACTAGTAGTGGCCACGTTCTTACCCTTGCCAGCATTCCTCCTGGAGGGAGCCATGCTTTAATGATGTGTTAAGGTTGGAAGGGGAGCGGGTAAGAGAGTTCGGTCTCGGTGAAAGCACCAAAAATGTTTGCACAAAAATTGGGCAAACACCTTCGAGTCTGAATTTAGTAAAGTTGCCTTTAGATTGTTTGATATGTTATTTTATCTATCTCAATGTGTCATCAAGTATTCATTACAGTCGCATAATAATTCATAGGCTCAGGATAGGAAAATAGCTTAAAAGCAGTAAATCACACAAAGCTTTATAGTGGTTTGGCCAGAACATGTCTACATCCACTGTCCATCCTATTATTCCTCTTTGATTTGATTACAAATACAAGTGTGATTAGAAAGAGACAAAAGTTAGAGTAGTTGGAGTGATTGAATATCAATAGAGTTTTCCCTTTCTTTTTCAAGTGTCCCCATTGTTGTTGAGAAGCTCTGGTATTTATAGAGTGAAGTTGTGAAGGGTGGAGGTGGATTTTTAACCTTCTGAGTTTGGTTCGGCATGAAGCGAGTATGTTTGGTTCAGTAGTAAGAATTTGGACCAACATAGAGTCCAACTAGTTTTGGTTCGGTAGCGAGAGGGGGGGGGGGGGGAGGGGGGGTTCTTGGAGTTTCTTCTGCCTTGAGGTAAAGATGCTGATTTGCAGGACCAAACATCTGTTCCGACAAGCCTATGCATCAGACCAAATGTTTGGTCCGGTGTTTAGGAGCAGTGCCGGACCAGATATTTGGTCCGGCATTCCAATTTTGTGCCAGACCAGATATCTGGACCGACAATCCACTGTTATGCCGGACCAGATATCTGGTTTGGCACTTCCGGGGATGCCAAACCAAATGTTAGGTTCGGCATTCCAGCTCGCATATTTCGTTCGATGCTTTCTCTTTCCTATTTCTTTTGCCGCTGTCTTTCTCGTGTTCCAATATACCGAGACAAAACCAAACCTTCAACTTTCCCTTTTAGGATTGGCTTTCTTTTTAGTGTGACATAATTCATCCATTCGAATGAATTTATCAGCCTGAAAATGAAAGTCCTGTAGATCCTCACACCCATGAATAAAGAGTTGCTTCCAGAATGCGTATTTTCTATTAACCTAGAGTCTACTGCAATGATCTTACCCCGGTCATTCATGTCTTTAGCTTTTACTACTTCTATATTGAGCCTTTTGAGGTAATCTCTTAATGACTCTCCCTGTCTCTGCATAATGTTCGCTAAAATAGTGTAATCGATTGTTGGGTCCTTGCATATACAGAATTGGGCGGAGAACTCATAAGAAAACTGCTTCCATGAATAGATCATCTTTTCTCAATATTTTCGATAACATTTAGCGACGACTCCTTGAAGTGTTATCGGGAACCGTCTGCATCGAATGGTTCTAAAAGAATTATACATATCAATTTGGCTATCGAAATCCATCAAGTGATCATCAGGGTCTGTAGTTCCATGATACTTTAGAATTGGAATCTTTACATAGGATGGGTTGACCATTGACATGATTTCGTCTGTGAAAGGTGCCACTTGTTCATTGCCATTTTCTCTTTGATCTAATGTCCTCTTCCCCTTAGCATTTAGCATGTCCTTAATTGCCTTTTCTGCTACGTTTTTCAGATAAGCTTGGGTATCATGGTAACTTTTCTAATTTGGGTTGTATTCCTTTGGTGTCGAGCTTCCAGACTGCACGAGAGAATGTCCCGCACCCATCCTCGATGATCGAGTTTAGTCAGAAGATGCTCATTCTTCTTTGAAGATGTCAAGTCGATTTTTTCTTTTTTCTTCATTGGTATAAGCCTTTAGATTTCTTCTTGGAATGTTCACCTTATCTTCGGTCGTTGGCTTTGCTGTCTTGGACAACTTTTGAGACAGTGCTGCTTTGAGAAGCTCTTGCATCTCCAGCGATTGTTGTTCCAAGCGCTTTATTTTGGTGGCATTATCATGTTGTTGAGCCGGGGTTGATGGTTGCCCTTGCAATACTCCCCCCATGTTGAAAGTTGGTGTTATGTTTTCTTCCAAAGTTGGGGTATGTACGGCCTCATCATCCATTCGACCAAGCCTTTTGGTTTTCATTTTCCTACACCAAGTTAGAAAATCTATAATTAGTCTATAAGGTAACCACAAGGTCGGAGATTCTAGCCCTCCTTCTAGCACCAAAAATGTTAAAAGAAAACTTGCCAACATCCCTAAAACTAAATGGCTAACAAGGAGCGTTGTTAACACTTCAAAAGAAGATTTGTAGAAGTGGCCATTCTCTTCAAAACCTCTTTCGAATGAGTTGATTTAGACAAATTACTTATGGAGGATGGTCTCATGTAAATACTAATTGTAGTTAATAGGTCCAATCTACCAAATTGGAATGAAGGTTAAGGAGAAAGCACCTTCTTTGAATCTTCTTTTTGAGTGAGTCGAAAGAGGTTATTCATATCGATTATTTGCCTCTTTCGATTATGGAAAGATTCATTCTTCCTTTAAGAAAGAGTATTTTTTTTGTTGACATTGTTTATGCTCTTTTAGAAGGAACTCTTTCGAAGGGGTTATACATAATGTAATGTGCGTATACCTTTCGAAGGAATTCGTCTAGCTAGCATAATTCAATATTTGCACATCAAATCTTTTTCAAAACATTCCTTTTGGTCAGGTCGAAAGGGTATTTGTTCTTTCGATGTGGATTCGATGTACTATCTATAAACTTTATGTTCTATGTGCAATGGATTAACATTTTGGATAATATAAGTTCCATGAATTTATTAATATCGAAACGCTATCATCATGTTTGTTTAATATTTGATATCATTAAACTCGATGATAGCACGACTTGTAAATATATTATCCAAACTGAACCCACTGCGTCACATAAGACAAATATTAATTAAGAAGATAAGCAAGCATCATGTGGAAATGATCATTAGTCAAGCTAATGATCGAAATGACCTCCCTCATGATCAAAATCTTTACTAAACACACGCGCTTCCCCTTTTAACATTAATCCAAATTGAGTTACAAGTAAGAGAGATTTTTCCTAAATTTATTTAGGGTTACAAATATTTGATTTGCTAAGAAATAGGAGAAAGAATTTAGGAATCCAAAAGTTCGGTCCCCAAAATCGGACCCCTAGGATCGTATTTACATATGTTGGTTGACCCCCTTTAGCGCCCATCCTTTCACTTCAGTCGAAAGGCCTTTACTCAACCTTCTGTGTGCAACCTTTCGTCTTGGTCGAAAGGCCTTCCTTTATCCTTCTGCATGCCTTCTTTCGATGTGGTCGAAAGGTATTAGCTTTAACCTTCCATGTGTATCCTTTCCACATAGTCGAAAGGCAATCCTTTCTCCTTATGCATGCTTTCTTTCGATGAGGTCGAAAGTCTTTTTTTTTGGCTTTTCTTATCCATTGCCTCCACATTCTCATATAAGACCTTTCGACCAAGTCGAAAGGGCTGCCTTGATAACTTCTCATGGCCATTTAACCTTGAGTGCCTCTTTTACTTTGCTTCTTGCTGGGTTGCTTCAACCTCATCGAAAGGGATGTAGAAGCCCCTTTCGCTTTGTGTTGATATGTCTTTGCCGGCAGGAGATGGGTTTGGCTTTCTCGTTGCTTCAAAAGGAATGATGAACGATGAATGGATCTTAGCGAAAGGATTCTGGACCTTCGTGTGGGTTCTTCATCATGCCTTTAAAGGGTTCCAACCGTTTCGAAAGGCTTGCCCTTGCTTTCGAAAGCTGTGTATTAGAATTACCTCTTCATGTAGTAGATTGATAACGACGAAACCTACTATTTTGAAGGAGTTGGTTCTTATTTACGAGTCTATCATTTAATATCTTCAAAAGATGTTTCGAACCCATAGTAAGTTCTCTTATATATATGTGGAACCATCTGCATTGAAAGTTCTAGATGAAGCGGAAGGGTAACCTTGCCTTATTTTCTACCTTTTCGAAAGCTTTTGTTTTTTATCATTTGTAATGGCACCTGGCGTTTGCGACTCCTTTGAAAGACATCTCAATACCATTGAAACATTGCTTTTGATCTTTGATGAAACCCATATCTTTAATTTTTGTAGAGCCCATCACTTTTACCGGTCTTCTTTCATTCCTCTATTCTTAAGTGAATTTTTATGGTTAACAGACTACCCGTCTTATATTTATATGGACTATCCATCCCATATTTTATCTTACTTAAACTAATTGGACTATCCATCTCACATTTTATCATTTAAACTGATGAGGACTATCCATCTCACATCTCATAGTTTTCCTTGGATGACCATGAACCCTTAGATTAACCAATTAGAGACTATATATCTCCGGGATAATGCAGACAACAAATCATACATCCCATAGTTTTCCTAGGATGAATATGAACCCATCACTTGGCTATTTAATTCATGTTATCCACATGTTTCTATTTATCCCATGTTACCTACATGTTTAACTTTACTCTATGCTACCCGTATGTTTAACATTAATCCATGCTATCCACATCTATAACTTATTTCTATTGGTCTCCCCAATTTAGTTATTTCCCTTTAGTTATTTCCCTTTAGTTATTTAAATTTCATGATGACATACATTAGTAACCCCATAAGACTTCATGTCAAACTCATTAAGTTATACCTTAGTATCCCTAAGGTTCAAAGTTAAAATCATGCAACAAATGGCTCTCCACCATGTATAAACTCGATATGCATTGATGTCGATATCTATACCATGTCGATGTAAAGCATAAGGCTCTCCTCCTGTTTAAGACTCTACGACTAAAACATGCAGCATCATGAGGTTTGATAACAATGAAGTCATCGATCCTCATGATACATAGACTATCCACCTATAAGAAATCGAAGACTAGGCATGACGTAAGCTCGATAATAGGTTAAAAGTGGCATAGGATAAAGTTGATGGAAACTCAAAAGCAGCCCGTCTAGGCTCATTGACAATTTAAAAGCGGTAAAAGCTAGGCTCGATGACCATTTGGGTCTTTGAAGCCCAAAGCTCAGAGTCACTTATATAAAACAGCGCGACATCAGAATTACAAAAGTTGGCGACTCTATAAAATATATGCGGCCACAAGCCTCTTAATATAAAACTCGGCATGAATAGACATTGATATCGCCATGTCGAAGACCATCTCTTTATCTTTGTTATTGTGATCTCGATGACATCCAAAACCCATCAGCTTTATGCCAAACTCGTTGACATCATGCAGCATTATCTAGTTTCGCGTCGATAACACTATGCTGTAGTGAGTGATGGCTCGACATAGCTAATGTCGACGTGGCAAAGTTGTAATTATCATGAAAACTGCAAAACTACTATAAAATCTATTTTCTTTGCAATTAACCTCTATTATTGGTCAAAATCTCATTGGCTATCAACACTTTATCAAATCTCTTTACTGAAAACTACGCATCCTATTTCCAAGATCCAAAACATTATCTCAAATACTTAGCTAATAACCGTAACTAATTAAACTTTTATATGCTTATTCTAGCATAAATAATTCTTCACAATTCAAAATCACATGGGAAAAAATCCAAAAAATTCACAAAAATTAGAGAATACCTTTCTCTACATCATATAAAAATTTCGAAGCCCAAAACCTCATTTAATTATTTAAAATAATTAAAACCCATAATTAAGCCATTTTCTCCATAATAAATTCATAAATTAATCTCTGTAATTCGGAAACTATAAAACTAAAAACCCATCTCTAGAATAATATTTTCCATAACATAGAAAATTTTCAAATCATTTGGATGATAAAAACTTCATATTTAACCCAAAAGCCGAATTAAACCATTTCTAACAAATTCCAAAAATACCTATTGACCATTATTCTATCCAAACAATGATTATTAGATCATAACTTGACCAATCAAAGACATATGATCTGGGTATTACCCATAGCCGAATCAAAACAAGAATCAAGTGATGATAGGTGTTATTAATTCACCTTAGATTAATGGTTGGAGTTTGAGATTTGGTCTTTCTTTGATTTCCTAAGCTTCTTCCCTTGAATCTCTTGATTTTTGACTTCTTTTCTATGGCCGACCTCCCTTAATTTTCTTTAGCTGTTTTGTGAATGATGAAAAATGAGAATGGAATGTGGGTTAATATTTTAAGGCAAAGGGTTTAGATTTATTTCCTAAGATGCCCTTCTTAATCATTCTCTTATGTGTTAAATTTTTAAACACTTATCTTAAGGCATGAATAGATTAATTACCCAAATCTTATTCTCCTTAATTATCTACAGTATTCTATTTAATCTATCCAATTGAATGTCTTGAATAATGTTGAAAAAAATTAGCGGTTTTACAGGCTCCCCCCTTAAAGAATTTCGTCCTCAAAATTCAGTAAGGACTACAAAATAAGCATAACAAATATGCAACCAAAGCTAGTATATCCTACCAGCCATAAAATCTATATATAACAAATATAAAACGTACCCTCATAATAGCACATGATAAGTATCCCTAGTCATGTCCTCTATCTCCCAAGTATAGCCTTTCTAATTGTTGCTCCACTTGACTTTCACTAACTTGATTGTGTTGTTATTTAACTTCTTCTCATCTCTCGCTACAACCCGAACTGGTGGCCTAATAAAAGTCAGATCTGGTTCTACTACTAAATCTTTCAATGCAGTCACAGCCGTAGTAGTCTCTGGATCATGCACATACTTATGAAGATGAGAAACATGAAAAATGTTATGGACACCTGCCAAACTGCTCGACAACTCTACTCGATATGTAAGCTTTTCGATCCTCTTTATAATTGGGAACGGTCCAACATATCTCGGTGCCAGTTTCTCTGACTTTCCAAAATCCTTATCTCCAACTAAGAACTACAGATCCTTATGCCTTTTGTCCGTGTAATTTTTTTGTCTAAACCAAGCTTCTCTCATCCTACCTCAGATTAACTCAATTTTCTCTGTTGCTTCTCTCACCAGATCTGGACCTAAGACTAACTGTCTCCAATTTCCAACCAACATGGTGGTGACTTGCAGAGCCTTCCATACAAAGCTTCAAAAGACACCATTCCTATACTAGTCTGCTAACTATTATAGGAAAACTCAACCAAGTGTAGGTGTTCTTCCCATGATCCACCAAAATTTAGTATGCAAGCTCTCAACAAATCCTCGAGCACCTTATTGACTCCTTTGTCTGCCCATCTATCATAGGGTGAAAAGCGGTACTCATCTTAAGCTTGGTACCTAACACTTCCTATAGACTCTTCCATAACTCACTAGTAAACAATGTATCTCTATCATTGACTATACTACTAGGAATCCCATTCAGTCTAATTATGTTCCTCATAAGTAACTTAGCCAAAACATGTGCCGTCTTAGTTGACTTAACGAGAATGAAAAGGGAACTCTTGGTCAATCTGTCCACTATGACCCATATACTCTCATTTACTCGATTCGACCTTAGAAACTGATCAATAAAGTCCATGGGTATCGAATCCCATTTCCAAGATGGTATATCTAAAGGCTGAAGCAACCCACTCAAATTCTGATGTTTGACTTTTACTTGCTGGAAATTTGAACATTGCTTTACCCATAAGCCAACTCTCTCTTCATACCTTCC
The DNA here is from genome assembly GCA_030765085.1 of Allium cepa. Lineage (NCBI taxonomy): Eukaryota > Viridiplantae > Streptophyta > Magnoliopsida > Asparagales > Amaryllidaceae > Allium > Allium cepa. The sequence continues at coordinate 240,943,404 of CM060944.1, forward strand.
CAGAAGAAACTTCTCTTCATCTTCTGATACATCTTGGTTCCTCTTGGATGAATAGTAAACCTCGATCGATGGCATTCCCTAAGAACTTCATTCCTTAGGTCTCCAACATTCGGGACACACAACCATCCCTTCTTTCTCAACTATCCCTTCTGGTCAAGACAAAAATCTTTCAGATCATCAATCTCAGTTCCAACCTCTAGCCTTCTAATCTTCTCAGCCAACAATGATAATCTTTTTACTTAGAAGAAATCCTTTTGATCAAAACTGGTCGAACTTCCAAACAGGATATCTTGGTAGTACTCTGACTAAAACTAGTAGTCGATCTTAACTGCACACTACATGTAATTAATGCCTCAAGATCCTTCCATACTGCCAATATAGCTAACACCATATTCTAATGTTTTTTGCTAAGAGATTCGCTAGCTTGTTAGCTTTCCCCGGTGTACACACTATTTCAAAATCATAAGCTACTAAAACTCCAGCCACCTCTGTTGTCTCAAATTCAACTCCTTTTGAGAGAATATACCTTAAAGACTTTTGATCCATATACAACTCTAATCTTTCTCCCAAAAGATAATGTCTCCACACTATCACCGCGAAGATCACCACTGCAAACTCTAAATCATGGGTTGGATATCTTACTTCATGCGGTTTGAGCTGTCGAGAAGCTTAGGCAATTACCTTACCCTTCTGCGTCAACATAGCTCATAATACAGTCCCACGTGCATTTATATACACTACTAACCCTTGATTACCGTCTAACATAACTAGTACGGGTGCACTGGTCAATAAATGCTTTAACTTAAGGAATGCTTCCTTGCATCAGTCCGATCAAACAAACTTAATGTCCTTTCTGGTCAGCTTAGTTAAGGATGATGCTATCCGTGAAAAATCCCTGATATATCTCCCGTAATATCCGACCAATCTAAGAAAACTTCTTATCTTGGTCACTATCTCTGGTCTCTTCCAACTATTAATCGCTTCAATCTTAGCTGGATCAACCGATAATCCTTCTCTTGAGACTACATGGCCAAGAAACTTTGCTTCTATTTTCATGAAATGACATTTTGAAAACTTCGCTTTCAGCTGATGCTATCATAGTGTCTCTAACATTATTCTAAGATGAACCTCATGCTCTCTTTTATCCTTAGAATATACCAAAATGTCATCTATGAACATTAATACGAACCTTTCCAAATTCTCTTGGAAAATCCAGTTCATCAAATCTATGAAGAAAGCAAGCGCGTTAGTTAGTCCAACTGGCATCACTAACCATCCGTATGAACCATATCTTGTCTGTAACGCCGTCAATGAAATACTGTCCTTTGCCACTCTTAGCCGATGGAACCATATAGCCAAATCGAATTGGGAAAACACTCTGGCTCTACTCAACTGATCGAGTAAGTCGACGATTCTCGACAAAGGATACCTATTCCTTATCGTCTTCTCGTTCAAATTATGGTAGTTGATACATAACCTTAACGACCCATCCGGTTTCTTCATGAACACCACGATTGGTCCCCAAGGCGAACTACTTGGTCAGATAAAGTCCTTTCCTTCTAAGTCCACTAGCTGCACCTTTAACTCCTTCACCTCGACAGGTGTTATCCTACTAGGTGGTCTACTTACAGGTTCTGCTCCTAGCACAATACTCGTTTCAACGGTAGTCCTGTAACCGGCTAAAAGACATCTGCAAATTCTCTTACCACCAAATCCCAATTCAACTCTTCTTCTACTTCCATAGCACCCAACATGGACAAACATTCAAATATGAATTCTTCATTGAGTATATGATTCGGTTATTACTATTAGGTGTCTTAATGATATTCCCTTATCCTGGAAAAATATTCTAGCATCATATCTGTCTAACTAATCCATACCCAGTATGATCTCGAAGCCCATGAAATCAAAGACATGCAAATTGCATGCAAACTTATGACCTAACAAAGAAAGTTCTAACTGGTTACATCTCATCCCCATAGTTTCTTACCCTCCTATCGGATTTGCAACACTTAAAGAAGTAACTAGTTATGAAGGTTTTAAGCATAACTTATCCACCAAAGACTGAAATATAAATGAACGCGATACACCGATATCAAATAGTATCCTAACCGGTATACTATAATTCAAAAGCGTACCTTCGATCATAGATTTTGCCTTCCAAGCTGCTGTTGGTCTAGAGGATGATGATTCCAAAGCATAGACTTTACCCTTCTCAGCCTAGGCTGCTTCTAGATACATGTTCTTGTAATGCCCTACTTGGTCGCAGTAAGGACACTTCAAATTCTACTTCTCCACAACCACCTTTCCATCATCCAAGCGACACTCATTAGCATAGTGCCCCTTCTTATAACATTTATAACATATGATGTCTTCCTTCCCCTTCTTAGTTGCTCCTCCTTTCTGAGCACCCTTCTTCTTAAAAAAAAATTCTTTTCTTATTTTGGGATTCCTGAGCCTTCATTGACTTCTCCTTCTCGAAGGTAGAAATTTTTTCCTTATTTCTCATCATAATCTCTACTACTACATTTGATGGATCTTAGATATTTGGCATGGTTGCCCTAGCAATTTCCGGCTTTAACCCCTAGAAAAACTTCTTGTTCCTCTTAATGACAATGGTATATCTATACCTGGATAGCCCATGAAACTTTGCAAAATACTCCAAAACTGACATCTCCCCTGCTCCAAATCCATAAATTTCCTAAGCAAAGCGGACTTAGATACCTTGGAAAAAAATATCCCCTTGAATATCCTTCAAAAATCTGCCCAAGTTAACTCTTCCTTTGGTACACCCATGGTAACTCCGTTTCACCAGAATAATGTTGCACCTTGCAATTGCCTCGAAGCCAATCTTCTCTTCAGCTCATCGTCCAAACCAAGATTGTTGACCCAAAAAATGGACCAACAACCTGGTTTGGATTTGAAAGCACGGCCCTGTTCTGATAGAGCAATATCACATATAACAAATATAGAAAAATAACAGTAAAAGAAAGAAGTAGATAATTTTTATAATGGTTCGGCTGTTAATGAAGCCTACATCCACTTTATAGTTTTGCTATAGACTGATTACTGTTACAAGAGATGTTTGGTTACAAGGCTTTGATTATCTTTAGCTAGATTGAATCCTCAGAGTTGGAATACACTGGAGAATCACAATGAATTCCTTTGGAGATTGTTGTGAGGAAGGTAGGAAGTGAAGAATAATTCTAGCAGAGCTCCAGTAACCAGTCCGAAGAGGATCCAGTTTATGTTGCAGGTAGGATGGTATTTATATGGATCGGAGAGCTTCTAGGCCAGGCCACTTCATCAGCTGCTCGTAGGTAGGTAGGAAACGACCCAAGGATGGTTTGGCTCGCAAAACGAGACAAGAACATGGATTGCTGCTAGACTTAGCTCATTTGTGAGCCATTGTTTTGGCCTCTTTTTGTAGTATTCCTTAGCTAGCTCGTTTGAAGGTTTGAGGAGAGGCATGGGTCACTGATGACCAAAGCACTTAGGATTTTTTTGGAGTTTGGAATTGGAGATCTTTCCATAGTATTTTATCGTAGTCATTTCGTTTTGATAGTAGTTCACTAGCTTTTTGCATGCAACTAGTGGTTGGGCTGTACAAAGGCCGGTTCCTTGGTTTAATCGATCTTTGTTGTTATCTCAGTAATATAGCTTGGCTATCGTTCATTCCTTGCCCTAGCCTTTTAGGTTAGCTTCTATGCCATCCTGATGTTATGAGATTGTTCTGCTTTCTAGTGGGTCCCGCTGAGTTAAAAACCTGAATAACGTTTGCCCCGCAGAGTACGTCTTCGTTGGAAACAAGGCATGCTTTGGAAGTTATCGATTATAGTATTTGTTTACTGAGTTCTAAATAATCGCATTAGAGTCTCGCGGACGCGTAGTAAGTTATGCTGTTGATCACCTAATTTTGGTCTCGACTGCTACTACTTATCGTAATGAATCAAATTTCTCTCCATAGCTTCTTGGGGTACTTTCAAGTAACGGGTAAGTGTCGAGGATACCATGCAAATTCGGATTTGGCTTTTCAGCCATCTATTGAATTTTCAGTGTGAATCATTGGAGTCCACCTCAAGATGTTGTTTTCAACTGACCAACTTCTGATAGCTGTTCATTTTTTTGATTTCGATCCGAATTTCAATTCTTGGTATTGACGATGCAATATTTGCTTCGTAGTTTACACAAGGGTTTAGGTCGGTGAGTGGGTGCATGATGCAGGTTTAGAATTGTCATGTATAGTTTTAATTCGATTGATGGTGAAGCTAAGTTTGTTTTGAATGATTATACGCCATTCTGGAGTGAAGTCTTGTTCTTTGTCTTTAGCATTTTCTTCTTGAGAATTTGGTTAAGTTCCCGTTGAGGTTTTTGAGTTCCAATGCGATAATTTATTCCAAAATCGGATATAGTGGATGATTCAATCGTATAGCTCTTCCTTTTTCTACACTCCAGTGATCTTGAAAAGAAAAGCTTCCCGCGTGGCTTTGGACATCGGCTCCGTTATCGATCGTTGATCGATAACGGTAAGTGTGGAAGAGATAATTTTAAAGGAAGATATGGATTGTTTATCAAATGCAAACATGCTAGCTACATTGGATTGTTTGTTCACAGTATTCAGGATACTATACTCTTCTCATGTAGAAAACACACTGCATCTGCCCTGGTCAACGTCAGGACCTGATTGGCCAAACATACATTGACTTTCCTTGGATTCTGGTCGTTGGTTATACGAGGATATTATTTAAAGTAAAACATACCTGATAGGTTGAATGCCAAGTTTTGTCATTGAAAATGATTTTTCGGTCATCCAATCTTTAGTCTGGTGGAGGTTCTTTTACTCTTCTAGAAGCTGGGTCCTTTAAAAGTTAGGCTTCACTTATTGTTCCTATCATATTGGGAGGACTGTTTGAAGTTCAATTACGGGGCATAGTTGCTCTTGTGGAGTTGTAGTTGAAGTTCATTTAGGCACACTTTTAGCCTTCGAAAACTAGCACATAAGTTATTGGATTGCAATTATCTTTCTCTTGCATTTTTCGAGATTCAACACACACTAGCCTCTATCTCCGGGACAATTGGCTTAATTGCTCGATTCCGAACATTTCTTTTTCTCGCCGTTGCACTTCTTGTGCTCATGTTCAACATACTCATTTAATTTAATTCTATACATGTAAGTAATAATTCTGTGCTGGATTTGTTCGAAACTATTAAGTAGCTTTGTCTAGCCAGTTATGTAGCTTGTCCCCACTTATGCTCAATTGAGTTAGTTTCAACAAAGTATTGGTGTAAATTCCTTAGTCCGTAGGGCTGATTACTTTGACTACCGAGCCAACAATTTTTAGGGGACTGGGTTTCCTAAGCAATAAGTTTGATTGCCTAGTTTAATTGACATGATAACTCCTCCTTTCTTCGGGTATTAGGGACTTTGTTGCTTGATCCCAAGATCTGAGTTTTGCAATGATGTCATCATGTATTAGAAAGATGTGTTTCTGGCATATTTTGCTAAAGTAAATTCTTCTGAGTCCTACGTTGAGATCCTAATAATGTGTTCGTTTCAGTCTTTGGAAACTCATACATGGATGACTCAACTCTGTGGATTTTTCCTTGATGTGGTGAATCTTCAAATCGCATGACCAAACTTTAGGCAATGGCATTATCCTGCAAGTTGAAACCAAATGATCTAGTTAGACCATAAGCAGGTCATCGATCCTTCTCGTCATCGCCAGACTATGAGCGCCGATGGATTTCTGAATGTTAAATCCTTTATTTCCTTTGTTGGTGAATTTATTTCCAGAATGATCTATTTTGTAATACAGAACCGTTATCTAACCAGCCTCACGTTTATTCGCGTTTGAACTTTTGAAACATTTCTTTCGATCAAGCATCTATGCTTCTGTCCCTTCTTGAGGGACTAGCTATTTTGAATGCCTGTATTTCAGTGTGTGTGATAGATGGAAATCTATGGGGCGAATTGCTCAATTGCCCTAATCTGGCTCTGAATCCCATTCTGGAATTGAGGACATTCGAGGATTTTATTTTCGACCTTTCATGATTTCTTCTGCTTGTTCTTGGCCATGCATGCTCTTCTTGGTTGCTGACGTTGTCACGAAAGTTTTGTTTATATGTCAACTCATGTCTTTGATAATTGATAACCTAGTTATTTGGCTCCAAGCAACATTTCCTTCAGGTTGCCTATCTTTCAGCTGTGTCTAAATCCTTTCTAAGTTGAATTTAGAAATTCGGTTGTGCACCAGATTTCATCCCTAGAAATTAGTACATGGGTATTTTAGTCCTGCAATTTCCTTTTGGTGCTGCTTTATTCCTGTTAAGTGGCTGATTCCTATGATGAAAGGTCGACCCATGTGGCCTTTGAAAGGATATGTCTTTCGATCGCTGCTTGTCATTGGGCAACAACAGTTTTATGAAGAGAAGGTAGAAACTCAGTTGAGGACCAACTTCTATCTCCAAAAGCAAGTGCATTGATGGTTCGCTATGATTAGTATTTCTCATCAGCCCTGTAGAATAAAGTTTTACTGGCATTGTCGGGGCAATACCGGTCTTAGTGAGTAGAATGTTTCCCAGAGTTGCTGGGGCAACGTCGGTACTTATGAAATAGAAAGTTTCCTAGCATTATCGGGGCAACACTGGTACTTAGCAAATATAAAATTTTCCCGACGTTGCCAAGGAAACACCGGTACTTAAAAGATAAAAGAAGGTCTTGGTATCGGCGAGGCAACACCGACACTCAGGAGTTTGGGTTTGATTTTTCCCATCGATTCGGTGATGCTCTTAATCTAGTTTGGTACTAGGCTTGGCCTTCGAAAACTAGCACTTTGATGGTTGGATTGTCGAAGTATTTTCTTAGTGCTGCCTGTCTTAAGGGCAGTGTTAAAGTTATGTTGGTGATGGTTTTTAACGGTTTGCACTTCTCTTGCCGATTTTAGGTTGGAATTACTGGAATAGGGGGCTGTTGAAACCCACTCATCCGTTCATGGTGTTTGCATTCAATCCACATTTTGGGAACTTAGAGTCACTCTGTGAACGATTAACTCACGCTCAATTTGTGTTCATACTTCGGTCCTTGCTCCGGGCACTTATAGTTCTTTCGTGGGCGGTCGCACTTTCGCCAATTTGTTTGTACTTCAGTTCGTAGTCAAGAACTGGGAGATTTTTAATAATCATTTTTACTCTAGTCTGTGCTACGAGGACTTAAAGTACTCTAGTCCATGCTCTGTAACTTAGAGATTTTTGCGAATCATTTATACTCCAGCCTGTGTTCTGGGGAATTAGAGTACTCTAGTCCGCGCTTCGGGGACTTAGAGATTTTTGTCAATCATTTATACTATAGTCTGCGCTCCGAGGACTTATAGTACTCTAGTCTGAGCTCTGTGAGCTTAGAGATTTTTGTAGATCATTTATTCACTAGTCCGCGCTTTGGGGACTTAGAGTACTCTAGTCCATGCTCTGGGGACTTAGAGATTTTTGTATCGTTTATACTCTAGTCCGTGCTCCGAGGACCTAGAGTACTCTAGTCCGTGCTTCGTAGACTTATAGATTTTTGTAGATCGTTTATACTCTAGTCCGCGCTCCAGGAACTTAGAGTACTCTAGTCCACACTCCAGGGACTTAGAGATTTTTGTTAATCGGTTATACACTAGTCCACGTTGCGGGGACTTAGAGTACTCTAGTCTACGCTACGGGGACTTAGAGATTTTTGTTAATCATTTATACTGTAGTCCATGTTGTGGGGACTAGGAGTACTCTAGTCCGTGCTCTAAGGACGTAGAGGTTTTGTGAATCATTTGTAATCTAGTCCGCGCTCCGAGGACTCGGAGCTAGTTTGGTGATGGTTGAATCATTCATCCGATCCTGTAGAGTTGCATAGATTCCCTTTAACCCAATGTGGTAGTTTTCTTAACGTTGTTTAACTTCGGGATGCACCATGTTCTCTAACGATAAGAGTCCTAAGCTTTCCGTTGCCTAGCTTTGTTTATAGACGTCAAGTGTTACCCTTGGAGATTTAAGGCTGTTGCTTAACCAAATCCATAGTTATTCTTAATCATGAAAAATCAAATTTCCTCCAACCAGATTTTGTTATATTCTCATGACTACCCGCGGACCCTTCATTTCCAAGTGCCAAATTTTAGGTTCTTATAGAAAATATAAAATTGAGGAGCAAATTATCAATTTCCCCCGGTATGACCTCGTTCATTCCTATATCGATCATGGATCAGTAGAGTTCGGTGGTGTTTGTCTTGAATTCGTGGCACTTAAACTTGCTTTTTTCAAGCCATATGCATTATGCTAGGCTGATAGCATTATTGCGGACATTAACCTTATTTAATGGTTCCAATCTTTAGGAATCAATGGTTTAGCTAATCGATTTCGAGCGTTCTCTCCTTTCATGGTTTTTTTTGGATAATAGCTGGTTTTATGCAAGTTAGGGTTTAAGACCTCAGTCGAGCACCTGCTTCCGTTCTTTGGAAACTGGTGCGTTGATGATTTGATTTTGGAACAACCTTCCATCGTCGTCTATCTCTGGACGATAGTAAATTCCTTCATTTATCGCAAGTTAGAGCTATCTTTTATCCTGGCCAAGTATTAATATGTTCTATGCCCCTTAGACCACAGGATAGATTATTCTGAACAATTTATGTGAACTTGACGTTCTGGGCGGCTCCCTAGATGCCTTCGGTCAAAGGTACATCACAGCTCCTATCTCTGGGAACTCGTTACTGGGATGCCTTGAATTTTGACATTTTTTACATTAACTTTGGTCAAAAATCAGAATTCTTTGCAGACTTTTTGGTTTGTGAGCTTTGCGGTACTACCGAAGCAATGTTGGTTCTTTCGGGTAGCGGGAGTTGATCCTTATTAATCGAAGTGCCCGGCTTTTGAGAGTGCACGGCTTATGAAATTTCTCTGTGTTTCCTATCTTCGGGCAACGTGGGGGTTTGTGTTTTGAAAGTTATTGCACGACTTATTGGATGCGTGGCTTTTAGTTTTCTTCGGTGTTGCCTATCTTTAGGAAAAAAATAAGCAGTTTAAGCTCTTTAAGAGTTAGTGCACGACTTATGAAATAGGCAGCTTTCCCTGCTCCTCGGTGTTGTCTATCTTGGGCAATGTGAGGAGCGTACGTTTTAGGAGTTAGTGCGGGGCTTATGAAATGCACGGCTTTTGATGCTCCTCGACATTGCCTATCTCAGGGCAACGCGAAGGCTTGTATTTGGCACGACTTATGGAATGCACGGCTTTTGGAGCTCCTCGGCATTGCTTATCTCTAGGCAACGCGAGGGGTGTATGTTTTGGCGCAGCTTATGGAATGCACGGCTTTTGATGCTCCTCGGCATTGCCTATCTCTAGGCAACGCGAGAAGCATTTTTTTGATGCTCCTCGACGTTGCCTATGTCCGGCAACGCGAGGAGTTAGGTTTTAATGGCCTCGGCTTTGCTTATCACCGGGCAATGCGAGGAGTTAGCTTTTGATGCTTCTCGATGTTGCCTATCTATGGATAACACATGGAGTTAGTTTTTTAGTGCTTTTCGGCGTTGCCTATCTCCCGGGAATGCGATAAATTAGTTATTGATGCGCGGCTTACGAGATGCATGGCTTTTAATGCTCCTTGGCGTTGCCTATCTCCGGGCAACACAGGGAATGTAAGTTTTGATGCTCCTCGGCGTTGCCTATCTCCAAGCAATGCGAGGAGTTAGGTTTTGATGGTCCTCGGCATTGCCTATCTATGGTCAATGCGAGGAGTCAGCTTTTGATGCTCCTCAGTGTTTCCTATCTCCAGGTAAAGGAGGAGTTAGTCTTTTAGTGCTCCTCGGTGTTGCCTATTTCTAGGTAACGCGAGGAGTTAGTCTTTTAGTGCTCCTCGATACTGCCTATCTTTGGGCAATGCGAGGATTTAGTTTTTTAGTGCTCCTCGGCGTTGCCTATCTTCAAGCAACATGAGGAGTTTAAGTTTCGAGTGCTTCTTGGCATTGCCTATCTTCGGGAAATGCAAGAAGTGTATTTTTTGATGCTCCTTGGTGTTGCCTATTCCGACAATGCGAGGAGATAGTTTTTTAGTGCTTCCAAGCATTTCCTATCTCCAGGCAATGTGAAGAGTTAGTTTTTCAATGCTTTTTGGCATTGCCTATCGTCGGACAATGCGAGGAGTTTATGTTTTAGGCCTATTGGTGTTACCGAGACAACATTGGTTTTCGCAAGGCAAGGGTCATGTTCCGTCGATCCAATTGTTAGAGTCGATTTGCTTCTGTCAACCCGATGGGTATTTACTATAAACACGGCTTTATTAGTTCAAGAAGCGAGGCATGGCTTGCGGGATGCGCACAGTGGTTTGTGCCTTCCTAGTGCTGGAAGAGTGATACCAGTTTATAGAAGGTAAGCATCGAGTTTTCCCATCAATTCGGTGGTTGTACTTTGCTGGAATGCGGTTTCGTCAGTTCTAAGATATAATTAGTTTTTAGATCAGGTAGTCATGGCTTGGACGATCCTTCCGTATTTCGAGAAGATGTGCTCAGCCAAACATATAAGATTGCCATGGTAGAGAGGTCTACATCTGACCGCATCGAAATGGTTATGAAGAAAGAGCTTATGGGAGTTCGGGGAAAGACTTTCAGTTTTTGGTCCAAAATGCCTCTAGAGAATTGGTCTTTAACTAGCATAGATCTAAGAGGAAAATGAATTGGTCACCAAGAGCGGTAAAATAGTTGTTGGAAAGAAGTCGGCAAGCATTATGCTAGTATTTCATTTGTTGCACTAGCTAGGTCATTAAGTCCGCGGTGTCAGAATGCCAGAATTTTGATCGGGCATAACAAAACTGTGGTATGATTAGTCTCAGCCTTTCTAATGGCTATTCAAGTGTGTGTGATGCTCCCTATACCATAAGGCTGTTGGCGCATTTGAACTATATCCATGGTCTCTCCACAACTCGTTTGGTTGCCTCCAGTCCAATGGGAACTGTTCTTTCGAGTTTAAGTCTTGGCTTGATTTGAGTCAGCCTCTAATTAACCATGAGGTTGGTTCAGTTTTGACTTAGTTCCTTTGAGCGACCTTGAAGCTCTGGGTTCATCACTATTTGTTTCATCGGTCGTTTAATTATGCTAAGTGACTGATACGATTATCGATTTGTGGCCCTAGAGCATGGCTTCGTTGACTCTAAGGGGCTTTGGATTAGATGACTACTGATCTGCCAGTTCACCTTCATCGATATCTGTCGTACATAAATTTCACTGATCTACAGATTCGCACTCACGATGCTTTAGTTTGTGAAAGACCTTCATGTTCATGAAGGGTTTTTAGGATCAGATGACCACTGATCTACCAGTTTACCTTCATAATGCTTTAGTTCGGCTAAGACCTTCACGTTCGCGAAGGGCTTTTTGGATCAGATGACCGCTGATCTACAGGTTTACTTTCACGAATTTTTAGTTCATGAAAGACCTTCATGTTTGCGAAGGGTTTTTTATGGTCGGATATCCGACGACCAGACGACCTTGGAAAGAAAATTTATCGATTCTAAGAGGATTTTTTTGGGTTCAGCTCAAGGGAACATAGTTTTATCGGTTCCTATAGGCTAAGATGTCAGATCTGTTTGTTCGACGTCTCGATGCCACCGGCAATGCTAGTTCTCAGAAAGGGGATTGACATTACCCATCGCGGGCATAGAAGCATTTCTTTCGCCATGTTGTCCGCAATACCCCTAGTGTCCCGATACGACTCATTTTGAAAAGGAGAGTAGATAAGGATGGATGAGAAGGCCTCGCTTTAGGTTGATGTCCCATTCCTTAGCTGCTAGCTAGTTAGAGTGTTATTTGATAATCATCCTTTTGCCTTATTTCGTCAGTTAGTTGGGGCGCTTTTCTGCTGTGTCTTAGTGGCCTTGCTTGTGCAGAAGGTCCCTGAGGTCCTGTAGTTCCTTCATTGTTTGGTATGTTCTTAAGCACACTACTGGGTTTGCCTTCTTCTAATTGCACTACATCTTGTCTTTCGAACCGGTTTGCCTTCGCATAGTATTCTTCCAAGGTAGCAGGTTGTTTCATCCTTTAATGATTCCCGAGGGCCTTGCAGAAGACTACATCCATCGCCCTTGCTTCTTCCATATGCTAGTCATACTTGTAAAGAAGCAATTTCGAATCATTTGTATAGTTGTATAAAACCTATAGTTGGCCTGATAAACTTCTTTGCATATTCTGCATATTGAACTGTTTCAGTGAATGTGTGTTTCGATTAGGAAACATGCACTAATCATTGCCAGATTGGTCCATTTAGAAGTTACGGCTATTTATAATGCTTGAGAAAGATTCATGCATGATTCTCTATGCCTGAATGATTGAAAATGCTGATTGAATGACAAATCACTTATGATGGGATCACGGATCAGTGACGATTCCAAAAAAATTCAAACTAGGTGAGATCGATCTGGGGTGACAAAGAAGGCTCCATAAGGTTGCATTCCAAATTTCAAGGTATTCGGAGTTCGCACATTCGAGTTATAGGCAAAAGAAGATGGATCGACATCGATGGATTAGTGGTATTTTACTTGGAGTCTGACTCGAGAATTTTTTTTCATTTGTTTGGAGTCAGGCAATGATTCACTTGGAGTCTCATAATTTGAAGTGCTGGTTTGGTGACAAACGTTGCTTGTAACCATTGGCTTATTTGCTTGGAGAAAATCTTGGTTTTACCCGAGTCTGATTTTGGACCAGAATTTCCTACGTTTACTTTGGGTCAAATGGTTGATTACACGTGTTTGACTTCGAGTCAGGACTTCCAGAATCTGCTTCGAGTCAAATGGTCGATAACCCAAAATTGACTTAAGTCTACCCTAAAGTGAGTTTTTCAACGACTATTTTGACGATTTTGATGATTTTCGACGATGACCACTCATGATTCGACGATGGGAGCTCCATGATGGGATCATAAGCTAGTTTGTTGGGGGTGGTCATAATATACTACGGGAGCTTGGCGTATTAATTGATCTGGGTTTTTATCACATCTTCTTGATCCTTCTACCTCTAGGAGTACCGTTTGGGTAGTAGTTCCTTGCCCTTTGCTTAGCACTGTGCTACGACATGGGTTTTAGAGCTTCTTCTTGCATTTTGCACGTTGGCATTTTCATCCAATTTGTCTTACTTAAATTGTTTGTCATCCTCGGAGCCAAAGAGAGTCATTGTTATATCCTTCCGTGGGGTTTTCACCCCTAAGTTCGGGTTTGTAGCGGCGTTTTTGCAGTAGGTGAAGTGTTAACGTTTTCTTCCATCATCATTCTTGGAGCTCCGCTCATTGCTTCCTTTTGACTATAACCCCCTTCGAACGACCCAGAAGGCGGTCTCGCTAGCGATCCAGGCCAATTCAATGGGTCGTTAGCGATCCATAGCTTATGGGTCGCTGGCGATCCAAAATGTATGCTGGAAAGAGAGCCAACTCCCTAGCATCCTTCTCCCATCTTATTCCATGAAGATCGTTTCAAATCAATGAAATGGTATGGATCTCTAACGATCCATAGCATAGCATATGGATCGCTAGCGATTCATATGCTTAGAATATTATTGGACTTTGCTTTCTGGAGTATATGGTAGTCTGGTGAAAAGGTATGGATCGTTAACTATCCATGTACTTAGTTAATTTTTGAGCTTTGCTTTATTTTAATGATGATTCATATGATGGTTGCATCGGACCGCTATTGGATCATGATGCAAGAGGATTGGGGGACCCGCGAGCTAACCATATGGATCACTAGCAATCGACAAGAGATGGATCGCTAGCGACCCATCCCCTTAGCATGTGTTTGCTTGCTTTTTCTTTGATCCTTCTTGGTTGGTTCTTCTATTCTCAACAGAAAACCTTCTAAGCAGAGAATGAGGATCTAACTTCTAGACATATGGGATCCAACTTAGATAGCCAGATTTGATACCTGAGTTGGAATTCTTAGTGAAAGCACCAAAATGTTGGCCCAAGAAATGGACCAACACCCTGGTTTTGATTTGAAAGCACCCACCCTATTCTGAAAGAGCAATATCACAGATAATAGATATAGAAAAAGAACAGTAAAGGAAGAAGACAGAGAATTTTATAGTGGTTCGACTGTTAATGAAGCCTACATCCACTTTATAGTTTTACTATAGATTGATTTCTATTATAAGAGATTTTTTATTACAAGGCTTTGATTATCTTTAGCTAGATTGAATCCTTAGAATTGGAATCCACTGGAGAATCACAGTGAATTCCTTTCAAGATTGTTGTGAGGAAGGTAGAGAGTGAAGAATAATTCCAGCAGAGCTTCAGCAACCTATCCGAAGAGGATCCAGTTTATATTGCAGGTAGGATGATATTTATATGGATCGGAGAGCTTTTTTGCTAGGCCACTTCCTCATCAGCTCGAAGTTAGATAGGAAAAGACCCAGGGAGGGTTTGGCTTGCAAAATGAGACAAGAACATGGGTCGTTAGTGACCCATGGTCTAAGGGTCGCTGGCGACCCATAGATTTGGCTCGTTTGTGAGCCAATGTCTTGGCCTTCTTTTGCAGTATTCCTTAACTAGCTCGTTTGAAGGTTTGAGGAGAGGTATGGGTTGCTGATGATCCAAGCACCTAGGATTTTTTTAGAGTTTGGAATTGGAGAAGTTTCTTAGTCTTTTATCATAGTCATTTCTTTTTGATAATAGCTCACTAGCTGTTTGCACTCAACGGCTGATTGGGCCGTAAGAAGGCTAGTCTGTTGGTTTAATTGATCTCGGTTGTTGTCTAAGTAATATAGCTTGGCTATCATTCACTCCTTTCTTTAGCCTTTCTGGTTAGGTTTTTAGCCATCCTGGTGTTACGAGATTGCTCTGCTTTCTAATGGGTCCTACTAGGTTAAAAACCCGGATAACATAGATCAACAAAAACTCTCTCACAATGCAAAAGCCAATTTTCCATCTACAACATCTTCAGTCCCTAGAAAAGGCTTCCCGCCCAAACTGGTATACTCTTGACTCATCTAGGCATAGTTATTGCCAATTGGCGCCATAGGATTTGCTCCTCCCAATTCACAACATTTCCACCGGCTACTCCTATAGTCGCTCCAGCTTGCATCAAGTTAAAGAAGAATTGATACATTGTCCCTACATCTACTGATGGGGTTCCAGCACTCACACTGGCATTTGCATTTTAGTTAGCATTGCCTGTCTACCCTAGTTTCTCTTGGTATTGGGTCAAGCATTTCCATTGGTTGTAGTGCTTCCTCCACCTAGATTCACTCTTCCGTTTCCTGCTTTCATACCTTTCTTTCTCATAAATCTGCGTACGAGCCTTAGTAAAATACAAAAGAACGGTCTAAGAAAGAGGGGAATACATACCTATATATTACAAAATACAAGTAAGTTATTATCGCATAATCCCATGCTTTATGTTTTCAAAATATTTTAGGTTTAAATTCTTTTTTAGTCTAGATAAACCTATGCTCTGACGCCAAGCCGTAACATCTTCTATTTTGAGGCCCGAAACAAAGTGCTATAGATATTGTAGCGATCCGTAGTTATTAATTCCCGGTGATAAAATGTAGCTATATTAATCATTTTGATAATACCAATAACACATGAATACGAAAATTTTAAACATTATTTAAAATAATTTCTCATTTCATTTCACAATAAGATTTCAATTTCATTACATAATTCCAATTCACGAACCATGATCGGAGAGAATATAATTATTACAACATATTCCATAAGCGACATATGAATATGCCCCCTTGGATGATCAGAGTCAAATATATAGCATTTAATACAGCTTGCCATTACAACATGAAAGCAGAATCAAAACACGGTAGAATATATATATATATATATATATATATATATATATATATATATAGCTCCTATTAGCTAGATTGCCACCTACACGTCTTCGGAAGATTATTCATCTAAAGAGAACCTGAAAAGCCATTACTCTTAACGTACACAAATGAGTACCAGAAAGTTTAAGGTGAAAACAAAAACTTCGGGTCAGACAAAAAGTCTGGTGTGAATAATAATCTACTATCTCAAACCAATAGTATCTAGTGAGATCACGCCACTGTGCAGAACAAATTTCCCATCACTATTACCCAATTAAACATCTCAACCATATGTTGTGCTTCTGAATCCACAATGGTTATAATAGAATAATATGATGGTGTATAAACATGTCGTATGTACCAAAATACCCACTTCCCATTTATTAGACTATCCATCTAAATTCTTATTGAATACCTGTCTTATATTTATGTGGACTACCCATCCCACATTTTATTTTACTTAAACTAATATGGACAATCCATCTCATATTTTATCATTTAAACTGATGCGGACTATCCATCTTATGCCTCATAGTTTTCCTTAGATGACCGTGAATACTTAAATTAACCATTGAAGACCATCCATCTCCGAAGTGATGCAGACTATCCATCATACATCTTATACTTTTCCTAAGATGACTATGAACCCATCACTTGGCCATTTATTTCATATTAACCACATGTTTCTATTTATCCCATGTTACCCACATGTTTAACTTTACTCTATGCTACCCACATGTTTAACATTAATCCATGCTATCTACATGTGTAAACTTTTTTCTATTGGTGTCCCCAATTGAGTCAGTTCCTCTTAGTTATTAAAATTTCATGATGACATACACTGGTAACTCCAAAAGATTTCATGTCAAACTCATTAAGGTATACCTTAGTATTCCTAAGTTTTAAAGTTAAAATCATGCAACAAATGGCTCTCCAGCATTTATAAACTCGATATGCATTAACGTCGACATCTATACCATGTCTATGTAAAGCATAAGGCTTTTCACCTATTTTAAGACTCAACGACTAAAACATGCGGCATCATGAGCCTCGATGATAATGAAGTCATCAATCCTCGTGATACATAGGCTATCCACCTATAAGAAAGCGAAGACTGGTTAAAATTGGAATGAGGTAGGCTCGATGATATGTTAAAAGCGGCAAAGGGTGAACTCGATGACAAGTCAAAAGTGGCATGTCCAGGCTTGATGATAATTTAAAAGCGGTAAGGACTAAGGTCGATGACCATTTGGGTCCTCGAGGCCCAAAGCTCGGCGTCACTTATATAAAAAGTGTGACATCAATGTTATAATGTTTGGCGACTCTATAAAATATATATGGCAACATGCCTTTTATTATTAAACTCGGCATGTATAAACATTGACGTCGCCATGTCAAAGACAATGTCTTTATCTTTTTTGCTGTGACCTCGATGGGGATCCAAAACTCATCCATTTCATGCCAAACTCGTTGACATCAGGCGGCATTATTTGGTTCTGCACCGTTAACACTGTAATAGGGTGAGTGATTACTCGATATAGCCAATACCGGCATGGTAAAGTTGTAATTATCATGAAAACTGCAAAATAGTATAAAATTTATTTTCTTTTCACCAAACCTCTATAATTTGTCAAAATTTCATTGGCTATCAAAACTTTATCAAATTCCTTTACTAAAAAACCGCCTCACCCTATTTCCAAGATCCAAAACATTATCCCAAATAATTAAATAATAACCATAATTAATAGAACTTTTATATGCTTATTTTGGCATAAATAATTCATCATAATTAAAAATTACATGGGAAAATCCCAAAAATTCATAAAAATAAGAGAATAGCTTTCTCTACATCATATAAAAATTCCAAAGCCCAAAACCTCATTTAGTTATTTAAAACAATTAAAACCCACAATTAAGCCATTTCCTCCATAGGAAATTCATACAGTATTCTCTATAATTCGAAAAATCATGAAATTAAAAACCTGTGTCCAGAATAATGTTTACCATAACATACAAAAATTTCGAATCATTTGGAGGATAAAAACTTTGGATTTGACACCAAAACTGTATTAAACCATTTCTAATAAATTCTTAAAACTCCCATTCACCGTTATCCAAACAATGATTATTAGACCATAGCTTGACCAACCCAACACATAAGATTCAGGTATTACCCATAACCGAATCAAAATAAGAACCAAGAGATGAACAGTTTTATTATCCACCTTAAATTTGTGGTTGGAGTTTGATATTTGGTGTTGCTTTGATTTACTAAGCTTCTTTTCGTAAATCTCTATATTTTGACTTCGTTTCTATGGCCGACCTCCCTTAGTTTTCTTTAGCTGTTTTATGAATGATGGAAAATGGGAATGGAATGATGAGTAAGGGTTTAAGGCAAAGGGTTTAGGGTTATTTCCTAAGATGCCCCTCTTAATCATTCTCTTATGCAGTAAGTTTTCAAACACTTATCTTAATTCATTAAGGCACGACCAGATTAATTACCCAAATCTTATTCTTCTTAATTATCTATATTATTCTATTCAATCAATCTAATTAAATGTCCTTAATAATGTTGAACAAAAATTAGAGGTGCTGCAAAAGTGCTTATGCTTGATCCCATGGGGATTACGATTGTGGTTAGGCAAACCACTGTGCATCGGGTTCTGATTAATTGTTGGAGCTCGGTTAATATTATCTTTAAAAATAAATTTAGCCAGATGAAGATTAGTCCGAAGGACATAAAGCCATGTAAATCCCATATTTAAGGATTTACTGGATAGTTAAGAGAATCTATTGGATGTATTGTCTCATTTGTGGAGTTGTATGAAGGAGATCTCAAGATTGTGAGGGTGCAAACATTCATGGTAGTTGATGAGTTTTCAGCTTATAATGCCTTTTTGGGTGGACCGACCCTTGCTCAGGATAGCACTGGCTCCTTGGTGTCTAATTAATAAATTTCCCAACGAAAACGGAGTTGTCACTATTCAATGCGATAAAGAGTACTGGAAGAGAACGTTATTTCACAGAACTCAAAGAGGAAAAGCGATGCGCCCAAGGGAAGAATGTAGAGAAATCGATATGCATCAAGAAAGTTGATGCATAGCAACCACTGCCCAAGCCCTGGCTCGGGTGCCATAGCAAATTCTTCAACTCTATAGATATTCAAAAAGAGCCAAAGGAAGCAAGGATAGTTCCAGTAGAGCCGATGATCAACACTTTGAATGATATGGATGATCCTCATCGGGTCCTTAATGTCGGACCTCAGCTCGGTATCAAGGTGAGAAAGGAGTTGGTAAGGTTTCTCCAAGAAAACCTGGATGTATTTAGTTGGACGCATTTAAATATGTGTGGAATATCACCGATATTGCTTGTCAGGCATCAAATGTGAACTCAAGATACCCTCATGTGAAGAAGAAGAGACGCGGCCTGGGTTCGAAGCAATCCATTGACCAAAAAAATAATTGGATAAGCTAAAAGCGAACAGCTTCATCCATGACGCGTTATACCCTATATGGGTATCAACCCTTGTGCTGGTCAAGAAGCCTAATGGAAAGTGGCAAACATGCATCAACTATTTAGACGTGAGTTAAGAATGCTTGAAGGACAGCTTCTTGCTGCCTAGAATTAACCAGATACTTAATGGGAATCTGTACATGAACTCCTTTCCTTTATGGATGCATATTTCGGTTATAACCAGATAGCAATGCATGTTCCAGATGTGGAGCACACTAGTTTTATAATGGAATTGGGGCTATACTTCTACCAGGTAACGTCATTCGGTTTGAAGAAGGTTGGAGCTACTTACTAGAGGTTGACAAATGCCATGTTCAAGGATAAGATCAGATGGTTTATGGAAGTATATGTGGATTAATGCTTGTGAAGTCATAATTATGGATGAACTACATGGATGATCTTTCTAAAATGTTCGATCTGCTATGGAGGTAATGAAGCTTAATCCATTGAACCTTTCCTTCGGAGTTGCATTGGGAAAATTTTTGGGTTTCATCGTGAGGGGTATTGAAGCTAACCTAGAGTATATTAATGCACTTAAATTTTACCGCCCCAAAGGCAAGGACGCAAATGCAGATCCTGAAGTGAAGGTCTCTACATTGAGTCTATTAATCTCAAAAGAAACCTACATGTGTATACCATTTTTGATGCTCTCAAGAAAGAAAGGAAAAGTTTGTCTGGATGCAAGAATGACATAAAGCTTTCTAATATTTATTAGAGCATAAGGAAAGACCACCAATCTTATAAAAGCCTTTGGAAGGAGAGGATTTGTTCATATATTTGGCAGTGTCTGCTCACGCACTGAGTACAACATTGGTACGTGAGGAGTTAGAATCCAAAGGCATGCATACTACACCAGCAAGAGATTTACCGGCATGGAGGAGAACATCCAAAGCTGGAGAAGCTAGCTTATTGCTTATTGATTGCTTCAAGGAAATTGCATCCATAATTCTAGACTCATCCGATAAAGGTGCTTACCGATAAGCCATTAAGGAAAGTGTTGCATTGGCACAAGACTTCGGGAAGATTATTGAAATGGAACATGGAGCTGAATTACCTCCTAAAAGGGCGACACGAGGACAAACATTGGTTGATTTCATCACTAACTACCATCCAGGATGGAGGAGAGGAAGATGATATGTCCAACTTTCCCAGTGGAAGTTGTATGTAGTCCGAGCTCCTAATGAACAAAGTTCCAAGGCAGGATTGGTTCTATGACTCTGAAGGGATGGAGGAAATTCTACGCACTGAAGCTATAGTTACAAACGATGGACAATGAAGCTGAATATGATATGTTGATAGCGAGACTCAAGATAACAAATGATCTAGGAGTCAAGACATCGCATGTAGTCAATGACTCTCACTTGGTGCTCTGCCAAGTAAGTAAAGAGTTTTAAGCTAAAGGATGAGACTTTCCCCTTACTGACGAAAATGCTGGAACTATTGAACGATATCGAACATTACATGACTACACATGTTCCCAAGGAGGAGAATACGAAGGCTGATTCATTGGCCAAGTTGGCCAATTCTAGGGATTCACAACTTATGGGATTTGTTTCGATAGAAGTTCTATTGGCTCCGAGCATCGATTAAGCGGATGTCGATTGAACCTTATAGGCCGAGGAAGTGAAGGATCCGTGGATGAATCTAATCGAGGATTATTTGCTGAAGGGAACTCTTACAAATGGAAGGAATGAATAGTGAAATCTTCTTCTTAAATTTCCACGATTCATCATGGAAGAAGTAGTGTTATATAGGAGAGGCTTCTCAACCCTCCTACCCAGGTGTGTCGCTAAGGAAGAAGAAAAAAATATTCTTGTAGATGTGCACGAAAAAAGATGTGGTGATCACACCAGGGGGTAGACCATAGCAAAGAAGTTTCTTCGCTATGTATAGTTCTATCCGACAATCAGTCAAGATGCCACAAATTACACCTGACGTTGTAATAGATACCAAACATTTATGCAGATACCAAGAGCCCTATCTACAGAGCTTATGCAAATGGTTAGCCCGTGGCTGTTGCGGTTTGGGAAATTGATATAATCAATATGCTACTGATGTAGAAAAAAGGAGCCAAATATGCTATCGTAGTTGTGGACTGCTTCACAAATTGGGCTGAAACTGAACCGCTATCCATAATCACTATGAAGAAAGTGTTCAACTTTATGGTGAATAATATCATATGCAGATTTGGAGTTCCATAAAAGATCATCACGGATAACGAAACTCCATTTGACAGTGCCAAGTTCAAAGACTTTTGCAACTGGTATCGGATTGAGAAGTGCCTTTTGGAAGTAGCACACCCGTAAGCGAATAAATAAGCGGGGGTAGTTAATAAGATCATCAGTTCCATCTTCAAAAACTGATTAAAGAAAGCCAACGAAACTAGGTGGATAAGCTGCCACTTGCATTGTGGACTTATAGAACGACCTACAATTCTGAGATTGGGCGCAATCCATACGCTTTGGCCTATGGAGCCAAGGCCATGATTTCGGTAGAATTGGAAATCCCTTTTTACCGAAGAAATATTATGATCTTAAGATAAACGATGAGCTCTTGCTTGAGTCCCTCAACCTAGTCGACAAAAAGCTAGAAGAAGCTGAACAAAGGATAGTTGCTTACCAGAAAAGGGTAGCAAGGCATTTCAACACCAAGGTTAGAAACTATACCTTTGAGGTAGGGAGCCTTATTTTGAAAATGAATCCTCCTTGGTATTGGGCACTTGGTCCAAATTTTGAACGTCCTTTGCAATTGAATAGAAGCTTGAAGAATGAACTTTCATGCTATCAATCATTGTTTAGAATACGATTCTATGGGCATGGAATAATGATCACTCACGACATTATTTCATTTATATTCATTTATTTTTTCAAATTTGATTGACCGGATGCCATGTAATATGGAAGAATTGTTCATCCTTTTGTTTATAAATAAAGTTGGCTTTTCAAATCAATGGAACTATGTTCTTTAAAAGATTGACTTTGTGCCACATGACTAGGGGCAGAAACATACATTACGTGTTGTAAAACATATATGTCTAGGTACTTGGAGATGGTTACCATTAAACTCCTTTGATCCATGGTCAGTTCAAAGGAGTATAGTCGTATTAGGGTCGATCGAATGATTTTCCCTACACATCCAGTTTTTGACTAGCACTTAGGGAGAACTAAGGTTAGAGATTGATAATGAAAGATAGACATTTGAGATAATGGCTTTTAGAGATAGGAACTGGTGCATAATTGAATCTTTTGCTACTAAGACCACACTTAAGGCCTGGTGAGGTATGCCTGACCGATGATAAGTGACGATGGTCAATGACTACCTCAGATTAATGCACAGAGATAGGCATGGTTGATAATGGATAATTGAAGATTGACGTCCAAGTCATTGTCTCCTGGAGATAGCAAATAGTGACAAGTTAAACTCTTCTTCAACTACAACCATGCTTACAGTCAAATTAAATCCGACCAAGGAAAAACAAGGTTGGCTACGGAGTTGGCTGAATGAATAATAATTTTTGTTCAGCTAAGAAAGAAATACTTTAGCAAAGATAAACATAATAAAATAATGAAATATTACTAAGAGATTGCAGAAATTTACTTACATGTACAAAGTTACATTAAGTAATGGCATTGCACAAACACAAGCATATGTAATGTAAATGAGACAGAATCAGAAAGGATTACATTAGACAATTATATATAGGCATTTAAAGTCAAGAGTGCAGAAATGTAAATATGACAAAGATTGTATAGAAAAGAGTAGTCTTTTATTTAAATTCACTTTTTATACAAGCACAACAGGGGACTCTCCCATATAATGTCGACCAATATGCAGAAAGAAAAAAGTACATCAATAGACAACAAGAATGTGTCTTCCCAAAAACTAAACCAACCACCTACTTCTTCCTCCCTCACTTGCTACTATTGATATCAGGCTTCGTGAGATGCACCTTTGAAACCATCCCCTCCCGCACCTTCTCCTTCCTTCGAGTACTTCCCTCAGAATGTGTTTACTCTTCTTTAGTGGTTAGGTTTATTGGGTCTTAAAGTTTCCTTCGAGTACTTCCCTCGGAACTAATGTTAACATCTCAAGAACAAAAAGGATGAGCCGTTGGGGTAAGATAAAAAATAAAAAGATGTAGTTCTAACTAATAACATTCAGAGTCTCATAGCGGAAGGAAATAAAATATAATGCAACAGCAATAATAATCACATCACGTCACCATAACATGCATGTCTATCAAATACCTATTTCTATATAATACAATATAAACCTGAACCATACACATAGTTAAATCTAGCTTACAACACTTATCTATATCATATACAATATAAGCAAATGAAGTCATGTCTCCGATACAATGTCTTCTCCAAATTCCATCTATACATATGTACGTACATACATATACATATACATATACATACATACATACACACACACACACATACATACATACATACATATACATACATACATACATACATACATACATACATACATACATACATACATATATATATATATATATATATATAAATGGAACAATAGGAGTAGGTCAGAAATAAGTTCAGTGAGTGAATCATACTTTACATATACTACAAAAATAATACTATATCATGATATGAGTCTTACGCTCAGCCACCACACGTTCTACTAGTCACGTCATACCTAATAATCTTATTTTTTAGTCATACTACATCATATCTATGTGGACTCACTTCCTTGGCATGTCCAAACCCTACAGGGTCACTTCTTGTCCTTGTACTAACTGGACTCACGCATAGGACCATTGATAGCCTACAGGGTCTATTAAAATCTACATCCACACTGGTCCGCCAAAGCCTTCAGAGGAGCAATGCAACACCTAGACCACTTACTTGTTACAGGTCAGTATCCGTATTTGTATCCATTTTTGTATCATATTCATATCCTAGGCCGCATACTTGCGCCATCAGCTCATTCGCATTCACAATCATCATCGCATCACTTTACATATTACAACAGCATGCATATCCATTTCAAACAGAGATAAATCATCGCACCCATTAGCTTGAATTAGTAATGTCATCACTTGCTTCATTAGCAACCTCCAAACGCCTATAGAAAACAAGAGGAATAAGAATCAAAATAGTAAACGATATTTCATATAGGTCCTTACGGGTCCATGTTCAATCTACCTTGAATTATAGGCCGCCGATGCCCCGGTTGCACCAGCTAGTAGACCAGTATATGTGGTTTTTTGTAGAATCGCTAGGCCACAAATTTGACTTCTCAACTCAATCATTTCGCTTCATGTCACCTGAGAACATATCTAGTACCTATCTCTATGTTTCTAAGTCCAATTTCATAGTTTATTTAATCAAATTAAGCGTACATTCATCAAACTACTAAGGTTTAGCGTAAACCAAGTTTCTACTTACCGTATTGACCGAATTCCCACCTAAATCCCAGTTGAACCTAAATTTAATTGTTTATAAATGTTTATCTATACTTTTAGCCTACATATCATATTTATAGTATCAAAATTGCATTATACGAAGAGGAATGCATGAATCATTCACCAAATTTGTAATTCATTGCCTAAATCTATGCCATCCAGCCTAATGTGCCTCCATGCCATAGAATTTCATCTCCAAATTGATATATATGCATTGTCTTCCATGCAAGCTTCATGGTGGCACCGATCTCATGTGATTTCTTTGAGTTTTGAAGGAGATATGATGACTTTATTTTTTTTGTAAAGAGGAAGAAAGAGAAGAGATAACAAGCATCAGTTTTGAAAACTGAAATGTACATGAACACGTTTAAGTGGAAGGAGGGTAAAGAGTAATATTGATTCAAAATTCAAACAGGATAGAAAACTTAGCTTGACACATTTTTGATCGTATTTATGGACTCCAAATAGGGTGAACCAAAATACTACGCAAATCAGAAAAATGAGACAGTCATAGTAGGGCCAGTATCATCGTAAAATTCCAAAGTAAAAAAATAACCATTTTGCCCCTCCTTGTTTTTAGTTTTATACCAACCCATTAATTCAGTTATTTTCATATTATTATATATTAAAATTTAATTACAATATTTACCAATTTTTTAGGGTGTTACATTCTACCTTATTAAAAGAATGCTGACTCCGAATTTCTTAAGGAACGAAAAATGTAGTATAACATTCACTCGTTCATCATACATGTATCAGTCATGTAGAAAATCATAACATCTAATTTACTTAAATAACATATAGATATAAATGACATGAACAACATTTAAATATGAATAATGCCATGAACTTTCAATTTCCATATCTACGACGCATAAGTGCAAATAATGCAACCTATATGAATGCAATAAGATTATAAATTGGGCATGGATGCACAACAACCTAATACAAGCATATATATATATATATATATATATATATATATATATATATGCAATGTTAATACCTCGGTTATTTGTTTGATGATAGCAACCATAGTAAACAACAATACACATTCACATAAAATGTGGATACTAATATTTTGCCAAGTTATATAATATATAGTGCGAGATATTATACAAGCATTAAGTCGAAGACTATATAGTATAACAACTCAAAGAATGGGCATAAAGACCCATGAGTATAAAGATCAAGATATAAAGATCTCAAGACTATAATAAAGTTTATAGAGTCATAGAATATTGTTAAAGTCTCCGGTAGCAATCACAGATCCCTATTTCTCATTTTTTAATCCTTTATCTTTAATACAAAATATATTTTAAAATATTTTATAAATGTTTTTCAAAGGTTTAAATGTTTATAAACTATGTTTAAACTATTTTACAAAGTGTCAAATTATATTACATAATATAGGATTTTCAAAACATTTTAAAATAAACAAGTTTTCAAATCACGTTAGCCTATGTCGACGTATATGTAGATGTTATGTCGACATGCATGCCATAATTTTGAAATTCAAATTTGGAAAAGAAGAGTCTATTCACCGTAACTCTTGCGAATTAACATGTCTCTTTGTTCTTTATATGGATTTTCAAATGAATTTTTAACAACTTCTTTCTTATTATCTACTCTCCTCTTACTCTATCAAAATTTCTAGTGAAAAATACGTTTAAATCTTCTCAAATTCAACCAGAATCAATTCAATCTTCATTGTATTGATTCTCTACTATTTACTCTCTAATTTTAATCATTCTCTCTCTCTCAATCAAAGATTAAAGTGCTATCCAAGAGGCTATAGAATTCATTATGATTGAAGATCAAGAAATTATCTTTAGAAAAACCATCAAACTCTAACTGTATTTACTTGGGTGTGATTGTAACCCATTCAAACCAATTGAGTATGCTTGGTAGCCCAAAAAATCTACGTGTGTATGCTTATAGCTCGTCCAAATCAGGTGGGTGTGCCTTAAACCTAGAAAATCAGAAGGGTGTGTCACATAGTCTTTCAATCGAGATTGTAATTGTGTTTTTCTTCTACCCATTTAAAGTTTGGCATTTGATAATAGATTTGTACAAGCAATTGGATGGGACTAAATGTAGGTTAACTCCGAACTTGTATAAAAATCCTGATGTGATCTTTGTAGTTCTTTGCTTTTTTACTTACCTGCATTTTTACTTATCTGTGTTTGCATCTGTAATTGTTGATTCTGCATTGGTAGTAAAAATCTTGGAAGAATTTTAGAAAGATTCATAAAAATTAGAGAACACTATTCACCCCCTCTAGTTTTTAATTAGCCTTAAGATCCATAATTCCGCAAACCACATTTGGTATTGGAGCATAAGGTTTTAAAAAACTCATAATTTTATTTTTGAAAATTTTTAGTGGCTAACCACATTGTTGTTAGGAAATCAAATCTGCGATTTCGATGACAACAACTATACAATGGAAATCGAATATGCATGTATATATTTCTATATACAAGTACTTACTAGAGCAACATCACTAGAAAGATTAAGAACAAGGCTCAAAGAATGTTACAAGAGACTACAAGTCGATAGGATCAAAGAAGCAACAAGAAAGATGCAAAAAACAAACATGTATAAGTTTCAAACGTCTTGGTGCACAAGCCAGACGTCTGGAAAAGTCCTCTGAAACAACAAAACAAATGAAACCAGACGTGTGGTAGTTGCACTCAGACGTCTGAAAATCTACTATATACAAAAAATATATAGTATCAGACGTCTGATACAAATACCAGACATCTGATTTCAAACTCAGAATTTAAATTCAAACTTCAACTGCCACATTCGAATAGACATTTCTGCTTCTTTTTGTTGCAACTCTTCATCATCAACAGAAGCAACTGTAGAGCACTTGTTAATGGATGCAACTTATCAAGGAACCTCTCTACAACTATATATATCATCAAGAATCAAGAGAATCTTCACCTTACTTACTTGCGCTCTCTAATTACATACTTTATCATATACTCTTGATCTCTAGCAATCTATACTTGTATCTTGCTCTTTCAAATATTTAGCTCTTCATAGACAATACTCTCTAGATATATTGGAAGCATTTGTACTAATTAATCAATATCCGTGTTATAGAACACACATTTGACAAGAACAATTTATTGAGCCTATTCCTCCGGGCGAAGCGAGGGTGTTTGATAGTCGAACTCCAAAGGGGAGCTTCGGGACTGGACGTAGGACGGGAGGTTCGAACTGGTATAAAATCCTAATATGCTTATTCTATATTTACTTAGATTAATATATTTTTAGTTGCATTATATATTTTGTCACATATACTTGCATATACACTACACGATCCACTGTATAGACTTACAATTGGTATCAGAGCTAGTTTAGATCAAAATACAGTAACACGTTTTTAAATCACTATAATATGGCAAGTATTTTTCAAGAAGGTCAATCCACAACATGACCCTCACTTTTAATGGTTCTAACTATGCATATTGGTCAACACGTATGAGAATTTTTATGGAATCTAATGGATTAGAAATTTGTTCGGTCACTCAACATAAATATGAAGCACCTGACACTGCTATGAACACATGGAATGATGTAAAAAAATCGCAGCTTCTAATAATGCCAAAGATATGAATGTTCTATTATGTTCACTAGATAAGAATGAATTTTCACATGTCATGTTATGTAACACTGCATATGATATTTGGCGTACCTTACAGGTTACACACGAAGGCACAAACAAAGTTAAACAAACTAAGATTTCAATTTTACAAAATCAATTTTCATCATTTAAAATGAAACAAAATGAATCTATAGTAGACAAGTACTCTAGATTTCAAACCATTCAACATGATTTAATGGCGCTTGAAGTCAAATTCACATTGACTTAGTATCTAGAATACTCAATTCTTTAACTCCAGAGTAGGAAAGAAAAATATTAGCTATCGAAGAAGCTAAAGATCTCTCAACACTCTTAGTTGAAGAATTGATAGGAAATTTAATATACTATGAAGCTAATTTGCAGGCACGAAAAGAACAACATTCTGAAAAGAAGAACATAGCATTTCCAACAAAGAATGAAGACTCCGATTTAGATGAAGAAGAAATCGTATTTATTGCCAAAACTACAACAAATTCAAGAAATTTAGGAAAATGACTAGATTTCAAAAAGGAGGAAAATCAAGCTCAACAAATCAAACATTAATCAAATGCTATGAATGTGACCAATTTTGACATATGAAGAAAGACTGTCCCAAGCTCAACAATGATAAAAAGAAGAACAAATTTGAAAAATTCAAAAAGAAGAAAGCTTTCAAAGTAACTTAGGGTGACTCGGATTCATCATCATCATCAGACAGTGATAGCGATAGTGACGGAGAACAAGCTAATGTGTGCTTTATGGCACAAACTGATGAGGTATGTCCCGAACTTAGTTATGATGAATTATTAGAACTTAGCATGGAATTAGACGATAAATTTAGACAAATTAAATAATTGAACAAAGAACATATAGCCAAAATAAATATATTAGAACTTGAAGTAGGAATGTTAAAAGATGAAAAAATTATTTTAGAGGAGGAACTAGAATTATCTCAAGAAAAAATAAAAATAGTTTGATTGAAAATGAAACTATAGTTATAGAATTTGATAAAACTAGACTAGAAAAGGATAACTTGTTAAAAGAAAATATCAACTTGAAAAGTAATATTGAAATATTGAAATATTGAAAATTGAAAATTTAGGATTGAAAGAAAAATTAGATAAAACTACAAAAAATGTTTCAAAATTTAATAAAGGAAAACAAGATTTGGAAAATCTTATCAAAACTTCAAAACCATCAGGTAATAGAAATGGAATAGGATTTAAAAATATTCCTAAACAAAAAGGGAATAATATTAAGAAATATAGTTGTATTTATCAAAAGATTAAAAGGAAACTTAAGTCTAAAATGAATACCAAAATTATAAAAATTTGGATTCCTAAGACAAATGATAATTTGATTAGACAAAAACATATTAATAATTTTTTTAGAAAATGTAGTCTATAATAAAAATTATGTTCATAAAGGTACCAAACCTTCTTGGGTATGGCTACCTACTCCTCCTAAAATCTAGGACCCTAACAAAGCATATGGTTACCTTTTAAATCATCTTTTATTTTGCAGGTACCCAAAATAAAAAATAAGGAGAAATGGATACTTGATAGTGGATGCTCCAAGCATATGACCGGAAATTCAAAATTGCTATCAAATATAGCATACATCGATGGTGGAACGGTAACTTTTGGAGATAACTCAAAATAATACGTCGTGGGCATTAGTGAAGTCATTGACTCTGGTATTTCTAACTCTCCTATTATTACAAATGTTTTGTTAGTAGAAAATCTATAATACAACCAGCAGCTTAGTATCAGTCAATTGTGCGATAAAGTTTTTCAAATCAATTTCGAAAAAGATAGATGTAATATTTTCGACAATAACAAAAAACTTATATTTGAAGGTTTTAGAAACAAAAATATTTATGTCTTAAACATGAATATAAATCGAAATTCAAATTTGTGTTTAACCGCCAAACATGACGGTCCATGGTTGTGGCGTAAACGATTTTGTCATATTAGTTTTAAATATATTAATAAATTAGCAAAATATGAGCTAGTTAGAGGTTTACCTAAAATAAATTACGAAGTAGAAAATTTATGTGACGATTGTCAAACTGGAAAACAAAAGAAAAGCTCTTTTAAATCTAAAAATAATATTTCTGCAAAACAACCGTTAGAATTATTACATTTAGATTTATTTGGTCCAACTCAAGTACGGTCTATAAATCACAACAAATATGTTTTCGTAATAGTTGATGATTTTTCAAGATATACATGGACTTTATTTTTAAAACATAAAAGTGACGCCTTTGGTATGTTTAAAATTTTTTCTAAAAGAATTAAAACTTAAATGGATTTGAAAATAAAAAATATTTGAAGTGATCACGGTAGAGAATTCAAAAATGATTTTTCTACTAATTTTTGTAATAAAAAAGGGATAAGTCATAATTTTTATTTCCCCCGCAAACCTCAGCAGAATGGTGTAGTAAAAAGAAAAAATCGTACTCTACAAGAATGTGCACGAACACAATTAAATAGTAGTGGTCTGCCAAAACATTTTTAGGCTGAAGCTATTGCCACAGCTTGTTATGTTTTGAATCGAGTAACCGTACGACCCATGACTAAACAAACTTGTTTTGACATATTTTTGGGAAGAAAACCTAAAGTATCGTACTTTAAAACTTTCGGATCAAAATGCTTTATATTAAATACAAAATATAATTTAGGAAAATTTGACCCCGAAGGCCGATGAAGGAATCTTTGTTGGATATTCGGATCGTAGCAAAGCATATAGAATTTTTAATAAACGAAATAACACAATTGAAGAAAGTTTACATATTTCGTTTGATGAAAATCTTCTTAACCATCATACTAATGACGATGAATAAATAATTCCAATAACAAATAGAATAAATTCTTTTAATAATGAGACAAGTGCACAAAATAATACTTTAGTATCATCTCCTAGAACTCTTAAAGGTCATCCAAAAGATAATATCATTGGAGATCTCAATTCTAGAGTAACTAGAAATCAACTTAACCAAATAAGTCATATAGCATTTGTGTCAAATTTTGAACCGAAAAATTATAAAGAAGCTTCAAATGATAACTTTTGGATAATAGCTATGCAAGAAGAATTAAATCAATTTGAACGTAATAATATTTGGGAATTAGTACCAAGACCAGAAAATCAATCGGTTATAGGAACAAAATGGGTATTTAAAAACAAAGGAGATGAAAACGGAAATATAGTAAGAAATAAAGCACGTTTTATTGCTCAAGGTTATAATCAAGAAGAAGGTATCGACTATGGCGAAACCTTTGATCCAGTAGCGAGACTCGAGGCCATATATACATTACTCGCTTTTGCAAATCATCACAATTTTAAACTATTTCAAATGGATGTCAAAAGTACTTTTTTAAATGGTTTTATTAAATAAACGTATATGTTGAACAACATACATTTTTTGTTCACGAAAAATATCCCGACCATGTTTTTAAGTTACAAAAAGCCATATATGGTTTAAAACAAGCCCCCCGTGCCTGGTACAAAAAGTTTTATCTACGTATATTTGTAATTCTGTTTCACAAAAATAATACTATGTTTTCATTAAAAATAAAAGGTTGAAAAATAAGCAAAACCCTTCAAAATTAGGCTATTTTTAGAAAAAAAGGTCATTTCAAACGTCTGAACATTGCCCTCAGACGTCTGACACCTTGATATCACACAAATTTTACACCATCGTGCATATATCAGACGTCTGTTATAACCTTCCAAACGTCTGAAAATTGCCTCTACTTACTAAAAAATAGATACCAGACTATTTCAGACATCTGACCTATGACCAGACGTCTGAATAAAGTCTCTGCCTCCATATTACAAAAACTCAGCTCATATTTAGACGTCTATTATTTAAACCAGATGTCTGAGAAAACTATCTGTCATTTAGAAATGAAAATTCGATCGAATCCAGACATCTGATAATACAAATAGACGTCTGATATTTCTCTCTGACTATCAAATTTTACAAATCGACCAAATCCAGACGTCTACCACAACCAACGAAACATCGGTTTCTATTTTCGGTCTTCAAACTAGGTTAAATTAGATTTCTGATTTATCTTCCAGACGTCTAAAATTCAATCGACACTCTTATATGCCTGGATAACATCTATTTTTTTACTTCTCTCACTTCGTTTCATTTTATTTCTATTGCAAACTCGATTTCTTGCTTCTCAAAAATACTTCCTTTTTAAAACTTGATCAAATTCGATGGCTACTAAAACAAAAAATCCTAAGATCTTTAAGCGCAAACAAAGCCAAGCAACTTCCTCCAACCCCCAAGTTTGTTCAGATGGTAAAATAGAACGATGGATGAATCGTCTACCGCATTCACTCAAGAGATATAAGGATATTCAAAAGAAGAAACTCCATATATGATTTAGATGAAATGTGTGAAAGTGCCGGTTTAGAAACTTTGATATCTTTCGATCCCAATAACATCCACATTGATCAGTTGGCCGTATTTATTTTCTACGCTAATTTGGATAGGATAGCGGTTTGGAACACAGACAACGATGATAATTGGTTATGGTCTAGTGTTTATGGCGGCACAATTAGGCTCACTCCAGGAATCATAGGCAGAACTCTCAGATGTTCCGACTCCGGAGAAGATTTATATAATATTCCCAATATGCACCTCAAACCAAGAGACAATATGACACATCAAATACAGGAAGATAAAATACCAAAATTCGCATCCAAATATCTACGACCTAAGGCGAGACTTCTAACTCGAATGATTATCAACACTATCATTCCTCGCCTTGGTAGTCATGAGCAGATCACGGAACTAGAGCACAAGGCCCTATATGCTATGTTCAGTGGAACAAGGGTCAATTGGGCAAAATTTATACTTGACGAGCTCAAACACTTTTGGATTCGATCACGCCCATCCATCATCTATCCTACATATATCATGAGACTTTTATGTCTATGAGCTCACAACATCCCCTCCTATCTATCCACTTTTGGAGAAATCTCTCTGAAATATGCTTCCACAAAGTTTTTATCACTAATGAACCTACCGGAAAATCCTTTGGAGTTTATATCATTTGAAGAGTGGACGCAACGTCGTCAAGCCAGACAAGCCGGTCCTCCTCCTCAAACACACCCTGAACCATCACAAGAGGTGGAATAACATCACGAGACTACTCCTCCTCCTCCTGCACCATTTGATTATATGTGCCACGATGATATTTTGGAGACTCGAACAGAGATGAATCCGAATGAAAGTATTTGAGACCTCACTCTTCAAAATCAGCATATTTTATCTCGAAATCAAAAAGTTTTGGCTAAGCGCATTGACAGTTTTGAAACATCTTTTGCTACATGCCTGGCCATAGTTGAAACATCACTTTAAACTGTATTATCGATTCTAAAAGAGGTTCTTCAAAGGGTTTGTGGTCCTACACCACCTTCCAAAGATTGGTCAACCCAGTGCCTTCTCCTCCTTCGAAACATTCCAAACTTTTTAAGGAGGACGAACCTTTAGAACATGCTCTGACATCTCCTACAAAGTAACCTAGCTCTTCCAAAAATGAAGATAAAGGAGATGATCAAAAGAAAGCTTCCCCAAAAGACTCGTTGATTTTTAGGACCCCATCTTATGTACAATTGATAAAATCTATAAATGTACTCGATTAATGTAATTAATGAAATTTCTCTTTTGGTGTGTTATCTCTGTGTATATTTCTGTCTTACAACGGTTGGTAAATATTTCATAGTTTCTACATTTAAAAAGTTATATATCCTTTTCGATAATGCCAAAGGGGAGAAATAATATTCACGGGGAGATCGCAATAAATTATGGAAAGCACATATTCATGGGGAGATTTATAAAGTTGTATATAAGTACATTGTATAGTTGTCATCATCAAAACGGGGGAGATTATTAGGAAATCAAATCTACGGTTTCGATGACAAAACTATACAATGAAAATCGAATATGCATACATATATATATATTTCTACATATAAGTACTTACTAGAGCAACATCACTAGAAAGACAAGAATAAGGCTCAAAGAATGTTACAAGAGACTACAAGTCGATAGGATCAAAGAAGCAACAAGAAAGATGCACAAAACAGACATGCACAAGTTTCAGACGTCTGGGTGCACAAGCCAGACGTCTAGAAAAGTCCTCTATAACAACAAAACAGACGAAACCAGACGTCTGGTAGTTGCACTCAGATGTCTGAAAATCTACTATATACAAAAATTATGTAGTATCAGACGTCTGATACAAATACCAGACGTCTAAATTCAAACTTGAAATTTAAATTCAAACTTCAACTGCCACATTTGAATAGACATTTTTGCTTCTCTTCGTTGCAACTCTTCATCATCAATAGAGGCAATTGTAGAGCACTTGTTAATGGATGCAACTACTAAAGGAACCTCCCTACAACTATATACCTCATCAAGAATCAAGAGAACCTTCACCTTACTTACTTACACTCTCTAATTACATACTCTGTCATATACTCTTGATCTCTAGCAATCTATACTTGTATTTTACTCTTCCAAATATTCAATTCTTCATAGACAATACTCTCTAGATATATATTGGAAGCATTTGTACTAATTAGTGAATATCCATGTTATAGAACACACATTTTATAAGAACAATTTATTGTAACCAAGCCTATTTCTCCAAGCGAAGCGAGGGTGTTTGATAGTCGAATTCCGAAGGGGAGCTTCGAGACTGGACGTAGGACGGGAGGTACGAACCAGTATAAAATCCTAAACGCTTATTCTATATTTACTTAGATTAATATTGTTTTAGTTGCATTATATTTTTTTCCACATATACTTGCATATACACTACACGATCCACCCTATAGACTTACAATTGTTCGTACATTAGTTAACACTTTTGTCGAAGGACAATCTACTTTAAGACCCTCAATTTTTAATGGCAGTAATTATACTTATTGGTCATTTAGGATGAAGATCGATTTATAATCTAATGGTTTAGATATTTGAAATGTTAGACAAAATGAATGCACTGAACCACAATCAAATTTTGCACTTTGGACTACTGACCAAAAGGCACATTCGTAGAATAATTCTGAAGCCATGAATATTCTATTTTGTTTACTGGATAAAAATAAATTTAATAGAGTGGTTATTTATAAGTCTGCATACGGAATTTGGAGAACATTACAAGTTACACAAGAGTGCACTAGTAAAGTGAAACAAACTAAAATTTTCATGTTAACTAATCAGTTTCAATTGTCTCAAATGAATCTAAATGAGTCCAATTCTGATACGTATTGTAGATTTTAAGACATAGTAAATTGACTAATTGCATTAGGTAAAACAATTTCTAAAGAGGACCAAGTTAGAAGAATCTTGAATTCATTTTCTTTAGAATGGGATCAAAAGAACTTGTAATTAAAGAGGTTATTGATGTTAGTACTCTGAAAATTGAAGAGTTAATATGCAATTTAATGTCCTATGAAGCACAAATGCAAGGTAGAAGGGAAAGCAAGGCAAAAGAAAAGGAATCCATCGTTTCCAATGGAATAAATAACATTCAAGAATTTGACAATGACAATGATGAAGAAATTGTTTCAATGACCAGAAATTTCAAAAAATTCTAAAGTATAGAAAGATGAACAATTTTGGAAAACTTGAAAACAAAACTTCTGGATATGTGACTAGATGCTTCAATTTTGGTAAACCCGATCATTTTCAGAGAATCTGTCCACATCCGAATAAATCAAAGATCCCATTGGAAAATGACTCATTTGAAAAAATAAAAAGGGCTTATACAACAACTTTGGATGACTCATACACTATCACTTTGGATGACTCATACACTATATCAATTTCATATATCAATTTGAAAAGCAGTAAAAATAGTTCCTTTTATTTAATAATTTTTATTTTTATTTTTTTGGTTGATTTTGGGTTTTAGTAATAACATATAGATTAATAACAACATTGGATGAATATAAGTATATAAGAGTGTGTATGTATATATATAGGAATATATTAGCATAGTTTTATTTTTGAAAATTTCAGGCTATATGTTGACATACCCCCATGTCATATTTTGACATACATACGAGAAAACAGAAAGTTGAAATTTGAATTCAAATTTCAAATTTCAAACTTCCCTCTTTTTTTACACTTACTCCAATGATCTAAAGATATATTTGACCCGAGAATATGTCTTTTGATTCTCTACTTATTTACTCCATCTCTATCCTATCGTTTCACTCACTTTATTTCAATTTTCAAATATAATTTCACTCTCTTATCTCCTCAAACTTTCAATAATGGCTTCTCTAGTCAAAATCCAAAAGATATTAGGCTCTCTAAGAAAACTAAAAGCCTTAACTTCAATGAGAAAGATGTTATTAAAGCCTATATGGAGTATACCACTTTCGAAAAGGTTTCTCCTGATAGATTTACTAAATTCGAAGATTTTTCTTCTTATGTTTACATGGTCTTTGTTTTGAAAATAAAATTATTTGCTTAATTGAATCTTCTCAAAATGATTTTATTTGTTATCCCAATTAGGTCAAAATATTTTACGCGAATTTAAACAAAAAATTTATCTAGGAGAAGAAGGTAAAGTTTGGAGTAGGGTTAATGATACTCAAATCATTTTAAATTGTGAACTTTTGAGTCATATTCTAGGTTGTAAATTACTGGAATTAAACTCTCCACTTTTCAAATTGATATATGAAATCGTTAAGCTCTTCACGATATTTTTGAAAGTGATGAAGATTTTGAATTTAAACACAAGAACCTTTGACCAAAGTCGAGAATTATGAGTCTCATTTTACAACAAAGTATTACCTCGAGGACGGGTAACTGTAATAATCCTATTTATAAAGTTTTCAAACACTTTTTTCTATTTATGGTCGCTACAATATAAATTGGCACAAGTCATTTTAGATGAATTTGTTCAAAAGAACATATCGAGACATGAGAACACACTCTTTCATGGTGTGTATCTTACTAGATTTTTTTAATATTTTGGGGTGGATTTAAGAGGAAAAAAATCCATTGCTCAAAAAGTTTTCGACAAAGCCAATATCTCTTTTATGCATATTCCATCTTTTTTAGAACTTTATGAGAATCATCTCAAAAGGAGCAAAGGTTTGCATGGGAAGAAGAACAAAAAATTCAACAAGAAGAGGAAGAAGAAGGGGATGAAATGGAAGTGGAAGAAGAAGTGGAAGAGGAGGAAGAAATGGATTCTTCCTTGGAAAGTTTTGAAAAACCATCCCACCCTACCAATAAACAGATAATAAAGAACCAAGAGAAGCATCCTTAAAAACAAAAGAAGATTAAGCATTCTTTTAGTAAAAAGTTCACCTCTCTTTCCAACAAAATGGAATTATCGGAAAAATTATTTGGAAAGGTCGTTCGCAAGCTTGATGGCTCTTCATCATCATCTACATCCTTCTAAAACCTATCTAGTTGTTTACTTATGATATCTAGCTTTGTATTATGTGGTTTTAGTTTAATTTCATCTTGTTTTATGTATTTTCTTTTATTAATCATTGAAATCCATATATCCTTCAAGTTCTAGGTAATAAAATATATTTCTTACTATCTTTTATTGTTTATCAGTCTTTGAAAATTATATATATAATGGTATAAGATAAAAACAATAATTATAACAAATATTCTTGTTTTGAAATTTTATGTATGTATGTATGTTGACATACGTGCTACCTATATGTCGACAAATAACAGGCAGAAAACATTTTTTTTAAATTTCAAAATGTAAATAACTAACAACCATCCATTTATTTCAAATGACTTTATACTCTTATTTAAGCTTATTTCTTCTAGAAAACTCACTCATCATTTTATTCTACACTCTCTTCTCATTCTCAAACATATTTTCACAAAAAATTATTCTCCACATCAAAAATTATGTGAAAATCTTGGACAAACTCTTCAATCTTTCAAAGACATTCTCTTCTTTATCCTATGAAGTCAAAGGAATTTAGAGTTGAGTCAAATGCAGATGATGTAGGAATAATAAAGCATTTTGATGCCATTTTATGGATGATTTATTCCTTAATCAATGATGAACCAACCAACAATCTAGAGTGCACTATTAACAGGATAATGAAAATTGGGATGCATCAAAGTAGATCCAATCTTTGAGGTTTGACTATTCGGTTGAAGTTCCGTGAAACATCTAGTTATTAGGTTTGGAATTGATATGTATTCTTTGGATTTAGTTTGAATTGTTTGAATTATTTAGTTTGATTAATTTGGTTTGGATGATTGGATTGTTTTGATTTCGTTTGGAGTTGGATCAGCTTGTATGTATGACTTGAATTTGTATACATTGAAATAAAATTTAAATTATAAGTCTTCGTTATCATATTTAGTATAAAATACTACGTTATTTATCATATACTTGTTATATTTCATCATATATAATCAATTAGTCTAACTTGGATTATTGATTATATATATATATATATATATATATATATATATATATATATATATTATAAGAATTTGAGTTAGGGGGGTTTTCAGTTTTTCACCCATTTTTGTTGATGATAATAAGGGAGAAAAATATAAAATGTACATATGCACATAATAAGAGGGGTTATCTAACTTAGGGCGAGATATATCATACTTTATAAATAATGGATATTAATGGTTGTCATCATCAAAAGGAGAGATTATTAATACCTCGGTTATTGATTTTTATGATAACAACCTTAATAAACAACAGTATACATTCATATAAAATATGGATACTAACATTTTGCCAAGTTATATAGTACATAGTGTAGGATATTATACCGATGTCGAAAACTGTATAGTATAAAGACTCAAAAAATGGACAAGAAGACTCGTAAGTATAAAGATCAAGATATGAAGATCTCAAGGCTATAGTAAAGTTTATAGAGTCATAAAATATTGTTAAAGTCCATGGTAGCAATCTTTGATCTCTATTTCTCATTTTCTAAACTTTATCTTTAAAACAAAATAAAATTTTGAAACATTTTATAAAAGTTTTCAAAGGTTAAAATGTTTATATACCACATTTAAACTATTTTACAAAGTATCAAATTATTTTACATAGTATAGGATTTTTAAAACATTTCAAAATAAAAAAGTTTTCAAATTACACTAGCCTATTTCGAGATATAGGCAGATGATACGTCGACATAGATGCTTTAGTTTTGAAATCCAAATTTTGAAATGAAGTGTCTATTCATCGTAACTCTTCGCGAATAGACCTGTCTATTTATTCTTTA
The DNA here is from genome assembly GCA_030765085.1 of Allium cepa. Lineage (NCBI taxonomy): Eukaryota > Viridiplantae > Streptophyta > Magnoliopsida > Asparagales > Amaryllidaceae > Allium > Allium cepa. The sequence continues at coordinate 240,983,083 of CM060944.1, forward strand.
TATATAGAGGATTTTCAAATGAATTTTTAACTACTTTCTTATTATCTTCTCTCCTCTTACTCTGCCAAAATTTCTAGTGAAAAATATATTCAACTCTTCTCAAATTCAACCAGAATTAATTCAATATTTATTGTATTGATTCTCTACTATTTACTCTCTGATTTCAATCATCTCACTCTCTCTCAATCAAAGATCAAAGTGTTTTCCAAGAGGTTATAGGGTTCATTGTAACCAAAGATCAAGAAATTATTTTTGGAAAAACCATCGAATTCTAGTTGTATTTTCTTGGGTGTGATTGTAGCGCGTTAAAATTAATTGGTTGTGCTTGGTAGCCCAAAAATCAGAGTAGGTGAACCTGTAGCTCGTCTAAATTAGTGGGTGTACCCCGAGCTTGGAAAATCTGGAGAGTGTGTCTCATAGCCTCAAAATCGAGATTGTAACTGGTTTTGCCTTCTACCCGTTTAAAGATTGGCATTTAAAAAGAAATATGTACAAGTAGTTATACGAGAGTGGACGTAGGGTAACTATGAACCAGTATAAAAATTCTGGTAAGATCTCTTTATTTCTTTACTTTTTATTTCACTACATTTATACTTATCCGTGTTTGCATCTATGATTGTTGATTCTGCATTGGTAATGTATCTTGAAAGAAATTTAAAAAGATTCATAAAAGTTTGAAAACACTGTTCACACCTCGCTCTAATGTTTTATTAGCCTTACGATCAACTCCATAACCCACATGAAATTCCAATAGTACATAATCTAACAATTAAACCATCCAAAGCATCCAAATCCTAATTATATAACAATCTAAACAAGGGAAGTCAAACCAAATTAGGAAGCGTACCAAAAAAGAGTCGAGGATGAGTATCCTTCATCTTCTCTTTAGGCTCTCATGTACTCTTTGCTAGATCATTTCCTCATTTCACTCTAACCAATTACCCTACTTTGTTCCTAACTCATTTCGCCCCATGATCCATAATATGGGTTGGACTACGGGATGACCTCGGATCAAGCTCTAACTCTACATTTTTTAATTGACTGGGTGCAACTGCAGTCGTCAGATCGTGTATATATTTTCACAAATGCGACAAGTGGAATGCGCAATGGACCCCTTCCATCTTTTTTTGGAAGTTCTACTCTACATTCTAAACTCTTCATCCTCTCCGGCATTAGGAATGGGCCATCAAATGTGGATGCTAACTTTCTAGAACTTCTAAACCTTACCCCCATCTTCAACGGAGAAACCATAACAAAGAACAAATCTCCCACTTCGAATTTCAAATCACTCATCCTCCTATAAGCATATGACTTTTGTCAATCTTACGTAGCTTTCATCCTCTTCTTTATGAGCTTCACCTTCTTGAAGTATCTCTAACTATCTATAGACCCAAAATAATATTATATGTAGATTCCTACCAACACGAAGGTAACTTACATGACCTTCCAAACGATGCTTCAAATGATTTCATGCCTATATTATCCTCGTAGATGTTATTATAAGTTAATTCCATAAATGGTAGATGATCCTCCCAAGATCCCCTAAAATCCAATATGCAAGCCCTCAACAAGTCCTCCAGGACTCGGTTTACTCTCTCATTCTATCCATCTATCTACGAGTGATATCCTATGCTCATATTCAACTTAGTCCCTAATGTTTCTTATAGACTCCTTTAGAATTCATTCATGAAAAGTGGATCTTGGTCAATCACTATACTAGCTGGAACACCATATAGTTGGGCCACTTCTATAATATAATGTGTCATTAATTTCGCCGCCATTCTCATACTCTTTACCAGAGTAAAGTGTGTGCTTTTAGTGAGACGATCTACTATAACCTATATACACTAATATCCTTTTCTACTCCGAGGTAATCCATTCATAAAATCTATAGATACACATTCCCACTTCTGCTATGGTATGTATAATGGAAGTAATAGCCTACTTGGCCTTTTCTATTTTGCCTTCACTCTTTGGCACATCATACACTTTGCCACATATTCAACTACCTTGTCTCTTCGCTCCTGGCCAATATAATATCCTTTTCACATCCCAATACATTTAACTCCTCTTGGATTAATAGTCATCCTAGAATGGTGGAACTCACCTAAGACTTCCTCTATTAATTTTTTGACCGGCGGTAAACATAGCCTCCCATCTCTTCTCAAGAAACCCTTATGTTTCTTGGAGAAACAATTCAAATGGCTTGTTCACCCATCCTAACAACTTCATAATGATGACCATTGTCTTTGACTTAACTTAATATGATCCATTAGTGCAGGCCTAACCTCCAACGTTTTAATAACCCAAGCACATATTCCGATTGTGGTCGAAAATCAAATTCTAATATAAACTCCAAATTCCTCCACTATAGCAACATAACATTCATCTTGGCATGCTTCCCACTTAAAGAATCGGCGACTATGTTTCCTTTGCTTGGAGTATAAGAAATCCCAAAATCGTACGGTGATAAGAACTCCATAAATCCCTACTGTCATAAATATAAATCCTTCTGTGAAAAAAGATACCCAAAAAATTTATGTTCCATAAATAATTCAAATCTCTTACCCAATAGTAATGCCTTTACGACTTCAATTCAAACACAATAGCAGCTAACTCTAAGTTGTGTGTTGGATAATTCCTCTCATAACTCTTTGGCTGTTGACTCACATATGCCACTACCTTCCCTACTATCATAAGAACAACAACAAGACAGTACCACATGCATCAGTACACGTAGTGAAAGGTTTGGTACCATCAGGAATAACCAAAACCGGTGCATTAGTCAATAACTCCTTCAATCAAAAAAGTGCCGCTTCACACTCCGAACTTCAAGTATAAATCAGGTTCTTTGTCAAACGCGTCAATGGTGCAGTTATCTTTGGTAAATCTTTCATAAACTTTCGATAAAATCCAGCCAAACTAAGGAAACTACTATTATCATGCCTTTTGGCAAGGTCGTGACACCAAAAAATTGACGGAAAACCAAAGATAATCAGTCCCGAAGATCAGTTATACACTTGTTCGCTATGGATACTGGTGAATTTTTTCCGATTACGGATCGAGCTACAATCGATACAGTACAATAAGCAAAGCTATGATCACCAACGTCTCAAATTTCAAGTCAATCGGAGCTCGTAAGCTTAAGATATGGATCGATCAAGATTCACTTGGAAGGCATCAATTCGTATCCCTCCGCTTTGTATCCACCAAGTTTCGTGTCCATCAGTCAGTTACCGACTTTGTATCCATCTGAACAAACAGCTACACTTCGTATCCATCGAGGAAGAAACACCATGTTCGTATCCATGGAAAATTGCCTCATTCATATCCGCCCCACTCCTACATTTCGTATCCATCACCTGAGCTCAGCTTCGTATCCGATCGAAGCCATTATGTATCGATCTTGTTTATGCATTACTCGTATCGATCAACCATCAATCAATATGTATAAGTCATCCAGTGAGCGATATGAAATGGCACTTCCTACCGATGCAAAAAGGGAGTTGAAGGGAGCGATATGAGTGAGACAAGCTTAAACGATACGAACAAGATCGCCTTGCATCGATACGAAGAGAGGAGAGACACCTCGATACGAAACAAGATTGCTATGGAAGAAGACTTGGTCATTCGACATAAAAAGAGGATCGATTTAAGAAGATAGCGCCACATCACCTAGCAACCATATGCCTAGTATCGATATGAATTAGATCGATACGAATATATAGAGACGAACTCGTTTGCACATAAAAAATCCAAAATTGCATCGATCATAACTCAAGATCTATAAGTCCAAATGCCACCAAATTTCACAGGGACATGCCTACAACCTCAAGAATGTATCTGATAAATTTCAACCCAAAATGACCATTTATGGATCGATACGAACTCAATTCGTATCGCTCCCAGGTTGAGTCGAAATCACCCGAATTCGATCCCGTAGGCCCACCTACATGAGAGAAGAAATCTTTCGAGATCTGGGCGAGATACTTGCTGCCTATGCCTATAAATAGGACCCTAGACCTATAGAAAAGGTACTTTTTGGCTTCTCTACGCTGAAATCACTTCTATACTATAGTTGTACTATTGTAATATCTTGTAATCAGCGAGTAAAGTTCAATAAACATCAGCCATTTCATAGTGGACGTAGGCAATACACCGAACCACTCTAAATTTGTGTGTTTCTGCAATTTTTCTTATATGTTAATTGGTGTGTTTGTTAGATCTATCTCATTTTACATTTACTTTCTTCATTTTATCTCTTCAAACACATTCGACGAGTGTTGTGCCCAATTTTGGTACAAACACTTTGGTGCTCTCACTAAGAAAACTCATCTTTTCCCCTGCTCATTGGATCTATTGCTGATATTGTATTGCGAGAATCTAAGGAGAAGATCTAGATCTCAAGCCTAGAGGTACTTTCATCCTTTCATATTTGCATCAAGTCTAGGAGAGAATTTCACTATTCACCATGGTTGCCACTAGGACTACGTCAACCGCTGCAGATCCAGAAGGACGGGATAGCCAGAACCCCGCACAACCTCCATCTACAGACCAGAATGCTGCCGGACCTTCAGATCCACCAGGCCCTATCACCAGGGAAGAGTTCCAACTACTGATGCGAGACCTGACTCAAAGCCGCTAGTAGCTTACCCAGCAGCTCCGTGCCAAGGAGGAGTTAACCGATAGGCTGAACCATGAAAGGCGAAGGAGATCCAGAAGGGACCAGGTTTACTACTCATCCACTGAAAGTTCAGGTTCTTCTTATTACAATCACAGATCCATGAGCCCATGGTTGGATGGTGGCTATGCACAGGCTACGGGACATTAGTGCACTCTGAATCTTGGCAACCGAGAGTTGGTCCGTTAACCAGCCATCAAACCATTAGCTCCTCCCAAGTAGGGACGGTTCCGTATCATACTACTGACAACCGTGCTACTGCCGCTGCTATTGAGTTGGGAGCTAACACTCGAAACTGAATGAATCTGAACTATTGCCAATGTGATTATACTCCCGAGCCTTATGTTCTTGAAGACCTAGAGCCAAGGAGGTGAGATATGGACCATTGACTGCACTCGACCCCTCCTCGCATTGTGGAACCCAACCACACATTGGCTCAGCATGATCCTTCAGATGATCCGTGAAAGTTAGGGCCTTACCAATGACGACTGGGAATCTCCCAGAGTCATACCCCTTTCACTAGTGACATCCTCTACGCTGAACCTCCTCGGCGATTCAGAATGCAAAAACTACCTATTTATGAAGGGAGCTTTGACCCTAACCTACACATTTTAAAGTATGAATGGTTAATGAATATCGCGCATGCTGATGATGTGGTCAAGTGCCGAAATTTCCCAATTTCCCTAAGGGGCATCACAACTATGTGGTTTACGCGCCTACCACCCCGATCTATTTCATATTTTGACCAGTTGGCAACGAAGTTCATTGAATAGTTTCGCATGCATGTCACAAGGCCGAAAGATGTTAATACCTTGTCTAGCGTCACTCAAGCTCCAAGGGAGACACTCAGACGTTATCTGGAGAGGTTTCATGCTTCATGCGCTGGGATTAGTAATCTTGATGACAAATCCATTTTGATGGCACCGACTAAGGGGATTGATCCCAATTTCGAATTTGGCAACTGATTAGAAGGAAAACCCCCTGCGTCATTGGACCGTTTCTATTCCAAGGAAGCTCAGTTCCTGAGAAGAGAGAATGTGAAACAGTCTAGGAAAAAGGATGACACAGGGCCTAGTGTGGAAGGAATCCAAAGCAATGTCGCTGTAAAACCAACGGGGGAGAGTTCCGAAAAGGTGTAGTTAAACATACAGAATAAGCAGAATCAACAGAATCAGTAGAAAGTTGATGGAAGTCAAGGTAGGAAGCGAGATCAAAATCGCGGACCACGACGTAGGCCTCTCATGTTTGACACATATACTCCTTTAAATACGTCCCTTGAAAATGTGTGCTTACAAACTTTTAATACTATCCAATATAAGAAAATTGCTTCGAAGCAATCGTTGGAGAAGCAGATTCAAACGAGGAAGTTTTGCAGGTTTCACGATAGTTATGGCCATGACACGAATGTGTGCCATCATTACAGGATATTATCGAGAAGTTGATACGGGAAAGAAAGTTGGAGCAGTTTGTACGGGTGCCGCTGTTTGGAAGTGCGGGTCTATCGAATCAAAACCAAATACCAAATCTGGTTAGACCAGAGGAACCCGCTCTTAGCAGCGGGAGGTTAGTGATTAACACTATTAGTGGTGGTCCTCATTCAGCGGATCGGACCTGAAAGGAAATTGAGTCGTATGCCAGCTCTATTAGGAATGCGAGCTTCGAATGTTGTAGTAATTTGGTAGACGAGGCTCCAGCCAAATAATAGAAAACGATGATAGTCGACATCGTATTTTGAGAAAGGGATGCCGATAGAGTTGAAACCCCAACCATTGATCCACTAGTCATTTCAGCTCAGATAGGTCCTGCTTGGATGAAAAGGATCTTAGTGGACAGTGGAAGTTCATTGAACATACTGTCTAAGTGAGCCTATGATCAGATGAAGATGGAAGCGAAAGATTTAAAGCCTTGTCAGTCTCGTATTCATGGCTTCAATGGAAGTGTGAGTGTACCCACTAGGATGGTGGAGCTACTAGTGGAGTCGGGGGTTAGAGAGCGCCAGAGAGTTCGAATATTGCAGTTTATTGTGTTGGATATTGACTCACCATACAACGCTTACTTGGACCGACCGGCCCTAGTTGAGTTCGAGGACACTATCGCCCCTTGGTGCCTAACTTTGAAGTTCCCCACGGACAATGAAGTCAGAGTTGCTCAGGGAGACCATGCTGCTGGACGAGCCTATTACGTTGCTGAGCTATGGGAGGTGCAATGAAAAGAGAAAGGAAAGGGCGTAGAGGAATATCTTTGCATCCGCTCTGTGGATAATTAATAGTTAACGCCTGGGTCATGGTCCGGGCACCACAACCATTCCCAAGAGATCTTGACCCGATAGATACCGAGAGTGAAGATGAAGTCAAACAATGTCATGCTTCTTCGGCAGAGCTAACGATCGATGTTCCGATTGATAATGATGACAATTCTAAAATGGTAAAGATTGGATCCCAACTAAGCCAACAGATGGAGGAATTGGTTGAATTTCTCTGGGCAAATCTTGGCATGTTTTCCTGGATGCACTCCGACATGTATGGGATCTCACCGGATTTCGCGAGCCATATATTGAATATTGGCCTGCGTCATATCCCGGTCAAGCAAAAAAAGCGTGGTATGGATCTAGAGAGATCTGCCTCCCTTAAGTAAGAGGTAGATGCACTCGGGTCAAATGAGTTTATCCGAGATGCGTTATATCCAGAACGGGTGTCCAACCTGGTACTTGTCAGGAAACCTAACGGGAAATGAAGAACATGCGTTCACTACTCTGACTTGAATAAAGCTTGCCTTAAAGACAGTTTTCCACTTCCCCGGATTGATTATCTCGTAGATTCAATGGCTGGACATGAACTCTTATCCTTCATGGATCTGTATTTTGGCTATAATCAAATACCAATTCACCTACCTGATCAGGAGCATACCGTCATTGTCACCGATTTGGGACTTTATTGTTATAAAATGATGCCTTCTGACTTAAGAATGTCACGGCAACCTATCAGAGACTCGTCAACCGAATGTTCGCTAACCAGATCGAAAAGACCATAGAGGTATATGTGGACAACATGCTAGTAAAGTCATGATTCTCCACCAATCATATCAAAGACTAGAAATGATGTTCAACATCCTCCGAGAATACATAATGAAACTCAACCCATTGAAGTGTCACTTTGGGGTCGTGTTTGGAAAATTCCTTGGATTCATCGTTAATGCTTGGGGAATTGAAGCCAATCCTGAAAAAATCTGGGCAATCAGAAATCTTGAGACTCCAAGGACTATAAAGCAAGTTCAGAACCTCAATGGGAAGATAGCAGCACTGAGCAGGTTCATTTCAAAATCCACCAACAAATGCATTCCCTTCTTCGATCTAATCAGAAAAGGGAAGCAGAACTTTGAATGGACCGTAGAGTGTGAGGGCGCATTTCGAGCACTGGTTCAACACTTCTCCACACCACCCATTTTGTCAAAACCTATTGATCACTAGAGATTGTACATTTACTTGGCGGTGTCTGAAAATGCAATCGGTGCCGCTTTAATTTGGGAAGTGGATTGGATACAACGACCAGTCTATTACATCAGCAAATGACTGACCGGAGCAGAGAGAAATTATCCAAAGATGGAAAAGTCGGCTTACTGTTTTGTGATTGCCTCGAGGAAACTCCATCCATAATTTCAAGCTCATCCTATCAATTTCTACACCGGCCAGCCGTTATGATAGGTCCTTGTGCGGCCTGAGACGTCTAGTAGGTTACTCAACTGGAATATCAAGCTGATTCAGTTCGACATTGCTTACATTCTGAGGCGAGCTATTCAGTGGCAAGTCCTAGCAGACTTCATCGTTGAATTCACTATCTCCGAGGACTTGCCCGAAACCAGTGAATCTCCCAAACATGTCTGGAAGATACATATTGATGGTGTACCAAACGACCACTGCTCATGCACTGGGGTTGTACTTGAAACTCATAAAGGCCTATCTACATGATATGCTTTAAAGTTCTATTTCCATGCGACCAACAATGAGGCCGAATAGGAAGCCTTACTCGCCGGACTAAGGCTTGCCAAAGAGTTAAGAAGAATTATTGCTGTGGAGATTTACTACGATTCACAATTGGTCGTGTGCCAAGTTCGGGGGGAGTACCAAGCTAAAGACTGGAGACTGGCCGCTTATCTCGCTCGGGTTTAGAAAATATTAAATCAATTCGATTATTATGCCATACATTGCATACCTCAAGAATGCAATCAGAAGGTCGATTCCTTAGCAAAATTGACTAGTACCGGTGAGGCACAACAATTGGGACTCATTCCTATTGAGACATTATCTTCCCCGAGTATTGATTAAATGGAGACCGACAGGGTACTTGAAGTCATACCCGATGAGGAGTCATGGATGACTCTGTTTAGAAACTATCTCGAGCATGGGACCCTACCAGAGTGCAGGAGTGAAAAAGACAAATTCTTCGTAAGGCTTCGTGTTTCACATTTTAGAATAGAGTCATGTATAGAAGGGGGGGGTACTATATTGCTTTACTCCGGTGTATCGCCCATGATGAAATCAATCGATTATTACATGATGTACATAAGGGAGAATGCGGCGATCACATCGGAGGGCAAGCTATTTCTAAGAAAGTGCTCTGATATGGTTATTATTGGCTGACTGTAAATCGCGACACATCAGATTATGCCAGGAAGTGTGACAGATGTCAGAAACATGCTCAGATTCCAAGAGCCTTGCCAATCGAAATAACTCAAATGGTCAGTCCATGGGCGTTCGCATTATGAGGCATCGACATTATTGGTTCTCTACCTCTAGCTAAAGGTTGCATGAAGTACGCCATCATTGCAGTTGATTATTTCACCAAAAGGGAAAAGGACGAGCCCCTTGCTACTATCACAACGAAGAAAGTGACCAACTTTGTTGTACGAAAATTATCTGTCGATTTGGTCTCCCAAATACCATCATCACTGATAATGGAGCCCAATTCGATAGCGTCGAGTTCAAAAATTTATGTCAACGATTCCATATCCAGAAGAAATTCTCTGCAGTTGCACACCCTCAAGCGAATGGGCAGGTTGAAGTTGTTAATAAAGTTATAAAGTCCATTCGGAAGAAACAACTGGAAACGATCGGGGGCAAATGGGTCGATGAACTTCCTATGGCCCTATGGGCTTATCGAACAACCCACAAGTCCACGGCCGGCCATACTCCATTTTCACTTTCCTATGGTTCAGAAGCCATTATTCAGGTTGACTTGGAAGTTCCTTCTCATCGTGTGACATATTATTACCCAAAAACAAACACTATATTACTTGCTGAATCTTTGGACTTATTGGATAAGAAGCGATAAGAAGCTAATTTGAGGGCAGCCGCATATCGAAGTTGAGTCACCCGATTGTACAATGCCAGAGTTTGACCCCGAACCTTTGAACTCGACGATCTCCTCCTTAAGAGAATTTACTCGGTCCCTTCACAAATGAAACCAATGTGGGAAGGGCCGTATGTTACCGAATGAAGACTCGAAGACGACACCTTTAAATTATCAACCATCGATGGTCTCACTTTGCCGAGAGCCTGGAAAAGCGAGAGTCTTCGTTGCTACTACACATAACAGGCTTTATTTATTCATTCAATCTGCTTTTCATTTGTAGTTTGTTTATGAATTTCAAAATTTGAATTTTTAGTAAGGCAACTGACTTTGACGTATTTTCTTCTTTTAGCAATAAAATGCAATCTCTTCGAGCCAGAGCAGTGATTCTTAAAATGCGTCGTACAACCATCACCGTGTACGGAAAGTTGAATTCCACCCTACGGTGGGACTTGTTCAAATAGGGAGTGATTGTGATATGACCGATAACTCGCTATGTGAAACCCGAGCTCAAAGGAAATTCATCACACTAAAACCAGAAAAGGATTGATACACGACAATTTTCTAACTAACTCCAGCTCCCAGAGAGTGAGCTAGAGTGTAAATTTACAAATGCAGACTCGAAGAGGGTAGATCTGTCCGCCTAACGACTTTGACCGTGTTTAAACTAAGCTCAAGGAGGATGGATCGTCCATCTAACAACCTCACTTGTTAACTTAAGGTGGATGTGACCTGACCATCCATGATCTTGATAAATCTATCAATCCCTAAGTGTGAACGAAATCCTAAAACTCAAACAGATGTGATTGACCGTTTCTTAACCAACTCCAGATTCCGAAAGCATGAACTAGAGTATAAACATCAAAATGGGTGTAATCAACCAACCATTGGCTAACTCTAAGCCTCCAAAGCGTGGATTGTAGTATAAACACAAACCAGGTGTGAGCCGACCACCCATGAGACAACTCTGAGTCCCCGGAGTGCGGACTGGAGTATAAACACAAATCGGGTGTGATCGATCACCCACGAATCAATCTAAGTTCCCAGAGTGCGGACTAAATTCTAAATATCAAACGGGTGTGACTGATCACTTGTAGAATAACTTAAGTCCCCGAAGTGTAGACGTGTTTTTAACATCAAACGGGTGTGAATGACCGCCGACGTACAAGTGCAATCCCCAGAGCGTGGATGCGATTACCAATAGATGAGCAAGTGTGATCCGATCACTCGAACCCGTCTCTTTTCAACTTTGTTTTGACTAAGTTAAGCTTGATTTATCGAAGGCGTAAAGCGACGGTCCAAAATTTAAGTACCGGCTACTGATTGAAACAATACAATATTGAGACTCAACTTAACTTTCGGTTATAACCCGAAGCTGTAACTTCGGGACTTAACAAATAAACTTAGGTCTGATTCAGAGATTAAGGCCTCATAAGTACATTGGATGGAAGTTCGTGCACTAAAGCACTTGATCAAATAAACGCAAAACTGTGCTGAAGACAAAATGAAATTTTATTTCAACTATTCTTTAGAAAAGAAGGATAAGTACAAAAAATATCCCACGAAATTCTACTAGCAGGGGCCGAACTCGCATCTGTACATGACCTACATGAAACAAAAGGAAATTCCTATCCATATACCAAAAAGGAAGAAAGAAGTCATATCTATTCTCCCAATTTCTTCTTCTTCTTCGACGTTGACCCGCTGGAGCTACCGCTCGGATGCCTCTTCGAGCCTTTGCCTTTTGATGGTTGATCTCCAACCAGGGGGATTTTGGTGGCCTCTTCCTCTGAACTCACAGGAATTGGAACACTCTCTTAATGCAAAGTCGGAGGAATAGGAACGCTCTCAATGTTAGAAGACGGGGGAGGCATGCCAGTGTTGACAATTGTGCCGCTGGGAGAAATCATTCGTAGAGGAGCTAGGGCAGGACCCGCCATACCACCTCCAATACCACTAGCCTACACGGCCACTTCCATCTCGGCATTGATCTTTTCTATTATCTCTTCTTTATAAATTGTTTGAGCGTCTGCAGGAATGCTGCCAGTTCGGCCCGACGAGCTGGCCATGAATGCGCCTTCGCCCATGACGAATGGAAGGTCAGTAAGTGGATCACTTTGATGACCAAGGAGTTCCTCCATCATCTTCTAGTCAAAATTAAAAGCGCTCCCCTGCACTTCATCAATTGATGATGCGGCCGTTGTTGTGGTTGCCTTTTGTATAAAGGCCTCATGCTCATGATGCGGCTCTTGAGTTGCAGGGAGCATAGCCGATACAACTCCTATCACTGAATAGAGATAAGAAAAAAGTGTTAGTAACTACTTCAAACAACGCTACCGACTTCGAGTAAATGCGAGAAATGTTTAGAATACCTCTCTCAGAATGGCTCGTGGGAAGAGATGGAGCAGCTTTAGGGACATGCTCATGAGCTGGAGACAACTGCGGTTGATCCGGATAGTATGCGGGCACAGATTGAGGATCAACCATAGGAGTAGATTCGGCCAGGGTTGGCATAGGAACTTCGAAGCCTGCATCATGGTGCTCAATGCCAGAACCCTCTCCAGCCTCTAGATGCTGAGTATCGAGTATCTCTTTCTCGAATGTGGTAGTGACATCGTGGAGAACTCTTCTCTCGTCCTCATTAAGCATCTAAATCTCTAATTCGAAATCATTAATAGATTCGCTATGGTGCTTTTCTTTTTCATCTTCAACCAAATGGCACCAAGCATAATATAGATATGGTGGATAATTTTCGGGCTAGCTTAGATTTCGATGCTTCAAAACATTGGCATTATACGTGATAAGGAGATCTTCATGCCTCCGCCGCTCTCACTTCACCCTTAACCCTATCTTTGGCTTTCTGAACCTTTAGCGTTGCCGCATCCCTCTCATCCTTGAGCACCATTGTCTACTCGCATGCTTCTTGTGCGTTTTATTTGCATCATCTTTCTCTTTGACAACTTCCGCAAGTTTGGCCTTAAGCACCTCAAGCTCTTTAAGCGTCCTATCTCTTTCGGCCATAACTATGGTGGTCCAATGTCCCATTTCCTCAACTAGGGCTAAGAGAGTTCGCCTCATCTCCTCTATCCTCTGGGTTGCCTCATCGGCTGTTTATTGACCTCCGTTTTTGAATTTCTCACGAACTCATTTTTTTCATTAAGCACCTGAATTATGCCGTCCTTCCGAGCGAGATCAGTACCTAATTTCTCGATTGACTTCGCGCACTTAAAGGCCACTACTGATACTTTATCGGTGGTCTTCATCCATTCCTGATATTGGCCATAAACATCGTGTATATAGTTGTGCATCGTCTTTTCAGCCCCGATGGGAATTCGCTTTTAGTGCGGGGGAAAGATGAATCCATCAAAGGAGATATTTGGAAAATCTTTTTTCAACTTAGCGATTCTAATCGCTCCTTCCCCAATGGGCTCTATGATGGCTTGCTTAGTGATGATGGGAGTTTCGATTTCGATCCTCCGACGCTGATGGTCAAGCCTGGGTGCTTGAGAATGTGGTATTTGATGCGAAGGTTTCAGGGGTTGTTTACCAGAACCAGAAAGCTGCGTTGGACCTCTAGGTGGCGGAAAGCGTGATCGGGAATGACGCCTATACTCCCTCTCTCTCTCTCTATCCTTTTCCCTCTCATAACGCTCCCTTTCCTAACTGGAATAGCTGAGATCGCAGTCTCATCGGCCTCACGCCTGCAAGACTCAAAATATGAGCTAGATGACCGGTGTGCAAAACGAAGGCTGTGCATGGATTCTCGCCTCGACATCGTATCTGTAAAATAAAAAGAGAAGCAGAATCGGTAATCTCCAAAGATGAATATCTTATGACTAGAAATTTTGTTATTCTGTGAAGTGTACGAATGCATGTACAAACCCCCCCACCAGCCGGTTCTATCGGCTATACTCGAAGGAATTGACACACCTAGACCTAAAGCACTTTAAAGCCCTTCCAATCAGGTATCTTATTGGAGCGACGCATAATCCGGAATTGGAATGTCTGCAAGTCCTTTGAAGGGATTCTCCATGTGTGAGGGAGGAGCCTCTGAAATTGTAACACCGGCAACTGGCATGGACACGAACACAGATTTCCATCTCATAGACTTGCGAAGCTTATGAGCTACCGCCTTCCCTTTTCTTTTTTCCTCTAAATGTCGAGGACTATCTAAGGGCCCAGCTATGGGTTCGTCTTCAGTGGGCATATCCTCTTCACTACCCTACTCAGCGATTACAATCCTGGGCATTCTACGCCTAGCTCGTCTTGTGAGAGCTTCCCTAAGAGATCCTTCAAGCCCTATGCTCTGGTCTCTGTAAATCAGCCCAACAGCCCTTAGATTTTCATCCATAAGTACTGCTTCGATCTCTCTAATCTCGCCCGACACCTCCCAGAGAATGATGATGATTTCTCTAAGTTGATCGCCTTCAGGTCAAGGAATTGAAGCTATAAAGGAAAAACAACATTAAGCCCAGTATCAATGGAGATTAACCAATCGGTCACCAAAAAAATTGCAATACTTATGCCTAACTAGCCACCGTCTAGCAAATCCTAGTAGGCACCGAACATAGAACTACTTGGTTTTGAAGTAGCTAAGTTTGGTTCAAGTCCTAATCACAATTTGGCAGTTTTTGACTCCCTTTAAAAATATGGAAGAGGGATTATCTCCCTGACTCTTTACGTCGAATAAAAAGTTTCTATGGAGTTGGGGGCCGAAAGAGGTGGTCCATGAAGATGATAAATAGGCTGTTTAGAAAAGCGTACCCTATCGAATGTAACCGTGACGGGGCAATCCCTAAATAAGATAACACCTCCCGAATATATTGATTAAGTGGTGGGAGCGTCCCGGCCGTGCAGGAAAACCGATTAAAAGCGGTGTACCCTTCCATAGGAGTATGTGGCCCGTCGTTCGGTCCTGGTAGCAGGACATCGTTCAACGGTAACTCATGCCGTAAAAAAATTCTCCCCAACTTACACCAAACAGCTCATTTTGTAACACTTTTCCGCTTTCAATTTGTAACGGTTATAACCGTTATAAATTTCTAAAAGTTATTTCCATTACAACCATTTATCACGGTTATAACTGTTAATAAATCTGGTAGTTTGGTAAATAATTAACAACAATATAGATAGGAGTGTCATTTTGTTTATTGTTGGTATGCATCCCGTTTCTCACGCTTCTAAATCATTTCCCACGCTTCCAATATCATTTTCCACTATCTTTATTCGTTCTGTAAATCAAAAATTAAATCTAGGGTTTTCACCGCCTCCGTTATCGCTACCTACGCCTATAGCTTCCCCCTCCACCTCGTTACCATTTTAAGATTACCCGCCTTTGCCTCTATATTCTAGGTTTATCGCCTCCTTCGCCTTCGCCTCGTGCCGTTTGAAGTAGGCCCTTCCTCAATGGAACTATTCTGTGATTTATTGAAGGGTAAGCTAAGCATTACTAAGAGGTCCAAGGGTAAGAAGGTATCCAGAAAAATTAGAGGTTTGAAGAAGAAATATTTTCATACTGTGAAGTCTTTTACAATTGAACATGACTTGAAAATGAAAGAGATCGCTGATAGAGTATGGAAGAGAAAGTCTTCAAAGAGAAAATTTCCATTACTGGAGGTAGAACTCCAGAAATTGGGTCTTCATGATTATCAAAAGAAATTCAAGTCTGAAGAAAAGGCTATGGCTTTAGAAAACAAACTCAAAATGCGACGAATCGATGATATGAAGGTGGCTCTGAAACGGCTGGCACGGGAAAGGAAGATCTTAAAGTTTCACTTGGAGGTTTATCAAAGCTCAAATGGTTAGGTATGAAAACGCGTGATATCCTTTGATTAAAATTTTTATGATTCTTTCTTTAAGAGATGTTTTTGGTTTGCTTATGTTATACGATGCTTCTTTTGTCCTTAAGAAAGAACGGTAGGAAAAAGTAGTTTTATTCTTTTATTATAAAATTTGGACAGATAATGTGTAGAAGACTAGCTAAGCTGTCTTATTCCTTTGTTATAAAATTTGTCTCTGTATATGGGATGAACGTTCAAATATTTCATAGAAGTAGCAGCCAATGGATTGCTATGAGTTGTTAGTATAGGTTTGTGAAATTTAAAATTAGTTTCTTATTCATTTTAGTTTAGAGTTGTACTGGCAGTTTCCATCAATAATAAATTGAGCTTAGCAAAAAGCAAGTGGCAACATCATTTGGTGTTTTCAGTCTTTGAGCTTTGAAGTATGTACGTAAAAGTGTCACTACATTGTCATATTGCTCCATGTTCAAATAGTTCAAAAGTTCATTCATGATGTAACTGAAGGCCTTGATTTGTATAGCGGCTTATAGGACTCTTTTCTTAGTGTTATCTTGATTTCTTCTTTCATATAAATGTTTTGTATGTCAAATTCAAATTTATGGTTTTGATATATCAGTGAAACTAGATGCATTTGCCACATTCGTAGAGCAGCTTTATAACCACAGATCAAAAGCTGACTTGTGGAGAAATTTCGTGCACCAGTCCCACTTATGTGTCACCACATATTAGGACTCCACTAAGCCCACTACTCTTTTAATACTCACCGCCATGTTCATCAAAATGACACTGTTGCAATTCAATACAATATTACTCAGACACCATACTCATATTCAATCGTCCCGAACATGTAGCTTGATGACCAGTGAGGGTCTTGAAACCTGTCCCTGCTGTTGAGGAATGTGGCAACTGCCCTCTTTCAATCTCTCACATTATCACTTTCTTCTACTTGCTACTTTTGCCATTTTCTCCCTTGATTCTTTTTCACCAAACTTAAATCTAATTTCACAACGTTATCGTTTCCGTTTTACAATACTCCGCCCTCATTCTGAAATGATGTTTGATTCATTTGCTAATATAGTAAATCAAATAGTTTAGAAAATGCCCGATGAAATGGAAATATTATGAATTTTTAGAATGGGCCAAAGAAAATACCTTATCTATAAGCAGTTTCTCGAGTAAATGCGAAATATAGTTTTGTGCTTAATTTGAGAAAAAGGTTTGTTCGTTTATACAGGCGGTGGAAGGAAATTTTTGGAGTGGTAATGGAAGCTGCCAATAATTTATTTTACAATGAATGTTAACTTGTTTGTAGTAAACGTGATATTAAATGTAGTATTTTTTTTAAATAAGCATAAACCTGTTTGTAGTAAATGTGATATTAAATGTAGTATTTTTATAAGCATAAACCTGGTTGCATAAAGTTGTTGGGAGCTTATTACACAGGTTCTCGTCTTATTATTCACATGTTTATACTTAATAAAGCTAGGGTTATTCACAAAGTGCTTGATAGAAATCCTGAAAGATATTTCAAATGTTTTTTTTCGTAGATGGGAAGCATGAACGGAAACGGATGGAGCTAGGAAACAAAGATGTTTAAAGCTTATTTCGAGGAATCAAAGAAGTCGGATGTGTAGGTACGGCAAGTGTTTTGGTTAAAAAACTTGTATTTCTATTTGCATGAAAGTATGACGTCTCTAACTTTTGGTTTACTTAATCCTGGTAACCTGGAGTTATCGTTAATAATTATTGTATGTTTGTAGGAGGGAAGCTTAATTATATGTGTTAATGTAGTTAACTACCAATGAATACTTTCAACTTTATCTATCGTTAGCACTTGATCCCATCTGTTTGTTCTGGTAAATTGTTGACACTGAAGTTGATTTGTTGCACCTGATCTATATAAGAAGAAATCAAACTAGTTATTTCATGTAAATAGATTACCTTAGGATTGCATTTCTCATTTATCTCCGACTTTTGGTGTTTGAATTTGTTAGAATTTCGATCAGGAGGTTGGTTATTGCTTAGGTGCATGATACTAAGTAACAGAATTGTGGTTCTTATATAAAAATTGTTCATAGTTCACTGTTGTTGTGATCAATATGCATTGGAGTTTGGTGATTATTTACTTGCCGGATAAAGAGGACAAATTAGGTATAGTTATACTCCATCTTGAAGAAAAATATTGCAGTCTATTATTTCAATTTTGCATATCATTAATCATCTATGTGAGGTATCAAATATTTTTGACACTTTTCTTTTTAACCTTATGTAGTCCCATGTATATAAAACTGAAAGCGAATGTGTAGCACTTCTAGCAAATATTGGATCTTCTGATGTAACAGTGACATTCGATGGAAAATCTTATAAAATACTAGGATGGTCGGCTAGTATACTTCCTAACTGTCAAAATGTGGCATTTAATACAGCTCAGGTAATTATTTGTTCGTCTGAATTAACATATCGATTTAATCTTGACTATATCTTTATGCACCCCTGTATTGACATTCAATTGCCCAACACAGATAAATTATCAAACTACTCGTTTGAACGAGAGATACGTAGGAGTAGGCGAATATGTACATTCGTCTTCAGAAGAATTGAAGTCAAGTTGGAGTTTTTTGAATGAACTTGTAGGCATATCAAAAAGCTCACCTTTCACTCAGGCCACATTACTGGAGCAGATAAGCACTACTGCTGATGCTAGTGACTATCTATGGTATTCGACTAGGTTTGATGTAACGACCCGGTGTTTTCAACCATTCACATCCGCACATGTCGGACTTAAATTGTTCAAAATACCGCGTTGTAAAAATAAATTTGGCAGAACTCAGAATATGCAGTAAATAATTAATCACAGAATCACAGACACAGAATCAGAATACTCGCAGCGGAATTTAAAAATACTTAGTGGTTCATGAAGCCACTATAAATATTCTTACTCAACTAAAATTTACATAGTCTTAAATCCAAATATAGTTTTAACTTATCAGTAAACAGTCCAAATGTCCACTAGTCTTGATTTCAAAATTTTAGATAAAGAACTGGAAAGGAAGTTTGCCAGCAGCTTGAAAGTGATCTACAGAAATCCTAGCTCCGGGATGAAAACTGAACTGCAACTCAGGCTGACCCGAGAGTAACATAAAACATAAACACTCGAGTCAGGACATACATACTTATATAGTGTAAGCTAATTCGAGTGTACTGTAATATAGAGCAAGTAACTTAAAGGATGCTTGGGACCGCCCATCCTCTAAGGATCCGTTAAACTATTTACTATGTAGTATATTGCGCTATTATAATAGTGTCTAATTGTAAAATAAACTTACTTTTTAATAGCGTTAAGGGGTTACCCATATAGCCCTTAACACAAATAATGCCAATAGTCTATACAGTACCGTAATACCTCCTGATCGGGAAGCTACCAGAGGATACTCCATAGGTACGACACAAATAGAAACTCGTAGGAGGCTCGCTATGGTAGGTGACACGGCACAACTAGGCAATGCCAGGGTAGATATACCAATTGCTATCCGGACCGGTGGAAACGCGTAGCCGCAGTTACCTCCCACCTCGAACAACACTCCCAAATCAAAGGTGCGCACCAAAACAATCACAGGAGTAATAGAATGGCATACGAAGAAGTGCGTTCGATCAGAGGTGCTACCTCATTAATCCGAGAATCGCTCCTGTTTTAGCCATCTTATGCCAACTCACGGGAGTCGGGTCCACGTATTTACCTTAAAGGAACCGTCACCACCATCCTACTTCATTCTGGGATCTCCACCGCGTACACGGTTAGTCAAAGTGGTTTTCGGTATCGACAAAGAGTATGTCCATATCCGATCCCGGTCTCTTTGCCAACCAAGCGTTATTATAACCCGTGGTTACAGTTTAAAATGGTATTCGTACTTTAAAATCAAAATATATCTCAAATTCCTTCAATATCAAATATTGATTTAAACTTTCCACTTTATACATACTTTTTAAATTTATTCAATTTATTTGGAATTTATTGCCTTTACCAAATTTTAAAGTTAAATTCTTCCTTTAAATCCATCAAAAAATCAATTTCTTAAAATTTTTCTAATTTCATATTAAATTCCAAAATTTACACCTTTTTCCCAAAATTAATTTCCATACATTTTAAAACAATCAAATTCCAGTTTCTGCAGCACTTATGAAATGCTACCTAAAGTTTAAGGGTTAAACAGTCCAATTTTAAAAGACAACATTTAAATGCTGTAATAGGTTATTAACTTATCAATTTAGTTTAAATTCCAAATACAACTTATTATCAATTATTTCTTAACTGAAATCTCATCTTAACAAAAATCCAGAATTTTCCAAATAAGTTATATTTATTTATTTAAAATCTTAACTCATTCAAAAATCATTTTTAAATCTTTATAAAAATCCTTTAAATACATTAAACCACAATATTATAAACTTCCATTTAAAAATAATTTTAAAATATTTCAGAAAAATATTATAGGAACCACGGGTCTGTATAAAATTTTCTAGCCTAGGTCAAGTGATATGGATTTATATCATTTCAATCCGCAATTTTTACAAACCCCGGGTTCTATCATTTCAAACCCGCAATCCCAAGTTAAAATTAAACAGTTAACTGAATAAATGCATAATAATCATCGTTTTAGGCCTATCATTTCAGCCTTAACGATTTAAATTTATAGGGAACTTGCAGTGATGATTTAAATCAGTAAATAAACATTTAACAATATAACTGCAGAAATATTACAACAGATAAATAACTGATGAGGTGTCAATTTAAATGGAGTTTAACATCCTACGTTATATTACAGACAGATAACAGTTAAATAATAATTTACACATACACTTGCGATAATTCACAGAAATATAGGCATGTTTGTCTGGTGAGAAAAACTCACCTGAAGGCTGCAGAAAAAATTTGATTCAAAACGAAAATCCACCGGAAAAGAAACGAACAGAGAGTAAGGATCAAATATCCCGGATGTCACGCCTAGATTCAAATCTATAACAAGATCCAAATACCGGATACGTGACTTTAGAAATTTACGGTCAAAGCAAAAATTAAAAATAGGACGAGAATTAGTTCGACTTGCTCGACCACTCCGCTGGGTATACTATCAAAACATAACGAAACTTTTCCTACCCATTACTGAACCAGGCCATTTCAAAAATCAATGTAAAATTTACCTAGAGGCCATCTAAAACAAAATGGTGAAGTTTTTCTCCTATAGGCCGTGATATATGCATGTACAAGTGCATCCAATACTCTACTACCTACAGTCTTATGCACTGTCCCACCCAACTATAAAGCATATTGCAGTTATATGCTTTTATATGCAACTAAACATTTCCACCTAACATCTTCTCTGTTATCTGAAGTATTACAGGCTTTCTCCCTTTTTTTTTCAACCGAATCTTATATATATATATATATATATATATATTTATAAAACATGCATGGATACATCATTTCTTCTTTAAAATTTTTACTATCATCAACGAATAACTACCCAAGTCAGTTACCTAAAACACGGTCAAGATTTCACTAAAAGCCTGCCTATATGATATGCCTATATGCAACTGAAGGCTCACTCACTATGTCAACATGTTATATTCTGATGAACCCTGAAAACTCTCTTTCTCTCCCTCTGTTATATTCTTCTTTACTCTCGTTTTTTTTTTTTTTTCTTATATATATATATTTTTTTTTAAACATGTCTAACATCCCATGCAAAACAAAACTCACGCAACTCTCTGCCTACAACTTGCGTCTCTCTGCTATCTACTGTTACAAGATGGTAAAACATGCACAGATCATTAGTGATAAGTACATCCAGAATAACACTTACTACATCATAACTACACTAATTCCATAACCTAGCTTCCTACAGGTTATTGACCTGACTTGAATGAATTTGCCAGGTAATGCATTTCTCTTAAGACCTCATCATCAACACACATATCCACTGCTACTAGAAACAAGGTTTTTTTTTCAAAATATATGTCTCGTAGGAAACTTGGCTGAGCACTAGAGTGGTAGTCATGGTTGGAGTGGTCGAGCCAAAAGATGGGAAAGCAAAGGAAACAAAACTGAAGAAGGAAAACGGAGAGGATGCAAAAGAAGAAGAGGAATAGTAATATTACCTGATAGAAGCTTTTCTCCTTGTGGATGATGTTATGCAAGATGAGGAGATAAAATACGAACCAGGCTAATATATTTATAGAGGGGAGAGTTTGCTTTAGATGCAAGAAAACATATATACGTGAAGAAAATCAAAAGGGCTCGGTACAAAAATGGCAACATATCTTGGCATGCCTAAACAATTGATTGATAAAGCAAAATTTCGTACGTTCAAAAAGTTTGAATGTGAATACCTTGGCAAGAGATTGAAAAAAAAACGGCAGCATTGATAGAAGATTAAACGTTTTGCAGATAAAGAATTGATTTGAGGCGAAATCAATGGAAAAAGAAAAAGCAAGCAGAGCTCAGTGATTTATTTCCAGTTTTTATCTTGTTTGAATGGATAAGGCTCGTGTGATTTTAGGGACCACGGTTAGCAATTAGATTTGATTTTATATGCGTGATATTCATTGCCAGTTTATGAGTTTTGATTTCAACATTTTTTTTTATTTGATAGTTGCGTGATTGTAGATTGAAGAAACGGCATTTGGAAGAACTGATATTAGGCAAGAGATTGATTTTAGGCAAAAGATATTTGGATGAAAAGGTATATACAAAAGTTTAAAATAAATTTTGACAGTTAAAACAAAAGTAACGTTTGTTATAAAAATCACTAACTGATATTTTAATCGATAAGTATATTTAAATATGATTTTTTACTTTATATGCGTGATTATAGGAACGAAAAATTTTATCTTGCAAAATAAAGGCAGTGGAAACAGAGAGATATAAATAGGAATGTGAGAATTTGAAAAGATAGGCAAGGTTAAATTTGAATGCATGAGTTGATTTTAGGCAATCAAATATATTGGTCTATTTAGGTTGCGTGAATAAATGAATACAGTGACATGCTCAAGAAACAAAAAGGTAAGAGGCAAATGCCAAAAATGTTAAAAGAATAAAATTTTGTGTCACGCGCAAAGGAATGCAAAATTGATTTTCTCTCAAACGATATATGCGTGATTTAAGAAGAAATATATGGTATGTTTAAATCAAAAATGGAAGAGTTGATTATTATCATTATATTTTAAAGAACAGTTACAAACAGATTTGAACGTTTCTCTTTTAAATTCAGATTTGCGTGCTTTTTTGATGCCTGGATATGCACGTTATTCCTCTAGATTTGAGATAAGGCTTGCGAAAATATAAATTGCCAGTTATACAAAGCTTTGGATTCTATACTTTATATGCGTGATTAAAGTAAGCGTTGATTTTGTATACAGACCATTGATACGATATTTTAAATACATATGGATGTTGAAATATGATTTTTAAAATACGCCAAACTGACGTAATATAAAACACCCAAAGTTATATAAAAATAACGTTTTTAATTTATACGTTTATTTTGTTACTTATACCATAAATTTTTACGCGTCCTTTAAACGCGAAATTTAACAGTTCATTAATACACTAAATTCTTCAAAATTATTACTTAACAAACTTAATTGGTTTTCACATATTATATATATATACAAAATTCCTTTTATTAAAATTCAAATGGAGTTGTCTTTTAACAAATTTAACCGTTTCACACTTTAAATTTCCATATTTAGTATTTTAAGGAAATGATTTAAATCAAATTATATATGTATATAAATTGGGAAGTAATTTTTACTGGAAAGAGAAAAATAACGGATTAAAATTCTATACGTTTTCTTATATATAATCTTATATATATATATATAGTATTTATTCCCTAAATTTATGTGCCCTTTTTAACGCGTAATTTCCCAGTTCATTTATACACAAAAAAAAAATTCGAAATTCTAACCATGCTGAGACTTGAACTCGTGACCTGCCGTGAATAGCCCAGATGTCTTAACCACCTAAGCTATTAATGTTTTCTTATTTAAAACTTGATTTTGATAGAAATTAAGTTATTTACCATCCTCGACAAAAACCCAAATTACCAAATTAAAGTTGATTCTTAACCATGTCAAAATTTCAGAGATCTTATTATTTAATTAAAAATTTGGTCAATTGTTTTTTTTATATTTTTAATCACTTTAAATAAACCCCAAAGTTTTTTTTTTTAGACAAATACAAGTGAAAAATACTTGTTAAAAAAAATTGGGCTGTTACATTTGTCTTATTAACTTATATTTTTTTACAATCATGTGAAGGATTATTCTTCTTTTTAATGTGTACTGATATTTTTTAATCAAATTTGACAGCATTGATATT
This sequence comes from Allium cepa, assembly GCA_030765085.1. NCBI lineage: Eukaryota > Viridiplantae > Streptophyta > Magnoliopsida > Asparagales > Amaryllidaceae > Allium > Allium cepa. The sequence continues at coordinate 241,007,290 of CM060944.1, forward strand.
AATGGTGATGTGCCAATTCTGATGAATGGGACACAGAGTAATCTTCATGTAGAATCTCTTGGTCACATGTTACATGCATTTGTTAATGGGAATTTCGCAGGTGATTAATTCTTTGCTCCAATTCCTGACTTTAAAAGGTTGAAATCTAAAAAAATTCATCTTTTTTATGACAAATATTTGAATGACTGTCTGCTTCTTTTAGGGAGTGGGATAGGTACTAGTAGCAAAGCAAAAATTTCCTTTAACTAAGCATATTGAAGTTTGGTCATTTTACCGATAAAGAAAAATATTGCAAATATGAAATAATGCTCAGTTTTTAACAGAGCAATATGCTTTAGTTTTTAACTGAGCAAACTCGATCAGTTTTTAACTGATCATATGCTCAGTTTTTAACTAATGCCTCAGTTTTAACTGAGCATATGCTCAGTTTCTAACTGATTAAACTCGCTTAGTTTTTAACTAAGCATAGCTCAGGTTTTAGTCTGAGAAAACGCTCAATTAAACACTCAATTTTCAATTGAGCAAACTCGCTCAGTTTAAATGAGCAATGTTTCAGTTTTAACTGAGTAAGGCTCAGTTTTTAACCTAGCTTATGCTCGGTTTTTAATAAGCTTATGCTCAAATTTTAACCCAGTTTTTAACCCAGCTTATACTAAGTTTTTAACCGAGCTTATGATAAGCTTTTAACCCAATTTATAAGGTTGTGAAATTTTGGTTTGAACATATATAAATAAGAATGATGAACTATAGTAAGACTGTTGTATAGTCTGATAACTGTTACTACATTTCGTTGAAATGATGTCCATGTGATTTTTTTATGTAATTTTCTTGGATCTTATGCTAAATGAATATTTTGTGTTAATTTACATAGGAATTGTGGTAAGCAGGTTTATTTGGGAGGGTTTGATATAGCTCATGCAGCTGCAAGGTTAGATTTCATGTTCAATATTATGTTATGGAGTATGAATTAATAGTTTTCTTATTCTTTACTTACTTATTTTTTGTATTTATAGGGCATATGATCATGGTGCGATTAAATTCATGCAAATGTCATACTTTGACTAACAACATGTAAATGTACCTATCCAATTCCAAACTGCTATCGGCTGCTAAATTCATTTGTTATTGAACTATCAACATGTAAATGTACCTATCCAATTCCAAACTAATATCTTGTATCTAAGCTTGTAGAATTGCTTTCGTCGGTTTTCAATTAACAATGAATAAACTTTCTAGTTTATATGCCATCTAAGGTGTAGATTCATGTGTTCAAATCAACAGTATAGTGTTTAGTATAGGCTCATATTTACCTTCTTTTTTGTTACGATCTTAATTATTACAACACTACCATGCTATCCATGTTGTTAAAGGTAAGTGGAGGTTTTTTTTCTCTCCTCATTCCTACTGCAAATGAAATTGGCTTTGTGGTAAAATATATTTGCTTCAGTGTTTTCTGCCATCAAAATCAATATGCCCCTCTGACCCTTTGGTGTACAATGAATTGGAGTAGTTGCATGTCATATGGAGGAGTAAGAAACTTCAACTCTCCTATCAATGTTAGGTTTTCCATTATGAAGTAATATATAGCACTATGATGCGTTGTTATGATTATTTTTCAATGTTCATTTAATGTTTGCAGTTATTAAAAAGCAATTAAGTGGACTGAGAAAATTTTATCTCACGTAGCGTCTTCATTGAATGAAATGTCTTCATTGAATGAAATATGGAACAACTTTGGTGAATCTTGCTCATTCACAAAGAAATCTAAATATGTGAATAATCATCTATGCAGCTGCAGTCAGCATATTTAGCTACAACTTCATGATTAACTACTTATTTTTAATAACTGCATTTGAAATCGGATTATAATAGATATTTTGTATTTCGTTTATTGATCACTATCATTCTCGTCTGTTACCATTACAAATGTCAATCATTTTTTTATATTTCTTTTTGTGTTTGAAATATGTAAGTGTAATGCATGTCTTCTCCTATTATATGCCTGCAGGATGTGTTTATAAAATCGGGTTTATGGCATCAAATGCTGAGAAATATCCAGTTGGAGAAATCATTGCAGCCATTAAGAAGGCATTTGGCGCTACACCTGAAATTATTTGTAAGAGTGGGTCAGTACAGGAACTACGCATATGCTTCACTAAAGATTTCCAGGCTCATACTCCTAAACATATATGTTTCAAATTGAGTATAATACATTATCATGTTCATAGTGAATTTGTGTTTAGGTAGCATAATACAATTATCTGTATTTAAAAACCGAAAAGGGTACTGAGCAAATATAAGAGCAACTATGTTTAAAGAAAATGAATCCAAATACAAATTTGGTATTGCTAAAATCTTGTTATGTCAAAGGTTGTATTATTATATTTCATTCACCTAGAAACTAGCTTGTTTTTGTTTTCGAGTGTCTGTTATTGTGTCTGTAGCATGTCACTGTTCATACTATTTTTACCCATAACTTGCATTATCTTAGAATGGATATAACTGTTGTTTGGTTTTGTTCTAATTATTGATCGTATGTTTTCTTAATGTTAATACTATATATTTTTTGTATAGATTGTTTGTAGCTGTAATAAAATATTGGTGCTATATAGTTTGTTTGATATTGTTTTAGTTATCACGGTTATAAGTGTTTAAAAATAACCTTTCGTAATGGTTATAACTGTGATATAATTTGCATTTGTCACAGTTATAAGTGTTAGAGTTTACTTTTTGGTAATGGTTATAAATGTTAGAAACTATTGTTCTGTCACGGCTATAAGTGTGATACTATTTAAATTTCCCACGGTTATAAGTGTTAGTAATAACCTTTTTATCACGATTATAACCGTGAGTAAATACTGTTCTGTCACGGTTATAAGTGTGATAATTTCTAAATTTGTCACGGTTATAAGCATGAGAAATAACTATTTTTATCACGGATATAACCGTGAGCAAAAGTGTGACAGAATTTTCCCACGGTACCTATTTTCACGGTTATAATCGTAACAAATTAGTTTTGTCACGCTTATAACCGTGAGGAAATTGCCTTTCTGGTGTTGAGCTTTGAAAACATTGGATGGTACGGAATCTTGTGGAATCCCAATAATGGTTGCCGCTGGTAGCTTGTCCGGAGCTGGACTTGTGACTTTGGCTGTGATGGCCGGCATCTCTATTATCACAGGGGTGGACTTTGAGCCTCTTGTTGCTGTGAACTCCCGGGTTCCGTAGCTAATCAATTCATCAAAAACCGTCATTAGGTGACAATAATCCCGTGTGTTACACAGTGTGAAATGCATGAATGAGTTATGCAGTGCAGTGTAGTGAATTACCTGAGAAATTCTATAATGTTTAGCAAAGTATTTGAATGACGGGACTTCAAAATTCAACTGGAGTGACCGTCGTCGCTGACCATCATGACCGTGCCATCTAGGCTTTAACGATCGACCTAAGTTGAGATTCATTGAATTTTTGTCAAGTTATAGTTCCATCGACAAGCTTCGAAGGGCAGTCAAATATGTAGTTAAATAGTTAAGTCGAATTATGCAAGACGGAAGCTCATCGTAGTCAAATGATCGATTGTACAAAAGATTTCGTATCCATCAAAAGTAAAACTTGGATCGATTACCAAAAACCTACTTCGTATCGATCACGGGATGACAGACTTCGAGTCAATCAAAGGCTAACACCTTCGTATTGGTCGCCCACAGGGAGCTCGTGTCGATCGCGTGATTCCCATTTCGTGTCGATCGCGTGATTCCAGTTCGTATCGATGGAAGTAAATCAACATGAAGTTTCACAGCTTCAATCGATGAGAATTTACTCCTTCTACCAATCGGTTCTGAATCGACACGAACCCCACACCCCGGATTGATACGAAAGAGTGTTTCCTCCTTTCTCCCATCGACACGAAGTCGGAGCCAGGCATCACTTCCATGGATACTTCATATCCCCCCATACTTCATCTTCTCCAAAGCCGCACATATACCACCCTAACCTTCATCAACCTCGCTCCGACCATTTATGGCCTTTGTTTCACCAGAATCGGTCGTGGAAACAAGTGGATTGGCACAAAATATCGAGTATCATCGTTTTTAACACGAATTCATTAATTAATTACCTAGTTTCAACAATTGGTTTAAGGGATTGAGAGCTTGGTGCAGTTTGAATGCAAAGGTAGTTCTATTTTATCACGAGCTCGGAGCAATACGAAAGCAAAGGAAAAATAAGAGCAAGTGGAAATTTTTCTAAGTACCAAAGGCTTTTATATGGTTCAAGCCTAGGGGGGTGTCGATTCGTCTCCCAGTTAAAATGACCGGTTAGAAACAGTGTGAAGCGTAACCGATACAAAAGCTCACTTCGTATCCCCTTACACCATTGATACGAAGCTAACCTCGTATCCATTCATGGCCAATTCAAGATGAAAAGTATTGTATCCATCAGGCGATCAATATGAAACCCAAAACATGAGCCTATATGAAATTTTCGTACCCAAGCATCCATCGATACAAAATGATTTGTTTGTATCCATCAACATAAAGCCCATGAAGATCCGTATCCATCGATACGAAAATAATTTTTCTATTTTTCACATCGATCCAGGAGAGGGTCGACACGAAGAGATACACTAAAACAACCATCAAACGTTGTTACAACTCAAATTTCTCGTCGATTTAGGAGAGGATCGATATGGAATTCATAATTTAATGCTCACCAAGTGACAATTAAACAGTGAACAACAGATTGCTAACACTCGACACTCAGTTAAAACAATGCACTGCATAATCATTGGCAATCAACAATTCGGCACATATTTTACCGGACATAAATCAAAGGTTACATCTTTGACGAAAAGACAACGACCTTTCAGACAATCGGGCAGAATTTTTCAGACTAAAGATCGCAGCTTTTCAATGCACGTCGTGTTCACACAAGATGAACTTTGGAGGAAAAATGTTATCCTGCCTTTTGGCAAGGCCGTGACACCAAAGAATTGACGGGAAACCAAAGATAACCAGTCCTGAAGATCAGTTATACAAACGCTCACTATGGATACTGGTGAATTTTTTTCGACTCCAAATCGAATTACAATCGATACAGTACAACAAACAAAGCAATGAAAGCCAACGTGTCAAATTTAAAGTCACTCGGAGCTTGTTTGCTCAAGATATGGATCGATCAAGATTCACTTGGAAGACATCAATTCGTATCCCTCCACTTCGTATCCACCAAGTTTCGTGTCCATCAAGTTGTCAGTTATCGACTTCGTATCCATCTGAACAAACAGCTGCACTTCGTATCCATCGAGGAAGAAACACCATGTTCGTATCCTTGGAAAATTGCCTCATTTGTATCCGCCCCACTCCTACATTTCGTATCCATCACCTGAGCTCAGCTTCATATCCATCGATCAAAGCCACTACGTATCGATCTTGTTTATGCATTATTCATATCGATCAACCATCAATCTGTACGTATATGTCATCCAGTAAGCGATATGAATGGCACTTCCTATCGATGCAAAAAGGGAGTTGAAGGGAGCGATCCAGTGAGACGGGCTTAGACGATATGAACAAGTTCACCTTGCATCGATATGAAGAGAAGAGAGACACCTCGATACGAAAAAAGCTTGCTAAGGAAGAAGACTCAGTCAGTCGGCGTAAAAAGAGGATTGATCTGAGAAGATAGCGCCACACACCTAGCATGAATGTGCCTAGTATCAATACGACCTAGATCGATATGAATATATCGAGACGAACTCGTTTGCACATGAAAAGTTCAAACTTCCATTGATCATAACTCAAGATCTACATGTCCAAATGCCACCAAATTTTCACAAGGGCTTGCCTACAACATAAAGAATGTACCTGTAAATTTCAGTCAAAAGGACCATTTATGGATCGATACGAACTCAATTTGTATCCCTCCCAGATTGAGTCGAAATCACCCAAACTCGATCCTGTAGGCCCATCCACATGAGAGAAGAAATCTTCCAAGATTTAGGCGAGAAACTTGTTGCCTACGCCTATAAATAGTGACCCTGGACCTATAGAAAATGGACATTTTTGGCTTCTCCGCGCTGACATTCTACCAAACTCACTTCTATACTACAGTTGTACTGTTGTAATCTCTTGTAATCAACGAGTAAAGTTCAATACACATTATCCATTTCATAGTGGACGTAGGCAATACACCGAACCACTTTAAATTTATGTGTTTCTACAATTTTTCTTATCTGTTAACTGGCGTGTTTGTTAGATCTGCCTCATTTTACATTTACTTTCTTCATTTTATCTCTTCAAACACATCTGAAGAGTGTTGTGCCCGATTTTGTAATAAACAACTATGAATCTTTGAAGCATTCTTTGGCGTCTTCCAATCTCTAATTATAGCCACTTTTCTTGGGTCTACTGCCAATCCATCTATCAATACTATGTATCCAAGGAAACAAACTGCCTTTCTCTAGAATTGACATTTAGAGAACTTAGCCTTCAATCAATTTCTCCTAAAGACACCCACAACTTTTATCAAATAAAATTCATGATCCTCCTCAATTTTGGAATAAATAGGAATGTCATCACGAAGACCACAAGAAACTTGTTCAAATGCTCTAAAAATTCCCTACTCATCAAATCTACAAAATAACATGGAGCATCAGTCAATCCAAATGACATGACCACCACTCAAATAATCCATCAGGTGTATGAAAAGCGGTCTTCGGCATACTATCTTCAGCCACTCTCAACTAATAGCACCCAGTTGCCAAATAAAGCTGAGAGAAAACCTTCATCCCCACTAACTGATCGAAAAGGTCATCAATGCCTGGCAATGGATAACAGTCTTTCGTCGTCAGCTTATCTAATTCTCGATAGTTGACACATAACCATAGGGAACCATCTGCCTTATTAGCGAAAATAAAAAGTGGTCGCTATCCCAAGATAATCCTCCAAATAAAGTCTTTCTACAACAATTCTAAAATCTGCTTATCCAACTCTTTTCTTTCCTTCGGAGCCATATACCTAAGAGGCATTATAACAAGCCTTGCATCCTTCTCAAAATCAATATGAAATTCAATTTCTCTTCAAGGAGGGAGGTTGAAAACTTCTTCGAATACATCTGGATAATCCTTCACTATAGGTATAAACAACAGCTATTTCCATGATAGGTTGAGTGAACACAAATACGTCTCCATAGCAAAAATATTGAGCTCACAACATAGAATCAAATAAAGTTCTTCGCATTTCCTCAATCATACCATCCATCTTTCACAATCCAACACTACCTCATAGTGAGGCATCCGATGCATTCTCAAATTTAACCGATACCTTGAAAAGTTTAGTTGTTAACTAACCATTTGGGAATACTGGATTTATCCTAATGTATTTTGCAAAAAACAAGCCAGGACGCCCGAAGAGGTGATTATTTGGATTGAAGGTCGGTTATAGTTAAAGCTATGCATGATAGTTGGATGGATTCGGATGGATGTCACTCAAAAAATGGTTGAGTATGGAACTAACACTCCCTTAAGGGATGGGTACATATCCCTGGTTTTTGTGTCGAACTAGTTGGGATTGATATGGAATGACAAGAAAGGCCGTATAATGCTACATTTCAAATTTCAAGTCATTTGGAGTCCGTATGCTCAAGTTATTGGAAAATTACTTTACATATAAAAAAGGATAGGTATAAAAGAGATCGGTATAAGAGGGATCGGTATAGGTGGGATCTGTAAAGTAGGGATCGGTGTAGGAGGGTTCGGTATATGAGGAATCAGTAAAGGAGTGATTGATAAAAGAGGGATCTATATAGGAGGGATCGGTATAGGAGGGATCGGTATAAAAGGTATCAGCTAAACTCAATTTTGCAGCGATGATCAATCAATAACTAAAAATCTACACAAGCTATCAACATGAAACTTGGAGTACAAGCTTGCTAAAAAATTTGAAACATCTTTGACGGTTATCATTCCAATTAGAGGAAGTTGGAGAGATCATCATAACTCCTTTTGGAGGGATCGGCAGAAATAAGAATTTATCAACACTACTTCATGGAAAATTCGATATCTCACAAATCGTCAATCAGAGCTGCATGAAATTTTAGGAGTAGGTAGCTAACATCAGGGGACATCCCTCATAAGGATTGCAACCAATTTGGATACACTAATAGGGTTCGATTCCCTATTTTGGGCCCCGATGTGCCTGGAAATTTTTAGGTGGCTCCGTCTGGGTATATCGAACCTTCTACCGAAATTTAAGCCCAATCTATATACATCTTCCCTTATAAATACTATAGGCATGGCATCGAAAAAAGGATCCTATTTTCAGTTCTTTTTATCTTCAACCTAATCTACACTTTACTAACTTTACTCTTGAATTTTGGATTGTAATTGTAAACAAACAACATTATAATAAAAAGGATTATTTTAAAGTAGACGTAAGCCGGGGTTGGCCGAACCACTATAAATCTTATTTCTTTTTACTTGCTTTCATTTTTAATTTTTTTTGTTCTTCATATTATATTTTATATATAAGATATTACCTGAGATCTGTTACTAGATATTAGTGCTTTCATACAACTGGTGTTGGTGGCCAATTCTGATGCCAACATTTGGTGCTTTCATTGAGAGAGCTAGCCTCCATAGATTTGCAATTCTGATTCCGAGTTTAGAAAATAACTAGAGCTTGGATTTAAAGAAATAGTGAAGCAATCTACAAGAAGATAGGTAGTAGATAGTGGCCATTATGAAGGGAGTCGGGAGGTTTGCTCAAGAGCTGGAGCTAATCAAACTTCCACCTACATCACTAGGGAGGAGATGGAAACAATGGTGAACGTTATGCAAAAGCGGATGCTAAAAAGATAGGAGGAGATGGCGTAGAATTTACTCCAACAGATTGGACAAGCTGGAGCATAGAATCAAGGGAATATAGCAGCAGGAGCTAATGACAACTTAGATCAAGGAGTTGAAGTAGCAGGAATCGCTGAAAATTAGAACCGAGAACAAGTATTCGGAGCAGATGAATAAAGGAATGGAATAGAGCAGCCGGGGCAGTCCTCAGCCATCTTAGAGGGATATGCACCGATCCCTAAGGACTAAGGGCATACCCCTGGGTCTGGTTGATTGCGATGCTGGAGGATCTGCGATCAGTTCCATGGATCTTGGTGTGAATCGAAATTTGGATGCTCGACTGAAGGAATACGTTCCTGAATTCCCTTATAATCTCGGGGGCAGCTTGGGCATGATAATAGGAGACTACCATTGAAAGACAATGATTGGATTATAGAGATGATCAGGCGAGCTATGTGTGGAGGATTAGTAAACAAGGATTTGGAGGATGTAAATAGAAGTCTGTTTTCTCCTAATATTAAGAATGCTAAGAATCCACCAGAATTCAAACTACCAACATTGGAAGCTAATAAAGGAAAGTCGCATCCAGCTATGCATATGATGAGGTATATACATCATATAGAATCAAAAGAAGTCTCACGATGCTTCCCTATGTACTTAACGGATGTAGTTACGCTATGGTTCAGATAGTTGGAGAGCGGTTCTATTAGCACATGGAAGGAATTCGTCGAAAGATTCATGATGCAATTTCGGGTTCATATTACTAGACCTAAGAATGTGTTGATATTGACATCAGTAAAGCAGTGGGTAGTAGAATCACTCAAGAATTTCTTAACTAGGTTCAATGTGGCAGCTATTTCGGTGGATCAACCAGATCCACCGATGGTTTTAATGGCGGTGGTGTTAGGAGTTGCATAAAATTCAGATTTTAAGATATTACTGATCAAGATCCACTGCCGGATCTTGGGGACTTCTACCATGAAGCAGAAAGGTTACTGCGACAAAAAGAGGAAATGGAAGTTAATACGGTATGGGGTGGAGAACTGCTCGGTGAAAGCTCAAGAAAGCACAAGGGTAAATGGAATGTGGACAATAACTTCGACTGGTCGAAGCGATAGAGGGGAGAACCCAAATTATCATCTTACTCGAAATTGAATAAAACCCTAGAACGAATATATCTGGGTACTCGAGGATGCCTTCCGTATCGAAGGCTAGAAGGAGGGAACCTTTCAAATGCGAGGAAAGCGTTGCCCATTCCATAAGATGGATGGGCACAATACAAATAAATGTAGGCATTTGAAGGATGTCATTGAGGAATACGTGGGGAATGGTCAGTTATAACAATATGTACGGACTTGGGCTAGGCAGTGGAACAAGAGCAGCCACTGTCCACCTTGAAAGAAAATGGCACTAGATCAAGGCATCATTATCAACTTGTCATGAATGATTGGGATGGCATGGAATAAGTAACAAACTCCACAGTAGGATGGCTAAGTCACCTACACATGTACAAAATCGAGAATTGTCCCTATGCATGCTCTGAGATAATGATAAACCGCTATGCACTGGTTTTTTAAATTTGTTTTTTCTTCTTGTTTGCTTTGAACTCTTATTTTTCTAGTTTTTATTTTGAACTCTGGTTTTTTAGTTGGACGGACTCTTATTTTATATTTTGGCAAGTGAACTTAAGAATGCTTAAATTTGGATCAACATAATAGATAACACAGGTTGCAATTATGGTCCTGTCCGGGGAGACGAAATAACAATCGCAAGGTATGGGTCCTTTCATCGGGTGAACACAACGAAGCAGACTCGTGCATCAAGGAATAATTCCTCGACTAGGTATCAAGACTAGAGAATAAAACGCAACAGGTCGTTGGGTATGGATTATGCCTAGAAAGGGGAAGGTCATTTCGCTTGAATGTGATGGATCGACCTACTCAGGTCGTCAAGTATGGATCATGGTCAGCAAGGATCTATAAAGATCAAGGTCTCAAGTATAGACTATGCCTGATAAGGAGTAGGGCATTTTAGAAAATAGCCGATCAACTTAACTACAAATTCTCCATCGAGTTAGAAAATAGCCGACCAAATTTTAATAAAAATTCACTACAAGCGCACGGCGTACAATGTTAGTACGTAGCGAGTATGGGTCAATCCGTAGGAAATTGTTTAGATTTTAAAATTCTATTCAATCGAATTAACCAAGAGTTTGAAATTGTTTGAAGCTACAAAAACTAACAAAAAATAAAAGTGGATAAAAATATGAGAGTATAAGGCAATTTAGAGATAAATTCACTCTCTTGATCGCATAAATCAACACAACATGAAATTATGTTATCTTTTTTGGTCATTAGTGAGTTTAATTTGATATGTTTATCATAAGTATGGAATATCTGTGCAATTAATTAGCCCAATATAAACCATCAAACTATAACACACCCATTAAACCACTTCTTAACTCTCATGAAAATTACAATGAAATTGAAAATAAAATATATTCTAAGCAAGATCTATTAACTATTGATTAGAAATATAAACCATCAAATTTTGATTTTAAAATCCACTTCATTGCCATAATCATATATAAATGAAGGGGTAATTTGTGTTTGTGTTTGTTTAAGAATAACCAATTTGGTTCAACAACATAGGCTATCAAATTCAAAACTAAAATAACAAAATGTTTACCCATTAAACATTGTCATTAAGCACTAAAAGAGATCAAAAATGAGAAAATTATGTTGAATCTACATGATTAGAGAGCCTCCTTACCTCTAAATTGAAGGGGTTTAGAAAACTAAACCGTAAAAGATTTCAAAGTTGAATGTTGGTTTGGAAAAAACGAATGTCGGTTGATTAAAAATCGTAGGAGTTGTTTTATTTTCGACGATTTTTAGGGTTGATAAAACAATTGGTTGAAGTTCAAGTTTATTTTCACCAAATTGAAATTCAAACTTATCATTGAAAACTTCTTCAGAATTATTGATTTCAAAATCAAAATGGTGATTTAAATCCTCCTCTTTAGAATTCAACAACTCGTCATCAAAATTTTCGAAGAAATTATGTTCATTAAATTCGTCTTCCTTCGTTGAATTATTCACAATTTCATTGCATATATAAAGTTCAAAATTCAAAGTTGTTGTGCTCAATTTTTCAAAATCGAGAAAAGGAAGATCAAAATTTAAATTTTATTCCACACTCTCTAACAAATTAAAATCCAACTCAATTACCGTATTTTCAATAATTTCATTAGAATTGTCGTTTTCAATTTCAAAAGCCGTTGTTTGAAAATTATAAATTTGGGTAAAAGGTGGATTATTACCTTGACTCCTCAATCGCTGGTTTTTGATCTTGTTTCTCATGTTGTTCATAGAAACAAAAAATCCATGTGTTCGTTGTAAATTTCATCTATTTGCTCAAAAAATCTAATTTATAATTATTAATTTGAGGATTCTCAATTTGAAATTATTGATAAAAAAAAATTTCACCATCATCGAAACAAATCCCATTGCCAAAATCATTTAAACAATTGTTTCCATTTTGATTTTGAATTTCATTTAGGAGTTCAAAATTGAATTGGCATGGGTTATACTCGAAATTGTTTGAATTTTGAAGTGAATTCAAATTTTGATTGTTCTGAAATCCTTGAATTGGGTTATTACACAAATATGAATGACACAAATTATTTATCATTTGATTATTTTGTGTAGAGAGTTCAAGTAAAGACGAAATTGTTTCCATGCTTTTTCCAAGAGTTGAGGGTTGGTCATCTTCTTTAAAATTTTGTGGTTCACAATTCGAATTGTTAAAACAATGGTTGTCATTAAAATATCCATAAGAATTTGGTGTGAAATTATATGGATTATATTGATTTTCACAACTATTGTAAATTCCAACGAGTAGGGCAACTCAGGCATTTTCAAGAATGTTTTCTTAAAGGAAAACTATTTACCGAAAGAAATTTATTCTTCTAAAGGGAAATTACATTTTTGTTTTGTTTTTGGATTTTCAATTTTTTTTGAAAAGGTTTTATATATTTTTGGATTTTCCCTTTTATAAAAAAAACAAACTCAATTTTTTTTGGATTTTTGATTTTGATTGAAAATTTTCAAAGGATTTAAAAACTAAGTTAAGAAATATTTACAACTTTTAGTTTTGGCTTTCGAATTTTTATTTTTTTTAAATTGCATGAACTAATGCAACTAAATGAATGCAAATGACTCAATTACATATTTTCTATCCTAAGCAGCTCCTTACCCAAAATTATATAATCACACTTTGTCTTAATTAAATCAATAAGATAGTTCTCAACTAGGTAACAGATAGGATTTATTGGAACACCGCGAATCACCGTAGCAATGCACCCGAAGGTTTAAGTACTTTCAGAGACACAACCACTATAATATTTACGAATCACCGTAATATTTATAAATGATTATTGCTCTGCCGTAGCCTAGACACAAAGAAATTAATTTGTCGAAAGATGACAACTCATCAATATACAATTAAGTCCTAGATTAGCTCGTAACACCCATAAGTTCGATGTCTAAACGTTATTATTATTCAAATTCTAAGATGAAATGCAAACTGAAACTAAACGTGTATTAATAATGCAACTACAAATGGATTTTTGTTTTTTTTAAATGCAAGACACCAACAATGCAAAAAAAATAAAAATTAGGGCTAAAGGCATGATACCAGAGCATGAGAATTATTAACAATTTATTTTAAAGCGGCAATTTTTTAAGCAAACAAGCGAAGCAATTTTATAGCAGCAAATCCTTATTTATCTGCTTTGAAAACCTGTAATGAAATTAAAAATAAAATATATACGGTTTTTTTATATATATTTAAATATGAAATAAGTAATTAAAACAAAGGTAAATCAAAACAAATGAAATCAAAAGAAATAAAATAAAACCAAAGATATTTTTGTATAAAACAAAATCAAAAGAAATAAAACAATGGAAAATAAATCAAATGATATTAAAAGAAGTTAGAAACTTGTTTGATTGTTCTTGTTTTTTTTGTCTTTTTAAAGAGATGAATAAAACAAAAACCAAGGATCTCTCTCCCTCTCTTTAATGAAATTAGCCCGCGCTAGTTAAAACAAAACCCGCGCTTGTTCAAAACCCGCCCAAACTATTGAAAATAACTTTATTAAATCACTTCGCACGTTTAAAAAAAGCTATATTTCTCACAAAACCAGAAAACGAAATTTCACAAACCAATCCACAATTCCAAAATTCCAAAACCCAAACTAATGACTTGTTGTAGTTTCAGGTTCGTGTAGAGATCGACGGGATGGAGGCAGGTAGTTTGGTTGGAGGTGATGATGGTTGCGATTGAAACTTGGGCAGGTGGTCGATTGGTTCGCAATTTCTAGGATTGGTTGAAGGAGATGAAGAAGCAGGTTGCGATTTAGTGAGGCTGATAGTTTGTATTACAAATTGATGATAAAATGTAATTGATATTTCTTTATTGAAGTAGAATTGATACAAATTGTACAATTGCAAGCTGATGATTCGAATAATAAAAATACAATAGCAACAAGTATTTATATAATAAAAGAGAACTGGGCCTTGATGTTTTAGCCCGAGTAGGTGGTAATCTGCACTAGCAAATAGAATGAATCTCGAGCGTTGAAGCATATGAATGGCTGAGATGATATCCATATGGCAGCACGGATTGATAGAAAACAAATAAAACAGAAGCACACTTCACAATACCCACCCTCAAACGAAGCTAGGGTTTCCATCTCCTTTCCTTTGGCCGCCATGAAATCTGCTCCCATCAATAATATTCATTTCCTCTCTTAGTCTAGCAAATTTTTTGAGAGAAAGTGATTTTGTAAGGGTGTCAGCACGTTGGTAGAAGGAAGGACCATGCCTGATATCTAGTTTTCCCGCTGCTGTCCTTTCTCGTATGAAAAATAGGTCAATTTCTATATATTTGGTGCGAGAGTGTTGGATCGGGTTCAAAGATAATGAGACGGTGCTCAGATTGTCGCACCAAATTAGCGGTTTTCCTTTCAGCTCAAGCCCTAATTCACGAATCAGGGTTTCTATCCATATTATTTCGGCTGCTGTACTTGCTACTGATCTGTATTCAGCTTCGGTGGTCGAACGTGATATAGTTGATTGCTTTTTGGTGCACCAGGAGACTGGGTTGCTACCTATATAAACACAGTAGCCTGATGTAGACCGTCTATCATCAACATCGCTAGCCAATCGGCATCGCTGTAAGCTTGTATATTTATTTCTTTACTTTGATTTAACAACAAACCACAGTTCTGAGTACCTTTTATATACCTTAAAATACGCTTAACCGCTCTCCAGCGGCTATCTAGGGGGTTTTGCATAAACTGGCAAACTTTGTTGACACTATAGCATAAATCTGGTCTAATGATGGTCAAGTATTGTAGTGCCCCTACAATGCTTCGATACTATTTAACATTGTCAATAGGTTACCCCTTGGTTTTGGATAATCGTAAATTGCTGACCATGAGCGTGGGTAGAGGCTTAGCCTGATCCATGTTGGCACGAATCAAAATTTCTGAAGCATATTGTCTTTGAGATAAAAACATTTCTGTTTGTGATGGTCTATTAACATGGTATCGAAGAAGTGCGTCCGACCAGAGGAGCTACCCCTTTTTCCCCGAGATCGCTCCTATTTTAGCCACCTTATGCCAACTCACGGGAGTTGGGTCCACGTAATATACCTCAAGGACGTCGCCACCATCCTACTTCATTTTGGAATCTCCACCGCGTACACGGTTGTTAAAGTGGTTTTCGGAGTTGGCAGAGAATATGACAACTTCCAATCTCGATCTCTTTAACAACCAAACTTTATTATAACGCCGTGGTCATTTCAAAATAGTTCATACTTCAAAAAATCAAATCATTCCATTTCAAAACTATATTCCTTTCAAAATCATAATACTTTCAAAGTTATAACTCTTTCGAAACCAAAATACTTGAAATCATTACACTTAGAAAATCATAACATTTCGAAATCATACATTTGAAATAATGGCACCTTCCTTTAATTCTTTCCATTTTACAAATTTATTCAATTAAACCAAATTTCCAATTTAATTCAATTCAAACCATCAATTTCAATTCGATTTAGTTTCCCAACAAACCATTTCAAATCTTATCAATTTCAAATATCGATTTGGTCCATAAAATAAACTATTAAATCTTTCAATATAATTCAAAGCTTTAATATACCATATTTCAAAACTAAATTTGAAAACTCATATATACATATATATATTGTTTGTACTAAACTTGGACACAACACTCTTTGGAAGTTTTTGAAGAGATAACAGTGAAGAATATAAATTTAAAATGAAGATTATCTAACAAAAACTCCAACTAACAGGAATGTAAATGCACAGACAAGCGATTTAGAGTGGTTCGGCATGCTGCCTACGTCCACTATGAAGTTTTTGTGACTTTATTGATTCTCATTGAACAATTATAAGTGATTACAGCGAACAACAGTAGAATATAACTTGGAATTCGAATTAAACAGCAAGAGTATGGTGCAAATCTCGATCTGACAGAGTCTTGGCGCTTGAGAATCAAAAGATCCTTCTTCTGTAGGCTCTGGGGCTCTATTTATAGGCGTAGGAGGCTGATATCGCGCTCAAACTCGAGAGACTCGTTCTGGCATGTGAGGGGGCCCACGCGACCGATCCTGGAGAGTTTCTACTTAATCCGTGATCGATACGAAATCAATTCGTATCGATAAATATTGTGTCCAATGGAGCTAAAACTTGGTGGAAGTAATCTTTGGCTTGTACGTACTCTCCTGTGAAAATTTCATAGCATTTGGATCAGTGGATTTTGAGTTATGGTCGATACGAAATTGGATTTCCAACCGCACGGCTTCCTTCAAATTGATTAGTTCGAATCGATTAATTCGACTCGATGATGCACGTGACCTAGCGGCGACGTGGCGCGCACTCCTCGCAATGATCCACTCTTTGCTCTGGTTTGACTGTTTCGACTCCGTGAATCTGGCCTCGTTTGTATCGATGACCGTTATTTAATTCATGTTGATGGATATGAAGTAGTGATAACTCGATGGATTTGAACAACAGCAACATCGATGGATACGAACCAATGAAGGCTGATGGTTACGAAAAGGACTTTCCTCGATGGGTACAAGCCAATAGATACTTGATGGATACGAAGTAGGCTTTAGCCGATCGATACGAAATGCATGCTCTATCGATGTATTCGAACAATATTTAGTTTAGCTGAGGCTTCTTGATGGATTCGAACTTGATGGATGCGAATCTGATGGATACGAATTGAGGTGTGGTTATGGATGTGAATCCTATCGATATGAAGATAGTGGATTCGAATAGATGCTCAACTATGGATACGAATTAGACACTGAACGTCCAATATGAAGCGTAATACTCATTGATGGACACGAAACCGATCGATTCGATGTAGGGAACAACGATGGATGCGAAGTGAGGCAATCTGATCGATGCGAATGCAATCGATATGAATTGACGTAGATTGATGGGTACGAAAGTAAGGCTGCCTTCTTCAAAATGCATCGATCATTACTTGATCATATGAACTCGGATTGACTTGAAATTTGGAATGCTGGCTTCCATGGCTTAGTTTATCATGTCTTGTCGGTTGCAACTTGATTCGGACTTGGACAAAATTCATCGACATCCATGGCGAATCTATGCATGCTCGATATCCAGGATGATTGATCCTAAGCTTGTAACCAGTTCTTTGATATCTCGGCCTTGCCAAAAGGCGGGATAACATTTCCCCCCCAAAGTACGTCTTATGGAAACATGACGTGCTTTGAAATGCTGCAGTCTTCACTCTGAATAATCATTGCTTTTTCATTGAAGGTTGTAACCCTGCGTTGCTGTAACTGACTGTTGTATGATGGTGCTTAGCTGTTTGTTGCCGTAATCGTTGCTAAATGAATATCCAATTCCTATTAATGCTGAAAATTAAATATTAGTTTGACATATATGTATATATGTTAGCCTGACTCTCGTTAACATTGCATGTTCACGAGTCGTTGTCAGTTTTCTTGTACCGAATTTCGCATCGATCCTCTCCTGAACTGAAGTGAAACTTGAGTTGTAACAATGCTTGATGGTTGTTTTTGGACGTTACTTCGTATCGATCCTCTCCTAGATCGATATAGGAGTTCGAAAGGTTGCCCTTGCATCGATATGTATGGGTTATGATGGACATGAAATCATCATTCGTATCGACCGTTGCAAGCATCTAGAGACTGTGCATCGATAGATTCGAATAATATGATTCGCAACGATGGGTCATGGATGGAATTGCAAATTCGCTGATGCGCGCAGAGGTTTCGAGTCGATAGAATTTAATGTTTCCAAAGTTACCTTCGCCATGCTCTTCGTATCGATGGACCTATCCACCATTTCGAATCGATAGGATCTCGGACTGATGGATTCGAATTCATCGTTCGACTCGGTATAGAGGTAGACCTGTAGTGACCGGTCATTTGGACTGGGAGGCGAATCACCCCGTTTCTGCACACCTTCCCTCATACAAATACCCTGGACTTCTTCATTTTCCACTTTTTTACTTTTTACTGTCGCCTTCTTTACTCCTTGCACTCGCATCGATCCACGAGCTTGAGGAAAGAAGAATTGTATGCCGCTTTCGCATCGATCAAACACATCACATCAAATCTTCGAATCTCAATCTCTTATCTAGGTAATTAATCAGTCACGACTAAATCCTA
This sequence comes from Allium cepa, assembly GCA_030765085.1. NCBI lineage: Eukaryota > Viridiplantae > Streptophyta > Magnoliopsida > Asparagales > Amaryllidaceae > Allium > Allium cepa. Next base: position 241,025,903 of record CM060944.1, read on the forward strand.
ACGACGAAGCATGAATCTCAGATCCATTCCACCTTCACCGAGTATCAATTCTGGCAACCTTTAAGGTCAGATCGGGTCAGAGCTTGGTTGAGAATGGCCATGGCGATTCCCCTGATGGTTGGGGAAGGAGTGGAAAAAATAACTCGATCTGTGTTTTGTGTTGATCTGGGGACCTATGTTCGAATCGATGCAAGCAATGACGTTCTTTCTTGGATTTCACATCGATTCCAGGGATTTCCTAAGGGAGATGTTGTAGCTCATATCGATTGAGATGGTGGTAGATCGTATCGATCAATAATGATTGATGCGAGAGATAAGCGAGCGGTCGTGTTGAAATTCTCGTCTTTAGATTGATACGAATATCACTCTCATGATCGATACGACAAGTATCGATTGGAACGTGATCGATGTGAAGCCGTGAATTTCCTGATCTATACGAATTTGTCTATCGAGGATCGATTCGAAGTATGCCCCTAGTGATCGATACGAAATTCAGATCTTGACGGATAAGAATAAGTTTCCAGTGGTCGAGTCGAACCCATCCCATGATGGATACGAAATTTTTAACACTTTTCAGGACAATTCCGACGAGCTTCATTCTCGCATATCTGGACTTGAACGTTAAACTGCATACTTGACTACCTTTCGAAGCTCGTCGACGACACCATAACTTAACACGATGATAACATATTTTAATTTGGATCGATTGCTTACATCTGGATGATTTGGTAATGACGGCCAGCAATGACGGTCATTCCAACTAGATTCCGATTATCTTCGTCGTTGGCAAATTTTCCTTTAACTCTGCAAAATTTATTCAAGCAATGCATAGCACTGCAATGCACAACACACACTCTACACATAGGGAACACATGGCTCTTTGTCGTCTAATGATGATTTCTCGTGAGTTAGCTAGTTATGGAAACTCCAAGCTTGCAGCCACAGGAAATTCAGAGTTAATTTCCTCCCATGCTTGAAATACCTGAGATTGAGGTCGAAGTTATCGATCCAGCCCCGGACGAGGTGCCAGACGCACCTCTTATCAATAGTCCGCCAGACTCTATTCCGTCCAACATCTCGGAAGATATGCTAGGGATAATATGCCTAAGGCACGGTTTGTCGATGGAAGACGTGCTACTGCCAGGACTAAATGACAGACCACACAATCCACCAAAAGGATATACCGCATTCAATCGACATGCGTGCACAGCCGGGACGCTCCCCACCGTTCAATCAGTATATAAGAGAAGTGTTGTCCTTTATAGGGATCACCCCATCTCAGCTACACCCAAATGGATATGCTTTGCTCAATAGCTTGTTCATTGCATTTATGGAGCACCTCTATCGACCACTCCGATTGACGGAGATAATATACCTGTTCAATTTCAAGATTCGGACAGACAGTCCATCTTTCACATTTCTAGAGGCCGTGAGAAAATGTCAAATAATCACGAGGTCCTAGTCCAGGCTAAGCTACTTCAAGACGGAGTGGTTTTATGTTAGATGCCCCCCAGGATTTGCCAGGCGATGGCTATTTAGACGTGAGTATTGCTATCCTTTCGAGCAGTCGGCAAGACAATTGCAAATGAAACCCAACTTATATCTCTTTTTTCTTTACAGCGATAACTCAACGACCCGAAGGCGGATATTACAAGGAAATAGTTCGAGTTCTTCAACAGGTCCCAGGCGAAGATAGAAATATTGACTTGGTCCTGACGGACAGGAATATCAGAATTCTCGGGCTAATTGAGCGAAAACATAGTATAGGGCTCGACGGCGCATTAAGAACTATGTCGACGGAGCGAGTTAAGTGAAAAAAGCCTAAAGTTTTTATAATCGAAGAGGCTGACTCTGAAAGAACCCACACTGATGAAGAACCATTGGGTGAGCCTACGGATGCAGCCTAGGATGCTAAAGAGAAGAGAAAAGGCAAGGCAGCCGTTTTCAAGCCATCCAAAAAGGGGAGATGGAAATCTGTTGTCATGTCCCGGCCCGCCTTCGGAATTAGAATTTTGGAGATGTCTCCTCTGAGAACAGAAAGTCTTTACGAAGGGCTCGCCGATCTTCCGATTCCAAACGATGTGTTCATGCAGCATGATGCCGGATTGGGTGAACTCCAACGCGCCCTAGTTTTAAGCGAATCTCTGCCCACTAGCATGGTTGACACATCCGGTTGGTCGGGGTGATGCTCTTACATACACACTTCACGGCACTACATGATTTCTGACCGTAAGCTGCCTTTTTATGAAGATTATTAACTTCATTTCTGTTTTGCTTTGCAAACACCATGTCCGGTCGAAGCTCAATGCTCGGTAGTCTACGCAGCAAACGTAAATCTTCGTCCTACTACGAGTCACATAGGAGGGAAGGAGATAGGAATCAAAATCAAGGCTATTCCAGCCAGGAGCGGTCTAATAGTGATAGAGGATATGTACGCCGATCCCGATCTCGCACACCCCCTCCCAGAGCTCCCGCACCGCCTTCGGTTCATGTTTATAGGCCTCCAAAAACTCCACGGCATAAGCCGTCTTCCCGCTCCTCACGATCCGACCCTCATCGCCCAACTGAAGTGGGAGACCCTTCAACTACTGCACAGGCCCTCGCCGAGCCCACTGGGGAGGGAGCGATAAGGCTCGCTCAGCTGAAAAGGGATTTTCCTGATATATGTTTTGATGGGTTCGTCTTTCCCCCATGCTTGAAAAGGATTCCGGCGTCGGCCGAACATACTGTGCATGATTATGTCGTGGATATATTCCTCCAGTATCAGGAGTGGTCGAAGACCGCGAAAAAAGCATCGAAGGTGGCCTTTGATCGAGCAGTCATGATTGAAAAGCTAGAGAAAGAACTCGGTCAAAAAGATCAAATTATTCAAGCGCTCAATAGTGAGGCGAGTCTTCTCGCAAATCTGAGATCGAGGCTCATAAGAAAGCCGACGAGGCTCAGGCGGCGATGGATAGGATGAAGCAGGAGCATTATGTCACAGTAGAGGATACGGGTCACAGGAACACCATCGTTACCACTGAGCGGGACGCAGCCCTTAAAGAGCTTAATGAGCTTAAATCCAAGTTTTCTGAAATCATAAAGGAAAAGGATGCTACTAACGTTGCCGCATAGGAAGCGTACAGTCAAGCGGTGGTGCCCGGAGAGAAAGAGACGCGGCCATAGAAAAGGTCCGCGATGTGGAGGCTGAAGTTGATGAGAAGGTTCGGCTGGCAGAGACCAGGCTTGAGGCGGACATAGAGGAGCTTCTCGTCACTTACAACACCAACGTACTGAGACACAGGAACTTGGCATGGCTCGACAATTACTCTGCACATCTATACAACGCCTGGAATTTGCTGGTCAAAGAAGAGAAGGCGGTGCTATTGGGTGGTTCCCTCGACGAATTTGAGCTGGAGAACCGCATATTGAGCGAAGATGGAAAGAAGGTTCTCTAGATTCTATGATCTCTCATGCAAGAGAGAGACTAGGGACCCAGCACTTAGAAATTGGGGAAGGTTTTGGAGTTGAGCATTCTGCTACAAGTTCTGAGATTGTCACTTCATCTCGATCTGAGCCCACTCCAGTCATCGAGCCCCAGGCCGTCCCGGCCTATGACCCTGAACAGCCACGCCTATCTCCTATTAAGGAGCATTCATCCGAAGTTGTTCAGCCAACCGCAAGACGAACTGAGGATGGTACTCTGAAAAAACTTCATGTGTATCTGAAATGAAGGGTTTTTTTGAAGCGTGTTCTAACAACTTCTTTTCTTCCTTGTCCAGTGAGCGAAGTTACATTGACAGTGCCTCCTGCAATCCAAGAGTCACATCAAGTGCAGGAGGCCATTATTACCGAGGCGATCACCACGACTGCGGTAGCGCCGATTGAGATGACACAGGGGAGCTTAATTTCCTTTGACGATCAGATGATGAATGAGCTCCTGGGCCGACACAGCGATCCTTTTGTGGACTTGCCATTCGTTCTTGGTGCATTCCCGCCTGCTTCTAGTGCTTCGTCACAGTTCACTGCTGCCCCCAGCGAAGCCCGTGCTATTCGAGAAGCAGATATATTGGCTGAAATTAATGTTGAGATGGCGGCAGCGGCTCATGGCGGTGATTCTAAGGGTGGAGTGACGGCGCCAGATCCAACTCCACTTAGGATGATATCACCCGGGTGGACACTGGTTGATACTAGAGTGTCTACTCCGCCCTCGGTCGCAGATCTAGTTCCTCCGACTCCTCCTGAAGAGAGCATCCCCGTAGACTCAAGTTCGGAGGCAGAGATCGATATCATGCCTTCGTCCAGAGATTCCCGCCTGTAGGGAAAAGTTCGAAACGAAAGATCGTTAGCGGTGCCGGCGGCTCCACACTGAAGAAAAAGCCGAGGAAGAAGAAGAATAGATAGATTCCTTAGGCACACTTTTGGGTAGATAGGAATTTACTTTTGCTTTAGTAGGTCGTGCATAGACACGGATTCGGCCCCCGCTAGGAGGCATTTTTTGGAAGAACTTGTACATAAATTCTTATCTCCGGTTAGTTGAAATAAAATTTTATTTTCTTTGCTTCAACTGTTTTTCCTGTCTTTTATGCTTAAGTGTTGTAATGTTCGAATCATAGCTTGTTATGCTTGCGGAGTATCGGTTCTGGCGCTGAATTTGTTTCATACACAAGTCTTAAAATCGTGGATACAAGCCGCGACTCAAGACTAAGCTGGATAGTCAATGTTGTATTGTTCTAGTCATTGTTTCACACATAAGAACTGCTTCCAGTATGGGGAACCAGTTGTAATGATTAGTTAACGATCGCAATTCTGTCTCTGTCTTCCAAGCTTAACATCGTCAAATCGATGTTGAAGCAAGTGAAGGGTGAGCTGTTTCAGTTGTGCACGTTCATTGATAATAATCGCATCCACACTCCGGGGTTCATTATTTATATTTCGGTGGTCAATCGCACCTATTACAAATCTTGAGCACATATCCACACTCTGGGGACTTAGGATAATCTGCGATTGATAATCTGGTTCGCACTCTGGGAATTCGAGAGTTATCAATGTTTGTAACTCGGTTCGCACTCCAGAACTTTGACTTAGTATTTGCACTCTAATTCACACTCTGGTAATTTCGAGTCAGTATTTATATTTTGGTTCGCACTCCGGGAACCTGGAATTGATGTTTATACTCCAATTCATGCTCTGGGAATTTGGAGTTAGCATTTATATTTCGGTTCACACTCCGGGAACCTGGAATTGATGTTCATACTCCAATTCACGCTCTGGGAATTTGGAGTTGGCCGACAGATAGACAGTCACATCTGTTTAGGCTTTTTAGGAATTCGTTCACACTCTGGAAACGATGGATTTATCGGGATCGTGGATGGTCGGATCACATCCACCCTGAGTTAACGAGCGAGTTCTTAGACAACGGGTCCATCCTCCTCGAACTTGGTTAGGATACGGCTGAAGTCGTTAGGCGGTCGGGTCCACCCTCTCCGGAACCGCATCTATATGTTTATACTCCAACTCGCACTCTAGGAGTTTGGAGTCAGTGTTTATACTCCGATTCGCACTCTGGGAACCTAGATTTAATGTTTGTACTCCAATTCGCACTTTGGGAATTTGGAGTTGGTGTTTATACTCAGGTTCGCACTCTGGGAACCTAGAGTTGATGTTGGTACTCCAATTCGCACTCTGGGAATTTAGTGCTAGTGTTTATACTTCGGTTCACACTCTGGGAACCTAGAGTTGATGTTTATATTCCAATTCACACTCTGGAAATTCGGAGTTAGTTATAGGACTATCTTGTGTCGGTCCAGTTCAGCCTTTAATGTGATGGGTTGCCTCCGAGCTGAGGTTTCACTTAGTGAGTGGTCGGTCGTGTCAGTCACTCGCTATTTGAATAAATTCCATCGTACGATAGAACTTAGCTCTTCGTGCGTCGTGGTAGTTGAATGCACATTCAGTGGATCATAGCTCTAGCTTGAAGAGATGATAATTTATTACTGGAACGGAAAAACATAGCAAAGTCAGTGCCTTATTACAAATTCGAACTTCAAAATGCAAAGACAAATTGCAAAGTATTTATAAACTAAATAAATAAAGCCTATCATATGTAACAATGACGAAGATCCTCGTCATTCCAGGCTCTTGACAAAGTAGGTCCGCTACTGACGGCGTTTATCACTAATCTCCCGCCGGGACGGGTAGAGTCCTCCTGTCTCGACCGATCGGGCTCATTATTCTGATTTGATGGGCCCGCTCCTCCAGGCTTCGACGCCCGCACAAACTGTTCCAGCTTCCTTTCTCTAATCAACTTTTCCACGAGATCCCGCAAATGATGACATTCATTCGTATTGTGCCTGTAGCTTTCATGAAACCTGCAAAATTTTCCTATCTGGATTTGCCTTACCGACGACGGTTTTGGTGCAGGTTTTTTGTATTGAATTATATAACAGATTTGTAAATACAAGTTCTCCAGTGATGTATTCAAAGGAGTGTAGTTGTCAAACATAGGATTCTTGCGCTGTAGGCCATGGTACTGATCTCGCTTTTTATTTTGATTCACGTTCTCCCTCCGCTGAGTTTGTTTGTTTTGAATGTTCAACTGAACTTTTTCGGAGCTCTCACCAGACCGTTTGACCGCAACAATGCTTTGGATCCCTTCCGTACTTGGCCCTATATCATCTTGCTTCCTAGACTATTTCCCATCTTCCCTTCTCAGGAATTGAGCCACCTTAGCATAGAAACGGTCCAATGATGCAGGTGGTTTCCCGGCCAGCCAGTTGCCGAATTCAAAGTCAGGTTCAATCCCCTTAGCCAACGCCATAAGGATGGAGTTATCGTTCGGATTGCTGATTTCCGCACACGCAGCGTGGACTCTCTCTAAGTAGCGTGTGAGTGTTTCTCCGGGAGCTTGGATGACACTAGATAAAGTGTTGACATCTTTTGGCCTTGCGACGTGCATGCGGAATTGCTCAACAAATTTAGTGGCCAACTGGTCAAAGGAGGAAATGGATCATAGTGGAAGTTGGGTGAGCCACATGGTAGCGATGCCCCCCAAGGAAATGGGAAAACTACGACACTTCACTGCATCGTCAGCTCTAGCAGCGCTCATCGACCATTCATATTTTAGAATATATTGGTTAGGGTCGGAGTTTCCTTCGTACATGGGTAGATTCGGCATCCTGAATCACCGAGGGGATTCGGCAGTAAGTATATCGTCTGTAAAGAAGTGTGACTTCAGGAGATTCCCCAGTCGTCATTCGTGAGACCTTGGCTCTCACGGATCATCTGACGTATCATGGTCGGAAGATCCGGCATTTGTGCGTTCTGTGCGATTTGAGCCAGTGTGTGATTAGTTTCCATATTATGAGGTTGGACTGGATGCTGTCGATGGTCCACGTCTCGCCTTCTTGGCTTATAGTCCTCTGGGACGTATGGTTCAGGAGTATGCCTGTGTTGACGACGGTCCAAGTTCGACTGATTTCGGGCATCGACCCCTGGTTCAACCGCGGCGGTCGTAGTGCGGTAGTACGTGGTGTAATGAGGAACGGTACCCCTTCGTGAGGAGGGTCCGGTCTGGAAACTGGCCGATGAACCAACTCTCAGCTTTCCATCGGTCATTGCTGGTTGATGTCCAGCAGTTTGTATGTAACTCCCATCTAACCGGGGTCGTGGAGATCGATGATGATAATCAAAAGAGGAAGAACTTTCGGTGGAGGAGCGAGAAGCATGATCTCTCCTAGATCTCCTCCGCTTCTGGCGATTCAGCTGGCTGGTCAGCTCGGCATTAGCGCGTAGCTGCTCTGTTAGTTGTTGTCGACTATGGGTCAGTTCTTGAAGCAACAACTTGAACTCTTGTCGGGTAACCGGACCTGATGGTTTCGAGGGTCCAGTAGCGTCTTGGTTAGAGGGAGGTAGTGGCGCGGGATTCTGTCTATCCTGGCCTTCTTGATCGATAGTGTTGGAGGTGGTCCTTGTGCTAACCATCCTAGGGGTTGAACTCCTTTCCTAGATTTTGTGCAAATTTGAATAGGATGGAAAGAATTCGGATTAGTGATTTGGATCTCTCTCTTAGATTTGTGCAATCCTGTATCGATGATAGATCCAAGGAGCGGGAGAAAATCTGGGTTTTCTCAGTGAAAGCACCAAAGTGTTTGTACCAAAATTGGGCACAACACTCTTTGAAAGTTATTGAAGAGATAACAGTGAAGAATATAAATTTAAAATGAAGATTATCTAACAAAAACTCCAAATAACAGGAATGTAAATGCACAGACAAGCGATTTAGAGTGGTTCGACGTGTTGCCTACGTCCACTATGAAGTTTTTGTGACTTTATTGATTCTCTTTGAACAATTACAAGTGATTATAGCGAACAACATCAGAATACAACTTGGAATTCGAATTCAACAGCAAGAGTATGGTGCAAATCTCGATCCGGCAGAGTATGGGCGCTTGAGAATCAAAAGATCCTTCTTTTGTAGGTTCTGGGGCTCTATTTATAGGCGTAGGAGGCTGATATCGCGCTCAAACTTCGGGAGACTAGTTCTGGCACGTGAGGGGGCCCATGCGACCGATCCTGGAGAGTTTCAACTCGATCCGTGATCGATACGAAATAAATTCGTATTGATCAAGATCGTGTCCAATGGAGCTGAAACTTGGTGGAAGTAATCTTTGGCTTGTACGTAATCTCCTGTGAAAATTTCATAGCATTTGGATCAGTAGATTTTGAGTTATGGTCGATACGAAATTGGATTTCCGACTGCACTGCTTCCTTCGAATCGATTAATTCGAATCGATCAATTCGACTCGATGATGCACGTGACCTAGCGGCGACGTGGCGCGCACTGCTCGCAATGATCCACTCTTTGCTCCGGTTTGACCGTTTCGACTCCATGAATCTTGCCTCGTTTGTATCGATGATCGTTATTTAATTCGTGTTGATGGATACAAAGTAGTGATAACTCGATGGATTCGAACAACAGCAACATCGATGGATACGAACCAATGAAGGTTGATGGTTACGAAAAGGAATTTCCTTGAAGGGTATGAGCCAGTAGATACATGATGGATACAAAGTAGGCTTTAGCCGATCGATACGAAATGCATGCTCTGTCGATGGATTCGAGCAAGATTGAGTTTAGCTGAGGCTTCTTGATGGATTCGAACTGGATTGATGAGAAACTGATGGATACGAATTGAGGTGTGGTTATGGATTCGAATCCTATCGATATGAAGATAGTGGATTCAAATAGAGGCTCAACTATGGATACGAATTAGACACTGAACGTCCAATATGAAGCGTACTACTCATTGATGGACACGAAACTGATTAATTCGAAGTAGGGCATAATGATGGATGCGAAGTGAGGCAATCTGATCGATGTGAATGCGATCGATACGAATTGACGCAGATTGATGGGTACGAAAGTAAGGCTGCCTTCTTCAAAATGCATTGATCATAACTTGATCATGTGAACTCGGATTGACTTGAAATTTGAAATGTTGGTTTCCATGGCTTAGTTTATCATGTCTTGTCAGTTGCAGCTTGATTCGGACTTGGACAAAATTCATCGACATCCATGGCGAATCTATGCATGCTCGATATCCAGGATGATTGATCATGAGCTTGTAACCAGTTCTTTGATATCTCGGCCTTGCCAAAAGGCGGGATAACATATATATATATATATATATATATATATATTAAATTCACTTTCATGTTATTTAGCTTTGAAATAATCACTTAATAAAGTTAAATATCATTAAAATAAACCCGAGTTACAAGTAAACCAAATATCCTTTCATATTAATATAACTTCAAATATCCATTTATCAAAATCAAATATCATTCCAGATTCACATTCTTTATCAAAATAAAGATCATGTCATTCAAAACCTTTTCAATCATTAAAATATTATATCCTTTCAAATGAACCTTATTATCAAATCATTATTTGAATTCAAATTCAAATATTCAAATTTAAATACCTTTTAAAATCAAATATGTCATTTAAATATTATTTAAAAATTTCATTCAAAAATTTATTTATCTCATTTCGTTCAAATTAACAAATAACCAAGTAAACCTTATTTAAATTCAAATTCAATTTAAATTCATTAAAAATTCAAATTGAAGTATAGAAATATATTAAAAACTCTTAAAATTTCACAAATAATCAATTTCAAAAGTTAAATCATTTAACACTTTAAAATATAACACAAACGGTGTTAAAATCTATAACATTTCAAAACATTGTCAAATTATAGCAACAACAACATTTATAAAGTGCTATCGTAGCTTACAGTTTCCAAAATAGTTTACTTCAGGAATAACGACATTTATAAAATGTTGTGATAGATATTAATTATTTCAACATAGTTAAATTAAAAAACAACAGCATTTAAAAATGCTGTTATAAGATCACAGCATTTTTGGAAATGCTATTAATAAAATTCCTGATTTTATTATAACTTTTCAAAAACAATAAAATTTCAATTTTAGCAAATTTTAAACTTATAAATCATATTTTAGACTTCAAAATTTTCATATTTAAATAATTTTAACATATGATTTATCACAACAATTTTTTTTTAAATCAAATATCCAATTTAAACTCAATTCATTTGTTAGGTCAAGATTCACTGTTTTCTCAACTTATAAATTAAATTAAACTTAATATTTTACTTCAAATATCATTTCAAAACTTTATATTTAATTTCCATTGTTTACTTACATTTTTAAAAATATAATTTAAAGTCAAAAAATCACATTTGCTTCAAATTTACATACTTAAATTCAAAAAATTCAAAACTTAATATTTAGCCTTCTTAAAACCATAAAATATATATTTTTAAATCAAAATTTCATACTTTTAAAAATACATTTTAAGAAAAAACATTTAAAAATATAACACGGGGTATGTATATAATTTTCTAACCTAGGTCAAGTTATACGGATATGTATCATTTCAATCCGCAATTTAAAAAGAAAACCGGGGGGGTTCTATCATTTCAAACCCGCAATCCCAAGTCAAATAAAATACAAACAAAATCACTTGAGCCTATCATTTCAGCTCATAATGATTTTTCCTATTCTATGACCGTTCGGGTATGTATCATCTCAACCCATAGTGATTCTATTCTAACAGGGAACTTGTAGTGTGAACATATGCATAAATAATATAAACAATTATACTAACATGTCAATGTCACAATATAATGTCATATATCAGCTGTCATGTGATAATTAACAAGGTAAACATGGTACTAAAATGTTATAGCATATCATATCATATAATCATCATTTACTTGCATAACATTTTTTTTAATTACTAATCACTTGTCATCAATTCACTATTTCATAAGTAAACATGTCAGAGTGAGAAGAACTCACCTTTTCAAGTTGGAGTTAGCAAATCAAACTACACGAATAAATTCGAGAAAGCACGATATGGCACGACACAGCACGACTTGATTCAAATGAGAGAGAGCCAAGATATGATCTTGTAAGCAAAAAACCAAACAAGAAAATGCAACACATGAATATACAACACAAAATTTATATTGAAACAATTTGAAAATAGGAAGCAACAAAGAGAAAAGCGACTTGACCTTGCTTTCCACTCAAATTTCTTGACCATAGGGGATCTAATGCTCAGCCATGATTATGCAATAGTGGTAAGTGGCTTGGGTATGGGTCATGTAGGTCGGGTTAGAAGTGGAGATGTGAAGGGTTAGGTGTTGCAACATGTAGAAGACAAGGGGTCAATGCAAAAAGGAGTTTTGTGCAATATTTTGGCCCGGCCAAAGGAAAATGGGCTCGGCCCAGGCTAGTACAGGTCAGGTCAGATGTGTTGATGGTTGGAGTGGTGGCCAGAGGAGGTGTAGTTGCTGGTGGTGGTGGCTAAGGGGGTGACCGAAGTGCATATATGAAGTGGAATGGTGAAACATGAGCTCGGTTAGCAATTTCAAGGGATTTGGTGCAAAGTTTGTGGTGTAAGCATCATCAAGTGGTCACGGCATGCCTTGGTCAGAGGTGGGGGAGTGGTTGCTGCTATAGATAGAGGAGGTGATGGCGGTGGAGTTGAGGGTGGTAGTGGCCTAGCAAAGTACGAGAAAGATCAAATCAAAATCAATGTAAAATAAGAAGGAAAAGTGAAGAGAAAAAGTTGAAAAAGTGAAAGAAGCCATTACCTTTTCTTTGGCCGTGAGTTTTAGAAAATGAGGAGAATATTTTTCAAGTGAATTTAAATGAGAAAACATATGGCTACAAGGAAGAAGTGTACGGCCAAAAGAAAGGAGGTGAAAAGGTAAATGAAAATGAAAAGACAAAGTTAATGAAAGGACATAGAAAATGAAATGGCCTTTGTCTCTTCAAATTTCAATTCTCTTTTATCAAAATAAACAAATAAAAATTCAGTAAATAAATATAAAAATCTGAAAAAAAATAAAATGAAAAAGAAAATAAAAAATAATTAAAGGAAAAGTAGAAATAAAATGAGAAAATAGCTTAATAATTGAAACTAGAATTTAAAAATATAAACAATATACAATTAACATTTTGAAAATTATAACAACACTTTAAAAATGTTTTTAAAATATAATATATGCATAACATGTCATGTTACACATATATTCACAAATTAGAACAAACAAAAATATTGTTTATATAAATTAAAATTGACAAATTTGTTAAATAAATCAATTTACATGCAATATTGTAAAAAGCGAAACTTTCACAATATTGATCGGATTTCAACGAAACAAAAAGCAGTATTCGTGTAATTTTATTTATTTAAATAATAAAAGATACAATTCAAATTTTCAAATTTTCAAATTTTAAATTTAAAAGTCAAAGTTTGACCATATTGACCAAAATTCACATTTTTGGAAAATATTCTATTTATTCATGTCTGAAATTCAAATTTACATCAAAATCAAAAATTTATATTTAAAATAACAAAATTTATTCATTTTATTAAATAAAATAAAGTTTTTAAATCAGAAATTCAATTAAAATAATTAAAATATACAATTAAAATAATCAAAAAATACAGGATTGTTAGAGCAATCCAAGGCAAGTCCAAAAGTGCAAGAAAACCGAGAATGTACCGCAGCTCCAAATGATATCCAGCAGCAAATCTTCAATCCAAATGCTAACCTCGCCAATCCCCTCCTTAGTGGAAAGTTTTAGCTAATTAAATAAGGTTTAGAGTGGCTTTTTAGCTAAGAAGCGATCAATTGGGGTTTTCTCTCTATTTTTGGGAAGTGTGAAATGATAGAGAGGAGTCTCATCAGCCCCATCTCCATTCTATCCTCAAAACGGGCTTTGAGCCTAACTATTAACTCATAATCACCCATTAAGTTATCCAAGATCAAGTGAAACTTCCAACAACGGTATTTCCTTAACGATAAGTCTTTTTTCCAATTATGACCACTCCGAAGAGAAACTATCATCCCGATCTAATGAAAGTGGATTTAGACCCCAATTCGGCTCCTTTAAAAAGTAATAGGCCATACAAAATTTGTAGGGTCAAAATCATTTGATAAAAGTCCTAAGGATGGAAAATGTCTCCAGTTGTCATTCACAAAATAATAGACTCGTACAACCCTAAATAAGATAATACAATACTCTATTATCCATGGATACGGAGAATACAGGTCGTTATATTATATTTGATGTCAGAGAGAAACATGCATTTATGATAGGAAGTAGGAGCGTATCGAGAGAGCATATTTTTATTTTCTATTAGATATATATATTACATGTATGGATCAAGTACATATGCACACACCATTTATAGTTCCAATTATTATTTACTATATATTAACGAGTTGTTGATGTTTCCCATTTTTAGAGATAGCTGAAATCAGTAATTCAATCGAAACCGGAACATCAAACAATGTAGCCAATGCTTGTAGGGTAGAGACCAAGCATGGACTAGCACCAATGTCAATGGGCTGGATATTCCCGGAGTTAATATTCCAGTATGGTTTGGATGCTATATTAAGGCAACAAGCCAAGCTAGTGCCAACCCCAATGATGTGGTGGCCACCACTACCACTACCATTGCCAATTAAGGTGCGATTCCAGCCCAGCACCACCAGCCGTTGACTTTTCTAAGCTTTTATGGGGATTTCTCCAGCCTTGGTGGAAAGCCTTTTGTCAGGACGAAACCATACTCGGTGACTCGGCTATGGTCTAATAATTGTGGGAATATTTTCAAGACTTAGAGATGTTACAAAGAGACATTTAACTACTTGTTTTTTGTAAGATAAGGCAGCAGGCTGGTGGGAGGTGGTCACATTGGAAGTAGATGAGAATACTTTTACTTAGAAGATGTTCAAGCCAAGGTTTGAAATAAAGTTTCTTTTGTTTCTAAAAGTGAACTCTTTACTAGAGAAGTTTATTCATCTTAAGTAAGAAGAGATGACCATTGAAGAGCATGTAACTCAGTTCAATAAGTTGGCTAGATTCGAATTTGAGTTATTGAACACCTAGGATAAGAAGGCATTGAAGTTTGCAAAGGGTTTAAATTCACCTCTGAGGGAGATTGCATTGAATCGGGTATCCTATGGAGCTACATTTGAGGGACTAATAGGGTAACGACCCAGAATTTGACCGATTTAAAATATATTATTTAGAGTGATTTGTAAATATAAAATATAAAAGGTTTTATGATTTAAATAATATTCGATTGGATTTGGAAGTAGAAACAAACATAAAAATAGTAACATTTCCTATATCGACAAAAGTGACAAAATGCTGATTTCAAAAAAGTATGTTTCAATGGTTAAATAAATTATTTTGATTAATTTATGAGTGTTTGTATTTTTGAATAGCATTATACAAATTTATTTTTAAATTTGGTTTACATAAATAAATAGTTTAACTAAACGTCAAAATGTGACCGTAAAACATTTTGTTGAAAATCAACGTTTTGTTCAAAATAAGGTGTCGCAACGTCGTCGCATCTTTATTTTCTTATATAGAAACATATATTCAAATAGTGTAAGTATTAATTAATTCCCTAACATTTTTACTTTTACTAAATATGATTAGAAAACTTCTAGAGGTCATTAGTAAAAGTAAGTAAGAATTAACAAAAGTAAGAAAAAGTAAACATCAAATCACATCAAATCAAAACCAACATAATTATGGTATTCTTTACTTAATCTTTAAGTGACTAAAACATAAAGTAAGGATGTGAAAGATGATATTAAGTATTGAGAAAGTGTAGATTGCTTTAGGTTAAAGTAGGGTTAGTTTGGTAATTTGGTAAGAGGTTGTTTTGGTAAATTTACCACTTCTTTCTTTTTCTATAAATATCCACCTCCTTCTTCACTTTCATTCACATTTTATTCTTCTTTTTTTCTCAAGCTTCTTCATCATCTTCCTCTTCTTTTTAATGGCTTCCATGCCATATAAAAAATTAAAAAGAAATAATGTCAAAATATTTATAAAATATTTAGAAGAAATCAATGTTTATTCTCATCAAATCAAACTCCTCTTTCCTCCACATTTTTCCTCTTCTTCTCTCGGCCATAACTTCTTCAAAACCGAATCAAATTGTAAATTTCTTTTATTTAAACCATGTATTTTTCCAGTGGCTACAACTTTAATGTTGACTACTTTATCTCATTCTAAAGTTAACTATGTCAAAAATACACTTATTTCCAGTGCATTTTCTGGCCCAGTCTTTAAACCAGAGAATAGACCATTTTATTTTGATCAGAACTTGATCAGAACAGAACCAAATTAAGAAAATATTTTTTCGAAACCATAAAAAATTCTAGTGGCTTCAACTTTTATGTTGATCATATTTTTCTTTTTTGAAGTTTGCTATACCTGAAATTCAATTCTTTGAAGTGCATTTTCGGGCTTTATTTTTGTGAATCCAAGAATAGCTCTTTCTCTTTCGATCATATCTTCCTCAAAATTAACCAAAATCAAGTGATTCTTTTTTTTAAATTTAAGAGAAAATAATTTTCAAAAACTTTTCTGTTAACAAGTTCTTCAAATTTTGAGAGTAAAAGAGTCAAAAACAAGAGAGAATATGACCTATTTTTGAGGTCTAATTTGAGAATTCAAGTTCAAAGCTCCACCACTTCTTCTTTATACTTTCGGCCAACTTCTACCTCAAGCCTTGGCCAAGCACTAGGAAGGAGGAACTCGAGCTTATATTTATTTGGTTCCGAAGCATGGTTGGAAGTATGCGTTAGATCTTAAGTTCCTTGCCTTGACGAAGTGGAATCCAGAGTAAGTTATTTCTTATTTTATGTTCATTAAAACCCTTGCTATGTTGAAGGAACTTTAAGTGTTAAGTTGTTTGAAAACCCTTGTCAAAATACTTGTTTGCTTTGTTTCCTAGAACAATGGTTTGATTTCCTTGTTTGATATTATGTTTGAATGATTAATTATGTAATTTAAAATTTAGAAGTTAAATATTGAATGAGGTATGCGGAAACGACTAGTACATGTTTTTCGTCTGTGAGATCCAAGGAGACTTAGGCGAGGGACGAAACATGTTGAAGGGAAAGCCCGGATGCTCCAAAATGAATATCAAACCGTTAAAGTGCTATAAATATTTGACAGAATGAAGCATTGTTTATCATTTATTATTGCGTTTATTTCATGGATTGATTGTTTGAATTAGGCTCAACTAGTTTATGAGAACTGATTATTATTGTTGATTGTTGACTTTGCTCAACCAGTTTATGAGTAATTTATTATCCATATGCATGGGCTAGGTAGAAAAAAATTGTAGGCTAACACCTTGTGATTTATTTCACAATTTGACTATAAGGTGTTTAGCGGTAATATTTGGTTCACTTCAATTTAATGAATTGTTTTGAAAATTGGTTTTCAAATGGAATTGTTATGAAATGTTTTCCCTTTAAAAGAAATAGAAATGTTTGGTAATGAATATTTTGAAGTTATATTATATAAAAGTGATTTATATAATGAATGGTTTTATAAAAGTGTTTTATAAAATGGAAAGAATTTCGAGGACTAAACCCTAAGATGATTTTTGAACAGATTGGAAAATGAAAATTATTATAGATTTGAAAGTACTTGTGAATATTAGTGTGAAATGATTTATCGCTTTGGAATATAAAATGATTTGTTATGTTACTAATGATTCGGGTAACCCGTAATTAAAAAGGTGGGCATGTGTTTTTGGTATAGTCCGCTCTTATAATAGAGGGATATACTTACTTATCGATTATATTAAGGCTGTGACCCAGTTGCCTTGTTATTGGGAGAAACCTCTCGATCTGGTTGCATATGGTTTGATATGCCTTATTACAATATTTGGGATTTCCAAATAAAATTTTCAAAAGTGATTTGATTTAAGATCCCTAAGTAAAGTATAATTTGAATATAAAGGATATATATTTCAAAAATTTTGAAATAAGAATTCGAGAATAAAGTCCAAAGAGATAATTTCCGTAAAGGTAATTAGATTTGAAAAACTAAAATTGAAGATTAAGCTAAAGTGGGTAGTTTTGGGAATTGCATATTGTTTGTTGCATCGTAGGCTCCATGAGTCCTATTTGCGGTAGGAGAACTACGTTGGTTTGATCCTCTATCTAATTGGGTACCCAATTAGATAGGGTTACGTAGGAAGTCATAAGTGGTAGTGATGTAGCCCCTAAAATAATATAACTCTTTCATGTTTATCTGTTATTGGCTGTTGTTTATCTTATGTCATTGTATTTGGTATATATTAAAGCACACTATAGAATTAATAAATTAATTGATTACTCTGATAAGTTATATAATTAAAATTGTATCCTATACATTTAGTAATGTTGAATATTTATAAAATATGGTGTATTAAGTTGGTAGTTTTCATTAGTAGTTTTAGAACGGACGGATTTTGGCAATTTTAAATGGTTCGAAAATCCGGGTCGTCATAAATAGAAGCACCATTATTCAACTCTATGAATGGGTCTTTGGTTAAGGATCAGACTAAGGAAGGAGGAGGCAAGCAATAGGTAATTATAAAGGAAATGGAACATAAGGAGGGCAAGGCAAAAAAACAGGTGGTTACCTGTCATAGATGAAAGAAGGCAGGACACCTTGCAAAATACAATAGGATGAATCTTTTGAAGGGTAGGTGGTACGACTATAATCAAGTAGGACATATAGCAAAGGATTTTAAGGCAACCCCAAATTGGTTGAAAATAAAGTGCTATAGTTGCGATCAGTTGAGACGTATGAAAAGAGATAGCCCAGCTTTGAATTTCGAAGGTCGGATGATTAAGGATATGCTCTGGTTGATGTTCCAAACTGTTTAACATCAATATTTCTATCGGATTAGAAAATCGCCAAAAAAATTATTAAAAATAAACCGCAAGTGCATGAAGTACAATTTTAGTACGTGGGGAGTACGGGTGGATCCTCTAGGAATCGAAAGTGATATTAAAATTTCTACTCAACCAAATTAAACCAAGATTTGAAGTTATGTTAAGCTAAAAATGTAAATAAACTTGAAAAATAAGGTGGATAAAAAAATAGGAGTAGAAGGTAATTTTGAGGCAATGTCCTTCTCAATATCGCATAAATCAACATAACGAAATTATGATCTCTTTTTTTGGTTATTAGTGAATTTAGTTGATGTGTTTATCATAAGTATGACCTATTTGTGCTATTAATTAGCCCAACGTAAACCATCAAACTTTAACGCACCCACTAAACCACTATTTACTCTCACGAAAATGTTAATGAAATTGAAAATAAAATCTATTCTAAGCATGATCTATTTACTGTTGATTAGTAATATAGACGATCAAAATCTATTTTAAATAAGATATATACTTATATATATAGTTCTTTTATCCTTTGTTTTATTTTTAAATGTTTTGTTTGTAATTATTTAGTTTAAGTTGTTTTATTTTTCATTTGTTTTAGTTTGTTCTTATATATATATATATATATATATCACATGTTGGCATATTAATCAATTATATGCCAATTTATTGAAACAACAAGTATATCACATGTTGGCATATTAATTTAATAAAATTAGATTAACATGGAAGCAAAAATATGCACATTTACATGCACATCACAACCTCCACTAAGGCCCCAACATCAGCTAAGGAGAAAGGGAAACAGATTGTGGTGGAAGGTATGTTGACGATATATGATTCTCATGTTCATACTTTGTTTATCACTGGTGGATCTCATTCCTTCATAGCAAGTGCATTATTCGATGATTTAGCCCTTAAACCTGACATCATGCATGAATCTAATTTAGCATTGAATCCTGTTAGGGGATCGACCCATTTGTTGATGTTATGTCATAACTTAAAGTTGGTTATTCGTGGTGTGGAATTCTCTTGTGACACATATGTACTTATGTTGGCGTCGAAATTGGTCACCAACACCCAGTTGTATGAAAGCACCAATATCCAATCATAGACCTCAGATATATCTTATATAGGGAATATAATATGAAGAACAAACGAATTAAAAATGAAAGCAAGTAAAACGAAACAAGATTTATAGTGGTTCGGCCAACTCCGGCCTACGTCTACTTTAGAATAATTCTTTTTATTATATTGTAGTTTGTTTACCGTTACAACCCGAAATTCAAGAATAAAATTGGCATGGTGTAGCCTACGTTGAAAATAAAGAGAAGCATAAGCAAGATCCTTTTTCAGACGCCATGCCTATTGTATTTATAAGGGAAGACATGCACAGAACGGGCAGAAATTTCGATAGAAGGTTCAGGAGACAAAGATGAGGCCATCCAAAAATTTCCATGCCCATTGGGGCTCACAATAAGGATCGGTACAGATCCCTATTAGTGTGCTCAAGGGATGCAATCTCAATCAAAATGTGCCCAATTATGTTAGCTGCATGCTTCCTAAATTTCGTGCAATTCCGACGTACAGTTTATGAGATATCACATTTTTCATGAAGTAGTGTTCCTAGAATTCTGATTTCTGCTAATCTCTCCGAAGGGGGTAAGCTGATCCGTCCAACTTCTTCCAATTGGAATGAGATCCCTAGAAGGTGTTCCAAATGTTGTAGTAAGCTTGTACTCCAAGTTTCTTCTTGATAGCATGTGTAGATTTTGAGTTATTGACCAATCATCACTGCAAAATTGAATTTAGCTAATTCGTTTTATACCGATATATCGATCCCTTCTGTACGGATCCTTTTTTTGTCGATTCCTCCTTAACTGATCCCTCCTATGCCGATCCCTTCTTCACTAGTCCCGTCTATACTGATCCCTTGTATGTCGATCCTTTTATACCGATCTCTTTTTATATGTGAAGTAATTTGCATGTTTTTTCCTTTCAGGTTAGTAGTGTAGATGTTTTTATTTATGCAAGTAGAATAGCTTTTGTTTTATTTTAATTAGCTCTCTTGCTACTTCGCTCTCATTTTCTTCTTGTTTTTATTTCATGTTGAATGCTACATATGTTGAAATGATAATAAATATGAGAGGCTAAACCCCTTCAATTTAGGGTAATGAAGCTCTCTAATCATGTTGATTTAACATAAGTTGCTCATATTTGTGCTTAATAACAATGTTTGAATGGATAAAAATTTTATTGTTTTAGTTTTAAATTTGATAGTCTATGTTGTTGACACCAAATAGGCTATGCTTAAAAAAACACAAACACAGATTACCTCTTCATCTACATATGATTATGGTAATAAAGTGGATTTTAAAATCAAAATTTGATGGACTATATTTCTAATCAATAGTTAATAGATCATGCTTAGAATAGATTTTATTTTCAATTTCATTGCAATTTTCATAAGAGTTAAAAAGTGGTTTAATGGGTGTGTTATAATTTGATGGTTTATATTGGACTAATTAATAGCACGAATATTCCATAGTTATGGTAAAAACATCAATTAAACTCACTAATGACCAAAAAAAGGATGAAAATTTCATATTGTGTTGATTTATGTGATCGTGATAGCTCTAAATTGCCTTCTGCTCTCATAATTTTATCAATTTTTATTTTTTGTTAGTTTCTAGAAATTTGTAGCCTCAAATAATTTCAAACTCTTGGTTAATTTGATTGAATAAAATTTTAAAATCTAAACAATTCACTACGGATCGATCCGTACTCGCTACGTACTAAAATTGTACACCGTGCATTTGCGGTTTATTTTTATTAAAATTTGATCGGCTATTTTCTAACTCGATGGAGAATTAGCCGTCAAACAAGTTTTTGGCGCCGTTGCCAGGAAATTGATTTGATTTGATTTTCTATTTTTTGGATTATTTTTGTTTGATTTTATTGTGTGTTTGTTTTGTGCGTTAATGTGCATCTAAAAAGAAAAAATGTTTTGTGTGATCTTTGTTTTCATTTTATTGTATGCTTGTTGTTTTTCCTTTGCATTTGCATTATATATATATATATATATATATATATATATATATATATATATATATATATATAAGAGCATATACAATTTCAAAACGAGAAAAATATTATACTTCACTTTTCATTTATATTTTACATTTTTGATTTAATTGTTTTCTAAAATAACACAGCTCTTTTCGCAAGACAAACAGTTCTGCCATTTATTGTTGCACACAACAGCCACCAACAATTGCCTAAATTTCTGTGCACAGTGCACATATCATCTCTGTGCAATTCATTTCTTAGACTACTACATACTCCACTTTTCTGTATCTCCTCCATCCTTCACCAAATTGCATATATCCACTTCTGCATAACCATATCAAACTGCTCTACCCAATCCTCCACCATCCATCAACAAACCAACCCCCTTACTGTTCCTCAACTACCCTCTATTAACATCCTCCACTACCTCAACTTGCTTCAGTCAACACATTCAAACATCCATCAACATTCCTCTAACCTTACATCCACTGTCACCAGTGCACACAAACAGCACCCCGCAACCACACTACTCTTCTACCAAATTAGCTTACACACAACTACCTCCCTCCAGAATCCAGATACAAACATCAGCAACCATATAACTCCTTCATCAGTACTCAACTACCTACATCATTTCTAACCAACAACAGAAGCAACATCTTCCACATCGTACCATTTCATTTCACTGCACGAGTCAGGCACCCTTACTTCAACCACCATTACGTACATACACTTCTATAACCATACCCATGGAACTGCTGCACTGAAAACTACCATTCAAATACCACTGTGACACTCCAAACTGCATGTACATCATCAAGCTCTGGCCATCATGCATTCCCTCCATAGCTATCAGTGCTTCTTCACTTACAGTACACAAACAACAGCAACAAATTGCCAACTTAAACAAATGTTCTAGCCGACGACTACAGTCACCCAACCACTTCCCTCATCAACTAAACCGTGCATTTCTCCACTCACCATCTCTACTACCACTGCCATACAAGCCATCCATCCATACAAATACCAAACCATCAACTTGCATAAACTTGTCATTGCTTACTACCTCATCACAGCCACTAGCATCTCAGTCTGCACCTGATCAAGTACCACATAAACCATCAATAACAACTGCCTACACTCCAACAATAACTTATAACACACAGTCACTGCCCTCTTCCCCTTCAACCATAATGTGCACATCAACAACCTTCAATAGTTCTGCCTGCATACAAGCATACATCTCTTCCTATCTGCACATTTTCACCAAACAACCCACCTGCAAACAACTTGCAAACTTACAGACAAAACTGTGCAACCTAGAAACTAGCCATTACACTGTCATACCACAAACTATCATACCACAGAACTGCCCCTTGCCTGCAAGCTCAACTTTCATAACAAATAGACTACACACCTGTCAACATCCCCTATTGTACATTACAGCAAACTGTCACCTTCTTCCTTCTTTCAATACAAATTAATTGCAGTCATCATCCTCATACATCAAAACCTTCATCAATACAACCATTCCATAACAGCCACAACTGCATCAACTTCCTGCTACTTATGCATCAAACCACTTCTGCCATCTCAAAACCACATTACTGCCATCAACATCTCCTCACTACTGCCAATTTGCCACTTCGCTAATTCATTCCACAGTCATCGATCGGATATACAAACTATTGTGAAGTGTGCTTCTGTTGTACTTGTTTTCTATCAATCCGTGCTGCCATGTGGATATCATCTCAGCCATTCATATGCTTCAACGCTCGAGATTCATTCTATTTGCTGGTGCAGATTACCACCTACTCGGGCTAAAACATCAAGGCCCAGTTCTCTTTTATTATATAAATACTTGTTGCTATTGTATTTTTTATTATTCGAATCATCAGCTTGCAATTGTACAATTTGTATCAATTCCACTTCAATAAAGAAATATCAATTACATTTTATCATCAATTTGTAATATGGTATCAGAGCATTCAACAGCCTAACGGCATAAGTTTGAGATCCACAAATCTTTTGCATCATTTTTCCCATTTCAAGATTGCTCTTTATTCTCTTCTCAGTTAAATTTCATCATCGAAGAGTTATACCCTTCCCGATTCAAGTGTATCCACCAGCATTTTTTCGCTAATTCATCGTGCTACACCTAGCAAGAACCTGAACAAGTTCAAATTCTTGACTGGTCGCAACGATTTTTTGTGCCTCACCAATATTGTTTTGGCTGCACTACATATTTCTTGTGCCTCGCCAATACTGTTTGGCTGCACTTCCCATTCAAGAAACCGGATTAGTCACGCATAAAGATGGCAGACAAAGAAGCAAGCGATGAAAGATCATCAACCACTTCAAGAAACGACAAAAGAGAAACTGCTGCATCAGAAACAACATTAATCAAACACAAAAGTCAAATCATCACCATCCCGCTTGATGAGGACAACTATATAGTCTGGAAATATCAGATTGAAACAGCCTTGATGGGATATGGCCTTCAAAACTATATCAAGAGGACAATAGCCACACCACCTGCAGTCACAGAAGAAGACAATGGAGTAACAGTTAGCAACCCGGAATACACAAGATATCTAAAGCAAGACAACTTACTTTCGTCATGGTTACTATCATCCATCAGCTCAAGCCTATTATCACAAATAGTTGGCTGCAACTCGTCATATGATATTTGGTCATCAATAGAGCGGATATTCAGTTCACAATCAGCCGCAAGAATTATGCATTTTAAAAGACAGTTGCAAAATTCAAGAAAAAATGATATGTCAATGAGAGAATATCTTGCCAAGATCAAATCTTTATGTGATAAACTTAATGCAATTGGTCATAAAATTTCTAAAAGCGAGCAAATTCTCACCATAACAAATGGACTAGACGATGAGTATGAATCAGTGGTGACCTTTATAGCATCGCAACAAACTCTACCAGATTTACAGTCAGTACAGTCTGCATTACTTGCCCATGAGGGCAGAATTGAACATAGAAGAGCCATGCAAAGTGAATTTTCAATCAATTATGCTAGCAGTTCAAGAAACAGAATACGACAAGGCAACACAGCAAATCAAGGAAGCAAGTAGGATGGTCAAAGAAATAATTACACACAAAGAGGAAGGGAAAGAGGAAGATGGAGCAACAATAATAGAGTAAAATACCAAATATGTGAAAAATTTGGTCATATAGCTAGCAAGTGCTATTTCAGATTCAATAAAGACTTCACTGTTACACAGCAAAATCAAAGTCCCAATGTTAACATGACACAACTGGATCAACAGTAGAAAAGCAACAATGAAGGTTCAAGAACTTAACCAATCAATTCAGACGAAGCCAAATTAGACAACACAAGCCTGGATGATTGGTACCCAGACTCGGAAGCAACTAATCATGTGACAAGTAACCTTCAAAACCTCAATTTAGGCAACAAAAGTTACACAAGTACGCAAGCTATACATTTGGGTAATGGTGAACCAACAAGTATATCACATGTTGGCATAGGAACTATTCAAGATAAAAGAGAATTATATTTAAACAATTTATTGAGAGTTCCAAAAATTAAAAAGAATTTAATTAGCGTATCCCAATTTGCTAATGACAACAAAGTATACTTTGAGTTTCACCCAAATTTTTGTTTAGTTAGAGATTTTCTAAGTAAAGATATATTATTGCAGGGTAGTTTGAGTAAGCGACTGTACAAATTTAACGCTGTGAAGAAATCTGAACCAACAGAGAAGAAGTATTGGTGCAACAGTATTCACACCAGTGATCAAAACAGAAAAAATATTTTAGATCATTGGCATTGTAAACTAGGGCATCCTAGTATGAAAATTGTAAAAAGATTTTTATTGGATAATAAAATTTCTTTTCAAAATAATGATATTTCTGATATATGCACACACTGTCAGTTAGGAAAAAGCCACAAATTGCCCTTCAGCAATTCTGAAACTGTATATGAAAATCCTTTTGAATTGATAACTGCAGATCTATAGGGACCAGCCCCACTAAATTCCATACAAGGGAACATGTACTACTTATCTTTTGTTGATGCATATAATAGATACACATGGATATTTTTTCTCAAATCAAAATCTGAAACTCATGATGCCTTAGTCCATTTTATTTCACTGGCTGAAAAACAATTTAATTTTAAGGTAAAAATTGTGCAAACTGATGGAGGGGCTGAATTTTACCTACTTAAAAAATATTTTCAAAATAAGGGTATATTGCATAAAATCACTTGTACTTACACATCTGAGCAAAATGGGCTTGTCGAAAGAAAGCATAGGCACATAGTAGACACAGACCTAACATTATTATCTCAAGGATCATTACCCTTAAAATATTGGCAAGAGGCATTCACCACAGCTGTTTATCTTATAAACAGAATACCAAGTAAAGTGCTTGATTACAAATGTCCTTATGAAAAGTTATTTGGCATTAAACCTGATTATGATAATTTAAAAACTTTTGGGTGCTTATGTTTCTCCTATCTTAGACCTTACAACAAACATAAATTGAGTTTAAGGTCAAGTCCATGTACCTTTCTAGGATATTCTATAAACCAAAAAGGATATAAATGTCTTGACAAAAATGGTAAGATTTCTATATCAAGACATGTTGTGTTTAATGAAAATAATTTTCTTTTTGCAGGTAAAAGATTGGTAGACAATAAAGACACAACAAATCAATACACTGATTATGTCAAAGTATGCCTGCCCACCATACCAGAATTAACTATTCAGGAAGAACAGGAAAACAATAAAAGACTTGAAAGATCAGAATCCATTGCAGAAACAAAATCTGATTATAGTGCAAGTGATACACATGAGTAGCCAGCATAACAAATCGAAGAAAATGATGAAGCACAGTCACCTGACAACTCAACATCTAGCAGTAGCAGACCTGCAGTCATAGACATGACACATAATGTGCAGGAAACAGGGCATCATATGATGACAAGGTCAAAAATTGGCATTTTCAAGCCTAAAATATACAATGCAAGTGCAGATATCATGGAACCAGTCACATATGAGCAAGCAGTTAAAGATATAGAGTGGAGAAAAGCCATGAAAGATGAGTACAAAGCATTAATAAAAAAGCAAACATGGGATCTAGTGTCACCTCCAAAGGATAAAAACATTGTTGGATGCAAATGGACCTATAGGATCAAAAAGGATGGTAATGGAAAAATAACAAAGTACAAAGCAAGGCTAGTCGCTAAAGGCTACTCTCAACAATTTGGATTTGACTTTAACGAAATTTTTTCGCCCGTAGTCAAACCCACTACCATCAGGATCATACTTAGCATTGCATTAAACAATCAATGGAAAATTAGATAGCTGAATGTACAAAATGCTTTTTTCAATGGAGACTTACAAGAAGAAGTATATATGCATCAACCAAAAGGGTACATCACAAAAGGAAGTGAAGATAAAATCTGCAAATTACGTAAAGCTATTTATGGTCTCACACAAGCATCAAGAGCTTGGTACGAGAAGCTCAAAGCAACACTAACAAAATTGGGATTCAAACCAACCAAGACAGACAATTCATTATATACCAAAACCACTAATCATGAAGTCACACATATATTAGTGTATGTCGACGACATCCTCATCACTGGGAATAATGAAAGTGACATCATTAAAGTCATACAGATGTTGGATCAAAACTTTGTTATCAAAGACTTGGGGACACTTGATTATTTTCTTGGAATTCATACTCTTACTTGTGGTTGATTTGATGGTCATCCCCTGATTTTGATTGGGAGTGTGTTCCGAGGTGGGCGTAGTGCTGCTACGTTACCTCCAGCCCGTGTGCGTAATTGGTATATCTACCCTTGCATTGTCTTGTATGCCGTATCACCTACCATAGCGAGCCTTACTACGAATTTGTTTCTTTCCCATAGCCCATGGAGTATTTAGGGTAGTCTTCCGATCTAGAAATATGCTGATACTGGATAGACTACTGGGACTATTACGTGTTAAGGGGAATATTGGGTCACTCCTTAACGCTATTTTAAAGTAAGTTTATTTTACTGTAGACATTATTATAATAGCACAATATTACTATATAGTAAATAGTTTAACGGATTCTTAAAGGATGGGCGATTCCAAGCATCGTTTAAGTTACTGATGCATTTTTGTTACTGTTCACTTGAGTTGATATACAGTTCATAATTATTTATGTCCTGACTCGAGTGTTTTGTGTTTTGCTTTACGCTCGAGTCAGACTAAGTGATTCAGCATTCAAGACTCACCTTCGGAGTTGGAGCTTTACTTGAAGATCCAGCCATCTATTTTGTTTTCAGTATCCAGTGATTCCAGTGATGTATTCTGATTTGTACCTGATGTATTTTGTTACTCTTTTGTTGTATCTTGTTTAACTCTAATGTATCTTATATATATAGTAGCTTCATGAACTACTATCTCTTTTACTTCTGATGCATTATTATTTACTCTGTGTCTGTGATATGTGTTTATTTATTTACTGTATATTCTGAGATTTGCCAAATTTTATTTATAATGCGGTATTATAAGCCATTCAAGTCCAACACGTGCGGATGCGAATGGCTGAAAATCTCGCGTTGTTACATGTGGTATCAGAGCTTTGGTGGCTCAAGGCAAAACTCAGCATATATGGTTAATGTATTTACAGAATCACTTTCATTCGAGTTTGGATCTATTCCTTTTTAACACGATTCCTTTGAATTTTGGAACGTTCCCTGCGGTTCCAAAATCCATTCATGTCCCTCACTATTCGTCTTCTTTTGATTTTGGAGTATCCCATAACTCCACTTCGAATGATCTTTATAATGAGTCGGCATTCCCGCCAATCTCAAATTTATTTGAAAAGGGGTGAAACTCCTTTACAACAGCATCGATTCACCAAAGATTTTATATCCTCAGTTTAGATGCTAGTATCTCTTATAGTTCCGAACTCTATCTCTTGAGACTGAATGTAGAGTTTCCTCAGAAATCCACATCGATCTTATTCTTTAATTCACGGTTGACCCGGTTAAGGTTGCCCGCGATTTATATAAGCTTATCCATCTTCCTATTCTGTTATTTAATCATCTCATCTTTGTTTCCAACTTATCTTTAAATCATTCTTGAAGTGTATTTGTAAACTAACATTTAAATGTTTTATATATTGTGTTGTTTGAGTTGTTGATGTTGATTTGGGTTTCTGATCGATTCGTCTGATCAACGCTATCGATAAGATTTCCAAAACATTTGAACAGAGCAAACTTACACAATATGTTTTTCAAATTTAGCAATGAAAAAAAAAATTTAATGAAATTTTTTTGTAACTATATCATAAATCTTTTTATGGATTTTTTTATTGAATTGGTTGTTAAGAAATAATAATTGATTTTATATATCATTGGCTCTTGTTTCATATATAAATAATTGAACTATAAAACATGGTTATAAATCTATTTGGAAATTTAAAATGAATTTAAAACAAGAATTTGAGAATTTAATTTTCGATGGTTTCAAACCTTGTATTTAATGTTTTGAAAGGGAATACTATTTAAAGTATTTTCTAATAGAAATTTGTTTCTAAAGAATTTTAAAGTTTAAATTAGTGCTCTTCTCTTTGTTGTTGGAAAATAATTTCGGTGATGACTGCAGCATCATCGACATTCATTTTCGAGTTTCGAAGTGAAGAGACCATTCTGTAGTCTTGCTACAGTTTTGTTTTGGGGAATTTAATTGATTTGAATTTCTAAAATAAGATTGGATTTATAACATATGTTGATATATGATTTAAAATTTGAATGGATATATATATAGTATATGTGCATTTATTTATCTCTAAATAGTTTGGAATTTGTCGAAAATTTAATTCCTAAATTTTATCTTGAAGGATAATTTTAAGTATAATTTCAAGCTTTGAATAAATATTCAAGCTTGAAATGATTAAATTGGGAAGTTCAATTTGTATAATGCATAATTTCATTCTAATATAACTTACCTAAATTTTCAGAAGTT
This sequence comes from Allium cepa, assembly GCA_030765085.1. Taxonomy (NCBI): domain Eukaryota; kingdom Viridiplantae; phylum Streptophyta; class Magnoliopsida; order Asparagales; family Amaryllidaceae; genus Allium; species Allium cepa. The sequence continues at coordinate 241,055,274 of CM060944.1, forward strand.
GAATATGTAATTGGATAATATAAAGTTTGAAAAGATTTTATAAATAAAATTTGAGTGGTTAGAACAAATTTTATACACTTAAATTTTAGTTATAAAAAGATTAACAGAGGTAAATAGAGAAAATGGGTAATGGAATAACTTACAATATAAAATGATGTTAAAGGAACTAAAATAAAATTAAAGCAGTCATAATAAGTGTAAAATATTTAGCATAGATGAGAAAATATATTGAGAGGAATAAATTTAGTTATAATTAGGAATAAAGAAGAATTAAATTTTATTGAGTACATTATGAGTATAATAAAAGATTTTTTTTAAAATCCATGATTTTAGATATTGTTTATTTAAGATAATTGGATGATAAGATAATGAAATTAGAGATAGCTAAGATTTATTTAACTTACGTAAAATTAATTTTCAATTTAATTTGAAAATTTTCATGGTTTCAAATTTATTATTTTATTTTGTTTTTCAAACTATCTTTTGATTGTCCTTATTTCTCTTATCTTGTTACAAAATGGGGAAGTTATTGCTTATACCAGTCTGTTTACAAATCTTTCTATAATCTTTGATAATCTTTGGTACTTATTTTTAATCTAAGCACACTGCTTGTCATCCACAGACCTTCAGTCAAGCGGAAAGGGTAAATCAGATTCTAGAGGATCTTTTTCGTGCTTGGATTCTTGATTCTGGAGGATCTTGGGAAGATCATTTCCACCTTGTTAAACTTACCTATAACAACAGTTATCAGGTATAATTTTAATCTTCTTGTCATCTTGTCTTAATCCTATTTCATTCAATCTTTTTCTGTGCTTTCCCATACCTCATTTCTTTTCGAGGATGAAAAGTTTGAGTAGAGGAGAGTGTAACAACCCTGCATTTTATGATTATTTTAATTGTATTTCCGATTTAAAAACTTTATTTTATTTAATGAAATGAATAAATTCTGTAATTTTAAATATGAATTTTTGATTTTGATGTAAGTTTGAATTTCAAACATGAATAAATAGAATATTTTCCAAAAATGTGAATTTTGGTCAATATGGTCAAACTTTGACTTTTAAATTTAAAATTTAAAATTTTAAAAATTTGAATTTTATATTTTATTATGAAAATAAATAAAATTTCAAGAATACTACTATTCATTTCGTTGAAATCCAATTAATATTGTGAAAGTTGTGCTTTTTACAATATTATATGTAAATTGATTTATTTAACAAATTTGTCTATTTTAATTTATATAAATAATATTTTTGTTTGTTCTAATTTGTGAATATATGTGTAACAAGACATGCTATTCATATATTTTATTTTAAAAATATTTTTAAAGTGTTGTTATAATTTTCAAAATGTTAATTGTATTTTGTTTATATAATTAAATTCTAGTTTCAATTATTAAGCTATTTTCTCATTTTATTTCTACTTTTCCTTAAATTATTTTTTATTTTCTTTTTCATTTTATTTTTTTCAGCCTTTTATTTTTATTTACTGAATTTTTATTTGTTTATTTTGATAAAAGAAAATAGAAATTTGAAGAGACAAAGGCCCTTTCATTTTCTATGTCCTTTCATTAACTTTGTCTTTTCATTTTCATTTACCTTTTCACCTCCTTTCTTTTGGCCGTACACTTCTTCCTTGTAGCCGTATGTTTTCTCATTTCAATTCACATGAAAAATATTCTCCTCATTTTAAAACTCAAGGCCAAAGAAAAGGTAATGGCTTCTTCCACTTTTTCTCTTCACTTTTTCTTCTTATTTTACATTGATTTTGACTTGATCTTCCTTGTGCTTTGCTAGGCCACTACCACCCTCAACTCCACCGCCATCACCTCCTCCATCTACAGCAATAACCACTCCCCCTCCTCTGACCAAGGCAGGCCCTGACCACTTAATGATGCTCACACCACAAACTTTGTACCAAACCCTTTGAAATTGCTAGCCGAGCTCATGTTTCACCATTCCCCTTCATATATGCACTTCAGCCACCCCCTTAGCCACCACCACCAGCAACTGCACCTCCTCTGGCCACCACTCTAGCCATCAACACATCTAACCTGACCTGTACTAGCCTGGGCCGAGCCTACTTGCCTTTGGCCGGGCCAAAATATTGCACACAACTCCTTTTTGCCTTCACCCCTTGTCTTCTACATGTTGCAACACCTACCCGTTCACATCTCCATTTCTAACCCGCCCTACATGACCCATATCTGGGCCATCTACCACTATTTGATGATCATGGCTGAGCATAAGATCCCCTATGGTCAAGCAATTTGAGTGGAAAGCAAGGTCAAGTCGCTTTTCTCTTTGTTGCTTCCTATTTTCAAATTATTTCAATATAAATTTTGTGTTGTATATTCATGTGTTGCATTTTCTTGTTTAGTTTGTTGCTTACAAGATCATATCTTCGCTCTCTCTCATTTGAATCAAGTCGTGCTGTGTCGTGCCATATCGTGCTTTCTGAAATTTATTCGTGTAGTTTGATTTGCTAACTCCAGCTTGAAAAGGTGAGTCCTTCTCACTATGACATGTTTACTTATGAAATAGTGAATTGGTGACAAGTGATTGGTAACTAAAAAAAATGTTATGCAAGTAAATGATGATTATATGATATGATATGCTATGCCATGCTAGTACTATGTTTACCTTGTTAATTATCACCTGACATCTGATATATGACATTATATTGTAACATTGACATGTTAGTATAATTGTTTATATTTTTTATGTATATGTTCACACTGCAAGTTCCCTGTTAGAATAGAATCACTATGGGTTGAAATGATACATTCCCGAATGGACATTAGAATAGGAAAAATCATTATGAGCTGAAATGATAGGCTCAAGTGATTTTACATTTTATTTGACTTGGGATTGCGGGTTTGAAATGGTCGAACCCGGGTTTTCTTTTTAAATTGCGGATTGAAATGATACATATCCGTATCACTTGACCTAGGTTTGAAAATTATATACAGACCCCGTGGTATATTTTTAAATGATTTTTCTTAAAATATGTATTTTTAAAAGTATAAAATTTTTATTTAAAAATATATATTTTATGGTTTTAAGAAGGCTAAATGTTAAGTTTTGATTTTTTCGAATTTAAGTATGTAAATATGAAGTAAATGTGATTTTTTGACTTTAAATTATATTTTTTAAAATGTAAATAAATAATGGAAATTAAATATAAAGTTTTGAAATTATATTTGAAGTAAAATATTAAGTTTTATTTAATTTATAAGTTGAGAAAACAGTGAATCTTGACTTAATAAATGAATTAAGTTTAAATTGGATATTTGACTTAAAAAAAAATTATTGTGATAAATAATATGTTAATTATTTAAATGTGAAAATTTTGAAGTCTAAAATATGATTTATAAGTATAAAATTTGCTGAAATTGAAGTTTTATTGTTTTTTAAAACTTATAATAAAATCTGGAATTTTATTAATAGCATTTCCAAAAATGCCGTGATCTTATGGCAGCATTTTTAAATGCTGTTTTTTTGAATTTAACTATGTTGAAATAACTAAATATCTATTACGGCATTTTATAAATGCCGTTATTCCTAAACTAAACTATTTTGAAAACTATAAGCTACGATAGCACTTTATAAATGCTGTTGTTGCTGTAATTTGACAATGTTTTGAAATGCTATAGATTTTAACACTTTTAGAGTTATATTTTAAAGTGTTAAATAATTTAACTTTTGAAATTGATTATTTGTGAAATTTTAAGAGTTTTGAATATATTTTTATATTTAAATTTGAATTTTTAATGAATTTAAATTAAATTTGAATTTAAATAAGGTTTCCTTGGTTATGTGTTAATTTGAGTGAAATGAAATGACATGAATGAATTTTTGAATGAAATTTTGAAATGTGTTTTGAAATGATATTTAAATGACATATTTGATTTTAAAAGGTATTTAAATTTGAATATTTGAATTTGAATTCAAATAATGATTTGATAATAAGGTTCACTCGAAAGGATATAATATTTTAATGATTGAAATGGTTTGAGTGACATGATCTTTATTTTGATAAAGAATGTGAATCTGGAATGATATTTGATTTTGATAAATGAATATTTGAAGTTTATATTAATATGAAAGGATATTTGGTTTACTTGTAATTCAGGTTTATTTTAATGATATTGAACTTTATTAAGTGATTATTTCAAAGCTAAATAATATGAAAGTGAATTTGATATGTGTGTGTGTGTGTGTGTGTGTGTGAGTTTTCAAATTTAGTTTTGAAATATGGTATATTAAAGCTTTGAATTATATTGAAAGATTTAATAGTTTATTTTGTGGACCAAATCGATATTTGAAATTGATAAGATTTGAAAAGGTTTGGTGGGAAACTAAATTGAATTGAAATTGATGGTTTGAATTGAATTAAATTGGAAATTTGGTTTCATTAAATAAATTTGTAAAATGTAAAGAATTAAAGGAAGGTGCCATTATTTCAAATGTATGATTTCGAAATGTTATGATTTTCTAAGTGTAATGATTTCAAGTATTTTGGTTTCGAAAGAGTTATAACTTTGAAAGTATTATGATTTTTGAAAGGAATATAGTTTTGAAATGAAATGATTTGATTTTTTGAAGTATGAACTATTTTGAAATGACCACAGCGTTATAATAACATTTGGTTGTTAAAGAGACCAGGATCGGAAGTTGTCATACTCTCTACCAACTTCGAAAACCACTTTAACAACCGTGTACGTGGTGGAGATTTCAGAATGAAGTAAGATGGTGGCGACGTCCTTGAGGTATATTACATGGACCCAACTCCCGTGAGTTGGCAAAAGGTGGCTAAAATAGGAGCGATCTCGGGCCAAAAGGGGTAGCCCCTTTGGTCGGACGCACTTTTTCAATACTGTACTCTTACTTGTGGTTGATTTGATGGCCATCCTCCGATTTTGATTGGGACTGTGTTCTGAGGTGCGTGTAGTGGCTGCTACGTTACCGCCAGCTCATGTGCGTAATTGGTATATATACCCTGGCATTGCCTTGTGTGCCATTTCACCTACCATAGCGAGCCTTACTATGAGTTTGTTTTTCTCCCATAGCCTATGAAATATTTAGCGTAGTCTCCCGATCTGGAGATATGATGATACTGGATGGACTACTGGAACTATTACGTGTTAAGGGGAATAATGGGTCACTCCTTAATGCTATTTTAAAGAAAGTTTATTTTACTGTAGACATTATTATAATAGCGCAATATTACTACATAGTAAATAGTTTAACGGATCCTTAGAGGATGGGTGATTCCAAGCATCCTTTAAGTTACTGATGCATTTTTGTTACTGTTCACTTAAGTTGATTTACAGTTCATAAGTATTTATGTCCTGACTCGAGTGTTTTGTGTTTTGCTTTACGCTCGAGTCAAACTGAGCGATTCGGCATTCAAGACTCACCTTCAAAGTGGGAGCTTTGCTTGAAGATCCAGCCATCTATTTTGTTTCCGGTATCCAGTGATTCCAGTGATGTATTCTGATTTATACCTAATGTATCTTGTTTAGCTCTGATGTATCTTGTTTAGCTTTGATGTATCTTGTTTATATAGTAGCTTCATGAACTACTATCTCTTTTACTTCCGCTGCATTATTATTTACTATGTGTCTGTGATTATTTATTTACCGTATATTCTGAGATTTGCCAAATTTTATTTACAACACGGTATTTTGAGCAATTCAAGTCCGACACGTGCGGATGCGAATGGTTGAAAATATCGGATTGTTACAATTTCTTTGGATTTAGGTCAATGGTTAGGACCTCTCACTTACCAATTAGTTATTATACATTTTAAAATGTTGTTTTAAAATGGTTTTTAGATCCTAAAATGTGTTTTTAACTTTAATAAACACATATGCTAATTTCAAATGATTTGGAAATGAATTGTAAAAATCGTGTTCTTATGGATCTCCCTTGCCCTTATGGTTATCCCTTTAGATTTAGGCTTCACTTTGATATGTATGAATGTATGGTTGTTAGGATATATTATATACAATGATTGCTAGAATGTTTGACATTGGAATGGCTGAAAATGCCAATTGAATGGTGATCTTGTTATAAGGATAAGTTAGGGTTCATTATTGATGGATAAGTGATGATCCATAGATCGACTTAATGTGATCCATATGGGGCAATAAGGACAGCCTCATTTGGCTGCTTTCTAGGTTTCAAGTCATTTTATCAAGTAGTATAGCCAATCAAAGATGGATCACTAGTGATTTGGAGGCTATAGATCAGTGGGAAGTTTCTTCAGGGCATGCTCAGGCTTTGGGATGGTTCACTTGGATTTATTGGATACTTACTTTAAGTCATAGGGCTTGTTTGGAAGCATGGGCCAATGAAGCAAAAGAAGGAGAAACTTGGCTAAGGAATGGATCGGTACTGATCCATGAGGTATCGATCAGTGATGGTGATGGATCGATGAAGGAGAATCTCACGTGGAGAAGCATAGTCAGTGGCGTTGACGTGTGGGATCAGTTATGGCTACAGATCCGTGAAGGGGGGTCTCATGTGAAGAAGCATAGTTAGTTGCATTGAAGTGTACGATATGTGAAGGCATGGATTGGTAGCATTGGAACGGTGGCGATGGATCGGTTGCCATGGATCAGTGGTCATGGATCGGTATAGAGGAAGTGAGTGCTACGAGTCATGGAGATGATTCATGATTTCACTTGATTCGAGTCATACCTTCCATTTTTGTGCTTAGGCTTGGGTTGAGACCAAAACCCTAAGTTTCGATGTTGATTTTCGACAATAACAACTTACGATTCGACTATGATGATTCCACAATGGGAAGTGATGGCTTTGAAGATGGATCACTATACTTCAAGATGCAGAGTGGGCGACTATGACTTGGATTGGAGTAATTTTTGGAGGAAGGTTGGGATGAATGATGATATTCTACAACTAACGATGGCTATCTTGAATAGTTCCCAAACGCGACAAATTCAGACGGGAGTTGTCAAGACAGTTCCAAGATGAGCTCTACTACAAATGACCTATGCAAAGGGATAATTGATATTCATAGACTTCGAAGTGTACTCGTAAAGCAGGGATATGTGAGGATTCTCACTTGTGAATGCGACATGCCCCAAATTACATGAGATTTATATCTATTTTTTCTTGGACAAAGTGTAATGGCAGTCCGATTCTTGGCCTACAGTGTGGCATAGATTCAAGGACCAAGAAAATGGGACGTTGAGTAGTCATCGACTACGTGATGGGTCATATGAGTATTATATATCCAATGCACTTAGTGAGTGAATGTGAGGATGGATGGTGGATGCTATGTTTATTTGGTTCTTTATCACCCTAGGAATGTCACACGATGTAGATATTATCGATGTATATATATAGACACCCTTACTACTTTGATGTATAGTATACCCATGATGAATATGATATAGAATAGCGTATATCTTATGTATGTGCTTACTCTGTGGATGCATGGGCATGTCATGTATGACTTTACATACCATTTGTCCTAGTATAGTGACTTTATGGTATTTGATATTATCTACCTCTCACACCAGACTGTATTTTGTCTTGAAATTTCATGCTTTGCTTCCTATTATTTTGGATACCCTTAAGTGAGTAGATTTGTAATATAAGGTCTGGTGAGCACATAGAGATGGGGAGATGATGAGTAGCAGATCACACTCTAGTATTATTACATTTACTTATTATGATTTGCTATTCCACTACACAATACTATAGAGCTTGCTAGTGCCCTTACTATTTAGATAAGTTTGTTTGTGAGTTATTATTTGATGTATAACTCTATCACTTATGTTGTATACGTATGGATCTATTTACTTTGATTTCTTTAATTCATTCAGTTATTACTATATCCCTATTTTATATTTACAATATTTACTATTATTGATTATTAAGTGCGCTGTGAGATATACGATAATTTCTATGATGTTATATTTACCTTACAACTTAATGGCCATCCTACATTGATCGGGCATCATTGTAGTGCACTACACATGTATTATTAGGTGATGATGGTGTAGGACGTTCGTCATATTATGTATCAGAACTTAGGTTGCGTAGTTTAACCTAAGGGATACTGTGATACAGTGGAGATAGGAAAGGAGTTCTCACCCAAAACTAGATTGAGAGTGTGTGTATATATATATACACGAGAGTGTGTACTTGTTATAGATTTTTGTTTTTAAAACTATATAGTAGTATATAGTATATAAGTCACACTGCACACATGAGTACTACTTAAGTAGGATTCCTTATAGAGAGACTAATTGTCATGATTACATATTAAATGATGAATAATTTTCAAGGAATGCTTCTAGAAACTCCGTTTCCAGAGTCAAAGAAGGAGCTGGCTCGGGAGCTGTTAATCCTGATTTGCAGACCATGTTCAATACCATGATGTAGAACATGCTATAGAATGGTCAAGTAGCCACTACGAATGTTGCTATTGATGTTAGTGCTTTAGTGTAGGCATCCAGAGCCAATTTCACTAAGCTGAAAAAAGACTTTGCTATTCTTTATGGAAAACCGTTCCAAGGCACATAGTCGACGATGGAAGTGCGGGATTAGCTTGATACATATGAAAGGATCTTCGATGACTTAAAGCTTAACAATAATATGAAAAGGCGATTGGCTTCCCAAAAGATTCAAGGGTAAGCCATGAACTGGTGGAATGCAGTGGGAGCCTCTACTCCCGCGGATCTATTTACTAATGACTAGTTCAAAGCCAGATTCGAGGAGCAGTTTAGACCGACTCCTCAGAAGGTCTTTTTCCATAAATTTATGAACCTAAAGCAAGGGGATACGACTATCTCTGAGTACATTGTTGAGTTCAACACTGTAATGAAACATGGGATGTCCTTCATCGACACTCCATCGAATAAGAATGAGAAGTTCGTCGTTGACCTAGATGACTACTTGAGTGAGAAACTTGTGAGCCATATTGATAAGACTTTTAGATTGTCAAGAAGGCTCTAAGACATGGGGGCCCTTATCCGAAACTGAAAGCCATTATTCCTACGGAAGAACCAAAGTCGCAATCGGGCGAGGGATGCAAGAAGAAGTGGAATAACAAGAGGAATTAGTTTTCAAACAAAGACGACCGGAAGAAGAAGATCAAAAGCGAGGCGATGTGTTATAAATGCTTGGAAAATGGCCACTTTAGCAGAGACTACTAAGCTTAAGGTGTGACGACCCGACTTTTTCTCCACAGAAAGTCGCAACATCATAAAGAAAGAAAGGGATAAAAAAGAGAAAAGAAAGAGAAGAAAGAAGAAACAACACTAGAATCTCAACAGCGGAACGAATAAATTATATTAATAACATAAATATTACGTAGTATACAACACTAACCAGAGTTACACAGAATATACATCACATACAAGACAGTTATAAACACATGTCTAGTTATTACAATTCAATACAACTCAAACAAGAGATACCAACATAGAGAATACACAGCAGAACTATATATCTAACGCCGAAGCCTCCTGCTCCATTGCCCCTCATAATTCGTCAAAAGCTAACTTGAATCCCTTGGCCACTCGTAAAAAATTGAGTACCCAAGAGTTTAAGAAAACATAAGATAAACTCTGGGTCAGACATGGGTCTGGTGTGAGTAACAGGTTAAAGTTGCTTAACTTTGAAAAACCTTTGAAAAGAAAGGTATCACGTAAGACTTCCCACACATAAACATGGAAAAGTTTTTACCTTACGTAGGAAATCCAGTGATATTATAATAGGTCTAGGGTTTTCAAGTAAATAGAAAATAGCCGAAATTGTTACATCTATTAAATTCCAGCTACTAGCCACAAAAATGGGTAATACAATCAAAACCGTTGGCACTTATTGGATTTTGGGTTCCATCAATGGCAGGGCTACCGGGGTACCGCCCGTCACAGTACGTGACCTAGATCAACGTACCGAGGATCACTCCCAATCCCCTACAACACAAGATCGGAACCATCCCTTACTGGACAGTCCCGAACAAGAAAACCCGCAACTGGCGTACGTTCCAACCGCCCACACGGCCGAAATAAAAAGGGACTTCTAGACAGGGGAATATCTCGTCCTACTTGGGCATGACCCACTTAGCCTTGCTGCACCTTCCCTGTTTTAGCCATTCCTGGTTGATGAGGCTTAAGGCTACGATTACCTTTAGAGAACACATCTCTTAGAATGCTCATCGTCCACCTGACGATGTTCTGAAAGCATTCAATCCATACAAGTTTGTTCCGGGTTCGAACGAAATCGAAGGCATTATCTCGTTACACTCATTTTGGAATCACCTTCAGAGTTAACGACGATAACCCTTGCACTTTGAATCTTCATCTCAAATCTGAAAGTACTACCCGTCAAACTCATCTTGGAATCACCTCAGAGTTATACTGACGAATAGTCCTTACACCTCGAGTCTTCACTCTTCACAAGAGATTCACGACCTATCGTTAATTTGGATCGATGTGGTTTTCGAATATCCAAATATGGAAACCCGATCCCGGTCTCATCGAAATCCAAAGCGTGTCTTTTAAGGCTAAGTTGTTTTAGAGTTTAAAACAATTCAATTATCTATATACAACCAGATAGATAATACACATACCACAAAAGACAGTCATCACAACAGATAATCCATATCATTATCAAAAGGTAATCCAAATCATCATCACAATGCAACCAATGCATCCATATTACTCAACATTATTTTTCTCATTTCTGAGATTCAAACCATTCAAGACAATTCATATCATCCATTCATATAAGCAATGATTAATAATCACACCAAATATAATTAATTTAAAATGAATTAAATTAATTACACCATCTCTAATAAATTTAAAGTAAATTAAATTAATCACTTCATCAATATCAACTTGCTTATATTACTATTAATTAATTATCAACCAAATAATTAATCATCAATCAATTATTCATTTTAATTAATCATTTCTGATTAATTAACCTTTAATTACATTCAAGTAATTATCCACTAATTAATTTCTCAAATTAATTATACTTAACCAAATACAGTAATTAGTCTTTAATTACTTCCTTAATTAATTAACTATAATTAATTACATTACTTCTTAATTAATTACATTAATTAATTCCTTCATTTATTAATTAGTTCCAAATAAATCTATTCTTAATTACATCATTAATTATAATAATTAATGATTTCTAATTATATTTTCTATTTAAATTAATTACATTAGGTAATTAATCTTCATTTAAACCATAATTGTTAATCACCTTTGATTAACCCATTCAGTAATTAACTACCCTTAATTACTTCACCAAATAAATTAATTACTCATTAATTAATTATCTCAAATTAATCCCTTGATTAATTTATAAAGTAATTTACTCAAATTACTTTCATCAATAAATCACCTTCAATTAATTACATACAGTAATTACCCATAAATTACTTCCTTAAGTAATTTCTCTTCATTTAATTACATTAAGTAATTATACTTCACAAATCATCAAATGACTATTCTAAATTAATTAAACTGAATTAATTAACTTATCTAATCAAATTAAACTCAATTAATTACAATAAGCAATCAATTCCTTAATTACTTCCATAAGTAATTATACTTAACAATTTACACAGATAATTATCTTTAGATTAATTAACCTAATTAATAATTAAAATTAATCACATTAATTAATTATTAAATAATCCTTAGTTAATGACCTTCATTAACTATTAACAATTCATTAATTATTTTTCTAAAGTAATTAACTTAATTTAATGATTATTAATTACAGATTAATTAATCATTAATAACCCATTTAATTAACCCCTAATTATTCAACTAATTAAGTGTTAATTATAATTTAATTAATCCTCTATTACTTGATTAATTAATTACTAATCATTAATTAAAATCTAATCTTATTAATTAATGATTCATAAATTACAAGTTAATTATTCTAAGAATAATAAATCTTAAACCTTTAAGATTAAACCCTTAATTACCTTAAGTAATTATTCATTCCATTAATTTATTAAATAAATTAACTATTATTTAATTACCTTAATAATTTAAATGAATAACAAATCATTAAATTATAATTTAACTTCAACAAGTTTTAAAATCAATTTAAAACCTTTAAAATTACATAATAAATAAAAAATTTCTTATAAAAGAAATTTTACAAGAATTAAAACAAATTTCCTTTTTAAATTCAAAACATTTAAAATCTTACTTTATCATTCAAAATTTAAAACACCTAAATTTATAAAACTTAAATTTAATTTAAACCAAAGATTCAAATTCAGATTTGAATCAGTTTAAACTTTGTTTAAAACTTTTCCTTTACATTTCAATTTCCAATTTAAATTTAAATTTCTTTCGAAACATTTTTAAACAATAATTCCCTTTAAAGTATTTTAAACAAATTTGAATTTAAAAACTTATTCATTTCCAATTATGATTCAAATTAAAACGTGAATCCATAATTTAAAGTTCGATTTAAAACATATTTTAAATCTTTGCTTAGTATTTTAAATTTCAGTTTTAAATTTTGAAACATGACAAATTCTAAACTGCAACAAACTAGCTCGAGCAAAACTCAAAACCACTCGAGTAACTTGAGAATCATTTTCATCCTGAAAATCATTAACTAAAACACCGACAGGTTTAATGTATAAACCTGTAACAACTATTCTCCCCTGAACCCACACTACTCCGAGTCCAACACACCCCTGACTTCGAGGTCAAAGACCTACAGCTTCGAGCACAAACAAGATTTTACTCGAACATCACTCGAGTAACTCGTCTTCCCAAAAAAAATACACAACATACACACCATAAATTTTCATGTACCTGCACCACCACTTCATCCAATTCCAACCTCTCGCGACCATTTGCGCAAGTCATCGATCATCACCCAACACATTTCCGACCATCAAATCCACTACAGAACCCCTAAATCAAAAATGAGCATTCGAGCTCAAAACTGGAACAAAAGTCGAATCTGTAAACGCCTCAAACACCAAATTCTAATCATCAGAGAATCTACGCCTCCGGTCACTACTCCATCCATACTTCACCCATCACCAACTCAAATCAGGGCAAGCTCGATCACTTATATAGATCGCGGTGATCAATTCTTCAAAAGAACAAAAACTAGGGTTTAAAATCTCAATTCGAAATCTCCATCATCTCAATGCTTTAATCCCCCTTCCAATATTTTTCCATGATTCAAACACAACCATTCCATCACCAGAAACAATGCTGGCCAGCCCGATCACTCAGATTGACAGAACCACCCCAAAACTCCATTTCCAGACAAACCAGAAATGCCCTTTCAATTTTAAACTAAATTTTCTGATTTTAGTTTTAGAATTCAAGTTTTAGTTTATGTAGCTTGTTTATATTCTTAAATCAAAGAATCTGAATGATCAATTCTTATTTTCAAAAGTTGTTCTGTTGTATTTGTGTTTTCCAGAGACATTATACCATTTTTATTTTATATTTTTCATATTAAATAAAATTAAAAATTTAACTTATATTACATACATACTTGTTTAAATCTTAAACTATAACAAAGTTTTGAGTATGAGATCATGAATTTGGTCAGGATTTAAACCTGGAATTCTAGAAACAGGCAAGATCATATTTTCAATCAGCAGGCATATATTCACACATCTATCAATAATGAACTTGAAATATAACATGCAAACACACTTATCTCCAGAAATAAACAAGCAACTAATTTAAGCTTAAGTTTTTTTTTAGTAAAAAAAATGTTATCACCGAAATTTATGAGCAGAGCATCCATGCTTTTGAAAAACCTGAACTTGAATTGCTTTGAACTGAAAACCTCATGTTTCTTCTTGTTTTGCTTTTTAAAAACTACAGTTTGCTTTTTTAAAAACATTCATCTTGTTTTTGCACAATGCTTGATCCCTGATGCATGCATGTTTGTTTCCAGGTGAAAAAAAATGCAGGCTTGATGAAGTTTTCAAAACAGAAATGAAGGATAGTGCAGGCATTTGAATTGAGGTTGCAGTTGCATGTAATTCTTTTGAGTTGCAGAATGATTTCAGGTTAGTGCTTTTGAAGGGCTACAGGTTTATGCTTTGATTTGCAAAATGAAATTTCAGATGGTTTTTGTAGAGGACTGATTCTGAGGAAATTTGCAGGAATGTCTTTTGAACAAGATTTTCTGTTTTGAAGAAAAAAGTTTGCAGATTTTTGTTCTGATTTGAAGAAGAATAGAAAAGAATATGAGAACGAGGAAAATGTTTTTATATAAGAAATATTTTTGATTTCATATTAAATTAAAAGAAAAAAAGAAAATTAATAGGACACTTGTTTCTTAGTTTAACATTTGTCACCTTAGTTTATTTTATAGCTAACATATGTCATTAAGGTATCTTAAGAAACTTAAACGTGTATTTTAAGTATCTTTATTTTAATTTAAATTGTTAACAAAAGCTTTTAAATCTAAATTTATTACTTTTTATGTATATATATAAATCTTTTTTTTTTTCAAAAGAAATGAAACAACAAATTATAAATATAAGCTTATTCAAATATTTTTATGTATTTATTCTTTTAAATTTAAGACATTAAATTCAAATTTTAAATTAATTTACCAAATCCAATTTTAAAAATAAAGTTATATATAGATGCATATATAACTCTTATTAAAATAAAAAAATAACAAATCCTATTTCTAACAAAATTTATTTATGTTCATAAGAACTAAGTATTATCATTATTATTTTGAAATGACAAATTAAACAAATTTTAAATAATTTATGAGAGAGATTATAAATTACTTCAGTTACTCAATATATATTAAGATCATTTGTAAATTGTATTTTAAACTCTTATAAATAAATTCAAGCAATATTTAAAAATAAAATAAAACAAAGCTTTTAATGTTAATCTAATTTAAATTCATATTTAAGTTAATTAAATATATTCTAAAACAAATGAGATTTATCATAAGTATAAACCATATAATTATTTATTAAATTGCTTTGAAAAGCCAAATGTTAAATTTAAATCAAATTTCAATTTACCAAAAATAAATTAGAGTTAGAAAATTAATTCATTTACTAAATTCCAAACCAAAGCTTATATATTTACAATATATACAATTATATATATTATAAACAGTAAACAATTTATTAGCTTTAAACAGTTAAAATCTTCCAATTTAAATATTTATTAAAAGAAGATTATTAGATCAATTCAAGAATTTATTATCAAAATTATCAAATCAAATTAATTTTTAACACAGATTTTAAATTTATATTGCCAAATTTCCGGGATATCACATAAGGGAAGAAGTGTTTTGTCTGCAATAAGTTTGGGTATCTCCAGGAAAACTGTCGCGAGTTGCCCAAGCATAAGCAGGTAGTAAAAGCATAAGTTACAATGTCGTTTTGATTTCGTCGAATGCACCATTGGTGAAAGAGAAAGGATAATGCATCGTTATTAAAGGTATGCTTCCTATTCATGATGTTTGCATACATATTTTGTTTAATATCAGGGCTTCATATTCATTCATATCTAGTGACTTGGTAGATAAATTCGGATTGAAACCTGAAATTGTTGACTTACCTTTAGTTGTGACAAACCCTATTGGAGGCTCCACTAGCCTATATATGGTTTGTCTTAGTTTGGTCTTATCAAGTCATGTATGTTCTTTTGATTGTGATTGCTTTGATTTGGGTTTCATTGCATTTAGTATTATTCTGGGTTGGGTCAGCTTCATAGATACAGAGTGATGGTGGATTGTGGGAAGTCATAAGTGACGATAAGGGTAGAAGATGAGAGGACGGTAGTGTTAGGCTAGCTACCAGATGATGAGGTGATGGTTAGCTTTCTATGTTTGCTCGATATCCCACATGATGAGTTTCATCAATGCCCATTGCTAGGGAGTATCCTGACATATTTGAGGAGGTGACCGGACTTCCGCCACATAGAGAGATCAAGTTCCATATTGATTTAGTTAAAGATGCTAGACTGATAGTGATGCCATTGAGGAGGATGACACCTGGAGAGAAGAGAGAACTAGAGGCGCAAGTGAATGACCTATTGCAATGAGGGTTCATTAGCAGAAGTATCTTTGAGTAAGGAATACCTATAGTATTCACTACAAAGGAGGATGGTTTCCCTAGACTGTGTGTTGATTACCGTGAGCTGAATAAAGTGACGACGAAGAACAAGTATTCGCTCCAACGTATTGATAACTTGTTCAATCAGCTTCATGGTGCTAGATATTTTCTCAATTGGATCTTGCGTTGGGATTTCACCAATTGAGGGTGGCAAAGGAGAGTGTGCCGACTACTGCATTTTGTACACCATCGGGTTTCTATGAGTGGTTGGCTATGCTGTTCGGGCTAACTAATGCATCAGAATAATTCATTGATCTCATGAGCTGTATTTTCAGGGGTCGGCTAAATAAATTCATGCTTGTGTTCATTGATGATATTCTTGTCTACTCATGGACAGAGGAAACAAAAGATGCATTTGGGGATCGTACTAGAAGTGTTGAGAGAGCACCGAGTAAAAACAAAGTTTTCGAACTGTCACTTCTAGAGGAGAGAATTACGGTTCTTGGGTATGTTGTTTCTGAATAGGGCATTGCCATTGATCCTACAAAAGTTGCAGCAATTCAAGTTTGGACTAGACCCAAAAAACTTTACGGATGTGTGAAGTTTGTTGGGGTTATGGATATAATAGATGATACACCCAGGACTTCTCTAAAGTAGCCGCACCATTAACTTAGTTGACAAAGAAGAATCAGATTTTAACTTGGGATACAAGATGTGAGCGTGCATTCATGAGTCTAAAAGAGAAGTTGACAAGTGCACCGGTATTGATCATTCCAAGTGGGAATAAAAAGATGATAATGTACACTGATGCTTGTGGTACCAGATTGGACACGGTATTTAAGCGGATGGGAAATGTTGTTGCATATGGTAGTCGACAACTGAAGCCACGTGAGAAGAAATACTTCACCCATGATTTAGAGTTAGCAGTGATCGTGTTTACAATGAAGATTTAGAGGCACTATCTTTTAGGAGAGAGGTCCGATTAATTCACCGATAATAAATCATTAAAGCAACTCTTTCCGTAGAAGGTTCTTGAACTTCATCAATAGCGATTTTTAGAGTTCTTAGCCTCCTATGACTTTGATATTGCATATACATTGGGCAAAAGGGATGGAGTTGCTGACGCATTAAATAAGAGACATGCTAGCTTAGGAGCTATGTTCCTAAAGTGGACATAGTTAGAGTATATTGTTGGCTATGATTTCTGACCGAGATGCGAGATTGAGCCAGAGATATCGGCAAGTTTGACTATCAGGCTTACTCTGATTGAGTGGATCAATACTAGTCAGAGGCACGATGTTATATTAATGGAGATCATTTTTAAGAATAAAGCTGGAGTAGAGTCTAAAGAGATGAGATAGTACAGACTTGGCTGAGATGGTTGGCTTCGTAATGATGGGAGATTTTTGTTTCTGATGTTGATGGGTTGAGGGATGAGTTTCTACGATAGTGCCATCATTCGATATTGACTATCCATCCCAACGGTAATAAGATGTCTCGTGATATAAAGTAGACCTGTTATGGGAAGGAATAAAGAAGGATGTTGGGACATTTATCTCGAAATGAATAACTACTAGTTGGTTAAGCTAGAGTAGAAGAAGCCTAGTGATTTGATGGAACAGCTAGAATTCCCAAGTGGAAATGGAAACAAGTTTCAATGGATTTCATCGATAGACTGCTAAGGACTAGAGCATAATATAATAGCATTTGGGTCATAGGCGATCGATTGACCAAGAGTATTATACACATCAAGTCAATTAGAATGGCAGCCAAATTGGCCGAATTGTATGTAAAGTGGATATTATGATTTCATGGTGTGCCGAAAATAATTGTGAGTGACTAAGACCTATTGTTCACTAGTAGGTTTAGGAAGAGGTTACAAGAAGCATTAGGGACAGAGCTACATCTGAGTATAGCTTATCACCCTCAATTTACGGCCAAACTGAGAGAGTGAATCGTATCTTAAAGGATCTCTTGCTGGATTGTATGTTTGACTATGGAGGCTTGCAAGATGATCACTTGTATCTCGTTGAATTCACATACAACAATAGTTATCAGTCTTGCATGGTATGGAACCATTTGAGGCATTGTATGGTCGACCATGTAACACTCCTTTGTATTGGTAGGAAACGTGCAAGAAATTGATACTTGGGCAAGATATGATTAGAGAACCTCGGAGAAGATTTTGGCAGTGGATTAAAGCTGCTTAAGATAGATAAAAGAGCTAGTCTAATAAGAGTTGTAGAGATCTATATTTCTTTATTGGCGGTATGGTATTTGTTAGGATCTCTCCATTAAAATATGTAATTCAGCTCGGTAGTAAAGGGAAGTTGGCATAGAGATTCATTGGTCCTTTTCTGATAGTAGGAAGGACTGGGAACCTTGCTTACAAAGTGCACTTACCTTAAAGAATGGCGGGAGTGTACAATGTGTTCCACATTTCTCAATTGCGGAAATTTGTGTGTAACTCAGGCATAACTATCACATCGGATCAACTAGATGATATCAAGATTGAACCAAAGTCTTTGAGACCTGATAGGCCAATTTGTATCGTCAGACAGGATATGAAGCCACTTAACGGAAAAATGGTAAAGTTGGTGAAGGTGCAGTGCAGTGAAAACGAAGGCGATTGTACTAGGGAAGCCAAGGAGTGCATGTGGACAGCGTATCCAGAGCTCTTTACTTGGTGAGAATTTCTATTTATCGCTCATGCTTTAACATATGATATCATGAAGTATGCCTTAGTATAGTATCCTACATGCTAGTATAGGCTTGAACGTTACCTTTTTCTTCTGTTGTTCTATATGCATGTTTGATGTGTGATGGCTGCTTATGCTTATTTATGATTGTTATGATGCGTGACGACTTTTTGATTTTTGGTGGGATTTCGAGGCCAAAATTCCTAAAGGAGGGGAGAATGCAACAACCCGTATTTTACTATTAGGGAATTGCAGGCGGAATATTTATTTTAGGTTAACATGATTCTATGACTTTTGTGAAGGACTACAAGAGACATTTTCCATCGCTAGGACTTCTAGAGAATGATTTTAATCGTGAAAAACTTGTATGGTCTGTAACTTTTGATAGAAGTCAAATTGGATTCTAAAACCACTTCCATTAGATTGGAATAATGGTTTCTCTTTTCATAGAGTGGTCATAGCAGAAAAATAGACTTGCCATTAGGAAAATATAGCTGTTTGAAGTTCTACTTGATTTGGGAGAGCTTAATGGATAATTATTTAGTTAATAGTTAGGCCCAATGCCTATTTTGGGATTAGCATAGGGATGGAGCCGATGGGTATCATTTCACACTTTCCAAACATAGAGAGAAAACCCGATTAATCACTTCCTAGCCAAAAAGTCATTCTAAACCTTAATTTAATTAGCCAAAACTTGTCATTAAGGAGGGGATTTGCGAGATTATCATTTGGATTAAAGATTTGCTGATGGAGACCATTTGGAGTTGCTGTAGATTATTAGATTTCATGCAATCTTGGACTTGACTTGAATTAATTTGGATTTGGGAGAGTGGTTAGGACATCTCACTTACTTATTAGTCATCATACATTTTAAAATGATGTTTTAAAATGATGTTTAGATCCTAAAACGTGTTTTAAACTTTAAATAACAACGTATGTTAATATTAAATGATTTGGAAAGGATTTGTAAAAATTGTTTTCTTATGGATCTCCATTGTTCTTATACTTATAACTTTAATTTAGGCTTCACTTTGATGTGTATGGATGTATAATTATTAGGGCATATTATATATAATGATTTCTTGAATGTATGATATTGGAATGGTTGGAAACGTCGACTGAATGATGATTTAGTTGCAGGGATAAGTTATGGTTCGGAATTGATGGATTAGCGATGATCTATAGAGTCGACTTGACTCAAATTTGCTGCGATCTATAAGGGGCAATAAGGAAGGCCTCATAAGGTTACGTTCCAAGTTTTAAGTCATTTGGAGTTTGTTTGCTCGAGTTATGGCCCATCAAAGATGGATTAGTGGTGACTTGGAGGCTAGGGATTGATGGGAAGTTTCCTTCGGGGTGTGCTTTTGACTTAAGATGGTTCACTTCGAGCTATAGGTATTACTCTGAGTCATAGGTGCTTATTTGGGAGCTTGGGCCAATGGAACAAAAGAAGGAGAAACCTGTCTAAGGCATGCATCGGTAGCCATGGATAAATACCGATCCATGGGGTATCGATCGGTGATGGTTCAGTGAAGTAGGTTCTCACATGGAGGAGCATATTTAGTGGCATTGTATTGTAGGATTGTTGATGGCTATGGATCGTTGAAGGAGACTCTCACGTGAAGAACCATAATTAGTTGCGTTGAATTGTGGGATCAGTGATGTCATGGAACAGTGACCGTGGATTGGCGGTGATGGATATGTGGCCATAAAATGTGGTAATGGATCAGTATAGAGAAAGTGAGTGCTTCGAGTCATGGAGATGGTTCATGCCTTCACTTTCTTTGTGTCATACCTTCCATTTTCGAGCCAAGGCTTGGATTGAAACTGAATCATAGGGTTTGGTGACAATTTTCGACGACGATGACGCATGATTCACCAATGATTATTCCACAATCCGAAGTGTTTGCACCAAAATTGGTCACAACACTCTTCAGAAGTTTTTGAAGAGATAATAATGAAGAATATAAATTAAAAATGAGGATTATGTAACAAAAACTCCAAACAACAGGAATGTAAATGCACGGACAAGCGATTTAGAGTGGTTCGGCGTGTTGCCTATGTCCACTATGAAGTCTTTTACAGCTTTATTAATTCTCTTTCAATTATTACAAACGAGTACAGCAAAAAACAGCAATTTATAACTGGAAATTCGAAATCAACAGCAAGAGTATGATGTAGGTTTCAATCCGGCAGAGTCTGGGTGCTTGAGAATCAAAAGTTCCTTCTTCTGTAGGTTTTGGGGCTGTATTTATAGGCGTAGGAGGCTGAGATTTCGCTCAAACTTCGGGAGACTCGTTCTAGCACGTGAGTGGGCCCATGCGACCAATCTCAGAAAGTTTCGACTCGAATTGCAATCGATACGAATTCATTTCGTATCGATCAAGATGATGTCCAATCGAGCTGAAATTTGGCAGAGACATTCCTTAGTGTGTACACAAGCTCCTGTGAATATTTCATTGTATTTGGATCAGTGGATCATGAGATATAGTCGATACAAAATGGAATTTCTCGGTGGCTGTTTGGTTCGAACCCATCACTTCGAATCGATACATTCGAATCGATCTTCTCACGTGGTTCTCTGATGATGTGGCGCTCAGCCTTCGCCTCGATCCGAATTTCACTCCTAGTTGACCGTGTCGACTCCATTATTTTTGCCTTGTTCGTATCGAATATGACACGTCACCTAGGCTTGTTAACTCAATGGATACGAAGTAGTCATCAGCCAAGGCTTCGAACAATGATGGATACGAGCTAACGAAGGTCGATGGTTACGAACAGGCCTTCACTCGATGGATACGAGCCACACAGCTCCTTAATGGACACGAAGTCAATCGATGCGAACCAGAGTCCTTTGATGGATACGAAGTAAGGTAACCTGATGGATACGAATTGCTCTGCCCAGATGGATTCGAAGAGAGGCTTCCACGATGGATACGAAGCAGTAACAGTTTCCTTAGTTGATGGATGCGAAGTAGGTAGATGCCAATGGATTCAAATAAGGAGGAGCCAATGGGTACGAACGAGATCGAGTCGAACCAAGGCTTCCCGATGGATTTGAACTTGATCGACACGAACCGAGGCTCTTCGATGGATACGAAGTCGCTGGACCCCTGATCGATACGAACGTGATCGATTCGAACCGGAGTTCGATGATGGATACGAAGACAGAGCTTTTCCCTTCAAATTGTATTGGCCATAACTTGAGCATACGAACTCAGATTGACTTGAAACTCAGAACGTTGGCTCTCTTGGCCTTGCTAGCCGTGTCTTATCATTTATAGCTCAATCCGGACTCGGAAAAATTTTATCGATATCCATAGCGAACCTGTGTATGTTTGATATCCAAGAAGTGTGATTCTTTGTTTTCAATCATTTCCTTGGTATCTCGGCCTTGCCAAAAGACGGGATAACATTTGCCCCCCAAAGTACGTCTTGGGGAAACATGACGTGCTTTGAAAAGCTGCAGTTTCTTTCTGAACAATCATCATATTTTTCGTTGAAAGTTGAAAACTGTATTGCTGTAACTGACTGCTGTGTGATAGTGATTAGCTGTTTGTCGTCGTAATCGTAATGAGATGAGTATTCGATCCCTGTGAATGTTGAAAATCAAATATTAGTCTGACATATATGCACATATGTTAACTTAACTGTTTTTAACGTTGCGCGTTCACGAGTTGTTGTCAGTTTAGTTTATTTTTTTATCGAACTTCGTGTCGATTCTCTCCTGAACCAATTTGAAATTCGAGTAGAAACAACGCTTGATGGTTGTTTGGACTATCCTCTTGCATCGATCCTCTCCTGAATCGATGTAAAAGGTTGAAAGGTAGTTTTCTATATTAATGCGGTTTTCATTGATGGATACGAAATGATCGTTCGTGTCGATGAGTTTTGATGGATACGAAAATAATTGTTCGTATCGACATACACGCGCTGTTGTGAAATAGATACTTCGTATCGATGGGGTTTAATGTCCTCAATGCAGCCTTCGTTATGTATTTCGTATCGATGGATCCTAGTTGTAGTTTCCCATCGATACTATTGTATAGTCATAACGGATATGAAATCGCTGTTTGAATCGATATGCATTGGATGGAGTTGTGAATTTTTCGAAACAGGCAAGGGCTTCGAGTCGATGGGAAATTCTGTCATATAGTCACGAACAAAGTGTTCGACTCGATACTGGGTTGACTGGTTGCGACCGGTCACGTGGACCGGGAGGTGAATCGGCCCGGTTGCCTTCTGAGTTTCATATAAATACTCTGGACTTCATCCTTTTTTACTTTTTTCTTTTTACTTTTTGCTTTTTACTTTTTACTGCCGCCTTTAGCTTTCGCTTCGATCCAGGGATTAGAGAGAGAAGAACTGCATCGTGCCTTTGACTCGATCGAATTCAATTCTTCCAGCCTTCGAATTTCAATTTTAACTTAGGTAATAAATTACGAATCCAAGTGACGAAGTTATTCCAGATCCATTCTTTCTTCTTCGATTATCCCTTCTGGCAATAGGTGAAACCAGATCTGGGATAGTGCTCGGTCGTAACTATGCTCGAATCGATCGGAGAAGAAAGGGTTAAGGATTTGAACAATCGATTGAGGGTTGCTCGGCCTTCACTTCGTACTGATGAAAAGAAAGTTAGCGCTTGACTTTGTATCGATTACTGGGTGTGGGGTTCGCATCGATGTAGTGTTGGTCGAGGAATGGTGGTTGCGAACACGATCGATGCTAAGTTCTCTGATTCGTAATCGATACGAGATTGGCGCAACTTAGTCGATACGAGGGGTGTCGATTCGAT
Organism: Allium cepa; assembly: GCA_030765085.1. NCBI lineage: Eukaryota > Viridiplantae > Streptophyta > Magnoliopsida > Asparagales > Amaryllidaceae > Allium > Allium cepa. The sequence goes on from CM060944.1 coordinate 241,078,869, forward strand.
CTTGAACGATACGAGACATATCATTTTGAACCGGTGCGGTACAAAGCACATCGATTCGACTCTGATCGATACGAAGTGTATCGATTCGAACTCGATCGATATGAAACGTATCGTTTCGAACAAAATCGATGCGAAAGGGAGGCTCCTGACTCTTCACTAACTTGAACTGTGGTGATCGATCCCAAGCCGAAGTTCGATGAATTCAGGAATCTTTTGCATGCTTGAACACTTGACTCCGACGAGCTTCATTCCTGCATATCTGGACTTAACTATGGAACAGCATATCTGACTGCCTTTCGAAGCTCGTCGATGGAACCGTAATTTAACAACATGATGAGTAATTTCAACTGGGATCGATTGCTAACATCTGGACGGTTTGGTGACGACGGCCAGCGATGACGGCCAGCCCAACTAGACTCCGATTATCTTTGTCGTTTGCAAATTTTCTTTAACTGTGCAAAATCTTTTCAAGTAATGCACAACACTACACTGCACAACACACACTTTACACGAGGGGAACACACGGGCTCTTCAGCGTCTAATGATGATTTCTCGTGAGTTAGCTAGTTATGAAACTTCAAGTTCGAAGCCACAAGAGACTTAGAGTTTAACCCCTCCCGTGCTTGAAGTACCGGAGATTGAGGTTGAAGTTATCGGTCCAGCTCCTGACGAGTTACCTCACGCATCCTTCATTAGTAACCCATCAGATTATGTTCCGTCCAACATTTCGAAAGACATGCTAGGAATAACATGCTTAAGGCATGGTTTGTCGATGGACGACGTATTATTGCCGGGACTAGATGATAGACCGCATAATCCACCGGAGGGATATACCGCATTCAATCGCCAAGCGTGCGCAGCTGGGACACTCCCTCCGTTTAACCAGTATATAAGAGAAGTGTTGTCGTTTTTCGGGATCGCCCCCTCTCAGCTACACCCGAATGGATACCCCTCACTCAATAGCTTGTTCATTGCATTTATGGAGTACCTCTATCGACCACCGAACCCGACCGAGATCAGATACTTATTCAACTTCAAAAGTCGAACTGATAGTCCGCCTTTCACATTCCTAGAAGCGGTAAGAAACTGCGAAGTGATTACGGGATCTTGGAAGACTGAGCTACTTCAAGACGGAGTGGTTCTAGTGGTTCCGCGTCGAAGAAAAAGACGAAGAAGAAAGAGTAGATAATCCTCCTTTGGCGCATTTTTGGCAGTTAGGAAGTTGCTTTTATTTTTCTTTCATAGGCTATGTATAGATGCAGGCTCGACCCCCTACTAGTAGGATTTTTTTGGAATAACTTGTACATGAATCTTCATATATAGTTAGTTGAAATGACATTTAGTTTCGTTGCTTCAACTCTCATTTCTTTTGTGCTTAAGTATTGGCAGTATTTGGCTTTCAGTCCAGTGTACTTGTGGTGTTTCTACCCTCAAGTTGAGTTCGTTTTATTTGCCAAGCTTGAAAATCTTGATCACAAGCCGTAATCGATGAATGAGTTGAATTTTGGACATTGTATCACTTCGGTTAGTGATTAACACTTAAGTTTTTGCCCTGAGTTTCGGGGACCAGCATTTGTATTTCGGTGGTCAATCGCACCTATTGCAAGTCTTGAGCACACGTCCACACTCCGAGGACTTAGGATAATCTGTGATCGATAATCTGGTTCGCACTCTGAGAATTCGAGAATTATCGATGTTTGTAATACAGTTCGCACTCCAGGAACTTTGGCTTGGTATTTGTACTCTAATTCACACTCTGGGAATTTGGAGTCAGCATGTATATTTCAGTTCGCACTACGGGAACCTGGAATTGATGTTTATACTCCAACTCATGCTCTGGGAATCTGGAGTTAGCATGCACGTTTCGGTTCGCACTCCGGGAACCTGGAATTGATGTTTATACTATAATTCACGCTCTGGGAACTTGGAGTTAGCATTTATGTTTTGGTTCGCGCTTTGGGAACCTAGAATTGATGTTTATACTCCAATTCACGCTCTGGGAACTTGGAGTTAGCATTTGTATTTCGGTTCGCGCTCCGGGAACCTGGAATTGATGTTTATACTCCAATTCATGCTCTGGGAACTTGGAGTTAGCATTTATGTTTTGTTCGCACTTTGAGAACCTGGAATTGATGTTTATACTCCAATTCACGCTCTGGGAACTTGGAGTTAGCCGAAAGATGGTCAGTCACACCTGTTTGGGCTTTTTAGGAATTTGTTTGCACTTTGGGAACGATGGATTTATCGAGATCGTGGATGGCCGGATCACATCCACCCCGAGTTAACAAACAAGGTCATTAGACGGATGGGTCCATCCTCCTCAAACTTGGTTAGGATATGGCCGAAGTCGTTAGGCGGACGGGTCCACCCTCTCCGGAACCGCATTTATGTGTTTATACTCCAGCTCACACTCTGGGAGTTTGGAGTTAGTGTTTATGCTCCGATTCGCACTCTATGAACCTAGAGTTGATGTTTATACTCCAATTCGCACTTTGGGAATTTGGATTTTATGTTTATACTCTAATTCACATTCTGGGAATTTGGAGTTGATGTTTATACTCCGGTTCGCACTCTGGGAACCTAGAGTTGATGTTTACACTCCAATTCGCACTCTGAGAATTTGGAGTTAGTGTTTATACTCCGGTTCGCACTTTAGGAACCTAGAGTTGATGTTTATACTCCAATTCGCACACTGCGAATTTGGAGTTAGTTATAGGACTGTCGTGTGTCGGTCCAGTTCAGCCTTTGATGTGATGGCTTGCCCCCGAGCTGAGGTCTCACTTAGTGAGTGGCCGGTCGTATCACTGTCACTCGCTATTTGAATAAAATCCATCGTGCGATAGAACTTAGCTCTTCGTGCGTCGTGATTATTGAACGTCGCATTTGGTGAATCATAGCTTTAGCTTGAAGAGATGGTAATTTATTGCTGGAACGGAAAAACATGGCAAAGTCAGTGCCTTATTACAAATTCAAACTTCAAAATGCAAAGAAAGTTGCAAAGTATTCATAGATTGAATAAAGCCTGTCATGTGTAACAGTGACAAAGATCCTCGTCGTTCTAGGCTCCTGACAAAGTAGGTCCACCACTGACGGCATTTATCACTAATCTCCCGCCGGGACAGGTAGAATCCTCCTATCTCGGTCGATCGGGCACATTATTTTGATTTGATGGGCCTGCTCCTCCAGGCTGCGGCGCCCGAACAAACTGTTCCAGCTTCCTTTCTCTAATCAATTTTTCTACGAGATCTTGTAAGTGACGACATTCATTCGTATTGTGCCCGTAGCTTTCATGGAACCTGCAAAATTTTCTCGTCTGGATTTGCCTCTCTGACGACGGTTTTGGGGCAGGTTTTTGTATTGAATTGTATTACATGTTTGTAAATACAAGTTCTCCAGGGATGTATTCAAAGGAGTGTAACTGTCAAACATAGGATTCTTGCGCTGTGGGCCACGATTTTGATCTCGTTTTCTATTTTGATTCACGTCCTCCCTTCGTCGAGTTTGTTTGTTTTGAATGTTCAACTAAACTTTTCCATAACTCTCACCTGACTGTCTGATCGCGACATTGCTTTGGATTCCTTCCGTTCTTAGCCCTGCTCAGTCTGCTTCCTAGATTGTTTCGCATCTTCCTTTCTTAGGACTTGAGCCGCCTTGGCGTAGAAACGGTCCAATGATGTAGGTGGTTTTCCAGCCAACCAGTTGCCAAACTCAGAATCGGGGTCAATCCCCTTGGTCAACGCCATAAGAATGGAGTTATCGTTCGGATTTCTGATTTCCTCACATGTAGCATGGAATCTCTCTAAGTTGTGTCTGAGCGTCTCTCCAGGAGCTTGGGTGATGCTCGACAGAGTGTTGACATCTTTTGGTCTTGCGACGTGCATGCAGAATTACTCAACAAATTTTATGGCTAACTGGTCGAAGGAGGAGATGGATCGAGGTGGCAGCCAAGTGAACCACATGGTAGCGACGCCCCCAAGGAGATGGGGAAACTACGACACTTCATTGCATCGTCAGCTCTGGCAACACTCATCGACCATTCATATTTCAGAATATGTTGGTTGGGGTCAGAGTTTCCCTCGTACATGGGTAGAGTCGGCATCTTGAATCGCTGAGGGGGTTCAGCAGTAAGTATATCGTCTGTAAAAGGAGTGTGACTCTAGGAGATTCCCCAGTCGCCGTTCGTGACACCCTGGATCTCACGAATCATCTGACGTATCATGGTCGGAATATCCGGCATTTGTATGTTCTGTGCTGCTCGTGCCGGAGTATGATGGTGTTCCACATTATGGGGTTGGACCGGATGCTGTCGACGGTCCACATCTTGCCTTTTTGGCTCATAGTCCTCTGGGACGTACGGTTCAGAAGTACGCGCGTGCTGACGGCGGTCCAGGTTCGACTGATTTTGGGTATCGACCCCTGGTTAACCCGCGACGTTCATGGCGCGGTGTTCTGTGGTGTAGTTAGGAGCGGCACCTCCTCGGGAGAAGGGCCTGGTTTGGAAACTGGCCGATGGACCGACTCTCAGCTGTCCATCGGTTATTGCCAGTTGATATCCAGCAGTTTGTATGTGACTCCCATTTAGCCGGGGTCGCGGAGGTCGGTGATGATAGTCGGAAGAGGAAGAACTTTCCCTGAAGGAGCGAGAAGCATGATCTCTCCTGGATCTCCTTCGCTTCTGGCGGTTCAGCTGGTTGGTTAGCTCGACATTGGCGCGTAGCTGTTCTGTTAGTTGTTGCCGACTTTGGGTCAGCTCTTGAAGCAGTAGCTGAAACTCTTGTCGAGTAACCGGACCTGATGGTTCCGAGTGTCCGGTAGCGTCTTGGTTAGAAGGCGGTAGTGGCATAGGATTCTGTCTATCCTGGTCTTCTGGATTGACAGCATTAGAGGTGGTCCTTGTGCTAACCATCTTGAAGGTTGAATTCCTTTCTTAGACTTAATGCAAATCTGAATAGAAGGGAAGGAACTTGAATTAGTGATCTGGTTCTCTGTCTTAGATTTATTCAATCCGGTATCGACGACACATCCAGCGAGCAGGAGAAAATATGGGTTTTCTCAGTGAAAGCACCAAAGTGTTTGCACCAAAATTGGTCACATCACTCTTCGGAAATTTTTGAAGAGATAATAATGAAGAATACAAATTAAAAATGAGGATTATCTAACAAAAACTCCAAACAACAGGAATGTAAATGCACAGATAAGCGATTTAGAGTGGTTCGGCGTGTTGCCTACGTCCACTATGAAGTTTTTTACAGCTTTATTAATTCTCTTTCAATTATTATGAGAGAGTACAGCAAACAACAACAAGTTATAACTGGAAATTCGAAATCAATAGCAAGTTTATGGTGTTGGTTTCAATCCAGTAGAGTCTGGGTGCTTGAGAATCAAAAGTTCCTTCTTCTGTAGGCTTTGGGGCTCTATTTATAGGCGTATGAGGCTGAGATTTCGCTCAAACTTCTAGACACTCATTCTGGCACGTAAGTGGGCCCATGCAACCAATCTCAGAAAGTTTCGGCTCGATCTGCGATCAATGTGAATTCATTTCGTATCGATCAAGATGATGTCCAATCGAGCTGAAATTTGGCAGAGACATTCCTTAGTGTGTACGCAAGCTCCTGTGAAAATTTTATTGTATTTGGATCAGTGGATCATGAGATATAGTCGATACGAAGTGGAATTTCTCGGTGGCTGTTTGGTTCGAACCCATCACTTCGAATCGATACATTCAAATCAATCTTCTCACGTGGTTCTCTGATGACATGGTGCGCACCCTTCGCCTCGATCCGAGTTTCACTCCTAGTTGACCATGTCGATTCCATTATTTTCGCCTTGTTCGTATCGAATTTGACACGTCACCCAGGCTTGTTGACTCGAAGGATACGAAGTAGTCGTCAGCCATGGATTCGAACAACAGTTATGTTGATGGATACGAGCTAACGAAGGTCGATGGTTACGAACATGCCTTTACTCGTTGGATACGAGCCACACAGCTCCTTGATGGACACGAAGTCAATCGATGCGAACCAGAGTCCTTTGATGGATACGAAGTAAGGTAACCTGATGGATACGAATTGCTCTACCCAGATGGATTTGAAGAGAGGCTTCCACGATGGATATGAAGCGGTAACCGTTGCCTTAGTTGATGGATGCGAAGTAGGGAGATGCCAATGGATTCGAATAAGGAGGAGCTGATGGGTACGAACGAGATCGAGTCGAACCGAGGCTTCCCGATGGATTTGAACTTGATCAACACGAACCGAGGCTCTTCGATGGATACGAAGTCGCTGGACCCCTGATCGATACAAACGTGATCGATTTGAACCGAAGTTCGATGATGGATACGAAGACAAAGCTTTTCCCTTCAAATTGTATTGGCCATAACTTGAGCATATGAACTCGGATTGACTTGAAACTCAGAACGTTGGCTCTCTTGGCCTTGCTAGCCATGTCTTATCAATTATAGCTCAATCCGGACTCGGAATTTTTTTATCGATATCCATAGTGAACCTGTGTATGTTTGATATCCAGGAAGAGTGATTCTTGGTTTTCAATCAGTTCCTTGGTATCTCGGCCTTGCCAAAAGGCAGGATAACACGAAGTGATGGCTTCGATGATGGATAACTATACTTGGAGATGTAGAGTGGGTGACTACGAGTCGAATTAAAAGAATTATCGAAGGAAGTTTACGGGATGGACGATGTTATTCTATGACGAATGATGGCCATCTAGAATAGTTTATAACCACGACGGCTTCAGATCGGGAGTTGTAAGGACAATTCCAAGATGAGCTCTATTATAGATGACGTGTGCAAAGGGATCGTTGATATTCGTAGGTTTCGAAGTGTACTCATAAAGCAGAGGTATGTGAGGACGCTCACTTAGGAATGCGATGTGCCCTAGATCATACAATGTTTCGATCTGTTCTACCATGGACTGATATAGTCGGGTTCCTTGCGTACTGAGTGGCATGGATTCGTGTATCGAGAAATCAAGATGTTGAGTAGTCCTCAACTATGGGATAAGGTCATACGAGTATAATATATCCAGCGCACTGATTGATTTAATGTGACGATTGATAATGGATGCTTTGTTTTCTTTGGTTGTTTATCACCCAAGAGTTGTCAACAACGTAGATATTTTCAATGTTGATATCTAGACACCCTTAGCACTTTGATGTATTATACACCCATGATGACTATGATATAGATCTTGTGTATGTGGTAACTCTATGAATGCTAGTGGCTTTATTATTTAGAATCAGTTTATATATGAGTTATTATTTGATATATAACTCTATCACTTATGTTGTATACTATATGGATCTATTTAATCTAATTTCTATGATTCATTCATTCATTACTGTCTTGCTTGTTTTATATTTAAGATGTTTACTATTATATTTTATTCACTATACTGTGAGATATATGATAGGTTTTGTGATGTTTTATTAACCTTACAACTTTGATGGTCATCCTACATCGGTAGTGCATCGTTGTAGCACTCTACACATGGATTATTAGGTGTCAGTGGTGTAGGGCGGTGATTACTTATAATAATCTGCCTTTTTCGACCCCTGGTTTCAACGCCCAAACCAATGTCAACACCTTAAGAATCGAAAGGATGAGCCGTTTGGGTAAGATGAAAAACAGATATTCTAGGTAATAACTTTCAGAGTCTCACAGTTGAAGGAAATGAAATTTAATACCATAATAATCATAATCACATCACATCACCACAACATTTTTGTCTGTCAAACACATATGCATGTACAATACAAGATAAACCCCGACCATACACATAGTTAAATCCCAGTTACAACACTTATCTATATCATATACAATATGCACAAATGAATCCTGATCTCTGATACTATGTCTTCTCTAAACTCCACAAATTTGGAGATATATGTGTGTTTATATATATATATATATATCTATATGTATATATAAGGGAAAAATAGAAGTGGGTCAGACATTAGTCTGGTTGAGTGAGCCATAATTTATTCTATATATACCACGTAAATAATACTATAACATCATATGATTCAAATGCTTGGCCACCTCACGTTTTGTTGGTTATGTCATACCTAGTCATCATATGCATCAAATCTTACGACATCAACTCTATATAGACTCACTTCCCTAAACCAACCTCATGCCTTACAAGATCACATGTTGTCCATCATCACGTAAATCACATATAAGACTCTCTTCCTTGGACCGCCCAAAGCCTACAGTGTCACTTATTATCCTCGTACTATTTGGACTCATGCCTTAGACCACCCATAGCCATAGAGTCACTTACCACCCACTTCCACGATAGTCAGTCAAAGCCTTCAGGGAAGCAATGCAACACCTTGAACACTTACGTATGTCACTGGTCTTTATCCGTATCTATATCCGTATCTATATCCATCTCTGTATCCATATTCGTATTATGGGTCGTATACTTATGCCACTAGCTTGTTCGCTTTCACAACCATCATCACATCACTTTACAAATTACAAAAACATAAATATCAACTTCAATCAACAGTAAACCATCATAGACATTCACTTGAATTTGTAACGCCATCATTTTCCTCGTCAACAAACTCCAAACGCCTTCAGAAAATAAAAGGGATAAGACTCGAATTAGTATACGATATTTTATATTATCCTTTATAAATCTAGGTTCAACGTGCCTTGAATTAAAGGCCACCGGTTTCTCGGTTGCACCAATCGATGGACAGATGTACCCAGTTTTCTAGAAATTGCAAGGCCACGTATTTGACTTCTCAACCCCATTGTACAATCACCTCCTTTCTACCTTCGATCACCTTTATACGTCCTTAATATCTATCCCTAAGTTTTTAGGTCCGGTTTCATAGCTCATTTCATCAAATTAAGAGTTTATTCATTAAATTACTAGAACTTAGTGTAAACCTAGTTTCTACTTACTATATTTACCAAATTTCCTCCTAAATCCTAGTTAAACATGAATTTAATTATTTATAAAATTTTATGTACACTAATTTATCCTACATATAATATTTATAAAACAAAAATTGCATTATGCGAAGAGGAAAGCTTGAATCACTACCTAGATCTCCACTGTTCGGTCTGCTATGCCTCCTTGCTATAGAGTTCGGTTTCTAAGTTAATATAGATGCATAGTGTTCCTTGCTAGCTTTACGATGCCGTTGATTTCAAGCGAATTCATTGAGCTTTTAGGGAGATATGATAATGTTAGTTTTTCATGTAAGGAGGAAGAAAGGGAAGGGGAAAAGTGCGTCGGTTCTGAAAACTTAAATATGGGTGAATTTGTTTAAGTGGATGGAGGGAAAAGAGTAACTACTGCTCAGATTCAAATTTCAGACATGGTGCCAAATTAACTCGATGCATTTTCAACCATAACCTCTTCATACGAACTCCAAACGTGGCAAATTAAAATATTGCACAAATCATAAAATGAGAAAATCACAATGGCACCAGTTTTCACATTAAATTCCAATGTTGAAAAATGACCATTTTACCCCTTCTTATTACTAATTTATTTTACTAACCCATCAAATACAAGTATTTTCACATTGTTATATTATTAATATTTAATTACAATACCTACCAAATTTTCAAGGTATTATAGAGTTGAGACGATCGACTTTGTGGTAGCGGAGGTTGACGTAGTAGAGATCGTGCTTGGCACTAGGTCTTAGTAGTTAGTAGCAAAAGTGGAAGCGACGATTGACCTTTAAGTTGATACATGGTGAAGTAAAGTTTAGAGACATCCTCTGGTGATAACCGAAGCTTATCGAAGACTAGGGAGATGGAAAGAAATAACTTAGCTTGGTGAAGTTCCTATGGTTGGGGACTTGGTGACCTTGCCTTTCATAACAGATGACAAAGCAGGTTAGGCGATGGGAAGAGGGATGTAAGGAGCATTGGCACTTGTTGCGACTAGGATAGGAGTTTCAAAAGGGGTACTTCCAATCGTTTCGAATGGGATTGCTTAAAGCTTTTAAGCAAGAGTTTCGAATGTGTTCATCAACAATGTTTTGTGTAAAGTATATATAACATGGCAAAGAGATTTGAGTAAAGCAAATAGTATATTTTCCTTGTATAGGTATGGTTTAAAGGTTTAAATCATTTTTAAAAGGATTTCAAGGAAAATTTAAATTGTAGTTAACCTTAAGTAAATGACTCAGATATTAGGATACCAAATGGGACTGGTATAGGCTCGCTCTATATACATTAGCTTTATCCCTAAGCTAATTAAGTCCAAAATTCCAGTGTGTTAGGCTTAGTCATAGTTAAATGATACTTACATATAGAAAAAAAATATACAAAGGAGAAGGTTAGGTTACTGGTGAGCCTGAAAAACCATTAGGATCAGGTGACCCTTGGAGAAGTGAGTTAAGAATAGACCATCCAGAATTTTGTCTAATGGTTGTTAAATTATTTGTTTATTTTGTCTAGTAGGTCCGAGTCAGCCAACGGTTAGTAATTAGTCAAATAAAACTATATTTTTCGGGCAGATGGTCCATTTGTTACCTTTTACAAGCATATATGATATTGCTATTATTGTTATAATCAGTTTGATTGTAGGATTATAAATTGCAAAAAGATATGTTTTAAAGAGATATTAGTGAGGGGAAACCCGTTCCACTAAGTGGCATGGTCTGACTTAATACTTGTAAACCCAGATGCAATAGTATTATTCACACAAGGCTTTATGCCTGACTCGAAGTTTATGTTTTCCCCCTTAAACTCTTGGGTGGTCAAAATTAATTTAAGTAGGTTGAGGGTTAAGGTTTTACAAATTTAGTAGTTGGATGAATAAAGCTTCTCGAGATGTGCAGGAGCAGATGCTAGCTATTTAGAAGTTGTTATATTTTATTTCCGCTATGATGTATTAAGACAGTTTCTATCTATTTAGTACTCTGATCAACCAAGGGGGCATCTTCATATGTTCTCTTGGTGTATTTATGTAATAATTATATTTGATATGAACTTGGAAAATGATTGGGATTATGTAAATGGATATGAAACATGATTTTGTTAAATGTAATCAGAAAAGTCATTCTTAATATCAATGATTTTTTTCATATCCATGTGATTCTAATATTATGGATACCATTAACGTTACCATATTTTGTCGTCGGAAGTTAATGCTACAGATGACTATAACATCTGCATCGCTTATCTTTGGGCCTTAAGATAAGGGATGTTACTACTTGGTATCCAAGCATAGGTTTATGAAAGACTTTAAACTTAAAATGATGTTGAAAACATAATCCTAAGGAGAAAAGATCGGGGTATGCGATAATGCTATAGTATCGTGCTTGTATTTGCTATATATAAGTATACGCTTTGTCTGTATTTTCCTATCTCTATTAGGATATTCTTCTATATCTTACAAAGACTCGAATGCATACGTAGATGTTAGAGGTGGAAGAGTTAATCTTGGTGAGGGCCACTACAACTAATGGAAATGCAAATCAAAATACCAGAAGAAAACAAGGTCAGGCACAAGCTGCAAATCTAGGTGTTGGAGTCCCACAAATTGATATGGGAGCACTAGTAGAAAAAATGCATATTGCTTCGCCTCATTTGCATCGGTTGAAGCAAAAAATGATGCAAATAGAACTATTTGCATCAGTTCTGTCTTAATAACCGATGCAATCGGTACGTGGAAAACAATAGGTAGTAAAAAAATAAATTTGCATCAGTTGTCACCAACAACCGACGCAAATACGTCGATGCAAATAGTTTTAGTGGCATCGGTTTTAAAGTTAACCGATGCAACTACGTTAATTTTCATCCCTTACCAACATATGTTTTAACAGTAGGTAAATACAAAAAACAAAACGGGTATGCGAAAACAACCTGCAACACACGCTCAAACCCTACACTACAAAATGAATGTAACTGAGAATAATATCAGTTTAATAAAACCCAAATCTCCAAACACACTACTTTCATAATTCATGGCGGCACTCAAAAATAGATTAACACACAATTTCTCAACCCAATTTTCTCAGAAAACAAAATTCAATCGCAAAAATCGAATTTTGGGAGTTCTCGCCGTGTTCGATTCGAGTTGCCCATGTTTTTAGACGAGTCGATTATTGATGGCAGGTGATTTGGTTGCTTAGCCATTAGAGGAGATTATGGATTGGCTGATGTTTAGGTTGCGATTTTTTTACAGCCGATTGAATAGAATGATGTTTCAGATATGTCAAAGTCAGGCAATTATGGATTGGCTGATGTTTGTGTCCTTCCTAGAAATCATTCGCTTTGTCTCGTTGTCCCTCCTGTTGTCCTCCTTCTCGCTGTCCTCAACGCCTCTCCTGTTTCCACTTCTGCAGTTCTCCATTAGGTAACAGTTTTGTATAATATTTAATTTTGAACGTAGACTTCATCATTATGTTTCGATTAGTGTAATTTAGATTGTTGCTTTATTTGATTTGTGTTAGAGATATACTTCTGGTTCGTTTTTTGAACTAATTCTCTAATTTAATTTATGTTGGGGCAACTCCTGGTAAAATTTGGATTGGGATTTCAAATTGTATTGTTTCATGTCAAATTGAACCATCGGTTAAATTAATGAGATTGTAAATCGTCAACATAATTTATATGCATCTTTTAGTTACCCTTTTATAAAGGCCAATTGGTATTTGGACTTAAAATTTTCACATAAAAATATATTGTGTAGAAAATATATATCAGGTTTTTCAGTTACTCGGTAAATAAAATATTATAAGGGTATAAATTTATTAATTGAAAAAACTATATGCAGAATCTGGATCAAGTTTTTTTCTCCCTTTTTTCCTCCATTGTATACCTTATGATCTGCTTCATTGTATTTTAGTTGATTTGTAGTATTTTATAAATTCAAATAACAAATTGTGATTAAGTTTAACTGCAAATTTGATTCTAAATTGTTTCTCCATTGTGAAAACCTTTTACCAGCTTGTTAGATTACTAAAAGATACATATTCTATAATTGAGGGCATGCTTACTGTGTTAAGGCACTGATATCGCTGCTACTTAAATTATTCAAACCTCTTTAAATAGGCGAAATTTTGTTAGGCAACAATTCATATTAGTAAAAAACCAGGATCAAAGCACCGATATACATGTGGTACAACTTTAATTTTTTTCCTTCATAATTTTTGTTAAGTAGTTATACGATTAATGTTTCTAAGCAATTTTGTAATTGCAGTACTTTGTACAAGATGGTTCTTAAAGCCAGCAAGAGATAGATGAGGTTCGTGATAATTTAGCTAGTTATATCATGCATAACTGGATGTAGTCTTCTTATATGCTACTATATGGTGAGTTTATTCTTGTCTCTTTCATACTTTCAGCATTACATGATTTAAATTGACCTTGTTTATTTCATTGTTTGCACCTGAAAAACATCAAAATGTTTTTGCTCCATGTCCAGTACTCGTGTCATGCTTGTGCATCTAATTTAACTTGCTCAATCACATTGGTAATTTTTCTCTAGTTGCAGTAAGCAGTCAAGGGTTTAGTGTATGATTCTGAATGATGGAACTCGCTTTAAATCGTTCAGTGCCAATAATGTGTAGACTATCCCATACCAATAGATCCACCATTAACTTTCCATTTATCCATGCATCAAACCGACGAAGTTTCTTCCCTATTTGCAGTAACTTTGTTAATTAATTTTTTTACTTTCATCTCTGTGCTTTAGAAAAGCTTTCGTTTTTCCTTCGAGTAGGATCAATGTGCTCCTAATTTGTTTGTTACTAACAAGTTTTTGATCATTTGAATGAACAGCTTAAATTAGACTTTAGGTGTTATATCTACCAGTCTTGAAGTGTCTGTTGCTTGGTGGCTGGAAATAGCAGTGCTTGGTAGGAGACTGGTGGCAAGGCAGGGTAGTGATGAAGTGGTGGTAGATGATGAGGTTCTGGTGAGGCAGTTTAGTTTGGATGTGGTGGTGGTTGTTGTTATATTGTTGTTTAATGAACTTGCAGTTTGAGATGTGGTTTGATGGTGGTTCTCTGATATGCAATGTGAAATGTGAGGAGGAGCAAATGATGTAAGGGGATGATGGGTCATGATTGTTTGGAACTGCAGTGGTGACTGTAGTGTGAAGTTGGCGGATGAAGTTTGAAGTTAGATGATAGAAAGTGTAATGTAATGGTGGTGAAGGAATTTGTATGTAATTATAGTGGTTGAACAGTCGTGTGGTGATGTATGAATATGGGGCAAAGAAGTGTGTGCTGCAGTGATGTGCAGTTCGCAGTGGGTTGCGGAATTGGTAGTTTGAAGTGGTTGCGTGCGATTGTTGTTTGGTTTGGGTTGAATGTAGTAGTGTACTGATGGTTGTAAGGTAGCCAGCAATGAGACATTGCAGAAGGCTGTGCAGTGGTGAGCAAAGGGGAAGAAAGGCAGTGGAGAAGGAAATGTGCACTGTGTAGTTGATTTTATAGCAGTCTGTACTTGAGAATGTAGTGGGTTATGTATGTACAGTTTGTTATGGTGATGGTGAATTGAAATGCGGATGTGGTACGCACAACTTTGTAGTGTAGAGGAACCAGATGGTCATATGGGCAGTGAGGAGATGAAGTTGTGTTTACTAAAGGAATTTGGTGGCACTGACAGTATGGAGTGCACCGTGTGTCGATGGTTTTGATATGGAAGCAGAGGGTGGGTTGTGTATGTTGATATGGAAGAATGAAGAGAATTGGGTTGTGGTAGAGGCTAGTGTAGCAGCAATAGGGTGACAGAGGCAAAAATGTAGAGAAGTATGGTAGAGGCAGGGCAATGGGGCTGAGTTTGTGGAAGGTTGATGAAATGGTGTATGTGCACAGTTTGCAGGGGAGGCAGGGATGTTCAGTGAACACAACACAGAACTTCAATACAAATGTGTTTTTTTTTGGAATAGATTTGTAATTGTGGAATGTGAAACAGAAATGTATTTGTTAGTTTCGAATAGAAAATGAGCTTTGTGTAAGAACTGAAAACTAAAATGAAGTGTGAATGCAAACTGAAATGTACTGCACAAACAAATGCAAACTGAAATAAACAATATGAAACAGAGGTCTGAAAATGCACAACAGAGAAGTGATAGATGTTGCATCGGTTTCCAACAACAACCTATGCAACAACTTCCTTTGTTGCATCAGTTTTCATTACAACCGATGCAACATGTTCCTTTGTTGCAACCGTATTTTGCATCATTTGTTAGTAACAACCGATGCAAAAAGGACCGTTTTGCATCGGTTTTGGAACTGATGCAAAAGTGTTAAGCTTGTTGCATCGGTTTCATGTGCATCGGTTGTAGAACTGATGCAATAGGGGGGTGAACAACCGATGCAAATGGCCTGTTTTGTAGTAGTGGACAATGAATTAGTTCTTTGTAAACATGATGTAAGCGGAATTGCTACTGGAATAGTTGGAGGAAATGCGGAAGGAGGAAATCAAGAAGCTTCGGTGGTGAATAACTATGCTATTTTGAGTAGAGATTACGCTCTACTGGGAGGAAAGCCGTTTATTGGTACTAAAGATGCAATCGAAGTGAAGCATTACAGGAGGATTTTCGCTGACTAAAGGCTTGATGATGAGCAGAACAGATGGCTTGCTTCTAGATAGCTACACGGGGTATCACTGTACCGGTGGAACAGTGTGACTAGTGGAGTTAATGAGGAGACCATGACATGGGATGACTTCTGGAGAAGGTTCAAAGAAAGGTTTGTGCCAGAAATTGCTAAGTCCGCTCTGCTCAGAAAGTTTTCTGAGTTAGAGCAGGAGGATATGACTGTACTTGAGTATGCATCAAGGTTTGAGGAGCTATCAAACTATGGTACGGTTGATGCTGTCATTAAGAGGAATGAAAAGTTCATTCGAGGGTTGAAGCCTGAGCTTGTTAGGGCCGTGCAACTGCATATTAGGGATCCATGTGATATTGTTGTTGAGATGGCCTTGAGGAGTGAAGAGATGCAAGCTTTTCTTGAAAGAAACAAAGACAAGGAAGCTCAAGGAGGGCAAGTCAGAAGAGGAAGTTTTTCCACAAGAAAGGAGCTCAGAAGGGTGGAGTTGCTAAGAAAGGAAAGGCAGAAGCAGTCTGTTACAAGTGTTACAATAAAGGACACTATGCCTCTGAGTGCTGGACATGCAAAGGAAAGAAAATTGTTGATAAGAAAGGGATAAATTGTTTCAACTGCGATCAGATTGGGCACTATAAGAACCAGTGCAAGGGCCAGTCAAGGATGGTAAAGGTAAGATGTTTGCATTAGAACCAGCTACCTCGAGACCAACAGCAGAGGAGAGAGGAAAAGCTATGTTGGAACGTACGCTTTTGATTTTTGGTGTGTCAGTTAGAGTTCTATTTGATACCCGTACATCACATTGATTTATATCTCATTGTTTGGTAGATAAGCTTAACCTAAAACCCTCATACCTAGTTACTTCCTTAAGGGTTCCGATAAGAGGCTATGCGACTCTTAGGATGAGATGTTACCGTTTAGAGTTTGAATTGTTAGGTCATGTATTTGCTTGCAGTTTGCATGTGTTTGATTTCGTTGGGTTTGGAAGTATTTTGGGTAAGGATTGGTTAAGTAAATGCGATGCTTGGATATTTTGCCATGATAGGAAAATATCACTTAGACACCCTGCCTGTAGGAATCGAATCATATACTCTATAGAAAACCTTAGTTTCGAGGTCAATGCTTTATTTGGTATTATGGGGCAGAAGATGAGTTGAGTCGAGTTTTTGTTGTTAGGAATTTGCAAATGTCTTTGAACCTGTAGTAGGATTGCTACCGAAATGAACCAATGAATTTTGGATAGATTTGGCACAAGAAGTAGAACTGGTGTGTAGACCGCCAAGCAGGATGACACCTACCAAGATGAGGGAGTTAAAGATGCATTTGGTAGATTTAAAAAGTAAGAATTTTATCCGGCCAAGCAGTTTTCCTTAGAGAGCAACCATAGTGTTTGCTGAAAAACCGGATAGATTATTAAGGTTATGTATCGATTATTGTAAGTTGAACAAGAAGACGATAAAGAATTGATATTCGTTGCCTAGAATTGACGATTTTTTCGATCAGTTGAGTGGAGCCAAAGTATTTTCCCAGTTGGATTTAGCGATGAAGTTCCATCATCTTAGAGTAGTAGAGGATAGTATTCCTTTGATGACATTTAGAACCAGCATACTTTGTAGATTTGATGAACGAAGTTTTCCATGAGCACTTAGATAGGTTCGTATTGATATTCATAGATGATATCTTGATATACTCTACGGATAAGAGAGAGGATGGAGTCATCACAAAGTGGTGCTTGAGACGTTGATGCAGCATCAACTAAAGACAAAGTTTTCAAAGTGTCATTTTTGGAAGAAAGAAGTGAGGTTTCCTGGTCATGTATTCTCAGAGAAAGGGTTATCTATAGATTCGACTGAGATCGATGCGGTGAAAAATTGGAAGATACCCAAGAAAGCGACCGAGATAAAGATTTTTCTTGGATTAGCTGGGTACTATTGGAGATTCACTAAAAATTTCTTACGGATAGCGGCATCGATGACTAAGCTAACGCGAAAGGATATGAATTTTGTCTGGACCGATAAGCGTGAGGAGGAATTCAAGAAGCCGAAATACTTATTGATGAATGCATCTTTACTGGTTGTTCTAGAGGGGAATCAGGACTTAGTAGTGTATACAGATGCATGTGGAATAGGATTAGGAGCTGTGTAATGCCGAGGGGTAAAATTATTGCATATGCATCTCGACAGCTTAGACTGCATGAAGTTAGATGTCTAACACATGATTTGGAATTAGTTGCAGTAATTTTTGCATTGAAGGTGTGGAGACATTGGCTTATAGGAGAGAGATTTGAGCTGTATATGAATCATAAGTCGTTAAAGTATTTATTCTCTCAGAAGGAGTTGAATATGAGACAGCAGAGGTGGTTGATTTTTTAGCCACTTATGAATATTGAGTACACACCAGGAAAAGACAACAAGGTGGCAGATGCACTTAGCAGAAAACATCAGAATGTAGTGTTGGAAATGATAGATGAGTTGAAAGGTTTAGAAGTGTTGATGACATGTAGAGTGCAGTGGAGGTATGAAGCTAGACCTAGTAAAGAGACTGCTATGTTTTCATGTTTAGAAGTTAGACCAGTAATGATCGAAAAGATTGCTTCTAAACAGATAGAAGATCCACTACTAGTGGAATGGATCAGAAAGTTAAGAGACAGAACAAAGAGCGCTGACTTGAAAGATTTTAGTCTTGACCAGAATGGGTGGTTGAGGAAGAAAGGAAGGTTATGAGTTCCGAATGCAGGAAGCATTAGGAAGGAAGTTCTTGAAGAATGCCATCGTTCGAAGTTCACCATTCATCTAGGAGGAAATAAGATGTATCAGGACATAAAGAGGAGTTTCTTTTGGGAAGTTATGAAGAGAGATTAGGCTTTTGGGTCAAGCAGTGTCTGAATTGTCAATAGGTGAAAGCCGAACATCAAAACCGAGTGAGTTACTTCAGCCTTTGGGTATTCCAGTATGGAAATGGGATTCTATCTCAGTGGATTTTATTGATAGGTTTACTAGATATAATAGAGGAAATTAAAGAATATGGTCATAGTGGATAAGTTAACCAATAGTGCCCATTTCATTCCAGTTAAGTCAACTAGGATGACACCTATTCTAGCTAAGTTGTTATGAAGAATATAGTTAGACTGCATGGAATTCCCAGCAGTATAGTTAGTGACAGAGATTTCTTATTCACTAGTGAGTTCTGGAAGAGTATACAGGATACTTTAGGTACCAAGCTCAAGACGAGTACCGCTTACCATCCGTAGAAAGATGGGAAAACGGAAAGAGTTAACAAATTCTTAGAAGATTCGTTACGAGCTTGTGTAATAGATTTTGGAGGATCATGGGAAGACCATCTACACTTTGTTGAGTTTTCGTATAACAATAGTTATCAGGCTAGTATAGGGATGGCACCGTTTGAAGCTTTGTATGGAAGGTCATGCAAATCTCCAGTCTGTTAGTTAGAAACCAGGGATGGGTTGGTTCTTGGTCCAGATTTAGTTAGAGAAGCTGCAAAAAAGATTGAGTTCATTAAAGCTATAATGAAAGAAGCTCGGTCTAGGCAGAAGAGTAATGCCGATAAGAGATGAAAAGACTTAAAATTCTTAGTTGGAGATCATGTTTTCATCAAAGTATAACAAATAAAGGGTGTGATCGACTTTAGGAGATCGAGAAAGTTGGCATCAATATTTGTTGGACCATTTCCTATTGTAGAGAGGATCGTGAAAATCGCATACAGAGTAGAGTTACCAAACAGTTTGGCAGGAGTCCATGATATTTTTAATATTTCTCATCTAATAATTGTATTCGAGATCCAGAGACTACTATAGCACTAACTATGTTGGAGGACTTAGTAATGGAATCGAATCTACCTATAGTTAGAAATCCAATTCGTATAGTCATGAGAGATGAGAAAAGGCTAACGAACAAGACCATCAGATTAGTTAAAGTCTAGTGGAGAGACGACGAGAGGGACTATACTTGGGAAACTGAGTATAGGATTAGAGACGCTTATCATGACTTATTGCATGGTATGTTTTTACCTTTATGGTTGATTCTGATGACTATCTTACTGCAATTTCGAGGACGAAATTCTTTTTAAGGAGGAGAGTCTGTAACGACCCCAATTTTGATTAACATTATCTTGGACATTTAATTGATTAAACTAAATGTTAAATGAAAAAATGTAAGTGGTTAAGGGATTGAGATTTGTGTTAAGAGAGGGTAGCCGTGCCAATTTAAACTAATGAACTAAGAGGATTAAAATGAAATAAGTAAGGGAGATAGATAAGGGAAAAATAGGAATGAGGTACATTCTCATACCCCAATCCCTTTATGCCCATTCATTTTACACCTTCAAAAATGAATCAAATACTAAGAGAGGCCGACCACCATTAAGGGAAAACAAGTAGATGGTAAGAGGAAGAAGCTTAAGCAACTTAATTCAAAATCAAATCTCAACTCCTTAATCGCAAGCAAAAGGTGAATAATAGGTTAGATCTCATATTTTTGATGTTTTTGGTTTCTAGATCAGATCCGAATATTTTGCAATGTATATTGCCATTTTTTGATGGTTAAAATGGATATATATATATATATATATATGATTGTTGATGATTTATGCTATTTTGTATGGATTTATGATAAATTTCAATGTGAAAACCCTATTAGATGACATCCAAATGCCTTGCGATTTTAATATAAGGTCAGAAATGAGACTCTAGAGATTAGTTTCAAATTTCATAATTTTCTGAATTAATGTGGGTTTATTATTAATTTTCAAGTGAAGAAAATGGTTAATTGAGTTTAAAATTAAATATGGCTAATTTATATTATTTTTGGGTCAGAAATTAGTATATGTTAGAAAACATTTTAAAATTGATTTTTTAGAATTTTTGTAGAATGTTATTAAGTTTTTTAATAATTATATAAAATTATTTAAGTTTTGGGAATTAAATGTTTTATATATTTATAAAAGAAGAAGGGGCACTTTGTAAACATTTTAAATTATTACTTTTGAAATTTCGGCAGCCCTTTTAGAAAAGAATTTAGAAAAGAAATTAGCAATCAATCATATATTGGAAAACAAATAAGTTAGTTGAAAAGAATTACTTTTTAAAGTTAAAATTCATTTTTACCATACTTTTGCTATTTCACCACTTTCGGCACCAACCTTTCGACTAGGTACTTCTGCCTCCATCTCATCGAAACCAATGCGCATAGTATCAAAAACTAGGTACATAGTGAATTAGACATAGATGGAGGGTAAAAAGAATGCTTTTGACTTAGATAGCTTTCGACTAGGTTAAATAGTTTTAAGAATGGTTTCGAAAGAGGTTGCACTTTTTGTTTTACTAAAAAAGCTTTTGAATGGGTTGAAACCCCTTGCTTTTGCATCCTACCTTTCGAAGCAATGCTTTCGAAAGGGTTTCTTCGTCTTAAAACCTAAGATGCTTCTCCAATGCTTCGAAGGGACTGGTTTCGACATTATCCACTTCTTTTACTTAGGAAATTGCTTTCGAAAGAGTGCTTTCCACTTAGTTGTTTTAGGACCCATTGTTCTATTGAATGTTAAACCCACAGGTTTCGAAAGAAATAGTTTTAAATGGTTTCGAAAGGTTGTTCCATATGTTTTACCTGAACCAAAATTCTTTCAAAAGGTTTAAGACAAAGGTTTCGAAGGGGTGGTTCCTCGATGTTTTCAAAAGGATTTAAATGAAAGGTTTCCAAAAGTTTCGAAAGGCATGTTTAAGGTGTTTTGAAAGGAGGACGTCTATGGTTTTATAGAGTTTTCGAAAGAGATGATTTCAATGTTTTTGAAAGTTTTAATATAAGTGGTTTCGAAAGGTATGTTTTGGCCCTTTGGCCTAAGGTTATAAAGTAAAAAAGTTTACTTGTATCGGAATGGGCACTTTCAATGGTTTCAAAAGGTTTTTTTAAAGCTATTAAACAAGGGTTTCGAATATGTACATCAACAATGCTTTGTGTAAAGTATATACAACATGGCAAGAGATTTGAGTAAAGCAAACAGTGTATTTTCCTTGTATAAGTAAGATTTAAAGGGTTAAGTCATTTTGAAAAGGTTTTCAAAGAAAATTTAAAGGGAAGTTAATATCTAAGTAAATGACTCAGATATTAGAGCACCAAATGGGACTGGTATATGGTCCAGCCCTATACATTAGTTTTAGCCCCAAGCTAATTTAGTCCAAAATTCCAATGTGTAGGATCACATGTAACACTTAAATGATTGTTACACATAGAAAGGAATATATACAAAGGAGAAGGGTAGGTTATTGGTGCGCCTGAAAAACCATTAGGATTAGGTGACCCTTGGAGAAGTGAGTTAAGGACATATCATCCAGAAGTTTGTCCAACAGTTGTTAGATTATTTATGTATTTTGTTTGGTAGGCCCGAGTAGTAGTTAGCCAAATAAAACTATATTTTTCGAATAGATGCCCCATTTGTTACCATTTATAAGCATATATGATATTATTGTTATTGTTATAATCAGTTTAATTAAATAGTTTGATTGCGGGATTCTGAATTGCAAAAGATATGTTTTAAAGGGATATTAGTGAGGGGAAAACCATTCCACTAAGTGGCGTGGTCTCACTTAATATTAGTAAACCGAGTTGTGATAATATTATTCACACTAGGTTTTATGTCTGACTCGAAGTTTATGTTTTCCCCCTTAAAACTCTTGGGTGCTCAAAATTAATTTGAGTAGGTTGAGGGTTAAGATTTTATAGGTTTAGTATGTCGACGAATAAAGATTCCGGAGATGAACAGGAAGCTATGCTATCTATTTAGGAGTTGTTATGTTTTTATTTCCGCTGTAATGTATTAAGACTGTTTTTGTCTATTTAGTACTCTGATCAACCAAGGGGGAATCTTCATATGTCGATTTTAAAATAAGTCCCTTTACTTACTCAAATTTATTCCAAAACTTATTAATTCCACATTCACTCCTAAATTACGATTTAAAATCTTATTTAAATCTGAAATATCAATTTCATACTTTACTTCCAAAATTCTCCCTTCACTTCTCCCAAACCATTTTAAATCCCGAATTTAAAATAAATTCTTTAATTTTTAAGTAATATAACTTAAATCCTTAAAATTCATTTATCCCCATTACTTCGAAAAAATCCTTTTTTCCCATACTTGAAATTTATTCGATAGAATTTTAAAATTAAACTTTTTATTCTTTTCCAAATTCATTCTTTTAATTTATCCAATTTCCCTAAAATATTTTACTTAAAAGTTCTCTTTTTAGTTTCCTCCAAAATCCAATCTTTATTATTTCGATATCTTAAACTAACAAAATATATTCAGCCAAACATAGCGTTCAATAATTTTAATTTCCAATATAATCTATCACAGGTTATCAGATAAATCATATCATAGAATATGAAAATAAATTTCAATATTTTGAAGAATCCAGTTAGATCCCTCCGACCTATTTTTCCCTGCATCCACAGATGTTAGCTAACGAATAAAATGCCAAATCCCACTTCAAGGGGGACATCACTGTATAAAGGGTCATTCGCTATTATGCGGGGCACATAGGGTCTCATCCGCTATATAATGCGGGAATATCAATCCGATAATTTAAATATAACTATCTAAATTAACTGATAATCCAATTTGAGTGAGATTAACTCACTTTTGATTTTGTTTTGCAATCCGACCCAAACCGGCTATTTCCTTCATGTTTTTGGACCTTGTAACAAGCATTGTACGGTTTATTAATATTTGAATTAGTCAAACAATTAATTGCCATAAATAAATTTTTATTAACTAACGTTTTAAACCAAAAATTTTCCTTTTAAAAATCTTCTAGTAGTATAATAATTAAATAAGTTAATTAATCAAATTAATCTCCATAATACATTAATTTAAAATTAGCTAATAAGTGAAAATATGTATATATGAATATTTACCTTTTTCCTTTGATAATACATATATGTGCTTATATAGATTCCATAAAAATCTAATTTATATAAATTCTTTCAACCTTATATATTTTAATTTCTTCCATCTATACGTATATTTATTAAATCAAAATTGAAAATGAGGAATAAAAATAAACTGCAGAATTTGTTAATACCTTATTGTATAAATTTTCTGTTTTTAAACTTTACATATATTTCCCAATCTGAGTATATATATATGTGGTAAATCAAGTTAATCGAAAAAAAATCGAATATCTCACTGCCCAACTCTTCGGCCGCGACATCCAAATCCAGCGCCCAACCAATTGAAGGACGCAACCCTAACCAAGCCACATACCATCGCGAACCCTGTAGCATAGCGGTAGGCCGAACGAATACGACTTTTCAAGAAACCCTAACTTGCGACCCTCCTTTGATGCCGCACCCAACATAGGCCATTACGAAATGCCGCCGCCTTCGCCTCGACCCTCCCCTAGTATGTGTGCGATAATCTCGAAAATCCCACCAACCGAGACTGCGTCATCGAAGTCGATATCAAATCACTTGATTTCTTTGCTGTTGATTTTTTATTATTTATAAGTCATTTTCGATTTGATTTAGAGGAAGAAAGAACGTGCTTCTATTTTAAATTTAATTTTAGAGGAAAGATGACCGGCCCTTTTATTTTTCTTCGTTGAAATCTGTTCGCGATTTGCTTGCTTTTAAAAAGAAGAGGCAGGGGACAAGAAATGTACGTGCTTTGAAAAGGCAGAAGAAAAGGTAGGCAATAGGGTGGCTAGGAGAAAAAGGAAGGGAAGTGGATGTGAAAGGAAAAAGGGTTGATGTGAAAAGAATTCAGCTGATGTAGGTTGACTATTGTGTGAATATATATATATATATATATGTATGTATGTATGTATGTATGTATATGTGCATACATTCATTTAATTAAAATTCAAATATAAATTCAAATCGTCTCGATTTACACAGTCTAAAATTTCGAACACCTATCGAGGTGTGTCACTAGACGTTTATAATGTTATATCCCTAACGCATTGGAAAAGGTTTCAAGTCCTAATTCGATCGTATGGAGAAGATAACTTTTTGAACCCAATTATTATATTGAATTCGATATAGATTTCAGCGCGTTTATACCCCGTATGGCTACGTGATAACTCCAAACGTAAGGAAATTTGAAATGCGATAATAAAACATATTATGGATCCAATGGCACTGATTTCGTCGAATTCCGAGACTGTGCCTCGGAAGGCTATTTTTAAATGTTAATTTAAACAATATATTTTAAAACTGAACGAAACACTTTTAAATTCAATTTTAAAAGTTCTATTATCTCCAGTATCATTAATATAAATTTTATAAGACTTCAAATTATTTTTAACAAGCTTGAAACTCCTGATTTCATATTTTACCCAATTACCAATTGCTTGATTCAATAGTTATTTTCCCAATAAATAGTTATATTTGAAATCCAAATTAAAAACCTACACCTGAATATTTAAAATCGATCAAATATTCCAATTTCAAATGTTCAAAATCCCGGGTCGTTACATTCCTCCCCCTTAAAAAAATTTCGTCCTCGAATTACTAATTAAGAAGAATGATCCAGAACCCGTTAACTATTTCCTAAAACCAAACATTTTTTCTAACAACCCCTTGCTAACTTTCCCAAATTTATCTATAGTTCCCAAACAACATTACTTAGTCAACCATTCAAATCATAATTTAAAACCAAATTTCAAATTATCTAAAATTTCTCAAAAATTTTCTAACTCCCTTAATTTTTGAAATTTTTTGCCAGCATCTCCTTTGCGCGGCTAGATCGGTACGACTACAAAATTGCCTCTACGGACCCCCAAATTTTAAAAGAAAAAAAAAGCCACGTGGCTAGATCAGAAAATCATAAAATTTCATATGCCAATTTAAATACATACCTTTTGTTGGGAAATTCAAATTTATCTTCTGAAATCAGAACCAATTTCTTTTGCTTTTAAAACACCTGTATATCCTACTTGGCAATCATATCCAATCAAAAAATTCAGAATCATTTTATTCATTCCTTTTCCAAATTTTCAACATTTGATTTACTCAAGCCTATACGATGCACATTTATCATTCGTACACAATATCAAATCCGATCGCTTACTCGATCACACAATTTCACTTTTGAGCTAGTATCATCCCCTTGACTTCCTAGTGCGGACTCAGATCCGGTTTCTTGATCAGAAACTGTCATTCTCCTTGCATAGACATATACTATGATAGAGAATTTTCAAAATCAATCAAAAATCCATATCCAGGGTTCGCTGTTGAAAACCGAGTGAAAATCCCAACTTGGATCGATATAACTATCTCGAAATTCTATGCTCGAATCTGGATCAAACCATTATGAGAATAAAATAATATACGTACATTCTACGTATTTATCTCAATTAATTATCAATTATATCAATTCTCTTTTATTCACATTTATGTTGATTTCCATTCACTTCTTCACAATTATCATTTCACACACCCTTATTATAACTTCATTCACATATTTACTTAGTATATTTCTCGATTCCAAATTTACTTAAGAATTTGACCATCCATTTTTTAAGTTCAATATAAATGTTTTATACAACTCCTTATATTTATTTTCACTTTACCATTAAGCTTTTATATCCACTTTTATTCAAATTAGATCGCCAATTTCCATATGAATTCAATTAACCTTTCATTTTTAAATATTGAATTCTATTCATCACATCTCAAACCATATTTAATTAATCATTTCTTTAATTAATTCCACTTACTAATTTATTTTAAATCTCAATGGATTTTATTTCCAAACCTTTCATTTTATTTAGCCCATTCGAACTAATTTTCGGATTTTACTTTACTTACACAATTTAAATTAAATAGCATTCCAATGTTCAATTTCAATACGTTTGCTTACCATTTCACTTAATTGGTTTATTTTATCTCATTTATTTTGACATAATTTAAATTTAAACATTATTCAAATGTTCAGTTCCAATTTCCTTTTAGTTACACTAAATAAATTTGTTCATTCACAAATTTTATTCCCAACTTATAAATTTTCATTTAAGAAACCATTTCACTTAGTCTACTTAGATTTTTTCCTCAAATTCACTTTTATTTAACTAGATTTACATACATTTCGATCTAACTCAAATGTTTAAACTTCTATGAGTTTTCCAACTAATTTATATTCCATTTACTAATCTCCTTAAATTTACTTCATTTAATTGGTTTACTTACCCCTTTATTTTATTATCACACTTGCTTTTATTTTAACTCTTTTTAAGTTGAATTTTATTCTAACAAATTTCAGACTTTATAAGTTCCAAACTTATTTATACTTCATAAACAATTTTTTTAATACAATGCCCAGAGTTTAAAAAATTATTAAGTATCTCAAAATCATTTTTGAAATCAACTATATCCAAATCCTTTGGTATGTCCAATTATTTCTTTGAATTTCAAAACCAAACCCATTTTGCAAACAATTCCAATTTAAAACATTCGGGTAGCAAATCCTCCCTTGGAAACTCGAAAATGAACACCGATGATGTCGTGATCATCATCGGAATTATTTTCCAGCGACCGAAAGAGTTCAGTGCTTTCGCTCTTTAATTTTTTTTTCAAATATTTTTAAATCCAAATCTTATCAGATTTCATATCCCATAAAAATATTTCCCAAATAATGTCACCATTATTCCTCCAAAACCTTTGAAAATCATTTTCAAACTCGAAGGAAATTAAATTATCCAAATCCTGAATTTCAAACCCTTTCAATCTATATTTAAATATTCCTCTAGAATTTCAAGTTATAAATCCCATTTATAATTCACATTTCAAATTCCATTCTGTCATATGGGTTAATTTCTTAACCTTTGGTTGTGATTTCAATTCTTATTCTAGTTTCCACGCAAAAATGATAATAATTTAATATTATCACTTCCTAACAACCAAGCAACCATATACACTTATAATAATTTATGGAAAATTATGTCTTTCATATATAAAAATAATTTGGGTAAAATTCTTTCATTCACCCTATTTAAAACAATACCGTGTTGAATTATTCTATTCAAGTGTTTAGAGATCCCTATCAATAACATTAATTACTCGTATTGTCAAGAATCCGTAAACCACTTAACAAACCAATCAAAACAATATAAAACAATTTTATATTCACTAACAAATACGCGCTCATATCTATTAATACATTCAAACGCATTCTAGAGTACTACTGACTCTATCTCTAACGAGTAACCTCCCCAGAGCCAAGGTTCACGTTTAACCTTCAGCCCTGATACCAAAATGTCACGACCCGATTTTTCGACAGCCGAAAATTGACATTAATACGTCCACTGTATTAAATGCCGAACAATCGAATGCCGGAAAACCATACCATTAGGGAAAGAAGAAGGAGGTAGAAGAAAAGAAAAAAAACAACATCAGAATCTCACAATCACAGCCGAACAATATATAATAGTTAAATGACCGATCTTTATACAAAAAGAACTATATCTGTTTAATACATTACATCAATAGAATACAACACAATCAATAGCAAAATAATGGAAAGTGATATTAACTTGTCATTACAAAAGCCGACTATGCAGCTTATACTGCACAGTGGAATATATATCAAGTACGTGTGATACGTCTCGCTATCCAGCTCGTCTTCCAGCTCCACAACATCCTGTCCTATATTTATAATACTCGGTCTGACTCGAGCATTATAATAAAATAATACCCGAGTCAGTCTGGAAACCAACGTGAGAAAAACACACTCAATTGGCTTATTAAAGTTTTCAAAATTATTTAAAGATCAAAGGTATGTCGTAAGACCACGCCATAAATAAACTTGTCGGGTTTTTACCTTACGATAACCAAAACATTTCTTATCAAATCCTCTGATATTATAGTAGTGTCTATATACAAATACTTATTCAAATAGCAGAAATTGTTACATTCATTGAATTCCAGCATAATAGGTATACTAACAAGTCCGAAGGCACTTATTGGAGATTGGGTTTTCATACAATGGCATGGCTACTGGGGTACCGCCCATCACAGTACGTGGTCTAGATCAACATACCGAGGATCACTCCCGATCCCTTGTAACACAAGACCGGGGCTACCCCTTACTGGATAGTCCGAATAAGATCATCCCGCGGTTGTGATTAGCAACTGCCCACTAAGCCGAATAAAAAGGGACATCTAGATAGGGGAAATCTTCCCTTAATTGCTTGCTAGCCACTTAGCCTTGCTGCACCTCTCCTATTTTAGCCATTCCCGGTTGATAAGGCTTGAGGCTATACGTTACCTTTTTAGAACTCATTCACTTAGAATGCTCATCGTCCTCCTGACGATGGTCTGAGAGCATTCATCCATACAAGTTGCCTTGGATCTAGACAAACCAAATCACCGTCTTCATTATCTTCACAGTCATCATTCGCAAACTTTCAAACCAGATTGAAGTGGTTTTCGGGTAATTAAACACGATCCCGGTCTCTTCAAAACGATCAGCGTATTGGCCAATATTGATAGTTGGTTATTTAACTATCTAATTAAACAATCATTTAACCAAATGTTTTTATTTCCACGGAAAAGAACCAAGTCCTTTAAAATTAAGCTTTTAAACAAATTAAATCACTTTATCCAAAAATATACACTTTAAATCATTTAAAATAGATTACTTCACTTTGTTGGTTAAGTAAATATTTATTTAAGTAAACTTCGACCAACAAAGTGATGATAAACCATATGATGATTATCACGACCTTCCATAAAGTGCTTCGAAAGGATCCATTCCTGTACTATTTGATAACTATTCTTATAGGAAAACTCGATGTTATATAGCTTTTTGGCCTGGCCATATTCCGACCGACTAGACAAGTTAGACTAGACGATCATTGAGGAAGACAACCTAGAGAGATGATTATTAGGCTTGGAGACCAAACGCAGGCAATGATATGAAGCGACGATCAACCAAGATAGACTCTCCAAAATATTCTAATTGTGGAATAATGCCTCCCTTAGGTAGGGGATCAATGCTTATTCCTTTCCCTTGGGGATCGGTATATATCCTTAATATTTGTCCCAAACTTGGTAAAATCGAACTAGAGCTACAAGAATGGCCCTATGAGACTACATTTAAAATTTCAAGTCATTTGGAGTTTGTATGCTCATGTTATGGGCAAATTACTTCACCTATTAAGGGGATTGGTATAAAAGGAATCATCCATATTCAGCTTCACTCCATATTGCAACAATGATTGGTCAATAACTCAAAATCTACAGATGCTATCAGCATGAAACCTAGAGCATAAGCTATTTAGGACGTGTTTAACACAACATAGGGATCGCATGGTATTGGAGCAAGTTGGAGGGATCGGTACCTACCCCTCTAGATGCATCGGCAGAAATCAAAATTCAAGCAATACAACTTAACGAAAAATGCGATACCTCACAAACCGTATATCGAATTGCATGAAATTTAGGAAGAAAGTAGCTAACATCATGGGGGCATCCCTCCTAGGGATAACAACCCATTAGGATGCATTAATAGGAATCGACACCGACCTTATTATAGGCCCCGATGGGTCTATAAATTTTTAGGTAGTCTTGTCTTGGTCTCCTGAACCTTCTACAAAAATTTCAGTCTGATCCGAGCAGGTCTTCCCATATAAATGCAACAGACATGACGTTAGTAAAGGGATCCTACTTTCTCTGCCGAAGCTCTACCATTTTTATTCTTCACTTTTGTACTAATGGATCCCATCTGATCCAAGCATTCTTGTAATCATAATCAAGTGGAAGATCAATAAAAATATAAAGCGGCCGTATGCCAAGATTGCCGAACCACTACAAAAATCCTTGTGTTCATTTACGATATTTGCTCTATTTTAATTTCATTCTTCATTCAATCTCTACTAGATTTTATTGGGTGTTGATGTCCATTTTTTGGTGTCAACACTCGATTAAGTGAAAATGGTCTTACTCAGCCCTCTAAAGTCTAATGCATAAGCTCTCAGTAAATCTTAGAGTACCTTATTAACCTTTTCCTTTTACATATTAATGCGTGGATGGTAAGAAGTAATCATCTTCATCTTAGTACCCAAGAAATCATGTAAGCTCAGGTAGAACACACTAGTACACGAAGGATCTCTATCACTTACAATGCTACTCGGTATTCCTTGAAGTCTTACAAGGTTCTTTGTGAATAAATTTGCCAAACTAGGTGTCGTTCTTGTCGACTTAATAGGGATGAAGTGTGCACTCTTGGTCAGTCTATCAACTGGAACCCAAAAATTTTCGTATTTCCTTTATTCGACCTTAGCACCTACCCATAAAATCCATTGATATAGAGTATCATTTCCATAGTGGTACCTTTAAAGGTTGTAGTAATCCATTTTCAAAAAAAGGCTGTAGTAGTCCACTTGGATTTTGATGCTTGGCTTTTATTTGTTGGAAATTCATACATTGCTTCATCCATAAGCCTTCTTCTCTCTTCATTCCTTCCTAGAAGAAACTCCTCTTTACACCTTGGTGCTTCTTCATACCTCCGAGATGAATAGTAAACTTCGATTGATGACATTCTCTAAAAACTTACTTCCTTAGATTATCACCTTCGGACCACAGCTCATCCCTTCTTTATCAAAATTCCTCTTAGGTCAACTGCAAAAGTTTTTTAAATCATCAATCTCACTTCCCACTTCTACTCTCTATCCGATCGGCTAGTAATGGATCATCACTTTGCCTTATGCAATTTTTCGATGAATAACGATTGACCTTCCAAATAAAAGATCAGTATGGTACTTTGACTAGAGCTGGCCGTCGATCTCATTCTAACTCCATAGAAGCCAAAGTCCCTAAATCATTCCATTCGGCTAACATTGCCAATACCGTATTCTGATGTTTTTAATTAAGTGCATCCATAATTTTATTTCCTTTCCTAAGGGTATATTTAATCCTAAAGTCATATGTTGTAAATAACTCCAGCATTCTTTGTTTTCTCGTATTCAACTCCTTTTGAGAGAATAAATACTTCAAATACCTTTGATTTGTAAACAATTCGAATCATTTTCCTAAAAGATAGTGTCACCACACCTTCAACGCAAAGATTGTTGATGCCAACTCTAAATCACCAGTAGGATATCGAACTTCATGTGGTCAAAGATATCGAGAAACAAAGCAAATGAATCTACCTTTCTACATCAGCAACCCTGTTCTACATGTACCAGTATACACCATTAAATCCTGATTCCCATCAATAACAACCAATACATTTCCATCGGTTAATAAATGTTTTAGTTTCTGAAAAGCTTCTTCTTATTTATTGGTTCATGCATACTTTACATCCTCCCTTATTAGTCTAGTAACCGGTGCGACTACACAAGAGAAATCTTTAATGAACCTCCAGTACTAAACAGTCAACCCTAATCTCAGTTACATTCTTAGGTCTTTTCCAACTATTAATGGCTTCGATCTTTAAAGGATTCACAGACAATCCATTTTCCAGCACTACATGACCAAGAAATTTTACTTCCCTTTCCCAGAAATGACATTTTGAAAACTCCGCCTTTTAGTTTAGCTGCCTCTGCGTATCTCGCATTATTTTGAGTTGAAGTTGTGAACTCGTTCATTCTTAGAATATATAAAGATATCATCAATAAACACTAATCCGAATCCATCCAAATGCTCTCGGAAGATTCTATTTATTAAGTCTACAAAGAAAGCAGGAGCATTGGTCAGTTTTAAGGGCATGACTAACCACTCATACGATCCATATCTTGTTTTAAATGTCGTTAATGATATACTTTACTCTGCCACACTTATTTGATTAAAGCTCTTTGCTAAGTCTATCCACGAGAACACCAGGATCCACTCAATTAATCGAATAAATCATCTATTCTAAGAAAAGAATACCAATTCTTTATGGTATTCTCATTTAACTTTCTATAATCAGTACACAACCTCGATGACTTATTTAGTTTCTTCATAATGCCTATAGATGCTCCCCATGGTTAATTTCTTGCTCTAATATAATTCATTCCTTCCAAATCCACTAGCAGCACATTTAGCTCCCTCATCTCGATAATTGTCATGAAGCTGGTGGTCTACTTACATGTTTAGTTTCTGGCATGGGATATATTCAAAATTCTATGGCACATTTTGATGGTAGTCCAATAATTGGTTCAAAAACATATACGTATTCATCTCTGCCAATACAAGGCCAGGTTACCTCTGTGACTAGGCAACACCTATAAGTGTGCCATCCCCGGTCGTTACCGACCTTTATCTAGGGATTCACCAACAAATAGAAACAACCATACAATTAAATATCTGGGTTCCATATCATGATACCACTTTCTATCCAAAAGAAAATGGACATAAACTAGGGGCGCGACGCCTAATAACATTGCCGCAGCATTCCGATTTCGACCATTTTCGGGTTGTGAGGTTCGACGAAGTCTCGTCCACAAAGCTACACATTTCACAAAAGCCATGCTTCGATCAACAAATGATCAACAACACTCAGCATGCCACACTACTAAATTGGGAGTATATCACTAATAACCATCAACTACATAACCTCTGAGCTCGTACGCATCAGAGAAGGGTGTTAAGCTAAGAGAATAAATTCTCCGC
The DNA here is from genome assembly GCA_030765085.1 of Allium cepa. NCBI lineage: Eukaryota > Viridiplantae > Streptophyta > Magnoliopsida > Asparagales > Amaryllidaceae > Allium > Allium cepa. The sequence continues at coordinate 241,112,031 of CM060944.1, forward strand.
CACCAACAGAATTGTATTTGAAAGAAATCAACTTCATATCTCAAAATGTAATGTCAGATATACAACCATACAAGTCCGTTCCGGGTTCGAACAGAACCGAAGGCACTTCCAAAGAACCCTTGCCATCCAGGCATCCACAATCTTGATCGGACTCCCCATCACATATGGAGATCTCTATACCGAAGTAACTCAGTGTAGAGTCATTTGACAGGTTATCCTATCGTTCTCTAAAACATCCGGTCTTCACCACCGTCTTCAAATGTTATCCATTTCGTCGTATCACTATTCAGAATGGGTTATATGACACGAAGTCCTCTCCCCTCTAAACCGAATAGTGAGCGTTTAATTTAAAAACATGTGGATATTTCAATCACAAAGATTCATCATCAAGATTCGATGTTGATTTCGTATAACCATCTAGAATCCGACTCCCTGTCGCATCAAAATTTAAATGCCATTTAAAGGCCAATATTGATAGTCAGTTATTTAACTATCAAACAGTATTCACAACAATCACCAAGATTTAAATAATTTTTCCCTAATTATTTACTTTAAAAATATTTTTGCAAGATATAATTTCACATTTCAACCCTTTGAAAACAAATTTCAAATCACTTTCCTCACGTGGAATATATTTTCAGATATTCATTCATTTCCACTAAAAATTTGCCGAGTTCAAATACTTAAAATAATTTAAATCACTTATCCAAACATATATCCTTGGAAATATATAAAATAAAAATTATTTTAAAACCCTTTATTTTGAAATATTAGTTACGAAATTTTATACCCATATCTCATATAAGTCTTAAGCCCAAAATAATTTTAAAATAAAATTATTAGATAGAGTATAACCATTTAAATAACCATGTTCTAAATCAAATATCAGTTAAATCTTTAAATAATTACTTTTATAATTAATTAAATAAATTTTTACTTTGAAGATTTAAAAATAACTTGAGAAAATAATTTCTCTACAAACATTCTTTTAAAACTTACTCTAGAACTTTTAATTTATATTTGAAAGCTACTTTAAAAACATACTCGGCTTTTCAGGGCAAATACACTTTTCGTTTCAAAATGGTCTATTTAAATCAATTAATAAATCTTCCTTGATTTATTTCAATTCACATTCCAAATCCGCAAATTTCTTTCCACACTTTTAAAAATAAACCAATATTTATTTTTAAAACAAATTTCCCTTTTCTTTATAAATTCCCAATGTGAACTTAAATTTCCAAATATCCTTTGATATACGATTTCAAATCGATTCCCAAATATTCATTTTCAAACGCCAAATCAAATTCCAAATGGATTTCCAAATTTATTTTCAAACACCGAATCAGGTTCCAAATTGATTTCCAAAAAAATCATTTCAAACACCAAATCAAATTCTAAATTGATTTCAAAATTTATTTCCTTTTAAAATAAATTCCTTTATCCCTTCCAAACTATTTAAAATCCAAATTTTAAATGAATTCTTAAATTTTTGAATAATATTACTCAAAACCCATTTATTTAAGTCTTCTCCTCATATTCTAGAATTCATTCAATAGGATTACAAAAATCAATATTTTACACTTTAAATTCATTATTTTAAATTTATTTAATTCTTTAAAATAAATTTACTCAAAATCTTCTACTTTAATTTCCAAAAATCCAATTTTATATTTTTGGTATCCTACGACATCAAAAATATATTCGACTAAACCATAGCCTTCAACGATTTCAATCACAAATATAATCATACATAGATTATAAATAAATCAAAGCACAATATTGAAACAAATTCAAATGTTTGTGGTATCCATTTGGATCCCTCCAACATGTTACCCTACATCACAGATGTTAGCACAACAATTAAATACAAATTCCACTTTGAGGTGGAATATCGCGGTATATGGGATTATATAAAATCATCTGCTATTATGCGGTGCACAGGGTCTCATCCGTTATATAATGCAGGAAATCAATCACTCCAAATACACACACACACACACTCTACTATATAGACTATCACAATTAGACAATCAATCAATAACCGAATTTCCAATTTAAATTTGAGCGAGAAGATCTCACCTTTGCTTTTGTTTTGCAATCCAATCCAATTTCGACTTGATTTCACGGTTTTGAACTTGCATAAAAATTATATGATTTATTAATATTCAAATAAATTGAATAATTCAATTTCCATTTAATAGATTTAATTAACTAATGATCAAATTTTAACTACTCTCTTTTAACAAAAATCTTTTAGTAAATTAAACAATTTAATCAATAATCCACTATATAAAATAATATTTAAAACATGCATATTTATTTTATAATTATTTTTCTGATTTAAACTAAAGATTTGGTTTGAACTTGTTAAATAAATTTTAAACTAACCTTCCTAAAATAAATAGATTTTTCTTTTCCATAACTAAAATAATTAAATAGATTAATTGAATAAATTTATTACCTTAATAAATTATTTTTAACGTAACTTAATAAATCAAAATATATGCATGTAACATTTTCTTTTGGAACTACACACACACACATATATATATATATATTAAAATAACTTATATAGATTTAAAAATCAAATTTTACATAACTCTAAACATTTAAAAAAAATCCTATATATATATTTCTTGATTTACTATATATATCCACATATATACATTATAAATAAACTGTGTATATATATACATATGCTTGCTGTAATTATTATTTTTTCTCTGTATATTTTTTTTCTAATTTATATATATATTTATAAATCACGTTTAATTGAAAATAGAAATTAAATCGAGAATACCTCACGCTAAGTTCGTCCGTCGACCTTCTATCAGCGTGAATTGCAAATGAGGTCGAACAAGATCACAACCCTAGCCGCCATTGCGAGGCCCACTGCCCAACCCTACATGCCGCTGCACCTTCGACAATTGCTTACGAACGAGACCCACGACCTCTCGCCTCGAAGTCACTGCTTGAACTCGATGACTTCACGACCCACTTCAACGCCTGTCCTCCTTCATGCCAACGAAATCGCCACTCCCAAGCAGCGCTCGAACTCGAGCTTGGCTAAATTACGACACCATCTTGTCCGATGACGAGCCGCGACAACCCTTACTAACTCCAACATCGCTCGTCCTTCCCCCAAGCTTCGATCGATTCGATTTGGGTTTGTCTAAAGTTTAGGTTGTGCGATTTTTTTTATTTGTTTGGGAACGAATCGATTTTTTTGTTAAAAAGGGAAAGCTGCTCACTGATTTTGGAAAGAGAATTTTAAAAGGAGGGTGGCCATTTTTATTTGATTTCGAACGAAGATGTTTTTCGTTTGTTTTTTCATTGATTTTTCTTAACGATGATAAATTTCATATATATTTTTCCATTTCAAAAAACAACGCGTGTCAACAAAGATGCCAAGTGACAAAGGATGATCAAATCTCAATACTAGGGCCATTCAATGCAGAGACATTCGACAGGTAATCCTTTCATTTTTGAAAATACCCGGTCTTCAACACCATCTTCAATTGCATTCCCATTTCATCGTATCATTATTCAAAATGGGTTTTATGACATAAAGTCCTCTCTCGGCTAATTTGAATAATGGCGCTTGTTTTTAAAAATAAGTGTTACATTCATATTTCAAGAAAATCACAACAAATTTCCACTTTGATCTTTTAAACAATAGATCTACCACAAAGATTCGATGTGGTTTTCGAATATCCATTTGGAATCCTATCCCCGGTCGCATCGAAATTCAAATGCCGTTTAAAGGCCAATATTGATAGTCGGTTATTTCACTATCAATCAATATTCACAACAATCACCAAATTTTTAAATAATTTTCCCCAGTTATTTATTTTCAAAATATCTTCGCAAGATATATTTTCACACTTCAACCATTTTAAAACAAATTTCAAACCACTTTCCTTACGTGGAATATATTTCCAAATATTTAATTATTTCCACTGAAAATTTTCCATGTGCAAATACTTTAAAATAATTTAAATTACTTATCTAAACATATATACTTGGAAATATTTAAAATAGAACTATTTTTAAAACACTTTATTTAAAACATTAGTTATGAAAACATTATACCAATATCTCATTCAAAACTTCAAGTCCAAACTAATTTTAAAATAGAATTAGTAGATAAAGCATAAATATTTAAATAACCATTTTCTAAATCAAATATCAATTAAATCTTTAAATAATCAATTCTATGATTAATTAAATAAATCTTTACTCTAAAGATTTTCAAAACAACTTAAGAAAATAATTTCTCCAAAATATTCTTTTAAATACCAATTCTAGAACTTTTAATTTATATTTAGAAGCTACTTTGAAAACATATTCGGCTTTCCAGAGAAAATACACTTCCATTTCAAAATGGTTCATTTAAATCAATCAATAAATCCTTCTTGATTTATTTCAAATTTACATTCCAAGTCTGTAAATTCATTTCCAAACTTTTTAAAAATAATCCCATATTTATTTTTAGAACAAATTTCCCTTTCTTTTATAATTCCCATTATGAATTTAAATTTCCAAATATCCACTGATATACAATTTTCAAATCGCTTTCCAAATATTCACTTTCAATACCAAGTCAAATTCCCAATTGATTTCCAAATTTAATTTCAAAACACCATATCAAATTCCCAAATTGATTTGCTAAACATTTATTTTAAACACCAAATCAATTTTCTTTCAAACACCAAATCAATTTTCATAACGATTTCCGAAAGATTTATTTTCAAATACCAAATCAATTTTCAAATTTCCATAGCACCCAATAATGCATAAACGTTGAAACTTAATTTTTGTTAACGAGTATATAATACGATCATAACAATAAGGTGTCTTAAGGATAATACGCTATCTCAGTAAAATTTCCCAACAATGTACAAACTTAACTTATCCATACATAGAATTATCCAAAAACCCACAAAATCAAACATATGAAAATTTCAGGAAAAGTTATGACTTTACAATTCTATTTCTATATGGTCACATCTCATTCCATGTGTTGCAAAGCCATCTATCGGATTTGCAACCCTTAAAAAGGTAATAAGGTATTTTGGTTCAAGGTTTGAGTTATCTACTAAATGTCCAAACATAAAAGAATGTGATTCTCCAGGGTCAAACATTAGTCTTATAGGAATTCTATGCATAAGAAGTTAGCCTTTCCCATCTCCTCTGTAGTCAGTCCAGAAGCTGTAGGTTTCAGAGAAAAAACATTTCTCTTCATCTTCGAGTGATCCAGGACACTTCCTCTTGAAATGCTATATCTTATTGTAATTATAGCAATTGACTCACTTCTTATCTGCGACTTAGAATGACATCCATTAACAAATTTCACCCATTAAAAAAGTTTCCTTTCTTATCACACTTATAACAAGCTATCATTGACTTTCCTTTATTTGGAACTCCACTCTTCTGAGCTCCCTTCTTGTTAAAGAACTTCCTTGTTTTGTCTTGGAAATCCATAGTCTCCGCAGGCGTGTTCTTCCCATTAGATTGAAGCAAATGTCCATTCCATAATGCCAAATCTAAAATAATGTTGAATGGCTAAGGTGCGGCATCATTTCCCTTGCAATCTTTAGCTTCAGTCTATGAATGAAATTTTCATTCTCCTTAAGTAATGTATTAATAATGGTCTACCCAAGCTTAGACAAATCATCCAACTTGGTTGCATACTCTAGAATAGACATATTACCTTGCTCTTACTATGAAAATATCCAAAACAAAATAAACTTAGTTGGTTTAACCTTTCTGTGAAGTCGGCCTAAGTAAGCTCCTCTTTCGATATTCCTATAGTCATAAAATTTCACCAATATAAAGAAGCTCCTTGCAACTGCCTTGATGTCAGTCTCTTCTTCCAATTACCATTTAACCCCAAGTTAGTAAAAATACGTTCACTCTAAACAAGCCAATCAACCACTTCGATGGCATTCTCCACCCCTAGAACAGTTTTCCTCGCAAGTTAGTATAATCCCGACTTAATGTGACATAGTTATTATGAGCAATCATTTCAGGGATAACAGGTCCCACATTACCAGCATTTCCTCCAATTATACCACCTACTTCTATAGCTTGCATCATGCTAGAGAAGAACTGTAAATTGTCCTTATATCAAATGGTGCGACTTTAGGACCTAAATGAGCATTGGAATTAGCGTTTGTTATTTGATTAGCATTCCTAGTATTCACCCAAATGTTTCCATTGGTTGTGGTGCTTCCACCTCCTAAATTTTGTCTTCACCTTTCGGTATACATTTCTCGTAATCTACGTACAAGTCTTCGTGAGATATAAAAGAACGATCTGATATAAAAGGAACATAGATAAATATATGTACTTATATATACATTCATATATATATATATATATATAACAATAAATATGTTACTATAATGCTATCCCATTCTCCAATCTATTCTTTCTATTTCATTTTGATTATGTTTTCCAAAAATCTTATAAGTTTTACGTAAGCCTGTGCTCTGATACCAAGTTGTAACATCCTCTATTTTTAGGCACACAAATATATAGTAATGATTCTGTAGTCATCCTTTGTATTATTTTTCAATGACAAAATGAGATCATTTATTATATCATTATCGTCAAGAGCACAAGAGTGTACAAATTTTTCACAAAACCTTTTTATTTATTTATTTGAAAATTCATTACATTTCAATTATGTAACCACACAATTCCACCGCTCAGATAAAATATAATAAATAGAACTATAGTTCCAAGAGCAAAATATGGAAATCCTCTTTTATGACCAGAGTCATAGCTACTTGGAATGTTATATACCCTTTCATCACATGCAATTAATAGAAAAGTAGTTAAAACTGCACAATGGAAATACTTATAATATTAGCTTTCTCCCCACATGTCTCTAGAAGCTTATTTATCTAAACTAAAAACAATACTCTCATCCTACCCAACTTCAATTGAGTACTCGAGATTTTAGGGGGAAATCAAAAATTTCGGGTCAGACAAAAAGTCTAATGTGAATAATATTATACCATCTCAAACTAAAATAGATTAGGTTTGGATTTTGATATGTTTTACACCATTTACCAATAATAATTGCTATTTTCTAAAATGTTAAATCTAGGATAATTAATGCTAGTAAATTGTGTTTAGATGATTTAAATAAATTGCTTGGATGTTATTGAATGATGTTTGATTTTTGTATGAATTGTTTTTATGTGTTTGCAATTTCTTTTATGTAGTCAGGATTATGGTATGTCATTTGGTGCACTTGACACCAAGTGTTAGAAACGTGATGAAACTTGCATAAGATGTTCTTAAAGACTTAGGGAGCTTATAAGACAATTCACACATGATTTGGAGTCGATTTGGAAGGAGAAAATCATGTCGGTAATGGGTGGCAAATCATGCCGGTCATCTCCAAAATATGGTGGTGATGAGTGCCTCGAGGCGTGGGACTGGTCGCTTTGAATTTTGAAGGCAAGAGCTTTTGGTGGCGCCTAGGAAAATCACGTTAGCATTGAGTGGATTTAGGCGATTTTTGGTCACTGATAAAACCATCTCTCGGTAGTTAGTGTGCTTCAAGTCTAGATAAGGTGAAATTCGGGAAAGATATAGCCAACCATCTCTTGGTAGTTAGCGTGCTTCAAGTCTAGTTAAGGTGAACTTCAGGAAAGATATAACCAAGCTTTGGGTCAAGCCCTCGAACACGTGCCGTAGCGCAGTGCGCCCACCTTTTGGATTCAGAACTCAACTTAAACATAGTGCATTCTATCTATTTCCCTTACATCCTGTGATTGATAGGGAAAAAGAGGATCAAGCAGTGCCCTCTTAATTGCAACCAAAAAAAGGACAAGCAACCGCTACTTAAAGGATACTCCCAAATGTGACTCTAAGCAAACCCAAGAAACTTTGGCCTAAAGACAAACTCGGGTAAAACAAAGATTTTCTCTAAGAAAATGCCAAGATGACTCCAAGCACCATTCTTCACTGACCAAACGCTTTGAATTCAGTGACTCCAAGCAAACCAGTTGTTGATTCCAAGCAAATAGCAGATTTTCTTTGGTCTGACTCCAAATAACTTACCACTACTCCATCAATACTGGTCCATCTTGCTTTGCTCATATCTCAGGCCTGCATACATCATTCATAAGCATAACAAGTACTTGCAACTTAAAAATGAACCAGATTGACGATGGCTGAAGCATCTCTCTTAGTCGAGGCCTATTCATTGAAGCCATTTAGTATGTAGAAAATCCAAGGAAATACAATGTACCAATCATATCGGTTTACTCAAAAAATCGACCCCATACTACATCTCATGAAATTTGAGTGGCATGTGAATTCCACCAGAGCGATATGTGCCACCAAATTCAGATGTATTTCTATATTCCTGGAAGGTGTATCAATCATGTGGTTGATGCGATTATTTCTTAAATCCATCTCCTTATTCAATCAACCGAATCAGAAGTTTGTCGAGTAGTTCAGAATGCATGTGACTCACACCGAGGATGTGGTGTCATTATCTAATTTATTCCAAATACTAGATGAGGCACTCAAAAACTTCTTGTAGAGATTCAATGTCGTCGTCGTCACTAAGTGAGCAATCCCAGCGAGGATATCATACTGATGGCGTTGATGAGAGGAATCGACCCTCAGACCGATTTTGCTGGCAGTTAGTTGGAGTGCCTCCGACGACCTTGGATCGTTTCTGTTACAAAATGAATCAGAACCTAAGCAAGGAGGAGGTAGAGTAGACTAGGAGAAAGAACAATACAAGCCCATTGGATAAGGACTCAGATTCTAGGAGACGACCTAGAATCCCAAAATTCGACTCATATATCCTTTGAACGACTCAATCGATAACATCTACTTGGAGACTCACGACTCGGAGCAGCACTGAAAACCAGCCTCGAGAGAGTCCACCGAAGCCCAAAGAAAATCCAGGGAATGTTGTTTATTCCAAGATGTACACGATCCTAAGACTCGCGATTGCAAACACCTCCGAGATGTGATCGGAAAGCTGATTCAGGAAGGAAAGCTTCAACAATATGTGCAAGCTCTACAGAATGGCGGGCAGGGAACATCCGATGCCTGTCAATAAAGAACTCTGATCATCAATTGGCCCGTTGACAGTTGAGATCCCGTCGAAAGGAGCTTGGGGCAAAGTGGAATAGCAAGCACACGATGCTGCTTCACTTATCAACGAGATTTATTCCGATCCTATTTGAATTATTTCTATTTCTATTTCATTTTCAATTGTGTTGTGAACTACGACCAACTTGAACTAAACTACTTCCAAACAATGCAGGTGACCAAGTACTTAGAATTGGGCACCAACCAACCTCCACAGACCATGATTAGACATTTGGAGGATCATCAGGATGAGTGTGATTCAATATCTCATTAGCTACCATATGCCCTTAACTTAGTGCCAAGGACTCGAAATGGAAAAGCCCGACAAGGTCAGAATCCAATACAAAGTGGACATAACTGACCATCCACGCATCAACCTCTAGATTTGACTTAGAGACCAAAGAAAGACTTAGAGTGGATGTAACCTAATCATCTACTCCTCAAGTCATACTTGAAATTCACTAAAATACATATGCCTCTCATGAAGCTCTGCGATGTCGAGATCAAACCAAAGTGAACGTGATTTGATTGTTTACACATCGACTCCTACCTTAGACACAAAGGGCAGTTTGGAAGCTCGACTTAAAGTAGACGTGACTGATTACCTACTTATCAACCACCACCCTCAATACATGCACACGACTGCTACTTGAGGTGGACGTGACTTGATCGTCCACCCTACAACTCTCTCCATCGACTTTCTACAAGAAGTACTAAGAAAATTGGACGAGACTTGGTTGCCCAACACATGCATGGATGTGATCTAGCCATCCATCACTCGCTCCCTTCCTCCACTTATTTAAAGAAGCTAAAAATCACTAAGTGGACATGAATCGACGTCCATTTGTTAAGTTTTGTCCGTGATGCTGGGGGTAGAATCCATTCCATGGATGAACGTGGTTTGACCATTCATTCGACAACTCATACCTCGACTTGACAACTAGTGTATAAACATTAAACGGGTGTGAATGACCACCCATCGACCAACTCTGGTCCCTAGAGTGGTGACTGGAGTATAAAGATAGAAGGGGTGTGACGGACCACCCATCGACCAAATCTAGTCCCCTTAGCACAGATTGGAGTATAAACATCAAATGGGTGTGACTAACCACCCATCGGCCAAATCTGGTCCCCATAGCGTAGACTCGAGTACAGATATCAAATGGGTGTGACTGACCACCCATCGACCAACTGTAGTCCCCAGAGCATGGACTGGAGTGTAACACCACTAATTTTAAATAACATCATTCAGGAGATTTAACTAGATAAATTAAATAGAGTAATGTAATTTTAGAGTGATAGGAGGATTGAGATTAGAAAATAAACTAGAGACCGAGCTAACTAATTATATAAATGGGCTTATAAATGGTTTTGTATGTTAAATAGGAGAGTAATTATCACAAGGGTATTTATGGTAATTGCGCACCATAGTCCTATTACCTTATATTCTCCTTTCCTATCCATTTACGTTCATTTTTTTAAAAGCATAAAACACAAACAAAAGAGAAGCCGACCATTACTTAGGAAGAAAAGGAGGGAATTAATCAAGAGCTAAGGAATGAAAGCAAGGAGAATTAATCTCAATCAAATCTCATAGTTCTTATCCTAATCAAGGTGAATAATGATCAAACCATCTCGATTTTGTTTTTATGATCATTTGATTTTTGGGTTTAAGATTAAATCCATTATGATGATTTTTGATGAAGATATACTTGGATTTTATAACATATTTGTTCAAACAAGATTGTTTGATGATTGTTTATACATGGTTTTAGGGTAAAAATGTTTAAATTGAATTTCCAATGCCACGAAGAATCTATATGTTATATAAAACACAATTTTGGAGATGGGTTTTAATTTTTATAATTTATCAAGCTATGGAAAATTTATTATGAATTTTCAAAGGAAAATATGTATAATTGGGTTTATAAATTAATCTCAGTGATTGTATAAAGAATTTGGATTTGAAATTTTTATCTATTACATAATATATTGAAAGCGAGTTTCTGTAATTTTAGGGATTTTTCGTAAGTAATTAACTATGAAAATTAAATTATTTTAGAAAAAGGATTTAATTGTTTTACTTAATGGAAGGGCTTAATTGTGAAAGTTAATCTTTGTTTAGATCTTAAATTATGTGGCAGTTATTCTGGTAAAGAATTTAAAAAATTTATGGCAACCAATTAAATATTTACAAATAGGCAGGTTACTTATAAAGTAATGACTTTAAATGGCATTAAATCCGTCTTTACCCAAAAAAGTGGGTTCCGCCTCTTTCAGAATTACCTTTCGACCTTATGCTTCCGCCTTCAACCAAGTCGAAACCTCCCACGTCAAAACTAACTAAGCCAAAACCAATACACAAGGCATCAACACATTAGTACATAGTGGATTGGAGAAAGGCGGAAGGCATGGTGTCGAAACATTGCTTTCGATAGGGTTGAAACCTTTATTTTACATTCTAAAGGAATGCGCTTGCCAGTTCTTACTAAAAGCTTTTGAAGGAGTCGAGACAAATGACTTCGAAAGGGTCTTCTAAATAGCTTTCGAAGGGGTTGCCACCTCTTTGTTTAAGTGTAGCTTTCAAATGAGTTCCTATGTTTTAAACTAATGCTTTTGAAAGGGGAAATCACAACCCAATCGAAACCTATCCACCGTCCCTTTTCCATTCGAATCGATTGAAGTCATCAACTAATTCGAAAGGTAGTTTTTTTTAAACCTGTACTAAGCCACTTTCTAAGCCTTCAAAAGGATTTAAGGGTATCGACGACAATGGCTTCAAAAGATGTTTCGAAGCTATCCTTCAAATGTTTTACTTAAATGGTTTAAGCCTTCGAAAGGATGGTGCCAAAGCATATGTTTTCCCCTAAATTCTTTTTAATGGTTTCGAAAGGGGTACTTTCACTTATATTCATTTAGACCCAATAAGATATGTTTTAAATTAAACCCAATGGTTTTGAAAGGGGTACTTTCAAATGGTTTCAAAGATACACTTCCATAATTGAATGGTATTAGTTTTAATACGTTCGAAAGGTTTCAAAAGAAAGGTTTTATAGTGTTTCAAAAGGCAGGTGCTTAGTGTTTTGAAAAGAAGATTTGATTGCTTTCGAAAGGAAGTTTTCCAATAGTTTTGAAACTAAAGATTAAAGGTTTTAAAAGCCCTAGCTTTCAAAACAAGGAACCCGATATCAGTTTTTAAAGGTAAAACCTATGGCATTATAAAAGATCTTTTAAATGCTTTTAAATTGGAGTTTTTGAAGAAGTTTTCCTTGATAAACTAATAGGTTAAAGGGTTTACCATGTTTTATATGAAATGATTTCAAGGATATTAAACCACTTATGTTGGTGATTATTATGTTAATATGTTTGCTTCTTCTAGTTTACCTATTCTCTTTAATATGGACCCATAACTATAATTTCGGGAAAAAGGGTAGAATAACCAGCTAGGTTTACCCAATAGTGAATATAAATTGAGTTAACTCCTGAATGAGTAGAATTGCAACTAGGAGGTCAGTAGACAAGAATATAGGATGCGTAAATACTATTTAAAAAAATTATCAGATAGACAGGCTCATAGTAAACCCATGAAAACTATGCTTAGAATAAGTTATTGGCAGGGGCCAATAGGTTCAAAGTAAACACATGAAGACTATGATTATAAAGAGTATTTCAGGGGCCAATAGGTATGTAGTGAACCCATGAAAACTATATTCGGATTAAGTTATTGACAGATGTCAATAGGTTCCTAGTCAACCCATGAAAACTAGGATAAATGGGAAATTATTGGAGATACCAATAGGTTCAGAGAGAACCTATGAATAAGGGAGTTATTGGCATGGGCTTATAGGTTCGTAGTGATCCCATGAAAACTATGAAACTAGACAGGAAGTCCATAAACATTAAATAGGTTATTAATCAACCCATGAAAACTATTAGGTTAATAGTGATCCTATAAACTATAACTGAGACATATAATCAAAAATGAATGTGGATGCATAATCCAAAATTGATTTACTTGTTTGCATATCATAAAAATATTTTTGGATTTCTATGTTTTAACCAATGTGGATGTAGGAGCATAGTATATCGTTTTATAAATTTTTGATTAGGATACTAGTGAGGGGAAAACCCATTCTTCCAAGCGGTGTGGTCTCACTAGATATCTAAATGGTTGGAGATGGTAAATTATTATTCATACCAAGCTTTCTGTCTGACTCGAAGTTTATGTTTTCCCCTTAAACTCTCGGGTGCACAATTGATTTTATAGTTTGAAAGTTGAGGTTTTTAGGTATTTCTTTAGACGAATAAGCTTACAGAGACATGCAGGAGGCATGATAGCTATTTAGAGTTCTTTTATATTTTGATTCCACTATGTTTTGTTGTAAAGGCAAAGTTGTTAATTGCCTAGTCATATACTTTGATCATCCGAGGGGGCAACTTCATATGTCGCTCTTGGCGTATGTTCTAATAATTATATTTTCTTTGCACATGGTACTCGTATAGGAATTATGTAATGAATTTTAATTTTTTTTGAAATGGAATGTGAAATTGGTTTATTAATTTACAAAAATTTCCATATCCACGTGTTTCTGTTATATTGATGTATCTAACAGTACCGTATTTCGTCGTTGAGGATTAATAACTATATATGACTGCAACATCCTTAGCCTTTAATTTTGGACCTCCAAGTGGGGGATGTTACATGGTGCATAAACATCAAAAGTGTGCGACTGACCACCCATCGACTAACTCTAGTCCCTAGAGTGCAGACTGGAGTATAAACATCAAACAAGTGTGACTTACCAGCCATCGACGAACTCTAATCCCCAAAGCGTAAATTGTGGTATAAACATCAAACAGGTGTGACTGACCACCCATCGACCAACTTTGTTCCCCAAAACATGGACTGGAGTATAAACATTAAACAGGTGTTACTGACCACCCATTGACCAGCTCTGGTCCCTAGAGAGGGGATGGGAGTATAAACACAAATTGAGTGTGATTTGACAACCAACCAACAAACTCTTATCCCCAGAGCATGGATACAAACATGAATGAATAAATGAGGGGAGTTTGGCCATTAGCTATTCCATAAATTCCAGCTTGAAACCAACAGGATGAGTATAAACTCACCATGGATGGAACTCGACCACCTACAAAATAACTTCGCTAATCCAAGACTAGAGACAGGAGTACAAATTAGTAAAAGATGAATACGACAGGTCACTATAGCTCCAGCGTGGTGTTCTTTAAAACTTAAGGCAACGACTATAAGGAGGCCTTAATACACAATAAATCGAAACGACATTCGAAATTACAGGCAACCGACTATATTGTATCACCGGCTCGATAGGCAATGTCGATCCAAGCTTTCTATATGGTGCTGTTGGGTCGATGGTCAATATCAATCCACATTAAACATAAACGGATGTGACCCAGTTGTCCTTCAAATTTTTTTATCATTGGTGTATGGATAGGAGAATAAACCATAAATGAGTGTGACTTGATCATTAATTCTCCAGCACCATCCTTCGATCCATTGGGAGGAGTATGAAACCAGATCAGCATGACCCGACTACACCTAAGCAACCTCTACACCTAGATTTGATAGGAAAATACGAATCAAAATGGATGCAACCGACTGTCCATCTCTAAATGATTGCAACGCGACAGTTCATTCATTGACTCTTACCATGATCTGACTAAATGAGCAATACAAAACGAACGCGACTCGATCATTCACAGACTGATCCTTGCCTTTAGTTCAATAGGGAGAGTATCAATTACTGATTGGATGTGACTTAACCATTTATTCTTTAGGTCCTTGCCTAGAGCAAGGCGACATTTGCACCAAAAGTGGACATGATTGATCGTCCAGTACCCAACTCATGCCCGAAATCTGATGGAGCATCGAAGTATTACCTTTGGAAGGAGAAACTAGAATATAATTTAGAATAGGCAAGACTCAGCCTTCCATCAACTAACCTGATCCCGTAATTCAACGGGAAAGAGTATAAAGATAAAGGGGACATGGCTTGCCTTCCTACTTATCGATTCATGCCCTAGACTTGGAGGCACAAGCGAGAAACAAGATGAATGTGAACCGAACATTCATCGATCAACTCTATGTCTTTGGAGCTTAGGTGGGAGTATAAACATAGCTAGGAAGAGACTCGACTGTCCATGTAGTACATTTATCAATCGAAGACTGGGAGCAGAAGTGTGATCATCCAAAAACTGGATATGATAGCTCAATATTGTAACTCATATATAGTGTTTCAACGATTCGAGGCTACGACCGAATGGATGCCCAGAGATAGAATCATCGAACCGATACCCAAGCTTATGGGCAATTGACTATCATTCTAACTTGAGCGAGGGCAACAGTACATTGAATAGATAACACATTACTTGAATACACAAGCTGATTCAAAATCAAAGAAAGTGCCAGCTATGCAGCTGCACAGGACTTGAGGCTGAACCCTACTCGACATCGGCTTCAACGTGCTTCTAAGCCTGATCTTCGGCCATTTGCAGATAATCGCTCAAAGCTTTTGGAGCCCTTCACTATCAGACTCAATAACCCATGACAAGACTCTGAGATTCGACCTGAATAACCGTGATCGATGACTATCCCAACCAGATTTCATGTTGATTGTTACACAAAATAGTTACATTTGAAATCAAGGAATCTAAGGCAGCACCCATTGAGCTGACAATCGACATTACAATTAGTCATGGCAACCTACCACGGGTACTAAAATTGGATCACGGCTCAGTGCAATGATGATGAAGGAATTTTATGGTTTTCTCCAAATGAATCTTGATGTCGCTTGGACCCATTCTGACATGCATGTAATCTCACCAAGTATCGCGAGCCACGCATTGATTGTCGACCCGAGGCATGTCCCAATGAAACAAATGCAACGCGACATGGATCCAAAGGGATCTATTGCACTTAAAGAGGAGGTGGGTAAACTCAAAAACAATAGGTTTACCTGTGATACGCTCTACTTGAAATGTGTATCAATTCTAGTTCTTATGAGAAAAGCTAATGGAAAGTAGCGGTCATGCATCAACTATTCAGACATGAGCAAGGGGTGCTTGAAAGATCGCTTTCCACTTCTAAGGATCGACCAGGTGGTAGACTCAACCGTTGGATATGAATTGGTTTCATTTATGGATGTGTACACTAGAAACAACCAGATTCTGATGCACGTCCCCGACTAGAAACTCACCAGCTTCATTACCGATATAAGGCTATATTGTTATGTTGTGATGCCATTTGAACTAAATAATGCTGAGGATACCTACTAGAGACTGGTCGACATGATGTTCAAAGACCAGATCGGGCAATTAACAAAAGTATATGCGGACGATACACTTGTGAAGTCACGACGATCAAACGACCACATCAATGACTTAGTGGAGATGTTTAGTTTTTTCCAAAGATATGGAATGAAACTCAGTCCATTGATATGCTCTTTCGGTGTTGCGTCAAAGAAGTTCCCAGGTTTAATGTTCAAATCTTGCAGAATTGAAGCCAAGCCTAAGAAGATTTAGGCAATCAAAGACATCTAGCTACCCAAGACAATCAAGCAGGTATAGAGTCTAAATTAGAAGGTCATCGCCCTAAGTCGATTCATCTCCAGGGCCACCGACAAGTGTATTCTCTTCTTCAGCCTAATAAGGAGACGGAAAAGGAATTTGAATGGACACAGGATCGTAAAGATGCATTCCAAACTTTAGTGAACCACTTAAAGAGACCTCCGATCTTGTCAAAACCGGTGGATCATAAAGATTTATACATCAATTAGCCATGTTGGTACACGCCATAAGTGCCGCAATGTTATGCGAGAGAACTGGTCCGAACACCGGTATATTATGTAACCAAGCGATTGATAGGTACTAAGAGAAAACTACCCGAAGCTACAAAAGCTCACGTAATGCATGTTATATTCATCATGAAAGCTCCGCTCTTACTTTTAGGCTCGCCCTATTAACGTCTATGCCTACTAGGTGTTACGACAAGTCATACAACGACCTGAGACGTCTGAAAGACTACTCAAATGGAATATCAAACTAAGCTAATTCGATATCACCTATTCCCCTCGAAGATCTATCCAAGGATAAAAAATTGCAAATGATTGAATTACATTCCACCAAGACCCATGAGCGTATGAACGCATTTGGGAGCTAACAACAAAAAACATGTACCTAAATGTGTACATTTATGTCCTAAAAATTCAATTTCTTAGAATCGATAGAAATTGGATTCTCACATTGGAAAATCATATAATGAATTGCATTAGATAACCAAGGCATACTGACTCGACTAATCACTAAATGGAAATGAGTGTAGACGATTACCGATAGATTCGACTTTAGAACTTACATCGTTTGATAACAACCAAGCATCATGACGAACATAGATAGATTCAATTCTCCACAAAGCATCTCAAGAGTAATGAAAGGATAATGACCATTCAAGACACAATTCAAAGCATGTCATGCACATAACAAGACGTACTTTTGGGGGCAAGTGTTATCTAGCCTTTTGACTTGGCTATATTCAGACTGGCTAGCCAAGTTAACCTAAACTATCATCGAGGATGATAGCCCAGAGAGATGATTATTAGACTCAAAGATAAAGCGCTGGTAATGATACCAAGTGATGATCGACCGAGGCAAAGAGATAAAATCTCCAGAATATTCTAAGTATGGAATAATTCCTCCCCTAGGAAGGGGATCAGTGCTTATCCTTTTCCTATGGTATCGGTACATATCCTTAATATATCCCAACTTGGTAAGATTGATATAGAGAGATAGAAAAGGTCCTATGAGGCTACATTTCAATTTTTAAATCATTTAGAGTTTTTATGCTCAAGCTATGGACAAATTACTTCACCTATTAAATGGATCGGTATAAAAGGGATCGTCTATATTCAGCTTTCACCACATATTGCAACAATGATCGGTCAATAACTCAAAACCTACAGATGCTATCAACATGAATCTTGGAGCATAAGCTAATTAGGATGTGTGGAACATCCCATAGGAATCACACGGCACTTGGAGCAAGTTGGAAGGATCGGCACATATCAGAATTTAAGCAACATTACTTCACTGAAAATGCGATATATCACAAACCGTGCATCGGAATTGCACGAAATTAGGGCAGCAAGTATCTAACATCATGGGTCATCCCTCATAGGGATCGCAGCCCATTTGGATACATAAATTGGGATTGGTACTAATCTTATTGTGGGCTTCGATGGGCCTAAAATTTTTTGGGTAGCCTCGTCTTGGTCTCCTGAACCTTTTGAGAAAATTTCAATCTGCTTCGAGCACATCTTCATCTATAAATACAGCAGGCATGGCTTCGGAAAAGGGATCCTGCTTTCTCTGCCGAAGCTCCTCCATTTTTATTCTTCACTTTTGTACTAATGGATCCCAGCTAACCCAAACATTCTTGTAATTATAATCAAGTAGAAGATCAATAAAATTATAAAGTGGACGTTGGCCGAGATTGCCGTACCACTATTAAAATCTATATTTTTTTTCATTTATGATATTTTCTCTGTTTTAATTTCATCCTTCATTTAATCTCTACTAGATTCTATTAGTTGCTGATGCCCATTTTTGGCATAAACACTCGATTAACTGCAAATGTTCTTACTCAACCCTATAAAGTCTAATACATAAGCTCTCAGTATATCTTAGATTACCCTGTTAAGCATTTCCATTTTCCTATCCGTACGTAGATGATAAGCAGTACTCATCTTCATCTTAGAACCCAAGAAATCATGTTAGCTCTAGCATAACTCATTAGTAAACAAAGGATCTCTATCACTTATAATGCTCTCGTATTCCATGAAGTCTTACAAGGTTCTTTATGAAAAATTTGACAAACTTGGTGTCGTTTTTAGCAACTTAATAGGGATGAATTGTGCACTTTTGGTCGGTCTATCAACTAGATCCCAAATACTTTCATTTCCTTTATCCAACCTTAACACCTATAGATAAAATCCATCGATATAGAGTATCATTTCCATGGTGGTACTTTTAAAGGTTGTATTAATCCATTTTCAAACGGTTGCAGTAATCCACTTGGATTTTGATCCTTGACTTTAACTTGTTGGAAATTCATATATTGCTTCGTCCATATGCCTACTTCTCTCTTCATTCCTTCCTAGAAGAAACTCCTCTTTATACCTTGGTACTTCTTCATACATCCGAGGTAAGTAGTAAATTTCGACTGATGACATTCTCTAGAAACTTACTTCCTTAAATTATCTGCTTCGGACCACAGCTCATCCCTTCTTTATCAGGAATCCTCTTAGGTTAATTGCAAAAGTTTTTCATATCATCAATCTCACTTCCCACTTCTACTCTCTATCCGATCAGCTAGTAGTGGATCATCACTTTTCCTTACGGTAATTTTTTCGTTCAATATCGATTGAACTTCCAAATAAAATATCATTATGGTAATATGACCAGAACTGGCCGTCTATCTCATTCTAACTCCATTGAAGCCAACGTCCCTAAATCCTTCCATTTGGCTAACATTGCCAATACAACATTCTATTGTTTTATACTAAGTGCATCCACAATTTAATTTCCTTTCCTAAGAGTATACTCAATCCTAAAGTCATATGTTGTAAAAAACTTCAGCCTTCTTTGTTTTCTTATATTCAACTCCTTTTGAGAGAATAAATGCTTCATGGGCCTATGATTCATAAACAATTAAAATTATTATCCCAAAAGATAGTGCCACCACTCCTTCAATTCAAAGATTATCGATGCCAACTCCAAATCACTAGTAGGATATTGAACTTCATGCAGTCGAAGAAGTCGAGAAACAAAGGAAATGAATCTACCTTTCTACATCAGCATAGCTCCTAAAATTGTTCCACATGCATCAGTATACACCATTAAATCCTGATTCCCATCAAGAACAACTAATATAGGTGCATCGGTTAATAACCATTTTAGTTTCTTAAAAGCTTCTTTATATTTAATGGTTCGTGCATGCTTTATATCCTCCCTTATTAGTCTAGTAATCAGGGAGACTATATAAGAGAAATCTTTAATGATTCTCCAGTACTAAACAGTCAACCCTAATCTTAGTTACATTCATAGGTCCTTTCCAACTATTAATGGCTTCATCTTCAAAGGATTCACAGAAAATCCATTTTCTAGAACCACATGCCTAAGAAACTTTACTTCTTTTTCCCAGAAACGACATTTTGAAAAATCCGCCTTTGGGTTACGCTGCCTCTGCGTATCTAGCAATATTTTGAATTGAACTTGTGATTTCGTTCAAATTCTCAGAATATATCAAAATATCATTAATAAACACTATCACGAATCCATCCAAATGCTCTTCGAAGATTGTGTTCATTAAGTCTATAAAGAAAGCATGAGCATTAGTCGGTTTGAAGGGCATGACTAACCACTCATACGATCCGTTTCTTATTCGAAATGCCATTAATGATATACTTTACTCTGCCACTCTCATTTACTTAAAACCCTTTGCTAAGTCTAACTATAAGAACACCCTCGCTCTACTCAATTAACCGAATAATTCATCTATTCTAAGAAAATAATATTGATTCTTATGGTATTTTCATTTAACTTTTTCTAATCAGTACCCAACCTGAATGACTCATTCGTTTTCTTCAGACGCTCCCCATGGTGAACTGCTTGTTCTAATAGAATTCATTCCTTCCAAATCCACTAGCTGCAAATTTAGATCCTTCATCTCGGTAATGTCATTAAGCTAGGTGGTTTACTTACTGGTTCGGCTCCTGGCACGAGATATGTTGGAAATTCTATAGCACATTTTGATGGTATTCCCATAATTAGTTCAAAAACATCTACATATTCTTTTATTACATAAATCTAATTTATCTCATCCCTTATGCCTTCCATAGCACTCAATAATGCATAAACGTCGAAACTCGATTTTTTTAATGAGTATATAACACGATCACAACTATAAGTGTTATCCCGCCTTTTGGCAATGCCGAGATATCAAAGAACTGATTACAAGCTCAAGATTTAGCGTCCTGGATGTCCAGTATGCACAGGCTCGCTATGGATATCGACGAGTTTTGTCTGAGTCCGGATCAAGATGCGACTAACAAGACATGACAAGCACAGCCAGGGAAGCCTGCATTCTAAATTTCAAGACAATCCGAGTTCGAATGCTCAAGTTATGATCGATTAAATCTGAAGGAAACGGCCTCGTTTTCGTATCCATCAGTGAACCATAGTTCGACTCGATCCAGTTCGTATCCATCACCCACTATGGATCGGTCAATTCCCATGAGTTCGTATCGATCAATTTGGCAGTGTTCGCATCCATCGAGTTTGTATCGATGGACTTCGTACCCATCAACAGATAGTGCGCCTCGTAACGATCGACCATTATCTATTTCGCATCCATCATAGAAGCCTCTATTCGAATCCATCTGAACGGTGCAATTCATATCCATCGGGTGCCCTTAGTTCGTATCCATCAATGACAGCAAGTCACCGTTTCGTATCCATTAAATATCTACCCTGTTCGTATCCATCCACTTTCGTTGGTTCAAAACCATCATGAAGCTACTATTCGAAACCATAAGAGTGTGTTAGTTTGAATCCATCAGGCAGCTACTCTTCGTCTCCATCGTGGGTCCATGTTCGAATCCATGTGCAAAGAATTATTCGCGTCCATCGAGTCAGCGAGCCTGGGTGACGTGTTATTCTTCGATACGAGCAAGGCGAAATTCATGGAGTCGACACGGTCAACTCGGAGTAAAGAACGGATCGATGCGAGGTATGTGCGCCACATTACCACGAGAGCACGTGCAGGTGATCGATTCGAAGGAGTCGATTCGAATTGGTCGATTCGAACTGGCCAGCCACCGAGAAGCTCCATTTCGTATCGATGATATCTAGAAATCCACCGATCCAAATGCTATGAAATTTTCACAGGAGATTACGCACAAGCCAAAGATTGCCTCCACCAAATTTCAGCTCCATCGAAAAAGATCTTGATCGATACGAAATGATTTCGTATCGATCACAGATCGAGTCAAAACTTTCTGGAATTGGTCGTGTGGGCCCCTTCACGTGCCATAGCGAATCTCTCGAAGTTTGAGCGAAGTCTCAGCCTCCTATGCCTATAAATAGAGCCCCAGAGCCTATAGAAGAAGGATCTTTTGATTCTCAAGCGCCGAGTCTCTGCCAGATCGAGATTTATACCCTATTCTTGCTGTTGAATTCAATTTTCAAGTTGTATTTAGCTGTTGTTTGCTGTAATCACTTGTAATCATTGAAAGAGAGTCAATAAAGTTGCAAAAACTTCATAGTGGACGTAGGCAACACGTTGAACCACTCTAAATCGCTGTCTGTGCATTTACATTCCTGTCGCTTGGAGTTTTTTTTAGATAATCTTCATTTTAAAATTTATATTCTTCACTGTTATCTCTTCAAAATCTTCCGAAGAGTGTTGTGCCCATTTCTGGTACAAACACTTTGGTGCTTTCACTGATAAAACCCAGATTTTCTCCTGCTCGTTGGATCTGTCATCGATCCCGGATTGCATAAATCTAAGAGAGAGATCCAGATCACTAATTCGAGTTCCTTCCCTTCTATTCAGATTTGCATAAAGTCGAGGAAAGGAGTTCAACCCCCAAGATGGTTAGCACAAGGACCACCTCTAATGCTGTCAATCAAGAAAACCAGGATAGACCGAATCTTGAGCCACTACCTTCCTCAAACTAAGACGCTACCGGAAACTCGGAACCATCAGGTCCGATTACCCGACAAGAGTTTTAGCTGCTGCTTCAAGAGCTGACCCAAAGTCGGAAACAACTAACGGAACAGCTACGTTCCAATGCCGAGCTGGCCAACCAGCTGAATCGTCAGAAGTGGAGGAGATCCAGGAGAGATCATGCTTCTCACTCCTCCAGCGAAAGTTCTTCCTCTTCTGATTATCATCATCGATCTCCATGACCCCAACTAGATGGGAGTCACATACAAACTGCTGGACACCAACCGACAATGACCATTGGACAGCTGAGAGTTGGTCCATCGGCCGGTTTCCAAACCGGGCCCTCCTCCCGAGGGGGTACTGCTCCTCACTACACCAAGACTACCGCGCCACGACCTTCACGGTTGAACTAGGGGTCGATGCCCAAAATCAGTCGAACCTGGACCGTCGTCATCGTGGATGTACTCCTGAACCATACGTCCCGAAAGACTATGAGCTAAGAAGGCGAGATGTGGACCATCGACAGCTTCCGGTCCAACCTCATAATATGGAACACAATCACACTTTGACTCAACGCACTCAGAACGTACAAATGCCGGATCTTCCGACCATGATACGTCAGATGATCCGTGAGAGCCAGGGTCCCACGAATGATGACTGGGGAATCTCCCGAAGTCATACTCCTTTTACGGATGATATACTTGCTGCTGAACCTCCTCAGCGATTCAGGATGCCGACTCTACCCATGTACGAGGGAAACTCCGACCCCAACCAACATATTCTGAAATATGAATGGTCGATGAGTGCTGCTAGAGCTGATGATGCAGTGAAGTGTCGTAGTTTTCCCATCTCCTTGGGGGGCATCGCTACCATGTGGTTCACTCGACTGCCACCTCGATCCATCTCCTCCTTCGACCAGTTGGCCACAAAATTTGTCGAGCAATTCCGCATGCACGTCGCAAGGCCGAAAGATGTCAACGCTCTGTCTAGCATCACCCAAGCTCCTGGAGAGACGCTCCGATGCTACTTAAAGAGATTCCATGCTGCATGTGCGGAAATCAGCAATCCGAACGATAACTCCATTCTTATGGCGTTGACTAAGGGGATTGACCCCGATTTTGAGTTTGGCAATTGGTTGGCTGGAAAACCACCTACATCATTGGATCGTTTCTACGCCAAGGCGACTCAATTCCTGAGAAGGAAAGATGCGAAACAGTCTAGGAAGCAGACTGCTGCATGGCCAAGCACGGAAGGGATTCAAAGCAATGTCGCGATCAAACAGTCCGGTGAGAGTTTCAGAAAAGTTCAGTTGAACATTCAAAACAAACAAACTCAACAGAGGGAGAACGTGAATCAAAATAGAAAGCGAGATCAAAATGGTGGCCCACAGCGCAAGAATCCAATGTTTGACAGTTACATTCCATTGAATACATCACTGGAGAACTTGTATTTACAAACCTGTAATACAGTTCAATACCAAAAACCTGCTTCAAAATCGTCATGGGAAAGGCAAATCCAGATGGGAAATTTTTGCAGGTTTCATGAAAGCTACAGGCATAACACGAATGAATGTCGTCACTTGCAAGATCTCGTGCAAAAATTGATTAGAGAAAGAAAGCTAAAACAGTTTGTGCGGGCGCCGCGCCCTGGAGGAGCGGGCCCATCGAATCAGAATAATGAACCCGATCGACCGAGACAGGAGAACTCTACCTGTCCCGACGGAAGATTAGTGATAAACGCCGTCAGTGGCGGACCCACTTTGACAGGAGCCTGGAACGGCGAGGATCTTCGTCACTGTTACACATGACAGACTTTATTTAGTCTATGAATACTTTGCAATTTCCTTTGCATTCTGAAATTTGAATTTTTAATAAGGCACTGACTTTGCCATGTTTTTCCATTCCAGCAATAAATTACTATCTCTTCAAGCTAGAGCTGTGATTCACTGAATGCGACATTTAACAATCACGACGCACGAAGAGCTAAGTTCTATCGCACGATGGAATTTATTCAAATAGTGAGTGACCGTGATACGACCGGCCACTCACTAAGTGAAACCTCAGCTCGGGGGCAAGCCATCACATCAAAGGCTGAACTGGACCGACACACGACAGTCCTATAACTAACTCCAAATTCCCAGAGTGCGAATTAGAGTATAAACATCAACTCTAGGTTCTCAGAGTGCGAACCGGAGTATAAACACTAACTCCACTTTCCCAGAGTGTGAATTGGAGGATAAACATCAACTCTAGGTTCCCAGAGTGCGAACTGGAGTATAAACACTAACTCCACTTTCCCATAGTGTGAATTGGAGTATAAACATCAACTCTAGGTTTCAAGAGTGCGAACCGGAGTATAAATACCAACTCCGAAATTCCCAAAGTGCGAATTGGAGTATAAACATCAACCCTAGGTTCTCAGAGTGCGAACCGGAGTATAAACACCAATTCCAAATTCCCAGAGTGCGAATTAGAGTATAATCATCAACTCTAGGTTCCTAGAGTGCGAACCGGAGTATAAACACTAACTCCAAACTCACATAGTGCGAGTTGGAGTATAAACATATAAATGCGGTTTCGGAGAGGGTGGACCCGTCCGCCTAACGACTTTGGCCGTATCCTAACCAAGTTAAAGGAGGACGGACCCGTCCGTTTAACGACCTTGCTTGTTAACTCGGGGTGGATGTGATCCGACCATCCACGATCCCGATAAATCCATCGTTCCCATAGTGTGAATGAATTCCTAGAACGCCCAAACAGATGTGACTGACCATCTGTCGGCTAACTACAAATTCTTAGAGTGTGAATTGGAGTATAAACATCAATTCCAGGTTCCCGGAGTGCGAACCGAAGTATAAATGCTAACTCCAAATTCCCAGATCGTGAATTGGAGTATAAACATTAATTCCAGGTTCCCGGAGTGCGAACTGAAACATAAATGTCGACTCCAAATTCCCAGAGTGTGAATTAGAGTACAATTACCAAGTCAAAGTTCCTGGAGTGCGAACTATGTTACAAACATCGATAACTCTCGAATTCCCAGAGTGCGAACCAGATTATCGATCACGGATTATCCTAAGTCCTCGAAGTGTGGACATGTGCTCAAGATTTGCAATAGGTGCGACTGACCACCGAAATACAAATGCCGGTCCCCGCAACTGGGGGCAAAAGCTTAACCGTTAATCACTAACCGAAGCGATACAATGTCCAAAATTCGACCCATTCATCAATTACGACTTATGATCAAGGTTTTCAGACTTGGCAAAAATACGAACTCGGCCAAAAGTGCACTGGACTGAAATTCAAATACTTTGAATACTTAAGAACAAAAGAAATAAGAGCTGAAGAAAGAAATTAAATGTCATTTCAACTAACTGTACGTGAAGATTCCTGTACAAGTTATTCCAAAAAATCCCTACTAGCAGGGGGCCGAGCCTGCATCTATACATGGCCTATGAAAGAAAAATAAAAGTAACTTCCTAACTGCCAAAAATGCGCCAGAGGGGAATTATCTACTTTTTCTTCTTCGGCTTTTTCTTCAACGCGAAACCACTGGAACCGCTAACAGTCTTTCGCTTCGAGCCCTTACCCTTTGGCGGATCATCGTCTGATGAAGGCATGATATCGACATCTTCCTCCGAACTTGAACTTAAAGGAATATTCTCTTCTGGAGGAGTCGGAGGAGTCGGGTCTACCACCGGGGGCGGAATGGGCATACTGGTACCGACAAGCGTGTCCCCGGAAGATACCACCATAAGAGGAGTGGGGCCAACCGCCGTCGTAACACTCTCGAAACTGCCACCATGTGCCGTCGCTTCCATCTTTGCGTTGATTTGATCCAGAATCTCGGTTTCAGGAGCGGCACGGGCATCACGATAGGCAGTGGTGAACTGCGACGAGGCAATGGAAGTAGGTGGGAACGCACCAAGAACGAATGGCATCTCCGCAAAAGGATCGCTGCTTTGACCTAGGAGCTCGTTCATCATCTGCTCGTCCAAAGGCAACGAGCTCCCCTGTGTCACCTCCATCGGCGCGACCGAAGTCATGGTAATCGCCTTAGTAATAATGGTCTTCTGCACTTGATGTGATTCTTGGCTTACAGGAGGCGCTGTCAGTGTAACTTCGCTCACTGGACAAGAAAGAAAGGAAGTTGTCAGAACACACTTCAAAAGCAAGCCCTTGACTTAAAATACACATGAAATCTGTTCAGGATACCTTCCTCAGTTCAGCTTGCAACTGGCTGAACAGCTTTGGATGAATGCTCCTTAATAGGAGATAAGCGTGGTTGTTCGGGGTCGTAGGCCGGGACGGGCTGGGCCTCGGTCACAGGAGTGGGCTCCGATCGAGACGAAGTTACAATTTCAGGACTTGTAGCAGAATGCTCAACTCCAGAACCTTCCCCAATCTCTAAGTGCTAGGTGCCTAATCTCTCTCTTGCAGGAGAAATCAAAGAATCATGGAGAACCTTCTTTTCTTCTTCACTTAAAATGCAGTTTCCAGCTTAAATTCGTCAAGGGCACCACCCGACAGCACCGCCTTCTCTTTCTCGACCACCAAGTTCCAGGCATTGTATAAATGTGTCAAGTAATCATCAAGCCAAGACAAATTCCTGTGTCTTAACACATTGGCATTATAAGTGACGAGAAGCTCTTCAATCTCCATTTCGAGCTTGATCTCTGCCTGCCGAACTTTCTCATCAACTCTGGTCTCCACTACGTGGACCTTTTCCACGGCCGCATCTCTTTCCCTCCGAAACACCACCGCCTGATCGCACGCTTCCTATGCGGAAATGTTAGCGACGTCCCTCTCCTTCATGATTTTCGAAACTTTGGCCTTAAGCTCATTTAGCTCCTTCAAGGCCACATCCCGCTCGGCGGTTACGATGGTGTTTCGGTGGCCCATGTCCTCCGCCGTGACATAATGCTCGCGCTTCATCCTGTCCATTGCCGCCTGGGCTTCATCAGCTTTCTTAAGAGCCTCGATTTCAGATTTGCGAGAAGACTCAGCCTTGCTATTAAGCGCTTGAATAATCCGGTCTTTTTTACCAAGTTCTTTCTCTAGTTTCTCAATCATGGCCGCCCGGTCGAAGGCCACCTTTGATGCTTTCTTCGCGGTTTTTGACCATTCCTGGTACTGGAAAAATATATCGGCAAGATAATCATGCATCATGGGTTCGACCGACACTGGTACCCTTTTCAAACGCGGAGGGAAGAAGAGCCCATTGAAGCAGATGCCAGGGAAATCTTTCTTCAGTTGAGCAAGCTCGCTGCTCCTTCCCCCGAAGGCTCGGTTAGTACCTGCTCTGTTGTTGCGGGGGCCACAATCTCAGTCCTACGGTGAGTTTCAGACCTTCATGACTGGGAAGACGGCTTGTGTCGCGAAGCCTCGGAAGGTCGTGAGGCATGGGCATGAGATTGTACAGAGACTCTGGGAGGTGGCGTACGAGATCGAGATCGATGCCTATGCTCTTTATCTCCGTCAGAGCGCTCATGACTCGAGTACCCTTGGTCATAGTCTCTGTCTCCTTCTCTTCTATATGATTCATAATATGATGAAGACTTGCGTTTGCTGCGAAGACCGCCAAGAGCTTCGACCAGACATGGTATCTGCAAGTCAAAACGGAGACAAAAGTTAGTAATCTCTCACAGTGAGCATATTACACTCAGAAATTGTGTAGTACCGTGAAGTGTGAATGTATGTGCAACCTTCCAACCAACCGGATGTGTCAACCGCACTAGTGGGCAGAGACTCACTTAAAACTAAGGCATGTGAAAGTTCATCCAATCCGACATCATGCTGCAGGGACACATCGTCCGGAATTGGAAGATCGGCGAGCGCTTCATAAAGATTCTCAGTTCTTGGGGGAGACATCTCCGAAATTCTAATTCCGAAGGCGGGCCTGGACGTGACAACAGATTTCCATCTTCCCTCTTTTGATGGCTTAACAACGGCTGCCTTGCCTTTTCTCTGCTCTTCGATGTCCTGGGTTACATCCGCAGGTTCGCCCAATGGTTCCTCATCGGTGTAAGTCTTTTCGGAGTCAATCTCCTCGATTATAACAACTTTAGGCTTTCTTCGTTTAACTCGTTCTTTTGAGGCAGCCCTTAAAGCACCGTCGAGCATTATACTTTGTCTTCGCTCGATCATCCCAAGAATCCTAAGATTCCTATCCGTCAAGAGCAATTCGATATTCCTCTCTTTGCTTGGGACGTCTTGGAGGACCCGAACTATCTCCTTTGAATGTTCACCTTCGGGTTGCTGGATTATGGCTGAAAAGAAAAGGAGACGTGAGTCCGAATTCATCTATATATGTCTTATCAACTACCCGAGAAGGTGGCAATACTCACGTCTAAATAGCCATCGCCTAGCAAATCCTGGGGGGGGGGGGCATCTAACATAGAACCATTCCGTCTTGAAGTAGTTTAGTCTAGTCCAAGATCCCGTAGTCACTTGGCAGTTTCTTACCACTTCCAGGAATGTGAAAGATGGACTATCAGTTCGACTCTTGAAGTTTAACAAGTATCTGATCTCAATCGGGAGTGGCGGTCGATAGAGATACTCCATAAATGCAATGAACAAGCTATTGAGAGAGGCATATCCGTTCGAGTATAGCTGAGAGGGGGCGATCCCTAAAAACGAAAATACTTCTCTTATATACTGGTTGAACGAAGGGAGTGTCCCAGCTGCACACGCATGACGATTGAATGCAGTATATCCCTCCGGTGGATTGTGTGGTCTGTCGCTTGGTCCTAGCAATAATACGTTGTCCATTGACAGACCATGCCTTAAGCATATTCTTCCTAGCATGTCTTCCGAAATATTGGACGGATCAGAGTCTGATGGATTACTGATGAAGGATGCGTCAGGAAACTCGTCCGGGGCTGGGCCAATGACTTCGGCCTCGATCTCCGGTATTTCAAGTCTGGGAGGAGTCAAACTTTGAGTTTCTTGCGGTTGCGAGCTTGAAGTTTCCATAACTAGCTAACTCACAAGAAATCATCATTTGACGTTGAAAAGCCCGTGTGTTCCCCTCGTGTAAAGTGTGTGTTGTGCAGTGCTGTGCATTAGTTGGATAAATTTTGCAGAGTTAAAGAAAATATGCAAACGACAAAGCTTCGTAGTCCAGTTATAATGATCGTCATCGCTGACTGTCATCGCCAAATAATCTAAATGTTGGCAATCGAACCGGATTAAAGTTGTTATGGTTCCATCGATGAGCTTCGGAAGGTAGTAAAGTATGAGGTTTAACTATCTAGTCCAGATATGCAAGAATGAAGCTCGTCGGAATTGTGCTAAAGAGTGTCAAAATTTCGTATCCATCATGGGAGTGTTCGAATCGACCATAGGAAGCTCATTTGAATCCATCAGGATACAAGTTCGAATCGATCCCAGGGAACATGTTTCGAATCGGTCGTCAATGGCCGAGTTCGTATCAATGAAAATAGGATGACTTCGAATCGATCCTTGATTGCCTGGTTCGTACCGATCCAGAAGATCTCAGCTTAACATCGATCACGTTCGAGTCGATACTTTTCGTATTGAACATAAAGGTAAAATCATATCGATCTAAAGTTGAGAACTTCGAAGCGACTGTTAACTTATTTTTCGTATCGATCATTTCGTGTCGATACGGTCCACACCATAGAAATCGGTACGAACTGCATCACCTCCATTGGAATATTCCAGGGATCGATGCGAAATCCAAGAAGAAATATCATTGCCTTCATCGATTTGAACGCAAGCCCCCAGATCGATTCGTTTTTTGCCTTTTTCATTCTTTCTTCTCCAATCTATAGGAGCATCGCTATGGCCATTTTTGACCGAGCTCACACCCAGATCTGACTTTAAGAATTACCAGAATTGATAATCAATGAAGAAAAGAGGGATCTGGGATTCGAACTTTGTCATCAGGATGTGGTAGAAATTGATTAATTACCTAATTTGAGATTTGGATTTGAAGAATTAAAAGCTTAGGTTAAATTGAGTCGAAAGCATGACGCTGTTATTCTCCTTTCTCTGGTTCTTCGAGTCGATACGAAGATTAAAGGCGGCAGTAAAAAGTGAAAAGTAGAACGTGAAAAATGGCTAAGTCCTAGGTATTTATATGAAACCTAGAAGGAACTGGGTCAATTCAACTCCCGGTCCACGTGACCGGTTGTAACTAGTCAACCCATGGATCGAGATGAATCCCCAGTTCGAATCCATCTGACCAAAGATTTCCATCTGTTCGAAATGGACAGTGAAAACATCGACTCGAAGCCCCTATTCGCATCGACAAGTTCACAACTCCATCTACCGCGCATCGATACGAACAGCTATTCGTATCCTTCAGTATATAAACATTAGCATCATTACGGACAACACAACAAAGACCTATTGGAGTCATTAAGCATCGATACGAATGAACATTTCACATCCACAGAATTCTCCATTTACCGATGCGAAGTCAATCTTTCAACCTTCTATATCGATTCAGGAGAGGATCGATACGTAGGAACTTCCTAAAACAACTGACAAACGTTGTTACAACTCAAATTTCACATCGATTCAGGAGAGGATCGACATGAAATTCAATACAAGAAACCTAACAACGACCCATGAGCGTACAACGTTAACGAGAGTCAGGTTAAAATATGTGCATATGTCAAAACAATATCCCATTTTCAGCATTAACAGGAATTGGATATTCATCTAATAACGATTACGGCGACAAACAGCTAGGCCCTATCATACAACAATCAGTTATATCGACGCAAGGTTACAACCTTCGACAAAAGAGCAACGGTTGTTTAGAGTGAAGACTGCAGCTTTTCAAAGCACTTCATGTTTCCACAGGACGTACTTTGGGGGGCAAATGTTATCCCACCTTTTAGCAAGGCCGAGATATCAAAGAACTGATTACAAGCTCAAGATTTAGCGTCCTGGATGTCCAGTATGCACAGGCTCGCTATGGATATCGACGAATTTTGTCCGAGTCCGGATCAAGCTGCGACTGACAAGACATGACAAGCACAGCCAGGGAAGCCTACATTCTAAATTTCAAGACAATCCGAGTTCGTATGCTCGAGTTATGATCGATTCAATCTGGAGGAAACAGCCTCGTTTTCGTATCCATCAGTGAATCATAGTTCGACTCGATCCAGTTCATATCCATCACCCACTTCGCATCGATCAATTCCCATGAGTTCGTATCGATCAAGTTGGCAGTGTTCGAATCCATCGAGTTCGTATCGATGGACTTCGTACCCATCAACAGATAGTGTGCCTCGTAATGATCGGCCAGTATCTACTTCGCATCCATCATAGAAGCCTCTATTCGAATCCATCTGAATGGAGCAATTTGTATCCATCGGGTGACCTTAGTTCATATCCATCAATGACAACAAGTCACTGTTTCGTATCCATGAAATAACTGCCATGTTCGTATACATGAATTCTATGAAAAGAAGTTAGCCTTTCCCTTCTCCTCAGTGGTCAGTCCAGAAGTCGTAGGTTTCGAAGAAAATACTTTTTCGCTTTCATCTTTGAGTGGTCCAGGACACTCCCTCTTGAAATGCTCTATCTTGTTGCAATTATAGCAATTTACTCACTTCTTATCAACAACTTTCTTGCCATCACCAGAATGACACCCATTAACAAAGTTTCCTTTCTTATCACACTAATAACAAGTTATCTTTGAATTTCCTTTCTTTGGAACTCCACTTTTCTAAACTCCCTTCTTGTTAAAGAACTTCCTTGTTTTGTCTTGGAAATTCGTAGTCTTTGCTAGCTTGTTCTTTCCATTAGATTGAAGCAAATATTAATTCCACAAAGCCGGATCTAAAATAACATTGAATGGATCACTAAGGTGCGGCATCATTGCCCTTGCAATCTCTAGCTTCATCTACGAACGGACTTTTCATTCTTCTTAAGTAGGGTATTAATGATTGTCTACCCAAGCCTAGACAGTTCATCCAACTTAGTTCCATACTCTGGAATAGACATATCACCTTGCTCTTACTCTGAAAATCTTCAAAACAAAGTAAACTTAGCTACTTTAGATAGAAACTTCTCCTTAAATCTTTCTCTGAAGTCCGCTTAAGTAAGCTCCTCTTTCAGTATTCCTATAGTCACACCGTTCCATCAATACAGAGAAGCTCCTTGCAACTGTTTTGAATTCAGTCTCCTATTCCAATCACCATTTAAGCCTAAGTTAGTAAAAATACGTTCAGACCGACAAGCCAATCCTCCACTTTGATGGCATTTTCTATTCCCAAGAATGGTTTTCCTCCCAAGTTAGTATAATATCGACTTAATGCAATATAGTTTTTATGAGCAGTCACTTCAGGGATAACAGCTCCTGCATTATCAGCATTTCCACCAATCATACCAGCTGCTGCCATAGCTTGCATCATGTTAGAAAAGAGCTCATACATTGTCCTTATATCAAATGGTACGACTTTAGGACCTAAATGTGCATTGGCTTTAGCATTTGTTGTTTGGTTAGCATTCCTAGTATTCGCCCAAAAAGTTCTATTGGTTGTGGTGCTTCCACCTCCTATGTTTTGTCTTCTCCTTCTGTATTCATTTCCCATAATCTACATATGAGTCTTCAGGAGATACAGAAGAACGATCTAATACAAAAAGGAGAAAATTGATAAATATATGTACTTAAATATACATACATACATACATACATACATACATACATACATACATACATACATATATGTAACAATAAATATGTTACTATTATGCTATCCCATTCCCCAATTTATTCTTTCTATTTGTATAAAGTTTTATGTAAGCCTGTGTTATGATACCAAGTTGTAGCATCCTCCAATTTTTAGGCACAAAAATAGATAGTAATGATACTATAATCATCCTTGGTATTATTTTCCAATGAGAAAATGAGATCAATTATTATATTATTATCGTCAAAAGTACAAGAATTTAAAAAAATTTCATAAAACCTTTACATTTATTTATTTTCAAATTCGTTATAATTCATTTATGTAACCACAAGATTCCATCGCTTGGATAAAATATAGTAAATAAAACTATAGTTCCAAAAGCAACATATGAAAATCCTCTTTTATGATCAGAGTTATAGCTACTTAGACAGTTATATACCCTTTCATCGCATGCAATTAACAAAAAAGTAGTTAAAATCGCACAACGAAAATACTTATAATATTAGCTCCCCCCATGTCTCTAGAAACTTATTCATCTAAACTTTAAAACACTACTCTCACCCTACTCAACTTCAATTAAGTACTCAAGATTTTAGGGGGAAATCAAAAATTCCGGGTTAGATAAAAAGTCTAATGTGAATAATATTATACCATATCAAACTAAAATAGATCAGGTTTGGATTTTCATATGTTTTATTACCAATCATAATTGCTAATTTGTACAATGTTAAATCTAGGGTGATTCATGCTAGTAAATTGTGTTTGGATGATTGCATATGTTGTTTGGATGTTATTAGATGATGTTTGATTTTTGTATGAATTTTTTTTGATGTGTCTGCAGGTTGTTTTATGTAGTCAGGATTATGGTATGTCGTTTGGTGCAAATAATACCAAAGTTATTGAAACGTAATGAAATTTGCATATGATGTTCTTAAAGACTCTGGAGCTTATAAGACAATTCCAACATAATTTGGTGTCAATTTGGATGGAGAAAATCATGTCGGTAATAAGTGGCAAATCATGTTAGTTGTAACTAAAATATGGTGGTGATGGAGCGCCTCGAGGCGTGAGATTGGTCTCTTCGAATTTTGAAGGCAAGAGCTTCAGGTGGCGCCTAGGAAAATCATGTTAGCATTGAGGGGATTTAGACGATTTTTGATTGTTGGTAAAATCATCTCTCGGTAGTTAGTGTGCTTCGAGTCCAGATAAGGTGAACTTGGGGAATGATAGAAGCAACCTTCGGGCCAAATCCATGGATGAGATGGCACAGTGAAATTAAACTTAGCAAAGCTTCCGGTCAAGCCTACTGTGACGACCCGGAAATTTTAATGATTTAAAATGGAATAATAAATTGATTTTAACATCTGAATGGTTAATTTAAGCTTGAATTCCAAATATTAATATTTATTAGATAATTAAAGTATTGAATTATATAATTGAAATTGGGTAAATTGTTGAATTTGAGATTCTAAGCCTGTTAAAATATAATTTGAAGGCTTATAAAATTTATAAAGATAATACTGGAGATAATAGAATAATTTGAAATTTAATTTAAAGGAAATTTTTTCAGTTTTAATAATATATAGTTTAAATTAAATTTGAAAATAGCCTTCCGAGGCACAGTCTCGGAATTCGACGAAACCAATTCCATTGGATCCGTAATAGTTAGTTATTATCGGATTTCAATTTTTGTAGCAATTGGAGTTGTCGTTTGTCCCTGGAAGCTCAAAACGCTTCGAATTATTTTAATCGATTTAATTTTAAATTGATCGTTTCCTTCGATAACTCGTGCATACGACCAAATTAGCCTCCGAAACATGTGCCATTGTGTTTGGAACGCGGGCAAAACTTTATAACCACTTAACGGCATTCCTTAGGAAGAGTTCAAAAATTTAATTGGCGATTAACGAGTCGTTTTGAAAATTTTATAATATAATTAAATTTATAAGTAAAATTAGAAAAGATATTTTCTTTGACTACGTCGTGCTCAGGAAGCTTCCCACCCTCTCATACTTTATTTCCGTTTCCCCCTTATTCTTAGAAACAGGTCAAAATCGCTTAAGCTATATAAAAAAAATGGCCGAGGCCTTCGAAAACAAAAACAGCGGCTGGCGATTAGATTTCGTCGCAGCGTGTAGTCTTGAGCCGAGCTCCAGGGTTTTGTCGAAGCCGTGAGGGTTGAACGTCGCGAAGGAGGTAGCGCACCGATGGCTAGAGCGACGAGGGTAGAGGGGCGACGCCCATAGAATTGAGGCAGCAAGGGAGCAAGGGCGTCGACTTGAAGTCGCGAATAGGCGATTAGGGTTTGGGCATGTCGCGATCTTCGAAGACGTGACGCAGGCGAGCGCTTACTCGAGCAGGGCGGCGACTATGATGGGGATTTGTCAGGATTGGGTGCGGCGACTAGGGTTTTCTCACGATCGATATTCAGTGAGTAATTTTTACTTCAGCTCGTTTTGTTTTAAGCTTTTACCGTAAGTATAATTGTGATTGAATAGTTTATGAAATAAGTTAATGGTTAACTAAGCAATTGATTTGCAATTATTGATTGAGTAATTTGTAATTAGTGATTTACAGTGGGTAATTAGGTTTTATAAATTAACAGTGAAGGTTAATAATTAATAGTTAGGGAGGAATGAAAAAAATTTACTTGGGAAAGAAATAAATTAATAATTACTGGATGTAAATAATTGGATGAAGTGGATTGCAAATTTTAGGGAGCAAATTTGGTTTTTATGGAATTTAAATTGTTAAATTTAAATATTTAGTTGAATGGTTGTATTGATTTGGTATGCTCTGTGATTGATGATCTGGTGATTGTGATTTTGAATGGTTCTCGAGTCCGTTATTGTCTAACTCGAAGTATTGGAAATTTTAAGTTGTCTCAAACTTAAAATATAAGAAAGAAAATATTTCCGTTATAAAAGTTACTAAAGGCTTAATGCTTTGCAGTACTTTAAATTAGTAGAGTAATCAAAATGATTTGGGTTATTTATCTTAGGAATTAACGAGTTGAATAAATAATAAATTAAATGGTTAGTTAATTATCTAAGTATAAGTAATTCAGAATAATCATTTGATGGTGAGATAAACAATTACTTCTTGTAAATAAATAAAATATAATTACTTCGAGAAATTAATCAAGAGATTAATTGAGATGGTTAAGTAAGAAGTAATTAATTTATAAATAAAGTAAAGTGAAAGATAGTTAATTACGGTTTGGGATTAATTGGAAATGATTAATATTGTGTTTAATTAATGAAATTAAATTATGATTAGGATAAATTAAAATGAATTAGGAAATCCTTAATTTATAAAATTGATTATGTAATTAACGATTGTTTAATTAATCAGTAATAAGTGACTTATGAGAAGTAAATTAATATAAGTAATTATGGATTAATTATGGAAAAATAATAATAAAATAAAATAAAATAGTTAATTAATTCGTGAAGTAATTAAGACTTCTTATTGATCTTGGTTAAGAATAATTAATATTGTGAAGGTAGTTAAGGATAATTACTTGAATGCAATAAAAAAATAATTAATCCAGGGTGATTAATTAAGATGAATGGTGAAGGGCTGACTAATTAATTGATTTGGAATTAATTAATATTGAATGAAGGAATCTAAGTGTTTAAGTTTGAAAATTCAATTAGAATCAATTAAATTGATTTGTATGAGATTAAGCTTTGGTTATGAATGAGTAAATGGTATTGGATGTTTTGGATGAGTGGATATCTCTGATATGGAATTTTGTGTATTTCATTTGAATATCTTGGGTTAGAATAACATGTGTGTCGAAGAAACCACGTTGAATTTTATAAATTGATTTGAGAAATTAATAGGGTTAAATAAAACTGGATTGGTTTATCTAAGTCTGGTACTTAGAAATTGAGATATGAAACAAGGTTGCTTATAGCAAATTGTGAATTGATTAAATTGATATATGTTACCCGGGTTTATATGAGTTGATTGTTTTGGTATTTCATGTTAGTTGGGTTTACTCACGCTGGTTTCCAGCCTCACCCGGGTGTTACTTTGATGTAATGCTCGGGTCAGACCGAGTATTACAGATTTCCAGGTTAGGACGTTCTGGAGCTCAGGAGGCGAGCTGGATGGCAATATCGAATAGGGTATTCCGCTGTATTTATATTATTGCTAATCTGAGACATGATAATTGTAAATATTCATTGACTGTATATAATGTGAAACTCTGATGTATATTAAATGTAGTCGACATATATAGTATTCTTTTGTAAGCTATTATTATTTATTATTATATTTTATCCGCTGCGAATGTGAGATGTTTGGTGTTTTTGTTCTTCTTCTTCTATCTCTTTCTTCTTTTTCATAACTATCTGGAATTTTCGGGCTAAAAAATTTTGGGTCGTTACTTTTGGTATCAGAGCTGGAAGGTTAAGCGAGAACCTTGGCTCTGGTGGGGATTACTCATTAAATAAAGTCAGTGGTACTCTAGAATGAGTTGAGTGTATATTTATATGAGCGCGTATTTGTTATTTTCTTATATAAAGGTTTTAAATGATTTTATATAAAAATATATTGTGATATATAAAGTAATATTTCATTCTAATAAATATTAAGGCGATTGGTTGTTAAATTATTGGAATTAAAATTTAGAAGTAATATAATACAACCAAATTGATGTCTTGAATTAAAATTTTGAAGTTTGAAGCGGGAATTCAATTTGAGTAAGATTGATTGGATTCAGTAAATTGAAATTTAACTTTGGAAAGTTAAATAAGTGTAGAAAAAGCAACCAGAATTGGAAATTTCATGATGAAATTGGAATTTAACCTGGGAAGTTAAATGGTTGATTTGAATTGGGAATTTGCATGATCTCAAAACGGGGTTGAGATTTAAAAATTGAGCATGGATGGACGTTTAAAATAAATTGGACAATACCATCCTATTGTTAATAAAAATCTTTAAATTGAGAATTGAATTGTATAAATAAAATAAATTTGAATAATTGAATTGTAAAATAAACTTGTTTAAGAACTGGCTTCAAGCTGGAAGATAAAATTGAGTAATAAATTAAATTCTTAAAATAAAATAGCATTGAACTCTTATTCGAACCTTGAAATACATTAGTAAAGATAATATAAAATGAAATTTTGAGAATTGGACTCTAAAATTAAATTGATTAAAAACTTTAAATAAAGGATAATTTGGTTTAAAGAGTTAAACCAACCTTTGAGAATTTAACTCGAATTTCTATAATTCGATATAGTTTAACTTCAAGATTTAATTGAATTAGTTTAAAATTGAATTTGGCTTGAAGTAATTGAATTGGTGATTGAAGATGTATAAGTTTAAAAATTTTAAATGGGAAATTGGATTGGATTAAATTGAAGTGATTTGGATTCTGAAATTAAATTGATAATAATTCAAATTGATTGGAATAATATGAAATTATAATTAAAATTGAACAGGATTAAAATCAACTAGAACTTGATTTAAATTGGGGAAGGAAACAAGATTGATTCAACTTGAAGTGGGGATTAATCAAGTCCAATGGAATTTGGAGTTATTTGAATTGGGATTGGGTCAATTTAAATGAAGATTTAAATTGAATTGTTGGGGAGGTGAACAGTTGGCTCTTGACTATTTTCAATATAAATTGTTTTGATATAAACTTATTCTTCTAAGCTATTAAATATATACAACCTTTCTTTCTTAAAGTCAAATATTTTATATACTTGTTTTATGATTATTTTTGGGGCTATTTAACCATTTTTCAACTGTTTTCTAAACTAATTACTATTTTTCAACTATTTCACAAACTAATTTTCTATTTTACGACTAATTTTTTTCATTTAACTAAAAAAAAATTCTGGAACTATTTAACTATTTTTCAATTATTTTATAATTAGTTAACTATTTTAAAGCGATTTTGCAAAATATTAATTAATTTTCAATTGCTTATCTATTTTCACAATTTTCATGCTATTTTCTAAAAATAAATAAACTGGTCGGAGTTCAAACTGTTATTGATTTAAATACCCAACTGAGATAAGAATTGAAGTGATAATCCAAAGGGGGATTTATGTAAATGTGAATAAGTGAATGAGAATAGAAAGGAAATTAATATTGAAAGAGTAATCAAATTGGGATATTTGGTTTTGAATAAACAAAGTTGTATATCTTTGTTATATAAGGTAAATCTTCCCTTGTTGAATTTATTGCTGGCAGGAAAATGTTTTGAAATATTGAAGTATAAAGGGGTTTTATACAAGTTTGAAATGATCCAAAGTTTTAAGAATTATATATTTTTGAATATATATAAAAGATCTTATAAGGGTTTTGGAAAAGGTTTTGAGAACCTTTGGATTTGGAAAGGCTTTTGATTTTTGAGTAAAATCAATATTGGAAATTTGGAAAGCCTGGTTTGAGAATTATCGATTTTGGATAATCGATTTTGTATAAATGAGCTTTGTATGAGATCATACTAGATGCATGATTTGAAGATACTATATGTGTATAGTATAAAATTGTTTGATAATGGCTCTGGGGAAAAAGGCGCTCCCTTGAAATGAACTTCTCAGGAGTACCACCGGGTGGTGCTGTCTTGAGCCCCAAGGGGGATCTAAAGTTGATCCTGTGAGGAGTCCGGACAAAACTAGTTCCTGAGGATTATTGGGTAGCGTAAGTCGATGGCGTTGATGCCTACAGAGGCATTTGGGCTATGCTGTGACGACAGTGTAACTCGATGTCGCTGCGATCTACTATGGGGACCACAACGAAAATCGTGTGGAGGAAGAGTGTCAACGGTCTACACTTGATTTTGCCGGGAAGGCAACGCAACATCGGTAGACTGCGATCTATGGTCAAGTGGAGTGGAGAAGTTTCATTTTTGGCAGCGAAATTCAATGGCGCTGATGCCTACAGTTATATGGGTTTTGCTGTGATAGCTACGTAACCCCAGTTGTAGCTGCGATCTGTTGTGGGTTCCATGGTGTAATCGAGGGGCGCGGAGGCCTACAGTTATCTGTGGATTTTGTCGGGACGGCAACGTAACCATCGGGTTAACTACGACCATGGATGGGGTTGATGATTTCCAGGGCATCCTCACTAAAGATATTTCCTCTATTTTCAAAAAAAAAACTGTTTTGATAATTTCAATAAAATTGTTTTCCAAGTATTTTCACTGGGTGTTGAAAACGGGTTTACAAGTACTTATAGATTTTCAGTCCTACGCCTGATCAACGTATGACTGAATTTCTGTGAGAACAAGGATGGACTGGTTGAGACATCGAGTTATAAGAAATATTTTTATAAAAAGCTATTTTAATTGTATTACTTGAATTTAAAGGCATTTCTAAATTTAAAAATAAAGGGGGAATCCAAACTGAAATTATAAAATAAATCTGAACTCAGGAAAAATTTAATGAAGTGATTTTTGTAAATTAAGGTGGAGGTAAGCTAATCAGCTAAATAAATTATTTGATAGAATGAGATAATAAAATTTAACTCGATTAAATGAAATGGATTGTAAGTCGATAATGGGTTTGGAAATGAATTCGAATTTTAAATAGGATTCAACTTAGATTTGATAATGAATTACATAAGAGGAGATATTGTAAAATAAAAATAAAATAGAGTTGGATTGAAAAATGTGATGGTTTGACTTGCAAATAAAATTCAAGAGATTTGAATAATATTTAACGTAATTTGCAAGTAAATTTGATATAATGGAAGTGTTGTCGAATGAAATGAAAGTGGATTATAATAGAAATGGTTTGGGTTGCAAACGAAACCCAAGTGAATAGAAATAAATTAAGAATGACCTTATATTAATAAAATAAATTCAAAAATGAATTAAGTTAGTAAAATAAAATTTCAAATGGGTTAATGGAATTAAATAATAAATGGATGAAGTCTGCTTGAATAGAAATTAAATTAAAGTTTTAATTGGACTTGGGTTATGGGAATTAACTTAAGTTTAAAATTTATAAGAGTTTGGCTTCGGGAAAAAATGGAATATTATAAAAAGTTTGGGTTAGGTTTATTTTTGGGAAATGAGTATTAGTGTAAGCATTGAATGTTGTCAAGCCCTTGAATAGTTTGTTTTAAATGAAAACAATGCGGAGATGAAATGAAATTCATATGTATGGTTGGAGAATAAATTAGAAATGAAACGGAATTAAATACAAGATGAGTTGATATTAATTTGAAGTATTTATAAACTAAAATAAACACTCTATTAAGCAAATATCGCCGAATTTGTATAAAATGAAATAGATGGGCTAACTGAATTAAATGGAATTTGATTCGATGAGAATCAAATTGAATGGAAGTAAACTTAAATTGATCTTGGAATAAATTAAAATAAATCAATGTAAGTTTAAAATTTATGGAAGCTTGGCTTCGAATAAGGGTAAAAGCCATTAAATAAAAGCTCGGTTTGAATTAATTTGGGAATAGCTAGTAGTATACTAGAATGGAACATGTCGAGTTAAATAAAATGGTTGTGAACAATTTAAAATGGAACTGAATTAAATAAAATTGAGTTGGAATCAATTTTAATTGGTTATAAAACTTAAGTAATTATTTGTTCACATGGATATTATCAAATTGCGTAGAAATGATTGTCGTTTAACGTAAACGAGATTTAATTAAATCATATGAATTAGTAGAAGCAAATATAATTGATTTTTGAATCAATTGATATGAATATGAGTTTGTTTTGCTTAAAAATGAAATGAATGTAAGCAATTGCATTGTAAACCTTTAAAATTAAATGAAATGGCATATGAATTTGGTTGGAAGCATTTGAATTAGCATTAAAAATCATATAAATCGCTTATAGTAACCGTTTGGTGTTTGTTGCTTTCGTAAAGCTTGTTGTTTATGTCATTCTTGTGTTTAGCTATTAAAAGTACGTGTAATGTTAATAGATTCGCTATATATGGCACTTACCTATTTAAATTGAGTACGTACATGAACAGGGAAGCCGTTTGGCTAG
The DNA here is from genome assembly GCA_030765085.1 of Allium cepa. Classification (NCBI taxonomy): domain Eukaryota; kingdom Viridiplantae; phylum Streptophyta; class Magnoliopsida; order Asparagales; family Amaryllidaceae; genus Allium; species Allium cepa. The sequence goes on from CM060944.1 coordinate 241,154,586, forward strand.
ATTTGGGGTATGCTAATTGCAAAATAAATAAGCTGCTTGCTTAAAATGCTAAATAATGTATGCCTACGCAATAAAAATAGGAAATGTGAACTGTTTTTGCTTTTTCCGACCGGGTGGGTCGATGTATATATATTTATATCTCTTGTCAAATTGCAAAAGCTCGTCCGTACAAAGGAGACTCTGCCAAAATTTTTCGAAAATTTTGGGAGTTAGAAAATTTTTGAAATTTTTGGGAAAATTTTTGTTAAGCAATTAAACGATTTTAAATATGAACCAGTTATAAATAAAAGATAAAATTTAATACTCAGAAGTGAAGACAAATTGAGATCATATGGAAATAGGAAAAATTAAATTGAAATAAATATGAAACCTATGTAAGGAAAGGTATCAAAATGATTGGAAATGTTATGATTGGATATTATTGTTAAGTAAGTTATGCAGGTATTAAAGGGAAAAGGAATTGAATTTGATTCCAAAAGATAAATTTGTATTGCCCGACAAAAAGGTATGTATTTTAATTTCTGTATGAATTGGATTGGGTTTTTGGATGTAGCCACTTGGCTTTTGTTTTCTTTTGGAAATTGGGAGCCCGTAGAGGCCTTTTGTAGCTGTACCGAGCTAGCCGCGCAAACGAGACGCTGGCAAAATTTTTCGAAAATTTAGGGAGTTAGAAAATTTTTGAGAATTCAAAATTTGGTTTTAAATTGAAATTTAAACGATTGGGTGAAAAGGGATTGTTGGAAACCATGGAAGGTTTTGGAAGTTAGTTGAAGTAATAGTGAATCTTTAATAAAAGATATTGTGGCAAGTTGATAAACCTGTTGGTTTTGGAGAGAAGGTAAAAGGGATTGGTCCATTCTTCCTAACTAGTAATTTCGGGGACGAAATTCTTTTAAGGGGGGAGGAATGTGACGACCCGGAAATTTTAACGATTTAAAATGGAATAATAAATTGATTTTAACATTTGAAAGGTTAATTTTAGCTTGAATTCCAAATATTAATATTTATTAGACAATTAAAGTATTGAATTATATAATTGAAATTGGGTAAATTATTGAATTTGAGATTCTAAGCCTGTTAAAATATAATTTGAAGGCTTATAAAATTTATAACGATAATACTGGAGATAATAGAATGATTTGAAATTTAATTTAAAGGAAATTTGTTCAGTTTTAATAATATATCGTTTAAATTAAATTTAAAAATAGCCTTCCAAGGACATTCTCGGAATTCGACGAAACCAATTCCATTGGATCCGTAATAGTTAGTTATTATCAGATTTCAATTTTTGTAGCAATTGGAGTTGTCGTTTGGCCCTGGAAGCTCAAAACGCTTCGAATTATTTTAATCGATTTAATTTTAAATTGATCGTTTCCTTCGATAACTCGTGCATACGACCAAATTAGCCTCCGAAACATGTGCCATTGTGTTTGGAACGCGGGCATAACTTTATAACCACTTAACGGCATTCCTTAGGAAGAGTTCAAAAATTTAATTGGCGATTAACGAGTCATTTTGAAAATTTTATAATATAATTAAATTTATAAGTAAAGTTAGCAAAGATATTTTCTTTGACTACGTCGTGCTCAGGAAGCTTCCCACCCTCTCATACTTTATTTCCGTTTCCCCCTTACTCTTAGAAACAGGTCAAAATCGCTTAAGCTATATAAAAAAAATGGCCGAGGCCTTCGAAAACTAAAACAGAGGCTGGCGATTAGATTTCGTCGCAGCGTGTAGTCTCGAGCCGAGCTCCAGGGTTTTGTCGAAGCCGTGAGGGTTGAACGTCGCGAAGGAGGTAGCGCACCGTTGGCTAGAGCGACGAGGGTAGAGGAGCGACGCCCATAGAATTGAGGCAGCAAGGGAGCAAGGGCGTCGACTTGAAGTCGCGAATAGGCGATTAGGGTTTGGGCATGTCGCGATCTTTGAAGACGTGACGCAGGCGAGCGCTTACTCGAGCAGGGCGGCGGCTATGATGGGGATTTGTCAGGATTGGGTGCGGCGACTAGGGTTTTCTCACGATCGATATTCAGTGAGTAATTTTTATTTCAGCTCGTTTTGTTTTAAGCTTTTACCGTAAGTATAATTGTGATTGAATAGTTTATGAAATAAGTTAATGGTTAACTAAGCAATTGATTTGAAATTATTGATTGAGTAATTTGTAATTAGTGATTTACAATGGGTAATTAGGTTTTATAAATTAACAGTGAAGGTTAATAATTAATAGTTAGGGAGCAATGAAAAAAAATTACTTGGGAAAGAAATAAATTAATAATCACTGGATGTAAATAATTGGATGAAGTGGATTGCAAATTTTAGGGAGCAAATTTGGTTTTTATGGAATTTAAATGGTTAAATTTAAATATTTAGTTGAATGGTTGTATTGATTTGGTATGCTTTGTGATTGATGATCTGGTGATTGTTATTTTGAATGGTTCTCGAGTCAGTTGTTGTCTAACTCGAAGTACTGGAAATTTTAAGTTGGCTCAAACTTAAAATATAAGAAAGAAAATATTTCCGTTATAAAAGTTACTAAAGGCTTAATGCTTTGCAGTACTTTAAATTAGTAGAGTAATCAAAATGATTTGGGTTATTTATCTTAGGAATTAACGAGTTGAATAAATAATAAATTAAATGGTTAGTTAATTATCTAAGTATAAGTAATTCAGAATAATCATTTGATGGTGAGATAAACAATTACTTCATGTAAATAAATAAAATAAAATTACTTCGAGAAATTAATCAAGAGAATAATTGAGATTGTTAAGTAAGAAGTAATTAATTTACAAATAAAGTAAAGTGAAAGATAGTTAATTACGGTTTGGGATTAATTGGAAATGATTAATATTGTGTTTAATTAATGAAATTAAATTATGATTAGGATAAATTAAAATGAATTAGGAAATCCTTAATTTATAAAATTGATTATGTAATTAACGATTGTTTAATTAATCAGTAATAAGTGACTTATGAGAAGTAAATTAATATAAGTAATTATGGATTAATTATGGAAAAATAATAATAAAATAAAATAAAATTGTTAATTAATTCGTGAAGTAATTAAGATTTCTTATTGATCTTGGTTAAGAATAATTAATATTGTGAAGGTAATTAAGGATAATTACTTGAAGGCAATAAAAAAAAATTAATCCAGGGTGATTAATTAAGATGAATAGTGAAGGGCTGACTAATTAATTGATTTGGAATTAATTAATATTAAATGAAGGAATCTAAGTGTTTAAGTTTGAAAATTCAATTAGAATCAATTAAATTGATTTGTTTGAGATTAAGCTTTGGTTATGAATGAGTAAATGGTATTGGATGTTTTGGATGAGTGGATATCTCTGATATGGAATTTTGTGTATTTCATTTGAATATCTTGGGTTAGAATAACATGTGTGTCGAAGAAACCACGTTGAATTTTATAAATTGATTTGAGAAATTAATAGGGTTAAATAAAACTGGATTGGTTTATCTAAGTCTGGTACTTAGAAATTGAGATATGAAAGAAGGTTGCTTATAGCAAATTGTGAATTGATTAAATTGATATATGTTGCCCGGGTTTATATGAGTTGATTGTTTTGGTATTTCATGTTAGTTGGGTTTACTCCCGCTGGTTTCCAGCCTGACCCGGGTGTTACTTTGGTGTAATGCTCGGGTCAGACCGAGTATTACAGATTTCAAGGTTAGGACGTTCTGGAGCTCAGGAGGCGAGCTGGATGGCAATATCGAATAGGGTATTCCGCTGTATTTATATTATTGCTAATCTGAGACATGATAATTGTAAATATTCATTGACTGTATATAATGTGAAACTCTGATGTATACTAAATTTTGTCGACATATATAGTATTCTTTTGTAAGCTATTATTATTTATTATTATATTTTATCCGTTGTGAATGTGAGATGTTTGGTGTTTCTGTTCTTCTTCTTCTATCTCTTTCTTCTTTTTCATAACTATCTGGAAATTTCGGGCTAGAAAATTTCGGGTCGTTACTCCTACGCTCAAGTCCACTTGGTGATTTTTGTGCAAGAACTCTAAGTTTTCGGGTAAGGTAGCTTCCGGTCAGCATGTAACAAGGAAGGGCAGTGCAAGACCTAAATTTGGTGAAGTTTAGGTGGTCCCACATAGTCGAGATAGGCTATATATGGTTAGTACCGACCTTGTTAGGTGATTACCGATTGGTTCAAGACATTAGGGGACGTACACTTGACGTTCTGGTGTTCGTGTATGTGTATTCATTCGATCGTTCAATGTTCATTTTGGATGGTTAGGATGCAATGAAGATCGATGATAAATGACAAGGCAAAGGAGTGACACTTTAATGTGATTGCTTTAGAACTTTAATGTGTTGATTCAACGATCATTTTGGACGTCATTAAGTGTTCGGTTTATGGCAGCTTGATCGATGGTATCATGATGATGATCCACCATGGTAGGTTCAAGGAAGGCAACTCATGGATAGAATGGTGAAGTGTTCTATTTTGGAAAATTGAACATTGGAGGGTTCTGCAATGATGAATGGAAATAGATGACCGAAAAAGAGCTCAGATACATGTGTGAAAGGATCATTAATGTTTAGACTATTTTTTGATGTACTTATAAGCAGGGGTATTATGAGGACGCTTATTAGGTGCTTTGTCGGCTACATTGGATCGCCTTAGGGATCCGTATACCTTGGATCAAGGAAGAGATCTAATATCAGCTATGGGCCGGTGTTCGGGTACATAGAAAACCGAGATTTTTCCATTAATCCCTTGTGGAGGAATGGTCATATGAGTTAACATATATCCAAAGCACATTGAGTGACAGTGAGGATTGTTTGGTGGCTTCTATGTTTTCCATGTTTTGTATGCTTATTTTTGTCTCTTTAAGGATGTCACATAACATAGGTAACCTAGAGATTGATGCCTAGCCATGCGATGGTGCATTAGGATGTTTGTACATATTATGATGTTAATAGAGAAGTGTTATCCCATTTTTGGTCAAAACTGGAATATCAATGTTGTGTGCATTTCCACCACGACCGAACCAAGAAGAAGCATCCAGCAAGCGTATATAAGTCTGGGATTTCACTCATGATTCAAGTATAAAAGTCCATTCAGTGTCAAAGGTTTAAAGTTTCATTCGGCAATGTAGAGCGAAGTCTCATTCGGCATTCAAGATGCCTTGGTTCATCCGACGTTCCCAATACAAGAGCTCATTCGGTACTCCATGTACTGCCGAACGAGCTCCATCGAATCACCTCCACCGATCCAGGAGGAAGGCAGCACCGATCCAAATGCTTCTCCATCTTCCACTGAACCAGACCTTAGCCACTGCCGAACCAAAGTACACGAGCCCTTGCCGAACCACCATATTCCTACCACCGGACCAAAGCCCTACCGGTCCAACACCACTCCCTGCATAGCCGAACCAAGCTCCATCCACTCACCACCGGATACACCTTCACCGAACCAACGTCCCACTGGACCAACTCCACTTCCATGAACTACCGAACCAAGCCCTTGCCGAACCAAAGTTGCCAGTCCAGATTGCATCAGCCCAGGCCCACCAGCAGGTATATACATCTAAGACCCCTGCCCCCAACCTCACCCTATAAATAGAGGGGCAGGGGTACAACAATGGAGGACAAGTTTGAGAGCTCAAGCACGGATAGAACTTTCAAACAACTTTCAATTACTTGTAATCAAAGCTTTGTACTTGTAATCTGAAGAGAAAGAGGATAATAACATATAAAGTGGATGTAGGCACGTTCTGGCCGAACCACTATAAATCTGTGTGTCTTTTACAGTTTAGTCCCTGCTTTTTACATATTTGCATAAATCATCCAAATCACTAAAAACAACATATAATCAACGGAATCATACGACTTTGAGGTGTTTGCCCATTTTTTGCGCAAACATTTTTGGTGCTTTCGCTGAGAAATGAACTCAAGGACCTACCGCTTGGAATTCGAACTTAAGAGTTTAGAGATTCAGATTGGAAGAGTCATGGCAAGACAATCAAGCAGAAGGCCAAGGCCATAGCAGAGTCAACAGGAAGGGAGTCAAGAGGCTTCCTCAGGAGCAAACCAAGCTTCAGCCTTCATCACCAGGGATGAGATGGAGGCTATGATGAGAAGACAAGAAGAGATGATCCAGAACTTGCTTCAGCAAATTGGGCAACTTGGAGCTCAAAACCAAGGAGCAACTGGAGTTCAGAACGGAGCAGGACCATCTGGCGTAGCAACAGAGCTAGGGCGCACACACACAGAGCATTTTAATCCGATCCCGGGAAGAGAGACGGGGGCATCCGAACAACCTGGTGGCAATAGAGGAGTGAATGCTCAGTCAAGGGGGCAGATCCCAGAGTTCCCTCGTGAACTCGGGGGGCAGGTTGAAAGTGATGAACGAAGATTGCATCTCGGAGACGATGACAGATTGGCGGAGATGGTTAGAAGAGCTATAAGAGGCGGTTTGGTAAACAAAGACTTGGAAGATGTAAACAGGAGTCCTTTTTCTTCTGCAATTAGGATGGCTAGGAACCCACCAGAATTCAAGCTACCATCAGTAGAGATGTACGATGGAAGGACAGACCCTGCGGTCCATCTTACTAAGTATATGAGGCATATGGAAGTGCTGGGGGCATCACAGGAGATCATGGCCCGGTGCTTTCCACTGTATTTGACGGACATTACAGCGTTATGGTTTAGGCAACTGGAGAGCGGCTCCATAGGAACGTGGGCAGATTTAACTGAGAGATTCATGAGGCAATTCAGGGTTCATATTGCGAGACCCAAGAATGTGATGACTTTGGAAACCTTGAAGCAGAAAACTGGAGAGACTTTGAGGAGCTTTCTAACGCGATTTAATGCGGCGGCAACATCAGTGGATCGACCAGATCCATCTATGGTCATGATGGCGGCTGTATCTGGAATAGCTGATAGAACATAGTTCAAGAATTCATTAACCAAGGACCCGCCTATGAATCTGGGAGAGTTCTCTCGTGAGGCAGAAAAGTTTCTGCGTTTGGAAGATGCTAGTGCAGAAAGAGAGGAAGAAGATGACGTTTACTCAATCAAGAGCGGAAACCCACCTGGAAAGGGTGCGTAGACTAGCAAAGGAAAGAGAAAGGCTGAGGATAATGATGACAGGTCAAAGCGGCAAAGGAGGGAGCCGCGATTCATCACTCACACTGAGCTGAATGAGAGTCTGGAACGAATTTATCAGGATACCAAGGGGCAGGTTCCGTATCGTAGACCAATGCGAAGGGATCCAACCTCTGACGAAAGAAAATCAGATAAGTTTTGTGTATTCCATGAATTAAATGGTCATAACACTAATGATTTTAGCCATTTGAAGGACGAGGTGGAAGGGCATATCAGGAACAGTATGCTCCTTCAGTACGTGAGGAGGCGAACTCCAGCAGTGGAGCCAGAGCGACCACCGTCTACATCGGCTAGAGGTGACCCTGGATCGGGGCACCGTTTGATTATCCATTGATTGCTTGATTAAAATAACGATGAACAAGTTGTAAACCTCTCGCTAACACGGTTAAATCATTTACACATGTGAGCGATCGCGCACGATCCATAGGCAAGCTCTGAATGACTACCAGCCGCGTTATAGTAACAGTTTACGCTTTGACATCTTCATTCTGTTTTTTGCTTTGATTTTGATTTGAACATTTAAATTCTTCATGTTTGGACATTTCTTCCGTAGGATTCATATGATTATTGCTTTAACATTTACAATTCTATGGAAAAATTACTTGTATGCCCGTGGATAACGAACGGTCCACGAGCACCTCTTGCATGGCAGCGAACTGCCGAAGTCTTTGATTCGGAAACTCCCCCATACAATAACTCCGACACTGATATTATTAAGTCCCCCCCGGGCACACTCATTCGCCTCGAACGGCACCCGACTTCGAACAGTCATAATTCGCCTCGAATGGCACCCGACTTCGAAAGTCACAATTCGCTTCGAATGGCACCCGACTTCGAACAGTCACAATTCGCCTCGAACGGCACCCGAATTCGAATAGTCACAATTCGCCTCGAACGGCACCCGACTTCGAACAGTCAAAATTCGCCTCGAACGGCACCCGATCGCGAACGATCACAACTCGCCTCGAACGGCACCCGACCTCGAATGGTCACAATTCGCCTCGAACGGCACCCGACTTCGAACAGTCACAAACTCGCCTCGAACGGCACAACTCATCACGCCACAAATGGCTCGATCGCGAAAGTTCGCCATTTGAGGTCCACCCCCTGACCGCCAACAGTCGCACCTTACCACGAATGGCTCGATCTCGAACGATCGTCATCCGAAGTAAGGCGCTTGACCGCGAACGGTCCCGTTTCATCTTTTGCCGCGAACGGCACCGGCCGTGAACGGTCACATTTCACCCCAAGTGGCTTGATCGCGAACGGTCGCCATTTGAGGTCCGCCCTCTGACCGGGCTCGGTCGCACTTTACCTCGAATGGCTTGATCCCGAACGATCGTCATTTGAAGTAAAGAGCTTGACCGTGAACGATCACATTCCACCGCAAATGACTCGGTCTCGAACGATCGTTGCATGGATTTAGACGCTTGACCGCGAACGGTCGCACTTTACCTCAAATGACTCGATCGCGAACGGTCGTCATTTGAAGTTAGGCGCTTGACCATGAACGGCCGCGCTTCATCCCAAATAGCTCGATCCCGAACGGTCGTCATTTGGGGCCATATAAAATATCAAGCTCTTTACAGGTTGTCAACAGGATATGAACATCCAGCTCATGGCATTACAAAACACGCCTTCCTACCGTCAACAGGATATGAACATCCAGCTCATGGCATTACAAAACACGCCTTCCTATCGCAAGGCATGTTTTGAGGGGCAAAGTGTTATCCCATTTTTGGTCAAAACTGGAATATCAATGTTGTGTGCATTTCCACCACGACCGAACCAAGAAGAAGCAGCCAGCAAGCGTATATAAGTCTGGGATTTCACTCATGATTCAAGTATAAAAGTCCATTCGGTGTCAAAGGTTTAAAGTTTCATTCGGCAATGTAGAGCGAAGTCTCATTCGGCATTCAAAATGCCTTGGTTCATCCGGCGTTCCCAATACAAGAGCTCATTCGGTACTCCATGTACTGCCGAACGAGCTCCACCGAATCACCTCCACCGACACAGGAAGAAGGCACCACCGGTCCAAAAGCTTCTCCATCTTCCACCGAACCAGACCTTAGCCACTGCCGAACCAAAGTACACGAGCCCTTGCCGAACCACCATACTCCTACCACCGGACCAAAGCCCTACCGGTCCAACACCACTCCCTGCATAGCCGAACCAAGCTCCATCCACTCACCACCGGATACACCTTCACCGAACCAACGTCCCACCGGACCAACTCCATTTCCATGAACTACCGAACCAAGCCCTTGCCGAACCAAAGTTGCCAGTCCAGATTGCATCAGCCCAGGTCCACCAGCAGCTATATACATCCAAGACCCCTGCCCCCAACCTCACTCTATAAATAGAGGGGCAGGGGTACAACAATGGAGGACAAGTTTGAGAGCTCAAGCACGGATAGAACTTTCAAACAACTTTCAATTACTTGTAATCAAAGCTTTGTACTTGTAATCTGAAGAGAAAGAGGAGAATAACATATAAAGTAGATGTAGGCACGTTCTGGCCGAACCACTATAAATATGTGTGTCTTTTACAGTTTAGTCCCTGCATTTTACATATTTGCACAAATCACCCAAATCACTAGAAACAACAAATAATCAACGGAATCGTACGACTTTGAGGTGTTTGCCCATTTTTTGCGCAAACATTTTTACTTTGAGATGTTTGCCTATTTTTTGCGCAAACAAGAAGCATATTATTATTATTATTATGTTCTAACTCTTTGGATATAGGGACATGTTAGGTATGATTCTTTATACCACTATTACTTACTATATCGAATCATATAGTATTTTGAGATTGCTTATCGCTTACACCAGACTGTTATTTGACTCAAGGTTTTATGATTTTCTTCTCATTTTCTAGGGTACTCTTAAATGAGTAGACTAGATAGCAGGTTTGGGTGAAACGTGTTGCTACACAAATGGATGGGTTAGATATTGTGCTTTCTCATATTTGTATTTGGACTCACTATTGCTTATTCGACTGTACAACACTGTGGAGTTTAGATAGTGTTATTTATTTTATTTAGAGATAATTATCTTTTGAGTTTATGTCAAGTTGTATAAACTCTAATACTATCTTGTATAACTTGAAGAACCCGTGTGTTTGCAAAAGAATTGGGCAAACAACTCTGATTCTAAATTTAGTTAAGCTGCCTTTAAATTGTTTGATATGCTATTTTAGCTGTCTCAATGTGTCATCAAGTAGTCATTACAGTCATAGAATAATTCACAGGCTCAGAATAGGAAAGTAACTTAAAAGCAGTAAATCAGATAAAGTTTTATAGTGGTTCGGCCAGAACAGGCCTACTTCCACTGTCCATCATATTATTCCTCTTTGATTTGATTACAAATACAAGTTTGATTAGAAAGAGCAAAAATTTAGAGTAGTTGGAGTGATTGAATCTCAGTAGAGTTTTCTCTTTCCTTTTCAAGTGTCTCAATTGTTGTAGAGAAGCTTCAGAATTTATAAAGTGAAGTTATGAAGGGTGTAGGTGGAGTTATAACCTCCTGAGTTTGGTCTGACATGAAGTAAGTATGTCTAGTTCGGCAATGAGAATCTGAACCGGTATAATGTCTAACTAGTTTTATTTCGGTAGCAAGAGGGGGGTTCTTGGAATTGCTTCTGCCTTGATGTAGAGAAGCTGATTTGCCAAACCAAACATTTGGTCCGGCAAGCCTATGCACCAGACCTAATGTTTGGTCTAGTGTTTAGGACAAATGCCGGACCAAATATCTGGTCCGGCATTCCAATGTTGTGCCAGCCTAGACATCTGGTCCATCATTGCTATGTTGTGCTGGACCAGACATCTGGTCCGGCTTTCCAATGTTGTGGCCGATCGGATATCTTGTCCGACACTTCCGGAGATGATGAACCAAATGTTTGGTTCAGCATTCCAACTTGCGTACTTTGTCTGGTGCTCTCTCTTTTCCATTTCTTCTACCACTGTCTTTCTCGTGTGCCAATATAATGAGCCAACACTTGCCTCCCAAAGTATGTTGTGTTGCTACACAATGTGCTTTGTTTGGTTCGGCATAAAGCTTCACCAATCGGTCTGAAGCCTTTGGAAATTTCCTGACTATTTGGCTACTCCTCTTTTTTCTTTTAAATACCACACCTTATTTCTCATTACCCTACTTCTACTTTTCGAATCCAAAATTCTTCAATCTCTTTCAAGTTTTCCGAAACTCTAAATGTTTGAATTTCTTGATTTTTCCACTTCAATATTATCCAAGGCAACATTAGTTCTTAAAATTTGATTTCTATTCTAGGATTTTCGATGCATTATGGTTTCAACTTTTGGGTAATTCTGTAGTTTTTTGTAAGTGGAGTGGGTGCTTCATTCTAAATTGAAGGAAAGAGGCTCACTTGAATGAGTGTTGCAGCCTTGGAATGATTCGACGAAGGCTAAATCTAGGATCAGTGAAGGTGAGGTAGTTGTGGTTATCAAGGGCGTAATGAGTTTGTGTTTCATCAGTGGTAGGCGGTAGGATCTCCCCCATATTATGTTTGGTATATCTGTGTGTTAGGCTAGGGCCCCAGATGGTTTCTAGATAGTGTGGTAGCGAATTGTGGCTAGTTTGTTGGAGAGTAGGCATTGGACCAAAGTAGTTATTGTGCAATGCTCAGTGGATTTGGTTCGGCACCATGATGTTGTCTTGTTTTGGACCGGTAATAGAGTGATGCTGGACTAGATATCTAGTAATCATGAATATGCCGAGCCAAGAGGGAAATCCTTGGAATAGTATCCTGAGTTTTGTATGGTTTGGTTCGGTGTGTGGTATTAACCGGACCAAACGATAGGAGGCTTTTCATGAGCGTTTACTTCCCTGCTATGATTGCATGATTACTAATGTATTAAACTTATTGCTACTGATTTATTCTTGTTACCATTCCATAACTATTGGGGTGTTGAACTTATTCCTTCTTTTTATCTCCTTGTGCAGGAAACACAATTCCGGCTAGTCGTGAACTTCGGTCTAAGCATACATCTTCATAGCCTTTCGGAGCTGGCATTTCTTCCTCTGAGGCTCCAGCTAATCTTCCATGACAACCTAGCTCCATGTATTCTTAGGTGGAGGGTTATGCCCCTAAACAGAAGCCGGTGAAGCCTCTCGAGTGATACCCTAGTGTATTGACTGTTGGGAAACTTAATTCCATAGCTACGACATTCGAAATTACTCTTCAGGTCAAGCTGCTACTTGGGCCAAATGATAAGGAAAGCTCTCCCCTCGAGGGATATATGGAATATAGAAAATACCATTGTATATGTGGTGCAATTCCCCCTACTTACCCATTGGATTTCCAATTTTGTGGCCTATCTGAAGGCCACTCCTCTGCAGCTTCGACTTAACTCTTATGCAATCCTGACCTGCCTATATCTTATATTCGTGAAGCGCTATCGGAGACATTATACTCATAGGGAGATCAGGTACTTATACAACGTGAGAAGTTACCGAAAATGGAGTCTCTTCATTAGTCTAGAGTCATCCCATATGTTCAAGCTATCCTTGATTTATATTCGAAATTCAGCATGTTTAAGAAGGAGTATTTCTTTGTACTCGATGAAACAATTCCTCAACATGCTTTCACTTCTAGGTATAAGTTTCCTTTATATCCTTTTCTACATTTTCCATCGACTTGGCTTCTTAATGCTTCATTTCTTAGGTTGTGTAAAGGCGGCAGAGGACGGTAGTCCGAAGATGATGGCCAAAGAAATCCCGGTTATTCCTAAAGCTAAGAGGGAAGCCTCGTTCTTGCTTTGCAACACAGCCCTCCACTTCTACAATCTGATTCGCCCCAGTCAATCCTTGTTTGATATTAGGCCAAGTTCTATCGAGAGGGCTAAAGGAGTCAAAGGAGAGGAGGAGGCACCGACGAAGGCAATGAATCAGTGGAAGAGGACGAAGGAGCCAATGCTCCGAAGAAACTAAAGCGCAAGAAGAGCGCTGTTCATCCTCCCAGGAGAAGTCCTTGCGCATAAGGGACACTCCTTCTCTTGAAGGCGAGGAAGGTTCTCTTTTAAAAGATGATAACGAGGACGAGGAAGGCTCAAAGAGAGATTTTGAGGTGATAGATTCAGAGGTTCTAGCTTCTTAGGATGTACGACACATGGGTAGCAAAGATCTGGGCACAACCCCTTTGAAGAATGCTAAGGACGTGTGGGATGGCCTAAGTAGCTAGATCAGTCCGAGCTGGCATTCGGGCCAAGTTTGATTGTTGGCACTTCTCAAGAGAATGTGGCAATAGATGACCTGAGCGGAATGCCAATTCTACCTGTTCAAAGTGGAGCAGGGATCAGTGAGACGTTCGGGCTTTCTCCAGGTACTTTCGATTTTTGCATGGACTTTGGGGTACTTCTTGAGAATTTTTTCTATTTAAACGAGTCCCAACCTCCACTTTCCCCCCAGTCAAATGAGGTCAAGTCATAGTGTGTCCTTCCTATGAGTGGAGTCCAGTCCCAGTGTATACCCTAATTGAGTGAGACCCAGTCCCGGCCACTTTATCTAGTCTCCCTTAAGGGTTTGTAGTAGCTTGCAATGCCCAAGTGTTTTGCATACCCTGTGTTTATGCACTTTTCATTTGTTTTCTCTAAAGTTATTATCCCTTTCATTGGCAAAAGGAGAAATCCGAAAAGGAATGATATGTCTAAGAGACTTGATCAATTCAAACGGATGAATGGAGCCTCCATTCCTCTAAAGACTGCCTCCCAAAAGGAAAGGCCTACACAAGAAAATGTTGAGGAGACTCTGCCTAGCTTGGACAGAGGGGAAAACCACAAGACATCTCAAAAATGCGCAAGGTCTCCTAACAAAGATGCCACCTCCCCCAGCTCTCATACCTCCTCCCATCACCATTGTCTAAATCCGTCTGACCACGAAGTGCGTGAGGTGCCCAGTGGCCAAGGGGAAGAAAACAACGATGCTCACTTCTCAAACTTTCAATCGCTGTCGAGGAGTCCTTTCGAGGATCATCTCGTTAACAATTCTAGTTATATGGGTCGCCATCCGACGGATCCTGATACCGAGTTCCTCCTGCCTCGTAATCCTCTGGTTTCCATTTTGGACGAAGCCAAAACTCTCGACTTCGCTAATTTGACAATGAGAATGGTCCATATTATGGATTAGACCAGGAAAATTGTTGAATATCAATCACATTTGGCCAAGGCCAGTGAGGAAGTCGGGAGTGTCAATGTGAGGTTGTGCCTTGAGGTGGAGGATCTCCGTAGGGTGATCAAGGAGAAGGATGCGAAATTGGAGGCAATTGAGATGTTTCATGTGGCTAAGATAAAGAAAGAAAGGAGGAAGCAATGAGGGAGGCCATTGAATCATGCAAAGTATTGATCCACGAAGCTGTGAGCTCAGTGGATGAGGCTAGGCAGAAGGAGCTAGAGCTGATCCAATCTCTTAAGAAAAAGATGAAGAAGACCCGGGAAGTCTTGGTTGAGATAAAGGAGTCCCAGTGTGAGTGGCACAAGGAAAAAGATGCTTAGAAGGCTGAGATTGTTGCGCTGGAGGCATAGAAGGTCCGACCGAGGGAGATAAAGAACAGTACATGAACAGGTGATGTCTCTTCAAGCCAAAGTTGAAAATCTAGCGACTTCTATGAGACTATGAATCAGATGCTGAAGGACACCTACCATATGTTTTGGAAGCATTAGAACCTTCGGTGGATGGACAATTACCCTCAAGTGATGGCTGGGATCCAAACTCGGCTCATCAAGGAGATTAAGGCTGCAATTGCCCACGAAGAAGGAACCGTGTATGATGTTGGTATTGTGAATTGTCAATTCATTAGGGAAGAGATTAAGGCCACTACTAAGGGATATGAGATGTTGGATAAGGATGAGGATGAGGATGATGAAGTGGGTACAGATCATGAAGGGATCGATGATCCACTGAACATCGCCGCGGGTACCTTGTCTTTTTATTTTAGCTTCGTTATTTCTTATCATAGACTATAAGACTAATGAATTTTCTTGCTTGCCTTATGTAGGGATGGCTTCAGGACAAGCCATGTCAACTTTATCTTCAAAGGGTATTGATAGGGCATCGCTAAAAGAGGAAGAGTCCCTTGAGAGAGCCGGGCCTTCAAAGGACATGTCCAGAGGAAGCGAGCCAAGTAATAAGGATACCCCACCTGCTTAGTCGAGAAAGTTTCCTTATTTTTTGTTATATGTATTTTGGAGGATATGGGTTTGTCCTGTATATTTTTTTATATTGTGCATACAAACTTGGTGTCGTAATGTTCGAATTTTTTGTATGTTTATCTAAAATGATTTTTGTGACATATGATTTTATTTCTTGCCTTGCTTGCTTGTGAACTTCTTATGACTTAGTTAATTGCCATTGTGTTTTGAGACATGGGAAACAACAAATTTGTTGTCATATTCAGGGATGATCGCAAAAAATAATTACTCAGGCTATTGCCCATGTTGTGAGTATTATTCAATTTATTATTGCCGGCGTGGCTATCGATCGCAATTGCGAACTATCCCTGGCTGCAGCCATGCTTAATCATGGGATTTATAATCGGTTCGCAGTTGCCAATGAGCCGAACGCTAATGACAAACTTCCTAGGCTATAAATCATACCTAATCTGTGGCTGATAGTTAGTTCATCATTGGCGGCTTATGGAGTCGATCATCAGCAGTGAACTACCCAGGCTTATCTCCTGCCTTTTGTCATGGCTATCTTATTTTCACTACTGTCGACGAGCCCTTCCGATTAATTGCAATAGGAATAACATCAGATACACAATTAAGTAAAAACAAAAGTCGAAATAGGGCAAACAACAAAAGACACCAATTTTTATAGTGGTTCGGCTATAATATGCCTACGTCCACTATCTTTCTTTTATTGCTCCAGTTGGTACTTGCTTCCTTACAATTCAAGAGAAATAACAGCTGAGGTGTTGGAGATTCCATGCTTTCCCGAACACCTCCCCGTTGACTGTTGATAGGATGTAAGCTCTATTATGAAGGTCCTTATGAACAAGAAACGGTCCTTTCCAGGTTAGGTCTAATGCTTCTGGTCATGGAAAGACCCGGTTGAGTACCAGGTCCCCCTCTTGCAGTGCCTGAGGTTTCGCCTTGGAGTTATACTTCTTTACCACTTTCTGTCTATGTGTGGTGGCTTTGAAGGTAGCATCATTCCTTTTCTCTCCTCGATTAGATCTAGCGACACGTTCAAGAGTTCTTCATTTTCTTTCAGATTATGATGTATCCTTCAATGTGATGGGACGATCATTTCAACTGGGAGCATGGCTTTAGCCCCATATGCTAAGGCGAACAGCGTATGACTGGCCTCTGTTTTGTAAAAGGATTGGTAGGCCTACATAGTAGTAAGTAGTTTGTTGACCCATGCCCCCTTGGATTTCTCCAGTTTCTTTTTGATCAGCATTTTTAAAACCTTGTTTACCGCTTTGACTTGTCTGTTGGCCTAGGGATAAGCTACAACCGAGAAGCTTCAAGTGATCCCATGTTCTTAGCACCAACTAGAGAATTCTTCGCTATCTAATTAGAGTCTGTTTTCTGATACGATCTTTTGTGGCACCTCATACATGAATAGGATGTTTCGTATTAGGAAGTTTATCACATTGGCAGATGAAATTTTGTTCAAGGGTTCCTCTTCCACCCATTTGGTGAAATAATCCACTGCCACTATGGCATATCTTGCCTCTCCTCGACCTATTGGGAGCTCTTCGATCAAATCAATCCCTAAATTGCAAAGGGCCAGGATCTGACCATTTGGGTAAAACTAGTAGGTGTTAGCCTCGGGATTTTGGCGAATCTTTGGAATTTGTCACATCTTTTAGCGAACTCTGTCATGTCTTTGTTTATTGTGGGAAAAATTATCTATATGAAGAATTTTCTTGGCTAGAGTTGCCCTCCGGGGTGGTTGCCATAATTTCTTTGATGGATGTTATTAGGGATATCTTTAGCTTCGTTCCTAGCAATACACCTTAGTAACGGATTGGAAAATCATGATGGTACAACATGCCATTCTGAATGGTGTAGCAGGATGTTTTCCTTAGGATCCTCCTGACTTTATTCCGTTCTGTGGGTAAGGTTCCATCTTGTAGGTATCTGATGGTGGGGGCATCCATATCTCTTCTTTGCTGGCGGTTTTTGTGATCGGGATACACTCGAAACTTGGCATAGTTTGAGTTATGACGGGGGTTGCCCCCAGCATTGGTTCGGTCCTTACGCTTGCTTCTTTGGCGAGGGCGTCTATTTCTTGATTTTATCACCACGGGATTTGTTTGATGACATGGTAGTCTAGCTCATTGTGGAGGGTTTTAGCCTTTTTGAGGTAAGACATGAGCTTCTATCCACGAGTCTAGAATTCTCTCAGGATCTGGTTCACAATCAACGGAGAGTCAATATGAATACATACTGACCTGACTCCTATCTCTTTAGTGATCTCTAAGCTAGCTATCACTGCTTCGTATTCAGCTTCATTATTGGTTGCAGCGAATTCTAGTCTTAGTGCACAACATAACTTCCTTCCTCAGGGTGTGACTATTACGACTCTTGCCCTCAAGCCAAGCTCATTCGATGCTCCCTCAATGAACAAATTCCTTTTAACTGTTTCCTAAAATTTTACTTCCGTCTCATTATCTCGTATTGTAAATTCAGCAATGAAATCGGCCAAGGCTTGTCCATTAATTATGGTGCGTGGATGGTAGGTGATGTCGTATTGGCTTAGCTCAATGCATCACTTCAGTTGATGCCCTGACGTATCCGGTTTATGCAAAACTTTTTTCGTGGGTTGATTTGTCAGAACCTTAATTGAGTGAGATTGGAAGTAGGGCCGTAATTTCGAGGATGCTATGAGCAGACAGTAAGCTAATTTTTCGATCTTAGGGTATTTAGCGTTTATGCCTGTGAATCTTTTGCTAATGAAGTTTACCGATCTCTGGATATATTCATATTCTTATACTAGTGCTACACTTTAGGGCATGGGTGGATACAACTAGGTATAAGTAAAGGCCATGTCCATCGACCGGAGTATAGATTACTAGTGGCTTCTACAGATGTTCGAATAGGTTCTAGAAGGCAGAATAGCACTCGTCAGTCCATTCAAATTTCCCTTCGTCTCTTTTGAGGGCTTCAAAGAACGGGCCACACAGTCCATCGCCTTGGATATAAATCCGCCCAGAGCGGATATTTTCCTATTTAGGCTCTGTGTTTCTCTTCATGTTGCTGGGATTTTAATATCTGTCAAAGCTTGTACATTTTCAAGGTGTGCCTCTATTCATTTGTGGCCTGGAGCAGGAGAGTTGTGGTTTTTTTGCATGTATCGCTCCAGCTTCTTTTTCCGGATATATTCTTCAATGAGATCCCATAAATGTTGGAATTCTTTGGTGTTATGTCCATGGGACTCGTGTAAGCGAGATTATCTCCCTATTCTAATTGCGGCCCCTGATTCTTTTTTGTAAAAGGGCATTTGTGTTTCAAATCATGTTGAGTAGCCATGTAGATGTTCTCAACTGTGTCATTCAAAGGTGTGTATGAGTCGAACCTTAGTCCAATTTGGTATCGTTACTTATTGCCTTTTTCATTCCCAGTATTTCCCTGGTTGCTACCTTTAACTTCACTATTCTACTTGTTACCTTCCTCTTGGGGTGGGGAACCAACGTTTCCTTAGACAGTGGTAGCCTTTGCTGGTTGCTCGCTATGTCGGTAGGCCACTGCATCCTCCATTCTCATGTACTTCCTAGCCTCATGAAAGAAATCTCGAAAAGTTAGGGTTTTCTCCTTTGTCAACCTTCTCGCGAGTTTGGAATCCGGGTGGATGCCTCCGCATAGCACCATTAGTGTAAGCCTCTTATCAGCATCTTGCACCGCTGCTGCGGCAGCGCTAAAGTGGGTAAGATATTGTTGTAGTGGTTCTCCTCATTTTTTCATGTTTGATAAGGAGTAGGCATCCTTGTGCTGTTCCACGTAGATTCGGAGTTGACTTACGAATATTTCCTTCAACATTTCCCAAGAGCTAATAGAGCCATGTGGCAGGCGACAAACCCACATGGTTGCTAGGTTTGACAAGAACAATAGGAAATATTTACAAAGCACACCCTCTATTGATCCATTCATAAGCATGTGTTGAGTGCTGTGTAGTTAATGCGCTCGGTAGATTTAAAGTGGTGGAGGTGCAAAAAGTCATAGCGGGGATACAGCGAGGATATAGCGGGATATAGCGGATGGCTCTAAAATAGCATATAAAACTCGTACTTAATGGTTTTACAAATACATAAATGGTAATTAAATGAAAAATTATCATTCAATTGAATTATAAATAATACTTAAATTATTTTAAATAAAAACATGTGCGAATATACTTTAAATAAATGAAAAACTGTTATGTAACATAATTGAATTTGGCAGAATATTAGAGTATTTTTATTTTTAAAAATATATTAAAAATTAAATCAAATAAGTTAGTTTCATAATTTTATAATGTATAAATTCAATTTTTCAATTCATTTTATTAAAAAAGATATAGCGGGAATAGCGGAATATAGCGGAAATAATAGGATATGGCGGAAATAGCGGGGATTAAAGCGGAAAGGCTATATTCTGGGGCTATATGGAAAAATCATAGCGGTAGAAATCCGCTGTGCGATATAGCAGGGTGTAGCGGGGTAATAGCAGGGCATTAACTACACAGATTGAGTGTAACGCTGTCAGTGGATGATTGGGTTGGTCGTGCCATTGTAAGGATCAATGGTGGGCATCTTCCATTCCCGTGGAGCAGTTGCTGTATCTATGTCCTTGGTGAATAGGTTTGACCACCTTGCTTCTATACCTCTTTCATGTTATTCACGCCTGAGATATTCCCTGAAGCGGCGTGTCATTCTTTTCTTTGATTCTGGGGCACTCTCAAGAGAAGTGGGGGCTTCCCTTTGATGCTAATGATGTCCTGAGCTTTAGTTGAGATTGGATTGGTGTTGATTGGCACGAGGCATGACATGGTTAGTCATAGCTGGTCTTTGCCTGGTGCCTCTTTGGCTAGGTCCAGCTCCTGGCGTTCTCTTAGGACCGGCTTCGAACTGTGTCCTGGCTCGATTTCGAGCTCTTTTACCTTCTTGATTGAATTATCATTCGAAGGGAATCTGTTCCACCTATGAGACTCTCCAGATTGAGATTCATTTTGAGATTCTATGTTGTGAGTGGATTCCTCTATGCCCTTCAAGCATGTCATGAGCTGGTCCACTAAAGCTTTTTGTTGGGCAGCGAAGTGGTTGGTCATCTCATTCACAACCCTATCTAAGTCTTCTTAGGTGACAGTTGAACCTGATAGCTGAAAATGTGTGGCCTGGTTTACTTGATCCTCTTAGATGGGATTGGGCATACTAGTAGTGGCCATATTCTTACCCTTGTAAGAATTCCTTCTAAAGGGAGCCATGCTTTAATGATGTGTTAAGGTTGGTAGGAGAGCGGGTAAGAGAGTTTGTTTCTTGGTGAAAGCACCAAAAATGTTTGCACAAGAATTGGCAAACACCTCCGAGTCTGAATTTAGCTAAGGTTCCTTTAGATTGTTTGATATGCTATTTTAACTTTCTCAATGTGTCATCAAGTAGTCATTAGAGTCATAGAATAATTCACGGGCTCGGAATAGGAAAGTTACTTAAAAGTAGTAAATCATACAAAGTTTTATAGTGGTTCAGCCAAAACATGCCTACGTCCACTGTCCATCTTATTATTCCTCTTTGATTTGATTACAAATACAAGTGTGATTGGAAAGAGCAAAAATTTAGTATCTAGAGCGATTGAATCTCGGTAAAGTTTTCCCTTTCCTTTTCAGGTGTCCCCATTGTTGTTGAGAAGTTTCGGTATTTATAGATTGATGTTGAGAAGGGTGGAGATGGAGTTATAACCTCCCGAGTTTGGTCTAGCATGAAGAGAGCATGTTTGGTTCGGCAATGAGAATCTGGACCGGCATAGAGTCTAATTAGTTTTGGTTCAGTAGCGAGAGAGGGGGTTCTTGGAGTTTCTCTACCGTGAGGTAGAGATGCCGATTTCCCTGACCAAACATCTGGTCTGGAAAGCCTATGCACTAGACCAAATGTTTGGCCTGGTGTTTAGGAGTAGTTCCGGACCAAATATCTGGTCCGACATTCCAATGTTGTGCGGGACCAGATATTTAGTCCGACATTCCATTGTTGTGTCGGACCAGATATCTGGTCTGGCAGTTTCGTGGCTGTTGAACCAAATGTTTGGTTCGACATTCCATCTTGCATACTTCGTGCGGCGCTCTCTCTTTACCATTTCTTCGGCCGCTGTCTTTCTCATGTGCCAATATACCGAGCCAACACTGTGCACTCTAATATTGTGGTTCATTTAGCTATTTTTATCCTATTTTGTTATATATGTTGTGACTATTGTATTTTATTCGATATGCTTTGAGATTTATGACATGTTCTATATTTATTTTATTTGCTTTACAATTAACTTTGACTATCATCCTGCATCAGTTGGGTACCGTAGCAGTACAATATTCAGGTATATTGGGTGTCGGAGATGTATGGCGATCATCACATTTAGCATTAAAGCTTAAGTAGAGCGATTGACCTAAGTTACTACTTTGGACCACTAGAGATAATGAGGGATTATCCCTTATAATAGATCGAGAATATATATTAGAGAGCATGTTTGCTATATATTTTGGTTTTCAAAGCTATATAGTAGTATACATAGTATATACGATGCGTTGTACACACAAGTACTTGATGCTACTTTTCTTTTTGAGAGACCGATCATTCTTGTTACAGATCAGGAATGAGCTGGAATAAAAGAAACATTGCTAGGAACCCCATCTCTAGAGTTGAAGAGGAAGGAGCAGGTTCAAGAGTTGCCAACCCTAATTTGGAAGCAATGTTCACTACCATGACGAGGAACTTGTCGCAAAATGCTTAAGTGGCTACTTCGAATGTTTTTGTTACGGGTGGTGCTCAAGTGCAGGCCCAAGGTTAATTTCGCAAAGCTGAATAAGGATTCTTCCTGTTTTGGTGGCAATCTTTTTAAGAAATGGAATCGGATATGAGAGTGTAGGTTGGCTTGGAATGAGATTTTTTGTGACTTGGAACTAGATGATGATGAGAAAGAGATTGGCTTCTTGAAAACTCTAATGTGAGTTATAAACTGGTGGAATGCTATCAAGGTTTCTATTATCGAGGACCACTTCACTTGGGATTAGTTTAAGACTAGATTTAAGGTGAAATTCATACCATTGGCCTAGAAGTCTGTGCTGTTCAGGAAGTTTGCTAAGCTCAAGTGGGGAGATATGTCATACTCTCAATATGTGGTATAGTTTGATGCTTTGTCAAAGTATAGGATGTCTTTCATCGATAATTCATTGAAGAAAAAAGGGAAATTTATTATTGGTTTGGATGATTATCCGAGAGAAAAGTTAGTGAGTCATTTTGATGATCCTTTTGAGAAACTCGTCGAAAAAGTTCTTCATCATGAGAGTTTGTACCCAAGTCCAAACTAGTTGTTGTTGTTAAAAAAGAGCCAAAACCGCAACAAAGCGGGGGAGGCAAGAAGAAGTGGAATGGGAAGAGGAAGAAATTCTTGGGCAATGATGCTTAAAAGAAGGCTAAGTGGAATCTTGTTTTACTATAATATTAGTATTCGAGGTCATCTGAGTAGGGACTACAAATCTGAAGGAAAGAAGTGTTATAACTATAATTAGGTAGGGCAACCATAAATTTTTTTTCCCTGAACCAGCGAAGTAGCGGTAGATGGTAAAGGCTTGTGCTTCAGATGTTGTATCGACTTCATTTAGTGCTCCCATGGTGAAGGAGAAAAGGAAGGGTGCCACCATTCAAAGTGTGCTTTCCCATTATGATGTTCCCATATGCTTTTTGTTTGATACTTGGGCTTTTCTTTCCCTTATATTTAGTAACTTGGTTGATAAATGGAGATCATGACTAGAATTGTTAACTGGTTTTTAGTAGGGACAAGCCTTATTGAAGGCTCCACTAGCTATGTATGATTCTTCATAGGTTGGTCTTATTAGATCAAGGATGCTTTTTTCCTTGTAATTACTTCATTTTAGGTCTTGTGGGATTGGTATTATCCTAGGGATGGGCTGGTTGATGAAGTATGTGTAGTCGTGGATTGCAAGAAGTTGTTGGTGACCATCGGGACTGAGGATGGATGGAAGGTAGAGATTGGCCAGCTACTAGAGGGTGAGGTTACAGTTACCTTTCTATATTTGCTAGCGGTTTCATAGTATGAGTTGTCATCTGTTCCTAACTGTTCCTATCGTTAGAAAGTATATGGACATGTTCGAGGAGATGATGGGATTACCGCCACATCGAAAGATTGAGTTCCTTATAGATTTGATGAAGGATGCCAGGCCATTAATTATGCCTTTGAGGCACATTGCACCTAGAGAGCAGGATGCATTAGAAGTGCAAGTAAATGACCTATTGAGACGAGGGTTCATTCATATGAGTATATGTGAGTGGGGTGCACTCGTAGTATTTGTCACTAAGGTGGATGGCTTTATGGGATTGTGCATAGGTCACCGGAAGCTGAATAAGGTGAGTAGGAAGAACAACTATCCATTCCCGTGTATAGATGAATTGTTCGATCAGCTCCATGGTGCGAAGTTGTTCTCATGGTTGGATCTTACGGTAGGATTTCACCAGTTGAAGGTAGCAAAACAGAGTGTGCTAATTACAGCATTTCGTATGCCATCTAGATTCTGTGAGTGGTTGGTTATGTTGTTTGGGATAACCAATGCATCAGCTAACTTTGTTTATCTTATGAACCGTGTCTTTAGGGATCAAATAAATAAATTTGCGTTGTTGGATGTTATTCTTGTATATTCTGAGATGAATGAGGAAAAAAAGACACATTTGAGGATCATGCTTAAAGTGTTAGGAAGCACATATTGAACGAAAAGTTTTCGATGTTTCACTTATGGAAATGGAAAGTGCGATTCTTGGGTCATGTTGTTTTCAAGCAAGGTATTATGGTAGATCCTGCGAAGATAGCGCTGGTTCAAGATTGGGACCAACCTAAGAATGCTATTAATGTTAGAAGCTTCTTTAGATTGGTGGGATATTATAGATATCTTATCTAGGACTTCTTCAAAGTAGCGGCACCATTCATGACAAAGAAGAATCAGACCTTTGTATAGGATGCAAAGTGTGAACATGTGTATGTGAGTTGAAGGTGAGTTAACGAGTGCACTAATGTTGACCATTCCGAGCAGAAATGAGGAGAAGATGGTGTTCGCCGTACTGGATTGGGTGCGGTACCGATGTAAGGAGGTAAGGTTGTCGCATACTCTAGTTAGAATCTAAAGCCGCATGACATAAGTACCCAACCCACGATTTGGAGTTGGCGGCGATAGTGTTCGCTTTGAAAAATTGGATGAAGATAACTATGCTGGTAGTTAGTGGAAAATCATGTCGGTGATGACCAAAATATGGTTATGATGTAGTGCTTTGAGGCATGGGAGTGGTTTCTTTGAATACTAGAGGCAAGAGCTTCAAGTGGTGCTTGGGAAAACCATGTCAGTATTGAGTGGACTTAGGTGATTTTCGGTTGTTGATAAAATCATCTCAGTTGTTGGTGTGATTTGAATCCAGGCAAGGGGAACGTCGGGACAAATGGTGGCAAGATTCTGGTCAAGACTAGAGATGAGACGGCAAGAATAAATTGGACCTGGCCAATTTTCAAAGGTGGCATGGTCAGTGTCGACCTTGTCCACTTGGTGGCTTTTGTTCAAGAACTTTGGGTTTTAGACTAAGGTGGCTTCGGGTCAACATGGAGCAAGGCAAGATACTGTAAGAGTTTAACTTAGCTGATATTTGTGATGGTCCCATATCGTCGGTAACGACCATTTTAGGTGATCGCTAATTGAATCGAGAATTAGGGAGATATGCACGTGATGTCCTGGCATTTGTATGCTTGTTTGTTTTATCATTCCACATTCATTCGATTTCTACGACACGATGAAGATCGATGATAAACGATGAGGCAAGGGAGTGACACTTCGACGTGATGACTTTGGAACTTTGAGGTGTTGACTTTATGACTGATGTGGATATCTAGAAGTGTTCTGATGATGGCGATATAGTGGATGGAGTTGTAATGATGATTCACTAATGTTGTTTTGAAGAATGGAACTCATGAACATTGAATGGTTCTATCATGGATAATGGAATGTTAAAGTGTTCCACAATGATGTATGGAAATAGATGTAGCGAAGAAGGGCTTGGATACACGTGTGAAGGAATCATTGATACTCGAAGTGTTTTCTAATGTACTCTTAAGCAGGTGTATTGTGAAGACGCTCAATGGGTACTTTGGTAGGCACCTCGGATCATTGAAGGGATTCATATACATTGGATCGAGAAAGAGGTCTATTGTGAACTATGGGCTGGTGTTCGGGTACATGGAGAACATGGATTTTTCCATTAGTCCGCAACAGAGGAATGACTATACAAGTTAACATATGTCCAAAGCACATTGAGTGACAATGAAGATTATTTATGGATGCTATGTTTGCCTTGTTTTATATGCTTGTTATTGTCACTCTAGGGAGGTCACATGATGTAGGTATCCAAGAGATTGATTCCTAAACACCCGATAGTGTACCCGTATGTTTGTACACTTTATTATGTTAGTGGAGTAAGATATCACCGTTGTTATATGCTAATTCTTTGGATGCATGGATATGTCAGGTATGATTCAATATACCATTATTCCTTACTTTATTGATTTATATAGTATTTTGAGCTTACTTATCGGTCACACTAGATTGTTTTATGACTCGAGGTTTTATGCTTTGCTTATTTGGATACTCTTAAATGAGTAGACTAGATAACATGTTGGGTTATACGTGGTGATATATAGATGGATGGGCAAGAGATGGTGCTTTCTTGTATTTATATCTGGATCCACTATTTCTTATTTTGCTGTGTAATGCTATGGAGTCTAGATAGTGTTATATATTTTATTTAGAGACAATAACCATTTGCATTTATTTCTTTTTGTATATACTCTAATATTATTTAGTATAAATTTCTGAAACATGTGTACTCTGATATTGTGGTTCATTTAGTTGTTTCTGTCTTACTTGTTTTATATGTATGGTGACTATTGTATTTTATTCGATGTGTCATGAGATATACGATAGGTTTCGTGATTGTTTTATTTAATTTACAATTACCTTTGGCAATCATCCTACTTCAGTCGAGCACCATAATAACATGCGCTTCAGGCATGTTGGGTGCCGAAGGTGCAGGGCGATCATCACAAGTCTCCACCCTTAAATCCGATTTTAAAATTCCAATGAGTCATGTCTTTTGATCAGTTTGGGCATCCAAACATAATTGATTTTCATGATCTTCTAAATGAAATGCTACTCAGTTACGAGTTTAAGTCTGACCATATCTACTGCTGGAACAACCCTAATTGGTCGTCATTTCTCAATCGCTAAAGTCATAACTGTTGGATGAAAACATATAACATATGAGTAAGCATGTCAACAATTAACATATACATTATCAAATGATTATGATGCAAAATTGAACATATAATAATATCATCTAACACATATGTTCATATGAACAATAGTTTATACACCAAAATTACTTATAGCAAGAAATAATTCCCTTCAAAAAACTCTTAAGAAATTGGAAAAAATAACTTTTCTTTCTTTTTAATACCTTGTCAAAATTACATAGGAAGAACTACATTTTTGTTTAAGGAAAACATAGCCCAAAATAGAGTTAAAAGCTATTGTGTGTTAACAAATAGGCTATCTTACTTTTCAAAAACTTATGTTATTGCACATTGAAAACTTTTGCTATCAAACTCAAAATCCATATGATATCGCACATCTAAAGTTTTTCTATCGCACTTCAAAAATCTTATGGTATCACATGCTATATACATTGGTTACCATATGTCGTGAATATAGTTCTCGCATATCAAAACCACATGTAGCTATCACATATCAACAAAGCTATTGCATGTTAAGAAATATCTAGATATCGCATATCAAGTAAAATATATCTCTCTCGTGTTAATTAAAGTATATGTTAGATCTTGCCTTTTAAACTTTATGAGACAACTATACATTCCACATACACACACACTACTATTATATGTGCATGAATATATACAAGGAAACAAGACGATAAACATTGGAATTTAGCTTAAATATTAAGGACAAAAATAATGTTATATGTATATTTGCTATTTCAAACGTAAATGTACAATCTTCTATATAATGATTTCACATACATACGCACATATACTGCTTTAAAGTTTTATTTTTAGAAAAATTATATTTAAATTTTTTAAGAAATCAAGATTTCAAAGGAAATTTAAAATAAAAGGCTAGTAAACAAACATACACTTAAAAGAGTACTTTAGTCTTCTGAAATTAAATTTAGAAGTCTGAAATAAACGGCCGAAGTTTAATTTCAACCGTTTGAAATAGGTGCTTTTTGAACTATTTTGCCTTTTTTTGTATAATTTCAGCCAACTGATTTTTAAAATTCATCTAGCTGACCTGTATGAGAAGAAGTGTCTCTTCATGGAAATTCAAATTTTGGTGAGTTGTCTTCTTCCCCAAAGGTTGCGATCCTTGTAATGGTTGCAACCCTTCAACTAGAACTCTTCATAACTATAACAGAGTTGAAATATATTCTTTTTACTTATTAAATTCTTATTTATTTTTACTCTCTATACTCTTGTGAATTACAAAGGTTTTCAACTTTTTACCTTCTAAACAATCATGTTCAAATCATCATCTCAAGGAGACTATACGAAATGTGTACTTTATTGACTCATTCGTGTTATTCAAGAACATAAAAAGTCAAACGTTTTTACTACCATTTGTAGTCGAAGTCCTAGTGGAGATCTTCAGGGACGAAGTCCTATTCGATAGCTCAGGCGCTTGTAATGCCTATTCCTCCAGGTTAAGTGAAGGTGTTGTTTAAATCTATAAAGAGTTTTGGACTGAACGTAGAATGGGAAGTTCGAACCTGTATAACAATCTCTGCGGTAATCATTTTTACTTTATTTACTTTATTCTGGTGCTTATCTACTAATAATTAGATATATATACTTTATTTAAGCTATTGGTATACAAGTATTGGTTTAGTAAAATATTTCATATTACTTGATCTATAGCAACTTTCAGTATAGCTATCACATTTCTAAAATACACAAAGCTATCACATATCAATCACCAAAATAGGCCATCACATGTCAACTAGAACAAAGTTATTACATGTTAATCAAAACAAAGCTACTAAAGGTTGAAAATATGATACTATCACATTTTTAGCTTTTAAAAGCTTTCGAAGGTCAAAAACACATAGTTATCGTAAATTATAAAATAAGTAGCTATCGTAAGTTGATAATAGTTATCGAAGATTAAGAAAGCAACCACAGGTTGAAAATGGCATTTTTCGTAAATACTTGCAAAGCCGTTTTTTTTCCTTTAGAAGTAATACATTACAAGAAAAAGAGCCTATAGCACACAAATAACGCTATAATAGCCTTTAATGGAAGCTTAATAACCATCGTATATCAATACATTGTAATAGATATTTGACTATTTATAGTATAAAAAGCGCTTTAAAAGATTACTTACAATAACTCTTTTTATCTGCTATTATAAGTTTTTAATTGCAGTATATTATGTGTTCACTTTACTTATATAGGGCTGAAAAACCGCTATAGAATTCTATAATAGCACTTCAATAAACGCTGCACATCATCTTGTTATATTAGGCAGTAGAATACTTATAACGCAAAAAAGCGCTATAAAAAGGTTCACTTTCGATAACGCTTTTTCGTAAGCTTTCTGTAGATTTCTATAGCCTTTTCGAAGCACTATAGTTTATTTTTTTGCATTCTTAAAATTTGTTGCATCCCTATAAATTGCGGTAGTTATTACAATATCAAAATATTGCATTAATAATATTACTAAAACATGAAACTGTTTAAATAATGAAATAGTCATAGAAATTACAAACATAAAGATGTAATACATTGTATTAAACATAACCAAATATTTTTATACATAATATCCTACATTTTTGACTACTTAATATTTCATTGTAAATGTTTTAAGCACAAACCAAAAAGTAGTGGTCAGTATTTCACCAAAAAACGTTGCCTGTTGTTCGCATTAAAAAGAAGAAAAACCCCAAATCATTTATTCTCGCATAGTTAAATGAAACAAATATCTGCATTAGAAATGAATATAAATATGAATAGAATTGGAAAATGGATTATCTATAGTAGAAATAACTTTTTGAAAAAGATTTCTTATCAAAAACATTCTAAGTGTCAAAATTTATGAAATTCTTTACCTGAGTCTCCTTTGCGATTTTAGCACTGAGAAAATTCCAAACAGAAGAAATAGATATACGCGATTAGAACATGATCAGATTCATAATATATCAATCACAAGCACCCACATAGGTAAAATATTTAAAAAATTCACTTATATATACCTTATAAAGTGCGAACATCACATAGCATGCACACCTGTTAAGCATTAAAATGCAACTTTTAGCAATATTAGGAAGTTTTTAATATTTCCAAAGCATACATGAGCATAAAGAGAACCAAAAGCGAGTTAAGAGCCATCAAGTACCAACACTTAACTCAAACAAGCATATAGGCACATATGTTTATGAATTTATCCAATTAAACTCATAGAAGTAAAACAACAACTTTTAAACTACATTAATTTTGTAGGTAAAGCACAAAAAATCAAAACAAGAGATAGTTTCCTAATAAAAGAAGTGAATCGGAATGGTCATGTGCATTATCATCTACCAGGATGATAATTAGGGTATTATTATTTCTATTATTAACAAGAATTCTCTCTCTTAAGACATCATAAAAGGATTTTACTATTTTAATAGAACTGTATAAAGCTATTGTTTTAACTAATTTCTAATTAGGGTTCGAAATTCAATTGAAACAATAGTAAAGTGGTTATATAAGTCAAATCATATGTTGTAGTATATTATTATTGAAAAATCTTTGATTTCGATTGAACTAAATATACCAACTTGTTATAATGAAAATAATGTCTAGTAAAAATCATTGACCAGAAGTAAAGTAAATGTCTAAAACCACACCAATAAGATTCACAATTAAGATAATTATTAGTTATATTAAAACCAAAAATACAAAGAATATGTAGAAGAGTAAGATTAGCGAAATGAAAATCATAGTGCAAGAGCATAATTTTTTCTAGGTTAATATTATAGAAAATACATTTTTTATCAACAGGCACATTCTTATTTTATGAAAGTTAATAGTATTTAGTTTCTTATATAGGATTAATCACATATGTAACTTGGATTCAATGGGGACATAAACTTTCCAAATAAATTTAAAGAAAATTAGATTCAGTTCTAAGAAATTTATTAACTTAGTTAATTTATTTTGATTTATTATTATTTTGATTATTATTATATAAATTTAATAATAATAATAATTTTTATTATTATATAAATTTATTTACTTTTTATAACACTAAGCTAACTTAGTTAATATTTCACAATTTGTAACCGTATTACTATTTGTATTATTATTATTTTAAACTTAGTTAATTATTATGAAACTTAGTTTATTTATTGTTATTTTTGCTGTTATGATTATTGTTGTTGTTATTGTTATTAGTGTTATTATCATAAATTTAGTTAATTTTCATAAACATTAGTTAAATTATTTTTATTATCAACTTAGTTAATTTTTTATAAACTTGCCTAATTTTATAGAACTTAATCAACGAAGTTAATTTTATAATCTTAGTTAATTTTATTATTATTATTATTATTATTATTATATAAATTTAGTTATTTTTTAAAATTTTTGTCATCTTGATTAATATTTCATAATTTACTGGTTTGAAACTATGCTTCACGTACAATGATTTTAATTACAATGTTGAGCACATTAGACAATAATTTATTAGTATTGTTAACCCGCCTTTTGGCAAGGCCGTAAGGAGGAAGATTTAACTAAATCGGTTGCTCGGTTATATAGGATGGAATTCGATAGGTTTGAGTCAACTGGACGGTTGGATGATGTAGCATGCTTGGAAGATGGATATTGGATTGGATAAAGCTTGATTGGCAATAACTTGGGTGTAGGGAATATGGATCGGCTAAATATGGTTCGGTATAGTTTGAAGGACTACTTGGAGTCATTGGAGGGGTTGCTTCCGGCTAGGGAAGCACATACCTCGTGTCATTCCAGGCTTTACTTTGGGTTTCAAAGCGATTGATAGTATGGTTTTAGGAACGATGTTGAGAACACTTTGGACCGACATCAAACTGGTTCGGCATCTCGAAGCTTGACTCCGTATTGGCCTTCATACTAACTTCGGATTGGCAGCTCGATTTTAGGGATCGGTGACAGTGGTTCGGCACTGGGTGGATCGGCATTTGAGTGGCTCGGTCAAGGAAAGGGGATCATGCATGGGTCGGTAACAAGCGTTCGTCCATGTATTGATCGGTGGAGGTAGTTTGGCTGAGGTGGTTTGTCCAAACTCGGTGAGCTAAGGTTGGTCGGCATCGGTGGTCGCTCGGTCTGGGAGGAATGGGTTGGTTTTTTAGGTTCGGTTGGGGTAGGTAAGTCAGGATGTCGGCTAGATAGGGTCAGTTGGGCAAAGTTCGGTCATGGTGTGAAAGATGAGGTGGGTCGGCCAGATGTGGCTCGGCCGTAGTTGGATCGGTAGGTGCCGCTCGGTCAAGGATGAAGTTTGTGCATGATCGGCGTAGGTGGGTCGACAGGTTTCGCTCGAAGGAGGATGGAAGCTCATACATGGATCGACATTGGTGGTTCGGACTGGATGGTGTGGCTCGGTCATCGACGGAGTGGATCGACATGTTGAAGTGGATCGGCACGTTAGAGTATGGAGTGGATCCGCATAGGCCGGTCGGCATGGCATTAAGGGTCGGTCATGATGAAGGATGTTGGCTCGGTTATAGTCCTGATAGGCCGGGACTACTCAGGAAGCCTAGTAACTCGGGATTTGCCTATAAATACAGCATATGGGGCTTCAGAAAAGGGATCTTCATTCTGCTTCCCTTCATCTTCCCTACTAAGGCTGCTCTGCCATTATTGTTTTAAAAACTCTAGATTGTAACTGTAGTTGATTTTAACATCAATAAAAAGGAAATTTCTGGAGTGGACATAGGCCGGAGTCAGCGGAACCACTGTAAATCCTGTGTTATTACTTCTTTCTTTTTAATTTTTATAATTCTTCATATTTATACTCTCTACATACATTCTATCTGTGATCTGTGACTATGATTTGGTGCTTTCATCTAGATTTGGGTGTTAGTGACCAATTTTGGTATAAATATTTTGGTGCTTTCACTGAGAAAGCTAGCACTTAGGGATTTAGAAACTTGGATTTTGGATTTAAAGACTTAGGAACTTGGATTCTGGAGACTATGGTAAAGCAATTAACTAGGAGACAAAGGACGGAAAGAAGCAGCAAGAGGGAAGTCAAGAGGCTTCCTTTGGAGCTAATCAAGCCTCCATCTACATCACTAGGGATGAGATGCAGGTCATGATGAATTCCATGCATGAACAGTTGAAAAGGCAAGAGGAAATGATGCAGGCACTTTTCGGACAATTTGGACAAGCAGGAATAACAGGAGTTACAGTAGCTCAGATTCATGGAGCTGGATTAAAAGACTCAACCGGAAAGCAGATAGAGTGGTTTAGTGGGGGAAGCCCCCAATCAGCAAACAGCTATCAATCTGGATGGACCTAGACTTGAGGGCACACCACTAGGAAATGCTGCACCAATCCATGGAGGGATACTAGATGACGCTACGTAGCTCAACGCCAACATGAATACAGGAGTACGTAACAAGGTGTATGTACCAGAATTCCTCGAGGACTTGGAGGGTAGTTAAGAAATGTAAATGGGGGAAAAACCATGGTAGGTAATGCTGGATTGGCTGACATCATCAGGCGAACCATTTGCGAAGGTCTGACAAACAGGTATTTGGTGGGATTCAACAAAAGTCCCTTTACCCAGAACATCAGGATAGCTAGGAATCCAATCGATTTCAAGCTACCCACTGTGGAAGTATATAACAGTAAGATGGATCCCACTGACCATTTGATGAGGTACACAAGGCATTTGGAAGTGCTGGGGGGCATCAAAGGGGGTGATGGCCCAATGTTTCCTTCAGTACTTGACCGATATAACTGCTATGTGGTTTAGGCAGCTGGAGGATGGATCCATTAAAACATGGACAGAACTGGTAGATAAGTTCTTAAGTCAGCTTCGAGTTCACATAAAGAGGCCAAAGAATGTGATGAAGTTGACGTCAATTAAAGAGAGGGCGGATGAATCGCTCAGGACTTTCTTAACTCGGTTTAATGCAGTAGTTACTTCGGTGTATCAGTCGGATCCGTCAATGGTTCTGATGGCGGCAGTGTTAGGAGTCAGGGATGATTTAAATTTCAAAGTATCATTGATATGGGATCCACCATTGGATCTCGAGGAATTCTTTCATAAAGCTGAGAGATTTCTTTGACATGAGGATGCATGTTCGGATATGAAGTCAAAGGAAGTAAACATGGTTAAGGATGGAGGACTGCCTGGAGAAAGCTCTCGTAAAGACAAGGATAAAAGGAAGAGGAAGCGCTAGGGAGAACCAAAATTCTCCACTTACACTGGACTAAATACAACAATGGAGCGGATATTCTTCGATAGTCGGGATCGCCTCCCTTATCGAAGCCAACATGGAGGGAACCCTCTGGACGCGAAAGGCATTAGTAAGGCACTGTCTCTTTCATGACCTGGATGGGCATGATACTAACAGTTTCTCGCATCTAAAGGATATAATTGAGGAGCATGTAAGGAATGGTCAATTGCGACAATATGTTGAAACTCGAAATGCAGCGGTGGAACAGGAGCAGCCACCGCCTACTTGAAGACGATGGCACGAGGCCAAGGAATGGTGGCCAATTGGTCTTCAACTAATCATGATGGTTTGGAATAAGTAACAAACTCCTGGCAAACGGCTAAATCACTTACTCATGTACGGGGTCAAAGATAACCCTTAGGCATGCTCCGAGATGATGGTTTACCGAGACGCTCCGGTTTGTGAAATCTGTTTTTTCCTTTTGGCTTGACATTTGCTTTTTCTGCTTTGGTTTTGGAGTTCGATTTGAACTCCCGGTTTTATTGGTTTCTTAGTTTGGATTTTGGTTTAGATGATTGATTTTTTATTTGGATTTTGATTTGGACTTTTTATATGGATTTCTGGTTTTCTGATTTGAATCTGGGTTTCAGATTCAATTTTGATTGACTTTTATCTAGTTTTTGGCTAAAAGGTCATTAAGTATGGACTATGCTCGGCACGGGTCCGGAGAGACCAGGATACGGCCTAGGACTTAGGCCCCATATTATCTATCGGTTACTATTATAGGTCATCGAGTATAGACTATACTTGGCAAGGGTCTGGAGCGACCAGGATTTGGCTTAGGTCTTAAGCCACGACATTTCTCAACCTTCAACGACACTGAACCAGGAACATCATGGCATTACTTGACATAGGTTGTCAGGTGCAGGTTGCATTTGGGAAGAATCCAGAGAGGTTATGGATTTAAATATTGGCTATGAACAGCTAAGGATTTGGGCATGGACCCGGAGCGGTCTTGGATTTGGATATCGACCCGGAGAGATCATGGATGTAGTTATTGGTTATTGGATATAGATGGATTAGAACTCGGTTGTCGGGTTCGGATAGATGTAGAATTGGATAAGGATTTGGAAACTAGATAGGAATCAGATATCGACTTGGAGTAGTCATAGATTTGGATAAGAATACGACAATGACACTTGGATAAAATGGTTTGGATTGTGAATCGGAAGGTGGATAACATATGGACTTCAGATATCGGATTTGAGGCTATTCAAAACACACCTTCCAATAGGAAGGCATGTTTTGGATGGCAAGTGTTAAGCCACCTTTTGGCAAAGCCGTAAGCAGGCAGATTTAACTAAATCGATTGGTAGGTTATTGAGGATGGAATACGATAGGTTTGAGTCGACTGGATTGATGGATGATGTAGCACGCTTGGGAGATGGATATTGGATTGGATAAAGCCAGATCGACTATAATTTGGGTCTAGGATATATGGATCGGCTAAATATGGTTCGGTAAGTTTGAAGGACTACTTGGAGTCGTTGAAGGGTTTGCTTTGGGTCAGGGAATCATATACCTTGGGTCATTCCAGGCTTTACTTTGGGTTTCTGAGTGATCGGTAGTATGGTCATAGGATCGGTGTTGGGAAGACTTTGGACCGGCATCAAACTGGTTCAGGATCTCGAAGCTTGACTTCGGATCGACCTTCATACTAACTTCGAATTGGCAGCTCGGTTTTAGGGATCAGTGAGAGTGGTTTGGCACTTGGTTGATTGACATTTGAGTGGCTCAGTCAAGGAGAAGGGATCATGCATGGGTCGGTCACAAGCGTTCAGCCATGTGTTGATCGACCGAGGTAGGTAGGCTGAGGTAGTTCGGCAAAACTCGGTGAGCTAAGGTCGGTCGGCATTGGTGGTTGCTTGGTCTGAGAGGAATGGGTCGGTCGTTTAGGTTCGGTCAGGGTAGATAAGTCAGGATGTCGGTTAGGGAGGGTCGGTTGGGCAAAATTCGGTCGTGATGTGAAAGTTGAGGTGGGTAGGCTAGATATGGCTCGGCCGTAGTTGGATCGGTAAGTGCCGCTCAGTCAAGGATGGAAGTTTGTGCATGGATCGACCTAGGTGGGTCAGCATGTGCTGCTCAGTGGAGGATGGAAGCTCGTACATGGATCGACATTGGTGGTTTGGACTGGCTAGTGTGGCTCGGTCATCGATGGAGTGGATCAACATGTCGAAGTGGATCGGCATACTAGAGTATGGAGTGGAACGGCATAGGTTAGTCGGCATGGCAGTGTGGGTCGGTCATGATGAAGGATGTTGGCTTGGCTATGTTCTTGATGGGCCCGGACTATTCAGGAAGCTTAGTAACTCGGGATTTGCCTATAAATACAGCATGTGGGGCTTCAGAAAAGTGATCTTCATTCAGCTTCCCTTCTTCTTCCCTATTAAGGCTGCTCTCCCATTGTTGTTCTAAAAACTCTAGATTGTAACTATAATTGATTCTAACATCAATCAAAAGGAAAATTCTGGAGTGGACATTGGTCCGAATTAGCCGAACCACTATAAATCCACTTCTATTAATGCTTTCTTTTTTATTTTTATTGTTCTTCATATTTGTATTCTCTACATACATTTTATCTATGATTGTGATTTGGTGCTTTCATCTGGTTTTGGTGTTAGTGACCAATTTTGGCGCTAATAAGTATTATCTTTACTTTAAATATTTTTCAGTGACACTTTTGACTTGGTAGTACTTTGAGAAATGATACTGAAATTTAGTTGTAAAAATTGAGACGTGTGCATGTAGTTATTATTTAAGACTTTGTAAATTATTAGCAAGTTGTTTTTCCTACTTATAATTGATGCTAAAGACACAAATGGTAGTAAAAAAAACAAATTATATTAGCAACTTATTAGTAGTTGTTAAATACGCACATAATTAAAAAAAAATCATTACTTAAATCCATGAAATAAAATAGTTAAATTCGTTGAATATTATGGGTGAAATCAAGATGAAAGTAAAATGAAAAATAAATTAACCAATAAATTAAGTTTGGTGCTAAATATTGAAGACTTGGCTTTTGACCCTTAAAAATCAATAATAATGCATCCACGGTATTCACATCTAAACATCTGGGTTCTGGAAGGACATATTGTTTGGGTAAAATAAAAGAAAAGCATAACAGAATCCACATGGTGATGAGAAATATATAATGTCTAAATGATTTTTACAAAGAAAAACTTTTATATGCATACATTAATCAAAGTAAGCTAACCATCATCAGCTTGGAAGATTATAACGTCTTGTCCTTACAATTGCTGTTAAATACAAAACAAAAATACTATGGAAATAAAAGTATGGAAATACGTCGTGATGGCATCTAGTACGTCTTCTAAAGTTCCAAAGCATTCAAAGTTAACTCTAGAAAAATACTCGGGTATGACTTGAGTATTATAAGAAAATAACAACTGGATCAATCAAGTAAATCAGTGTGAGAAAATCAAGTGATATGGATTGTTGTGGTTTATAAAACCCTTCAAAAATAAAGGTATCACGTAAGACCACGTCACACATAAAAATAGACAGGTTTTACCTTATGATATCCAAACCATTTTTATTAATGAATATTTTGATTTATAATAATGTCTAGGGTGCAAAATAAGTATATAAAATAGCTAAATTGCTTGCATCTCATGTTCCAACATATTTGGGATACAACTAAGTCCGTATGGTACATATTGGAAAATGGATTCCATAAAATGACAAGGCTACTGGGGTAGCACCTACCATAGTACACCTCTATAAAGATATACCGAGAACCTTAGCTGACTCCCTACAAATCAGCACCGACCTACTCATTCCTGGGTAGTATCGAATATGTCATCACCCTAATTGCTTTACAACCTTTTTCTTAAAGCTCTCATGCACATACCAAATCCATAAATAGTGATCTGGAAAGGTGATGACCATGCCCTAATGGGTGTGACCCACATAGCCATGAAGCATATGCTATGTCTTAGTCATTACCGTGTGTAAGGCTCGTGTGGCAATGACTACCTTTTTCCTTAGCTAATCGCACTTGGAATTCTAGCATTACCCTCCAAGCAACAATGCACTACTAGCATTCCTTTATACAATTTGTTCAGGTTGTGAAACCAAATGCACTACTTCTACTACATCCATTTTGGAAACACCCTAAGGATTAGTAGCTTGTAGCCCTTGCACTTCAATATACTCCATCTTTAATTTCTATTATCTTCAAGATGTCTCTAATTCGAACGCTCATTTCGGTCCATAATGGTTTTCAGATAACTCATACTTATCCGATTCTGGTTTTTATGAACTTACAAACAATGGTCTCTGGTTGATTCAATTCCAGTTCTTTCAAAAGTAAGCAAACGGTATAAGAGTCCCAATGGGATCTTTAATATATACCCTTGAAGCAAGAGACATTTCTCTCGAATGTGTTCTCCCAAGGGAATCTCAAACCTTATGAAATCACGAAGCTTTCATTTACTTCCTAAGTCAAAAATTGGCCAAGTCATCAATAACGGACAAACCACTATCAAGTGTAAGTGTATATTTTGCATATGGAAAATCAGACATCATAAACTTATCACCACTTTTTGATTTCAAACTAGTACTTTCCCTTGATTAAAAACGAAGTCAAATAAGTTAGAGAACTACACTTTCTTCGATATAGATTCTTAAACTCTCATAAATGGAAACGGGCTTCCATACCTCGAAATTTAGTGTCAAGTATAAGATGAAATACCTTTCATATACTTAGTTAATCATGACCTATTTACAGAAATGAACACTTTATACTAATCACACTTTTGATATTTCAACTTCTCTATCCCTCGTCGAGAATCCTAGCCTGATATGTCAGGGCACTAGTTGCTCCTGGCCTTTCCTGGATGTCCAATTCTAGAACTCACGGATAGAGGAAAGTCTACTCATCAGTTTAGTGCTAAATATAAGATGACTTACTTTCCATAAACTTATCAACATTTTATCATTACTTATCATATATTTTTATCTTACTTAATGGCACCGACAAAAAATTCCCTTGCATATAACAAAGTCTTTTTTAAAACAATCGGAAAAACAAACACCGAAACTTATTTTTTGTCTTTGATTTCATAACATTTTTTAAAATTACTTATTCAAACCAAAGTTTAATTTAAAAAGGCAACATCTTTCCTTTCTAAAAGAAAACAACATATTTAATAATAATAACAAAGTGTTTTAATTAAACATCCTTTCTAATTTCCTGAAGCCATTTATTATAACAAAAGTTTTATAGTCCATGATCTCTTTCCTTTTTCATAAACAATTATTACAACAAAAGTGTTGTAATATATGCTTCCTTCCTCGTTTAAAAACTCTTTAAAATAAGATTGCAACTTGTATTTAAAACATCCCTTTAAAGATGATCTCTTTTAACAAAACTTGCCTTTTAAACAAAGGAGTAAAATATAAACTTCTTGTTTAAATAACTAAATAAATTCTTAACAATATATTTTAAACTTCAAATACCTTTTTAAATACTTGTACCACTTTTATAAACATACTTGAAAAGACTTTTGAAAGTATCTAAAACAGATACTCTTTTTGTACTTTACTAAAAGCATATATTTCCAAACCACATCCATAGCGACTATCGCTATATGGACCGTAACTTCTAATTTTTTTTTTGTAAATCAAGTAGTTAGCTTCCAAACTCCATTTTTTCTATATTTTAAAAAACTTTAAATACCTACCAAAAAGGTTTGAAAACCGAAGTCAAGTTTGGAAATAATTTTTAAAATACTTTTGAAAACAAAGTGGTAAACCGCTTAAAATTGAGCATGGGATTCCAATGTTGCAACAATACCAATAAGTAATTTAGCGATAACTAAGCAACATTCACTTTCCATGTACATAAATATTTGCATTATCAATAATATATGTAAATAAGAACCAACAAGGTGAGGAATCCTTTAGGATCCCTTTACAAAATTTCTTTCTTCGAAGTACTTCTATAGCAATTTATTCATTATGAAGACATTTCGACTTCCATTCACTTTACTTTTGTCCCTTACAAGACAATCGTTATTTATATCTCCACTTTCAAGAAAGAATCAACAACAAATAACAAGATAAGTACATCACAACATATACATACAACACCACTAGCTACATGTCATCATATTAAAACTAAGTCAAAGTGAGATATCTCACTTTCAAGCTCACTAAAACTATTCTAAAAAGCTACTACTTCATTCTACAAGCCAATAACGAACAACACATCACACTATCACCTTGCACGCTCGGCCAAAGCCCTCTCTTAATCCCCAAATGCTCATGCACAAACCCTTCTTCCCCTTAAATACTCATGGCCTAAGGCCTATTTTGGGTTTTTAGCTTCAAACTTTGGAACTTTGAGGAGGTGGTGTTGTTATAAAGGTTGTTACAAGGTTGCTTTTGAATTTAGAGTGAAAAAGGAGGTGGTCTAACATAGTTTAGAAAATGTGGAAGATGAAGAAGAGAAGAGAAGAATGGAAGTGAGGAAGAGCATGAAAATGAAAAAGTAAAGAGTGTGTATTTTTATAGAAATTGAAAAGTGGTAAATTACTAAACTAATCTTCCTTAAAATAAGTTAATACCTTCCATAGCATTTAAACAAAACTCACCCCTTCATGATGTTTTGTACCTAAGCCATCACATCTTCTTTTATAATGTCTGTTTTGTATTGTACTTTTGCACTTGGTTCTTTTTAAATTAAAAAGAAAAGTCCACTTTTCAATTAATTACCTAGTTACTTTTTTTAATTTGTATTTAACTAAACTATTTATTTAGTAAAGTTGTTTCCTATTTTTATATATGTACACATATGTACATTAGTGTGCACAACATATTCCAACAACTTTTAGTTGATGAAAAGTTGAAAATCCGAGAATCAATTTTCGGTCACATTTTCGTTTATTCATCGAACTACTTATGTTTTAAACAAAATTTTAAAACAAGTTTACGGTCATATTTATTAATTAAGAAGGGTTATTTAACAATTAAAAACCATTAATTGAATATTTAAAATTAATTAAATATTCTCAAATCAAAGTGGTGAAATTCTGGATCATTACATAAATGCATCTTTGATTCCATTCTAATTTACGTGTTAAAAAAATTGGTGAATGATATTGATGCTTCAGTCTACCTTATTTGACACAATGTACTGCCGACTGATATAACATGGCTTTTACTCTAGTCAGCAATAACAAAACCTTATTTTTTTACTGCTAAATAATTTTTTCATCAAAGACAATCAACATGGCCGTAGACAACAAAAATCAACAGGCCACTGCATAACTTGATTTTCGAATAAAATCTATCTTTCAAAAAAGAACCTAGACATGCTTGCTTCTTTGACTTGAAAACCGCTAACTTCTTCTTATGAGTCATATCACATACTAAATTATAGACTATCTTGGTTATATAATGTGATTCGATCAAGGATTCAAATGGTAATTTGAAAATAATAGATCAAGTAAAAGAGGGTAGGGAGAAAAAATGATTTGGACAAATTAGTTGGTGTATAAATTAGAAAGGCTAGTAAAGTGAATTGAGCAAAACTCTTAAATAAAGAGAGGTAAGATGAATTGAAAACTAAGAGGGAAAAATCATTTTGTTACTTGATAAAATATGTTTGCACCAAAATTGGGCAACACCCTTAGGAAGTTTTTGAAGAGATAATAAATGAAGAAATCAAATTGAAAATGAGGATTATCTAACAAAAACTCCAAGTCACAGAAACGTAAATTGCACAGAAGACAACAATTTAGAGTGGTTCGGCGATTTGCCTACGTCCACTATGAAGTTATATCACTTTATTGATTGATACTTGAAGATTACAAGTGTTCTAAAGCGAAGATTACAAGTTGTGATTCACAGTCACTCCCTATTTGAATAAATCCCACTGCGTGATGGAACTTAGCTCTCCGTGCATCGTGATATTATACGTTATTTTCAGTGAATCACAACTTTGGCTCGAAGAGATGGCATTTTATTGCTGAAATGGAAGAAACATGGCAAAATCAGTTGCCTTATTACAAGTTCAAACTTTGAAATGCAAAAATAAAATGCAAAGGAAGAAATTGACTAAAAATAGATAAATAAAGCCTGTCATGTGTAGTAGCGACGGAGACTTTCGCTATTCCAAGCTCTCGGTAAAGTAAGACCGTCAACGGTTGACAACTTGAACGTGCCATCTCTGAGTTTTTGCGAAATCACATACGGCCCTTCCCAATTTGGCTTCATATGCGAAGGAACCGGATAAATTCTCTTGAGTACGAGATCGCCGGGTTCAAAGGTTCGCGGTCGGACCTTGCCATTGTATATTCGAGCGACTCGACCCCGATATGCGGCTGCGCTCAAATCAGCTTCTTCACGCTTCTCATCGATTAAGTCCAGTGATTCAGCAAGTAATATGGCATTCATTTTTGGATCATAATATGTCACACGATGAGAGTGAACTTCCACTTCGACTGGAATAACGGCTTCAGAGCCATAAGATAGAGAAAATGGAGTGTGTCCGGTTGTAGTTTTGTGAGTCGCTCGGTAAGCCCATAGAGCCATAGGCAGTTTATCAACCTATTTTCCCCCGGCTTTCTCCAGTCGTTTCTTCAAAATAGACTTGATAACCTTATTGACGGCTTCAACTTGACCATTTGCTTGAGGGTGTGCTACTGCAGAGAATTTCTTATGGATGTGAAATCTTTGACAGAAGTTCTTGAATTCAGTATTGTCGAATTGGGCTCCATTATCGGTGATAATAGTATGCGGGAGACCAAACCGGCAGATGATGTTGCGTACCATGAAGTTGATTACTTTCTTTGTCGTAATCGTTGCAAGAGGTTCAGCTTCAGCCCATTTGGTGAAGTAATCAACTGCGACGATGGCGTACTTCGTGCCACCTTTAGCTAAAGGCAATGCACCAATTATGTCAACTCCCCATATTGCAAATGGCCATGGACTGACCATTTGGGTTATCTCAGTCGGTGGGGCTCTAGGAATCCGAGCGTGTTTTTGGCATTTACCACATTTTTTGGCATAGTCCATAGCATGGCGATTAACGGTAGGCCAATAATACCCATATCGGAGTATTTTCTTGGCAAGTGCTTGCCCCCCAGTGTGATTGCCACATTCTCCTTCGTGCACATCGTGTAATACTCGTTTGACTTCATCGTGTGCGATACACCGGAGAAGAGGAATAGAATATACCCTTCGATACATAACTCCATTCTGAATGACAAATCGTGAAGCTT
The DNA here is from genome assembly GCA_030765085.1 of Allium cepa. NCBI lineage: Eukaryota > Viridiplantae > Streptophyta > Magnoliopsida > Asparagales > Amaryllidaceae > Allium > Allium cepa. The sequence continues at coordinate 241,197,743 of CM060944.1, forward strand.
TTCGAAGAATTTGTCTTTTCTCACTTCGACGCTCAGGTAATATACCATGCTCAATGTAATCTTGGTAGGGGGTCATCCATGATTCCCTGCTGGAAGTAGCTTCAAATGTGAAATCATTCTCCGCTCGATCAATGCTCGGAGAGGATAAAGTTTCGACAGGAACGAGTCCCAAGTGTTGAGCTTCGCCTGTACTTGCCAAATTTGCCAACGAATCGGCTTTCTGATTGTGCTCTCAGGGTACGTTGAAAATGGTATAATAATCGAACTGATCAAGCATCTCTCGGACTCGAGCTAGGTAAGCGGCTAGTCTTCGATCTTTGGCCTGGTATTCACCCCGAACTTGGCATACTACCAACTGGGAATCACAGTAAATTTCCACAGCGATAATTCTTAGGTCACGGGCTAACTTTAACCCAGTAAGCAAAGCTTCGTATTTAGCTTCATTCTTGGTTGCATGGAAATCAAACTTTAAAACGTAGCATATGGATCGGCCCTCGGGGGTTTTAAGCACAACCCCTACGCCCGAGCACCGATCGTTGGATGCACCATCACTATACAGCTTCCATACGTATTCGGGGGATTTGCTAATTTCAGGTAAGTCTTCAGGAACAGTGAATTCGGCAATGAAATCCGCTAGGACTTGACCGTGTATGGCTCTTCTCGGAGAATATGTGATGTCGAATTGACTTAGTTCAATGTTCCTTTTCAGTAACCTGCCGGACATCTCAGGTCGTGTGAGGACTTGTCGTAACGGCTGATCGGTATACACAGTGATGGGATGAGCCTGAAAATATGGACGGAGCTTCCTCGAGGCGATGACTAGGAAGTATGCCAGTTTTTTCTAACCTTGGATAATTTCTTTCGGCTCCGGTTAACCGTTTACTGACATAGTAGACTGGTTTCTGCACTCGGTCTCCCTCCCGAACTAACACAGCACTGATTGTGTTTTCAGATACGGCCAGATAGAGGTATAACTGTTCATGATCAACAGGTTTTGAAAGAATCGGTGGTGTGGAAAGATGCTGAATTAGTGATTGAAATGCGCCCTCACATTTCGTAGTCCATTCGAAGTTTCGTTTCCCTTTTCGGATCAGATCGGAGAAGGGTATGCATTTATCAGTTGATTTCGAGATGAACCCGCTCAGTGCTGCAACCTTCCCATTGAGACTCTGAACCTGCTTTATGGTCCTTGGAGTTCGAAGATTCCTGATCTCCCAGATCTTTTCGGGGTTGGCCTCTATTTTAGAGGATTAAGCTTCATCCCGTATCTCCGGAGGACATTGAACATTGACTCTAAGTCGTTGACATGATCAGTGGAGTATCGTGATTTTACCAACACGTCATCTACATAAACTTCCATAGTCTTTCCGATCTGGTCGGCAAACATTCGGTTGACTAAGCGTTTGTAAGTTGCTCCGGCATTTTTTAACCCAAAAGGCATGACCTTGTAGCAGTATAGTCCAAGGTCAGTTACGAAGCTCGTATGTTCTTGGTCGGGCACATGCATGGGTATCTGATTGTAACCAGAATAAGCATCCATTAAAGATAGTGATTCGTGTCCGGCCGTTGAATCCACAAGTTGATCGATTCGGGGAAGTGGAAAGTTGTCTTTCGGACAAGCCTTATTTAAGTCAGAGTAATCAACGCACGTTCTCCATTTCCCATTCGGTTTTCCGACAAGTACAGGGTTGGATACCCACTCCGGGTACGAAGCATCCCGGATAAACCCATTCGTCTTTAGCTTATCAACTTCTTCTTTGAGGGCGGCAAATCTCTATGGATCCATACCGCGTCTCTTTTGCTTGACCGGGATATACCGTGGGTCAATATTTAAGGTGTGGCTTGCGATGTCCGGCGAGATTCCACACATATCAGAGTGCATCCAAGCGAATACGTCTAGATTTGCTTGGAGAAATTCGACCAATTCCTTTTGTGTTTGCGGGTTTAGCTGAGACCCAATTTTTAACATTTTTGAATCATCATTATCAATTGGAACATCAATCGTCAGCTCGGCTGGGGAAGCTTGACTTTCTTTAGATTCATTATTATCTTCAGTGTCTCTAGGGTCAAGATCCTTCTGGAATTGGTCGTGATGCCCGGGCCGAGGCCCAGGCACTAATTGTCAATCGTCGGTGAAACGGACGCAGAGAGATTCCTCCATGCCCTTTCCTTTCTCCTTTCGCTGCGCTTCTCGCAGTTCGGCAACATAGCAGGCTCTCCCAGCAGCCTGATCTCCTTGAATGACCCCAATCCTACGATCGGTAGGGAATTTCAAAGTTAAGCACCATGGGGCAATTGCTGCCCTGAATTCGGCAAGGGCCGGTCGGCCCAAAAAAGCGTTGTATGGAGAGTGGATATCTAAGACAACAAATTGTAACATTCGGACTCTTCGGCGTTCTCCGACTCCCAATTCCACTGGCAACTCCACCACTCGAGTGGGTATGTTAGCACTTCCATCGAAGCCATGGATTCTAGATTGAGAAGGCTTTAAATCTTTGGCTTCCATCTTCTGTGATCATATGCTCTCTTAAACAAGATATTTATTGAACTCCCACTGTCCACCAGGATCCTCTTCATCCAAGCAGGACCAACCTGGGCAGATATGACTAGTGGATCTATAGTTGCGGCTTCGACCTTATCAGCATCTTGGTTTCTCAATACGATGTCATCTGCCATCGTCCTCTGTTGTTTGGCCGGAGTCCCTTCGTCAAGCGTACTGCAACTCTCGAAATCCATATGCCTGATCGAATTGGCGTATGATTCCATTTCCCTCCAGCTTCGGTCTGCTGGATGGGGACCACCACTAACTGTATTTATAACCAACCTCCCGCCTGTACGAGCGGGTTCCTCCTGTCTCTCTTGGTTTTGTGCAAGATTTTGGTTTGACGGGCCAACACCAACAGCTTGTGATGCCCGCACGAATTGATCTAACTTCCTTTCCCTGATCAATTTTTCAATAAGATCTTGCAAATGCCTGCAATCATTGGTATTGTGTGAGTAACTTTCGTGGAATCTACAGTACTTTCCTGTTTGAATCTGTCTCTCCGACGACGGCTTCGGAGTCGGCTTCTTATACTGCATTGCATTACAAGTCTGTAGATACACGTTTTCCAGTGACGTATTCAGTGGTGTATAGCTTTCAAACATTTGTGCCCTACGCCGCGGGCTACAATTCTGATCTTGCTTCTTATTTCTATTATCGTCGTTCCTTGGCTGGGTTTAGTTGTTTTGAATATTCAATTGTACTTTTCCAGAGCTCTCCCCCGACTGTTTAACCGCCATATTGATTTGAATTCCTTCATTGCCAGTTCTCGCATCGTCCTGCTTCCTAGATTGTTTCGCATCCTCACGCCTTAAGAATTGAGCGGCTTTGGAGTAGAAACGATCCAACGATGCAGGAGGCTTCCCAGCCAGCCAATTTCCAAATTCAGAGTCGGGGTCAATCCCCCTAGTCAAGGCCATCAAGATTGAATTATCATTGGGGTTAGTGATCTCCGCACAAGCGGCATTGAATCTTTCCAAATATCGCCTGAGTGTCTCTCCTGGAGCTTGAGTGACACTGGATAAAGTATTTACGTCTTTAGGCCTGGCAATGTGCATACGAAACTATTCAACAAACTTAGTAGCCAATTGGTCAAATGTAGAGATAGATCGTGGTGGTAATCGTGTAAACCACATCGTCGCAATTCCCCCTAAAGAAATGGGAAAACTACGGCATTTTACTACATCATCAGCTCTTGCAGCAGTCATCGACCATTCGTATTTCAGAATATGTTGATTAGGGTCGGAACTTCCTTCATACATGGGCAAAATCGACATCCTGAATCGCCGAGGAGGTTCAACATATAATATGTCATCAGTGAACGGAGTATGACTTCGGGAGATTCCCCAATCGTCATTTGTTAAGCCCTGACTTTCGCGGATCATTTGGCGTGCCATAGCTGAGAGATCAGGTGTTGCCATATTCGGAGGATGGCGAGCCAAAGTGTGGTAGGGTTCCACAGTGCGAGGTAGGATCGGGCGCTGTCGACGATCCGTATCTCGCCTCCTTGGCTTGGTGTCTTCTAGGACATACGGTCCTGGAACATGTTCCTACTGGTGGTAGTTCTGATTGGAGTGATTTCGGGTATCAACTCCAATGTCAACTGCGGTGGTGGTGGCTTGGTTATCCGTAGTATATTGCGGAACAGTGCCCCCTCGGGAGAAGGGTCCTGTATGAAAACTGGCAGAAGGGCCAACTCTTATCTGCCCAACAGTTAGTGCTTGCGAGTGACCAGCAGCATGCGCATGACTTTCGTCTAGCCTGGGACAAGTAGATCTTCCGCTGTAATCAGACGAGGCAGAGATTTCAGTTGAGGAATGAGGGGCGTGGTCCCATCTCGATCTTCTACGCCTTTGGCGGTTTAGTTGATTAGTCAACTCAACATTGGCACGTAATTGTTCAGTCAGCTGTTGTCCACTCTGGGTAAGTTCCTGAAGTAATGTCTAGAACTCTTGTCGAGTGACCGAACCTGATGGATCTGAATGCCCAGTATCATCTTGATTGGGTGGAGGTAGTTGCGGAGGATTTTGTCTATCTCGGTCTTCTTGGCCAGCGGCAGTAGAAGTGGTTCTCGTGCTAACCATCTTGAGGTGTAGAATCCTTTCCTAGATTTTGGTAAATCTGAATATATGGAAGGAGTCTGAAATTAAAGTCTGGATCTCTCTCTTAGATTTATGCAATCCGGTATCGATGACAGATCCAATGAGCAGGAGAAAACCAGGGTTTTCTCGGTGAAAGCACCAAAGTGTTTGCACCAAAATTGGTCACAACACCCTTCGGGAGTCGTTGAAGAGATAATAATGAAGAATGTAAATTCAAAACAGATATTATCTAAAAAAACTCCAATCAACAGTAAAGTAAATGCGTAGACAAGCGATTTATAGTGGTTCGGCGTGTTGCTTACGTCCACTGTGAAGTTTTTTGTAGTTTTATTGATTCTCTTTCAATGATTACAAGTTATTACAGCGATCAACAGCGAGTTACAACTGGAAATTCAAAATCAACAGCAAAATTATGATGTAGGATGAGATCTCAATCCGACAGAGTCTTGGTGCTTCAGAGTCGAAAGATCCCTTTTCTGTTGGCTCTTGGGCTCTATTTATAGGCGTAGGATGCTGATATTTCGCTAAAAACTTGGGAGACCACTTTTGGCACGTGAGGGGGCCCACGCGCCCGGCCTCAGGAAGTTTGGGCCCACTTTGGCATCGATTCGAACTCCATTTGAATCGATCAGAAAATCATCCAATCGATGTGAAATTTGGTGTGGACATTCTTCAACATGTATGCAAGCTTATGTGAAAATTTCATGGCATTTGGATTAGTAGATTGAGGATATGATGGATACGAGATGACGTTCTTCGTGTAGCTGTTTAGTTCGAAACCATCCCTTCGAATCGATGGTTTTGAATCGATGGTGGCACGTGCCTCTGTGATGACGTGGAGCGCAAACCTCGAATCGATCCGGATTTCGCTTCGAGTTGACCACTTTGACTCCATGTATCTCGGCGCATTCGAACCGATGGATGACACGTCATCATGGCTAGTTGACTTGTTGGATTCGAACGAAGCTTCACTGATGGGTTCGAACGAAGCTTCACTGATGGGTTCGAACGAGGCTTCACTGATGGGTTCGAACAAGGCTTTCTTTGATGGAGTCGAACGACCGATGCTTGATGGATACGAATTTGCGTTTCTCTGATGGATGCGAGGTCCATCGATACGAACTCGATGGATTCGAAGTTGATGGAGTCGAATCCGAGGCGCTTCAATGGATTCGAAGTTGATCGATATGAAGTTGATCGGTTCGAACTAGTGTTTGGTGATGGGTTCGAAATATAGGTTTCTCCCTTCAAATTGAATCGATCATAACTTGAGCATATGAACTTGGATTGACATGAAATTTGAGATGCGGACGTCTATGATCTTTCTTGTGATGTCCTATCAATTGTAGCTCAATATGGACTCGGGAAAAATTCAGTGATATCCATAGCGAAACGAAGTATGACCAATCTCTGAAACGAACTGTTCTCCGTTTTCGATCGATCTTTCGGTATCACGGCTTTGCCAAAAAGAGGGATAACATTTTCCCCCCAAAGTACGTCTTGTGGAAACATGACGTGGTTTGAAGAGATGCAATTTCTCTTTGAACAATCATTGCTCTCTTTTGTTGAGATTCGTACCCTATATTGCTGTAAGCTCGCGTTGATATGATTGATTATTGTATAATAGTGCTTAGCCGTTGGCTAAAGGTGGCGCGAAGTACGCCATCGTCGCAGTTGATTACTTCAGCAAATGGGCTGAAGCTGAACCTCTTGCAATGATTACGACAAAGAAAGTAATCAACTTCATGGTACGCAACATCATCTGCCGGTTTGGTCTCCCGCATACTATTATCACCGATAATGGAGCCCAATTCGACAGTACTGAATTCAAGAACTTCTGTCAACGATTTCACATCCATAAGAAATTCTCTGCAGTAGCACACCCTCAAGCAAATGGTCAAGTTGAAGCCGTCAATAAGGTTATCAAGTCTATTTTGAAGAAACGACTGGAGACAGGGGCAAATGGGTTGATGAACTGCCTATGGCTCTATGGGCTTACCGAATGACTCACAAAACTACAACCGGACACACTCCATTTTCTCTATCTTATGGCTCTGAAGCCGTTATTCCAGTCGAAGTGGAAGTTCACTCTCATTGTGTGACATATTATGATCCAAAAACGAATGCCATATTGCTTGCTGAATCTCTGGACCTAATCGATGAGAAGCGCGAAGAAGCTGATTTGAGGGAAGCCGCATATCGGGGTCGAGTCGCTCGAATATACAATGCCAAGGTCCGACCGCAAACCTTTTAACCCGGCGATCTCGTACTCAAGAGAATTTATCCGGTTCCTTCGCACATAAAGCCAAATTGGGAAGGGCCGTATGTGATTTCGTAAAAACTCGGAGATGGCACGTTCAAGTTGTCAACCGTTGATGGTCTTACTTTACCGAGAGCTTGGAATACCGAAAGTCTCCTTCGCTACTACACATGACATACTTTATTTATCTATTTTTAGTCAATTTCTTCCTTTGCATTTTATTTTTGCATTTCGAAGTTTGAACTTGTAATAAGGCAACTGATTTTTCCATGTTTCTTTCATTTCAGCAATAAAATGCCATCTTTTCGAGCCAAAGTTGTGATTCACTGAAAATAACATATAATATCACGACGCACGGAGAGCTAAGTTCCATCAGACGGTGGGATTTATTCAAATAGGGAGTGACTATGATACGACCGGTCACTCACTAAGTGAAACCCGAGCTCGGGGACAGAACACTACGCCAGCATTTACAAGGATTGATACACGACAATCCTTTTACTAACTCCAAATTCCCAGAGTGAGAGTTGGAGTATAAACATCCAATAAACTCGTTCCCAGAGTGCGAACAGACTCCAAATTCCCAGAGTGCGAATTGGAGTATAAACATCCAACAACTCGTTCCCAGAGTGCGAACGAACTCCAAATTCGCAGAGTGCGAATTGGAGTATGAACATCCAGCAACTCGTTCCCAGAGTACGAACGGACTCCAAATTCCCAGAGTGCGAATTGGAGTATAAACATCCAACAACTCGTTCCCAGAGTGCGAACGGACTCCAACTTCCCAGAGTGCGAATTAGAGTATAAACATCAAATAACTCGTTCCCAGAGCGCGAACGGACTCCAACTTCCCAGAGTGCAAATTGGAGTATAAACGTAAATTACAGGTTCCCGGAGTGAGAACTCAAACATTTATACTATCTCCAAGTTCCCAGAGTATGAACTGGAGCACATACCAAGTCAAAATTCCCGGAGTGCGAACTGAAATATCAATACTAACTCCAAGTTCCCAAAGCGTCATGTGGAGTATAAACATCAATTCTAGGTTCCCAGAGCGCGAACCGTGTTACAGACATCGATAACTCTCAAATTCCCATAATGCAAATTAGATCTCAAATTATCCTAAGTCCCCAGAATGTGGACATGTGCTTAAGATTTGTGATAAGTGTGATCAACCACCAAAATACGAATGTTGTTCCCCGAAACTTGGGGACAAAAAAAGCTTAAGTGTTAATCGCTAACTAAAGCAGTACATTCCCGGAGTTCAACTCATTCATCAATCACAGCAAGTAATTAAGTTTTTCAGACTTGGCAAATAAAAAACACCACAAGTACACTGGATTGAAAGCCAAACACTGCAAATACTTATGTAAAAGAAAAGAACAATTTCCCATTCCACCAACTAACAAAAAGAGGTTTGATTACATGGCAAATCAAAAAAAAAAAATCTCGATTAAGTGGAGGCTGAATCCACACTTATACACACTCTAAAAGAACGAAAGAAGAAGTAAAAAAATTGCTATTTACAACTACGTGATAAGTCGAGAAGCTCAATCCTTCTTCTTCCGAGGCTTCTTCATTGGAGTCGAGCCGCTGGACCCGCGACCCGGCTTCCTTCGAGATTTCTCGCCCTTCTTTGGTACATCCTCCGGATCTGGCATAATATCAACATCTTCCTCAAAGCTGGAGGGGACAGAGATCCTTTTGGAAGGACGAACGGAAGGCAGGGGAGCTGTGACAGGTGTCTGTTCAGCAACGATTGAGACGGTCACCTTGCCACCGGGAGAGATCACCATAAGAGAAGATAAGCCTGAGGGGGAAGTGCCGCTTCCAGAACCACCGACCGTTGTCATCATGGCCATCTCAGCACTTATCTCAGCTAAAATCTCTTCTTCTCGAGACAACTGAGCTGCACTGGACACGCTGGTGGTCGTCATGACAGAACTGAAAACTGGAGCAGCTCCACTCATCACAAATGAAGGATCAGGAATAGGGTCAAGAGAATGACCAAGTAGCTTCTCAATCATTTGAGCATCAAATGACATCGAGCTCCCCTCTCCAATGTCACCGGCCATGGCAGCGGTTGAAATTGCTTCAGTGACAATAACTCCATGCGTAGGATATAGGACCGGAGGAACTGGGGGAACGGACGTGGCGCTTTCAGTCACTGAACAAAGAAGATAAAAAATAGTCAGTCCAGTAAATTCTCTCAAAAATCGTTGCTTTAAGACATGAGGGAAATAGTCGAAGTACCTTCCTTACTTTGCCTCAGAGCTTGAACAGATTCAGAGACAGCAGTCTTACCAGAAGATAACCCCGGTTGATCTGGATTGTAAGCAGGAATGATTTGAGGGTCAACCGCGGCGACAACTTCGGACGAAGTCAGGATAGGAACTTCGATATTCTCACTATGACGCGTGACACCCGAACCTTCGTCGATATCCTTTTGCTGGATGCCGAGTTTTTCTTTCTCGACGGAGATTATCGCCTCATGAAGAATTCTCCTCTCTTCCTTGCTAAGCAGACGTGACTCGAGCTCAAATTCGTCTAATACTCCATCCGGACAAGACATCCTCTTGTTCTCCACTAATTTTTTCCAGGCACTGAAGAGAAGCATAGAATAATCCCCTAGCCAAGCAAGATTCATGTGCTCTAACACGTTGTCATTATATGTATCCAGGAGTTCGTCAAATTCAGCCTCCATCTTGAACCTCTCCGCCTGGACTTTCTCCTCCACTTTCATTTCCACCTCCTTAACCCTTGCGACTGCTGCATCGCGCTCAGCCCGAAGAGACACAGCTTGCTCACACGCTTCTTATGCGGCCGTATTAGCATCGTCTTTCTCCTTGTTTATATCAGCAAACTTAGCCTTTAATTCCTCCAGTTCATTAACTGTCGCATCCCGCTCGGCCTCAACATTTTTGTGTCGATGGCCCAAGTCTTCTACTAAAGTGCAATGTACCTGTTGCATCTTTGCCATCTCAACTAATGTCTCATCAACCTTTTTTAGCGACTCAACTTCGGCCCTACAGGAGGATTCCGCCTCAGATTGAAGTATATCGACAATACGGTTCTTTTAAGCCAAGTCGGCTTCCAGTTTCTCAATAATTTTGGCCCGATCAAAGGCTACTTTTGAAGCTTTAACAGCCGCCTTATACCATTCCTTGTACTGAGCATAGAAGTCGCGGTTATAACTAAGTGCTGTAGTCACGGCGTCTTTGGGAATTCTTTTAAGATTGGAAGGAAAAATACAAGTGTCGAAGCAAATTTCTGGGAAGTCCTTCTTCAGTTAAGCAAGTCTGATAGCCACTTCACCGGATGGTTCAATAGGGGCCTCCTCCCCGGCCGTGGTTGTAACAACCTCAGTTCTAGAACGATGTGACTCAAGCCACGAAACCTGTGAAGACGGTTGATGTCGCAGAGGCTCAGATACCTGAATATGGCTTCGGGGTGGCGGAGGAGAACGAGAAGGGGAGCGGTATCTCCGAACTCTGTCCGAGCGCTCCTGACTAGAGTAACTACGGGGATACTCCCTTGCATAATATTCTTGGCCATGATGCCTCTGTTCGCGATCGGATTCCCCACGTCGAGAATCATAGTGAGACGAAGGATGATGCACTCTTCGGAGTTTGTCTAATGTAGATTGACAGCCGGACATAGCACTTGAAAAAGAGAAGCAACTCAGTTAAACACCAGGTGAAAGCAACAAGATCTATGCGGAAGTCGTATAGTGATATGAAAGTGTATGCAAATGTGCAAAACCCCCGACCAACCGAAGTGTCGACCGCACTAACGGGTAAAGGCTCGCTTATTTCTAATGCTTCCCGGAGTTCATCCAACCCAGACTCGTAGTGGAGAGATACGTATTCCGGGATAGGAATGTCATCCAGTCCTATAAAAGCGTTCCTGATTGACAAGGAGCAACGTCAGAGATAGTAGTTCCGGGGATCAAACGAGATACGACTACAGACTTCCATCTCTTAAATTTAGGGACAACAGCCTTGCCTTTCCGCTTTTCTTCTATTCGGGAAAGATCAGCCGCTAGCTCGGTATCAGTGGGCGTCCTCTCATCGTCGCTCGTTTCTCTTATTACTATGCCGGGTTTTCTTTTCACCGTTTTCTTCTTTGCCTTCGAAGCCGGTTTTGGCAACCCCTCGATAACAATGCTCTGGTTCATCTCTATTAAACCCAGCATCCTTAAGTTATCATCGTTTAACACCGAGTCGATGTGCCGCAAATCACTCGGGACCTCTTGTAAACTTCGGACAACGCCTTTGTAATATCCACCGTCAGGCCTCGAAATGATAGCTGCAAGAAGAGCATGATATTAGTACAAGTGTTGACAATTACTATTAAAGGAAGGACCACAACACTTACGTCTGGACAGCCATCGCCTAGCAAACCCTGGGAGGCATCGAACAAAAAACCATTCATTTTTAAAATAACCGAGTCTAGTCCAGGCTCCCGTCACGATCTGGCAGTTTCTAACTGCTTCCAAAAAGGTGAAAGATGGGCTATCGCCCCTACTCTTGAAGTTAAATATGTGTCTAATCTCGGTCGGCCTTGGCGGGCGAAAGAGATGGTCCATAAATAGGAAAAAAACACTGTTCAGCAATGCGTGTCCGTTGGGATGAAGTTGTGAGGGGGCGATTCCAAAGAATGATAACATCTCCCTGATATATTGGTTAAATGGAGGGAGAGTTCCAGCCGCCCAGGCGTGATGATAGAAAGCAGTATGCCCTTCGGGTGGATTATGAGGTCTGTCGTCAACGCCAGGTAGCAAGATGTCGTCCGGGGATAAGTTATGTTTCAAGAAAATCCGGCCCAGTAAGGCTTCAGAAATACTGGACGGAACGGAGTCGATAGGATCCTCGATAAATATGGCTTCCGACACTTCGTCCGGAGCTGGACCAACTACTTCGGGAGGAATGTCAGGGATTTCAAGTATTTCTGAAGGAGGCGAACTCTGTACTTCTTGTTGTTGAGAGCTCGAAGATTCCATAACTAACTAACTCATCAGAAAGCAACATTAAGCACATAGAAAAACCGTTCCTTCCCAGTGTAAAGTGTGTGCGGTGCAGTGTAGTGTCATGCATTACTTAGAATGATCCTATAGAGTTAGAGAAAATTTGCAAAACAGCAGGATGTGTGAACGACAAAACTCTTAAAATCAAGACCGGAAATGACCATCATCGCTGACCATCACATCCACGCCATCCAGATGCTACCAATCAATTCAAGTACAAATCTGTTAGGTTTTTGATTAAGTCACAGTTCCGTCGACTTTCAAAAGGCAGTCAAGTATAGTCCTACGGTTAAGTTCAATTATGCAAGGCCGAAGCTCGTCGGAATCAAGCGTACTAAGGTTCATTAAGTTCGTCAAAAAGTTCAGCTTGAAATCAGTCATAGTTCAAGGTTGGAGCAAGTCAGATGTGTCGTATTCTCTAAATGAAGGACGATCAAATCGATCACCTTGGATCGATATGAGTCGAATCGATGTGCTTCGAATCAATAAAGGGTCGACTCGATGCACTTCGTATCAAAGTAGGTCCTTGGAACAATATCCATAGCATCAAGTGAAGGAACGCTTCGAGTCCATCAGCAAAGCAAATTCGTATCAATCGAACTCAACGCCTTCAAATCGATCACAGAATCATCACTTCGAATCGATCGATACGAGCTACTTCCCTTCACAAGCATCGATTCGAAGCCCCATAATAAGGACCGATTCAAATTATTCCAGTCCGGATGGATACGAAGCGAAGAAAAGCGAAATCCCCCAAGATCTCTGCTTCTCCAAGAGAACTCCAGCGCTTTGTCACGCTTCTTCCATCGATTCGACCCATTTCATTCAGATCTCACAACCTTCCAAAATTTTTAAAAGAAAAAATTGAGGATGATCGCGAAGGTTTCCAGTTCTATCGTTCTCACTCAACTTGACTTAATCCATTAATTACCTGGTTTATTGTGATTATGTGTGAAAGTTTGAAGGATTTGATTGATTCGAAGAAACGTTTCTCTCAACTCTGGGGGATCAATACGAAGGAAGAGTCGGAGCAACAATAAAAAATAAAAAGTGAAAATGAGCCAAGCCTCACGTATTTATATGGATTCCAAGGAGGATTCGTGACGCTTTGCCTCCAGGTCGACCTGACCGATTATCACCGGTCATAAACCATATCGATTCGAACAACCATGTTCGAATTTGTCGCATTCGAATCCATCAAAGCTTTAAATCCCTTAAAGCTTCGAATCCATCAAGACAACATCGATGCGAGGCTTCATCGACACGAAGTGATTGAACGAAAGCTGAATTAAAGCCGATAAATCCTATCGATTCGAAGTGCCAATTTCATAACCATCGACCCTAGCGATTCGAAGATTGTCGATTCGAACGGACATTTCGATTCCATCAGGAACCATTGATGAGAAATAACGCATCGCTTCGATATGAAAAAAATTACTTGTCAACCTTCTATATCGGTTTAGGAGAGGATCGATACGAAGGGACTTTTCAAAACAACCATCAAGCGTTGTCTCAACTCAAATTTCCAAATCGGTTCAGGAGAGAGTCGATACGAAATTCAATATCGGACAAAACTGACAACGACTCGTGGACACATGACATTAGCAAGGGTTAAACTAACATATGTGCATATATGTCAGACTAACATTCGATTTTAAACATTCACAGGGATCGAATACTCATCTGGTTACGATTACAACAGCCAGCAGCCAGGCACTATCCTGCAGCAATCAATCATATCAAAGCAAGGTTACAACCTTCGACAAAAGAGCAATGATTGTTAAGAGCGAAATCGCAGCTTTTCAAAGCACGTCATGTTCCACAAGACGTACTTTGGAGGGAAAATCTTATCCCGCTTTTTGGCAAAGCCGTGATGCCAAAAGAATCGATCGAAAACAAAGGACAGTTCGTCTCCGGGATTGATCATACTTAGCTTCACAATGGATATCACTGAGTTTTGTCCGAGTCCAAATTGAGCTACAATTGATGGGACATGACAAGAAAGATCATAAGAGTCAGCATCTAAAATCTCAAGTCAATCCGAGTTCGTATGCTCAAATTATCACCAATGAAAAGTGGAGGAAATAGCTTTAGGTTCGAATCCATACGATTAGTCCCACGATCGAATCCATAAGCCATGCATTGGTTTGAATCCCCGAGACATAACCTCACTTCGAACCCATCGAGCAAGTCTTGGTTCGAGTCCATCAGAACAGGACCTTGGTTCGAGTCCATCGGAACAGGGCCTTGGTCCGAATCCATCAAGGGGAAGACCTTCGAATCCATGCAGTTGAAGAACTTCGACTCCATCCCATGACCATCCGAATTCATTCAGCTGAGAAGCCTTCGTGTCGATCAACTATGGCATACCTTGATCGATACGAAGGAACATCCATTCGATCGATTCGAAGGAGCATATCTTTGAATCCACTCCCTCGAACCCACCAAGTCAAGGCGGCTAAAACCGTGGATTCGACCTAGTAAACTCGGAGAAAAAGATGGATCAACCCGATAAGCGCGTGCGCCACGTCACCAGGCACATGCTCGAGTCATCGATTCGGCCCTATCGATTCGAAGGGATCGATTCGAACCAAGCTTGTTGACGGGATCATAACTCGAGATCTACAAGTCCAAATGCTATGAAATTTTCACAGGAGCTTGCGTACATGTTGAAGAATGTCCACACCAAATTTCACCTCGATTGGACACTTTTTTGATCGACTCAAACTAGACTTCGAATCGATCCCAAAGTGGGCCCGGATTTCCTGAGGCCAGGCGTGTGGGCCCCCCTCACGTGCCAGAAGCGGTCTCCCTGAATTTTTGGTGAAATATCAGCCTCCTACACCTATAAATAGAGCCCCTGGTCATTCAGAAAGGGGATCGGAGAATTCTTAGAGATAAAGCACGCCCGGACGCTGCCAGAATCACTCCATACCGTTATCACTGCTGCTGATTTTGAATTTAAGCTTATTATCTGTTGTACTTCGCTTTAGAACACTTGTAATCTTCAAGTATCAATCAATAAAGTGATATAACTTCATAGTGGACGTAGGCAAATCGCCGAACCACTCTAAATTGTTGTCTTCCATGCAATTTATGTTTCTGTGACTTGGAGTTTTTGTTAGATAATCCTCACTTTCAATTTGATTTCTTCATTTATTATCTCTTCAAAAACTTCCGAAGGGTGTTGCCAAATTTTGGTGCAAACAAAATAAGTATGATTTTTGAAATTCTTTTGAATTAACTAAGTTATAAAGGTTTGTTGGCATGAGAAGAATGTGGCATACATTGCCAAAAGTAAATATAATAGCTCAAAAGATTATGAAGTAGTTATGATTAGTAAATTTTTGCATAATGATCAAATTATACAAAAACGTTGAAGTAAATATAACAAAAATCTACCCTTCATTACATGAAATTTGATCGTATAATGCGATGAATAACTAACGACCTTTAAATATAAATGACTCACTTTCAAGCTTGGTAATCATATTTAAATGATGAATATTTAAAATGCAGATGTTTCATTTGGCTACATATTCTCATCTACTTCTATACTAGAGTTGACAGATAGAGGAAAACAAATTGTAATGAATTTTTTTTTTTCATTTTGTAAGATGGAGACATGTGTTAACAACAAGCACTTCAAATAAGTTCAAACGTTCAATGACATCAGAAAATAAGGCTATGTCCATATCATTATAGGTAAAATGCAAGTGAAATAATATTTTTCTAATGTTAGTTTCTTTTCAAGTGGAAGCAAGACAATCTAATAATATCTGCACATGTAAGCATACCATAAACTTGTAGAAAATGTTTGCTCTGTAATCGTACAGTCGGAATCTTCATTATACAATAACTAAAAATTTTTTGAACAGTATTGAGGCAGCGGTAAGGATTACCTTATTAAAAATAAGTTTTTATTGAAAATAATGAAGAGCTATATAGTTTGAACAGTATAGATGTTAAAAAAAATTCTTGCCAATACCCTAGAGTAATACTAGAAAAGATGGAAATCCTTTTTGAGAGCAGCAAGTGAAATTCCCTTGGGAATTGTCTTTTTATTTAACTTTATTTGTTGATGATTCTTGGATCAGGCCTTTCAACATCGTCGAAAGGTTTAGTCCTTGGATTCAGTAACCTTTCTCCTAGTTGAACTTGTATGAGATCTCTCACAAAAGTTTTCTTTTCGGTTAGGTTAAAATTCCCTGAGTTTGTCCTTAAAAGGTTGGATTTAATCTTGTCGAAAGGTTTGGATGATAGCCTTCTTCAAGTTTAAGCTAGATGTCTCCTTGGTGGAAATATAGTAGCTTTGACCTTGTTGAAAGGTTAGATCATTTATATGGAGTGGGTTTCAACCTTGTCGAAAGGTATGGGAATGACCTCTTTTGTTTTAAAACTTACAAATCTCGGTACTTCTATTTAGAGAGCAGATTTCAACATTGTCGAAAGGTTGGACCACTTGGATTAAAGCTTCGGAAGGTTTCTGGTATTGTTATAACATACAGAGCTGTCGACCTTTTTGAAAGGTTTGGCCTCAAAGCTGATGGTTTTGAAAGGCTATAGTGTATTGGTATCGGTTGAGTTGTTGACCTATGAGTGTTGCTTTCTTCATAAAACCTTTCGACATTTTCGAAAGGTATTCAGAGTGTGCTTTAACTAGTTCGAAAGGCTTGCTATGCTTTCAAAATGGTCACCATGGAGATCCTCACATTTTCTTTGACTTCTTCATTTTGCTCAAAAGGTAAGAACTCCTTGGACACTGAGAGATGGAACCTTTCGACTCCTTCGAAAGATTTGGAACTGTTAAATTCTGATGACTGCATCCATTCAACTCCTTCGAAAGGTTTGAGTTGTGCTTCTCTTTCCTTTGTCTTTGTTGAAAGACCTTTTGACTTAGTGGAAAGGTTGATTTTTGGTGTAACATTCTGCCCCCCATTCGAAGGGATGCTCTTGACTTTCGAAGTCATCTTTGTCCAAAACTAAATACTTTCTACCTCTTGACCATCCCGCCTAGATCTAGGCCATTCATTTAAATCTCATCCAATGGTCGACAACTTGGGCTAATTTTCTTATATATTACACTTCTCCTCCTTCTTCTTTTACCCGCGATTACAATTATTTCAAGAAAAAGTAAAATAATCCTCAAAAATCTCCTGAACTTTGCTTTCTAGAAACCTAGGTAATTTTCAAATTCAAACTATGAGTTTGGATTAATCTTTTTTTTTGCTCGAATTTCATTCATACCATACTCGAATTTTGATTTTTCAGATTCCAAAATCGAAACACAATATTCTTTTAGTTTATTGAATAATTTTCTCCTAATCTAGTTTTGTTATTTAATAGAACTCGTCTTTGGTTTTGGATTTTGTGGTTGATAGTGATTATTATTGAAAATTCCCTTATCAGGTTTAGCTCCTAATCTAAAAATTTTGAATCTTTCTTTTTGTTTAAAACCTGGGTTTTTGATTTACCGAAAATACCTATACCCCTTTTGAAATCGAGTTAGACTGATTTTAGATTGAATTCATTTTTTATAATGGGTTTGATTTACTTATTCTTTAAGAAATATTTGAAAATTGGATCCATAAACATGTTTGGGTTGGTTACTCCTAATTTGATTGCGTGAAAACTTCTCGTGTACAGTAGATAAATTTAGCAGCATAAGAATGACCTTCTGCCCTTTCGAAAGAGGATGAGATGACAACATTGAATCTCCTTCATAGTATCTTTCGATGGGGTCGAAAGGTGTAGTGTTGCCAGCCTTACCAATGTTGTCAAAAGGATAGGTAGATGAATTGTGTAAATCAAACACTTCGACAACGAGCTCTCAACCAGGTTGAAGAGTTTCAAACCTTTCGACTTCTAGCTTTTGATAAGGTTGAAATTATTCAACCTTAGTGTTCTCTTTGCGAATCTTTGTCGAAACGTTTAAAGCACATATGAGTTGAACCTAAAACCTTCCGATTTCAACGAGTAGAACACATTTTGACAACTTTGATCAGACCTTTCGACAACGTCATCTACTTTAATGTTTTTACTTTGGGAATTTCAAGTTATTGGATTTGATCATGTGGAATGGTCTTGTCACTCATCTTTATGTTACACTTGAAGTGGATCCAGGCTTCCATAAGGTTATCGACATTGTTGAAAGGTGATGAATGGGTTAATGTTCCATTTTTACTTTTCGACTTTGTTGATAGCTTGAGGAATTCATATTATTATTTACTTTTAGGCTTTTCAATAATGTTGAAGTATGATAATTAAGGTAGATGTCATTGTCGTTTCGACATTGTCGAAAGCTTGGAATTCTAACCTTTCAACATTGTCGAAAGCTTGACCCATAAACCTTTCGATGTTGTCGAAAGCTTGAGCTGTTGAGTTTTTGACTTAAACTGTTTGCATTATTTTAAGATTTTATGTATGTTTTCACTCTTGAGCTATCTAAGTAAATTCGCTTGTTTAATTCTTTTGTGCTTTCTATACTCATAAATAAACATGAGATTTAACTAAAACGTTTACACTTAGCAGAATCGTGAGCTCTCCTAAAGTTGAAGCCATTGCTAAGCATTCTTCCATCGAGACTCAGAATGAAGTCAATGCTATTCTTAAAAACCTTGGTATTATTGGGATCGAAGCTATCCCTCCTCAACCAACTAATACCATCGATAACCCTTTTGAAGGGTACTTTGCTTACACAGCCATCCACATATGGCATAGTGGATTTCTTCCTTTTCCCGAGTTCTTGATCTCATACTTGTCTCATATTGGAGTTGCTCCAATACAACTACCCCTAAATGTTTACACCCATCTTCTATCTCTGGAAATGTTGGCGGTGGAATTTGGACTTCCTTCGCTGAATGATGAAGTTCTAAACTCCTTGACCAAGTTGGCAAGGTTAAGTAATCTCAACAATCAGATTTATAGAGTTAATGTGTACAAGAAGCTAATATCAGATAGTATTAATAAGTTCAAGGAGTGCGAGAATCAATTTTTCTTCATTAAGTTCTCTACTGATGTTCACGGGACTTTCGCTTTTCCTCAGAAGTCTATCTTAACGTTATCATTGCCTTACTCTATGTTTTCTGTTAACTAATCTCTGACTTATTTAGGTGAATCTTCTAATAAACTCAATGATGCTGATAAGAAAACCATTGATTCTTTAACCATCGCTTCAAAGCAACTTGAGAGCAGGTTGAGGCTCTTAACCCCTTCGAATTTAAGAAAACACTCCTTACTACTTCCTGGCCAGAGGATCCTAGGAACTCCTCTTACGATCATGCACGCTTCTCATGGAAAGCGCTTCCTTTCCTTTGGCGAAGCTGAACACTTCGCTTCAATGTTGCCTATTTGTACTAACACTTCAGGTATATTATTAGTTTAGTATTTTTCGTCTTTGCCTTTGGAATTATTTACTTTAATTGATTTTATATCCATTTGAATTTTTTTAGCCCCCTCCAAGGCCATTATATCTTCAAGTGGTGCTACCCTTCCTCCATCATCTTCGAAAGTAACATCGATCTTTGAGGCTTTCGCTAAATCCAAAAGATCTTCAAAGAGAAAACTAACGGAGCCTTCTAATACGCTCCTCCTATGAAAATGGCTAAAATTACTGATGTCGAGGAAGAGATGTAGCACGTATCTCATAAGAAAGTTTCAAAGAACGCCATTGTTGAAGTCTTTAAGGATAAAATAGAGCAAATTCCACCTACTGTGGTACCCGTTCCTCATATTACTATCACTGATTCCCCAACCGCACTTGCACAAGTAGCTTGCTCTACTGACAACTCCTTCTAAGTCACAAATTCCTCCGAAGCCGTCGTCTTCTACTCCTCCATCGACCGATTTTGATGAACTTGTCGAGCTCGTCCTACATTTTGAATCTTTTACCACTTCTTCTTTGTCGACATTCAGTCCAGTCTTGGCAGAAAATTATCGCTTTTTGATGGAGAAACTTTGGTAAGCACTCACCCAATTGATCTTATCATCACTAGATTTATTTAATTGCTAACTTGTGTTACATTTCTTCTTGTTGCAGATTTCCAGGAACTGGATAGCTCTGAATGATCATGTTTTGAAGGTTTCTGTTGGATCCTCTAAGCTTCAAGAGGAAAATGATGAACTCAAAAATCAACTATCTTCTTTGAATGGCGCTCAAAATTACATTTCCTCCGAGTTGGAGCAAGTAAAGGCTTCACTCACCAGGTTTGAAGCTGTCTAGAAGCGGAGAGGAAAGCTCATCAACTCACCACCGATGGAAAATTTGCAATGGAGCTAGCTTTGAAAAACTCAAAAGATGAGAAAGCTCGCTCGGTTTCCAAGAATACCTTATTGAAAGAAAAATTCAAAAGGACCAGAGCCTTACTCAAACTGGCTATTAGTACCCTCTCTGATGTCAAGAGGTAAGTCTTTGAGTTTGCGGAAGCCACCCTAGGGCCCATGATGCTAAAAAATTATGAAGATGCCCTCATGCTTGCCTACGCCAACAATCACGATAAATTTCCCGACTTCAGCTTCCCCTCTCTCGATCCAGCCTTAGCCGAAAGACTAACGGACAAAATTAACCGAATCAGGCAGGGCAACGAACCCGAAGGCATGGAGGTGTTAGTTAATGTAGTGGAATCTCTTTCTTTCAATATCCCCTCCTTCGATATTGAATCTGATTCTGAAGTGGAGGGTGATAAAGATAACAAACCCAAGGAAAAAGGTTATGATGGCGGTGATATTGATTGGGACAGTGACTATGATGATGATGATAACCCCTTTGGAGGTCAAGGCCTTGGTAGAGACAAAGGAGGGCCTTACGGTGCTTCAGGGGTGGACGTCAGTGATTAAATGGAAGCTCATGAGAAAGAGCAATTCCCTTCGAAATATATGCCACCTGCTTTCCCTAGGCTTTCCACTGCTTCAGAAGGTGTTCCTGCTCCTGCCCAAACTGATGATCCAACAGAGAAAAAGGAGGCTCCCGGACTTCAATTCCAATCTCTCAGATATGGAATTCCTTGTTTAAATGTCTTACATTTCGAAGATAATAATTAGTACTAAATCATTTTGTCTTAGATAAAGAAGAAGTCAAATTTTCCTTATAGAAAAAAAATTTGAGAGCAAAAAGGCGAAAATTAACAAATTATATAGGGAGTTAGACAAACTAATAAAGGAGCACAATGTTTTATCTGAGAAATGTCACGGTCTGGACAAGAGTACCTCAGTATTAGATTCTTTTAAATATCAAAGGGCTACCCTTTTATTATTGAAATCACTCCTCCGATATGACATTCTCTTGAAGGAAAATAGAGATTTATTAAATTTATTCTGGATGGTGACCGAAGAAAGGGATTTTAATAAATTTTTTGTATAAAGCTTATTGCAGACATTCTATTGTAGATTTTTCCTACTTAGGCAAATTCAGTTGGGGCCTACTCAGAAGTTTTCATAAAAGGTACTTAGATGAATTAGAATCTGACCCATATCTTGGGGCTCGCTAGGACTTATCGCGGGTCAGGTCGATTCCTCAAGATCTCCCCCTGAAAAGCTTAAGTACTTGTGTTTGATTTTTTATCTAAATTTATTTTTCAGGAACCCGATGAATAATTATAAACATGTAACCATTAATTGATTTACGTATATATGTTTTGGCCTGTTTTATATGCTTTGTCCCTTTTACTGTATTATTTCAAAATAACAGCGCTTTAGGTCGAGTTATCCTAATGGACCACTTAAGCCAATATGTTAAAGCGAGGAAATTTTACTCTGAAAATGTATCTATTTTAAAGACTTTGAAGTTAGCAAAATATTTCTTTCTTCGCGATTTGCAAAAATTGAACTTGGAATATCCCCGCCTCTATTTTGATTTCCTCGACAACGAGAAGGAAAAATTCCTTAAAGAGATTAGGACATTTCATTCTAAAGTAATTTGAGGTCGTGATAGTCCTCTAGTCGAAAAATGGGATTATAGTAAATGTCCGTCGATTATAACCTTTGAAGGAGTTACTATACTTTTTGATTCGGTAGTTATGCTATCACCTAATACTTTAGGCAAAGTTAGGAATGTAGTCTCTCAACTTTAGATGTAATGAAAGTGTTTGTTGTACCTTTTAACTTTGTGGCTATTTGAGTTGTAATCCATTACTATAATAATAAAGATATCTTTTATCCTAATTTTTATTTCCTCTCATTTCTTTTATTTAAATAGGAACCACAGTCATCTACAACCTCTCTCACTCAAAACTTACTATCCCATGTTGATGCCACAAGAGAGAGACTTTTGACAGCTAGCGGAGCTATTGTGGTTCATGATGAAGTTTTATTAGAACGCCTTGATGGCAACGTTGGAGTCATAAAATGGAAAAGAAGATACCTTATTCAAAAAACCATTGTCAGTAATCATGGAGATTACATTGACTATCTTGAAGCAGAAATTAACAAAAAAGATGAACTTATTACCATGCTCAAATGACAAGTGAAGTCGAATCCCACAATCGACTTCGATGAAAAGGTGTCTGAATTTGTTCAGCAAATAAGCATCTTAGATTTAAAATTGAAGGATAATTAGACACATTGTACCTCTTTGGATTCATTTTAGGTGATAAGACTTCAAAGATTGATCTTCCAATCACTTAAGTAACCCTTCTTGCGGTCAAACCTACCGGGTCAAAGCTTCTCGCGGTTTAGAACTTCCCTACTATGCTCCCTCCTTAGGTTTAGATGACAATATGGTTGGGAATTGGTGTCAAAGGGTAATGTTCGAAATAGCCAAATATTTTGATGAGCAACAGAAAGTGAAGTACTCTCGGACCATTAATGATTATGCTGCCAAAAACCAGA
Source organism: Allium cepa (assembly GCA_030765085.1). NCBI lineage: Eukaryota > Viridiplantae > Streptophyta > Magnoliopsida > Asparagales > Amaryllidaceae > Allium > Allium cepa. Next base: position 241,220,497 of record CM060944.1, read on the forward strand.
AGCTGGAGCATGACAATTACTTGCTCGTCAAGCATGTCACAGAGTTAGAAAGAGAGAATAAAACAGTCAGGGCTACGAACATAGCTTATAATCGCGCCTTAAAGACCCGGATCAATGCAATTGATGATGAAAACCAAATAAGGAGAAAAGAAAAGAAGCTTAAGGAAGTACTCCATGCAACAATCAATCATGTCGTAGACCCTTTAGTGGCGGAGATTCTTGATAAAGCAACTCAAGATTTGTAATTTGTTTATGTATTTGAGATATGTAAATTTATCTTGTACATAATTTTGTTGATTGTAAATGATTCCACAATTTACGCAAATCACATAAACTTTGTAAATATCACCTAATTAGTGATCCTCTTTTGCAATATCACTTTTGGAATGCCTTTGAATTGCTCAGTCATCGACTTTTTTGCTTGCTAACCCTTTTGTTATTCCTTGCCATTATGACTTCCTTGAGGAACATGTAGCAAACAATATTTCTAATTATTAGTTTTAAATTGACATATTTGACTATGTATGTCCTTCGCTTAGATTTAAAAATCTTTTTGCCAAATGTTTGAAAAGTAATTCATTCTAAATGTTAAGATCTCATCTCTAATAATGATGAGAGATGATCTGGAATTTAACTCTTTCCTCTTGTTTGGAATGCCTAAAATTTGTTAGTTGTAAGTTTCGAGTTATCATTGGGGACATAAGTATCAGAATATAGTTTTCATTTAATAAAGAACCAAATTCAGAGATCAACGTCTGACATCTTGAAGCAGTAACTCTCTCACCTATTCCTTAACATTAATGGGATTTGAAAAAATTAGAAACTTGAAGTTCCCGTCCAGTGAGTTCTAATAGCGATCTCCACGATAATATTCTCTGGCCTAGATTGGGGCATTTATGATGAATAGAAATCCAGAAATTTTGCTCCTAGACTAGGCTTTGCATGAGCGGTAATCTTGATATCCAGATTCAGATATAATAAGTTAATGATTGATGAATTCCCAAAACCAAGATTCTAGTAATTAATGATGAAATTCTTATATGGAAGGCTTAAAACCCTGATTCGGGTATTAATAACTGATGTTTGAAAAAGAGAAACCCGAAACCCAAATTCGGGTATGTTAAGATAACTAGAAGTTAGTAGAGACTCGAAACCTAAATTCGGGTTTTATATAGTGAAGTTCTTAATGAATAACCCGAACCCAGATTCGGGTAATAGTAAGTGGAGTTCGGTTCTTCTGCTCTACTTCCGTCTTCTTTGACATGTATAAACCCTCTAGGTTTTGAATATATATAGGAATAATTTGATTCGCTGTCGCTTGAGCTAGGACATCTTATTCCATTATCTATTAAGCCTCTTCTCGAGCTTGGACGTCTTAGTCCAAAGTTTGATGAGCCTCTTACCGGGCTTGGACATCTTAGTCCATAGTTTAATGGGTCTCTTCTTAGGCATGGACATCTTAGTCCATAATTTGATGGCCCTCTTCTTGGGTGTGGACATCTTAATCCATTGTTCGATGCTCATGGCTAGATCATTTTAGAGGTTGGAACCAAGGACTTACCCGACCTTCCTCCTGGAAGCGACCTGCCCTGGCCCTTTTGCGGCGTGGATATGGGCATCTTCGTGCCTCGACCCTGACCATATTATGGCCTGGATAGCGGCTTACTCTGTCATCCCTCTAGGAGGTGCCTTATCCTGGTCATAGCATGGCATAGATAATGGCTTGTTTGGTGCTTTAACCTAGCCATCTCATGGCATGGCTAAAGGCTTACTCCATCCTCCCTCCAGGAAGAGCTCTGCCCTAGCCATCATGGCATGGATAGAGGCTTTTCTACCATCTTAGGTAGACTATTATCTTAGGTGGTACCCAAATATGAGGAGCATTTCACTCCCAACCATATAGACTTTCTCTTTTTCAAAAAGTTGGTTATTATTAATCTTTTCTTAGATCCTTTTTACAAATTCGTTGATCTCGCCTTGTCTAAAGAAATTGATAATCATCCCCTACAGGGCTCTACAATGGTTGGTTTCATGACCATTCATCATGTGATAGTGGCAGATTGATCCTCTTAAGTTCCTTTCATGTGTTCGTTTTTTCTTTTGTGATGGCCAATAGTTTAATTCATTCTTTGTAAGCAAGTAGATGTTTTCCACAGATGTAGTTAAGTTGCATTCTCTTGGAAGTCTAGACTTGAAACTTAACTCTTGAGGATTGCACTTTGTATTTTTATTTTTCGGCCTCATCGTTTCATGCTCTTCAATCATTTTTATTTTTAAAACCCTTTGAATCTCTTGCATTGGAAGTGCTCTTGTTGCGGTTGGTTGCCAATTGTGTGCAAAGGCGTTGTAATCAATCATTATTTCTATCTTAAAGATTATGCCTTTGGAATAATGTTAGATTGTTCTTCTCATTGATTAAAGATACTGTCACTTCCATTTGTTCGCTTTCCAAGTGCAAAGATTGGGGGCAGGGCTAATATGAAAGGGGTTTAAACTCCATTTTTTAGGGTTATAAGACTCTGCTTTCTTTTTATTTATAATACTTAAGGCTTCGAGCCTTAATCTTTGCTCCTCATCTTGATTGGAGTTTTTGGTGTTTACTTGGGAGAATCTTGAAAAATGTGGTTTAGAAGGCCCTTTTTCGGTTCTTTTAAATCTTCTGTCCATGATCGAACCAAAGTGAATAAACTTGATGTAGGATTGATCCAAAAGGGGGTTAGAGAATAATTGTGTTAGGCGGTTAACCAAGTTGAAGGTTCAAGCGCTCCTTCTAGCGTCAAAATTTTTAACAAGATTTCTCGTCAACACACCAAATTAATACTAGAAAAGATGAATATCCTTTTTGAGAGCAGCAAGTGAAATTCCCTTGCGAATTGTCTTTTTATTTAACATTATTCGTTGATGATTCTTTGATCAGGCCTTTTGATGTCGTCGAAAGGTTTAGTCCTTGGTTGTAGTAAACTTGTGTCTTAGTTGAACTTGAATGAAATGTCTTGCAAAAGTTTTCTTTTCGATTAGGTTAAAATTCCACGAGTTTGTCCTTAAAAGTTTGATCTAATCTTGTCAAAAGGTTTGGATGATAGCCACCTTAGGTTTAGGCTGGATATCAAGTTCCTTAGTAGGAATATAGTAGCTTTGATATTGTCAAAAAGTTAGATCATTTATATGGAGTAGGTAACAACCTTGTCGAAAGGTATGGGAATGACCTCTTTGGGTTTAAGACTTACAAATCCAGGTATTTCTATTTAGAGAACAGATTTCAACCTTGTCGAAAGGTTAGACCACTTGGATTAAAGCTTCGAATGGTTTCAGGTATTATTATAGAACACAGAGATCTCGAACTTGTCGAAAGGTTTGGCCTCAAAGCTGATGGTTTTGGAATGTTACAGTGTGTATTGGTATCAGTTGAGTTGTTGACCTATGAGTGTTTCTTTCTTCATAAAACCTTTCGACATTATCGAAAGGTATCTTGAGTGTGCTTTAACCCGTTCGAAAGGCTTGCTATGCTTTAAAAAAGATCACCATGGAGTTGCTCACATTTGCTTTGACTTCTTCATCTTCTTCAAAAGGAAAGAAACTCCTTGGACATTGAGAGATGGAACCTTTCAACTGCTTTGAAAGGTTTGGACTGTTAAACCCCGATAACTGCGTCCCATTGATTCCTTTGTAAGTTTTGGGCTATGCCTCTCTTTCCTTTGTCTTTATTTAAAGACCTTTCAACTTAGTCAAAAGGTTGATTTTTGGTGTAACAATAGATCTATAAAAGGTGGAGAAATTTTTATTTCTATAATATGTCCAAAAGAATCACTATATTTTAAATAATGTAAATAACACTTGTTTCTATAAAAAAAAATGCTGACGTGACTCACAATCAATGTCAGTCTGCCATATAATCATTTTTACTAATTTAAGGAAACTAAATTAAATTATACATAATTTGAACTTCATGATTAATTACTACATTTTATTTTTATTTTTATATATAAGAAAATACTTTGGTTAAAAGGTCAAAGTGAATCCTTCTTAACATCTCCAAAAATATCCATGTTAATTTGTTCCAACAATCTACCGCGTTAGGTTATTTATGTAAACTCCGGAAACTAAGTAGCTGATTAACCGTCTTTCACGTTCTCCTCCATCATATACATTAGTCTCTCTCCAAATGATAAAATCTTCAGTAAGAAACCGTGGCGGAGAGAGGCCTGTGATATTTCTCGATGTAAGATCTAACATACTTTAAAATTTTTGTTTCTTGTGTTTTTTCCCCTCTCTTAAGCTAAGATTCAACTTTCTGATTGATTTATGTTCAATTATGACTCATTTTGTTCATTCTCCTTCTTTTCAATTTTAGTTATATAGAAAAAACTATACCTTTGTTTCCTTTTCCTATTTCTATAAATAAAATACCAAATTTCGAAAATTATCTATAATTTTTATGTGGTCATTATCAGAACTTTCTTTTGTTTTGGTCAATTGCGTCCATTGATTACCCTAGTTGAGATTCTTTACTTATATATAGTTGTTCATCAGTTATTATCCAGTGAATGAGGCAAATATTTACATAGTTAGATTGAGATATTGTTCTTATTGTTGCAAGAAAGGGGTTCATTTTTGATTTCTTTTATTGCTACATATGTGTAAATATTTCTACAATTCTTTAAATTTGGTACCAATTTTTAGTTATACTGCCTATGCTATTTTTACATTTTGTGTGTTTTAGAAAGCATGTATATGTTCCATATAATAGATTACTTTAGCGTTCAATGGACAGAGATATCCATGCATGAAGTTAACACTGATGACAATGAAAGTTCTTTGTTTTGACCATTATGCTGAACATTCTTTGAGTTCTACATTTGTCACTATAGTTAAATGGTAAACCCCTTTATTTTGTCTGAATCGTTGGAATCCCTCTTATTATTTCAATATAATCACCATTGCTCACTACAAAAATTAGTTTCATTCATACAAGCTACGATTTATCTCCTAAGATACTATTTCATTTTAGAAAGTTGGGTATGTAGATTAAGCTAAAGTTAGGCACATTCCTTTCAATCAGAATCGTATGATTTTCTCTTACATATGTCAGTTGATGTATTTTGCGTTTCTAGGTTGCATTTCCACTATTGATGGCTCTGGTGCTCACATAACTGGAGAGAGTTACAATTCATAACATAGAAAAATTGCAACGATGCATATGAAATGATCCTTTTAAACACCTTGGGGCGAATTTTGTATTTCCACCTGATGAAAATTCAAAGCCATGGAAAGTATATTTATTAACTTGTTTACCTCTTAACCTTCCATTGAACTTCTTTTGTTATCTTCCAGGAATTTGAAATTTGTAGATAGGAAGGATGTTGCTAATAAACTAAAATTTTAGTATATATGTTGACCCAAAAAATGGACCAACATCCTGATTTCGATTTGAAAGCACCATCCCTCTCCTGATAGAGTAATATCATAGATCGCAGATATAAAAATGAACAGTAAAAGAAAGTAGACAGAGAACTTTTACAGTGTTTCGGTTGTTAATGAATCCTACGTCCATTTTATAGTTTTATTATAGACTGATTGCTATTAAACAGATATTTGGTTACAAGACTTTGATTACTTTCTAGCTAGATTGAACCTCCAGAATTGAATCCACTGGAGAATCATAGTGTAATTCTTCGGAGATTATTGTGTGGGAGGAAGACAATGAAGAATAGTTCCAACAGAGCTTCAACAACCAGTCCCAATAAGATCCTCTTTATGTCGCAGGTTGGATGGTATTTATATGAATAAAGACCTTCTGGGCTAGGCCATGTCCCCATCAGCTCGTAGGTAGGTAGTATAAGACCTGAGGGAGTTTGGCTCGCAAAACGAGTTAGAGCTATGGGCCATTGGCGAGCCATAGTCGATGGGTCGCTGGCGACCCATGGTCAATGGGTCGCTGGCGACCCATGGTCTATGGGTCGTTAGCGATCCATTGACTTGGCTTGTTTTGCGAGCCAACTTCTTTGCCTCTTTGTACTATTCCTTAGTTGTTTTTCTCAAAGGCTTGAGGAGAGGCATGGGTCACCGTTGATCCAGCCATTTAGGATTTTTCTTGAGTCTGAAAGCGGAGATCTTTCTATAGCCTTTTATCATAGTTGTTATGTTTTGATGGAAATCCACTAGCTATTTACGTTCAGCTGTTGATTGGATTAACGAAATGCTGATCTCTTGGCTTCTTTGATCCCGGTCTTTTTTTTAGTCATATAACTTGGCCTTTGTTGAACCCTTGTCTTAGCATTTCTGGTTAAGTCCTGAACCATCCTGTCTACACTAGGTTGTTCTGTATTCTATTGGGTTTTGCTGGGTTAAAAAACTCGGATAACATTTGCCCCCCAGAGTAAGTCTTCGTTGTAAGCTAGGCATGCTTTGGAAGTTATCACTTCCAATATCCACCTATTGATATCCAAGTGATTGCATTAGAGCTATACGACTGCGTTAGCCCAATGTCGTTGGTCGTTTTTCTTTGGTTCTGACTGCTTCTGCTTACCACAACATATCATATTTTTGCCCGTAGTTTTCTGGCATGCTTTGGAATGATGAACAGTTATAAGAGGTCTAGTTGGATAAGAATAGGTGGAGTTTCTTTCCTCTCTCTATCTCCCTTTCTTTATTGTTTATTTATATATATATATATATTATTTCTTTTTTTATTATTTTTTGTGGTCGGTCGCTAGCAATCCATGTGAATGGGTTGCTAGCAACCTAAACTTTGCAAAGAAAGGTCGTGTCGCGAACGATCCATGATGGGTTGCAGTCGACCCTTATACTTAGCAAAAAAAATTCTATCCTCTGCATGCCTGCTTATACCACTCGAGTCGACATTAAATCATTTACTCGACCCAATTCACTTCATTCCTTCATGCGACCAATCCTTTCCAGCGATTCGACCTTTGGCGATCAAGCACCATCTCAATCTGCTTCCCTACTTCATTTGAATCCACCCACTATTGATCCATCCAAGCATTCACCGATCTCATGAAACCCTAACTCGCTGTCGAATTGCAACCGACCAACCATCAGCTTGCTATCCTCTTGAGTCACCACCGATCCTCTAACTCGCCTTTGATCCATATAAAGTTCATTGAATTCAACTCTTGATTCATCCTGTGCCTTAGAATCAATTTGAGGTGGGTCTGCTTAGTTAGTTTGCTAATTACTGCCTTCATGTGTTGACTTGATGAATAGTGTCCATTTGCAATGTTGATTACAAGAAGTTCGAGTTGATTGCGGTATAATGGAGGAAGATAGTAAATTAGTCTCGAGTTATTTCCTGGAATGACATTCGGGCTTTGGGCCAGTGCTTAACATGTTTTGCTATCTTCGCCCATTAGACCAGAACGACTTGTGTCCGGTTTCATGGCTATCATTGTGCGTCACTTACATTCACTAGTCGATCAGATTTTTTTTGATGGATTTGAACTTTTCTCGTTCACTTATTACACATCCAGTGTTCCTGTGAGGAGAAGAGTTTTCCATGTCGCTTCGGACAACGGATCCGTTATCGATCATTGATCGGTAACGGGTAAGTGTAAGTGCATAAGAAGTAGACATAAAAATGAAAAAAGAACTCAAACGGGAAGTTCTTTTCTTCTTCCACTGTGAGAAAACTATCTACAAGGGATATAGCATTTGCATGCACCAAGCACCGTGATTATCCCATATAGATAACATATTGCACTTGCCCCAGTTTGCTCTCAAATTTATTCATGTCGACTACAGTTAGTATCTCTTCAGAATTCAATTGTGATAGGGGTGACTTATGAATTTAGGATATATTACCTGACCTTTTTCATATGCGAGTTTTGTTATATAGAATGAAGCAGCCATCTACACGCTATAAGTCAAACGGGCGAAGCCCGACGCCCTCTAAAGCTGAATCATCATCCATTTTGCAAGCCCAGTACAGTCAATTAGTTCCGGTTGGGTCCATCATGTACCATACACCTCGTAACTTTTGAGTCCTGCTTAATCTACCTGAAAGAGCTTCATCAATGGTTTTCGCCAAGGTTCTTCATAATATATGTACACAACATGGGATTCCCGAAGAGGATGTGCGTCTATCGGCAAAAGACGAATTCGCTCATATGCCCCCCTGGGTACACTCCATGTCATCGATACATGTGTTTGAACGGAGTCGTGCCTCCCTTTAACAATTTTCTGCATGAGACACTCTCTAACATTGCCCCATTCCAACTTTATCCGAATGGCTATGCCATCCTTACTTGCATGTCCTTTTCATGTGGACGTTCAACCGTACTCCAAGTTTCGATGAAATTCGGTATTTTCTAGTGCTCAATAGGATAGGCGAGTGTCCCTCTTGATTATAATCGAGGCCTAGAGGAATCGAAAGATCGTCTTACGCTTGCAAAGCAACCTATCATAGTTCAAGACACGGTACTTTTTTGTTAGATGCCTCGAAGGGTTCAAACTTCGATGGATGACAAGGGGCAAGCTTCTCCTTCCCATTCGTCTAGTCCCGAAGCATTGTAATGGAGTTTCAAACCAATTATACGTCTCTCGCGGTTATCCCAGGGCCAAATAGAGATGTGACTCTCGATGAAGTTTGTTAAACTTTAAAGGCTATCGATGTTGAGGAGAAGTTCGTTAAAATTCTGCTGATCAATGAGAACTTGAATCGATACGGATTATTAGCTTCGGGTATATCCGCCGTTTAAATTGAAACTCCCTCTCTTGACCGATCAAGGGTTCTTAAAAGGTCTACTTCTTCCTTCCACAGTTCCAAGGAGGTCAAGAGAGAGAGAGTCCATCCGAAGGATCACTCGGTGAGGCCCATAAGGAGGAAGAAGCTGCTGCGATTGGACTGAGTGGTTCAATTAGAATGCCTCCAATCCCAGAAGAAGTAGAAGACAAGTTCACGTACAAAGAAGGCAAAGCTATAATAGACTCAAAAATAATGGAGGAGAGTTTGAGAGTAGCACAATAAGTCTACCGCTAGTGATTATTTCTCATCAGAACCTAAGGGTGAAGACTCGATGTTCGTCGACGGAAATTCTATCGGTTTAGAAAACCGTCAGACGAATTTAAATTTAAAAATAACCGCAAGCGCACGGTGTACGGATGTAGCACGTGGCGAATACGGGTCGATCCGTAAGGAATTAATGATTTTAAAATTCTATTCAATCAAATTATACCAAAGTCGAGAGTGTGTTTAAGCTAGAAAATGACAAAATGAACTAACTAACAAAAAGAAAAGAAATGCAAATATGAGAGTTAAATGACAATTTAGAGAATAAATCCACTCTCTAGATCATGTAATTCAACACATGAAATCATGATCTCTCTTTTATGGCATTAGTGTTTTAATTGATGTGTTTATTATAAGTATGGCATATTTGAGCTATTGATTAGCCAACATAAGCCATCAAACTATAACACACCCCTTAAAACACTTACTAACTTTCATGAAAATTGATAAAGAAAATGAGAATGAAATCTATTTTAAGTATGGCCTATTAACTATTGATTAGAAACATTGACCATCAAATTTTAATTTCAAATCACTTTCTTATGCCATAATCATATATTGATGAAGAGGCATTTGTGTTAGTGATTGTTTAAGCATAGCCTATTTTGTGTTAACAATATAGACTATCAAATTCAAAGCAAAAACAACAAATAAAACCACTTCTATCATCATCATTAAGCATAAAAAGAGAGCATGAATTAACAAAATGTTGAAACTACATTAATTAGAGAGCTTCATTACCCTTAAATTGAAAGGGTTTAGCTTCCCATATTTGTCATTTTATTGACAAATGTAGCTAACAACATGAAAGCAAAATGAAGAAGGAAAAAAGAGAAAAATTAAAAGATAAGCTAATTAACTTGCATAAAAGAAAAGAGATCTACACTACAACATAAAAAAGAGGCACGTAAAAGCAAAGAGCATGTATTAATAACATAAAAAAAGGAAATTACATGAAAATAAAAATGGCTAAGTAGCCATAAAAAGAGAAAGAGAGCTTTCTTTTATTTGATCTAAACTAATGAAGAGGAAGAGGAAGAGAGGAGGCCTAAGAGAGACTAGAGAAGAGATCGAGGCTACATGAAACATAAGGGGTTATTTATACAAGCATGAAACCCTAATCCATAATTTGGGGAATGCCCAAAATGCCCTTGGAGGAAGTGTGGTGGCCAAGTTATCATTAGCTTTAATAATCCCCCACTTAAATGTACATGAAGCTTTAAATGTCTTTTAGCATGTGCATTAGCCTTTAATTTGTACATTAAGGCAGTGGGCAGGTGGGGTCCTCCATGTTCTTCACTTTGGATTATTTCCATCCTCATTCCTTTATATTCTTTGTGCATGCATATTCCTTCATGAAACCACTTGTAATTAAGTTTAATTTCCTACAAAATAATATAAAAATTTCCAATTAAATTTTCTCAAATTAATATATGCACAAAAATGACCATTTTGCCCCTGGATGAAGATGAATATGTGACAATTTCAAATAATATGAATTTTGGTTTAAACAAGTTAAAATACCCCAATATGATCATTTATTTAATTTAAATAGATTAAATATGGTGGTAAAAATATGCACATTTACATGCACATCAAATACCCCCACACTTATCTTTTTATTCGTCCTCGAATAAAGAAAAACTAAGATAAATCCGTTTTCGTAGGGAGCACGATTGCATTGAGCGTATGCAACAAGCCATTAAACCTCTGGGTGTCCCCAGTAGGACGAGTGTTGTCTCGTGAGGTTTTTCAGCAGATACTACCCACAAAATCCAAATGCAGGATGAAAATATTTACAGAATGCAAGATTTATTTACAAAGAGATGAATGCGAGTTTTTGAAAATATTTGCAAATGAAGGATTTATTTTTAAATTGACACGAATAAGTTAAATATAATTTTTGGTCATTATCTTGAAATTTAAGTTATTTACTCGTCAATATTTCCAATAAAAACGAAATTATCATAATAAATAAACTATAGTTTAACTCGTTGTTTTGGTTGATAACACAGTGTAACTATGAAATGGATCCTTAGTTGATTATCTATGTTTGTGAAAGTGGTATTTTCATTTCTTTTGCAATAACAAATCAAATCAATAAGTAAAAATAGTGCTAGGATTTCAATTGCTTGCTCTCTCATTATTTGCAAGAAAAATTACACACCTAGCTCAGGTAAATTGAGGCCAGATATACCACCCATGCTCTACCTTTCGGGCTTATGTGAGGGGAGTACAGAGCATGGCGAGTGCACACACTTTCGCGCATACACCTATCGACCGTAGGTGGTTTTTATTAAGTCTATTTTTTTACATGTGCTCCATACACGCATAACCGTGAGGACTTTTAAATGAGTATGAAAGCACATAATCAAAGATTCCAAGTAATTCACCCATGCATAACCATGAGGACTTTTAAATGAGAGTGACTACTTTGGATGTTATTATTATTATTATTATTATTATTATTATTTTAAGAGAGAGAGAGTTTTGCAAAATCATCTTAGCACCATTTAACTTAGAAGACAAAAAAATGTTATATCCTTTACTTTAAATTCACCACTTTTAAAACAAAAATTTTCAATTAGGATGTATTTCATAATTAACACGTATGAATCTTCCTATATACTAGTTAAAACATTATTATTTGTAATCAAACTTCAATTTATTTTTGTTAAGATAAGTAAATTTTCAAAAATTTCAGTTTAAGAAACCAAAACCATACATTTATTTTATAGTGTTGTTTTAAAAATAAATCAAAAGAAATTTTTTTTTTGGGATTTTTTAAATTTTTTTGAGATAATAAAGCAAAAAATAAACCATGAAAAAAAATGTAGATGAATCTCCCCCCACACTAGATTTTGACTGTGTCCCCACAATCAACCCAAGTGGAAGGAGAAAAATAAAATGAAAATCCTATATTTACATGAAATATTATTATTTACAAGAGATGAGAAAGTATACAGTCAAAAAGTAAATGAAACGGTCTTCTAAAGACCGATTCATTTGTCTCGTCAAATGTGTGAGACACAGCTTAAGCATGAAAAACCAAATCGTAAAAGATTTTGAAGTTGAATGTGGATTTGGAAAAACAAAAGTCATTTTGTTGAAAATCATACGAGTTGTTTTATTTTCGATGATTTTTGGGGTAGATAGAAAAATTGGTTGAAGTTCAATTTCTTCCAAATTATCGATTTCAAAATCAAAATGGTGATCGAAAATTTCCCCTTTAGAATTCAACAACTCGTTTTCGAAAAGTCCATAAAACTCATGTTCGTTAAATTTGACTTCCTTTGTTGGATTATCAAAAACTTCATCATGTAAATCGCGTTTAAAATTCAAAGTTGTCGTATTCAAATTTTCAGAAAAAGGAAGATCGTAGTTTAAATCGAGTTTCGCACCCTCAAAAGAATTGAAATCCAACTTAATTACCATATTTTCAACAACTTGATTAAGATTGTCATTATCAAATTCAAAAGTTGTTATTTGAAAATCATCGATTTAGGTAAAAGGTGGATTATCACCTGACTCATCACACGTTGAGATTTGATTTTGTTGTTCATGTTGTTTCATATACGTTTCAAACAACAAATTTGTGTGATCATCGTAAATTTCATTCATTTGCTCAATAAAGTCAAATTTGTAATCATTAACTTGAATATTTTCGATTTGGACTCGTTGAGAACAAGAATTGTCAATTTCGATAAACGGTAGATTATTATTTGATTCTTCGCAAGTTGAGATTTGATTATGGTTTTCACGAAAAGTTTTGTATTTTTCAAGTAATAAATCCCCATTATATTTTTCCATTTGGTCAACAAAATCAAATTCATGATTATTAATTTGAAAACTTTCATTTTGAATTTGTTGATAATCAAAGTTTTCAATCATATCATTATTGAAACTATTCCCATTGTCAAAATTATTTGAACATTGGTTCACATTTTCGTCTTGATATTGAAATTCATTTTGAAGCTCGAAATTGAATTGGCATGGGTTATACTCGAAGTCATTTAAATTTTGAAGTGAATTAAAATTTTGGTTATTTTGAAAACTTTGATTCGAGTTATTACACAAATATGAATTGCACAACTCATTTATCTTTTGATTTTGTTGTGTAGCGATTTCAAGTAAAGATGAAATGCTATTTTCAAGATTTGAAGGTTTGTCATCATTTTGAAAATTTTGTGGTTCAAAATTCGAATCGTTTAAACAATAGTTGCTGTTAAAATATCCCTACGAATTTGGAGTGAACTCATATGGATTATATTGATTTTCACAACTAAATTCAAGTGAGTAAGAAAAAGGAAACTCAGACATTTTCAAGAATTTTTTTGGTTTTTTTATAAAGAAAAATATTTACAAGTAGAATTTATTTTTCAAAATGGAAAATTGATTTTTGTTTTGTTTTTTGATTTTTCAAATTTTTGTTTTTTGAAAGGGTTTTATATTTTTTTTGGGATTTTTTATTTTCTGAAAAAAAAACTAATTTAAGAAATATTTATAGTTTTTTTAGTTTTGGATGTTGAATTTTTTTTAAATATGCATGAACTAATGCAACTAAATAAATGCAAGGGTCTAATTACAAATGATTATCCTAAGTTAACCCAAAATTGTATAATCACAAATTGTCTTAGATAAACAAGATAGTTCTCGGCCAGGTAACGGACAGGGTTACCGTTGCACCACGAATCACCGTAGCAATGCAGCCGAAGGTTTAAGTACCTTCAGAGAAACAATTCAGTATAATATTTACGAATCACCGTAATATTTATAATTGATTATTGCTCTGCCGTAGCCTAAACACCAAGAAATTAAATTGTTCAAAGAAGAAAAATTGTCAATGTACAATTAAGTGTTGTGAATGTCTAACCGTTATTATTAATCAAAAAATCTAGGATGAAAATGCAAAGCTGAAAATTAAACGTATATTAACAATGCAACTACATTTTTTTTTTATAAATATATGTGCAAGAAGACAACAATGCAAGACAAATAAAAGCAACAGATATAGCAAGCAAGCGGGTTCTTTTTTTTGCAAGCAAGGCTAAGCAAGCAACTCCTCCAATCTTCTTTGGCAACCTGAAAATAAAAACAAGATATATACAAAAGAATTTTTTTTTTAAACAAAAGATATGGATGGAACTTAAATAAAACAAGATAGAACAAAAGGAAAGCAAAGCAAATTATTATTATTATTATTATTTGAAAAACAACCAAGGTCAAATGAGCAAGGAAAAACACAAAAATTTATTTTTTTTTTTTTTGAAATTTTTTTTTTCAAAAGAAGAAACTTAAACCAAATGATAAATAACCCTCTGCTTTTTTTTATTGATGACTAGGGCCCGGCCCAATTGAATCAGTCCACAAATAAAATAATAAAAAGTCCCATCATCCTGATCTTCGAATCCACAGCTTATCCTAATCTTCTTTTTATTTTTTTCCTTCTGTTTAAATCATCACAACTAAAAAAAACTCAACCGAAAATCCTCAATTCAAATCGCAATCAAAAGAAGAAAATAATAATAATAATAATAAATAATTGTCGTGTGTTTTGTATCGCGTCGATTTGGATTTGCAGTTGTGGATGGAGGCGGCCGCTGATTTGGTGGCGAAGGGATTTCTGGTGATGGTGAAACTTGTGATTGTGATTTTTTTGGGTGCGGTTCGAGGTGATTCGCGTGGATTTTTGCTGGCCTTCGGGGGGTTTCGGTGACTGAGATGACTGTCGAGTGTCAGTGGTTGGTTGCAGATGAGATTGCTGAGGTGATTGATTTCGATTGTGGGTTTGGTTGCTGTGGGGTGTGGTTGGTGGCGACTGCGATGTCAGTTGACGCCTTCAAATATGCAGTGTCGTAAGTGAGATAGATGATGAGAATGGAAGGAAAGTGGCTTTATGGAGTGTCTGCAGTTTTGGTATGGGAGATGGTTTGAGGAGATTGATGGTTCGATTGTGAATTCGATGGTGTTGCGAATGATATGGAGGAGGTCGGTGATGTACTGTGGGGTTGTAGACGTTGGTCTAGGAGATTCTCGAGCTAGGTTTGGGTAATTGTGGAAAGTCGGTGAAGTCTTGGGTGCGGCAGTTGCTGATTCGATGGAGAGGAAGGTAAAGCTGTTGTTTTTTTTTGGCAGTAGTGGCTGTTGATGTTAGCAGGGGACAGTTTGCAATGTGGTTTGGCAAATGAGTTGGTTAGTGAATGAGGTGGAACTTTTTGGTGAGGAGTGTGATGATGGAATTGGTGGTAGTTTGTGATGTTGAAGAGGAAAGGAGGAATTTGTCGATGTGTGTGAAGAGGAAAGTGGTATGTTGTGAGAGAATCGAAGGTTTTGTCGGTTGTCAGTGGCAGAGGTGGTTTGTCTTGAAGAAGTTTGTTGTGTTAGTAGGTGGTGCAAGCGTATGTTTGTGTTGAGGTAGGGGGATGTTCAGGCTGTACTGGTGGTTGAAATCTACTATGATATAGGCAGGCCAGGTGATTAATGTTGATATGAATGAAGGAGCGGCAACATGGGTTGTATTGGTGGATGTTTTTTTCACTACAGTGGTGGATGAGCAATAAGGTGGTATTGGTAGAGTTGACAGTATGTTGTAGCAGAAATTTGTTGTGGAATGTAATATGTTTGGATGAAAGGTGAACTGAAGCGTATGTTTGAAATTGAAGTATGGAAGTTGTGAAGGTTTGTAGATGTATGTATGCAGAGAGGAAGTCGAAGGTCAAGGTGATGAAGGCTGCTGTTGGTTTCTGGTGTGGTAGACATTTGGGCACAGTGAACTGGAAGGGGGCAGCAGTGATGTAATGGACAGGGTAGTTTCAATAGTTGATGCCAGAGGAGGGAAGATGTGACGACCCAACTTCCATACACCAGGAAATTCGCGTCATGAATTAAGAAAGAAAGGGATAGAAGAAGAAAAGAAGGAAGAGAAGAAGAAAAACAACATCAGAATCTAAACAGCGGAACGAATAAATTATATTAATAACATAAAATATTACATAGTTTACAACCACTATCAGAGTACACAGATATACAACACATACTAGACAGTTATAAACACCTGTCTAGTATTTACATCATAATACAATCCAGAGACAACACAGAACACACAGCGGAATACTCTATCTAACGCAGAAGCCTCCTGCTCCATTTGCTCCTCCAATATTCGTCAAAGCAAACCTGATTCCCTTGGCTACTCGTAAAAATTTGAGTACCCAAGAGTTTATGAAAAACAAAAATAAACTCCGGGTCAGACATGGGTCTGGTGTGAGTAACAGGTTAAAGTTGCTTAACTTTCAAAAACCTTTTGAAAAGAAAGGTATCACGTAAGACTTCCCACACATAAACATGGACAAGTTTTTACCTTACGCTAACCAAAACATTTGATAGGAAATCCGATGATATTATAATAGTGTCTAGGGTTTTCAAATAAATATGAAATAGCCGAAATTGTTACATCTATTAAATTCCAGCTACTAGCCACAAAAGTGGGTAATACAATCAAAACCGTTGGCACTTATTGGATTTTGGATTCCATACAATGGCAGGGCTACTGGGGTACCGCCCGTCACAGTACGTGGCCTAGATCAACGTACCGAGGAGCCACCCTAACTCCCCTGCAACACAAGGCCGGACCCATTCCTTACTGAATAGTTCCGAACAAGACAACCCCGCAGTTGGTGCGCAATTCCAACTGCCCACTAAGCCGAATAAAAAGGGACCTCTAGACAGGGATCAATCTTGCTCTCAAGTGGGGGCTACCCACGAAGCCTTGCTGCACCTCCCCTGTTTTAGCCATTCCCGGTTGATGAGGCTTGAGGTTACGATTACCTTTATAGGACATCAAATCTTAGAATGCTCATCGTCCACCTGACGATGTGCTGAAAGCATTCAATCCATACAAGTTCGTTCCGGGTTCGAACGAAACCGAAGGCACTATCTCGTTGCACTCATTATTGGAATCACCCTCAGAGTCAACGACCATAGCCCTTGCACTCTGATTCACCATCTCGAATCTATAAGCACTATTCCGTCAAACTCATTACGGAATCACCCACAGAGTTATACTGACGTATAACCCTTACACCTCGAGTCTTCACTCGCTCCACTTGGATAACGACCTAACGTTAATTGGAATCGATGTGGTTTTCGGATGTCCAAATATGGAAACCCGATCCCGGTCTCATCGAAATCCAATGCGTGTCTTTTAGGTCCAAGTTGTTTTAAGTTTAAAACAATTCAATTTAAACTATCTATAAACACACAGATAGATAATATCATCACAATAGATAATCAACATTATTATCATAAACAGGTAATCATCACAAATTGATAATCTATATTATCATCACCCATAGATAACTCATACATCACAATGCAACCAATGCATCCATATCACACAATAGTAATCTCATATCTGAGATTCAAACCATTCAAGTCAAACCATATCATCCATTCATAAGCAAAGATTTACTTAATCACCATCTATAATTAATTTAAAATGAATTAAATTAATTACTTCTATCCTAATTAATTTAAAGTGAATTAAATTAATTACTTATTCTTTAATTAATTTAAAATGAATTAAATTAATTACTTCATCATTTTAAATCTTGCTTACTTAACTCTTAATTGATTACAAATCAATTAAATAATTATCCTCAAATTAATCATCTTAATTAATCACCCTAGATTAATTATCTCTTAATTACATTTAAGTAATTATCCTTAATTAATTTACAAATTAATTATCCTTAACCAAAATCAGCAATTAGCCTTTAATTACTTCATTAATTAATTAATTATAATTAATTACATTAATCCTTAATTAATTACATTAATTAATTACTTCCTTAATCATTTATCATTGCTTAATTAATCTTAATTAATTAATCCTTAATTACATCATTAATTATATTAACTAATGATCCTTAATTACATTTAAATTAATTACTTATTTAGATTAATTACATTAAGTAATTAACCTTAATTAAACTAAAATTATTAATCACTTTAGTAATTAACTAACCTTAATTACTTTCTTAATTACTTCTAAATTAATTTCATTTAATAATTAATTACATTTAATAATTAATTATCTTTATTAATCACATTTGATTAACCTTATTGGTAATTAATTCCTTTAATTAATTACATCATTTAATTATTTCCAAAACTTAATTTATTAATGCTTAAATTAATTACACTAAGTAATTAATTATTAATTACTTTCACAAAGAAATTACCTTTAAATTAATTACACAAGTAATTAATCTCAAACTCTTCTCAACTTTAATTAATTACTTCCCATAATTTACTTATTTTAATTACTTCTCTAAGTAATTATCCATCTTTGATTACTTATCAATTCATTAAATGATTATTCCAAATTAATTAAACTTAATTAATTAATTTAAAACTAATCAAATAAATTAATTAATTACAAAGAGTAATTAATATTTTTAATTATTTCCACAAATAATTATACTTAATCAAGTCCCATAATTGATTAACTAAATTAATTAATCCACATAATTATCAATATTAATTACATTAATTAATTAATAAATAATCCTAGTTAATGACCTTCATTAACTTATCTTAAATTCCTTAATTACCTTTATTAAGTAATTTACTTAAATTAATTAATATTAATTACAAATTAAATTAACCTTAATTAATTTATTTCAAACCCTTAATTTAATTAAATAATTAAATTAATTACCCAATGAATTACCTTACTAATTTAATAAATCAAAAATCATTAAAACTTTGATTTCCTTTTAAACTAAACATTTCTTATTAATGATTACTTTATCATTATCAAAGTAATTTAAAACAACTTAATTTGTTTTCCAAATTTCATTTTAAATTTAAAATGAAAACTAAACTTAACTTATCAAAGTTTTTAAACATTTTAAAACCTTTTTAAAACTTATGCTAAATAATTATTCAATTTATAAAAGGAATCAAAACCCATATTTATCCAAGATACCAATCATATTTAAAATAGAATTCAATATTAAAAGCTATTTAAATATTTCAAAAAGACTTCTTTTATTTTCAAACCTGATTCAAACTTGAATCTTATTTCCAGATTTAAACTTATGTTTAAATCTTCTATTTCAAATTTTAAACCTTAAATTCAATTCAATTATACCTCTTTAAAGTTTTAAACATTCTACCTTTCTTTTCTTTTGAAATTTGAATTAAATTTTAAAACTGAAATTCAAATCTTAGCTTGAAAACTTTACTTTTTAAATTTAAGTTTAAATCCATGTTTTAAAACCTTGCATTTCAGATTTTTAAAACAAATTTTAAATTTTAAAGCTACAGGTTTCAAAAACCTGTAACTCAGGAATTAAACCCGAGCTTCCCTTGGTTTACTTCGGGTAAAACCCTACCCCACTTCGAGTAAAAGCATCGAATTACTCGAGTAAAAACTTCGAGCATAAAACTGCAAACCCCAAAAAAACTTCCTGTCACCTCCCACTGTTCCGTGCATATGCACAGAGGCCATGGCCACCTCCGGCCATCACTTGATCAACCAACAAGACGACGATCATCCCTGAAACACATCACGACCATCACTAACCATCCATCAACTCGAAATCAAGTTCGAGTCCCCCAAACCAAACCTGGCAGCAGACAAGCTTCAAAACCCCAAAACCTGTCAACGGCGAGATCTCTCTCCTCCGACCAGCGTTGAACCTGAAACTCCGGCCCCTTGCTCGTCTTGGTCCCCGCAACCATCACACCAAAACTAGTTGCACTCGATCCTCCAGAGGAATAATGCAAAAGGAAATACCAAAGCCTATCAAAACTAGGTTTTCAAACCAAATCGATCAATCACCATCACCACGGTGAACTTCCACCACAACCACCATTTTTCTCATCACCACTGATCACCCATCCATCACCAGAAGAAAAGCCAACCCTCCAAATACTCGAGATCATTAGAAATTCCTTCATTTCCATTTCCCAGTAAAAACAGCAATACTCAAGAATCCCAATACTAAGAATGGTAATTCTGGTTTCAAAAATCAAGTTTTAGATTTAGCCTTCGATTCATATACTTGAATCCATGAAACATTTAAATTGGGATTTGACTTATTTAAGTTTATACTGTTGTTTTAGAATTTCCAGAGACAGTGCAATGTTATTTTAACTTAAATAAGTTTTTAAACTAAAAACTATGATATAATAAACATATTTTGTTCAAGACTCAAACTCAAATCAAGATTGATTCAAGAGAAATTGTTTTAAGATCAGATCTTGAACCTGGAAACTGGAATCAGAAAAGAAAACAAACAATCCAGACACACAACCATGCACACAATCAAATATTCATATACATGCACAGAGATATACTTATAAACATACTCACAAGCATACTATTTTTCAGAGATAAGCATTGCAACCATTTTATAAACTTATATATTCAAAACAGTAATGTTACTCACCTGTAGTAGAGATGGAACAGAGCTCTAAGTTTGCAAACTGTTTTTGAAAGCTTCTGTTGATTTTAAAAACCAGAGTGCATTGTTGTTAAAACTTGTATGCAGGCTTAACTCCATATGCATTTGAATCTTTACATTGGAAAAGGCTTTAAATTTGCAGTTGCATGCTTTAATGGCTTGATTCCCAGGTTTCATTTTCCATCCCCAGGTTTTTAAAAGAATGCAGACTTCATTTTGAATGGGATTACAGGATGCAGGCAAGCTTGTTTTTTTTTTTTAAATTTCCAGAATGTGGAAATGCAGAGGCTAAACCCAGATTTAATTTGAAAATACTTGGGTTTGAAGACTTGCAGATGCATGCATGTTTGTTTCTTCTCAATTTTGAAATGCAGATGCTCAGTTTTGAACAAAAATGCAGGCAGGTTTTCAATTCACTTTTGAATGAAGAAGGGTTTGCATGCTTCTGGAATTAAAAAAAAACTGAGTTGCAGGCTTTTGTTTTAAGAGGGGTTTACTGATTAGATTATGGAGAACAGATTTGAAAAATATACTGGTAAGCTTTTTGTTTGAAGAAGAATTTCTGATTTGTTTGTGGAGTGGATTGAAGATATTGATTTGGTTTTGAGAAATTGTTATTGGTTTGTTTTCAGCTGAGATCTTTTCTTAGAAGAAAATGAACATTAGAAAAAAGAATGAGTATGAAGAAAAACATGTTTTTATGTAAGATAAAAATGATTTATTTGTAAATTAAAAGAAAAATTAAAAATAAAAGGACACTTGTCTCAACTCATACTAATATGCCAACACTTGTCCCTTTAGTGGCTTAAAATGTTAACATTTGTTATTATACACATGTTACTTATTTTTAATTTGTTTTTATTTAATGAAATCCTCTTTTCTTTATTTATCAAATACATGTATATATATTTTATCTTCATTTTTAAAATGTTTATGCATTTCTTTTTAAAGAAAAAGAAATGAAACAATTTATATAAAAGTGAAAACTTGCTTACATAATTTAAATATGGTTATTCATATATGTTAATTCATTTGAATTCAAAATAAATTCAAGTTCAAATGTTATTCATACATTTAAAATCCAATTTTAAAACTAATTTATATTAACATACTTAATTTTAAAAATAATAATATTGTCTTTTAAAACATATCTATAATTACACATTTATTATTATTATTATTTAAAAATAACATATTTATTCAATTTAAATCATTTATAAAAGAAATTATAAATTACATATCACTTATCTTATTTAACTTATTTAAATGAAACAATGTTTATATATAAAAGTGTATTTTAAATTTACTTATACAATTCAAATTATCAAAATGAATTATTAGGATTTAAAACAAGATTTTATTTGTTAATTAATTTCAATTCAAAACTTATCCAATTACAATATATATATAAATATATATACATACATTATAAATAGGAAATCATTTTATTAGCTTTTAAAAGATAAAATTTATCAATTAAACATTTATTTAATTGAATTATTCAATCAAGTTAATTTTATAAACAAAATTTTATCAAATCAATTTAATTTTAATCACAGATTATTAAATTGATATTGCTAAAATTTCCGGGATATCACATTCCTCCCCCCTTAAAAGAATTTCGTCCCCGAAATTTAAAAGCAAAGGTAATTTAATAACCCATTTAAAATTTAAAATTTTAAATCACAAGCATACATCAATCATATGCTATCAACCATAGCAACCAATTTATCTAATCAAACAAATTTAATTATCCAGATAAAATTCTGGATAAATTTTTCTCGAGTTTCCCCAAGTATATATATATACCGGGATACTCGCCCTACAGAATCTAAACAATCAAAACTACGAAGCTATAGAGCTTCCACTCATCTAGATCTACAGAACTAAACAACATATCAGACTACGGACGAGTCTGACTCAACCACCAAACCTTCCTGAACAGCTGGTTCCACAACCAGAGCTAACTCATACACGTACTCCCTCAGAGATACGTGAATCTCACCAAATCCAATTATCCAAACGAGCAATTCAATTCCTGAAATCTAAACACCAATCCAACCAAATCACAAAAGAGATCCCAAAACACTTTGGAGCTAGCTTCTCAGACTCACCCAAAACTTATAGCTTCCTGGATCGGAGAAAACTTAACCAAATCAAATCTCCGACTCCGGAATCCAAATTCCTTCGTCTCTTAACCACAAAATCTTCTAACGATCCTGGGCTACCTACATCCAAATTGATCGGTTTAACTCTTGCTGATACCCCAAAAGAAACAGGCAGGACCAAAAACAATCCAACACAACGATTTCCTCAAGATCAACCAAGACTAAGATTACCAACTCAACTCTTCAAACATCAGAAGAACAAACTCACTTCTTCTAGGAAAAGACAAACAGAAACATTCTCAAACTGCTTCCGCTGCACAACTCTGATCTATCCTGAGTTGATTCACCAAACACTATCACAAGAAATCCTTCAATGCCTCAAAAGAACACTCAACCTATCGCAAGTCACTTTTGCGATCAATCTAGACCAATTCCAAAGAAAATTGTTCTCTCTTTACCAAACAGAACAGCTCACTCTTAACTAGTCAATCCATCGCAGAAACAGATCCACTCTGCTGCTTCTGAATTCCACCTTCAGAAACTACTCAGCCAGTCAACTTCTGCCAACAAAGACACTCCGAGTTGCACTGCTGACTCCAATGCCAAATCTTCTTCAGCTGAAGTTCTTCGAGAAACTCGGACCTCAAAGCCAAACACAAACATCTAGCTGAACTCAGCCACACCACCAAAGCAGACACACCTTCTTAACTTGTTCCAAAGAAAACATCTTCGGATACAATCCAATGTCACTGCATCTCATCACGCAGCTACCACTTCCTGAGTTATCAAAATACCATCACACACTTCTGCCAACCAATCGATCCAAACTCTACTCATCCATCTTCAAAGATGAACTCTGAACCTTAACAGGTTACCTTCAGGGATCGATGAAATCTCTACACACTGCATAACTCACTTGAGACGGTATTAGGTCTACAGTCTCAACAAATACACTTCCAACCTCAAACATTCAAACTCCAACCAATGGTAGTCATCGTGTTACACACACCACTACCTTATCTACCTTTATAACTTATATTGGAATACCTGAACAGGTAACCCAACAGATAGGTAGAAATAATAAATATATATAGATATATATCAAAACTACAAATACGCTCTCTCAAGAAAGACACCACTACAGAGCCTAGGTATTCACTCAACCTACAGCTCTGATACCACTGTGACGACCCAACTTCCATACACCAGGAAATTCGCGTCATGAATTAAGAAAGAAAGGGATAGAAGAAGAAAAGAAGGAAGAGAAGAAGAAAAACAACATCAGAATCTAAACAGCGGAACGAATAAATTATATTAATAACATAAAATATTACATAGTTTACAACCACTATCAGAGTACACAGATATACAACACATACTAGACAGTTATAAACACCTGTCTAGTATTTACATCATAATACAATCCAGAGACAACACAGAACACACAGCGGAATACTCTATCTAACGCAGAAGCCTCCTGCTCCATTTGCTCCTCCAATATTCGTCAAAGCAAACCTGATTCCCTTGGCTACTCGTAAAAATTTGAGTACCCAAGAGTTTATGAAAAACAAAAATAAACTCCGGGTCAGACATGGGTCTGGTGTGAGTAACAGGTTAAAGTTGCTTAACTTTCAAAAACCTTTTGAAAAGAAAGGTATCACGTAAGACTTCCCACACATAAACATGGACAAGTTTTTACCTTACGCTAACCAAAACATTTGATAGGAAATCCGATGATATTATAATAGTGTCTAGGGTTTTCAAATAAATATGAAATAGCCGAAATTGTTACATCTATTAAATTCCAGCTACTAGCCACAAAAGTGGGTAATACAATCAAAACCGTTGGCACTTATTGGATTTTGGATTCCATACAATGGCAGGGCTACTGGGGTACCGCCCGTCACAGTACGTGGCCTAGATCAACGTACCGAGGAGCCACCCTAACTCCCCTGCAACACAAGGCCGGACCCATTCCTTACTGAATAGTTCCGAACAAGACAACCCCGCAGTTGGTGCGCAATTCCAACTGCCCACTAAGCCGAATAAAAAGGGACCTCTAGACAGGGATCAATCTTGCTCTCAAGTGGGGGCTACCCACGAAGCCTTGCTGCACCTCCCCTGTTTTAGCCATTCCCGGTTGATGAGGCTTGAGGTTACGATTACCTTTATAGGACATCAAATCTTAGAATGCTCATCGTCCACCTGACGATGTGCTGAAAGCATTCAATCCATACAAGTTCGTTCCGGGTTCGAACGAAACCGAAGGCACTATCTCGTTGCACTCATTATTGGAATCACCCTCAGAGTCAACGACCATAGCCCTTGCACTCTGATTCACCATCTCGAATCTATAAGCACTATTCCGTCAAACTCATTACGGAATCACCCACAGAGTTATACTGACGTATAACCCTTACACCTCGAGTCTTCACTCGCTCCACTTGGATAACGACCTAACGTTAATTGGAATCGATGTGGTTTTCGGATGTCCAAATATGGAAACCCGATCCCGGTCTCATCGAAATCCAATGCGTGTCTTTTAGGTCCAAGTTGTTTTAAGTTTAAAACAATTCAATTTAAACTATCTATAAACACACAGATAGATAATATCATCACAATAGATAATCAACATTATTATCATAAACAGGTAATCATCACAAATTGATAATCTATATTATCATCACCCATAGATAACTCATACATCACAATGCAACCAATGCATCCATATCACACAATAGTAATCTCATATCTGAGATTCAAACCATTCAAGTCAAACCATATCATCCATTCATAAGCAAAGATTTACTTAATCACCATCTATAATTAATTTAAAATGAATTAAATTAATTACTTCTATCCTAATTAATTTAAAGTGAATTAAATTAATTACTTATTCTTTAATTAATTTAAAATGAATTAAATTAATTACTTCATCATTTTAAATCTTGCTTACTTAACTCTTAATTGATTACAAATCAATTAAATAATTATCCTCAAATTAATCATCTTAATTAATCACCCTAGATTAATTATCTCTTAATTACATTTAAGTAATTATCCTTAATTAATTTACAAATTAATTATCCTTAACCAAAATCAGCAATTAGCCTTTAATTACTTCATTAATTAATTAATTATAATTAATTACATTAATCCTTAATTAATTACATTAATTAATTACTTCCTTAATCATTTATCATTGCTTAATTAATCTTAATTAATTAATCCTTAATTACATCATTAATTATATTAACTAATGATCCTTAATTACATTTAAATTAATTACTTATTTAGATTAATTACATTAAGTAATTAACCTTAATTAAACTAAAATTATTAATCACTTTAGTAATTAACTAACCTTAATTACTTTCTTAATTACTTCTAAATTAATTTCATTTAATAATTAATTACATTTAATAATTAATTATCTTTATTAATCACATTTGATTAACCTTATTGGTAATTAATTCCTTTAATTAATTACATCATTTAATTATTTCCAAAACTTAATTTATTAATGCTTAAATTAATTACACTAAGTAATTAATTATTAATTACTTTCACAAAGAAATTACCTTTAAATTAATTACACAAGTAATTAATCTCAAACTCTTCTCAACTTTAATTAATTACTTCCCATAATTTACTTATTTTAATTACTTCTCTAAGTAATTATCCATCTTTGATTACTTATCAATTCATTAAATGATTATTCCAAATTAATTAAACTTAATTAATTAATTTAAAACTAATCAAATAAATTAATTAATTACAAAGAGTAATTAATATTTTTAATTATTTCCACAAATAATTATACTTAATCAAGTCCCATAATTGATTAACTAAATTAATTAATCCACATAATTATCAATATTAATTACATTAATTAATTAATAAATAATCCTAGTTAATGACCTTCATTAACTTATCTTAAATTCCTTAATTACCTTTATTAAGTAATTTACTTAAATTAATTAATATTAATTACAAATTAAATTAACCTTAATTAATTTATTTCAAACCCTTAATTTAATTAAATAATTAAATTAATTACCCAATGAATTACCTTACTAATTTAATAAATCAAAAATCATTAAAACTTTGATTTCCTTTTAAACTAAACATTTCTTATTAATGATTACTTTATCATTATCAAAGTAATTTAAAACAACTTAATTTGTTTTCCAAATTTCATTTTAAATTTAAAATGAAAACTAAACTTAACTTATCAAAGTTTTTAAACATTTTAAAACCTTTTTAAAACTTATGCTAAATAATTATTCAATTTATAAAAGGAATCAAAACCCATATTTATCCAAGATACCAATCATATTTAAAATAGAATTCAATATTAAAAGCTATTTAAATATTTCAAAAAGACTTCTTTTATTTTCAAACCTGATTCAAACTTGAATCTTATTTCCAGATTTAAACTTATGTTTAAATCTTCTATTTCAAATTTTAAACCTTAAATTCAATTCAATTATACCTCTTTAAAGTTTTAAACATTCTACCTTTCTTTTCTTTTGAAATTTGAATTAAATTTTAAAACTGAAATTCAAATCTTAGCTTGAAAACTTTACTTTTTAAATTTAAGTTTAAATCCATGTTTTAAAACCTTGCATTTCAGATTTTTAAAACAAATTTTAAATTTTAAAGCTACAGGTTTCAAAAACCTGTAACTCAGGAATTAAACCCGAGCTTCCCTTGGTTTACTTCGGGTAAAACCCTACCCCACTTCGAGTAAAAGCATCGAATTACTCGAGTAAAAACTTCGAGCATAAAACTGCAAACCCCAAAAAAACTTCCTGTCACCTCCCACTGTTCCGTGCATATGCACAGAGGCCATGGCCACCTCCGGCCATCACTTGATCAACCAACAAGACGACGATCATCCCTGAAACACATCACGACCATCACTAACCATCCATCAACTCGAAATCAAGTTCGAGTCCCCCAAACCAAACCTGGCAGCAGACAAGCTTCAAAACCCCAAAACCTGTCAACGGCGAGATCTCTCTCCTCCGACCAGCGTTGAACCTGAAACTCCGGCCCCTTGCTCGTCTTGGTCCCCGCAACCATCACACCAAAACTAGTTGCACTCGATCCTCCAGAGGAATAATGCAAAAGGAAATACCAAAGCCTATCAAAACTAGGTTTTCAAACCAAATCGATCAATCACCATCACCACGGTGAACTTCCACCACAACCACCATTTTTCTCATCACCACTGATCACCCATCCATCACCAGAAGAAAAGCCAACCCTCCAAATACTCGAGATCATTAGAAATTCCTTCATTTCCATTTCCCAGTAAAAACAGCAATACTCAAGAATCCCAATACTAAGAATGGTAATTCTGGTTTCAAAAATCAAGTTTTAGATTTAGCCTTCGATTCATATACTTGAATCCATGAAACATTTAAATTGGGATTTGACTTATTTAAGTTTATACTGTTGTTTTAGAATTTCCAGAGACAGTGCAATGTTATTTTAACTTAAATAAGTTTTTAAACTAAAAACTATGATATAATAAACATATTTTGTTCAAGACTCAAACTCAAATCAAGATTGATTCAAGAGAAATTGTTTTAAGATCAGATCTTGAACCTGGAAACTGGAATCAGAAAAGAAAACAAACAATCCAGACACACAACCATGCACACAATCAAATATTCATATACATGCACAGAGATATACTTATAAACATACTCACAAGCATACTATTTTTCAGAGATAAGCATTGCAACCATTTTATAAACTTATATATTCAAAACAGTAATGTTACTCACCTGTAGTAGAGATGGAACAGAGCTCTAAGTTTGCAAACTGTTTTTGAAAGCTTCTGTTGATTTTAAAAACCAGAGTGCATTGTTGTTAAAACTTGTATGCAGGCTTAACTCCATATGCATTTGAATCTTTACATTGGAAAAGGCTTTAAATTTGCAGTTGCATGCTTTAATGGCTTGATTCCCAGGTTTCATTTTCCATCCCCAGGTTTTTAAAAGAATGCAGACTTCATTTTGAATGGGATTACAGGATGCAGGCAAGCTTGTTTTTTTTTTTAAATTTCCAGAATGTGGAAATGCAGAGGCTAAACCCAGATTTAATTTGAAAATACTTGGGTTTGAAGACTTGCAGATGCATGCATGTTTGTTTCTTCTCAATTTTGAAATGCAGATGCTCAGTTTTGAACAAAAATGCAGGCAGGTTTTCAATTCACTTTTGAATGAAGAAGGGTTTGCATGCTTCTGGAATTAAAAAAAACTGAGTTGCAGGCTTTTGTTTTAAGAGGGGTTTACTGATTAGATTATGGAGAACAGATTTGAAAAATATACTGGTAAGCTTTTTGTTTGAAGAAGAATTTCTGATTTGTTTGTGGAGTGGATTGAAGATATTGATTTGGTTTTGAGAAATTGTTATTGGTTTGTTTTCAGCTGAGATCTTTTCTTAGAAGAAAATGAACATTAGAAAAAAGAATGAGTATGAAGAAAAACATGTTTTTATGTAAGATAAAAATGATTTATTTGTAAATTAAAAGAAAAATTAAAAATAAAAGGACACTTGTCTCAACTCATACTAATATGCCAACACTTGTCCCTTTAGTGGCTTAAAATGTTAACATTTGTTATTATACACATGTTACTTATTTTTAATTTGTTTTTATTTAATGAAATCCTCTTTTCTTTATTTATCAAATACATGTATATATATTTTATCTTCATTTTTAAAATGTTTATGCATTTCTTTTTAAAGAAAAAGAAATGAAACAATTTATATAAAAGTGAAAACTTGCTTACATAATTTAAATATGGTTATTCATATATGTTAATTCATTTGAATTCAAAATAAATTCAAGTTCAAATGTTATTCATACATTTAAAATCCAATTTTAAAACTAATTTATATTAACATACTTAATTTTAAAAATAATAATATTGTCTTTTAAAACATATCTATAATTACACATTTATTATTATTATTATTTAAAAATAACATATTTATTCAATTTAAATCATTTATAAAAGAAATTATAAATTACATATCACTTATCTTATTTAACTTATTTAAATGAAACAATGTTTATATATAAAAGTGTATTTTAAATTTACTTATACAATTCAAATTATCAAAATGAATTATTAGGATTTAAAACAAGATTTTATTTGTTAATTAATTTCAATTCAAAACTTATCCAATTACAATATATATATAAATATATATACATACATTATAAATAGGAAATCATTTTATTAGCTTTTAAAAGATAAAATTTATCAATTAAACATTTATTTAATTGAATTATTCAATCAAGTTAATTTTATAAACAAAATTTTATCAAATCAATTTAATTTTAATCACAGATTATTAAATTGATATTGCTAAAATTTCCGGGATATCACAGAAGAAGTGGAAATGCACAGTTTTGACAATATGCAACAAAGTTGTAAAACAGAGAAGTGAATTGAAATCAATAAGTTGTGAAACAGAGAAAGTTGAGGCAATCACAATGTAACTAGTGGAATGAAAATTGTAAAACAAAAAATAGTGAATGTAATGATTTTTTTTTTTTTGAACTTTGTATGTTTTTTATTATATACAAATGCCAATGAAAACTAGACAAACAACAAGCATACAAACAGGAATTGAAACCAAACTTAAACACAGATTCTTTTCTTTTTTTTAAACTAACACACAAAACACACACAAAAGAAAATCAAACAAAAATAATTCGAAGAATAGAAAATAAAATCAAAACAGTTCCCCGGCAACGGCGCCAAAAACTTGTTCGTCGAAGGAAATTCTATCGGTTTAGAAAACCGTCGAACGAATTTAAATTTAAAAATAACCGCAAGCGCACGGTGTACGAATGTAGCACGTGGCGAATACGGGTCGATCCGCAGGGAATTAATGATTTTAAAATTCTATTCAATCAAATTATACCAAAGTCGAGAGTGTGTTTAAGCTAGAAAATGACAAAATGAACTAACTAACAAAAAGAAAAGAAATGCAAATATGAGAGTTAAATGACAATTTAGAGAATAAATCCACTCTCTTGATCATGTAGTTCAACACATGAAATCATGATCTCTCTTTTATGGTCATTAGTGTTTTAATTGATGTATTTATTATAAATATGGCATATTTGAGCTATTGATTAGCCAACATAAGCCATCAAACTATAACACACCCCTTAAAACACTTACTAACTTTCATGAAAATTGATAAAGAAAATGAGAATGAACTCTATTTTAATTATGGCGTATTAACTATTGATTAGAAACATAGACCATCAAATTTTAATTTCAAATCACTTTCTTATGTCATAATCATATATTGATGAAGAGGCATTTGTGTTAGTGATTGTTTAAGCATAGCATATTTGGTGTCAACAATATAGACTATCAAATTCAAAGCAAAAACAACAAATGAAACCACTTCTATCATCATCATTAAGCACAAAAAGAGAGCATGAATTAACAAAATGTTGAAACTACATTAATTAGAGAGCTTCATTACCCCTAAATTGAAAGGATTTAGCTTCTCATATTTGTCATTTTATTGACAAATGTAGCTAACAACATGAAAGCAAAATGAAGAAGGAAAAGAGAGAAAAATGAAAAGATAAGCTAATTAACTTGCATAAAAGAAAAGAGATCTACACTACAACGTAAAATAGAGGCATGTAAAAGGAAAGAGCATGTATTAATAACATAAAAAAAGGAAATTACATGAAAATAAAAATGGCTAAGTAGCCATGAAAAGAGAAAGAGAGCTTTCTTTTATTTGATCTAAACTAATGAAGAGGAAGAGGAAGAGAGGAGGTCTAAGAGAGACTAGAGAAGAGATCGGGGCTACATGAAACATAAGGGGTTATTTATACAAGCATGAAACCCTAATCCATAATTTGGGGAATGCCCAAAATGCCCTTGGAGGAAGTGTGGTGGCCAAGTTATCATTAGCTTTATTAATCCCCCACTTAAATGTACATGAAGCTTTAAATGTCTTTTAGCATGTGCATTAGCCTTTAATTTGTACATTAAGATAGTGGGTAGGTGGGGTCCTCCATGTTCTTCACTTTGAATTATTTCCATCTTCATTCCTTTATTTCTTTGTGCATGCATATTCCTTCATGAAACCACTTGTAATTAAGTTTAATTTCCTACAAAATAATATAAAAATTTCCAATTAAATTTTCTCAAATTAATATATGCACAAAAATGACCATTTTGCCCCTGGATGAAGATGAATATGTGACAATTTCAAATAATATGAATTTTGGTTTAAACAAGTTAAAATAACCCAATATGATCATTTATTTAATTTAAATAGATTAAATATGGTGGTAAAAATATGCACATTTACATGCACATCACTCGAGTCTTGCAATGAGACTCTAGGAATAAGTCCCGATCTACCGGGTCTACCTCTTTTTGATGCAAGTGGAAAAGGAAAAACCCCGAAACTAAAAGACATCAAGATTCTTCGAGTAAGGATGTCGGAGCAGGGTTTAGAGATTTCAGCATTATTTTTTGTCGACTTCGATGAGCTCATGAAAGGGGACTTCAAATTCGACATGATGCCATCCTTTTCGGGTGATATTGCACAAGTAATTATCTTGGTCCCACGTACAACAACCAATGTCAATCGGATCCCACCTACGATAGACATTTTTCCCGGTTCGTGACGACGTCCTAGGCCCATATTAGGAGCACACAACACATTATACTTGGATTAGACTTATTTCCATTCTCTATTCCACCATATCTTTTGCTTCACAAGAAATTCTCATCACTTCTACCTCGATTTCGACCCCAACTAATATTTCATCCTCTTCCCTTATTATTACTGCTCCTGGTGCTTCTCACCCCCGCCGGAGGCCTCCTTATGTTCTTCCTTCGGGTCCCCCTAAGCTCGTCTTTTTGAAGATAAGCTATATAAGCAATATATTGATTTTCTTCCCCAACAACGGCCTCAATGTGGTAGCATCGTCCTTTGTAACGATCAAGACTGGTAAGTCATCAGTCCACACAGTTGTCCAGGTACCAGTAGAAGATTCGGCGGCTACCGCAGCCCCCGTGCTTCAAGGTTTGTTCTTAAAGAGGGTTAAGTTTTACCTGGATCTCCACCCCGTTCGTAGGGATTCTTTCATGCCACATCTCCAAGCTATCAAGAATGACCTAGAACAAGCCGAGAGATGGGAGAAGCTCTACAAACAGCTGGCTGATACAAATAAGAATAACTATCAGGAGATCCTTTGCTTCGAATCTGAGAAAGACGATATCGAGAAGGTGTTGGTTGATCGGGGTGCTAAGATCAAACAGTTAGAGGAAGAGAAGAAGGCGGCTCTTTGTGGAAGTAGGAGAACCGTTGGCCCGATGATGGAGTTGAAGGAGGCACATGAAAAAGTTGAGATCATTTAGAGGGATGAGATCAAAAAGACTAATGCTGAGGAGGCTAAGCTAAAAGAAGAAGTGGTTGCTTGTAATGCCATCATTGAAGCTTAGAGAAAAACCATCACATGCCACGATTTAATTGTTGAACGACATAACAAAACCACCACCGACCAAGCTGAGATCACAAGAATGCCGTTAAAGTTGAGAAGGCTGTAGTGCGGGCAGATTACTTGGATCTCCAGCATGTCTTCGATAGAAAGATGGAGAAGTTGGATGTTAAATTTGGAACTTTTATGTTAACTCTATGTTGCATAAGAGGAGCCTCGGTTATCTCGAACAGAAGTACCCTCGCACTCTTTCCCTTGTTTGGGAGGAAATCATATCCTGCTTTGCTAAGAGCGGCGACATTTATTCAAACCAAGAGTTATAAGCCGCTTATCTTAACGACGAATCCAAGAAAGTGCTAATCGAGGGCTAGGAGATCCTCCGGATCGAATGGGAGAAGGATGCCACTGATGTTTCCTTGATGACCTCCACCGACGAGCTTACCAGGCCTTCTACCTTCGGCGTGGGCAAACCATCAGAGCAGCTCCACGATCAACCAATGAGTTCAGGGCTTGAAAATGTTCCTCATATGGTAGGGCCCTCAAAAGAAAGCGATGGTGGTGAATTTGAGGTCGTCGTTCACGATCGTTCCTATGGTGGTACAGGTAACGTCCATGCTTCTTTCGAATTCGGGAGCCTCCATCTTACGCCACAAGAGCAAGAGGATTTTAATGCTTTCCTTTTTGATCGTATAGGTCCATCCACTTTTTCTATTGACGCGCCAACTACTTCGGCGCCCGTGCCTTCTGCTATTTTCACATCTTCTACGATTTTAACCGTATTTGCTCCAATTTTCACATATATATCTAGTTCGCAGTCGGGGCTTAAAGTTGAGAAGATAGCTGTGCTCCATGGCCAAGATGAACCATCGGCGTCTTTGAAAGGTGATATAATTACAACAGAGGCCAGGGAGTAGGAAATGCAGATGGGGTAGCCATAGAAGACTCAGCACAATTTGATTGCCGTCAAGAAGGAAAAAGTGGAGGCAGCCAATGCTTCCAAGAGATCCCAGATGTCAAGAAAACGAAAGGGAAAGGAGGCTCTTCTGAAAAACTTTTGAATGAGGAGGAGGAGATTGCCACCTAAGTGAAAGTTGACATTATTAGCAACAAAAACTCTCTTGAAAAGAAGTAGAAAATACCAACAAGAGGCGGAAAGGGAAGCGATGGAAAGAAGCATTGAGCGGCTGGCATAAGGATGGACTTGATTTTGGAAAATATCTTGCAAGAAGACTGACTTTTTTTTATTTCTTTTTGCGTCATTTTGTTCAAGTGTAGAGTCTGCACTTTGCGCCCTTACTGTAGAGTCTGTATTTTCCTTTTGCTGGCCGTTATTGTGTGGGTATATCCCCAATATTTTGATCCTGTGTATATAAAAATACAAGTAATACATTGATATTTTGACTGTAATTTTGTTTATCTATTTATATATATTCTGTGTACTTGTGCTTGTTCATATCATACTTTTCTAATTCTGTAATTATAGTCAAAGCCCTTCATTCGTAGTGAGAGAACCTAGAAATTATCAACACTTTAGCAATTAATAGAGCTTTAAAAATCAACAAAACTTAGAGAATTTTTGTTTTAGAAATTCATAAAACTTCTAAAAACTCTAAAACTTTGAAAGTTTTGTTTAGAATTTTAAAACAGGTATATACTTTTTGTTTGGAAGTTCATAAAACTTTGAGATAGAACTTGTGAACTTATTATTGTTTGAAGTGACGAAACTTGTGAACTTATTGTGTTTGCGTGATTTTGTGTTCGTGTGTTTCTGTCCCAGTAAAGGTGTATGCCCCCCCCAGTTTACAAGGCTGTTTACATCAAATAATTTTTAAGTATCTGGTAACTTAGGGTTTAGATAATCTCTATTGAAAATCCGGCTAAGTCATGACTTGATTTTCCTTTCTTCGGAAGTTTTGCGGCCTTAGCATGTAGTCCCAGTTTCTGGCAGTATTCAAGTAAGTATGCGATTCATGCTTGGATATGTATTGTCAATCATTGAGTGTCTTCCTTCTAGCACCAACTTTTCTTGGCTATATGCATGATGTTTCTCACGCTCTTTGGTGTTGCCCATCTTCGGGTCATGTGAGGGGCTATTATCTTGGGATTAAGCGTACCACTTGTGTAGTACGCGGCATTCGGTTCTCCTTGATGTCACCCATCTATGAGTGACGTAGTGAGTGTGAGTGTGGATTCTTTTCAGTGTTGTTTATCTCCAGGTAACACGAGAATTTGGTTTTCGATGATTCTTTGTATTTCCTATCTCCGGGCTATGCAAGAGGTTTATTTTTAGCTTCCTCGGCATTGCCTATCTTCGGGTAACGTGAGAATTTTTTTCAATGTTCGTCGGCGTTGCCTATCTTCGGGCAATGCGAGGGGTTTATTTTTTATGTTCATCAGCATTGCCTATCTCCAGGCAATGGGGAGTTTGTTCTTGATGTCCCTTAGTGTTCCCTATCTCAAGGAAACGCGAGGAGTTTGTTTTTGATGTTCCTTGGCGTTGCCTATATCCGGGCAATGCAAGGAGTATGTTCTTGATGTTCCTCAGCATTGCCTATCTCCAGGAAATGCATGGAGTTTTAGCTTGAGTGTGTAGCTTGTGAGATGCACAATTTTCTATGCTCATTGGCGTTGCCTATCGCCGAGCAGCACAAGGACTTTAAATTTGGGTGCGTTGCTTATGAGATGTGCGGCTTTCGATGCTCCTCGGCATTACCTATCTTCGGTCAACGCGTGGAGTTTAAATTTGGGTGCATGCTTAAGAGATGCGTGGCTTTCGACACTTCTTGGTATTACCTATCTCTAGGCAATGCGAGGAGTTTTCAGTTTGAATGCACGGCTTACAACATGCATGCATTTTGATGTTCCTCGACGTCGCCTATCTTCGAGCAACGCGAGGAGTTTCAGTTTGAATGTGCGGCTTTTGATGCTCGTTGGCGTTGCCCGTCTCCAGGTCGCGTATGGAGTTTAAATTTGAATGTGCGGCTTATGAGATGTGCGACTTTTAATGCTCCTCGGCGTGCCTGTCTCCGGGCAATCTCGAGGAGTTCGTTTTGAGGTTCCTTGGCTTTGCCTATCTCCATGTAGCACGAGGGGTTCGTTTTTGGAGCTCCTCGGTGTTGCCTATCTCTGGATAACATGAGGAGTTGGTTTTTTAAGTGTTCCCAGCATTGCCTATTTTCGGGCAATGCAAGGAGTTAATCTCCCGGGGTTGCCGGGGCAACACCGGTTTTTCGAGAGGTAAGGACCGAGTTCCACCGATTCGACGGTTTGAGTCGATTTGCTTCTGTCGACTCGACAGGTAGTTATTATGAACATGGTTTAATTGGTTCAAGAAGTAAACTTTATTAAGGAAAGCAAGGAAAATTCTTTTTTTATTTACAATTCCACCTACCTTTTTGAGATGGCTTATCTGCTGAAAAATAGAAAATACATAAAACTTTTTTTAAAATGAAATAAGGGTGGAGAGATTCGCTATTCCAGGATCTATGAACTGTAACCCCGTCAACGATTGTCAGCTTGAAAGTCCCATCCCTGAGCTTTTGATTAACTACATATGGTCCTTCCCATTTTGGTCCAAAGGCTTCCGGTACAAGGTAAACTCGCTGAGCACAAGATCTCCAAATTCGAAGATCTGACTATGAACTTTGGAGTTGAAGTAACATGCAACCCTTTTTTGGTGGGCATCCGTTCTCAACTCTACTTCTTATCTTTTTTTCATGGACCATGTCTAGCGATTTGAGTAGGAGTTACTCATTTTGTGCTTGATTAAAATTCAGCCTTTGGCGCGAGGGGACTTCTAATTTAATAGGAACCATTGCTTTTGAACCATATGCTAATGCGAATGGAGTGTGGCCAGTTGCCGCTTTGTATGTTGTCTTGTATGCCCATAGTGCGAGTGAAAGTTCGTTAACCCAATTTCCTTTTGCTTTTGTTAATCGCTTTTTGATGGTGGATTTGATGACCTTGTTTATTGCTTCCACTTTCCCATTTGCATGCGGATAAGCCACTGCGGAAAAACTTTTTTCCATTCGGAAGCGCCTGTAGAAGTCTTTGAACTTGGCACTTTCAAATTGGGTTCCATTGTTAGTGATGATTTTTTATGGCACACCAAACCGGTAAATGATGTTTTTAATGACCAAGTCGATAAATTTCTTTGTGGCTATGGTGGCCAGCGGTTCCACTTTGGACCATTATGTGAAATAAACTATGAAAACTATAGCATATTTGGCTTCTCCTTTAGCTATTGGAAGGACACCAATCAGATCAATCCCCCGAATCACAAATCACCATAGGCTGACCATTTATGTCAATTCTGTTTAAAGAATTCTCTTGATTTTTCTAAATCATTGGCAGCGATCGCATCTTCTAGCGTGATCTGCGGCGTCGTGATTTATTGTTGGCTGAAAGTATCGTATCAAAGGACTTTCTTTACCAGCGTTTGCCACCCAATGTTGTCTTCGCACTCGCCTTCATTTACTTCCTTCAGGATTCGTCGTGCTTCATCATCGGTCACACATTTAAGAAGGGGGGTCGGGAACCTCTTTCGATAGAGTATCCCATCCTAGTTCATGAACCATGGCATCTTGCGGAGGAGCTTCTTCCGTTGATTTCGGTCAGTTGGTAGGGCTCCTTCAAGTAGATAGTCCTTTATCAGTGTCGTCCATGTATCTGGCTTGATGGTCGTCTTTAGAATCTAGTCCACGTCCATTTCGTCTATGCTTAGGTTGGTTAGCTTTTCAACCGGAATCAATCCCAATGACTGGGCTTCTCCGGAGCTTGCCGGCTTGTCCAAATAGTCTGGCTTGCTGTTTTGCTCTCGTAGGATGTGAGTTATGGTGTAGTG
Organism: Allium cepa; assembly: GCA_030765085.1. Taxonomy (NCBI): domain Eukaryota; kingdom Viridiplantae; phylum Streptophyta; class Magnoliopsida; order Asparagales; family Amaryllidaceae; genus Allium; species Allium cepa. The sequence continues at coordinate 241,258,454 of CM060944.1, forward strand.
CTAGATATCACTTAATAGCTCTTTTACTTTGCATAGGTACAGGGTGAGGTTTTCCCCATGCGCTTGGTACTCCCCTTTCACTTAATAGATGACCAATTGGGATTCGCTATACATGTGAATAGATTTTATCTCGAGTTCCTTCATAACCTTTAGTCCAGTGATCAAGGCTGCGTACTCTGCTTCATTACTTGTTTCTAGGAATTCCAAGCTTAAAGCATAGCTAATGGACCGTCCCTCGGGGGTTTCAAGCACTACCCCTACTCCAGAACAAATGTTGTTTGATGGATCGTCGATGAAGAGATACCATTGCCTCCTTATTTCTAACTGAACTTCCTCCTCGTTGTCCCTTATAGTAAATTCGGCAATGAAATCATCCAAAGCTTGCCTACTTATTACTTTTCTTTGATGGTATGTGACATCATACTAACTCAACTTTATATTCCACTTGAGTAGTCATCAAGGCCAATATTAAACTTGCTTCAGGGGCTGGTCAGTCAATATTTTAATCGGATGAGCCTGGAAGTATGGTCGAAACTTTCGGGACACGATCAGAAGGCAATACACAAGCTTCTCTAGTTTAGGTAATTCTTCTCTGCTCTGGTGGATCATTTGCTAATGTAGTACATGGGTCGTTGGATTCTTGCTTCTTTCAATACAGGAGCGGCACTCAGTGCATACAGGGAAACTACTAAATAAATGAACAAGTCTTCTCTAATGACTGGTTTCGATAGGTTGAGGGAGTTTCCATGTGTCGTAATAATTCCTCGAAAGCTATTTGACAAGCTTCACTTCATTCAAAGTTTTTCTTTCTCTTTATTAGCGCATTGAAGAATGGTATACACTTATCTATAGCTTTTAAAATGAATCGACTCAGTGCTACAACTTTTTCATTCAAGCTTTGAAGTTTCTTCTTATTTTTAGGGTCTCGGACTTCCCGTAAGGTCGTTATTTGCTTTGGATTCGCTTCAATGCCCCAGGCACGTACTATGGATCCCAAGAATCTCCCGAAGGCTACTCCTAAGTGACATTTAAGCAAGTTGAGCTTCATTTCGTATTTGCGGAGTATTTCAAACATTTTTGTGATTGTCTAGAGGGTTAGCAGCTACACTGGATTTGACTAACATATTGTCCACATAAACTTCCATAGTCTTCTCAATTTGGCATTTGAACACAGTATTCACTAGCCTTTGGTACATTGCCCCATGTATTTTTCAAACAGAATGGCATTACTCTATTGCAGTACAGTCCCAAATCGGTGATGAAGCCGGTGTTCTCTTGGACTGGTTAATGCATCATGATATAGTTATAGCCCAAGAATGCATCCATAAATGATAGAAGCTCATGTCCTGTTGTTCCATCCACCAGTTGATCAATTTTGGGGAGCCGGAAGCTATCCTTCAGAGATGCTTTGTTAAGGTTTGAGAAATCAATACAGATTCGCCATTTTCCATTAGATTTCTTGACTAGGACAATATTCGATACCCATTCGAGGTAGGTTGCATCTCGAATGAAGCCGTTAGCCACTAGTTTATCTACTTCCTCTCTCAATACCTTGGACCATTTAGGGACCAAACTGCGCCTTTTTTGCTCAACCGCGGTGAATTTAGGGTCAATATTAAGGGCATTACATGCAATCTCGAGTGATACCCCACACCATTGGAGTGCGTCCAAGCAAATACATCCAAATTGGCATGAAGGAACTTGGTTAGTTCCGACCGCATCTTGCTTCCAAGATGTGACCCAATCTTCAGGACTCGCATTGGGTCATCCATACAAACTGGGACAGACATTGTCAGTTCTGTCGGTGCCACCGATCCCCCCTGAACTATTCTTCCTAGGGTCCAAAGCCTCGTCGAATTTGCTATGGTCCCTTACCCAAGAGCGGCTCTATAGTTGCTATTCGGGGGGTTCACAAATGTAGAGGGTTTTGCCCATATCGTTTCCTTTTTACTTTCTTCTCGACTCGTGCAATTCCACGATATAGCATTCCCAGGCGATGCTTTGGTTTCCCTTCATAATTCTGACTCTGTGATCGGTAGGGAACTTCATTGTAAGGCACCAATGGGCCAATGCTATTCTGAAATCGGTTAACGTAGGTCGTCCCAAGAATGCATTGTATGCTGACATTTGATCCACGATCACAAAAGTCTAAATGAGAGTGACTCGTCGCTCACCCTCGCTAAACTCCACAGGTAGGTCGATTGTTCCCACCGGTTGTTTGGGTTCATCGGTGAACCTATGAATCTTAGTTTGTCATGCGGATACACATTTCATGCCAATCTTCATTGGGTCAAAATGACATTAAAGTATGTTAACTCAACTGCCACGATCAACCGACACTTGTCAGACTACGGTAGAACCGATTCCTACTATCAAAACCATTAGGTCAAGAGTTGGGGCTTCAATCCCTTCGGTGTCCCGATTGCTGAACACTATGTCATCGCTCAGAACCTTTTGCTGCTTGACACAAGTTTCATCATCTATTGCTAAAAACGATTCCTTTAGGGCATGCTTTAATGAACACATATATTGCTCCATCTTTCCCTAACTTCTTTGGGCGGACATGTTCCCCCAGATATTGTTTTGATAATAAGCCTCCGGTCAGTTCGTTTTGGACCTTCTTCGCTAGTTTCAGCTTGATTTCTTTGCTCTCTGGGAGGTTGAGGGACCATAGGTTGATTAGGTTTTTGTAGCTTTTTCGAATATTATTGAAGTTTGTTGTCTCGGATTAATCCTATGATGAGGTCATTAAGGAGGGGGCATTCGCTTGTATTGTGTGTGTGCGTCTCGTGGAAGCAGCAGAATTTCCCTGAGCGCTTTTGCTGTTCCATTTCCTCCTTTCTAAGAGGTTTCTTATGGTATTCAGTTTCTTGTGTTGTGTGATAAATACTCTCCGGAGTGTCATTCAAAAGGGTATAGTCTCCTTGTCTAAAGCCTTTAAATCTTTTGTCGCTACCACTACTATTTCTTGTATCGGATTTCTAGTTTATTATCTTTTGATTCCCACTCTTTTCCGTGGCCCCTTGAGTACTTCCAGTATTACGCGTTTTTTGATTTGCTGCCGCGTCATTTTTTCCGACGTTCATCTATTGTGTACTAGTAAACTCTCTTGCCAGTTCTTATACTTCCTCCAATCTCAAGTATTGGCTTGCTTTACTATTGAAGTCTTTCCTGTTGGTAGCTTGCTTCATCTTAATCCATTTCCCTAACTCTGTTTCTGGGCGAATAGCACGGACTAACCCCATAAAACCCATATCCTCATTGGGGTATCTTACTTCCGTCATCGCGGTGTTAAACCTTCTCATGAATTATTTCAATGACTTGCTGCGCCTTTGGACCAATCTAGATAGGAACATGACATCCTTCAGTTGTGTGGTGTGAAGCCTGAAGTGGCCAAGGAATTTCGTTGCAAGTTGGTGAAAAGTAGAAATAGATCTTGGAAGGAGTCTGGTGAACCACATAGACATGATTCCTTCTAGAAAATAGGGAAACGTTGGCAGCGAACAGCCTTTGGAGCATTGGTTCCATCCATATACCAGATGTACTAGTACAAATAGGGTTTTGGGTCCTTCATTCTATCGGAGGAGGGGATAGTTGGCATAGTGAATTTCTTTTGGTATCTTTCATTTAAGATTTCATCGGTAAAAGGGGTTTGACTCGAGGCAGATCCCCATACATCATCCTTTCTATTTTTACTCTTTCCCATCAGTCGTTTGACCATGTCTGCTATGTGTGCTTCTGCTGTCCGATAGTTTTGGGGGCGGCAATCAATTAATACGCCAAGTGTTTGGTTCAGCAAACGGTCTTGACATTTGGGTTGAAGCCTAGGCCCTCCTGTTTCTAGGAGAGCCACTCAGGTGGGACCCCGTTGGCCTATAGCTGGCTTGATTGAAGTAGTTTTGACATTTCTAGCATCTTCGAACGCATTAATGTTCTCTTCTATCTGATTTCCTTGCTCTCCATCTTTTGAATCAGAGAGATTGACAACTATGTCTTCCTACGGGGTTTTAGCCCGTTGATTCAAGTTCAAGATCGGTTTCCTTGCGCCAGGTGGAGTATTCTCATTCTCTTCCATATTGCATGCCGACGTTACCTTTCTTTGTGGCTGCTTTCCATTCCTCCCATGTAGTTTGGAATGGAGGAATTCTCTTATTCTACAGCAGTCACTAGTTCAGGCACAGTCCTTGGGGTCAACAGAGCATTGAGCTTCTCCATTAGAGCCTTTAGACTATTTTCCATTTTCTGGTTGGTCTCCTCAGCCATTTTATTCAGCTAGTACGTGGTGACGACTTCATGCTGACTAGAGGATGTTGGTACCTTAGTCCCTATGCTAGCACCATTTACTTCAGCTTGTTGGAGACTAGCACCTTCTCCAACTATTACTACCCCTATGGATCTCCCTGAGATAGTTCTTCTTCTAGGAGATATTGATCTTAAAACACCGAGTTTTTCAAGCAAAGATTAGGGATCTAACTTCTAGACCTATGGGATCCAAAGTTGATAGCTAGATTCCTGAGTTCTGTTCTCAGTCAGAGGACCAAATGTTGAACTAAAAAATGGACCAACACCCTGGTTTGGATTTGAAAGCACCAGCCCTGTCCTAATAGAGCAATATCACAGATCACATATATAAAGAAAGAACATTAAAAGAAAGTAGACAGCATTTTTTTATAGTGGCTCGGTTGTTAATGAAGCCTACGTCCACTTTATAGTTTTATTATAGATTGAATGTTGTTAAAATAGATGTTTGGTTGCAAGGCTCTTATTATTTTCTAGCTAGATTGAATCTCCAGAATTGGAATCCACTGGAGAATCACAATGTATTCCTTTGGAAATTGTTGTATGGGATGTAGATAGTGAAGAATAGTTCCAACAGAGCTTCAGCAACCAGCGCGGAGAAGATCCTCTTTATGTTGCAAGTTAGATAGTATTTATATGAATCAAAGACCTTCTGGGCCAGGCCATGTCTTCATCATCTCGCAGGTAGGTAGTATATGACCTGGAGGAGTTTAGTTTGCAAAACAAGTTAGAGCCATGGGTCACTAGCGACCCATAGACTTGGCTCGTTTTACGAGTCAACGTCTTGGCCTCTTTATAGCATTCCTTAGTTGTTTTGTTCGAAGGCTTAAGGAGAGGCATGGGTCACTGATGATCCAGCCACTTAGGATTGTTTTGGAGTCTGGAACTTGAGATGTTTCCATAGCCTTTTATCATAGTTGTTATGTTTTGATGGCAATTCACTATCTGTTTAGGTTCAGCTGCTGATTTGACTAAAGGAATGCTGATCTCTCGGCTTCATTGATCCCAGTCGTTGTTTTAATCGTATAACTTGGCCTTTGTCGATCCCTTGTCTTAGCTTTTCTGGTTAAGTCCTGAACCATCTCATCTATATAAGGCTGTTCTGTATTCTATTGGTTTTTGCTGGGTTATAAACCTAGATAACAATATAATACACAAGCATTTTGATGATGGTTATCCTTTTCTTTTTAGCAGACAACCAAGCTTGCATCGCATGTCTATCATGTGTCACAAGGTATTTTGTCACATTCTTCTGATGTTTGTTGGTTGGTCATTTTATATTTTTAAACAGTTGATCCTCTTTTGACATGTTTAGGCAAGGATTATGCAATGGAGAACCTTAAGATTCAACGATTGTATATGCAATCTGTATAATGCTGATTTTGATGGTGATGAGATGAATATACATGTACCACAAATAGAAGAAGCTAGGAAAGAGGCATTTATTCTTATTGGATTATGATCCATTAATTCTTTACTACACTTTTACGGAACCTAATTTGCATATGCTATTTCATAACTCTTTGATGCCAATCAACATATAAATTGCAAAACATAATCATACTCTTAACTCAAGTTTTAAGATAAGAAACTTATATTAAATCAATCTGTTTATATTTCTACGGGTAAAGATAATTTGTGTATGCCCAAACGTTGGGAAATTTTAGTTGCTTTGACATAAGATTTTCTGCCTTCCTTATTACACGAAAGGACATATTCTATGATCGTGCTTCCTACTCCCTTACGTGTTTATATATAAGTGGTGGGAGAGAATCCATTTATTTGCCATTTCCTTCTTTGTTGAAGGTAAAATGTGAAGTTTCTTTGTTGAAAGGTCTAATTCGTTTTATTTTTAATGTTTTCTTCATTTTCCTATTTCCCATTATGTTTATTATAATATAAAGGAAAAATGGTGTATTCTACATTGAATTTATAAGATTTTAGATGCCTTACAAGAGCTTCGACATATATCATTTTACTTTCTTGACTTGAATTTAGGTAAATATAGTTTCAGATAGATAAGGTTAGGCAGTAGAGCCACATGTGTTCTTTTACTATATAGTTTGTTATGGATTTCAAAATATAACATAACATTAAATTATTGCATAAAAGAGCGCTCAAATATAAACGTCAAGAAACATAAATTCAAGTTTCGGTTAATGTTAAATCTATAACCATCATCCTATAAAATAGTTCGGAAATGTTTGTTAACAAATAACTGGATATAAGAATGTATCGTAAATAAACAATGTCCATGCTTATTCATTATTGCTAAAGATTGCACATAAACTTTGATCCACCTATAGTTTTCACCTTTAACATGGATCCGAGCAAACTGAATACCCAATATACTCACGTACATCTCACGTACATGCGTAAAGGTTGTGTCATAAATTTTGATTTGAAATTTTTGTCTTCCTAAAAGAAAAACTTGGTTTCCTATAAACAATTGAAATATATTGTTGGTCATTGAATCATGCTCATATACTGCTCCTCACACTGTATGGCTTCACAAAAAACTATTATTGTTGAGATTTTATGATTTTATGCTCATACATTTTCTTATGTTTCTATGAGTTTGTGAATTGATTTTGTTTTCAAATTTTTTTGATATAACTATCTTGCTTTCAGTTCAATTATAAAGATGGATGTAGGTTGTTTGGTTGTTGAAGAATATTAATTAGATTAATTATGGTATTCAATGTGCTAATTAGTATCTTTTACTTCTTTGACAACTGAATTTGCCAACTGTTGAACATGACCATGTAACAAGAGGCTCGGTATAGATACCTCGTTCGGCATAAGGCCTCTTTCGACACAGATGTGTCGCTCGGCAGAAGGACTCGTTTAGCACAGATATGTCGCTCGGCACAAAGCCACGTTCAACCAGATCACCTCAATGGGCATGAAGCCTTGCTCGGCATCCCCCCGATTGGCATGAAGCCTCGCTCGGCATATACCTTTGATCGGCATGAAGCTCTCTGCATCTCCCTTCGATCGGCATGAAGCCTCGCTCGGCATCTCCCCTCAATCGGCATAAAGCCTCGCTCGACATCTTCCCTCGCTCGGCACAAGCCTCGTTCGGCACATGCCTCGTTCGGCGTATGAGTGTCGTTCAACACGCATCCCTCGTTCGGCATACGATTGCCTTTCGGCATGCATTCCTCGCTCGGCATACGAATGCCGTTCGACCTGGATATGTGGCTCGACATATGAGTGTCATTCGGCATGGAAACCTCGCTCGGCATTCTATGGTTCGACCAACCTCACTCGACAATTTTCGTTTGGCATCCCTAGATCGGTGCACAGGATCTACTTACCACGGTCTGAGATATCTTGTTCATAGGCCCGTGAGGGAAGTCCAACCCATCTTCGTCTATAAATAGAAGGGCAGGGACACAGTGGAATGGACCTTATTTCGAGAACATTGGGGAGAATCTACCACTTTCAAGACACATGCTTTTCAGTTATCACTTGTACTCAAGTCATTATTGTTTGGATTGTATCTGTATTCAATCTATTGTGAAAACAATAAAGATTAAAACTCAAAGTGGATGTAGGCAATTACGCTGAACCACTATAAATCCGGTGTTCTTGTTTTTATAGTTAATTTAGCATGCAGTTCTCTGTTTTTATTTACTTTCTTCATTAATCTCTCTACACAATCTTTCTCAAGGGTGTTAGTGACTAATTCTGGTGCTAACATTTTGATGCTTTTACTGAGAGTCGAATTCTCAAGTCGCTAGGATGCGCTTTGTAGCTACTTGATTGAATAAATCCTCCGAAGGAGATCTAAGTCATTCATAGGATGTCCGTTGATTCTACTCGAAGTTTCTACCGATAACTCTACTATGGAAAGACACGTACCAGATCAGCCTCTCATAACGTGGACGTCAATGAGACTCCTAGCATACAGCAACTAGGACCTAGCAATCAACAAGCAAGCCTAGTTGTAGGAACCACCGCACAAAATCCAATGGAAGTTGTCACTAGAGCGGAGTTCAAAAAGTTGATGAGAGAACTTATGGAAAGCTAAAGACAACTTAGTGAGCAGATTCAAGCAAACGCTAACCTCATGGCTCATCTTACCCAGTAACAACATCAGAATGTTGGAAGTATCCCTATTCCTTATTCTTTATCTGATAGCTCGACTTCGTCCGATGAAACCCCCAAACGTTGACGCCGCAAAACTCAAACTACACAGGCAGGTGCTGCTGATCGATCAACTAGAGATCAATTACACCTTGGAGATCACACCCAAGCTGGAACATGAAACTTAGGATCTAGAGCATGTGTGGAAATTGGACGCCTGGCCCACCAATACCCTAATGAAGCTGGTCCCCATGATACCCATTTGGCAGATCGCCAATAGAGGAGACATCAACCCGAACGGTCCCATAGAATAGATTCCAACCTTCCATCTTCCACACAAACCCCGAACCTATCGGCTATGGTTAGACAGCCGATGAGAGAAAATCCAGGCTTAACCAATGAAGATTAGAGGATCTCGAGGAGTCATAATCCATTCACAGATACTATTCTACTGACCGAGTACCCTAGGAAGTTTAGCATGCCAACTATCCCAGCCTACAAAGCGAAAACTAATCCCCGACAACATGTCATGAGATATGAATGGATGATGGATTCATCTAGAGAAAATGATGCTACTGAGTGTAGATGCTTCCCAATAACTTTATCCGAAATTGCGACCATGTGGTTCACTGACTTCCACCATGGTCTATATCTAGCTTTGACGTATTGGTGACAAAATTTGTAGAACAGTTCAGGATACATGCCACTCATCCCATGGAAATTTTGTCCCTATCTAGTGTAATCCAGGCTCCAGGGGATTCATTGAAGGAGTACTTACAGAGGTTTAACGTTGCGGTTACTGAAGTTAGCAACCCTAATGACCACGCAATTCTGATGGCTGTAATGCGAGGAGTGGATCCGAATTCAGAGTTTGGAGATTGGTTGGCAAGAAAACTTCCGACTACGCTAGAGCATTTTTATTCAAAGGCTATCAGTTCATAAGAAGGGAGGAAGCCAAGTGGATAAGGTGAGATAAGGAACCAGGGCCTGTTTAAGGGATTGTGAAGAGCAACTCACTGTGAAACAATCCGGTGATGATTTGGGGAAGGTTCGTGTCAATGTCCTGAACAAGCCCAGGCAATCTAAAGGGTCCGGAGGAGAAAATCCCAAAAAGAAAAGAGAAATAGGAAAATGGAAGCCAAGGATTCCAACTTACAACGAATATACTCCTCTGAATGCATCCCTGGAGAATATTTACCTGTCAACTTGTAATACTTTTCAATACAGAAAGCCGCGCCCAAAGGAGTCAGTAGAGGAACAAAAGTGGACGGGAAGTACTACCGCTTCCATGAGAATTACGACCACAACATAGAAGAGTATAGACACCTCCACGATTCCATAGAAAAGCTAATTAGACAGAAAAAGTTGCAGGAGTTTGTCAAGAACCCGCAAGAAGGTAGGTAAGGAACATCAGACCCTGGACGCGGGCCGGCTCCACTCCATCCAGAGGAACCTGCCCGAACTGTAGGTAGACTAGTCATAAACACTATAGTCGGTGGACCTCACCCTACATACAAGAACTAGTAGGAAATGGAGTGGTATGCTGACTCCTTAAGGCATGTAGATTATGAGTGTTGTTCGAATGTGGAGGATGGGAACCCCGCTAAACAGCATCACATGACGAAGACGATATAATATTCAGGAGCCGAGATGCTGACCAGGTGGAGGCTCCTACCATTGACCCAATGGTCATATCCACGACAATCGGGCCAGCATTTGTGAAGAGAATTTTAATTGATTATGGAAATTCTTTTAACATCATCTTCAAAAAGGCGTATGACTAAATGAAGATGGAGACGAAGGATTTAAAACCATCTAAAGCCTGTATCCATTACTTTAATGGTGCAGCGACCGATGCAGTGGGGTATGTTGAATTGCCAGTTGAGCTGGGATAAGGTGAACGTAGGAGGGTGTGAATCCTACCTTTCATGGTTTTGGATGTTGGTTCTCCGTACAATGTGTTTCTGGGTCGACCGGCCCTAGCGGAGTTTAGGGCAGCTTTGGCCTCGAGGTGTCTAGCTTTGAAGTTCCCAACAGACAAAGGATTTAGTGTGGTGCATGGCGATCAGGCGACCGGTCGTGCATGTTATGTGGCTGAGCTAATAGAAGCCCAACGGAGAGAGAAAGGAAAGGTTGTGGACAGCTCCGTCCGCATCCGGAGCACTGACAATTAACGAGTAGTACCCGAGCTTTGGCTCGGGCAACATTCTCAGATCTATAAAGACATAGATCCGAGAGATGATGATGAGGAACCTGGGGAAGCAAAAGCGGCACCAGCTGAAAGATTCCAATCAACCGAGATGATCCATCGCGAGTACTTAAGATTGGATCAAAACACGACCCCTCGGTGGCCGAGGATCTGGCTGATTTCCTCCAAGCGAATCTGGATATTTTCGCTTGGACACATTCTGATATGTGCAGGATTTCTCCCACTATTACCAGTCATATGTTGAACATAGACCCGAGGTACGTACCAGTAAAGCAGAAAAGGAGAGGCGTGGACCCGGAGAGGTCCGCTGCTCTCAAAGATGAGGTGGACAAACTCAAAGCCAATGGGTTCATCCGCAATGCCCTCTACCTTGAATGGGTATCTAACCCTGTGCTAGTGAGAAAAGAAAATCGAAAATGGAGAACTTGCATAGATTACTCCAATCTGAACAAAGCGTGCCCCAAGGATAGTTTTCCTTTACCCATGATTGACCAGGTGGTTGACTCAACAGCGGGACATGAGTTACTGTCATTTATGGATGCATACTCGGGGTATAATCAAATCCCGCCAGACCAAGAACACACCAGTTTTGTCACAGATGTCGTGCTATATTGCTATGTAGTGATGCCTTTTGGATTAAAAAAACGAGGGAGCGACTTATCAACGTCTGGTGAATCGAATGTTTAAATATCAGATAGGTAAAACAATGGAAGTCTATGTGGATGACATGCTTGTGAAGTCATGGCAGTCAAACGACCACATTCGAGACTTAGTGGAGATGGTTGATATACTCAGATATTATAGAATGAAGATAAATCCTTTGAAGTGTTCCTTTGGCGTTGCGTCGTGGAAGTTTTTGGGTTTCATTGTTAATGCATAGGGAATGGAAGCTAACCCGGAAAAGATTCAAGCTATTCGGGACATACAAGTGCTCGAAACAATAAAGCAGGTACAAAGCCTGAAAGGAAAAGTAGCCATGCTGAGTCGATTCACATCCAGAGCCACAGACAAATGTATTCCCTTCTTTGATGTAATAAAAAAGGAAAGAGAAATTTTGAATGGACGCCCAACTGTGAGGACGCATTCCGAGCTTTGGTGAGACATTTGGAAAGTCCCCCTGTGCTGTCGAAGCCTATAGACCATGAAGTATTATATGTGTACTTGGCTGTATCACAACATGCTATCAGTATGGCTTTGGTTCGCGAGGAGGACCGAGTTCAAAAGCCGGTTTAATATGCAAGTAAACGTTTAACGGGGGCAGAAAGAAATTATCCTAAGATTGAGAAAATGGCCTACTGCTTGGTGATTGCATCATGCAAGCTTCGTCCGTACTTTCAGGCACACTCTATACTAATCAACCCTTGCATTAGGTACTCCAATGACCAGAAACTTCTGGAAGGATGTTAAAATGGAATATCTAGTTGAGTCAGTTCGTTATTACCTACCTGCCAAGAAGGGCCATACAAGGGAAAGCGCTTGTGGACTTCATCGTTGAATTCACCGTGTCAGATGAACCAAACAACCACTATGTTATTCCCCCCATTCGATGGAAACTATACACCTATGGGGCATCTAACATCCGTTGCTCCGGGTTTGGTATAGTTCTTATGCCTCCCGCAAACCGATCATTTTTTTATGCTTTGAAGCTCAATTTTCCAACAACAAATAACGAAGCCGGGTATGGAGCATTGATTGCTGGCTTGAAACTTATCAAAGAACAGGGGGTAAAATCGGTTAAAATCTTTTGTGACTCACAATTGGTGGTATACCAGGTGCGGGGGGACTATAAAGCGAAGGGACAGAGACATGCCTTATCCTTGCATGGGTTCAAGAGTTGTTAGCTAATCTAGAATATTATGATATTTTGCATGTCCTACGTGAACAAAACAGAGAAGCCGATTCATTGGCAAAATTTGCAAGTACAGGCGATGCACAACAAATGGGATTGGTTCCTGTCGAAAGCTTACATGCTCCGAGTATAAACGTGATGGAGATAGAATTTATGTTAGAAACTGAAATCGGGAAGGAGTCATGGATGACCCCACTTAAGAAGTACTTGTTGTACGGGGTCTTGCCCGAAAGATAGACCGAAAGATGACAAGTCATTCATAAAGCTTCACGATATGTGATATAGAACGGAATAATGTATCGAAGGGGATTCTCGGCCCCCTTACTCTGGTGCATTGCTCATAATGAAATAAAATGAGTCCTGAAGGAAGTCTATGAAGGAGAATGTGGTGATCATACTGGGGACAGACATTAGCAAAGAAAATCCTCTGCTATGGATACTATTGGACAATTATAAACCAGGATGCTGCAGACTACGTAAGAAGATGTGACAAATGCCAAAATTATGGATAAATCCCAAGAGCTCCGCTGACAGAACTCACACAAATGGTTATTCCCTGGCCGTTTTCAATGTGGGGGATCGACATAATCGGTTCTTTACCCATTTCTAAAGGTGGTGTGAAATACGCAATAGTTACTATCGATTACTTTACCAAGTGGGCGGAAGCAGAGCCCTTAGCCACGATCACCACCAAGAAGGTCAATAATTTCGTTGTTCGAAACATTGTATGCCATTTTTCCTCACACGGACTATCATTACAAACATCGCAACTCAATTCGAAATTGTATGGAGTTCATAGAATTTTGTTCGAAATATGGCATTGAAAAAGGTTTGCAGCAGTTGCTCATCCAAAAACCAATGAACAGGTTGAAGCCGTGAACAAAATAACAAAGTCCATATTGAAAAAGCGCTTGGAAAAGGCTAGAGGAAAGTGGGTGGATGAAATTCCAACAGCACTTTGGGCTTACAGAACCACCCATAAGTCCACGACTGGCCATACTCCATTCGCACTAGCATATGGCATGGAGGCTGTTAAACCTGTGGAACTTGAAGTTCCTTCGCATCGAGTAACTCATTATCACCCTAAGACGAATCAGGATCTTTTACTGGAATCACTAGACTTTGTTGATGAAAAACATGAAGAAGATGATTTAAGGGCGGCTGCATATAGACACCGAGTTGCTCGATATTATAATGAAAAGGTCCGACCGTGAACCTTCAGGTGATCTCGTTTTGAAATGAGTTTTCTTGGTCCCATCGCATATGAATCCCGCATGGGAACGTCCATACGTCATTGAATGGAGACATGGAGAAGGAACTTTCAAGCTAGCGACCATTAACGGCGCAACACTCCCCTGAGCATGGAATAGCGAACATCTATGGAATTATTATAAATAGTCTATTCCTTTTGTATCTTTGTTGCAATTATTTCTAGTATGTTTTTATTTCGTTGATTCTTAGTTTTCGGCATGTAATAAGATAATTTAGTTTTTTCATTGATAAAGGCTTGAAGCCATCTTTTCCATGAATTATTGATGTTTTCGTGTATGATAATTCTATGGAAAAAATCAAAGTTATATTATTCTGTCTGACGTACGAATGTGCATGAACATTCAAAATCTCCAAGTCTTCGAAGTGCGGACTGGAGTACTCTAAGTCCCTAGAGTGCGGACTAGAGTATAAACGACTCAAAATGTCAAAGTCCTCGGAGTGCGGACTAGAGTAATCTAAGTTCCCAGAGTGCGGACTAGAGTATAAATGACTGAAAATCTCCAAGTCCCTAGAGTGCGGACTGGAGTACTCTAAATTCATAGAGTGCGGACTATAGTATAAACAACTCAGAATCTCCAAGTCCCCGGAGTGCGGACTGGAGTACTCTAAGTCACCAGAGTGCGGATTAGAGTATAAACGACTCAAAATCTCCAAGTCCCCAGAGTGCGGACTGGAGTGCTCTAAGTCCCTAGAGTGGGGACTAAAGAATATTCTAAGTACCCAAAGCATGAAACAGAGTGTTTAAGATTCTCAAAATATTTCCGAGTCACATGGAGGTGAATATGGAGTTTGGGTAACTCATCGAATGTCAATTTATAGTGACAAGTTAGACAATAAGCTAAACAATAAAAGTCGTTCAAAAGACAAAGAAACTAAAATTTTATTTATGCAATCCAAAATGAGGTCCTACTAAAATTCCTCCAAAACTCGGAGTCAAAAGTCTATCTGCATTGTCTATGAAAATAATCAAAAATAATTACATAATCTAAGCCGATTCTCATTGAACGAGAGTGACGACTACTTCTTTGGTTTCTTCTCCTTCCTTTTTTGCTCGGATGATTCCTCCCCCACATGTTTTCATTCGGTCGCTTTGCTCGCTGGGGGAGTAACATCTGAAGAAGGAAGAGGAATTTCCATTGGCCTGGACCCACCAGGGAGAATGACCTTCAAAGGCATGTTCAACGGATCATCTAGCTCCATTACCTAGGGCTCGACCTTGATATCAACTTTCATCTTTTTCTCCTCTGCATGTCGCTCCTTTGTGCTCACTTTCGAAGAGTGTTCAGAGACGCCTGTAATCTCAACTTCATAACTTTCTTCGACAGGAGACGAAGTTCCAGATTTGTCCTTGTCAAGCGCCTCAACCACTTGAGCATCAGGACCCGGAGTTTCTCCCGCTTGAATAGCTTCGCTTGCCTTCTCCTTCTCCTCCTTGGCGTCATCGCTCCTTGAAGTTGGCTTAGGATTAGAGCGGCCTATGCAAAAGCGTAAGAGACAAACATTAGAATACAATAACCTCTCACCGAAAACGACGGCTCTTTGAACTTTAAGAAGAAAGGTTATATACTAGTTTCTTGCTGACTCCCCACCGTCCGAGGAGTCTCACCCCCTGTAATAGGAGATAGAACATGAATGTCAAGGTCGGGGTCTTCTAGGTCGTAACCAACGTGCTGCTCGAACGGATCAACTGCGGGCCGATCAATCGTTTGAATCGGGGGAGTAGCTGGAGACTCGGTTCCAGATGGACCGGCAATGTCATTCTTTCCTTTTGATGAGGAGGAGCCTTTGCTATAGAAAGCCTTCGCTGCAGACAAGTCTGAAGGCTCATTCCCACTGATAAATTCCTTTACTAAAGCCTCCTCATCAACCTCCTCAGTGCCCGACTTAACGTTTTTGATCTTTATCAAAGCTTCCCATGCCTTGGCGAGAAATTCGAGGTAGCCCTCGCCAAGAAAAGTTAAGTCCTGATGCATGAGGACACGGGCATTGTATTCTGCTATAAGTGGGTCGAATAAGCACTTAATCTCCTCCCTACCAGCCTCTGTAGCCGCCTCAAAGCGAGAATCAATCTTCGTGGATGTTATTCTTTTGCCCTCCTCACGAGCTTCATCCTTCAGCATCTCAACTTCAGAGAGTTCGTCGTTGTGCTTTATCTTCAGGAGTCGCGTAGCAACAATCTCATCGCAATATCGTTGCGACTCTTCCTAAGCAGCATTTTTTTCCTCTTTCTCTTTGAGGAGTAGCTCTTCCAAATTATTAACTCGCTGGGAGAATGCGTCCCTCTCCTTTTGAATGGAATCTTTCTCTAAAGCTAAGGCCCCACATCGTTGAACCGTTTTGTCAATTTCATTCTTATGTGTCGCCTACAGACTATTAACGGCCTTTATAGTTCTTTGGTGCTTTTTTGGGCAGCTTCGAGCTGAGACTTGTATGAAGCGAGTTCTTCATCCTAAGCTTTAATGATGTCTTTGTCGTGAATAGCTTCGAGCTTCAAGCGATCGGATTCGTATTGATGCTCAATAGAGACTTCCAAGACTTTTTCAGCTAAGTGGACAAACGCATCATGTTGAACGTAGCTTCGTTGTTAAAAGCAATGGCGCTTTGTTTGACGTGTCCCAGAATGTGACGAATCGTTGGGATAAATTTGAAACCATTGAAGCATATTTTCGAGAATGTGGCCTTGAGCTCAGTAAGTCTTTCTACTATCGACGCATCATGTATAGGAGCGGGAGGAGTTTGCTTGAAAACTACAGATATTTTGTGGGGTTCCCGGGATTGCCTGGTGTTAGATGAACTAGAACGTTCACTCGGTGGGCCTCAGGCTGGGACCCCTTATGCGTAGACTTCTCCTTGCCTTGCTCTGATTGAGAAGGAGGATCGCGAGAGTAGGAGGACTGACTGTATGTTCTTCTTCAATAAGATGATTCTTGGGGGTGGGAGTCTCGATCACCAGTGTCATCTCTGTCTCGGCGTTTGCCGGAGCCCGAATCCCAGCTAGAATGATGAAAAATAGAAGACCCACGAAGACGATCGAGTCCGTGAGTACGTCCAATATCACCTACGTGTAATTTGAATAATGACAAATTAGCAAAGAGTAGAGTGATGACTAAAATTTAAGTGTAAGGTGAAGTGCACGTGTCCGTGTGTGTCCTAGTGTTTCCTCTCGATGGACTAGTTTCTTTATCTTTACTTATAGGAGTTTTTTCTCCTTGGTTTTGAGCTTGAGCTCCTACGTCGCCTCTCGTGGGTGAATGAAGCTTAAAGCCTTCCGTATCATTGAAGCCATAATTAAGCAAATCATGGGGAATAGTGAGGTCCGATAAGCCTCTCAAAGAACTATCTACGTGTTGAGGAGAAGGCTCTCTCTCCACCGGAGTGATTATGACCTTAGAGGTTCCACCCACCATCTTCTTCCTCAATTTGCAAGCAAATTTCTTCTTTCCCTTCGAAGGAGGAGGCGTTACTTCGATATTACCAACCTCAAATACCGGCTCTCGAGCAGGACTGACATTCTCACTAGGTGTGTTTGGCACTTTAGCCTCTCTAATCTCGCCTTTCTCGGGTGAATCACGTGCCGAAGGCCCAGCTTGACTTTTGCCTTTGTCTAAGGCAGACCCGGTTATAGTGATGCCGTAAGGAAGACTTATTCAGCGACCTTCCGCCACCAGCCCAAATTTTGAAAGCGACTCTTTGGTGATGATAGACCTAATGTCCCGGTCTTCCGCCGGAACGGCTCGAATAGCTTCAATGGCCCTAGAGTACCCGGAACCTTCGGGACATGGGCTAATACCTATAAAAGTAGAGATAGAGTTTAGATAGGATGCATTTTCCGCTGAATACAAGTATTGACCTAGAAAAGAAACTTTCTCCCTTCCAACCATCTCCTTGCAAAGCTAGAGGGTAGCGCATGTAGAACCATTCCTACTTATATTGAGCAAATTTGCTCCATGCTGTAGTCAAGACTTGGCACTTGTTATGCGGTTCAAGGAATACGAAAGATGGGCTGTCGGACCGCCTCTTGAAACAGTAAATATAACGGATGTCGCCGGGAGTAGGGAGCCTAAATAGAATGATCATGAAGAGAATACATGTGCCGTATAAAAATTCGTGGTTGTTGGGATGTAGCTATAATGGGGTGATCTCTATATATTGCAGCACATCACGCGGGAAGGATTTGAATGATGGCACGCTACCAGCCAAGCACATAAACTTGTTGCAGGCTGTATCCGGCTGGGGGTAAATGAGGACGATCTTGTCCTAAGGGAACCAATACATCGTCAAAAGGAATTCTGTGTATTGAGCATATGCGACGAAGGGCACTTTCATTAATTCTCGAAGCTTGAGAATCGATTGGATTATCTAGGAAAACCGCTATATCTAGGGCATCGAGGCCAGGTCAGCAGATGTAATTGTGGGACTTGGAATATCTTGTACGGGAGTAGTCGATGGATTCGAACTTCCAACTACTTCTTGTTGAGAAGTTAGCTCGGGTCTATCTGAGACTATGGCAGAGTTGGATTTTCTAGACATCTCTAATGAATGTTGGAACTGAGGAAACACCTGTTTAAACTATACTTGAGAAAAAATCAACATTAGACATCACAACGAAAACACTCCCCCTCGTGTGGTGTGTGAACTAGTGCAATCGTTTGAGTATAAGTGCCAAAGAATTAAAAGTCACAAAGTTGATGAAATAAAGTTAGTCTTTGGACTATCATCTTCGAAGACCGTCATCGCTAACCATCTCTGAGAGCTTGTCATATGATAGTTTCTACGTTGAACTCAGCAACGACGCTATATATGGAAGGTTATTGTTTGTTGTAATCGAGTTAAACTCAGGATTATAGTTGTTGGGACAGAGAGATTATTCATCCGGGTTAGTTCAATATGCTTGTTTGCTTAAGTCCTTGTCCTTGTTTATTGCCATATGTTTAGGTATAAAAAATAAATCAAGTCAACATGCACTACGTTCGAGTTGGGATGGTTCCGATTGTTGTAGCTTACTTCTAGACATAATGTCGAACTACACTGTAAATATTCGACTAGACAACCACCTAAACTCTCTCACACTCCAAAGGCTCAATGCCGAGCCGCATCGCCCTACATAGATACCCAACTCCATTACACTTCTCTCATGTTCCCTCTCTTCATCGTTCAGCATGCGGGAGTCTTACCGTGCCATGATCATACCAAGCTGCATCACTCAGCACATTGAACCCAACTCGCACTTCACTATTGCATTCCCTCTTCATTGTTCGGCATGCAGGAGTCATGTCGAGCCGTGGTGATACCGAGCCGCATCGCTTGGCACGCTAAATCCAACTCTTACTTCACTCTTGCACTCTCTCTCCATCGTTCGGCATGATTTCGAGTAATCTAAACACCTTCCTAAATGGCCAATCGAACGCCACTCCAACTCCCACGCCACACTCAACCAACACTTCGTAACCTCACCAGTTCCTACTGGGCCAACCACACCACCTATTCCATCGCTCGGCAATCCAACGAGAACCTCCTTCCTAAAAGCCTCCGACACCCTCTTCCTTCCTCTTCTACATCTAACCCTAAAGCATGTTTGAATCTTGTGTTCGTCTACCTCGTCCGGACGAATTCTACCATTGTAGTTTTAAAAAAAGTGGTAAAGAGGATTATCATGAATTCTAGTCTTGTACGAAACCCTCAATCATGTGAGTCGGGTGGTCGAGAAATTCACACCTAAGGAATGGCTCAAAGCTTAGCAAATGCTAGATTTGGAGTTGAAACTTGTTCAGTTTCGTTGTGGAAAGTGGTCGAGAGACAACATATTGGACTCAGGAATAAAAAGGAAGGATGTGACATTGGCAGGTGTAACGATTGCGATTTTCGACTACGAAGGTCGACATTAATACGTCCACTGTATCAACTACCGAGCAATCGAATGCCGGAAAACCGAACCGTTGGGGTTAAAGAAGAGGTAGAAGATAGAAGAAGAAAGAAAGAAGAAGAAAACAAAACTAATAACAGAATCTCACAATCGCAGTGGAGCAACATATAATAGATAAATGAATATTCATTAAAACAAAGAACTATATCATTTATTACATTACATCACATTACATTACATTATCAGAGTTTACAACAACAAACAACGGAAAAGAAATACTACATACTAGTTGATACGCCCCATCCAGCTTGCCTCCAAAATCTTTACAGCAACTCCTGAATTCCAGAATCACCTGATAACCTGACTCTAGACTGCCCGTGTAGAAATTGGCGGGCACCCAGAGTTTAGGAAGGAAACAATAAACTCCAGGTCAGTCATGGGACTAGTGTGAGAACTTAAAATAGTTCATCCTAAAAATAACAAAGAAATATTTTTAAATGGAATCGCAATGCTTTTAGAAAATGTAACAACCATAAGGCCTCTCCCACACACACAATGCAAATGCAGAACTTGGAGGAGATTTCTCCTTATGATAGTCAAAGATGCTTGATACGCAAATTTCTTTTACATATTATTTTTGTAAGTGCAAAATGTGGAAAACCATTTTGAAAGTAGAATATAAATCTTAGCCAACATAGGTACCATTATATTATGCCTGCTATAGCTACCTCCTGAGGAGGTAGGTTATACAATCGCAATTGTAAAGGATTCGTATTGTTTCTTTGGATTTTCAACAAATGGTCAGGCCAAGGAACTTCCCATTGCCACATGGGTACGCCTCTGGAAAGACGCCCCGAGACTCCTAACCAGATCTCTGTCAACACGAGGCCGGCTATCTCCTTTCCCGGGGAATAAACAAAACCTCGGATATGCCACCCCCGGTCCTTTGGGACCTTTATACGAGAGCTCTCTAAACCAACAACATCACAAAGTAATAAAATACAGTGTCCACATGAGTAAGTATCTGGGCTCCATACCATGATACTACCCTTTTCCAGAAGGAATGGCCATACCCTAGGGAAGCTAACCCTGAAACCTTGCTGCATATTTCCTGTCTCGACCATTACCGGGTTGTGTGATTCGATGATGACTCGTCCACAAAGCTATGCTTTACACAAAAGCCACGCTTTGATCAACAAATTATCAGCAACACTCAGCATGCCACATTACCAAATTGGGAATATATCGCTGATAACCTTCAACTACATAACCTCTGAGCTCATACGTCTCAGAAAAAGGTATTAAGCTAAGAGAATAAATTCTCCGCCACCAACAGGAATGAATTTGAAAGAAATCTTCTTTATATCTCAAAATGTAATGTCATACATTACCATCCATACAGGTCTATTCTGGTTTCGAACAGAACCGAAGGCATTTCCAAAGAAGCCCTTGCAATCCGGGTATTCACAATCCCGATCGGACTCCCCATCACAAAGGAAATCTCCATACCATAGCTATCGGTGCAGAGACAATCGATAGGTCATCCTATCATTCTCGCAAATACCGGGTCTTCAACACCGGTCTTCAAATGCTATCCATTACGACGAATCACTATTCGGAATGGGATTCATGACACAAAGGTCCTCTCCCGGCTAAACCGAGTAACGAGCGCTTATTTTCAAATAAGTGTAGCATTCAAATTCAAGCAATTCACAACAAATACCCATTTAAAGGTCGGTTATTTAACTATCAAAAGATATGCATAATCATCACCAAATTTTAAAAAATTTCCCAAATGATTTATTTTCCAAAAAAATATCTTTACACGATATTTTTTTTTCACACTTCAACCGTTTCAAATCACTTTTCAATTTATCTTAAAAGATATAATCTCAAAATGTTTCACTTCATATTGGAAAAATATTTCCACAATTATATAATAATAAGTAATTCAAAAATCTATTTATTTTCAACATTTGAAAAATATTCAATATACATAAATCACAATTAAGTATATATTTCATTCTTTAAGGAAAACATTCTCTTAAACACATTTATTTGAGTCAAAACGAATGTTGCGTAAAATATCGTTACGACAACCCAAAATCACTTGTATAGGGATTCGAAATTAAGATAGATATATATAAATCCCAATACTATATAAAACATTTCCTTTCGAAAAACATTTACTATAACAACAGTGTTATAGTCCACTATTTCCTTTTATTTCTCGAAAATGTCTATTTCAACAATGAATGTTGAAATCTATGGTTTCGATAGTTAACACATTTTAAAAACGACTTCAAATCATTTTAAAGAAGATCACTTCCTAAAAAATTACTTTAATATATTATTCACTGTCCGAAATCGTGAATATACTTCGTTAACCAAATTCAACATTTTCTACACATTTAATTAAAGGATTATTCACTGTCCAAAATCTTGGATACATCTCCTTTAATATGCTTTCATATTTACTTATCAAATTCAATTGGTTTTGGATTTATAAAACAACATTTACAAATTCACATCTATATAAATTTATAAAAACTTCGACTTATAAAATTCCTTAATTAACAAATCCAACGTATATCTCATTTAAATGCCAAAATCCAATTTATAAGTAATTACTTATAAATCTTTTATTTTACAAAATCTATTCATTTTATAACCTCACAATTTATAAATTCATAAATTTCATTCACTTATGAAATCCATTTATAATTCATTTTAACACTTATAAAAATTCGTTTTATAATTCCAATATTTTTAATTTATAAATATCAATTTTATAAATCTTTTATACAAACCGTTTATAATAATTTCAAAAATCTCAATCCAAACTATTTTATAAAATTCATCTCCTTTAATATGCTTTCATATTTACTTATCAAATTCAATTGGTTTTGGATTTATAAAACAACGTTTACAAATTCACATCTACATAAATTTTATAAAAACTTCGACCTATAAAATTCCTTAATTAACAAATCCTACGTATATCTCATTTAAATGCCAAAATCAAGTTTATAAGTAATTACTTATAAATCTTTTATTTTACAAAATCTATTCATTTTATAACTTCACAATTTATAAATTCATAAATTTCATTCACTTAATGAATCTATTTATACTTCATTTTAACCCTTATTAAAATTCGTTTTATAATTCCAATATTTTTATTTTATAAATATCAATTTTATAAATCTTTTATAAAAAACCGTTTATAATAATTTCAAAAATCTCAATCCAAACTATTTTATAAAGTTCATTAACTCCATATTTCAAAAATCACATTTTAAGTATATTTCTCAAAAATTATAAATTTTATAATACTAAAATTAAAACGTTTATTTAATTAAAATGAATCAATTCCAAAATTTAATAAAAACGTATACTTTCAAAAATCGCTTTAAAATCCTTTTAAATTTGAAAATCATCACTTCAACACTTTTAATTTTCCAAAATAGGCCCAATGCTGCAACAGCACTAAATATAAAAATCACGGCATCCAAACACATCATATATCATATGATAACAGAATATATCACAATATCTGTAAATAAATCAATACGGTTGAGGAATCCAGTTGGATCCCTCCAACCTGTTTCCCTGCATCCACAGATGTTAGCACAATACCAATTCCATTCCAATACGGGATATCGCAGTACAAGGGTTTATAAAAAAATATTATCCGCTATTATGCGGCGCAATAGGGTCTTATCCGCTATATAATGCAGAAAAATCAACTCCATGTACATGTATAATACCAATTCCACTTCAATACGGAATATCGTGGTATATGTGTTTAATAAATAACGTCCGCTTAATATACGGCGTATAGGGTCTATTTCAATACAACATATAGCAATTTATCATCCAAGCATACAATCTAGAAATTTTAAATCTAACTATTTAAAATTTAAAATCGAAACACAGTTCGATTAAGTGAGAAGTTCTCACATGATTCCAATAACAGTTTCAGTGTTTTATTTTGAACAAAATTAAATGCGCATTTAATTTTACACAAAATTTTCACTAGCTCCAATCGACTCCAGTCCAGCTCCATCGCGTAGTATTCGCGTGTACGAACCCAACGCAAGTTGTTTCGTCCATTTTCGACCTCGTATGACTAAGATATAGCATTACAAAGTTTATACGATTTATAATAAAATTAATTCACGATTTCTTTTTATTTTATAAATCTAGATAAATCCAGGCCGTCCATTTTCGCTTCTGCACATCTAAGCCGCCCCTTTTATTTCTTCCCTAACTCAGTAAACCCATGCACGATCAAACCCGACGGCCGCCACATATTCCTCAATTTACGCAACCACCACGTTGATCGTGATGACGATCAGAGACCGTCATTTGGAAGCCCTCCACGAGATGGACCTTCGTCCATAGGTTGGTTGAACTTGGTCGCACAAATCTCGAGCAAAACGTGAACTAAAGCGGCTACTTCGAACACAAAACGCCGATGATTCACTTCGTTGTTTACGATCATAACCGTTGAATAGAGAGATCTCGTAGCCCTCTACAAGTTTGCAGTTGAAAAGTTTTGCTAATTATCGATGGATTGTGAGATATTAGAAGAGAAAGAATCACAATTTTCGACCATTAAAATGTTTCTGGCGGCTAGGGCTTAAGACATTAGGGTTTTGAGCAAATTGTGAATGTTGGTGGCCTTTTATAGAAAATTACGCGACACCATTCACCCGAAATTTTTCCGAACTCCAAATGAAGCGTGCCGCCTGGCGTTTATAATATTTTACCCCTATTTCGAATGCAATGGAATATATATCGAAAGCCAATTCGATCATATTTGAAAGATAAGTTTTTGAATCGACTATTTAAATTCAAAATTCACTCGAATCGATTTCAGTGCGTTTTGGCTTGCCCCGGACAAATCGTAAGTCCAATTGACACGAAATTTGAAACCATACAATAATATAACATTACGAATCCGATGAAAATGGTTTCGTCGAAATTCGAGACTGTTTGAAAAATGGCTATTTTTACTCGTCAATTAAATATTAAAATATTCAATTTTCGTAAATTAATTTTTAATTCAATTTTAAAAGTTCGATAACATTATTCTAACTCCAATATGATTTAATACAACTTTATAAATCATTTTTAATCACATTAACCCAATCTCCAATTATTTCTGTAATTTCACATTTTAAATTGTCGATTTAATTATCAATTAAATCTAGATATTCGAAATAAAAATTTATTCGACTTATAAATTTTACTTGTTAATATTTAAAATCAATTAAATATACAAATTTCAAATGACAGAAATTCTGGGTCGTTACAAACTTCCCCCTTAAAAGAATTTCGTCCTCGAAATTACCAAGTAAGAAAAAGTTATAGAATCCACTAACTTTTCAAACATCCATTCAAATTAAATTTCAAATTCATTTAAACATTTTAATTTTTCCAAAATCCATAGTTAAACTTATTACAACAACTTTACTATGTTTTCAAATCATACTTAGTTATCTTTTCAAAAAAATTCAATTTTCTCAAATATATTCTAACGCCTTAAATTTTCAGAAAATTTTTCCATAGTCTCCTTTGCGCGGCTCGATCCGAAATAAAATGGCAATATATATATCACAAATATACATCTCATCAAAGTAATGAGGCATCCCGTAGGGAAAAAAGTGTAAAAGTACGAATTGTAATCCGAGATATGTACCTTATATATGATTAGCGAGCATATACGGCTAATATAGCGCGAAAGCGAGCTCCAAATGCAAAGCGATGCGCAATCCGCACCTACTAAACACTCAACAACAAAGAGAAACATGTATATAGAAAATAATATCGATATACAACATAAACCAGAAGCAACAACAATATGTGCCAATATAGCAAATGCAACAAAAGCCATAAATTCAACCATCAACCAACTATCATCCAACTAACATCCATAACCCAATCAATATTCATTCATATTCAATTAGTTTAGATTCACTAATTCACATTCAAGTTGGTTCACTTCCTAATCCAATTCAATTCTGTTTAAGATTCACTTAACTTCCAATTTGATTTCAATTACTTTAGCTTTCAATTTCATTAATTCAATTTCATACGGATTTCTATACAATCAACTAACAACAATCTAACAATCAATGTATATCCAACATTACCAAATTCATTCAATTTTCTTTACTTTACATTCAATTTGGTTCAACACATTTAATTAGCTTTTATGAATTAACACTTACATCCATTATTTCATATCGATTTATTTACATTCAATTGATTTACATTCAATTCATTCATTAATTCAATTGCTAATTCATTTAACCATAAAAGTTGAATTTCATTACATAACTCAAGTTCATAATCTTTAATGACTTCATTTTATTAATTTACTTTGATACCCAAAATCAACTTCATTCAATAGCACTTAAGTCATATTCCATTTGAAACATCATTTATTTAACTTAACTTAAATTTCCCTTATAAATACTGTATGAATATGCGCTTATATGTTTTTGTTTGATGATAATAAACATATATATATATATATTCATTTAAATGTATTTGTTAATGTACTATTTTGTTTTTCATAAATTAAATAAATATTTGTTGAATAAAATAAATTACACAGAATTTGAATTCAAACAGAAATTTTATTCAAACAAATATTTATTACAATCTTGAATAGTACAAATCAAGCTCTCACTATACATATACATTTTTGATTACATCACAATGACATCACAATTCAGTTTACATAATTTCTTCACTACATATCACTCACACTCGTATTTTGTCTTCAACTGCATTCCAGTTTGAATCCAGCATCTGAGCAATCTGCAAAAATATTCACTAACGTAGTAAAATTGAAAAAGAAATATTTTTGCAATATAAAATAAAATTTGAGTTTTGAAATTATTGTTTGCCTCAGTTATTTGGGTTATTCGTCATCATTTACATTTGAATTCATCACATACGAACAGTGTGACATGCACAGTGTATCACTGTACATGCCACAAGGCCGTGCACATCAATATACACTTGATAATGCTACAGGGACAGGTGAGCACAGGTCAAATCCAAATGAAAAACCGGGTTCAACACACATGTAATATATTCAAAATCACGACACGAGCACAAGGTCAAACCCGAGTTTTTAAAAACTGGGTTCAACACAAGGCTTACAGAGTATACAACAGTCGAAGACAGCATCAAGTCAGAGCAAATGAATGGAACACAAGTCGGTGGCAAGCTACAAAGACATAGCATCTGCACCAAGTTAATGTTCACAAATGCAACTCACCAACCAGACTATGATGCAAGAAATAACTCAAAGGACAGCAGAAGAATCAGATTCAAGCACATGGTAAACATGTACACAAATGCAAAGCTTTAGTATGCAAATCAAAAGCAACTGTTCTTAACTACAAGTTCAAACCAAAAAGATGGAAGCAAAGACCAGAAGTGACAACCAGAATGAAGACCAACTACAAATCGAAACTGCAGTGGACATGTATACAACAAAAGAAGAAGTGACATGCACATCAACCAAATGAAACCACAAGTTACACAATCAAGTAATCAACACGGCAACATGCTTGAAGACTACAGCACGACCAAGTATGGCAGTGAAACTCAAGCAAGTGCACAACAAACTCAACCAAGACAAGACTGCATAAATGATACAAAGCAGACATGAATGCATCAATAAACCAACTGCAAGACCTCAAACGACATGGTGAAACAGTACAAAAGAGCAAGTGCAATTCGAACTAACATGACACCAAACAGCAATGCAAGTGCAGATGACACAGTGAAGATAACAAGTGCATCATGATACAACACACAAACAAGCACACGGGCTAATGAAGACTGGACATGAGTATCAAGCTACAACTAGAATGAGGAAGTGCACCGAGTATGCTCAAAACAAAATGCTATCAGGTCAGAAAGTATACAACATGTCAAGATGCAGACATAAAGAACTTCAACCAAACAACATCAAGACATGTCAATAGTACATGAAGACAGTTCGAAGAAGACTACAATATCAAGTACATGAAGACCAAGGACACAGTGGAATCAACATCATCAGAGAAGATGGCCAGAGTCAAAGCTCACAGGGATGAACACAAAAATGGCCAAAGCTGGGTAAATTTTGTGTGTGATTTACTTTTCAGCATATTAATTTCTGCAGTTTGTTTCTGTGTTTAAATCGAGAAAATTTGCTATAACCCTATTCACCCCCGACCTCTAGGGTTAATCTAGATCCTACAAGTGGTATCAGAGCCTGGTATTTTTATTTAACTCTAGAGTCATGAATCCACCAAATAATGCTTTTTCTGAGGGGCAATCTATTGCTAGGCCACCCATGTTTAATCGGAATGATTATGCTTATTGGAAAGTTAGGATGGGTATTTATCTTAGTTCTATTGATTATGATGTTTGGGATATTATTGAAACTGGTTATAAACCTCCCACTATAACTATTGGTGGTACTAAGATTCCTAAACCTAAGGATAGGTGGGATGCTAATGATAAGAAATTAAAAACTACAATTGCCAAAGCAATGAACGCTTTGATCTGTGCTCTTGATAAAAATGAATTTAATAGAATTTCTCATTGTACAACAGCACAGGAAATTTGGCACACTTTGGAGGTGACACACGAAGGAACTTCTCAAGTCAAGGAGTCTCGTCTAGCCCTATTCAGCAATGAATACGAAAACTTTGTGATGGACAAAGGCGAGAGCATAAAGGACATGTTTGGACGCTTTTCAACTTTGGTATACAACGCTAGAGCGCTTGGGAAGGTATTCACTGAGGTAGAGCTTGTGAGGAAGGTGCTACGAGTTTTACCAATGAACTTTGAGGCAAAAGTCATGGCAATACAAGAATCAAAAGATCTGAGTAAACTATGCATGGAGGAGTTGATTGGAAACTTGATGACATATGAGCTTGAGCTAAAAGCAAAAGAGGAACGCAACAACTCCGAACCTAAGAAGAAGACGATTGCCTTAAAGAGCAAAGAAGAGAGCGATGAAGAAGAAGAAGATCCGATTGAAGAGCTTACAATGGCTGTCAATAATCTTAGAAAATGGTCAAGATTCAAGCCACGCAAGAAGAAAACATCTGGTAATAGGTCAAGAGAGTCTAACAATTCCGATAATGAATTGACGTGCTATAACTGCAACAAGTCTGGTCACGTCAAACAAGAATGCCCACTTCTCAAGTACAATAAAGGAAAGAAAAAGACGAAGAAGGTCTTTGCAGCGACTTGAAATGATGAAGAAGGAGAGGAAGTCTCGAATAGTAGCTCAGAGGAGGCTAACTTGTGTCTCATGGCAAAATCGGATTCAGAAGCAAGCTCAAAGGAATCTAGTGAGGCAGGTAACTATTCCTATAGAGACCTTGTTTTTATGTGTCTTGATCTCACTAAAGTAGTTGATGCTCTTGAATCTAAACTTGAAAAACTGAAATCTGATAGGAGAGAACTTGCTCGTGAAAATTTTAGGTTAGAAACTGAACTTGAAAATATTCAAAACCTAGAATGTAAAAAATGCAAAATTTTAGATTCATAATTGATAAGACTTAAGAATAGCTTTGAGAATCTTGAAAAAGAAAACTTGAGTCTTAAGGAAACCATTGACACTAGGAAAAAGGATTTCATAAATAGATGCACCTCACTTGTAACTGAAAACATGACACTAAAAACCAAAGTCCAAAATCTTGAGAAATCTCTGAATAACTTTTCAAGAGGAGAAAAATCATTCAACATGTTATTGGGAAATCAAATTTTTGCTAACAACAAAAAAAGGACTAGGTTTTGGGAAATCACAAGTTGATGATAGTGCAAAAGGTAAGAGTGTCTTTGGTAGATGTGAAATAATTGGACATCATGTTGAAAATCGTAGTCATAGGAACAAGAAAACAAAATTTATACAAGTTTGGGTTCCTAAGAATTCTACAAACAAATTTCATGTCTATTGGAACAATAATCTAAGGACTAGACAAGTTTGGGTTTCGAAGGGTTTGTTTATTCATAATGCTTCTGCCACTAACAACCATGGACCTATAAAAACAAATAGGTCACATAAATCTTTTTCCGTGTAGGTGAGGTGGCAGGCTAAGGAACAACAACAGTGTTCTCTGGATTTTGGCTGTTCTAGAAACACAACGGGCAACAAAGCAAAGTTCCTTAGCCTAGTACAAAGGTGACAGAATCACAATGGGCAACCACGAAAAATTATCGTAAAGGTAAAACAGGTGAAGGTATACTTATCTGATCGATATATTAATTGTGATAATCTGCACCGTATTCTGAATGAAATCAGCCACTATTGAGATGTTGAAAAGAGATGATGATTTTTTGATTCTGACTTGGTCTACATAATTAGCCAATTACATTAATGCAAAAACACCACTCTTTGAATTACTTCATACATATTTTTTTGGATTAAGCATAGTGTTTTGTTGGATACATTTGGTTATAATATGGCTAACTCTATATTCACGGTCTTCTGATTATTCACATGGCTTCAATTCAAATTCAAATTCAAAGAATGTCATTTAAATTGTTGCTAAAATTGGGTTTGAAATTTTTTATGCACACTTCATTGTCTGGATTATCAATTTTAGTTAGTGATATTTTGGATTGAAAGAGAAACTCAGATGCAGATTACACTGGTAATCTAGTTGATAGAAAAATTACTAGTTGAACGTGATTTTTGAGACATTTAGTAACTGCATCATTTTCATAGAAAATATCTGCATATTTTTCATTTTAAATAATTTTCATTTACCAGAAATTTTTTTTTCCTCATATAACCCCTTCGAGAAAATAATTGTTTGACCATATTTTCAGAATAGTCATTTTTATTTGATTTTAAATGACAAATTTTGACTAATCTAACTCCCTAATAATTATCGAAAAGATAAATAGTGATCAGAAAAAGTGATGAGTGTTGATATTTTTCATACATTACTCAAAAGAGTATATTTTGAAAATTTCTTTAGGAATTAAAACAAGAATTATAAAACTTTTTGTTGGGTAAAGATTCCATGACCATTTCTATATCTATCATTATTTCTATCGACCATGGTTTATCAAATATTAAATATAGTTTGTCGATATGTGGTACTATAATCAGGAATCGTTTGTTTTTCATGTCACATTTTTTTGTAAAAATAAATAAATATCCAAAGTATTCACTCTCATTTAAAAGTCCTCACGGTTATGCATGGGTGAATTATTTGGATTTTTGATTATGTGCTTCCATGCTCATTTAAAAGTCATTACGGTTATGTATGTATGGAACGCATATCAAAATTAATTGATTAAATAGACAAGTTGATTCTAATCCTATTTAAAAGTCCACACGGTCATGCGTGATTAGAAGATACTTGATTTCATTTTTTAAAATTAAATTGGAATACTACTAATCTCATTTAAAAGTCCTAACGGTTATGCATGATTAGTAGATATTCAAATTCCTGATATAAATGTACCACAAGTAGATACATCTGTATGATTTTATATGACAATATCACCTCATCATTTCTAAAAGTGGAATATGCGCCTAACAAGGGTAGTTATGATTTTTGTTTGATTTTTATTGAAGTTTAATATTTATATTCAATTTGAGTTTAATGTTGGATTAATATTAATCACTTTATCTCTATTTTTCTCTAACACTATTATTCTTTTGCTGATAATAAAAGGGGGAGAGAAAAGTTAAGATTTTGTCAAATAGAATCAAGCAAAGGTCAAATAATTTTTCATTTGCATCTAGGCTCATTTATATATTTCTATTTGTATGCATATATGTAGGGGGATCATCATGTAGAGAGGAAGCATTTAAATAAGGGGACCAATTAGAGTATATCATTGATCAAATACATTTAACACGGTCAAAATCTTAAATATATGTTTGTTTTCATCAAAAGGGGGAGATTGTATGAATATGCGCTTATATGTTTTTGTTTGATGATAATAAACATATATATATTCATTTAAATGTATTTGTTAATGTACTATTTTGTTTTTCATAGATTAAATAAATATTTGTTGAATAAAATAAATTACACAGAATTTGAATTCAAACAGAAATTTTATTCAAACAAATATTTATTACAATCTTGAATAGTACAAATTCAAGCTCTCACTATACATATACATTTTTTATTACATCACAATTACATCACAATTCAGTTTACATAATTTCCTCACTACATATCACTCACACTCGTATTTTGTCTTCAACTGCATTCCAGTTTGAATCCAGCATCTGAGCAATCTGCAAAAATATTCACTAACGCAGTAAAATTGAAAAAGAAATATTTTTGCAATATAAAATAAAATTTGAGTTTTGAAATTATTGTTTTCCTCAGTTATTTGGGTTGTTCGTCGTCATTTACATTTGAATTCATCACACACGAACAGTGTGACATGCACAGTGCATCACTGTACATGCCACAAGGCCGTGCACATCAATATACACTTGATAATGCTACAGGGACAAGTGAGCACAGGTCAAACCCAAATGAAAAACCAGGTTCAACACACATGCAATATATTCAAAATCACGACACGAGCACAAGGTCAAACCGGAGTTTTTAAAAACTGGGTTCAACACATGGCTTACAGAGTATACAACAGTCGAAGACATCATCAAGTCAGAGCAAATAAATGGAACAAAAGTCAGTGGCAAGCTACAAAGACATAGCATCTGCACCAAGTTAATGTTCAGAAATGCAACTCACCAACCAGACTATGATGCAAGAAATAACTCAAAGGACAGCAGAAGAATCAGATTCAAGCACATGGTAAACATGTACACAAATGCAAAGCTTAAGTATGCAGATCAAAAGCAACTATTCTTAACTGCAAGTTCAAACCAAATGGATGGAAGCAAAGACCAGAAGTGACAACCAGAATGAAGACCAACGACAAATCGAAACTGCAATGGACATGTATACAACAAAAGAAGCAGTGACATGCACATCAACCAAATGAAACCACAAGTTACACAATCAAGTGATCAATACAACAACATGCTTGAAGACTACAGCACGACCAAGTATGGCAGTGAAACTCAAGCAAGTGCACAACAAACTCAACCAAGACAAGACTGCAATAATGATACAAAGCAGACATGAATGCATCAATAAACCAACTGCAAGACCTCAAGCGACATGGTGAAGCAGTACAAAAGAGCAAGTGCAATTCGAACTAACATGACACCAAACAGCAATGCAAGTGCAGATGACACAGTGAAGATAACAAGTGCATCATGATACAACACACAAACAAGCACACGGGCTAATGAAGACTGGACATGAGTATCAAGCTACAACTAGAATGAGGAAGTGCATCGAGTATGCTCAAAACAAAATGCTATCAGGTCAGAAAGTATACAACATGTCAAGATGCAGACATAAAGAACTTCAACCAAACAACATCAAGACATGTCAACAGTACATGAAGATAGTTCGAAGAAGACTACAATATCAAGTACATGAAGACCAAGGACACAGTGGAATCAACATCATCAGAGAAGATGGCCAGAGTCAAAGCTCACAGGGATGAACACAAAAATGGCCGAAGCTGGGTAAATTTGGTGTGTGATTTACTTTTCAGCATATTTATTTCTACAGTTTGTTTCTGTGTTTAAATCGAGAAAATTTGCTATAACCCTATTCACCCCCCCCCCCTCTAGGGTAAATCTAGATCCTACAAATACAATTCAGATTCCAATTCTAAAGTAAATTCTATTTACTTTTACCAAAGTCAAATTTCGTCACTTATTCAAATTCATATCTCATTTTGCTTAACAAAATTGTTTACCCATTTTATCATTTGGTTTAACTTACATTTTCACATTTAATAAGTTATACAACTTATATATTCAAACTTCCAAATCCTTTATTAACTTATATATATATATATATATATATATATATATATATTCTTACATTTCCAAAAACCAAAAAAAAATTATATACAGTTTAATAATTTTTGAAAAATTATTCCTTTATATATAAAATATAATCAAGGTAATATTATTTAATTTACCCAATTTAAAATGATACTATGTCGGTTTATCTTGTTTAAGAGTTTAGAAACCCATATCTACGACAGTTAGCTAGACTGCATCGACCAGAATCTATAAACAATCAACCAATAAATCAACACAATACAAAACAGTTTCATATTGACTAACAAATACGCGCTCGTATTTATTATTACACTCACTCATTCGAGAATACTACTGAGTCTATCTCTAATGAGTAATTCCCAACAGAGCCAAGGTTGTCGCTTAACCATATGCTCTGATACCAGGTGTAGTGATTGCGATTTTCGACTACGAAGGTCGACATTAATACGTCCACTGTATTTACTGCCGAGCAAAATGGATGCCGGAAAACCGAACCGTTAGGGTTAAAGAAGAGGTAGAAGATAGAAGAAGAAAGAAAGAAGAAGAAAACAGAACCAATAACAGAATCTCACAATCGCAGCGGAACAACATATAATAGATAAATGAATATTCTTTAAAACAAAGAACTATATCAGTTATTACATTACATCACATTACATTACATTATCAGAGTTTACAACAACAAACAGCGGAAAAGAAATACAATATATTAGTTGATACGCCATGCCATCCGGCTTGCCTCCAAAATCTTTACAGCAACTCCTGAATTCCAGAATGACCTGATAACCTGACTCTAGACTGCCCGTGTAGAAATTGGTGGGAACCCAAAGTTTAGGAAGGAAACAATAAACTCCAGGTCAGTCATGGGACTGGTGTGAGAACTTAAAACAGTTCATCTTAAAAATAACAAAGAACTATTTTTAAATGGATTCGCAATGCTTTTAGAAAATGTAACTACCATAAGGCCTCCCGCCACACACACAATGCAAACGCAGAACTTGGAGGAGATTTCTCCTTATGGTAGTCAAAGATGCTTGATACACAAATTTCTTTTCAATATTATTTTTATAAGTGCAAAATGTGGAAAACCTTAGCCAGCATATGTACCATTATATTATGCCTGCTAGAGCTACCTCCTAAGGAGGCAGGTTATACAAACGCAATCGTAAAGGCTTCGTATTGTTTCTTTGGATTTCCAACAAATGGTCAGGCCAAGAAACTTCCCATTGCTACATGGGTACGCCTCTGGAAAGACGCCCCGAGACTCCTAACCGGATCTCTGCCAACACAAGGCCGGCTACCCCCTTCCCGGGGAATAAACAAAACCTCAGATATGCCACCCCGGGTCCTTTGGGACCTTTATACGAGAGCTCTCTAAACCAATAACATCAAAAAGTAATAAAATACAGTGTCCACATGAGTAAGTATCTGGGCTCCGTACCATGATACTACCCTTTTCCAGAAGGAATGGACATACCCTAGGGAAGCTACCCCTGAAACCTTGCTGCATCTTTCCTGTTTCGATCATTACCGGGTTGTGAGGTTCGACGAAGTCTCGTCCACAAAGCTACGCTTTTCACAAAAGCCGCGCTTTGATCAACAAATGATCAGCAACACTTAGCATTCCACATTACCAAATTGGAAATATATCGCTGATAACCTTCAACTACATAACCTCTGAGCTCATACATCTCAGAGAAGGGTGTTAAGTAAAGAGAATAAATTCTCCGCCACCAACAGGAATGTATTTGAAAGAAATCTGCTTTATATCTCAAAATGTAATGTCAGACATTACCATCCATACAAGTCTGTTCTGGGTTCGAACAGAACCGAAGGCACTTCCAAAGAAGCCCTTGCAATCCGGGTATTCACAATCCCGACCGGACTCCCCATCACAAAAGAAATCTCCATACCGTAGCTATCGGTGCAGAAATAATCGATAGGTCATCCTATCATTCTCGCAAATACCGGGTCTTCAACACCGGTCTTCAAACGCTATCTATTACGACGAATCAGTATTCGGAATGGGATACATGACCCAAAGGTCATCTCCTGGCTAAACCGAATAACGAGCACTTATTTTCAATTAAGTGTAGCATTCAAATTCATGCAATTCACAACAAATACCCATTTAAAGGTAAATATTGATAGTCGGTTATTTAACTATCAATAGATATGCACAATTGATATGCATGTAAATGTGCATATTTTAACCACCATATTTATTCTTTTTAAATTAAATAAATAATCATATTGGGTATTTTAACTTGTTTAAACCAAAATTCATATTATTTGAAATTGTCACATATTCATCTTCATCCAGGGGCAAAATGGTCATTTTTATGCATATATTAATTTGAAAACATTTAATTGGAAATTTTTATATTATTTTGTAGGAAATTACACTCAATTACAAGTGGGTTCATGAAGGAATATGCATGCACAAAATGAATACAAAGAAATGAAGATGGAAATAATTCAAAGTGAAGAACATGGAGGACCCTACCTACCCACTACCTAATGTACAAATTAAAGGCTAATGCACATGCTAAAAGACATTTAAAGCTTCATGTACATTTAAGTGGGGGACTATTAAAGCTAAAGATAACTTGGCCACCACACTTCCTCCAAGGGCATTTTGGGTACTCCCCAAAAATATGCATTAGGGTTTCTAGCTTGTATAAATACCCCTTATGTTTCTTGTAGCCATATTCCCCCTTAGTGAGTTAGTTTTAGTTTAGAAAATAAATCAAATCTCTCTTTCTTTCCATGGCTACTTAGCCATTTCTTCTCTTATGTAATTTTTTTTATGCAATGTTAATTATTGTTTCTTTTTAATTACATGTTCATTTCCTTTTATGTAAGTAGTGTAGATTTTCCTTTATGTAATTAGATTAGTTGTCTTTTCCATTAGCTTTCATTTTCCTTTCTTTTTGCTTTCATGTTGCTTTCTACATTTGTTGATTTGATAACAAATATGAGAGCTTAATCCCTACAATTTAGGGGTAATGAAGCTCTCTAGTATGTAGATGCAACATTTTGATGTTTATACTCTCTCTTTGTGCTTTAATGGAAACACTTGAAGTGGTTTAATGATGTTGTTTAGCTTTGAATTTGATAGTCTATGTTGTTCATACCAAATAGACTATGCTTAAACAAACATAACACAAATTGCCTCTTCATCTAAATATGATTATGGCAAAGAAGTGAATGTTGAAATTGAAATTTGATAGCCTATATTTCTAAACAATAGTTAATAGGCTATGCTTAAAATAGATTTTGCTTTCAACTTTGTTGTCGTATTTCATGAGAGTTAAAAGTGTATTAGTGGTTGTGTTATACTTTGATGGTTTATATTGAGCTAGTTAATAGCACAAATATACCATACTTATGATAAGCACATCAACTAATTCACTAATGACAAGAAAAGAGAGATCATAACTTCATTTTGTTGATTTATGTGATCTAGAGAGTGGAAATTGCCTCTAAATTGTCTTTACACTCATATTTTTATCAATTTTCTTTTGCTTGTTTTTCTTCTTTTCTAGTTTAACATTCTCTTCAACCTTGGTTTAATTTGATTGAATAGATTTTTAAAATCATCAATTCCCTGCGGATCGACCCGTATTCGCCACGTGCTACATTCGTACACCGTGCGCTTGTAGTTATTTTTATTTCTAAATTCTTCGACGGTTTTCTAATCCGATAGAATATCCGTCGTCGAACAAGTTTTTGGCACCGTTGCCGGGGAATTTGATTTTCTATTCTTCGAATTATTTTATTTTCATTTTATTGTGTGTTTGTTTTGTACGTGTATTGCCTTAAAAAAAAAGTTGTGCGTGTGTTTGTTGCTTGCATTTGTTTGTGTGTTTGTTTGCATTTTTTGCTTTTCTATTTGCATTTGCATATTGAAAAAAAAACATACAAATTTTTATTTTAAAACAAACATCATTCACCTCACTATTCTCTGTTTACATTTCTATTTACATTTTACAGTTCTATTTACATTTTACTGTCCTATTTACATTTTACTGTTCTCTGTTTACCCCTGTAACAAACATCAGCAATTTACATTTCTTCTTCATCTACATCTTCAGTGACTTGCATTTCAAATTTGGCCAGTGCACCTTGTTCTCTGCCTGTTCTACACCCACTTCCTTAACAATTTCTTGCATCCGCTCCTCCACATTACCATTGCCTTACCCCCATACCAGAACTCCTACCCACCTCACTGCCCTTCTCCTCTGACCACATACAAGCTACACAAAGCCACCACACAAACAACACCAATCATCACACTCCCACTGCCATACAACATACACTTCTCCCATCCCCTATACTTCATCACTATTTCATCATTGCCTTGCTGCCATAACACTTAGCCAACCATCTTCCTGAACACTACACAGCATAGACCACCCTGATTACAACAACAGCCACCTCCATTTCCACATTTCCCTTGACACTAACAACTCACAGCCACCAACATATACTTCCTCTGATCAACCAGTCACCAGTCGTCTCCAAAACCCAAAGTTCACCACATTTCAATACATTCAACTTGCTGTTGCCTCACTTGCTGCCATTACTGCCTCAAACACCTCCATACTGTTCCTCCTGCAATACATTGTGGCACTCCTACATCCATAGATTACTGACATTCACAAACCATCCATTGATCACTGTAACTCCACATTCATTCCCCTGACCACAACTCCGTCCAAGCAGTATTCATTCAAACCTGCGCAGTGATAACAACAGACAAACCACCCAGACCATCAAAACTCTCTGAACATCTCCACATACAAACTTCTTTCACCATCTACAACTGCTACATCCAATTACTACCAAAGTAGTTCATCACCTCTGCCTGTCTCCGCAATTTCAGTCACATCTTCCTCCAACCCAATCAAACATCCTTCATTCCCATCACTCCACAAACCCCCTGCTCAATCACCATACAAAACTTCACAACTGCTTGCCGCCTTCTTCCACCACAAACCCGAAATCGCATCAGCCTCCATAACGCCGAGCACCATCGCAGCCTGAACCACCCTAATACCCACCTCCAACAAAATCGCATACTCCAAACACTGATAGAAGCTACGCTGTCCACCTACCTGAAACCACGAAATCAAACGCCGCTACAAAATCACCTCAACCGCAAAACATCAATTTCCCCTCTGTACATCACTAACCACCAGTAGCCTCACTGCTACTACAGTAGCCATCGCCTTCCTCTAAACTTGATCAACTGCAAAACTTGCTACTTCATCACTTCGATAATTCCTCTAACCCGCAACCTGAAGCCATCCAATCGAATCGCCTCCTGCGACCAACATTGCCGACCACGAATCCATTTCCTTAATCTTAATCTCGAACCTAGCTTTAACAGCGAACAACCATTCGAACAGTGAACTCTGGCATCCTTCAAACATAAGAAATGTTGAGTTAGTTTCGCAAATTGAATTTTCTTTTGTGAATTTAATTTGGATTGGGAATTGGATTTGCTGAGGATTTGAGAACGTGTTTTGAGCTTGAAGTAAGTGTGAGCTGTGAATTATTGTGAATTTTTTTTATTGGGTCGGGTTTGGCTGTTTAGGCTGAGTAATTTTTT
This sequence comes from Allium cepa, assembly GCA_030765085.1. Lineage (NCBI taxonomy): Eukaryota > Viridiplantae > Streptophyta > Magnoliopsida > Asparagales > Amaryllidaceae > Allium > Allium cepa. The sequence continues at coordinate 241,297,588 of CM060944.1, forward strand.
TTCTTTAGTTTTTGTTTATATTCTTATTTTGTTTTGTATTAAAAAAAATCGATTAGTGTTGTTTTCTGTTTGTTCATTCTGGTTTCACTTGTTTTTCTTTGATTTACTTTCTTCTTTGACATTGTACATATTTAAAAAAAAACAAAAGCTGTATATATCTTGTTTTTATTTCAGATTGCCAAAGCATATAGAGGAAGAAACAGCTGCCAAATAATTGCTTTCCTATAATTAAACAAAAAAAATTGCTGCTTAAATCTCTAGTTTTATTTGCTTTGCATTATTTGTTGCTTGCATTTTATTATAAAAAATTTCAAAAACCGAAACGGTGTCTAGGCTACGGCAGAATAATAACCATTTATAAATATTACGGTGATTCGTAAATATTATAGTGGTTGTTCCTCTGAAGGTACTTAAACCTTCGGCTGCATTGCTACGGTGATTCGTGGTGCACCGTAAATCTTGTCCGTTACCTGGCTGAGAACTATCTTGTTTATCTAAGACAATTTTGGATTATACAATTTTGGGTTAACTTAGGATAAATAATTATAATTGACCCTTGCATTGATTTAGTTGCATTAGTTCATGCATATTTAAAAAAAAAAAAAAAATCAAAATTCAAAAAAAAAGTATATATTTTTTTTCCTTTGAAATTTATTTTAATCCTTTTTCTTTGAAATCTCTAAAATTCAAAAAAAAAATTTAGAAAAAAAAAATCCAAAAAAAAAATATAAAATCTTTTCAAAAGCCAAAAAAAAAATTTGAAAATCCAAAAACAAAACTAAAATCAATTTTCCATTTTGAAAAATAAATTCTATTTGTAAATATATTCCCTTTATAAAAAAAAAACCAACAGCATTCTTGAAAATGTCCGAATTTTCATATTCACGTGAATATTACAACAGTTATGAAAATCAATATAATCCCTATGATTTCACTCCAAATTCGTATGGATATTTTAACACCAACCATTGTTTAAACGATTCAAATTTCGAACCACAAAATTTTCAAAATAATGAGCAACCCTCAAATCTCGAAAATAGCATTTCATCTCTACTTGAAATCCCTACACAACAAAATCAAATGATAACTGAGTTGTGTAATTCATATTTGTGCGATAACTCGAATCAAAATTTGAATTCACTTCAAAATTCAAATGATTTCAAGTGTAACCCATGCCAATTCAATTTCGAGCTTCAAAATGAATTTCAAAATCAAGACAAAAATGTGATCCAATTTTCAAATAATTCTGGCAATGGAAATAGTTTCAATAACGATACAATTGAAAACTTTGGTTATCAACAAATTCAAAATGATAATTTTCAAATTAATAATCATAAATTTGATTTTGTTAACCAAATGGAAAAGATAATGGGGATTTATTATCTGAAAAATACAAAACTTTTCGTGAAAATCATAATCAAATCTCAACTTGCGAAGAATCAAATAATAATTTACCGTTTATCGAAATTAACAATTCTTGCTCTCAACAAGTCCAAATCGAAAATTTTCAAGTTAATAATTACAAATTTGACTTTGTTGAGCAAATGAATGAAATTTACGATGATCACACGAATTTGTTGATTAAAACATTGGAAAATTTTCGTGAGAGACAAAATCAAATCCCAACGTGTGACGAGTCAAATAATAATCCATCTTTCACCACAATTGATGATTTTCAAATAACAACTTTTGAAACTGAAAATGATGATCTTAATGAAGTTGTTGAAAACACGGTAATTGAGTTGGATTTCAATTCTTTTGAGGGTGCGAAATTCGATTTAAACTTCGATCTTCCTTTTTCTGAAAATTTAAATACAACAACTTTGAATTTTAAACTCGTTTTACGCGATGAAATTGTTGATAATCCAACAAAGGAAGTCGAATTTAATGAACATGAGTTTTATGGACTTTTTGAAAACGAGTTGTTGGATTCTGAAGGGGAAAATTTCGATCACCATTTTGATTTTGAAATCGATAATTTAGAAGTTGAACTTCAACCAACTTTTCTATCTACCCTAAAAATCATCGAAAATAAAACAACTAGTACAATTTTCAAAACAACATTCGTTTTTCCAAATCAAGATTCAACTTTGAAATCTTTGATGGTTTGGTTTTTCGAGCTTAAGCCGTGTCTCGCACATTTGACGAGACAAATGAATCGGTCTTTAGAAGACCGTTTTATTTACTTTTTGACTGTATACTTTCTCATCTCTTGTAAATAATAATCTTTCATGTAAATATAAGATTTTTATTTTATTTTTTTCCTTCCACTTAGGTTGACTGTGGGGACACAGTCAAAATAAAGTGTGCGGGGAGGCTCATCTTCATTTTTTTTATGGTTTATTTTTATTTTAAAATCTCAAAAAAAAAAATTAAAAAAATCCCAAAAACAAATTTTCTTTTGATTTATTTTTAAAAGAAACATTATAAGATAAATATATGGTTTTGGTTTATTAATTTGAAATTTTGAAAATTTATTTGTCTTAACCAAAATAAAAATGAAGTTTGATTACAAATAATAATGGTTTAACTAGTATATAGGAAGATTCACACGTGTTAATTTTGAAGTACATCCCAATTGAAAATATTTGTTTTAAAAAGTGGTTGATTTAAAGTAAAGGATATAACATTTTTTTTGTCTTCTAAGTTAAATGGTGCTAAGATGATTTTGCAAAACTCTCTCTCTCTCTTAAAAAAAAATTAAAATAACATCCAAGTATTCACTCTCATTTAAAAGTCATCACGGTTATGCATGGGTGAATTACTTGGCATATTTGATTATGTGCTTTCATACTCATTTAAAAGTCCTCACGGTTATGCATGTATGGAACACATGTAAAAAACAGACTTAATAAAAACCACCTACGGTCGATAGGTGTATGCACGAAAGTGTGTGCACTCGCCATGCTCTGTACTCCCCTCATATAAGCCCGAAAGGCAGTGCATGAGTGGTATATCTGGCCTCAGTTTACCTGAGCTAGGTGTGTAATTTTTCTTGCAAATAATGAGAGAGCAAGCAATTGAAATCCTAGCACTATTTTTACTTATTTGATTTGATTTTTATTAAAAAGAAATGAAAATACCACTTTGATAAACTTTGATAATCAACTAAGGATCCATTTTATAATTACACTTTTTATCAACCGAAACAACAAATTAAACTATTGTCTATTTGTTATGATAACTTGATTTTTGTTGAAAATTTTGACGAGTAAATGACATAAATTTTCAAGATAATAACCAAAACCTATATTTAACTTATTTGTGTCAATTTAAAAGTAAATCCTTCATTGTAAATATTTTCAAAAATTCGCATTCATCTCTTTGTAAATAAATCTTGCATTTTGCAAATATTTTCATCCTGCATATGGATTTTGTGGGTAGTATCGGCTGAAAACCCTCACGAGACAACACTCGTCCTACTGGAGACACCCAGAGGTTTAACGCTTATTGCATACGCTCAATGCAATCGTGCTCCCTACGAAAACGGATTTACCTTAGTTTCAGTTTATTCGAGGACGAATAAAAAGATAAGTGTGGGGGCATTTGATATGCATGTAAATGTGCATATTTTAACCACCATATTTATTCTTTTTAAATTAAATAAATGATCATATTGGGTATTTTAACTTGTTTAAACCAAAATTCATATTATTTGAAATTGTCACATATTCATCTTCATCCAGGGGCAAAATGGACATTTTTGTGCATATATTAATTTGAGAACATTTAATTGGAAAATTTTATATTATTTTATAGGAAATTACGCTCAATTACAAGTAGGTTCATGAAGGAATATGCATGCAAAAAATGAATACAAAGGAATGAAGATGGAATAATTCAAAGTGAAGAACATGGAGGACCCCACCTACCCACAACCTAATGTACAAATTAAAGGCTAATGCACATGCTAAAAGACATTTAAAGCTTCATGTACATTTAAGTGGGGGATTATTAAAGCTAATGATAACTTGGCCACTACACTTCCTCCAAGGGCATTTTGGGTACTCCCCAAAAATATGCATTAGGGTTTCTACCTTGTATAAATACCCCTTATGTTTCATGTAGCCATCTTCCCCCTTAGTGAGTTAGTTTTAGTTTAGAAAATAAATCAAATCTCTCTTTCTTTCCATGGCTACTTAGCCATTTCTTCTCTTATGTAATTTTTTTTATGCAATGTTAATTATTGTTTCTTTTTAATTACATGTTCATTTCCTTTTATGTAAGTAGTGTAGATTTTCCTTTATGTAATTAGATTTGTTGTCTTTTCCATTAGCTTTCATTTTCCTTTCTTTTTCCTTTCATGTTGCTTTCTACATTTGTTGATTTGATAACAAATATGAGAGCTTAATCCCTACAATTTAGGGGTAATGAAGCTCTCTAGTATGTAGATGCAACATTTTGATGTTTATACTCTCTTTTTGTGCTTTAATGGAAACACTTGAAGTGGTTTAATGATGTTGTTTAGCTTTGAATTTGGTAGTCTATGTTGTTCATACCAAATAGACTATGCTTAAACAAACATAACACAAATTGCCTCTTCATCTAAATATGATTATGGCAAAGAAGTGAATGTTGAAATTGAAATTTGATAGACTATATTTCTAAACAATAGTTAATAGGCTATGCTTAAAATAGATTTTGCTTTCAACTTTGTTGTCATATTTCTTGAGAGTTAAAAGTGTATTAGTGGTTGTGTTATAGTTTGATGGTTTATATTGAGCTAGTTAATAGCATAAATGTACCATACTTATGATAACCAGATCAACTAATTCACTAATGACAAGAAAAGAGAGATCATAACTTCATTTTGTTGATTTATGTGATATAGACAGTGGAAATTGCCTCTAAATTGTCTTAACACTCATATTTTTATCAATTTTCTTTTGCTTGTTTTTCTTCTTTTCTAGTTTAACATTCTCTTCAACCTTGGTTTAATTTGATTGAATAGATTTTTAAAATCATCAATTCCCTGCGGATCGACCCGTATTCGCTACGTGCTACATTCGTACACCGTGCGCTTGCAGTTATTTTTATTTCTAAATTCTTCGACGGTTTTCTAATCCGATAGAATTTCCGTCGTCGAACAACAATCATCACCGAATTTTAAATAATTTCCCAAATTATTTATTTTCCAAAAATATATCTTTACACGATATATTTATTTTTTTCACACTTCAACCGTTTGAAAACAAATTTCAAATCACTTTTCAATTTATCTTTAAAAGATATAATCTCAAAACATTTCACTTCATATTGGAAAAACATTTCAATACTTATTTAATAATAAGTAATTCACAAATCTATTTATTTTCAACATTTGAAAAATATTCAATATACTTAAATCACACTTAAGTATATATTTCATTCTTTAAGGAAAACATTCTCTTACACACATTTATTTGAGTCAAAATGAATGTTGCGTAAAACATGGTTACGACAACCCAAAATCACTAGTATAGGGATTCGAAATTAAGATAGATATATATAAATCTCAATACTGTATAAAACATTTCCTTTCGAAAATCATTTACTATAACAACAATGTTATAGTCCACTATTTCCTTTTATTTCTCGAAAACGTCTATTTCAACAGTGATTGTTGAAATCTATGGTTTCGATACTTAACACATTTTAAAAACACCTTCAAATCGTTTTAATTCTATTTAGAAGATCACTTCCTAAAACATTACTTTAATATATTATTCATTGTCCAAAATCGAGAATATACTTCGTTAACCAAATTCAACATTTTCTACACATTTAATTAAAGGATTATTCACTGTCCAAAATCGTGGATCTATCTCCTTTAATATGCTTTCATATTTACTTATCAAATTCAATTGGTTTTGGATTTATAAAACAACGTTTACAAATTCACATCTATATAAATTTTATAAAAACTTTGACTTATAAAATTCCTTAATTAACAAATCCTACGTATATCTCATTTAAATGCCAAAATCCAATTTATAAGTAATTACTTATAAATCTTTTATTTTAAAAAATCTATTCATTGTATAACTTCACAATTTATAAATTCATAAATTTCATTCACTTATGAAATCAATTTATACTTCATTTTAACACTTATAAAAATTCGTTTTATAATTCCAATATTTTTAATTTATAAATATCAATTATATAAATCTTTTATATAAACCATTTATAATAATTTCAAAAATCTCAATCCAAACTATTTTATAAAATTCATCTCCTTTAATATGCTTTCATATTTACTTATCAAATTCAGTTGGTTTTGGATTTATAAAACAACGTTTACAAATTCACATCTATATAAATTTTATAAAAACTTCGACTTATAAAATTCCTTAATTAATAAATCCTACGTATATCTCAATTAAATGCCAAAATCCAATTTATAAGTAATTACTTATAAATCTTTTATTTTACAAAATCTATTCATTTTATAACTTCACAATTTATGAATTCATAAATTTCATTCACTTATGAAATCCATTTATACTTCATTTTAACACTTATAAAAATTCGTTTTATAATTCCAGTATTTTTAATTTATAAATATCAATTTTATAAATCTTTTATATAACCGTTTATAATAATTTCAAAAATCTCAAACCAAACTATTTTATAAAATTCATTAACTCCGTATTTCAAAAATCACACTTTAACTATATTTCTCAAAAATCATAAATTTTATAATACTAAAATTATAACGTTTATTTAATTAAAATGAATCAATTCCAAAATTTAATAAAAACGTATAATTTCAAAAATCACTTTAAAATCCTTTTAAATTTGAAAATCAACACTTTAACACTTTTAATTTTCCAAAATAGGCCTAATGCTGCAACAACACTAAATATAAAAATCACGACATCCAAACACATTATATGATAACATAATATATCACAATATCTGTAAATAAATCAATACGGTTGAGGAATCCAGTTGGGTCCCTCCAACCTGTTTCCCTACATCCACAAATGTTAGCACAATACTAATTCTGTTCCAATACGGGATATCGCAGACATGGGTTTATAAAAAAATATTATCCGCTACTATGCGACGCAATAGGGTCTCATCCGCTATATAATGAGGGAAAATCAACTCCAAGTACATATATAATATCAATTCCACTTCAATACGGAATATCGCGGTATATGTGTTTAATAAATAACATCCGCTTAATATACGGTGTATAGTGTCTATTTCAATACAACAGATAGCAATTTATCATCCAAGCATACAATCAAGAAATTTTAAATCTAACTATTTAAAATTTAAAATGGAAACACAATTCGATTGAGTGAGAAGTTCTCACCAGATTCCAATAACAGTTTCAGTGTTTTATTTTGAATAAAATTAAACGTGCGTTTAATTTTACACAAAATTTTCACTAGCTCCAATCGACTCCAATCCAGTCCATCGCGTAGTATTCGCGAATACGAACCCAACGCAAGTTGTTTCGTGCATTTTTGACCTTGTATGACCAAGATATAGCATTACATGGTTTATACGATTTATAACAAAATTAATTCACAATTTCTTTTTATTTTATAAACCTAGATAAATCCAAGCCATCCATTTTCGCTTTTACAGATCCAAGCCGCCCCTTTTGTTTCTTCCCCAACTCAGTAAACCCACGCACGATCAAACCCAATGGCTGCCACATATTCCTCAATTTACGCAACCACCACATTGATCGTGATGACGATCAGAGACCGTCATTTGGAATCCCTCCACGAGATGCACCTTCGGTCATAGGTTGGTTGAACTCGGTCGCATGAATCTCGAGCAAAACGTGAATGAACGCGCCTACTTCGAACAAAAAACGCCGACGATTCGCTTCGTTGTTTACGATCATAACCGTTGAATAGAGAGATCTCATAGCCCTCTACAAGTTTGCAGTTGAAATGTTTTGCTAATTATCGATGGATTGTGAGACATTAGAGGAGAAAGAATCACAATTTTCGTCCATTAAAATGTTTCTGGCGGCTAGGGCTTAAGAAATTAGGGTTTTGAGCAAATTGTGAATGTTGGCGGCCATTTATAGAAAATTATGCGACATTATTCACCCGAAATTTTTCCGAACTCCAAACGAAGTGTGCTGCCTGGCGTTTATAATGTTTTACCGCTATTCCGAACGCAATGGAATATATATCGGAAGCCAATTCGATCATATTTGAAAGATAAGTTTTTGAATCGACTATTTAAATTCAAAATTCACTCGAATCTATTTCAGTGCATTTTGGCTTGGCCCGGACAAACCGTTAGTCCGATTGATACGAAATTTGAAACCATATAATAATATAACATTACGGATCTGATGAAACTGGTTTCGTCGAAATCGGAAACTGTTTGAAAAATGGCTATTTTTACTCGTCAATTAAATATTAAAATATTCAATTTTCACAAATTAACTTTTATTTCAATTTTAAAAGTTCGATAACATCATTCTAACTCCAATATAATTTAATATAAATCATTTTTAATCACATTAACCCAATCTCCAATTATTTCTGTAATTTCACATATTAAATTGTCGATTTAATTATCCAATTAAATCTAGATATTCGAAATAAAAATTTATTTGACTTACAAATTTTACTTGTTAATATTTAAAATCAATTAAATATACGAATTTCAAATGATAGAAATTCTTGGTCGTTACAAAATTCCCCCTTAAAAGAATTTCGTCCTCGAAATTACCAAGTAAGAAAAAGTTATAGAATCCACTAACTTTTCAAACATCCATTCAAATTAAATTTCAAATTCATTTAAACATTTTAATTTTTTCAAAATCCATAGTTAAACTTCTTACAATAACTTTACTAAGTTTTCAAATCAAACTTAGTTATCTTTTCAAAATTTTCCAATTTTCTGAAAAATATTCCAACGCCTTAAATTTTCAGAAAAATTTGCCATAGTCTCCTTTGCGCGGCTCGATCCGAAAAAAAGGGCAATATATATATCGCAAATATACATCTCATCAAAGTAATGAGGCATCCCGTAGGGAAAAAAGTGTAAAAGTACGATATGTTATCCAAGATATGTACCTTATATATTATTAGCGAGCATATACGGCTAACATAGCGCGAAAGCGAGCTCCAAATGCGAAGCAATGCGCAATCCCCACCTACTAAACACTCAACAACAATGAGAAACCTGTATATAGAAAATAATATCGATATACAACATATACCAGAAGCAACAACAATATGTGCCAATATAGCAAATGCAACAAAAGCCATAAATTCAACCATCAACCAACTATCATCCAACTAGCATCCATAACCAAATCAATATTCATTCATATTCAATTAGTTTATATTCACTAATTCACATTCAAGTTGGTTCACTTCCTAATCAAATTCAATTCTGTTTAAGATTCACTTAACTTCCAATTTGATTTCAATTACTTTAGCTTTCAATTTCATTAATTCAATTTCATATGGATTTCTATACAATCAAATAACAACAATCTAACAATCAATGTATATCCAACATTACCAAATTCATTCAATTTTCTTTACTTTACATTCAATTTGGTTCAACACATTTAATTAGCTTTTATGAATTAACACTTACATCCATTATTTCATATCGATTTATTTACATTCAATTGATTTACATTCAATTCATTCATTAATTCAATTGCTAATTCATTTAACCACAAAAGTTGAATTTCATTACATAACTCAAGTTCATAATCTTTAATGACTTCATTTTATTAATTTACTTCGATACCCAAAATCAACTTCATTCAACATCACTTAAGTCATATTCCATTTGAAACATCATTTATTTAACTTAACTTAAATTTCCCTTATAAATCCAATTCAGATTCCAATTATAAAGTAAATTCTATTTACTTTTACCAAAGTCAAATTTCGTCACTTATTCAAATTCATATCTCATTTTGCTTAACAAAATTGTTTAACCATTTTATCATTTGGTTTAACTTTCATTTTCACATTTAATAAGTTATACAACTTATATATTTAAACTTCCAAACCCTTTATTTACTTATATATATATTCTTACATTTTCAACAACCAAACAATCAATTTATATACACTTTAATAATTTTTGAAAAATTATTCCTTTATATATAAAATATAATCAAGGTAAAATTATTACATGTAACGACCTGTAAGATTTTAATAAATTTTATTGTTTTATTTAACGCATTTAATTGGATTTTTTGTGAAATTTTAAATAAAATAATTTGCAAATAAAAATTTAATATTTGGATTACGTCCAATTAAACATAACAAACTGTAGATTTTCGTCCAAAAATATGAAAGTTTATTTCGCGCGTAAATTTACTTCAATTAAAACAGTTAAAAAGTGACGAAAATAAAACGTTTCAAAAAACCTAAATAATTTTACATAGAAAATTTCTAAATCCTCTTCTGAGTAAGACGTCATCTTTCGTTTTTCCAAATTTGGACTTCTATTGCTCACTTTATCTTAATTCTGGTCAAATAACAACATTTTCAGTACCGGTTATCGACTTTTGACCGGATGATCGTATCACTGATATCTGTATACTGTTTTGACCGTCTCGTCATGCTGATCTCTATGGTATACTCACTTCTGTATTTTGAGGTCCGATACGCAACGGAAGTGGGTATAACATTTCGTTGCGGCGGTACCACTTTTTAACTTTTTGTTCCTTCGGGTTCAAACCTTGAAGCGTGCTGCCCAAACCAAGCAATTATTGCTTTTCCAGCTGTTTGCAATTATTTTGCTGTTTCGTAGCCGCGACTTTTGCCATCTCAAGGTAACACGTTGTAGCTTACGTTACCTTGCAATAAATTTTTGATATATCTGTCACTTTCTTTCTTTTTCCCACTTGAATCATTTTCCTTTACTTTCAAAATAACGTGTTGGCCAAACATTTTTAATTTCTTTAAAAACCATTCAGCTGAATCAAATGAATACGGTAGCCGTTTCCATCCCTTTTTCTTTGTTTACGTTACTCTCTGCCTTGCTCTGATTCACTAATAATAGATAGCCTGTAGCCTATTCAGATTAGCACTTCTTCTTACTATATCTTCCTATTTCTAAACCCCTCACCACATCTATTCACCATTTCTATCTCTGCTTTGCACCGCCTCCCCATCTTCGCTTGATCTCCTTTTCCCTAGACTACCCACTTCCCAAACCAAGTATCCACCTTACTACAACACGAACTCAGGACGTCCACAACAGCACCGCCCACACAACTCCTCCGGCCTCTCCAAGTTCGAACCTCCTCCACTTCTTCATCCTTCCATCTCTAGAACGCCTGTGAACCACCTCCTTGCCTCGGCTTCAAACCCACAACCAGCAGCCAACCCCACGTCACCACCCACACGGCCTCACATCAAAGCCCACCCATGCGTCAGCCAACCTCCTTCCTTTCATCAGCTTGCTCCCTACCCACAACAAACCCATGCCTGCCTCTCACGCAACCCGACACGCACCTAGCCGAGTTCGGCCTCACATCCGCCCCTGCCTCCTACTCCAGATCTGGTCCACTCACGGCCACTTCACCTAGACCAGACCGACTCCTTTTCCCAAGACTATCCCCTTCGTGCATCTCCTTGTTTCCCATGCAGATCTCCATTCTTATTATTATTTATTTTTTTTGTTTAACAGGTTAGTATACATAATGGTATATGTGTTTATAATACTATTTTACTAGCATATATATTTCCGCATGGCACTGTTATATGTGCAGTTTTGTATCCAGTGATATTAGTCCTTATATTAACATATGGGGTTACAGTATTTGCTTTTAATTTTAGTATATATTTGTGTGTATATATATAAAATATATATATATATATATTTAATTTGAGATCATATGTGTTTAAAACTGGGTTGCTGCATATACGTTGAATGTTTACAATATAAGAATATATATAGTTAGTAATAAGTTGTAAATTGCTACATACTTTGGTTACTGTAAGTATACACATATGCATAATAGCTGTCTAAAGTTTATAAGTATGTAATATTTTGGGTTATATATATTGTTATAGTGCAGTCATATTTTGCTATTAACAAATTTTAAGTACGTTATATAAATATAATTGTTTATATTTTAGGATTACATATATCATTTTTATTAGTATGTAAGTGAATATTTATATATATATTTGTTTATAAATAAAATGTTTATAAAGTTATAAAAGGTTTATGAAAGTATACGTTGATTTTTTTTTAAGGTGTCTGCATGAATGGTTAAAGTACAATTATGTATAGTATGTCTTCTTTATGTGGTGTAGTTTATTTAAAATTTTAGTTATTTTTACATTATAAGCATACAGTTAAGCCACGTGCTCGTCGCATCTATATGTATTGTTGCTGTAGTCTAGATTTCATACTTTTATCTGTTATCACTTTACTCTTTTGCATATAGGGTTATAAGTGGAAATAAGTTGCATATAAAAGTTTAGTAGTGATGAAGCCGTCTGCATCTGTTAGTTCATATAAAGTATAAATATCAGTTTATATGTCAAGTTTGTTGAGTCTGCACATATATGTTAATTTACATATGGTTTTTATAAGCTGGAGCAAAAGTAAGTTGTACAAAAGGTTGCTGTCAGATTTATTCATTCACACCAATGTTTACATTTCTGCTTCATTGCATATATTCAGTTATATATACTGTATATTCTTTTGCATCTGTGTATTTGCGCACATCTCATTTGTTGGGTGTAAATTTCAATATATGCTATATAAAAGTTAGTTATATAAGTTTATAAAGTATCAGTTTGCATAATATATATATGATTTCAAAAGTTATTTGTTTGTTTTAAAATATATATATATATATATATATATGATTTAGCAATAACCTATATATACCTATGTAGTTATTTATAGCTATGTATATGACACCTATCTCAATCATCTTCATCAAATCCGGTTCTGATTCGTTATCGTTTTCTTTTTATCAGCTTTTGTTTGTTGTGCCCGCTTCTTCATCGAATTCGTGCCAGTCTAGTTTTGTTTGGGAGTCGTGCTAGGATTGTAACTCATCCCGTTATTTTCTCTCTGGCCTCGAAAGGTGAGCAATCACTCACGATTAACGTTCTTTTATTTATTAAATTTGATTTCAATTGAAACGACAATTGAAATATGCTGCTATTAGTTGTTTTTTTTCTGTTATGACTGCTATTATCTGTATCTGTTCACCTATGACACCAGACACCATTATCGGTTAATTATTTATGTGATAATAATACAGATTGGTTGATAATTGATTGTTTGATTGATTTTTGTTTAAATTGGATGTTAATTATTATTGTTAAATGATAACTAGTTTGCTAGTTTAATTTGGGGTAGTATAGTTTACAAATTAAACAGATTATATATGACGGACCTTGATTTATTAAAACCTGACCCCGCCATATGTAAACTTGATTAGTTAAATTAGACCCATTAATTGTCGTAGAAATGGATAAATTATACTTTAAATCTATGAACGTAGTTTGGATTAATGGTTGTAGTTTTAACTGGAATTTAAAAAGGAACGACAAGTGGAAACTGTAATGTGATCTGCATGAAATGATAGGGTAGATTCTAGAAATAATTATACAAATAACAATGCGAATTAATACGATTATTTCGGGGTTATTTGATTTATCCATTGAATTGTTATTGATTGTTGTTATTGCTGGTTTGATTAATTTGACACCATCCCTGTCATCACACTGCAAGTTCCCTTTTGTTATGTTTGTTTTTGGAATTGAAATGGGTTGAAATGATAGACCCAAGCGGTTCCCATTTAAATTAAATTTGGGATTACGGGTTGAAAGGCTATCCACCCGTATACATTTAGTGTACGGATTGAAATGATAATATCCGTAACACTTGATCGTGTGATAAGGAATATATGGTCTTATTAATGATAAATATATAGTTAATTATATCTAGTTAAATCAAGATTTGATTAAATACATAAATTATGATAAATATTTATGTAAATTTTATTTCGGATAAATTTTGCAATAATATTGAAAAATTTTAAGATTGGGAGATAAATTTGGGGTTATTTAAAAATGGTTTTAGATAAGGATTTATATATTTAAATCAATTTGAAATGACTAAATAATAATGATGTAAAAATCGAGAATCTATATGAAACTGTTAAGTTAGATTGTTATATGTAAGCTATGAACTATATTGAGATTAAATGGTTAGGGATTTGGATATTATTTGGAACCCAGATAGTTGAATCGGTTATGTAGATAACTAATCGAATTAAGTGAAATTTGAATTGAACTAAATTGGAAATTTTATTTAGAAAACTAGATTGGGAAAAATTTAGTTGAAATGTTGAATACTTAAAATATGGGAACATATTGAAATAAAAGGGGAAATTGGGATATCAAATCCAAATTTGGGAATTATAAATTTAATTGGTTATTTTAGGAAAAGTTTAAATGGGGTTTGATTTAATTTAAATGGGAAGGTCAGGTTGATGTGAACAATTTGTTAAGTTAAGGAAATTGAAATACGGTACTGTATACATTTTTCAATATATAGGTACTAGTTTGGGAAATATGATTATTCGAAGTAAAATTGACTGTTGGGTTTGAAGTATAAATTAAGTGAATAACCTCGGGGTAATAGTGTATAGTTCTACCCTATAGATAGTTCTATGGACCCTTAAAGGATGGACATCCCAAACATCCTTTAAGTTATATTGTATTTCAGTTGATATTCCATTTGAATTGAATTTATTGATATAAGAATGTTAATCCTGACTCGAGTGTTTTGTGTTTTGCTTTACGCTCGGGTCAGACTGAGTAATACAGCATTAGAGACTCACCTTTGGAGATTGGAGCTTCATTTGGAGATCCAACTATCGTTTCAGCTTTCAGCTTTCTAGTTGACTGGTTCAGAGAAGTCATCGGCTCGTACTGAAGACTTTTCTGTATTCAAGAGATTCTGATGTATTTATTTTAAACTCTGATGTATATAGTAGCTTCATGAACTACTATCCTTTATCTATTCCGCTGCATTATATTACTCTGTGTCTGTGATCTGTGATTGATTTATTTACTGTATATTTAAGTTTTGCCAAATTTGTATTAACAATTCGGTATTTTGAATTATTCAAGTCGGACATGTACGGTTTTATTGTCGATTTGAATGGTCCAAAATAGCGGGTCGTTACAGCTGGTATCAGAGCTTTGGCTCTAGGCAAAACTTAACATATATGGTAAATTTACTTACAGAATCACTTTCGCTCGAGTTGAATCTCTTTCTTTCGACTCGATTTCCTTTGAATTTTGGAATGCCCCTCGATTCCGAAATTCATTCTTTTCTTCCTCTATTTATGTTCGTTGATTCTGGAGTATCCCATAACTCCACTGAATGATTCGTAAAATGGGGTGAAAACTCCTTTTCAATTGGCATTGATTCACCGAAAATTTCTATATCCTCGGTTTACGATGTTGATATATCTTGATATGCCGAATTCCATCTCTGGCGATCGAATGTCGATTTGTTTTGGAATTCCGTACGATTATATTCCTGAAGTCACGGTTGATCCGGTTAAGGTCGTCCGAGATTTATAGAAGCATATCTATCTTCTATTTTGTAATTTGATTTTTCTCAACTTGTTTGAGTCTATCTTCATATCAGGATTCTATTGATTAGAGTTCCTGTAATTTAAATCTCCATCTTTGTTTGAAATCCATTCTAAAATTATCCTTTGAAAATCGGGTATGTTTGTATTTTGAAATTGCTTTATATATCAAAAATTATATTTTAATAACTATGATTTTATCCTATGTATATAAAGAAATTGTTTTCAATAAGGATTACATACCTATATATACAAAGCAAATAAGATATGTTATTCAATATAAAAAGGGTTTTGAAAAGATTTGAAATTTGAAAAATTATAAGAGGTTTATTTATATAAAAATGTTTTATAACTGTAAAGGGTAAATTTGAAATTCGAGAATTGAATTCCGGTATTTGAAATTGGGTTTTAGGATTTTGGAAAACATATAAAAATAATACGATTTAAAAGTATTTTCCGAATAAGAAATGTTTCTATGAGTTCAAATGAATTCCAAAAATTTTGAAGGAGTTTCAAAGAAGTTTTCAAGAAAATAGAAGTCCAGAACTCACTTATGTCGCTGGAAAATAATTTCGGTGATGAGTGCACGCATCATCGACATTGATTTTCGAGTCTCAGAGTGGGGGAGAGGCCACTTTAATAGCTTCGCTATGCGAGTGATTTTGTAAACCGTTTTTGATTTCAAATTTTGAAGTATAATTTGATATTTTAGAAAGATATATGTATATATTTGAAACAATTTAAAGTGAGACCGGTGTTTAGTCCTCGAGTTCCAGATTTAATAAATTGATTTATTGATTTATTGTGGATTTTCAACTCTTGAATTGAAAATTTGATTTCCCTAACTATTTTAAATGTTCGAACACTTCCAAATCGAGATTAAATTTTCAAAACTAAGAAATTTCGAAGAGTATAAAATGTCTGATTAAGAATATAAATTTAGTTTTGAAATGTTTGGAAAAAAATAGTTGAATAATGGTTTTCAAAAAGGTAAATTGGATATTTCACATAGAAATGGATAGTTTAAAGGTTTTGAAAGGGATAAGTATAAAGTTGGAAACCATTTTGAGGATAATGGATTGTGAGAAAATATTGGGTTTTGAAATTTAATTGAAAATTAAAACCAGTACTTATATGATGATTTTGGAAATGAATTTGTTTGACTTAAATTATTTTAATCTGGAAACTGAGATAATTTTCTAAACCTATTATTTTGGGGAACTTTGAAATTAGGATATCTAATTTGGAAGAAATTTGGTGAATTCATATATGACTTTGGAACTAAATTTGATATTGAATGATTTGAAATTGAGAACCTTGTATAATTAAGCACTTGATTTGGGTAGTGGTCGGACTTATATAAAATGGATTTGTATAAGTATGGAAGTGATTTGAAATCTATTGATTTGAAAGGTACTCAATTTGGAAAGAGAATTGTATATAATCAAAGTCTATATAAGTATGATTTGATCTACTATTGATTCGGAAAGTATTCGTTTTAGAAAGGAATCCTATATATAATGGACTTTATATAAGTATGATATTTGGAAGTATTTGAAAAGGTACTATATGATATATATTTTCCAAGTAAAGATATGGAAAGTGCCTTCTGCTTGATATCCGCTTTGTGGCCACATCGTGGATTCATTCTATCGATATTATTCTCTCTGATTTTCGGTTTCCGGATGTAATACTCGAGTATTCCCACCGTGGCGTAACCCATGGTTTCTTTTTCTCTCGTGAATGCACAGCGAAATTGCCTGGCTGAGTCTTGCCTAGGGGTACGGATTGTTTCCTGGGGGAACCAGGCGTAACCATTGTGTATCCTGCAATCTGTGTAGGTCGCGAATAGTAGCGCAAGTGCCTGGCTGAGTCTTGCCTGGGGGTACGGATTGTTTCCTGGGGGAACCAGGCGTAACCATTGTGTATCCTGCACTCTACTAGTCATCATGGCGTAACTCGCAGGGCTGAGAAAGCTTACGGATATGGATTGTTTCCTGGGGGAACCAGGCGTAACCATTGTGTATCTGCGAACCATGATCGGACAAAGGTTTTGGTTTGATTGTTTTGTTTGGATCGTACTTTCCATAACTGTTTTAAATGGTTTTTCAAGTATTTTCACTAGGTGTTGAAACGGGTCTACCAAGTACTTGAAGAATTCTAGCTTTGCGCCTGATCAACGCATTGCCAGAGTCTGCAAGAACGAGGATAAACCTGTTGAAGCATCGAGTTATAAAAGTATTTTCGAAAGGATAATCTATTCCGATAAATAGTATTTCATTATAATAGTATTATAAAGGTATTTTATTATAAAAGTATTTTGAACCACAAAGAAATTTTGAATTAACATTTGAAATTTAAATTCTTATGGTTCTAGTTTAATTATTCGTGCCCGATGCTATCTTTTGAATCTACCGTATCTGCTCAGCTTATTTATCACCTATATTCTGTTTCCTGAATCTACCTTTTCTTTCCTTTTGAATGTAACCTTTAAAATACTGGTTATTTATATACTACTTGGTTTAATAGAAGATTTTTAAATATTGTAAATATTTTTGAAGTTATTAATTAAATGAACTCTTTAAGAGAATGATTATTAATTTATTGATAATATTTGAAAGGTATCTTGAGTTAAATTAAAAATCTCATAAATTTGGATTTAATATTTTCAACAGTCTTTGTAAAAATAAATAATTGTTTCAAAAGGAGTTTGAAAGTATTAAGTATTGAAGAAAAAAATTATACTGCAAATGAAGTTCAGATGAATATTTCAAGTAAAATTTATATGGTTTTAAATAAATTATCTACACTTGACTTTCAATTTACTTTATGCTTCTCCTACCTTCTTCCTTTTCGGGGACGAAAAGTTTTGAGTGGGAGAGAGTGTAACGACCTGTAAGATTTTAATAAATTTTATTGTTTTATTTAACGCATTTAATTGGATTTTTTGTGAAATTTTAAATAAAATAATTTGCAAATAAAAATTTAATATTTGGATTACGTCCAATTAAACATAACAAACTGTAGATTTTCGTCCAAAAATATGAAAGTTTATTTCGCGCGTAAATTTACTTCAATTAAAACAGTTAAAAAGTGACGAAAATAAAACGTTTCAAAAAACCTAAATAATTTTACATAGAAAATTTCTAAATCCTCTTCTGAGTAAGACGTCATCTTTCGTTTTTCCAAATTTGGACTTCTATTGCTCACTTTATCTTAATTCTGGTCAAATAACAACATTTTCAGTACCGGTTATCGACTTTTGACCGGATGATCGTATCACTGATATCTGTATACTGTTTTGACCGTCTCGTCATGCTGATCTCTATGGTATACTCACTTCTGTATTTTGAGGTCCGATACGCAACGGAAGTGGGTATAACATTTCGTTGCGGCGGTACCACTTTTTAACTTTTTGTTCCTTCGGGTTCAAACCTTGAAGCGTGCTGCCCAAACCAAGCAATTATTGCTTTTCCAGCTGTTTGCAATTATTTTGCTGTTTCGTAGCCGCGACTTTTGCCATCTCAAGGTAACACGTTGTAGCTTACGTTACCTTGCAATAAATTTTTGATATATCTGTCACTTTCTTTCTTTTTCCCACTTGAATCATTTTCCTTTACTTTCAAAATAACGTGTTGGCCAAACATTTTTAATTTCTTTAAAAACCATTCAGCTGAATCAAATGAATACGGTAGCCGTTTCCATCCCTTTTTCTTTGTTTACGTTACTCTCTGCCTTGCTCTGATTCACTAATAATAGATAGCCTGTAGCCTATTCAGATTAGCACTTCTTCTTACTATATCTTCCTATTTCTAAACCCCTCACCACATCTATTCACCATTTCTATCTCTGCTTTGCACCGCCTCCCCATCTTCGCTTGATCTCCTTTTCCCTAGACTACCCACTTCCCAAACCAAGTATCCACCTTACTACAACACGAACTCAGGACGTCCACAACAGCACCGCCCACACAACTCCTCCGGCCTCTCCAAGTTCGAACCTCCTCCACTTCTTCATCCTTCCATCTCTAGAACGCCTGTGAACCACCTCCTTGCCTCGGCTTCAAACCCACAACCAGCAGCCAACCCCACGTCACCACCCACACGGCCTCACATCAAAGCCCACCCATGCGTCAGCCAACCTCCTTCCTTTCATCAGCTTGCTCCCTACCCACAACAAACCCATGCCTGCCTCTCACGCAACCCGACACGCACCTAGCCGAGTTCGGCCTCACATCCGCCCCTGCCTCCTACTCCAGATCTGGTCCACTCACGGCCACTTCACCTAGACCAGACCGACTCCTTTTCCCAAGACTATCCCCTTCGTGCATCTCCTTGTTTCCCATGCAGATCTCCATTCTTATTATTATTTATTTTTTTTGTTTAACAGGTTAGTATACATAATGGTATATGTGTTTATAATACTATTTTACTAGCATATATATTTCCGCATGGCACTGTTATATGTGCAGTTTTGTATCCAGTGATATTAGTCCTTATATTAACATATGGGGTTACAGTATTTGCTTTTAATTTTAGTATATATTTGTGTGTATATATATAAAATATATATATATATATATTTAATTTGAGATCATATGTGTTTAAAACTGGGTTGCTGCATATACGTTGAATGTTTACAATATAAGAATATATATAGTTAGTAATAAGTTGTAAATTGCTACATACTTTGGTTACTGTAAGTATACACATATGCATAATAGCTGTCTAAAGTTTATAAGTATGTAATATTTTGGGTTATATATATTGTTATAGTGCAGTCATATTTTGCTATTAACAAATTTTAAGTACGTTATATAAATATAATTGTTTATATTTTAGGATTACATATATCATTTTTATTAGTATGTAAGTGAATATTTATATATATATTTGTTTATAAATAAAATGTTTATAAAGTTATAAAAGGTTTATGAAAGTATACGTTGATTTTTTTTTAAGGTGTCTGCATGAATGGTTAAAGTACAATTATGTATAGTATGTCTTCTTTATGTGGTGTAGTTTATTTAAAATTTTAGTTATTTTTACATTATAAGCATACAGTTAAGCCACGTGCTCGTCGCATCTATATGTATTGTTGCTGTAGTCTAGATTTCATACTTTTATCTGTTATCACTTTACTCTTTTGCATATAGGGTTATAAGTGGAAATAAGTTGCATATAAAAGTTTAGTAGTGATGAAGCCGTCTGCATCTGTTAGTTCATATAAAGTATAAATATCAGTTTATATGTCAAGTTTGTTGAGTCTGCACATATATGTTAATTTACATATGGTTTTTATAAGCTGGAGCAAAAGTAAGTTGTACAAAAGGTTGCTGTCAGATTTATTCATTCACACCAATGTTTACATTTCTGCTTCATTGCATATATTCAGTTATATATACTGTATATTCTTTTGCATCTGTGTATTTGCGCACATCTCATTTGTTGGGTGTAAATTTCAATATATGCTATATAAAAGTTAGTTATATAAGTTTATAAAGTATCAGTTTGCATAATATATATATGATTTCAAAAGTTATTTGTTTGTTTTAAAATATATATATATATATATATATATATATGATTTAGCAATAACCTATATATACCTATGTAGTTATTTATAGCTATGTATATGACACCTATCTCAATCATCTTCATCAAATCCGGTTCTGATTCGTTATCGTTTTCTTTTTATCAGCTTTTGTTTGTTGTGCCCGCTTCTTCATCGAATTCGTGCCAGTCTAGTTTTGTTTGGGAGTCGTGCTAGGATTGTAACTCATCCCGTTATTTTCTCTCTGGCCTCGAAAGGTGAGCAATCACTCACGATTAACGTTCTTTTATTTATTAAATTTGATTTCAATTGAAACGACAATTGAAATATGCTGCTATTAGTTGTTTTTTTTCTGTTATGACTGCTATTATCTGTATCTGTTCACCTATGACACCAGACACCATTATCGGTTAATTATTTATGTGATAATAATACAGATTGGTTGATAATTGATTGTTTGATTGATTTTTGTTTAAATTGGATGTTAATTATTATTGTTAAATGATAACTAGTTTGCTAGTTTAATTTGGGGTAGTATAGTTTACAAATTAAACAGATTATATATGACGGACCTTGATTTATTAAAACCTGACCCCGCCATATGTAAACTTGATTAGTTAAATTAGACCCATTAATTGTCGTAGAAATGGATAAATTATACTTTAAATCTATGAACGTAGTTTGGATTAATGGTTGTAGTTTTAACTGGAATTTAAAAAGGAACGACAAGTGGAAACTGTAATGTGATCTGCATGAAATGATAGGGTAGATTCTAGAAATAATTATACAAATAACAATGCGAATTAATACGATTATTTCGGGGTTATTTGATTTATCCATTGAATTGTTATTGATTGTTGTTATTGCTGGTTTGATTAATTTGACACCATCCCTGTCATCACACTGCAAGTTCCCTTTTGTTATGTTTGTTTTTGGAATTGAAATGGGTTGAAATGATAGACCCAAGCGGTTCCCATTTAAATTAAATTTGGGATTACGGGTTGAAAGGCTATCCACCCGTATACATTTAGTGTACGGATTGAAATGATAATATCCGTAACACTTGATCGTGTGATAAGGAATATATGGTCTTATTAATGATAAATATATAGTTAATTATATCTAGTTAAATCAAGATTTGATTAAATACATAAATTATGATAAATATTTATGTAAATTTTATTTCGGATAAATTTTGCAATAATATTGAAAAATTTTAAGATTGGGAGATAAATTTGGGGTTATTTAAAAATGGTTTTAGATAAGGATTTATATATTTAAATCAATTTGAAATGACTAAATAATAATGATGTAAAAATCGAGAATCTATATGAAACTGTTAAGTTAGATTGTTATATGTAAGCTATGAACTATATTGAGATTAAATGGTTAGGGATTTGGATATTATTTGGAACCCAGATAGTTGAATCGGTTATGTAGATAACTAATCGAATTAAGTGAAATTTGAATTGAACTAAATTGGAAATTTTATTTAGAAAACTAGATTGGGAAAAATTTAGTTGAAATGTTGAATACTTAAAATATGGGAACATATTGAAATAAAAGGGGAAATTGGGATATCAAATCCAAATTTGGGAATTATAAATTTAATTGGTTATTTTAGGAAAAGTTTAAATGGGGTTTGATTTAATTTAAATGGGAAGGTCAGGTTGATGTGAACAATTTGTTAAGTTAAGGAAATTGAAATACGGTACTGTATACATTTTTCAATATATAGGTACTAGTTTGGGAAATATGATTATTCGAAGTAAAATTGACTGTTGGGTTTGAAGTATAAATTAAGTGAATAACCTCGGGGTAATAGTGTATAGTTCTACCCTATAGATAGTTCTATGGACCCTTAAAGGATGGACATCCCAAACATCCTTTAAGTTATATTGTATTTCAGTTGATATTCCATTTGAATTGAATTTATTGATATAAGAATGTTAATCCTGACTCGAGTGTTTTGTGTTTTGCTTTACGCTCGGGTCAGACTGAGTAATACAGCATTAGAGACTCACCTTTGGAGATTGGAGCTTCATTTGGAGATCCAACTATCGTTTCAGCTTTCAGCTTTCTAGTTGACTGGTTCAGAGAAGTCATCGGCTCGTACTGAAGACTTTTCTGTATTCAAGAGATTCTGATGTATTTATTTTAAACTCTGATGTATATAGTAGCTTCATGAACTACTATCCTTTATCTATTCCGCTGCATTATATTACTCTGTGTCTGTGATCTGTGATTGATTTATTTACTGTATATTTAAGTTTTGCCAAATTTGTATTAACAATTCGGTATTTTGAATTATTCAAGTCGGACATGTACGGTTTTATTGTCGATTTGAATGGTCCAAAATAGCGGGTCGTTACATTACATTTACCCAATTTAAAATGATACTATGTCGGTTTTTCTTGTTTAAGAGTTTAGAAACCCCTATCTACGACAGTTAGCTAGACTGCATCGACCAGAATCTATAAACAATCAACCGATAAATCAACACAATACAAAACAGTTTCATATTCACTAACAAACACGCGCTTGTATCTATTATTACACTCACACTCATTCTAGAGTACTGCTGATTCTATCTCTAGTGAGTAATTCCCAACAGAGCCAAGGTTGTCACTTAACTATATGCTCTGATACCAGGTGTAACGATTGCGATTTTCGACTATGAAGGTCGACATTAATACATCCACTGTATCAATTACCGACCAATCGATACCAGGTGTTAGTCAAGTTTCGTCGAAATCCATGACTGTTTGAAAAATGGCTATTTTTACTCGTCAATTAAATATTAAAATATTCAATTTTCACAAATCAACTTTTAATTCAATTTTAAAAATTCGATAACATCATTCTAACTCCAATATGATTTAATACAACTTTATAAATCATTTTTAATCACATTAACTGTAACGACCAGCCTTTTTGGACAGTTTAAACCGACGATCAAATACATATGCCGGTTCCAAACCATTCAAAAGGGAAGATGGTTATTGGGGTAAATAAGAAAAGAAGAGGAAAGAGAAATAAAGGAAATGAAACAACACAGAATCTCGCAGCGGAACGATAAAATATAATAGTCAAATAAACAGTTCATGAAGCTGTTTACAATACTTTGATCATTATTTATACAACATTTATCAGAGTTATACATATACAACAGAACAAATAAAATAATGCAGCAGACAGCATGATGCAAAGATAATAATAGTAATAGTGTACCAAATCTTCGTCTTCGTCCTCCAGAATAGATCTTCAATAGGCTGAAAAACTCAGGTCTGACCCGAGCGTAATGAAAAGACAAAACACTCGAGTCAGGACTAAAATATCCTTATGAAAGTTAAATCAATCGTAAATAAATATGAGTGTAACGGCGTCAGAGATGTTTACGGGGTTTGACATCTCATTTCCAGTGTCAACGTGCATGCAATAACTTAAGAGATGTTACGGGATTTTCCATCTCTTAAGAATCCGTTAAACTATCTACTATGTAGTACAATACGCTATTATAATATGTCTACAGTAAAGTAAAGGTATTAAAATAGCGTTAAGGCGTTACCATAATCCCCCTTAACACATTTTTATAATGCCATAGTCTATACAACACCGTAAGCCCCACCGTAAACTGGTGGTTATCAGAGGGTACCCCATAGGTATAACACAAAACAAAACGTAGCGGTCGCGAATTAGATAGTCAGTATGACAAGGTACATGAGGCGATACCAACTAGGATACTAGTAGTTGCGTGATCCGGACTGATGTTGAGCATAGTCAGCAGCTACCCCAACATCGCGAAACAACACTCCCAAGTCAAGGGGTGCACCCAAATCGAATCACAAATATAATAGATATGGTATTGAAGAAGTGTGTCCGCTAGAGACGGCGAACCTCAATGGCCCGGCGCGGCTCCTGTTTTAGTCATGTCAGGGGTCATCCAATATCGTTCTCTTTCTTCAGTCAACGCGTTCACCAAACCATCCACTTCATTCTGGATCAACACTCCGCGTATAATAGTTATTAAAGTGGTGTTCGGTATCGACAGAGAGTACGTCCATATCCGATCCCGGTCTCTTTAATAACTACGTATTATTACACCGTTGGCTCTTTTACATTTCAAATCGATTCATAATTGATATCAAAATACCATATTCGCTTCAAGAATCAAATCCATTTCAGATATCATCATATCTATTCAAATGTAAGATTCCGTTTCAAAAATCATTTTTCGCCTCAATATCTCATTTCGATTTCAAAATCATTTCGAATTTCAATTTAGGTTGCAACTTCATTTAACCCAATTCGTATTTAAATTCAAGAGTTAAACTTAAACATTTCACCTTATTAACCAGCTTGAAATTTAGAAAATAGTTTTTAAGTAGTTTAAATTATTAAAATACTTAAAAATACTTCAAATCATTAAATGGATTTCAAATAGATAAATTAGTTTAAAATAATTTAGATTGGGTTAAGTAGATTTAAAATAGATTAAAATAGTTTAAGTATTCAAAAATGGTTTATACAGCTGAGTAATTTGGAAAACAAAATAAAACAGCTTCAAAACCAAACCATTTCAATTATAACTTCCCAATTCAAAACAATTTCAATTTCCCTTCGACCGATTCAATTTCGATTTCGATTCAATCAACGTCAACTATGACTTCAAATTTATTCAATTTTATATTCACTTTCAATTAATTCAATTTCAATTTATATCGATTTGGAGCTTGATTTTCAAAATATCAATTTATAACACTTAACAAAATTATCCTTCAATATTCAAATTTAAAACCAAATTTCAAATATGGTTCAATTTCAAGCTCAATTTCAAAATATCATTTTTGTGTCACTTTTACTTAGTAATACTCAAAGATCGAAATAATGTTCAATCTTTAAACAAATAAATTTTCGAAATTCAATCATATCCCGATTTTTAGTCTCTAAGTCTCAAATTAAATTATTTAACAATTTCCTTTAACCAAATTTATTTCAACAATCCAAACTCAATTTTTCCGATAAATTCGATTTCTATAAATTGATTTCTATTTATAACTTTTAAATCAAAACATTTAGATAAATTTAAAATCGACGATTTAAAATTTATTAATTTAGCCAATCCGGTGTCCGTATATAATTTTCTATCCTATGGCCAAGTAATTATTTATTTCAATTAAATGTCAGGGATGAATATATATCACTTAAATCAAATCACAGTTTCATATGTATGCATAACATGATATATATAAGCAAATAAACATCCAAACATTTAAATATCAACCAATAGCATCCATCGAAATACATCATCCAATAGACAATACAATTCATGACAATTTCATAGTTATCAATGTCTGGTAATTTAATCGCAATTCAATTTAACTGTCAATTAAATTTTTAACGGTTAATTCAAATGACAATCTATATGACACTTAAATTTTATCAAACAATGACAAATAAAATTCATATCACTTCATAATATTAAATTTAATTAACATAAAGATATTCAGTACGTCTTGAGCGTTATAAAACACTCACCTTGATTTCAATGCAGTTCCAGCATTTTATTTCGAATAAAATTAAACGAGCATTATATTTTACCCGAAATTTTTACTAGCTCCAAACGATTCCAATCCAGTTCCATAGCGTAGTGCTCAACAAAACGATTGCAACGCAATTTGTTTCGTCCAAAATGGACCTCGTATGAACAAGATACATAATTTTAAACTTTGAACGAATTATAAAATAATAATTTTACAAATTCTTTTTCATTTTAAACCTTAAACCATCTGGGCCGACCATCCTAGTTTGCAAATGACGGTCGTTCCCACTATCATCCTCCCTCAGGTTTAGAACGCGTACACGAACCCAAAATCGTCCGTATCTCCTCGACGTCGCATCACCCTACGTTCGTCGAAGTCCCATCACTTCACCACCAAAAGAAAGGCCATCACCAGAGCCACCCACGGCCAGAGCCGCTTGGAGCTCGGTCAACTCCACCACCCTAAAAATGCGTGCGAACTTCGGTCATTCTAACGAGGATTGCCTACGATCTGTGGCTCCGATTCTGATCATAGCTGTTGGATGCGGAGTACTCGATGTGCTCTACAACTTTCTAGTTGAACGTTTCTTGATTCGATTAGCGGATTTGAAGAAAAAAGAGGGAGAAGATAAGAGATTTTCTTCCATTGGCTATTGCAAGTGGCGGCTGGCTTTGTTTTTGGGTTAGGATTTAGTTTGGTTGCAAATGTGAAGATAGCAAGTCCTTTTATAGAAATTTTCCAAATTACTATTCACTCGAAATTTTCCGAACTCCAAACGAAGCGTGCCGGCTGGCGTTTCTAAGGTTTAACCCGCGTTCCGAACAAAATGGAACGTGTTTCGCAGGCTAATTCGATCGTATGTGCGAGTTACGGAAATAAACGATCGACTTAAAATTAAACCGATTAACTAAATTTCTAGGCGTTTTAGCTTGCCCCGGACAAACGATATATCCGATTGACTTGAAATTTGAAATCTTACAATAATATCACGTTACGGATCCGATGAAACTGGTTTCATCGAAATCCGAGACTGTTTGAAAAATGGCTATTTTAACTCGTCAATTAAATATTAAAATATTCAATTTTCACAAATTTAATTTTAATTCGATTTTAAAAGTTCTACAACATCATTCTAACTTTAATATGATAAAATAAAATTTTACAAATCATTTTTAATCATATTAAACCCATTATACAATTATCCAATAAATTCAAATTTTAAAATGTTATTAACTCTACTATAATCCCAATATAACTTACATTCACTTTGGAAACCAATTTGAATCGTATTAAATCAAATTTCAATTATCCACTCTATTTTCATACATTAAATTTCAATATCAAATTAATCATATAAATTTCGGAATTTAATTATTCAAACATTTGTAATATTAAATTTAAGCGAATTTGATTATTCTTAAATCACTATCTTTTGAAATATTCAAAACGAACTTATAAGATTTAACCTTTAAAACTAATTCAAATTATAGAACAACCATTTCCATTAATCAGTTATCCAATTTCCGTTATTCAATTATTCAATAAGTTTTAAATATTTACTTTAAACAATTTACCTGTTCAATATTCAATTATTTGATTTGAACTAGATTTTACTTATCAATCAATTACTCTATCATACCCAATGAATTGAACATTTATTATCCTATCCAACTATTGATTTCAAAGGCATTCACTAAGTAGCATTTATTTTTCAATACTTATTACTATTCAAATCTTCGAGACCAATCTATTAAAATTTGTATTACTACCTAAATAATTCACTTATTTGCATTGGTTTTTCCATATATTCCCTTAACCAAGTTATAACATTGGAGTCAATTCAATTAGATTAGAACTCCATTCAATCTATAAATAATTACTTGGATAATTATTGTTGCAATTCTTTCCAGTTATTATTATTCCAAACGACTTACAATTTTTTTTCCTAACATTAAATAACGAAATCTGATTAAATTAGCTATTTTAATTATCGAAAATTTACGGGTCGTTACACTCTCCCCCACTCAAAACTTTTCGTCTCCGAAAAGGAAAAAGTAGGGAAAAGGAACTAAGTATAGAATTGAACATTAGATATATTTTATTCAAAGTTACCAACTTATAAAACAATGAAATTCCATTTATAAAGTCATAACTACGCTTCCACTAAGTTACCCAGAACGGCTTTCTAACTTTAAAAGTTAGTTATCAAAACACGTTATAAAAAAAAATTAAAAACTTGAAAAAATTTCTAACACCCGGATTTACGGAAAATTTCGGCAGAGTCTCCTTTACACGGCTCGATCGGGAAAAAAAATGACAGTATATATATCACAAATATACATCTCATCAAGTGATGAGGCATCCCGTAGGGAAAAAAGTGTAAAAGTACCGTATGTAATCCGAGATATGTACCTCATATATTATTAGCGAGCATATACAGCTAATATAGCGCGAAAGCGAGCTCCAAATGCGAAGCAAGCGCAATCCGCACCTACTAAACACTCAACAAACCATGAAAAACATGCATATATGAAAATAATATCAATATACACCATATAGCAACATAACAACTATATGTGCCAACATAGCGAATGCAACAAAACAACAAATGCATCCACCAAATCAATTATCATCCAACTATCATCCAACGAATCCATAATCAATCTATATAAAATCACATCTCATTAATATTTATTCACTTGGTTTTCAATTTTAATCACAGTTGATTCATTAACGTTGGATTTTACTAACATTTATTCTCAATTCAATTAGTTAACATTCACTAATTTATATTTACATTAGTTTACTTCCAATTTGAATCAAATTAAATTCTATTTAAATTCATTTAAATTCCAATTTGATTTCAATGATTTATAGCTTTCAGTTTCATTAACACTTAATGAATTATATACAATCAACTAACAATCATATAACAACCAAATCATATGCAACATAACCAAATTATTAATTTTACATTCAATTTGGTTTATCTCTTTTATATATATATATATATATATATATATATCCTGTCATATAATTTTAAAAGAATCATTTTATATTCGGCATCTTAAATTTCCAATATTAACTTTAATTAAGTCCGTAAGCTGTACATATATCATTCGTGAGCAATATCAATCTAATCGCTTATTCGATCACACAATTTCACTTCCAACTAGTATCGTTCACCCGACTCTCTAATGCGGACTCAGATTTGGTTCCTTGATTGGAAACTTTTACTCTCCTTGCATAGCCATATACTATGATAGAGAATTCCAGAATCAAACCAAAAATCCATATCCAGGGTTCGCCGTCGAGAAACGAGTGGAAAATCCTAACTTGGATCGATATAAATCATCTCGAAATTTTGTGCTCGAATTTGGATCAAATCGTTATGCGAACAAAATAATATACGTACAACTCACGTATTACCTTCCAATGGATTTCTATCCAATTTATCTATACTAAATTATTTAATTGGCTTTTATATTTTTTCACTTAATTACTCATAATCCATTATTCAGTTAGTATATTCATTTCTTTACATAGCATATTCTTTAACATTATCTTTTCTTAAACATCATATCAAAGAATTTGCTTACTCAAGTTCATTTTAAACATTCTATATAATTTAATTAAATTCAATTTCATTTTCCAATTGATTCTTAGCTATACCAAATTCTTTTGTTTACATTTACTTCAATATCATAATTTTAGTTAATAACAAATTTATTTATGGAACAATTTATTAACCAGCACTTTAGTTTATTAATCATCCTATAAAAGTCTAACCTCTCATAAATGACTTTTCTTAGTTTACAATTATCTTAAAGGTTACAACCCCTTTGCAATTTATATTTATTTTCTATAACTAATTTACAAAGATATAATACGATTCATTTATCTTCTTTCTTAAGTTCACTTACTTGTTCCATTTATCCATTCATCATTTCATGTTATATTTAAGTATATAACATTTTTATCACAACCAAAATTTTCATTTATATACATTTAATTCCCTTTGAGTTTTCCTTACTTGTATATTTCAATTACTTTCAGGTTCTGTTTATCTATACAATATCTCATTACATATCCAAAACATCATTTTAACTTTTAACATTTGGTAAGTCTTGTTATATGTTATCAGAATGTAAATTTGGTATTATACAAATTTATAGAATTTCATTTTACTTAATTAGAATGTTCACAAATTTAATTTGTTAAAATCCTCTTTACCTTTCAACTTTAAAGGTACACTACAACTCTAAAGTTTTCCCAAAACATAAGCTTAGATATCTTAATCCTCTTATTTTAGAATTTTGGTTATTCACATTTCATTTGAAAATTACTAATTTGCATAACTTAGAATTTTAAATGCCCGGTTCTTTTCAAATCGTTTGAAATAAACATGTACACTTATATCTTTAATGTATCAAATCATACCTTTGAAGTTTAAACCAAAACCCATTTACCCAAACTAATTTCGAAGAAAAACAAAGCTTCTTAGAAGTCTCCCCACTTTGAGA
Organism: Allium cepa; assembly: GCA_030765085.1. NCBI lineage: Eukaryota > Viridiplantae > Streptophyta > Magnoliopsida > Asparagales > Amaryllidaceae > Allium > Allium cepa. The sequence continues at coordinate 241,328,784 of CM060944.1, forward strand.
CTCGAAAATGAACGTCGATGATGCCGCGCAATCATCACCGAATTTTTTTCCAGCGACATAAGAGAGGAGTACCGAATTCATTCCTTCTTTTAAAAATCCTTTCAAAATATTTCCATAAACATTTTCCCACTAATATCTCAATATATTTTCTTCAAAGCTTTGAAAACCATTTTAAAACCTCCGGGTCTTAAATTCAATATTTTCCAATTTAAATCTATTTTAATTTATAAGTCACCTTTATAAAATATTCTTATAGGATTTTCTTTCTTAAAACATTCCACAGGTGTTTTATCATTGTTTATTTTGTAATTCAGCTTATTTATTAAATTACAATATCCAATTAATGATAATAACCAATATTTTCATTCCTAACAACCAGGTAAGCTAGATAAGTCACAATAATTTCTGAAATTTTTTCCTTATATACGAAATATAATTAGAGCAAAATTATTTCATTTACCCAATTTAAAAACAATACTATGTCGAATTGTTCTGTTTAAGTGTTTAGAGATCCCTATCAATGACGTTAATTACTCGTATTGACCAGAATCCATAAGCCACTCAACAAATCAACCGACACAATACAAAACATTTTATATCACTAACAAATACGCTCTCTCATATATATACACTCAGCGACTCATCATAGGGTATTGCTACCCTATTTATAAAGAGTCAGACCCCACAAAGCTAAGGTTATCTCAAAACCAAAGCTCTGATACCAACTGTAACGACCCGCCTTTTTGGATAGTTCAAACCGACGATCAAATACATATGCCGGTTCCAAACCATTCAAAAGGGCAGTGGTTATTGGGGTAAATAAGAAAAGAAGAGGAAAGAGAAATAAAGGAAATGAAACAACACAGAATCTCGCAGCGGAACGATAAAATATAATAGTCAAATAAACAGTTCATGAAGCTGTTTACAATACTTTGATCATTATTTATACAACATTTATCAGAGTTATACATATACAACAGAACAAATAAAATAATGCAGCAGACAGCATGATGCAAAGATAACAATAGTAATAGTGTACCAAATCTTCGTCTTCGTCCTCCAAAATAGATCTTCAATAAGCTGAAAAACTCAGGTCTGACCCGAGCGTAATGAAAAGACAAAACATTCGAGTCAGGACTAAAATATCCTTATGAAAGTTAAATCAATCATAAATAAATATGAGTGTAACGGCGTCAGAGATGTTTACGGAGTTTGACATCTTATATCAGTGTCAACGTGCGTGCAATAACTTAAGAGATGTTACGGGATTTTCCATCTCTTAAGGATCCGTTAAACTATCTACTATGTAGTACAATACGCTATTATAATATGTCTACAGTAAAGTAAAGGTATTAAAATAGCGTTAAGGCGTTACCATAATCCCCCTTAACACATTTTTATAATGCCATAGTCTATACAGCACCGTAAGCCCCACCGTAAACTGGTGGTTATCAGAGGGTACCCCATAGGTATAACACAAAACAAAACGTAGTGGTCGCGAATTGGATAATCAGTATGACAAGGTACATAAGGCGATACCAACTAGGATACTAGTAGTTGTGTGATCCGGACTGATGTTGAGCATAGCCAGCAGCTACCCCAACACCGTGAAACAACACTCCCAAATCAAGGGGTGCACCCAAATCGAATCACAAATGTAATAGATATGGTATCGAAGAAGTGTGTCCGCTAGAGATGGCGAACCTCAATGGCCCGGTGCGGCTCCTGTTTTAGTCATGTCAGGGGTCATCTAATAATGTTCTCTTTCTTCAGTCAACGCGTTCACCAAACCATCCACTTCATTCTGGATCAACACTCCGCGTATAATAGTTATTAAAGTGGTGTTCGGTATCCACAGAGAGTATGTCCATATCCGATCCTGGTCTCTTTAATAACTACGTATTATTACACCGTTGGCTCTTTTACATTTCAAATCGATTCATAATTGATATCAAAATATCATATTCGCTTCAAGAATCAAATCCATTTCAGATATCATCGTATCTATTCAAATGTAAGATTCCGTTTCAAAAATCATTTATCGCCTCAATATCTCATTTCGATTTCAAAATCATTTCGAATTTCAATTTAGGTTGCAACTTCATTTAACCCAATTCGTATTTAAATTCAAGAGTTAAACATAAACATTTCACCTTATTAACCAGCTTGAAATTTTAGAAAATAGTTTTTAAGTAGTTTAAATAATTAAAATACTTAAAAATACTTAAAATCTTTAAATGGATTTCAAATAGATAAATTAGTTTAAAATAATTTAAATTGGGTTAAGTAGATTTAAAATAGATTAAAATAGTTTAAGTATTCAAAAATGGTTTATATAGCTGAGTAATTTGGAAAACAAAATAAAACAGCTTCAAAACCAAACCATTTACATTATAACTTCCCAATTCAAAACAATTTCAATTTCCCTTCTACCGATTCAATTTCGATTTCGATTCAATCAACGTCAACTATGACTTCAAATTTATTCAATTTTATATTCACTTTCAATTAATTCAATTTCAATTTATATCTATTTGGAGCTTGATTTTCAAAATATATTTTTATAACACTTAACAATATTATCCTTCAATATTCAAATTTAAACCAAATTTCAAATATGATTCAATTTCAAGCTCAATTTCAAAATATCATTTTTGTGTCACTTTTACTTAGTAATACTCAAAGCTCGAAATAATGTTCAATCTTTAAACAAATAAATTTTCGAAATTCAATCATATCCCCATTTTTAATCTCAAAGTCTCAACTTAAATTATTTAACAATTTCCTTTAACCAAATTTATTTCAACAATCCAAACTCAATTTTTTCGATAAATTCGATTTCTATAAATTGATTTCTATTTATAAATTTCAAATCAAAACATTTAAATAAATTTCAAATCGACGATTTTAAATTTATTAATTTAGCCAATCCGGTGTCCGTATATAATTTTCTATCCTATGGCCAAGTAATTATTTATTTCAATTAAATGTCAGGGATGAATATATATCACTTAAATCAAATCACAGTTTCATATATGCATAACAGGATATATATATAAGCAAATAAACATCCAAACATTTAAATATCAACCAATAGCATCCATCGAAATACATCATCCAATAGACAATACAATTCATTACAATTTCATAGTTATCAATGTCAGGTAATTTAATCGCAATTCAAATTTAATTTCAATTTAACTGTCAATTAAATTTTTAACGGTTAATTCAAATGACAATCTATATGACAATTAAATTTTATCAAACAACGACAAATAAAATTCATATCACTTCATAATATCAAATTTAACTAGCATAAAGATATTCAGTACGTTGTGAGCGTTATAAAACACTCACCTTGATTTCAATGCAGTTCCAGCGTTTTATTTCGAATAAGATTAAACGAGCGTTTAATTTTACCTGAAATTTTCACTAGCTCCAAACGATTCCAATCCAGCTTCATAGCGTAGTGCTCTTTGTTACGTCCAAAATGGACCTCATATGAACAAGATACATAATTTTAAACTTTGAACGAATTATAAAATAATAATTTTACAAATTCTTTTTCATTTTAAACCTTAAACCATCTGGGCCGCCCATCCTAGTTTGCAAATCACGGCCGTTCCCACTGTCATCCTCCCCCAGGTTTAGAACGCGTACACGAACCCAAAACCGTCCCTATCTCCTCGACGTCGCACCAACCTTCGTTCGTCGAAATCCCATCACTTCACCACCATCAGAACGGCCATCACCAGAGCCACCCACGGCCAGAGCCGCTAGGAGCTCGGTCAACTCCACCACCCTAAAAATGCGTGCGAACTTCGGCCATTCTAACGAGGATTGCCGACGATCCGTGGCTCCGGTTCTGATCATAGCCGTTGGATGTGGAGTACTCGATGTGCTCTACAACTTTCTAGCTGAACGTTTCTTTATTCGATTAGCGGATTTGAAGAAAAGAGAGGGAGAAGATAAGAGATTTTCGGCCATTGGCTATTGCAAGTGGCGGCTGGCTTTGTTTTAGGGTTAGGATATAGTTTGGTTGCAAATGTGAAGATAGCGAGTCCTTTTATAGAAATTTTCCAAATTACTATTCACTCGAAATTTTCCGAACTCCAAACGAAGCGTGACGGCTGGCGTTTCTAAGGTTTACCCCTCGTTTCGAACACAATGGAATGTGTTTCGGAGGCTAATTCGATCGTATGTGCGAGTTACGGAAATAAACGATCGACTTAAAATTAATCCGATTAACTAAATTTCTAGGCGTTTTGGCTTGCCCCGGACAAACGATATATCCGATTGACTTGAAATTTGAAATCTTACAATAATATCACGTTACGGATCCGATGAAACTGGTTTCGTTAAAATCCGAGACTGTTTGAAAAATGGCTATTTTAACTCGTCAATTAAATATTAAAATACTCAATTTTCACAAATTGACTTTTAATTCGATTTTAAAAGTTCTACAACATCATTCTAACTTTAATATGATAAAATAAAATTTTACAAATCATTTTTAATCATATTAAACCCGTTATTCAATTATCCAATAAATTCAAATTTTAAAATCTTATTAACTCTATTATAATCCCAATATAACTTACATTCACTTTGGAAACCAATTTGAATCGTATTAAATCAAATTTCAATTATTCACTCTATTTTCATATATTAAATTTAAATATCAAATTAATCATATCAATTTCGGAATTTAATTATTCAAACATTTGTAATATTAAATTTAAACGAATTTGATTATTCTTAAATCACTATCTTTTGAAATATTCAAAACGAACTTATAAGATTTAACCTTTAAAAGTAATTCTAATTATAGAACAACCATTTCCATTAATCATTTATCCAATTTCCGTTATTCAATTATTCAATAAGTTTTAAATATTTACTTTAAACAATTTACCTGTTCAATATTCAATTATTTGATTTGAACTAGATTTTACTTATCAATCAATTACTCTACTATACCCAATGAATTGAACATTTAATATCCTATCCAATTATTGATTGCAAAGGCATTCACTAAGTAGCATTTATTTTTCAATACTTATTACTATTCAAATCTTCGAAACCAATCTATTAAAATTTGTATTACTACCTAAATAATTCACAATTCTTATTCACTTATTTGCATTGGTTTTTCCATATATTCCCTTAACCAAGTTATAACATTTGAGTCAATTCAATTAGATTAGAACTCCATTCAATCTATAAATAATTACTTGGATAATTATTGTTGCAATTCTTTCCAGTTATTATTATTCCAAACGACTTACAATTTTTTTTCCTAACATTAAATCACGAAATCTTATTAAATTAGCTATTTTAATTATCGAAAATTTACGGGTCGTTACATTAACCCAATCTCCAATTATTTCTGTAATTTCACATATTAAATTATCGATTTAATTATCCAATTAAATCTAGATATTCGAAATAAAAATTTATTCGACTTACAAATTTTACTTGTTAATATTCAAAATCAATTAAATATTCGAATTTCAAATGACAGAAATTCTGGGTCGTTACAGCAGGACCTTGGAGGAAGACGAGTTTGAAAGTTTTATCTAAGGGAAGTAAACGGAAAAAGGGAAAAAGAAAGGAGAAGTATTGGGTTATAGGGAAGAGGGAAGGTGAACGGACAGTGACCAGTAGAACCTGTCAAGGCATCTCGGTGGTTTGGCATCCGAATGCCGAGCGGCTCATTGCTTATGTGTCAAAGAAAGGGAAGAAATCGAATATTGACTCCAAGCAAGACGTGTTGCCACACAAGATACACTTTGGGGGGGGGGGGGCAAGTGTTACCCGGTTGTGTGAACATGTAACAAGAGGCTCGGCATACATACCTCGTTCGGCATAAGGCCTCGTTCGGCACAGATGTGTCGCTCGACACAAGGCTCTGTTTGGCACAGATGTGTCACTCGGCACAAGGCCTCGTTCGGCGAAATCACCTTGATCGGCATGAAGCCTCGCTCGGTATCTCCCCTCGATCGACATGAAGCCTCGCTCGGCATCTCCCCTTGATCGCATGAAGCCTCGCTCGACATCTCCCCTCGATCGGCATGAAGCCTCGCTCGACATCTCCGCTCGATCGGCATGAAGCCTCGCTCGACATCTCCCCTCGATCGGCATGAAGCCTCGCTCCGCATCTCCCCTCGCTCCGTACAGGCCTCAATCGACACATGCCTCATTCGACATACGAGTGCCGTTCGGCACGCATCCCTCGTTCGGTATACGAGTGCCGTTCGGCATGCATTCCTCGCTCGACATACAAATGTCATTCGACCTGCATATGTGGCTCGGCATACGAGTGCCTTTCGGTATGGAAACCTCGCTCGGCATTCTCTGGTTCGACCAACCTCGCTCGGAAATTGCCGTTCGGCATCCCTGGCTCAGTGCATAGGATCTACTTACCACGAGACGAGATACCTTGTTCCTAGGGGCATGAGGAAAGTCCAACACATCTTCGTCTATAAATAGAAGGGCAGGGGCACAGTGAAATGGACCTTTTTTTGAGAACACTAGGGAAACTCTGCCACTTTCAAGACTCAATCTTTTCAGTTTGCACTTTTATTCAATTCATTATTGTTAGGATTGTATCTATATTCAATCATTTGTGAAAGCAATAAAGATCAAAACACAAAGTGGACGTAGGCAGTTACGCTGAACCATTATAAATCCGGTGTTCTTGTTTTTACAGTTAATTTAACATATAGTTCTCTGTTTTAATTTACTTTCTTCATTAATCTCTCTACACAATCTTTCTCCAGGGTGTTATTAACCAATTCTAGTGCTAACAGCAGATAACATTTAATATCAGGTCTAAATCTGCACTAATTTTAGTTTGAGCACTTCTAGTTTTTGAGATTTTTTGAAGCACTTGTATTAGCATGTGATTTACATGTTTAAGTAGTGATTAAGAATTCTTAGTCTATGATTTCACATAGCAATAATTAACATGATGTGAAATGCTAAAAAAAATAACAACAAATTGAAATTACATCATTCTCACTAATATACAAATTTTTCTCAGCGGATTTGTTTTCTTGGATAATATCATATATTTTTTCATAATAAATTAGTAAGAGAAGATCAATTTGAAGTTAAGTTTAAAAAGTCTTCATTTTACCTAAGATTTATTTTACCTCACTGTATTTACATCATGGTAAAATTCATAATGTAAAATAACTGGGGTAGGAGTATAATGATAACCAATATTATTTATTGTAAGCACTAACGTTATAAATTAAACTTCAATCTTCATTTTCCTTCTTCTATTGAATCAAATTTTTGGACTTTTTTTATAAATGACAGCACAGATAAATAAATTAACAATTTTGTGTACTTGGAAAATAAATAGAAAGTGTATATATTCAAGAATATAAATCTATGGAAATCATTATGTTTCTTTCAAAATGATCTTCTTTCTTATGTTTTAAGCATTCTTATATGATAATCATAGTTAAATTATTATTTAAAGTTAGTTGGCTTGGTATAATTTCCTACAAGTACCAAAATTTTGTTAAAAAAATGAGATGTTATGTCTTAACTTCTTTAGAATTTTAACTACAGAAGCGTTGATATAGAGCTTATAAACTTTGCATACGATTAAGATGATCATTACTAACTTTTGATATTCTTTTCCATTTTACTTTTTCATATGAAAGAGTTGTCCTTATATGAGGAGAGCACTCATAATTTATTAATCAGAAATCAAAATATATACAAAAGAATGTTTGGCTATAATATTACGATCATTACTATGATGATCACAGGTATGTGATAGGTAGAAGAAACTACAATAACAAGTTTACAATTTTATGTTTAGTCATTAATGAACTATGGCAATTAGGTGCTGCTATTGCTGCAAGATTGAGAATAATTGGCTGTTGTTATACGCTAGGGAGTGAAAAGCTAGGTGTTGTTGTGAATGCTGAAGTGCTCATGCTACATACCTTGAACTAGAGTTTCAGATGCATTAATATAGCAATTAAGAGTTGTTGTTGGTTGAATAGGTTGAGATGACGGATGTGAAACCAAAGCAATGTTGTGTAATCAAATATGCTGCATGACAGGCCTGCAACTGGTTGTGATGAAGGATGTGTGCCAAATGAAGCCGCCATGTACTATGATGCTAAAGAATAATGCTTGCGTAGGTGCAGCAGGCTTGCACAATCAGCCGTGTGTTATGTTGTACCAGTCTATACATTGACGATGCAATGGAGAGGTAAAAATGCAAGTAGAAGGCTTGATGTAAAGGTTTGCAAAGAGCTGAAGTGCCGAAAAGCCTATACATTGATGATGTAATGGAGACGTAAAAATGCAAGTAGCAGGCTTGCAAAGTGCTGGAGTGTCAAGGAAGAAGGGTGAAGTGAAACCGAAGTGTGCAAATCCCTGTTATTACATATTTATATTCGTTTTTTATATTTGATTGTTTCTAACTTTGATATATATTTTTCTTTGTTTATGCACTATGGTTTTCAAATCCCTGTTACTTCATATTTCATCTCTGTTGATACATTTTATATAGAGAAATAATGTTTTTCCACATAAGTAGATTATGAAACATAATACAAAATTGGAAACGCCCATATTTAAATGTGTTAATTTTGGATTTTCTTATGCTTTTGTTGTATATTATCATCTCATATATACATGCATGCTTTGTCCTATTATCTAAATTTTCAATTTTTTACTTCTGTTAGTATAATCCCCAACATGAACATAATACATTCAATAATGAGTCATAGATTAAGTTGATGCTTTTTCAACTAATATGAAGCCCAAGCCCATAACTTCATTAAGCTATTCTTACTCTGTCATTATCCTTCAATTTTTTGTAGTATTAACAAAAAAGAAAATATTTCAAAGACCAAGGTAAGCAAAAATGCAATAAATGAATAAAGTGACATAAATTTCATGATGATTCCACTCCATTTATGTTGGACATATGGTTGTAGTTCATTTAATTTGATACTATTTTACAACAAAACTCACACCTGATTAATAATATTCTTCAACTCTCATTATTTTGTCTATGTTATCAATGCATGGAGATAAAATAATACTAAAGTTCACAATTTCTACTAAAATTTGGGTCAACTTTTTGGGGATATTAAATTATATTTGAAAAATGTCAATCAACTATACATGGTGGTAATCGTAATGGGACGTAGCCAGTAGGGTAACGTCCATCATAGCATACAGCTGTACCTGTGTTCTGCTTTTATGGCTAGCCTCTCGACTGCACCAACCCCACGGCACATGTAGGAGTAAGAGTCATACGTTCGCTACCAAGCCCAGAAGTGAGAACCCACTATCATGCTGCACCCTCCGAGTGCCAAAGCAGACACACATGTCAGACTCAAACCATTCAAAATGGAGGATTGTAATGGGTTAAATAAGAAAAAGGAGTGAAAGAAATAAAACAAACATAGAATCTCACAGTCGAATGACAAAAATATAATAATTAAATAAATAGTTCATGAAGCTGTTTTACAAATAATATTTGATTACACTTTTATAATACAAATCATAGTAACTTACAATAGGAATACATAAATAAATGCAGCGGAATAACATGATGTAATGGAATAAATAAAATAAATAGTAACAGTATTAATCTTCGTCTTCGTCCTCAAGAAAGCAGTCTTCCATAAACTGAAAAGCTCAGATTGACCCGAGCGAATTGAGAAGACAAAACATTCGAGTCAGAACTTTATGTAAATTAAATCAATAGTAAATAAATATGAGTGTAATGGCGTCAGAGATGTTTACGGGGTTAGACATCTCTTATCCAGTGTCTAACGTGAGTGCCATGACTTAAGAGAATGTTCGGGATTTCCATCTCTAAAGGATTCGTTAAACTATCTTCATACATAGTACAATATGCTATTATAATAGTCTCTACAGTAAAGTATAATATTAAAATAGCGTTAAGCGTTATCCATATCCACTTTAACACATTTTATATTTTCACATAGTCCATATAGTACCGTAATTCCTTCGTAAACTAGAGGGCTATCAGAGGGCACCGCATAGGTATGGTACAAACTAAACTCGTAGAAGGCGCGATAGGGCATAGGAACACGACACTCTAGGCAATGCCATGGTAGGACTCTACAGTTTTGTAGAACCGGGATGGTGGTAACACATAGCAGCTACTACCGCCCACCCGGAACACACTTCCATAATAAAATCAATGGGTGTCCACCAAATCAATGACAAAGTAATAAATATGAGATTGAAGAAATATGTCTGATAGGAGGTATGACCTCTTTGGGCCCAGGTATAGCTCTTGTTTAGCCACATCTAAGATGACTCATGGGAGTCAGGGCTACATAAATACCTCATACAGAATCGTACGCCAAACCATCCTACTTCATTTTGGAATCTCCACCATGTACATAGCTGTTAAAGTGGTTTTCGGTATTGGCAGAGAGTACGATAATATCTGATCCCGGTCTCTTTAATAGCCAAACGCTTATTCATACCGGATGGTTCTTTTACATTTCCAAAACTGATTTATAATTTATATTAAAATGTCATATTCTCAAAACCATGTCATTTTCGAAATCATATTTACTTTCTAAATTATATCACATTTGAAACCATACCACTTTCGAGTTCAAATTTCCAAAAATAGATTAAATCCTCATTTAAACTCATCACATTCCTCAAATATGTCATTTAAATCCCTACTTATGTTATAACAACATTTAGTCCTATTCTACTTAAAAATCAAGGATTTTAATATAAAACTTCTACCTTACAAAACCTAAAATTCAGAAACTAGTTTAGATAGTATAAAATAGTTTTAAAAGTAGTTTACGATAGTTTAAAATAGATTAAAATGGATTAATATAGTTTAAATTGATTAAAATGGATTGATATAGTTCAAAATAGGTTAAAATGGATAAATATAGTTTAAATATAAATAGATTAATATAATTTAAAATAGATTAAAATAGTATGTAGTTTAAAATAGATTAAAATAGATTAATAAAATTTAAAATAGATCAAATAGTTTAATATAGTTTAAAATAGATTAAAATAGATTAATATAATTTAAAATAGATTAAAATACTATAAAATTTCGATTTAAACCAATTTTCGATTCCAACCTTGAAACTTGGGTTTCCAAAGTAATTCAATTTACATAAATCAATTTCCTTCAAATTATCATTTAATCCAATTCAAGATTTAAGGGTCTTAAAATCGTTTAATATAACCAATCCGGTGTCCGTTTATAATTTTCTACCTTATGGTTAAGTGATAGAGATATTTATCATTTCAATTCGCAAAAATTTAAATTTACGGGTATATATTATTTCAATCGGCAATCCCAAATTCCAACTCAATGAAAATCACTTGTATTTATCATTTCAACCCTTAACGATTTTCTTCTATTCTACATGACCGTTCGGGTATGTATCATTTCAGCCAGTAGGGATTTTCTAACAATAACTAAGGGAACTTGCAGTGTTATAACAAAATAAATATAACATCAAATCATCCAATATCAACAACCAAACATCCATCATAATCACCATTCAAATCAATAAATAAATAACAACAATTAATTGATTATCAATAACAGGTATTAATAGACAATTTAGAATTTAATATTAGATTAAAGGCGATTATATTCAATAAAAGTCAGATTTAACTGGAATGACAATATAAATAAACCAAACAACCACCAATCACTTTCTAATCACATCATAAATTCCGTTTAACAAACATAAGATAATTTAGTAGCTGTGAGTGGGTTAAAACACACACCTTTTGACTTCAAATCGATATGAAATCCAAATAAGACCCAAAATTCGATAGTCTCAAAATCCATCCAAACCAATTTCATAATGTACGAAATTCCAAAACGACCCCAACGGAATAAACCGCGCATGAATACGACCTCGTATGCATATGTTGTGGATATTAGAAGTTTGAAATGAACGTTTAAAATATAAAAAAGGAAACATCACCTGCCACGTCATCGTCTCTTTATCTCGTAAAGCGTGCTTCAGCATTCACGCAACCCTAGCCTCTAGAAAAACCCAACTGCCTGCTTCTCTCCACGGCCACCACTCACACGACATCGAACGCACCACCATACGCCATCGACCTTGCCCTCATCACCTTCACGACCTCCAAGGCCCTAACGCACGTCGCTCCACACCCCCACAGGTCAGCCGTCACCATAGGTCAAAAATCCTATTTGAAATTTCCAGGAAATCTGACCGTCATCATCCCAAATGACTAACACCGATGAACTCCACTCGACAATCTCCACCCATCCATACCCTCCTTTCAACGATCCAACGAAGTTGATCATGATATGATAGATGGCCAAGATTTAATAATCAATTTCTGGCCACATAGAAACCCAAACAGAAAAAAACTATAGACTTAAATTGTGCTTGTCGAGAGATTCAAATCGGTATACTACGATAGGGTTTCTAGAAGTTTGATTTTGAAATTGAATTTTTATTTGAAATTGAACTGGGAATTTAGGGTTTTCAACCATTGAGAAAGAGGAGGTAGTCAGGGAGAATTGTGTGCTCTAAAATGAGAAACGAGAAACAATTAGGGTTTATAACAGCCTATATATAGGCAGAGCTGAAAATAGAAAGAATGGATCAGATTGATTCAGATTGAAACAATAAACGACCCAAAAAAGCCCGTTTTGACCCCGTAAAGAAAGTAGGTCGTCCCACAAATCAAAATAGATGTTTTTGATATTTTGAAACTCAATGGAGCAGGTTTCAAGTCCTAATTCCACCATATGAAGAAGTTAGCTTAAAAATCAACTTATTCCAAATTTATTTCAATTGAATTTAATTAAATTAATTATACGCGTTTCAAGCCTACATGATCAAATGACAAGTCCAATCGCTACAAAACATGAAACCATATGATAATTCACCGTTATGGATCCGATGAAACTGGTTTCGTCGAAATCCGCGACAGTGACCAAAATGGCTATTTTCACGTTAATTAAATAAATTAATATTAAATTAATTCAATCGCATTTTAATTCAATATTTATAAACTAACAATTTTCATCCTTTTTGATTACTTAGACATTTACAGTAATTTAAAACAAATTTACACATCAATTCAGTGTTAAATATTAACTAATTACAATGTTCAAGTTTTACTGTAATAAAATACAGTTAATTATACATTTAATTCACTAAATTTATTTAATTCAGTTTCAATCTTTTTATTCAATTAGTTGTCATATTACGAATAAAATTAACATTGGGTTACATCTTATCACACTTATTCTACTATTATCATCTTAATTTACATTAACGTAATATTTAATTACATTTATCGTAATTTATTTCTAATTAAATTCAACAGATTGATTAAATTGGTAACATATAACAACTGTCACATTTTCTTACTTTAATAACAGTTATAAGTTTATTATCTTTGGACAAATGTTATAACTACTTACACCACCCTGATTTTTCCCAATTATAATGAATTACATATTATTTCACCAATTAATTATAACGTTTAATTTATTCCCTTATTTATCATTTGTAACAAATTAAATTTCAATGAATTAATTAACCATTTTATGACTTGCCAATTCAAACACATTTCCAAGTTTATTGTTAACAAACAAAACAAATAACTTCGTATTGTTTTATCTTCTTATTTACATTTTCTAACCAATGTAACTTTATAATTTATTACAATTATTTGAGATTTCATTCAATTAGTCGTTTATTATATTAAATTTACATTATCAAATGCTATTTCTTTATTTATAAACTATAACCAATTTTAACTTTACAATCATTTCAATTTATTGGACATACATAACAGTAGTTATCAATTGTCTTGAATTAACATTTTTAACATTACATTTGTAACGACCCGGGATTTTGGGCAATATTGATTTAATGACCTGTATAATAATTTAATTGATTCGATAATTTTTCTTTATAATTTTAATTTAAATTGGTGAAATTAGTCTTATTAAGGATAATAAATATTTAATTTGGTAAGTATAATCAATATCTTTTAACAATTTAAAAAGTTGGTTAGAATTGTTTTTCAAAAGCTAATAAATTTTTATTCTATTTATAATATATATGTTTGATATATATTGTGAATGGGAATATCTTTTGTTTTAATTTAAAAGTTGAATTTTCAAATTGTAATATATGTAAGCATATGTTATAATTTGATATTTGTTTTAAAAATTTAATTTAATCTATTAATAAATTATATATGAATAAATATTGAAATTGAAGCTTTGTTTTAAAACATAATGTTTTTCAAAAGATAAATTAAAGATTAATTTATTCGTTTTCAAAATTATAAGATTGTTACTTATTTTTAAATAAGATAGTTTAAAAATGATTCAAACAAGCTTTGTTTTGTTTTCTTTTATTAAAATTTTAAATGGTTATAAATGTATAAGTTTTAGATTTTTTTTAATACATGTATAAGATTATATTTATATTATAATTAGTTTAGGATATTTTCTTTTAAAAGTAAAACTTATTTATATACATGTAAGTATTTATCAATTAAGTAAGTAAATATGTAAATTTATATTTACATTTAAAATTAAACAAAATTCAATTTAAAAAAAATACTTAATGACATGTGTATTCATATTAACATATCTAAATAACACTTGTGAGGAGATTAAGAGGATAAAATGACAAGTGTTAATCTTTAAGAACAAGTGTCTTCATTTTTTTTTTTACAAACATAACTTTCTTTCATTCATTTTTTTCCCTTGTTTATCTTCCTTTCAAATGTTTTAATGGAAAAACAATAAACCACTTTCTCAAATTTGAAATCAAAACTAAAAGTAAAGATAAAACCTGCAAATTCAAAGTGATGTTCAACTGCAATCAACACTTTTAATAAACTCTGCAATCTTCAAACCTACAACATTCAAATCAACTGCAATTCAAATGGAGTTCATCAGCAAGATTCAATCTTTTAAACATCAAACTGGAAGCATGCATTCTATTACAACATCAAAATCAAAGGCATGCAAAGGAATTAACTTCAACAGCAAAGCCTGGAAAAGAAAAAAATAATAAACCTGCTCTGTTTTCTGCAAAGAATAAGGTGAGTAAACTATCTTAAAAACAGTTTAAATTTGGATTTGAATGCAATGCATTTGATAATATTGGTTGAATTAAAGTTCTTCTGTTTGATATTTATCTGAATGAATATATATGCTGTTGAACACGTTTGAGTATGCATGTATATATATTGACTATCTGATCTCTGTTAGTAACTGGTTTGGTTTTGCTATAAAATTTTTGAAATCTCCAGATTTAATCCATATTAACCTGTGATATATAAATGAAAGTTGTTTGCTAAGACATGATAATGACTACAAAAATAATTTCAGAATTTTATTGTGAGAGATTGATTCAGATTTGTGGAAATTACAGTGGAAGTTCAAATTGGGTTAAAAACAAATAGTGAGGATTTTGAATTTAGATTCCATAATATGATAAGTAATGGGAAATCATGAATTTAGATGATGAAAACATAATTTTTAGGTCTGTATTCATGGTGATTTTCAGTGGTGAATGGAATTGGTACTTTCACCAAATTCCGGCGAACGAAGAGTTATTTGGCCTTGGATTTGGGTCTGGAAGAGGAGGGTAGATAGGCGATCATGGGAAAAATAGTCGCATGAATTTTAGTGCGACGTGGTGGTTGAAATTGGGGGTTCTAGGGTTTAAGACTGTATATGTGTTTGGCTTGACTGTCGTGGAGATTGCGGCAATGATAGTGGACCGTGGTGGATCGCGAGTTGATGGAAGTGGCATGGTGATGCCGCGGTGCTGGGAGAAAATTATTGGAGCTTCTAGTGGCGGTGCGATCATCTAAGGTGATGGTTTTTAGGTTCGAGCTGCTGCTTTTTAGTTGAGAATTTGGTTGATTTTGATTCGCGTGTTTGATTTTGTTTCTGGGTGTGGATTCAGGCTCGCGAGGGGTGAAGTGATGATGGACGATGGTCGTGATGGTCGGCTTTGGTCGGCGTTGCTGGAACATGTGCACCGTGATGGTTGTGTGCACTGGGAAGAAGAAGTTGGGGAAGACGAGTTGGAGCGTGGTGGGTTCTCGCGTGGTAACCGGGTATGACACGAAGAAGATGGAGGGCCAAGTCGCTTCGGGGTTGACGCGAGTGTTGCCTGGGTTTGTACTCGTGGTTCCTAGGTGGGTAGCTCGAGTATTTAGGTATGTGAATCTGGATAGGTTCAGGGAAAAAAAAGGGTACAGGTTTACATGTTAAACTTGTTATTTTGATATCAAGTTTCAAATTATAAAATCGAATTTATTAAAGTTAAACTTGATCCTTGATGTAAAGATTAATGCTATTCAAACTTATAAAAGTGTTAATTGAATTTTAGATTTCAAGTTTAACATGTTCTAAGATGATTGTTTTTGAAAATAATTATCTGATTAAATTTCGAAGTTCAATTTAAAAAGAATGTTTTGAATTTAAATATTAAATCAAAGTTAAGTAAAGTGTAAAGCAATGTTTTAATAACAAGTTTTCAAATTTATAGTGAAAATTAATAAGTTTAAATTAGATAATTTATAATGTATTAAATTTGAAATTGATTTCAAATGCCTTATTTCCAAATAAGGTTAATACTAAGATTTTGGAACCAAATAGAATAATTGGATTTTAAATTATAAAAATTTGATTAATTCAAATAATTTAATTATGAAGATAAATAGGGTTAATTTATCTTGTTTGTAACTTGAGGAAACTTGATATGATTTGTAATTAAATAAAGAATTAATTAAGATAAATGTTTTCTTAATTAATTAAGGATTTTGAAATATAAGAAATTAATTGTTTAATTAATTTTAAATAATTAGTTAATTATTTATTAATTTTAGATAATCACTTAATTGTGGATTAATTAATTGTGATTACTTAATGAAGTAATCAACGGTTAAATTTTTGAATGTAATTAGAATGGTAATTACTTATGGAAGTAATTAGAGAAGTTACTCATGGGAGTGATTAATTGAAGTGATTAATGGTTAATCACTTAATGTTATTAATTAAGGAATTAATTAATATAATTGTTTTAAAGTTAATTAATTATGGAGTAATTAATTAGTTAAGATTTATTTAATGATGGAATTAATTATCGTTAAGAGAGTAATTAAGATTTATTAAGAGAAGTAATTAAAGATAATTACTAATGTAAGTAATTAAGAGTTAATTACTTAATTAGTTCAGTTAATTAGTTAATGTGATTAAGTAATTAACGAATGAGATTAAATAAGGGTTAATTACTAAGTGTAATTAATTAAAATTGTAATTAATTAATAAAGTAATTAATTAAGAATTTATTTATTAATTTAATTGTTTAATAATTACTTAATGAAGTAATTAAGATTTATTAATTAAAGTAATTAATCAAAAGGTTAATATAATTAATTAAGAAGTTAATTAATTAAGATAAGTAATTACAAATTGTTAATTACTGTTTACGATAAATGAGATGATTAATTACGAGTTAATTATTTAATTAATTAAAGGATTATTAATTAATAAAGATTATTAATTAATATAATTAATGAAGTAATTAATTTAAATATGATTAATTAATTGTAATTAATTAAGGATTAATGTAATTAATTATAGTTAATTAATTAATGAAGGATCATTAATTATTGTAATTAATGATAGTAATTAAAGGTTAATTACTGAATATGGTTAAGGATAATTACTTGAATGTAATTAAAAGATAATTAATCAAGGAGGATTAATTAAAGAAGGTCATTAGGAGATGATTAATGAATTTGATTTGTAATAAATCAATGAAGCAGGAGTTAGGATAATCCAAATGATTAAAGGATAGTATTTAATTTATTTAGTGGTTAATTAAATTTATTAAAAGTTAATCAATGCTATGGGTGATTGATTTGTATTGAATGGTTAATATTGAGTGATTGATATTGGATGTTGAATGATATTGGAATATTCATATTGGGTGATTGGTTGATACTAGATGATTTGGATATCTATGTTGTGTTATGCTGCATTGTGAGATGAATGGTTTATATGAATTATCTATAGTGATAATGTTATTCATCTATCTGTTTATATCATCCTGAATAAGTTAAATTGTTAAAACCCTTAAGTACAACTTGGACATTAAAATGGCGTTTGGTTTCGGTGGGACCGGGATCAGATTTCCATATTTGGAATCTGAAAACCACATCGATTCCAATTAAACGTTAGGTCGTTAATCCAAGTGGAGCAAGTGAAGACTCGAGGTGTAAGGGTTATACGTCAGTATAACTCTGTGGGTGATTCCGTAATGAGTTTGATGGAATAGAACTTATAGATTTGAGATGGAGATTTAGAGTGCAAGGGCTATGGTCGTTGACTCTGAGGGTGATTCCAATAATGAGTGCAACGAGATAGTGCCATCGGTTTCGTTCGAACCCGGAACGAACTTGTACGGATTGAATGCTTTCAGCACATCGTCAGGCGGACAATGAGCATTCTAAGATAAATGTGTTCTATAAAGGTAATCGCAGCCTCAAGCCTCATCAACCGGGAATGGCTAAAACAGGGGAGGTGCAGCAAGGCTTCGTGGGTAGCTCCCACTGGAGAGCAAGATTTACTCCTGTCTAGAAGACCCTTTTATTTCGGCTGTGTGGGGCGGTTGATCCGGACAACTGCCGGGGTTGTCTTGTTCGGGACTGTTCAGTAAGGAATGGTCCCGGCCTTGTGTTGCAGGAAAGTGGGAGTACTCCTCGGTACGTTGATCTAGGCCACGTACTGTGACGGGCGGTACCCCAGTAGCCCTGCCATTGATGGAAACCCATTTTCCCTACGAGACCCTACGGTTTTGTTTGTATACCTATGTAGCTGGAATTTAATAAATGTAACAATTTCGTCTATTTCTTATTTACTTGAAAACCCTAGACACTATTATAATATCACTAGATTTCCTATCAAATGTTTTGGTTAGCGTAAGGTAAAAACTTTTCCATGTTTATGTGTGGGAAGTCTTACGTGATACCTTTTCTTTTCAAAGGTTTTCTAAAGTTAAGCAATCTTAAACCGTTTACTCACACCAGACCCCTGTTTGACCCGAGTGTTTATTTTCTGTTTTATTAAACTCTTGGGTACTCATATTATGTATGAGTAGTCAAGTGATTCAGGTTTGCTTGACGAATTTTGGAGGAGATATGGAGCAGGAGGCTTCGACGTGTAGATATATATTGATTCCGCTGTGTGTTTGGTATCTGTTTCTTCTGTTGTACTTGAGTTGTATGAATTAGACAGATGTTTATAACTGTCTAATATGTGTTGAATAAGTTGTGTAACTATAATGTAATCTGATACTATGAAATGTTTTATGTTAAATATTATATTTTATTCGTTCCGCTGTGAGTTCTCTGATGATGTTCTGTTTCTTCTTTCTCTTTCTTTTCTTCTTCTATCCCTTTCTTTCTTCACTAGTGATGCGATTTCCTGGAGATAGGAAGTCGGGTCGCTACAGTTGGTATCAGAGCATTAGGCTGAGCGAATACCTAAGCTCTGAAGTGTGTCTTTCTTTAGGGAGCGTTAGGTTGAGTGAATACCTAGGCTCTGTAGTGGTGTCTTCCTTGAGGGAGCGTACTTGTAATTTTTTTTATATATAACTATATATATATATATATATATTTATATATCTGCCTGATCTGTTGGGTTATCTGTTCGGATTTTCCAACATAAGTTTTTGAGGTAGATGGAGTAGTGGTATATGTGTGTAACACGATTACCACTGATGGATGAGGTCCATATGTTGAGGTTGGATGTATTTGTCGAGACTGTATACCTAATACCGTCTCGAGTGAGATTTGTTGTTTGGAGTAAGGATTATTCTTATATCCGAAGGAAATCTTTTAAAGATTCGAAATTCGTCCTTGAAGTGTAAGTTTGAATTTCGCTCGGGTGAGCGAATTATTCTTGAGTTTGGATTTGATGGTATCTTGATAACTGCATGATGAGATGCAGTATCCTTGGATATTTTCCAGAGAAGTTTTCTCTTGAAGCCGTTTTAGAAGTAGCTGAGGAGCAGTCTTTACCTGCCTCAGGGAAGACTTATCTGAGTAGAAGTTGTTTGGATCTTCAGTATGGAGGTTGGCTGTTCTGGAATATGAGACTAAGGTCTGTTAGTTGCTTTGTTTCGGCATGGTCTCATTTGTCATTCCTTAAGGAGAGCGAGATGTTGATGCTTGGTTTGGAGGCTGAGTTTCTTTGGGTTATCTACCATCTCAGAGGTCTTTTGTGTGGGTTGTTGATGGTTTTGGTTTTCGAGAAGCATTTGGATTAGAAGTCTTAGATAGCGGTGGTAGCAGTTCAGCTCGAAGTGATCGGTGTGCTGACGAGAAGGTCTTTTGGCTTGGCAGTATCATCAAAGTTGAGTTTGGGAGCTGCAGTGTAGCTTGTTTCTCCGATGGTTCTGGAATCTTGGTGGTTCTTCTATCAGCAGCCCGAGCAGTTGGTGATGTGTTCTTGAAGGGTTAACCTTGTTTGGAAAAGCTTTAAGCTGTTCTAATTGGTAAAGAGAGGAAAGTTTCTTTGGAATCCGAACTAGGTTGGATCGCAAAAGTGACTTGCGATTGGTTTGGAATTTTCTTGAGCATTCTTTTGTTTGAGACTGAGGATTCTCATGAGGAAGTCGGAGTTGATGAAGTAATCAGTAGTTTGTCTGCATCTGGAGTTGAGTTCTGTATTGTTTTGGTTCCAGAAGTGATTTTGGTAGCTAGCCGGTTATAGGATGGTCCTTGGAAAAGTAGAGTTGGTGTAGCAACTCGAGAATTTATTTATGGATTTGGTATTTGGTTAGATCTAGCTTTTGAATTGGATTCTGTGTAAGGTTGTGTGACCGAGTCGGATGTGTCACCAAGGTTATATGGATTTGATGAACAAGGTTTCTCATATATTGGATAAGTTTGTATTCGTGTTCATCAATAATATTCTTATCTATTTCAGAATCAGAGTTATGCAGCGGAAGCGAGGTAGAAGCTGAGCAAGGAAGGAAGCAAGTTCTTTTGCTATTGCTTGAGTAGTAGTGATTGTGTTCTGGATTTCGACGGATTATAAAGATTTTTCTATTGAATAGGATCCAGAAGCTAGTTTGCTTTGGTCTAGTTATTTCTGTAAGTATCAGCATTGGATGAGCTGATCAGGAAGAGATTGGCAGCCATGGATTTTATGTTAAGTTATGTAGATATGAGATTAAGAGTTTGGAATTCGAAGTTGGAGACTTCATTGTTGTTAGGATTTCTCTGGTTAAGAGAACAGAAATTGAGTAAGCTTGGTTGGTTAGTGCTATGACATTTGAGATTTCTTATCTGTGTTCTGATAAGATAAGATCTATTGTTTATGAGATTGAATTGCCAGTTTGGATAGCTGGGATTCATTGTATTTCACGTATCTCTGAGGGAGTACGTGTATGATTCATTGTTGCTTGTTGAATCTGTAGTTTAGTTGGAGTTGGATGTTGAGCTGGATTTGAGAGTAATCTGATATTCTGTTCAGACTGATGGATCTAGAAAAGAGTGGAGCTCTGGATTTTCATAGTGTAGTTAGTTTGTTAGCTTCTGTAGAGCGAGTCTCCCGGTGATTTACACTTGGGAAACTCGAGATAGTATTAGAGTTTTATTCTGACGTATGTCAGGATAATTAGTTATGTTTGTTTGTGTGATTGATGGCTATGGTTGTTAGTAATTGGATGTTAGGAATGCTTTGCTAATTGAAATTAAAATCTTTGTTGGATTATTAAATTAACTTTGCTTTTAAATTTCGGGGACGAAATTCTTTTAAGGGGGAGGATTGTAACGACCCGGGATTTTGGGCAATATCGATTTAATAATCTGTATAATAATTTAAATGATTCGATAAATTTTCTTTATAATTTTAATTTAAATTGGTGAAATTAATCTTATTAAGGATAATAAATATTTAATTTGGTAAGTATAATCAATATCTTTTAACAATTTAAAAAGTTGGTTAGAATTATTTTCAAAAGCTGATAAATTTTTATTCTATTTATAATATATATGTTTGATATATATTGTGAATGGGAATATCTTTTGTTTTAATTTAAAAGTTGAATTTTCAAATTGTAATATATGTAAGCATATGTTATAATTTGATATTTGTTTTAAAAATTTAATTTAATCTATTAATAAATAATATATGAACAAATATTGAAATTGAAGCTTTGTTTTAAAACATAATGTTTTTCAAAAGATAAATTAAAGATTAATTTATTTGTTTTCAAAATTATAAGATTGTTACTTATTTTTAAATAAGATAGTTTAAAAATGATTCAAACAAGCTTTGTTTTGTTTTGTTTTCTTTTATTAAAATTTTAAATGGTTATAAATGTATAAGTTTTATATTTTTTTAATACATGTATAAGATTATATTTATATTATAATTAGTTTAGGATATTTTCTTTTAAAAGTAAAACTTATTTATATACATGTAAGTATTTATCAATTAAGTAAGTAAATATGTAACTTTATATTTACATTTAAAATTAAATAAAATTCAATTTAAAAAAAATACTTAATGACATGTGTATTCATATTAACATATCTAAATAACACTTGTGAGGAGATTAAGAGGATAAAATGACAAGTGTTAATCTTTAAGAACAAGTGTCTTCATTTTTTTTTTTTATAAACGTAACTTTCTTTCATTCATTTTTTTTCCTTTGTTTATCTTCCTTTCAAATGTTTTAATGGCAAAACAATAAACCACTTTCTCAAATCCGAAATCAAAACTAAAAGTAAAGATAAAACCTGCAAATTCAAATTGATGTTCAACTGCAATCAACACTTTTAATAAACTCTGCAATCTTCAAACTTGCAAAGTGAAAATCTGCAACATTCAAATCAACTGCAATTCAAATGGAGTTCATCAGCAAGATTCAATCTTTTAAGCATCAAATTGGAAGCATGCATTATATTACAACATCAAAATCAAAGGCATGCAAAGGAATTAACTTCAACAGCAAAGCCTGGAAAAGAAAAAAATAATAAACCTGCTCTGTTTACTGCAAAGAATAAGGTGAGTAAACTATCTTAAAAACAGTTTAAATTTGGATTTGAATACAATGCATTTGATAATATTGTTTGAATTAAAGTTCTTCTGTTTGATATTTATCTGAATGAATATATATGCTGTTGAACAGGTTTGATATGCATGTATATATATTGACTATCTGTTCTCTGTTAGTAACTGGTTTGGTTTTGCTATAAAAATTTCAAAATCTCCAGATTTAATCCATATTAACCTGTGATATATAAATGAAAGTTGTTTGCTAAGACATGATAATGACTACAAAAATAATTTCAGAATTTTATTGTGAGAGATTGATTCAGATTTGTGGCAATTATAGTGGAAGTTCAAATTGGGTTAAAAACAAATAGTGAGGATTTTGAATTTAGATTCCATAATATGATAAGTAATGGGAAATCATGAATTTAGATGATGAAAACATAATTTTTAGGTCTGTATTCTTGGTGATTTTTAGTGGTGAATGGAATTGGTACTTTCACCAAATTCCGGCGAACGAAGAGTTATTTGGTCTTGGATTTGGGTCTGGAAGAGGAGGGTAGATAGGCGATCATGGGAAAAATAGTCGCATGAATTTTAGTGCGACGTGGTGGTTGAAATTGGGGGTTCTAGGGTTTAAGACAGTATATGTGTTCGGCTTGACTGTCGTGGAGATTGCGGCAATGATAGTGGACCGTGGTGGATCGCGAGTTGATGGAAGTGGCATGGTGATGCCGCGGTGCTAGGAGAAAATTATTGGAGCTTCTGGTGGCGGTGCGATCATCTGAGGTGATGGTTTTTAGGTTCGAGCTGCTGCTTTTTAGTCGAGAATTTGGTTGATTTTGATTCGCGTGTTTGATTTTGTTTCTGGGTGTGGATTCAGGCTCGCGAGGGGAGAAGTGATGATGGACGATGGTCGTGATGGTCGGCGTTGGTCGGCGTTGCTGGTGCATCTGCACCGTGATGGTTGTGTGCACTGGGAAGAAGAAGTTGGGGAAGACGAGTTGGAGCGTGGTGGGTTCTCGCGTGGTAACCGGGGATGACACGAAGAAGATGAAGGGCCAAGTCGCTTCGAGGTTGACGCGAGTGTTGCCTGGGTTTGTACTCGGGGTTCCTAGGTGGGTAGCTCGAGTATTTAGGTATGTGAATCTGGGTAGGTTCAGGAAAAAAAAAAGGGTACAGGTTTACATGTTAAACTTGTTATTTTGATATCAAGTTTCAAATTATAAAAACGAATTTATTAAAGTTAAACTTGATCCTTGATGTAAAGATTAATGCTATTCAAACTTATAAAAGTGTTTATTGAATTTTAGATTTCAAGTTTAACATGTTCTAAGATGATTGTTTTTGAAAATAATTATCTGATTAAATTTCGAAGTTCAATTTAAAAAGAATGTTTTGAATTTAAATATTAAATCAAAGTTAAGTAAAGTGTAAAGCAATGTTTTAATAACAAGTTTTCAAATTTATAGTGAAAATTAATAAGTTTAAATTAGATAATTTATAATGTATTAAATTTGAAATTGATTTCAAATGCCTTATTTCCAAATAAGGTTAATATTAAGATTTTGGAACCAAATAGAATAATTGGATTTTAAATTATAAAAATTTGATTAATTCAAATAATTTAATTATGAAGATAAATAGGGTTAATTTATCTTGTTTGTAACTTGAGGATACTTGATATGATTTGTAATTAAATAAAGAATTAATTAAGATAAATGTTTTCTTAATTAATTAAGGATTTTGAAATATAAGAAATTAATTGTTTAATTAATTTTAAATAATTAGTTAATTATTTATTAATTTTAAATAATCACTTAATTGTGGATTAATTAATTGTGATTACTTAATGAAGTAATCAACGGTTAAATTTTTGAATGTAATTAGAATGGTAATTACTTATGGAAGTAATTAGAGAAGTTACTCATGGGAGTGATTAATTGAAGTGATTAATGGTTAATCACTTAATGTTATTAATTAAGGAATTAATTAATATAATTGTTTTAAAGTTAATTAATTATGGAGTAATTAATTAGTTAAGATTTATTTAATGATGGAATTAATTATTGTTAAGAGAGTAATTAAGATTTATTAAGAGAAGTAATTAAAGATAATTACTAATGTAAGTAATTAAGAGTTAATTACTTAATTAGTTCAGTTAATTAGTTAATGTGATTAAGTAATTAAAGAATGAGATTAAATAAGGGTTAATTACTAAGTATAATTAATTAAAATTGTAATTAATTAATAAAGTAATTTATTAAGAATTTATTTATTAATTTAATTGTTTAATAATTACTTAATGAAGTAATTAAGATTTATTAATTAAAGTAATTAATCAAAAGGTTAATATAATTAATTAAGAAGTTAATTAATTAAGATAAGTAATTACAAATTGTTAATTAGTGTTTATGATAAATGAGATGATTAATTACGAGTTAATTATTTAATTAATTAAAGGATTGTTAATTAATAAAGATTATTAATTAATATAATTAATGAAGTAATTAATTTAAATATGATTAATTAATTGTAATTAATTAGGGATTAATGTAATTAATTATAGTTAATTAATTAATGAAGGATCATTAATTATTGTAATTAATGATAGTAATTAAAGGTTAATTACTGAATATGGTTGAGGACAATTACTTGAATGTAATTAAAAGATAATTAATCAAATAAGATTAATTAAAGAAGGTCATTAGGAGATGATTAATGAGTTTGATTTGTAATAAATCAATGAAGCAGGAGTTAGGATAATCCAAATGATTAAAGGATAGTATTTAATTTAATTAGTGGTTAATTAAATTTATTAAAAGTTAATCAATTCTGCTATGGGTGATTGATTTGTATTGAATGGTTAATATTGAGTGATTGATATTGGATGTTGAATGATATTAGATGATTGATATTGGGTGATTGGTTGATACTGGATGATTTGGATATCTGTGTTGTGTTATGCTGCATTGTGAGATGAATGGTTTATATGAATTATCTATAGCGATAATGTTATTCATCTATCTGTTTATATCATCCTGAATAAGTTAAATTGTTAAAACCCTTAAGTACAACTTGGACATTAAAATGGCGTTTGGTTTCGGTGAGACCGGGATCGGATTTCCATATTTGGAATCCGAAAACCACATCGATTCCAATTAAACGTTAGGTCGTTAATCCAAGTGGAGCAAGTGAAGACTCGAGGTGTAAGGGTTATACATCAGTATAACTCTGTGGGTGATTCCGTAATGAGTTTGATGGAATAGAACTTATAGATTCGAGATGGAGATTTAGAGTGCAAGGGCTATGGTCGTTGACTCTGAGGGTGATTCCAATAATGAGTGCAACGAGATAGTGCCTTCGGTTTCGTTCGAACCCAGAACAAACTTGTATGGATTGAATGCTTTCAGCACATCGTCAGGCGGACGATGAGCATTCTAAGATAAATGTGTTCTATAAAGGTAATCGCAGCCTCAAGCCTCATCAACCGGGAATGGATAAAACAGGGGAGGTGCAGCAAGGCTTCGTGGGTAGCTCCCACTGGAGAGCAAGATTTACTCCTGTCTAGAAGACCCTTTTATTTCGGCTGTGTGGGGCGGTTGATCCGGACAACTGCCGGGATTGTCTTGTTCGGGACTGTTCAGTAAGGAATGGTCCCGGCCTTGTGTTGCAGGGGAGTGGGAGTACTCCTCGGTACGTTGATCTAGGCCACGTACTGTGACGGGCGGCACCCCAGTAGCCCTGCCATTGATGGAAACCCATTTTCCCTACGAGACCCTACGGTTTTGTTTGTATACCTATGTAGCTGGAATTTAATAAATGTAACAATTTCGGCTATTTCTTATTTACTTGAAAACCCTAGACACTATTATAATATCACTGGATTTCCTATCAAATGTTTTGGTTAGCGTAAGGTAAAAACTTTTCCATGTTTATGTGTGGGAAGTCTTACGTGATACCTTTTCTTTTCAAAGATTTTCTAAAGTTAAGCAATCTTAAACCGTTTACTCACACCAGACCCCTGTCTGACCCGAATGTTTATTTTCTGTTTTATTAAACTCTTGGGTACTCATATTATGTATGAGTAGTCAAGTGATTCAGGTTTTCTTGACGAATTTTGGAGGAGATATGGAGTAGGAGGCTTCGACGTGTAGATATATATTGATTCCGCTGTGTCTTTGGTATCTGTTTCTTCTGTTGTACTTGAGTTGTATGAATTAGACAGATGTTTATAACTGTCTAATATGTGTTGAATAAGTTGTGTAACTCTGATGTAATCTGATACTATGAAATATTTTATGTTAAATATTATATTTTATTCATTCCGCTGTGAGTTCTCTGATGATGTTCTGTTTCTTCTTTCTCTTTCTTTTCTTCTTCTATCCCTTTCTTTCTTCACTAGTGATGCGCTTTCCTGGAGATAGGAAGTCGGGTCGCTACAACATTCTAGTCATTTCTTATTAACAAACCACAAATTTTAATTTACTCCAACATTAGCTTACAAAATCTTATTAAATTAACTATTTTTAATTATCAAAAATTATGGGTCGTTACACTCTCCCCCACTCAAAACTTTTCGTCCTTAAAAAAGGAAAGAAGCAATCAAGAAATTAACATATCTTATTCAAATTATTAAATTTATAAACAATTAATTTACATAATTAAATAATTTAAATAAAATATATCAAACTATAAACTATTAAATCCTTTTACATATTAAGTTAATAAAAGTTTGAAAAACATGACATGAAATTTTTCTAAGTCCAAAATTCAAGAAAATTTTGGTAGCCTCCTTTGTACGGAGTGGCCTGAGAGAAATAATAATATAAATAATAACAATATATATCACATGTTTCAAAATAATATATACCAAACAATGGGAAAACAATATAATATCGCTATGAAACCATAATCTGAGAATGTACCTGTTTGTCGGGCAAACAAGGCTTATTTATGAAACCAAAAGCAGTAGTTGTTGCTTCCATGAACCTGTATTTCACTAATATAATCCAAAGAAGTTAATAATTATGTAAAAGAGAATTTATTTAGTTGTTTCAATTAATAGCAACAAACCAACACAACATAACAACAAGTAATTACAAACCAAAGCATATAATGATCATATGGAAATTAAAAAAATCAACTATCCATCCAAAGCAACCAAAACAAATGGTTTGTTCGGGTTCAGAAATTTTTAATTATACAGAATGATAAATGACTACTAAGTATACCATACACTCAACAGTTTTTAGATAAAACTTAATAGATTATTCGTACAACCTTAACAATTAGAAGTATCCTTTCTCAAACATCCATAAGCCGAAACAAACAATGATTCCAAGTATTATTTAAGCTCAATCTTATAAATTTCCCTTTACATTATTTACTGTTCATTAGTTCCATTCATCCATACAATGCTTATTTTATTAATTTACGTTCATTACTTACAAAATTTCATTCCACACTTATTTATACAATGTCATTTTCATTTATTTATATCCGATTACTTACATAAATTATTTCCATTTCAATTATTAGGTTATCCATTATTACGTAATTCTCTTTGCAATCTATTCACCACTAATAGATTATTTCCTTTTCACATTCATTCTTCCATATAAAGTATTATTGAATATAATATCAATTTTTAAATCATTTCAATGTTTTCTGAAGTTATAATCACTTAGTTAATATAGTACTCACTTTAATTATAAATGGCTTCAACATTACTTAAGTTTATAATTATTTACTTACAATATTCCTCCTTTTTATCAAATAACAATTACTAGCATTTTCAAACTATTAACTTAAGTTTATAACAATTTATAACATTAGAATTCTTATTTACAGAAGTAATTCCATTGAACACCTTCATTATTAAAGTTTTACTTGTGTAATATTCTATTACATATTTCTATTTAACTTTTCAACTTTATATTTCGGTAAGTTATATATATGTATGTATGTATATATATATATATATGTATGTATGTATGTATGTATATATGTCTTTTAGAATGTAATTGATTATTACACAAGTTTATCTTATTCATTTAGCCAACAAAAGTGTTCAATAGTTGCATCTTCTAAATTTTCATATCTACAAGTTACAAAATTCCAATTTCATTAATAACATCAAATTTCTTAATTTCCATTTTAGGAGTTTCCAATTATTAATATAGTCCATATTTCATTTCATTAAAATAACTGAAAGCTAATAATTATCAGAAAGTTTTAAGAACCAAATTCCGGGTCACATTTCAAATCATATTAAAAATAATATATATATATATATATCCTTTATAGATCAAATCATATTTAGAAATTCAAAATTAAGATGTTTCATAAAAACAGATGTGTCATAAAACTAGTACAGTGACCTTCCCACTTTGAAACTCGAAAATGAACATCGATTATGCGTGCACTCATCACCGAAGTTATTTTCCAGGGACAGACAGGGGTGTACAAAACTTATTTCCTTTAAAGTTCGCTTTAAAACTTTCTTCCAAATCATATTGAAAACATTTATCCAAAAATACTTCCATATAGTACTAATATTATATTCCATAATAATTTGAAAGAAATCTTAAAATCCCAGAACTTAAGTTCCAAATTTCCAATTTATATTTACTTTACGTGTAAATCCTATTTCATAATCAATATTTATTAATTCACTGCCGAACAAACACATATTACATCCAACTATATCATTTATAAAATTTATCCTTTATTGACAAAATATATGCTAGGCCAAATCATTTCATTTACCCGTATTTCAAAACAATATTGTGTCGGTATGTCCTATTAAGTGTTTAGAAATCCCTAACAATGCCATAGCATTGTATGTACTGACTAGAATTTATAAATACTAAATAGAACAAATTAACACAATATAAAACCATTTTATAACACTAGCAAGCATTCTCTCTCATATATATACACTTAACGACTCATTCTAGGGTATTACTACTCCATTTCTAATGAGTCAGACCCCACATAGCTAAGGTTATCGCTAAACCAAAGCTCTGATACCAAATGTAACGGGATGTCGCCAATGGGATAATGCCCACCATAGCATACAGTGTGGTGCCTGTGTTCAGCTTTTACGGCCAGCCTCTCGACTGCACCAACCCCACATGACATGTAGGAGTAAGAGTCATCTGTTCGCTACCAAACCCAGAAGCGAGAACCCCCTAATATGCTACAGCCTCCAAGTGCCAAAGCAGACACATGTGTCAGACTCAAAACATTCAAAAGGGAGGATTTTTATGGGGTAAACAATAAAAATGTGAGAACGAAATAAAACAAACACAAATCTCACAGCAAAATGACAAAAATATAAAAATCAATTAAATAGTTCATGAAGTTGTTTTACAAATAACATTTGATTACACTTTTACAATACAGATCAGAGTAACATACAATAGGAATAAATAAATAAACAAATGCAACAGAACAACATGATGTAGTGGAATAAATAAAATAAATAGTAACAGTATTAAATCTTCGTCTTCGTCCTCAAGAAAGCAGTCTTCGATAAACTGAAAACCTCAGACTGACCCGAGCGAATTGAAGAGACAAAACACTCGAGTATGAACTAAAAGATCTTATGTAAATTTAGTCAATAAATAAATATGAGCATATCGACGTCGGAGATGTTTACGGAGTTTAAGATCTCATATCTAGTGTCTAACGTGAGTTCAATTACTTAAGATAATGTTTGGAATTTCCATCTCCTAAGGATTCGTTAAACTATCTACATACGTAGTACAATATACTATTATGATAGTGCTTACGATAAAATAAAGTACTAAAATAGCGTTAAAGCGTTATCCATATCCCCCTTAACACATTTTATATATTCCCGTAGTCTATACAGTACCGTAATTCCTTCGTCAACTAAAGGGCACTCCATAAGCATGGTACAAACTAAACTCATAGAAGGCGTGATAAGGCATGTGAACACGGCACTCGAGGCAATTACAGGGTAAGACTCTACCGTTTTGTAGAACTGGGTTAGTGGCAACGCATAGCAGCTACTACTGCCCACCTCGAAACACGGTCCCATATTCAAATCAAGGGGTAGCCACCACATCAAATACAAAGTAATAAATATGGTATCAAAGAAATGTGTCTGATTAGAGGAATGACCTCACTTGGCCCAAGTATAGCTTCTGTTTTAGTCACATCTAAGATGACTCAAGGAAGTTAGGGTTACGTAAATACCACATACAAAATCATACACCAAACCATCCTACTTCATTCTAGAATCTCCATCATGTACATAGTTGTTAAAGTGGTTTTCGGTATTAGCTGAGAGTATGACAATATTCGATCTCGGTCTCTTTAACAACCAAACGCTTAATTCACACCGGATGGTTCTTTTACATTTCTAAAATTAATTTATAATTTATATCAAAATATCTTATTCCCAAAACGATATCAATTTCGAAATCATATTTACTTTCGAAATTATTTCACATTTGAAATCATATCACTTTTGAATTAATATTCCAAAAGTAGGTTAAATCCTCATTCAAAATCATTACATTCCTCAAATACGTCATTTAAATCCTACTTATATTATAACACCATTTAATCGTATTCTACTTAAAAATCAAGAATTTAAAGAAAAAACTTCCACTTTACGAAACCTGAAATTCAAAAAATAGTTTAGATAGTTTAAAATAGTTTTAAAAGTAGTTTAAGATAAAAACAGATTAGTATAGTTTAAAATAGATTAAAATGGATTGATGTAGTTTAAAATAGATTAAAATGGATTAATATAGTTTAAATAGATTAAAATTGATTAATAAAATTTAAAATTGATTAAAATAGTTTAAAATAGATTAATAAAATTGAAAATTGATTAAAATAGTTTAAAATAGATTAATAAATTTTGAAATTGATTAAAATAGTTTAATATAGTTTAAAATAGATTAATATAATCTAAAATAGGTTAAACTAGTTTAGTATAGTTTAAAATAGATTAATATAGATTAATATAATTTAAAATAGATTAAAATAGTTTAGTATAGTCTAAAATAGATTAATATAATTTAAAATAGTTTAATTTAGTTTAAAATCGATTAAAATAGATTAATATAATTTAAAATTTATTAAAATAGTTTAATATAGCTTAAAGTAGATTAAAATAAATTTATATAATTTAAAACAGATTAAAATAGTTTAATATGGTTTAAAATAGATTGAAATAGATTAATATAATTTAAATAGATTAAAACACTATAGAATTTCGATTTAAACCAAATTCCGATTCCCACCTTCAAACTTGGGTTTTCAAAGTAATTCAATTTATATAAATCAATTTCCTTCAAAATATCATTTTATCCAATTCAAGATTTAAGGGTTTTTAAATCGTTTAATTTAACCAATCCGGTGTCTGTATATAATTTTCTACCCTATGGTCAAATGATATGGATATTTATCATTTCAATCTGCAAAATTTAAATTTACGGGTATGTATTATTTCAACCACAATCCCAAATACCAAATCAATGAAAATTACTTGGGTTTATCATTTCAATCCATAACGATTTTATCCTATTCTATATGATTATTGGGGTATGTATCATTTCAACCTATCGGGATTTTCTACAATAACTAAGAAAACTTGCAGTGTCATAACAATATAAATATGACATCAAATCGTCCAATATCAACAAACAAACTTCCATCACAATCAACATTCAAATTAACAAATAAATAATAACAATTGACTGATTATCAATAATAGGTATTAAAAGGAAATTTAGAATTTAATATTAGATTAATGGCGATAATATTCAATAAAAGTCAGATTTAAGTAGAATGACAATATAAATGAACCAAACCATAACCAATCACTTTCTAATCACATCATAAATTCAATTTAGCTGACATAAGATAATTTAGTAGTTATGAGTGGGTTAAAGCACATACCTTTTGATTTCAAATTGATTTCAAATCTAAATAAGGCCCAAAATTTGACGGTCTCAGAATTCGTCCAAACTAGTTTCATAATGTCCGGAATTCCGATGCAATCCCAAAGGGATAAACCGTGCATGAATCTGACCTCGTATGCGTAAGTTATGGATATTAGAAGATTGAAATCAATGTTTAAATATATATAAAAAAGGAAATGTCACATGCCATGTCATCGTCTCTTCATCACGTAATACGTGCTTCAGCATTCACGCAACCCTAGCCTCCAGAGAAACGCGATCGCCTGCTTCCCTCCACGGCCGCCACTCACACCACATCGAACGCACCACCATACGTCACCGACCTCGCCCCCATCATCTCCACGACCTTCGAGGCCCTAACGCACGTCGCTCGACACCCTTACAGGCTAGCCGCCGCCATTGGTCTAAAACCCAAGTCGAAATTTCTAGGCAATCCGACCGTCATCATCCCAAATGACCAATGTCGATGAACTCCACTAGTCAACTCCACTTATCCATACTCTCCGTTCAACGATTCGACGAAGTTGATCACAACACGATGAATGACCAAGATTTAACCAGTAATTTTTAGCCACATAGAAACCCAAATCGAAAAAAACTACAGATTTGAATTGCGCTTGTCAAGAGCGTCGAATCGGTATATAATTCGAGAAGTTTAATTTTAAACTCGAACTTTGATTTGAAATTGAATGGAAATTTAGAGTTTTCAGCCATTGAGAAAGAGGATCTAGTTAGGGAGAATTGTACGTACTGAAATGAGAAATGAGAAACAATTGCGGTTTATAATAGCCTATATATAGGCAACGCCGAAAAAAGAAAGAATGGATCAGATCGATTTGGATTGAAACGATAAAGGACCCGAAAAAGCCCGTTCTAACCCCGAAACGAAAGTAGGTCATCACATATATCAAAATAGTTTTTTTTTTCATTTTTTAAACTCAATGGAACATGTTTCAAGTCCTAATTCCATTGTATGAAGAAGTTAGCTTAAAAATTAGCTATTCCAAATTGATTTCGATTGAATTTAATTAAATTGATTATACACGTTTCAAGCACGTACGATCAAATGACAAGTCCGATCAGTACGAAACTTGAAATCATACAATAATTCACCATTACGGATCCGATGAAACTGGTTTCTTCAGAATCCGAGACAGTGACCAAAATGGCTATTTTCACGTTAATTAAATAAATTAATATTAAATTAATTAAATCACTTTTCAATTCAATATGTAAACTAACAATTTTAACCACAACTAGGTGTCTAAGTCATAATTTCCTATCATGGAAAAATATCCTAGCATCATACTTACTGAACCAATCCATACAAAAAATAATTCCGAAACCTACAAAATCAAACACATGCAAACTGCAAGCAAATATATGACCCAAAAATTCAAACTCTAACTGGTCATACTTGATCCCAAGCATCACGCACCCTCTTATCGAATTCGCAACCCTTAAGGATTTAACTAGGTATGAAGGTTCTAGGTTAAGCTTGTTTACCAAATAATGAGATATAAAAGAATGTAATGAGTAGTATCAAATAGAACTCTAACTTACACACCATAAATCAAAAGCATACCTTACAACATAGCTTTTCCTTTCTCCTATACTGTTAGTCTTAATGTAGCTGGTTCCAATGCAAATACTTTGCCCTTTCCATCACTGGCCGGTTCTTTCCACTAGTTCTTATAATGTCCAATCCGAACACAGTTGAAGCATTTCACTCCTTTCTTGTCAGCAAGCTTCTTTGCTTTACCTGACCGACTCTCATGAGCAAAATGACCCTTCTTGTAGCACTTGTAACAAACTACATCGGCCTTCCCTCTCTTGGTTACTCCTCCTTTCTGAGCTTCTTTCTTATGGTAAAACTTTCTCCTCTCTTTCTGCCTACCTTGAGCTTCTACCGCTATATTACTGTAACTACCCGATATTTTCAACCATTCGCATCCGCAAATGTCGGACTTGAATTTCTTAAAATATCGCATTGTAAATAAATTTGGAGAAAATGAAAACAATCACAGAATCACAGACATAGAAATCTCATAATAACTCACAGCGGAAATTAAAATACCATAGTAGTTCATGAAGCCACTATAACAAAATCTCAAAAAAATACATAATATCAGTTTGAAAAACATATACAATAGAAATCTCAAATACATAGAAGTTTATAAATACCCGAACTGAAATAGAACAATTGAAACTGAAGGAAATAGATAAGTAGATAAGCAGAATCTCCAGCGATTCTTAGCTCTAGAAAAGAAATCCAAAGCTAAGCTGTAAATACTCAGGCCGACCCGAACGTAAAGTAATACACAAAACACTCGAGTCAGGACATACATACTTATACAATGCAAAATCAACTCAAGTGAACTGTAGCAACACAATAACTTAACGGATGCTTTGGATCGCCCATCCTCTAAGGATCAGTTAAACCATAAATTAAATACATCCCATGGTTAAAATTACAAAATGGTATTTTATACTTCAAAAATCAAATATCATTTCAAAATTCAATATCATTTCAAATTCATTTCAAAATATCATATCTTTCCCAAATCACATTCATTTTTATTTAATTGAAATACCATTTCAAATCACATT
This sequence comes from Allium cepa, assembly GCA_030765085.1. NCBI lineage: Eukaryota > Viridiplantae > Streptophyta > Magnoliopsida > Asparagales > Amaryllidaceae > Allium > Allium cepa. Next base: position 241,364,469 of record CM060944.1, read on the forward strand.
TCAAAATGGTTTATATATCGAAGCAAATATTCCAATTAAACCAATTAAATATTCCAAATAAACCAATTAAATATTCCAATTAAACCAATTAAATATTCCATTTAAACCAATTAAATATTCCAATTAAACCAATTAAATATTCCATTTAAATCAATTAAAAGTGAAGTCATTATATTTAATAATCAAATATACAATTCTCAAAAAATTTCCACTTTCAAAACTCATTTATTTACTTCAATTTATTAAAACTATGAAATTTCAACTTTTGCAACATTTAGAAAATGCTACAGTAAATTTACATTTGAAACAAATCATTTTAACAAAGATGGAATTTACATATATGCCATAATAGGTTTAGTTTATTTTCTACAACTACAGCACTTACAAAGTGCTATAATAGCCCTTAGTTCAATTTAGTCTTTTAGTTCATTTTTATCAATTACAGCATTTAAAAAATGTTGTAATATCTTTTACTTCAGAAATGATAGCATTTCAAAAATGCTGTTAATTGAATTCCAAGTTTTCAATAAAATTTCATAAACAATTAAATTGTTATTTAAACAAGTTTTAGCTTATAAAAAACATATTTTCAAACTTTTAAAAATGATCATTTGAATACCCTTTTAAGTCATGATTTTATAAAGTGAAATTTCATAATTTAATATCAAAATTTAGTAATTTACTTAATAAAAATCAATATACCATTTCATAACTTTTTCATTTACTTATTCTTTAAATTTACCATTTTATAAGTTAAATTTAATTTACATTTTTATTTTCATAACTTAACCTTTATTTTTAAAATACGTTTCGCATTTTACAAGTTAAGTTATAATTAAAATTTCATTTTTCTCATTCATTTATTTAACTATATTTAATTCATTAGAAAAATAAATAACACTTTATAAAATCATTTTAAATTCAAATTAAAATCCGTTTATCATATTTTCTTACTTAACTTAAACTTCATTTATAAACAAAATCATAAATTCAAAATTAACTTATATTTCAAATTCCTACTTTACCATTAATTTATTTCACTTATAAATTGTAGAAAATCAATAATACTTTTAATTTTTTTTAATTTAAATCAAAATATCATAATATCTACATTTCAAAAATACTTTCAAAATTTTAGATATACATATATATATATATATATATATTAACCACGGGTCTGTATATAATAACTTTCTAACCTAAATCAAATAATACGGATAATATCATTTCAATCCGTAATTTAAAAGGAAAAATCTGGGACTTATCATTTCAAACCCGCAGTCCCAAATAAAATGAAATAAATAAAAATCGCACAGGCCTATCATTTCAGCCCATAACGATTTTTCCTATTCTAAAGTCCGTTGGGGTATGTATCATTTCAACCCATAGTGATTCTATTCTACAGGGAACTTGCAGTGTGATAAACTGATATAAATAAACAAAATAACATTATATAACAGTAATAGATGATATGACAGGTGTATAAATATGGTGATCATCATATAAATAATATCACAGGCAGTTATAACATAACAATATAATTTGCAGATTCAAATGGTATCGATTTACTAATTATATTATGTCTGGTGAGAAATACTCACCTCTACAAGCTGGAGATAATAACCAAACACACAAAAGAGATCTAAAAGGCACGAAAACATGACTATGATTCAAGTATGGGGAGAGTCAAGCTATTTGTCTTGTTACATATCACACAAAACAATATATATAACATGAATTTCAAACCAAAAGTTAACATTAAACTAGATAGAATTAAGGAACAAAAATTAATCAAACACTTGCATTTGCTTTCACACATCTCATGCTTGGCCTATAGGGTGATAAGGCACATCCATGGTGAAAATGAGTTAAGCATGGGTCAAGGCAAGGTCGGCCTAGCTATGGAATAAAGGCATGGAAGTGGATATGCATGTACAACACAAGTACAAGGCAACAAAGTGGGTTTTCTATGCAAATATTGTTCGGCCATAGGCACATATTGGCATGGCCAGGCCTGGTGAGATTAGGAACTGATGTGGCAGAGGTCTTTGGGTCAGGTAGGTGATGGAGAAGGAGGTGCAAAGGTCGGCCAAAGGGTTGTATGAGGTGGTGGAGTCATGTGGAGGTCGGCTTGGATGTTTTAGGTGATGTTTTGTTAATTTTTATGGAGCTCCTCATTAAGGATGGCCATGGCTATGACATGACAGAGGAGATGGAGGGGATGACATCTGAGAATGGTGGTGGTGAAGGTGGTAGTGATGGTGGAGGCTATAGGTCGAACATCCAAATTGAAAGCAAGTGCAAGATGAATGCATAAAACAAGGAAAAAGAGTAAAAAAAAAGTGAAAAACATTTGCCAATTATTTCTCAGATGATGATGGCCGAAAGCTTTGGATTTGGGAAACTTTATTTTCATGAAAAATGAAGGGTGTTTAGCTGAGAAAGAAGATATGGTCGGTCATAATGAAGGAAAGTGGCGTTTGGGGTGAAAAGGCAAATGGGATATGAAAAGTTTGTGGTAAATGAAAGGTTCAAAACTCTTCATATTTTTTTTATTCTTTTTACATTTTTCAACAAATGAAAATGTATGTAAATAAAAAGAAAAAAAAAGTAAGAAAGAAAATAAATAAATATATTTATAGAAAAATATAAATTAATTAACAAAATAGCTAAATAATAGAAACCAAGTTTTAAAAATTGAAAATAAAATACAATAAGCTTTGGCAAATTATAACATCACTTTAAAAATGTTTTCAAAATAAAAATACATACCTAACATGTCATATAATACATATATACAAATTAGAACAAGATTTGGCCAATAAAAATATTATTTATATAAATTAAAATAGATAATTTTATTAAATAAATCAATTTACATACAATATTATAAAATGCATAACTTTCACAATATAATCAGATTTCTACGAAACGAAAAGCAGTATTCTTAAAATTTAATTTATTTTCATAACAAAAGATAAAATTAAAGAAATCAAATATTTAAATTTTAAATTTAAAAGTCAAAGTTTGACCAAATTGACCAAAATCCACCTTTTTGGAAATAATCTATTTATTCAGGTTTGGAATTATAATTCACACAAAAATAAAAGTTTATATTTAAAATGACAAAATTTATCCATTTTAATAAATAAAATAAAGTTTTTAAATCAGGAGTTTCAATTTAAATAATTAAAATAATTAAAATAAAAAATTAAAATAAATCACAAAATTCAGGGCTGCTACAATTACCATTAAAGAAATCGAGCATCTCCTCATTCCTCAAAGCCATCTCAACAACTACATCGCATGGATCCCTAATTTGTGGTAAAGTTGCTTTAGCAAGAACATGCCTCAATCCGTGGATGAACTTCTCATTCCTTTGAAAACTATATCAACTGTAGTATATCTATATCTTGAAAATTCCTCAAATCTAGTAGCATACTCAAGCACTCTGATGTCTCCCCGCACTAACTCAGCAAACTTCCTGAGTAGAGTTGACTTGGAAATCTCTGACATGAATCTTTCCTCAACCCTCCTTCAAAATTCTGCCCAGTCATAGCCTCTTTAGCTACTCCTATAGTAACACTGTACCATTAGTACAGTGTTGTTCCTTGCAACTGTTTGGATGCCCATCTCCTTTTCTGCACATCGTTGAGTCCTAAATCAGCACAGATTCTTTCGCAATGAAGCAATCAATTATCTACTTCAATTGCGTCCTCGGTGCCGATAAATGGATTTCCTCCGAGCCTATCATAATCTATACTCGATACTACATAGTTATTGACCACCGGAGCTTCCTGATTTCTTCCTCCAACATTTCCTTCGATTCATCCCGCAGCAGCTCTAGCTTGCATCATATTGACGAAGAACTGATATATAGCGCCCATATCAACTTGCGGTGCTTCAGCACCCACATTAGCTTCTAGTACTCAAACTGGATTCCTTCTAATGTTTGGTCTGGTATTTCCATTAGATGCGTAGCTTCCTTCACCAATGTTAACTCTTCTATTCCTAGCATGCATACCTTACTTCCTTAAAATCTGCATTCTTGTCTTTCTAAGATACAGAAGCATAGTCTAGGAGAGATGAGAGAATAGAGATAACGCCTATACTTATATATAGCAAATACAAGGACGTTACTATAATGTTATTCCATACCCCGATCTTTTCTCTAATTCATTAGTATGTTTTCAAAAATCATTTGAAGTTTAAAGCTTCTTTGAAGCTTTCATAAATCTAAGCTCTGATACCAAGTTGTAATATTCCCTATTTTGTGGCCCGAAGTTAAGCTCTACAAATGCTGGAATCATCTATAGTATTAATTTATAGTGACAAAATACAAATAATGTTAACGGTGTCCATAATATCAGAAGCACATAAATATGAAATAAAATCAACATAGATTTCATAAACAGCTTTTATGATTACATTTCAAACCAATATTTCATATTCACTTCCATAATCAAAAAACGATTCCTAGGTTTTGATCAAATATAATTATTGCAAATTATGCCAAGAGCGACATATGAAGATGCCCTCTTGGATTATTAGAGTACTAGATAGATAGACATATCAGTCATAATTACATCACAATGGAAATACCACTAAATAACTCCTACATATCAAGCTATGCCTCATGCACGTCTTCGGAAACTTATTCGTCCAATCTACAAAACCTAAAAAGTCGTTAACTCTCAATCTACTCAAATTAAATTTTGAGCACCCTAGAGTTTAAGGGAAAAACATAAACTTTGAGTTAGACATAAATTCTGGTGTGAATAATTCTATTGTGTTAATATACTTCTAAAAACATTTCTTTTGCAAATCAAAATCCTACAATCAAACTGACTATAGCAACAATTGTAATAATATATATGCATGTAAATCAGGCAATCAGTGGACTATCTGTCCGAACATTATAGTTTTATCTTTCTAACTATTAAACACTAGCTGACTCAAGCCTACTAGACATAATAAATATTCTATCTTCTGTTAGATATAATACTAGATGATCTGTCTTTAACCTACTTCTCCAAGGGTCAACTGATCCTAATGGTTTTGTGATCTTACCAATAACCTACCTATACTCTATGTATTCCTTTCCATTTGTAACATCATTTTAGTCTTACCTTTGATGAAGCCCTACACACTGGAATTTTGGAGTTATATTAGCTAGAGGCTACTAGCTAAAGTATAAGGCACGACCCCATACTAGTACCATCTGGTCTTCCAATTCCTGAGTCATGCATTTAGTGTTACTATCCTATCCAATTTTCCTTGAAAACAATCTTTACAAATGATTTACCGTTGAAATCATATCTTTATAAAACAAGGAAATCATACTCTTTGCTTTACTCAAAATATATATGCCATGCTATATGCTTTACAAAATAATGTTGATGAAAACCTAAAATAGATAGGGTTCCCTATCAATTTAAAATAAATTAAAGCCCTTTTTAATTTTGAAAACACTAGGCTATAAAGCTAATATAATACCTTCGAAGCCTTTGTTTAAAACCTTAAACATCCCTTTCAAAATCATAGAAATAATCCCTTTTGTAATCATTGTTTAAAACCTTAGACAGCCTCTTTCGAAACAATTAAACATATCTTTCGAAATCATTTGAAACATTCCTTTAGAAGCACTAAAAACATACCTTTCGAAGCATTGAAATCATACCTTTCGAAGGTATTGAAAATATAACTTTCGAAGGCATTGGGTTCAAGTAAGAATTTGTGAAAACATAGCTTCGAAACCATTTAAAAGTAATTCTTCTAAAATCATTGGGTTCAACATTTAATATAACCATAGGATCAAAGGAAACAGAAGTGAAAGCATCACTATCAAAAGCATTGATCTTAAGTAAAAGAATTGGGGAAGAGAAACATCGAAACTACCCTTTTGAAAACATTTCCTTCGAAACTATTAGCAGAGGTGGCTAAGACACTCCTTTCGAAAGCATTGGGAAGGCGGCTTCAACACTAATAAGATGAAAGCCTTCCTTTTTAATACGTTATTTTAAGATTACAAAGAAAAGCAGCCTCTAACTAATGCGAAAGGCGTAAAGGCGATAGCTAGGGTATCAGAGGGGTTCGAAAGTGGCAATGCTTTTGAAATCTTCTTTTAAAAACAAAGGTAATTTAATGGATTTGAAATCTAATAAAAGTGCTTCAATCCTTTCGAAAGCATATCTTTGACATCTTACTTTCCTTCCGCCTTTCTCCAATATACTACGTACAAATTGCTTGATACAATGTATATTTGTTTCGAATGGGTGCAAAGGGTTTACTGGATATGGTGATGGAAGCAAGCAATGGAACTGGCGAAGTTGTAATTCGAAACAGAATTGATTTTATGCTCTTTGAAGTAATTCTTTTTCACCTAACTTGCATAATTTACCAAAATATGATTGGTTGCTAATTCCTTACCAAAATTCTTTTCCAAAAAAGTTGCCGAATTCAGCATTTAATAATTGAGACCTTTTAAGCAAATAAGCCCTTCTCTTTAATAAAACATTTAAAACATTTAAGTCCTCTAACTTAAATAATCTAATAACCACAGTAAAAAACTTAGGAAAAATCCTCAAAAATCACAATAATTCGCTTTAAATATGTTTTCTAATATATATAAATTTAAAACCCAAAAATATTAGTTAATTGACTTATAATTTAAACCCAAAATTAACTATTTTCTCTCATAGAAAATTCATAATAAATCCACAATAATTTAGAAAATTATAAAACTTGAAACCACTTCTAAAATAATGTATTCCAAAACGAAACTCATTTGGATGTCATTTGACAGGTTTTCTAATCCAAAAATATCATAAAATCTATATTAGACCATATAAATGAGTAATAAGCTTATATATCCATTTTAAAAAAACATAACATGGCATATTATTTGCATACATAGTGCAGATCTAATTTGAAACTGAAATTATTATCAAAAGTGAGATGTAAATTAATTATTCACCTTGGCTTTGTTTTAAGAAGGTTGAGATTTACCCTTAGATTGATTTCTTTAAGCTTTCTACTTGAATTCTTGCTTATCTTCCCTTTAGATCTTCTTAATGGTGGCCGGCTGAGTTTCTTTAAGGCTTTAGTTTTGTTTGTGATAGTTAAAATCAATGAAGAATAAAGAATAAAAGGGTTTAGGGTATAGGAACAATGGCTATTCCCATTTTACCCTTACCATATCCCTCCTACTTACTTATATTTAGTTCTCTTTTGCTAATACATTCATTAAGGCATGGTACTTCTTAATTAACAAATCTCAATCTCACAGCTATCTATATTATTTTATTTTATTTTATTTATCTAATTGAATGTTCTAAATAATGTTAATCAAAATTAGGGTCATTACAAGTCAAAGAGTAGATGAAGGAGAATCAAACGAGTGATGATTGAATTAGATTCTAGTTGAATTTCGGTAGAATTTGGGTATATTTTGATTTAGAAAATGAGAAAGTGGAAACATGAGAGAAGAATAAGAAAGTAGACGTTAAAAATTCATTTGGAAGTCTGGTATATATAGGGAAACAATGGTCATATACATTCGTGAAGATATAAGATGAAAAGTCACTTCAATTCAAATTTTAATTTTGAAAATTACGGCCACTATGTCGACATACATAGATAGAGTATGTCGACATACTCTTCACAAAATCGAAAAACACTTTAAAAATATTATTTTGAAAATCCATTGCTTCGTAAAATAATTTTATACTTTTGTAGAATCATTTGAATATAGTTTCTACACATTTTAATCAAAATATAACTTAATAAAACTTATGAAATAATTTTAAACTTTAGTATAATGTAAATATGATACATACATACATACATACATATATATGTATATATACACGATCAATATAATTATAACTTATTATAGCATAAACAAAAATTCAATATACATATAAACTTAAAAATACTAAAATAGTATCTTGATAAGTATATAACACTCAAATCATTTTGAGAAATGTTTTTCAAAAGATTATTTTAAAACCTGAATATCTACAAAACAATTTAAAACAAAATTAGAGAACGAGAGAGAGAGACTAGGAAAGTCCTATCAAGGTTTTAACATAAATTCTACGGCTCTATAAATTATTTGGAATATCTTGAAAATTTGAATTCTTCAATACTCGCGAATCTTCAGTCTCAACTCTTGAAACTCTGTGTCAACATCTTGAATCTACTCGTGATACGATACAGTCTTCTTAATCAACGCCTACCAATTATCCTGCACTATATACTATATATAACTTGATAAAACATTAGTATCTATATTTTATATAATATCTTATAGTTGTTATCATCAAAACCAATACGAAGGTACTAACAGTAAAGGCTCACTCTTCCGTCTCCTTCCTTTTAATTTCTGAGATATCCACTGGCAATGACTCTGCTTCAAACAAACCTGAGGAACACAATTTGTTCTCAACACTGCCTTCATCTTCTACTACCACTTCTAAAAATCATTATCTCCGTTCCACTTCTATATAGCCAGCTACAAACCGGATGCTTCATATGAGCCCCTAGTGTAGGATGCATACTCTTTGGTAGGTCTAAACTCACTTCCATCTCTAGATCCTACCATCTTGTCGATCACCTTCTAGCCCTAGGCTTCAACATCAACTTTCAATGCTCTAATACCAGACTATTGGGGTTGATTTCACATGAATGGTTATATATCAACCCTAATAAATGTGAAGGCAACAAGATCGTGTTGTAATGTGATAAAACAAACAGAAATAAGACAATAAAATAAGAAATCACATAAGAAAGTAAACAGAGAGTTCACATACGAATTTATAGTGGTTCCAATATCGTGAGATAGTGTACATCCACTTTGGGGAGAGGAGATTTTATTATTTCTAAGAAAAATGAATTTTATAAGATTGATAATGGAGGCTAAGAAGAAGAATAAGAAATACAAATTTGAGATGATGATTCTACTCATGCTAATCTCTGCCTTTATATAAAGATTGTTATCGGGGTTGAAGTAGTTAATTTATAGTCATAAATCATTTTCTCATAAGTTCTTCTATTTATACGGGAAATGTTTATCCATTTGATTTTCCAATTTCCCCTAATTTTAATACACCTAATAAGGTTCCTTCTTTAATCGGCTAATTAAGGAATTAATTGATTACTTCAATCCTAAAATAATTCTTTATCTCAGGCAGGTAATCTATTACTCTCTTTAATGCTATAAAAGTGGCAATATATTTGAGTAATTATCTCAAATATTTTCCAAGTCTTCCGCAACTGGAAATATTGTATCACTGAAATCAACAATATCTTCAAAATCTTCTTTAGTGTGTAAATATTGTATCACTAAATCTAACATGCACTTTATGTCAACAATTATAGCCAATGTGCCAAGAAAATTTAATTCATATGTAGAATGTACAACAAAGAAGCAATAGTGGAAATATATATAAAAAGCAACGAACAATTCTTATCAATAAATTAATTTTACTCCTAACGTAATCCAATAATTTTGAAAATATTCCTTTAGGAATCAAGAACCAAATGCATAATGAATAACATTTATGGTAATAACTTGAATAAAGTTCTATGTATTTAAATGGTTGTAGTCCATCAATAATTTTACATTTGAAATGGAAAAAAAATTCAATCCTAAAAACAGAAATCAACATATTTATCCAAATAAACTACTAAACGCATACATACACAAGCACACACATACTTGTAATATATCTACATATCCAACACCAAATTCATTAATTTTTATGTAATAAGTAAGAAGCGGTGGAAATTATAATGTAGTTAGTTTTGCAATATTTACTTTAATTTTTCTATACGAAATTTGAAGATATAAAGACATTTGCTTTGCAAGTTTTCATATTCATGTCCATTTTTTACCTCCCTTATGATATTATTCATTCTAGTTTAAAGAATTGACATGAATATTTTAGATGTTACTTGTCATTTCCTATAAGAAATTTTATTGGAATTTTATGATCTCCACTCACTAGTACAAAAAGTGCATATTGCTTCGCCTCATTTGCATCAGCTGAAGTAAAAACTGATGCAAATAGAACTATTTGCATCAGTTCCATCTTAATAACCAATGCAATTGGTACGTGAAAAGCAATAGGTAATAAAAAATCAAATTTGCATCAGTTGTCACCAACAACCTATGCAATTGGTACGTGCAAATAGTTTTAATCGCATCGGTTTTAAATTCAACCAATGCAACTACATTAGTTTGCATTCATTTTCGATCGGTTTGCTACTCCAACTTTCATTTTCCCTCCCCTTAACTTTTCATTTCCCGCTTCGCTTTCATTTCCCCCGTAGCCCGTTAATCAACACAGCCACGCAAATACCTCTGAACTCACTAATTCACAAACAAAATTCTCAAATCCAAATCAATTTCCAATTCTCGTTTGAAAATCAAATCAATTGCAAATTCTCATTTAAAGATTCGAATTGGGTTTGGAGGGGATGGAGTCGCGGTCGGCTGAAGGAGATGGAGTGTAGGCTTCGAGTTGAAGTAGTGGTTTTTGATGAAATGAATGGAATTGAGTGCTTCGGTTGGAGTGTTTTGAGGTGTGGCGAGTAGATTGTTGCTTTGCTGATGGTTCTCGATTTGAGGTAAAGTGCGGAGGAGGTATTATTTGTGGTGATTGAAGGTACTGGCAGTGGTGACTGGGGATGGTGACGACTTCGACTGTGGAGGTGCTCGATTTTGGTAGGAACAGGATTAAGAGCTTGGGCTTTTTTGTTTACAGAAGTAAACAAGTTAATTATGGCCGGTAGAAGAGTTTACAGAGGTTCAAAAGTGAATGTTCTGTTGGAAATTTTCAAGCTTTGCTCTCCTCGGATTCTTCTCATGCTGGATTTGCCGGTAAGTTTATTGCCTTCTGAATCATTTATCTATGTATAGTTGGATATACCATGTTAACAAGAATTTTATAGAACTATCAAAATTTGGAAACTTGATTATAATCCTTACTGAGATATGAAAATTTGACTGTTGGACAAACATTCTTGAGAAGCATACAAATCTAACTGTATGGTTTAATGTAAACTTACTGCATGAGAACCGACTGATTTAATAGATCTATGTTGCAATGAGTTTATAATTTGCCTTGTCTTTGATGAATCCGTCAAGTACATAAATTGTACATTTATAAAGATGCATGTCTGGTACTTGGAAGCTTTGAAATTTGAACTGTGATTGTTATTTCTATACTAGTGGTACTTATGAGTATTATCGATATGCTTATGTATTTGATTCAAAACTTACTTTGTTCTACTTATTTCAGGGTCAAGATCAATGCTAAACTTTGAAGAAGCATGTAATGGAAGAACCATTAGCCAACAGTTTTACATTCCTAGAGAGATAGAAGAGACAATCGAAGAAGATTTAGACGACTGCCTGCACCAACCAGAGAAGAAAAGAAGGTTATCCGCCACTCAAGTTCAGTTTCTTGAGAAAAGTTTCGAGGTAGAGAATAAGCTAGAACCTGAAAGAAAAGTTCGGTTAGCCAAAGAACTAGGATTGCAACCTAGGCAGGTTGCAATATGGTTTCAAAATCGTAGAGCGAGGTGGAAAAACAAGCAGCTTGAGAAAGATTATGATGTGCTCAAATTAAAATACAATGCTTTAATGGTCGATTATGAGAGTATGTTGGACGAGAAGGAAAAGCTTAAAGAGGAGGTATGGACCTATATCTCTGTGGTTTTTGTTGAATATGTGCTTAGAACTGTAACCTTTGTCTACTACCTGTTAAGCATTATCTTGTTTTCATTATGATTCATAACGTTGCATTTGCAGTGGAGAAAATGTAGGATAACTAGTGACCTCTTATTTTCATTATTTTTTCCGGAGTTTATAATGTCAGGTTAAGAATAACTTGCAGTATATATTTGTTATAACTGAACTAAAGAAACGATGATCGGTTACAATTTACAAATCCAATTACTAACATATGCAAATACACTCTTAATATATTATTTTATATTACTGCAAAAAATATTTGGTTTTAAATTAGTTCATATAACAATTAAATGATAGAATACATTGCTACTGTTTGTCTATCATTATGAAACATAGGTTATATTGCAATATTATACTAGAAAATGGATAATCTTGAGAGATCCATAAAACAGTAAGAGTGAAATTTACTACATTTAGACTTCACAAATGCAAAGCAGGTTATAGTTACGATTGTGTTAACAGTATGTGCTATGATAATAAAAGTTGTTATAATCATCACCTGTGATGATCATATTTTAGTAACAGCTAAAAATGTCATTAACTATAAAATAAATAAAAAAATCCCCCTTTCAGTCGAAGAACCTCTGGATTCACCCTTGTTGTCACCCTTTCTGAGCTCCACTAGTGAACATGAGTAAAATATACTGTGATGATAAATAAATCTGTAGAGTAAAACAAATTGGAAATAAATCTGCAGATTGAAACTAAATCATGAACATTATTTCTTATGTTATGTAGATCATAAATAGTCCACGTGAGAAAAATAATGGTACCGATGAATGCTCTTCATTTATGGTCCAAAAAGGAGAAAAAAACGCTATATTAATAAAATTAACATCCAAAAGTTTGATAAAAATTGAAAATAGAACATCATGCCAAAAGAGACATGTCAAAATTACTTACGCAAAACAGTCTTCCTATACTAAATTCATTCATTCTTATTTTTGCATGCAGGCAAAAATGCTCCAAGAAGAGAAGAAGTTCCTGGAATCTGTAAGTATTTGCACCCACTTCTCCAAAAAAAAAGTAAACACGTAAAACACCCACTCACTACACAGGTGTGTACACATACAGGAGGTAAACCAAACTAACTTATGATTCATCTGTGAGAATGAGGTAATGGAAAACGAGCAAATAGTAGAGAAGGACAATGAAGGCAGGCCTAAGCAGAACTGCATGGGAGGTGAAAGTTCAGCCTCCGAGAATGTCAATACTTCTCAAGGAATATGGTGGCAGCCATTGCAAAATTTTCAGGTCTCGATGGACATGTAACCGTGAATATACAAGACTAGTGTTTCTTGATTGCACTGTGATGTGTGTCTTCACTGATATGTATCCAGTTTGAGGGCATATATACGCAGGTATGGCTACCTTAGACTCTAAAAGCCCTTTGCATAATGGAAAATTTGTAAGATAATATTCAGTTATGTTCTTGGCACAGATTCATAGAACTAATTAAGTAACGCGCATCTTTCGTAATTTAAGTTGTAAAGGTTCGTATTTGTATACAAATATTTGTGAGCAATATTTTTTTCCTGCACACGATAGAAATATTTTTAATGTACCAAGCATCTCTTTTGTGATTTGTAATTTTTTTTCAAAAGAACGTTGTAGTCATGTGGAATTCTTAGGGCAAGTTTTATGATTCGTCCTTAACTTTGTTAATGAGATCGGGGAGCTATCCCTTCTATTATATAATTGTTAAAATGTAACCATTTTTACCATGTCCAATGTAAAAATATAAGGAAAATGAAAAGACATCAAGTCATGGGTAGGTTTTAAGGGTCATGTACAAATGATACATTTTGAGGGATACTCAAGTTTATCCAAGGGATGAATCTAAATTACAAATCCATATTATGGATCCATAAATTACAGTTTACTACCTCTGAAAATTTGACCTTGAGTTGTGTAGTAGAATGGTCAACTAATTATTCCTTCTAGGGAGAACCAACAAGGACGGGGTGGTGCTAACAGTCTTAATTTTCTCAGTCTATCAGAACTCATAAATTTATTCACTAATTGTTTCAAGTCCTGGCACCGATACCTTGTACCATTACTTTAAAGTTCATATTTTTTTATATCAGTTGCTAGCACATCAATTTAATTATGACTTTGCATTATTTATCCCACTTTATAAGCATGTGCTAAGTTAAAGGTTAATTTGAAAATCGAACTATGCATATTTTGTGCTAATGTGACAAGCCATAAAACATAGATTTTATAGAATCTGAAAGGATGGAGAAAATGTAGGATAACTACAAACGATATATGCAGGACAATCACAGTGATTATAATGTCAGGTTAAGAGTATAATTGCAATAGCTGTTTTCTATTGGAGCTTAAGAGTAGAAGCCACCATAATCACCAGCTGCAACAATCCATCTGTCCTTTTCAGGTTTGTATATATTTATCGTTTAGATTTGTAAGTAGAGAACTTAAATGATGGTTGAAGGGTAAGTGAAGTGAATTTGGGAAGGGTGGTTTGCAATTAAGGGCAATCCTTAATTTGAGCAGGTATGTGGAATTAAAGTGGTTTCTGGTCTTGTTTGGTTTTGGGTATGGCGATTGTGGGTTTATGTAAGTTGATGATGGATTAATGTATGTTGATATTTGAAGTGTTGTATATGGCAGTGGTGATCAAGTGGATATGCAATGTTCAGGGTGAAGAGAAGTTGTTGAGTTGATGTTGTAGGCAGAGGTATGAGTGTGATTGAGGAGCTGTTTGGGGATTGCTTGTTGATGTTAGTAGGGTGGTGTATATGTGATGATTGTGTGGTTAGGTGGTTGGTTGTTGAAGTGTGCACACTGATGTACAGGTGGTTGGAAGGAACTGTTTTGTAAAAGAAATGAAAATGAAATAGTGGCACAACAACTGATTGATGGAAGGAAGTTAGAAGTAGGCAATGCAGTGGTGTCGTAGAAGCACGCAGTGAGTTATTGACAGAGGTATATTGATAGTAGGTAGTGGGATTTTTATTTGGAGGAAGATTTGATGTGCAGTGCACTGATAATAGAGGGTTAGTGGAGTTAAGTATGTGGTGAAGTAGTGAAGTGGTATAGATGTAGCTGATGTAGGCAGAGGAGGAAATGATGGTTGCATAGTTTGAATGAGGCAAGATGATGATATGTGATGGTTTGGGTTGAATGAGAGGAGTGTTTTAGACGGTTTTTTATATGCATAGGAGCATATAGCAATGCAGGTTGGTTTTGTGTGGTCGGATGAGTTGAAAGACCTTAAAAAGCTTGGCATGTTCAACCGTAAAGAGATTGTTGACATTGTCAAGCATCGCCGCGACTTTGAGTATCAAATCAAGTGTCCTTCTCCATTGAAAGAAGACTTTTTGAATGACGACAGGCAGTTGGATGGTCAGGTTGCTGATAGTTTTTAGAGATAGCTATTGATGGAGGTAGTGGCTGTTGAGAATGTTAGGTGATTAATGTGGTATGTTTGGGAGTTGCAAGTGTGTGGTTACAGTAGGCACTGTACACAGAGGAGGTTTCAGGTGGAGTGGAGGGGTATGTTTGCATGGACATGGTTGAGGGATATGATGTGTAGTTGAAAGAAGTGATATTTATTTGGATGGTGGGTAGAGGAGTGAAGCAGGAAGTTTGGGATGGAAGTTATAAAGAGTGACTGTGGTTGGAAGTAGTTTGAAATAGCATAGTGAATGGTGCAGAAAGCAGTTGTAATGGGAGAGGAAGTGGCAGAGAGAGGAAGTTGGCAGTAATGATGTTGTGATATGGTTGTTGAAGTTTGTATGTCGAAGAGTTACAGGAGTAGTGGAGGGAGTATGGCAACAAGTTAGAAGGAGTTGCGGTGGATGTTGAGAGGCAAGTGATAAGGGTCTGTTGTTGGAGATTTGTGGCAGCAAGGAGCAGTGTTGAGATAGGGAGGTTTTGGTGGAAATGCAGTGTAGTGAATAATTATGTACTGTATATGGTTGGTCAAAGTGAACGAATTGTAGGTAGTGTTGCACTGATGTGAAGGCAGAGAGTGAACTAGAAGTGGAAGCAGGGGGGAGGTGATGTGATATTGGGTGATTGGAGAATGAAGTGAGGCTGCATGGAGATTGTTGTAGGAAAGTGGATGCAGAGGTGTGACTGAGTTTGTATGTATGAAGATGGCACGGATAGGTAAAAATGAGGAGAGGAAGTGGTTGATGAGCAGGGCGGTGGGAGGTTGAAAGAGGAGATGCGGCTAGTTGTTGTGATGGTGACAGCAAGGATGGTGGTGAATTAAAGTGAACTGGAGTATGCAAGGATGGTTTGAAGGCTTGTAGCGGCAATAAAGATGTGCGCTCAGCAGTGTTTTGATGAAGTCTGATGCAGTGATGCACAAGAAGTTGACAACGTGAGATGGCAGTGGGATGCTGAGTTGACAGTTGGGGTTTGATGTTTTGTAAAAAAAATGCAACAGTTTTGTAGAAGGCAAATTCAACTTCTGTTATTGATCAGTTTGGTTATTTGTATATGTTTTGTAATGAAATCTATTGAATGATTGTAATATGGAATGCAATAATTATTTGTTATAATCAATAATATATATGTATGTATATTGTATATAATAATGATTTCTGAGAGTGGCTTCTTTGCATTAGGTATAAATAGCTGATCCAATAGAGGGATTAGTTTGCATCGGTTGTCATAAAAAACCGATGCAATAGAGGGATTAGTTTGCATCGGTTTTCAACAACAACCTATGCAATAAGTTCCTTTGTTGTATCGGTTTTCATTACAACCAATGCAACATGGGGGCTGTGTCCAAGCAATCAACCATGATATTTTGCGTCAGTTGTTAGTAACAATCGATGCAAAAAGGATCTTTTTACATCGGTTTCAGAACTGATGCAAAAGTGTTAAGCCTGTTGCATCGGTTGCATATGCATCGGTTGTTGAACTGATGCAAAAGGGGGGTAAACAACCGATGCAAATGGCCTATTTTGTAGTAGTGACTCTTGTATAAATCTGTACTTAATGCTTTATGTTTACTGTCCCATATTTGGTTAGGTCAAGCAAATATTTTTATAGGTTTAATATTCAATATAGTTATTTTGATATCTTATGAAACATATTTTTGTATATAGCTGCATCATCATTGTCTATGTATTAACAAAGAAATTATCTCAGTACAAGTAATTTAAACCATGTTAACTTTTCTTCCGTTTTTATCTACGACTGTTCACTTTTAAAAAATAGGGAGCGTTTGGCATTCATCCCCTGTAAGGTTTGAAAATACACAAAACATCTCTTCGGTTTTTTTAATAAGTTTCCAGTCCCAGTTTTCAAATTCATACGTGCGCAAAGACCTAAATACCCTTTACGTTTTTAACATTTCAAACGCGTATAACTTTCTGTAGAAACATCGGATCAACGTACCGTTTTCACCAAAAAATCAAAAAACTTATGATCTTTAAAATGAGATCCACTGTTGATACCAAAAAATCATATTTGTAGTCAGATGCCATTATTCCATATATTTGCAGACAATTCATCTAATTTTGAACATCATTGATTTTTTTTCAAATATGCAACAATTACAGACATTTTTGCAACTATAAGGTATAATTGCAGACATGTCTGCAACTATTGCATGTAGTTGCAGAAATGTCTGCAACTATTGCATATAGTTATAGAAATTTCTACAACTATTGCATATAGTTGCAGAAATTTCTGCAACTATATGGTATAATTGCAGAAATTTCTGCAACTATTGCATATAGTTGTAGAAATGTATGCAGCTATTGCATATATTTGCAGAAATATCTGCAAATATATGGTGTAATTGCAAAAACATCTGCAATTATTTCATATAGTTGCAGAAATGTCTGCAACTATTGCATATAATTGCAGACATATCTACAATTATAAGGTATTACCTATAGTTTGTCATGCCGTTGTTTTACATATGCACAATGCCACTCGTTAGAAAGATAATAAAATTTGTGATTTAATGGTGAAAACGGTTTGTTAATCTGTCGTTTCTACAAGAAGTTATTGCATTTTAAAGAATGATAATTAATGAGGTGCAAATTTTAACTATAGATGTGAGAATAACATGCATATATGAAGAATCAACATTGCTGCAATAGAGAAGAGGGGTATTGTAGGGAAGAAAATTGTAGTATTTGAAAATAGGGATGTAATTTAAATCTTTTTTATGAGGAGGATGTTTTGTGTGTTAAGTTTGATTTTAAGGATGTGTCGCTTATTTTCACCATGGGGTTATGTTTGAACTTCAATCGATACTTTTTCCCATGCTACTGCTTTACCAAGATTTGTATTCCCTTTGCCCTCTTTTTAAAATTGACATAAATTTTAAATTTAATTTTGTTAATAAATGAAAGATTCTTTCCAAATGTTTTATATATTAAATATTAAAAGATTTACTTCCCAACCTATGTGGGAGTACCTAGTTTTATTTATTGGTTAAACATATCAAGATAACAAAGTTTTTATGTTAGCTCATAAGCTTTGTTACTTGTGACATCCAAGGCAACCCGGCCAACTCATTCAGTCGAGTCAACTATTTGTGAGAATGCGCTAAATAATGTTCAATGGTACAGGAGGAAAAGGGAGAAAACTGGACTACTAACATTTTATTGATGTATGCATAAGGAAGGTTTATTAACTTTAAAATTAGGCAATTTAAAAAAAATTATTATCTCAACATAAATTATTATAAAGCTATGGGAGAATAAATTAATAGGCAGGATACCCTTTTAGAAGTGAGTGTTGAGCTTAACATTTTTAACTTTTGATGATAAGTGGTAAATTACAATAATGCATAAAAATGATTTACCTTAGCGGAAAAAAATGGCAAATATTTTCATATTATTCTAACCAGGGTCAATAAATTGTAGCATGTTTTGAAGTCAAAATGTATTTTTTCATTCAAAAAATTCTACTCCAATTTGAAGAATAATAATGACAATTTTTTTCCCAAACTGAGGTGAATGCACTCAGTTCAGTTGAACGCTAATGTTTAATTTTGCACTGGGCTAAACAACTTTGGAATGAATAAATATCTAAAATGAAAATGAAAATGGTATACCAATGAAGTAGTAGATGATAAAAGATCAAACACTGGACTCCAAAATCCAACTTAATAACATGTCTTGTTGATTGCCCTCATGAGAAGTGCATAAAAGGAAAAACTCATTATACCAAACTTCTATAATAAAATAAAAGTTGATAAAATCTTTTCACGATCAACTACTATCCCCAAATATATAAATTCATACCTCGGTAATAAATTCAATACCTATGTACATCTAATTATATATAATACCTAGACAAAAGAACACCATATCCTCCCACGTTTGATCTGCCCCCTTCTCAACAATACAATAAGTCTCTGCAACGTAAATACCTTAATTATATATATATATATATATATATATATATATATATAAAGAACACAAATATAGCAATATTACACAACCATACCTGCCCTAGAAGCCTAAGAAGGAACTTATAGTCATTTATAAATGAGGAGAATAAACTAACGAAAAATATTCAATCATGTTGAGCAATTTGTGAAGAAAACCTCTACAATTTATCTAATCACAACTAAGTTGAAACTGGCAATGAAATAAAATTTTGAGTTATACAAAATTTTACTTCTAAAAAAAATCCAGTCTCTGTTCAAAATAAAAGATATGTCAATAAGATGTTTCTAATTTTCCAACCATTAAATGAGAACGACACACCTCAAAGGCATCATAAATGTTAATGTTTCATGTCCTCTATCAAAATGATTTTTGTGAATCATAGATTGTAAATATAAACCATAAGTAAATCCCAAATCCCAAAAGAAGGAAAAACCTAATTGAAACCATCAATTGAAACTCATGTTTAGAAACCTTAACCGAAGCATATAAATAAGTAATGTTTGTATCAAATAAGGTCGTGGACAAATCGAATAAAGTATTGAAATAGTGAAATCAAAGAATAAAATCCACATCTGATTTACTAAACTATGGAATTGAGAAGAAGTTGGAGAAGGGGGTGGAAGAGTGATTAGAAATTATCTCTTGCAACCTCAAATATTTGGCGACTTTTAATTTCATTAAAAAGTGTGATTTACGTGAATTTTGGAGTATAAATATATACCATGAGTAAATCCTAAATCCAAAAAAAGGAAAATCCTAATTAAAACCGTCGAATGAAATTCATATTCAAAAACTCTAACTAAAGGCCATAAAAAAATTACGTTTGCATAAAGTAGAAAGTGGACAAATTGAATAGATTATTGCAATAGTAAATGTAAAGAGTAAAATGCTTATCTACTTTATTGAACTATGGAATTGAGAAGAAGTGGGAGGAGGAGGAAGATTGATTAGAAAATGTCTCTCGCAACCTCAAATATTTAGCAAACTTTTAATGTAACGACCTAAAATTTCAAACACTTCGTATTTAAATATCAGATTTATTTAAATATTTAAATTTTGGATTAAATGTTACTAAAATGATTTAATAACCTTATTAACCTCCTTCAAATCATAATTTATGATGGTAAAGTTGTTTTTGAAATTTGTCTAAAAATAATAGTATTCGAAGAAAAATCGATAACGTTATTAAAAATCAGTTTATCGATAAATAGTTTTTTATTCAAAATAAGTTGTTCAAACTCTTGTGCACTTGTTTAACGATCAAATAACATATTAGAAACTAATTAGTACACCTTGATTCGTAAAAAAGGGAATGTTCTAGAAGTTTCTAATGGTAAGAGATATTAACAGGTTAATGGTATTAAGGGAATTAACTAAAAGAAAATGGTGTAAAGGAGAAGTGATGGGCGTATGGGGAGGCGAGCCTTCCATGACGTTGGGGGGAAGGGGATAAGGACAAGCTTAGACAACATCATCTTAAGCTTATATAAGGAGAGGCATACACTTGATAATAATCACAAATTCACAAAACTAAAAGCACGCTCCTTTAATGTGTTCTTCTTCTCAAAATTTTCTAAAGAAAATAATTGCAAAACAACTCCAAATCAACTCAAAACTTGCCACAAGCCTCAGGACAACATTACAACACCTTTTACCAAGTTTGACTTTGAAGAAGTGGAGCCAAACTCCCCACATCCCTAATGGCCATGAGCAATTATCATAATTGAAGAGGCAAAAAACAAGTTCAGAGCTGAAAGGAAGGAGGGAAAGGTGGTTGCAAGGTGATGATAGGAAGTGTTCTTGAGTTTGGTTGTTCTTGAACATGTGTTTGGCATGTATCTAAGTGAGTTATATTGCTATCTTGTTTATATAATGTTATCTAACCTTTTGGCTAGGTGATAATCAGACTGATTTGATGGATAAAACTTGAAAGCTATCGAGGTAGAAAGCCTAGAGAGATACCCATAAAGCCTAGGAACTAGGTATAACCGAGATTATAAGACAAAAGCAAGTCAATCCAAAAATTATAGAGCTCGATTCAACCATCTAATGGATCGGTACCGATCCATAAATGTGCACCTAAATCTCTCCAGCCTCTTGCCATGCTCAAATATTAATGTTAGCTACCCACTTTAGGCTCCATGTATCAATCACACTTCCTTTTCTATTGAATGCCTTAATCACCAGAAGCCGACAAGTTTGTACATCCACGGATCCATCATATTGGTTCAAATACAAGCTCATAGCAGTACAAACAAGTTTGGAAACACGGAGCTTATGATATGTCACTTCATCCCAAAGTGGTTAGAAGACTCCATAAAAAGATCTTGTGGGTTGGTATTGAACCATGGCTATGGATCAGTACCAATCCATGGTTTTTTGTTGACAAGGACACATCTTCTCAAGTAAAACTACCGCTAGATCATAAAGAACATGGATGAGGACGTGCTGGAGCTTTTCTCGATGACCTATAGCTATAAATTGGCACGGATGGACATCCTTTTATGGATTTTAGAGCCCTCATGCAATTTTTACATCATCTCTCGTAATTGCTATGGAGTGGTACCGAATGATTAGAACAATACTTATAAAATAGCTATATCGTTAACAAAATCTTCAAGTGAACATAGCCAACGATTGGTCGAATCATTATAAATGTGTGTTGTTCTGTTTTTGCTCATTTTAATTTACATTTTATCACTTTTATTCTTTACTTAATCTTTGGGTGTTGTTATTAGATTTGGATGCAAACATTTTGGTGCTTTCATGGAGAGTTGATTCTCAGTCTGTTTGGATTCATCGTCTACTATTGGATTGCCTAAATCCAAGAGATAAATCTAGTTTTCTTCGCTTTTGGAACTTTTAACTACTCGGATTTTTAGGAAATCTACACAAATGCTTTCTACCATGGCTCCAAGAAGGGATCGATCCATTGCTTTGCATGCTACTGAGAATGTTAAGAATGCTAGTTCTTAAGATGTCAAGAAGGTTGCATATCCAACCGTTAACGAAGGTTAGAACCAAACAGATGTGACTACTAGGATTGAGATGGACCGTATGATGAAGAAAATAGATGGCAAGCTCCAGGAAAGCCTTAATGAACTGGATCAGCAAATGAAGCAAAGATTGGATTTGTAGAATCAATTGATAAATAGCCATAGGAGAAGCAAGAGGGATAAAATGCCTTCTAGTTTAGAATTCGATAGTTCCTCATCGTCCGACCAAATGCAAAGGAATAAGAAGAAAACGATGGTTAAAAAGAATACCAGAAGTCGAAATAAATGGTGGCACCAGGTCACGGCCAAGCCCCTATGGATCAGCACCGATCCATCAAGAGGGATCGGTACCGAACCATCCTGCTTAGGCATAAGTGGTCGACTCTCAGGCGACGGTGCTAGTTTGACTTTTAAATGTTGTAGACAGTTGGAATGCTGGAGACTGGGCAGGTGCAGCGAATCCGCCTCAAAGAAGTCATTAAACTACTGAATGAACGACTCTCTGGGAGTTAGGGTAGCCTAGGTATTATCAAACCAAAAGCGTTTTCTAGGCCAAATACTTAGAGTGGGTCATGATTACCGTCGTTCAGTTGATCCACCTGAGCTAGATTTGACCAAAATGGTGAGGAGACTTATAAATGAGAGCCATCATCGGACTAATGAGGAGTGGGGTGCCCCCAATCCAAAATCCATTCACAAAAGATATCTTATGTGAGTAATAACCAAGGAGGTTTGTGATGCCGACGATGCCATTATATAACAAAAAACAGATCCGAGGCAGCACTTAATGAAGTACAATTGGCACATGGATTTTTTCCAAAGCTACCAACATTGTACGATGTCGTTATTTCTCAATTTTCCTAGAGGATGTGGCGATGATATGGTTCATCCCTCTACACTGAGATACATATCGTCTTTCGAGCAGTTGGTGCAAAAATTCATTGAGCAATCCTATATGCACACAACCCACCCAAAGAAGATTATGTCACTTTCCAACCTCTTCCGAAAGCAGGAGAGTCTAAAGTATTTCTTGCATAGATTTCATACTGCAATGACAAAAGTAAGTAATTCTCAAGAGGATATCGTATTAAAGGAACTGATTAGGGGTTTCATTGTATTAACATTGAAGCTGAGTAATCCTCAGAAGGATATCCTATTAACGATGGAAGTAAGTAATGCTCGGGAGGTGGTTGAAGATGAAACCCTACAAATGATGGATATATTCCACAGAATGGTGAATCAGATCTTATAAAGGAGGGAACTACTACCATCTGGAAGGGAGATGCTGGTCGTTCAGCCGAAGCAAATAGAATAATGTCACAGTGAAGAAGTTTAGAGGGAGTTTTGGAAATGTCGATGTGAATGTAGAGAAACAAAATGATGGATAGAATAAGAACAATAAAAGAGCTAATGATAAGCCGGATTTGAGGAGGCGTTCAAGAATCCCAAAGTTTGACAATTATACTCCTTTGAACAATTCAATCGAAAACATATACTTGGCTACTCAGGGTAAAGAGCAATACAAGAAGCTGGCTCAAAGGGAGTCGATTAAGAGGGAGAAGGGATCTGGAAAGTTTTACAAATTTCATAAGACACATGATCACAACACTTATAAATGCAGACATTTACATGACGTAAACGAAGTTGATCCATAAAAAGAAACTACAGTAGTTAATGCAAGCCTCATAAGATGACGGCCAAGAAACTTCAAACCCTCAATTGGAGCAAACTACGACTGGTGTTGATGAGCCCAGGTGGTTTGAGTAACGTCTTGTGATATGTAATATATTTAGTGGAACACATCAAGTTAAGAAGAGTTGGAACGAGGCAGAGTGGTATGTTGGTGCTTTAAAGCATGTAGTGAATTAAAGCCATTTTTCCATCCAAGATGGTGCTCCGGCAAAGCAGCTCAGAAGTTTGACAGATGATATTAACTTTTGTAGTAGAGGTCAAGATGGGGTAGAGGCCTCGACAATTGATCCGCTTATTATTTCGGCCATGATTTTCCCTTCTATTGTGAGGAAAGTTCTAGTTGACTGTGGGATTCATTTAACATTCCGTTTTAGAGAGCATATGTGATATCCTAGAATTTTGAGGAATTTAAAATGTGATAATCTTCTTAATAAATTATTTAAAATTGATAAAATTGTTATTTTCAAATATAAATAACCAAAACAAATGATAATATGATGATTTTAAATATAGTTATAAATAGATTTTTTTTAAATAGAATTATTGTTTTGAATTAACAAGGTGTTTGTGTGTGTGTGTGTGTGTGTATATATATATAATTGAGAATTTTTTAATTAAAATCACGTAATGGCAGCTGAAGGATCTAAACCTAATGGCGATTTTAACAAAGATAGAGGATGTCCACCTGATCAAGGTACTTCGCAAATAGATGCCGCTAAAAATACGTATCGAAAAAAAGGGAAAGCAGTTATATCGGAGGCAACGAGGAATATGATCGGATCGTCTGACCTGGGATGTGACGGATTGGCATACGACAATCAAAAAACCACCACCATGGTTCGTCACGCCAGGGATCCAAATTTAGGGGGGATCAAACCCGAACTAGATTTGGAACCTCACAGGTTCAAGGAGATCGAATCGACAAAAATAAGGAAGCAAATAAATGGAAATCGATACAAAATGAAATAAGTGCAGGGAACTCGAAATCGTGGAAGGAAGCAGCAAGTGGGGGAATAGGGGAGAAACATGACGAATTTCTGGATCTAAAGTACATCGAACCATTACTGGACAATAATAAGAAGAAAGCTTTAATAACAGAAACTTTAGTGAAGAGATCGGAAGATAAATGGGAACACTCGATCATTTTCTATGTTTATGGGGTCAGACCGTATCATCTGCATTTAAAAGGTTATATAGAACGAGTCTGGAAACCAACAGGGAAATTTCAACTGTTATCACGAGAAAATGGATTTTTCATAATACGTTTTGACAATAAATTGGACTGTGATAATGTGTTAAAAGGAGGGCCTTATCTGTTTGACAGCAAAATTATCATTCTGAAGAAATGGGTGATAGGTACTAGATTTAGAAAAGAGCTACTAACAACTCTACCTATATGGATAAAACTTTCTAATCTAGAACTAGAACTATGGGATAAAGAGGCAATGAGCGTCGTAGCAAGTGTACTGGGAAAGCCAATTAAAATGGATAAAATTACTGCTGATGAATCCAGGATGGCATTTGCAAAAATTTTGGTTGAAATGCAAGCAAGTGATGAATTTCCTAATGAAGTGACAGCAATTCTGCATACTAGGGAGGAGATATCGATAAAAGTAGACTATCTTTACAAACCATATAGTTGTAAAGAATGTAAAGTGTTTGGCCACTCAACTCAACAATGCAAAATAAAAAGTAAAGGAAAATGGGTACCAAAAGTAAATGAACAAATTGCCAGTGAGTCAAACTCTGAACAGAATGTTGTTATTAATAACACAGAACAAACAGAAGGAAATAAAAATGCAGAACAATCAGCTGGAAATACAAGCTTAAATTCCAACAAAGAAATAATACATGTAGATGCTGAAACTACAATTGAAGGCTTGGAAAATCCTATTATACATAATAGGACCACAATTGAAAATTCAGAAAACATGGAAATTAATTGCAATGAGGACTTGACTGTCTCTGATTAATCTAAGATGCCTGTAGTTGGAAAAACAACAGAAAAGAATATAATAAATGAAATGTCTACCACTCAAAAAGAGAAGAGCACAGATATATCATTGTTAAAGGATGGTAATACCACTTCTTTAGTACCTGATAGGCCAGACATCACACCTGTACAAAACAGTCACATTGGTGAACAAATCACAGAAGGCTTGGTAGAGGATTTAAGTGATTTTGAAGGAGAGGAACTAATCAGAAATCTTGCCAGAGAAGAAAAGGATTACAAAATACCAGAGAAAATGGAAGATGTATCGAACTGTGTGGATAAAAACCAAAAATTTTATGAAGAAATTGAAACAGCTAACATACAGAGTATTAAAAGTAGAAAAGGAAAATTAACCACTGCTCCTCCTAAAGCAAATACAAGGAGCCAAAGTAAGATTAAATAATGAACATTGTATCTTGGAATGTTAGGGGTTTAAATGCTAAGAATAAACAATTCGAAGTGATTAAATTCCTAACAAAATATAAGCCAACAGTTGTTGGTTTACTAGAAAATAAATTAAGTAATATGAATATATATAAATTGGGGCATAGATTGGAAAATAATTGGAAAATGATTGATAACAATGATTGTGGTAGCAAAGGCCGTATCCTCATTATCTGGGACACAAATATTTGGAATTTTCAAATGGATAAAAAATCTGTTCAACACATCTCTATACTAGCTGTAAACACTGGTGGATTTACATGCAGAATATCTTTTGTTTATGCTAGTAATTTCATTAAAGATAGAAATAAACTATGGGAAGACTTAATTGAAGAAGCTAGATCGGTGAATTCTCCATGGATTATATTAGGAGATTTTAATAATATATTATCACCTTCAGATAAAAAGGGTGGTACAGCTGTTCCTTTTAGTCAAATGGCAGGTTTTAATAATTGCATTGCTAGAGTGGGTTTGCTGGAACTGCCTATTATAGGTTTTAAATACACTTGGAGGAAGAAGGGGGTAGCTTCTAAAATTGATAAGGTCCTGTGTAACCACTTATTAATGGGATCTATTCCTGGGATTAGATCATTTGGGGTTTCTAACGCTATCAGTGACCATATACCAATTTTTATCAGTTTCAATAAAGAGGTCAAAACACTTAAAAACACTCCATTTAGATATGTGAACTCTTGGCATTTGACAGAAGGCTACATGCAATGTTTTCAAAATGCATTAGAAATTTATCAGTCAGTCTCCCCAAACTACCATGCTTCAAAAATGCACAAGTTCATGAAATTTATTACAGAATGCAAATATAGGCTGAAAGAATGGAATCTTAAAAATTGTAGAGAGGGTAACCTTCTTAAATTTTATGAAGAAGAATATCAGAAATGCCTTAAAGATTGTGATGCAAACCCTACAAATACACTTTTATTTGAAAAACTCGGCAATGCATATATCATTTGGAAGATACAAAATGAAGCCGAATTTTTAAAATCAAAACAGAAAGCAAAGATTGATTGGCTGATAGATGGGGACTCATGCACTAAATTCTTCCATGCAAAGATGTCACAAAGGAGATATATCAACAACTGGAACCAGATTATTATGAGCAATGGGGAAATATTACAAGATGCAGATAAAATTGAATCTGAGGCTATAAATTATTACACTACCATTTTTTACTCCATACAGCCTCTACCTAGTAATTTCCCAGATATCCAGTGTATGAATAAAATAAATGATAGAGGAAGAACTAAACTCACATCTTTTATCACAATTGAAGAGGTCCAAAAAGCAGTTTTCTTAATCCCAGAAGACAAGAGCCCAGGCCCTGATGGATTCACCGCAAAATTTTATAAAATTCACTGGAATGAGTTGAAGTATGATATTCTGGATTTAATTCAATAAGCTTTCAATACAGGCAGAATTGAAAAGGGTTTAAACCATACTTTTATCACACTTGTGCCTAAAATCAAGCAGCCTATTAGTATCTCTGATTATAGACCAATTGCATGTTGTAATGTTTTATACAAAATCATATCCAAAATCATATGCAATAGAATTAAGCCATTCTTACCTCACCTTATATCAGAGAACCAATCAGCCTTCATTCCAGGTAGATACATTGCAGAAAATAACCTGCTTGCACATGAACAAATTAGACAATTTAATAGAAAAGGCAGTGATAAAATGTATCTCAAGATTGACCTACAAAAGGCTTATGATATGATTAACAGGGAATTTGTATGCCACATGCTGAACATGATGGGCTTCCCTTATAGCCTAATCAAACTTATAAGAAAATGTATCTCATCCCCTACCTACTCTATCATTGTCAATGGTAGCCCTAAAGGTTTTATTCACAGTAACAGAGGGTTGAGACAGGGAGATCCCCTCTCCCCTTATCTTTTCTGCATAGCTATGGAATTTCTGTCTTTGATGTTGTATAAAGCTCACAAGGCAGGCAATTTTCAACCTATCTATAATCAAGATCCTTGTGTCACTCACCTCATGTATGCAGATGATCTCATGATATTTTCAAAAGCTAAGCATAAATATGCTAATGCTCTTAAAGACATGATGCAGAAGTTGAAAGGTTTGACAGGACTAAATATAAACAATTTGAAATCTAAAGCTTATTTCAGTAGAGGTGTGATCAACAGAAACTCTCTCCTCAACATATTGGATATGAAAGAAGGAATACTACCTATTAAATATTTGGGAGTCTCTCTATCATACAATTATATTCACTATAATGATTGTGGAAATCTACTTGATATGATTCAAAAGAGAATGGATGGATGGGATTGTAAACTCTTATCAATGGCAGGAAGGATTGAACTCATACACTCAGTTATTACACCTATGGTGCTATACTGGATGATGATATACCAATTACCTCATGCTACTATCAATAAAATCAATAAGATATGTGCAAATTTTGTGTGGGGTGGTAGAACACATAAAATTGCCTGGGACATCTTATGCAGACCTAAACTTGAAGGAGGGGTGGGCCTACGAAATTTTGAGGATATAAGAACAGCTACTGCCATCAAATTGTTGTGGCATTACATAAACAACAACAATCTTTGGTCAAATTGGATGAGAAGTAGATATTGCAAAGAAAAACACCTCTGGACGATGGAGATAGATAACAACAGTTCTTGCACTTGGAAATCTATCCTAAAACATAGACAAAAAGGTCTACAACACATAAACAGAAACATAGTAGATGGACAAGACACAATGCTATGGCACGACCCCTGGATAAACAATGAATTATTGGTCAATATCCTTGGGTGGGATGCTCTTGGTTTAAATGGAGGGGACAATCTGAAGGTCAGTAGTATAACACAGAACAATACTTTAAGGCCACAGATCCCACATTTTACTAGACAGGTAAACCAAATTAATGAAGTACAACAGTCTACTACACATGACTCTGATTACTGGAGCTGGAACCACAAGCCAAATGGATTCACTTTCTACTCTGCATGGGTAGTACTAGAAGACATTTTCAGCCTAATATTTGGGCTAAAATTATATGGAACCACTGCAACAGCCCTAAATTGAGTTTATGCACATACAAAATAATTCTAAATAGAATACCAACCAAAGACAAACAGATGGAATGGGGATTCTCTGTAAATCCTACATTTGTGTTATGCAATCGAGAGCCAGAAAATAGAAATCACCTGTTCTTTCAATGTCCATACTCGGCATATCTCTGGACTCGAAGTAAACTTAAACTAGGTATGAATCGGAACAGCTCGATGCAGATTGAAGAGGAAGCGTTTGACATTTATGAGTCATTCAAAACTACAAATCAAATCAAAGACCTTGCTTCCTGTAGTTTTGTCACAATAATCTACCATATATGGATGGAAAGAAATGCCAGAATACGTGAGGGTAAAGCGACAGACAAATTTCAGCGCTGGAACTATGTGGAGATTGATGTTAAATACTTGATGTCAAAAAGTAAGAGGAAGACAATGAGATCGAAAGAAAATGAAGAAATATTACAGAGATGGGGAATCGAACTAGTGGATAACGGTTGACAACCGGTTTATGTTATTTTATTGTTTCTTTTGTTTTTCTGGTTATTAGTTTATGATTTGTATTGATTAGGATCGGGTGCATTTTCATTTACCCGATTAGGAGGGTTAATGTTGCAGGCTGTAAATTGATACATTATGTTATATCAATAAAGCACCGCACTCTTTTTTCCTTACCAGGTATCATGCTGATATCTAGTAAGGTTTTTAATGAGGCGGTTTACCCAATTTCAAAAAAAAAATAAAAAAAAAAATAATTGAGATTAATTTTTAAAATAGATTTTTAAATAAAGTTATTATTTTCAATTTTAATTAATGTTTTTTTAAATTTAATGTAAATTTGAAAAGATATTAAATTTGATTTCAAATTGAATTTGAATTTGAATTTAGATTTAAATTTGAATTTAAATGAATATTTATATCTTGAAAATATTTTGATTAAAAAAATATATGAATGAGTTTTTATTTAAAATAGAATTTTTTTTCCTCAAAAAGAATTTATTTTTATAAATTAAGATAGTGTTTATTAAATTTTAAAATAAATACAAAAGGTTTATTTTAACATTTTAAAATGGATTTAAAATATTATATATGATTTTATTTAAATTATAATTGGTTTATACTTTATTTTCTTTTAAAAGATTTTATTTTTATAAAATTTAGAGAGCATTTATTAAATTACAAATGTATTTATTAATTTGGAAAATTAATATAAAAGCTTTTAATGTCTTTTAAAAATAAATATAAATAAGATTAATACAAATGTAGCTTTTTAAAACCATGTTAAAACACATGTAAGTTAAAGAATAATGGGAAATGATAAGTGTAGCATTTGTAAACATGTGTCAAGATTTATTTTTATTTTTCTTTAATTCTAAATTAAAGCCTAACTCACATTTATAAACTCTCCTCTCCTCTCTTTTATTTCTTTTCCATCTTCATTTCTAAAAAAAAATTCAAAGCCATATTCACCTATCTACAAACCTTAAACTCTTCCCAAAACCAGAAATTTTTGAATCAAAACTGAAATCCTCTTGAATTAAAAACTTTCCCAAACTCAGATCATAAACCAAAGCACTGAAAAACACCTCCATAAACAAATCAGTAAATCACTCCCTCAAACCAAAATTAAATCCTGTAAACTACTACATTTTCAAAGATACAATCTGGAATCAATGCAAGATCTAGTTCAAAAACCTTTTTCTCAAATCTGCAGCCTTCTCAAACCAAAACGTATGCAACCTTGTAATCACCTCCTCAAAACAAATCAAGACTGTAACATTACCAAACTCTGTAAACTGTTTTATAAAACTGTTTGCAAAACTGTTCAAGAATTTGTAAAACTGTTTTATCCACAAGCAAACTCAGTAAACTTTCTTCTTAAAAATGTAAGCAAAGATCTTCAAATGCAAACCTGTAAACTCCTCAAACTCAAGCATCAAAACAGTAAGCATGCCTGTAGTAGATTTTTAAATGCAACCAGAAAGTTTAATGACAAGCAATCCTCTCAAGCAAAATTATGAAGTTACAGGGTTTAAATCAAAAGCTTTTTAGTTATAAAAAGAGATTAGCAAATTCAGTGTTCAAAGCTTTCCAGCTTCAAAGAAAATCCAAGCAATTCTAAGCATCCAAGTCTCTTCTTTTAAAATCTGGTGAGTAAATAAATTGAATTAAAATCTAAGTAAATTTATATCTGATTGCTTGTGAAGTTTGAGATAAATCATGCTTAGTTGTGCATATATATGAGTTATCTTTGTGATATGAATGTTTGTGACTGTGCATGTCTATTGTATTTAAAAGTATTTCTGTTATTGATTCAGAAAGTAAAGTTTGATTAAAAAATTTCCAAATATTATCATATAATCTTATTAGGGTTAGAGATCCAAACATTTTATGTTTGTTAAATCCTGAGTTTAAGTTTAAAATTTACTTAAAGCAATATAGGTTTGAATTTTACCTGGAACCAAGAAATGCAGTGGCAAATTCTAAATTGCATGATAAATCAAATGTTATAATTTGATAATCTAATCTCATAACTTGAATCTATTTTGAAAATGAAGATTTTTAAAACAAAAATTAAGAATTTTAGTAATAGGATAGAAGAGCATTTCAGTGTTGACGGGATTTGGGTTTCTGAGCAACTGTTGATGGCCAACGGGTCTAGGGTGGTCGGAGTTTTTTCTGGAGGTGGAGGACGGTATGGTGAGGCGTGGAAAAATGGTAGATGGGTTTCTCGATCACTGTAGCATCGACGGTGAAGGAATTTAGTTTATAATCCTAGTTTGTTTGTGACTGGGGTTTTCGGTCATCTTGAGTTCTCTGGGTGATCGAGTAGCTTGGAATTGTGGGGAATGGCTGCGAAGTGAATTGTAGTAGCTCCGATGATCGGAGTCGTGGCGACGAGCGAATTTTCTGGCAGTGTTTTCTTGTTGCTGTTTCATCATCCATGCTCGATTTTGGTGTGAGGACAGTGATGGTGTTTGGATGATTGGGGATGGATGCCATGGTGATAATTGGTGTGTTGATGTTACCGGAGGTGATCATCGGTGTCGAAATTGGTTTAAACTCGAAGAGGTGATCGAGTGTTTGAGGAAGAAGTCTCGAGCTTGAAATCGAGTTAATTTACGTGTTTAAAGCTTTAGGCTTTCAAACTTAAATAAATTCAAGTTTTTGAAAATAAAATTTGGGAGGAAGGGGATTTACTCGGGGGTAGACCCGAGTTGTCTTCGGGTTTGCCCGAAGCAGAGATGATTTGTAGTTTTTATAATGTTTTTTTAATCAAATTGTTTTTGGAATTTATATTTAAATCTAGTTTAAAGCTTCTTGTTTAGAACTTGCCCTTTTATAAATTGTTTTCTTTAACTATTAATTAAGAAGTTTTGAAACTGGATTGATTTAAATTTTGTGAAATCTAAAGTGATTTTAAAACATTAATTTAAAATGAAAAGTTTAAGATTTTACAAAAGTAAGTTTTAAAATACAAATTGTAATTAGTTTTAAAACCTCTACTTGATAATATTAAAGTTATTTTAAGCAAGTTAAGTTTTGTTAACTTTAAAATTTTCAAGTTAAATGATTATTTATTCTAAAAACTTAATTAATGATGTAATTAAGTAAAGGTAATTATAATGTTTTAAAAATGTTAATTTTAATTATGGTATTTATAAGATAATGTTTTATCTTAAAATGATTATGGTTAAACATCTTGAGATTAATTATTTTAATAAGAGAATTAAGTATAATTAATCAATTTGATTTATTAATTATAAAGGATTAATTAAGTACGTAATTAAGAATAATTAATTAGTTTAATTAATAATTAATTAAAGGTTATTATTTAATTAATTAAGTTTCATTAATTGTAATTAAGAATTATTAATTAAAGACTGTTAATTAATGATCAAAGGTTAATTAATTGAGTTATTAAGTAATTAAGAATGAATTAATCAAGTGATTAAGAGTTGATTAATTTGTAATTAGAGAGTTGTTAATTAAGTAATTAGAGGTTAATTAATTAATACTTCAGATGTACTTAATTTGTAATTAAATTTTATTAATTAATAATTAAGTTTTATTATACTTAAGGGATGATTAATCTATAACTAAATATTAATTAACTGATTAATCAAAAAGTTGATTAATGATTAAGTAGAGGGTAATTAAGGATTAATAAAAGGTGATTAAGGATTAATCAAGGGTAATTAAGAATTAATCAATGATAATTAAGGATCGATAATTGATAATTATGGATTAATTAATTTGTAATTAAGGTTGTTAATTAATAATTAAGGAATAATTAATTAGTTAATTAATGATTAATTAATTAATTATAAGATTAATTATGGATTAATTGATTTGTATTAAGAGATATTGGTTAATAATTAAGGTTATTAATTAATAGTTAATGGTTAATTAATCAGTTAATTAAAGGTTAATTAATTGATTATAAAGGTAATTAAGAATTAATTACTTTGTATTGAAGGAGATTAATTAATAATTAAGGATTATCAATTGAAAATTAAAAGATAATTAATCTATGATTAGAGATTAATTGATTTATGAATAAAGTAATTAAGGATAATTAATCAAGGGTGATTAATTAGGGGGATGATTGATTTAAGTGATGATAAATTAATTTGATTTTAATTAATTAATAATTGTTTGAACAGGATTAGGTGATTAATTCTTAAGTAATTAATTTAATTTAAGGTGATTAAATTAATTATAACACGGACTAATAATTCCTGTTTATGGATGATGGTTTGTGTAGAATATCTATATTGGATGATATCTATTGGATTATATGTTGTGATATTCTATGATATGATATTGGATATATCAGTGATAAATGTGTGATATTTATCTATGTTAAATGCTGTGTGAATTCAAGTATTGAATTGAACTGAAATGAATGGTTTTAAACTTTAAAACAACTTGGACCTAAAAAGATGGCGTTTTGGATTTCGATGAGACCGGGATCGGGTTTCTAGATTTGGATATCCGAAAACCATATCGATCCAAATTAAGCGTTAGGTCGTGAATCTCAAGTGAAGAGGAAGATTCAGAGTGCAAGGGTTATTGTCGTTAATCCTGAGGGTGATTCCAAAATGAGTGTAACGAGATAATGCCTTCGGTTTCGTTCGAACCCGAAACGAACTTGTATGGAATGAATGCTTTCAAAACATCGTTAGGTGAACGATGAGCATTCTAAGATAGATGTGTTCTATAAAGGTAATCGTAGCCTCAAGCCTCATCAACTGGGAATGCCTAAAACAAGGGAGGTGCAGCAAGGCTAAGTGGGTCATGCCCAAGTAGGACGAGATTTACCCCTGTCTAGATGTCCCTTTTTATTCGGCTGTTTGAGAAGTTGGATCTGCAGCCAACTGCGGGGTTATCTTGTTCGGAAATGTTCTGTAAGGAATGGTTCCGGCTCTGTGTTGCAGGGGATTTATGGTGGATCCTCGATACGTTGATCTAGGCCACGTACTGTGACGGGCAGTACCCCATTAGCTCTGCCATTGATGGAAACCCATTCTTCCTACGTTCCCTTACGGTTTTGATTGTATTACCCACTTTTCTGGCTAGTAGCTGGAATTTAATCAATGCAACAATTTCGGCTATTTTCTATTTACTTGCAAACCCTAGACACTATTATAATATCATTGGATTTTCTATCAAATGTTTTGGTTAGCGTAAGGTAAAAACTTTTCCATGTTTATGTGTGGGAAGTCTTACGTGATACCTTTTCTTTCCAAAGGATTTTCTAAAAGTTAAGCAATTTTAAACCGTTTACTCACACCAGTCCACTGTCTGACCCAAGTGTTTATTTTTTGTTTCATTAAACTCTTGGGTACTCATATTATGTATGAGTAGTCAAGGGATTTAGGTTAGCCTTGACGAATTCTGGAGGAGCTTTGGAGCAGGAGGCTTCGGCGTATAGATATTTAGAGTTTCTGCTGTTATTCTGTATTGATGTTCTTGTATTGTACATTAGACAGAAACGTTATAACTGGCTAAATTGAGATGTATAGTTGTATACTCTTATGTATTTGATACTATGTATATGTTATGTATTATATTTCATTCGTTCGGCTGTGAGATTTCTGATGGGTTGTTGTTCTTTCTTCCCTTTTGTTCTCTTCTTCTATCCTCTTTCTTTCTTATTGATGATGCGTCTTTCTATGGAATGAAAGGCGAGTCGTCACATGTGGTATCAGAGCATAGGTTGAGATAATACCTAGGCACTGGAGTTGTGTCTATCTTGAGAGGCCGTATTTGTAATTTTTATATAATTATATATATATATATATATATTTATATATATATATATACATATATATATATATATTTGTTGGGTATCTTTTCGGATTTCCAACTTGAGTTCTAGAGAAGTTTCATCTTTCTCTTTGTTTGTTTGACCGTCCTATCCTTAGGTGGAACAACTAAGTTAGATAAGATCTGTAGGGGCTTAAGATTTCTTATCTCCCCCATAGTTTTCTTGTGACCCATCGATATTGGATCTCGAAGGGTTTGATCTTATTCTGGATATGGATTGGATGAATAGTAAGGATTGTTTCTTTGGAGGCTGAGTTGGGAGGAATCAGAAAAGTGACATGCGATGATTCCGGAGTTCTTTGAAGCATCTGTTGCTTGGAAGCGAGGTATCTGCAGAAGGCGTAGAATCCATCGAAGTGGTTAGAGATTGTCCGGATGTTTCTAAGGTAGTGGAAGTTTGCCTTCATCAGGAGATAGAGTTGGAGAAGCAGATCCAAGTTTTCTTTGAGGAGGCCTTTTGTTTCTAGTGGAGGTATTTCTGTAGATTCAGCCAGGGTAGCTACTATTCAGGGATGAAGCAACACAGTTTTTTGGATTTTGCAGAGTTTTACAGGAAGTTTGTCAAGTCTATTCTAAGATTTCTTCACACTTAACCGAGTGAATCGGGAAGGAACTAAGTTAAGTGGACCCGAGTGTGATGAGGCTTTCTTGGATTTGAAGGCAAGGCTGACTAGTGTGCCTGTTCTAGCTATTCTAGATGGCAAGAGTAAGT
Source organism: Allium cepa (assembly GCA_030765085.1). Taxonomy (NCBI): domain Eukaryota; kingdom Viridiplantae; phylum Streptophyta; class Magnoliopsida; order Asparagales; family Amaryllidaceae; genus Allium; species Allium cepa. Next base: position 241,400,856 of record CM060944.1, read on the forward strand.
TGAGTTCTACGCGGACGATGTGTGTGTGCTTGTTATGGATGGATTGATGGTCAAGGAACATTGAAGATCATCGGAAGGATTTGAGGAAAGGAGTTTAGAAAATCTTCTGGTAGCTGAGGATGAAGAAGGATGTAGCTGCTTTCGTCAAAAGATGTGTGGTCAATCAGCAAGTGAAGGTGATCAGTAGAAGACCGCAAGTTGTTGCAGCCTTAGAAGTTCTGAAGCGAAGTGAGAAATGATTTCTTTGGATTTCATCGACACTTTACCAAGGACCAAAGAGGGAAATGGAATATGTGTAATTGAAGACCGATTAATTAAGAGCGCCTATTTTATTCCGGTCAAGGAAACCCGTACTGCAACATCTTTGGCTGAGTTTTCTTGAAGGAGTTTGTCCAAATGCTGAGTGTTTCAGTCAGGATTGTTAGCGACTTTGATCCTATTTTCTCCAGCGGATTTTGGAGACTTTATGATCAGCTTTGGGTTCGAGTTGAGTTTGAGTTCAGCCTATCATTCTCAGATCGACGATCAGACGGATAGGGCTGAATAGAAATTTTGAGATTATGCTGAGGGCTGTGTTTTGGATTTTGATGGGTCTTGGAAGGACCATCTGTATTAAATGGAGTTCTCGTTTTGTAATCAGGCGAGTATCTAGATGGCACCATATGGAGCTTTGTACGGAAGACCTTATAGATTCTCATTCTGTTGGGTAGAGTCAAGAGATCGTCTGGTTCTTATCCAGTTTGATCCGAGATGTATCTACGAACGTGGAGCTTATCTAGAAGAGTTTGAGAGTAGCGTAGGATCGCCAGAAGAATTCATGGACTAGAGGTAATGACAAATGGATTTTGAGATCAAAGGATTTAGTCTTTGTCAAAGTTTCCCGATTTAAAGGATTTACCGGATTTGGAAAGACGGGAAATTCACTCCAAGATGTATTGGTCTGTTCTGAGCGCTTGTAGAGACTAGTGTTGTGGTCCATAAGATTGAGTTGCCAGTTTGGATGGCTGAAATTCATGTTGTTATTCACATATCTCATCTGAGGAATTACATGAATGATCCATCTTAGTTGGGATCTACAGTTCAATAGGATATGGTAGTCGAACTGGTTTTTAGTGTGGTGTGATATTTGGTTCAGATTTTTGGATCAGAGTAAGAGGAAGCTCTAGATCATGGTGGTATAGCTAGTTAAGGTTCTGTGGAGCTAGGATTTCAGATTTTGTTTTGAGAAACTCTGAATAATTTTAGGAAGGCTTATCCGGATTTATGTTTGGATAGCTAGTGTTGTTTGTTCAAATGAATTGTTTATTCAAATAAATTGGTTGTTTGGAAGAAATTCTTTGTTTGGTTGATAGCGTATGATTGATATGGATGCTTGGATTGTTGAAATGAAAAAAAAGTTTTTGGATTATCTCTGTTTTAAATTTCGAGGACGAAATTCTTTAAAGGGGAAGGAATGTGATATCCCCGAATTTTGAGGAATTTAAAATGTGATAATCTTCTTAATAAATTATTTAAAATCGATAAAATTGTTATTTTCAAATATAAATAACCAGAATAAATGATAATGATGATTTTAAATATAGTTATAAATAGAATTTTTTTAAATTGAATTATTATTTTTAATTAACAAGGTCTTTCTGTGTGTCTATATATATATATATAATTGAGATTAATTTTAAAAAAAGAATTTTGAATAAAGTTATTATTTTCAAATTCAATTAATGTTTGTTTAAATTTAATGTAAATTTGAAAAGATATTGAATTTGAATTTGAATTTAGATTTAAATTTGAATTAAATGAATATTTATATCTTAAAATTATTTTGATTAAAAAAATATGAATGAGTTTTTGATTAAAATAGAATTTGTTTTCGTTTATTTTTATAAATTAAGATAGTGTTTATTAAATTGTAAAATAAATGCAAAAGGTTTATTTTAACATTTTAAAATGGACTAAAAATATTATATATGATTTTATATAAATTATAATTGGTTTATACTTTATTTTCTTTTCAAAGATTTTATTTTTATAAAATTTAGAGAGCATTTATTAATTTACAAATGTATTTATTAATTTAGAAAATTAATATAAAAGCTTTTAATGTCTTTTAAAAATAAATATAAATAAGATTAATACAAATGTAGCTTTTTAAAACCATGTTAAAACACATGTAAGTTAAAGAATAATGGGAAATGACAAGCGTAGCATTTGTAAACATGTGTCAAGATTTATTTTTATTTTTCTTTAATTCTAAATTAAAGCCTAAATCACATTTATAAATCTCATCCCCTCTCTTTTATTTCTTTTCCATCTTCATTTCTAAAAAAAAATAAAGCCATATTCATCTATCTACAAACCTTAAACCCTTCCCAAAACCAGAAATTTTTGAATCAAAACCAAAATCCTCTTGAATTAAAAACTTTCCCAAACTCATATCATAAACCAAAGCACTGAAAAACACCTCCCCAAACAAATCAGTAAATCACTCCCTCAAACCAAAATTAAATCCTGCAAACTACTACATTTTCAAAGATACAATCTGGAATCAATGCAAGCTCTAGTTCAGAAAACCTTTTTCTCAAATCTGCAGCCTTCTCAAACCAAAACAAATGCAACCTTTAATCACCTCTTCAAAACAAATCAAGACTATAACATTTCCAAACTCTGTAAACTGTTTGTAAAACTGTTTGCAAAACTATTCAAGAATTTGTAAAACTGTTTTATCCTCAAGCAAACTCAGTAAACTTTCTTTTTAAATGTGTGAGCAAAGATATTCAAATGCCAACCTGTAAACTCCTCAAACTCAGGCATCAAAATAGTAAGCAAGCCTGCAGCAGATTTTTTAATGCAACCAGAAAGTTCAATGGCAAGCAATCCTCTCAAGCAAAATTATGAAGTTACAGGGTTTAAATCTAAAGCTTTTCAGTTATAAAAAGAGATTAGCAAATTCAGTGTTCAGAGCTTTCCACCTTCAAAGAAAATCCAAGCAATTCTATGCATTTAGATCTCTGCTTTTAAAATCTGGTGAGTAAACAAATTGAATTAAAATCTGAGTAAATTTATATCTGTTTGCTTGTGAAGTTTGAGATAAATTATGCTTGGTTGTGCATATATATGAGTTATCTTTGTGATATGAATGTTTGTGACTGTGCATGTCAATTGTATTTAAAAGTATTTCTGTTATTGATTCAGAAAGTAAAGTTTAATAAAAAAAATTCCAAATCTTATCATCTAATCTTGTTAGGGTTAGAGATCTAAACATTTTATGTTTGTTAAATCATGAGAATAAGTTTAAAATTTACTTAAAGCAATATAGGTTTGAATTTTACCTGGAACCAATAAATGCAGTCGCAAATTCTAAAATGCATGATAAATCAAATGTTATAATTTGATAATCTAATCTCATAACTGAATCTATTTTGAAAATGAAGATTTTTAAAGTAAAAATTAAGATTTTTAGTAATAGGATAGAAGAGCATTTCAGTGTTGACGGGATTTGGGATTCTGAGCAACTGTTGATGGCCAACGGGTCTGGGGTGGTCGGGTTTTGTCTGGAGGCGGAGGACGGTGTGGTGAGGCGTGGTAAAATGGTAGATAGGGTTCTCGATCATTGTGGCATCGATGGTGAAGGAATTTAGTTTATAACTCTAGTTCGTTTGTGATTGGGGTTTTCGGTCATCTTGAGTTCTCTGGGTGATCGAGTAGCTTGGAATTGTGGGGAATGGCTGCGAGATGTGTCGGCATGGTGAGGCTGGAATTGTAGCAGCTCCAATGATCGGAGTCGTGGTGACGAGTGAATTTTCTGGCAGTGTTTTCTTGTTGCTTTTCATCTTCCATGCTCGATTTTTGTGTGAGGACAGTGATGGTGTTTGGATGATTGGGAATGGATTCCATGGTGATGAATGGTATGTTGACGTTACCGGAGGTGATCATCGGCGTCGAAATTGGTTGTGCAGGTGCACAACGATGATATGGGTTGTTTGTTGTTTGGGTCGGTTTTCAACTCGAAGATGTGATCGAGTGTTTGAGGAAGAAGTCTCGAGCTTGAATTGAGTTAATTTACGTGTTTAAAGCATTAGGTTTTTAAACTTAAATAAATCTAAGTTAAAGAAGAAAAATTGGGAGGAAGTGGATTTACTTGGGGGTAGACCCGAGTTGTCTTCAGGTTTGACCCGAAGCAGAGATGATTTACAGTTTTTGAAATGTTTCTTTTAATCAAATTGTTTTTGGAATTTAAATTTAAATCTAGTTTAAAGCTTCTTGTTTAAAACTTACCCTTTTCTAAATTGTTTTCTTTAATTATTAATTAAGAAGTTTGGAAAACTGGATTGATTTAAATTTTGCGAAATCTAAAGTGATTTTAAAATATTAATTTAAAATGAAAAGTTCAAGATTTTACAAAAGTAAGTTTTAAAATACAAATTGTAATTAGTTTTAAAACCTCTACTTGATAATATTAAAGTTATTTTAAGCAAGTTAAGTTTTGTTAACTTTAAAATTTTCAAGTTAAATGATTATTTATTCTAAAAACTTAATTAATGATGTAATTAAGTAAAGGTATTTGTAATGTTTTAAAAATGTTAATTGTAATTATGGTATTTATAAGATAATGTTTTATCTTAAAATGATTATGGTTAAATGTCTTGAGATTAATTATTTTAATAGGAGAATTAAGTATAATTAATCAATTTGATTTATTAATTATAAAGGATTAATTAAGTAATTAACTAAGAATAATTAATTAGTTTAATTAATAATTAATTAAAGGTTATTATTTAATTAATTAAGTTTAATTAATTGTAATTAAGAATTATTAATTAAAGATTGTTAATTAGTGATCAAAGATTAATTAATTGAGCAATTAAGTAATTAAGAATGAACTAATCAAGTGATTAAGATTTGATTAATTTTTAATTAGAGAGTTGTTAATTAAGTAATTAGAGGTTACTTAATTAATATTTAAGATGTACTTAATTTGTATTTAAGTTTTATTAATTAATAATTAAGTTTTATTAATTAATACTTAAGGGATGATTAATCTATAATTAAATATTAATTAATTCATTAATCAAAAAGTTGATTAATGATTAATCAGAGGGTAATTAAGGATTAATCAAAGGTGATTAAGGATTAATCAAGGGTAATTAAGAATTAATCGATGATAATTAAGGATTGATAAATTGATAATTATGGATTAATTAATTTGTAATTAAGGTTGTTAATTAATAATTAAGTTTATTAATTAATAATTAAGTGATAATTAATTACTTAATTAATGATTAATTAATTAATTATAAGATTAATTATGGATTAATTGATTTGTATTAATAGATATTGATTAATAATTAAGGTTATTAATTAATAGTTAATGGGTAATTAATCAGTTAATTAAAGGTTAATTAATTGATTATAAAGGTAATTAAGAATTAATTACTTTGTATTGAAGGAGATTAATTAATAATTAAGGATTATTAATTGATTATTAAAAGATAATTAATCTATGATTAGAGATTAATTGATTTATGAATAAAGTAATTACGGATATTTAATCAAGGGTGATTAATTAGGAGGATGATTGATTTAAGTGATGATAAATTAATTTGATTTTAATTAATTAATAATTGTTTGAACATGATTAGGTGATTAATTCTTAAGTAATTAATCTAATTTATGGTGATTAAATTAATTATAACATGGATTGATAATTCATGTTTATGGATGATTGTTTGTGTAGAATATCTATATTGGATGATATCTATTGGATTATATCTATTGGATTATATGTTGTGATATTCTGTGATATGATATTGGATATATCAGTGATAAAAGTGTGATATTTATCTATGTTAAATGCTGTGTGAAATCAAGTATTGAAATGAAATGAAATGAATGGTTTTAAACTTTAAAACAACTTGGACCTAAAAGATGGCGTTTTGGATTTCGATGAGACCGGGATCGGGTTTTCAGATTTGGATATCCGAAAACCATATCGATCCAAATTAAGCGTTAGGTCGTGAATCTGAAGTAAAGATGAAGATTTAGAGTACAAGGGTTATAATCGTTAACTCTGAGAATGATTCCAAAATGTGTAACAAGATAATGCCTTCGGTTTCGTTCAAACCCGAAACGAACTTGTATGGATTGAATGCTTTCAAAACATCGTCAGGTGAACGATGAACATTCTAAGATAGATGTGTTCTATAAAGGTAATCGTAGCCTCAAGCCTCATCAACCGTGAATGGCTAAAACAGGGGAGGTGCAGCAAGGCTAAGTGGGTCATGCCCAAGTAGGACGAGATTTACCCCTGTCTAGATGTCCCTTTTTATTCGGCTGTGTGGGCAGTTGGATCTGCAGCCAACTGCGGGGCTGTCTTGTTCAAAACTGTTTAGTGAGGAATAGTTCCGTCTTTGTGTTGCAGGGGATTTAGGGTGGATCCTCGGTACGTTGATCTAGGCCACGTACTGTGACGGGCGGTACCCCAGTAGCCCTGCCATTGATGGAAACTCATTCTTCCTATGTGCCCTTACGGTTTTGATTGCATTACCCACTTTTGTGGCTAGTAGCTGGAATTTAATGAATGCAACAATTTCGGCTATTTTCTATTTACTTAGAAACCCTAGACACTATCATAATATCACATGATTTCCTATCAAATGTTTTGGTTACGTAAGGTAAAAAAATTTCCATGTTTATGTGTGGGAAGTCTTACGTGATACCCTTTCTTTCCAAAGGATTTTCTAAAAGTTAAGCAATTTTAAACCGTTTACTCACACCAGACCACTATCTGACCCAAGTGTTTATTTTCTGTTTTACTAAACTCTTGGGTACTCATATTATGTATGAGTAGTCAAGGGATTCAGGTTAGCCTTGATGAATTCTGGAGGAGCTTTGGAGCAGAAGGCTTCAGCGTATAGATATTTAGAGTTTCTGTTGTTATTCTGTATTGATGTTCTTGTATCGTACATTAGACAGAAATGTTATAACTCACTAAATCGAGATGTATAGTTGTATACTCTGATGTATTTGATAATATGTATATGTTATGTATTATATTTCATTCGTTCCGCTGTGAGATTTCTGATGGGTTGTTGTTCTTTCTTCTCTTTCTTTTTCTTCTTCTATCCTCTTTCTTTCTTATTGATGATGCGTTTTTCTGTGGAATGAAAGGCGGGTCATCACAGCATATGACTAGTTGCTTCTGGAGGCAAAAGATTTAAAGTCATGTAAATATTGGATCCTTAGATTTAAGGGGATGGCTACTAAGCTAGTGGAATGCATGGATCTATCAGTTATACTTGGAAAGGGTGATCACAAGAGAGTGAGGGTTGTGTCCTTTGTATTGTTGGATATTTACTCAGCTTACAATGCCTTTTTTGACCGATGGCCCTTGCTGAGTTTAGAGTAATCATCGCTCCTTGGTGATTAACGATGAAATTATTGACCAAGAATGGTGTGGGGATTGTTCATGGAGATCAGAGGCTTGGCATCAAATGTTATGTCGCCGAGCTAAACGAGGTAAGGTGTAGAGAGAAAGGAAAAGGTATGAGAGAACTCTCCACATCGAGGCTCTACATGCATAAAAACCACTGCTTGAGCCCTCACTTGAGCAGTACAGTCACTTCCATAAAGATGTGATCTAAGGAATGAGCCAAAGGGTAGAAAGGCTGTGCTAGTCGAGATAACAATCAACATCCCGATCATTCAAGATCATCCTACGTGGAATCTAAAGATCGGACCACAGCTTGGCACACGAGTGATGAAAGAGTTAGTTAGTTTTCTCCATGCGAACTTGGATGTGTTTGCCTGGACACACTCAGATACGTGTGGAATATCACTGAAGATAGCAATCTATGCATTGAATGTAAATTTAAAATGTGTTCCTACAAAACAAAAACCAATCAGCATGGTTATGAAGAGATCTGCTGCACTCAAAGAAGAAGTGGAGAACTAGAAGGATAACGGCTTCATCCATGATGCCCTATTCTTGGAGTGGGTACCAAATCCAATCTTGGTGAAAAAATCGAATGGGAAGTGGAGGCCATGTGTCGATTATTCTAATTTGAATAAAGAATGCCTGAAAAATAGCTTCTTACTCTAGAGGATTGATCAGTTTGGTGGATTCCACAGCCGAATACGAATTTCCATCATTCGCGGATGCATGTTCTTGTAATAATCAGATACCCATGCACATACCAGACTAGTAACACACTAACTACATAGTAAATTTGGGACGCTACAACTACCTTGTCATGCCTTTGGGTAAAAGAATGCTGGCGCGACTCACCAGAGGTTAGTCGACAAGATATTTATAGATCATATCGAGCTCCTCAATGGAAGTTTAGGCGGATGATATGCTTGTGAAGTCATGGCAATCGGGGAACCACATCGATGATTTTGTAAAGGTGTTCAGTGTTCTTTGGGAGTACAGAATGAAGTTCGTCCCTTGAAATGCTCATTTGGTGTTGCATTAGGAAAATTCCTAGACTCATCGTGAACTCTTATGGGATCGAAGCTAATCTAGAGAAAATCAAAGCATTGAGAGGCATCAAATCCCTAGAAATGGTCAAATACATTCAAAGCTTAAATGGGAAGGTCTCCATCCTGAGCCGGTTCATCTCCAGAGCCATTAACAAATGCATCCCTTTCTTCAACGTGACTAAAAAAAGGAAAAAGCAATTTTTCTTAGATATATGAATGTGTAGATGCATTTTAAGCTCTGGTGGATCAGTTAAAGAGACCCCTTATTCTGTTGAAACCGCTTAATGATGAGGACTTGTTTATTTATCCGATAGTATCAACGCATGCCTTAAGCACCACACTTATTCAAAAAGAGTCCTGAAGCCAGAGAATGGTATATTACACCTGGAGGCATTAACGGGAGCATAAAGAAATTATCTAAAGCTAGAAAATCTCGTATACTTTTTGTTGATTGCTTCGAGGAAACTCCATCCATACTTTCAGGATTATCAGATTAAAGTTCTAACCAATAAGCCTTTAAGACAGATACTGTAAAGACCTGAAACATTTGGATGGCTGTCAAAGTGGAACACTAAATTGAGCCATTATGACATAACCTATCATCTCGGTGTAGGATCGATTTCACCCTAGAGCGGTGGTGAATAGGGTGATGGTGTTAATTATAAAAATTATTGCAGAAGCTTATAAAATAATTTTAACATAGATCACAGAATAATAGCACCACAGATAATAGCAGAATAATAAATGCAGAAATAGAACGATACAGAATTTACCCAGCTTCGGAAAAACCTTGCCTACGTGCTGCCCCCAAGGTTTCTACTAGAAAATAAGTAGTCACACGCTTACACACGTAAACTCGCGACACCCGCTACTGACTAACTTAACACTACGCTCAAAACCCTGCCACAACTCAGCCACTGAGTTGCGAATTCTCAAACTACGCCACGTAGTTTGTCCCCTAGTCACACGACTAGAAATTACGATGGTTTAAAATTGAAACACAAATTAAAACAATTTAAAAACAAATAAACCCTAATTAAAAACTATAACCCTTATAAAATAAAAGGCCGGCCCTTTTTCTCCTTTTATAACTTTTGTGGCCCGTTCCTTAATTGAGATAATTGCGGCTCTGTTCGTTCAAAATTAGGGCTTTCTTCGTTCGTTCCTCCTTGATTAAAATTAAGGCTTTTCGTGAAATTTGAAGAAGCGTCTTTGAATGCTCGATTGAATAATTGATTCGGTGTTCCTTTTCTGTCAATCGATGGTTTCACTTTTGGCTTTCACTGCTTTGAATTTGCTCGAGTTCGAGATGGCTTCGGTATGTAATTTTTTGCTCTTTTTTTACTTTCTGATTGAATGCTTGAACTCGATGATTTTCGTTGCTGATGATGATTTGGTTTATATTGATTTGAATCCTTAGATTTTCGTTCGTCTGACATTTTCAATATTTAGCTTCGGCCATTCGATTTCGTTTGGATGTTGATGATTTCACTGACTGTTTCAATTTCATATAAATTGATACTTGATACTCACGGTTTTGATTTATGACTCGGTCAATTTTCTTGGCCACCACGATTTCGACTTGTTCATCTTGAGTATGGTCAGTTGTTCGCGACTTCAAATTGATTTTGCCTGATGTTGTGCATTGTCCTTGTATCACTTGAGTCATTCAGTTGGAATTTATGTTTCATGAATACTTGCTGCCTGGACCTGTTGCACTATATCTATTGAGGCAGTGGCATTGATATTTGAATCTTCACTTTCTCTTCATTATTGAGGCTATACTTTTGTTTGCTGCATTGTAGTTGTTGTTAGCATGTATATGTATACTTGTCGTTGCCAGTTGCCTCTAGTTTTGTTGGACTTGCCTTGTATTACAGCATACTGCATGTTGTATTTTTGGTGCTTGGTTTTGAGATATGAAATGCTGGTGCATATGCTTCATTTGTTTCAGACCTGTTTCATTTTCGTGTACAAACTTTCTTGCTTTACCCTGAACTAGTTTTCCTTCCATATCATGGCTGGTTCATGTATACTTTAGTCTGATGCTTGTGTTTATTTTTGTTGTCATTTACTTGGTGCAATAGTTTGCACTGTGCATTCGTATGCAATTCGATTTCATGATGTACTCTGGTTAGTGTAGCCATATGCACTTATATTTGCAATGTGTATATACTTGTGTCAATACAGGTATATGCATTTTTTGGTTTTGTTTGTATAACTTGAACTTGGTTTGGATTTTTGCTTCGAGCATGCTTCTGGTTGGATATGCACTGTGCCTTGAGCGTGCTTGCATCTGAGTTGTATTCATGTGTGTGTCCAGATCTGAATGTGCAGTTTTGTATATGCTTTGAGTGGAGTCATGATAGCAGTGACTTGACCTTTGCAGTCTTTTGTGAGCATGTTGACTTTTAGTTGGACTGTGCATTACACTTGAGTTGATTCCAGCTTGTAGCTCAGATTTGACCTTGTTCTGAAAGTTGTGACATTATTTTATTGCACTTGAGTTAAATCCGATATATTGGATTTGCCCTGTGCTCACCTGTCCCTGTAAATCGATCAAGTGTATATTTCGGTGCGCATGGCCTTGTGGCATATACAGTGATCCACTGTGTATGTCATAAGTTGTTCGTGTATGATGGATTCAAAATTAAATGATGACGAACAACCCAAATAACAGAGGCAAATATTATTTTCAAAATTCACTTTTTATTTTATACTGCAAAAATATTTCTTTTTCAATTTTACTGCGTTGAAAATTATTTTTGCAGATTTCTCAGATGCCGGATTCACATTGGAATAAAGTTGAAGATAAAATACGAGTTGAGTGAACGAGTGACATGTAGTGATATGTAGTGAGGTCAGATGTAAAAGTGAAATTGTGATGTAACTGAATTTGTATTGTAATCAAAGTTGTATATGTATAGTGAGAGCTTGAATTTGTACTATTCAAAATTGTAATAAATATTTGTTTGAATAAAATTTCTGTTTGAATTCAAATTCTGTGTAATTTATTTTTATTCAGCAAATATTTAATTAGTCTAATTAAATAGTACATTAACAAATACATTTGCACGAATATATATATATACATATATGTTTTTTATCATCAAACAAAAATCATATAATCGCATATTCAACACTCGGAAGAACGATCTAGGGTCAATTTTTGCCAGATTTTATTTCTGACTATACTACGTGAGGCGATACTCCAGAAAGCAGTGCGGTGGAAAATGCAGGGTGGAAGATGGGCACAAATGGTGCATCTATTGAACAATGATTTGCTGCAAGAGTTGTTCTGGTAACTCTCGAAGAACATCCGATTTGTTATGCCCTGAAACTTGATTTTCCTACAAAGAACAATGAAGAAAAATATGAAGCCTTGATTGAGGACTTTAGATTGCCAAAGAGCCGGGAGTTAAGACTTTGCATATCTTCTATGATTCCCAGCTGGTGGTATGTCACGTGCAGAACGAGCTTTAGGCGAAGGGAGCAAGACTAGCTCCATTTTGGAAACGAGCCCTTGAACTGCTAAGTTATATTGAATATCACACAATGATGCATATTCCTAGAGAGGAAAATTCAAAGGCCAACTCGATAGCTAAGTTGGTCGTTTCTGGAGAAGCGCAACTTATAGGCCTATCTTCGATGGAAGTACTGTCGGCTTTGAGCATCGATCAGATGGATGTCAATTGGATCTTGGAGGCCAAAATTGAGGAGTCATGGACGACTATGATAAAGAACTATTTACATAAAGGAATCCTTTTTGACAGGAAGAACGAATGACGTCAACTCCTTCGTAAAGCTACAAGATTCATCATGCAAGAAGGTGTACTTTACAGAAATGGATTTTTAGTTCTTACGCTTCAGTGCGTCGCCAATAATAAGGCTAAGTGAGTCTTAAGAGAAGTTCATGAAGGAGCATGTGGCGACCACATTGAGGGGCAAACCCTAGAGAAGATCTTTCCTTATGGGTATTTCTAACCAACTATCAATCAAGATGCAGTTGATTACACCAGAAAGTGTGACAAGTGCCAGAGGGCACTTAAGATTCACCAAAATACCAAGATCCCCAGTAATTGAGATTAAAAAATATTTCATCCTACCTTTTGCAGTCTGGGGAATCGATATCACTAGTTTGTTGCTAATATCTAAGGGTGGTGCGAAGTATGCCATTTCACGGTTGATTACTTCACCAAATGTGCTGAGGCAGAGGTGTTACCCATAATCACCACAAAGAAAGTAATTAACTTTATGGTCAAAAACATCATTTGTCAATTTGGGGTTCCACAAATGACTATCTCCAATAATAAGACCCAATTCGATAGTGCCGAGTTCAAAGATTTCTAAAGTAATTAATATAATTAGAAATCATTATTTATAATAATTATTGATGTAATTAAGAATAGATTTATTTGGAAATAATTAATAAATGAAGGGACTAATTAATGTAATTAATTAAGGATCAATGTAATTAATTTTAAATAATTAATTAAGGAAGTAATTAAAGATTAATTACTGTATTTGGTTAAGTATAATTAATTTGAGAAATTAATTAGCGGATAATTACTTGAATGTAATTAAAGATTCATTAATCTGGGATGATTAATTAAAATGAATAATTGGTTGATGATTAGTTAATTGATTGATAATTAATTAATAGTGATATAAGCAAGTTTGGTAATAATGAAGTAATTGATTTAATTTACTTTAAATTAACTAGAAATGATGTAATTAATTTAATTCATTTTAAATTAATTATATTTGGTGAGATTATTAATCATTGCTTATGTATGGATGGATAATATTGTTTGCCTTGAATGGTTTGAATCTCAGATATGAGATAAGTAATATGGATGCATTGGTTGCATTGTGATGATGATTTGGATTATCTTTTGATAATGATAATAGGGATTATCTGTTGTGTTGATTACCTATTGTGAATCTGTGGATTATCTATCTGGATGTATATAGATAATTGAATTGTTTTAAAACATTAAAACAACTTGGACTTAAAAGACATGTTTTGGATTTCGATGAGACCGGGATCGGGTTTCCATATTTGGATATCCGAAAACCACATTGATCCAAATTAACGATAGGTCATGAATCTCATGTGAAGAGTGAAGACTCGAGGTGTAAGGACATTCATCAGTATAGCTCTGATACCAACTGTAAGGACCCGACTTTTTCTCCATAGAAATTCGCATCATCTTGAAGAAAGAAAGGGATAGAAAAGAGAAAAGAAAGAGAAGAAAGAAGAAACGACATCAGAATCTCAATAGCGGAATGAATAAATTATATTAATAACATAAATATTACATAGTATACAACACCAATTAGAGTTACACAAAATTTTCATCACATGCTACACAGTTATAAACACCTGTCTAGTTATACAACTCAATACAATACAAGCAAAAGATATCAACACAGAGAACACATAGCGGAAACTACATATCTAACGCCGAAGCCTCTTGCTCCATTGCTCCTCTATAATTCGTCAAAACTAACCTGAATCCCTTGGCTACTCGTAAAAATTTGAGTACCCAAGATTTTAAGAAAACAAAAGATAAACTCTGGGTCAGACATGGGTCTGGTGTGAGCAACAGGTTAAAGTTGCTTAACTTTGAAAAACCTTTGAAAAGAAAGGTATCACGTAAGACTTCCCATACATAAACATGGAAAAGTTTTTACCTTACGCTAAGCAAAACATTTGATAGGAAATCCGGTGATATTATAATAGGTCTAAGGTTTTCAAGTAAATATGAAATAGCCGAAATTGTTACATGATTAAATTCCAGCTACTAGCCACAAAAGTGGGTAACACAATCAAAACCGTTGGCACTTATTGGATTTTGGATTCCATCAATGGCAGGGCTACCGGGGTACCGCCCGTCACAGTACATGGCCTAGATCAACGTACCGAGGATCACTCCCAATCCCCTACAACACAAGACCGAAACCATCACCTATTGGATAGTCCCGGATAAGACAACCCCGCAGTTGGCTTATGTTCCAACCGTCTACACAGCCGAAATAAAAAGGGACTTCTAGACAGGGGAAAATCTCGTCCTACTTGGGCATTACCCACTTAGCCTTGCTGCACCTCCTCTGTTTTAGCCATTCTCGGTTGATGAGGCTTGAGGCTACGATTACCTTTTGAGAACACATCTCTTAGAATGCTCATCGTCCACCTGACGATGTTCTGAAAGCATTCAATCCATATAAGTTCATTCCGGGTTCGAACGAAACCGAAGGCATTATCGTCGCTAACTCTGAGGGTGATTCCAAAATGAGTGTAACGAGATAATGCCTTTGGTTTCGTTCGAACTTGCTGGATACAAATAACACTTTCATAATGCCTTCGTGGTTTCCTTCCTGGATACGAATTAATATAAATACTCTTGGGACTTATATCTCCACACTTTGCCTTCGTATTAATAGAACAGGAAGAAGAGAAAACTGTCTTCGCCTCCAAATCATTTAACTTGTTTAATCCTTAATCCAATCCATTCGAACTGGTAAATCAACTAATTAAACCCATCTATAAAATGATGAGGCCCGAGTTTCTTGGGCATCTCATTTGCTTTCGTGACCGGTTATGATGAAGTGAAGGCCGGAGATGAGCCAAGGCGAGGTTGGGAATGGAGGAGGCGATGCTTGAGTGGTTTTGGAGAAAAAGAAGTGTGGAGATACGAAGGACCCATGGAGGAATGGCTGGCCTCGGCTATGTATCGATGGTAGAAGGAAGGGAATAACACTTTCATACCAATCTAGGAAGAATAATTCGTATCGATCTCGGACATTACACAATTTCATACCGATAGGAGAGGCTTTGCTTCGTATCGATGGGTCATGGACCTTTGGATCGATAGATCGATACAAAGCGATCGATATGAAGACATTGCCGATAATCGATACAAGGCAGAGGATTTTTTATCAATACAAAATGGACTCTGCTGATCGATACGAAATGAAGCCCTATTATCGATACGTAGCGACGGTCCTTGAACCAATATGAAGTATATCTCTGATGATCGATCCAATTATAAATTTGATCGATACGAAACTCCTTGCATACTCTAACACTTGACTCCAATGAGCGTTTGCCTTGCATATATGGACTAAACTGTTAAATTGCATATTTGATCGCCCTTTGAAGCTCGTCGATGGAACCGTAACTAGAAAAAACTTAACAAACTTTAACTTGGATCGGTTTCTAAAGTTGGATGGTGCAGTTGTGATGGTTAACGATGATGGTAATTCCATTTGAATTTTGAAGTCTCGTCATTTGAAAATTCCTCAAGTTCCATAGAATTTCTTTTAAGTATTACATAGCATTGCACTGCACAACACATTCATGCACATCACAGGGGGGAACACACAGGCTTACTATCATCTAATGATGGTTTTTGATGAGTTGATTAGTTATGTAATCTACAAGTTCTCAGCAGTAGGAAACTCAAAGTTCATTTTTTCGATAATAGAGGTGTTGGCTATTGCAGCCAAAGTAATAGATCCAGCTTCGAACGAGCGGCCAGGAGCCAGCTTTATCGGGAATCCACAAAATTCTCTGCCATCCAACATCTCGAAGACATAATGGGGCATATATTCCTAAGATACAGTTTTCTATTGGACGTCGTCTTATTACCGAGACCGAATGATAGACCACATGCTCCCCCGAAAGGGTATACTGCCTTTAATAGACATTCGTGCACAGCGGGGACTCTCCCTCAACCAATACATCCGAGTAGTTCTAGCATTCTTTGGAATCACCCCTTCATAGTTGCATTCGAATGGATATGCACTGCTGAATAGTTTGTTCATCGTTTTCATGGAACATCTCTTTCAACCCCTAACTCCGAAGAAGTCAGATATTTATTTAATGTCAAGAGTAGGGTGGAAATCCTCCGTTCACATTCCTGGAAGTAGTTAGAACTGTCAGATGGTGACGGTGTCTTAGACTAGGCTCAGCTATTTCAAGATGGAGTGGTTCTACGTCCGATGCCATTCAGGGTTTGCCAGCCGGTGGTTAGTTAGACGTAAGTGACACTATTCCTCCAGTATTTTATGATTTTGTTGCTACTGATGCTGAGTCTAATATTTTCTTTCCTTTACAGCCGCAATTCCATGACATAAAGGCGCTTATTTTAAAGAAATAGTACATGTCTTCAAGAAGTGCAAAGTGAAATGAGGGAAATCGAGTCGGTGCTTACAGATAGAAACTTGAGGATTGATGGGCTAATCGAACGAAACCAAAGCATAAGGCTTGAGTGATCGCTCAGGGCAGCCCTGGTGAGACGGGCTATGCGTAGAGCATCTAGGATCGTAATAGATGAAGAGGGTGATGAAGAAAATACGCCCACCAATGACGAACACATAGTTGGACCTCTAGATAGTTTTCAGGATTTAGAGGGAAGGTGAAAAGGCTAGGCAGTAGCACATAAGCGTCATTAATCTTCAAGATGGAAATCCGTAGTTGTGTCTTTACGAGTCTCCAATGTTAGAATTTCGAAGGCTCCTATCTCACAAGTGGAGAATCTTTACGAAGGGCTTGCCAACATCCCAATATATGTCCCTCCAACACGATATCGGATTAGAAGGGCTTCAAAGTGCCTTAGATTTAAACGAACCACTTCCTACAAGTGTGGCAGATATATCCAGTTGGTCGGGGGGTTTAACACATGCATACACACTTCACGGCACTAGAGGATTTCCAATCTTGAGTTGTTTACTTCTAGAGATAACTAGCTCTATTTTGCTTTTACATTTCAGATACAATGAATAGGCGAATTCTATGCTTGGAAGTCTCCGTATGGCGCGCCAGTCATCCAGCTCGTATTATGAGTCCCGCCAGAGGGAGACAGATAGAGACTGCGATCATGGTTATTCCATCCAAGAACGCTATGAGAGGGTAAGGGACAGAGATAGAGAATACAAACATCGATAGTGATCATTCTCTCTACCTCCTCTAGCCCCAACAAAACCCTCCGGTCATGGAAAACAACCATTAGAGCCTCCACGTCAAAAACCATCTTCTCAAGCCCCCGGGCCTGATTCACGACGCTGTAGAACTTTGGTTGAAACTCCCTCTGTCATCGAACAAGCCATTACCGAGCCCACTAGTGAAGGGGCAATCAAAACTTCTCAGTTGAGAAAAGATTTTTTGAACAATTACTTCGACAGTTTTATCTTCCCTCCTCACTTAAAGAAAATTCCGTTTGTGGCGGAACAACGATACACGACTACATCCATTACATTTATACCCAATACAAGGAGAGGATGAAAGCCACGGATAAAGCGTCGACGGTGGCTTTTGAGCGAGCAAAAATAATTGAAAAGTAAGATACCGACCTCGCTTAGGAGGACCGTATTATTCAGGTGCTTAATGATAAAGTTGAATCTTCTCGGCTAGAGGCTACTGAAAAAGCTGAAAAGGAAACTCAATTTATGGAAAGAATGCAAGAAACTCATTTCGTTTTGGTGGAGGAGATGGGCCATTGGAACATCACAGTTGTAGCTGAAAGGGAAGTTGCTCTGAAAGAACTCAATGAGCTTAAAGCCAAATTTTTTGAAATCATTAAAGAAAAAGATGATGCGAATAAAGTAGCTCAAGAGGCATGCGAATAAGCTGTGATGCTCCGGGGTGAAAGGGATGCTGCATCACTTAGAATTCGGGAGGTTGAAGCCAAGATCGAGGATGAAGTTAAAATGGAGGAAGCCAGGTTGGAGGACGATATTGAAGATCTTCTAATCACATACAATGCAAACATCTTGAAACATAGAAACCTGACCTGACTTGACAATTATCCAACACACATGTACAATGCTTGGGATCGATTAGTAGAAGATGAAAAGGCCGCTCACTTAGCTGAATCGATTGATGAGTTCGAGCTCGAGAATCGGGAGTTGAGCGAAAACGAACGAAAAATTCTCCACAGTACAATAATTTCATATGAAAAGGAGAAACTCGACGCTCGGTACTTGGAGGTCAGAGAAGGTTTAGGCATCGAGCACCATGATATAAGTCCTGAAACTCTCGTGCCGACCCATACTGAAACTACGTCTGCGGGTTATCCCCAGTCTATTCTTGCATAAAATCACAATCAACCGCAGTTGTTTCCAGTCCAAGAGCAAGTATTCGAAGCTGCCCCACAAGTTGTGAGTCAAACTGAAGAAGGTACTCTGAATATTTCCTATGCTTGCTCGTAATCGGAAGCGTTACTTGAAGTAATTATTAAAAGTTCTTTTTTTTCTATTCAGTTATTGAAACTACATCGGTTGTGCCTCCTGCAAATCAAGAGCAACACTAAGAGCAGGAGGCCATCACAACCGAAGCGACCATGATGACGGCTACTGCACCTATAGGTGGGGTATAAGGGAGCACACTTACTTTCGATGAATAGATGATGGAGGAGATTCTCTGTAATCATAGTGATCCCTTTGCCGACTTGCCTTTTATTAGGGGTGGAGTAGCACCTGCGGTCGGTTCCTCAAGCCCAACCGTTAGCGTTCCTGGCAATGCGCAAACTACTCATGAAGAGGAATTAATAGCCGAAATTAACGCTGAAATGGAAGTGGCTGCACGGGCTTGTAGTTTTGGAGGTGGAATGGCAGGCCCTAGTCCAGCCCCATAAGGAATGGTCTCTCCGGGTGGAACGGTTTTTGATACAAGTGTACCCCCTCCGCCTGCCAACATTGATCCTATTCATCCGACTCCGCCTTCAGGAAGCATTCCTATTCACTTGAGTTCCAAAAAAGTAAGTTGACGTAATGCCCCCAACTGTAGATCGGCTATCGAAAAGCAAAGGTTCGAAGAGAAAGCTAAGCGTCAGATCCAGCGAGTCAACGCCGATGAAGAAACCGAGAAAAAAGAAAGAATAGACATGTCTCTTCGGCTCATTTTTGGTAGATAGATAGGAATGTACTTTTTCTTTCTTTTTGTATGTCGTGTATAGATCCAGGTTCGGCTCCTGCTAGTAGGACTTTTGGTATAGTCTTGTACTTAACCTTTTTTCTTCCAAATAATGACTGAAATAAAATTTCATTTCATCTTGTGTACACTTGTGTTAATTTGCTTAAGTGTTTCAGCACTCGAACTATAATTCTTTGTACTCATGAAATTTTAGTCTTGGAATCTAGCCTGGATTTTGTCACTGTTTTTCGAGGCCATTGCTTGGGTCGCGGTTGAGTGTTAAGTCCGATTCCGTTATCGCGTTGTCCGGATCAATGGTCGGTACTTAAGTTCTACCCCTAGATTCAGGGATATATTGTAAAAATCAATCAGCAATCGTTGTTTTCCTTTAACACATCGATCTTAATCTTTGCGAAATGAAATGGAAGCATGGCGAATTCGAGCAATCGAACCACACTGGCTCACCAATTGGTGATCGCATCCACACTCTGGGGATTACACATTTTCGTCGACAGTCGATTATGCCTGCTTAAGTTTTAGTGATACGTCCATGCTCTAGGGACTTAAGTTATTTTCATTGGCGGTCATTCATGCTTGTTTAATATTTATAACTGCATCTACACTCTGGGGACTTTAGATCGATTCGTGGGTGGTCAGCTACACTCGATTTATGTTTATATTCTGACTGCACCCTTAACACTCAGAGTTGTGTTAAGAGTGTTTATGTTTAAACTCTAATCCGCACTCTAGGGATTTTAGAGTTAATCGGTGTTTATACTCCAATCCACGCTCCGAGGACTTAGAGTCAATTGCTGTCGATACTCTGGTTCGCACTCCGAGAATCTATAGTTAGTTGATATTTGTAATCCAATTCGCACCCTGGGAATCCAGAGTTGGTCGATGTTGATACTCCAATTCACACTTTGGGAATCCGAAGTTAGTTGATGTTTTACATCAGTTCGCACTTCAGGAATTTGGAGTTGGCCGACATATGGTCAGTCACATCTTTTTAGGCTTTACGATTTTGTTCTTACTTCGGGAACGACGAATCTATCAGGATCGTAGATGGTTGGTTCACATCCATCCTGAGTTAACAAGCAAGGTCGTTAGATGAATGAATTCATCCTCCTCAAACTTGATCAAGATACAGGAGAATTCGCTAGGTGGACGGATCCACCCTCTTCGAAATCGTATTTATAAGTTTACACTCCAGCTCACACTCTAGGAATCTGGAGTTAGTTAAAGGATTGTCATGTATCAATCCTTCTTTTGCTTCAGTGTGATGAATTGCCCCTGAGCTCGGGTTTCACTTAGCGAGTAACCGGTCTTATCATAGTTACTCCCTATTTGAATTAACCCCGCCGTTGGATAGAATTTAGCTCTCCATGCATAGTGATAGTTGTATAACACATTTCAAAAAATCACAGTTCCGGCTCGAAGAGATTGCATTTTATTGCTGAAATAAGAAAATAAGGCACAGTCAATGGCCTTATTACAAATTCAAATTTCGAAATGCATAAAAAAAATTGCAAATGAAAAGTATATTGAATAATTAAAGCCTGTCATGTGTAATAGGGACGAAGGCTTTCGCTGCTCTAGGCTCTCGGCAAAGTATGACCATTAGTAGTTGATAATTTGAATGAGCCACTCTGTGCCTTTGTTCGATGACATATGGCCCTTCCCACTTTGGTTTCATATGCGAAGGAACCGGGTAGATTCTTTGAGGACGAAATCATCGAGTTCGAAGGTTCAGGGTTGAACCTTGGCATTGTATCATCGGGCGACCAAACTTCGGTATGCGGCTGCACTCAAATCAGCCTCTTCATGCTTCTCATCCAATAAATCCAAAGATTAGGCAAGTAATATGTCAATTATTTTTGAAACATAATAGTCACACGATGAGAAGGTACTTCCATCTCGACTGGAATAACTTCTTCTGAACCGTAGGAAAGAGAGAATGGAGTGTGTGTGGTGACAGACTATGGGTTGTTCGGTAAGACCATAGATTCGTAGGAAGTTCATCGACCCACTCACCCCCGGCCTTTTCTAGTTGTTTCTTTAGAATTGACTTTATAACTTTATTAACTGTTTCAACCTGTCCATTCGCTTGAAGGTGTGCAACTGTGGAGAATTTCTTCTTGATGTGAAATCGCTGACAGAAATTCTCAAATTTAACACCATCTAATTAGGTTCCATTATCAGTAATGATGGTATGTGGGAGGCCAAATCGACAGATAATGTTGCGTACTACAAAGTTGATCACTTTCTTCGTTGTGATTGTAGCAAGAGGTTCAACTTTCGCCCACTTGGTAAAGTAATCAACTGCGATGACGGCGTACTTCGCACCACTTTTAGCCAGAGGTAGAGAACCAATAATGTCAGTGCCCCATACTAAGAACGACCATGGACTGACCATCTGAGTTATGTCGGTAGGTGGTGCTCTAGGAATTTGAGCATGCTTTTGACATCTGTCACATTTTCTGGCATAGTCCGATGCATCGCGATTTACAGTCGGCTAATAGTATCCATACCAGAGCACTTTCTTAGTAAGAGCTCGCCCCCGGTGTAATCCCCACATTCTCCTTCGTGCACATCATGCAATACTCATTTGATTTCATTGTGAGCGATACACCGGAATAAAGGAATATAGTATCCTCTTCTATATACGACTCCATTGTGAAGAGTGAACCGTGAAGCTTTTCGAAGAATTTTAATCTTTTCATTTCTCTACTCTGGTAGGATCCCACGCTTGAGATAGTTTTCGAATGGAGTCATCCATGACTCCTTATTGGGAACAACCTAAAATACCCAATCTGTCTCCATTTGATCGATGCTCGGGGAAGATAATGTTTACATAATGACGAGTCCCATTTGTTGTGCTTCACCTATACTAGCTAACTTTATTAATGAATCGGCTTTCTGATTGCGCTCTTAGGGTATGCAGTAGATGGCATAATAATCGAACTAGTTTAATATTTCCCGAACCATAGCAAGGTAAGCAGCCAGTCTTTGGTCCTTGGCCTGGTGTTGCCCTCGAACTTGACACATGACCAATTGCGAATCACAATCAATTTCACGGCAATGATTTTTAAATCTCTGGCAAGTCTCAATCGGGCAAGCAGGGACTCATATTCAGCTTCGTTGTTGGTCGCACGAAAATCAAACGTTAAAGTGTAGCATATATATCGACCTTCGGGAGTTTCAATTATAACTCGAGCACATAAGCAATGGTCACTTGATGCACCATCAGTATGTAGCTTCTAGATATACTTGGGAGATTCATCAGTTTCGAGCAAGTCCTCTGGGATAGTAAATTCAGCTATGAAATCTGCTAGGACTTGTCCTTGAGTGGCTCGTCTTGGATTTTAAGTAATGTCAAACTGACTTAACTCGATATTTCACTTAAATAACCTACCAGACGTCTTGGGCCGCGTAAGGACCAATCGTAACGGTTGTGTTAACGGTAAAAATGGCTTTAACGCTAACACCCGGTGTATGCCGTGATGAAATGAAAGCACCACCCGTTTGCACGGGAATTAAAGTAAAAAGAAAATAGTAGAAAAAGTAAAAGAGACAGAGATTTTTATAGTGGTTCGGCTTCTAATAAGCCTACATCCACTTTACATCCTCCATTATGTTTTTCGAGCTCACTTTACAAGATTACAACACTTTTATAACACAATCTCTTGATCACTACACTTTTACAACACGATCATACAATTACAACACGATCAGAGAAAGAAGTTTTAACTTTGATGATGAATTGCTCTGTGGATTCATGGTTAATGAGGTTGATCTCTAGATGAAGATTCTTCATTGCTTGAAGTGTTTGGAGAGTCGAGAAATCAGCAGAGTATAGGCGCCTCGAAATCCAAAAAAGTCCCCCTCGAATATGGAGTTGGTGGAGTATTTATAGGCGACTTCGGAGTTAGGTCGGCCGAAGCGACCTAAGATAGATCGTAGGATGGTTGGAGCGACCTAAGGTGGGTCGTTGGCAACCTAGAGGAGCGGCAGAAGAAGGAGGGCGACCTAAGAGATAACGACATTAGAATGTATGACCTGGAGCGACCTAAGGGAAAAGGCGGGGTATGCTTTAGGTCGTGTGCGACCTATGGGTGTTAGGTCGTGAGCGACCTGATTTTGATGAGGTGAGACTGGTTAGGTCGCGAGCGACCTAGGTGATGGCGGGTTAGGTCGCGAGCGACCTATGGGTTTAGGAGAAGAGTTAGGTCGCGAGCGACCTAACTTTGTTGAGGAGAAGCATAAGTCGCTTAGCAGGTAGGTCGCTTGAGCCATTGAGTAGTTAAGTCGCTGACTGCTGAGTTGCTCTAGGTCGTAGGTCGCTTGGATTTATAGGTCGTTAGGTCGTGAACTTTCCTGTGAGCTGTTAACTCGTGAAGTCTTAGGTCACTAAGTCGTGAACTCTGTTAAGTCGTTAGCCCACTTCATCAGTTAGGTCGCTAACTTGCTTCATTGGTTAGGTCGTTAACTAGCTGAGTCGCTGGATTACTTCACTCTTTAAGTCGTATACCGTTTTGGACGGGGCGCTGCCCCGCACCCCGCCGGAGGCGCTGCCCGCTGGACCCCTGCGACCTGACCGGTCAGGTCGAACACCGTAGCGGTGGCGTTGCCCCCGCACCCCCACCTTGGGGGGTTGGCACCCCCCTGGACCCCCCCTCCGTAGGGGATCTTAGATGAAAAATCATTCAACAGAACTTGCTTTGCTGAGATGTTGAGTTGACCAATCTTTGAGACGAGCTATCTTGCTTTTCTCGGTTGATCTTTTGATATCACGGCCTTGCTGAAAAAGGCGGGATAACAGGTTGATCGGTGTAAACGGTGATAGGATGACCCTAGAAATATGGACGGAGCTTCCTTCAGGAAATAACAAGACAATAAGCCAACTTATCTAACTTCGGATAATTTCTCTCAGCTCTAGTTAGTCGTTTGCTAATGTAGTAGACCGGCTTTTGTATTCAGCCTTCCTCCTGAATTAGAACAGCATTGATTGCGTTTTCTAACACCGCCAAGTAAATGTACAATTTCTCATGATCAATAAGATTTGATAGAATAGGCGGTGCAGAGAGATGTTGAATTAGCGCTCGGAATGCGCCTTCACATTCCGTAGTCCATTCAAAGTTATGTTTCCCTTATCTGATCAGATCGAAGAAGGGAATGCATATGTCATAGGAATTTGAAATGAACTTGCTCAATGCTGTTACTTTCATGTTGAGGCTCTGGACTTGCTTTATGGTTTTTGGAGTCTCAAGATTTCTGATTGCCCAGATCTTTTCAGGATTTTCTTCGATTCCTCGGGCGTTAACGATAAACCCAAGGAATTTTCTGAATGCGAACTCAAAGTGACATTTCAGTGTATGTTGATATCTAGTAGCTTGAGTATAACATCCATCCAGTCATGGATGTGTAGATCTATGATGGTAATCTAAAGAGGCTAAACTCTTAATGGATGAATAAGAAGCCTAATCCTTCCTAGATCACCTTTGTCTTTGACGGTTCAGTTGGTTGGTCAGTTCCACATTAGCGCAGAGTTGTTGAGTGAGCTGTTGGTGGCTCTAAGTTAGTTCTTGCATAAGCAGCTGAAACTCTTCCCTGGTGATATGGCCTTGCAGATCTGATGGTCTGGTAGCATTCTGGTCGGCATGAGGTAGCTATACGAGGTTATGCTAGTACCATGTTCTGGATCAGTGGCAGTCGAAGTAGTCCTAGTGTTAACCATTGTTGGTAGCGAAGCTCTTTCCTAGACTTTGATACAAATCTGAATAGGATGAAAGAACTTTAAGCTTGAAATCTAGATCTTCTTCTTAGATTTATGTAATCCGATATCGATAGTAGATCCAATGAGCGGGAGAAAAACTGGGTTTTCTCAATGAAAGACCAAAGATTTTGTACCAAAATTTGGCACAACACTCTACAGAAGTATTTGAAGAGATAGAATGAAGAAAATAAATGAAAAAAGAGGATTATCTAACAAACTCTCAAAACAATAATTAGAAAAACAGTAGAGAAACACAGAGATTTAGAGTGGTTCGATGTATGGCCTACATCCACTATGGTTATTAGCTTTTATTAACTTTTGCTTGATGGTTACAATGAACTACAACGGTAAAACTCGAGTACAAAATTGGTTTTGGTAGAGTCTAGATGTAGAAGAGCCAAAAGACCTTTTTAGTAGGTCCTCAGCTGCATTTTATAGGCGTAAGCTGCAAAATCTCGCTCGGATCATGGAAGACCTCTTCTCTCACGTCGGTGGGTCCACACGATCGATCCTATGTCATTTGCACTCGATCCATGATCGATACGAATGAACTTCGTATCGATTAATATTCAGTCCAATCGAGTGGAGATTGGTCATGAGCACTCTTGAGGATGTACGCAAGCTCCTGTGTGAATTTGGTAGCATTTGGACTTGTAGATTTTGAGTTATGAACAATGTAAGTTCGGATTATTCAAAGGCTGTTTTCTTCGTATTGATATGGTTTGTATTGATGGTTTCTCATATGATGTCTGATGACATGGCGCTTGCTTTTAGGATCGATCCACTTTTCATGCCGAGTGGCCGAGTCTCTCATAGCGGTGTACCTTGTTCGTATCGATCTAGTTGAGCCTTGTTCGTATCGCTCGGCTTTATCTCACTTCTGATCGATTTTGTGTATACCATTTCATAGCAATCTGTTGCACTCTACTTTGTATCGATGCTTTGTAACTGATTCGTATCGATACAAACCAAGGCATTTCATATCGATGACCTGGACGTCGTTTCTTATCGATCATTCTACGCATTCTTCATATCGATGATTTAATGGCATTTTGTATTGATTGTTGGCTGATCGATATGAATTGAGTTGATGAGTAAACCGATACGAAGTACATACGGACGATATAGATGCGAAACGTTGCCTATTGATGGATACCAAGTGAAGTGATTATGATGGATACAAACCAACACTTACCTAATGGATACGAGTAGGATGTTTGCAAGACTATGGATACGAAATGGGTCAACTCTGATGGATGCGATGGAAGCCACCGTTTGATGGATTCGAATGAAACCGATGCGAAATGGATTGACCGATGGATACGAATGAGTCTATTTTCATGGCTTGCACCGATCATATCTTGAGCATATGAACTCGGATTGACTTGAAGCTTGGAACATTGGCTTCCATAGCCTTGTTTGTCGTGTCACACTAATGGTTTGAAACGACCCGACTTTCTTACCATAGAAAATCGCATCATTTTTAAGAAAGAAAGGGATAGAAAAGTGAATAGAAAGAAGAGAAGAAAGAAACAACATCAGAATCTAACAGAGGAACGAATAAACTATATTAATAACATAAATATTACATAGTTTACAACAAATATCAGAGTTACACAGACATACATCACATACTTGACAGTTATAAACACCTGTCTAGTTATACAACTCAATACAGTACAAGATTCAACTCAGAGAAAACACAGCGGAAAACTATTTATATCTACACGCAGAAGCCTTCTGCTCCATTTGATCCTCCACAATTCGTCAAAGCTAACCTGAATCCTAACCAAAATCCCTTGGCTACTCATAAAAATTTGAGTACCCAAGAGTTTATGAAAAACAAAAATAAACCGGGTCAGACATGGGTCTGGTGTGAGTAACAGGTTAAAATTGCTTAACTTTCAAAAACCTTTTGAAAGAAGGTTGTCACGTAAGACTTCCCACACATAAACATGGAAAAGTTTTTACCTTACGCTAACCAAAACATTTTATAGGAAATCCGATGATATTATAGGGTCTAGGGTTTTCAAATAAATATGAAATAGCCGAAATTGTTACATGATGAAATTCCAGCTACTAGCCACAAAAGTGGGTAATACAATTAAAACCGTTGGCGCTTATTGGATTTTGGATTCCATACAATGGCAGGGCTGCTGGGGTACCGCCCGTCACAGTACGTGGCCTAGATCAACGTACCAAGGAGTACGCCCACTCCCCTGCAACACAAGACCGGACGTATTCCTTACTGAATAGTTCCGAGCAAGACAACCCCGTGGTTGTAGCTAGCAACCACCCACACAGCCGAATATAAAGGGACATCTAGACAGGGGTAAAACTTGCTCTCAAGTGGGAGCGACCCACGAAGCCTTGCTGCACCTCCCCTGTTTTAGCCATTTCCGGTTGATGATGCTTGAGGCTACGATTACCTTTATAGGACAAATCACTTAGAATGCTCATCGTCCACCTGACGATGTTCTAAAAGCATTCAATCCATACAAGTTCGTTCCACGTTCGAACGAAACCGAAGGCATTATCTCGTTACACTCATTTTGGAATCACGCTCAGAGTTAACGACAATAACCCTTGCACTCTGATCCACCATCTCAAACCTATAAGTACTATTCCGTCAACTCATTACCGAATCATCCACAGAGTTATACTGACGTATTGTCCTTACACCTCGAGTCTTCACAAAGCTCTACTTGGATTCACGACGTAACGTTAATTTGGATTCGATGTGGTTTTCAGATATCCAAATATGGAAACCCAATCCCGGTCTCATCAAACTCCAAAGCGTGTCTTTTAGGTCCAAGTTGTTTTAAAGTTTAAAACAATTCAGTACGGTATCTATATACACACAGGTAGATAACTTATAAATCACAATTGATAATCAACATTATCAAAAAAAGGTAATCCACATTATCAATATCATAATAGATAACCCATATATCACCATCACACAAGATAACCTATGTTATCATCACAATGCGATCAAGCATTCATACCACCCAACAATACTTATCTCACTTCTGAGATCACAAAGCATCCTAGACAATCAATGTCATCCATACATACATATAAGCAATGATTTACTCAACACAATATAATTAATTTAAAATGAATTAAATTAACTATCTCTATTACTAATTAATTTAAAATGAATTAAATTAATTAGTTCATTTTCAATTAATTTAAATAAATTAAATTAATTACTTCACCAATATAAATCTTGCTTACTCAATCATTTAATTGAGTACAATCAATTAATAAATCATTCAAAATAAATTACCTTAATTAATCACTCTTGATTAATTACCCTTAATTACATTCATGTAATTATCCTTAATTAATTTCACAAATTAAGTATTCTCAACCAAACAGTAATTAACCTTTAATTACTTCAATTAATTAATTAATCATAATTAATTACATTAATCCTTAATTAATTAATTAATTACCTTTAATTACCTATTATTGATCAATTAATCATAATTAATCAACTTTAATTACTTCATTAATTATAATAATTAATGATCTTTAATTATACTTAATTAATTATCTTCTTAAATTAATTACCTTAAATAATTAACTTACAAATATTAATCCTCACAGATTAATTACACTTAATAATTTATTAACTTAACAAATTAATTATCCTTTAATTAATTTCTTAGTTAATTCGTTGATTAATTACTAAATAATTTAATCCAGATTACTTCATTCTTAAACATCTCCATTTAATTACAACCTGTAATTATTAATCAATTACTTAACTAAGTAATTTTCAAATCTTTTATTACATAAGGTAATTATCTTTAAATCTCAAGTGTTTAAAATTAATTAAACTTAATTAATTAAATTAAACAACCATATTAAACTAAATTAATTACATTAAGTAATCAATTTCATAATTAATTTATTAAGTAATTATACTCAAACCACTAATAGTTGGTTATTATTAAATTAATTAATCTAATTAATTATAAAAATTAACCATATTAATTAATTGTTAAATAATCCTGGTTAATGTCCTTCATTAACCATTCTCTAATTATTTCATTTAGTAATTAACTTAAATTAATTACAATTTGAATTATCTTTAATTATTCATTAATTAAAGTTAATTATTAAATTAATTAACCTTGATTTAAAAATTAATTACATAATTAATAATATTCATTCATCATTAATTAATAATCTAATTAATGATCTTAATTATATATTGATTAATCATTAATCAATTATTAATTCCAAATTCAATTAATTAATTAAATTAATTAATTAATCTTAATTACCTTATTATTTAAATTAATTCTGAAATATTAATCTTAATTTAATTTTAAGATAAAACATAACTTAATTATGTTAAAACAATTTAATTGAAACAATGTACTTTTTGAGTTACTTTTAAATTTTCATTTTAAATACAAGTTTTAAAATAGAATAATTTAAACTTATCCAAGTTTAAATAATTTAAACTTTTTTAAATTGCAAATCAAACAAGTGCTATGAAACTTTTAAAGTTAAGTTCATTGCAAAATTTTGATAACTTAAATTTACATTTAATTTAAAACTTCAAATTTAAAACTTCTTAAAAATTTAAAACTGAAATTCAAATTTAACTTTTAAATTTCCAGATTTAAATAAAACTTCAATTCATTCTCATATTTAAAACTCAGATTTAAAACAGGTTTCTGAAACCTGGAAATTACAGTGTAACCCGAGAAACCCCAAATTTACTTCGAGTCAAATGCTGGCCTACTCCGAGTCACCCATCCATCTACTTCGAGCAAAACTCAAACCTTCCCCTGTTCCACAAACAAACCCAACATCACCATCAGTAATTCATGGCCTTGCATATGCACGGCGACTCCAGCCATCATTGATCGCCATGGATGATCGCTACACATCAGAATCCCATCCAACAACCCATCACGAACATCCAAATCAAGCTACCCCTCACGAAATCAAATTCAACCCCCAATTCAAAACCTGTAAACAGAAAACTAGGTTTTCTGTCAAAACCTGTCAACGGCGACTGATCGCCACTCCGACCTCCTTACGTTCAACCCCTCCGGCCTCGAGCTCCTTCACCCTTCAACTACACAATCCCCAAATATCAAAACACTCGATCAATTCTTCACTTCAAACTGACCCACTTCTTAACCCCATTCAAAACTAGGGTTTAAATAAAGATTTTCAAACTGCATCCAATCTAACAAATTTTAAACCCATTCATGATTTTTCTAAGCATCTCCTATACTTCCTCTATTACTCAGAAGAATCCTAAAGCTTCTCAAGTCATATATCACCATGATTTGATTAAAACCCATTTTTAGTTCAATTTTAAACTGTCACTTGAATTAACACCCTAAAATACAAATTATTAATTTAAAAATCATGTTTTTGTAATTACTTTTGTTTTATGATGCTGCATTACAAGTTTAACATGTTTAAGTTTTGTTAAAGATCACATGATGTTACCTGTGTTTACAGAGATAACATCCCGTATATTTCTTTTTACTTACTTAAGTTTAATTAAAACTTAAGGCAGCCAAACACTTCACACATAGCTTTTAATTTTAATCTATGATAAGAAAACCCTTTAAATTATTTTAAAACCCAGATACAATCTCAAATTAAATCAATTGTAGGGGATTCTTTTAAATGGGATGATGAATCTGGGAACACAACAAAGCAAAATCAACATGCTTGCACAATCATAATTACCTCAGATTTTATATAAGCACATAAAAATATTTTTATCTCAAACATTTAACATGCAACCTAATTACAGTTTAAGATTTAAATGTTACTCACCTTATTTAAATGCAGAGCTATGTTTTTCTTGCTTTTGAATTTTGCAGAAAAGAAAATGCAGGCATGCTCTTTGTGTTTAAAATTTGAGTTGCAATTATGTTGAAATGCACATGATCCCTTCCTATAATCACTTGCATGCAGAGAGTAGATGCAGTTGCTAATTTTCCAAATGCATGCAGATGCTTATCATTCCCAGCGATATGAAAATTCATTTCACATTGCAAAAAAACAGTGTGCAGGCTTCATTTCTAGGTTTCACAAAAATGCAGGTCTATTTTGATCTTGATTTTTGATATGAAGATGAGAGTTTGATTTTTGAGGAAGTACAGCTATGATTTGAAATGAAGATGGGTTTGATTTTGAAGAGGAGTTTAATTTGCAATTTGTAAAACAATTTTAAACTTTGAACAGGAATTTAATATGCAGGGTTTGATTATGGATATGAATAATGAGTTTTGATCTTTTCTTTTGATTAAGGAAATGAAAAAAATGAATGAAACAAAATGCAGGTTTATATAAATGAATTTTCAGATTTAATAAAATAAAAGAAAAAAATTTAAACTAAAATTTAACACTTGTACAATTTTACACATTTGTCAATTTGTATATTAGTTTTTGAAAACTTGTCAAAAGAAAGAAACACTTGTTTCTTTAAAATAATTAGTACTAAGTTACAAATTAATGTGTATGTTAGCCTAGTTTAACTTGTTAGTTTACATTTAAATATGTGTATAAATTTATAAATGAAATAAAAACAAACCATGTTTATAAATTAAAACTTATACATATAGAAATTTAAAACAAATTTAAATTTATACTTTGGAACTTCAAGTTCAAATTAAATTCAAAATCAAATAATTTCAAATCAAGTTATACATATAAAGTCAATTTGAAATAACAAATTGCAAATTTAATTCAAAATCTATTTAGAAAGATAATACACAATTGATATTTTTTTTATAAATATCTTATTATTAAATAAAAATCATTTTAAAAGAAATTAAAATATCTATTTTATTAATCCATAAAACCTTTTTGTTTGTTTATTCTAAATTTAGAACTCAATCCAATTTAATTTAAACATTTAATATTTGATTCTTATCAATTTTAAAGTCATATATTTATTTATTATATAGTTTTAAAAACTCAATACTAATTTAAAACAAAATTTTCCCAAATTGAAATGTCTATATTAGAATTTTAAAACATGATTTAATTATTAAATTTAAACCAAGATTATTTATTGAACTTTGAAAAACTGATATTAAATAAAACAAATTTTCCAAATTACTACAAATATTGAAACTAGAAAATTATGCTTTATTTATTAAAATTAAAACAATGCTAATCTATTTATAATACAAACCGTATATTTATATTGTAAATAGAAATCAATTTATTATTTTTAAAAGATAAAATAACCAATTTAAATATATATTGAAGATGATTATTAAATCAATCTGAATTATGATTAACAAAATATCATTATCAGTTTAATTTTTACTATAGATTATTAAATTGATATTGTTAAAAATTCCGGGATATTACAATCTTTCCCCCTTAAAAGAATTTCGTCCTCGAAATATAAAACAAAGGTGATTTAATAATCTTATCAAAGATTTTAAAACACAAGCATATATCAAACATATGCTAACAATCATAACAACCAATTCAACCAATCAAACAAATCTAATTATCCACACAAAAATCTGGATAAAATTTGTTCGAGTTTCCCTAGGTGTGTATATATATATACTGGGATACTCGCTCTAGAGAATCCAAACAATCAATACTATGAAGCTATAAAAGCTCCTATTCAACTACATCTATAACACTAGACAAGATATCAGACTGAAAACAAGTCTGACTCAACAACCAAAACTCCAGAACTGCTGGTTCCAAAACCAGAAATAGATCATATACGTACTCCCTCAGAGATACATGAAACTCATCGAATCCCAGTTATCCAAACTGACAATTCAATCCTGTAGATCGATCACTTAATCCCCAAGATCACAGAAAGGATCCAAAACACTTCAGAGCTAGCTTCTCAGACTTGCCCAATTTTATAACTCCTTTTCGATCAGAGAAAGCTTATCCAAAATCAAATCTCCGACTTCAGAATCCAAATTCCTCCGACTCTTATCCACAAAACTCTTCAGACTATCCTGGGCTATCCACAACCTTACTGATCAGCTCAACCTTCGCTGATGCTTCTAGAAACAACTAGAACAATCAACACAACAAAATGATCTCCTCAAGATCAACCAAAACCAAGAACTCAAACTCTACTCCTCAACATCAGAAGACAACAACTCACTTCTCCTGTCCGGGAAAAAGAAAAGCAGATGCACTTCCAACTGCTTCCGTTGCACAACTCTGATCCCAAGTAGAAGAGAATGCTTGAAGAAGAACGCAAGCACATACAGGACAACACACCCCAGAGATATGGTTCAACAAATCCATAAGAAAAAAAATTCAGAAGTTCCTCCAAAACTCTGAGTTGCTACACCAACTCAATCTCCTTGGAACCATTCTACTATAAAGCTGAACCACCCGTACTACTCCTGGAATCCTAGTCGATAAGAAAACTCAAACTCCAGATGCGAACAAAACTCTGACTTCTTGAAGGCATTCAGAAAAACTCAGATAACCCAAGAGATCACTCAAACAATCGCAAGTCACTTTTGCGATCACTCCAAACCAAATCTAAGGAAAAACTGTTCTCTCTTACCAAACAGAACAGCTTACACTTAATTGGCCAACCCATCGAAGAAACAGGTCCACTTAACTGATTCCGAACTCCTCTTTAAAAAAACTGCTAAGCTAGAAGATCTCTTACCAACGCCGAGAACACTCCAAGCTGCACTACTGCCATAGATGCCAAAGAATTCCAAAACAAAGCTCTCCGAGAAACTCGGACCTCAAAGCAAACAGAAACACCAGCTGAACATAGCAACAACACTGAAGCAGACTCACCTCCTTAAACTTGTTCCAAACAAAACATCTTCGGGAACATCCATAGTCACTGCATCTCATCACGCAGCTACTATTCCCTGAGGTATCAAAATACATTACTTGCTTCTGCTCAATCAACAAATCCAAACTCTATTCATCCAACTTCAAAGATGGACTCCGAACCTTAACAGGTCTCCTTCAGAGATTAATGAAGTTCTTTATCACAACAGAACTCACTCGAGATGGTATTAGGTCTACGGTCTCGACAGATACACTTCCAACCTCAAACATTCAAGCTCCAACAAATGATAGTCGTGTCACACACATTACTACCCATCTACCTTTATAACTTATATTGGAAAACCTGAACAGGTTACCCAACAGATAGGTAGAAATATATATATATACATATATATATATCTATGTATGTATGTATGTATGTATGTATGTATATATATATATATGTATATATGTATATATGTATATAAATTACAAATACGCTCTCCCAAGAAAGACACCACTACAGAGCCTAGGTATTCACTCAACCTAACGCTCTGATACCAAATGAAACGATGCGGCTTTTTTACCACAGAAAATCACATCATTTTTAAGAAAGAAAGGGAAAGAAAAGAGAATAGAAAGAAGAAAAGAAAGAAACAACATCAGAATCTAACAATGGAACGAATAAACTATATTAATAACATAAATATTACATAGTTTACAACAAATATCAGAGTTACACAGACATACGTCACATACTAGACAGTTATAAACACCTATCCTGTTATACAACTCAATACAGTACAAGACTCAACTCAGAGAAAACACAGCGGAAAACTATTTATATCTACACGCAGAAGCCTCCTGCTCCATTTTCTCCTCCACAATTCGTCAAAGCTAACCTGAATCCCTTGGCTACTCGTAAAAAATTTGAGTACCCAAGAGTTTATGAAAAAAAAAATTTCCGGGTCAGACATGGGTCTGGTGTGAGTAACAGGTTAAAATTGCTTAACTTTCAAAAACCTTTTGAAAGAAAGGTGTCACGTAAGACTTCCCACACATAAACATGGAAAAGTTTTTACATTACTCTAACCAAAACATTTGATAGGAAATCCGATGATATTATAATAGGGTATAGGGCTTTCAGATAAATATGAAATAGCCGAAATTGTTACATGATTAAATTCCAGCTACTAGCCACAAAAGTGGGTAATACAATCAAAACCGTTGGCACCTATTGGATTTTGGATTCCATACAATGGCAGGGCTACTGGGTATCGCCCGTCACAGTACGTGGCCTAGATCAACGTACCGAGGAGTACGCCCGCTCCACTGCAACACAAGGCCGAACCTATTCCTTACTGAACAGTTCTGAACAAGACAACCTCGTGGTTGTAGCTAGCAACCACCCACACAGCCGAATTTAAAGGTACTTCTAGACAGGGGTAAACCTTGTTCTCAAGTGGGAGCGACCCACGAAGCCTTGCTGCACCTCCCCTGTTTTATTCATTTCTGGTTGATGAGGCTTGAGGCTATGATTACCTTTATAGGACATATCACTTAGAATGCTCATCGTCCACCTGATGATGTTCTGAAAGCATTCAATCCATACAAGTTCGTTCTGGGTTCGAATGAAACCGAAGGCATTATCTCGTTACACTCATTTTGGAATCACCCTCAGAGTTAACGACAATAACCCTTGCACCCTGATCCACCATCTCGAACCTATAAGTACTATTCCGTCAACTCATTACGGAATCACCCACAGAGTTATACTGACATATAGTCCTTACACCTCAAGTCTTCACAAAGCTCTACTTGGATTCACGACCTAACGTTAATTTGGAATCGATGTGGTTTTCGGATATCCAAATATGGAAATCCGATCCCGGTCTCATCGAACTCCAAAGCGTGTCTTTTAGGTCCAAGTTTTTTTAAAGTTTAAAACAATTCAGTACAGTATCTATACACACACAGATAGATAACTTATAAATCACAATTTATAACCAACATTATCAAATAACAGGTAATCCATATTATCAATATCATAATAGATAACCCATATATCGCCATCACAATAGATAACCTATTTTATCATCACAATGCGATCAAGCATTCATACCACACAACAATACTTATCTCACTTCTGAGATCACAAAGCATCCAAGACAATCAATGTCATCCATACATATATATAAGCAATGATTTACTCAACACAATATAATTAATTTAAAATGAATTAAATTAACTATCTCTATTACTAATTAATTTAAAATGAATTAAATTAATTACTTCATTTTCAATAATTTAAATAAATTAGATTAATTACTTCACCAACATAAATCTTGCTTACTCAATCATTTAATTGAGTACAATCAATTAATTAATCATTCAAAATAAATTACCTTAATTAATCACTCTTGATTAATTACCCTTAATTACATTCATGTAATTATCCTTAATTAATTTCACAAATTAATTATTCTCAATCAAATAGTAATTAACCTTTAATTACTTCAATTAATTAATTAATCATAATTAATTACACTGATCCTTAATTAATTAATTAATTACCTTTAAATTCCTATTATTGATTAATCAATCATAATTAATCAACTTTAATTACTTCATTAATTATGATAATTAATGATCTTTAATTACACTTAATTAATTATCTTCTTAAATTAATTACCTTAAGTAATTAACTTATAATTATTAATCCTCATAGATTAATTACATTTAGTAATTTATTAACTTAACAAATTAATTATCCTTTAATTAATTTCTTAATTAA
Source organism: Allium cepa (assembly GCA_030765085.1). Classification (NCBI taxonomy): domain Eukaryota; kingdom Viridiplantae; phylum Streptophyta; class Magnoliopsida; order Asparagales; family Amaryllidaceae; genus Allium; species Allium cepa. Next base: position 241,437,603 of record CM060944.1, read on the forward strand.
TTCCTTGATTAATTACTAAATAATTTAATCCAGATTACTTTATTCTTAAACTTCTCCACTTAATTACAACCTGTAATTATTAATCAATTACTTAACTAAGTAATTTTCAAATCTTTTATTGCATAAGGTAATTATCTTTAAATCTCAAGTGTTTAAAATTAATTAAACTTAATTAATTAAATTAAACAATCATATTAAACTAAATTAATTACATTAAGTAATCAATTTCATAATTACTTTATTAAGTAATTATGCTCAAACCATTCATAATTGATTATTATTAAATTAATTAATCTTATTAATTATAAAAATTAACCGTATTAATTAATTATCAAATAATCCTGGTTAGTGTCCTTCGTTAACAATTCTCTAATTATTTCATTTAGTAATTAACTTAAATTAATTACAATTTGAATTATCTTTAATTATTCATTAATTAAAGTTAATTATTAAATTAATTAACCTTGATTTAAAACTTAATTACATAATTAATAATATTCATTCATCATTAATTAATAATCTAATTAATGATCTTAATTATAGATTGATTAATCATTAATCAATTATTAATTCCAAATTCAATTAATTAATTAAATTAATTAATTAATCTTAATTACCTTATTAATTAAATTAATTCTGAAATATTAATCTTAATTTAATTTCAAGATAAAACATAACTTAATTATGTTAAAACAATTTAATTGAAACAAAGTACTTTTGAACTACTTTTAAATTTTCATTTTAAATACATGAATAATTTAAACTTATCAAAGTTTAAATAATTTAAACTTTTTTTAAATTGCAAATCAAACAAATGCTATGAAAATTTTAAAGTTAAATTCATTGCGAAATTTTGATAACTTAAATTTACATTTAATTTAAAACTTCAAATTTAAACCTTTTTAAAAATTTAAAACTGAAATTCAAATTTAACTTTTAAATTTCCATATTTAGATAAAACTTCAATTCTTCATCATATTTTAAAAACCTCATATTTAAAAGGTTTAAACTATTTACAAAAATAAAATAGTTAATTAAGTCAATTTTTTTGAAACTTTTATTTTTATTTAATACTGGGATTTAAATTTGAATCTAAATCCAAAAATTCAAACTTGAATTTGAATTTAAACTTAAACCTTACTTTAAAAATAAAACTACAGATTTTAAAATTTTAAAACCCAGATTTAAAACAGGTTTCTGAAACCTGGAAATTATAGTGTAACCTGAGAAACCCCAAATTTACTTCGAGTCAAATGCTGGCCTACTTCGAGTCACCCATCCATCTACTTCGAGCAAAACTCAAACCTTCCCCTGTTCCACAAACAAACCCAACATCACCATCAGTAATTCATCGCCGTGCATATGCACGGCGACTCCAGCCATCATTGATCGCCATGGATGATCGCTACACATCAGAATCCCATCCAAAAACCCATCACGAACATCCAAATCAAGCTACCCCTCACGAAATCAAATTCAACCCCTAATTCAAAACCTGTAAACAGAAAACCAGGTTTTCTGTCAAAACCCGTCAACGGCGACTGATCGCCACTCCGACCTCCTGACGTTCAACCCCTCCGACCTCGAGCTCCATCACCCTTCAACTACACAATCCCCAAATATCAAAACACTCGATCAATTCTTCACTTCAAACTGACCCACTTCTTAACCCCATTCAAAACTAGGGTTTAAATAAAGAATTTCAAACTGCATCCAATCTAACAAATTTTAAACCCATTCATGATTTTTCTGAGCATCTCCTATACTTCCTCTATTACTCAGAAGAATCCCAAAGCTTCTCAAGTCATATATCACCATGATTTGATTAAAATCCATTTTTAGTTCAATTTTAAACTGTCACTTGAATTAACACCCTAAAATACAAATTATTAATTTAAAAATCATGTTTTTGTAATTACTTTAGTTTTATGATGCTGCATTACAAGTTTAACATGTTTAAGTTTTGTTAAAGATCACATGATGTTACCTGTGTTTACAGAGATAACATCCTGTATATTTCTTTTTACTCACTTAAGTTTAATTAAAATATCAGGCAGCCAAACACTTCACTTCATAGCTTTGAATTCTAATCTATGATAAGCAAGCCCTTTAAATTATTTTAAAACCCAGATACAATCTCAAACTAAATCAATTGTAGGGGATTCTTTTAAATGGGATGATGAATTTGGGAACACAGCAAAGCAAAATCAACATGCTTACACAATCATAATTACCTCAGATTTTTTATAAGCACACAAACATATTTTTATCTCAAACATTTAACATGCAACCTAATTACAGTTTAAGATTTAAATGTTACACACCTTATTTAAATGCAGAGCTCTGTTGTTCTTGCTTTTGAATTTGGCAGAAAAGAAAATGCAGGTATGCTCTTTGTGTTTAAAATCTGAGTTGCAATTATGTTGAAATGATCATGATCCCTTCCTATAATAACTTGCATGCAGAGAGTAGTTGCAGTTGCTAATTTTCCAAATGCATGCAGATGCTTATCATTCCCAGGTGATATGAAAATTCATTTCAGATTGCAAAAAAACAGTGTGCAGGCTTCATTTCTAGGTTTCATAAAAATGCAGGTCTATTTTGATCTTGATTTTTGATATGAAGATGAGAGTTTGATTTTTGAGGAAGTGCAGATTTGATTTGAGATGAAGATGGGTTTGATTTTGAAGAGGAGTTTAACTTGCAATTTGTAAACTAATTTTAAACTTTGAACAGGAATTTAATATGCAGGGATTGATTATGCATATGAAAAATGAGTTTTGATATTTTCTTTTGATTAAGGAAATGAAAAAAATGAATGAAAGAAAATGCAGGTTTATATGAATGAATTTTCAGATTTAATAAAATAAAAGAAAAAAAAATTAAACTAAAATTTAACACTTGTACAATTTTACACATTTGTCAATTTTTATATTAGTTTTTGAAAACTTGTCAAAAGAATGAAACACTTGTTTCTTTAAAATAATTAGTACTAATTTACAAATTAATGTGTATGTTAGCCTAGTTTAACATGTTAGTTTATATTTAAATATGTCTATACATTTATAAATGAAATAAAAACAAACCATGTTTATAAATTAAAACTTATACATATAGAAATTTAAAACAAATTTAAATTTATACTTTGGAACTTCAAGTTCAATTAAATTCAAAATCAAATAATTTCAAATCAAGTTATATATAAATTCAATTTGAAATAACAAATTGCAAATTTAATTCAAAATCTATTTAGAAAGATAATACACAAATGATATTGTTTTTATAAATATCTTATTATTAAATAAAAATCATTTTAAAAGAAATTAAAATATCTATTTTATTAAGCTATAAAACCTTTTTGTTTGTTTATTCTAAATTTAAAACTCAATCCAATTTAATTTAAACATTTAATATTTGATTCTTATCAATTTTAAAGTCATATATTTATTTATTATATTGTTTTAAAAACTCAATACTAATTTAAAACAAAATTTTCCCAAATTAAAATGTCTATATTAGAATTTTAAAACATGATTTAATTATTAAATTTAAACCAATATTATTTATTTAATTTTGAAAAACTAATATTAAATAAAATAAATTTTCCAAATTACTACAAATATTTAAACTAGAAATATTATGCTTTATTTATTAAAATTAAAACAATGCTAATCTATTTATAATACAAACCGTATATTTATATTGTAAATAGAAATCAATTTATTATTTTTAAAAGATAAAATAACCAATTTAAATATATATTGAAGATGAATATTAAATCAATCTGAATTATGATTAACAAAATATCAATATCAGTTTAATTTTTACTATAGATTATTAAATTGATATTGTTAAAAATTACGGGATATTACAATCCTTCCCCCTTAAAAGAACTTCGTCCTCGAAATTTAAAACAAAGGTGATTTAATAATCTTATCAAAGATTTTAAAACACAAGCATATATCAAACATATGCTAACAATCATAACAACCAATTCAACCAATCAAACAAATCTAATTATCCAGACAAAATTCTGGATAAAATTTCTTCGAGTTTCCCTAGGTGTGTATATATATACCGGTATACTCGCTCTAGAGAATCCAAACAATCAATACTATGAAGCTATAAAAGCTCCTATTCAACTACATCTATAACACTAGACACGATATCAGACTACAAACGAGTCTGACTCAACAACCAAAACTCCAGAACTGCTGGTTCCAAAACCAGAAATAGATCATATACGTACTCCCTCAGAGATACGTGAAACTCATCGAATCTCAGTTATCCAAACTGATAATTCAATCTTGTAGATCAATCACTTAATCCCCAAGATCACAGAAAGGATCCAAAACACTTCAGAGCTAGCTTCTCAGACTTTCCCAATTTTATAACTCCTTTTCGATCGGAGAAAGCATATCCAAAATCAAATCTCCGACTTCAGAATCCAAATTCCTCCGACTCATATCCACAAAACTCTTCAGACGATCCTGGGCTGTCAACAACCTTACTGATCAGCTCAACCTTCGCTGATGCTTCTAGAAACAACTAGAACAATCAACACAACAAAATGATCTCCTCAAGATCAACCAAAAACAAGAACTCAAACTCTACTCCTCAACATCAGAAGACAACAACTCACTTCTCCTATCCGGGAAAAAGAAAAGCAGATGCACTTCCAACTGCTTCCATTGCACAACTCTGATCCCAAGTAGAAGAGAATGCTTGAAGAAGAATGCAAGCACATATAGGACAACACACCCCAGGGATATGGTTCAAAAGATCCATAAGAAAAAAATTCCGAAGTTCCTCCAAAACTCTGAGTTGCTACACCAACTCAATCTCCTTGGAACCATTCTACTATAAAGCTGAACCACCATACTACTCCTGGAATCCTAGTCGATAAGAAAACTCAAACTCCAGATGCGAAAAAAACTCTGACTTCTTGAAGACATTCAGAAAATTTCAGATAACCCAAGAGATCACTCAAACAATCGCAAGTCACTTTTGCGATCACTCCAAACCAAATCCAAGGAAATACTGTTCTCCCTTAACAAACAGAACAACTTACACTTAACTAGCCAACCAATCGAAGAAACAGGTCCACTTAAATGATTCCGAAATCCTCTTCAGAAAAACTACTAAGCCAGAAGATCTCTTACCAACACCGAGAACACTCTAAGCTGCACTACTGCCACAGATGCCAAAGAATTCCAAAACAAAGCTCTCCGAGAAACTTGGACCTCAAAGTAAACAGAAATACCGGCTGAACACAGCAACAACACCGAAGCAGACTCACCTCCTTAAACTTGTTCCAAAGAAAACATCTTTGGGAACATCCATAGTCACTGCATCTCATCACGCAGCTACTATTCCCTGAGGTATCAAAATACATTACTTGCTTCTGCCCAATCAACAGATAGAACTCTATTCATCCAACTTCAAAGATGGACTCCGAACCTTAACAGGTCTCCTTCAGAGATTAATGAAGTTCTTTATCACAACAGAACTCACTCGAGATGGTATTAGGTCTACAGTCTCGACAGATACACTTCCAACCTCAAACATTCAAACTCCAACAAATGATAGTCGTGTCACACACACTACTACCCATATACCTTTATAACTTATATTAGAAAACCTGAACAGGTAACCCAACATATAGATAGAAATATATATATATATATATATATATATATATATATATATGTATGTATGTATGTATATATAAATTACAAATACGCTCTCTCAAGAAAGACACCACTACAGAGACTAGGTATTCACTCAACCTAACGCTCTAATACCAAATGAAACGATGCGACTTTCTTACCACAGAAAATCGCATCATTTTTAAGAAAGAAAGGGAAAGAAAAGAGAATAGAAAGAAGAGAAGAAAGAAACAACATCAGAATCTAACAACGGAACGAATAAACTATATTAATAACATAAATATTACATAGTTTACAACAAATATCAGAGTTACACAGACATACGTCACATACTAGACAGTTATAAACACCTGTCTAGTTATACAACTCAATACAGTACAAGACTCAACTCAGAGAAAACACAGCAGAAAACTATTTATATCTACACGCAGAAGCCTCCTGCTCCATTTTCTCCTCCACAATTCGTCAAAGCTAAGCTGAATCCCTTGGCTACTCGTAAAAAATTTAAGTACCCAAGAGTTTATGAAAAACAAAAATAACTCCGGGTCAGACATGGGTCTGGTGTGAGTAACAGGTTAAAATTTCTTAACTTTCAAAAACCTTTTGAAAGAAGGGTATCACGTAAGACTTCCCACACATAAACATGGAAAAGTTTTTACCATATGCTAACCAAAACATTTGATACGAAATCCGATGATATTATAATAGGGTCTAGGGTTTTCAGATAAATATGAAATAGCCGAAATTGTTACATGTTTAAATTCCAACTACTAGCCACAAAAGTGGGTAATACAATCAAAACCGTTGGCACTTATTGGATTTTGGATTCCATACAATGGCAGGGCTACAGAGGTACCGCCCGTCACAACGTGGCCGAGATCAACGTACCGAGGAGTACGCCCGCTCCCTTGCAACACAAGGCCAGACCTATTCCTTACTGAACAGTTCTGAACAAGACAACCTCGTGGTTGTAACTAGCAACCACCCACACAGCCGAATATAAATGGACTTCTAGACAGGGGTAAACCTTGTTCTCAAGTGGGAGCGACCCACGAAGCCTTGCTGCACCTCCGCTGTTTTATTCATTTCCGGTTGATGAGGCTTGAGGCTACGATTACCTTTATAGGACATATCACTTAGAGTGCTCATCATCCACCTGACGATGTTCTAAAAGCATTCAATCCATAAAGTTCGTTCCGGGTTCGAATGAAACCGAAGGCATTATCTCATTACACTCATTTTGGAATCACCCTCAGAGTTAACGACAACAACCCTTGCACCCTGATCCACCATCTCGAACCTATAAGTACTATTCCGTCAACTCATTACAGAATCACCCACAGAGTTATACTGACGTATAGTCCTTACACCTCAAGTCTTCACAAAGCTCTACTTGGATTCACGACCTAACGTTAATTTGGAATCTATGTGGTTTTCGAATATCCAAATATGGAAATCTGATCCCGGTCTCATCGAACTCCAAAGCGTGTCTTTTAGGTCCAAGTTGTTTTAAAGTTTAAAACAATTCAGTACAGTATCTATACACACACAGATAGATAACTTGTAAATCACAATTTATAATCAACATTATCAAATAACAGGTAATCCATATTATCAATATCATAATAGATAACCCATATATCGCCATCACAATAGATAACCTATGTTATCATCACAATGCGATCAAGCATTCATACCACACAACAACACTTATCTCACTTCTGAGATCACAAAGCATCCAAGACAATCAATGTCATCCATACATATATATAAGCAATGATTTACTCAACACAATATAATTAATTTAAAATGAATTAAATTAACTATCTCTATTACTAATTAATTTAAAATGAATTAAATTAATTACTTCATTTTCAATAATTTAAATAAATTAAATTAATTACTTCACCAATATAAATCTTGCTTACTCAATCATTTAATCGAGTACAATCAATTAATTAATCATTCAAAATAAATTACCTTAATTAATCACTCTTGATTAATTAACCTTAATTACATTCATGTAATTATCCTTAATTAATTTCACAAATTAATTATTCTCAACCAAATAGTAATTAACCTTTAATTACTTCAATTAATTAATTAATAGTAATTAATTACATTAATCCTTAATTAATTAATTAATTAATTACCTTTAATTACCTATTATTGATTAATTAATCATAATTAATCAACTTTAATTACTTTATTAATTATGATAATTAGTGATCTTTAATTACACTTAATCAATTATCTTCTGAAATTAATTACCTTAAGTAATTAACTTATAATTATTAATCCTCACAGATTAATTACATTTAGTAATTTATTAACTTAACAAATTAATTATCCTTTAATTAATTTCTTAATTAATTCGTTGATTAATTACTAAATAATTTAATCCAGAATAGTTCATTCTTAAACATCTCTACTTAATTACAACCTGTAATTATTAATCAATTACTTAACTAAGTAATTTTCAAATCTTTTTTTACATAAGGTAATTATCTTTAAATCTCAAGTGTTTAAAATTAATTAAACTTAATTAATTAAATTAAACAATCATATTAAACTAAATTAATTACATTAAGTAATCAATTTCATAATTACTTTATTAAGTAATTATAATCAAACCATTCATAATTGATTATTATTAAATTAATTAATCTAATTAATTATAAAAATTAACCATATTAATTAATTGTTAAATAATCCTGGTTAGTGTCCTTCATTAACCATTCTCTAATTATTTCATTTAGTAATTAACTTAAATTAATTATAGTTTGAATTATCTTTAATTATTCACAAATTAAAGCTAATTATTAAATTAATTAACCTTGTTTTAAAACTTAATTACAAAATTAATAATATTCATTCATCATTAATTAATAATCTAATTAATGATCTTAATTATTGATTGATTAATCAATTATTAATTCCTAATTCAATTAATTAATTAAATTAGTTAATTAATCTTAATTACCTTGTTAATTAAATTAATTCTGAAATATTAATCTTAATTTAATTTCAAGATAAAACATAACTTAATTATGTTAAAACAATTTAATTGAAACAAAGTACTTTTTGAACTACTTTTAAATTTTCATTTTAAATACATGTTTTAAAATAGAATAATTTAAACATATCAAAGTTTAAATAATTTAAACTGTTTTTAAATTGCAAATCAAACAAGTGCTATGAAAATTTTAAAGTTAAATTCATTGCAAAATTTTGATAACTTAAATTTACATTTAATTTAAAACTTCAAATTTAAACCTTCTTAAAAATTTAAAACTGAAATTCAAATTTAACTTTTAAATTTCCATATTTTAATAAAACTTCGATTCTTTCTCATATTTTAAAAACCTCATATTTAAAAGGTTTAAACTATTTACCAAAATAAAATAGTTAATTAAGTCAATTTTTTTGAAACTTTTATTTTTATTTAAAACTGGGATTTAAATTTGATCTAAATCCAAAAATTCAAACTTGAATTTGAATTTAAACTTAAACCTTACTTTAAAAATAAAACTACAAATTTTAATTTTTAAAACCGAGATTTAAAACAGGTTTTTGAAACCTGGAAATTACAGTGTAACCCGAGAAAACCAAAATTTACTTCAAGTCAAATGCTGGCCTACTCCGAGTCATCCATCCATCTACTTCGAGCAAAACTCAAACCTTCCCCTGTTCCACAAACAAACCCAACATCACCATCAGTAATTCATCGCCGTGCATATGCACGGCGACTCCAGCCATCATTGATCGCCATGGATGATCGCTACACATCAGAATCCCATTCAACAACCCATCACGAACATCCAAATCAAGCTACCCCTCACGAAATCAAATTCAACCCCTAATTCAAAACCTGTAAACAGAAAACCAGGTTTTCTGTCAAAACCCGTCAACGGCGACTGATCGCCACTCCGACCTCCTGAGTTCAACCCCTCCTGCCTCGAGCTCCTTCACCCTTCAACTACAAAATCCCCAAATATCAAAACACTCGATCAATTCTTCACTTCAAACTGACCCACTTCTTAACCCCATTCAAAACTAGGGTTTAAATAAAGATTTTCAAACTGCATCCAATCTAACAAATTTTAAACCCATTCATGATTTTTCTGAGCATCTCCTATACTTCCTCTATTACTCAGAAGAATCCCAAAGCTTCTCAAGTCATATATCACCATGATTTGATTAAAACCCATTTTTAGTTCAATTTTAAACTGTCACTTGAATTAACACCCTAAAATACAAATTATTAATTTAAAAATCATGTTTTTGTAATTACTTTTGTTTTATGATGCTGCATTACAAGTTTAACATGTTTAAGTTTTGTTAAAGATCACATGATGTTACCTGTGTTTACAGAGATAACATCTTGTATATTTCTTTTTACTGCCTTAAGTTTAATTAAAACTTCAGGCAGCCAAACACTTCACTTCATAGCTTTGAATTCTAACTATGATAAGCAAACCCTTTAAATTATTTTAAAACCCAGATACAATCTCAAATTAATTCAATTGTAGAGGATTCTTTTAAATGGGACGATGAATCTGGGAACACAGCAAAGCAAAATCAACATGCTTACACAATCATAATTTCCTCAGCGATTTTTATAAGCACACAAACATATTTTTATCTCAAACATTTAACATGCAACCTAATTACAGTTTAAGATTTAAATGTTACTCACCTTATTTAAATGCAGAGCTCTGTTGTTCTTGCTTTTGAATTTTGCAGAAAAGAAAATGTAGGCATGCTCTTTGTGTTTAAAATCTGAGTTGCAATTATGTTGAAATGCTCATGATCCCTTCCTATAATAACTTGTATGCAGAGAGTAGTTGCAGTTGCTAATTTTCCAAATGCATGTAGATGCTTATCATTCCCAGGTGATATGAAAATTCATTTCAGATTGCAAAAAAACAGTGTGCAGGATTCATTTCCAGGTTTCATAAAAATGCTGGTCTATTTTGATCTTGATTTTTGATATGAAGATGAGAGTTTGATTTTTGAGGAAGTGCATATTTGATTTGAGATGAAGGTGGGTTTGATTTTGAAGAGGAGTTTAACTTGCAATTTGTAAACTAATTTTAAACTTTGAACAGGAATTTAATATGCGGGGTTTGATTATGGATATGAAAAATGAGTTTTGATCTTTTCTTTTGATTAAGGAAATGAAAAAAAATGAATGAAAGAAAATACATGTTTATATAAATGAATTTTCAGATTTAATAAAATAAAAGAAAAAAATTAAACTAAAATTTAACACTTGTATGATTTTACACATTTGTCAATTTGTATATTAGTTTTTGAACACTTGTCAAAAGTATGAAACACTTGTTTCTTTAAAATAATTAGTACTAATTTACAAATTAATGTGTATGTTAGCCTAGTTTAACTTGTTAGTTTATATTTAAATATGTGTATAAATTTATAAATGAAATAAAAACAAACCATGTTTATAAATTAAAACTTATACATATAGAAATTTAAAACAAATTTAAATTTATACTTTGAAACTTCAAGTTCAAATTAAATTAAAAATAAAGTAATTTCAAATCAAGTTATATATATAAATTCAATTTGAAATAACAAATTGCAAATTTAATTCAAATTCTATTTAGAAAGATAATACACAATTGATATTGTTTTTATAAATGTCTTATTATTAAATAAAAATCATTTTGAAAGAAATTAAAGTATCTATTTTATTAAGCCATAAAACCTTTTTGTTTATTTATTCTAAATTTAAAACTCAATCCAATTTAATTTAAACATTTAATATTTTTTTCTGATCAATTTTAAAGTCATATATTTATTTATTATATAGTTTTAAAAACTCAATACTAGTTTAAAACAAAAATTTCCCAAATTAAAATGTCTATATTAGAATTTTAAAACATGATTTAATTATTAAATTTAAACCAAGATTATTTATTTAACTTTGAAAAATTAATATTAAATAAAACAAAATTTCCAAATTGCTACAAATATTAAAACTAGAAAAATTATGCTTTATTTATTAAAATTAAAACAATGCTAATCTATTTAAAATACAAACCATATATTTATATTGTAAATAGAAATCGATTTATTATTTTTAAAAGATAAAATAACCAATTTAAATATATATTGAAGATGATTATTAAATCAATCTGAATTATGATTAAAAAATATATCAATATCAGTTTAATTTTTACTACAGATTATTAAATTGATATTGTTAAAAATTCCGGGATATTACATGGTTGCTCGATCCGGACACGAGCAAAATTTACCAGTATCCACAACGAACCTGTGTATACCGTTTTCCAGGATGAACTGTCTTTAGTTCTCAGTCAATTTCATGGTGTCACGGGCTTGCCAAAAGGTGGGATAACAATTAACTTTCATGTGAAAAATGCAAGTGTGCAGGTACTCGGATATAGGTACCAACTAAGCGTAACCAATCTTCTGCAGTCCATAATCGGACCCATGAAGCTCAACCACGCTTGGCATTAGGAGTGATGCCAAGTAACTCTTCTAACATGCGACTTTGGGTAGGAGTATAAATATTCAAAGGCTGAAAGAAACAGTTAGCCTATATTGTTCATGCATAGAGTTTGGCAGAGCATCCACACATTGCTCGAAGCACGCAGGATAAAAGATTTGCGCCTGGAGATAGGCAGGATCTTACTCACATTGATCAATGCCCAGATTTAGGCACAATCGAAGAAAACTTCCAGGAAAAGGATGTTCAAACCACTACAATTAAGTGGTTCACTCCAACCGACGACCAAAGTTTGGCATGTTCATGGCATTCCTCCCGAAGATGGATGTCCAGAGAGACATTCGAAGATGAATTACCTCAGTTATCGCTAGAAATTAGGCACAATTACACTCAAAATATCCTTGAGGTAGATGTTTAAGAAAACATTCAAAACCAAGTGGAGTTTGACAAAGTTCCAGAGTCGCACATGGTCGTATGCAAACCATCATTCTGGAAATCATTCTATACTCATAAATGATGAAACAGACTAGTAACTTAGTCCGATGATGAAGGTGGAAGTGGACCACAAATACACTCAATGTAAAATGTGTTTTTTGAACACTTGGACAAATTCACGCAAGACTTGAACAAAATAAAAAGTCTTTATTATTCACAACCAAAATAAGACTTGGAAGAAAAAGTACAAGTGTTATTGATAACTAGACCGAAAGCAAAAGCGGGGGTCGAACCCGCACAAAATCGGTCTAAAAACAGAAGCTAGTTCCTAATATTATACACCCAAAAGCACCAAGGATATGGATGATGATTTCTTGGTCCTTTTCTTTTCCTATTTATTCTCTATAAAATATGGCTCACCAAATCTCTCATGTTTCTTCCTTTTTCTTATTCCGCTGCCTTTGCCCTTCAAAGGCGAGCTAAGTAATGTGGTGGTAGACATTCTTTGAGTGCTTCCAATCATTGATAGTGTAAGTGAAGTGAAAATGGTCCCACGGTGAAAAGTTAGCTCGGGCTTCTTCCTCTAGTCCTGTCATGATTGTGCACACTATAGATAGAGAAGGAGGAAAAAAGTCAATCGACTCTGACTTAATTTTTGCATCGGCCTTGAGCTATTGTTCAAGAAGTTCACTCATTGAAAGCCCTTGATCAAGATCAAGCGTCTTGATGATCTCTATATCATCAACTGCCTGTGTTTTCTAAAAGTCACCAAGTCCCTCTTCTTGTAGAGCACTGATCATTTGCACATCCAAACCGGGCATCACTAACCAGGATGCTTGGGATTACATCAAAGATGACCACGACCGTTGAATTGGTCATTAGACCCATCAAACGGGTTGGGTTGGGTAAAAATGCACTGGATCAATTTTGATTTAATCCATTTACAAACCATTTGTTTTGACCCATTTAATACAGTGGTCAGTCTAACACAACCCATTTAATAAGCGGGTTACCCATTTAACCTTTAAAAACATAAATTTGGTTTGACTAATAAAAACAAACATTTATAAAATAATTCTAATTTACATTTTGAATTTTAACAGAAATCAAAATTTAAAATTTAAAATTTTACTTCCATTTTCATCAAAATTCAAATATGAGGATGTAATCTGTTGTTTGCTAAGTGAAACCATTAGCCACCATGGAGAAATACAGCATGCTTTCATAAAGTATCTAAGTGTTCCACGTTGTCCATAATTTAAAAAGGAGTACATTAGTCGAAGTCTCACCTTATTCCGCGGTAATACGAAGAAGTTATTGCAGTCTAAGGAAAAAAATAACAGCTTCTATCTAGGTGGAGTTCAAATATGGGGATGTAGCCTGTTATTTTCTAAGTACAACTATCAGTCACCATGGGGACATACAATGTGTGTTTACAAGATTAATTATCAGAGTGTTTCATACTGTCGGTAATTTAGGTGGGAGTTCATCAGACAAAGTCTCGCCTGATTCCGAGTTAATCTGAAGAAGTTACTGTAGTCTGAACAAAAAAAGCAGGTTCTGCCTAGGCTGAGTTCAAATATGGGGATGTAGCTTCTTATTTCTAAGTACGACTGTTATTCACCATGGAGAACAATAATGAGCATACAAGATGAAGTATCCGAGTATTCCATATTGTCTGTGATTAACGCGGGAGTTCATCGATCTAAGTCTCGCCTAATCCTGAGTTGGTATGAAGAAGTTACTACAGTCTGAAAAGAAATAGTGGCTTCTGCCTAGGCAGAGTCCAAATAAAGGGATGCAGTCTGCTATTTTCTGGGTACAATTGTTAGTCACCATAGAGAACTATAGCATACATTCACAAGATGAAGCATTCGAGTATTCCATATTGTCTGTAATTTAGATGGAAGTTCATCAGTCGAAGTCTTGCCAGATTCCAAGTTTGTAAGAAGAAGTTATTACAGTTTGAACACAAAAAATAGTGGCTTCTCCTCGTCGAAGTACAAATATGGGGATGTGGTCAGTTATTTGTTAAGTACAATCATTAAACACCTAGAGAACTACAATGTGCATCCACATGATGAAGTATTCAAGTAACAAAATTCAACTTTTCAGAGTTTATATTATTGAATTTTAAGTTTTAATATATGGGTAAATGGTTTACCTATTTATATCCCTTTTTAAAATGGGTCAACCTGCTTATGACCCATTTAATAACAAACCATAAATGGGTCTACCTAGCCCATTTATATGTAGGGTAAATGTTTTGGGTTAATGGGTTGGGTCGTATTTTGACAGGCAGTCATCGTTGCTTCTTGTCCAGACCGAGAGCCAGCTTTGGGAAGACTTGGAATTGTAGGCTGACCTGAAATTTGAGAAAGATGAAATGAGAGGTTGGCGATGTCGACCGATGCCATGTATGCTCTCTCAAATATGGGTGAGTTCAACGATATACCTCTACCAGATTGAGGCTCGGTGCAGGATGGTGTATCGCCCGAGTTCCCTTTTTAGAAAAGAGATGGCATACCAAGCTTATGGAATTATGGCGCACGAAAGTTATATCCAAGATCTGGTGAAGTGATAAAGAGAGTTAGAGGCCTAGAAGTAAGGCTTGTAATGGTATCCTAAAGAGTAGGGTCGGAACCTTTGGCTTGATATATTTGGATTGTCGCAGCCAGTTCCTGGTGCAAAATGAGCTTACATGCTCTAAGCGCCTCAAGTTCCTCTACACTTAGGATTTCTTTCTCCAACTCTTCCATGTCCACTTTGCTTCCTCCTAAATGTTCTTGCTCCTCAACGAAAATCTTCTCCCATGCCATTTATAGAGCATAAGGATAAGCTTTGCTAAGCCACGCTAGATCTCTGAATTTAAGAACATTGGCATTGCAGTTGGTGATGATTGGATTGAAGCTATCTTTAATCCATCTCTTTGCAGATGCCATAAACTTTTCCACTCTTTCTGCCTCATCTAGCGCATCATCTCTCTCCTTGCACGCATCATCTCTCTCCTTCCATGCATCGAGCAGTTCTTCACAGTAATTGTGAGTTGTGTGAAGAGGCTCATCTTTCTCTTCCTTTTCTCCTTCAAGTTGTGCCTTTAGCGCAATTACATCTTAAACCAAATCATGATTTCTGTGGTGAACGGACTCCACGTCGATTAGATGATTCTTTCTTTCTTGCTCGATCACTATAGTTAAATCCAAGACTTTTTTATTAGCGTCCTTCATTGCCTTCTTTAATTAAGCAACTTCTTTGTCAAAATAGGCGACAATCTCGTAATTATGGTTTGCAGTGAGCTTCATTCCAACGATCTCTACCTCTAAATTCTCGAAATATTCCAAGATTATCTCAGCCAGCCTCCTCTTAGTAAAATATTGATCATACACATCATTGACGTATGCAACTATTTAGTCCTTGATGTACACAGGAATATCTTTTAAGTTCAGAATGAACTTGCAGGCTTTGTTATTGATCTTCGGAAAGTGACATTGTAATTCTGCAATTTGAGGATTTGTAGCGATCGGTTGTCCTTTTTCAATGACAGACTATTCAACTTGCTTCACGATAAGTGCTTTGTCAAATTTGCATCTACAGGAATCGAAAGTCGTCGATTTCGATGGATGATGCGACTGTTGAGAAGCATGAGACGACACTGGCCACTTGGTAGAGAAGGAAGCACGAGAACGATCATCAAGAAGTATATCATCGCAGCGGCTAGACTATTTTTCCCGAACCTTCGGATAGAGGAGACTTGGATCTAGATCAATGCGTAGACAATGGACGTATGGCTTATAACCTCTCTCTGCCTCCATGATCGCGACTTGAATGCAGGATAGAATCAAAATCATTACTGATTTTGTGAGGTCGCGCAGTTTGTTTACGCCTCGGTTGATATCCTATCTGATCCTGGAAATCCTCGTATAATCCACATCACTCCATGGAATCTAGGATTAAAGCAAAGGTAAATCAGCCTTGATAAGACAAGAGCACTACATAAGCTATGCAGAGTATAGTTCATGTGTATGTGCATGCAAGTGTCATAGTGTCCCTCAACGAACCACGGGTTTGAATTTTGCAAACAAGGGTAATCTCCCCTACTTTGGTAGAATGTACATCCTCTTAGAAATGAATAGGAGACCTAACTTCCCCAATACTCATATTGGCGAGGCCAAAGGAGTCGATTGCATCCGAGATTGGCCTAAGAAAAACAAAAGGATCCTCCGAAACCTTCATGGGAGTTTTGAAAGTAGTAATGATCAGCAGAGGTGAAATCAGAGTCTACTTTTTGCCAATTTTAATCTTAAGGCTTCTTCTTTAAAGCGGTTGTTGGTCTTCATCATCTTCATCACCGGGTGGGTCATGAGCCATGTCAGTATGAGCTTGGCCCTCTTCATCTTCTTCTTTGTTACGTCTTACCTCAACTTCACCTTTAATTTCACATTCGATGTACTCGTACACATCGTCAGTCTCGATTACTGAACTATAAAGTAAGTGCATTAGTGACTGATCTCCATCATCTTCAGACGAAGAATCTCCCTTATCGTTGTTAAAGGCTTCTGGAGCAGCACCAACACTACGATAAAATTCCAACAAGTTATAAGACCGTAGATTCTCATTGCTGAGCGATGTCTTTGCCTCTCTCTCTTTCTCTACGATTACATGGAGTTGTCTAATAGTCTTTGCCAAAGTGGCATTGGTAGTTTAGCATGGAATATCAATAAAGAACGAAAGAGACATTCATCGATAGTAAAAATTATGAACCAGAGTTTGTAAGAACGGAAACATAATTTACGAGGAGGCAACCATCGTTCTGAAAATCCAGGAAGACAACGAATGAAAAATAATTCTTCCTTGAAATATCTTAGTTTATTCCAAGTGCTAACTATGATTCGACAACTCTGGATGGCTCTAAGAAGATGAGGGAAGGATTTCCCTTGCGACGCTTGAAAATAAACAAATGTCAGATCTCTTGATTATTAGGGATCCGATCAAAATGGTCAGCAAATATAATGAATATGCTATGGAGGAATACACAGTTATTCCGATGAAACCGAATTGGTGCCAGTCTCATGAAATGTAGTACTAGTCGAATATACTGATTAAATGGTGGGACGCCTTTTGTCAAGCACATATACTTATTACGTGATGTATAACCATCGGGTGGATAGTGTGCTCTCTGGCACCAGAACCAACACATCCTCAAATGAAATGCCATGTTTATCGAAAATTATTCTAAGAGATCCTTCCTCGATCTTTGGTGCAATAGAATCAGCTGGATCATCTAATATAACTATGTCATCAAGAACTATGGTCCTTCCACAGGATCAACTGTAACTTTCGAAACATGTTGTTCAACCTATGGATTTTCGAATTGAAGTGCAGATTGCACCGGAGTTTGTCGTATGGATGGGACTGTAGTCGAGCATGACTCGGTGTCTGATTAAGCATTTCTAGAAGTTGATGGACCTACAGCTTAAGTGAGAGATGCTTGAAATGTCTACGATCCAGAGCTATCAAAACTCAACATGTAATGGATACTGGATTGATTAAAAGTTTTTCCCTATGTTAAAGTGAAAGTCTAGTGCAGCATTGTGTAAAAGTTCATTTAAAGATCCATAGGATACCCGAAGTGACTTTCGTTGCCAATCATCTAATGAGATTCACGTCATTCAAACATGTTGCAGGTGCACCTTAATGCTCTGGATTTTGAGTTATCAATGTTCTAATTGTGCATGGTTCATGAAGAAAAAATGCAAAAGTTTCACTAAGGGATGGATCGGTTCCGATCAATCCACTTAGTGGAATCACTTCAGGCTCTCCACTCTACCCAAACTCTAAGTGTTCCCCATCAACCTAAGCATATACTTCAACATGAAGCCTCTCCCATGCCACGATCCTCTACCTCAACGTGTCTAAACTCGAAAAGAATGGAAAATTTAAAGCTAGAATTAATGTTTTAATTCAAGTTCTTTAAATTCGGGTATGAACTAAGAAGGAGATCAACGGCATTGTCTTTTTCTCAAAGGAAGGCAGCGATAGCAGTATTATGGAAGGATGGCGGTGTTAATTTCGATCTCAAGTTCGAAGTTTATCATTGGTAGACATGAGCTTGGGAGCAATAGCAAAAAAGTGAAGAGAAAGATAGGAGATGGTTGGGTTATATAAAACCCGAACCATAAGAATAGGCATATGAAGTACCTGTCTCTAAGGCGTTGGTTCGATACTGATTCATGCCATGGATCAGTACCGAAAGATTAAAATAATATATATATATATATATATATTTGTGTGTACGTATGTATATATACGTACAAAACATATGTGCATACATTTGCGTATGATGTTTTACAAGAATGTATGTACATGGAACCAAGGCATGACAGAAAATCAAAGCACTTGTGCATATGCATGATTAGCATTCAACCTCTGGGACCGAACATAAGTAGATTCAAACCTGAATTATCTAGGAGAGGAACTATTTAAAAGTTACCAAGCTCGGAATGGCAGACCGTGAGAGCACACTACAGCTTTATAATCCCAGATGCTAGCGAAGCATTGTAAAAAATTATTCGACGCATGGCTTAGAATACAATATTACAATCCAGACTTGTCTCGATTCGAAGTACATCATGTTTGCAACAAGACGCCTTCGGGAAGAAAGTGTTATCTAGCCTTTTGACTAGGTAGGCGATATTCAGACTGATTTGACGGATAGAACTTGAAAGCTGTCGAGGTAGAAACCTGGAGAGAAAGGCATAAAGCCCAAAGACAAAGTATAATCGATATTACAAGACAAAAGCAAGGTCACTCCAAAAAATACAAAGCCTGATTCAACGATATGTTGGATCGGTACCGATCCATCTACATGGATCGGTACCAATCGGTAAACATGCACCTAAACCTCTCCAACCTCTCGCCATGCTCAAATATTGGTGATAGCGACCCACTTTGGGCTCCATGTATCGATCACACTTCTTTTTCTATTGAATGCCTTAATCACAAGAAGTCAGCAAGTTTGTACATCCGTCAATCCATCTAATTGGTTCAAAAACAAGCTCATAATAGTTGAAACATGTTTGAAACACAAAGCTAACAATATGTCGCTTCATCCCAAAGTGGTTAGAAGGCTCCATAAGAAGATCTTATGTATCGATATCAAACCATGCCTATGGATCAGTACCGATCCTTGGCTGTTTTGCTGACAAGGCTACATCGTCTCAAGTACATCTGCCTCTAAAAATAGAGAACGTGGAGGAGGACATGCTAGAGCTTTTCTCGATGACCTATAGCTATAAATAGGCATAAAGGGGCATCATTTCGAGGACTTTGGAGCACTCTTGAAATTTTTACATCATCTCTTGTATTTGCCTATAGTGTAGCACTGAACGATAAGTACAATACTTGTAAAACAACTATATCATCAATAAAATCTTCAAAGGAACATAGGCAACGGTTGGCCGAACCACTATAAATGTGTGCTGTCTTGTTTTTGTTCATTTTAATTTATTTTTCATCACTTTGATTCTCTACTTAATCTTTGGATGTTGGTGCTAACGTATATATTACGTATATATGTTTTGTGTTTGAAATATAAAGTTTAAGAGACAATAAATAATTAAAGCTATAAACTTTGGAACCCACATGCTTTTGAAATCAAATGACAACTTTATATTATCTTCTATTACCCTATTAAACATATGGCATGACCTGGACATTTAAATGGTTGTCTAGATTGTGTGTTGAAGTGAAGTATGTTTGAAAGAATTTAAAGCGTGAATAGACGCTATACGTGCACTTCGATATCCCTTAATTTTAACTAGTGTAAATTCAAGATTTATGATCTTGAATTGGGATAATTTGATTTGGCCTCCCTCTACATATATTTTTGTGAATTGAAAAGTAAAGAAACGGTTTGGAAAATTATAGAAATTGTGAAACAAAGTTGTGAAAGTTAGAAAAAAACGGGTTACAAATACACTTTTTAAATATAACTTATTTTCGAGAATTTTTCTAAATAAATTGAAAGATATTCTTAGGGGTTTCTTACCCTAAGGGGATTACTTAGTATAAAAATTTTATGTCCTAAATTATTTGTTAAAGTGGTTAAAAAAAGTTGCAAAGATTGTAACTTTCAATGTTGTTCATAACAAAGAGTTTTACCAGCATTCACAAATGATGTAGTAAGTTGCTTATGGTTTTTAAGGGTTCAAAAATGATATTTAAACTTCGTAATTTTCTCTAATATTTGTAGATATGCTTCAAGTCACATTTTGAAATATTTTAAAGTTGGTTTAAGGTTTAAATATATTTTTCTTAATTATATATGAATTTTCAAAGTAAAGAGCTTTTATAATATAAAACATGTTTCCATCAAATTATACATTAGTTATTGTCAAGTAATTTTTATATAGATATTTAAAAACCCATTTACAATTATTGTTATATATATACAAGTGTTGAAAAAGGTAATTAACTATGCTTAACACTAAAAGCCGACAAGGTAGACTTCACTAGTTGTGAGAGTTAAGATTGATGGTTGAGTAGGGATATGAGAATAGAGCTCTAACCTACCAACTTCCCTCTCGACCGAGGAATAGTTAAGTTAGAATGTTAAAACGAAGTTAATCTTGTTATTTAGCTACTTTTTTGAAAAGTAATTAACTTTGCTTGATGCTATAAGCCGATGGAGTAGGCTTGTCTATTTGTGGGAGTTAAGATTGATGTTCGAGTAGAGATATGAAAAATAGAGATTGAACCTACCGGCTTCTCTCTTGATCAAGGAATAGTTAAGTCGAGAATGTCGATAATGTGTTAATCATGTTGATTTCTTACTCGTTTATGAAAGTCATTAATATTATACTTAACACTAACAATCGATGAAGTAGATTTATCTATTTGTGAGATTCAAGAATGAAGTGTCTAGGCAAAGCTTTGATATGCATTCAATGCTCTAACTTACCTGGCACTCTTGGCTGAGAAATAGTTAAGTTGGAATGTTGTAAATGAGTTATGCATACGAACCATGATTTCTATAAGCAATCGTTTTTAACTGGATAGTCGCTTAGTCGATTATCAAACTTAACTAAATATTAACTTCGATCTTTAAAATAATGTTTTTAAAGGTAATACAAGTATGTAATGGTTTTGGTTTTGTTGTGACAATGTGTTAATAACACTCATCTTTAACCCTTTTTTATTAAACTTATTGAATATAAATAGATCATTAAAAAATGTTTTCAAGATAATCATAAGTGAAATTGTTTTAGCTTTGTAGTAACATTAGTTTTAAACCTTTTTGAATGTATTTGTGAAAGTACTTAGATCACTAATGGACATTTTGAAGGAAAATATAAGTAAGGAATATTTTGGAAAAGGATAGAAAAGGCAAAGATTTAAAATAGGAAATCTTGTTAATGATTTATGAATATGCTTATACCATTAAAGGTAAGAATGGATACCTTTTGAAATATTTAAAAGAATAAAGTGAATAGTAGAAATTGATAAACTATGCTTTGTTAGACACAGTAACTTCTACTAGTAAAAGAGGATATAGTTAATAAAAAATTAATGTTTCGATCACCTTATACCACCGGCACCAATTGTATACGATTGTGCGTTACAGTCGCACACAGCCGATATAGGACGATCATCAAGATGAATAATAATAATAATAATAATAAATAACCTAACGTATATCTCATAGCACATGGATAAAAATATAATATCGCAAATACAATAAAATAGATAGTACTAACAATGTGAACTAATCATCAGAGTATAATATCCATAGAGTTATACATCAAATGTCATAAAGTATACAACATGGTCAACTCAACAAACCGTCTCAATAAACATAAATAAGAAAGCAATGCAACGGGCTCCATAGTTTTGCTCGATGGAAAAGCATAGAAATCCATATATGTATATAATACTAGATAGCTCCATCAAACTTGTCCTCCGAATAGCTACTACGTCACCAAGACCTTTTATCTAGTCTGCTCATTTAAGAGTACCCAAGATAATAAGAAGCAAAGCATAAAGCATTGGGTCAGACAAAAGTTTGGTGTGAGCGGCAAATGAGTCTAAAATACTATATAGGTAAATATGGTAAGGAACAAGAGTACGTGAACCGTACCTTACATGTCCTTGGAACCATAGAGTTAGCACAAAACACTATAATATGCTACCATATAGTATCATAAAGTTATCATACAAAATACAATAGTGGTGCCGAAATATCCCCAACTCCAATACCTACTCTCTCCAGTACCTACTCTCTCTAGTAGCTACTCTCTCCAGTACCTACTCCCAATGATATCCATGAGTGATAGCCCACTGTAGAAAACAAGCAAAGCAACCATATCATCCATCAAGCAGTACTCAGTATCACCCATCCCTATGCTCTAAATATAAGATAACTCGTATGATCTCCTTACTATCAGAGACCGGTGAAAATTCCATTTTTCATTATACTCTCGTATTACATAGCCCAAGGCTCGATACGTCTCTCATAGCCAAGGCTACACACTAGACCTAAAGCCACTAATCCATGATATAAAGGTTCCTCAATTGATCCATGGGTGTCCCCACTTACAATGCCCCTGCTTCGTGCTCAATGGAAAACACTCCGAGTTACCAGCGATTCCTTAGCACATCTACATCTGAGCCCGCCTTTGCTCCATTTGGATTATGAGCCCTTCCTTTGCTTAATCCAATTTTCATTATCTAGGACCCCACCATGTTCCTCATTCTGTAACTCTCACATTTATCAAGCTGCTATCTTCGGAACTAACTCCCACGTTAAGTCATAAACCAAAGATACATTGCTTTCATCATACTATTAAATCGCCATCCAAACCTAATGCGAATGAGCCAACACCACTAGCATGATTTGTAGAACCTCCACTCCAATCCCCAGAAGTTTCACCATCCTAAGTCTCACCATGCCATATCTGTACCAATCTCTCACTTATGTCAGTGCTGATCTCTCTACTTAGCTAATCATGACTGAGTTTTCTTCTACTCCTTCCTCGCTTCTAGTACTCCATGCCTAGATTCTTTGACCCTATCCTATCCATCCAAACGTCTCAGTATAGAAATAAGTCCTCTTTAAAGCATTCAACTTCACATTCTAGAAAAAAGTCAGCATAGCCTCTAATACTTTACCAATCACCTATCCATGTGACTTGAACCACAAAATCCCTTCATACTCTAAAGCCTTTCGTCTAATTCCGATCATCCTTGCATCTAATTGGTCGAATTATTCAACCAATCTTTCTAAATATCCAAAAAACTAACAAACAACATCAAATCACATCATAAAAAAATAGAATAACATGCACATACATCCATATAAGCAATCAAAACATAAGCATATGATAAATTAGCCGATTCATATCTAGATCTACATTTTACATGAATATATAAACATGAATAAGGGTAATTTCTAATCAAATTCAAGGAACATGCATGAAATAACATTTAGTTAAATATAGAAAAGGCTTCATGGCCAAAAATCATGTTAAATCATGCAATTCTACCATATAAACAAGTATAGGGTAATGAGAAGGCATAAACCACTCATCGATTACCAAATTAAGCCAGCTTAAATGTAGATCCATTATGTACAACGACAAAAAGTAATGCAAATACCCCAAATCAAGGATCTCTATCTTCTTATTAATGATCTGTTCACTGGCCTTCAATTTAGCCTGATTTAAGGAGTAATTTGGGTGATTTTGGATGAATCTAGGTTTAACGGGTGTTTAGATCTGATTTCGGAGAGAGGAAAAGGTTTTAATTTGACTTTGCAGCCCCCTATTAATAGTGATTCTCGAATTAAACTAATGCCTTACTAATGGGCTTACTTTATTACAGATTAATGCTAGCCTACAATTACTAAAATTTAAAATATATATTACTTCCTAACTATAAGTCAAATTTTCTACTATGACCACTCTACGGAATGGGAAATTATCATTCTAAAGCAATGGAATTGGTTTGAAACCCTAATTCAAAACCTATCAAAATTTATAACCCAAACAAATTTTTAGGGTAAAAAATTGTCATATAGAAGTTCGGGAAAAATCATGGGTGTGTAAAATGTCCCAAAGATTCATATCCAAAAACTATAGAATCATACGACCTCATATGAATAAACAAACATTATTTTATGATCCTCTAATACGTAAAATACGGTCATTGTATTTTCTCTCCTTTAGGAATTTTACCCCGAAATCCCTAGACAAGCCAAAGTATAAGCAACTATAGTCACCTCGCATGCCTTCCAAATATAATCAATCATTAAACATCTCAAATAGGAAGCCGTAGTATGTGTGAACTTACCCTTGCATCTGGAATACTAACCTATCAAATATAATATACAATGGTGAAAGTAGATCCAATAAACGTTGGATCTTACCACTCAAAGAGCTTGGGACACATAGTCCTCATGCTCTCCTCAGTCTCCTACATACAACTGTCATCACTTTCCCTCCATTGAACGTTCACTAACTTCACCGAATTTCTCCTAAGTTATTTTGTATCATACCTAATAATACGAAGCAACTTACAAGATTTGGAAACTTCTGGTACTACCTCAACATATTCTAGTTGATCTGGTGTAACAATCATGACTACGTCATGTACAATCTTCCACAGATAAGAGACATGAATAATGTTGTGCACCCCCTCCATCTTCTAAGGTAAGTCGACCTTACGCTAACATCCCAATCCTCTCAAGTATCTAAAAAGGACCTGCAAATCTCAGTGCCAACATCCCCTTTCTACCTAATCGAATAAATTCATTAGAGGAGTCACCTTCACAAATATCGTTTCTCCAAAAGAAAACTCTAAATCTCTTTGTCTCTTATGTGCTTGGCTTTTCTATCGATCTAGAGCAGCTATCAGTCGTATTTCCAAATGACCTCAATCTTCTTTGTTGTCTCTCCTATCGTATCAATTGTAAGTACCAGTTTCTCATCTGCTTCCGACCAATATGAAGTAGGGTTATATGGTCGGCCAAACAATACTTCATACGGAGCCATACCAATACTAGACTGATAGCTATTATTGTATGCAAATTCTACCAAATGCAAATGGTAATCCCATGATCCTCTAAAATATATAATGCATGCTCGTAAGAGATTTTCCAATATACGATTTACTCTTTTGGTCTGCCCATTTTTTTGCGGGTGATAAGCTGCACTAAGATGTAGCTCGGTACCTAATGCCTCTTGTAAGCTCTAGTAAAACCCACTGGTGAATAAGAGGCCACCGTCACTCATAATAATCTTTGGCACATCATGTAATCGTACTATCCACTTTACATACAACTCTACCAGCTTGGACGCCACACTACATGACTTGCCAAGTATAAATCTTACACTCTTGGTCAACCGATCAACAATGACCCAAATGCCATCATACCCTGCTCGAGTCCCCAGCGGTCCATTAATAAAATCCGTCGATACTTGCTCCCATTTCCACTTAATAATATCTAGTGGTTACTGTTATCCCGCTTTTTGGCAAAGCCGTAATACCAAAAGATTGGTCGAAAACAAAAGACAGTCCGCCTCAGAGATTGGTTGCACTCCGCTTCGCTATGGATATCGATGAATTTTGTCCGAGCCCGAATCAGGCTGCAAATGATAGGACATGACAAGAAAGATCATAGAAGTCCGCATCTCAAATTTCAAGTCAATCCGAGTTCATACGCTCGAGTTATGATCGATTCAATTTGAAGGGAAAAATCTAGATTTTGAATCCATCACCGAACACTGCTTCGAACCGATCACCTTCGTATCGATCATCATCGAATCCATCGAAGTGCCTCGGATTCGATTCCATCAACTTCGAATCCATCGAGTTCGTATCGATGGACCTTGTATCCATCAGCCAGTGTTTGCTTCGTATCCATCAGATCATTGTCCTTCGAATCCATCGAAGGGTTCAAGTTTGCATCATTTGACTTCGTATCCATAGAGAAGTTACAAAGCTCGTATCCATCAGAGAAAGGCTAGTTCGTATCCATCAAGCATTGGTCGTTCGACTCCATCAGTGAAGCCTTGTTCGAACCCATCAATGAAGCACCATTCAAATCCACCGAGTCAACTAGCCATGGTGATGTGTCATTCATCGATGCGAACGTGCCGAGATAAATGGAATCGAAGCGGTCAACTCAGAGCCAAATCCGGATCGAGGCGAAGTGTGCACTCCACGTCAACACGAAGGCGGTGCCACCATCGGTTCGAAGCGATCGATTCGAACGCATCGATTCGAACCAAACAGCCACACGAGGTATCCCATTTCATATCCATGATAACTCGAGATCAACAAGTCCAAATGCCATGAAATTTTCACAGAAGCTTGCATACATGCTGAAGAATGTCCACACCAAATTTCACCTCAATTGGATGATTTTCTGATCGATTCGAATGGGGTTCGAATCGATGCCAAAGTGGACCCAAATTTCCTGAGGTCGGGCGCGTGGGCCCCCTCACGTGCCAGAAGAAGTCTCCCTAAGTTTCCGCGCGATCTCAGCCTCCTACGTCTATAAATAGCTCCATGAAGCCTTTAGAAAAGGAGATCTTTTGGCCATTCAACGTTCAGACTCTGTCGGATTCAATTCTACTCTTTAATACAGCTGTTATAATCAAGTATCAGAGCTATAACTTGCTGTAATTCGCTGTAATCGATTGAAATCATCAAGTGAATCAAAAAAGACATAAGCTTCAGAGTGGACGTAGGCAAGATCGCCAAACAACTATAAATCCTGTGTTTGTGATTGTTATTCGTGAATTATTGTGATTGTTATTGCTTAGATCTGAATTCTACATTGATTGTTGCTGATTTGTGTTCATAAATGGGTGCTTTCACGATATTGGGTGTTTGTGACCAATTTTGGCGCAAACATTTTGGTGCTTTCACTGAGAACAGTTGATTCAGGATAAGTTGAATTTGAAAACTTAAGAATTTAGATCTAAGAACCATGACGAGTCAAACAAGTAAGAGACAAAGGCCAGAGAGAAGTGAACATCAAGGAAGTCAAGAGGCTTCCTCAGGAGCGAATCAAGCATCGATCTTCATCACTAGGGACGAGATGGAGACGATGATGAAAAAACAAGAGGAGTTGATCCAGAGTTTATTTCAACAGATGGGACAACTTGGAGCACAGAATAGAGAAGCGGATGGAGCACAAAACGAAGCAGGACCATCTGGCGTGGCACCTGAGCTAGGGGCACACACATGGAGAATGTTGATCCAATCTCGGAGAGAGGGATAGGAGCATCTGCGCAACCTGGGAGTAGCAGAGGAGTGAACGCTCAGTCAAGGGGGCAGATCCCAGAGTTCCCTCGTGAACTTGAGGGGCAGGTTGAAAGTGATGAACGAAGATTGCATCTCGGAGACAATGACAGATTGGTGGAGATGGTTAGAAGAGCTATGAGAGGCGGTTTGGTAAACAAAGATTTGGAGGATGTTAATAGGAGTCCTTTTACTCCAACGATCAGACGAGCCAGGAACCCACCGGATTTCAAATTACCATCGTTGGACATGTATAACGGGAGAACAGACCCCACGGTTCATTTGACAGAGTATATGAGGCATATGGAAGTGCTGGGAGCATTAGAGGAGGTTATGGCCCGGTGCTTTCCATTGTACTTGGCAGATATTGCAGCGTTATGGTTCAGACAACTAGAGAGTAGATCTGTCCGAACATGGAATGATTTAACTGAAAGATTCATGAGGCAATTCAGGGTTCACATTGCGAGACCCAAGAATGTGATGACTTTGGCAACTCTAAAACAGAAAGCCGGAGAGATTTTGAGGAGTTATCTAACGCGATTCAATGCAGCAGCAGCTTTGGTGGATCGAGCAGATCCATCTATGGTGGTGATGGAAGCTGTGTCCGGAGTAGCTGACGGCACAGAGTTCAAAAATTCATTGACCAAAGATCCACCTGCGGATCTAGGGGAATTCTACGACGAGGAAGAAAAGTTTTTACGGTTGGAAGATGCAAACGCCGAAAGAGAAGAAGGAGAAGGAATTGATATTTATGCAATCAAAGGAGGAAATCCCCCGGAGAAGGGTGCAGAGACTAATAAAGGTAAAAGAAAGATTGAGAATGACGGGGACAGGTCAAAGCGGCAACGGAGGGAGCCGCGATTCACCACTTAAACTGAGCTGAATGAGAGTCTGGAACGAATTTATCAGGATACCAAGGAGCAGGTTCCGTATCGTAGACCAATGCGAAGGGATCCAACCTCTGACGAAAGAAAATAAGATAAGTTTTGTGTATTTCATGAATTGAACGGTCATAACACTAACGACTGTAGGCATCTGAAGGATGAGGTGGAAGGGCACATCAGGAATGGCATGCTGCTTCAATACGTGAGGAGGCAAGCTCCAGCGGTGGAGTCGGAGCGGCCACCATCTACATCAGCCAGGGGTGGCCTTGAACCGGGACACCGTATGATTATCAATTGATTGAAATAATGATGGACAAGTCGTAAGCTTCCCACTAACACAATTAAATCATTTACACATGTACGAGATCGCGAACGATCCCCAGGCATGCTCTGAATGATCACTGACCGTTTCTAAGTGGGAACTTACACTTTGACATCCTTACTTTGCTTTTGTTTCATTTTGATTTGGTCATTTAGACTTGGTTTGTTTGGACGTTTCTATTTTAAAACTCATCTGTTGAATAGATATTTGATTCTGAAAATTCTGAAATGGCTAAGCTACTTACACATGTACGGGGTCGCAAACGGTCCTTAGGCATGCTTTGAGATGGTGATAAACCGCCATAACAAACGATCCAGGGACCCACTCGAACGTGAGCCTGGTATCGATAATGTTAAGTCCCCCCCCCCCCCCGGGCACACTCATTTGCCTTGAACGACACTCGACCTCGAACGGTCACAAATTCGCCTCGAATGGCACACGATCGCGAACGATCACAATTTGCCTCGAATGGCACTCGACCTCGAACGGTCACAAATTCGCCTAGAACGGCACACGATCGCGAACGATCACAATTTGCCTCGAACGGCACTCGACCTCGAACGGTCACAAATTCGCCTCGAATGGCACACGATCGTGAACGATCACAATTTGCCTCGAACGGCACTCGACCTCGAACGGTCACAAATTCGCCTCAAACGGCACACGATCGCGAACGATCACAATTTGCCTCGAACGGCACTCGACCTCGAACGGTCACAAATTCGCCTCGAACGGCACACGATCGCGAATGATCACAATTTGCCTCGAACGGCACCCGACCGCGAACGGTCACGATTCACTTATTACGTCCGACCTCGAACGGTCACAACTAGCCTTGAACAGCAATCGACCGCGAACGGTCCCATTCCTACATTTGTCGTGAACGGCATCGACCGCGAACGGTCCCAATTCATATCAAATGACTCACGATCCAGAACGATCGTCATTTGAGATCATATGAAACTATCAAGTTCTTTACAGGTTGTTGACAGGATATGAACATCAAACTCAAGGCATTACAAAACACACCTTCCTACCGCAAGGCATGTTTTGGGGGGGCAAATGTTATCTTCCTTTTTGGCAAAGCCGTAATACCAAAAGATTGGTCGAAAACAAAAGACATTTCGTCTCAGAGATTGGTTGCTCTCCGCTTTGCTATGGATATCGATGAATTTTGTCCAAGCCCGCATCTCAAATTTCAAGTCAATCTGAACGCTCGAGTTATGATCGATTCAATTTGAAGGGAAAAACCTAGATTTCGAATCCATCATCGAACATTGGTTCGAACCGATCACCTTCGTGTCGATCATCTTCGAATCCATCGAAGTGCCTCAGATTCGACTCCATCAACTTTGAATCCATCGAGTTCGTATCGATGGACCTCGTATCCATCAGCCAATGTTTGCTTCGTATCCATCAGATCATCGCCCTTCGAATCCATCGAAGGGTTCAAGTTCGCATCATTTGACTTCGTATCCATGGAGAAGTTACAAAGCTCGTATCCATCAGAGAAAGGCTAGTTCGTATCCATCAAGCATCGGTCGTTCGACTCCATCAGTGAAGCCTTGTTCGAACCCATCAATGGAGCACCATTCAAATCCATCGAGTCAACTAGCCATGGTGACGTGTCATTCATCGATGCGAACGTGCCGAGATAAATGGAACCGAAGCGGTCAACTCGGAGCCAAATCCAGATCGAGGCGAAGTGTGCGCTCCACGTCAACACGAAGGCGCGTGCCACCATCGGTTTGAAGCGATAGTTTCGAACGCATCGATTCGAACCAAACAGCCACACGAGGAATCCCATTTCGTATCCATGATAACTCGAGATCCACAAGTCCAAATGCCACGAAATTTTCACAGATGCTTGCATACATGTTGAAGAATGTCCACACCAAATTTCACCTCGATTGGATGATTTTCTGATCGATTCGAATGGAGTTCGAATCGATGCCAAAGTGGGCCCAAATTTCTTGAGGCCGGGCGCGTGGGCCGCCTCACGTGCCAGAAGAAGTCTCCCTAAGTTTCAGCGCGATCTCAGCCTCCTACGTCTATAAATAGCTCCCTGAAGCCTTCAGAAAAGGGGATCTTTTGGCCATTCAATGTTCAGACTATGCCGGATTCAATTCTACTCTTTTATGCCGCTGTTGTAATCAAGTATCAGAGCTATAACTTGCTGTAATTCGCTGTAATCGATTGAAATCATCAAGTGAATCAATAAAGACGTAAGCTTCAGAGTGGACGTAGGCAAGATCGTCGAACCACTATAAATCCTGTGTTTGTGATTGTTATTCGTGAATTATTGTGATTGTTATTGCTTAGATCTGAATTCTATATTGATTGTTGCTGATTTATGTTCATAAACGGGTGCTATCACGATATTGGGTGTTTGTGACCAATTTTGGCGCAAACAGTTACAATAATCCACTAGGTCTCTTTTACTCTGCCTTTACCAGCTGGCATTTCATACACTTCGAGATGAACACCCCAACATCCCTCTTTATACCTTCCCAATAACAATTTCATTTCATATCTTAGTACATCCTGTTAGCTCCAAGATGAATAGTTAACCTAGAATGATGACACTCTTGTACCACTTCATTTCTTAATCCATTAACATCGGGAATAGATAATCTTCTATCCTTATAAAGACAACCTTCTCGGTCGAGTTCATATTGCTTCATGTCTTCAGATTCTACTCCTTCTTCCCTCCTTGCTATGATCTTTGCTAGCTTAAATCTTGCTTTTGACTAGTACCGGTCCTTTCAATTAGAGTAGGCCTGATCGACAAAATTGCTAATATTTTTGGTTCCAGCTCGCAGTGTGGTCTAAAATCATAACCAGTAATGTACTTTATCATCTTCCGTTCCAAAAACATTTCCCCCAAACTAGAGTATCTTATATTCAATGCATCGGCGACTACATTCCTTTTTCTTGGTGTATAGGAAACACTATAATCATAAGAGGCCAAGAAATCCAACCACCGTATTGATGAAGGTTGAGATCCTTGTTAGAGAAAAGGTACTTCAAGGATTTGTGGTTCGTGAACAGATCAACCTTTCTCCTAGTAGATAATGCCTCCAAATTTTCAAAGAAAAAAAATATCGCTTCCAATTCCAAATCATAAGTTAGGCAATTCCTTTCGTGCATCTTTAGTGTCGACGAGCATAGACAACAACTCTTCCCTTCTGCATCAATACCACACCTAATCTAGTATTGCAGGCATTTGTATATATTGTCGGTTCCATATTTCCACTTGGAATGGTCAATTATGATGCACTCGTGAACCTCCATTTCAGAATCCCAAATGCATATTCACACTTCGTATGCCAAATAAAAGTCTTATTCTTCTTCAATAAATTGGTCAACGGTACTACTATTTTTGAGAATTCCTTGGTGAATCATCTATAATATCTTGCCAATCCTATGAAACTCCATACATTCATAGCATTCTTGGGCCGGTTCCAATCTTGGACTGCTGCCACCTTTGTAGGATCCACTGCTACCGAAACGATATGACCCAAGAATCTCACTTCTGCCCACCAAAGTGACAGTTAAAGAACTTCGCTCTCAACTTGTACTTCCTCAATATATCTAGCACAATCCTTAAGTGTGTCTTGTTCTCCTCTTTAATTTGAGAATAGATCAGAATATCATCCACATACACAAGTATAAACTTGTTCAGTTGGTCTCTAAAATCCCGATTCATGAGATCCATAATCTCAAGTCTCAATCCCAATTTGTCTACTAGGTCACTATATATGAATGAATGTAAAGCCCCAGTGTCAAACAAAAATCGAACAGGAACATCACCAATAAAAAGCATACCTTGAATGAAGACTCCCTTCCCCTTCTCCTTCGCTGAGGGAGCACTCGATGAAGTTGGGACTACGTCCAATGCATATGCTTTCACAACCTGCTTATCCTTTACCGGTTTTAGACAATCCTTCTTCTAATTCCCAGGCTTATCATAGTTGTAGCACTTCTTCTTATCACTCACTTTGCAATCCCTAATTAAATGGCCTTTCTCCTTGCACCCATAGCAAATAGGGTCCTATTTACATTTTTGCTAATAATTCTTTTACTGAGACTGCTTCCTCTTTCCATTCCAGTTCTTCATGCCTCCACTACCTTACTATGGTTTTGGCTCTTCCTTCTTAGTGGAAACAATCATAGCTATCTTAGCCTTGGGATATAGATTCTCATGACGAAGTACTTTCACCACAAGCTTCTCAAATAGCTCATCAATGTGGTCAACCAGCTTCTATCAAGATAGTGATCTAAGTCAATGATGAACTTCTTATTCTTTCTCAATGGAATGTCGATGAATGACAACCCATACATTGACAAAGCATTAAAATCTACCATATACTAAGAAACTGACACCTCCCCATACCTAAGATCAACAATTTTTTTGAACAATACCGACTTTTAAGGAATTGAAATGAACTGCTCCTTGAACCTTATGTTAAACTGTTCCCAACTGAACCGATCTTCAGCAATAACAATAGTTATGATGTTCCACCAATTCTTGGCCCGCCGCTGAACTTTTCAGAAAGACAACTTTCTCTTTATAGCGTTATCCACTTCCATATCACTAAATATGTGCTTGCAAGAATCAATCCAATGTTGTACTTTTATGGCTGATTCTGTTCCATGGAATAGCTTTCCTTCCAAGGTAGTAATCTTGGCTCAACTTAGCAAAATTAGCCCTAGGCTCATGCATATAAGCACCTCCACCAACAGTCATACTAGAAGCATTCCTCAATAACGTCACCATCATTATATTGAACATAGCTTGAAATTCAGGCATAGCAGCTCCTGCTTGTGCTCATTCTTCAATTGCTGAAGCAGATTTCACAGTATTACTTGTATGCCGGCTCATTCTTATCTGTAACAAGAATGATCAGCCTCTCATAAAGAAAACCGGGTCAATAGTTCTCATGTGCATGCGACTTATACTACATAATACTATCATATAGTTTTGAAAAACCAAGTACATAACAAGTACGCACTCTCTCGTGTATATATATACATATATATATATATGTGTGTGTGTATATATATATATATATTCTTGATCTAGTCTAAGGAAATAACACCCTCCCCATCTCTATTGGAACATGGTATCAACTCCAGTTAATCGTGTAACCAAAGCTCTAATACCAAATGTGACGACCGTCCTTTACCACTGGCGCCAATAGAATACAATAGTGCAGTGCAATCATGCCAATATAGGATGAGGGATAAATAATAACAAACACAGCATATAACATTTCGTATATCTCACAACGTATGGTAAAAATATAATATTACAAATACAACAAAAGAGATAGTAACAATAATGTAAACTAATCATCAGAGTATAATATACATAGGGTTATACATCAAATGTCAAAATATATAACATGATCAACTCAATAAATGGTTTGAACAAATAGAAATAAGCAGGCACTGCCATTGGCTCCATACTGTTGCTCAGTGGGAAATCTTAGAAATCCATATATGTATGTAGTACGAGATAGCTCCATCAACTCGACCTTCGAACAACTACTGCGTTACCTAAACTCGTTATTTAGTATAATCATTTAAGAATACCCAAGATAATAAGAAGCAAAGTATAAAACCTTCGGTCAGACAATAGTCTGATGTGAGCGGTAAATGAATCTCAAAATAATGTATAGGTAATTATGATAAGGAACAAGAGTACACAAAGCATACCTGACCTGTCCCTACAAACAAAGAGTTAGCATATAACACTATAATGTGCTACTCTATAGTATCCTAAAGGTACGAGACAAATTACAATAGTGGATGTCCGGATAACCCTATCTCCAATACCTATTCCCAATGATATCCACGAGTGATATCCCAGTAAAGAAAGTAGTCAAAGCAACCATAGTATCCATCAAGCAATACTCACTATCAATCATCTATATGCTTTGAATATATGATAACTCATATGGGCTTCTTAACGTCATGGACCAAAAGAACGCCAGTTTTCATTATACTCTCATATCACATTGCTCAAAGCTCGATATGTGAACCATTACCCAAAGCTAGACACTAGACCCAAAGCCGCTGGTCTAGGGTATACAGGTCCCTCAATTAACCCATGGATGTCTCCAATTACAATAGCCCCTGCTTCGAGTACAACAGAAAACACTCTAAGTTACCAATGGTTCCTTAGCAAACTCACATCTGAGTCCTCCTTTGCTCTATTGGATTCAAAGCCCTTCTATTGTTCAATGCATTTTACACTATCTAGGAACCCACCACATTCCTTATTCCATAACTCTCCCCTTTATCGAGCTTCTATCTTCATTACCTACTCCTACTACGAGTCACAAACCCAAGATACATAGCTTTCATCATGCTGTTACTTCGCAATCCAACCTTGATGCGAATGAGCCAACACCTCCAGTATGATCTGTAAAACCTCTACTGCAGTCCTCAAAAGTTCGACTATCCATGGACTTACCATATCATGTCGGTACCTACCTCTCCTACTTGTTGGTGCTGATCTCTCCACTTAGCCAACTGATGGCCGAGTTTTCTTCCACTCCTTCCTTGCTTCTATTATTCCATGCCTTGATGCTTGGCCCTGATCTATCCATCCAAACATCTCGATATAGAAATAAGTCTTCTCTTAAAAGCACTCAACTTCACATTCTAGAAACAAGTCTACATAGCCTCCAATACTTCACCAATCACCTATCCATCACTTTGGGAAAACCTCCACTAGCTTGCTCTTAGTCCCTTTAAAATCGCTGGCTAATAGGACCAACATAAAGATGTTAGTGTCAACATGAACTAGAACATGACAGTGGCAACATGTTTACTTGAGGAATTAGAACATGCGACTTGATCCATAGATTCCCTCCATACTCCAGATCCTTCCTTCCAAGTTTCATCTAATTTCGATCATCTTTGCTTCCAGTTTGTCGAATTCTCCAATCAATCTTTCTAAACATCCAAAGCACTAACAAACAACATCAAATTACATTAAAAAAAAACAGAACAACATGCACATACATCCATTCAAGTAGTCAAAACATAAGAATACGATAAACAAGTCGGTTCTTATCTAGATCTACATTTTACATGAATATATGAATAGGAACAAGGGTAGTTGCCAATCAAATTCATCATATGCATGAATTAACATTTAATTAAATTTAGAAAAGTTTTGATGGCCAAAAATCGTGTTAAATCATGCAATTCTACCATATAAACATGTAAAGATAGTAAGAAGGCATAAACCGCTCACTAGTTACCAAATTCAACCAAATTTCAATGTAGGTCAAATATGGACAGCGGCCAAAAGCAACACAAATCAAGAAAATGGATGATCTCTATCTTCTAATAAATGATCTATTCACTATTCTTCACTTTGGTTTAATTTAGAGATTAACTTGGGTGATTTTGGATGAATCTAGGTTAAT
This sequence comes from Allium cepa, assembly GCA_030765085.1. Taxonomy (NCBI): domain Eukaryota; kingdom Viridiplantae; phylum Streptophyta; class Magnoliopsida; order Asparagales; family Amaryllidaceae; genus Allium; species Allium cepa. Next base: position 241,474,157 of record CM060944.1, read on the forward strand.
GGGAGTTTAGATCTGATTTTGGAGAGAGGAAAAAAATTTAATTTGACTTTCCAGCCACCTATTTATAGCAGTTTTCGAATTGACTAATGGGCTTACTAATGGTTTTAATTAATTACACACTAATTATGGCTAATAGTTGATAAAACTTGAAACATGGATAACGTCCTAACCGTATGTCCGTTTGTAACAACCCCTATCTAGAGGCCCAAAACTAAGCAATATAGATGTTGCACTCATCTATAGTATTAGCTTTCGGCTACTAAATATGGCTATGTTAATGGTATCTATAATATCAGAAGCACTTGAATATGAAACCAGACATAGATTTCAAACAACTTTTACTTCATTACATTTAAATAGATGTTCCATATTCAACTTACAAAATCCTACTACAGTCCCAGGCATAGATAAATATATTTATTATAAAATACGCCAAGAGCGGTATATGAAGATGCCCCTTGGATGATCAGAGACATATCATAATAAACTTAATACGAAACACAGTAGAAATACTTTAAAACATAAAACAAGAACTTCAACTCCTAAATAGCAATCTGTTTGCCTCCTGCAAGCCTCTGGTAGCCTTATTCATCATCCTACTAAAACCTGAAAAGACCTTAACCCTTCAGCCTACTCAAATTAATTTTGAGCACCCAAGAGTTTAATGGGAAAACATAAACTTCAAGTCAGACATAATGCCGGTATGAATAATACTATACATCTCGGAATATATATGTTAAGTGAGACTACGCTTCTTAGCGGAACGGGTTTTCCGTCACTAACATCCTTTTAAAACATATCCACTACTACAAAACAGGCCATTTGCATCGTCTCATTTGAATCGGTTGAAGTAAAAACTGATGCAAATAAATAATTTGCATCAGTTCTGTCTTAATAACCGATGCAATTGGCACGTAAAAAGCAATAGGTAATAAAAAATCAAATTTGCATCAGTTGTCACCAACAACCGATGCGAATGAGTCGATGCAAATAGTTGTAGTTGCATCGGTTTTAAAGTCAACCGATGCAACTAAATTAATTTGCGTCCCTTTCGTTACGCACATTTAATTCCCGCCGTCCCAATTTTTTGTGCCGCCTCTTATTTCGCCTGCCTTAAAAAAAACCTAGACCTTAACCAAATCCAAGATTTAATCAACCGAATTCCTCTCCCATTTTCCCTTCACCTTCTTCTCCTCTCTCTCATCTCGATTATTAAATTTCACTAAGAATTGTAAAAACACGGTGACTACCTTTTCTTTCAGTTTTTTTCAAAATCGAAATCAATGAAAATCATGTGGCGAATTTGGGTCATGTTCGATGCTCGCTTGCTGTGAGATTCGCGAGTTCAGGTTTTCGAGAGTAGTGTTTCTGGTTTTGTTCGTCATTGTTGAACGGCGAAGGGGAGTAGGGATGGCCGCGGCGATTTCAGAGGAGGATGGTGGGATGTAATGAGTTGATGGAGCTTGGTCCTGGAATTGCGATGGTGATTAGTTTAGTTTATGCGTTTTAACAACTAGTCAACATCTTTTAACTCGGGTATGGTCACAGTAGTAGATAAGTACCTTCTTCTTTCTACATTAATAATTTTTCTTAGTTGAACAGAAGCGAAACTCCTTCCTGTTGACCATTATACAAGTTAGAGTAGAAGTATATAGCTTGGGTAAAAATTTGCTAGTGATCTTATATGAAATCTCATTCTAAGTCCAGCAGTGTATGAATCTTGTTTTTATGCCTCCTCATTGCCATCTTAGCATAGAAAAATTTCAAGTTGGAATCCCTACTTCGCAACGATGAAATTTTGCTCTGTTTCTTATTGAATTCATGCTGGATTTTAAGTTTTTCTTTGAGCTCTAGATGCAAATTCGGTATTTTATTATACCGATCTTCATCCTCTAGATTTGCATCAAGTTTAAGAAAAGTTGTATTGTATTTCTCCTCTAACTATTGTAAAGAATCAGGTTTTGCTCTTGTCTTATTCCATTGTTTGAAAATTTCCTTAATTGTTTCCAAAAATTGTATGAACTTGTGCATATCTATTCCCCATGTAACAACTTTGAGTCCGTCTTGCATGCATTCTGTATATCATTCAAGTTGATACCATGTGTCGACATATTTGAATGGTTTTCCTTTTAGTTGTTGCAGTTGAAATGTGAGTTGAAATAACAGTGAAGTATGATCATTGAATTGGTCTAGCAACACAATTGTAACTAAATCTAGGAATTTAGTTAACAGTTCATAATTGAGAAGAACTTTGTCCATACTTGTTTCTACACCTCTCCTTCTCTATCTTCGGCCTGTTGCTTTGATTATATTATTGATGTTAAAAATGTTGCATTATTATTTTTTGGTTAATGCCGAAGTGTTTTCATTGATTAATGCGGATGTTGAAAATGAAGCTATTGCTTAGGTCGACTGCTCTGTCCATTTATTATCAAGGACTTGGACAAAGTATATATGAAAAAAAAATTCAAAAAAAGGGGATGAAAAATGTTTGTGTGGGTAAACTAACTGATTATTTATGATAAGTAAAACTGAAACTATTAAGTGGATATAAATAAATTTTCAATTTTTTTATTTTCAAACATATTATGATACCCTTGCATGACATTGAATTATATTCTAATATTTCTAATTACTATCCATAATGATATGTAAAAGATAACTTTTGTGTTATGCTGTTTTTTTTCTACGCAATAACTACTGTTACCGCTTCGAAATCTGCATACCAGACCATATACAAACCAGCGCGCAAAACTTTTGATGCAAATACATATGCGATATTCCACATTGTGAATGAATTATAAGACTTAATATTCTCTGTCCCTTGGTTTTACTGCTCATGTACGCTGAACTTGCACATAGTAAATGTATGCTTGAATCCTTCTTCCTATCTTTCACTTTTATCGAATGCATTTGTAATACACGTAAGTCAAACTCTATACTATACCTGTCAGTATGAAGTATCACAGCACATGGTTGCACAAATAATAAAAAACTGAAATATGTACCGTATATGTTTCGAATTCTATGCCCAGTTTACTTCAAGTTGCCACCTTTTACAATAACAGCATTAGTGCTTTCTTTCTTCTTGACACATGATCAAAAATACAAAGTTTGAACTGTCATTTTGGTGGCACCACCTTCTTTTAATCATGTATTTTGCTCTTTTTAATTTCTACAGAAATAACAAACTCTATGCCTTAGATCATGATCCACCAACTGCTTTAGAGGTGAAATGTATAGGGTTATTACTCTGGAGTAACATTGGAACTTTGGCATGATTTGATTGAGATGGATAGATTAAATTGGTACGGTTTTCAAATATTTGTTTCCTCACCAGCTTTTTTTTTACTACCATTTGGTTTTTGCATATTGCTACTTTTATTTGCTATCTGACTTGACTGCATCATTGTGCAGGGCTCATGATTCAACGATAACCTTTCAATTTTGCACTCACCCATTTGATGAAATAACAAACAGTATTGACCTTCAACTACAACATAGTGAAAGGTTAGCTGACTTATTAAAAAGGTAAACAATATTCTACAACTCAATACATATCCAAGTAAATGAGGTTATATGTAATGTATTCAATTAGTATTGATTCATGTTACAGTCATGCAATTCTTTTATTCGTTCTACCTCTTTGCTTCTGTGCTGTGAATTGTTATTGAGGTATTCATTAAATAAATGTCCAGATTTTATTTCTTTGGTCGTGTAATAACAACTTGTAACTTACTGTTTTTTCTTTCGACATATGAACTTGCTTTATAGCCAACGTAGTTTCCCTTTTTAATACTCTATTGACAGAGACACTGTACAGCACCAAGCGGTTGCTAGCACTGCTGATGCTTCTGCTGGTTGGGGAAGCACTGTTGGTGGTGGTGCTGCTACTGCCACTGGCAGTGGTTGGGATAGTGCTGATGTAGGTGCTGCTTCTGACAAGAAAAAATCCACAGGCCATGGTTGGACTAGCAGAGGCGGTTGGTAATTAGTATATATCCTACTGTTTTGTAAGATAGGAAGGAAATTGGTTTTTTACATGTCAAATCCCCTGCCTTCCTTTTTGGGTGGTTGATTCTGCTAAACAAAACCTTAGCTGCTTAAGGTTATTACAACTGAGAGTACCATCTTTCAACTTTTGGTTTGTAGATTGATATTTTGGTACCATCTTACTACTTTGGTGGTATTTAAGATTGATTATGACTTTGGTTTCAGTCCTACTAAATGTCTACTATTCGTTGAAAGAAAAATCTGACATGTTTAATATACTTGTGAGATATAGCAATCTTTCCACTTGCCGTGTCCAGATATTGTATTGTCAACATCAGAAGAGGTAGCATCAACGAATAAAACACTAGTACTCTATATAGTGTGCAAAAGAGTTCCAATGAAATTGTAAATTTGATTGCAGTCACACACGTAATGCCAGTAATAGATGTGCTTGGTCCAGTAATGCTTATTTTGCCTGCTTACACATGCATGCTCTTATTTTGCTTGCACTTTATACATTAGTCTAGAATCATCCATATACATACTTGAAAACCAGGCTAGTGATCAACTTTATAAAAATGTCAAGGATATAAATTAATCAGGGGTCCTTTCTGTACACATCTATTTAGTACTTTATTTTTTATGTTTGGAAGTTATCTTACAGTTTACAAGTGTTCTTTATGGACAGGTTGAAAGCATATTGCCTAAAGAGCAAGCAGTACATATAGCCCATGTGACAAATAGAAAAGTCATTTGTAAGTATTCTCAATGCTTATTGTTTTCTTTTTGTTTCAAGTCAAACCATGATGCCCTCCTTTTGTTGTGCTTCAGAGGTTTCCATAAGTTATTATTAGGATAAATTAAATGGGCACGTGGCACAAGGAATTAGCTACTTCTAGATTTTTTGCCTCTTTACTGTTTGATTTATTTTAACTTTATCAAATAGATAGGGAACCTTTGCCTACTAAACTCTTCCCCAAAGATGATCATGTTTGATGGAAAACTATTGGAACCTGAAAATAAACACAAGGACACAAATTTTCAAGTTTTATATTGAAACTGTAGGGTCAGTTAATGTGAAAAGGATATAGATGTGCTATATACGATAAGAAACATAAACAGCACTAGTTATGCAGTATATCTGTGCTATGGTAAGAAACAAATGAATGTAGGCCATATATGCACATGAATTACCTGAAGTTGGTCGGCAACATTGACTATAAACCCATTGCATAGAAAACACATACTGTTTTGCATAGGAGAGGATAAAAAAAATAGAACAAGGTGAGGATTCAGAAGCTACTAAAGAAACGGAACACCAGCAGTTGGTTTAATCACATATAACTACATTAATTTGTTTCTCTGAGTAAATTGTTGATTTTTTGATGCTATAGGCTGAAAGTTGGAGCTTATCGTGTGTATCTGAATACGGTTACTCAAGATTACATGCTACTAAAGGGGATTTAAGTCTGGAGGTGAGTGTAACTTAAGATACTTTGTTTTATCAAATATAAAGTATAAACTGATTATAAAAAATTATACTTCATTTACGTTAATTTTGCATTCAGTTTGTCAATTCAAACACAAAGGCAGTGCAAGACAAGTTCCATATTATCAAGAACAACAGCAAATAGAATGACATATACTTGTGCATTAGAGTGTTTTTTCCTTTTTCTTTTATACTTATGATGGGAGGGTGTAATCAAAAGAAAGCGTTTGTATATTGGAAATTATGTATGTGTATTACTCAAGTTATGATTGATCTAAGTAAATATACATATTTACATTAGCAGTAATTACTACTCATTAGCTGCCAGAAATTACTTGTGTATGTTTTTTCTTTTATATATATATATGTAAAGATTATCAATAATACATATATATAGTCTATTTGAGTACTGTAATAATGGTTTCTGAGGGATTAGTTTGCATCGGTTGTTATAAAAAACCGATGCAATAGAGGGATTAGTTTGCATCGGTTTTCAACAACAACCGATGCAACAAGTTCCTTTGTTGCATCAGTTTTTATTACAACCGATGCAACATGGGGGCTGTGTTCAAGCCAAAAACCATGATATTTTGCATCAGTTGTTAGTAACAACCGATGCAAAAAGGACCTTTTTGCATCAGTTTCAGAACTGATGCAAAAGTGTTAAGCCTGTTGCATCGGTTGCATATGCATCAGTTGTTGAACTGATGGAAAAGGGGGGTAAACAACCGATGCAAATGGCCTGTTTCGTAGTAGTGATCTTTGCAAAACTTTTTCCTGTAATCAAAACTATTTAAACACTGTAAAGCATCATTAAGTAAAGATACATAAACATAATGTAATAATGAACTGTCTGTTCAAACACATAAGTTTTGTTTGGATAAATTTTAACCTTTGGCTGACTCGGGCCTACTAGACAATATAACCAAAATTAATCTAACACCTGTTAGTTATTCTTATTTTGCATTATCTATCCTTAACTATCAGTTAAATACTTCACTTTTGGATGGTCTGTCCTTAACTGTCTATTAAATACTTCTCTTTTGGAGGTCTATCCCTAAATTGATCATCTCCTAGGTCTTGCTAATCCTAATGGTTTTTAGGGATCACTAATGACCTATTTGTATACAACATATATTCCTTTCATTGTGTAATCATAATTTTAGTCTACTAGTGAAAAAGCCCCACACATTGGAATTTTGGACAACAATTAGCTGGGGCTAATAACTAAAGTGTAGGGCGCGGCCCCATACTAGTCCCATCTGGTATTCTAATATCTGAGTCATTTTTTCACTTAAGGATCCCCTTCCATAATTTTCCTTGAAAACATTTTCAAGATGATTTAAAACCTTTAAATCAAATTAAAATAAGGAGAAGTATATAATCTTTATACTTTCAAAATCATATCACCATGTCATATATATGTATATATTCTTTTCTCAAACTTTAATTGATGTGAACATTTAACCATTTGAAAGAACCTCTTTCTACACTTTTGAAATCCTCTCTTTCAAAATCAAACATCAAACCTTTTGAAAACAATAAAACTTAGACGTCCTTCTTTAAAATCACTTTAAAACATTGCCTTAGAAAAACGTTGGAGAACCTTCCATCTCAAGCCTTTCGAATTCATTCAAAATAAACCTTTCGAAATTATAGAATTAAAACCTTTCAAAATCATTGAACTCAAAAATTTCGAAATCATTCAAATAAACCTTTCGAAGTCATTCACCTAAAACCTCTTGAAATCATTCACATAAACCTTTCGAAGTCATTCAACTAATTTTTTTGAAATCATTCACTTAAACCTTTCGAAGTCATTCAATTTAAATCCTTCGAAGTCATCGAACCTTTTAAAACATAAACCTTTCAAAGACTTACTGGGTTCTATCCAAAACAGGTGAAAAACATTCGTTTAAAACCTTTTGACTCTATTGGAAGCAATCTTTCGACTAAGTCGAAACCTCTGGTTCGAAATCTTGGTTATAATTCACTTAGAAAACAAGGGTAAGCCACCAAATTCGAAAGCTTCCTTCGAAAAGCATTGGGAGAAGCGGATGGTTTTAAAACAAGAAGATCTTTCGCCTTTGTCAAAAGGTTCAAAACAAAACATTTATAAAGCCTCGGTAACCCTTTGACTATGTCAAAAGGTTCAGAACAAAATAGTGATCAAATAGCAGTAACTTGTAGACTGTGTCGAAAGGTTTAAAACCTTTATTTTAAACGTTTGACCTAATTGAATGCAACCAAGTCGAAAGCTCTAATTTGAAAGCAATGCAAGTGAATGCTTTATTTTATAAAACAAATATACTTCAACCTCTTTAGCAACCAACCTTTCAACTAGGAACCCTTCGACCTTGTTCTATTCATTACATACCAAGATACTTGACACCATATGCACTGAACTTTGACCTTGTCGAAAGCTAACCTTTTGTAACAACCCATAAATTTTGTAAATAATTTCAATTCAACTTTTATTTGAAATTTTGATTTTTAAATCATTTAAATTTGAAATTTTGGAATTTTCCAATGTAATTTGGATTTTGGTTTAAATTTATTTTCCAAATATAATAAAGTAAAGATTTTCTGAAAATTTTATATTTTGGTCAACTATGGTCAAACTTTGACTTTTAATTGAAATTTTTAAATTTGAATTTTTAATTTCCAATCTTTTTTCTTGATACTGTATTTTATTTTGATATTGGATCTGCTTTTCATTTCGTCAAATTCTGTTTTATACTTTTTAAATATGATAAATTTCAGCGTTTTACACGCGATTATTTTCAGCAATTTTCTATTTATTTTCTATTCTATATTTTCTACTTCATTTCTATTTTTTTATTTTATTTCCAATTTTTTGTTTTGTTTGGACTTTTTATTTGATTTTTATTTGTATTTTGGACTTAGGAAATTCTAAAGGACTTAAGTTTCTTTTCTTGGAAATGAAGTAATGTCTTTTCTTTTTCTAACTGTTCAAAACTTTGATTGCCCTAGTCGTTCACTTCTCATTTACTTCTTAATTCACATACAAAACTCCTCATTCATATCTCTTCTCATTTTCATTTCCTAACTTCAAACTTTTACGGTAAGTTCTCATGTCTTCCTCTTTGTCCTTTCCTTTTCTCTTTTCTATTGTTTTTCTATTTGCAAGGCTCGGCCACCACCTCCTATTGCCGACCATCTCCTCGTTACCGCCGCCACCTGACCGACCTCCACCACCCCATCATCATACCTTACCAAGCTGTGACCACCTAGATCCAAAAAATCCATCACAAAGTTGCTTGAAACCCTAGCCGAGCCTCTACAACACCAAACCCCTCTTTGCTTGCCTCGACCGCCCCTTATTCCTCCACCACCTTGCCTTGCTGTGACCAATACCACACCATAGCCGTGCCACTCCAGATGTGACCACCATGGTCGAGCCATGTTAGCATAGGCCGAACCCAAAATATCACTATATCCTTACCTTTTTGCCTTCTATATGAGTTTTGGTTACCACCCCTTCATATTCTAAGCTTAGTCATGCCTTTGCTTGCCATAGCCGAACACATATGCTTCAGATCTAGTCATGGCCGAGCATGACTTGATGATGGTCAAGCCAATTTATGTTGTGGCCGAGCTACTTATATTGGTTAACCAATATTTGTTTCATTTTGATTCATATTTGTTCCTGGTTTCGATTTATAATCTAGTGTTGAATTATATATTTTTATATGTTGTATTTGTTTGTGTACAAGATTTGAATCTTGGATCTTCATCCACTCAAATCTAGTTCGTGCATTGTCATGCTTTTTGAAGTTCGGTTATGTGTTTTGAATTGTTATCTCCGGCTTTAGAAGGTGAGTTATCACTCTCGACATTCGTACTTATATAGTTGCGAAACAATGGCAATTGAATTGTAGTAATTGATATGCTATGCTGATAGTAATTCATATATGCCTGCGATATGATATTTCATGATGTTATAACCTGATTATATGCGTGTTACATCATCTGATATGATATGCCATGTTATACTGTTTATTTATTTCGGCTTTTCACACTGCGAGTTCCCTATTAGTGCAGAATCACTAAGGGTTGAAATGATACATACCCGAACGGGCTTTAAATAGGGAAAAATCGTTATGAGCTGAAATGATATGCTCAAGCGATTTTTATTTTATTTTATTTTATTTGACTTCGGATTGCAGTTTGAAATGATAAAACCCGGATTTTTATTTTTAATTTACGGATTAAAATGATACATATCCATATCACTTTACTTAGGTTAGAAAATATTATACAGACCCGTGGTTAATTTTAAACATTTTCTGAAATTTTTTAAGTGGTTTTGAAAATTTAAAATATGAAATTTTAACTTAAATTGAATTAAATGATTTAAATAAATGTTATAGTGATTTTCTATAAGTTAAAAATGTATAAGTAAATAAATGGTTTAAAAAGTAACTTAAAATATGGCTTAACTTGATAATTGAAAATTTAATTTTCAAATGGAAATGTTAAGCTTAACTTAGTAATAAGAATATTTTATTTATGAAATGGGTATTTTTAAAATAAAGTATTAAGCTATTTGTTAAGATAAAAAGTTAAGTAAAATAATGTACTTTTGACTTAATAAATGAATTATAGTTTAATTTGGATATTTTATTTATAAAATTTTATTTTATTTGATCATAAGTTAATGATATCCAAATAAAATTTTCCCAAACGTGAGATATGTTTTAAAAGTTAAAAATGGTGAAAACTAAAATTATAATGTTTTTGAAATGTTATAATAGACCTTAGATTTGTATTGGCAGCATTTCCAAAATGCTTCGGTTTTGAGGTAGCGTTTTTCTAAGTGCTAGCATTTCTAAAAATGTACTGTTTTTCTAAATACCACTATATCTGCAGTAACGTTTTCTAAGTGTTGCTGTTTCTGAAAAGACAATATTACTAAAACACTATTTTATTTACAGTAAAGTTTTCTAAGTGTTGTTGTTTCTAAAAAGACAATATTTCTGAAATACTATTATATTTACGGTAACGTTTTCTAAGTGGTGCTGTTTCTGAAGGATAATATTTTCAAACTGCTACTATATGTATTATCACATTTACCAAGTGCTACGAATGCTATGATACAATGTCTTTTTTTGAAATTGTTATAATTGAATGAACTTAGAAATGCTATAACTTTGGAAATGAATTTTTTTGTAAGATATTGACATCAAATTTAAATGGTTTAAATGAATATGTTTTGATTTGAAATATAAACTGTTTTGAAATGTATAACCACGGGTTATAATAACGTTTGGTTGTTAAAGCGATCGGGATCGGATGTTTTCATACTCTCTGCAACTTCGATAACCACTTTAACGACTGCGTACGCGGTGGAGATTCCAAAATGAAGTAGGATGGTGGCGACGTTCTATTAAGGTATATACGTGGAACCGACTCCTATGAGTTGGCATAAGGTGGCTAAAATAGAAGCAATCAACGGGCTAATGAGGTAGCTCATCTTATCGGACACACTTCTTCGTATGTCGTTCCATTACATTGTGATTGACTGGTGAGCACCTTTGATTTTTTGGGAGTGTGGCTCGAGGTGGGCGGTAGTGGCTGCTACGCGTTACCACTGGCTCGGAAGTGAAATTGGTATATCTACCTTGGCATTGCCTAGTTGTTCCGTGTCACCTACCCTAGCGCACCTTGTACGAGTTTTGATTTGTGTCGTACCTATGGAGTATCCTTTGGTGGCTTCCCGATCAGGAGGGACTATGATACGGTATATACTATTGGCACTATATATGTGTTAAGGTGGAAAATGTAAAGCGTTAATGCTATTTTTAAGTATGTTTACTTTACTTTAGACATTATTATTATAGCGTATATTACTACATAGTAAATAGTTTAACGGTTAAAGGATGGGCGGTCCCAAACATCCTTTAAGTTACATGTGCATTTTACAGTTCACTTGAGTTGGTTTACATTGTATAAGTATGTATGTCCTGACTCGAGTGTTTATGTTTCTTTTCTTTACACTCAGGTCAGCCTATGTATATCAGCTTTGGATTTCACCTTCTAGAGCTAAAGGATTTACTGGAGACTATCTATCTACCTAGTTGTTATCTATTTCCATTCAATATTTTCTATTCAGCTTATGTACTAGTGGACCTTTATGTATTGGGAATTCTGTTGTATTTACTTTTCAAACTCTAGATTTTGTACTTGTTTTATGACTCTGCATTGTAGTAGCTTCATGAACTACTATGGTATTTTATTTCCGCTGCGATTTATTCTGATTTATCTGTGTCTGTGATTCTGTGATTGGTTTTATTTGCTCCAAATTATATTACAATCTACTGTTTTGAATTATTCAAGTCAGACATGTGTGGTTTTATTGTCGATTTGAATGGTCCAAAATCGTGGTTCGTTGCATTTGGTATTAGAGCTTTGGTTTTAGGCAAACCTTAGCCTGTGGAGCAAAACTCATTAGAGATAGGGTAGAAATGCCATAGAATGAGTGAAATCAATCTTGGAATCCTTTCTTTGTGAGAGAATATATTTTAAAGTATAAAATGATTTTTTTCAAATGATTTTCAAAGGATTTTAGAAAATTATTTTGATATAAACTTTGCTTGTTTTGAAATCAAATTTTCCTTAACTTCTTTCTTTTCCTTATCCACCTTGTTATTATTAGTAATTTCTTTGTTTAGGATATTCGTTCTTGTTGAATCTTATCTTATATAACCTTGTATTTGTTTCTCAATTACCTCTGTACTAAAATTCGTTCTTATTTTTTAGGATGAGTCGAAGGAATGCTAGAGGCAGAGGTTGTGGTGTTGCCCCAGTTCCTGAGTCTGCTGCATCGGTTAGTTTCACTGCTCTCTGTAAGGAATACACCGAGCTTGGTGGAACCAAATTTACCGGATCAGAGAGCATTATCGAGGCTCAGCAATGGTTGAAGGGATTGGAGAGGATCTTCTCCGGCCTTGAGATCGCTGATGCTTAGAAGCATCAGGTGGAAGCTTGGTAATTGAAGGGAGCAGCCTTGGATTGGTGGGAGACAATTACAGCTCACACAGTCGAGGCTGACATTTCTTGGAAGCAGTTTAGGTATCATCTTCTACTTGTCTTGAATTTGGTTCAATTTTTCCCTTTTGAAATCTTTCTCATGTTTCTTTATCGTGCTTTAGGGATGCTTTTATTGTGAAATGGATGCCTGAGGCAGGGAAGTCTCAACTGTAATGGGAATTCATGGATCTGAAACATGGTGATATGTCATTTTCTGAGTATGAGAGGAAGTTTAATGAACTTTCTAAGTTTGGCCCTAATTTGATTGAAACTCCTCTCAAGATGAATGAGAAGTTCATTGCTGGTGCTCGTTCGGAGTATTATGATCATCTCATCGCTCATGTGCATAGTTCTTTCACTAGTCTGATGGATATGGCCATTAAATATGAGAATCCTACTTCTAAGGATCCTCCAGTTGCTCGTTCTGCTCCATCTCAGTCTTCCTCTGGTAATCCTTAGAAGAGAAAGCCCAATTTTCATCAATAGAAGAAGAATTGGAACAAGTCTCCAGGTTTGGGATCTTCTTCTTCTCAGAGGCAAACTGTCGACCTATCTACCATCACTTGCTTCAGATGTGATCAGAAGGGACACTATGCTAATAGCTGTCCTACTTTAGCTGGTGCTGCTGTTCCTCCAGCTCAGTTGACCAGGCATGATCTCTGTCATATTTGTCTACAGCCTGGCCATTTCAAGAACAATTTTCCCACTCAGCAGAATGGCAAGTCATCTGGTATTTTTGCTGTTACCTTTGCTTCTTCACCTGCACCTGCTCCTGCTTCTGCTCCTAGTGATACACAAGGTACTCTTCGAGGCACTTTTTCTTTGTTTAATTTTTCTGTTTTTGTTCTATTTGATACTAGACCTTCTTATAGCTTTATTTCTATGGATCTTTGTAATAAATTTGTGCATCTTCTTTCTCCTTAGTTTGCTCCTGTGCCTTTATGTGTTTCAAACCCCATTGGTGGTCCTGCGAACCTTAGTAGGATTTATAGAAAGGTGAAGCTCTTCTATTCTGGTTACTGGTTTTCTGGTGATTTCTATGTTCTGGGTTTTGATGCTTTTGATCTATTGCTTGAAAGTGATTGGCTGAAGAGGCATGAAGCTGTTATCTCTTGTAAAACTCGAACTGTTACTCTTGTTGGTGACAAGGGTGATTCTTTGGTGATTCAGCGTTGTTTGCCTCAGGATTTTGCTGGTTGTTTTATTTATTCCCTTGATGCTTCTCCTGGTGATATTCATTTGAATCCTGTAGTCAAACTCTATCCTGATGTGTTTGGTGAAGTTATTTCTTTACCTCCTAAGTGGGAAATTGATTTTCATATTGATCTTATTCCTGGAGCTCGACCTGTAGCTCTTCCTTCCAGAAGAATGGCACCTTGTGAGAAGGTTGAGTTGAGAAAGCAAATTAAGGACTTGTTCTCCAAAGGTCTTATCAGACTTAGCCATTCAGAATGGGGAGCAGCAGTGGTTTTCGTTACTAAGTCCGATGGTTCTTTGAGGATGTGTGTTGATTGTAGGGAGCTGAACAAGCTCACTATAAGGAACAAATATCCTATGCCTCGCATTAATGATATGTATCATCACCTCCATCGAGCTACTATTTTCTCTCAGCTTGATCTTGCCATAGGTTTTCACCAGCTCAGAGTTCCTAAGGAAAGTATTCCCAAGACTGCTTTCCGTACCGAGAATGGTTTCTATGAATGGTTAGTTATGCCTTTCGTTTTGACTAACGCTCCTACTTTCTTTACTGATTTGATGAATCGCGTTTTTCGTCATGTGCTTAACAAGTTTATTCTAGTCTTTGTTGATAATATCCTTGTCTTCTCTAAGTCAAGGGATGAGCTTGATTCGCATTTGAAATTTGTTCTGGAGACTCTTAGAAATCATCAGCTGAGGCTAAATTCTCGAAATGCCATTTTCTGGAAGGATGAAGTCTGATTTCTCAGGCATATTATTTCTAGTAATGGAGTTTCTGTTGATCCAGTCAAGATCGTTGCGATCAATGTAAGTCTTTCCTTTCTTCTCTTTCTCTAATTTGATCATTCTATCTTTTCTGTGGCCCTTATTTCTCCCTATTATGTTGCAGGATTGGGAAACTCCTATGACTCCATCTGATATTCGTAGTTTTCTGGGCCTTGCTGGTTATTATCGGAGATTTATTAAGAATTTTGCTCGGATTTCTGCACCTCTCACTGCTTTGACTCGAAAGAATGCTAAGTTTATATGGAATAATAAGTGTAAAGCTGCATTCAATGAGTTGAAGCATAAGCTTACTTCTACACCAGTGCTTACTAGTTCCAAATGGAAATGAGGGATTAACGGTATACACAGATGCTAGACGTGAGGGTTTGGGAGCTATTTTAATGCAGGATGAGAAGGTCATTGCTTATGCCAGTCGCTAGTTGAAGACCCATGAGGCCAATTATGCAGCTCATGATTTGGAATTGCTTGTTGTGGTTTTTTGCTTTGAAGCTTTGGAGGCATCATCTTTTGGGTGCTAATTTTGAGCTATTTACTGATAATCAGTCTTTGAGGTATATCTTCACCCAAAAGGATTTGAATCATCGTCAAGTTAGGTGGCCTGATTTTCTTGCTTCTTATGATCTTGGCATTAGCTATACCCCTGGGAGAGCTAATGTTGTGGTGGATGCTTTGAGTCGGAAGAAGGCTATGTTGTGTCAACATGTTGTTTCGTCTTCTCCTCTTTTGGAGCGTATCATTGCTAAGTAGGACGAGGATAGGATTATTAGGTTGATTAAGGAGAGTGTTCGTAGTAGAGTTTGTGGTAGTAGTCCTGAGGGTAGTGGAGCTCAGATTGATGATAGAGGGATTTTGAGGATTAATAATCGGATTTGTGTCCCAAATGTCGATGGATTAAGGCAAGAGTTACTTCAACAAAATCATCGATCCATACTTTCTATTCATCCTGGTGTGATGAAGATGTATCAGGATATGAAGACGCTTTATTGGTGGTGGGGTATGAGGCGAGATATCTCTATCTTTGTTAGTAGGTGTGCGACTTGTCAGCAAGTCAAGGCAGATCATTAGAAGACCCTGGTTTGTTGCAGCCTCTTGAGGTTCCTAATCGGAAATGGGAACAAGTTTATGTGGATTTTATTGATGGATTGTCGAGGACTCGAAGGGGTAATGAGAGTATTTGGGTTATTGTAAATAGATTGACCAAGTCAGCTCATTTCATTCCGATCAAGTCTACCCTTTCTGCTTCCAGTTTGGCTGAGATCTATATGAGGGAGATTGTTCGTCTCCATGGTGTTCCTATCAGTATTGTTTGTGATCGAGATCTTATCTTTACTAGTCAGTTTTGGAAATCTTTTTAGGAATCCTTAGGTACTCATCTGAATCTGAGCACTGCTTACCATCCACATACCGACGGTCAAACGGAAAGAGTGAATCAGATTCTTGAGGATCTTCTTCGTGCTTGTGTTCTTGATTATGGAGGATCATGGTTATTGAATTCACCTGTAACAATAGTTAGCAGGTATATTATCAATCTTCTGTTTTAATCTTATCTTGGTCTTTTATCCATCTCATTATGTCTTTGAATTCAGGCTAGTATTGACATGTCTCTATTTGCTGCTCTTTACGGTATACCTTGCAGATCTCTGTCTTGCTTGATTGAATCCCGTGGTCATTTGGTTCTTGGCTCCGATATGATTCTGGAGGCTTCTAAGAAGGTTGAGGAGATTAAGAGGAAGATGAGGAGTGCTTAAGATAGGCAGAAGAAGTATGCTGATCGGCGTAGGAGGAGTTTAGAGTTTTCTATTGGTGATCTAGTTTTCCTTAAGGTCTCTCCCTTACGAAGTCTGATTCAGTTTGGTCGGAGAGGGAAGCTTTCTCCCAGGTTCGTTGGTCCTTGCCGTATCTCAGAGGGGATTGGTTCTTTAGCTTATCGTCTAGATTTGCCTGAGAATTTTTCTAAAGTGCATAATGTATTCCATGGTTCGCATCTTCATCGATATCTGCATGATCCATCTTTGATTACCTAGCCTTCTTCTCTTGGGAGTTTGGATATTGACCCTAATCTGACTGTCGAGAGG
Organism: Allium cepa; assembly: GCA_030765085.1. Classification (NCBI taxonomy): domain Eukaryota; kingdom Viridiplantae; phylum Streptophyta; class Magnoliopsida; order Asparagales; family Amaryllidaceae; genus Allium; species Allium cepa. The sequence goes on from CM060944.1 coordinate 241,490,750, forward strand.
AAACCACTTTGTATTATCGAAAGAGGTACGAAGCAGTTGAGAAGGAAATCTATCAACCTGGTCAAAGTGCAGCGGAGTACGGATGATCGGGATTGTACCTGGGAGACGGAGGAGAGCATGCGTGCTTCGAATCCGGAATTGTTTGTTTCAGGTACTATTTGCTTTTCTATCCTATCTTTCCTTGTTTCCATGTCTCGTTCCTTTTCGAGGACGAAAAGTTTTGAGTGGGACAGAGTATAACAACCCATAAATTTTGTAAATAATTTTAATTCAATTTTTATTTGAAATTGATTTTTAAATCATTTAAATTCGAAATTTCGTAATTTTCCAATTTATTTTGGATTTTTGATTAAATTTATTTTACAAATATAATAAAGTAAAGATTTTCTAAAATTTTTATCTTTTGGTCAATTATGGTCAAACTTTGACTTTCAAGTGAAACTTTTAAATTTGAATTTTTAATTTCCAATCTTTTTTCTTGAAACTGTATTTGATTCTGATATTCGTTCTTCTTTTCTTTTTGTCATATTTTGTTTTATAATTTTTAAATCCGATAAACTTCGGTGTTTTACACGCGATTATTTTCAGCATTTTTCTGTTTATTTTCTATTCTATATTTTCTATTCAATATTTTCTACTTCAATTCTATTTTTTTATATTTTATTTCCTATTTCTATTTTGTTTGGACTTTTTATTTGACTTTTATTTGTATTTTGGACTTAGGAAATTCTAAAGGACTTAAGTTTCTTTTCTTGGAAATGAAGTAATGCCTTTTCTTTTTCTAGTCGTTCAAAACTTTGATTGCTCTAGTTGTTCACTTCTCATTTACTTCTTAATTCACGTACAAAACTTCTCATTCATATCTCTTCTCATTTTCATTTCCTGACTACAAACTTTTATAGTAAGCTCTCATGTCTTCCTCTTTGTCCTTTCCTTTTCTCTTTTCTTTTGTTTTCTATTTGCAAGGCTCGGCCGCCACCTCCTATTGTCGGTCATCTCCTCCTCACCACCACCACCTCATCGACCTCCACTACCACATCGTCATACCCTACCAGGCCGTGAACACCTAGATCCAAAAACTCCTTCACAAAGTTGCTTGAAACCCTAGCCGAGCCTCTACATCACCAAAACACTCTTTGCTTGCTTCGGCCACCCCTTATTCCTCCACCATCTTGCCTTCCCGTGACCAATACCACACCATAGCTATGCCACTCCAGATATGACCAGACCCGATCCAAACTTTAGCAACCGTGGCCGTGCCATGTTAGCATAGGTCGAACCAAAAATATCACCATATCCCTACCTTTTTGCCTTCTACATGAGTTTTGGTTGCCACCCCTTCATATTCCAAGCCTAGTCGTGCCTTTGCTTGCCATAGCCGAGCACATATGCTTTAGATCTAGTCATAGCCGAGCATGACTTGATGATGGTCAAGCCAATTTGTGTTGTGGCCGAGCCACTTGTATTGGTTAAACAATATTTGTTTCATTTTGATTCATATTTGTTCATGATTTTGATTTATAATCTTGCATTGAATTATAGATTTATATATGTTGTATTTGTTTGTGTACAAGATTTGAATCTTGACTCTTCATCCACTCAAATCTAGTTCGTTCTTTGTCATGCTTTTCGAAGTTTGGTTATGTGTTTTGAATTGTTATATCCAAATTTAGAAGGTGAGTTATCACTCTTGACATTCGTACTTATATAGTTGTGAGACAATGGCAATTGAATTATAGTAGTTGATATGCTATGTTGATAGCAATTCATATTCCTGTGATATGATATTTCATGATGTTAAAACCTGATTATATGCCTATTACATCAACTTATATGATATGCCATGTTATACTGTTTATTTATTTCTGCTTTTCACACTACAAGTTCCCTGTTAGTATAGAATCACTATGGGTTGAAATGATACATATCTGAACGGACTTTAGAATAGGGAAAAATCATTATGAGCTGAGATGATAGGCTTAAGAAATTTTTATTTCATTTTATTTTACTTTGGGATTGCGGGTTTGAAATGATAGAACCTTGGTTTTTATTTTTAAATTACGGATTGAAATGATACATATCTGTATCACTTGACCTAGGTTAGAAAATATTATACAGACCCGTGGTTAGTTTTAAATATTTTCTGAAAATATTAAATTTTAACTTAAATTGGATTTTAATGATTTAAATAAATGTTATAGTGATTTTCTATAAGTTAAAAATGTATAAGTAAATAAATGGTTTAAATGTAACTAAAATATGACTTTACTTGATAATTGAAAATTTAGTTTTCAAATGAAAATTTTAAGCTTAACTTAGTAATAAGAATATTTTATTTATGAAATGGGTATTTTTAAAATAAAGTATTAAGTTATTTATTAAGATAAAAAGTTAAGTAAAATAATGTACTTTTGACTTAATAAATGAATTATAGATTAATTTGGATATTTTATTTATAAAATTTTATTTTATTTCATCATAAGTTAAATGATGTCCAAATAAATATTTATGAAATGTGAGATATGTTTTATAAGTTAAAAATGGTGAAAACTAAAATTATAATGTTTTTGAAATGTTATAATAGACCTTATATTTGTATTGGCAGCATTTTCAAAATGCTGTGGTTTTAAGATAGCATTTTTCTAAGTGCTACCATTTTTGAAAATGTACTATTTTTCGACATACCACTATATCTGCAATAATGTTTTCTACGTGCTGCTGTTTCGGAAAAGACAATATTTCTGAAATACTATTATATTTACAGTAACGTTTTCTAAGTGCTGCTATTTCTGAAGGATAATATTTTCGAACTGCTACTATATGTATTATCACATTTTCCAAGTGCTACGAATGCTATGATATAATGTGCTTTTTTAAATTGTTATAATTAAATGAACTTAGAAATGCTACAACTTTGGAAATGATTTTTTTTTGTAAGATATTGACATTGAATTTAAATGGTTTAAATGAATATGTTTTGATTTGAAATTTAAACCATTTTGAAATTTATGACCACGGGTTATAATAACGTTTGGTTGTTAAAGAGACTGGGATTGGAAGTTGTCATACTCTTTGCCAACTTCGAAAACCACTTTAACAACCATGTATGCGGTGGAGATTTTAGAATGAAGTAGGATGGTGGCAACGTTCTATTGAGGTATATATGTGGACTCAAGTCCCTTGAGTTGGCATAAGGTGGCTAAAACAGGAGCAATCGATGGGCTAATGAGGTAGCTCCTCTTATCGTACACAATTCTTCATATGCCATTCTATTACTTTGTGATTGATTAGTGCGCAGCTTTGATTTTTTGGGAGTGTGGCTCGAGGTGGGCGGTTATGGATGCTACGCATTACCACCGGCCTGGAAGTGCAATTGGTATATCTACCCTGGCATTGCCTAGTTTTGCCGTGTCACCTACCCTAGCGCACCTTGTACCAGTTTTGATTTGTATCGTACCTATGGAGTATCCTCTGGTGGCTTCTCGATCAGGAGGGACTATGATACTGTATAGACTACTGGCACTATATATGTGCTAAGGTGGAAAATGTAAAGCCTTTATGCTATTTTTAAGTATGTTTACTTTACTTTAGACATTATTATAATAGCGTATATTACCACATAGTAAATAGTTTAACGGATCTTTAAAGGATGGACGGTCCCAAGCATCCTTTAAGTTACTTGTGCATTTTACAGTTGACTTGAGCTGGTTTACATTGTATAAGTATGTATGCACTGACTCAAGTATTTGTGTTTCTTTTCTTTACACTCGGGTCAGCCTGAGTATCAGCTTTTTATTTCACCTTCTCGAGCTAAAGAATTTGCTGGCGACTATCTATCTACCTAGTTGTTATCTATTTCCATTCATTATTTTCTATTCAGATTATGCACTAGTAGACATTTATGTATTGATATTTCTGTTGTATTTACTTTTCAGCCTCTGGATTTTGTACTTATTTTGTGACTCTGTGTTGTAGTAGCTTCGTGAACTACTATAGTATTTTATTTCCACAGCAAGTTATTCTGATTTATCTTTGTGTGATTCTGTGATTGGTTTTATTTGCTACGAACTATATTACAATCTACTGTTTTGAATTATTCAAGTCAGACATGTGTGGTTTTATTGTCGATTTGAATGGTCCAAAACAGTTGGTCGTTACACCTTTTGACTTTATCGGAAAGTCTGGGTCGGAACGTTTAATACCAGAATTGGTTGAAACATGCCAAAAGCATGATTTCTTTATTTTTAACTTGAAAAGGATAATTTTCAACAAACATGCCTTTATTTATCAAATTTTCATTTGTTAACAAATATTTTTTAGAAAAGTGTTGCCACTATTTTTCAGAATTAAATAATCATTTTATTTTATAAAATGCCCCTTCTCTCTAATTAAATATATAAAATATTTAAGTCCCATGTCTTAAATAATTTTATATATTCATCAAATAACTTAGGAAAATCCCAGAAAAATAGTTATTATTTTACCCGTAAATAATTTTTAACCCAATAAATCATTTTCTTCACCAGAATTTTTTATAGAATCTGCATTAATTTAGATAATTATAAAAATTGAAAACCATCTCTAAAATATCATTTTTGAACAATACTTAAATTTTCAAGGCATTTGGACGCATCTAAAACGATTTTCATGTCAAGCATATCATAAAAACTAACATGAAGTTATATAATTCATCAACAAGCATATGTATAAGCTTAATCATCAAAACATGGCATATACTTGCAAAAACATTTCGAATCTAATAAAAAAAGGAAAACCATATGAAATTGGGATGTATTATTTATTCACCTTAGCTTTGAGATTATAAGATATGAGATTTGATGTTGATTATGTTGATTATCTTCCTTCACTTGAATCTTAGTTTTAATCTTTCCTTGTGAATAATAATGGTGGTCAGCCTAGGTATATTTTTAGTTAGAGTATTGATGAAATGAATTTGAGTTTCATTTCTAAGGGCTTAGGATATAAGTCCTTCCTATTTTCCATATTGACCTTCTCATATCCTAACACATTAGCGTATGTTATATCATCTTAGTTTATACACTAATATAGCAAGGCTACCTTTAGCTAATCAATTCTCAACTTATTAATCTCTGCATTATTTTATTTAATTTTTTTAATTAAACATTTTAAATAATGTTACAAAAATATAGGATGTTACAAACTCCCTACCTTAAAGAATTTAGTCCTCGAAATTATGATAAAGTACACAATCAAAACAATCAAGGCTAAAACGTACCATCTAACAATTCTAGATAAGCATCTCTAATCCTGCTCTCAGTCTACCAAGTATAGTCTCTAGCATCGTTACTCCACTGGACCTTTACTAATTTGACTATCTTGTTTCTTAACTTATTCTCATCTCTGGCCTCAATCTAAATCGGCTTTCTAACTATAGTCAAATATAGCTCTTCTACTAAATCCTCTAATATTGTAGGTGTTACTGTAGTTTCTGGGTCCCTGATATATTTTCTAAATGAGAAATATGGAATACATCATGGACTCTAGCCAAACTACTGGTAACTCTACCCTATAAGCAATCCTCTCAACAATACAGAAAGGTCCAATGAATGTAGATGCTAACTTCCATGACTTTCCAAATCTGATCACGTCCTTCATCGGTGAAACCTTAATAAACACATAGTCTCCAACTGATAATTCCAAATCTTTCCTTCTTCTATCATTATAACTTTTCTACCTATACCGAGCTTCCTTCATCCTAGCTTGGATAAACTTAATCTTCTCTAGGGCTTCTTTCATCAAATCCAGACCAAGAACCAGTCTATCCTTGGTCTCCAACCAACAGACGAGAGATTTGCATGGTCTTCCATACAAAACTACAAACTGTGCCATCCCAATACTAGTATAATAACTATTGTTATACGAGAATTCAACTAAATGGAGATGACCTTCCCATGATCTCTCGAAATCCAACACATAAGCTCTTAACAATACCTCTAAGACTTTGATGACTCTTTCCATTTGCACATTAGTCCATGGATGGTGAGCGATACTCATATTGAGCTTGGTTCTTGATGATTCCTGTATACTCTTCCAAAACTCACTAGTAAACAATGAATCTCTATCGTTGACAACACTAATAGGAATTCCATGTAGTCTAACCACATTCTTCACAAACAACTTCGCCAAAATAGGTGCCATCCTAGTTGACTTTACCAGAACGAAATTGGCACTCTTTGTCTGTAGGGACCCAGAATTTGACCAAATTAAAATATACTATTTAAAGTGATTTTAAATATGAAATAGGTATGGTTATATGATTCAAAAAATATTAAATAGGACTTGAAAAGAGAAGTAAACACAGAAATATAAACATTTGCCTATATCGACAAAACTGACAAAATGCTGATTTTAGAAAAGTAAGTTTCAATGGTTAAATAAATTATTTTAATTAATTTATGAGTATTTATATTTTTAAATACCAATATACAAATTTATTTTTAAATTTGGTTTACATAAATAAATAGATAACTAAAATGTCAAAATTTGACCGTAAAACATTTTGTCAAAATCAAAATTTTGTCGATTAAAAGTTGTCGCAACGTCGTCGCACCTTTATTTTCTTTTATAAGAACATATATTTAAGTAGTATAAGTATTAATTAATTCACTACTCAAGTTTACTTCCACTAAACATACTTAGAAAATTCTAGAATGAATTAACAAAAAGTAAGCACAAAAAGACAAACATGTCATTTCGAGCAAAAAAGTAAACATCAAATCAAACCAAACATAATTATTATATTCCTTACTTACTTCCTAAATAAAAATAACATAAAGTAATAATTTGAAATGTGATGTTAAGTGTTGAAAAAATAAGGTTGCTTAAAAAGTAAGTGAACGGTGTTTTGGTCTTTTTACAAAATATTATTTTAATCCAAAACTTTTTCTACAAATAAATATCCGCTTTCTCACTTTTTCACTTCTTTTTCTTCCCTTTTCAAGCTTTTCTTTTACTCTCTAATGGCTTCTTCTCTTCTCTTTTCCTTACTAACTTATCTTAAAATCATATTAAATCAACTCCAAACACCACTAAACTTTGCCAAAGACCTTAGAATACCATTAAAAAATGGTTCAGCCTTTGAGAAGTGAATAAATGTTGGAGGAGAGGTTGGAACCCATGGAGACCGAGCACATCAAGAAGGAGGAGGAAGTTTAAGGAGCTCTGGAGCAAGAAAAAGAGAAGGAAGTGCCGCCGGAATCGATTTGAGAATCTACATAAAAGATTGGAGGAGTGAAACTAATCATAAGTACTCAAACCTTAGTTTTATTTTAATATAACTTAAGTTGATAATACACATGTTAAATTAGAAATTAATATGTCAAATATTGGTTGATATTGGATGATAACTTGGTTGATATAATTGTTGATTATATGTTTGTGACATGGATGATAATTTGGTTTGATAAATGGTACGAGAAATGGTTTGTAAGCATAGTTAATTAAATCCATAAAAATGTGGGTATAAAAATTATTTAGTCTCTTAATGATTTTAAAATATCTAAGAAGATTGAAAATGATACTATAATAATATGATATTATAATATGAAATGGAATATGAGTTTGAAATATAAAAATATTGTTTAAATTGAGTTTAAAATGATTTAGAAATATCTTATAAACACGTAAAAGCGTTTCCAAGAAGTTCGAAAAGAGATTGAAAAACAAGTCAAAACTAGGCGCGTCGAGTAACAGTAGTTCGTGTTTTCGCTCCATAAAAGTTAAATGAGTATACAAAGTGGAATGTAGCTTGGAATTCTCCGAGATAAGAATTATTCAGTCTATTATATCCATAGTTTTCCAATTAAGAAAGAAAACCAAGATTTTGTCAAGTAGATTTTGAAATATGTCCAAAACAATTTTTTAAAAACATCGCGGTTATGCAATTCGGAATCCAAAAAGGGATTTTTTTATGAATGATATTTTCAAATGATTAAAAATATGAAATAAATTGGATAATTATATTATATGGTTTAAAAGATATTTGGAATGGTAAATATGAATTTTTAAATATTAAAAAGTTGTTTAAATCAAATAAGCTTATATAGCACTTTCTGCAACACTTATATGATGCGAAATCTATAACCTTTTGAATATGAGTTTAAACGTAACAATTCTTTCCTAAATCTTTTATGAACGACTTTTAAAGAATAATTAAGTAATTTAAAGATGATTTGGAAGTTTTAATAAGAGTTCGAATAGATGGTTAAGAGGAATCGTTTATACCATTTAAATAAAAAGTAAACAATATTGAATGGAACAACAAATTGAGTATGTGGAAATGACTAGTACATTTGTCCCGCTTGTGAGATTTGGAAAGATAAAATAAGGTGTTTAACTAAGGATGCAAATGGAGCAACCAGTGCCTTGAACATACATGGCCTATGTTTTCTCTTCTTTGGCAAGAGGTGGAACAGATCGAAAGGAAAGCTTGGATGCTCTAAAAGATCATATTTAAGTTTTTCCAAAATAAAAGAAAAGACATAAATTCTTTGAATGTTAATTAAGCACTTAACATCTTTTATCGACAATTGGTTTCGAAGGAACCGGGATTGGATTTGGGTTGTAATGTCCCGCCTTTTCGTACGCTTTAAATCAACACACGTGCCAATTCAAACCATACGGAAGGGCGGATTGTTGTGGGGTAAATGAGAAAAAGTAGAGAAAGAAAAACCACAAAATAGGATCTTGCAGTGGAACGATAAAATACAATAATCAATATATAGTTCATAAAACTGTTTACAAAACATTTGATTTTTCTTATACAATAAATATCAGAGTTCACATACCAAAGGATAATAACAATGCAGCGGAATAAAATGGTGTAGTGAAATAATATAGTAGATAATAGTAATATAAATCTTCGTCCTTGTCCTCAAGAGCTAAAGTCTTCGAATCCTGAAATGCTCAGGTTGACCCAAGCAAATTGAAAAGACAAAACACTCGAGTCAGAACTAAAAGATCTTATGTGAGATAAATTAACAGAAATAAATATGAGTGCAGTAACTTAAGAGATGCTCGGGATTCACTTCTCCTAAGGATCCGTTAAACTATTTACTATGTAGTAATATTTCTCTATTATAATAATGTCTAATAGTAAAATAAACTTACTTTTTTCCTAGCATTAAGGGGTTACCCATATAGCCCTTAACACGTAATAGTCCCAGTAGTCCATCCAATATCATGGTCCCTCCTGATCGGGAAGCCACCAGAGGATACCACACGGGCTACGGGAGAAAATCAAACTCGTACAAGGCGCGATAGGGTAGGTGACACGGCACAACTAGGCAATGCCAAGGTAGATATACCAATTACGCATCCGGGCTGGTGGTAACGCATAGCGCGCAGCTACGGCCCACCTCAAGCCACACCTCCAAATAAAAAAATCAAAAGTGGCCACCGAATCAATCCAAAAGTCAAAGTATAATATTGAAGGGATGTGTCTGATCAAAGGTGCTACCTCATTGGCCCGAATCGCTTCTATTTTAGCCACCTTATGCCAACTCACGGGAGTCGGGTCCACGTATTTACCTAAAAGGAAATGCCGCCACCATCCTACTTCATTCTGAAATCTCCACCGCGTACGGTTGTTAATGTGGTTTTCGGAGTTCACAGAGAGTATGACAACTTCTGATCCAGGTCTCTTCAACAACCAATTGTTATTATAACACCGCGGTCTTTTTCAAAATAGTTTATACTTTAAAACTTGAATATAATATCCCTTTTCAAAACCATATAAACACGATATCATTTTTATTTTAAAACCCAAATCAATATGGTATCATTTTATTTCAAATATATTCTTTCCAAAAATCATAGCCCTTTAAATCTATATATCTTGAAACCCATAGCTTTGAAATATAACTTTAATTACTTAAATGGTTTAAATATCAAATTACTTTATATAATAAAAGAGCTTCTTTAATTTCATAAATAAATTCCAAATTCCGATTTGAACCTCCAAACAAACCATTCAAACTTCCATATATTTTAAAGCTTTAAATATTCCACCATTTCAAAACTAATTCTTTGATAATTCCATATATATCAAATTCAATTGCTATTATTTAGATTTGAACGTTTACTTAATAAATCCTATATAATCTAAGTAAAATTTTGAAATTCAAACAACTGGATATTCTTATAATTTATTTAACTTGATAAGTTCATTTATCTCATCTTTATATTCATTTAAATTACTTTAAAACCAAATCAAGTTATAAGAATCATATCCCTTAAAACCTCCATTTATACTTAAATTCCAAGTCAAATTTATTCAAGTACAATTCCCAAATAATTCAATTTAAGCCAATGTCATATTTATCTTCCAACTTAAATTTCATTTAAGTCCATTAAAACTCTATATATACAATATCTTCAATAGGTACTAAACCATAGAATATGAAATAATCAAACTCCATTATTAACTCAGTTTTATTAATCAATTTTTATACATTGCTTAAATTCAAGAATTTAACTATATATATAAAATAATATTCATATAACATCAAAATTTAATACTTATTAAACCGTATATTCCTTTTCAAAACCATAGAAAATCATTTCAAATATTATATATAGACCGCGGTGCATGTATATATTTCTCTATCCTATGGTCAAGTGATACGGATATTTATCATTTCAATCCGTAATTTAAAATAAAATTACGGTTATATATCATTTCAAACCGCAATCCCGAATGAAATAAAAATGCATAATAACTTGCAACTTAAAATAATATATAATACAACAACCATTCATTCATCAACAGATCATACATCCATCAAAACCATCGTCCAAAACAGACAATAACATCAATAAATAACAATTAATTACTGGCAGTTTATTATTCAATAATAAATTTATTTAACTGGCAGTTTATATGCAATAATAAATTGAATAACAATTTAATGCAAATAAATGCAATTTAATTTGAGATGATGATTAAATATATGCCAAACAGTTGTAAATAAATATCAAATCACATCATAAATAAATTTAACAAACATAAGAAATTTTAAAAGTTGTGAGCGGGTTAAAACACTCACCTTTTGAATTTAAATTTAATTTAAACCCAAAAATTTGACCGTCTCCAAATTCGTCCAAACCAACGCCAAACTGTCCGGAATTCCAATATGAACCTAGCGGAGAAAACCGCGCGTGAATCAGATATTGCATTGGGAAGATATACGCGTTAAACCGAGTTGACGCCAAAATTAAATTAAAAACAAAATAAATAAAAATCACCCTCAACAAACGCCACATCACCCTCACCAAGCATAACGCGCACGCTCCAGAAACGCAGAACCTATTTGATCGAAACATTTGACCACCATTTCCTCCTCGCCTACGGCCATCAGAGGCCGACCGACCTTCCCATCTTCCATGTCACGACGAGTCGCACCCAACTACAACCTCGTGACCCTCCATCGGCCCGTTGTCGTACGCGAAAACGCAGCCGCCGCTGCCGGGTTTCAAACCCTAATCCAATTAATTGCATCGATCTGACCGTTGAACCGACCAACTACCTACGTTGATGAACTCCCCGTGTCGATCTCCACCCAACTGTACCGTCAATTTGATGATCCGTTAAAGTTTATCGACGATCAACGGATGGCCGAGATTTTTATGGCGAATTCTAGGCAAAAGGTGTGTCGATTTTAAAAATGAATCACAACAGAAGATTACGCTCTTCGAGAGTTTCGAATCCATATAAAATTTGGCATATATTGTGGAGATTGAAATTTTATCTTTTGATTTGATTTGGAATTGAAATTGAATTGGATAAATTAGGGTTTACAGCCATTGAGAGATAGGAGCACCGAAGTTTCTGTATGTATAGAAATGGGGAATAGAGGCTGCTAGGGTTTATAGCAGGATATATATATATATATATATATATATATATATATATATATATATAGGCAGGGTTGACATTTGAATGGATGGATAAGATAGATTTATGCGCTAACGCCAAAGTGGCCCAAAAAGTCCGTTTCGACTCTGGAAAGAAATTGGGTCAACCCATATATCAAAATAGATGTTTTAAAATATTTTAAATGCAATGGAAAAGGTTTCAAGTCCAAATTCCATCGTATGAAGAAGTTATGCAAAAAAATCAAAATATTCCAAATTGATTTCAATTTATTTCAATTTCATTTATTTCAAGGCGTTTCTAGTCCGTACGATCAAACGACAAGTCCGATCGCTACGAAACTTGTAATCCTACAATAATTCACCGTTACAGATCCGATGAAACTGGTTTCATTGAAATCCGAGTCAGTGGCCAAAATGGCTATTTTTACACTAATTAAATAAATTAAAAATTCATTAATTAAGTCACCTTTTTCACTTTCACTTCCAAAATTTTCAAATCTTATCAGTTTTGTTTTCTTAAACATTCTCAGTGATTTAAACCAAATTTAGATGTCAATTAAATGTTGATTCAATCATAAATTTCAGAGGAAATTTAAATTTTGTTATATCCATCAATTATAAATTAACTTTTTTTAAAAATTCCATTGAATTCACTATTCATTATTATTATTCAATCCATTATAGCCAAATGGATGAAATGAACATACACAAATATTTTCCAATTTCAACTTAATTTTCAATTAACGTAATAATAAATGTTTAATTTTACTTAATTGCAACAAACTCAATTACCTTAATTCTTTATATTCAAATAAATTAACAAATCTTGATTTACAATCTGTACATTAACCAATAGTTATACTATAAATGGAACTTACATTACCCAATTATTAATCACCGTCGGTTAAGATCTTAACATTTGTTCCATAAATTTATTTGCACTAAATTAGTTACTGCATTAATTCTAATTTATATAACATTAAGGTTCATTTAACTCTGATTGATTTCCAATTTTATTAAAATTTGATTTCTCATTTCAGTTAATAGACTAAATAAACGGGCAACACATTATTATCGCCATCGTTTATTTTTAACTGCATTTATATGTTATATTTACAAACACAAGTTACTCATTTACACAATTTCAATTTCGTAATCACATTCAATCTATTATGTATTACTTCATTGGTTCATATACTTTGAATTCATTCAATCGCCACTAATTGAGACAATTACTGCATTTACTTTCGAATTAAGTTTTTATGGACTAAACAAATAGGTAACTTATAATTTTTGTAACCATTAAAAATTTAATTAACTTCAAGTTTATTACTTTCAAGCAAATAATATGATTACTTGTAGAACATTGACCTTTATTCAATTATCATTTATTATAATACAAATTCATTAATTTATTAAATGCTTACATTTATTTCCCTATAACCAATTTGTTACAACTTTACTTACATTAACACTATTTCCTTTATTTTGGTTATTATTTCATACATAAATCAAAAATTTACATTCCTTTATAATATATTATGAAAACAATATACATTCCTAATACTTTACTGCATTTATTGGAATCAAACTTCCAAATTTACTAGATACAACAACTTATGACCTTATAGTTATTTCAATTTATTGGGGTTGCGCAAAATTAATTATTTATTAACTTACCTTAACATAATTGCATTAATTTAAATTCAATTACAAATAAATTAATACACTGGTTTCATTTGTAAATTAAATGCTTACCTTTATAAGTTTTCATTCCCAAACAATATTTCAATTACTACAGGACATTGATTTTATTCAATTTACTATTTAATATTATTAATTCATTAAATAAATTCACTATTTACCTTTGTTTTCTTATATTCAATTCTTAGCCTAGTATAACAATTTACATCACTTTAATTTATTCGTAATTTTATTTCAACTGTTAATACTTAGCTTTAATTTCCATGGTTTCATTTCATTTTCAACATTTGCTTCATTATTAATTTTAATTATTTTTCTTTTTTTTCCTAAATTAAATTTCAAAAATTAAATTAAACTAACCAGTTTATTTATCAAAATTTACGGGTTGTTACACTCTCCTCCACTCAAAACTTTTCATCCCCGAAAAGGAAAAGAAGGGAAAATATAGAATTGAGTAACAATATCTTATTCAAAATTATAACTTTATAAACAAATGAATTTGCATAATTAATTATTTTAGATAAAATATCCCAACTTATAACCATTAAATCTTTTTATACTTAAATTAATAAAGTTTGAAAAACATTTCAAAATATTTTCTAAGTCCAAAATTTACTGAAAATTTTGACAAAGTCTTCTTTGTACGGGGAGGCTCGGAAGAAAATATAATATCAAATATAACCATATATAACATAAAATTTCCAAAATAATATATTCCAACCCGGGAATAATAATATAATAACGCTATAAAACCGTAATCCGAGAACGTACTCTATTTGTCGGGCACTTAATGCTTATATTTCGAAACCAAATGCAGTAGCAATTGCTTCCATAACCTGTATTTTACTTATATAATCCAAAAGAGTTAATAATTATATAAAATGAAATATTAAAGTTGTTTTCAACCACCAACAAACAATCAATACATACAACAATCACTTGCAACCAGGTATTCAACCATCACATACAAATCAACACAATCAAACATTCGTTCATATCAAACAAATAAATAGTTGTTCAGGTTCAAAACTTTATACTGTACAGAATGAAAAATAAAATATCAAGTGCACCATTTACTCAACAGTCTTTGATGAAACTAAATAGATTATTTATACATCCAAACAATCATAAAGTATCCTTGCCCAAACAACCATAAACCAAACAAACAACAATTTCAATAGATCCAGTTAATTTAATCAATTTCATTTCATAATATGTTGTTTGGTTCCTTTTCATTCATATCATGGTTTAACTTTTTTTTTCATTTATTCGCAGTATTCATCTTTCTGCTTATAATAAATAACTTCAATCATTTACTTAAGTCTATAATTACTTACTTACAACATTTACCTTCCATTGTATTTTTTTATAGTAAGATTTCCCTTATAACTTAAATTTATAACAATTTCAACATCAATTCTTATACATAAAAGCAATTTATTAAATACTTTCATTACCTCAAGTTGATTGCTTGTATAATATCCATTACATCTTCTTATTAACATTCCCACCTTTTTACATCCTTTGGTAAGTTGTAAATATGTTTAAAGAATGAAAATGAAACTTATTCAAGTTTTACCTCATTTCTTTTAATTTACTAAATGTTCAAAAATATTATTCTTTGTTTCATGGGCTACAGTTTCAAATTACCTTTAATTTCATTCATAACCTAGCATTAAATTACTTATTTTAATTAAAGGCTCCAATTATTAATTAACTTCCATTTTACTACACTAATTGAAACTATAAAATAACGGAAAGTTAGGAATTTAAATACCGGGTTTTATTCAAAATAATTTTAAAAATAACAGATAAATATATACTTATAATTTATATATCCAATTATAATCAAAACAATTTAAAATTTTATATTTGGTTTATCAAAACAAATCTGCAGTAAACTACTACAGTGGCCTTCCTACTTCGAAACTCGAAAATGAATGTCGATGATGCGGCCGCCATCACCGAAATTATTTTCCAACGACAAAGAGGGAAGTGCGGAACTTATTTTCCAAAATCTCTTTAGAACAATTCTTCCAAATTATATTGAAATATTTATATTAGAAAATACTTCTAAAATACTGTTATTATTATTATTATTATATTTCAAAATCATTCAAAAGAAATTTTCGAAACCCCGGAACTTAAATTCTAAATTTCCAATTTCCATTTATTTTATTTTCAATCTCATTTCAACTATTGTTCATAAATTTCATTACCTAATAACCAATATATTGCAACCAAATATATATCTTATTTATAAAAAATTATTTTTATATATATAGAAAATAGAATAGGCAAAATTATTTCATTCACCTATAATAAAAACAAATATTATGTCGATCTGTCCTATTAAGTGTTTAGAAATACCTATTGATCACAGCGTCCCATGCATCAACCAGAATTTATAAATACAAAACGGAACAAATTAACACAGTATTAAAACCTTTTTATAACACTAACAAATACGCTCTCTCATATATACACTCAGCGACTCATCATAGGATATTACTACCCTATTAATAAAGAGTCAAACCACAAAGAGCTAAGGTTTATCGCTAAACCTGGCTCTGATACCAGATGTAACATCTCGCCTTTTCGTACGCTTTAAACTGATAAACGTGCCAATTCAAACCATACGGAAGGACAGATTATTATGGGGTAAATGAGAAAAAGTAGAGAAAGAAAAAACACAAAATAGAATCTTGCAGAAGAACGATAAAATATAATAATCAATATACAGTTCATAAAACTGTTTACAAAACATTTGATTTTTCTTATACAATAAAAATTAGAGTTCACATACCAAAGGATAATAACAATGCAGCGGAATAAAATTGTGTAGTGGAATAATACAGTAGATAATAGTAATAAAAATCTTTGTCCTCGTCCTCCAGAGCTAAAGTCTTCGAATCCTGAAATGCTCAGGCTGACCCGTGCGAATTGAAAAGACAAAACACTCGAGTCAGAACTAAAAGATCTTATGTGGGATAAATTAATAGAAATAAATATGAGTGCAGTAACTTAAGAGATGCTCAGGATTCACATCTCCTAAGGATCCGTTAAACTATTTACTGTAGTAATATTTCGCTATTATAATAATGTCTAATAGTAAAGTAAACTTACCTTTTTCTTAGCATTAAGGGGTTACCCATATAGCCCTTAACACTAATAGTCTCAGTAGTCCATCCAATATCATGGTCCCTCCTGATCGGGAAGCCACCAAAGAATACAACAAGGGCTACGGGAGAAAACCAAACTCGTACAAGGCGCGATAGGGTAGGTGACACGGCACAACTAGGCAATGTCAGGGTAGATATACCAATTACGCATCCGGACTGGTGGTAATGCGTAGCGCACAGCTACCTCCCACCTTGACCACACCCCCAAATAAAATAAATCAAAAGTGGCCACCAAATCAATCCAAAAGTCAAAGTATAATATCGAAAGGGTGTGTACGATCAAAGGTGCTACCACATTGGCCCGAGAATCGCTCCTGTTTCAGCCACCTCATGCCAACTCACGGGAGTCGAGTCCACGTATTTACCTCAAAGAAAACGCCACCGCCATTCTACTTCATTCTGGAATCTCCACCGTGTACACGGTTGTCAAAGTGGTTTTCAGAGTTGACAGAGAGTATGACAACTTCCTATCCCGGTCTCTTCAACAACCAATCGTTATTATAACACCGCGGTCTTTTTCAAAATAGTTTATACTTTAAAACCAGAATATAATATCCCTTTTCAAAACCATATAAATATGATATCATTTCTATTTTAAAACCCAAATCAATATGATATCATTTTACTTCAAATATATTCTTTCCAAAAATCATAGCCCTTTAAATCTATATATCTTGAAACTCATAGCTTTGAAACATAACTTCAATTACTTAAATGGTTTAAATATTAAATTACTTTATATAATAAAATAGCTTCTTTAATTTCACAAATAAATTCCGAATTCCGATTTGAACCTCCAAATAAACCATTCAAATTTCCATATATTTTAAAGCTTTAAATATTCCAGCATTTCAAAACTAATTCTTCGATAATTCCATATATATCAAATTCAATTGCTATTATTTAGATTTGAACGTTTACTTAATAAATCCCATATAATTTAAGTAAAACTTTAAACTTCAAACAACTGGATATTCTTATAATTTATTTAACTTGATAAATTCATTTATCTCAACTTTATATTCATTTAAAATACTTTAAACCAAATCAAGTTATAAGAATCATAACCCTTAAAACCTCCATTTATATTTAGATTCCAAATCAAATTTATTCAAGTACAATTCCTAAATAATTCAATTTAAACTTTTTCATATTTATCTTCCAACTTAAATTTCATTTAAGTCCATTAAAACTCTATATATACAATATCTTCAATAGGTACTAAACCATATAATATAAGACAATCAAACTCCATTGTTAACTCGTTTTTATTAATCAATTTTTATACATAGCTTAAATTCATGAATTTAACTATATATATACAGTAATATTTATATAACATCAAAATTTAATATTTATTAAACCATATATTCCTTTCCAAAACCATAGAAAATCATTTCACATATTATATATATATATATATATATATATATATATATATACACATAGACCGCGGTGCCTGTATATATTTCTCTATCCTATGGTCAAGTGATACGGATATTTATTATTTCAATCCATAATATAAAATAAAATTACGGTTATATATCATTTCAAACCGCAATCTGAATGAAATAAAAATGCATAATAACTTGCAGTTTAAAATAATATATAATACAACATCCATGCATTCATCAACAGATCATACATCCATCAAAATCATCATCCAAAACAAACAATAACATCAATAAATAACAATTAATTACTGGAAGTTTATTATTCAATAATAAATTTATTTAACTGGCAGTTTATATGCAATAATAAATTGAATAACAATTTAATTCAAACAAGTGCAATTTAATTTGAGATGATGATTAAATATATGTCAAACAGTTGTAAATAAATATCAAATCACATCATAAATAAATTTAACCAACATAAGAAATTTTAGAAGTTGTGAGTGAGTTAAAATGCTCACCTTTCGAATTTAAATTGAATTTAGATTCAATTTAAACCCAAAAATTTGATAGTCTCCAGACTCATCCAAACCAGCACCAAAGTGTCCGGAATTCCAATATGAACCTAGCAGAGAAAACCGTGCGTGAATCGGATATTCATGGGAAAGATATACGCGTTAAACTGAGTTGAAATAAAAATTAAATTAAAAACAAAATAAATAAAACTCACCCTCAACAAATGCCACGTCACCCTCACCAAGCATCACAAGCACGCTCCAGAAATGCAGAACCCATTTGACTGAAACATTTTACCGTCGTTCCCTCCTCGCCTATGGCCATCAGAGGCCGGCCGACCTTCCCATCTTCCACGTCACGACAAGTCGCACCCATCTACCACCTCGCGACACCCCATTGCCCCCTATCGTACGCGAAAACGCAGCAGCCACCACCGGATTTCAAACCCAAATCCAATTAATTGCATCGATCTGACCGTTGAATCGACCAACTACCTGCATTGATGAACTCCCCTTATCAATCTGCACCCAACTGTACCGTCAATTTGATGATCTGTTAAAGTTTATCGACGATCAACGGATGGCCGAGATTTGTTTGGCGAATTTTGGGAAAAAGGTGCATCGATTTGAAAAAAGAATCATACCAGAAGATTACGCTCTTCGCGAGTTTCGAATCCATATAAAATTTGGCATATATCGTGGAGATTGAAATTTTAGCTTTTCAATTGATTTGGAATTGGAATTGAATTGGATAAATTAGGGTTTACAACCATTGAGGAAGAGGAGCACCGAAGTTTTTGTACGTATAGAATTGAGGAATAGAGGTTGCGAGGGTTTACAACAGGATATATATAGGCAGGGTTGACATTTGAATGGATGGATAAGATAGATTTACGCGCTAACGCCAAAGTGGCCCAAAAAGCCCGTTTCGACTCCGTAATGAAATTGGGTCAACCCATATATCAAAATTGATGTTTTAAAATATTTTAAACTCAATGGAAAAGGTTTCAAGTCCAAATTCCATCGTATGAAGAAGTTATGCAAAAAACTCAAAATATTCCAAATGATTTCAATTTCATTTATTTCAAGGCGTTTCTAGTCCGTACGATCAAACGACAAGTCCGATCGCTACGAAACTTGAAATCCTACAATAATTCACCGTTACGGATCCGATGAATCCGGTTTCGTCGAAATCCAAGTGAGTGGCCAAAATGGCTATTTTTACACCAATTAAATAAATTAAAAATTCATTAATTAAGTCACCTTTTTCACTTTCACTTCAAAAAATTTCAAATCTTATCAGTTTTGTTTTCTTAACCAATCTCAGTGATTTAAACCAAATTTAGATGTTAGTTAAATGTTGATTCAATCATAAATTTCAGCGTAAATTTAAATTTCATTATATTCATCAATTATAAACTAACTTTTTTAAAAATTCCATTGAATTCACTATTCATTCTTATTTTTCAATCCATTATAGCCAAATGGATGAAATTAACATACATAAATATTTTCCAATTTCAACTTAATTTTCAATTAACGTAATAACAAATGTTTAATTTTACTTAATTGCAATAAACTCAATTACCTTAATTCTTTATATTCAAATAAATTAACAAATCTTGATTTACAATCTTTACATTAACTAACCGTCATATTATAAATGGAATTTACATGATCTCCAATTATTAATTACCATCAGTTAAGATCTTAAGATTTTTTCCATAAATTTATTTGCACTAAATTAGTTACTACATTAATTCTTATTTATATAAAATTAAGGTTCATTTAATTCTGATTGATTTCCAATTTTATTAAAATTTGATTTCTTATTTAAATTAATAGACTAAATAAATAGGAAACACATTATTAACGCCATCGTTTACTTTTAACTGCATTTATAAGTTATTGTTTACAGACACAAGTTACTCATTTACACAATTTCAATTTCGTAATCACATTCAATCTATTATGTATTACTTCATTTGTTCATATACTTTGAATTCATTCAATCACCACTAATTGAGACAGTTACTACAATTACTTTCGAATTAAATTTTTATGAATTAAACAAATAGGTAACTTATAATTTTTGTAACCATTAAAAATTTAATTAACTTTAAATTTATTTCTTTCAAGCAAATAATATGATTACTTGTAGAACATTGACTTTTATTCGATTATCATTTATTGTAATGCAAATTCATTAATTTATTAAATGCTTACATTTATTTCCCTATAACCAATTTGTTACAACTTTACTTATATTAACACTATTTCCCTTATTTTGGTTATTATTTCATACATAAATCACAAATTTAAATTCCTTTATAATATATTATGAAAACAATATACATTCCTATTACTTTATTGCATTTATTGGAATCAAACTTCCAAATTTTCTAGATACAACAAATTATGACCTTATAGTTATTTCAATTAATTGGGGTTGCGCAAAATTAATTATTTATTAACTTACATTAACATAAATGCATTAATTTACATTCAGTTACAAATAAATTAATACAATGATTTCATTTGTAAATTAAATGCTTATCTTTATAAGTTTCCATTCCCAAACAATATTACAATTGCTACTGGACATTGATTTAATTCAATTTACTATTCAATATTATTAATTCATTAAATAAATTCACTATTTACCTTTGTTTTCTTATATTCAATTCTTAGCCAGGTATAACAATTTACATCACTTCAATTTATTCGTAATTTTATTTCAACTGTTAATACTTAGCTTTAATTTCCATGGTTTCATTTCATTTTCAACATTTGCTTCATTATTAATTTTAATTTTTTTTCCTAAATTAAATTGCAAAAATTAAATTAAACTAACCAATTTATTTATCAAAATTTACGAGTCGTTACATGGGTGATTCCTATTCGAAAATAACTTCAAACTAATTTTCGAAACCCCATATGAAATTAACACCTTTTTTTCGATGATTGGCACGAAAGAAGCGAAATCGGTTTTCGGTGATTTCTGTCCAAAGAAAATAGATCAGATTTGGGAGATTCCTATCCGAAAACCCCTTCAAACTAATTTTCGAAGTAAAACATATTGAAGACAAAGATATTAATGATGTAGGATTACTTGCCATTAGTCCGTGGAGGTGAAATTTACCATATCTACGGTGGCAGTAGTACTCTGTTACGAAAATCTTCGATTTGCAAGAATATGATTTGAATTTAAGAAAGAAATCTTTGATTAAGATTTAATGAATGATTTGGGAATATTTCCCCTAAATTAAAATTTATAACTTAAATATAAGAAATCTTTGAATAATATTTAATAAATGATTTGAAAATATTTTTCCGAAGTTAAAAATTATAACTTGAATATAAGAAATCATTGATTAATATGAAAAAATGATTTGGAATGGTTTTCCTAAGTAAAAGAGAAAATGATTTGTAATTATTCCCGGATTTAAGAAAGGTTTAGACAAACCAAATGATTTAATAAATGAGGCTTAATGATTCCATATACTCTTGAAAAGAAAATGGAATAAATTGAAAATAATATATCTAAGAAAGTTATTTGATTTAAATAAAAGATGATGTAATTAATTAATGATTGATATCCACATATGAACTTAGCATCTTTTAAAGCGATGATTGGCTTCGAAGGAACCAAAGTTGGATTTGGGTGATTCCTGTCTAAAAACCACTTCGAACCAATGTATACGTTTGAAAGTGAAGACATGTTGAAGATGATGATTATTGAAGACTTAGGATCTTCATAGAATGAGGACTACTTGTTGACATGCATTGGGTCGCTCCGGTTATAGAGTTATTTATAGGAGTGGTCTACTCGTTGTGGAGATTTTTTTTGGGATTGCAAGGTCTTCTCGCTTACTAATGGCCAAGGAAAGTGCCTTCGATTTCGTTTAGTCGCAGAACGAACTTGTATGGATGAATGTCTAACATTGCATTTCTAAGACACAATGTATGACTTTTACAAATGTACATCTGCTTGGTGGCGGAGACGGCAACTTCTCTTATCTTAACATGCTTCTCTGAGACAAACGAGCTCAGAGGTTGTATTCTTGTGGGAGTCAAATAGTGATCAAAGGAATGACAGTGTGGCATTCAAAGTGGAACCAGTTATGATCAAAGCGTGGTTTTGTATGAAAAGCGTGGCTTTGAAGAAATTGAGAGTAGCCTCGCAAGCCTTACACCCCGATTATAATGGGATTCTATGCGGTCGAATGTATGCTTGCATTTTGGATAATAGCGATTTGGGTTATCAGATGTTTTGAGCCTATGTACCAGATGCGTCTGGGCCTCATGGCAGGGTTGCGCAAAGTCCGAGTCCATGGATGTTATTCGCAAATTTTATCCACTTTTAGCCATTTGTGTTGTTGTATAACAGCATCTGAGTCTTGGACGTAAGCCATGGATATAGATTGATCTTTCCATGAGTTTCCTATAATGTTGGAAATCCAATTCCAAGAGATTTATGGTTTTGAGTGTATGATCTATCAATAGCAACTAGGGATTGCATTGAAACCTAGCTTTCTATAGTTAAGTATATCAGTCGTCATTACCATCCAAGACCAGCTTGTGTGTGTGCAATCTTTAAAAAAAATAAAATTTTAGTAGTCATATTCTACGTGTTTCCCTCTTCTAATTATTCTACAGCCGTACTTTGCTTTTCCCTTCACTTCCAATTTCCCTAAATCTTCTCCACTTCACTGGCAAATCTCCTCTCCATTCTCGAATTCTCTTTAATCGCTAATCCCTCTACGCTCTGAAAGCTTGATTCTTCCGCTCGCTCTATTTCCTCACCGCGCGATCCTTCAATGATGTCGATTCCTCCACAAAATTGAAGCACGATTCCGTAACGAAGCATGATTCTGCAATGAAGCATGATTCTGCAATGAAGCACAATTCAAGTCTTCTTAGGCACGATTCTAAAATGAAGCTCTATTCCTCGACCAAGCTCGATCCCTCAACGAAGCTAATGCACGATTCCAATTTTTGATCAAGCTCTATTCCTCGACCAAGCGCGAAGTTGACTGTAGGCATATCTTCCTATTTTTGTTTTTTTTAATTGTGCATTTAATGTTTGGTTTAAATTATTCTGAATGGTCTTAATTGTGCTGTTTAATATTTATAACTCCCGATGTTGGCTTGGTTTTTATTATTTTTTCGTGTTTGCAAATTAAATAATGTTTTTTAGCTAATTACAAATTAGTTCAACATGTAGACTTATTCTTTATGCAAGTTAATTGGGATTGAAGTAATTCATTAGCTAATTAACGATCGGTTGCTCATTTTTCTTGTTGTTGGTTGTTGCTTTAAGAGCAACTTGTAGGATCGATTTCACCCTAGAGGGGGGGGGGTGAAAAGGATGATGCTACTAATTATAAACATTTATTGCGGAAGTTTGTATAAAATTATTTCAACACAGATATATAAAAATAATAGTAGCACAGATAATAACAGATTAATAAATGTTGAAATAAAATGACACGGAATTTACCCAGCTTCGGCAAAACCCTGCCTAGGTGCTGCCCCCAAGGTTTCTACTAGAAATTAAGCAGCCAGACGCTTACACACGTAAACTCACGACACCTGCTATCGAACTCAGCCACTAAGTTGCGAATTCTCAAACTATGCCACGTAGTTTGTCCCCTAGTCACACGACTAGAAAATACAATTGTTTAAAGGAGAATATACAAACTTTAAGAACAATTTAAAACAAAACCCAAATTTTAAACATTAAATCCCAACTAAAAACAAGGCCGGCCCAAAACATTGAAGAGATAAAAATAGATCGACCCTTTATTCTTTTATCTATGTCGGCCCGTTCCTTGTTTGTGAAAATGGCGGCTCGTCGCTTGCTCGAAAATTAGGGCTTCGCATAACAGCCCAAATATAACAAATATTTTTCATTTTATTTTTATAACTTTGGGATTTATTATATAAAAATTTAATTTTTAAATTGATCAAATCATTGCCCAAATTTTTAAATAAAAGATAAGATTTCTGAAATTTTTTCCTTTAGTTAAAGATTAACTCTAATTGGAATTTTTATAAATTCTAAAATTTTAATCTTTTAAACTCTAATTTCCAATTCTTTTAATATATTTGTAGCAGCATTCTATAACTTCACTTTTGTCCTTTTCAAAATTTGGTTATATACCTTTAGTATAAGTAATTTATATTGGGTGAAAGAAATATAATTTTACGCATATACATCAATTCTTAATAAATGGTAAATAAATCAAAGGTAAATTAAGTAATACATTTTTTTATAGGGTAAATAATCTATTTAATTACACCTTTAAGTTGTATGTTAATATCTGTTTTGATAAAATTTGGTTGACATAAATGATACGTATTTATATTAAATATTCTTAAAACGTATAAAAATTTAAGCGTTATTTTTGTTATAAATATGAGCGTAATTTTTGAGTTGGTTATTGCGTCTATAGCGTGCATTCCAAAAATATATACCTTAATTAAAAATGGTTAAATAAATCAGTAAACTTGCACTTTCGAGTAGGAGAGAGCCGTTTCAATTTTTCCTTTGACCGTGACTGGACATTTACCTTTTTAAAGATATTCCACTTCCCTTTTTGCTGCAACTATTTTTATTTAGTATAAAATCTTTGAATAAATTAACGTTCAAATCCAATATTATTGTCATTTCCTCCGATATCAACGCTATTTTCTTCTCATTATTAAGCTCGTTCGTAAATTGTTCAAATTCCATAACAATTCACAATTTATTCTTACTATGGTTACCTAAAAATCAACTCAAAATATTCTCTTTAATATTTAAACATTCGCACAAATTATTCTTTTGGTCAATTTTCCATTTCCGTTTTGAAGCAAATTGATTGCTTTCCGTTTTATGTTCTCCATAATTACGAAACCCATGGCATAATCCATCACATAACAGATTTCCTACCTATTGCTTATAATAGGAATAGAACCAAGTGGCCGTGTAAACAAGGAATAAATCTGTGCTCAATCAACTCATGGCCCTTTTTAAAATATTTATATTTTCTTGCCTATAACTTCTCATCTAAATCAACGCACCCTGTAATAATGCAATGAAATCATTTATTTCATTAACATTCTAAAATTTGAATTCACTTGCCATTTCTCTGCATTGATTTTGGAATGAACAACAAAATTTTGCATTTATCAAATCCATTTACTTCCTTACTAATATAAACGCGTACAAATTATTCGCTTCCAAATCTTTCTCCCCTCGAATTGCACAACTTTGCTAATTTAAAAACCCACGCACATTCCATCATCTCATATAGCTTCAGCTTCCCTTCCATCTGCGTGAGCTTCTCATATCAGGTATGGCTACATATCTTTTCTTCTTCCTCCTTTTTGCTTTCTTCTTCTTTTATTTCCCTATTTCATTTACTGCTCCACCACAAAACTTGATCCTCCGCACCACCATAGCACGCCCCGCCTACAGTGCAAACCCCTTCCCCACATGGCACGACCGCTGATCTTGATTGTAGTATGGATTAACTAGGGACGTACATGCATGTCATGTTTTGGAAGGCACCTTTTTAAATTTTGAAAGGAGAGGGAAGGGAGTTACACCACTTTGAAAATTTATCTCAGCTCGCATATGCGTGAATAGCCGAACAAAATTGTTACGTGTTCAAATTTTTGAAACCAAAGTTTCACCACCTCTATCTATTTATCACAGCCTTTACCTAAGAAAAAAAAAGTTTGATGCGGGTCCAAACAAAGATTTATTCATTGTCTTGGAATTTGAACGTAACATATATTTTAACATCGCACGTGAACGGTTTGTGCATGGACATTGGCCGAGCATGGGGTGGATTTGAGTTGTGGGGTGAGGGGGCACATTTCTTATTTATCCTCCTATTTATTCAATTTAAGCTATTCATTTTGCTTCTATAATCATATTTAAATTTTCATACTAAGTTTTGTACATTTGCTTCAAGAAACTAAAATTAATCATCGCATCCGTCGAGTTTTGATCGTGCCTCCTGCACGCTGTCTGTTGTGGTTACCGTAGTTTCAAATCAAAATCTTCAGCTTCGTAAAGGTGAGTTTTCTCACCGAACAAACGTACTTATATATATATATATCTGTAATTTTAACAAGTGTGATTGTAGAATAATTATTATTTTTGTTTGACTGTGATATAAATTGATGATTTAAAAAAAATCCCGTTATTAAACCTATACACCATCAGTTATATTATATACTATTTATTTATGCTGTTACACTATTTATTTATTATTTATAGTTAATCACACTGCAAGTTCCCTGTAGAATAGAAATCGTCACAAGCTGAAATGATAGGCCTGAACGTTATTTATTTATTCATTTAGTTCATTTTATTCTTGGGATTGCCGTTCGAAATGATAGAACCCGGATTTATTTTGTAAATTACGGGTTGAAATGATATATTATCCGTATCACTTGACCAAGGTTAGAAAATATTATATAGACCCATGGTTATATATATATATATTCTGAAAATATTAAATATTTTTTAAAGTAAAATACTTTGTCTAAAAGTGGATTAAAATGATTATTATAAGTATAGTGATATTTTACAAGATAAATATGTAAATAAATGAATGTTAAAATTTAAAGTATAAATTTATCCTGTAAATTTTGATTGTAAAATAAACAGAATTTAAGTTAGAAAACATAGGAAAATTTGGTATAACTTGAATATAAAGCGAATTAATTAAGGTTGGGTTTTCTATGAAAATATAGGTAAACTTGGGAAAATATGGAAGTTAAAATATAACTTGACTTAAAATTTGGAGGTTGGTTTCAAAAATAAAGGTAGGTTCAGAAATAAATTGGAAATTTAGTTTATTTTTGAAATGGTAATGAAACTAAATTGTTAAGAAAAATTCATAGAAAATTTTACACTTGAAAGAAAGTTTAAAGAAGTTAGATATATAATTGTAAATTTTACTTTATAAAAATCATAAAATATTTAGAAATTTAAATGACTATTTAAAGGTGGAAATTTGATTTTATAAGTAAATTTGTTTAAATAGAGGTTTAAATTTTGCTGAAATTATATTGAAGTCTAAAATTTAATTTACTCAAATTGTTGAAAGGATATTTCCGCATTTAGCAAAGTGCTGAATAATGATGCAGATAAACTAAGGCTAAACCCTTGAAATTTATATTGGCTTGAAAGAATAATAACTTCACCTTTAAATAGTTTAAAATAAAGTATTTTGATTGAAATATAAACTATTTTTAAAGGTTTATAACCACGGGTAATAATAACGTTGGTTGTTAAGGAGACCGAGATCGGATATGGGCATACTCTCTGTCGATACCGAAAACCACTTTGACAACCGTGTACGCGGTAGAGATTCCAGAATGAAGTAGGATGGTGGTGACGTTTCCCTTGAGGTAAATACGTGGACCCGACTCCCGTGAGTTGGCATAAGGTGGCTAAAACAAGAGCGATTGACGGACTAATGAGGTAGCACATTTGATCGGATGCACTTCTTCGTATGCAATTCTATTACTTTGTGATTGTTTGGTGTGCACCTTTGATTCAGGAGTGTTGTTCGAGGTGGGCGGTAGTAGCAGCTACGCGTTACCACCAGTCCGGAAGCGTAATTGGTATGTCTACCCTGGCATTGCCTAGTTGTGCCATGTCACCTACCATAGCGAGCCTTGTACGAGTTTGGTTTTCTCCCGTAGCCCATGTGGTATCCTCTGGTGGCTTCCCAATCAGGAGGGACTATGATATTGGATGGACTACTGGGACTATTATGTGTTAAGGGGAATATTGGGACACTCCGTAACGCTATTTAAAAGTAAGTTTAGTTTAATATAGACACTATTATAATAGCGAAGTTTTACTACATAGTAAATAGTTTAACGGATCCTTAGAGGATGGGCGGTCCCAAGCATCCTTTAAGTTACTTGTGCTTTATTACAGTTCACTTGAATTATCTTACACTATATAAGTATGTATGTCCTGACTCGATTGTTTATGTTTTATTTTACGCTCGGGTCAGCCTGAGTTTCCGTTCAGTCTTCATCTCCGGAGCCAGGACTTCTGCAGATCACCTTTCAAGCTGCCGTCGAGTTGTTGTTCAGTTCTTATTTTAGCCTTTGTAATCAAGATAATTTATGATTGAGAGTTTCAGTAGAGATTTCAAAGTATATTTAGTTTTAAGACTTTGTACTTTATACTTATTTTGAGACTATTGATAGTGGCTTCATGAACCACTAAGTTATTTTTAAATTCCGCTGCGAGTATTCTGATTTCTATGTTTGTGATTCTGTGATTTGATTTCATTTGCTCCTACTATATTTACAATCTATTGTTTTGAACTATTCAAGCTTGACATGTTTTAACTTATTGTCGAATTTGAATAGTGCATAATAGTGGGTCATTATAGTTGGTATCCGAGCTTTGGTTTAACCATGGCCTAAGGAGCAAAAACAACTCGTTAGAGATAGGGTATTAATACCCTAGAACGAGTGAAGTAAAATTCTAGAATCCTTTCCTTGTGAGAGAACGTATTTTTCAAAGTATAAAATGATTTTTAAAAGGATTTTCGCAGAAGTATTTTTGATATAAAAACTTTCTTTGTTTTTTTTTAACAAAAATTTCCAACTACCTTTTCCCTTTCTCCACCATATATAAAATTAATCCTTTGTTGAGTACCTTTCTGGTGAACTTTATCTTATCTAATCTATATTTGCTTCTATATTTTTCCTCTTCCCTTAAATTCATTCTTGATTTCTCAAGATGAATCGAGGAAATACCAGAGATAGGGGACGAGCTGCTGCCCCAGATTTTCCACCCACTGCCCCTTTTAGATTTACTAAGCTATGCAAAGATTATACCGAGCTTGGTGGCACTAAGTTCACGGGGTCTGAAACCATAATAGAAGCTCAACAGTGGTTGAGAGACTTGGAGAGAATCTTCTCCTGTCTCGAAATCACTAATGCCCAACAAAGGCAATTTGCAGCCTGGAAGATGAAAGGAGCCGCTTTAAATTGGTGGCTGTCAGTTACTGCTCACACCAATGAGGCCGACATCACCTGGGAGAAATTTAGGGATGCCTTTCTGGTAAAATGGATGCCCGAAGTGCGTAAGTCCCAGCTGTATAGAGACTTTATGGATTTGAAGCAGGGCGATATGTCCTTTACCGAATACGAGAGGAAATTTAATGAACTCTCGCAGTATGGCCTAAATATTATAGACACCCCGCTTAAGAAGAACGAGGAATTTATCGCTGGTGCTCGCCCCGAGTATTACGATCGCCTCATTACCCACATGCATGGTACGTCTACAGCTCTAATGGACATGGCTCTCCGGTATGAGAACCCTGCCTCTAGGGCCACTCCAGCTGCCCAGTCTGCACCATCTCAGTTTTTTGGAAATTCTAAGAAAAGGAAGTCCAACTTCTATCGTCATAAGAAGAATAGGACTCAGGGGCTAGGATCATCATCTTCTGCGTCCCAAAGGTAGCCGGTAGACCTTTCTACCATCACTTGCTATAGATTCCACCAGAAAGGACACTACGCAAATCGATGCCCTACTTTGGGTGCTTCTATTCCACCTCCTTCTCAGTTTGATGGACGAGACCTCTGCCGCATCTGCCTTCATCTAGGACACTTCAAGAGAGACTGCCCTATATAGAAAAAGGGAAAGGCATCGGGAATTTTTGTGGTGACTTATGCATCCTCCCCAGCCCCACAGCCTTGACTTGCTCCTGCTCCTAGCGATTCTCAAGGTACACTCCGGAGTTCTTTTACCTTGCATTATTTTCCTGTACGAGTTCTCTTTGATACGAAGCTTCCCATAGATTTGTCTCGGTAGACCTCTGTAACAAATTTGAGAATCTTCTTTCTCCCGAGTTTTCCTCTGTACCTTTATGAGTTTCAAACCCTATCAGTGGTCCTGCGAACCTTAATAAGGTTTGTAGAAATGTGGAACTCTTTCATGGTAGTTATCGATTCACTGATGACTTCTATGTTTTGGGGTTTGACCCTTTCGATCAACTGCTTGGAGGTGATTGGTTAGATAGTCACGATGCCCGTATCTCATGTAGTTCTCGAACTGTTGCCCTCAAAGATGATTTTAGAAATTCCTTAGAGATCCAGTGTAGTTTACCCCAGGAGTTCGCTGGTAGTTTCATTTATTCTCTCGATACTTTCCCTGATGATATCCATTCGACTCCAGTAGTCAAACAATTTCCTGACGTGTTTGGTGAAGTCTCTTCTTTACCTCCTAAGCGGGAAATCGACTTTCGTATCGATCTTATTCTGGGAGCCGGACCTGTAGTTCTTCCACCCAGAAGAATGGCACCCCGCGAGAAGGTTGAGTTAAGGAAGCAAATTCAGGATTTGTTCGCCAAGGGTCTGATTAGACCTAGCTTTTGCGAATGGGGAGAAGCTGTGGTTTTCGTCACCAAGTCTGATGGTTCTCTCAGGATGTGTGTTGATTACAGAGAGCTGAATAAACTCACTATGAAGAACAGATATCCATGCCTCGCATAAATGATATGTTCGATCAGCTCTATGGAGCCAATGTTTTCTCTCAGCTTGATCTGGCCACAGGCTTTTACCAACTTAGAGTTGCTGAGGAGAGCATACCCAAAACTGCTTTCCGTATTGAGAATGATTTCTTCGAATGGCTAGTTATGCCTTTTGGGTTGACTAATGCTCCTGCCTTCTTCGTCGACTTGATGAATCGTGTCTTTCGCGATGTGCTCAATAAATTTGTTCTTGTCTTTATTGATGACATCCTTCTCTTCTCCAAAACAAGGGATGAGCATGAGTCGCACTTGAAGTATGTTTTAGAGACTCTCTGAAATCACAATTAAAGGCTAAGTTCTCTAAATGTCATTTCTGGGAAGAGGAAGTCTGATTCCTCAGACATATTATCTCTAGTGAAGGAGTTTCTGTTGATCTGGTCAAGATCGCTACGAACAAAGTAAGTCTTTTCCTCCTTTCGCTTCCTAAATTTAATCTCTCTCTATCTTTTCTGGAGTCCTTATCTCCCCTTCTTCTGTTATAGGATTACGAAGAACCTAAGACTCCAACTGATATTCGCAGTTTTCTGGGCCTTGCCGGTTACTATCGGAGGTTCATTGAGAATTTGCTCGGATTTCTGCACCTTTCACTGCTCTAACTCGGAAGAATGCTATGTTTATTTGGAGCGATAAGTGTAAAGCAGCATTCCAAGAGTTGTAGGACAAGCTTACTTCCACACCAGTGCTTACAGTTCCGAATGGAAATGAGACATTAACGGTATTCACCGATGCTTGTCGCGAGGCTTTGGGAGAGGTATTGATGCAAGATGGGAAGGTGATTTCCTATGCCAGTCGTCAGTTGAAGACGCATGAAGCCAACTATGCGGCCCATGATTAGAATTGCTGGCTGTTGTCTTTGCATTGAAGCTTTGGAGACATCATCTCTTGGGGGCTAAGTTTGACCTCTTCACCGATCATCATTCTTTGAAATATATCTTTACCTAGAAAGATTTGAACCAGAGACAAGTACGGTGGCTCGAGTTTCTTGCTTCTTATGATCTCGACATCAACTATACCCCTGGGAAGGCAAATGTAGTGGCGGATGCGTTGAGTAGGAAGAAGTCTTTGTTGTGCCAGCTTATTGTTTTTTCTCCTCTTTTGGATCGTATCATGGCTAAGCAGGATGAAGATGTGATGCTTAGAAGCATGAAGGAGAATGTCCGGAGTAGAGGTAGTAGTAGTTCTGATGGTAGTGGAGCTCAAATTGACGATAAATGGATTTTGAGGATTAATAATAAAATTTTTGTCCCGAACGTTGATGGTTTGAGGAAGGAATTGCTTTGGGAATATCATCAATCCAGACTTTCCATTCATCCTGGTTTAGAGAAGATGTATCAGGATTTGAAGAAACTTTATTGGTGGAGAGGTATGAAGCACGATGTCTCTATCTTTGTGAGTAGGTGTACGACTTGTCAGCAAGTCAAGGCGGATCATCAGAAGACACCGGGTTTGCTGCGGCCTCTGGAGATTCCCAACTGGAAGTAGGATCAAGTTTCTATGGATTTTATCGATGGGTTACCGAGATCTAGGAAGGGAAATGAGAGCATTTGGGTTATTGTGGATAGACTGACTAAGTCCGTTCATTTTATTCCGATCAATTCTACCCGTTCGGCTTCGAGCTTATCTGAGATTTATATGAGGGAGATTGTTTGCCTCCATGGAGTTCCCCTTAGCATAGTTTGTGATCGAGACCCTATCTTCACCAGCAAATTTTGGAAAGCTTTCCAGGAATCCTTGGGTACTCGTCTAAATCTAAGCACTGCTTACCACCCACAGACTGACGGTCAAACAGAAAGGGTGAATCAGATTCTAGAGGATCTTCTTCATGCCTGTATTTTGGATTATGGAGGATCTTGGGAAGATCATATCCATCTTGTGGAATTCACCTATAACAATAGTTATCAGGTATAAATTCCAATCCTCTATTCTTATCTTATCTTATCTTAATTCCTTATCTATCTCATTCTATCTTTTTCAGGCTAGTCTTAAGATGTCCCCGTTTGCTGCTCTTTACGGGCGACCCTGTAGATCTCCATCCTGCTGGATTGAATCCGATAACCGCTTAGTTCTTGGTCCCAATATGATTCTAGAAGCTTCGGAGAAAGTCGAGGAGATTAAGAGAAGGTTAAGGATTGCCCAGGAAAGGAAGAAGAAGTACGGGGATCGTCGTGGAAGAAGCTTGGAGTTCGCAGTCGGAGATTTGGTTTTTCTTAAGGTCTCTCCCTTAAGAAGTGTGGTTCAGTTTGAACGTAGAGGGAAGCTTGCTCCTAGGTTCATCGGTCCATTCCGCATCTTGGAAAGGATTGGGGCTCTTGCTTACCGATTGGAGTTGCCTAAGAAATTCGCTAGAATACACAATGTATTTCATGTATCCCACCTTCGTCGCTGTCTACATGATCCATCTCTTATTATCCAGCCTTCTGCTCTTGATAGTTTGGACATCGAGCCTGACCTAACTATTGAAATGAAGCCGCTTCGTATCGTCGATCGAGGTACGAAACAACTAAGAAGAAAGTCTGTCCGCCTGGTCAAAGTGCAATGGAGCACTGATGAACAGGATTGCACCTGGGAGACGGAGGAGAGCATTCGTGCTTCGAATCCAGAATTATTCATTTAAGGTACTTTACCCTTTTATTTTATCTTCCTTTGTTTTCCTTCCTTCGTTCCTTTTCGAGGACGAAAAATTCTGATGGGGGAGAGTGTAACAGCCCAAATTTAACTAGTATTTTTCATTTCATTTTTAGAACTTTGGGATTTATTATATAAAAATTTAAATTTTAAATTGATCAAATCATTGCCTAAATTTTTAAATAAAAGATAAGATTTCTGAAATTTTTGCCTTTAGTTAAAGATTAACTCTAATTGGAATTTTTATAAATTCTAAAATTTTAATCTTTTAAACTCTAATTTCCAATTCTTTTAATATATTTGTAACAGCATTCTATAACTTCACTTTTGTCCTTTTCAAAATTTGGTTATATACCTTTAATATAAGTAATTTATATTGGGTGAAAGAAATATAATTTTACGCATATACATTAGTTCTTAATAAATGGTAAATAAATCAAAGGTCAATTAAGTAATAAAAAATTCTATGGGGTAAATAATCTATTTAATTACACCTTTAAGTTGTATGTTTATATCCTTTTTGATAAAATTTGGTTGACATAAATGATACGTATTTATATTAAATATTCTTAAAACATATAAAAATTTAAGCGTTATTTTTGTTATAAATATGAGCGTAATTTTTGAGTTGGTTATTGCGTCAATAGTGCACATTCCGAAAATATATACCTTCACTGAAAATTGTTAAATAAATCAGTAAACGTGCACTTTCGAGTAGGAGAGAAGCATATCCGTTTCAATTTTTCCTTTGACCGTGACTGGACATTTAGCTTTTAAAGATATCCCACTTCTCTTTTTGCTCCAACTATTTTTATTTAGTATAAAATCTTTGAATAAGGTAACGTTAAAATCTAATATTATTGTCGTTTCCTCCGATATCAGCGCTAGTTTCTTCGCATTATTAAGCACGTTCGCAAATTGCTCAAATTCCATAACCGTTCATATTTTATTCTTGTTGTGGTTACCTAAAAATCAATGCAAGATATTCTCTTTAATCTTTACACATTCGCACAAATTATTCTTTTGGTCAATTTTCCATTTCTGTTTTGAAGCAAATTGATTGCTTTCCGTTTTAAGTTCTCCTTAATTACGAAACCCATGGCATAATTCCATAACACAACAGATTTCCAACCTATTGCTCATAATAGGAATAGAACCAAGTGGCCGTGTATGACAAGGAATAAATCTGTGCTCAATCAACCATGGCCCTTTTTAAAATATTTATATTTTCTTGCCTATAACTTCTCATCTAAATCAACGCACCTTGTAATAATGCAATGAAATCATTTATTTCATTAACATTCTAAAATTTGAATTCACTTGCCATTTCTCTACATTGATTTTGGAATGAAAAATAAATTTTTGCATTTATCAAATCCATTTACTTCCTTACTAATATAAACGCGTACAAATTATTCGCTTCCAAATCTTTCTCCCCTCTAATTGCGCAACTTTGCTGATTTAAAAACCCACGCACATTCCATCATCTCGTATAGTTTCAGCTTCCCTTCCATCTGCGTGAGCTTCTCATATCAGGTATGGCTACATATCTTTTCTTCTTCCTCCTTTTTGCTTTCTTCTTCTTTTATTTCCTTGTTTCAATTACTGCTCCACCACGAAACTCACCCTCCGCACCACCATGGCACACCCCGCCTCCAGTGCAAACCCCTTCCCTACATGGCACGACCGTTGATCTTGATTGTAGTATGGATTAACTAGGGACGTACATGCATGTCAGGGTTTGGAAGGCACCTTTTTAAATTTTGAAAGGAGAGGGAAGTGGGTTACACCACTTTGAAAATTTATCACAGCTCGCATATGCGTGAATAGCCGAACAAAATTGTTACATGTTCAAATTTTTGAAACCAAAGTTTCACCACCTCTGTGTATTTATCACAGCCTTTACCTAAGAAAAAATGTTTGATGCGGGTCCAAACAAAGATTTATTCACCATCTTGGAATTTGAACATAACATATATTTTAACATCGCACGTGGAAGGTTTGTGCATGGACATTGGCCGAGCATGGGGTGGAGTTGAGTCTTGGGTTGAGGGGGCACATTTTTTATTTATCCTCCTATTTATTCAATTTAAGCTATTCATTTTGCTTCTATAATCATATTTAAATTTTCGTACTAAGTTCTGCACATTTGTTTCAAGAAGCTAAAATTGATCATCGCATCCGCTGAGTTTTGATCGTGCCTCCTGTACGCTGTCTGTTGTGGTTACCGTAGTTTCAAATCAAAATCTTCAGCTTCGTAAAGGTGAGTTTTCTCACCTGACAAACGTACTTATATATATCTGTAAATTGATAACAAGTGTGATTGTAGAATAATTATTATTTTTATTTGACCGTGATATAAATTGATGATGTAAAAAAAATCCCGTTATTAAACCTATACATCATCAGTTATATTATATACTGTTTATTTATGCTGTACACTATTTATTTATTATTTATAGTTAATCACACTGCAAGTTCCCTATAGAATAGAAATCGTCACAGGCTGAAATGATAGGCCTGAACGATATTTATTTATTCATTTAGTTTATTTTATTCTTGGGATTGCGGGTTCGAAATGATAGAACCCGGATTTATTTCGTAAATTATGGATTGAAATGATATATTATCCGTATCACTTGACCTAGGTTAGAAAATATTATACAGACTCGTGGTTATATATATATTTTTTGGAAATATTAAATATTTTTTTAAATTAAAATACTTTGTTTAAAAGTGGATTAAAATGATCATTATAAGTATAGTGATATTTTACAAGATAAATATGTAAATAAATGAATGTTAAAATTTAAAGTATAAATTTATCTTGTAAATTTTTATTGTAAAATAAACATAATTTAAGTTAAGAAAATATAGGAAAATTTGGTATAACTTGAATATAAAGCGAATTAATTAAGGTTGGGTTTTCTATGAAAAAATAGGTAAACTTGGGAAAATATAGAAGTTAAAATATAACTTGACTTAAAATTTGGAGGTTGGTTTTAAAAATAAAGGTAGGTTCAGAAATAAATTGGAAATTTAGTTTATTTTTGAAACGGTAATGAAACTAAATTGTTAAGAAAAATTCATAGAAAATTTACGCTTGAAAGAAAGTATAAAGAAGTTAGATATATATTTGTAAATTTTACTTTATAAAAAACATAAAATATTGAGAAATTTAAATGACTATTTAAAGGTGGAAATTTGATGTTATAAGTGAATTTGTTTAAATAGAGGTTTAAATTTTGCTGAAATTATATTGAAGTCTAAAATTTAATTTACTCAAATTGTTGAAAGGATATTTCCGCATTTAGCAAAGTGATAAATGATGATGCAGATAAACTAAGGCTAAACCCTTGAAATTTATATTGGCTTGAAAGAATAATAACTTCACCTTTAAACAGTTTAAAATAAAGTATTTTGATTGAAATATAAACTATTTTTAAAGGTTTATAACCCCGGGTAATAATAAGGTTGGTTGTTAAGGAGACCGGGATCAGATATGGGCGTACTCTCTGTCGATACCGAAAACCACTTTGACAACCGTGTACGCGTGGAGATTCCAGAATGAAGTAGGATGATGGTGACGTTTCCCTTGAGGT
Organism: Allium cepa; assembly: GCA_030765085.1. Lineage (NCBI taxonomy): Eukaryota > Viridiplantae > Streptophyta > Magnoliopsida > Asparagales > Amaryllidaceae > Allium > Allium cepa. The sequence continues at coordinate 241,528,254 of CM060944.1, forward strand.
AAATACATGGACCCAAATCCCGTGAGTTGGCATAAGGTGGCTAAAACAGGGGCAATTGACGGACTAATGAGGTAGCACCTTTGATCGGACGCACTTCTTCTTATGCCATTCTATTACTTTGTGATTGTTTGGTGCGCACCTTTGATTCGGGAGTGTTGTTCGAGGTGAGCGTTAGTAGCAGCTACGCATTACCAACGGTCTGGAAGTGTAATTGGTATATCTACCCTGGCATTGCCTAGTTGTGCCCACCTACCATAGCGAGCCTTGTACGAGTTTGGTTTTCTCCCGTATCCCGTGTGGTATCCTCTGGTGGCTTCCTAATCAGGAGGGACTATGATATTGGATGGACTACTGGGACTATTACGTGTTAAGGGGAATATTGGGCCACTCCTTAACGCTATTTAAAAGTAAGTTTATTTTAATATAGACACTATTATAATAGCGATGTATTACTACATAGTAAATAGTTTAACGGATCCTTAGAGGATGGACGGTCCCAAGCATCCTTTTAGTTACTTGTGCTTTATTACAGTTCACTTGAATTTGCTTACACTGTATAAATATGTATGTCCTGACTCGAGTGTTTATGTTTTCTTTTACGCTCGGGTCAGCCTGAGTTTCATTTCAGTCTTCATCTCCGGAGCTAGGACTTCTACAGATCACCTTTCAAGTTGCCGTCAAGTTTTTATTCAGTTCTTATTTTAGCCTTTGTAATCAAGACAATTTAGGATTGAGATTTTCTGTGGAGATTTCAAAGTATATTTAGTTTTAAGACTTTGTACTTTATACTTATTTTGAGACTATTGATAGTGGCTTCATGAACCACTAAGTTATTTTTAAATTCCGCTGCGAGTATTCTTGTAACGATCCCGATTTTAAGTTAAATTTAAATTGATAATTAAAATGTATTTTTTTGAATAAAATTGTAGATTGATTTGAATTTTTCAAATTTAAATAGGATATGTATTTATTTGGACATTGATTCTACAATTTAACTATGAATTTGAAATTCTATATTTAATATCTTATAAATAAAATAAAATAAAATAGCATCCTAAAATCTGTCAATATAAGTTAATAATATATTTTTAACTTTTGAAATATAATTTGAGAATAAATTGAAAAAAAAAGTAATTATAAACTATACATAAATAAATTCCAATTGATTTTGAGTTTAAGAATCTTGAGATGATAAATATTTTAAGGAAATCATTTGAATTCAAATTATATAATACATACTTTCTTTTGAAAAGGAAAAAAATTCACTTGTTAATAAAAATTAGTTTTAAATCATTTGTTTCTTTAAATTGGTATAAGTTGAAATAACAAACAAAAATGTAAATTGCATATGTGAGTATGTATATGGACATAAATGGAATTTAAAATTCATTGAGATATAATGTATATATGTAAATATTGGCTAAGAAACAAAATTCTTTTAACATTGTATATGTATATACATACACACAAATGAATAAAGATATATATATATTAGTTTATAAAAGTATATATAACATAGGAAATAAATCCATAAAACTTTCTTTTGCTTTGTAAACATCAAAGGCTAATTATACATTCACAATGGAGTAGAATGATCAACAAAAATCTAAGTCATAAGATATCTCTTTACAAATGGTATCAAATTGAATTAAATAATAAGATTAAAAATTACAAGAAACCTTTCCATTTCCCCACAAGCAATTATAATAGCTTTTTAGAAAACTGGAAACAAATAGTATCAAGGATTTGATGTCACAAGTCCAAACACCAAAGAAACAAAATTGATAAAAAAATCTGAAAAACATTATGAACCAGATTTCCAAATTCATCTCAAAACAAAAAAAAAGATTCAGTTTAATCAACCCTGGAATTAAAATCAAGTAAGCAAGTCTGCAATCTGGAAATTGGTTCTGCATGCAAATCAAAAGCAAAATCTGGAATTCAAGAAGATTCAAAAACAAAAGCTAGAAGCAACTTCAGAAATCTGGAAAAAATGAAATGAAAACCTGGAAATAACGAAAGGCAAGTAAATTTCTTTTTTAAAAATTTGAATTTGATGGTAGTGATCAGTAGGTAAAACAAAGATTTAAACAACTTTGTCAATCAAATTGCAGAGAAACAAATCAAGTGCAAGGCAAAATTTGTTTCTGTTTTCAAATGCAGAAAATCCTCTGTTATATACACAAGAATTCATACTGTAAGTACGAAAATTAAAAAAACTTTGTTTATTTATGAAATGAATAAGCAAAACAAAAGGTAAATAAAGATCTATACTTACAGTTTACAGATCTAAACTCCAAGATTAAAGAAGAAGAAAAAGATGCAGGCTTTCTTTCATCCTTTATTTGAAACTGTCGGGATTTTATTCTCTGTTCCCTGTTCTTTGCTTCTGCCTTCACATTCCAGGTGAGCAAACTCAACTTGTTTTTATATCTAAATGATTGGTGCATTAGGAAATGTAATGTGTTTAAATTATGTGTATATTTATCTGCATGTTTGTGTATGAAAAATATCTGAGAGCATATGTATGTAGATAGGGAAGTAGGCTCTGTTCTTAGTTATAGGATTCACAAACAAGACAAGAAAAAAAAAATTCAAGTTCTCATCCTATAATCCCTTTTAAGTTTGAATATTTAAACAAAAGATGTTCAGATTAATAAGATGGCAATTGTAAAAATGGGTTCAAGCATTTATATTTAGTTAATATGCAGAAAATGAGAAAATACAGTAGAGTATTTTAAAAATCTGGAAATCAGAGATTCTTGATTTCATGTTTTGCTTATATCAACATATTACTATCTGAAAATTATGATTTTTAATGCAAGAATGAAGATTTATAGATTGGTAATTTATGAGCAGTTAATAATTGAATAAAATTTGCATTTTGACAAATTTAAAATAACCGAGTCAATTTAAATTGTTGAAATTTAGGCTGAAGCAAGTTTAACCATCCATGATCTCGGGAAAAATGTGAAATAATTTTTCTATTGTGTGAATCTGAGGAACGAGGCCGAGTTAGGGTTTTTGTCAAGTTTTTGAGCTGGTCTGTAAACGTGATGTGTTCGTCCACTTCACGTGATCGAGTCACTTGAGGGTCCGGTGGAGGGTTGCTCAACGCGTTGTCGTCGTGTGGCCGCAATATGGGCGACTCCGGTAGTGTCTGCGATGGTGACGAGGTGATCTTAGCGATTGGGTTGAGTTTTGTATTTGGGTCAAACTGTTGATTTTCGATTCGAATGTTGTCGAGATGATTCGTGCTTGATTTTCGTATCTACGTATGATTTGGGACTTGCCGACGTCGTAGGTGTTCGCCGGAGGCCATTGGTGCCGCCGTGCATGTGTACGGCGGTGGATTTCATGTTAGTGTCGTCGATGCTTGGCATCTCGAGTTATTCTCGAGTTTAACTGGGGGATGCTTTAGGTGTTTTGTTGAGTTCGAGAGCGAGTAGCCTGATGCTAATTAACTTAGTAAAAACTTAAACTACAAGAGAGGGAAAAAAGAAAGAGAAGAAGAAGATGCGTCAGTGTCTCGGGTGGGAAGCTGTAATAACTCGAAGTGATATCTGGGGAAATCGAAAAGTAGCCCGGGTAAACAAAGTCTTGGCTCGGGAAGTTGTATGATTATTCAGGCACTTTAAAAGTCATGGAGTTTTAAAGTTACAATGTAAATTCTGTCCAGATTTAAAGGTTAAAATATATATATATATATATATATATATATATATATATATATGTATACACACACACACACACAAAGTTTTCAAACAGTTTTTATTCAAGTTTTAAGAAATCAAATATGGTTCCGAATTAGAATTGTTGAATATATATGATAATAATGAATAGATTTCTAAGTATTTTCAATTGGAGCTTTAAAAATGTTTGAATTAAGAAGGTGATTAGGGTAAGTATTTTGAACTATAATTTATCAAAATTTCTTGTATAAGCTAACTTTGAGTATTTAATTTAAATGATGAAATTAAATAACTTAAGATTTAAATAAATTTGTGATTAAAGATTGATATTAATAATTATGGGTTGAATCAATTGGTAATTTAAGAAGTTTAAATTTACTACTTAAAGTTCATCGATGTATGATTAATTAAATAATTTAATTAAGAATTAATAATTGATTAATCAAGTAATTAGTGGTTAAATAATGGAAAATTAAGTTTATAATTAACAGTTCAGTTATAAATTAATTAATAATCGAGGGTAATAAAATCAAGTAATTAATGAATAATTTTAATTAAAATGATAATTACTTGTTGAAAGTAATTAAGAGTAGATAATTTAAGATTAAAAAATTTGATTAACCAATATTAAGAGCTAATTACTTTAAAGCATAATTAATTAATGTGGGTAATTAATTAGGGTAATTAAATTAAGAATAATTAATTTAGGTATAATTAATTAAAGATAATTAATTATAATTAAGATTTTAAATAAATCGGCAATTAAAGGTGATTGATTAAAGTAATTAATTAAAGAATAAGTAATTAAGATTTAATTAATTACAATTAAAGGCTAATTAATTAAGTTAATTAATTAAAAAAATGATTAATAAATGAAGGTGGTTAAGACTTAATTAATTATAATTAATGATAATAAATCATTGGTTAAAGATCACTAGTAGAAGTAATTATGTGAGTAATAAATTTAAACCACACGATTTATTCATCTTAATTAAATATGTTTGATTGCTATTGAATGATGTGTGATGGATTGTTTATGCTTGTTATGTGATGTGATGCTATATGATGCTTTGTGCTAAGCAATTATATCTGTGGTGTATATATTGTTATATGAAAACCCATTGACCCGTAAAACGACATTTGGATTTCGATGCGACAGGAAGTCGGATTCCAATTGGTTATCCGAAACCCACATCGAATCATATTAGTGAATCTTTGTGATTGATAATTTACTTTATCTATGAATCTGTGAATATAGATAAGCGTTATGGGTTATATCGCTTATCGATATGATTGAATCTGTGATGATGATTTTGTGCACTATTGTGTTGAACCCCTGGACCACACTTATACACACACAAATATGGATTGCACGCGGAAATGGGTTAAGTCACAGATTTTGAAATAGTTTTAAATATTGGATTTTTAAATCCAAAATAGTTTTGGAATTAGAATTGAAGCTTTTGAAAATGAATTTCAAAAATAAAAGTTATTTTGAATAACTTGATTGAGTTTTGAAATTTAAATAATTTGATTTAAATTTGAATTCAATATTTGAAATTGAATTCTATGATTTGGAACTAAGGTTTAAAAAAGGGTATTCAACATATAATTGGGTTTATATGAGTTTTTAAACCATTTTAAAAAGTGTTGTTTTGGGACTTTAAATTTAACTCAAGGTTTTAACTTGTATGAATATAATTGGATTTTTCTGAAACGAAAACTGTCGTTTTCAAATAATAAAAGCTTTCACATAAGGAATGAACTTCCAATTGGTGTTAAAAGGATTCAAGTCTAAAATGAAAATGGTTTTCCAAGTTATAGATATATCTTTGGAAACATGTTTTGAAAGCTATAAATCAAATCTTCAATTTAAAGATTTAATGAGTTAATCCAATTAAAATGGAAATTGTTTTGAAATCTATGGACAGATCTTTGTGAAACTGGGTGAAACTTTGTGAAATAAATCTTTTTATTTAAAGATTTAAAAAATGGTAATTTGTTTAACCATTTGAAAGAAAAGCTTTGGATTTTTAAGTTGTAACTTAACCGAAATCCCATATCCATATGTTTTTAAATATGGCGCTTACTATTCGGTTTAGCCGGGAGAGGACCTTGTGTCATATAGTCCATTCCGAATAGTGATACGACGTTATGGATTGCATTTGAAGACCGGTGTTGAAGACCGGGTGTCTTCGAGAACGTTAGGATAACCTATCGATTGTCTCTGCACCGAGTAGCTACGGTATAGAGATTCCCTTAGTGATGGGAAGTCCGATCGGGATTGTGCATACCCGGATTTGCAAGGGCTTCTTCGGAAGTACCTTCGGTTCTGTTCGAACCCGGAATAGACTTTTATGGTTGTATGTCCGACATTACACTTTGAGATATTAAACTGATCTCTATCAAATACATTTCTGCTTGGTGGCGGAGAATTTATTCTCTTAGCTTAACACCCTTCTCTGAGACGTACGAGCTCAGAGGTTATGTAGTTGATATTTATCAGTGATATATTCCCAATTTGGTAATGTGGCATGCTGAGCGCTGCTGTGTGATGATCATTGGTTGATCATTTGTGATATGATCATTTGTTTGATCATTTATCTTTGTGATCATTGCTTTGGTCATCTGTTGACCCAAAGCATGGCTTTGTGCCAAAGCGTAGCTTTGTGGACGAGACTGCATCAGGACCTCACACCCCGGAAATGGTCGAAACAGGAAAGATGCGGCAAGGTTATGAGGGTCACTCCCTTTAGGGTGTGTCGTTCCCTTCTGGTAAAGGGTGGTATCATGGTATGGAGCCCAGATATTTACTCATGTGGTTGCTCCAATCTCATTTACTGTGTGGTTGTTGCTTTGAGGCGCCTCGGATAAAGGTCCCAAAGGACCGGGGGATGGCATATTCGTGTAGTAGTTACCTAGTTACAGAGGTAACCCGGCCTTGTGTTGGCAGAGATCTAACCGTAACGTTAGTTCTCGGGACGTCCCGCCAGAGGCGATCCCATGTGGCAGTAGGAAGTTCCTTAGCCTGAACATTTGTTGGAAATCCATTCATCCAATACGTGCCTTGTACGGTTTTAGTTGTAGAACCTTCCATTTACTTATGGCGGTCACCACTGTTTAGATGGTAGCTATAGTAGGCATAGTTCGGAATGTCTATGCTGGCTAGGATTTATATTATACTTTCGAAATGGTTTTCCACACTTTGCACTTATAATAATAATATCAAAGAAATTTTCTCGTATCAAGCATATTTGACTATCATTAGGAGAAATCTCCTCCAATTCTGCGTTTGCATTGTGTGTGTCGCAGGAGGCCTTATGGTAGTTTCATTTTCTACAAAGCATTGCGGATTTCAAATTTAAATTCTGTTGTTTGTTCTAAAAGACCAAATGTTTTTGTTTGCTCATACGAGTCCCATGACTGACCTGGAGTTTATTGTTCCTTTCCTAAACTCTGGGTGCCCACTATTTTCCCACACGGACAGTCTAGAGTTGGGCTTTTAGATAGTCAAGTTTAGTAGATTATCTGGAGCTAGTTCCGTCTTTGGATCGGGACTGCACTTGCTTAGCTTTGTGTATCGTTATTGAGAGTTCGAGCTATCGCTGGATTGGTGATTTGGAGATGGAGATTACCGATGCTGGAGTTCTTTCTTGAAGACCATATTAGAGATTTTTGTTCCGCTGCTGTGTTATCTTTTCTTTTCCGCTGCTGTTATCTTGTATCATATCTCTGATGTATAATGATATCTATTGTGTCATCTGTTATCTTGTATCATATTGTATCAGATATAGTATCAATGTTGTATATTGATATGTATTATTCTTTTTCTTCCGCTGTGTTGTTATACTTAATGTGTTATAAGCTCCGGCGAACCAGATTCAACGTTTGGATCTGCGGCATTTGAATACGAGTGTCGTATTCGGTGCCGATTTTCGAAGGTCGAGTTAGGGTCGCTACATTTGGTATCAGAGCTGAGGGTTAAAACTTTAGCTCAGGAGTATAACACGTTAAGTAGCTCATTAGAGATAGGGTGAAGTATACCCTAGAATGAGTAATCACTAAGATATCCGTTCGAGTGCCTCAGTAAATTCTCTTACTATCCACTGATAGTGGGTACGAGTAGGAGAAGAGGACGAGATAGGGGATAGGGAAGTACCACTACAAATGGTCAATACCCTGCAATAGTGGAAACAACTTTCTTCTCAATCTCCTTTGGTTCGATTCCAAAATTATTTTGATTGCTTCGTGACGGCTACAAGAAGATGTTTCGGAGCGATGGTGGCCTTACGAATCGTTGTAGAAAATTCTTACTTTGTATCTCCATCTGTTTCTTATCAGCTTTTCGATCTAAACTCTAATGAATTTGAAATTGAAAATATTAAATAAATTGAAAATTTTAAATTACGTAAATTCGTTAACTAATATGAAGCTAAATTTGAATTGTATTAATAAAACGATATCGGTTAAAACCAAATTGTAATTTCTTGTGTATATCAAAGTTCGAAGAGGGACAAATTGGTATATACTTTGGGATATTTCGACTTGAAGTTGGAATCCATACCTAGTGTTTGAGAGATCGCAAAAGATTGAATCCATCTATCTATTATCTGGGATCCGATATATTCTACGAACGATTAGCTATCCCATCGAACTAATCAATGCGCTTGCATATTCGTAGACCGGTGGACCCGAGTATCTTGTAAAATAATTGTATGAGTTTGTTCTCATATTTGTTGGTATTCTGATTTGGAAAGCCAAATACAGAATCGATATCCAGTTTGAATAGGAAAGATATTTCTTTATCTATCATCTTTTCCTTGTTGTCTTCCTTGCAAATTTCGAGGACGAAATTTATTTAGGGGGGGGGGAATCTGTAACGATCCCGATTTTCAATTAAATTTAAATTGATAATTAAAATGTATTTTTTTGAATAAAATTGTAGATTGATTTGAATTTTTCAAATTTAAATAGGATATGTATTTATTTGGACATCGATTCTACAATTTAACTATGAATTTGAAATTCTATATTTAATATCTTATAAATAAAATAAAATAAAATAGCATCCTAAAATCTGTCAATATAAGTTAATAATATATTTTTAACTTTTGAAATATAATTTGAGAATAAATTGAAAAAAAAAGTAATTATAAACTATACATAAATAAATTCCAATTGATTTTGAGTTTAAGAATCTTGAGATGATAAATATTTTAAGGAAATCATTTGAATTCAAATTATATGATACATACTTTCTTTTGAAAAGGAAAAAAATTCACTTGTTAATAAAAATTAGTTTTAAATCATTTGTTTCTTTAAATTGGTATAAGTTGAAATAACAAACAAAAATGTATATTGCATATGTGAGTATGTATATGGACATAAATGGAATTTAAAATTCATTGAGATATAATGTACATATGTAAATATTGGCTAAGAAACAAAATTCTTTTAACATTGTATATGTATATACATACACACAAATGAATAAAGATATATATATATTGGTTTATAAAAGTATATATAACATAGGAAATAAATACATAAAACTTTCTTTTGCTTTGTAAACATCAAAGGCTAATTATACATTCACAATGGAGTAGAATGATCAACAAAAATCTAAGTCATAAGATATATCTTTACAAATGGCATCAAATTGAATTAAATAGTAAGATTAAAAATTACAAGAAACCTTTCCATTTCCCCACAAGCAATTATAATAGCTTTTTAGAAAACTGGAAACAAATAATATCAAGGATTTGATGTCACAAGTCCAAACACCAAAGAAACAAAATTGATAAAAAAATCTGAAAAACATTATGAACCAGATTTCCAAATTCATCTCAAAACAAAAAAAAAGATTCAGTTTAATCAACCCTGGAATTAAAATCAAGTAAGCAAGTCTGCAATCTGGAAATTGGTTCTGCATGCAAATCAAAAGCAAAATCTGGAATTCAAGAAGATTCAAAAACAAAAGCTAGAAACAACTTTAGAAATCTGGAAAAAATGAAATGAAAACCTGGAAATAACGAAAGGCAAGTAAATTTCTTTTTTAAAAATTTGAATTTGATGGTAGTGATCAGTAGGTAAAACAAAGATTTAAACAACTTTGTCAATCAAATTGCAGAGAAACAAATCAAGTGCAAGGCAAAATTTGTTTCTGTTTTCAAATGTAGAAAATCCTCTGTTATATACACAAGAATTCATACTGTAAGTACGAAAATTAAAAAAACTTTGTTTATTTATGAAATGAATAAGCAAAACAAAAGGTAAATAAAGATCTATACTTACAATTTACAGATCTAAACTCCAAGATTAAAGAAGAAGAAAAAGATGCAGGCTTTCTTTCATCCTTTATTTGAAACTGTCGGGATTTTATTCTCTGTTCCCCGTTCTTTGCTTCTGCCTTCACATTCCAGGTGAGCAAACTCAACTTGTTTTTATATCTAAATGATTGGTGCATTAGGATATGTAATGTGTTTAAATTATGTGTATATTTATCTGCATGTTTGTGTATGCAAAATATCTGAGAGCATATGTATGTAGATAGGGAAGTAGGCTCTGTTCTTAGTTATAGGATTCAGAAACAAGACAAGAAAAAAAAATTCAAGTTCTCATCCTATAATCCCTTTTAAGTTTGAATTTAAACAAAAGATGTTCAGATTAATAAGATGGCAATTGTAAAAATGGGTTCAAGCATTTATATTTAGTTAATATGCAGAAAATGAGAAAATACAGTAGAATATTTTGAAAATCTGGAAATCAGAGATTCTTGATTTCATGTTTTGTTTATATCAACATATTACTATCTGAAAATTATGATTTTTAATGCAAGAATGAAGATTTATAGATTGGTAATTTATGAGCAGTTAATAATTGAATAAAATTTGCATTTTGACAAATTTAAAATAACTGAGTCAATTTAAATTGTTGAAATTTAGGCTGAAGCAAGTTTAACCATCCATGATCTCGGGAAAAATGTGAAATAATTTTTCTATTGTGTGAATCTGAGGAACGAGGCCGAGTTAGGGTTTTTGTCAAGTTTTTGAGCTGGTCTGTAAACGTGATGTGTTCGTCCACTTCACGTGATCGAGTCGCTTGAGGGTCCGGTGGAGGGTTGCTCAACGTGTTGTCGTCGTGTGGCCGTAATATGGGCGACTCTGGTAGTATCTGTGATGGTGACGAGGTGATCTTAGCGATTGGGTTGAGTTTTGTATTTGGGTCAAACTGTTGATTTTCGATTCGAATGTTGTTGAGATGATTCGTGCTTGATTTTCGTATCTACGTATGATTTGGGACTTGCCGACGTCGTAGGTGTTCGCCGGAGGCCATTGGTGCCGCCGTGCATGTGTACGGCGGTGGATTTCGTGTCAGTGTCGTTGATGCTTGGCATCTCGAGTTATTCTCGAGTTTAACTGGGGGTTGCTTCGGGTGTTTTTTTGAGTTCGAGAGCGAGTAGCCTGATGCTAATTAACTTAGTAAAAACTTAAACTACAGGAGAGGGAAAAAAAGAAAGAGAAGAAGAAGATGCGTCAGTGTCTCGGGTGGGAAACTGTAATAACTCGAAGTGATATCTGGGGAAATCGAAAAGTAGCCCGGGTAAACAAAGTCTTGGCTCGGGAAGTTGTATGATTATTCAGGCACTTTAAAAGTCATGGAGTTTTAAAGTTACAATGTAAATTCTGTCCAGATTTAAAGGTTAAAAAAATAATATATATATATATATATATATATACACAAAGTTTTCAAACAGTTTTTATTCAAGTTTTAAGAAATCAAATATGGTTCTGAATTAGAATTATTGAATATATATGATAATAATGAATAGATTTCTAAGTATTTTCAATTGGAGCTTTAAAAATGTTTGAATTAAGAAGGTGATTTGGTTAAGTATTTTGAACTATAATTTATCAAAATTTCTTGTATAAGCTAACTTCGAGTATTTAATTTAAATGATGAAATTAAATAACTTAAGATTTAAATAAATTTGTGGTTAACGATTGATATTAATAATTATGGGTTGAATCAATTGGTAATTTAAGAAGTTTAAATTTACTACTTAAAGTTCATCGATGTATGATTAATTAAATAATTTAATTAAGAATTAATAATTGATTAATCAAGTAATTAGTGGTTAAATAATGGAAAATTAAGTTTATAAATTAACAGTTCAGTTATAAATTAATTAATAATCGAGGGTAATAAAATCAAGTAATTAATGAATGATTTTAATTAAAATGATAATTGCTTGTTGAAAGTAATTAAGAGTAGATAATTTAAGATTGAAAAATTTGATTAACCAATATTAAGAGCTAATTACTTTAAAGCATAATTAATTAATGTGGGTAATTAATTAGGGTAATTAAATTAAGAATAATTAATTTAGGTATAATTAATTAAAGATAATTAATTATAATTAAGATTTTAAATAAATCAGCAATTAAAGGTGATTGATTAAAGTAATTAATTAAAGAATAAGTAATTAAGATTTAATTAATTACAAATAAAGGCTAATTAATTAAGTTAATTAATTAAAGAAATGATTAATAAATGAAGGTGGTTAAGACTTAATTAATTATAATTAATGATAATAAATCATTGGTTAAAGATCACTAGTAGAAGTAATTATGTGAGTAATAAATTTAAACCACACGATTTATTCATCTTAATTAAATATGTTTGATTGCTATTGAATGATGTGTGATGGATTGTTTATACTTGTTATGTGATGTGATGCTATATGATGCTTTGTGCTAAGCTATTATATCTGTGGTGTATATATTTTTATATGAAAACCCATTGACCCGTAAAACGACATTTGGATTTCGATGCGACAGGAAGTCGGATTCCAACTGGTTATCCGAAACCCACATCGAATCATATTAGTGAATCTTTGTGATTGATAATTTACTTTATCTATGAATCTGTGAATATAGATAAGCGTTATGGGTTATATCGCTTATCGATATGATTGAATCTGTGATGATGATTTTGTGCACTATTGTGTTGAACCCCTAGACCACACTTATACACACACAAATATGGATTGCACGCGGAAATGGGTTAAGTCACAGATTTTGAAATAGTTTTAAATATTGGATTTTTAAATCCAAAATAGTTTTGGAATTAGAATTGAAGCTTTTGAAAATGAATTTCAAAAATAAAAGTTATTTTGAATAACTTGATTGAGTTTTGAAATTTAAATAATTTGATTTAAATTTGAATTCAATATTTGAAATTGAATTCTATGATTTGGAACTAAGGTTTAAAAAAGGGTATTCAACATATAATTGGGTTTATATGAGTTTTTAAAACATTTTAAAAAGTGTTGTTTTGGGACTTTAAATTTAACCCAAGGTTTTAACTTGTATGAATATAATTGGATTTTTCTGAAACGAAAACTGTCATTTTCAAATAATAAAAGCTTTCACATAAGGAATGAACTTCCAATTGGTGTTAAAAGGATTCAAGTCTAAAATGAAAATGGTTTTCCAAGTTATAGATATATCTTTGGAAACGTGTTTTGAAAGCTATAAACCAAATCTTCAATTTAAAGATTTAATGAGTTAATCCAATTAAAATGGAAATTGTTTTGAAATCTATGGACAGATCTTTGTGAAACTGGGTGAAACTTTGTGAAATAAATCTTTTTATTTAAAGATTTAAAAAATGGTAATTTGTTTAACCATTTGAAAGAAAAGCTTTGGATTTTTAAGTTGTGACTTAACCGAAATCCCATATCCATATGTTTTTAAATATGGCACTTACTATTCGGTTTAGCCGGGAGAGGACCTTGTGTCATATAGCCCATTTCGAATAGTGATATGACGTTATGGATTGCATTTGAAGACCGGTATTGAAGACCGGGTGTCTTCGAGAACGTTAGGATAACCTATCGATTGTCTCTGCACCGAGTAGCTACGGTATAGAGATTCCCTTAGTGATGGGAAGTCCGATTGGGATTGTGGATACCCGGATTTGCAAGGGCTTCTTCGGAAGTGCCTTCGGTTCTGTTCGAACCCGGAACAGACTTGTATGGTTGTATGTCCGACATTACACTTTGAGATATTAAACTGATCTCTATCAAATACATTTCTGCTTGGTGGCGGAGAATTTATTCTCTTAGCTTAACACCCTTCTCTGAGACGTACGAGCTCAGAAGTTATGTAGTTGATATTTATCAGTGATATATTCCCAATTTGGTAATGTGGCATGCTGAGTGCTGCTGTGTGATGATCATTGGTTGATCATTTGTGATATGATCATTTGTTTGATCATTTATCTTTGTGATCATTGCTTTGGTCATCTGTTGGCCCAAAGCATGGCTTTGTGCCAAAGCGTAGCTTTGTGGACGAGACTGCATCAGGACCTCACACCCTGGAAATGGTCGAAACAGGAAAGATGCGGCAAGGTTATGAGGGTCGCTCCCTTTAGGGTGTGTCGTTCCCTTCTGGTAAAGGGTGGTATCATGGTATGGAGCCCAGATATTTACTCATGTGGTTGCTCCAATCTCATTTACTGTGTGGTTGTTGCTTTGAGGCGCCTCGGATAAAGGTCCCAAAGGACCGGGGGATGGCATATTCGTGTAGTAGTTACCTAGTTACAGAGGTAACTCGGCCTTGTGTTGGCAGAGATCTAACCGTAACGTTAGTTCTCGGGACGTCCCGCCAGAGGCGATCCCATGTGGCAGTAGGAAGTTCCTTAGCCTGACCATTTGTTGGAAATCCATTCATCCAATACGTGCCTTGTACGGTTTTAGTTGTAGAACCTGCCATTTACTTATGGTGGTCACCACTGTTTAGATGGTAGCTATAGTAGGCATAGTTCGGAATGTCTATGCTGGCTAGGATTTATATTATACTTTCGAAATGGTTTTCCACACTTTGCACTTATAATAATAATATCAAAGAAATTTTCTCGTATCAAGCATATTTGACTATCATAAGGAGAAATCTCCTCCAATTCTGCGTTTGCATTGTGTGTTTGGCGGGAGGCCTTATGGTAGTTTCATTTTCTAAAAAGCATTGCGGATTTCAAATTTAAATTCTGTTGTTTGTTCTAAAAGACCAAATGTTTTTGTTTGCTCATACGAGTCCCATGACTGACCTAGAGTTTATTGTTCCTTTCCTAAACTCTGGGTGCCCACTATTTTCCCACACGGGCAGTCTAGAGTTGGGTTTTTTGGATAGTCAGGTTTAGTAGATTATCTGGAGCTAGTTCCGTCTTTGGATCGGGACTGCACTTGCTTAGCTTTGTGTATCGTTATTGAGAGTTCGAGCTATCGCTGGATTGGTGATTTGGAGATGGAAATTACCGATGCTGGAGTTCTTTCTTGAAGACCATATTAGAGATTTTTGTTCCGCTGCTGTGTTATCTTTTCTTTTCCGCTGCTGTTATCTTGTATCATATCTCTGATGTATAATGATATCTATTGTGTCATCTGTTATCTTGTATCATATTGTATCAGATATAGTATCAATGTTGTATATTGATATGTATTATTCTTTTTCTTCCGCTGTGTTGTTATACTTAATGTGTTTTAAGCTCCGGCGAACCAGATTCGACGTTTGGATCTACGGCATTTGAATATGAGTGTCGTATTCGGTGCCGATTTTCGAAGGTCGAGTTAGGGTCGCTACAATTCTGATTTCTGTGTTTGTGATTCTGTGATTTGATTTCATTTGCTCCTACTTTATTTACAATCTATTGTTTTGAACTATTCAAGCTTGACATGTTTTAACTTATTGTCGAATTTGAATAGTGCATAATAGTGGGTCGTTACAACTTCGTGTTGAAGTCGCCGGTTGAACTGATATCTGATGCTTCGATTGCTTTCTTCGGTTGATTCGTTCGCGGCTTCAAGTTGTCGAGTGCCTTTACTTGATTGAAAGATTGGTACGTGAAATTCCTTTTTCGATTTATACTATACTCGACTTGATTCGAGTTCCTAATTGCTGTTGTGATCTGTGATATACTTGAACTCGAATTGTATTCATTTGCCGATGATGTTTATTATTTGTATAGGGTTCGAAACCCTTGATTTTTGTTCTTATACATTTATTTGAATTTGTTAATTTTTTTATCTCAGCCATTTGATTTGGTTTTGATGTTGATTATTGCTCTGACTTTGTCACTTTCGTAGAATTTGATGATGGCTTGTTCATCATGGCTTCGAATTACTTTCGTGACCGCCACGGCTTGTTTGATTTGGTTTCTTTTTTACTTCGGTCATTTGTGACTTTGGCACTTCTGTTCATCTCTGTGGCATAGTTGACTTGTACCTGCTATTGCATGACTTCGGCATTTTATCATGAAACTTCATTTACGTGTCCACTTGTTGTTGCTTGATGTTGTGCTGTTGATCTTTGTTCGATGTGCATGCTTTGTACTTGTAGTCCTGTCTCACTTGCATTGCTTAGCCATATGTGTGCATCGAGGCAGTTTGCATTTGTGTTGTAGCTGCTATCCATTTTGGTTTTGCTAGCTGTACTTGTATATTTGAACTTGAATTATTCCTCATTGTCTTTGTTCAATTTCAGCTTTGACATATCAAACTGCTGTGTCTTGTACTTATTTTGTTCTTTGGTCTGCCTGAACCTGTTAGTCGACTTTGCACTGCATATATATGCGTGTTCATATCTGTAGCATACTCGCTGTAACGACCATAGATTTTAATTTAATTTAAATTGATAATTTAAATGAATTTTTGAATTAAAATTGTAAAATTGATTATAAATGGCAGCGAGTTACCCCGATTCAAATAGAAAATATATATAAAGTCATATGGATTTAAATATTTGTATATATGTGAATATATATGTATACATTGGATTTGAAATAAAAATTTAAATAAATGGTTTTAAAAATAAATATAGAGATATATATGTATATACATTAGATATGAATTGTAAAATTAATGGTTTGAGTTTATAAAATATTTAAACTAGAAATAGAAATGAGAATGTTCATATATGATGAATTATAAATTATGAAGTAAATAAAATTAGACGAATTTCAAATAACATAGGGACTATAGAAATTTATTTACATTGTAAAGCGATGTACAAAGGAAGGAAATAAATATAACAACTTTAAAATATGAAAACAAATGCAGTATAAGTATGTAAACGAATTAGTTAAGAAACAAACATCATTAGAACAACTATTATAATATGTACATGAAGTAAAATAAAATAGAAATCTATCAAACATAAATAAAGTAAAATAAGTGAACATATCTATGAAGCTACAGTACAAAGTAAATAAATTAAACAAAACCAGATTTGTGTAAAATAAAAATAAAAATAAATAAACAAAACAAAAGTATAAATAAAAGAATTAAGGCATAAGCTTATAAAAACAAAGTAAAATAACAAGACAAGGCAATAGAACAAAAGTAGATAGTTAAATGCATTCAAATGTGCAGGCAATAAAAGAGTAAGTAAATAAACATAAAATAAAATAAATAAGGTAAGGTTGTAGACATTAAGTACATGTACAAAACAAATAGAGGCTGTAGACAAAGTATAGAAACAGCAAGTACAAAGTATCATCCCTAAGCACATACAATATCCTAGCACACATTTTTCATCTCAGCAAAAGATGTAGGCTGAAGTAAACGAATACATTTATATGTATAAATAAGTACAAGCAAGCACATTCACCCATGCCTATTGTACAAACAAAGTGATATCCACGTGCATTCCTTTTCTTAAATATATCAAGACTTATACCACCTCAGTCTCATTTATTCAAAGCTAAGAGGACTGAAGCAAGCATTGTTTAAAATTTAAAAAAAAAAAAAAAATGGAAGCAAACATTATCTGGAAACAATCAAGCAAGTTCAAGCAAAATAGTTTTCAAAACAGCAACAAACAATAATACAACTCAAACCAGAGAAGTGAAAAAAAGAGGGAAGCTTCAGCAAGTAAATCTACAACCTGTTTCAACATAAAGAAAGCCCTGTTCTTTTTCTTAAAAGCAAGGTGAGCAACTTCAAATTTTTCTAAAACCAGTTTTTTTTTCTTCTTCCATTGCCTGTGAATCTGTGAGCAAACTTATTGTTTAAACTAAGTTCTTTTGAAGTTTATGCCTGTGATGATAATATGGATGGATGTGAGTATCAACTAGCAAATATTAACTTGAATATATATATATATATATATATATTTGAAAGTGCTATGTCTATATGTGTATGTATCTGTTCTTCTTGCTTTACAGAGTACAACCCAACAAAGAAAAGAAAAAAATTCAATTTCTTGTTTTATAATCCATATTAGACTTTGGTTTCAAAACAAAACAGTGGTGTTTAAGTATGAACTACAATAAGAAAAAAATCTCATGAAGTAAAAATGCATATAGGATGGAAAAATCAAGTTTTTACAGTAAAAACTTTAATTTCTAGAAAATTCGAATGTCACGAATTGTCAATTCATTTATATAACTTGAATCACCATTAGAAAATGGGATTTTTAGAACAAGTATGATGATTTTTAGTTACGTGTTTAAGGGGCAGTTCGAGATGAAGCAAAAATTGTATTTCTATCAATTCCTGATAATTTAACAAATTTTAGGTCTTGTAATTCGTTTTGGAGCTTGCTTGATCTTCGTAGAATTCAGGAAAATTGTCGAAAGAATTTTGTACTACGTGAGTTGGTCGAACGAGTTCAAATTAGGGTTTAACCATAAGTTTAGAGAGAGGATCGGAATTTGATAACTGCGACGTCGACGAAGCAATTGTGGCGATCGCACCGAGGGGGATGGCTGCGTGGGAAGGTTGCGGTGATGTGGATAGAATTTTGAAGGAGATGGTGATCGAGAGTGCCTGGACAAGGAAGTTTAGGTGATGAGTCGTTGGTTCCCGTTGTGTTCTTCGTTCCAGGTTTGAGTTTAAAGACTCAAATTTGATTTTCGAGATTGCATCGTCGATTTGATGATCGAAATGGGTTTCGACAGTGATGGCTGACTTGAGGAAGACGTCGTAGTTGATCAGAGGTGATTCGATCACCTGTGCACGTGCACGAGCACGTTATGGATGGTGTCAGTTTGATGGTGGGAAGCGACGTGAGTAATACTCGAGAAGGGAGGGTGATTACTTCGGGTTAGTGCTCGAGTGTGGGGGGGGGTTGATTTCCTGA
The DNA here is from genome assembly GCA_030765085.1 of Allium cepa. Taxonomy (NCBI): domain Eukaryota; kingdom Viridiplantae; phylum Streptophyta; class Magnoliopsida; order Asparagales; family Amaryllidaceae; genus Allium; species Allium cepa. Next base: position 241,547,086 of record CM060944.1, read on the forward strand.
TGTTTTTCATGTAAACTTAAAACTTGTCTGGAAAAAAAAAAGAGCAGAAGAAGAATGCGAGAGAGAGAGAAGAAGGCTCGGGGAAAATGGAGGTAAACCCGAAGTGTAACTCGAGTGAACAAGGGGAAGACTCGGGTTGGGTTACGCACTTTGATTTCCTGATGTTTTTCATTTAAACTTAAAAAAACTTAGCTTCATAGAAAGAAAAAAAAAAGATAAAGGGAATAGGAAGAAGAAGGGAATCTCGGGGAGATTGGTGAAAGAACTCGAGTTTCAACTCGAGTGAACAAAAGGGTTTCTCGAGTATTGTTTCAAAATGATAAGCCTAATTAAATTTAGTCTGTGAACCGTTTGCAACTGGTTTAATTATTTGAAAATTTTAGTTAATCACCTTGAACAGTTAAGTATTAGTCTTAATTAATATTTTGATTTTTTTTTTCTTTAAATTAATATTAGTTGTAAGTTAGTAACAAATTTATTTAAAGTTATGAAAGAAAGATTACTCAAATAAAAAGATAAATAATTTAATTGAATTTTATTGCAAGGTAATCAAGAATGTTCATAAATTTGATAACAAGAATCTACTGAGTAAATTGAGATTTATAAATTTGTTATTGAAGATGAATTAATTGATAATGAAGAGTTCAATTAATTTGTAACTAAGAGTTTTTAAAGTAACTAATGTAAAGTTAACTAATATGTGATCAATAGTTAACTCAAGTAATTTAAATAAGAATAAATAATTAATAAACTAAGTAATAAAGGTTTAATTTCTTAAAATAATTAATTAAAAAGTTAATTAATTATATAATTGGTTCAAAAGTCAATTTAATTAATATGATTGATTAAGAATAATTTAATTAATTAAAATGTTTGATAAATAAATTTATATCAAACTATTTGTAATTAATAAATCAGAATTGGATAATAAATTCATAAGTAATTAATTTAATTGAAAATAAATTGAATTGATTAGGATTAAAAGAAATCCTGCTTATAAATCATTGTTAAATGCCTGGTCTTACTTATGAATGATTGCATTATATGTGATGCCTTGAAATTGTTTGTCCTGTCTGAACTGTGATATTTGGTTATGTGGTTTGTGCCGTATATGATTTATTCATTTATTTAGATCTGCATATTATCTATGAATTGTTAATGGAAGATAAGCGTTATATTTTATATCGCTTATCGACTATATTTCTGTGTTTGATCTGTGATGATTAAATGATGATTGCACTATTGTGTTAAACCCCTGAACCACACTTATACACACACAAATATGGATTTCACGAGGAAATCGATTGAGTCACAGATTTTTGAAATAGTTTTAAATTTGAATATTTGAATTCAAATGTTTTGGAAATGGATTGGGTTTAAAGTGAAAAGCTTTTGAAATGTAATTTCATAAATGAAATTTATGTTAACTCGATAAAATATGAAGTTGAATAATTTGATTTGAACTTAAATTCAAGATTTGAAATTGAATTCTATGATTTAAAACTAGGGATTAAAAATGTTATACCAGTTATATATATGGGTTAAACTATTTTAAAAGTATTGATTTGGGGATGTGAATGGAATTCAAGGGCTTTAACTCGTGTAAATATAATTGGATTTTTCTGAAACGAAAACTGTTTGTTTTCAAATAATAAAAGCTTTCACATAAGAAATGAATGTCCAATTTGTGTTCAAAAGAATTTCAAGTTTGAAAATGAAGATAATTTCCAAGTTATGAAAACGATTTGAAAGGTATAAGTTGAATCTGGATTTAAAAATTCAACAAGTTAATCGAATTTTGAAAGCTATGAGTTAAATCTTTGATATAAAGATTTAACGAGTTAATCCAAATGGAATAGAAATTGTTTTGAAATCCGTAAATGGAACTTTGTGAAATAAATCTTTTGTTTAAAAGATTAGAAATGGTAATTGATTTAAACCGTTTGAAAGAAAGTTTTGGGTTTTAAGTTGTGACTTAATTGAAATCCCAATATCCATATGTTTTTGAAATACTGCGCTCACTATTCGGTTTAGCCGGGAGAGGACCTTTGTGTCATATATCCCATTCCGAATATGTGATATGTCGTTATGGATAGCATTTGAAGACCAGTGTTGAAGACCGGATATTTTTGAAAGCGAAAGGACAACTCATCGAATGTCTTTGCATCGACTGGTCCCCGGTATAGAGACTCCATCTGTGATGGGAAGTCCGAACGTGATTAGTGAATATCCGGATTGCAAGGACTTCTTTGTAAGTGCCTTCGGTTCTGTTCGAGCCCGGAACAGACTTGTATGGATTGTATGTCTGACGTTACAAATTGAGATATAAAGCAGATTTCTTTCAAATATATTTCTGTTGGTGGCGGAGAATTTATTCTTTTAGCTTAACACCCTTCTTTGAGACGTACGAGCTCAGAGGTTATATAGTTGATGGTTATCAGCGATATATTCCCAATTTGGTAATGTGACATACTGAGTGTTGCTGTGAAATGATCATTGTGTTGATTATTTGTGATAGGATCATTTATTTGATCGTCTATCTTGGTGATCATTTCTATGATCATTTGTTGACCCAAAGCATGGCTTTTGTATAAAGTATGTTTTTGTGGACGTGACTTCGTCGAGCCTCACACCTCGGGAATGGTCAGAACAGGAAAAATGCGGCAAGGTTATGAGGGGTAGCGCTCTTTAGGATGTGTGCATTTCCTTCTGGAAGAGGGTGGTATCATGGTATGGAGCCCAGATACTTACTCAAGTTGAAAACACTTTATGATTGTGTGAATTGATTGCGAGCGCTCGGTTGAAAGGTCCCAAAGGACCGGGGGATGGCATATTCGGTCAGTTGTTACTCAGTTAGGGGTAACCCGGCCTTGTGTTGGTAGAGATCCGGTTTGGTTCTCGGGGATGTTCATCCAGAGGCATTCTCATGTGGCAATGGGAAGTTCCTTGGCCTGATCATTCGTTGGAAATCCAAAGAAACAATACGAGACTTGTACGGTTTTAGTTGTATAACCTTCCATGGAATGTGGCGGTAACCTGCTATTGAACATGGTTAGCTATAGTAGGCATACGATAATGGTCGTATGCTGGCTAAGATTTATATCTTTATTTTCGAAATGAATTTTTCTTACACTATGCACTAGTAATAATATCAAATGTTTCTTTTAATGCGTATCAAGCATCTTTGACTATCATAAGGAGAAATCTCCTCCGATTCTGCGTTTGCATTGTGTGTGTGTGCGGGAGGCCTTATGGTAGTCTCATTTTTAAAAAGCATTGCGAATTGACTTTAAAAAATCTTTTGTTGAATGTTTTAAAAGATAAACTGTTTTTGTTGCTCACACCAGTCCCACAACTGATCCGGAGTTTATTGTTTCTTTCCTAAACTCTGGATGCTCATTATTCTCTACACGAGCAGTCTAGAGTTGGGTTTTTCAGATAATTAGATATAGTGGATTATCTGGAGTTAGTTCAGTCTTTGGATCGCACCAGTCTTGCTGAGCTTGGTGCATCGTTATTGGGAGTTCGAGCTATTGCTGGATTGATTCTTGGAAATGGAGTTGCAGTTCTCGGAGTTCTCTTTTGAAGACTATCTTAGAGTTATATTGTTCCGCTGCTAGATGTCATCTATTTTCTTTTCCACTGCTATTTATTGTATCATATCTCTGATGTATATTGATATTCATTGTACCATTCTGTTGTACCAGATGTTGTATCAGTATTGTATATCAATGTATTATTCTTTTATTCCGCTGTGTTATTTACTTAATGTTGTTATAAGCTCCGGCGAATCGGATTTGAACAGTCGAATCTATGACATTCGAATACGATATGAAGTATGGATGTCGATTTTCGAGCGCGAAAAATTCGTCTCGTTACATTTGGTATCAGAGCTAAGGTTGAACTTTAGCTCAGGAGTGTAACACATTAAGTAGCTCATTAGAGATGGGATGAAGTATATCCTAGAATGAGTATATCCCTAAGATATCTGTTCGAATTTCTCAGTAAATTCTCTTGCTATTCACCGATAGTAAGTATGAGTGCAAGAAGAGAACGAGATAGGGGACAGGGAAATACGACTGTAATTGGTCAATGCTCTGTAACAACAGTGGAAACAATCTTTCTCTGTTAATCTCTTTTGATTCGTTTCAAAATTCTTTTGATTACTTCATGACAGCTCCAGAAAGAAGTTTCAGTGTGACGGTGGCTCTACGATTCGTTATAGAAAATACTTATCTTTATCGATTTCTTATCAATTTCTGATTTAAACTTTAATGAATTTGAAATTTAGAATTAAAATTTTGAATAAATTGGAAAATTTGAAATTGAGTTAAATTGATTAATAGAATATGAAGGATAATTTGAATAGTATCGATAAAACGATTTCGTTTAAAACTAAATTTGGAATTTTATTATAATTTCTTGTATCTATTGTTGATATTCCGATTTGGTGAGCCAAATGCAGAACTGATATCCAGCTTTATTTGAAAAGATATTTCTCTATCTATCTATCTCTGTGTTGTTTTCGTGCCTGCGAATTTCGAGGACGAAATTCTTTTAAGGGGGAAGTTTGTAACGACCATAGATTTTAATTTAATTTAAATTGATAATTTAAATGAATTTTTGAATTAAAATTGTAAAATTGATTATAAATGGCAGCGAGTTACCCCGATTCAAATAGAAAATATATATAAAGTCATATGGATTTAAATATTTGTATATATGTGAATATATACGTATACATTGGATTTGAAATAAAAATTTAAATAAATGGTTTTAAAAATAAATATAGAGATATATATGTATATACATTAGATATGAATTGTAAAATTAATGGTTTGAGTTTATAAAATATTTAAACTAGAAATAGAAATGAGAATGTTTATATATGATGAATTATAAATTATGAAGTAAATAAAATTAGACGAATTTCAAATAACATAGGGACTATAGAAATTTATTTACATTGTAAAGCGATGTACAAAGGAAGGAAATAAATATAACAACTTTAAAATATGAAAACAAATGCAGTATAAGTATGTAAACGAATTAGTTAAGAAACAAACATCATTAGAACAACTATTATAATATGTACATGAAGTAAAATAAAATAGAAATCTATCAAACATAAATAAAGTAAAATAAGTGAACATATCTATGAAGCTACAGTACAAAGTAAATAAATTAAACAAAACCAGATTTGTGTAAAATAAAAATAAAAATAAATAAACAAAACAAAAGTATAAATAAAAGAATTAAGGCATAAGCTTATAAAAACAAAGTAAAATAACAAGACAAGGCAATAGAACAAAAGTAGATAGTTAAATGCATTCAAATGTGCAGGCAATAAAAGAGTAAGTAAATAAACATAAAATAAAATAAATAAGGTAAGGTTGTAAACATTAAGTACATGTACAAAACGAATAGAGGCTGTAGACAAAGTATAGAAACAGCAAGTACAAAGTATCATCCCTAAGCACATACAATTTCCTAGCACACATTTTTCATCTCAGCAAAAGATGTAGGCTGAAGTAAACGAATACATTTATATGTATAAATAAGTACAAGCAAGCACATTCACCCATGCCTATTGTACAAACAAAGTGATATCCCTGTGCATTCCTTTTCTTAAATATATCAAGACTTATACCACCTCAGTCTCATTTATTCAAAGCTAAGAGGACTGAAGCAAGCATTGTTTAAAATTTAAAACAAAAAAAAAATGGAAGCAAACATTATCTGGAAACAATCAAGCAAGTTCAAGCAAAATAGTTTTCAAAACAGCAACAAACAATAATACAACTCAAACCAGAGAAGTGAAAAAAAGAGGGAAGCTTCAGCAAGTAAATCTACAACCTGTTTCAACATAAAGAAAGCCCTGTTCTTTTTCTTAAAAGCAAGGTGAGCAACTTCAAATTTTTCTAAAACCAGTTTTTTTTTCTTCTTCCATTGCCTGTGAATCTGTGAGCAAACTTATTGTTTAAACTAAGTTCTTTTGAAGTTTATGCCTGTGATGATAATATGGATGGATGTGAGTATCAACTAGCAAATATTAACTTGAATATATATATATATATATATATATATATATTTGAAAGTGCTATGTCTATATGTGTATGTATCTGTTCTTCTTGCTTTACAGAGTACAACCCAACAAAGAAAAGAAAAAAATTCAATTTCTTGTTTTATAATCCATATTAGACTTTGGTTTCAAAACAAAACAGTGGTGTTTAAGTATGAACTACAATAAGAAAAAAATCTCATGAAGTAAAAATGCATATAGGATGGAAAAATCAAGTTTTTACAGTAAAAACTTTAATTTCTAGAAAATTCGAATGTCACGAATTGTCAATTCATTTATATAACTTGAATCACCATTAGAAAATGGGATTTTTAGAACAAGTATGATGATTTTTAGTTACGTGTTTAAGGGGCAGTTCGAGATGAAGCAAAAATTGTATTTCTATCAATTCCTGATAATTTAACAAATTTTAGGTCTTGTAATTCGTTTTGGAGCTTGCTTGATCTTCGTAGAATTCAGGAAAATTGTCGAAAGAATTTTGTACTACGTGAGTTGGTCGAACGAGTTCAAATTAGGGTTTAACCATAAGTTTAGAGAGAGGATCGGAATTTGATAACTGCGACGTCGACGAAGCAATTGTGGCGATCGCACCGAGGGGGATGGCTGCGTGGGAAGGTTGCGGTGATGTGGATAGAATTTTGAAGGAGATGGTGATCGAGAGTGCCTGGACAAGGAAGTTTAGGTGATGAGTCGTTGGTTCCCGTTGTGTTCTTCGTTCCAGGTTTGAGTTTAAAGACTCAAATTTGATTTTCGAGATTGCATCGTCGATTTGATGATCGAAATGGGTTTCGACAGTGATGGCTGACTTGAGGAAGACGTCGTAGTTGATCAGAGGTGATTCGATCACCTGTGCACGTGCACGAGCACGTTATGGGTGGTGTCAGGTTGATGGTGGGAAGCGACGTGAGTAATACTCGAGAAGGGAGGGTGATTACTTCGGGTTAGTGCTCGAGTGTGGGGGGGGGGGGGTTGATTTCCTGATGTTTTTCATGTAAACTTAAAACTTGTCTGGAAAAAAAAAAGAGCAGAAGAAGAACGCGAGAGAGAGAGAAGAAGGCTCGGGGAAAATGGAGGTAAACCCGAAGTGTAACTCGAGTGAACAAGGGGAAGACTCGGGTTGGGTTACGCACTTTGATTTCCTGATGTTTTTCATTTAAACTTAAAAAAACTTAGCTTCAGAGAAAGAAAAAAAAAAGATAAAGGGAATAGGAAGAAGAAGGGAATCTCGGGGAGATTGGTGAAAGAACTCGAGTTTCAACTCGAGTGAACAAAAGGGTTTCTCGAGTATTGTTTCAAAATGATAAGCCTAATTAAATTTAGTCTGTGAACCATTTGCAACTGGTTTAAATATTTGAAAATTTAAGTTAATCACCTTGAACAGTTAAGTATTAGTCTTAATTAATATTTTGAATTTTTTTCTTTAAATTAATATTAGTTGTAAGTTAGTAACAAATTTATTTATAGTTATGAAAGAAAATTTCTCAAATAAAAAGATAAATAATTTAATTGAATTATATTGCAAGGTAATCAAGAATGTTCATAAATTTGATAACAAGAATCTACTGAGTAAATTGAGATTTATAAATTTGTTATTGAAGATGAATTAATTGATAATGAAGAGTTCAATTAATTTGTAACTAAGAGTTTTTAAAGTAACTAATGTAAAGTTAACTAATATGTGATCAATAGTTAACTCAAGTAATTTAAATAAGAATAAATAATTAATAAACTAAGTAATAAAGGTTTAATTTCTTAAAATAATTAATTAAAAAGTTAATTAATTATATAATTGGTTCAAAAGTCAATTTAATTAATATGATTGATTAAGAATAATTTAATTAATTAAAATGTTTGATAAATAAATTTATATCAAACAATTTGTAATTAATAAATCAGAATTGGATAATAAATTCATAAGTAATTAATTTAATTGAAAATAAATTGAATTGATTAGGATTAAAAGAAATCCTGCTTATAAATCATTGTTAAATGCCCGGTCTTACTTATGAATGATTGCATTATATGTGATGCCTTGAAATTGTTTGTCCTGTCTGAACTATGATATTTGGTTATGTGGTTTGTGCCGTATATGATTTATTCATTTATTTACATCTGCATATTATCTGTGAATTGTGAATGGAAGATAAGCGTTATATTTTATATCGCTTATCGACTATATTTCTGTGTTTGATCTGTGATGATTAAATGATGATTGCACTATTGTGTTAAACCCCTGAACCACACTTATACACACACAAATATGGATTTCACGAGGAAATCGATTGAGTCACGGATTTTTGAAATAGTTTTAAATTTGAATATTTGAATTCAAATGTTTTGGAAATGGATTGGGTTTAAAGTGAAAAGCTTTTGAAATGTAATTTCATAAATGAAATTTATGTTGAATAACTCGATAAAATATGAAGTTGAATAATTTGATTTGTACTTAAATTCAAGATTTGAAATTGAATTCTATGATTTAAAACTAGGGATTAAAAATGTTATACCAGTTATATATATGGGTTAAACTATTTTAAAAGTATTGATTTGGGGAAGTGAATGGAATTCAAGGGCTTTAACTCGTGTAAATATAATTGGATTTTTCTGAAACGAAAACTGTTTGTTTTCAAATAATAAAAGCTTTCACATAAGAAATGAATGTCCAATTTGTGTTCAAAAGAATTTCAAGTTTGAAAATGAAGATAATTTCCAAGTTATGAAAACGATTTGAAAGGTATAAGTTGAATCTGGATTTAAAAATTCAACAAGTTAATCGAATTTTGAAAGCTATGAGTTAAATCTTTGATATAAAGATTTAACGAGTTAATCCAAATGGAATAGAAATTGTTTTGAAATCCGTAAATGGAACTTTGTGAAATAAATCTTTTGTTTAAAAGATTAGAAATGGTAATTGATTTAAACCGTTTGAAAGAAAGTTTTGGGTTTTAAGTTGTGACTTAATTGAAATCCCAATATCCATATGTTTTTGAAATACTGCGCTCACTATTCGGTTTAGCCGGGAGAGGACCTTTGTGTCATATATCCCATTCCGAATATGTGATATGTCGTTATGGATAGCATTTGAAGACCGGTGTTGAAGACCAGATATTTTTGAAAGCGAAAGGACAACTCGTCGAATGTCTTTGCATCGACTGGTCCCCGGTATAGAGACTCCATCTGTGATGGGAAGTCCGAACGTGATTAGTGAATATCCGGATTGCAAGGACTTCTTTGTAAGTGCCTTCGGTTCTGTTCGAGCCCGGAACAGACTTGTATGGATTGTATGTCTGACGTTACAAATTGAGATATAAAGCAGATTTCTTTCAAATATATTTCTGTTGGTGGCGGAGAATTTATTCTTTTAGCTTAACACCCTTCTCTGAGACGTACGAGCTCAGAGGTTATATAGTTGATGGTTATCAGCGATATATTCCCAATTTGGTAATGTGACATACTGAGTGTTGCTGTGAAATGATCATTGTGTTGATTATTTGTGATAGGATCATTTATTTGATCGTCTATCTTGGTGATCATTTCTATGATCATTTGTTGACCCAAAGCATGGCTTTTGTATAAAGTATGTTTTTGTGGACGTGACTTCGTCGAGCCTCACACCTCAGGAATGGTCAAAACAGGAAAGATGCGGCAAGGTTATGAGGGGTAGCTCCCTTTAGGATGTGTGCATTTCCTTCTGGAAAAGGGTGGTATCATGGTATGGAGCCCAGATACTTACTCAAGTTGAAAACACTTTATGATTGTGTGAATTGATTGCGAGCGCTCGGCTGAAAGGTCCCAAAGGACCGGGGGATGGCAGATTCGGTCAGTTCTTACTCAGTTAGGGGTAACCCGGCCTTGTGTTGGTAGAGATCCGGTTTGGTTCTCGGGGATGTCCATCCAGAGGCATTCTCATGTGGCAATGGGAAGTTCCTTGGCCTGATCATTCGTTGGAAATCCAAAGAAACAATACGAGACTTGTACGGTTTTAGTTGTATAACCTGCCATGGAATGTGGCGGTAACCTGCTATTGAACATGGTTAGCTATAGTAGGCATACGATAATGGTCGTATGCTGGCTAAGATTTATATCTTTATTTTCGAAATGAATTTTTCTTACACTATGCACTAGTAATAATATCAAATGTTTCTTTTAATGCGTATCAAGCATCTTTGACTATCATAAGGAGAAATCTCCTCCGATTCTGCGTTTGCATTGTGTGTGTGTGCGGGAGGCCTTATGGTAGTCTCATTTTTAAAAAGCATTGCGAATTGACTTTAAAAAATCTTTTGTTGACTGTTTTAAAAGATAAACTGTTTTTGTTGCTCACACCAGTCCCACAACTGATCCGGAGTTTATTGTTTCTTTCCTAAACTCTGGATGCTCATTATTCTCTACACGAGCAGTCTAGAGTTGGGTTTTTCAGATAATTAGATATAGTGGATTATCTGGAGTTAGTTCAGTCTTTAGATCGCACCAGTCTTGCTGAGCTTGGTGCATCGTTATTGGGAGTTAGAGCTATTGCTGGATTGATACTTGGAAATGGAGTTGCAGTTCTCGGAGTTTTCTTTTGAAGACTATCTTAGAGTTATATTGTTCCGCTGCTAGATGTCATCTATTTTCTTTTCCGCTGCTATTTATTGTATCATATCTCTGATGTATATTGATATTCTTTGTACCATTCTGTTGTACCAGATGTTGTATCAGTATTGTATATCAATGTATTATTCTTTTATTCCGCTGTGTTATTTACTTAATGTTGTTATAAGCTCCGGCGAATCGGATTTGAACGGTCGAATCTATGACATTCGAATACGATATGAAGTATGGATGTCGATTTTCGAGCGGGAAAAATTCGTCTCGTTACACTCGCCCTGATGCTTGGATTTTTGACCCACTACATCTTCACGGTTTTGATTTAATCCTTTGTGTCTTCAGCACTGCTTACTGTTAGTCTTCATGTAGCTTGACTTGAGTTCGAGTTGCTGCCATTTACTGCTGCACTGCTTCATTGATACATATGTATGTCCTGTAGAAATGTTGCATTCACTTGCATCCATATTGTCACACGGCTTGATGATTATATCCACTTGCTGTTGGTAATGTTTCATTTGATGCGTTATTGTATTTGGACATGTACTCTTGTGTTTCACTTGCACTTGAACACTATCACCAGTTGACATTATGTACATGTTGTTTTGCTGTGTACATGTATATTTGCATTTCCATGAGTCACTTGTATCAGTTCATTGTTAGATGTGTCAGAGTTATAGTTTGTTATTTGATGTTGTAATTCTAGGTGTTCATTTGTGTCCTGATGCATATGTATTCATCCACTCACTCCATCTTCATTTTGTTTCACTTGAGTCTGATTTGCTTTATAAGACTGCACTCGATTTCATGTATACATCAAGTCTTAGTTGCTCCCGATGGTTATTTCTTCGAGGCAGATCATATTTTTAAGTTGACTGGTCTTGGTCTCTTGATGTTGAGGCCTGTTGCAGTTTGATATTGGTTGATGTTTTCGTGGACTTGAAACTATAGCTCTGGTTCCATATCTGGCCATCTAGATTTTTTTCTTGTGCACGTCACTTTTCATTTGATTTTTGGAATTACACCTAAGTTGAATCCAGCTTAAAGCTCGGGTTTGACCTTGTGCTGATATTGTGACATTATTTTTATTGCACTTGAGTTGAACCTGGAGTTTTGGGTTTGGCCTGTGCTCACATGTCCCTGTAATTTTATCAAGTGTATATATCGGTGTGCATGGCCTTGTGGCATGTACAGTGATACACTATGCATGTCATAAGCTGTTTGTATATGATGAATTCCAATTTAAATGATGACGAACAACCCAAATAACTGAGGCAAATAATATTTTCAAAATCACATTTTATTTTACACTACAAAAATATTTCCTTTTCAATTTTACTACATTAGTATTTATTTTTGTAGATTGCTCAGATGCTGTATTCAATCTGGAATAAAGTTGAAGATGAATACTAGTGAATGAGCGATACGTAGTGAGGTGTATTTGTAACTAAGAAATTGTGATGTAATCGAAAATTGTATTGTCATCGAAATTGTATATATGTAGTGAGAGTTCAAAATTGTGCTATTCAAAATTGTGATAAATATTTATTTGAATAAAATATCTGTTTGAATTTAAATACTGTGTTATTTATTTTATTCACCAAATATTTATTTAATTATGTGAAAAATAAAATAGTACATTAAAAAATACATTTAAATGAATATATATATATATATATATATATCTATGTATGTTTATTATCATCAAACAAAAATAGTATACTTGCATATTTAACAATCTCCCCCTTCTGATGATAACAAACATATATTTAAGATTTTGAATATGTTAAATGTATTTGATCATTGATATACTCTATTTGCTCCTCCTATTTAAATGCTTCCTCTCTACACAAAGCTCCCCCTTCATATACGCATACAGTTAAAAATATGCTAATGAGCCTAGATGCAAATAGAAAATATTTGACCTTTACTTGATTTTATTTGACAAAATCTTGACTTTTCTCTCCCCCTTTTGTTATCAGCCAAAGAGTAATATATTAGAAAAATAGAGATAAAGTGATAGATATTAATACAACATTAAAACTCGATCGAATATAAATATTAAATTTCAATAAAAAATCAAACAAAAATCATAAATACTATGTTAGGCACATATTCCACTTTTAGAATGATGTGAATGATGTCATCATATGAAACCATATAGTTTTGTCTATTTGTGATATATTTATATCAGGAATTTTAATATCTACCAATCATGCATAACCATTAGGACTTTTAAATGAGATTAGTAGTATTCCAATTTTATTTAAAAAAAATGAATTCAAGTATCTTCTAAGCACGCATAACCATGAGGACTTTTAAATGGGATTAGAATCAACTTGTTTATTCAATTAATTAATTTTGATATGCGTTCCATACATGCATAACTGTGAGGACTTTTAAATGAGTATGGAAGCACATAACAAATTCCAAGCAATTCACCCGTGCAAAACCGTGAGGACTTTTAAATAAGAGTGAATACTTTGTATTTTATTTTATTTTATTATTATTATTATTTATTAAAAATATAAAATGAAAAATGAATGATTCCTATTTAAAGTACTACATATCGACAAACTATATTGAATTTCGATGAGTGATGGTCGTTAGAAATATGATAGAAATAGAAATGGTCATGGAATTTTTACCAACAAAAAGTTTTCTAACTCTTATTTAAATTTCTAAAGAAATTTACTAAATATACCATCTCAAGTTATAATATATGATTAACATTAACACTCATCACTTTTTGAATCACTATTTATCTTTTCGATAATCATTAGGGAGTCAGATTAGTCAATGCAATCATTTAAAATCGTATTCAAAAATAATTATAAAATCAATTTTTCTAAAAATGACTAATCTGAAAACAAGGTCAAAAATGATTTTCTAGAGGGGTTTTATAAGTAAAATTTCTGCTATTTGAAAATTGTTTGAAATGAAAAATATGTAGATATTTTCTTTAAAACAAATGATGCAATTACTAAATGTCTCAATATAAATCACGTTCCACATGAAAATTTTCTATCAACTAAATTACCAGTGTAATCTGCATCTGAATTTTTCTTTCACTCGAGATTATCATTTTTTGGATGATATAGATCAGACCGTGAAATTGCAATAAATCCTTGAACACCTTTTTAAATGAAATTCTTTTGGATTTTAATTGAAGCCGTGCCAGAAAAACTATGAATATAGAGTCAGCCATAAAATAACCAAATGTATTATCATTTACAAACACTATCATTAATCCAAACTAATACACATGAAGTAGTTCAAAGATTCTAGTGATTTTTATAGTGTTCTTGGCATAAGAATATAATTGGCCAACTATTTTGAATAAGTCAGAATCAACATCATCATTTATTTCATTATCACATTGCTGGCTGATTTAATTCAAACTACGGTGCAGATTATCACATTTAATATATCGTTCAAAATATACCATTACCTGTTTTACCTTTACGATAATTTTTCATTGTTGCCTATTGTGATTCTGTCACATTTATACTAGGCTAAGGAACTGTGCTTTGTTGCCCATTGCGTTCTGGATCAACCAGAATCCAGATAACATTGTTGTTGTTACTTAGCGTGTCACCACACCTACACAATGGAAGATTTTTGTGACCTATTTGTTTTCATATGTCCATGATTTTTAGTGACAGAATATTTTGAAAAATAATTTTGTGGAGACCGAAAACTATTTATATATGTTCCTTTTAGCACCCAGATTTGTTTAACTTTGAGAGATTTTATATTTGTGCCTTTTGGAACCCAAATTGGTATAGTTTTTACGTGTTTGGGTCTATACCGGCAATAATTTTGATTGTGTCCAAATTTTCTACAAATTGTGCACATTGAATTGACTTGATTAATTTCATTTCTAACATTTTCAGATTGATTATATCCAAGTCCTTTTCTAACTGTATTAACAGTTTGTTTTCCTAATAGCATATTCAACGATTTTTCATTTTTTGAAAATTTATCTAAAATCGTTGACAATTGTTGGACTTGTATTTTGAGAGATTCATTTTCATTTAATAATTGTGTGCACTTTTTAATAGAATTTTCTCTTCTTGTATTTTCACTCTCCTTCAAAATTAGAATTTCATTTTCAAGCGATTTAATTTTGATTTCTGAATTTTTAATCTCTTCTTCGAATGTTGGACACTTATCACACTTAGGGAAGCTGTTTTGATAGTTTTTAACTAATTGTTCAAGCTGTTCATTTACTTCTATCAAACTATCTCTTTGTGGTTCAATTTTAGCATATTTCTCCCTAAGTCGTTCAAAACGGCCATTTACTTCGTGGAAATATGTAAGTAGTTGCGAGTGAGTGAATTTTGATACCTCACTTGGCTCGTCATCGTCGCTATCAGTTATATTACCTTGAAGGCACATATCTGCTTTCTCACTCTCACTGCTAGTACTTAGATTATCTTCATCACTTGTATTCCACGCGGCTGTAAAATTTCTCCGTTTTGATTTCTTTTTAAAGTCGTGTCGATTTTGAGGACAATTGGGCTTGATGTGTCCGGGTTGATTGCACTTATGACAGATGATTTCTTGCTGTTCTGTGTTATCTAGAACTTTGATTATTCTGCTTTTTAATTTTTGATTTAGAGCTGGATTTCTGTATTTGCTGTTCCATCTTTTTAATTTCTTTATTACCATTTCTAATGCTGCTCCATCATCATCGTCATCATCATCACTTTCAGTTGTTCCTTTTAGAGCTATTGATTCCTTTCGAATATCTCCTCATTCACGCTCTTCCTTGAATTTCATTTCTATCTCATAAGTGGTGAGATTTCCGATGAGTTCTTCCACTTTGATCTATTTTAAATCTTTCAACTCTTGAATGGCAGTCACTTTTGCTTCAAAACTTCGTGGAAGGATCTGAGGATTTTTCGAACTATTTCCAATTGCGTGTATGATTTTCCGAGAGCTTTTGATTTGTATACGATGTTGGAAAGCCGTCCGTACATCTCTTTAACATTTTCTTCCTTGGCCATTGTAAAATTTTCGTATTCGCTACTCAGCGTGGAAAGGCGAGATTCCTTGACTTGAGATGTTCCTTCATGAGTCAATTCTAGTGTGTGCCATATTTCTTGCGCTGTTAGACAATGTGAGACACGATTGAATTCAAACTGATCTAATGAACAAATAATCGAATTCATAGCTTTGGCATTAGTATTCTGTAACTTATTTTCTAGATCCGTCCATTGATCCTTCGGTTTATTTATTTCCTGATTATTCACAATTATAGTTGGTGCTCTATACCCTATCTCAACAATATCTCAAGCGTTAATGGTTTTTAGAAAAATTTCCATCCTATTTTTCCAATAAGCAAATTCACCAATGAACATTGGTGGTCTACTATGAACTGACCCTCCGCAAAAGTATTATTAAAAGAAGCCATTTTAAAAATTCAAATTTTTAAAACAAAAATTGATGTTTTAAAAAAAATCAAATTTAAAAAAAAAAAGTTGACTTCTATTCCTTGCTCCGATACCACTTGTAGGATCGATTTCACCCTAGAGGGGGGTGAATAGGGTGATGCTATTAATTATAAAAATTTATTGTGGAAGTTTATATAAAATTATTTCAACACAGATATATCAAAATAATAGCAGCACAGATAATAGCAGAATAATAAATGCAGAAATAGAACAACGTAGAATTTACCCAGCTTTGGCAAAACCCAGCATACGTGTTGCCCCCAAGGTTTCTACTAGAAATTAAGCAGTCAGACGCTTACACACGTAAAATCACGACTAGCCTTAACTCTGCGCTCAAAACCCTACCACAATTCAGCCACTGAGTTGCGAATTCTCAAACTACGCCACGTAGTTTGTCCCCTAGTCACGCGAGGAGAAAATACAATTGTTTAAAGGAGAATATACAAAATTTAAAAACAATTTAAAATAAAACCTAATTTTAAATATTAAATCCCAACTAAAAACAAGGCCGGCCCAAAATGTTGAAGAGCTAAAAATAGATCGTCCCTTTATTCTTTTATCTATGTCGGCTCGTTCCTTGTTTGTGAAAATGGCGGCTCGTCGCTTGCTTGAAAATTAGGGCTTCGTGTTGAAGTCGCCGGTTAAATTGATATCTGATGCTTCGATTGATTTCTTCGGGGGATTCGTTCGTGGCTTCAAGTTGTCGAGTGCCTTTACTTGATTGAAAGATTGGTACGTGAAATTCCTTTTTCGATTTGTACTATACTCGACTTGATTCGGTTCCTAATTGCTGTTGTGATCTGTGATATGCTTGAACTCGAATTGTGTTCATTTGTCGATGATGTTTATTATTTATATAGGGCTCGAAACCCTTGATTTTCGTTTGTATACGTTTATTTGAATTTGTCAAATTTTTATCTCGGCCTTTCAATTTTGTTTTGATGTTGATGATTTCTCTGACTTTCTCAATTTCGTATAATTTGATGATGACTTGTTCATCACGGCTTCGAATTACTTTTGTAACCGCCACGACTTGTTTGATTTGGTTTCTTTTTTACTTCGGTCATTTGTGACTTTGGCACTTCTGGTCGTCTTTGTGGCACACTTGACTTGTACCTACTGTTGCATAACTTCGACATTTATCATGAAACTTCATTTACCTGTCCACATGTTGTTGCTTGATGTTGTGCTGTTGAGCTTTGTTCGATGTGCATGCTTTGTACTTGTAGTCTTGTCTCACTTGCATTGCTTGGCCATATGTATGCATTGAGGCAGTTTGCATTTGTGTTGTAGCTGCTGTCCATTTTGATTTTGCTAGCTGTACTTGTATATTTGAACTTGAATTATTCCTCTTTGTCTTTGTACAATTTCAGCCTTGACATATCAAACCGCTGTGTCTTGGACATATTAATGTGCATAACTATTTTGTTCTCTGGTCTACCTGAACCTGTTAGTCGAGTTTGCACTGCATATATATGTGTGTTCATATCTGTGGCATACTCGCCATGATGCTTGGATTTTTGACCCACTGCATCTTTGTGGTTTTGATTTAATCCTCTGTGTCTTCGGCACTGCTTACTGTTAGTCTTCATGTAGCTTGACTTGAGTTCGAGTTGCTGCCATTTACTGCTGCACTGCTTCATTGATAAATGTGTTTGTCTTGTAGATGTTGCATTCACTTACGTCCATATTGTCACACAGCTTGATGATGATATCCACTTGCTGTTGGTACTATTTCATTTGAATGTTGTTGCATTTGGACTTGTACTCTTGTGTTTCACTTGCACTTGATCACTGTCATCAGTTGACATTATGTACATGTTGTTTTACTATGTACATGTATATTTGCATTTCCATGAGTCACTTGTATCAATTCATTGTTAGATGTGTCAGAGTTATAGTTTGTTATTTGATGTTGTAATTCTCTGTGTTCATTTGTGTTCTGATGCATATGTATTCATCCACTCACTCCATCTTCATTTTGTTTCACTTGAGTCTGATTTGCTTTATAAGACTGCACTTCATTTCATGTGTACATCGAGTCTTAGTTGCTTTCGACCGTTATTGCTTCGAGGCAGATCATATTTTTAAGTTGACTGGTCTTGGTCTCTTGATGTTGAGGCTTGTTGCAGTTTGATATTGGTTGATGTTTTTGTGGACTTGAAACTTTAGCTCTGGTTCCATATCTTACCAGCTAGATTGTTTTCTTGTGCACGTCACTTTTCATTTTGTTTTTTTGGAATTGCACCTTAGTTGAATCCAGCTTAAAGATCGGGTTTGACCTTGTGCTGATATTGTGACATTATTATTATTGCACTTGAGTTGAACCCGGCGTTTTGGGTTTGACCTGTGCTCACCTATCCCTGCACTTTTATCAATTGTATATATCGGTGCGTACGACCTTGTGGCATGTACAGTGACAGACTGTGCATGTCATAAGCTATTCGTGTATGATGAATTCAAATTTAAATAATGACGAACAACCCAAATAACTGAGGCAAATAATATTTTCAAAATCACATTTTATTTTACACTGCAAAAATATTTCCTTTTCAATTTTACTGCGTTAGTATTTATTTTTCCAGATTGCTCAGATGCTGGATTCAATCTGGAATAAAGATGAAGATAAATACGAGTGAATGAGCAATATGTAGTGAGGTGTATTTGTAAATTAGAAATTGTGATGCAATTGAAAATTGTATTGTCATTGAAATTGCATATATATAGTGAGATTTCAAATTTATACTATTCAAAATTGTGATAATTATTTATTTGAATAAAATATCTTTTTGAATTTATATACCGTGTTATTTGTTTTATTCGCCAAATATTTATTTAATTATGTGAAACATAAAATAGTACATTAAAAAATACATTTAAATGAATATATATATATATATATATATATATATATGTGTTTATTATCATCAAACAAAAATCATATACTCGCATATTTAATAGAACTGTCTTGCATATTGCCATTGTTCATGTTTAGCTACTGCTTTTCTTGCCGTTGGTTGTTGCTTTGAGAGGAACTGCCTTGCATATTGCCACTGTTCGGGTATTTTATTATAAAGAACGTTAAAGAATAGTATAATTTACTCTAAATTTTATTTAATTTTTTTAGTTGTGTGTGTTTTCTTTTAAACATGAATTGTAGTGAGAAGTAGTTTGTAGTGTCTCTGTGGATTATTTGTGCTTCCCATGCGTGTGATTGATGTATTGCTATTTGTAAACAAACAATATGGCTTAGCTATGTATCATTTGTGTGTGCAAGAACCATGATGTGCTTCGTTATATTGAATCATTTACTTTATGGATTTTTGATAACTTATGTGTTATTATACATTACATGTTTATTTTTTGTGTAATTTTGATATAGACCTAAAATATCTATTTGTTGCTACTTACATGCACTAATCTAGTGATATTTGTATTACAGTGTAGATCTTATGCATGTCTTGTGGGTTTATTTCAGTTGTAGAGCTAGATGTTTGAGTCGCTTACAAAGACAATGTTTCTTTCGGGTATGATGATTTGCATTACTTTTCCTTTTCCATTTGATTTTTTTTGAACTAGTTTACTTTTTTCTCTCCGATAAAATCACAATCTACATATGTTGTTGGAAGACTGTCCTACCATTTTTCTTACCTATATAATAGTATTTACTGAAAAATATCATTTACAGTAATAAAGCCTTTGACACTAGATTCAAAGGTGATTGATTTGAGAACAGAAAACAAACGTCTTCTTTTATTTATAGTAAGTAATAATATTTACTAATGAGGAAACGAAGCTTAATTTACCATTAAATACGTTCGAATATGTATGATAAACAAGAAAGGATAAAAATGGCTTGTAGATATAAAAAATAACATCGCAATCACTTTGTAACTTGAGTATCTTTTGACAACCTAAAATAATCGAGTTAGAAGTAGCAATAAGTTGGATCGTACTAAGGGAAACTTGCTGTGACTTATTTAGCATTTAAGGACTAAATTTTACTAAAGTTCCAATTTATATAGCAAATATTTTCATTTTTTATATTCACTTCCATATACTTTCAAGAAGGATTTTAGATGTAATCCATGAAGACATTGTAAAGTACCTCGAAATAACTTCTAAGAAACATATCGTTGTATCTTGGTTATTAACTTAGTTAATCAACATTTCATTTCAACTCAATCAAGAATTCTTTTCATAACACTTACATCATCTCAAGTAATCAATTAAAATGAATTTTACTTAATTTTTTGTATGATATTTTGGGTGCGATCGATTAGCTGGCCAGTTTGGTTTTTAAAAAAAGAAATCAGTCGAAGGATCATTAGATATGAAACATAGACAATTGCTTTTTATATAATCTAGTTTTGTAGAACTCTAGCTAAACTACAAATACGCGGTTAGCTTAATTAAAAGGAGGCTTTATACGCACTTTACAATTATTATTGATAGATAGCATTATGTATATATCATTTCTAGCTTTAAATGGTTATATGAGTTACACTTAAGCTCCATGTGCATGATTTTCCAACAGTATCAATTTGGTTAATTAAGAGGTAGCATCTATATAGGCCTTTGCTTTTGATTAAAAATTGACTGCACGTGATTCCGCTTAAATATGTGTAGGTCTGGTACAAATTGCTAATTTTAGTGTTGGTGTTTCTTATGCTCAAATTAATAAAAAAAATTGAAGAAAAAAGGGGGAAGGAAAAAGAAAACAGAAAGACATGCATTTTTTATAACAAAAAAGAACATAGTTTCTTATGCTCCAATTCATATCATTGGTGTTTCTTGTTGCACACGGTAATGTTATTACATAAAAGAATTTTAAATTTAAAGAATTTTGAATATATCATTTAAAAATAAAATCTATTGTACAGATAAATAATGATGAATTCATGATAGTTAATCTGTTGTTGTGAATTTATTGAGATAATGAGTTAACAATGAACTTGTTGTGCATTCCTATTTCCACTAATTTTTACCACATTCCGATTTGAAATCAGGATAAACTTTGATAAGATATCATCACATTACTGCGATAAAATCAGTCTCGTCAAAATTAAAGAAAGCTTTGTTGAAAAATTTGTAACTTCTGTCCAGTCAAAATTCGGAATTCTAGGTGTTAATTTGCTATTTCGATAAATGCTTTTAATGATGCAAGCTAGTTAATGGACTATTTAGAACAAAAAACAATATAGTCACAAAAAACAAATGTAGCTAAAGAAGTTAATGCATAAATATATTTGTATAATCGAACTTGCACACAAGATTCTTCAAACTACATCATCATTACCGGCCAACATGCCCCACTAAGTCAAAGTTAGAAGCATTTGATAAATTTATTGTTTATGCTTTGTTTTCCTGAATTTTTCTTAGTGGCATATGTCATTATTAATTTGTTTCTAACTATTTTGCCTGCTGGATTTGCTAGGATTGTCATTGGTTTATAGAATATATATCTATTCTCAAAAGGGCAGCAAAATAATTCATCAACTGTAATCGTGAACAAATAAAAGTTTTGGACGTTATTTTTTCTTTTCGCAAGTAATCGGACTCAAGATCCTCAACTAGAAAGTAGAGACACATAAACTGCAGTTTAGATGGCCTTCCAAGCCTACAGGATAAATTATTACCATAACTTATCTATATTTACAATGGAAAAGAAAGAAGACTAGCTGCGATTTAATGGATAATTACTAGGGAATATAGGTTGTGTTGAGTAATAGTTATAATACCTATTATGGAAGAATGCAAAGGAGTGTGCTATATTACTGGAAAGCATTTCCAGCTTTCATAAGTTCTCTTAATTAATCAATAAGAAGGCTAAATAAAATGTTGTACCTCTGTCTCATCTCTTTTTTCTTCGTTTTCGATTACAAACTTTGCAGGCAATTCTATGACCAAACTAATTGTTCTTCTCCGAAATTCTCTCCGGGTTCATTGTACACATGCAATACTACTCGCCCTTCTTGCAAAACAAACATAGCCTACATATCACATGAAGGTTTTAACAGTATATCTAATATTTCATAACTCTTCAATATAAAAAAAATAAGGTATTGTATCTGAACTTAGTCCATTATAAATATATCAGTTTATAGTAATTCATATCCAGATTATGTAAATAACTTCTTGTGTACATAAGTCCATTATAAGAAGGTTAATATAAAAATCTTGGACCACAAATAATATTTACTACTATTTTTTGGTAAATCTTACTATCCTCTTTAAAATTTTGAATTGAATATGAAACTGTTTTCTTATATGTATTTTGCATTTCATGATATATGTAATTGGAACAAAACTATAAATCATGTGCATGTCCCTGTTCGGTCTTTTAATATGCCTAAAGTAGATCAAAAAATAAATTTCATGCAGATAATTTTTGGCATGGACCTGATATGATCTTATACAATATTATACTTCTGACATTAGCTTGATTTAATCTTGCATGAATGAACTATTTTTTCTGTTCTTTTATTCATTGCTTATGAAACTACGTAATGTGTTGGCAAGGCAGATTATGCCTGCAGGGCTGATGATTGTGCCTCTATTTGAATGGGAGCTTGCTAAATTAATAATGTTTATGAACTAGATATGTCTAAATTCACTAATTGATGTACACAAGAAGTCCATCCAAGATAATATTGTTTATGAACTAGATATGTTTAACTTCACAAATCAATTTTATTTGACAGGCTCTGCATGGTTTGTGATACTTATTCTAAGGCATAAGGTTGAATATAATAAGGTGGTTGAGAATGGTTGAAGAGATGTTGTCATACTTGATGAGGTACGTTCTACTGTTGTCATTATACTTTTGCATTATATTGTTTTGTTCATACTCCCAGTCCATTAATTATATTAATTTGCAAAGCTAAAATTAAAGAAAAATTCAAACAAATTCTGACCTCAATATTTTGTAGTGGAAAAACAATGAATAAAGGAATACAAATCAATTATTAACTAGTAAATAGGTAATTGTTTAAAAACTTTAGAAAAAATACTTTGCAGGATTATCAGAATCATTAGCAACTCACGGTTGGGTCCATACTCACGGATTGCTATTCATCATCGATGATAATAAATTTCGAAGGAATCCCGCGTTTTTCTATGCCGAAAGAATAAACAAATGCTTAATGGTTGTGACGACCCATATTTCGAAATGTTTAAATCGACAATAATCCACACATGTCTGACTTAAACAATCCGGAACGTAGATAATCAATGGGGTTAAATAAGAAAAATGAGAACATAAAAAGAGAATAAGACACAGAATCTCACAGCGAAAACGATAAAATATAATAATCAAATAACCATTCAAAAGATGTTTACTATACATCTGATTAAAATCTAACACATTTATCGGAGTTATATCTATACATCAGAGATAAATAATCAACACAACAGAATGGCATGATGCAGGGGATATAATAATCGTAATATACCAAACGTCTTCGTTCTCTAGAGAATAGTCTTCAATATTCTGAAAACACTCAGGACTGACCCGAGCGTAATGAGAAGACAAAACACTCGAGTCAGGACTAAAATACTCTTATTTATGTCAAATCAATATCACAAATATGAGTGCAATAACTTAAGAGATGTTACGGGATTTTCTATAACGACCTGTTGTTTTCAACCATTCGCATCCGCACATGTCAGACTTGAATTGCTCAAAATATCATATTGTTAATTTAAATTTGGCAAAACTCAGCATATACAGTAAATAAATAAGTCACAGAATCACAAATACAGAGTAATATAAATAAATGCAGCGGAATAGATAAATAGTAGTTCATGAAGCTACTATGTAAACATCAGAGTATGAAAAAATACAGTAGAATATCTCATG
The DNA here is from genome assembly GCA_030765085.1 of Allium cepa. Lineage (NCBI taxonomy): Eukaryota > Viridiplantae > Streptophyta > Magnoliopsida > Asparagales > Amaryllidaceae > Allium > Allium cepa. Next base: position 241,571,075 of record CM060944.1, read on the forward strand.
CTGAAGTCTCGAGTACCAACAGATGACACCTCTGAATAAATCAACTGGAAAAATTGAAAGCTGAATCGATTGTTGGATCTCCAAGCGAAGCTCCAAACTCCAAAGATGAGTCTCAAATGCTAAATTACTCAGTCTGACCCGAGCGTAAAGAAAAACACAAAACACTCGACTCAGGATTAACATTCTTATATTAATAAATCCAATCCATGCGAAATATCAACTGAAATACAAGTAACTTAAAGGATGTTTTGGATAACTATCCTCTAAGGATCCGTGGAACTATCGACAATATAGAAATATGAGCTATCGACAACCAACCGTCATTACAACACCGTGGTCCTTTCAAAATATTTTATACTTCAAACCCAAAGGATCATTTCCATTTCAATTATAGATATATTTCCTCAATTTCAAAAAAAATTGATTCAAATCAACTCGAGTTCCAAATTCCAATTTAATTCAATCTAAATTTTTCCAATTTAATTCAATTCAATTTCTAAATAACAAATTCAAATTATATTGATTTCAAATACAGATCTGAATCACAAAATAAACCATTTTAATTCCAATATATTACCAATCTTTAATATTCAACATTTCAAAGTTAAATTTAATAGTTTCATATAGATCTTGATTTAACTTCATTATTATTTAGTCAGGGAATATCCACTTGATGAATTCAATATCATTTAACTAGCCTAAAATTACATTTTTACTAAACATTTCCTTAAATTTATTTAAACGAGAAATATTCATTAGGTTACTTAAATCAAGACCAAGTTATAAATCATATCTTAAATCTCAATTTCAATGAGTGTCAAATCAGTTTAATTAAATAAAATTCTTTATTGAATATAATTTCAACTAAATTCAAATTATCTTCCCAACCTTAACTTATTCAATTTATTACCAAAATCAATTTTGAAATATAATTTTAAATACTTAAACATATTATATGTATTATGTAACGACCCGTAAATTTTCGATAATTAAATTAGCTAATTTAATAAGATTTCGTGATTTAATGTTAGAAAAAAAAATTTGTAATTCATTTGGAATAATAATAACTGGAATGAATTGCAATAATTATCCAAGTAATGGAAAAAAGCTACTTAGTGAATGACTTTGCAATCAATAGTTGAATAGGATATTAAATGTTGAATTCATTGGGTATGATAGAGTAATTGATTGATAAGTAAAATCTATTTGAAATCAAATATTGAATATTGAACACGTAATTGTTTAAATTAAATATTTAAAACTTATTGAATAATTGAATAACTGTAAAATGAAAATAGTGTTCTAAATTTTGAAATGGTTTTAAAAGTTGAATTTTATAAGTTCAATTTCAATATTTCAAAAGATAATGAATTATTGGATAAGCGAAATTGTCTAAATTAAATATTTGGAATTTATTGGATAAATTAAATAACGGGTTTAATATGATTAAAAATGATTTTTAAAATTTTATTTTATCATATTGAAGTTATAGTGATGTTATAGAACTTTTAAAACTGAATTTAAAATTTATTTGTGAAAATTGAATATTTTAATATTTAATTTTCGACTGGAAAATAGCCAATTTTTGAACAGTCTCAGAATTGGACAAAACTAGTTCCATTGGATCCGTAATAGTTAGTTATTATCGGATTTCAATTTTCGTAGCAATCGGAGTTGTCGTTTGACCGTGGCAGCTCGAAACGCGTTGAAATTGTTTTAATATTAATTTGGCGAGTTAAAATAGTCATTTTTCAAACGGTCTCGGATTTCGACGAAACTAGTTTCATTGGATCCGTAATGTGATATTATTGTAAGATTTCAAATTTCAAGTCAAACGGATTTACCGTTTGTCCGGGGCAAGCCAAAACGCATAGAAAATCGTTTAATCGGTTTAATTTAAAATTGATCGTTTATTTCCGTAACTCTCACATATGATCGAATTAGGCCTTGAAACTAGTTCCATTGCGTCCGGAATGGGGGTAAAACCTTATAAACGCCTGGCGACACGTCTCGATTGGAGTTCGGATGATTTTGGACCTACCTATATAAATACGCACGCAAACCGAGACAGTTTTATTATCTTAATCCAGAAACCCTAATTGACTTCAGCCCTAGCCGCCATTTCCTGAATCAATGGCCACGAAATTCGAAACTTCTTTCTCATTTTCCTCTCAATCCATCAGCAATTAGCAAAAACTCTCAACTACAAAGTTGTAGAGCACGATGAAAGCTTCAAATCCATACGGAGATGATCGAAAACGGAGCCACGGATCAACGGGAAATCGAGCAAGAAGGGGCTGCGTTTTTCACGCAATTCGAGGCAGAGGATGAGGCCGAGCTTGGAGCTATTTGGGGTGAAGGTGGAGTAAGGCGGTGGCTTCGAAGTGGTGTAACCTGATCGTCTTCAAGTTGCTCGGTTTGGTCGTGAAAAATCGATGAAGATGGCGGTTATGGGTTGTGTTGCGCGTTCGAACACCGGGAAGAAGATGATACGTGTACGTGAGGAGATGAGGGAGTGCGGCCCAGATCTGCTATGCAGGAAATCAACGGTGATGATGGGGTGGGTTTTAAAAATTTAATTAAGCTGAAATTAATTTACATAAAATTTCATGTTAACTTTAAACCATCATAACTTTGTCATACGAGGTTGGAATTCGACGAAACTTTTTGCGTTGGAATCGTATCGACGAGGACTACGCAATGGAACTGGATTGGAATCATTTGGAGCTAGAGAAAATTTTGAGTTAAATCGAACGTCGTTCGATTTGATTTAAAATCGAAAAATCAAGGTGAGTGTTTTATAACGCTCACAACGTACTAAATATCTTTATGCTAGTTAAATTTGTCATTATGTAGTGTTATGATTTTATTTGTCGTTGTTTGATAAAAATTTAATGGCCATATAGATTGTCATTCGAATTAATCGTTGAAGTTTAAATTTGACAGTTAAATTGAAATTGAAATTGAATTGCAATTTAATCACCCGACATCGATAACTATGAAATTGCCTTGAATTGTATTGTTTATTGGATGATGTATTTTGATGGATGCTATTGGTTGATAATTGAATGTTTGGATGTTTATTTGCTTATATAGATCCTGTTATGCATACATATGATACTGAGATTAATTTAAGTAATGTATACTCACTCCTGACATTTAATTGAAATAAAAAAATTACTTGGTCATAGGATAGAAAATTATATACGGACACCGAATTGGCTAAATAAATAATTTTTGAAATCGTCGATTTAAAATTTATTTAAATGTTTTGATTTAAAAGTTATAAATAGAAATCAATTTATAGAAATCAAATTTGTCGAAAAATTGAGTTGGAATGTTGAAATAAATTTTGGTTAAAAGAAATTGGTAAATAATTTAAGTTGTGACTTTAAAATAAAAATAAAAATTTGGATATGATTGAATTTCAAAAATCTATTTATTTTAAAGATTGAACATTATTTCGAGCTTTGAATATTACTAAGTAAAAGTGATATGAAATGATATTTTGAAATCGAGTTTGGAATTGAATCATATTTGGAATTTGGATTTAAACTTGAATATTGTTGGAAATTTTGTTAAGTGTTATAAATTGATATTTTGAGAAATCAAGCTCCAAATCGATATAAATTGAAATTGAATTAATTAAAGGTGAATGTAGAATTGAATTGATTTGAAGTAAAAGTTGACATTGTTTTGAATTGAAATCGAAATTGAATCGGTAGAATGGAAATTGAAATTGATTTGAATTGGGAAGTTATAATTGAAATGGATTGATTTTGAAGCTGTTTTAATTTGTTTTCCAAATTACTCTGTTATATAAACCATTTTGAATACTTAAACTATTTTAATCTATTTTAAATCTACTTAACCCAATTTAAATTATTTTAAACTAATTTATCTATTTTAAATCCATTTTAAAGATTTTAAGTGTTTTTAACTATTTTAATTATTTAAAACTACTTTTAAACTACTTAAAACTATTTTTCTAAAATCCTAAGCTGGTCAATAAGGTGAAATGTTTATATTTAAATCTTGAATTTAAATATGAAATCTGATATTTTGAAAGATACGATGATATTTGAATGGATTTGATTTTTGAAGCGAATATGATATTTTGATATCAATTATGAATCGATTTGAAATATAAAGAGCCAAAGGTGTAATAATACGTAGTTATTAAAGAGACCGGGATCGGATATGGACATACTCTCTGTCGATACCGAAAACCACTTTAATAACTATTATACGCGGAGTGATGATCCAGAATGAAGTGGATGGTTTGGTGAACGCGTTGACTGAAGAAAGAGAACGATTATTGGATGACCCCTGACATGACTAAAACAGGAGCCGCGCCGGGCCATTGAGGTTCGCCACCTCTAGCGGACACACTTCTTCGATACCATTTCTATTACATTTGTGATGCGATTTGGGTGCACCCCTTGATTTGGGAGTGTTGTTTCGCGGTGTTGGGGTAGCTGCTGGCTATGCCCAACATCAGTCCGGATCACGCAACTACTAGTATCCTAGTTGGTATTGCCTCATGTACCTTGTCATACTGATTATCCTATTCGCGACCACTACGTTTTGATTTGTACCTTGAGTATATGGATTGCCCTCTGGTGACTTCCGGTTTTGGGGAAACTACGGTCTTGTATATGCTTTTGGGAATATAAAATGTGTTAAGGGGGATTATGGTAACGCCTTAACGCTATTTTGATACTTTATATTACTGATAGACATTATCTACTTAGCGTATATTACTATATAGTAGATAGTTTCACGGATCCTTGAGAGATGGAAAATCCCGTAACATCTCTTGAGTTATTGCACGCACGTTGACACTGGATATGAGATGTCAAACCCCGTAAACATCTCTGACGCTGTTACACTCATATTTATTTACGATTGATTTAACTTTCATAAGGATATTTTAGTCCTGACTCGAGTGTTTTGTCTTTTCATTACGCTCGGGTCAGTCCTGAGTTTTCAGTTTAGGTTGAAGATCATTTCCTTGGAGGACGGAGACGAAGATTTGGTATATTATCTACTACTATTATATTCATTCCATTCCGCTGCATTGTTGTATGATATTTGCTGTGTATGTAACTCTGATAAATGTTGTATAATAATAATCAAATGTATTCATTTCAAATGTATTCATTTAATTAACAGCTTCATGAACTGTTATTTTATTATTATACTTTAGCCTTCCGCTGTGAGATTCTGTGTTGTTTCATTTCCTTTATTTCCCTCCCTTTTCTTTTCTTAATTACCCCAATAACTATCTGCCCTTTTAATGGTTTGAAATCGACATGTGTATTTGATCGTCGGTTTAAACTGTCCAAAAAGGCGGGTCGTTACAGTTGGTATCAGAGCTTTGGTTTAGCGATAAACCTTGGCTCTAGTGGGGAATAACTCATTGAAATAGAGGTAAACTATATGAATGAGTTGAGTGTATATGAGAGAGCGTACTTGTTATTTGATATAAAATGGTTTTATATTGTGTTAATTTGTTCCGTTGAGTATTTATGAATTCTGGTTGATACTTGGGACGCCAAGGCGTCGATAGGAATTTCTAAACACTCGAATAGGACAAACCAACACAATATCGTTTTGGAATATATTTTATATAAAGAATTATTTGAATATTTATTCATTTTGATTGAATTGATTGTTAGGAGATAATAATATTAGATTATTATCGTTATTGTTTGATCAGTCAATATCTACAACAATTGATTAAATAACAATGGATTTAGGAAAATAAAATCAATTGATAATGAATATAAATGAATTTTAACTTGGATTTGGGAATTTAAATTCCGGTGTTTGAAATTGACTTACAAGAATTTGAAAAATATAATATGAGTATTATATGATAGTACAATTGAGTTGAAATTGTTTTCGAATGATTTTTTTATGATAAGTGTTATATTCCCTTCTCTTGACGCTAGAAAATGATTTCGGTGATGAGTGCACGCATCATCGGCGTTTATTTTCGAGAGTCTGAGTGGGGGAGACCACTTAATAGCTTGTCTAAACCTTGTTTTAATTCAACTTTTATTTTATTTTTGTATTCTCTATAGTATGATTTGATATATAAATTATATAAGTATATATTATTTCAAAACCTGATTTGAAATGAAACCGGGATTGGAATTCTTAAGTCCTTTAATAATTAATGATTTTTTTTTAATGATTGAAATGAATTTAGACTTGAATCATTAAGGAACTCCTGAATTATGAAATGAGAAATGAACCTAAGAGCTAAGTGAAAATATCAATTGAAGTAGAAATCCTTAGAATTAAGAAATTATGAACTTAAAATAAAAGTGAAACTGTAAAACTCGCATAGTATTAAAATTCATTCTATAGCATAGATATAACTTACCAAAATATTTAAGAAGTTCAAAATGTTATATGAATTGTTAATTGGATAATATACAAGTATAGGTTTGAATAATGGAATATGCATTTAATCAATGGTTTGCAAATATAAATAAAATTGTTAGTAAATAATTGGAATTTAAATTAACATTTAAAGGTGATTCACAATTATGTTAATATAAAATGGAAATACTATATGTGAATGTAAATGTGAAAAAAAAATTATAGTGAAATTTAAGTAATGACTTAAGAATTAATAAATTGAAAATTCAACTTTAAATGGAAAGAAGTTGTATGTTGTTTAACTACATTCTATTTGCATAACTATAACTTACCAAATACTTAAAAGGTTTAAAATGCTGATAAGGATAAGAAGAGAAATAATATACCAGTGTGAGAATGAAAATAAAATGTGAAGATCTATTGATAGTTGTAAATATAAAAGAAATTTAAGCTGTAAAATGAAGGATATATATAAGTGAATGAATAAAAATTTAAAATTAATGAAATATAGATTTGGTAAATGGAAACTAATTAAATTTGAATATAACTAAATGTCTATAAGCTTGGAAGTGTATGAAATTAAAATTGACTTGGAAATGTATAATTGATTTAGTGTAGATTTTGGATGAATGTTAATGTTTGATATGCATTGGTTGTTAGATGGATGAAAATTGATTAAGTAGAATTCATTAGTGTTAATGGAATTGAATAAACGGAATAAAATTTTAAAATAACTAAATTCAAATTTGAAGCAAAGTGAAATTAAATATAATTGAATTCAATATAAATTGAAGCAAATAGACTTGAATTTAAAATGCGAATGAAACAAACTTGAATAAATCGGAAACAAATTGAATGTAAAACCTATTGCATGGATGAATAAGAAAATAAATAACTTTGTTTTTATGATTTTTCTTTAGAAAATTTGAAGTTTGATGGTTTGTACTTTGAAATAATAAAAGCAAATTTTTGGAAAAATCCAAAATTGTCCAATATATGCTGAAACGAAAACAACCATAACTTTTAAATGGCTGAACGGAATTCGACGCTTTTAGACTTTTCGAAAAGCTTAGAAACTATAGCACAACTTTTATTTAGAGTGTCTTGAGAAATTCCTTCGTCTACTAGGTTAAAAACTTGAATGTTACTCGCTGTCCTGTGTAAAAATAAGTAAAATCAGTAGTATACACCCTTAGTATTTTCGCCATATCTTTTGACTGGTTTATCGGATTTTGATGATCTTGCACTTTCTGGAAAGCTAAGAACTTAAGCTAAAACTTTTGTTTTAAGTGTTTTGTGTTTTGATATCGTTTAGAAGGTCGGAAATGTGGGTGAACGCCGCGGACCTGCGCAAACACTGCCCAGGCTGAAGCGTATCCCCTAAGTAAAACGGCCATAACTTTTGAAAGGATGATCCGAATTCGATGATTTTGGACATTCCGGAAAGCCTGAAATCAACGCAACAACTTTTGTTTAGATTCTGTTGTCAAATTTTACCGTTTAGGTGACCTAAAGCTAAGATTTGTTTGCTGTCTAGAAATTGAAATCTCAGTTTTGAAGCTAAATATGTTATATATATGTTGTGTAGGCTAAATATATCGATCTATCTTTATATGCATGGTTCTAACTTAGTTATTGAGCATTGTAGTAGGTAGCAAAGGGGTTGCGCTTCGTTGTGGAGTTCGCTTCTACGCTAAACGCATAATGTAAGTAAAATGCTAATAAATGCCAAATAAAAGGTACGCTTACGGTTTTATATGATATTGATGATATTTATATGTTGTTTCCCCACATATGGGATGCCTCATCATTGAGATGAGATGTATATTTGTGATATATATGCTATTATATTTTTTCCGATCGAGCCGCGCAAAGGAGACTCTGCCGAAATTTTCCGTAAAATCCGGGTGTTAGAAATTTTTCAAGTTTTAATTTTTTTTATATAACTTGTTTTGATTACTAACTTTTAAAGTTAGGAAGCCGTTCGGAGTAAGTTAGTGGAAGCGTAGTTATGACTTTATAAATGGAATTTCATTGTTTTATAAGTTGGTAACTTTGAATAAAATATATCTAATGTTGAATTCTATACTTAGTTTCTTTTCCTTTCTTTTCCCTTCTTTTCCTTTTCGAGGACGAAAAGTTTTGAGTGGGGGAGAGTGTAACGACCCGTAAATTTTCGATAATTAAATTAGCTAATTTAATAAGATTTCGTGATTTAATGTTAGAAAAAAAAATTTGTAATTCATTTGGAATAATAATAACTGGAATGAATTGCAATAATTATCCAAGTAATGGAAAAAAGCTACTTAGTGAATGACTTTGCAATCAATAGTTGAATAGGATATTAAATGTTGAATTCATTGGGTATGATAGAGTAATTGATTGATAAGTAAAATCTATTTGAAATCAAATATTGAATATTGAACACGTAATTGTTTAAATTAAATATTTAAAACTTATTGAATAATTGAATAACTGTAAAATGAAAATAGTGTTCTAAATTTTGAAATGGTTTTAAAAGTTGAATTTTATAAGTTCAATTTCAATATTTCAAAAGATAATGAATTATTGGATAAGCGAAATTGTCTAAATTAAATATTTGGAATTTATTGGATAAATTAAATAACGGGTTTAATATGATTAAAAATGATTTGTAAAATTTTATTTTATCATATTGAAGTTATAGTGATGTTATAGAACTTTTAAAACTGAATTTAAAATTTATTTGTGAAAATTGAATATTTTAATATTTAATTTTCGACTGGAAAATAGCCAATTTTTGAACAGTCTCAGAATTGGACAAAACTAGTTCCATTGGATCCGTAATAGTTAGTTATTATCGGATTTCAATTTTCGTAGCAATCGGAGTTGTCGTTTGACCGTGGCAGCTCGAAACGCGTTGAAATTGTTTTAATATTAATTTGGCGAGTTAAAATAGTCATTTTTCAAACGGTCTCGGATTTCGACGAAACTAGTTTCATTGGATCCGTAATGTGATATTATTGTAAGATTTCAAATTTCAAGTCAAACGGATTTACCGTTTGTCCGGGGCAAGCCAAAACGCATAGAAAATCGTTTAATCGGTTTAATTTAAAATTGATCGTTTATTTCCGTAACTCTCACATATGATCGAATTAGGCCTTGAAACTAGTTCCATTGCGTCCGGAATGGGGGTAAAACCTTATAAACGCCTGGCGGCACGTCTCGATTGGAGTTCGGATGATTTTGGACCTACCTATATAAATACGCACGCAAACCGAGACAGTTTTATTATCTTAATCCAGAAACCCTAATTGACTTCAGCCCTAGCCGCCATTTCCTGAATCAATGGCCACGAAATTCGAAACTTCTTTCTCATTTTCCTCTCAATCCATCAGCAATTAGCAAAAACTCTCAACTACAAAGTTGTAGAGCACGATGAAAGCTTCAAATCCATACGGAGATGATCGAAAACGGAGCCACGGATCAACGGGAAATTGAGCAAGAAGGGGCTGCGTTTTTCACGCAATTCGAGGCAGAGGATGAGGCCGAGCTTGGAGCTATTTGGGGTGAAGGTGGAGTAAGGCGGTGGCTTCGAAGTGGTGTAACCTGATCGTCTTCAAGTTGCTCGGTTTGGTCGTGAAAAATCGATGAAGATGGCGGTTATGGGTTGTGTTGCGCGTTCGAACACCGGGAAGAAGATGATACGCGTACGTGAGGAGATGAGGGAGTGCGGCCCAGATCTGCTATGCAGGAAATCAACGGTGATGATGGGGTGGGTTTTAAAAATTTAATTAAGCTGAAATTAATTTACATAAAATTTCGTGTTAACTTTAAACCATCATAACTTTGTCATACGAGGTTGGAATTCGACGAAACTTTTTGCGTTGGAATCGTATCGACGAGGACTACGCAATGGAACTGGATTGGAATCATTTGGAGCTAGATAAAATTTTGAGTTAAATCGAACGTCGTTCGATTTGATTTAAAATCGAAAAATCAAGGTGAGTGTTTTATAACGCTCACAACGTACTAAATATCTTTATGCTAGTTAAATTTGTCATTATGTAGTGTTATGATTTTATTTGTCGTTGTTTGATAAAAATTTAATGGCCATATAGATTGTCATTCGAATTAATCGTTGAAGTTTAAATTTGACAGTTAAATTGAAATTGAAATTGAATTGCAATTTAATCACCCGACATCGATAACTATGAAATTGCCTTGAATTGTATTGTTTATTGGATGATGTATTTTGATGGATGCTATTGGTTGATAATTGAATGTTTGGATGTTTATTTGCTTATATAGATCCTGTTATGCATATATATGATACTGAGATTAATTTAAGTAATGTATACTCACTCCTGACATTTAATTGAAATAAAAAAATTACTTGGCCATAGGATAGAAAATTATATACGGACACCGAATTGGCTAAATAAATAATTTTTGAAATCGTCGATTTAAAATTTATTTAAATGTTTTGATTTAAAAGTTATAAATAGAAATCAATTTATAGAAATCAAATTTGTCGAAAAATTGAGTTGGAATGTTGAAATAAATTTTGGTTAAAAGAAATTGGTAAATAATTTAAGTTGTGACTTTAAAAAAAAAAAAATTTGGATATGATTGAATTTCAAAAATCTATTTATTTTAAAGATTGAACATTATTTCGAGCTTTGAATATTACTAAGTAAAAGTGATATGAAATGATATTTTGAAATCGAGTTTGGAATTGAATCATATTTGGAATTTGGATTTAAACTTGAATATTGTTGGAAATTTTGTTAAGTGTTATAAATTGATATTTTGAGAAATCAAGCTCCAAATCGATATAAATTGAAATTGAATTAATTAAAGGTGAATGTAGAATTGAATTGATTTGAAGTAAAAGTTGACATTGTTTTGAATTGAAATCGAAATTGAATCGGTAGAATGGAAATTGAAATTGATTTGAATTGGGAAGTTATAATTGAAATGGATTGATTTTGAAGCTGTTTTAATTTGTTTTCCAAATTACTCTGTTATATAAACCATTTTGAATACTTAAACTATTTTAATCTATTTTAAATCTACTTAACCCAATTTAAATTATTTTAAACTAATTTATCTATTTTAAATCCATTTTAAAGATTTTAAGTGTTTTTTACTATTTTAATTATTTAAAACTACTTTTAAACTACTTAAAACTATTTTTCTAAAATCCTAAGCTGGTCAATAAGGTGAAATGTTTATATTTAAATCTTGAATTTAAATATGAAATCTGATATTTTGAAAGATACGATGATATTTGAATGGATTTGATTTTTGAAGCGAATATGATATTTTGATATCAATTATGAATCGATTTGAAATATAAAGAGCCAAAGGTGTAATAATACGTAGTTATTAAAGAGACCGGGATCGGATATGGACATACTCTCTGTCGATACCGAAAACCACTTTAATAACTATTATACGCGGAGTGATGATCCAGAATGAAGTGGATGGTTTGGTGAACGCGTTGACTGAAGAAAGAGAACGATTATTGGATGACCCCTGACATGACTAAAACAGGAGCCGCGCCGGGCCATTGAGGTTCGCCACCTCTAGCGGACACACTTCTTCGATACCATTTCTATTACATTTGTGATGCGATTTGGGTGCACCCCTTGATTTGGGAGTGTTGTTTCGCGGTGTTGGGGTGGCTGCTGGCTATGCCCAACATCAGTCCGGATCACGCAACTACTAGTATCCTAGTTGGTATTGCCTCATGTACCTTGTCATACTGATTATCCTATTCGCGACCACTACGTTTTGATTTGTACCTTGAGTATATGGATTGCCCTCTGGTGACTTCCGGTTTTGGGGAAACTACGGTCTTGTATATGCTTTTGGGAATATAAAATGTGTTAAGGGGGATTATGGTAACGCCTTAACGCTATTTTGATACTTTATATTACTGATAGACATTATCTACTTAGCGTATATTACTATATAGTAGATAGTTTCACGGATCCTTGAGAGATGGAAATCCCGTAACATCTCTTGAGTTATTGCACGCACGTTGACACTGGATATGAGATGTCAAACCCCGTAAACATCTCTGACGCTGTTACACTCATATTTATTTACGATTGATTTAACTTTCATAAGGATATTTTAGTCCTGACTCGAGTGTTTTGTCTTTTCATTACGCTCGGGTCAGTCCTGAGTTTTCAGTTTAGGTTGAAGATCATTTCCTTGGAGGACGGAGACGAAGATTTGGTATATTATCTACTACTATTATATTCATTCCATTCCGCTGCATTGTTGTATGATATTTGCTGTGTATGTAACTCTGATAAATGTTGTATAATAATAATCAAATGTATTCATTTCAAATGTATTCATTTAATTAACAGCTTCATGAACTGTTATTTTATTATTATACTTTAGCCTTCCGCTGTGAGATTCTGTGTTGTTTCATTTCCTTTATTTCCCTCCCTTTTCTTTTCTTAATTACCCCAATAACTATCTGCCCTTTTAATGGTTTGAAATCGACATGTGTATTTGATCGTCGGTTTAAACTGTCCAAAAAGGCGGGTCGTTACATATTAGATCAATCTTAATTAAGTTAAATATTATTATTATATCTATATATATCATTACCATTTATACGTAATAATTTAAGAATCAACATTTATTAAAACCATATATTTCTTTCCAAAACCATAGAATTTATTTTCAAAATATTTATATTTGGACCAACGGTGGCTGTATATAATTTCCTATCCTATGGTCAAGTGATACAGATATTTATCATTTCAATCTGTAATATATACGGATCGATATCACTTTGACCCGCAATCCCAAATTCAATTCAAATGAAAACCGCTTGGGTCTATCATTTCAACCCATAACGATTTTCTCCTATTCTAAAGTCCATTTGGGTATGTATCATTTCAACCCATAGTGAATTTTATAAACAGACATGATAGTAATAATAACAGGCATATATCATCAATAACGATATAATATAACAACAGGATATGGTGTCATATCCCACAGGTGAACAACTACAAATAATAGCATATATAACAATTTAAATAACTAACAACAGCATATTTCAATTTTCGTTTCAATTGAAATCAAATTTAATAAATATAAGAAATTTAATCGTGAGTGATTGCTCCACTTTTGAGGTTAGAGATGAAAGAGAATGAGATGAGTTACGAATCCAAGCACGAGTTCCAAAGTAAAGCAGGATTTGTAAGAATTTGACGAGCAAAGCTGATAGATATGAATCGATGAGAATGAATAAATTAGCTCGATATAAATGAAATATATATATATATATATATATATATATAAACATTCAAAAATCCATTTAAAACATATATTTCATATTTATATCAAATTCAAACACAAATAAAATTATATATATATAGGCACACATATATGTATTTCAAAATCTTTGTTTTTAAATAAAACCACATATAACATATATTTGCGTAGTATAAACTGAAATAAATGAATATATATTGTTATAATCAAATACGTAAACAACCTATATAGCCATTCTATGCAAATCAATATAAAAATCAGTACAAATTTTAAAACATGTACATAGTATATAAAATATATAAACTAGCATTTGTACCTTTATATAAATAGACATATTAAAGAATAACAGATCAAACTTTTGTAAACTTTATATATACACAAAATGTCATTTCTACTAACATATATACACTGTCAAACTCGTATATTACTAACATTTTACATTGGAAAAATGACATAAATCGTTTATACCAAAAATCTTTTTTTTACATCATAACATATTTTATAAACATAACATACCAAGATGTTAACAAAACATATTTTGTATAAAAATATACTCCGCTAAAAATATATAATAATACTATAAAAGCAATATATTTTATATGCAGAAACCATATAGCCTGCATATACCTAACACAAACAACTCATATATATATAATAATTTGTACAACATAAACTTATCCAAATATGCAGAAATCAAATATATAGACCGAATAATAAATATGTGTTATGGAAATCTATTTCCAAAATTAGTAATAAAAACTTAAAACTAACCAAGCAGATTATATATATACACTCTAAAACCAACTCACCAGGATACTCGAAATCTCGTATAAAATAAAATATACATATAAATCTATGTTTTAACAAACCTTTCGTATGCTTGAATATATATAAAGCTGCAAGTATAAGAAACACATATAATATTAAAAGAAATACTGACATATAAAGAATGAAAGAAGAGAGGAAACGGTTGTGGGTGGTCGAGCATGCGGGTGATGGCGTGGAGCAAAGAGGAATGAGGGGAAGAGTTTTTCCAAAGAATGAAAATAAGGAGGAGAGATATGCTTATCATTGGCAATATATATATATATATATATATGCCTTGTTCTTATATTTTTTCTCTCGAAAGATTGAATGCTGGTGAACACAGGAAATAAATTAAAACAAATATGTATAAAGATTGAATGCTGGTGAACAGAGGAAATATATTAAAACAAATATGTATAAAGATTGAATGTCGGTGAACAGAGGAAATAAATTAAAACAAATATGTATAAAGATTAAATGCCGGTGAACAGAGGAAATAAATTAAAACAAGTATGTATAAAGATTGAATGCCGGTGAACAGAGGAAATAAATTAAAACAAATATGTATAAAGATTGAATTCTAGTGAACAGAGGAAATAAATTAAAATATGTATAAAGATTGAATGCTAGTGAACATAGGAAATAAACTAAAACAAATATGTATAAAGATTGAATGCTGGTGAATAGAGGAAATAAATTAAAACAAGTATATATAAAGATTGAATGCTGGTGAACAGTGGAAATAAATTAAAACAAATATATATAAAGATGGAATGCTGGTGAACAGAGGAAATAAATTAAAACTAATATGTATAAAGATTGAATGCTGGTGAACAGAGGAAATAAATTAAAATATGTATAAAGATTAAATGTTGGTGAACAGAGGAAATAAATTAAAATTTCACAAAATTCTATTAATTTAATAAATGAATTCTCTAAAATTATGGGTCATTACACTTTCCATCTCCTAAGGATCCATTAAATTACTTGTATATAATAGTTTACGCTATAATAGATAATGTCTATCAGTAAAATAAATATTAAAACAGCGTTAAGGCTTTACATTGATCCACCTTAACACATTTTACAGTTTTAAACCAAAATCGTAATGGGCTTGTATAGGGATAAATATGACAAGGCACCTGAGGCAATGCCCAAGGTAGGATTCTACCAGTTTACCCTTTCTGGCCGGTCGTAACTCATCCGTGGCCGACCACGACAATCAATCCAAACGACAAATAAGGTGCACCCATCGAATCCGAAACCACAATAGTAATACGAGGGATCAACGCCGCTAGAGGTAGCCAACCTCAATGGCCAGACATATGCTCCTGTTTTAGCCATTTTAATAATGACACGAATGTCAAGGCTATCCATCTCGTTCTCTTACTTCATTCCAGTAAACGTCGCCAGTTCAACCACTACATTCTGGATAACATCCATTGCGTACACGGTTGTCAAAGTGGTTCCAATATTGTCAGAGAGTATGCCAATAAGAGGCCTCGGTCTCTTTAACAACCAATCGTCATTTTACACACCGATTGATACTTTTACATTTCGAAAACAATTCAAATTTGATATCAAAATATCATATTTGTTTCAAAAATCAAATTCATTTTGAAATCATCATATTTACTCAAAAAAATCACATCCATTTCGAGATCATCATATTTACTCAAAATCATATCCATTTCGAAATCAACGTATTTACTCAAAAATATCAACTCAACTCGATATATCGATTTCACTTCAAAACTTGATTCAAATTACAGTTTTGGTTATAATTCACTTTAACCAAATTCGCATTTAAATTCAAGATTTAAATATAAACAACTTACCCTTTAACCAGTTTGAATTTTAGAAAATAGCTTAAATAGTTAAAAATAGTTTAATAGAAAATGTTCAAATAGTTTAATCGAAAATAATTGGAATATAAAAATGGTTTATATAGTAAAATAGTTAAAAAAACAAAATAATTTGAATATTTAAAGAATATAGATTTTAAATCATTTATACTAGAATATTCATTTAAAAAATATATAATTCCAAAGTCAAACCGGTCAACTTCCCAATTTCCTACCCAAATAAATTCCAAATTCCAGTTCTATTTAATCGATTCAATTCCGATTCCAACTCGAATAATTTCGATTCCACATAAATTTCGTTTTTAATTCACAAATTCCTTCAATTTCAATTTCCATTTCCAAATTAATTTAAATCTCAATTATAAATTAATTTCCAAATATCAATTCCAAATTAAGTTAAATTCCAATTTCAAATAAATTTAAAGTTCCAATCTCAAATTAATCTAAATTCCAATTTCAAATCAATTTTCAATTTCAATTCCCAATTCCAAATTCGATTTCAAAATATCGATTTAAACACTTATATCAATTTTACTTTAAATACCAAATTTTCAATCCAAATTTCAATTTAATTCAATTCCAAACTCAAATTTGAAATATAATTTCATATCACTTTTCTTAGAAAAAATTCATAGTTCGAATAAAAGTAAATTTTTAAAAACAAATCCATTTCTGAAATTTACGACGTATGTCGTTTATAACTAAAAATTTAAACTTCGATTAATTAATAATCTCGTTTATCAAGTTTAAATTCCAACATTTCAAGCTCCCATTCAAAATAATTCAATTTCCACAAATTTAATCTTTATTATTTAAATCAAATCATTTAAATAATTTCAAAACTAATTTTTTTTCTTTCATTTAATTTAACCAATCCGATGTCCGTATATAATTTTCAATCTTACGGCCAAGTGAATCAATTATTTCAATTTAATTTCCAAGGATAGATATATACCATTTCAATCCAAAAATAAATGTCACAGGTATATATCATTTCAATCTATTTGTTAATTTATACGAAATAATTCAATTTACAGTTTTATATTCTGCAAATAACGTACGAGATATCAACAGGATATATAAAATAATTAAACACCCAATCAGCCACATATCAATCAATAGCATCCATTTACAACCAATATAAAACCAATGTATCAGAACAATTTAATAATTGTAAATATCAGGTGTTTGCAAGCAATTAAATTCCAATTCAATTTAATTATCAATTTAAATTCTATCAGGTAATTTGGATGTCAATTTAATTTATCAACCAACAATCAATCCAAAACATTTCATAATTTCAATTCAACCATCACAAAAATATCTTATTAAATCGTGAGCGTATAAACACTCACCTTTCAACAGAATTCCAGCTTCAAGATAAATCGAACTCGATTCCATATCAAAGTCTTCGTCGATACGAATCTATCGCTCCTCGTCTCGTCCGAACAGACCTCGTTTGAATAATTACATATTTATCAATATCGATAAAAATATAGAATTTAATTAACCTAATAATATAATTAACTTAAACTGATTAATTAACTACTAAGCTTAACAAATTACCCTAACTTCACTGTTGCACGATAACCTCCAGGCAAACGCTAACTTCTCTCAACCGAACGCGACGAACCAGTCAATGTCTCCGTGCTCCTTCCATATCGAGATTTATCTGCTTCTTCTTCCTTTTTTTCCCCGCGATCTAAAATCACCTGTCACTTCAACCCCCCCCCCCCCAGCCACCAGCGCGCGCGAAGACGAGACACCAAACCACATGACGATGACGAAAGCTACTCCACTGTACTCCATGACATCGTTGCTCCTGCCCAGACGCCCTCCATCCCATCGCGCACGGGTATCCAAGCACTACTGCCTCCCCCATCGAACGCGATTCCGATCGCGTGTTTCCCTTCTTCTTTTTTTTAATTTTTCCACGGCCATTTTTTTCTTCGATCGTTCTTTTTTTTATAGATCTGGTAGTTGAAAAAAAGGGAGACGAGAGGATTATACGGCTGAGGAGGAACGTGCATTTGAACAAGCTATGAGATATTTATATTTTTGTATTAAAATAACAAGAAAATATCCGATTCGAACGACTAGCGAAGTCACGAACTCCAAACGAAATCTGTCGCCCGGCGTTTATAATGTTTTACCCCCATTCCGAACTCAATGGAGCTAGTCCTGAGGTCTAATTCGGTCGTACCGAAAGATAGCTTTTTAAATCGAATATTTTAATTAAATTTGGAATTGAAATTCTACGCGTTTCAAGATCGCACGGCCAAACGACAAGTCCTATCGTTACGAAACTTTAAATCCTACAACAATTCACCATTTCGGATCCGTTGAAACTGGTTTCGTCGAAATCCGAAAGAGTGACCAAAATGGCTAATTTTGCTCGTCAATTAATATATAAAATTTTAAATTTTAAATTATTCACATTTAACTCCAATTTCAAATGTTAACAATCTGAATCAATTTTATATACCATTTTAATCATATGAAATCCATAATTCAATTATTCAAATAAATTCATATATTAAATTTAAACGATTTAAATTATCCAATAAATTAATATTAACGAATCATTATATTTTATTTCTAACCGTTTCATTCAATAACCATCTAAATTTCACAATTTAAACTGGTTAAAAACACGGGTCGTTACATGCTCCCCCACTCAAAACATTTCATCCTCGAAAAGGCGTTAAGTAAAGAATTTAACACACAATGGATTTTATTTACCCAATATCTTTCGAAACATAACAATCTTATTTGTGAAACTATTTTTACGCTTCAACTACGCCATTCCGCTATCGGCTTACGGAAAATATAACTTATATACAAAAATAAACTATAAAAATTTTAAAACTTCAAAAATTTTCTAATTCCCGGATTTACAGAAAATTACGGCAGAGTTTCCTTTGCGTGGCTCAATCGAAAAAAAAATTTAATTCAATATATAACACAAATATAACCAATATATATCAAATATACATCTCATCTCAATGATGAGGCATCCCGAAGGGCAAAAATATAAAACCGCGGTATTTAATCCAAGATACGTACCTTATTATTAATAATACGAGCGAGTTCGCTCGTATTAAGCAAGCAAAAACATATAAATCCCTGTATACGCCTAAACGATCTTCGTATGTACCTAACTCAACTCAATTCGGAATGTTAGTCACTTATAATGATACAGAAACATGTATAAGGCTAACATTAGCATTTAACATGGATTTTGAATCCAAACAACACAAACAATCACAAATACATAACATACAACAATCATATGCAATTAAAAATGGTAATAACAATGGTTTGCAACAAAAGAAACCATCCGACTATCAATATCCATCCAATTTAATTTATAACCATGTGAATAGTATTATCCAATGTCAACTTTTAATTTATTCCATTCATTCCTTATTAACATTCGTTACATTAACATTGTAATTGATTCAGTTCAATTTTATTCGCATTCAACAACTTTTATTCAATTAAATTCACGTTCAATTGATTATTCGCTCAATTATCTACTTCCAGTTTACGTATCAACACTAATGAATTCACATTCTATTAATTTACACCCGTTTATAGTTACATTCATTTTCCTCTTCTTCAACTCCATTATTTCGTTTCAATAATACATATAATTAATTACATTTGAATAAATTAATTTCATACCAAGTTCCATATACTTTACATTGATTACCATTCACTTATTAATACTCATTTCGTTAACCATACAATGGATTTAAATCAATTCATTCGCTTTTAATTAGTTTACATTCAACAATTTTGGTTTCCATTCATTTTTTTCTCTCAGTCAATATTTATTGCATTCACATTTCATTTATTACCATTCAATATACTTTCATTCAATCGATTTGTTTATATTTATATTTTATTCATCCATATTTAATTGGTTTACATTTCGTTGATTTCTTTCAATTTTATTAACATTCATTGCAAATTCATTATATTCACTTTTTATTCAATTCAATTTGTGAAATTCCAATTTGTCGCACCTTTTTGTTTAACATATTTCATATAAATTCATTGGTGAATCGTTTATAAAAATTCATTCCACTTAGCATATCCTTCTTTAGTTATACTATCATTGTTTATAAGTTATCTAAGTTTACCATAAATGTTTTATACAACAAAACTCACTTTTATTATTATTACTTCATATCTTAAGCTATTATTAATTCATCGATTCACTTTATTTATTCAAATTCATATTATTAATTTACTAAAATAAATTATTTTATTTTATAACTCAATTCATATTAATAAATATATAATTTCTTCCACGATCAATTCATTTAAACTCTCTTAAGTTAACTTCCATTTTTTTCCAATAACTTAATCCATATTATATTAGTTAACATTCGAATTTTTATTTAAACTGCTCCACTTGCATTTTATTTATATCCAATTTAAATTAGATTCAGTTAACCATATTAATTTTTCTTACATTCATTTATTTTTTAATTAAATTTCTACATGCTCAAAATACATTTCATTTTATAAAATTTTAGTTCGAATTCATTTAATTAAATCATTTTATAACTTAAATGAAATCAGTTTACTTTACTAATTTATCTAGTTTCACCTAATGTCAAATTCAATTTTATTTAATAATAAGTTAAACCTCATCTTTATATTAATCATTAGTCATTTCATTAAATTTTATTCAAGTTAAATTTCCTTATAATCTCAATTTCACAAATTTTATTTCGTTTTTATATAGCTTATTAATTCTCAAATCTATAAGTTATACAAATTAACTTCTTAGAATTTCATTTCGTTATTTTATCTATTTCATTTCAAATGCAATTCATTTTTTTAAGCTTTTGTGGGTTAAACTATATTTTATTATATCATTTCACTAACTCAATTAATTTAATATTTCTTAAGTCAATTATTTTGCTTAACCAAAAATTTTAACCATTTAAATTTGGTTTCATTTTCCTATTCAAATTTAAAATTTATAAACTTATTTCTTTTTTCTTCAAGTTTATAAGTTATAACCTATTTCTTATATACTATTTTCAATTATAAGTTCAAAAAAAACTTTTCATATATTTACTAAATAATACTTGGAATATATTTTTCTTTCGTAATCAAAACCCGTTTTAATCGAAAATAAATTTCTTCTGGTAGCAGTTCTCACTTGGAAACCCGAAAATGAATACTGGTGATACTGCAGTCATCCCCAGAATTATTTCCCAACGACAAAGCGAGTTTAATGCTTTTATTTCCTTCAAAAATCCTTTCAAAATATTTTTCTAGTCAAAATCTTTCAAATAATATTAATATTAATTTTTAAAGCTTTAAAGAACCAATTTTGAAAATACAAAGGATATTAAATTCTAAAATTCTCAATTTTTAAAATCATTCTATACATAAGCTATATTATAAATATATTTATACAGATTTCCTTAACTTATTATAAAAATATTCCATTAACTTATAACTTGGTTATTTTAAACAATTCTCATTGCAATTATATTTCAATTCAATTTAATTAACAATGCTTTATAAAATAAAATTCATTAAGTATTTGTTTTATTTTTAATTCCACCAATAATCGATAATAATTAAATATTATCATCGCCTAACAATAATTTCATTGATAATTAACCTTATACATATGTATAATGTATAATATAATATAGGTAAATTTATTTCATTTACTCAATTTAAAAAAAAATATGTCGACTTGCCTCGTTTAAGTGTTTAGAAACGCATTTCAATGACACGGCGTCCCGCACATCGACCAGAATTCATAAACAACTCAACGGAAAGTAAACACAATATAAAACATTTTATAACACTAACAAGTACGCTCTCATATATATATATATATATATATATATATATATATATATACATACATACATATACACACACACACACACTCAAACACACTCATTCTAGGGTATTGCTACCCTATCTCTAACGAGTCAAACCCCACAAAGCCAAGGTTATTGCTAAACCTTCGTTCTGATACCAACTGTGATCACCCACATTTCGGAATGTTTAAATCGACAATAATCCACACATGTTTGACTTAAACAATCCAGAACGTAGATAATCAATGGGGTTAAATAAGAAAAATGAGAAGAAAAAAGGGAACAAGACACATAATCTCACAGCGAAAACGATAAAATATAATAATCAAATAACCATTCAAAAGATGTTTACTATACATCTGATTAAAATCTAACACATTTATCAGAGTTATATTTATACATCAGGGATAAATAATCAATACAACAGAATGTCATGATGCAGGGGATATAATAATAGTAATATACCAGAACTTCGTCTTCGCCCTCCAGAGAATAGTCTTCAATACTCTGAAAAAACTCAGGACTGACCCGAGCATAATGAAAAGATAAAGCACTCGAGTCAGGACTAAAATACTCTTATGTAAGTCAAATCAATATCACAAATATGAGTACAATAACTTAAGAGATGTTACGAGATTTTCCATCTCCTAAGGATCCATTGAACATTTATATATAATAGTCTACACTATAATAGATAATGTCTATCAGTAAAATAAATATTAAAATAGCGTTAAGGCTTTACATTGATCCACCTTAACACATTTAACAGTTTTAAACTAAAATCGTAATGGGCTCGTATAGGGATAAATATGACAAGGCACGTGAGGCAATGCCCAAGGTAGGATTCTACCAGTTTACCCTTTCTGGCTGGTCGTAACCCATCCGCGGCGGACCACGACAATCAATTCAAACGACAAATAAGTTGCACCTATCGAATCCGAAAACACAATAGTAATACGAGGGATCAACGTCGCTCTAGGTAGCTAACCTCAATGGCCAGACCTAGGCTCTTGTTTTAGTCATTTTAATTATGACACGAATGTTAAGGCTATCCATCATCGTTCTCTTACTTCATTCTAGCAAACGTCGCCAATTCAACCACTACATTCTGGATATCATCCACCGCGTACACGGCTGTCAAAGTGGTTCCAATATTGACAGAGAGTATGCCAATAAGAGGCCCGGGTCTCTTTAACAACCAATCGTCATTTTACACACCGCTTGGTACTTTTATATTTCAAAAAAATTCAAATTTGATATCAAAATATCATATTTGTTTCAATAATCAAATTCATTTCGAAATCATCCTATTTACTCAAAAAAAAAATCATATCCATTTCGAGATCATCACATTTACTCAAAATCATATCTATTTCAAAATCATCGTATTTACTCAAAAATATCAACTCAACTCGATATATCGATTTCACTTCAAAACTTGATTTGAATTACAGTTTTGGTTATAATTCACTTTAACCTAATTCGCATTTAAATTCAAGATTTAAATATAAACAATTTACCCTTTAACCAGTTTGAATTTTAGAAAATAGCTTAAATAGTTAAAAATAGTTTAATAGAAAATGTTTAAACAGTTTAATCGAAAATAATTTGAATATAAAAATGGTTTATATAGTAAAATATTGAAAAAACAAAATAATTTGAATATTTAAAGAATATAGATTTTAAATCATTTATACTAAAATATTCATTTAAAAAATATATAATTCCAAAGACAAAACGGTCAACTTTCCAATTTCCTACCCAAATAAATTTCAAATTCCAGTTCGGTTTAATCGATTCAATTCTGATTCCAACTCGAATAATTTCGATTCCACATAAATTTTGATTTTAATTCACAAAGTCCTTCAATTTCAATTTCCATTTCCAAATTAATTTAAATCCCAATTCCAAATTAATTTCCAAATTTCAACTCCAAATTAATTTAAATTCCAATTTCAACTAAATTAAAATTCCAATCTCAAATCAATTTAAATTCCAATTTCAAATTAATTTAAATTCCAATTTCAAATTAATCTAACTTTCGATTTTAAGTCAATTTCCAATTTCAATTCCCAGTTCCAAATTCGATTTCAAAATATCGATTTAAACACTTATATATATTTTACTTTAAATACCAAATTTTAAATCCAAAATTCAATTTTAATTCAATTCAAAACTCAAATTTGAAATATTATTTCACATCACTTTTCTTAGAAAATATTCAAAGTTCTAATAAAAGTAAATTTTTAAAAACAAATCCATTTCTGAAATTTACGACGTATTTCGTTTATAACTAAAAATTTATACTTCGATTAATTAACAATCTCGTTTATCAAGTTTAAATTCCAACATTTCAAGCTTCCATTCAAAATAATTCAATTTCCACAAATTTAATCTTTATTTCTTTAAATAAAATCATTTAAATAATTTCAAAACAATTTTTTTCTTTTATTTAGTTTAACCAATCTGATGTCGGTATATAATTTTCTATCCTACGGCCAACTGAATCAATTATTTCAATTTAATTTCCAGGGATGGATATATACCATTTCAATCCAAAAATAAATGTCACGGGTATATATCATTTCAATCTATTTGTTAATTTATTCGAAATAATTCAATTTACAGTTTTATATACTGTAAATAACATAAGGGATATCAACATGATATATAAAATGATTAAACACCCAATCGACCACATATCAATCAATACCATCCATTTACAACCAATATACAACCAATGTATCACAACAATTTAATAATTGAAATATCAGGTGTTTGCAAGCAAGTAAATTCCAATTCAATTTAATTATCAATTTAAATTCTATC
Organism: Allium cepa; assembly: GCA_030765085.1. Lineage (NCBI taxonomy): Eukaryota > Viridiplantae > Streptophyta > Magnoliopsida > Asparagales > Amaryllidaceae > Allium > Allium cepa. The sequence goes on from CM060944.1 coordinate 241,596,120, forward strand.
AGGTAATTTGGATGTCAATTTAATTTCTCAACCAACAATCAATCCAAAACATTTCAAGAATTTCAATTCAACCATCACAAAAATATCTTATTCAATCTTGAGCGTATAAACACTCACCATTCAACGTAACTCCAGCTTCAAGGTAAATCTAACTCGATTCCATATCGAAGTATTTGTCGATACGAATCTATCGCTCCTCGTCTCGTCCGAACAGACCTCGTTTGAATAATTACATATTTATCAATATCGATAAAAACATAGAAATTAATTAACCTAATAATATAATTAACTTAAACTGATTAATTAACTACTAAGCTTAACAAATTACCCTAACTTCACTGTTGCACGATAACCTCCAGGAAAACGCAAACTTCTCTCAGCCGAACGCGACGAACCAGGTCAACGTCTCCGTGCTCCTTCCAGATCAAGATTTATTTGCTTCTTCTTCCTTTTTTTCCCACGATCTAAAATCACATGTCACTTCAACCCCCTTAGCCACCAACGCGCGCGAAGACGAGACACCAAACCACACGACGACGAACGGTGCTCCACTGTACTCCACGACATCGTTGCTCCAGCCAAGATGCCCTCCATCCCATCGCGCGCGTGTATCCAAGAACTACTGACTCTCCCATTGAACGCGATTCCGATCGCGTGTTCCCCTTCTTCTTTTTTTTAATTTTTTCGTTGCCATTTTTTTCTTCGATCGTTCTTTTTTTATAGATCTGTTAGTTGATGAGAAAAAAAGTGACATGAGAGGATTATACGGCTAAGGTGGAACATGCGTTTGAACAAGCTATGAGATATTTATATTTTTATATTAAAGTAACAAGAAAATATCTGATTCGAACGATCCGCGAAGTCACGAACTCCAAACAAAACGTGCCGCCCGGTGTTTATAATGTTTTACCCCTATTCTGAACTCAATGGAGCTAGTCCCGAGGTCTAATTCGGTCGTATGCGAAAGATAGCTTTCTAAATCGAATATTTTAATTAAATTTGAAATCGAATTTCTACGCGTTTCAAGCTCACACGGCCAAATGACAAGTCTGATCGTTACGAAACTTGAAATTCTACAATAATTCACCATTTCGGATGGTTGAAACTGGTTTCATCGAAATCCGAAACAGTGACCAAATTGACTAATTTTGCTCGTCAATTAATGTATAAAATTTTAAATTTTAAATTATTCACATTTAACTCTAATTTTAAATGTTAACAATCTAAATAAATTTTATATACCATTTTAATCATATTAAATCCATAATTCAATTATTCAAATAAATTCATATATTAAATTTAAACAATTTAAATTATCCAATAAATTAATATTAACGAATCATTATATTTTATTTCTAACCATTTTATTCAATACCATCTAAATTTCACAATTTAAACTAGTTAAAAACATGGGTTGTTATAATGGTTCTTACTAGATGACTGTATCTATAAAAGGTAATTCTTAAAGTGAACAATAAAGCAACATTCTAATCCGCTTTTAGCACCATCTGTAGTGACATTAGCATAAAATGTACCCTATGTACACCAATGAAACTAGTTTAATGCATCTAGCATCTGTCATATAAAGATAATTGAGTATTTTATCTATAATCAACGCATAAATATCAGGCGTCTATAACAGATAAATGCAAATAAATATCAGTTACGATTTTAGAAAAAAAAAACTCTTTTTTCTGTCATTATATCCCAAATGAACTAATAAACCAAAGTACATAATTAATTTAAACTGTATAAATTAACAACTTTAAGTGAACATATGTATATTATTAAGATTCTGTTGCTAATGCATATATGATCTTAAGAGTTAAGTAAGTTGGATTGAAACCGTACATTTGTTCATATTTACACACATAATATACAAATTCACCTATATACAGTAAACCATTACAAACCTATACTAACATGATCATAACATGTACAAACCAATCAGTTTACCATAATATATAACATTGGTAACAGGAAAGCTAAAAAGTTTTCATGTACTAACATGGTTTAAAGCATTTATCCTCTGTAACGACCCATAAATTTTGATAATTAAATTTGTTAGCTTAATAGGGTTTTAGTAATTGAATATTGAAAGGAATAGAAAATGAATTGGAATCTATTGCAATAAATCTAAATAAAATATTACGTTAATGTTAATTAAGGTAATATTTGGAAATAATGTTAATGTTATTCATAATAGGACAATTTGTTGAATTAAAGGAATGGAAATAAAGATTTATTAATTTAAAACCTAATAAATGGATAAATTGTATTTAAATGAAATTCAATATTTAATTATTACGTTAATAGGAATTTAGATGAAATCTGAGAATATTAATGTAATGGATCATGACCAATTGTAAATTTTATCCATTTGATAATAATTTATTGAATACAGAATTTAAAATCAAATAAATGATTTATTGGAATTTCAATTGATAATTAATGAATCTGTAAAAATTGAAATTTAATTACGGTAATGGGCAAATCAATTAACTTTGAATTGATGTCTAAGTTTGTTTAAATTATTGTAATCGTTTAAGAAATCAAAAATGATGAAATCTATGAATTTTCAAATTTGAATTGAAAAAATCGATTTAATTTAATATTAATTAATTAACTGAAAAATAGCCATTTTGGCTAGTGACTCGGATTTCGACGAAACTAGTTTCGTCGGATTCGTAACGGTGAATTATTTCAGGATTTCAAGTTTCGTAGCGATCGGACTTGTCGTTCGATCGTACGGGCTCGAAACGCCTAGAAATCAATTAAATTGAAATCAATTGAAATCTATTTGAAATAACTTGATTTTAGCATAAATTCTTCATACGATGGAATTTGGACTTGAAACTTGTTCCATTGCGTTTAAAATATTTTAAAACATCTATTTTGATATATGGGTTGACCCAATTTCGTTCCGGAGTCGAAACGCGCTTTATGGGCCATTTATCGTTCATTTTTCCAAACCAATCATGCCCATCTATTCTATTTTGTTCAGCATACATATATCCGATCTTAAACCCTAGCAGCCTTTCTATTTCTCATTTCTGTATATATAGAAATTTCTGTTGCTCCTCCTTCTCAATGGTAGACCAACCCAAAAATTCATAACCCAAATTCAATTCAAAATTTAACATAAAAAATTCAAACTCCTCAATGCATATCAAATTTATATCGATCTGAAGCTCTCGATGACTGCATCTCATATTTATAATTCGTTTTCCAATTTGAAGCACTATTTGCTTAGAAATTGATGATCAATTCTCGGCCGTTCATCACGCGCGGTCAACTTTAGCAGATCGTCGAATCGACCATATAGTTTTGTAGAAGGGAAAGAGGGGACTTCATCTATATAGTTTGTTCGTCGATTCGACGGTCTGACCAGCGACTTTAATTCAATTAGGATTTGTAGAGTGACAGTGGTACCTTTGATTTTGGGGATCGAAGACAGCACACGACGTCGTTGTCGAGGCTGGAGTTCGGGGGGAGTTCTTCGTCGCCTGGGAAAGCGCGCAGGCCTTAGCCGATCACCGCGAGAGGCGCGACTTCGAGTGCTAGCGGCGCTTTATCCCGTGCAAACAAATGAACAACATGGGTTGCCTGGAACGCATGTGAGGGGATGAGATGACGTGTCTACATGGGTCTGGTTCATTTGATTTCTTTTTTTCATTTACTTTTATATTAATTTTGTTTTCAATCTTCTAACTCGAATAATTTCCTCATACGAGTTCAGGATTTGGACGCGGGTTTCTCCACTATATTCATATTAGAATTCCAAACATTTTGGCGCTGGTTTGGACAAATTCTCAGACAATTCAAATTTTGGGTTTAAATTGGATTTAAATTCAATTTAAATTCAAAAGGTGAGTGTTTTAACCCACTCACAACTTCTAAAATTTCTTATGTTTGTTAAATTGATTTATGTTGTGATTAGAAATTTATGACTGTTTAGCATATTTTTAATCATCGTCTCGTTTAAATTGAATTTATTGAATTAAATTGTATTTAATTTATTATTGCATATAAACTACCAGTTAAATTGTTATTTAATTTATTATTGAATATAAACTGCCAGTAAATGCCCGTTATTTACTATCTGTTCTATATTGTTGTTATTGTTCAAATTTGATGATGATTGTGAAAAATAGTTGATGATTGATATTGGATGAATGGATGTTGTATTTTATATTGTTATGAGCTGCAAGTTGTTATGGATTTTTATTTCATTCGGGATTGCGGTTTGAAATGATATATAACCGTATTTACGTTTTGAATTACGGATTGAAATGATAAATATCTTTATCACTTGACCATAGGATATAAAATTATATTCAGACACCGCGGTCTATATATAAAAGTATTTTGAAATGATTACTATGGTTTTGTAAAGAAATATATGGGTTATATAAATATTGATTTCAAATGTTATATAAATGTTATTTTATTATTGATTTTTTTGCTATGTGTAAATTTTTTTGGAAATATAAAATAAGCCAAATAATAAAGTTTGATTATTTTCATATAATATGGTTAAGTATCTTTTTAAGTTATATTGTATATACAGTTTATAATGACTTAAATAAAATTAAGGTTGGAAGATAAATATGAAATTGGTTTGAATTACATTATTTAAGAATTATACTCGAATAAACTTGATTTGAAATTTAAATAAAATTGAGGCTTTAAAGGGTATGATTCTTATAACTTGATTTTAGTTTAGAATGATTTAAATGAATATTTCAAGTATGATTAAATTTAAGGAAATATTCCGTTATTTGAAATTTGGGTTATATTTAAATTAAAATGGATTTATTAAGTAAAATATTTCAAAACTAAATAATAGGAAATTGGATTGCTGAATTGTAATTATCAAACTTAGTTTTCAAATTGTTGAATACTTAAGGCTTGAAATACTGAATTTGAAAGGGTTTATTTGTGGATCAATCGGTTGTGAAATCAATATAATTTGGAATAGTTTATTTGGAAACTGAATTTTATTGAAATTTATGATTTGGATGTGGTTTAAATATAAAATTTTGGAATTCGAGTTGTTTTGGAATTGATTTGCGAAATTGAAGAAGCTGTTTAATATATAAAGTATTTTAATATTTAAACCATTTAAGTGATGGAAGTTATGTTTCAATGTTACGAATTTCAAAGTATTATGATTTGAAAATCTTATAATTTCAAGTGTTTGATTTCGAAGTGTTATAACATTGAAAGTGCTATGAATTTGGGAAAGATGATATATTTGAAATAAAAATGATATCATATTGATTTGGGCTTTATAAAAATGATATCATATTGATTTGGGCTTTAAAACGGAAATGATATCGTATTTATATGGGTTTGAAATGGATATTATATTCTGGTTTTAAAAGTATAAACTATTTTGAAGAGACCGCGGTGTTATAATAATGTTTGGTTGTTAAAGAGATCGGGATCGGAAGTTGTCATACTCTCTGCCAACACTGAAAACCACTTTAACAACCGTGTACGCGGTGGAGATTCCAAAATGAAGTAGGATGGTGGCGATGTTCCATTAAGGTATATACGTGGACCCGACTCCGTGAGTTGGCATAAGGTGGCTAAACCAGGAGCGATTCTCGGGCCAAGGAGGTAGCCCCTCTTATCGGACACACTCCTTCGATATTACACTTTGATTTTTGGATTGATTAGGTGACCACTTTTAATTTTTGATTTTTAGGGGTGTGGCTCGAGGTGGGCGGTAGTAGCTGCTACGCGTTACCAGCAGCCCGGATGCGTAATTATTATATCTACCATGGAATTGCCTTGTTGTGCCGTGTCACCTACCTTAGCGAGCCTTCTAAGAGTTTGATTTGTGTCGTACCTATGAAGTATCCTCTGCTAGCATCCCGATCAGGAGGTATAACGGTACTGTATATACTATTGGCACTATTACGTGTTAAGGTGGAAAATATAAAGCCTTAACGCTATTTAAAAGTACATTTATTTTACCAATAGACATTATTATAATAGCAAAATATTACTACATAGTAAATAGTTTAAGGTATTCTTAGGAGATGTGAATCCCGAGCATCTCTTAAGTTACAGCTCTCACGTTAGACACTGGATAGGAGATGTCAAATCCCGTAAATATCTTTGACGCCGCTCCACTTATATTATTTACTGTTGATTTAACTAACATAAGATCTTTTAGTTCTGACTCGAGTATTTTATCTTTTCAATTCGCTCGGGTCAGTCTGAGCATTATAGGTTTCGAAGACCTTATTTCTGGAGGACAAAGATGAAGATTGTATTATTACTATTGTTTATTATATTATTCCACTGCATTCATACTGTTCCGCTGCATTATTTGTTATCTCGGGTATGTGTAACTCTGATATGTATTGTAAAAGTATAATCAAATGTTTTGTAAACAGCTTCATGAACTGTTTATTTGATTATTATATTTTATCGCTCCACTGCAAGATCCTATTTTTTTTCCTTTCTCTGTTTTTTCTTCTTTACCCAATAATAATCCGCCCTTTTGTATGGATTGAGTCTGACATGTGGTTTATCGTCGACTTAAAATGTACAAAAAGGCGGGATGTTACATCCTCCTTGTACGATTCATCAACCGCCACAGGGAAACAGGCAATGGGACAAAATAAATGCGTCCACTCGTATCTTTTTTAAGTAAAAATTACGATATATATCACACATTTTGTGACGTTGCGATTTTTCGTCGCTCGAAAACCGACATCAATACATCCACTGTATCAACTGCCGAGCAATCGAATGCCAGAAAACTGTACCGTTATGGTTAAAGAAAAAGAAAAAGATAGAAGAAAAGAGAAAAAAGAAGAAGAAACAGAAGACAATATCAGAATCTCACAATCGCAGCGGAACAACATATAATAAATAAATGAATAATCTTTAAACAAAGAATTATATCAGTTATTACATTACATCATATTACATTACATTACATTACATCATCAGAGTGTACAACAACAAACAACAACAAACAGCGGAAAAGAAATACTATATACTAGTAATACGCCATGTCATCCAGCTTGCCTCCAGCAACTCTTGAATTCCAGAATATCCTGATAAACTAACTCTTGACTGCCCGTGTGGAAATTTGTGGGCACCCAGAGTTTAGGAAGGAAAACAATAAACTCTGAGTCAGTCATGTGACTGGTGTGAGAACTAAAACAAAGAACAGGATAATTTTAAAATAGATTCGCAATGCTTTTTAGAAAATGAGACTACCATAAGGCCTCCCGCATACACACACAATGCTAACGCAGAATCGGAGGAGATTTCTCCTTATGATAGTCAAAGATGCTTGATACGCGTTAAAAAGAAACATTTGATATTATTACTAGTGTATAGTGTAGGAAAAATCATTTCGAAAGTAAAGATATAAATCTTAGCCAGCATAGGCATTTCGCACTTATGCCTACTATAGCTACCATCCAAACAGTGGTGACCACCATAAGTGAATGATAGGTTCTACAACTAAAACCGTACAAGATCGTATTGTTTCTTTGGATTTCCAACAAATGGTCAGGCCAAGGAACTTCCAATTGCCACATGGGTACGCCTCTGGAAAGACGACCCGAGAACCTAACCGGATCTCTGCCAACACAAGGCCGGGTTACCTTTTAAACTAGGTAACTACTGACACGAATATGTCATTCCCTGATCGTAACCGATCTATATCCGAGGATCATCGATTTCCAACAACCACAAAGCAATAAATTTGCAGCAACAACATAGGTTAAGTATCTGGGCTCCAGAAGGAATGACATACACTAAAGGGGTGCTACCCCTAATAACCTTACTACATCCTTCCTGTTTTAACCATTTCCGGGTGTGAGGTCCGATGAAGTCTCGTCCATCAAGGCACACTTTATATAAAAGCTGTGCCTTGATCATCAAATTCTCAACAGCACTTCGTATGCCACATTACCAATTTGGGAATGTATCACTAGTAACCATCAACTACATAACCTCTAGGGTGTTAAGCTAAGAGAATAAATTCTCCGCCACCAACGACAATATATTTGATAGAAACCAGCTTTACCTCTCAAATTGTAATGTCAGACACACATCCATACAAGTCCGTTCCGGGATCGAACGGAACCGAATGCACTTACAAAGAAGTCCTTGCAATCCGGATATTCACTAATTCACGACCGGACTTCCCATCACAAAGGATAATAAATTTCTATATCGGGGATCAGCCGATGCAGAAACATTCGACGGTAATCCTTCCGTTTTCACAAATATCCGATCTTCAACACCGGTCATCAAATGCAATCCATAACGACGTATCACATATTCAGAATGGGTTATACGACCCCAAGGTCCTTTCCCGGCTAACCCGAATAGTGAGCGCTTATTCAAAAATAAGTGTGGCAATCAAATTCAAGCACTTCACAACAAATACCTATTTAAAGGTAAATATTGATAGTCGGTTATTTAACTATCAATAAAGATGCGCAACATCATCAGATTCCAAATAATTTTCCAAATTATTTATTTTCCCAAAAATATCTTTACAAGATATAAACTTTCCATACTTCAACCATTTGGAAACAATTTTCAAATCACTTTTCACCTTTACTACTTTTGAAAACAAATTTCAAACATTTTTCTTACGTGGAAATACTTTCATTTCAACATGGTTCATTTAAACCAGTTAAATAAATCCTTAACGATTTACTTTATATTTACGTTCCAAATCCGTAAATTAATTCCCACACTTCAAAACTAAATCAGCGTTTATTTTTAAACAAATTTCCTTTTCTTTTATAAATTCCATAGTGAATTTACAATTCTAAAATATCTATGAATATACGACTTCAAATCGATTTTTAATATTCATTTTCAATTTATCTTAAAAAAGATAAAATCTCAAAATATTCACTTCATATTGGAAAACATTCCCATACTTATTAATAATAAGTAATTCACAAATCCATTTATTTTCAACACTTGGAAAATATTCAATATACGTAAATCGAAATTAAGTATATATTTCATTCTTTAAAGAAATCATTCTCTTAAACACATTTATTTAGGCCAAAACGAATGTTGCGTAAAACATCGCGACGACCCAAAATCACTAGTATAGGGATTCAAACTTAAAATAAATATATAAATCCCAATACTATATAAAACATTTCCTTTCGGAAATCATTTACTATAACAACAGTGTTATAGTCCACCATTTCCTTATATTTCTCGAAAACGTCTATTTCAACAATAAATGTTGAAATCTATGTATTCGATACTTAACGCATTTTAAAACATCTTTAAATCGTTTTAATTCTATTTATAATATCACTTCCCCAAACCATATCCATTTTATTTAATAATATATTCACTGTCCAAAATCGTGAATATACTTCACTAACCAAATTTCAATATTTCTACACATTTTATATAAAGAATAGTTCGCTATCCAAAATCACGAATATACTTCTTTTAATAAATTTCTATATTCAATTTATCAAATTCAATTGATTTCGAATTTATAAACATTGTCTATAAATTCCATTTCTATTTATAAACTTCGATTTGTAAATATCCTTTATTAATCCAATTCAATTTATATAACTCAATTTTATACCAAAAATCTAATTTACAATTTAACTACTTATAAGTCCTTTATTTTACAAAAATCTATTTGTTTTTATAACTTCATGATTTATAAATCGATAAATTTCATTCACTTAAGAAATCCAATCATTCTTCATTTTAACACTAACAAAAAAAACTCGTTTTATAATTCCTATATTTTTAATTTATAAATATCAAATTTTAAATCTTTTATATAAATCGTTTTTAAAATAATTCAAAAATCCCAATTTAACTAAACTTATTCTTTTATTAATTTACAAATCATTATTTAAAGCTTATATACTTCAAAATCATACTTAAGTATTATTTTCCAAAAATCATAACTTTTATGAAAATAAAATTATAACGTTTATTTATTTTAACAATTCAAAATTTAATAAAACGTATACTTTCGAAAATCACTTTAAAATTCCTTTTAAAATCAAAATCATTATTTTAAAACTTCAAAAATGGATCCGATGATGCAACAACATCAAATAGTCAATCATGACAAACCAAACATCATATATCAATATGATAATCAACAAATATCACAATATCTGTAAATAAATAAATATAGTTGAGGAATCCAGTTGGATCCCTTCAGCCTGTTTCCCTGCATCCAAAGATGTTGGCACAATACCAATTCCGTTCCAGTATGGAATTATCGCGGTATATGGGATTTATAAAAATATTATCCGCTTAATATGCGGCGCAATAGGGTCTCATCCGCTATATAATGCGGGAAATCAACTCCAAGTACATAAATAATACCAATTTCACTATACGGTGAAATATTCGCGGTATATGTTTTTAATAAATAACCTCCGCTTAATAACGGCGCATAATGTCTATTTTAACCATCAATAGATAACAATCAACATTCAAACATACAATCAACAATTTTAAATTTAACTATTTAAAATTTAAATCGAAATAATTCGATTGAGTGAGAAGTTCTCACCTTGATTTCAATTCCGTTTTCAGCTTTTATTTCGAATAAAATTAAACACGCGTTTAATTTTACCCAAAATTCTCACTATCTTTAAATGACTCCAATCCAGTTCCATAGCGTAGTGCTCGTCCATACAAACCCTACGCAACTTGTTTCGTGCGTTTTCGATCTCGTATGAAAAAGATACAATAGTTTAAAGTTTATACGAATTTTAATATAATAAATTTACAATTTCTTTGAAATTTTAACCTAAAACCATCTCTGTCGTTGATTTTCTTCTCAACAATCTGGGCCGCACATGCGTTTCTTCCATCTTCACGCGAATACTAGTTCGGCCGAACCCATAAATCACCAACTAGGGTTTGCAAACGCCGCTACTACAATCGATGAGATGTTGATCAGAGACTCCCATTCGAACCGCCCCACCGAGAACCCCCTACGGCTACAACCACGACCAACTCGGTCGACCATAGCTCCATCAAATTTCATGTGAACGGCACGACTTCCCATGCGATTTGCCGATGATTTCCTCCACTATAATCGATCATATTTGTATGGATTCGAAGATCTTGCTCCGCTCTACAACTTTCGTGTTGATAAGTTTTCATAAATGTTTACGGATTGAGAGGAATTTGAGGAAGAAAACGAGATGATTTCGACCGTTCAAAACAATAGTGGCGGCTGGCTTTGATAATTATGGTTTCTCAATAATAAAGGGGATGAGTTGCTTACATAGAAAATTTCTGAATTACTGTTGATCCGAAATTTTTCGAACTCCAAATCTCGCGCGGTGACCGGCGTTTCTAGGGTTTACCCTGCGTTCCGGACACAATGGAATAGGTTTCGGAAGCTAATTCGATCGTCTGTGCGAGTTACGGCAATAAACGATCGATTTAAATTAAATCGATTTAAATCAAATTCTATGCGTTTTGGCTTGCTCCGGACAAACAGTAAATCCGATTGACACAAAATTTGAAAACTTACAATAATATCACATTACGGATCCGATGAAACTAGTTTCATTGAAATCCGAGACTGTTTGAAAAATGACTATTTTAACTCGCCAAATTAATATTAAAACAATTTCGATGCGTTTCGAGCTGCCACGGTCAAACGAAAACTCCAATTGCTACGAAAATTGAAATCCGATAATAACAAACTATTACGGATCCAATGGAACTAGTTTCGTCCAATTCTGACACTGTTCGAAAATTGGCTATTTTTCAGTCGATAATTAAATATTAAAATATTCAATTTTCAAAAATAAACTTTTAATTCAATTTTAAAAGTTCTATAACTTCAATATGATTAAATAAAATTTTACAAATCATTTTCAATCATATTAAACTCGATTTTCAATTATTTCTGTAATTTCAACTATTAAATAATCGATTTAATTATCCAATTAAATCCAATATTCGAAAATAAATTATTCGACTTATAAATTTCACTTATTAGTATTTAAATTCAATTAAATATTCAAATTTTAATTAACAAAAATTCTGGGTCGTTACAAACTTCCCCCTTAAAAGAATTTCGTCCTCGAAATTACCAAGTAAGAAAAAGTTACAGAATCCATTAACTTTTCAAAACAATCCATTCAAATTAGATTTTTCAAATCTCTTAAGTGTTTAACTTTCCCAAAATTCATAGTTAAACTTCTTATAAAATCTTTACTAATTTTTCCAATTCATACTTAGTTTTCAAAATTTTCCCAATTTTCTCAAAAATATTCTAACGCCTTAAATTTTCGGAAAAATTCGCCAGAGTCTCCTTTGCACGGCTCGATCCGGAAAAAAAAAGACGGTATATATATCACAAATATACATCTCATCAAGTGATGAGGCATCCCACAGGGAAAAAAGTGTAAAAGTACGATATTTAATGCGAGATATGTAACTTATATATTATTAGCAAGCATATACGGCTAATATAGCGCGAAAGCGAGCTCCAAATGCGAAGCAAGCGCAATCCGCACCTACTAAACACTCAACAACCCAATGAGAAACATGTATATATGAAAATAATATCAATATACAACATATAGCAACATAAAAACTACATGTGCCAACATAGCAAATGCAACAAAAGCAACAAATGCAACCATCAAACAACTATCATCCAACAAATCCATATCAAATCAATATACATTCACTTCTCATTAATGTTCAATGAATTAGTTTTTTATTTAAATCACATTTGATTCATTAACATTGGATTTACTAACATTCATTCATATTCGTTTCCAATTAGTTTATATTCACTAATTAAATTCACATTAGTTCACTTCCAAATTGAATCAAATTCAATTCTATTCAAATTCATTTACTTCACTTTCAATTTGAATTCAATTACATAGCTTTTGATTTTGCTAATTTACTTTCATTAACACTTAATGAATTTTACACAATCAACTAACAATCAAATAACAACCAATGTATATCCAATATAACCAAATTTATTCAATTTACATTTCTTTACATTCAATTTGGTTCAACGCTCTTAATTCCGATTGGTTGATATTAAATTGACTTCCATTCAATTTATTCAATTTCTCAACTTCATTAGCTTCTAATGGATTTACACCTACATTCATTATTTCATATCAATATAATTTACATTCAATTGATTAACATTCCATTCATTCATATTAGATTGATTAATATTCAATCCGTTTATTAATTCAATTGCTAATTCCTTTTACAATTAAAGTTGAATTTCATTTATATAACTCAATTTCAAATTCTTAATGACTTCACTGGATTAATTTACTTCGATACCAAAATCAACTTTATTCAACATTATTTAAGTTATATTCCATTTCAACTATCATTTGTTCAACTTAACTTAAGTTTCCACTTATAAATCCAATTCAGATTCTAATTCCATTTAACTTTTACCAATGTCAAATTTTCATCACTTATTCATAATTTATTTTGCTTAACAAAATTGTTTAACCATTTTTAACAATTTGTTTCACTTACATTTTCTCGTTTTATAAGTTATATAACTTATATTCAACAATTACCACTTGGATTTTTATTGATTCACTTATACTACTTTAATTTAACTCCACCCTTTAAGTTAAATTTATTTTATCAAAATTCAAATTTATAAGTTATCAACTCATTTATTATTCCATAAATATTTAAAAATAGGATTCCAGAGTCTTTTCAACCTTTCAAAACCATTTTTGAAATCAATTAAAATTATCTTTTGAATTTCCAAAACCAAATCCAAATTTTCCAAACAACTTTCATTTAAAATAATCTGGCAGCAATTCCTCTTTTGGAAACCCGAAAATGAACACCAATGATGTCGCGATCATTATCGGAATTATTTTCCAATGACCAAAAAGAGTTTAGACCTTTAATTTCTCCAAAACAAATTTCCAAAATATCAAATCCTTTCAAAACACTTCTCTGGAATTTTGTTTTTAGATTATAAATCTTTTACTTATATAATTTCACTTCTTATATATAAGATTATTTCACAATTGTAAATCACATTAATTATAGTTCCATACTTAATAATTCAATTGCTTATACAATTCATTCTTTTACAGTTGTTGTTTTAATTTAACTTATTCAAACAACTTTTGTTTACTTGCATACATTCTTACCTTTTCAACAATCAACAATCAATTTATATATACTTAATAATCCTGAAAAATTATTCCTTTATATATAAAATATAATCGAGGTAAAATTATTTCATTTACCCAATCAAAATGGTACTATGTCGACATGCCTTGTTTAAGTGTTTAAAAATCCCCATCGATAATATGGCGTCCCATACACCGACCAGAATTCACAAACAGCTCAACGGATAAGCAAACACAATATAAACCATTTTTATATTCACTAACAAATACGCGCTCATAGCTATTATTACACTCAAACTCATTCTAGAGTACTACTGACTCTATCTCTAATGAGTAATACCCAACAGAGCCATGGTTGTCGCTTAACTATAAGCTCTGATACCAAATGTGACGTTGCGATTTTTCGTCGCTCGAAAACCGACATTAATACGTCCACTGTATCAACTGCCGAGCAATCGAATGCCGGAAAACTGTACCGTTATGGTTAAAGAAAAAGAAAAGGATAGAAGAAAAGAGAAAAAAAGAAGAAGAAACAGAAGACAATATCAGAATCTCACAATCGCAGTGGAACAATATATAATAAATAAATGAATAATCTTTAAACAAAGAACTATATCAGTTATTACATTACATCATATTACATTACATTACATTACATCATCAGAGTGTACAACAACAAACAACAACAAACAGCGAAAAGGAAATACTATATACTAGTAATACGCCATGCCATCCAGCTTTCCTCCAGCAACTCTTGAATTCTAGATTATCCTGATAAACTAACTCTTGACTGTCCGTGTGGAAATTTGTGGGCACCCAGAGTTTAGGAAGGAAAACAATAAACTCCGAGTCAGTCATGTGACTGGTGTGAGAACTAAAACAGTTTATTTTTAAAACAAAGAACGTGATAATTTTAAAATAGATTCGCAATGCTTTTTAGAAAATGAGACTACCATAAGGCCTCCCGCACACACACACAATGCAAACGCAGAATCGGAGGAGATTTCTCCTTATGATAGTCAAAGATGCTTGATATGCATTAAAAAGAAACATTTGATATTATTACTAGTGTATAGTGTAGGAAAAATCATTTCGAAAGTAAAGATATAAATCTTGGCCAGCATAGCCATTCCGCACTTATGCCTACTATAGCTACCATCCAAACAGTGGTGACCACCATAAGTGAATGATAGGTTCTACCACTAAAACTGTACAAGATCGTATTGTTTCTTTGGATTTCCAACAAATGGTCAGGCCAGGGAACTTCCCATTGCCACATGAGTACGCCTCTGTAAAGACGACCCGAGAACCTAACCGGATCTCTGCCAACACAAGACCGGGTTACCTTTCAAACTAGGTAACTACTGACACGAATATGTCATTCTCCGATCGTAACCGATCTATATCCGAGGATCCTCGATTTCCAACAACTACAAAGCAATAAATTTGCAGCAACAACATAGGTTAAGTATCTCTATCCATAAGGAATGACATACACTAAAGGGGCGCTATCCCCTAATAACCTTGCTGCATCCTTCCTGTTTTGACCATTTCCGGGGTGTGAGGTCCGACGAAGTCTCTTCCACAAAGCCACGCTTTATATAAAAGTTGTGCCTTGTTCATCAAATGCTCAAAAGCACTTCGTATGCCACATTACCAATTTGGGAATGTATCACTAGTAACCATCAACTACATAGCCTCTAGGATGTTAAGCTAAGAGAATAAATTCTCCGCCACCAACGGTAATATATTTGATAGAAACCAGCTTTACATCTCAAATTGTAATGTCAGACAAACATCCATACAAGTCCGTTCCGGGATCGAACGGAACCGAAGGCACTTACAAAGAAGTCCTTGCAATCCGGATATTCACTAATCACGACCGAACTTCCCATCACAAAGGGTAATAAATTTCTATATCGGGGATCAGCCGATGCAGAAACATTCGACGGTAATCCTTTCGTTTTCACAAATATCCGGTCTTCAACACCGGTCATCAAATGCAATCCATAACGACGTATCACATATTCGGAATGGGTTATACGACCCCAAGGTCCTTTCCCGGCTAACCCGAATAGTGAGCGCTTATTCAAAAATAAGTGTGGCATTCAAATTCAAGCAATTCACAACAAATACCTATTTAAAGGTAAATATTGATAGTCGGTTATTTAACTATCAATAAAGATGCGCAACATCATCAGATTCCAAATAATTTTCCAAATAATTTATTTTCCCAAAAATATCTTTACAAGATATAAATTTTTCACACTTCAACCATTTGAAAACAATTTTCAAATCACTTTTCATCTTTACTACTTTTGAAAACAATTTTCTAACATTTTCCTTACGCGGAAATACTTTCATTTCAACATGGTTCATTTAAACCAATTAAATAAATCCTTAATGATTTACTTTATATTTACGTTCCAAATCCGTAAATTAATTCCAACACTTCAAAATTAAATCAGCGTTTATTTTTAAACAAATTTCCTTTTCTTTTATAAATTCCATAGTGAATTTACAATTCCAAAATATCTATGAATATACGATTTCAAATCGATTTCTAATATTCATTTTCAATTTATCTTAAAAAAGATAAAATCCCAAAATACTCACTTCATATTGGGAAACATTTCCATACTTATTAATAATAAGTAATTCACAAATCCAATTATTTTCAACACTTGGAAAATATTCAATATACTTAAATCGAAATTAAGTATATATTTCATTCTTTAAAGAAATCATTCTCTTAAACACATTTATTTGGGCCAAAACGAATGTTGCGTAAAACATCGTTACGTCGACCCAAAATCACTAGTATAAGGATTCGAACTTAAAATAAATATATAAATCCCAATACTATATAAAACATTTCCTTTCGAAAATCATTTACTATAACAACAGTGTTATAGTCCACCATTTCCTTATATTTCTCGAAAACGTCTATTGCAACAATAAATGTTGAAATCTATGTATTCGATACTTAACACATTTTAAAACATCTTTAAATCGTATTAATTCTATTTATAATATCACTTCCCCAAACCATATCCATTTTATTTAATAATATATTAACTGTCCAAAATCGTGAATATACTTCACTGACCAAATTTCAATATTTCTACACATTTTATATAAAGAATAGTTCGCTATCCAAAATCGCGAATATACTTCTTTTAATAAATTTCTATATTCAATTTATCAAATTCAATTGATTTCGAATTTATAAACATTGTCTATAAATTCCATTCTATTTATAAACTTCGATTTATAAATATCCTTTATTAATCCAATTCAATTTATATAACTCAATTTTATACAAAAAATCTAATTTACAAGTTAACTACTTATAAGTCCATTATTTTACAAAAATCTATTTGTTTTTATAACTTCATGATTTATAAATCGATAAATTTCATTCACTTAAGAAATCCAATCATTCTTCATTTTAACACTAACAAAAAAACTCGTTTTATAATTCCTATATTTTTAATTTATAAATATCAAATTTTAAATCTTTTATATAAATCGTTTTTAAAACAATTCGAAAATCCCAATTTAACTAAACTTATTCTTTTAATAATTTACAAATCGTTATTTAAAGCTTATATACTTCAAAATTATACTTAAGTATTATTTTCCAAAAATCATAACTTTTATGAAAATAAAATTATAACGTTTATTTATTTTAACAATTCAAAATTTAATAAAACGTATACTTTTGAAAATCACTTTAAAATTCCTTTTAAAATAAAAATCATTATTTTAAAACTTCAAAAATGGATCCGATGATGCAACAACGTCAAATAGTCAATCACGACAAACCAAACATCATATATCAATATGATAATCAACAAATATCACAATATATGTAAATAAATCAATATAGTTGAGGAATCCAGTTGGATCCCTTCAACCTGTTTCCCTGCATCCAAAGATGTTAGCATAATACCAATTCCGTTCCAGTACGGAATTATCGCGGTATATGGGATTTACAAAAATATTATCCGCTTAATAGGCGGCGCAATAGGGTCTCATCCGCTATATAATGCGGGAAATCAACTCCAAGTACATAAATAATACCAATTTCACTATACGGTGAAATATTCGCGGTATATGTTTTTAATAAATAACCTCCGCTTAATAACGGCGCATAATGTCTATTTTAACCATCAATAGATAACAATCAACATTCAAACATACAATCAACAATTTTAAATTTAACTATTTAAAATTTAAATCGAAACAATTCGATTGAGTGAGAAGTTCTCACCTGATTTCAATTCCGTTTTCAGCTTTTATTTCGAATAAAATTAAACACGCGTTTAATTTTACCCGAAATTCTCACTATCTCCAAACGACTCCAATCCAGTTCCATAGCCTAGTGGTCGTCCATACGAACCTAACGCAACTTGTTTCATGGCTTTCGATCTCATATGAAAAAGATACAATAGTTTAAAGTTTGTACGAATTTTAATATAATAAATTTACAATTTCTTTTAAATTTCAACCTAAAACCATCTCTACCGTTGATTTTCTTCTCAACAATCTGGGCCACACATGTGTTTCTTCCATCTTCACGCGAACACTAGTTCGGCCGAACCCATAAATCACCAACTAGGGTTTGCAAACACCGCTACTACAATCAACGAGATGTTGATCAGAGACTCCCATTCGAACCGCCCCACCGAGAACCCCCTACCGCAACAACCATGGCCAACTCGGTTGACCATAGCTCCATCAAATTTCATGCGAACGGCGTGACTTCCCACGCGATTTGCCGATGATTTCCTCCACTATAATCGATCATATTCGTATTGATTCGAAGATCTTGCTCCGCTCTACAACTTTCGTGTTGATAAGTTTTCATAAATGTTTACGGATTGAGAGGAATTTGAGGAAGAAAATGAGATGATTTCGGCCGTTCAAAACAATAGTGGTGGCTGGCTTTGATAATTAGGGTTTCTCAATAATGAAGGGGATGGGTTGCTTATATAGAAAATTTCCGAATTACTATTCATCCAAAATTTTCCAAACTCCAAATCTCGCGCGGTGACTGGCTTTTCTTGGGTTTACCCCATGTTCCGGACACAATGGAATAGGTTTCGGAAGCTAATTCGATCGTCTGTGCGAGTTACAGCAATAAACGATCGATTTAAATTAAATCGATTTAAATCAAATTCTATGCATTTTGGCTTGCCCCGGACAAACGGTAAACCCGATTGACACGAAAATTGAAACCTTACAATATCACATTACAGATCCGATGAAACTAGTTTCATCGAAATCCGAGACTGTTTGAAAAATGACTATTTTTACTCGCCAAATTAATATTAAAACAATTTCAATGCGTTTCGAGCTGCCACGGTCAAACGAAAACTCTGATTGCTACGAAAATTGAAATCCAATAATAACAAACTATTAGGGTTCCAATGGAACTAGTTTCGTCCAATTCTGAGACTGTTCGAAAATTGGCTATTTTTCAGTCGATAATTAAATATTAAAATATTCAATTTTCAAAAATAAACTTTTAATTCAATTTTAAAAGTTCTATAACATCTCTATAACTTCAATATGATTAAATAAAAATTTACAAATCATTTTCAATCATATTAAACTCGATTTTCAATTATTTCTGTAATTTCAACTATTAAATAATTGATTTAATTATCCAATTAAATCCAATATTCGAAAATAAATTATTCGACTTATAAATTTCACTTATTAGTATTTAAATTCAATTAATATTCAAATTTTAATTAATAAAAATTCTGGGTCGTTACACATTTCCTTCCTACCATCCATTTGCATCCTTATAATATCGTGATCTTTACTATGATAAATACTTCAAATACATTATCAATATCGCAAGTTTTTACGAAACTATCATTATTTTCAAAAAAATTAACTTCATCAACGTTTTAATATCATCCGAGCCCTTGAATTTTGACCTCGGCATATTATGCTGGATAAATTTGACTAAATCAAAATTTTGTGGATATGAAATTGATATCAATGTATGTACAAAATTTTGTAGTATTTGAAAAGAGACAAAAGTTCGTTTGCTTTATTGTTAATTTGGCGACCAATACCTATGAATTGATGTGCTTAGAAAAGCGGGAGATGTCATTCATCCTTATAAGTACAGTAAGAAGTCATGCAAACCTCCTCTTTGCTACCTCCCCCTCTCTTAATTGTATCATCACATAAGAAGAGTAAGCGACATCAATATTAGGAACCATTTGCAACAGTGCTTAACGTACAAAAGAATTAAATATTAGTATGCTTATAACAGTAGGCTAAATATAGTATAACCAAAATGAAAAGGGAAACACTAGCATATTTATATTGAAGAAGAAGTAAATACATATACTAAATATTGATTTTGGAAACAAAAAACGAAAAGGGGACACACCATAAAGTATGAAATTTTGAGGCTTGGACTATAACAGAGCTATTGTGGGGGAAAAAGGGGAAAAAAATAAAAAACTGATCTTAAGTAAGCAAGCAAACTTAGTAATGCAAATCCCAAGTTCATCCTCGATCTTGTGCCATGTTAAAAATAGAAGAGTAGTTGCAGTACATCTAAGAAGACACGTTGATTGATGATACCCAAAGTTTGAGTTAGTCAATGCCAGTGTTGACAGAGTAAGATGTACATTATTCTTACGGTATTTATTAAGTTAAACGACAGAAAAAATTTATTAGTCACAACTCTTAGACGTATATATAAGCGTATACACACGGAATTGCAATGGAACAACAAATATAATTTAAGTTATATTTCTTTCTGAAACAGCGTATTGCTATATAAAGTCATATTACTATTTTATCATATTACTATTTTAAGCCATATTTGTGAAATAAGTGATCATAATGAAAACAACGTAATATGACTTAAGTTATATAGCTTATATATACGCTCTACATTGTAACATTGTATATAACTTATATTGTAATCATAATGAATATAGATTGATGAAATATAAGTACAGTTACATATTCCCTTTGAACATAACTTAATAAGTATAGAGTAAAATGCTACACGCTTTGGATTCATTGAATATAAAAGTAACCATATACAATTGAGTTTCAAGCCACTGTAGGTAAACCGCAACTTCACAATGAGCTCAAAATTACGGTGTGATAACATATATATTGAATTGTGTCACGGTGATGATCGAAAGGAAAAATTTATATAAGGCAACATGCTAATATTTTATTAAACTGATGGTTTTATTGACAAAGATTGGTACTAATTCAAACATGAAGTGTTGTTCAAACAGGAAATAAAGCACAGAAAGCAAGAGCAACAGTTCTACGGCAAATGAACGCATATGGTATTTGCGTTTGTCTAATTGGGCATATGGTCCTTTCACGTTATAGTGACCTTTCATTTACTATTATTGACTTTCATTTAAGTTTTTTTTTTAATTTTATAGCATGTTGTATACTTTGTATTAGTCAATTGCCTATTGAAATAGTGTGATGAATATTTAATGTTTGTATTATGAATCCGATTTAACTTTGTGTACACTTTCTGATGAATTGATTCTTAAGCATTACTTTTGCTTTATAGGTAGATAGATGACCGTGATGCAAAAAAAGGATGCAACGAGTTATGGATCAAAGTTATTTTTGTTGCTAGAACCACTTTTGGTTTTAACGTATGTACTGCTTGCTTTTGTTTTGCTTTCGATACTTGTTATATATTTTATTTTTGAACTATTGATGTCAAACTATTTATGTTAGGTGTAAGAATATTGTGTATTTTGATTATGAAATTTCATACGTTTGTTATCAAATATGTGTCCAAAATGTGGTGTTGATATAATATGTTGATTTTTAAATGTGATATTGATATAATATGCTAATTTTGAAATGTGGTATATATACACATTGTGGTGGATGTTTACTGAAATGGAATTAAAACTTTCCACGGCGTTTTTAAAATGCTGTTAAAACATTCCACAACGATTTTAAAAGGCCGTTGAAAGTTTTAACAGCATTTTAAAAATGCCATTAAATTGTATCTAAAAAAATAAAGCATGATTTATTGCAACAAGGAAATGCGGTAAATAAATATCACAGCATTTGAAAAAAGCTATAAAATTTTATCTTAGCACGAAACAAACGCTAAGAAAAATCTCTAACTACACCCAACCAAACGATATTAAATGATTTCATGACACCAGGGAAACTCTATTAAAAAGGACATTTAACAGCGTTTATTTCTTGTCTTTGTATATCTTTGACATATAACTGCATATCGATATACAACGTATGTAAAAACACTATTAATGTATTTTATAGCATTTTTAAAACGTTGCTAAAGTTCCTGTTTGTTGTACTGCCCAAAATAGCTATAATGATTTGCAAATATTTCAATTACCCCTTTGGTATCATATAATCCATTCGGTATATTCATTGACCAAGTCCGGATATTTTCCCTTAGACTTAGTCTAGATATTGATACCTTTTTGGATAAGTTTATTTGAAAGTGTTTTCAAAAGAATTTCATTAAAAATAATATCAAGTGTATTTTGGTATAAAAGTGTTTTGGTTACCATATGGTAAAAACCCGTCCGTGTTTATGTGTAGGCATGGTCTTATGGGATACTCTTCTTTTCAAAGGCTTTGATAACATCGTCATGATTTATACATTTAAAATTTCGAGTATCTCAGGCTGGTTTATCAAGCCTGATCCGGGTATTTTCAATACTGGGTAAGATCCGAGTAGTTTTAGGTTGAGTTAAAGACGGATGGATTTTCCTGAAGAGAGCTTAAGATCGTCAACATCGTATGGACGTATTCTATTATCTGCTACATCTATTTCATTTGTTTTGTTGTTTGTCAGCATTGGTAAGGACGGGGTTTTATAACTGTCGAGGCTGAATCTAGGTTAGACTATGATATTGTATTTTAAAATTTTCCGCTGTAAAGATTATTGTTGAAATAATATATGTTATTCCATTCATGTAAGATTTTGATCTGACTTTATGTTCTTTCTGCCCTTAATGATCCACCTTTTTGTGCAATTTGAGTTAGACATGTATGGTTTATTGTCGATTCAAAGTGTGTGAAAAAACCTGTTCGTTACATTTGGTATTAAAGCTGAAGGTTAAGCGAGAACCTTGGCTTTGGTTGGGTAAAGATTCATCAGAGATAGGGTTAGTAATACCCTAGGATGAGTAACTCATTGGAGATATGGTTAGTTACACCCTTGAATGAGTTTGAGTATATTATATATGAGTGCGTATTTGTTAGTGGCTAATAAATTGTTCTATGTTGATTTATCTACTGAGTGATTTATGGATTCTGATCAATGCATATGATTACCGTTATCGATAAGGGTTTCTAAACATTTAAACATGGCGAACCGACACATTGATTTAGAAAAAATTGTAAATGAAATAATTTTACCTAGGGTTATATTTCTGAATATAAAGTATATATTTCGAAAACTTATATAGTAAGAAATCAAGAATAGTGAAATTTAAATATGAACATCTTGTGATTAGATTTTCACACTTTGACATAACATGTTTCATAAAGATAATCGATAAATAAGAAATCCAATAAGGTAAGTAAGATCTTTGTTAACGCTAAAAATTGAACGCTAACACCCCGGTGTGTAGAAGGTAATTGTGAAAGCACCACCCGTTGGTACGGGAACAAAATATAAGCAGAGAAATCACAGAGAAACTATAAAAGACACAATATTTATAGTGGTTCGGCTTAAGATCTAGCCTACGTCCACTTTAAAACTCTTTATTGCTGATTTGGTTACAATTCTTTACAACAATCTTCAATTACAACCCACTTAGACAAATAGCTCAAACTCTGATGTAGAAGAATCCTTCGAATGCATGGCGAATGAGTTAGATTTCCTCTTGAGATTTGTTGAAATGTCTTTGGTGATTGGAGTGATAGAAGTGTTGCTTGAATGTTGCTTAAAGTCGAGACAATGGCAGAGTAATGGCGTCCAGGAAGTCAGTCCCCCAAAAGTCCCCTCAATGCTCAATGTGGTCATGTATTTATAGGCAATTTTCTAGGCTGAAATTGTCAAGTCATGAGTCGTGACCGACTCAAGATGAGTCGTAAGTCGTGACCCACTCATGATGAGTCGTATGTCGTAGGCGACTCAACTGGTTGAGCCCTGACTTCATATCAGAGCGTCTGCGAGTTAATAGGTCGTGGTCCAAAATGAGGCGGCATAGGATTTCTACATAGTAGCTGTAAGTCGTAGACGACTCAAGCTAGGTCGTGAACGACCTATCATAAGTCGTAGGTCGGTCCTTTGTTGTTTTGGGAGTTTAGTCAGTTAAGTCATTTGACACCTTAGGTCGTTGAGTCGTTAGAGAACTTGAGTCGCTAGCTCCATGAGTCGTTAACCCGTTGAGTCGGCCGGCACCTTTAAGTCGCTAAGGTTATAACCCGGTGAGTCGTTATTCCTCCTGAGTCGCTGAGTCGTAACCCTTCGAGGCCGTTGAGTTGGTAACTCCTCCAGGCTGTTGAGTCGGTAACTCCTCAAAGTTGTTGAGTCGGTAACTCCTCCAGGCTGTTGAGTCGGTAACTCCTCAAGGTTGTTGAGTCGGTAACTCCTCAAGGCTGTTGAGTCGGTAACTCCTCAAGGCTGTTGAGTCGGTAGCTTCCTGAGTCGGTGGCTTGTTGAGTCGGTAGCCTGTTGAGTCGGTAGCCTGTTGAGTCGGCCCAGACCTTGACTCGTTGCCTAAACGGAGTTAACATTTGCCCCTCGAAGTTCACGCCTAAGTCGTAGGTCTTGTGCTTCGACTCATCTTAACTCGTGTGCCGATTCAACTACCACTGCTCAACGCTATAAAAGACTTGAGTTGTTCCCCTTACTTCCTTCTTCTCATTTCTTATCCTTTGAACCGTGTCTGCCATTAACGCATCTTCGAGCTCTCAAAGGCGATTCCAACCTGATTCATTTCCGATCATCTTTAGCATCACACCGTGTAAGAGACTTTGCATCTTTTTTCAATTGCTGATGATTGCCGATCTCCGCCTCTGTTTTCCCCCCTTGATCCTTGCGAATACTATTACATCGGACATTGATGGGTTAAAGGCAGGCGGCTTGATCTTACTTGTATCGATTCGAGATTTAAGGCGACCTAGTGGTGTGATGGAGCTGGGGTTAACCACTGCGAGGTTATTGGGTTATCGGGTTATGGATTAGATGGTTAATGGGTTAGGAGTTAGATGGTTAATGGGTCAGATTGATTCGAACGTTGTCGTAGGTTTGACTCGGCTACTTTTGTATGATCCAGCGACCCTTGTGATTTAACCACGATACGACTCAACACGCTTCACGACCTAAGCCTTGAGTCGTGGACGAGACAAAACCTTTGAGTCGTGGCCGAGATAAGACCCTTGAGTTGTGGCCGAGATAAGACCCTTGAGTCGTAGCCGAGATAACACCTTTGAGTCGTGGCCGAGATAATACATGGAGATTTTCCTGTTATTTTGAACCAGAGCTTCTTTAATATACTCCACGACCTAAGCCTTGAGTCGTTGCCGAGATAAGTCTTGGAGATAATCTCCTTATTCCTACGACTCATGACTTAGGACATTGCCGACTCAGAACTTTTGAACCGTTGACGAGTTATGACTTGCATGAATTCTGTTTGAATTTTGGACCATTGTATTAACTTTGAACTGTTGAATTTTATTGCATTCATTCACAGGTTATTTTGACTTGCAGGCTAACAACCTGTTCAATACAACATTCACAGAAAACTGGGACGAATATACTGTCATTGATTGCCCATATCAAATGACAGATTAGTTAATAACAGATAATTGACTTAAACAAATCGTGTGAATGAAGTGCTATCAATTTCAAGTAGAATATTAAAGCAACACTGAAACAATCAATTGAAACTGACCAGCCTGCACTAATATTATGCTTGAACTCTAAATTAACAAGTTCTGAAATTACCATAGTCGATCAATCGTCAACCAGTTTAATTCCAGTTATATTTACTTGTTATTTTCATTAGTTTTGCACAACACTTCACACTTTTAGGAAACGTGCACCTTCGCATTTGAACACCCGGTTGCTTGTGTAGAATGACATCTCAACATGAAGAACCGATGGGCCAGGCTGAAGATGTCTTCCCAGTAGCCAACTTGTTGGATAATCCTCCGGAAAGAACTCCCACCACTCTGAATCACCGGGTGTTTACTCAACTGCTCACCCAGTTTGGCATTGCTGAAGCTGATGCCTTACTGCTGGGGCCAAACGATACTGCAGATAGGCCCCCTTCTGGCTTTATTGCTGTCAACCGCCAAATGTGCTTGAGCGGTGCCACACCACCTTTTAATGACTTCCTTCGGCAGCTCTTGCTTCGATTGTCTATCTCTCCATTCCAACTGCACCCCAATGGCCATGCCATTCTGATGGGGCTATGTGTGCTTTTTAGTAGAGTTCTGGACCGATTACCGAGCTTTGAGGAAATCTGCTACCTCTGCTCATTCACAAAGATCAAAGATCATCCCTCTATCGTAATCATAAGGGTGCTCGAAATCGAAAACTCATCACCGATCTTTCTGATAGCGTTCACGGATTTCTAAATCAGTATTTCTTTGTTCGTTGCCCTCCAGGGTTTTATGCCATCTGGAGAGTAGGAAGTAAGATTTTCCTGTTTTTATTTCTCCATTCTTGGGCTTTTCAAAATCTGAGTTGCTAAATGCTAACTTTGTTTCTTTTCCCTGTTTTAGCACTTCCTCCTCCCTTTAGAGATCCATGCTATAAACAAATTTTTGAGAGACTGAACGCCGTGGCGGCAGAAGAGAGGAGTATAAAGTTCTTGTTAAATGATGGATTTTTACATCAATATGGGCTTCTTCATCCTTCTCGCTTCACTCAGTCTCGTGAAGCCCCAACTGAAATTCCTGATTCTCCGACGGAAACTTCTGATGCCCCGGTCTCTATTAAAGAGCACATTCAGGGAGGAACCTCTATAGAAACTCCACTAGTGAGATGTTCAGTTTCGAAGGACGTTGCGGGGCCGTCTGATAAGTCTGCACTTGCCCCAGTTATCGAAGAGGAAGAAACTCCACGATCCTCCGGAAGATTTGCCGACGAAGGGGTTGAAAAAACCAGTCCCAAAAAACATGAGGGTGATGATGTTTTCGAGGGGTTGAGCGATTTAATTGTGACTTCTCAAGAACTTTTCAAAGATGATGTTTCCAAAACTGTTTCTTCTATAATTGAGGCGACATCTTCTCTACAACAAATGTCAACTCCTCCTACTCAAGTTATCACTACATCTATTTCACAGAGTGGTCTGTAACTCGATGCGTGTAGTTTACACGTTACACAACACTTAGGATTTTTCATCACTTCTACGCACTTATCTTCTTATACTTTAAAGATTTCTAAAGCTTATTGTTTTTATTCCAGATTCTCCTATGGGGCACAGCGGCTCGTACTATGATGATTTCCAGCGCTACGGGAGGCGTAGCCAGTATGATTACAGGCGTTACCTCCCTTCTTACAGAGAATCAGATGAAGAGAGGGCTATCAGGAAAGCCGACGAGAGACGAGCATATGAAGAACGTCACCGAAGGGAACAAGAAAGACATGACCCTCCCCACAGAGATGATGATACTCAAAAGAGAAAAGCTCACGATGAGAGAGGTAAAGGTCACATAGACGATTCTTCTAGCAAGCGGGCTAGACTTACTGAAGAAACAATGCCGATAGCTTCTGAACATGTTCCTGCTAAATCTCCTGCTCCCGTTCGCTCCGACATTCAAGCAATCATCAACCGGCCCGCATACCAAGTCGGGCAAGGTCCTCCCACTCTTCAAAGTCGATTTCCTCAATGGTGCTTGAGAGGGGTTCGATTTGATCTCGACTTGGTTCCTCTCGACAAACCGGCTATGCTGCGAAATCTTGATACTGTCAGGACCGATATTGAAAGAATGTCGAACTGGCAAAAACTTGTCGACGAGCTTCAGAGGGTTAACCGAGCCAATCTCGAGGCCATGCTCACAATGGAGAACGATAAGGCTGAGTGGCAGAAGACTCTCGAACAGCATGATGCCGAAATGAGAAGTATTTCTTCCTATAATGAAAAGCTGGAAGCGGAAGTGGAAAAGCTTAAGGAAGAATTAGTTACTTCATCAACTTCCTATTCTCAAAAGGAGAGCATGCTTCAGCAACAAGTACGAGATGCGCATGCCAGTCAAAGAGCAGTCGAAGATAAGCTTGCACATAAGGAAAAGGTCATAGAAGAATATCATGCTGAAACTGTACAGCTGCGAGAACAAACCGGCTCTCAAAGCTTGGAGATAGAGTTGTTAAAAACTCGACTTGCTATGGCCGAAAAGGAGCGCGACGAGGCTGTTGCTGGTAAACTTGCGGCCGAAGAGGCCCATCAAGCAACCAAAGCTGACATTAGCTCCACACTATTTGATTTTTATCTGCACAGCATTTTGGGGCGTGGCAGCCTTGCCTTTCTAGGCCCTAAATACGAAATTACATTAGCTGAAGTCTGGGAGGCAGCACTTGATATGCTAGGTGGCAAAGGTGCTGGTTACGCTGAGACAGCTCTTGAAAAGCATTATCTCGATGATGATGCCCGCGCCGCTCTTGCCAAGGGAAAAGAGCAACTCGCCAAGGTACGGGCCGGAATGGCGGAAGGGGAACATTCTGAAAAAGGAGCACCGCCTACTACCTCTGAACGTCCTCTAGTTTCTCCCGAGGTGGACATTACAGGCTCTAGTGCTCATTCGCCGCCTCCTACAAGAACCGGGGTAATTACCCCTACTGATGAAGAGGCTTTGGAGGACATTGGGGCTCAGAATTATGAGATTGAACTGACGAAGCCAACATCTTCAGGTAATTTCGACATTGGTCCGATTCAGGTGGATTGCCTGCTTATTCCTCAAAAATTTGACGAGCTTCTCGATTACTTCTTGAATCTTGATGAACCCATTTCTCCCTTCTTTTGGGAAGATACTAACATTTTCAATTTCTCTTCTTCTGTAGTTGAAACAACAAGTGCAGTGTAGACTTCGCCTTCTCTGGTTATTCCTCCTCCATCTCTTCAGGTGACTCCTCCTTCTGCTTCACAACCCGGGTCATAAGAGGAGAAAATTGAGGCTCTTCATGGCTTGGATGACCCTATTGCTTCGCAGGAGCAAAAAGATGAGGGACTTGAAGGAGGCGAGATCTCTCCGGAGCGGACTCCTTCTGACGAGGTAGTTTTGTCCGCTCTCGTTACTCCAGGGAGTGAGTCTTCTTCGAAGAGAAGAAAGAAGCATGGGACATCGAAGAGGAGGGGGAAGAAAATTATCACCACTGAAGAGGAACCAGAAATTGCGCCGGTTGCACCTCCCTCCCCTTCTTCCCTTATGCCTTCAGACCGACCTGAAAGACCTGAAAAGCTAACCATTCGGCCGGGTAAAGGTCTAAAGGCGGCAAGAAGAAATGAAGAATTGGGCTTTTTGATTCCTTTTTTGTGTAATGGTCGGATGTTGTGCAGGCACCGGCCCCTGCTTTTTTATTTTGAAACCTGTATCTGCAATATTTGCAATTGAATAAAATGATCCTTTATCTGTACAAACTTTTGTTTGAATTTAATAATGCATTTATTATTCATTTTTGCACAAGTTTATTTATACGATATTGCGGTGAGCTTGTGGTATGTTGTTTGAGCGTACTTTATCGACGTAGCTATACCACTTTGTATGTAACTATACCATATTGCCCCTATACCATGAGCTTACTGCAATATCGTATACTTTGAGGGGACTTGCACTCTCGTTTTCTAAAGGATAATTACTTCATTCTCGAAGAGAATTTTCGTAGAGTGCAACTTCCTTCATATAAGTTTCTACGCTTTGTCCTTCGAAGAAATCACTTTTTCCTTTTGCGTATGTATACATTTTGCCAAGTGAATTCTTCTATGTGGTAAAGCGGACCTCTGAATGTACTTTAACTTTCTTCCCCCCTTCTTTTTTTTTTAGAATAGGTAAATCGCTCTTCCTTTGAAAGTTAAAGTACGCTCTTGATGAGGATTTTTTTTTTTTAATAAAAATTTGTGCCTCTGAGGAGAGATTTTTTCACGTTTCAACACTTGGAAGTTTTATTTCAATCTTGGTGAAACGTGTTCCTCCGAAGAGTTGTTGCCTTTGAAGAAAGCCTTTTCACGTTTCAACACTTGGAAGTTTTATTTCAATCTCGGTGAAACGTGGGCTTTTGAAGAGGTCTTTCTTTTTAATTGTGTCTCCGGGAGGGGGTTGTACCTCTGAAGAGGAATTTCTCATGTTTCAACACTTGGAAGTTTTATTTCAATCTTGGTGAAACGTGTTCCTCCGAAGAGTTGTGCCTTTGAAGAAAGCCTTTTCACGTTTCAACACTTGGAAGTTTTATTTCAATCTCGGTGAAACGTGGGCTTCCAGGAAGGTCTTTATCTTGTTTTGCATTTCAACTTTGGTGAAGTGAAATTCCGAAGAGCGGTTGTTACACTTCAACTCCTGGCGAAATGTGCCTCCGAAGAGGGCTTTTATTTTGTTTGCATTTCAACTTTGGTGAAGTGAAATCCCGAAGAGCGGTCATAACACTTCAACTCCTGGTGAAATGGGCCTCCGAAGAGGGCTTTTATTTTGTTTGCATTTCAACTATGGTGAAGTGAAATCCCGAAGAGCGGTCATAACACTTCAACTTTTGGTGAAATGTGCCTCAGAGAGGGTTTTCATCGCCTGGAAGTTACTCTCTCATGGTTGGAGGGTCATGACTCCTCCAATCTTTTTTGTTGAGTAGAGAACTTTCTTTTTTGTGGCGTATGACCCATTAGAGGTCTTTATCCTCCGAAGAGTTGTGCCTCCGAAGAGGACTTGTGCTGCCGATGATGGCTTTGGTTGTTCCTCTGTTCACTTTCTCATGCCTTTTCAATGATCCTCTGCCCCTTTTTTTTTTAACAAATAACTTGTTTAATCCAAGGAAGTGCGCTTCATTGTCAGGCAATTTCGTGAGAACGAGCACTAGCTTCTTAATTGGATGTTTGTTTGTTCAAACGATCTCAATTTATTAGCAAAGACCCGTTTCTGTCGAAATCATAGGCCGTTCAATTGAAGTACTTCCTATCTAGGATTTGAATTCGGGGCTCTTGTGACTTGAAATTTGGCGAGAATCACTTGGTCTTTTCATATGCAAGTTTCACTTCCATTGTCTGCAAAAATTCAAATCGACATTTCAGCAATACTTTCTATGTACTTTTTATATCGAAAATAAAGCAAACATGTAATAATAATAAGGAACACAAGATTTATAGTGGTTCGGCCAGGAAATTGGGCCTACATCCACTTTATATTCTTTCATTATTTACTTGCATCAGTTTTACAATTGCTTTTAATTACAAGAATCATACATTCATAATTCTTTTTACAATATTTCAACAAAATTTTCAAGTAAAGTATGGACGCAAATGGTTGCTGTTCCATGCCCTTGGAATTTGATCTCCTTCAACAGTGGTGAGTTTGAATGTGCCGTCAAGAAGCTTCTGACCTATTACATATGGTCCTTCCCAATTTGGCCCAAACACACCTGTCGCTGTCATAATTCTCTTCAGGACTAGGTCTCCAATCTCAAAGCTGCGTTGGCGAACTTTGGAATTGAAATGTCTGGCTATTCTTTGCTGATGAGCTGCAATTCTGAGATTAGCCTCATCTCTTTTTTCATCAAGGAGATCTAGCGCTTCAAGCTGTAGCTTTTCGTTTTCTGCTTGATTGAAATGGATTCTTCTGTGTGAAGGGACTTCTATTTCTACCGGAATCATTGCCTCTGACCCGTATGCCAATGAAAACGGGGTGTGCCCAGTCGCAGTTTTGTGAGTGGTTCTGTATGCCCATAGTGCCAGTGGTAGCTTATCGACCCAACCACCTTTTGCTCTTTCAAGTTGCTTCTTGATGGTTGACTTAATAATTTTGTTCACAGCTTCCACTTGCCCGTTTGCCTGCGGATGAGCTACCGCTGAGAAGCTTTTCCGGATTTTGAATCGCTTGCAAAAATCTTGGAATTCTTCACTTTCAAACTGAGTTCCATTGTCTGTAATTATTTTTTGAGGCACACCGTATCTGCAAATGATGTTTTTAGTCACAAAACTTATCATCTTCTTTGAGGTGATAGTAGCCAGTGGTTCAGCTTCTGCCCACTTAGTAAAATAATCTACAGCAACAATGGCATATTTAATTCCAGATTTGGCAGTTGGTAACGGTCCTACAAGGTCTATCCCCCATATTGCAAACGGCCATGGACTGACCATCTGTGTGAGTTCAGTGGAAGGAGCTCTAGGAATTTTGGCGAATCTTTGACATCTGTCACATTCTCGGGAATACTTTGCTGCATCTCGACTAATTTCTGGCCAAAAATATCCGTTCCGGAGAATTTTCTTTGCTAATGTTTGGCCACCTGAATGATCACCACATTCTCCTCCGTGTACCTCTGCTAGGATTGCTTTAGACTCTTCCCTGGATACACATCGAAGTAATGGCATTGAGAATCCCCGTCTGTATAACTGGCCATCCTGGACTACGTATCGAGAGGCTTTTCTCAGTAGCTTTTGTCGTTCTTTTGAGTTCCCTGGTAAGGATCCATTGAGCAGATATTCTATTATCGGAGTCATCCATGATTCTTGTTCTTGAGACATGCTCATGATCCAATCAATGTCCACCTCATCAATGCTAGGAGTCGACAGGACCTCTACTGGAGTTAGCCCCAGAAATTGAGCTTCGCCTGTGCTCGAATACTTTGCGAGAGAATCTGCTTTCATGTTTTCTTCTCGAGGAATGTGACTTATCATGTAATGGTCGAAATCACCCAGGAGTTCCCAAGCCTTTGACAAGTAGGCGGGCAGATTCCCCCCTTTTGCTTGGAATTCCTTTTTGACTTGGCATACAATAAGCTGAGAATCACTGAATATCTGTAACGCTCGGATGTTTAATTCTTTAGCAATCCTTAAGCCAGCGATAAGGGCTTCGTATTCTGCTTCATTGTTTGTTGAAGGAAATTCCAATCTTAGTGCATAGCATAATGATCGACCTTCAGGAGTCTCAAATACAACTCCGGCTCCAGAACAGTAGTCGTTTCTCGCACCATCGACATATAACTTCCACTGGATCGGGGAATTGTCGACCGTTTCTTCCTCACTGTTACCCTTATCTGTAAATTCTGCAATGAAATCCGCTAAAGCTTGTCCATTGATTGCTTTCCGGGGATGATAAGTGATGTCATACTGACTGAGTTCAATATTCCACTTTAGAAGACGACCCGAAGTTTCAGGGCGAAACAGGACTTGCTTTAAAGGTTGATCAGTGAGGACTCTGATAGGATGAGCTTGAAAATATTGCCTCAACTTCCTAGACGCAATTAGTAAGCAATAGGCGAGTTTTTCCAACTTAGAGTAATTCATCTCTGCCCCAGTGAGTCTTTTGCTGATATAGTAAACTGGATGTTGAATCCTTTTGTCTTCCCGTATCAGCGCTGCACTTAAAGCATGAGATGATACTGCCAAGTATATAAGAAGATCCTCGCCATCGCCAGGCCTAGAAAGTATTGGAGGCGTCTCCATAGGCGAATCAATTCATCAAAGGCTTTTTGGCATTTGGGAGTCCAATCGAAGTTTTTCCTTCCTTTCTTTAGGGCGTCAAAGAATGGGATGCATTTATCTGTGGCTTTGGAAATGAACCGACTCAAGGCGGCAACTTTTCCATTAAGACTTTGCAATTCCTTCTTTGTTCTAGGAGCTTTGACTTCTTTCAATGCAGTAATTTGAGCTAGACTGGCATCAATGCCCCTAGCGCTCACGATGAAACCTAAAAACTTGCCGGATTCCACTCCAAATGAACATTTTAAAGGATTGAGCTTCGTTCCGTATTTTCGGAGGACAGCGAACATGTCTGCTAAGTGTTCTATGTGATCCAGTGCTTTCTTAGACTTTACTAACATGTCATCGACGTAAACTTCCATGGTTTTGCCCAGTTGCGGTTTGAACATAGCATTAACGAGTCTTTGGTATGTTGCCCCTGCATTTTTCAACCCGAAGGGTATAACCCTGTAGCAGTAAAGACCAGTGTCGGTGATAAAGCTCGTGTCCTCCTGATCTGGCTCATGCGTCATGATCT
Organism: Allium cepa; assembly: GCA_030765085.1. NCBI lineage: Eukaryota > Viridiplantae > Streptophyta > Magnoliopsida > Asparagales > Amaryllidaceae > Allium > Allium cepa. Next base: position 241,630,442 of record CM060944.1, read on the forward strand.
GGTTATATCCGGAGTAAGCATCCATAAAAGATAACAATTCGTGTCCCGCTGTTCCGTCTACCAGTTGATCGATTCTGGGTAATGGGAAGCAGTCTTTGGGGCAGGCCTTGTTTAGATCTGAAAAATCGATGCATACTCTCCATTTTCCATTGGCTTTCTTAACCAGCACTGGATTTGAAACCCAATTCGGATATGTAGATTCTTTGATAAAATTATTCTCCATGAGCCGATCAACTTCTTCTTTTAATGCCGCTGACCTTTCCGGACCTTGAGTTCTCCTTTTCTGCTTTACAGGTGTAAATTTTGAATCAATATTTAGAGCATGCACTGCAACTTCTGGGGATATTCCGCACATATCAGCATGATTCCAAGCAAAAACATCCAGATTTGCCTTTAAGAAAGATATTAAGATATTCTGAATTGACGCATTAAGTTGTGAACCCACATTCAACACTTTGTTTGGGTCCTTTGGGTCTACAGGTATTGGTATTGTCGTTTCCACCGGTACCACTCTATTTTCCCCTGCACTGACTTTTCTAGGGTCCATCTCTTTCCTTGCTCCGCTGTGCTCGCCAGTGCAGGGTCCGCCCTGTAATTGCTACAAGGCTGGTTCCTTGATGCGGACTGGGGCTGCCGCATTCTTTCCCATTTCTCTTTTTCTGGTTTCTCGTAGCTCTGTCAGATAGCACTCTCGCCCAGCATTTTGATCACCTTTTATAACTCCTACTCCATTGTCTGTAGGGAATTTAATAGTGAGGCACCACGGGGCAAGAACAGCTTTGAACGCTGCCAGAGTTGGGAGACCAAGGAAAGCATTGTAAGCAGAAAATTCGTCGACAATCACAAAAGTTTGCTTGCGGACCACTTTTCTTTCTCCTTCTCCAAGTTCCACAAACAAATCAATGGTCCCTACCGGCTGCTTTGGCTCCCCAGTGAAACCAGCAATTTTCTGCGATGAGGCTTGCACATCAGCCATAGGGATCTTCATTTGGTCGAATGTTTTCTTAAAGAGAATATTGCAGGATGCGCCACAATCAATGAGAACTCTTTTGACAATAGCTGGTCCGATACCAGCCGAGATGACTAGAGGATCCAAAGTAGGAGCTTCAATACCTGCGGAATCCCTGGCTCTGAACACAATATCATCATCGAAAGTTCTTTGTTGCTTCAAAGGCATAGCACCTTCTAAAACAAATACATCTTCCTTAGTCAGCACATACTTTAAAGCTCTGGTATACCTTTCCATCTCACCCCAGCTTCTGCCTGCTGGGTGAGGTCCCCCTGTAATGACATTAATAATGGGCCTTCCAGATTCATGCCCTGTAGCCTTCTCAATCGTCCTAGGCTGTTGAGTAGGAGCCTGTTGCCCTTGACTAGATGAAGCAGGATTGTTGTTATTCTTTTTCACAAATTGCTGCAGTTTGTTTTCCCTTAGCAACTCTTCAATCAGATTTTTCAACTGGCGGCATTCGTCGGTCTCGTGACCGGGTTGATTATGGAAGCGGCAGAACTTCCCACTCTGTATAGCCTTTTTCCCGGTCCTTAGAGGAGGAGGTTTAGGAAAGTCAACAGAATCTTTAATGGCAAGGTAGATACGTTCCGGCGTATTTGATAAAGGAGTATACTCTGATGGCTTGAAGGATCGGGGCTTCTTCAGATTACCCTGTTTCTTCCCATTGTTATTTTCCCTCTTTTGCCCTACAGATTCATTCTTGCGTGGAGCAACAGTGTTATCTTCAGCTTTTTCCAACACTGCCTTTACGGTACGGGACGGCTTTCTAAGCGTATGAATTCATCTGCTTTTTTATAGAATTTTTCAAGGGAATTTGGTTCCTTCATGTTTAGCTATTTCCCAAATTCGCTTGACTTGTCAATACCCTTCATCAGATAAGTCAATATCATTCGCGGTTCTGCATTGTCCACCTCAGCTAGCGCTATATTAAAGCGGTTTAAGAAAGATCTGATAGTTTCCCCTGGATTCTGTTCCAAACTTGACAGTGACATGATATCCTCAGCTTTTGAGGCGTATAGTCTGAACTGCTCCTTGAACTTCCGAGTTAAGTCAGAAAACTGATCGATAGATCGGACTGGAAGTTTGGTGAACCAAAGCAGAGCTACACCTTCGAGATACACAGGAAAATATCGGCACTTTATTTCATCAGAGGCTCTGGCACCAGTCATGTGCCAATCATACTTGTATAAGAATTCGTTCGGATCACTCGTCCCCCTGTAAGCTGGAATGGTTGGTGGGACAAACTTCCTTGGGAATTCAGCCTTTAAGATTTTCTCGGTAAATGGAGTTTTACTTGGGGCGAAACCCCATTCTTTCTCGTCTTCAACCCTCTGCATACTCTCTTTCATAATTTGTCGGACCATTCCAGAAAGATACTCCTCATCATGTCGAGTTCTAGATCCACCAACCTCTGGAAGTGTTTGTTCAAAGGGGCTAGCAGCCCTTTCAGGAGCATTTCTTTCTTCAGCATCATGAAGGTTGCCAGCAAAATTCCTCTCATTACCCGCTGGTTGACGGTTTGCCCCAAGCAGATCGTTCAACCTATTTAGAATTAGGGCATTCTGGGCATTTTGAGCCTCGAGTTGTGCATTTTGGGCATTGATCTGTTGGTTCAGCCCTAAAATTGCAGCATCCAGCTCTGCCTTTGTAACTCCGACAGCTGGAGTGGCTTGATTCGATATAGGGGAAGCGGAGGTTCCCTCTTGAATATTCCCAGATCTGACAGATCTACTCTTCCTTCCAGGAGCCATAATCTCGGATAGACTTCTGGTTTTCAAGGAAATTCTCTCTACAAATCTCTGTGAAGCAATGATGATAACTCACCTGAGTTCAATTCTCAGTGAAAGCACCAAAAATGTTAACGCTAAAAATTGAACGCTAACACCCCGGTGTGTAGAAGGTAATTGTGAAAGCACCACCCGTTGGTACGGGAACAAAATATAAGCAGAGAAATCACAGAGAAACTATAAAAGACACAATATTTATAGTGGTTCGGCTTAAGATCTAGCCTACGTCCACTTTAAAACTCTTTATTGCTGATTTGGTTACAATTCTTTACAACAATCTTCAATTACAACCCACTTAGATAAATAGCTCAAACTCTGATGTAGAAGAATCCTTCGAATGCATGGCGAATGAGTTAGATTTCCTCTTGAGATTTGTTGAAATGTCTTTGGTGATTGGAGTGATAGAAGTGTTGCTTGAATGTTGCTTAAAGTCGAGACAATGGCAGAGTAATGGCGTCCAGGAAGTCAGTCCCCCAAAAGTCCCCTCAATGCTCAATGTGGTCATGTATTTATAGGCAATTTTCTAGGCTGAAATTGTCAAGTCATGAGTCGTGACCGACTCAAGATGAGTCGTAAGTCGTGACCGACTCATGATGAGTCGTATGTCGTAGGCGACTGAACTGGTTGAGCCCTGACTTCATATCAGAGCGTCTGCGAGTTAATAGGTCGTGGTCCAAAATGAGGCGGCATAGGATTTCTACATAGTAGCTGTAAGTCGTAGACGACTCAAGCTAGGTCGTGAACGACCTATCATAAGTCGTAGGTCGGTCCTTTGTTGTTTTGGGAGTTTAGTCAGTTAAGTCATTTGACACCTTAGGTCGTTGAGTCGTTAGAGAACTTGAGTCGCTAGCTCCATGAGTCGTTAACCCGTTGAGTCTGCCGGCACCTTTAAGTCGCTAAGGTTATAACCCGGTGAGTCGTTATTCCTCCTGAGTCGCTGAGTCGTAACCCTTCGAGGCCGTTGAGTCGGTAACTCCTCCAGGCTGTTGAGCCGGTAACTCCTTAAAGTTGTTGAGTCGGTAACTCCTCCAGGCTGTTGAGTCGGTAACTCCTCAAGGTTGTTGAGTCGGTAACTCCTCAAGGCTGTTGAGTCGGTAGCTTCCTGAGTCGGTGGCTTGTTGAGTCGGTAGCCTGTTGAGTCGGTAGCCTGTTGAGTCGGCCCAGACCTTGACTCGTTGCCTAAACGGAGTTAACAATCTTTAATACTTATTCCAAAATAATAAATTTAGAAATGATAATGTTAAGTTACTATCATAAATTGATCAATTGTTTGATTTAAAAGTTAAATAAAAATACCTTGTGAATTAAGTTTCACGATTTGACTATAAGGTGATTGATAATAAGATTTGTTTAAGGAATGAATACATGAGATAAAAATTTATTTAAATGAATGTTTAAAAAGATAAATATATAAGGAATGAGAATTTAAATTCGAGTAAAAGAATTGTGGTAATTTAAATGAAGTTAATTAATATAAGATAAAACGAATTTATAAAATAGGTCTTATAAAGTAATCTCTAAAAGATTTGTAAAATGGTATTATTTCAAAAAAAAGGAGGTATTTTATGATAACTAATCCGATTGGCTTGAAAACAAACTAAACATGGGCAAGAGATGTGTTCGGATGGTAAGCACTTCTCTTAAGTATTACTCACCTTGTTAAGAGGATATATGATACTATTGGTAGTACACAGCTCCTTGGATTGTTTCGGAGTTACTCGGTCTATATAATTTTCTTAAGTTAAAGATATAATGTTAATCTTTGATTAGTAATGTTTATAAAATTGTTTAAACCAAATATAAATTGGGATCGCTAATTGATAAGATAATGCAGAAATTCTCGACGATTTCGAATAGCCGACAATTTATAAATTATACTTAACTCAAAGCTAAGAAATTTATAAAAAAATATGGTAAAACATTGTGAAATACTTTGAGTAAATGAAATAATATAAGGATAATGTATAAATTAGATTTTTTAAATGGAAAAAGAGATTTAAGAGTTTGAGGATTTAAATATGGGTGGTTTTAAAATTTATTTTTTCAAAGCTAGAAAACAAATAATAGTATTAAATTATAAATAAGTTTTATAACTTATGAATTTGAGATAATAGTAAATTACAACAAAGTCTGAATTTGTTAGACAGACGAATCTAAGTAAAACCAATTTGAAATTTAGGATTTATATACTCTTAGGATGTGAAGGTATATCATACAAATATAGATTTAAGTCTGAACTAATAAGTAAAATAATGACTCCTCAAAAAGGTAATTATAACCTGGAAAATATTTTTTCCAGCATTAATTAAGAATTTAGACTTAAATCTTTAAATGTTATTGATTTACATAAGTTATAAGATGAAATAAACTTAAGTAGTAGTTTTACAAAATGATTCATAAATAATATCAGTGTTAAAGGAAATATACTGAGTTAAAAGATTATGAAAAAACTTTTTTCAAAAGATAAATTATCTTGTGAATGAAAAACGGTTCTTTGGAATATTTCCTTTAACGAACATATTTGAAAATAAATAATTAAAGAGATTATATAAAGAAGTACCTTTATAAAATGTTTAAACTTAAGATAAAAGTTTATCAAAAGTTTTTGACAGTCAATAAACACATATGTTATATGTAGATCATTTCGTCACACAAAATTTGATCTCAGATTCAAGTATGAAACTTTGAGATGGTTACACTAGTCCGAAAAATAATTTATCACTCGATTCTTGACTGCGAACACTGATTAGGGTTTATGGTTAGGCATTTGAGTTTTCTATCATAGTTGAGAAATATGCAAGGAAAGAAAAGGTTCTGATCTAGAAGCCTGATCAGAGTCCGCAGTAGAGGATAGGGGGATCAATACTAGTTCGAAAGAAAAGTTGTGAGTTCGAATCGTAGATCGAATAAGATATTTCATACTGATGATATGTGCATATTATATGGAATTAAGTTTAAATATAAATGTTTTGGGAAAATTTTTATTTTGGATAATTTTGAGGATGAAATTCTTTTAAGTAGGGGAGAATGTAACGACCTTGAATTTGACCACTTTAAAATATACTATTTAAAATGATTTGAAATATGAAATAGGTAAGGTTATATGATTTAAATAATGTTAAATAGGATTTGAAAAGAGAAGTATATATGAAAATAGTAACATTTGCCTATATCGATAAAATTGACAAAAAGCTGATTTCAGAAAAGTAAGTTTCAATGGTTAAATAAATTATTTTAATTATTTATGATTTTTTATATTTTTAAATAGCAATATACAAATTTGTTTTCGAATGTGGTTTAAATAAATAAATAGTTTAACTAAAGGCTAAAATGTGACCGTAAAATATTTGGTCGAAAACCAACGTTTTGCCGCTTAAAGTTGTCACAACATCGTCGCACCTTTATTTTCTTATATAGGAACGTATATTCAAATATTATAAGTATTAGTTAATTCACTAATCACGTTTACTTTTACTAAACATACTTAGAAAATTCTAAAATTTAATTAACAAAAAGTAAGCATAAAAAGACAACCTTGTCATTTCAAAGCAAAAGATAAACATCAGATCAACCAAACATAATTATTATATTCCTTACTTACTTCTTAATTGAATATGACATAAAGTATTGATTTGAAATGCGATGTTAAGCGTTGAAAAAATAAGGTTGCTTAAAAAGTAAGTAAAGGGTACTTTCATCTTTTTACAAAATATTATTTTAGCCTAAAACTTTTTCTATAAATAAGCATCATTTTTCTCACTTTATTTCACTTCTTCTTCTTCCATTTTCAAGCTTTTCTTCCACTCTCTAATGGCTGCTTTTCTTCCCTTTTCCTTGCAAACTTTTCTTAAAATCATATCAAATCAATTCCAAACACCACCAAACTTTGCTAAAGACCTTAGAATACCATTAAAACAAGGTTTAGTATCTAAGAAGTGAAGAAATGATGGGGGAGCGGTTGGAACCCATGGAGGCCGAGCACATCAAGAAGGAGGAGCAAGTTCAAGGAGCTCCGAAGTATGATAAAGAGAAGGAAGTGCTACCGAAATCGATTCGGGAATCTACATAAAAGATTGGTGGAGAGGAACTAATCGTGAGTACTCGAACCTTAGTTTTATTTTTATAAAACTTAAGTTGATAATACACATGTTAAATTAGAAATTAATATTTTGAATATTGGTTGATACTGGATGATAACTTAGTTAATATTATGGTTGATTATATGTTTGTGATAAGGATGACAACTTGGTTTGATAAATGATAAGAGAAATGTTTTGTTAGCATAGTTAATTAAATGAGAATTAAATCCATACAAATGTGTGTCCCCTTAGTGATTTCAAAATATCTAAAAAAATTAAAAATGGTATTACAATAATATGATATTATAACATGAAATGTAATGGAATATGAGTTTGTAACATAAAAATATCGTTTCAAATGAGTTTAAAATGATTTAGAAATGTTTTATAAACACTTAAAAGTGTTTCTAAGAAGCTCGGAAAGAAATTGAAAAACAAGTCAAAACTAGGTGAGTCGCGTAATGGTAGTTCGCGATTTCGCGCCATAAATATTAAATGAGTATACAAAGTGGAATATAGCTCGGAATTCTCCGAGATAAGAATTTTCTGGTCTATTACATCCATATCTTTCCAATGAAGAAAGAAAATCAAGATTTCGTCAAGTAGATTTTGAAATACGTCCAAAATAATTTTCTAAAAACATCGCGGTTTTGCAGTTCGGAATCCAAAAAAGATTTCTTTATAAATGTTATTTTTAAATGATTAAAATCATGAAATAAATTTGATAAATCTATTAAAATGGTCTAAAAGAGAGATTTGGAATGGAAAATATGAATTTTCAAATATTAAAAAGTTTTTTAAATCAAATAAGATTGTATAGCACTTTCCGTAGCACTTTTATGTGGCAAATTCTATAACCTTTTGAATACGAGTTTAAATGTAACAATTCTTTCCTAAATATTTTGTAAATGATTTTTAAAGAATAATTAAATAATTTAAAGTTGATTTGTAAGTTTTAATAAGAGTTTGAATAAATGGTTAAGAGGAATCGTTTATACCACTTAAACAGAAAGTAAAGAATATTGAATGTAATAACAAATTGAGTATGTGGAAATGACTAGTACATTTGTTCTAACTGTGAGATCTAGGATGATAAAACAAAATGCTTAAGTAAGGTTAGGGATGGAGCAACCAGTGCCCTGAACTTACCCGTCCTGTGTTTTCTCTTCTTAGGCAAGAAAAAACTCTTTGAATGTTAATTAAGCACTTAACATCTTTTATCGCTAATTGGTTTCGAAGGAACCGGGATTGGATTTGGGTGATTCTTATCCAGAAATCACTTCAAACTAATTTTCGAAACCCCGTATGAACTTAACACCTTTTTATGGATGATTGGCATGAACGAACCGAGATTGGACTTGGGTGATTCCTATCCGAAGAAGCAGGGTCAAATTTGGGCGATTCCTATCTAAAAACCCCTTCAGGCTAATTTTGGAAATAAAACATATTGAAGACAAAGATATTCAAGATGTTGGATTACTTGCCATTTGTCCCTGGAGGTGAAATTTACCATACCTAAGATGGAAGTAATACTTTGTTATGAAAATCTTCGATTTGCAGGAATATGATTTGATGTTAAGAAAGAAATATTTGATTAAGATTTAATGAATGATTTGGGAATATTTTCCCTAACTTAAAAGTTATAACTTTAACACAAGAAATCTTTGATTAATATTTAGTAAATGATTTGGAAATATTTTTCCTAAGTTAAAAGTTATGACTTGAATATAAGAAATCATTGATTAAGATTAAAAGAATGATTTGGAAAGGTTTTCCTAAGTAAAAGAGAAAATTATTTGAAATTATTCCAGGATTTAAGAAAGGATTAAATAAACCAAATGATTTAGCAAATGAGGCTTAATGATTCCATATACTCTTGAAAGAAAATGGAATAAATTAAAAAGAATATATCTAAAAAAGATATTCGATTTAAATAAAAGATGAAGCAATTGATTGATGATGGATATCCACATATGAATTTAACATCTTTTAAAGCGATGATCGGCTTCAAGGGAACCGGAGTTGGATTTGGGTGATACCTATCCGAAAACCACTTCGAACCAATGTATACATTTGAAAGTGAAGATATGTTGAAGATGATGATTATTGAAGACTGAGGATCTTCATAGAATGAGGACTGCTTGTTGACATGCTCTGAGTCGCTCCCATTGTAGACTTATTTATAGCAGGGGTCTCCTCATTGTGGAGATTCTTTTCGATTGCAAGGGATTCTCGCCTACTAATGGCCGAGGAAAGTGCCTTCGGTTTCGTTCAGTTCCAGAACGAACTTGTATGGACGAATGTCTGACTGAATATTTTCCCTTAGACATAGCCTAGATATTGATACCTTATTTTAATAAGTTTGTTTGAAAGTGTTTTCAAAAGAATGTCATTAAAAATAATATCAAGTGTAATTTGGTATGAAAGTGTTTTGGTTATCATAAGGTAAAAACTGATCCGTGTTTATGTGTAGGTGTGGTCTTATGAGATACCCTTCTTTTCAAAGGTTTTGATAACATCGTCATGATTTATACATTTAAAATTTCGAGTGTCTCACGCTAGTTTATCAAGCCCGATCCAGGTATTTTAAATACTTGGGTTAGGTATGAGTAGTTTCAGGCCGAGTTAAAGACGGTTGGAGTTTCCAAAGGAGAGTTAGAGATCTTCATCATCGTATGGACGTATTCTATTATTCGCTACATCTATTTCATTTATTTTGTTGTTTGTTAGCATTTGTAAGGACATCGGTTTATAGCTGTCCAGGCTAAATCTAGGTTAGATTTTGATATTGTATTTTAAAATTTTGCACAGTAAAGATTATTATTGAAACAATATATGTTATTCCATTCGTGTAAGATTCTATTCTGTCTTTATTTTCTTTGTACCCCTAACGATCCACCTTTTTGTGCAATTTGAGTTAGACATGTGTGGTTAATTGTTGATTCAAAGTGTGTGGAAAAACCCATTTGTTACATTATCAGTCTATCTATTATGACCGATATGCTTTCATACCCTCTACTAGACCTTGGAAACCCATCTTTGAAATCCATAGAGATAGAATCCCACTTCCATTACGAAACTCCTAATGGTTGAAGCAATCCACGTGGTTTTTGGTGTTCAGCCTTTGCTTGTTGGCAATTCAACCACTGTTTAAGACATACACTAATGTCATGTTTCATACCTTTCCAGAATAAACTTCTCTTTATATCCTGATACGTCTTCATTCCTCCTGGATGGATAGTGAACTTCGAACGATGACATTCATCCAAAACTTCCTTCCTCATGTGTCCAACATTCAGAATACACAATCTTCCTTTCTTTGTCAACCACCTATTTTGGTCAAGACTGAAATCCTTTAATTCATTGCCCTCTATTCCTTCCCTTAACCTTCTGATCCATTCAGGAAAAACTGGATCCTCCTCCTATTTCGAAGATACCTTCGCAATCATTACCGGTCGAACTTCTAAGCAAGACAATCCAACACTTCCTGCACTAGGACCTACCTCGGACCTAAACTGCACTCTACAAGCTAATAATGCTTGTATGTCTTTCCACTCAGCAATCATAGTCAATGGTACATTCTAATGTTTCCTGCTAAGTGCATCCATTACTTTATTTCCTTTCCCAGATGTGTATTCAATTCCAAAATTATAAGCGTCAATAAACTTCAACCATCTCTGTTGTCTCATGTTCGGGTCCTTCTAAGAGAACAAATATTTCAATGATTTATGATTTGCATAAAGCTCAAATCACTCTCCCAATAGATAATGCATCCACACTTTCAAAGAAAATATAATGGCAGCTAACTCTAAATCATGCGTAGAATACCTCAATTCATGTGGTCTGAGCTATCTAGAAGCATAAGCAATCACTTTACCTCTTTGCATCAACACAGCTCCCAATCCAGTTCCATACGCATCTGTATAAACAACCAAATCTTGATTTCCCTCCGAACCACTAACACCGGTTCATGGGACAATAAGGGTTTCAAGCTCTGGAATGCTTCCTCACACTTATCAGTCCACACAAACTTCACATCTTTTCACGTAAGCTTAGTCATCAATGCAGCTATCCATGAAAAATCCTTTATAAACCTTTGATAATATCTAGCCAATCCAAAAAAAATCTTTTTCTCGGTCACCATATCGGATCTCTTCCAATTATTCACCGCTTTAATCCTAGTCGGATCACAGACAACCCGTACTTTAAGACTACATGACCAAGGAACTTCACTTTCTTATGACATCAAAAACTTAGCTTTCAACTGATGTTCCCTCAATATCTCAAGCACAACTCTAAGATGAACTTCATGCTCCTTCTCATCCTTAGAGTATATCAAAATATCATCTATAAAGACTAACACAAATCTATCCATGTGCTCTCGGAAAATTCGATTCATCCAATTTACAAAGAATGCTGGCGCATTAGTTAGTCCTAGCGACATAACAATCCATTTGTACAACCCATATCTTGTCCTAAATGTCATCAAAGGAATACTATCCTCTGCTACTCTAAGCTAATAAAATCCCGTCGTTAAATCCAACCAAGAGAATAGTTTGGCTTCACTTAACAGATCGAACAAATCATCAATTCTCAGCAACGGATATCGGTTCTTTATCATCTTTTCATTCAACTTACGATAATCAGTACATAGCCTTAACGATCCATCCAGCTTCTTGGCAAACACCATGGCAGCTCCCCAAGGAGAACAACTTAGTCGGATAAAACTTTTGCTTTCCAATTCCACTAACTGCACTTTAAACTCTTTCATCTCTGTAGGTGACATCCAGCTTGGTGGCCTACTCACCGGTTTTGCTCTAGGCACCAAATCAATCTGAAAATCTATGGCTTGTTTTGGTGGCCATCTTGTTACTGGCTCAAACACATCAGCAAATTCTCTAACCACAAGACTCCATGCAACTTATCCTCCAATTCTATAATACCCAGTAAAGCATTTACTTCGCAACTAGGGTTCTCTACGGTAAAAACTATTCGATCACTACAACTAGGGCGACTAAGTGATATTTTCCTATTATGGCAAAATATCTTGGCATCATATTTTCTTAACCAATCCATCACAAGGATAATACCAAATTCTACAAAATTAAAGATATGCAAACAATAATCAAAAGTATGACCTAGCAAATCAAAATCTATATGGTCACACCTCATTCCAAGTGTTGCATACCCTCCTATCGGAATTGCAACCCTTAAGGAAGTAACTAAGTATGAGGGCTCTAGGATAATCTTATCCACTAAACGTCAAGAAATGAAAGAATGTGATGCACCACTATCAAATAAACGCTAATAAACATATCGTGAATCTGTAGCGAGCCTCCCAGAACAGCTTTCCCTTTTTCCCGCACAACCGGCCTTGAAGTTGCGGGCTCCAATGCATAAACTTTCCCCTACCTTCTTTAGCAGGCTCCTTGCATTGGTACTTATAATGGCCGATCAGATCACAATTAAGGCATCATATGTTCTTCTTTCCAATCACCTCCTTTCCTTTCACTTTTCCCTTTTTGGTTCGACACTCATTGGCATAATGTCCCTTCTTATCACATTTATAACAAACCACCTCAGCTTTTCCCTTCTTTTTTTCTCCTCCCTTCCGTGCATTCTTCCTATGGAAAAACTTTCTTTTCTGGCCCAGTCCCACCCGGGGCTCCTTCATTTTCTTCCTCAAATAAGCTAAAGCTTCATCCTACCTCAGCGCCATTTCTACCACTACATCACTTGGATCCCTTAAGTGATGCAAGGTAGCTCTTATCAATTCCGGCCTCAAGCCTCTTATAAACTTTTCATTCCTCCTGATCATCGTATCAACCAAAACATGCCGTACCGGGCTAATTCTTTAAATTTTCTTGCATATTCTAGAACGGACATCTCTCTTTGCTCCAACTCAACAAACTTCCTAACCAATGCCAACTACGCCATCATCGACATAAGCCTTTCTTGAAACCTTCTCCTAAACTCCGCCCAAGTTATGGTTTCCTTACCAACACCAGCTACAACAGTATTCCACCAAAATAGAGCAGCTTCTTGAAGCTATCTTGAAGCTAATCTCCTCTTTCGCTCGTCATTCAATCCTAAGTCAGCAAAAGTCCTCTTACAATGTAGCAACCAGTTTTCCACCTTGATCACATCTTCGGTTATAACGAACGGCTTGCCTTATAACGAATAGCTTGCCTCCAAGCCTGGTGTAATCTCTACTCAAATTAGCATACTAGTTGACCATCAGAGCTTCCTTAACTCCACCTCCAGCAGCATTTCCTCAACAACTCTAGATGCAATTCCAGCTTGCATCATGTTTATGAAAAACAGATACATGGCTCCCATATCCACTTGGGGAACCCCAGCACCAACATTTTCAGCTTGAGTCTGAACTGGACCTCTTCTAGCATTTGGTCGGGCATTTCCATCAGTGGTGGTGCTATCTCCTCCAAGATTAACTCTGCCTCTTCTTCCTTCCATATTTGTATTCAAACCTAGTGAGATACAGATGAATAACCTAACTAAGATAGGAGTCTAGAAATATAAGGTATATTTATATATATAGCAAATACAAGTACGATACTATAACGTTATCCCATACCCTGATCTTAACTATCATTACTAGGGATTATGTTTTAAAAACCATTTTTAGTTAAAGTATTTCATAAATTATGCTCTAATACCAAGCTGTAACATCTCCTATCTAGAGGCCCAAAACTAAGCATTACAGATGTTGTTGTCATCTATAGTATTATCTTTCGACGACAAAATACGGCTTTGTTAATGATATCTATTATATAAGAAGAACTTGAATATGAAACAAAACACGGATTTCAAACAACTTTGAGTTCGCTACATTTAAAATAGATGTTCCATATTCAACTTACGTAATCCCAATATATTCCCAGGCATAGATAAAATATATTTGTTACAAAATAAGCCAAGAGCGGTATTTGAAGATACCTCCTTGGATGATCAGAGTCATGGAGTTATAATAAACTTAATACAAAACACGGCGGAAATACTTTAAAACATAAAACAAGAACTACAACTCCTAAATAGCTGTACATTTGTCTCTAGCAAGCCTCCGGTAGCCTTATTCGTCAACCTACTAAAACCTAAAAAAACCTTAACCACTTAGCCTGCTCAAATTAATTTTGAGCATTTTAGAGTTTAAGGGAAAAACATAAACTTCGAGTCAGACATAAAGCCTGGTATGAATAATACTATACATCCCAGAATATATATATATATATTAAGTGAGACCACGTCACATAGCGAAACGGGTTTTCCCTTACTAACATCCTTTTAAAACATATCTTTGCAAAACTTTTTCCTGCAATCAAGAATGACTAAACACTGTAAAGCATCATTAAGTAAACATACATTAAATCAAGTAATAATGAACTATCTGTTCAAACACATAAGTTTTGTTTGGATAAATTTTAACATTTGGCTGACTCGAGCCTACCAGACAATATAATAAAAATTAATCTAACACCTATTAATTATTCTTATTTTGGATTATCTATCCTTAATATTAAATACTTCACCTCTGGATGGTCTGTCTTTAACAATCTGTTAAATACTTCTCTTCTGGACGGTCTATCCTTAATTTAATCATCTCCCAGGTCTTCCTGATCCTAATGGTTTTTTGGGCACACCAATAACCTACTTATATACAACATATATTCTTTTTTATATGTAAATATAATTTTAGCCTACCTATGACCAAGCCCTACACACTTCATTTTTCGACAACAATTAGCTGGAGCTAATAGGTAATGTATAGGGCACGACCCATTATTGGTCTCATCTGGTATCCTAATATTTGAGTCATTTTTTTCACTGGATCCCCTCCTATAATTTTCCTTGAAAATATTTTCAAGATGATTTAAAACCTTTAAATCAAACTAAAACAAGAAGAAGTATATAATCTTTATACTTTACTCAAAATCATATCACCATGTTATATATATTCTTTACTCAAACTTTAGTTGATGAGAACATTTAACCATTTGAAAAAACCTCTTTCTACACTTTTGAAATCCTCTCCTTCAAAATCAAACATCAAGCCTTTCAAAAACAATAAAACTTAGGCATCCTTCTTTAAAATCACTTTAAAACTTTGTCTTAGAAATACTTTAGAAAACCTTCCACCTCAAAACTTTCGAATTCATTCAAAATAAACCTTTCGAAATCATAGAATTAAAACCTTTCGAAATCATCGAATTCAAACGTTTCAAAATCATAGAACTTAAACCTTTCGAAGTCATTCAACTAAAATGCTTGAAATCATTTACTTAAACCTTTCGAAGTCATTCAATTAAAACCATTCGAAATCATTCACTTAAACCTTTCAAATCATTCAATTAAAACCTTTCGAAGTCATCAAACCTTTTAAAACATAAACCGTTCGAAGACTTACTAGATTCAGTCTAAAAACAAGTGAAAAACCTTCTTTTAAAACCATTCGACTCCATTGGAAGCAACGTTTCAACTAAGTCGAAAGCTCTACTTCAAAAGCTTGGTTATACTTCACATAGAAAACAAGGGTAAATCACTTGAGTTGAAAGCTTCCTTTTGAAAGCACTGGAGAAGCGGCTAAAACAAGTAAACCTTTCATCTTTGTTGAAAGGTTTCAAAATAAAATAGTGATAAAACGGCCGTAACCTTTATAAAGGGGCCAAAACCCTTCGACTATGTCGAAAGGTTTCAAAACTAAATAGTGATAAAACAACAGTAACCTTTATTTTAAACGTTTGACTTGGATGAATGCTTTAGTTTATAAAACAATCATATTTCAACCTCATTGGAAACTAACCTTTCTAGTAGGAACCCTTCGACCTTGTTCAATTCATTACATACCAAGATACTTGACACTAGATGCATTGAACTTTGACGTTGTCAAAAGCTAACCTTTTGACTTTGTCGAAAAGTCTGGGTCGGATGGTTTAATACCAGAATTGGCTGAAACATGCCAAAAGTATGATTTCTTTTTTTAACTTGAAAATGATAATTTTCAACTAACTTTCCTTTATTTATCAAATTTTCATGTGTTAACAAATACTTTTTAGAAAAGTGATGCCACTACTTTTCAGAATTACATAATCATTTTACTTTATAAAATGTTCCTTCTTCCTAATTAAATATACAAAATATTTAAGTCCCATACCTTAAATAATTTTATATGTTCATCAAATAACTTAGGAAAAATCTAGAAAAATCCCAGAAAATCTTTCTCTATATGTTTCCCAACATATAAAAATTTCACACCCAAAAAATTATTATTTTAGCTGTAAATATTTTATAATCCAATAAATAATTTTCTTCACTAGAAAATTTATATAAAATCCACAAAATTAAGAAAATTATGAAAATTGAAACTCATCTCCAAAATATCGTTTTTGACCAATGTTTACATTTTCAAGGAATTTGGACGTCATCTGATAGGGTTTTCATGTCAAACATAACATAGAAACTAATGTGAACATATATAATTCATCAATAAGCATATGTATAACTTTAATAATCAAAATATGGCATATACTTGCAAATACATTTCGGATCTAATCAAAAACCGAAAAGCATATGTAAATGGGATGTAGTGATTATTCACATTAACTTTGAGATTATAAAATATGAGATTTGATGTTGATTATGTTGATTATCTTCCTTCACTTGAATCCTAGTTTTAATCTTTCCTTGAGAACAATAATGGTGGCCGGCCTTGGTATATTTTAGTTAGAGTAAAAATAAAATGAATGTGAGTTTCATTTCTAAGGGTTTAGGGTATAATCCCTTCCTATTATCTATATGGAACTTCTCATATCATAACACATTAGCTTATGTTATACCATTTTAGTTTATACGCTAACATGGCACGACTACTCTTAGCTAATCAATTCTCAACTTATTAATCTTTACATTATTTTATTTAATTTTGTTTATTAAACATTCTAAATAATGTTACAAAAATATTAGGTGTTACACTGTTTTTCTATTATGACCACTCTAAGAAATGAGAAACTATCATCCTACATCAATGAAACTAGTGTGAGACCCTAATCCAACTCCTATCAAAAGTTATAGCCCAAACAAGATTTTAAGGGTCAAAATGGTCATATAGAAATTCAAGAAAAATCATAGGTTTGTAAAATGTCCCTAAGAATCATATCCCAAAACTATAGAATCAAGCGACCTCATATGAATAAAGATATATTTTACAATCCTTCGATATGTAAAATACGAGCCGCTGAAGTAAATTTAACAAAAAGGGGGCTAGAAGTCGCTTATGTGACTTGATTGTGCTTTGTATATTTACTCATTTATGGAAAACATATAGTTGAATAATTATCACTAAAAGCCTATGAAGTAGACTTGTCTGTATGTAGGAATTAAGACTGATGTTCATATAGGGATATGGGCAATAGAGCTCTAACCTGCCAGTTTCATTCTTGATCGAAGGATGTTGTAAGATAAAATATCAAAAACTTGATAAGCATATGAGACTTGGTTTCCATATGTGATCGCTCTTATTCTCATTGAATGACCAAATTCATTGATTCAGTCTTGAAGAGACCTAGATCAGTAAGTGTTTTACTTATTGAAAACCACTTCAACACTGAGTTACAAGTTATATGTGACGCCCCACCTCTATGCTCACAGTAAAAAAGAGTATTAAAAGAAATACTGTCTGTTATCACGAAGAATAAGGCTGGATAGGAGCGGCCATCCGTAGTTAGGCCTTACACTAGTATTGGTTATTTCGATAGGAGTGGTATATATTTTTATTTTTCATCTCTTATTGATTTACTCCCATCGACATACCCAATTCCAGTATAAAACGAACTACGATGGTTCATAATAGTTTAGGACAATAGATATAATAATAACACAGATAAAGTAAATGCGGAACATAGATAAAACAAAAGTCTCATATATATAAATAACTGATGTCAGTTACAATACATGTGATACAGTACATATGATACAACTACAACTGTCGACTCTGGAAGTTACATATACAAGTACATTATCGTAAATAATATACATGAATATACAACATCCTATACTAAGACAACGACTACTCCAAAAAGTATGAAAAGACTTCATAGCTCTAGCAACAACCCAAAGTAAGATGTCAACAACCTGTAAATACTCAGTCTGACCCGAGTATTAAATTCAAAAGAAAATAATACACGGGTCAGTCTAATTCAAACTCAGATATTAGTGCACAGAAGCAGTAATAATTTAATAATGAATAGACGACAGTCACAACAAATCTCGTCTATCCGACCCTTTTACAAAGAAATCGGATAACGGTGAATATAACACGTAACAGTGTTAAACAACAAATCAGCAAATTAAACCAAATCATAATACAATTCAGAATATTGAATTGAATAAACAAAACAGTTCAAACCATTGGAATATCAATTAAAATATTAATACGGGTAGGCCTGCAGTACACGCACGCGTGCACTGCCTCGCCACTACATCATATGAATTTGCAAAGGATCCATAAATCAAAACAAAATAGAATTTCATAAAAGCAATACCGTGTGGCTGCAGTTCACGCTTGCGTGCACTGCCTTGCCACTACATTGATGATGTACACAAAAGCTCAATAAAAATTCACAAACGAGCACAAGGTCAAACCCAAGGAAAAATTCAGGTTCAACTCTAATGCACTAATTTGAAGAACAATGGACAACAGACTGTATATGATGGCAGCTAAACATCAAGACGGTAACCCAAAGAAAACAACAAGGTCAGGTCTGGACAGCATGAATAGATATGCATATGTATGCAACAGTGTAAAGCAAGACTACTACAGGGTGCAACAGACACAAATGTAGACTGTACATGATCAGTGCAGTGAAACCAAGGCATGGATGGAGACAAAACTACACATGAAGTTTATAGATGGCCAAACCCAATGAAACAGCCACTACACAATGCAACACACAATGGTGTAGCAGTTCAAAAATGATAATTAAAAGAGAAGCACCAAAGACCAACAGTAAGTGTTGATCAAGACTTACTCAAATGCAGTGACAAGCATAGCAAGTGTACATGAAGGCCGGAGTGTGTACTAAGCATGTCTATAAGAACCAATACTAAATAACCACAAAGACTTCAAAGTGATATGTATATATATATACAACACAATAGCAGGTCAAAAATGCTCAGGAGTGAGTACAAAATGCCTAGAGTTGAAACAACACGCAATACAGTGAGATCGAGCACAAGAAAAACTCACATCCAGAGGGAACAACATAATGCACAAATCAAAACTCGAGCTTATAGAGGGCGTAGTGCCAAAGCCGATCAATTCAAACAAGAGAAATGGAACAAAGCAAAGACTGTCATCGAAACTAGTTCAACAATCAGTTACAGTGAACTGAAATGAAGGCATGAATCCAAATCAGACACGTTACAACAGATTACGGGGGACAAATGAAGCATCTGTGTAAATGTATGTAGAAAGTTCAAGCTACAAATCAATACAACGTATAGACATTCATATCTATGTCAAATGAAACAGTAGCAGCATAAACAAGTGGCACAGCACGTTCAAAAACAGAGGAGATTTCGAGTCAAAGCCGATACCAACAAAGTAAAGTCGAAGACTACCACTTTTTTTTCCTTATACCAAAGTAAATTTTAAAACTGTCAGAGAAGTAATGAAAATCATCTAGGAATCGCAACCCCAAATCTGTGTCGTTTTAAATAAATGAAAGTTTTGAACAAGTGATAAGAGTAAATTAAATCATTAGTCGAGATAAACAATCACAAAAATATACTAATTCGAGCAAAGTCTCAGACAGGAAGAACAAAACCAATAAAACATGAATCGAACCAAGACAGAAAGAAAGAAAAAAATCATCAATCATCGAAACAAAGTCGAACGACCTAAGCACGACACTGAGTATGAACTAGATGTGAGTGATAGATCACTCACCTTGTTGAAGAGCACAAATTGGAGTAGCCATGTTCAAACTGAAGAAGATTTGAAGCCGTGGCCCTCACGAGACGAACGATCGACTAAAGCAAGCAAGGAGAATCATCTTTTGATCGATCCACAGCAAGCGGCGACCACGAATGTCACAAAGCCCTAATTTTTACATAGGGACGAACACGAGGAGGCCGCCATTTTTCTTATTCTTTTCGTGATTATACCTAGGGTTTTTGAATGGATTCAAAAATGAAAGGGGATCGGGTCTGCCTTGGTAGTAATCACGGCACAAAGAAAAGGCATGGGCCAAAATTATGAAGCCCATAAATTCTTAAACAAATTTTTATTCAAAAATAAATTTAAATTATCAATTTAAATTCATAAAAATCCTGGGTCGTTACATTATAGCTCTTGGAAGTGGTTCTGTTCGAAATGCTGGAATCCATGTGCAGTTTCAAGATCTATATGAGATTAGGAATCTAATTGGTGATGTGTGTTCTGTTTGAGTGATGCAAACTCGTGTAAATGATGCCGAACATGACCTCGATATCGAAAATGACTAATGACTGAATATGCTGTACAATCTGGGTTTTAATTGACCTATGGTAAGGTATTATCAACTCCATATCTAGAGTATGCTTATCGATTTAGCATGTGCGAGTTGATGGTATTTGGTTCCACATGGTTCATGTTTACATTTAGGTGTGGGCCTTTGTGTCTTCCTTATGTTATATTTTATCCAGAGATATACCATGCTCGAAAGGTAACTTCTGATCCTTTTACATGGAGTTCAGTTTTGGCTTGACCAAAGAGATTTCCATAGAAATTCCATTGTGCAAACATTCCTTACCAGTTTCGACTATACCCTCTAATGTGTCATTGATGTAACCAATGTAACCATTCCAGCCATGTTATATATTTATATTCTTCACCCTAAACAATATATATATTATATTATCTTATGTACTTATTAGATGTTGGTTCTTTTAAGGGGAAATCTGTTATGGCATTCCATGCGGTCTCAAAAGTACTGTTATATGTTAGCTACATATTTCTCGAGTTTCTCATACTAGACTTATGTCTAGCACTTGATTTTTTTTCCCTAAATTCCCTGTGTACTCTTTTGAGTAGTTTGAGATAGGCAAGTTTTCATTGATGTTCGTTGGAGCTCAAGGAGATGAGATGGATATTTCACATATTGTAGTATTCTTATTTCCGCTTCATTAATATATTGTACATAATACATTTGAGAGGATAAACAGTTTTAACTGTCTAGGCTGATGACAATACCTAGGTTTTGTAACTCAGAAATTTCAGTATCAAAGCAAGCCTTTGTACCATTCTTTCAATAATATATATCCTTGTTCCATTACGAGATTATGATATTATGTCCTCTTCTTTCATGTTCAATTTCGTTTTTTTATTTACCTTGATAATTCATCTTTCTAACACTTGGATGTTCTACATATGTACACCATGGATGTATTAGTGTCAACATTTGAGGGTCGAAAAGGTGAGTCGTTGCACTTGGTACCAGAGCTGTAGGTTAAGCGAGAACTTTGGCTTTGGTGGGGTACGACTCATTAAGAGATGGGGTAATGGGATTCTCTAACATGAGTTAAGTGTATTATACATATTAGAGCATATTTTTAATTCTTATAATTATATGCCTTAAAGTTAATTACAACTTTGAAAATTAAAGTTCTAATATACAGTAATTTATATAAACGTGAATTGTTAAAGTATGGTTCAATTAATGTAAGGATTATTGATGTTCATTCGTTACCCCTTATTATTTTAGTTAGCCATGCTCGAGCAGTTTATGGGCATTGTTATCCTTTATAGAATGATTTAACATGGTCGACCAATATATGAGCAAATTCACCTTCCGCTTAAGCCAGAAGATCTCAAATAGAGGATAAAAGGAAAAGAATTTGGATCAAACCTTCTGAAGAGATCGAAGGAATGCATTCAATAATATGAAGCGTTTCAGGAGTAAAAGACACTATGACAACCTTTTTGAAAGCATAGTAAGCCTTTTTGGGCCGATTAACACACCTTCAGCATACCTTTCGATGGTGTCAAAGGGACTATGATGGAGGCAACACTCATAAGTCAACTAATAACGTGAGGCAACCTCTCGATAACATTCAACGGAGTCGAGTGTTGCAATAAGATGAACCTTCCAGCTAAGAAAAAAGGTCCCTAAACATGAAAAGAAAGAAAAAGCACAACTTAAACTTTCTGAAGCTTCCGAAGGGATGCAAGGGTTAAGTTCACTAACCAAAAAACCTTCGACAGGTCCAAAGGTTTCATCTCCGGTGTCCATGGAATTTAAAGGTGAAAAAGGAGCCAAAGCAAGTGAGAACAACTACCCAATGACCTTTTTGAAAGCATAATGAGCATATTTAACAAATGAAGAAACATAAAGACATCTTTCAACAATATCGAAAGGTTTATAAAGATGAGAAAAATCATAAGGCAGCAAAATGTAAAGAGGCATCCTTTCGACAAAAACAGAAGGTTCACTACAGCATATGAAAGAAAAACCCTTCAACAACAACGAGAGATTTATGAAGGCATGAAGGAGAACCGACCCTTCAATGATACATAGAAGTCCATAAAACCTTTTGATCAAGTCGAAAGGTTTATCGAAAGGTTCGCAACTATATATACGAACGGAACCCTTCGACCCAGCCGAAGGCACAAGGGCGGAAACATGGCAGCCAGCATCTATAAATAAGACCCACGGTGTCCTTTTTCGGGACGGATTTTGATCCATTCAAAAAGTTGTAGCTTCTTCGTCATAATTCTGTAACCCTAATTGAGGATCAAATTGGGGAAATCTAATAAAGTGAAGCCCTTTCATGGACTGTAAGGGAAGTCTTTAGCTTTGAGAATCATTTTATTGATTACTTGACTCTTTGCCGTCACAGCATCAATTTTCGGAATTAACTCCTCCGAAAGTTTCTTGGCGATAAAGTCAAAAGTTCAATTAGTTAAGATACAACCTCAAGCTAAGAAAATTATTAATCTTTCTACCCTCACCTTTCGATAAGGCCAACAACTGGACTGGATTAACATGAGTGATAACCTTTCGGAACTATTGGGATTACGAATGGGACCCTTCAACTAAAATTATTAGATACTTATACTTTAGCAACAGCCAAATCTTCCGCAGTCATTAATTGAACAATCAAACCCTTCGGGATAGTTCAAATACTGGAGTATAAAGCTTAATCCAATGGTTAAATCCTAATACTTCCTGGCAAAGTTAAATCCAACTTCCTAAGATTGACCAAACCTTACGACAAGATCAAAGGTTCTCATGCACCACCTAGAGTTTCATTATCTGACCTATTGCTAAAGAGAGCAATCACTCAAACCTTTCGAAATTACTGGAGCACAACTATAAAGGGATATATTTGGCTAATTTCTGTTTGTGTTGTAAAGAAAAGCTTCATGAAAACTCTTAATACGCTTACCTTTGGTAGTAAGTCCTCTACTTGAAAGATTTAACCTTTGGCCTATGTTAAGAGATCTAAATCAAAATTCAGTAATTATTGAAACAAAGTGTAGAGATTATAATTAGGGATAACTTACCCTTTTATCCAAACCAACCTTCTCCTTCCTATTGAAGCACTATTTGGGGGTGTTTGACCCAAAATTTGGTTAACATTTTTGACACTAGAAGAAGGGCTCAAACCCTTGACTTGATTGATTTCCTGACACTACAATTCCCTGATTCTCATCGAACTAATTTCGCATCAAATTTGCCTATTACCGATTAGATCGTGGCTAAAAGATTCAATAGGTCTAAGCAATGGTCTTTCGAACCCCATCCCATAAGGCTTTCTTATGTAAATATGAAAGACTCTAATCAAGATGAGGAACAAAGGTTAAGGTTTGAAGCCTTGAAGATTATAAAAAAAGATGGTGGAATCTTATGACCCTGAAAAATGGAGCTTGAACCCCTTTCATGTGGGACCGACCCCAATTTTTGCACATGGAAAAAAATAAGTGGAAGTGACAGCATTTTTAATCGAATAAGAAGAATTATCCAGTCATATTCCTAGGGAACTATCATTGAAAAAGAAATGATGAAGGATTAAGATAATTTCATGAACAAATAGATTAAGATCATAACTGAGGCCTGCCACCCAAGGGAAAACTATGAGCATCTGGGAAAATTCACGGTTGAGTAAATGAGACGGATAAAAGAAATGGCCGATGGAAATATAAGAGTTACCATGGAGTTTCCCACCGAAGCCCTGAGACTGAAGGGAAATCCTTTGGGAGAAAACCAACAGACAATGAAAAGAAAGCCTATCCTTTAAGAAGAAGTATTTGAACCTGGCTACAAAAGTGTTAGACGTCAGTCAAAGATGGCTCAAAAAACAATACTTGTTGGAGAGTACAATCTTAAAACGTCAATCGAGGACATTTACATTAGAACTAAAGAGGAACTGAACTATTGTCCCTCTTAAAAGAAAAGGCCAGAGCTTGAGAGAAGGTCTAAAGGAGTATATTGCAAGTTCCATCTCATGAACGGACATGATACTAACCAATGCAAAGTACTTGGGAAAATGGTCCAACACTTTCTAAAACAAGGAAAGTTGAAACAAATTTGTAAATGATTAATCAATCCATGAAACAAAAGCTCTATTATCAAAATAAGTAAAGTCTACACGATCGGGAGAGAAATTCTCCTTAAACTTGGACTATCTATAAAGGTAAGCTACCAAAAATGGAAGAAAGCCCTTAGTCACACCAAGATGGCCAGTTCAAGGCACCTCCTGGAGGAAGTGCGCAAGCCTTTATCTGCGCCAAAACCAGAAATGAGCAGGATAAAGCAGCACAAGCCCTTATCCACGTCACGCTATTGCCAGGATGAGGCACCTCTTGGAGGGAGGACGATTAATCCCTTGGTCCCACCATGCTATGGCCTGGCTAAGGTACCGAACAAGCCCTTAACTGCGTACGCTATGGCCATGCTAATGCGCCTCTTAGAGTGAGGTTGGTTAAGTCCTCGGACCCTGCTTACGGAAATCCGGATGAAATGTCCGGTGGACTAAGAAACGTCCATGCTTGAAATAGGCGCTACCAAAAATTGGGATCGTTAAAATAGAAACCACCAAAAAGGTCGGTAATGTCAAAGATGACAAATAGCCTGAAATAGGCTCTTCTTGAATAAGCACAAAATCGGACAAAAGAGTCCCCGCTTGAAATAGGCCAAAAAATGACAAATGGACAAAGAAAACTAAGGCCTGAGAAAGAAAAAGCATGCAAGACATCCTCAAAGGCTGAAGATGGCGCATTCAATAAAAAGAATCAGAAAGAATTCTCGAACTTTTACCAAACGTGCGTTACGGTCTTTTATTATTAATTACCATAAACGGTATTCTAGTCTTCTATTACTAATTACCATAAATGGTATTCTGGTCTTCTACTATTAATTACCAAAAATTGTATTTTGGTCTTTTATTATTAATTGCCAGAAATGGAATTATGGTCATCTATTATTAATTTTCAAAAATGGGATTTGGGACTTCTATCATTAAATATCTAAAATGCTGCTCTAAACTTCTACTATCAAATATCAGAAAAGGATGCTCTAATCTTCTATTATTTATTACCAGAAGCGTTCTTTTAGATTTCCATTATCGACATTGAATTGGATTACTAGTTTTCTTTTACACATTATTAAGATATACACTCCTGTTCTTCTAAAACTTATTACCAGAAACGATACTCTGGTCTTTATTTACTTGTTACTGGAAATGATATTTTGGCCTTCCATTATTAACAATACCTTGGACTTCTATTACTAGAAATGAAATTCTGGAAGTGGCATTCTAGTCATCTATCACTTATTACCGAGAATGGTAGTTCGGTCTTTTATTGCTCATCGCTAGGCTAAGTCCCTAACCTTTCTTTATTTACTTTTAAAAATAATATTCTAAACTTCCATTACCCAAATTCTGAGATGAGTTTTCTAGTCTTTCGATACTAAATACCAGGGTGAATTTTTGGTCTTCTACTAATTATTAACTGCCGCGTCGGGTATTCCAGATATTTGCTACTTAATTACCACATACGGTTTTCCTGACTTTTGCTAGTAATTCCATATTAGAGATCCTGGTATCTTATCAGCAAATATGAATTTCTATCCTTACGACAACCATCATTGTAAACAATATAGCAGGGTTCTATTGCTTATTATCAAGGAAAGGCATTTCAGCCTACTAACTCTCCATCACCTATTATCAGAGTATACCAAAAAGCGACTGCCAAGTTATCTTAATATTTTCTAATACCCGAATTTGGGTCTAGTGACATCTTGTAAAACTTGATCATCAATGATGTCGAGACTACTGATTATTGAAAGCCCCAACCTGGGTACACAATCTTTGGGTTCTTATTTATCTTAAGTAATGTGACCCGAGTCAAGGGATATTAATGGAAGAAGATTACTACCAAAAGAGTTTTCTAATGGAAACTTCCGACCTTCTTTATTGTTAGATTCCCTAGATAATGAAAAATGAATTCAAAAACTACTTTATCAATATATTAGTCATATATGTCCCATTAAGCTCTTTATTGGGTAAATGTTAAAATTCGATAATTATATGCATTGCAACGACTCAGAATTTGACCACATTAAAGTAGAATATTTAAAGTGATTTAAATATAAAATAAGTAAGGTTATATGATTGAAATAATGTTAGATAGGATTTGAAAAGAGAAGTATACAAAAACAGTAACATTTGCCTATAACGACAAAAAGTGACAAAATGTTGATTTCAAAAAAATAAGTTTCAATGGTTAAATAAATTATTTTAATTTATTTATGAGTGTTTATATTTTTAAATAGCCATATAAAAATTTATTTTAAAATTTGGTTTACATAAATAAATAGTCTAACTAAAACATCAAAATATGACCTTAAAACATTTTGTCAAAAAACGACATTTTGTCGCCTAAAAGCTATCGCAACGTCGTCGCACCTTTATTTTCTTATATAGGAACATATATTCAAATAGTATAAGTATTAGTTAATTCACTAATCAAGTTTACTTTTACTAAACATACTTAGAAAATTCTATAATATAATTAAGAAAAAGTAATCACAAAAAGATAAAAATGTCATTTCAAAGCATAAAGTAAACATCAAATCAAAGAAACATAATTATAACTTTCTTTACTTAATATCTAAGTAAAAAAGTTCGTGAGGCTCCGGAGCAAGAAAAACAGAAGGAAGTGCCACCGATTTCATTCCAAGAAGCTATGATCGAATCCAAGGTGCTGCGGAAGCTCTGCCGAATTTTCGAGATTTGGAAAAAGAGGTCGATAACACAAAGCAAAAGAAATGGAGTAGAAGTTGATTAGTTGAAGTTTAAGTGAAGTGTTGTTTGAAAAAATAATGTTAGTAGGAAGTGAACAATTTGTTAAAAGATGAGTCATATTTACTAATTAATCCATAACTTATTTCAAGTGTAATGATTTAAAAGTTTAAATATGTTGAATGATGAAATGTTTGATAACTTGGTTGCAAAATTGGTTAATTATATGATTGTTCATTTGGTTGATAATTTGTTTGATAAATGATAAAAGAAATGATTAGAAATTAGCCATAGTTAATTCAATAGAAATCAAATCTATATAAATGTGTGTATGGAAATTATTAGCCTCTTAATGATTTTAAAATATCTTAAAAGATTGAAAATGATATTATAGTAATATGAGTGCGTATTTGTTAGTGACTAATAAATTGAGCTTGAATGTTTTATATATGAGTGCGTATTTGTTAGTGACTAATAAATTGTTTTGTATTGATTTATCGGTTGAGTGGTTCATAAATTTTGTTCAATATGGGAAGAACAATTGTATCGTAGGTATTTCTAAACTCTTAACAAGGCTTATCGACACACTAATTTTGAAAAATTTTGTAAATGAAATAATTTTACCTAGGATTATATTGTGAATATAAAGTATATATTTTGAAAAATTGTATAGTTAGAAACCGGGATTAGTAAAATTTAATTATGAACATCTTGTGATTAGAATTTCATAGTTTGACTACAAGATGTTTCATAAAGATAATAGATAAGTAAGAAATCCGATAAGGCAATTAAGATCTTTATTCCAAAATAATAAATTAAGAAACTATAATGTTAAGTTACTACCATAAATTGATCAATTGTTTGATTTAAAAGTTGAAGTACAAATACCTTGTGAATTAATTTTCATGATTTGACTATAAAGTGTTTGATAATAAGATTTATATAAGGAATGATATATAAGATAAAAATGTAATAGAAAATAATTATGTAAAAGGGAAAAATATATATAAAAGGAATGAGAATTTAAATTCGAGTAAAAAAATTATGGTAATTTAAATGAAGTTAATTAGTATAAGATAAATTTATAAAAAGAATTTATAAGATATATTTTATAAACAAAAGTAATCTCTAAAGGATTTTGAAAATGGTATTATTTCAAATAAAAAGTGATATTTTATTCGACTGGCTAGAAAATAAACTAAAATGGGTAGGAGATGTGTACGGATGTTAAATACTTCTCTTAAATATTCCTCTTCTTGTTAAGAGGATATATGATACTATTGGTAGTACCCTGTTCCTTGGATTGTTATAGAGTTACTCGATCTATATAATTTTCTTAAGATAAAGAATTAATATGCATAATTGATTAGTAATATTTATAAAAGTGTTTAAACCAAAGATAAATTTGGAACTGCTAATTGATAAGATAAAAGCGGGATTCTCGACGATTTTGGACAGTCGAAAAGTTTCAAATCATACCTAACTCAGAGCTTAAAATTTATGAAAACTTTTGGTAAATGACAAATAATTTTGAAATATTCTGAGCAAATGAAAT
The DNA here is from genome assembly GCA_030765085.1 of Allium cepa. Taxonomy (NCBI): domain Eukaryota; kingdom Viridiplantae; phylum Streptophyta; class Magnoliopsida; order Asparagales; family Amaryllidaceae; genus Allium; species Allium cepa. Next base: position 241,659,173 of record CM060944.1, read on the forward strand.
TGGGTAAGTACAATTTACAAATGTGATTATAAACAAAAAGGAAATTATAACCTAGAAAATGTTTTATTAATGAATCCAAGCATTAATCAAGAATTTGGACATAATTCTTTAAAATATGATTGTTTTACATAAGTTATAAGATGTAATAAACTTAAGTAATAGTTTTATGAAATGATTCATAAATAATATTAGTGTTATGGAAAAAAAATGATTTAAAAGATTGTGCGAAAACTTTTTTAAAGACAAATAATCTTTTGAGTGAAAAATGGTTTCCTTAAAAAATTTACCTTTCATAAAAATATTTGGAAATAAATAATTAAAGGGATTATATAAAGAAGCACATTTATAAAATATTTGAACTTAAAAGTTTATGAAAGTTTTTAGGGTTAATAAATACATATGTCATATGTAGATCATTTCGTCACACAAATTTTGATCTAATATCCGAGTATGGAACTCCAAGTTGTTTACAGTGGTTCGAAAAAGGATTTATCACTCGATTCTTGACGATGAACATTAATGAGAATTTTTGGTTGGGTACTTGAGATTTCTATCATAGTTGAGCACTATGCAAGGAAAGCAAAAGTTTCTGAGCAAAGATTCTGATTAAAGTCCGTACTAGAGGATCGGGGATCGATACTAGTTCGAAAATAAAGTTGTGTATTCGAATAAGAGATCAAATAAGATATTTCATACGGATGATCTATGTATATTATATAAAATTAAGTTTGAAGACAAATGTTTTGGGTAAACTTTTGTTTGGGTAATTTCGAGGATGAAATTCTTTTAAATAGGGAGAATGTAATGACCCATAATTTGGCCACTTTAAAATATACTATTTAAAGTTATTTTAAATAAAATAAGTAAGGTTATATGATTCAAATAATATTAGATAGGATTTGAAGAGAGAAGTATATACAAAAATAGTAACATTTGCCTATAACGACAAAAGTGACAAAATGCTGATTTCAAAAAAATTAGTTTCAATGGTTAAATAAATTAGTTTAACTTATTTATGAGTGGTTATATTTTTAAATATTACTATAAAAATTTATTTTTAAATTTGGTTTACATAATAATTAGTTTAACTAAAATGTCAAAATATGACCATAAAATATTTTGTCGAAAAACGACATTTTGTCGATTAAAAGTTGTCGCAACATCGTCGCACCTTTATTTTTTTATATAGAAACATATATTCAAATAGTATAAGTATTAATTAATTCACCTAATCAAGTTTACTTTTACTAAACATACTTAGAAAATTCCAGAATATAATTAAGAAAAAGTAAGCACAAAAGGACAAAAATGTCGTTTCAAAGCATAAAGTAAACATCAATCAAAGAAACATAATTATTACTTTTTATACTAAATATCTAAGAGAAAATGACATAAAGTAATGATTTGAAATGTGATTTTAAATATTGAAAGAAATAAGGTTACTTAGGAAATAGGTAAGGTTATTTTGAAAATTTGGTAAAGGGATATTTTGGTAACTTACAACTTTATTTATTTTTCTACAAATACCAACCACTTTCTTATTTTTTTTCACACTATTTCTACCTACTTCTTCTTCCACCTTGAAACTCTCTTTAATGGTTTCTTCTCTTCCATTTTCTTACTAACTATTTCAAAATCATATCAATCAACTCCAAACACCACCAAACTTTTCCAAAGACCTTAAAATACCATTAGAACATGGTTTAGCATCTAAGAAGTAAAGAAATGATGGAGGAATGGATGGGATAGGGTGTGGCCAAACCTATCAAGAAGGATGAGCAAGTTCGTGAAGCTCCGGAGTAAGAAAAAGAGAAGGAAGTGCCGCCGATTTCATTCCAAGGAGCTATGAGCAAATCCAAGGTGCTGCGGAAGCTCTGTCGGATTTTCGAGGATTTGGAAAAATAGGTCGATAGCATAAAGCAAAAGAAATGGAGTAGAAGTTGATTAGCTGAAGTTTAAGTAAAGTGTTGTTTGAAAAAGAATATTGGTAGGAAGCGAACAATTTGGTTAAAATGTGAGTATTCATATTTACTAATTAATCCATAACTTATTTCAAGTATAGTTATTGAAAAGTTTAAATACGTTGAATGATTAAATGTTTGATAACTTGGTTGCAAAATTGGTTAATTATATGATTGTTTATTTGGTTGATAACTTGTTTGATAAATGATAAGAGAAATGATTAGAAACTAACCATAGATAATTCAATGGAAATTAAATCTATATATATGTATATATGGAAATTATTTAGTCTCTTAATGATTTCAAAATATCTAAAAAGATTGAAAATGATATTATAGCAATATAATATTATAATATGAAATGAAAAAATGAGTGTGTAATGATGAGAATATTGTTTTAAATAATTGGGAATAATTTAAATATGGTTTAAAACAAATTTGAAGTGTTTCGGACAAGTTCCGAAGCAATTCATAAAATTGGTCAAAATCGAGCTCGTCGTGTAGCGGCAGTTCGTAAATTTCGACATGTAACTTCAAATTGATGTAGAGAATGATTTATAAGTCGGATTTCTTCGAAATAAAAATTATTTTGTCACAATGATAATTGTTTTCCAACGAAGAAAGAAAACCAAGATTTCATTAAGTAGATTTTAAAATATGTCCAAAACACTATTCTAAAAACATCGCGGTTTTGCAGTTCGGAATCCAAAAAAGGATTTCTTTATAAATGACATTTTTAAATGATTAAAGGTATGAAATAAATTTGATAAATCTATTAAATTGGTTTAAAAGTGATTTGGAATTGAATATATGAATTTTCCAATATTAAAAAGTTGTTTAAATCAAATAAGCTTATATTGCACTTTCCGCAACACTTTTATGCTGCGAATTCTATAAACTTTTGAATATGACTTTTAAACTTAACATTTTTTTCCTAAATCTTTTGTGAATGATTTTAAAGGAATAATTAAGTAATTTAAAGATGATTTTGAATTTTGAATAAGAGTTGAATAAACGGTTAAGAGAAATTGTTTATTCCACTTAAATAAAAAATGAAGAATATTGAGTGTAAACAAACTGAGTATGCGAAAAGGACTAGTACATTTGTCCCACCTGTGAGATCTGGAAAGGAAAAATAAGGTGTTTAACTAAGGTTAGGGATGAAGCAACCAGTGCCCTGAACTTACCTGGTCTATGTTTTCTCTTTTCAAACGAGGGGTGGAATAGATCAAAAGGAAAGCCCGGATGCTCTAAAAAGATCATATTTCAGTTTTTCCAAAATAAAAAAAAAGATATAAATTCTTTGAATGTCAATTAACCACTTAACATAATTTTTATTGATGATTAGCACGAAGGAACCGGGATCTAATTTGTGTGATTCCTATCCGAAGAACCGAGATTGGATTTGGGTGATTCCTATCCAAAACCCCTTCGAACTAATTTTTGAGATAAAATAAATTGAAGACAATGGTTATTGATGACAAAGATCTTCATCATGTACGATTACTTCCCATTAGTCCCTAGAGGTGAAATTTACCATATTTAAAGTGGCAATGTGCTCTGTTGTGCAAATCTTCGGTTTGCAGAAATATGATTTGAAGTTAAGAAGGAAATTTTTGATTAAGATTTAATAAATTTATTTGGAAAATATTTTCCCTAAGTTAAAAGTTATAGCTTGAATATAGGAAATCTTTGACAAAGATTTAATGAATGATTTGGAAGGGTTTTCCTAAGTAAAAGAGAAAATGATTTGGAATTATTCCAGGATTTAAGAAAGGTTTAAATAAACCAAATAATTTGATAAGTGAGGCTTAATGATCCAAAACTCTAGAGAAGAAAATGGAATAAATTGAAAAGAATATATCTAAGAAAGATATTTGATTAAATAAAAGATTAAGTAATTAATTGATGATTGATGTCCACATATGAACTTAACATCTTTTAAAGCGATGATTGGCTTCGAAGGAACCGGAGTCAGATTTGGGTGATTCCTATCCAAAAACCACTTCGAACCAGTTTACATGTTCGAAGAGTGAAGATAATTGAAGATGGAGATATTGAGACGAATAATAACGAGGGACTACTTGTTGATTATTTGGGGATAAACTCGCGATTCACTATATTGTAGCGGTGGTCTCTTTGTTATGAAAAACCTCAAAAACACAAGGGCTTCTCGCCTAGTAACGGTCGAGGAAAGTTCCTTCGGTTTCGTTCAGTCCCAAAGCGAAATTATATGGATGAATGTCTGACATTGCATTTCTAAGACACAATGTTTGACTTTTACAAATGTACATCTGCTGGGTGGCGGAGAAGGCAACTTCTCTTAGCTTAACACCATACTCTTAGACATACGAGCTTAGAGGTTATATGCTTGTGGGAGTCAAATAGTAATCAAAGGAATGGCAGTGTGATATTCAAGGTGAAAGAAGATGTGTTATGTGAAAAGGTAATCGTAGCCTCGAGCCTCATCAACCGAAAATGACCGAAACAGGGTTAGATGCAGCAAGGCTAAGTGGGTCATTCCCAATTAAGGTATGATCATCCCATTATAAATATATTTCTTCCTGCTATGATGTTCTGGATGTAAATTAATGTGATTTGTATGCTAGAGCGTACTCGGTTAAAGGTCGGTAATGACCATGGGATGACATATTCGGTACTACTAGTAATAGAGGTAGGCCGGTCTTGTGTTGGTAGAGGAGCTTTGTGATGGTTTCACGGGACATCCATCTTGAGGTGTACCCGTCGGAAGATAGTCCCTTCACCTGGTCATTTTTATGGAAATCCATTCTCCATTAAGAACCTACGGACTTGATTGTAAACCTATTATGCTAGAATTTAATCAGTGTAACAATTTCAGCTAAGATTAATAAGTTTATTTGCAACTGTTTTCAAAGGAATGTCATTAGAAATAATATCAAACTTTCTGATACATAAAATTGTTTTAGTTATCATAAGGGAAAAACCCGTCCGTGTTTATGTATGGGCATGGTCTTATGAGATACTCTTTCTTTTCAAAGGATTTTATTCAAAAGCTGATATATGACACTGTCATTTACATTTGAGTTTCTAACGCTGGTTTATCAAGCCTAATCTGGATATTTTCAATACTCGGGTTAGATCCGAGTAGTTTCAGGTTTAGTCGAAGATGGTTGGAGTTTCCAAATGAGAGCTGAAGATATTCATCTACGTACGAACTTTTTCTATTATCTGCTGTGGTTTATTAGTTTTGTTTGATGTTTGTTAGCATTTGTAAGGGCATGTGTTATAACTGTCCTGGCTGAATATTGGTTAGACTCTGATATTGTATTTCAAAATTTTCCGCTGTAAAGATTATTATTGAAGTAATATATGTTATTCCGAGATTCTTTTCTATCCTTAATTTCTTTCTACCCTTAATGATCCGTCTTTTCATGCAATTTGAGTAAGACATGTGTCGTTTATTGTCGATTCAATGGGTATGGAATTGTGGGTCGTTACATGTAGCCTAACATTAACTATTTTCAGGAATGTCGTACAAGTGAAAGCAGCTAAATCTGCGTTCATCCCTTGTTGTAGATAAAGATGAGATCTTAACGTTTTTAATGAATTGCTTTTCATACAATTGCCATAATGATAAACTAATCTAAGCAACTGATGTCTTCCTGATTAGATTGTCAATTTTAAGCTAATAATTAAAGAATCTTATGTGCTATATGTATGTTGGAAAGATAGGATGGCAAAGAATCTAGATTCATTTAATCGGGAGGGGAGTCATGGATTGGAATGAAAAACTTGGAGATACATCAATCTTCAAGAGGCATACATGAATCAAAGATAAACATATTGTAAACAAAGATAATGAAATAGGTAGCATTTATAATATTTTAAGTTTACATTATGCTGTATAACGTTACCAAGGTATGGAAAACACATCATATGTATAAATTAAGATACCCATGACCTTATCAATCATACTAGCAAAACTCACGAATATTATAGTATTGACACTTGAAACTGAGTTACCAAACATAGATTCTGAAGATTTGCATAGAATCCAACTGTCTTGAGATTTTATTTCCAAGCTATCTACCTTCTCATGAAGCCTAGTCATATCAAGTTTAGATTTATACAAGTATCTACACCAATGAAATGCTTTAAAACCTCAATATTCTAGCCACCTTCTGTCCTAAAGATTTAACGTCAAAGTCTCAATTTCTGTAAAGAATTTTTGAAAAGTGATATATTTAAGATTAGAAATTATAAAAGTCTTTTGTAAAACTGATTTTTTTTGAGTTCTATTCTTAATTTATCCAAAATCATTACGAACTCTGAAAAAGGATCTTCGTAAGGAAAAACTAGTCTTGTTCAAATGTCCCGTATCAACAAGCAAAATAGAAATCAAGTCCCTTTTTTTGGAAATAAGAACACTTATTAGAGTATGTTTATTGTTGAAACTTATTGATTATTATTAAGATACAATAGTCCTGTCTAGAATGGTAACTAGTGTGTATTTGCTAATTTCATCTCATAGTTAGAAGGGTATTATCGTGTAGCTACCAATCAATATTGAACAAAATATTCCAATTTTCTTTAAAGGGAATTTTCGTCCTACCTTCGAAGGAAGCTGTGTGAGAAGTAACGGTGTTCCACTTAAAAAAATCGTCTACCCTAGCGTAACCAATATTAGGTCTTTTTTGAAGGAAGCCTTTATCTATATAGCCTTTTGACTAGTTTGGCTTATTAGAGAGACATGATCTAAGGAACAGGTAGTTTGGAATAACATAGTATAGACAAGCAAAACATAAAATATGTACCGAGAAATTTATATTCACAAGAACAATTTCTTATCACCTATTTATAATCACTTCCCCAATTCATATGAAATGTACTTCGAGAGAAATTCAAAAATAAACTTATACTTATAACACCATAAAGATTTAGGGAAAATTTTGACAAAGGGTCTGATTCAAAGCAAATTGCAGCATGCACCAGGATTTAGGCTAAGACTTAAACTACATAAAAATAGAAACAATCAAATAAACCCCTATTTACCCGAATATTAAAATTTCAGGTCTAGGTGTAAAAAACTGCACTTTATATTGAAATAGCCAAACTATCTCTCTCTACTTGTCATCCAGTGAAAGGTTAAGAATTCGCCGCTCTTTTTCAATAAAAAAGCATCGAATTTAGGGTCATTGTTTATAGAATTTCACTAGAAAATGCTTAACCAACAATTGCTTTCAAATCAAAGATGAAACGGTAATCATACAAAAAGACAAAAAATTAATGATAAATTTCTAGAAATAAGAGAGAGCGTCTAAGACTTTGCGCTAAAATCTCTGCTAGAAATCCATTCAACTTCTTTCACCTTCTCTTCTGACTTTTATTACATAAACGTTTATAAAAAAGAAAGACAAAAGTGAGAAGCATCAATGGCCGCCTGCAATCTCCATCAAATTCATCCCGATTTTATCAACACGGAAGCACCACACACTTGTTGTTTCTTTGCGTTAGGATTATTAAACCTACCGCAAGAGGCAAAAGAGGTCAATAGCGCGCAGTCTAGCAATATGGACCACCGACAACCTAATTTCCTTAACCCACACATAAAATCAACATACTCTGTGCTTTTTTGATCTGGCCACAAAAACATTCTGGATGGATTTGGCCATCTGGGATGTTTCTGGAGAAAAACTTCGCTGATAACCTACTCTCCTTATCAGCCAATGCGGGTTGAACCCATCGTCGACAACACCATCGATTTAGTTCTGAAACTTCCGCCTTTTCCAGATGGGACGTAGGAAAATGGGAAAGAAATCATCTTACTTCTTTTGGTCGCATTGGATGTTTAATTCTAGGATGCTAGTGTAATTTTGAATATGTACATATTAACAAATCATTTTGAAAAGTGAAATATGAAGTAATATATATATATATATATATTTGTGTATGTGTGTATATGGATAATTAGATGTTTTAGTTGAATTTCTTAAGTTATATTATACAGTTGAAAACGTGTTTATGTATTTGTTACTTGGTTATATGATGTTTTGACAAACAGAAAGGAATCAGAAGGTTTAGGACTTTTAAACTTCAGTGAAAGCTCATTGTCGAAAGGACCAACCATTATGTTATTTAGACCTTCCTACAATAAGGAAAACTTGAGGTTGGAATACCTCTCAGTCCTATCAAAAGCTTTAGTGCCACAACTTTAGTTCCCTTCGGAGGGGAAAAAAGGACACTCTCAAGTTTACCAAAATGATATTAATATGGATCTCAGATCATACTATTAACTTGATACTAAGTGCAATCTAAACCTTACTAAAAAATGATGAATGCATAAGTAGTAAAGATAGCCTAAAAGTCTTAAATTAGGTTTAGAAAATGACCTCCTTGTTTTGAGGAAGGTCAAATTATTTAAAAGAACTCTTTTACTTGTATTTAGAACTTACATTTGCAGGAATATGAAGCTGAAAACTCTATAATTCTTAGAGAAGATGACGTGGAAAGTCAAGAGCATCCCTTTGCATGAGCGCGAGGAGGGGGGAAAATTTAAACTAGTGCTCTAATTTACCAAGCCTTACTTTTGGATGGGGAATAGTTAAGTTGGAATGTCGGAATGAGTTAAGTATATGAACTGCTATTTCTTAAAGTGATCATTTTTAACAGGATAGTCACTTAGTCGACCATCGAACTTAACCAAACATTAACTTAGAACTTTAAACAAATATTCAAAGATAATACAAATATGTAATGGTTTTGGGTTTATTGTGACAATTTGTTAACGTAACACCCCAGATTTTTTGTAACATTATTTAGACTATTCATTTAGTTAAATAAAATAATATGTTGATTAGGGGATTGAGATTTTATTTTAACTAAGGTGTAGCCGTGCCATTTAACCATCAATTAAAACAAGAGTTAACATGAAATAAGGGAGGTGTAAAATAGGAAAGAGGCCATTCCTATAATCCTTAAACATGGCCATGTATCTCCTTGTAAGCGTTCACTTTTTATTTTCAAAATTTTTGAAAGAGGCCGACCACCATTAACATGGAAGAGAAAAAGAACAACTAGGAAGAAGCTAATTCAAATCAAATCTATGGGCATCTCAATCTCTATAATCTCTAAAGCTAAGGTTAATAATGTTTACATTTTATTTTTGATTCAGTTTATAGATGATTGCTGAATATTTTGCATTGATTTGCCATGATTTTGAATGATGGAATGATTACATATACATGTTGATGATTTATGTACATTCATATGGATTCTATGATAAGTTTTAAGGTGAAAACCATATAAAATGACATCCAAATGCCTTGAGAGTTTTTATGAAGGTCATAAATAATATTTTAGAGATGGTTTGCAATTTTTGAAATTTTATGAAATTATATTGAATTTATATGAATTTTCTAGTGAAGAAAATATTAAAGTGGATTAATAACTATTTTTGGTTAAATAATAAATGATTTAGATTTGAAATTTTCATATGTTGGAAAACATATTAAAAGAGATTTTCTGGAATTTTTGTAGATTTTTCCTAAGCGTTTTAAGGGTTATATAAAATTATTTAAGGCATGATACTTAAATGTTCTATATAATTAAAAGAGGGGAAGCGACTTTTTGTAAAATGATTTAAATTATAAAATCTGAAAGTTGGCAGCCCATTTGACAAAGTGTAGTATTTTTTGTTGGTAAAGAAAGAGGCAACCAATCATAATTTGACACGTAAGGCATGTTAGGTGAAAAGAACTATTTGCTACATGTTTTTCACTATTTCGACACTGTTGGCGCTAGGTTCTGCCTCCTCATCTTCGCTTCCAACATAGTCAAAATCAATGCACATAGTATCAGTTTACTGGTACGTAGAGAATTAGATGTAGGCGGAAGATAGAGAGTCGAAACTAGGGTATCCGAAGGGGTTGAGGCTGTCCTTTTTTTTAAATTAAAGCAATATGCCTGCTTGCTTTCGACTAAATGGCTTTCGACAAAATAGCTTTTAACCAGGTCAAATGATTTAAAGGAAGTGGTTTAAATTAGGTTTTGCCTTTGTTTTTAGATAAACCTTTGATGAAGTCGAAATCTTTTGGCTATCGCCTTTTTACCTTTCCACCTAGTTGGTTTCAAAAGGGTTGTTTTCTTTTCTAAAAACATGACCACCTCTCCAATGCTTTCGAAGGGATGCTTTCACACCATCACTTCATTACTTAAAAAATACTTTCGAAGTAGTTGCTTTTGAATTAAATATTTTAAGACCTTTTTCTATAATTGAAGTAAAACCCAAATGGTTTCGAAACAAATAGTTTTAAAAGATTTCAAGATGCTTTCGACTTTAATAGGTTTTTGATCCATTTGCTCTACTTGAAGGCAAAATCCAAATGGTTTTGACCGAGATGTTTTTGAGTGGTTTTGAAAGGTTTCCACATGTTTTAAATTGAATCCAAAGTGCTTTCGAAAGGATTGAGTTTTAACTATTTCGAAAGGTTTTAATGAATGGTTTCGAAAGGGGTGGTTCCCTAGGGTTTAGAAATGATAGAAAGGAAGGTTTTCTTATGTTTTCGAAAGGAAATATTTAAAAGGTTTTCAAAGGGGATGTCTAGTATGCTGAACCTTCCAGATAAAAGAAAGGAAATGTTTTTCTAATGTTTTCCAAAGGCAATATTTAATGGTTTCGAAAGGGTTTTCTAATGTTCTCGAAAGGGTTACCTTCAATAGTTTTGAAGGGTTTTCTAACCGTTTTAAACAAATTTTTTGAATATAATGGATAGGCAATGTAGCCTAAGTATTTTCAAGTTAAAAACGGTTGACTTATTTTGTAAGGATAGTCAATCCTCATTAAATCCCATCGACATTATTTTGAGTAAAGTATATATAACATATCGAAATGGCTTTAAGTAAAGCTAATGATATATTTTCCTTGTATAGATATATGATTTAAAGGAATTAATCATTTTGAAAAGGTTCTCAAGGAAAATTTAGAAGGTAGTTAACTCTAAGAAAATAATTCAGACAGTTAGTCCATTTTGTGGGACGTCGGTCTAAATTTCGGACAGTTAGTCCAATTTATAGGCAGTCTGCCCAGTTGTATAGACAGATAGTCCATTTGTAGCGTAACGAACCTTGCTATTATATTATGGGCAGAAGCTCACATATGACCTATTTTACAAATAGAGAGTCCATTTATTAGCATAAAAGATATTGCTACTTTTATATAATCGGTTTGATTACCAGTTTGGTTGGAGGAAAAGGATTGCAAAATATATGTTTTGAAAAGGATATTAGTGAGGGGAAACCCATTCCACTAAGCAGCATGGTTACACTTAATATCAGTAAACCGAGGTGTAACATAATTATTCTCACTAGGCTTTATATTTGACTCGAACTTTTTGTTTCCTCTTCAACTCTCAGGTACTCAAAATTGTTTTTTGTAGGGTGAGGGTTGAGGTTTTCAGGTTTTAGTGTTTTGGCGAGTAAAGCTTCTGAAGTGGAGAAGGTGGCTGACGGATAACTAACTAGGATTTGCAGTTTCATTTTGTTTTGATTTCGCTTATATTATGTCAAATATGACTATATTGCTTTAATCAACCAAGGGGCATCGTCACATGTCGCTCTTGGCGTATTTGTGTAATGATATATTTAATCATTGCTTGGGAGACGTTAAGGGATTATGTAACATGGATATGAATTATTGTTTTGAAATGTAATCGGCCAAATGTCATTTTTGAAATCTATGATTTTGTTCACATTCATGTGCTTCTTATATTATGGATACCTTATCATTACCGTATTTTGTCACCGGAAGTTAATATTATGGATGACTGCAGCATCTATAATGCTTAGCTTTTGGCCTCCAAATACAGGATGCTAGAACTTAGTATCAGATCATGGTTTATGAAAATTTTTGAACTAAAAATGGTTCTTGAAACATAACCTAAGGAATTTGAGTAGGTTGAGATATGGGATAACGCTACAGACGTACTTGTATTTGCTGTATATAAGTATACGCTTTAGCTCTAGCCTCCTTTCTTTGTTAGGATATTTTTCTATGACTCATCAGATTTGAATACAGATATGGAAGACAGAAGAGGAAGAGTTAACCCAAGAAAGGAAGGCACCGATGGGAATGTGAGGCCTAACGTGAGAAGAGGTCAAGGTTAGGCACAAGTGTAGAATGTGGGTGTTGAAGTCTAGCAGGTTGGAATGGAAGCTATGTATTAGTTTTTCAAGAATATTGTGCAGGTGGGAGTTGTAGCTGGAGTGTTGGGAGGAAATGCTGCCGGAGCAGGGGTTTCGGAAGTTTCGGTAGTTAACCATTATGCTAAGCTGAGTGGAGATTACACCAAGCTTGGGGGGAAGCCGTTTGTTGGAACGGAAGATGTCATTGAAGTAGAAAATTGGTTGTTGCATTGCGAAAGGATTTTTATAGATTTGGGGCTCAGTGATGAGCAAAAGAGGAGGTTGGCATCTAGGCAGCTTTAGGGAGCAGCTCTGTTTTGGTGGAATAGTGTGACTGCGGCGATGGAGGAGGAAACTATGTGTTTGTACCAAAAAAATGAACAACACTCGTCGGATGTAATTGAAGAGATTAGAATGAAGAAATAAAACGAAAAATGAGGCTAATCTAACAATCACACCAAGAAAATGAGCAGTAACAGAAAGAAAGCTAGAATTTATAGTGTTTCAGCGTAATTTTCTACGTCCACTTTGAAGGTTTTGATGTATATTGCTGATTAGAAACTAAGTTACAACAGTAAAACAGCTAGCACTCGATTTACACTGGAGTTCCACTCAAGCAGTAGCATAAAAGTCCCTTTTTAGTTGCAATGGAGGTGTTATTTATAGGTATGGAGTTGGAAATATCTGCATTGAATCTTGGAATACTCTTTCTCAAGTTGAGGTGCGCCTACACAATCGACCTAGAGTCATTTGGGATCGATCCTTGATCAATCCAACGTCTCTTCGTATCGATTAAAAATTGCCCCAATCAAGCTGCAATCGACCATGAAGCTCCTGTTGTTTTGAGAAACTTGCTGTGAAAATCTCATTGCATTTGGAGTTGTAGTTGTGGAGTTATTGATCGATCAAGGTTGCAAATATGGAGTGGCTGAAGCCCTCGTATCGATACCTTCATGTCGATGATGTGGTATGTGCATTTTGTGAAGATCCGTGATTTGTGGATAGTGGCAGGACTGCTTCCTTTGGGTCGACTACTTCTTTCAGAGCTTTAGATACGTGGCCTGCTTCGTTGGCATCCATCAACTACTTCCTTTTCGTATCGATGCCCTCATAGCGATTGTTGATTCTGTTCTTCGTATTGGTCAAGTAGGTCATCGATACGAAAGGGAAGCTGCTGGCTAGATGAAGTGTGATCGATCTGGAAAGTACCGAAGTCCATCATTATGAGTTCGAACCATATGGGTACGAATGATGGATGTCGAGTGCTTGAGTTACATTCATTTCGTATCAATACTGATCGATACGAAATGGTTCTTACGAACAATGGATACAGATTAGTATGTTTCTCATGGGCCCTGACCGTTCCATAACTTGAGCATACAAACTTCGATTGGCTAAAATCGGAATGTTGCTTTGCATAGCTCTGTTTGTCATGTCATGTTGATTGTGGCCCAATCCAGACTCCGACCAAGTTTTCCTATATCCATCATGAAATTGAAGATAACTGATCTGTAGAGCAGATTGTCTTCAGTCTCTAGTCAAGTCCTTGGTATCACAGCCTTCCCAAAAGGTGGGTAACATTTTCCCTCCAAAGCACGTCATATGTGAACATGACATGCTTAGAAGAGTTTCCATCTTTATTCTGAAAGACTTAATCTGATTCGCTGAATACTTGTTGTCCCTTCGTCTAGAATGTAATTTTCAATAGACATGACTCCTAATCGATTTCCAATAGTATAAATGTTGAGTGGTAGGCTGCTAATGATTACGTAGTTTCTGTTGTAGCTAAAGGTCAAGTGTTAGCAATTCGTTGTTATTGTTCTTGTTGTCACCAGGTGAGCATTCAATCCATGTTAACTTCAAAATTCAAATGTTAGTATAGCATGTAGGTACATGTATGTATTTCGACCTGACTCCCGTTCACGCTTTCACGTTCACGGGTCGTTGTCAATTTTTTTTCACTTTCTCTCTTTTTTTAAAAATGAAAAAGGATTTCGGTAAAAAACGTTATTGACATCGATTTATGGTTCCTTTTGGATCGAGTTTGTATCAATCCTCTCCTGGATCGATGTGAAATTTGAGTTGTAACAACGATCGATGGTTGTTTTGACAAATCTCTTCGTATCGATCCTCTCATGGATTGATATGGGGTGCATTAGAGTGGATTTCGTATCGATGGTGATCGATACAAGATGAAGTCACAAAAGTCATGTTCCATAGCGATGGTTACGAGTTAGTTTGAATTGTTGTACAAATGTGTTCTTCGTATCGATGGATATGAGAGTTACAAGCACAAACGCACTGAAACGCTTCGTATTAATGGATACGAGAGGTAGGGATTCAGATGCATTTCGTATCGATGGATACGAACGATCGAAACACAAGTATGTGGTGCATTGGTATTGATGGGCTTTTGACTGATTCATTCGATGAGAAAAACTGGGATACAAATTGTTTTTTATGTCGGATACGAACAGAGTATAAATACCTTTTTATACTTAGCATACTTTTTCATCTTGCTATTTCATACCGATCATAGAAAAGAAAAAAAGTAAAAGAAAGTGACTATTCTTTGTCTCCAACCCTAGCCTGATTGCCCAAGCCAAATCCCCTTAAAACTTAGGTAAATCACTGATTGAATCATGCTTATAATGGTGAGATTCGATTTTCGTGCCCCCTCGTTCACCATTACAGCCATCTTCGGCATCGTTGTCGCCGAAGGGTAGCTGAGGTGGAGTGGAGTGCGTTGATAATGGTGATTTGGAGAAGAATGAGTATAGCTGGAGAGGAAAAAGGAATACAGAGTCACTAACTCCAGATCTGACTAACTCAGGTGGTGATCTCACGTTGATGCAAAGGGATGGATATGGAGTCAATCTGGATGTATGAAGTTTTAGATATAGTTGATGTGAAGGAATTTTCATGGATCGATTCACTGGATCGTATATGTGATTGATGCGAAAAACTACATCGATGGATGTGGTGGAAAGTAGTTTCTATGATCGAGGAGAAAAGTAGGCATCTGGAAGCGACGCGGAAGGTATAGTTAGATGATCGATCTGAGGTGAAGCAACTCATAAGCGATCGATATGGAGTAATTGATGATGGAAGATCGATACGAAGTGCTCGATCAAAACGAACTAGTGATCGATCTGACTGTTTTGACCGACATGAATGTTAGCTTTAGGGGAACAATCCAGAATGAATTATGATGGATACAAATTTCATGATTTTTGCATACTCGAACACTTTACCTCGATGAGCTTTAGCCTTACATATTTGGACTCGACCTTAGAACTTCACATATGACTGTCCTTCAAGGCTCCTCGATGGAACTGTAACTTGTCAAACAAAACAAAATTTTAATATGGATCGTTCTCCAAAGTTAGAATGACATGGTTGAGATGGTCAGCAATGACGGTTGCTCCGATTGAATCTCGAAGTCTCGTTTCTTTACCGTCTCTTAACCTTGTAGAATTTTAGAGTATTGTGCAACAATTCAGTACAAAACATGATCACTCACTTTGCACTGGAGGGATATGGGTTTTTTTTACCATCTAATAGTGGTTTTTACTAAGTTCAATAGTTATGGATGTTGGAAGTTCAGAACAACAAGAAGCTCAAAGTCCTCTATTCTCCAGAATAGATAGGCCGGACATCCTGGCTGATATAGTGAATCCTGCTTTGGATGAACTGCTGGATGCAGTGGTGATAATGAAACCTATAGATTTTGCCCATTCCAAGATAAAAGAAGAAGTCCTAGGTAGAATTTGCCTTAGGCAAGGGTTGTCTTTTGAAGAAGTCTGGCTACCAGGTCCGAAAGATAGAGCACACTGTCCCCGAAAGGGATTCACCGCATGAAACAGATTTATGTGCTGGGCTGGAACAATGGCCCCATTCAACCAATTCATCAGGGACGTGCTGTTTTATCTGAGGATCATGCCTTCTCAGCTTCATCCAAATGGATATGCATTACTCAACAGCTTGTATATAATATTTACGTAACATCTCTTTCGTCCCCAAACTGTCGACAAGATCAAATATTTATTCAATGCCAAGATTCTGGTAGATACTCCATCATTCAACTTCCTAGAGGCTGTTAGGAACTACCAAATGGTGGCAGGCATAAGGAGAAAGTTGAGCTACTTCAAAACGTAGTGGTTCTAGTGAGATGCCCTCCGGGATTTGCCAGGCGATGGCTGGCCAGAAGTAAGTGCTGTTACCCTTTCGATATTTAACCATGACTAGATAATATGGAGATCGATGCTGAATACATTATTGTGTTTCTTTTACAGCTTCTATTCCACAGCCCGAAGGAGCGCAATATAAAGAGATAGTGAGAAATCTCCAAGCAGTGCCTGCCGAGCTAAGAGACATGGATGAAGTTCTCACCTACCATAATTTGATTGTCGTCGGGCTTTTAGAAAAAGGAAAAAAGCATAGGGCTCATGGAAATTCCAAGAGTAGCCCCAGCATGATAAGGAGGAATACGGGATCTGGTCGTGCCCCCAGTCGAGGGAGCTCAGTCCATGTCCGACATAATAATCATCGAACCACGGGATGATGAGGGTACATAAGCTGGTCATGAGCCTGCGGTCGTGCCTCTGTAACGCCCTCGGCCATCCGAATTAAAGAGAAAGGGCAAAGCTTCTGTCTATAAAATCAAGAGGCAAAAGACTACCGAAGCAACTCAATTTGTGACTACCTCCGTAGGTCCGAAGACCTCTTCCCAACAGATAGAAAGCTCACTTAAGGGGTTATCGGATATTCCCATTTTTGTGGACAAACCGCTATCCCCTAATCTTAGGTTAAAGGGGCTCCACTCCACTTCAAGAACCGGTGCAGGCCTAACTTCAATAGATATAGGGTAGTCACCTCCAGTACACAAAGCTGCTACAACCGGTCGGTTGGGGGGTTTACACATGCATACTTGCACTTCATGAAACTACACGACATTCCATCATATGCTTCTCAATATCCAGTGGTGACTGGTTTTCTTCTTCTTTTTTGCAGATACAATGGTGAAACAAGGTTCTAAGCATGATAAACTCTACTCCTCGCGCCAGGCATCTGGATCTCATTTTGGATCTCATCGTCGCGAGAGTGAGAGAGTTATGGGCATGTCTATCATTCTAGTTGGGAATGTGAGCTCTATGATGGGAGAAAGAAAAATCACATTAAAACAAACGCTACACCAGGTCGCGATCTCTGCCACCGAAAGCGCATTCTAAACCTTCCGCCCCCTGTAGGGCCTCTTCTGAATCTTTGCACCAAACAGTGCCATCTCATGCTCCAAAAACCAACGAACAGCATCGCAGAAGTGAAACAGCCACTCCTGCAGTCGTAGAACAAACCGCTATAGAACCAACGGACGAAGGAGCCCTCTGTATTGTTAAACTGAAGAAAGAATTCCCAAACATATGCTTTGATGGTTCATACTTTCCCCCCCAACTTGAAGAAAATCTCAAACGATATAGAGAAATTGGTGTAAGACTACGTGCATGATGCATACTTCTCCATAATGAACCAGTTGAATCTTAAATATGTTATTATCCATAATTCTCTTTGTATGTCGAACCCAACTAGGAGCCCAACCAATCTTGACAACATATGTTTGAATATGCCTATTTCTTGTCGAGATCAACCTTTCTTTTCTGACTTGTTTGTTTCGAGTTCATGGGTTTTAGGGTACTATTGGGGATGGATTGGTTAACAAAGTTTAAAGCTATCTTGGACTATGTTAGAAGGGTGATCATAGTAAAAGGTGTAATAGGTAGAAGGACTGATATATGTTGTGGAGAGCCTAGGGGGTTGATGATCAGTTTTCTGTATTCCTTTGAAGTACCCAAAGAGGAGATAAGGAATATACCAATTGTTTGGGATTTCTAGGATATTTTTGAAGAAGTGCATGGTTTGCCTCCTTACTATGAAGTAGAATCACGTATTGATTTAATTTAAGGAACCAGATCGATTGTACGACCTCCTCGAAGGTTAGTTCTAAAGGAAAGAAGAAAATTAGAGAAGTAGACGTTTGATTTATTGCAGAAAGGTTCGATTAGACGTAGCACATCAAGTTAAGGATCGCCAGGAGTGTTCGTTACCAAGGAAGATGGTTCTCTTAGATTATTTATGGATTACTGAGAATTAAATAAGAACACTATTACGAAAAAGTATTATTTATCTAGGATTGACAACATGTTTGACCAGCTTCATAGAGCTCGGATTTTCTCAGTTGGATCTTGCCAGTGGTTTTCACCGATTAAGGGTAGCAGAAGAGAGTGTACCCTTAACAGCTTTTTGAACCCCTAATATTTTTTTCGAGTGGTTAGTCATGCCATTCAAATTGACTAACGCACCCGCATATTTCGTGGATTTGGTGAAAAGAGTGTTTCGGAATTTTCTTAACAAGTTTATCCTAGTCTTCATTGATGACATCCTTGTTTATTCTAAAATGGAGGAAGAGCACAAATGCCATCTTAATGTTGTTTTAAGTACTTTAAGAAGTCATGTTTCATATTTTAAAGGCAAATTTTTCTAAGTTATTTCTTGAAATCTGATGTTAGATTTCTAGGGCACGTAGTTTCGAGAGAGGGCATATTAGTGGACCCAGCTAAAATGGTTACAGTTCAAGATTGGAAGAAACCCCAAAGTGCAACTGAGGTTAGGAGTTTGTTGGGTTTAGTAGTTTTCTATAGAAGGTTCATTAAGGATTTCCCAAAGATTGATTCTCATCTAACAAAGTTGGTGAAGAACGATGCTAATTTTGTATGGACACCCAAGTGCGATCAAGCATTCAATGAGTTAAATGAGAAGTTGACAAGTGTTTCCATATTAACTATTCTAGATGGGAGTGAAGGACTAACTGTGACGACCCAAAATTTTCGACAAATTAAATTGGAATATTTAATTGATTTTATATATTTAAAAGTAAATTTTTAACTTCAATTTCAAATATCACCATTTATTGGTTAATTTAATTTTGAATTAAACTATTGGAAATTGGGTTAAATGTTGAATTTGGAGTTTTAAGCTTGTTAAAAATAATTTGAAGGCTTGTAAAAAAAAAATATTGACAGTACTGAAGATAGTAAAAGTGTTAAAATTGAATTTGGAAGTGTTTTGTTAAGTTTTGAAAATATATCATTTAAATTGATATTTAAAAATAGCCTTTCAAGGCACAGTCTCGAAATTCGACGAAACCAGTTGCATTGGATCCGTAATATTATATTATTATTGAATTTCAATTTTCGTAGTGTTTGGATTTGTTGTGTGAGCGTACGACATATAAACGCGCTGAATCTATTTTGGAGATTCAATATAATAAATTGGGTCCAAAAAGCTATCTTCTCCATACGATCAAATTAAGACTCGAAACCTTTTCCATTGCGTTCAGAATAGGGGTATAACCTTATGAATGCCTAATGGCACGCCTCGATTGGAGGTCGAGATTTTGAGCTACGATTTTCAAGATGGTTTAAATTTAAAATTTAAATACAATATTTGACCATTCAAATTTCTTGTCGCTTCAAAACTTATTCCCATCGTTTCAGAATACTGTAGCTTGTTGACTCGAACAAGCTAACAGCTTCTCTTATCTTCCCCGTTTCCTCTCTAAACCACGTAGTAGATGGATTTAATTAAACAACGGCCGAACATAGTTTTGTAAAAAAAAACAAATTAATCAACCCAGATATGGTCGTGATTTATTTCCTCCCCTCAATTTCATTTTAGAATTCACACGGTAATAAAAGAAAAAATGGCAACCGTAATCAAAACGAAACAAAATTGAGGAGCCGTGGCAAGCTCGAGCTCGCGAGCAAGGCCGCAATTGATTTCGCGTAGAAGAGGGGATGTCGCGAGCGCAGGTTGAGTCGCATCGACTTGGTTTCGAATTCGTCGAGATGGCGGCGCTAACAAGAAGGGGAGGCGAACGTATGGCGATCGATGGAAG
This sequence comes from Allium cepa, assembly GCA_030765085.1. Lineage (NCBI taxonomy): Eukaryota > Viridiplantae > Streptophyta > Magnoliopsida > Asparagales > Amaryllidaceae > Allium > Allium cepa. Next base: position 241,679,246 of record CM060944.1, read on the forward strand.
AAGGCCGATGTGGGTTTTGTTGTGATGGTGACGGCTTCGAGAGTGATCTAGGGCTTCAATTGCGAGAGGCTAGGTGTCGTGGGGGCTAGCAAACATCGGTCAGGGAGGCAAGGAGTCGAGACGATGGGGCTTCGTGTTTGATTGGGCACAGGAAGGTAGCCAGGCTCGATCTAGAGATTGGATTTAGCAGTAGGTATAATTCTATTTTTTTAATTTAAATATAATAAAATGTTTTTTAAAACAGAGAAATTTTTATATACATATAGATTAGAGGATAAATATGTGGCAGTTAAGTATAAACATCTCTATTTTAGTTTATCCATATGTAAAGATTAATATATATATATATATATATATATATATATATAATATATTTTAAATGGTTATAGAGATTATTTTATAGTTATATTATATTTATATAGATTTTGGGATCTATATATAGACCATTTTTAAAAGGATATGTATTTTCAAGAATAAAAAGAAAATTAATTAGTTAGAATTAAATTTATAGTTAATCGAATTAAATGGCAATTGATAGTTCGATTTGTTTCGAATATTAATAACCAGTATAAATATTTATACAAGGTCAAATCGTGGATAAAACGAGACGAGATGGAAGTGGATTGCGAATTAAAGATCAAAGGTGAGTTAATCTCACTCATCTGGGTTATTTTAAATTTAAATGGTTAAATTTAAATAATTGATTGAATGATTGAATTGATTTGATGTGTTATATTATATAGTAGTGTATAGTATATATTGGAGTGATTGATTTCCCGCATTATATAGCGGATGAGACCCTATGCGCCGCATAATAGCGGATGATATTATATTTAAAAACCCATATATCACGATATTCCACCTCGAAGTGGAATTGGTATTTTATATTGTGCTAACATCTGTTGATGTAGGGAAACAGGTTAGAGGGATCCAACTGGATTCCTCAACATTTATTTAGATTATTTAATATTTTCTGTTATGATTATTTGATATTCTATAATGAATTATATTGGAATATTGAATGTTATAGTTTGCTTGAATATATTTCGGTACACTGAGTTATCAAAATATATAGAATTGAATTTTTTAAAAGAAAATAAAAGAGTGAATTTGTAAGTAAAATAATTATAGAGAATTTGAATAAATTGAAGTAAAATTGGAAAAGAATAAAGGTGATTTTAAAATACTAATAAATAAATTTCGAGTATGGAAAGGGGATTTTGAATAAACAGAGAAATAATGAATTTTAAACCTTAAGTGACATTATTTAAAGGAATAAAGAATTTATTTTAAAAATCCAAGTTTTAAGTTTATTGAAATAGATAAAGAAGGAATTTATTTCAAAATGGGGTAAATTGGAAATCAATTTGGAAATTGATTTAAGTGTTTGAAATTGGAAATTTAAAGGAAAATGTGACTATGGAATTTATAAACTGGGTTTATAAAAGTGAAGTAATATATCAGTGGATATTTGGTTGAATAAATTCACGATGGGAATTTATTAAAGAAATGGGAAAATTTGTTTAAAAATAAATAGTGCTTTATTTTTAAAGGATGTGAAGAGAAGTATATTTCCCTGGATAGCCAAGTACGTTTTCAAAGTAAATTTTTAAATATAGTTAAAAGTTTTAATGTTGTTTTAAAAGGCATGTTTTAGAAAATTTATTATTTCTAAATGTTTAAATTCCAAAGTAAATATATTTTTCTAGTCCATTATCGTAGTAATTAATTAAAGGTGACTTGATATTTTGTTTTGAAAAGAAAAAATCTAGTTTAATATTTTATAAAGTAACCTCATTTTAAATATTCCTAAAGTATATATATTTAATAAAGTATTGAAGTAGTTTCAATTTAAATGTTAAAGTATATTTTATAATAAAGTGTTTTTAAATTATTTTCAAAGTCTATAGTTTTGGTGCTTGGTGTTTTCAGTGGAAATTAATATTTGGGAATTCATCCCATGAGAAGAGAATGGCTTGAAACTGTTTTCAAAAGGGTTGAAAATGGAAATATATCTTGTGAAAATATTTTGAGATTAATAAATAATTTGGTGAAATTATTTTGTTGATGGCTGTTTGTGAATGTTAATTAATAGTTAAATAATCGACTATCAATATTGGCCAAATGCGCTGATTGTTTCGAAGAGACCGGGATCAGGATTAATTTCTCGAAAACTACATCGATCCGGTTTGTAAGTTTTCGTGAGGAAGACGAGTTCGGAGTCAAAGATAGAGTAGTGAAGTGCAAGGGCTAGTCGCTACTAATCCTGAGGATGATTCCAAAATGGATGTAGTAGGAGTAGTGCCTTCGGCTCCGTTCGAACCCGGGACGGACTTGTATGGACGAATGCTTTTGGAACATCGTCAGGTGGATGATGAGCATTCTAAGTGAAACATTCTAAAAGGTAATGCTTAGCCTCAAGCCTCATCAGCCGGGAATGACTGAAAATCAGGGGTTATGCAGCAAGGCTAGGTGGGTAGCACCCATTTCGGGTAAGGTCATCCCTGTCTAGATGTCCCTTTTTATTCGGCTTATTGGTGTGGTTGCTGATCCCAACCATGGGGTGATCTAACTCGGGATTATCCAGTAAGGAGTAGTCCCGGTCTTGTGTTGCAGGGGGTCAGAAGTGATCCTCGGTATGCTGATCTAGACCAGGTACCGTGACAGGTGGTACCCCAGTGCCTAGTCATTAGTTGGAAATCCATTCTCCCTACGTGCCTGTACGGTTTTGATTGTGCCCAACTATTGCTGAAACGTGAGATGCAAGCATTTTAGCTAGATTCCATTTTACTTTCTATAGACACTATTATAATATAAGAGAATTTTAATAAAAAGTATTTTAGCTATCGTAAGGTAAAAACCCGACATGTTTATTTGTGGCGTGGTCTTACGAGATGCTTTTGTTTTCAAAAGAATTTTGAAACTTTAATAATCAACTTGAGTGTGGTTTTCTCACGCTGGCATTCCAGACTGACTCGGGTGTTATTTAACTATAATGCTCGGGTCAGACCGTGTATTATAGAATACAGGAAAGGTTGCTATGGAGTTTAAGAGATGAGCTGGATGGCGATACATACTTCCGTATTTGTGTTACATATTCCGCTATGTATATAGATTGTGAGGACAGATTATGATTACTGTCCTTTTGTGTGTTATGTATACTCTGATGATGTATGTATCAACAGATATAGTATTTGTTTTTGGTGTAAAGATCTATGATTATCTATTATATTTTATTCCACTGTGATGCTTAGATTCTGATATTGTTTTCTATCTTCTTCTTCTACCTCTTCTTCTTTAACCCAAATGGTTCGTATTTCTGTTCATCTTGAGTTGATTGATATAGAATAGTGTTGACTCAAGGGGTACGGATTTGCGGTTCGTTACACTAACAGTTTACATGGATGCTTGTAGGACTGGATTGGGAGCAGTTTTGATGCAGAATGCTAAAGTAATACCATATGCGAGTCGATAGTTGAAACCTCATGAGGAAATTTATGCTATGCACGATCTAGAGCTTTTGGCAGTTGTCTTTAGATGAAGGTGTGGAGGCACTATCTTTTGGGTGCAAAGTTTGAGTTTTATATAGATCACAAGTCATTAAAGTATCTTTTTATCAAAAAGGACTTGAACTTGAGGCAACAAAGATGGCAGGAGTTTCTTGCGTCCTATGACCTAAAGATTCTTTATACCTTAAAAAAGAAAATGTCGTTGCATATGCATTGAGTAGAAATGTGGTGACAATTGTAAATTTGGAAATTAAGCCAGCACTAATGGAGAGAATTGCATATTTCCAGGAAGAAGACCCTATTCTAGCTTGACTTAAGAAGGATGTTGAAGATGGAACTATGTCTGGTTTTTAGATAGACTCTCCAGGCATTTTAAAAATGAATGGAAGGATTTGTGTGCCAGATGTTAATGGAATTAGACAAGACCTGCTGAGAGAGTGCCATTGGTCAATGTTATCTATCCACCCAGGAGTAACTGAAATGTTTCAAAATATGAAGAAGACCTTTTGGTGGAAAGGGATGAAATGAGACATTTCGATTTTCGTAAATCGGTGTGCAAATTGTCAAAGGGTCAAGAGTGACCAGTAGAAGACTATTGGGTTACTCCAACCACTGGAGATACCGAATTGGAAGTGGGAGCAAGTACCATGGACTTTATCGATGAGTTAAACAGAACAAGAAGAGCTAATGAAGGCGTTTGGGTAATTATAGATCGATTAATAAAGAGCACCCACTTTATTCTGGTGAAGTCAACAAGAACTACAGCTTCTTTGGTGGATTTTTTTTAAGGGAGATCATTCATCTACATGGAATTCCTATAAGTATAGTTAGTGATCGAGATCCATCTTTACCAGTCGATTTTGGGGACAATTGCAAGCTGCTTTAGAGACAAAGTTGAATTTTGGCATGGGTTATCACATGTAGACAGACGCACAAACCGAAAGGGTGAAACAAAATTTTGGAGGATCACCTGTGAGCATGTATTTTGGATTTTGGAGGTTCTTGGGAAGATCATCTGTATTTGGTAGAGTTCTCTTATAATATATGTTACCAAGCTAGCATTGGCATGGCACCATACGAGGCTTTATATGGACAAAAATGTAAATCACCTTCATGTTAGGTAGAGACTGGAGATCGTTTGGTTTTTAGACCAGAGATAATTCAGGAAGTATCAGAGAAAGTGGCTATGATTAAGGAAAGTATGAAAGAAGCTCAAGATCTATAGAAAAGTTATGCCAATTAACGAAGAAGTGACTTAGAGTTTGTGGTAGGGGATTTGGTATTTGTGAAAGTTTCCCCGGTGAAAGGAGTTGTAAGATTCAGAAGGGCGGGAAAGCTAGCACCTATATTCATTAGACCATTTTGAATCCTTGAGAGAATTGGATCGTTGGCCTATAGAGTGGAATTTCCTAAAAGATTGTCAAAATTCATAATTTCTTTCATGTATCTCATCTGAGAAAGCATGTTCATGTTCCATCTTTGACTATTGAGACATTTTCTCAGGAAGACTTAGAGATAGAACCAAATTTGAGGTAGTCTGATATCTATTTTATATTGTAGATCGAGATGAAAGGAGGTTGAGGAACAAGGTGGTTAAGCTTGTGAAGATTTAGTGGAGTGATGATCCGCCGTGATTGTACTTGGAAGACAGAGGATCATATTAGTAAAACTTACCCTGACGTAATGTCAGGTTAGTTATTTGTTGTTTAAATGCATTATGAATGTTCTATTATGGTATAATATATATATTTTGGATTGTCTTTTGTTTATTAATTTCAGGGATGAAATTCTCCTAAGGGGGGAATGTGTAACGACCCACAAATTAATCGCTTTGTATTTGAATATTTAAATAATTTATAAATTTTTAATTAGTTGATTTAAATAACTAAATAAACATATTCTAAATAATAATTAATGATATTAAATCATTTTCAAATTTCGTTTACTAAAATAATTAACTAAAATAAAATAGAAAATGTGACTTAAAAACATTTCTCGAAATTTCAACCTTTCAACGTCGAAAAGTCATCGAAAACGTTGTGCACATTTTTGTATCACTCATATTCACATGCGCACACATGCACATATGTCATATGATTAGATAATCAATCTGTTAAAGTTAATAATCAAGCTTGGTTTAAAAAAAGAACTTGACATAAAATGCATAAAATATATTAGATAACCTAAGGAAATTAATTAGATAACTAATACATAACCTAAACTAGTACACAAGGCATAGTATAGGTGACCTAGGGGTTGCATGTGTGCTTAGGTTAGTGGAAGTGCATGGCTTCTGACGCAGCAGATATTAACGATTGACGACGAAATGATTATTTCGTGTCAAACTAATCGAAGAACGATTAGATGAAGTAATATGAATCAATGGATTGAAAGATACCGAATGCCCAAATTCATTGTTCTCCAAACGATACTGAATTCTAGCTATCTTCGACACGTTGATCGTGCACGATACCGTGAGAGAAGATCTACAATTCTTCGAACGTTGATCAAGCGCACTTGATACCGTGAATTGGCTTCAACAATCGTTGATTCGAGCGCACTCGAATAACCGAAAGTGGATATAGGATATCACACTCAACTACCAATTTCAAAAGAGGCACAAAGCACTCAAACAAAGTTTCATTCAAAAATCAATCCCCTTTACAATGACCCAACATGCCTATTTATAGGTTACAACTCACACTGTCTGCACACGAGCTAACACAGAGACCGACCTACGACCTAACTAAGGTCGTTAACGACCTAACCACATTCACGACTTAACAGGTGCCGCGACCTACAACTCACGATATAACATATTTACAACATCACATAAATGACTTAACAAATTCAACATATATGCGACCTAATTATAGAACACAATGACCTAACACCGGCCGACCTACGACCTATATTACAAACGACATAAGTCCAATGCAACACAAGAATACAACAAACAACCTTTCCAACCTTGCGACCTAAACAAGTAGCGACCTAACACATTGAGCAACATGCGCGACCTACATGCTAGGTCATAGCTCGTTCACCCTGGTAGGTCGTTGGAGAGACTTTCACATAATTCACGAACTCTGTTAGGTCGCTGGAGCTTGGTCGAGTTAGATCGTAGCTCGTTGCCTCCTTCGAATGAACATTGCTCGTTAGGCTGCGTGGGCTCGATTGATCAAAGTTCGTTAGGTCGTTTGGACGACCTACCACTACACTAGGTCGCTGCCCTCCCACATTCATTGTAGATTGCACTCGCGAGCAACCTAAGCCCCTTGAGCACTTCAAGTCCCTTGATTCTGTAGAATGCGCTGCTTCATCATTAGCCTGGGCTGCATCATCCTCCCCAGGTTGGGAAAAATTCGTCCTCGAATTTAAAAGTTCTTCCCCATTGGATTGTTCATCTCCATAATAAGGTATAAGATGTTTAACATTAAACACGTCAGAAGTGTACACATCCTCCGGCAGCTTCAACCTATAAGCGTTTTCATTGATCCGTTTTTCAATCTTTACAGGACCAATCTTTCGAGCTTTAAGTTTATTGTATGCTCCCACTGGGAAACGATCCTTCGTTAGTACATCATATACTAACTCTCCTTCACTAAATTCACGCTTTAGATCGGCAGATCGTTTATACTTCTCATTCGTCTTCTTCAATCGTTCGTAAACGATTCTATGGTATTTTGTCAACCCACCAACGAAATCAGCAGCCCGCTTAATTGTCCCCTTCGGTTGTGACACTAACGTTAAATCCAACGGCCCCTTTGGCAAGCTTGAATATACAATCTAAAATGGACTGAAACCCGTACTACGGTTGATAGCATGATTATGAGCAAACTCTGCTTGACATAACTTCACATCCCAACTCGTCAGATTATCCTTCACATGACACCGCAACAAATTTCCCAACGATCTGTTCACAACCTTTGTTTGACCATCCGTATGCGGATGATAAGCATTACTAAATATCAACTTAGTTCCCACCATCTTCCACAAACTTAGCCAAAAATGACTCAGAAATCTGGTATCCCTGTCAGAAACTATAGATTCTGGTAAACCATGCAAGCGATAGATCTCTCTAAAGAACAACTGTGCCACATGGACTGCATCTGTCGTCTTCTTACAAGCAACAAAATGTACCATCTTCGAGAAACGGTCCACCACAACATATATAGAGTCATTTCCCCGTTGAGTCCTCGGCAAACCCAACACGAAATCCATGCTTATATCTACCCATGGTTTTGCAGGCACAGGTAAAGGCATATACAATCCCGCATTTGTAGCTGTCCCTTTCGAAACCTGACAAACATGACATCTACGCACAAACTTTTCAACTTCCCGCCTCATCGATGGCTAATAGTAAGACTGAGAAATCAACTGCAATGTGCGATCTCTACCAACATGTCTCTCTTCATGCAACTCTTTCACAATTTTCATTCTCAAGCTACAGTCTGGTACGCACAATTGATTCCCCATGAACAGGAAACCATCCACCAATATAAACTCATCAGTACTCCCATCCTTGACTTTCTCAACAATCTTCATAAAGTAAGGATCTTCTTCAAACAATTTTGGCAATAGTTCAAATCCTGTCACTTCAACCTTCATCGTTGTCAACAAATGATTCCTCCTGCTCAAAGCATTAGCTACACGATTAGTCACCCCTGACTTGTGTTTCACAACAAAAGTAAACTGCTGTAGATACGGGACCCATGAAGCGTGTCTGGATGAAATTTTGACTTGCCCTTGCAAATGCTTCAAAGCTTCATGGTACGTATAAAGAACAAACTCCTTCTGAAACAGATAATGTCTCCAGTGCTTCACAGCTTGAACAATTGCATAAAATTCCACATCATAAGTGCTATATCTCAACTTAGCTCCAGACAACTTCTCACTGAAATAAGCAACTGGTCTTCCCTTCTGACTCAATACTCCTCCAATCCCAACCTTCGATGCATCAGTATGTAACTCAAACAATAACTGAAAATCCGGCAAAATTAGAATTGGTGCGGTCATCAAAAGTGTCTTGATCTTCTAAAAAGCAAACTCTACTTCCTCTGTCCACACGAACTTCTTTCCTTTCATGCAATCGGTTACAGGTGCCATTACACTGCTAAAATGTGGAATGAATCTTCGATAAAAAGATACCAAACCATGAAAACTTCTCACTTCAGTAATTGTCTTGGGTTGTGGCCAACTCCTGACAGCTTCCACTTTGCGTTCATCCACTTGAATACCTTCCTTTGACAGAACATATCCCAGAAACAAAACACTGTACGTCATGAACACACACTTCTTTGCTGCAGCATAAAATTGCTCCTGTCGTAGAATCAACAGTACTTCTTGCAAATGCTGGACATGCTCTTCCATACTCCCACTATAGATCAAAATATCATCAAAGTAAACTACTACAAACTTCCCAATGAATGGTCTGAAAATCTGGTTCATTACTCTCATAAAAGTACTAGGAGCATTTGACAAGCCAAACGACATAACCAACCATTCGTGTAGACCTTCTCTAGTTTTAAAAGCAGTCTTCCACACATCACCCGGTCTTATACGAATCTGATGGTATCCACTCTTCAAGTCAACCTTCGAGAACACAACAGCCCCACTCAACTGATCAATCAAATTATCGAACCTCGGTATAGGAAACCTGTATCTCACAATGATCTTGTTTAGAGCCCGACTGTCCATACACATCCTCCACGTCCCATCCTTCTTTGGTACTAATAAAGCTGGCAAGGCACATGAACTCAAGCTCTCCTGAACACGCCCTTGTTCTAACAACTCCTCCACCTGCCTTCTCATTTCCTCATGCTCTTTAGGACTCATCCTGTAATGTGGCCTGTGAGGTAGTACTGCTCCTGGAACAAGATCTATTTGATGTTGTATGTCCCTCAACGGCGGTAATTCCGTTGGCAGTTCTTTAGGAAACACATCTTCAAATTCCTCCAACACGGGCTTGACTTCCTCTGGAATTTCAATTTCCTCACCAATTTCACGCCCGGTCAATAAGAACACTTCAGGCTCATCTTCGACTTCTTTAACAAATTCTTTCAGAGTCAACAAAGTCTTCAGCTCCTTAATCTCTTCTGATTTTCTCTCTCCTTGCTGTCTCTTCTTCGGAACTAAAATGATCTTAACACCTTCAAACATAAAGCTGTAGCTATTGGTTCGACCATCATGCTGCACTGCTCGGTCATACTGCCATAGTCTTCCCAAAAGCAAGTGACAAACATCCATCTCCACCACGTCACACCAGATCTCATCTTTATACTTCTTCCCAATAGAAAATGGAACATGAACTCGTCGATCCACCTTCACCTCTCCTCCTTTCTTCAACCAAGCTAACTTGTAAGGATTTGGATGCTTCTCCGTCTTCAACTTCAACTTTCTCACAGCTTCAGTAGAAATGATATTATCACAACTTCCCGCGTCGATCACAAATTTACAAACCTTCCCCCGAATAGTGCATGTCGACTGAAAGATATTACTCCTCAACCAACTAGCTTCTTCTTCTTGCTTCGGTGTCAAACAAGATCTCCTCATCATTAGATTACATCCTTCATCTCCTGACGCTATATCCTGTTCATCCTCCTCAGCTGGACTAGAATAACCTTCACCAACATCCTCACCTTCCACTTCAGCAATCATTGCTCGCCTCTTTGGCTTCGGACATTCATTACTCTTGTGGCCCACTTCCTGGCAATTATAACATTTGAAACGGTTGTTGACCTTTGCCTTCTCAACTTCTTTCACAGCTGGTTTACTGACAACTTTAGAAACATTGGAACTCCTACTAGCACCCTTGTTCTGAGTATTGTAACTTGGAAACACACCACCTCCTCGTCTTCCTTGTTTCTCCCAAGCAAGTGCTTTCTGATGTGCTTCTGCAACAGATCTCGGATCAAACATATTCACCATGTCCTGGATCTGCATTCTCAACCCTCCAACAAATCTAGCAGTCAATTGTTCCTCCATCTCCATAATGTCATTTCGAGCAATCAGTTGATAAAATTCATCAGCATAATCATTAACAGTCTTCGTTCCTTGCCTCAGATTCTGTAACCTCTGATACATGAGTGATTGATAATTGTAAGGCAAGAATGTAGCCTTCATCAGCTTCTTCATCTTCTCCCATGATTCAATCTTTGACTTCCCCATTCTCTCTCATGTAAGTTTGGTCTGCTGCCACCATGCCATAGCTCTACCTCTCAAACGAGTAGCAACCAACTTAACTCTTCGATTCTCAGGAACTTCTTTGAAGTCAAAAATTTCTTCAACATTAGACAACCAATCAAGAAATTCTTCTGCTACCATTCCACTCTTGAATTCTGGAATTTCCATCTTCATACCCGACTCCCATTGTCGGTCATCCTCAACATCCCGACACGAGTTTCGAACTTGGTCTCGATCTCGATAATGAATGCTAGCTCTGTCACCCTCTTCATCAAAATCAAATGTACGTCTATATTGATCTCGACCATCAACATCCCTTCGATCACGCATGTCTCTCTTCATCTCGATATGGCTCATCTTCAAACTCACGTGGAGTTCTTCTCTCTTCTTGTCTATATTCATGGTGATCCCTTCGCGATGAAATTGATATATCTCTTCTTTCCCTAAAAGATTGTGGCGACACCCTCCTCGCTTCCGTAACCGATGGTGAAACCCTTTTTCCTCCATGGTACGAGACTGGCGACCTTCTCCTTTGATTCATATCTATCATCAATTTCTCCAATCTACCAATGCCTTCATCCAACTTTTCGTTGAATTTATTGCTAATGCGTTGTTCCATTTGTTCAGCATTTTCTCGCTTATACAAATCTTCAACATTTTGATGACAATTAGCTCTTCTCAGAGGCATGATTGAATCTTAAACAAATTTCACAAACACAACTTTCGGCCTTGGACACTTGATGCACAGCTCAAACTCCAACTAGCTCGGCTCAGCCTAAGACAAACTTCACTTTGGCGCGCAAAACTCCAATGAGAAAATTCAAACACTTTCCGAATTTTGACCCAAAATGATATGGATCGAAAACTCCCAACTTGTTGCAACTCCACGTTGAACACGATGAACACCAAACTTCTCAAGAATGCAAACTTCAACTTCAAACTCCTTGGCTCCAAGACTCGGCTTAGCTATGATTGGCTAAGTCTAGCTCTGATACCAAACAGACGCAGCGGATATTAACGATTGACGACGAAAAGAAGATTTCGTGTCAAACTAATCGAAGAATGATTAGATGAAGTAATATGAATCGATGGATTGAAAGATACCGAATGCCCAAATTCGTTGATCTCCAAAAGATACCGAATTCTAGATATCTTCGACACGTTGATCGCGCACGATACCTGGAGAGAAGATCTACAATTCTTCGAACGTTGATCAAGCGCACTTGATACTGTGAATTGGCTTCAACAATCGTTGATTCGAGCGCACTCGAATAACCGAAAGTGGAGATAGGAGATCACACTCAACTACCAATTTCAAAAGAGGCACAAATCACTCAAACAAAGTTTCATTCAAAAATCAACCCCGTTTACATTGACCCAACATGCCTATTTATAGGTTACAACTCACACTGTCTACACACGAGCTAACACAGAGACTGACCTACGATCTAACTAAGGTCGTTAACGACCTAACCACATTCACGACTTAACAGGTGTCACGGCCTACGACTCACGATATAACATATTTACAACATCACATAAATGACTTAACAAATTCAACATATATGAGACCTAATTATAGAACACAATGACCTAACACTGGCTGACCTACGACCTATATTACAAACGACATAAGTACAATGCAACACAAGAATACAACAAACAACCTTTCCAACCTTGCGACCTAAACAAGTAGCGACCTAACACATTGAGCAACGTGCGTGACCTACATGCTAGGTCGTAGCTCGTTCACCCTGGTAGGTCGTTGGAGTGACTTTCACATAATTCATGAACTCTGTTAGGTCGCTGGAGCTTGGTCGAGTTAGATCGTAGCTCGCTGCCTCCTTCGAATGAACATTGCTCGCTAGGCCGCGTGGGCTTGATTGATCAAAGTTCGTTTGGTCGTTTGGACGACCTACCACCACACTAGGTCGCTGCCCTCCCACATTCATTGTAGATTGCACTCGCGAGCGACCTAAGCCCCTTGAGCACTTCAAGTCCCTTGATTCTGCAGAATGCGCTGCTTCATCATTAGGCTGGGCTGCATCAGCTTCCATGTTGCATGATAACATTTGTATTATTAAATTGTTTAAGTTAATTTAAATTAATACTCCACTACTTTTCCTATAAATGTCCACCATCTTCATACATTTTCTACTTTACATATTCACTTCTATCTTCATTTCTTAGCTCTCTATATACATGAACACTTCCATAACTACTACAATTATTTCCAAAGTCAAAAACTAGTGAATACACTACTAAAAAATAAAGCTAAACTCCTTACTTCACTTACTAAAACCATTCTCTACTAAACAAGACATTATACCCCTACATATCCACCATGGCTGAGCCCCATATAGTCTAGGCTGATCCCAAAATCTCCACTAAGATCCACTGAATCGAGCGATTTGCGTAATATAGTTTAGATCCTATCGCATTTGTGAAGTTAGTGAAAGTTTGGTTAAGTTAGTAAGCGCTTTGTTGAGTAAAAATCTCACTTTTCAAAATCCAAGTTTGAAACTTTAAATATAGTTCATTTATATTGTCGGTGTATCCTTATTGGATATATGTTGTTTATAGTGGTTGTTGGCTTGACTTATGCATCGAAAAGTTAATAATTTGGAAGTTAGTTATTGACCTGACAAGTTAGCGAGCTAAAGTCGAAATTTTGCAAGTGTTGTTTCATACCTGTTGTGTAAATGTACATCGTATGTTTATTTGCTTACTCATATGTTGTCTGATGACTCGATGGATGAAAAATGACATGAGCTAGTTTGCTGAACTGCCCATATAGCAATAGTCAGTATACCGGCAATTTAAAATTTTCACATTTTATCCAAACCATTGGTTTCAAATTTGTACCTGGGTTTTCTTTACATGTTAAATGAGTTATTGAAATAATAATGTTTCAAATTTGATTAATTATTTGATTAATTATTTCTAAATTTAATTTATTATTTAGTTAATAAGGATTAAGGTTAACCAATTAACTTATTAATGACGTGTTCTAAATTTAAATAATCACTTGGTTAATGATGTTTTGTAATTAATTAGTCATTTTATTTAACGACGTTTAAGATTAATTAATTTTCTAGCAATGATGGATTAAAGTTAAATAATCAATTTACTAATGATATTTTTAAATTTAATTAATCCTTGTAATTAGTGACTTTTGAAAGTTAATAAATCTATTTAACCTTAATTAATCTTTCCTTAAATAAAGCTTGAAATTAATAAAACACTATTAAATAATGTTATTTAATTATTTAATTTATTTAGTTAATTATATTATTAATTAATTGAATTAATGATGTTTTAAAGGAGATTTACCCTTTTTAATTAAAGATTATTGAAGTTGGTTAATTAACATAGTTAACAAAGTTTAAAAGTAAATTTAACAATGTCATAAGGATGTTTTAAGTTGTTAAATCCTTTTTATAAAGATATTTCGAAGTTAGTAAACTCTTTTAACAAAGTGTTTTAAGGCTAATACTTGTAATGTGAAGCCAAGTATGAATTTGGGTTTTTAAAAGAAAAGTTTGAATTGTTTCTGGAAATGAATTAATTTTTGTAAGGCGATTCACTTCTATGGAAATGGTTTATTTTTACAATTAGCACTAAACATCGAAGAAGCAAACTTGTCGCTAATTCAAAAGTTAAGAATAATAGTGAGACTTGACTTTGACGTAACACTACCTTGACTTGTCAGGTTTTATTCTTAATCAAGAAATAGTACAAGTTTTAATTCGACGAGTGGTGATAAGTATACAAGACTTAATTTCCATAACGATCATTTTATATCCTCGATAGTTGGTTTCTCAGCTATTGGTTACTTCACCTTCTTTATCATCATCATTCTAAGACGTTGTGTTGCTTCTTTGAGCATTGATATCCTTTAATGGAAATGACTAAATCAAAAGCGTGAGAGGAAGCCATGCTAAGTGGGGTTGCTCCCATTAGGGTGCTTTCACATCTTATCTAGATTAGATTCGCCAACGCTATTAGATATGAAATATTAAAATACTTGTTAAAATTTGGTGGGGTCCAGCTTGGTATTGTCCAAGAAGTGTTACGGAGTATATGAGCTTCTCAGAAGTATATTACAAGAGGTACACTTCAAGGGTGGTGCACCTTCCTATTCATTTGTTGGAGATTTTCCTTTTCTTATTTGAGTCAATCCTTCAAATTTATTTCCTTATTTGCATTGGAAAGATTCAACCACTCTTCATGATGTTTAATTATTTATCCATTCTTTCCGTTGGATATTGATTTTATGTGGGAGTGAACCTATTCCATGCTTAGCGGCGTGGTCTCACATGCTTGCGTTTAATTTCACACCCATTATTTTAAATTTTTTACTCATACCAGAAATATCATCTGATTCTAGTTTTTTGTTTCCTTTAAACTCTCTAGTACTCATTTATTTGAGTAGTCCAAGAGTAGCAGGTCTTTCGAGGGCTCTTTTGAAGACGACATCCGAGCAGGAGGCTTTCATCTTCTTAGTTATCTATTCTACTGTATTACCTTATTTGTGTATGTGTATTTTATAGCAGCTTATGTAAAGGCATGATATTATAACTGCCTAAGCCGATTTGCAGTACTTTTATGTAACTCCGATGACTCTTTGTTAAGGATAACTCGATTTACTGTTGACTATTATGTTTTATTTAGCAGTTTTGTTGTGAGGTTTTCTATTCTGCTCTTTATTTCACCCTACGATGATTCATCTTTCCAATGCTTCGGCAACAATACACGAACACTGTGGATGTGTTAAGTGTTGTTCCTAGGGGATAGAAAGGTGGGTCATCGCAAATTTATAATTTAATTAATTAGTAAAGTTTTTTGAATTTTAAAATCACTTTGGTTCTAAATATCGAGTTTTGTTTAAAAGAAGCTTTCTTACAAAAGTGTTTTAAATTAAGGGATTTCTTTGTCGATTTCCTTTAAGTAATCTCAAATAAACATGAACCCTAATGCTAATATGGTGACTAATTTATGGGAAGTAAATCATCTTGTATGTAGCACTAAAAGCCAATGAGCAGGCTAATCCTGTATTTGTGAGATCTAAAATTTATTTCTAGTCAAGAAATAGAGTAGGTCAAAATATTAGAAACATGATAGATATGGGAGGATTAATTTCTATAAATGGGTCATGTTTAATTAAGTATATGGTTATGCATAAGTAAAATCTATATAATTTCACCAATAGTAGTTTGTCCGCGATCAATAACTTGACATGTTTTAACTCAGGAAGCATGTTTTGTTTATTCAAGTTCCCCAGTGATGACTCGAATACTTGTTGCATATTTTCAAAGAACTAGAATTGAGTTAGCCGGGAATTACCTCTTAGTTTGGAGACACCGGTTTCATAATAATATTGTTTATCCAAACCAACCACTCTAAACAAATGACATTCATGATGGATCGTTATGAAATATGATATGGAGTTGTACTATTCTTCCTAAGGGTGATTCCAAAATGGAAGATAGTAAATGTGGAATGTTAGTTCGATCCTAGAACAACTTGTATGGATGATTGCAATCATTGCATTGTTTTCTGGAGGGCATTAGTAAAATTCCAAGATGGCCTGCTAGAAGGGAAGGTAAACATAACCTCAAGCCTCGCATTCGGGAATGACTAAAATCAGTGGATATGCTTCAAGGCTATGTTGTTCACTACTATTAGGATATGGTCATCATCCAATTTAGATCAATATTATAGATTATGTATCATTAAGGCCCATTTATTTTCTTGATCCCAACCTGTGTGATGATATTCGATGCTATCAAGTAAGGAGTAAGGCCGATCCTGACTCGTAGGGAGTCTATGTGAGGCTCTCGGTGTATTTTTTCTAGAGATTCACTATGATTGGTAGTACCCCAGTGCCTTATCATTGATGGAATCCATTTTCCAATAAGTGCCTTCAAACTTAGTTGTATAGCTATTATGCTGAAATTTAATTAACGTAACAATTTTGGCTATGATTCTATATTTATTTTAAACCTAGACATTATGATAATATCAAAGGATTTTGTCTAGAAAATTTTTAGCTATCGTAAAGTAAAAACTTGCCATGTTTATGTATGGCACGGTCTTACGAGATACCATTGGTTTGGATGTTTTTATAAAGTTAAACTTATGCTTTACTTACAATTGACCCATGTCTAACCCGAAGATTTATTTCTCCCCCTTAAACTCTTGGGTACTCAAAGTTTCATCAGTAGCTGAATAATCAGTTTTCTTTGGAGTATTTTGGAAAGCGGTATGGAGTATGAGCTTTCATCATCATGTATTAGTTGTCTATATTTTCACTATGACTGTATATTATGTATTAGCAGTTTGGGCAGGCTGATATAATTGTCCTTATTGAGAGTAGTACATTTTGTAACGTTTATTTAACATTTTGGAGTAACCATGTATATTATTCTATGATGATGTATATGTAAATCTGAAGTTGTGAGAAAAATCTATGTTTGTTCCTTGTATTTTTTTTTACCCCATGTCCTATTTTTCTGACACTTAGATGTATTAGATGTCTCCTTTGTGTGTAAGAAAGGAAGATCGTCACACTTGGTATTAGAGCTTAGGTTGAGAAAACACCAAGGCCTTGGTTGGGGTCAACTCATTAGAGATAGGGGTAGTAGTACCCTAGAATGAGTTCAGTCTTTTAGAGTGTGGTGTGTATTCATGTTGTTCTAATCTACATTTATATGCTTGGTTTTATGCTCTTTTTCCCTAAGATAATCTCATCTATGTATTCTAAAGATATCTTACTTTATTCAGGTAGTACGAATGAGTACGAGAAGGGGACGAAGAAGGGGAAATATATCACAACCACAAATGGTAGAACCTCGAATGTTAGAAGGGTTGGAATAATGGAAGAAGCAGTCCCAGTGCAGCCATGAGTAAACTTCACAGCTCTATGCAAGGATTTCATAAATCTAGGAGGAAAACTTTCAAGGGTATAAAATCCATCATTGAAGTACAAGTTGGCTATGGTCATGTGAGAAGATTTTTAGAAGTTGGACATTTCTGATGATTAAAATTGCTTTTTTGCATTATAGCAATTGCAAAAGGAGGCAGTGGCATGGTGGGAATCTACCACCGTAGTTGTTTTCAAAGATGAGTTCACTTGTGCTAGATTCAAGGAGGTATTTAAAGACCAATACATGCCATTTATAGACAAAAGTCGACTATATAGAAGTTTCATGGATCTTAAGCAGGAAGACTTGTCGGTGATGGAATATGAGAAGAAGTCTAATGAGTTATCTCATTTCAGCTCTGGGCTTATTGACACACTGCTAAGGAAAAATGAGATGTCCATGTTGGGTATCAGAGAGGAGTTCCATGAAAAGATGACCACTCATGTGAAGGGACCACTTGTGGAAATGGTAGATATGGCATTAAGATATGAAGTGCTTTTGAAGAAGACGCTAGTAGTAGCAGCACCGAGTGGCGGTACCATTAACTCGAACAAAAAGAAGTTTAATATGAACTTGAAGAAGAAGAAGAAGGGGAAGGGAAAACCAGTAGGAGGAAATCTAGGAGGAAAGTTCGAGGATGTTACATGTTTTAAGTGTAATCAAAAGGGGCACATTTCACCATATTGTCAACAAAAGGATACTATCTCTTCAATGGTTTAGAAGACGCTTTGTTACAATTGCCACCAGCCCAGGCACATGATTATGGATTTCCCATTGATGAAAAAGGGAGAGTAAGCTAAATTTTATGCTTCTAAGGGCGAGCCCTCAACCTTTGAAGATGTTAAAGGAAAGGGAGTATTGGAAGGTACTTTACTTATTAGTGGCGTTTTTGTTAGATTTTTGTTTGATACCAGAGCTTCTCTTAGTTTAATTTCTAAAGAATTAGTAAACAGATTAGGGCTTACACTGGAATTGGTAGAAACCCCTATCTGCATGTCAAACCCCATGGTGGTATGACTAGTCTATGTTTAATTTGTAAGAATGTGAAAATTTCCTACCTTACCCATCATTTTCCATGAAACATGTTTGTGCTTGATTTTAAAGGTTTTCATGTTTTTCTTGGAATGGATTAACTAGCTAAGTATAGTGCTATCCTTGATTGCATTAATCTGAGTGTAGTGTCGAAAGCCAAGACTGGAAGGGTATTGGAAAGAATATCGTGTAAGGACCCAGATAATTGCATGAGTAGTTTACTTTATTCCTTAGAATCATCCCAAGAAGAGTTAGAGTCTATTTTAGTACCTAAAGATTCCCATATATTTTTGAGCCAATTAGCATTTTGCCTCTCCATTGGGAAATTGAAATTTATATTAATCTAGTTCCTGGTATGAGAACAATTGTTCAACTCTTACATAAAATGGCCTAAAGAGAGAAGCAGGAGATAATAAGTTAAACCGATGATTTGTTAAAAAGAGGATTGATTAAACCGAGTCATTCGAGTTGGGGATCAGCGGTAGTTTTTAAGGCTAAGTCCAATGGTTCTGTAAGATTGTGTGTAGACTATAGGGAATTGAATAAGCAATCCATTCGGGATAAGTATCTGTTACCCGCATAGATGATATGTTTGACCAACTTCATGGAGCTAGAGTGTTTTCCCAAATGGATCTTGCTATAGGATTTCACTAGTTAAGGGTAGCAGAGGACAGCATACCCTTAACTGCTTTTAGTGGGCCAAATTTTTTATTTGAATGCTTAGTTATGCCTTTTGGGGTTAACCAATGTAGTTGCATTTTTAATTGATATTATGAATTACTTTTTTAGGGAAGTTGTCAACAAGTTCGTGTTGGTTTTTATTGACAACATTCTTACCTACTCAAAGACTGAGGATGATCACAAAAACCATTTGGAAGTGGTATTGGAAACATCAAGGAAAAATGATCTTAAGACAAAGTTTTTTAAGTGCCACATTTGGAAATTAGAAGTGAGACACATAGGATATATAGTATTACGAGATGGCATCTAAGTTGATTCGACAAAGGTATCCGCTGCACAAAATTTCAAAAGACCCTAAACTCTCATAGAAGTGAGAAGCTTTTTAAGGATGGTGGGTTATTATAGAAAATTCAGCACGGATTACTCCAAGATCTCCTCGCACTTGACTAAATTAACAAAGAAGGATGTTAAGCTCGAGTGGACTTCAAAGTGTGAGGGTGCATTTCCCAAGTTAAAAGAAAGATTGACTGGTGCCTCTATTTTGGCTATTATAGGTGGAGGAGAGGGGTTAACTGTTTGGACACGTGTAGAGTTAATTTGGTTGCAATGTTGATGTAGCATGGGAAGGTTATAGCCTATGCAACTAGACAGTTAAAGCCTTACGATAAGAATTATGCAATGCATGATTTAGAGCTATTAGCAATAGTATTTGCGTTGAACATGTGAAGGCAATACTTGCTGGGTAAGAATCCTTTTATTCCTCTAGATTTGTTTCTTTAACCTTTATGGATTCTAGTAAGTGACATTCCCTGCTTTAAATAGGTGAAAATTTTAAGCTCTTCACGGATCATAAGTCCCTGAAGTATCTTTCACTCGGAAGGATCTAAACCTAAGGCAACAGCTGTGGTTGGAGTTCCTAGCAGCTTATGACTTGGAGATTCTCTATATGCTAGGAAAAGAAAATGTGGTGGCAGGTGCTCTAAGTAGGAATGCAGTTTTGGCTCTTTTGGAAGTCACATAGAGACTATTTGAAAGGATTTCTAGTAAGCAAAAGGAAAATAAGCACCTAATAAAGATCATCAAGGATGTTGAGGAGGGGCAGTATGCAAGTTTTATGATGGATAACAGAGGCATTTTGCATACAAATGGGAGGATATGCATCCCAAATGTCGATAGCCTTAAACAAGAATTTTTATCGGAATGTCATTGATCCAAATTGAATATTCATCTAAGTGTTTCTAAGATGCATCAAGATAATGAAGCAGTTGTTTTGGGGGAAAGGGATGAAGAGGAATGTCTCAGTATATGTCAGTAGATGTTTAATCTATCGGCAGATAAAAGGAGATCACTAGAAGAAGGCTTGGTATACTTCAACTCTTATAAATCCCAAATTGGAAATGGGAGATGATGTCAATGGATTTTATCAATGGTTTACCTAGAACCAGAAAAGGAATGATGGTGTGTGGGTTATCGTGGTCCGACCAATGAAGAGTGACCATTTTATATCGAAAAGACAATAAGGATTGCAGCTTCTTTGGTAGAAATTTATATAATGGAGATTGTATGATTACATGGGGTCCTAGTAGGTATTGTAAGTGATCGTGATCTCATCTTTACCAGTCAATTTTGGGAGGCATTGCAAGTAGCCATAGGATCAAAGCTAAGCTTTAGCACATCATACCGCCCCCAAATAGATGGACAAATGGAAAGGGTAAACAGGATCTTAGAAGATCTTCTGAGGGCATCTAATCTAGATTTTGAAGGATTGTGGGAAGATATCTTCACTTTATAGAATTCTCCTACAACAATAGGTATAATGCGAGCAAAAGCATGGTACCATATGAAGCATTTTATGGTCTTTCATGTAAGTCACTAACATGTGGGGTTGACATTGGACATTAGCTAGTACTTTGGACCGGATATGATTCTGCAAGCCATGAAAAAAAAAATTGGTGATCAAGAGAAGGATGAAGGAATCTCAAAATCGACAAATGAGTTATGCAATAAAAGGAGAAGAGATTTCGAATATTCCGTCGGAGACTCTGTATTTGTGAAGATTTCCCCGATCAGAGGATTTGTTTAGTTTGGAAGGGCTGGAAAGTTAGCACTAGGTACGTTGAGCCTTTTTAACATTATTGAAACAATTGGACCACTCGACTACGGAGTTCAATTGCCAGAAAGGTTTTTGGGGGTCCATAATGTTTCCACGTGACCCATCATTGATTGTGGAGTTAACGGTTCAAGAGGATTTGGAACTCGAACCAAAATTGACAGTGATCATACATCTGGTTTATATTGTGGACCATGATGATAAGTGATTGCAGAATAAGGTAGTGAGTTCGGTTAAGATTCAATGGATCGAAGATCCCAGAGATTGTACTTGGAAGATTGTGGATCATATGAGGAAGGCTTCCTGAGTTGATGTATGTATTGTGCATTGCTGTGTTATGAATGCTTAGTGTGTGTCTTTAGTATGGATTTCATGATATATAATGTAACAAACAGTAATTTTCGACTTTCGAAAATTCGACATCGACACTCACTTTATCGACTGCCGAGAAATCGAAGGTCAAAAACCGGAATGTTATGGGTTTTAAAAAGAAAAGAAAAGAAAGAAGAGAGGAAAAGAAGAAAGAAAAAGAAAAATAGAGGGAAAAGAAGATAGACAATTTTTTTAGAAAACAGAGAATTAGAAAAACAGAAGATAGAAGAATTTTAAAAATAGAAAAAGAGAATTTGAAAATAGAACGGACAGAAAGGAAACAAAAAGAACAACAACAGAATCTCACAATTCGCAGCGGAACAACATATAATAATGAATGAATAATCTTTAAACAAAGAACTATATCAGTTACTACATTACATCACATTTCATTACATATAATATATGGCCTTTTGAGTTATTTTTATTTATCTCCTTGTTTGTTAATTTAAGGATGAAATTCTTTTAATGGGGGAGGGTGCAACGACCCGGTATTTGATCACTTTAATTATGGTTATTTTAAATATATTTTTAATAGTTAGTTAGTGGATTTTATAACTCAAATAAAATCTTTTCAAATACATCTAGTGATGGTGCAATGGTTTTAAAATTTGTTTACAAATATATTTAGTTCGAAGAAAAAATAATAAATGTGATCGAAAATCGTTTTCTGAATTTCGACTTTCCGTCGTCTAATAATTATCAAAAACATTATGAACTATATGGTTTGAATATTCAAATTAATTTATAAATAAGTTACCACATTTCAGAAACATATGTATATATGTTTATTTAAGTTATTTAAATATGATACGACATTTAATGAAAGTTTAAATAATTTTAAAAATAAAAGTGGAAAAATTATCATAACATATCACATCCTCAAAACACTAAGTACATAAAGTGATTAGGCATGTTGGCTTAATAAAGAGGGAGTGGGACAAGGATTTTCGAAAGATAAGAGAGGAGGGGGACAAAAGGATGATGCGGCATAAAATGTGTGGAAGTTAGTGTACTTTAGGTTAATTTGGTAATTTGATTTATCCACTTGTATATATACAAAATACCTAATATTTCCATCATTTTTCACTTTGTTCCTACTATGCAAAATTTCCTCCATGCTTCATAAAATATTTTCAAGGCTTCCACAGCAAATTCTAAAGTTTGAAAACCTAAGCTTTTATCACTTTTAAAACACTAAAACCTTGTTCAAAAACCTCCTCCTTCCACTTCGACATCTCCTCTTGCCAAAAAAAGTCCACACTTACCCTTGATAGCCTAGGAAGAACCCTTTTTACCCCTTAGCCAAACCATATAGCCACTTAAGCATTTAGGTATCTCATTTTTCCAAGTTAAAAGTAAAGACCTAGGTCATATTCAAGTTCTAGTTGAAGTTACCTTGATTTGATTAAGCTTTGGTAAGTAAAGCTCTGTAATGTATTTAAAATTTCTAACTTTAGTTATGATGCATATTTTGTTGTTAAATTATTGCTTAAATGTTTGGATATGATGTTGATTTGTATGTATACATATATTCTTGAATGTGATATATAGTTCAAATTAAGAATCAAACTTTAAAATGTGTGTATGCTATACGGATGGAAAGTTGTAATCTTGTTTGTGGTTTGATATTATGTCATTTTATGTTATGATCCTTAGAAAGTTCGTATATTGACTCGTTTAAGCGACAAAAAGATCCTCTGTTTTCTAAAAATTAGTTTTACTTAAGCGTTTACTAAAAAGTTCTACAAAATTTCCAAAAAATTTACTTTTTAGTTTCAAAAAAATTTTCAAGTTATAAATTAGGTAAAATTATAAAATAAAGGTTTAAAAGGCTATTTAGTATGTTAAACTAGTTTTAGAAGTTGCGGGTCATATGGCGATAGTCGCTATGGAAATAGTTCGTAAAACAAACCAACTATGCAAAATTAAAAGTGTTCAACTTAAAGTATATTTTAGAAAGTGTTTTCCAACTTGTTTTAAGAAATAAGAAGTAATTGTTATTCATTTATTCATTTGTTTATTGCTTATTTATTTAATTAATTAAGTAAGATAACTAATACTTAATCATTAGTTAACAAAGGTTATTAGTACTTAAGTGTTAATCAAGTAAGTTAATTAATTGAAGGTTCATTATTATTTAATTATTAATTAATGGTTAAACATTATTAAATTATTTATTTAAAGATTGATTAATTATTATTTATTTATTTATAAAAGGTTTAATTATTAATTAATTATTAATTAAGTTAGGACTTAGTTAATATTTAAATTAGGACTAAATTAAGACTTAATTAATTAATAAAGGTTTTGAATTTTAAAATCGCTTTAATTCTAAATATCGAGTTTTGTTTAAAAGCAGCTTTCTTTTTATAGAAGTGTTTTAAATCAAAGGATTTCTTTGTCAATTTCCTTTAAGTAACCTCAGACAAATATGAACCCTAATCGTAATATGGCGACTCATTTATGGGAAGTACGTCATCTCATATGCAGCGTTAAAAGATGATAAGTATGCTAATCCACTATCCGTGATATCTAGAATTTATGTCTATGCAAGGGATAGAGTAAGGTCGAAATATAAAAAATGTGATAGATATGGGAGGATTAATTCTATCAATGAGTCATGTTTAATTAAGTATATAGTTTTCCATATGAGAACTATGTATTATTTCCCAAGATAGCGGTTTTTCCACTGTTGATAAATTGACATGTTTTTACTTAGGAAGTAAGTTGTGTATATTTGAGTCCCCTGATAAGGACTCGAATTTGCATTTTTCCAAAGAACCGGAATTGAGTTAGCTGGGAATTACCATCTAGTTTGAAGACATCGGCTTCAGAATAAGTATGATTTATCCGAACAACTCCAAACTAATGACGGTCATGATGGATCGTTATGAAGTATGCTATGGAGCGGTAATATTCTTCCTAAGGGTGATTCCAAAATGGAAGATAGTAAATGTGGAATGTTTGTTCAACCCTAGAACAACTTGTATAGATTAATGCTATCGTTGCATTATTGCTTGGAGGAAATGAGTAGCATTCCAAGGTAGCCTGCTAGAAGGGAAGGTAAACGTAACTTCAAGCCTCGCTCCCGGGAATAACTAAAATCAGGGGATATGCTTTAAGGCTACGTGGTTCACTACCATTAAGGTATGGTCATCACCCAATCTAGATTGATGTTATAGATTGTGTATGCTCGGGGGACATTTGGGTTATTAATCCTAACATTGGACATATTCGACGCTATCTATTAAGGGGTAGGGCCAGTCTTGGCTCATAGGGAGTCCATGTGAGGCTCTTAGTGTATTTCATCTAGATATGCACTATGATAGGTGGTACCACAGTACCTTGACGTTGATGGAATCCCATTTTCAATAAGTGCGGACGGACTTAGTTGTGTACCTACTATGCTAGAAATTAGTTAATGTACCAATTCTGACTATGATTTCATATTAATTTTAAACCTATACATTATGATAATGTTATCTGGCTTTTTCATCCGGCAATATTCAGACTGACTGGACAAGTTAGACTAGACGATCACCGACAAAGACAGCACGGAGAGATGATTATTAGACTCAAAAATCAAGAGAACGTAATGATATGAAGCGATAATCAACCGAGACCAAGAGATAGACTCTCTAGAATATTCTAAGTATAGAATAATGCCTCCTCTAGGCGGGGGATCAATGTCTATCTCTTTCCCTAGGGGATCGATATATATCCTTAGTTTTGTCCCAAACTGGGTGAGAATTATATGGAGTTTCAAGGAAGGCCTCATGAGGCCATATTTCAAGTTTCAAGTCGTTTGGAGTTCGTATGCTCAAGTTATGGGAAAATTACTCACCAATAAAAACGGAACGGTACAAAAGGTGTCGTATAATAGGGAATGATTTAAAAGGGATCGGCCATATTCAGCTTTCACTACATATTGCAACAATGATCAGTCAATAACTCAAAATCTACAAATACTATTAACATGAAACTTGGAGCATAAGCATAATACAACATGCAAAACACCCCCTAGGGATTGCATCCTAATCAAAGGAGATTGTTGGGATCGTCTCTATCCCTTTAGAGGGATCAGTAGAAATCAGAATGCATGTAATACAACTTCACGAAAAATGCGATATCTAACAAACGGTAAGTGGGAATAACATGAAATATAGAGGGAAAGAAGCTAACATCATGGGGGACCCACCAAAAGGATCGCACCTAATTTGGATGCCGAAATAGGGATCGGTACCGATTCCTATCATTGGCTCCAATGGCCCTCAAAAATCTTGTGTAGTCTCCTCTTGGCCAGGAGGTTCTTCTGTCGAAATTCCACCCCTATCTATGCATGTCTTCCCCTATAAATACAGTAGGCGGGGCGTCAGAAAAGGGATCCTTCTTTCTGCTGTAAAGGCTCTTCCATTTTTATTATTTATTCTTGTACTAATGGATCTCAGCTGATCCAAACATTCTAGTAATCATAATCAAGTGCAAGATTAATAAAAGTACGAAGTGTACGTAGGTCAAGATTTCTGAACCGCTATAAAAATCTATGTGTTCATTTTTGATATTTGCTCCGATTAAATTTCATTCCTCTTTTAATCTCTACTAGATTCTATTTGGTGTTGATGCCCATTTTTTGCATCAACGTTTTGATGCTTTCAAATAGAAATGAATTCTCAACATGATTGATCTCGTCATCTATTTGTGGATTCCCATATTCACGAGATAGATCTAGCTTTCAACCGATAAATTTCCTATTCTACTAAGATTTGAAGGAAATCTAGAGGAAGCTAATAGCCATGGTTAGAGGAACTAAGTCTACATCCTGTGAGGATCTGATGATGCTAATGTCTAACGAGGCAAGAAGAACGCTCAATCGACATTCACGTCGATCTATTGCAAATTTCACACAAGGACTGGGATTTGATATCGGTTTGCTGGAATATAGCGTTGGAAATTCGAGTTGGAATCTAACTCGTGTTCAAGGAAAAAAAATCATGTCCAACCATATGCATATATGTTCAAGCTTGAGGATTACAATTTATGGCTCATTGTTAAGTTCATGTTTCGATGCAAACGATAAAGTCCATGGAGCTTGATAGTGTTAAGTCTTCCTTACAC
Organism: Allium cepa; assembly: GCA_030765085.1. Lineage (NCBI taxonomy): Eukaryota > Viridiplantae > Streptophyta > Magnoliopsida > Asparagales > Amaryllidaceae > Allium > Allium cepa. Next base: position 241,706,179 of record CM060944.1, read on the forward strand.
AACATGGTCTTATCTGAATTCAAAACCATGCCATTGTAACAGACCTCTGAATAAATATACATGCTCAATATCGATCCCTCCAAAGATGTCAATGTCGATCCCTACGAAACAGCTATACCGATCCCTCTAACATATATTTATACTGATCCCTCCAGTATATATACCAATCCCTCTATAAGGCATATGTACCGATCCCTTTGCAAGCACCTAAACCTAACAGTGCAGTGCCCCCACATTCTAGATTCAGAACTCAACTTAAAAATGGTGCATTTTATTTACTTCCCTTACGTCCTGTGATTGATCGAGGCATATGGGACCAAGGTGATATAACTCGAAGCAGGCTCTATATATTCCGACCAAAAGTCAAACTCAGGTAATCACACATTCAACCCGAAGCAAACCTAGGAAGTTCAAGCCCAAGGTCAAACTCGGATAAAACCAAGATTTTCTCCAAGAAAATACCAATATGACTCTAAGCACCATTTTTCACCAACCCAGCACTTCAAATTCAACGGTGCCAAGCAAACCAAGGGTTGACTCCAAGCAAATAGAAAATTTCACTGGTCGGACTCCAAGTAAATTATCAACAATCCGTCAAATGTTGGAAAATCATGCATACAACATTCACTTGCATTACAAACAGTCGTAACTTGAAAATGGACCCGACTAATGACAAATGTAGCATTTCCCCCAGTCGAAGCCCATCCGCTGAAGCCATTCAATATGCAGAATATCTCAGGAGATTCAATATGCCAACCATGCCGGTGTATTCTGGAAACATGGACACCCGAGAGCATCTCATGAAATATGAAGTGCGCATGGATTCTTCCAGAGCGACGAACACAACTAAATGCTGATTCTATCCCATGTTCCTCAAGGGAGTAGCGATCGATCATGTGATTTACCTGATTACCACCTGGGTCCATCTCCTCATTTAATCAACTGGCTAAGAAGTTTGTAACGACCTGTAAATTTTCGATAATTAAAATAGCTAATTTGATAAGATTTCGTGATTTAAGGTTAGAAAAAAAATGGTAAATTTATGTATGGTAATAATAACTAGAATGAAATGTAACAAATTTTATCTAAGTTAATTATTTATGAATTGAATGGAATCCCAAATCAATTATCATAATATGTAGCCAAAGGTAATTGAATGAATTTGTATTGTATATGTAATTGTGACACTTATTTGTAAATAATAAACTTACAAGTAATTAAAAGTTAACGGTGATAATTATTTAAGTTACCTATTCATCTAGTTAGTCGAATTGAATTTGTGAACCAATTGCAATTGAAATGAAAGTTTATATATTAGTTGAGTGCATTATCTCTAACTGTAGTTAAATAATAATGTGGAATTCATTTGATGTAATATAGTAAATCGACTGATAATGAAATTTTTATTTAAAAATCCAATATTGAAATCCGTCAAATATTGAGCAATTAAATTGTTTAAATTTAATATTTGGAATTTATTGAATAATTGAATAACGGGAATTGAATAACTGTTTTAATGAAAATGGTTGTTCTATAATTTGAATTTGTTAAATTTTATAAGTTCGTTTGAATATTTCAAAAGATAGCGATTTAAGAATAATCAAATTTGTTTAAATTTAATATTACAAATGTTTGAATAATTAAATTCTGAATTTGATATGATTAATTTGATATTGAAATTTAATATATGGAAATAGAGTGAATAATTGAAATTTGATTTAATATGATTCAAATTGGTTTCCAAAGTGAATGTAAGTTATATTAGGATTATAATAGAGTTAATTAGATTTTAAAATTGGAATTTATTGGATAATTGAATAAAGGGTTTAATATGATTAAAAACTATTTGTAAAATTTTATTTTATCATATTAAAGTTAGAATGATGTTGTAGAACTTTTAAAATCGAATTAAAAGTAAATTTGTGAAAATTGAATATTTTAATATTAAATTGACGAGTTAAAATAGCCATTTTTCAAGCAGTCTCGGATTTCGACGAAACCAGTTTCATTGGATCCATAATGTCATATTATTGTAAGATTTCAAATTTCATGTTAATCGGATTTACCGTTTTTCCGGGACAAGCCAAAACGCCTAAAAATTAGTTTAAATCAATTTAATTTAAAATCGATCATTTATTGCCAAAACTCGCACATATGATCGAATTAGCTTGCGAAACCTGTTACATTGTGTCCAGAACGCGGGGTAAACCCTAGAAGCGCCAGTCACCGTGCGTAAATCGGAGTTCGGAAATTCCGGGATGAATAGTGTTCGTTATATTTTCTATAAAAGCACCTACCTAATTCATTTTGCAAAAGAAAAACAAAACCCTAGGGTTTGCTTCAGCCGCCGCCTCCTTCTATTATCAACGGCCAGAATTTAGTCTCGTTCTTCCCCTTCGATCTCCTCATCCACAAAACGATTCGCGAAACTCCCAACATGGAAAATGTAGAACACACTGAGATCCTTAAATCCAACGGTTGTTGTTTGATTTCATGCGGTAGATTGTCTGAAATTCGAGCTTAAACGCACACGGGTCGAGCACGTTTTTCCACGAGTGGGGACCACCAAGCTGGCTGTGGGTTCAGGCGTGGGTAGAGTGGGGGCAGAGCTTCCAAATGGAGGTGCTTGATCATTCTCTCATGTGTTGTGGAGGTGGGTATGTAAAACCCTAGATAGGTTCGGCTTCGTGGTTTACTGGAGCAAGAACGCGACCTGGAGAGGGAGCACGCATGTGAGAAGAAGAAGCAAGTTGCCAGATCTCCATCAAGCAGAACGTGCGGCCGAGATGTCTTGGGTATAATAATAAGAATAATTGTTGAAAATTTATTATATTATAAATTGTGAAATGTTTAAAATACGATATCTTGTTGATACGAGGTCGGATTGTGATGAAACGAATTGCGACGGGTTCGTTTTGTCGAGCACTACGCAATGGAGCTGGATTGGAATCGTTTGGAGCTAGTGAAAATTTTGGGTAAAATTAAACGCTCGTTTAATTTTATTCGAAAGAAAACGCTGAAACTACATTGAAATCAAGGTGAGTGTTTTATAACGCTCACAACGTACTAAATATCTTTATGCTAATTAAATTTGACATTATGAAGTGTTATGATTTTATTTGTCGTTGTTTGATAAAATTTAATTGTCATATAGATTGTCATTTGAATTAACCGTTGAAAATTAAATTGACTGTTAAATTGAAATCAAAATTGAATTGCGATTAAATTACCTGATATTGATAACTATGAAATTGCCGTGAATTGTACTGTCTATTGGATGATGTATTTCGATGTATGATATTGGTTGATATTTAAATGTTTGGAGGTTTATTTGCTTATATATATGTCCTGTTATGCATACATATGAAACTCTGATTTGATTTAAGTGATATATTTTCATCCCTGACATTTAATTGAAATAAATAATCACTTGGTCATAGGATAGAAAATTATATACGGACACCGGATTGGCTAAATAATAACTTTTAAAATCGTCGATTCGAAATTTATTTAAATGTTTTGATTTAAAAGTTATAAATAGAAATCAATTTATAGAAATCGAATTTGTCGAAAAATTGAGTTTGGAATGTTGAAATAAATTTTGGTTAAAAGAAATTGGTAAATAATTTAAGTTGAGACTTTGAAATTTAAAATCGGGATATGATTGAATTTCGAAAATTTATTTGTTTTAAAGATGGAACATTATTTCGAGCTTTGAGTATTACCACATAAAAGCGATACAAAAATGATACTTTGAAATTGAGCTTGAAATTGAATCATATTTGAAATTTGGATTTAAATTTGAATATTGAAGGATAATTTTGTTAAGTGTTATAACTTGATATTTTGAAAAATCAAGCTCCAAATCGATATAAATTGAAATTGGATTAATTGAAGGTGAATGTAGAATTGAATTGATTTGAAGACAAAGTTGACATTGATTTGAATTGAAATCGAAATTGAATCGATAGAATAGAAATTGAAATAGATTTGAATTAGGAAGTTATAATTGAAATGGATTGGTTTGGAAGCTGTTTCATTTTGTTTTCCAAATTACTCTATTATATAAACCATCTTTAAATACTTAAACTATTTTAACCTATATTAACTATATTAAATTATTTTTAGCCCATCTTAAACCATGTTAACTTATTTTAATCTATTTTAAATCTATTTAACCCATTTTAAATTATTTTAAATTAATTTATCTTTTTAAGTATTTTAATTATTTAAACTACTTTTAAACTACTTAAACTATTTTTCTAAAATTTCAAGCTGGTCAATAAGGTGAAATGTTTATGTTTAAATATTGAATTCAAATACGACTTGAGTTAAATGCAGTTGCAACCTAAATTGAAATTCGAAATAATTTTGAAATCGAAATGAGATATTGAGGGGAAAAATTATATTGAAACGGAATCTTACAATTGAATAGATACGATGATATTTGAAATGGATTTGATTTTTTTTGAAGCGAATGTGATATTTTGATACCAATTATGAATCGATTTGAAATGTAAAAGAGCCACCGGTGTAATAATACGTAGTTATTAAAGTGACCGGGATCGGATATGGACATACTCTCTGTCGATACCGCAAACCACTTTAATAACTATTATACACGGAGTGTTGATCCAGAATGAAGTGGATGGTTTGGTGAACGCGTTGACTGAAGAAAGAGAACGATATTGGATGACCCCTGACATGACTAAAACAGGAGCCGCGCCGGGCCATTGAGGTTCGCCATCTCTAGCGGACACACTTCTTCGATACCATATCTATTACATTTGTGATTCGATTTGGGTGCACCCCTTGATTTGGGAGTGTTGTTTCGCGGTGTTGGGGTAGCTGCTGGCTATGCTCAACATCAGTCTGGATCACGCAACTACTAGTATCCTAGTTGGTATCGCCTCATGTACCTTGTCATACTGATTATCCTATTCGCGACCACTACGTTTTGTTTTGTATTATACCTATGGGGTACCCTCTGATAACCACCAGTTTACGGTGGGGCTTACGCTACTGTATAGACTATGGCATTATAAAAATGTGTTAAGGGTGATTATGGTAACGCCTTAACGCTATTTTGATACTTTATATTACTGATAGGCATTATCTACTTAGCGTACATTACTACATAGTAGATAGTTTAACGGATCCTTGAGAGATGGAAAATCCCGAAACATCTCTTGAGTTATTGCACGCACGTGGACACTGGATATGAGATGTCAAATCCCGTAAACATCTCTGACGCCGTTACACTCATATTTATTTACGATTGATTTAACTTTCATAAGGATATTTTAGTCCTGACTCGAGTGTTTTGTCTTTTCATTACGCTCAGGTCAGTCCTGAGTTTTTCAGATTTTTGAAGATATATTCTGGAGGATGAAGACGAAGATTTGGTATACTATTACTATTATTACCCTTGCATCATGCTATCTGCTGCATTATTTTAATTGTTCTGTTGTATATGTATAACTCTGATAAATGTTGTATAAATAATTGTCAAAGTATAGTAACAGCTTCATGAACTGTTTATTTGACTATTATATTTTATCGTTCCACTGCGAGATTCTATGTTGTTTCATTTCCTTTATTTCTCTTTCTTTTCTTTTCTTATTTACCCCAAAAACCATATTTCCTTTTGAATGGTTTGGAATCGGCATGTGTATTTGATCGTCGGTTTAAACTGTCCGAAATGGCGGGTCGTTACAGTTGGTATCAGAGCTTTGGTTTAGCGATAACCTTGGCTTTGTGGGGTCTGACTCTTTATAAATAGGGTAGTAATACCCTATGATGAGTCACTGAGTGTATACATATGAGAAAGCGTATTTGTTAGTGATATAAAATGTTTTATATTGTGTCGGTTGATTTGTTGAGTGGCCTATGGATTCTGGTCAATACGAGTAATTAACGTCATTGATAGGGATCTCTAAACACCTAAACAGAACAATTCGGCATAGTACAGTTTTGAAATTGGGTAAATGACATAATTTTATTCTAATTATATTTTGTATATAAAGAAAATTTTCAGAAATTATTGTGACTTATCTAGCTTACCTGGTTGTTAGGAATGATAATATTATTGGTTATTATCATTAATTGGATATTGTAATTTAATAAATAAGGTGAATTACAAAACGAACAATGATAAAACACTTGTGAAATGTTTTAAGAAAGAAAATCCTATAAGAATGTTTTATAAAAGTGACTTATAAATTAAAATAGATTTAAATTGGAAAATATTGAATTTAAGACCCGGAGATCTTGAAAAATGGTTTTCAAAGCTTTGTAGAAAATATGTTGTGATATTAGTTGGAAATTGTTTATGGAAATATTTTGAAAGGATTTTAGAGGAAAGAATGAATTCAGTACTCCTCTCTTATGTCGTTGGAAAATAATTTCGGTGATTACCGCGCAGCATCATCGACGTTCATTTTCAAGTCTCAAGGTGGGGGAGACATCTAAGAAGCTTTGCTTTTTCTTCGAAATTATTTTGGGTAAATGGGTTTTGGTTTAAACTCCAAAGGTATGATTTGATATATTAAAGATATAAGTGTATATGTTTATTTCAAACGATTTGAAAAGAACCGGGCATTTAAATTCTAAGTTATGTTAATTAGTAATTTTCAAATTATTTGAATGAAATGTGAATAACCAGAATTTATAAGATAAGAGGATTGAGATATCTAATCTTATTGTTTGGGAAAACTTTAAAGTTGAAAGGTAAAGAGGATTTAAACAAATTAAATTTGTGAACATTCTAATTAAGTAAAATGAAATTCTATAAATTTGCATAATACCAAAATTACATTCTGATAACATATAACAAGACTTACCAAATGTTAAAAGTTAAAATGATGTTTTGGATATGTAATGAGATATTGTATAGATAAACAGAACCCGAAAGTAATTGAAATATACAAGTAAGGGAAACTCAAAAGGAATTAAAATGTATATAAACGGAAAATTTGGTTGTGATAAAAATGTTATAAACTTAAATATAGCATGAAATGATGAATGGATAAATGAAACAAGTAAGTGAACTTAAGAAAGAAGACAAATGAATTGTATAATATCTTTTGTAAATTGGTTATAGAAAATAAAAATAAATTGCATAGAAAATTTTTTAATTTGTAACCATCAAGATAACTGTAAACTAAGAAAAGTCATTTATGAGAGGTTAGACTTTTATTGGATGATTAATAAACTAAAGTGCCGGTTAATAAAATGTTCCACAAATGAATTCGTTATTAACTGAAATTATGAAAATGCAATAAATGTAAACAAAGGAATTTCTTATAGCTAAGAATCAATTGGGAAAGGAAATTGAGTTTAATTAAATATATAGAATGTTTAAAATGAACTTGAGTAAACAAATTCTTTGATATGATGTTTAAGAAAAGATAATGTTAAAGAATATGCTATGTAAAGAAATGAATATACTAACTGAATAATGAATTGTGAATAATTAATTGTAAATAAAAAATAAAATAAAAATGAAAGTCAATAAAATAATTTAATATAGATAAATTGTATAGAAATCTATTGAAAGGTGATACATAAGTTGTATGAGTATTATTTTATTCGCATAACGATTTGATCCAAATTCGAGCACAAAATTTAGGGATGATTTATATCGATCCAAGTTAGGATTTTTCACTCGATTTTCGACGGCGAACCATGGATATGGATTTTTAATTTGATTCTGGAATTCTCTATCATAATATAAGGCTATGAAAGGAGAGTAACAGTTTCCAATCAAGGAACCAAATCTGAGTCCGCACTAGAGAGTCGTGTGAACGATACTAGTTTGAAAGTGAAATTGTGTGGTCGAATAAGCGATTAGATTGATATTGCTCACGGATGATATATGTACGGCTTACAGACTTAATTAAAGTTAATATTGGAAATTTAAGATGCCAAATATAAAATGATTCTTTTAAAATTATATAACAGGATATATATATATAAGAGATAAACCAAATTGAATGTAAAATTAATAAGTTGGTTATGTTGGGTATGATTTGGTTGTTATATGATTGTTACTTGATTGTATATAATTCATTAAGTGTAAATTGAAAGCTATAAGTCATCGAAATCAAATTGGAAGTTAAACGAATTTAAATAGAATTTAATTTGATTCAAATTGGAAGTGAACTAATGTAAATATAAATTACTGAATGTTAACTAATTGAATTGAGAATGAATGTTAGTAAATTCCAACGTTAATGAATCAACTGTGATTAAAATTGAAAGCCAAGTGAGTAAATACTAATGAGAAGTGAATTTATATTGATTGGTTATGGATTTGTTGGATGATAGTTGGATGACAATTGATTTGGTGGATGCATTTGTTGTTTTTTTGCATTTGCTATGTTGGCACATGTAGTTGTTATGTTGCTATATTGTGTATATTGATATTATTTTCATATATGCATGTTTCTCATGGTTTGTTGAGTGTTTAGTAGGTGTGGATTGCGCTTGCTTCGCATTTGGAGCTCGCTTTCACACTATATTAGCCGTATATGCTCGCTAATAATATATAAGGTACATATCTCGGATTACATACCGTACTTTTACACTTTTTTCCCTGTGGGATGCCTCATCACTTGATGAGATGTATATTTGTGATATATATACTGTCATTTTTTTTTCGGATCGAGCCGCGCAAAGGAGACTCTGCCGAAATTTTCTGTAAATTCGGGTGTTAGAAAATTTTTCAAGTTCTAATTTTTTTTTATAACTTGTTTTGATAACTAACTTTTAAAGTTAGAAAGCCGTTCGGAGTAACTTAGTGGAAGCGTAGTTATGACTTTATAAATGGAATTTCATTGTTTTATAAGTTGGTAACTTTGAATAAAATATAACTAATGTTGAATTCTTTACTTAGTTTCTTTTCCCTTCTTTTTCCTTTTCGGGGACGAAAAGTTTTGAGTGGGGGAGAGTGTAACGGCCCATAAATTTTCGATAATTAAAATAGCTAATTTGATAAGATTTCGTGATTTAAGGTTAGAAAAAAAATGGTAAATTTATGTATGGTAATAATAACTAGAATGAAATGCAACAAATTTTATCTAAGTTAATTATTTATGAATTGAATGGAATCCCAAATCAATTATCATAATATGTAGCCAAAGGTAATTGAATGAATTTGTATTGTATAGGTAATTGCGACACTTATTTGTAAATAATAAACTTATAAGTAATTAAAAGTTAACGGTGATAATTATTTAAGTTACCTATTCATCTAGTGAGTCGAATTGAATTTGTGAACCAATTGCAATTGAAATGAAAGTTTATATATTAGTTGAGTGCATTATCTCTAACAGTAGTTAAATAATAATGTGGAATTCATTTGATGTAATATAGTAAATCGACTGGTAATGAAATTTTTATTTAAATATCCAATATTGAAACCGTCAAATATTGAGCAATTAAATTGTTTAAATTTAATATTTGGAATTTATTGAATAATTGAATAACGGGAATTGAATAACTGTTTTAATGAAAATGGTTGTTCTATAATTTGAATTTGTTAAATTTTATAAGTTCGTTTGAATATTTCAAAAGATAGTGATTTAAGAATAATCAAATTTGTTTAAATTTAATATTACAAATGTTTGAATAATTAAATTCCGAATTTGATATGATTAATTTGATATTGAAATTTAATATATGGAAATAGAGTGAATAATTAAAATTTGATTTAATATGATTCAAATTGGTTTCCAAAGTGAATGTATGTTATATTGGGATTATAATAGAGTTAATAAGATTTTAAAATTGGAATTTATTGGATAATTGAATAAAGGGTTTAATATGATTAAAAACTATTTTTAAAATTTTATTTTATCATATTAAAGTTAGAATGATGTTGTAGAACTTTTAAAATCGAATTAAAAGTAAATTTGTGAAAATTGAATATTTTAATATTAAATTGACGAGTTAAAATAGCCATTTTTCAAACAGTCTCGGATTTCAACGAAACCAGTTTCATCGGATCCGTAATGTCATATTATTGTAAGATTTTAAATTTCATGTCAATCGGATTTACCGTTTGTCCGGGACAAGCCAAAACGCCTAGAAATTAGTTTAAATCGATTTAATTTAAAATCGATCGTTTATTGCCATAACTCGCACATATGATCGAATTAGTTTCCGAAACTTGTTCCATTGTGTCCGCAACGCGGGGTAAACCCTAGAAATGCCGGTCACCGTGCGTAAATCGGAGTTCGGAAATTCCAGGATGAATAGTGTTCGTTATATTTTCTATAAAAGCACCTACCTAATTCATTTTGCAAAAGAAAAACAAAACCCTAGGGTTTGCTTCAGCCACCGCCTCCTTCTATTATCAATGGCCAGAATTTAGTCTCGTTCTTCCCCTCCGATCTCCTCATCCACAGAACGATTCGTGAAACTCCCAACATTGAAAATGTAGAGCACACTGAGATCCTTAAATCCAACGGTTGTGATTTGATTTCATGTGGTAGATTGTCTGAAATTCGAGCTTAAACGCGCATGGGTCGAGCATGTTTTTGCACGAGTGGGGACCACCGAGCTGGCCGTGGGTTCAGGCGTGGGTAGAGTGGGGGTGGAGCTTCCAAATGGAGGTGCTTGATCATTCTCTCGTGCGTTGTGGAGGTGGATATGTAAAACCCTAGATGGGTTCGGCTTCTTGGTTTACTGGAGCAAGAACGCGACCTGGAGAGGGAGCACGTGCGTGAGAAGAAGAAGCAAGTGGCCAGATCTCCATCAAGCAGAACGTGCAGCCGAGATGTCTTGGGTATAATAATAAGAATAATTGTTGAAAATTTATTATATTATAAATTGTGAAATGTTTAAAATACGATATCTTGTTGATACGAGGTCAGATTGTGACGAAACGAATTGCGACGGGTTCGTTTTGTCGAGCACTACACAATGGAGCCGGATTGGAATCGTTTGGAGCTAGTGAAAATTTCGGGTAAAATTAAACACTCGTTTAATTTTATTCGAAATAAAACGCTGGAACTACATTGAAATCAAGCTGAGTGTTTTATAACGCTCACAACGTGCTAAATATCTTTATGCTAGTTAAATTTGACATTATGAAGTGTTATGATTTTATTTGTCGTTGTTTGATGAAATTTAATTGTCATATAGATTGTCATTTGAATTAACCGTTGAAAATTAAATTGACAGTTAAATTTAAATCAAAATTGAATTGCGATTAAATTGCCTGATATTGATAACTATGAAATTGCCGTGAATTGTACTGTCTATTGGATGATGTATTTCGATGTATGATATTGGTTGATATTTAAATGTTTGGATGTTTATTTGCTTATATATATGTCCTGTTATGCATACATATGAAACTGTGATTTGATTTAAGTGATATATTTTCATCCCTTATGTTATCCCGCCTTTTGGCAAGGCCGAGATACCAAGGAACTAACTAGAAAGAGATGGGATCATACATCCTTAGCTTTGGATGATCGTTGGGCAACTACAAGTATCGACGAGTTACGCCCGAGTCCGGATCGGGCTACAATTGATAAGACACGTCAAGAAAAGTTGTAGAAACCAACGTTCCAAGTTTTGGGGCAATCCGAGTTCGTATGCCCAAGTTATCGCCAATGGGAAATGGATCAGGTAGCATAACGTTCGAATCCCTCAGAGATAACATAGGCTCGAATCCATCAAGAGGAAGCATTGGTTCGAATCCATCAGGCACGTATTGCCTCGAATCCATGAGGAGTGCCTTTGCTTCGGCTCCATCAAGCAAGTCCTCGCATGCCTATGCTCGAATCCATCCCCTTATGCTCTGGTTCGAATCCGTCGAAGGAAAAGTCCTTCGAGTCCATGCAAATGAGGAAGCTTCGACTCCACTCCATGCTTCGAATCCATCGGGGACATGCCTTCGTTCGAATCCATCAGAGGTAGCCACGCTTCGAATCCATCCACACCTACCTTGGTTCGAATCCCTCGAAGTGTTCCTATCTTCGACTCCATCCCATGAAAGTCCTTCGAATCCATCAAGCAGAGAAGACATCGCATCGACCAACTATGAAATACTCTGAGTGATACGAAGGACGCGTATGAGGATACCTTCGAATCCATAACTTCGAATCCATCAAGTCGTAGCAGCTAAAACCAAGGATTCGACCCTATCGATTCGAAGGGATCGATTCGAAGCACGTATATCAACTGAAAATGCAATCTTGAATCGATCATAACTTGAGATCTACAAGTCCAAATGTTGCCAAATTTTCATAGGAGCTTGCATATACATGTTAGAATGTCCATGCCAAGTTTCATCACGATTGGACACTTTTTTGATCGATTCGAACCAAGGGTCGAATCGATCCTAAAGCGGGCCCGGATCTCCAGAATTTTGGCTTACTACTTGCTGTACTTTGACATTGAAAAGTTGTATTCTCCGAATATCAAGCAATAAAGTAACAAAACTTCATAGTGGACGTAGGCAAATCGCCGAACCACCCTAAATCGTTGTCTCTTGTGCAATTTACTTTCTGCTATTTGGAGTTTTTGTTAGATAATCTACGTTTTAATTTACTTTCTTCATTTATTATCTCTTCAAACACTTCCGACGAGTGTTGTGCCCAATTTTGACACAAACACTTTGGCGCTTTCATTGAGAGAAACCCAGTTTTTTCTCCTGCTCCTTGGATCTATCTTCGATACCGGATTGCATAAATCTAAGAGAGAGATCCAGACCTCATATTCAGATTCCTTCCGTTCTGTTCAGATTTGTTAAAAGTCTAGGAAAGGATTCAACGCTTCAAGATGGTGAGTACAAGAACCACTTCTAACATTGGTGATCAAGAAGGTCGGGATAGGCAAAATCCCACGCAGCTACAGTCTACCAATCAAGATGCTGCTGGGCATACGGATCAGTCGGGTCCGGTCACAAGACAAGAGTTCCAGGCGCGACTCCAGGAACTAACCCAAAGCCGACAACAGCTAACTGAGCAGTTGCGCGCTAACGCTGAGTTGATCAATCAACTAAATCGCCAAAAGCGAAGAAGATCCAGAAGGGATCAAGCTCCTCATTCTTCCACCGAAAGCTCTGCTTCATCCGACTACAATAACAGATCTGCCCGTCCCAGGATAGACGGAAATCAGGTGCAAGCTGCTGACTATCAACAGGCGTTAACCGTTGGGCAAATAAGGGTTGGCCCATCTACCAGCTTCCATACTGGACCCTTCTCCCGAGGAGGCACTATTCCACAATACACTGCAGATGATCGAGCTGCCACAGCTGCTGCAGTTGACATAGGAGTTGATACCCGAGATCACTCCAATCAAAATTATCATCAGCAGGGACATGCTCCAGAGCCATATGTCCCATAAGACGTCGAGCCAAGGAGGCGAGATACAGATCGTCGATAGCGCCCGGTCCCACCTCGCACTGTGGAACCCGACCACACTTTGGCTCACCATACACAGAATTTTCCAATGCCAGACTTCTCAGCCATGGTACGACAAAGGATTCGCGAGAGTCAAGGCCTAACGAATGACGATTGGGGAATCTCCCGAAGTCATACCCCATTTACTGATGACATATTGTATGCTGAACCTCCTCGGCGATTCAGAATGTCGACCCTGCCCATGTACGAAGGAAATTCCGAACCAAATCAACATATTTTGAAATACAAGTGGTCGATGACTGCTGCAAGAGCTGATGACGCAGTAAAGTGTCGCAGTTTTCCCATTTCCTTAGGGGGAATTGCGACGATATGGTTTACACGATTACCGCCACGGTCTATTTCTTCATTTGATCAGCTAGCTATCAAATTTGTTGAGCAGTTTCGTATGCATATTTCCCGAATTAAAGATGTTAATACCTTATCAAGTGTCACTCAAGCTCCCGGAGAAACACTTAGACGATATTTGGAGAGATTCAATGCTGCATGCGCAGAGATCACCAACCCCAATGATAATTCAATTTTAATGTCTTTGACTAAAGGAATCGACCCTGATTCCGAGTTTGGAAATTGGTTAGCTGGAAAGCCTCCCGCATCGTTGGACCGTTTCTATTCCAAAGTCGCTCAATTCTTGAGGCAAGAGGATGCGAAACAGTCTAGGAAGCAGGACGACGCAAGGCCCAGCAGTGAAAGGATTCAGAGTAATGTTGCAGTTAAACAATCCGGAGAAAGTTCAGGAAAAGTCGAGTTGAATGTTTAAAATAAACAAACTCAACGATCGAGAAACGGTGATAACCGAAGAAAGAAGCAAGACCAAAATCGTAGTCCGAGTCGTAGGGCCGCAATGTTTGACAGTTATACACCGCTTAACACGTCGCTGGAAAACGTATACCTACAGACTTGTAATACTATGCAATACAAGAAGCCTGCTCCGAAGCCTTCGTCGGAAAGGCAGATTCAAACAGGAAAATTCTGTAGGTTTCATGAAAGTTACGGGCATAATAATAATGAGTGTAGACATTTGCAAGACCTCATCGAAAAGTTGATCAGAGAGAGAAAATTGGACCAGTTTTTTCGGGCGCCGCAGTCTGGTGGAGCGGGCCCATACAATCAAAATCGAACGCAGAATCAGGAAAGACAAGGTGAACCCGCTCGTGCGGGCGGAAGGTTGGTTATCAATACAATAAGTGGTGGTCCCCATCCAACAGACAGAAGCTGGAGAGAAATGTAGTCATATGCTAGCTCGATCAGGCATGTGGACTTTGAATGCTATAGTAACTCAGAAGACGGAACACCGGCTAAACAACAAAAGATGATGGATGATGCAATCGTATTTAGAAATCGAGATGCCGATAAAGTCGAAGCTCCCACAATTGACCCGTTGGTCATATCCGCTCAAGTTGGTCCTGCTTGGATGAAGAGGATCATGGTAGACAGTGGGAGTTCTGTGAACATATTGTTTAAAAGAGCATATGATTTAATGAAAATGGAAGCTAAGGACTTAAAACCTTGTCAATCACGAGTCCACGGCTTCAACGGGAGTGCGACGATACCAACCGGAATGGTTGAATTGCTGATGGAGTTGGGAGTGGGAGAATGCCGAAGAGTTCGGATGTTGCAATTTGTTGTCCTGGATATTCCTTCCCCGTACAATGCTTTTTTGGGCCGACCGGCCCTTGCTGAATTTAGGGCTGCTATTGCCCCATGGTGTTTAACTCTGAAGTTCCCTACTGACCACGAGATAGGAGTTGTACAAGGAGATCAGGCTGCTGGGAGAGCCTGTTATGTTGCTGAGCTGCGGGAGGCGCAGCGAAAAGAAAAAGGAAAGGGCGTAGAGGAATCTCTCTGCGTCCGTTTTACTGACGATTGACAACCAGCACCTGGGCTCGGCCTGGGCACCACAACCAATTCCAAAAGGATCTTGATCCAAGGGACAATGATAATAAAGAAGAATCTACGGAAAGTCAAGCTTCTCCGGCCGAGCTAACCATCAATGTCCCGATTGACTATGATCACAATGACTTGAGAATGTTGAAGATTGGGTCTCAGCTTAACCAAGAGACACAACAGGAATTGGTTGGTTTTCTCCGGGCGAATCTCGACGTATTCGCTTGGACGCACTCCGATATGTGTGGAATCTCGCCGGACATCGCGAGCCACACTTTTAACATTGACCCGCGGTATATCCCGGTCAAGCAGAAAAGACGTGGTATGGATCCAGAGAGATCTGCCACCCTGAAAAAAGAGGTCGATAAGTTGAAATCAAATGGGTTCATTAGAGACGCTTTATACCCAGAGTGGGTGTCCAATCCCGTACTTGTCCGGTAACCAAACAGAAAATGGAGAACGGGTATAGATTACTCTGACTTGAATAAAGCCTGCCCGAAAGACAGCTTTCCGCTTCCCCGAATCGACCAACTAGTAGATTCAACCGCCGGACATAAATTGTTATCCTTCATGGATGCTTACTCAGGTTACAATCAGATACCCATGCATGTACCAGACCAAGAGCACACAAGCTTCGTAACCGACTTGGGATTGTACTACTACAAGGTCATGCCTTTTGGGTTAAAGAATGCTGGTGCAACTTATCAACGCTTAGTTAACCGGATGTTTGCCGATCAAATTGGGAAGACTATGGAGGTTTATGTAGATGACATGTTGGTGAAATCACGATACTCCGATGATCATGTCAAAGACTTGGAGTCAATGTTCAATATCCTCCGGAAATACGGGATGAAGCTTAATCCACTAAAATGTCATTTCAGAGTCGCATCCGGAAAATTCCTTGGGTTCATTGTCAATGCCCGAGGAATAGAGGCCAACCCCGAGAAGATCTGGGCTATCAGAAATCTTCAAACTCCAAGAACCATAAAGCAAGTTCAGAGTCTTAATGGGAAAGTTGCGGCACTAAGCAGGTTTATCTCGAAGTCGACCGACAAATGCATTCCCTTCTTCGATTTGATTCGAAAAGGAAAACAAAACTTCGAATGGACTGCAGAATGTGAGGGCGCATTTCAATCGCTAATTCAACATCTTTTCGTACCACCAATCCTTTCAAATCCTGTAGATCATGAACAGTTATATCTTTACCTGGCGGTATCAGAAAATGCAATCAGTGCTGCATTAATTCGGGAGGAAGACCGAGTGCAAAAACAGGTCTACTACGTGAGTAAACGATTGACCGGAGCTGAGAGAAATTATCCAAAGCTTGAAAAGTTGGCATATTGCCTAGTCATTGTCTCGAGGAAGCTCCGTCCATATTTCCAGGCTCATCCTATTACTGTATACACCGATCAGCCGTTACGACAGGTCCTCACGCGGCCTGAGACGTTTGGTAGGTTACTAAAATGGAACATCGAACTGAGTCAATTCGACATCACTTATACTCCAAGAAAAGCCATTCACGGCCAAGTCCTAGCGGATTTTATAGCCGAGTTCACTGTTCCTGAAGACTTGCCCGGGACCAGCAAATCTCCCGAATACGTATGGAAGCTGTACACCGACGGTGCGTCCAACGATCGGTGCTCAGGAGCTGGGGTAGTGCTTGAAACCCCCGAGGGACGATCCATATGTTATGCTTTAAAGTTCGAGTTCCGTGCAACCAACAACGAAGCCGAGTACGAAGCTCTACTTACCGGACTAAAGCTTGCCCGTGATCTGAAAATCATCGCTGTAGAGATCTACTGTGATTCCCAGTTGATAGTATGTCAAGTTCGAGGAGAATATCAGGCCAAAGACCGAAGATTAGCCGCTTATCTAACTCGAGTTCTGGAGATGCTTAATCAATTCGATTACTATGCCATTTTCTACATACCCCGAGAGCACAATCAGAAAGCTGATTCGTTGGCAAAATTAGCAAGTACAGGTGAGGCTCAGCAGTTGGGGGTTGTTCCGGTTGAAACCCTATCCTCTCCGAGCATTGATCGAAGGGAGACCGATTTTACATTTGAAGCTACATCCACTAGGGAGTCGTGGATGACCCCTTATCGAGATTATATCGAACGTGGTGTATTGCCCGAGCGACGAAGCGAGAAAAGACAAGTTCTACGAAAGGCCTCACGATTTGTTATTCAAAATGGAGTCATGTACCAGAGAGGATACTCTGTTCCTCTCCTCCGGTGTATCGCGCACGATGAAGTCAAATGAGTGTTACACGATGTACACGAAGGAGAATGTGGCGATCACACAGGGGGGCAAGCCCTTGCAAAGAAAATACTTCGATATGGGTATTATTGGCCTACTGTTAATCACGATGCTGCAGACTATGCTAGAAGATGTGACAAATGCCAGAAACACGCTCGAATTCCTAGAGCCCCGCCTACTGAGATAACCCAAGTGGTCAGTCCCTGGCCATTTGCGGTATGGGGAATAGATATCATCGACACATTGCCTCTGGCCAAAGGTGGCGCGAAGTACGCCATCGTCACAGTTGATTATTTCACCAAATGGGCTGAAGTTGAACCCCTTGCGACAATTACAACAAAGAAAGTAATCAACTTTGTAGTACGTAACATCATCTGCCATTTTGGTCTCCCACATACTATCATCACCGATAACGGAATCCAATTCGACAGTGCTGAATTCATGAATTTCTGTCAACGATTCCACATCCATAGGAAATTCTCTGCAGTAGCGCACCCTCAAGCAAATGGTCAAGTTGAAGCTGTTAATAAAGTTATCAAGTCCATTCTAATGAAGCGACTGGAAAAAGCTGGGGGCAAATGGGTCGACGAACTTCCTATGGCATTATGGGCCTATCGAACAACTCATAAAACTGTAACCGGTCATACCTCGTTTTCTCTATCCTACGGCTCTCAAGCCGTTATTCCAGTCGAAACGGAAGTGCACTCTCATCGTGTAACGTATTATGATCCGAAAACAAACGCCATACTACTTGCTGAATCTTTGGATTTACTCGATGAGAAGCGCGAAGAGGCTGACTTGAGGGCAGCTGCGTATCGAAGTCAAGTCGCCCGACTATACAATGCCAAGGTCTGTCCGCGAACCTTCGAACTCGGCGATCTCGTACTCAAAATAGTCTATCCGGTCCCTTCGCACATGAAGCCAACTTGGGAAGGGCCATATGTGATTTCACAAAAGCTCGGAGATGGCACGTTCAAATTATCGACCGTTGACGGTCTTACTTTACCGAGTGCTTGGAATAGTGAAAGTCTTCGTCGCTACTACATATAAAAGATTTCACTTATTTATTTTCTGTTAATTTATTCCTTTGCATTTTACTCTAGCATTTCGAGATTTAAATTTGTAATAAGGCAACTGACTTTGCCATATTTTCTCGTTTCAGCAATAAAATGCCATCTCTTCGAGCCAGAGCTGTGATTTACTGAATATGACGAACAATATCACGATGCATGAAGAGCTAAGTTCCATCACGCGGTGGGATTTATTCAAATAGTGAGTAATTGTGATACGACCGGTCACTCGCTAAGTGAAACCCGAGCTCGGGGGCAGAACACTACACCAACATAAATAGGGATTGATACACGACAATCCCTCTTCCAACTCCAAATTCCCAGAGTGTGAATTGGAGTATAAACTTCAACTCTCGGTTCTCGGAGCGCGAACCAAAGTATAACTCCATCGCTCCCAGAGTGTGAGCCAACTCCAAATTCCCAGAGTGCGAATTGGAGTATAAACTTCAACTCTCGGTTCCCGGAGCGCGAACCAGAGTATAACTCCATCGCTCCCAGAGTGTGAGCCAACTCCAAATTCTCAGAGTGTGAATTGGAGTATAAACTTCAACTCTCGGTTCCCGGAGTACGAACCAGAGTATAAATCCATCGCTCCCAGAGTGTGAGCCAACTCCAAATTCCCAGAGTGCGAATTGGAGTATAAACTTCAACTCTCGGTTCCCGGAGCACGAACCAGAGTATAAATCCATCGCTCCCAGAGTGTGAGCTAACTCCAAATTTTCGGAGTGCGAATTGGAGTATAAAACTCCAACTTCTGATTCCCGAAGTGCAAGCCAGAATATAAAACTCTATCTCCAAATTCCCAGAGTGTGAATTGGAGTATAAACGTCAATTACAAGTTCCCGGAGAGAGAACTAAGTCATAAACATTGATAGTTAATATGTTCCCAGAATATGGGCCGAACTGTTAATTGCAAATTATGTTAAGTCCCCGAAGTATGGACATATATTCAAGGCTTATGACATATGTGAGCACGAGCTAATCAATGCAATACTTAAGCAAAAAAAGAAAAGAGTTGTTTTCCATTTTATCAACAAACAAAAAAGGAGTTTGATTACATGATAAAAATAAAAATAAAAAATCCATAGAGTGGGTGCCGAATCCACACTTATACACGGCCTAAAAAGGAGAAGTAAAAAGAATTGCCATTTCACAACCGCATGACAAGACGAGAAGTTCACTCCTTCTTCTTCCGGTGTTTCTTCTTCGGAGTTGAGCCGCTAGACCCGCTACCCGGCTTCTTGCGAGATTTTTTGTCCTTCTTTAGGGCATCCTCAGGATCTGGCATAATATCCACGTCTTCCTCAGAGCTGGAAGGGACAGAGATCCTTTTGTGAGGGCGAACCGGAGGCGGAGAAGCCGTAACAGGTGGTGGAACTTCAGCACTAGAAGTTATAGCTGTGCCGGCAGGAGAAGTAACCGTTAAAGGAGTTAAGCTTGGTGGGGCAACAACACTTCCGGAACCACCGACCGTCGTCACCGCAGCCATTTCAGCGCTTATCTCGGCAAGGATTTCTTCTTCTCGAGAAGATCGAGCAGCGCTGGACACACTGACAGTTGGCATGAACGAGCTAAAAGTTGGAGCGACACCGCCCATTACAAAGGAAGGATCGGTAAAAGGTTCACAGGGTTGCTTGAGAAGTTCCTCAATCATATGAACATCAAACGACATTGAACTCCCCTCTCCCATCTCGCCAATTACGGCGGTAGTTGTAATAGCCTCAGTAACGACACCTCCTTGCATTGGTTGCGAAGTTTGTGGTACTGGAAGTGCTGGCGTATCACTTTCAGTCACTGGTTGAAAAGAGATGAGAATAATTAGTCAAATGATCTGTTCCAAGTTCGTCATTCTAAAAACACTTAAACAACATTTGAAATACCTTCCTTGCCTCGGCTCGATGATGAAACGAGTTCGGAAACAGTAGTTGTACCAAGAGACAGTTCCGGTCGATCCGGGTTATAAGCAGGAACAACATGTGGACCAACTGCAGCAGTAACTCCAGACGAGGTCGGGGCATCAACTGAAACATCCTCACTATGATGTGCAGCCCCAGAACCCTCGCCAGTCTCCACATGGTGAAAACCAAGTCTCTCTCTCTCTCTCTCATCAGAAATCATCGCGTCATGGAGAAGTTTCCTTTCCTCCTCGCTCAACAAGCGAGACTCGAGTTCAAATTCATCCACGGCACCTTCAGGAAGAGATGCTTTCTTGTTTGCCACCAACTTTCTCCAAGCACTAAGTAGAAGCGTAGAATAATCTCCGAGCCACGAGAGATTTCTATGCTCAAGCACATTAGCATTGTAAGTATCAAGAAGATCATCAAACTCGGCTTCTACTCTGAATATCTCTGCTTGAACTCTCCCTTCTACTTCTGCCTCCACCGCTTCAACTTTAGCAACTGCCGCGTCTCGCTCAGCTCAGAGAGACACGGCTTGCTCACACGCTTCTTGTGCGGTCATGTTAGCGTCATCTCTTTCCTTGTTCAAGTCGGCAAATTTAGCCTTTAACTCCTCGAGTTCTTTGACCGCCGCATCTCGCTCGGCCTCAACGTTTTTGTACCGATGGCCCAAATCTTCAATTAAAGTACAATGCGCTTGTTGCATCTTCGCCATCTCAGCTAGTATCTCGTCGACCTTTTTTAGTGACTCCATTTCGGCCTTACGAGAAGATTCCGTTTCAGATTGAAGTATGTCAACAATGCGGTTCTTCTGAGCCAAGTCTGCGTCCACTTTCTCAATAACTTTGGCTCAATCGAAGGCTACTTTCGAAGCTTTAACAACCGCCTTGTACCATTCTTTATACTGAGCATAAAAATCACGGGTATAGCTGAGGGCGGTATTCACAGCCTCTTCGGGAATTCTTTTGAGATTGGGTGGAAAGATATAGGCATCGAAGCATATTTCTGGAAAATCTTTCTTCAGTTGAGCAATTCTTAGAGCCCCTTCACCAGATGGTTCAAGAGGGGCCTCTTCCACAGTTACGGTCGTAGCCGTATCAGTCCTTGAACGATGTGGACCACGTTTTGAGATTTGTTGGGATGGCTGTTGTCGCGAAGGTTCAACTGCACGTACCTGGCCTCTGGATGGCGGAGGAGAATGAGAGGGTGAACGGTACCTTCGGTCCCTATCAGAATGCTCCTGGCTAGAATAATATCGGGAATGGTCCCTCTCGCGATGCTCTTTCTCATAGTACCTCCGTTCACGGTCACGGTCAGAATCCCTTCGGCGAGACTCGTAATAAGATGAAGAATGATGCACTCTCCGAAGTCTATCAAGTGTAGAAGGACGATCCGACATGGCACCTGTAAAGAAGAAACAATTCGGTTAAGTACCAAGAAAAGCACTGCAATGCATGTGGAAGTCGTGAAGTGTTGTGAAAAGTGTATAAATGCGCAAACCCCCCGACCAACCAGAAGCATCGATTACACTAACGGGTAAAGATTCGCTTATATCAAGCGCTCCCCGGAGCTCTTCCAACCCGGACCCGTGGTGGAGAGATACGTAGTCCGGAATGGGAATATCGTCCAGCCCTGTGAAAAGGTCTCCGGACTGGCGAGGAGAGGCGCTGGAGACAGTAACCCCAGGTTAGGAACGGGTTACAACTACAGACTTCCATCTCTTAAACTTAGGTACAACAGCCTTGCCTTTCTGACCCTCTTCTATTCGGGAAAGGTCGGCTGCTATCTCAGTGCCTGTGGGCGTTCTTTCATTATCGCTCACTTCTCTTATCACAACGCCAGATTTTCTTTTTGCCACTTTCTTCTTCTTCCTCGAGGCCGATTTCGCCAATCCTTCAATTACAATACTCTGGCTCATCCCAATCAAACCCAATGTCCTTAAGTTATCGTCGGTCAACAGCAAGTCTATGTGCCTTAAGTCATGTGGGACCCTTTGCAAGCTTTGAACGACGCCTCTATAATGCCCACCGGTAGGTCTTGAAATGATGGCTGTAAGAGTAACAGAGTATTAGTGTAAGTATTAAAAGTGGCCATTCAAAGATAAATTATGATACTTACGTCTGGATAATCATCTCCTGGCAAACGCTGGGGGGCATCGAACAAAAAACCACTCGTTCTTGAAATAACTAAGCCTAGTCCAGGCCCCAGTCACAACCTGACAGTTCCTGACCACCTCCAGAAAAGTGAAAGACGGGCTATCACCCCTACTCTTGAAATTGAATATGTGTCCGATCCCGTTAGGCCTTGGCGGGCGAAAAAGGCAATCCATAAATATGACAGAGACGTTGTTCAGTAATGCATGCCCGTTGGGATGGAGTTGTGAAGGAGCGATCCCTAAATATGACAGCATCTCTCTAATGTGTTGGTTAAAAGGAGGAAGAGATCCAGCCGCGCAGGCATGACGATAAAAGGCAGTATATCCTTCAGGTGGGTTATATGGTCTGTCACTGGCACTAGGCAATAAAACATCGTCCAGGGATATGTTATGTTTCGAACATATCCGGCCCAACAGAGACTCCGAGATGTTGGAATGGACAGAATCGACAGGATCTTCGATACATATGGCCTCCGGCAACTCATCCGGAGCCGGATCTATGACGTCAGGAGGGATTTTCGAAATCTCAAGCGCTGGAAGAGGCGAGCTTTGTGCTTCTTGTTGTTGAGAACTTGAAGATTCCATAATTAACTAACTCACCAGAAAGCGGCGTTAAATACATAAGAAGCCCATGCACTCCCCAGTGTAAAGTGTATGAGTATGTCATGCAGTGCAAGTGCTATGCAAAACTTAAGCAGATTTTACAAGTTGAAACAAGACGTCCGAACGACGAAACTTTAGAGTTTGAGAATGAAAATGACCGTCATTGCTGACCGTCACTTTCACGCCACCCAGATACTACTGACCAATTCAAGTATGAATTCGTTATATTTGTTTAAGTCATGGTGCCATCGACGAGCTCCAAAAGAGAGGTCAAGTCAAATTCGATTATGCAAGGCCGAAGCTCGTCGGAGTCAAGTATGCTAAAGTTCAGTGAGTTCGTTAAAGTTCAAATTGAAATTGGTCATAGTTCAAAAGTTGGAGCAAATCAGAAAATCAGAAGTTTCAAATGTTAGAACGTTCGAATCGATCCCTTCGAATCGATACAAATCAAATCGAAGACGTTCAAATCCATACATTTCGGCTCCATGAAGGTCGACTCGGTGAAGCCTTGGGGTGGAAAAACCTTTCGAATCCATAGGACCTGCGTGGTTTCGAATCGATCAATATTGTGCACCTTCGAATCGATCGAAGTAACACTACTTCGAATTGATCAATTCGATGCCTTCTTTCTCCTGCAACCATCGATTCGAAGCCTTCTCCTTGATATCGATTCGAAATGATCATTCATAGGTCGACGCGAATCAAGGAAGGAAGATAACATCCATCATTGCCTACACTTCTCCCTGGCAACACACACGATCGATACGACCTGAATGGATTCGTTCCCCAGATCCAACGAGTCAACCCATCTCAGATCTCACTATTCCTCATGATGTTCGAAAGGAAGAATTGAAATCGATGATAAATTTCCAGTTTCGTCGTTCTATAGTCGAATTGATCCCTTAAATTACCTGATTGGATTCGTTTACAAACAAAGACTTGATGGAATTGTATCGATTCGAATGCAAAGACACGGTAGTTCCTTGCTTTGAAGGATCGAGCTGAAGAAATAACAACAGTAAAAAGTAAAAAGTAAAAGTGAATTTGGCCTTGGGTATTTATATGGGTTCCACAGAAAACGCGTGATCCTTCGACTCCCGGTTGTGTTGACTTCCTACCACCGGTCACTCGCCAAACTCCATCGATTCGAACAACCTCTCAATAACCCACTGCGTTCGAATCCATCACAGCGTAGAGCCGATACTACGAATCCATCGCATGGCTAAATCCATGCTTCACTTCGAATCCATTTCCTATCTTTTACGCAATCGAATCCATCCCAACTTAATCGATGCGAGGCATCATCGATTCGAGGAAGCACTGAGCAAAGGCAAGACAATCGATTCGAACATACATGACTTCGAATCCATCAAGACAGCATCAATGCGGAGCGTCACCGATACGAAGCACTTGAACGAGGACTGAGTTGAAAAATCCTATCGATTCGATGTACCAATTCCATAACCCTCAATTCCATCGATTCGAAACGCTATCGATTCGAACAAACATACTTCGAATCCACTAGACACCATCGATGAGAACGAACGTAGTGCTTCGATATGAAAGATTACTTGTCTACCTTTTACACCGATTCAGGAGAGGATCGATGCAAGAGGATGATCATAGTCGATCATAACAACAATGTTTTAACCCGAATCTCAAATCGGTTCAGGAGAGGATCGATCCAGAATTCGGTAACAAAGCAAACTGGCAACAACTTGCAATCACGCAATGTTAGCGAAAGTCAAGGTGATACACATGTGCACATATGTTTGACTAATATTTGATCCTTATCATTCACAGGGATCAGATATCCATCTTGTCATGATTTCAACCACGAACAACCGATCACAATCACACGACAGTTGATAACAGCAATAAAGAATACAGCTTTCAGCAGAGCATGTCCTAATTGTCCAGCGTTAGATTGTAGATTTTCAAAGCACGTCATGTTTACACAAGACGTACTTTGGGGGGCAAATGTTATCCCGCCTTTTGGCAAGGCCGAGATACCAAGGAACTAACTAGAAAGAGACGGGATCATACTTCCTTAGCTTTGAATGATCGTTGGGCAACTACAAGTATCGACGAGTTTCGCCCGAGTCCGGATCAGGCTACAATTGATAAGACAGGTCAAGCAAAGCTGTAGAAACCAACGTTCCAAGTTTCGTGGCAATCCGAGTTCGTATGCCCAAGTTATCGCCAATGGGAAATGGATCAGGTAGCATAACGTTCGAATCCCTCAGAGATAACATAGGCTCGAATCCATCAAGAGGAAGCATTGGTTCGAATCCATCAGGCACGTGTTGCCTCGAATCCATGAGGAGTGCCTTTGCTTCGGCTCCATCAAGCAAGTCCTCGCATGCCTATGCTCGAATCCATCCCCTTATGCTCTGGTTCGAATCCGTCGAAGGAAAAGTCCTTCGAATCCATGCAAATTAGGAAGCTTCGACTCCACTCCCTACTTCGAATCCATCAGGGACATGCCTTCGTTCGAATCCATCAGAGGTAGCCACGCTTCGAATCCATCCACACCTACCTTGGTTCGAATCCCTCGAAGTGTTCCTATCTTCGACTCCATCCCATGAAAGTCCTTCGAACCCATCAAGCAGAGAAGACATCGCATCGACCAACTATGAAATAATCTGAGCGATACGAAGGAAGCGCATGTGGATACCTTCGAATCCATAACTTCGAATCCATCAAGTCGTAGCAGCTAAAACCAAGGATTGACCCTGTCGATTCGAAGGGATCGATTCGAAGCACGTATATTAACTGAAAATGCAATCTTGAATCGATCATAACTTGAGATCTACAAGTCCAAATGCTACCAAATTTTCACAGGAGCTTGCATATACATGTAAGAATGTCCACGCCAAGTTTCATCACGATTGGACACTTTTTTGATCGATTCGAACCAAGGGTCGAATCGATCCCAAAGTGGGCCCGGATCTCCAGAATTCAGCCATGTGGGCCCTCACACGTGCCAGAAGTGGTCTCCCCGAATTTTAGGCAAAATATCAGCCTCCAGCACTTATAAATAGAGCCCCTGGTCATTCAGAAAAGGGATCGGAGAATTTTAGGGATAAAGCACGTCTAAACGCTGCCAGAATTGCTTCAGAGCACCACCGTTGCCTTTGATTTTGAATTTTGGCTTACTACTTGCTGTACTTTGACATTGAAAAGTTGTATTCTCCGAATATCAAGCAATAAAGTAACAAAACTTCATAGTGGACGTAGGCAAATCGCCGAACCACTCTAAATTGTTGTCTCTTGTGCAATTTACTTTCTGCTATTTGGAGTTTTTGTTAGATAATCTACGTTTTAATTTACTTTTTTCATTTATTATCTCTTCAAAAACTTCCGACGAGTGTTGTGCCCAATTTTGACACAAACACCTTACATTTAATTGAAATAAATAATCACTTGGCCATAGGATAGAAAATTATATACGGACACCGGATTGGCTAAATTAATAACTTTTAAAATCGTCGATTCGAAATTTATTTAAATGTTTTGATTTAAAAGTTATAAATAGAAATCAATTTATAGAAATCGAATTTGTCGAAAAATTGAGTTTGGAATGTTGAAATAAATTTTGGTTAAAAGAAATTGGTAAATAATTTAAGTTGAGACTTTGAAATTTAAAATCGGGATATGATTGAATTTCGAAAATTTATTTGTTTTAAAGATGGAACATTATTTCGAGCTTTGAGTATTACTACGTAAAAGCGATACAAAAATGATATTTTGAAATTGAGCTTGAAATTGAATCATATTTGAAATTTGGATTTAAATTTGAATATTCAAGGATAATTTTGTTAAGTGTTATAACTTGATATTTTGAAAAATCAAGCTCCAAATCAATATAAATTGAAATTGAATTAATTGAAGGTGAATTTAGAATTGAATTGATTTGAAGACAAAGTTGACATTGATTTGAATTGAAATCGAAATTGAATCGGTAGAATAAAAATTGAAATTGATTTGAATTAGGAAGTTATAATTGAAATGGATTGGTTTGGAAGCTGTTTCATTTTGTTTTCCAAATTACTCTATTATATAAACCATCTTTAAATACTTAAACTATTTTAACCTATATTAACTATATTAAATTATTTTTAACCCATCTTAAACCATGTTAACTTATTTTAATCTATTTTAAATCTATTTAACCCATTTTAAATTATATTAAATTAATTTATCTATTTGAAATCCATTTAAAGATTTTAAGTATTTTTAACTATTTTAATTATTTAAACTGCTTTTAAACTACTTAAACTATTTTTCTAAAATTTCAAGCTGGTCAATAAGGTGAAATGTTTATGTTTAAGTCTTGAATTTAAATACGACTTGAGTTAAATGCAGTTGCAACCTAAATTGAAATTCGAAATGATTTTGAAATCGAAATGAGATATTGAGGTGAAAAATGATTTTGAAACGGAATCTTACAATTGAATAGATACGATGATATTTGAAATGGATTTGATTTTTTTTGAAGCGAATGTGATATTTTGATACCAATTATGAATCGATTTGAAATGTAAAAGAGCCACCGATGTAATAATACGTAGTTATTAAAGAGACCGGGATCGGATATGGACATACTCTCTATCGATACCGAAAACCACGTTAATAACTATTATACGCGGAGTGTTGATCCAGAATGAAGTGGATGGTTTGGTGAACGCGTTGACTGAAGAAAGAGAACGATATTGGATGACCCCTGAGATGACTAAAACAGGAGCCGCGCCGGGCCATTGAGGTTCACCATCTCTAGCGGACACACTTCTTCGATACCATATCTATTACATTTGTGATTCGATTTGGGTGCAACCCTTGATTTGGGAGTGTTGTCTCGCGGTGTTGGGGTAGCTGCTGGCTATGCTAAACATCAGTCCGGATCACGCAACTACTAGTATCCTAGTTGCTATCGCCTCATGTACCTTGTCATACTGATTATCCTATTCGCGACCACTACGTTTTGTTTTGTGTTATACCTATGGGGTACCCTCTGATAACCACCAGTTTACGGTGGGGCTTACGGTGCTGTATAGACTATGGCATTATAAAAATGTGTTAAGGGGGATTATGGTAACGCCTTAACGCTATTTTGATACTTTATATTACTGATAGGCATTATCTACTTAGTGTACATTACTACATAGTAGATAGTTTAACGGATCCTTAAGAGATGGAAAATCCCGTAACATCTCTTGAGTTATTGCACACACGTGGACACTGGATATGAGATGTCAAACCCCGTAAACATCTCTGACGCCGTTACACTCATATTTATTTACGATTGATTTAACTTTCATAAGGATATTTTAGTCCTGACTCAGTGTTTTGTATTTTCATTACGCTCGGGTCAGTCCTGAGTTTTTCAGATTTTTGAAGATATATTCTGGAGGATGAAGACGAAGATTTGGTATACTATTACTATTATTACCCTTGCATCATGCTATCTGCTGCATTATTTTAATTGTTCTGTTGTATATGTATAACTCTGATAAATGTTGTTTAAATAATTGTCAAAGTATAGTAAACAGCTTCATGAACTGTTTATTTGACTATTATATTTTATCGTTCCGCTGCGAGATTCTGTGTTGTATCATTTCCTTTATTTCTCTTTCTTTTCTTTTCTTATTTACCCCAATAACCATCTTCCCTTTTGAATGGTTTGGAATCGGCATGTGTATTTGATCGTCGGTTTAAACTGTCCAAAAAGGCGGGTCGTTACAAAGTTCACTGAGCAATTCTGAATGCTTACGACTCGCCCCAAGGATGCAGTGTCATTATCTAACTTATCCTAAGTGCCAAACAAGCTTCTCAAAGATGTTTGGTAGCGATTTAACACCATTATCACCAAAATGATCAACCCTAGTGAAAATATCAAATTGATTGCGTTGATAAGGGGAATCGACCCCAAGATAGATTTTGGCGACTGGTAAGCTAGAGAACCTCCTATGACCTTCGATCATTTCTGTTACCAAGTGAACCAGAAGCTAAGCAGTGAGGACGTAGAGCAGAATGGGAGAAAGAATAATGCAGGCCCGTTGGTTAAAGGAATTCAAAGCGAGGGTAGCATTAAGGCGTTAGATGAGGACTCTGATTCTAGTAGATGACCAAAGATACTTAAATTAGACTCATATACTCCTTTGAATGATTCAATTGAAAACATCTACTTAGAGACTCATGATCCGGAGCAATAGTAGAAACCAGCCTCGAGATTGTCCACCGAAGCCTTGAAGAAATTCGAGAAATGTTGTATATTTCAAAATACACACGTTCATAACACAGGCGATTATAAACACCTCCAAGATGTGATCAGAAAGCTGAACCAAAAAAGGAAGGTCCAAGAATATGTGCAAGTCCAACAGAATGGGGGGCATGGAGCGTCCTATCAATAGATAACTCTGATTGTCAATTGGACCAACTAGGGTTGACGTCCAGTTGAGAAGGGTTGGGCTGAAGTGGGATAGCAAGCATACACTGCTGCTTCACTTATCAATAAGATTTATTTAAATTTCAATTATGTTTTAAACTACTTCCAAACAATGCATGTGACTAAGTACTTAGAATTGGGTGCCAAACGCTTAATGCAGGTTACTAACTACGATCAATTATATTGATCAGACCTTTGGGAGATCATCAAATGATATTGATTCAACCGCTCATCAGTTACCATATGCCCCTGACTTAGGGGCAAGGACTTAAAATGGAAAGTGGGTGTGACTCAACCATCCACTTCTTGCTCTGTGCTTCAATTTCGATAAAACATCCATGCCTTATTCAAAGCCCAATAAGGTCAGAATCCAAGACACGATTGACCATCATCTTGGCAACCTACACACATGACTTTGAAAACAAAAAGGGATTCAGAGTGGGTGTGATTTGACAATCCACTCCCTAGCTCATACTTCAAGTTTGCTAAAATGCTTATGCCTTCCTCGAAGCTCAGCACGACCGAGGTCCAACTAAAGTCGACGTGATTTGACCATCTATAAATTAACTCCAACCCTGGACACAACAGGCGGTCTGGAAGCTCGACTTGAAGTAGGCATGATTAACCGTCTACTCATCAATCGCCGGCCTCGACACGTAGACATAATTGCAACGTGAGGTGGATGTGAATTGATCATCCACCAAACCACTCTTTCCCTTGACTTGCCCAGAGGAGTACGAAGCAAATTGGATGTGGTTCGACTGTCCATTGATTAACTCTGGTCCCTAAAGCATGGATTAGAGTATAAACATCACACGTGTGTGACTGACCACCATCATAAAACTATGGTACCCGGAGCATTAAATGGGGTATTAAAAAAAATGGATGGCTCGGTTCGACCGTTCATTGATCAACTCTGGTTCTCAGAGCGCAAACTGGGGTATAAACATCAAACGGGTGTAACTGACCACCCATCACAAAACTCTGGTACCCAAAGCATCGGCTCTAGTACAAACACAAATAAATAGATGAGGTTCGACCATTCCATTGATAAACTTTGATCCCTCAGAAAAGCAGATACGGTTCGACCGTCCGCTCCTCAACTCTTGGCCATGATTTGGGGGAAAACACACATTTCAAAGTGGATGCGATCTAACCATCTACTCCTTTGCTTAAGCTCAAATTTCTTCAGAACACTCATCTTACTCCCAAGGCTCGGCAAAAATAGGATCCAAATGGAAGTGGACGTAATACAACCGTCCATGCATCAATTCCTGCCCTCAATACAAGGGGTGGATTGAGAGTCCAAGCCTAAATTGGATGTGGTTCGACTGTCCAATCTAAAGAGGATGTGATACGTCCATCCATGACCTTGCTTGTGCCTGAGATATGGTGAACTATCCAAGCCTTGCTCGGACATCGACAAGCCCAAAATCCAAACGAAGATATGGACGTGGTTCGACCATCCAGCAAATAACTCTGGTCCTCTAGTGAAAATCTAAGTATAAACACAAATTCGGTGCAGTTCGACCATCCGCCAACAAACTCTTATCCACTTAGTGTGGAAATGAGCATAAAAAATAGATTAGTGTAGTTCGACCACTCAAGGTTCCATAAAATCCGATCTACGCTTGAAAGGAAGAGTATAAACTATTTACGGATTGAATTCGACCATCCTCGAACTAATTCTGCTAACCCAAGAATGAAAAAAAGAGTACTACAAGCTGAATACGATATATCACTATAGGTCCGGCCTGATGATCTTTACAACCTAAGGCAATGATGACAAGAAGGCCTTAACACAAAACCAATCGATACGACGTTTGAAGTTACGGGCAACCGACTATATCGTGCCATCGAGTCGACATGTATTGTCGATCCAAGCTTTCCATAATGTCCCATTCGGTCAAAGGTCAATATCATTCCACACCAAACACAAATGGATGTGACTCGGATGCCCTCTGAAAAACATTGATCACCAATGTATGGATAGCAGAATAAATCATGAATGATTGTGACTTGGCCATTCATTCTCCAACACCCTCCTTCGATCCATCAAGAGGAGTAAAAAATGGATGAGGATGACCCGACTACACCTGAGCCAACTCTGTCCCTAGATCCAAAGGTAGAATATAAATCAAATTAGACGTGACTGACCATCCAGCTTCAAATAGTTGTGACACCATTGTTCATTCGCTAACTCTTTCCATGATCCGACTAGAAGAGCAATACAAAATGGACAAGACTCGACTGTCTGCACACTAATCCTTTCCCTTGGTGCGGCAAGAGGAGCATCAATCAATGATTAGATGTGACTTGACCATCTATTCTTTGGGTCCTCATCCAAAGTATGGTGACATTTGCATCGAAAGTGGACATGATTGACCGTCGAGTACCCAAATCATGCCCGAAATCCGATGAAGCATCGAAATATTCCCCTTGCAAGGACAAACTAGAATACAATCCATAATAGGTGATACTCAACCTTCCATCAACTAACATGTTCCCGCGATTCAATAGGAAAGAGTATAAAGCTAAGGTGGAAGTAGCTTGCCTTCCCACTTAACAATGTATGCCCTAGACTTGAGGGCACGAGCGAGAAACAAGGTGAATGTCAACCATCGTTCAACCCTAATCTTTGGAGCTTAGGTTGGAGTATAGACATGACTAGGATGATACTTGACCGTCCATGTAGTACATTTATTAACCCATGACTGGGGTAGAAGTGTGATCATACAAAGACTGACTGCGATAGCTCAATACTGTGACTCATATCTAGTGTTTATAATGACTCGAGGCTACAACTGAAAGGATGTCTAAAGATAGAATCATCGAATCGATGCCCAAGCTCATGGGAACCTGACTATCATTCCAACCTGAATGAAAAATAAAAAATCACAAATATAGTGAATGAAAAGCGTGCTACTCGAGTACACAAGCGGATTCAAACTCAAAGCAAGAGCCAACTATGCAGCTGCATGCAACATAAAGCTGAACCCTACTCGACATTTGATTCGATGCACTCCTTTAAGCATGATCTTCAACCATCCTAGATAATCGCTAAATACATCTAGAACCCATCACTATCAAACACAACAGCTTATGACAAGACTCTGGGATTCGGCCTAAGTGACTATCATTATTGGCCATCTTAACCGGCTTTCACGCTGTTTGTTGCACAAAATAGTTATGTTTGAACTCAATGATCGACTATCAGCATATACAAATCTGACATTCATATTCAAGTTCATTCAGGGCATAAGTTATAACTGGTACATGTACAAATATTCTAATCTATTCAAGTCTGAAGTGGTAAACATCCAATTTAAAGCCTATGCTAGTTAAATTATGCAAATCATATATGGCATATCCAATTGTTAGATTTCAAGTTTACATGGTCTAATATGTTCATGTCAAATCAAAAAATGCTTAAGTTCCACTAAAACAAGGGATCAGAACTGATCTATTGCTTGGGAAAATACATTTAAGTACTTTTCAGCACAACATAAGGCCAATATCAAGCAACAATACCGTAGTCGGTTCTATAAGATATAGACCCAAGATATGAAGAAGATGAGCCCAAAGAATCCAAGGACGCACCCACTGAACTAACGGTCGGCATTACAATTAGTCATGACGACCCATCACGGGTCCTAAGGATCGTATCATGGCTCAGTGCAATGATGCTGAAGGAATTAGCTGGCTTTCTCTAATGTAGATTCTTAATGTGTTCGCTTAGACCCATTCTGACGTGTGTAGGATCTCACTATTTATCATAAGCCATGCATTGAATATAGACCGAAGGCATGTCCTGGTGAAATAAAAAAGATGCGGCATTGATCTGGAGAGATCTGCTGCACTTAAAGAGGAGGTGGATAACCCCACAAGCAATAGGTCTACCCATGACGCGCTCTGCTTGAAATGGGTATCCAATCTAGTTCTTATAAAAAAGCTAATGGAAAGTGGCAGACATGGATCTACTACTCAGAACGGAACAAGGTGAACCTAAAGGACAACTTTCCACTTCCCAAGATCGGTCAGTTGGTAGACTCAATGGTTGGACATGAACTTCTTTGATTTATGGATGGGTACTCCGGATGCAAACAGATCCCGATGCACCCCCCAACCTGGAACACACCAACTTCATTACTGACTTAGGGCTATATTGCTACATTGTAATGTCATTCGGATTCGGACTGAAGGATGCTGGTACTACTTACCAGAGGTTGGTCAATCGAATGTTCAAAGACTGGATTAGGCGATCAGTGGTGGGATTTGTAGATAGTATGCTGATAAAGTCATTGAAATCAAACAACCACATTGATGACCTGGTAGAGATGTTCAGCTTTATCCAAAGGTATGGAATGTGAAATTAGTCCCTTCAAATGCTCTTTCGGTATTGCATCAAGGAAGATCCTGGGTTTAATTCTCAATTCACATAGAATAGAAGCCAATCCTAAGAAGGTTCAAGCAACCAGAGACATCTAGTTACTGAAGACAATCAAGCAGGTATTAAGCCTAAATAGGAAGGTCATCGCCATAAGTCGATTTATCTCTAGGGCTACCGATAAGTGTACTCTCTTATTCGACTATCAGGTGATGGAAAGAAACTTTAAAAGGATGCAGGACTATGTTGATGCATTTCAAGCTCTGGTAGATCACTTAAAGAGACCTCTCATCCTATCCAAGCCACTAGATCACAATGATTTATACATCTATTTAGCCATGTCGATACATTCCATAAGCTCCGCAATGCTATGTGAAGAGAACCGGATCCAAAGACTGGAATATTATGTAAGCAAGCGATTGACTGGTACTTTAAGAAAACTACTCGAAGCTACAAAAGCTCATGTAATTCCTTTTTGATTTCGTCATGAAAGCTCCACTCTTACTTTCAGGACCACCCCATTATCATCTATGTCGGCCATCCATTATGACAGGTCATATAACGACCTACGACGTATGGGAGACTACTCAAGTTGAACATTGAATTGAGCTAATCTAACATCATTTGTCTTCCTTAGAGAGCCGTCTAGAGGCAGACGTTGGTGGACTTCATAGTCAAATTTACTACACTAGATGACTCTTCGGGGAGCAATGTAGAACCGACCATTTAGTGGGAGATGTACACGGATGGTATATCCAACGATCGATGTTTTGGCATGGAGTTATGTTATCGACTCCTGAGGAATGATAGATCTACTATGCCCTAAAACTTGATTTCCCTCTAAAAAATAATAAAGCTGAATATGAAGCCTTGATTGCCAAGCTCAAGATTGCTAAAGAACTAGGAGTAAAAACCTTGTAGATCTTTTGTTGTTCCCGGTTAGTAGTATGCCAGTTCAAGGAATGCACAACAAATGGGCTTAGTCCTAGTCAAAGTACTTAATGCTCCAAGAATTGACCAGACGAAGATCTGGTAGACCTTGGAGATGGACCCGGACATGGAGTCATGGATGATCCCTATGAAAGGCTATCTACAATGGGAAATACTTCCCGAACGAAGGAATGAAAAATGACATATCCTCTACAAAGCTTCATGCTACGTCATCTAAGAAGGAATCAAGTACATGAATAGTTTGTCCATTACCCTGCTTTGGTGAATTTCCCAACACAAAATTAAACGAATATTGAGAGAATTCCTACACCCAAAATCATTTTTGAAGAAACACCATTCCTCTTACCACCAACATCCAAGGCCAACATATGTCTGTAATTGACCGAAACTGCCCCTCATTTCATCTCCTAGGTGATCAAATGCATCAGATCACATTCATCCTCAAGACGGACCATATGCTTTTAACCCATAATCGATCATCATAAGCGATCTCTTCAACATCAACTTATCCAATCCCTTCAACATCAACATCTCCAATCCCTTCATTCTGTATCCATAAAGATTTAAAGCAAAAAGGACCGGTGGACAAAAAATTGAAAATGATAGAATTTCATTCCACTAAATTGACAACGACCCGTAAGCATATAAATGCATCCAGGAGCCAACAACAAAAACATGTACCTGAATATGCACATGTACATACTGAAAATTCAATTTCTCGAAATTGATAGAAATTAGATTCTCAGATGGGGAAATCATAGAAAGAATTAGATCATGAAACTAAGGCATACAAAATCGACTAATAAGCTCAACGGAACTGAGTGCAGACGATTACTGGAAGATTCTACTCCAGAACTTATATAATTTGATAATGACCAGGCATCACGACGAACAAAGAGAGAGATTCGACTCTCCACAAAGCATCTTAACAGCAACGGAAGGATAATGACCACTCGATACACTAAGTGGAATCCTCTCCAAAGGCACTAGCTTAACATCGATTCAAAGCACGTCATATACGCAATAAGATGTACTTTGGGGGGCAAATGTTATCTGATCTTTTGGCATCGCTATATTCAGACTGAATGGGCAAGTTAGACTGGATGATCATCGAGGAAGACAGCTCGGAGAGATGATTATTAGACTCGGAAATCAAGCGCAGGCAATGATATGAAGAGATAAACAACGAGGACCAAGAGATAGTCTGTCTAGAATATTCTAAGTATGGAATAGTGCCTCCTTTTGGCAAGGGATCGGTGCCTATCTCATTCCCTAGGGGATCGATATATATCCTTAATTTTTGTCCAAACTAGGTGAGATTGATGAAAAGTGACAAGGAAGGCCTCATGAGGCCATATTTCAAGTTTCAAGTCATTTGGAGTTTGTATACTCAAGTTATGGGCAAAATTACGTAACCTATAAAAAGGGATCGGTACAAAAGGTGTCGTGTAAAAGGGAACGATTTGAAAGGGATTGGCCATATTCAGCTTTCACTACATATTACAACAATTATCGGTCAATAACTCAAACTATGCAGATGTTATCAACATGAAAATTGGAGTATAAGCACATTACAACATTGAGAACAACCCTTAAGGATCGCATCCCAATCAGAGGAGATTGGACGGATTGGTCTCTATCCTTTTAGAGAGATCGGCTGAAATCAGAATGCTTGCAACACAACATCATAGAAAACGCGATACCTTACAAACGGTAAGTCGGAATGGCAAGAAATTTGGAGGGCAAGTAGTTAGCATCATGAGGGGCCTACCAGAGTGATTGCATACCATTTGGGCATTAAAAAGGGATCGGTGCCATTCCTATTATATGCCCCCAATGGGCCTCGAAATGCTTGTGTGGCCTCATCTTGGATTGGAGGTTCTTCTATCGAAATTTCAGCCCGATCCATACACGTCTTCCCGTATAAATAAAGTAGGCATGGCAGTCAGAAAAGGGATCCTTCTTTCTGCTATGAAGGTTCTTCCATTTTTGTTTCTTATTCTTGTATTTATGGATCCCAGCTGATCCAAATATTCTTGTAATCATAATCAAGTGCAAGATCAATAAAAATATGAAGTGGATGTAGGCCAAGATTGTCGAACCACTATAAAAATCTCTGTGTTCATTTATGATACTTGCTCTATTTTAATTTCATTCTTCATTTAGTCTCCATTAGATTCTATTGGGTGTTAATGCCCATTTTTGGTGTCAACATATAATATCAGAGGACTCTATATAGAAATTTTGGTTATCGTAAGGTAAAAATCTATCCTTGTTTTTGAGTAAAGTGATCTTATGAGATACCTTTGGTTTGAAGGTTTTTATAAAGTTAAACTTATATTAACTCACGTTAGATGCTATCAGACATGGAGTTTCATTTCTTTCTCTTAAACTCTTGGGTACTTAATTTTGTATAAGTAGCCAAGTAGTCAAGTTTCTTTGGAGCATTTTGGAAAGCAATATGGAGTAGGAGCTTTCATCATCATCTAATAGTTTTCTATATTTCAACTATGACTATATATTATGTATTAGTAGTTTGGGTAGGCTAATATAGCTATCCTTATTAGGAATAGTACTTCTTGTAACCTTAATGTAACATTTTGGAGTAACTATATGCATTATTCTATGATGACGTATATGTAACTCTGACGTTGCGATAAAAATCTGTGTTTGCTCCTTATCTTTTATTTTCTTTACCCCACGACATATCTTTTGAACACTTAGATGATCGACACCTGAATACCAAAGCTGTATTGAGTATCGTCTTTGGGTGTGAAAAAGACAGTTGTCGCACTTGGTATCAGAGCTTAGGTTGGGCGAACACCTAAGCCTTGGTTGAGGTCAACTCATTAGAGTTCAGTATTTGAGATTGTGTATTCGTGTTGTCCTGAATAACATTTATTTGTTTGGTTTTATGCTCTATTTTCCTAAGACAATCCCGTCCATGTATTCTTAAGATATCTTGCTTTATTCCCTAAGATAAACTCCTACTTACAAGAAACACACCCATACACTCCAACTACACATGTTCCTCCTCGATTGTTTACAAGAGCTAAACCTAACAGCTTCGCCAAAACCTCGATCACCCCATAATACAACCGCACATGAAAAAATGGATATGGATTTGAAGCACACACTTATACGAAGCCAACAGATTAAACGATTTTAATTTTTGTCCCTTAAATCTCTTGATTTGATTTTACAAAAGGGGAGACTAGGTTTAGAAATATGTGCAAGGAAAGGAAATGAAACAAAAGAAGGAAAAATGAAATGGAGAATGGTAGTGATTTTGTGATATAGTGTTTTGTTTATTCAATAATTTCTAGCATGTTGTTACACAAAATTTTGTTCACTTACGAACCAAAAATGACAGAAATAAAATAAGATTGCGCACAATAATGCGATACGATCGCAAAACAATAATAAAATACACCAATTATCATATTTTGTGAAATTTTAAAAAGAACAACTTTTGTCGAAAAATACATCATATGAAAAGTTAAATATTATCCAAATTAAAAATTATGGAAAAATTATATGATTCTTTAAAAAATTCATCATTAAAAATCAAGTTTCTTTATTAACACTTTATTCTGATTTTTTATTTGAACTGTTTATTATTGTAAATAAATTTACAAAATGAGTTCACCTTTACTATTTATTAATCAAAAATAGTTAAATAAGGATATTAAATCCATTAAATTTATAATTAGTTTACAATTCAAATATTTAAATAATTCTATATTTGAGTATAAGTTATTTACATTTTTACGCGATGTTACATTCTCCCCCTTAAAAGAATTCGTCCCTGAAATTCCCAAAGGAACAAAATGTCCTCTCACCCTTAGGCATTAAAGTTCTTTACGTTATGGAAAATTTTAGCAGCATCTCCTTTGCGCGGCAAGATCCGTAAAAACTACAATTGGCCCAAATCAACAAAGAAAACAAAAGCCAAAATGTGGTCTCCCATATCTGGGGGCATAAAATCATCAATCAATCACCAATCTCTAAATATACTACATACCTCTTTTACGCTTGATTTTTGGTAAGCAACTTACTATCATGATGAGAATGCAAGTGCGTAAGTAATCAAATAATAATCTCTTGCTTCCTTGTACCTATCTTGTACTTACATAATTGAAAAGAGAAACACGGACAAAAGAGCAATACACTAGCTATTCTATCATAAGCACAATCAACATAAACTATATAACCACTACATGCAGCAAGCCAATATGACGCAATCAATAATGTTGGTGCAACTCCATATATCAAAATCTGGCATGATATAAATCTATGTGCAATTCTAGTGTGACATAAAGCCACAAGCAACCAAACGCAATATAACAACTATATGCAACAAAAGTATAGAGAATACTCTATAATAAAATAATATGCATCCAATATTTTCAAAAGATAAAATTAGAACTAAATGTCCAGGTTTTTATATTCAAAATAAGTTTTCAAATTCCTCCAAAGAAAAATGTATCAAAACCAAAATCAATAATGATAAGGATGGGGATCCTCCTATCGAAGCATCGTTTGACTTTGGAATCTAAACAATACAGAGCATCAAGTGCTATTCTAGCTCCTCCCTGAACAATAACTAAAGCAAACAAATATACATAGCAAGTCTTCTAAATCGAAAAACCCCCAATCGCTTAAATTTAGTCATAACAAAAATAATTGAAAAATAACTTCATAAAAACTCCTTTGAAATATTCTAAAATAATAATGCTTCATCAAAGTTTTGAAAATAATAATATTATTATTTCTTTCACCGATTCTTTCAGAATCACTTTTTCAAAAGCACGAGATTAAATCTTGTAAACTATAACTTAAAATTCAGGCTTTATAAACCATAGTATATATGATCCACTATCAATCGAACAAAATTCCATTAAAGAATAAATTAACACTTATCATTATTTAAGATGTTAAGTAACTATGAGACAAGGTTTAGAATTGTTCTTAGGTTCACAACTTTATCGATCTTCTAATGATGTAGATGATTTCCTAGGCATATCATTGTGCTCATAAGCATTTGGTTATTGCTTAGAAGATTATCTAAGCTTCCTCAAACAAAATCGAACGTCCCTCCCCAAACTTTTCTAAGCCACACAACAAATCATAAAAATATACTTAAGTCTGTATGATATACATAAATCATCCATAAGAATTATCTAATCCGACCACTTTCTCAGATACATAGACTTTACTTCCAAACTTATATGACTCACTCGACCTCCTTAGTGCAGAATCTGATCAGGTTCCTTGATTAAAAATATCTGTTATTCTTACATAGCCACATACTATGATTGAAAACCTCAATATCACATCAAGAATCTGAATCAAGTATTCTCTGTCAAGAATCAAGTGTTTGTTGTTAAGAATCGAGTGAGAAATTCTTTTTCGGACTGGTGCAAATCACCCCGATGTTATGTACCCGAATCCTAGATCAAGAACTGTGAGAATGAAATGGTCTACATGCAACTTTTGTACTTAATCTTATTGGTTTCTTAACTACACCAATCTTTTTCTTGTTCAGTTTCATTTTCATTTATAGTATTTCATTCAATACAAAAATTATTTATTTATTACTTTACAATTTTTCACTTAATTTTATAAACATTTTATAAAGACATAATGCTATAACATTAAATTAAAAACTTTCTCTACTCTTATTTACTTGTATAACACTCTTCTACATCCTAAGAATATATACAAAATGTCTATTTTATTTTACTTCTCAAAATTAAGATGGGGGCCCAAACATAATACAATCGTAAAACTAAGTCGACTACTTCGATCTATTTACTCATCTGGTCCGGTAAGTAACTAAGAAGAGTAGGATGCTGGTATCCAAACTCATTCCTAGAGTCTACTTTTCCTTAGACATCCCAAATATAAAGATGTTTATCGGTCGGCCGAATAACATCAAATAGTTTATATGACTTAGATGTTTAAACAAAAACTATGGTTTCAATAAAACAATGCTTATTTAAAACTTCCTATCTAATTTAACCCAATTTAAAACTCAAGTTAAATTATCTATTTTCTATCTAAGAGTTTAAAATTTTCGTTTATCACAACATTCTAATACAATTTATTTTAAATTAATTTCCTTTAAGGAAACTTAAGAACTAAATACCCAATTTTTATTTCAATACCCATTTTGAAATCATTGTACATTTATTTCTATATGTTATTTACAATTTATTCACAAACACTCACTTTGCGTTTGATTAGATTCGAACTTGTTTCGATTGCACAATGATAAAGTGAATAATTTACTAAGTGCACTACAACGTTTTCCTAAGCAAACATTCGATCATCACTTAGAAGATTATTCATATTACTACAAAACTAATCAAGATGTTTTCCCTTAACCGTCCAAAGAAATTGTATCTTTATTAAAAATTATCTTTAAAATATTTATATTATAAATACTTCCAAACGATATTACCATTACCTTTCTCAAAATATTTTTGAAATTAACCAATACCGGATTTAAATTCTTATAAACCTTTTTCACATATAAAACACCCATTATAATTCATTTTATACACCATACTTATATTAAATGTACCTTTAGAATCATTTTATATTATAATAACTTCTCTTTTACTATAACAAACTTTTCACAAATATTTATACTCTAAATGTCGTATCTTCCTATTTCGATTAAATTAAACAACTTTACCAAAAGATGACATTTAACTTTTCATTTTCACCAAACACCTTATAATTAAATTGTGAAACTCAATTCGCTAGGGGTTTGTTTTAATGAACTTACAATTATCGAACAATAAAACTCATAAACTAGTCCAGCATGAACTAACAACCAACAAACAATAGTAAATACTCCTAAACTACCAATGCATGAGAAAACAAAGAACAATGATAATAAAGAAATATTGTCATTAACAAACATGCACACCATAAATAACTATATAAATTTAAAAAATTATTTCTTTATATATAAAATACATAGTTCTTGGTAAAATATTTCATTTACGCATTTTCAAAAATCAATATCATGTCTATTTTCCTTGTTCGACTATTTGGAAATCCCTATCGACACCATGGCGTTCCATTCTCGACCAGAATTCAAAAAAAAAACATAACAACTAACATAGTATTTTTTTAGCAATAACTAATACGCTCTTATATATATTCTCGATTTATTATAAGGTG
The DNA here is from genome assembly GCA_030765085.1 of Allium cepa. Taxonomy (NCBI): domain Eukaryota; kingdom Viridiplantae; phylum Streptophyta; class Magnoliopsida; order Asparagales; family Amaryllidaceae; genus Allium; species Allium cepa. The sequence goes on from CM060944.1 coordinate 241,748,470, forward strand.
TCACTTGTCCGATCTCCAATGAGTTTACCCCCACAAAGCCAAGGTTCTTGCCTAATCTTAAGCTATGATACCAAATGTCAAGACCTGCCTTTTCGACCTTCGAAAGTCGGCATGTAATACGTCCACGGTATTCAAATGCCGAGCATCCCAAAGGCGGAAAGACGTACTTTTAGGGTACATAAAAAGAAAAAGAATAGTGAAACCAGAATATCACAGTAGAATGATCGCATATAATATAAGAAAGACGGTTAAGTTGTCACTCTACAACGCATTTCAGAGTTAAAAAAACCTCGTCGGCTAGGACAGTTATAACTTTTGGACCTTACAACTTCTGATGGGTATATATAATAATATAGTGGAAAATAAAAATATTACGGTAGGTAAACTTCTAGCTCTCTCCATGAACTCCATTTCCAACCAAGGACAACTTGGAAAAATACTCGGTCTAACCTGAGTATTATAATAAAATAACTCCTGGACCAATATGGAAGACCAATTTGAGAAAATTCAAGAAATATGGTGAACATATAATAATCTATGAGACCACACCGCTAAATATGGAATGAGATTTACCTCACAAGAACAACGTCCACACATGAAAGAACGGAAACACGCCAGAACAAAAATCCAAACAAGAATGAATGAACATGGACAAGATCAAAATCCAAACATAAAGAATGGATATAAATAATCGAACATGTGAAGAGCACCTGACACTTTTCAATGCAATTGAGAAAACAATTCAACGATTTGAATCAAATAAGGAAAATAATTTCCAACAATGACTAGAAGGGTGCACCCCCTTACCGAAAGCATACTATTAGAAAGTATACTTAAGAGGGTTATTTACACCACGACCCTCTCGAAAATGTACAAGCCAAACTTCGCTAACCTTATCGAAAATCAAAGTATTTTACATCTCTACGTGCATACAACCAAATCCAATCTAGATTAGATGTAAAGATACCCTAATGGTAGCAACATCACATAGCTTAACATCCGCTCGCTCATTGGTTTTAGTCATTTCGGATAAAAGATATCAACGCTTAAATGAACAAAAAAATCATCCTGAATCGATGAATACAAAGAAGATAACATGATCAATAATCAATAAATCAACTATCCGCAATAACAAATTAAATCTCTTCCACTTACCGCAACTTGTCGATCTCAAAGTAGTACTACCCAGGGAAAATAAAGATGCTGGACAAGTAAGGGTAGTGTTACTTCCTATCTTATCACGACAACATTCTTAACTTTAAGAATAACAAGAGTTCTTTTAACATTTAATGTTAAGTGTAAGAGTAAATATTTTTCAAACAAATCAAACTTTTTAAAACATTTGATCACACTTGTGCTTGATTTTCACATTAAGAATATTTGTAAAATACTTTAGAAACGCATTTCAAAATATTCTTTTAAAGAACTAATTATAGTTCTTAGTGTATTAAAAAGTAGGGTCAAAAACAATTATCATTAAGACATTGTACATTATAAATCCAAAACAATTAATACTTAACTTTATTTTTTAAAACATTCCTCTTTAAAGATTTTCTCATTTATAAACTATCATTTATAACTTTAAAAAAACATTTATTATCCCAAAAAATAATAAATCAATTTAATATAATTTTATAAATTCAAAACAATCTTAAGTATTCCGAAAGATAATTTATACAACTCTTTTATAAATTTAAAACCACATTAATTATCCCAAAGGAAAATTAATCAAATTTATTATCTTTTTATAAATTTAAAAAAGCATTAATTATCAAAAAAGAAAACTAGTCAAACTTATAATCTTTTTGTAAATTAAAAGAAACATTAACATTAATTATCCCTTAAGATAATTAATCAAATTTATAATCTTTTGATAAATTTTAAACAACATTAATTATCCCGAAAGATAATTAATCAAATTTATAACTCTTTTTATTAATTTTAAAACAACACTTATCCTTAATTCTCAAAAAAACTTGAAAATATGATAGAAACAACTTTCAAAGTGCAAAAAAGCGATCAAACATTTATTTTTTAAAAATACAAGCATAAATTCAACGTACGCATAGGTTCAAGGGAATTATATTTCAAAACTGTTGGTATAGCGATAATTGCTATAATGACACTTACACAAATCAAACTATATGTAACCAAACATTAATATAAGAAACATAGGAATACAAGTAAAACAATATTGGCGAGAAAACCCTTAGGGCTGTCTAAAAAATTCACTTGTAAATCACACATATGTATGTGTTTTTCAAAGTGTACCTAACAACCTATTCGCTATGTATACACATGGACTTCTTCTTGCTTTTGTTCCTTGGAAAAAAATGGTTATTTATGTCATCTGCTTCCAAGCGGGAATCAAATCCAAACAAAAAATCAAACAATAATGTATAAACTATCATCCAAGCATTAAACAATAATCTATAGCAATACATATACCATATAGTTTATTTAGAGGTGATTACACTTACTAAAATTCCAATTGACGCTTTAGCATTCCAGTTCGATCTAAAATTGAATGACATTCAATTATAGCCCAAAATTATGCTCACTTCAACTTGACGAAATCAATTCTAGTGCGTAATAACACTCCTGCCAGCACAATGCAAAAGGCCGCATCTCGATTAAACCTCACATGCAAAAATTATTCAATTTATAAAATTTTGAATTGATTAATTTTAATTAAACTTCATTAACAAATTAATTAGCAAACTAGTTACTCTCTTAACTCTTTCTTCCCTAATAATATATCCTATAAATGTGCGCAAATTCAGATATGCACGAACCAATCCCTAGCCAAGACTTCTCTCCTCCGTCTCACGCTCGATACTCGACGAAATCAACTCCCATCAATTGCAACGTGCTCCTCCTTCTGTTCTCCCCGTGTCCATCGCCACCATACAACACTCGATGACTTGGAACAAAATGTGATCTGGGCATCATTTCACGACAACCTAGAGGTCACACTCCGCCATGGTGGATTGAACTCCACCAAAATTCCACCACTCGAACTCCTTCACACGAGAAACACACCCATACACTCCCATTCGACACTCTCCTCCTCGATCGTCGACAAGGGCTAACCTTAGCTCCACGGCCAAAACTTCGACCACTCCAAAACATGACCTCACATGAAAAATGGTATGGATTTGAAGCACACACTTATTCAAAGCTAAGGGATCAAATGATTTTATATTTCCTTGCCTAATCCTCTCGATTTTATTTTATGAATGGGGAGACTAGGTTTAGAAATGTTTACAAGGAAAGGAATTGAAACAAAAGAGGAAAGAATGAAATGGAGAATAGTAGTGTTTCTGTCTGTGTAGTGTTTTGTTTATTCTATAACTTTTGGTACTTCACTACATAGAATTTTGTTCGAGCACGTACCCCGAACGATAGGAATAAAAATATAATCGCGCACAATAATGTGATGCGATTGGAAAACATTAACAAAATACATTGTTTATCTTATTCTGTGAAATTTCAGAAACAATAATGTTTGGCGAAAATACCTTAAATGAAAAATTAAATAGTTTCCAAATTAAAAATTATGGAAAAATCCAAAAATTCGTTTAAAAATACGTTAATAAAAATCAAGTCGTTTTATTAACATTTGATTTCTTTAATTTTTATTCGAACTATATATTATTGTAAATAAATTTACAAAATGAGTTCACTGCTATTATTTATTAATTAATTAAAAGGTGTTAAATAAGGCTATTAAATCCATTTAATTTATAATTAATTCATAACTCAAATATTTAAATAATCTCTATATTTGAATATAATTTATTCATATTTTTTTGAGATGTTACAGATCCATCTTCATGAAACTTGGTTTGGTATATCCAATTCAAGCCAGTGACTTCTTTGTCTTTTGGTAATACTACAACAAAACAGCCATTTTAAAATGGGCAATGCCCGTTGTAATATGAATTTCGCAACGGGCATGAACCCGTTGTATTAGGCCTCGTTGTAATAGGTCGACCATATTTTACAACGGGCAATGCCCGTTGTAATACATGATATTGCAACGGTTTCTGACCGTTGCAAAATAAATGCAAATTTAAAAAAAAATACAGTAGCATACATCCTTACCAATAATGAATAATTTAACGAGTAATAAATATTATCATAAAACAACCAAAATTACATACGAAAAGACTGAATAAAACCATATTGACAAAGTCCCGACACATTTCAAAATGATATATAAGTTTACATTCATAGTTAGTTCTAAGCACATAACCCTTACATATATACATAAGAGCTAGTGTCAAAAAGCACCAACACATAACAACTAATCCAAAAAATACATATCAAGTTCTAAGTACTAACACATACCAAAATACACATACATGCTAGGCCAAGGAAATGAAGTCTTTGTGCCAAGCGACGATTGATCCAACGGCCTCTTTAATTCATACGTCTTCAAAATTGTGTCCCCTTAGAAGTCATATCTAGAACCAACCCATGCTTGTAGAAGTTGTACATACCTTTTGTTTCGGACTTGACCTTAAGAGCTAGATTAACGGCAATAGCAAAAAACTCTGCAACCTTTTCAAAATCTTCCTTAACAAATCCCCTTGATGTAATGGCAGGAGTTCCTTCATAAGAAAACATTGCAAAGTATAAATGAAATATTTCCTTTTCTGAAACTAAAAATACATGTTAGCATGCAAGAAGGAAAACCTTACCCATTCTAATGCCGCCCGGAACCATAGCAGATACATTACCTGGGACTGTGTTCTTATTAGCAGCAATGTGAACTGCTTCTAACACCTTCTCTACTCGAGATCCATAGATTCCCTATAACATTGATTTAAGGACTAAAGATGAGTTCCCACTACTAGTTCTGATAAAAGATGTTTGAATATTACTTCCTTGATAAAACAAAGATATTGCATGCTTTTGGCCGACAAAAGATGAGTTTTACTATTACAGTATTAACGAGGCTTTCCGTAAGAAGATTGTTTATTCGCCATTTGCAAATAAACAAGTGATGATTATGGCTTTAAGTCCTTTTGACCGACAGCACGAAGCCATAATAATCAACAGACTCATTTAAAACGTATATTTAATCTACGCATGCAGAAACATATATAGCAAAAGAAGAAGAAAAAAAATCCTTCCTAGTTGCTCCACTTGTATTAATTAGTGAACATGATTATACCCCAACCATTGTCATTATGACATGAAAAATCTACAACCAACTTCACTATTATTGTCAAATTATCCAAATTAGCATGTTGATTAATTGCCAACTAACTATCCAAAAAACTATACCAGTCACCATATGAACAAACTTTGGATGAAACGATATTAGATATTTAACTTGAGCTATCTGCTTAATTTGTGAATGGGCAAAATATGAATAAAAATCTTAAATTTCTAACTAAGATAATTAGTTTCAAATCGGTGTATTTTATCTTAAAAAGTGGCAAACTATTGCTCTTATTTCGAGTGTTTAATTTTATTTTTCTAAGATTGATATGATCTCAAAATGTTTAAAACGGTTTCGATCTCAACAAAGTTTCAAATTAAAACTGATTTAAAACCTAAAGCTGATCATGATCTTTTGTAAAGATAAACTCAAGACTAAATACTCGTCTCTTTTTTGGCTTTAAATCTGAACTACAATTTTACCATAAATAATTAAAAATCCTATTTTTGTCATTGATGTTCTGTGTATATCAGGATCGCATTAAATACAGGTTATAAGGTATCATAGTGCATGGCTCTTTCTATTCCTTAACAATCTCTTTTAATAAACAACAAGGCTGGAAAAAAAAGATCCACCTCTGCATAAAATGATTCGCATATCAATAAGCAATTGAGTGTGTTTAGGTATATACAATGTTCACCATCATTGCATGAATGACTTTACAACCTAACAGATAAACATCGGATGAAATAAACATAGAATGTATGAGATAAGCACATTCAAGGGATTGTTTTCCTTAATATCTATCCTGCTTGATTTGCATGGTTCATTTCCAATTCTACATCTACTTAAAATTAAGATGAGAGACAATCATTTACCAGCTTCATATTCTCATCACATAATGCCAACATAATGTCTAGAACTATTAAGAGACAAATCCAACTCTCCATTCCATCACTAGAAACTTCAGTAAACCAGAAACTCCACCCGCAACCCAAAATCACCCAAAACCCTTCAAATTTAATCGAACACCCCTGAAAAATTGCCATTCAACTACAACAATCGACGAACTCACAAACCACCAAGCACCCGAACTCCTCTCTCTGTAATTCAAAACCCCCAAAATCTCTAATTTTTCGACCACCGATTCACTACCGAGACCACATCAACATACCCACATCACCGCAACCATAAATCGTCTCCCGCCTCCCCTAAACCGCAACATTTTCTTTTCTTTTCTTCCTCTACTTTCGTGTTTTTCAATTTTTTTATCCGATTCCTTTTTTTAAAACAGGGAAGTAGGAATTAGGGTATTTAATGGAACTGAATTAGTGAAGTTTTGGGATGACAGCGATTTTGGAATTAGGAGGGAGGGAGGAGGGAGAGATTAGGAGGACCAGCGTGGAATTAGGGTTTGGGGGGAGGAAAGGATCTGTAATAAATATAAAAAACGGACGAGCCAAAATTTCATAGCTCGAGCCATAAAAATTGGCCGTTGTAAAATTGTTATATATATTACAACGGGCAATAGTGAACGTTGTAAAATTAACATTTATTACCACGGGCGAGAAATGACCGTTGTAATAGCATTCTATTACAACGGGCTATCATCGCCCGTTGTAAAAAAGGCATTGTATATGGCATCTATTACAACGGGCCTGAGTGGACCGTTGTAATAGCCTTCTATTACAATGGCAGCCAATGCCCGTTGTAAAAAGGGCGTTGTAATAGGGTATTTTTTTGTAGTGTAAATCTACAAGTTTCCACGTATATAGTTCTTTTCTATGACAACAATCTCCTCATTCATCGCCATTTTCCAAATTTTCTTCTTAGTAGCTTGCTCATAATTTTTCAGTTCACAAGAAAAAAATTCATTCACAAGATTCACTGATGTCTTGAACATAGTGCATCTTTCTTGGAGGTGATTCAGAATTGGAAATATCTTCATTTTCATACGTCTGATTTTTGAAGGAGTTGCAATAAGTACAGGAGTTTCCTAGACATCATCTTGCTTGGAAAATTTAATTGTAAGTTGTGGTTGAGAAGAGTTCTGAGCCCAACTCCATATGACCGTTTTATCAAACACCACACCTCTTGGCACAAGGAATGTTTCCATAATGGGATCATAGCAATGATATCTCTTGGACTTATCACTATTGCCATTAAAAATGTAATTATCGCCTTCCGTATCAAGCTTCTCCTTATTTTGTGATGGAACATGTGAGAAGGCAATGCATCCAAATTCTTTGGAACGATTCACTTGAGGTTTCTTTCCATGCCATGCTTCATATGGGGTTTGATTAAGGACTTCGTTGGTTAGGGATTGGTTAAGAATAAAGACAGCGCTATTAACTGCTTCAGCCCATGGTATGTTTGGAAGATTTTTACATTTAGCATACTCCTTGCCATCTCTATAATTGTTTTGTTGTTCCATTCTACAATGCCATTTTGTCGTGGAGTATGGCGTATAGTTAATTAACACTTATGCCTTGCTCCTTGCAATAGTTCATGAATATAGCGTAAATATACTCTTCACCAAGATCAGTTCCAAGAGCTTTAATTTCTGGACTATTTTTTTTTAAACATATGCTTTGAACCCCGTAAATTTGGAGAATGCTTCTAACTTTTGATTAAGGAAATAAATTGTCACGACCCAGCTTCCTATGCCCAGGAACCGTATCGTTTTTAAGAAAAGAAAGAGGTGAGAAAGTAGAAAAGATAGAGAAGAAGAAACAACAACATCAGAATCTCACAGCAGAACGAATAAATTATAATAATCACATAAGTATTTACATAATATACAACTTCAATCAGAGTTATACAGATAATACATCACATACTAGACACTTATAAACACCGCCTAGTTAATACAACACAACTCAAACAAATAACTCAAAGATACCTACAGCGGAACTATAAATATATATATCTATGGCGCTGAAGCCTCCTGCTCCAATGCTCCTTCAGAATGCGTCAAAGCTAACCTGAATCCCTTGGCTACCCGTAAAAAAAATTGGGTACCCGAGAGTTCATGAAAAACAAAAATAAACTCCGGGTCAGACATGGATCTGGTATGAGTAACAGGTTAAAGTTGCTTAACTTTAAAAATCTTTTGAAAACAAAAGGTATCACGTAAGACTTCACCACACATAAACATGGAAAAGTTTTTACCTTACGCTAACCAAAACATTTGATAGGAAATTTTGTGATATTATAATAGTGTCTAGGGTTTTCAAGTAAAATAAAGAAATAGCTGAAATGCTTACATCTCACATTCCAACATAGTTGGGCACAACTAATTCGTACGTCACTTATTGGATTTTGGATTCCATACAATGGCAGGGCTACTGGGGTACCGCCCGTCACAGTATGAGGCCTAGATCACCGTACCGAGGATTACTCCCTTCATCCCCTGCAACACAAGGTCGGAACCATTCCTTACTGAACAGTCCCGAACAAGATAAACCCCGGTAGTTGTCATGACCAACCGCCCACACAGCCGAAAATAAGGGACATCTAGACAGGGGAATATCCTTGTCCTGCTTGGGCATGACCCACCTAACCTTGCTGCACCTCCCCTGTTTAAGCCATTCCCGGTTGATGAGGCTTGAGGCTGCGATTACCTTTAGAGAACATATTTCTTAGAATGCTCATCGTCCGCCTGACGATGTGTTGAAAGCATTCAATCCATACAAGTTCGTTCTGGGTTCGAACGAAACCGAAGGCATTATCTCGTTACACTCATTTTGGAATCACCCTCAGAGTTAACGACGATAACCCTTGCACTCTGAATCTTCATCTTCACTTCAGATTCACGACCTATCGTTAATTTGGAATCAATGTGGTTTTCGGATATTCCAAATAAGGAAAACCGATCCCGGTCTCATCGAAATCCAAAACGTGTCTTTTAAGGCCAAGTTGTCTATTTAGTCTTAACAGTTTAATTCAATATAATCAACATACACACAGATGGATAATTCACAATATTATAATAGATAATTACAGATAATCTCATAAACAGATAATCAATATTATCATCTAAACAGATAACTAATATTATCCTATTTAAACCAAGCATCCATGACACATAGATATAATTCATGCTAGTTCACAATCATTAAATGAAATATCAATATCATTCATCCATAAGAAATGATTTATAATCATACCATTTGTAATTAATTTAAAATGAATTAAATTAACTACTTCTATATCTAATTAATTTAAATAAATTAAATTAATTACTTCATCTATAAATCCTGCTTATACAACCATTAATTAATTATAAATCAAATTAATTATTCATCCTTTAAATATTCACCTTGATTAATCACCTTGATTAATCATTTACTAATTACAATAGGTAATTAGTCTTTGATTAATTTCACAAATTAATTATCCTACATCATTCATAGTAATTAACATGTAATTAAATATAATTAATTACATTTATTCTTAATTAATTACAATAATTAATCACCGCATTGTTAGTTATTCCTTAATTAATTCATCATTAATTATATTAATAAATGATTTCTAATTATATTTACATTAATTACTTCATTAAAATTACATTAAATGATTCATCTTTAATCAAACTCAATTATTAATCACTCTTGATTAATATCAACCAATAATTAACTATCATTAATTACTTATATTAATAATTTAATTATTCCCATAATTAATTATCTCCACTAACTAGTCCCAAGACTAATTATAAAAGTAATTATCCAAATTACTTTATTATCTCAACATTTTTCATTAATTACATTCAGTAGTTAACATTAATTACTTTCTTAAGTAATTGTGCTCTATTGCATGCACTTATCAATTATCAAATGATTTTCTTAAATTAATTAAACTAAATTAATTAACTTAAATTAATCATTTATCAAAATTAATTACAATAGGTAATTAATCTCTTAATTACTTTTATCAAGTAATTACATTTAACAAATTTACAATAGATTATCTAACAAATCTGATTAATTATCAAAATTAATCTCATAAATAAATTAATTAGTAATCTTTAGTTAATTATCTTTATTAACTGATAACATTACTTAAATTACTTTTTATTTTATCTTTATTTATAAATTAATCTAAATTATTAATTTATAAATTTAATAAATTACCATTCCTTAATTATCTTATTAATCAAATCATTTAATACATTAATTATTCTTAAGATAATTTATTTCTTATTTAATGACTTAATTAATATAAAAGTATATCAGAACATTACACTTTTAAATTGAAATCCAAATTCCATTCTGAATTTATGATTCAAAAAGATTATTTATTAAACATTATTCAAATTTAAATTCAATTTAAAATCTTGTAAATAACATTAATCTCTAATTTAAATCTCCAAAATACATTAATTTTTAACTTGTAATTTCAAGTTAAACAATTTTATTTAACATCCTTTCAAAAGAACTTGTAAAATCCCAATTTAAACATTTAATTGCAGACAAATTCTTTTTTAAACGAACTATTTGAATTTATCCTTGATTTATACATTTAGATTTTAAACTGATTTATATTTTCAGATTTTAAATTCATTAGTTTAATTTAAATTTTTAAACTTGGTTTTAACTTGCTTTGAAAAACTTGGTTTTAATTTTTTTATTTAAAATCCAAATTTGTTTCTAAAAACTTATATTCAAAAGTTCACTTGGATCAATATTTGAACTTTTAAATTTTCAAACACAAATTAAGTTTGATTCAGATTTTAAATTAAATCTTAAATCTGAAACTATCAGGTTGTAAACCTGACAGGAAACCCATATTTTAATTGTTTTAAAACTTTATTTTAATTTAAATTTGAATTCAAAGGTAAACTAGAATTCGAACATAAAACTGGTTTTTTTTACATGTTTAAATTTATTATTTATTTCAAGTTCATTTAAATTTTAGAAAAGAACTCTGTTTCCAGTTTTACAAAACCTGAACAAACAGACTCGACGCAAACCCAAAGTGCTCCGAGACATTAACCCCCTTGCTTCGAGTCATCTGCTCGAGTGACTCGAGTTCGTCCCGAGGTCAAAACCCTGCACCCACAAAACTGCGACAGTCAAAACCTGGAAACAGCACGACCCCCTCCACATCCAAACCTGTCAACACGTCGTTCGCCAACCTCCGACCACCTGAAAGTCAACCCTTCCAGCCTCGACTTCCCCTTCACGCCTACTACCAATTCCCAAAGACTCGTCGAACTCGATCAACAATAGGGATCACGGTGATCGTTTTTCCCTAGCTTAGAAAAAAATAAGGGTTCTAGACTTCATATGCCAACCACCACTTCCCCACTGATGTAAAACACCATCAGGCAATTTTGCCCAAGGCCCTGATCGTTCACCCCTCTCCAGAAAGAATTACAACTCTCCAGATCGTCTAGATCACCAGAGAAGCCCAAAAAACTTGATTTCCAGTCATCACAAAGTAACACATCCAATGTTACATTAAAAATTAAAAATTTGTTATTAAAAATCATATCTTCCATAGATGATTTCAGGTATATAATTATATCAACAATTTACAAGATTTGATTTTTGACATATTTCAAGTTTGCACTGTGTTTTCTTCTACCAGACAATGCTTCTAACTAAAACTCTTGCAACTTATTCTTCTAAAGCTCAGTTAAGTTAAAACAACTAACTTTGTTTTAAATACTTAAGCCAAAATGAAATTAGAGTGTGAAGTATTTTTGATGTTAGATCTAAGTTTAAATCCCTGGAACATTAAAACAGAGATGGTCACAAGCATTATCTAACATACTCATAGTTTACAGAGGCTTAAAAACCATCATATAATCATAGTTTCAAGCATACATCACAAGTTACTTCAATCATAGGTCGTATGCATCAAAATGTAGAGGTGTCTCATGTTAACAGTTTAAAGGCAGAGACTTATCTAAGATCAGAGAAATTTTAGTATCAACAGATATGCACACATACATAAGTTCACAAAGCATTGCACATACACATACATATAAACAAACATAATCACAGAAATTCTCAGAGTATTTAAGTTTTTGTTTAAAAGTTTACTCACCAATAACTAAATTTCAGAGGGAACATATAGCAGAATAAATATACTTCACATTTATAGATGTGATGTTACTCACCGCAAAGCAAAACAGAACAAGTTCTATGCAGGCAAATTAGAATTTGCAGGTTTTGAAATAACAGAGTTTCATCACAAAACAACCATAGAATAATGAAGAAATAAATATTCACACCATATATTTAAGCATTTAAATATCAACATGCAATAGTTTTAAAACTTTAGTAAAATTTAGAAGTGTTACTCACCTGAAAATGTAGAGGCCTTTTGAACTGGAATGAAACTTTGCATGCTTTGTTTTGATTTCAGACTTGTATTTGAAACATGAAAGCTTGCAACAGATTTAACATAAAAACCATAAGTTGCTTTGCTTTTCTTTAACCTCCTTGTTTTAGTTTATAGAAGTAGTTTAGGTTTGTAAAAAAAAAAAATAAGAATTTACTTATGTTTTTTTTTCCTTCTGATTTTGTTTATGTTTTATAAACAAAAAGAATTGGAAAATATGTATACTTATAAGGAAAGATTTCAGAGGAAGGTGTTAACTGGTATGCTCTATACTGGTACAATATTATATTTAATCATGGATTTAGTTTTTGTTTTATTAGGCAGATATGTTTCAAAGGGAGGCTGATATGCTTTACTAGATTTTGAATTGACTTATTTGTATGCTGAAATGAAAGTATTAAATGCCTTTTGTACTTTTTGTTTACTCTTATCTAATTAGTACATGTTGAACTTAACTAAGCAGATAATCTAAACTTCCTATCTAAGCTTCTTACCTGTTTTCTTACTTGTACTATCCTTGCCTGTTCTTGCCTTGTATGTTATTTCGCAGGCAAAAGTATTACAATGTCAGGTTTATGTTTATTTTTGTTTAACTTAGATGCTAAGCATACTTACCCTATTCTATTTGAATGTACTGAAGTGAATTTTTTTTTTTTTTTTACTTGCCTTATCTATTACCAGGTACTTATGTGATTTCTCTCTAGCCTGCAACATACACCTTGCTATAGTGTATAAATATTTTACTTAAGTTTTACTATAAAATTGATATGGTTATTGTTATTGTTAGCTTGTTATTTATTTCTATCTCTAACAATAAATGTGTTTATTTTTATTTTAAGACTTAATCTATCAAATATATAATTACCCACTATTATTATTTTATTTTATACTTACTTTAAATATTTATAATGTATATTTATTATATATATAAAATTTTATGAGAGATTTATATAAATTTGAAAACCATAACTTCTTTTAAAAATATATATAACAATTTTCATTTATAATAAAATCTACTTGTATAGACATTATATTATAAATAAAGCTCATCATTACATTAAAATAATATATAAAAGAAATTATCACTTTATCACTTATTTTATCAAGCTATACTTTTTTTAAAAAAAAAACACAACCTTTTATTTAATTTAAATTTAGGCTAAAATCATTTAGACAATTTTAACTTAAATCTTGAGTATATTTTAAAGCCAAATGGTTATTTATTTAATATAGAATTTAAATCAAATTTAAAACAGACATTGACTATTTACAATATATACAAATATATATATAAATAAATAGAAAACAATTTATTAGCCTTTAAAAGATAATTTATCAGTTAAATATTCATTTAAAAGAAAATTATTAAATCAATTCATATCTTATTAACAAAGATATATCAAATCAATTTAATATTTTATATGGATTATTAAATTGATATTGCTCGAAATTCCGGGATATCACATTCCTCTCCCCTTAAAAGAATTTCGTCCCCGAAATTTAAAACAAAGGTAATTTAATAATCTAGTTAAAGATTTAATTCTAAAACACAAGCATATATCAATCATAAGCTAACAATCATAGCAACCAATTCATCCAAACAAACAAATCTAACTATCCAGACAAAATTTCGGATAGAATTCTCTCGAGTTTCCCCAGGTATAAATACAAGGTCACTCGCTCTATAGAATTCAAACAACCAATCTACTAAGCTACAGATCTTCCATTCATCTAGATCTACAACTGGACAGGATATTAGACTATAGACAAGTCTGAATCAACAATCAAAACTCCCTGAACTGCTGATTCAATAATCAGAGATAAATCTTACACATTCTCCCTCAGAGATATGTGTAACACAACAAATTCCAGTTATCCAAACTGACAATCCAATCCTGAAGACCAAACACTTATCCAGAATTTAATCTCCGACTTCGGAATCCAAATTCTTCCATCTCTTATTCACTAAACTCTTCGGACGATCCTGGGCTTCCTTCACCATTCCCGATTAGCTCAAATCTTGCTGCTGTCCCTCTCGATTCAATCTGGACCAAAAACAATCTAACAAAATGATCTTCCAATATTGACCAAAAACTCAGAACACAAACTCTATTCCAAATCAGAAAACAGAACTCACTTCTCTCATCCGGAAGAGATAAAACAGGTGCACTCCAAACTGGTCTCAGGTTCCGAAAAATTTCCTGTAGAACACTCCAAACTACACTGCTAACACCATTGCCCAAAGACTTCAAATCCAGAAGCTCCTCGAGAAACTCGAAGCTCAAACCAAATAGAAACACCCCGCTGCACTGACCCTCATCACCGAAGCAGACACACTTCTTTAAAACTTGTTCCAAAGAAACATCTTTGGAAACATCCATAGTCACTGCGTCTCATCACACAGCAACTAATCCCTGAGGTATCAAGATATCATGACTTGCTTCTGTCCAACCGACAGATCCAAACTCTAGCTCATCCAACTTACACTTCAAAAATAAACTCTGAACCCTAACAGGTTACCTCCAGAGATCGATGAAATCCTTACATCAACAAAGCTTACTTGAGACGGTATTAGGTCTACAGTCTCGACAAATACACTTCCAACCTCAAACATTCAAATTCCAACCATCGATAGTCGTGTCACACACACCACTACCCTATCTACCTTTATAACTCATTGGAAAACCTGAACAGGTAACCCAACAATAGGCAGAAATAAATAAATATACATATATCAAAATTACAAATATGCTCTCTCAAGAAGGAAATCACTCAAGAGCCTAGGTATTCACTCAACCTAGCGCTCTGATACCACTGTCACGACCCAGCTTCCTATGCCCAGGAAACCGTATCGTTTTTAAGAAAAGAAAGAGGTAAGAAAGTAGAAAAGATAGAGAAGAAGAAACAACAACATCAGAATCTCACAGCGGAACGAATAAATTATAATAATCACATAAGTATTTACATAATATACAACTTCAATCAGAGTTATACAGATAATACATCACATACTAGACAGTTATAAACACCTGCCTAGTTAATACAACACAACTCAAACAAATAACTCAAAGATACCTACAGCGGAACTATAAATATATATATCTATGGCGCTGAAGCCTCCTGCTCCATTGCTCCTTCAGAATGCGTCAAAGCTAACCTGAATCCCTTGGCTACCCGTAAAAAAATTTGGGTACCCGAGAGTTCATGAAAAACAAAAATAAACTCCGGGTCAAGCATGGGTTTGGTATGAGTAACAGGTTAAAGTTGCTTAACTTTCAAAATCTTTTGAAAACAAAAGGTATCACGTAAGACTTCACCACACATAAACATGGAAAAGTTTTACCTTACGCTAACCAAAACATTTGATAGGAAATTCTGTGATATTATAATAGTGTCTAGGGTTTTCAAGTAAAATACAGAAATAGCTGAAATGCTTACATCTCACATTCCAACATAGTTGGGCACAACTAATTCGTACGTCACTTATTGGATTTTGGATTCCATACAATGGCAGGGCTACTGGGGTACCGCCCGTCACAGTATGAGGTCTAGATCACCGTACCAAGGATTACTCCCTTCATCCCCTGCAACACAAGGTCGGAACCATTCCTTACTGAACAGTCCCGAACAAGATAAACCCCGGCAGTTGTCATGACCAACCGCCCACACAGCCGAAAATAAGGGACATCTAGACAGGGGAATATCCTTGTCCTGCTTGGGCATGACCCACCTAACCTTGCTGCACCTCCCCTGTTTAAGCCATTCCCGGTTGATGAGGCTTGAGGCTGCGATTACCTTTAGAGAACATATTTCTTAGAATGCTCATCGTCCGCCTGACGATGTGTTGAAAGCATTCAATCCATACAAGTTCGTTCTGGGTTCGAACGAAACCGAAGGCATTATCTCGTTACACTCATTTTGGAATCACCCTCAGAGTTAACGACGATAACCCTTGCACTCTGAATCTTCATCTTCACTTCAGATTCACGACCTATCGTTAATTTGGAATCAATGTGGTTTTCGGATATTCCAAATAAGGAAAACCGATCCCGGTCTCATCGAAATCCAAAACGTGTCTTTTAAGGCCAAGTTGTCTATTTAGTCTTGACAGTTTAATTCAATATAATCAACATACACACAGATGGATAATTCACAATATTATAATAGATAATTACAGATAATCTCATAAACAGATAATCAATATTGTCATCTAAACAGATAACTAATATTATCCTATTTAAACCAAGCATCCATGACACATAGATATAATTCATGCTAGTTCACAATCATTAAATGAAATATCAATATCATTCATCCATAAGCAATGATTTATAATCATACCATTTGTAATTAATTTAAAATGAATTAAATTAACTACTTCTATATCTAATTAATTTAAATAAATTAAATTAATTACTTCATCTATAAATCCTGCTTATACAACACTTAATTAATTATAAATCAAATTAATTATTCATCCTTTAAATATTCACCTTGATTAATCACCTTGATTAATCATTTACTAATTTCAATAGGTAATTAGTCTTTGATTAATTTCACAAATTAATTATCCTACATCATTCATAGTAATTAACATGTAATTAAATATAATTAATTACATTTATTCTTAATTAATTACAATAATTAATCACCGCATTGTTAGTTATTCCTTAATTAATTCATCATTAATTATATTAATTAATGATTTCTAATTATATTTACATTAATTACTTCATTAAAATTACATTAAATGATTCATCTTTAATCAAACTCAATTATTAATCACTCTTGATTAATATCAACCAATAATTAACTATCATTAATTACTTATATTAATAATTTAATTATTCCCATAATTAATTATCTCCACTAACTAATCCCAAGACTAATTATAAAAGTAATTATCCAAATTACTTTATTATCTCAACATTTTTCATTAATTACATTCAGTAGTTAACATTAATTACTTTCTTAAGTAATTGTGCTCCATTGCATGCACTTATCAATTATCAAATGATTTTCTTAAATTAATTAAACTAAATTAATTAACTTAAATTAATCATTTATCAAAATTAATTACAATAGGTAATTAATCTCTTAATTACTTTTATCAAGTAATTACATTTAACAAATTTACAATAGATTATCTAACAAATCTGATTAATTATTAAAATTAATCTTATAAATAAATTAATTAGTAATCTTTAGTTTATTATCTTTATTAACTGATAACATTACTTAAATTACTTTTTATTTTATCTTTATTTATAAATTAATCTAAATTATTAATTTATAAAATTAATAAATTACCATTCCTTAATTATCTTATTAATCAAATCATTTAATACATTAATTATTCTTAGGATAATTTATTTCTTATTTAACGACTTAATTAATATAAAAGTATATCAGAACATTACACTTTTAAATTGAAATCCAAATTCCATTCTGAATTTATGATTCAAAAAGATTATTTATTAAACATTATTTAAATTTAAATTCAATTTAAAATCTTGTAAATAACATTAATCTCTAATTTAAATCTCCAAAATACATTAATTTTTAACTTGTAATTTCAAGTTAAACAATTTTATTTAACATCCTTTCAAAAGAACTTGTAAAATCCCAATTTAAACATTTAATTGCAGACAAATTCTTTTTAAAACGAACTATTTGAATTTATCCTTGATTTATACATTTAGATTTTAAACTGATTTATATTTTCAGATTTTAAATTCATAAGTTTAATTTAAAATTTTAAACTTGGTTTTAACTTGCTTTGAAAAACTTGGTTTAATTTTTTTATTCAAAATCCAAATTTGTTTCTAAAAACTTATATTCAAAAGTTCACTTGGATCAATATTTGAACTTTTAAATTTTCAAACACAAATTAAGTTTGATTCAGATTTTAAATTAAATCTTAAATCTGAAACTATCAGGTTGTAAACCTGACAGGAAACCCATATTTTAATTATTTTAAAACTTTATTTTAATTTAAATTTGAATTCAAAGGTAAACTAGAATTCGAACATAAAACTGGTTTTTTTTTGCATGTTTAAATTTATTATTTATTTCAAGTTCATTTAAATTTTAGAACAGAACTCTGTTTCCAGTTTTACAAAACCTGAACAAACAGACTCGACGCAAACCCAAAGTGCTCCGAGACTTTAACCCCCGTGCTTCGAGTCATCTGCTCGAGTGACTCGAGTTCGTCCCGAGGTCAAAACCCTGCACCCACAAAACTGCGACAGTCAAAACCTGGAAACAGCACGACCCCCTCCACATCCAAACCTGTCAACACGTCGTTCGCCAACCTCCGACCACCTGAAAGTCAACCCTTCCAGCCTTGACTTCCCCTTCACGCCTACTACCAATTCCCAAAGACTCGTCGAACTCGATCAACAATAGGGATCACGGTGATCGTTTTTCCCTAGCTTAGAAAAAAATAAGGGTTCTAGACTTCATATGCCAACCACCACTTCCCCATTGATGTAAAACACAATCAGGCAATTTTGCCGAAGGCCCTGATCGTTCACCCTTCTCCAGAAAGAATTACAACTCTCCAAATCGTCTAGATCACCAGAGAAGCCCAAAAAACTTGATTTCCAGTCAACACAAAGTAACACATCCAATGTTACATTAAAAATTATAAATTTGTTATTAAAAATCATATCTTCCATAGATGATTTCAGGTATATAATTATATCAACAATTTACAAGATTTGATTTTTGACATATTTCAAGTTTGCACTGTGTTTTCTTCTACCAGACAATGCATCTAACTAAAACTCTTGCAACTTATTCTTCTAAAGCTCAGTTAAGTTAAAACAACTAACTTTGTTTTAAATACTTAAGCCAAAATGAAATTAGAGTGTGAAGTATTTTTGATGTTAGATCTAAGTTTAAATCCCTGGAACATTAAAACTGAGATGGTCACAAGCATTATCTAACATACTCACAGTTTACAGAGGCTTAAAAACCATCATATAATCATAGTTTCAAGCATACATCGCAAGTTACTTCAATCATAGGTCGTATGCATCAAAATGAAGAGGTGTCTCATGTTAACAATTTAAAGGCAGAGACTTATCTAAGATCAGAGAAATTTTAGTATCAACAGATATGCACACATACATAAGTTCACAAAGCATTGCACATACACATACATATAAACAAACATAATCACAGAAATTCTCAGAGTATTTAAGTTTTTGTTTAAAAGTTTACTCACCAATAACTAAATTTCAGAGGGAACATATAGCAGAATAAATATACTTCACATTTATAGATGTGATGTTACTCACCGCAAAGCAAAACAGAACAAGTTCTATGCAGGCAAATTAGAATTTGAAGGTTTTGAAATAACAGTGTTTCATCACAAAACAACCATAGAATAATGAAGAAATAAATATTCACACCATATATTTAAGCATTTAAATATCAACATGCAATAGTTTTAAAACTTTAGTAAAATTTAGAAGTGTTACTCACCTGAAAATGTAGAGGCCTTTTGAACTGGAATGAAACTTTGCATGCTTTGTTTTGATTTCAGACTTGTATTTGAAACATGAAAGCTTGCAACAGATTTAACATAAAAACCATAACTTTCTTTGCTTTTCTTTAACCTCCTTGTTTTAGTTTATAGAAGTAGTTTAGGTTTGTGTAAAAAAAAAATAAGAATTTACTTATGTTTTTTTTTCCTTCTGATTTTGTTTATGTTTTATAAACAAAAAGAAGTGGAAGATATGTATACTTATAAGGAAAGATTTCAGAGGAAGGTGTTAACTGGTATGCTCTATACTGGTACAATATTATATTTAATCATGGATTTAGTTTTTGTTTTATCAGGCAGATATGTTTCAAAGGGAGGCTGATATGCTTTACTAGATTTTGAATTGACTTATTTGTATGCCGAAATGAAAGTATTAAATGCCTTTTGTACTTTTTGTTTACTCTTATCTAATTAGTACATGTTGAACTTAACTAAGCAGATAATCTAAACTTCCTATCTAAGCTTCTTACCTGTTTTCTTACTTGTACTATCCTTGCCTGTTCTTGCCTTGTATGTTATTTCGCAGGCAAAAGTATTACAATGTCAGGTTTATGTTTATTTTTGTTTAACTTAGATGCTAAGCATACTTACCCTATTCTATTTGAATGTACTGAAGTGAATTTTTTTTTTTTTTTACTTGCCTTATCTATTACCAGGTACTTATGTGATTTCTCTCTAGCCTGCAACATACACCTTGCTATAGTGTATAAATATTTTACTTAAGTTTTACTATAAAATTGATATGGTTATTGTTATTGTTAGCTTGTTATTTATTTCTATCTCTAGCAATAAATGTGTTTATTTTTATTTTAAGACTTAATCTATCAAATATATAATTACCCACTATTATTATTTTATTTTATACTTACTTTAAATATTTATAATGTATATTTATTATATATATAAAATTTTATGAGAGATTTATATAAATTTGAAAACCATAACTTCTTTTAAAAATATATATAACAATTTTCATTTATAATAAAATCTACTTGTATAGACATTATATTATAAATAAAGCTCATCATTACATTAAAATAATATATAAAAGAAATTATCACTTTATCACTTATTTTATCAAGCTATACTTTTTTTTTTAAAAAAAAACACAACCTTTTATTTAATTTAAATTTAGGCTAAAATCATTTAGACAATTTTAACTTAAATCTTGAGTATATTTTAAAGCCAAATGGTTATTTGTTTAATATAGAATTTAAATAAAATTTAAAACAGACATTGACTATTTACAATATATACAAATATATATATAAATAAATAGAAAACAATTTATTAGCCTTTAAAAGATAATTTATCAGTTAAATATTCATTTAAAAGAAAATTATTAAATCAATTCATATCTTATTAACAAAAATATATCAAATCAATTTAATATTTTATATGGATTATTAAATTGATATTGCTCGAAATTCCGGGATATCACATAAATCCACATATTTCTTGTATAATCACCCATAAACAAGATAAAATATCTTCTAGCACAATAAGAGAAAGTGTTCTTATTGGACCAAAAATATCAGAGTGTATTAATTCAAGAGGACTTTAGCACGTAAAGCCATTTTGGGAAATAGAAATCTATGCATTTTTTCGTAAATACAACCTTCACAAACACCATAAATCTACTCTATTGAAGTTAATCCAAGAACCATATTATTTTTATTTTCAAAAGAGAATAACCTTGGTAATTTAAATGACCATATCTCAATTTCCATAATTGAGAATAATCATCTTTTTCACACTTGAATGCAAATTTATTACTTTGTGGTGTGAGAATAGGAATGACTTCATTGGACGACGTATTAATAATTGTCATAGTTTGATTTTTTTTTTTTAGTCAATAATTTTACATTTAAGATCATCAAAAACCAGTTTATAGCCCCTTTTTAGCAATTAACCAAAATTTAAGAGATTAAGAGAAATGCCAGGAATATAAGGAACATCGTTTATATATTTAATGTTACATCCTTTTGCGTTGACTCCAATGAAACCTTTTCCTTTAACTTCCTTGCATTTTCAATCACCAAGCTTGACATCTATAGAAATACTTTCATTAATCTCAACAAACAACTTGCTTTTACCAACCATATGTCTACTATAGCCACTATTAATAACCACATATTTGGTGGTTCATCTTCAGCAGTCTGGCAAGAGAATAATTGCTCATCTTATTGAACTTCAACAAATTTACTTCATTTTTATTTCTCTTTTAGAAATCCCTTTAAAGTGATTAGGGAGTTTGTAAGTTTTATATATTTCTCCATTAAGAAATTTTCTTTGAGTAAATTTTTGCTTCCATTGATTCTGCCTTCCCTAGCGCTTTTGGAATTAAAATTTCCTTTGAAAATTGCTTCTTTTTCGTTCTCCTTTCTTGCCTACATCAATAGAAATCCTTGATTGGTGTTTTCTCCAAATGTGGATATGAAGAATGGTCCATTTTACATTCATGTGCTTCAAGTAATCCAATAAGTTCTTGGAATTATAGTTTTGATAAATCTTTGGATTTTTTAGTAGTGGCGACAACATAACAAATTTAGGAGGAAAACTTCGAATAATTTTTCCCACAACTCTTTTATCTGTAATTGTATCTTCATAATGTGGATTCGATTTACAATTTCAGCAACTCGAAAGACAAACGGCTAAATATTTTCATTCTCTTGCATCATCAAATTGTCAAATTCTCTCCACATGGATTGAAGCATTACGTAGATAACTTTGCTTAAGCCTTGAAATGCCTTTTTCAAGATATCCTAAGAAAATTTTGCTTTGGTTGCTCTCATTATTCATGGAAACTTTTTTTGGGGATTCCTACATTGATGAGTTCAATGCTTTTGCATTTTTCTTTTCAACTCCTTTATATCCATGGTTGACTTTTCATCGTAATCTTCCTTAACTATTTCCAGTAAGTAATTTGAGATAAAATTAGGTCTTACCCAATAATCAGAGTTCTCTCCTTCAAAATGTCGTACTAAAGGTGATGTGTAATTGAAAGATGTAATTGTTATGTATTTTATTCACTACAAGAAAATGGTATATTTATTGCAAGAATAGACAGCGTTGGAATATATATTGCTGTCTTTGTTTAATTATTAGTTTCTTAGCGTTGAATACAACGCATTATCCACGCCGTTAAAGTTTCCTACGTCAAAACGAAAAAATAGGTGGTCCGTATTATTTCCCTCCCTCCAATTTTCATTACCACGAAATTCCATTTTCACTGCTCCAAAACCCTATATCATGGAAACCTCCCCATTTTCATCGCTCATCAAAACAATCAAAACCTTACGCGTTCGAATCTGTCTTTCTTAGAATCCTACACTCCAAAGTGGTCTCTCTGTATCATTGCGAGTTCTGTCACTCTTTCAGGTATAATAGTTTTGTTTGATCTCAATCGATGTTAATTTTACATTAAAATCCACGGTCTTTTGCTAATCGATTTTATTAACTAGGATTTTGATTCAAAATCTGTGTTTGATTGTATGATGATCTACGTTTGATTTCAGCAAGAAAAAAATTAGATATTTCAGCAAGAAAAAAATCTGTGTTAGATATTGAACTATAAGATATTGAATTGAAATTAGGTCTGAAGTCGTAGTTCACCAAGAAAAAAAATTAATTAAAAATTGAAATTTTAAGGTTGACTTTCATAACAATTATAGTCTTCTAAAAATTTTACTTCTAATTTTCTCTTGGTTATCAATTTCAGCAGGAGAGAGAGTTATTCTCATCGACTTGGAATTTGTAACGGCAATAGTCATCGCTGAGGAAATTCTGCTTCTTGATCCTCTTTGTCAAGTTCTTCATTTTGTCAATCAACTTAGGAGGAAAATTGCTCACAAGAGTCCACATGAAATCAATATAAGTGAAGAATTGATGGTGAAAACGACCTCCCATTTGAATTTTAGGTGTTAGAGATTGCACTTGAAGTGGTATGTTCCTACTAGGATTCAAATGTTTCTGACTTAGAGAGAGAGGCGTATCCTGTACTGGATGAGCTAGCTATGGAAGTTAACACCAAAAATCTGGAGAGAGTATGTGGCTTGAAGAGCAATTTGACCCATCTTCTAGCACATGTTCAGAAGGTATGGTTTCCAAGCAAATGCATAAAAAGGTGATTTTCCATTTGTTTCCGAAAACTTAAAAATGTTTAATACTTGATAGGAGTAGCTAACTTCAGATTTCAATCCTCCTCAAGGTTTGAAATCTTATGAAGCAATAAAAGAATTGCCTGTCAATTAATTATGTATGCTTGTCATTCTCCTCCGTTTCACCCTCTCCAAATTTCTTTAACTATTTTTTGGTCAAATGGCCCGTATGCCTAACTCGCATGAGTACTTTCTTTTATTAGGCTACATGTTTTGGATAACGGTGATATTTTAGTTCGCGCACACACAAATTACATCCAATTTATTATTTAAACCAGTTTGGTATAGAGGCACAATATCAACGTTTATGTACTGTAAAGTGTAAACTTGTCATCCAAATTTCCCAGCTACTAAATATCGTTCTTTTCTTATCTTTGATATTTTGTATTTCTGTATAAGTCATGGAACTGTCAAATCAATCATAAATTAGGATTGATCATACTAAAATATCATTTTTGCTATATCACTTTTGTATTTCCAGGATGTAGACATTTTTTGTTCAAAGTAAAATTTATAGATAGAAGTAAAAAACCCTCACTTGGAAAATCCTCACTGCAGTTTTCAGTTTAAAACACAACATATGCATGACAAATCGATAATTCTGCTTTGACTAGGCAGACATGTTCTTCCCTTAAGTCCCTTGCGTTCATTCAATTATTTATGTATATGCTTAGTAAGTTCCTTGTGCAAGTGTGAATTCATCAAGAGTTTGTATTCATTAGGAAATAGTATTTTAGAGTTTTATATGTTGAGAAAATTATATAATGAAAATTCATGACCATTTGTAAATAGTATCGGAATTAGTATATATATGTGTTCATGATTAATATACACTCTCATCTTTCTAAGATAACCGATTCATATGATAAACTTCCTTGCTTTTTTTTGAACTTAACTAACATCAACTCAAATTATATTCCTTACCATTTAGGATACTAGTAGAAAAGTTATCATATTCTCGTAATTTGTTAATTTTCCAGGTAAATATTTAATTAGTAATAAAAATCCTGTTCAGAATTATTTCCATATCTTTACAAGAACATATAATTTGTCCATTATTTTTAACTGTACAAAAATCGAACTGTATGGTGTATTTTTTATTGACTATTTCTATATTTCCAAGATTTATAAACTCCTTTGCCTGTTTTGACTATTTACTATTTGCTTTTTACCGAACCTGTTTCGTTGGTTTAATAAACACGTTGCTATACTTTAATATAAGTAGAGCTATATACTTTAACATAAGTAGAGCTATATTCGACATAGCAGATTCAGGGTTTTGTATATTTATGTCTACTGTGTCCGTGGATGTAACTTTTAGGAATGTTGTATATATATCCATGTTGCTATAAATATAAATCATGTGGTACTCCTGATTAAACTAGCCTTTTGCGGAATTTGCTGAAAATTGGCATAGGTATGATTGGATGGCTTTTTCTTGTTTTATGGAGTTTGATTTTCATAGCTACTGTTTGATGAATCATGCATGAAAAGTAATTTTGAAAAGTGGAAATTAGGTTGAAGGGATTCTATTTGTAGGTTAATAAGTTTTAAGGACAGCACTACTGAATAATTAGTTTTAAGGACAATTTACAGCATAATGATAAATTCATTTATCTTTTTAAGTTATACAGGAAAATGATAAATACTTTTATCTTTATTTCTGTATAACTGAAAATGATAAATTCTTTTATCTTTTTCTTGTAAAATGTCCTTAAAACTAATTATTCAGAAGTATTGTCCTTAAAACTTATTACCCTACACAAATAAGCCCTTGAAGTAAAAATCCCCTTTTGAAAAACAATAACTTCAATGATGACTTATTATATTCATATTATGAATTGTCTATAACACAACTTGCATATTATATTGATATATTTTATTTGTTTCATTCTGAACTGTTGGAACTTTACTGCTTTTACATTCTGATATTGTTTACTATTCTTTCTTATATGTGTTACAGGAACATGTCTAAGAACACCTAAATATGTGCATTATGAATTATTATTATTTTCTTGTAAAAAAATGACATTCAGAGTATGACAATATGGGTTCTTCAATTTGAAAATAAAAGTTGGACAAGCATGAGAACTCTTACCGTGGCCATCATTCTTAGCTTACCTTGTGATGAAAACAAATTTTTGGTTTTATACTTGTGGTCATATTGTTTGTTTTATATCCAAGTGTCCTTGTAGATGTGTGTTTAGCATGATGTGACTTTTTATATAAATGTTAAGTTATATAGTTAATTGCCCTGTATAAAGCTATGTGCTCAATGAACATCGTTTTCAAATGAAAAATACTTTCACTATAATTTGAAATCTATCGTTCAAAATTCTGCACCTACTACTAGAACCATCCACTTATCTTGCTATGTCTACTATATCAAACTAAGCGACATATATACTATATATTAGACTAAGCAATATTTTCAGCATCATATACTACCAATAACTACCCCATGTGCTACTTGAAAGCACACCACACTTATATCAGACTCATAGTTTATAAAAAAAAATGAATAACTTATACAAACAATCAGACTCATGGTTATAATATTTTATTCACTGTAATTTGCTCCAATGCCCAATAAATAAAACGAAACAATTTATATAGAAGAATCACGAGTAGACTAATCAAATTAAAATTCGTAAGTAACCTAATAGGCGTTAAAACTTATACGAACCTAACATGTATGAAATTGCCCTACAAAACAGACAAGTTAAAAAATTATGCTTCTTTTTTATTGTATTTTGATAATTTGATGGGTTGCAGCCTATGTTGACATTAATCTCCCATGTGATGTTTGGATCTTGATTTGGAAGGCAGGCTCCTTTAGCACAAAGTGGACGTATTCTACCTCACAACAGTTATATATGTTCACATACGCTATATATGTTCAATATTATTTCCATATCCCATAATTTGTTAATTTTCCAGGTAATTTTTTTGATTTATATGAGGCTAGATAACAAAGTAGGTTATGTAGCCTCATTGCACATGTTATATATATTCCTGGACCATATACATGTAGTTATACTTTTCCCGGTCATTAATTCTTACTTTTATCTTAAAGTTAAAATGTTGTCGGATCAAATAATGTTATTCAACAAATATTACTTTCATGAGCTTTTATGGCATGCTGTTGACAGGACATTTATTGAGATTGCCTGCACTAGGAGCTTGGATGAGCTTCTTTTGGTGGAGAAGGTTTATCATGCTTGATACAAAAGGCCTCTCAAGGAGGGCGTCGCTGCTCACACAACGGATTTATTCCACAAGGTAACTTGCAAAAATTCTTTTATATTTATTTTGACAAAGGCAGATCTACTATATTTTTGCTGAACAATTTAGAAACCACTGGTAATGGCTGATCACATACATGAAAGCATCATATAGCAAATAGAAACTCTAGCTTCTTGTTTGGCACGGGTGGATTGGATATCTAAGACAATGACATTCAACCATCTCCATCTGACATGGTAAAGAATCAAACAACATAGTGTATTACAAGGGAGGAACTTCGAGTACCATGTCTAAATGTTTTATAACTGTGAGCATTATATTTGAATCAGTAAGGAAATGTGTATTCATATCCTCTCTTTTATCCTGCATTTGGCAATGTTTTGATCAGAATCAAAGCCTGCAGCCCATAATAGTCGACAGAATAGTTGGAGCAAAGAAAGCATTTGCAGGGACAAGAAGGTTACCTCAATACAATTCCACATATTTAACAACTTGGATCATGATTAAAAACTAACGCTAATTCAGCTAAATTCCATTAAATCAACATATACATTATGCACTAGGGAAGACAATGGCAGAAAAGCAGCATGGAAGGTAGCTCATGGAAGAGATATAATGCTAGTCACATTGTGCCCTGGTCTTGTTATAGGTCCAAGATTTATCCATAGAACTCCACTGCATCCATTGCATATCTCAAAGGTTACCTAACTAGTCACTAATACTTAATTAATGATTTGAATCACATATATAAGTTGTCAAGGTGAGCATGTTCGATGGTCAGAGCCTGTATCAACTAGTTGTACTTGGGATTCTCATGTTCGATGGCAAACGCCTTCTCAAGATTAGCGGCCCAAACTCCGATGTTGTCATCGACACTCTCATATTCAAAACTTTTGTTTTTTGCCAGGTATATATTATACTATGTATATATAGTAAGTGGTGTAATAATGGTGTAACTAAGGTTTGTTGTTTGGTTATGTAGGTATTCAATCAAATAAACAGCAGAGAGATGGAGAAAATAAACGTGTTCAGAGGAATATTTGGAAGCGCGACATTTACTGGGGTATTGATATCAACAGTGGTGTTTCTAGTAATATATAGTGTTGTGTGTATCTTTAGTATTTGAATACTTCTATGTGTTATTTTGGTAAGATTGCTTGCGTATAATATTTGTTTTGTTTATTTGCGTTTGTACTCTTCATACGTAGTTATGAAATATAATGAACACATGTTGTTTTGGTGCAATTTTATTTGTTTACATATAACGTATTGGTAATCAAATGTGTTCTTAGTGATATTTAATTTCTTCATACATATATGCATTGAAACGTCAAAAAGAAGCACAAAAAATCTTAAGCAATAAGATGGCAGTAATAAAAAATGCTATAAAAGGTAAAAATAGTGTTTGTAAAACGCTATAATAGGTCACATACTATTAAAAGAACTCATTTATAGCGTATTTGTGTTGCTATCATAGGTCACAGACTTATAACAACATGTTGATATATGGCGTTCATAAAAACGCTATAAAAGCTTTTAACAGCGTTTTCAAAACGATGTTAAAAAACTCATTTATAGCGTTTTTGTGTTGCTATCATAGGTCACAGACTTATAACAACATGTTGATATATAACGTTCATAAAAACGCTATAAAAGCTTTTAATAGCGTTTTTTAAACGCTATTAAAAGTCCAAATTGTTGTAGTGATTTATTAAGAATTGAAAGGGACAAAATGAAAGTAGAAGAAGACCAAGCTATGATACTAATTTTCTAGAAATTTATTTATAACTATAAGAGATTGAAGAATAATTTATAAAAAGATTTTTTTTTTAACATTTTCTCACTTGCAATAGAGCTTTTATTTATTAGTTTGCTTGATTTGCTTGATCGACAAATTATTACAGTTACTTGGCTAATTATAATCTAGATTTTTATATGAAATTCCCTAGAACCTCCTCCATAATTCATTAAATATTTTATATATGTCTTTCCTCAATATCTCAATTGATATATTCCATTTTTATTTTAATAAATATCTTTAACATATCTAGAATCTTTTTCCATGATTCTCTAAGATAAACTTTGCATTATGCTTTTAATATCTTTTTTTATAGTTTGCAATAGCTTTCCATAATTATTTCAATGGGAAAATTACAAACTATATTTTAACACACCATTGCGACCTCTGCCACATTGTCAAATTGGTCCTCACGTCGTCTTTCTCCACTAACATGACAACCGCCACATCATCATCCAAGCCTCATAATCCTCAAGTAAGGTATTGATTCTTTTAAATTTGATGTTTCTTATACTTAGTATGTATTTTACCTTTTACTAGATCAATCAAGAATTTTTAATCAAAAACTACAAACTAAAGGTTTTAACTTTTCTTTATTTTCTAACATGGCACTCTAATCAATATATACTTATAACTATAGATTTATAATGGACATTATAGTAAAATCTATAACATGTTATAATCTTTGCATATATTTCTTTTTAACCTTAAATAAAATTTAGAAGAAAAAAAATGTTAACTGATAGAAATTATAAGAGACTTTAGAATTAATTAATTAAGAAACACAAGATCTAAATAAATAATCCACTTTGATTTATTAAGAAAAGTACAAGAGAAATAAAGATAATTGTGGAAACCATACATGATGTCATGAAATAATTAGGAGAAAGTGATGGATCTAAAAAAATTAAGATGAATTAGATCTGACTAATTAGCACAAGTCTACATTTGCATTTCTCTTCAGAAGAGGGTCATGAGAAGATAGGCTTCTGCAATTTGGAGACTATAACATCGTGTGTGCATATACACACACACACACACACACACACACACACACACATATACATCACTAATACTAATAAAAGAATTCATTGAATAGATTTACTCGATGATTTTTGAAATTTCAAGCATGCCCATTTACATCTCATAGAGAAATAATATTCAAATATGGGGATATTACTTGTTATTTTCTAAGTACAACTTTTAGACATCATGGAGAACTATAATGTGCATTCATAAGATTAAGTATCCTAGTGTACCATATTTATTGTAATTTAGGTGGGAGTTCATTGGCCGATGTTTTGCCTGATTCCGAGTTAGTATAAAGAAGTTATTACAATCTGAGCAAAAAAATAACGACTTCAACACTAGGGCAAGTTCAAATATGGGTATATGGCAGCCTTTTATTTTCTAAGTACAAGTGTTAATCTCCATGGAGAACTATAGTGTATGTTCATAAGATGAAGTATCTGAGTGTTCCATATTGTCCGTAATTTCGGTGGGAGTTAATTGTTTGAAGTCTCACCGGATTCTGAATTAGTATGAAGAAGTTATTGCAGCCTGAACAAAAAAATACGGTTTCTGCACTAGGCAGAGTTCAAATATGGAGATGTGGTAGTATGTTATTTTCTAAGTAAACTATCAGTCCACATGGAGAACTACAGTGTTCGTTCATAAGATTAAGTATCCGAATGCACCATATTTTCCATAATTTAGATGGGAGTTCATCAGTAGAAGTTTTGTCCGATTCCAAGTTAGTATGAAGAAGTTATTATAGTCTACATAAAAAAGAACAGCGGCTTCTGCCTAGGAGGAGTTCAAATATGAGGACGTAGCATGTTATTTTCTAAGTACAACTATTAGTCACCATTCAGAACTACAGTTAGTACTGAAATGGGGACATAGCCTGTTATTTTCTAAGTACAACTGTTAGTCACCATGGAAAACTATAATGTGCATTCACAAGGTGAAGTATTCAAGTGTACCATATTGTTCGTAATTTAGGTGGGAGTTCATCGGTCGAAGTTTCATCCGATTCTGAGTTAGTATAGAGAACTTATTGCAGTATGAAAAAAATAACGACTTCTGCCAAGGCGGAGTTCAAATGCGGAGATGTAGCATGTTATTTTCTAAGTACAACTATTAGTCACCATGGAGAACTACGTATACGTTCACTAGATGAAGTATCTGAGTGTTCCTTATCGTCTGTAATTTCGTAAGGATTCATCGGTCGAAGTCTCGCCTGATTCCGAGATTGTATGAAAAAGTTGTTGTAGTTTGAATAAAAAATAGCAGCTTCTGCCTTGGCAGTGTTCAAATATAAGGATGCTACAGTGTGCGTTCATAAGATGAAGTATCCGAGTGTACCGTATTTTCCATAATATAGGTAGGAATTCATCGGTCGAAGTTTCTCCTGATTCCGGGTTAGTATTTAGAAGTTATTGCAGTGTGAAGAAAAAAATAGCGACTTCTGCTTAGATGGAGTTCAAATATGAGGATGTAGTCTTTTATTTTCTAAGTACAATTATTAGTCACCATGGAGAACAACATTGAGCGTTGAAGTGGGGATATAGCCAGTTATTTTCTAAGTACAACTATTAATCACCATGGAGAACTACAGTATATATTAATAAGCTGAAGTATCCGAGTGTTCTATTATCCTTAAATTAGGTGGGAGTTCATCAGTTGTAGATTCGCCTGATTTCAAGTTAGTATGAAGAAGTTATTGCAGTATGAACAGTGGCTTCTACCTAGGTGGAGTTCAAATACGGGGACGTTTCCTGCTATTTTCTAAGTACAACTGTTAGTCACCATGGAGATCTACAGTATACGTTCACTAGATGAAGTATCCAAGTGTTCCTTATTGTCTTTAATTTAAATAAGGGTCATCGGTCGAAGTCCCGCCTGATTCCGAGATAGTATGAAACAGTTATTGCAGTTTGAACAAATTACATAGCAGCTTCTGGCTAGGCAGTGTTCAAATATAGGGATGCGACTATCAAATCTACTTCCACAGGTATAACTAAAAATGCATGCACATTGTGATTAAATGCAGGCCCGCCTGTGCAAACATATGTACTCGTATATATAGTGAGATGTTTTTAATTTGAACCTTCAAAAAATTGAAAATCACTCTAGTATCAACACATTATTTCAAGTACAATTACATCTTTATGTCTTAAATGTTTTATTTCTTTATTTGATCACTTTCGTAAGGCTTCTTCTAATGGAAAAACGCATTTAATATTTACATGTGTGGCCCCACATGTAGAATTTTTCAACATTCTGCCCCTGGGCCACACATGTAACCTTATAAATGTGTAGTTTTATGAGCTTGAAATATTTAGGTATTTGTAACAAAACAAATGTCCTAAATAATCTCATTCCTTAACTATGCTGGGAAAGGATCAAAGCAGCTTTCGTTAACTTTAGTGCAACTAAACACATCAATGTTCATATCTACAAACACATTCAAATGACATAGATTATCATGGATGAAAAGTATGAAATTACATGAAATGTGATCTATATATGTCTATTGCCAACTGGTCCTACTTTACTTAAGAAAGATCAAAAGTTCAATAAATGAACTAAATAGAGTGCAAGAAAAAAACTTATTACTTTATTATGATCAGAAAAATAGAATACCAAAATATATTTATACCCTAGTATAAAGATATGTCATATGACAATGCTAAACACAAACTCCCATTCAACCAAAATATCATTAAATGAATTTATACCCACTTGAGTAATATGTTCATGACATACCTTAGAATAGCACACATAAATACATACACACATACATTATTTGACATCAAAATATCAAAAATCAATTTTATATACACAAAATGTACATGTTTAATTGTAGCTGGAAATAAATGATTATATATATAATATAATATTATGTAAAATATATTTTACAAAAGGATTGATTTATGTGTGTGTAGATGGCTAAAATAAATAAAACAAATTTTGATAATTTTTATTTGAATTCTATTTACGAACAACTTATATCAAATTAAATTTTAATAATATACAATGGAAATTTAAATAAATGTTACGTACATCAATTAGAGTCAACTGTGAACATATACGAACGTATAAAATAGATGTGAATTTACCTTTACTGATCTAGGCTTTCATGACACCTTAATTTGTGAATCGACTCCTAGACTCCTTGAATCATCACCCGACATTAATAGAATTGACTGAACAAGCTTTAGTTTAATTTTATTTGATGTTATTTTGTATAAAATGGGTTCATCCATAAGGAAATAAGCAAGATTATGGTGACCATAAAGGAGAGCAGCATAGAAGAAAAAATAAAAAAGAATGAATGAGTCGGTTTTGGTATTTATAAAGAGAATAGAAACATTCCCTATTCCTCTCATTAAAACCTTCCCTTTTAATTCCCAGTTAACTCTAGATCTAGTATCTAGATGATTCCCATCCGATGCTTGGTCATCCATGTATAGTCATTTGTATAGACCAAAAAATCATAAAACCCACTAAAATAATTACTCATATGTAAAGCCTATTTATATATATTGCATATCGATATGTTCATATATAACATTTATATATACATCCGAATAATTACTACTGGCACCTAAAATTTTTTAGATACAACCTCACTTGCTTATAATACCCCAAACATCAAATAAATTAAGAATTAATATTTCTTGATAATAATTAATTTATAACATTTATAAACGAATCCAATCATTTGGTATTATGGAGAATTCACAAATAATGCTGTGTGACTAAGAGGTGCGAATTTAGTTAGTGATAAGTCCATAAACAAATTCCTTGGTTCAATAAAACATTTATTATGAACCATTCTCCTCTGGTCGATGATTTTAACTTTGAGACAGCTCACCGTGACACTAACCTCTTTAAATTAAAGAAACAAATTCTCTATTGAATAGTGTTCACGTCTAATGCTTCAACTAAGACCCCAACTATAGTCTCTCAGTGGTCGTCATGCCATGATTTAACGATAATCAAAGTGGAGTATCAACATTGAAGTTCCACAGTACTCTCAAGTCGAGAAAACTATATAACATCATGGCATCGAGATTTCCTATTTAATCTAGCTATTATCAACCAACATGAAACTCTCGGATGAGTCATTATATAGTTATCCAATAACTATAAGTACATAACCCTTGGTGTCCATAGTAACATCAGTAATACACTATCCAACATTTGGAGAGTGTTATATACTTTAGTCTCAACGGATATATCATATCCTTTCTTGAAACATCTTGACCGGGAATATTTAAAACAAAATATTATTATATATTATGATTAATTTCTAACTATTGCAACTATTTGCAATTTGTTACAACTATATTTTCCCAAAATCTATAAAGGTGAATTGATCCGAACACGGAACCAAGAAGAACTGCTCCCACAAAACAGGTTAAACTATAATGAGGAAACAAAGGAAAAAAGAAAAGTCTAGATAGTATTGCGCCAAAGTCTTAGGACATCGACAAAAAAAGGGCTATGTCATTCCCTTGAGCACAATGTCAATGCCATAATATTGCATTGGACTGTTAAGATAGCCACGAAGTGTAGGGACTGCACTGCAAGCCTAATACTTCAATGCGCAGAACTACGACACAACCTTCAGGTATCGAATATGAAGGTTGTGTTGTGGTATTGAAAGTAGGCTTAAATAAGTTGGAGCTATGACATAATCTTTAAGTTACAATAAAATGTGGAGATTTATGTTGTAGCCCCAAAAGCAATACTAATGATTTAAAATTGTGGCATATTCCTTGAAGCAATTATAAGCAAAAGGGATGTACCGCAATCATAAACTAACATTAAAATGACAAGATTGCACCACAATCCTTAAGTTAACGTTATAGCAGTAAAGATGCCCTGCAATTTTAAGCTAACATTGAAGTGACAAAACAGCGCCGCAAGTTTAGAAAAATACTACCCAATAAATATGTGGACTCGAAGAATGAGACAATAAGGCAAAGTTATACCCTTTCCATAAGCTAAAATATGCCCCTCAAATACACGATTGGAGTAGGTCAGGTAACCATAATCTCATAATGCAACAAATCAATGAACTACATATATGTACAGGCAAGGCCATAATTGGAAACTACCCCCAATAAAAGGGAACAACAAAGTCACAAGTACTCCAGGACTTCATAATCATAAATGGACTATTCAGAACTATGTTAATCCCCTTGAAGCCACATAACATGGTTCCATCTCATACAACGACGAATCACAACACCAAGTGTAGTCAAAGCCAAACTACACAGATTAGTAAATAAGGCTACGCCTCTTGCTGAAGTCTAATCATACCACCAAAACACAACCTAAACTATTCTAGCAATAATTTAGACTACATCACCTCCTATATAAAAGCAAAGCTTAATAAGGAAAAGAAAATACTACTTAATCCTTATAGTCTCAAATAGATAGAAACCCACATCGTCATAACCTATTCAAAATTGGGTTTCTCGTTTTAATTTCAAGCTTCCCTAAAGTTCAAAATCCATCAACCCAAATTGGAGTTTGCGGTCAAAGACCACATTAGTGATCCATGCGTAGTAAATAAGCAAGACGAATGGTCAAAACGTGGCATAATCCAAAAGCTAGAATCAAATACATGGAAGATTGACGTAAGAAATCCGTGTAATTCTCTATACTACAAAAAGATAAGGCGCTATAGCAGAAAGAAGGAGGATTTTTGGGTCTTTAATTTAGCATTAAAACCAAAAGCTGTACTCTTTGCCATTTTTTTACTTAGAATGAAAGAAGACAAGGACATTTTCCCCATGGACATAGGATTCGTTAACATTCGAACTATGCAAATTATTTAGGTAATTTATAATTTTTGGTGCTTTATTTTACATTTTATGTCTCTAATGCTTAAATCAGAATGTATTGCTTTAATGAATTGGATGGAGGCCTTTCACAAAACTTTGAAAATTTTCCCTTACAATTGTTCAAGAATTTCAACAAAATAATTACTTCTTTTAAATGCAATTTTGATATTACTTAATCTTGCATCAACATCGTAAATTGCGCCCATATGAGGTTCTATAGTGGACGGACAGTATTGATGATGATGCCTGATGGAGTGTGCATTCTGAAACTAACCGTAGTTCCATAGTATTCATGGTGATGCATCGTAATGCTTTTTTGTTGATGGATCCCGACATGGTGTAATAAGAGGTGTTAAGTTACTATTGAGACGTAGACACGGATGCAGCGATGATGAGACACTTCGACGAGTTGGCATTATGGGCTCCTCCTCAATGCGTAACTAGGATACCTCTAGTTGTAGTTGTGGAAAATGTAGTCCTGTGTTGGAAACTGTAGGGAAACCTATGTTGGCATAGTCACATGCAGTTGTAGTTGTGGAAAATATACTCCCATGGTGGAAATTTAAAGGGAAACCTATGTGGAATAGTTCTAGCAGCTACTAGCTGTTCAATAATAATCTTGAGGTTCAATTAGTTATAAGACCCTATGTATAAGCCTGAACAAGTAGTTAGTATAGAGTGTGTATTAAACTAAACCCCTTAGGTAAAGAAAAAAGGTAATTCACAAACACTTGTAGGACATCCTTCGTTAGTTAGAGCATTACTAAGGTCTGTTGCATGTGATCACCATATATTAATGATCTCATTCACCAGACTTTTGTCTAATCCAACCGTTTTCCTTTCTGTTTCCTCACCACAAGAGGACAAGGCAGTAGGTGATTGGCCCAGCGATAGTACTTGGAGCGGTAAGTTATGCATCAGTGTTGCTTTTTATTTCCTATTACTCTCCACATACTATTTATCATACATAGTATTTTATCAAACTATATGAATGTATTTCTATATACTATGGATATGACTACATACTATTTTGAGGCTGTATTTTGGATATTTTCTAAGGTGACTATATTCAGTATTTACATTTTTCTACCTTTTTCTTTGACATATGAAAGTGTAGCATATTTTATGTTTTATCCTTGTGTCTTTATTCTTTGAAATGAAAAAAAAATTAATAGCTTATACTTCTTAGTACCGACGCAACTCAAAAAGTCACTCTAGCCTTTGGATCGGTTTGTAGGAAGTCCGGATTACGGTTGGTATCGGTGCCTAGGCTTGAAATTCCATAAGGATTAGGGTATATTGAGAGAACGTACTTGAAAAGCTTTTCGAAAAAAGGTTTTCAAATGTTTCCCAAAAAGTGTCCCAAAAGGTTTTCAAAATGGGTTTCCAAAGTGTGTATGTGTGTGTGTACACACACACAGATATATATATATATATATATATATATATATACACACACACACACATATATGTTGGTAAAGACTTTTCAAAAGTTTTATTTATAAGCGTAATGCGAATAAATCATTCCTTTACTCTTTCCAATACAATCTAAGGAAAAGTTGCTAATAAATTCCTAAAATTACAAATAGAAAGGATGAGCAATCCTATTAACTCTAGTGATGCAGTTGAGATTCTAGTGTGAACATCCTAATTTGGTTCTGACAGTGTCTACAGGAAAGAGGACAGGTCGAGCTTAACCCTCACAGAGGACCCTCAAAGAAAGCGCTAGGTGCGGTTCCTGTCCACACACCTACCGTCAATTTTGCTAACCTATGTATGGACTTTGCGAGCCTAGGATTGAAGCCATATATTTTGACTGATTGTAAGTAGATTTAAGGACATGGATTCGTAATTGTGAAAGGTTTTTTGGATTGATGGGTCTTAGAAATGATGTTAGGAGACAGTTTGCCATATTATATTTATAAGGGGAGGCTCTAAATTGGTAAAATGTGGTAGTTTTTGAGAGAGACGATGGAGAGATTACTGGGGGATGTTTAGGAGACCATTTGAGATGAAGTTTATGTCCAAAGCTAAGGAGGGAGGACAGTTGGAGAAGTTTATTCATTTACATCAAGGAGAGTTGTCAATGAAAGAGTATATTAATCAGTTCAAAGAGTAGGCTAGGTTTGGAATGGAGTTGACCAATACCCCTCAAAAGAAGACTCTGAAGTTTACTAAGAGACTGAATCAACCTCTTCATAATTTGGTCGTTAGTCATATTCTCATAGGTGCAACTTTCGAGGGATTGGGCGAGATGGCTTTGTTGAATGTTATTTCCAATGAGGAAGTGAAGGATGAGCCTATGAAGACAGGAGAGAAGGTAACCTAATGGAACCAACACAAGGGCAAAATGGGATCCAATGGAAAGATCAAGAAGCAAGAGATGCAGTGTAGGAAGTGCAATAAGAAGGGGCATTTTGCAAGGGAGTGCAAGGTAGATAGTTCAAATATTATGTGTTACAGCTGTAATTAATTCGGGTATATGATATGGAAGTGTCCAGTAGCATAGAAGACTTCTACATAGGTGGTTTTAGCTTACGCACTGGATGTTACTCCTAGCTCAAGTGCACCTCCAGTTGTGGACAAGGGTAAGAAGGTCATAGTGGAAAGTATATTAACATTATCTGATTTACCCGTTCGTATCTTATTTGACATAGAGGCGTAGCACTCTTTTATCTCGAGTAGCCTTGCGGATGAGTTACACTTAGAGACTAGCATAGTTATGGACAATGTAGTTGTATTAAACCTTATGGGAGGGTTGGCTTATTTGTCTATGATATTTAGAGGTTTGAAATTGTTTATTTTAGGAGTCGAGTTTGATTGTGATGCTTTGGTCTTAGGATTTTTTGGGCTTTGGTTTGATTTTCAGCATGGATTGGATAATGATGCATGGGTGATCCTAGATTTTGATAGGAAGGTTGTTAGATTGGGTACTTGTGGTGGAAGTAGTCTAGAGGTTTATTGCGATCCCAGAGGTTCGGTTATGTTTAGTTACGTATATTCATTAGACCTATCACATGACTAATTAGATTCGGTGCTTGTAGTTGAGACTATCCAGATGTCTTTTCTAAAGTTACCTCTCCTAGTCCTGGGAGAGATCGTATTTTGGATTAATCTTCTGGAGAATGCTAGAAGTTGCCTTACCTTTAAGGAAAATGGCTTTGAAGGAGAGACACAAATTGAATAAGTGAATGAGCTATTGGAGAAGGGCTTTATTAAAAGGAGTATTTTGAAGTGGGGAGTATCGGTTGTCTTTGCCACTAAGGTAGATGGTTCTCTAAGATTTTGCATCAATCATCAGGAGTTGAATATGATAAGAAAGAAGAATCATTACCCTTTGTCCTACATAGACAATCTCTTTGACAAGTTGGTTGGAGCAAATGAGTTCTCACAGCTTGACTTGGCCACCGAATTCCATTAGTTTCATGAGTTTGAGGATAATATTCAGAAGACTTCTTTTCGTACACCCGACAGACTGTATAAGTGGTTAATCGTACCCTCTGAACTGACCAACGCACCTGCATAATTCATTGATTTGATGAGTCAAATTTTTAGAGAGTTGCTTAACAAGTTCGTGGTGGTGTTTATGGATGACATATTAGTTTATCCAAAAAATAAGGAGGAGCACATGTTGTATTTAGAAGAAGTGATCAATACACTCCGTGAGTAAAAGTTAAAGGCAAAGTTTTCCAAGTTTTAC
Organism: Allium cepa; assembly: GCA_030765085.1. Classification (NCBI taxonomy): domain Eukaryota; kingdom Viridiplantae; phylum Streptophyta; class Magnoliopsida; order Asparagales; family Amaryllidaceae; genus Allium; species Allium cepa. The sequence continues at coordinate 241,788,318 of CM060944.1, forward strand.
TTTTGGACAGAGAAAGTACGATTTTTGGTACACGTAGTCTCAAAAAGTGGGTTGGTGTTCATTCCTAGTAAAGTAGTTTTAGTGCAGGATTGGCATGTGCCAAAAAATGCTATAAAAGTGAGAGGTTTCCCTGGTTTGGCGGGCTATAGTTCATTAAGGACTTCAAGAAGATCTCTGTCCTTCTTACTGGCCTTATCAAGAATAATTTGGTTTTCTCGTGGGACTCAAAGTGTAAAGATGAATTTATTAACCTAAAGGAGGCTTTGACTAGTGCATCTGTTCTAGCATTGCTCAATGGTACAATGGCGTTCACAATATATATCGATGCTTGTAGTAGGGGAATATGCACGATGTTAATGCAGGAGAGGAGAGTGGTAAGCTATGCTAGTCGATGGTTGAAGGTCTATGAGAGAAACTATCCTACCCATGTCTTGAGTTTGCGGCCATTATCTTTGCACTTAAGTCATGGAGACACTATTTATTAGGAGAGTTGTTTGAGCTATATATGGATCATAAATCTCTGAATTATTTGAGAAGGATTTGAACTTAACGTAGTAGGTGTGGATGGTTTTTTTAGCATCGTATGACTTTGATATCTCATATACTCTAGGCAAGGGCAATGTTGTAGCCAATGTCTTGAGTAGGCAACATATGGTGTTGAGTCCTTTGTTCTTAGAGTGGAAGCATTTGGAGTTCTTTTTGACGCTCGATTTCTGACCATCGTTAGATATCACTCCGGGATTGTTAACACTTTAGATGTGCAATCTACACTTATGGAACGTATTAGGTCAAGTCAAAAGTAAGACAAGGAGCTCTTGGACAATTTCTAGAGGGTTGGTAGAGGAGAGAAGTTGAGTCAATTGAGGCATTATGCCATTGACTAGAAGGGATGGTTACGGAGAGATGGTAGGTTATATGTTCCTCTCATTATAGATTTAGTTGACATGGTACTAGTCGAGTCTCATTGTTCTTTGATGATGATTCATCCCAGTGGAGACAAAATGCACCATGATATAAAGGGATTCTTTTATTGGCCTGGTATAAAGAAGCATGTGATAAATTATGTGGCCCGATGTATGACTTACCTAATGGTATAGGCGGAGCAAACGAAATCGAGAGAATTGCTGCAGCCGTTGGATATTCCTCAGTGGAAGTGGGAGAGTATTTCTATGGACTTCGATGGACTATCTAAGAGTATGAGGGGGAATGAGAGTATTTAGGTCATAATCGACCGAATGACCAAATGCACTCATTTTATTCTGATTAGGAGTATGAGGACTGCTGGATCTTTGGCAACAATATATATGAGAGAGATCGTTAGGTTACATGGAATTCCTTCTAACATCGCTAGTGACCAAGATGCGCTTTTCACCAGTAAATTTTGGAGGTGTCTACATAAGGCTTTAGGCACTGACTTGAGTTCAAGTACCACTTATAACCCACAGATGGATGAAAGGACGAAGAGGGAAAACTGAGTATTGGAGGACTTGCTTCAAATATGTATCTTAGATTTTGGAGTCTCTTGGAGTTTATTTATAATAGCAACCATTAGGCAATTATTGGGATGGCACCGTTCGAGGCGTTATATGTGAGATCTAGTAGATCACCATTGTGTTGGTGAGACACTACAGATAGGATTATTCTTGAACTGGATATGGTAAGGGAGACATCGGAGAAGGTATACTTTATCCGTCGAAGGATGAAAATCGCACAAGGTAGGCAGAAGTCCTACGTTGGCAGGAGATGCATAGAGTTAGAGTCAGCGGTGGACAGTATGGTTTTTTGAAGGTATCGTCACTTAGACATGTTATGGGATTTGATTGCCTTGGAAAGCTAGCACCAAGGTTTGTAGGGCCTTTTTTGATCGCCGGTAGAGTTGGGAAGTTATCTTATAAGGACAAGCTTCATGGGAAGTTAGCGGGAGTACATAACATTATCCGTGTGCCACACTTGCAAAAGTGTTTACGTGATACCATCGTCGTAGTCAAGCTAAGTCAGCTAGAGGAGGTAGAGGTGGAGGAGGAGTCATTTGTTCTTCGTGCACCCACTTGTATTCTTTACCATGGTACAAACCGACTCCACAACAAAGTTATCAAGCTTGTTAAAGTCCAGTGGTGCGACGATCTAATGGAGAGTATATGGGAGCCTGAGGAGAGGGTCCGAGCTACCAACCCATAGCTCCTTTTGGTACGTTTACATTTTATTCGAATAAATATAGGCTACTTATGCGTTAGGTTCTAGCTTAGTATACCTCATAAGTAAGAACCATTGGATGTGATGAATAGTTATGAATGTTTCAATAAGACATCTTTTAGATGATGGATGCTAATGGATGTATTTATTTGTTCTCACACACGAAGGTAAACACATTCTTGAGTTTGTATACACGCACACCATCACTTATTTCATTTCTTTGAGTTATATGCATATGATTGTTGCAAATGGATTGAATGACTGTGCATATATATGGAATTGCTATTTTATTTTCATAGGATGTTGCATACATTTGGATACATGGCATAAGCTCTTGCATTTCAGGAGGTTGACTAGAACAGGAGACTGCCTAATCCGTGCACTATTATAGGTTTATATGCAAATGAACATTTTTCCTTCTATGGAGATTTCGGGGGTGAAATCCTTTTAAAGAGGGAGAATGTAACACCCTAGAAATTGAATAAAAGAATTAAATTCAAGTACAACAAGGGTAACATTGCAATTTTCATAAATATACAAATTCGACTATGAAACTTGCACCATTGTGTTCGTAGCGATTTTCTGGACAATTTTCATATATAGTGTTTCGAAATCGGAATTAGTATGAGAAGCTATTAATGTTTTAAAATTTAGAATCGAAAATAATTAAACAAATAAATTTAAAAAGTAATAAACATAGAAAATTATTTAACTAAAATTAAATAGCGGTCATCACCCTGCGTGCGTTCGGTTAACCAATATCAATTGGCCGCCCAAGACCCAGCGGTTGACTGGTGGGATTTCATTGGCTAATGTTTGCCTAGACCATATGGCCTGAATTGTTCGCATCTTCTATTGGAAGTATATATTTGGCCCGATCTTTTTCGAAGCATTGACATAAAAGTGTATCTTAGGTAGATGGTCCTGATTAAGAGTTTTGTCTATAAATATATTGTTCAAAATCAAAACCCTATTCATCATAAAATAAATTGTACCCAAACTCTTCCATATTCTTTTCTCCTTAAACCAACTTTTTCCAAAAATTAAATTAAATTAAAAATCCAAAGGAGCAGAAGAAAAATTAAATCAAATCAAAAGAAGATCTATATCAAATGTAGGTGATTCCAGGCGCTAAAAGAAATGGGATAGCTTTTAGAGGTGAATGGGTTCATTGTTAATTAGATGATTTACATACAATTAATTTTTGTATAACCTATTTGATCTAGATTTTTAGAAATCAAATTAGTAACACTATTTAATTGAACTGGAAATTTAATAGATATTATATGAATATGATTCCTCTTTTCTAATCAAGATCTGGCTAATGTTAACGTATAAATAAAGAAATGGATAAATCTAAATATACCTCTTTTTGTCAAGGTTATAAGAATTGATGTTAAACCTAAGATAAATTAATTTATTGCAAAATGAAAGTCCATATGAGTTTAACCAGTTTTAAATTTAAGATTCACAAACTTAAGTTTAGTGTAATTGGGCTATGTGCATGCCAAATAATAATTAATAATTTTCTATAATATAATGGAGGAAGCCAATGTTGAATAAACAAACAAACAATAATCAATAAAAGAAAAATAATAACAATAAAACTTTACAACCGGTCGACAAGCTCACTGGAGCCGGTAGACCACTCTAGGAGCAAGCGATCAATTAGGTGGCAGGGCGGTCAATCAGGTGGTGTTTTCTGAGCGTACTATGAACCTTAACCTAAGGCCTAAGTTAGAAATTAAAAAAGTAGTCTATATTATATATATATATATATATATTAGTATAAGTAGGGAACTAATTCCCCATGTGGCGACACAAGGACGTTGTAAATGTTATATATCCACCAGGGGTCGATATTCAACTGGGACGATTCTACTGCAGATTCCACTAATAGGAGAATCTACGGTGGGCGCATAACACTGATGATGATGCATTATGGAGTGTGTAGCCCGGTACTAATGAGAGTTTCTTGTTATCCACGGTAGTGCAATGTGATGTTGTGTTGTTGATGGATCCCAGTGTGGTGCAATAAGAGGCATTACATTTCCATATAGAGGTAAACACCGATGCAGCGATGATGAGACACTTTGGCGAGTGGGCATTGTGGGCTCTCCCTCAATGCCTAACTAGGATACATGTAGTCATAGTTGTGGGAAATGTAGTCTCATGGTGGAAATTGTAGGGAAACCTATGTTGGAATAGTCACGTGTATTCGTAGTTGTGGGAAATGTAGTCCCATAGTGGAAACATGTAGGCAAATCTATATGGAATAGTTCTAGTAGCTATTAGTCGATCATTAGTTGCCTTGAGATTCGATTAGTTGTTTGACCCTAAGTATGAGTCTGCATAATTTGTTAATATAAGTGTGTATTGAACTAAACCCCTTAAGCAAAGAAAATAAGTAATTCACGGACATTTTAGGACATCCTAGGTCGGGTAGAGTATTACTAAAGTCAGTTCCATGTGATAAACATATATTAATGATGTAACTCGTTTACCAAAACTTTTATCTAACCCAGACAATTTTCTTTCTTTCCCCCCACTACAGGAGGATAGGGCAGTAGGTGATAGGCCCAGTGATAGTACTTGGATAGGTGAGCTTGGCATCAAAGTTGCTTTTTATTTTCAATTACTCTCCATGTATTGCTGATTGCATTAAGTATTTTATCAAACTAAGTGATGTATTTCTATACACTATGGATTTGACTATGTACTATTTTAAGACTGTATTTTGGACATATTTTAAGATGACTATTCTCAGTATCTATATTTTTCTACATCTCCCTAGAAGATCTAAAAGTATAACATATTTGAAATTTTATCCTTGTATTTTTAATCTTTGAAATGGAAAAGAAAACCCCAAGAGCTCGTACTTCTTGGCACAGACGCGAGTCTGAAAGTCATCCAGGCCTTTGTAGTGGTATGTTGAGAGGTGCCAGTTGTCGCAAACGAAATTGATAGATAGATCCAAAAGGGATACTTTGGTAGCTATCAAATAGAAAGCAATGAAGGAAGAATCGAGAATCTCTATCTAGATCTAAATAAAGGTCAAGCACGAAACCCCTCCAATCTCATATCTTCGATCCACGGGGGACCACACTTTGCTGGAAAGAGCAAAAAAGCACAGGAGTGGTATGTACAAGAGGCTAAAAAAGAGCAAAGAACCACATTCCATGTGAAGTGAAGCTTAGTTAGGACATAGTCTTCACTACTACTGATGCCGTTGCGGTAGATTATCTATATCAAAACCCACTGATAGTTACGGTGCAGATCTCAAACTGCACCACGAAGAAAATATTTGTGGATTATGGGAGCTCCATTTTCGTTATTTTCAAATATTCATTTGACAAGATGAAGCTTCCAACGGAAATAATGAAGCCGGGCCCCGAATCAATTTACGGCTTCAATAATTCTGTGATTATTCTAATCAGGTTAGTACGTCTTCTTGTTACTACTGGGATTGCCTTTTCACAAATCATTTTATGCAAGCTTTTTGATCTATGATTCTGCCTCCTACAATGTATTCTTAGAAAGGCCTGCACTAGTTGACAGTGGGACAGTGGTTTAGAATGACTTTCTTATGACGTTTCATACTCCTGGTATAATAGGATCAATTAGGAGGAACAATTATTAGCCAGATAATTGAACAATAATAATCTTAATTTTAGCAATAAAATTGTTCAAAACTATTATGTTATCTCCTCTAACAATTGTGATGATGATAATGAAAAGGAAATCAAGCCGGTGCCAAGAACTACATAATTACAAAGTACTAAGACTAATTTTGCAATAGGTCGTTCTACGAACACAACATCAGTAAGGAGGAAAAAGAGGGATTATATGAACATAATTGGCATCAACAAGACTAACTCGATCTATGTATGGTATTTTTCCGAAGAAGCTTAGAGACATGCTTTTTTCGCCACTTCCCAACCTAATGAAAAAGAAGTAAGCGAAATAAATCTGAGATTAGGGAGATAAGGAGAGAGTTGAAACCATTAGATGATATTGAGGATATATAGATAGATCCTTCGAAGGTTCTCAAGATAGGAAAAAAAATCTCAACGCAGAAACTAGAACAGAATTGATAAACATCCTCAAGAGAAGAGCAGATGTTTTTTCTTGGACACACTCTGGCATGGTACGAATAGATCCAGCTATCATCTACCAGGCACTCAACATCGGTCCTAGTGCTCACCCAGTCAAGCAGAAGCGCAGAACTCTAGATCCAGAAAGTCCACATGAAGAAGTCAAGTAACTAAAGGAAAATGGGTTGATAGGGAAGTTCATTGGCCAAAGTGGATCGCTAACCATGTTCTTGTGAAGAAGTCGGATGGGAAATGGAGATAGACTACACCAATCTCGATAAGGCCTGCCCAAAAGATGGATTACCACTTAGAATCAATTGGTGGATGGAACTAGTGAACATGAACCGCTCTCGTTCAGGGACACATACTCAGGTTACAACCAAATAGCTATGTTTGAGCCAGATTAGAAGCATACCAGTTTTGTGACGGATAAAGGCTTATACTGCTACAAGGTTATGTCGTTCAGACTCAAAAACGCTGGAGAGACCTATCAAGGGTAAGTTAATATGTTATTCTCAAATCAGATTAGTAAGATCGAAGTATATGTGGATGACATTCTAATTAATTCAAAAGCAGCATTGAGTCATGTATAAGATTTGGAGAGCTTTGTAGTCCTTAGCAAATATAACATGAAGTTAAATGCCTTGAATTTCCTATTCAGCCGGGGAAATTTCTAAGGTACATAGTAAGCACCTACGACATTGAAGCAAACTCAGAGCAGATTGATGCCATAAGGATGTAGGGAGCCCCAAAAAAGCCAAAGGATATCATGAGCCTAAAATGGTAGAGTGGCCGTTCTAAGTAGGTTAATGTCCAAAGAAAGCGACAAATGAATAATGTTCATCGACCTAGTGAAAAGGAGATGGAATTTCATGTGGACAGAGGAGTGCAAAATCGCGTTCCAGAATTTGTAGGATCATCTGATAGTACTCATATCCTATCAAAACCTTTAACAAGTAAGGACTTATGTAAAGACCCGCTTCTTCGACTCTTGGAAGTGGACACTAATACATCCTCGGTGTTCACGTGCCGCAAATCCAAGTGCCGGAGAAGCGGATTCTCAAGGGTAAGAAAGAAAAATAAAGACAGAACGGAATCCCATAGATATTATTTCAAAAAATAATCTTTATAGCAGAAATTTAAATACAATAATAAGAGTTAAATAAAGGATAGTTATAAATTTCTTTCCTTACAAATGCGGAATACTATAGTACTAGAGTGTGGTGGAAATAGATAAAATCTTCAAAAGAATCTTCTAACTCCCTGCTTCGAGCTCCATCTAGATTTCTTCTAAACTAAACCTGACTACTAGGCTGCCCGGGGAAAATTAGGGCACCCAGAGTTTAAGGAAAGGGAAAAATAACTCTGAGTCGGTTGTGGGACTGGTGTGAAAACTCAAAATATGCATTTTGAAAACAAAAAGGTATCTCATAAGACACGCTGCACATAAACACGGAATGGGTTTTTTACCTTATGATAACCAAATATTTATTACGTAAAAATAAGGGATATTATTTTTAATGACATATCTTTGAAAAAATTTGCAGGTAAACTTACTAATCTTAGGCGAAGTTGTTACATTACTAAATTCCAGCATACTAACCACAAACGCGGGTTCTACAAACAAAACGACAGGCACTTATTGGAGATTTCCACACAAATGACCAGGTTAAGGGACTACGTTTCGACAGTACATTTCTGGAGGAATGTACTAAGGCCCCACATATTTTCATAACGAGTAGAAATATATCTAGAAAGGGATGATCATACCATAATGGTTGTGAACCACATTGCCTTGCTGCATCTACCATGTTTCTGGTCATTTCCGGGTGTGAGGCTTAAGGTCACGATTACCTTTCACATAGCACATCATCTTCCTTTAATTGTCACTCAGCCATTCCATCGAAGGCTATCGACTTCCAAAAACATAAAACCTCCGAGCTCATACATCTCAGAGAAGGGTGTGAGGCTAAGAGAAGTTGACTTCTTCGCCACCAAACAGATATTTGTTTATAAAAGTCAACAATGAAATATCAAGAACGCAATGTCAGATCTTCATCCATACAAGTTCGTCGAAACTGAAGGCACTGTCCTACCACATCCTGTTAGGAACTAGCCCTAGGATTAGTAGCGAGAAGTCCTTTCAACCCAAAGAGTTTCAGAAATGAAGGGACCAGTGCTACTTAAGTATTTGGGAGTTAACCAGAATTATCAACAAGCAGTCCTTTCATCCTAAAAATCCCCGGCCTTCATTCTTCATTCTCTCTATCAGAACTTCATTTTTCGTATGCATACATCGGTTCAAAGTGATTTTCGCATAAGGATTTCCCTAGATATGATCCCGGTTCATCGATTAAAAGAGGTTTTGTGAATAGGGAATCATTCTTTAGTTTATTAAGTTCTTTTTTTTTATCAAACTCTCATTTGGAGATATATATAACTTTTAAAACACTTCTTTCTGGTATATAAGAAATTGTAAAATCCCTCTTATCAAAACCATTAGTTACTTCAAATCTTTTAACCTGGAATAAATCGAAATCATTTCATTTTACACTTAGGAAACTATTTCCAAATCGTTTCATTTAAATCTTGACAAAATTCTTAATTCAAAAACTCATAATTTTGATTGAGTTAAAACCATGTTATCAAGGATGTTAATCCAAAACCAGTAATTATTAAGTGAGCAGAATCAATAGAAAACATCTAATTCTACATAATATCGATTCCCATATTCAACAAATACTCTGGGCGGAATAATAGTGAAATCACCTTTTAAATTCCACGAATAGTACGAGTTTCCTCTTCGAGCTTTAACACCGAGTACAAGAAGATCATCTCTTTAAAATCCTAGTTGTTTAAATCTCGAAAAATATTTTTCTTTATCGTTTTGAAATTTCTATCCGAGTAAATCAAATTTACTATCCCCTCCGTCGGGCCAGTCTGAATAGCCAGGGAGAGCAAGAAATTGGTTTTCCAAACTTAAGCCTAGACACTATCTCTCTAATACCCATAAGGTGGTTAAGTTATTTGATCGATTCTAAACCAGCATACCTTTAATCATTTTATAAATCCTTCAAATTACATTTAAAATGCTTTTTTAATCGTTTGAAAATGTTACCAAAGATTTGGAAAGAATGATTGCATTTAAAACTATATTTCAAAAGTTATAAAAAATTGCTGCGGAAAAGTGCTGTGAAAAGTGCTTTTGGGCTATATTGCGCAAAAAGGAATTTTATTATTTGAAAATTCATTTTTATTACTCAAATCATTTTTAAAACGTTTTAGAATATTTATAAAACTTATTCCACATTTTAAAACATTTTAAAACATCATTTTCAAAGAAATCCAGTTTTGGATTCCGAATTGCAAAATCGAGATTTTTCAGAAAACTTGTTTTACTCGTATTTCAAAATCTACTTATCAAAATCTTAATTTTCTTTCTTCATTGGAAAACTATATATATAATAGTTTGGTAAATTCTTATCTTGAAGAATTCCGAGCTATATTCCAAATTTTACACTTGTTTGACTTTTATAACGTGAAATCACGAACTACCGTTACGTGACGTGCTTATCTTTAATTAAATTTCCCAATTTGTAACCATTTTTAAGGAGGTTTAATATTCCATATACGTCATTTCATTAAATATAGAGAAATGTTATTACCTTTGTGCTTATCGATGTGTATTTTTGTGATTAACATATATATTCAATATTCATATGGAAATAATCAAACTTGATGATCAAAGCATATTAAACGTCCATTGCAAACATCATATTGTCATCTAAAAATATATTAATAATAGTTTAGGAGTTCTAACATTGATTTCCTATCCGAAAAAGGCTATAGCTTCACTAACTCGCGATCCAAGCTCATGAACACCAACACTAACACCTTTCCTCCTAGTGTACTTGGCCATTCCATTCTAAAAGTGGTGCTCGGCCAAGCATGAGAAATAAGGTGTAGGACTTTGGATTATTATTGAATTTACCAAAAACTACACCTAAAAATAGGTCATTTTATCTCGAGTTTTTGGACATTCTACTTTATGAAGTTAGAAATCTGGTCAACATGAAAGTTATAGGAAATTCTTTTCCCTATGATTTCGAGAAATGAGTCATCTAATTTGGATTAGTTATGAGGAAGTTAGGGCCAAGAGAAGAAGAGGTATTCTCGGATTCGTAAAAACGAAACCCGAAAATGCACTATAAAAAAGTGGTATTTTGACATAGTTAGACTCAAAACTAGAAGAAGTGCGAAACATGACGGTTGTAGCCGCTAGATTTTTACATGAGGTAGAAAAAAGAATTATCTCATTTGGATCTAATTTGAAGGTGTTATACTTGAATGAAAAGGAAGTTTATTCGACCATTAAACTGGGCTCGAAAATGCTTTAGAAAGAACGGTGTTTTGAGCTTTGCCAGGCTTTGAATGGGAAGCGGTAGTTAACTAGAAAGTTGTAGCCACTAAATTTTTGATAGTTTCAAAAAAATTATTTCCTTATTTCGGCCTAGTATGAGGAAGTTAGGCTAGAGTGAAGAAGATGAAAAAATGTGCTGAGAGGGTGGGCTATTTATAGCCAAAGGAAGAGTGTAAAAGTATCCATGCACACATCATTACTTCATGCCTTCTCCAATACACCTTACCCCTCTCAAGGCCAGCAAAAGCCTCCTCCACCTCCCATTTTCCCATCACTTCCATTTACTTCACATATGCATAAATTGACTTATGTAAGTCTTAAGAAGGAAGCTTACTTAAAATATATTAGATTTTGTGTTATGTAAGTATGTGTAGGAGCATAATTATATATGTATGAATATATATATATGTCCATATGCATGTTAGTGGATGCAATTAAATGTTCTATATGTGTACATGACATATAAACAACGATGCATTGATTCTGAACAACTTTCGTTTGATAAACCGTTGCCAAATCGAAGAACCGATTACCAATCACATTTTCACTTCTTAATTAACTTACACCTTTTTGTAAAAAAAACTTTGAAAATAAATTTATCATCGTTTTTAACCAATTAGAATGAACACATTTCATTTGTATAGCATATAAATAAATATTAATAATTATTTACAAAAATCGCTATTATAGCGATACAGCAATATCGATTTTCTTATATTTTCAAATCAAATGTATATCTTTATAAAACTATTATAAATGATTTATTATCACTTTATAACTATTTAAAATGAATTATAATCATTTAAAATAATTATTTGAATAACTAAAATAATTATTAATTTATTAAATCTTAATTTAAATTAAATAAATCAATTATCATATTTAAGGACATTACAAACAATGTCAAAAACACATTTTATTTTCAAAAACAAATCAGTTGATTTTATTTCATATTCTTGTTTAATTATATAAATAAGTGTATGTATCCAGCTCCATGCTCGACGTTTTATGATTATAGAGTTGTTTACTAATAAAACAGTTTTCGACTATTTTATCGATTTAGATTTCGAAGAAAATATTTTTGTAAATATTATTCAAAATAAAATTACTATTACTTATTATCACTCAAAACAATATTTTTTGAATTATCGATCTTTTATTTGCATAATTTAAAAATAAATATAATTTATCAAAGTGATAAATTTGCGAGTCTTTACAACTTATTTCTGTAATTAGCGGTAACTGATAAAGCTTTTAGTTCTATAGTGGTTCGAGAAGATGAGGGAGCCAAAGGCCTTCATACTTCACAAGCAAGCTCCTGTTCGAGGCACACCTCAACTACTCGGCTATTGAAATTTTATCCTACAACCTGCTTCTTATAACAAGAAAATTACGGCCCTACTTTTCACTACATCCCATCAAAAGTCCACAAATACAAACCGCTGAAGCAAATACTGCAGAAGCCGAGGACATCGGGTCGCTTGCTAAAGTGGGCAATAGGGCCGAGTCAATATGATATCTTCTACTTCCCAAGAAATCGAAGGATAAGCACTAGTCGATTTCATTATGAAATGCATGCTATTTACTAAACCACAATCCAAGGAAGAGACGACCACTCCCTAGTTCTACAATTATTCTTGGGCGAGGCATCAAATGAACAAGGGGCAGGGATTGGATATGTACTGATCACTACAAATGAGAAAAATCTATATAGAGTAGTGTAGCTTAGATTTAAAGCTACCAATAATGTGGCGGCATATGAGGCTCTCCTCGCAGGCTTAAGGATGGCTCGGGTAAAGAAAGTGACCCATATTAAAATTCAATAATGATTTCTAATTAGTTGTAAATCAAGTGCAGTTAGATTACGAAAGGAAAGAGCCAACCTTAGCTAAATATAAAGAACTGTCCAAAAGATTGCTAGAGCGATTTGATCAATTCCGTATAGAGAAAATCCCACATGAGAACAATTCCTCTACGGAATCATTATCTGAACTTACTAGCACTACAATAGCATAAGAAATGAAAATTGTCCCAATAGCACATCAAGCTAAGCTGAGCATTACTGAGGCTAAATAAATATTGGTCCTGACTAGAACGCAACAAGCTGCAGTCAAAGAAGCTCAAAAGCAAGAAAGAACTTAAAATCAAGAGTCGACTCCAACTACGCCTATCCCTCAACATATAGAGAAAGACTGATGGATGAGCCCCATCAAACAATTCTTGGCAAGCGGAGTCCTACCTCCAAACAAAAATTAAGCTCGGAAAATTAGATATCAGGCTCTATATTTTTGCTTCTTTAATGGAATATTGTACAAAAGTGAGTACCCTACCCCCTTATCTAGATGCGTTTCCACAAAAGACGGAGTATGAGTCTTGGGCGAAGTACATAAGGACAGTGCGAAGATTACTTTGGAGAAACTAAGTTAGCAAAGAAAGTGCTAATATACGGTTACTATTGGCCCACCATAGTTCAAGATGCACAGGAATATGAAAGAAAATGTGATAGATGTCAAAGATTTTCCTGTTTCCTAAGACTACCTTCCTATGAGCTCATCCTATTAGCCAGTCCGTAGTCATTTGACATATAGGCATCTATTGATAGGACCACTTCCTATGTCTAAACGAGGAGCAAGGTACAATGTGGTGGCAATAGACTACTTCACCAAGTGAGTAGATGTAGAACCCTTATCTACAATCACTGCAAAGAAGATAGCCATTTTTCGCAAGGAGCATGATTACTAGGTTTAGGATCCCCTATAAAATAATTTCGGATAATAGAGCTCAATTTGAGAGTAAGGAATTTATGGAGCTTTGTGAAAGAAGTGAGATGATAAAAGTTTCTCTTTTATCGCACACCCACAAGCGAACAAGCAAGTCGAAGTAGAAAACAAAATTATTAAGAAATTGCTCAAGAAAAACTACAAAATGCTAAAGGAAATGGGAAAGAGTTAACTTTGGTATCGTAGGCTTATAGAACCTCATATAGATTCCCAACTGGCCATACATCTTTCTCCTTAACCTATGGCTATGAAGCAATGCTCCCAATTGAAACAAACGTTCCATCACAAAGATTAATGAAATAACTGGTATAGCAAAACAAGGAACTAAAAGAAGATACACTTAATCTTATTTAAGATTGGACAGACGAGGCAGCAGTCTGATTCGCCACATACCGAAAAATAATGGTGAAGACATACAATGTTCTTCTCAGGGAGAGAAAAACCTACAAAAGCTATTTGGTACCACAAAGAGTAGTGGCTAACACGAAGGACCCGGCAGGTGGAGCTTTGCATCCAAATAAGGATGGCCTGCTTGTCATGGTAGAAGTCTTATATAATGGAGCCTTCCAACTCTCAAGACTTGATAGAAATCCGGTTCCAAGAACCTAGAATTCCAAGCATCTCAGGCCTTACTTTGAATAAGTAGTGTTATTTGTATAGCAAAATAAGAAGTTTTGTAACTATGATGAGAAATAATAATACAATGAACTAGACATAGGGATATTTGACAACCCGAGCCAATATAAAATCTTTGTGTTAATTTTACTAACATAGATAACAACGTTGAGTGCATCACACACGACTCGACTTTTTAGCCAAACAATTACACTAGACTTAAGGATATTAGACGGCTTGAACTAGTACAAAAAATGACGCTCATGAATTAAGAAAGGCTATAAATAAACGACCTGACTTCAAAGTCAAAAAATAGTCTACCCCGAAATAGCAGGCCAGACCATGGCAAGCGCTTGAACAAAAGACGGATGCAAAGCTGAAAATCAAGCAAAACCAGACAGAAAAAATTAAAAGAAAGTGCAAACAAGCTAAAGCTCACGAGGTATATACACACATTTACAAGAGAATTCAATCTATAAAGTTTCCTTATAGATATTAGCACAACAGAGAAGAATGTTTTCTATAACATATTTTTATAGAAGTGTTCTAAACTAAAATTTCCAAAATACAACTAAATTCATGGAGTATTAACTATAAGGAATGCTAGCCAAAGGTCGATCCATTCAAATAGAAAAATCTACCTAGGGTCATGTTTGATACATGTCCATGGATCGATAGGATCCTCCCTAGTGACCAACAAATCTTCTTTGTTATAGAGAAAACTTAGAACTACTGCAGGGTAAAAAAATAAAAAACATTTATTGCTCATTGTAAAAAATCTGCACCATCTTACATCTGGCATTATCTCTTTTAAGCTTTTCCACAAGATCAACAATTTGATTCTGCTTTTGGCGCATCAATAGGGGCTACTGTAGCAACCTAGAATTTAACCACTCCTAAAAGTGATATTTAAGATGCTTTTAAATATAAAATATATAAGGTTGTATGATTTAAACAATATTGGATAGGATTTGGAAAGAGAAGTATACAAAAATAGTAACATTTGCCTATATCGACAAAAGTGACAAAATCCTAATTTTAAAAAGGTAACTTTCAACGGTTAAAAAAATTAATTTTAGCTAATTTATGAGTGTTTATATTTTTAAATAGAAATACAAATTTATTTTCAAACTTGTTTTACATAAATAAATAGTTTAACTAAAACGTCAAAATGTGACTGTAAAACATTTTGTCGAAAATCAACGTTTTGTCAATTAAAAGTTGTCGCAACTTTGTCCCATCTTTATTAACATGTTTTAACAAATATAATACACATTTTAAATAATAAACCAAGATTACTTTCACTAAAAATGATTAGAAAATTCTAGAATATAATTGAGAAAAGTAAGCAAATAATTAACAAAAGTAAAAAAGAAAACATCACATCAAATCATATCAAAACAAACCAAATCTTCTCTTGAGCCATTTTTCCATACAAATACATTTCTTAGCTCTTAATTAACTATGACATAAAATAAGAAGTGATAAGTGATGGTAAGTGTTTCGAAAGTAAGTTTACTTTAAGTTTAAGTAAGGTTATTTTGGTAATGTGGTAAATGGATAATTTGGTAACTTGCCACTTCTTATTTTTTTCTATAAATAGCCATGCATACCTCTTCCATTCTCACAGAAACCATTCCTTTCTCTTCTTCTTTTTCCTTAGAACTTTAATGGCTTCTTCTCTTCCATTTCCTTACTAACTTTTGTAGAACCATATCAAACAAAGTCAAAACTCCACCAAACTTTTCCAAAGACCATAGATATCACCAAAACATGGTTTAGAATCTAAAAATCTAAAGAATGATGGAGGATGGTGGAGGACTTGTTGCGGTCGAGCCTTATTCATGTTTGGAGGTGGTGGCCGAGCACTTCGAAGCATGGTGGAAGAGTTTACGCGATGGTTTGGTAAAGCTAAGATGATTTAGTGAAGTGTTGTTGCATATGAATAATAGTAGGAAGAATTGGTTAAACGTGAGTACTCATATTTACTAATTAATCCATTAATTATTTCAAGTATAATGATTTGAAAGTTTAAATATATTGGATGATCAAATGTTTGATAACTTGGTTGCAAAATGGTTGATTATGTGATTGTTTATATGGTTTATAACTTGGTTTGATAAAGATAAGAGAAATGATTAGTAATTATCCATATTTAATTAAATGAGAATTAAATCCATACAAATATATGTATGGGAATTATTTAACCTCTTAATGATTTTAAATATTCTAAAAAGGTTAAAAATGATATTATAATAATATAATATTATAAAATGAAATGAAGTGGAATATGCGTTTGAATATAAAATATTGTCTAAAATGATTTAGAAATTTTTTATAAACATTTAAAAGTGTTTACAAGACGTTTGAAAAGAAATTGAAAACAAGTCAAAAACAGGTGCGTCGCGTAACGGTAGTTCGCGATTTCGAGCTGTAATAGTTAGATAAGTATATAAAGTGGAATATAGCTCGGAATCATTCAAGATAAGAATTTTCCGGATTATTATATCCATAGTTTTCTAACGAAGAAAGAAAATTAAGATTTCATTAAGTAGATTCTGAAATATATCTAAAATAATTTTCAAAAAACATAGCGGTTTTGCAGTTCGAAATCCAAAAAAAAGATTTGTTTAAAAATGATATTTTTAAACATTTTAAAATATGAAGTAAATTCTAAAAAAAATTAAAATATTTTAAAAGAGATTTAATTGAAAAGATGGATTTATAAATGATATAAAAGTTGCTTTGAAGAATATAGCTTTTAAAGCACTATTTGCAACATTTTTCGCAACGCTTTTTGCAGCAGTTTTAAATGAATTTTGAAATGCAGTTTAAAACTTAAAAATTCATTCCTAAATCTTTTGTGAATGATTTTAAAAGAATAATTAAGTAATGTAATGATGATTTGGAAGTTTAAATAAGAGTTTGAATAAATGCTTAAGAGGAATTGTTTATATCACTTAAACAAAAAGTGAAGAATATTGAATGTAATAACAAACTGAGTATGTAGAAACAACTAGTATATTTGTACTGCCTATGCGATATAGGAAGATAAAACATGGTGTTTAACTAAGGTGAGGAATGGAGCAACCAGTGCCCTGAACTTACCTGCCCTATATTTTCTCTTCTTAGACAAGGGTTGGAACAGATCGAAAGGAAAGCCCGGATGCTCTAAAAAGATCATGTTTAAGTTTTTCAAAGATAAAAGGAAACAAATGTTAGAATATTAATTAAATAATTAACATCTTTTTATCAATGATTAGTACGAAGAAACCGGGATCAAATTTGGTGATTCCTATCCGAAGAACCTGGATCAGATTTAGGTGATTCCTAAGCGAAAACCCCTTCAAACTAATTTTTAAAATAAAACATATTGAAAACAAAGATCGTCATGATGTAGGATTACTTGAAAGTAGTCCCTGGAGGTAAAATTCACCGTATCCAAGGTGGCAATAGTGCACTGTTATTAAAATCTTCGATTTGCAAGAATATGATTTTAAGTTAAGAAAGAAATCTTTGATTAATATTTAATGAATGATTTACGATTATTTTCCTAAGTTAAAAATTCTAACTTAGATATAAGAAATCTTTGATTAAGATTTAATGAAAGAATTGGAAAGGTTTTCCTATGAAAAAGAGAAAATGATTGGAATTATCTCAAGATCTAAAGAGGTTTAATAAATCTAGTTATTTAATAAATGAGGCTTAATGACTCCCTATACTCTTGAAAAGAAAATGGAATAAATTGAATAGATTATCTCTAAGAAAGATATTCGATTTGAATACAAGATAAAGCAATTGATTGATGATTGATATTGACATATAAACTTAACATCTTTTAAAGCAATGATTGGCTTCAAAGGAACCGGGGTCGGATTTGGACGATTCCTATCCGAAAATCACTTCGAACCAATCTATGTTCGAAGTAAAACATGTTTGAAGAAAAAATGGTTTTGAAGATGGAGATCTTCATGATATAGGGTTGTTCGCCACTAGTCCCGCATGGTGAAAATTACCAAATCATATGGTGGCAGCAGTGCTCTATTATGAAATTCTCTGATGCAAGGACTTCTAGCTACTAATGGATTAGGAGGGTACCTTCGGTTTTTCCTATTCCTGGACAACTTGTATGAACGAATGTCTGACATTGCATTCCATATTGAATTGAGTGGTCTTTATAAAACGTATGTCTACCAGGTGGTGGAGAATAGCAATGTGGCATTCAAAAAAGAAAGAAGATGGGTTATGTGAAAGGTAATCGTTTACCTTAGGCCTTATCACCCAGAAATGACAGAAACGGGGTAGAAGCAGCAGGGCTAAGTAGGTCGCTCCCATTAGGAGATGTCATCTCCCTTCTAGATTACTCTACACATGTCTAAGTATGTGGTGAATGTTGTGAGAAATGCGGATTACGGATCTTAAGGCTACAATAAAACTAGGGAGGTGAATAGTGTTTTTTTTATTTTTTAAATCTTTTTGAAACTTATGTAATTTAATAATCAATAAATGCAATTCACAGGCATAAATATAATCACAGAATCAGAGACAGATGCAAATACTAAATAAAAGTAGTAAAGGAAAGAACACACCAGGATTTTATATTGGTTCGGAGTTACCCTACATCCAGTCTTGTACAATCGTACAGATTTCTTATCAAAACGATCTCCCAGATTACACCCTCGGTTTCAAGGCTATGAGGTACACCCTCCTATATTCGATCCCAAGGCAAACTCTCTTGATTTAATCAGGCTACAAGATCATCTAATTGATTTGCGGGGCTATAATCACACCCAATTTATTTCAAGGCTCAACCGCACCTTTTACTCAATAGAATGATTTACAAAAGATCATATATCTCTGAATAGCACTGAGATCTTATTGAGAGAGTGGCAGAGAATCAAACAAGAGATAATCAAGTTTGATTCACTTGGTATTTTGGCAGAATATAGTTAGGATTCTTTAGAATAAATGTGGAAGATGAAGAGGAGAGAAAATAAGTAAAAGTTATGATTAAAATTCGTTCAAAACAACATGTATATATAGTAGAGCAACTGTCATATCTTTTTGCGAAAGGTTACGATGAATAGACATTTATTTTGAAAACTTATATTTTGATCTTAACGGACACCATGTCGACATAGAGGGTTGAGGTATGTCGACATACTTTAGGCAAAATTGATGTTTTGATTTTCTTATTAAAATTGGTTTCTATGATTTGTCAAAACAATTTCCGAACTTTTGTAAATATATTTGAATATAGTTTAAACATGTAAAAGACTTTAGAAGGTAATTTTTAATATATATAATCTTAATCTATAAAGTGATCTAAAATCTAATTATATAAATATTTTAAAGCTAAATATTTAAAATAATAGATGGTTTAAAACAAGGACAATTTTGAAATCAAAATATTAAAAATGATAAAAATATTTTTGAGGCTAAAATATTTGAAACCAAGAGAGATGTCATTTAGAAAAGAAATTTTTGAAAAAAAAATTAAAAACAAGAGAGATATTTTTGAAAAGCATTTTTATAAAATTAGTGGATATCAAAATAGGACCACTATATATTCCACTAGATATTGTCGTGGGTTCTATCCCACTAGGATTTCATCCCTTTAATAGGATCGAAGTGGATTCCATTCCACGAATAAATTTTGACTAAAGATGTAAGTGCATTTAAGAAGTTTTAACATAATTCTAGACTCAATACTTGTCTTATACTTTTGAAATCTTGAAATCATGATATCTTGATGCTCATGAGTCTTCAATCTTGATATATTCAGTCTTGAATCTCTATATTGTACATTCTTCATTCTTGGTACCTGCATATTTATATCCTGCATATACATATATATCTAAACTATAATGTTAGTACTTATATTTTATAACAAGTCCTAAGGTTGTTGTCATCAAAACCATCATCTCAAGGAGTAACCACCCGTAATTTCGATACTTCGAAATGAGAGATTTCGTTTGTTTTAAGTTTAAAAAGGTTTAAAACATAAATAAATAAGTTATAGATAATAGATAATAATAGAGAAATTATTTATTCTTATAGTTGATAATTTAAAAAGTATAAATTTGGATTTTAGAACAAATCAACAAAGTTAAGTTTTGTTAAAAATAAATAAATGCTTAAATAAATAGGTTTAAATATTTGCTTGAAAAGATAAATATTATTTAAAACACCTAATAAAGATAATAAAAGTATATTAAAATACTTATAAGTATGTTAATAATCATTTTACAAAAATAACCAGATTTTGTCACTTTTTGTCGCTTTTACATACACCGTAAAATTGGAGATTTTGATGTTATTTAAATATGATTTTAAGATATAAAGAGACATGTTTTAATTTATTTAAAGAAGTAAAAAGTTCATTTTTAAATTTGGTTTACATAAATAAGTAGTTTAACTAAAACGCCAAAATGTGACCGTAAAATATTTTGTCGAAAAACAACGTTTTATCGATTAAAAGTTGCCGCAACGTCGTCGCACCTGTATTTTCTTATATAGAAACATACATTCAAATAGTATAGGTATTAATTAATTCACTAATCAAGTTTACATTTACTAAATAAGGTTAGAAACTTCTAAAAGTCATTAAGAAAAGAAAGTAAGAATTAAGAAGAGTAGTAAGAAAAGTCAAAAGTAAACATCAAATCAATATCACATCAAAAGCCAACATAATTATGATATTCTTTACTTTATCTTTAAGTGACTAAGACATAAAGCAAAGAAGTGAAAGGACGATGTTAAGTTTGAAAAAGTGGAGATTGTTTTAGGCTGAAGTAAGGTTAGTTTGGTAATTTGGTAAGAGGTTATTTTGGTAAAATTACCACTTCTTTCTTTTTCTATAAATATCCACCTCCATCTCTCATTTCATTCACACTTCTTCTTCTTATTTTCTCAAGCTTCTTCATCTTCTTCCTCTTCTCTTTAATGGCTTCCAAGCCATAGAAAAAAAATTATAATGAAATAATGTCAAAATATTTACAAAATATTCAAAAAGAAAACAATGTTTATTCTCTTCAAATCAAACTCATTTTTTCTCCATATTTTACCTCTTCTTCTATCGGTCATAACTTCTCCAATACCGACACAAATTGTAAATTTCTTTTTTTAAATCATGTATTTTTCCAGTGGCTACAACATTCATGTTGATAACTTTGTCTCATTATAAAATTAACCATGTTAAAAACTCATTTCTTTATAGTGCATTTTCTTACCCAGTTTTTAACACAGAAAATATCCTATTTTGTTTTGATCATAACTTGATCATAACTGATCCAAATTAATAAATTCTTTTTTCAAATAATATGAAATTCTAGCGGCTATAATTTATTTGTTAGTCATTTTTTCTAGTTTTGAGGTTTGCTATACCTGAAACTCAATTCTTTGAAGTGTATTTTCGGGCTTCATTTTTGTCAATCCGGCAATACCTCTTCTTCATTCTATCATATCTCCATAAAAAAACTTCTATTCAAATGATTTTTTTTTAAATTCAATAGAAAATAATTTGAAACAACTTTTCAGTTAACAAGTTTTTTAAATTTTGAGAGTAAGAGAGTCAAAAACAAGAGAGAAGATGACCCATTTTTCGGATCAAAATCTTGGAAATTCAAGTTCAAAGCTCTATCGCTTCTTCTCTATATTTTCGGCCAACCTCCTTCTCAAGCCTTGGCCAAGCTATTGGAAGGGAGAGGGTGCTATTTTCTAGTGTTTAATGGAGTAGAAAGTAGTTAGTGAATTGTTGGATGATATGAACGTTGGTAGGAAATTTATCGCTTTGGTTTATGGTGAGAAACTCTTTAGCATCTCTATTTATATATATAAATGTTTGATGTTGTGTTATTATTGCTATGGATGCTTATATATGATTTTATCATCAACTATTGATTGTTTGATATGATAGTTAAATTGTTTTACCAAGTCACGTTAATACACGTCGATAAGCACAAAGGAAATTACTTTCCTTTTCAAAATGAAATGGTGTATATGGAATGCTTAAACCTTTTGGAAATAGTTTTAAAATGAGTTAGAAATGTTTTATAAACATTTAAATATGTTTAAAGAAATAAAGGAATAAAATAATTTATCTTGTATATTTTAAATATGTCCAAAACAATTTTCCAGAAAAATCGCGCTTTTGTAGTAAAGTGACCAAAGTTTAAAATTGATATTTTAAATGTTTTAAAAAAACATGAAATAAATTTGATATATCTATTAAAATGGTTTAAAATATATTTGGAATGGAAAATATGAATTTTTCAAATGTTTAAAAGTTGTTTAAATCAAATAAGCTTATATAACACTTTCTACAGCACTTTTATGCTGCGAATTCTATAACTTTTGGAATATGTGTTTAAATGTACCGACGTTTTCCAAAATCAATTGTGAATGTTTTAGAAAGGATAATTAAGCATTTTGAAAGATAATTTGGAATATTTATAAGCAATTCCAAAATAAAGTTGAAAATCTGAGTATGTGGAAACGACTAGTACATTTGTCCCGCCTGTGAGATCTAGGAAGGTAAACAAGGTGTTTAACTAAGGTTAGGGATGGAGCAAACAGTGCCCTTAACTTACCTGGCCTATGTTTTCTCTTCTTAGGCGAGGGGTGGAACATATCGAAAGGAAAGCCCGGATGCTCTAAAAGATTATATTTAAGTTTTTCCAAATTAAAAGACAAAGATATTCATGATGTTGGATTACCTGCCATTAGTCCCTGGAGGTGAAAATTGCCATTAGTCCCTGGAGGTGAAACTTGCCATTAGTCCCTAGATGTGAAACTTGCCATTAGTCCCTGGAGGTGAATTTTACCATATATAAAGTGGCGGTAGTACTATGTTATGAAAGTCTTCAATTTGTAAGAATATGATTTGAAGTTAAGGAAGAAATTTTTGATTTTGATTTAATGAATGATTTGAGAATATTTTCCCTAAGTTAAAAGTTATAACTTGAATATAAGAAATCTTTGATTTTGATTTAATGAATGATTTGAGAATATTTTCCCTAAGTTAAAAGTTATAACTTGGATATAAGAAATGTTATCCCGCTTTTTGGCAAAGCCGTGATACCAAAAGATTGGTCGAAAACGAAAGACAGTTCGTCTCAGAGATTGGTTATACTTCACTTTGCTATGGATATCGATGAATTTTGTCCGAGTCCGGATCAAGCCACAATTGATAGGACATGACAAGAAAGGTCGTAGGAGTCGTCATTTCAAATTTCAAGTCAATCCGAGTTCGTATGCTCAAGATAGGATGGATTCAAAGTGAGAAAGGTGGTCACTGTCTGTTTCGAACCCATCGCACTGGAGTACTTCGAAACCATCCACTATCCCTGCTTCGTACCCATCCACTGTCTCTCCTTCGAACCCATCTAGTTCGAACCCATCCATGCCCTTGCCTTCGAAACCATGAAGTTCGAACCCAAGCCACGTTCGAACCCATCAGCTAGTACCTGCTTCGACTCCATCGCCTTCGACTCCATCGCCTTCGAATCCACCACAATGGCCTACCTTCGAATCCATGACTTCACTCAGCTTCGCACCCTTACTTCGAATCCATGCAAGCCCTTAGTTCGAACCCATCGAGCGACCCAGTTCGAACCGATCAAGTTCGAACCCATAGGGATTCCTTGATTCGAATCGGTCACGTTCGAAGCCAGGAATACTCCTTAGTTCGAATCCACCGAGTCAGTTGGTTTGGATGACGTGTTCGCCGTAGTTCACGGAGTAGAAGATGTCCATTCGGAGATAAGTTAGGATCGATTCGAAAGATACGCGCCACGTCACTGCAAACCCATGTGCACTCAGGGGTTCGAACTCATGGGTTCGAAGTCATGGGTTCGAAACACACATTCAACCGAGAAAGCCCCATTTCGAACCGAGCATATCTCCTTAACCACAAATCCAAATGCAACCAAATTTTCACAGTAGCTTTCATATGAGGTAAAAATTGTCCCTGCCAAGTTTCAGCTCGATTGGACCATTTCTTGATGGGTTCGAAATCACTTCGAACCGATGTCAGATCGAGACGAAACTTGGTGGGGTCGGTCGCGTGGGCCCACTCACGTGCCAGAAGAGGTCTCCCGAAGTTTCAGCCAGATCTGGGCCTCCAACGCCTATAAATAGCACCCTGAAGCCTTCAGAAAAGAGAGATCTGGATCTTCGAAGAACTTCTGCCATTGGACGCTGAGACTCCGCCGGATTAACGTCTATTGATCAGAATCACTGTTGTATTCAGATTTCAAAGCTATCATCTACTGTAATCCATTGTAATCGATTGAATCGAGCAAAGCAATAAAGAGAAATCCTTCAAAGTGGACGTAGGCACGAACGCCGAACCACTATAAATCCTGTGTTTGTGATTGTTGTTTGTGAATTACTGTGATTTGTTACATAGAGCTGAATTCTATATTGATTGTTGCTGAGTTCTGTGTTGATTATTATCAAGTTGAATACGCAAACGGGTGCTTCCGTGATATTGGGTGTTTGTGACCAATTTTGGCGCAAACAAGAAATCTTTGATTAAGATTTAATGAATGATTTGGAAAGGTTTTCCGAAGTAATAGAGAAAACGATTTGGAATTATTTCAAGGTTTAAGAAAGGTTTAATAAATCAAATGATTTGATAAACGAGGCTTAATGATTCCGTATACATTCGAAAAGAAATGGAATAAATTGAAAAGATTATATCTAAGAAAGATATTTGATTTAAAAGATGAAGTAATTAATTGATGATTGATATCCACATATGAACTTAACATCTTTTTATGTGATGATTGGCTTCGAAGGAACCGGAGTCGGATTTGGATGATTCTTATCCGAAAACCACTTCGAACCAATGTATACGTTCGAAAGTGAAGACATATTGAAGATGATGATTATTGAAGACCGTGGATCTTCATAGCGTGAAGACTTCTTGTTGAACATGCTATGGGTAGCTCCCATTATAGAGTTATTTATGGCAGTAGTCTCCTCGTGATGGAGATTTTTCGGATTGCAAGGGCTTCTTGCCTTGTTGGGGCCGAGGAAAGTGCCTTCGGTTTCGTTCAGCCCTAGAACGAACTTGTATGGATGTTTTTCTGGTATTGTATTCTAAATCACATTTGAGTGGTTTCTATAAACATATATCAGTTGGTGGTGGAGAAGGCAACTTCTCTTAGCTTAACACCCTTTCCTGAGACATACGAGCTCAGAAAGTTATATTTTTCTAGAAATCAGTCGTGTGACGTCGAATGACAGTGTGGCTAAGACGACCCGACTTTTTCTCCACAAAAAGTCGTATCATCCTTAAGAAAGAAAGGGATAGAAAAGAGAAAAGAAAGAAGAGAAATAAGAAACAACACAAGAATCTCAACAGCGGAACGAATAAATTATATTAATAACATAAGTATTACATAGTATACAACAATTATCAGAGTTACACAGACATTACAACACATACTAGACAGTTATAAACACCTGTCTAGTTATTACAACTCAATCACAATACAGAAGACACTCAGAGATACCAACACAGCGGAAAACTATATAACTATACACAGAAGCCTCTTGCCTCATTGCTCCTCCATAATTCGTCAAAGCTAACCTGAATCCCTTGGCTACTCGTAAAAATTTGAGTACCCAAGAGTTAAAGAAAAACAGAAATAACTCCGGGTCAGACATGGGTCTGGTGTGAGTAACAGGTTAAAGTTGCTTAACTTTGAAAAACCTTTTGAAAAAAAAAGATATCACGTAAGACTTCCCACACATAAACATGGAAAAGTTTTTACCTTACGCTAACCAAAACATTTGATAGGAAATCCAGTGATATTATAATAGTGTCTAGGGTTTTCAAGTAAAATACAGAAATAGATGGAATGCTTACATCTCACGTTCCAACATAGTTGGGCACAACTAATACGTACGGCACTTATTGGATTTTGGATTCCATCAATGGTTGGGCTATTGGGGTACCGCCTGTCACAGTACGTGGCCTAGATCACCGTAGAGTACGCCCGCTCCCCTGCAACACAAAGCCGGAACCATTCCTTATCGAATAGTTCCGAACAAGACCACCCCGCAGTTGTGATCAGCAACCGCACCACTAAGCCGAAATAAAGGGACATCTAGACAGGGGTAAATCTCGCTCTCAAGTGGGGGCTACCCACGAAGCCTTGCTGCACCTCCCCTGTTTTAGCCATTCCCGGTTGATGAGGCTTGAGGCTACGATTACCTTATAGGACATAACACTTAGAATGCTCATCGTCCGCCTGACGATGTTCTGAAAGCATTGAATCCATACAAGTTCATTTCGGGTTCGAACGAAACCGAAGGCATTATCTCGTTACACTCATTTTGGAATCACCCTCAGAGTTAACGACGATAACCCTTGCACTCTGAATCTTCACCTTCACTTGAGATTCACGACCTAACGTTAATTTGGATCGATGTGGTTTTCGGATATCCAAATATGGAAACTCGATCCCGGTCTCATCGAAATCCAAAATGTGTCTTTTAAGGCCAAGTTTTTTAGAGTTTAAAAAATTCAATTCATTATCTATATACATATAGATAGATAATTTATAACACAATACATAATTAACATTATCATTATCAACAGATAAATCATATCATAATCAGATAATCCATATTATCATCCAAAAGCAACCAATACATCCATATCACATAACATTACTCATCTCATAACTGAGATTACAAAGCATACATGGCAATTAATTTCATCCATCAAACATAAGCAATGATCTAATGATCACATTATCTATAATTAAATTAAAATGAATTAAATTAGTTACTTAATTTCTAATTAATTTAAAATGAATTAAATTAATTACTTCATCATTAATCCTGCTTATCTTAATCATTAATTGACTACAAATCAATTAAATAATTACCAACTCAATATACATTTCAATTAATCCTTGTTGATTAACCATCTCTAATTACAATAAATAATTAGCCTTTAATAATAATTAAACAAGTTAATTATATTAAACCCTTTGCAAATAATTAACTTGTAATTGCTTAATTAATTAATTAATTAGCTAAAATTAATTACATTAATCATTTATTCATTATTAATTATACCTTAATTAATCAGTTCCAAATTACATCATTAATTAATTAATTAATGATTTCTGATTACATTTAATCAATCTCTCAATATAAATTAATTACATAAGTAACTAATCTGAAATTAATCCACATATATATGTTAATCACCCTTGATTAATAACCATTCAGTAATTAACTACTTTAACTACTCATCCCATAAATTAATTGCTCTTAATTAATTATTTCCATTTATCCCTTGATAAATTTTCAAAATAATTTAAATCCAAATTACTTCTATAATAAATATCCTTAATTACATTCAGTAATTATTAATTAATTACTTCCTTAAGTAATTACAAATCCATAAATTACATAAAGTAATTATCAAACAATCCACAAATGTTTAAATTAATTTAACTTAATTAATCTAAACTAATCACATTAATCAAATTAATTACACCAAGTAATTAATTCATTAATTACTTTCATTAAGTAATTAAACTTAAACAATTGATTATTATTAATTAATTTAATTATCAAAAGTTAGTCACGTAAATAAATTGTTAAATAATCTTAAGCTAATGACCTTCATTATCATTTCTTAATTACTTAATTAAGAGTTAACTTATACAAATCATTATTAATTATCAATTAATTAATATTTAATTACACTTTAATTAATCTCTACTTATTAATTAATTATGTGTTAATTAAATTCTTAATTTTCTTTAATCACTTGATTAAATAAATCTTAATCATTAATTAAAATTTAATTAACCATCCTTAATTATTGATTAATTAACCTTAATTAATAAATCTCATGTCTTGACTAATTAACTTAAATATTATTAATTACTTAATTAAACATCCACATTATTCATTAATTAAATAATTAATATTCCATTTAAATTAATTTAATAATTTAAATGAAACCAATTACTTAAGTTCTAAATTAAGAAACATTCTTCTTATATAAAGTATTTTTTTTAAACAAATTTATTTCAAACAAATTCAATTTAAAAATTTCCTTTTAAATTTCAAACTGAAATACAATTTAAATCTTCATTTTTAAATTCAAATTATTAAAACTTTTCTAAAATAGTTAAAACAATTTAAATTTAAAAACTTATTTAATTTTTAAAAACTGTCATTAAAATCAAATCCCAGTTTTAAAACTGAATTAAAAATTATTATAAATTTTATTTCATAAATTAAAACTCATAGTTTAAATTCAAAACTAATGTTACTTTATACTTTAAAAAGTTTAAAATCTAAATTTAAATTCCCAGATTTAAATTAAATTAAAACTCAGATTTATCTACTAGAATTTCATGTTTCAGTTTCCAGATTTAAACTTTGTTTTAAATTTTCAGTTGCATTATAAAATTTACTTTCAAATTTAAAACAGAAAAACAGTTTCCTGTTTTAGTTTTGTAACGACCCAGAATTTTTAGAAATTTAAAATTTGAATATTTAATTAATTTTAAATATTAATAAGTGAATTTATAAGTCAAATAAATTTTTATTTGAATTATTGGATTTAATTGAATAATTAAATCGATAATTTAATATGTTAAATTATGGAAATAATTGAAAATTGAGTTAAATATGATTGAAAATGATTTGTAAAATTTTATTTTATCATGTTGGAGTTAGAACGATATTTTGGAACTTTTAAAATCGAATTAAAAGTTAATTTGTGAAAATTGAATATTTTAATATTTAAATCGACTAGTGAAAATAGCCAATTTTTGAACAGTCTCAGAATTGAACGAAACCAGTTCCATTGGATCCGTAATAGTTAGTTATTACCGGATTTCAATTTTCGTATCAATCGGAGCTATCGTTTGATCGTGGCAGCTCGAAACGCATCGATTTATTTTTAATTTAAATTTGGCGAGTCAAAATAGCCATTTTTCAAAAAGTCTCGGATTTCGACGAAACCAGTTTCATCGGATCCGTAATGTGATATTATTGTAAGGTTTCAAATTTCAAGTCAATTGGATTTACCGTTTGTCCTGTACAAATTAAAACGCCTAGAAAATCGCTTAAATCGGTTTAATTCAAATTGAGCGTTTATAGCCATAACTCGCACATACTTCCGAATTAGCTTCCGAAACCTGTTCCATTGCGTCCGGAACGCGGGATAAACCCTAGGTACGTCAGTTTCGGCGCGTAAATCGGAGTTCGGAATTTCCGGGATGAATAGTGTTTCGTCGGTTCCTTATAAATAGCCCACTATCTCAAAAAAATAAAAAAAAAATAAAAAAAACCCTAGTTTTGTACTGCAGCCGGCCCTAATAAGTGAATGACCAGAAATCATTCTCATTTCCCCCTCAATCTCTCTCAATCCGTGAAGAATTACGCGAAGTGCTCAACACGAAAGTCGTAGAGCTTGACGAGAGCTTCGATTCCATACGGTGATGATCGGAAACGGAGCAACGATGGAGGAGCAAAGTGGGGCCGTTCCCTACAGTTCACGCACGCCTTTCGAGGTGCTAGACAAGGCCGAGCTCTGTGCCTTGGAGGCCGTGCATAGGGGGTGGAAGGAGCTACGCAATGGAGCTTCCTGATCGTGTTCTAGGTGTTTGGATTGGTAGCAATATTAAACCCTAAATGTTTGTAATGGGTTCGGCTATGGTTCTTCAACCTGGAGATAATACGCGTGTGAGAAGAAGAAGGGATGGAGGGCTGTGATCAGGTTGGAGGTGGATCCTAAGGCCTGGATTGCTTAGGGTATAAAATTAAAAAGTTAATGTTGTAATTAGTTATATTTTTATACGTGTACAAACTTCATAAATTCATAACTTTTTCATACGAGGTCGAAAAAATGCAAACTCAGTTGCGTTGGGATCGTATGGACGAGAACTACGTGATGGAGTTGGTTTGGAGTCGTTTGGAGTTAGTGAGAATTTCGGGTAAAATTAAACGCGCGTTTAATTTTATTCGAAATAAATCGCTAAAACGGAAATAAAATCAAGGTGAGAACTTCTCACTCAATCGAATCAGTTTCAATTTTATTTTAAATAGTTAGATTTAAAATATTTGAATGCATGTTTGAGTGTTGATTAATATCTATTGATTGTTAAAATAGACATTATACGCCGTTAGTAAACGGATGTTATTTATTAAAAACATATACCGCGAATATTTTATAAACAGTGAAATTGGTATTATATATAGTAGCAATATATAAATATTGGCATATGTATATATTGGAGTTATTGATTTCCCGCATTTATTTGTTTAGCGGATGAGACCCTATTACGCCGTTATTAAGCGGATAATATTTAATAAGAACATATACCGCGATAATTTCGCACTGGAGCGAAATTGGTATTGTGCTAATGTTTGTGGATGCAGGAAAACAGGTTGGAGGGATCCAACTGGATTCCTCAACAGTATTTATTTGATTTCAGATATTTTGATATTTGATGGATTTTCATATCGATATATGATATCGTTGTTGTCGTGATTGACTATTTGGTATGTAGCATCATTGGACCAAGTTTTGGAATTTTAAAATGATTTATAAAGTGATTTTTGAAAATATACTATATTTTTGGACTAGATTCGTTTTAAATAAATAAACGTTATAATTTTTAAAGTTATAAAATTATGGTTTTTGTGAAATACAGTTAAAAACTGATTTTTGAGAATATGATGCTAATGATTTTATAAAATAGTAAAATCGGAATATTTGAATTTATTATGAAAAGTTGAAATATAGGATTTATAAAATTTAATTATTTTATGAATCAAAAGGAAGAAGTTTTTAAAGGAATTTAAAGACGTTTAGAAAGAATAATATAAATTGATTTATGTTAAGAGATTTATAAATGGATATTTATAAATTGAAATATGGACATTATAAAACGAGTTTTTATAAGTGTTTGAATGAAGTGAAAATGAATTTCATAATTGAATGGAATTTATAGAATTTTAAACAGTGAAGTTATAAATGGAATTTTATAAACAGTAGGTTTATACAATTTATAAAGTTATTGAAAGAATGAATTTTGGATAAATAATTGGATCTTATAAGTTATAAGATTTAAAATTATGAAGTTAAAAGAACGATTTTTGTAAAATAATCGTTTTATAAGCATTTAACTTATAATATGGACTTTTAGTTCATAATTGGGATATAAATCGAATAGGCTGATAAAGGAGATTTATAAAGGAAGTTGTTATAAAATAAATAGAAATGGAATTTATAAACGTTGTTTTATAAATTCGCAAATGACTTATTTTGATAAGTAAATTGTTGAAACCTATAAATGGAGTTATATTCACATTTTTGAATAGTGAATAATCCTTTGAATTAAATTGAATAAAAGGGTGAAATTGTTAATGAAGTATATTCACGTTTTTGAATAGTGAATAACACATTAAAGAAATTGTTTTGGATTTGGATGTTTTAAATAGAATTAAAACGATTGAACAATGTTTTAAAATGTGTTGAGATTCGAAACCATAGATTTCAACATTTATTGTTGAAATAGACGTTTTCGAGAAATAGAAGGAAATAATGGACTATAACACTGTTGTTATAGTAAATGATTTCCGAAAGGAAATGTTTTGTATAGTATTGGGATTTATATATCTATTTTAATTTCGAATCCCTATACTAGTGATTTTGGGACGTCGTAACGATGTTTTACGTAACATTCGTTTTGGGCCCAAATAAATATGTTTATGAGAATGATTTTCCTTAAAGAATGAAATATATACTAAATTTTTATTTAAGTATATTGAATATTTTCCAAGTGTTGAAAATAAATGAAATGCGTGAATTACTTATTAAATAAGTATGGAATTGTTTTCCAATATGAAGTGATATTTAGAATTTATCTTTTTGAAGATAAATTGAAAATGAATAATTGAAATCGAATATTCATTGATATTTTGGAATTATAAATTCACTAAGGAATTTATAAAGGAAGTGGAATTTGTCAAAAAAAATAAATAAATAAATAAATATTGATTTATTTTTGAAGTGTGAAATTTTATATGAATTTATAAAGGAAGTGGAATTTGTCTAAAAAAAATAAATATTGATTTATTTTTGAAGTGTGAAATTTTACATCTTGTAAAGATATTTTGTGAAATAAATAATTTGGAAAATTATTTGGAAACTGGTGATGTGTGCATATCCAGTGATAGTTCAATAACCGACTATCAATATTTCCCTTTGAATGGGTAATTGATGTGATTTGTTTGAACGTGAATGCTACACTTATTTTTGAATAAGCGCTCACTATTCGGGTTAACCGGGAAAGGACCATGGGGTCGTATAACCCATTCCGAATATGTGATACGTCGTTGTGAATTGCATTGAAGATCGGTGTTGAAGACCCGGTATTTGCGAGAGCTATAGGATGACCTGTCGATTTACTCTGCACCGAGTAGCTACGGTATAGAGTTCTCCATATGTGATGGTGAATCCGATCAGGATTGTGAATATCCGGATTGCAAGGACTTCTTTGTAAGTGCCTTCGGTTTTGTTCGATCCCGGAACAGACTTGTATGGATTGTGTGTCTGACATTACAAGTTGAGATATAAAGCCGATTTCATTCAAATATATTTCTGTTGATGGCGAAGAATTTATTCTTTAGCTTAACACCCTTCTCTGAGACGTACGAGCTTAGAGGTTATATAGTT
The DNA here is from genome assembly GCA_030765085.1 of Allium cepa. Classification (NCBI taxonomy): domain Eukaryota; kingdom Viridiplantae; phylum Streptophyta; class Magnoliopsida; order Asparagales; family Amaryllidaceae; genus Allium; species Allium cepa. The sequence continues at coordinate 241,821,150 of CM060944.1, forward strand.
GAAGTTATCAGCGATATATTCCCAATTTGGTAATGTGACATGCTGAGTGTTGCTGTAAATGATCATTGTGTTGATTATTGTGATAGGATCGTTTATTTGATCGTCTATCTTAGTGATCATTGTGTTGATCATTTGTTGACCCAAAGCATGGCTTTTGTATAAAGTATGTTTTTGTGGACGTGACTTCGTCGAACCTCACACCCCGGAAATGGTCAAAACAGGAAAGATGCAGCAAGGTTATAAGGGGTAGCACCCTTTAGGGTATGTACATTTCCTTCTGGATAGAGGTGGTATCATGGTATGGAGCCCAGATATTTAACCTATGTGGTTACTACGAATTTATTACTTTGTGGTTGTTGGTTTTCGGGATCCCTTGAGAAAGGTTGTTTACGATCGGGGAATGGCGTGCTCGTGTCAGTAGTTACCCAGTTAGGGGTAACCCGGCCTTGTGTTGGCAGAGTTCCGGTTTGGTTCTCGGGGATGTCTTTCCAGAGGCATTCTCATGTGGCAATGGGAAGTTCCTTGGCCTGACCATTTGTTGGAAATCCAAAGAAACAATATAAAACTTGTACGGTTTTAGTTGTAGAACATGCTTCCTCAGGAGGTAGCTATAGTAGGCATAATATAATGGTACCTATGCTGGCTAAGATTTATATTCTATTTTCGAAATGAATTTCTTCTACACTATGCACTAATAATAATATCAAAATTGATTTGATTTTAATACGTATCAAGCATCTTTGGCTATCATAAGGAGAAATTTCCTCCGATTCTGCGTTTGCATTTTATGTGTGTGCGGGAGGCCTTATGGTAGTCTCATTTTTAAAAAGCATTGCGAATTGATTTAAAATATTCCTCTATTTTGATTTTAAAGATAAATAAACTGTTTTGAGTTCTCACACCAGTCACATGACTGACTTGGAGTTTATTGTTTTCCTTCCTAAACTCTGGGTGCCCACCAATTTCCACACGGGCAGTTAAGAGTTAAGGTTTATCAGGATATTCTGGATATTCTGGAGTTGCTGGAGGCAAGCTGGATGGCATGGCGTATTACTAGTTTATATAGTATTTCTTTTTCCGCTGCACTGTTTGTTGTTGTTGTACACTCTGATGATATGATGTAATGAAATGTGATGTAATGTAATAACTGATATAGTTCTTTGTTTAAAGATTATTCATTTATTATTATATGTTGTTCCGCTGCGAATTGTGAGATTCTGATGTTGTTCTTGTTTTCTATTCCGTCCTATTTTTCTATTCTTTTTTTCATTCTCCATTCTCTTTTTCTTCTATTTTAAATTTTTTTTTTCTTCTTTCCCCTATCTAAATTTTCTATCTTTTTCTCTTCTCTTTTCCTAAATTCTTTTTAAAAACCCTCAGTGTTCGGTTTTCCGTCGTTCGATTCCTCGGCAGTCGATAAAGTGAGTGTCGATGTCGAATTTTCGAAAGACGAAGAATCGTGTCCTGACAATGTGGTATCGGAGCTTATGGTTAAGCGACAACCATGGTTCTGTTGGGTATAATTCATTAGAGATAGAGTCAGTAGTACTCTAGAATGAATTTGAGTGTAATAATAGCTATGAGAGCGTATTTGTTAGTGAATATAAAATTTGTTTTATATTGTGATGATTGGTTTATTGAGTGGCATATGAACTTTCGTCAGCGCGGTCTGTCAAACTATGCCGAAGGGGTTTCTAAACACTTGAATAGAACAATTCGACACAATATTGTTTTGAATTGGGTAAATGAAATAATTTTACCTTGATTATATTTTATATATGAAGAAATAATTTTTCAAAATTATTAAAGTGTATATAAGTTGATTGTTTAGTTGTTTGAATAATCTAAATAAAAGAGTAATTGTATAAGCAAATGAATTATAAGAATTGAATTATAATTAATGTGAATTACAATTGTGAATAAACTTATATATATAAGAAGTAAAACTATATGAATATATTTATAAATATGAGTTGAAAGTAAAAGTGAATTTAAAGTTAAATGGAAATTTACTTTAGAATTGAATTGAGTTGAATAATTGAATTGAATGAATGGATTGAATATTAATCAATTAAATGTGAATTAAGTTGATATGAAATAATGAATGTAAGTGTTAATTCATTAAATTCTAATGTTATTAGAAGTTGAATAGATTGAATGAAAATCAATTTAATTAAACCAATTGTAAGCAAAAGAATTTGGTTGTAATTAATATACATTGATTGTTATATGATTGTATATAATTCATTAAGTATTAATGTTATTGGAAGCTAAAGAAATGGAATCCAACTTGAAAGTGAAGTAAATAAATTTGAATGGAATTGAATTTGATTTGGAAGTGAACCAACTTGAATATGAATTAGTGAATATAAACTAATTGAGAATGAATGTTAGTAAGAACATCCACTGTATATGAATCAAATGTGATTAAATTGAAAACCCAATTCATTGAATACTAATGAGAATATAAATGAATATATATTGATTATGAATTTGTTGAATGCTAGTTGGTTGATGTTTGATTATGTTGCATTTGCTATGTGACATATATAGTTGTTATGGAGATATATGTTGTATATTGAGATTATTTTCATATATGCATGTTCTCATGTTGTTTGTTGAGTAATTAGTAGGTGCGGATCGCGTTTGCTTCGCATTTGGAGCTCGCTTTTGCGCTATATTAGCCGTATATGCTTGCTAATAAAATATAAGGTACATATCTCGGATTAAATACCGTACTTTTACAAATTTTTCCCTGCGGGATGCCTCATTAATTGATGAGATGTATATTTGTGATATATATACTGTCATTTTTTTTTCGGATCGAGCCGCGCAAAGGAGACTATGGCGAATTTTTCCGGAAATTTAAGGCGTTAGAAAAAATTTGAGAAAATTGGGAAAATTTTGAAAACTTTAACTTTGATTTTGGAATTGAAAGTTAAACAATAGTAGTTGTTTTTGAAAAGATAACTAAGTATAATTTTGAAAACTTAGTAAAGATTTGTAAGAAGTTTAACTATGAATTTTGGGAAAATTAATAGATTCTATAACTTTTCTTACTTGATAATTTCGAGGACGAAATTCTTTTAAGTGGGGAAGATTGTAACGACCCAGAATTTTTAGAAATTTAAAATTTGAATATTTAATTAATTTTAAATATTAATAAGTGAATTTATAAGTCAAATAAATTTTTATTTGAATTATTGGATTTAATTGAATAATTAAATCGATAATTTAATATGTTAAATTATGGAAATAATTGAAAATTGAGTTAAATATGATTGAAAATGATTTTTAAAATTTTATTTTATCATGTTGGAGTTAGAACGATATTTTAGAACTTTTAAAATCGAATTAAAAGTTAATTTGTGAAAATTGAATATTTTAATATTTAAATCGACTAGTGAAAATAGCCAATTTTTGAACAGTCTCAGAATTGAACGAAACCAGTTCCATTGGATCCGTAATAGTTAGTTATTACCGGATTTCAATTTTCGTGTCAATCGGAGCTATCGTTTGATCGTGGCAGCTCGAAACGCATCGATTTATTTTTAATTTAAATTTGGCGAGTCAAAATAGCCATTTTTCAAAAAGTCTCGGATTTCGACGAAACCAGTTTCATCGGATCCGTAATGTGATATTATTGTAAGGTTTCAAATTTCAAGTCAATTGGATTTACCGTTTGTCCTGTACAAATTAAAACGCCTAGAAAATCGCTTAAATCGGTTTAATTCAAATTGAGCGTTTATAGCCATAACTCGCACATACTTCCGAATTAGCTTCCGAAACCTATTCCATTGTGTCCGAAACGTGGGATAAACCCTAGGTACGTCAGTTTCGGCGCGTAAATCGTAGTTCGGAATTTCCGGGATGAATAGTGTTTCGTCGGTTCCTTATAAATAGCCCACTATCTCAAAAAAATAAAAATAAAATAAAAAAAACCCTAGTTTTGTACTGCAGCCGGCCCTAATAAGTGAATGGCCAGAAATCATTCTCCTTTCCCCCTCAATCTCTCTCAATCCGTAAAGAATTACGCGAAGTGCTCAACACGAAAGTCGTAGAGCTCGACGAGAGCTTCGATTCCATACGGTGATGATCGGAAACGGAGCAACGATGGAGGAGCAAAGTGGGGCCGTTCCCTACAGTTCATGCACGCCTTTCGAGGTGCTAGACAAGGCCGAGCTCTGTGCCTTGGAGGCCGTGCATAGGGGGTGGAAGGAGCTACGCAATGGAGCTTCCTGATCGTGTTCTAGGTGTATGGATTGGTAGCAATATTAAACCCTAAATGTTTGTAATGGGTTCGGCTATGGTTCTTCAACCTGGAGATAATACGCGTGTGAGAAGAAGAAGGGATGGAGGGCTGTGATCAGGTTGGAGGTGGATCCTAAGGCCTGGATTGCTTAGGGTATAAAATTAAAAAGTTAATGTTGTAATTAGTTATATTTTTATACGTGTACAAACTTCATAAATTCATAACTTTTTCATACGAGGTCGAAAAAATGCAAACTCAGTTGCGTTGGGATCGTATGGACGAGAACTACGCGATGGAGTTGGTTTGGAGTCGTTTGGAGTTAGTGAGAATTTCGGGTAAAATTAAACGCGCGTTTAATTTTATTCGAAATAAATCGCTAAAACGGAAATAAAATCAAGGTGAGAACTTCTCACTCAATCGAATCAGTTTCGATTTTATTTTAAATAGTTAGATTTAAAATATTTGAATGCATGTTTGAATGTTGATTAATATCTATTGATTGTTAAAATAGACATTATACGCCGTTAGTAAACGGATGTTATTTATTAAAAACATATACCGCGAATATTTCATAAACAGTGAAATTGGTATTATATATAGTAGCAATATATATATATTGGCATATGTATATATTGGAGTTATTGATTTCCCGCATTTATTTGTTTAGCGGATGAGACCCTATTACGTCGTTATTAAGCGGATAATATTTAATAAGAACATATACCGCGATAATTTCGCACTGGAGCGAAATTGGTATTGTGCTAATGTTTGTGGATGCAGGAAAACAGGTTGGAGGGATCCAACTGGATTCCTCAACAGTATTTATTTGATTTCAGATATTTTGATATTTGATGGATTTTCATATCGATATATGATATCGTTGTTGTCGTGATTGACTATTTGGTATGTAGCATCATTGGACCAAGTTTTGGAATTTTAAAATGATTTATAAAGTGATTTTTGAAAATATACTTTATTTTTGGACTAGATTCGTTTTAAATAAATAAACGTTATAATTTTTAAAGTTATAAAATTATGGTTTTTGTGAAATACAGTTAAAAACTGATTTTTGAGAATATGATGCTAATGATTTTATAAAATAGTAAAATCGGAATATTTGAATTTATTATGAAAAGTTGAAATATAGGATTTATAAAATTTAATTATTTTATGAATCAAAAGGAAGAAGTTTTTAAAGGAATTTAAAGACGTTTAAAAAGAATAATATAAATTGATTTATGTTAAGAGATTTATAAATGGATATTTATAAATTGAAATATGGACATTACAAAATGAGTTTTTATAAGTGTTTGAATGAAGTGAAAATGAATTTCATAATTGAATGGAATTTATAGAATTTTAAACAGTGAAGTTATAAATGGAATTTTATAAACAGTAGGTTTATACAATTTATAAAGTTATTGAAAGAATGAATTTTGGATAAATAATTGAATCTTATAAGTTATAAGATTTAAAATTATGAAGTTAAAAGAACGATTTTTGTAAAATAATCGTTTTATAAGCATTTAACTTATAATATGGACTTTTAGTTCATAATTGGGATATAAATCGAATAGGCTGATAAAGGAGATTTATAAAGGAAGTTGTTATAAAATAAATAGAAATGGAATTTATAAACGTTGTTTTATAAATTCGCAAATGACTTATTTTGATAAGTAAATTGTTGAAACCTATAAATGGAGTTATATTCACATTTTTGAATAGTGAATAATCCTTTGAATTAAATTGAATAAAAGGGTGAAATTGTTAATGAAGTATATTCACGTTTTTAAATAGTGAATAACACGTTAAAGAAATTTTTTGGATTTGATTTTTTTAAATAGAATTAAAACGATTGAACAATGTTTTAAAATGTGTTGAGATTCGAAACCATAGATTTCAACATTTATTGTTGAAATAGACGTTTTCGAGAAATAGAAGGAAATAATGGACTATAACACTGTTGTTATAGTAAATGATTTCCGAAAGGAAATGTTTTGTATAGTATTGGGATTTATATATCTATTTTAATTTCGAATCCCTATACTAGTGATTTTGGGACGTCGTAACGATGTTTTACGTAACATTCATTTTGGGCCCAAATAAATATGTTTATGAGAATGATTTTCCTTAAAGAATGAAATATATACTAAATTTTTATTTAAGTATATTGAATATTTTCCAAGTGTTGAAAATAAATGAAATGTGTGAATTGCTTATTAAATAAGTATGGAATTGTTTTCCAATATGAAGTGATATTTAGAATTTATCTTTTTGAAGATAAATTGAAAATGAATAATTGAAATCGAATATTCATTAATATTTTGGAATTATAAATTCACTAAGGAATTTATAAAGGAAGTGGAATTTGTCAAAAAAAAAAAAAAATAAATAAATATTGATTTATTTTTGAAGTGTGAAATTTTATATGAATTTATAAAGGAAGTGGAATTTGTCTAAAAAAAATAAATATTGATTTATTTTTGAAGTGTGAAATTTTACGTCTTGTAAAGATATTTTGTGAAATAAATAATTTGGAAAATTATTTGGAAACTGGTGATGTGTGCATATCCAGTGATAGTTCAATAACCGACTATCAATATTTCCCTTTGAATGGGTAATTGATGTGATTTGTTTGAACGTGAATGCTACACTTATTTTTGAATAAGCGCTCACTATTCGGGTTAACCGGGAAAGGACCATGGGGTCGTATAACCCATTCCGAATATGTGATACGTCGTTGTGAATTGCATTGAAGATCGGTGTTGAAGACCCGGTATTTGCAAGAGCGATAGGATGACCTGTCGATTTACTCTGCACCGAGTAGCTACGGTATAGAGTTCTCCATATGTGATGGTGAATCCGATCAGGATTGTGAATATCCGGATTGCAAGGACTTCTTTGTAAGTGCCTTCGGTTTTGTTCGATCCCGGAACAGACTTGTATGGATTGTGTGTCTGACATTACAAGTTGAGATATAAAGCCGATTTCATTCAAATATATTTCTGTTGGTGGCGAAGAATTTATTCTTTAGCTTAACACCCTTCTCTGAGACGTACGAGCTTAGAGGTTATATAGTTGAAGTTATCAGCGATATATTCCCAATTTGGTAATGTGACATGCTGAGTGTTGCTGTAAATGATCATTGTGTTGATTATTGTGATAGGATCGTTTATTTGATCGTCTATCTCAGTGATCATTGTGTTGATCATTTGTTGACCCAAAGCATGGCTTTTGTATAAAGTATGTTTTTGTGGACGTGACTTCGTCGAACCTCACACCCCGGAAATGGTCAAAACAGGAAAGATGCAGCAATGTTATGAGGGGTAGCACCCTTTAGGGTATGTACATTTCCTTCTGGATAGAGGTGGTATCATGGTATGGAGCCCAGATATTTAACCTATGTGGTTACTACGAATTTATTACTTTGTGGTTGTTGGTTTTCGGGATCCCGTGAGAAAGGTCGTTTACGATCGGGGAATGGCGTGCTCGTGTCAGTAGTTACCCAGTTAGGGGTAACCCGGCCTTGTGTTGGCAGAGTTCCGGTTTGGTTCTCGGGGATGTCTTTCCAGAGGCATTCTCATGTGGCAATGGGAAGCTCCTTGGCCTGACCATTTGTTGGAAATCCAAAGAAACAATACGAAACTTGTACGGTTTTAGTTGTAGAACCTGCTTCCTCAGGAGGTAGCTATAGTAGGCATAATATAATGGTACCTATGCTGGCTAAGATTTATATTCTACTTTCGAAATGAATTTCTTCTACACTATGCACTAATAATAATATCAAAATTGATTTGATTTTAATACGTATCAAGTATCTTTGGCTATCATAAGGAGAAATCTCCTCCGATTCTGCGTTTGCATTGTATGTGTGTGCGGGAGGCCTTATGGTAGTCTCATTTTTAAAAAGCATTGCGAATTGATTTAAAATATTCCTCTATTTTGATTTTAAAGATAAATAAACTATTTTGAGTTCTCACACCAGTCACATGACTGACTTGGAGTTTATTGTTTTCCTTCCTAAACTCTGGGTGCCCACCAATTTCCACACGGGCAGTTAAGAGTTAAGGTTTATCAGGATATTCTGGATATTCTGGAGTTGCTGGAGGCAAGCTGGATGGCATGGCGTATTACTAGTTTATATAGTATTTCTTTTTCCGCTGCACTGTTTGTTGTTGTTGTTGTACACTCTGATGATATGATGTAATGAAATGTGATGTAATGTAATAACTGATATAGTTCTTTGTTTAAAGATTATTCATTTATTATTATATGTTGTTCCGCTGCGAATTGTGAGATTCTGATGTTGTTCTTGTTTTCTATTCCGTCCTATTTTTCTATTCTTTTTTTCATTCTCTATTCTCTTTTTCTTCTATTTTAAATTTTTTTTTTCTTCTTTCCCCTATCTAAATTTTCTATCTTTTTCTCTTCTCTTTTCCTAAATTCTTTTTAAAAACCCTCAGTGTTCGGTTTTCCGTCGTTCGATTCCTCGGCAGTCGATAAAGTGAGTGTCGATGTCGAATTTTCGGAAGACGAAGAATCGTGTCCTGACAAGTTTAAAACATCTTAAATTTTTGAATTCAAAAATGTTTCAAAATCCAAGAATTAAACTATTGATTTCATATTAAATTTCAGGTTTAAAAATCTCAGTTTGAACTTCAACTTACACTTTCAACTTTACTTTTAAAATTTAAAAACAGAAAACAGTTTCTAATTTTATTTAAAACCCAAACTAAAATTTCAAAACTCAATAATTACAAAGACCAAGATTTAAATTATTTGAATTTATAACTAAATTTAGGTTCCAAACTAGTTTCAAATTTTTAGTTTGCATTTTTACTTTTCAGTTCAATTTTTTTTTAAAAACCTGGAAACAGGTTTCGGTTGGTCTATTAAAACCTGAAACACTTACACAAACCCGAGCTCCGCATATTTTTACTTCGAGTAAAAGACTTACCTGCTTCTAGTCAATCTTCGATTTACCCGAGACCATCACGAGGTATAAAACCCTGTAACCCAATAATCATCACCAACATGCACACCACTTCATTGTGCACCCATTCATCAACTACGGCCATCACCGGCCACCATCAACGGCCATCTCCCATCGGCCAGCAACCCCACATCACCCTTCAAACCTCAGATCCCCCAGAATTCAACTCGAATTTGAATTCATGTTTAAAACCAAAACCTGGAATATCATTTCCCCCCTTTCAATGCCCGACCTGTCAACGGTGAGTCCTCCCATCTCCGGCCACTATCACCTTTGAATCTCCGTCAACAACTTCATCAATCCCTCATCTAGCAATACCCTAAAGATCTTAGAACTCGATCCGTAGTTGAAGTCGAAGTACTCAAATTCTTAAACCCAGTAAAACTAGGGTTCATAACTGAAAATCCCAAATTACAACATCACAAACGAATTTCATTCAAACTAAAAAATTTCAAAACATCCCAGATAACTACATCCCTTCCAGAAAAAATGCCAACACATACAACCCTAAAGATCATCATAACTTCCCCAATTTCCATTTTCAGTGCAATATAAACTGCACTTCCAATTCCTTTCTAAAATTGATATTTTGATCTTAAAAATCATGTTTTAGTATAGGGTTTCAATTTATATTACTGATTTGTTAAATCTTTATACTTGAATTTTCACTAATTTAATGTCTGCTCAACTGTTAATAAAATCCAGAGATGATAGTGGGTTTTTTTAACCTAAGTAAAATTCTAAACTAAAGTTTATAATTAAACTAAACAATTTTCATTTGAATCTCAAATTTAAATAGTGTTTATATCAATAGGTTTAAATTTGAATAGTTCAAGAACTGGAAAGTATAACAGAGTAGACTTTGTTGAAAACAAATAGACATGCATCATACATCCAGAGATACAATCATGTATATACATAAACATACATATTTCAGACATCTATCATGCAACTAAATTTACCTACTTAAATTTTAAAAATATAGTTACTCACTTGAATTAAAATGCAGACAGAGCTCTGTTTTTTTTTTTTTGAAAGCTTCCAAATTCTCTTTTTAAATCCTGCTTGAACTTTGCAAATGTTTTAATGCCTTTAAACTTGAGCTTCAGTTGTTTGATACTTTTAATCTTGTTTTGAAAAAATGCTTCCAGATTTAAAGAATTGAATGCCTATTTGCTCCTTAATTCACAACCTTGTAGGCATGCTTCAGTAAACAAGAACATGCGGGCCTTTTTGTTTTCAGATTGAAGAAACAAAAATGCAGGTCCTACAGATTCTAATTACCCAGGTTTTCAAAGTATTTGATTTTGAAGTTTTGAGGAGGTGAAATTGGCAGATCTGAGGAATGCAATTGGTTTTACAGGAAATTGAATAGGTTATCATGATTTTCAGATTTGAGGAATGAAGAGTTTTGATTAGGTTTTTAATTGGAAATTTTCTCTTAGTTTATGAAATGAAAAATGAGAAAAGAAAGAGAAAAGAAAACATGCAAGTTTAAATAACAATATTTTGATTTAAAGGAAAATTAAAACTAAAATTTTGACACATGGCTAGAATGTTAACACTTGTAACTTAAAAAATGGTATTTAGTTTACATTTGTTAGTTTAAGCTTTAAGATACTTACACTTGTAAATCTAAGTAATTAGTATTTTAATTATGTGTAAATGAAGTCTCAAACTTGATTAATCATTTCTTTAATACTTAGTTAAATATATGAATAATTTCTAAAGAATAAACCAAGTATTATTATAAATAAATAAATAAAAAACATATACAAATAAATCATTTGACAAAGATACTTTTAAACAATTAAAATAAATTTATAAAAGAGGTTGTAACTTAAATGAATACATTTATTTTAGACCATATTTTAAATTTCATATTAAATTAATAAATCACATTTTATAAATCAATATTTTAAAAAGAATAACACAAACATTTTTGTAACTTATTTTAATATTCAAACTTAAGTTAAAAATGAATTTTAAAAAAATAAAACATTTATCTCATATTTAAAATCATTTAGTCATTTTATTAAATATTTTTGAAAAGCTTAAATCAAAAATAGATCACAATTCCTAATTTCAAAATATTAAAATTATGCTATACTAATTTAACAATTTATCTATTTAAAATATATATAAATACATATACATTATTAAATAGAATATAGATTTATTAGTTTATTAAAAATAAATTCACAAATTAAATATTTAAATAAAGAAGATTATTAAATCAAATCAAATTTATTAACAAAAATTATCAATTCAATTTTAAATTTAAACATAGATTATTAAATTTATATTATCCAAAATTCCGGGATATTACAGTGGCATTCAAAGTGGAAACTATTATGATCAAAGCGTGGTTTTGTATGAAAAACGTGGCTTTGAAGAAATTGATCGTAGCTTCGCTAGCCTCACGCCCCGGTTATGATGGGATTCTATGTGGTCATATGTATGCTCGCATTTCGGATAGTAGTGATTTGGGTTATGAGATGTTCTGAGCCCTTGGTACAAGATACGTCTGGGCCTCAAGGCATTTATTGCCCATGAGGATAAAGTGGTTAGCTTGAGAAAAGCAGGGAACTACCGGTTATTATTTGTAGTGTAGTAAGTATAGTTTCCAAGTGACTAGTTTGAGAAAAGCGATTAAGGCACCGTGGGAACTATGTTTGTTATGCGTGGCTCGGAGAAAAGGTCACTAGTTTCCTATCATGTTGGAAATCCAATCCCTACGAGGTTTACGGTTTTCATTGTATTCCCAAAATAGCTATAATGACTTGCAAACATTTCAGCTACCCCTTCTGGTATCATATATTCCGTCGGTATATTCCGTTGACCTAGTCCGAATATATTACCTTAGACTTAGTCCAGATATTGATATCTTATTTGAATAAGTTTATTTGAAAAATATTTTCAAAGAGATGTCATTAGAAATTATTTCAAATGTTTTGATATAAAAGTGTTTTAGTTATCATAAGGTAAAAACCCATCCGTGTTTATGTATGGGCGTGGTCTTATGAGATACTCTTTCTTTTCAAAAGGATTTTATTCAATGGCTGATATATGACACTGTAATTTATTATAGAGTTTTCTCACGCTGGTTTATCAGGCCTGATCCGGGTATTTTCAATACTCGGGTCAGATCGGAGTAGTTTCAGGTTTAGTCGAAGACGGTTGGAGTTTCTAGAGAAGAGTTGGAGATATTCATCTCGTATGGACGTATTCTATTATTCGATGTACTTAGTGTATTTTGTTTGATGTTTGTCAGCAATTGTAAAAAAAGGTGTTTATAACTGTCCAAGCTGAATTTAGGTTAGACTCTGATATTGTATTTAAAATTTTCCGCTGTAAAGATTATTATTGAAATAAAATATGTTATTCCATTCGTGTGAGATTCTGTTCTATCTTTATTTTCTTTCTACCCATAATGATCCGCTTATTCGTGCAATTTGAGTTGGACATGTGTGGTTTATTGTCGATTCAAAGGGTACGGAAAAATGAGCCATTACATTTGGTATCAGAGCAGAAGGTTAAGCGAGAACCTTGGCTTTGGTTGGGTAAAGACTCAGCAGAGATAGGGTTAGTAATACCCTAGGATGAGTAACTCATTAGAGATAGGAGTAGTAACACCCTAGAATGAGTTTGAGTGTATTATATATGAGTGCGTATTTGTTAGTGACTAATTACAATGTTTTGTGTTGATTTACCTGTTGAGTGATTTATGGATTTTGATTGATGCGCCTGATTACCGTTATTGATGAGGGTACCTAAACACTTAAACAAGGCAAACCGACACACTGATTTTGAAAAGATTGGTAAATGAAATAATTTTACCTAGGATTATATTTTAAATATAAATTATATAATTTGAAAAGTTGTATAGTTAGAAAACAGGATTAGTGAAATTTAAATATGAACATCTTGTGATTAGAATTTCACAGTTTGGCTATAAGATGTTTTCATAAAGATCCTCGATAAGTAAGAAATCTGATAAGGAAATTAAGATCTTTAATACCTATTCCGAAATAATAAATGAAAAAATGATAATGTTAAGTTACTATCATAAATTGATCAATTGTTTGATTTAAAAGTTGAGTAAAAATACCTTGTGAATTAAGTTTCACTATTTGACTATAAGGTGTTTGATAATAAGATTTGTTTAAGGAATGAATATATAAGATGAATATGTATTTAAATAATAGAAAATGATTTTGTAAAAGTTATATATAGAAGGAATGTGAATTTAAATTCGAGTAATTTAAAGAATTGTGGTAATTTTAATGAAGTTATTTAATATAAGATAAAATGAATTCATAAGATATGTTTTACAAAGTAATCTCTAAAGGATTTTGAAAATGGTATTATTTCAAATAAAAAGAGGTATTTTATGATAACTAATTCGATTGACTCGAAAATAAACTAAAAATGGGCAAGAGATGTGTTCGGATGGTAAACAATTCTCTTAAGTATTACTCTTCTTGTTAAGAGGATATATGATACTATTGGTAGTACCCAGTTCCTTGGATTGTTTTGCAGTTGCATAATCTATATAATTTTCTTAAGTAAAGGGATAATGTGAATCACTAACTGATAAATTGAGCAGTAATCTTTATAAAAGTGTTTAAACCAAAGATAAATTGGGACTGCTAATTGATAAGATAAAGCGGGATTCTCGATGATTTTGGACAGTCGAAAATTTCCGAATCATACCTAACTCAGAGCTAAGAAATTTATGAAAACTAAAAATTGTGAAATATTCTAAGTAAATGAAATTGGATAAGTATAATTTATAAATGGGATTATAAACAAAAAAAAGGAAATTATAACCTAGAAGATGTTTTATTAATGAATTCTAGCATTAATTAAGAATTTGGACTTAAGTCTTTAGAATGTGATTGGTTTGCATAGGTTATATGATGAAATAAACTTAAGCGATAGTTTTATGAGCTGATTCATAAATAATGTTAGAGTTAAAGGAAATATACTAAGTTAAAAGATTGTAAAAAAAAATTATAATAGAGATAAATCATCTTTTGAGTGAAAAATGGTGTTCTTAGAATATTTTCCTTTATTAAAAATATTTGGAAATAAATAATTAAAGGGATTATATAAAGAAGCACCTTTATAAAGTGTTTGAGCTTAAGATAAAAGTTTATGAAAGTTTTCGAGAGTTAATAAATACATATATTATATGTAGATCATTTCGTCACACAAATGTTGATTTACTATTCGATTACGAAACTTTAAGGTGTTTACACCGATCCGAAAAAGGATTTATCACACGATTCTTGACGGCGAACATTGATTAGGGTTTATGGTTGGGTACTTGAGTTTTCTATCATAGTTGAGAGCTGTGTAAGGAAAGCAAAGGTTTCTGAGTAAAGAGCCTGATTAAAGTACACGGTAGAGAATCGGAGGATCGATACTGGTTCGGAAATAAAGTTGTCTATTCAAATAAGAGATCAAATAAGATATTTCATATGGTTGATCTTTGTACATTATATTGAATTAAGTTTAAAGATAAATGTTTAAGGCAAACTTTTTTTTGGGAAATTTCGAGGACGAAATTCTTTTAAGTAGGGAAGAATGTAACGACCTGTAACGACCCGTTAAATTTGATAATATTAAATGGATTAACTTAATATAAATTTTAATCTAATTTATAATAAATGTAGGAGTTGGATATAGTAACTGAGATTAAAGATTTAACAATTGAAATGTTATATGGCAATAGGTAGAATAACGAAGATTTGTGTTGTGGTTATAAGTCATAATTAGTTGATTAAAATTGTATTAATGAAATAATAACTGAATTTAATTGCAATATATAAACATCAGAAAAATTTAATTGGTGGATTAAATTTGTTAAAGTTCATAAGTTTTGTAATTTAGTTTAGTAGAACTTTAAATTATAAACGAAGATTGAAATAAACGATAAATTTAATTATGTAAATGGTGACTCAAGACCTAGGTTATAGGAATTGGAACATAATCCAATTTGAATTAAGTAGAAGAAGGATTTGGTTAATATGTAAGTTATTGTTCAAGGTATTGAATAAAAACTTGGAATCCAATCATAATTTAATGATAATAACGTTAGTATTAGAGAATAAATATATTTCAATGCAGTACCCGAATGAACGGAATAAAATGAATATATATTGAATAGAAATGAAATGTAAATTGGCACATTTGGTTGAAAGTTAATTTTAAGAAACATATAAATGTTGAATTTGTGAATATTAATATAAATATTAACTTGAATGGGATCCATTAATACAAAGATGTAATAAGTGTAGATAGTAAAAAAATTTAATGGCTGTAGTGGAAAAAAAAATCTAGTAGTAACATAAAATTTATTTATATGGAAAAAGAGTATAGATTTGAACAAATTTATGAAAATTTGATAAGAACAGTGGTTGTAATCAGTTTGGTTATTTAATATTTGGAAGATAGGATTTGTAAATCCGTTAATGAATTTATAATGGGAAGGAATGATAAGAATGTAAAAATTTTAAGCATTTGATTCAATTAAGGGAATTAAATTATAATAAAGGTCATTTAATAAATTCAACGTTCTGTGAGAAATCATAATAGTTGTGTAAAATGTGTACAAACTTCGATTTGGAAATTTATTGGATTTATAACGGTTTTGGTATTACATTTATGAGTTTAAAAGTTATTCCATTTTGTAAAGTAATAAAAGCTTATTTAGGTGACTAGAATTTAGCGTAACGACTATTGTGTGTTACCTATTCTTATTGCTTGTTAATTTAAATTTTGGTAATCAAATTCAATTTATCCGCCAATTTACCGCAGTTAAAGTGAAATGAATTGGTGAATGAGTAATGTTAAATACAAATAAGATGTAACCAAGAAAAATCCCATTTATAATAATTTATGTAGAATAAAGTAAAGAAACCAGGAAATGAAAATGTGAAAATGTGGATGCAATGAGATCTTAAGTAATAATAACTTTGTTAGGTAAGTGATAACGGATTTTTTTTTTGTATAACCAAATAAAGATCCAAATTTATTTGGAAATTTATTGCAATCAATTGAATTTATTGCAATTAAATGGATTTAATATTTAATAGTTATGTAATTATTATTTGGAAGAAATTGGAGTTATTTGTAATAAGTATGAACCTAATGTTAATTTTTCTTATAGGATTGACAATTGATATGGAATGAAAAGAAGAAAATTTGGGTCAGTAAAATTTGTAATTTATGCATAATAAAATGGATTCTAACGTTAAATACTACGTTATTGAGATTTAAATTAGACTTAAAGAATAATGATGTGAATTAGGAACTAATGTTTATGGCATCTTTATTTTAGGTGAAAGTTGAGAATATAAAGATTAAAAATCTAAAGTATGGGTTTTGAGAATCTAATTTATAAAATTCTTAAATATAAGAAAGTGTAGAAATTAACATTGCAATTAATATACTGTCAACTTTTAATTCACAGCTAAGCCTGTTAAATCTTTTCAATTGATTACGAATCATATAAGAAATAAAATTTGGCCAATTTTAGAATTTAATATAAAATTTGGATTTTTATAATTTATTTAATTTATTTAATGAAGATTAAAAATAGCCATTTTGGCCACGGACTCGGATTTCGACGAAACCAATTTCATCGGATCCGTATCGGTGAATTATTATAGGGTTTCAAGTTTCGTATCGATCGGACCTGTCGTTTGATCGTACGGACGCGAAACGCCTTGAAAATCAATTTTATTAAAATCAATTTGAAATCAGTTTGGAAATCTTGTTTTCAGCATAACTTCTTCCTACGATCAAATTTGGACGTGAAACTTTTTCCATCGCGTTCAGAATATCTTAAAATACCTATCTGGATATATGGGTTTGACAAATTTCGTTCCGGGGTCTGAACGGGCTTTTTGGGCCTTAGTTTGTTTCGTACGTTCATCTATCTAGTCTATCTACTCTAACCCAACCCTACCTATAAATATACAGTTATAAACCCTAGCTCCATTCTATTGTCTATTTGCTGTACGTTCATCTTCTTCAAGCTTCTCTTCTTCTTCAATGGGGGCTAACCCTAGATCCAGTCAGTTCAAAAAAAAAAATCAAATTTAAAAAAAAAAAAAAAAAAATTTTGGATCTGCAGCAGCTTCTGGTCGCGCTTCGGGTTTCAGGGGATAAAACCCTAGAGCAACTTCGGGTCAGGAAGAAAATGACTCGGGTCGCTCCGGGTCGTTTTGGCGAAAACTCCAAGCAAGCACCGGGGAATTGAGGCGGCGCACCGAAGTCGAACTCGAAGTCGACCCAGGACCAGAATTTTTCATTTTTTAAATTTTCATAACTTTTGCATACGAGCTCGGATTCGCGCGCGGTTTGTTTTGATGGGATCGTATCGGAATTTCTGACGTTTTGACGCTGGTTTGGACAAATTCTGAGACCGTCAAAATTTTGGGTTTAAATTGGATTTGAATTCAATTTAAATTCAAAAGGTGAGTGTTTTAACCCACTCACAACTACTAGAAGCTTTTATGTTTGTTAAATTAATTTTAGAAATGAATAGAAATTTATTTATGAGTATTTGGCATGTTTATTTCACTCATATTTTTTGAATTGCATTTATTAAATTTAACTGTTAATTTAATTTATTTATTGCGTATTAATTGATAGTTAGAATTTATTTGTTTGCCTATAAACTGCTAGTTAACAGTTATATAGATTTTTACCGAATATAAACTGTTAGATTAATAGTTGTTAAATTTAATCTGAATAAAATTGCCAGTTATTATCTGTTATATATTATCAAATATAAATTGTTATTGATTGATATTGCTTGATGATTGTGATTGGATGATGGGTGATGTTGATGGATGTTTTATTGTATTTCATAAAATTGCAAATTATCATGCATATTTCCTTTCATTCGGGATTGTGGTTTGAAATGATATATAACCGCAAATTTTTATATCTTTTAAATTGCGGATTGAAATGATAAATATCCGTATCACTTGACCATAGGATAGAAAATTTTATACAGGCATCGTGGTCTATATATAACTATTTTTATGTGATTTCTATGGTTTGGATGGAATACAGTTTATAATAATCTTAAATTTTATATTGTATAAATATTTTTCTTCCATATATATATACATATGAAGTTGAAAATTTTGAAATTAAAAGGTGTATAAAAATCTTTATTAAAAATGGAAGAAAATTAAGAAAATGGAGTTTAATAATTTATATCATATGTTTAAATGTTAAGTTTGGAAATTTTAAGATATGATATTTATAATTGGATTTTTCCCAAAATAAATTGAAATGAATATTCTAGTATAATTTGAATTGGGAAAAATATATATATTTTATTACTAGAAATTGAAGTCTTATTATTTATGGATTTTATATGAATATTCAAGACTAATTAATAGAACAATTGATTTGTTGAAAGCATAAAATCCGACTTTAGTTTGAAATATTGATACTCAAAATGGATATACGTATATATAAATAAATTGAAGTGGTTTTGGAACTTGAGAGAGATAATATAAATTTTGGTTTAGACTTTAATAAAGAAATGTATTTGTAAAGCCGTGAGAACTATTTTCTTTACAAAGTAACATTTAAGTTAAACCATTTAATTCATACACCGTTGAATGTCCAAACCATTCAAGTTTTTAGAAGTTATGGTTTTAAATTATGATTTTCAAAATATTATGCTTTGAAATATTTGATTTTCACACATTATGAAGTTAAAGCATTATGATTTTGGAAAAGAATTATATTTGGGATAAGTGATAAAATATGGTTTTGGGTTTTGAATTGATATCGTATTCATGGTTATGAAATGGAATGTTTATTCTATTTTTAAAGTATAACCTATTTTTAAATGACCGCGGTGTTATAATGACGATGGGTTGGCAAAGAGACCGGGATCGGATATGGACATACTCTCTGTCGATACCGAAAACCACTTTGACTAACCGTGTACGCGGTGGAGATTCCAGAATGAAGTAGGTGGTGGCGACGTTTCCTGTAAGGTAAATACGTGGACCCGACTCCCGTGAGTTGGCATAAGGTGGCTAAAACAGGAGCGATTCTCAGGCCAATGAGGTCATTCCTCTGATCGGACCCTCCTCTTCGATATTATACTTTGATTTTGGATTGATTCAGTGGCCACTTCTATATTTTGATTTTGGGGAGTTAGTCCAAGGTGGGCGGTAACTGCGGCTACGCGTTTCCACCATCCTGGATAGCAATTGGTATATCTACCCTGGCATTGCCTAGTTGTGCCGTATCACCTACCATACCGAGCCTTTACTACGAGTTTCTATTTGTGTCGTACCTATGGAGTATCCTCTGGTAGCTTCCCGATCAGGAGGTATTACGGTACTGTATAGACTATTGGCATTATTTGTGTTAAGGGCTATATGGGTAACCCCTTAACGCTATTAAAAAGTAAGTTATTTTATAAATAGACACTATTATAATAGCGCAATATACTACATAGTAAATAGTTTAACGGATCCTTAGGAGATGTAAATCCCGTACATCTCTTGAGTTACTGTACTCATATTTATTTCTGTTAATTTAACTCACATAAGATCTTTTAGTCTGACTCGAGTGTTTTTGTCTTTTCAAATTCGCTCGGGTCAGTCCGAGCGTTTCAGGATCGAAGATTTTAGCTTTGGAGGACGAAGACGAAGAATCCGTATTATATTATTTATAGTATGCACACACTCTTTCTATTCCGCTGCATTGTTTGTATTGGTATGTGTAACTCTGATATTTATTGTATAAAGAAGAATTAACTGTTTTGTAACCGTTTATGAACTGTATATTTATTATTATATTTTATCCTTCCGCTGTGAGATTCTATTTTGTTTTATTTCTTCTATGTTTTTCTTATTTACCCCATAATAATCTTCCCTTGCGTATGCTTTTAATTGGCACATGTGTCGGTTTAAAGTGTGCGAAAAGGCGGGATGTTACAGTTGGTATCAGAGCGAGGTTTAGCGATAAACCTTGGTTTTGTGGGGTTTGACTCTTTGTTAATAGGGTAGTAATACCCTATGGGAGTCGCTGAGTGTATATATATGAGAGAGCGTATTTGTTAGTGTTAATAAAGATTTTGATATTGTGTTAATCTGTTCCGCTTTGTATTTATAAATTCTGGTTGATGCATGGGACGCTATGACATCAATAGGGATTTCTAAACACTTAATAGGACAGACCGACATAATATTTTTTTTTAACATGGGTGAATGAAATAATTTTGCCTATTATATTTTCTATATATAAAAATATTTTTATAAAGATATATATATATATATATATATATATATATATATATATCTGGTTGCTATAGATTGGGTGTTAGGTAATATAAAAATATTTGTAATAAATTGAAGCTAAGTTGAAATTATAATAAATCAAATTGGAGATTTTAGAACTTAAGTCCGGGATTTTGAAAATCTGTTTTCAATGGATTTATGGGATATAGGGATTTGGTTTATAAGTATTTTCTTATATAAATATTTAGTATAATTCGGAAAAATTATTTTAAAGAAGATTTTGGAGAATTTAAATTTTGTACTTTCCTCTCTGTCGCTAGAAAATAATTTCGGTGATGGCGGCCGCATCATCGACTTTCATTTTCGAGTTTCGAAGGGGAAAGACCACTGTAGTAAATTCTACTGCAGATTTGTTTTGAAATTATTTAAAATTTAATTGTTTTAAAAGATAATTAGAGATATAAAAGTTGTAAGAAATTAATTATCTATTATTTTTAAAGTAATTTTGAGGTTTGACCCGGTATTTAATTCTTAAATTTCCATTAATTAATTGTTTTAAATTATTTTATTGAAATAAAAGGTAAGTAATTAATTGAAACCTCTAATGTAGGTAAGAGAATTAATGAAAAGTTATAAAGAGAAATTTGAAATTGTTACAAAGAGTAATATTGATTAACATTAAATTTAATTAAAAGATGAGATAAAGCTTGTATAAGTTTAATTGCATTTTTCTTTGACATAAATAACTTACCAAATATAAAAGTTGAAATGTTAATTAAGAAATTGGATTAGAATATTATACAAGTAGAAATTTTGGAAATAGTGAAGTATTCAATAAATCGTTGTTATAAATGAGAAATTATTGGTATAAACTTAAGTTATAATTGAAATCTCAAGTTAAAGATAAGTAATATAAATAGGTGATATGAACTTAAGTAGATAAAATAAAATTCTTTATTAAATAAGGATTGATGTGGAGGGTTATAAACTTCAGTACGGTATGAAAGCTACTAGTTTAAAATTAATAAAATGGAATTGAGAAGAAACTTGTAAATTTTCACTTACATTCTTAAAACATACATAACTTACCATATAATAAAAGTTGCAATGTTATTAAGAAAATGAAAGGAGAAATCTTACAAGTGAAGCTTGAGGTAATAAAGGTATTCTATTAATTTGCTATTGTTAATGAGAATTAATTGTATAAGCTTAAGATAAATTGGAAATTTTACTATATAAGTAAAGGTAAGTAGTATAAATAGATGATATATACTTTAGTTAATAAATTGGAATACAAATATACTGAATTTTGTAATAAATGGAAAATAAAATTGTAAGAAACAAAGAAATCCCTCCATGAATGAAAGAAAGAAAATCAACCCACTGAAGCATGAAATAAATGTATAATAAGTTAATTTGGTTGTTGGTTTGAATTGTTATTGTTGATTTATGTTTGTTGGGTAAGGAATTTGAAGTTGTTGGATGAATAAATAATCTATCCTTGTTCCATCTAAGACTGTTGAGTAAAGGATGCACTTGATAGTTAATTTCATTTCATACAAATTTCAAGTTTGAACCCAAACAACAAATTGGTTGATGGATTAATGGTTGCTTGTTTGTGGTGTGTGCTGTTTGTTAAAAATCTATGGTTGTTGCATTTGATTGGTTGTTTAATGGTCGAAACCACCTAAACATTTCACTTTCATATAAATATTTAACCTTTTAGATTATATAAGTGAATACAGGTGATGGAAGCAACTGCTACTGCTTTTGGTTCCAAAATAATAAGCGTATATTGCCCGACAAATAGGTACGTTTCCGGATTACGTTTTATAGCGTTATTTTATATAATTTCCCGTGTTGGGATATAATATTTTGATAATATTTGTAATATATTTGTTATATTTTAATATTATATTTTCCCCAGAATCTCTCCGTACAAAGGAGACTCTGCCAAAATTTTCCGTAAATTTTGGACTTAGAATTTTGTGAAAATATTTTCCCAACTTTAATAATTTAAGTACAAAAGAATATAATGATTATAAAACTGGTATATTTTATATAAGGGAATTAATTTAGTAATATTGTCAATAAGTTAATGTTTGAAATAAGTTGTACTGTTTTACTCTTCCTTCTCCCTTCTTTTTCCTTTTCGGGGACGAAAAGTTTTGAGTGGGGGAGATTGTAACGACCCGTTAAATTTGATAATATTAAATGGATTAACTTAATATAAATTTTAATCTAATTTATAATAAATGTAGGAGTTGGATATAGTAATTGAGATTAAAGATTTAACAATTGAAATGTTATATGGCAATAGGTAGAATAACGAAGATTTGTGTTGTGGTTATAAGTCATAATTAGTTGATTAAAATGGTATTAATGAAATAATAACTGAATTTAATTGCAATATATAAACATCAGAAAAATTTAATTGGTGGATTAAATTTGTTAAAGTTCATAAGTTTTGTAATTTAGTTTAGTAGAACTTTAAATTATAAACGAAGATTGAAATAAACGATAAATTTAATTATGTAAATGGTGACTCAAGACCTAGGTTATAGGAATTGGAACATAATCCAATTTGAATTAAGTAGAAGAAGGATTTGGTTAATATGTAAGTTATTGTTCAAGGTATTGAATAAAAACTTGGAATCCAATCATAATTTAATGATAATAACGTTAGTATTAGAGAATAAATATATTTCAATGCAGTACCCGAATGAACGGAATAAAATGAATATATATTGAATAGAAATGAAATGTAAATTGGCACATTTGGTTGAAAGTTAATTTTAAGAAACATATAAATGTTGAATTTGTGAATATTAATATAATTATTAACTTGAATGGGATTCATTAATACAAAGATGTAATAAGTGTAGATAGTAAAAAATTTAATGGCTGTAGTGGAAAAAAAAAATCTAGTAGTAACATAAAATTTATTTATATGGAAAAAGAGTATAGATTTGAACAAATTTATGAAAATTTGATAAGAACAGTGGTTGTAATCAGTTTGGTTATTTAATATTTGGAAGATAGAGATTTGTAAATCCGTTAATGAATTTATAATGGGAAGGAATGATAAGAATGTAAAAATTTTAAGCATTTGATTCAATTAAGGGAATTAAATTATAATAAAGGTCATTTAATAAATTCAACGTTCTGTGAGAAATCATAATAGTTGTGTAAAATGTGTACAAACTTCGATTTGGAAATTTATTGGATTTATAACGGTTTTGGTATTACATTTATGAGTTTAAAAGTTATTCCATTTTGTAAAGTAATAAAAGCTTATTTAGGTGACTAGAATTTAGCGTAACGACTATTGTGTGTTACCTATTCTTGTTGCTTGTTAATTTAAATTTTGGGAATCAAATTCAATTTATCTGCCAATTTACCGCAGTTAAAGTGAAATGAATTGGTGAATGAGTAATGTTAAATACAAATAAGATGTAACCAAGAAAAATCCCATTTATAATAATTTATGTAGAATAAAGTAAAGAAACCAGGAAATGAAAATGTGAAAATGTGGATGCAATGTGATCTTAAGTAATAATAACTTTGTTAGGTAAGTGATAACGGATTTTTTTTTGTATAACCAAATAAAGATCCAAATTTATTTGGAAATTTATTGCAATCAATTGAATTTATTGCAATTAAATGGATTTAATATTTAATAGTTATGTAATTATTATTTGGAAGAAATTGGAGTTATTTGTAATAAGTATGAACCTAATGTTAATTTTTCTTATAGGATTGACAATTGATATGGAATGAAAAGAAGAAAATTTGGGTCAGTAAAATTTGTAATTTATGCATAATAAAATGGATTCTAACGTTAAATACTACGTTATTGAGATTTAAATTAGACTTAAAGAATAATGATGTGAATCAGGAACTAATGTTTATGGCATCTTTATTTTAGGTGAAAGTTGAGAATATAAAGATTAAAAATCTAAAGTATGGGTTTTGAGAATATAATTTATAAAATTCTTAAATATAAGAAAGTGTAGAAATTAACATTGCAATTAATATACTGTCAACTTTTAATTCACAGCTAAGCCTGTTAAATCTTTTCAATTGATTACGAATCATATAAGAAATAAAATTTGGCCAATTTTAGAATTTAATATAAAATTTGGATTTTTATAATTTATTTAATTTATTTAATGAAGATTAAAAATAGCCATTTTGGCCACGGACTCGGATTTCGACGAAACCAATTTCATCGGATCCGTATCGGTGAATTATTATAGGGTTTCAAGTTTCGTATCGATCGGACCTGTCATTTGATCGTACGGACGCGAAACGCCTTGAAAATCAATTTTATTAAAATCAATTTGAAATCAATTTGGAAATCTTTTTTTCAGCATAACTTCCTCATACGATCAAATTTGGATGTGAAACTTGTTCCATCGCGTTCAGAATATTTTAAAATACCTATCTGGATATATGGGTTTGACAAATTTCGTTCCGGGGTCAGAACGGGCTTTTTGGGCCTTGGTTTGTTTCGTACGTTCATCTATCTAGTCTATCTACTCTAACCCAACCCTACCTATAAATATGCAGTTATAAACTCTAGCTCCATTCTATTGTCTATTTGCTGTACGTTCATCTTCTTCAAGCTTCTCTTCTTCTTCAATGGGGGCTAACCCTAGATCCAGTCAGTTCAAAAAAAAAAATCAAATTTAAAAAAAAAAAAAAAAATTGGATCTGCAGCAGCTTCTGGTCGCGCTTCGGGTTTCAGGGGAGAAAACCCTAGAGCAACTTCGGGTCAGGAAGAAAATGACTCGGGTCGCTCCGGGTCGTTTTGGCGAAAACTCCAAGCAAGCACCGGGGAATTGAGGCGGCGCACCGAAGTCGAACTCGAAGTCGACCCAGGACCAGAATTTTTCATTTTTCAAATTTTCATAACTTTTGCATACGAGCTCGGATTCGCGCGCGGTTTGTTTTGATGGGATCGTATCGGAATTTATGACGTTTTGACGCTGGTTTGGACAAATTCTAAGACCGTCAAAATTTTGGGTTTAAATTGGATTTGAATTCAAAAGGTGAGTGTTTTAACCCACTCACAACTACTATAAGCTTTTATGTTTGTTAAATTAATTTTAGAAATGAATAGAAATTTATTTATGAGTATTTGGCATGTTTATTTCACTCATATTTGTTGAATTGCATTTATTAAATTTAACTGTTAATTTAATTTATTTATTGCGTATTAATTGATAGTTAGAATTTATTTGTTTGCCTATAAACTGCTAGTTAACAGTTATATAGATTTTTACTGAATATAAACTGTTAGATTAATAGTTGTTAAATTTAATCTGAATAAAATTGCCAGTTATTATCTGTTATATATTATCAAATATAAATTGTTATTGATTGATATTGCTTGATGATTGTGATTGGATGATGGGTGATGTTGATGGATGTTTTATTGTATTTCATAAAATTGCAAATTATCATGCATATTTCCTTTCATTCGGGATTGTGGTTTGAAATGATATATAACCGCAAATTTTTATATCTTTTAAATTGCGGATTGAAATGATAAATATCCGTATCACTTGACCATAGGATAGAAAATTTTATACAGGCATCGTGGTCTATATATAACTATTTTTATGTGATTTCTATGGTTTGGATGGAATACAGTTTATAATAATCTTAAATTTTATATTGTATAAATATTTTTCTTCCATATATATATACATATGAAGTTGAAAATTTTGAAATTAAAAGGTGTATAAAAATCTTTATTAAAAATGGAAGAAAATTAAGAAAATGGAGTTTAATAATTTATATCATATGTTTAAATGTTAAGTTTGGAAATTTTAAGATATGATATTTATAATTGGATTTTTCCCAAAATAAATTGAAATGAATATTCTACTATAATTTGAATTGGGAAAAATATATATATTTTATTACTAGAAATTGAAGTCTTATTATTTATGGATTTTATATGAATATTCAAGACTAATTAATAGAACAATTGATTTGTTGAAAGCATAAAATCCGACTTTAGTTTGAAATATTGATACTCAAAATGGATATACGTATATATAAATAAATTGAAGTGGTTTTGGAACTTGAGAGAGATAATATAAATTTTGGTTTAGACTTTAATAAAGAAATGTATTTGTAAAGCCATGAGAACTATTTTCTTTACAAAGTAACATTTAAGTTAAACCATTTAATTCATACACCGTTGAATGTCCAAACCATTCAAGTTTTTAGAAGTTATGGTTTTAAATTATGATTTTCAAAATATTATGCTTTGAAATATTTGATTTTCAAACGTTATGAAGTTAAAGCATTATGATTTTGGAAAAGAATTATATTTGGGATAAGTGATAAAATATGGTTTTGGGTTTTGAAATGATATCGTATTCATGGTTATGAAATGGAATGTTTATTCCGATTTTTAAAGTATAACCTATTTTTAAATGACCGCGGTGTTATAATAACGATGGGTTGGCAAAGAGACCGGGATCCGATATGGACATACTCTCTGTCGATACCGAAAACCACTTTGACTAACCGTGTACGCGGTGGAGATTCCAGAATGAAGTAGGTGGTGGCGACGTTTCCTGTAAGGTAAATACGTGGACCCGACTCCCGTGAGTTGGCATAAGGTGGCTAAAACAGGAGCGATTCTCAGGCCAATGAGGTCATTCCTCTGATCGGACCCTCCTCTTCGATATTATACTTTGATTTTGGATTGATTCAGTGGCCACTTCTATATTTTGATTTTGGGGAGTTAGTCCGAGGTGGGCGGTAACTGCGGCTACGCGTTTCCACCAGCCTTGATAGCAATTGGTATATCTACCCTGGCATTGCCTAGTTGTGCCGTGTCACCTACCATACCGAGCCTTTACTACGAGTTTCTATTTGTGTCGTACCTATGGAGTATCCTCTGGTAGCTTCCCGATCAGGAGGTATTACGGTACTGTATAGACTATTGGCATTATTTGTGTTAAGGGCTACATGGGTAACCCCTTAACGCTATTAAAAAGTAAGTTTATTTTATAAATAGACACTATTATAATAGCGCAATATACTACATAGTAAATAGTTTAACGGATCCTTAGGAGATGTAAATCCCGTACATCTCTTGAGTTACTGTACTCATATTTATTTCTGTTAATTTAACTCACATAAGATCTTTTAGTCTGACTCGAGTGTTTTTGTCTTTTCAAATTCGCTCGGGTCAGTCCGAGCGTTTCAGGATCGAAGATTTTAGCTTTGGAGGACGAAGACGAAGAATCCGTATTATATTATTTATAGTATGCACACACTCTTTCTATTCCGCTGCATTGTTTGTATTGGTATGTGTAACTCTGATATTTATTGTATAAAGAAGAATTAACTGTTTTGTAACCGTTTATGAACTGTATATTTATTATTATATTTTATCCTTCCGCTGTGAGATTCTATTTTGTTTTATTTCTTCTCTGTTTTTCTTATTTACCCAATAACAATCCGCCCTTGCGTATACTTTTAATTGGCACATGTGTCGGTTTAAAGTGTGCGAAAAGGCGGGATGTTACACGACCGTAATTTCGCTACTTCGAAAATGAGAAATTTCGTTTGTTTTAAGTTTAAAAAGGTTTAAAACATAAATAAATAGGTTACAGATAATAGATAATAATAGAGAAATTATTTATTCTTATAGTTGATAATTTAAAAAGTATAAATTTGGAATTTAGAACAAATCAACAAAAGTTAAGTTTTGTTAAAAATAAGTAAATGCATAAATAAATAGGTTTAAATATGTGAAAATTAGCCACAAGGGCCTCTTTAGCAAGTGCAATTAGTTTCTAGGACACACAACTGAAATAATTACTTTTAAGGACAAAATAAAAAATAATTAGTTTCTAAGGCCTAAAAACCTACGAAATTATGTCCTTGAAAGTAATTGGACTGCTGACTTTGTCCTTAAAAGTAATAATTCTGCTGACTTTGGCCTTGAAATTAATTGTTGTGGATGTGTGTACTAGACACTAATTGGACTGCAAAGTTTGTCCTTCTAGTGAAATGCCCCTTTAAATATTTACTTAAAAAGATAAATATTATTGAAAACACCTAATAAAGATAATAAAAGTATATTAAAATACTTATAAGTATTTAATAATCGTTTTACAAAAATAACCAGATTTTGTCACATTTTGTCGCTTTTACATACACCGTAAAATTGGAGATTTTGATGTTATTTAAATATGATTTTAAAATATAAAGAGACATGTTTTAATTTATTTAAAGAAGTAAAAAGTTCGTTTTTTAATTTGGTTTACATAAATAAGTAGTTTAACTAAAACGTCAAAATGTGACCGTAAAACATTTTGTCGAAAAACAACGTTTTATCAATTAAAAGTTGTCGCAACGTCGTCGCACCTTTATTTTCTTATATAGGAACATATATTCAAATATTATAAGTATTAATTAATTCACTAATCAGGTTTACTTTTACTAAATAAGGTTAGAAACTTCTAAAAGTCATTAAGAAAAGAAAGTAAGAATTAAGAAAAGTAAGTAAGAAAAGTCAAAGGTAAACATCAAATCAATATCACATCAAAAGCTAACATAATTATGATATTCTTTACTTAATCTTTTAGTGACTAAAACATAAAGCAAAGAATTGAAAGGATGATGTTAAGTTTTTAAAAAGTGGAGATTGCTTTAGGTTGAAGTAAGGTTACTTTGATAATTTGGTAAGAGGTTATTTTGGTAAAATTACCACTTCTTTCTTTTTCTATAAATATCCACCTCCTTCTCTCATTTCATTCACATTTCTTCTTCTTATTTTCTCAAGCTTCTTCATCTTCTTTCTCTTCTCTTTAATGGCTTCCAAGCCATAGAAAAAAATTTATAATGTCAAAATATTTACAAAATATTCAAAAAGAAATCAATGTTTATTCTCTTCAAATCAAACTCATTTTTTCTCCATATTTTACCTCTTCTTCTCTCGGTCCTAACTTCTTAAATTCTGATACAAATTATAAATTTCTTTCTTTTAAATCATGTATTTTTCCAGTGGCTACAACTTTCATGTTGACCACTTCGTCTCACTCTAAAGCTAACCAAGTTAAAAACCCACTTCTTTACTGTGCATTTTCTAACCCAGTTTTTGACATAGAAAATAGCCTATATTGTTTTGATCATAACCGATCCATATTAAGAAATTATTTTTTTCAAAACATATAAAATTCCAGTGGCTACAATTTATAAATTAATCATTTTTTCCAGTTTTGAGGTTAGCTATACCAGAAACTCAATCCTTTGAAGTGTATTTTCGGGCTTTATTTTTGTCAATCCGACAATACCTCTTCTTCATTCTATCATATCTCCCTCAAAACAACTTCTATTCAAATTATTATTATTATTAAATTCAATAGAAAAGAATATGAAAAAACTTTTCAGTTAACAAGTTTTTTAAATTTTGAGAGTAAGAGAATCAAAAACAAGAGAGAAGATGACCCTTTTTCGGATCAAAATCATGGAAATTCAAGTTCAAAGCTCTATCGCTTCTTCTCTATATTTTCGTACAACCTCCATCTCAAGCCTCGGCCAAGCTATTGGAAGGGAGAGGGTCTTATTTTCTAGTGTTTAATGGAGTAGGAAGTAGTTAGTGAAGTGTCGGATGATATGAATGTTGGTAGAAAGTTTATCGCTTTGGTTTATGGTGAGAAACTCTATTTAGCATCTCTATATATATATATATACACATGTTTGATGTTGTGTTATGATTGCTATGGATGGTTATATATGATTTTATCATCAACTGTTAATTGTTTGATATGATTGTTAATTTTTTTTACCAAGTCACGTTAATACACGTCGATAAGCCCAAAGGAAATTACTTTCCTTTTCAAAATGAAATGGTGTATATGAAATGCTTAAACCTTTTGGAAGTAGTTTTAAAATGAGTTAGAAATGTTTTATAAACATTTAAATATGTTTAAAGAAATAAAGGAATAAAATAATTTATCTTGTATATTTTAAACATGTCCAAAACAATTTTCCAGAAAAATTGCGCTTTTGTAGTAAAGTGACCAAAGTTTAAAATTGATATTTTAAATGTTTTAAAAAAATGAAATAAATTTGATAAATATATTCAAATGGTTTAAAAGTTATTTGGAATGGAAAATATGTATTTTTCAAATGTTTAAAAGTTGTTTAAATCAAATAAGCTTATATAGCATTTTCTACAGCACTTTTATGCTGCGAATTTTATAACTTTTGTAATATGAGTTTAAATGTAACGACGTTTCCCAGAATCAATTGTGAATGTTTTAAAAAGGATAATTAAGCATTTTGAAAGATAATTTGGAATATTTATAAGTAATTCCAAAATAAAGTTGAAAATCTGAGTATGTGGAAACGACAGTACATTTGTCCCGCTTGTGAGATCTAGGAAGGTAAATAAGGTGTTTAACTAAGGTTAGGGATGGAGCAAATACTGCCCTGAACTTATCTGGCCTATGTTTTCTCTTCTTAGGCAGGGGTGGAACATATCGAAAGGAAAGCCCGGATGCTCTAAAAGATCATATTTAAGTTTTTCCAAGTTAAAAGACAAAGATATTCATGATGTAGGATTACTTGCCATTAGTCCCTGGAGGTGAAAATTGCCATTAATCCCTGGAGGTGAAACTTGCCATTAGTCCCTCGAGGTGAAACTTGCCATTAGTCCCTGGAGCTGAAATTTACCATATTTAAAGTGGCAGTAGTACTATGTTATGAAAGTCTTCGATTTGTAAGAATATGATTTGAAGTTAAGGAAGGAATCTTTAATTTTGATTTAATGAATGATTTGAGAATATTTTCCCTAAGTTAAAAGTTATAACTTGAATATAAGAAATCTTTGATTTTGATTTAATGAATGATTTGAGAATATTTTCCCTAAGTTAAAAGTTATAACTTGGATATAAGAAATCTTTGATTAAGATTTAATGAATGATTTGGAAAGGTTTTCCGAAGTAATAGAGAAAACGATTTGGAATTATTTCAAGATTTAAGAAAGGTTTAATAAATCAAATGTTTTGATAAACAAGGCTTAATGATTCCATATACATTCGAAAAGAAATGGAATAAATTGAAAAGATTATATCTAAGAAAGATATTTCATTTAAAAGATGAAGTAATTAATTGATGATTGATATCCACATATGAACTTAACATCTTTTTAAGCGATGATTGGCTTCTAAGGAACCGAAGTCGGATTTGGATGATTCTTATCCGAAAACCACATCGAACCAATGTATACATTTGAAAGTGAAGACATATTGAAGATGATGATTATTGAAGACCGTGGATCTTCATACCGTGAAGACTGCTTGTTGAACATGCTTTGGGTAGCTCCCATTATAGAGTTATTTATAGTAGCGGTCTCCTCGTGATGGGGATTTTTCGGATTGCAAGGGCTTCTCGCCTAGTAATAATCGAGGAAAGTGCCTTCGGTTTCGTTCAGTCCTAGAACGAACTTGTATGGATGTTTGTCTGACATTGTATTCTAAATCACATTTGAGTGGTTTCTATATTGGTATATCAGTTGGTGGCGGAGAAGGCAACTTCTCTTAGCTAAACACCTTTTCCCAAGACATACGAGCTCAGGAAGTTATACTTTTCTAGAAATCAGTCGTGTGATGTGGAATGACAGTGTGGCATTCAAAGTGGAACCTGTTATGATCAAAGTATGGTTTTGTATGAAAAACGTGGCTTTGAAGAAATTGATCGTAGCTTCACGAGCCTCTCACCCCGGTTATGATGGGATTCAATGTGGTCAGATGTATGCTCGCATTTCGGACAGTAGTGATTTGGGTTATCAGATGTTCTGAGCCCTAGGTACCTGATACGTCTGGGCCTCAAGGCATTTATTACCTATGTGGATAAAGTGGCTAGCTTAAGAAAAGCAGGGAACTACTGGTTATCATTTGTAGTGTAGCAAGTATAGTTTCCAAGTGACTAGTTTGAGAAAAGCGATTAAGCACCATGGGAACTATGTTTGTTATGCGTGGTTTAGAGAAAAGGTCACTAGTTTCCTATCATGTTGGAAATCCAATCCCTATGAGATTTACGGTTTTGATTGTATTCCCAAAATAGCTGTAATGACTTGCAAACATTTTACCTACCACTTCTGGTATCGTATATTCCACCGGTATATTCCGTTGACCTAGTCCGGATATATTGCCTTAGACTTCTTCCAGATATTTGTCTTATTTGAATAAGTTTATTTAAAAAATGTTTTCAAAGAGATGTCATTAGAAATAATATCAAATGTTTTGATATAAAGTTATCGTAAGGTAAAAACACATCCGTGTTTATGTATGGGCGTGGTCTTATGAGATACTCTTTCTTTTCAAAAGGATTTATTCAAAGGCTGATATATGACACTGTCATTTATTATAGAGTTTTCTCACGCTAGTTTATCAAGCCTTATCCGGGTATTTTCAATACTCAGGTCAGATCCAAGCAGTTTCAGGTTTAGTCGAAGACGGTTGGAGTTTCCAGAGGAGAGATGGAGATATTCATCTCATATGTACGTATTCTATTATCCGCTGTACTTAGTGTATTTTGTTTGATGTTTGTCAGCAATTGTAAGGATAGTTGTTTATAACTGTCTAAGCTGAATTTAGGTTAGACTCTGATATTTTATTTAAAATTTTCCGCTGTAAAAATTATTATTAAAATAAAATATGTTATTCCAATCATGTGAGATTCTGTTCTATCTTTATTTTCTTTCTACCCTTAATGATCCGCATATTCGTGCAATTTGAGTTGGACATGTGTTGTTTATTGTCGATTCAAAGGGTACGGAAATATGGGCCATTACACAAGGACTAACAATCTCCGCCTTTTTGATGATGACAACCATTGTTTATAAAATAAACTTCACCTTCACAATAACTCCCCCTAAAACTAGTAACTTCCCCTTAATCTAAGCCTTACTACTCTATTTCATATCTCTCCCCCTTTGTCATCAACGAAAACTTATCCTAAACTTATATAACTTCCCCTTAATCTTATATTGGAGTACCTATGACAAATTATGATGGATTGTGTGTGTGTGTGTGTATAATAACATGAGTTAGTAATAAAGACATGATAAATATGAAAGTTTAATCCCAATAAATATATACTATGTTTCAAATTAATGTTATACAATCCATTCAAACCAAATCAATTCTAATCAAATCCAAGCAAACAAATCAAATCAAATCACACAATTCAAAAACAAGTAATTCAAACCATATGTAGATCAAATATTTTTAGGAATTTCAACCCATCCTTCTTCTCCAAAGATAGGATCCTTTTTAATATCTTCCCAATCTTCATTATCTTGAGTCAAAGTTCATACAGGATAATCATTAAGGTCATCTTTGTTTAAGGCAGCAATCAGCCAACGGAGGGCATCGAAATGATTCCCTCGTTCTTTTATCATCTGCATTGGCTTTGTTCTAAGTGCCATCGATTGCGGAGAATAAAAGTAAGTATATTCTTGAATGAATTGAGAGTTTCTTCAAGATTATAACTTAGAGTTTGAGAATAGGAAGCCATTTTTGATAAGTAACGAAGAGTTGCAAATAGAGATAAGTAGAAATGAAAAGACTGCAAATTTCGGGAAGACATAGGTGTTTAAAAAGGCAGAAATTCATTTAACATGAATAGACACGAGTCAGTTATTTTAATTTCAAAATTTTAAAAAATAACCAGATTAGACAGTTATATGTTGACATAGGGGGTAGAGGTATGTCGACATGGGTCCGTTAATCTATATGTCTTATTTATTTTTTCAATAAGTATGTGTGTGTACATAAACTTATATACTATACTAACATTTATTCTAGAGACACGATAAGGTAGAAAAACATAAGATAGATGATTTTTATAAATAGATGAGGTGATACATAAGATAATACATAATATGATAAAAAGAATAATACAAGCTCACATAAAACAAACTAATACATTATAATTTAGTTCTTAGAATGTACTAGAGGATGAGGAGGATGATGATAAGCCAAGTTTTCGATCAACTTTAGCAAAGAATTTGTTCACATTAGTGGACATTTTGCCCAATTTCTTACTAACGGGTCTTTTGAGAATCCGTTGATTTTCCACTATTGTCTTTTGATTTTTGAGGAGAGTTTTGTTGGAAGGATTATTAGTATTGGTGGGATGTTCAATACTTTCCAAGCAGGTTTCTTCATTATCTTCTTCAATTTCCATTTCCTCTCCTCTTCTTCTTCTTAATCTTCTTCCTCCATATCTTCATGTGCCAGTCTTCCATCCTTTTCAACAAGAGATTCATATTGTTGAAATATTAAAAGGATTATTTATGAGAGAAATGTTGGCATGATTAAACACTTTCCTTGAAACAAATTCTTTCCTTTTGTAATCAACACCAAAATAATTAAAATTCCAAGTGAGATAGATTCCATGATACAAGGTATTCTCACCCATTTTCAAATTCTTAGGAAAAATTTCATCCATAACCACTTGTGCCCAATTAATGTCACAACGACCAAAAATAGAAAAATAAGATTTACAAACTTTTAAAGTCGGGTTATTGAAATTTCCCGATCTAGGAGTGATAATATTTTGCAAAAGAAGATTGACAATACGTGCTTTCGGACGAAAGTTACGATTTTTAAATTCAAAGTTGTCATCTCCTTTGAAAATGTGATGAAATGTCTCACGATCATGTTCATCAATAATAAAATTAGAAAGGTCCACTCCCTAATTCTTGAAATTGAGAATATTGCCCAAAATTTCACAATTTAAAACAATTTTAGTGCCTTTAACACTACTCCAATTTCATCTTCATTTCCTTCATAAAAACCACGATTCAAATTCGCATAAAGCATTTTAACAAGATTTGGGTAACAAACAAAATCATTATTAGAATTGTCAAAAAGACTAAGGATATGATTTTCTTCAAGAAGAGTATTGATTTCTTATGTATAGAAATCGCTGAAGATAGCAAACTTTTCCGTATGAACTTTTCCGTAATTAGCATAGCTTATATAAGCCTTGATTACTTCCGGATGATTGTAGAGATACTCTTTAATGGTTTTAGATAGCCTCATTGGGGATGGAGTGCTTGAAGAAGCCATTTTTGAAGAGAGTAAAAAGTTTGAAAGAGTGAAAGAGAGTTTGAATTTTAAAATAAGACTGAAAATGTATGATAAGATAGTGGAAATAAATAGATATTCAATAGACACGTTCTCTGGTCAAGAGGTGCCTTTCCAGAACATTGGATTTGGTGAAAAGGTTGAGGGAAGTTCAAAGATTTGAATTCAAATTTGAATTTCAAATTTCTGATAGGGATGTCGACATCATTGGTAGGGCCATGTCAACATGGGTCAGAGAATTCATGTGACATATTTTCCTATGTACTTTAATATCTATATATATTATTAATGTCTATATATTATCTGGAGTAATATTAAATATAATAATACTCTATTAATAAAAAATATTATAATCTTAAAAATAAAAGTAAACATTATAATAAAAAAATAAAAATTCAAACAACGCATAATTTCAAAAAAAATCAAAAAAATTTAAGCAAATAATTTCAACCAATATATTGTAAGCGTGTACCTTTTTCAAGATTTGTATCACCGAGATCATCGGAATCATGAATAGCCGTAAAGCACATATTTGAATTTTCCATCTTATGATCATCATCGCTTGAGGTTGAGTCTGAGTCTGAATTGTCTAATGTAGCAGTATACGCTCTTTTCCCTTCCTTTGTATAATCATTGCTTGTAGGAAACTTTTGCTTATCAGGATGCAGACAGTCTCTTTTGAGGTGGCTCGATTCGTCACAATTAAAACATTTGACGTGGTTTGGCACTTCATTATGATTTCCATAATTCCTGTGATCATTCTTTTTAAAGTTTTTCATCTTTCTGTATTTCATAAACTTCTAAAAATTCTTTCTC
This sequence comes from Allium cepa, assembly GCA_030765085.1. Classification (NCBI taxonomy): domain Eukaryota; kingdom Viridiplantae; phylum Streptophyta; class Magnoliopsida; order Asparagales; family Amaryllidaceae; genus Allium; species Allium cepa. The sequence goes on from CM060944.1 coordinate 241,857,639, forward strand.
ATGAAAGCTATTTCTTCATCATAATCACTTCCTGAGTCTGATCCATCTATTAATGCATTGAATGCAGTTGACTTCTTTTCGAATGCTTTGCTGTCTCTTCTTCCTTGCATTTGTACTTCGAATGACATTAGATTTCCAATCAATTCTTCGATCTTTACAGTACTGATATCATTTGCTTCTTTGATTGCGAGAGTTTTCTGATCCCATTCCGAAGTAAGAGAATTTAGAATTTTTCTGACTTGATCTTCTTTGGAAAAACCTTTTCCCAATGATATTAGAGAATGCACAATATCCTGAAATCTACTATACATATCTGCAATGGACTCATTATAATTCATTTTGAATAATTTAAACTGATTTGTGAGTATGGATATTTTGGTCTGTTTGACTTTGCTTGTTCCTTCACGTGTAACTTGCAAAGTTTTCCAGCTATCGTATGCAGACTTACAATAGATACGCTATTGAATTCATTCCTATAAAGTGAACAAAATAAAATATTCATGGCTTTGGAATTATTTTGTGCAATAGTCTTTTTCTCAGCAGTCCTCTATGCAAAACTAGTTGTGGGTTCAGAATATTCAGTTTGTGTGATATTCCAAGTGTCTAATCCTATTGACTGTAAATATATTTTCATTCTACATTTTCAATATGCATAGTTACGGCCATTAAAAAGTGGTAGTCTAGCAGTAGACTGACCCTCTACAAATGAACTAGTGATAGTGTTAACAGATTCAATGTTGGTAGCCATTTTTAAAACTTTTCAAAATTCAGATTATGAAAACTTTGAAACCCTATCTCTGATACCAAATGTGAGAAATACAGATTACGTATCTTAAGGCTGGAATAACACTAGAGGGGGGATGAATAGTGTTTTGTGGAATTTTTAAATCTTTTTGAAATTTATGTACTTTAATCACCAACGAATGCAATTCATAGACACAGATATAATCAGAGAATCAGATGCAAATACTAAATAAAAGCAGTAAAGGAAAGAACACACCAGGATTTTATACTGGTTCGGAGTTATCCTATATCCAGTCTCGTACAATTGTATGGATTTCTTATCAAAATAATCTTCCGGATTACACCTTCGGTTTCAAGGCTATGAGGTACACCCTCCTGTATTCGAGTCCAGGGCAAATTCTGTTGATTTAACCAGGCTACAAGGTCACCAATTGATTTTCGAGGCTATAGTCACACCCATTTGGTTTCAAGGCTCAACCACACCTTTTATTCAACAGTTTGATTTAAAAAAGATCATATAACTCCGAATAGCACTGAGATCTTATAGGGAGAGTGGTAGAGAATCAAACAAGAGATAATCAAGTTTGATTCACTTGGTGTTTCGGTAGAATATAGTTTAGGATTCTTTAGAATAAATGTGGAAGATGAAGAGGAGAGAAAACAAGTAAAAATTATGATTAAAATTCATTCAAAACAACAGTTATATATAATAGAGAAACTGTCATATCTCTTTGCAAAAGGTTACGATGAATAGACACTTCTTTGGAAAATTTGAATTTTGAATTTAACAGACGCCATGTCGACATGGAGGGTTGAGGTATGCCGACATGCTCTAGGAAAAATTGATGTTTTGATTTACTTATTAAAATTGGTTTATATAATTTTTCAAAACAATTTCTAAACTTTTGTAAATATATTTGAATATAGTTTAACATATAAAAGAGTTTAGAAAGTAATTTTTATTATATATAATCTAAATCTATAAAGTGATTTAAAATCTGAGCATATAAATATTTTAAAGCTAAATATTTAAAACAAGAGATTGTTTAAAAATAAGGAAAATTTTGAAATCAAAATATTAAAAATGAGAAAAATAGTTTTGAGGCTAAAATATTTAAAACCAAGAGAGATGTCTTTTTGAAAAGAAAGTTTTGAAAATATTTTTTAAAAACAAGAGATATATTTTTGAAAAGCATTTTTATAAAATTAGTGGATATCAAAATAGGACCACTATATGTTCCACTAGATATTGTCATGGGTTCCATCCCACTAGGGTTCCATCCATTTAACAGGCTCGAAGTGGATTCCATTCCATGAATAAATTTCGAATAAAGATGTAAGTGCTTTCAAGAAGTTTTAACATAATTCTAGACTCAATACTTATCTTGTAATTTTGAAATCTTAAACTCTTGATATCTTGATACTCATGAGTCTTCAATCTTGATATCTTCATTCTTGAATCTTTATACTGTATAGTCTTCATTCTTGGTACTTGAATGTTTATATCCTGCATATACATATATATCTAAACTATAATTTTAGTATTTATATTTTATAACAAGTCCTAAGGTTGTTGCCTTCAAAACCGTCATCTGAAGGACTAACAAATGTACGACTCAAGATCCCATTAAAGGTCGGTAACGGCAGGGGTAAAGGCATATTCGGTACTATACAGGAAGGGATAGGTCAGTTCTATTTAGTTTAGGTGTCGAATATCTCGACCCTAGGTGCATCCCTCTAGAAGTGTAATAACAGAAGGTAGTCCCTTACCTTGTCATTTGTAAGGAATCCATTCTTCGATAAGTAACTTCGGAATTGATTGTAGAACCTAGTATGCTGGAATTCAATAATGTAACAATTTGGCTATGATTAATATGTTTATTTGCAAATGTTTTCTAAGAATTTATTAGAAACAATATCAAATGTTTTGATATAAAAGTATTTTAGTTATCATAAGAGAAAAACCCATCTCTGTTTATGTGCGAGCGTAGTCTTATGAGATACTCTTTCTTTTCAAAGGATTTTATTTCTAAGGCTGATATATGACATTGTCATTTAATATATGAGTTTTCTCATGCTGGTTTATCAAGCCTGATCTGGGTATTTTCAATACTCAGGTCAGATCTGAGTAGTTTCATGTTTAGCTAAAGAAGCTTAGCGTTTTCAAAGGAGAGATGAAAGATCTTCATCATCTATGAACGTATTCTATTATCTGCTGCATCAATTGCATTTGTTTTATTGTTTTTAGCTTTTGTAAGGACAAAGGTTTATTACTATCTAGGCTGAATCAAGGTTAGACTCTTTTATTATATTTTAAAAAAATTCCGCTGTAAAGATTATTATTGAAATAATATATGTTATTCCATTTGTGTGAGATTCTGTTCTATCTTTATTTTCTTTTTCACCCCCTAAAGATCTGTCTTTTCATTCAATTTGGGTTGGCCATTTGTGGTTTATTGTCGACTCAAAGGGTATGAAAAATTGGGCCTTTACATTTGGCATCAGAGTTGTAGGTTAAGCGAGAACCTTGGCTTTTGTGGGGTAACGACTCATCAGAGATAGGGTTAGTAATACCTAGGATGAGTAACTCATTGGAGATAGGGTTAGTAGCACCCTAGAACAAGTTTGAGTGCATTAGACACACACACACACACACATATATATATATGAGTGCGTATTTGTTATTGGATATAAAAAAATGTTTTGTGTCGATTTATCAGTTGAGCAGTTTATAAATTCTGGTCGATATGGAAAGTACAACTATATTCGATAGGTATTTCTAAACTCTTAATAAGGCACATTGACATACTGTTTAAAAGGATTATATTTTGAATATAAAGAATATATTTTGAAAAGTTATATAGTTAGATATGAATGATCAAGGTTAGTAAAATTTAAATATGAACATCGTGTGATTAGAATTTCATAGTTTGACTATAAGATGTTTCATAAAGATAATTGATAAGTAAGAAATCTGATAAGGAAATTAAGATCTATAATACTTATTCCAAAATAATAAATTAAGAAATGACCATTTTAAGTTACAATCATAATTTGATCGATTGTGTGATTTAAAATTTTATGTATAAATACCTTGTGAATTAAGTTTCACGATTTGAATATAAGTTGTTTGATAATAAGATTTGTTAAGGAAAGGACATATAAGATAAATATGTATTTAAATAATAGAAAATTATTATGCTAAAGGAAAAAAATATAAATGGAATGAAGATTTAAATTCGAGCAATTTAAAAGAATCGTGGTAATTTAAATGAAGCTAATTAATATAAGATAAAAAGAACTTATAAAATAAATTTTATAAACAAAAGTAATCTCTAAAGGTTTTTGGAAATGGTATTATTTCAAATAAAAAAGGTATTTTATGATAATTAATTCGATTGGCTCGAAAATAAACTAAAAATGGGCAAGAGATCCGTTCGGATGGTAAATGCTTCTCTTAAGTATTACTCTTCTTGTTAAGAGGATATATAATACTATTGGTAGTACCTTGTTCCTTGGTATTGTTTTTGAGTTACTCCGTCTATATAATTTTCTTAACTTAAAGAAATAATGTGAACCATTAACTAATAAATTGATTAGTAATCTTTATAAAAGTGTTCTAACCAAAGATAAATTTGGACCACCAATTGATAAGTTAAAACAAAATTCACGATGATTTTTGACAGTCAAAAATTTCAAAATCATACCTAACTAAGAGCTAGGAAATTGGTATAGATAAACAATTGAAAAATGTTTCGAGTAAATGAAATTGGATAAGCGTAATTTATAAATGTGATTTATAAATAAAAGGATCTAAGAATAGAAAATTTAACATCGGTAATTTTGAATTTGTTCTTCAAAGCTAGAAAAAAAATTATGTCATAGTTCAAAAAAAGAAAAGAAATTATAATAAAAGTTTGTTATAATAAAGATAAAGTATCTCTTGAGTGAAAAATGGTTTCTTTGGAATGTTTTACTTTAATAAAAATATTTGGAAATAAATAATTGAAGGGATTAAATAAATAAGCACCTTTATAAACTGTTTGATCTTAAGATAATAGTTTTTCGAAAAGTTTTTGAAAGTTAGTAAATACATATGTTATATGTAAATCATTTCATAGCACAAAGTTTAATCTAAGATTCGAGTTAGTAACTTTGAGGATTTTACACCAGTACGAAAAAGGATATTTACTCGATTTTTGACGGCGAACATTGATTAGGTTTTATGGTTTATTGCTTGAGTTTTCTATCATAGTTGAGAGCTATGGAAGGAAAGTAAATGTTTATGAGCAATGAGCGTGATTAGGATCCACACTAGAGGATCAGATGATCGATACTAGTTCGGTAGTAAAGTTGTATATTCGAATAGGAGATCGAATAATATATTTCATACAAATAATCTATGTCTATCTTACGGAATTAAGTTTGTAAATTAATCTTTTGGGTAAACTCTTGTGAGTTTTGCGTTCGTGGTAATTTGGAGGACAAAATTCTTTTAAGCAGGGAAGAATGTAATGACTCAGAGTTGGACCACTCTTAAAAATGACATTTAAGATGATTTTAAATATAAAATATAAAAGGTTATATGATTTAAACAATATTAGATTGGATTTGGAAATAGAATTATACACAAAAATAGTAACATTTGCCTATATCGACAAAAGTGACAAAATCTTGATTTTAGAAAAGTAAGTTTCGTTGATTAAATAAATTATTTAAATTAATTTACGAGTGTTTATATGTTTTAAATAGCAATATACAAATTTATTTTCAAATTTGGTTTACATAAATAAATAGTTTAACTAAAACGTTAAAATGTGACCGTAAAACATTTTGTCGAAAATCAACGTTTCGTCGATTAAAAGTTGTCACAATGTTGTGGCACATTTCATAACTTGTTCTAACATATATATTACACATTTTAAATAATAAAACAAGATTAATTTTATTAAACATGATTAGAAAATTCTAGAATATAATTAAGAAAAGTAGGTAAGTAATTAACAAAAGTAAAAAGTAAACATCACATCAAAATCAAACCAAATCTTCTCTTTAGCCACTTTTCCATCCAAATACATTTTCTTAGATCTTAAGTGACTATGACATAATGCAAGAAGTGATAAGTGATGGTAAGTGTTTAAAAAGTAAGTTTACTTTAAGTTTAAGTAAGGTTATTTTGGTAAAGAGGTATTTTAGTAACATGCCACTTTTTTTTCCTATAAATAGCCATACATACCTCTTACATTCTCACACAACCTATTCTCTCTTCTTCTTCGTCCTTAGAACTTTAATGACTTCTTCTCTTCCATTTCCTTACTAAATTTTACAAAACCATACTAAACAAAGTCAAACTCCACCAAACTTTACCGTAGACATTATAATATCACCAAAACATGGTTTATAATCTAAAAAGTTGAAGAATGACGGAGGACGGTGGAGAAGTTGTTGTGACCGAGCCTTATGGATGTTTGGAGATGGTGCCCATGCACTTTGAAGCATGATGGAAGAGTTTAGGTGATGGTTTGGTGAAGTTAAGATGATTTAGTGAAGTGTTGTTGCATATGAATGTTGGTAGGAAGAATTGGTTAAGTTAAAGGTGAGTACTCGTATTTACTAATTAATCCATACATTATTTCAAGTATATTGATTTGAAAGTTTAAATATGTTGGATGATTAAATGTTTGATAACTTAGTTGCAAATTGGTTGATTATGTAATTATTTATATAATTGATAACTTGATTTGATAATGATAAGAGAAATGATTAGTAATTAATCATAGCTAATTGAATGAGAATTAACTTCATACAAATATGTGTATGGAAATTATTTAGTCTCTTAATGATTTTAAATAATCTAAAAAGGTTAAAAATGATATTATAATAATATAATATTATAAAATGAAATGCAATGGAATATGAGTTTGAAATATAAAAATATTGTTTAAAATGAGTTTAAAATTATTTAAAATGTTTTACAAACATTTAAAAGTGTTTCCAAGAAGTTTGAAAAGAAATTGAAAAACAACAAAAAAACAGGCGCGTATGTAACGGTAGTTCGCGATTTCGCTCTTTAAAGGTTAAATAAGTATACAAAGTGGAATGTAGTTCAGAATCATTCAAGATGAGAATTTTTCGGACTATTATATCCATAGTTTTATAATGAAGAAATAAAATCAAGATTTCATTAAATAGAACCAAAACAATTTTCTAAAAACATCGTGGTTTTGCATTTCGGAATCCAAAAAAAGATATTTCTTTAAAAATGATATTTTTAAATTTTTTTAAATTTTTTAAATAAATCTAAAAATCTTTTAATATGTTTTAAAATAGATTTAAGTTAAAAAGATGGATTTCTAAGTGATATAAAAGTAGATCGAAGAATATATCTTTTAAAACACTATTTGCAACACTTTTCGCAACAGTTTTGAATAACTTTTGAAATGTAGTTTTAAACTTAACAATTATTTCCTAAATCTTTTGTGAATGATTTTAAAAGAATAATTAAGTAATTTAAATATGATTAGGAAGTTTTAATAAGAATTTGAATAAATGGTTAAGAGGAATTTTTTATATCACTTAAACAAAAAGTGAAGAATATTGAATGCAACAACAAACTGGTTATATTGAAACGATAGTACATTTGTCCCGCTTGTGATATTTGGAAAGATAAAGCAAGGCGTTTAAGTAAGGTTAGGAATGGAGCAACCAATGCCCTGAATTTACCTGGCCTATATTTTCTCTTCCTAGACGAGGGGTGGAACAGATCGAAAGAAAAGCCCAGATGCTCTAAAAAGATCATATTTAAGTTTTTTTGAAGATAAAAGGAATAAAAAATTAAATTTTAATTCACTATTTAACATATATTTTTATCAAGGATTGGTACAAAAGAACCGAGATTGGATTTGGGTGATTCCTATCCGAAGAACTCAGATCGGATTTGGGTGATTCCTATCCGAAAACCACTTCGAACTAACTTTCTAAGTAACACATGCTGAAGACAAAGATCTTCATGTTGTAAGATTACTTACCACTAGTCTTTGGAGGTGAAATTTACCATATCTAAGGTGGCAGTAGTGCTTTGTTATGAAAATCTTCAATTTGCAATAAAATGATTTGAAGTTAAGAAAGAAATCTTTGATTAAGATTTAATGAATGATTTAGGAATATTTTCCTTAAGTTAAAAATTCTAACTTAGATATAAAAATCTTTGATTAGGATTTAACGAAAGAATTTGAAAGGTTTTCCTATGTAAAAGAGAAAATGGTTGGAATTATCTCAAGATCTAAAGAGGTTTAATAAATCAAATGATCTAATAAATTAGGCTTAATGATTCCATATACTCTTGAAAAGAAAATGGAATTAAAAAGAATCTATTTAAGAAAGATATTTGATTTAAATAAAAGTTGAAGTAATTGATGGATGATTTATATCCACATATGAACTTAGCATCTTTTAAAGCGATGATTGGCTTTGAAGGAACCGGGGTCGGATTTGGGTGATTCCTATCTGAAAATCACATCGAACTAATCTACGTTCCAAGTAAAATGTGTTTGAAGACAAATGATTTTGAATATGGAGATCTTCATGATATAGGGCTGTTTGCCACTAGTCGCTCGACGTGAAAATTACCATATGATATGGCGACAACAGTGCTGTATTGTGAAAATCTCTGATGCAAGGACTTCTTGCTATTAATGGATTAGCAGAGTATCTTTGGTTTGTCCTATTCCTGGATAATTTGTATGGATGAATGTCTAACATTGCATTATAAATTGCATTGAGTGATCTCTATAATACGCATATCTATAAGATGGCGGAGAAGGCAACTTCTCCTAGCTTAACAACTTTCTCTGAAACGTACGACCTCAGAGTTTATATGTTTATAGAAATCAATCATGTGATTATGGAATGGTAATGTGGCAATCAAAGAAGAAAGAAGATGTGTTATGTGAAAGGTAATCATTTACCTTAAGCCTCATCTCCCAAAAATGATAGAAACTGGGTAGAAGCAGCAAGGATAAGTAAGCCGCTCCCATTAGAAGATGTCATCACCCTTCTAGATTACTCTACACATGTCTAAGTATGTGGTGAATGTATGACTTGCGATCCCATTAAAGGTCAGTAATGGCTGGGGTGATGACATTTTCGGTACTATCTAGGAAGGTGTAGGCTGGTTCTATGTTGTTTAGGTGTCGAGTATCTCGACCCTAGGTGCATCACTAGAAGTGTACTTTCGAAAGGTAGTCCATTACCTTGTCATTTGTATGGAATCCATTCTCCGATAAGTGCCTTTGGACTTAATTGTAGAACCCAATATGCTGGAATTTAACAATGTAACAATTTCGGCTAAGATTAATAAGTTAATTTGTAAATGTTTTCAAGGAATGTCATTAGAAATAATATCAGATGTTTTGATATAAAAGTGTTTTAGTTATCATAAGGAAAAAACCTGTCCGTGTTTATGTGTGGGCGTGGTCTTATAAGATACTCTTTCTTTTCATAGGATTTTATTTCTACAGCTGATATATGACACTATCATTTAATAACCGAGTTTTCTAACGCTGGTTTATCAAGCCTGATCCAGGTATTTTCAATACTCGGTTCAGATCCCAGTAGTTTCAGGTTTTGCTAAAGACGCTTGGAGTTTCCAGAGGAGAGCTAAAGATCTTCGTCATCGTATGGATGTATTCTATTATCCGCCGCATCTATTGCATTTGTTTTGTTGTTTTCAGCATTTGTAAGGACAGAGATTTATAATTGTCCAGGCTGAATCTATGTTAGACTCTAATATTTTATTTTAAATTTTTTTGCTCTAAAGATTATTATTGACATAATATATATTATTCCATTCGTGTGAGATTCTTTTCTATCTTTATTTTCTTTTTCTCCCCCCAACGATCCTTCTTTTCATTCAATTTTGGGTTGGACATGTGTGGTTTATCAACTCAAATGGTACGAAAATATGGGCCTTTACAGCTACTGCAACACTTAAGGTAGCTTGAGCTTCTTGTAGATGATCTTCGAGTTCTTAAATCTTAAATATAGCGATCTCTCTCGTCTTTGCTAAAGTCTTTATTAATTTGGCCTTTGTCTTTTTTGAGCCCTTAGAAACACTACTAAAATATTTATGTGCATCGCAGTCCTCCAATATCTTTGTATGCATGGGAGCACCTTCGGCCCTAGTTGGTCTAGCTGCTACTTGTAATGGTCTTCTCGAAGCTTACCTTAACAATGTAGTTATACTTTCTTTTTCCACTCATCTAGCAATACGGCGTACATGCCAGTAAGAGGGGTGGGGGATGCACCCGTGTTGAGCCTTTTAACCACCTCTCCTTCTTTAGAATCCGCCTTTTCTTCATACTATTGACAACCCTGAAGAGATATGTTTTTATGGTTTCTCTTAGTCCCTTGATTTCCGCTTCATAGACAACTTCAGAAAGTGCTTAACTTTCCTTTATCATCTGCTGCAGCACAGCCACCTTTGAACTTACAACATCATGCTCAATGCGCAGTTTGCTATTATGGCACTCGTGTACATTCTTATCTTTCCCAAAATCAAAAAGAGTGATCTTCAGATCTCTTTCGAGTTTCTCATTGATAGGTGCTAGATGGAGGTTATCCTTTTTAGAAATTGCAGTAGAGATTGTAGTTGCAACCTCAAATTTAAGTATGCTTGAGTCATTCGGGCCGTAGATAGTAGAAACCAAATGTGCATTGGATTCAAAGACTATGATTGATTCATAGGGATGGTTATAAGAAAAGGGAGAAGCAAACTAGTTGATAATCAACGAAATTAATAGGATTTAAATTACAAAAAGTATAGTTTGGAGAGACATGTTGCATAAGATAAGTTTTATATGAAGATTGCAACAAATCCACAAAATAATAATGATATACAGGTTAACTCCTCATTTAGATTCCTAAGCCTAATCCTAAAGCATTCCAAAATAAGGGCTGTCAGGAGGAGAAGAACCACTCTTTTGGGACATAGCATCGGCGGCACAGTACGAAGTCACTAAGTGCTTTCTTTTCTTTAACTACTTGGTTAATTTTGGAAATAAACACTTGGGTTTCATCTTTATGTTGCACAAATGCCTCATTTAACTCTTTCTCTCACTAGAGAATCGCTACCGTACAAAGACCAAAGCAATCTAAGGTTTGGGTTTGAATTTTTTCCATGCTTTCCTTTAGGAGTTCTGTAAAAATTAATTCCTTAGAAGACAATAAAGAAATGAGGAATGAAATTAATGTGGTCGTTCACAGTGCATTAGCAAAATAGTAAAATAATCAAAGAAATTGGTTATGACGAGATTAGAAAAGGAAGTTTACTTCATTACATAGCAAAAGGTTTCAAAAGCCAAAAAAATAGTGAAATTATTTACAAAGGCTAAAGTAATTACATGGACTTGGAAGATAGAGGTGACCTCAGTCCCCGTAGATGATGCATTTTCATCATCCTCCTATAGCAAGATGTCTAGGGAAGCAGAAGGGGAAGCTTTATCCTTAGCCCACTTGGTCCTACAATAGGAATGTTCCTCTTTGATTCTTACAGTTTCCTCCAAGAAGTTGAGATCAACCATAGTAGTTGTATCCTCCAAGTAGTAGGTGAAAAATTTGTTCTTAAACACTGGATACAACTTGAAGAGCACCTGGTAAGTAATTTGATTAAGCATAACCTTACACCTGGCTAGCACCTCGGCTTTCCCTTCCAACTCCATCTCCTTCTCCCAAGTCCTTATTTTTCCCTTCCAACTTTGACCTTTCATCTTTAAAGCCTCATTTGCTGCCTTGGCCTCCCTCTCAACTGTGTAGTTAAAGAGCTCGGCAGATTCAAAGCAGTTGAGGTGCAAAAAGTCATAGCGGGGATATAGCGAGAATATGTCGGGATATAGCGAATGGCTCTAAAATAGCATATAAAAATCGCACTTAATGTTTTTACAAATATATAAATGGTAATTAAATGAAAATTTATCATTCAATTGAATTATAATTAATACATAAATAATTTTAAACAAAAAACATGTGTGAATATACTTTAAATAAACATAAAACTGTTGTATAACATAATTGAATTTAGTAGAATAATAGAGTATTTTTATTTCTGAAAATATATGAAAAATTAAATCAAATAAATTAGATTCATAATTTTTATAATGTATAAATGCAATTTTTTAATTCATTTTATTAAAGAAGATATAGCAGAAATAGCAAAATATAGCGGGAATAACGGGATATAGCGGAAATAGTGGGGATTAAAGCGGAAAGGCTATATTTTGTGGCTACAAGAAAAATCGTTGCGGTAGAAATCCGCTATGAGATATAGCGGGGTTATAGCGGGATAATAGCGGGGCATTAACTACACAGCCTCTCAGCCCTCTCTGCCTTCTCTTGTTGAACCATAAGCTCTTTATCTACTCCAGTTTTCTATGAGGCTGCCACAACATAGTTCGCATCGTTCTTAGCAATCTGAGCTGTGGGCAAGACCAAGTCATCCTCGGCTATTTTTAGAACCTTGGTTGTCAAAGCCGTCGTCTATTATAAAGCAGACGTAAACAAGATGAGAATTTCTGAAGTAAATTATCATTGAATAAAGAATGGGAGGAAGACACTTAAATAGGCTAAGTCTTAATTGAGCTCGGTAGCAGGTTCGGGGAAGGGAGTGTAGGAAATGGAATGCAATAGGATAATATTAGGGGGCAGAAGCAATATAAGATACACCTCCAAAGCAGTATGCCCTATCCTCTAAGCAAGATCGACGATGGGACCCTCGTGTTGGGGCAAGATGCGAATGCTTGGGTCTTGGAAGGAGTAAAGAGGTGAGATGGGAAGTGCTTCTGATGAGGGGGAAGAAGGAGGAGGCATGTGAGGTTTCTTGAGAAGTTGATCAGAGGCTTTAACATCATCCATCTTTCTTTTTTCTCCCTTCTTCTTCTTTGTCATCTCTAATTTCTTCAATGGGGATCGTCAAAAAAATACATTTGAGAGGTCTTCAGCCATTTTTTCTGCATAAAAAAGAGTTAACATTGGTAATTATCTTTGCAAATATTAGGAAATATAATTTCATCGTTCATTGTATCAAATTATACCTCTAGATTCATCCATACCTAAGGATAATTTAAAGATAAAGTGAGAGAAGTAATGATTAGTATGTAGAATGTCATACTTGCACAGTAACAACTCAATAAAGTGTAACATTTTTTCCTGCATTCCTCACCCTTATTATGGATGTCCTTCCTATGAGATACGAACGACCTAGTGGCTTGGTTGGAAAAGATAGGATGAGTGGGCTATGGCTGGAAAGAAGAAAGGAAGTTATCCAAATTTGAAATGAATAAATGTTGATAATTCTATTTTTAGTTCTTTCAAGGAACAGACGTGAGAATCGATTTATTTGTTGGAGCATAATAAAACCCATAATCATCCTAAAAGACTTTTGTGAATATCAAATGGAAATTGAAGCTCCTCGTAGGAAGTAGGAGAATATTTTTACGCATAAAGGATGAAAGTGTCGATCATAATGGAGTAAGAAATTGAGGCAAGTGGTATGGGAGCAATACCAATACCCAAAAGTCATTCATGAAGAATTTGATTGGAAGCTAGATAAAGCCTACATCTGATTTGCTCGAAAGTAATAGAAATAAAGCCATGTGGAGATGTATAGATACGATCATGAGATTCAAGCACCATTGCTACATAACCCTCATTCCGAAAATGATCCAAAATACCCTTTACTCCCCGAGTTTAGTTATTCTAAATGGAAAGGATAAGGTAGAAGTGATCCCTTCGATAGAAGCGGTATTAGTAACAAATATACTGGATTGACCACTACTAAGATATGGAGGAAGAAACAACAAGGAAAGAATACTCTTACTTTTGTTCAAAAGAGAAACTGTTTATAGGAGAAGATGAGGTTTACAACTAAGGTTTTTGAAAGTATGTAAAGAAACTAAAAAGAAGAACACATACTCACCTTGGTTTGAATCTCAACCGCGAAATTAGAATAATGGAAGAGCCCCCAAAATGTCCATCTATAAATGATAAGGGAGATTAACATAGAATCCATAAAAATTTCTTAGAAAACGAAAAGACTAAAGTGTTATTTTTCAAAAAAATCGACCAACGAAAAATTGACACGTGTAGTCGAACATTAAATGCAAAATCGTGATAAAGACATTTTCCTATTTAAAAGAAGAGAGAGAAAAGCAAGAAGTGATGGGTCATAGGAAAAATATGAAGGTAGAGACAAGTCCACACCGATCTTCAATCGTTGCAGACTTGAGGGACAAGTGTTGCACCCATATTTTCCAAACATCTATAAAGGTGAATTGATGAAAATACAAAACAAAAAGGAAATTTCTCCCATAATGGAAGTTGGACTATGGTGAGGAAACAAGGGAAAAAAGGAAAGTTCAGATAGTGTTCTGCCAAAGTCTTAGAACGATAACAAAACATAAGGACCGCATCGTTCCCTTGAGCATGACATCAATGTCATAATACTGTATCGAAGTCTTGAGATAGGCACAAAGTATTGGGACCGCTCAGCAATCCTAATACTAACTTCAATTGGTAGATTTATGGCACAACCTTGACCTATCAAATATGAAGGTTGTGCTACGGTCTTGAAAGTAGGCTTAAATAAGTTGGAGCTGCAGCATAATCTTTAAGAAAAAGGAAAGCGCCACAACCTTAAACTAACATCAAAGTGACAAGGATGTGTCACAATCCATAAGTTGACATTAAAGCAATTGGGGTGTGCCATAATCGTAAGCTAACATTGAAGTGACAAAATAGCACCGCAATTTTTGGCAACTACCACCCAACAAATATGAGGACTTAAATGATAAGGAAATAAGGCAATAAGGCAAAGTTGCACCTATCTACTAAACTATGCTCCTCAAATATTCGATAGGAGCAGGGCAATAGAACATAATTTCATGATGCAACAAATCATTGAACTACATACATGCACATGCAAGGCCATAATAGAAAAATGCCCCCAACGAAGGGGAACAACAAAAGTTATAAGTACTCCAGAATTTTGTAGTCACTATTGGACTGATGAGAACTACATTAACACCCCTGAAGTCGCATAACATGGTTCCAACTCAAACAACGATGAAACACAATGCTAGGAGTAGTAAAGGCTAAACTACATAGCTTAGTAAATATGACTATGCCATCGTGTTGAAGTCTAATCAAACCACCAAAACCCAAACTAAATTGTTCTAGCAATAATCTGGACTGCAACATTACCCCCATAAAAGCAAAGCTTAATGGGGAAAGGATAATATTGCTCAACCCCCACATTCTCAAATAGATAAAAAAAACCATATCAAGTCAAGACCAACTCAAAATTTGGTTTCCTACTTCAATTTCAAGCTTCCCACCTAAGTTCAAAATCCATCAACCTAAATTAGAGTTTCACACCGAAGACCAAGCTAGCAATCCATACACAGCCAATAAGCAAAATAGATGATTCATACATGGCATAATCCAAAGGCTAGAATCAAAGGCATGGAAGATGATGTAAGCAGTCAATGTAATTATCTATACTATAAAAAGATAGGATACTATAACAGAAAGGAGGAGGATCTTTAAATCATTTTTTTTAACATTGAAATCAAAAATTGTACTCCCTACCATTTTTGTACTAAAAATGAAAGAAGAAGACCAGGATATTTTCCTCATGGACGTAGGATTTGTTAACATCTTAACCACGTAAATTCATTGTGTCATTTACTACTTTCAGTAATTTATTTTACTTTTTCTTTCTTCATTGCTTAAATTGGAATGCATTACTTTAACAAATTGGATAAAGACCTTTTACAAAAGTTCGAATATTTCCATTATAATTGTGTAAGCATTTCAGCAACATAATTACTTCTTTTAAAAGAAATTTTATTATTAATTAATCTTGTTGATTCTTAATCATGAAAGCATCCAGCATCGTGGTTATTTCAAAAATATTTGCGTGTTTCTGAAATAAAAAATCTCATTAACACAACTGCAATCGCATAACATTTTATTTAAGTATATTCATATTAATATACTTTAATTAATTAATTAATTAATTAATTAATTAATTAATTAATTAATATCATAACATAAAAGAGTATAAAAAAACCTTTCTTACAAAAAAGATTGATTACAGAGTTAGATATATATAAACTGCATAGTTGCCCCTAGGGTGTTACCTCTAACACTCTCAAGAGCGAATGATCTCTCTAGATTTGTTGAGAAAACTCAAGTTCAAGGTCGATATTAAGGCAAAGACCACGATTAGATGTATATGATAAAACCGATAAAGAGTTATCCATCACTTGCAGAGCTATGGTATTTAGAGCAAACTCAAGGTAAGAATCCCAATGCACCCGAGTCTTAACACTCACTAGATAAATCCAAAGATTTCTTTATTTCTCTTAGGATTTTGTGTAATACAAAAACATAGTGGAAGCCTTATTAGAAAAATTAAATAATTATATTTAGCCTTTATAATATTATAAGGTCGGATGTTATATATGGTTAAAACAATCTACTGTAATAAATTTAAGCAACTAATATAATTGATAAAATTGTTTACCGAAATATACAAATGAACTAAACTAGGATTGAGAAAGAAATATAAAACATATACTAACCAGTAAATATTTTGGCATGTTGTCACTTAAAGAACTATGCAAGAGCCAAGTTATACAACTACTAAATACATTCGCAATTCGATCACTTAAAAGTATATTTGCTCAAGGCCATGTATTGTCATCAATGAGTTTTGAACTCTAAAGAAATACAAGAATATTAATATTTGATCCATATTTGAGCACATATAAAGTTGTATGGTGAATAGTCACATTCGTAATATATGAAATCTCAATGAAATTAGTTCATTCGATATGAGCGGGTAAACCATAGTGCAAGATCATGTGTTCATTACGATTGAATAGAATGAGAACCCTGTTGTGTTAAAAACGGCACTAGATCAAGGACTGAAGACTACGCTAAGAGTTTGATCATCGAAATGTAAGTTTTGACCAATTCACTTAAGTGCAACCTATTCGATATCCTAAAAATGTTAAGAATGTCTGAATGCATTTTTGTAAAAAAATCGGTGCAGTCTTTTATTATTGGTTTCCTTTTGAATGGTTTAACAATTTGGAAAGGAAAACGATCTCATAGTGTGTTTAACATAGGCACAATCGGGATGTAAAGAGTAAATGGTCACGTTTTCTTTATAAAGAGATATCGAAAAAAGAATTGTTTAAACTGCTAGTAAGGAGTTACTATGGGAGGAGAAATGTGATTTCTATTCTGAATGCATTTTCACTTAAGAACTTGTTTTCAGTAAAAGTTGTTTCTCTGAGTTTAAGGTATTTGATATGAAACTCTCGACTATAAATTAGTTATGACGAATGAAATAAAATGGCATAATAAGTAGTTAAATGGAGCTTCAAATTTCATGTACTATTATTATAGTGGAAAAAATAGTGGGAACATACCATATGATACTTACTAGTGAATGCATTAAGTTACAAAAGAATGATTTTGGATGTATACCAATTATTATTTATGAAATAATATTTATTATCGATATTAATTGAAAATTAATTTAATATGAATATTCTTTATAAAATAAATCTATTATTATGATAGCATTGGTTTTTCATGATAAAAATGATGCACTAGCTAAAGAAAATACAAAAGTATCTAAAAAAAGTTATAATTATTTTGGATATATGGACTAAGCCATGTCTTTGAGAAATAATTCTTTAGTTGCATTATTATGATTCGTATGGTACTAGTGATTGTATCTTAAACAATTAAGGGAACAATCCCTACTTAGTGGAAGTGACGAAAAAAATTGATGAACTCTTCGCATAGATATATAAAGATATATGCAGTTCAAAGTCTAATTATACCAAAACTGATCCTCTTATTTCATTAAATTCACCTATGAATTATCACAATCAAGAACATGCGTATTCGATATTCAAGTAGTATGTCTACGATAAGTTTTTAAAATATAAATTGGAAGTAGAATGCATAATGTGCAAAGAAAATAAAACAAGTCAATTTAATCGAATAGGTAGTATATGGGAAAGAGTTCCAGAAGTACATAAAAATAAATAAGATTCAATCTCAAATTCATTTCTTCATGTGATACATAATGATTTAGCGATGAGGAGTAATCTGACATTATTGGACAAAGTACAATTGATAACGAGTGAGTTGAGCTAATTTCTTTCTATAAGGATATGCACTTAAGAGTAAGTGCGTATGTTAAATTTAATTTCATCTAAAGAATTGTTTACGAGATCATATAAGATATGAATTGACAAGGAACCCTAATCTTAAAAAGTTTAAAAGGCATGGTTAATTAATTTATGTTATGAACATAAGTTTCATAAATTTAAAACTAAATAAATTTTATGTAAGAACAAAGATAGTTTAAAAAATATTTCTAAATGATCATTCCTTCGCACAGAGAAACCATTGTTATCTCAAGAAATAAAACACTATATGAGTCAAAAGATTGCACGTAATATTCGCTCGTAAGGTATATTATGTGGACTGCTGCAGCACAACGTAAAATAAGTAGTAGTTAATTAAAGAGGATTAATAAATAATTATTAATGCTCAAAAATGGAATTTGAGAAAACATTAAAATTTGGCCATAAAACTTGCACCATTGTGTTTGTAACGATTTTCGAAGCAACTTTCGTATATAAATTTTTGCGATCAGAGCTCAAACGAAGAAGTTATTGGTGTTTGAATATTTTGGATTGAAAATAGTTAAAAAAATAAATTATGGAAATAAATAATTATTAACACCTAGACCCCACTAGTCGACCCTCCTTTAGGCCATTCGATGCTATCGGTCGACCGCCTATAGGGAGTGGTCGACCATTTCAAGTTGTGTAGCAAGGATTGAACCTCCGCCTAATGGCCCAGATTTAATAAATATAAATCTAACGAATAGAATTGATTCAAGTGCCTATAAATATAGGTCTTGTCCCTTAATTTTCTTATCATATTTTCTGAAAAGTGCAACAAAGCTCTTCTATTTTTCCTTTTCCACTATTTCTAGAAACTGAAAGAAATATTATATTATACACACACACACATCGTAGAAGGTGGAAAATAAAAGTGAAGAAGAGAAGGAGTGAATAAATTCTGCGAAGAAGAAAAATTCTATAAATATAATTCTATATTCCTTTTAACTCAAATCTCCTCTTAGATTTGTAATTCTAATGGATATGTATATATTTTGTTATACATATTTTTGGGACGGAAAGGAAAAACGAGTCAATTAAAGGAATGGATTCGGATTTGAGAAATTTGGAAAGGTAGGAAGATGAGTGGGAAATTATATAATTTATATATAACACTAGAAGTTATATCATTGAATTTTATTAGACTATTATGCCTATGCAAGATCAGTTGAATTGTAGGCTTAAAATGAATACATTTAATTGAAACCTCGCTTGCATATTCTACAAGTTTTGTAATTATGATGCAATGACATATACACCATGATATGAAAATATTAAAAATTATTCCCCTTAATAATTTAAAGTAAAATGTTGATAAGATTGTGAATTTTGTTCTAGATTTATGTTAGTTGGGTTGCAAAATTTGTTTATTAGTCATTTGAAATTCCCTAATTTAACCTGGAATGTAAATTTCTATATTTTAATTTATTAGGAGCATTGTAGGTACAATTTTGTTGTATTTATTTTCGTATAAATTTACATAGGCTATCAAACTTCAAAACTATGAATAAAAGTGCATCATCTAAAATAATAAGGAATATACCAAAATGAAAGAGATGAGCAAAGTACGGATGTTATTCTCTATAGTTTGCACTATCTATTTCAATATAAGAAAAGAATATTCCTCATAATTTCAAACGGAGCAAAAATCTCAATTTTAGCTGGTTTATGGAAAGTTATAACGGTAATAATTTCCTTCTTGTAAAAGGTAACTCCAATATATTAAAATATAGAAGTGAATGTTGTTTGTAGAATGTACATATAAATGTATGTTCTGAAATTTGTAAATGTAGGAATTAGTGAGCATATTACATATAGCCATGCCTAATACTTAAATATATATGTATATAAGGCAAATAATAAAGCATATTCATTTTATGTCAATACTTGCAGTAGGTATGATTAGGACGATTAAATATTAATAGCATAGTAAATCATAGGATTAGGAGGTGGCAATAAAAAAGCGGTAGTAACTCCAACATTTATGAATAATGATTGCAATATTAATGGGCAATAAATACACATATAATTGAAGTTACGTAAATCAAATGGGCAAATAAATGTCGTTAAGGGGATTAATTATGGAAATAAATATGACATTTATGGAGGAAGAGGAATAGACATAATAATTCAGATTTGAAATTAATGAAATAGACATAATAAGTAAGATTTGAAATGAACGAATAAATATCATTTTTTATTATCCAATTTGAGCAATGATGATCATTTATTAAGGAAAATTAATTGGGGGTAAAAGAATAAGTGTCATTTAAATGGCATAAAAAGGAAATGAAGAATACATGAAGTAAGTGTATAAGATAGGAAAATGTTCATATCAAATAAATAAATTAATACTAATGAATAAACGTAGGAGACAATATAATTTATATAGGTGAAATTATATATCCTCAACAAAAATTTTATAACCAACGTGAATTAGTAGGCCTAGCCCAATTTTTAGGTTTAGGATAAATGGCTTGGTTTAGTATGGGTTGGAATGTGAGGTCACTAGAGTTACATAACAGAATTCTGCCATTCACCTAAAGGCTACTAGCAATTGTATACATGTACTACTAATGTGGGACATCTCCAACTATAGGACCCGTGGAGAAGGGATATATGTTCATGCATAGGTATGAGAAAATATACCAAGGGTTCATCTCGGATTTGAAGTATTAAATGTCTCGGTACCTTTAGGGATGTCAAGGGGTTTACTTTGGGGTGGAAGATACTAAATGACCCTTGGTTCTGCCTCCTCCTTATTTAAGAAGTTTTAAATAACCTACGACAATGCCTAATCCGGAAACGGTGTTTGTTTCATTTCTAACTAGAGGTATTAACTAACTGGAATTGGCATTTTTCTTGACTTATATTAGGTAAGCCTAATTTGTATTTCAGCTGTGGGAGGTCTACGGGCTATTTTAGTTTTATTTATAGACCGATATTTGGAAGTAGTGTTATATAAAAGCTTTCACTCGAGCGGTCGTTAACAAAGACTTGGGTTATGCCCTAATGAATTTTGCTTCCTATTAGTGTAGAATCTTTATGGGATACACAAAGACCATAAAGCTTAATCAGTTGACTGTTTGTTGGAGGTGGGCTAGTTAACCCTTAGATAAGTCTATGGAATGCATTAGAAATACGACTAATTAAACTATAAAGCCGAATATAAGGGTCACCGACCTTTACAGCTATGGCCAGTAGACTGGCAATTATGTTATAGGAAGCACGCTTCGAGGTTGAGGTATTAAATTGCCATTGGGTCTACCTTCTTTCTATTTAAGAAGTACTATAAGGCTAGGATTTCCTTTTTGGGTAGTACAAAACTTATATATATAAGCATATATATAGTTATAACTTGGATAAGGTTGGATATATTGTACACAGATAGGGAATTAAGTGAATAAACCATGAATAATAGACATAACATTTAAATAGAAATCAATCGACAAAAGCTAGTGTTATGGATAGAGTATGTAATTTTCCAATCGCCATAACGTTGTTCCAACCCCCTCACCATTGCAACCCACATTATAGATTTAGAGGGACAGGCCACCAATTCAAGATGGGAACGGTGAACAGAGAAGTATCCTCATTTATGCTTAGCACTGATAAGGTAGCTAGATATCCAAAGAATAAAATTGATTCCAAGGTAGTAGCTTAGTTGGTATATGTGTTTTATTATATCTTAGTATTCTACCGTGAGTTCTCTCTTTGATATACTTATGTTTACTATAGGTTACCAAAACCAATGATCCGTATCCTAATTGACATGGGTTTCAATTTAGTCAAAATTCTAGCCTATTAAGGTGCGAGTTGTTACAGCCACCCCAAAGGTGTTTGGGAACAACCAATAGTGTAGTGGCAGTACGATGAACTTGGATACGGCCCAAAGACTCTGACATGAAACTTATTACATAAGATGAAATAAATTGACCAAGCATAAAATGGACATAACCCGTTAGAATGCCTATTAAAAATTCTCAAACATTAAAAACAAATTATGAGTTTCTTATCAATATCGAGAAAAAGAATTGTTAGTAATTATAATTTCTCAGTTGTCGATAAGCCATGAAGAGTATAGACTCTAACAGATGGTGTGATGCAATAAATCCAGAATGGATTCCAAGTACATTATCAAAATATGATTTTGATGCTTATACCAAAAAGGATATGATCCATCAGCCGCAAGTGTATATTCAAGAAGATTAAAGCAGTTCGAATTATATAAAGCGGTATTGTTTGGAGATGACTTATTTGATTTCAAATGTGGAAATTAGTGAAGTAATTTTTCTAGTCAACATGCTTATGTCCATTCAAATTCAATGCGAAATTATTGCACAATTCGATTTTGAGTCTCAGCACATTAATGTCGAAACAAAACTTCTAAGTAGTGATTTAGAAGATACTATTTACACATAGCAGCCAAAATGTATCAATGGAAATGATAATATGATTTGAATGTTTTGGATATAATCCAAGAATGGATACAACAATAGGATATGATAATCATTAGAGTTAAACAAATATTTTGACATAAATATCAAATAGTTTGATCTTCACTCAAAATGCAGAGGAAGAGTGTGTTTGTCAGCAAGAATATTAAAAGGCGCTAACTCTATGTAAACAACAAATGTCTAATTGTTAACAATGTACCCATGTTAAATGGATTTAGTATGCTTGTTTAATTATCGATGTAGGATTTGGTATAAAAGGATGTTGGGACTATCTTAGTTTATATACACAAACACCATATTAAAACGTTTAATATGGATCATATGATGTTGATCCCTTATGCATTGGTAATAGGGATCATCACATATGTTATGTTTTGTGGTGTATTATATCTCAGTTACACACTTGTTGCATTAAAGGAATATCAAGTCTAAGGTAAAATCACTATGTGGTTGTTAAAGGTGTTCTTGAGTATAGAAATGAAAAAACCCTTATGATGGAGTGCTCGGACTCGAACTTCATAATTGGTATATCAAATATAGTAAGTCAATCCTAAATTCATGCTCAACCTTAGTTAAGGAGCTTTAAGTTGGAAATGCTCCAAACAAGAGGTTGCAGCTAATTCAACCAAAAGGCTAGGTACATTAACTTGAATAGCACGGTAATAAAAGTAATGTGTATATATACACAAATTTATGTTGGGTTATGGGTGATTCCAAATGTCGAGAATCCCATGACACTATTATGTGATAATAATGCCACGATATAGATCGTGAAAGAACGTAAACTCATAAGAAGTCAAGAAACATACTATAGTACCTAATATTTTAGAGTACCATAGCATGGGGGAATAAATTTAAATTAAATGACAAACTAAGATTTATTATGAGATGAATAAAATAAATGAAGAATGAATGGATGTAGAAAGAGGAATATTGATTTATAAAGCTAGGCTAGAAGGGGCCATAGCCCAAAGTTCAAAATTAAATAACTCCCTACATCATGTTTGTCCTCCATTTTGTCACTGCTCACTAAAAAACAAAAGAAAACAAATCTCTAAGAAGCAATGTCTAGGCCGATCATTACCTCCTTAAATTTCAAAAGAAAACGAGTAAAATGAAAAGTAGAAGAATCCAAACTCTCTACTTCAAGAAGAAGAAAATGATAAAATAAAGTTTCTTAATCAACATGAGTAAAAACTAGCTCTAAAACTCACCCTATCACATGTAAATTCAGATTTTGTACTTGATTGAATTTTTTGGATGATAGAAATCATGTATGAATGACTCATCATAGTTTGGTTATATTTAGGAATTTAAATTAAATTATTTCACTCAATTTTTAGGGAAAATCGTAGATCAATCTTCATCAAATGATTCAAAATTTTAGTATGATGTTCTTAAAGATGAAACATAGATAATTTTTTTATTTCATAATTTTTGGAGGTCTTTGCTTTGGTATGTGATGGCTTAGGAGGGGGTTTAGCTCACGATAGTTATAACATTACATCACACGATAACATTTGTCTAGCCATCATACGATAGTGTAGCGCTATTAAAAGTGCAATAGCCTAGGAAGTTGATAAAAACACGATGACTATGGGTAGCTAATGCACGACAACTTGACTCTACGTCTGAAGGCTAAGAGATAGACAAGACACGAAAATTAAATACAACTTGAGATAGTTTGGCAAGCTATATTTTCCTAAGTAATATGTAGTGACAAACCCTAAAATTGAATGACTTTAGGAAATAATAAGTTTAAAGTAATATAACTTATTTAAAAGAAGAGAATTAAAAATAAATCGGATAAAATTTATGATGATGACTTACATAATAAGAAATATTAAGTGTAACATACGGCCTTAGTGGAAATGGGATATCTAAATATGATGATATAATCTATAACTGGATGAAAAGGCTGTGTAGCTACCAAATATGTATTCATGACAATAAACTTGGCAACAATTATGAATGGCTTTAATGGCAGACATAGGTTAATAAACGATGCTACATATATGTAATAATTAAAACCTATGGATTAAGGCTTGTGTAGTATCCAACTTATATATTCATGACAATACACAAGATCGGTGTAGTGGGGCTTATATGGCTTATCCAAAATGTCTATTCATGGCATTATATTCAATAAATGAGGAAATAAAGCCTTCATGGCCACCCAATTATCCATTCACTATAAATTTAAGAGAAAATAAGACAAAACACCTAAGTAGGAATTTAAGTGTGAGTGTAGTTATTGAATTGGGAAGGTAAGACCTAAGTCGCAATTTGGCATGAAAGGACCAAAGAACTAGTCAAAAATGTGTGAAGAAAATCTCACATTCGTAATGAATTGTTTTTTATTAGTAATGTTCGTGTCATGATATGATAATAATGATTTAGTTAACAAGGGAAAAATCCATTCCATGCTCCAGTGGTGTGGTCTCACTATTTGTTTTCTTATAAGGTATAATTTTTTCTCATATCAGACTTTATGGCATACCTGTGTTTTTATTTTTTCTCACAAACTCATGGGTACTCATTTGAGTAGGCTAAGTTTATGGATTAGACAGGTAGGTATTGAAGGACAAATAAAGATTACAAAGATGAAGCTGAAGGCTTTCTATTTAAATAAAGATATTTGGGAGTTTCCACTATGTAAAACTAAAGTTTATAATTGGTTATGTGTGGTGTCGGCATCTTCATATGTCAGATACACACAACACTATTTATGCTCTATTTATATATACCCATATAAGGGAATGATTTGGGTTAAATAATGTAATGACATTTGTAAAAACTTTTAATGTTATGGGAAAGATATTTAGCTACTCTGTTTACTTAATGTTATGAGAAATTTTTTATATGCTCAAACTTTGTCACTTGAAAATAATTCCGGTGATGATCGAAGCATCATTGGTGTTCATTTTTGGGTTTCAAAGTAGGGGTTGTTACAACTTGGTATTAGAGCTTAGGTTAGAGAATACCTAAGTAATACGTACCTTAGTACAAACTATATAGTATAAAAGAACACATTGGGGAGGGTATACACTATATATATAACGAACTTGTAATTTGAGATAGGGGTGTGTGTGTGTATGTATGTATGTATGTATGTATATATATATATACCCTCTACAATTTCTCTCATTCTCTTTACCTCTATTTCCTACAAACCCTTGCTTATCTTGAAGGCAAAAATGGATCTACATAATCGACGTCTGACCTTAAGAAGTACGAGAGAAAATCCTAGTAGAGGAGAGGACAATACACAAACCAACACCCAAGAAGGGGAGACGGCACAAGAGGTTCATAGGGAAGTTAGAACTGAAATGCCTGCCCTGACTGTAGAGAATATGGATATAAATGTACTTTTTAGCAATTTTTGGCAAACTTAGTACAGCAACAAATACCACCGTTGGCCCAGAATTTAGAAAGGGGCCCAATGCAGCTAGAAAGAGATGACTTTGTTAAGGTAAAATATTTATGGAGCTTGGGATGAGAAACATTCAACGGGACTCAATAGGCATTGGAGGCTAATGATTTGTTATTAGTATGTGAAAGGATTTGTGAGGATTTAGGTTTGACTGAGGCTTAGAAGGTGAATCCATGTCTAGGCAATTTAAGGGACTAGAAAGTATTTGGTAGGGAGCTACAAGAGTTTAGATTACTGGGTAAGAAATTATTTGTGAAAGATTTAAGGAGAAGTTGAGGAGTAATATATATCTAGCTCGAAGTTGTAGACGAATTTCAGAGATTTGTGAAGTTGTAGTAAGGAAATATGACCGTGCTAGAGTATGTGTAGAGGTTTAATGTATTGTCTAAGTATGAAGTTGATTTGTTTATGGCCCCAAGGAAGAAGGTGGAAAAGTTTGTCCCAGGTTGAGGCTGGGATTGAGTGATAGGAGAGCGGCTGATCTAGCACTTCCATTTGATAAAGTAGTGGATATGGCAAGGAGGTATAAGCTAATGTATGTTGAAAAATGGGGCATGGGGTAGAAAGCTCAAGTTGAGAAGAAAAGGAAGTTTGATGGCAAGAAGGGTCAGAAGCATAAAGGAAAGCCTCACGAAGGAGAAGAAAGAAAGGATTTTGTTGATGTGACTTGATATAATTATAGAAAGAGGAGGCACTACGCAGTAAGTGTCTAGAGCCAGTAGGTGCAGTGATGGTTAAGTGTGCTGTTTGTTATAAGCCTAGTCGCTAGAAGAAAGAATTTCCCGAGTTAAAGCCACTAAAGATTTTTTTCTTTGGAAGAACATCGGTCGAGCCAAGCATTAAGGAGAAGGGAAAGAAAGTTGTGTTGGGTGGTATGATTTCAATCTCCAGTACTCTCATTAGAGTTCTCTTTAATACTAGGGCCACCCATTCTTTAATCTCAAAAGATGTGATAAACAGGTTAAAGTTAGAAATTTCTTATTTAGAGACGTCTTTATGTATGGTTGATTCGATCAGTGAGTATGCTACTCTAGGATTAAAATGCACTGACCCTATGTTTGAATTTTGTGATCGTATGTTTGTTTGTGACCCATATGTGTTTGACTTAGTGGGCTACAGGGTAATTTCGGGTATGCATAGGTTAGTGCGCAATGACGCTAGGATACTTTATGTTGATCGAGTTATCTCTCAATGAAATCCAAGTGAGGAGAAAAGAACCATGGTGGCGTTAGATGTAACTGATGCAAAGTCAAAATTGACGTTGTATGCATTGGAGAAACTGGAGGATAAGATAAGTAGATTCTTCATAGTCCAGGAATTAATGGATGTTTTCGAACCAGTATTAGGATTGCTGCCTAGAAGGGCGAATGAAATCTGAATAGATTTGATGTCTAAGGCACAGCCTATTAGCAGACCACCAAGCAAAATCAAGCCTAAAGAGATGGAAGAATTGATGAAGCAGTTGATGGAACTTGGGCATAATAGTTTATCGTGTTAAATAGCTCGTTGACGTAAAGAAGTCAGATGGAACATTACGAATGTATATTGTTTATTGGTTGAATAAAGTAACAATGAATAATCGTTATCTGATGCTTAGGATAGATGACTAGTTTAACGGATTGAGTGGAACTAGAGTATTCTCGTAGGTAGATTTGGAAATGGGATTCCATCAACTGAGGACATTATTCCATTGACTACGTTTAGAACAAGATACAGTTCATGCAAATGGTTAGTTATACCCTTTGGACTGAATAACGTCCCAGCTTTCTTTGTATATCTTATGAACCAAATCTTTCACGATCAATTGGATATATTTGTGTTGGTCTTCATCGATGATATTTTAGTATATTCTAAGAATGAGTGAGACCATGCAGTCCATGTTAGATTGGTATTGGAGACATTGAGACAGCATACTTGATGACAAAATTTTCGAAGTGCCACTTTTGGAAATGGGAGGTGAAGCTTCTCGGTGATGTTTTTTTGGAGAATGGATTAGCAGTAGATCCATCAAAGTTAAAGACCATTAATTGTTGGAAGAGACCAACAACAATCACAAAGATAAGGAGTTTCTTAGGCTTAGCAGGCTGTCACCGTGGGTTCATTAAAGATTTCTTATGTATAGCAGCACCCATGCTAAGCTGAACAAAAATAATGAGAAGTTCATGATGACAGATATATATGAAGGATCGTTTTAGGAGTTAAAGAAGCTATTGACGAATGTTCCTATCTTCATCGTGCCTGAATGAAATCAGGAGTTAGCCCTATATTTCGATGTAAAAAGGGTGAGTCATAACTTATGCTTTAAGGCAATTGAGGTTGCATCAAGTTAGATTATTTGACTCACAATTCGGAGTTGGTACCAGTAGTTTTCGCATTGAAAATTTGGAGACATTACCTTTTTGGAGAGCAGTTCAAGCTGCATATGGACCACAAGTCCCTTAAGTGTTTATTCTCTCAGAAAGAGCTGAATATGATGCAATAGATATGGTTAGTGCAACGACCCCGGATTTTGGCATTAATATTTTAATAAATATTTAATCCAATTACATAAAATGTAAACAAAGTATAAAGCGAAACCAGAAAAACATATGTATATGAATTGTGAAAACTAGAAGTTAGTAAAAAAAGGTGTACAAACTACCTAAAAACTATATGTTTACGGTTGCAATGCAAGAAGACAAAATGTTTACATACATAATATCCATGTTCATAAAATAAAAAGATAAAACAAAATAATCTTCATTCACAAAACCCAAATGCCTACCTGCAAAGTGTATATTTACATACAAATATACTCATACAGCAAAAATGATAGTATGTAAACATATTAAGAAACCTTGGCATTAAATGCCATCATCTCAGCCAATATCTAGGTCAATTCAAATATTTAGAAAAATCTGATCAAATCTTAACAAAGAAGCTTAACCAGATAACACCTTCCTTATTACATCCTGTTATCTTCTATATATGTATACATCTTTCTATTTAGTTCGTTCAGCAACCATAAGAAAACCAGAGAATAAGAAATCAGCATCTTCATCTTTTCAAAATTAAAAACGTCACTCAATTCAAACCAAAAACAGAAAAGAACCCAGGGCAGATTCATACTACAGGTTTTCATATCATCAAAGTATTCTCTGTTCAAAGATTTTCAGGAAAGTAAACATAATTTTTAAAGCTTTAAGTTAATTAAAAACAGTTCATGATTCATTAGTAATATAGTTTGTATATGCTTCAGTTTGAATAAAATTTTGGGTTGCTTTGTAGCTCTCTGCTATTTGTTACAGGATTTATATTTCTGTTCAAACTCAAATTGTTCTCGCCAAAACATTGTTAAGCTTTAAGTTTTCAACTGAATCAAGATGTCTAAACTTAAATTAAGATTTTTAAAAGCTGATTTAAAACTATGTTTGTAAAATATACCACTGTAACTCGTTTTACAGGAAATCAAATAATAAATTGATAAAATTCATTGATGTAAAATGTTAATTCGTGTCCATAAGTTGAATTATTACTTCAATTTATGATTTTTAAAACAAAAACGAAGATTTTTAGTTTGGGATTCTAAGAGCAGTTTGTATGTGAACCAAACTGCATCTTTACCAATTACAGATCATTAATCCAATAATTACTGTTGAAATTTGGATTGAAGCAAGTGTAAAAATCATTGATTTTGGGAAAATTATCTGATAATTTTGCTATTGCATAAATTAAGGGAACCAGATCATTTTTGGGTTTTGTTTGGAGTTTTTGGTCCTGTGTGTAATGTGACGAGTACGACTCCTATACGTGATCGAGTGTCACGAGGCTCTAGTGGAAGGTTGCTTAGAGTGTTGATGTGGTGTGGATGAATTCTAAGCACCTTCGATGGTCTGTGCGGCGGTGGTGAGTGGTTTTAGTTAGTGGTCGTGTTTGTAGTATTTTCGAGCATAATGCTTTTTTTATTTCGAATATTTGGCGCTAAATCGAGTTTGGTTTTCATGTTTTTGTGTGATTTGTAATTTGCCTGAGGCGTTGGTGTTCGCCGGAGCTAAGGCTCGTCACCGTGCACGTGTACGGCATGAGGATGGTGTCAGCGTCGTTGATGGGTGAACAATCTCGAGTCGTTGCTCGAGTTGTCTATGTGTTTCTTCGAGTTTTGGGCTGAGTGCGTGAGAGGGATCCCTGATACTATAATCTATGTTTAAACTTAAACTTAACTACTGAAAAAAGAGCAAAAAAGAAGAAGAAGAAGATGCGTACGGGTGTAACGGTGAAGAACTTGAAGTGATACTCGAGTAAACACAGGAGAGTCTCGGGTGGTTTTAGTTTCAAAACTGCAGTATTATAAAAGAAATGAAGTAAGCAGATTGTTTTTCAACAGTTTTAGCACTATAAACTAAATAAGTGTTTAACAGTTTAAGTTAAAAACTTAATACAAGTTTTAATTATCTTAGTCAATGCTTAACAATGTTGTAAACCCTTAATTATTATTTTAATTAAGTAATTAGTTTAAGTTAAGTATAAAATTAATTAACATTTAAAGTTTGTAGTTAGTAGTAAATTGATTTTCAAAGTTCAAAGAAAAAGATTTCTTTTAAATGTTAATTAAGATAAATAATTAATATTAATTAATTATTTTTGGAAAGTAATTAAGAATAATTACTTTATAATTGTAATTAGAGATTGGTTAATTAATGATTTAGTAATAAATAAATTTGTAATTAACTACTTAAAGTTAACTAATTTATGATTAGTAGTTAAGTAATATAATTAAGAATTAATAATTGATTAATTAAGTAATTAGTGGTTAATAAATGGATGATTAAGTTTTATTAATTAATAATTAAGGTTATTAATTAATGATTAAGGGTAATTAATTAAGTAATTAAGGTTAAATTAATTGATTAAGAAGTAATTAATTAAATTATGTGAAATGAAATAACTAATTAATTAAATGATCAATTCTCAAGTAATTGATTAAAATTAATTAATTACAACAAAAATTAAAGATGTTTACTCATGAATGTTGTATAAGTAGAATATCTAATTTGTGATATTTATTTGGTGATATTCTGTGATGTTTCTATGCTATGCCTTGATATATCTATGATGATTGTGTATGATTAGTTAGTGATAAACATTATGTGAATGTAAAGTGTTGAATTAAACTATTTAAACTATTAAACAACTTGGCCTTTAAAATGGCGTCTGTATTTCGATGAGACTGGGATCACGTGTCATTTATGATTATCCGAAAACCACATCGATCCAAATTAAACGTCAGGTTGTGAATTCTTAAGTGAAGATCGAGATGGTGTTTCAGAATGCAAGGGCTATTGTCGTTGACTCTGAGGGTGATTCCAAAATGAGTGTAACGAAATAATGCATTCGGTTTCGTTCGAACCCGAAACGAACTTGTATGGATTGAATGCTTTCAGCACATCGTCGGGTGGACGATGAGCATTCTAAGAGATATGTTCTATAAAGGTAATCACAGCCTCAAGCCTCATCAACCGGGAATGGCTAAAACAGGGGATGTGCATCAAGGTTAGGTGGGTCATGCCCAAGCAGGACGAGATATACCCTTGTCTAGTTGTCCCTTTTTATTTCGGCTGTGTGGGCGGTTGCTAGCTACAACCGCGGGGTTATCTTGTTCGGGACTGGTCAGTAAGGAATGGTTCCGACCTTGTGTTGTAGGGGGTCGGGTGTGATCCTCGGTACGGTGATCTAGGCCCCGTACCGTGATGGGCGGTACCCAATAACCCTGCCATTGTATGGAATCCAATTTCTAATAAGAGCCGTATGTTTTGATTGTGCCCATCTATGTTGAAAGTGAGATGTAAGCATTTCAGCTATTTCTG
This sequence comes from Allium cepa, assembly GCA_030765085.1. Classification (NCBI taxonomy): domain Eukaryota; kingdom Viridiplantae; phylum Streptophyta; class Magnoliopsida; order Asparagales; family Amaryllidaceae; genus Allium; species Allium cepa. Next base: position 241,889,383 of record CM060944.1, read on the forward strand.
TATTTTACTTGAAAACCCTAGACACTATTATAATATCACTGGATTTCCTATAAATTATTTTGGTTAGCGTAAGGTAAAAACTTACCCGTATTTATGTGTGGGAAGTCTTACGTGATACCTTTATTTTCAAATGTTTTCAAAGTTAAACAACTTTAAAACGTTTACTCATACCAGACCCATGTCTGACCCGGACTTTATTTTTTTTGTTTTTCATAAACTCTTGGGTACTCAGATTTTTATGAGTAGCCAAGTGATAGGTTTTGGATTTTGATTTCTGGAGGAGCTTGGAGCAAGAGTTCCAGACGTATATATATCTACCTAGTTCTGTTGTGTCAGTTAGTGTTTGTTGTATTTTGGGATGTATGTAGTGACAAATGTATATATGGCTGTCATGTGTATGATATTGTGTAACTATGATATATGTAAACTATGCAATAGTTATGTGATGTATTATATTTTGTTCCGTTTCCACTGTGAGATTCTGATGTAGTTTATCTTTCTTTCTATTCTTTTCTATTTCTGTCCCTTTCTTTTCTTATTGATGATACGTCTTTCTGTGAGTAGAAAGGCGGGTCGTCACAGTTGGTATCAGAGCGCTAGGTTGAGCGAATACCTAGGCTCTTGAATGATTTCTTTCTTGAGAGAGCGTATTTGTAATTTTGATATATATATATATATATATATATATATATATATTTCTACCTATTTGTTGGGTAACCTGTTCTGGTTTTCCAATATAAGTTATAAAGGTAGATAGGGAGTGGTGTGTGTAACACGACTACCAATGGTTGGAGTTTGAATGTTTGAGGTTGGAAGTGTATATATCGAGACTGTAGACCTATTACCGTCTCGAGTGAACTTTGGGTGGTGTAAGGATTTCATTGATCTCTGAAGGAAAACTGTTAAGGTTCGGAGTTCATCTTTGAAGTGTAAGTTTGGATGAGCTAGATTTTAGATATGTCGGTTGGATAGAAGCAAGTCATGATATCTTGATTCCTCAGGATGTAGTAGCTGTGTGATGAGACATAGTGACTATGGATGTCTTCGAAGATGTTTCTTTGGAACAAGTTAAGGAAGTATGTTTGCTTCGGTGTTGTGGCTAAGTTCAGCAGGGTGCTTCTGTTTGGTTCGAGGTCCGAGTTTCTCGAAGAGCTTTGGATAGGAAGTCTTTGGGCATCTGGGTCAGCAATATAGCTCGAAGTGTTCTATGTGCCGTAGAGAAGGTTTTCTGGTTAGCGGTTTTTCTTGAGGTAATTTCAGAAGTAGCAAAGTGGATCCATTTCTTCAATGGATTGGCTCGATAAGTATAAGGCTGCTTTGAATTATGATGAGAGAACAGTTTCGCTGGAAACTGATTTGGGTTGAATTGCCAGAGTGCCGGTGATTCAGCCTAGTAGGAGGATGGCTCCTAGAGAGAGGAAAGAGTTAGTTAAGCAGACTTAGGATCCTTTGGAGAAGCGATTGATTAGGCCCAGCTTTTCTTGTTGGGGTTCTCCTGCAGTGTTTGTCACTAAATCGGATGGATCGCTAAGGTTCTATTTGACTATAGAGAATTGAACAAAGTGGCTATTCAAAACAAATATCCTCTTCCTCGTATTGATGATCTTTTTGAACAGTTGCATGGAGCTTCTATCTTTTCTCAACTAGATTTAGCTTCGGGTTTCCATCAATTAAGAGTAGCTGAGGACAGTATCCCTTTGACTACATTTGGAGGACCGAATTATTTCTATGAATGGTTGGTTATGCCGTTCGGGTTAACCAACGCTCCTGCTTACTTTATTGATCTAATGGATCGAGTCTTTAGGGATGTACTGAATAAGTTCGTTCTAGTGTTCATCGATTATATTCTGGTCTATCTATGTCTGAAGAAGAGCACAAGCAGCATTTGAGGATAGTGTTGGAGACTCTGAGGAGGCATGTTTTGAAGGCGAAGTTCTCTAAGTGTCATTTTTAGAAATCGGAAATCAAATTTTTAGGGCACATTGTTTCTGGAGAAGGTATCTCTGTAGATCCTGCGAAGGTCAAGACTATTCTGGAATGGAAGCAACCGAAGTCACCGACTGAAGTTCACAGTTTTCTGGATTAGCTGGCTACTACAGGAAGTTTATCAAGGACTATTCTAAAATTTCTTCACATCTGACTAAGTTGATAAGGAAAGGAGCTAAATTCAAATGGACAACCCAGTGTGAAGAAGCTTTCTGGGAGTTGAAGACGAGGCTAACCAGTGCACCAGTGCTAGCTATTCCGGATGGGAAGAGCAAATTTGAGGTAAATACTGATGCTTGTATAGTTGGAACGAGAGCAGTTTTGATGCAGAATGGAAGAGTAATTGCATATGCGAGTCGGCAATTAAAGCCACATGAAAGGAACTACGCTACGCACGATATTGAATTGTTAGCCATTGTTTTTTGCTTTGAAGATTTGGAGCCATTATCTCTTGGGAGAGAAGTTTGAGTTATTCACGGATCATAAACCATTGAAATATCTTTTCCCTCAAAAGGATCTTAATCTGAGGCAGCAGCGATGGGTCGAGTTTCTGACATCATATGATTTGGATATTTTGTATACTTCGGGGAAAGGCAAATGTTATTGCTGATGCTCTTAGCAGGAATGCAGTTCTGTCTCTTTTGGAAGTTATTCCATCTTTCCAGGAAAGAATCGTAAGTAAGAAAATGGAGGATGGATCTTTTGAGGAACTGATTCTTGGAACTAAGGACGGTCGATATTCTGATTTCAAGGTTGACGATCGAGGTGTTTTGAGGATTAATGGCCGTTTGTGTGTACCTAATATAGATGGATTGAGGCAAGAAGTCATATCTGAGTATTATCACTCCAGACTGAATATTCACCCAGGAATCTCTAAGATGTATATAGATATGAGAAGAGTTTTCTGGTGACCGAGCATGAAGTGGGATGTAGCTGCTTTCGTAAATAGTTGTGTTATCTACCAGTGGGTGAAAGGAGATCAGCAGAAGTCAGCCGGTTTGTTGCAGCCTTTGGAAATCCCAGAATGGAAATGGGAGATGATTTCTATGGATTTCATCGACGGTTTTCCAAGAACCAAGAAAGGAAACGATGGAATATGGGTTATTGTGGATCGGTTAACTAAGAGCCTCCATTTTATACTGGTTAAGGCAACTCGTATTGTAGATTCTCTGGCAGAGATTTTCTTGAGGGAGATAGTCAGATTGCATGGTGTTCCTGTTAGCATAGTAAGTGATCGTGATCCTATTTTTACCAGCAAATTCTGGGAGGCTCTGCAATCAACTTTGGGAACAAGTTTGAGATCGAGTACAGCCTATCATCCTCAGACATATGGACTGACGGAAAGACTGAACCAAATTCTAGAGGATATGCTGCGAGCTTGTGTTTTGGATTTTGGTGGATCTTGGGAAGACCATCTTCATCTAGTAAAATTCTCCTATAATAACAGTTACCAAGCGAGTATCAAGATGGCACCTTATGAAGCTCTGTATGGAAGACCTTGTAGATTCCCATCCTGTTGGATAGAGTCGAAAGATCGTCTTGTGCTTGGGCCAGATTTGATTTGTGAAGCTTCGGCTAAAGTTGTGCTTATCAAGTAAAGGATGAGAGCTGCTCAGGACCTTCAGAAGAAGTATGCAGATAAGAGAAGGAGACAATTAGAATTTGAGATTGGTGATTTAGTTTTATCAAAGTTTCCCCGATTAAAGTAGCTGTTAAATTCAGAAAGACGGGAAAACTTGCCCCGAGATATATCGGACCATTTCGGATTTTGGAAAGGGTTGGTGTTGTAGCTTACAGAATTGAATTGCCAAAACGGATGTCTGGAATTCATAATGTATTCCATATATCCCATCTAAGGAAGTTTTTTCATGATCCATCATTAGTTGTAGAGCCAGTAGTTCAGGGAGATGAGGAAGTTGAGCCGAATTTGACTGTGGTCAGGAATCCAGTTCAGATTGTTGATCAAGACGAGAGGCAACTCAGGAGCAAGGTAGCGAAGCTTGTCAAAGTGCAGTGGAGCAAGGATCCCAGAGATTGCACCTGGGAAACTCTGGATAGTTTTGGGAAAGCTTATCCCGATTTGTGTCCAGATAGCTAGTGATGTTTGTTAGGATAGATTGTTTGATTGTTTGCTAATGTATGAATCATATGTATGTTTGAATGGTTGATATAACAGCTTTTGAATTATCTTTTGTTTCAAATTTCGAGGACGGAATTCTTTTAAGGGGGGAATAATGTAACGGCACTGGATTTTGGCATTAATATTTTAATAAATATTTAATCCAATTATATAAAATGTAAACAAAGTATAAAACGAAACCAGACAAACATATGTATATGAATTGTGAAAACTAGAAGTTAATAAAAACAAGTGTATAAACTAAAACCTGAAAACTACATGTTTATGGTTGCAATGCAAGAAGACAAAATGTTTACATACATAATATCTATGTTTATAAAATAAAAAGATAAAACAAAATAATCTTCATTCACAAAACCCAAATGTCTACCTACAAAGTGTACATTTACATACAAATATCTTCATGGAGCAAAACATAATGATAGTATGTAAACATATTAAGAAACCTCGGCATTAAATGTCATCATCTCAGCCAATATTTAGGTCAATTCAAATATTTAGAAAATCTCATCAAATCTTAACAAAGAAGCTTAACGGGATAACACCTCCCTTATTACATCCTGTTATCTTCTATGTATGTATGCATCTTGCTATTTATTTCGTTTAGCAACCATAAGAAAACTAGAGAATAAGAAATCAACATCTTCATCTTTTCAAAATTAAAAACATCACTCAATTCAAACCAAAAACGGAAAAGAACCCAGGGCAGATCCATACTACAGGTTTTCATATCATCAGTATTCTCTGTTCAAAGCTTTTCATGTGAGTAAACATAATTTTTAAAGTTTTAAGTTAATTAAAAACAGTTCATGATTCATTAATAATATAGTTTGTATATGCTTCAGTTTGAATAAAATTTTGGGTTGGTCTGTAATTCTCTACTATTTGTTACAAGATTCATATTTCTATTCAAACTCAAATTATTCTCACCAAAACATTGTTAAGCTTTAAGTTTTCAACTGAATCAAGATGTTTAAAATTAAATTAAGATTTTTAAAAGCTGATTTAAAACTATTTTTGTAAAATATACCACTGTAGCTCGGTTTATAGGAAATCAAATAATAAATTGATAAAATTCAATTGATGTAAAAAGTTAATTTATGTTCATAACTTGAATTATTACTTCAATTAATGATTTTTAAAACAAAAACGAAGATTTTTAGTTTGGGATTCTAAGAGCAGTTTGTATGTGAACCAAATTGCATCTTTACCAATTACAGATGATTGATCCAATAATTACCGTTGAAATTTGGATTGAAGCAAGTGTAAACATCATTGATTTTGGGAAAATTATCAGATAATTTTGGCATCGCATAAATTAAGGGAACCAAATCATTTTAGGGTTTTGTTTGGAGTTTTTGGTCATGTCTGTAATATGACGAGTACGACTCCTATACGTGGTCGAGTGTCACGAGGCTCTGGTGGAAGGTTGCTTAGAGTGTTGACGTGGTGTGGATGAATTCTGAGCGCCTCCGGTGGTCTATGCGGCGGTGGCGAGTGGTTTAAGTTAGTGGTCGTGTTTGCAGTATTTTCAAGCATAATGCTTTTTTTTTATTTCGAATGTTTGGCACTAAATCGAGTTTGGTTTTCGTGTTTTTGTGTGATTTGTGATTTGCCTGAGGCGTTGGTATTCGCCGGAGCTAAGGCTCATCATCGTCCACGTGTAGGCATGAGGATGGTGTCAACGTCGTTGATGGGTGAACGATCTCGAGTCGTTGCTCGAGTTGTCTAGGTGTTTGCTTTGAGTTTTGGGCCGAGTGCATGAGAGGGATCCCTGATGCTATAATCTTTGTTTAAACTTAAACTTAACTACTGAAAAAAAAAGAAAAAAAAAGAAGAAGAAGAAGAATGTGACGCCCCACCTCTATACACACGCTAGCCAAGAACGCTACGGTGTAGTGCTGTCAACTAGCATGGAGAATAAGGTTGTTGAGGAGCGACCATCCATGTGATTGCTTATCACACAGTGGCTATAAATAATCTTCGGAAACAAACATAGAAATAAGCATAACCCAAATCAGTCACAGACATCTATATCACAAAGGCGGAAGAAGATATGAATATATAACTAACACATGAAAGTGTACATCAGAGTAGTGGTCAAAAAGATCCACAATAATACAAAAGAATAGCAACACGTGCGAAAGAATACAACTATGAGTCTATATCTCAAGTGTATACAACAAAAACTGCTAATCTAAATAGTTTGCCAAAAGTCAGAGTAGCAAATCCTAGGAAGAAGTCAAGCAGAAACACCTGTAACATCTCGGTCTGACCCGAGTATTATTTAAGAAAATAATAAACGGATCAGTCTAGCTATAAATATCAGATGACATGGTATAAAATAAAAGATATGGCATAAACATAAAATATCCATACTTACATACTACTATAGGTATGCAAATGATGATCAACAGAAGATCAATCAATAAGAGATAAATCGATATCACAAGAATCTTCTCAAAGATCCAAAGAGGGCATCATACCCTAAACTTGTACTCATAACAAGTCAATGACATAAATTCCAGAAATCAACCCAAGAAATCCAGAAATCACAGAAAAAGGGAAAGAGGCCTATCACATGACGGCCCGAAGACCATGGAGAGCTACCCCATATGGGTGAGTCGGAATCACCCAGATGAGGTCTAGGATAACCAAAAAGCAAAAAGGTATGTGTGAATGGAATCACACAAATGGTGTCTAGCCTAACCTCGCAACAAAAAGGTATGTGTGAGTGCAATCACACAAATGGTGTCTAGACTAACCTTGCGGGCAAAGAGATATGTGTGAGTCGGAATCACACCCATGAGGTCTTGTCTAACCTTGCAAACAAAGAGACATCGCACAATTGCTAGTCTAAATCATAAAATGATCGTCATGATCAACAAGAAGTGTCAATTACACTAAGCTAGTAAATATAAAAGTTTATCTTCGTGTCCCATAACCACTTGCTTAACTTAAATATTTACGAACAAACTGTAAATCTTCACTAGAAAATTGTCACAAGAGGTTCAATCGAACAAGTCCAAGAATTAACCGACGAAGTGAACGCAAGCGTTTCATACCACTTGTTTTACTAAGCCGTTTAATTAAATTTCTCATCCGAGTGAGGTAAAGGTTTGTATATACTAGTAGATTGGAAAACGGTTTAAGAAAAGAGCTTTGCTATTGAAAATAGAGTTAAAATCATTTTGTTGAAAGAGTTTTGATATATACTATTAGTGTTGAAACCTTCATATTTCTAAAGTTGTTATCCCGCCTTTTTAGCAAGGCTTTGATACCAAGCTGTGACGCCCCACCTCTATACCCACGTTAGCTAAGAACACTACGGTGTAATGTTGTCAACTAGCGCGGAGAATAAGGCCGTTGAGGAGCGGCCATCCGTAGTTAGGCCTTACACTAGTATTGGTTATCTCGATAGGAGTGGTATATATATATTCATTCATTTTTCATCTCTGATATATTTACTCCCATCGACATACCCCAATTCCAGTATAAAACGAACTATGATGGTTCATAATAGTTTAGGATAGTAAATATAATAATAACACAGATAATATAAATGCGAAACACAGATAAAACGGAAAGTGTCATATATACAATAACTGGTGTCAGTTACAATACATGTGATACAATACATATGATACAACTACAACTGTCGACACTGGAAGTTACATATACAAGTACATTATCGTGAATAATATACATGAATACATATCTTCCTACACTAATACACTGACTACTAAAAATGACAACGACTACTCCAAAAGATATGAAAAGACTTCATAGCTCTAGCAGCAATCCAAAGCAGGATATCTACAACCTGTAATATCTCGGTCTGACCCGAGTATTAAATTCAAAGAAAATAATGCACGGGCCAGTCTAATTCAAACTCAGTTATTAGAGCACAGAAGCAATAATAATTAAGTAACAAATAGACGACGGTCACAATAAATCTCGTCTATCCGATCCTTAAATAAAGAAATCGGATAACAATAAATATAACACGTAACAGTGTTAAACAACAATCAGCAGATTCAAATCATCAACAAAGATAAGTAAAAAGAATATCAACGAATATAATTTGGAAAACATCAAAATTGCCAAATCGGAAATTAACAACAAAATCTAATTATTTAATAAATAATTAGAAACTCATAATCTAATTATCAAAAAGATAATTAGATATCAACTAAACCATCAAATTAAACCAAATCAGAATACGCCACAAAATATTGAAATTTCAACTAAAATTTCAATTCAGGTAGGGCTGCAGTACACGCACGCGTGCACTTCCTCGCCGCTACAGCATATGGAATACCAAAAGATCATTAAATCAACACAAAAAGAATATCAATAAAACAATACTGTGTAGCTGCAGTTCACGCTTGCGTGCACTGCCTTGCCACTACCGTGATGATCTACTCTAAAGCTCCATACCGTGTGGCTGCAGTTCACGCTTGCGCGCACTGCCTTGCCACTACAGTAATGATGTACTCAAATGGGCACAAGGTCAAACCCGAAATACCGGATTCAACACAGGTGTAATTCCAAAAATCAATATGAAACTCAGGTGCAATCAAAATTGAATAGTGACATGCACAAACACAAGAACATGTCAGAGAAACAAGTCGTAACTACAAAGCTAAGTCACTTACGAAATGCAGAGGTCAAGTCAGTGACTCAACACAACTGCAGCAACAACAAAAATGATCAACTAAGTCTCGACCATAGTTCAAATCGACTAACAGAAAACAGGGACAACAACTTCTCTATTTAATTCTATAAAATTTAATATCCAGTCAAGTGCAAGCATGGATATCATTACAACTTAGCAATGTACAGGCTTCGAGGTGGCACCTCGCGAATACAAGGCAAGACTGCAACAAGATTGCAGTCACGAGAAGGTCAACACCAAGCAATCATAAACAAAGTCGAAGTAAACAAGGCCGAACAACATGTAACAGCAACATTTACCAGTGACACAGGCAAATGTACAGAAGCAACAACAACTACAGGTGCAACATGGAATTGCAAACATATAGACCAAACTTATATGAGCACACACATAGGCAGTGAACATGTGAAACTCAAGCTACCAGTATAAACCATCTCAGAATATAAAGGAATAGCAACAAGGTACAAAGGCAAGGCACCAGTACCACTACATGAATCAGGATAACATGAAGCAGCAACTTATGTACACAAAAACATCATGAACTGGACAATACAAGTGCAGAGCTCGGCTGATCAGCCTTAACCATGAAATGGTAAAGTTCACAACTCGATACAAGGGACTACATGATGGACAAGTATGCAAGTATATGCAATGTGAACCAACAATGCACAATCTAACTGGAGTTAACAAAGTAGAAGTGACGCAAATGCACTGCACTAAACCATACAACATGAAGTGGGAAGTTTATTAACTAGCAGGTGATACACGGCAGTGGACAAAAATTGCAGCAGTTCAAAATGTCAAGCAACAGAAAATCAAGTGAAGACTACAAGCTGAACCAAACATACAGGGACTTGCAAGTGCAACATGTACACGGCAGTTGGGGTAACATGGACACAAAAGTGCATAGTGCATTATTTAGTCCAACAAAACAAGCATATGCAACTGAAACTGTCTCGAAGTGAGGAAACAATTACAAAATCTAATGAAGACACATATAAAAGCACCTGTGAATAAGTTAGCAGTGCCAACAATTATGATAGCAGTTGCATAAGTATCTAACAACTAACGAATGCAACTGAGAAATGAATAATGTGAGCCAACATCAGTGACAAAGCCTCAACAATGAAATGGCTTTAAATAACCATATATAAACACTGCAACATAATCAGAATAGTAGAGAATGAATGCCACAATGAAAAATGCAGTAACAACCGGTACAATGACAAAGACAGTGCAACAATCCTACGAGACCAAAGAATGGCCAGAGAATCACAAAAATCAAACATCAATAAAATCAAGTCGAGGCCGAGACAACGAAAACTAAATAAGCAGACGAGGTCGAACAATTTATAGTTAGATGTGAGTAATAAGAATTACTCACCTTTGCCATGAATGAAGCTGCCGAAGTCCCCTCGAGCACGACCAACATCGAAGCAGCCAGGACGAAGCCGTAGCAACCGAGGAAAAATCGAACGCACAATCTACCAAACTCGATCAACGGAGGAGCAGCTGCGAACGAGCGCAAGTGAAGCAAGTACTCGATCATCAGAGAAGCAGCGAGCAAGGCAACACGCAAACCAAAGAATCGATCAACAAAGGCGTGCTTCGAAAAGCCATAATTTGGATCTAAAAACTCAAGCCCTAATTTCAGAGCGCAAAGAGGAACGAAAGCAAGGCCACCATTTTACAAAAGCAAAAGAAAAAGAAAAAGGAACGGGCAGAAGAAAATGAAAATGGAAAAGAGGGACGGTTATTTTCCTTTGATAACCATCGGTACAAAACAAACAAATGAAAGATATGGGCCAAATTGAGATTGAAGCCCGCAACCATGTTCATCAAATTTTTGAAAGGAATTCAATCCGGGTTTTATAAACTCCAAACAGCAATTTTCTATCGCCATAAACCGTTTAACGATGATTATAAATTGGTGAAAATTCTGGGTTGTTACAGACTCCCCTCCTTAAAGAAATTGCGTCCTCGCAATCATAAGGAATAAATGAACAAATGGTAACAACCATAAAGAACATCATCACAAGATGAAGGAATTTGAAATAGGAAGTTCATCATAAAGAGCTTGAAAGAGTAAGCCTGAACGTGTTTGCTCGATGAATTCTCAGGATTCCTAAGTGCAATCCTTAGGATTTGAGAACCATTGAACTACCGCAAGAAAAACATCTTTATTTTGAAGGTGCTACACCCCGAAGCAATGATGTGAATAGAAGGTTGCTCAAAAGTCAAATAGTCAAAACTTCCATTTCTTCAACAACACTGGGCTCAAGAATAAAAATCGAAAATCCCTAAGGCATTTCCGTAATTGGAAGACGTGGAAAACGTCATGAATAGCAGAAAATTGAGCCGGTACACCGGCGTAGTATAATATAAACACCAAAGAAATCTTTTAATTTCATAAAAGAAATTCACAAATTCTCTACAAAATTTAATTATCAAATAGATAATCAGAATACAGAAATCACAAAACAGCAATATCTAATTATCGATACGATAATTAGAAGACAGCAAAATCTAATTATCAACAAAGATAATTAGAAAACAAAAATCACAAGTCGCAAAATTGCAAATATTTAATTACCACAAACGATAATTAGAAATCTCAAATCAGTAAATATCCAATTATCAAATACGATAATCGGAAACAACAAATATTTAATTATCAAAAACGATAATCAAATCTTAAATCACAAATATTTAATTATCACAAATGATAATCAAATCTCAATTCAACAAACATTTAATTATCAAAAACGATAATTAAATCTCAAATATCTAACTATCACAAGCGATAATCAGAAACAACAAATATCTGATTATCGAAAACGATAAATCAGAAATCACAAATATCCGATTATCAAAAACGATAATCAAAAATCACAAATATCCGATTATCAAAAACGATAATCAGAAATCAAAAATATCCGATTATCAAAAACGATAATCACAAATCACAAATATTTCAATTAACGAGTCCGGAATTAACCGAAATAGCAAACGCACATGTCCCATAACCACGAGTTTTACTAAATCGTTTAATTCTCTTCATCATTTCCTTGAAAGTGCAAAATTGTGTATTCCAAAAATCACATTTCACATTCTCAAACAAACAAGTCCGGAATTAAACGAATCAGTAAAAGAAAGGGGTCATAGTCCTCGATTTTGCTGAAACGTTTAAATCGCTTCCTCATTCTTTTGAAAACGTAAACTGAAAAAATTTTGAAAATAATTTTTTTTATATTTTGGAACAATTTTTTAAAACACGTGATTAAAACAGCAACATCGGTAGCAACTTCGACAAGGAAATTGCACTTCTCAAAATACCGTAAAAACGGACAACAAAATAAGCATCGCGGGATAACCGCTTGAAAATCCATTTTAAAATTGACGGTTGCTGAAGTCAAAGCGACATAATTTTTTTACGTCAAAATCTCATCAAAATAATTGGCATCAAAATATAATAACAATGAATTTTCATTCATCAAAAATGTCACAAAAGATTCAATCGAACAAGTCCAAGAATTAACCGACGAAGCAAACGCAAGCGTTTCATACCACTTGTTTTACTAAGCCGTTTAATTCAATTTATCATCCGAGTGAGGTAAAGGTTTGTATATACTAGTAGATTGGAAAACGGTTTAAGAAAAGAGCTTTGTTATTGAAAATAGAGTTGAAATCATTTTGTTGAAAGAGTTTTGATATTTACTACTAGTATTGAAACCTTCATATTTCTAAAGTTGTTATCCCGCCTTTTTAGCAAGGCCGTGATACCATAAAATCAACCGAGAAGCCAAAGATAGTTTGTCTCGAAGAATAGTCAGCTCAGCATCTCAACAAAGCAAGCTCTGTTGAATATTTTTCAGATAAGATCCCCTACGGAGGGGGGGTTCGGGGGGGTGGCAACCCCGCAAGGTGGGGGTGCGGGGGCAACGCCCCCGCTACGGGGTTCGACCTAGTGAAGACCTAGGGGAGGATAGGATCGAGCGACCTATTGGTTGCGACCTAGGGTTGTTCGCGAGTTAGCAGAAACAAGCGACCTAACAGAGGCGAATTTTCCACCAGAACGACCTAATTCCGAGGCAGTGCGACCTAAATGCATATTTTCACCAAAATCACTAAAAGTTGGAGTTTTTCGCCAATCCAATCCAAACCAAATGCAAATGTACATGCTAAAGTGATGGGGAATCATTCCCAACAGCCCAATATAGTTACAGAATAGAATCGTGGGATAAAAATCTCACCTTTTCACCAAATTATGAAGGTAAAGCTTGAAGGTGAATGGAGAAGCAACTACAAGCTTGAACCCATTGCTTTTTCCTTGAATTTGGAGTTGAATGATGGAGTTGGAGTTGAAACCTTGGCTTGGAGTTTCTAATTTCCCTATCCACTCATCATTAATGTTAAAGTTTGTGTTTGGTAGGAATTTATGAAGAGTGAGGAGAAGGAGAGAAGTGGGTTTGAGTTATAATGGCTAATCTAACCCAAAGTCCAAAGCGGGAAAAGTAAGTGAAATTCCACTAACTCCAAACCTATCAATGTTTATACTTATAAAAGATGTAAACGGCATTTCGAACTCAATGGAAGTGGTCTCGAGTCCTAATTTGACCGTTTGCAAAAAGTAGCTTTTCGGACCAATATCCGATTAACGACAAAATATTTAAATATAAAATCGATAAATATGCGGGTTCTTACAAAGAAGATGCGTATGGGTGTAACGGTGAAGAACTCGAAGTGATACTCGAGTAGACACTGGAGAGTCTCGGGTGGTTTTATTTTCAAAACTGCAGTATTATAAAAGAAATGAAGTTAAGCAGATTGTTTTTCAACAGTTTTAGCACTGTAAACTAAATAAGTGTTTAACAGTTTAAGTTAAAAACTTAATACAAGTTTTAGTTATCTTAGATAATGCTTAACAATGTTGTAAACCCTTAATTATTATTTTAATTAAGTAATTAGTTTAAGTTAAGTATAAAATTAATTAACATTTAAAGTTTGTAGTTAGTAATAAATTGATTTTCAAAGTTTATAGAAAAAGATTTCTTTTAAATGTTAATTAAGATAAATAATTAATATTAATTAATTATTTTTGGAAAGTAATTAAGAAAAATTATTTTATAATTGTAATTAGAGATTGGTTAATTAATGATTTAATAATAAATAAATTTGTAATTAACTACTTAAAGTTAATTAATGTATGATTAGTAGTTAAGTAATTAAGTAATATAATTAAGGATTAATAATTGGTTAATTAAGTAATTAGTGGTTAATAAATGGATAATTATGTTTTATTAATTAATAATTAAGGTTATTAATTAATGATTAAGGGTAATTAATTAAGTAATTAAGGTTAAATAAACTAATTAAGAAGTTATTAATTAAATTGTGTGAAATGAAATAACTAATTATATAAGTGATCAATTCTCAAGTAATTGATTTAAATTAATTAATTACAATAAAAATTAAAGATGTTTACTTATGAATGTTGTATAAGTAGAATATCTGAGTTGTGATATTTATTTGGTGATATTCTGTGATGTTTCTATGCTATGCCTTGATATATCTATGATGATTGTGTATGATTTATCAGTGATAAATGTTATGTGAATTTAAAGTGTTGAATTAAACTGTTTAAAATATTAAACAACTTGGCCTTTAAAATGGCGTTTGGATTTCAATGAGACCGGGATCGGGTGTCATTTATGATTATCCGAAAACCACATCGATCCAAATTAAACGTTAGGTCGTGAATTCTCAAGTGAAGATCGAGATGCTGTTTCAGAATGCAAGGGTTATTGTCGTTGACTCTGATGGTGATTCCAAAATGAGTGTAATGAAATAATGACTTCGGTTTCGTTCGAACCCGAAACGAACTTGTATGGATTGAATGCTTTCAACACAATGTCAGGTGGACGATGAGCATTCTAAGAGATGTTCTATAAAGGTAATCGCGGCCTCAAGCCTCATCAACCGGGAATGGCTAAAATAGGGGATGTGCAGCAAGGTTAGGTGGGTCATGCCCAAGCAGAACGAGATATTCCCCTGTCTAGATGTCCCTTTTCATTTCGGCTGTGTGGGCGGTTGCTAGCTACAACCGCGGGGTTTCTTGTTCGGGACTGTTCAGTAAGGAATGGTTCCGGCCTTGTGTTGTAGGGGGTTAGGAGTGATCCTCGGTACAGTTATCTAGGCCACGTACTGTGATGGGCGGTACCCCGGTAGCCCTGCTATTGTATAGAATCCAATTTCCAATAAGAGGTGTACGTTTTGATTATGCCAAACTATGTTGGAATGTGAGATGTAAGCACTTCAACTATTTCTGTATTTTACTTGAAAACCCTAGACACTATTATAATATCACTGGATTTCCTATAAATTGTTTTGGTTAGCATAAGGTAAAAACTTACCCATATTTATGTGTGGGAGTCTTACGTGATACCTTTATTTTCAAATGTTTTCAAAGTCAAACAACTTTAAACCGTTTACTCATACCAGACCCTTGTCTGACCCGGAATTTATTTATTTTTGTTTTTCATAAACTCTTGGGTACTCAAATTTTTATGAGTAGCCAAGTGATAGGTTTCGGATTTTGATGTCTAGAGGAGCTAGGAGCAGGTGTTCCAGACGTATATATCTACCTAGTTCCGTTGTGTTAGTTAGTGTATGTTGTATTTTGGGATGTATGTAGTGACAAATGTATATATGACTGTCATGTGTATGATATTGTGTAACTCTGATATATGTAAACTATGTAATAGTTATGTGATGTATTATATTTTGTTATGTTTCCGCTGTGAGATTCTGATTTTGTTTATCTTTCTTTCTATTCTGTTCTATTTCTATCCCTTTCTTTTCTTATTGATGATACGACTTTCTGTGAGTAGAAAGGCGGGTCGTCACAGTTGGAGTTTCTAGTGGTTTATGGCTTTGGAATAAAATATAGGCCGAGAAAGTGAAATAAAATTGTTGATGCCTTGAGTAGGAAGCATCAAAATAGATTGTTGGCCACGATTGAAGAACGGAATATGTTGGAGATGTTGGCCTCTCGTGGAGTACATTATAGGAAGAATACTGGATCAAGTAAGGATCTAGGCATGATGGCAAGTTTGAAGGCACGTCCAACCATTGTGGACAGAATTGCTGCAAGGCAAAGGGAAGACCCATTGTTAGCCGAGAGAATTAGGAATTAGGGGCGGATGTGGACGTTAAAGATCTAAAACAATTCAAGATAAACTCAAAGGGATGGCTTAGGAGAAAGGGAGACAGTGTGTTTCGAATAAGGAAATCTTTAGAGGGAGGTCCTAGAAGAAAACCATCAATCCAAATTTGCGATTCAACCCAAGTGCATGAAGATGTATCATGATATGAAGAGAGTATTCTTTTAGGAAAGGATGAAAAGGAACATCGATAAATGTGTGAAGAGATGTTTCACTTGTCAGTAATAAAAGCTAAACATCAAAAGCCGATCAGATTACTTCAACCCATGGAAGTAACAACTTAGAAGTAGTACTTAGTGTCCATGGATTTTATTGATGGGTTGCCTAGGTTGAGATGGGAAACAAAAATATTTAGGGGATAGTCAATAAACTGACTAAGAGTTCCCAATTTATCCAAGTAAGGTCGACAAGAATGGTAGCTATTTAGCGAGACTATACATGAAGAACATAGTGAGGTCATATATGATTTCGAACAATATAGTGAGTAATAGAGACCCTTTATTCACCATTGAGTTCTAGAAAAGTTTGTAGAGTGCATTAGGTACAAATTTGAGCATGAGTATGGCTTATCACCCGTAGACTGATGGTGAAACAGAAAGGGTGAACCGTGCACTCGAGGATTTGTTGAGAGCTTGTGTTTTGGATTTCATAGGATTTTAGAAGGATCAGTTAAATCTACTAGAGTTTTCATATAACAACAGTTACAAGATGAATATTGGAATTGCTCTGTTTGAGGCGTTTCATGGTAAACCATGTAAGTCACCGGTATGTTGGATGAATATGAGACATAGACTCATGTTAGGACCCAATTTGGTTAGAGAGGCTATTGAAAAGGTAGAATGGTTCAAGCTAGAATGAAAATGACACAATCGAGGTGGAAGAGTTATTTCGACAAGTGGAGAAGAGACCTCGAGTTCGCGGTAGGCGACTACGTGTTTGTGAAGATATCTCCAATTCAAGGAGTCATGCGCTTTGAGAAGGCTGGAAAATTAACACCTAGATATGTAGGTTGTTTCTAGTGATTGGGAGGGTTGGTAAACTCGCATATCGAGTTTAGTTGCTTTGTAGTTCAGCGAGTATGCATAATGCTTTTCAGATATCACATTTGAGGAAGTATGTGCACGATTCAGTTGCGATGGTTGAACCGAGGGTGGTCGAAGATTTATCTGTAGCTCATGATATGACATATGTTAAACGATCGAAAGGGACAGTAGATCGCGATACGAAAGAGTTATGGAACAATTTCATGAAACTTAATCGCATCCAATGGAGTGACAATATTGATGATTGTACATGGAAGGTAAAGGATTGGACATGTATTATTGTGGCATGTATATTTTGTTGTATAAATTAGTAAAGACACAAGTATGATGATGATGCAATGTTTGCATGTATTAGAAATAATTGTAATACAAAAAGATTGATTAATGTCTATTGTTCACGTTGGTGGAGAACTGATGTAATTGAGGTATTGTGTACATTGATTTGATGATAGTCTCTATCCTGCATTGAATTTTGACGATGAAATTCCTATAAGGAGGGGAGACTGTAACATCCATATTTTGGAGTACCGTAATATGAGGAATAAATTTAAATTAAATGATAAACTAAAATTTATTATGAGATGAATTAAATAAATGAAGAATGAAGGATAAAGAAAGAGCAATAATGATTATAAAGCTAGGCTGAAGAGGTCTTTGCCCAAAGCCCAAAATTAAATAACTCCACACATTCCCTTTCTCCTCCATTCTTTCCCTACTCACTAAACAAAAAAAGGAAAACAAATACTAAAAAACAAGGTCTAAGCCGGCCCTCACCTCCTCAAATTTGCAAAATAAAACAAGTAAAATCAAAAGTAGAAGTATCCAAACTCTCAACTTTAAGAAGAAAAGAAGATTAAATCAAGTTTCTTAATCAATGCGAGTAAAAACTAGTTCTAAAACTCACTTTAATACATGTAAATTTGGATTTGTGCTTGAATGGGTATTTCGGAATGATAGAAATCATGTATGAATGATTAATCATGGTATGGTCATATTTAGGAATACAAAACTAAATTAAGTAGCTCATGTTTTAGGGAAAATCATGGCTTAATAATCACCAAATAATTCGAAATTTTTATACGATGTTCTTAAAAATGAGATAGAGATGGGTTTTCAAATTCACAATTTTCGGAGTTAATATGAATATTTTATGAATTTTCTAAGTTAAGAAAATAGTTAATTTTTGGTTAATTAATTATTAAAAGTAATAAAATTAATTATTTTAACCTAAAAATTTTATATGAGGTAAAATATGATAAATGATATTTCTAGTGAATTTTTAGGTTTTTTCCCATCATTTTTTAAATTTATATGAATTATCTAGTAAAGAGAAGAGTTGGATAATAAAGAGGAAAATTAATTAATTAATCACGACGGTTAAAAAAATTTGGAAATTGATTGGAAAAGCTAAGTGAAAAATTAGTGAAAACTTGACAACCACAGAGATTTTATGAATAGATATTCCTTAGTAAGGGAATAAATCAATTTTTAGGGTAATTACGATCATGCCATTTAACTTGAGATCGCATTTCCAATGAAAGAAACCAGAGCTTGATAACACACAAAAGCTAATCATATACCAACCCACGATGTCACAAACCCACGACCACCTCTCCTCACGGAGGCTTCGGGCATAGGTTGCGATAGCTTAAGTCTTACCTCTTGGTGGCTTCGGGAAACTTAACCCATGAGGACCTACACATTTTGACTTGCGATGGCACTTCAGAAATTCAAGCCCACAATAGCACTTGAAGCATTATTTTGCGATAAAATAGGATGTTGTATCTCCCGATGGCTTCGGGTTTAGGCATGCGATGGCTTGGCGTTGAACGGCGATGGCTTTGGAACTACCACACAAGGGCTTTGGGGACTTTGGTATCTGATGGCTTAGGAGGGCATTTAGCTCATGATCACTGTAACATTATAGCACATGATTGCATTAATCTTGCCATAATGCGATAGTATAGTACTATCAAAAGTGTGATAGCCTAGGAAATTGATAAAATACGATGGCTATGGGTAGCTAATGCATGATGGCTTAACTCGACATTCAAAGGCTAAGAGATAGCCAAAACGTGACAATTAAATACAACTTGAGATAGTTCGGGAAGCTATATTTTCCTAAGTAAATTGTAATGAAATACCCTAAAAAAGAAACTTTAGGGAATAATAAGTTTAAATTAGTATAACTTATTTAAAAGTAGGGAACTAAAGCTACCTCAGATACGCTTTATGATGACAGGTTATATAATAAGAAATGATAAATGTCACTATAAGGCCATAGTGGCAACGAGATATCAAAATACAACGATATAATTTATAACTTGATGAAAAGGCATGTGCGGCTACCAAATGTCTATTAACAATAATGAATTTGGTAATGATAGTGAAAAGCCTTAGTGGCCAACGTACATCTACAAGTTATACTGCATATAGGTAAAAAAATATAGAACTTATGGAGTGAGGAATATGTAGCATCAGACTTGTCTATTCATAGCAATACATAAGATTGGTGGAGTAAGGCTTCAGTGGCATCTAAACTGTCTATTCACAACATTATATTTAATAAATGAGGATGTAAGGCCTTAGTGGCACCCAATTATATTTTCACAATAAATTTAAGAGAATATATAGCAACACAACTAAGTAGGAATCTTAACTGTTGAATGTAGTTATTGAACTGGGAAGGTAAGGCCTAAGTGGAAATCTGGCACGAAAGGACCAAGTAAATAATAAAAACCATGTAAAAAAAGCTCACATTCATAATAAATTATTATTTATTAACAATGTTCATGTCAAGCTATGATAAATGTTAATGTTGATTGAGATAGTGAGGGGAAAACCCATTCTGTGATTCAGCGGCGTAGTCTCACTATATGGTTGCTTAAAGGGTATAATTTTTGTGCATACCATACTTTACCCGTGTTTTCGTTATTTTCCATAAAATCATGGGTACTCGTTTGAGTAGGCTGAGTTTATGGATTAGACGGGTATCTTTTGAAGAACAAATAAAGACTCTGGAGACGAAGTGTAACGATCCCAATTTTGAATTAAATTTAAATTAATAGTTAACATAGATTTTGGAATTAATTTGAATTTGAAATATATATGTATATGTATATATGAGTAAATTTGAATTTGATTTTGGAATTTGAATTTGAATATTGAATTTGTATTTGAATTTAAAATTTAAATAAATGGCTTAAAAATGATTTGGGTTTAAAAATATTATTTATGTAAATTAATTTATGGGTAGAGAGTTTTAAAAGCATTTTCTTTTAAATAATATGTATATAATAGTGATTAAGAAAATGTATATATAAAATAAGAAAAATGTAATATAAAATTTATTTAAAAGCTTTTAATTCATGAGAAATACAAGTGTTAAACGTGTAACAAGAAATTTAACAAGAGTAATTCAAATAATAAGATGTTTAACAAATGTAATGATTTTTTTTGGACAAGTGTCATTTAGTTTTATTTTTGAGAAAGAAATAAATTAAAATGAAATGAGGGTTTAAAAACAAAGTTATAAATTAAATTGTAAACAAGGTTTAAACCACAAAATTTTAAATTTATTTACATAAAGGTCTTTAACATAAAAATGCTAATTATGATAAATGTAAGATACATGAAGTATGATATTAAAAAAATCAAAAATCAAATGAGATGATGTATGTAAACAGAAATGGAAACATATGTACTTACTGCTATCTTCTCAGCACAGACAAAAAATCATCTCAGCCTCCAAAAGAGAAAAATCTAGTCTGATCAAATATAAAAAAAATCTTTAGTCAAAGTAAGAAAAGAAATCTAACCAAAAAGAAGAAGACTAAACCAGTTAACACCTACCCTGTACAAAACTTCTCTTTATATATATCAATCTTCTTGTTTCATTTCGTTCATCAAAACTCAGCAAATCAGAAGAAAGAAAAAATAATATAAGCATCAGTATATTTACAAAACTTAAATACAAATCTGCAGTTTTCAAAACAGGAAGCAGCTCTTTGTTCACAAGTATTTCAGGTAAGTAACATTTTGTTTAAAACCTTAAGTACATGATCCTGGTTGCTTGAACAATATCTGGAATAAGTATGTTATGTGAAAATTTTCATATGTATTCTTCTGTGTGTATATGTCAATGTAAATCCTATTTCTTGAACAAATCCTTGTTAGGTTTGAAGTTTCAAACAAAAATAGTTTGTTTACCATAAACTAAAGTTTTAAATTTAGTTAAAATTAAACTTTAAATGGCTCTGAGAACCAAAGGAGCAGTGTAACAAAAGTTTTTGTCAAGATTTCAAACATTCTAATTCGATGTTTCAGGTATGTAAACTGAAACTCCATCCAGAAACATGATTTTAAAAATTAAAATCATAATTTTTAGTGTTAGAATGAAGAAGCAGTTCTTGTTTGTTCAGTTGGGATGTTTTGGGTTGCCTCTGGCGATCCCGATGGTCTGAAGGGTCGGGGTTTCTTTTGGTTGTAGTGGAGTGATCAGAGGCTTTGGCAAAAATATCAGGTAGATGATCGAGGCACGGTGGCGATGGCAGGAGGTCGAGATTGATTTTAAACCAAGTTTTTAGGTTGATCGGAAATCTCATCCTCATAGCTACCTAAATGGATCGAGTTCCACCATATCCTGGAAAATGGAAGAGGGTATAATGGCGAGATCGTGGATGGAGGCACTGATGCTCTAGTGGTTGTTGGCAGGGGTTTGAAGTAGTTACAGGCTTAATAGTGGTTCCAGTTCTTTGTTTCCAGGTTTGAGTAAAAGGTTCGAATTCGAATTTGAGTCTGAGTGGATGATCTGAAGTTTTTGTTTAGGTTGAAGGGTGATTGCCGACTTGAAGAGATCATCGTTGATGATCGGAGTGGGCAAAGTTATTGGTACAGGTGCACAATTTTATTTGTGCCTGGAATGCAGAGGAGATACTTGAGTTTCTCAAGTTTCTCGCGTGTGTTGCTCGAGGCTTTGATTGTTTTGCTCGAGTTAGGTAGGGTTTGACTCGAACTAAATAAGGTATGGCTCGGGAAAAATTCTAGGTTACAAGTTTAAACCTGTTCTATTTTAAAAATTCAAAACTGAATTTTTAAAATGTAAAGAAGATTTAAATTAATTTTAAATCTAAGTTTAAAAATGGATTCAAGTTTAAGTTGAATCTTAGTTTGGGAATAAATAAAGTTTTTTTAATTCAAATTTGTTTAATAACTTTAAAGTGTTTAAATAATTAAAAGGATTAATTAAGTTATAGTTAACTCTTAATTAATTAATTTAAAGTTAATTAATTGGTTATTTAAGATTTATTAATTTGAATTTAACAATGATTAATCTATGTTAATTACTTAAGAAAGTAGTTAAAGAATTGTTAATAGTTAATGAAGGTCATTAATTTGAGATTATTTAATAATTAATTAACATTGAAAGTTTTCTAAGTTAGTAATAAATTGATTTCAAAGTTTAGGGAAGATTTTTTCTTTAAAATGTTAATTAAGATAAATAAATATTATTAATTAATTGCTTAAAAAAGGTAATTAAGAATGGTTAATCAATTTATAATTGTAATTAATTAAGTAATTAGGGGTTTATCACTTTGTAATTAAAGATTGGTAAATTAATAATTAAGTGTCTAATTTATTTGTAATTAAGAATTGTTAATGATAATTAATTACAAAGATGGTTGATTAAAGATTTTTAATGATAAGTCAGTGATTAATGAAAGGATAATTACTTATGGGTGTTTGGATAATTAAGGATAATCAATTTCATGATTAAGGTTAATTAATTACATAATTAAGGTGAATTAAGTATTGATTAGAAAGTAATTAATTAATTAAAGTTGATTAATGATTAGGGATAATCACTTATTGTAATTAATTAAGAATAATTAATTTAATAGTAATTAATTAGGGGTTGATTAATTTATTAATGAATTAACTAAGGGAAATTAATAAAAGGATAATTGAATAATTAAAGTGTAATTATTTAATAATTAAATCTTGATTACTTCAATTAATAAATGAGTAAAAGGCAATTAATCAAATGATTTGAAATTAATTAATGTTAATTAACCATGATTGATGACGTATCCGATATAAATTAATCAGATAATTAATTGAGCTTACTTATGAATGTTTGAATTCTATTGATTGTTGAACTGTTTAATATTTCTGATATGTTATGCTTTGTGCTATGAATTGTTTCAGTGTGATTTGTGATGAATGTAATTTATTTATCTGTGATAAATTTATATTATTTATCTGTGAATCTGTGAATGAACGATAAGTGTTATAGATTATACCGCTTATCAATATCGATGTGCTTAAATATGTGATGTGATGATTTATAACGTTGGACTATTGTGTAAAACCCCTGGACTACACCATACACACACAAATATGGATTGCACGAGGAAATCGGCTAAGTCACAGATTTTTAACAATTTTAAAGATTGAATTCTTGAACCCAAAATAGTTTTGGAATTGGAATTGAAAGCTTTTGAAAATGAGTTTCAAAAATAAAAGTTATTTTAAATACCTTAATGAAACTTGAAATTTAAATAATTTGATTTAAATTTGAATTCAATATTTGAAATTGAATTCAATGATTTGGAAATTTTGATCTAAAAAGATTATACAAGTTATAAAGGTGTTTATATGGGTTTTTAACCATTTAAAAGTATGGTTTTCGAAATTTAAATGTAAATCCAAGTTTTATACTTGAATGGCTTTACCAATGTAAATTGTAATCAGTTTTTCCCAAAACGAAAACTATTTGTTTCAAATAATAATAGCTTTCATAAAAAGAAAGGATTTCCAATTTGTATCGAAAGATTTTAAGTTCGAAATGTAATTGTAAATAGTTTGGAAAAACTATGAACTAACCTTTGTAAAGATGCTCGAAGAGGATTTTAAATGGTTATCCTTTATATAAAAGATTTGAATTGGAAAGGGTTTGAAAGTTATGAATTAAATCCTTAAATGAAAGATTGATGAGTTAATCCAATTTGAAATGGAATTGTTTTGAAAAGCCGTAAATAAATCTTTACGAAAGATTGGTAAACTTTGTGAAATAAATCTTTTTTTTAAAAAGATTTGAAATGGTAATTTAAACCATTTAAAAGAAAAGTTTTGGATAATAAGTTGTGACTTAACTGAAATTCCATTATCCATATGTTTTTAAATATTACGCTCATAATTTGGTTTAGCCGAAAGAGGACCTTTGTGTCATATAACCCATTCCAATAAATGATACGTCGTAGATGGATAACAGTTAAAGACCGGTGGTGAAGACTGGGTATTTTCAAGAACGAAAGGATAACCCGTCGATTGTCTCTACACCGAGTAGCGCCGGTATAGAGATTCCCTAAGTGATGGGAAGTCCGATCGAGATTGTGAATAACCGGATTGCAAGGGCTTCTTCGGAAGTGCCTTCGGTTATGTTCGAACCTGGAACATATTTGTATAGATGTGTGTCTGACATTACACTTTGAGATGTAAAGCCGGTTTCTATCAAATACTTTTATGTTGGTGGCGGAGATTTATTCTCTTAGCTTAACACCCTTCTCTGAGACGTACGAGCTCAGAGGTTATGTAGTTGATGGTTACTAGTGATACATTCCCAAATTGGTAATGTGGCATATGAAGTGCTGTTGATCATTTGTTGATCAAAGCATGGCTTTGTGAAAAAGCGTAGCTTTGTGGACGAGACTGCATCAGGATCTCACAAACCGAAAATGGTCGAAACAGGAAAGATGCGGCAAGGTTATGAGGGTCGCACCCTTTAGGGTATGTCATTCCCTTCTGGAAAAAGATGGTATCATGGTATGGAGCCCAGATACTTAACCTATGTGGTAGATTCAATTTCATTACTGTGTTCTTGTTGCTTTGTGATTGAGGGCCCTCGGATAAAGGTCGCAAACGAATAGGGGGTGGTATACTCGAGTAGTAGTTACCTAGATACAGAGGAAACCCGGCCTTGTGTTGGCAGAGATCTAGGTAGTTTCTCGGGACGTCCCTCCAGAGGCATACTCATGTGGCAATAGGAAGTTCCTTAGCCTGACCAATTGTTGGAAATCCATCAAACAATATGAGCCCTTTACGATTTCAATTGTATAACCTGCCACCTCAGGTGGTACCTATAGCTGGTATAATATAATGGTACCTATGCTGCTTAAGATTAATATTATACTTTCGAAATGTTTTCCACTATGCACTAATAAAAATATCAAAAAGGATTTTTGCGTATTAAGCATATTTGACTATCATAAGGAGAAATCTCCCCCAATGTGCGATTGCATTGTGTGTGTGCCGGGAGGCCTTATGGTAGTTTCATTTTCCAAAAAGCATTGCGGATTTCAAATTTTAAATTCTTTTGTTGTTTGTTTTAAAAGTTAACCCATTTTTGTTTGCTCATACTTGTCCCATGACTAACCTGGAGTTTATTGTTCCTTTTCTAAACTCTGGGTGCCTACAATTTTCTACACAGGCAGTCTAGAGTTGGGTTTTTTAGATAGTCGAATAGTAGGAATTGATTCGATAACCTTCGAAGCTCTTTTGGATTTGTTGATCGCATTTTCTACACTTCAGCTTTCACGGCTGACCTTGCTTAGCTTTGTGCGACTCGATGAAGGTTCGAGCTAGCTTTGGATTGAAGATGGAGTTTTTAGAGTTTGGCATTGAAGACATTATCTTTCGCTGTTATTTCTTGTACCTATGATAGAATTGATATCTATTGTATCATTCTATTGTGTCATATTGTATCTGAATATTGCATCAAATGTATTATTCATTTCCTTCCGCTGTGTTGTTGTACTTAATGTGTTATAAGCTCCGGCGAACCAAATTCAACGTTTGGATCTGCAGCATTTGAATACGAGTGTCGTATTCGGTGTCGATTTTCGAAGGTCGAGTCAGGATCGTTATACGAAGATGGAGGCTTGCTATTTAAATAAAAATATTTTGAAATTCCACTGTGTAAAATAAGAGCTTATAACTGGTTGTGTGTGGTGTTGGCATTCTTATATGTCAGGTACACACTACTCTATTTATATTCTATTTATATTTACCCCTGCGAGAGAACGGTTTGGGTTAAAATAATGTAATGACATTTGTAAAACTTTTTGACGTAATAGGAAAGAAATTTAGCTACTTTGTTCACTTAATGTTGTAGGAAAACTTTTATAATTATTTCACTCAATTACTTGAAAATAATTCTGGTGATGACTGCAGCACCATCGGCGTCCATTTTTAGGTTTCAAATTGGGGGATGTTACATATAATCCAAAAATTCCACACAATAAAAGCAGTTTATCAGTGAGGGGGAGGTGTTGATAGATAGAGTAGATAATAAAACTTTATAGCATATCCATTTGGTATGGAACTAGTTGCATCAATTCCAACTAAACTAGTCGAAGGAATAAGATTAAGAATCCATATTTGGCCCCAATCCATGTGGAAGATTGAGAGAGTTAGTGGTATGTTCTATATAATTTGTCATATATGTCTAACTCTACAATCAATCTTGTTCACAATAAAGTTGTTTGGTTTCTTTTATATCCTTTGTTATATTATGATATAATTAGATAAATAATTAATTTAAAGTATATTAATTAGAAAATTCTTTAATTAGATATTATCTGATTGTAATTACAAATAGTTGGAATCGTCAGTGATTAATCATAATATAAAATGACATTTTGTTTTAAATATTCCTGGTCAAGATGTTTCAAGAAAGGGTATCGATACATGCAATGAGACCAGTATGTAACACTGTCCAAATGCTGGGCAGTGTATTACTCATGGCTACTAGGATCACCAAGGGGTTATGTATTTATAGTTATTAGATAACTATATAATGATTCAACCAGAGTTTCCTACTTGTTGATAACAATTAGGTCAAACATGAAATCTCAATGTCACGATGTTACACTATTCCCTTGACTTGGCAATACCATGGAACTTCAACGTGGATATTCAACTTTGATTATAGTTAAATCGGGGCATAGTGACCATCGAACGACTGTAATTGTGTCTAAGTTAAAGCATTGGAAGTGAAATGCTATTCAATAGAGAATTCATCTCATTAGTTGTATAATGTTGGTGTAATGGTCAACTCAAAGTTAAAATCTCTGGCCAGAGTAAAACGATTAATAATAAATATTATTATTGAACCGATGACTTTATTTATAGACTAATTACGTTGAATGTGGGTAATATTGGAGATTTGATCAGTATCAAACTCTATACATCCTAAAATGATACAGTGTTGACGAAGAGAACATGCGTAAATTATTGTCACTATTAGCACCGCTTATGGTGATGTAAAAGATATATTTTACCGAAAAGATCTATAAGTGATGGATTCGGCTAAATAATCACACTACTAGCTAAGGTAATGTGTGAACGTTAATATTTATATTGTTCCAATTAATTCATGATGGAATTCACAACTTTGATTCACAGAACTGTAACTGTGAATTCTCGAAAATACACATGATTTACTTACTTTATAAAGTGTTATAAACTAATTAATATCTAAGAAATATTAAATATTAATGACTTTTATATTTGGGTGTTATTAATGACTGGGGTAGCTCCTATACATTATTTCGGTGCTATTAGTAATTATTTGGATGAATATATAAATGTTGTCAATATATATATATATATATATATATATATATATATATATATGTATGTATGTATGTATGTATGTATGTATGTATATTTGAACATGCATTAAATATTAATGATTATTTAAATAAACCTTGGATTTTTGGCTAATGTAGGACCATATATGGTTGGCATGCATGGAAATGGCCTGGATACTAGTTCTAGAGTTAATTGAGAATTAAGAAGAAAGGATTTAAAGAGAGGAATGTGGAAAAAGTTTTTATCCTCCCTATAAATACTATAAAAAAACTCCCACATTCATTCAACTTTAATTATTCTTCTTACTCCTCTCTTTCATGGATGACACTTCTTTCTCATTCCCATCATTATCAAACTAATTTTCACCCAACTAATATTCAATAAAATTTAATTAAGGCGGTTCATTCGATTCTAGTAAGATTGGGTGGTGACTTAAGGTGTCTAAGAGTCAATTCATAAATCAAGGTGTCACGAAGGGTTGAATCTGCAAAGGTAAATTCTTGATTATTTTATATATACATATATATTCAAATCTAACCATAATTGATGTATGTAACATAAATTGCATTATATGTTGTTAAATTTTAATTTGGTTTATATGTTGTTTATAAATAGAACTAAAAAAACAATTAAATGTGATCTATCTATTTTGGCTATATATATAACACACACTCTTTTATAAAATGTAATTTATGTAATATTCAATAATATATATAATCATTTATTTTTAGCTATAATTAAAATTGTATACTTATCTAAATTTGATGTTTTGGTTTTAAATCATGATATTTTGGTGTTTACTCAGTCAAAGAGATGAATTTGAAATTTATTCCATAAATTATTTTCTGATTATTAATTATATACATATATATTTTACATAAACTTAATTTTTAATTATATGAAAAGATATATATATATATATATATATGTTTTTATGTATATTACATGTATTAACATATATATATTGTTGTTTTATAAATAAAATCAAAATGAAACACATACGTATATAATAAAATTTTGTTCTATTTATTTCGGCCATATATGTATTTGTAAATCATTCTTTACAAATTATAGTTTTTGTAGCATTAAATATTTTTATATTAATAATCATTTATTTTTTTGCTATGATTGAATATGGAATATACAAATTACCGTCTACTCTAGATTTAATTAGGAGTTTGAAAGAAGGAAGGTGGAAGACCTTTTCATTTTTACTGAATACTATTGTTGTGTTTTCTTCGTCAAAGCGATAAAATTGAAATTTATTTCATTAATTGTTCTTACATTATTATTTATAAACTTAATTTATATAGATATATATTTATATTTATATATATAACACACGTATATATACACACCCATCTAAACTTTATATATATGGTACCATTAATTTATGTATACATACCGTATACATATATTATTGTACATTTAAACATATGTAGGTACTTAGGCATTTATAATTTCAGACATGAATTTATATTTATCATATGTATGTATGAGTATGATGTATATGTATAAACAGATATAAGTCCCAATATATATATAGTTTGCACATGCTTATATGTCATTATGTTATGTTACGAATATATATGACATATTCAAAATATTCAATAAATTTAATTAATATGATTGGTTATATAAATATAAAATATTATAAAATAAATATGATTTTACTTTGATAAATAGATTGAATCTAATTGTAGTTATTGTACTACATAGGCCCATTAAGATCAAAGTAGGATTTTTTTAATTCACCCATTTCACCCGTTGCCAAAACAGGCTTCTTCCAACCGAAAGAACCGCGTAACATATTCACACTAAGATTTTCTATTTGACCTTATTTATTATCAATCAATAGGAAACTCTCAGTCGAGTCATTCTGTAGTCATCCAATAACTATAAGTACGTGACCCGTTGTTGTCCCCAACAGCCATGAGTGATATATTGCCTAACATTTGGAGAGTTTTACGTACTCTAGTCTAAATGGATGTATCGATATCATTTTCATGAAACATCATAACTAGGAATATTTAAAACAAAGTATTTTTTACTTACGATTCGATACTCACGGTTTCAACATTTGTAACTACAAGGTATAATACTTTATTTAAGGATTTTCTATATATATATATATATATCAAAATGATTATATAATCATTTATTTATATCATAATATAACATTGTATGTAATAGAAAATAAATAATATATATATTAAAATGATTATTTACTCATTTCTTTTTATCACAATATAACATTATATATAATAGAAAATAAATGATAAAACATACTTTGTTTCAAACAAGATGGCCGTTGACCTCAAAAATGGCCACCAATGCCCAATTAAGTGAAAACACCAATGTCCAGTCACAGATCTCAAACAATATAGTGTAGAGAATATAAACTAAAGAATAATAAAATTAAAATAGAAAGAAAATAAAGAGAGACGTAGATTTATAGTGGTTTGGCTAACATTGGCTTACGTCCACTCAAGAGATGTTTCTTTTATTAGTTTATACTACCGATGTAGTTTCAAATACGTAAAATCCAAGAATAAAACTGGTAGAGTATAGCCCAGGTAGAAGATGAAGTAAAGCAGAGCGAAGATCCCTTTGCTAATCTCATGCCTGCTGTATTTATAGATGAAGTCATGAATGTTTCAGGCTGAAATATCGCTAGAAGAAACTCTAGGTCCAAACGACCCAATCCATAAAAAATTTGGGGTCGATTGTGCACCATAAGAACAATCGATGTCGATCATTTTGTTGGCTCATTTAGGCATGCAATCGACTGTAACGCCCCACTATTTCGAACCATTCAAATCGAGAGTAAAACCACACATGTCAGACTTGAATTATTCAAAATAAAAAATTGTTAATTTAATTAGGGTAAATAAAATCAATCACAGAAACAGAATAGTAGAATACATTTAACA
This sequence comes from Allium cepa, assembly GCA_030765085.1. NCBI lineage: Eukaryota > Viridiplantae > Streptophyta > Magnoliopsida > Asparagales > Amaryllidaceae > Allium > Allium cepa. The sequence goes on from CM060944.1 coordinate 241,920,039, forward strand.
TATCACATCGTATCACAGGTGAACATCATATCATATCAGAATTATATAGTATATAAGCGAAAAAATACGAACTACAGTAATATTTCAAAAGATATGTCAAAATGGGTCCATTCACTAAATCATAAGAATGTTAGTCATGAGTGGTACTCACCTTTCGTGGCTAATAAAAGTGACAACTATAACGAACAGACACCAAAAAGCACGATGAACAGACAAGAACAAGTTCAACGAACTGTAATAAACCGAGCTCGAATATTTTGAAACAAAATTCCTTTTTTCCTTTTTTTATAAAAGAGGAGAGATAGGCAAATTGGTTCGGCCCTAGTGAGTAGGGTGGCTTGTCCTAGGGTTTTGTAGAGGGTGGGTGTGTGTGTAGGCCGAGTGCGTGTGTGGGTTTTGTGTGTGTGTAATGAGTGTGTGGGGGGAGGGGGTAGGCTAGGAGGTGGGTATGTGGATAGGTGTGGCTCGGCTAGAGGGAAAGGAGGGGTGTACAACTATGGTAGTAGAGGGTGGGTGTGTATGGTGTGTGCGACCGTGGGTGGAGGGGTATGGGTGATGGTGGACGTGGGTAAGGTGAAGAAAGGAGAGGAGAGAGGGAGGAGAGAGGAATAAAGAGGAAGAGAAAGGCTAGGTTTTTAATTGGATTTAGGTTTAGGAAGGAGGAAGAAGGAGGAGATGAAAGTTAATATAATTTCTACAGAGCAAAATGAGAAGGAAGAAGAATGAGAATTCAGAAAATAAAATGTATGTATATTTTTCCCTTAACAGAAACATCCGTTAGTGAAAGGCTACATAGCCACTCAAATGCCTCTCTAAAATTCTAGCCGAACAACACACGCCCAATAACCCAGGATCCAAAAGCCAATATACAAAAAATACACGTAGAAATACACACAAATACGTTTGTATTTGCGTGTTTTTACACCATAAATTGCAGATTTAAAGCTACAGAATTCAGATTTTAATGAAACGAAGTATGGAATGGAGATTAGAATTCAGTCTAATATCATAAAAAAAGAATAAATTTTAAAATTTCAACCCAAATTCAAATTTTGACTAAATTTGACCAAAAATTGAAATTTCACAAAATTTTCCTTTTTATTGAATTTGAGAAAATATATTACTCAATGTCCAAAAATCGTTATTTAAATTCAAATTTTAAAATTTAACTTAAATTCAAATAATAACCTAATTTTAAAATAGTTCAAAATTGAGAGTCGTTACACTCTCCCTCACTCAAAACTTTTCATTCCCAAAATGGGATGATACACGGGAATAGAACAAAAGAAAGGTAAGATAGATTCAACAAACAGTACGTGGAACAAATAACTTCGAATTCAAAGCACGAATGCTCTCCTTTGTCTCTCAGGTACAATCTCGATCGTCAGTACTCCACTGCACCTTGACCGGGTTGACTAGCTTCCTACTCAACTGCTTCATACCTCGATCAATGATATGAAGCAACGTCCTCTCGATGGTGAGATTCAGCTCAACATTCAAATTCTCAAGTAAAGGAGGCTCAATCAAAGAAGGATCATGAAGATACTTGCGAAGATGCGAAATGTGAAACACATTATCTTCTCCTAATAGCTTCCCTGGCAATCCACTCGATAAACGAAAGGACCAACTTCCTCTAATATACGGAAAGGGCCAATGAATCTAGGAGTTAGCTTTCCTATCTATCCAAAGCGAATCACGTTCTTCAATGGCGAGACCTTCAAAAAAACCTGATCACCCACTGCAAATTCCAAACTCCTCCTTTACCTATCAACGTACTTCACTTACCTATCCTGAACAATCCTCATATTCCTTCTAATCTCCTCAATCTTCTCAGAATCATCCAAAATCATATTATGACCGAGAACCAAATGATTACCGGATTCAATCCAACAAGATGGAGAACTACAAGATCCTACATAAAGAGCGGTGAACTGGGACATCTTGATACTAACTTGAATTCAAAGTATGGTATTAAATTGATTTATGCTTACGGTAATCTTAAGTTAAAAATTAAGACTATACCTGATAGCTGTTATTATAAATGAATTCAACGAGATGGAGACGATCTTCCCAAGATCCTCCATAATCAAGAACACGGGCACGAAGAAGATCTTTCAAAATCTGTTTCCCTCTTTCCGTATGACCATCGGCCTGCGGATGGTAGACCGTGCTAAGATTCAACCAATTACCCTTTAAAAGTTACTGGTAAAGATGGGATCTCTACAACAAACTATATTGATCGGAACACCATAAAGTTGAACAATCTCTCTCATATAAATCTCAGCCAAACTCGAAGCAGTGCGGTTCGACCTGATCGGAATGAAATGATGTGACTTGGTCAGTCTATCAACAATCACTCATATACTCTCATTACCCCTTCAAGTCTCGGTAATCCATCAATAAAATCCATAGAAACCTGTTCCCACTTCTAATTGGGAATCTCAAGGGGTTGTAACAATCTAGCGGTCTTCTGATGATCATCTTTAACCTGTTTACAGGTTGCACATCTATTAACATAAAAGGAGATATCATGCTTCATACCACTCCACCAATACAACTTCTTCATATTTTGGTACATCTTTGTCACATCTGGATTAATAGAAAGTCTAGACTGATAATTTTCCCGAAGTAACTCTTATCTCAATCCATCGACATTCGGAACACAAATTTGATTATTAATCCTCAAAATCCCTTCATTATCAATCTGTGCTCCCATTCCATCTTGGTTACCACCTTCCCTATTACGAAAATTCTCCTTAATAAGCCCTAACATCTCGTATTCATCTTGCTTAGCAATAATATGATCCATAAGGTGGAGAAAAAAACAAGCTGACATAACATCGCCGTCTTTCGAGTTAAGGCATCAGCTACTACATTAGCTTTCACGTGAGTGTAGTTGATGTCGAGGTCATAAGAAGCTAGAAACTCGAGCCATCTAACTTTCCTCCGGTTTAAATCCTTCTAGGTGAAAATATTCTTCAACGACTGGTGATCCGTAAAGTGCTCATACTTTGTTCCTAAAAGATGCCGCCTCCATAACTTCAAAGCAAACAATACGGCAAGCAATTCCAAACCATGAGCTGCATAATTGGCTTCATGGATCTTCGACTGATGATTAGCATAAGCAATAACCTTCCCATTCTGCATCAAAACAGCTCCTAAACCTTCTCGACTAGCATTAGTGTATACATCCTTCTCTTCCATTTGGAACGATAAGAAAGGGTGCAGAAGTAAGCTTTCGCTTTAACTCACTAAATGCAGCTTCACACTTATCATTCCAAACAAACTTTTCATTCTTACGAGTCAAAGCAGTAAGAGGTGTAGCAATCCGAGCAAAATTCTCGATAAAACTCCTATAATAACCAAGTATGCCCAAAAATCCACGAATATCTGAAGAGTTTTAAGTTTTTCCCAATCCTAAAATAGAATTGGGTGTTTAAATTCAAAGAAAGATAAGATAATTAAATTACAAAGGGAGAAAGGTGGATAGACTTACATTGATGGCAACGACCTTAACAGGATCGACCGAAACCCCATTTTCAGAAACAATATGCCTAAGGAATCAGACTTCATCATTCCAGAAATGACATTTGGAAAACTTTGCTTTCAACTAATGACTCCTAAGAGTTTCAAGGACAAAACTCAAATGTGATTCATGCTCCATCTCTGACTTAGAAAAACAAGAATATCATCGACGAAGACAAGAATGAACTTATTGAAAAACATCATAAAAAACACGATTCATAAGATCAACGAAGAAGGTTGGGGCATTAGTTAAGCCAAAGGGTATAACTAACCATTCATAGAAACCATTCTCAGTTTGGAAAGCGGTTTTGTGAATGCATTCCTTGGTCACTCTAAGTTGGTGGAAACCAGTGGTAAGATCAACCAGAGAGAACACTTTAGCTCGATTGAACATGTCGTTGATTCGAGGCATAGGATATTTGTTTTTCACAGTAAGCTTATTCAGCTCCCTGTAATCAACACATCCTCAAAGAACCATCAGACTTAGTGACAAAGACCGCTGCTGCTTCCCATTTTGAGTGACTCGGCCTAATCAAACTCTTGGAAAATAGGTCATCAATCTACTTCTTCAACTCGGCTTTCTCCTTGAGTGCCATCCTACGAGAAGGAAGTACTACAGGCCGAGCTCCAAAAATAAGATCAATACATAATTCAATTTCCCACCTAGAAGGAAGAGAAGAGACATCACCAAAAACATCAGGAAAGAGTTTGACCATGGGAGTGGAGTCAAGGTCACTAGGATGAGAATCCGAGAAAAGATAAAACCACCGGCATAATCCTAAGGCATACGACATTCAAATCACCAAAGGATTACCATTATCATCAACTAAAGAAACAGTTCCGGCTTTGCAAGAGATGACAGTTTCATATTTCTTCAGCCAATCACCTCTAAGAAAAATGTCAAAAGCATCAAAACCAAGAACATAGAAATTGCCAATAAAACGATGCCTCTTGTAAAGAGGTGTCACCCCTTTACAAATCCTACTAAGGTTCACGGGATCACCAACAATATTAGACACACATAAGGATTCATTTGCATATTCGGGTGAAAGAATGTGTTCAAATTTGTTACAAAGGTCCATAGAGATGAAACTATTAGATGCACGGGTGTCAAATAAAACACGAATTGGATGAAAATGCAAAGTAAAGGTACCCTGAAGCATACGCTTAGTATCATTACCGGTAGGAGTGGAAGAGGTAACTGCGAAAATTCTAGATGCCTTCCTCTTCTACTGTGTGGGACAGTCCTTCTTGAAGTGGCCTAGCTACAAGCAAATATAGCATAGATCACGCCTAGTCATATGAGCTGGTGGGACAAAATCTCCGACTAAACTAGGACAACTATTGGCATAGTGTCCCTTTTGATCACACTTAAAGCAAGTAATAGAAGAAGGATCAATAGGATGCGTCTGTGAAGAAGATCCTAAATCTTGAGTCTTCTGCCTATTCTTCTTCTGCTGCTGGAAGTTGAATTTCCTCTTCTTGGAGCTACCATAAGAAGGCTGAGAAGGAGGTGCATGAACAATAGATACTTCCCTAGAAGTGGGGTTCTCATATCTAATAGCCATATCCATCAATCCAGTAAAAGGGCTGTGCACATGAGCAATCAAACGATCATAATACTCCAGGCAAGCTTTGGTTATAAACTTCTCATTCTTATTAAGCGGTGTATCAAACAAGCTAGGACCAAACCTGAAAAGTTCTTTGAACTTCCTCTCATACTCAGAAAATGTCATACTTCCCCGCTTAAGATCCATAAATTCCCTATATAACTAATACTTCCCGACTTCGGGCATCCACTTAGCTACACAAGCATCCCTGAAATATGTTATTCAAGACTTAAGATAGATTCTAAAGAGATAACATAACCAAACTTGAATCTAACTCTAGATTTATACCTAAATTGCTCCCAAGTGATATTTGCCTCAATAGTGTGGGTTGTAACAAACTCCCACCAATCCTGAGATGCCTCATGCAACTGCTAAGCAGCTAACTGACGCTTCTGAGCATCGATGATCTCAAGACCTATGAATATCCTCTCTAAACTCCTCAGCCACTTCTGAACCTCAACATTGCTTTCTCCTCTAGTAAACATGGTACAGCCAAGCTGAGTGAACTCCTTTCAAAGAGTGATGAATCTGACTGGTGCAACAACTTCTGGTACTGGGGCAATTCCTCGACCCTTACCTCTGGCATTCCTAGGATTCATCCTGGAAATTCAAGAATGAATTTTTAGAACAAGGGTAAAGATCAAACTTAAAGAAAATCCTAATCAAAGAATTCTAACTAACAAGATGGATTCGAAGGAAGGAAATTCTAGGAAAAGGATTAAATTTTTAAAACAAATTTTTATATCCAACAATATTTAAAATCATTTAAAACCATTTTATACCTTTCAATGCTCTCTCTCAAGAATGATTCTAAGACTAATTCAACTCATTCTAGGGTATAGCTACCCTATCTCTAATGAGTTTTTACCCCGTAGGAAAAGGTTTTCCTAAAACGAAAGCTCTAATACCAACTGTAACGACCTGCTATTTCGAACCATTCAAATCGACAATAAAACCACAGATGCCAGACTTGAATCATTCAAAATAGCAGATTATTAATTTAATTGGGATAATTAAAATCAATCATAGATATAGAATAGAAGAATATCTTGCAAGAAAATAAACAAAACATAGTATCATGAAGCTATTAAAGAAATAGTCACAAAACAAATACATAATATCAGAGTATAAAAACAAATACAAATGGAAATCCAAATACATAAGTTCACTAATACATAAGCAAATGACTAAAATAGGGAATAATAGATATATAGCTAAATCTCCAGCAGATCTCTAGCTCCAAAAGGTGAATCCAAGGTTGTGATACTCAGGCTGACTCGAGCATAAAGTAAAACAAAACACTCGAGTCAAGGCTAATCTTCTCATATAAGTAAATCAACTCAAGTGAAATGTAACAAGCGAAATGCAACAGTAACTCAAAGGATGTTTGGGATTCCCATCCTTTAAGGATCCGTTAAATTATTACATATGTAGTAATATATACATATGTAATGTTTATCAATAAAGTATAATATTGAAATAGCGTTAAGGCGTTACTCATATCACGTTAACACATTGTTACAGGCATCGTAGTCTATACAGTTCTGTAAACTCCATCATAAACTGGTGGGAAATCAGGGAGCACTCCATAGGTATAACATAAACCAAAATCATAGTGGGGTTAATAAGGCATATGACAAGACACGCGAGGCAATGCCCAGGGTATGATTTTACTATTTTGTGGAACCAGGCTGGTGGTAACGTATAGCTGCAGCTACCTCCCACTTCAAAACAACACTCCCTTAATCAAAGGTGCGCACCAATAAATCACAAAGAAAAGATATGATTTCGAAGAAGCGTGTTCGATAGGAGGAGCGACCTCACTTAGGCTGGTTATGGCTCCTGTTTTAGTCATATTAAGTTGACCCAAAGGTCGGGGCTATGTTCTTACCTCATAACAGTAGCGTTTGCCGAACCATCCTACCTCGTTCTGGATTCTCCACCACGTGCACACTTGTTAAAGTGGTTTCAGAATTGAAAGAGAGTATGACAATATCCGACCCTGATCTCTTTAACAACCAAATGGTTATTTCACACCGTGGTCATTTGATAAAACATTTAAATAATAAATCTTAAATTACAATTTAAATTAATACTAAAATATTTAAATTCGACTATATTTTACATTTTAAACATTTATTTTACAATTCATATTAAATCAAATTATTGCATTCCAAAAAATCACATCTTTTAAACTTAAATAAAATCTTATCTAAATTTAAATCCTTTAAATCAGATTTAATTACAAATTATTCTCTGCTTAACTTCTTAAATTTTAGTTACTAAAGTTATTATAAAAAAAAATCTATTTTTATTATATTATATTATATTAAAACTATATTTACTATATTAAATTAAACTATATTTATTATATTAAATTAAATTTAAATTATATATTGCAACACTAAATTAAATATTTCTTGAAATTAAATTTTTAAACTTATTTTAATTATATATTTTTAAAACTAAAAAAAATTAAGCTAAATATCTAAAAATTTCATTTCAAACCATATATTAGCTTATAAACTTAAATTTGAAACATAAAAAATAATTTATTTTCCAAATATAAGTTTTTAAATAAATTCATTAAATTAAATTTAAAAAAATGAAATTTATTAAATCTAACATACTTTATAATTTTAGAAAATAATAACTGACCACGGTGTCTGTATATAATTTTCTACCAAATTGTCAAGTGATTCGGGTACATATCATTTCAACCCAAAATTATAATTAGATTTCCGGATATATATCATTTCAACTCGTATCCTAAATCCAAATCAATAAAATTTCTTGGGTTTATCATTTCAACCCACAATGATTTTTCCTAATCTATAAGATCGTTATGGTATGTATCATTTCAACTCATGGTTTCTTTCCTAGCTAACATATCAGGGAACTTGCAGTGTGACATAAATAACATAACAATATAGGTCATATAACAACGTATATCATATAACGTATCACATCGTGTCATAGCTGAGCATCATATCATATCAGAATCATATAGTATAAACTAAACAATATGAACTATATCAACATTTCAAAATACATTTCAAAAGGGGTCCATTCACAAAATCACAAGAATGTTAGTCGTGAGTGGTTCTCACATTTCATGGCTAATGAAAGTGACAACTACGATGAACAAACATGAATAAGCATGATGAACAGACATGAACAAGCTTGACGAATAGACAAGAACCAAGCTCGAATATTTTGAAACAATTTTTTTTCCTTTTTAATAAAAGAGGAGGGATGGGCAAAATGGTTCGGCGCTAGGGGTAGGGTGGCTCAGCCTTGTGTTTTGTGAAGGGTGGGTGTGTGTGTAGGCCGAGTGTGTGTGTGGTGTGTGTGGGTGTGTGGATGGGTGTGGCTAAGCTAGAGAGGGAGGAGGGGTGTACGTCTTTGGAAGTGGGGGGTGTGGGTGGGGTGTGTGCGGCCGTGGGTGGGGTGTGTGCGGGTGATGGTGTACGTCGACAAGGTGAAGTAAGGAGACTAGAGAGAGGAGAGAGGAAGAAAGGGGGAGAGGAAGGCTAGGTTTGGAATTGGATTTAGGTTTGGCAAGGAGGAAGAAGGAGGAGATGAAAGTTACTATAATTTCAGCAGAGCAAAATGAGAAGGAAGAAGAATGAGAAGTCGTAAAATAAAATGTACGTATATTTTTCCTCCAACAGGAACATCCGTTGGTAAAAGGCTACGTAGCCATTCAGATGCCTTTCCACAATGCAAGCCTAACAACCCAAGATCCAAAACCCAATATACGAAAAAATATAGGTAGAAACACACACAAATACAACGTCCGTATTTGCGCGTTTTTACATTGTAAATTGCAGATAAAAAGCTACTAAAGTCGGATCTTAACGAAACAAAAAGTAAAGTGGAGATTAGAATTCAGTCTAGTATCATAAATAAATAAAAAAATTTCAAATTTTAAATATTCAAAGCAAATTCAAATTTTGACTAAATTGGTCCAAAAATTGAAATTTCACAAAATTTTCCTTTTTATTGAATTTAGAAAAATAAATTGCTCAACATCCAAAAATCGTTATTTAAATTCAAATTTCAAATTTTAACTTAAATTCAAATAATAACTTGATTTTAAAGTATTTCAAATTTAAGAGTCGTTACAATATGGTGTGCTCCACCCTTCAATATATTGATATTCCTAAACTTTCATGTTTACTTGACTTGTAGATTTTGAGTTATTAATCGATAATCATTTATTTCTACTATCAATCCAAGCGATCTATATCCATACCGATTCACATCGATCCATAATGAAGATTTTCCATATTCAATCCATATTGGGGATGGATCATAGCCAATCGATTTTGGAGATGGATCATAGCTGATCCATAATGGAGATGTTTCATATTCGATCCATATTGGGGATATATCATAGCCGATCCATAGTGAAACAATTATACCCTATCATTTTTTCAGTTAAAATGTGAAATTCATACTTAGCCAATTCTAGAATTTTGTTTGCTTGAATCCATACGACTATCGTCCATAGTCTTGTCCCGGATCTCCATTTCTGGTAGCCATCCCCTTGGGCTTTCTGTCTTGATCATGAAGTCCATTGAGTTAAATCTGTCTATGTATTGCCTTGCCAATAAAAGCGGGTTACACTTTAACCCCAAAACATGTCTTGCGATAGAAATGTGTGTTTTGATTGCCATAAATCCAAAATTCGAAGTCCATAATCGATCGAAAGCCATATTATCCAATCCAAATCCAATTTGTTGCTTATCCAAATCCATGATCTCTTCGGGGCATTACTGAAATCCATGATCATTCTGAGTCAATATCCAATTGCGAATATGTGATCTTTTCAGATCATTTTATCCAAATCCGTATGCATTACAAATCTGCGATTTGTCCGATGTTTTATCCAAATCCTCGACCTCACCGGGTCATTAGCCAAATCTAGGACCACTCTGGTCCATATCCAAATTTGTGATTGCTCCAGGTCCATATCCAAATCCATGGCTATTCGAAGCTGATCTCCAAATCCATGACCTCTCCGGGTTCATGTCGAGCACAATCCATACTCGACATCCGAGTAACCCGATCCTATCGCAATTTGGCGAAGTGGCATTATTTCCTGTACTCCGGTTCAATGCCGCTGAACATTAAGTGGCGTGTTGGTCTAAGTCCTAAGCCGGTCATGGTCTCTTCGAACCCTTGTCGAGCATAATCCATACTCGACAACCTGAGTAGGCCTATCTGTAGGATCGATTTCACCCTAGAGGGCGGTGAATAGGGTGATACAATTAATTATAAAAATTTATTACGGAAGTTTATGTAAAATAATTTCAACACAGATCACAGTAGAATAATAACAGCACAGATATGGCAAAATATAAAAGGAAGAAATTAGAACACACAAATTTACCTATCTTCGACAAAACCCTGCCTACGTGCTGCCCCCAAGGTTTCTACTAGAAATTGAGTAGTCGGACGCTTACACACGTAAACTCACGACACCCGCCATCGACCAACCTTAACTCTATGCTCAAAACCCTGCCATAACTCAGCCACTGAGTTGCGAATTCTCGAACTGCACCACCATAGTTCGTTCCCTAGTCACACGACTAGAAATTACAACGGTTTAAAATACAAATTTAAAAACTATTAAAAACTTAAAACCCTAATTAAAAATCTAAAGCCCAAATTAAAATAAACCGGCTGAATATTAAAGTGAAGACAATATGCCCTTTTTCTTTTACCTCTGGTCGTTTCTTTTCCTTGTTAAAAAAATGATTTTTCTTCCTTTTTTTCGAAATTAGGGCTTTGTGGCACCGCCTCAATTTGCCAATGATGCTTCGAATATTTTCATCGATTAGTGATTGCCTACAGCTGCCTCGATTAGGTCGAGTTCGATTGTTAGAATGGTATGCGATTTTTTTTCTTTTTCGATATTGATTCTGCTCGACCTTTGATTCGAGTTTCGATTTAAGCGTATACTCTGAATTTTTGTCTTGAAGTCGAATGTTCTTTTGGCCGATGATGTTAATGGTATATATATGGTTTGATCCCTTATATTTTCGTTCATCTGCTAGTTTGGTCGGCCGTTTGATTATGTTTGGATGTTGTTGCTTTCACTGACTTCTTCAATTCATACAATTATGCATTTACTTGATAATCACGACTTTGATTGATTTCGTGGCCACCACGGCTTGTTTGATTTGCTGGACTTTTGACTTCGGTTTGAAATTTCTATTGACAACGGTGTATTGATTTTGCTTTGTTCGAACTTGCTACCACCGTTTTGATTCTCTGACATTTTTGAAAATTGATTTATGGACTTTGGCATGTCTATGCATCCCGGTAGCATACTCGACTTTTACCTTGATTTACTTGTGGCCTTGACTTTGTTATGCTCTGTACTTTGTTTCCTATGGTATGATGTATTTGTATTCACATCTTTGCACTGTCTACTACCTCGACTTGTTTCCAGTTTCGGTATATGGTTGCTCTTAGTACTTGTAGTCTTGAGTTTGTATTCATGTCTTCACTGATGCTTCTCTCGTTATTGATTTAGGACGGTCGAGTTGTCTGTTATTTGATGTCGAGGCCTTTACTTGTATTCAGTTGCACTTCATGTATTTTGAAATGCATTTCTTTGAACTTTGCACTGTCTACTTTGTTGTATTGTATATTCATTCTTATGCAGTCTGCATTTGCTTGTATATTTCATTGTATTGATATTGTTGGCATTGTTTATATATATATATATATATATATATATATATATATATGAGTTCATCCATACTTCTGTTTAGTACTGGTGCACTTGATATCTTCACCTCATTGAACATTTCCTTGAGTCAGGTTCCAATGTGTATTCACACATGTCAGTTGCTTATGTTACATTTAATTTTGCTTGCATAATGGACTCTGGTAGTTACATTGTTGTTTGGGTTCATATGCACACTTGAGTCATGTTATTGATGTATATATATTTTTTCGAAATTGCTTCACCATTGGCTATTGACATGTGTTCATGTACATTTGGTTGTATTTGAATTCTTATGCTTGACAGTTTTGTGATGTTTTGTAGTGCACCTGAGTTGAATCCAGTTTAAAGCTCGGGTTTGACATAGTGCTGATATTGTGACTCTCACTTGAGTTGAAGCTATCTTTTGATTTGGGTTTGACCTTGTGCTCACCTGTCCCTGTAATTTTATCAATTGTATATTGGTGTGCACGGCCTTGTGGCATGTACAGTGATACACTATGCATGTCACAAGTTGTTCGTGTTTGATGAATTTAAAATTAAGTTATGACAAACAACCCAAATAACTGAGGCAAATGATATTTTCAAAATATACACTTTATTTTTTACTGCAAAATATTTTCTTTTCAATTTTACCACGTTAGTGTTTGTTTTGCAGATTTCTCAGATGCTGGATTCAATCGGGAATAGTGTTGAACAACAATTATAAGTGAACGAGTGATATGTAGTGAGATGCAAACGTAAAGTGATGAATTGTGATGTAATCAAAATTGTATTGTAATCAAAGATAGTGTATATATAGTGAGAGCTCAAATTTGTACTATTCAAAATTGTAATAAATATTTGTTTGAATAAAATATCCATTTGAATTTAAATTCTGTGTTATTTACTTTATTCAGCAAATATTTATTTAATTATGTGAAAAATATAATAGTACATTAACAAATACATTTAAATGAATAAACATATATATATATATATATGATTATTATCATCAAACAAAAATCATGTACTGGCATATTCAACAATCTCCCCCTTTTGATGATAATAAACGTATATTTTTTGAATATATTAAATGTATTTGATCATTGATGGACTCTATTTTCTCCCCCTATTTGAATGCTCCCTCTCAACACAAAGCTCCCCCTTCATATATGCATGAAAATAAATATTCAAATGAGCCTAGATGCAAATAGAAAAATATTTGACCTTTATTTGTCAAAATCTTAACTTTTCTCTCCCCTTTTAGTATCGGTCAAAGAGTAATGATGTTCAAAAAAATAGAGATAAAGTAATTGACATTAATACAACAATTATTCACAATCGAGTATAAATATTAAATTTCAATAAAAAATCAAACAAAAATCATAAATACTCTATTTGATGCATATTCCATTTTAGAGTGATATGGATGATGTCATCATATAAAACTATATAGTTGTGTCTATTTGTGGCACATTTATATCAGGAATTTGAACATCTACTAACCTTCCATAACCGTTAGGACTTTTAAATGAGATTAGTAGTATTCCAAATTTTTATTTTTATTTTAAAAATGAATTCAAGTATCTTCTAACCACGCATAACCCTGAGGACTTTTAAATGGGATTAGCATCAACTTGTCTATTTAATTAATCGATTTTGAAATGCGTTCCATACATGCATAACTGTGAGGACTTCTGAATGAGCATGGAAGCACATAATAAAAAATTCCAAGTAATTCATCCATGCATAACCATGAGGACTTTTAAATGAGAGTGAATACTTTGGATGTTTTTTATTGCTAAAAACATAATAAAATGAATGCGCATAATTTCTCATTTGGAATATGTAACGACCCAGAATTTTTGTTAATTAAAATTGAATATTTAATTGAATTTAAATTTTAATAAGTGAAATTTATAAGTCGAATAATTTATATTTCGAATAATTGGATTTAATTGGATAATTAAATCAATAATTTAATAGTAGAAATTACAGAAATAATTGAAAATTGGGTTAAATATGATTGAAAATAATTTTTAAAATTTTATTTTATCATATTGAAGTTAGAATAACAATATAGAACTTTTAAAATCGAATTAAAAGTTAATTTGTGAAAATTTGATATTTTAATATTTTATCGACTGGTGAAATTAGTCATTTTTCGAACAGTCTCAGAATTGGACGAAACTAGTTCCATTGGATCCGTAATAGTTTGTTATTATGAGATTTCAATTTTCGTAGCAATCGGAGTTTTCGTTTGACCATGGCAGCTCGAATTGCATCGAAATTGTTTTAATATTAATTTGGCGTGTTAAAATAGTCATTTTTCAAACTGTCTCGGATTTCGATGAAACAAGTTTCATCGGATCCATAATGTCATATTATTGTAAGGTTTCAAATTTCGTGTTAATCGGATTTACCGTTTGTCCGGGGCAAGCCAAAACGCATAGAAAATTCGTTTAATCGATTTAATTTAAAATCGAACGTTTATTGCCGTAACTCGCACAGATGATTGAATTAGCCTCCGAAACACATTTCATTGTGTTCGGAATGTGGGGTAAACCTTAGAAACGCCAACCGGCACGCTTCGTTTGGAGTTCGGAAAATTCCGGGTGAATAGTGTTTTTGGGAATTTTCTATATAAGGACTTCATAACTTCAATTTGCAAAACAAAATAAACACTAACCCTAATATTGCCTTCAGCCGCCACTTTCATAAACCAATGGCCGAAAAAGAATTGTGTTCTCTTATTTTTTTCTTCAAATTCGTTAACTAATTTAAAGATTTATCAACTACAAAGTTGTAGAGGGTGTTGAGATCCATAATCTCAACGGTTATGATCGAATTTAGAAGCACGGATTGCCGGCAATTTGAACGTGAAGTTGCAACTTTCGGGCACGGTTTTCATGATAGAGGCACGACCGAGTTTGCCTATACTCACGGCGATGGAGGCACTCACGAAGGGCTATTGAGTGATAGTAGTTGATCGACGTGGAAGTTGACGAGGAAGCTTGAAAAATTTCGTATGGGGTGGCGGCCGTGGGTTCTAATGGTCGCGTTTTACTGATGTAGGGGGAGAAAGGAAAGAGCGGCCGTGATTTTCTGGTTTGGATCGTGCGGCTGTGATTGTCTTAGGTTATATAAAAAAATTGTAAATATTAGTATATTTAATTCGTTCGATGTTTAAAACTTCATATCTCTTTCATACGAGGTCGAAAACGCACGAAACAAGTTGCGTTGGGTTCATATGGACGAACACTACGCTATGAAACTGGATTGGACTTGTTTGGAGCTAGTAAGAATTTCTGGTAAATTAAACGCTCATTTAATTTTATTCGAAATAAAAGCCGAAACGAAATTGAAACCAACGTGAGAACTTCTCACTCAATCGAATCAGTTTCGATTTAAATTTTAAATAGTTAGATTTAAAATTTCTTGAATGAATGTTTGAATGATGATTGCTATCTGTTATTGATTGAAATAGACATTATGCGCCGTTAGTAAGCGGAGGTTATTTATTAAAAACATATACCGCGATAATTCACTGAAAAGTGGAATTGGTAGTATATATATGTACTTGGAGTTGATTTCCAGCATTATATAGCGGATGAGACCCTATTGCGCCGCCTATTAAGCGGATAATATTTTTATGAATCCCATATACCGCGATATTCCGTATTGGAACGGAATTGGTATTGTGCTAATGTTTGTGGATGCAGGAAAACAGGTTGGAGGGATCCAACTGGATTCCTCAACTATATTGATTTATTTACGGATATTGTTGTATATTCTGTTATCATATTGATATATGATGTTTGATTGTCGTGATTGACTATTAGGTGCTGTTGCATCATCGGATACATTTTTGAAGTTTAAAAATAACGATTTTGATTTTTAAGGGATTTTTAAAGTGATTTTTTTGAAAGTATATGTTTTATTAAAATTTTAAATTGATTCATTTTAAATTAATTAACTTTATAGAATTAATGTTATAAAAATTATGATTTTTGGTGAAATATAACCAAAGTGTGATTTTTGGAATAAATAGTTAAGTAATCTATAAAATGGTTTAAATTGGGATTTTTGAATTATAAAAAAACGATGTATATAAAAGATTTATAAAATTGAAATTTTATAAATTAAAAATATTGGAATATTAAAATGAGTTTATTAAGTGTTAAAATGAAGTATGAAATGGATTTCATTAAAAATTATAGATTTATAAATTGTGAAGATTATAAAATGAATAGATGTTGTAAAATAAAAGATTTATAAGTAATTAACTTATAAACTGGATTTTGGGCATTTAAATGGGATATTAATAGAAATTGTTAATAAAGGAGATTTTATAAGTTGAAGTTGTTATAAAATATAAATGAATCTTATAAGTAATAGAAGTTTTAAAAAGAACGATTTTGTAAATAAATGAATTATAAGTATTTAACTTATAATATAGACTTTTGGTATATAATTGAGTTATATAAATTGAATTGGATTAATAAAGGAGATTTATAAATCGAAGTTTATAGATAGAAATGGAATTTATAGACAATGTTTATAAATTCGAAAATCAATTGAATTTGATAAATTTAATATAGAAGGTTATTAAAGGAGATATATTCGTTATTTTGGATAGCGAATAAATTCTTGAAATAAAACATGTTGTAAATATTGAAATTGGGTTAGTGAAGTATATTCACGATTTTGGACAGTGAAAATATTATTAAATAAAATGGATATGTTTTGGGAAATGATATTATAAAATGAATCTAAACGATTTAAAGATGTTGTAAAATGTATTAAACATCGAAACCATAGATTTCAACATTCATTGTTGAAATAGACGTTTCGAGAAATAGAAGGGAACGATGGACTATAACACTGTTGTTATAGTAAATAAGTTCTGAAAGGAAATGTTTTATATAGTATTGGGATTTATATATATCTATCTTAATTTCGAATCCCTATACTAGTGATTTTGGGTTGTCGTAACGATGTTTTATGCAACATTCGTTTTGGCCCAAACAAATGTGTTTAAGAGAATGATTTCTTAAAGAATGAAATATATACTTAATTTCGATTTAAGTCTATTGAATATTTTCCAAGTGTTGAAAATAAATGGATTTGTGAATTACTTATTATTATTTAATAAGTACAGAAATGTTTTCCAATATGAAATGAATGTTTTGAGATTTTATCTTTTGAAGATAAATTAAAAATGAATAATAGAAATCGATTTAAAAATCGTATATTCATAGATATTTTGGGATTGTAAATTCACTATCGAATTTACAAAAGAAAGGGGAATTTCATTAAAAATAAACGTTGATTTATTTTTGAAGTGTGGGAATTAATTTACGGATTTGGAACGTAAATATAAAGTAAATCGGTAAGGATTTATTTAATTGGTTTAAATGAACCATTTTGAAATGAAAACGAATAAAGATTTATGAATATATCACGTATAGGGAAATGATTTGAAATTTCTTTTCAAAAGTGGTAAATGGTGAAAAGTGATTTGAAAATTTGTTTTCAAATGGTTGTAGTGTGGAAATTATATATCTTGTAAAGATATTTTTGGAAAATAAATAATTTGGAAAATTATTTGGAATCTGGTGATGTTGAGCATACCTATTGATAGTTAAATAATCTGACTATCAATATTTACCTTTGAATAGGCATTTGTTGTGATTGCTTGAATATGAATGCTACACTTATTTTTGAATAAGCGCTCACTATTCGGGTTAGCCGGGAAAGGACCTTGGGGTCGTATAACCCATTTCGAATATGTGATACGTCGTTATGAATTGCATTTGATGATCGGTGTTGAAGACCGGATATTTATGAAAACGGAAGGATTGCCGTCGAATGTTTCTGCATCGGCTGATCTCCAATATAGAAATTTATTACCCTTTGTGATGGGAAGTCCGATCGTGATTAGTGAATATCCGGACTGCAAGGACTTCTTTGTAAGTGCCTTCGGTTCCGTTCGATCCCGGAACGGACTTGTATGGATGTGTGTCTGACATTACAATTTGAGATGTAAAGCTGGTTTCTATCAAATATGTTTCCGTTGGTGGCGGAGAATTTATTCTCTTAGCTTAGCACCCTAGAGGTTATGTAGTTGATGGTTACTAGTGATACATTCCCAAATTGGTAATGTGGCATACGAAGTGCTGTTGAGCATTTGATGATCAAAGCACAGCTTTTATATAAAGCGTGGCTTTGTGGACGAGACTTCGTCGGACCTTACACCCCAAAAATGGTCAAAACAGGAAGGATGCTGCAAGGTTATTAGGGGGTAGCGCCCCTTTAGTGTATGTCATTCCTTCTGGATAGAGGTGGTATCATGGTATGGAGCCCAGATACTTAACCTATGTTGTTGCTGCAAATTTATTGCTTTGTGGTTGTTGGAAATCGAGGATCCTCAGATATAGATCGGTTACGATCGGGGAATGACATATTCGTGTCAGTAGTTACCCAGTTAGGGGTAATCCGGCCTTGTGTTGGCAGAGATCTGATTAGGTTCTCGGGTCGTCTTTCCAGAGGCGTACCCATGTGGCAATGGGAAGTTCCTTGGCCTGACCATTTGTTGGAAATCCAAAGAAACAATACGAGTCCTGTACGGTTTTAGTTGTATAACCTGCCATGGAATGTGGCGGTAACCTGCTATTGAACATGGTAGCTATAGTTGGCATACGATAATGGTCGTATGTTGGCTAAGATTTATATCTTTACTTTCGAAATGCTTTTTCCTACACTATGCACTAGTAATAATATCAAATGTTTCTTTTTAATGCGTATCAAGCATCTTTGACTACCATAAGGAGAAATCTCCTCCGATTCTGCGTTTGCATTGTGTGTGTGTGCGGGAGGCCTTATGGTAGTCTCATTTTCTAAAAATCATTGCGAATATATTTTAAAAAAATTATCCTGTTCTTTGTTTTAAAGATAAACTGCTTTAAGTTCTCACAACAGTCACATGACTGACTCGGAGTTTATTGTTTTCCTTCCTAAACTCTGGGTGCCCACCAATTTCCACACGGACAGTCTAGATTTAGGTTATCAGGATATTCTGGAATTCAGGAGTTGTTGGAGGCAAGCTGGATGGCATAGCATAATATCTATTGTATATAGTATTTCTTTTCCGCTATTTGTTGTTGTTTGTTGATGTACACTCTGATGATGTAATGAAATGTGATGTAATGAAATAACTGATATAGTTCTTTGTTTTAAAGATTATTCATTTATCTATTATATGTTGTTCCGCTGCGATTGTGAGATTATGATATTGTTCTGTTGTTTCTTTCTGTTCTGTTCTATCCTTTTCTCTCTCCTTCTACCTTTCTCTTCTTCTTTAACCATAACGGTACGGTTTTTCGGCATTCGATTGCTCGGCAGTTGATACAGTGGACGTATTGATGTCGGTTTTCGAGCGTCGAAAAGTCGCGAACGTTACATTTGGTATCAGAGCGTATGGTTAAGCGACAACCATGGCTCTGTTGGGTATTACTCATTAGAGATAGAGTTAGTAGTACTCTAGAATGAGTTTGAGTGTAATATTATACGAGTGCGTATTTGTTAGTGAATATAAAATATTTTATATTGTGTTTGCTTGTCCGTTGAGCTGTTTGTGAATTCTGGTCGGTAGATGGGACGCCATATTATCGATAGGGATTTCTAAAACTCTTAAACGAGATAAATCGACATAGTATCATTTTAAATAGGGTGAATGAAATAATTTTACCTTGATTATATTTTATATATAAAGGAATAATTTTTCAGAAAAGTGTATATGAATTGATTATTTGGTTGTTGAATAAGTTAAATAAAAACAACAGCTGTAAAAGAATGAATTGTATAAGAAAATGAACTATAAGTATGAAGTTATAATTAAAATGATTTACACTTGTGAAATAATCTTATATATAATAAGTGAAATTTTATAAGTAAAAGATTTATAAATGTAATTTATAATCTGAAAATAAAATTCCAGAGAAGTGTTTTGAAAGGGTTTGATATTTTGGAAAATTATTTTGGAGAAATTAAAGCTCTAAACTCTTTTCAGTTGCTGGAAAATAATTCTGATGATGATTGCAACATCACTGGTGTTCATTTTCGAGTTTCTAAAAGAGGGATTGTTGCCAAATTGTTTTATATGAAAGTTGTTTGGGAAATTTGAATTTGGTTTTGGAAATTCAAAAGATAATTTGAATTGATTTCAGAAATAGTTTTGAAAGGTTAAAAAGGCTCTGGAATCCTATTTAAATTCTTTTTATGGGAATGATGAATGAGTTGATAACTTATACAATTTGAGTTTTAATAGAATAAATTTAACTTAAAGGATGGAGTTAAGTTAAAGGGAGTATAAGTGATTCAATTAAAATCCAAGTTGTAATTGATGAATATAAGTGAAATGAATTTTGAACTTATAATATGAATAATAAATGTAGCTTTGGATAAGTTAATGGATTTGGAAGTTAATAAATAAGTTGTATAACATATATAATGGGAAAGGATAAGTAAAACAAATTATTAAAGTGGTTAAACAATTTTGTTAAGCAATATGAAATCTGAATTGGATTTATAAGTGGAAATTTAAGTTAAGCTAAGAAAATGATGTTTGAAATAGAATATAACTTAAGTGATGTTGAATGAAGTTGATTTTGGTGTCGAAGTAAATTAATGAAATGAAGTCATTAAGAATTGAACTTGAGTTATATAAATGAAATTCAACTTTATATTGTTAAAGCAATTAGCAATTGATAAATGGATGAAATATTAATCAATTGAATGTAAATAAGTTGATATGAGATAATGGATAAAAGTGTTAATTCATTAAAATCTAATGTTATTGGAAGTTAAAAAAAATTGAATGGGAATCAATTTAATATAAACCAATTGGAATTAAAAGGTTGGACCAAATTGAATGAATGTAAGAGAAGTAAATAATTTGGTTATATTGAATAAACATTGGTTATTATTTGATTGTTAATTGATTATATATATAAATTCATTAAGTGTTAATGAAATTGAATTAGCGAAATTGGAAGCTATGCAATTGAATTCAAATGGATAATATGTAAATTTGAATAGAATGGAATTTGATTTGATTTGAAAGTGAACTAATGTGAATGTAAATTAGTGAATGTTAACTAATTGAATTGAGAATGAATGTTAGTAAAATCCAATGTTAATGAATCAAATGTGATCTAAATTGGAAAAACCAATTCATTGAATATTAATTAGAAGTGAATTTATATTGATTTGGTGGTTGCATTTGTTGCTTTTGATTGCATTTGCTATATTGGCATATGTAGTTGTTTTAGTGATATATGTTGTATATTGATATTACTTTCATATATACATGTTTCTCATGTTGTTGTTGAGTATTTAGTAGGTGCGGATTGCGCTTGCTTCGCATTTGGAGCTCGCTTTCGCGCTATATTAGCCGTATATGCTCGCTACTAATATATAAGGTACATATCTCGGATTACATACCGTACTTTTACACTTTTTTCCCTTCGGGATGCCTCAACACTTGATGAGATGTATATTTGTGATATATACACTGTCATTTTTTTTTCGGATCGAGCCGCGTAAAGGAGACTATGGCGAATATTTTCGAAAATTTAAGGCGTTAGAAAAAATTTGGAAATTTTGGAAAATTTGTGAAAACTATAATTTTGATTTGGAATCGAAAGTTAAACAATATAGTTGATGTTGTAAAGAATAACTAAGTATGATTTGAAAACTTAGCAAGGTATTGTAAGAGGTTTAACTTTGATTTTGGGAAAGCTAATGGATTCTCTAACTTTTTCTTACTTGGTAATTTCGAGGACGAAATTCTTTTAAGGGAGGAAGATTGTAACGACCCAGAATTTTTGTTAATTAAAATTTGAATATTTAATTGAATTTAACTATTAATAAGTGAAATTTATAAGTCGAATAATTTATATTTCGAATAATTGGATTTAATTGGATAATTAAATCAATAATTTAATAGTTGAAATTACAGAAATAATTGAAAATTGGGTTAAATATGATTGAAAATGATTTGTAAAATTTTATTTTATCATATTGAAGTTAGAATAACATTATAGAACTTTTAAAATCGAATTAAAAGTTAATTTTTGAAAATTGAATATTTTAATATTTCATCGACTAGTGAAATTAGCCATTTTTCGAACAGTCTCAGAATTGGACGAAACTAGTTCCATTGGATCCGTAATAGTTTGTTATTATGGGATTTCAATTTTCGTAGCAATCGGAGTTTTCGTTTGACCATGGCAACTTGAAACGCATCGAAATTGTTTTAATATTAATTTGGCGAGTTAAAATAGTCATTTTTCAAATAGTCTTGGATTTCGACGAAACTAGTTTCATCGAATCCGTAATGTCATATTATTGTATGGTTTCAAATTACTTGTCAATCGGATTTACCGTTTGTCCGGGGCAAGCCAAAACACATAGAAAATTCGTTTGATCGATTTAATTTAAAATCGAACATTTATTGCTGTAACTCGTACAGATGATCGAATTAGCCTCCGAAACACGTTCCATTGTGTTCGGAACACGGGGTAAACCTTAGAAACGCCAACCGATATGCTTCGTTTGGAGTTCGAAAATTTCCGGGTGAATAGTGTTTTTGGAAACTTTCTATATAAGGACTTCATAACTTCAATTTGCAAAACAAAATAAACCCTAACCCGAATATTGCCTTCAGCCGCCACTTTCATAAACCAATGGCCGAAAAACAATTGTGTTCTCCTCTTTCTTTCTTCAAATTCGTCAACCAATTCAAAGATTTATCAACTACAAAGTTGTAGAGGGTGTTAAGATCCATAATCTCAACGGTTATGATCGAATTTAGAAGCACGGATTGTCGGCAATTTGAACGTGAAGTTGAAACTTTCGGGCACGGTTTTCACGATAGAGGCACGACTGAGTTTGCCTATACTAACGACGATGGAGGCACTCGCGAAGGGCTGTTGAGTGATAGTAGTTGATCGACGTGGAAGTTGACGAGGAAGCTCGAAAAATTTCGTATGGGGTGGCGGCCGTGGGTTCTAATGGTCGTGTTTTACTGATGTAGGGGGAGAAAGGAAAGAGCGGCCGTGATTTTGTGGTTTGGATCGTGCGGCTGTGATTGTCTTAGGTTATAAAAAAAAAGAATTGTAAATATTAGTATATTTAATTCATTCGATGTTTAAAACTTCATATCTCTTTCATACGAGGTCGAAAACGCACGAAACAAGTTGCGTTGGGTTCGTATGGACGAGCATTACGCTATGGAACTGGATTGGAGTCGTTTGGAGCTCGTGAGAATTTTGGTTAAAATTAAACGCTCGTTTAATTTTATTCGAAATAAAAGCCGAAACGAAATTGTAACCAAGGTGAGAACTTCTCACTCAATCGAATTAGTTTCTATTTAAATTTTAAATAGTTAGATTTAAAATTTCTTGACTGAATGTTTGAATGATGATTGCTGTCTGTTATTGATTGAAATAGACATTATGCGCCGTTAGTAAGCGGAGGTTATTTATTAAAACATATACCGCGATAATTTCACTGAAAAGTGGAATTGGTATTATATATGTACTTGGAGTTGATTTCCCGCATTATATAGCGGATGAAACCCTATTGTGCCGCCTATTAAGCGGATAATATTTTTATGAATCCCATATACCACGATATTCCGTATTGGAACAGAATTGGTATTGTGCTAATGTTTGTGGATGCAGGAAAACAGGTTGGAGGGATCCAACTGGATTCTTCAACTGTATTGATTTATTTACAGATATTGTTGTATATTCTGTTATCATATTGATATATGATGTTTGATTGTCATGATTGACTATTAAGTGTTGTTGCATCATCGGATACATTTTTGAAGTTTAAAAATAACGATTTTGATTTTTAAGGGATTTTTGAAGTGATTTTTTTGAAAGTATATGTTTTATTAAAATTTTAAATTGATTCATTTTAAATAAATTAACGTTATAAATTTAATGTTATAAAAATTATGATTTTTGGTGAAATATAACCAAAGTGTGATTTTTGGAATAAATAGTTAAGTAATCTATAAAATGGTTTAAATTAGGATTTTTGAATTATAAAAAAAATGATGTATATAAAAGATTTATAAAATTGAAATTTTATAAATTAAAAATATTGGAATATTAAAACGAGTTTATTAAGTGTTAAAATGAAGTATGAAATGGACTTCATTAAAAATTATAGATTTATAAATTGTGAAGATTATAAAATGAATAGATGTTGTAAAATAAAAGATTTATAAGTAATTAACTTATAAACTGGATTTTGGGCATTTAAATGGGATATTAATAGAAATTGTTAATAAAGGAGATTTTATAAGTTGAAGTTGTTATAAAATATAAATGAATCTTGTAAGTAATAGAATTTTTAAAAAGAAAGATTTTGTAAATAAATGAATTATAAGTATTTAACTTATAATATAGACTTTTGGTATATAATTGAGTTATATAAATTGAATTGGATTAATAAAGGAGATTTATAAATCGAAGTTTATAGATAGAAATGGAATTTATAGACAATGTTTATAAATTCGAAAATCAATTGAATTTGATAAATTTAATATAGAAGGTTATTAAAGGAGATATATTCGCAATTTTGGATAGCGAATAAATTCTTGAAATAAAACGTGTAGTAAATATTGAAATTGGGTTAGTGAAGTATATGCGCGATTTTGGACAGTGAATATATTATTAAATAAAATGGATATGTATTGGGAAATGATATTATAAAATGAATCTAAACGATTTAAAGACGTTTTAAAATGTATTAAACATCGAAACCATAGATTTCAACATTCATTGTGAAATAGACGTTTTCGAGAAATAGAAGGGAACGATGGACTATAACACTGTTGTTATAGTAAATAATTTCTGAAAGGAAATGTTTTATATAGTATTGGGATTTATATATATATCTATCTTAATTTCGAATCCCTATACTAGTGATTTTGGGTTGTCGTAACGATGTTTTACGCAACATTCCTTTTGGCCCAAACAAATGTGTTTAAGAGAATGATTTCTTAAAGAATGAAATATATACTTAATTTCGATTTAAGTCTATTGAATATTTTCCAAGTGTTGAAAATAAATGGATTTGTGAATTACTTATTATTATTTAATAAGTACAGAAATGTTTTCCAATATGAAATGAATGTTTTGAGATTTTATCTTTTGAAGATAAATTAAAAATGAATAATAGAAATCGATTTAAAAATCGTATATTCATAGATATTTTGGGATTGTAAATTCACTATCGAATTTACAAAAGAAAGGGGAATTTCATTAAAAATAAACGTTGATTTATTTTTGAAGTGTGGGAATTAATTTACGGATTTGGAACGTAAATATAAAGTAAATCGGTAAGGATTTATTTAATTGGTTTAAATGAACCATTTTGAAATGAAAACGAATAAAGATTTATGAATATATCACGTATAGGGAAATGATTTGAAATTTATTTTCAAAAGTGGTAAATGGTGAAAAGTGATTTGAAAATTTGTTTTCAAATGGTTGTAGTGTGGAAATTATATATCTTGTAAAGATATTTTTGGAAAATAAATAATTTGGAAAATTATTTGGAATCTGGTGATGTTGAGCATACCTATTGATAGTTAAATAATCCGACTATCAATATTTACCTTTGAATAGGCATTTGTTGTGATTGCTTGAATATGAATGCTACACTTATTTTTGAATAAGCGCTCACTATTCGGGTTAGCCGGGAAAGGACCTTGGGGTCGTATAACCCATTTCGAATATGTGATACGTCGTTATGAATTGCATTTGATGATCGGTGTTGAAGACCGGATATTTATGAAAACGGAAGGATTGCCGTCGAATGTTTCTGCATCGGCTGATCTCCAATATAGAAATTTATTACCCTTTGTGATGGGAAGTCCGGTCGTGATTAGTGAATATCAGGATTGCAAGGACTTCTTTGTAAGTGCCTTCGGTCCGTTCGATCTCGGAACGGCTTGTATGGATGTGTGTCTGACATTACATATTGAGATGTAAAGCTGGTTTCTATCAAATATGTTTCCGTTGGTGGAGGAGAATTTATCCTCTTAGCTTAACACCCTAGAGGTTATGTAGTTGATGGTTACTAGTGATACATTCTCAAATTGGTAATGTGGCATACGAAGTGCTGTTGAGCATTTGATGATCAAAGCACAGCTTTTATATAAAGTGTGGCTTTGTGGACGAGACTTCGTCGGACCTCACACCCCGGAAATGTTCAAAACAGGAAGGATGCAGCAAGGTTAGTAGGGGGTAGCGCCCCTTTATTGTATGTCATTCCTTCTGGATAGAGGTGGTATCATGGTATGGAGCCCGGATACTTAACCTATGTTGTTGCTGCAAATTTATTGCTTTGTGGTTGTTGGAAATCGAGGATCCTTGGATATAGATCGGTTACGATCGGGGAATGACATATTCGTGTCAGTAGTTACCCAGTTAGGGGTAACCCGGCCTTGTGTTGGCAGAGATCCAGTTAGATTCTCGAGTCGTCTTTCCAGAGGCGTACCCATGTGGCAATGGGAAGTTCCTTGGCCTGACCATTTGTTGGAAATCCAAAGAAACAATACGAACCCTGTACGGTTTTAGTTGTATAACCTGCCATGGAATGTGGCGGTAACCTGCTATTGAACATGGTAGCTATAGTAGGCATACGATAATGGTCGTATGTTGGCTAAGATTTATATCTTTACTTTCGAAATGCTTTTTCCTACACTATGCACTAGTAATAATATCAAATGTTTCTTTTTAATGCGTATCAAGCATCTTTGACTATCATAAGGAGAAATCTCCTCCGATTCTGCGTTTGCATTGTGTGTGTGCGGGGGAGGCCTTATGGTAGTCTCATTTTCTAAAAAGCATTGCGAATATATTTAAAATTTTTTTATCATGTTCTTTGTTTTAAAGATAAACTGTTTTAAGTTCTCACACCAGTCACATGACTGACTCGGAGTTTATTGTTTTCCTTCCTAAACTCTGGGTGCCCACCAATTTCCACACGGGCAGTCTAGAGTTAGGTTATCAGGATATTCTGGAATTCAGGAGTTGCTGGAGGCAAGCTGGATGGCATAGCATATTATCCATTGTATATAGTATTTCTTTTCCGCTGTTTGTTGTTGTTTGGTGATGTACACTCTGACGATGTAATGAAATGTGATGTGATGTGATGTGATGAAATAACTGATATAGTTCTTTATTTTAAAGATTATTCATTTATCTATTATATGTTGTTCCGCTGCGATTATGAGATTCTGATATTGTTCTGTTGTTTCTTTCTGTTATGTTCTATCTTTTTCTCTCTCCTTCTACCTTTCTCTTCTTCTTTAACCATAACGGTACGGTTTTCTAGCATTCGATTGCTCGGCAGTTGATACAGTGGACGTATTGATGTCGGTTTTCGAGCATCGAAAAGTCGCGAACGTTACAGAATACCACATGTTAACTTACCATGTTGGATTATGATGACTGATGGTCGATAGAAATATGATAGAAATAGAGATGGTCATGGAAATTTTACCAAACAAAATGATTTTATAACTCTTGCTTAATTTTTTAAAGAAATTTACTAAATATACCGTCTCGAGTTATAATATATGATTAATATCAACACTCATCAATTTTTCAATCACTATTTATCTTTTCGATAATCAGTAGAGAGTCAGATTAGTTAATGTAGTCATTTAAGATCAAATCCAAAAAATAATTATCAAATTTTCAAAAATAACTAATCTGAAACAAGGTCAACAAAAATTATTTTCCTGAAGGGGTTTTATTAGAAAAATGTCTGCTAATTGAAAATTATTTGAAATGAAAAATATGTAGATATTTTCTTTCGAAATGATGCAGTTACTGAACATCTCAACATAGATCACGTTCCACTAGTAATTTTCTACCAACTAGATTACCAGTGTAATCTGCAACTGAATTTTTCTTTCACTCGAGATTATCATTAGTTTGATGTCATAGACTAGACCGTGATATTGCAACAAATATCTCAAAATCATTTTTAACAGCTTTTAAATGAAATTGAATTGAAACTGTGCAAATAGTGATCATAGTTTCAGCAGCAAAGTAACCAAATATATCCGAGAGTAATGATCAATAAAACGCCATCATTAATCCAAGAAAATCAATATGAAATAGTTCAAAGATAATTGTTCAACATTTTGACTAAGTTAGAATCAAAGTCATCATTCATCTCTTTTTAACATAACTGGCTGATTCAAATCAGATATGGAGCAGATTATCACATTAGTATTTCGTTCGAGATGAATATACTATTACCTCTTTTACATTTACCAATAATATTTCATTATTACCCATTGTGATTCTGCCACCTATATACTAGGCTAGAACTTTGATTTGTCGCCCATCGTGTGCCTAGAACAGCCGGAATTCAGGCAACACTGTTATTGTTCCTTAGCATGCCACCACACCCACACAATAAAAGATTTTTGTGACCTATTTGTTTTTAAAGGTCCATGATTGTTAGTGGAAAATGATTTTAAAAAATAAGTTTGTGGAGACCCAAAACTATTTATATATGTTCCTTTTGGCACCCAGATTTGTTTAACTTTAAGGGATTTTATATTTGCACATTTTGGAACCCAAATTTGTATAGTTTTCACGTGTTTGGGTCTATGCCAGCAATTGTTTAGATTGTGTCCAATTTTTCTACAAATTGTGCACTCGGATTTGACTTTATTAATTTTTCTTTTAACAGGTTCAGATTGATTTTATCCAAGTCCTTGTATAACTGTGATAATAGTTTGTTTCACTAATAGTATATTCAATGATCTTTCACTTTTGGAAAATTTTCCTAAAGTTGTTAATAGTTATTGGGCTTGTGTTTTGAGTTATTCGTTTTCGTTCAATAATTGAGCGCACCTTTTAATAGAATTTTCTCTTCTAGTGTTTTTACTCTCTTTCAAAATAAGAATTTCATTTCAAGTGACTTTATTTTAATTTCTTATTTTTTAATCTCTTCTTCGAATGTTGGACACTTATCACATTTAGGGATCTTAGTTTGATAGTTTTTAATTAATTGATTAAGCTGTTTATTTAAATCTATCAAAGTATCGCTTTGTGATTCAATTTTAGTTTATTTCTCCGTAAGTCGATCAAACAGCCATTTATTTCATGGGAATATATAAGTAATTCCGAGTGAGTGAGTTTTGATACCTCGCTTGATTCATCATCATCGCTATCAGTTATATCTCCTCGAAGGCACATATCTGCTTTCTCACTCTCACTGTTAGAACTTTTATAATCATCATCACTTTTATTCCACATAGTTGCAAAACTACACCTTTTTTGATTTCTTTTCTAGGCCGTGTCGATTCTGAGGGCGATTGGGCTTGATGTGTCTGGATTTGTTGCACTTATGGCAGATGATCTCCTGCTCTTCTAGGCTGTCAAGAGCTTTGATTATTCTGCTTTTCAATTGTCGATTTAGAGCTGGATTTCCGTATTTGTGCTTCCACCTTTTGAATTTCTTTTTTATTAGTGCCATCTTGGCTGCTCCATCATCATCATCCTCATCACTACTGCCTTTTACCAATCCTGTTAAGCACATTTCTTTAACCGAGTCGATTGTGGAGGATTTCTCATTACTGTTGACTTTTACACCATATATTGCATCAAAAGTATTTTAGGTTTCCTTGCATTTTCACAATGAGAGAAAAAGTTAAAATTATCTTGATTAATATAAGAATATAGTATATGCATAGTAAGAGCATTAATCGAAGTAATTTTCTCATCTGTTGTATCACACCCATTTTCAATAATATCCCAACATTTAATATTAACAGATTTTAAATAAAATTCCATTTTTAATTTCCAATCAAAAAATCTGTTCCATCAAAAATAGGAGGAATAATATTGGACCGACCCTCAGTAAAAGCATTATTAAAAGAAGCCATTTTAAAAATTCAAATTTTAAAACAAAAATTGGTCTTTGAAAATTAAATTTTTTTTTTAGAAAATGGCTTTTGAACCTAGCTTTGATACCACTTGTAGGATCGATTTCACCTTAGAGGGGGATGAATAGGGTGATACTATTAATTATAAAAATTTATTGCGGAAGTTTATATAAAATAATTTCAACACAGATCACATCAGAATAATAGCAGCACAAATATAGCAGAATATAAAAGGTAGAAAATAGAACACACAAATTTAACCAGCTTCGGCAAAACCCTGTCTACGTGCTGCCCCCAAGTTTTCTACTAGAAATGAAGTAGTCAGACACTTACACGTAAACTCGCGACACCTGCTACCGACTAACCTTAACATTACGCTTAAAACCCTGCCCCAACTCAGCCATTGAGTTACGAATTATCGAGCTACACCACCGTAGTTCGTCCCCTAGTCACACGACTAGAAATTACAATGGTTTAAAATACAAATTTAAAAACAATTAAAAATTTAAACCCTAATTTAAAATCAAAATCCCAAATTAAAATAAACCGGCCCAAATATTAAAGTGAAGACAACATGCCCTTTTTTATCTCTAATCGGCCGCTTCTTTTTTCGGTAAAAAAAATGGTGCTCGTTCCTTTTTGTCAAAATTAGGGATTTATGGCGCCACTTCAATTTGTCGATGATGCTTCAAATATTTTCCTCTATCAGTGATTGCATGCGATTGCTTCAATTACGTTGAGTTCGATTTTCAAAATGGTATACGATTTTTTTTTTACTTTTTCGATATTGATTCTGTTCGACCTTTATTCGAGTTTCGATTTAAGAGTATACTCTGATCTGTCTTGAACTCAAATGGTCTTTTGGCCGATAATGTTAAGGGTTTATATATGGTTCGATCCCCTATATTTTCGTTCATCTAATAATTTGCTCAACCGCTTGATTA
Organism: Allium cepa; assembly: GCA_030765085.1. NCBI lineage: Eukaryota > Viridiplantae > Streptophyta > Magnoliopsida > Asparagales > Amaryllidaceae > Allium > Allium cepa. The sequence goes on from CM060944.1 coordinate 241,950,837, forward strand.
TGTGTGGATGTTGGTGATTTCTTTGACTTCTTCAATTCATGTAATTCTGCGTTTACTTGATAATCACGGCTTTGATTGATTTCGTGGACACCACGGCTTGTTTGATTTGCTGGACTTTTGACTTCGTTTGAAATTTTTGTTGACAACGTTTTCTTGGTTTTTCTTTGTTCGAACTTGCTACCACCGTTTTGATTCTCTGACATTTTTTTAAATTGATTTCTAGATTTTGACATGTTTGTTCATCCCTGTAGCATACTCGACTTGTATCTTGATTTACTTGCAGCCTTGACTTTGTTATGCTCTGCACTTTGTTTCATGTGGTATGTTGTATTTGCATTTACACCTTTGCACTGTCTATTGCCTTGACTTGTTTCCAGTTCTGGCATATGGTTGCTCTTAGTACTTGTTGTCTTAAGTTTGTAGTCTTGTCTTCACTGATGCATCTCTTGTTATTGATTTAGGATTGGTCGAGTTGTCTTTTATTTGATGTTGAGGCCTTTACCTGTATTCAGTTGCACTTCATGTATTTTGATATTGCATTTCTTTGAACTTTGCGTTGTCTATTTTGTTGTACTATATATTCATTCGTATGTAGTCTGCATTTGCTTGTATACTTCACTATATCGATATTGTTGGCATTGTTTATATATGTGTGTGTGTGTAAGTTCATCCACACTTCTGTTTAGTACCAGTGTACTTGATACCTTCACCTCGTTGTACATTTCTTTGAGTCAGGTTCTGATGTGTATGCACACATGTCTATTGCTTATGTATACATGTAATTTTGCTTGCATGATGGACTCTGGTAGTTACATTGTTGTTTAGGTTCATATTCACACTAGAATCATGTTATTTCTGTATATATATCCTTTTGAAATTGCTTCATCATTGGCTATTGACACGTGTTCATGTATATTCGGTTGTATTTGAATTCATGTGCTTTACAGTTTTATGATGTTTTATAGTGCACCTAAGTTGAATCCAGCTTAAAGCTTGGGTTTGACCTTATGCTGATATCGTGACTTTCACTTGAGTTGAACCTGGCGTTTGATTTGGGTTTGACCTTGTATTCACCTGTCCCTGTAATTTTATCAAGTGTATATTGGTGTGCAAGGCCTTGTGGCATGTACAGTGAGTGATACACTGTGCATGTCACAAGTTGTTCGTGTTTGATGAACTCAAAATTAAATGATGGCGAACAACCCAAATAACTGAGGCAAATTATATTTTCAAAATATACACTTTATTTTTTACTGCAAAATATTTTCTTTTCAATTTTACTACGTTAGTGTCTATTTTGCAGATTGCTCAGATGCGTGATTCAATCTGGAATAGTGTTGAAGAACAAGTATGAGCGAATGAGTGATATGTTGTGAGTTGCAAATGTAAAGTGACGAATTGTGATGTAATCAAAATTGCATTGTAATCAAAGATTCTGTATATATAGTGAGAGCTCAAATTTGTACTATTCAAAATTGTAATAAATATTTGTTTTTGAATAAAATATCCGTTTGAAATTAAATTCTATGTTATTTACTTTATTCAGCAAATATTTATTTAATTATGTGAAAAATAAAATAGTACGTTAACAAATACATTTAAATGAATATATATATATATTATCATCAAACAAAGATCATATACTCGCATATTCAACACGTTCCAGTCGCACTCCGACGAAGCGACCTACTCCTTGCTAGGCATAATCCATAATTGACGTCCTATTGGGTTTTTTTCTCCTGTATCGACTCTTCGGTCGAGGACTTAATCCATGCAGGAGTTCGTTCTGTCGCTCTTTGACGAAGAGATTCACACCTTGCAGTTACTGCCCCGCCACTTCGACCTGGACAATAATCGCATCCTGTTTTATTTGTCGTAGTAATGTAGATAAAAAATAACCTAATAAATAAGAATTCATAAATCCAAAAAATTAAAAAAAGCCAAAGGGTGCCTCTTCGGGGACAACTGTTCATTATCATTTCAGAGCATACCTAAGGACCGCCCTCGATCCCTACAAGTGTAAGTGACTTAGCCGTTATATTGTAGAGTTTATTATTATTATGGCTAGAATCCAGGTCCTGAACTCTATCCTTACCATCACGATTAGTTAATGACGACCCGTGACCCCAATCTAGAGCCATTCCTATTTTCATTCGATGCAGATGGTGGCTACTCCTATTCAACTGTCCTTATCTGATTCCTTACATAGCGTAGCAATATATCGCTCCAGACGTGCTCCTCAATCATACCCTGTAAATGCTTGCATTCATCCATGATGTGCCCATTCAATTCGTTGAGCAGGCATTACTTTTCAGTTATACGTTCCTGCTCCATGGGATCTGATCTTACTAGTTTTCAATAAGGGAGTTATCCCGTAGTGTCCAGATAAATCCGTTCTAGGCTTCCCGTCAAATCCGAGTAGGAAGAGAATTTCGGATCTCGCTCTTTCCATCGCCTTTTTGATCCGTCATATCCATCGCACTCTTTCCGTTTACCCTTATCCTTACTCAGACATTCTCCCGATGGTCCTTTACCACTCATAGCATTCACTTTTATTTTTTTGGTTTGTGCATCATTCTATCACAAGAACCTCTCAACCTTGTTGTAAAATTCCCTGAGATCCATTGGTGGATCCTGTTCCAATGCAGCCTTGAAATCCATGTCGTCGGCGATTCCACATACCGCCGCTATCAAAACCGTCGATGGGTCCTGTCGATCCATTGAAGCAACTGCCACATTAAACCGTGTAAGAAAATTCTTCAGAGACTTTCATGTCCTTTTTTTAAGTGCTGCCACTGTCATAACATTCTCGGGTCTCATGAAGTGGACCTGAAACTGCCTCATGAACCAATCCACCAACTCGCTCCATGTCCTTACCGAACCATTCTCTAGATGCCTAAACTGGAGCGCAGCTAACTCCATCAAATAAAGGGAAATCGATCATGTCATGACTTCCGTCGAAGTCCCAGTACATCCATGTACCATATATATCTCATCGTATTCATAGTTGGGTCCAACTTTCCGTCATATACTTCTAGCGTTGGTAGTTTAAACTCCCATGGATTCCTAGCATTCTTAATATTATGAGCGAATGGACTTCTATTTACATCCTCCAGGTCCATGTTCACAATCCTCCATGCAAAGCTCGTCTGATCATCTTTGCAAACCTGCCATTGTCGTCTAGCGGTAGTCTCCTATCATCATTTCCAAACTGCTCCTCTCCTCCCGAGTCTACGAGGGATCCAGAGCGTACTCCAGACGGGTGTCCAAATTTTGATTTTCACCATACTGCACAGCACCGTCCAACACCATGCCTGAGATCGATCCAGCCTGACCTGGGGGCATGCCCTTGAGACTAGATGGATCGGCACCAATCCTTATGGACGGATCAGGGCCGATCGTTCCTTATTGATCGGAAGGTGCTCCTGGCTGCTCCACTACGTTCCTTAGTCTAGCTGCTTCATTTCCACGCTCCTAATTCTGGTTTCCAATGATCCCTTCTACTTCAACTCCTTGATCAAAGTTGTCATTAGCTCCTGCTGTTCTAATCCCTTGATTCTGCGCTTCGGCCTGTCCAATCCGTCGGAGTAAATTCTACATCATCTCCTTCTGTCTTTTTAGCATCCTTTCTTGCATAACATCCATCAACATTTCTATTTCATCTCTAGCAATGTAGATAGTTGCTTGATTAGCTCCGGCTCTTAAGGAAGCCTCCTAACTCACTTCGCGGTGGCTCCTTTCTGGTAGCACTCTCCTTGTTGATTATTTCACCAATGCTCTAAGTCTAAGCTTTAGATATTTTCCAAACTCTGAATCCAATTTCCAAATCCATGGAGGCTAGCTTTTTCGGTGAAAGCACAAAATGTTGGCAGTAAAAATGTACACCAACATCCAATTAAGTGAACGCACCAAAATGTCCAGCATGGATCTTAGATAATATGGTGTAGAAAATATAAATTGAAGAATAATAAACTTAAAGCGGAAAGCAATTAAAGAGAGACACATTTATATTGGCTCGGTTAACTCCGTCCTACGTCCACTCTAATAGATTAGAGTTACAAATCCGTTAAATCTAAGAATAAAATTGGTAGAGTACAGCCTAGGTAGAAGATGAAGTGAAGTGGAGAGAAGATCCATTTGCTAATGTCATGCATGTTGTATTTATAGGTGAAGTCGTGCATGGATCGGGTTGAAATATCGACAGAAGAAACTCCATGACCAAATGACCCGACCCACAAAATTTGGGGTCTATCGTGCACCATAAGAACGATCAATGCCGATCATTTTGTGCATGGATCGGGTTGAAATTTTGCCAGAAGAAACTCCAGGACGAAATGACCCGACCCACAAAATTTGGGGTCTATCACGCACAATAAGAACGATCGATGCTGATCATTTTGTTGGCTCCTTTTTGCATGCAATTGATATGGTTGGCTCCACCCTTCAACATATTAATGTTTCCAAAATTTCATGTGTATTTGACTTATAAATTTTGGGTTTTGATCGATCAACATTGATTTGTACTTTCAATCCAAAAGATCCATATCCATATCGATTCACGCCGATCCATAATGTAGAAGTTCCATATTCCATCCATATTGGAGGTAGATCATAGCTAATCCATTTCGCAGATGGATCAAGCCGATCCATAATTAAGATGTTCTATATTCGATCTATATTGCTGATGGATCATAGACGATCGATAACGAAAAATGATCATACTCGATCATTTTTTCATTTGAAATGTGAAATTCATATTTAGCCAATTCCAGAATGTTGTTCACCTAAATTCGTACGACTGTTGTTCATAGTCTTGTCCAAGATCGATCTCCAATCCTGGTAACCATCCCTTTGGACTTTCTTCCTTGATGATCATGAAGTCCAGTGGGTTAAATCCGCCTGTATACTGCCTTGCCAAATGGTGGGTTAACAATTGGTTTCAAACTTTGGATATGTAACAAATTACATAATTGCCCCTAGGGCATATTAAGTGAGTTAAGAATAAACCCTAAGGGCAGTACTATAGTTTATTGTAGATTATTAACTCTTTAATAGAATCTCATTTGAAATAAAAGGTGTTTTATTTTCTATTTTATACTTGTTATTCTGTGATATATTATTTAAGTGATTAATTTAAGAATATTAAAGAAAATCCATATTAATATGCTCTATGATAATAATTACAAGAAGTTGCAATCATGGTAAAATTATCGTAATATAAAATAATATATTATTTTGAATATTTTGGTTAAGATGTTTAGAGAAAGGATTTCACTGCATCCATTCAGACCACAATGCGTAATGCTCTCCAAATGTTGGAAAGTATATTACTTATAGCTGTTGTGGGCACCAAGGTGTTATGTGCTCATACTTATTAGATATGTATGGAATGAATTGATCGAGTGTTCATATTTGTTAATAACAACTAGGTCAAACATGAAATCTCTGGGTGACGATGTCGCACAGTTCCCTCGACTTGAGAACATTACAGAACATCATTGTGAATACACCACTTTGATTATAGTTAAATCATGGTATGATGATCCATCGAGTGACTATAGCATGGTCTGAGTTGAAGCATTAGAAGTGAAGCACTTTTTAATAGATAATTCATCATCATGGTTATTTAAGGTTAGCATCATGATCAATTGTAGTCAAATCAAAGTCAAAATATCTACAAGAGTGACATGGTTAATAATAAATGTTAATGTTAAATTAAGGAATTTTTTTTGGACTAACTGTGTTGATTTAGGATGATATTGGAATTTTGACCAAAATCAAATTCCATATATCCTAGAGTTGAACAATGTCGACGAATGTGAGTAAATTATCATTACTAAAAGGTACCGCTTGACTTAATGTAAAATAGAGATTTATCCAAAAGTTATGTAAGCGATGAATTCAACCAAATTGTCAAACCACTAACTAAGATGACATGTGAACATTAATCTTTGATTTGTTCAAAATTAATCACTGATTGAATTCGCACCTCCAAGTCTCAAAAGCATATTTGTGAATTCTCAAGAAAAACCGAATGAATAAATTAATTTATAAAATGTTGAAAATTAACTACATTAATTAATATTAGAGATATTAAATATTATTTAATTTATTTGATGTTTTGGAGTTATTTGGGATTGTTTGATGCATACATAATAGTTATATTTCCGTGCTTCGATATACGATATCAGAGTAATTTAAACGGGTTTAAATAAACGATAGTAACTTGAAGGGTTTACGAAATTTTTTCAACATAATGGTGATAAATGTGGCCGGTCAAGGATGTGAAGAGAGAGGGGAGGAGTGGGAGAAAATTAAGGGATTACTTGGAGATGTTTTAATTGAAAGAAAGGAAAATATTTCATTCTCTCAGTTAAAAACAATCCACTAATTTTTTCCCTTCATTCATCCATTCAATTTCTCTCTCCTCCTTTTTCTTCTTCGCATGAAAAAAATTTCATCATTTCCTTCTGTTATAAAATAAACTCTAAAATAAATTAAAACATTGAATAAATATAAATATTACGTAGTTCATCCTTCTTATGCAAATTTTGGTGTAGATTCAAGGATCTAAGTAACGATTCCAAATCAAAATTTAACTTACTGCTAGATCTAAAAGTTATATTATAATTTTAATTCTTTTCCTAGATATAGCATGTTTGTCGCAATTTTATATGTATGTATTATTGCCTCATCTTGTTATAGAATTATTAATTCCATTTAAACAATTTTTTGAATGATTTGATTTATTTTAACCTGATAAATTGAAACCGATATTTACATATGATTAAAATAATATTTTGTTTAGGGATCTATGTTTTAAAATTACTTATACTAATATTCTACATATATTATACAATTTAATATTTTAAATGTCTCCTGTTGAGTTTTTAAGATATTGTTGTAATCTTGATTGATTTGTTGTGTGCAATTTTGGTTTTGTAATATTTTGACTGTTCAATATTTTTTTGTCTAAGATTATATATGTGTGTGTATGTATATATATGTACTTTACCAATTAATTTAAATATACATATGTATTTAAATAAATCAAAAAAAATTAATATAATATGGATGTTATTTTTTGAATCAATTTGAAAGTTGTTAGATTGATCACTTATATTTGTATTTTATACTTTTAAGGCATTCTTTAGAAACACTTTTTTATTTTTTTTAAATTTATTTTCAACGAATAATGTAAAATTAAGGAATAACATATACACACAAATAGCGAATATACACATCATGGATATAAATCCCAATATCTACGAATGTACGTATCGACCAGGTCATCATTTATTGTTTTTGCTAATTTTAACCATATTGTCGTATCATATCTTTCCTTATATATTAATTAGGTGTATCAACTAAATTTTGCTAAAGAGGAAAGATGGAATCAATCAATGATGCCCCGTTTCATCCCTTTCCTTTTGTAGCTTGGTGTGATTACATCTAGATCTAGATTTCATGTTTGTTCCCATCATTTAACACCTATAATTACACTTGCTTTATGTTTCACATGTTTATCACACAATTTAAAATATGAATATATTTTATCTATTCAATTCTTTTCAAATTTCACACTTAATTAACATAGATTTACTTACTTAAAAACAATATTATTAAAATATGATTTATTAAATATAAGTAGATTGAATCTAGTGAATCGCGTTAAACTTCATATGCCCACTATCATCCACATAGGCAAAAATTTAAAATCTACCAATTTCTCCTACTGTAGATAGGGCCATTTGCTACAATGATATCAGAGCCCAAATGATCTATGTAGTCTAATTAGCAACTTTAGGGCCATCTAACCATTTGATATGTGTCTAGAAATGTAGTGCCTATGCTTGGGGTTCAATAATCAAGTATTCTCGCCTTCGAAGCTACCGGCCTGGGCCAATGGGTGAAGTGAGTCCAAAAGGTAGGCTCAATCATAAATGCCTAAATTAACATAGCCCTTGGCTAATTTTTAAAATTCAGTTTGAAAATTTAAATTATACTTTAAATTTAATAGTCAAGTTTAACATATGAGAGGAAAATTTTGTAAAAGTTACAAAATGACGTCAAATTTTCAAAATTTCTTAGAGCAGTTACAATAATTAATTTTGAACTTTTAATTAATTTGTTTAATTGAATTAAATAATTTATAAAAGTTAATCAATTAACAAAATACATACATACATACATACATATATATATATATATGAATGAAACTATAATTGTTATAATTATATATTTATCTTAAAATTATTTAAGATATATTATATTAAGTCTTCGAATTAATTTAAACATTTAATTAAGTTGTTTAATCTAAAAAAATTAATTAAAAGTTAATTAGTCAATATGCATAAAAATATCGATATGTATATTTATAAACAAACTATAAATGATACAGTTAATTATTTATCTTAAATAGTTTAAAATGAATAATAAAAAATTTCAAAAATCTTATACAAATTAAATTAATTAATGTCGTTTAATTAATAAAATTAAAATTAATTAAATGCGATTTGATTTACATGAGTGTGAAAAGATTTTGTTTTTGATAAATATGTTTTTGTAGAACTGGGTCAAGAGATATTATTATCCATTTGTATTTGAATAGTTCCTTTTAGGGATTGTATTATATTAGTAATACTATTTTTTGTTACTTGCTGTGAAGGAATTGCTCTTTCTATTTTCCAATTTTCTAAAAAAGGAATTTCCTCCCATTTTATTGACCTTCTTGTAGTTTTATTAGACCGGCTAAAATTTGTTTCGATTAAAATAGTTTCATTTAAAGGTTTATCAACAAATTTACATTGGGGGTTTAGAGTATATAAAGGCTTATAGTAAATTTTATAGCAAATGCACAGTAGTTGAGATCCTAGAATATAATCATATACATGTGTCTTAACATTTAAAGTAATAGTTTCTAAAATATTAGCATCAGATAAAAGAGTTGTAAATTCGGATAAACATTAAAATAAATTGGAACATGTGCCGAACATGACTGTATTAGTCACATTAATGAAGAAATATGCATATATACCTTCTAAAAAATTAATTTACTATAGGAGACCTTCTCCAATAGATACTTTACCTGAAGAAACAGATTTTATTAGCAATAATAGTTACAACGGGAAAAGTATATATGAATGGAATATTGACACATTTAGTGAAAACCAAAAATTTAATTTAGCTCATTGTATGCTAATGTATAGTATAGTGTGCAAAAATAATGGTAATAAAGATATTACTATTGCAAGAATGATAGTCGTTGGTTTTACAGGCCAACTTAAAGGTTGGTGGGATAATTATCTTCCTGCATCTCACAAAAAGAAAATTTACAACATGGTAAAATAGGAAGATGGACAAATAGTCCAAAATGTTATATATAACTTAATAGTTACCATTTTAGAACATTTTACAAGAAGAGTATCAAATAATAACGAAAGCGTTCATAAACTTTTATAGAACTTAAGATGTAAAACATTAACAGATTTCAAATGATACAAAGAAGCATTTTTAAACAGTGTAATGGAATTACCAGAGTGCAAGAGCTCTCACTGAAAATAAAAATTTATTGATAGACTCGCCTCCTTATTTGAAGAAAGGGTAAAGAAGTCTCTAAGAAAGAATAAAATAAATATTCTTTATGAAAGTTATACCTTTGGTAAACTTATTGGAACATGTATCCAAGAAGGCTTATCATTATGTAATGAAATAAAATTAAATTAATAAATAAAACAACAAAATCTGACTGAAAGAAATTAATTAGGATAGTTTTGTAGTCAATTTGGAATGGATGTTCCAGATAATAAACTTAAGGATCTTTTTGTAAAAAGGAGAAATTTTATTCTTATAAAGAGTTAGAGAAAAAAGCTCAGAGAAAAGAGGAAATATTAAATAAAAAGAAAAATAAAACCACTAACTGCTGTAAATGTGCAAAAGTTGGATATTATGCAAATAGACGTAAATTAAAAAACAAAATTAATGATTTACGAGATGATAATAAATTAAATGAAACATTATCAAATCTTCTATTAAACTCTAGTTCTGAAAATGATTCAGAAATAGAATCTGAAAATGATTCACATTATTCAGTTACTTCTGAAAAACTAAAGTTCTTGATGAATAATCATCAGAATCGAATGAATGTTGGGAACCTTGTAGGTAGGCAAAACCCTGTCTAAACCCAATAACAAGTACTAAATATGGAAAGGACAAATTTTATAAAATCCCCTCACAATTTCAAGATTTAAATACAAATGCATTAACTAATAGTAATATTATAGAATTTTTAAATTAGTTAAAGACCCAAAATTAAGACAAAAAATGATAGATCAATTGGAAGATATTCTAGAAACAAGCAAAAATAATGAAACATTAACTAAGACATTTTAAAATATTGGTAGTTCTAAAAATCCATATTCAATAAATTAAGTTCATAAACTTTTAAAAGAAAGACAAATGATTAAATATCCTACAACTATCGAAGATCTTAATAATGAAATCCAAAACCTTAAAAAGGAAATTGAAATCACAAAAATTGAAAATAGAAATATTGATTGTAGACTTTCTTTTCTAGAACAGTCAAAACAAATTATCATTATTGAAAATAATCAAATAAATTATTTTCTAATAAAAATTTCAAAACAAGAATTCCCATCATAATTAAATATTATTATATCTCAAAAATGGGTTTAGCAAAATAACTCTTTTAATTTATAATCATTTTAAAAAGGAATCAACTCTGCTTGTAGATAGTGGTGCAGATATAAATGTAATTCAAGAAGGAATAATTTCAATTAGACATTTTTCAGAAAACTACTAATTCATTGAGTCATGCAGGGGGAGAAAAACTTGATATTAAGTTTAAATTACCACATGCTTATATATGTAAAAATAAACTATATTCCTACAAGCTTTTTATTAGTAAAAAATATCACTAATCAAGTCATACTTGGAACACCATTTATAGATAAAATTAATTATATAACAAATATTGATAAAAATGGAAAGGCAGATATATATATATATATATATATATATATATATATATATATATATATGAAAACAAGCCTATTACTTTTGAATTTACAACAAAACCTTTTATAAAGGTTTTACATGAAATAAAAGATCTTCTAACCCAAAAAACTATCATTTAAATTTTCTATAACAAGAATTCGTTTCCCTTAATTTATAGGGAAAAATCCAAAATCCAAAACCACAAGAAAAAATTAAAATGATTCATAACGAATTTCTATGGAAATTTGTAATGATCACCTAAATGCCTTTTGGAATAGAAAGAAGCATATTGTTAATCATCCACATGAAGAAAATTTAGATGAAAAGAAAATCCCTACTAAAGCGAGAGCATGTCAAATGAATTTTGAATATTTAGTATTGCGCAAAAAATAAATTGAATCATTACTACAAAAAGGTTTAATAAGTCCATCTCAATCACCATTGTCATGCACTGCATTTTTTATATATAAACATAGTGAACAAGAAAGAGGGGTACCTAGGTTAGTAATAAATTACAAACCTCTTAATAAGGTCCTGAAATGGATTAGACATATAATTCCTAATAAAAAGGATTTACTGGACAAGCTATATGAGTCCATCATATTTTCTAAGTTTGATTTAAAATTTGGCTATTGGCAGATCCAAATTTCAAAATCTAAACAATAAAAAATTGCTTATAATGTCCCAATTGGACATTATGATTGGACAGTAATGCCTTTTTGTTTAATAATTTCTCCCCCGAAATTTCAAAAAATAATGAATGAAATTTTTATTCCGTATAGTGAATTTATTATAGTTTATATTGATGATATTTTAGTAGTTTCTAAAGATATTAAAACTCATTTTAAACACCTAGATATTTAAAAAAAAAATCATTCTTCAAAATGGCTTAGTAATATCAAGAGCAGAAACGTGTTTATTTCAAATGAATGTGAGATTTTAAGGCCATAATATTGAAAAAGGAAAAATTATTCCTATAAATAGATGTATAAAATTTACTTCAAAATTTCTTGATATAATAGCTAATAAAACACAATTACAAAGGTTTTTGGGTAGATTAAATTATATATCCACTTATTATATTAATTTACCAATAGATGTTGTTATCTTATATGATAGATTAAAAAAGAGTCTTGGTCCATGGACATATCATCATACTTAAGTTGTTTAAATAATAAAAGAAAAGGTATAAAAATTTCCTTTTTTAATGCTTTCAAATTCAATTGGGAAAAGATAACTAAGATAGACGCGTCGGATATAGGATTTGGTGGAATTTTAAAACAAATATGTCCAAAAAAACAGAACAAGAATACCTTATTAGGTTTCACCTAGGTAAATGGACTAATACTCAAAAGAACTACGCGACTATAACCGAGGAAATTCTTGCTGTAGTTAAATGTTGTTTTAAAATTTTAAGATGATTTATATAATCAAAATTTTGTTATAAAAACTAATTATAAATCAGCAAATATATGTTAAATAAAGATTTGGAAACATGATGTATCAAAACAGATGTTTGCCAAATGGCAAGCTCATCTAGCGCCTTCTGATTTTGAAACCATTTATAAAAAAGATGAAGAAAATAGTCTTCCTGATTTCTAACTCATGAATTTTTATAGGACAATGATCCCTAGAGGAAGGGGTGATTCCCCTACAGAGGAAGAGGCATAGGAAATATCCTGCCTCAACATGGTAATAAAAGGCTAAGAGTCTAATACCTTAGTAACTTAGGGAGTAATAACTCTATTGATCCTTTGTATATAGAATTTCAAGAATTTATGAAAAGGAAAAGGGAAAATAGTCAAACAGCTAATAACCAAATAGCTTTGTCTTCATATGTTAGCATAAATGGCAATGAAGAAAATGAGGAGAATATAACCAGATATGTAGAAAATCCTCATAAAGATGTCATACTTCTTTTATAATTCAGTGATCTAAAAAGGAAAAATGACCCTTCGAATTTGATATAAAGATAATGGATACAACATCATTTACTGTCATGGCTTATAAATAAAGAGGATACTATGAGACAATAATAAAAGCCTTTGAAACTTATGAAATAAAACATTTTAATGCAGGGGATCCAAATGTTTATAGCTTCAGCAAAATAATCATAAACAGGCTAATATTGCCAAAAGAATGAAGATTATAACCCCTTAAAGAAAAGAAGATGTTCTTGCCTGAAAAAGAACTAGTATCAGGTATAATTACTGGAATTATGTTGATGCATTAAATAAAGTGCCCTTTTATGAAAATAATAAGAAGAAACATTCATGGTTCATTAAGATATGTTTGGAAGTTTATAGACGTCTTATACCAAATTGATTTTGTGAATGGTGGACAAATTATGGACCACTTATCGATATGCTTTCGAAAAAAATAAATTTATATTCATATTTGGTTGTTGCTTCACCCAAAATAAATGAACTGGACCAATACCTAATGATAACAGGATCAGGTCCAATATATTTTGTGACGCCCCACCTCTATACCCACGCTAGCCAAGAACACTCCGGAGTAGTGTTGTCAACTAGCACGGAGAATAAGGCTGTTGAGGAGCGACCATCCATGTAATTGCTTATCACACGGTGGCTATAAATAATCTTCGGAAACAAATATAGAAATAATCATATCACAAATCAGTCACAGATATCCATATCACAAAGGCGGAAGAAGATATGAATATATAACTAACACATGAAAGTGTACATCAGAGTAGTGGTCAATAAGATCCACGATAATACAAAAGAATAGCAACACGTGCTATACAAAAGAATACAACTATGAGTCTATATCTCAAGTGTATACAACAAAAACTGCTAATCTAAACAGTTAGCCAAAAGTCAGAGTGATGAATCCCTGGGAAGAAGTCAAGCAGAAGCACCTGTAACATCTCGGTCTGACCCGAGTATTATTTAAGAAAATAATAAACGGATCAGTCTAGCTATAAATATCAGATGACATGATATAACATAAAAGATATGGCATAAACATAAACATCCATAACGACATACCACTATAAGTATGTAAATAATGATCATCAGAAGATCAATCAATAAGAGATAATCAATATCACAAGAATCTTCTCAAAGATTCGAAGAGGGCATCATACCCTAAACTTGTACTCATAACAAGTCAATGACATAAATTCCAGAAATCAACACGAGAAATCCAGAAATCATAAAAAGGGAAAGAGGCCTATCACATGACGGTCCGAAGACCAAGGGGAGCTACCCCGCATGTGTGAATGGAATCACACAGATTGAGGTCAAGACTAACCAAAAAGCAGAAAGGTATGTGTGAATGGAATCACACAAGTGGTGTCTAGTCTAACCTTGCAATGAAAGAGACATCGCGCAATTGCTAGTCTAATTCATAAAGCGATCATCAAGATCAACGAGAAGTGTCAATTACACTAAGCTAGTAAATATAGAAGTTTAGCTTCATGTCCCATAACCACTTGCTTAACTTAAATATTTACGAACAAACTGTAAATCTTCACTAATAAAATTGTCACAAGAGGTTCAATCGAACAAGTCCAAGAATTAACCGACGAAGTGAACGCAAGCGTTTCATACCACTTGTTTTACTAAGTCGTTTAATTAGATTTCTCATCCGAGTGAGGTAAAGGCTTGTATATACTAATAGATTGGAAAACGGTTTAAGAAAAGAGCTTTGTTATTAAAAATAGAGTTGAAATTGTTTGTTAAAAGAGTTTTGATATTTACTACTAGTATTGAAACCTTTATATTATAAAGTGACAAAACACATAAGCAAGTGTAGAAACAATCAGTCACAAAGATCGCATACGGAGATGCGATAAAATCCAAGGAAATCAGCTCAATGTTTTTCAGATAAGATCCCCTACGGAGGGGGGGGTCCAGGGGGGGTGGCAACCCCCCTAGGTGAGGGTGCGGGGGCAACGCCACCGCCTACGGTACGACCTAGTGAAGACAAAATGAGGTCTAACGACCTAAAAGTTAAGGGTCCAACGACCTATAGGTTCACGTGACCTAGGTGGAATGCGACCTATGAGATAGGCAAGTGGAATGACCTAAAGATGAATGGGTCGAACGACCTAACGTGAGCACAGGTGAAGCGACCTATCGGTCCAACGACCTAAGGGGAAAAGGCAACCTAGGTCTAACGACCTAACTGCTCACGACCTAAGGGTCTAAAGGGTCAAACGACCTAGTGGTGTTCGCGAGTTAGCCGAAGCGAGCGACCTAAGAGAGACGAGCGACTTAAGGAACTCACGACCTAACATTTGAATAGGTCAAGCGACCTAACTGGTCAGGCGACCTAACATTTGAATAGGTCAAGCGACCTAACTGGTCAGGCGACCTAAGGTCTTACGACCTAACGACCTACGGTCTAAAGGCCACGCGACCTAGAGGATCTGCGAGCTAAGGAGGCCGACCTAAGGTGCAAGCGACCTAAGGGACAACGGGCTAAAGTATGGTACGCGACCTAAAAGATGGCGCGACCTAACGTCTAACGTACTAACATTTGTCGCGACCTAAGTGGTGACGACCTAACAAGGAAAGGCTGAGCGACCTAACGCTACAGAGGGGATTTAAGGCCAGAAACGACCTACGACCTAAACCCCATACGACCTAACGTGAAACGACCTAACTCCGAAGTGAAAATTCAAGGCAGTGCGACCTAGCGCGCTAACATGCGAACGACCTAAGGGTTAGGTCGCGAGCGACCTAACTCCGAACACACGAAAATGGCCAGAATGACCTAAGTACAGAAAATTCACCAAAACGCTAAAAATTGGAGTTTTTCGCCAATCCAATCCAAACGAAATGCAAATGTGCATGCAAAAGTGATAGGGAATCATTCCCAACAGTCCAATATAGTTATAGACTAGATTTGTGAGATAAAAATCTCACCTTTGCACTAAAGTTTATGAAGATGAAGCTTGAAAGCAAGGAGAAGCAATCCAAAGCTTGAATCCAATATCTTCTACTTGAATTTGGAGTTGAATGTTGGATTTGCAATTGAATTTGTGCTTGGAGTTTTAATTTCCCATTCCCTCCACCATTAATGCCAAAGCTTGATTAGTTAGGAAATTTATGAAGAGTGAGGAGAAGAGGGTTGGAACTTGGGCTTAATAGGCTAAACTAACCCAAAGTCCAAAGCGGGAAAAGTTAGTGAAATTTCACTAACTCCAAACCTATCGATGTTTATACTTAAAAAGTTGTAAACGACATTTCGAACTCAATGGAAGTGGTCTCGAGTCCTAATTTGACCGTTTGCAAAAAGTAGCTTTTCGGACCAAAATCCGATTAACGAGTTAATATTTAAATAAAATATTTAAATACAAACTCGATAAATATGCGGGTTGTTACATATTTCTTTATTGAATTTTTCATTTCCTGGATATGGAGATGGAAACCAAAAATGGGTTATACCGAAAAAGAAATTCCATTTTTATATAGATGTTTCTTTATAAAATTCTAGGATAAATTGACTAAGGTTGATAATAGCACACGTCAAATATTTGCACAGAAATGATAGCAAAGATAAGTAAGAAAATAAAATTTTATCAAGAACAGGAAAACATGAAACACATAAGGAAGCTCCTATTCCATTCCTGCACATCGCTAGGAAACTAAAAATGAAAAAGAACGTGCTCATGAAAGAAGATATTCTCTATGCCTATGTTGAAGAGATTAAGAAAGATCTAATAACGAATCTGGGAAAAGAAGACGGAAAATTTGACACATATATGGCATCTTAAAAAGCAAAAAATATAGTTGAAGATGATCAATTTTCAGAAATGAATGATGAAGATTCATAAGTAGACACGTTAATAATGTAGACACGTTGATATCGGATAAGATAAGAGGAAAATGATTCATGATAAAAGAAAATATTCTTGCGAGCAAAAAGACGTGCTACTTTGATAATGTACACGTTACTTTAATAAAGAAATTAGATCATTTAGGTTTAACAGATGGTGTAACGATCCTGTTTTTAAGTCAGATTTAATTTGGTAACTAATATAATTTTTGGAATTAATTTGAATTTTTCCAAAATAAATAAGATAATTATTTGTTTATGTCTATATATATACTGTGAATAGAATTTTAATTTGAAATTTAAAAAATAAATTGGATTTAAAAAAATCTCTATATCTTAAAACTAATATATATATATATATATATGTATGTATATATATATACGTATGTATTGTGATTCGAAAGTTATATTTGAATTCGATATAATAATTTTCAAAATCTATTTTATTCTATATTTTAAAAACTTATATAATATATATATGTGTGTGTGTTTTTTTATTTATTAATGTATAATTAGATTTTAAAATCAACTTTCTTTAAAAGTTATATATGTATAAATGATAGAAAATGAATTAATAAAAATATAGAAACATATATTATATATATATAACTAAGATAAAATTATATTTAAACATTTAATAACATGCATATTTACAAATGTAAAAGATTTTAACATACATTTAAACATGTGTAAGTATTTTTACATGAAGATTTACATGTGTAAAACATGTAGTATAAAATTTAAAAGTGTCATTTATTTCTTTTATTTTCAAAAATAATAAATAAAAAGCTTTCAAGATTATATATGCATATCTCTCTACCCCCTTTCTCATTTTTCTTTCGCATAATTCAAACTAGAGAAACAAAACTAAAACTAAAGAAAGAAAAACAAACCAGGAAAGAAAAATTAAAACAAATCAAACAACCTTTCCCAATTTCAACCTGAGCAAACAAAGATCGAGCAAAGTGCAGATTTAAATTCAAACTCAAAAGCAAGCTATAGATCATATCAAAACAATCAAGCTTCGGTTCTATATCAAGTAGCAGAACAAAAGTTCAAAATCAAAACCAATTTCAAGTTCAAAAAATATCCAGTAGCTTCTCTGTTCTCTGTCTCCTTAAAACCTGTGAGTAAACTAACTTTTATTAGATTTAAACCTATTATATATGGATTGTATGTGACAAAAACTTAAAATATGTTGTGGAAAAATGTTTACTTGAATGAAAATATGTTTGTATGCATACTAATATGTGTGTTTGTGTGTGCATGTCTGGGAATAGGCATAGTTTGCCTCTGTTGTCAATTACACGCTACAAAACCTGTTAAAAATCCAAAATCTCTCCCTCTAATCCTCTTTAGGCTTTATGGTTTAAACAAAATGTGATTGTATAACCAAGATCTAAGTTGTAAAAATATTTTTAAATACAATTAACAAGTAAGTTTACAGGAATCAAGAAATCACAGTGGAAATCATTTTAAGTCATAAAATTAATCATCCAGATTTCATAACTAGATTTGTACTTAAGAATGGTGAATTTTGAATTTAATATCATGATTTCTAAGCTGGGATTGAGGTGAATTTTTGAGATTAACGGTAATCAATTTTTCGTTGATTCCCCGACCAGAGGGAAGATAGGCTTTGGGCCTGGTGCTGGTGGAACCGTGGGTGGAGGAGATCAACGGAAAAATGGTTGGAGAATTTTTAGATCGACAAGGTGGCTCGTCGACGTCGTTGTAGGGTTTTAAGCACTGATGAGTTAGACGATGTTCACGAGCTCATCGTGATGATGAGGGTGCATCGGACTTGGTCGGAGTAGGAGGAATAGGAGTGTAGGTCTATGGCGAAGGTCTGGTCGGAATGTCGAACCTTCTGGTGGCCGAAGGTGGCAACACGAGGCGGATTTGAGTGATCAGGTTTGGTTCCAGGGGTTGCATGTTTGCTCGATTTTGTTTTCCAGTTAGTTTTGATGATCCGGGTGGTCAAGATGTTAGGGGAGGTCGTCGGTTACCTGTTGACGTCGGCGAGGCTGGTAGTAGCGACGGCAAACTCGTGTGCACGTGCACGAGTTATCATTTGTGTCAGGTGGTTTCTGAGCTGGGTGGTCTCGGGAATGTGCTCAGGGAAGGTTCGTGTTTGGCCCGGGTGTTCGTATGGGTTTAGCATGTTATAACCATTTTTAAACTAAGCAAAGTTAAAAAGAAAACGAGAAAGAAGAAGAAAGGTTTTGCTCGGGGAAAACTTGCATCAACTCGGGTGGGAACTCAAGATTTATCTCGGGTCAGAAATCTATAGTATATTTTCAAGTTTAAAAGTTTGAATAAATCAAATTTTAACAATTTTCTTAAACTAATTCTTTATATAATATATGTTTATCTGAATTTGGAATTAGTTAAAGTTTTTAAAATAAATTATTTTAATTAATCAAGTTGAAGTGTTTTAATATATATCCTTTACTTTTTTAAATTAATTCTTAATTTTATTTTAAATAAATGTAATAGTATAATTGAGAAGTTAATTAAGAAGATAAAATGTTTTTGAATTGTTAATTAACTTAAAGGTCTAAGTTAATTTATGGATTAATAATAACTTTTATTTCAAAGGTAAAATTTTACAAAAAAAAGTTAATTGTTTTTAAGATTGATCGATTGGTTTTTAAAATAATTATATATTAGGTTAATTATTTGATTTATATCCGTAAGTGTTTTCCAAAAAACTTAATGATGTAATTAAGTGAGTGTTTAAGGTAAATGTTTTAATTATTAACTTAAAGATATTAGTTAATTCATATGTTAATGGTAATTAAATAATTAATTAAGATAAATGGTTTATCTTAAGTTAATTGGGTTTTTAATTAATTAAAGAATCATTACTAATTAATTAGGGATAATTACTTAATGTAATTAATTTAAAGGTTGATTAATTAATGTAGGTAATTAAAGGATAATTACTTAATGTAAGTAATTAAGGAATAATTACTTAATGGAATCAATTAAAAAAATTAATTAATTAAAGGTTAATTAATGTAAGTAATTAAGGGTAATAATTACTTAAAGGTTAATTACTTAATGAAAGTAATTAGGGATAATTATTGATTAAAGGTAAATTAATCAAGTGATTATAGGATAATTATTTAATGTAAGTAATTAAAGGGTTATTTTGTTAATGTAAGTATTTAAGGTCAATTAATTAATGTAATTAACTTAAAGTTAATTAATTTATATGGCTAATTAAGGGATAATTAATTAATGTAAGTAATTGAGGAAAATTACTTAAGATGTATAATTAAGGATGATTAATTAATTTCATTAATTAATTAAAATAATAACAAATAATTTGTATTTATTAATGTTAATTAAGTAGAGTTAGGTGATTAATTCATAAGTAATTAACTTATTTGGTTAATTATAGATTATGTGATTAATTAGTCTTACTTATGGATAATTGGATTATATTAAATGCCTTGAGTTGGTTGATATCTCTGTTAGGTGATGTTCTGTGATATGAATTGCTTTGGAATGAGTTGTGATAAATGTAAGTTATTTATCTTTGATATATCAGTGTGATTGTGAACTTCTGATTTGAATTGAAATTGTTTACTTAAACAACTTGGTCTTTAAAACGGCATTTGAATTTTGATGCGACCGGGGTTCGGATTACAAATGGTTATCCGAAAACCACATCAAATCTAAAGGTGGATCTTTTGTTTAAAAGATTAAAAATGAAAATTTGTTGTGACTGTATCCACATGTTTTTAGAATAAGCGCTCATTATTCGGATTAGTCAGGAGAGGACATTAAGTCATAAAACCCATTTCGAATAATGATACGACGAAATGGGATAGCATTTGAGACGGTGGTTGAAGACTGAGTATTTTCGAAAGAAAAAGGATGATCTGTTGAATGTCTTTGCAACGAGTTGCTCCGGTATAGAAATTTATATTACCCTATGTGATGGGGAGTTCGGACGTGATTAGAGGATATCCGGATTTGCAAGGACTTTTTCCTTAATTGGAACAAGTGCCTTCGGTTCCATTCAGAACCAGGATGGACTTGTATGGATGTATGTCTGACGTTACACTTTGAGATGTAAAGCTGGTTTCTATCAAATACATTTCTCTTTAGTGGTGGAGAATTTATTCTCTTAGCTTAACACCCTTCTCTGAGATGTACGAGCTCAGAGGTTATGTAACTGATGGTTACTAGTGATATAATCCCAATTTCGTGATGTCGCATGCTAAGTGCTGATCATTGGTTGATCGAAGCATGGATTTTGTGAAAAGCGTAGCTTTATGAGATGAGACTTAATCGAACCTCACACCTGGGAAATGGTTGAAACGGGAAGGACGCGGCAAGGTTACGGGGGTCACGCCCCTTAGGGTATATGCATTTCCTTCTGGCTAAAGAGTGTATCATGGTATGGAGCCCAGATATTTTACTTATATGGTTATTGGAATTTGTTGTTGGAGCCTCGGTAAAGGTCGGTTACGAACGGAGGATGGCATACTCGTGACAGTTAGTTACCTAGTTACAGAGGTAACCCGACCTTGTGTTGGCAAAGCTCCAGTTAGGTTCTCGAGGCATCCCTCCAGAGGCGTACCCATTCGGAAAGGAAGTTTCTTAGCCTTGACTATTTGTTGGAAATCCAAATAATCAAATACGAGCCATGTATGGTTTTAGTTATAGAACCTGCCATCTAACATGGTAGCTATAGCAGGCAGACTATAATGGTACGTATGCTAGCTAAGATTATTATTATACTTTCAAAATGTTTTCCACAATACGTACTAATAATAATATCAAAAGGATTTTCGCGTATCAAGCATGTTTGACTGCTATAAGGAGAAACCTCCCCCAAGTGTGCGATTGCATTGTGTGTGTGCTGGGAGACCTTATGGTAATTTCATTTTCCAAAAAGCGTAACAAATTTCTTTTTACTTCTTTTTGTACAAATAAATTTTTTTGTATGCTCACACCAGTCTCATGACTGACTCGGAGTTTATTATTCCCTTTCTAAACTCTGGGTGCCCATAATTTTCCACACGGGTAGCCTAGAGTCAAGTTAACAGCTAGTTCAGATAGTATACGTAGATTTGGCAATCTTTGAAGTCTATGGATTCGGGATCGCATTTTCTTCATTGCAGCATGATAGCTTTTGGTTTTGAGCTTTTGGTTTGGAAATCATTGGAGTTTTGGCAAAGGAGTTGTAGTCTGTTGGAGTATCTTTCTCTCTCTCTCTCTTGGAAGTCCTCTGTTGATGCTTCTTTTTTGATGTCATGTTGTTGTATTCCGCTGTTTTATCTATTATATTTTAGCCCTGATGTTCTCGGGCATTTGTTATCAGCTTGTTGTATCCATGTTGTATTCATTTGGTATATCATTAAAATTCTTCTTTGTTTCCGCTGTGTTGTTATCATCTAATGTGTTATAAGCTCCGGTGAACCGGACTCGAACGTTTGAATCTCCGGCATTCGAATACGAGTGATGTATTGGATGTTGATTTCAGACGCTGGAACCCGGGTCGTCACATTTGGTATCAGAGCTAAAGGTTGAGTAAGAACTTTAGCTTTGGAGTATAAGTCATTATGTGTCATTAGAGATAGGGTCAGAAATGCCCTAGAATGAGTATATTCCCTGAGATATCTTGTCTGTATGCCTAAGTCAATTCTCTTACTATTCGCTGATAGTGAAAATAAGTGCAAGAACATGACGAGGTAAGGGACAGGGGAGTACCACTACAAATGGTCGATACCCTGCAACAACAAGGAACAACTTTTCCCATCAACCTCCTTCGATCGTCATTCAATTTCAATTCTTTGGTGGCTTCCTGGAAGCTCCAAGAAGAAGCTTTGGTGTAGTGAAGACCATTACTTTGGCCGAATCGGAGAACGAGTTCACATGGGATAGATTCAAGCAGGTATTTGAGCAGCGTTGTATGTCTTCAACTGGTATTTCCAGGATGTATCAAGAAGATTACCTTACTTCTCATCGTTAGAGTTTTATTCAACACTAGAACCACGCATAGTTTTATTTCCTAGCAAACCCTAGAAGAGTTGAATCTTGAACCCGAATTCATAAACGAACCTATTTGTGTGAAGAATCCAGTAGGTGGCCCTGTGAATCTTTGTTTACGTTGTTGGAAAAAAATTCCTATTTCGTATTCTCATCATCAATTTCTTATCAGTCTTTTCGTTTTTGACTTTAATGAATTTGAAATTTTATTTGGAATAAATTGGTTAACAAAATATGAAGCTAAATTAGATTGTATCAATAAAATGATTTCGATCAAAACCAAATTTGGGAATTTTATTGTGATTTCTTGTGAGGATCCAAGTCCGAAGAGGGACAAACTAACGTATACTTTAGGGTATTCCAACCCTAGTTTACAATCTATACCTATTACTCGAGAATTTTCTCACGTACTAGAAGTTAAGTCTTTACCTCCACATAGGGAAATCAAATTTAGAATCGATTGGGTTTCCAATCCCCGTCTAGTTGTGTATGAAAATCGTAGGATAGTACTAAGGATAAGAGTAGAGCTAGTCTAACTAACCCAAGATTTACTGGAGTAAGAATTTATACGACCTAGTCGTTCCAGTTAGGGTTCAGCTGTGGTATTTGTAGCCTAGTCCAATGGATCTTTGTAATTGTGTGTAGGTTTTGGTGATCATAATAATTTAACTCACAAATTTCCTTTTCCTTGAATCGTCGATCAGATCAATCACTTGCATTGTGTTTGATTCTTAGCTAAAGGATTCCATCAGCTGAGAATTGCAGAAAATTGTATCCATTTGTCCACAATTATAGGTCCCGATTCATTCGACTAACCAATGCCCCGGCATATTTCTTAGACCTGATGACCCGAGTATTTCGTAAGGTATTGAACAAGTTCGTTCTCATATTTATTGATGGTATTCTAGTTTATTCCAAAACTGGAATCCCAAATATAAAATAGATATTTCGATTTGATCTGATAAGCCATTTTTATATCTTTTCATATGTTCTTTGTTTGACTCCCTGTTTATCAAATTTCAAGGATGAAATTTTCTTAAGGGGAGAATCTATAACGATCACGTTTTTAAGTCAAATTTAATTTGGTAATTAATACAATTTTTGGAATTAATTTATGAATTAATTTGAATTTTTCCAAAATAAATAAGATAAGTATTTGTTTATGTCTATATATATATAGATTATGAATAGAATTTGAATTTGAAATTTAAAAAATAAATTGGATTTAAAAAACTCTATATTTTAAAACTAATAAAAATTTATATATATGTATATGTATTATGATTTGAAAGTTATATTTTGAATTCAATATAATAATTTTCAAAACCTTTTTTAAGTTAAGTTCTATATTTTAAAAACTTATAATATATATATATATATGTCTATTTATTAAGGTATAATTAGATTTTAAAATAAATTTTCTTTAAAAGTTATATAAGTATAAATAATAGAAAATGAATTAATAAAAATATAAAAACATATATATATATATATATATATATATATATAACTAAGATAACATAATATAAAATCGTATTTAAACATTTAACAACATGCATATTTACAAGTGTAAAAGATTTTAATATACATTTAACATGTGTAAGTATTTTAACATGAAGATTTACAAGTGTAAAACATGTAGTATAAAATTTAACAAGTGTCATTTATTTCTTTTATTTTCATAAATAAATAAAAAGGTTTCAAAATTATATATGCATATCTCTCTACCCTTTCTCATATTTCTTCAACATAATTCAAACTAGAGAAACAAAATTAAAACAAAGGAAGAAAAACAAACCAGGAAAGAAAAATTAAAAAAAATCAAACAACCTTTTCTAATTTCAATCTGAGCAAACAAAGATCAAGAAAAGTGCAGATTTAAATTTAAACTCAAAAGCGAGCTATAGATCATCCCAAAACAATCAAGCTTCAGTTCTATATCAAGTACCAGACCAAAAGTTCAAGATCAAAACCAATTTCAAGTTCAAAAACTATCCAGTAGCTTCTCTGTTCTCTATTTCCTAAAAACCTGTGAGTAAGCTACCTTTTATTAAATCTTAAACCTGTTATATCTGGATTGTATGTGATAAAAACTTAAAGTATGTTGTGGAAAAATGTTTGCTTGAATGAAAATATGCTCGTATGTATACTAATATGTGTGTGTGTGTATCTGTGCATGTTTGGGAATATGCATTGTTTGCCTCTGTTTTCAATTACAGGTTATAAAACCTATTAAAAATCAAAAATCTCTCCCTATAATCCTCTTTAGGATTTAAGTTTTAAACAAAATGTGTTTGTATAATCAAGATCTAAGTTGTAAAAATATTTTTAAGTACAATTAACAAGTAAGTTTACAGAAATCAAGAAATCACAGTGGAAATCATTTTAAGTCGGAAAATCAATCATCAGATTTCATATTTTGATTTCATAACTAGATTCATACTTAAGAATGGAGAATTTTGATGTTAATATCATGATTTCTAAGTTTGGGATTGAGGTGAATTGTTGAGATGAACAACAATCGATTTTGCATCGATTCCCGTTACCAGAGGGAAGATAGGCTTCGGGTCTAGTGCTGGAGGAAGCCTGGGTGGAGAAGATCAATAGAAAAATGGTTGGAGAATTTTTAGATCGACGAGGTAGCTTGTCGATGTCATTGTAGGGTTTTAAGCACCGATGGGTTAGACGATGTTCTCTGGCTCATCGCGACGATGTGGGTGCATCGGACTTGGTCGGAGTAGGTGGAATAGAAGCGCAGGTCTACGACGAAGGTTTGGTCGGAATGTCGAACCTTCTGGTGGCCGGAGGTGGCAACACGATGCGGATTTGGGTGATCAAGTTTGGTTCCAGGGGTTTCTTGTTTTCTCAATTTTGTTTTCTGGTTAGTTTTGATGATCTGGGTGGTCGAGATGTTAGGGGAGGTCATCGGTGACCTGTTGACGTCGGCAAACTCGTGTACAGGTACATAATTTATCATTTGCGTGAGGTGGTTTTTTTGTCGGGTGGTCTCAGGAATATGCTCAGGGAGGGTTCTTGTTTGGCTCGGGTGTTCGTATGGGTTTAGCATGTAATAACCGTTTTTAAACTAAGCAAATTTAAAAAGAAAAAGGGAAAGAAGAAGAAAAGTTTTGCTCGGGGAAACTTGCATCGGCTCGGGTAGGAACTCGAGATTTGTCTCGGGTAAAAAATCTAAAGTATATTTACAAGTTTAAAAGTTTGAATAAATAAAATTTTAACAATTTTCTTAAACTAATTCTTTATATAATATGTGTTTATTTGAATTTGGAATTAGTTAAAGTTTTTAAAATAAATTATTTTACTTAATCAAGATGAAGTGTTTTAATATATATATCCATTATTATTTTTAAATTAATTCTTAATTTTATTTTAAATAAATGTAATAATATAATTAATAAGGTAATTAAGAAGATAAAATGTTTTTGAATTGTTAATTAACTTAAAGGTCTAAGTCAATTTATGGGTTAATAATAATTTTTATTTCAAAGGTTAAATTTAAAAAAAAAAAAGTTAATTGTTTGTAAGATTGATTGTTTTGGTTTTTTAAAATAATTATATATTAGGTTAATTATTTGTTTTAAATCCATAAGTGTTTAAAAAATATAATGATATAATTAAGTGTGTGTTTAAGGTAAATGTTTTAATTATTAACTTAAAGATCTTAGTTATTTCATATGTTAATGATAATTAAATAATTAATTAAGATAAATGGTTTATCTTAAATTAATTGGGGTCTTAATTAATTAAAGGATCATTATTAATTAATTAGGGATAATTACTTAATGTAATTAATTTAAAGGTTGATTAATTAATGTAAGTAATTAAAGGATAATTACTTAATGTAGGTAATTAAGGAATAATTACTTAATAGAATTAACTAAAGAAAAATTAATTGATTAAAGGTTAATTAGTGTAAGTAATTAAGGGTAATTAATTACTTAAAGGTTAATTACTTAATGAAAGTAATTAAGGTTAACTAATTAATGATTAAAGGTTAATTAATCAAGTGATTATAGGATAATTACTTCATGTAAGTAATTAAAGGGTTAATTTGTTAATGTAATTAATTAAGGGTTAATTAATTAATGTAATTAACTTAAAGATAATTAATTTATGTGGTTGATTAAGGGATAATTAATTAATGTAAGTAATTGAGGAAAATTGCCTAAGATGGATTATTAAGGATGATTATTCCATTTCATTCATTAATTAAAACAATAACTAATAGTTTGTAATTAATTAATGTTCATTAAGCAGAGTTAGGTGATTAATTCATAAGTAATTAACTTATTTGGTTAATTATAAATTATGTGATTAATTAGTCTTGCTTATGGATGTGGATTATATTGAATGCCTTGAGTTGGTTGATATCTCTGATAGGTGATGTTCTGTGATACGAATTTCTTTGGATTGAGTTGTGATAAATGTAAGTTATTTATCTGTGATATATTGCTGTGTGATTGTGAACTTCTGAATTGAATTGAAATTGTCTACTTAAACAACTTGGCCTTTAAAATGGCATTTGAATTTCGATGCGACCGGGGGTCGGTTTCCAAATGGTTATCCGAAAACCACATCGAATCTTAAAGATGGATCTTTTATTTAAAAGATTAAAAATGGAAATTGTTGTGACTATATCTATATGTTTTTAAAATAAGCGCTCATTATTCGGATTAGCTGGGAGAGGACATTAAGTCATAAAACCCATTCCGAATAATGATACGACGAAATGGGATAGCGTTTGAAGACGGTGGTTGAAGACCGGGTATTTTCGAATGTGACGATGACCTGTTGAATGTCTCTGCACCGAGTTGCTCCAGCATAGAGATTTATATTACCCTATGTGATGGAGAGTCCGAATGTCATTAGAGGATATTCGGATTTTGCAAGGAGTTTTTCCTTAATTGGACGAAGTGCCTTCGGTTCCATTCAGACCCAGGAAAGACTTATATGGATGTATGTCTGACGTTACACTTTGAGAAGTAAAGCTGATTTCAATTAAATACATTTCTATTTGGTGGCGGAGAATTTATTCTCTTTGCATAACACCCTTCTCTGAGATGTACGATCTTAGAGGTTATGTAGTTGATGGTTACTAGTGATATATTCCCAATTTGGTAATGTGGCATGCTATGTGCTGATCATTGGTTGACCGAAGCATGGCTTTTCTGAAAAGCGTAGCTTTGTGGGACGAGATTTCATCGAACCTCACACCCCGAAAATGATCGAAAGAGGAAGGATTCGGCAAGGCTATGGGGTCGCGCCCCTTAGGGTATGTGCATTTCCTTCTAGATAAAAAGTGGCATCATGGTATGGAGCCCGTATATTTTACTTATGTGGTTGTTAGAATTTGTTGTTGGCGTCACGGTAAAGGTCGGTTACGACCGAGGGATGGCATACTCGTGACAGTTAGTTACCTAGTTACAGAGGTAACCCGGCCTTGTGTTGGCACTGATCCGGTTAGGCTCCCAGGGCGTCCCCCCGAAGGCGTAAACATTTGAAAAGGAAGTTCCTTAGCCTTGACCATTTGTTGGAAATACAACCAATCAAATACGATCCCTTTACGGTTTTAGTTGTAGAACCTGCCATCTAACATGGTAGCTATAGTAGGCATACAATAATGGTACGTATGTTGGATAAGATTAATGTTATACTTTCAAAATGTATTCCACACTATGTACTAATAATAATATCAAAAGGATTTTCGCGTATCAAGCATGTTTGAATGCTATAAGGAGAAACCTTTCCTAAGGATGCGATTGCATTGTGTGTGTGCCGGGAGACCTTATGGTAGTTTCATTTTCCAAAAAGCATAACGAATTTCTTTTTATTTCTTTTTTTGATTTCTTTTTGTACAAATAATTGTTTTTGTTTGCTCATACGAGTCCCATGACTGACTCGGAGTTTATTGTTCCCTTTCTAAACTCTAGGTTCCCATAATTTTCCACACGGGCAGCCTAGAGTCAGGTTCAGCTAGTTCAGATAGTAGATGTAGATTTGGCAATCTTTGAAGTATGTGGATTCAAGATAGCATTTGCTTCATTGCAGCATGATAGCTTTTGGTTTTGAGCTTTTGGTTTTGAGCTTTTGGTTTTGAGCTTTTGGTTTGGAAATCTTTGGAGCTTTGGCAATGGAGTTGCAGTCTGTTGGAGTATCTTTCTCTCTCTGTCTCTCTCTCTTGGAAGTCCTATGTTGATGTTTTTTTTCCGATGTCATATTGTTGTATTCCGCTGTTGTATCTATTATATTTTGGCTCTGATATTATTGGGCATTTGTTAACAGCTTATTGTATCCATGTTGTATTCATTTGGTATATCAATAAAATTCTTCTTCTTTTCTGCTGTGTTGTTATCACCTAATGTGTTATAAGCTCCGATGAATCGGACTCCAACGTTTGAATCTCTGGCATTCGAATACGGGCGATGAATTGGATGCCGATTTTCGACCGCTAGAACCCGAGTCGTCAGGCCTTACCTATATCAACTTTAATAAAGCTAGCAATAAATATCGTATTTGAATACTCTGAAGTCTAGAGGAAAACTAATTTGCATTCTCAGCTCATATCCAGCCTCAACTATATATAGGAAGGACTTCATTTTAAAGGGCAGACTTCATTTCCATTCATTCTCTTCTATACTCCAAAACCTTATGCCATTGTAAGTGTGTAGTATTTAAAGTGTATAAAATAGGAAGAATCTACTACTTCACTTGTGCTGATATCTGAAGTCTGCTTCTGATATTAAATTGAATAGAAGCAATTCAAACACAATTAATTTAGCATTCCATTCAAGCTATACTCAATATATTATTACAAATTTAAAACTTAAAAAAGTTATCAGACGCAATCTTCAAAGCACAAGTGCAAGTAGTGGATTCTTCGTTATTTTACACAACTTTAAATATTACACACTTATAATGGCAGAAGGTTTTGGAGTAGAGAAGAGAATGGTTGGAAATGAAGTCTGCCCTCTTCAAATAAAGTGCCTTCCTATATATAGCCGAGGCTCGATGTGAGCTGAGAATTCAAATTAGGTTTCCCATGGACTTCAAAGTCTTCAAATACGATAGTTATTGCTAACTTTATTGAAGTTGATATAGGTTAGGCCATTTATTAAACCTAAATGGAGAATCTTTTGTCTTTATTAAAGCAATGTTTCTACTTTGCAAAGTAGTGCATCATTTTGCTGGCAAAAATATTGCCTTTCGTCTAGAACCATTTTTCCATTATCTTGTCCCACATTGTAGGCCTTCCTTTCAATATTGTCGAGCATTTCGATAAAATCTTCATCATTCATGTTTGAAAATTAATCATCTTCAGCTATATTTTTTGCTTTCGAAGATGCCATCGATATGTCAGATTTTGCGTCTTCTTTTCCTGGATTCTTTATCGGAGCTTTCTTCATCTCTTCAATGTGGGCATAGAGAATATCTTCTTTCGTGACTGCATTCTTTTGCATTTTTTTGTTTCCTTGGAATGTGCTTGAATTGACTATGAGCTTTCCTATGTTGTTTCATGTTCTCCTATTCCTGATAAACTTTTATTTTCTTACATATCTCTGCTATCATTTCTTGGCAAAATATTTGACCTGTGCTATTATCTACTCTAGTCAATTTGTTCCAGAATTTAGTAAAGAAAAAGCTATAAAAACAAGGAATTTCTATTTCTGTATAACCAATTTCCAGTTCCCATTTCCATATCCAGGTAACGGAAAATTCAATAAAGAAATATATTGGACATGGTCCTGTTATCATTAGTTATTGGTCCAGTTCATTAATTTTGGGTGAAGCAACAACCAATCAAAATATAATTCTTCATCTCTTCAATGTAGGCATTGATAATATCTTCTTTCGTGACCACATTCTTTTTCATTTTTAACTTCCTAACAATGTGCTGGAATGGACAAGGAGCTTCCTTATACTATTTCATGTTCTATTCCTGATAAACTTTTATTTTCTTACTTATCTCTGCTATCATTTCTTGGCTAAATATTTGACCTGTGCTATTATCAACTCTGGTCAATTATCACAGAATTTAGTAAACAACACCAATATAAACATGGAATTTCTTTTTCGATATAACCAATTTCTGGTTTCATCTCCATATCCAAATAATGGAAAATTCAACAGAGAAATGTATTGGACCTGTCCTGTTCTCATTAGGTATTGATCCAGTTCATCTATTTTGGGTGAACCAACAACCAATCAGAATATAATTCTTTTTTCTCCAGGAAGAATATCAGGAAGTAGTCCATATTTTGTCCACCATTCATAAAACCAATTTGGTATAGGACTTTTATAAACTTATAAACATATCTTGATGAACCATGAATGTTTCTTCTTATTATTCTCATAAAGGAGCACTTTATTAAATGTACCAACATAATCCCAGTAATTGTACCTGATAGTAGTTTTTTTACCAGGCAAGAACATCTCCTTTCCTTTAAGGGTTGATAATCCTCATTTTTTTGACGATGTTAGCCTTTTTATGGTTATTTTGCTTAAGCTATAAGATTCCCTGCCTTAAAATGTGTTATTTCACAAGTTTCGAAGGCTTTTATTATTGCCTCATAGTATCCTCTTTGTTTATAAGCTGTGACAGTAAATGATGCAATATTCAGTTATCTTTGCATCAAATTCCAACGGTCATTTTCCCTTTTTAGATCATTGAATTCTAAAAGAAGTATAACTTTTTTATGAGGATTTTTTGCGTATGTGGTTATATTCTCCTTATTTTCATCATTGCCAATTATTTTAGCATATGAAGAAGATGTTGCTTGGTTATTAATTGTTTGACTATTTGCCCCTTGCCTTTTCATAAATTCCAGAAATTCTTTATATAAAGGATTAGTGGAGTTATTACTCCTTGAATTACGAGGATTTTCGACTATTACCTTTTATTACTATGTTGAGCCAAGATATTTCCTCTGCCTCTTCCTCTACTGAGGAATTACCCCTTCCTCTAGGGATCATTGTCTTAAAATAATTCACGAGTTAAAAAGCCTGGAAGACTATTTTCTTCACCTTTCTTATAAAGGATTTCAAAATCAAAAGGTGCAAGATGAGCTTGCCATCTGGAAAACAATTGTTTTGATACATCATGTTTAAAATCTTTATTAAACATACCGGTACGTTAGGCACGACCTTTGGATGTATATAAAGAAATCTGAGAGAAAATTTATTTATTGTGAAATAATTTGATACACATAAACAAAGGTATCCTTACTTACATGTATTTGTAGTCATACTTCAGTAACTTATAACCTTTTGATTCAGTATAAAATAAGTATATAGCCTTTTCTTTGTGAATTTTCTTTTTATAATGTGTAGCATGACTATTACATCAAATTCCCTGCCTAAAGTAGGTCGATTTATTATTATGCTATATATATTATAGTGTTTTATTTTGTAGTCTTTCTAAATTTTATGCTCCTGTAAATGTAAATTATGCATTAGATTGTTCATTTTTTTCAAATTAAGCTTTCATTAGACATGTGTATGACGGTTTGTAGCATATAACAACAGAAAACAACAATCTTATGTTGCACTATGTAAATTGTCGTGAAGTTCGGTTGCCCTGCTACTATAGAGACTCGTTTGATTTATTTTGTACTACCAACTTCTCCATTATCGGCTATAAGTGTTCATTCGGCTACAACGGTCGGTAAGGAGAATAAAGCACTCATTTCTTAACTCTTGTTGATAGAAAAGGGAAACTATCTGTTCTTCTTACCTATATAGTATTGTTGATAGAAAAACACACTTATTCTTTAGCTCTAAACCAACAAAAATGAACGTAAACCCTTAAATGGAAATAAATTAGTATATAGTTTGCACTGTAGGAAATGTATAACACCATTAAATAGTATGGGATCTCATAGATTTAGACAATAAGGAAAAACAACTCATAAAGCATCGGTTTGGAATTAAAAAAATAAAAATAGTCCAAAATAGAAAAGGGTAACCATTTGTTCTTTCTTACATCGAAAATGCTATTATGGCACCATAAATAAACCGCCTTTCTTCATATATTTCACTTGAATAACGGATAAAAATCATTAAAATAATAATTAGGAAATAGATATTAACCCAGAACCAACAAACATGAATGCAAAACCTTACATGGAAAAATTAGTATTTGGTTTGCCCTATAAAGAACATATGACACCGTAAATAGAACAAGAATTCATAGTTTTAGATAATAAGAAAAAATAGAGCATTAATGGGTTAAAAAAATACAAATAATCCAAACTTATACAATGAAAGGTTAATGCTTTTCCTTCTCAAAAAGTTAGGACTTCAATCATACCTTGGAACATAGTATATTTTGCTATTAACAATATATCCGCATCAAATTTTCGTCTATCTAATTCAAATGAGACCGATATCCCTAAGCTTGGAATACTTATTTTTATGTGTGGTTTTCCTATGCAAGTGTACTCAATTATTAAAATGGATTAAAAAATTCAATATTTCCTAGTGGTTAATAATCAAAATTAAAATATTAGATGAAAATACACAAACTAGTAACCTTATAAGAAACAAAACTAAAATACATCTATCTAAAACTTTTGGTCGAGTCTTAAAAATTTAATTATGAACAACATTCAATCGAAAAATAAAAACCCATCGATTGGATGAATTAAAAAAAAAGAACCAAACTCATATTACGTAATAACTATCAAGGCATTGGAAAACTAATATATTAGTAGTAAAAACTTACTGGTTTAAAGCTAGCAATCCTTCATATTTACGAATTTCGGTCCATGTTGGAAAATTTTAGAACTATTGGAAGGTCAATATGAAATATCAAAAGACATGAATGTGAGCCAATGCAAGAAAAAAAAACTAATATTTGTAATCGAAGGCCATTAGAATATAAAAAGCAACTGAAAATATTTGCTAATATTCAAAAATCACACTAATTTTCAATGATCAGAAAGTGGTGTGATGAATAGTAATGAAAAACGGATAGGGAAAAGGATGCGAGAATACTAGGGTGTGAATTTAGAACGTGAGGTCTTATTGAATATTAACAAATATATCCTATTTGTCTCAAAACGAAAATAATTCAGTATAGGGGTAATTTTGCAATTTCAAAAGCTTCAAAATGGGGTATTCCCATTATATATAGATATTTAGCTGATTTACAATCAGTCTATAATAAATTTTTGATTGCATAAATCATCTTGAAATTTTAAAATGCATTTAACTATTGCAAAAATTCCCTGGCTTTGGACGCATAGTTCTTTTGACTATTAGTCCATTTACCTAAGTGAAAGATGACAAGATATTCTTGTTTTGTTATTGGACATATTTGTTTTAAAAATTCTACAAAATTCTATATTTGATGCATCTTTCTCAAATATCATTTCCTAATTTGGATTCGAAAGCATTAAAAAAGGTAATTTTTTACCTTTTTTTTATTTTAAGAGATTGAATATGGTGTTATGTCCATGGACCTAGATTCTTTTTTAATCTAACATATAAGATAGCGGCATTTGTAGCTAAATTAATATAATAAGAGGATATATAATTTGAGCTACCTAAAAATCTTTGTAACTGTGTTTTATCAGCTATTATATCAGGAAATTTTGAAGCAAATTCTACACTGCTATTTATATGAATTATTTTTCCATTCTCAATATTATGGCCTAAAAATCTCACATTTGCTTGAAATAGAGACATTTTTTCTTGATATTACTAAGCCATTTTGAATAATGTTTTTTTTAAATATTTAGGTGTTTAAAATGCTTTCCAATATTTATAGAAAATACTAGAATATCATCAATATAAACTATAATAAATTCACCATATGGAATAAAAAATGTCAGTCATTATTTTATGAATTCTGAGGGATCACTTTATAAACCAAAAGGCATTATTTTCTATTCATAATGTCCAATTGGGACATTAAAAATAGTTTCGTATTGGTCAGATTTTTAAATTTGGATCTGCCAATAGCCAGATTTTTAATTAAACTTAGAAAATATGATGGAGTCATATAGCTATCCAGTAAATCCTTTTTATTAGGAATTGTATGTCTAATCCATTTAAGGACATTATTAAGAGGTTTGTAATTTATTACTAATCTAGGTACCCCTCTTTCTTGTTCACTATGTTTATTTACAAAAAAATGAGGTACACGACCAAGGTGATTGAGATGGTCTTATTGAACCTTTTTGTAATAATTATTCAATTCCCTTTTTGCACAATTCTAAATATTCAAAATTCATTTGACATGGTTTTGCTTTAATAGAGATTTTCTTTTCATCAAAATTTTCATTATATGGAAGATTAACAATATGCTTCTTTTTATCCCAAAAAGCATTTAGATGATCATTAAAATTTCCATAGAAATTTTTTATGAATTGTTTTATTTTTTCATGTAATTTTGCATTTTGGAGTTTTCCCTCTATATTAAGAGAAATGACTTCTTGTTTAAAAAAATTTAAACGACGGGTCTATTGGGTCAAAAGACCTTTTATTTCATGTAAAACCTTTGTAAAAGGTTTAGTTATAAATTAAAAAGTAAAAGGATTGTTTTCATATATACCTGCTATTCCATTTTTTTCAATATTTGTTATAAGATAAATTTTATCTATAAACAGTATTCTAAGTATGACTTAATTAGTGATATTTTTTACTAATAAAAAGCTTGTAGGAATACAAGTTTTATTTTTACATTTAAGCATGGGGTAATTTAAACTTAATATCAAGTTTTTCTCCACCTACATGACTCAATGAATTAGTAGTTTTATGAAAATATCCAGTTGAAATTATTCCTTGAATTACATTCATATCTGCACCACTATCTACAAGCGTAGTTAATTCCTTTTTAAAATGATTATCAATTAAACAAGTTATTTTGATAAACCATTTTTGAGATATAACAATATCTAATTTTAAAAGAAATTCTACTTTTTCTGTAATTTTTATTTGCGAACAATTTATTTTATTATTTTCAGTGGGGATAACTTATTTTGACTGTTCTAGAAAAGAGAGTCTATAATCAAGATTTCTGTTTTCATTTTTTATGATGTGAATTTCCTTTTTAAGGTTTTGGATTTCATAATTAAGATATTCGATAGTAGTAGGATATTCCATCCTTTGTCTTTCTTTTAAAAGTTTATGAACTTCGTTCATAGAATATGGATTTTTAGAACTACCAATATTTTGAAATGTCTCAGTTAGTGTTTCACTATTTTTTCTTGTTTCTAGAATAGCTTCCATACGTACATACCGTGGCTCTAATACCATTTCAAAAAACGTTGGCAAAATTTAAAAAGAAATACAATAAGACAAATTACGAAGTAAAGGTTGTTTTAGCATACTACAACAGTATGAAATTTGCTACAGTGTTTTCAGGATCTCTTACATATTAAACTGAAAATATCAAAATAAATATGAAGACATTTTACAGTTCAAGTATTGATCTAACAATAATTTCTGGTTTATAAGCCAGTGTAAAGAACGTTCGTAAAATCCTTATCGTGTTTTTGAAATTGACATAAGTACACGACTTAGAAGATAGCCAGAAATTACTGTCCTCTGATACTTTCTTAACCCATGAATGATATTTTCAATTTACTACATATTGCTTAAACATTCGATTCTAAAATCGCTAGCAAAATTCAGAACGCAATACACTAAGACAAATTACGAAGTAAAAGGTTGTTTTAGTATACTGCTACAGTATGAACTTTACTACAGTGTTTTAAGGATTTTACATATTAAACTGAAAATACCAAAACAACTATGGGGACATTTTACAAGTCAAGTATTGATTCGGCAATAATTTCTGGTTTATAAGCCAGTGTAAAGAAAGTTCGAAAAACACCTTATCACGGCTTTGAAATGGACATAAGTACACGATTTAGAAGACAGTCAGAAATTATTGTCCTCTATATGGGTCTTAACCCATTAATGATATTTTCAATTTACTACATTTCCTTAAACACATGAACACATGATAACATAAATACATAACAGAAGTAATTCAATACATAATTAGTTTAGCCTGCCATTCAGGCTATACTCAATATATTATTACAAATATAAAACTTACAAATTTGAAACTTATAAAAGATATCAAAAGCAGTCTTCAGATATTAGCACAAGTGGAAGTAGTAGATTCTTCTTTATTTTATACACTTCAAATATTACACACTTATAATGGAAGAAGGTTTTGGAGTAGAGAAGAGAATGGATGGAAATGAAGTCCGCCCTCTTCAAATGAATTGACTTTCTATATATTGCTGAGGCTGGATGCTGAGAATTCAAATTAGTTTTCCTTTGGACTTCAGAGTCTTTAAATCCAATATTTATTGCTAACTTTATTGAAGTTGATATAGGTCTGGCCATCGGTTAAACATAAACGGAGAATCTTTTATCTTTATTAAAACAACGTGTCCACTTTATCAAAGTAATGCGTCTTTTCAATCTTGTCCAACATTTTAGCAAAATCTTCATCATTCCAGTTTGAAAATTGATGATCTTCAGCTATAATTTTTGCTTTTTAAGATGTCATCGATGTGTCAGATTTTGCATGTTCTTTTC
The DNA here is from genome assembly GCA_030765085.1 of Allium cepa. Lineage (NCBI taxonomy): Eukaryota > Viridiplantae > Streptophyta > Magnoliopsida > Asparagales > Amaryllidaceae > Allium > Allium cepa. The sequence continues at coordinate 241,988,247 of CM060944.1, forward strand.
CCAGATTCTTTATCTTATTTTTCTTCATCTCTTCAATGTAGGACTAAAGAATATCCTATTTCATGACCACGCTCTTTTGCATTTTTAGTTTCCTACCAATATGCTGGAATGGACTACGAGCTTCCTTTTGCTGTTTACTGTTCTCCTGTTCCTGATAAAATTTTATCCTCTTACTTATCTCTGCTATCATTTCCTGGCCAAATATTTGACTTGTGCTACTAATAACCCTGTTCAATTTATCCCAGAATTTAGTAAAGAAACACCAATATAAATAAGGATTTTCTTTTCGGTATAACAATTTCTGGCTTCCGTCTTCATATCCATATCCAGGAAATGGAAAATTCAATAAAGAAATATTTTGGACCTGATCCTGTTATCATTAGATATTGGTCCAGTTCATTTATTTTGGATGAAGCAACAACAGAATCAGAATATAATTCTTTTATTTTTTCGCAAAGAATATCAATAAGTTGTCCATAATTTATCCACCATTCGTAAAACTAATTTGGTATAGGACATTTTATAAACTTCCAAACATATATTGATGAACCATGATTGTTTTTCTTATTATTTTCATAAAGGAGCACTTTATTTAATGCATCAACATAATCCCAGTAATTATACCCGATAGTAGTTCTTTTATCAAGCAAGAACATCTCATTTTTTAGGGTGATAATCCTTATTCTTCTGGCAATATTAGCATTTCTATGACCATTTTTCTAAAACTATAAAAATTTGGATCCCCTGCATTAAAATGTGTTATTTCACAAGTTTCAAAGGCTTTTATTATTGCTATATAGTATCCTCTTTGTTTATAAGTTGTGACAGTAATTTATGTTGTATCCAGGTAACTTTGCATCAAATTCCAAGGGTAATTTCCTTTTTTAAATCATTGAATTCTAGAAGAAGCACAACCTCTTTATGGGTATTTTCTGCATATGTGGTTATATTCTCCTCATTTCCTTCATTACCAGCTATGCTTGCATATGAAGGTGATGTCGTTTGGCTATTAGTTGTTTGACTATTTGCCCTTGCCTTTTCTTAAATTCCAGAAATTCTTTATATAAAGGATCAGTAGAGCTCCATGAATTACTAAAATTTTCAACTATTAGCCTTTTATTACCATGTTGAATCGGGATATGTCCTCTGCCTCTTCCTCTGTAATAGGAATTACCCTTCCCCGGGGATCATTGTCCTATAAAAATTCATCGGTTAAAAAATAGGGAAAACTTTTCATCGCCTTTTTTATAAAGGATTTTAAAATCAAAAGGTTCTAGATTAGCTTGCAACTGACAAACATCTGTTTTGATACATCATTTTTAAAATCTTTATTAAACATACATTTAGCTGATTTACAATCAGTTTTTGTAATAAATTCTTAATTATATAAATCATCTTGAAATTTTAAACACATTTAACTATAGCAAAAATTTCTTTGGCTATGCTCGCATAGTTCGCTTGACTATTAGTCCACTTACCTGAGTGAAACCTAACAAGATATTCTTGGTCTGTTTTTGGATATACTAGTTTAAAAATTCCATCAAATCCTATATCTGACGCATATATCTCAATTCTTTTTTCCCAATTTGGAATTGAAAGCATTAATCAAGGCAAATTTTTTACCTTTCGTTTATTATTTTAACAACTTGAGTATGTTGTTCTGTCCATGGATGTGGATTCTTTTTTAATCTATCATAAGATAGCAGCATCAATAGCTAAATTAATATAATAAGCGGATATATAATTTAAGCTACCCAAAAACCTTTGTAACTGTGTTTTACTAATTATTATATCAGGAAATTGGAAATTTTGAAATAAATTTCTATACTTCTATTTATAGGAATTATTTTTCCTTTTTCAATATTATAGCCTAAAATCTCACATTTGTTTGAAGTAAAGACATTTTTCTTTTGATATTACTAAGCCATTTTGGACAATGATTTTTCTAAAAATGTCTAGATGTTTAAAATGTGTTTCGATATCTTTAGAAAATATTAGAATATCATCAATATAAACTATAATAAATTCACTATATGGAATAAGTATATCATTCATTATTTTCTGAAATTTAGAGGGAGCATTTTTTAAACCAAAAGGCATTACTGTTCATTCATAATGTCCGATTTGGACATTAAAAGCAGTTTTATATTAGTCAGATTCTAAAATTTGGGTCTGCCAATAGCCAGATTTTAAATCAAACTTAGAAACTATGATGGAATCATATAGTCTATCCAGTAAATCTTTTTATTAGGAATTGGATGTCTGATCCATTTTAGGACCTTATTAAGAGGTTTGTAATTTATTACTAACCTAGGTACCCCTCTTTCCTGTGCACTATGTTTATTTGTGTAAAATAAAGTACATGACTAAGGTGATTGAGATGTTCTTATTAAAACTTTTCGTAATAATGATTCAGTTTCCTTTTTGCACAATTCTAAATATTCAGAATCCATTTGACCTGGTATTGCTTTAGTAGGGAGTTTATTTTCATCAAAATTTACTATATATGGAAGATTAACAATATGCTTGTTTCTATCCCAAAAGGCATTTGGATGATCATTATAAATTTCATAGAAAATTTGTTATAAATCATTTTAATTTTTTCTTATAATTTTGGATTTTGGAGTTTTCCCTCTATATTATAGAAATGACTTCTTGTTTTAGAAAATTTAAATGATTGGTCTTTTGGGTCAAAAAATCTTTTATTTCACGTATAAACTTTATTATAGGTAATTTAATAGGCTTGTTTTCATATATATACCTACTATTCCATTTTTATCAAAATTTGTTATAAGATAAATTTTATCTATAAACGGTGTTCTAAGTATGACTTCATTAGTGATATTTTTTACTAATAAAAAGCTTATAGGAATACAAGTTTTATTTTTACATATATAAGCAAGTGGTAATTTAAACTTAATATCAAGTTTTTCTCCACCTGCATGACTCAATGAATAAGTAGTTTTCTGAAAATATCTAGTTGAAATTATTCTTCCTTGAATTACATTCATATCTGCACCACTATCTACAACTACAGTTGATTCCTTTTTAAAATAATTATCAATTAAAAGAGTTATTTTGACAAACATTTTTGAGATATAACAATATCTCATTTTGAAATAAATACTTCTTATTCTATAATTTTATTTGCGAACAATTTATCTGATTATTTTCAATGGAGATAATTTGTTTTGACTATTCTACAAAAGAAAGTATATAATTAAGATTTTTTTTCATTTTTATGATTTGAATTTCCTTTTTAAAATTTTGGATTTCATTATTAAGATCTTCGGTAGTAGTAGGATATTCCATCTTTTGTCTTTCTTTTAAAAGTTTATGAACTTCACTCATAGAATACGGATTTTTATACCTACCAATATTTTGAAATCTCTCAGTTAATATTTCATTATTTTTGCTTGTTTTCGGAATATCTTTCATTTGATCTATCATTTTTACGGATCTTTAACTAATTTTAAAAGTTCTACAATATTATTATTAGTTAATACATTTATATTTAAATCTTGAAATTATGAGAGGATTTTATAAAATTCATCAATTTCTTCTTCACTACTTATTATTAGGTTTTAACAGGATTTTTCCATGCCTACATGGTTCACAACATTCATCAGATTTTGATGATTATTCATCAAGAACAAAAAGTTTTCCAGAAGTAACCGAATGATCTGAATTATTTTCAAATTCTTTTCCTGAATCATTTTCAGAACTAGAATTTAATATAAGTTTTGATAATGTTTCTTTTAATTTATTACCATCTCGTAAATCATTAATTTTCTTTTTTTGTTCACATCTATTTGCATAATGTCTAACTTTTCCACATTTATAACAGTGGATGATTTTATTTTTATTTTTATTTAATATTTCATTTTTTCTTTGAGCTTTTTGCTCTAACTTTTTATGAGATTTAACTTTCTTCTTTTTACGAAAAGATTTCTTAAATTTATTATCTTTTCTTTGAGATTTTTTCATGTTTGGAACATCCATTCCAAATGGACTACAAATATGTCTTAATTTATTTCTTTCAGTCAAATTTTGGCATTTTATTTGTTGATTTAATTTTATTTCATTACAGAATGATAAACCTTCTTGGATACATGTTCTAATTAGTTTACCATAAGTATAACTTTCGTAAGGAATATTTATTTTATCCTTTCTAAGAGACTTCGTTACCCTTTCTGCAAATAAGGAGGGAAGTCCATCATAAAATTTTGATTTCCGACTAGAGCTATTACTCTCTTGTAATTCCATTACTCTGTTTAAAAATTTATCTTTGCACCATCTAAATCTGTTAATGTTTTACATCTTAAATTCTGTAGAAGTTAAGAACACTTTCGTTATTATCTGATACTTTTCTAATAAAATGTTTTAAAATGGTAAGTTTTATAGTATATACAACATTTTAAACCATTTTTCCATTTGTCTTACTGTGTCGTAAATTTCATTTTTATGAGATGTAGAAAGATAATTATCCCACCAAACTTTAAGTTGGCCAGTAAAACAAGCGACTATCGTTCTTGCCACAGTAACATCATTATTACCATTATTTTTGCAAACTGTACTATACATTAGCATACGATAAGCTGCATTAAATATTTGTTTTTCAATAAATGTGTCAATATTCGATTCATATACACTTTTCCCACTATAGCTATTAATGCTAATAAAATTTGGTTCTTCGGGTAATGTATTCATGGGAGAAGGTCTCATATAGTAAAACAAATTTTGAAAGGGCTTATATGCATATTTTTCAAGCTTATTTATTTCATCTTGAACTGTTTGGTTAATAGTATTTTGTTGAGAAGATTCTTCTTCAAGAGTATTTAATCTGAGATTATCCATTCTTTCTTTCTTTTTAAATTTCTAAGTCACTTTTTGACCTCACTTTATAAATCTTTTCTAATTTTGATTTTGTTTTTAATTTAAAACCTCTAATTTTAGAGGGAGGTTGAAGACTTGAAGTTGCAATTACTTCACTTACTTCTTTAGTTGTAGTTTAAATGGTAGGTTTAATATAATTAACAGCAGAAAATATTTTTTCTATTTTGTTATGTAATGAAGTAATTTGTTCACCAATAATGGCTAAATAAAGATTTGCATAGTTTTATGGTTCAAATATTTGGTTTATTTCTCTTATAGTAATTTGTAATGTATCATTATTTAATATGTTAGAAAATGCATTAAAACTTAAATTCTTACCATTTTTTTCCATTTGAAAAGATTGTTGAGAGAATATATTATCTTTAGCAGACTTCCGTTTGAAAGTTTATAATATCTTTCTACTACGGAAATAAATTGTTTAATATAACTTGCTGTAAACCAAGGAACGAAGGGAAACATTATTTTTTTTCAAATGTAAATTTATAAAATTCATCTTAAAAATATTTATGTTCTTCTTTTGAATTTTCTTTTAAAAAAAACCATTTCCTAGATGGTTCTCATTTTGGAAGTTAAATTCAAATTTAATTCTCTGTCTGGCCTGAGAGCTAGACTAAAATCTATTTTGATCGTGCAATCCATTAAACAAAAAATTTCATTTCTTATTTGGTTATATCCGCTTCTTGATTGTTGTAAATGTCTTTTACAATATCATTTTTGTTTACATGTAATTTTTTAATAGGGTTATCTTTTATAGATCTATCATCAGACCATTTTCTTTCAGTTTCTCTAATTTGAGATGTGGACATTCTTGATGGAGATTCAATAAAATGATCAAAGGGTTAAATATGAGAGTAAAAAGATTATGTTTTTGATAAATATGTTTTGCTAGAACTAGGTCTAGAGAGATTATTATCCATTTTTATTTGAATAGTTCCTTTAGGGGTTTGTATACTATTAGTGATACTATTATTTGTTACTGGTTGTGAAGAAACTGCTCTTTCTATTTTCTAATTTTCTAGAAGAGAATTTTTCTTCCATTTTATTGACCTTCTTGTAGTTATTAGAATGGCTACAATTTATTTCAATTAAAATAATTCCATGGTTTATCAACCAATTTACATTGGAGGTTTAGAGTATAAAGGCTTATAGTAAATTCTATAGAAAATGCATATTACTTGAGATCCTGGAATATAATCATATCCATGGGTCTTAACATTTAAAGTAATAGTTTCTAAAATATTAACAGTAGACAAAGAGAGTTGTAAATTAGGATAAACATTAAAATAAACTGGACCATGTGCCAAATTTGACTTATAACGACCCATAATTTTCGATGTTTTAAATTTGTTAATTTAATAAGATTTTGGTAATTAAATTTTGAAGAGATAGGAATCCGTTAATTAATAATATAAATTGTTATACTTGGTTATAAGTTTAATATAAGAAAACAAATGTGAATATTAAATTAACTAATGGAATGATATAATTAGTGGTAATTGACTAAAATCAATGTTTTGAAAGAAATTATAACATTGGTTTGGAAATGATAAACTTATAAAAATGTGATTGAGAGTTAATGATAACAATTATTATAAGTTAATCATTTATTTAGTCGATTAAATCAAAATTTGTCATCAATTGCAATGAATCTCAATTCAATGTTATGTTAGTGTAAATTAAGGAAATAAATGGAAATAATGTTAATTCTATTCATAATATGACAATTGGTTAAATGAAAATAATGGATATCAAGATTTATTAATTTATTGGAATTTAAACTTAGTCATTGGATTAATTGCAATTAAATGAAATTTAATATTTAATTATTACGTTAATTGAAATTAAGATGGAATTTGGGAATATTAGTGTAATAGATCATGAATCCAATGTTAATTTCATCCATTTGACAACAATGAATTGAATAATAAAATGAAATGTAAATTTAATGGAATTATTGGAAACTAGATTTATAATTTCTGAATTTAGTGAAATTGAGGTTAACACTGAAATTGATAAATTAATCAACTCTAAATTGATATTTAAATTTATTTAAATTAGTGTAAATGATTAAGAAATTTAAAAATGATAAATATTGTCAATTATAGAATTGAAATTGAAAATTGATTTAATTAATTATCAATTTATTTAATTAATGTAAAAATAGCCATTTTGGCCACTGACTCGGATTTCGACGAAACTAGTAACATCGGATCCATAACGTTGAATTATTGTAGGAGTTCAAGTTTTGTCACAATCGGACTTGTCGTTTGATCGTACAGACCTGAAACGCCTAGAAATCAGTTAAATTGAAATCAATTTGAAATAACTTGATTTTAGCATAACTTCTTCACACGATGGAATTAGGACTTGAAACCTGTTCCATCGAGTTTAAATTATTCAAAAATATATATTTTGATATGTTGGTTGACCCATTTTTGTTCCGAAGTCGAAACTGGCTTTTCGGACCATTTAACGTTCAACGGTCCAAACCAATCGTATATGTTCCTCTATTTTTTAGCTATACCTATGTAACATCCTGCCTTTTTGTATGCTTTAAATCGAAGATAAACCACACACGTCAGACTTAGACCATATAGAAGGGAGGATTGTTATGGGGTAAGTAAGAAAAAGCAGAGAAAGAAAGAAAACAAAATAGAATCTTGTAGTGGAACGACAAAATATAATAATCAAATAAACAGTTCATAAAGCTGTTTTACACAAACATTTGACTATACTTATACAATATGTATCAGAGTTACACATACCAAAGAATAATCAATAAAAATGCAACGGAATACAACGGTGTGGTGGAATAATATAATAGATAATAGTAATACACTCTTCATCTTCGTCCTCCAGAAATAAAGCCTTCGAATCCTGAAATGCTCAAACTGACCCGAGCGAATTGAAAATACAAAACACTCGATTCAGAATTGAAAGATCTTATGTAAGCTAAATCAACAGGAATATATATGAGTGGAACGGCGTCAGAGATTTTTACGGGATTTGACATCTCCTATCCAGTGTCTAACGTGAGTGTAGTAACTTAAGAGATGCCCAGGATTCACATCTCCTAAGGATCCGTTAAACTATTTACTATGTAGTAATATCTCGCTATTATAATAATGTCTATAGTAAAATAAACTTACTTTTTTCATGGAATTAAGGGGTTACCCATATAGCCCTTAACACGTAATAGTTCCAGTAGTCCATCCAATATCATGGTCCCTCCTAATCGGGAAGCCACCAAGGGATACCACGCAGGCTATAGGAGAAAACAAACTCCTACAAGGCGCGATAGGGTAGGTGACACGGCACAATTGGCAATGCCAGGGTAGATATACCAATTACGCTTCCGGGCCGGTGGTAATGCGTAGCGCGCTGCTACCGCCCACCTCGAGCCACACCCCCAAATCAAAAAAATCAAAAGTGGCCACCAGATCAATCCAAAAATCAAAGTATAATATCGAATGGATGTGTCCGATCAAAGGTGCTACCTCATTAGCCCGTCAATCTGTAAAGGCCCGTAAATTCGTACCCCTTTTAAGCTAGCAAAATTCCACAACAATTCAGCCCAAAGTGGAACAAATGTACAAGTCCTCGGGTTTAAAGAAGAAAGAGGTAGAAGAAGAAGAAATGAAAACAATAGCAGAATCTCACATATCGCAGCGGAACAAATATAATAGCTAAATGAATATCTTTAAAACAAAGAACTATATCAGTTATTACATTACATCACATTACATTATCAGAGTGTTACAACAACAAACAGCGGAAAATAATATAACATATACTTGTGATACGCTTCACCATCCAGCTTGCTCCTGATCTTCATAGCATCTCTTTTTCGACTTCGCTCCAGAATAATGATAACCTGACTCTAGGCTGCCCGTGTGGAAAATTGTGGGCTCCCAGAGTTTAGAAAGGAAACAATAAACTCTAGGTCAGTCGTGGGGCTGGTGTGCGATCTTAAAAACAGTTATTTTCACAAAGAAAATAAAAGAAATCCTCTATGCATTTTGGAAAATGAAACTACCATAAGGCCTCTCGCCACACACACAATGCAAACGCAGAATTGAAGGAGATTTCTCCTTATAATAGTCAAACATGCTTAACACGCAAAATCCTTTCGATATTATTATTAGTGCATAGTGCAGAAAACATTTCGAAAGTATAATATTAATCTTAGCCAGCATAGACATTCCGAACTATGCCTACTATAGCTACCATCTAAACAATGGTGACCACCATAAGTAAATGGCAAGTTATACAACTAAAACCGTACAAGGCGCGTATTGATGATTGGATTTCCAACAAATGGTCAGGCTAAGGAACTTCCTATGCTACATGGGTACGCCTCTGGAGGGACGTCACGAGAACTTAACCAGCTCTCTACCAACACAAGGCCGGGTTACCCCTGTAACTAGGTAACTACTACACGAGTATGCCATCCCCCGGTCGTTTGCAACCTTTATCCGAGGAGCAACAACCACAAAGAGTAATAGATTTGTAGCAACCACATAAGTCAAATATCTGGGCTCCATACCATGATACCATCCTTTTCCAGAAGGAAATGACATACCCTAAAGGGCGCGACCCTAATAACCTTGCCGCATCTTTCCTGTTTCGACCATTTCCGGGGTGTGAGGTTCGACAAAGTCTCGTTCACAAAGCAACACTTTTTACAAAGTCATGCTTTGATCAACAAATGATCAGCAGCACTTCGTATGCCACATCACCAATTTGGGAATGAATCACTAGTAACCATCAACTATATAACCTCTAAGCTCTTACGTCTCAGAGAAGGGTGTTAAGCTAAGAGAATAAATTCTCTGCCACCAACAGAAATGTATTTGATAGAAATCATCTTTACATCTCAAAGTGTAACGTCAGACACACATCCATACAAGTCCGTTCCGGGATCGAACGGAACTAAAAGCACTTCAAAGAAGCCCTTGCAAATTCGGATATTCACTAATCACATCCGGAATCCCTATCACAAAGGGTGATAAAATCTATATACCGGAGAAACCCGGTGCAGAGACATTCGACAGGAAATCCTTTCGCTTTCGAAAATACCCGGTCTTCAACATTATCTTCAAATGCAATCCCATTTCGTCGTATCATTATTCGGAATGGGTTTTATGACACAAGGTCCTCTCCCGGCTAATCCAAATAATGGGCGCTTATTTTTAAAAATAAGCGTTCATTCGGAATTCAAACAAATCACAACAAATTTCCACTTTGATCTTTTAAATAAAAGATCCATTACAATCACAAAGGTTCGATGTGGGTTTCGAATATCCATTTGGAATCCGACCCCCGGTCGCATCAAAATTCAAATGACATAAAAAAGGCCAATATTGATAGTCGGTTATTTAATTATCAATTAACATTCACAACAATCGCCAAGATTTAAATAATTTTTCCCAATTATTTATTTTCAAAAATACCTTCGCAAGATAAAATTTTAGCACCTCAACTATTTGAAAACAAATTTCAAATCACTTTTCACTCACGGAATAAGATTCCCGATATTATTTATTTACACTGAAAGTCTGCCGAGTTCAAATGCTTTAAAATACTTTAAATCACTTATTCAAAATATATACTTGGAAACATTTAGATAAAACTATTTTAAAACATTTATTTAAATATTAGTTATGAAAACATTATACTAATATCACATATAACTTTAAATCCAAACTAATTTTAAAAATAAAATTAGTAGATATAGTACAATTATTCCAATAACCTTTTCCTAAAGCAATTATCAATTAGATCTTTAAATAATCACTTCTATAATTAATTAAATAAATCTTTATTCTAAGGATTTTCAAAATAATTTAAGAAAATAAATTCTCCAAAATATTCTTTTTAAAACCATCTCTAGAACTTTTAATTTATATTTCAAAAGCTATTTTACATACATACTCGGCTTTTAAGGGAAAATATACCTTCCATTTCAAATTGGATCATTTTAATAAATCCTTCTGGATTTATTTTAAATTTACATTCCAAATCCGTAAATTCCTTTCCATACTTTTAAAAATAACCAAATGTTTATTTTTAAAACAAATTTCCCTTTCCTTTATAAATTCCCATTGTGAGTTTAAACTTCTAAATATCAATTGATATACGATTTTCAAATCGATTTCCAAATATTCATTTTCAGCACCGAATTAAATTCTAAATTGATTTCCAAATTTATTTTCAAATACCAAATCAATTTCCAAAATTGATTTCTACATTTATTTCAACACCAAATTTATTATCTTTTGAAACAAATTCCTTCTTTTAAATTTATTCAATTTACTAAAATTAATTTACTATAACTTTTCTACTAAATTTCAAAAATCAAATTTTATTTATTTCTGGTATTCTAAGATACCAAAAATATATTTGGCTAAATTATAGCCTTCAATAGTTTCAATCGCAAATAGTCACACACAGATTGTAAATAATCAACACACAATATTGAAATAAATTCAATTATTTAAGGAATCCAGTTGGATCCCTCCAACCTGTTTCCCTGCATCCACAGATGTTAGTACCACAATTAAAGTCCAATTCCACTTCAATAAAATAATGTTAAAAGAACTAAGATTAAAAGAAAGTTGTTATAATAAGTGTAAGTATGTTTAACATAAGTGATAAATATATTGAGAGGAATAAATCTAATTTTACTTGGAATAAAGAAGAATAAAATTTATTAAGTACATTGTAAGTGTAATAAATGATTATTTTTCCAAACCCATGGTTTGAAAAATGGTTAATTTTAGATGATTGGATAATAAGATAATGAAATTTGAGATAGTTAAGTTTTATTTAACTTGTGTTAAGATTTATTCTCTGTTTAAGTTGAAATTTCCATGCTTTCAAATTCATTTCCTTATTTTGTTTTTCAAACTATCTTTTGGTTGTCCTTATCATCCTTATCTTGCTATAGACTGGTATAGGCATCTTTCTATAATATTTCTGTTTAGAAATCTTTCTATAATCTTGATAGACCTTTGGTAATCATTTTGAATCCACCTTTTTCGTGCTTGTGTTCTTGATTCTGGAGGATCTTGGAAAGATCACCTCCACCTTGTTAAACTTACCTATAACAACAGTTATCAGGTGTTAACCCCGTTTGGACGATTTAAGAATTGAGAAGACTCACGACTTAAAGAAGCAGAGCGACTTAAGGAGTGGTCCAATTCAATAAGTAACCGACTTAACAAGTTAACGACTCAAGGGAGTTACACGACTTAACGAGTCAGGGATTGGTCGACCTAAAGGAGTCAACAGCTTACGGAAGTGAACGACTTACGACATATAGGAGTCTACGACTTAACGGTTTAAGAAAGAAGGGATTGATCACGACTTAAGGTTCTTACCGACTCAATGGGTCAACGACTCAAGGTAATTCACGACTTAAAGGAAGAAGCGACTCAACAAGCTGGCGAGTTAGAATTCAAGGCGTCTTAAGAGAAGCGGAACGACTCAAGAGGTTAACATTTTATGAGACTGGCCGACTCAACGAGTTACCGACTCAACAAATTGAGGAGTTGCGCGAGTCATAGAATCGTGCAACCTACGACCTACCTTGAGTCGTCAACGACTCAAGGAAGCGACTCACGACTCACGACTTAGCATGACTCACCTACAACCTAAAACCACTGAGTCGTAGCTCGCAGTCACAATGCTTATGTAAGAGAGTTGACTCGTGAGCGACTCATGACTTGTAATTCTAAAGAAGTGAACCATTGAGGAACCAAGGGCTTAGTCAGATAAGTCGGCCATGATCTCTTAACTCGTGAACGAGTTAGGACTTGCGCTATATCCAGAAGACCGAAGGCGCTCTGACACCAAGCATGAATTCTACCAGATGAGTCGCCCACGACCCAACTTAACTCGGCCATGGGTTACCATGAGTCGAACACGACTTACGATCCAAAGGGAAGATTTTTCTATAAATACCGACCTACCTCAAACATGAAGAGGACTTTTTGGCCAATTACTTCAAGCGCCAATACTCTGCTGAATTCTCAACTCACTCGACACTTCAAGTTCGAAAGGCATCTCAACTAACTTCAAGGGAAAATCTAACGCAATCTACATGGATTCAAAGAATTCTTCTCTACCAAAGTTCTAGTTGTTTGTCTCGTCAGAATTGTAATTGAAGATTGTTGTAAAGTTGTAATTGGTTTAGCAATAAAGAGAATTAAAGTGGACGTAGGCTTGCCTTAAGCCGAACCACTATAAAAACTTTTGTCTTTTCTGCTTTGTTTGTGATTTTTCAACTTATTTTAGTTCCCGTGTTCACGGGTGGTGCTTTCGCTCAACTTCAATTTACACCGGCTGTTAGCGTCTGATTTTTATGTTAACATTTTTGGTGCTTTCACTGAGAACCCAACTCAGGAAACTTCCATCATTGCTTCGCAAAGGTCTGTTGAAAGGATTTCTTTTAAAACCATAAGTTTATTGGAAATAATGGCTCCTGGAAGAAAACGAAGTTCTGCAAGGTCCGATAATGTTCAAGAGCATACTGCTACCTCTCCACCTTCAAGTCAAGCAGCTCCAACTGTTGGAGTTACTCGAGCAGAGTTGGACGCCGTAGTTTTGGGATTGAATCAACAATTGAATGCTCAGAATGTGCAGTTGGAAGCCCAGAATGCCCAGAATGCCCTGATCTTGAGTAAGTTGAATGATTTGCTGAGGGAAAACCGTCAACCGAGTAATAATGATGGGAACCCTACTGTGGGAGTTCAGGATGTTGAAGGAAACATTTCTCAAAGAGCCGCAGACCCTGTAGAAAGGACTCCTCTTCAAGCTGGAGGGTCGGGGCCGCAGCCAACCCTCCGTGAACGATTGTCAAGGCAGAATTCAGAGAGAGTGGCTGATGTGTGTCCTCCGGAGCCTCTAAATGATGAAGAGTATTTTTCGAGTATGGTTCGTCAAATCATGAAGGAAAGTATGCGAAGAGATGAAGATGAGAAAGAGTGGGGATTTGCTCCAAGCAAAACTCCATTTACCGAAAGGATCTTAAAGGCAGAGTGTCCAAGGAAATTCGTTCCCCCTACTATTCCGGCTTACAAGGGGACGAGTGATCCTAACGAGTTTCTGTACAAATACGACTGGCACATGACTGGTGCTAGGGCATCTGATGAAATTAAATGCCGATGCTTCCCGGTTTATCTAGAAGGTGTAGCTCTATTATGGTTTACAAAGCTGCCGGTCAGGTCCATCGATCAATTCTCCGATTTGACCAGGAAATTCAAGGAGCAATTTCGATTATATGCTTCTAAAGCAAAGGACATAATGTCGCTGTCAAGTCTAGAGCAAAATCCGGGAGAATCTATCAGGTCATTCTTGAATCGCTTTAACATAGCATTGGCTGAGGTGGATAATGCTGAGCCACGCATGGTCTTGACGTACTTGATGAGGGCAATTGACAAGTCAAGCGAATTTGGAAAATGGTTGAAAATGAAAGAACCAAACTCACTTGACAAATTCTACAAGAAAGCAGATGAATTCATGCGCTTGGAGAGCCTCCAGGCACCAGCTAAGGTGGTATCAGGCAAGCCGGGAACAATGGTGCTGCTACGAACAAGAAGGAACCAAACACTCAGAAAAGGGGAAACGATGGTGGAAAGAAACAGGGAGACGCTAAGAAAGGTCGTTCTTTCAATTTCACACCCTTGACCGATACCCCTGAAAATATCTACTTTGCAACTAAAGATGATGTCAATTATCCAGCACCACCTAAAATGAGAGTTGCAATTAAGATGGAAAAAAGTGGAAGGTACTGCCGGTTCCACAACCAGCCCGGCCATGATACCAACGAATGCCGCCAATTGAAAGAAGTAATTGAACAACTCTTAAAGGAAAACAAGCTCCAGCAGTATGTGAAAAGGAACAGAAATGCCTCAGCTTCGTCAACTCAAGAACAACAAGTTCCCGCTCACCGTCCTGGCTCAAGTGAGAAGGCCGTGGAAAATGAATCGGAAAGGCCTGTCATCAATATAATAACTGGAGGACCTCACCCAGCAGGCAAAAGCTGGGGCGAGATGGAAAGGTATGCCCGGGCTTTGAAGCATGTACCAGCTGAAGATAATGTTTTTGTTTTAGAGAATGATGCGCCTTTAAAGCAACAAAAGACTTCCACAGATGATATTGTGCTCAGTGCCAGGGATTCTTTGGGTATCGAAGCTCCGACCAAAGATCCTTTGGTCATATCCGCTGGTATTGGGCCGGCAACTGTGAGAAGAGTTCTAGTTGATTGTGGAGCCTCATGCAACATCCTCTTCAAGAAGACCTTTGATCAAATGAAAATTCCAATGGCTGACGTTCAAGCTTCATCACTTAAGATTGCTGGGTTTGCTGGAGAACCCAAACAGCCAATTGGGACCCTAGATTTGTTTGTAGAACTCGGAAAGGGACTGAGGAAGGTGGATCGAAAGCAAACCTTTATAATTGTTGAAGAATTCTCTGCCTACAACGCCTTTTTGGGCCGACCAACTCTTGCTGCATTCAAAGCTGTTCTTGCTCCATGGTGCTTGACTCTAAAATTCCCCACAGATAACGGAGTTGGTGTGGTTAAGGGAGACCAAGATGCGGGGCGAGAATGTTATTTTGCAGAATTGCGAGAATCCAGGAAGAGAGAGATGGGAAAAGGTGCGGCGATTCCAGTCCGCATCAAAGAACCAACCTTGTAGCAATTACAGGGTGGACCCTGCACTGGAGAATGTAGTGGGGCACGAAGAGAGATGGATCCAAGGAAAGCCAGTGCAGGGGAGAATAGAGTGGTACCAGTAGAGGTAACAGTACCGGTGCCCGTAGACCCAAAGGACCCAAACAAAGTGCTTAATGTGGGTTCACAACTCAATCCGACAGTTCAGAATGTTCTGATTTCATTTTTGAAGGCTAATTTAGATGTATTCGCTTGGACTCATGCGGACATGTGCGGAATATCCCCAGAGATTGCAGTGCATACCCTGAACATTGATCCAAAATTTACACCTGTGAAACAGAAGAGAAGGACTCAGGGTCCTTAGAGAACGGCATCGTTAAAAGAAGAAGTGGATCGGCTCATGGAGAACGGGTTCATTAGAGAATCTACTTATCCAAATTGGGTCTCAAATCCAGTGCTGGTTAAGAAAGCCAACGGAAAGTGGAGAGTGTGCATTGATTTTTCGGATTTGAACAAAGCCTACCCCAAAGACTGTTTCCCACTGCCCAGGATCGATCAGTTGGTGGGTGGGATAGCGGGACATGAATTGTTATCTTTCATGGATGCATACTCCGGATATAACCAGATTATGATGCATGAGCCGGATCAAGAGGATACAAGCTTCATCACAGATGTTGGACTCTACCGCTACAAGGTCATGCCTTTCGGACTCAAGAATGTAGGGGCAATGTACCAAAGGCTAGTTAATGCCATGTTTAAACCACAGATTGGCAAGACAATGGAAGTTTATGTTGATGATATGCTAGTAAAGTCTAAGAAAGTAGTGGACCACATAGATCACTTGGCAGAGATGTTTGCAGTACTTCGAAAATATAGAATGAAGCTTAATCCCCTGAAATGTTCATTTGGAGTGGAGTCCGGAAAGTTTTTGGGTTTCATTGTGAGGCTAGGGGCATTGAAGCCAATCTAGCTCAAATCACTGCCCTGAGAGAGGTCAAGGCTCCTAGAACGAAGAAGGAATTGCAAAGTCTCAATGGAAAGGTTGCTGCTTTGAGTAGGTTCATTTCCAAAGCTACTGACAAATGCATTCCATTCTTTGATGCTCTGAAGAAAGGAAAGAAAAACTTTGAGTGGACTCTTGAATGTCAAAAAGCATTCGATGAGTTGATTCGTCATATGGAAGTGCCTCCAATACTTTCAAAGCCTGACAGTGGTGAAGATCTCTTCATATATTTGGCAATTTCGTCTCATGCTCTCAGTGCAGTGTTGGTACGGGAAGATGCAAGGATTCAACACCCAGTCTATTATATCAGCAAAAGGTTCGCTGGGGCAGAGATGAACTATTCAAGATTAGAAAAGCTCGCCTATTGTTTGTTGATCGCATCAAGAAAGTTGAGGCCTTATTTCCAAGCTCATCCCATCAAAGTCCTCACTGATCAGCCTCTAAAGCAAGTCCTATTCCGTCCTGAGACTTCGGGCCGTCTTTTGAAATGGAATATCGAACTCAGCCAGTATGACGTCACTTATCATCCCCGGAAAGCAATCAATGGACAAGCTTTAGCAGATTTCATCGCAGAATGTACGGATAAAGGTGATAGTGAGGAAGAAGTCATTGATAGCATCCCAATCCAATGGAAATTGTATGTCGATGGCGCAAGGAACGATTACTGTTTCGGAGCAGGGGTTGTCCTTGAAACCCCAGAAGGTCGATCACTATGTTATGCACTGAGGCTGGAATTCCCTTCGACAAATAATGAAGCTGAATACGAAGCTCTCATCGCTGGTTTAAGGATCGCTAAAGAACTAAACATCAAGGCATTGCATATCTTCAGTGATTCTCAACTTATTGTTTGTCAAGTCAAGAAGGAATTTCAAGCTAAAGGAGGAAATTTACCAGCCTATTTGTCAAAGGCCTGGGAGCTCCTTCAAGATTTTGACCATTATTCAATAAACCATATTCCCCGAGAAGAAAATATGAAGGCGGATTCTCTCGTAAAGTATTCGAGTACTGGTGAAGCTCAACTATTGGGGTTAGTTCCCGTTGAAGTCTTGTCAGCTCCAAGCACATATGAAATGGATGTTGATTGGATTATGAACATATCCCAAGAGCAAGAATCATGGATGACTCCAATACTTGAATATCTACTCAATGGTTCTTTGCCAAAAAATTCAAAAGAACGACAAAAGCTGATGAGGAAAGCTTCCAGGTATATAGTTCAAGATGGTCGTTTGTACAGACGAGGATTTTCAATGCCATTACTCCGATGTGTGACAAAGGAAGAAGCTAAGACGATTTTAACTGAAGTACACAGAGGGGAATGTGGGGATCATACAGGTGATCAAACTCTAACAAAGAAAATCCTCCGTTATGGATACTTTTGGCCAGAAATTAATTAGGATGCTGCTGACTATTCCCGAAAGTGTGATAAATGCAAGAGATTCGCTAAAATTCCTAGAGCACCTTCCACTGAGCTAACAAAAATGGTCAGTCCATGGCCGTTTGCCATCTGGGGAATAGATCTCATTGGGCCTTTGCCGACTGCCAAATCAGGGCTTAAATATGCTATCGTTGCTGTTGATTATTTTACTAAATGGGCTGAGGCCGAACCCTTGGCCACTATTACCTCTAAGAAAATGATAAGTTTTGTGACTAAGAATATCATTTGCAGGTATGGTGTGCCTCAGAAGATAATCACAGACAATGGTACTCAGTTTGAAAGTGAGGAATTCCAAGATTTTTGCAAACGATTCAAAATCCGAAAAAGCTTCTCTGCAGTGGCTCATCCGCAGGCAAACGGGCAAGTGGAAGCAGTAAACAAAATCATCAAATCAACCATCAAAAAGAAGCTGGAAAAAGCGAAAAGTGGTTGGGTTGACAAGTTACCGCTTGCACTATGGGCATACAGAACCACCCACAAAACTGCGACTGGGCATACTCCATTTTCATTGGCATATGGATCAGAAGCAATGATTCCAGTGGAAACTGAAGTCCCCTCACACAGAAGGATCCATTTTGATCAAGATGAGAATGAAAAACTACAACTGGAAGCACTTGACCTCCTTGATGAAAGAAGAGAAGAGGCTAGACATAGAATTGCAGCTCATCAACAAAGAATAGCCAGGCACTTCAATTCCAAAGTTCGTCAGCGCAACTTTGAAGTTGGGGACCTAGTTCTGAAAAGAATCATGACAGCTACAGGTGTGTTTGGGCCAAACTGGGAAGGGCCATATGTTATAGGCACGAAGCTTCTTGACGGCACATTCAAACTCACAACTGTTGAAGGAGAACCAATCCCAAGAGCTTGGAACAGTAATCACTTGCGTCCTTACTTTACTTGAAAGCTTTGCTGAAATGTTGTAAAAGAATTGCAAATATATGATTCTTGTATTGAAAACAATTGTAAAGCAAGTGAATAATGAAAAGCTATAAAGTGGATGTAGGCCCAGTTTTTGGCCGAACCACTATAAATCTTGTGTTCTCTTCTATTATAAACTGTTTTGTTTTATTTCGACATATAAAATACGTTAATTGTGTTACTAAAATGTCGACTTAATAATGCAGGCTATAAAAATGAAGCTTACCCGTCGCCAGACCAATTGATCTCCGACACCATTCAGCAAGCAAGCACTAAACCATTCAAGATTTCCATACTCAAACCCTACAAAAGAAGTGCTTCGAACGAAAGTGAGCAATGTGGATGGAAGTGGACCATATCTAACTAACTGCAAATGTTTGAATAAACAAATAACCAGTTAAATAGCCTGTGTCTACCACCACCAACTTGCTTAACTATGAAGTGTATTTCTTTGGATAAGGGAAATCATTGGCAACTAAAAAGTGATGACACTTGCAAAAGACAACGGGGATCGCCAATGTGAATGGATGGCAAAAGAGACATGGGCGAGCAAGCATCAATCAGCAAAAGACCTCTTCGGAGGCACAAGCCCTCTACGGAGGCACAACTCTTCGGAGGATAAAGACCTCGAGCGGGCCTAGCCAGAAAAAGAGAGATCTTTCTCGTTACAAAGTTGCGGAATGATCGGTCGATACACTCCCGTGAATCCGTCCAACCGAGAGAAAGAAACTCCAAACTTCCAGGCAAAAGCCCTACTCAGAGGCACACGTTTCACCAAGATTGAAATAAAACTTCCAGGTGTTGAAACGTGAAAAGCCCTCTCCCGAGGCCCATTTCACCACAGTTGAAATGCTAAAAGACCTCGAGCGGGCCAACTAGAAAAAGAGAGATCTTTCTCGATACAAAGTTGTGGAATGATCGGTCGATACACTCCCGTGAATCCGTCCAACTGAGAGAAAGAAACTCCAAACTTCCAGGCAGTAACCCATCTCAGAGGCACACATTTCATCATCGGTCAAGACATTCCCGTAAAATGAAATGTGAAAAGCCCTCTTCGGAGGCCCGCTTCCCAACGAACAGGGTAAAATAAAAGCCTCTCCCAAGGGGAAGAAACAAAAAAAAAGACCTCTTCCCAGAGGCACAACAAGACAAAAAGACCTCTTCCCAAAGGCAGAAATAAAAAGACCTCCTCCCGGAGGCACAATCAAACAGAAAGACCTCTTCGGAGGCACACGTTTCACCAAGATTGAAATAAAACTTCCAGGTGTTGAAACGTGCAAAAAGCCCTCCTCGGAGGCACAACTCTTCGGAGGCACACGTTTCACCGAGATTGAAATAAAACTTCCAAGTGTTGAAACGTGAAAAAGCCCTCCTCAGAGGTGCAACTTTTCAAAGAAGCAAAAATCAAAAAGCCCTTTACTGTGGCGTAAAAAAAAAAATAAGAAGCCATCTTCAAAGGCACACTTTAACTCTCAAAGGAAGAATGATCCACCTATTCTGGAAAATACTCATCCTCAAAAAGAAGTTAAAGTACCATTCAGATGCCCGCTTTACCACATAGAAGAATTCACTTGGTAAAATGTGTATATGCACAAAAGAAAAGGTGATATCTTCGAAGGATGAAGCGCAAAAACTTATACGGAGGAGTTGTACTCTATTTTTAACAAGACAATATTCCTCCAAGTATGGAATAATTATTCTCCAGAAAATAAAAGTACAAGTCCCCTCAAAATATAAAATATTGCAACGAGCTTATGGTATAGGGGCAACATAGTATAACTACATCGGTAAAATTGCGCTCGAACAATATACCACAAGCTCACTGCAATATCGTGCAAAGAAACTTGTACAAAAATGAATAATAAATGCATTCTCAGATTCAGACAGAAGTTTGTACAAAGAAAAAGAATCATTTTATTCAACACTGTTAAAATTTTGTACAGGTTTCAAAATAAAAGAAAAAGAAAAGCGGGGGCCGGTACCCGCACAATCTCCGGTCAGTACATGCAAAAAGCAAAAAGCGATACGAAAGCCACAGAACCAGAGCCATCATTTCTTCTTACGTCCACCTTTTGAGCCCGCACCTGGCCGGATGACCAACTTCTTAGGCCGGCTTGTAAAAGTAGGGGACGAAGGAGAAAGGGGCACAGTCGGACTTTCTTCCGTTTTTTCTTCGCCAGTTGAAGATTCCTTCTTCTTCTTGGAGACTCCCTGCTTTCCTCTCTTCTTGGAGGAAGACCCACTCCCTGGAGAAAGAAGTTTAGCTAACGGTTCGTCATCGGAGCCAGTTGGTTCTGGGGTCTCCTCGCTTCCTTCAGTTTCTTCTCCTCTCGGATCTTGAGAAGCAACAGGATCATCTAAGCCGTGAAGAGCTTCTATTTGCTCCTCTTGTGACCAGGGTTGAGAGGCGGACGGAGGAGTGACTTGGAGAACCGAAGAAGGAATAATTGGAGGAGGAGAAGCTTGAACAATGCTCGGTGCTTTCTCTACAGAAGAAAAGAAGTTAAAGTCAGTAAAGAGAGGAGATAAAGGCTCGCTGAGGTTCAGAAAATAGTTAAGAAGCTCATCAAGCTCGTAAGAAACAGATGAGCAGTCTACTTGGGCAAGATTAACAATAGAGTTACCTAGAGAAGTCGGTTTCCTGACATCAACCTCATAAGCCTGTGCCTCAGCACTCTCGTCGCATTCATCTCCACCTTGTATACTTGTGATCTCGGTGGTAACTTTAGTAGGGGATGGAGTATGGGAACTGGAACCGATGATATCGATTTCGGCCGAAAGAGAAGGCTGAATCGGAGCAGTTAAGATAGTTTTTCCTGAATGTTCCCCTACCGCCATTTCGGCCCTTAATTTTGCAAGTTGTTCCCTTCCCTTGGCGAGAGCGGCGCGAGCATCGTCATCAAAATAATGCTCCTCAAGAGCTGGTTCGACGTAGCCAGCACCTTTAGCACCGAGCATATCAAGTGCGGCTTCCCATACCTCAGCCAGAGTAATTTCGTACTTGGGTCCTAGAAAGGCGAGGCTACCACGCCCCAAGACGCTATGCAGGTAGAAGTCAAATAATGTTGAGCTGATGTTGGTCTTCGTTGCCTCATGAGATTCTTCAGCTGCAATTTTGCCGGCAACGGCCTCATCATGCTCTCTTTCAGCTTTGGAAAGTTGAAGCTTAAGCATTTGAATTTCCGACTCCTGAGAGCTGACTTTCTCCTGTAGTCCTGTAACCTCAGCACGATACATTCCTGCTGTTTTCTGCTCAGCTTCAAGTTGTGCCTCGGCATGTCGCTGAGCCGTGTGAGCATCGCGAACTTGCTTCTGAAATACTTCTTCTTTTTGAGTATATGTGGTAGAAGAAGTAGCAAGCTCTTGTTTAAGTTCCTCAACTTTCGCTTCAAGCTCTTCATTGTAAGTAGCGATGCTCCTCATTTCAGTATCATGCTGCTCAAGAACCTTCTGCCATTCGGCTTTATCGTTCTCCATAGTAAGCATGGCCTCTATATTTGCGCGGTTGACCCTTTGAAGCTCGTCTACAAGCTTTTGCCAGTTCGACATCCTTTCAATATCAAGCTTGACGGCATCGAGATTTCGTAGCATGGCAGGCTTGTCAATAGGGACCAAGTCAAGATCGAACCGCGCTCCCTTCAGGAACCACTGTGGAAACCGGCTTTGCAAAGTGGCTGGGCCCGGTCCAACTTGGAATTTAGGCCTGCTAATTATTGTTTGGATGTCTGTCTTCCCGAGAGCGGGAGAGCCGGAAGGAATGTCAAGCGAGACGGGGGCAGTGATCTTTTCGGGAGTTGTAGAAGTATGCTTCTCACCGTGTCGGGCACGTTTGCTTAGTTCCTCAACCATATGACTTTTTCCCCGGTCATCGTGGGATTTTCTCTTATGGGAATCATTGCCTTTATGGGAAGAATCGTGGCGCTCCTCCCTCTCTTTTCTCTCAGAACGCTCTTCTTGTGCCCTCCTCTCCTGAGCCTTTCGGGCGGCTCTCTCTTCATCGGATTCTCTGTAAGAGGGGAGGTAGCGCCTATAATCATATTGGCTACGCCTCCCGTAGCGCTGGAAGTCATCATAGTAGGATCCGCTGCGTCCCATCGGAGGATCTGAAATAAAAAGAGATAAGTTTTAGAAGTCTTCAAAGTACAAAGAGTCAGAAGCATAAAAGTGCCGAAAGATTCTAAGTGTGTGATGTGCAAACTACGCGCAGCAAACTACGAAGCACTCTTTAATTGTGGGGTAGTTGTGGGTGTAGTAATTAGCGTCAACTCTTGAGTCGACGGAGTCTGTTGCAGAGTAGAGGTCGCCTCACCTACTGAAGAAGAAACCCTGGTGGTGACGGGGTCGTCTTTAAAGAGCTCCTTTGAAGTGACAAACAGGTCGCTCAACCCTTCGAAAGTGTCATCTCCACTCTGTTTGACGGGGCTTGTTTTCCCAGCTTCTTCGTCACCAGACTTCTTCGAATGAGGAGGAGATTCCTGAAGCTCTTTTTCTTCAGTGACCGGGGCAAGTTTGCCAGATGACCCCGCGACATCAACAGAAGTGGAGCACTTCACTAGAGAAGCCTCAGAGGCAGGTTCTTTCGGTATGGGTGCATCGGTAAAAACTGGGCCATCCAGTGCTTGGGTCGGGGAGTCTGGGACTTCATGAGGGTGTGTAGAGCGAGAGGTATGCAAAAGCTCGTATTGATGCAAAAATTCATCCCTCAACAAAAATTTTACACTTCTCTCTTCCACGGCCACGGCACTCAGTCTCTCAAAAACTTGCTTATGGCCTGGATCTCTAGAGGGAGGAGGAAGTGCTGAAAAAAGGAAAGGGTCAAATTAACGATTAACAACTCGAAATTCGAAAAGCTCGGGAATGGAAAATAGAAGCAGGTAATCTTACTTCCTACTCTCCAGATGGCATAAAACCCTGGGGGGCAGCGAACAAAGAAAAACTGATTTAAAAATCCATGAGCACTTTCGGGAAGGTCAGTCACGAGTTTGCGATTCTTAGCACTCCTTATGACGACAATGGAGGGATGGTCTTTAGTCTTGGTGAAGGAACATAAGTAACAAATTTCTCCGAAACTCGGTAGCCGATCCAGGGTTCTCATGAATAAAACACACAACCCCATTAGAATGGCGTAACCATTGGGGTGCAGTTGAAACGGGGAGATGGTCAATCGAAGTAGAAATAGCTGAAGAAACTCGTTGAAGGGAGGAATAGCACCGCACAAGCACATTTGGCGGTTGACAGCGACGAAACCACGGGGAGGTCTATCAGCAAAATCATTTGGCCCGGGCAATATAGCATCCGTTTCAACGATGCCAAATTGAGCGCGCAATAAGCTAAACGTCCGATGGTTCAAGGAAGTTGAAACTCTTTCCGGTGGAGTGGTCAATGGAGCAGCTGTTGGAAGAGCCTCTCCGGTATGTTCCGTTACTTCTTCTTGATGAGAGGCCATTCTACATATGCAACTGGATATTCAAATTTGAAGGTGCACGTTTCCTAAAAGTGTGAAGCGTTGTGCAAAACTAATAAAAATAAACAAGTAAATATAACTGGAGTTAAATTCATCGACAATTGATCGACTATCAAATTTCAGGACTTGTTAATTTGAAGTTCAAGCACAGTGTTAATGCAAACAGGAAAGTTTAGTTGACTATTCCAATGATGCCTTGATACTTTTCCTGAATTCGTTGTTTTAAAGCACTTCGTTCACACAATCTGTTCAAGTTGATTAATTGTTATTAACTAATCTGTCATTTGATATGGTCAGTCAGTGGCAGTATATTCGTCCCAATTTTCTGTAAATGTTGTATTAGACAGGTTATTAGCTTGCAAGAGTGACCTGTGAAAAAATGCAATAAAGTTTAACAAGTTAAAGTCCAAACAATTCAGCACTCAGGCAGTTTATTTCAGCAAATCAAGTTAAAGTTCAAGGTTCAAGCAAAATTATCAACTGCGACAACTTAAGTGTTGACTCGGCGACGACTTAAGTGTTGACTCGGCGACGACTTAAGTGTTGGAAACGACTTAAGAAATTCTTCCTACGGGTTAAATCAAATCATTGGTTATCTGGCTAACTCGTCCACGACCTAAGGATTACGAGGCGAGTTAAGTTAGGTCGTTTCAATCTTGAATTGTTAAGGTCTTAAGTCAGTAGTGCTCTAAGTCGTTAACCATGAAAAATAGAAAAGGCTTCCGTCCGAAGCAACGTGAAATTCTCCAAGTCCTATCCCGGCTACGACTTAAGACTTATGTCGTCAAGGTTGGTAAGTCGGTCAAGAATTAAGTCGCGAAGGTTATTGAATCGCTCAAAATTATGGCTCTCAAAATTACTGAATCAGGTCCAAGTTAACATCATGCTTCCTCCAACCGACCAACCCCTTCTCAGAACTCCTAACCCATTATCCTCCTAAACCTTAACCCGTTATCCTCCTATCTCCTAACCCGATAAACCATACAAGACAATCTCATCTCCTCTAAATTCATGGATCAACTGACTCGAAATATAAAAACCCATCGTCTCCTCCTTGCAAATCGTCTACAAACTCAAATCAAACCGCTCCAAGCTTGTCAAAAATCAATCATAACGTGACTCGAAATGAAGCATGTGCGAGGATTTGGATTGGGGTTAGAAAACGAGAAGTCCAACTCCATGATCGAGGGATAACGGCAGTTGTGAAATTGAGTGGGCAATAAGTTTACTTACGTAGTGTGACGACGAAGATCAAAGAAATTTGATTGATGATGAGGTGAACTGGTTGAGTTCTCCTTTGAAAGCTTCGAAGATTGTTAATGGCGGAAATAAACGCTGAAGTAAGAAGGTGAAGAGGAAGGGGTGGCTTAAGCCATTTATACACTGGAGCGATGGAATACGAATCGGCATCAGCCGACCTAGTCTCTTCCTTAAGTCCTTCGCGACCTAACAACCCATCAGGACACGAGCTGAGAAAGTCGAAGCACATGTCCTATGACTTAGGCGTGCACTTCGAGGGGCAAATGTTAACCCCGTTTGGACAACGAGTTAAGAACTGAGACGACTCACGACTTAAAGAAGCAGAGCGACTTAAGGAGTGGTCCGATTCAATAAGTAACCGACTTAACAAGTTAACGACTCAAGGGAGTTACACGACTTAACGAGTCAGGGATTGGTCGACCTAAAGGAGTCAACAGCTTACGGAAGTGAACGACTTACGACATATAGGAGTCTATGACTTAACGGTTTAAGAAAGAAGGGATGGATCACGACTTAAGGTTCTTACCGACTCAATGGGTCTACGACTCAAGGTAATTCATGACTTAAAGGAAGAAGTGACTCAACAAGCTGGCGAGTTAGAATTCAAGGCGGCTTAAGAGAAGCGGAACAACTCAAGAGGTTAATGATTTATGAGACAGGCCGACTCAACGAGTTACCGACTCAACAAATTGAGGAGTTGCGCGAGTCACAGAATCGTGCAACCTACGACCTTCCTTGAGTCGTCAGCGACTCAAGGAAGCGACTCACGACTCACAACTCAGCATGACTCACCTACAACCTAAAACCACTGAGTCGTAGCCCGTAGTCACAATGCTTATGTAAGAGAGTTGACACGTGAGCGACTCATGACTTGTAATTATGAAGAAGT
Organism: Allium cepa; assembly: GCA_030765085.1. Taxonomy (NCBI): domain Eukaryota; kingdom Viridiplantae; phylum Streptophyta; class Magnoliopsida; order Asparagales; family Amaryllidaceae; genus Allium; species Allium cepa. Next base: position 242,014,790 of record CM060944.1, read on the forward strand.
GAACCATTGAGGAACCAAGGGCTTAGTCAGATAAGTCGGCCATTATCTCTTAACTCGTGAATGAGTTAGGACTTGCGCTATATCTAGAAGACCGAAGGCGCTCTGACACCAAGCATGAATTCTACCAGCTGAGTCGCCCACGACCCAACTTAACTCGGCCACGGGTTACCATGAGTCGAACACGACTTACGATCCAAAGGGAAGATTTTTCTATAAATACCGACCTACCTCAAACATGAAGAGGACTTTTTGGCCAATCACTTCAAGCGCCAATACTCTGCTTAATTCTCAACTAACTTCAAGGGAAAATCTAACGCAATCTACATGGATTCAAAGAATTCTTCTCTACCAAAGTTCTAGTTGTTTGTCTCGCTAGAATTGTAATTGAAGATTGTTGTAAAGTTGTAAATGGTACAGCAATAAAGAGAATTAAAGTGGACATAGGCTTGCCTTAAGCCGAACCACTATAAAAACTGTTGTCTTTTCTGCTTTGTTTGTGATTTTTCTACTTGTTTTAGTTCCCGTGTTCACGGGTGGTGCTTTCGCTCAACTTCAATTTACACCTGGGTGTTAGCGTCTGATTTTTACGTTAACATCAGGTATAACTTCAATCTTCTTGTCATCTTATCTTAATCCTATTTCACTCTATCTTTTCTTTGCCCTTCCATACCTCATTCCTTTTCGGGGACGAAAAGTTTTGAGTGGGGGAGAGTGTTGACCCTGTATTTTGTAATTATTTTATTGTATATTTTAATTATTTTTAATGTAAGATTTTGATTTAAAAACTTATTTTACTTATTTGAAATGATTAAATTTATTATTTAAATATAATCTTGATTTTTATATGAGTTATAATTCCAAACTTGTGTAAGTTGAATATTTGCCTGAAATGCTGATTTTGGTCAAAATAGTCAAAACTGTGATTTTTAACTTAAAATTTTAAAAGTTTATAAATTTAATTTTTCTTCTTTTATTATGAAAGTACTTAAAATTCTAAGAACACCACTTTTCGTTTTGTTGAATTTGGATGTAAATTGTGAAAGTTATACCCTTTACAATATTGTGCGTATATAGGGTTATTTAACAATGACTATTTTAAATTGTATAAATTACTTCTTCTTGGTTATATTTTATTTTAATATGTGATAATATGTTATATTATGTATATTTTGACTTTTAAGTATTTTTAAAATGATAATATAATTTTTCTAAAGTTTATTTGAATTTATTTCAATTTATAAAGCCTAGTTTGGTATTTACTGCATTTTTCTTCATTTAAAATTCTATTTAATAAAAAATTAAATTATTATTTTACCTTGAAAATGTTTTAAAACCATTTTTGATTCAAATTTTGTGTTTTAATATTTTTTTATAAAGTAATAAATTTTCCAAAGTCATTGGAGATCTTCTTGTAATTTTTATGTCAGGGTTGCTATTTTTAAGCAATTTCTTATTTCCTTTTTCTATTTTACTTAAAATAATTTTTTTATTATTTTATTCTTACATAGTTTCGGTTTTAAATAACATTTCTGATTTTATTTTGTTTTTATAAAATTAAAAAGAAAAGGAAATGCAAAAGGTTTAGAAAGTTAAGAGATTTTAAAAGCCTAAAACGGAAAGGCGTTTTATCCGTTTCTTTTTGCAATTAATACATCAATTTATCTTAGCCATTCCTTTCCTCATCCTTTTCAGCCAACTCCCTCATATTATTCACGAATTTTCAAGCTCCAAAACCCTAAAAATCATGGCCTCCATCTTGAGAAAAAATTTGGTAATGGCTACATCCTTTTTCTACCTTTTTCTTCTCATTTTCTATGTATTTTGTCTAGTTTTCTATGCTTTCTGGATTGGCCTCTACCACCCACCATCACCACCATACTCTCCACCATCCCCTACCACTCTTCCTTGGCATCATCTCCAGCCATCATTTCAGATCCATCCATGACCACACCTCCCTTGGTGACAAAACTCCACAAAATTGCAAATAATGTCCAAAACAATGCACTAGCCACCACTATTACTTCACCCCTTTCATCCACCACCTTGGCCACCACCATAGGCCGCTACCACCACCTTTTCCAGACCTCCCCACACCCCTCCATCTACTGTCGAAACCTGTACAAGTATGGCCAAGCCCCTCTTACCCAAGGCCGAGCCTTGTCGTGCTCAAAAACTTCATATATGTTGCCTTGACCAATTGTATGCTTCATGTTATAACCCTACCACTCCATACTCCTTCTAGCCGTGAGTTATGTTGCCAAACCTGAGCTATATCATCATCATGGCTGAACCCAAGAACCACCTAGGCCAAGCATTTGAATGGCTAAAGCAAGGTCAAGTAATCTATTCCTTTGTTGCTTCGTATTTTCATTGTTTCAACGTTGTTTTGCGTTGAATATTTATGTGTGTATTGTCTTGTTTTGGTTATTGTTTACAAGAAAAATATCAAGTCTCTCCATTCATTCAAATCAAAAGTCATGCTATGTCGTGCTTGTCGTGCTTTTGGAATCGCACTTGTGTTTGTTGTTTTGGTCTTCAGCTTGAAAAGGTGAGTCTTTCTCACTCTGACATTTATACTTATGAAAAGTGAATTGATGACAAGTGTTTAGTAATATAAAATGTTTATGCAAGATAATGATGATCATATGATATGTTATGGCATGTTATTACCATGTTATTACCATGTTTAAACTGTTAATTTTCACCTGACATCTGATATATGACTGTATATTGTGATATTGACCTTGTTTATATTATTCATGTATATGATTACACTGCAAGTTCCCTGTTAGAATAGAATCATTACGGGCTGAAATGATAGGCCTGATTTATTTTATTTAATTTATTTTAACTTGGAATTGCGGGTTTGAAATGATAAAACCCGGATTTTCTTTGTAAATTACGGGTTGAAATGATATATTACCCGTATCACTTTACCTAGCGTAGAAAATTTTATACAGGCCCGTAGTTAAAATATGCTTTTCTAAAAAATTTAAAATATTTTAGAAATTTAATTATTATAATATTTTGATTTGAAATTTAATAAAAATAAAAATTTTGTAAAATATTATTGATTTTCTGAATAATTGTAAGTGAAATGAATTAATGAAAAAGTTAGAAATTTTGAATGTAAGTTATTTTGGAAATTTTGATTTAATTTTAATTGGAAATTTAATTGAGTATGAAATTATGATAAATTTATGATAATTTGAATTTAAATGAATTTAAAATGATTTTTATCATATTTATTATTTTTTTAATAAAGTTTAAATGTGAAATGAATAAATATTTTAAGTTGAAACTTTGAAATATAACTAGAATTGGAAATTTATGAAATTGACGTAAAGTGAACTTTTAGTTAAGCAAATAAAAATAAAACTAAGTTATATTTGAGAATTTGAACTTAAGTGTTAAATTGAAATTTAATGTAACGGATTTTAAAATTGAACATTGCATTTTAATAAGTGGATTATTATTAAATCTTGATTTTTGAATGGAAATTTAACCCTGTAAAATCATGAACTTGAGGAAAATTAATTGATGTTATAAATGTGAAAATGTATGACTTTATAAGTTAAAAATGTTTTAATAAAAATATAATTGGTTGAGAAATTTTATTGAATATTTGAAGTTAATTGACTGCATTTTCGAAATGATATTAATTACAATGTAAATGATATTACAGCAATTGTAAATACTGTAGTTGATGATAATGAACTAAAAAAAAGCTATTGAAAAAAACTATTATAGAAATTGTTGTAAGTACTGTGATTTTTGAATTTAACTAAGTTTATTTGAAATTTAAGAAAACTCTATTACAACATTTTTAAACGTTGTCTTTTGTTAAATTGAACTTTTTTGAATGTAACTTTCCGTAGAAGTTTTCTAAATGATGCGAAAAGTGAATTTTCACGGTTTTTGATAAACTTAAGTGAATAAATAAACTTTGGAAGTTGAAATTTTTGGAAATTTAATAATTTAATTATTAATTATAATAACTTCATTGAAATGATAAAAAAAGAATTTTTGGAATATAAACTGTTTTGAAATATGAATTGAAATGGTATTTTAGATTGAATAAAATGAATAATGATTTGAAATGAATGAAGTTTTGAAAAGATACGATATTTTGATATATTAAAACGATTTGAAAATGAAGTTTTGAAAGGATAGGATATTTTGATATATTAAAATGATTTGAAACGAAGTTTTGAAAGATATGATATTTTTGATATTAAATGATTTGAAACACGAAGTTTGAAAGATAGGACATTTTGATATTAACATGATTTAAAAGAAGTTCTGAAAGATATGATATTTTGGAAATGAAGCTTTGAAAGGTTATGATATTTTGATATATTAAAATGATTTGAAAGGTAGTGTTGAAAGAGTATGAAAATTTAATATATTGAAATGGTTAGAAATGACTCGATATTTATTTTAATAAATATTTGAATTGAAAGATATGTTACGATGATATATTGAAATGGTTTGGAAATGATTTAATCTTTATTTTGATAAAGATTTGGGTTGAAATGTTAGTTTATTTTGAAAAAAAAATATTGGTTTAAAGTTATAACTACGGGTTATAATAACGATTGGTTGTTAAAGAGACCGGGATCGGATATTGTCTTATAGCCGGTCAATACCGAAAACCACTTTAACAACTGTGTACGCAGTGGAGATTCCAGAATGAAGTAGGATGGTGGCGACGTTCTCAAGGTATATTACGTGGACCCAACTCCCGTGAGTTGGCATATATGACTTAAACAGGAGCTATACCGGGCTACACAAAGGGTCGCACCCTTTCATCGAGCATGCTCCATCGGAAACCATTCTATTACTTTTGTGATTCGATTCGGTGGCGCCACTTTTGATTCGGGGGTATTGTTCGAGGTGGGCGGAAGCTGCTGGTTTGCCGTCACCACTGGTCTGGGAGTGCAAACGGTGTATCCACCCTGGCATTTCCTTGCATGCCGTGTCATATCCTTATATCGAGCCCACTACGATTTTGGTTTTGAAGATCCGACCGCGTTAAGGTTCACCATCCCCTTAACGCTATTTTCTATATGATTATACTTTACTGATTAGACACTATCGTATATAGCGTATATTACTAGATAGTAAATAGTTTAACGGATCCTTAGAGGATGGGTGGTCCCAAGCATCCTTTAAGTTACTGATGCATTTTGTTACTGTTCACTTGAGTTGATTTACAGTTTATGTATTTATTTCCTGACTCGAGTGTTTTGTGTTTTGCTTTACGCTCGAGTCAGATTGATTGAGTTAGCATTCAAGATTCACCTTCGGAGTTGGAGCTTTCCTTGAAGATCCAGCCATCTATTTTGTTTCAGTATCCAGTGTTTTAGTGATGTATCTGATTTGTACCTGATGTATCTTGTTACTCTTCGGTTGTATCTTATTTAACCCTTATGTATCTTATATTTTATATAGTAGCTTCATGAACTACTATCTCTTTTTCTTCCGCTGCATTATTATTACTCTGTGTCTGTGATCTGTGATTTTATTTACTGTATATTCTGAGGTTTTCCAAAATTTTATTTACAACGCGGTATTTTGAGCAATTCAATTCCGACATGAGTGTCTACCTATACACTTATAATGGATGCGAATGGTTGAAAATACCTGGTCGTTACAGTTGGTATCAGAGCTTTGGTAGCTCTAGTCAAAACTCAGCATATGGAGTGAATGTATTTACAGAATCACTTTCATTCGAGTTTGAATCTCTCCCTTTTGACTCGATTCCTTTGAATTTTAGAACATTCCCTACGGTTCCAAAATCCATTCGTATCCCTCACTATTCATCTTCTTTTGACTCTGGAGCATTCTATAACTCCGCTTCGAATGATCTTTCTAGTGAGTTGGCGGTCACGCCAATTTCAAATTTAATTGAAAAAGGGGGAAAACTCCTTTGCAGTTAGCATCGATTCACCAGAGATTCTTATCTATCCTTGGTTTAGATGCTAATATCTTTTGTTATTTCAAACTCTAACTCTTGAGATCGAATGTAGATTTACCACAGAAAATCCACATTGATCTTATTCTTTAAGTCACGGTTGACCCGGTTAAGGTTGCCCGTGATTTATTTAAGCTTATCCACCTCCCTACTCTGTTATTTAATCATATTGTCTTTTGTTTCCAATCTATTCTTCTAAACATTTTGAATTGTACTTGTATATCTATGTTTTGTTTTATATATTGTGTTGTTTGAGTTGTTGATGTTGATTTGGGTTTCTGATCGATTCGTCTGATCAACGTTATCGATAGGATTTCTAAAACACTTTGACAGAACAAACTGACACAATATTATTTTAAAATTTGGTTAATGAAATAAATTTTGATATATGTGTAAATTTATGGAACTTAATGAAATGATTTAAATTGATAATTTGAAATGATAATACTTGATTTATCATTTATTATTCTACAAATAGATTTATAAATATTTGTTTATAAATTTATTTGGGAACTGAAATGAATTTAAAACAAGAATTTGAGGATTTGAATTCCGATTATTTCGAACTTTGGTTTAAAGTTTTAAAAGGTTATATTATTTAAAGTATTTTGAATAGAATTTGTTTTCAAAGAATTTTAAAGGTTTAAAATTAGTGCTCTTCTCTTTGTCGCTGGAAAATAACTTCGGTGATGATCGCGACATTATCGATGTTCATTTTCGAGTTTTGAAGTTAGGAGACTGTTCTGTAGTCTTGCTACAGCTTTGTTTTGGGAAATTAAATTGATTTGAATTTCTAAAATATGACTTGATTTATAATATATATATATATATATATATATATATATAGATATAGATATATGATTGAAATTTGATTTGACATATTATATATGTATATATATTATTACTTATCTATAAATGGTTTGAAGAAATCAGAAATTTAATTCTTAAATTTTATTTTAAAGAATAATTCCAAAATAAAAAATCAATCTATCAAAATTTTGGATGAATATCAAGCATGAAATGATTGAATTGGAAATTTTATTTGTATGATACAATTGCATTCAATTATAACTTACCAAAATTTCAGAAGTTCAAAATGTAATTGGATAATATACGATATAAAAAGATTTTATAAATAAAATTTGAATGGTTATAATAAATGTTATACACTTAAATTTTAATTATAAAATGATTAATAGAGATAAATAAAATAAAAAGGGGTAATTGAATAACTTACAATAAATTAATGTTAAAAGAACTAAGATTAAAAGAAAGTTGTTATAATAAGTGTAAGTATGTTTAACATAAGTGATAAATATATTGAGAGAAATAAATCTAATCTTTACTTGGAATAAAGAAGAATAAAATTTATTAAGTACATTGTGAGTGTAATAAATGATTATTTTTCCAAACCCATGGTTTTAAAAATGGTTAATTTTAGATGATTGGATAATAAGATAATGAAATTTGAGATAGTTAAGATTTATTTAACTTGTGTTAAGATTTATTCTCTGTTTAAGTTGAAATTTCCATGCTTTCAAATTCATTTCCTTATTTTGTTTTTCAAACTATCTTTTGGTTGTCCTTATCATCCTTATCTTGCTATAGACTGGTATAGGAATCTTTCTATAATATTTCTGTTTAGAAATCTTTCTTAATCTTGATAGACCTTTGGTAATCATTTTGAATCCACCTTTTTCGTGCTTGTGTTCTTGATTCTGGAGGATCTTGGAAAGATCACCTCCACCTTGTTAAACTTACCTATAACAACAGTTATCAGGTATAACTTCAATCTTCTTATCATCTTATCTTAATCCTATTTCACTCTATCTTTTCTGTGCCCTTCCATACCTCATTCCTTTTCGGGGACGAAAAGTTTTGAGTGGGGGAGAGTGTAACAACCCTGTATTTTGTAATTATTTTATTGTATATTTTAATTATTTTTAATGTAATATTTTGATTTAACAACTTATTTTACTTATTTGAAATGATTAAATTTATTGTTTAAATATAATCTTGATTTTTATATGAGTTATAATTCCAAACTTGTGTAAGTTGAATATTTGCCTAAAATGCTGATTTTGGTCAAAATAGTCAAAACTGTGACTTTTAACTTAAAATTTTAAAAATTTAAAATTTTACTTTTTTTCTTTTATTATGAAAGTACATAAAATTCTAAGAACACCACTTTTCGTTTTGTTGAATTTGGATGTAAATTGTGAAAGTTATACCCTTTACAATATTGTGCGTATATAGGGTTATTTAACAATGACTATTTTAAATTGTATAAATTACTTCTTCTTGGTTATATTTTATTTTAATATGTGATAATATGTTATATTATGTATATTTTGACTTTTAAGTATTTTTAAAATGATAATATAATTTTTCTAAAGTTTATTTGAATTTATTTCAATTTATAAAGCCTAGTTTGGTATTTACTGCATTTTTCTTTATTTAAAGTTCTATTTAATAAAAAATTAAATTATTATTTTACCTTGAAAATGTTTTAAAACCATTTTTAATTCAAATTTTGTGTTTTAAGATTTTTTATGAAGTAATAAATTTTCCAAAGTCATTGGAAATCTTCTTGTAATTTTTATGTCACGGTTGCTATTTTTAAGCAATTTCTTATTTCCTTTTTCTATTTTACTTAAAATAATTTTTTTTTATTTTATTCTTACTTAGTTTCGGTTTTAAATAACATTTCTGAGTTTATTTTGTTTTTATAAAATTAAAAAGAAAATGAAATGCAAAAGGTTTAGAAAGTTAAGAGATTTTAAAAGCCTGAAACGGAAAGGCGTTTTATCCGTTTCTTTTTGCAATTAATACATCAATTTATCTTAGCCATTCCTTTCCTAATCCTTTGCAGCCGACTCCCTCATATTATTCACGAATTTTCAAGCTCCAAAACCCTAAAAGTCATGGCCTCCATCTTGAGAAAAAATCTGGTAATGGCTACATCCTTTTTCTACCTTTTTCTTCTCATTTTCTATGTATTTTGTCTAGTTTTCTATGCTTTCTGGATTGGCCTCGACCACCCACCATCACCACCATACTCTCCACCATCCCCTACCACTCCTCCTTGGCATCATCTCCAGCCATCATTTCAGATCCATCCATGGCCACACCTCCCTTGGTGACAAAACTCCACAAAATTGCAAATAATGTCCAAAACAATGCACTAGCCACCACTATTACTTCACCCCTTTCATCCACCACCTTGGCCACCACCATAGGCCGCTACCACCACCTTTTCCAGACCTCCCCACACCCCTCCATCTACTGTCCAAACCTTTACAAGTATGGCCAAGCCCCTCTTGACCCAAGGCCGAGCCTTGTTGTGCTCAAAAACTTCATATATGTTGTCTTGACCAATTGTATGCTTCATGTTATAACCCTACCACTCCATACTCCTTCTAGCCGTGAGTTATGGGGCCAAACCTGAGCTATATCATCATCATGGCTGAACCCAAGAACCTCCTAGGCCAAGCATTTGAATTGTTAAAGCAAGGTCAAGTAAACTATTCCTTTGTTGCTTCGTATTTTCATTGTTTCAACGTTGTTTTGCGTTGAATATTTATGTGTGTATTGTCTTGTTTTGGTTATTGTTTACAAGACAAATATCAAGGCTCTCCATTCATTCAAATCAAAAGTCATGCTATATCGTGCTTGTCATGCTTTTGGAATCGCACTTGTGTTTGTTGTTTTGGTCTTCAGCTTGAAAAAGTGAGTCTTTCTCACTCTGACATTTATACTTATGAAAAGTGAATTGATGACAAGTGTTTAGTAATATAAAATGTTTATGCAAGATAATGATGATCATATGATATGCTATGCCATGTTATTACCATGTTTAAATTGTTAATTTTCACCTGACATCTGATATATGACTGTATATTGTGATATTGACCTTGTTTATATTATTCCTGTATATGATTACACTGCAAGTTCCCTGTTAGAATAGAATCATTACGGGCTGAAATGATAGGTCTGATTTATTTTATTTAATTTATTTTAACTTGGGATTGCGGGTTTGAAATGATAAAACCCAGATTTTCTTTGTAAATTACGGATTGAAATGATATATTACCCGTATCACTTTACCTAGCGTAGAAAATTTTATACAGGCCCGTAGTTAAAATATGCTTTTCTAAAATTTTTAAAATATTTTAGAAATTTAATTATTATAATATTTTGATTTTAAATTTAATAAAAATAAAAATTTTGTAAAATATTATTGATTTTCTGAATAATTGTAAGTGAAATGAATTAATGAAAAAGTTAGAAATTTTGAACGTAAGTTATTTTGGAAATTTTGATTTAATTTTAATTGGAAATTTAATTGAGTATGAAATTATGATAAATTTATGATAATTTGAATTTAAATGAATTTAAAATGATTTTTATCATATTTATGATTTTTTTAATAAAGTTGAAATGTGAAATGAATAAATATTTTAAGTTGAAACTTTGAAATATAACTAGAATTGGAAATTTATGAAATTGACGTAAAGTGAACTTTTAGTTAAGCAAATAAAAATAAAACTAAGTTATATTTGAGAATTTAAACTTAAGTGTTAAGTTGAAATTTAATGTAATGGATTTTAAAATTGAACATTGCATTTTAAAAAGTGGATTATTATTAAATCTTGATTTTTGAATGAAAATTTAACCTTGTAAAATCATGAACTTGAGGAAAATTAATTGATGTTATAAATGTGAAAATGTATGACTTTATAAGTTAAAAATGTTTTAATAAAAATATAACTGGTTGAGAAATTTTATTGAATATTTGAAGTTAATTGACTGCATTTTTGAAATGATATTAATTACAATGTAAATGATATTACAGCAATTGTAAATACTGTAGTTGATGATAATGAACTAAAAAAAAGCTATTGAAAAAAACTATTATAGAAATTGTTGTAAGTACTATGATTTTTGAATTTAACTAAGTTTATTTGAAATTTAAGAAAACTCTATTACAACATTTTTAAATGTTGTCTTTTGTTAAATTGAACTTTTTTGAATGTAACTTTCCGTAGAAGTTTTCTAAATGATGCGAAAAGTGAATTTTCATGGTTTTTGATAAACTTAAGTGAATAAATAAACTTTGGAAGTTGAAATTTTTGGAAATTTAATAATTTAATTATTAAACATAATAACTTCATTGAGATGATAAAAAAAGAATTTTTGGAATATAAACTGTTTTGAAATATGAATTGAAATGGTATTTTAGATTGAATAAAATGAATAATGATTTGAAATGAATGAAGTTTTGAAAAGATACAATATTTTGATATATTAAAACGATTTGAAAATGAAGTTTTGAAAGGATAGGATATTTTGATATATTAAAATGATTTGAAACGAAGTTTTGAAAGATATGATATTTTTGATATTAAATGATTTGAAACACGGAGTTTGAAAGATAGGACATATTGATATTAACATGATTTAAAAAGAAGTTCTGAAAGATATGATATTTTGGAAATGAAGCTTTGAAAGGTTATGATATTTTGATATATTAAAATGATTTGAAAGGTAGTGTTGAAAGGGTATGAAAATTTAATATATTGAAATGGTTAGAAATGACTTGATATTTATTTTAATAAATATTTGAATTGAAAGATATGTTACGATGATATATTGAAATGGTTTGGAAATGATTTAATCTTTATTTTGATAAAGATTTGGGTTGAAATGATAGTTTATTTTGAAAAAAAAATGGTTTAAAGTTATAACTACGGGTTATAATAACGATTGGTTGTTAAAGAGACCGGGATCCGATATTGTCTTATAGCCGGTCAATACCGAAAACCACTTTAACAACTGTGTACGCGGTGGAGATTCTAGAATGAAGTAGGATGGTGGCGACGTTCTCAAGGTATATTACGTGGACCCAACTCCCGTGAGTTGGCATATATGACTTAAACAGGAGCTATACCGGGCTACACAAAGGGTCGCACCCATTCATCGAGCATGCTCCATCGGAAACCATTCTATTACTTTTGTGATTCGATTCGGTGGCGCCACTTTTGATTCGGGGGTATTGTTCGAGGTGGGCGGAAGCTGCTGGCTTGCCGTCACCACCGGTCCGGGAGTGCAAACGGTGTATCCACCCTGGCATTTCCTTGCGTGTCGTGTCATATCCTTATATCGAGCCCACTACGATTTTGGTTTTGAAGATCCGACCGCGTTAAGGTTCACCATCCCCTTAACGCTATTTTCTATATGATTATACTTTACTGATTAGACACTACCGTATATAGCGTATATTACTACATAGTAAATAGTTTAACGGATCCTTAGAGGATGGGCGGTCCCAAGCATCCTTTAAGTTACTGATGCATTTTGTTACTGTTCACTTGAGTTGATTTACAGTTTATAAGTATTTATTTCCTGACTCGAGTGTTTTGTGTTTTGCTTTACGCTCGAGTCAGATTGATTGAGTTAGCATTCAAGATTCACCTTCGGAGTTGGAGCTTTCCTTGAAGATCCAGCCATCTATTTTGTTTCAGTATCCAGTGTTTCAGTGATGTATCTGATTTGTACCTGATGTATCTTGTTACTCTTCGGTTGTATCTTATTTAACCCTGATGTATCTTATATTTTATATAGTAGCTTCATGAACTACTATCTCTTTTTCTTCCGCTGCATTATTATTACTCTGTGTCTGTGATCTGTGATTTTATTTATCGTATATTTTGAGGTTTGCCAAAATTTTATTTACAACGCGGTATTTTGAGCAATTCAATTCCGGCATGAGTTTCTACCTATACACTTATAATGGATGCGAATGGTTGAAAATACCTGGTCGTTACAGGATTTATAAAATATCATCCGCTATTATGCGGCGCATAGGGTCTCGTCAGTTATATAATGCGGGAAATCAACAACTCCAAATACATACATAATACCAATTCCACTTCGAGGTGGAATATCGCGGTATAGGGGATTTATAAAATATCATCCGTTATTATGTGGCACATAGGGTCTATTTCAATACAACTGATAACAATCATCATCCAAGCAATTAACCAATAATTTAAATCAACTATTTGAATTAAATTGGGTATCCGATTGAGTGAGAAGATCTCACCTTGGATTGTGCATGCAATCCATTTTCTATTCCAGTTTGTTTCCATTCAAATATTGACCTTGTATAAACAATTATACAATTTATTAATATTCGAATTAGTCGAACAATTAAATTTCCATTTATTTAATTTAACAAAAATTGGTTTTAAACTAATTCTTTTTTAATAAAAAAATATATATTTTCGAGTTGCCACAATAATTACACAAGTAAACTAAACCAATTACTCACTAATAAATTAATAAATTGTAATTCGTTTTTATTTTCCATTTTTCTAATCTATACATGTAAATACATTTTTCCGTTAAAACAAATGGATTTCTTCATTGCAAAACCTTCTTTCTTCCATGTATATATATATATATTTGCAAAAACAATACCTTTCCTCTGTAAAATACATTATTAAATTTTTAAGATAATCTATAAAATAAAAATCGAATTTTCAAAATATCATACTGCGAAATCACCAAGCTCGAACTTGAGCCCACAGCCATGCGACACCCTACATGAGTACGCGACGCTGGCCTGTCGAAGTCATCACCTGCCGTGAGCCCTAACAGCCAAAACCTAATTCGTCTCCTCCTCTTTCCAATGCAATCATCGCAGCCCCAAATTTCGTGCCTTCGTCCAAATCGAGTTCGACCTGGGCCACCACCGCGCGATCCGACTTCACCGCGCTCGCCCAAACTCCCCTGCCTCGAATGCGTCATTGCCTCGTCGTGGCAATCCATTGCGAACCCAAGAACACCACGTCACCCCTCTTAGCTCCATAGTGCTTCGAAATCGAAAACGATTTCGATTTTTCTTTTTTTTTCCCGATTTCGAACTCGTGAAAAATGAGTTGTTTGATTTCTAAAAATAAATGGGAAAAGAGGGCGGCCACGAGGATTTGGTTTGAACGATAAAAATCTTCATTTGTTTTTTTTTCTATGTAATCAGGTGCCATTGATATAAATTTGTGAGGAGATATTGATTTTGACTTTTTTTTATTTTAAGATGCTCAGTTGTTTATTTTGATTTGAACGAGAAGGTAGGATAGGGTGGCGTGGAGGAGAAAACAATGGAAACGCGTACGTTACATTTTGCAAAAAGGTGGCTGCGATTTGATTTTGATCAGATATATATATTTAAATTTAAATCGTCTCAATTTCGCACCCTAAAATCTCGTTATCGTATCGAGACGTGCCGCTAGGCGTTATAATGTTATACCCCTGTTTCAACCGTAATGGAAAAGGTTTCGAGGCCTAATTAGATCGTATGAAGAAGATAGTTTATTGAACCAGCTATAATATAGAATTTTCGATTTAAATTTAGCGCGTTTATCAACCGTACGATCACACGACAATTCCGAATGCTACGGAAATTGAAATCCGATAATAATACACTATTACGGATCCAATGGAATTGGTTTCGTCGAAATACAAGATTATGCCTCGGAAGGCTATTTTTATATATCGATTTAAACAATATAAATTCAAAACTAAACAAAAAATTTCCAAATTAAATTCTGAAGCTTCCATTATCTTCAGTATTGTCATTATAAATTTTCTAAGCCTTTGAAATATTTTTAATCAGCTTAAATTGAAGATACAATTTTTTTTATCCAACTTCAATAAATTAAATTCAATAATTAAATTGCCAAATTCAAAGTTAATTTTGAAATTCAAGTTAAACTAACTTTCAAATATTTAAAATCAATTAAATATTTTCAATTCCAAATGTTAAAAATTTCCGGTCGTCACATCCTTCCCCCTTATAAGAATTTCGTCCCGAAGTTACTAGTTAAGAAGATTGATCCTTAACCCATTTATTATTCTTCTCAATCCAAATAGTTTTATCATCTTACCAAAACAAATCTTTTTATTTAAGATCCATTATCATTTCAACTAGCTTTGCAAAATCTTCACAGTTTCCAAACAGCTTCATTTACTTCACAATTCAAATTTAAATTTAAATTCAAATTTTAAATTATCAAAAAATTTCTCAAAATTTTTCTAACTCCCTAAATTTTTGAAAATTTTTGTCGGTGTCTCCTTTGCGCGGCTAGCTCGGTACGACTACAAAAATGGCACCACGGCCCCCAGATTTCACAAAGAAAATGAAAAGTGAAGCGGCTAGGCAAGAAAATCATCAAGTTTCATACTAAAATTTAAATACATACCTTTTTGTCAAGCAATTCAATTTTATCTTCAAAAATCAAATCCCAAATCCTTTGTCTTTAACACACATGTATATCCCGATATCCATAATGTCCAATTTCAACATTCAAAATCATTTTGCACATTTCATTACAAAATTTTCAATATGTACTTCTTATACCATTTTTTTACTTCACCATTGAAGTTATATATCCATTTTCATTCAATCTTGCATTTTTAATTTCATTTGTATTCAATTTACAATTTCCATTCTATTTGGATTCAATTTACCATCTGAATATTAAATTTTATCAACTGTCCACAACTGATTTATATCACTATGTTAAATTAGTTTCATTCACTAATTCATTACAAATTCAATTCATTTTGTCTCAAACCAATTTTTTCTATTTCCACCTTTATTATCTTTAGTTCACTTCGAACTAATTTTATAACTTCATTTTATTTCACACAATTCGAATTGGTTTTCAATATTCAGTTTCAATTCCAGTTTTATTCTTTTGTTCATTCCTAAATATTTATTTTCAATTCCCCATTTGGTTTACAACACTTACATCTAAACTGGATTTCAAATTCCATATGAATTTAATTTTAACTTTTATTCTTTTATTTATAAATATTGAATTCAATTCATTCCAAACCATATATATTTGGTCATTTCTTCAATTAGTTTCACTTACTATTTTATTTTAATACTTCGCTTTGTTTATCACAAATAAAATTCAATTCCAATTCTAATCCTATTTGCTAACAAATTCGAAATGAATCTCAACTTTAAATTTCACTCTCATTTACTTGCAATTGTAAATTTATTTATTCATTCACAATTTATTTTCCACCTTAATAGATTTTATTCCAATCATTTAATCTGTAGGACTTCTCAAATTCACCTTTATTCAAATTAACTTCAGTTAATTTCGGTTTAATCTGAATTTTCTAAGTTTTCAAACTTATTATTCCATAACTATTTTTTATAAGATTTCAGAATCTTTTCAACATTTCAAAACCATTTTTTCAAATCAATTCAAATTATCTTTTGAATTTCCAAAACCAAACCCAGTTTGCAAACAACTTCCATTTAAAATAATTTGGCAGCGATTCCTCTCTTGGAAATTCGAAAATGAACATCGATGATGCTGCAGTCATCACCGAATTTATTTTTCAGCGACCTAAAAGAGTTTAGCGCTTTTCATCCCTTTAAAACATCTTTCCAAAAACCTTTGAAAATTATTTTCAAACTTAATGGAATTTATTTTCCAAAATTTCCAATTTCAAATCTTTTCAATCCACTTTCAAATATTTCTCTGGAATCTATTTCAATTTATAAATTACATTTACATTTACAATTTATATTTTTAAATTCCATTTGTATGTGATTTTATTTCTTAATTTTGGAGTTACGATTTCAATTTCCTATTCAAATGATAATAATATTATCACTTCCTAACAATCAAGCAACCATATACTATAATAATTTTACAAAGATTATTTCCTTTATCTACGAAAATAGTTTGGGCAAAATTATTTCATTCACCCTACTTTAAAAACAATATCGTGTCCAATTGTTCTGTACAAATGTTTATAGATTCCTATCGGTAGAGTTGTACAGGCTATACCAACCAGAATCCATATACCACTCAACAAACTAATCATCACAATATAAAACAATTTTAATATTCACTAACAAATACGCGCTCATATCTATTATTACACTCAAACTCATTCTAGAGTACTACTAACTCTATCTCTAATGAGTAACACCCAACAGAACCAGGGTTGTCGCTTAACCAAGTGCCCTGACCCTTGTAAAGGACCGCAAATCCATACCCCTTTTGAGCTGGCAAAATTCCATAACAATTCAGCCTAAAGTGGAACAAATGTATGAGTCTTCGGGTTTAAAGAAGAAAGAGGTTGAATAAGAAGCAAAGAAAACAATAACAGAATCTCACATATCACAGCGGAACAAATATAATAGATAAATGAATATCTTTAAAACAAAGAACTATATCAGTTATTACATTACATCACATTACATTAATAGAGTGTAACAACAACAAACAGCGGAAAAGAATATAACATATACTAGTGATACGCTTCGCCATCCAGCTTGCTCCAGATCTCCACAGCATCTCTTGTTCGACTTTGCTCCAGAATAATGATAACCTGACTCTAGGCTGCCCGTGTGGAAAATTGTGGGCACCTATAGTTTAGAAAGGGAACAATAAACTCCAGGTCAGTCGTGGGACTGGTGTAAGATCTTAAAAACGGTTATTTTCACAAAGAAAATAAAAGAAATCTGCTATGCTTTTTGAAAAATGAAACTACCATAAGGCCTTCCGACACACACACAATGCAAACGCAGAATTGGAGGAGAATTCTCCTTATGATAGTCAAACATTCTTAATAGGCAAAATCATTTCGATGCTATTATTAGTGCATAGTGTAGAAAAATTTCAAAAGTATAATATTAATCTTAGCCAGCATAGACATTCTGAACTATGCTCACTATAGCTACCATCTAAACAGTGGTGACCACCATAAGTAAATGATGGGTTATACAACTAAAACCGTACAAGGCGCGTATTGATGATTGGATTTCCAACAAATGGTCATGCTAAGGAACTTCCTATGCCACATTGGTACGCCTCTGGAGGGACGCCTCGAGAACTTAACCAGCTCTCTGCCAACACAAGGCCGGGTTACCTCTGTGACTAGGTAACTACTACACGAGTATGCCATCCACCGGTCGTTTGCGACCTTTATCCGAGGATCCTCAACCACAAAGCAACAACCACAAAGAGTAATAGATTTGCAGCAACCACATAGGTTAAATATCTGGGCTCCATACCATGATACCACCCATTTCCACAAGGAAATGACATACCCTAAAGGGCGCGACCCTCAAAACCTTACCGCATCTATCCTATTTTGACCATTTTCGGGGTGTGAGGTTTAACGAAGTCTCGTTCACAAAGCTACACTTTTCACAAAATCATGCTTTGATCAACAAATGATCAGCAGCACTTCGTATGCCACGTCACCAGCTTGGGAATGTATCACTAGTAACCATCAACACATAACCTCTGAGCTCGTACGCCTCAGAGAAGTATGCTAAGCGAAGAGAATAAATTCTCCGCCACTAACAGAAATGTATTTGATAGAAACCAGCTTTACATCTCTAAGTGTAACGTCAGACATACATCCATACAAATCCGTTCCAGGATCGAACGAAACCGAAGGCACTTCAAAGAAGCCCTTGCAAATCTGGATATTCACTAATCACGTTCGGAATCCCTATCACAAAGGGTGATAAAATCTATATACCGGAGAAACCCGATGCAGAGACATTCGACAGGAAATCCTTTCGCTTTCGAAAATACCCGGTCTTCAACATTATCTTCAAATGCAATCCCATTTCGTCGTATCATTATTCGGAATGGGTTTTATGACACAAGGTCCTCTCCCGGCTAATCCAAATAATGGGCGCTTATTTTTAAAAATAAGCGTTCATTCGGAATTCAAACAAATCACAACAAATTTCCACTTTAATCTTTTAAATAAAAGATCCATTACAATCACAAAGGTTCGATGTGGGTTTCGAATATCCATTTGGAATCCGACCCCCGGTCGCATCAAAATTCAAATGACATAAAAAAGGCCAATATTGATAGTCGGTTATTTAATTATCAATTAACATTCACAACAATCGCCAAGATTTAAATAATTTTTCCCAATTATTTATTTTCAAAAATACCTTCGCAAGATAAAATTTTAGCACCTCAACTATTTGAAAACAAATTTCAAATCACTTTTCACTCACGGAATAAGATTCCCGATATTATTTATTTACACTGAAAGTCTGCCGAGTTCAAATGCTTTAAAATACTTTAAATCGCTTATTCAAAATGTATACTTGGAAACATTTAGATAAAACTATTTTAAAACATTTGTTTAAATATTAGTTATGAAAACATTATACTACTATCACATATAGCTTTAAATCCAAACTAATTTTAAAAATAAAAGTAGTAGATAGAGTACAATTATTCCAATAACCTTTTCCTAAAAAAATTATCAATTAAATCTTTAAATAATCACTTTTATAATTAATTAAATAAATCTTTACTCTAAAGATTTTCAAAATAATTTAAGAAAATAAATTCTCCAAAATATTCTTTTTAAAACCATCTCTAGAACTTTTAATTTATATTTCAAAAGTTATTTTACAGACATACTCGGCTTTTCAGGGAAAATACACCTTCCTTTTCAAAATGGATCATTTTTAATAAATCATTCTGGATTTATTTTAAATTTGCATTCCAAACCCGTAAATTCCTTTGCACACTTTTAAAAATAACCAAATGTTTATTTTTAAAACAAATTTCTCTTTCCTTTATAAATTCCCATTGTGAATTTAAACTTCTAAATATCCATTGATATACGATTTCCAAATATTCATTTTCAGCACCGAATTAAATTCTAAATTGGTTTCCAAGTTTATTTTCAAATACCAAATCAATTTCCAAAATTGATTTCTAAATTTATTTCAACACCAAATTTATTATCTTTTGAAACAAATTCCTTCTTTTAAATTTATTCAATTTTCTAAAATTAATTTACTATAAATTTTCTACTAAATTTCAAAAATCAAATTTTATTTATTTCTGGTATCCTACGATACCAAAATTATATTTGGCTAAATTATCGCCTTCAACGGTTTCAATCACAAATAGTCACACACAGATTATAAATGATTAACACACAATATTGAAATAAATTCAATTATTTGAGGAATCCAGTTGGATCCCTCCAACCTGTTTCCCTACATCCACAGATGTTAGCACAACAATTAAATACCAATTCCACTTCAAGGTGGAATATCACGGTATATGGGATTTATAAAATATCATCCGCTATTATGCGGCGCATAGAGTTTCATCCGCTATATAATATGGGAAATCAACAACTCCAAATACATATATAATACCAATTCCACTTCGAGGTGGAATATCACGGTATATGGGATTTATAAAATATCATCTGCTATTATGCGGCGTATAAGGTCTATTTCAATACAACTGATAACAATCATCGTCAAAGCAAACAACCAATAATTTAAATTAACTATTTGAATTAAATCTGGTATCCGATTGAGTGAGAAGATCTCACCTTGGATTACGCATGCAATCCATTTTCTATTTCAGTTTGTTTCCATTCAAATATTAACCTTGTATAAATAATTATACAATTTATTAACATTCGAATTAGTCGAACAATTAAATTTCCATTTAATTAATTTAACAAAAATTAGTTTCAAACTAATTCTTTTTTAATAAAAAATATTTTTTTCGAGTTGCCACAATAATTACACAAGTAAACTAAACCAATTACTCTCTAAATAAATTAATAAATTGTAATTCATTTTTATTTTCCATTTTTCTAATCTATACATGTAAATACATTTTTCTGTAAAAACAAATGGATTTCTTCACTGCAAAACCTTCTTTCTTCCATGTATATATATATTTGCAAAAACAATAACTTTCCTCTGTAAAATGCATTATTAAAATTTTAAGATAATCTGTAAAATAAAAATCGAATATTCAAAATATCTTACTGCAAAATCACCAAGCTCGAACATGAGCCCACAGCCATGCGACACCCTACGCGAGTACGCGACGCTGGCCCGCCGATGTCATCGCCTGCCGCAAGCCCTAATAGCCAAAAACTAATTTGCCTCCTCCTCTTTCCATTGCAATCATCGCGGCCCCAGATTTCGTGCCTTCATCCAAATCAAGTTCGACCTGGGCCACCACCGCAAGATTCGACTTCGCCGCGCTCGCCCAAACTCTCCTGCCTCGAATGCGTCATTATCTCGTCGCAGCAATCCATTGCGAACCTAAGAACACTACGTCGCCCCTCTTAGCTCCATAGTGCTTCGAAATCGAAGACGATTTCGAATTTTCTTTTTTTCTTCCCGATTTCGAACTCGTGAAAAATCAGTTGTTTGATTTCTAAAATTAAATGGGAAAAGAGGGCGGCCACGAGGTTTTGGTTTGAACGATGAAAATCTTCGTTCGTTTTTTTTCTATGTAAGCAGCGGCCATTGATATAAATTTGTGAGGAGATATTGATTTCTATTTTTTTATTTTAAGATGCTCGGTTGTTTATTTTGATTTGAACGAGAAGGAAGGATAGGGTGGTGTGTAAGAGAAGACAATGGAAATGCGTACGTTACATTTTGCAGAAAGGTGGCTGCGAATTGATTTTGATCAGATATATATATATATATATATATATATATATATTTAAATTGTCTCGATTTCATAACCTAAAATCTCGATATCGTATCGAGACTTGCCGCTAGGCATTTATAATGTTATACCCCTACTTCAACAGCAATGGAAAAGGTTTCGAGGCCCAATTAGATCGTATGGAGAAGATAGCTTTTTGAACCAGCTATAATATCGAATTTTCGATTTAAATTTAGCGCGTTTATCAACCGTTCGGTCACACGACAACTCCGAATGCTACGGAAATTGAAATCCGATATACACTATTACGGATCCAATGGAATTGGTTTCGTCGAAATCCGAGATTGTGCCTTGGAAGGATATTTTTAAATATCGATTTAAACAATATAAATTCAAAACTAAATAAAACATATCCAAATTAAATTCTAAAGCTTCCATTATCTTCAGTATTGTCATTATAGATTTTCTAAGCCTTTGAAGGCTTAAAGTTGAAGATACAATTTTTTTACCCAACTTCAATAAATTAAATTCAATTATTGAATTGCCAAATTCATAGTTAATTTTGAAATTCAAGTTAAACTAACTTCCAAATAATTAAAATCACTTAAATATTTTCAATTCCAAATGTTAAAAATTTCCGATTCGTCACACTCGCTCCTGTTTTAGCCACCTTATGCCAACTCACGGGAGTCGGGTCTACGTATTTACCTCAAAGGAAACGCCGCCGCCATCCTACTTCATTCTGGAATCTCCACCGCGTACACGGTTGTTAAAGTGGTTTTCGCAGTTGGCAGAGAGTATGACAAATTTCGATCCCGGTCTCTCCAACAACCAAACTTTATTATAACATCGCGGTCGTTTCAAAATAATTATAGTTCAAAACCAAAATATACTATCCATTTCAAAACCATATAAATACGATATCTTTTCCATTTCAAAAACCAAATAATTATGATATCATTTTAATAAAAATCCAAATCAATATAATATCATTTTTATTTCAAATATAACTCTTTTAAAATAATCATAGCACTTTCGAAATTATAATATTTCGAAACCAAACGCTTGAAATATAACCTTTCAAAACATAATACTTCGAATTTTATAGCTTCAAAACCATAACATCTAAAACTTAAATAGTTGGATATTCAAACAGCATATAAAATAAATAGTTTGAATTTAAAATTACTTTATAAAGTAAAATAATTTCCTTGACTTTACAATTTTATTCACTTTAAATTAAATCCAAATTCATAAATTTTCAACTCACTTTCAGTCTTAATAAACCACTTCAATTTCAGTATATTTCAAACTTTGAGTATTACACAATTTCAAAACTAAGGTTGGAAATTATTATTCAACAATTCAATGTCCTATTATTTAATTTTGAAATATTTGCATAATAAATCCATAATCATTTAAATAAAAATCAACTTTCCAATAACTAAATATTTCCTTCAATTTATTTATACTGGAAATATTCATTTAATTCATCTTGAAATAAAAACCAGTTATAAATATCATACCTTTTTAAAATTTCAAGTTAATAAATTTTACATCAACTTATGGAGTTTAAATCTTAAATAAGCTCAATTTCAAATAAATTTCCAATTTACCTTCCAAATCTTAATTTATTTAAATCATTATAACCTCTATATTAAAGTATGATTTAAATACTTAGCCCTTTTTTATTTTAATAAATCAAACTCCATTATTTAACTTATTGTTATTAACCAAATTTATACATAGCTTAGATACATGAATTTAACTATATATAAAATATTTTTAAATAATATCAAAAAGAATCAATATTTATTAACCGTATAATTCTATCCAAAACCATAGAAATCATTTCAAAATATTTTTATATATATATAGACTGACGGTGTTTGTATAAAATTTTCTATCCTATGGTCAAGTGATACGGATATTTGTCATTTCGATCAGTAATTTAAAATAGAAAAAAATACGGTTATATATCATTTCAAACCGCAATCCCGAATGAAATTAAATGCATAACAACTTGGAGTTTATAACAATATAAAATACAACATCCATTCATCCAATATCAATTATCAACCATTTATCACAATCATCTTCCAATTCAAACAATAACATCAATATAGAACAGATAATAAATAACAGGCAATTACCAGTAGTTTATATTCAAAAATAAATTAATTTGACTGGCAGTTTATATGCAATAATAATTTGAATAACAATTTAATTCAATAATTTAAATTTAACTGGAATGATGATAAAAATATACCAAGCAGCAATAAATAAATTTCTACTCACATCAAAAATTAACTTAACACACATAACAAATTTTAGAAGTTGTGAGTGGGTTAAAACACTCATCTTTTGAATTTAAATTGAATTTAAATCCAATTTAAACCCAAAAATTAAACAAGAATTCGTCCAAACCAGCACGAAAATGTCCGGAATTCCAATATGATCCTAACAAAAAAAATCACACGTAAATCTAATATCGTATGCGAAAGTTATGAGAGTTAGAATTTATACGATTTAGAGTCAAATTAGTTAAAATAATAAAAAAACGAACCATAGAAAAGCTTCCATGTCGCTCCTTCCTCACGTGCTTCTCCCATGCAAACATGACATAGGCAAACCCAATAACGCGCCCAATCATCCACCTTTGACCGCCGCCGCTGCCGCCTAGGGCCTTGATACGCCGTGCCTCCACCGCCAAATTCCACGTCGCATCATCCTCTACACGCGGCCAAATTCCGACCCCCTCCGGTGCACGCCGCCACCACCACTTTTTAGGTTTGCCAAAACCCTAATTCATGAATTCCCCACGCCACAGCCACCAATTGAGGCTGCGACCCCCACCAACGACTCCCTCTGACGAGTTCTTCAATACCCACTTCTCGATTTCTCCGATTGGAGCCTAAATCGAAAACGCCCAATTCGCCCTAAAGTTTTGAAATTCAAGGTTTGACCGGGATTTACCGCTGATTGAAGCACCAGACGCTGATTCGTATTGTCAAGAACTTCGATATCTAATTTTTCTGAATTTTTTTGAGGAGTTTGAAATTTCAATTTGATTTTTGAATTGCAATTGGATTTGGAATTGTCCGCCATTGAGAAGTAGATATAGTTGAATTATACGTACAGACAAATAAGTAATAGAGGTAGGCTAGGGTTTATAACAGGGTATTTATAGACAAAGCTGAAATAGAATGGATCAGATCGATTGGATATACACGTTGAATGACAAAATGGCCCAAAAGCCCGTTCTGACTCCGGAACGAAATTTGATCAACCCATATATCAAAATAGATGTTTTTAAATATTTTCAACTCGATGGAATAGCTTTCAAGTCCAAATTCCATCGTATGAAAAAGTTGTGCTAAAATCAAGTTATTTCAAATAGATTTCAATTGACTTCAAGGCGTTTTGAGTCCATACGATCAAACGACAAGTCCGATCACTACGAAACTTGAAATCCTACAATAATTCACCTTTATGGATTCGATGAAACTGGTTTCGTCGAAATCGGAGTCAGTGGGAAAAATGGCTATTTTTACACTAATTAAATAAATTAATAATTAATTAATTAAATCCAATTTTTAATTTCAATCCTATAATTGACAATTTTTATCATTTTTATATTTATTAATCATTTATGCAAATTTTAAACAAATTTAGATGTCACTTAAATGTTGATTCAATTATCAATTTCAGCGTTAAATTATAATTTCATTGAATTCAGAAATTTTAAATTAAATTTTCAATAATTCCATTGAATTTAGTTTTCACTCTTATTGTTCAATTCATTGTTATCAAACGGATGAAATTAATATTGGATTCAAATCTATTACACTAATATTCTGCATTCCATCTAGTTTCAATTAACGTAATATTCTAATTTCATTTAATGTAATTGTAACGACCCGCCTTTCATTCCATAGAAAGACGCATCATTAAGAAGAAAGAAAGGGATAGAAAAGAGAAAAGAAACGAAAGAAAGAAATAGACAACATCAGAATCTCACAGCGGAACGAATAAATTATATTATATCACATAAAACTTTACATATGATACATCAGAGTAATCCAGCTAATATAACACAAACTAGACAGTTATAAACATCTGTCTAGTAATTACAATTCAAGTACATCAGAGAAAACAGATATAATTCAAACACAGCGGAACCACTATATATCTACACGTTGAAGCCTCCTGCTCCATTATCTCCTCCAAAAACTCGTCAAAGCAATCCTGAATCACTTGACTACTCATACACAATCTGAGTACCCAAGAGTTTAATAAAACAGAAAATAAACACTCGGGTCAGACATGGGTCTGGTGTGAGTAAATGGTGTTAAAGTTTCTTAACTTTATAAAATCTTTTGAAAACAAAAGGTATCACGTAAGACTTCCCACACATAAACACGGAAAAAAATTTACCTTACGCTAACCAAATCATTTGATAGGAAATCCAGTGATATTATAATAGTGTCTAGGGTTTTCAAAAAAATAAGAAATAGACGAAATTGTTGCATCTATTAAATTCCAGCTACTAGCCACCTAAGTGGGTAATACAATCAAAACCGTAGTGTCTCGTAGGAAGAATGGGTTTCCATCAATGGCAGGGCAACTGGGGTACCGCCCGTCATAGTACGTGGCTTAGGTCACCGTACCGAGGAGTACGCCCGCTCCCCTGCAACACAAAGCCGGAACCATTCCTTACTGAACAGTTCCGAACAAGACCACCCCGCAGATTGGTCGTCGCCAACTGCCACACAGCCGAATATAAAGTGACCTCTAGACAGGGGTAAATCTTGCTCTCCAGTGGGGGCTACCCACGAAGCCTTGCTGCACCTTCCCTGTTTTAGTCATTCCTGATTGATGAGGCTTGAGGCTATGATTAGCTTTATAGGACACATCAAACTTAGAATGCTCATCGTCCACCTGACGATGTTCTGAAAGCATTCAATCCATACAAGTTCGTTCCGGGTTCGAACGAAACCGAAGGCACTATCTCGTTGCACTCATTTTGGAATCACCCTCAGAGTCAACGACCATAGCCCTTGCACTCTAAATCACCATCTCGAACCTATAAGTACTATTCGTCAAACTCATTACCGAATCACCCACAGAGTTATACTGACGTATAGTTCTTACACCTCGAGTCTTCACTTGCTCCACCTGGATTAACGACCTAACGTTTAAATTGGAATCGATGTGGTTTTCGGATATCCAAATATGGAAACCCGATCCCGGTCTCACCGAAACCAAACGCCATTTTAATGTCCAAGTTGTACTTTAGGGTTTTAAACAATTAACTCATTTCAATATTATCTATTTCACACAGATAGATAAACTACATATCACAATAGATATTCGCATTCTCATCGTAATCAGATAATCTGTATCATCATCACAAACATATAATCATCACAACTAGATAATCCATCACAAACCATCATACTTTAACCAAGCATCCATATCTCACAAATACTACTCATCTCATTCTTGAGATCACAACCATCCAAAGGAATATCAATATCATCCATAAGTAAATGATTTATAAACCATCGATTATAATTAATTTAAAATGAATTAAATTAATTATTTCTATCTCAAATTAATTTAAAATAAATAAAATTAATTACCACGTTTAAATCCTGCTTAATATCCATTAATTAATTAACTTAGTTAATTAATCATTCACTAAGTATTCAACTTGATTAAACACCTTTGATTAATCATCCTCTAATTACAATAAGTAATTAGTCTTTAATTAATTTCATAAAATAATTAACCTTAATCATAAGTAATTAATATTTAATTACTTCATTAATTAACTATAACTAATTACATTTATCATTAATTAATTACAATTAATTAATCACTTAATTAATTAATTATTACTTAATTAAACAATCCTTAATTACATCATTAATTATATTAATTAGCGATCTCTAATTAATATTCAAATAAATTACTTAATTTAAAATTGATTACATTTAGTAATTAATCTAATTATTAATCACCTAGATTAATACTCAATTCAGTAATTAACTATCTTTAATTACTTATTAATAAATTAATTATCCAATAATTAATTATCTTCATTAATTAATCCTTGATTAATTACAAAAGTAATTATCCAAATTATTCATCTTCACTAATTACATTCAGTAATTATCATTATGTAATCCTGCTCCATTAATTACATTAAGTAATTACACTCATTAAATCATCAAATGATTTACTTAATTAATTAAACTAAATTAATTAATTTAAACAAATCACATTATCAAAATTAATTACAATAAGAAATTAATCTCTTAATTACTTTTATCAAGTAATTTTGCTTAACAAATTACAATTGATTATATTCAATTAATTGATCTAGTTAATTATCAAAACTAATTACATTAATTAATTACTTAATTATCCTTAGATAACTATTATTATTAATTAACAACATTTTCATTAATTACATACTTGAGAAATTTATCTTAGATTAATTATTCATTAATCATCTTTAATTATAAATTAGTTCAATTCAATATTTAAAATCAAATAAATAAGTAAATTCTTAATTATCCTAATTATTTTCAAATAATTCATTTACTTATTAATAACTTTATTTAACATTCAAAAATGTATTTTAAACAATACCTTTCTAATTTAAATTCAAATTCATTTTAAAATTTAAAGATTTCAAAATGTTTAACCATTTACACATTATCCAAAATTTAAATAAACTTATAATTCTTAAAATAAAATAAATGTTAAAGAACATTCATTACTTAAATACAAAAGAAAGGTTTAAAACAAAATTACATAATTAAAGAAATCAAGCTTTGAAAATAAATTGATTATTTTAACCTTCATATTTAAATTAAACACTTCATATCTTTAATTCAAATATTAAAGGAAATAAATTCTTTCATGTTTAAAACTTATTTGAAATCAAATTCATTTTTTAAATCTTCTTAAAAACATTTGAATCTGTCCATTTTTTTTTAAAAAATTTACAAACTGTTTTGAATTCAAATCTGGTTTTTCAAAGTAAACCTGAAAACTATATTTAACTTGATTTCAAAACTCAATTTAAATCTTGCTTAAAATTTTAAAATTTTCATTTTAAAAACTTGAATTCAAAAGCTCACTTGAATTCAAACTCATCCTAACTTGGAATTTAAATTGTTGTTAGAATCTTGTTTTTAAAAATTTAATTTCTTCCAAGTTTTAAAAAAAAACTGCATACTTCAGGTTCTAAACCTGTAACTTTACTAACCCGAGAAACCGCCATATCTACTTCGAGTTTCCAACCCACTAGCTTCGAGACAGAATCAAAAACACCCGAGTACGACTTCGAGCTAGAAACCCTGCACATCCCCAAATGTTTACCAGAATTCACATATGCACGGTGCATATGCACCAGTGCTCTGATAAACTCCAGCCACCATAGGCAACTCCTCTTAGTCGCCGACCATCTGCACCATATGCCCCAACCTGGAAAACCCATCTGCACCATATGCCCCAACCTGTCAACGCCGAGGAAACCCCCCTCCGACCACCATCATTGATGCGACTTTGGTTATCTCTTCTTCCACTGCTCCTTTACAACTTCCCAAAAACTGATAACACTCGGTGCATCATAGAAAAATCAAGAAGCTACTAAAACCCGACCACTCCAAATTAGGGCTAGAACCTGGAAATCACAATTAACATCTCTTTCCCTCTCTGATCATCTATTGCTCAATTTTCCCCATTCTCACATCCATCTTCCACCTCCAGACAGAACCACATCACCCCAAAATCGCTAGGAAATTAGATGAACCCAGATTTCCCATTTTTGTTCAATTCAGAAATATTAACCTATCAGTAAATTATAAAATGTAATTATTGTTTTAAAATTCTTGATTTCTATCATACATTCCTGTTATAAACTTGTTTAAATAATTAATGATGTTTGATATCCTTGTTTATTGAAAATGTTTACTGTAGTATTTATATGAGAGGTAACAGATTTTTTTTTAATACAACTAAATTATGATTTAAGAACATAATTTCTTACTAAACAAACATTATTTGTTTACACATATTAATTTCTAACAGAAATTAAACAAGTGAACAAAGTTTTTCTATTAGACTTAGTTTAAAACAGGAACAGTTAATCCGGTTTCCTGTAATCACACACACACACACACACAAAAACACACACACACACACACACACACAGATATATATATATATATATATATATATATATATATATATATATTCATGCACAATATTCATCACAATAGAATCATGAAAGCATACACATTCCTATATATTCACATGCAGCAGATAATTTAAACTTTTTGCATTGAGGTTCTCACTTCCTAAAATAACAGAGCAGTTTTCATCAACTAGATTTTAATTTATGTGAACTAATACTTGAATTCAGGAAATTTTATTTAGCATTGATTTAAAGAAAAAAACTGTTTTTAAAATAAGAAGTTTACTCACTTTCAAATTGAGGATGCAAAGAACAATTCCAGAGATGCAATTGCATTATTCCTGGAACCTGCATATTGAACTTGCATGCAGAAATCTGGGCTTTGAAATGCTGTTGCAGTTGCTTTTCTGTTGTTGTTGAATCTGGTAAACTTGATTGCAACTGAACTCCAACTTGTTTTTCTTAGAGTTGAATTGAGGTTGATCTTCAATTTGATGTTGAGAATTGCAGATTTGAAGTTTGTTTGCAGGATTTTTTCTTTATTGAATTGTATTTGCATATTTTAGATGGTTTTGGTTTGCAGATCTTTGATTGAATTTTGTTTGAATTTGGGTTTTGATCTTACTTAAATCTGAATTTTAGATTTCAAATGAAGATAATGGTTGAACAAAAAATGCTTTTGTTGCATTTTCTTATTAATATATTTTTAAATAAAAAGTTTTTAAAATAATGCCAATTGTTGTATTTAGTTGTAATGTGATTACAAGTGTCTACTCTTGTGTTAAGAGATTAACACATATGCATTTTAATATTAAAAGAAATTTCCCAATTTATGAATGTGTTTTAAATATATCTAAAACAATTTCTAATTTAATTTAACATGTTTAATTACATTTAGTCTTTAAAATGGTTACAAATAAATTTCCTTTATAACATTACACATTTTAAATGTTTGCTTGAATATTTTAAAATAATATTTTAAAACAAATTTTCAAGAGAATTTTTTTTAAAAAAAAATAAGAATATTAAATTCAATTTTATTCAAAAGTTTTAAATCAAAATACTATACTCCAATATGAATGAATTAAATCTTATTTCAAAAGAAAAACAATTTCCTTTAAAATAAAACAAAATAAACTTTTATTCTAAAATAAAATTTAAACTATATTTATTTTTAAAAAAACTATTATATATTTATAAACAAAATAAATATTTACTTATATTTCTTTTGAAAATATAACATAGTCTTTTTAAAACAAACTTTTGAAAAAATTTCAACACTAATTTAAATCAAATTAATCAATTCATAATTTATACATCTATATATAAAATAAATTGGAAAATATTCTTTATTAAATTTAAATTTAAATTAAAATCAAATCCTCTATTTCCAATGTATAAACATTTATACATTATAAATAAAGTATCTTTAAATAAGCTTAGAAAGATAATTTTATCATTATTATAAATTTTGAAAAAAATATCATTTGACAAATTAAATAATTATTAGTCTTCAAAAGAAAATTCCTGTTCGAATTAAATTATTAAATCAATATTTCACATTTTAAAATAATTATAAATGAAATTATCAAATAAATATTGCCCAAATTTCCGGGACATCACATTTCTCCCCCTTAAAAGAATTTCGTCCACGAAGTTTAAAAGCAAAGGTAATTTAATAATCCCATACAGATTTAAATTTTAAAGTAGCAAACATATGCTATCAACCAAATACTAGCAACCATAGCAACCAATTCAAACAAACAATTCTAATTATCCAGACAAAATTCTGGCTAGAATTCCCTAGAGTTTCCCAGGTACAAACACCGGCACTCGCTCTACAGAATATAAACTAGCTACACCACACAGATCTAGAGCTCCTATATATCTAGATCTACAAATCTAAACAGAGAACTGGGCCACAGACAAGTCCTGAACAACTTCCAAATCTTCCAGAACTACTGATTCTAAAACCAATGGTAAACCATACACGTACTCCCTCCGAGATACGTGGAAAACAAAACAAATTCCATCCATCCGAACTGGCAATTCAATCCTGTAGACCAAACACTTAACCCTTAAGAGAAGACAGAAAGATCCAATACTCTTATCCACAAATCTCTCCTGACGATCCTGGGCTGCCTTCAACCTTCTAGATCAATCAAATCTACCACACAAACTCTATTACAAAAATATCAGAAGACTCCAAACATACTTCTCTTATCCGAAAAAAGGAACAGATGCACAAAACAATCAAGCCTCCAGATCCAAAATAAATTTCCCGTGGAAATCTTCTGATCCAAGACAAAACTCAAATTTCCAAAGAACCGGGTGTTGCTTCTATTCTGGAATAGGTGCCACCATGCTTCCGCTGCACAACTCTGATTTGAGAATGCTGTTGATGAACACAAGTATAACTTGATCAACTTACCCCGGAAACACTGTTCGTCAAATTCCATAAAATCTCAGTGACCTATCCGATTCGGTCACAAACACCACAGCAAAAATTCAACCAGAAAACTAGATCCTATCAATCCTGCCAGCTTAAACAGATCTCGTTCTCAAAGAACCCTCCTGCTAATCTGAATCACCGGTAAAGCTCCAAGAACCAAGTCAAAATAGAATTCAAACTCTTGATGCGGATGCAAATCTCACCTCCTTCGAAGACATCCAGAAAATCAAACCACTTTGATAACTCAAACATCCTCTAAACATGCTTCAATCCAAACAAAGATTACTCAGAGAACTTCCGAACCATCGCAAGTCACTTTTGCGATTCCACTCAGTTCAGATTCCAAGAAATCGTTCTCACTTCAACAATCAGAACAGCTAAGCCTTCTAATTAAAAGGAGAAACTAGTGGTCCACCTTCAACCACAAACACCACACCCAACTGAGCTTCCAGAAGAAATGGACAAGCTCCACCATCTGCCCAGCATACTGACAGAAGAATCACATAGACTTCTAAACCATCGAAGAAACATGCCACTCACTGCTGCCAATGTCTTCCTTATCCAAAAGCTCATCAAACCTCAAAGCTACACCAGCCACTTCCACAATAGAGCCTTCAAATGACAGATATCTCTCAGGAAACTCGATCTCAATCCAAGAACAAAACACTCTGGCAAACTGAGTCTCAACTCAAATATAGACAGACTCCTTCCTGAAGTTTCCAAGATACCATTGTTGGCTTCAGTACTCCCAACTGATTCAAACTCAAGAAAATCCACTCACACGAGTGCAAACAAGCTTACATTCCAAAGATAAACTCCGAACCTTGGAAAGATTTCCTTCAGTCACCGTTGAAATCCCTTACACCAAACTGCAGAACTATTCAAGATGCCCAAAACTGCTCTAGAACATCACTTCCAACCTCAAACATTCGAACTCCAACCGTTGGTAGTTGTGTTACACATACCACTACCCTATCTACCTTCAGAACTTATATTGGAAAATGTGAACAGGTAACCCAATCAAATAGGTAGAAATATATATATATATATATATATACATATATATATATATATTCAAAATTACAAATACGCTCTCTCAAGAAGGACACCACTCCAGAGTCTAGATATTCGCTCAACCTAGAGCTCTGATACCACAATGTAACGACTCGCCTTTCATTCCATAGAAAGACACATCATTAAGAAGAAAGAAAGGGATAGAAAAGAGAAAAGAAAGGAAAGAAAGAAATAGACATCATCAGAATCTCACAGCGGAACGAATAAATTATATTATATCACATAAAACTTTACATAGTATCATATACATCAGAGTAATCCAGCTAATACAACACAAACTAGACAGTTATAAAAATCTGTATAGCAATTACAATTCAAGTACATCACAGAAAACAGATATAATTCAAAACACAGCGGAACCACTATATATCTACACGCCGAAGACTCCTTCTCCATTATCTCCTCCAGAAACTCGTCAAAGCAATCCTGAATCACTTGACTACTCATACATAATATGAGTACCCAAGAGTTTAATAAAACAGAAAATAAACACTCGGGTCAGACATGGGTCTGGTGTAAGTAAACGGGGTTAAAGTTGCTTAACTTTAGAAAATCTTTTGAAAACAAAAGGTATCACGTAAGACTTCCCACACATAAACATGGAAAAAATTTACCTTACGCTAACCAAATCATTTGATAGGAAATCCAGTGATATTATAATAGTTTCCAGGGTTTTCAAAAAAATAAGAAATAGCCGAAATTGTTGCATCTGTTAAATTCCAGCTGCTAGCCACCAAAGTGGGTAATACAATCAAAATCGTAGGGTCTCGTAGGAAGAATGGGTTTCCATCAATGGCAGGGCTACTGGGGTACCGCCCGTCATAGTTCGTGGCTTAGGTCACCGTACCGAGGAGTACGCCCGCTCCCCTGCAACACAAAGCCGGAACCTTTCCTTAATGAATAGTTCCGAATAAGACCACCCCGCAGATTGGTCGTCGCCAACTGCCACACAACCGAATATAAAGGGACCTCTAGACAGGGGTAAATCTTGCTCTCCAGTGGGGGCTACCCACGAAGCCTTGCTGCACCTCCCCTGTTTTAGCCATTCCCGGTTGATGAGGCTTGAGGCTACGATTACCTATATAGGACACATCAAACTTAGAATGCTCATTGTCCACCTGACGATGTTCTGAAAGCATTCAATCCATACAAGTTCGTTCTGGGTTCGAACGAAACCGAAGGCACTATCTCGTTGCACTCATTTTGGAATCACCCTCAAAGTCAACGAACATAGCCCTTGCACTCTAAATCACCATCTTGAACCTATAAGTACTATTCGTCAAACTCATTACGGAATCACCCACAGAGTTATACTGACGTATAGTTCTTACACCTCGAGTCTTCACTTGCTCCACTTGGATTAACGACCTAACGTTTAAATTGGAATCGATGTGGTTTTCGGATATCCAAATATGGAAACCCGATCCCGGTCTCACCGAAACCAAACGCCATTTTAATGTCCAAGTTGTACTTTAGGGTTTTAAACAATTAACTCATTTCATTATTATCTATTTCACACAGATAGATAAACTACATATCACAATAGATATTCGCATTCTCATCGTAATCAGATAATCTGTATCATCATCACAAACAGATAATCATCACAACCAGATAATCCATCACAAACCATCATACTTTAACCAAGCATCCATATCATACAGATACTACTCGTCTCATTTCTGAGATCACAACCATCCAAAGGAATATCAGTATCATCCATAAGCAAATGATTTGTTAACCATCGATTATAATTAATTTAAAATTAATTAAATTAATTATTTCTATCTCTAATTAATTTAAAATAAATTAAATTAATTACCACATTTAAATCCTGCTTAACAACCATTAATTAATTAACTTAGTTAATTAATCATTCACTAAGTATTCAACTTGATTAAACACCTTTGATTAATCATCCACTAATTACAATAAGTAATTAGTCTTTAATTAATTTCATAAAATAATTAACCTTAATCATAAGTAATTAATATTTAACTTCATTAATTAACTATAATTAATTACATTTATCCTTAATTAATTACAATTAATTAATCACTTAATTAATTAATTATTACTTAATTAAACAATCCTTAATTACAATATTAATTATATTAATTAATGATCTCTAATTAATATTCAAATAAATTATAATTTAAAATTGATTACATTTAGTAATTAATCTAAGTATTAATCACCTTGATTAATATTCAATTCAGTAATTAACTATCTTTAATTACTTATTAATAAATTAATTATCCAATAACTAATTATCTTCATTAATTAATCCTTGATTAATTACAAACGTAATTATCCAAATTACTCACCTTCACTAATTACATTCAGTAATTATCATTATTACTTTTCTAAGTAATCCTACTCCATTAATTACATTAAGTAATTACACTCATTAAATCATCAAATGATTTACTCAAATTAATTAAACTAAATTAATTAATTTAAACAAATCACATTATCAGAATTAATTACAATAAGTAATTAATCTCTTAATTACTTTTATTGCTTAACAAATTACAATTGATTATATTCAATTAATTGATCTAGTTAATTATCAAAATTAATTAGATTAATTAATTACTTGATTACCCTTAGATAATTATTATTATTAATTAACAACATTTTCATTAATTACTTACTTGAGAAATTTATTTTAGATTAATTATTCATTAATCATCTCTAATTATAAATTAGTTCAAGTCAATATTTAAAATCAAATAAATAAGTAAATTCTTAATTATCCTAATTATTTCCAAATAATTCATTTACTTATTAATGACTTTATTTAACATTCAAAAATGTATTTTAAACAATACCTTTCTAATTTAAATCCAAATTCATTTTAAAATTTAAAGATTTCAAAATGTTTAACCATTTAAACATTATCCAAAATTTAAATAAACTTATAATTCTTAAAATAAAATAAATGTTAAAGAACATTCATTAATTAAATGTAAAAGAAAGGTTTAAAAAAATTACTTAATTAAAGAAATCAAGCTTTGAAAATAAATTGACTATTTTAACTTTCAAATTTAAATTAAACACTTCATATCTTTAATTCAAATATTAAAGGAAATAAATTCTTTCAAGTTTAAAACTTATTTGAAATCAAATTCATTTTTTAAATCTTCTTAAAAACATTTGAATCTATCCATTTTTTTTAAAAAAAATTACAAACTGGTTTTTGAATTCAAATCTGGTTTTTCAAAGTAAACCTGAAAACTATATTTAACTTGATTTCAAAACTCAATATAAATCTTGCTTAAAATTTTAAAATTTTCATTTTAAAAACTTAAACTCAAAAGCTCATTTGAATTCAAACTCATCCTAACTTGGAATTTAAATTCTTGTTAAAATCTTGTTTTTTAAAATTAAATTTCTTCCATGTTTTAAAACAAACTGCACACTTCAGGTTCTAAATCTGTAACTTTACTAACCCGAGAAACCACCATATCTACTTCGAGTTTCCAAACCACTAGCTTCGAGACGGAATCAAAAACACCCGAGTACGACTTTGAGCTAGAAACCCTGCACATCCCCAAACGTTCACCAGAATTCACATATGCATGGTGCATATGCATCAGTGCTCTGATCAACACCAGCCACCCTAGGCAACTCCTCTTAGTCGCCGACCATCCACCCATAAGCTTACGACCATCAGAAAACCTACTGTAGGTCGAATTCAAAGTTTGATAAATCAACTACAACCTGGAAAACCCATCTGCACCATATACCCCAACCTGTCAACGCCGAGGAAACCCACCTCCGACCACCATCGTTGATGCGACTTTGGCTATCTCTTCTTCCATGGCTCCTCTACAACTTCCCAAAAACTGATAACACTCGGTGCATCGCAGAAAAATCAAGAAGCTACTAAAACCCGACCACTCCAAATTAGGGCTAGAACCTGGAAATCGCAATTAACATCTCCTCCTCTCTCTAATCAACTATTGCTCAATTTTCCCCATTCTCACATCCATCCTCCACCTTCAGACAGAACCACATCACCCCAAAATCCCTAGGAAATTAGATGAACCCAGATTTCCCATTTTTGTTCAATTCAGAAATACTAACCTATCAGTAAATTATAAAATGTAAATATTGTTTTAAAATTCATGATTTCTATCATACATTCCTGTTATAAAATTGTTTAAATAATTAATGATGTTTGATATCCTTGTTTATTGAAAATGTTTACTGTAGTATTTGTTTCAGAGGTAACAGATTTTTTTTAATACAACTAAATTATGGTTTAAGAACATAATTTCTTGCTAAATAAACATTATTTGTTTACACGTATTAATTTCTAACAGAAATCAAACAAGTGAATAGAGTTTTTCTATTAAACTTAGTTTAAAACAGGAACAGTTAATCAGGTTTCCTGTAATCACATATATATATATATATATACATATATATATATATATATATTCACACACAATATTCATCACAAATAGAATCATACAAGCATACACATTCCTATATATTCACATGCAGCAGATAATTTAAACTTTTTGCATTGAGTTTCTCACTTCCAAAAATAACAGAGCAGTTTTCATCAACCAGATTTTAATTTATGTGAACTAATACTTGAATTCAGGAAATTTTATTTAGCTTTGATTTAAAGAAAAAAACTGTTTTTAAAATAAGAAGTTTACTCACTTTCAAATTGAGGATGCGGAGAACAATTCCAGAGATGCAATTGCATTATTCCTGGAACCTGCATATTGAACTTGCATGCAAAAATCTAGGCTTTGAAATGCTATTGAAGTGCTTTTCTGTTGTTGTTGAATCTGGTAAAAACTTGATAGCAACTGAACTCCAACTTGTTTTGCTTAGATTTGAATTGAGGTTGATCTTCAATTTGATGTTGAGAATTGCAGATTTGAAGTTTGTTTGCAGGATTTTTTCTTTATTGAATTGTATTTGCGTATTTTAGATGGTTTTGGTTTGCAAAACTTTGATTGAATTTTGTTTGAATTTGGGTTTTGATCTTACTTAAATCTGAATTTCAGATTTCAAATGAAGATAATGGTTGAACAAAAAATGCTTTTGTTACATTTTCTTATTAATATATTTTTAAATAAAAAGTTTTTAACACAATGCCAATTGTTGTATTTAGTTGTAATGTGATTACAAGTGTCTACTCTTGTGTTAAGAGCTTAACACATATCCATTTTAATATTAAAAGAAATTTCCCAATTTATGAATGTGTTTTAAATATATCTAAAACAATTTCTAATTTAATTTAACATGTTTAATTACATTTAGTCTTTAAAATGGTTACAAATAAATTTCTTTTATAACATTACACATTTTAAATGTTTGCTTGAATATTTTAAAATAATATTTTAAAACAAATTTTCAAGAGAAATTTATTTTTTAAAAAAATAAGAATGTTAAATTCAATTTTATTCAAAAAATTTAAATCAAAATACTATACTCTAATATGAATGAATTAATTAAATCTTATTTCAAAAGAAAAACAATTTCAATTAATACAAAACAAAATAAACTTTTATTATAAAATAAAATTTAAACTATATTTATTTTTAAATAAACTATTATATATTTATAAACAAAATAAATATTTACTTATATTTCTTTTGTAAATATAAGATAGACTTTTTAAAACAAACTTTTGAAAAAAATTCAATATTAATTTAAATCAAATTAATCAATTCATAATTCATGCATTTATATATAAAATAAATTGGAAAATATTCTTTATTAAATTAAAATTAAAATTAAAATCAAATCCTCTATTTACAATGTATAAACATTTATACATTATAAATAAAATATCTTTAAATCAGCTTAGAAAGATAATTTTATCATTATTATAAATTTTGAAAAGAATATCATTTGACAAATTAAATAATTATTAATCTTCAAAAGAAAATTCCTGTTTGAGTTAAATTATTAAATCAGTATTTCACATTTTAAAATAATTATAAATGAAATTATCAAATAAATATTTCCCAAATTTCCGGGACATCACAGCAATTACTCCACTTATTATGATTCAAAACCCATTAAATTGATAAATCTTTATTCCCATTCTTATAATTCGACAAATTGTCCAATTATGAATAACATTAACATTATTTCCAAATATTTCCATAATTTACACAAACATACATTGAATTGAGATTCATTGCAATTTATTACGAACTTTAATGTAATATAATAAATAAATGGTTAACTTATGATAATTGTTACCATTAACGTTTAATTTCACTTATAAGTTCTTATAAACCAGCAAATGTTGCCATAGATTTAGATCTAATTCAATACATAAATGAATGGGTAAACAAATAATAATTATCACTATTGCTAAATTTACTTACATTCATACTTAATTATCAACTAACAATTATTATAATTACTTATCTAGCATTAATTCTATCAAATTGCAATTTATTATGTATTATTTTATCAATTAATATAACTTTGAATCTATTTTCCAATTTACTAATTACAATCAATTAAGACCTACAATTGTCTCAATTAATTGGAATTGTACTAAATTTGTTAGATATCAACTTGCTTTAACCTTATTACCTTAATTTACGTTCAGTTACTATTAAGCAATATATTATTTCATTGGTTAATTCAACACTTCCAGTTATTGCATTACTTCTCATAAACATAACATTGTTGATTTCCTATTTTAATTTGGTAGACAAATTAATTATACCAAGTCATTTATTTACACAACACTTACCTTTATTTACTTATATTTAAATTTATTCTCAAATATAACGGTTACAATTAAATTAATAGGAAATTGAATAGTAACTCACAACCGTTACTATTACTTTAATTCACATTAATGAATTCATTGTTCACAACAAATGTTACCCTTCTTATGTACCCAATCTTTATTCACTAATAAATATTGATTCTAGATATTATATAAATGTTATTTTATTCTTGATTTTTAAGCTATGTATAAACTTGTTTAATATAGAATAAGCTTAATAATAAGTTGATTTTTATTGAAGATAATATGGTCAAGTATTTAAATTACATTTTACTATAGAGTTTGTAATGATTTAAATAAATTAAAGTTGGAAGATAAATTGGAAATTTATTTGAAATTGAATTTATTTAAGAATTAAACTCAAATAAGTTTGACGTGAAATTTATTAAATTGGAAATTTTAAAAGGTATGATTTTTATAACTTGATTTTGGGTTAAGGTGAATTAAATCAGTATTTCAAGTATAAAAAAAATTGAAGGAAATATTTAGTTATTTGAAATTGGGTTTTATTTAAATAATAATGGATTTCTTAAGTAAAACATTTCGAAACAAAGTAATATAAAATTGAATTGTTGAATCGTAATTATCAAACTTAGTTTTGAAATTATTGAATACTTAAAGTTTGAAATATATTGAATTTGAAATGGTTTATTAAGTGGGTCAAATCTATTTTGAAATCGATATGATTTGGAATAGTTTATTTGGAAACTGAATTGAATTGAAATTTATGATTTAGGATTTGGTTGAATTTAAAATTTAGAAATTCGAGTTGTTTTGGAATTGATTTGTGAAATTGAAGAAGCTAGTTTATTTTATAAAGTACTTTAATATTTTAACCATTTAAGTGGTGGAAGATATGTTTCAAAGATATGAGTTTCAAAGTACTATGATTTGAAAGTGCTATATTTGGAGTGTTTAAATTTCAAAGTGTTATAATGTTGAAAGTGCTATGATTTTGGAAAGGATATATTTAAAATAAAGATGATATTATATTGATTTAGGCTTTAATAAAATGATATCATATTGGTTTGGTTTTTGATATGTAAATAATATCGTATTTATATGGTTTTGAAATGGATATTATATTCTAGTTTTGAAGTATAAATTAAATTGACACGGCTGCGGTGTTATAATAATGTTTGGTTGTTGAAGAGACCGGGATTGGAAGTTGTTATGTTCTCTGCCAACTCCGAGAACCACTTTAACAACCGTGTATGCGGTGGAGATTCTAGAATGAAGTAGGAT
Source organism: Allium cepa (assembly GCA_030765085.1). Lineage (NCBI taxonomy): Eukaryota > Viridiplantae > Streptophyta > Magnoliopsida > Asparagales > Amaryllidaceae > Allium > Allium cepa. The sequence goes on from CM060944.1 coordinate 242,056,049, forward strand.
GGTGGCGGCGTTCCTGTAAGGTATATACGTGGATCCGACTCCTGTGAGTTGGCATAAAGTGGCTAAAACACAAGCGATTGATGGGCTAAGAAGGTAGCACCTTTTATCGGACACACTCCTTCGATACCATTCTATTACTTTGTGATTTATTGGGACTTTTGATTTTGGGGGTGTGGCTCGAATTGGGCGATAGTGGCTGCTGCGCGTTACCACTGGTCTGGAAGCGTAATTGGTATATCTACCCTGGCATTGCCTAGTTATGCCTTGTCACCTACCCTAGCGCGCCTTGTACGATTTTTATTTATGTCATACCTATGGATTATCCTATGGTAGCCTCCCGATCACGAGGTATTACGGTACTGTACAGATTATTGGCATTATTACGTGTTAAGGGCTATATGGGTAACCCCTTAAAGCTATTTAAAAGTAAGTTTATTTTTCTATTAGACACTATTACAATAGCGAAATATTACTACATAGTGAACATATGAATCCCGAGCATCTCTTAAGTTATCGCACTCACGTTAGACACTGGATAGGAGATGTCAAATCCCGTGAACATCTCTGACGCCGTTCTACTCATATTTATTTCTGTTGATTTAACTCACATATGATCTTTTAGTTCTGACTTGAGTGCTTTGTCTTTTCAAATTCGCTCGGGTCAGCCTGAGCATTATAGGATTTTGAAGACCCTATTCTGCAGGACGAAGACGAAGATTTTATTGCTATTATTTATTATAGTATCCTACTACATTCATACTGTTCTGCTGCATTATTTATTATTCTCTTATATGTGTTGTATAAGTATAATCAAATGTTTTGTAAAACAGCTTCATGAACTGTTATTTGATTATCATATTTTGTCATTCTGCTTTGAGATTCTGTTTTGTTTTATTTCTTTCTCAGCTTTTCTTATTCACCCCAATAACAATCCGCTCTTTTGTATGGTTTGAGTCTGACTTGTGTGGTTTATCGTCGATTTAAAGCGTATAAAAAGGCAGGATGTTACATTTGGTATCATAGCTTTGGTTTAGGGATAAACCTTAGCTTTGTGAGGTCTGACTCTTTATTTATAGGGTAGTAATACCCAACGATGAGTCATTGAGTGTATATATATGAGAGAGTGTATTTGTTAGTGTTATAAAAAAGTTTTGATATTGTGTTAATTTGTTCCATTTTGTATTTATAAATTTTGGTTGGTGCATAGGATGCTATGACATCAATAGGGATTTCAAAACACTTAATAGGACAGACCGAAACAATATTTGATTTTTGATTTGAACATAGGTGAATGAAATAAATTTGCCTATTATATTTTCTATATATAAAATAAAAAATTTATAAATGATATATATTTGGTTGTAATATATTGGTTGTTAGGTAGTGAAATTTATGAATATAGGTTGGAAATAAGATTTGAAAGGTAAGAATAAACCGGAAATTAAGAACTTAAGTTCCAAGGTTTTGAAAATTTCTTTCGAATGATTTTAGAATATAATAACAATATTAATTAGAAGTATTTTCTGATATAAATATTTCAATATGATTTGAAAGAATTGTTTTAAAAGAACTTTGGAAAGAAATAAATTCTGTACTTCCATCTCTATCGCTGGAAAATAATTTCGGTGATGAGTGCACGCATCATCGACATTCAGTTTTGGGTTTCTAAGTGGGAAGGCCATTGTAGTAGTTTACTGCAGATTTATTTTGATGAACAAATATAAATTGTTTTAAATATAATTGGATATATAAGTTGTAAGTATATACATTTATCTATTATTTTTAAAATGACTTGAAATTTGACCCAGTATTTAGTTCTTAAATCTCCGTTAATCAATAGTTCGATTATTGTAGTGAAAGGGAATGTAACTAATTAATAATTGGAACCTTTAATTAAAATATGAACTTTAATGCTATGTTATAAATGAAACTATAAGAAAGTTGAAATTGTAACCTATAAAACAAAAGATAAGATATGACTATTGAAAGTCTAATTTATTAAAAGGAATAAGACGAATTTGTATAATTTTCACTTACATTCTTAAAAAGCATATATATAACTTACCAAAAGATATAAAAGTTGAAATGTCTAATAAGGAAATGTAATAGAAAATTTACAAGTAAAACTTATGTAATAGAAAAGTTAAATGTAAATAAATGAAATTAAGTAATAAATGAATGAATAAATATAATGCAATAAAAAGAAACTGATATGACCTGAATAAATGAAAATGAATATTTGTAAGTAACAAGTGAAAATAAATGAAATAAACACTGAACCAATAGATGGAAATAAAATTTTGTAAGAAATAAAATGTAAATTGAAAAGATGAATCATTATATGAATGTAAAGGAAATCAAACAACAAATATTATGAAATGAAATTACTAAGAATGAACTTGATCAATTATTTGGTTTATGGTTGTTTGGGAAAGGATACTTTAAAATTGTTTGGATGCATGAATAATCTATTCAGTTTTATCTAAGACTGTTGAGTAAATGGTATGCTTAATAGTTTATTTGTCATTCTATACAATTTAAAAGTGTCTAAGCCTGAACTAACTACTTGTTTTGGTTGATTTGGATGAACAAATTGATTTGTGTTGATTGTATATGATGATTGTATGTTGGTTGCAATTGATTGTCGTTGTTTTATATTGACTTGTCTTTTAGTAGTTGAAAACAACTTTAAATGTTTCATTTTATGTAATTATTAACTCTTTTTGGATTATATAAGTGAAATACAGGTTATGGAAGCAATTGCTACTGCTTTTGGTTTCATAAAATAAGAGTAAATTGCCTGATAAATAGGTACGTTTTCGGATTACGGTTTTATAGCGCTATTATATTATTTTTCCTGTGTTGGGATATATATTATTTCGAAAATATATGTTGTATATTGTTATATTTGATATTATGATTTCTCCCGAGCCTCTCCGTACAAAGGAGACTCCGTCGAAAATTTTCGTGAATTTTGGACTTAGAAAATTTTGTGAAATATTTTCAAAAATTTTGTTACTTGAATATAAATGGATTTAATGGTCATAAATTGATATTTTTTGTTTAAATCAATGAATTTTGTAAGTTTATTTGTTTGCAAATCTAATATTTTTGAATAAGATATATATTGATTCCTTAATTCTTTCTTTCCCTCCTTTTTCCTTTTCGGGGACGAAAAGTTCTGAGTGGGAGAGAGTGTAACGACCCGTAATTTTCGATGTTTTAAATTTGTTAATTTTATAAGATTTTGGTAATTAAATTTGGGAGAGATAGAAATATGTAAATTAATAATGTAAATTGTTATACTTGGTTATAAGTTAATATAAGAAAACAAATATAAATATTGAATTAACTAATGAAATGATATAATTAGTGGTAATTGAATAAAATCAATATTTAGTAAGAAATTATAACATTGGTTTCGAAATGATAAACTTATAAAAATGAGATTGAGAGTTAATGATAGCAATTATTATAAGTTAATCATTTATTTAGTCCATTAAAACCAAATTTGTAATCAATTGCAATGAAACTCAATTCAGTGTTATGTTAGTTTAAATTAAGAAAATAATTGGAAATAATGTTAATTATATTCATAATATGACAATTGGTTAAATGAAAATAATGGATATCAAGTATTATTAATTTATTGGAATTTAAACTTAATAATTGGATTAATTGCAATTAAATGAAATTTAATATTTAATTATTACGTTAACTGAAATTAAGATGGAATTTGAGAATATTAGTGTAATAGATCATGAATCCAATGTTAATTTCATACATTTGGCGACAATGAATTGAATAATAAAATGAAAAGTAAATTTAATGGAAAGAAATTAAATTTATAATTTCTGAATTTAGGGAAATTGAGGTTAACACTGAAATTGATAAATTAATCAACACTAAATTGACATATAAATTTATTTAAATTAGTGTAAATGATTAAGAAATTTAAAAATGATAAAAATTGTCGACTATAGAATTGAAATTGAAAATTTTATTTAATTAATTTAATTAATGTAAAAATAGCCATTTTGGCCACTGACTCGGATTTCGACGAAACCAGTTCATGGATCCGTAACAGTGAATTATTGTAGGATTTCAAGTTTCGTAATGATCGGACTTGTCGTTTGATCGTACAGACCTGAAACGCCTAGAAATCAATTAAATTGAAATCAATCGAAATCAATTTGAAATAACTTGATTTTAGCATAAATTCTTCACACGATGGATTTAGGACTTGAAACCTGTTCCATCGAGTTTAGATTATTCAAAAACATATAATTTGATATATGGGTTAACCCATTTTCATTCCGGAGTCGAAACGGGCTTTTCGGGCCATTTATCGTTCAACGGTCTAAACCAATCGTATCCATTCCTCTATTTTTCAGCTCTACCTATATTTATCTGGTTATAAACCCTACCAGCCTTTCTATTCCTCATTTATGTACGTATATAAAATTTTGTTGCTCCTCTTCCTCAATGGCTGTAACCCTAAAACTCCTCAATCCAATTTCAATTCAGAATCCAACTTCGAACTTTAAACTCCACAAACTATATCGAATTATATATCGATTTGTAGCTCTCGATGAACGCATCTCTGATCCGTAATTTGTTTTCCAAAATGAACCACTGTTTGTCTAGAAATCGGTGATTAAGTCTCAACCGTTCATCGCTCGACGATGAATATCGTCTGATCGACGAATCGACGAAAGGGTTATGTGAAGAGTCGAACGCGTATTGCATCTATGTGGTTTGTCTGGTGATTCGACGGTTAGATTGGGTGCAAAAATTCAATTAGGTTATGCATAAGGTGGTGGCTGTGTTTTTTTTGGGCTCGTCGGCGATTTTTCGTGAATAGAGTGGGACGCGACTCTGTCGCGTGGGGTCGGGGCTGAGCAGAGGTCGTTGGCGACGGTGCTGAGTGGCCGCGATGGCCGGCGTCATTGAGGTGGCAAGGAAATTGTGATGGCAACATGTAATGGGTTGGGCGCGTTTCTCTATATGGTTTCGGCAAAGATGATGTCGTGTTATTGTTGGTAATTTCTTTTATTAATTTTTAATTTTTTTTGAATTTAATTTTCAACTCGCTTTAACATCAATAACTTCTACATACGAGGTCCGATTTATGCACGGTTTCTTACGTTGGGATCGTATTGAAATTCCGGAAATTTTGACACTTGTTTGGTTGGATTCGGAGACTGTTTGAATTTTAGGTTTAAATTGGATATAAATTCAAAAGGTGAGTGTTTTAACCCACTCATAACTTCTAAAATTTCTTACATTTGTTAAATTGACTTATGATGTGATTAGAAGTTAATTGATGACTGTTTGGCATATTTTGAATCATCATCTCAGTTTATTCGAATTTATTTGAATAAAATAGTTATTTAATTTATTTCTGAATATAAACTGCCAGTAAATACCTGTTATTTATTATCTTTTCTATACTGATGTTATTGATTGAATTGGATGATAATTGTGATAAATGTTTAATGATTGATATTGGATGAATGGATGTTGTATTTTATACTATTATAAACTGCAAGTTGTTATGGATTTTATTTCATTCGGGATTACGGTTTGAAGTGATATATAACCGTATTTATATTTTAAATTACGGATTGAAATGATAAATATCCGTATCACTTGACCATAGGATTGAAAATTATATACAGACACCGTGGTCTATATATAAAAATATTTTTGAAATGATTTCTATGATTGTAAAGAAATATACGGTTTTATATAAAAGTTGATTCTAGATATTATATAAATGTTATTTATTCTTGATTTTTAAGCTATGTATAAACTTGTTTAATATAGAATAAGTTTAATAATAAGTTGATTTTTATTGAAGAAAATATGGTTAAGTATTTAAATTTCTTTTTAATATGGAGTTTGTAATGATTTAAATAAATTAAGGTTGGAAGATAAATTGGAAATTTATTTGAAATTGAATTTATTTAAGAATTAAACTCAAATAAGTTTGATTTGAAATTTATTAAATTGGAAATTTTAAAAGGTATGATTTTTATAACTTGATTTTGGGTTAAGGTGAATTAAATGAGTATTTCAAGTATAAAAAAATTGAAGGAAATATTTAGTTATTTGAAATTGGGTTTCATTTAAATAATAATGGATTGATTAAGTAAAATATTTCTAAACTAAGTAATATAAAATTGAATTGTTGAATCGTAATTACCAAACTTATTTTTGAAATTATTGAATACTTAAAGTTTGAAATATATTGAATTTGAAATGGTTTATTCTGTGGATCAATCTATTTTGAAATCGATATAATTTGGAATAGTTTATTTGGAAACTAAATTGAATTGAAATTTATGATTTGCGATTTGGTTAAATTTAAAATTTAGAAATTCGAGTTGCTTTGGAATTGGTTTGCGAAATTGAAGAAGCTAGTTTATTTTATAAAGTATTTTAATATTTTAACCATTTAAGTGGTGGAAGATATGTTTCAAAGATATGAGTTTCAAAGTATTATGATTTGAAAGTGTTATATTTCGAGTGCTTTGATTTCGAAGTGTTATAATGTTGAAAGTGCTATGATTTTGGAAAGGATATAATTAAAATAAAGATGATATTATATTGATTTGGGATTTAATAAAATTATATCATATTGGTTTGGTTTTTGAAATGGAAATAATATCGTATTTATATGGTTTTGAAATGGATATTATATTCTGGTTTTGAAGTATAAATTAATTTGAAACGGCCGCGGTGTTATAATAACGTTTGATTGCTGAAGAGACCGGGTTCGGAAGTTGTCATACTCTCTGCCAACTCCGAAAACCACTTTAACAACCATGTACGCAGTGGAGATTCCAAAATGAAGTAGGATGGTGGCGGTGTTCCTTTGAGGTATACACGCGGACCTGACTCCCATGAGTTGGCATAAGGTGGCTAAACAGGAGCGATTGACGGGCTAAGAAGGTAGCACATTTTATCGGATACACTCCTTCGTTACCATTCGATTACTTTGTGATTGATTGGGGCCCTTTTGATTTTGGGGGTGTGGCTCAAGGTGGGTGGTAGTAGCTGCTATGCGGTACCACCGGCCCGGAAGCGTAATTGGTATATCTACCCTGGCATTGCCTAGTTGTGTCGTGTCACCTACCCTAGCGCGCCTTGTACGAGTTTGATTTGTGTCGTACCTATGGAGTATCCTCCGATAGCCTCCCGATCCGGAGGTATTACGGTACTACATAGACTATTGGCACTATTACGTGTTAAGGGCTATATGGGTAGCCCCTTAACGCTATTTAAAAGTAAGTTTATTATACTATTAGACACTATTATAATAGTGAAGTATTACTACATAGTAAATAGTTTATCGGATCCTTAGGAGATGTGAATCCCGAGCATCTCTTAAGTTACTGCACTCACGTTAGACACTAGATAGGAGATGTCCAATCTCGTAAACATCTCTGACGTCGTTCCGCTCATATTTATTTCTGTTGATTTAACTCACATAAGATCTTTTAGTTCTAACTCGAGTGTTTTGTCTTTTCCAATTCGCTCGGGTCAGCCTGAGCTTTACAGGATTTTGAACACCATATTCTAGAGGACGAAGACGAAGATTTTATTACTATTATTTATTATAGTATCCCACTACATTCATACTATTCTGCTGCATTATTTATTATTCCCTGATATGTGTTGTATAAGTATAATCAAATGTTTTGTAAAACATGTATCATGTCCGATTTCTCGACGTCCGAAAGTCGACATCAATACGCCCACTGTATCGAATGTCGTATAGTTGAATGCTAGAAAACCGAACCGTTAGGGTTTAAAGAAGAAGAAGATAGAAGATGAAACAGGAACAATAACAGAATCTCACATATCGCAGCGGAACAAATATAATAGATAAATGAATATCTTTAAAACAAAGAACTATATCAGTTATTACATTACATCTCATTACATTATCTGAGTGTTACAACAACAAACAGCGGAAAAGAATATAACATATACTAGTGTTATGCTTCGCCATTCAACTTGCTCCCGATCTCCTCAGCATCTCTATTTTGACTTCGCTCCAGAATAATGATAACCTGATTCTAGGCTGCCCGTGTGGAAAATTGCGGGCACCCAGAGTTTAGAAAGGGAATAATAAACTCCAAGTCAGTCATGGGACTGGTGTGAGACCTCAAAACAATTATTTTCCACAAAGAAAAAGAAAAGAAAAGAAATCTGCTATGCTTTTTAGAAAATGAAACTACTATAAGGCCTCCCGCCACACACACAATGCAAACGCGGAATTGGAGGAGATATCTCCTTATGATAGTCAAACATGCTTGATATGCAAAATCTTTCCGATATTATCATTAGTGCATAGTGCAGAAAACTTTTCGAAAATATAATATTAATCTTAGCCTGCATTGACATTTCGTACAGTGCCTACTATAGCTACCATCTAAACAGTGGTGACCACCATAAGTAAATGGCAGGTTATACAACTAAAACCGTAAAGAGCTCGTATTGGATGATTGGATTTCCAACAAATGGTCAGGCAAAGGAACTTCCCACATAAAATGGAACGCTTCTGGAGGGACGTCTCTGAGAACCTAACCGGATCTCTGCTACACAAGGCCGGGTTACTTCTGTAACTAGGTAACAACTGACACGAGTATGCCATCCTCGGTCGTTACCGACCTTTATCCGAGGGACCTCAATCCAATAACCACACGGTAAAGTATCTGGGCTCCATACCATGATGCCACTTTTTGTAAAAAATCAACTTAAGTAAATATCTAGGCTCCATACCATGATATCACTTTTTATCCAGAAGGAAATGGTCACACCCTTAGGGGAGCTACCCCCAAATAACCTTGCTGCCACGATTCCTGTTTCGACCATTACCGGGTTGGGAGGCTCGATGAAGTCATGTCCACAAAGCCATGCTTCGATCACAAATGATCAACAAATGATCATCAACACACAGCGGCACTTAGCATGCCACATTATCAAATTGGGAATGTATCACTAGTAACCACCAACTACATAACCTCTAAGCTCGTACGTCTCAGAGAAGGGTGTTAAGCTAAGAGAATAAATTCTCCGCCACCAACAGATATGTATTTGATAGAGACCAGCCTTACATCTCAAAGTGTAATGTCAGACACACATCCATACAAGTCTGTTCCTGGTTCGAACAGAACCGAAGGCACTTTCGAAGAAGCCCTTGCAAAATCGAGTATTCACAATCCCGATCGGACTTCCCATCACTTAGGGAATCTCTAAACCGGCGTGACTCGGTGCAGAGACAATCGACGGGTTATCCTTTCGTTCTCGAAAATACCCGGTCTTCACCACCGGTCTTCAAATGCTATCCATATCGACGTATCATTATTCGAAATGGGTTACATGACACAAAGTCCTCTCCCGGTTAAACCGAATAATGAGCGTAAATTTAAAAACATATGGATGTGGGATTTCCGTTAAGTCACAACTTATTATCCAAACTTTTCTCTCAAATGGTTTAAACAAATTACCATTTCAAATCTTTCTAAATAAAAGGTTCATCTCACAAAGTTCACCCAGTTTCACAAAGATCCATTCATGGAATTCAAAACAATTTCCATTTCGAATTGGATTAACTCATCCAATCTTTCAGTTTAAGATTTAATTCATAACTTTCAACCCTTTCCAATTCAAAAAGATAAACCATTTAAAATCCTCTTAGATTTCAAAACAAGATTTAATCGTCTTCACAAAGGTTAATTCATAGTTTTTCAAACTATTTACAATTTCATTTCAAACTTGAAATCTTTCGACACAAATTGGAAATCCTTTCTTTTTATGAAAGCTATTATTATTTGAAACAAATAGTTTTCGTTTTGGGAAAAACCGATTACAAATTACATAATTTAAACCATTCAAGTATGCACTTGGATTTAAATTTAAATTTCCAAAACCATACTTTTTAAATGGTTAAAAACTTATATAAACATCTTTATAACTTGTATAATCCTTTTAGACCATAATTTCCAAATCATTCCTAACTTGGAAAACCATTTCCAATTCAACTTAAACTTCCTTTAATACAAATTGGAAATTCATTTCTTATATGAAAGCTTATATCGTTCGAAAACAAATAGTTTTTATTTCAGAAAAATCCAATTTCATTTATACAAGTTAAAATCTTTGGGTTAATTTAAATTCCCAAAGCAACACTTTCTAAAATAGTTTATATTCATGTAAACATACATAACCTTTTTAAAATCATAGGTTCCCAACATAAAATTAAATTTCAAATTTTTAATTCAAATTTAAATCAAATTTCAAAGCAAAATTAAGTTATTCAAAAACAACTCTTTATTTTAAAATTCCTTTTCAAAAAAAAATTCCACTTTAAATCCTACTTATTTCCAAAACCATTTGGATTCAAAAATTCAATTCTAAAATTATTTCAAAAAAACTATGACTTAACCAATTTCCACGTGCAATCCATATTCGTGTGTATATAGTGTAGTCCAGGGGTTTAACACAATAGTGCGCAACATCAACCATCACAGATTCAATCATATTAACATCGATAAGCGGTATAATCCATAACGCTTATCTTCATTCACAGACTCGTAGATAAAATAAATTTATCAATGAGATATATCATAGAATATAAATAAAATTACTATTTGCGAGGAATCCAGTTGGATCCCTCCAACCTGTTTCCCTGCATCCACATATATTAGCACAACCAATAAATATCGATTCAATCTGATAATAATTATCATATTTAGCTAAACAACCAATCAAACATTTAAATATTAGCTATTTAAATTAACTGGTATCTAGATTTGAGTGAGATTAACTCACCTTGGGTTTTCGACGAGCGTTCAAATTTTAATTAAATCAAACGATGTTTGATTTAATCTAAATTTTTACTTGTTTCGAATAATTCCAGAATTCTCCACTGCGTAGTACTCGTCGCTACGATTCCGGTGCCACCAGTTTCGTCGAAATCTGATAATATATGCACGAGATGTGAATTTATAAACTTTGTATAGTATTTTAAAACAAATTTTTTTCTATACTACAAACCCTACGAAATCAGGGCCGCCAAAATCAAGAGAGGAAATCAAACTGCCTATCTCCATCTTCTTCGTTCGCTACTACTGCTGCGCGAACCCATCTTCGGCCGCTCCATTTGACAAAAAAATCGAAGCCCTTACAACCATCGATTCACCGATCAGGCACCGCCATTTGAACGCCCACACTCTCCACCACCTACAGCCCAAATCTGATCAAACTCGACGGCCTCTGCCCCTCGTATTTCGTGTGCAAACGTACCACATTCGAGTACATGAAGCCATCGATCCACTTCGTCAAATCACATCTCGACCATTGGATCTAAAGAGATCGAGAAGCTCTTCGTTTCTCTAGTTGGTAATTTTTGAAGAAAGTTGATGGATTTCGAGAAAAATGAGGAGGAAGGAGATTGCTTATCGGCCATGGATAAGAAATGAAGACGACGGCTCGAAAACCACTAGGGTTTCGGCCCTACAAAAACGTGTTATATAAACGTTAATAATTATTATTTTAATATTAAATCCATTATAAAGCAACTTTTCAAACGATCTCCAAACAACGCGTGCCGACGGGCGTCTCTAAGGTTATACCCACGTTCCGAACACAATGGAACATGTTTCGGAGGCTAATTTGGTCGTATGCATGAGTTACGGAAATAAACGATAAATTTTAAATTAAATCGATTAAATTAGTTTCTATGCGTTTTGAGCTGCCAGAGTCAAACGACAACTCTGATTGCTACGAAAATTGAAATCCGATAATAACTAACTATTACGGATCCAATGGAACTGGTTTCGTCGAATTCCGAGACTGTGTATCGAAAGGCTATTTTAACCCGTCGATAAATTCGAGCGATTTCCGAAATTTGTCAAAATCGCTTAAAATTTCACCTTTAAAATTTTATTTACTCTATTATAAATCGTATAGATTTCATAATTACATTAGAAACAATTCTGATTCACTTCGAACCAAAATTTGATTATTTGCATTATTATATTATTAAATTCCCTTATTAAATTAATACAAAATCCCAAATCTTAATTTTATTGACTTTTAATTCTATCCAAAAGTCCAACATCGCTATTTAAATTCAAATAGACTTAAAATAAATTTTAGGAACCAATTCATAACCATTTATATCCAGATTCACCAATTACCAAATATTTAAATATTATCATTCAAATCCAATTAAATTACCGTATTTGAAATTTAACTAGTTCTATTAATTTAACGAAAATCTTTTTACCTCAAAATCAATTCAAAATCCACATTTAACATTTAAAATGAATTAAATGTTCAAAATTTACAACTAGAAATTCTGGGTCATTACATCCTTCCCCCCTTAAAAGAATTTCGTCCCGAAATTTACTAAGGTAAGAAGATGCTACTAAACTCATTTACTGACCCAAACTTACATTTACTTCACAAAAACTTTTAGATCGATTCCAAAATCATTTGCTTATTTTAAACTAAAAGCTTTGTTCTCATTATCCTTTCAAAAACAACTTTACTAGTTAACCAAAAATTTCAAAATTTTCAAAAAAAAATTAACTCCCAAAATTTTGGAAAATTTTTGGCAGCGTCTCCTTTGTACGGAGGAGCTTTTGCAATATCACAATAGATATAAATATATATACATCGACCCATACGGTCGGAAAACCAAAAACAGTTCATATTTTCTATTTTTATTGCGTAGGCGTACCTTTTGATTAGCATTTTAAAAGCATGCGACTAATTTATATTGCATATACGCGCTCCAACTCTATCGATCGCTTCCCATACCTGTACTTACTCAACAAACACATCAGTTTTTAATAATATGAGAATTTATTAACATTCTATTCATTAATCTAGCCAAATACATAATTAACATGTTAACCATATTTGAACAACAATCCAAAGATTTAAATTCAATTCCAAATTAATTTACAATCAAATCTTTATTTCAAATTTGATACATTTTCCTTTCTTTATGATTCACTTGCATCTATAAACAAATCCACTTATTAAAATTTCAATCCATTCCAATTGATTTAAAAACCAATTTTATTCACCTTTTCAAATCAATTCACTTCCATTTACGACAAACGACTATTTTCTTGTGCAAATTCTAGTGTTGTTTATACAAACAACAATTACATAAGCTTATACCAATTTCAATTAATTCATCTCGATCTAATATATTCAAACTAACTTCATTTACTTTCCTTAATTTATTAGCTTTGTTTACAACAAAACGATTAATCTCAATGCAAATTTGATGTCATTCAAGCAAATAATAATTACTGAAGTTTATAACCATTTTAATTAATTCCAATTTGCTTAAGTTTTTTCATACATCAATTCTTTATTTCCATTTTAGATTGATTTTCATTCAATCAAATTCCAATCCATTACAAATTTTAACTCAGTTTATTCACTTATTCAATCCATTTAAAACTTATTTTATTAACAATGAGACCACTTTAAATCATGTCACTCATTTGAATTTATTTATAATTCAGACCCTCACTATTTTAATCTAATTCCATTATTCATTCACACTCTCAACTTTTTATTGCCAAAATTAAATCCCATACCAGAACTGGGTTTTTATTTTTCTTTTCAAATTTTACAACCTACCATTATCCATTTCAATACAAATTCCATTTAATTTAGTTTACTATAGATCCATCTTCAAGCTTCTCTTTATTTAATTTAGCTTACACTAAAATCGTTCTTAACAATTCCTTTGGATTTGTTGAGTTAAAATCTTATTCATACAATATCCCTTCAACTAAATTAAATTTTCTTTCAATTCAATTCTTTTCCAATTCTAATTCAAGTTTAACTAAATTTTATTTTGCCAACTTACATTCATTCCACTTCATTTTCTACTTAAATAAGAATTGAATTCCATTCAATATTATTTATAACACAACTGAATTTTGATTTCAATTTAATCCAAATTTAACTTAATTTCTTTTTAACTTAAATTAAATCTAATTCAGTCCAATTTTATTTCTCCATTCACTTTAAATTTTTTCTTCAAAATATATAAGTTCAAAACTTATTTACTAACTTAGGTCCATTCACATCTTATATTTTTCTTTACTTTATCACACTTAACATCCATTTAGGATTTAGTTTGAATTCACCATGCCATTCAACTATTTCGCATTTGTGATTATAATTCCATTTTCTATTTATATGTTCATCAACTTATTTACTTAAAAGCTTATATTTCTCATTTGAGTTATTACCATCTGATAATCACAATTCCAGATTATCTATATAACACTTAGTAGCTTAAGGATATAAATTTTCATTACACAATTATAATCATTTTACATTTCAACTTTATATCCAATTTGATTCAATTTCAAATTCCAGTTTTATTTAACTTATCTTAAGTTAAATTCAAATATATTTTATTCACCACCATTTTCTCAAGTTAAATTTTAATTCCAGGAGTAAAATTTTCATTTTTTCTTTCTTTTTCAAATCATCTTCACTTTATAGGTTCAATAGTTGATTTATCTTAACTTTCACATTATTTAAATAGTGTTTCCGGAAATCAATTATCCGGATTTATTTCAAAACCATTTTGAAATAATAATCGACTCATACCTACTTGGTACATCAAATCAAATCTAAACAGATATCATACCCAATTACTATAGAAGCAATCCATCACTTTAGAAACTCGAAAATGAATTCTAATGATGTAGCCATCATCATCCGGATTATTTTCCAGCGACTGAAATGAGTTCAGTGCTTCCTTACTTACACAAATTCCTTTCAAAACAATTCTCATTCAAAAATACTTCCCAAATTAATACTCTATTATTGCCTTCAAACACTTTGGAAAACATTTCAAACATTCCCAAGGTTTTAAATTCCCAAACCTTTGTTTTAAATTCTTTTTAAACACTTTTCAAAATTCCTGGGATTTAAATTCTGGTTTAATTCAAATTTAGTTATTATTCTTTTGGATAAATCATACTTATACAATTTTATTTGGTTAACCTTTTCAAACTCTAGATTCTTATATTTGATTATAACATTAACAACCAAACATCCAAATATATACAATATTTTCAGAAAAATTATTCCCTTTATATCAAAATATAATTTTGGGTAAAATTATTTCAATTTACCCCACCTAAAACAATACCATGTCAGTTTATCTTGTTTAAAATTTTAGAAACCCCTATCGATACGGTTGTACTTTCCGTACCGACCACTCAACCAATAAGTCAACACAGTATAAAAACAATTTTATATTCACTAACAAATACGCGCTCATATCTATTATTACACTCAAACTCATTCTAGAGTACTACTGACTCTATCTCTAATGAGTAAAACCCAACAGAGCCAAGATTGTCGTTAAACCAAATGCTCTGATACCACATGTAACATGTCTAATTTCTCGACGCCTGAAAGTCGACATCAATACGTCCACTGTATCGAATGCCGCATAGTCGAATGCCGGAAAACCGAACCGTTAGGCTTTAAAGAAGAAGAAACAGAAACAATAACAGAATCTCACATATCGCAGCGGAACAAATATAATAGATAAATGAATATCTTTAAAACAAAGAACTATATCAGTTAATACATTACATCACATTACATTATCAGAGTGTTAGAACAACAAACAGCGGAAAAGAATATAACATATACTAGTGTTACGCTTCGCCATCCAACTTGCTCCCGATCTCCACAGCATCTCTTTTCTGACTTCGCTCCAGAATAACGATAACCTGACTCTAGGTTACTCGTGTGGAACATTACATCACATTCCATTATCAGAGTGTTACAACAACAAACGGCGGAAAAGAATATAACATATACTAGTGTTACGCTTCGCCATCCAACTTGCTCCCGATCTCCACAGCATCCCTTTTCTGACTTCGCTCCAGAATAACGATAACCTAACTCTAGGCTGCCCGTGTGTAAAATTGTGGGCATCCAGAGTTTAGAAAGGGAACAATAAACTCCAGGTCAGTCATGAGACTGGTGTGGGATCTCAAAACAATAATTTTCCACAAAGAAAAAGAAAAGAAAAGAAATCCGCTATGCTTTTTAGAAAATGAAACTACCATAAGGCCTCCCGCCACGCACACAATGCAAACGCGGAATCGGAGGAGATTTCTCCTTATGATAGTCAAACTTGATTAATACGCAAAATCTTTCTGATATTATCATTAGTGTATAGTGCAGAAAACTATTCCAAAATATAAGATTAATCTTAGTCTGCATAGACATTTTGTACTATGCCTACTATAGCTACCATCTAAACAATGGTGACCACCATAACTAAATGGCAGGTTAAACAACTAAAACTGTAAAGAGCTCGTATTGGATGATTGGATTTCCAATAAATGGTCAGGCAAAGGAACTTCCCACATAAAATGTAATGCCTCTGGAGGGACGTCCCCGAGAACCTAACCAGATCTCTGCTACACAAGGCCGGGTTACTTCTGTAACTAGGTAACAACTCACACGAGTATGCCATCCCCTGGTCGAGGGCCCTCAATCCAACAACCACACAGTAAAGTATCTGGGCTCCATACCATGATACCACATTTTATAAAAAAATCAATATAATTAAATATATGGGCTCCATACCATGATATCACTTTTTGTACAGAAGGAAATGGTCACGCCCTTAGGGGGAGCTACCCCCAAATAACCTTGCTGCCACGATTCATGTTTCGACCATTACCGGGTTGTGAGGCTCGACGAAGTCACATCCACAAAGCTACGCTTTTTCGTAAAGCCATGCTTCGATCACAAATGATCGACAAATGATCATCAACACATAGCAGCACTTAGCATGCCATATTACCAAATTGGGAATTTATCGATAGTAACCATCAACTACATAACCTTTGAGCTCGTACGTCTCAGAGAAGGGTGTTAAGCTAAGAGAATAAATTCTCCGCCACCAACAGATATGTATTTGATAGAGACCAGCCTTACATCTCAAAGTGTAATGTCAGACACACATCCATACAAGTTTGTTCCGGGTTCGAACAGAACCGAAGGCACTTCTGAAGAAGCCCTTGCAAATCCGGGTATTCACAATCCCGATCGGACTTCGCATCACTTAGGGAATCTCTAAACTGGCGTGACTCAGTGCAGAAACAATCGACGGGTTATCCTTTCGTTCTCGAAAATACCCGGTCTTCACCACCGGTCTTCAAATGATATCCATATCGACGTATCATTATTCGGAATGGGTTATATGACACAAAGTCCTCTCCCGGCTAAACCGAATAATGAGCGTAAATTTAAAAACATATGGATGTGGGATTTCCGTTAAGTGACAACTTATTATCCAAACTTTTCTCTCAAATGGTTTAAAAAAATTACCATTTCAAATCTTTTTAAATAAAAGATTCATCTCACAAAGTTCACCCAGTTTCACAAAGATCCATTCATGGATTTCAAAACAATTTCCATTTCAAATTGGATTAACTCATCCAATCTTTCAGTTTAAGATCAAATTCATAACTTTCAACCCTTTCCAATTCAAATCTTGTATGTGGAAGATATACCATTTAAAATCCTCTTAGACTCCAAAACAAGATTTAATCGTCTTCACAAAGGTTAATTCATACTTTTCCAAACTATTTACAATTTCATTTCAAACTTGAAATCTTTCGACACAAATTGGAAATCCTTTCTTTTTATGAAAGCTATTATTATTTGAAACAAATAGTTTTCGTTTGGGAAAAACCAATTACAAATTACATAAGTAAAACCATTCCAGTATAAAACTTGGATTTAAATTTAAATTTCCAAAACCATACTTTTTAAATGGTTAAAAACCAATATAAACATCTTTATAACTTCTATAATCTTTTTAGACCATAATTTCCAGGTCATTCCTAACTTGGAAAACCATTTCCAATTCAACTTGGACTTCCTTTAATACAAATTGGAAATTCATTTCTTATATGAAAGCTTATATCGTTCGACAACAAATAGTTTTTATTTCGAGAAAATCCGATTTCATTTATACATGTTAAAATCTTTGGGTTAATTTAAATTCCCAAAGCAACACTTTCTAAATTGGTTTAAATTCGTGTAAGCGTATATAACTGTTTTAAAATCATAGGTTCCAAACATAGAATTCAATTTCAAATTTTTAATTCAAATTTAAATCAAATTTCAAAACTAAATTAAGTTATTCAAAAACAACTCTATATTTTGAAATTCCTTTTCAAAAGTTTTTTCCACTTTAAATCCGATTTATTTCCAAAACCATTTGGATTCGAAAATTCAATTCTAAAATTATTTCAAAAAAAAAGTGACTTAACCAATTTCCACGTGCAATCCATATTTGTGTTTGTATAGTGTAGTCCAGGGGTTTAACATAATAGTGCGCAACATCAACCATCACAGATTCAATCATACTAACATCGATAAGCGGTATAATCCATAGCGCAAATCTTCATTCACAGACTCGTAGATAAAATAAATTTATCAATGAGATATATCACAGAATATAAATAAAATTACTATTTGTGAGGAATCCAGTTTGATCCCTCCAACCTATTTCCCTGCATCCACAGATATTAGCACAACCAATAAATATCGATTCAATTTGATAATAATTATCATATTCAGCTAAACAACTAATCAAACATTTAAATATTAGCTATTTAAATTAACTGGTATCCAGATTTGAGTGAGATTAACTCACCTTGGGTTTTCGACAAGCGCTCAAATTTAAATTAAATCGAACGGTTTTCGATTTAACCTAAATTTTTACTTGCTCCAAATAATTCCAGAATTGCTCCACTGTGTAGTACTCGTCGCTACGATTCCGGCTCCGCCAGTTTCATCGAAATCTGATAACGTATGCACGAGATGTGAATTTATAAAGTTTGTATAATATTTTAAGACAAAATTTTTTTTCATATTACAAACCCTACGAAATCACGGCTGCCAAAATCAAGATAGGAAATCAGGCCGCCTATCTCCATCTTCTTCGTTCGCTACTACTGCTGCACGAACCCATCATCGGCCGCTCCATTTGACAAAAAATCGAAGCCCTCACAACCATCGATTCACTGATCAGGCACCGCCATTTGAACGCCCACACTCTCCTCCACCTACTGCACAAATCCTGTCAAACTCGACGGCCTCTGCCCCTTGTATTTCGTGCGCAAACGTATTACGTTCGACTCCATGAAGCCATCGATCAACTTCGTCAAATCACATCTCGACCGTTGGATCTAAAGAGATCGAGAAGCTCTTTGTTTCTCTAGTTGGTAATTTTGAAGAAAGTTGATGGATTTCGAGAAAAATAAGGAGGAAGGAGATTGCTTATCGGCCATGGATAAGAAATGAAGATGACGGCTCGAAAGCAACTAGGGTTTC
Organism: Allium cepa; assembly: GCA_030765085.1. Taxonomy (NCBI): domain Eukaryota; kingdom Viridiplantae; phylum Streptophyta; class Magnoliopsida; order Asparagales; family Amaryllidaceae; genus Allium; species Allium cepa. The sequence goes on from CM060944.1 coordinate 242,075,486, forward strand.
GGCCCTAGAAAAACATGTTATATAAACGTTAATAATTATTATTTTAATATTAAATCCATTATAAAGCAACTTTTTAAACGATCTCCAAACAACACGTGCCGACAGGTGTTTCTAAGATTATACCCACATTCCGAATACAATGGAACATGTTTCGGAGGCTAATTTGGTCGTATGCGCGAGTTACGGAAATAAACCATAAATTTTAAATTAAATCGATTAAAATAGTTTCTATGCGTTTTGAGCTGCCAGAGTCAAACGACAACTCCGATTGCTACGAAAATTGAAATCCGATAATAACTAACTATTGCGGATCCAATGGAACTAGTTTCGTTGAATTCCAAGACTGTGTCCCGGAAGGCTATTTTAACCCGCCGATAAATTCGAGCGATTTCCGAAATTTGTCAAAATCGCTTAAAATTTCACCTTTAAAATTTTATTAACACTATTATAAATCGTATAGAATTCATAATTACATTAGAAACTATTCTGATTCACTTTGAACCAAAATCTGATTATTTGCATTATTATATTATTAAATTCCCTTATTAAATTAATATAAAATCCCAAATCTTAATTTTATCGACTTTTAATTCTATCCAAAAGTCCAACATCGCTACTTAAATTCAAATAGACTTAAAATAAATTTTAGACACCAATTCATAACCATTTATATCCAGATTCACCAATTATCACAATTCCAAATATTTAATTATTATTATTCAAATCCAATTAAATTACCGTATTTGAAATTTAACTAATTCTATTAATTTAACTAAAATCTTTTTACTTCAAAATCAATTCAAAATCCACATTTAACATTTAAAATGAATTAAATGTTCAAAATTTACAACTAGATATTCTGGTCGTTACAAAACAGCTTCATGAACTGTTATTTGATTATTATATTCTATCATTCCGCTGTGAGATTCGGTTTTGTTTTATTTCTTTCTCTGCTTTCCTTACCCCTATAACAATCTGCTCTTTTGTATAGTTTGTGTCTGACATGTGTGGTTTATCGTCGATTTAAAGCGTATAAAAAGGCGGGATGTTACATGACTTTATTAGTCCCATTAATGATTTTTTCCAATCTAAATTTCTACCATCTCTTAAAGTAGTTATAAAGCTTTCTGACTGGCCTTCAAGGTTTAAATGAAATTTGTATTAAACCTATGTGAATAAGTTTGTGTTTGCATATAAGGCAGTGAATCTTATTCACTTTGTAACGACCCGCTATTTTGGACTATTCGCATCCGCACATATCGAACTTGAATAATTTAAAATACCGAATTGTTAATTTAAATTTGGCAAAACTCAGATATACGGTAAATAAATAATCACAGAATCACAGACACAGAGTATAATATGCAGCGGAAGCAAAAGATAGTACACTACACCAAATTGATGATTTTGCAACATTTTGTATTTGTAAATTTCTAACGCTTACAAATGTTACAAACTACTAACAGTTAATAAGTGTTAGAATAGCTGAAAAAGCGTTGGTAAAAATAAATAATTTTCTATATAAACTTTACAACGCATTACTTGTGATATATAACACAAATAAGTGTTACAATGATTGGTAAATTTGTAAATAATTCATGATCAAGTGCACTTGTTTGTAATTTACTGTACGTTTCATTTCCCATGCTTATACATTCCCATTCTCATTTTTGGCCGCACTTTTTTTATTTTCAATTTAGGTTTCTTCTTCCCAGCTGCTCTTTACCCTAGTTACGCTCGTTTCAATTGCTGCTCGAATCGAAGTTGAGCCTAAACCCTAGTTACCCTCATTTCAACCATGGCCATTCCGTACTACCAAATCAAGTCCAAACAACCATGGCCATGCCTCATTCACGTTTAAAGGAGGAGGTGGATTTGGGTTTGAGCAAATTCGTGGATTGAAGGTGGCCGGTCAGTGGTAAGGGGGCGATTCAGTGTTCCTCTCAGCTCTAAATGTCTCCCTATGCACCAATGGACGCATCATCTGCTCATTTATTGTGCTGCCTCATCTCACTGTGAGTAATTATATTCCCAGTCTTGTCTAATACTACTTTGATTATTCAGATTAATTGGTATGGTATAGGATGAAGAGGGGAATTGGGCGACGAGAGCAATCGCTGCACTAATTGATGGACTTGAAGCTGTCACCATAAAAATAGTTGATTGGCATGCTGGGGTATCTGTTGACCTTTCCATCTCCTATTTCTCTCCTGCTAAAATCAACGTATGTCGTTTTATTTTATTCATTTGCTCCAACTTTTGCATTATTGTTGTATAATCTTGTATATTCTCGACAATGGTATGTTGATTCTCTTTAATAAAAGATATATTGATTTATCAAGTATAACTTAGTCCTCTATATTAAGCCCCAAAATTGCACAAAATCCTATTTTGTTTGTTCATCTTATTTTATTTTCGGGTTGTTTGTAAAAATATTGATGGTCTGGTCTCCGTAAATAATAAGTTGTCTAACGACATGTATTTGGGAGCCCAAACTGGGAATGATGCTTTATGGTTTATAAGTGTTAGAATGACTGGATATGTAGGTTTATAATTGGAGTCATTCAACCTATACATTACCTTTACTGAAAAGAAAATTTCCATTTGCTTAACTTTGGAGGTACGTTGGTAATGAAATTCAACAGGTACGTGCCCTAGTGAAATAATATCATAACAATGGAATAACTTGTTGGACATTTCAATAAGCTAAGGTAAATTTCCTATTCACCTTAGTAAGATAGCCATGTTTTTTTTGGTAATTATGGGAGTCTAAATACTTATTTAAGTTGGATTTAAAGCAACTTTTCTAAACAAACTTCTGTAATGCTCAAGTCAGTGGGAAACTTTTTCCTATGATCAACTGATATGACTGGCCATTGTCTTTATGTCAGGATAGATGTCTTTACGTCAGGATAGAAATTTGATCATCATTCTAGTTGTTAAAGTCAGTGGGAAACATTTTCTTATGATCAGGAGGTATGACAAAATATTGTCGGATATGATTCATGAACCAAATCATTAACTTATGAGATATACATAGTTGTTCCCACTACTTGAATACGAGTTAAAATAGTTTACAGACTCATTTTAGTTTATAATACTGTAACTAAAAATGAATTTAATCGATGGTTGTTAGTTTTTTGGATGCTAATTTTATGTGGAAAAGAGGAAATTTTATCTGCATGCCGCCATGAATGTTTAATAGATGGAAGGGTTTTAGTTTTAGCAAGTTGTATTGATTGTTATGGAGTGATACATGGTGTAATCTAGGGGTTTTCCTTTTTGTATTGCCGGCTTAAAGGTTTCTTGAGATTTGGGTATAGTAGCTGGTGCATGCACCCGAGCGTTCGCTTTTTGTATGTGTTTGGGCCGCCTGGGCCGGCTATTTTTGCTTGTGCAGTTTATTTCAAAGGTATAAAGAGCCATTTTATAAAAAAATGTATTTATCGAAAGTGATTCCATAAAGAGGAATAAAATCAATTTTACACAGAGAAGATTTTCAAGAACAGCTCCACATCTATGAAAATTACAATTCAAAAGTGTACAGGAAATAATGCTGTTTGGATGACTAAATCTTCATTTTCACATACCTATAGCATGGTGATCGACCAATCAATAATCCTACTCCTCAACCTTTTGTAGACTTTTTTTCCAGCTTGAGGTTTTATTAACATGTATTGGTTGGTTCAAGTTTTTAAGAAATTCATATTTCTTGAATGCTACCATTGGTATTTGGTTTGTGCCTAAATTCCTTTTTCCTTTCTTGGAAACTAACATGTAGATTATTTTTGGCTTTCCTATTATGTCTTTCTAATTACTTGTATTAATATTTATTTTTGATGTTACTATTTGTATGGCAATTGCAGATCCATTCTACTGCTAGCATCTTGGATAAGAACAATTTGATCAAGTATGATAGGAAGAGTGGCTATTTCCAAGTTACTAACATTGATAGAATTACAAGTAATTACAATATAACTCATGTAACAATAGCTACATACAATGAGTACTTAAAGCCCACAACAGATGATACTGAACTATTGCGTATCGTCTCCGTCAGTGAAGAATTTAAGCGTCTGTCAGTTAGGCAAGATGAAAAGATGGAATTGACAAAGCTTATTGATACCATGCCCGTTCCTGTGAAAGAAAGCTTGGAAAAACTAAGTGCCAAAGTCAATGTTCTTGTACAGACTTATATATCACAATTGAAGCTTGAAGGGCTTTCACTCACATCTGATATGGTGTATATCGGATTGGTATGTTTTACATGCAAAGTTTGTGCTGATGCATTTGTTGAATAATAGTGTGCGTCTTAATGAGTTTACAGTTGATCTTGCAATTTCGTATTTTATCAATTTAGCATTTTAGGTAAATTGATTTAGGGGTAACATGTTGGTTTTACTTAACACTTGAATTATGTGGTAGGGATATTTTTGGTAGTTTGTAGGAAACTAGAAATAATTGCTTATCACTCTACTCGTATTTTTACTAGAAGCACAACTAAAGTAGAAACTATGTAATGGTTGATGATGCAAGTCCTTCCAAAAGTATAGTCTAACCTTTATTCTCTTTTATACGGTGGACATGACATAAGTTCTCTGTTGCATTGGTTTGTTCTAGTAATATAAGCTTTGATTTACTATAATGAGCTTATATAAGCTCTATAACATTGGTGGTTTGTTAAATATGAATACCTTTTAAATTGTATGTCATATATTTATGTATCAGGCATCGCTGAATGCTTGTCAATATACCTTTAGTACCTCTACATGGTGCATATGCACAATGAGTAACTATATATCTTGATATTCACCTTCATCTACTCTAAGCTTCATGGTCAAATAACAACAAAGAATATAAAATCCTATATAGTAAAACTAAAACAATAGGTGCTCTAAGCTTCACGGTCACACCAGTTCATGCCCTTCAACTAAATAACGCGTAGATAATCAATTACAGAAACTCTATACTAGAAATTAGTTTCAGTAAGATCTACAATCATTTGGTCACTCTATTAGACATTTTGATTCATCATGCAAGCATGGTCCACAACCATCACAACTCCCCAATGTTTAGCCTTTTTTAACTATTCCCCCTAAAATTTCTTTACCTCATCATCCAGTTAGGCGGTGGATTCCCTAGCCTTTGGAACTTGCATCAGAATCTGACAAGCTTGCCTCTGACCTTTAGTATATGCAAGTTTGTGTATGTATATGTCAATGATTTTTTTTTAATTAACGACTTTGGCATATATAAAAATTCTCGCTAGGTGTAATGTATACATCACCACTGTCCACTGATATGTTTGTCTGTCAACCACAAAAGATAAACGTAAAGTAGAAAGTTCCTATTCAAAGATGTAAAAAGAACCAAGATTACATAGATTAATTAGAACATAGGCTGTGATAACACAAAACGAAAACGTAATAACCGGGAACCATTGCCTACAACTCAAACTTAACTATTCCAGATTTTAACATTATGGTAATGACTGTGTTGTAGGTGGCAGTTTAATGATAGTGCCTCTGATTTTAAAAGTAGTAATATGGAGGCAGTATGCACAGGTTAAGGTGATGGGTGAGATTGAATAAGGTGGCGGGGATGGCAGTGAATGGTGATGAATTGGAAGTGTTTTGGTTGTTGTGAGGTGATAATGGTATGCAGTGTTGGACAGAGAGGGTGAATGAAAGAAGTAAAACAACAATGTGAAGTATTTGCTAAGTTCAAATTTGTTGTATGTAGTGGGATGGATGGACTGTATGATGGTGGTGGGTTGTATGTAAGGCAGTGGCGATAGGAAGTTATGCAGAGAGGTGAAGTATTTGGTAATGACAGTGTTAGTGGAGTTGGTGACAGTAGTTATGTAGAGGAGGTATGTGGCAGGTAGTGAGTTGTACTGATCAGGTCGAGGCAGTAGTTATGAGCAGGTGTTAAGGTGATGGAGGATAATGGTGATATTGTGTAGGTGGGCTGATGGTGAAGTGCATAGGGTAGTTTGTTGTGTAGTGGAATAGTTTGTGGAATAGTAAGATGCACTGTTGTATGTAAGTGTGCAAGTGTGCAAGTTGTTGTTTGATTAAATTAAGCATCACATTGCATTGCATACATTTTCATACTAAATAAATCTTATAAATCCAGTGTGCATTGCAAGCTGTTATTTTTGTTCAGGTGAACTATTGTGGTGTGCAGAAGAGGATGCAGCGGTGAGGAAGAGGTGTAGCAAGGAGGAACAGGGACAGGTGTGGTCAGGGGGTTTGGCAGTAGGATGAGATGTGAGGCGGCTGTGCCGATGAGTGAACTTTTTGCAGTGTTGTTGAATGGTTGCAGCAGTTATGGTGGGTGAATGAAATTGACGTATGTCAAGTAGAGGAGGCTATATGCACAGTTGTTGTAGAGGGTATGTGTGTAACAGGCGATGTTGGTTGGTCTGTTGTTTGAAGTTTTTTTTACCGTGAAGGTATCTTCTTGCTTGTGTGTAGCTGTTTTGAAGTGTTGAGTGTACTGATATGGATGGTGTAGTGCACAGTTTAAAGGTAGGGTCTAGTTGTTCCTGGTGGAAGGGCAGGGCATGTTGTATTGTATGGTTTGTGTGTGGTTGACGGTGAATGTAGTTTGGCTTGTGTAATGTTGACAGTGAATGTACAGAGAAGTGGATGTTGATGATCAGGCAGAGTTGATGGACAGTTGCACTGCTGACGCTCTGGTTGATGTAAGCAGGTTGTGACAACAATGTGGAAGGCAGTTTTGTAAAAAAAAAGTAAATGTAAAAATGTAAATGTAAATTTTTAAGTAATAAAATATTTTTTGTTTTGAAATTACGTATTTTTTTGTACATATGGAAACCATTATTTGCAGTGTGTTCATATTTAAGATTTATTTCTTTGTGATATGAAAACCATTATTTGCAGTGTGTTTATATTTGAACTTTGCGTTTAAGTTATGGTGTATATATATATGTGTGTGTTACTAAATAATCATTTTCCAACACTTATAAGCGTTACCGTGTATTTCTATACCAACACTTATAAGTGTTACCGTGTATTTCGTTACCAACACTTATAAGCGTTACCGTATATTTCTGTACCAACACTTATAAGGGTTACCGTATATTTCGTTACCAACACTTATAAGCGTTACCGTATATTTCTGTACCAACACTTATAAGCGTTACCGTATATTTCTGTACCAACACTTATAAGCGTTACCGTATATTTCGTTACCAACACTTATAAGCGTTACCGTATATTTCTGTACCAACACTTATAAGTGTTACCGTATATTTCGTTACCAACACTTATAAGCGTTACAGTATATTTCTGTACCAACACTTACAAGTGTTACCATATATTTCGTTACCAACACTTATAAGTGTTAGTAATACGTATGTTTGTAACACTTATAAGTGTTACAAATTTGGCCGCTCCATTCCTCACAGTCCATTAGTAACACTTAAAAAGTGTTACTGAAATTATTTGTAACACTTATAAATGTTAGAATTTGCCTGTTTTGGTGTAGTGGTAGTTCATGAAGCTACTATATATATAACAAAGTTAAATAAGTTACAACAGAAGTCACGAATACAATAGTCAAATAAAAGAATCAGAATACATCACTAGAATCAACCGAATATCTGAAAGCTGGATAGATAGCCGGATCTCCAAGCGAAGCTCCAAGTCCAAAGGTGAGCCTCGAAAGCTGGTACTCTCAGTCTGACCCGAGCGTAAAGCAAAATGAAAAACACTCGAGTCAGGATTAACATTCTTATATCAATAAATCCAACTCAAGTGAAGTAACAATCGCAATACAAATAACTCAAAGGATGTTGGAATCACCATCCTCTAAGGATCCGTTAAACTATCTACTATGTAGTAATGTACTATAAATAGATAATGTCTATCGGTAAGATAAAATATCAAAATAGTGTTAAGGCGTTACCATTATCCCCCTTAACACATTTTATATAAGCGTTATAGTCTATACAGCACTGTAAACTCCACCGTAAACTAGTGGGATATCAGGGAGTACTCCATAGGTATAACACAAAAAAAATTCGTAGTGGTCGCGTATATAAGAATACAAGTATGACAAGGCACATGAGGCAATACCCAAGGTAGTGAAACTACCGTTTTCCTGATCCGGACTGGTGAAAACGCATCGCCGCAACGATCGCATCACCGCGAAACAACACTCCTGAAATTTCGAGAGTGCACCAATCAATAACAAGTAATGAATAGTAGTTATGAAGAAGTGTGTTCGCTCGAGGTGGCTAACCCCATTTGGCCCGCCACGTCTCCTGTTTTAGTCATTTCCAATTTGACACAAGTGTCAAGGCTATCCATCATCGTTCTCTTTCTTCAGTCATCACGTACATCATTCAACCACTTCATTCTGGATCATACTCTGCGTATAGTTATTAAAGTGGTTTCGGTTTAGACAGAGAGTATGTCCATAACCGATTCCGATCTCTTTAATAACTTTCGTCATTATTACACCGATTGGTCGTTTAATAAATTTCAAAACCAAATCAAATTCAATTTCAATTAGAGCTCATAAATCAACATTTTATTTGTCTTTCAATATCAATTTCCAAAATCTATGTTTCAAAACTTCCAAATTACCAATTCAAAGTCTTACAATTCAATTTCAATTTTATTTAAATAATTCAAATATTAATTCAAGTTCGTATATAAATTTCCTTCCGAAATCATTTAGATTAACTTAATTTAACATTTAATTCAATTTAAATTCATTGATCGATTACATTCAATATTCATTAAGTAAATTTATCATTCAAAACAATTTCTATTAAATTACCAATTCATTTAGTCAATTACTTACATTTAACTTAATTATACCAAATCTTACAATTTAATTAAGTCAATTTCGTCAATCAAATTCTTTAAATTACGAGCCTTACATTTGTTTCAATAAAACACACTTTATTTCTTGTTAAAGAAATTCAATTTAATTTATTTATTTACTTAGTTACAAGTTTCAAAACTCAATTACTAAAGAAACTAAATTTCACATATTCAAGAAGTCAAATTTCACTTATTAACTTAATTAAGTTTTCTAAAGCTTAATTAATAAAGGAACTCAATTTCATTTATTAACGAAGTTCAAATTCACTTATTCAAAAGTTAAATTTCTCTTATCAGAGAATTCAATTTTTATTTAATTATAAATTAATTCAATCTCATTCAATTATTAAATAATTTCAACATAATTATTAAATAAATTCAACTTAATAATTCCAAACTTAATCATAATTTCCAACTTAATTATAATTTCAAATTTTATTATTAAATGATTTCAAACTTAATAATTTCAAAACTTAATCATTACTAATTCCAAATTATTTATTAATAATTCCAAATTTAATTAATTAAATAATTAAATTTCAAACAACGTTCTTTCATCAATTACTACATTAATATTTGTTTCAGATTTCAATATTTACATTTTCCTTTCATAAAAATTCAAATTCCAACTTCATTTCAAAACTTATTCTTTATTCGAATAAAATCATTATTTTATTTTTTAATCAAATTATTGACCAATCGGATTTTATTTAATTCTCTATCCTAAGTCAAGTTCATTTGGGTATTTATCATTTCAACCCGATTCCATTTCCAATTCAAAATCAAGCATAATAAAGGGAACTTGCAGTGTGATAACTGGGATGGTGTCAAAGTAAATAAACAAGCAATAGCAACCATACATAACAATTCAACAATTTATTAAATAATCCCGAAATAATCGTATTAATTTACATTTGTTATTTATGCAAATTAATATAATTATTTCTAGAATCTACACTATCATTTCATGTAGATTAAAGATCATTACATTACGGTTTTTTTTTCCTTCACTTGTCATTCAATTTCAAGTTTAATACTACCATAATTTATCCACTATACATTCAAAGTGCAATTTATCAAATTCTACGTGTCAATTTTTTTTATAACATTAAAGGGGGTCATATTATACAAATGTCATTTAATCAAATTTACACATATGTCATTTCAAATTTTTAACTATCCTATGTCAAATTAAATTTGCATAATATTTATCACTTATACATTTCAAATTACATCCAATATAAACAACAAACAATCAATCATTCATCAACCAAACTGGATTATCATCGTATAATTAACAGATAATGGTGTCAGATGTCACAGGTGAATTGATACAGGTAATAGCATATATTTAACAGTATAAATAACTAACAGCAGCATATTTCAATTGTCGTTTCAATTGAAATCAAATTTAATACATAAAAGAACATTAATCGTGAGTGATTGCTCACATTTCGAAGCTAGAGAGATTTAACAAAGAATAAGCTATGGATTCCAAAGCAACGCTAGATGGATACGATTCGATGAAGACAGGCACGACTGACAAAGCTGATGGATAGGGAATCAAAATCAGTTTGATATAACAGAAATAAAATGTAAATATATAATATCCTAGATTTTTCTTAATTAATATCCAACGAAATCCTTATATTTGAATTCAAAATCAATGTTTAAAATAAAATTAATATAAACTTACTTTGCAAAATATTTACACATTACAAATTTATATGTACATAAAACCGAAATCACTATCCAAATATACATGAAATCAATAATAAAACATATATATAGGACTAACCTCCCAATAAATAAATATGCGTCAGGCCCAAAACAACAAAGAAATGCAAATATACTTTGAAATATGTATGTATGAACTCACATTATCTCATACATATAAACAATTATAATTCAAAGACGTAAACTATAAGAAGAGTAAATAAAAAAAAATCGCAATTAGTCAATACATATATAGCTTGAGTATGCATAAATATTTATATCAAAATCAATACAAAATCACTATGTTTTTCAACATTTCAAAATCGATATTATATACATAAAGCACTGACATGGAAAGGAGAGTAGCAGATTCTTCAACTTGCAAACAGAAAACTAAATTCTTAAACATGCAAATAATATGTGTGATATATAAAACCCTGCATAACTACATACTTTATAAATCTAACCTTTACACTTGAAACATTTTATACTTATAAATATTGACTAAAACATGTACAGACTAGATTCTAACAAGCATGATAGCATGCAAGATTTTCATATGCAACAAAAATCTGGGCTAAACTATGTGTGCTTCATATGCAGACTTATAAGGTACAACTCACCTATATTATTAGTTTTAAAGTTATAAACAACTGTTGTAAAAATATTCTTAGTAAAACAATAAGTTTTAAACCATTCATTCATTTATATAAACATACTTTCATCACTATATATATAGATATGCCTTTACTTTCTGCACTCTTTCCACAATATACATACATTATTCTTCAGCTATCTTACATACAAGCAACAACCTTATCAATATATTATACAACAAGTTGTAATGGGTTATGTTTACTTTATAAAATGATTATAATATTAATATCTATAACTTACACTGTAATAGTAAATCTGTAACATATACATATACATATATATATATATATATATTATAAACTTATATATTTAAATTTACAAAAAGCTTAACATAAAATATCTAAAGACTTTCATGCATACTACTCACTTTGGTTATATATAAAGGTAGATCTGCTCCTAAAGTAGACGATGGTACAAACCTCACAAACTGATGCGGTGAGGCAGGCTGCCGACGTGAAGCTCGGTGGTCATGTGAGCACAAGGCCTCGTCAGGTCGGCACGGTGACTCGGGAAGCCGCATGTCAACGACGGTGGGAGAAAAAGTTACTGGCATCAAGGTAATGGTTATTGCGTGCATGGCTGGAGTTGCGCGGGTAAGGGAAGGAGTGAAGGAAAAGGTCAGGTTTCGGGGTGTGGTGTTGGAGTCGGGTCGGAGGCTATGGCCGATGTAAGGTGAGGAGTTCGGTGTGGTGTAGATCGAAGGATGGCGGCACCCTAGCAAGTTTGAATCTGCGTTTGGTGGAATCAATGAAGTTGCGGGCGGAGGAGGGATGGCTTGACGTGGCAAGATGGAGGAGCTTGCGGAGGGTTGTGGGCGAACTGGTGATTGCGGCTAGGGCGAAGGCAGGGGAGGCAGGGGAGGCGGTGGATGGAGTGGCGCAGGCGGTCTCGGGTTGGAGCTTAGTTGCGTGTGTGGCGGGGAGGTGAGGGCGGAATGGAAAGGCTCGAAGATGAGCAGCAAAACATGGTCATGTGCTTGCAAGCAATCATAAAACTGTATATATAAATTATTATTATTATTATTTAGACAAAGAAGATGGGCGAGAAAGTATTACAGGAGAGGGAGAGCAAGAGAGAAGAGCAACGGTTTCGAAGCATTGGGATAGAATGACAACTGGTTTCAAAGTGAAATGAATGCGTTAATGCATGCGTCAATGAATGAGCAGGTTCTCGAGGTAGAAGGTAGAGCAACAGTCTCAAGTGTTAATGCATGCATTGATGAATTTGTGGATAACATATTAGAGCTCATGTCATTTATACAATTCAAAGATGCAATAAACATGTACAGTGGGTTACTAAATATGATATCACGTAAACAAAAATGCAACTATGATGCATTTCTCAACCAACACAAATGCACGCACTAATATTTTTGTTTTTGTTTAGATGAATGAAATAAAACCAAAGAAGTGAAAGGGTGGAAGAAAAGGTTAATGAACCATTATATAAATTTAAAACAGGGAATGTCAAAAGATTGAATGCGAAACCGATACAAAGTCATTTCGTAGATTTTTCGCGGTCACTCGTACTTTCAAACATAAAACGGATATACCACAGAGATCAGTATGACGAGACGATCACAACTGTATACGGATATCGGTGGTATGATTGAATTATAAAAATACGAAATTTTCTAATAGCGGAAAATGCAAGAAAAACGTAGAAAAATAAGATCGACGGAGCTAAAGATGTCCGAATTTGGAAAAACGATAAACTGACGGCTTGCTCAAAAGATGTTTCAAAATTTTTCTATGTAAAAATATTTAGGTTTCGAAAACGTTTTATTTTCATCGCTTTTTAACTGATTGAAGTAAATTTACGCACGAAATAAACTTTCATATTTTCGGACGAAAATTTATCAGCTGCTATGTTTAACTAGACGCATTCCAAATATCAAATTTATATTTCAAAATTTATCGTTTAAATTTTCACAAAATTTCAATTAAATACGTTGCTAAAACCGGTTAAATTTACGGGTCGTTACACACTTAATAGTTTATTAATCATTCCTCCATTATCAAATGAAATTGATTCTTCTATAGTTTTAATGTAACGACCCAGAATTTTTAGAAATTAAAATATGAATATTTTATTAATTTTAAATATTAATAAGTGAATTTATAAGTCAAATAAATTTTTATTTGAATTTTTGAATTTAATTGGATAATTAAATCGATAATTTAATACGTTAAATTATGGAAATAATTGAAAATTGGGTTAAATATGATTGAAAATGATTTGTAAAATTTTATTTTATCATATGGAAGTTAGAATGATATTTTAGAACTTTTAAAATCGAATTAAAAGTTAATTTGTGAAAATTGAATATTTTAATATTAAAATCGACTAGTGAAAATAGTCAATTTTTGAACAGTCTCAGAATTGAACGAAACCAGTTCCATTGGATCCGTAATAGTTAGTTATTACCGGATTTCAATTTTCGTATCAATCGGAGTTATCGTTTGATCGTGGCAGCTCGAAACGCATCGATTTATTTTTAATTTTAATTTGGCGAGTTAAAATAGCCATTTTTCAAAAAGTCTCGGATTTCGACGAAACAAGTTTCATCGGATCCGTAATGTGATATTATTGTAAGGTTTCAAATTTCAAGTCAATTGGATTTACCGTTTGTCCGGTACAAATTAAAACGCCTAGAAAATCGCTTAAATCGGTTTAATTCAAATTGAGCGTTTATAGCCATAACTCGCACATACTTCGGAATTAGCTTCCGAAACCTGTTCCATTGTGTCCGGAACGCGGCGTAAACCTTAGAAACGCTGGTTACGGCGCGTAAATCGGAGTTCGGAATTTCCGGGATGAATAGTGTTCGATTTTTCTTTATAAATAGACATGAGCCTTCATAAATTTGATAAAAAAATAAACAAAACCCTAATTTTCAACCCTAGCCGCCACCTAACAAACCAATGGCCAGAAATTCACAAGCTTTTCCCCTCAATCTCTCTCAATCTACAAAGATTTAGCCAAGGTGTTCAACACGAAAGTCGTAGAGCTCGACGAGAGCTTTAATTTCATACGGAGATGATCGGAAATGGTGCAACGGAGAGGGAGCTATGGGGGGCCGTTCATGGCCAGTCACGCACGCGTTTCCCAAGGAGGGAGGGGGCCGAGCTCCACAGGCTTCTGGCCGAGTATGGCTCTTGTCGAGAGCTTCGCGATGGTGGTTGTGTGATGGAGTATAGTCGAGAGATAGAGGAGTATAATCAAACCCTAATCTATAAGTGATGGGTTTCATGAAGACGGCCTTAACCTGTAGAGGGTAACGTGAGGGGGATGGAGGGAAAGAACGGCCAGGATGCAAAGGGGTTGGATCGTGTGGCTCTGATTTAATGTAGGGTTTTAATTATTAAAGTTATGTTGAAATTAGTTTATAAATTAATTCGTGTAACTTCAAATATTCATAACTTTTTCATACGAGGTCGAAAACGCGCGAAACCAGTTGCGTTGGAATCGTATGGACGAGCACTACGCGATGGAGTTGGTTTGGAGTCGTTTGGAGTTAGTGAGAATTTTGGGTAAAATTAAACGTCCGTTTAATTTTATTCGAAATAAATCGCTAAAACGAAATTAAAATCAAGGTGAGAACTTCTCACTCAATCGAATCAGTTTCGATTTTATTTTAAATAGTTAGATTTAAAATATTTGAATGCATGTTTGAATGTTGATTAATATCTATTGATTGTTAAAATAGACATTATACGCCGTTAGTAAGCGGATGTTATTTATTAAAAACATATACCGCGAATATTTCATAAACAGTGAAATTGGTATTATATATAATATCAATATATATATATATTGGCATATGTATATATTGCAGTTGTTGATTTCCCGCATTTTTTGTTTAGCGGATGAGACCCTATTGAGCCGTTATTAAGCGGATAATATTTAAATCCCATATACCGCGATAATTTCGTACTGGAACGAAATTGGTATTGTGCTAATGTTTTTGGATGCAGGAAAACAGGTTGGAGGGATCCAACTGGATTCCTCAACAGTTTTTATTTGATTTCAGATATTTTGATATTTGATGGATTTTCATATTGATATATGATATCGTTGTTGTCATGATTGACTATTTGGTGTGTAGCATCATTGGACCAAGTTTTGGAATTTTAAAATGATTTATAAAGTGATTTTTGAAAATATACTATATGTTTGGAATTTGATCTATTTTAAATAAATAAACGTTATAATTTTTAATTTTATAAAAATTATGATTTTTGAGAAATATAGTTAAAAACTGATTTTTTTAGAATACGATGCTATTGATTTTATAAAATAGTTAAATCGGAATTTTAGAATTTATTGTGAAAAGTTTAAATATAGGATTTATAAAATTTAATTATTTTATGAATCGAAATGGTGAAATTATAAAGGAATTTAAAGACGTTTTAAAAGAATAATATAAATTAATTTATATTAAGAGATTTATAAATGGATATTGAAATATAGACATTATAAAACGAGTTTTTATAAGTGTTTGAATGAAGTGAAAATGAATTTCATAAATGAATGAAATTTATAGAATTATAAACTGTGAAGTTATAAATAAAATTTATAAATAGTAAGATTTATAAATTGGTGAAGTTAATTGAGGAATAGATTTGGGTGAATAATTGAATCTTATAGGTTATAAGATTTATAATTATGAAGTTCAAAGGAACGATTTTTGCAAACAAATAGATTATAAGCACTTAACTTATAATATGAACTTTGAGTTATAATTGAGTTATAAACTGGAATAGGTTAATAAAAGAATTCATAAAAAGGAAGTTTTTTTTTAAATAAATAGAAATGGAATTTATAAACGATGTTTTATAAATTCGCAAATGACTTATTTTGATAAGAAAATTGTTGGAACCTATTAAAGGAGTTATATTCACATTTTTGAATAGTGAATAATCCTTTGAATTAAAACGAATAAAAGGATGAGATTTCTTAATGAAGCTTATTCACATTGTTGAATAGTGAATAAGATGTTAAAGAAATTGTTTTGAATGTGATATTTCAAATAGAATTAAAACGATCTAACGATGTTTTAAAATGTGTTGAGATTCGAAACCATAGATTTCAACATTTATTGTTGAAATAGACATTTTCGAGAAATAGAAGGAGATGATGGACTTTAACACTGTTGTTATAGTAAATGATTTCCAAAAGGAAATGTTTTGTATAGTATTGGGATTTATATATCTATTTTAATTTTGAATCCCTATACTAGTGATTTTGGGTTGTCGTAACGATGTTTTACATAACATTCGTTTTGGCCCAAATAAATATGTTTAAGAGAATGATTTCCTTAAAGAATGAAATATATACTTATTTTTTATTTAAGTATATTGAATATTTTCCAAATGTTGAAAATAAATAAAAGTTGTGAATTACTTATTAAATAAGTATGGAATTGTTTTCCAATATGAAGTGATATTTAGAACTTCTCTTTTTGAAGATAAATTGAAAATGGATAATTGAAAACGTACATCAATAGATATTGTGAAATATAAATTCACTATTGAATTTATAAAGGAAAGGAGAATTTGTTTAAAAGTAAATGTTGATTTACTTTTGAAGTATTGAAATTTAATATCTAGTGAAGATATTTTGGAAAATAAATAATTTGGAAAATTATTTGGAAACTGGTGATGTGTGCATATCCATTGATAGTTCAATAACCGACTATCAATATTTCCCTTTGAATGGGTATTTGATGTGATTTGATTGAATGTGAATGCTACACTTATTTTTGAATAAGCGCTCACTATTCGGGTTAACCGGGAAAGGACCATGGGGTCGTATAACCCATTCCGAATATGTGATGCGTCGTTGTGAATTGCATTGAAGATCGGTGATGAAGACCGGGTATTTGCGAAAGCGATAGGATGACCTATCGATTGTCTCTGCACTGGGTAGCTCCTGGTATAGAGATTCCCTAAGTGATGGGAAATCCGATCGGGATTGTGAATATCCGGGTTGCAAGGACTTCTTTGTAAGTGCCTTCGGTTCTGTTCGAACCCAGAACAGACTTGTATGGATTGTATGTCTGACATTACAAGTTGAGATATAAAGCCGATTTCTTTCAAATATATTTCTGTTGGTGGCGAAGAATTTATTCTTTTAGCTTAACACCCTTCTCTGAGACGTACGAGCTCAGAGGTTATATAGTTGAAGTTATCAGCGATATATTCCCAATTTGGTAATGTGACATGCTGAGTGTTGCTGTAAATGATCATTGTGTTGATTATTGTGATAGGATCGTTTATTTGATCGTCTATCTTAGTGATCATTATGTTGATCATTTGTTGACCCAAAGCATGGCTTTTGTATAAAGTATGTTTTTGTGGACGTGACTTCGTCGAACCTCACACCCCGGAAATGGTCAAAACAGGAAAGATGCGGCAAGGTTATGAGGGGTAGCACCCTTTAGGGTATGTACATTTCCTTCTGGATAGAGGTGGTATCATGGTATGGAGCCCAGATATTTAACCTATGTGGTTACTACGAATTTATTACTTTATGGTTGTTGGTTTTCGGGATCCCGTGAGAAAGGTCGTTTACGATCGAGGAATGGCGTGCTCGTGTCAGTAGTTACCCAGTTAGGGGTAACCCGGCCTTGTGTTGGCAGAGTTCCGGTTTGGTTCTCGGGGATGTCTTTCCAGAGGCATTCTCATGTGGCAATGGGAAGTTCCTTGGCCTGACCATTTGTTGGAAATCAAAAGAAACAATACGAAACTTGTACGGTTTTAGTTGTAGAACCTGCTTCCTCAGGAGGTAGCTATAGTAGGCATAATATAATGGTACCTATGCTGGCTAAGATTTATATTCTACTTTCGAAATGAATTTCTTCTACACTATGCACTAATAATAATATCAAAATTGATTTGATTTTAATGCGTATCAAGCATCTTTGACTATCATAAGGAGAAATCTTCTCCAAGTCTGCGTTTGCATTGTGTGTGTGGCAGGAGGTCTTATGGTAGTCTCATTTTTAAAAGCATTGCGAATTAAAATAAAAATATTCTTCTATTTTGTTTTCAAAGATAAATAAACTGTTTTGAGTTCTCGCACCAGTCACATGACTGACTTGGAGTTTATTGTTTTCCTTCCTAAACTCTGGGTGCCCACCAATTTCCACACGGGCAGTCAAGAGTTAGGTTTATCAGGATATTCTGGATATTCTGGAGTTGCTGGAGGCAAGCTGGATGGCATGGCGTATTACTAGTTTATATAGTATTTCTTTTCCGCTGCACTGTTTGATGTTGTATATTGTTGTACACTCTGATGATATGGTGTAATGAAATGAAATGTATAAAATGTAATAACTGATAGTTCTTTGTTTAAAGATTATTCATTTATTATTATATGTTGTTCCGCTGCGAATGGTGAGATTCTGATGTTGTTCTGTTGTTTTCTATTCTCTCTAATTTCTATTTTCAAATTTTCTATTTTCTTTTCCCTATCTAAATTTTCTATCTTTTTCTCTTCTTTTCTTTTCTTAAATTCTTTTTAAAACCCATAACTATTCGGTTTTTCAGCAACGAAAAATCGAAGCGTTACATTTGGTATCGGAGCTTATGGTTAAGCGACAACCATGGTTCTGTTGGGTATAATTCATTAGAGATAGAGTCAGCAGTACTCTAGAGTGAATTTGAGTGTAATAATAGCTATGAGAGCGTATTTGTTAGTGAATATATAAAATTGTTTTATATTGTGATGATTGGTTTATTGAGTGGCATATGAACTTTCGTCAGCGCGGTCTGTCAAACTATGCCGAAGGGGTTTCTAAACACTTGAATAGAACAATTCGACACAATATTGTTTTTAAATTGGGTAAATGAAATAATTTTACCTTGAGTATATTTTATATATAAAGGAATAATTTTTCAAAATTATTAAAGAGTATATAAGTTGATTGTTTAGTTGTTTGAATAATCTAAATAAAAGAATAATTGTATAAGTAAAATGAATTATAAAGAATTGAATGATAATTAAAGTGATTACAATTGTGAAATAAACTTATATATATAAGAAGTGAAACTATGTGAATATATTTATGAATATGAGTTGTAAATGAAAGTGAATTCAAAGATAAATGAAATTCAACTTTTGAAATTGATTTGAATTAATGAAATGAATGTTAATCAATTATATGTAAATTTAAGTTGATATGAAATAATGAATGTAAGTGTTAATTCATTAAAATCTAATGTTATTAGAAAGTTGAATAATTGAATGAAAATCAATTAAATTAAACCAATTGTAAGCAAAAGAATTTGGTTGTAATTAATATACATTGATTGTTATATGATTATTAGTTGATTGTATATAATTCATTAAGTGTTAATGAAATTGATTTAATAAAATTTGAAAGCTATGTAATTGAATTCAAATTAGAAGTAAATAAATTTGAATAGAATTGAATTTGATTTGGAAGTGAACCAACTTGAATATAAATTAGTGAATATAAACTAATTGAAAATGAATGTTAGTAAGAACATCTACTGTTAATGAATCAAATGTGATTAAACTGAGAAAACCAATTCATTGTATATTAATGAGAATATGAATGAGTATTTAGTTGGTTGATGGTTTCATTTGTTGTTTAGTTGCATTTCTATGTGACATATATAGTTGTTATGGAGATATATGTTGTATATTGAGATTATTTTCATATATGCATGTTCTCATGTTGTTTGTTGAGTGATTAGTAGGTGCGGATCGCGTTTGCTTCGCATTTGGAGCTCGCTTTTGCGCTATATTAGCCGTATATGCTTGCTAATAAAATATAAGGTACATATCTCGGATTAAATATCGTATTTTTACATTTTTTCCCTGCGGGATGCCTCATTACTTGATGAGATGTATATTTGTGATATATATACTGTCATTTTTTTTTCGGATCGAGCCACGCAAAGGAGACTATGGCGAATTTTTTCGAAAATTTAAGGCGTTAGAAATTTTTTGAGAAAATTGGGAAAATTTTAAAAACTTTAAACTTTGATTTGAAGTTGAAAGTTAAACAATAGTAGTTGTTTTTGAAAAGATAACTAAGTATGATTTGAAAACTTAGTAAAGTTATTGTAAGAAGTTTAACTATGAATTTTGGAAAGTTAATAAATTCTGTAACTTTTCTTACTTGTAATTTCGAGGACGAAATTCTTTTAAGTGGGGAAGATTGTAACGACCCAGAATTTTTAGAAATTAAAATATGAATATTTTATTAATTTTAAATATTAATAAGTGAATTTATAAGTCAAATAAATTTTTATTTGAATTTTTGAATTTAATTGGATAATTAAATCGATAATTTAATACGTTAAATTATGGAAATAATTGAAAATTGGGTTAAATATGATTGAAAATGATTTGTAAAATTTTATTTTATCATATGGAAGTTAGAATGATATTTTAGAACTTTTAAAATCGAATTAAAAGTTAATTTGTGAAAATTGAATATTTTAATATTAAAATCGACTAGTGAAAATAGTCAATTTTTGAACAGTCTCAGAATTAAACGAAACCAGTTCCATTGGATCCGTAATAGTTAGTTATTACCGGATTTCAATTTTCGTGTCAATCGGAGTTATCGTTTGATCGTGGCAGCTCGAAACGCATCGATTTATTTTTAATTTTAATTTGGCGAGTTAAAAGTAGCCATTTTTCAAAAAGTCTCAGATTTCGACGAAACTAGTTTCATCGGATCCGTAATGTGATATTATTGTAAGGTTTCAAATTTCAAGTCAATTGGATTTACCGTTTGTCCGGTACAAATTAAAACGCCTAGAAAATCGCTTAAATCAGTTTAATTCAAATTGAGCTTTTATAGCCATAACTCGCACATACTTCCGAATTAGCTTCCGAAACCTGTTCCATTGTGTCCGGAACGCGGGGTAAACCTTAGAAACGCTGGTTACGGCGCGTAAATCGGAGTTCGGAATTTCCGGGATGAATAGTGTTCGATTTTTCTTTATAAATAGACATGAGCCTTCATAAATTTGATAAAAAAATAAACAAAACCCTAATTTTCAACCCTAGCCGCCACCTAACAAACCAATGGCCAGAAATTCACAAGCTTTTCCCCTCAATCTCTCTCAATCTACAAAGATTTAGCCAAGGTGTTCAACACGAAAGTCGTAGAGCTCGACGAGAGCTTTAATTTCATACGGAGATGATTGGAAATGGTGCAACGGAGAGGGAGCTATGGGGGGCCATTCATGGCCAGTCACGCACGCGTTTCCCAAGGAGGGAGGGGGCCGAGCTCCACAGGCTTCTGGCCGAGTATGGCTCTTGTCGAGAGCTTCGCGATGGTGGTTGTGTGATGGAGTATAGTCGAGAGATGGAGGAGTATAATCAAACCCTAATCTATAAGTGATGGGTTTCATGAAGACGGCCTTAACCTGTAGAGGGTAACGTGAGGGGGATGGAGGGAAAGAACGGCCAGGATGCAAAGGGGTTGGATCGTGTGGCTCTGATTTAATGTAGGGTTTTAATTATTAAAGTTATGTTGAAATTAGTTTATAAATTAATTCGTGTAACTTCAAATATTCATAACTTTTTCATACGAGGTCGAAAACGCACGAAACCAGTTGCGTTGGAATCGTATGGACGAGCACTATGCGATGGAGTTTGTTTGGAGTCGTTTGGAGTTAGTGAGAAATTTGGGTAAAATTAAACGTCCGTTTAATTTTATTCGAAATAAATCGCTAAAACGGAATTAAAATCAAGGTGAGAACTTCTCACTCAATCGAATCAGTTTTGATTTTATTTTAAATTGTTAGATTTAAAATATTTGAATGCATGTTTGAATGTTGATTAATATCTATTGATTGTTAAAATAGACATTATTCGCCGTTAGTAAGCGGATGTTATTTATTAAAAACATATACCGCGAATATTTCATAAACAGTGAAATTGGTATTATATATAATATCAATATATATATATATTGGCATATGTATATATTGCAGTTGTTGATTTCCCGCATTTTTTGTTTAGCGGATGAGACCCTATTGAGCCGTTATTAAGCGGATAATATTTAAATCCCATATACCGCGATAATTTCGTACTGGAACGAAATTGGTATTGTGCTAATGTTTTTGGATGCAGGAAAACAGGTTGGAGGGATCCAACTGGATTCCTCAACAGTTTTTATTTGATTTCAAATATTTTGATATTTGATGGATTTTCATATTGATATATGATATCGTTGTTGTCATGATTGACTATTTGGTGTGTAGCATCATTGGACCAAGTTTTGGAATTTTAAAATGATTTATAAAGTGATTTTTGAAAATATACTATATGTTTGGAATTTGATCTATTTTAAATAAATAAACGTTATAATTTTTAATTTTATAAAAATTATGATTTTTGAGAAATATAGTTAAAAACTGATTTTTTTAGAATACGATGCTATTGATTTTATAAAATAGTTAAATCGGAATTTTAGAATTTATTGTGAAAAGTTTAAATATAGGATTTATAAAATTTAATTATTTTATGAATCGAAATGGTGAAATTATAAAGGAATTTAAAGATGTTTTAAAAGAATAATATAAATTGATTTATATTAAGAGATTTATAAATGGATATTTATAAATTGAAATATAGACATTATAAAACGAGTTTTTATAAGTGTTTGAATGAAGTGAAAATGAATTTCATAAATGAATGAAATTTATAGAATTATAAACTGTGAAGTTATAAATAAAATTTATAAATAGTAAGATTTATAAATTGGTGAAGTTAATTGAGGAATAGATTTGGGTGAATAATTGAATCTTATAGGTTATAAGATTTATAATTATGAAGTTCAAAGGAACGATTTTTGCAAACAAATAGATTATAAGCACTTAACTTATAATATGAACTTTGAGTTATAATTGAGTTATAAACTGGAATAGGTTAATAAAAGAATTCATAAAAAGGAAGTTTTTTTTTAAATAAATAGAAATGGAATTTATAAACGATGTTTTATAAATTCGCAAATGACTTATTTTGATAAGAAAATTGTTGGAACCTATTAAAGGAGTTATATTCACATTTTTGAATAGTGAATAATCCTTTGAATTAAAACGAATAAAAGGATGAGATTTCTTAATGAAGTTTATTCACATTGTTGAATAGTGAATAAGATGTTAAAGAAATTGTTTTGAATGTGATATTTCAAATAGAATTAAAACGATCTAACGATGTTTTAAAATGTGTTGAGATTCGAAACCATAGATTTCAACATTTATTGTTGAAATAGACATTTTCGAGAAATAGAAGGAGATGATGGACTTTAACACTGTTGTTATAGTAAATGATTTCCGAAAGGAAATGTTTTGTATAGTATTGGGATTTATATATCTATTTTAATTTCGAATCCCTATACTAGTGATTTTGGGTTGTCGTAACGATGTTTTACATAACATTCGTTTTGGCCCAAATAAATATGTTTAAGAGAATGATTTCCTTAAAGAATGAAATATATACTTATTTTTGATTTAAGTATATTGAATATTTTCCAAATGTTGAAAATAAATAAAAGTTGTGAATTACTTATTAAATAAGTATGGAATTGCTTTCCAATATGAAGTGATATTTAGAATTTATCTTTTTGAAGATAAATTGAAAATGGATAATTGAAAACGTACATCAATAGATATTGTGAAATATAAATTCACTATTGAATTTATAAAGGAAAGGAGAATTTGTTTAAAAGTAAATGTTGATTTATTTTTGAAGTATTGAAATTTAATATCTAGTGAAGATATTTTGGAAAATAAATAATTTGGAAAATTATTTGGAAACTGGTGATGTGTGCATATCCATTGATAGTTCAATAACCGACTATCAATATTTCCATTTGAATGGGTATTTGATGTGATTTGATTGAATGTGAATGCTACACTTATTTTTGAATAAGCGCTCACTATTCGGGTTAACCGGGAAAGGACCATGGGGTCGTATAACGCATTCCGAATATGTGATACGTCATTGTGAATTGCATTGAAGATCGGTGATGAAGACCGGGTATTTGCGAAAGCGATAGGATGACCTATCGATTGTCTCTGCACTGGGTAGCTCCTGGTATAGAGATTCCCTAAGTGATGGGAAATCCGATCGGGATTGTGAATATCCGGGTTGCAAGGACTTCTTTGTAAGTGCCTTCGGTTCTGTTCGAACCCAGAACAGACTTGTATGGATTGTATGTCTGACATTACAAGTTGAGATATAAAGCCGATTTCTTTCAAATATATTTCTGTTGGTGGCGAAGAATTTATTCTTTTAGCTTAACACCCTTCTCTGAGACGTACGAGCTCAAAGGTTATATAGTTGAAGTTATCAGCGATATATTCCCAATTTGGTAATGTGACATGCTGAGTGTTGCTGTAAATGATCATTGTGTTGATTATTGTGATAGGATCGTTTATTTGATCGTCTATCTTAGTGATCATTGTGTTGATCATTTGTTGACCCAAAGCATGGCTTTTGTATAAAGTATGTTTTTGTGGACGTGACTTCGTCGAACCTCACACCCCGGAAATGGTCAAAACAGGAAAGATGCGGCAAGGTTATGAGGGGTAGCACCCTTTAGGGTATGTACATTTCCTTCTGGATAGAGGTGGTATCATGGTATGGAGCCCAGATATTTAACCTATGTGGTTACTACGAATTTATTACTTTGTGGTTGTTGGTTTTCGGGATCCCGTGAGAAAGGTCATTTACGATCGGGGAATGGCGTGCTCGTGTCAGTAGTTACCCAGTTAGGGGTAACCCGGCCTTGTGTTGGCAGAGTTCCGGTTTGGTTCTCGGGGATGTCTTTCCAGAGGCATTCTCATGTGGCAATGGGAAGTTCCTTGGCCTGACCATTTGTTGGAAATCCAAAGAAACAATACGAAACTTGTACGGTTTTAGTTGTAGAACCTGCTTCCTCAGGAGGTAGCTATAGTAGGCATAATATAATGGTACCTATGCTGGCTAAGATTTATATTCTACTTTCGAAATGAATTTCTTCTACACTATGCACTAATAATAATATCAAAATTGATTTGATTTTAATGCGTATCAAGCATCTTTGACTATCATAAGGAGAAATCTTCTCCAAGTCTGCGTTTGCATTGTGTGTGTGGCAGGAGGTCTTATGGTAGTCTCATTTTTAAAAGCATTGCGAATTAAAATAAAAATATTCTTCTATTTTGTTTTCAAAGATAAATAAACTGTTTTGAGTTCTCGCACCAGTCACATGACTGACTTGGAGTTTATTGTTTTCCTTCCTAAACTCTGGGTGCCCACCAATTTCCACACGGGCAGTCAAGAGTTAGGTTTATCAGGATATTCTGGATATTCTGGAGTTGCTGGAGGCAAGCTGGATGGCATGGCGTATTACTAGTTTATATAGTATTTCTTTTCCGCTGCACTGTTTGATGTTGTATATTGTTGTACACTCTGATGATATGATGTAATGAAATGAAATGTATAAAATGTAATAACTGATAGTTCTTTGTTTAAAGATTATTCATTTATTATTATATGTTGTTCCGCTGCGAATGGTGAGATTCTGATGTTGTTCTGTTGTTTTCTATTCTCTCTAATTTCTATTTTTAAATTTTCTATTTTCTTTTCCCTATCTAAATTTTCTATCTTTTTCTCTTCTTTTCTTTTCTTAAATTCTTTTTAAAACCCATAACTATTCGGTTTTTCGGCAACGAAAAATCGAAGCGTTACATTTAACTACTTCTTTTAAATCGAGTTTTTAAAAAGTACCTAATTGGTGTATTACCTTAGGTTCAATTTTAGGAATTGTCCATTTATTTGGTAAATCTAAATTTTAGAGAATTTCGTACTCTTGTTTAATATTGTTTTTAACAGTATCTCTTTTCCTAATCATATTTATTTTTCATATATGTTGGACACCTGAATTACGAGTATGTTCTCATTAGAAAAACATTATTTCTTAATTGGTATCCGTAACGACCAACATTTTCGACTCTCAAAAGTAGACACTAATACATCCATGGTTTCACATGTTAAGCATCCGAGTGCCAAAAAGATAGATTATTGGGGTGAAAGAAAAGAAAAGATAGAACAGAGTCTCGGAACGTGATGAGTAATCTAAAATATACTAATGATCTTTAAAAAGAAAACTACAATATACACACATCAATCAGAGTAAACTAACATATCATCAGTCTGGACAGTTATAACAACATGTCCTCACAAATGCTGATCAATACTAATAATAAATGCAGCAGAAACAAAGATACATGAATACGTCTTGTAGGCATCTAGCTTGTCTCCTGAAGCTACAAAGCATCCATATGAAAATAATGCCCGGATCAATCTGATAAACCAGCGTGAGAAACACAAATTAAGTGGATTTTAATGTTATAAAATCTTTCAAAAATAAAGGTATCTCATAAAACCATGTCACACATAAAATGGACAAGTTTTGACCCTACAATAACCAAACCATTTATAGCAAAAAAATTTGATATTATAATAATGTCTAGGGTTTAAAATAATTCTTTTACCATAGCCGAAATGGTTGCATTAACTACATTCCAGCATATTGAGTACACAAGTAAGTCTGCAAAAACACATATTGGAAATTGGATTCCATCGATGACAAGGCTACTAGGGTACTGCCTGCTATAGTACAACTCTAGGAAAATGTACAGAGATCGAACCTATCGACACCTGCAAATTAGAGCCGGCTTGCCCCTTTAACATGACAAGCCAGATTACAGCATCCCTCAGGCGCCGAGGCTGAAAATATTTGCATCAGGCCATGGCCCCAGCCTTTTCCATGCACGCACATACCAAAATCCATAAATATCGGTCTAGATCGAGGAATGATGCTCCTAGAGTTAGCGAACCATATAGCTATGGGGCACATCCCTTGTTTTAGTCAATACCAGGCTGTGAGGCATGTGAGGTCATGATTACCTTTCTCTCTCTTAGTAAATCCCACTTGAAATGCTAACACTGCCTTTTAGGCCAAATCCAATGACAGCATTCATCCATACAAGTTATTAAGGATATAAACAAACTGAATGCACTACTTCTACTACATCCCTTTTAGAACCATCATCAGGATTTGTAGCAAGGAGCCCTTACACTTCAAAGAACTCTATCTTCGATTATATCATCTTGAACCACTCTTGAATCTCTTTTAAAGCGTAGAACACACATATTGTTTGGAATGGCTACGGTTTCAAGTAATCTCATATAATACTACTTCTACTTATCGGATGCTCCAAAACCAATCGATAGATTCCGGTAAACTCAACTTCGTCCTATTGGAAATAAATAGACAATAAATAAGAGCGAAGACACCTCCTAACCATTAAAGTGAACGGATTTTCTTATCATTTGTCATAGAAGAGCGAAACGAGTTTATATGTACAATATAGCATCACCGAAGATAATTTTACTATATTATTTCCGTGTTTGTTCTAGATATTTCCAAACTAAATTTGATCAAGATTTGATAGTCGATTATTTACTATTAAATAGAAAAGCAATTAAATCAGAGGTTTAAATTAATAAGAAACCAAACATGATTAAACACATAAGCAGTCTGTAATATCCCGGAATTTCCAGGAATTTAAAATGTGATAATCTCTTAATTTAAACTATTTAAAACTGATAAAATTGTTATTTTCAAAAATAAATAACCAAGTAATAATAATATAATGTCTTAATTATAGTTATAAATTGGTTTTAAAATAAGAATAATTATTTTGTTTGTGTAGATAAATTCTAAATTGACTTATTATTTTCAAAGTTAATAATATGTTTAAATATATTTATATCTGTGTATTAAAATCGATTTTAAAATAGGATAAATTATTTTAAATAAGAATAAGCTTATTTAAAATTAATATTTATATTCATTTGAATTGATTTTAGGCTTGGATTTTTAAATTAACTTTGAATTTGAATATAAATTTGAATTCAAGGGAATATAGATACATATTAAAATAAAATAATAATATATAATTTGTATTTAAAATAGATAGATAATGTTTTAAGTTAAAAATAAGATTTGTTTTATATTATTCTTTTTACAGAAATTTATCTTAGAAATTTGGATATGTATTTATTTAATAAGAATAAATAAAAAGTTTTTGAAATAGCATTTAAAAATTGAATTTGCAATATTTTATATAATTTTATTTAAATTATAAATTGGTTTTATTTTATTTTCTTTTAAAGATTGTATTTATATAAATTTAGAAAAGTGTTTATAAATTATTAAATGTATTTGTTAATTAGGAATTTAATTAGAAAAGCATTTTTAAATTAAGAAAACATATTAATTAATTAGGAAATTAATTTAAAAAGCTTTAAATTTCTTTTAGAATAAATATAAACAAATAATGACAAGTGTTAAGTTATAAATCACTTTGATAACAAGTGTTAAACATTTAATATAAGCTAGAGACATGTGTCCTTTTATTTGCATTTTGTTTTAATTTAATAAAATCTAAAATTACTTATATACATTTCCAATCTTCTTTCTCATTTTTCTTTTTATATCTTCTTCTCAAAAGTTTAGAAAACAATGGCAGATTCAAATCTGATATTTTCCACAAATTTGTAAAATACTCTTCTGCAATTCTTTTCCAGAATCAAATACAAATTTGTAATCCTCTTAAACCAGAAATGCATGAATCAAAACGTGATTTATCTCCTCTGAAAATAAATCAAAACCAAAATCAGGTGATTCTCTCAAGATCAAATACTTTCAAACCTTTATGCTCAGGCCTGTAATCTGTTTCTCAAAATAAAACTTGCAATCAAATGACCAAAGGCCTGAAACATTCTTCTCATGATCAAAAGCCTGCAATATGTTTTAAAAAAAAAAGAGTTCAATGCAAATTTCAATCCAGTTCTAAAGATCAGCATTTCCTATGTCTACAACACCTTCAAGGCATGCAAGTACTCCAGTTTTGAATTTTCAAGTTCAAGTGTTTACAAGTTTTCAAAAATACAAATCTGGAAAGCAAATTCAGTTTGAAGGCTTCCTGTTCTTTTTCAAACCTCTGCAATTCATTTAAAAAAAGGTGAGTAAACATTTTTACTAAAAACTTAAGTAGTAAATTTTCTGTTGCATGAAAGTTTGAGATGATGTTTAATTATATACATAGAAGTTTGCCTCTGTGTAGATATAAATATGCAATATGGTTTTTTATGTTGAAACTGTGCATGTTGGTTTCATGTTCCTCTCTGTTTCCTTACTCTAGAATCTGAGTAAAAATCAAAGCTTCAAGCTATTTCTATTTAAACAACTGTTAGGTCTTAGATTGAAACAAAATAGGTTAGTTTAAGTCTAAACTAAGAACTAGGAACAGAACTAAGTATCTTGTGTTTGAAATTATCTGGAAACAAACAATGCAGTGACACTTAATCATCAATGTTTGAAATCAAATGTTGAAAATGGATGAAATAATTATATAATCTTGATTGTCACTAGGAAATATGAATTTTAAAAAGAAAATCACAATTTTTAAAATTTAATTGAGTGAGTAATTAGGGTTTTACTGGAATTTGGGTTTATGTCAAAATCTGATGATTTTGCATCTGGGGTGTTCGGGGTTCTTGATGGAGCTGGAAACAGGATGGGGGAGTGTGGCAAAAATAGTGGCAGCTCTGAATGTTGGCCGTAGCGACGACGATGAGGTAGATTTGATTCTTAACCTAGTTATGTTCGAACTTGGAATTTTGTCTCCTGCAACTTCATTTATGCATCGAGCTTGAGGGGATTTTGGGAATATGATCTTGGAAGTTTGGAGATGGTGTGGCCAGAATTTCTGGCGTTCTAGTGGTCGGCGATGTGGAAGCGGGGTGTTTCCGGGTAGAGGTTGTAGGTTCGAGTTCAACTGAGAAGCTCGATTTTGATATGGGTACTGTAGTGACGAAGGGATGGTCGGGAATGATTGCAGTGGGTGTCACTGACATGTGAGAGAGGCTGGAGTTGGTGGCGGCGGCGTTGATCGTCGGTGCACTTGCACAGGTAGATGGGTGTCAATGGGTTGTGTTTGTTTCGGGAAGTTGTTTTGTCTCGGGTTGTAACTCGAGATTTTGGCAAGAACGCTCAAGTTTTAACTCGTGTAATGCCAAGTAAATGTTTAAGGATGTAGCAATTTTCTTTGTTTGCAGGTTTTATAAATTTAAAATTTTAACTGAAACATAAATTAAGTTTTGTAATGGAAGAAGGAGGGAAAGAGGAACATGGGTGTTTCTCGGGTTTTGATCGGGTTAGACCCGAAGTTGATTAAAGAAATTTTCAAAAATATTTAAAGGATGTATTTTTAAAAACAGGCTTAAACTCTAAATAAAGTGTGTTTTGAATTTTGATATGAATCTTGTTTTTAAATTTATTTATGAAATAAATGTTTCTTTAACATTGTTATATGAAGTTGAACTTTATTTAATTTAAATTTTGTTAAATCAAGTTAAAGTATTTTAAACTTTAATAGAAATGGATTTATAAAGATTTTATAAAAAGCAAGTATATTGATTTAAATTTAAAACTTGATTTAAACCATTACTTGATGATTTTTTGAAGTATTTAAAGGAAATTGTGATTTGTAAACTTTAGATTATTATGTTGAATAAGTATTTTAAACTTAATTAATAATTTGATTAAGTAAAGTTAATTTTTAAAGTAAATTGTTTTAATAAGCATAATTAAGATAATGTTTTATCTTCAGAATAATTAAGTTTTAATGAATTGTAATTAATTAGGTTAATTAAGAAATTTTAAGTTTAATTAACTAATTTAATTAATTATTTAAAAGAGTTAATTAAGTAACTAATTAAGTATAATCAACTAATAATTATGATAATTTAATTAATGACTAATGATTAATTAAATTATAATTATTAATTAATTAAATAATTAAGGAATTATTAAACTAGTAATTAAGGAATACTTAATTAAGTTTTATTAAGTAATAATTGGGTTTTCTTGCTTAATATTTAAAAGGTTATTAATCTATAATGCAAATTAATTAAGAATTAATTAACTATTATTAAAGGTTAATTAATTGTAATTAAGGATTGATTAATTATAATTATGGATTAATTAATTAATTTGTAATTAAGGTTGTTAATTAATAATTAAGTTTTATTAATTAATGATTAAGATATAATTAATTAGTTAATTAAGGTTAATTAATTAATTATAAAAGTAATTAGGGATTGATTACTTTGTATTAGAGGATTGATTAATAATTAAGGTTTATTAATTAATAGTTGAAGATTAATTTGGTTAAAGAGTAATTAAGGGATGAATTACTCGATTATGATTTATGAGGTGAATGTGATCAAGTTAAGTTAATTAATTTGTTAATTAATTAAAGATAGTCATATGATAAATGATTAAGTATGCTTACTTAATAAGTTTTGATAAGAGTAATTACTTAAGATAAGTAATTGATGAATAAATTACAGGAGATAATTGAGATAAGGGAAATTACTTATTGGGAAGTAATTTTAAATGGATAATTACTTGGTAAAGTAATTAAGGATTTATTACTTGGTGTAATAAATCAAAGGATTCATAAATGTAATTAAAAGTAATTAAGAATAATTAATTACTGTTTATAATTATTAAAGTTAATTTAATTAATTTAAGCATGATTAATTAATGAAATTAATTTAGAAATAATGTAATTAATTATAGTTAATTAAATTAATGGAAGTAATTAATTAAGGTTCATTAATTAATATGATTAATGAGAATAATTAACTATTAATTACTTAATTAAGATATAATTAATCAAGGTTGATTAATTGAGATGATGATTAATTAATTGGTTTAATTAATGGATAAGTAAGCAAGATTTATTGTGATGAAGGTAATTAATTTAATTAATTTTAAATTAATTAAGAGATGAAGTAATTAATTTAATTCACTTTAAATTAATTAGAGATAGAGATAGTTAATTTAATTCATTTTAAATTAATTATGTTGTGATTAAGTAAATCATTGTTTATGTATGAATGGGTGACATTGATTGTCTTGAATGGATGTAATCTCAGAAATGAGATAAGTAATGTTGTGTGGTATGAATGTTTGGTTGTATAGTGATGGTAATATAGATTATCTATTGTGATGATGATATGGATTACCTATTTTCTTATGGATCATCTGTTTATTATGATAATGTGATTATCAATTGTGACTTGTGAGTTATCTATCTGTGTGTATATAGATAGTTGGATTGAATTGTTTAACCTTAAACAACTTGGACCTAAAAGATACGTTTTGGATTTCGATGAGACGGGGATCGGGTTTCCATATTTGGATATTCGAAAAACCACATCGATCCAAATTAACGATAGGTCGTAAATCTCAAGTGAAGATGAAGATTCAGAGTGCAAGGGTTATTATCGTTAACTCTGAGGGTGATTCCAAAATGAGTGTAACGAGATAATGCCTTCGGTTTCGTTCGAACGCGGAACGAACTTGTATGGATTGAATGCTTTCAGAACATCGTCAGGTGGACGATGAGCATTCTAAGTGATGTGTTCACTAAAGATAATCGTAGCCTCAAGCCTCATCAACCAGGAATGGATAAAACAGGGGAGGTGCAGCAAGGTTAAGTGGGTCATGCCTAAGTAGGACGAGATTTTCCCCTGTCTAGAGGTCCCTTTTTATTCGGCTTTGTGGGCGGTTACTAGCTACAACCGCGGGGTTGTCTTGTTCGGGACTGTTCAGTAAGGAATGGTTCCGGCCTTGTGTTGCAGGGGATTGGGAATGATCCTCGGTATGGTGATCTAGGCCACGTACTGTGACGGGCGGTACCCCGGTAGCCCTGCCATTGTATGGAATCCAAAATCCAATAAGCGCCCTCGGATTTGATTGTATTACCCACTTTCGTGGCTAGTAGCTGGAATTTAATAGATGTAACAATTTTGGCTATTTCATATTTATTTGAAAACCCTAGACCTATTATAATATCACTGAATTTCCTATCAAATGTTTTGGTTAGCGTGAGGTTAAAACTTTTCCATGTTTATGTGTGGGAAGTCTTACGTGATACTTTTTCTTTCAAAAGATTTTTAAAATTAAGAAACTTTTAACCGTTTACTCATACCAGACCCATGTCTGACACAGAGTTTATTCTATTTTCCTTAAACTCTTGGGTACTCAAATTTTTACGAGTAGCCAGGGGATTCAGGTTGGCTTGACGAATTCTGAAGGAGCAATGAAGTAGGAGGCTTCTGCGTGTAGAGATAATATTCCACTATGTGTTCTCTGAGTCGTTTGTTTGTGTTGTATTTTGAGTTGTATAACTAGACAGGTGTTTATAATTGTCTAGTATGTGTTGTTTAGCTGTGTATCTCTGATGTATATGATACTATGTAATGTATTATGTGATTAATATAATTTATTCATTCCGTTGTTTAGGTTCTGATGTTGTTCTTTCTTTCTTCTCTGTCTTTTCTCTTTTTCTATCCCTTTCTTTCTTCAAAATGATGCAATTTTCTATGGTGAGAAAGTCGGGTCATTTCACAATCACTAAGCCTCTTTAATTAATCCTTTCATTAATTAAGATCTCCTTTCAAAAATTTGTATTAAATACTTTTACGAAAATAAATTCGCAGACCCTCTCTACCCTTTTCAATACTTGAAAAATATTGAGATACTTTTCCTAACTGTATGAATATACTCACAAAACATTTCATTTTCAATAATTAGAAAAGTTTTCATTATACTTATATTAACAATATAAGTATATTCACAAAATACTACTTTTCTAATATTTAGAAATATACACATATACTTATCTCAACGATATAAGTATATTCACAAACGATTTAGGAAAATTTACCATTTGACAAAAATTGTATTTGATGGTTAAAAAAAATGTCATTTCAAAACATTATTTTCTGTAAAATCAAAACTTTATCATTCTAGTGTTAAGTATGGAAAGAATACTTTCCATACCACCATAAGTTAAAATGATCATTATAAAAATCAAATCTCATTCCTTATATAAATTCCTTTTATAAACCTATTCCATAATTACAAGTCCTTTTATAAATCTTTAAATTAATTTATAAACTCCTTTTATAAGTCTTTAAAATTATTTATAAAACTCCTTTTATAATTCTCTAAAACTAAATCTCATATACTTATTACAGATATTCAGTTTCAAGACAAAACCAAATATTTTCCATAAAACGATCATTTCGTATATCGCTGTAAGTTTACAAAGGTGATATATTATTCAAATTATCAAAACAATATCATTTCCTTTCTATAAAATAACATTTATAAATCTATTCTTTATTTATAAAATAATTTATATATATATATATATATATATATATATATATCTCTTTTACTTATAAAATACCATTTATAAATCTATTCTTTCTATACAACATTTTATATAAAACGTTTCACCGTTATTTATTCCAAAGCATTGTTATCTACCTTTAAAACAAAATTACTTTATTATAAAAGATAAATTCCCTTTTTCCTTAAAAATAAACATCTGTTATTATATTAACTAACCTCAAAAATAAATACTTAACAGAATACTTCTAAAACATTTTTATAAAAAGTTGGAGTAAAATAAAGAAGTTCAAAAACCATTTCTAAATAAAATATCACAAAAAATGACAAAAATTCGGATTTAAAATCTTTCTCCGAATCAAAACCATTTTCCAATCAAAACAACAAACCATAGTATTTCAAAATATTAAAATAAGGCCCAGAGCTACTATAGCACTTAACCAATGTTATTATTACCTTTATTACTAAAAAGGTTCAATTTTTAACAATATCAATGTCACACCCAATACGGCCAGGTTACCAGCTTCTGGTACTCAACTATTAACAATTGATAGTTAATACGTCATTTTTTCAATGTTTATTAATCCACAAATTAATTAAC
This sequence comes from Allium cepa, assembly GCA_030765085.1. Taxonomy (NCBI): domain Eukaryota; kingdom Viridiplantae; phylum Streptophyta; class Magnoliopsida; order Asparagales; family Amaryllidaceae; genus Allium; species Allium cepa. Next base: position 242,110,644 of record CM060944.1, read on the forward strand.
TTCGAAAATCATTGTTTTACTTTGCAAGCACAAAACGAGGACTTATTCTTCTTAACAAATGTCTAAAATAATGTGTTCAATTAATTAAGGTATAATGGGGTTTTATTCCGCTATATAGGTATCACAAACGAAGTATAATTAATTTAACCACGTTATTATGTAAATTAGCATAATAATATTAAAACTATCGACCATTTATATCATAGTGTTGTACCCGACAATATGAGTCTAATGCAAAAATCTTCGAGTTAATCGGATTTAAAATGAGCAAGATATTAATTTTCAAATTTAACAAATTTAGTTTACATAAATTTAAAAAAATAAAATTATAAGTGCATTCTCACCAAAACATATGACCGGTGGGCCCACTTCACTACAAACCCAACACGCTTACCATGCCCTTCCATCCTTAAATTTAAAAATCGCTCTCGGAAAAATCGAATGCCTCGATAAATTCCCTTCACCACCGCCTCGACCGTCCGTTGTCGTCAACACTCTAGCCACCAGAACCACAACCCCCGCCTCTAACTCCAGCTAACACCTAATCCATCTCGATGCCACCCACATCACAATCAACGAACCCTAAAAATTAAACGGCCGAAACCGTAAACCTAGTTCGCCATGTCACCGCCGACAGAGTCGTCGGCCTCGACTCCACCTCGACTTGAGCTTCCTCTCGGCACCCTCCGTTCCTCCTTTAGTCCACCATGACACCGAAAAAAATTAGATGAATGGAAAACATTCACTAACCAACCACAGCCAAATTCGGCCACCTAACATCCTACTACCACCAACAAAAATTGCATCTCAACAATATGAACCCAATCACACTCTTCGATCTCCATTTCGTGACAATTGAAAAATGACCATAATTCGACAGCCACTATTATTAGACGATCCCCTCCAACATACATGACGAAACGACGAGCAACTATTTTTAGAAAATATTAAGAACCTAAAAAAACTACTTTGCAGTTGAAAGTCTTCTCAAAATTTTGAAAGTTTGAGAGACAAAGTTTTTTGAAAGGAAGAGGGTGGTATATTTTCCAATTATACAGCTAGAAAAGAAGAATGAAGAAGAAAGAATAAAAGAAGACAATGAGGAGAAGAGTGATGTGTTGACATGCACACTTATATACAAAACCAAATATATTACTTCACACTTAAGAAAATCACCAAAATTCAAGACAACCATCGTATCAAAGACAAATCAAAATTAAGGCTTGTTGAGAAATATCTGTTTTTGAATTGATTTGAAAAAGTTTTGTGATACTGTGCTATACAATATCACGTCCGCGTATAGACCGTGAACGATAGAAATAAAAATACGATCATGCACAACAACGTGACACTATCACAAAACAACAATAAAATACACTGGTTATTTTATTCTCCTTTATTTTCAAAAATACTAACGTTTGCTATAAAATACGTTAAACGATAATTTAAAATTTTCCAAGTTAAAAATTATAAAAATCCTATAGATTCATTTAAAAATATGTCATTAAAATCAAGTCATTTTATTAACACTGGATTTTCTTATCGTTTATTACATTTAAGTCCAATTCAAATATTTAAATAAATTAAATGTTCAAATTCGAAAAGGTTAAAAATTCTGGATTATTACATTCTTTTCCACCCCTGCCCCCCAAAAAAGAATTCCGTACTCGAAATTTCATCACTATCAAATCCAAAAATAAATAAACCCACGTAAATACTTTACATTTTCCATAAGCCTATATGTTGGATATAGATATCAATATGCAATATCTAATTTGATCACTTACTCGAATATACAAACTTCTCTTTCGAACTGGTATCGCTCACCTTACTTCACTAGCGTAGACTCTGATCAGGTTCCTTGATGAAAAACCTCTATTCTCCTTACATAGTCATATATTATAAAAAGAAAACTTTGGTAATATATCAAGAACTCTCACCTAGTGTTTGCTGTCAAGAATCGACTGATAAATCCTTATTTGTGCCGGTGTAAATCACCTCAAAGTCATATACTCGAATCTTGGATCAAGAATTATGTGTAAATATGATCTACATGAAACTTACATACATTATTATTGGTTCTTAATTATACTAATTTCCTTTAACTTCCAAAATCATTTATGAAAATATTTCATAAAATTTTAGCTTAATTTTTAACCTGTATAATACCCTACTATATCCTGAGAGTATATATACAATATCAGATTTGTTTTATTTAACCAGGATGTTCAACAAATTTAAACTTGATTTAACTTACCGTCTTTCCATTCTAGAGTTACAAAACTTCACTTTTATATTTTCACAAACAAGTTCAAGTTCTCAATTAATTTGAAAGTCTTCGATTATCCAAAATCATCGAAATTTCCATTTCATTTCAACATATGAAATCTATCAAACAACTACCAAATGCACAAACCATACTTTCCTAATAGATAGGATATATGCGTCTATAAAATAACTTAACAGAAAACTTAAGAATTAAACATCGGATTTTATTTCAAATCATTTTGAAATAAAATGTACATATAACATTTTGTATATCAGAATTTAAAACAAAACTTCTTTTGCCAAAGCAACTCTATAGCAAATTACTATGGTAGCATCCCCCCACTTAGAAGCTCGAAAATAAAAGCCGATGATGCTACAGTCATCATCAGATTTATTTTTCAGCGACAGAAGTGAGTTCAATGCTTTCTATCTCCTTCAAAATCATTTTTGAAATATTTATATTCATAAATACTTTTAGAACAATACTATTATTATTTTCCCCAAAATTTTGAAAAGCAATTTTCAAAATACCAAGAATTAAGTTCTCAAATTCTAAATTTAAATCCTTTTATATTTATAAACCATACTTATATAATTTCTCTTTCTTATATGAAATTACTTCACAAATGTACATCTTTTTTTAGATTAAAATACACAACTTTTATTAAAATCAAATTTTTACACAACATTATCACCGATTGTCTTGTAATCAAACTATAAAACTTAATTCACAAGATGTTTCTATTTAATGTTCCTAGAATTACTATCTAGCCAATCCCATGTTATAAAAATAGTAAAAATTGTTGATAAACCGGCAGAGCACAACTAATTAAATGATAAATGATAATGGTTGAATATTATCATTTCCTAACAAACAAACATATCATAAATTTCCATAAATTATTAGAAATTATTCTTTTATATATAGATATAATTCCAGGTAAAATTATTTCATTTACCAATTTAAAAACAATATTATATTGGTTTTCCTTCTTTTAGTATTTAGACCCCTATCGATTAAGTTTATTAGGCACATTCACCAGATTCATAAACCACTCAACAGACCGATCAACACAATATAAAAAAAATTATAACACTACAAATATGTTCTCTCATGTATAATACTTTCAAACTCTATGTGTTACTAACCTTATCTCTGTGAGTATACCCCCACTAATGTCTAGGTGTTCACTCAATTACGCCTTGATACTATGTGTAATGATCAGCCTTTTCGACCCTTAAAAGTTGACACTAATACATGCATGATATTCACGTGCCAAGCATCCGTTGGGATGAAAGAAAAAAAAGACAAAATATAATTTCACAACATGACGAGTAATCTACAATATACCAATGATCTTTACAAAAGAAAACTGTAGTATACATTATCAATCAGAGTAAACTAACATATCATTAGTTTGGACTGTTATAACAATCTGTCCTCACAAATCATTATAAATACTAACTGAAAAGTGTGCGGTGTACGAGTGCACGTACTAATATAGTACACACGGATCGTATAATATGGAATATAATATAAATACGGAAATAGATGATAGTAGCAAAGTAAATAAGAATAGAAAAATCACACAAGAGATTTTTATACTGGTTCGGAGCACCGTCCTACGTCCAGTCCCAGACTTCTATCTGGATTTTCACTATTAACTACCTCGCTTCACCCGGAGAACAGGTTTACAACACCCGAGCAAACGAACGGGATTTCATGCCTCTAATACACTGAGGACTTCAACACTTGCCTCTTACAACACAGAGGACTTCAACACTTGCCTCTTACAACACCAAGGACTTCAACAAAAGAACCAATACAATTGTTGTTGACAACTTGTGCTCTTGAAAACACGAATTTGTCACTTGTAGTACACCCTTCCTATAATCTTATCCTCAAAGTATGTGAATGATGTTTTGTGAAGATTAAGGGAAGTATATTACTTATTGAATCAAAAGATATGAAATAATTTCAATGATTCAATAAGCAATTAAAATAATTAAGAGCTTTTAGAATGCAGGAGTATGTAGAAAGTAAGATCAGAGATTAGAGTAAAAGGCATATATATTCATATATTTAATCAATGATTTAGATGAGTTTATATAGAGAAGAATGGTTGTAACTCTTTGTGAGCAGTTGCCATTAAGAGATATGATCATTGATGAAAGGTAAGAGATGCAACCTTTGGAGAAAGAAGTGTCTTTTGGAAAAGTTGCTCTCTGTTTAAAAACGATCGACAGGTCAAAAAATGACCAGTAGACAGGAATTCAAATATATAGTCGTTATGTGCATGTGTGCACGTTTCAGTGTGCAACTTATACTGGAACGGTCGACCGCCTAGATTATGACCGGTCGACCGGTCCCTGTAAAGTTGCACACAAAATGTGCAACTGCAATTTAGTTGTATATATTGATTCCCTTGAGATGCATGATCATTTGAGGATAGATTTTAACAAGTTTATCACTATTATAACATCAAATAATCAACCTATAATTTAGAGTACTATATGTAGCTCTTTTGTGCCTTTTTATAGCCATGATGTCTTCGTTTTGTCGATCGCCTTTATTTCTTTGTCAGAAATCAAAAAAACTTCATAAAGTCTGTGACTCAACATTCTCCCCCTTTTTGATTGATGACAATATATATCTGAAAAAATGAATCTCCCCCTGAGTATGTGATCTCCCTCTGAGAGTTTGTTTGAATTCTGTATATATATGTATATTCCTGCAAACAATTGTTAGCCCTTTCTCCCCCTTTGTCATCGACAACAAGGAGTAACAGATACTGGAATAATATAGGAGTGTAATTACCATAATATGCGTAGCAAAATAAAACTTAACACATCCAAAACATACCAGAGTATAATACAGACCATAATGTCAAGTGAAAAAGAAAAATAAAAATAACGACACTATTTAGTACAAGTGTCGATTGATGTTTTTAAAGTACTAAACCATAATAGACAATAGAATCTAAGATGAGGCAGATCCTATCTCCTCTTCATCATCATCATCATCGTCATCATCATCGTCGTCATCATCATCTTATTCTTCTTCATCATTGTTCCCTCTAGATGATTCTCCATGTCCATGTCCACTCATACCAGTAGACTCCTCAGATGATGTCCAGTTGAAAACAGGAGGAGCAGGACGTTTTCCTGGGTCTTGTGCTTGAACAGAGGTGGATGTGGTACATAATATAGCATCCCATAACATACCAAAGAATGACTTGACCTTATTGAAGCGTTTATCAATTTTTGTGTCCATGCGCTTGAGACGTGATTCAAGCAAGAATTGGTTACGCGCAATAGTTTCAAGTGATTCTTTTGTGGATGATTTTGATTTTAAAAGTTTAACTTCATCGGAACGAGGTCGAGAGGATATAGCTTGTTGTTTTGTTGGACCTCTTTGTTGCCATAGTTCAAATGGCATAATCTCAAGGTAAGGAGGAGGAAGCTTCATGCGTTTGATGGTGACGGAATCAATACATTTTGGTTTGGAGGTGGCGGAGTCAGGAGGCTTTACCCCACAAGCTAGCAAAATACGCATGATATATTCATTGTAGAAAAAATGAGGTCGCGTAGAGTTATTTACCTTGAGAATTTCATCAAAAAGCATATGAACCCAATTAATTTGGATATCCCCATAAATAGCATAGAGAGCCTTGAAGTTTTCTTTATATACAGCATCATAATTTCCTAGTCTAGGAAACAGAGAATGCACCAAGACGCGATGTAGTAGTTTGGCGGTGGGTCGAAGTCCAATAGACTTTGTGCCGTCACTGTTGTCCTCTATGAACTGATGGCTGATGCTATTGCAAGTGAAGACTTCACAGAAATTAGATGAAAACTCATCGCCTTGATTTGGTATACCAAGTATAGAGGCAATCCTATCATGAGTGATAAAAATTTGTTTGCCACAGACGACAGACCAAATGACTCCGTTCGGATTATCAGGTTGATACTCGTCGAGGTTCATGTTGGCTTAGAACAATTTTATCATCAAATGATTTATTTCCATATTGTTTTCTGAAAAATCTATCAATAGAGAAATGTTGGAGTTATCGGCTAACCTACGAATTCCATAAGACGTGAAATCATCAAACTTGATGAAAGAACCCGGATGAAATTTGTAGTTAGTCATTTGATTCCATCTTGAGATAGCCACTGGGTTTTCAAGCCATTTCTTTGCTGAGATATTGATTGATGAAGTTCCGGAGGATGATCCTCTCTTGGATTTCTTTTGTGGAGGAGCCATTTTTAGAGAATTTGGAGAATAGGAATTTTGAAATTTTGGGGAGTGGTTTTAGGGTTCTGGTGTAAAGGTACAGAAAGTAAGAAAATGAGGAAGATGGAGGAATAAAAGGACGCAAGATATATATAAAAAACTGAAACTTCGTAAACCGGTCGACCTTTGGAATATGGCTGGTCGACCGTTTTCAACCAGAGGGCAAACGGTCGACCGGCTATAATATGGGAGGTCGACCGGTTGTAAAATATGCTGAGTAATAGCCTGTTTTGCAATTTTTTGAATACAACGTGCTATATTTTCACTCTTATTGTAAAGCACAAGCATTATTACATGAGTGATAGAGAGAAAAAGATACAATAACTATATATAAATCTAATGAGAAGTGGTAGGTTCGTTACTAGAATTTTTATTATCTTCAATACGTTTTGACCATGGACTCCAGTTTTTCTGAGCACCTTCATTCCTCTCATAATTCCGATCCCAAGAGTTAGGACTCCTAGATGTTGACGGCCTAGACGACATTGGTTCATGCACATCATGCTTGTTGGAACTACATAAGAATGATACCACCTTCTCTAAAACAGATAAACGTGCTGATGTCCGTTGTTGCTCATGATAAAGTAGGCTTTGCCCATAATGGAGCTGTCTCTGAAGATCTAGTTGATGTTTCTGATAGTGGTGAATCTCGTCGATCTGTGCTTTGGTACGAGGAGAACAAAACAGCGTCTTCTTCACTCGTTTTGAGGTTGGTGTACTACCAGGAGTACGAGATCATTGATGATGATATGTTGGTTTTTGTTTTGGTGTTGTAGGAGAATAATACTCCTCTGACTCGGAACTTGTAATGGAAATGTGTGATTCTTGAGCACATTTATCACAAATGTGAGCCATAGAGAATTATGTATAGAGTCTTATTCGTAGAAAAATGAATAAAGGAAAAAAAATTACAGGCTTATAAAGAGTTTCCTTGTAAATAAGTCTGTGGATGAAAATGAATAAAGAAAACTAACCATGAAATAAAGCAGAGGCTCATGTTCAATGTTAAAAAATAGCTTAAGCAAAAAGCTATAGTTGAAATATAACCAAAAGAAAAAGACGTTCATTAGAAATTACTAGTCAAGATTTTTTCCTGAAACTAAACCAAGCTCTCTTCGTAATCTAATAAAACTAGATTCGAGCAGAGGCTTAGTAAAAATGTCCGCTAATTGATTGTCAGTTTGGACATATTCAAGACATATATTTCCTTTTTCAATATTATCTCGAAGGAAATGATGACGGATATCAATGTGTTTGGTTCTAGAATGATTCACTGGATTCTTAGAGAGATTTATAGCACTTGTGTTATCACAGTATATAATTGAATTTGATAAATGAATATCAAAATCTTGAAGTGTTTGTTGCATGTATAGTACTTGAGTACAAGCGAGAGCCGCTGATATATATTCAGCTTCACATGTTGATAGTGAAACACTATTCTGTTTCTTACTAAACCAAGAGACAAGTGATTTTCCAATAAAATGGCACGTACCAGTTGTACCTTTTCTATCCGTTCGTGATCCGCCAAAATCAGCATCACTATATGATACTAATTCAAATGGACATTCCTTTGGATAAAAAAGACCGAAATCGTTGGTATTATTAAGATAACGAATTATGCGTTTTACTGCTCGTAGATGTGATTCCTTTGGATCTGCTTGAAAGCGTGCACATAGACAAACACTCATCAATATATCTGGACGACTTGCTGTAAGATAAAGAAGAGAACCAATCATGCTTCGATATAATTTCTGGTCAACACTCTTACCATTTTCATCTTTTTCAAGATGTGTAGTTGTACTCATAGGAGTTGGTTTACCAGATGTATTTTCTAATCCGAAGCGTTGGATAAGATTTCCACAATATTTTTCTTGATTGATAAAGATACCATTCGGAAGTTGCTTGATTTGAAGTCCAAGAAAATATGATAGTTCTCCCATATGAGACATTTCGAACTCTTTGGTCATAATACTTGCAAATTCTTTGCAGAGTTTATCGTTTGTTGAACCAAAGATGATGTCGTCTACATATATCTGGATAACTAGAATATCCTTTTGAGAATGTTTAATAAACAAAGTTTGATCGACTTTGCCTATTTGAAATCCTGAGTTAATAAGATAGCTACGTAATCGTTCATACCAAGCACGAGGTGCCTGTTTTAAACCATACAGAGCTTTCTTAAGTTTGAATACGTGGTCAAGATATTTTTCATGTACGAACAAGGGAGGTTGTTCGACATATACATTCTCTTTAATAAATCCATTTAGAAATGCACTTTTGACATCCATCTGATAAAGTTTGAAGTTATGGTGACAAGCAAAAGATAATAGAATTCTAATAGCTTCAAGTCGAGCAACTGGTGCAAAAGTTTCTTCATAATCGATATCTTCTTCCTGATTATACCCTTGTGCTACTAATCTTGCTTTGTTTTTGGTGACATTTCCTTGTTCGTCGGCCTTATTTTTATAAACCCATTTAGTACCAATAACTGACTGATCAGTTGGCCTTGGAACAAGTTCCCAAACGTCATTGCGCTCGAACTGATTTAGTTCTTCCTGCATGGCAATGATCCAGTAATCGTCTGTAGCAGCTTCTTTTGGATTCTTAGCTTCGATATTTGATAGAAACGCAACATAACCCATTTGATGTAATTGATTCCTAGTTCTTACTAGTGAGTTAACCTCGCCAATTACATTTTGAACCGGATGGTGACTCAATAATCTTGGAGGGGAACGTATCTCACAAACTGGGTGTTGTTGGGAAATATTGTCAATAAGATTTTCAGAGTCAGAGTCATAATTTGTGAAGAGAGGAGTGTCAGTAAATATAGTTTCGTTATTATCTGGTTTTGAATGAGAAGGTTTAAAGAATTCATCGAAAGAAACATGAAGAGATTCTTCAATAGTTTTGGTTCGTTTATTGAAAATACGATACGCTTTGCTTCTTTCCGAATAACCGACAAATATACCTTCATCAGCTTTCGGATCAAACTTTCCGAGATGGTCTTTTGTATTTAAAATAAAACATTTTGAACCAAATACTTTGAAGTAAGATATATTTGGCTTCCTTTCGTTAAATAATTCATAAGACGTGTTTTTGGTGAGTGGTCGAATGGACACACGATTCAAAACATAACACGCAGTAGCGACGGCTTCTGCCCAGAAATGTTTGGTAAAGTGGATCCATTTAATAACGTTCTTGCACATTCTTGTAATGTTAGATTTTTCCGTTCTACAACTCCGTTTTGTTGTGGAGTTCTAGGAAACGAAAAATTATGGTTAATACCTTTTTTTGTACAAAAATGTTCAAATTTGTTATTTTCAAATTCACCACCATGATCACTTCTTATGTTTTTAACTTTTAGCCCTTTTGATTTTTGAATTCTTTTGACGAAAGATTTGAAATGGTTAAAAGTGTCACTCTTGTTTTTCAGAAAAATAGTCCATGTATAACGAGAATAGTCATCAACTATTACAAATGCATATCTATTATGGTTTATTGACTGAACCTGTGTTGGTCCGAATAAATCCATATGTAGTAGTTCAAGTGGTTGTAATGTTGATATGACCCTTTTTGACTTGAATGATGATCTGGTCAATTTTCCTATCTGACAGGCATCATAAAAATTATCGTTTTTATAACTAATATTGGGTAGACCTCTAACTAGATTGTTTTTGGCTAGCTTGTTAATAGTTTTGAAGTTTATATGACAGAAGCGTTTGTGCCATAGCCATGGATCATTATCATTAGCCACAAGACACATATCTGAATTATGATTAATATTCATATTCAGAATATATATATTTCTGTCTCTATAACCTTCGAAAACTAAATTGTGGTCTTTATCTAAGATACTACACTTATTATTCGAAAAGGAGATTGTAAAACCTTTGTCACATAACTGAATAATACTAAGTAAATTGTGTTTTAAATTTTTAAATGAAAAGTGTGCGGCGTACAAGTGCACGTACTTGCGTTATTTGCCATATTACAAGAATATATCAAATAACTGTGTTACGGCTATGTGATGACCTTGCTCTGATACCAAATGAAAAGTGTGCGGTGTACGAGTGCACGTACTAATATAGTACACATGGATCGTGTAATATGGAATATAATATAAATGCAGAAATAGATGATAGTAGCAAAGTAAATAAGAATAGAAAAATCACACCAGAGATTTTTATACTGGTTCGGAGCACCGTCCGAGCACCGTCCTACGTCCAGTCCCAGACTTCTATCTGGATTTTCACTATTAACTACCTCGCTTCACCCGGAGGAACAGGTTTACAACACCCGAGCAAACGAACGGGATTTCACGCCTCTAATACACTGAAGACTTCAACACTAGCCTCTTACAACACGAAGGACTTCAACACTTGCCTCTTACAGCACCAAGGACTTCAACAAAAGAACAAATACAATTGTTGTTGACAACTTGTGCTCTTGAAAACACGGATTTGTCACTTGTAGTACACCCTTCCTATAATCTTATCCTCAAAGTATGTGAATGATGTTTTGTGAAGATTAAGGGAAGTATATTACTTATTGAATCAAAAGATATGAAATAATTTCAATGATTCAATAAGCAATTAAAATAATTGAGAGCTTTTAGAATGCAGGAGTATGTAGAAAGTAAGATCAGAGATTAGAGTAAAAGGCATATATATTCATATATTTAATCAATGATTTAGATGAGTTTATATAGAGAAGAATGGTTGTAACTCTTTGTGAGCAGTTGCCATTAAGAGATATGATCATTGATGAAAGGTAAGAGATGCAACCTTTGGAGAAAGAAGTGTCTTTTGGAAAAGTTGCTCTCTGTTTAAAAACGGTCGACAGGTCAAAAAATGACCAGTAGACAGGAATTCAAATATATAGTCGTTATGTGCATGTGTGCACGTTTCAGTGTGCAACTTATACTGGAACGGTCGACCGCCTAGATTATGACAGGTCGACCGGTCCCTGTAAAGTTGCACACAAAATGTGCAACTGCAATTTAGTTGTATATATTGATTCCCTTGAGATGCATGATCATTTGAGGATAGATTTTAACAAGTTTATCACTATTATAACATCAAATAATCAACCTATAATTTAGAGTACTATATGTAGCTCTTTTGTGCCTTTTTATAGCCATGATGTCTTCGTTTTGTCGATCGCCTTTATTTCTTTGTCAGAAATCAAAAAAACTTCATAGAGTCTGTGACTCAACACTAACAAGAAATGCAGCAGAAATAAAGATATGTGAATACTTCTTGTAGGCATATAGATCTTCTCCTAAAGCTCTAAAGCATCCATAACTAAATTTATAAATATGCTCGGGCTGACCTGAAAATTGCATGAAAATAATTCCAAATCAGGAAAATCAACGTGAGAAACACAAATTAAATGGATTTTAATCTCATAAAATCTTTCAAATATAAAGGTATCTTGTAAGACCAAGCAGCATATAAAGACAAACAAGTTTTTCCTTATGATAACTAAACCATTTATAGGAAATCTTCTGAAACTATAACAATGTCTAGGGTTTAAAATAAATATTTAATCATAGCTGAATGGTCACATTAACTACATTCCGACATACTAAATATACAACTTAGTCCATAAAGGCAAGTATTGGAAATTGGATTCCATCGATGATAAGGCTACTGGGGTACGGTCTATCATAATACACCTCTAGAAAAATGTACCGAGATCGAAGAGGGATTCATTCTGCTTAATAAAATATCCAGAATAATCTATTCAATTTAATTATAGTAGAATGGGGTTTTATTCGGCTAAATAGATATCACAAATGAAGTATAATTAATTTGACCACGTTATTATGTAAATCAATGTAATCGTATTCAACCATTATTATATTATACTTTATAAAAACTATCAACCATTTATACCATAGTGTTGTATTCGTCGGTACGAGTCTAATGCAAAAACTCGCGGGTTAATCAAATTTAAAATGAGCAAGATATTAATTTTCAAAGTTACAAACTTTAGTTTATATACATTTTAAAATAAAAAACGTTATTAGTGCATTCTCACCAAAACAAAAGGCAGGCCCACTTTACTACAAACCCGACCTGCTTAGCATACCCCTCCTTCCCTAAATTTAAAAATCATGCTTAGAAAAATCGAATGCCTTGGTTAATTCCACTCAACTGCCACCTTGGTCATCAATTGCCACCACCGCCCTAACCACCAGAACCGCAACCCATGCCTCTACCTCCAGCCAACATCTCGTCCATCTCGATGCACGCTAACGCTGCCCATACTACGATCAATGAACCTAAAAAATAAAACTACTGAAACCCTAAGCCTAGCTCGCCAAATCACCATCGGCCACCGAAGTTGTCACCGCTGCCACCCCCGACTCTGTCTCGACTTAAGCTTCCTCCCAGCACCATTTGTTCCTCCTCTAGTCCACCACGATGTCGAAAAAAGTTAAATGAATGGAAAATGTTCATTAAACAACCATGGCCAACTCCAACCACCTGACACTTTGCGACCACCACCAAAAATCACGTCTCGACGATACGAACCCAACCATACTCTTCGATCTCCATTTCATGATCGTCAAAAATAACCATAATTCGACAACCACTATCATCGGACGATCCTCGCCACCATACTCGATGAAATGACGAGTGGCTATTTTTAGAAAATAATAGGGACCTAAACAAATAACTTTGCAGTGGAAGTTTGTCAAAATGTTGATGGTTTAAGCGATAATGATTCTTGAAAGGAGGATGGTATATTGTCCAATTACAGAGCAAGAGAAGAATAAGAAGAAAGGAAAATATGGAAAAGGGTGATGTGTTGATGTGCATACTTATACACAAAACCAAATGCATTACTTCACACTTAAGCAAATCACCAAAATTCAAGACAACCATCATATCAAAGGCAAATCAAAATTAAGGCTTATCGAAAAATCTTTATTTTTGATTTGATTTGAGAAAGTTTTACAGTACTCCGCTATACAATAACACGTTTATGCACAGATCGAAATGCCAAAAATAAAAATACGATCGCACGCAACTATGTGACATGATCAGAAAACAACAATAAAATTCACTAGTTATTTTGTTCTCCTTTTTTTCAAAAATACCAACGTTTGCAGTAATATAAGTTAAATGATAATTTATATATTTTTTCCAAGTTAAAAATTATGGGAAACTCCTATAATTTCATTTAAAAATATGTTGTTAAAATCAAATCATTTTATGAACAATTGATTTTCTTATTATTCATTACATTTGAATCAAATTTGAATATTTAAACAAATTAAATATTCAAATTTGAAACATTAATAAAATCTAGGCCGTTACAGTATCACTCAATATAAATATGTATGTGTGTGTGTGATTATGAATCTTTAATATATAAATTGTCATATATCATTTATATATTAATAGATTACTTGCATACTCTTTGGTTGTTGAACAAACTCATGTTATAGATGTTATAACAATACTATTAATATATCTTTATTAATAGTTGGTTTGAAAGCGCAATATTTTGATCCGACCATGAAGTTTCAAAAATGCCCTTTATATATTTCTTTACTAATGGTTGCAATACATTCGGTCTTTCGATGCCAGCGTGAAATACAAAAAATATCTCTCTACTAATATTATCAGAATTTAGTATCACTTAAACATAGGATCTGACAATTAGGTTTGCTTTACAAATTCAAAGTTTCCTTTATAAATATTTACCAAGTCTTAATATCACTTAAAAATAGGATCTTACAAATAAACTACTTTACAAATTCATTTTTTATTAACTAGCAATATAAATAAAAATTTAAACTAACAAAAAATTATATATTGAAACTTAGAAATAGAAATTCAAATTAACTACGTATGATTCGACAAAGAAATATGGCTAAATATTTGCGGAATTTTTTTTTAATGTATTAAACAAATACAATTCGTAGAAAAACAATTTAGGTGACTTCACCACGCACGTAGCGTGTACCGTAATGCTCGTATTATTAGTTGGGGTAAGATACATGCACGTATTTATTGAGCAAAATCAAGGTACGTGTATTACACTTAGGCTATCGCAAAATGATGGATATGAGTGGACAATCTCTTTGGATTTGCTAAGAAAACTTTTGGTCGAGATCGAGATTAGGACAAAGACCAAAGGCTAGGAGTTTTATATGATACCACTAATAAAGTGTTATCCATCACATATGTGTCTATGATTTGTTGAGCAAACTAAAGGTCGGAATTCAAAGCCAAACGAGTCTTAACACCTACTAAAGAAATCAAAATATTTTTACGCTTTTCTTAATGTTTTGAGAAACATAAAAAATTTAGCAGTTGGCTTATCAAAAAAATGAAATGGTAACATTTAAGCATTCAAATAAAGGTAAAACATATGTTATGTAAAGTTGAAATAATCTACATCAATAAATTTATGGAACCAATATAAATTAATAAAATATTTATCGGTTAAAATATGCATATGAACTACATCAAGATTAACTTAAAAATGTAAAGTATACTTTGTTGTGTGAAAATTTCAATTGCTTTGCACTAACTCCAAAACTACAATGGAATTATGAAGCATTGAAACAATCAAAAGAAGGATCTAGCTTGTCGATTAATTACCAACCGCAAATTCAATGAAAAATAATCACTAAACAAAGAGAAACAGAAAAGTAGAGAGCACAAAGATTTAACGTGGTTCAGCTAGATCTCCTACGTCCACGGACCCAACAAGTATTCTTTATTTCACTGAAGAAAGAGAGTACAAAAGAGAGAGATTACAAAATTATAGGTAGTAGTGGAGAGACTAACCTGTAATTATAAATTGAATAATCAATTTATCCAATGACTTACTTATGCTCAAAACCCCTAATTGATTGACTACAGAAATTAGGGTTTACTGAAGAAGAGGATAATGGTGGATGCTCTCTCACACGCTCACACAAATATGCAAATGTACTTCCTTCATTTAAATAGACTTAATGAAGGAGTTACTTAGAGATTAAGAAAATTAATTTTCAGATTATGTTTGAAACCATTCTGAATATCCATGATTTGATTTCTATGTAAATAGATAATGGTGAATTCGGTTTCCATAATTTCCCTTGCTTGAATCAATCTCCATCAGCAATCTTTTCTTTCTTCATATAACAAATTTTTGGCTAATTAATTGGTTAGCAATTAATTAGTTTCTCTTCTCTAAAAGATATCACATTTATCCTTCCTCTTTATCTTTCCATATATAGCCTAATTAATTGATTGACTGAATCAATTAATTATTTTCTTGTCTTCTTTGGAAAATATATGAATCACATAAATTCAACACTCCACCTTGATTCAAATATAACAAACTCTCTGCATTACCATATCTTGACAAATTGTTGGGTCTGCGTCAACATGCTAATGTGAACTATTTTAGGAAATATTGCCCAAACAGAGCTTCCAAATCTTTCCCAAGCACAAGAAGATAGTATGCACATTAGCAAACATAATGCATACAAGATAGTACCAAAATTCTTCAACAAATCCAATGTTGGAGACGAATATGTAGATACTAATCTTCAAGAGACCAATGGAGATTTTACAACGCACTTCACCTTCTCCATTCCAAATTGAGTGAGGACAAACTCAACATTATCTACTCCAATCTCCTCCACAAGAATTTTGCTAGACTTTCCTAAGTCAACATCTGCAGACTCGCAAATAAACTCAATAACATTCAAAGCAGAAGATGAAAAATCATCGCTATAAATATGCTTACAAATAGGGCCAACTGAACCAAAAGGCCTTTCCAGCATGTGAGCTCCACCTAGAGTTTGAATCTCTGTAATCTTCTCAATAACCATGGTATCATCGGAAGTACCAATATCTCTCCGAAAATAGAAACAATCTGATGACTCCAAATGTGTTTGGAAATTTTCCGTCCTCGCAATGTCATCACTTGATAGACGCTCCACCTTCAACAAAGACCTCTCATCAAATATTGCATGCCCGCTAGTCACAATTCTCCTAGTTGTTTTACAACACAACCGATACCAATGCACACCTTCTCTATAGCCTAACAAAATGTGCTTGCTTTCTCTAAGTTTCAACTTATCATGTCTCTCATCTTCTAAATAATCTGAACAACCAAACACTTTAAGAAATGAATAATCAACAGGCTCTCTTTTCCATATCTCTTCTGGGATCTTCATATCTATGGCAATAGAAGGTCTGTGGTAGATGAGAAACACTGCCATAAATATCGCTTCTACCCAAAATCTCTCTTCTAGAGCAATAGTCATTCTTAAGCTTATAGCTCTCTCCCACAATATCCAACACATGCTCTCCGCCACTCCATAACAGTGTGAGTCAACAGAAATAGAAAAATCTCTAATTACATGCTCGGACTCACAATAGTTATTGAATTCTTGTGACATAAATTCACTACTATTTCCAACTTTGAGAACCTTCAAATGCTTCCTTGACTGCTTTTCTACCAAGACCTTCCACTTACAAACCTGGACAAATATTTCGTCTTTGGCCTTTAAGAAATAGACCTAGACCTTACATAAGAAATCATCCACAAATAAGATAAAGTAACTGGCTCCACCAAAAGATGCAACTGAGGTGGGTCCCCGCACATAAGAATAAACATGCTCTAGAAACTCTGTAGCTCTCGGTCTTCCAACATCAAATGTGACATGCTTCTTTTTTCAAAAGAACAATCTCCACAAGAACTAGGCTTCGACTGACAAACACCATCAATCAACCCACGCTTCTTTAATACTTCAAGACTCTCCTCATCAACATGACCTAAATGAAGATGCCATAACTAAGTAGAATCTGAATACCAGAATCAGTAGAAACTACCAACTCTCCTAAGACTATCTCTCCATGAAGCACATAAGTATCATTAATTCGCACCTCTTTCATCACTACCAAGGAACCTTTCGCCACTCTCAAATTCTCTCCATATAATATTATCCTTATACCAAGTCTACTCAAAGCTCCAACTGATAACAAACTTTTACGCAGCATCAGAACATGTCTAACATCCATGATAGTTCTAACAACACCATCATGCATCCTAAACCTCACATTTCCGACCCCCACAACATGGCAATATGTGTCACTCCCCATATGAACTACTCCGCCATCCATTTTCTTGCAATTGACAAAAAAGCTTCTATCTGGCGTCATATGACAGGAGGCTCCAGAATCAATCACCCAACTTGTATGCTCTAAAGGTGAAATACTGGCTAAAAGTAATGATGTATTACTATCACTTCTATCCGCATCTGATCTAACTGCTGGCAAAACTAAAGCTTTCTCCTTCTTCTCTCTCTTCTTTCTAAGAGCAGGACAATCCCTATGAAATGTCCCTTCTTCTTACAATAATAACAAACACCCCTTCTAGGATCCTTGAAGTGGGACCCATGCATATCTCTATCTTTAAGGTGCTTCTGGCTTTTATCTCTTCCTTTAGATGAATGAAATTGTTGCTGAAGAACACCGTCATTAGTCTTCACCTTCCACGTCCCAAAAACTCCTTTTCTAAAAAAATTGGTGATGCCATAATTTTTCATACTACTACTAAAAGAATTTGCCGTTGATAACTAATCTAGAACAAGATAGCTCGCTCCGATACCAAACTTTTGTGCAAAAATATCAATTGCTTTGCACTAACTCCAAAACTGCAGCGGAATGATGAAGCGCGGAAACAATCAAAGAAGGATCTGGCTTGTCGATTAATTACCAACCGCAAATTTAATGAAAAACAATCACCAAACAAAGAGAAACATAAAAGCAGAGAGCACAAAGATTTAACGTGGTTCGGCTAGATCGTCTACGTCCACGGACCCAACAACTATTCTTTATTTCACTGAAGAAAGAGAGTACAAAAGGGAGAAATTACAAAATTACGGGTAGTAGTGGAGAGACTAACCTATAATTACAAATTGCATAATCAATTTGTCCAAAGACTTACTTACGCTTAAAATCCTTAATTGATTGACTGTAGAAATTAAGGTTTACAGAAGAAGAGGTTAATGGTGGATGCTCTCTCACACGCTCACACAAGTATGAAGATGAACTTCCTTCATTTAAATAGACTTAATGAAGGAGTTACTTAGAGATTAAGAAAATTAATTTTCAAATTATGTTTGAAACCTTTCTGAATATCCATGATTTGATTTCTATGTAAATGGATAATTGTGACCTTGGTTTCCATTATTTTCCTTTCTTGAAACAATCTCCGTCAGCATTCTTTTCTTTCTTCATATAATAAATTCTTTGACTAATTAATTGGTTAGCAATTAAATAGTTTCCCTTCTCTAAAAGATATCACATATATCTTTCCTCTTTATCTTTCCATACATAGCCTAATTAATTGATTGACTGAATCAATTAATTCTTTTCTTTTCTTCTTTGGAAAATATTTGAATCACATAAATTCAACATACTTGTCAGTAAATGTTTGGCATGTCGTCACATTGAGATCCATGCAAGAGCTAAACTGCACAACTACTAAATATATCCATACCTTAGTTGCTTATATCTTTATTTATCAGAGGATGTGTATTATCTTCAATGAGTTTTGAATTCTAAAGAGATGACAAAATATAGATATTTGATCCATATTGGTCATATATAAATGTTAAATGGTGAACAGTCGTGATTCGTAATGTACGAAACTTCAATGAAATTAGATTATACTAAATGAGCAAGTAAACCGAAGGCAAGATGATGTGTTCAATGTGATGGAGTATGATGAGTATCTTGTTGTGTCAAAAGAAATATGGACCAAGAATTACTAGACGGACCTAGGAATTCCATCACTGAAATGTAAGTTTGACTAGTTTCTGTAAAATGCAGCATATTTGATATCCCTATTATTAATGATGGCCAAATACACCTTTGTAAAGAGTTTGGTGCAATATTGTGGTAAGGATTTCCTTTGCATGGTTCGACTATTTGGAAAGAAAAGCGAACGTATGAGTGTAGATGTAACTTAGACATAGTTGAAATGAAGAGAGTGAATGGTCACCTTTGCTTCATTTAGAAACATCGAAAAATACTGGTAGATATTTAATATATAGAATAAGAAATGTGATTTCTATTTTGAATGTAATTTTACATAGAATTTTTTTGGGAATTATTTCTACAAGTTCAAGATGTTTAATCTGGAACTCTTAACTGTAAGCTAGTTACATTGGATGAAACAAAATCTTATAATAAGTGATTAAATGGAGATTCGTATTTCATGAGCTATTACTGTAATGGAAAGATTAGTGGGAGCGTACCATGTAGCACTCTTATTAATGAATGCATTAAATTATGAAAGATTGTCTCTGTCTATGTACATTTATCCTTGTTATATAGCGGAAATATTAAATACAATCAAAAAAGGAAAAGCTCATCAACAAAGCTTCCCTTAAAATAAATACCTGGAGAAGATCGATTATTAAATGATAGTACTAGCATGGAACATGAGGAGAACTAATAAATATGGTAAAATGAAAGATGCTTTTAATTTCCTTCACAAAAATAAGCTAACCCCTGGTTGGCTTAATGGAGCACGTACTAGAAGATGAGAGAATTCAGTTCTTCTTGCAAAAGCTTTACAGCAATTAGAGATATCTATCTAATAACAATGCATCATCAAAAGATAGGATTCTAATATCATGGGACAGTGAAGTATGGAATATATCAAAAATACACTATAGTAACCAACACATTACCTTTACAACAGACAATTTGGGTTGTCTGCAAATAGTGGTTACATTTGTAAATGCTAGTAATTTATCATTTGAACCATAATTTCTATAGGACTCTATAGTTCATGATCGGTAAGCATATAAAAACCATGGATGTAGGCCGAAGATTTCAATAATGTCCTCAATTTGACTAATAAATTAGGAGGCCTTCCTATACCTATGTATCAAATAAGAAATTTTAAAAATCGTATTCTACAAGCCGGGCTGATCGAAGAAAAAATTATGGGACTGAATTTCACTTAGAGAAAATAGGGTTGGCCACCAATATAGAAAAAGTGCTTTTTAACACTGAAATGTTAAAAGGTTTGACAACATCATAGCGACGACTAAAATTTCAGCTTTCAGTGATTATACTCCTATTCATGTACACCTAATGAACTCAACAAACATAAATGGAAAAGATAAACCATATAAATATGTGAACACATAGCATTATGAGGAAGGATATGACAAATGTGTGCAAAGCGGACTCGCTGAAACAACACGGGGACATTTATCCTACTAAACTATGCACAAGCTTTAGAAATTAAAGGAGAATTTAAAACAATGAAATAGAGCGAGGCACAAAGCAAATGATGAGATAAAGCAGTTATAGGACATATTTGAAGAATTGTTAATAGCAAGTAATGATAAACCAAAAGACACTGAAGCTTATCAAAACATGAGCAAAATAGGAAAACAATTATGAGACGGCCTATATATACATCATCAACAACAAAATCAGAAGGCAAAAATTAACTAGTTCCAAGAAAGAGGTATGAATTCAAAGTTCTTTTATGCCAAAATGACTATTAGAAGATATCACATTTGTTACCCTTATATAGTGAATGAGATGTTGTCCCACATCGCCAAATATAAGTTAATATTCGTGCTTATATACTACTTTCCTCAAACCTATATTGGCCATTAGGGTCAGGTAATTTTGTGCGAGGGGGAGGACCTATATGGCCATGAACTAACACACACGCATACGCCGCTGCCCCCCCCCCCCCCCCCCCCGGTCCGTCCGACCGAACCGGGCTGGGTGTGGGTGTGGGTCCAATAAGAGTTAGATGTGACGACCCGACTTTCTACTCCCAGAAAATCGCATCATCAATTAAGAAAGAAAGGGATAAAAGAAGAAGAGAAAGAAGAGAAAGAAGAAACAACACTAGAATCTGAACAGCGGAACGAATAAATTATATTAATAACATAAGTATTTACATAATATACAATATCAATCAGAGATACACAGCATACAACATATATACTAGAAAGTTATAAACACCTGTCTAGTATTTACAACTTAATACAACACAACACAGAGAACACAGCGGAAACTAAATATCTACAACGCAGAAGCCTCCTGCTCTATTGCTCCTCCAATATTCATCAAAGCTAACTTGAATCCCTTGGCTACTCGTAAAAATTTGAGTACCCAAGAGTTTAAGAAAACAAAGATAAACTCCGGGTCAGACATGGGTCTGGTGTGAATAACAGGTTAAGGTTGCTTAACTTTAAAAACCTTTGAAAAGAAAGGTATCACGTAAGACTTCCCACACATAAACATGGAAAAGTTTTTACCTTACGCTAACCAAAACATTTGATAGGAAATCTGGTGATATTATAATGGTCTCTAGGGTTTTCAAATAAATATGAAATAGCCGAAATTGTTACATTTATTAAATTCCAGCTACTAGCCACAAAAGTGGGTAATACAATCAAAAACAGTTAGCACTTATTGGATTTTGGATTCCATACAATGGCAGGGCTACTGGGGTACCGCCCGTCACAGTACGTGGCCTAGATCACCGTACCGACGAGTACGCCCGCTCCCCTGCAACACAAGGCCGGAACCATTCCTTACTGAACAGTTCCAAACAAGACAACCCCGCAGTTGTTGGCAACCAACTGCCCATACAGCCGAATATAAAGGGACTTCTAGACAGGGGTAAATCTCGCTCTCCAGTAGGAGCTACCCACGAAGCCTTGATGCACCTCCCCTGTTTTAGCCATTCCCGGTTGGTGAGGCTTAAGGCTATGATTACCTTTAGAGAAAACATCTCTTAGAATGCTCATTGTCCACCTGACGATGTTCTGAAAGCATTCAATCCATACAAGTTCGTTCCGGGTTCGAACGAAACCGAAGGCATTATCTCGTTACACTCATTTTGGAATCACCTTCATAGTTAACGACGATAACCCTTGCACTCTGAATCTTCATCTTCACTTGAGATTCACGACCTATCGTTAATTTGGATCGATGTGGTTTTCAGATATCCAAATATGGAAACCCGATCCCGGTCTCATCGAAATCCAAAACGTGTCTTTTAGGTCCAAGTTGTTTTAAAGTTTAAAACAATTCAATTCAATATCATCTATATACACACAGATAGAAAATTCTCAACATCCCAATAGATAATCAATATTAACATCACAATAGATAATCTATATTATCATTCCAAACAGATAATTCATATTATCAACTCAAATGCAACCATAGCATCCATATCATACCATATCACTTATCTCATATTTGAAATCTCAACTACTCAGGGTAATAAGTGTCAATCAACATTCATAAGCAATGACTTATTAAATCACCAATCTATAATTAATTTAAAATGAATTAAATTAATTACTTCTTCCTTAATTAATTTAAAATGAATTAAATTAATTACTCATCCATATAAATCTTGCTTACATATTCCTTAATTAATTATAAATCAATCAATTAATTATTCTCAACAAATTACCCTAATTAATCATCTTGATTAATTATCCTTTAATTACATCCAAGTAATGAACCTCCAATTAATTTCACAAATTAATTATTCCAAACCAAATCAGTAATTAACTTGTAATTACTTCATTAATTAATTAATTATAATTAATTACATTAATCCTTAATTAATTACATTAATTAATACCTTCATTGATTAATTGTCCTTATTAATCAATCCTCAATTACATCATTAATTATTTAAATTAATGATCCCAAATTATTTTATTTTAAAATAACCCCATTAAATTAATTATCAATTATCCTTATTGATTAATCATTCTTGATTAATCACATTAAGTAATTAACTATATTTAATTAATTACATCTCTTTATTATCTTCAATATAACTCAATTATCAAAACCTAAATTAATTACACTAAGTAATTAATTATTAGTTACTTACTTTAAGTAATTATTCAACATACTAATTATATATTAATTACACAAAGTAATTAATTTTCCAAAACTCCTACATTATTCAAGAATCTTTCAATTAAATTCCTTCAAGTAATTTATCTTCTTAATTACTTCACCAGTAATTATTTATTTTTAATTACACTGGTAATTACTTTTCAAATCAACCAGTGATTAATTTAAATTAATTAAACTTAATTAATTAACTTAATTAATCAAAATAACTTAATTAATTACAATCGGTAATTAATTTTCTTAATTACTATCATTAAGTAATTACACTTAAATAATTCTCAACTGATCATCTTTAAATTAATTAATACAATTAATCATTAAAATTAATTAATTATAAAATAATACTATATTAATGACCTTCTTTAACCAATAACAAACTTTAATTACTTCTCTAAAGAAGTCAGATTAATTAATCAATATTAATTCTTAATTTACTTATAAAACTCATTAATTAATCTCTAATTATTAAATTAATCAAGTGATAATTAAAAACTTAATTAATTATTAATTACTTGATTAATAAATTTAAATCATTAATTAAATTAAATCAAATCTTATTTAATTAATTGATTTCTTAATTACTATTTAATCAAATTTAATTAACTTACTTAATCCTTTAATTAATTAAATAAAACCCTTAATTATTTAATTAATTAACCTAATTATTAATTAATTAAATTAATTAATTATAAACTTAATTACCTTGATCAAATAATAAATTATTAAGTTCAAACCAACTAAATGAAAATCATTAATCTTATTATTGATTTAAATATCATTATCAAAGTAATTTAAAAACAATTTGCATTTAAATTTCTCTAAATTCCATTTAAACTAAAATGAAATCAAGTTTAAATTTGAACAAGGTTTAAGTATTCCAAACCTTTTAAATTTTAGTTTAAAGAATTACCTAAGGTAAAATTTAAAAATGGTTTAACCCAAAATCCATTTAAATAAATTTATATTATACTTTAAATATATTCAAGTGATTCTGAAACTTTTAAATTCAAAATCTTATTTATATTACAACTAGAATTTAAAGTGTGTTTCAGTTTTCAGATTCAAAAATTTAAATTTAAATCTTGTTTTAAATTTTATTTCAGATTTATAAATCATATGTTATAACATACTAAAATATTCAAACTTGATTACAACATTTGAATTCATCAACTTATTTCCTTTTTAAAACTTCCAGATTCAAATCCTAATTTGAATTCAGGATTTCAAATCCAGTTTTAACTTAATTTTAAATCTTGTTTTAAAATCTTATTTTCAGATTTATAAATCATTTTATATAAAAACCGTGAAGGTTTCAGTTTTTAAATATTTTATTTCTGCAAATTTGTTTATTTAAAATCTGGAGTTCACATTCATTTGAATTCATAAATTAAACTTGCTTCCAGTTTAGATTTAAACTTGCTTTGCTTCTTTTTAAATTTAGTTTTAAAATTTTAAAACCTGAAGCAGTTCAGGTTTCAGGAAAAAAACCTGAAAACTAAAAATAAACTACCAGAGCCATAACTGATTTACTTCGATTAAAACTCCCCTCAACTTCGAGCAAACTCCCAAATGACTCGAGCATTTCCTCGAGTACAATATCCCACCCCTTATTTCCAGATCATCAGAGAATATGAGCACCGTGCACATGCACGGTGGCTCTGACCTCCTCCAGCCAACCTCGGCAACGTCAACCCACCAGAATACAACCCCACTCCTCAACACAATCATCAAAACAATCCCATTCACCTGAAAACCAAAACCAACCTCTCTTCACAAACCTGGAAACACGGTGCAAACCCAAACCCAAAACCTGTCAACTGCGTGTTCTCCTTCCTCCGACCATCGTTTAAGCTACAACTCCGGCTACTACCTCCTCTAGGGCCCAGCAACCAATCCCCAGAGTTGCTAAACACTCGATCCAATATTGAGAGGAAACAGTCCTATTTGCTAACAGACTCAAACATTAGGGTTACAGAACAAATTCGACCACCGCTGTCTCTATATCAATTTGATCGCCGTACAACTATTTTTCCTTGATTCCCTGATCACCTATCTTCCTTCATACAGAAGCACAACCACCATTTCCACTTGAATCACCAAAGACACCCTCAAACCCCAATTCTGCTCAATACCCATATGCATAGTCAAACCCAGTTTAGAGTTTATGATTTTATTCTTAAAAATCATGAATTTATCTATGGTTTTGATTTGTATATCTGAATTGCACAATCAACAAGTTTGAATTTTAACAGTGACGTGATTTTTACCTCTAAACTTAATTTCCTAAGTAAATTACAGTTTCTATTTAAGTTAAACAAGTTTTTATAATTTAGTACATAGCCTAATACAAACAATATTTACCTAAATCCTAAGTTTTAAATATTAATGGACAAAGAGGAATGTTTTAAGTTGAAACCAGACTTGAATTTTAGAACTGAAATGTTCTAAAGGTATTTCAAAATCTTCAGGTAACTCACATCAAAAATGCACAGAAGTTTCAACACATATACAAATACATCTTATTTAAAAACATGATTCAACAACCAGATTTATCTTAGAATTTTAAAAATAAGTGTTACTCACCTTAAATATGAAGAACGGAGCAGTTTGATAGATCCTGAAAAGCTTTGAATCCAGGTTGAAAAGAAAATGCTTCAAACTACCGATTTGATGATGATAGGATTTTGGTTTGAACTTTCTTTGAAAATAGAATTGAGTTGCTGAAGCATGATACTTGAAAACAGAGATGAAATGTAGTTGCATGCAGATCCATGATTTCTTTCTTTTGCAAATGAATTTGTTGTGCAGGTTTGTAAAGAATGCAAATTTGATTTTTTTTATGCAAGAATTTGAAATTGCATGTTTGAAATTCTTATTACAAGTTTTGGTTTTGAGGGGTTTTGAGTTTTTAGGTTTTTGATTTCTTTGATTCATTTATCTTTTGTTTTGAAAAGAGAATGAGGGGAGAAATGAAAATGTTTTAAAAGAGGGCCGAAATAAATTTAACAAAATAAATAAAAGAAAATAGAAATTAAATGACACTTTTCATTAGAGTTATTAACTACTTAACACATGTAGCTTAGATTATTTAATAAGTTAACAATTGTCTTTTAATTAATTTAATTATATTTTCTTTTTATTTAAATGTTTGATAAAGCTTTAAACTTAATTTATTTATATTTATGTAAATATACATGTGAATTACTTATTTAAAGAAAAAGTAATTATAACAAATTATAAATTAAAACTTATACAAATATTTTAAAGAATCAATTAATTTGAATTTCAAAAACAATTTCAATTCAAATTAATTTTTTTTGAAATTCCAAATTAAAAATAAATTTATTTAATTTAAAAATGAAAATTCTATTTTCTTATTTTTAATTCCTTTTTATATTTATGGGAAAATAATACATTTATTAATATGGCTTAAAAATAACTAATTAACAAATTTTATATGATTTATAAAAAGATTATAAACCACTTTTATTATCAAATGAATTTAAATCATATGCTATTTTATATTTTAAACTTATATAAAATATTCTCAAATCATATTTATCAAATAATATTTAAAAAGAAATAAAATCAACTTTTATCTAAATTTAAAACAAAAATTAGGGTAGGACAAATTTTAAATAATTACATTTATTTTAAATATTATCAAACCATATAATTACTAATTTAAATAGATTTTTAAAAGCTTAATATTAATTTAAAACATAATTTCCTAATTACTCAATATTTTATTAGAATTTAAAACAAAACTTTATTTATTTATTAAATTCCAAAACATAGATAAACTATAATATATATACAAATATATATACATTATAATTTAAAACATTTATTTTAACTTTTTTAAAAGATAAAAATCACAAATTAAATATTTATTTATTCTGATTATTAAACCAAATCATGTTTTATTAATCAATATTGTCAATGTCAATTTAATTTTATATAAAGATTATTAAATTGATATTGTTAAAAATTCAGGGATATCACATTAGATTTCTACTGTTTAAATTCAAATAGAAGCAGTTCTTGGCCGTTGCGAATGAAGAGACGCGACTGTTGAAAACCATAACAGTTCTTGGCTATTGCAAATGAAGAGACGCGACTGTTGCAAACCGCAACAGTTCTTAGCCGTTGTGAAGGAAGGGACGCGGTTGTTGCGAATAGTAACACTTTATGGTGTTGCAAACGAACGGACACGACTGTTCCGAATAGTAACACTTTGTTGTGTTGCAAACAAACGAACGCGACTATTGTGAACAGTAACACTTTTTGGCATTATAAATGAAGGGATGCTACTTTTCTCAATGGGTGTAGCCATGGGGAACTCGGTTATAAATAAGGAGGAAAACTGATCACTTTCTTCACTCAATTTTAAAACCGAATTATCTCTTCTTTATTTTCATTTTCTTAAAATCATAATCAGTCCTATCACAAAAAAGGATTATACACATCATAATTTCGAGCAGCTTGCATCTATTGTATCTTAGAAAACTTTGAGTAAAGTCTTAAGAAAATTATTACGACAAGCCTCAAAAGAAATTTCCTTCTTCAACCGTTAGATTTCTGGTTGATTTATATTTATATATATATATATATATATATATATATATATATAGTTTTCGTTTCTACGTTGTACTATTTCCTTAAATAGTATAACATTTGACTTATCACTGTAGTTACAATTACTATAGTTGTTAGTTTGTTGTTGTAACATACTTAGTGTTAAAAAATAGCTAATACAGAATTCCAAAGTAGTAAAAATATGATTTGTAAACTATTAAGACGAGTTTATTATTGATTAGTCTCTGTTTCTGTATACTAGACGTATAACATCTTAAGACTTTCATGTTTTTGCTAAAACAGAGATGGCAATAGTTGAACTATCGACAAAGGCTACTACTCACAAAAGGCCTGATCTATTCAAAGGAGATGGTGATGACTTCATAACATGGTAAAATCAAATGTTATTTTATCTCACCATACTAGGGCTGTAGAAGTGCATCGAGGAGGATGAATCAAAGCCTAAAGACGGAAAACTGGAAAAAAAGATACAGCTGTTTTTTTCGAAATTGACTTATGGAAGCATTCAGACTTCCTGTGTCGAAACTACATTCTGAATTGTCTAGATAAAGTACTATATAAAGTATATCATCCACACCAGATAGCAAAATCCTTATGGACTGCACTTGCACATAAATACAAAACACAAAATGTTCGTTTGAAAAAGTTCATCGTAGATAAGTTTATGAAATACAAAATGGTTGACTCCAAATCCGTAACTAGTCAAGTGCAAGAACTCCAACTCATAATTCATGAACTTGAAGCAGAAGGGCATAAAGTTGGAGAATCCTTCCTTGTTGAAGCGATAACAGGGAAATTACCGCCATCCTGAAAAGACTACCATAATTATCTGAAATATAAGAAAAAGGAGATTTCCTTAAAAAATCTCACTGTCAGACTAAAAATTGAGGCTGATAACCGTGGAGTGACAAAACAAAGCGAAGAGGCATTTGTGGCAAAAGAGTCAAAGAAAAAAGGTCATTTCAAGAAAAACGGGAAGAAATTCCCACAGAAGAGAAAAGCGCCTTAAAACAAACCCCAAAACAACAAACGAACCAAGAAGTTAATGGCGAGTGTTGGGTTCGTGGGAAAGCAGGACACGTCGCTAGAGATTGCAGACACAATAAGGAACGCAACTCAGAGGCAAATATGGTGGATTACATGGAAGTAGACGAGTCTAATTTTTCAGCAGTTGTATTTGAATGCAATTTGGTTCAGAACCCTAACCAATGGTGGGTGGACACAGGCGCTACTCGTCATGTTTGCTATGACAAATCCATGTTTTCTACATACCAGAAATTCGATCAGGAAGAAAAACTCTATATGGGTAATTCTGCATTTTCCATGATCGAAGGCAGTGGCACAGTAATCCTCAAGTTTACTTCTGAAAAACTGCCAAGTTGAATGACGTACTCCACGTTCCAGACATACGCAAGAATCTCATCTCTGGTCCAGTGTTACCAAAGAAAGGATTCAAAATGGTCTTCGAGTCAGACAAGATGGTTCTGTCCAAAGCTGGAATGTATATAGGAAGAATATATTTATGTGATGGCCTATTTAAGGCAAATGTAGCCATTATGGGCTATAAAACTATGTATTCTGATTATGCTATTAATAAAATTGAAGTTTCTTATTTTCTTGAGCGCGAAATTGTACTATGGCATGATAGATTAGGACACATAAATTTCTTAAAAACGAAAAAACTATCAAACTTGGGATTAATTCCGAAATTCCAAATATATAAAAACTACAAATGTGAGACATGTGTAGAAGCAAAAATGGTCAAAAAAACATTTCATACAGTTGATGTAAGCACTGAACCACTAGGTTTGATTCATACTGATTTATGTGATTTCAAATCATTACCTACAAGAGGTGGGAAAAGGTACTTTATTACCTTTATTGACGATTATACAAGATATTGCTATGTATATCTTTTGAATAGCAAGGATGAAGAAATTACATCGCTTATGATGTACAAAGATGAGGTAGAAAATCAGTTAAATAAAAAGATCAAGATATTGAGATCTGATCGAGATGGAGAATATGAATCACCAATTGAACAATTCTGTGCCGAAAATGGTATAATTCATCAAACAACAGCACCATATTCACCACAAGAAAGTGGTATAGCCGAGAGAAAGAATAGAACATTAAAAGATATGATTAATGCGATGCTCTTACCTACTGGCCTACCGATGATCATGTGGGGGAAAGCCGTAAATATGTCTAATCACATATTAAATAGGGTTCCTCACAATAAAACACGAACAATTCCATATGAGTTATGGAAAGGACACAAACCAAGTTTTAAATACGTCAAAGTGTGGGGGTGCTTGGCAAAAGTTCCAGTTCCACCTCCTAAGAAAGTCAAACTTGGACCAAAAATGGTAGATTGTTATTATTTAGGGCCAGCCCAAAATAGTAGTGCCTACGTATTTTTGGTATTCAAGTCTGATATAACTGATATTCATGTAAAAACACTCGTGGAATCAAGAGAT
This sequence comes from Allium cepa, assembly GCA_030765085.1. NCBI lineage: Eukaryota > Viridiplantae > Streptophyta > Magnoliopsida > Asparagales > Amaryllidaceae > Allium > Allium cepa. The sequence goes on from CM060944.1 coordinate 242,141,234, forward strand.
GCCTCATACTTTGAAGATGTATTTTCGCTCAAAAGAAATGAAGGAAATAATGTCTCCAAAAGGACAAGAGAAGAATTGAGTAAATCACATGAAGATGAAACTCATCGTGAAACTGAGAAAGTTGAACCAAGAAGAAGCATAAGGGCAAGAACTTCCAACACATTTGGTTCAGAATTTTTAACATATATGTTAGAACATGAACCTCAAACGTACAAGGAAGCAATGTCATCTTCTGAATCCTCATGTTGGAAAGAAGCAATCCAAAGTGAAATTGATTCAATTCTGAGAAATAAAACTTGGGAAATAGTTGATCTTCCACCTGGAATAAAACCAATTGATTGTAAATGGGTCTTTAAAAAGAAGATGAAATCAGATGGCTCCTTCGACAAATACAAAGCAAGACTGGTAGCCAAAGGATATCATTAAAAAGAAGGTGTAGACTTCTTCGATAACTATTCACCAGTAACACGAATAACCTCTATAACAATCTTAATAGCAATTGCATCCATCTATAATCTACAGATTCATTAAATGGATGTAAAAACGGCATTCTAAAATGGAAATCTCGATGAGGAGATTTACATGGAGCAACCTAAGGGTTTTATATCTAAAGGGAGAAAACAAAGTATGTAGATTAGTTAAATCATTATACGGACTAAAACAAGCTCCAAAACAATGGCATGCAAAATTTGATAGTGTCATGATGAAAAATGGTTTTCGTATAAATGAATGTGATAAATGTGTTTATTACAAACAAATTGGACAATCATACGTGATGATTTGTCTGCCGTATACATAGACAATATGCTTATCTTCGGTCCAAATACTAAAGTAATAAAGACCACTAAGTAGATGTTAATCAACAATTTCGATATGAAAGACCTAGGAGTCGTAGATGTTATTTTAGGAATCAAAAAAATAAAAACACCTAATGGAATTGAATTATCTCAATCACATTATGTAAAAAAGGTGATTGAAAACTATCAAAATTTTGGAATAAAAGGAGTATGAACGCCGTATAATCCATTGGAAGTGCTGCATAAAAACACTAATGAGAGTGTAATGCAACTAGAATACTCTCATATAATAGGATGTCTCATGTATCTCATGAATTGCGCAAGACCAGATATAACTTATGCAGAAAGTCGATTAAGCGGGTATACAAGCAACCCAGGGAAGGAACACTGGAAAGCACTAATGAGAGTGCTTGGATATTTAAAAAATACCACAAACTATTCCTTACATTATGAAAAATATCATGCCGTCTTAGAAGGATATAGTGTTGCAATCTAGATTGCTGATTTAGAGGAATCAAAATCAACGAGTGGTTATGTATTTGCCTTAGCAGGGGTAGTAGTGTCATGGAAATCTACTAAACAAACATGCGTAGCTCAATCCACTATAGAATCAGAGTTCATCGCTTTAGATAAAGCAAGCGAAGAAGCAGAATGGCTTCGTCACTTTTTAGAAGATATTCCTTTTTGGCCTAAACCTGTACCTTCCGTATGCATACACTGTGATAACCAAGCAGCATTAAGCAGAGCGCAAAACTTTATGTATAATGGAAAGTCATGACATATTTGTCGACGCCATAACACAGTTAGGCAGTTACTTTCAAATGGAACTATTTCCATAGATTATGTGCGAACAAATGATAACATAGCGGATCCATTTACTAAAGGTTTATCAAGAGAGAAAATTAACTGCGCATCGAGGGGAATGGATCTAAAAGCCTAAACCAACAAGAGTTATCTTATACGGAAACCTATCCCAACGACTGAAGATCCCACGGACTAGGATCACTAGGAAAACCAGTTCTGAATAACTCATGACGCAATGCATTTGTTTGGACTTAGTCCTACTCCATTCCTATGGTGCACAATATAAATGCATGCCTACAGAAGTATTTAAAGGATAAAACTATGTTTTTTAATGATGGCCATATATCGAAAATAACAAGTGGGGTATATGTAGGATACTCTTAATGGTTGTGATCACCTATGTTAGTGTGAGCTGGGTCGGCTATATGAGAATATTAAAGGCTTTTGCTCTCTAAAAACACTCGCAGAACCAAAAATTGTTCAAGACCAAAATGAACACAACGAAGAGATTGGATGTGAAGGGAAATAATGCTTTGTAAAGCTTATTGTCTGGTTATACAATAACGGCTGATGGTTCAAGATGAAATAATTCACCGATTAGCCAAGTATATCTGATAAGTTTTAACTAGGGAAAGTTCAAAGTAAAATATCTACTTATCCTCAATATAGCATTATTTTCATATGAACTGTGTGATATTACACTTTGTGTGGAGCAGACATATATCATCATTCAGGCAAGGGATTGTTAAAGGACCCTTATATAGTGAATGAGATATTGTCTTACATCGCCAAATATAAGTTAATGTCCTTGCTTATATACTACTTTCCTCAAACCTATATTGGCCCCTAGGGTCAAGTAATTTTGTGCAAGGGGGAGGACCAACATGGCCATGAACTAACACACACGCATGCGCCGCCGTCCGTCCGTCCAACCGACCCGAGCCGGGTTGGGTGCCGGTGTGGGTCCAATAAGAGTGGACCGTGTTATATTTTTGCCGCACAGAAGTATACAGTTTTCTACTGCTTAAATTCAAATAAAAGCATTTCTTGGCAATTGCGAATGAAGAGACGCGACTGTTGAAAACCACAAAATTTCAATGAAGGAACGCGAATGTTGCGAACGGCATCGCTTTTTGGCGCTGCAAACGAACGAACACGACTGTGGCGAACAATAACACTTTGTGGCGTTGCAAACGAATGCACGCGACTGTTTCGAATAGTAACACATTTTGGCGTTGCAAATGAAGGGATGCTGCTTTTCTCAACGGGTGTAGCCATTGGGAATTCGGCTATGAATAAGGAGGAAACCTGATCACTTTCTTCACTCAATTTTAAAATGGAATTATCTCCTCTTTAACTTCATTTTATTAAAATCATAATCAGTCCTATCACACAGAGGATCATACACATCACGATCTCGAGCATCTTACGTCTATTGTATCTTTGAAGGCTTTGAATAAAGTCTTAAGGAAATTGTTACGATAAGCCTCAGACGAAATTTCCTTCTTCAACCGGTTAGATTTCTGATTGATGTATATATATATATATATATATATTGTTTTTGTTTCTATCCTTAAATATTATAACGTTTGGTTTATCACTATAGTTACAATTACTATAGTTGTTAGCTTGTTGTTGTAACGTACTTATTGTTCAAAAATAGCTAATGCAGAATACCAAAGTAGTGGAAATCTGATTTGTAACTTTTGAGACGAGTTTATTATTGATTAGTCTCTATTTTGGTATACTAGACGTATAACAACAGCAACATACATGCATTAACATCGAAAAGTGGAGAACTTTTGACAGATTCAGCAAAACTAGAGGAAAAAGCAATATTATATTATACAAATTTGTATAATAGTCAAATAAACAAAACAACATAATTCCATCAAGTGCAGACTACAAAAAGGTCAATCAAATTGGAAGACAATACCTTATGACTCCAGTGACTAAGACAGAAATAGCACAAGCAGTCCACTGTCCATAATAATAAAGTGCCAGGGCCTGATGGATTTACTTTGAAGCTTTTTAAGCTGCATTGGCATGATATCAAAACTTAGTTAATTAAAGCAATAAATGAAAATTTTGAAACTAGCATTCTCCAAAAAGGCATAAATCATACTTTCATCGAGTTGGTACCCAAAAAAATTAAGTCTTTACATATTTCAGACTATAAGCCTACAGCTTGTTGTAACATATTTTATAAAATCATTTCAAAGATATTATATTATAGAATTAAATTTGTGTTGGAGCGTATAATATCAGAATAGCAATCAACATTTATTCCGGCAGAAATATTGTGGAGAATATACTGTTAGCTCATGAACTTTAGAGGAATTTTAAGAAAAAAGGGATTAAAAAAATTCTACATCGAAATTGACTTGCAAAAGGCGTATGACATTGTGAATATATTTTATGTTGTCTCAAATGGGCTTCTTGGAAAAGTGAAAAGGCGTATGACATTGTGAATATATAACAACACCAACTTTCTCCATTGCGCTTCAAGGAATTCGTAGACGGTTTATTCTTTCTAACTAAGGACTTAGACAAGGTGATCCACTTTTACTGTACTTGTTTTGTATGGCTATGGAGCACCTTTCATTTTAGAGTTTGCAATGTGGAAAAAATAAATAACCACAATCAATTTCCATTGTTTGATCATTCATATCCCACTTATTATTCGCTAACGACTTAATGATTTTTTCATCAACTAATGTAAGAAGTGCCGAAAAGATAAATTTGCCGCTTGAAGATCTAAAGTACATGATGGGACCAAGTATAAATGTGATTAAATCTAAAGTTTATTTTAGTTATGATGCAAAAAAAGACATTATTCCTAATAGACTAAATATAGGAGGGGGAGAACTACCTATGAAATATCAGGGGTGCTAGTTTCTTCTGAATATTTGCATTACTTGGAGTCTACAACATTATTGTAGAATGTTATAGCAAAATTTCAGAGATGGGAGACGAAATTATTGTCAATGGCGGGAAGGGCAGACTAACACAGTGTTATTACTCCTATGAGCCTATACTCGCTGGTAATCCATTAGATACTAATGGCTACGACAAGAAAGATTAAAAATTTACATGCGGGCTTTTTGTAGGCTGGCAAGACTCATAAAATTGCATAGGATACATTATGTAGGCAAAAAAATTGAGGAACTGGAATTAAAAGTATAGAAGAATTGAAAGAAGTCTGTGCTTTAAATTTATTATGGCAATCATTAAATAAGAGAAGGATATCGTCAAATTGGATGAAATAAAGGTATTTGAAAAACTAAGGCCCTGTTTGTTTTCATTTTTAGTTTTTGGTTTTCAGTTTTTAGAGTCCATTTTCAGTTTTTCATTTTGAGCGTTTTAATATTTCGAAAAATGTATTTGGTTCTACAGTTGAAAAATAGTTTTTAAATTTAAAATCAAAGATACTATTCCAAAATAAAAATGCCAAATTCAAATTTGGTTAGAATTTAACCATTAAATATAGAAGCGTAATTAGATAATGAATGAGGCTAACAAAAAAAATTCATGAAATGGAAAATCATAAATTGACAAGGATAACAAAATAATAATGACTACTAGTAAGTGAACCATATCAAACTGAGACTAACTCATGTCATGCTACAAATTAATCATATCTCAACCAAAATCATTACAAAATAGATAAGATATATCAATTGTATCACAACAAAAGAAGGGGGAAAAGTTTTGATGTATCTTATGTAAGAAGTCTTTGCTTTGTTCAAGTGGCTCTTCTTCCTCATGCTAGGCCTTCTCTTTTCTGATAAATAGAAATATACAAGTATATTAATATATATCTTAGGAAGTGATAAACATTCGAACATGATAAAATATTCAATATTAACCCACAAGTTAATGATAAATTATACAACCATTACACAAATCTAATCAAATATCATTATTGGAATCAGGAATTATCTAAATGTACATAAAAGCAAGTAAGAGAAACTTAACCAATTAAGAAAGAGTAAGTGGTTGTGCAACCTTATTCCCTCATAACCTGCATTGTTAAAATTATTATCATTAGCAAAGCAAGTTCCTATTAAGAAAAGATAAAGAAAGACAAATTTCATACTTAACTATTTAGGTTTACGGATGAGTTGCTATGTAGTCATTCCACATTTGTATAGCAATTTGATCCCTGATATGTCCCATTTGAGTTGTTTGACTAACATCAAATTGTATGATTTCTTGATTTTGATTTTCCTCTAATGCATGTTCAGATACCATATTCTCATATGAGTATTGTGTGAAAAGAGCATCCAAAGCATGTTTTTGTAGAATAAAGTTATGTAATGTGCAACAAGCAATAGGAATTTGTCTTTGCCTACGAAGTGGATAATTAGTCATTAGTTTTAGAATTGGAAATCTTGCTTTTAAAACACCAATACAATGCTCGATTATATTTCGAAACGACGAGTGCTTATAATTAAACAAATCTTCCTTTCCACGTAGTCTTCCTCGTCCGTTATAATCACGTAAATGATATCTACGTCCTCGATAAGGAGCCAGAAATCCAGGCATGTTTGGGTATCCAGCATCAATAAGGTAATATTGATCTATAAAATAATGGTCATGTATTATTATATAAATATTATAAAGGTAAGTATTATGTAACTATTTATAAAATAATGGTTGATAGTTAAATTTTATACAATAAAATATACCTCCTCTAGGCATTGGAAAATTGTTTCCGCTTCTTGTAACTGCATCGATGAATACTCGAGAATCGTTAGCAGCGCCTTCCCATCCAGCGTATACAAACACGAATGTCATATCAAAATCACATGCCACCATGACATTTTGTGTTATATTGGTTTTCCTTCCACGAAAAGATGTTTGCCTCGATGCGGGCACCCATGCAGCAACATGTGTTCCATCTATTGCACCAATACAATCCTACAATAAATAATACTACAGTATTATTTATGTTTATTATTTGATAAATATAAAAGTTATGCTAAAAAATGACCTTAAAGTAGGGATACTTGTGTACAAGACGTTCATGTATGACATCTCGATTCGTTGGACTTATTATCTCCGTGCCCAAAGAACAAACAGCTCGTAAAACTTTTCTGAACCATTTTGAAATAGTATGGTGCGAATGCTGAAAACGATCGGCAATAATACTATATCTTGTTGTATGTCCTATTATCATTAGAAACATTGCCACACCCTCCTCCATGCTTACTTTTCTTCCATCAGTCAAAAGTCCTTTCCCTTTTAGAACATCACAAAAATTCAAGAATACATGCTTCTGCATTCGAAAAATTTGATGACATATAGAAGGATTTCCATTCAATACATCAAGTAAGAACATCCTTCCCGTAAACATTGATGTTCTACAGGGTATTCTATTCATGATACTCCTCTGGTTAGCAACAAGATAATTAATCATTAGCATATCACCGAACTCTTCATCACAGTAGTCCGTAAATACAAGATTATCATCAGAACTAGAGCCATCATCGGATTCATAAGAAATCATATTAAATCCAATAGACATTACTCTGCATAGAATTGATATTAACTATTTATCGTTAGATATGAACTGAACTTTTAACAATGATCTAGTCAACATGAATTTTTCTATGGTTTAGCAGTATAATTCAGTATACTTGACTTGGTTATTAAGTGTTGACATTATAATTCATATAGTACAAAATTTAGACGCTAGCTCATTATTTGCCAATTTGGATTTGCACATGCATTAAGATAAACATAAAATCATGTTTAGATTACAATTCCATAATCATATAAACATACCTTCCAATGCAAGGACTGTGGCAAGCAGAGGTAAGCTAAACTACATGCACTAAACTCTCAAGATTGCAAGAGATGTACCTGCATAAGCATACAAACTAGTTACAAACTACATCAATAAATTAAGAATGTGGTCATCATATATCAAAACATACAAACTAGTTACTCCTAACAAGAAGAAATACAAAAACAATCATTCACAACAAGATAGAATATTTATAAACTATGAATTTTTGACAAATTTCCTAATTATAAGGCTATGGTTCACTCTCATTCTTCCACTGATCATTGTCAGGTGGTAGTAAGAAAGAAAGCATACCTTTTAAGTTTAATAATGCCTGGGTGGAGTTGATTGGCTACAAAGAAGTAATCCAGTCTTGCTTAACCATATCAACTGATGGAATCAAACCTATACAAAAGAGCACAAATTTCAAAAAATGAAACTCAAATGCACAAAACTTGGAAACCTAAAGTACAGTTCTGCAAACCAATTCTCAACTCAAGCACACACTCAACTACAGCAAAAGATGTACAGACTCAAACTTCAACCCATAATGCAAATAAAGCCAAACCTATTGAACAACAGGTGTCTTTGGAAGAAACTTCTGTTAAAATTGGTAAAGACAAGTACAAGGCAGAAATACACACAATAACAAGTAATAAGTTTGAGCTACTTAACTCAGTGGCAGTTGAAGAGGGAGATGGATCAAGAAACTCAACTAAAAAAGATATGGGCAAATACAAAATATGGAAGGGGTTCTCAAAAATCTACAACAACTGAGAAAGAGCTGGAAACTATTCAAACAAAAATGCTCATATCCCCTGATGACATGTCCCTATTTGACATTGAACATATTCTACAGCATAACTTACTTAACACTCTTCGTAATGAGTTACATGTGATTTGATTCTTTTCTCTGAACTTGCTGCAATTCTTCCTAACTCTATCTATCTAGGTATTCCCCTTACTTCATCAAGAATCGGTACAAATTAATGTGTTTCCATGTTTAAAACTATCATTTCCAAACTTTCCTCATGGCCTTCTCACCTTTTATCTCAAGCCAAATGATTAACAATAATTTCCTCAATAGGCAATGCCATAATCTCTTAGTATTCCAGAACCTTCATTCTTCCCAAAAAAATCTTGTCTAACTTGAGTAAAGGTTTCAACCATTTTTTTAGGGCATGGTGACCATTTCTTCAGAAAATCAATCCCAGTTGCATACAAAAAATTGCTACGCAATCAGGCACTTGAACTTTATCAAAAAGAAAAAAAAAGTGTTATTGCTTATAGCACATAAATCAGGCACTTGAATTTTCCGTGATTACTTCGGTTCACTTTTAGAATACAACTGGAATATTTCCTCTTGTACATATATATACATACTACTAAAAACAATTCAACATAGCTAGCACAACCTAATTTGTATCTGCAGATAACAAAAAATTGGATACAAACTCTTCTTTTCACACAATCACAAAAATGAATATAATATTGTTGTAAAAGTGTGCCAGCATGTTGTCTTGATTGCACAAGAAACTTTATTATATAATACCCGATACTATCAAACAACTCCTGAATATATATCGGTAAAAGAACTACAAGCTTATACAGGTAGTAACTGTGAACTACAATGAACGTCTACTTTCATATATCATTCTACCTAAAATGCCTAAGCCGAGCATGCTTAAACTGGGAAAGATTGTGTGGACACAAAAATCTTATAATGATAACAGGTCTATTATCACAGAACAATTTAAAATGATTGTTGAAATACAGAATCAAACCAAGTAATATTGCATTATAGCATATAAGCATTTGAATATTTAGCACCATAGAATAAACATACTACTATATAAACATACTACTATATTGCAGAATATTAGCCACCATTTCTTAACAAAGAAAAATAACATTTCAAACATTAAAAACACAAAAAGTACCATAGAATAAGAACTACATATTCCAATGAACACAAAGTTTGACAAAACATAAAGCATATAAGCCTACAATAAAGATACCATAACACTCGAGCTAATAAAATTATTCTAGGAGTTCTAAAATTGGTAGTCTTCTACTTTCCGGCATCATAACAAATTGCATCCTGAAATCTGGATCTTTAAAAGCTTTCATTGCCTTCATGTAGATCTCATTAGGAACACCGTCAATGCCATTTAATATATTCATACATGCCATATTGGAATATGGATCTGACACATCACTTTGACTATCATTTGGATTGGGCGACTTTCCTTCAACTTTTGCAATTTTTCCTTTTAAATATCGCCCTCTAAGTGCAGCTTCTTCATTGCGCATTTCGATTGAAGAAGACCACTTTTCCATACATAACTCAAGCTTTTCAACATTATTAGCTTTATGTTTTTTGCGTCGTCTTTCATTTGTTGACGTTTCATCGCTTGGATGATTACTCATTTGCCCATCATCATTTACCACATGAACATGCACACCTTTGTTTAGAAATATCTCTTCTAATTGTCTTTCATCATCTGAATTGGGAGGAAGCTTAGTTGAAGCATTACTTAAACCTCCAGTAGCCATAGTTCCACCAAAAATCTCTCCCAAAAGTTCATAATTCTTGCAGCCATCTTTCCTAAATATCTTAAACTCAGTCTTGTTGATCTATAATAATTTAATAAATATTAGTTCGACATGCACTTATATTCATAAATTGTATTTTCAAATGCATACCGTATAGAAGTGTTGCCAAACTTCTTCTGCGGCGTTAACCTTGTTGGTATTTGGATCCCATGTAACGCCAGTATGTCCTAATAGTTGCGAAAACAAACGATGTATAATATGCAAACGATTCCACTTTCCCTTCAATCTTTCCACTCCATAATCAGATTTTGTTGCTTCAATCATCTCTTGATTAATTTTTCCCCATTGATCTTTAGTGAAAGTGGAGCATTGCAGTTTTCCCGCTTTTACGTATTCATAGAGTATTCCAATGAAAGCTCGTTCATTCTCGTACGACCTTGACATTGGTTCCTTTGCCTTACTATGACGTCCCATATTCTATGTAAATATTCAAATAATGAGATATATATATATATGTATGGTAAAGTCAATTCAGTAATTAACTCTCATTAAGTTTTGTAGCAATAATATGGTAAAGTCAATTTCATTAACTGAATTAGGAAGTTTTCTTCATTAACTGAGATTATATACTTAAAACTGCATATGCGAGGTTCATATACCAGTACAGAAAACTGAAACAAAGAACATATGCATGAAAGAAAAAAAAGGTAAAACTATGAAGAACTCTAGACTAAAAATGAAGAGAAAGAGCGAACAAGCTGCATATTTATTCTTAAATTACTTAAATTATGCATACACTACATTTGATTTGCACTACATCTGGTTGAAAACACATCCTGCATTTCACCAAGCTTCACCACTCCATTTCAAACATACAATCTCCTCCACTTCACCATGCCTTTCAGAAGCTCATACATCCACTACAGAGCATATCAACTACTGCACAGTCACCATTCACTACAATTCATTCATATTTCTGCTACATTTCAAACAAACTATCTCAAACACTTCTCATTGCCTTGTTCGCATAAAAACCAAACATCATCTAACCATAACAACTGTCACACCACTGCCTCCATCGGATTGTACATATACTGCCTCCATTAGGTTGAACAGACAACCACACTACATATACCGCCTCCATCGATTCACAACAACTCCACTGTCTTGACCACAATCTTACAGTGCCAAACATCTCACCGATAGCCACTACTCCATCCATTTCCTACTGCCATATAATACTGCTCTGCCATATCCACCCCACAGTAACCTTCAACATTCGCGTTTAGCGTTTAACCCAATTAGACGGTTGTACAAATGGAGAATAATAAAGCCAAATTAGTGTTTAACCCAATTAAAATCAATATGCGATTACTAGCAAAACCCTAATTAACAAAAATGAATCAAACGAATGATGAAAGCATTCGCGTTTAACTTATTAGTTTGAAGAACAAGATAACCAAAAAAGAAAACTGGAATTACCTGATTTTGATGATTTCGTGATAAAATTTGATGAAGATGACAAATTCCCTCACGCGATTATTTCTGGATAGCGCGGCCGTAGAAAATAATAGGGTTTCTGCGTGCGTTTGTTTTCTGTTTGGGTTTTCGTTTTGATTTTGGGCCGAAAACGAGAAAACAAAAAAACAGTTTTCATTTTTATATGTTAAGCCCATTCTGAAAAATGCTTATTTTCAAAAATGAAATTTACAAAATGACAAAGCAAACAAGTTTTCATCATTTTTTAAAATTGAAAACTAAAAATTATCTGAAAATGAGTAACCAAACGGACCCGAAATTTTTTGGATGATGGGTATTGACAATAACATGTCCTGTATAATGAAAAATTATTGAAACAAAGAGAAGCTGGTTAGAAATGCATCACAAGGTAATGGTAAATGTGAAAATACATCGATGTGGTTTGATCCTTGGATAAACCACAAAACATTATTTAATACATTCAGCTGGGATAGAGTGGTAACTATGGCAACCCAGGGGCAACAGTAGAAGAAGTTATGGATAATGGGGTTTTACAAACTAATCATAATACAATTATTCGAGAAGTTCCTAACATACACAATGCAGTTCAGTGTGATACGGACGAGGATAACAGCCACTAGCTATGGCTAGAAAAAAACTATATTTACTTTCAAAGACACATGGGAAGAAACAAGAGGAAAATATCAGCATCCGATATGAAGCAAAGTAATATGGACAGTAACAAACACAAGGAAATTTTATTTCACAGCATACAAAGCAATACAAATAGACTAAACATTGTCGACAGATTGAAAAAATTAGGGACTGCATTAGTAGGATCTGTATGTGTTATGCAGTCAAGAGGGGAAAACTAGAGAACATCTTGTTATGGAAATAGTAGTGCTTTACGGAAGGTTTATCAACGGATCTTTGTCATTCAACTCACAAATATATAACTCGAATTTAAAACAAAATGGAATCGAAATCGAAACGCAATAACACAACATATTCCACCAACCCACCCACTTTATCGATTCACTTAAATTTTGTTACAATTAATAGAACAAAGCTAAAATAAACAAAATACCATTAAATCAAAAAACAAATTGAGAAAGGGAGCAAATATCTATATGGCTAAAATTGTTGGAGAAAAGAACAAAGATGGAGAAGAGAAAATTAACAAATAGATTTTCCACCGTACTTTTACACTCTCTTCAAGTCTCTATTTATATAATCAATACTCAATTCCCAAGTTAACATTAGATGGCAAAAAATAAATTGATTAGCCAATTAGAGAGAGAAATAAACATACTCAAATATGCTATTAATTAAGGAAAACAAAATCTTCTCTTTCTTTCTTTTTCATATTTATTTCCCAATATTTGTGATTTTGTATCACCAAAATTTAACACTCCACCTTGCTGTAAAACAACATATCTCCAACATATTAAGCATGTCATATCCAGATCTATCGCAAATCCCCTATCTCAACCACACTGAATTACAAACCTCAACCACCGCCTAAAAGTGATGCATCTCCCATATGAGGTTCACCATACAAATCCGGTCTCAAAAACATTTGTAATACCACAAAGATCTTCGTCTTGTCTTTGTGGATTTTGTAATTCAACACTTGTCTATCACTCGATCTAAGCTCATTACCCGATAATTATCGATACATTGAGCATCATCCACATGAAGACCTCTGTCTAAAATATGATTCTCAGTGCTAGAGTCATAAGCAGTGACCATATTAACCTCTCCACCTTGTTGTGGACTAGGTCTTTCAACCATCACTCGCTTTTCATTGTCGACTACAGAACCAACCAAGCTATAAAGGTTTCCGTCTACCAATACTCCTCTCGTCCTTACAGGACCACATTTCTTCACTCTCAAAACTCCACCTTGAGTCTCAAAAGTGCAACCACAGCAATCCAACTGACCGAGAGAAATAAGATTATTTGAACAAGTGGGGACATATATCACTCCAGAGACTTCTCTAACTACACTGTCATGCATATGAAACCAGATAGATCAAATACCATAAATCAGTAGCTCTTCTCCATTGGTTGCCCTAATCATGCTGACACTCTTCTCATAAGAAGAAAAATAATTCACATCTTTACAAATGTGAAAATTGGCTCCCGAATCCATCTTCTAAAGCTTATTTTCACTAAAGGAGACATCACAAGAAGCATCACTATCGGTACCTTCAGCAAAACCGGCATGTGCATCATTACTAGTACAACCATTTATTTTGGTCTCTTTTATAAGCATAAAATTTGCTATGTATGTGACCTTTCTTATTACAATAATGACAAGTGATACCACCTTTACCATTAGCGTCCTCCTTCTTCCAAATTGTATCTTTCTTTGAGTTCCTTGCCACCATAGCCTCACTTTGAATTGATTTCATATCTGACCCTTTTCTTCTAAACTCCTCTTTCAAAAGACTGTTTCGAATAGTTTCCAGTGAGATGGTTCCATTAGCATTGGAATTACTCAATGAAACAACCAAAGTTTTCCAACTTTGTGAATGCGAACACATTAATAAAAAAGGCTGTAACTCATCATCAAAATTGACCTTCATATTTTCCAATTGATTTATTACATCTTGAAATTCATTCAAATGCTCTACAACAGACTTCTCTTCATCTAATCTCAGTTGTACCAAATTTCGAACCAGAAAAGCCTTACTAGTAGTACTATTTAACTCATACAAAGATACCAACTCGTCCCACAAAGTCTTCGCAAATTCACAACTGCCACATGATAGAAAAGTGAATAATTAAGATACTGGTGAATCAAAGCAATCACCATCGTATCCATCTTCTTCCATTTACCTTCATCTACATCAGAGGGCTTCTTTCCATCTCCATCAATAGGATCATGAAGATCATTGAGGTACAGAACATCCTCCATCTTAGGCTTCCAAATACCCTAATTTTCCCGTCCAAAATAGCCATCTTCGAAAACGAAATCATATCCAACATCAATAATTTTTCAAACCAAAATTACTCTAAGCTTTGTGATATTCTATGCTCTGATGCCAAACTATTATGTAAATAGTAACGCTTTGCAGAAGCTTTTATCAATGCGTCTTTACCCAAATCACAAAGAGATAACTTGGATTGAAAACAAGACGGAATTGAAATCAAAATGCAATAACATAAGATATTCCACCCAACCACCCACTTTATTGATTCACCGAAATTTTATTTACAATTAATAGAACAAAGCTAAAATAAACATACCATTGAATCAATAACCAAATTAAGAAAGGGAGCAAATATCTATATGGCTAAAATTGTTAACAAATAGATTTTCCACCACACTTTTACACTCTCTTCTAGTCTCTATTTATATAATCAATTACTTAATTCCCAAGTTAACATTAGATGGCATAAAATAATTTGATTAGCCAATTAGACAGAGAAATAAACATACTCAAACATGCTTATTAACTAGGGGAAACAAAATCTTCTCTTTCTTTCTTTTGCATATTTATTTCCCTCTATTTGTGATTTTGTATCACCAAAATTTAACACATCTATTCTTTTTATGTGACTTCTCAATATATATATAGACACTCATCAGATTAAAAAACATGCTACCACCAAAGAGTTCGTATAAATAGAAGATGAAGCACAGTCTTTAGCAACTACCTTCCAGAGCAGTCAACTACATTTCAAGATAGTAGCAGTGGGCTTTGTTACAGTAATACACGAGATCTGGCAAGAAAGAAACAGAAGAATATTCAAGAGGCTTGCAAGAAACAAGATCGAAATTGCAAAATTAATAGGAAGTATGTTACTAGTGCCCCAAGGTGAGGATAGGAGCAAGTAGCAACATGCACGACCAATTGATACTAGACTGATAGGGCATAGAAGTAATTGATGAAGGATAAAGATGACATGATGGGAAGGAGAAGTAATCGTCTCGAGCTTAAATTAAATAGGGTTTTATGCCCTAGTAATGCGGAGAAAGAATCAAAGCATGGTTGGACTGAAATATAATGGGTTGAACTAAGTATATTCATGTTTAATTTAAAAGTAAGGTAAGGGTTGATTGTACAAAACCATGTTAACCAATGTCGCACTCTTTTTTTTACTACTTCGGTAATGTTTTTAAGGAGGCAATGGGATTAACAGTTCTTCAAGTCATCAACAAAGAATCGAATTTCAAATACACACACATATATACATATACACTGGGTGTTATTTATGAAGTACTAACGGATTCTGTGACGACCCAGAATTTTGAGCAATATCAATTTAATAATCTTCGTTAATAATTAAATTGATTTAATCATTTTATATTATAAATTGACAAGTTAATATTATTTTAAAGATTAATAATAATAATTTGTTAATATCTATCAACGATTTTCTTAACAATATAAAATTTGGCAAGTTTAATTCTTTTGAAAATTTATAATATTTTAATTTGGAAATATTTATTTTGGCAATTTAATATTGGTAAGATTTATTTTTCAAAAGATAATCAAAAATATTTTCTATTTATAATATACATATTGATATATCTTGTAAATAGGAAGTTTTAATGTAATAAAACTTTATATTCAAATTGTAATATATATGAATGTATATATTATGATTTGGTTTGTGTTTCAAAATTTAATATAGTAAGTATCAAATATAATGTTAAAATGTTTTTCTATTTGAAATGTGTATATGTATTTGTGTGTATATATATATATATATTAGAAATAGGAAAATTATATTGATTTGAATTTAATAAGTATTTTCAAACTTTATTATATATATATATAGTTTGTAATTTGAAATGTTAATTTGATTTAATGTTTTTGAAAATAATATTTGAGATTTAAATTTTAATAACAAAATTAATATTCTTATTTAACTTATATATATATATATATATATTATATTTTAAACCTGAGTTTTGGTTAAGATTTAAATTTAAAGTTCAATTGTTTTAATATTCTTTCATTTTAAAATTCTAACATAAGATAAGTTTGTTTAAAAAATTTACACAAAGAGTTGAAATAAATTTCATAAGCTTATAAACATATGTTATATAAAGTAAATCAAAAATATAAGTTATTTGTATTCACATGCATATTTAATAAAAGATAAGTACATAATATTACATAATTACTTGCATATAACTTAAACAAATTATAAAATAAGAAAATAACATTTAAAAATATTAATTAGATATTAAAACGCTTGTTAACATTTTGATTTATGTAAGGACATTTGTAAATAAGAGAGCATATGTGTAAGTTAATTAAGGCATCATAGTGACAAGTGTCTTTCTCTTTAGTAATTAAATTTAAAATTAATTGTGAAATAATAAAAAGGAGAGTTTTAATCTTCAGTTAAATTTTTCTTCATCTTCAACATAAACAAAATGAATGCAAATCAAAAACAAAATTCAAAAATAAAAGAAGAAAACTATAGAGAAATCTGAAAACAAGAAGTTAATCTGGAAAATTCAAATCAGAGAAAAAGGGAATTCAACATAGATTTTCAGATTTTCTAATTCAATCAGCATGTAAAATTTAATTCATCGGCAACAGATTGTTTTCAATATGAAAAACTGGAATCAAGCAATTCAAAAGCATGCAAAGAAATTTCAAAAGCCTGGAAAGTGAATTAGTTTCTAATCCTCTGCAAAACAAAAGTGAGTAAATGCAATTTTTTAAAAATAGTCCAAATATTAAATTCCATCTTTTTCTTATGCATGAAATCATGATGGTTGTCTGGATTCATGGGTTTAACCTGTTGCATGTTTGTGTTTGAGTGATTGATGATATTGAGATTTCCTGTAATCATAAGATATGTTATGTGTATTATAACAGTTTCAAATAAAATCAATAACTCAAAGTTAAATTTGAATTTGCTTATGGCTTATAAATAAAAGATGTTTGAAATCATGTAATCTTTCACCTAAAAATAATTAAAGTTTTTAAATTGAAACCATGTGTTCGGAAATTTAAAATTACAGTAAAATCCTGTTTTGGGTCAAAAATTTATTAAATCAATTCTAAGTTTAGATTTCATAATCGGATACATATTGAAAATCATGATTTTTAATGTTTGTATCATGATTTTTAATGGGGTGATTTGTGAGAATTCATGGTTTGATGCTTTCGGACATTTTGGTCAATTGTCGTACGGCGAGTTTGTCGAAGTGGTTGAGCATGGAGGTGGAGGGAGCGTCAGTGACCATGGGAAAAATAGTTTGGTGATTTATCTTTGGTTGAGGTGGGCGGAATCGTTCGAAGTAGGGTTTTATACCTTGTATATTGTCGACATGTTTATCGTGGCTTCACGGCGTCGTGAGGCCACCGGAGTAGACCGCACTCGTGCCGTAGGTTCTGGGGGTTGTGGCGAAGCTATGGTGGAGATCGTGGGTTGTTTCGAGGTTTGGATGGCCGTGGAGGGTTGGTTTTCTGATGATGTGGGATCGAACTGATGGGTTCGATAGGCATAATTTGATTCTCGATCATATTCGAGTTTCTGGGTTGTGCGATATGTCGTAGGGGTCGATTTCGATTTATTGGAGGCCGGCGTGGAGTTCGCCGACGACCGATGAGGAAGTACACGTTGATGTGCACGATTTTCGTGCACCAGTATTAGGTTTTGGGAGAGATGGAAGGAGATCGAAGATGACCTCGGGTTCGTGTTGGTTGAGCTCGAAGCAGCATAAGGTAGGGGGATACTCGGGGTTTTCGTTGGTTACTAGAGATTTGACGCGAGCGTTTGCAGTGAGTTTCTCGTATTTTAATTGAGCAGGGTTTTGTTTTGTTTGGGTTCAACCGTTTTAAAGGTTTTGAAAATGTAACTGTAAGGTTTTTAAAAGTTTTAAACAAGCTAATATGATTTTTTAGATGATACAAGTTTTAAAACAAAAGTGAAACAAGTTTTTATTAAAAAATTAGATTTGTTTCAAAATTAAATTTTAAACATGTTTAATATATATAAAATTATGAAAGGTTTAAAATTAAAAAAAATGGATTCTGAAATAAAGTTTGTATTAAATTTTATTTAAAGAACTTTAGAAAAGTTTTAAGATTTAAATAGTTTGGTTTGAATACTTAAATTATTTTAATTATAATTGATTTTTAAAAAATATTTTATCTTAAATAAGGTTTAATGATTAGAGTTTAGTAATCAATTATAATTTAAGAAATTAGGATTTTGATTTAATTGAAGATAATTAAATATATGAAGAAAATTAAAATACCTCAATTATGATTAATTATTAAAGTGTTTTGGTTAATATAAAAGATTTAATTAAGAAAATGATTTTCTTAATTAGGGATCTTTTAATATAGTAAATTAAAGAATCATTTAATTAATTTAAATGATTAGTTAAATAATTAATTGAGTAATCAATTAGTGATTAATTTAAGATAATCACTTGGAAGTTAATTTAATATAATTGCTTGGAAAGTAATTAAGTAATTGATTTCTCGAGGTAATTAAGTATAGGATAATTACTTTATAAAAGTAATTAAGTGATGTGATTAATGGTTAATCACTTGAGTTATAAATTAAAGAATTAATTAATAAAATTAGTTAAAGGTTTAAATTATTTAATTAATGGTTAATTAATAAAAGGATTAAGAGTAATTAATTAAGTGATTAATTACTTCTTGAAGTAATTAATTAAAGAGAAATTTAATTAATGGAAGTAATCATCATTAATTAATGGAAATAATTAATTAATTATTAATTAATAATTTAAGGATAATTAATTTATAATTAAGTTTAAAATTACTAAATGTAATTAAAGGTAATTAATCAAATGTGATTAATTAAAAGTAATTAATTAAATATGATTAATTATAAATGATTAATCAAGTGTGATTAATTAAAGGCAATTAATCAAGAGTAATTAATCAAGTATGATTAATTAAAGGTGATTAATCAGGTGTGATTAATTAAAGGATAATTAAGGAATAATTATCAGAATAATTAAAGGATAATTAATCAAGTGTGATTAATTCAAAGGGTAATTATGAGATAATTACTTGGATAATTAAGAAGTAATTAATCAAGATGATTAATTAAATTTGTGATTAAGGAATAATTACTTAAAGTAATTAAGTAATAATTAATCAAGGATGACTAATTCAAAGTGGATAATTTAGTGATGTTTATTAATTAAATTGTAATTAATTAATGAATGGTAAGCTGGATTAATGATAAATCCAAGTGTTTAAGAAGGATTAATTTAATTAAGGATCGATTAAATTAATTAAGTTGGATCAAACCCTATGTATGGACGATTAATGATTGGTTGATAAATATCATTGAATGAGTTAATGATATTGGATGATATCGTATGTCATTGGTTGATATGTGATGATATGAATGTGATATATCTGAGATGTGATATATATGCTGCTTTGTGATATGTATGGATGAACTTGATAATTATGAATTATCTATCTGTGTCTTGTGAATCATCCATTTATGCTAAGTGATATTTTTGAATGTCTACTGTTTAAATCCCTTAAGTGCAACTTGGACATTAAAATGGCGTTTGGATTCGGTGAGACCGGGATCGGGTTTCCATATTTGGATATCCGAAAACCACATCGATCCAAAATAAACGTTAGGTCGTGAATCCAAGTGGAGTGCAAGTGAAGACTCGAGGTGTAAGAACTATTCGTCAGTATAACTCTGGGGGTGATTCCGTGATGAGTTTGACGGAAATAGTACTTACAGGCTCGAGATGGTGATTTAGAGTGCAAGGGCTATGGTCGTTGACTCTAAGGGTGATTCCAAAATGAGTGCAACAAGATAGTGCCTTCGGTTCCGTTCGAACCCGGAACGGACTTGTATGGATTGAATGCTTTCAAAACATCGTCAGGTGGACAATGAGAATTCTAAGACAAATGTGTCCTACAAAGGTAATCGCAGCCTCAAGCCTCATCAATCGGGAATGGCTAAAACAGGGGAGGTGCAGCAAGGTTAAGTGGGTCATGCCCAAGTAGAACGAGATTCATCCCTATCCAGATGTCCCTTTTTATTTTGGCTTTGTGGGCGGTTGGTCTGCAGCCAACTGTGGGGTGGTCTTGTTCGGAACTGTTCAGCAAGGAATGGTCCCGGCCTTGTGTTGCAAGGGAGCGGGCGTACTCCTCGGTACGGTTATCTAGGCCACGTACTGTAACGGGCGGTAACCCAGTAGCCCTGCCCTTGTTGGAAACCCAATTTTCCTACGAGACTCTACGGTTTTGTTTGTATTACCCACTTTTGTGGCTAGTAGCTGGAATTTAATCATGTAACAATTTCGGCTATTTCATATTTATTTGAAAACCCTAGAAACTATTATAATATCACTAGATTTCCTATCAAATGTTTTGGTTAGCGTAAGGTAAAAACTTTTCCATGTTTATGTGTGGGAAGTCTTATGTGATACCTTTCTTTTCAAAGGATTTTCTAAAGTTAAGCAATCTTAAACCATTTACTCACACCAGACCCCTGTCTGACCCGAGTGTTTATGTTCTGTTTTATTAAACTCTTGGGTACTCATATTATGTATGAGTAGTCAAGTGATTCAGGTTATCTTTGACGAGTTATGGAGGAGCTTTGGAGCAGGAGGCTTTAGCGTGTAGATATATAGTTAGAGTTTCCGTTGTGTGTTATTCTGTATAGTTGTTCTTGTATTGTATATTGGACAGAAATGTTATAACTGTCTAAATTGAGATGTAAGTTGTGTACTCTAATGTATATGATACTATGTATATGTTATATATTATATTTCATTCGTTCCGCTGTGAGATTTCTGTTGTGTTGTCGTTCTTTCTTCTCTTTCTTTTCTTCTTCTATCCCTTTCTTTCTTAATTAGTGATGCGTCTTTCTGGTGATAGAAAGTCGGGTCACTACAGTTGGTATCGGAGCATTAGGTTGAGTGAATACCTAGGCTCTGGAGTGGTGTCTATCTTGAGAGAGCGTACTTGTAATTTATATATATATATATATTTATATGTCTACCTAATCTGTTGGGTTATCTGTTCGGATTTTCCAACATAGCTTATAGAGGTAGATAAGGTAGTAGTGTGTAGAACATGACTACCACTAATGGTAGAGGCTCATATGTTGTGGTTGGAGGTGTATCTGTCAAGATTGTAGACCTAATACCATCTCGAATAAATTTTATAGATTGGTGAAAGGATTTCATTGATCCCAGAGGAAGTCTTTTTCAAGAATTGGAGTATATTTTTGAAGTATGGGGTTGATTTGCTCTCAAGTGAGCAGGGATTTCCAAGAGTTGTGTCTATCAGCTGAGCAGAAGCAGGTGATGGTATCTTGATAGCTTCAGGAAGGTATAGCTGTGTGATGGGATGTAGTATCCATAGATGGTTCTGAAGATGTTCTTCTGGAGAAAGATTTAGATAGTGTTGAAGGAATGTTGATGCCTACTGCAGAGAAGATTCGGATGTTTAGAGATTTTCTGGATCTTAAGTAAGGTTGGGTGTCTTATCTATATTGAAGTATGAGACTAAGGTCGATGAGTTACCTCATTTCGTATATGGTCTCAATTGTTTTCCTTAAGAAGATAAGTGGTTGGTGTTTGGTTTGGAGCCGAGTTTCTTGAGAGGATGTCTACTCGTCTCAAGGATTTTTAGCGGGATTGGGTGATATCTTTATGTTTTAAGAAGCTTGTGGTTAAGGATGATCTTTTGGCTTAGCTGTATCATTGAAGTGAAGTTTAGAAGCAGCAGCGTAGGTCCATTTCTTCGATGATTCGGACATCTTTGGGATTCTACTATCGGCAGTCCCGAGAGTAGTGAAGGCTTATCCATTTCTTCGGGAGGCTCAGCAGAGCAGGATATTTGCTAGGAGTGATCTATCAGTTTTTCTGGTAGATAAGCCATTCTTGAAGATTGATCTTGATTAGGAAAGCTGTTCTAATTGGGAAGGTAGTTCTTTGAAATCTGAACTGAGTAAGATCGCAAAAGTGACTTGCGATTAGTTTAGGAATCTTTGAATATTCTTTGGTTTGAGATTGAGGCATCTCAAGTGGAGGTGAAAGCTATGAAAGTGGCCAGACATTATTTGGATGTTTTTGGAAGAATTCAGAAGTCTACCCGAATCGGAGATTGATTTTTTTGATAGACTTGGATTCCAGGAGTAATTTTGATGGTTCAACCGTGTAAAGGGATGACACTTGGAGCGAGAAGAGTTTGGTGAAGCAGCTCAGGATTCTTGAGGAAGGATTGACCATCTAGTTCTAGTTAAGATTTTGTTGGGACATTTTGACCAAATGGAATGGGTCAATAAGATTTTATGAGTCGAATGAACAGAGTATGGAGAAGGTTTGTGCTCGAGTTCTTCGATAGCATTCTTATCTACTCCAGATCAGAGTTGTGCAGCGGAAGCGAGATAGCAGTTATTCTAGTATGGGAGCAACCGGGAGTTGTAGTTTTCTTGGATTAAAGAATTTCTACTGGAAATTCAAGTATAAAGAAATTTTCTGGATTTTGAAGGTAAGGTTGTCAAGTGCAACTGTTTGGCTATTCCAGATAAAAGATATAGGTTTGAAGTCCACTGATGCTTGTGGAGTAGAGTTGTGTATTGGATTTCGGTAAATTTTTGAGAGATCTATTTTTTTTGAGTAGGACCTGGAGATTTGGTTTGATTTTGGTCCAGTTTGTTTCATGAAGCAATCAGCAAGGGTTCAGCTGATCAGGAAAGTTGAAGGTGACTCAGGAGCATCGAAAGAGTAATGCAGTTAAGAATTGAGGAAATTTTGAATGTGAAATTGGAATTTGGATATTGCTTTAGTTTTATCCAATCAAAGGAGATATAAGATTTGGTAAAACTGGAAAGCTAGCTCCGGAAGTATTTCGACGTTTTTCTGTGTTCTCTGGAGATTAAATTTTTTATCCACAGGATTGAATTGCCAGTTCGGATAGCTGGAATTCATTGTATTTCACATAACTTTGAGGAATATGTGTATGATTCATCGAGTGATAGAATCAGTAGTTCTGAAGGATCTGGTAGTTGAGCTGGTTTTGAGTTTAGTCTGATATCTTATTCAGATTTGTAGGATCAGATGAGGAGTTCTTGGTTATAGTAGTGTAGTTTCTTAAGGTCCTGTAGAGCGAGTATTCCAGTATAGGTACCTGGAAAACTCTTAACAATATTAGGAAGTTCTATTCAGAATTTTGTCTGGATAGATAAAATTGTTGTTTGAATAGATTGCTGTGATTGCTGTTTGAAAATTTAAATTCTTTTACTGGGTTATTAAATTATCTTTGCTTTTAAATTTCGGGGACGAAATTCTTTTAAGGGGGAAGGAATGTGACGACCCGGAATTTTGAGCAATATCAATTTAATAATCTTTGTTAATAATTAAATTGATTTAATCATTTTATATTATAAATTGACAAGTTAAAATTATTTTAAAGATTAATAATAATAATTTGTTAATATCTATCAACATTTTTCTTAACAATATAAAATTTGGCAAGTCAAATTCTTTTGAAAATTTATAATATTTTAATTTGGAAATATTTATTTTGGCAATTAAATATTTGTAAGATTTATTTTTCAAAAGCTAATCAAAAATATTTTCTATTTATAATATATATATTGATATATCTTGTAAATAGGAAGTTTTAATGTAATAAAACTTTATATTCAAATTGTAATATATATGAATGTATATATTATGGTTTGGTTTGTGTTTCAAAATTTAATATAGTAATTATCAAATATAATGTTAAAATGTTTTTCTATTTGAAATGTGTATATGTATTGTATATATATATTAGAAATAGGAAAATTATATTAATTTGAATTTAATAAGTATTTTCAAACTTTATTATATATATATATATAGTTTGTAATTTGAAATGTTAATTTGATTTAATGTTTTTGAAAATAATATTTGAGATTTAAATTCTAATAACAAAGTTAATATTCTTATTTAACTTACATATATTTTAAACCTGAGTTTTGGTTAAGATTTAAATTTAAAGTTCAATTGTTTTAATATTCTTCCATTTTAAAATTCTAACATAAGATAAGTTTGTTTGAAAATTTTACATAAAGAGTTGAAATATATTTCTTAAGATTATAAACATATGTCATATAAAGTAAATCAAAAATATAAGTTATTTGTATTCACATGCATATTTATTAAAAGATAAGTACATAATATTACATAATTACTTGCATATAACTTAAACAAATTATAAAATAAGAAAATAACATTTAAAAATATTAACTAGATATAAAAACACTTGTTAACATTTTGATTTATATAAGGACATTTGTAAATAAGAGAGCATATGTGTAAGTTAATTAAGGCATCATAGTGACAAGTGTCTTTCTCTTTAGTAATTAAATTTAAAATTAATTGTAAAATAATAAAAAGGAGAGTTTTAATCTTCAACATCTTTAACCCAAACAAAATGAATGCAAATCAAAAACAAATTCAAAAATAAAAGAAGAAAACTGTAAAGAAATCTAAAAACAAGAAGTTAATCTGGAAAATTCAAATCAAAGAAAAAGGGAATTCAACATAGATTTTCATATTTTCTAATTCAATCAGCATGCAAAATTTGATTCATCCGCAACAGATTGTTTTCAATATGCAAAACTGGAATCAAGCAATTCAAGAGCATGCAAAGAAATTTCAAAAGCCTGGAAAGTAAATTAGTTTCTAATCCTCTGCAAAACAAAAGTGAGTAAATGCAATTTTTTAAAAACAGTCCAAATATTAAATTCAATCTTTTTATTGTGCATGAAATCATGATGGTTGTTTGGATTCATGGGTTTAACCTGTTACATGTTTGTGTTTGAGTGATTGATGATATTAAGATTTCCTGTAATCATAAGATATTCTCTGTGTATTATAACAGTTTCAAACAAAATCAATAACTCAAAGTTAAATTTGAATTTGCTTATGGTTTATAAATAAAAGATGTTTGAAATCGTGTAATCTTTCACCTAAAAATAATTAAAGTTTTTAAATTGAAACCATGTGTTTAGAAATTTAAAATTACAGTAAAATCTTGTTTTGGGTCAAAAATTTATTAAATCAATTCTAAGTTTTGATTTCATAATGGGATTACATATTGAAAATCATGATTTTTAATGTTTGTATCATGATTTTTAATTGAGTGATTTGTGATAATTCGTGGTTTGATGCTTTCGGACATTTTGGTCAATTGTCATCGATCTACGGCGAGTTTGTCGACGGGGTTGAGCACGGAGGTGGAGGGAGCGTCGGTGACCATGGGAAAAATAGTTTGGTGATTTATCATTGGTTGAGGTGGCCGGAATCGTTCGAAGTAGGGTTTTATACCATGTATATTGTCGACGTGTTTATCGTGGCTTCACGGCGTCGTGAGGCTACCGGAGTAGACCGCACTCGTGCCATAGGTTCTAGGGGTTATGGCGAAGCTACGGTGGAGATCGTGGGTTGTTTCGAGGTTTTAATGGCCGTGGATGGTTGGTTTTCTGATGATGTGGGTTCGATAGGCATAATTTGATTCTCGATCATATTCGAGTTTTTGAGTTGTGCGATGTGTCGTACGATTTCGATTTAGTGGAGGTCGGCGTGGAGTTCGCCGACGACCGGTGAGGAAGTGCACGTTGATGTGCACGATTTTTGCGCACCGGTATTGGGTTTTGGGAGAGATGGGAGGAGCTCGAAGATGACCTCAGGTTCGTGTTGGTTGAGCTCGAAGCAGGCATAAGGTAGGGGGATACTCAGGGTTTTCGTTGGGTTACTCGAGACTTGACGCGAGCGTTTGCAGTGAGTTGGTCGTGTTTTAATTGAGCAGGGTTTTGTTTGTTTGGGTTCAACAGTTTTAAAGGTTTTGAAAATGTAACTGTAAGGTTTTTAAAAGTTTTAAACAAGCTAATATGATTTTGTAGATGATACAAGTTTTAAAACAAAAGTGAAACAAGTTTTCATTAAAAAATTAGATTTGTTTCAAAATTAAATTTTAAACATGTTTTATATATATAATTTTGAAAGGTTTAAAATAAAAAAATGGATTCTGAAATAAAGTTTGTATTAAATTTTATATAAATAACTTTGGAAAAAGTTTTAAGATTTAAATAGTTTAATTTGAATACTTAAATTGTTTTAATTATAATTGATTTTTAAAAAATATTTTATCTTAAACAAGGTTTAATGATTAGAGTTTAGTAATCAATTATAATTAAAGAAATTAGGATTTTGATTTAATTTGAAGATAATTAAATATATGAAGAAAATTGAAATACCTCAATTATGATTAATTATTAAAGTGTTTTGGTTAATATAAATGATTTAATTAAGAAAATGATTTTCTTAATTAGGGATCTTTTAATATAGTAAATTAAAGAATCATTTAATTAATTTAAATGATTAGTTAAATAATTAATTGAGTAATTAATTAGTGATTAATTTAAGATAATCACTTGGAAGTTAATTTAGTATAATTACTTGGAAAGTAAGTAAGTAATTGATTTCTGGAGGTAATTAAGTATAGGATAATTACTTTATAAAAGTAATTAAGTGATGTGATTAAGGGTTAATCACTTGAGTTATAAATTAAAGAATTAATTAATAAAATTAATTAAAGGTTTAAATTATTTAATTAATGGTTAATTAATAAAAGGATTAAGAGTAATTAATTAAGTGATTAATTACTTGTTGAAGTATTTAATTAAAGAGAAATTTAATTAATGGAAGTAATCATCATTAATTAATGGAAATAATTAATTAATTGTTAATTAATAATTTAAGGATAATTAATTTATAATTAATTTTTAAATTACTAAATGTAATTAAAGGTAATTAATCAAATGTGATTAATTAAAAGTAATTAATTAAATATGATTAATTATAAATGATTAATCAAGTGTGATTAATTAAAGGCAATTAATCAAGTGTAATTAATCAAGTATGATTAATTAAAGGTGATTAATCAGGTGTGATTAATTAAAGGATAATTAAGGAATAATTATCAGAATAATTAAAGGATAATTAATCAAGTGTGATTAATTCAAAGGGTAATTATGAGATAATTACTTGGATAATTAAGAAGTAATTAATCAAGATGATTAATTAAATTTGTGAATAAGGAATAATTACTTAAAGTAATTAAGTAATAATTAATCAAGGATGATTAATTCAAAGTGGATAATTTAGTGATGTTTATTAATTAAATTGTAATTAATTAATGAATGGTAAGCTGGATTAATGATAAATCCAAGTGTTTAAGAAAGATTAATTTAATTAAGGATCAATTAAATTAATTAAGTTGGATCAAACCCTGTGTATGGACGATTAATGATTGGTTGATAAATATCATTGAATGAGTTAATGATATTGGATGATATCGTATGTTATTGGTTGATATGTGATGATATGAATGTGATATATCTGAGATGTGATAGATATGCTGCTTTGTGATATGTATGGATGAACTTGATAATTATGAATTATCTATCTGTGTGTTGTGAATCATCCATTTATGCTAAGTGATATTTCTAAATATCTACTGTTTAAATCCCTTAAGTGCAACTTGGACATTAGAATGGCGTTTGGACTCGGTGAGACCGGGATCGGGTTTCCATATTTGGATATCCGAAAACCACATCGATCCAAAATAAACGTTAGGTCGTGAATCCAAGTGGAGTGCAAGTGAAGACTCGAGGTGTAAGAACTATTCATCAGTATAACTCTGGGGGTAATTCCGTGATGAGTTTGACGGAAATAGTACTTACAGGCTCGAGATGGTGATTTAGAGTGCAAGGGCTATGGTCGTTGACTCTAAGGGTGATTCCAAAATGAGTACAACGAGATAGTGCCTTCGGTTCCGTTCGAACCCGGAACGGACTTGTATGGATTGAATGCTTTCAGAACATCGTCAGGTGGATGATGAGAATTGTAAGATAAATGTGTCCTACAAAGGTAATCGCGGCCTCAAGCCTCATCAATTGGGAATGGCTAAAACAGGGGAAGTGCAGCAAGGTTAAGTGGGTCATGCCCAAGTAGGATGAGATTCATCCCTGTCTAGATGTCCCCTTTTATTTCGGCTTTGTGGGCGGTTGGTCTGCAACCAACTGCGGGGTGGTCTTGTTCGGGACTGCTCAGTAAGGAATGGTCCCGGCCTTGTGTTGCAGGGGAGCGGGCGTACTACTCGATACGGTGATCTAGGCCACGTACTGTGACGGGCAGTTACCCAGTAGCCCTGCCCTTGTTGGAAACCCAATTTTCCTATGAGACTCTACGGTTTTGTTTGTATTACCCACTTTTGTAGCTAGTAGCTGGAATTTAATCATGTAACCATTTCAGCTATTTCATATTTATTTGAAAACCCTAGACACTATTATAATATCACTGGATTTCCTATCAAATGTTTTGGTTAGCGTAAGGTAAAAACTTTTCCATGTTTATGTGTGGGAAGTCTTACGTGATACCTTTCTTTTCAAAGGATTTTCTAAAGTTAAGCAATCTTAAACCATTTACTCACACCAGACCCCTGTCTGACCTGTTGGGTATGTTTTCGACCGGACCAAAGCCTCACCGAGCCAAGGTCTCGCCGAACCACCCACCGCCGAACCAATCTCCTCCAAGCTCCTGCCGAACCAACCTCCTCCAAGCTCCTGCCGAACCAACCTCCTCCAAGCTCCTGCTGAACCATCCTAACCGGTCCACTTATCTCCTACCACCGAACCAAAACCCCACTGGTCCATTCATCTCCTACCACCGAACCATCCTAACCGGACCACCTATCCAACCTACACCGAACCAACATTGCCAGGCCAGATCGTTCCAGTTCAGGCCCATCAGCAGCTATATACATCCAGAACACCTGCTCCCAGCCTCACTCTATAAATAGAGGGGCAGGGGTACAACAATGGCAGACAAGTTTGAGAGCTCAAGCACGGATAGAACTTTCAAACAACTTTCAATTACTTGTAATCAAAGCTTTGTACTTGTAATCTAAAGAGGAAAGGAGAATAACATATATAGTGGACGTAGGCACGTTCTGGCCGAACCACTATAAATCTGTGTGTCTTTTACAGTTTAGTCCCTGCTTTTTATATATTTGCGTAAATCATCCAAATCACTAGAAACAACCTAAAATCAACTAATTCATACGACTTGGAGGTGTTTGCCCATTTTTTGTGCAAACATTTTTGGTGCTTTCACTGAGAACCAGGAGCTCGAAGCCTCAGCTTCTCCCACTCAACCCCTTTTTCTATCAACATCGTTCATTGCTTGGAAAACATGCCTCCCGGACGGAAGAAAGATGATAACAAAGGAAAGAACATCGCAACTGGCAGTACCCCATATCCAACGATCAGGGACCAAGACAATCGTCCGGTTCCAACAGCAAACGAAAATCAGGCAAATCCGACAGCCCCTGCTAAAGAACAACCAATTACAAGGACGGATCTAGACAGGATTGTGGCTGAAGTAACTAACCGCTTCGCATCTCAACAAGAAGCCTTGGTGGACCAACTCATGTCACGCTTAAGGGATGCTGAAGAATCCAACCGCAACACTGAATCATGGGGTGAGTCCCGATCTGGAGGATCTGGGAGATGACAAAGGTCTTTCTTCTTCAAAGAGGTTAACAACAGAAACAGCATGGTAGGAGCCGAGCCCGGACTCAACTCGAATTCCGACCCGAGGAAACACTTGGAACCGAACCCAACAGGGGAGGTACCAGGCAGGGGGCGGATGTAGCTGAGCCTGTCATGCTACCTAACCATGGAAACGCTAGTAGACGGGGCCGAGCAAGAGTCCAGCCCGAAGTTAGACCCGAGGAAGTGCTGAGAACACAACCCAGCAGGGGAAAATCAAGGCAAGGGCCAACTGTGGCTGACCCCAGCATGCCCCTAGAAGACCAAAGGCAGCCATTGGAGAATGTCAGAAGTGATAAACGATACCATCCTTACAGGTCGTCTGGACGGAATCAGTCCCGCGGAGAAGAACCAAACTCATTTCTATCCGCTCCAAGTTCTGATGAAAGGATGGCGCGATTGTTCAGAGAGTGCGTCCAACGGGAGCAAAGGGATCGAGGGATAGGTGCTAGGGTAATCAGCCCCTTCACCTGCAATATCGAAACTGCCATCAACCCCCGAGAATGGAAAATGCCAACAATGGAACCTTACAAGGGAACCTCTGACCCCATCGTACACTTACAGAGATACACCGAGCATATGCTCATGAGCGGAGCAACGGGGGGAGTATTTTGTAAATGCTTCCCACTTTTCTTGGCAGATCTAACTACCTCCTGGTTCTGCCACCTACCCCAAGGGTCCATCAGCTCATGGGAAATGTTGAAGGAACAGCCAGTTCCGAATCCATGTGGAACAACCCAAGGACGCTTATTCCTTATCTAATATCAAATAGAAACCCGGAGAGACAGTGCAACAATATCTAAACCGATTCAACGCCGCAGCGACCGTAGTCCAAGATGCCGACGAGAAACTTATCCTAATGGCCCTCTGCAGTGGCGTACATCCGGATACTAAATTTGCTAGAAGACTAACCAAAGAAAAACCAGCTACTTTACCTGATTTCTTCCATGAAGCTGGAAAGTATATGAGACTTGAAGACGCTGCCACTGAGAGGCAGTCAGGGCAACAGGCTAAGACAGTTTCAGACAAGGTTCCCGCTGCAGCAAAGGATGTTCGGAGAAGTGACTCTAGAGACAATGCTGGGGGCAAGAAGGGAGAAAAGCGCTTATATCGGCCAGGACCAAGATTTGACTCCTACACTCCTTTGAATGAAACAATCGAAAACATCTTCCTAACCACTCAAGACGAAGTTAGATACAAGCGCCCCCCGCACAAGAAGGGGTCAAATAACGCACTCAAGTCTGGAAAGTTCTGCCACTTCCACGAATCCCATGGACATGACACCAATGAATGCCGCCATCTCCGAGACTTGATTGAAGAACACATTAGAAGGAGGAGACTGGAACGCTATGTAAAAAGCTAGAACAAGACTCCAGCTCCCGCCAATGAAAACCCAGGGCTACCCCTCCCAGAAGTAGGCGGAGGAAATCGCAATACCAGCGGCTCTAGTCAAGAGAAGATAGTGGTCCATACCATATCAGGAGGACCACACATCGCCGACAGAAGCTGGGCAGAGATGGAAAGATACGGTAAGTCACTTAGAAACGATGAAATCTACGTTAATTCTGTTATGGAAGAATGCCACCCGAAATGGAAAGAGAATGACGACATCACATTCAGTAGGCGTGATCTAGAGGGAAGACAGTACCCACACATGGATCCTATGGTCATCTCTGCCTGGTTCGGTCCAGCCAAAGTTTTTCGAATTTTAGTAGACACTGGAAGTTCGGTGAATATCCTATTCAAGCATGCTTTCGACAAAATGAAGCTGTCAATGAAGGATGTGTCTCCCTGCAACAAACCACTACATGGTTTCACTGGAGATGCGAACATGCCCCTCGGGCAACTGGACCTTTTTGTTGAAATAGGAAGTCATCCCCGCTCCGTTGTGCGAAAACAAACATTTGTGCTAATAGAGAACCACTCGGCCTACAACGCCTTTTTGGGAAGACCAGCCTTGTCTGACTTCCAAATTGTCCTAGCCCTATGGTGCCTGAAGATGAAATTTCCAACAGATAACGGAATAGGAGAAATAAGGGGAGATCAAGACGCTGCTCGAGACTGCTATGTAACTGAACTTCGCAATAACCGCAGAAAAGATAAAGGCAAAAATGCTGAGACTACTTTATGCATGAAAAGCTTGGAAGCATAGCAACTAAAGAAAACCCCTCCTCTTCGATATACCAGTGACCCTTTCAAATAATTAGACCCCAGGAACAAAGAGGAGGAGGCCACCGCCGAGCCTGCAGAGGCTATGGAATTCGTAGCTGTAGACAAACATGACTCAAGTAGACTATTGAAAATCGGATCTCAACTAAAAGAAGAATTAAAGGATCAACTCATTGATTTTCTTCGCCACAACATGGATGTATTTGCATGGACGCACGCTGACATGACAGGAATCTCCCCAGACGTAGCATGCCACGTGTTGAATATCGATCCCACCAAGGTGCCAGTAAAGCAGAAAACGAGAAACATGGGGGCAGAACGATCAGCAGCCCTCGAGGAAGAAGTAAAGAACCTACTTGCCAATAACTTCATATGAGAAGCCATCTACCCAGAATGGATCGCCAACCCGGTACTGGTAAAGAAGGCTAATGGGAAGTGGCGAACATGCATCGACTTCTCCAACTTAAATGACGCGTGTCCGAAGGACTGCTTCCCATTCCCCCGAATCGATCAGCTCGTGGACAGGACCGCCAGACACGAACTCTTATCTTTTATGGACGCATACTCAGGATATAACCAGATCCCTATGCACGCCCCCGATCAAGACCACACTAGTTTCATCACTAACCGGGAATTGTACTACTACAGGGTAATGCCTTTTGGACTTAAAAACGCTGGAGCTACTTATCAGCGCCTCGTCAACAAGATGTTTGCGGAACTAATGGGACGAACTATGGAGGTTTATGTGGATGACATGCTGGTAAAATCGAGGAAAGCCAACGATCATATAAACCACCTGGATGAGATGTTTCAAGTACTTCGCCAATATGGAATGAAGCTGAACCCTCTAAAGTGCTCCTTTGGAGTATCGTCGGGAAAGTTCTTGGGATTCATCGTCCATGCCAGGGGGATTGAAGCAAACCCCAAACAAGTTCGGGATTTGCAAGATATCAAGATACCATCCACTCGAAGAGAGATGAAAAGCCTAAACAGGAAAGTGGCCGCACTAAGCAGGTTCATCTCTAAAGCAACCGACAAATGCATCCCTTTCTTTGAAGCTCTAAAGAAAGACAAAGGAAAGTTCGAATGGACTGACGAATGCTCGACAGCCTTCCTTAACTTAATCAAACACCTCCAGAGACCACCAGTACTCTCAACTCCGAATGAAGGCGAGGAACTATACCTATACCTTGTTGTATCATCCCATGCTTTAAGCGCCGCTTTGGTGAGAGAAGACGACCGCGCGCAGCGGCCCGTATACTTTGAAGCAAGAGATTTACAGGGGCAGAAGCCAGATACCCTAAACTTGAAAAGCTAGCATACTGTTTGCTAATCACGTCACGGAAACTGTGACACTATTTCCAATCTCATTCCATCAGAGTTTTAACCGATCAACCGTTAAGGCAAGTACTCCATCGCCCCGACACTTCTGGGCGACTACTTAAGTGGTGCATTGAACTGAGTCAATATGATATCACCTACCATCCTCGCACCGCTATCAAGGGGCAAGCCAAAGCTGATTTCATTGCCGAATTCACTACTAACGAAGGTAAGGGGCAATCTGAAATAGCAGAAGATATCAAGTGGAATCTCTTCGTAGATGGAGCATCAAATGAACAAGGCTTGGGGGCAGGTGTTGTGATAATCACCCCCAGGGGAAGGAAGCTGCACTACGCCCTAAGGCTGGAATTCGCTGCCACCAACAATGACGCAGAATACGAAGCAGTGATAGCCAGATTAGAACTTGCCCTGGAGATTGGAGTCGGTTCTTTATGTCTCCATAGTGATTCTCAACTTATTGTAAATCAAATACTGGGAGAATTCCAGACTCGAGGAGAACGACTCACATCATATCTAAAGAAGACCAAGATGCTGCTCAATCAGTTGGATCACTATTTAATCAAACACATTCCTCGAGAAGAGAATCAGGAGGCCGACGAACTGGCAAAGCAAGCTAGCATGAAGGACGGCGCCGCTTCCCGAACAATAACCATCTCACAGCAACTAGCCCCGAGTTACGAGACAATGAACATGATAGCTGCAATCGAAGAGGAAACTTGGATGACTCCTGTCCGGAAATATTTACAACATGGCACACTACCCGACGAGCGTAACGAAGCTAAGAAAATCTTAAGGAAAGCTTCCCGCTACACACTACAAGAAGGCATCCTCTATCGACGCGGCTTCTCTAATCCCTTATTAAGGTGTATCGCTGGAAGGGAAGCCAGGGAAGTCTTGTCCAGCATCCATTAAGGAAGTTGCGGAGATCACACCGGAGGGCAGACTCTAGCCAAGAAAACACTCCGATACGGGTATTACTGGCCCAATTTAAACAAAGACGCCTTGGACTTCGTCAAAAAATGCAACAGGTGTCAGAAATTTGCTAAGATTCCTGACTGCCTACAAATGAGATTACTCAAATGACCAGCCCTTGGCCCTTCGCAATATGGGGAATTGACTTGATTGGCGAACTGCCAGTGGGCCGGGGCGGAGCCACATATGCCATAGTAGCAGTTGACTATTTCACCAAATGGGTGGAAGCGGAGCCTCTAAATAAAATATCTTCGGCAAAATTTATTAACTTCTTGATCAAAAATGTTTTATGCGGGTACGGGGTTCCGCTCAAAATCATATCGGACAATTGACTTCAATTTGACAGCGAGGAATTCGCCGACTGGTGCCAAAAGCACGGAATTCACAAAAGCTTCTCATTTGTGGCTTACCCCCAGGCAAACGGACAAGTCGAAGCTGTCAACAAAATCCTCAAAACCCTAATCAAGAAGAAACTCGAAAAGTCAAAAGGCGCTTGGGTGGATGAACTTCCTAAGGCACTTCGGGCCTACCGCACATCTTACAGAACATCAACAGAGCATACTCCTTTCTCTTTGGCATACGGATCGGAGGCCATGCTCCCAATTGAAACTGTAGTGCCTTCCCACCGTAGGATCCACTACAACCCAGAAGAGAATGAAGAACTCCTACACATGTCTTTGGATCTAATTGAAGAAAGAAGAAATGATGCAGCACTTAAAGCGGCCGCTCATAAGCAAAAAGTGGCAGCACAATACAACTCCAAAGTCAAGCACCGCAGCTTACGAGAAGGAGATCTTGTCCTCAAACGGATCTTCCCGCGCCCCGGAGCGCTAGATCCAATCTGGGATGGACCCTATGTAATTCATAAAGATCTCCGCAACGGAGCTTATATTTTGTCAGCAGTGGACGGAGAGGTGTTCCAGAGGTCATGGAACATCCAACACCTCTGTCGATACTTTTCTTAACTTGTACTGCCCATATGAAGTGAATTAACAAAGAGAATCAGTGGACGTAGGCATTTTCGTGCCGAACCACTTTAAAAATCTTGTCTCATGTTAACTTGTTCCTTTATGTCTTGGCTACTTGTTGAGTTTTATCCTTTTCTGTTGAACAAAATCCTACATTTCCACCCTGAACACTTCACGGCACAACCTCGCCTGGATAAGACCCCACAAGTACTATGCGAATCTATGCACTCGCCAATAAGACACTTTTGCTCCAGCATCCCTCTGCTGCGGGTTAACTCGTTGCTCGCGACTGCCCTTAAAGCCAACTGTAATGAGCCGATGATAAGCCATCAAGAAGGCCGACTATAGTCGATGGCAGCTCATTACGGCGTTCGGCTCGCCGGCAACTGTGAACCTACTTTAAGCCCCAACATAAGGTGTGGCCAGCCAGGGGTAGTTCACGGTTGACGATCGGCACCCACGCTAGCCGGCCACAGTAAATCGAATAATACCCACGATTACGGGCCATAATGGCTTGGGTAGTTACTGTGCGCGATCTCGGCTCCGATATGTCTTAAGTGCGGCTGTGGTAAAAAAGATAAACTCCCCGCGGAGGCGTAAGATGGTTGACAAATGTCTCCAAGACCCACAGCTAGGGAAAGTAACTACAACACCCGTTTGCCATGAACTTAAGCATATTGACGGCCTTCCGTGATTGGAAGTTTTACTGTTTCTCATATTTCCATTTCATTCAAAAACTTTTCTCCTATCCTATATAACAATCCCTACAGTACAGGTCACAAAATAGGGGAACTCTCGCTTGTGGAAATATGAACTCACATCCGGATGACGGAACACTCAGCTACATTCCATACTCAGTCACGCAAGACATTCAAAGCAACCCTCTACAACTAAAACACGAAGGGCGGTACTATCTTCTCTTGTATACAAATATGTAGCTTTAATTTATTCACACATCATATTGGCATTGCAAGACATGAAACAGTATTTTGAGCAGAAACTTAGCATCAAATACGATTAAATCACATGCATAAACACGCAGCCGTATTTCTTATGCAACATATCAAAATAACAACCACGTTCGAACATAACAGAATCTGCTTATGTTATAAAGTTACATAAAGACGTTCGTTGCAATGATATAATTACAGCCTGAAAATACAATAATGTTTTGGACTAGTATGTACAGGAATGTCAAACAGACCAAATAAAAGAGTCAACTACATCGGGGCTCCGCCTCTGTCCTGCCCGCCATCCGGATCTACTTAACTGCAGGGTCAGAACT
This sequence comes from Allium cepa, assembly GCA_030765085.1. NCBI lineage: Eukaryota > Viridiplantae > Streptophyta > Magnoliopsida > Asparagales > Amaryllidaceae > Allium > Allium cepa. The sequence continues at coordinate 242,178,001 of CM060944.1, forward strand.
CCCCGCATGTACTCCATAGGTCCCGCCTGCCCAATTCAGAAGCGAATCCATCAATAATCACGAAAGATAAGCAATCAAATCATGAAAAGATTAAAAGGGAAGACTTACCAGCGCCTGCTCCCTGGTCGTCATCCTCCAGTTGCACACCTACTTCCTCGGCGGCGAGCAGCCTCATGCCTTCCTTCACCGCCGCCTTCTCCTCCTTGGTGAACTGTGTGGTAACCACATCCATTCTGAAGGCCACGCCACCCTCTTTATCCGCTTCAGCCTTGGCTTCCTCCAAAGCCCGGAGATATATCCTAGCCATGACCCGGGGATAATCGTCCATCCAGGACAGGTTGCCCTGCCTCCAAGTACGGAAATACATGTCCTGGAGCACCTCGTCCATCATCCCCTTGTTCTCCTCAAACTCTTTCATCCGGGCCTCAGAAGCCGACAGCCGTGCGACAGCAGCATCTCTCTCCAATCGGTATCTCTAGCAGTCAGCCTGAAGGGACTTCCGCCTCACTTCCATCTCCTCCTTCAGCTTGGCCTAAGCAAGCTCTGCGGCCTCAAGCCTTCCAGATAACTCCTCTACCTGCTCAAGATCCGCTCTCCGAACCTCGTCCACCGTTGCGATGGCCATGTCAATTCGCTCTTTGCAAACAGCCTCCATTTTTCGTAACTCAGCCTTGCTAGCCTCTTCCATGGTTTTCTTTAGTCGTCTGGAGGCCGCTTCATGCTGGGATATCTGGATAGCCTGATCGGCAAGCTGTTTGGCCTGTTCAGAAACCTTTAGCTGCAACCGAATGTTAGCACTTCCGATTTCCTCCCCAGCCTTGGCCAGTCAATCGTGATGCTCCATTAGCCTCTTGGTCTCTTTAGCCACCCGATCGATGTTTTCCTTGGCCTCATTCCCCATGGTCACAATCCGAGTAGTAAGCAAATCGAGGTCTAAGGACTTAGCCTCATCAAGCACCCGTACCATGGGATTGCGGGGAAGAAGATGCTCACCCGTGGCCTCGTCAAAAGAGATGTCCTGAAAACTCGGGTCCAGATCCGGGTGGCCGGCAAATGGGTTGCGAACCAAACCAGGATGGTCTATCGAGGTGACGGTTGGATTTTTGGACGGATGTGGGGAAGGCATAAACTCAGTATCTTCCTCGGTAATATCATGGATAGGCTGGACTGGAGCCTGAGGGCCAGGTGAGGGTTCAAACAAAGATCGGCCCCTCTTCCTCTTTTGCATATCTTCTTCAATAACTCCGAGAAGAGGGCGATAGCTAACCACATCTCCGGGACGGCTAGTTGACGGCTTTGGTTTGGCAGAAGCTTTGAGTAGCTTGTACTGTTCAAGGCGGTGCCGAATATCTAATGTCTTGGCCACCTTACCCGTTCCTGGAATATAAACCAAGTGTCACAAGCATGCATGAAACTATGATCCGAGAAATATGTTAAGTTAAAAGGAGTAGGAAAACGCGCTTATTTTACAAACCCTGAGGGGGAGTGGGATACTGCAATAAGTCCTGAATCTCATTCCAGGACGGGAGTTGGCCATAAAATATTACTAAGTCCTTATCATAAAGGGAGTCTGCGAAAGTTAAGAATTCACCTTGAACCGCCGGGGTTGCCTTAGCTGAAATACCCTCAAAAGATAGACTGGCACCCGTCCCGGCCTTATCAGACTTCTTCGATTTCTCCACCGAGGCTGACCCTTCCCCTAACCCCTCGAAGGCTTGACGGAAGGCATCATCAGTCCACTCTTGAATCTCACCCGCTTGCCCAGAAGTCAAGGCACCAGCGCCACTACCACTCTGCCCTTCACTACTGTTACCACCGTCACCTTCTCCATCACCACCGCTCTCCTCCTCGCCTCCCTCTTCCTCTCCACTTTCCTTCTCCGGAGCATCTGGGCATGTGCTGGGAGAAGGTCCATCAGACTTCTTAAGCTTCTTCCCCCCGACGACTGGAGGTACCGAGAAAGGTCTACTCTTGTTACTCTTCGCAGTCGCCTCGTCTTTAGCTTTGGCAGCCCTCTCCTCGGTTGTATCTCTCTGCTTAACCACAGATTGACATGGCAGAATTAAGTTGTACTCCAGGAGAGTGGCATTCCTGATCAGGTAAGAAGCCGACCTATCCCATCCCGAGATGGCCTTTATTTCCGCAGCCATCCAAACCAAGGAATCATTCTCCACGACCGCAAAGCCACCTGTTGCTAGCAAGAAATAAAAGCATATAAGAGGAAGCATTGTGGTCGAAACAAGGAAAATATAAATGGAGTTCAACTTACAGCCGGAAGTGAAAAGACGGAAGGAAATAGAGTCATCCTTGATGAAGAACCATTGTTTCTTGAACATACTGAGCTTCGAATACAAATCCAGGACGGGCTTGAAGGGCACGGCCGCTTCCAAGCTGATATATGGAGACCCCTTCTTATAGCCTCTCAAGTTGTACAAATACCGGATCTCCCGGTTGGAAGGGGGACGCCCATATTTCCTCTGAAAAATGATGAACAAGCACACCAGGATAGCATAGGAATTGGGCTGAAGTTGGAATGGAGCCACCTTCAAATAGGTAAGAAAGCTGACTATCCAGGCATTGATTGGGGGAATGGCCCCGCACATACAATGGTATCGGCTGTAAGCGAAATATCCCTCAGGAGGATCATACGGCATCACACCATCTCCCGGCAACAGCATACTCTCCCTGTCAATCCCAAAGGAGCAAGCGATGACATCAAGTTGCCCTTCTTTGAGGGAGCTCGGAAAGCAATCGGGAGGACAGTTCAGAAGCTCCTGAGGGCCATATCCGTCCACTAATGACCTCGGGGCAGGTCCGTGTCGCGCTAGTCCCGGCTGGACTGGGGACACAGCGGAAGACTCACCTCTGTCCGTAGATTTTCTCTTTTCTGATCGAGTTTCCACTTTGTGAGACATTTATCTACAACACCAGAAGAACATATTGTTAGAACAAGGAGTATGGGAATAAAAACGAGCAAAAAACATGCAGCCTGGAGTCTCATTCGCAATTCAAAACATAAAAGTTTGGGACCAAAGACCATTCGGCCTCGCACTTCTCAAACACATCCAGCAGTACGAGGACGAAGGGCCGTTCGGCGCTATGCTCCTTATCTCATTCGGTACTTGGGGCCCCGGAGTTCATTCGGCAACTCAAGAACGAATGTGGCATTCGGTACTTGAAACCCACGAGGTCCATTCGGCAGGTCAATCTCATTCGGCGATAGAAGACTCGCCTGTTCTGGCAGTAGAGTTGATTCGGCGGTTGATTGGTTCGGCTATCTCGAAGCAAAAGAGTTTAGTTCGGTGTTACACTGGTTCGGGTGGTGGAAAATGGCGAAGGCCTTAGGCCCATATTTATAGGAGAAACATGAATAAGCCGGACCAGCTGGCTCGGCACACAAGGCCGGATGAAAGTGACCCAGCCAAAATAAAGTATGCCATGCACATGCGCATTCCCTACTTTGGGGGGCAAGTGTTGGGTATGTTTTCGACCGGACCAAAGCCTCACCGAGCCAAGGTCTCGCCGAACCACCCACCGCCGAACCAATCGCCGAACCACCCACCGTCGAACCAGTCTCCTCCAAGCTCCTGCCGAACCAACCTCCTCCAAGCTCCTGCCGAACCAACCTCCTCCAAGCTCCTGCCGAACCATCCTAACCGGTCCACTTATCTCCTACCACCGAACCAAAGCCTCACTGGTCTATTCATCTCCTACCACCGAACCATCCTAACCGGACCACCTATCCAACCTACACCGAACCTACATTGCCAGGCCAGATCGTTCCAGCCCAGGCCCATCAGCAGCTATATACATCCAGAACCCCTGCCCCCAGCCTCACTCTATAAATAGAGGGGCAGAGGTACAACAATGGCGGACAAGTTTGAGAGCTCAAGCACGGATAGAACTTTCAAACAACTTTCAATTACTTGTAATCAAAGCTTTGTACTTGTAATCTGAAGAGGAAAGGAGAATAACATATAAAGTGGACGTAGGCACGTTCTGGCCGAACCACTATAAATCTGTGTGTCTTTTACAGTTTAGTCCCTGCTTTTTATATATTTGCGTAAATCACCCAAATCACTAGAAACAACCTAAAATCAACTAATTCATACGACTTGGAGGTGTTTGCCCATTTTTTGTGCAAACATGACCCGAGTGTTTATTTTCTGCTTTATTAAACTCTTGGGTACTCACATTATGTATGAGTAGTCAAGTGATTCAGGTTATCTTTGACAAGTTCTGGAGGAGCTTTGGAGCAGGAGGCTTCAACGTGTAGATATATAGTTAGAGTTTCCGCTGTGTGTTATTCTGTATAGTTGTTCTTGTATTGTATATTGGACAGAAATGTTATAACTGTCTAAATTGAGATGTAAGTTGTGTACTCTGATGTATATGATACTATGTATATGTTATATATTATATTTCATTTGTTCCACTGTGAGATTTCTGTTGTGTTGTTGTTCTTTCTTCTCTTTCTTTTCTTCCTCTATCCCTTTCTTTCTTAATTAGTGATGCGTCTTTCTGGTGATAGAAAGTCGGGTCGCTACAGATTCTCGGTATTGACTAAAAATGGATATATTGTTATTTTAATATAAATATTGTGAATGTTCATTATAAGATAAATCAATGGTATTTATTTTCATAATAAAAGTGATGCATTAATTGTAGATAATGTAGAAGTATCCAAAACTTTGTACAGTGATTTTGGAATTATGAACTAAGTCATATCTTTGAGAAATAATTATTAAATTGTAATATTATAAATCATATGGTACTGGTAAGTTGCATCCCAACCAATTAAGGGTAAAGCACACATATAATGGGAGCGACAAAAGAGTTGGTGTACATATAAATGTATGCAGTCGAAGGTCTAATGATACCAAAACATATCCACTTAGTTCATTAAAATTCACTGATGAATTATCATATAATTGAACATGTATATATGACACACAAGTAGTGTATTTATGATATGTTCATAGAAAATAAAAAGGAAGTAGAAAACAGAATATGCAAAAGAAATAAAAGAGTTTGATTTGATCTAATAGGTGAGTTATTGGAAAAGAGTTCCAAATGTACTTAAAACGAATAAGATTCAATTTCATATGTCACTTCTTCCTATGATACATAATGATTATCTACAAGGACTAATATGATTTTGTTGGACAAAGTACGACTAATGATGATTGAAGTTTGAGTTAACATCTTTCTGTAAGGATGAGTACTTAACAGTAAGTACATAGGTAAAATTTAATTTCATCTGAAATATAGTTTACAATATTATATTCATTTAAGATATGAACTGATAACAAATTTCGATCCTAAATGGTTAAAGATGTGTGGTTGTCTAATTTATGCTACGAACATAAGTTCTGTAAGCTTAAAATTAAATAGTTCTGTACATATATAAATGGCAGTTCATAAAATATTTCTAAATGCCTATTCCATCGTACTGAGAAAAACACATTATTTGAAATTCCACCTTCATGGTCGAAGGAATTTCTTTTAGAAATTAGTGGTCATACAATTGACTTGGATATGGTCTAGATACTCGAATATAGAAACTGATCACATATAACGAAATAAAATAAACCAAGCCTAAACGGTCATAAAACACATTAAAATGTCTAACAATAATTATCATACATTAAAGAAAGAAATGAGTTTCAATGTAAAGAAAAAGAATTGTCAACAGTTACAATTTCCTAATTTCCAATAAGTTATAAAGAGTATAGACTTTGTCATATGACACGATGGTTTAAATCCGAAATGGATTCCAAGTACGTTGTCAAAATATGATTTTGATAGTTATGCCTGTAGGGTATGATTTATCAACTATATCTGTGTCTTCAAGAAGATCAATGTAGTTGAAATTACATAAAGCAATGTTAATAGTAAATCACTTCATCGATTTCAGATGTTGAAATTATATATGTAATTTTGCTAGTTAACATGCTCAAAACCATTCAAATTTTACATGCGATTATTGAATAATTTAATTTTGAGTTTTAGCACTTTGCCGTTGAAATGGAACTTCAAAATAATGATTTAGAAGAGACTGTTTGCACATAACAACCAAAATTGCTCAAAGTCAGTTGGAACAATAACATGATTTTTATGTTTTGGATATGATCCATAAGAGGATACAACAATAGTTTGTGACAAGCATCAAAGTTGAACAAGTATTTGGACAAAGAAACAAAATAGTTTGGTTTTCAGTGAAAATGCATAGGAAGCATGAGTCTATAAAAAAGAAAATTAGAGTTACTAAAATAGTTCTTAAACTTTAAGTAAACAACAAACTTATTAATGATAACGATGTACCAATGTTAAAATTATTTTTGTTTGGTTGTTTAATCCTCGACATTGGATTTGAAAATGACACCTTTTATAATTCGTACAAAAGGTTGTTGGGACAGTCGCATATGCTATACATAGACAGCTTATTAAAATGTTTAATGTAAGGCACATGAGATGGATTCCTTATGCATTGACAATACGAATTATCACATATGTTTTGTAGTCTATTTTATAACATTTTGCCTATGTACCTGGTACACCGATGAATATCAAATCCGAATTATGATCACTAAACGATAGTTAAGAGTATTCTTGAGAATTTACAAAATACTGGAGAAATGTTTATAGAAACAATAAACTCCTTATAAAGGGTTGTTCAGACTCAAACATCATAAATGATATCGAGTATAATATGTCAATCCTAAATTCATGTTCAATCTTAGTTAACGAGCTTTAAGTTGGAATTATTCCAAATAAAAGTATATTGTTGATTCAATCAAAAGGCTAAGTATATCATCTTGAATAACGCCATAGCAAAAGCTATATATAAGGCACAAATTTATAATTGAGCTACGGGTGATTCCAAATGTTGAGAGTTTCACAATTCTGTTTTGTGAAAAAAATACCGTGATATGGATCCTGAAAGAACCTAGAGCTCGCTAGAAGTTGAGTAACATACTCTAAAATATTCCATATGATAAAGGCTATTTATCAACGTCATAGATAGTTGATTGAGATTCTGTAATTGGCTCTAAATGTAGGTGGGAGATTAAAAGAGTTAAGGGTATGATCTAAGGATAATTCGGTAATTTATTGTACATTATTAACTCTACAATAAAATCTCATTTGAAATAAAAAATGTTTGTTATCTATTTAATGCTTGTAATATTATGATATATTAATGAAGTAATTAATTTAAATATATTAAAATAGAAAATCCTTTAATAATATGTCATGTGATAACAATTAAAAGGAGTTATAATTAGAAAATTATTACAGTATAAAATAATATATTATTTCAAATGTTCCTAGTCAAGATGTTTTGAGAGAGGGTATTTATACATCCGTTAAGACCAGATTAAGTAACGCTCTTCAAATATTGGACAGTGTATTACTCATGGTTGCTAGTGACACCAAGGTATTACATACTCATAGTTGTTGGATAGCTATGGAACAAATCATCTGAGAGTTTCATTCTGGTTAATGACAACTAGATCAAACGAGAAATCTCTCTGGGTGATAACGTTGCACAATTCACTTGACTTGAGAACACTGCAGAACTTCAATATAAATACTCCACTTTGATTATAGGTAAACCATGACATAGTGATCTATTAAGCGACTATAGTTTGGTCTGTGTTGCAGCATTAAAATTAAAGCATTGTTCAATAGAGAATTCAACTCCATGTTGTATGATGTTAGCATCAGGTCAACTATAGTCAACTCAAAATCAAAATATCTGACCAGAATAGTAGTTTACTAATAGCTGTTATAATTAAACCAATGAGTTTGTTTCTAGACTAACTGAGTTAACTTAAGATAATGTTGGAATTTTGACCAAAACCAAATTTCATAAATTCTAAAGTGATATAGTATAGACAAAGTGTGTGGATTATTTGTTACTAAAAGATAACGCTGAAGAAAATGCAAAACTAGATTTTACCGAAAAGATATGTAAATGATGAATTTAGTGGAACTATCGCACCATTAGGTAAGGTGATGTGTGAACGTTAATATTTGAATTATTTTAAAGTTATGTGCTGAATTAACTCGCACCTTTGAGTCTCACAACCGTATTTGTCAATTCTCCGAAAAACCATGGGATTAATTCATTTATAAAACATTATAAATTAATTTAATTAATTAATATTTAATTAATATTGATTAATATTTAATTTATTTGACGTTTTGGATTTGTTTAGAATCATTTAATGCATATATAAAAGTTGTATTCACACGCGTCGATATACGATATCGGTGAACTTTTAAACTGGTTTACATAAAAGATAATTGCTTGAAGAGCGTTTTAGAAATTTTGTATCATAAAGGTGACAAACATGGCAGGCCATGGATATGAAAAGTGAGAGGTGGAGTAAGAGAAAATTAAGGGATTAATTAGGGAATTTTAATTGAAAGAAAAGGAAATGTTTCATTCTCTCAGTTAAAATAGATACACTACTTTTATTTCCTTCATTCATTCATTTCATTTTTCTTTCTCCTCCTATTTCTTCTTTTCATGGAAAAAAATTTCATCATTTCCTTCTAAATTAAAATCAACTCCAAAATAAATTAAACATCAAATATATATATAAAGACTACATGATTCATCATTCTCCTGCAATGTTAGGTGTAGATTCAAGGATCTAAGGAGGGATTCCAAATCAAAGTTTAAATTATTGGCTAGACTAGATTTGAAAGGTATATTCTAATTTCAATTATTTTCTTATATGTAATATGTTTATCCAACTTTATATGTACGTATTATTGCTTCATCTTGATTTAGAACTAATAATTTTCATTCCAATTGCAAGATTTGAAGAAGTTGATGTTGTTGGTGGAGGGAACAAGGGTTCAACACAGGCTATAAATCAGCATTCAACATCATTGATGGATAAACAATTAGGGTTTATAGTAGGCTTTGGTGGTGGTGAAAAGGGTTGGGGGATGGTTGCTCCTAATGGCAGTGATGCTGGGGAGGAGCGACTTTAGGGAGGAGTGGCAATTAGAGGTCGAGGTAAAGGTGACTTGTGGAGGAGAAACAGATTAGGGAAGAAGAGTAATATAGTATGTAATGAAACTATCTAGTACATTCTACTACTGGAATTATGTTATAGCATAATTTTTTGTAATTATTGATTTATGGATTCATGGAGATGCATATTTTATTTTTTGTGATTTGTAAATCTGTATTAACTTTATTATACTTAGGTAGTACGATGTATTTATTTATTTGAATAAATTTTTTGTTTTGGTAAAATTATTTTGTATGACATTTTTAATTGATTTGTAAAGGATCATATGAATTATAGTAGCCTTTTCAGATGAATTTATATATGTACCAAGACATAAATCTAGTAAAAATTTTAAATGAATTAGTTACTTTAAAAGGACACCTTGTAGTAAATTTTGGGAATAAACCTATTTTTAAATTGAGTAAATGTGTAGCTTAGCTCACAATACTATTTTGTAGTAACATTATGAATTGTAGTAGCTTTCTTATATGAAGTATGTATATGCCAAATGACAACATGTTTGTATAGTAGCATTTTATAAAACATTTTTAGATAAATTAAATATATGATTAGATCATAAAGTTATTTTGTAGTTTCGTTTTTAGTGAAGTATTTTTATATTATGCTTTATAGTAGTATTTTATGATTTTTATGAAGGTTATTTATAACAATTTATTTTCTTAACATGATTTATAGTATCATTTAATGTTTAATATTTGGTAAAATAATATTATGTGAGCTAAAATTTAAATTTGTTAATATAATATTTAACACTGTGATGCTACCATATAATAACATTTATATTATAGGTTTTATAACAACATTATGTGATTTGGGATAGCATTGAGAAGTTTATGTTATAATGCTACAATGGAGTATCATTTCATTCTCTATTACATGCTTATTTTCTTTTATGTTTTATTGTTATTTATCTCTACTACATAGTTTCACTAGTAATTTTTTTACATATTTATTGCAAAGTTCTTTATTTACATTTTTTTGTCAAGAATTTAGTATCATTTTTAATTTTATCTAAATATTTTTCTATGATAATACCATAAAGAATCATGCTATGCCTAATACATTTAAATAAATTGTTAAAATATTTTTGTATAGAGTTATTGTATAGTAGAATTATATATCTCTTACTTATTTATTAAAGACAAAAGTTCATATAATGATACTATATTGTGTCATTTCATATCTTCAACTACATTTTTGTAACGTGGTTATCGGCAAGGAAGTAGAGTATAAGGAGGTGACAAAATATCTGGTGAGGTGAAAACCTAGGTGGTGCACTAGGTTATGAGATTATGTGGCTTGCTTGGATTTGCAACAATTTAGTGTTTCAAAGGTTTAGATGGTGGTGACTTGAGGATGGCGGCCATTGGTGTGGTTGGGACATTAAGGAATGGTTGCAGATGAAGTGGTGGAATGAATTTTGGTGATGTGGTGAGGTGCAAAGGTTGATGATTTCATGAATTAGAGAGGGTGAAATGTGGATTTATTTTGACTTGCAAACTTACTACAAAATTTGTTGGCCTAGACACTAAAAATGAACTTCAGTTTGTCATAAAAACAAAATTCTCCTAAGAAATTTCATAAATTCAAAATTTACTATTTATATTTCAGCAAAATTATGTGAAGGACCAACATATAGTATTTTTTGGCCATTGGGAAAATCACTTTGTTTCTACAGTAAATGATAAAAAAATTATTAATATACCAAACATTCAAAATTTTGTCTCAATATCACATTAAATTGGGGTTCCTATGTTTCAATTCGATAGACCTTATTTAATGGTGGAGGGAAGCTTCGATCTTAATGGCGATGTATGGGCAGTTATAGGTGATAACCATGTCACGATATTATAGATGGATGGTTTTGGCTTTGATGGTGTGGATGACTTTGAAGAGGTCCATTAGAATTTGGAGATGGATTGATGATGGTAATTTGGAAGTTGGTGTGCTCTGGTGGTGGCGAGAACTTGGAAGAAATTAGAATTTATGAATTGTAATAGTATATTTCGATAAAGTATGTATATTTATCTTACAATGCTATCTTGTAGTAACATTTTATGGATCGTAGTAGAATTTTTGTGAAAACCCAGATTTTTGGGCATTTGGTAATTAACTGGATTAAATTATTAAGAATACTGATTTATAAGTCGAACAAATAAATTCTAATAATTTAAATATCTGGATATATATATATAAGTGGATTTGAAAAACACTAATAAATGTTTAATTAGAGATCTCTGGAAATGATAAATCTTATAGTAAATTAATAAATATATAAATAGATATAGGCAACTTTATGATGTTGAAAATTTTTAAGTGTATATATGTATGTATGTATATGTATATGCCATGAGAAGTAAAATATAAGGAAGTTTGTAAAAGAGTGGATATATATTTATATAATATCAAATATTCACATAAGATATTTCTAATTATCATATATATATATATATATATATATATATATATATATTGTGATTAGGAAGCATTGATTTGAATTCAATGTAGTAATTTTCAAAAGCTAGTTAACGTTAAATTCTATATTTTAAAACACTAAAGATAAATATTTATTAATTTAAAATATAATAGTTTAAGCTTAAAATAGGATTTATTAACAGGTTTAATATACTTTCTTTCAAAATTATACATGAAATATATATAGTTTATGTATATAAATATAAAACATAAAAATAAATAAATGATTATAATAAAAGCATAAATAGATAAATATAACATAAAGTTTTGGACATTTGTAAGCTTGTGTATGCCATGCAAATACAAGTGGCAATATTTCTTTTCTTTTAAAACTAAATATAAATAATAATGAAATGAGAAACCAGGCCGTATACTTATTTCTCAACCCTTTCTTCTTTTCATTTTCCAAAACTAAAACCAAAAAGAAAAATCAAAACTTCTTTCAAAATTCAACTGAGCTAAAGCTTCAAGTAGATTCAAATTCATCTTAACATAAAGTAAGATCAAGAACAGATCAATTCAAGCTTGCAGTTTCCATATTTTCAAATCATTCTCTATTCAAGATTTTAAAGGTGGGTAAACAATCATTTTTTTAAGTTTAATTTGTTTTAACTTGATGCATGTGATAAGTATTTAAAGTAATGTTGTAGAAATGTTTGCATGGATGAATCAATGTGTTTGCATGTATATAAATATGATATATATGTGCATGTCTCTGTGTGTGTGTGTGTGTGTGTGTGTGTGTGTGTGTGTGTGTGTGTGTATTCAAGCCGCAGTTTGATTTCAACAGGCCAAATCAAGTTCAAATATTAAATTCTCTTTCTCCAGTCTCATTCAGGATATGATCTCTAAAGGAAAAGTGATTGTATGGATGTAACATCGTTTTTAAAAATAATTTCAAGCCAAAATACTTAGTAAAAATGTTGAAAATAAAAATTACAGTGAAAATCTTTTCAACTTAGAAAAATCGGTTATCTAAATTCTATGTTTAGATTATAGGATTAGATTCATATTGAAAAATGATGAATTTTGATAATAGTATCATAATTTTTAAGTTTGTGATTGTTGAGATTTTTCAAGTTGAACGAAAATTGAACTTTCGTCGATTTTTGATGATCGGTGGAGAATTGAGCTCGTGATCGAGGCTGGAGGCAGCTTGGGGGACGGGGGTCGTAGGAAAAATAATCTGTGGATTTCTAGAACAATGTGGTAGCTTGTCGATGGTGATCTAGGGTTTACGGCCCTACTTGAGACGTCTGGGTTATCGAGGCTATCGCGACGTCGTAGGTGCATCAGGATGGACTGGAGTGAGGGGGATCGCAGCGTGGGACAGTAACGCAGCTTTGGGTTGATCGGAAGGGTGTCTGGTGGTCGTAGGCGGCGACACGAGATGGATTTTGACGATCAGTTTGGGTACCTATGATGCCCGACATTCTCGATTTCGATACAGGTGGTCGTCATGGGTTCTGGGTGGTTGCTTAGGTCGAGATGGTCGACGATGACTTGTTGGCGATGGTAACGATGGTTGGATCATTGACGGTCGATCGCGCACATGCACAGGTGTAAGTTGTATCAGAAGGTTTGGGTGGTTGCCGTGTTGAGAAGAAATAGCAGATGAGGTTTCGGTTTGGACTCGAGGAAGTGAAGGGTTGGCTCGAGTTTGTACTCCAGTTTTAGCAGGTTCAAAGGAAGAAGAAGAAGAAGAAAGGGTGTCGGGGAAGTTGGAGTGTGGCTCGAGTTTTTGATCAGGATTTTGGGCTAGGGGCCGAGTGATTCAAAAGGAAGGAATTGATTTAACAAGGTTTTAATATTTTAAAACAAAACAAGTTTTACTTAAAACAATTTTATTAACCCGCTTCTTTAAACAATAAATACTTTGTTTAAGTGTTAAGTTAGTTAAAGGTTAATTTATTTCTAACTCAAATTAATTAAGTTTAAAAGTATACTTTTATGTGTCCATTATTTTAAATTAATTCTTAAGTCTATTAAATAAAATTGAACAGTGTAATTAAGTAGTTGATTAAAGAAGGTGAGATGATTTCAACTATTAATTAACTTAAAGATCTTAGTTCATTTATATGTTAATAATAAACTCATTCCGGAGGTTTATTAAATAAAACTTAAATGAAATTAAGTAAAGAAATAAGACAAATGGTTTATACTTTTAATTAATTAAGGTCATAAGTAAAAACGAATGATAATTGATTAATTCCAATAATTAATTAAATAAAATAGATGGCTTGCAATTAATTAATAACAATTAAGCAGGGTTGTAGATAATTAATTTATTTTGGGTTAAATTAAATTAATTATAAATTATGATATTAAATAATCTAGCTTATGGATGATTAGTTATATTGAATGATTTGATTGATTAATCTCTCTAGTCTAATAATCTGTGATGTTCTGTGATATGAGTGTTTTGGATTGAATTCTTAATAAATGTGAGACATTTATTTGAATAGTTATATGTGTTGAATCTCTATGTGAATATAACATTTTGAAGATAAATTGATTTGTATTGGCTTAAAAGATGGCATTTGGATTCGAAGAGATTGGGGTTGGATATCAGCAATATCCGGAACCACTTCGATTAGTAATCTATAGTTCTTTATAGATTTGATTATCACATCAAATGGGCTGGAATGGAATAAGTTAGGTGAACTTGGCCATTTAAACTAAGTAACGGTACATAGATTTATTTTGTAGAATAATTGTTTGGCTATAGCAAGATAAGAACTCGTATTGAGGTTCGAGTTACCTGGGTTTTCAATGGAGTTTTATAACTTAGTATTTCAAGTTATATGGGTTTACTCACGTGGTTTCCAGCCTGACTCGGGTGTTACTTTATTGTAATGCTCTGGTCAGACCGAGTATTACAGATTTTCAGGTTAGGACGTTCTGGAGCTCAGGAGGCGAGCTGGATGGCAGAGGCGTATTAATTATTCCGTAGTGTATTAGAGATTGTGTAGTCTATATTTAGGGACAAGTTAAGTATAATTGTCCAGTTTATTTGTGAATGATTGTACTCTGATGTATTGTATGTAAATTGACAATTAAAGCTTTCTTTTTGTAAATGTTGTTATTTGATATTATATTTGATCCGCTGCGATTATGAGATTCTGCGCTGTTGTTTCTGTTTCTTCTTCTACCTCTTTTTCTTCTTTACCCTAACGATTTGGAATTTCCGACGTTCGATTGCTCGGCACTTCTACAGTAAACATATTAGTGTCGAATCTTTGGGGTAGAAAATTTTGGGTCGTTACATTTGGTATCAGAGCTGAAGGTTAAGCGAGAACCTTGGCTCTGGTGGGGGTTACTCATTTAAATAGCGTTAGTAGTACCGTAGAATGAGTTGAGAGTATTATATGAGGGCGCACTTGTTATTTTCCTATATAATGATTTTAAAAACGGTTTTAAAAGTAGCTTTTATATAAGCTTATATTTTTGATATGTAAAGTAATAATTTTTCTAATTATTATATATATTAGGGTAATTAGTTGTTAATTATTGATATTAAATATAATAGTAAGAATTAATTGGTAATAAATATGCAACCAAATAGGAATTTGGGCAAGATCTAACTACGTAAATAAGATAAGTTGTAAATGGATTCAAACCAGAAATTATAATCGTGAAATTTGTAGAAGTGTTTTCAAAATGTTGAATTAAGTTACCTTGATTTTATTTTCCAAAAAATTATGAGATAATATATAATGGATGGTTTTCCGGATATGATAATCTTGGTTATTATCATAAAATGTTTGTTGTGTCTAAATAAAGGGATGTTTATTTTTAAAATAAACAATGATTAAGCTAAATGGAATGTTTTAAGGAAGTAACAATTTAGATAAGTATGACTTATAAATTGGAAAGGATTTAAACTGTGAAGTTTTAAAATCTACGTCCACAAATTTTGAAATTGTTTCAAAATATTAAAAGATATAATAAATAATATTATTCAGAATATTTTGAATATAGGAATCCTATTTTAAACAAGAGTTGTTATAATAAATTTTTTGAACTAAAAAATACTGGATGGTTTAAAATTTAAAGTATGACTTGAAGTGCAAAGGACATAAGTATGTATATATGTAGGATATACATAATATCAAGTTGATTGGAAGTAAACACTAAGTGTTGAGTTTTGAATTTTTCCCTGAAATGTGATGTAAACCCAAAGTGAAATAAGTTTTTGAACTTACAAGTGAGAAAGGTTACTGATAAGAAATTTAAATTTTGAAATGGGTGATTCAAATTTAGTAAGGTTGACTGATTTAAAAATACTGAATTTAACTTAGGGAAGTTAAATGGGTTGAATTGAAAGGGAGTTATGTGTGATCTCAAAACGGGCTTGAGTTTTGGAAATGGGTAATGGATGCTATTGATAGATGTTTTACATAATTTGGATGTTTATTGCTTTGACTTAACCTGATATCATCCTATTGTTATTGTTAATCTATGAAACTGTGAATTGGATTATTTAAATGAATTAAGAAGTGGATTGAGATAATATATATCAATTACTAAAATTAAATGGAAATAAAACCTTATGTAAAAAAACTATTTAAAAAGGATTTTGGATTTTTGAAATGAAATTGTAATTATAGAATGGAATCACTTTAAACTTAAGACTTGAATGTTTAAAATGAACTTACAAACCGAAATTGTTAAGAATTGGTTTCAAAGTTAAAATTTGGTAATAAATTGGATTTTGAAAATTAATTTGTTTAAAATATTTAACTATTACTTAAAACCTAAGATAAGGAAGTAAAAGTAATTTAAATGAATATTAGAAATTTGGACCCAGAATAAAATTGTTTAAAGACTTAGGTTGTTAAATTAAAAATAAAGGTTACTTTTGATTTAAGGGATTAAATCAACTTTTGAAAATTTAACTTGAATTTGTATGAATTGAGATGATTTAAAATTTAAGAATGGAATTGAAACTTGTTCAAATTGAAACTAGATTTGAATTAATTGGAATTGTAATCGAAGTTGAATAAGTTTAAAATTCAAATGGGAATTGATTTGAATTTGGAATGGGAATTGTAGTTAATTCAAATTGAATTGGAATTGAATCAAATTAAAAGCAAGTGTAAATTTTAAATTGATTGGAAGTGGAGACTGGGAAATTGAACCAGTTTGACTCTGAAACTATTTTCAAATAAATTGTTTTAATGTAAAGTGTTTTAAATCTATTTTTCCTAGCTATTTACTGTACAACCTTTTTTTAATAAACCCAAACTATCTTATACTTATTTTACAACTATTTTGAAAACTAATTTCTATTTTATATCTGTTTTACAAACTAATTACTATTTTACAACTATTTTGCAACTATCTACTATTCTACAACTATTTAACTATTTTACAACTATTTTATAATTACTTAACTATTCTACTGTTATTTACAACTAATAACTATTTTACAACTACTTATCTATTTTAAACTTTTTTAAGCTATTTTCTAAATTCAAACTGGTCAGAGTGCAAACTATTTGTATTTAAATAGTAATTGAGATAAGAATGGATGTGATAAACCAAATGGAAATTGAAGCAATTGTAAATAAGTGAATAGAAATCAAAATGAATGTGAAGTAAAATAAAATTGAATTACTAGATAATCAATTAAGGTAAATACGTAGGATGTACGTATGTTATTCTATTAGCATAATGATTTGATCCAGATTCGAGCACAGAATTTCGAGATAGTATATCGATCCGAGTTAGGTTTTTTCACTCGATTTTCGACGGCGAACCCTACATATGGATTTTTGATTTCTTTTGGGAATTCTCTATCATAGTTATGGCTATGAAAGGAGAATGACGGTTTTTGATCAAGAAAACAGATCTGAGTCCGCGCTAGAAAGTCTGGTGAACCATACTAGCTCGGAAATGGAATTGTGTGATCGAGTGAGCGATCAGAATTGATATTCCGTACGGATGGTATATATACATCGTACGTGTTTGAATGAAATAGATATTTTAAAAAGAAATGTACAAATGATTTTTCAAATAAAAAAGTATATTTTGTGAAATATATGATGAACAAGAGTGGAAGTTGGATATCACTATAACTGAAACTCATTTTATAAAAAGTAAGTAGTACGGCAATTAACTTTATAAAAGAAATCAAATTTAAATGTTGATTTGGCACAGGTAAAGTTATATATATTGGTTTTATATGATAAACTCTTCTTGTTGAATCTATAACCAAAAGAAAAGATCTTTGAAAAATATTCTGTTCTAGTTAAAAGAATAAAATTATAAATATATATATATATATATAAATGATTTTATGAAATTGGGAAAAGTTTTTGGAACCCATTTATTTTGAAAGGCTTTTGATTTTTGGGAAAAATCAATTTTGAGAATTTGAAAAGCCAAGTTTGGAAACTATTGATTTTGAGATATCAATTTTGTGTAAAAGGAGATTTATATGTGAATCATATAAAGAGTATGATTTGAAAGATACTATATGTGTATAGTATAAAATATTTTGAGAATGCTATGGGGAAAAAGACGCTCCCATTTAGGGTGAAACTTCTAGTATGAGATCAACGGGGTGGTTCTGCCTTAAGCCCTAAAGGGAAGTTCTAAATTTGATCCTAAGAGGATTTTCGAAAAAAATGAAGTTCATGAGGATTGTGGTTGGAGTAGCGAAAGTCGAGGGCGTTGATGCCTACAAAGACATTGGGTTATGCTGTGACAATAGTGTAATTCGGTGTAACTGCGATCTACTGCGCACCGTTGCGGAAGTCGAGGGGAAGCGATTGCCTAAGGTCTATGTTTAATTTCGCTGGGAGAGCAACGTAACATAGGTAGACTGCGATCTATGAAGACATAGCGAAAGTCGTGTGGCACTGAGTGCCTACAGGCTACATTGGGACACGACTGATGTAGTATGCGATCTATGTGGTCTGTGTGGAGAAGTTTCTTTTGGCAGCAAAATTCGAGGGAACTGATGCCTACGGTTACATGGTTTTTGCCGTGATGGCAACGTAATCCTAGATGTAGCTGCGATCTGTGGTGGTTCCAAGGTGTAATCGAGGGGCACGGAGGCCTACAGTTTTCCATGGATTTCGCCGAGATGGCAACGTAACCATCAGGTTAACTACGACCATAGAAGGGGTGATGATTTCTGGAGCATTCTCACCAAAATGTTTTTTATATTTTCACAAAAGTTTTCTAAGTATTTTCACTAGGTATTGAAAACGGGTCTGCTAAGTACTTATAGATTTTCAGCCCTATGTCTGATCAACGTATGACTGAATTTCTGTGAGAACGATGATAGACTTGATGAAACATCGAGTTATAAAAACTATTTTTATAAAAAATATTTTGATTTTTAAAAGTGTTTTAAAAATTTCAAGAGTTAAAATGTTCAAAGAATAATTTAACTGATAATAAGCATTGTAATTAAAATTCTTGCTTCATTCCTTTTCGAGGTCAAGTTTAAAAGGGGGGAGGTTTATGATAACCCGGATTTAGGACGTCTGTTAATTGGTAATTAACTGGATTAAATTATTAAGAATGCTGATTTATAAGTCGAACGAATAAATTCTGATAATTTAAATATCTGGATATATATATATATATATAAATGGATTTGAAAACTATAACAAATGTTGAATTATAAATCTCTAGAAATGATAAATCTTATAATAAATTAATAAATATATAAATAGATATACGCAACTTTATAATGTTGAAAATTATAAGTGTATATGTGTGTGTGTGTGTGTGTATGCCATGAGAAGTAAAATATAAGGAAGTTTGTAAACGAGTGGATACATATTTATATAATATCAAATATTCACATAAGATATTTCTAATTATCATATATATATATATATATATATATATATGTATTGTGATTAGGAACCATTGATTTGAATTCAATGTAACAAGTTTCAAAAGCTAGTTAAAGTTAAATTCTATATTTTAAAACACTAAAGATAAATATTTATTAATTTAAAATATAAAGTTTAAGCTTAAAATAGGATTTAATAAAAGGTTTAATATACTTTCTTTTAAAATTATACATGAAATAGATATAGTTTGTGTGTGTGTACATATATAAAACATAAACATAAATAAATGATAATAATAAAAGCATAAGTATAACATAAAGTTATGGACATTTGTAAGCTTGTGTATGCCATGCAAATACAAGTGGCAATATTTCTTTTCTTTTAAAACTAAATATAAATAATAATGAAATGAGAAACCAGGCCGCATACTTATTTCTCAACCCTTTCTTCTTTTCATTTTCCAAAACTAAAACTAAAAAGAAAAATCAAAACTTCTTTCAAATTTCAACTGAGCTAAAGCTTCAAGTAGATTCAAATTCATCTCAACATAAAGTACGATCAAGATCAGATCAATTCAAGCTTGCAGTTTCCAGATTTTCAAATCATTCTCAATTCAACATTTTAAAGGTGAGTAAACAATCATTTTTTTTAAGTTTAATCTGTTTTAACTTGATGCATGTGATAAGTATTTAAAGTAATGTTGTAGAAATGTTTGCATGGATGAATCAATGTGTTTGCATGTATATAAATATGATATATCTGTGCATGTCTATGTATATGTATATTCAAGCCTCTATTTGATTTCAACAAACCAAATCAAGTTCAAAAATCAAATTCTCTATCCACAATCTCATTCAGGATATGATCTCTAAAGGAAAAGTGATTGTATGGATGTAAATCGTCTTTAAAAATAATTTCAAGTAAAAATATTTAGTAAATATTTCGAAAATAAGAAATTACAATGAAAATCTTTTCAAATCAGAAAAATCGAATATCTAAATTCTATGTTTTGATTGTAGAATTTGATTCGTATTGAAAAATGATGAATTTTGATAATAGTATCATAATTTTTAAGTTTGTGATTGTTGAGATATTTTGAGTTGAATGGAAATTGAACATTCATCGATTTTCGATGATCGATGGAGAATTGAGCGTCGTGATCGAGGCTGGAGGTAGATAGGGAGACGGGGGTCGTAGGAAAAATAATGCTGGATTTCGAGATCAACGTGGTAGCTTGTCGACGGCGATCTAGGGTTTAAGGCTCTGCTCGAGACGTTTGGGTTGTCGAGGCTATCTCGACGTCGTGGTTGCATTGGGATGGACCGAAGTGAGGGGGATCGAAGCGTGGGACAATGGAGCAGCTTTGGGTTGATCAGAGGGGTGTCTGGTGGCAGTAGGCGGTGGCGCGAGATGGATTTCGACGAACGTTTTGGGTCCCTGTGATGCCCGACATTCTCTATTTCGATACAGGTGATCGTCATGGGCTCTAGGTGGTTGCTTGGGTCAAGATGGTCGGCGATGACTTGTTGGCAATGGTAGCGATGGTTAGAGCATTGACGGTCGATCGTGCACATGCACGGGTGTTAGTTGTATCAGAAGGTATGGGTGGTTGCTATGTTGAGAAGAAGTAGCAGATGAGGTTTCGGGTTGGACTCGAGGAAGTGAAGGGTTGGCTCGAGTTTGTACTCTAGTGTTTAGCGGGTTCAAAGGAAGAAGAAGAAGAAAGGGTGTCGGGGAAGTTGGAGTGTGGCTTGAGTTTTTGATCGGGATTTTTGGCTTGGGCCCGTGTGATTCAGAATGAAAGAATTGATTTAACAAGGTTTTAAAATTATAAACAAAACAAGTTTTACTTAAAACAATTTTCTTAACCCACTTCTTTAAATAATAAATACTTTGTTTAGGTGTTAAATTGGTTAAAGGTTATATAATAATTTAGTTTTAACTCAAATTAATTAAGTTTAAAAGTATATTTTTATGTGTCCATGATTTTAAATTAATTCTCAAGTCTATTAAATAAAATTAAATAGTGTAATTAAGTAGTTGATTAAAGAAGGTGAGATGCTTTCAACTATTAATTAACATAAAGATCTTAGTTAATTTATATGTTAATAATAAACTAATTCCAAAGGTTTATTAAATAAAAATTAAATGAAATTAAGTAAAGAATTAAGATAAATGGGTTTATACTTTTAATTAATTAGGGTCTTAAGTAATTATGAATGATAATTGATCAATTCCAATAATTAATTAAAATAAAATAGATGGCTTGTAATTAATTAAGCAGGGTTGTAGATAATTTATTTATTTTGTGTTAAATTAAATTAATTATAAATTGTGATGTTACATAATCTTGCTTATGGATGATTAATTATATTGAATAATTTGATTAATTAATATCTCTAGCCTAATAATTTGTGATGTTATGTGATATGAATGTTTTGGATTGAATTGTTAATAAATGTGAGACATTTATTTGAATAGTTATCTATGTTGAACCTCTGTGTGAATATAACATTCTGAAGATAAATTGATTTGTATTGGCTTAAAAGATGGCATTTGGATTCGAAGAGATCGATGTCGGATATCAGCAATATCCGTAACCACTTTGATTAGTAATCTATAATTCTTTATAGATTTGATTATAAAATCAAATGGGCTGGAATAGAATCAGTTAGGTGAACTTGGCCATTTAAACTAAGTAACGGTTCTTAGATTTATTTTGTAGAATAAATGTTTGGCTATAGCAACATAAGAACTCGTATTGAGGTATAAGTTACTTGGGTTTTCAATGGAGTTTTATAACTTAGTATTTCAAGTTATATAGGTTTACTCACACTGGTTTCCAGCCTGACTCGGGTGTTACATTATTATAATGTTCGGGTCAGATCAAGTATTACAGATTTTCATGTTAGGACGTTCTGGAGCTCAAAAGACGAGCTGGATGGCAAGGGCGTATTTATTATTCCATAGTGTATTAGAGATTGTGTAGTCCGTATTTAGGGACAAGTTAAGTATAAATGTTCGGTTTATTTTTGAATGATTGTACTCTGATGTATTGTATGTAAATTGATAATTACAGCTTTCTTTTTGTAAATGTTGTTATTTGATATTATATTTGATCCGCTGCGATTGTAAGGTTCTGTGCTGTTGTTTCTCTTTCTTCTTCTACATTTTTTTCTTCTTTACCCTAACGATTTGGAATTTCCGACGTTCGATTGTCTCGGTACTTCTACAATGAACGTATTAGTATCGAATTTTCGGGGTCGAAAATTTCGCGTCGTTAAATTTTTGGAGGTAATTGTATATGCTAGCTCATCAAGCAATTTGGTAACAGTATTTTTATATGAGGTATTTTTATAAATATAAATTCTAACTTCTAGTACTGATCGCAAACACCAAATAGACTCGCATGTAAGAACAATGCAAGAAATAGATAATCAAAATGATGCTAATAGTTCTAAAATGCACGAAGTTCCTTACTTTTAAATCACGCCAGAGCAATATCTAAATGACATCAATGAGAAACATATCATAGGAAGCGACTATGCAAGACCCTGAATTTGTATCTCCTCGAGAACAATCTCTATAGGAAAAAGCACAAACTAAAAGCAAGTAACTTAGAACACTCTATATCAAAACTGGGAACATTAGAAACAAACACAAGATGAATCACCGTTTGAATTTTAAGTCACTCAATTAACAAATATAGTAGAAAACCCAACCAATAACAACATGTTAAATCAAATTAAATTAAGAGGAAGGAAATCTAAATGTGCAAAGACAAGTGAAACTGCTTCTTACCCATAATCAAGAAGTAAGTCAGATTCTTCTTAATGGAAATGCTTGTTTGGAATATTGGGGGACTCAATGCTCCTTTTAAATAATCGGATGTTATCAAAAGATCAGAAGTCATTGATTTTCCTTTATAGGACTAATAGAAAATAAATTATCAGTGAACAGTATTCCTCAAGTAGCTAGACTAATTAATCTGGACCTGCTGTTTGAATTTGATAATAACGTCCAGTTAAGTAAAATTTACAACTTTAGGATCCGAGCAAATGAAAAGATATAATAATAGAAAAGTCTAATTAGTTTATCACATGTAACTTGCAAAACCCTGGTGGTATGAACGTTATGCGGATTGTTGTATATGCACATAACTCATATCAGAGAAAAGAAAATAATTATGGGAACGCATAAAAGCTCAATATTCTCGCACAGATATTCCATGGATATTGGTGGGAGACTTCAATGCCACTTTCTACAACAATGGAGGAATTAGTGATGGAAACTATAACATTTCAGCTAATATAGATTTCATAGAATGTATAACAAGTTTAGTGTTTATTGAACCACACTTTTATGGAAATTTCTAGACTTGGAGAGGGGAGCTAATTATAGCATTCATAGTCAAATCGATCGTTCATTAATCAAATACGAATGATACATTAGTTTCCTATCCTTACATGTCCAACTCATGAACCACTCTACTAGTGATCATTCTCCTATTCTATTTAAATTTAAGCCGGATACTATTCCTCTCAAAAGATATCCTTTCAAAAAAAAAATGATGCTTGGTGCATCCAGACATGATACAAAGAAAATGTGCATACTAATTCGCAGAAATATTTATATGGAAATCCACATTTTTATTCGATGTAAAAGCTTTGGGCAGTCAAAAAAACACTGAAATAGGGGGAAAATATTAATTGTAATTTCAGCATGAAATGTGAAATTCTAAGAGAATAGAATCATCAACTATACTAAACCTTCTTCGGGATCCATCTAATGAAGAATTCTAACAGAAGTATATAGAAGGTATGGAAAAGTTAGCAAATGTGTTACATTCTCAAGCAGTACATATTTGTAGCAAACAAAAGTTAAAAGGCACACTTAAGGAAATAAAATAAAATAAAGCAACAAAAAAATTCCATTCCAAATGATTTGAGTCAAGACAAAGAAACATAACCAATATAATTATGGACCAACATGGAAAAAATTTCAGTAGCTAATGATCATTTAATCAGAGAAACAACTTTATTTTATTCTGACTTATTTAATGGCGCTTCAATTAACGATTACTTTCTTCATGTTGTGCGTAAATAAAATTGAAAGATAATGCAAGAATGGAGCTAGACTAGCCATTTGGAATTGATAAACTTAAATAAGGAGTATTCCAAATTGACGATCAAAGCAATTTAGGGCCTGATGGTTTTAACTCAAAATTATTCTAGTTACATAGGGATCTCATTAAAGATGATCTGTTAGCAGCTAGACCGGGCCCTTTACCTAAGCAGCTAAAGCTGCCGCTTAGGGCCCTAAAAAAAGTAGGGCACCAAAATCGAGAATCGTGATAAAGGAAAAAAAAAACAAGCGCGAAGCCTTAGATATCGACGATTCGACGATGCCTTATGATTGGCGACTGGACGGTAGTTGTAGGCGGCGATGACTCCTCGTCCTCGGCATCATTTCCAAATCAATCACCAGGAACCAGGGCCGATCAGTGAAACATGAAATGAAAAGGTACCAGCATACTACTTTTGTGTGTTTAGTGTACTAATTCTAAATTTTATTACATAAACAAATTCCTTTTCTTTCAGTTCTACTGCTTAATACTTTAGCTTTAGATTGAAAATTAATGGATGAGTGAACTTGTAGAGAGTTAGAAGTATAACTTCAGCATACTTATTTCATAAATGTCGCACTAATTTGTAAAAGCTCAAAGTTGCAATATAAGTTTGAAAGAAGAAGAAAAAAGATTTTTTAATGAAGGCAAACTTATTGAATGTATATTTACATATTATACATTATATGTTGAGATAGCTCACTATTAATATAGTCTATAGTGTCAAAGACTCAATGTTCACGTTGATAATGGTATAATGTTCTGGATCCTATGTTCAAATTATATAAATTATTAAGTATGTCAATTAATGTTAAAAAATCTACGATAATTTGATTGAATAAAAATCATGTTAAAAACCAGTTAATGTTGATGGTTATACAATTATGTTAAGAAATATAATATTCAATCCTTGATATAGTGAAATTATGTCAACTAACCGCTAGAAAGAAATTTTATTTAAATTATCGTTGGAAAAAATTTCGATAAATTTTAACTCGTACATTATACATTCATAATTTAAAATGTTTTTGTTATTTTAGTAATTATTAATATACATTACCATTTGATGTTTTATAGTGTCTAAAAATGCATAAACAAGAATCTGGACACGTTAAAGGGGTTAGAAAAATAAGGCTAGAGGTACTTGCTAATTCATAGAAAGGCACTCTTAGTAAATTTTTCATCAAAAATAGTACAATAGAAAGTTTGAGTTTAAATATAGATAGTGCATCCATTATTGATGATAATGATGATAATATTGATGATGATATTTTAATGAGTGAATATGATAATGAAAAAATGACCAAAGAGGAAGCAAACATTGATTTATCATCACATGTGGGGAATGTTAGTGAAGTGTCAAATGTCCTGGGTATATGAAAAAAATTGATCAAGAATTGAGAGACTTGCTGGTTGAAAGATGTCCTTTTAGAGTACTCTGATTTTCTAAAAGATGCTATTAATAAACATTTTTCCTCCACGTTATATGTTAGACATTTTCCTAATAGGGATAAACAAGATAGAAAATGGTTGGTATATTCAAATTCAGTTGATAAAGTATTTTGTTTTTGCTGTAAATTATTCACGAGTCAAACAATGCCTAGTCATCTTGCTAATGAAGGAATCAATGATTGACGTAATCTTAGTTCGAAGTTGAAACAACATGAAAGTCGTAAAGATCATCTTCTAAATACGAGCAGTAGACTTGAGTTTGTAACAAGATTGAAAGTGAAAAAAATCATAGACCGGATTGTAATAGATCAAATAAATAAGGAAAAAGAACGTTGGAAGTAAGTGTTGATAAGAATAATTGATGTTTTGAAAACACTTGCTTCCAAAATTTAGCATTTCATGGAACGATCAAAAAGCTTTATGAACAGAATAATGGTCTTTTTTGTAAATTAATTGAAATGATAGAAGAATTTGATCCGGTAATGCAGGAACATGATCGATGAGTTGAACAAAAAGAAATTCATATACGTTACCTTGGACACAAAATTCAAAATGAGTTAATACTCACATTGGCGAATGAAATTAAAAATGAAATTCTTAAGAAAATAAAAAAGGTCAAGTATTTTTTAATTATATTAGACGGCATTCCATATATTAGTCGTGTTGAACAGATGTCTCTTGTAATTAGATGTATTAATGTTTCAACTGATCCGGCAAAAGTGGAAGAGTTTTTTATCGAATTTCTGAAAGTAGATGATACTACCGGACTTGGACTTTTTAACAAGCTCAAAGAAGTATTAGAAGATATTAGGCTTGATATTTATGATATCAGAGACAAGGTTATGATAATGGATCAAATTTGAAAGGGAAACATAAAGGGGTGTAGCAAATACTATTAGAAATTAACCCAAGAGTTTTCTACACACCTTGTGGTTGTCATAATCTTAATCTTATGCTATGTGATATAGCTAAATCATGTCCTAAAGCATTAAAAAAAATTGGGGTGATCCGATGAATATTTAATATATTTTCTTCATCCATACAGAGATAGCAAGTTTTTAAAGATCATATATCAAGTTGTACTATTAAACCATTATTAGACACACGCTGGGAAAGTCATATTGAAGCATATAATCTATAAGATATCAAAGCGTGAAGATAAAAGATGCTCTAATTTTCTTGTCAAATAGCACCAAAGATTCTGTGGCAAAGAGTGAAGCTAGAAGTTTTGTAACAAATGAAATTGAAAATTTTGAATTCTTATTTGAATTGTGCATTTGGTATGAAATGTTGAAAAATATAAACAATGTTAGCAAGATTCTTTAAACTGAAGATATGTAAATTGATGTTGCTATCGCTATATTACAAGGCTTATTGATTTTTTTGAAGATTTCAAAAATACAGGATTTAATTCTATGATGGTCGATGCTAAATAGATAGTCTAAATGTTGGATGTTGAACCAGTTTTCCATCCAAAAGGAATTATTCATGGAAAGAAACCGATCGATGAAGATAAGAATGTTGAAGAACACATGCAAACACCGAAAGAGTCTTTTTAATCGGTTATTTTTGCAAATTGTGCATAAAGCTCGTGTTTCATTGATGACTCGATTTGGGCAATTCAAAGAATATATGATAGGTTTGGTTTCTTATTTGGTTTAAAAAATTTCACTTCTATAGATGATGAGAAACTGAAAGTCATTGTTTAAAACTTAAGGAATATTTCAGATATGATTTGCACTCTAATATTGATGGAAGAGAGCTCTTTTCGAAAGTAACAGTATTGAAAGTTATTTTGCCGAAGAAAAAAACAAAGACAATTAAGTTACTGAATTTCATAAATTCTTGTTCGAGAGAGTAAATTTTCCTAGTGCTTGGATTGCATATAGAATAATTCTAACTATACCAGCTACAGTTGTCTTGGCCGAAAGAAGGTTTTCAAATCTAATTTGATAAAATCTTTTGTTCGTTTCACTATATCACAATAAAGATTAAATGGTTTGGCACTTTTGTCGATTGAACAAGATATGATCAAAGAACAAGAATATGAAAATATTATTAGTAATTTGGCAAGTCAGAAGGCAAAAAAATTGCTTATAAGCAATTAGTATTTATTTAGTTGTGTAACTTGAATTATGTTGTGAATGAAGTTATTTTTATTCCTCTTCTCATTATTTATAAACAATATAAATTATTTTGATGATTTAATTAATGATAATAGTATTAGTTTTGTATTAGGCCCTTGGTTTCGCAACTCTTTGGGTACCGAAATCCCTAGGAATGGCCCTGTATGTAGCCACGATAGGTATACGTAAACCAGGAAAATT
The DNA here is from genome assembly GCA_030765085.1 of Allium cepa. Classification (NCBI taxonomy): domain Eukaryota; kingdom Viridiplantae; phylum Streptophyta; class Magnoliopsida; order Asparagales; family Amaryllidaceae; genus Allium; species Allium cepa. The sequence goes on from CM060944.1 coordinate 242,206,250, forward strand.
TATCAAAGAAATTGACCACATGTTCATATGCTTGATTCCAAAAGATAAAATTCCACAATCAGTTACAGACAATAAGCCAATATCACTCAACAATGCGATATACAAGATATTTGCTAATATATTAATGCAATAGAATAAAGCATTTGATGATGATATAACATTAGTAAACAAATAAGCATTCATTTCAAAAGGAAATATCTTGGAAATTTTTTTATTAGAAAATGATATGGTAAGGGGATTTAATAAAATATCATCAAATAACGTGCGTATTAAAATTGTTTGCATAAAACATATAATTAAATTATTTGAAGATTTATCTAACATGTTCTTTTATGTATGGGGTTCACTAAAAAAATTGCCTACCCTATCGAGTTATGCATTTCTACCCCTACATTTTCATTTTTTGAATGGTTGTCCTTCTAGTTTTCTCATAAGCAATAATGGATTGAGACATGGGAATCCATTATCCACTTATCTCTTATTGATTGCAATGGAATTCATGACTATCATATTTGATGTGGAGCAGACTAGAGACAATATCACTCCAACATACAAAATAGAACTACCATAACACATTATATACAGATGAAATTCTAGTTATCTAAAAAGCATGCAATTAAATTCTAAAGCAATTCATAATATTCTATCAAAGGTAGAACATAATGCAAGTTTAGACACGAGTGAGCAAAAGTCCACACTATTTTCAGTAGAGGAGCTAAGAATAAAGAACAAATAAGCAACATTTTAAAAGTCAAAACTAGAAGCCTATCCATCACACATCTAGGTGTTCCTTTATCCACTAATAAATTAAAAGCTAGAGATGTTGAGCCATAATTGGACGAAATCAACAAAATCATTTGTAACAACCCCTATTTTGTACCATTCAAATCGACAGTAGTCCACACATCTCAGACTTGAATGATTCAAAATAATAGATTGTAAATAAATTTGGAGCAAATGAAATCAATCACAGAGAATCACAGACACAGAAATATCAGAATAACTCGCAGCGGAATATAAAATATCGTAGTAATTCATGAAGCTACTATAACAAAGTCTCAAAACAAATACATAATATTAGTCTGAAAACAACATAATAGAAATCAAAAATACATAGAAGTCCACTAATACAAGCTGAAATAGAACAACTGAAATAGATAAATAATTAGATAGATAACTAGATAGGTAGAATCTCCAGCTAGCTCCAGAAAGAGAAATCCAAAGCTATGGATACTCAGGCTGACCCGAGCGTACAGCAAAACACAAAACATACGAGTCAGGACATATATACTTGTATAATGTAAACCAACTCAAGTGAACTATAATAAAGTACAAATAACTTAAAGGATGCTCGGGACCGCCCATCCTCTAAGAATCCGTTAAACTATTTACTATGTAGTAATATTGCGCTATTATAATAATGTCCATAGTAAAATAAACTTACTTTAAAATAGCGTTAAGGAGTGACCCAATATTCCCCTTAACACGTAATAGTCTTAGTAGTCTATCCAGTATCAGCATATCTCCAGATCGAGAGACTACCCTAAATACTCCATGGGCTACGGGAGAAAAACAAACTCCTAGTAAAGCTCGCTATGGTAGGTGACAAGGTACACGAGGAAATGCCTGGGTAGATATACTGCGACGACCCGGAATTTTTTAGCAATTTAAATTGGAATATTTAATTGATTTGAAATATTAAAATGTAAATTTTTAACTTGAATTCAAATATTACTAATTAATTGTTAATTAAATTATTGAATTAAATAATTTAAAATCGGGTAAAATATGAAATATGGGATTTTAAGCCGGTTGAAAATAATTTGAAGGCATGTAAAATTTATATTGATAACATTGAAGATAATAGAAGTTGTAAAATTGAAATTAACAGTGGCTTGTTCAGTTTTAAAATTTTATTGTTTTAAATCGATATTTAAAAATAGCCTTCCAAGGCACAGTCTCGGAATTCGATGAAATTAGTTCCATTGGGTCCGTAATATTGAATTATTATCGGATTTCAAATTTCGTATTGATCGGAGTTGTTACGTGAGCGTACGATATATAAACGCATAGAAATTTATTCTAAGACAAATTAAATCTAGATAAAATATAATTGCTTTTCTTTTATCCGACAATAAGTACAACCCGCTACCCTTGTGTCTCCTTCGTACTCCCTTTCTCTTCTCTCCCCGTCTTCTCAAATCATGCGATTGGGTCAAAAGAAAATAAAAAAAAGGGCAGGTGATTAAAGTTGCGAATCCATGTCTCCCCTCCTCAAATTAAAACTGCGTACCTCCTTCCCCTTTTTGCCTTCAATTGAAATCGAAACCAAACTTTCCCCTTCTCAAAATAAAATGGACGAGCCACTTTCGTCTTCAAAAAAATCGAGCTCGTTCATTTATAAAAATAATAATGTGGTTGCTGAATTCAAAATCGAATCGAAAACCTAGTTGGTCGGCCTCGTTCTAAATCGAAAGCAAAGAGAGGGGGCGCGGTCAACGAAGCACGCGAGCGAGGAGAGCAGCGATTATCGTGATGGTGTGAGGCGAATTTTGGCAGAGCCGCGACAGCTTGTGGTTGCAAAAACCTGGAAGCACAAAGGCATGGATGGCTCGTGGATTTTCAACATCGAATTGTCAGGTGGAGTCGAGTCGCGGTTCAACTGGGTTGGAGGGGATCGCGCAGGAGACAAGGCTGATCGATCGGCGAGGCCTGTTGGTGTGTCGAGGCGTTTCGCGATGGCAGACCGATGATGGGTTGAGCTCGTTGCGTGTCGATCAGAGGTTGGATATGGATTCGAGCTCGATGATTTCTTTGTAAGGTATATTGTGTTTATTCCAATTAATTAAAATCAGAAGATAAGTAGTTTTGAAAAAAAATATAAGAATTTTATATTTGTAGTAGAGTCAGGCTTTAATTTACAGATGTGTGTGTGTGTGTGTATAGAAACAGGAAAATATAGTTAGAGAAGATTAAATGTACAATACGATATAAAATAATTTATTCTTTTTCAATTTAAAGGTTTATATATATGTTTACACATTTTTAATTTCCTAGATTATTTTAATATGATGTATTAAAGAGATTAAATTATTTAATCATTTTTGTAACTTAAAAATCATTATTTCAGGAAAGAATTAGTTTAAAAAAAAATCAAATTACTAGTTAAAACCAAATGATTAATTTAAATTTTGATGATTAACTAATGGAATCTATTAAATGGAAATTAATTGTTTATTTACAGTTTAAGTTATTGGTTTAAAATTAATTATTTGTTTAGATTAAATCTTTTGTTTAAATGAGAACTATTAAAATGAAATCACTAGTAAATTAAATTCATCAAAGAAGAATTTAATTATTCGATTGGTTCGAATATTAATGAAATCGTCTAATGTTATACAATGTTAAATTCTGAAAGAAATCAAGCCGGTGTGGATCGGATTACAAATTTTTGGTCAAAGGTGAGTTAATCTCACTCGGTTAATTTAAATTTAAATTTAAATGATCAAAGTTAAATAATTGGTTGAATGGTTGAAATTGATTGATGTGCTATAGTATGGTATATTCTGGAATTGGCATATTATTGTGCTAACATCTGTGGATGCAGGGAAAACAGGTTGGAGGGATCCAACTGGCCCCCTCACATTTATTATTTAATATTCTCTGTTGTGATTACTTGATATTCTATGATGAATATATTGGAATATTGAATGTTATGATTTGATTGGATATATTTGGGTATAATGAATTACTAAAAATATATAAATTGGGTTTTGGAAATAAAATAAAGGAAGTAAAGTTGTAAACGAAATAATCTTAGAAAATTTAATAAATTAAGAATGAATTGAAAATGAAATGGAAGTATGTTAAATACTAATAAATAACTTCGAGTATAAAAAGAAAAGGGTTTGAATAAACAGTAATTAATGAATTGTAAAATTATGTGATATTAATTTAAATGAATAAAGAATTATTTTAAAACTTAAAGTTTTAAATTTATTTAAAGGAATAAGAAGTAAATTGTGAAATCTAAATTGGTATTTCAATTAAAAGTATTTTAAATCATAATTAAGGAATAAAATCTGAAATTAAAGGATTTTTGAATAAATGAAGTAAATTAGAAATCAAGTTGGAAATTGATTTAAGTGTTTGAAATTGGATATTTGGAAGAATAAATTCAAGGTGAGAATTTATTAAAGGAATGAGAAAAATTGTTTAAAAATAAATAGTGATTTATTTTTAAAAGGTTGTGAAGAGAAGTATATTTCTCTGGATAGCCAAGTACGTTTTAAGTAAATTTTTAAATATAAGATGAAAGTTAATGTTGTTTTAAAAAGCATGTTTTAGAAAATTTATTATTTCTGAATGTTAAAAATTCTAAAGTAAATATTTTTCAAATCTATTATTGTAATAATTATTTAAAGGTGGCTTAGTATTTTGTTTTAAAAGGTGAAAACCAAGTTTTATATTTATAAAGTAACATTATTTTCAAATATTCATATAGTATGTATTTTTAACAAATTATTGAAGTAGTTTTAATTTAAATATTTTAAAGTATATTTCAAAGTAAGCGTTTTAAATTATTTTGAAAATCTAAAGTTTTGTGCTCGGTGATTTCAGAAGAAATAGAAAATATTTGGGAAATTTATTCAGAAAGAGAATATAGTTTTGAAAACTATTTTCAAAAGGGTTTGAAAAGTGAAAATATATCTGGTAAAGATATTTTTGAGGTTAATAAATAATTTGGAAAATTATTTATTGTTGGATGGTTGTTTGTGAATATTAATTGATAGTTAAATAACCGACTATCAATATTGGCCAAATGCGTTGATCGTTTCGAAGAGACCGGGATCGAGATTAATTTTTCTAAAACCACTTCGATCCGGTTTGTACGTTTCGTGGAAACAAGTTTGGATTCGAAGATGGAGCGGTGAAGTGCAAGGGCTAGTCGCTACTAATCCTGAGGATATTTCCAAAATGGATGTAGTAGGAATAGTGCCTTCGGTTCCGTTCGAACCTGGGACGGGCTTGTATGGATGAATGCTTTCGTAAACATCGTCAGGTGGACGATGGGCATTCTAAGGGATATTGTTCTTAAAAGGTAACGCTTAGCCTCAAGCCTCATCAAATGGGAATGACTGAAAATCAGCGGTTATGCAGCAAGGCTAGGTAGGTAGCACCCAAGCAGAGTGAGATCATTCCTGTCTAGATGTCCCTTTTTATTTCGGCTTAGTGGGCGATTGCTGATCCCAACTGCAGGGTGATCTCACTCGGGATTATCCACTAAGGGATAGTCCCGGTCTTGTGTTGTAGGGGAGCAGGCGTACTCCTCGGTACTATGATCTAGGCCACGTACCGTGACAGGTGGTACCCCAGTGCCTAGTCATTAGTTGGAAATCCATTCTCCCTACGAGCCTTGTACGAGTTTTGTTTGTATTACTCACTTTGTGGCTAGTAGCTGGAATTTAATAATGTAACAATTTCGGCTATTTTATAAGTATTTGTATATAGGCCTTATTATAATATCAGAGGATTTCTATAAAAATTGTTTTAGCTATCGTAAGGTAAAAACCCGAGATGTTTATTGGTGGCATGGTCTTACGAGATGATTTTGTTTTCAAAAGGATTTTTGAACATTAATAATAAATTGAGTGTGATTTTCTCACGCTGGTATTCCAGACTGACTCGGGTGTTATTTAACTGTAATGCTCGGGTCAGACCGAGTGTTATAGGATACAGAGATGTTATGGAGCTCAGAAAACGAGCTGGATGACGATACGTACTCTCGTACTTGCTTTTATATATATTCCGCTGTGTTGAGTTCTTGTGTATCCATTTGTATGATTTTGATGTCGAGCTGTGATTGATGTATTCTGATGATGTAATGTATAAACAGATATATTTGATTTTTGAGTAAAGATCATTATTATCTATTATATTTTATTCCGCTGTGATTGTTAGATTATGATGTTATGTTCTATTTTCTTCTTCTACCTCTTCTTCTTTAACCCAAATGGTTCGTATTTCTATGCAACTTGAGTTGAATGTTGTGAAATAGTGTTGACTCAAGAGGTACGGATTTGCGGGTTGTTACATATACCAATTACGCTTCCGAGCTAGTGGTAACGCATAGCAGCCACTACCATCCACCTCGAGCCCCACTCCCAAAATCAAAAGGGTGCACACAATCAATCACAAAATTAATAGAATGTTATCGAAGAAGTGTGTCTGATCGGAGGAGCTACCTCACTTGGCCCGTCGATCGCTCCAGTTTTAGCCACCTTAAGCCAACTCACGGGAGTCGGGTTCACGTTCATACCATAAAAGGATCGTCGCCACCATCCTACTTCGTTCTGGAATCTCCACCGTGCACACAGTTGCTAAAGTGGTTTTCGGTATCGACAGAGAGTATGTCCAAATTCGATCCCAGTCTCTTTAACAACCAATCATTATTATAACCCGTGGTTATAATTTCAAAATGGTATTTATATTTCAAAAATCAAATATCATTTCAAATCCATTTCAAAATATCAAAATTTCATATTCTTTCAAAACCTCATTCATTATTATTTAATTTAATACCATTGCAACTCACATTTCAAAATGGTTATATTTCAAATCAAACTTCTCAATTTTACTATTTAAAAGTGAAGTCGTTATATTCAAAAATCAAATATTTAATATCCAAAATTTTGCCTTTTCAAAGTTCATTTATTCACTTAAATTTATTAAAATAGCGAAAATCCAACTTTCGCAGTTAAAACAATTCAATTTAGCAAAGACGACATTTATAATGCTATAATAGGTTTTAGTTTAGTTTTCTGCAATTACAGCATTTACAAATTGATGTAATAGCCCTTAGTTCAATTTAGTCTTTTAGTTCATTTGTATCACCTACAGCACTTAGAAATGCTGTAATATCCTCTACTTAAGAAATGATAGCATTTCAAAAATGCTGTAAATTTAAATTCCAAATTTTCAACAAAATTTCATAAACAATTAAACTTTTATTTAAACCATTTTTAACTTATAAAAATCATAATTTCTCACTTTAAAACGATCATTTAAATACCTTTTAATTTATGATTTTATAAAGTGAAATTTTCACAAATAATTATCAAATTTTTAATAGGGGAAATTAATTTAAAGGACAAAAATTTCTATATTTTTTGTCTCAAGGACACGACCTCAATATTTTTACCACAAGGACAAACATTCTTCTAAAATTTATTCACAAGGACAAACATTTTTCAAAATTATTCATAAGGACAACAAAACTGATAACGAGCTAAAAACTGATACCTAAAAACTGCTACCGATAACTACAAACTGATACCTAAAAACTGCTATCAATAACTAAAAACTGATACCTACAGAAAGTTGTCCTTCAGGATAAAATATTGAAGGTCTGTCCTTGAGGCTAAAAAGCTGTGAAATTTTGTCCTTGACAATAATTTCCTGTTTTTAATAATTCACTTATAAAATAAATGTAAAATTTTATAACATTTCATTTACTTTACATTTTAATTTAATTTACCATTTCATAAATTAAGTTCAAATTCCATTTTATTTTTCTTAACTTAACTTTTAAATTTTAAAAACACATTTCACATTTTCTAAATTAAGTTATGTTTCAAATTTCAATTTTAAACATTTATTTATTTAACCATTTTTAATTTATAGAAAATCAATTACACTTTATAAAAATAATTTTAAATTCAAATTTAATTCAAAATATTATAATATTTACATTTTTAAAATACTTAAAAAATTCTAGAAATATATATATATATACACCACGGGTCTGTATATAATTTTCTATCCTAAGTAAAGTGATACGGATAATATATCATTTCAATCCGTAATTTACAAAGAAAACCCGAGTTCTATCATTTCAAACCCGCAGTCCCAAGTAAAATGAAATAAATAAAAATTGCACAGGCCTATTATTTCAAGCCATAATGATTTTTCTCTATTCTAAAGTCTGTTCGGGTATGTGTCATTTCAACCCATAGTGATTCTAATCTACATGGAACTTGCAGTGTGATAAACTGCTATAAATAAACAGTAAAACATAATATAGCAGTAACAGATGATATGATAGGTGTATTAACAGGGTGGACATCATATGATCATATCACAGGCAGTTATAACATGATAATATAATCTATAGATTCAAATGATGTCAATTTACAAATTGTATAAGTACAGATGTCATGTGTGAATTACTCACCTCTACGCTGGAGTTATCAAAACAGAACACACAAACAAATTCCAGAAAGCACGATATGACTTTTGACTTAAGTGCAGAGAGAGAGCCATGATGTTAATCTTGTATTCAACAAGAAAACAAAGCCATATATAAATTTAAATACAATACCAAAGATAAATTTAAACAAGGTGGAAATTAGAAGCAACAAAGAGCATCACCTAGCTTTTAATCAATTTTGTTTGACCCTAACAGATCATGTGCTCGGCCACACATGCCTTAGGCTCGGCCACAACAGGTTTTAGGTGGGAAAAAGGCTCTGGTTTGGATCAAAAGGCATGGCTAACAAGGATTTGAAGAGTGTAGAGGAGTTATAGAACATGAATACAAAGAGGCAAGCACTAAAGTGGAGTTTTGGTCAACAATTTGGGCTCAACCCAAGGTGATGTGGGCTCGGTCATGTGTGTTCAGGTCTGGACAGAGGCTAAGTCGATGGGTAGTGGTGGTATTAAGGTGGTGGTGGAGCAATAGGAGGCGGCCAAGGTGATGTATGGCGGTGTATGTTGTAGTGGTGGCTCGACTTGCATGGATTTCAAGGGATGTTGCAATTTTTTATGGAGTTTTGATCAAGAAGGGTGCATGCCCTGGTCAAGACAGAGGGGAAGGATGGTGAAGTGGCCGTGGATGGTGGTGGACTTGGTCGGAGGAGGAGGTGGAGGGCTGTGGCCGAGCATAAGCATGAAGAAGCAAGGCAATTTTCAATAGAAAAAAATCGATGAAAGTGAAAAGAAAAGTGGAAAAAGAAGAAGATATTACCACTTTTTTCTCAGATCTGAACTTGCGTGAAAATGAAATGAAAGAAGTGTTATTTTACGTGAGATGCAAAAAAAATTCACGGCTATTAGCCTTGGGAAAAGTCGATCAAAACTATGAAGTGGTGAGTAGCTAAAAAGACAAAAGAAATGAAGAGTTTTGCCTCTTCAAATTTCCCTTTTTCTTTATTCATTTTAAACACATGAAAATGTAATAAAATTAAAACAAAAAAAAATAGAGTATGAAAGAAAATAAATAAATAAATGTTAGGAAAAATATAAATTAATTAAGAAAATAGCTTAAAATTAGAAACTAGGTTTCAAAAATTGTAAATAAATACAATAAGCTTTGGAAAAATAATAACATCACTTTGAAAATATTTTAAAAATAAAATCTTGAAACAAAATAAATTTAAAATAATTTCAAAATGAAATAAAGTCAAATTTAAAAATATTTAAAAATTTAGGGTTGTTACACTCTCCCCCACTCAAATCTTTTCGTCCTCGAAAAGAACGGATAATGAAAATAAAGAGAAACAAGATAGAAAAACAAAATAGTACCTGAAGTGAATAATTCCGGATTCGAGGCACGAATGCGCTCCTCCGTCTCCCAGTACAATGTCGATCATCAGTACTTCACTGTACTTTGACCAGACTAACAGATTTCCTTCTGAGCTGCTTCGTACCTCTATCGACATACGAAGTAGCTTCCTCTTGACAGTCAGATTAGGCTCAATATCCAAACTATCAAGAGCAGAAGGCTGGACAATAAGAGATGGATCATGAATATATCGGCAAAGATGCGGGACATGGAATACATCATGCACTCCAGAAAGCTTCTCGGGCAAATTCAGACGATAAGCCAAAGAACCAACTCTTTCCACAATGCAAAAAGGACCAATGAACCTAGGAGAAAGTTTACCTCCATGACCAAAGCGAATAACATTTCTCAAGTGGGAGACCTTAAGGAAAACCTGATCGCCAACAGCAAACTCCAAACCCTGCCTACGCCTATCAGCATACTTCTTCTGCCTATCCCGAGCAGCTCTCAACCTCCTCTTAATCTCCTCAACTCTCCTAGAAGCTTTCAAAATCACATCAGGACCAAGAACCAAATGATTACCGGATTCAATCCAACAAGATGGAGATCTACAAGTCGTCTGTATAGAGCAGCAAACGGAGACATTTTGATACTGGCCTGAATGCAAAGATGGAATGAGATAGATAAAGAGATTAAAATAGGCTTGAAATAGAAGATTAGATTATACCTGATAGATATTATTGTAGGTGAATTCGACAAGATGGAGATGATCTTCTTAAGATCCTCCATAATCAAGCACATAAGCACGAAGAAGATCTTAGAGAATCTGATTCACTCTTTCCATTTGACCATCGGTTTATGGATGGGAAGCAGTGCTTAGATTCAGATGAGTGGCCAAAGATTCCTAAAAAGCTTTCCAAAACTGACTGGTAAAGATAGGATCACGATCACAAACAATACTGAGAGGAACCCCACGGAGATGAACGTTGTCTCTCATGTAGATCTCAGACAAGGTAGAAGCAAAACGAGTAAACTTGACCGGAATGAAATGAGAAGACTTGGTCAGTCGATCCACAATAACCCAAATACTCTCATTACCCCTCCAAGTCCTAGGTAAACCATCGATGAAATCCATGGAAACCTGTTCCCACTTCCAATTGGAAATCTCAAGGGGCTGCAACAAACCAGAGGTCTTCTGGTGATCGTCTTTGACTTGCTGACAAGTCGCACACCGACTAACAAAGATAGAGATATCCTTCTTCATCCCTCTCCACCAATAAAGCCTCTTCATATCCTGATACATCTTCGACACCCCACGATGAATAGAAAGTCTGGATCGATGATTCTCCTGAAGTAACTCCTGCCCCAATCCATCATTCGGGACACAAATCCTGTCATTAATCCTCAAAATCCTCTATCATCGATCTGAGCTCCACTACCACTACTACTCCACCACCAACCCCGCTACGAACACTCTCCTTCATCAATCTAAGCATCTCATCCTCATCCTGCTTAGCCATGATACGATCCAAAAGAGGAGAAGAAGAAACAACAAGCTGACACAACAAAGCCTTCTTCCGACTCAAAGCATCTGCCACAACATTAGCTTTACCGGGAGTATAGCTAATATCGAGGTTGTAAGAAGTCAGAAACTCAAGCCAACAAACTTGCCTCTGATATAAATCCTTCTGGGAGAAGATATATCTCAGAGACCGATGATCGGTGAAAAACTCAAACTTGGTTCCTAGAAGATGATGCCTCCAAAGCTTCAAAGCAAAGACAACAGCAAGCAACTCTAAATCATGAGCAGCATAATTTGCCTCATGTGTTTTCAACTGATGGCTGGCATTGGCAATGACCATGCCATCCTGCATGAGAACAACACCCAAACCCTCACGACTAGCATCAGTGTATATCGTCAATCCCTTACTTCCATGCGGAACGGTAAGAACTAGTGCGGAAGTTAGCTTGCTCTTTAACTCATTGAATGCAGCTTCACACTTCCTATCCCAGATGAACCTAGCATTCTTACGAGTTAAAGCAGTGAGAGGTGCAGCAATCCGAGCAAAATTATCGATGAATCTCCGATAGTAACCAGCAAGGCCCAGAAACTACGAATATCAGATGGAGTCTTTGGAGTTTCCCAATCCTATAACAGAATAGGGAGAACATAAGGACAACCGAAAACATAGAATTATTAAATGATAAAAGAAAAGAGAGGAAAGAAAGCTTACATTGATCGCAACGATCTTGACTGGATCAACAGAAACTCCGTTACTAGAAACAATATGCCCAAGAAATCGGACTTCATCCTTCCAAAAATGGCATTTAGAAAATTTAGCCTTCAACTGATGATTTCTGAGAGTCTCCAAAACAGATTTCAAATGCGACTCATGCTCTTTCTTGGTCTTAGAGGAGACAAGGATATCATCAACAAAGACTAGAACAAATTTATTAAGCACATCATGAAAAACACGATTCATCAAATCAACAAAGAAAGCATAAGCATTAGTCAAACAAAAAGGCATGACTAACCATTCATAAAACCCATTATCAGTGCTGAAAGCAGTCTTGGGAATACTTTCCTCAGCAACCCTGAGTTGATGAAAACCTGCGGCAAGATCAAGCTGAGAGAAAACAGTGGCACCATAAAGATGATCAAACATATCATTGATACGAGGCATTGGAAATCTGTTTTTCATAGTGAGCTTGTTCAGCTCCCTATAATCAACACACATCCTCAGAGAACCATCGGACTTGGTGACAAAAACCACCGCTTCTCCCTATTTAGAAAAGCTAGGCCTAATCAGACCTTTGGAAGATAAGTCCTCAATTTGTTTTCTTAACTCAACCTTCTCGCGGGGTATCATTCTTCTAGGTGGAAGAACAACAGGTCGAGCACTAGGAATAAGATCAATTCGAAAATCAATTTCCCGCTTAGGAGGTAAAGAAGTGACTTCACCAAATACATCGGAATATACTCTGACCACAGGAGTCGAATCAAGATCACTAGGAGAAGAATCCAAAGAATAAATAAAACTGCCAACGAAATCCTGAGGCATGCGGCATTGAATAATTAAATAATCACCCTTATCTCCAACAAGAGTGACAATTCTGGATTTGCAAGAGATACGGGCATCATGATTCCTTAACCAATCTTGATTTGGTCAATAAATCAAAAGCATCGAAGCCCAAAACATAGGAATCACCAGAAAAACAATAACCAGAATGGAAGAGTTTCACTCCTCTACAAATCCTATTAAGGTTCGCGGGACCTCCGATAGGATTAGAAACACATAAAGGAACAAAAGCATACCCAAGAGAAAGGAGATGCTCAAACTTATCACACAAATCAATAGAAATAAAGCCGTGGGAAGCTCCAGTATCAAATAAAACATGAACTGGATGATGAAATAAAGTAAATGTGCCCTGAAGAGTACCTTGGTCATCACCCGGAACAGGAGCAGGTAGAGGAACTGGAGAAGTTGCTGCTGAGACAGCAAATACACCAGAAGACTTAACCTTCTGCTGGGTAGGGCAATCCTACCTAAAATGACCAGGCTAGAGACAGATATGGCAGAGATCACGCCTAGCCAACTGAGCAGGTGGAGGAACAGCAGCACCAGCTAAAGTAGGACAGCTATTGGCATAGTGTCCCTTCTGATCACATCTGAAGCAGGTGATGGAAGAAATATCAACGGGTTGCCTCTAAGAAGGAGCAGATGATGAAGATCCCAAACCCGGATGCTTGTGTCAATTCTTCTTCTGTTGGTGGAAATTAGGCTTTCTCTTCCTAGAATTGGCATGGGAAGACTGGGATGAAGAAGCACCAGTAGCAGCAGGACCCTTAGAAGTAGGGTTCTCATAACGGAAAGCTATATCCATAAGCTGGGTAAAAGTGTCATGAACATGAGAAATGAGATGACTATAATACTCAGGACGAGCACCAGCAATGAACTTCTCATTCTTCTTGAGAGGAGTATATATCAGGCTAGGACTGAACTTGGAAAGTTCATTGAACTTCCTTTCATACTCAGAAAAGGACATGGTACCCTGCTTGAGATCCATGAATCCACAATAAAGCTGAAATTTCCCAGCTTCTGGCATCCATTTTTCCACAAAAGCCTCCCTGGAAAAGAGATACAGAACAAACTTAAGATTGATTCAAAAGAAAAGGAAAAATAGGAACAAAATTCAAGATAACACAAAGGATACCTAAACTGCTCCCAAGTAATATCAGCTTTGACGGTGTTAACCGTAACAGACTCCCACCAATCTAGAGCAGCCTCATACAACTGCCATGCTGCTAACTGACGCTTTTGGGCATCAGTAATCTCAAGACCAGTAAATATCCTCTCTAGACTCCGCAACCATTGCTGAGCCTTAATAATGCTCTCCGAACTAGTGAACGGGGTTCCACCAAGTTGAGTGAATTCCTTATAGAGAACAGTGAACTTAACGGGTGCAGCAGGCTGAGGAGCTGGGGCAATACCACCACCCCTACCTCTGGCATTTTCATTGATTCATCCTAAAAATCAAGAATGAATTTAGGACAACATAAATAGAAGCCAAAGATAAATTAAGATAAGACAAGATAAATTCACTTGGATGAATATCCTATTGAAAGAAAATACTAACAAGATAGATACGAAAGGAAGGAAATTTAGAAAATTTCTTTTAAAACAAGAAAATTTTTGTATCAAAATAATCTTTGAAAATCCTTTGGAAAATCATTTTGAAAATCATTTTATACTTTGAAAATACATTCTCTCACAAAGATATGATTCTGAGATTGATTTCACTCATTCTAGGGTATTTCTACCCTATCTCTAATGAGTTTTTGCTCCGCAGGCTAAGGTTTGCCTAAAAACCAAAGCTCTGATACCAAATGTAACAACCCCTATTTTGTACCATTCAAATCAACAATAATCCACACATGTCAGACTTGAATGATTTAAAATAACAGATTGTAAATAAATTTGGAGCAAATGAATTCACACAGAACCACAAACACAGAAATATCATAATAACTCGCGGCGGAATATAGAATACCATAATAGTTCATGAAGCTACTATAACAAAGTCTCAAAACAAATACATAATATCAGTCTGAAAACAACATAATAGAAATCCAAAATACATAGAAGTCCACTAATACAAGCTGAAATAGAACAATTGAAATAGATAAATAACCAGATAGATAACTAGACAGGTAGAATCTCCAGCTAGCTCCAGAAAGAGAAATCCAAAGCTGTGAATGCTCAGGCTGACCCGAGCGTAAAGAGAAACACAAAACACTCGAGTCAGGACATATATACTTATATAATGTAAACCAACTCAAGTGAACTGTAATAAAGTACAAGTAACTTAAAGGATGCTTGGGACCGCCCATCCTCTAAGGATCCGTTAAACTATTTACTATGTAGTAATATTACGCTATTATAATAATGTCTACAGTAAAATAAACTTACTTTAAAATAGCGTTAAGCAGTGACCCAATATTCCCCTTAACACGTAATAGTCCCAGTAGTCCATCCAGTTCAGCATATCTCTAGATTGGGAGACTACCCTAAATATTCCATGGGCTACGGAAGAAAAAAAAACTCGTAGTAAAGCTCGCTATGGTAGGTGACAATGCACATGAGGCAATGCCAGGGTAGATATACCAATTACGCTTCCGGGCTGGTGGTAATGCATAACAGCCACTACCGCCCACCTTGAGCCACGCTCCTAAAATCAAAGGGATGCACCCAATCAATCACAAAAGTAATAGAATGGTATCGAAGAAGTGTGTCCGATCAGAGAAGCTACCTCACTTGGCCCATTGATCGCTTCTATTTTAGCCACCTTAAGCCAACTCAAGGGAGTCGGGCCCACGTTCATACCATAATAGGATCCTCGCCACCATCCTCTTCTTTCTGGAATCTCCACCGCATACACAGTTGTTAAAGTGGTTTTCGGTATCCACAGATAGTATGTCCATATCCGATCCCGGTCTCTTTAACAACCAATCATTATTATATCCCGTGGTTATAATTTAAAAATGGTATTTATTTTTCAAAAATCAAATATCATTTCAAATCCATTTTAAAATATCACATTCTTTCAAAACCTCATTCATTGTTATTTAATTTAAATACCATTGCAACTTACATTTCGAAATGGTTATATTTCAAATCAAACTTCTCAATTTAACTATTTAAAAGTGAATTCATTATATTCAAAAATCAAATATTTAATTATCAAAATTGTGCCTTTTCAAAGTTCATTTATTCACTTAAATTTATTAAAACAGTGAAAATTCAATTTTTGCAGCACTTAGAAAATGCTACAGAAAGTTATGTTTTAAAACAATTCAATTTTGCAAAGACGGCATTTAAAATGCTGTAATAGGTTTCAGTTTACTTTTCTGTAATTACAGCACTTATAAAGTGCTATAATAACCCTTAGTTCAATTTAGTCTTTTAGTTCATTTGTATCAGCTACAGCACTTAGAAATGTCGTAATATCCTCTACTTAAGAAATGATAGCATTTCAAAAATGCTGTTAATTTAAATTCCAAATTTTCAATAAAATTTCATAAACAATTAAATTATTATTTAATCCATTTTTAACTTATAAAAATCATAATTTCTCACTTTAAAACGATCATTTAAATACCTTTTAATTTATGATTTTATAAAGTGAAATTTTCACAAATAATTATCAAATTTTTAATAATTCACTTATAAAATAAATGTAAAATTTTATAACATTTCATTTACTTTACATTTTAATTTAATTTACCATTTCATAAATTAAGTTCAAATTCCATTTTATTTTTCTTAACTTAACTTTTAAATTTTAAAAACACATTTCACATTTTCTAAGTGAAATTATATTTCAAATTTCAATTTTAAACATTTATTTATTTAACCATTTTTAATTTATAGAAAATCAACAACACTTTATAAAAATCATTTTAAATTCAAATTTAATTCAAAATATTATAATATTTACATTTTTAAAATACTTTAAAAATTCTAGAAATATATATATATATATACACACACACACACCACGGGTCTATATATAATTTTCTATCCTAGGTAAAGTGATACGGATAATATATCATTTCAATCCGTAATTTACAAAGAAAACTCGAGTTCTATCATTTCAAACCCGTAGTCCAAGTAAAATGAAATAAATAAAAATTGCTCAGGCCTATCATTTCCGCTCATAACAATTTTTCCCTATTCTAAAGTCCGTTCGGGTATGTACCATTTCAACCCATAGTGATTCTAATCTACAAAGAACTTACAGTGTGATAAACTAATATAAATAAACAGTAAAACATAATATAGCAGTAACAGATAATATGACAGGTGTATTAACAGGGTGAACATCATACGATCATATCAAAGGCAGTTATAACATGTTAATATAATCTACAGATTCAAATGGTGTCAATTTATAAATTATATAAGTACAGATGTCATGTGTGAATTACTCACCTCTACGCTGGAGTTATCAAAACAAAACACACAAACGAATTCCAAAAAGCACGATACGACTTTTGATTTGAGTGGAGAGAGAGAGCCAAGATGCTAATCTTGTATTCAACAAAAAAATAAATGTCAGGACCCGATTCTTCGTCTTCCGAAAATTCAACATCGATACTCACTTTATCGACTGCCGAGAAATCGAACGACGGAAAACCGAACACTGAGGGTTTTTAAGAAAAGAAAAAGTAGAAAAGAAGAAGAAAGAAGAGAGGGAAGAAAAAGAAAAGAAAATAGAAAGAAAAGAGAAAATAGAACAGAATTTTAAAATAGAAGAAAAAGAGAATAGAGGAAAAAGAAAAACAGAAGGAATTACGACGGAACAGAAAACAACAGAACAACATCAGAATCTCACAATTCGCAGCGGAACAACATATAATAATAAATGAATAATATTTAAACAAAGAACTATATCAGTTATTACATTTTACACATTACATTACATCATATCATCAGAGTGTACAACAACAACAAACAGTGCAGCGGAAAAAGAAATACTATATAAACTAGTAATACGCCATGCCATCCAGCTTGCCTCCAGCAACTCTAGAATATCCAGAATATCCTGATAAACCTTAACTCTCGACTGCCCGTGTGGAAATTGGTGGGCACCCAGAGTTTAGGAAGGAAAACAATAAACTCCAAGTCAGTCATGTGACTGGTGTGAGAACTCAAAACAGTTTATTTATCTTTAAAATCAAAATAGAGGAATATTTTTAAATTCAATTCGCAATGCTTTTAAAAATGAGACTACCATAAGACCTCCTGCCACACACACAATGCAAACGCAGACTTGGAGAAGATTTCTCCTTATGATAGTCAAAGATGCTTGATACGCATTAAAAAGAACATTTCATATTATTACTAGTGCATAGTGTAGAAAATTCATTTCGAAAGTAGAATATAAATCTTAGCCAGCATAGGTACCATTATATTATGCCTACTAATAGCTACCATATTAGATGGCAGGTTCTACAACTAAAACCGTACAAGTCACGTATTGTTTCTTTGGATTTCCAACAAATGGTCAGGCCAAGGAACTTCCCATTGCCACATGAGAATGCCTCTGGAAAGACATCCCCGAGAACCAAACCGGAACTCTGCCAACACAAGGCCGGGTTACCCCTAACTGGGTAACTACTGACACGAGCACGCCATTCCCCGATCGTAAACGACCTTTCTCACGGGATCCCGAAAACCAACAACCACAAAGTAATAAATTCGTAGTAACCACATAGGTTAAATATCTGGGCTCCATACCATGATACCACCTCTATCCATAAGGAAATGTACATACCCTAAAGGGTGCTACCCCTCATAACCTTGCTGCATCTTTCCTGTTTTGACCATTTCCGGGGTGTGAGGTTCGACGAAGTCACGTCCACAAAAACATACTTTATACAAAAGCCATGCTTTGGGTCAACAAATGATCAACACAATGATCACCAAGATAGACGATCAAATAAACGATCCTATCACAATAATCAACACAATGATCACTTCAGCATCACTCAGCATATCACATTACCAAATTGGGAATATATCGCTGATAACTTCAACTATATAGCCTCTGAGCTTGTACGTCTCAGAGAAGGGTGTTAAGCTAAAAGAATAAATTCTTCGCCACCAACAGAAATATATTTGAATGAAATCGGCTTTATATCTCAACTTGTAATGTCAGACACACAATCCATACAAGTTTGTTCCGGGATCGAACAAAACCGAAGGCACTTACAAAGAAGTCCTTGCAATCCGGATATTCACAATCCTGATCGGATTCACCATCACATATGGAGAACTCTATACCGTAGCTACTCAGTGCAGAGTAAATCGACAGGTCATCCTATCGCTCTCGCAAATACCGGGTCTTCAACACCGATCTTCAATGCAATCATAACGACGTATCACATATTCGGAATGGGTTATACGACCCCATGGTCCTTTCCCGGTTAACCCGAATAGTGAGCGCTTATTCAAAAATAAGTGTGGCATTCACATTCAAACAAATCACATCAATTACCCATTCAAAGGGAAATATTGATAGTCGGCTATTGAACTATCAATAGATATGCACACATCACCAGATTCCAAATAATTTTCCAAATTATTTATTTTCCAAAATATCTTTATAAGATATATAGTTTCACACTTCAAAAATAAATCAACATTTATTTTTTTCACAAATTCCACTTTCACATATAAATCCCTTAGTGAATTTATATTCCAAAATATTCATGCATATACGATTTCAACTATCCATTTTCAATTTATCTTAAAAAGATAAATTCTCTAAACGTTTCATTTCACATTGGAAAAACAATTCCATACTTATTTATTCATAAGTAATTCACAAATCTTTTTATTTTCAACCTTGGAAAATATTCAATATACTTAAATCGAATTAAGTATATATTTCATTCTTTAAGGAAATCATTCACTTAAACATATTTATTTGGGCCAAAACGAATGTTGCGTAAAACATCGTTACAACAACCCAAATCACTAGTATAGGGATTCGAAATTTAAATAGATATATAATCCCAATACTATACAAAACATTTCCTTTCGGAAATCATTTACTATAACAACAGTGTTATAGTCCATCATCTCCTTTTATTTCTCGAAAACGTCTATTTCAACAATAAATGTTGAAATCTATGATTTCGAATCTCAATACCTTTTAAAAACATCGTTAGATAGTTTTAATTCTATTTAAAACATCATATCTAAAACAATTTCTTTAACATATTATTCACTATTCAAAAATGTGAATAAACTTCGTTAACAATTTCATCACTTCTATTCAATTTATTTTAAAGGATTATTCGCTATTCAATATAATGTGAATATAACTCCTTTAATAGGTTTCAACAAATTTTCTTATTAAAATAAGTCATTTGCGAATTTATAAAACAACGTTTATAAATTCCATTTCTATTTATTTATAAAAACTTCCTTTTTATAAATCTCTTTATTAACCTATTCCAGTTTATAACTAAATTATAAACTAAACGTTCATATTATAAGTTAAATACTTATAAAACGGTTATTTTACAAAAATCGTTCCTCTAAAGACTTTCCAAATCATAAATCTTATAACTTATAAGATTGTTTATTTATCCCAATCTATTCTTCAAATAATTTCACCAAATTTATAAATCTTACTATTTATAAATTTCTTTTATAACTTCACAGTTTATAATTCTATAAATTTCATTCTTTAATGAAATTCATTTTCACTTCATTCAAACACTTATAAAAACTCGTTTTATAATGTCCATATTTCAATTTATAAATATCCATTTATAAATCTCTTAATATAAATCAATTTATATTATTCTTTTTAAACTTCTTTAATCTCCTTTATTATTTCACCATTTTGATTTATAAAATAATTAAATTTTATAAATCCTATATTTCAACTTTTCATAATAAATTCAAAAATTCCGATTCAACTATTTTATAAAATCATTAGCATCATATTCTCAAAAATCAGTTTTTAACTGTATTTCACAAAAATCATAATTTTTATAACATTAAAAATCATAACGTTTATTTATTCAAAATGGATCAATTCCAAAATTATTTTATAAAACGTATACTTTCTAAAATCACTTTAAAAATCATTATAAAATCCCAAAATTTGGGTCCAATGATGCTACACACCAAATAGTCAATCACGACAACAACGATATCATATATCAATATGAAAATCCATCAAATATCAAAATATCTGAAATCAAATAAAAACTGTTGAGGAATCCAGTTGGATCCCTCCAACCTGTTTTCCTGCATCCACAAACATTAGCACAATACCAATTTCGCTCCAGTACGAAATTATCGCGGTATATGGGATTTAAATATTATCCGCTTAATAACGGCGTAATAGGGTCTCATCCGCTAAACAAAAAATGCGGGGAATCAATAACTCCAATATATACATATGCCAATATATATATTGATATTATATATAATACCAATTTCACTGTTTATGAAATATTCGCGGTATATGTTTTTAATAAATAACATCTGCTTAATAACGGCGTATAATGTCTATTTTAACAATCAATAGATATTAATCAACATTCAAACATGCATTCAAATATTTTAAATCTAACTATTTAAAATAAAATCGAAACTGATTCGATTGAGTGAGAAGTTCTCACCTTGGTTTTAAATCCGTTTTAGCGATTATTTCGAATAAAATTAAACGGACGTTTAATTTTACCCAAAATTCTCACTAACTCCAAACGACTCCAAACCAACTCCATCGCATAGTGCTCGTCCATACGATTCCAACGCAACTGAGTTTGCATTTTTTCGACCTCGTATGAAAAAGTTATTGATTTTACAAGATTGTACACGATTTTATAAACAAATTTCAACATAAACTTTAAATTTACAACCTTCATCCAATCCTAACCTTAGGATCTAAGCCCATCACCATCAGGCCGTTCCCCCCCCCCCCTTCCTCTATCTCACGTTATCATCTCCAGTAACACAAAAACAAAAGAACCCACCAAGGCCGAACTAGGGTTTCGATTTGCTCCACCATCGCTCGACTAAACTTCATCAAACCACTTCCATGTTGAAGACCATTGCAAGAGCTACCTCCACCACCCCCATCATGAAGCTCGGCCTGCTCTACAGCCTCGTTTTGCGTGCGTGGCCTGAAGAGAACGGCCCCCCATAGCTCCCTCTCCGTTGCACCATTTCCGATCATCACCGTATGGAATCGAAGCTCTCGTCGTGCTCTACGACTTCCGTGTTGAACACTTCGCGTAATTCTTTACGGATTGAGAGAGATTGATGAAGAAGTGAGAGTGATTTCTGGCCGTGCATTGTATAAGTGGCGGCTAGGTTAAAAAATTAGGGTTAGGGTTATTTTTTTTATCAAATTATGAAGAGTGGTGGTGTATTTATAGAGTTTCGTTCGACACTATTCACCCGGAAATTCCGAACTCCGATTTAGACGCCGAAACTGACGTACCTAGGGTTTATCCCGCGTTCCGGACACAATGGAACAGGTTTCGGAAGCTAATTCGGAAGTATGTGCGAGTTATGGCTATAAACGCTCAATTTAAATTAAACCGATTTAAGTCGATTTCTAAGCGTTTTAATTTGTACAGGACAAACGGTAAATCCAATTGACTTGAAATTTGAAACCTTACAATAATATCACATTACGGATCCGATGAAACTGGTTTCGTCGAAATCCGAGACTTTTTGAAAAATGGCTATTTTAACTCGCCAAATTAAAATTAAAAATAAATCGATGCGTTTCGAGCTGCCACGCTCAAACGATAGCTCCGATTGACACGAAATTTGAAATCCGGTAATAAATAACTATTACGGATCCAATGGAACTGGTTTCGTTCAATTCTGAGACTGTTCAAAAATTGACTATTTTCACTAGTCGATTTAATTATTAAAATATTCAATTTTCACAAATTAACTTTAAATTCGATTTTAAAAGTTCTAAAATATCGTTCTAACTTCCATATGATAAAATAAAATTTTACAAATCATTTCTAATCATATTTAACCCAATTTTCAATTATTTCCATAATTTAACGTATTAAATTATCGATTTAATTATTCAAATTAAATCCAATAATTCAAATAAAATTTTATTTGACTTATAAATTTCACTTATTTATATTTAAAATTAATTAAATATTCAAATTTTAATTTATAAAAATTCTGGGTCGTTACAATCTTCCCCACTTAAAAGAATTTCGTCCTCGAAATTATTAAGTAAGAAAAGTACAGAATCTATTAATTTTCCCAAAATCCATAGTTAAACTTCTTACAATAACTTTACTAAGTTTTCAAGTCATACTTAGTTATCTTTTCAAAAACAACTACTATTGTTTAACTTTCAATTCCAAAATCAAAGTTAAAGTTTTCACAATTTTCCAATTTTCTCAAATTTTTTCTAACGCCTTAAATTTTCGGAAAAATTCGCCATAGTCTCCTTTGCGCGGCTCGATCCGAAAAAAAAATGACAGTATATATATCACAAATATACATCTCATCAAGTAATGAGGCATCCCGCAGGGAAAAAAGTGTAAAAGTACAATATTTAATCCGAGATATGTACCTTATATTTTTATTAGCAAGCATATACGGCTAATATAGCGCAAAAGCGAGCTCCAAATGCGAAGCAAACGCGATCCGCACCTACTAATCACTCAACAAACAACATAAGAATCATGTATATAGATAATAGTATCAATATACATCATGTAGTAACATAATAACTATATATGTCAACATAGCAATTGAAACAAAACAACAAATGCAATATATTCAATCATCAACCAACTAGCATTCATAACCAATATATATTCATTCATATTTTCATTAATATTAAATGAATTGGTTTTCAATTTAAATCATATTTGATTTATTAACAGTGGATGTTATCAACATTCATTCCCAATTTTAATTAGTTTGCATTCACTAATTAAATCCAATTCACATTCAATTCCATTCAAATTTATTTACTTTCTATTTGAATTCAATTACATAGCTTTAAATTTCATTAATACTTAATTAATTATATACAATCAACTAACAATCATATTCAATATCAACCAATGTTTATTAATTGCAACCAAATTACTTTGCTTATCAATTGGTTTAATTAATTGATTTTTATTCAACTTTCAACTTCTAATAACATTAGATTTTAATGAATTAACACTTATATTCATTATTCCATATCAACTTCATTCAATATCACTTAAGTTATATTTCCATTTAACCTTATTTGGTTTTACATAACTTAAAATCCTACTAGTAAATAAATTCAGATTTCAATTCTAAAGTAAATTTCCATTTAACTTTAAATTCACTTTTACTTACAACTCATATTCATATAGTTTCATTTCTTATGTATATAAGTTTATTTCACAATTGTAAATCACTTTAATTATAATTTAACTCTTATAATTCTTTTTGCTTATACAATTATTCTTTTATTTAGATTATTCAAACAACTAAACAATCAACTTATATACACTTTAATAATTCTGAAAATTATTTCTTTATATACAAAATATAATCAAGTAAAATTATTTCATTTACCCAATTTTAAAACAATATTGTGTCGAATTGTTCTATTCAAGTGTTTAGAAACCCCTTCGGCATAGTTGTCGAGACCACGCTGACGAAGGTTCATATGCCACTCAACAAACCAATCATCACAATATAAAACAATTTTTTTATTCACTAACAAATACGCTCTCATAGCTATTATTACACTCAAATTCATTCTAGAGTACTACTGACTCTATCTCTAACGAGTAATACCCAACAGAACCATGGTTGTCGCTTAACCATAAGCTCTGATACCACATTGTCAGATCCAGGCTTTTCAACCATCGACAGCAGTCACAACCGGTAGGCTTTTCAACCATCCCAGCCCCACCGTGGCAACAACTGGTATCCCAAACTTGCTTTTACGGCCAGCCTCTCGACTGTCTCAAGTTACACCTAACCAACCCCCTAAAAGAGGATGTGTGGGAGTAAGAGTCTCCCGTTCGCCACCTAACCGCGAAGCGAGAACCCCCCATCACATAGCCCAATAGCTTAACAAGACTGGTGTGAGAACTCAAAACAGTTTATTTATCTTTAAAATCAAAATAGAGGAATATTTTTAAATTCAATTCGCAATGCTTTTAAAAATGAGACTACCATAAGACCTCCTGCCACACACACAATGCAAACGCAGACTTGGAGAAGATTTCTCCTTATGATAGTCAAAGATGCTTGATACGCATTAAAAAGAACATTTCATATTATTACTAGTGCATAGTGTAGAAAATTCATTTCGAAAGTAGAATATAAATCTTAGCCAGCATAGGTACCATTATATTATGCCTACTAATAGCTACCATATTAGATGGCAGGTTCTACAACTAAAACCGTACAGGTCACGTATTGTTTCTTTGGATTTCCAACAAATGGTCAGGCCAAGGAACTTCCCATTGCCACATGAGAATGCCTCTGGAAAGACATCCCCGAGAACCAAACCGGAACTCTGCCAACACAAGGCCGGGTTACCCCTAACTGGGTAACTACTGACACGAGCACGCCATTCCCCGATCGTAAACGACCTTTCTCACGGGATCCCGAAAACCAACAACCACAAAGTAATAAATTCGTAGTAACCACATAGGTTAAATATCTGGGCTCCATACCATGATACCACCTCTATCCAGAAGGAAATGTACATACCCTAAAGGGTGCTACCCCTCATAACCTTGCTGCATCTTTCCTGTTTTGACCATTTCCGGGGTGTGAGGTTCGACGAAGTCACGTCCACAAAAACATACTTTATACAAAAGCCATGCTTTGGGTCAACAAATGATCAACACAATGATCACCAAGATAGACGATCAAATAAACGATCCTATCACAATAATCAACACAATGATCATTTCAGCATCACTCAGCATATCACATTACCAAATTGGGAATATATCGCTGATAACTTCAACTATATAACCTCTGAGCTCGTACGTCTCAGAGAAGGGTGTTAAACTAAAAGAATAAATTCTTCGCCACCAACAGAAATATATTTGAATGAAATCGGCTTTATATCTCAACTTGTAATGTCAGACACACAATCCATACAAGTTTGTTCCGGGATCGAACAAAACCGAAGGCACTTACAAAGAAGTCCTTGCAATCCGGATATTCACAATCCTGATCGGATTCACCATCACATATGGAGAACTCTATACCGTAGCTACTCAGTGCAGAGTAAATCGACAGGTCATCCTATCGCTCTCGCAAATACCGGGTCTTCAACACCGATCTTCAATGCAATCATAACGACGTATCACATATTCGGAATGGGTTATACGACCCCATGGTCCTTTCCCGGTTAACCCGAATAGTGAGCGCTTATTCAAAAATAAGTGTGGCATTCACATTCAAACAAATCACATCAATTACCCATTCAAAGGGAAATATTGATAGTCGGCTATTGAACTATCAATAGATATGCACACATCACCAGATTCCAAATAATTTTCCAAATTATTTATTTTCCAAAATATCTTTATAAGATATATAGTTTCACACTTCAAAAATAAATCAACATTTATTTTTTTCACAAATTCCACTTTCACATATAAATCCCTTAGTGAATTTATATTCCAAAATATTCATGCATATACGATTTCAACTATCCATTTTCAATTTATCTTAAAAAGATAAATTCTCTAAACGTTTCATTTCACATTGGAAAAACAATTCCATACTTATTTATTCATAAGTAATTCACAAATCTTTTTATTTTCAACCTTGGAAAATATTCAATATACTTAAATCGAATTAAGTATATATTTCATTCTTTAAGGAAATCATTCACTTAAACATATTTATTTGGGCCAAAACGAATGTTGCGTAAAACATCGTTACAACAACCCAAATCACTAGTATAGGGATTCGAAATTTAAATAGATATATAATCCCAATACTATACAAAACATTTCCTTTCGGAAATCATTTACTATAACAACAGTGTTATAGTCCATCATCTCCTTTTATTTCTCGAAAACGTCTATTTCAACAATAAATGTTGAAATCTATGATTTCGAATCTCAATACCTTTTAAAAACATCGTTAGATAGTTTTAATTCTATTTAAAACATCATATCTAAAACAATTTCTTTAACATATTATTCACTATTCAAAAATGTGAATAAACTTCGTTAACAATTTCATCACTTCTATTCAATTTATTTTAAAGGATTATTCGCTATTCAATATAATGTGAATATAACTCCTTTAATAGGTTTCAACAAATTTTCTTATTAAAATAAGTCATTTGCGAATTTATAAAACAACGTTTATAAATTCCATTTCTATTTATTTATAAAAACTTCCTTTTTATAAATCTCTTTATTAACCTATTCCAGTTTATAACTAAATTATAAACTAAACGTTCATATTATAAGTTAAATACTTATAAAACGGTTATTTTACAAAAATCGTTCCTCTAAAGACTTTCCAAATCATAAATCTTATAACTTATAAGATTGTTTATTTATCCCAATCTATTCTTCAAATAATTTCACCAAATTTATAAATCTTACTATTTATAAATTTCTTTTATAACTTCACAGTTTATAATTCTATAAATTTCATTCTTTAATGAAATTCATTTTCACTTCATTCAAACACTTATAAAAACTCGTTTTATAATGTCCATATTTCAATTTATAAATATCCATTTATAAATCTCTTAATATAAATCAATTTATATTATTCTTTTTAAACTTCTTTAATCTCCTTTATTATTTCACCATTTTGATTTATAAAATAATTAAATTTTATAAATCCTATATTTCAACTTTTCATAATAAATTCAAAAATTCCGATTCAACTATTTTATAAAATCATTAGCATCATATTCTCAAAAATCAGTTTTTAACTGTATTTCACAAAAATCATAATTTTTATAACATTAAAAATCATAACGTTTATTTATTCAAAATGGATCAATTTCAAAATTATTTTATAAAACGTATACTTTCTAAAATCACTTTAAAAATCATTTTAAAATCCCAAAATTTGGGTCCAATGATGCTACGCACCAAATAGTCAATCACGACAACAACGATATCATATATCAATATGAAAATCCATCAAATATCAAAATATCTGAAATCAAATAAAAACTGTTGAGGAATCCAGTTGGATCCCTCCAACCTGTTTTCCTGCATCCACAAACATTAGCACAATACCAATTTCGCTCCAGTACGAAATTATCGCGGTATATGGGATTTAAATATTATCCGCTTAATAACGGCGTAATAGGGTCTCATCCGCTAAACAAAAAATGCGGGGAATCAATAACTCCAATATATACATATGCCAATATATATATATTGATATTATATATAATACCAATTTCACTGTTTATGAAATATTCGCGGTATATGTTTTTAATAAATAACATCCGCTTAATAACGGCGTATAATATCTATTTTAACAATCAATAGATATTAATCAACATTCAAACATGCATTCAAATATTTTAAATCTAACTATTTAAAATAAAATCGAAACTGATTCGATTGAGTGAGAAGTTCTCACCTTGGTTTTAAATCCGTTTTAGCGATTATTTCGAATAAAATTAAACGGACGTTTAATTTTACCCAAAATTCTTACTAACTCCAAACGACTCTAAACCAACTCCATCGCATAGTGCTCGTCCATACGATTCCAACGCAACTGAGTTTGCATTTTTTCGACCTCGTATGAAAAAGTTATTGATTTTACAAGATTGTACACGATTTTATAAACAAATTTCAACATAAACTTTAAATTTACAACCTTCATCCAATCCTAGCCTTAGGATCTAAGCCCATCACCATCAGGCCGTTCCCCCCCCCCTTCCTCTATCTCACGTTATCATCTCCAGTAACACAAAAACAAAAGAACCCACCAAGGCCGAACTAGGGTTTCGATTTGCTCCACCATCGCTCGACTAAACTTCATCAAACCACTTCCATGTTGAAGACCATTGCAAGAGCTACCTCCACCACCCCCATCATGAAGCTCGGCCTGCTCTACAGCCTCGTTTTGTGTGCGTGGCCTGAAGAGAACGGCCCCCCATAGCTCCCTCTCCGTTGCACCATTTCCGATCATCACCGTATGGAATCGAAGCTCTCGTCGTGCTCTACGACTTCCGTGTTGAACACTTCGCGTAATTCTTTACGGATTGAGAGAGATTGATGAAGAAGTGAGAGTGATTTCTGGCCGTGCATTGTATAAGTGGCGGCTAGGTTAAAAAATTAGGGTTAGGGTTATTTTTTTATCAAATTATGAAGAGTGGTGGTGTATTTATAGAGTTTCGTTCGACACTATTCACCCGGAAATTCCGAACTCCGATTTAGGCGCCGAAACTGACGTACCTAGGGTTTATCCCGCGTTCCGGACACAATGGAACAGGTTTCGGAAGCTAATTCGGAAGTATGTGCGAGTTATGGCTATAAACGCTCAATTTAAATTAAACCGATTTTAGTCGATTTCTAAGCGTTTTAATTTGTACAGGACAAACGGTAAATCCAATTGACTTGAAATTTGAAACCTTACAATAATATCACATTACGGATCCGATGAAACTGGTTTCATCGAAATCCGAGACTTTTTGAAAAATGGCTATTTTAACTCGCCAAATTAAAATTAAAAATAAATCGATGCGTTTCGAGCTGCCACGCTCAAACGATAGCTCCGATTGACACGAAATTTGAAATCCGGTAATAACTAACTATTACGGATCCAATGGAACTGGTTTCGTTCAATTCTGAGACTGTTCAAAAATTGACTATTTTCACTAGTCGATTTAATTATTAAAATATTCAATTTTCACAAATTAACTTTAAATTCGATTTTAAAAGTTCTAAA
Organism: Allium cepa; assembly: GCA_030765085.1. Taxonomy (NCBI): domain Eukaryota; kingdom Viridiplantae; phylum Streptophyta; class Magnoliopsida; order Asparagales; family Amaryllidaceae; genus Allium; species Allium cepa. The sequence continues at coordinate 242,235,782 of CM060944.1, forward strand.
ATATCGTTCTAACTTCCATATGATAAAATAAAATTTTACAAATCATTTCTAATCATATTTAACCCAATTTTCAATTATTTCCATAATTTAACGTATTAAATTATCGATTTAATTATTCAAATTAAATCCAATAATTCAAATAAAAATTTATTTGACTTATAAATTTCACTTATTTATATTTAAAATTAATTAAATATTCAAATTTTAATTTATAAAAATTCTGGGTCGTTACAATAAAGCCATATATAAATATAAATACAATACCAAGGATAAATTGAAACAAGGTGGAAATTAGAAGCAACAAAGAGCATCACCTAGCTTTTAATCAATTTTGTTTGACCCTAGCACATCATGTGCTCGGCCATACATGCCTTAGGCTCGGCCACAATAGGTTTTAGGTGGGAAAAAGGCTCTGGTTTGGATCAAAAGGCACGGCTAATAAGGATTTGAAGAGTGTAGAGGAGTTACACAACATGAATACAAAGAGGCAAGCACTAAAGTGGAGTTTTGGTCAATAATTTGGACTCGACCCAAGGTGATGTGGGCTCAGCCATGTGTGTTCAGGTCTGGACATAGGCTAAGTCGATGGGTAGTGGTGGTATTAAGGTGGTGGTGGAGCAATAGGAGGCGGCCAAGGTAATGTATGATGGTATATGTTGTAGTGGTGGCTCGGCTTGCATTGATTTCAAGGGATGTTGCAATTTTTTGTTGAGTTTTGATCAAGAAGGGTGCACGGCCTGGTCAAGACAGAGGGGAAGGAGGGTGAAGTGGTCGTGGATGGTGGTGGACTTGGTCGGAGGAGGAGGTGGAGGGCTGTGGTCGAGCATAAGCATGAAGAAGCAAGGCAATTTTCAACAGAAAAAAATATATAAAAGTGAAAAGAAAAGTGGAAAAAGGAAGAAGGCATTACCACTTTTTCTAAGATCTGAACTTGCGTGAAAATGAAATGAGAGAAGTGTTATTTTTCATGAGATGCAAAAAATTCACGGCTATTAGCCTTGGGAAAAGTCGGTCAAAACAATGAAGTGGTGAGTAGATAAAAAGACAAAAGAAATGAAGAGTTTTGCCTCTTCAAATTTCCTTTTTTTGTTTATTCATTTTAAACATATGAAAATGTAATAAAAAAAAATAAAAAAAAAATAAAGTATGAAAGAAAATAAATAAATAAATTTTAGGAAAAATATAAATTAATTAAGAAAATAGCTTAAAAATAGAAACTAGGTTTTGAAAATTGTAAATAAATACAATAACCTTTGGAAAAAATATAACATCACTTTAAAAATATTTTAAAAATAAATCTTAAAATAAATTTAAAATAATTTCAAAATGAAATAAAGTCAAATTTAAAAATCTAGAGTTGTTACATCATTAGCCATTGGAATAGTTACTATTGAATGCTAGTGGAAGAATCGAGCTCATCAAGTCAGTTATATATCCTATGGTTAGCTATTGGATGCAAAATTTTCAAATTCTCATATTTCTCATACAAAAAATCAATTCCATCTTTTCTAATTTTATCCGACAATGGAAGACACATAAAAAGAGTTGGAGTGATGTAAATAAAACCAAAGAAGAGGATGACCTAGGATTAAGAAATTGGGAAGATTTACTACAAGCAAATTCTTATAAATTATTATGTTGATTTTTATTATCTACCTTTTTATAGGCTTGGTGGAAGAAAAATAGATATATTGTAATAAGAGGAATTTCTAGGTAGTTCAACAAGGCAACAATTCATCGTATATTTACGTCCATAGGCATGGTGAAATGGAAAAAGAGTGTCTGGGTCTGATAACAAACTCAGGTTCGAGCTCTACCTTGCACACACTACTCGTAAAAATAGTACCTAGGGGTATGAGTTGCAGCGGACAAGCGCAACTTAATTTCTCTCAGGAGTTTACCGGTCCGCCGAGTTCTCCTAGGTGTATTAAAAAAATGCATCTTATATTTGGAAAACATTATCAAATCTAGAAAAATGAGTAAAGGTTAAATAAATAGAGTAATTATTGACGGAAATGATACTAATCACTAGACATGTCCATGGATCAAAGATCATCACAAACTGATATGTTAGGTTGGCAATCAATGGTATTACTTGGTCGTCCCAACAAGAAGTTATCCACTCTCATATCCCAAGGGGAATGTAGAGTTAACTCTTCTCATTTGCCTTCTTATATTTAACAAACAATTAAGCAAATTAAAATTGATAGTACTTGCAATAAAGATCATTGGTGTTGGATGCCTGATAAGAAAGGGAAATTTAATTTTAAATCAACTTGGGATGTAATAAGTGCAAAGAGCGGTGAATTGGAGTGGTGTAAACATGTTTGGAACAAATCATGCACTCCTAAAATGTTAATTTGTGAAGTTCTGGCCAAAATGGGCAGACTTGACACAAAAGGAAGGATCAGCCAATGGTGTAGTGAATCAGATCTTAAATGTAGCTTATGCAATCATGGTGACGAAATAAGAAGTCACGTATTCTTTAATTGCACATATTCCAAAAATCTATGAAGTAATATAAGGGACAACGACATATGATATTGATGATATTTTCGATCAACATCACCGAAATTAAAGATCACAGGCACGGTTATAAAGACCTAGTTGACATAACAATTACAAATTCAATTTGGCACATCCGATGTGAATTAAATGATAGAATTTTTAAATCGATTCAAATGTCTTATCAAATTAGGTTGATGCTAATTTTACGAAACAACAAACAACTCCTCAAACAAGCTAGAATTGATAATGGAAAAGTTAGTGGTAAAGAATTTATGTTCGCATGGTTTGGACATGAAGAAGCAGAAGCAACTTAGACCCATTGGAAATCAAAGGCTTTTAGCCATCATCTATGAAATCACAAGGTTAAGGAGAATATAACAGCAAAAAATATGTCCAATGTGATGTTTGAAGATGGACGTGGAATGTATTTTCTTGTTAAGTTGCTCAGTTCCGACTGCCTTGAAATTTTTTATAGATGATAAGGATGAAGAATTGGTAAAGCGGATAAGTGTGGAGATTTGTACATATATAACTGTTGCATTAAAGGAGATAAGTGATGGAACATTATCTTATATTAATTACTATTAATAGTTTGCCTTATATTATTTATTATAATGATGATTTGATTCATCATGTTACCATGTCGTGTCCATAACACGAATTTGCCCTAGTTCATATGATGAATAAAATATTCCCCACCATCAAAAGTAAATCTATAGTATCTTTTATCACTTCAATTAAAATCACACAATTTTTTCCATGACTTATGTCGAAGTAGTACTAAGTGAAATGATGTAATGGAAGACTTGCGCATAGTATAATATTTGATTTAAAGAGAAACCAATTTAGGAAGAAGATAATTGATGGAAGAAAATTATCAGAGAAGAAATAAAGCATTACTTGAAACTCTAGAAACAACGAAATAAATGAAATAACAAAATTATAATTATGCAACATGATTGGAAACATATCATGTTAAAATTATAGAGATCCCTTTAATGTATCACTTTGAATTAGAGGCATGATAGTGTTTTTCATGTCCTTTAACGACTTAAAGAAAATTTGTCTGAACGACAAACTTAATGAAAATAGCCCCAATGACACCAAAATTCAAAATCATCCACTAGAACAGATTAATGTCCCAAATTCATCAAAAATATGGAAAATTAGTTTTCAAACCTAACATATATTTTCATTCCAATTGCGAGATTCGAAGTGGTTGACGTCGTTGTAGAAATATTTTTTATTTTATTTTACTTTATCGTAGTATTATGTGATTTAGGATCTTATACAATAATGTTTGTTACAATACTACCATGTATTGTCGTTTCATTCTTCGTCACATGTTTCTTTATTTACTACAATCTAATGCAACATAATGTTGATGTTTAGTTTCATTTTGTTTTTTACTTGTTTGTTTCGTATGTTTTTTTTAATGTGTTTATTGTATTATTTTTATGTTACATTTTTTTTAAGCATATAATATTATTTCTTTTATACTTTTCTGACTATTTCCTATAATGTTACCATATAGCAGCACTTTGTATCCACCACTTCTTCTTTCTAATATCTTTTTTTGAAATGATACTTTATACATAACATGTCACTGAGATAACATATTGCATGTTTGAATGTTCTATGATACAATATCATAAATAATGAATCATTAATGATACTGTATTATATTGCTTCTTACCTGCTACTATTTATACAATCGTACAATTAAGGGTAAGTAATATTCGGTTAGAAACAAATTAATCGATCGAACCAGTTTATTTTGGTCGGCCCGGTTCGATTCTTAAACTAAATCGGTTTGAATTCATTCTATAAAATAATTTTTTTTGGTTATCGGTTTGACCGAAATTTTAATGTACTATTTAATTTTATGGTATTATACTAATTTAAATAACTGGTTTAGTGATAAAATACAAAGCTTGTCTATTAAAAATATGTTAAATTTCGTTACAAACATTAAAAATACCAAATAAAATTCTTCCAAATATAAATTTATGTTTTTCTTTTGGATGACACAAACATTCGAATGATAACATATATTTTTAATTCGGTTACCGATCTAAATTAATCGAAATTAATTCGGTTTGGTTCAGAACTTTTTTTGTTCTAATTCGATTTGACAATTTTTATATTAAAACCAATCGAACCGACCGAACGTTCATTCCTACCTAAATTGATGAGAAACTACGAAAAGATGGACGAAAAAATAGTGTTGCTTATGGTTGAACAATCAAGGTAGTCTGCTAGAAGGTAGGAACAGATCGACTTTAGTGTTAAGGTTTTGATTGGAAAAAATACATCACTTAGGACAAATATGTTGATTGCTAGATGACGCAATGATCGTCTTGCGAATAATTTTAAATGTGCATGCGCTTCAGATTTAAATTAAAAATGTTCTACGGGTATAAATTAAAATTTAACACAAATTTTGTTCTTTTAAAGAAGAATTCATTATTTTCTTAATTTTAGTTTGCGAATTTACTAACCGTTCAAAACACCAGATGTGTATTCTCAAACCAGAATGTTTGCCACTACATTTTTTTAAACCGTGGACAAAGGTTGATCATGCGGTGCTAGCTACCACGACGTTGCAATAACGAAATAATCTAGTTGTAAAAACCCATGCAAAGACATAGTCGCAGTAAACTCAGCATCCATCTATTTTCTTCCTCGCCCATTCCCATCTAATTCTATCTTCTCCCTCTTCCTCAGTTTTCAAATTCTGCTCCACCCAATTTCAAAATAAATAAATGCAGCAACCTACGCCGCCGCCGCCACCTCCACGCTCCGCACACCTCAACTCCGACTTCGGCTTCAAAACCCAACTGAAACCCTCCCCCAACACCCTCCTAACCCTACTCCGCCTCCGCAAAACCGACGAAGCCTACAACCTCTATGCTCTCTCCCCTACCCTCCCCGACTCCACTTCCCTCTCCCGCCTCGTCGCCCAGCTCTCCTTTCAGAACACCCCCTCCTCCCTCTCCCGCGCCCACTCTATCCTCCTCCGCCTCCAGTCCCTCGACCACCTCCACCTCCTCGACTCCAACTCCCTCTCCATCCTCACCGTTTCCCTCTCCAGATCCAACCTCCCCGCCGCCCTCTCCATCATCACCTACATGCTCTCCTCCCACTCTCTCCCTCACGTCAAAGCCTGGAGCTCCGTCCTCTCCCGTCTCTCCCGCTCTCCCGACCCCGACTCCCTCCTCCTCTCCATCCGCCTCTTCAACTCCATCCTCTCCCGCCTCCGTTCCACATCTATCCCCACCGACGCCGCCCCCGACACCGGCGCCTTCAACGCCGTCCTGAACGCCTCCTCCAATCTCGGCCACATTGACACCTTCGTAGACCTCTTCCATGGGATGTGCGAATTCAATCTACACCCAGACGTCCTCACTTTCAACATACTAATCAAAATCTGTGCTAGAGCAGGCAGGAAGGATCTTCTAGCCTTCGTGCTGGAGGAGATTCTACATAGACAGATCGTGCCTTGTACCACAACTCTGCATTCACTGGTAGCAGGTTATGTTGGGTTCGGAGATCTGAGCATGGCCGAGGTCGTGGTGCAGGTCATGAGGGAAGGCAGGGTCGATCTCTGCGCCATCCTTAGAAACTCAATGACCGATCCTTTTGTTCCAGACGGTAGCGCACTCGAGAAGATCGTGAATCCAAGACCAGACGACGAAGCTCCGTTATTGCCAAAAAAGTATACGCCGGATTGTAGACTTTATACAATCCTGATGAAAGGTTACATGAACAAAGGAAGACTGGACGATGTGGTCAGGATGGTTAAGGCAATGAAGAGGGAACCAGATCCCAAGAGCCGCCCGGATCATGTGACCTACACAACCGTGATATCTGCTCTATCGAATGCAGGAGAAATGCAGCAGGCAGAAGCTGTTCTCACGGACATGGTTAGCTCGGGTATTTCGCCTAACCGTGTGACTTACAACGTGCTGCTGAAGGGGTACTGTCAGCAGCTGCAGCTGGATAAAGCGAAAGAGTTGATTCAAGAGATGTCAAGTAAAGCGGGGATTGAACCTAATGAAGTGTCCTACAATATAATGATCGATGGATGCATATTGAAAGATGACAGCAAGGGTGCATTGAATTACTTCAATGAAATGCGAGAGCGTGGGATTGCTCCTTCAAAGGTGAGTTACACCACGTTGATGAAAGCATTTGCTCTATCGGGGCAACCAAAGCTTGCTCATAAGGTATTCGATGAAATGACGAGGGACAAAAGAGTTAAAGTGGATAGAGTTGCGTGGAACATGTTGGTGGAAGGTTATTGTAGGGTAGGTTTAATAGAAGAGGCTAAAAGGATAGTGGAGAGGATGAGGGAGAACGGGTTTAGGCCTGATGTGGCGACATATGGAAGCCTGGCTAATGGAATTGCTTTGGCTAGAAAGCCGGGAGAGGCGCTTATTTTATGGAACGAGGTGAAAGAGAGATGTTCTGAGGATCCTCCATTCAAACCGGACGAAGGACTGCTTGATGCTTTGGCGGACGTTTGTGTGAGAGCAGCCTTCTTTAAGAAGGCTTTGGAGGTTGTGGCATGCATGGAGGATAATGGAATATCTCCGAATAAGACCAAGTATAAGAGGATATATGTGGAGATGCATTCGAGGATGTTTACCAGTAAGCATGCTTCTAGAGCCAGGCAGCAACGGAGGAGTGACAGGAAAAGAGCGGCCGAGGCTTTTAAGTTTTGGTTGGGTTTGCCTAATGAGTATTATGGCAGCGAGTGGAGGATTGAACCTATCTATGAGGATGGCGATTGAGCATTTGCTTGTCTTGAAGAATTGTGGAAATGTTCTTTTTCTGGTAAATTGTGGTTATACAATAGGTGTGCACATCGCCTCCTACGTCTATACAGTGTATATGCAAAGTTACAAACTTCGAACTGCCAAAGTAAGGTATGGATACGAAGCTGGTATACCTGAATGCATACGTATAATTTACATTCTCATGTTCTTTGTTTCATCGTCCATGACCCTGACGTGCATGTTTGATGACAGTTTCAATATTCAGGTCTCATTTCTTGGAGAAAAGCCGCTGGTATTGTTTTACTTTCTGCTTGCAACGTTATAGTGCTGTCATATAAGTTAACGTTTGATTGATAAGACTGTTCTGTCAATAAACATATATAAACTAATAATAATATCTAAAGGGACAAACTTTCGAACTGCACTAGTTTTCAAAACTATTTTATATTAAGAGCTAAGAGCTAGTTTGGAAGTTTATTACTAAACATGTCTGGTTTGCACTTACTCAGGGCTACATCAGCGTTTGTCTAACCTCCAACGTTTTAGGGCAACTATGAGTTGTCCATATTGTAAATTAACACAGACGCAACTCATAGTTGCATTTAAAAAAATGTATGATGATTGAGAAAACGCTTATCCATTTTCTTTGCAAATTAATACGGCGCAACTATGATCGGTCCCTACAAGAATATAACATAGACGTGACTCATAGTTGCAGCATATGTTATAAATTTTTAGACACAACTATGAGTTGCGTCTTTATGATTTGCTGTATAAAAACAGCAACTGACACACTTTTCACCACACTTTCACTTTACCATTCGTTCCTTCCTACTTTCGTAAATCTGAACCCAAAGCTCACCAATCACCAAATTTCAATTTATTCCTCAAATCCATGCAAAATCATCTTATTTCTACATCATCAATCTGTTAGAATAAAGCTACAACAATCTTTGCAAGGTAATTGACTAAACCCTATTTTGAATCTAGTGTCATTTTGAATTCTTTTATGTTTTTGTGTTTATTTTTAGCTCAATTCCTTTCATATTAAGCTAGCTGAACCGATATGGATAATTGGAAGATCGAAGATGATGTATTGGTGAAATATTATGAACAATGGGAAGCTAAATGTGAATTTTTTTATGAAATTTGGCCTGAAACAGTTGCTCAAAATATTGGTGGTGTTGTTGAATCTGGTTTGGAGAATCATGTTTGTTTAGATAAACCGAATCAAAGACCGAAGAAACAAAATAGCTGCGAAGGTCGAGTGAGACAATCGGTACATCCAATTTGTCATCTGGAGTTATTTGTGAGGTGGTTGTATGTAAGACTCGAACAAATGCAGGGCGTTAGGTTTACCGATGTGCACAGTACCTACATCATATAACTAACTTGAATGGTGTTAAGTGCTATAGATACTTGAAATGGATAGATCCTCTGTTGACTCCTAGGGGCGTTTAATATACTCTAGAGTAGCAAGCCGAAGTGAGGCGAATGAAAAAGGAAAATAATAGGCTAACTATTTATAGTCCTTAGTTCTAATTAGAAGACTGATGTGATGGAGTTACGTATTCAGTACTTTTGATTGTTGATGCATTACTTGGTTGATATATTATTTGGTTGTTGTAATGGTTATGCAATGTTTGATGTATTACATGGTTGTTGTTCGACTTTGCGTATAATGGATAGTATGTACAAAAATTGCGTACAAAATAAATCACGATCATAGAACATAGCAACTCACATCATTGTTCGATAAAACATAACTTTTAATATCAAAGTTGCGTACATAATAAAAATAGAAGTTCTACAATACATGAATGACATAAGTAGTACAAGCAAACAAATTAGCTATTGTTTCCCGCACGTTCTTCTCTTATGATTCAAGTTACCACATTGTCCACATCTGTTCTGTCTTCTATCCCCTGTTTTGTTTATGACCCTCTAATTCTTATAGACCTTGGCTTTCCTGTATTCCTACGTATAGGCATCAGTCGTATAACAGGGCCTTCATGCACTCAACATCTACTGTCGGACAGTGGACGAAAAACAGAGGAATAACTATGTCTATAACTCTCTGCTGTAAACCACGATGAAATATGATCACGGTAAGCTCTGTTAGCTCCCCTTCTATATCGTGCATATGCAGCCAAAACATGTGAATATGGAAAATCGGCAAGAATATGAATATTACATGAACAGTTGTAGTTGTCATTGGCAATATTTACCATGTAGTTACATGCATTTGTGTATGTTATTTGCCATTTCGTCAAGCTGAACCTGTTAATGCTCATACTTCGTGCTTCTACTGCATATTTTTCCATCATTTTTACATACGTTGGCGTGATTATGGATATAAACTCCAGTCCATCAGTACGTCTTCTATAGAAGTAACTATTAAGGTGATGAAAGGTACGTGCTACTAATGCCTTCACTGGTAATGATCTTACACCTTTTAGAACTACATTTAAACTCTTCGAAGTATCGTCAGTCATCATACAAAAAAATTCACCGTTATCCTTGTAAAAAGTCCATTGTTTATCATTCCGTCCGAGATTTCTATCAATCCATCTGTCAGCAACCAGACTAATAATTTTTAGTTGCTCTTTTAGTTTTTTGTATGTTACCTAGTCTCTTGCTTCAGCACAGACATGGAATAAGTTCAACAAAATTTTGTTACAAAGCCTGCCTTTTTGAAGTTTGCTTTCAAATGGCGAAGGCAGAAATGATGATAATGGGGTCTTCTCCATTTCTCTTGCAAGGTGGTTGGAATTTTTTTCATTCTATCAGAAATGAGTGTAATGCATCTTGTATTTAAAGATGGAATTAAGTGTCCCATGCATAAAAGAATCCATCCCCAAGTCTCTGTTGATTCGGTTCGTAAAATAGCAATTGCCAAAGGAAAAGAAGAGTTGTTTACATCAACTCTTGTCGCCACAAGCAATGCACCTTGATATTTATCATAAAGATGCGTTCCATCAATAGAAAGAACAAGAAGACAATGCTTGAAACTTCCAATGCTCGGTCCAGATGCCCAAAAAGCCCCCAAAATTGAACGCTATCTGCATGAATATGATAAACATTGTCTGGGTTGCTTTTCTGTATTGTACGAAGAAACTAGGACAAGTCATTGTATGATGATTCCCAATCGTCAAATATTTTCGACATGACTTTGCTTAGTCCTTTCTAAGCTCTCACGTAGCTTATTTGAATTTTTTTACATATTTGTCATAAGCTCTCGGATAGATTTTGCTGTGTAATTTGGGTTCGGTCGAACATGTGGAAGCATTTTTGTGCATATGAACTTCGCCGTTGTTTGTTTGTGATTCGAGTTGATGATTGGATTTGAGCATGTGTGATCACCACCGTATTTTTTTTATCACCCACCATCTGCTTGATCTCTTTTAGAAATAATAGCATGAAGTCGCCATGGACAATTACCATCAATATCACATACAACAGTGAACTCTCTAGCACGAACTTAATGTTTTTAATGAAATTGAACACTTTATCGACCATTCACTTATATGTTTAATTAAAGATTCCTTTGATTTGAAAATCATACCGACTCGAGGACCTTTCTCCACACATTCTAGTCGAAGCATTTCATCGATATATTGAACTTCTTGTATAATAGATCTTTCCATTTTTGTGTCATTGCATTGGTCGTCCTCTAACAATTCTTCCATCTCGATATGCTCATCAATGTCATCAACTTCCTCTGGAATATCATCTAACAGAGCATCATTATTAACATTCATAGCATCTATCCATGTATCATCTTTGTCAAGTAAAGCATCGATTTCCATGCTATCCAAATGTGATACATCATTATCAGCATTTCTGCACACCATGTCTTCAGTTTCAACATCTTCATCTTCATTTTCTTGTACATATTCGTTAAAATTTTGAGTTGGAATTGACTGTGGATGATATGACATGAAACCATACCCAAGTGACTGCGGTGGATATACCATGAAACCATATCCGCGTGTCTATGTATACAACCTATAAGCAAACAAATAATTGTTAACTACATAAATATATAGAACAAGAATAAAACATACATGTATCACATGAAACCATACTATGTGTTTGTGTGTAAACGTTCGATGGCTGGTACGAATAATATGGGCAATACATTTGACTTGCAGTATTACTCAGTCCAGATTGGCTTCCATAATCTACGATATGAGCTTGCGGTTTAGTTGTTTGTATCACCCCTCCTTTACGTACAACTTGATTACTTTCATTCTCACGCAAAACATAGAATCGACATCATCGTCACAGTTCACCTCAATAGCAATCAGACCATCGTCCATAACTCATTTATTTATTTACGAAATGTCGAATTCAGTTGAATTAATCTTTGTAGCTTTGTAAATTGTCATTTTCAACTTAAGATAATTACAACCCTTCCTCACTTTAGATTCTTTATGCTTTCCCCCAACAAAGGTTAGCCTGCTATTCCCATCGATTATTAACTCACCATCATAGTGACAAATACTCGGTATGGTTGTCATAGATTTAGCAAATTTCAAGAAACTAAATTTTGGTTATGGATGTAACAAAAAAAATGGACAAGGGTTTCAAATCTTTGCCTCAAATCTAGAAGAAAGTGAAATCTTATGTTGATCTTTGTCAATTTAAACGAATTTGAGTGGATTTTTATATTTTAGTTGAGTCATAGTAAGAGCAACGAAGTTAGCTTTCTGAAATAAGTTGGAGAAGAAGAGTTACGTTGGAGTGGAGAAGGGTATAGGGTATTATAAGCTGTTGTTGGGCTACCAGTAAGCCCATGTACAGGCGCAACTTATAGTTGTACCTTTTTCTTTATAAGGTAGTGCAACTCAAAGTCACGCTACTGTATAAGAACAGAGCGCAACTCAAAGTTGTTCTCTGCCGTGAGTTACAGGCGCAACTCATAGTTGCGTCTGTAATCTACTGCTGTTTAAAAAACAATAGCTCACATATGTCAATATAGGCACATCGACATAATTCAAAACCAACTTATTTCAAGAAAATCGAATTCCACTTAAGCACATCTTATGCATTTCATGCAAACCATATATTTGAAAACAAGTTTCAAAACCACAACTCAATTAAACAACGTGAATACCATTTTCTTACATCAACAAAGTTCAACTTCAAATGCCAATACAAGTTAAAACAAAAACCCAAAACAATAACCTAGCATACAGCCTACCATCTAAGGTTACTATCATACTACAAAATCTTAAAAGTACACCTACCATACTACCTAATCTCTTAATAATTTTGCATGGTATTCTTTCTGTTTGGGCTGGAAGTGGTTCAGATGGTCCAGCTTAAATTATGTTATTCCCCGGTTGAGTGCCTTGTGAAGATCTAGCCGCGTCTCTCATGCTTCTTTGGTATGTTCGAGCAATAGCTTCAGGCGGACGAGGCACATAAGGCGGTGGTCGTTCGAGCTTGTGTCTATAAAGAATCAATTTGATAATTTCTTTGATGATGAAACACTTACCTTTGACTCAATCTTTATCTCAAGGATCCGCAAGAACATCATCAACTTCGTTCGAAATGAGGTACAACCCTTGAACCTAAAACAAAAGAAGTATCGACGTAAGTATGTAAAGATGCTTGAACGAGTTAAGAGATGAAAACTTATTTAATCGTACCAAGTCACGCTCCACGGGTCCTCGTGGAGCATATCTAGGCAATCTAGCAGACAATTCTTTAAGAACAAATTATCGCGTTATATGCTAGTACCAACTGTTGTATTGTTCGATGGTAACTCTTGGTACGCATTCAGCTTGTACATGTTCTAACTTGTGATCCCATCTGGCTACATAAGTGTTACACAAATATCTATTCCAACCGTTCGAGAACACTTGCTCGGCTGCATCCGGTATATGCTGATTAAGACCAAATTGCCTCATCACTCTATTTGGATAGTGCGTGGCCATACTTTGCAAGCAAATGATCAGGGTTCTTGAATACCAAGTTTGTTCTTCATCCAAACAAACTAGCAGAAAATATATACAATCTTAGCTCTGCACGGCGTCCAATCAATATTATACCGCTCCATAATATCAAACTTATTGCTGTAGAGTGTGGGATGATGGGCTGGATTATCTCTCCAATGTTTATCTCATGTCCATCTATGATCAATAAAATAATGTGTGAATATTGTACTAAAACATAGAGTTTTCAATATATATTATTAGCAGTTTTTACCTAGCCCCGTAAGGTAACCCAGCAATGACATTGGCACGAACATTTGGACAACGGGTAGAAATAGGATCCACAACCAAACCTGCATATTATTTATTTTAAACAAGTCTTTAAAATATTATTACAATTATAAGTGAAAAATGTTATACCTATAGAAGGGTTAGGCAACCGGCTAACCCGTTCAACTTCCTTAGTGCCACATTATCCAACTTCTTATACAAAGTGCATAAAGCCGCGCAACCCCATGAATAATAAGAAATAGTCCCAAAGTCCTATATCATGTATAACCATTTGACACTTGCTTGACCCTTGGAATGGTTTGGAAAAAGATAGGATGCTATAAGAAGCAATATGACAGCCCGTGTGAACTGTTCTAGCTCCTCACTTGGTGAATCGAGAGAAATGTCCTGGTTAATTGTAAGGTTGTTTATCCATTTGATCTTCAATTCTCTTCGATTAACCACCACTTCGGGGGGTGGAATCTCACCAAGAAAACGGTGACAATCATCATCGACGTCCACATTACAAAGTAATTTAGAATGGTGCCTTCTATAGAAAGGCCGAGCAAAATAGAAACATCTTACAAAGTAATTGTCATTTCTCCAACGGAGAAATGAAAGGTGCTAGTCTCGAGCCTCCATCTATGGCATAATTCTGTGAGTAAATACCTATCAAACCTGATATACTTTATCTATATGAAATACCAAAGCCTGCTTGATGAAGAATTGTTGAACTCGATAGTCATCAACCATCTCCATAAGGTCTTCGAAGCTCTGGGAATGCTCCAGACAGTCGACAGGTTTTACACTCTACAAAATAGAAAATTATAATGTATAATTAGTTCAAAATGCTAAAATTCTTCAACTATTTACTATACTTAGCAAATAAAAAAATTAACCCTCATTAAATCTTCAAAATGTAAGCCGTGATTATCCTATAAATATAAAACACTACCATTGATGGGTCCACTGTCCGATTCTGAAAGTTCGTGCAGGAAAAATGGAAATGGATGACATCTTTACAGGCTACGATTGATTCAATCGTAAAAATTGGATTACGACCACCTTGAACAAGCTATTTAACATGTTTATTGCAAATAGAAACAAATAATACGCAAAAACTAAAAAAACTAGGATTTAGACAATACCAAAACATATTGTGTTGATGAAGATCCCACTTTCATTGTTATAGATTTGTTCTACTCGAAGAATGGCGAAGAAATTTGTTAGTTTTGAGTGGAATTGAACAAAAAAAAAACAAGATTTGGGGTTCGATAAAGATGAGCTTGGGTTTGAATTATGGGGAGCAAAGCGGGGGTTTGAGATGTGATGTGGGAAATGGGGTTGGTGCTTCCTTTATGTGGCGGTAATAAACCCGTGCAGGCACAACTCCGAGTTGCGCTTATATATATACATTGTAGGCGTAACTCATAGTTGCGCCTTTTCAATTATCATACAATTTTTTAAGCGCAATTATGAATCGTGCCTATGTTAATTTACCATAGGCACAACTCATAGTTGCGCTAAAATGTTGGCAGTTAGACCAATGCTGATGTAGATACCGATTGAGAGCAAACCAGCCCTGTTTGGTAATAAGTTTGCAAACTAACTCTGACCATGAATAGTTTTGAAAATTAGCCCACTTCGAAAATTTGTCCTATCTAAAATGAAATAGGTTTTTTTTTCTTATTGAATAATATCTAAATATATTACTATTAGCATTAGTATACTAAGCCATACAAAGCCGGTTCTGACTTTTATAATGCTTAGTGCGAATTTTCAAATGATGCCACTTGTTGTAAAAAATTGCTTAACGATATTGAACAAAATTCTTATATATAAGAAACCATAATTTATTTTGAATATAGTTTTCTAGGTTAATATTAGATAAGTTTTTTTATAGTTCATGTATCAGTGAAGTACGTAACAATTTTGAACTAACTTTACAGACAAAAGAAGGATTCCAAGAGCCCTATTCTAATGTAAAAGCTAAACAATAATAAGTCATAGTATCAAGAAAATTTACATAAAGGCTTAAAGTATTTCAACTACTAGATATCATCGATTGCTTCCTTTGTACCATGAGAAATACTTAACACTTCACATATAAGCAAATTAGGATATGGATAACATAGTTATTTGTGGGGAAATGTTATTATAAAAAGAGAGGACATAAAATAGCATTTACTTGAAACAAACAATATAAGTAAATAGTACATGAAGTGTATGACATACCATTTTAACTTCTCTATATCGTGAAAAGTTCATCTAAAATGTTTTCTCTTTGTATTTTTCGAAGCAAAATCTTCAATAATATCTTCATATCAGTGGTTTTCAAGATACTTTTTCCACTGAAACATTGTGATATCTAAATGATTCGGTAACCAAAACAAAGAGATTAGATATTTAGTAGTTTCTAAGATTTTAAATAAATCTTACTTTTCCAGTTGGAAAATACGATCCATGCAAAACAAAATTTATATTTATAGTAAGATTAAACCGTACGATTTGTTAAACACATTTAACTATAAGTCGAATAAAAATTTAACCTATTTACCTAAGAATAATAATTTTCAAAATTAAGTTAGCATAAATTTGTAGCTAAATTCATTTTCTTCTCCAAATTGCAACCTTTTAAGAAATATAACTCTAAACATAAGTAAAAACTGTAACTTTTGAAAAAATTGCAATTAATAGTCCTACTAATCTTTAGCTAAATTCATTTTCTTCTCCAAATTCCTAATAGAAAATCGATTATACCTATTTGCACGACAAACACCTCCAATCAAATTATCAATAGGAGATTCAATTGAAAGTAAATGTGATGAAAGTAAAGACATGCAAATTTATAGTCGTTCAACAGTAACAGGTGTACATCCACTGTTCACTTTTATTTCTTCTCTTGTGATTCTATTTTTACAAGAATATTGAATGAAATGCAATAAATTATGACTAAAAATGGAGACCGGAAGCTCGGTTTGGTTATTTCTATAGCAGGGAGTTTTCAAGCTTCAAAAATTGCCTTCATGAATGATAAATGCTTGAATATTTATAGGGGTGAAGATGTCGTACAGTCAATCTAGAAAGTGATGAAGTTCCTATATAGAGCTTGTCCAAATCGAATATTTTCCTATAAAGAAGATAGGATCATTAATTTCTTAATATATATATATATACAGATTTTATTCCATATTGGCATGTTTGGTTCGGCTTAGAATTTTGTCCGGTACTAGTCGGTTTGGTGTGGTGCACATGGACGTCCTTTTGGCCAGGTTTTTGCACCATCTCCTTGGTTCAATTCTCCCTACTTTATTTTTTCCCAGTATTCATAAGACTATGCTCCTGGCCCATCACCCTTTCCACCGAACAAATGACCTTGTTCGGTAGGGTACCGGACATGATTTCTTGTTTGGTACTCGGTACTGTAAGGTACCGAACATGATATTCTATTACGTACCTTGGGGTACCAGATAGGATACCCTATTCGGTACCTTGGGTACCGAACAACAGGAGGATTCTAATTTTCCTTCTATGCCTTCGCTCTTCCTATTTTCTTGCTTTTCCTTACCTTTACCTTGCCTTCCAATTCTTGGTCTCATGGGCAAAATTGCCTATAACACTTGCCCCTCAAATCTCATCTCCTAAACTATGAGGTAGGTTTTGTTCAGTGCCATTTGAATTCCTCGATAAGTGTACGTCATTCCTTTTGTTCTAGTTGGGTTCATCATGTTACTTGCTTGATAGCCAGGTTCCCTTCGGTGAGCTATTGGTTTGACGCCCTTAATCCCTCCATGCTAAATCGATCAAGCGCCTTCCTAATGTATTTCTTTGGACCGAGCCTCAAAATTCTAAGCTTTCTATTTCTTTTGATTTCCATACCCAAAATCTTCATTGCATTCCCAAGGTCTTTTATCTCGAATTCAACTTTTAATTTTAGTTTCAAATTATCAATTTCAGCATTGTCTTTGGAAGAAATTAACATATCATCTACATACACGAGCAAATACACCCAATTATCATTCTTTAAATGCTTGAAATAAATACATGCATCTTTAATAGTATGATTAAAACCAGGTGAAAGTATAAAGAATCAAAACTCTTGTGTCACTGCCTAGGCAGCTGCTTATGTCCATGAATAGCTATTTATACCAAAAATAGCACAAGCACCCAGAGATTGAAAGTAGAGAATTAAGTGAAGAAAGTATATTAATATAAGAAAAAACAAGACATACAAACCTTATAGTGGCTCGGCTAAATGTTGCCTACGTCCACTTAACTTTGTTGCTGATTTGGTTGTTGTTTATAAGTGTAGTTAGTATGGATCAATGATTATCCTTGAAATTACAAGAGGAATATGTAAATTTGTAAAACTACTTAAAAAAATCCTTTAAAACATCACCCTAGCCCTCTATTTATAACTGAAGGTTGCCAAAATCACCTCCACCATGTTCACACCCATATTCTCTACGTCTATGAAGAGAAATGCTTGGAAGATTATGGCCACATCAGCCATTATCAGGGATTGATGTAGATCCAAGATCAGGGGTCGGTGCTGATCCATATGGTTGCTTCATAGATCTCTTCTGTGGCCTTGGGTAGGTGAAATTTGCTTATGCCTTCATTTTTCACCTTAATTGCTTTGCTAGAGGCTTAGTTCTGGACGGCTTTCTAAGTTAGGTGGTGAAATGTAGTTTTTGGCTTCATGTGCTCGTAATTTCGATGGTAGTTGCTTGTGAATGATCCAACAAAGCTTGGAAAAGGTTTGTGAGCATCTTAGCTTGGTAGTTGATGGGATGGATGATGATTTTGGTGACATTATGGGGATCGATACCGAACCCTGATAGGGATCGGTATCGATCCAACGCTTCTCACGAGATTGGTTCATTTGTTGTTGCTTGTAGATGTAGGCCGTCTAGGCCTTCTTTGGAGATCAATTGCTTTGTTTTGGGCTTGTACCCTTAGTTGCACTTAGCATCTGAGTTTGTTAGTTATCACTCTAGGCTCTCTACCTTGATAACCTTTGAGTTTGATCGATCGGATTCATACGAATACGGCCTGGCCATAAGACTGGATAACTACCCACAAAGTGCATTTTTTTCCAACAGGATATGCTTTGAATCGAGATAAAATTAAATTCCATCATCAGATCCCAATTCACACTTTAGACTGTTGTCGTCTTTCCCTTGGACTATTTTAGCAAAATGTAGCGTCTTTGACCACTCATTGCAACATTTTGTTTGGTTTATGCCTGTTAGCATTTGACATTATAAAAACTGGAGTGTGCTCTTATAGTTCGTCACTCCAAATCTAGAAGCTTTCAATAGAATTCGTTCTTCGATTCTATAGGTTTTAACATATTGCCTTGTGATTCCAATTGTTAAGTGTTGATTATACATGTGAACACGTTTGTAGGCTGGCCATCATGCTTCATATAGTCATACATGTACATACCCGCATATATTCACATACATACGCAGACACACACACATACATAAGTTCGGTATGGATCCCTGTTCAAGGATAGTACCGGTCCTAGATTTCGAAAAATAGGCTACGAAGTTCCTATTTTTCTGGGTTCGTGGTCATATTACCTGAACGGACCCTTCCTTTCCCTTTACTTTTTCTTGGGTTTAACTTTGAGATTCTAAGTCACCGTCGCCATTAATAGTTTCTCCCTCAGATTAAACCACGTGACTACGACGCTCACCTCTTACCATTGCCTTCCATAGCCTCGACCACCTCAGCCTTCAATGCCGCTTATCTCCAATACGAACGACTCGAGCTTCCATCTAAACCTTCTACGATCCTTGATCTCTACTTCTCGAGGTATGCAGCAATGTCTGAGATCGACTTAACAGAAGTTAACATCACTGGACATATATGGGACGAGGAGGACGAATAAGATGGAAAATTATCAAGGGCAAGATTAGGGATCGGTAACGATCCTACCCTTGAGAAACTTTTCTTAAGCTCTTTTGAATGAAAAATAGTCGAAGTTTGTTGAATGAAATCTTCTTAGCATTATCATGGGGCTACCGATGTGCTGTCGACGATGCAAAGCCCGTTGGGACAGTCAACGATGATAAGTAGGCCTTCAAACGAACTATTGCATTATACCTGAAGCTAACACTTTACACTCACGAATGTATGTCGAATCTAATGCTGAGTCTAGCTCAACTATAGTTCCCACTATAATGCGCACTCCGACACCATCCATATCTCATTCCACTGGTCATCAAGCCGAACAACCTTCCTAAATGATCCTTTCTGGGCCAACAAAAGGTCTTGAAGTGGAGGATGCTTCGGATGTCAATCACGATGATGCGATTATATTGGATGACCCCTTGGATTCTCCTACCTTAAGAATTGATGAATGGTCCATTAGAAGGATATGCGAGAGGCATGACATCTTATTTGAGGAAATGTTAGGTCCTTCTCCCCATCAACGGGCACATCTCCTGCCAGCATGTATACCACATGTAATCGATATATATGCTTGGAAAGGTGTGTTTCACCATTCAATCAATTCATCTACCAAATTTTCAATTTATGAAGTTATCTCTGGCTCAATCACATCCTAATGGATAGGCCTTCTTGAATAGCGTATACGTCATCATTGCTCGACATTTGAATCACATACCTAGTCACGAGGGAATCTGATACTTGTACAGTTTTAAACATCGAAATGGAAATCCTTCACTCATAGACTTGGAACCTTCCAGAGGTTGTAGGATAGTAAAGGGCACTTGGAATAAATTAAGTTACTTCAAGGACAAGTTCTTCTTTATACGATTCTCCCCCGATTTTGCACAAAGGTAACTGGTTGGACATAAGTTACTTTCTTATCACTTCTCATTTGAGATCACTTCTCTTCGATGAAAATTTGCTGGCTTGCAACTTACTAGAAGAAGGCCATAGCATCGGTCATGTATCGACAGCCAGTGATAGCAATGAGTATGACTCTTAATTAGAGAATAACGGTGTGGGTCGAGGAGTGCCCCCAGTCTAAAGTCCTATAGCTAGAATTGAAGAAGTGCATGAGAATGTGGAGGAAGGTGAAGGAGTAGACCATTACGATGTTGATACAGGTCATGAGCCCACCCATGACGATGGGGATGATGACCACGGTCTTCTCTGGAAGCAACGACCTAAGATAAGGATTGTCCCGATGCGAACTTCGATGTAGCACCCGCTACCCACCATGGTAGAAAAGATACATGTCCTATTTCCTGAGGACATCTATGCTAATTTTAGGCCAATTCCTGACGAATTTGGTTCTTTAGGCCTAGGCAACATGAGCACTAAGGATATTGACTCCCCTATTCGTCTATAGGATGAATTGCCAACTACCGGCATAAGGGAGATTACCCTTGTCAACAAAATCCAGATCAAGGGTCTATCGGGGGGACACTGGGACACAAACACATGCACGCACTACACTTTGCATAGTTTGCATCATACTTTTATCCTACTAGGTCTAACTCGCCCTTGTTTCATTTAAAGGTTTAATGAAGCACAGATCCATGTACAAGTGCCAGACTAGTAGGCACAAGAGGCATAATTCACGTACACATTCTCGCAGTTTAGGTCGTGATTCTGATACTAGTAAATGCTCAAGCTGAAACCGAGAGAGGCGAGAAAGGAGCTATCAGTCTCATGGTTCGTCCTCAGGACGCAAGTCTAGATCCAGGTCTCCTCTGTCTAAAAGTTTGGACAGATTCTCTAACCGACCTGATGACATCCTGCCTGGTGATGTTTCTTGTGCCCTCTCTTTGGCTTCTCTCTCTACATAGAAAACATGTAGCCTCGTGCACCTTGGCAGTCCGAGCAATCATCTGAACTTATTGCTACCGATTCTTCTCGTTATAGGGCCAATAAAAGAACTATTCTACCTCATGTCATCATGATAGGGAAATAAGTTGCTTCCAATCCTCAGTAGATGCCTTGAAGCATCAATTTCCAAAGAACTGCTTTGATGGAGTCAAGTTTTCTTTTGACATAAAGAATATTCCTTAGAATGTCCATGGTCAAATCACAGCCTTTGTCTATAATGCTTGTGACTAGTACTTTAAACGCAAAAGGCTAGTAGAGGTGATTTTCGAATACTCCAAAAGCAGAAAAGTTGAACTCCAAGGATTAAAGCTTGAGGCAGATCGGGACAGGCAAACCATATCTCATCTTAATGAGGAAGTCGTGGGGTTGAAAAAGTCATGAATGAATCCAAGGATAAAGTCACAAACCCGACTAAATTAGTCAAGCAGCAGAGACAGAGCCTCGAAAAGCAAATGTTACTGCCCATCACAGGAACCACATTCTATCGTCAGAAAACGAGTGTCTAACCAAAGAAGGGGAGGAGCTGGAGAAATAGCTAAGGAAAGGGAAGAAAGAAGAAGACAACACTCTTATGGCGGCTTAAAACTACTGTGAAGAGTTGGTGGATACCCGCCAGGAAAAGGACAAGGTAGAAACTCGTGCCAGGGACGTAGAGAAGCAAATCAAAGCTGCGGAGAAGCAGACTAAAGACGAATTTAAGTCGATAATAGTTTGCTACAATGCTAACATGATCAGATTCAAGAACTTGAAATGGCTCGATGAAGGTCACCCTAGGCCTATGGCCTCGGCATGGGAAGATATCGTGGACGAAGAGCACGAGTTCATGGGTGAAGCTCTGGTTAACGTGGAAAAATTAAAGTGTGAGCTTCTAGACAAGAAGGAGCTTAAAGAACTTATATCTGACGAGCTCATTCTGCACCTGGAGTTGGCTATTGGGGCTTAGAAAGACTAGTGTGAAGGCTCCGGGTCTACTCCCCAAGATGCTACAACAAGTCTCACTTTTGGGCTCCCGTCTGCCTCTATCTCTCCATCTATTATTCAATATAACTTTTATGAGCCTCACCTCTAAAAGAATGTCATGTTATCTCCCATCCTAGAAGGAAATTCTGATGGCTCCCCAGCTCACATTGAATCCAAATCCGATGGCGGTATCTTGCTAACCTCACCCATACTTGAGAAGGCTCATATGACACCAGTCGACATTGCTAATATCTCCTTTTATGTTTCTCAAATGTTAGGTCCATATGTAGTCATCACTCTCCATGAGGAAATTTCCCAACTAGGATTGATCCATAGTGGTTATGTCAATTTTCAAGACCATCCCGAGTGTTCCAGCTGGTGAGACCCCTAGCCCTGGTGTGCAAATGATCGATGCTTTGCAGAATGAAGAAATGGGTGATTTACAAGGAACTCAAGTTGACGATGTTATTGTGATGGGATCTTTATGGCCTCTCTCCAGGTCTAATATGCAGGAGAAGCTAGAATCTTAGACTCTGCTGACCAAGGAAATCAAGCAGGAGCAGGTTGAATTCATTCCTCCCCCTTTGTCTATAGCTTTGCCTGGCCAGACTACCTTTTCCCCAGTCACTCCCTCCACCCCTAGAGGCACTCAATATGTTCCTGCCGGACATCGCAAAACACTCCTTCGAAGGGCCATGGAAGTAGAGGGAGGAGTAGAAAGAAACCATGGAAGCCTGGTGCACTCTCTTTTGGAGAGGGAGCTAAGGGTAAGAAGAATAGACATAAGCATTAGATGTGGCTATTTTTTTGCCTTCTGTATATAGCCATAGGATTATATTTTGCATAGACCGACTTTGTTCGGATTCGACATCGCTTTTTTTTTCGATGCATGTTAGTAGAAACATGTTTTTCTTTTCAAGCTTTATGTCAACTTGTCTGGGCTATGAGTAATGCGCTTATTATTTTTGTTCATGCATGTGCGAACCATTTCTCTGTTGTTACTTGGCTAAATTATTAGCCTAACCTATTTGTCTTTAATCAAGTTCTATTTGAATTGTAATAGAAATTTGTGTTACGCTATATCTATCATCGAGGGCTTAACAGCTTGGGTTTCCATCTCCTGCCGCCTTTCTTTGATCGTGTACGACTCTGGTGTCCGATCGAATTTTGATCACTTAATGCGGTGGTCCGAACATCCCTCTTTGGAATGTTTTCCTCCGATTGTGCATAACTTTGGGCATTAATCAGAGTTGATCACCTGGGTTAGTGATTCAGATATCCCTCATTAGGATATTTGTTTCCGGCCGCGCCAGACATCGAGCATCGATTGGAGTTGACCTCCTGGGATGGTGGATTAGTCATACCTCTTCAGGATGTTAGCTTCGACCATGCCTGACTCCGACCGTTGATTGAGGTTTGTATGAGATCTTGCCTAACTTTGGGAAATGATCTTTCAGCTCGTCTTCTCTGGCAAGGTGTCAGTATTGTTGTACGAGGCCTCGCGTGACTCCGGGCACTGGTGTTTCATCTTGCCTTCCTCTAGGCAAGGTATTGGTGTGCTTTGCCAGACTCCGGCCAATAGATTTTGGGATGAACTGTACCATTCCAACCTCGAATTTTTATACTCCTGCGCCCAAGCCAAGGGTTGAAGGAGTTAATAGGCATCAATTTTTTAGTGATATGGACGACCTTACTTCAAGGGCTATATCATGGACCGTAGAAGTTTGGTTGGTACCTATCTCTGGGTGCCTGCATACCTGCATTATGTACATGCAAATTCATACAAGTTAACCTAATTCATAGTTTATGGTTATTTAGAGATAGATTCATAAATTCAGGAAGTCGTTTTGTTTTATATTCACAGAAAATGGCAGATTCTATCTTGTTACATGAACATTGATTAGATATTTACAAAGTTAGATTTCAAGTGAAATAGCGTCATACGTGTTCGCCATTCCATACCCTTGGGAGTGAAATCCCATCAATGGTTTCCATCTTGAACATTCTATCTTCAAGCTTATGTTCGATCACATACGGGCCTTTCCAACTCGAGCCCATATTTACGGGGCCTAGAAAGATACGTTTGAGAATGGGATCACCAATTTCAAACGTATCTTCCTAGGCCCCGTAAATATGGACTTGAGCTGGGAAGGGCCGTATGTGATCGAACATAAGCTTGGAGATAGAACATTCAAGCTAGAAACCATTGACGGGATTTCACTCGAGGCTGCTCTCAGGCTAGCTTCACCTTGCTTCTTATCAATCATGTCGAGTGACTCCAGTAGGAGTTCACTCGACCATTCTGGGGTTGTAGTGAGTCATTTGATGAGAAGGTTCCTCAGGTTCAATAGGAATCATAACCACTTATTTGTAGTCTAGGGCAAGTGGAGAGTGACCAATCGTAGACTATGGGTCATTCTATAAGCCCAAAGTGTCGAACAACTTGCCTTCGACCTTCTCCAGTCGCTACATGAGAATGGATTCAATTATTTTGATGATAGCTTCTATTTGCTCATTCGCTAATGGGTATGCTACCAATGCAAATCTCTTTCCAATGTAATGTCTACGCTAGAAATCCTTGAACTTGGAGCTATCAAATTAGGTTTCATTATAAAAAATAATCGTTTGTCGGACCCCAAATTGACAATGATGTTTTTGACCACGAAGTTGATCACCTTCTTATTACTGATCGTGGTTAGCGGCTCTACTTCAACGCATTTCATGAAACAGTTGATAGGAATGATGGCGTACTTAGTACTACCTTTGTACATTGGTTTCCCACCAATGATATCGATTCCCCACACTGCAAATGGCCATGGACTTACCGTCAGCATAATCTCTATCGGTGGGGCTCTAGGAGTTTTGCGAACCTTTTGGCATTTGTCACACCTTGGTAATCAGCTGCGACTCGATTGACGGTCGGCCAGAAGTATCCGTAGCGAAGAACCTACATGGCCAAGGTATTTCCCCCTAGTGTGGTCACCATAGGTCCCTTCATCCACTTGCATCAGGACCCGCTTGGCTTCATCCTTAGTTGTACAACGAAACAAGGGTATCGAGAATACTTTCCATTATAACGCTTCATCATGCATGTTGTTTCTTGAGGCTTTGCAAAGGAGCTGTCGTCGCTTGTTCTTCCTACTAGGAAGGATTCCTATTAGGAGTATCATCCCGAGCAGTATATTCGGCTATGAAATCTACCGACATTTGTCCTTGGATTGCTCCTTGAGGATATGTGATATTGTATTAGCTTAGCTCAATGCTCCATTTTAGTATCCGTCCAGAGGTCTCAGGTCATAGTAAGACCTGTCTCAAAGGTAAGTCAGCCAATACTTTGATCGGATGAACTTGGAAGTATGAGCAAAGCGTCTGTAACATCCCCTATCTTGAGGTCCAAAGCTACGCACTACAGATGCTGTAGTCATCTATAGTATTAACTTCTGGTGATAAAATATGGTAATGTTAAAGGTATCCATAATATCAGAAGCACATGAATATAAAACAAAATCATGGATTTAAAAAACAAATTTTTCGATTGCATTTCATAAAATTATGTTTCATGTCTAATTACATAATCCCAAATTTTCCCAGGCACTAAAAAAATATAAATATTATGAAATACGCCAAGAGCGACATATGAAGATGACCGTGATCAGAGTACTAATAGACAAAAATAGTCTTAATACATGACAACGGAAATAAAACATAACAACTCCTAAATGGCTAACATCAGCCTCCTGCTTATCTTCGAAAGCTTTATTCGTCCACCTACTAAAACCTATAAACTTCAACTCTCAACCTACTCAAATCAATTTTGAGCATCCGAGAGTTTAAAGGGAAAAATATAAACTTTGAGTTAGACATAAAGCCGGGTGTGAATAATACTATACATCTCTGTTATCTAATATTAAGTGAGACAACGCCGCTTAGCAGAATGAGTTTCCCCTCACTAATATCCTTTTGAAAACTTGTCTTTTGCAAATCAAAATCCTGCAACCAAACTGGTTAAAATAATAATAGCAATATCATGTATGCATACAAATAAGGTAATAAATGGACTATCTATCCGAACGCTATAGTTTTGTTTAGCTAACTACTAAACTATGGCTGACTCGGGCCTACTAGACAAAATAAACAAATAATCTAACTTCTTTAGACACTCTTCTGGATGGTCTGTCCCTAACTTCTCCCAGGGCCAACTGATCCTAATGGTTTAGTGGAGTCACTAATAAACTATCTTTACTCTGTATATTCCTTTCTGTGTGTAACATTATTTTAGTCTTACCTAGACAAAGCCCTATACACTGAAATTCTGGACTTATATTAGTTAGGAACTGCTAGCTAAAGTATAGGGTGCGACCCCATCCCAGTCTCATCTGGTATTCTAATATCTGAATCATTTACTTAGGATCAACTACCCATTAATTTTTCCTTGAAAACATTTCTTTCAAATTGATTTAACCCTTTAAATATACATAAAGAAGGAAAGTATATTCTATGCTTTACTCAAATCAGTTTGCCATATTATATATACTCTACACAAAACATTGTTGATGAATACATTCGAAACCCTTGTTTAAAAGCTTTAAACAGCCCCCTTTGAAAACTTTGAAAGTACCCCTTTCGATATAAGTAAACTACTTTACTTTATAACCTTAGGTTGAAAGGCCTAAACGTACCTTTCGAAACTATTTACAATAGACCTTTCGAAAACATTGAAAATACCCTTTCGAAAGCTTTAGAAAACCCTTGGACAACCTCTTTTCAGAACACTTTAAACATGCTTTTTAAAACATTGTAAACTCCATTTAAACACTAAGCTAAACCTTTCAAAAACATTAGAAAACTACCCCTTCGAAACCTTTATCATATACCTTTCGAAAGCATTAAGTCCTTTACATAAATCAAACCTTTCAACAATAGTGGGTTCAATTAAAAACATGTAAAACAACCTTTCAAAACCAGTCAAAACCTTCCCTTCGAAACCTTTGGGTTTATCCTTTAAAATCTAAAAAGTCTTAAAAGAACTAAGTCGAAAGCAATACTTTTGAAAGAAATTTCCTAAGCAAAGAAGTGGACGGTGTCGAAACCTATCCCATCGAAAGCATTGGAGAAGTGGCTTTAATTTTAAAACAAGTAATCCTTTTGAAAGCATTGCTCCGAAAGGTTGGATGCGACAACTAGAGGTTTTGACCCCTTCGAAAACTTCTTAATAAAACAAAAGCACAACCTCTTTCAAAACCTTCCTTTAAACATTTGACTAAGTCGAAAGCTATCTTATTCGAAAGCATTCTTTTCGAAAGCAAAGCAGACGCATTTCCTTTTAAAAGCAAAACAAGGTTTCGACCCCTCGAAACCCCCTGTTTCAACTCTTATACCTTTCTCTTATCTCCAATCCACTACGTACCTAGGCTTTTATGCCATGTGTATTGGTCGACTAGGATGGAGGCGGAAGTATGAAGCCGAAAGGTAGCTTCCGAAAGTGGCGAAACAACCAAACCTTATAAAAACTGATTTTTGACTTTGAAAAATAATTTCTTTTCAACTAATCTGCTTTGTTTGTCACTATATGATTGGTTGCCAATTTCTTTTTCAAAATATTATCTGAAAGTGCCGTCGAAATTCATAATTATACAATTTAAAACATTTACAAATTGCCCCTTCTCCTTTTATAAACATATAAAACATTTAATTCCCATACCTTAAATAATTTTATACACTTAGAAAAATTCTACAAAAATTCCCATAAATCACTTTTAATATGTTTTCTAACATATATAATTTTCTGACCCAAAGCTAATATAAAATGGCCATAATTAATTTTTAAACCCAATCAACCATTTTCTTCACTACAAAATTTATAATAAATCCACATTAATTCATAAAATTATGAAATTTGAAACACATCTCTAAAATATTATTTCTGACCTTACCTTAAAATCGCAAGGCATTGGGACGTCATTTAATTGGGTTTTCAAGTTAAACCTTATCATAAAATATATATAAAAAAGCATATATAATCAGCAAACATATATATCCATTTAAATAATCAAACATGGCAAATCATTTGCAAAACAATTTCGAATCTCAACTAAAATCGAAAACAATAAAAATATTAGATGTAACCTATTATTCACCTTTAGCTTGTTGTTAAGGAGTTGAGATTTGATCTTGGATTAAGTTGATTAGGCTTCCTTCTTTTGATTCTAGCTTTATCTTCTTCTTGCTTTCCCCCAAAATGGTGGCCGACCTCTCTTATGTTTTGATTTTAGTTTGTGAACGTGTAAAATGAAGTGGTATGAGGGTTTATGGATTATGAATATAAATTATTCCTTTTTCCCCATATCTATTTCATTTCAATCTCCTTTTTAGTTCATTGTTCATTAGGCATGGCTACCCTCTATTAACACAAATCTCAATCCCTTAACCATTTATATTATTTCATTTAACTAATTTAATGTCCTAAATAATGTAAATTAAAATTAGGGTCGTTACAGACTCCCCACCTTAAAAAATTTCGTCCTCGAAATTACGATAAAGTACACATCATATCAAACATAAAGTTAAAACATACCATGTAACAAATTAGGATAATCGTCTCTAATCCTATTCTCAGTTTCCCCAGTACATTCTCTTTCGTCGTCGCTACACTAGACCTTAACTAATCCGACTGTCTTATTCCTTAGCCTCTTCTTATCTCTTGCGACTATACGAACTAGCGTGCTAACTATAGTCAAATTTGATTCCACTACTAAGTCTTCTAACACAGTCAGTGCTATAGTAGTTTCTGGATCTCGAATACACTTTCTCAGATGAGAAACATGAAAAACATCGTTAACTCTTACCAAACTGTTCGGTAACTCTACTCTATATGCGAGTTTTCCAATCCTTTCTACAATAGGATATGGTTCAACGAACCTCGGTGCCAATTTCCTTGCTTCCCAAATCGAACTACACCTTTCATCGGTGATACCTTGACGAAAACAAGATCTCCAACTGAGAACTCTAAGTCTTTCCATCTCCTATCAGCACAGCTTTTCTGCTTAGATTGAGCTTCCTTTATTCTAGCTCAAATTAACTCAATATTTTCTGTAGCTTCTCTAACCAAATCCGGACCAAGAATTAACCTATTCCCGGTATCTAACCAACAAAACAAGAGATTTACATGCCCTTCCATACAAAGCTACAAACGATGTCATCCCTATACTAGTCTGATAACTGTTGTTATACGAAAACTTGACCAAGTGTAGATGGTCTTCCCACGATCCTCCAAAATCTAGCACACAAGCTCTTAACGAATCTTCTGATATCTTTTTAACTCCTTCCGTTTTCCCATCTGTTTGCGGATGGTAAGCGGTACTCATCTTGAGCTTGGTACCCAAATTCTCATGAAGACTCTTCCAGAACTCGTTAGTGAATAAAAAATTTCTATCACTTACTATACTACTAGGAATTCTATGCAGCCTAACTATATTCTTCATGAATAACTTAGCTAAAACATGTGCCACAAATGAAATGGACACTCTTGGTTAATCTATCCACTATGACCCATATACTTTCATTTCCTCTATTTGATCTTGATAAACCGTCTATGAAATCCATCGAGATAGAATCCTATTTCCATACTAGAAAATCTAAAATCTGAAGTAACCCACTTGGTTTTGGTGTTCGAATTTTACCTATTGATGGATTAAACACTGTTTCACCCACAAGCCTACACCTCTCTTCATACCTTCCTAGAAGAAACTTATTTTCATGTACTGATACATTTTAGTTCCTTCTGGATAAACAGTGAACTTCACACGATGGCATTCTTCAAAAACTTTCTTCCTAATGTTTCCTATGTTTGGAACACATAGTCGTCCTTTCTTCCTCAACCACCACTTTTGGTCAAGACTGAAATATTTCAAGTCATCGCTCTCTATTTCATCCCTTAACTTTTTGATCCGTTCAACTAATAATGGATCCTGCTTCTTCTTAGAAGCAATCTTTTTTATCATCACCGGTCGAACTTCTAAAATGACAACATAGCAGTCTCCTTATTGGATCTAGCTTTAGATACCTATTGTATCCTGCATGTAGTCAACATTTTTAAATCTTTCCACTCAATTATCATTGTCAACACTGCATTCTGATGTCTTCTTCTAAGTGCATTTGCAACCTTGTTGCCTTTTCCAGGCGTGTACTCAATACCAAAATCATAAGCGGCTAAAAACTCCAACCATCTCTGCTGTCTTATATTCAACTCCTTCTGAGAGAATAAATACTTGAGCGACTTATGATTCATATACATTTCAAATCTCTTTCCCATAAGGTAATGTCTCTACGCTTTCAACGCAAAAATTACCGCAACTAATTCCAAATTGTAAGTCGGGTACCTAACCTCATGCAATCTAAGCTGTTGAGATGCATAGGCAATTACTTTACCTCTTTGCATTAACACATCTCCTAATCCGGTTCCACATGCATCCGTGTACACCACTAAGTCCTGGTTCCATATTGCAACAACCAACACAGGTTCATTAGTCAATAAATGTTTTAGCTTTTAGAATGCCTCCTCACACTTATCGGTCCAGACAAACTTCACATCCTTTTGTGTTAGCTTGGTCATTGGTGCCGCTATCCATGAGAAATCCTTAATGAATCTTCATAATATCCAGTTAATCCAAGAAAACTCTTTATCTTAGTCGCTGTCTCGAGTCTCTTCCAACTATTCACTGCCTCGATCTTAGTCGGATCTACAGATAACCCTTTCTCTGAGACTACATGACCAAAAAACTTCACTTCTTCTTTCCAAAAACGACACTTCAAAAACTTCGTCTTACGCTGACGCTGCCTCAGCGTCTCAAGCACCACCCTAAGATGACGTTCATGCCCTCTTTCATCTTTAGAGTATATCAATATATCATCTATGAAAACTAACATGAACCTATCCAAGTGCTCTCGAAAAATTCATTTCATCAAATCTACAAAAAATGCTGGCGCATCAGTATGTCCAAATGATATTACTAACCATTCGTTCGATCCATATTTGGTTCTAAACGCCATCAAAGGAATACTATCCTCTGCCAATCTAAGATGATGGAACCCTATCGCCAAATCCAACTAGGAAAATACTTTGGCTCCACTAACTGGTTGAACAAATCGTCTATTTTAGGTAATGGATATCGATTTTTTATCGTCTTCTCAATCAACTTACGATAATCGATACATAACCTTAACAATTCATCCGGCTTCTTAGCAAACATTACGACTTCTCCCAAGGCGAACTGTTTGATAAGATAAAATTCTTGCCTTCCAAATCCCCAACCGCACCTTTAACTCCCTCATCTCGGTAGGTGTCATTCTGTTTGGCGGTCTACTTATCAATTCTGCTCTTGGTACCAAATCTATCCGAAACTCAATAGCTCGTTTCGATGGCAATCCCACTACGAGTTCAAAGACATCTACAAATTCTCTAACAATGAAAACTCAATTCAAATCGTCTTCTGACTCCATCACTAAAACAGAAATGCCAATTAGGCAGTGCTTTTGGCCGTATCAAATGGAATTAGGCAGTGCTTTAGGCCGTATCAAATTTTGGCGTGGTTAAAAATTTGATACGGCCCAAAGCCGTATCAAATTGATGAATTTGATACGGCTCAAAGCACTTCCTAATTCATGAATTTGATACGGCTTTGGGTCGTATCAAATTAATGAATTTGATATGGCTTTGAGCCGTGTCAAATTAATGTATTAAAGTTAAAAAATTAATGCATTGCACTCTATTTTTCACATTACATGTTCCCTTCTTCTACATCGATGCCTACGGTCAGCAGTCAATTAAAAATACAAATAAATGGACAAGCTTAGCACGTATAAAAATGAACATAGGATATACAATTATACAATGTTTAACACATATAAGATATACAATTATACAATGTAACCATTCCTTTCTTGCAGAGCTTTGCATGCTTCTGAACATGGAAAAATATACAATATGAGCTTTAAATATTATTATTTTTCTGCATACCTTTTTTTTATAGAATCAAAATTCCATTTTAGTTGAACTGGACATGAATTATTGACCGAAACAATCATTTGTGGTGCAACATACAAAGATAACATCTATATAGAAAAATACTGGCAGTCTTTATTTCTTTCCATTTATATGCATGAAATACTCTGATACCTCTGATGCGCTTTCGTAACCACCTTCGACGCATCTACCAAGAGCCACACCAGACAAATAGCTGCCACCAAGAAACAGTCCTTCACTCCCCAACATCCCTCCTCCATAAGAAACCAGACAGTTTCCACACTTCAAGCCTTAAACAAAGTGTTGCACCACTCTTGCAACTACAATTACAACATCTGCCTATACTTCATCTCCTGTGCATCCTTGTACATCCGTGTGCACCACTGTGCACATCAAAATAAAAAAGGAAAACAGCAAAACAAGTTCAACCATCCTCATTAATCTCCACCCACCTCACCATCAATCTGCCTCACATAATCAGTTTAAACAACCAGATTGCCTCTCCAAACACCCTTGTCCCACTGCATTCCCATACAACTAGCCATTTCCATCTCCTCCCAAATCCCTGCTACCATCAATACAAACTCCCTCCCTCACAAACCAAGACATCCACCTACAACTGTAAAAACTCAACCAAAAACTCCTTACTACCTAAACACTCTTTACCATATACCCATACATCACTTTCTCCATAATCTGCAACCTCCCCCTACACAACATTGCAACCCAACCACCTTCAACAACCTCTTCAACCAATAAACACCACCATTCAAACAATCTCAATATACAAACATCTTCCAAGCTTCACCATACTTCCCTGCCACTATCCAAATTCCATTCCATCATGCAACAAAAAAAAAATCCGCACCTACTGCCTCACCCAGATTTCAACGCCAGAACTTGAAAACAACCCCCATCCATAACCTTTCGACATTCAAACTAATCCATACCCTCCAACAATCCACTAATCCAAAACTACTACACTGCTTCCAAAGTCACAAATTGAAGCAACAATCAAATCGCCCTCACCTACTCGGCAAACCCTCGATTTTCAAATCCACTGCAAACCCCAAATCTGTAACTTGATACATCGAAATTCAACCGCGACGCAACTACGCCTTCAGTCCCTTCACCGAATTTACTTTCGATAATCACGATCGAGTTTCTTTTATAAAATAATTCCTTCCAAAATCTTTTCTTCATCAACAAGCTGTTCTTGCAGTTTCGGTATTTCTTCCTCAAGCCTTGGATTGAGATTTAGGGATTGTGAGCAGGGCGTGATTTAATTTAGGGATTTTGTAATTTAGGGATGGTGCGAAATGAAAATAGTGCGGGAAATGAAAACTAGCGCGAGCAAAATGTAGTGATCCGCGGCCTTTCAAACGTAGGGTTAGATTTTAGGTGTTGTGGGGGGTGTGGATCGCAGAGGCAATTTGATACGGCTCTGAGCCGTATCAATCAAATTTGATACGGCTTAGAGCCGTATCAAATCTCCGCTTCCTGGTGTGCCAAATTTGCTGTTTTGGTGTAGTGCATAACACTCAACAAAGCATTAATCTCTAAATTAGGGTTTTCTACGGAGTATATAATCCAATCACTACAGTCAGGGTGTCTAAATGATATTTTCCTATCATGGCAAAATACCCTAGCATCGTATTTACTTAACCAATCCATATCCAAATAATTCTTAATCCTACGAAATCAAACACATGAAAATTGTAAACAAAGGTATGACCTAACAATTCAAACTCTTGGTGGTCACATCTCTTCCCAAGAGTCACATAACCTCTCATCGAATTTGCAACCCTTAAAGAAGTAACTAGGTATAAGGGTTCTAGATTAAGCTTATCAACTAAACAATGAGATATAAAAGAATGTGTTGCACCAATATTAAATAGAAAGCTAGCTGACATACCATGAATCATAAGTGTACCTCTCAACACAGTCTTTCTCTTATCCTCTACTGTTGGCGTCAAGGTAGCTGGCTCTAATGCAAACACTTTGCCCTTTCCATCCTTGACTGGCTCCTTGCATTGGTTCTTATAATGTCTAATTTGATCAAAGTTGAAACATCTAATATTCTTCTTCCCAGTCACCTTCTTTCCATCTCCTGAGCGACAATCATTTATTAAATGCCCTTTCTTGTCACATTTATAACAGACAACCTCTATCTTTCCTTTCATAGCAGCTCCATCCTTCTGAGCTCCTTTGTTGTGGAAAAAGTTCCACTTCTGATTCTGCCCTTCTTGAACTTCCTTGGCCTTATTTCTTTCAAGAAAAGCAAGCATCTCTGCATTCCTCAAGGCCATCTCAACTACAATATAACATGGATCTCTAATATGCGGTAATGTGGCCTTAGCAAGCTCAGGCTTCAACCCACGAATGAACTTCTCATTCTGTTTAATAACAGTATCAATAATATCATAGCCATATCTCGCTAGGTCCTCAAACCTTATCGAATACTCAAGCACAGTCATGTCTCCCCGCTCCAACTTAGCAAACTTGCGGAGCAAAGTAGACTTCACAATCTCCGACATAAACCTCTCCTCAAATCTCCTTTTGAACTCAGCCCAAGTCATAGTCTCCTTATTAACTTCGATCGTAACACCATTCCACCAATACAGTGCTGCTTCTTATAGCTGTCTAGAAGCGAGTCTCCTCTTCTGCTCATCATTGAGCCCCAAATCAGAGAAAATCCTCTCAAAATGAAGTGACCAATTCTCCACTTCAATTGCGTCTTCGGTACCAATAAACGGCTTTCCTCCCAGCCGAGCATAATCTTTACTCAAAACAACATAGTTATTCACCACTAGAGCTTCTTGATTTCCTCCTCCAGCGTTTCCTCCAACTACTCCAACAGCAACTTCCACTTACATCATGTTTAAAAAGAACTGATACATAACTTCCATATTTACTTGCGGGGCACTAGCACCCATAATTGCAGCTTATGCCTGACTTGGGTTCCTCTTGGTAATTGGTCTGGCATTTCCATTAGTCGTGGCACTTCCGCCACCAAGGTTAACTCTTCCACTTCTAGCATCCATATCTGCATTCGAGTCTTTGTAAGATAAAGAAGAATAGCCTAATAGAGATGGGAGAATAGAGATAAAGCATATACTTATATATAGCAAATACAAGTACGTTACTATAGGGTTATCCTATACCTCGATCTTTTCTCTAATTCCTTAGGACTATGTTTTCAAAATTATTTTAAGTTTAAAGCTTTTCATGAAACTATGCTCTAATACCAAGTTGTAACATACCCTATCTTAAGGCCTAAATCTAAGTGCTATAGATGCTGTAGTCATCTATACTATTAACTTACCATGACAAAATACGGTAATGTTAATGGTATCCATAATATCAGAAGCACATGAATACGAAACAACATCACATATTTCAAAAATAAATTTTCTGATTACATTTCATAAAATCATGTTTCATATCCATTACATAATCCCAAACATTTCTCAAGCATTGAACAAATATAATTTTTACGAAATACACCAAGAGCGACGTATAAAGATGCCCCCTTGGATGATCAGAATACTGAATAGGCAGAAATTATCTAAATGCATCACATCGGAAATAAAAACATAACAACTCCTAAATAGCTAACATCAGCCTCCTACTCATCTTCGGAAGCTTTATTTGTCCACCTACTAAAACCTGTAAACCTCAACTCTCAACCTAATCAAATCAATTCTGAGCCCCCGAGAGTTTAAGTGGAAAAACATAAACTTTGAGTCAGACATAAAGTCAGGTAAGAATAATACTATACATCTCGGATATCTGATATTAAGTGAGACAACACCGCTTAGCGGAACGGGTTTCCCCTCACTAATATCCTTTTAAAAACATATCTTTTGAAAATCAAAATCCTGCAACCAAACTGGTTAAAACAATAATAGAAATATCATGTATGCATACAAATCAGGTAATAAATGGACTATCTTTCCGAACACTATAATTTTGTTTGGCTAACTACTAATCTTTGGCTGATTCAGGCTTACTAGACAAAATAAATAAATAATCTAACTTCTGTTAGACACTCTTCTGGATGGTCTGTTCCTACCTTCTCCTATGGTCAACCGATCCTAATGGTTTTGCGGGCTCACTAATAATCAATCTTTATCTGTATATTCCTTTCTTTATGTAACGTCATTTTAGTCTTACCTGTGGAAATGCCCTACACACTGGAATTTTGGACTTATATTAGCTATAGGATACTAGCTAAAGTGTAGGGCGCGATCCCATACCAGACGCAACCGGTATTCTAATATCTGAGTCATTTACTTAGGGTCAACTAGTCTATCAAATTTTCTTTGAAAACATTTCTTTCAAATTGATTTAACCTTTTAAATCATACTTAAATAAGGAAAATATATTCTATGCTTTACTCCAACCACTTTGCAATGTTATATATACTTTACATAAAACATTGTTGATGAACACATTCGAAACCCTTGTTTAAAAGCTTTAAACAACCCTTTTCGAACCTATTGATAGTACCCTTTTCGACACAAGTAAAGTACTTTACTTTAAAACCTTAGGCCGAAAGGCCAAAACATGCATTTCAAAACTATTTACAATAGATCTTTCAAAAACATTGAAAATACCCTTTCGGAAGCTTTATAACATGACTTTGCCCTTGGACAACCTCTATTCAAAACACTTTAAACATGAATTTCAAAAATATTGGAAACACTCCATTTAAACACTAAGGTAAACCTTTCGAAAACATTGGGGAACTACCCCTTCGAAACCTTTGTCATATACCTTTCAAATTAGTCCTTTACATAAACCAAACCTTTCAAAAGCAGTGGGTTCAATTAAAAACATGTGGAACAACCTTTCGAAACCATTTAAAACATTCCTTCGAAACTGTTGGGTTTAACTTTCAAAATATAAAAAGGGTCTTAAAAGAACTAAGTCGAAAGCAACAATTTCGAAAGCAATTTCCTAAGTAAAGGAGTGGATAATGTTGAAATCTATCCCTTGAAAGCATTGGAGAAGCGGCTCTAGTTTTAAAACAAAGGAACTCTTTCGAAAGCATTGCTCCAAAAGGTTGGATGCGACAACTAAGGATTTCAACCCCTTCAAAAGCTTCTTTATAAAACAAAGGCGCAACCTCGTACGAAACATTCCGTTAAACATTTGACTAAGTCAAAAGTTGTCTATTTGAAAGCATTCTTTTTGAAAGCAAAGCTGGCGCATTTCCTTTTAAAAGAAAAACAATGTTTCGACCGCTCGGAACCCGTGTTTCGACTCTATACCTTTCGCCTATCTTGAATCCACTACGTACCAACGCTTTTGATACCATGTGTATTGTTTTCGATTAGGATGAAGGTGGAAGTATAAAGTCGAAAGCGAAAGTGGCGAAATAACGAAACCTTATGAAAACTGATTTTTTACGTTAAAAAGTAATTTCTTTTCAGCTAACCTACTTTGTTTATCAACATATTATTGGTTGCTAATTTCTTTTCCAAAATCTTTTCAAAAAGTGCTGCCAAAATTCAGGATTAAACAATTTAAAACATTTACAAATTGCCCCTTCTCTTTTTATGCACATATAAAATATTTGAGTCTCATACCTTAAATAATTTCATATACTTATTAAAACACTTAGGAAAATTCTACAAAAATTCCCATAAATCACTTTTAATATGTTTTCTAACATATATAATTTTCTAACCCAAAGCTAATATAAAATAGCCATAATTAATTTTAAACCCAATCAACCATTTTCTTCACTAGAAAATTCATAAGAAATCCACATTAATTCAGAAAATTATGAAATTTGAAACCCATCTCTAAAATATTATTTCTGACCTTACCATAAAATCACAAGGCATTTAGATGTCATTTAATTGGTTTTTCAGGTTAAACCTTATCATAAAATCTATATAAAAAAGTATATATCATCAACAAACATATATCCATTTAAACAATCGAACATGGCAAATCAGTTGCAAAACAATTTCGGATCTCAACTAAAACCAAAAACAATAAAAATATGAGTTGTAGCCTATTATTCACCTTTAGCTCGTTGTTAAGGAATTGAGATTTGATCTTAGATTAAGTTGAATAAGCTTCCTTCTTTTGATTCTAGCTTTATCTTCTTCTTTCTTTCCCCCTAATGGTGGCCAGCCTCTCTTATGTTTTGATTTTAGTTTGTGAACGTGTAAATGGAAGTGGTATGAGGGTTTAGTGTATATGAATATAACTTATTCCTACTTTTCCCTTATCTATTTATGTTACCCGGTTTCTTAGCCCAGCTACGAGATGCTAATGATAGAGGTTTTTATTGAATCTAAGTGAAACTCGAGCCAATGAAAGATTGAACCAAATTGAGGAGTTCGACACATATACATCATTCGTCATGTAAGCACGGTTCGGCCTGAATGCACGGTTCGGCATACTTACATGGTTCGGCCTAAATATACGGGTCGACCTGCATATGTGGTTCGGATGTCGCCTAGCCAAAGAAAGGTGTTGTTAGGAACTCAATGAGTATTTCTTAGCTAAAGGAAAAAAGCTATAGGAGAACAGTACATGTCGCTCGACAAGGGTGGCTCAACAAATGGTGGGCCGGCCCCAGCGGAATGGATTCATTTGGCTCAATATTTGGTGTCTCGACATTGGGGCGTTCAGCATGAATGCCTTAGTCACATGCCGCTCGGCATGAAACGCTCGGCCATGAAGGGACAACTATGTGGCTCGTTGGGGAAGGCTACGCGGCTCAGTGATCAGCTATAAAGAGAGGATTAAGCAGCTTGGCCGTGGGGCGTTCGACATGGACACCTTGGCCATTTCGACTACAATCGATCGACAAGCATCCCTCAGCTGTAATTGTTCGGCAAGGCCTCACTCGACAAGAATCGCTTGGCAACCACCGTTCATTATGCTTGGTTCGGCATACAGATGCTGTCTATTGTGGGCCAAGGTACCTTGTCCTTAGGCATGTGTAGGAAGTCCAGTCTATCTTCATCTATAAATAGAGGGGCAGGGCTGCAGTATAGAGGGACCTTTTTTCTAGATCACAGGGGAGACTCTGCCATTTTCGAGACTCATTTCTTTTCTATTAAAACTTGTATTTAAGTTAATGGTATACATACTGTATCCGTGTTCAATTATTTGAAGAAGTAATAAAGATTACGATCAAAGTGGACGTAGACAGTTACATCGAACCACTATAATTCTGGTGTTCTCATTTCTTATAGATCTTATTGCATTCTACTGTGATATTCCTCAGTTTTAATTTACTTTCTTCATTAACCCCTCTACACAATCCTATTCAAGGGTGTTAGTATCCAATTTTGGTGCTTTCACTGAGAGCTGAACTCTGGCCGTTAGGATCTGCTTTGTTGCTACTGGATTGAAGGAATCCCCCAAAGAAGATCCAACTTCATTTATAAGAAGTCCATTGATTCAACTCAGAGTACCTACCAATAACTCAACAAGGGGAAGACCGTGTACCTAAACCAAAACAGAAGTTTAACAAGTAGGACCCAGCAATCAATAAGCTACTCCAGGTGCGTGGACCACCGCCTTCCTAAACCAAACAGAAGTTGTCACTAGAACGGAGCTCAATAAGATGATGAGAGAACTCGTGGAAAGCAGTAGACAGCTTAATGAGCAAATTCAACAAATCGCCAACCTCATGACTCAACTTACTCAAAAACAGCATCAGAATCCTGGAGGAAGTCCTGCTGCCTACTCTTCGTCCGACAGCTCCACTTCGTCTAATGAACCACCCAGCCGTAGGCGCCATAGAACTGAAACAACGCAAACAGGTGCGGCTGAACAATCCATCAGGGATGGTCCAGGTTCCCTGACTGGGGACATAGCCCCTCATTTACACCAGGGTAATCATACTCAAGTTGGAACAGGAAACTTAGGATTCGGAGCACGAGTGGAAGCTGGATGATCGGCTCATCAAGGTCACAATGAAGCAGGTCCCCAAGACACGCATTTGGTAGATCGCCATCCAAGGAGGCACCAACCGAAACGGTCCCGGAGGAAATATTCGAACTTGCCATCTTCCATACAAACCCCAAACCTATAAACCATGGTCAGACAGCTGATGATAGAAAATCAAGGTTTATCCAATGATGATTAGGGCATATCTAGGAGTCACACTCCATTCACAGATGCAATCGTAAAGGCTGAGTACCTTAGGAAGTTTAACATGCCGACTATTCCAGCCTACGAAAGGAAGACTTATCCCCGATAGCATGTAATGAGATATGAGTGGATGATGGATTTAACTAGGGCAAACAATGCAACTAAATGTGGATGCTTCCCAATAAATTTATCTGGAATCGCTACCATATGGTTAGCCCGATTTCCCTTGCGGTCTATATCCAACTTTGATGAGTTAGCAACGAAATTTGTGGAGCAGTTCAGGATTCATGACACTCGTCCCAAGGACATGATGTCCTTGTCCAGTATAATCTAGGCTCCAGGGGAGTCGTTAAAGGAGTGCTTACAAAGATTTCACGTTGCTACTACTGA
Organism: Allium cepa; assembly: GCA_030765085.1. Taxonomy (NCBI): domain Eukaryota; kingdom Viridiplantae; phylum Streptophyta; class Magnoliopsida; order Asparagales; family Amaryllidaceae; genus Allium; species Allium cepa. Next base: position 242,276,614 of record CM060944.1, read on the forward strand.
AGTTAGAAACTCGAATGATCATGCTATACAAATGGCCGTGATGTGAGGAGTAGATCCAGATTCGGAGTTTGGTGATTGTCTGGCAGGAAACCTCTGACTACACTAGAACATTTTTATTCAAAGGCGCATCAATTTATAAGAAGAGAGGAAGTTAAGTGGCCGAGACGAGACAATTCACCAGGGCCTGGCAAGGAGACTGTGCAAAGCAACATTACTGTGAAATAATCTGGTGATAACTCTGGAAAAATCCAGGTCAATGTTCAAAAAAAGCCATAGCAATATAAAGGATCTAGAAAAGGAAATCCTAAAAAGAAAAGGGAAGCAGGAAAGCGAAAACCAAGGATCCCAACTTATAACCAATACACTCCTCTAAATGCATCTCTAGAAAGTATTTACCTATCGACTTGCAATACTTTTCAATATCGAAAGCCATGCCTAAAAGAGTCCACTGAGGAACAAAAGCATACTGGGAAGTGTTGCCGCTTCCATGAGACTTATAGGCACAATACCAAGGATCGTCGGCACCTCCACGATGCTATAGAAAATTTGATTCGGCAGAAAAAGTTACGGGAGTTTGTTAAGAATCCGTAGGAAGGCGGACAAGGAACATCAGACCTCGGTCGTGGGCATGCTCCACGCCATCCTGAGGAACCTGCTCGGACTGTAGGTAGACTTGTCATAAACAAGATAGTTGGTGGGCCTCACCTACAGACAAGAATTGGTAAGAAATGGAACTCTATGCTAGTTCCTTGAGACGCTGATTTTGAATGCTGCTCGAACTTGAAAGATGAGATTCCAGGAAAACATCAGCAAATGATGATGGATGATATAGTGTTTAGAAGTAGAGATGCTGATCGGGTATTGGCACCTACCATTGACCCAATGGTCATCTCGGCAACGATTGGGCCAGCATTTGTGAGATGGATATTGATTGATTGTGGAAGTTCTGTTAATATCATCTTCAAAAAATATACGACCAGATGAAGATAGAGACAAAGGATCTAAAACCATCTAAAGCTCGTATTCATGGCTTTAACGGCGTGGGTATTGATGCAGTGGGTTTTGTTGAATTGCCAGTTGAACTTGGGGAAGGTGAACGTAGGAGGGTGCAGATCCTACCGTTCATTATTTTGGATGTCGATTTCCCATTTAATGTTTTTCTGGGCCAATCGTCCTTGGCGGAGTTTCAGGCAGTTTTGGCCACGTGGTGTCTAACTTTGAAATTTTCGACAGATAAAAGAGTTGGTGTAGTGCATGGCGATTAGGAAACTGGTCATGCATGTTATGTGGCTGAGCTAAGAGAGGCCCGGCAAAGAGAGAAGGGAAAGATTGTGGATAACTCAGTCCACATTCGAGTTACTGAAAGTTGACAACTGATGCCCATGCCTTGGCTCGGGCAACATGATCGAATCTATAGAGACATAGATCCAAGGGACGATGATGAGGAACCCAAGGAAGCAAAAGCAGCACCGGCTAAACTGATGATTGACATTCCAGTTAGCCGTGTCGATCCATCACGAGGACTTAAGATTAGATCACAACTCAACCCCTTAATGATTGAGGATCTTACTGATTTCCTCCAAGCGAATCTGTATGTTTTCGCTTGGACGCATTCTGATATGTGAGGGATTTCTCCCACCGTTTCGAGTCATATGTTGAACATAGACCTGAAATACATGCCCGTGAAGTAAAAAAGGAGAGGCATGGACCCGGAGAGATCCACTGCTCTTAGAGAGAAGATGGACAAACTCAAATCCAATAGGTTCGTCTGCGATGCCCTCTACTCAGAATGGGTCTCTAACCTCGTACGAGTGAGTAAAGCGAATGGGAAACTAAGGACCTACGTAGATTACTCAAATCTGAATAAAGCATGCCCTAAGAATAGTTTCCCTTTACCCAGAATTGATCAGCTGGTCGACTCAATAATAGGACATGAGTTATAGTCATTTATAGATGCGTACTCGGGATATAATCAAATCCCGATGCACATTCCAGATCAAGAACACGCTAGTTTTGTCACAGACGTTGGACTGTACTGTTATGTAGTGATGCCTTTCAGATTGAAAAATGCAGGAGCAACATATCAACGTCTGCTGAATCGGATGTTCAAAGATCAAATTGGTATGACAATGGAAGTCTACATGGATGGCATGCTCTTGAAGTAACGGCAGTCAAATGACCACATTCGAGACTTGGCGGAAATGTTTGATTTACTCAGGTATTACGAAATGAAAATCAATCCACTAAAGTGTTCCTTTGACATTGCGTGAGGAATGTTTTTGGGTTTCATTGTTAATGCAAGGGGAATTAAGGCTAACCCAAAAAGGATCCAGGCTATTCGAGACATACAAGTGCCCAGAACTATAAAGCAAGTGCAAAGCCTGAACGGAAAAGTGGCCGCATTTAGTCGATACATATTCAGAGCGACAGACAAGTGTATTCCTTTCTTTTATGTGATAAAGAAAGGAAAGAGAAATTTCGAATGGACGCCAACTACGAGGATGCATTCCGAGATCTGGTAAGACATTTGGAAAGTCCCCTGTTGCCGTCAAAGCCTATAGACCATGAAGTGTTGTATGTATACTTGGCCGTGTCTCAATACGCCATTAGTACGACCTTGATTCGCGAGGAGGACCGAGTCCAAAAGCCGCTGTACTATGTTAGTAAACGTTTAACGGGGGTAGAGAGCAATTATCCTAAAATCGAGAAGCTAGCTTACTACTTGGTGATTGCATCATGCAAGCTTCGCCCGTACTTTCAGCACACCCGATCAGTGTTTATACCGATCAACCTTTGCGACAGGTGCTCCAACGACCCAAAACCTCTGGAAGGTTTCTTAAATGGAACATTGAGTTGAATCAATTCGATATCACATACCTATCACGGAGGGCTATCCAAGGGTAGGTGCTAGCGGACTTCATTGCAGAATTCACTATATCAGACATGCCAAGTAGTAAGGATGTTATTCCCCCCATTCGATGGAACAATACACCGATGGGGCATCTAATGACTGTTTTTTTGGGGCTGGTGTTATTCTTGTAACTCTCGAAAACCGATCGATTTGTTATGATTTTAAGCTCGATTTCCTAGCTATAAATAATGAAGCCGAGTATGAGGCATTGATTGCTGGCTTGAAACTTATCAGGAAACTTGGAGTAAAATCGGTTGAAATCTTTTGCAACTCACAATTGGTGGTGTACCAGATGCGGGGAGACTATCAAGCAAAGGGGCGGAGACATGCCCCATATCTGGCTCGGATTCAAGAGCTATTGGCAGACCTCGAATATTAAGATAATTCACACAACCCACGTGAACAAAATGGGGAAGCCGATTCATTGGCAAAATTCGCAAAAACTGGTGATGCACAACAGATTGGACTGGTTCTCGTTGAAATCTTACATGCTCCGAGTATAAGTGACATGGTAGTAGATTTTGTGTTAGAAATGGAAATCTAGAAGGATCACGGATAACCTCATTCAAGCAATACCTACTATACGGGGTTTTGCCTAAAAAAAGAACGAAAGACGACAAGTCATTTGCAAAGTGCCACAATATGTAATGCAGGACGAAATAATGTATCAGAGGGGATTCTTGGTCTCCTTACTTCTGTGCATTTCCCACGGTGAGATAAACGGGTCTTAAAAGAAGTTCATGAAAGAGAATGTAGCGACTATACCGGGGGCAGACATTAGCAAAAAAGATCCTCCGCTATGGATATTATTGGCCAACCATGAATTGGGACGGCACGGACTATGTGCGAAGATGTGACAAATGTCAAAAATATGCGAAAATTCCAAGAGTTCTGCCAACAGAACTCACACAAATGGTGATTGCAACATGGAGGATCGATATAATTGGATCCTTGCCAATTTCCAGAGGTGGTGCAAAATATTATTTTACCAAGTGGGCGAAAGCAGAATCCTTAGCTACAATCACTACCAAAAAGGTCATTAATTTCGTTGTACAAAACATCATATGCCGTTTTGGCCTCCTATGAACTATCGTCACGGACAACGGAACTCAATTTTGAGAGTAAGGAGTTCAAAGAGTTCTGCCAAAAGTATCGCATCAAGAAAAGATTTGCGGCAATCGCTCACCCTAAAGAGTATAGATAAGCTGAAGCTTTAAATAAAATAATCAAGTTGATATTAAAGAAACATTTGGAGAAGGCTAGAGGCAAGTGGGTGGATGAGCTTCCGACAGCGTCTAGGCCTACAAAACCACCCATAAGTTCGCGAACTGGTCCATTCACATTGGTATACGACACTGAAGCTGTGATACCCGTGGAACTTGAAGTTCCTTCTCATTGGGTTGCTCATTATGATCTTAGGACGAATCATAATCTCCTACTGGAATCACTGGACTTTGTTGACGAAAAACGAGTAAAAGCTGATTTAGGGGTGGCTGCATATAAGCACCGGGTTGCTCGACATTATAATGAAAGAGTTCGACCGGGAATTTTCGATGTGGGTGATCTCGTTTTGAAGCAATTTTTTCCGACCCCAACACATCTGAATCCCACATGGGAAGGTCCGTATGTCATCGAGCGGAAGTTTGGAGAAGGAACTTTCAAGCAGCGACCGAAGACAGTGTGACACTTCCCCGCACATGGAATAGCGAGCATTTGCGTCGTTATTACACTTAGTTTATTTATTTTGCGTTTTAATTGCAATTATTTCCAGTGTATGTTTATTTTTTTGTTCTTAGTTTTCGGCATGTAATAAGACAGTTCAGTTTGTTTCCATTTGTTATGATCAATAAAGGCTTAAAGCTGTCTTTTCCATGAACTATTGATGTTTCCATATGTTACAATTTAGTAACAAAAATTAAATTACATTATTCTGTCTGACATATGAACGTGCACAAAAGCTTCAAAATCTCTAAGTCCCTAGAGTGGAGACTAGAGTACTTTGAGTCCCCAACGTATGGACTAGAGTATAAACGACTTAAAAATCTCTATGTCTTCAGAGTATGGAGTAGAGTAATCTGAGTCCCCAGAGTAAGGACTAGAGTACTCTGAGTCTCCAGAGTGCAGACTAGAGTATAAACTACTTAAAAATCTCTAAGTCCCCAGAGTGCGGACTAGAGTACTCCGAGTCCCCAGAGTGCGGACTAGAGTATAAACGACTCAAAAATCTCTAAGTCCCCAGACCGCGAACTAAAGTACTCTAAGTCTTCGGAGCGCGGACTAAAAATATTCTAAGTCCCCGTATCATGGACTAGAGAATCTACGATTCCAAAAAATTTCGAGTCATATGGAAGTGAACTGGAGCTTGTGTAGCTCACAAGATTTTGAAATTCGACAACAAGTTATACGGTAAGCTTAACAACGAAAATCATCAAAACCAAAGAAACAAAGTTTTATTCATTAGTCCAAAATAAAGTTCCGCTACAACTTCTCCTAAACTCGGAGCAAAAAAGTCTGTTTACAATGACTATGAAAATAAATAGAAATAATTACATGATCCACGCCTATTCGCATTGAATGAGGCATGATAGCTACCTTTTCGACTTCTTTTCATTCCTCGGTTTCTCTGAAGACTCCTCCCCCAGGCGTTTTCACTTGGACGCCTTGCTTACTAGGGAAGCAATGCCCGAGGAAGGTAGAGGAACTTCAAGTGGTGAGGTCCCATCGGAGAGAATACCTTCAGAGGCATGTTCAATGGATTGTCAAGTTCCACCACCCGAGGCTCAGCGTTAATATCAGTCTTCTTCTTTCCCTCTTCGATGATTTGTTCCTCCATGCCCAGTTTTGAAGTGTGTTCGGAGGTGCCCGTAATTTCAACTTCATTATGTTCTTCGACGGGCGATGGATTTTCAGATTTTTCTTCGTCAAGCGCCTCGATCACTTGAGCGTCATGTCCAGAAGTCTCCCTCGTTTGAATTGCCTCTCCCACTTTCTCCTCCCTCTCCGTGGAGACATCGCTCCGTGGAGTAGGTTCGAGGTCGGAATGTCCTGTACGAAATCGTAAGAAAAAAATTTTAGAATACATTTACTACTCGCCAAAAACGATGGCCCTTTGAACTTTAGGAAGAAAAGTTATGTACCAGTTTCTGACTGACTCTTAGCTGTTCGTGGAGTTTCACCCTCGGGAATAGGAGATAAAGGTGAATATCAAGTCCAGGCTCCTCTGGGTCATAGCTAATATGTCGCTCGAAGGGATCGAGTGATGGACGACCAGTCAGCTGAATAGGAGAAGGAACCGAGGACTCGGTTCTGGATGGACCGACAGTGTCATTTTTTCCTTTTGATGAGGAAGAGTCCCTTTCATAAAGAGCCTTTGCCGCAGATAGGTCAGTGTGCTCATTCTTGCGAAGCACTTCCTTCACAAGAGACTCCTCATCAACTTCTTCAGTTCCTAACTCAACCTTTTTAATTTTTATTAAAGTATCCCGTGCTTCAACCAAAGATTCGAGGTAACCCTCGCTAAGAAATGTTAGGTCGCGATGCATGAGAACTCAAGCATTGCACTCGGCTATGAGTGGATCAAACATGCACTTAATTCCCTTCCTACCTGCCTCAGCAGTCGCCTCGAGGCGAGAATCGATTTTCGAAAGCACCACTCTTTTGCCCTCCTCACGGGCTTCGTCCTTCAGCGCTTCAGCCTTAGCGAGCTCCTCATTGAGCTTTGTTTTTAGGAGTCGTGTTGCAACAATCTCGTGACAATATCGTTGTGACTCCTCTTGAGCGGCAGTCTTTTATTCTTTTATTTGAGGAGTAGTTCCTCCAATTCTTTGACTCGTTGAGCAAGGACATCTTTCTCCTTTTGAACGGAGTCTTTCTCTAAGGCAAAGGCGCCACAGCATTGAACCGCTTCATCAATTTCTTTTTTGTGGGTAGCCTCCAGGCGATTGACTGCCTCAGCAGTATCTTTGTCATTCTTCTGCGTAGCCTCAAATTAAGATTTATACAAAGAAGTTCTTCATCCTGGGCTTTATTGATGTCTTTGTCATGAATGGCCTCAAGCTTCAGGCGATCGATTTCATGCTTGTGCTCCGTAGAAACTTCAGAAACTTTTTCGGCCAAGTGAATGAATGCGTCATGTTGGACGTAGACATCGTTGTTGCAAGCAATGAAACTTTTTTTAACGTGCCCTGGAATAGGATGGACGTAGGAAGAAATTTTAATCCATCAAAGCATATTTTTAGAAATGTGGCTTTAAGCTCACCTAGCTTTTCTGCTATCGATGGATCGTATGCAAGGGCTGAAGAATTTTTTTTAGCCGAAACCATGGACTTCTGGTGAGGCTCATGAGTTTGCCTAATGCTTGATGAACTAGAGTATTGGTCATGAGGAGCATCAGATTGAGATCCTCTTTGAGCCGATTTCACCCTGCTTTGTTCTAGTTGAGGAGGAGGATCATTGGGGTACGAAGAATGGTTGTAAGTTTTCCTTCAAGACGATGACGCATCTCGGGGACGATAGTCTCTATCGCTGTTGTCGTCTCTATCTCGACGTTTACCGGGCCTCGAGTCTCGGCTAGAATGATGGAAGATAGAGGACTCGCGAAGGCGGTCGAATCCATGAAAGCATCCAATATCACCTGCATAGAAATTAAGTGAGGACGAATTAGAAAGAATAATATGATGGCTGAAGTTTTAGTGCGGGGTGAAGTGTAAGTATTCGTGTGTGTCCTAGTGATTTCCCCCGACGGACCATTTTTTTTTTTGCTTTACTAATTGGGGTTGACTCTCCATGTCGACCGGTCGAATCACCTACATCGCCTTTCGTAGGTGAATTAAACCTCATATCTCTGGGGTCGTCAAAACTATAATTCAGCAGGTCATCGGGGATGGTCAGGTCAGAAAGACTTTAAGTGAACCCTCTAGATGTTGGGGAGAGGGCTCTTTCTCAACCGGGGTAATTGTCACTTTCGAGGTTCCGCCCACTATCTTCTTCCTCAGTTTTTAAGCTCATTTATTTTTCCCCTTTGAAGGAAAAGGTGGCTCATCAATGTCAGGTGCATCAACCACTGGTTCCGAAACATGGCTTATATTCTCACCCGGCGCTTCTGGCACCCCAGCTTCTCTAATCTCACCCTCCTCGGATGTGTCGAGGGCACCACTTATAGGAGGCACTAAAGGTCTGGCCTGTTCTTTACCCTTCTTCGACACGGATTCGTTTGTAGTGGCACCAGATTGAAGATTTGTTCGATGACCCTCTGCCAACAATTCGAACTTTGAAATCATTTCATTGGAGATAACAGATTTGATCTCCCTGTCTCCCACATGAACGGCTCGAATGGCCTCGACGGCCTCAGAATACCCGGTAACTTCGGGACGTGGGCCGATACCTATAAAAATCAAAAGAAGTTTAGAAACAATCCACTTCGTGCTTTAGACAAATATTGGTTTAGAAATGAAACTTACTCCATTCCAGCCATCTTCTTGCAAAGCCCGGGGGGTAGCGTACATAGAACCATTCCTGCTTATATTGGGTGAATTTACACAATGCCCCCGTCGGTATCTGACACTTTGAGTGTGGCTCGAGGAATATGAATGATGGACTATCTGATCATCTTTTGAAGCGATAGATGTAGCGGATGTCACCGGGAGTAGGGAGCCTAAATAAAACGCTTATAAAGAGAATACAAGTGCCATAGATGGATGCATGACTATTGGGATGCAGCTTTGTCGGGGCGATCCCGATATAATGTAGCACTTCGCGGAGAAAGGAGTTGAATGGTGGCACGCTACCGACCAAGCACATGAATTTGTTGCAAGATGTATATCCAGTTAGGGGCAGGTGAGGATGATCTCGTCCTGATGGAACTAATATGTCGTCAAAAGAGATTCCGTGAATCGAACATAGCCGGCGAAGAGCGGTTTCGTTGATTTTTGAAGCTTAGGAATCAAAGGATTATCTATAATAATAGCTCCGTCTATCACATCAGGAGTCGGGTCAATAGTTGCAGCCGATGGGTTTGGGATATCCTGTATAGGAGTTGTCGATAGATTCGAAGTTCCCACTACTTCCTGTTGAGAACTTGGCTTAGGTTTATCTGAAACTGTGGCGGAGCTCGACTTTTTAGACATCCTCAACAAGCGTCAAATTTGGGTAAATACCTGTTTGAACTGTACTTGAAAGATAGTCAATATTAGATATAACGACTTAGATATTCCCCCATGTGATGTGTTCTAGTGCAATCATTCGAGCATAAGTGTGAAAGAATTAAAGATTTAAGGAATGACGAAGTGAGATTGAACATTAAACTGTCCTCTTCAAAGATTGCCATCACTGACCGTCTCCGACTCGCGTTTGTAGTAGTTAGAACTAGGAAGTTATCAGTCCAAACCAGTTCTATGTGCTCATGTGCTTAAGTTTATGTCATTATTCATTCTTCTATAGTTAGGCGTGAAAGTATGTGATGTTAGCATACGCTATGCTTAACTGGAGATGATTTTGGTCGTCAGTGCTGATCCCAAGACCCAAGACCGATCACCTTTCTGAACCTATATACCGAAGCACCTAACCACGAGCTACCAAGAAGCTCGTTAGATTAACAACACTGACTCACTCAACCTCCTTACCAACAATCTCTCGTCAATAACCGACCTTGTGACGACCCGCCCTTCTACTACCAGAAAGACGTATCATCATTAAGAAAGAAAGGGATAGAAATAGAAAAGAAAGAGAAAGAAAGAACAACAACATCAGAATCTCACAGCGGAACGGAAAAAAATATAATATATCACATGAATATTACATAGTTTTACATATATCAGAGTTATACAATATCAATACATATGACTGTCATACATACATCTGCCACTACACACATAAAAGATACAGTATACATCAACTACACAGCGGAACTAGGTAGATATCTACATACGTCTGGAAACTCCTGCTCCAAGCTTCTCCAGAAATCAAAGTCCAAAACCTATCACTTGGCTACTCATAAAAATTTGAGTACCCAAGAGTTTATGAAAAACAAAATATAAACTCCGGGTCAGACATGGGTCTAGTATGAGTAAACGGTTTAAAGTTGTTTAACTTTGAAAAGCATTTGAAAATAAAGGTATCACGTAAGACTTCCCACAAATAAATACGGGTAAGTTTTTACCTTACGCTAACCAAAACATTTCATAGGAAATCCAGTGATATTATAATAGTGTCTAGGGTTTTCAAGTAAATAGAAAATAGCCGAAATTGTTACATTCATTAAATTCCAGCTACTAACCACAAAAGTGGGCAATACAAATCAAAACCGTAGGGTCTCGTAGGGAAAATGGATTTCCAACAATGGCAGGGCTACTGGGGTACCGCCCGTCACAGTACGTGGCCTAGATGACCGTACCGAGGATCACTCCCGACCCCCTACAACACAAGGCCGGAACCATTCCTTACTGAACAGTCCCGAACAAGATAAACCCCGCGGTTGTTGCTAACAACCGCCCACACAGTCGAAATAAAAATGGACATCTAGACAGGGGAAATATCTTGTCCTGCTTGGGCTCGACCCACCTAACCTTGCTGCATCTCCCCTGTTTTAGCCATTTCTGGTTGATGAGGCTTGAGGCTGCAATTACCTTTAAAGAACATATTTCTTAGAATGTTCATCGTCCGCCTGACGATGCGCTGAAAGCATTCAATCCATACAAGTTTGTTCCGGGTTCGAACGAAACCGAAGGCATTATCTCGTCACACTTATTTTGGAATCACTCTCAGATTCAACGACGATAACCCTTGCATTATGAAAACACCATCTCGATCTTCATTTCAGAATTCACGACCTAACTTTTAAATTGGATCGATGTGGTTTTCGGAGAATCAAAATTGATTCTTCCGATCCCCGTCTCATCGAAATCCAAACGCCATTTTAAGGTCCAAGTTGTCTAATTAACTTAAACAGTTTAAATAATTTAAATTCAACAATAGATTTAACATAGCATTTATCATAGATAAAACATATACAAGCATCATAGATATAACATAACATATCACAGAGCATCACAAAATATCATCACATAAATATCACAATCAGATATTCAACATAACAATCCATAAGCAATTACCTTTAAATTCTCATTGCAATTAATTCAATTTAAATTAATTACTTGAGAGTTTATCTCTTAAACATGTTTAATTAATTATTAATTATCAAGTAATTACTTTTTTCCATTTCAAATTATTTAATTAATTAATCATTTCTAAATCAACTATTAAATCTTAATTATTTCATTAATTACTTATATTATCCCACAACATTTAATTAATCACTTCTTAACCGATTTGTTTAACTTTAATTAACCATTTATTAATAACCTTATTTATTAATAAATGAAACTTACTTACCTATTTATTTACTGCTAATTATCTAATTAATCATTTATTAATAAGTAGTTAAATTACTTAATTAATTGACTATTAACTATTCTTGACTCAACTTAAGTTGTTAATTGCAATTTCATTTATTACTTAAACATCGATTGATCCATTACTAATTACAATTAAAAAGTAGTTATTCTAAATTGTTTTCTAAGATAATTAAGTAATTATCATTCAATTTAATTAACACTTAAAAGCTCTTCTTTAAATTTTGAAATCCAATTAATTTTTAACTTTCAACTTAAAGTGTTAATTAAATTCATACTTACTTAAATCATTCACTGTATGACAATTAAGTGTTAAAGCATTTTTAAGATATTAACTAAAAATGTAAACTTATATTCCAATCTTATCTCATCAGTTAAATTTTAATTAAACTATAGAATTAAAACTTGTAGAAATAGGTTTTTAACTTCATCTTAATATGCATTACTGCAATTAAGGATAACTGAGTCTTTTCTGCAGAAAACTCGAGTACGGCTCCGAGTTAACCATCTAAACACCCGAGCCCTTTCCCTTATTTCTTCTCCCCTTTTTTTTTTTTACAGTAAGCTAGTTAAAGTTAAAACATAATTTGAACATCAGGTTCTAAATATAGGCACGCGATCAAAACACGAAGCATAAGCGCCATCTTCCCGAGAGCGACACGAAGCGACACTCAACGACAACCCAGTCCACCTCCAACGCCACCGTGCACGTGCAAGGCGGCACGGCACGCCACTAGCGAATGCCATCCATCCAAACAAGTCCCAAATCTCGCGACAACATGAAATCTAAACCCAAAACGTTCCCAAACGATCGAAATAAAAAATATGCCTTTTGCTCGAAAACCGAAACTCACTTCTGACAATAAAATGGCCTCGCCATCACTACAAAGACCACCTGAGCCCCTCCACTCTTGGCCACACCACGACAACACGGCCTCTACCATTCCCTCGAAAATTGTGGAGCTCGATCACGCGTGGATGCCGTACGCGATTTAATAATCGAGATGCACAAAACTTCCAGTAAAACCCTAAATAGGCCTCGTGTTCAAATTTCAATCAATAGAAAAATTATTGAACATTTTTCTTGAAATCACAATCACTTATACTTGCTTCACTTCAAATCTTAACATTTATTATCGATTCATTAATCTTAAATTTGTAAAAATGCAGATTTTAGTCACTTACTAACTGCTCCTAAATTACCCATATGTAAATCTTCATGTTTGTATTAAAAATCATCATTTACAGTAGGCCTTCAAGTTATCAACTTGAATTAGTATTCTATAACCACCAGATTTATCAATGTCTTTCTTGATTACCTGAAACCCAAGCTTCCAGTAGAATTATTTACTAATCATGTTTAATTTATTTCGAAAACCTTGTTTGATGTTTTTAGCTTTTGTTATGTTGAGAAAACAAGCCTAACACAAATTTAAAAAGGAATAACTTAAGTGCTTGATCAAGCCATGTAATCTGCATCAACTACAGAGAAACAACAGAGCACAACACGAATATTTGCAGATTTAAATTCAAAAGTCAAACTGATTCCATGCCATGAATAAATGAATCATCTTTATTGAATTTGAATAACTAAAATTTTAAATCTTGATGTTTACTCACCTGTCGTAATTCCTGTAAACAAAAGCATTGATGTAGATTATTTGAAACTTGAAACTGTCTTGAGATTGACTGTCTTTAGCTCTTCTTTTTTTTCAGGTTTGCTAATTATTTTCTTACTGAACAAATTAAATAAGAATATGTACACTCATATATATAGAAGAAATTAGGTGTATATGGGTAGGTTGTATCTAGGCAGCCTTATATTCTTGACCAGGTTGATTTTGTAATTAACTTCCTGCAATATAACATGATTTTGCAATTTCGGCTGGACATGTTTTTATGCTGAGATGATAGCAAGGACATACGCTGTTTCTAAATTAGTTTACATAATCATAATTATGTTCGACTGCATAAGGATATTTGTATGTCAGTGTACAAATCTGCAGGTCAAAGTTTTGGCTTGAATAAGAAGTTACTTATTAATAAATATTTCCTTTATTGCTTCTAGTTTGAACTATAACATACATATCTTGTCAGGTGTTATTTTATACTTGTAGGCAAACACTGTTATATATATGAAGATACTCTTGATATAAATATTTGTTTTGCATAAGAATATTTGTTTTATCTGGCTTCAAACTGAATTTTCAATATGCATATACATGTCAGGTTTATTTCCATACTTTGACTAATTTCATTTGGCTTTGAAATGAAGATATTTTATTTTGTTATCTTCTAGCTTGCATAATGTTCATACATATGTATCAGATTTTACTTTCATTTGACTTTATTTTATTTTATACTTTGTCCTTGTTTTATTCTTTGTTTACAAGCTTATTCATTCACCTTTATTTTCATTTTTATTTTGTATTTTAACTATAAATAGTAAGCTTAGATTCATGAGTTTACTTATTTATATTTATTTATATTTCATGTTTTCACTATAAATATTTAAATTATAACCTTAAGTTTTACTTATATTTAATATTTATGTTTATATTGACAAACTTTTATTTTGAAGATTATTATCCATATCAATATATTTATTTATCACATGTTAATAAGACAAAGTATTGTAATTCCATCATATGAGATAAATTTTATTTTAATTGAATTATATAAGAATGATTTTATTGTAAACATTATTGGGATTTAACTTAATTTCCCAAACCACTCTCCTTTTTAAAATACAGTTTATATAAATAATTGGCAGTATTTCCAAATCATATTTATTTTAGTATGATCAGCTCACATTTTATTTAATTAGACTAAATGTTTATTAAAATAAACAGGGCCAAAAATCCAGGGTCGTTACATTCCTTCCCCCTTAAAAGAATTTCGTCCCCGAAATTTAAAACAATGGTAATTTTAAAAAAACTGTTATATCAACCATTCAAACATACATATCATTTATATATTAGCAAACAATCAAAACAGTTTGTCCTAACAAACATCACTAGTTATCCGAACACGAATCCGGATAAGCTTTCCTAAAATTATCCAGAATTGTTTCTCGATGATCAACAATCCAAACTGGATTCCTGACCACGGTTAAATTTGATTCAACTTCCAAATTCCTGAATTACTGGTTTAACAACTAATGATGAATCAAGAACAAATTTCCTTAGATGGAATATATGGAATACACAATGAATTCCAAATATCCACTCTGGCAATTCAATTCTGAAATCTACAATATTAACTCTTTCCAAATTTTATTTACTTCTTTACATAATTTAAATATCTATTCAATCAAGCCCGTACGATGTACATATATCATTCGTACGCAAAATTAAATCCGATCGTTTGCTCGATCACACAATTTCACTTCCGAACTAGTATCGTCCGCCCGACTTCCTAGTACGGACTCAGATCTGGTTTCTTGATCCGAAACTGTCATTCTCCTTGCATAGCCACAACTATGATAGAGAATTTCCAGATCCAATCAAAATCCATATTCATGGTTCGTCGTCGAAAATCGAGTGAAAAATCCCAACTCGGACCGATAAAACTATCTCGAAATTCTGTGCTCGAATCTGGATCAAATTGTTATGCAAATAAAATAATATACGTTCATCCTACGTATTTATATTCATTGATTATCAACTGTATCAATTTCTTTTATTCACATTATTTTGATTTCTATCTACTTGGAATAATTTTCTCAATATCAAATTTACTTAAGAATTTCACCACTCATTTCTTAAATTTAATACAAGTATTATATATCTCTCTCATTATTACTCTACCACTTTAACCTTTATATCTTCTTATTTCCAATTTGAATTTCTAATTCCATGTGAATTCAATTTATCTTAACTCTGAATATTGAATTTTATTGACTATCTTTCATTTATAACTGATTCCTATCATTATTTTAAATTAGTTTCATCAACTAATTTACTATCAATTTTCAATTTGAAATTGTTTTGCTGCTAAAGTTTTAATTTCTTTTGTTTAGCATTATATATTTTCATAAGCACATATGTAAGGTTTCGATACTTACTACAATTACTTTCAACCAATTCTCAAATCATTCCTTTTAGTTTAAGTGATTTACAACTTACTTGCTTATATTTATAATCCATTTGAGCAAAACAAACTCATATTCAAAATCATCCTATTTTGCTTCCAATAATTCATAAAATTTTATCTAATCTCATTTACCTCAAAAGACCCATTTTCTTATGCAATTCGACAATATTATTGTGAATAAAAAAAATTACATAAGCTCTACAACAAATTTTAAATTGATTCCAACTCAATTTACATTTGATTCCATCTCAATTTACACTTGATTTTATCCCAATTAATTTATTCACAATCCTTACATTGCATTTTCTTTCATTTTTAAAAAAAGTTTGATTCCAAACCATTTTATTAAACTCGATAACCAATATTTTAAATAATCATCTCATAATTTACTTAAATCATTTATTTTCTTCAATCTGTTCCACCCAATAACTTAAGTTTATTCTATTATACCAATTTCCATTTAAATCTTTGATTTGATTTTGCTTTAATCAAATCCCAATTATTTACTAATATAATTTGATTAGTTTATTCTTTTATCCATTCTTTAGTTTACATGAACAATTTATTACCGAGTTTATAATAAAGTCATTTAATTTATGCTTGAGTTAGATTTGTTTACAACTCACTCCAATTCTATTTTAATTCAATTCAATACTTACTTATTTACTTAAGAATTTTATTCCATTCAATATTATTTGTAAATCGATTGAATTCATTTAAATTCAGTTTTATTCCAACTCAATTTCAGTTAAATTTAGCTACTTACCATTCTTTTAAATATTACTCATTTGAATCATTTTATCTTATAACCACAATTTCAGATTATGTATATATATATATATATATATATATATATAACACTTACTATCTTAAGGTATAAATTTTCATTTCACAATTACAATCATTTTACCTTCCAATTTAGTTCAATTTCAATTTAATTTCAACTTCAATTTTTATCTAACTTATCTCAGGTTAAACTCAAATATATTTCCTTCATTTTCATTTACTTAATTTAAATTTTAATTCCCGGATCAAAATTCCCAATTTCCTCTTATTAATATTAACTTTACTTTATAAGTTCAATAGTTGATTCATTTAAACTTTTCACATTATCTAAATAGAATTTCTTAGAGTTCAATTGTCCGGTTTTCATTTCCAAAACCATTTTGAAATGATAACTACACATATCCACTTAGTATATCCAATCAAATTTTAAAATTCCAAACACTTGTTTTCACCAAAACAAATTTTCTCTTTTTTTAAAGATTTCTAAAACAACTTGTATACCCAACAAGCCTAAACAATATCATGACCAACTATCCTGGTAGCAATCCATCACTTTAGAAACTCGAAAATGAATACTGATGATGTGGCCATCATCATCAGGACTATTTTCTAGCGACTGAAGTGAGTTCAGTGCTTCCTTACTTTCACAATTTCGTCCCAAACAATTTCCATTCAATAATATCTTTCAAAACAATACTCCATTATTGCCTTCAAATCTTTTGGAAAAACATTTCAAACATTCTCAAGATTTTAAAATTCCCAAATCCTTTTGTTTAAATTCATTTAAACACCTTTTAAATTCCCGGGACTTAAATTCTAGTTTAGTCAAATTTTAGTTATATTCATTTTTAAGCCATACTTAGACGATTTTATTTGGTAATAAACCACTCAAATTTTAAATTTTTATTTAATTATAGTATTAACAACCAAGCATCCATATATATATATATATAATTATTTTAGAAAAGTATATCAAAATATAGTTTTGGGTAAAACTATTTCATTTACCCTACTTTAAAAACAATACTGTGTCGGTCTACCTTCTTTAAGAGTTTAGAAATCCCTATCGATGAAATGGCGTCCCACACATCGACTAGAATTCTTAAACACTCAACAGATAAATCATCACAATAAAAAAAAAATTATATTCACTAACAAATACGCGCTCATATCTATTAATACACTCAAACTTATTTTAGAGTACTACTGACTCTATTCTATGAGTAATTCCTACCAGAGCCAAGGTTATCACCAACCTATGCTATGATACCAATTGTGACGACCCGCCCTTCTACTACCAGAAAAACGTATCATCATTAAGAAAGAAAGGGATAAAAATAGAAAAGAAAGAGAAAGAAAGAACAACAACATTAGAATCTCACAGCGGAACGGAACAAAATATAATATATCACATGAATATTACATAGTTTTACATATATCAGAGTTATACAATATCAATACATATGACTGTCATACATACATCTGCCACTACAGTATACATCAACTACACAGCGGAACTAGGTAGATATCTACATACGTCTGGAAACTCCTGCTCCAAGCTTCTCCAGAAATCAAAGACCAAAACCTATCACTTGGCTACTCATAAAAATTTGAGTACCCAAGAGTTTATGAAAAACAAAATATAAATTCCGGGTCAGACATGGGTCTGGTATGAGTAAACGGTTTAAAGTTGTTTAACTTTGAAAAGCATATGAAAATAAAGGTATCACGTAAGACTTCCAACAAATAAATACGGGTAAGTTTTTTCCTTACGCTAACCAAAACATTTCATAGGAAATCCAGTGATATTATAATAGTGTCTAGGGTTTTCAAGTAAATAGAAAATAGCCGAAATTGTTGCATTCATTAAATTCCAGCTACTAACCACAAAAGTGGGTAATACAAATCAAAACCGTAGGGTCTGGTAGGGAAAATGGATTTCCAACAATGGCAGGGCTACTGGGGTACCGCCCGTCACAGTACGGGGCCTAGATGACCGTACCGAGGATCACTCCCGACCCCCTACAACACAAGGCCGGAACCATTCCTTACCGAACAGTCCCGAATAAGATAAACCCCGCGGTTGTAGCTAGCAACCGCCCATACAGCCGAAATAAAAAGGGACATCTAGACAGGGGAAATATATTGTCCTGCTTGGGCATGACCCACCTAACCTTGCTGCATCTCCCCTGTTTTAGCCATTTCCGGTTGATGAGGCTTGAGGCTGCGATTACCTTTACAGAACATATTTCTTAGAATGCTCATTGTCCGCCTGACGATGTGCTGAAAGCATTCAATCCATACAAGTTCGTTCCGGGTTCGAACGAAACCGAAGGCATTATCTCGTCACACTCATTTTGGAATCACCCTCAGAGTCAACGACGATAACCCTTGCATTATGAAAACACCATCTCGATCTTCATTTCAGAATTCACGACCTAACGTTTAAATTGGATCGATGTGGTTTTCGGAGAATCAAAATTTATTCTTCCGATCCCGGTCTCATCGAAATCCAAACGCCATTTTAAGGGCCAAGTTGTCTAATTAACATAAACAGTTTAAATAATTTAAATTCAATAATAGATTTAACATAGCATTTATCATAGATAAAACATATACAAGCATCATAGATATAACATAACATATCATAGAGCATCACAAAATATCATCACATAAATATCACAATCAGATATTCAACATAACAATCCATAAGCAATTACCTTTAAATTCTCATTGCAATTAATTCAATTTAAATTAATTACTTGAGAATTTATCTCTTAAACATGTTTAATTGATTATTAATTATCAAGTAATTACTTTTTTCCATTTCAAATTATTTAAGTAATTAATCATTTCTAAATCAACTATTAAATCTTAATTATTTCATTAATTACTTATATTATCCCACAACATTTAATTAATTACTTCTTAATCGATTTGTTTAACTTTAATTAACCATTTATTAATAACCTTATTTATTAATAAATGAAACTTACTTACCTATTTATTTACTGCTAATTATCTAATTAATCATTTATTAATAAGTAGTTAAATTACTTAATTAATTGACTATTAACTATTCTTGAATCAATTTAAGTAGTTAATTGCAATTTCATTTATTACTTAAACATCGATTGATCCATTACCAATTACAATTAAAAAGTAATTATTCTAAATTGTTTTCTAAGATAATTATGTAAATTATCATTCAATTTAATTAACACTTAAAAGCTCTTCTTTAAATTTTGAAATCCAATTAATTTTTAACTTTCAACTTAAAATGTTAATTAAATTCATACTTACTTAAATTAATCACTGTATGATAATTCAGTGTTAAAACATATTTAAGATATTAACTAAAAATGTAAACTTATATTCCAATCTTATGTCATCAGTTAAATTTTAATTAAACTATAGAATTAAAACTTGTAGAAATAGGTTCTTAACTTCATCTTAATATGCATTACTGCAATTAAGGATAACCGAGTCTTTTCTGCAGAAAACTCGAGTACGGCTCCGAGTTAACCATCTAAACACCCAAGCCCTTTCCCTTATTTCTTCTCCCCCTTCTTCTTCTTCCTTTTTTTACAGTAAGCTAGTTAAAGTTAAAACATAATTTGAACATCAGGTTCTAAATATAGGCACACGATCAAAACTCGAAGCATAAGTGCCATCTTCTCGAGAGCGACACGAAGCGACATTCAACGACAACCCAGTCCACCTCCAACGCCACCGTGCACGTGCACGGCGGCACGGCACGCCACCAGCGAACGCCATCCATCAAAACAAGTCCCAAATCTCATGACAACACGAAATCTAAACCCAAAACGTTCCCAAACGATCGAAATCAAAAATATGCCTTTTGCTCGAAAACCGAAACTCACTTCTGACAATAAAACGGCCTCGCCATCACTACAGAGACCACCTGAGCCCCTCCACTCTTGGCCACACCACGACAACATGGCCCTCTACCATTCCCTCGAAAATCGTGGAGCTCGATCACGCGTGGATCCGTACGCGATTTAATAACCGAGAAGCACAAAACTTCCAATAAAACCCTAAATAGGCCTCGTGTTCAAATTTCAATCAATAGAAAAATTATTGAACATTTTTCTTGAAATCCCACTTACTTATACTTGCTTCACTTGAAATCTTAACATTTATTATCGATTCATTAATCTGAAATTTGTAAAAATGCAGATTTTAATCACTTACTAACTGCTCCTAAATTACCCATCTGTAAATCTTCATGTTTGTATTAAAAATCATCATTTACAGTAGGCCTTCAAGTTATCAACTTGAATTAGTATTCTATAACCACCGGATTTATCAATGTCTTTCTTGATTACCTAAAACCCAAGCTTCCATTAGAATTATTTACTAATCATGTTTAATTTATTTCGAAAACCTTGTTTGGTGTTTTTAGATTTTGTTATGTTGAGAAAACAAGCCTAACACAAATTTAAATAGGAATAACTTAAGTGCTTGATCAAGCCATGTAATCTGCATCAACTACAGAGAAACAACAGAGTACAACATGAATATTTGCAGATTTATATACAAAAGTCAAACTGATTCCATGCCATGAATAAATGAATCATCTTTATTGAATATGAATAACTAAAAATTTAAATCTTGATGTTTACTCACCTGTCATAATTCCTGTAAACAAAAGCATTGATGTAGATTATTTGAAACTTGAAACCGTCTTGAGTTTGACTGTCTTTAGCTTTTTTTTTCAGGTTTGCTAATTATTTTCTTACTGAACAAATGAAATAAGAATATGTACACTCATATATATTGAAAAAATTAGGTGTATATGGGTAGGTTGTATCTAGAAAGCCTTATATTCTTGACCAGGTTGATTTTGTAATCAACTTCCTGCAATATAACATGATTTTGCAATTTCGGCTGGACATGTTTTTATGCTGAGATGATAGCAAGGACATACACTGTTTCTAAATTAGTTTACATAATTATAATTATGTTTGGCTGCAGAAGGATATTTGTATGTCAGTGTACAAATCTGCAGGTCAAAGTTTTGGCTTGAATAAGAAGTTACTTATTAATAAATATTTGCTTTATTGCTTCTAGTTCGAACTATAACATACATATATTATTAGGTGTTATTTTATACTTGTAGGCAAACACTGTTATATATATGAAGATACTCTTGATATAAATATTTGTTTTGCTTAAGAATATTTGTTTTATCTGGCTTCAAACTGAATTTTCAATATGCGTATACATGTCAGGTTTATTTCCATACTTTGACTAATTTCATTTGGCTTTGAAATGAAGATATTTTATTTTGTTATCTTCTAGCTTGCATAATGTTCATACATATGTATCATATTTTACTTTCATTTGACTTTATTTTATTTTATACTTTGTCCTTGTTTTATTCTTTGTTTACAAGCTTATTCATTCACCTTTATTTTCATTTTTATTTTGTATTTTAACTATAAATATTAAGCTTAGATTCATGAGTTTACTTATTTATGTATATTTATATTTCATATTTTCACTATAAATATTTAAATTATAACCTTAAGTTTCACTTATATTTAATATTTATGTTTATATTGACAAACTTTTATTTTGAAGATTATTATCCATATCAATATTTTTTTTATCACATGTTAATAAGACAAAGTATTGTAATTCCATCATATGAGATAAATTTTATTTTAATTGAATTATATAAGAATGATTTTATTGTAAACATTATTAGGATTTATTTTAAATTCCCAAACCACACTCCTTTTTAAACTACAGTTTATATAAATAATTGGCAGTATTTCCAAATCATATTTATTTTAATATGATCAGTTCACATTTTATTTAATTAGACTAAATGTTTATTAAAATAAACAGGGCCAAAAATCCAGGGTCGTTACAGACCTATTGGGGATACGCCGAACCACACTTTCCTGTTATACTGAACCCTCCTAGTGGACCCTCACCGGGCCGTAACGCCACACCCAAATGACCGAACTGCACTCACTAACTAAAAACAAAGCGGCCACATTGCTAAACACATGATTGGCCGGTCTGCTCTTTTATTCTAGGCCGAATGCCACTCTCACTCTTGCACTATTCCCCCAAGAGACTTACCGACAAGCAAACTTCCACCTAAAGGACTGGCTCGGTGTTGTCACTCAGCCTATGTATTCTAAACTTACAAACTCCTACCGACCCACTCACACTCCCTCCTCCTTCATTTCCCAATCGTTGAACGACTTCATACCAGATCACCAATTCAACCCTACTTTCGTGATTTAACAACCACACTCCCATGATCGGTGGCCTAATGTGAACCTATTTCCTAGAGAAAACTTGGTGGCCTAAAAGGCGTGTTCCTATCCTCAATTCGTCTCCAGCGACTACTACTATCCATAGTCTGAAGAGAACTCGTGAACTCGAGCTTTATGCAACACCCATAATTTGGGTAGAGGGGTTGAGTGAGAGATTCATACCTATAGGAATGAGTTGAAGGTTGTAGGGGTCGTAGATTTGGCGGGAGAAACTTGTTTAAGTTTATTAACTAAAGGGATAATGAGGCGAATTTGTTGGAGTCGGGGAGAGGAAGGAATGTTGGAGTAGTTGCTGAGGTTCGTGAGAAAGTAGGTTAGTAAGTCTCGAAGGAATAAAGTAAAAGTGGAGAGAAGGAGGAAGAAAGTGTTCTTATAAATGGGAGAGGGGAGGTGAACGTACTATTTCCCGAAGAACCGGTTATTGTACTTTGGGAAGTCGGCTACTCGATGTACTTTCTCCTATTCAAGTGGACCGATCGTGTGGCTCGTCCTTCATATGTCGACCTTCCCAATGTCATATATAAAAAAGAAAAAAAAGAAGAGAAGAAAATAGACTCAAAACTGTACAAGGTGCTAGGAAGGTCTACCATGTTTCGACTTTCATTGTGTACATTGGACTTTTGACAGTAGGAACTGATTAATGATTCAAAGCGTGTCATGTTGCTTCACATGACACACTTTGGGGGGAAAATGTTACCCGGTTTCTTAGCCCATCCATGAGATTCTAATGATAGAGGTTTTGATTGAATCTAAGTGAAACTCGATCCAATGAAAGGTTGATCCAAATTGAGGAGTTCGACATATATATATCGTTCGACATGTAAGCATAATTCGGCCTGAATGCACGGTTCGGCATACTTACATGGTTCAGCATATATATATAAGTAGGCCTGCGTATGTGGTTCGGGTGTTGCCCGGTCAAAGGAAGGTGTTGTTAGGAACTCAATGAGTTTCGCTCGGCTAATGGAAAGAAGCTATAGGAGCACAGTACATGTCGCTCGGCAAGGGTGGCTCGGCAATTGATGGACCGACCCCAGCGGAATTGATACATTTGGCTCGGTATTTGGTGGCTCGGCATTAGGGCATTCGGCATGAATGCCTTAGCCACATGCCGCTCGGCCATGAAGGGACAGCTATGTGGCTCGGTGGGGAAGGCTATGTGGCTCGGTGACCCTTCGATCGGCCATGAAGAGAGGATTATGCAGCTCGGTCGTGGGGCATTCGGCATGGACATCTTAGCCATTTCGTTTACAATCGACGGAAAGCATCCCTCGACTATAATCGATCGGCAAGGCCTCGTTCAACAAGAATCGCTCGGCAACCACCGTTCAATATGTCTGGTTCGGCATACAGAAGCTATCTATTGTGAGCCGAGGTACCTTGTCCTTAGGCCTGCGCAGGAAGTCCAACCTATCTTCGTCTACAAATAGAGGGGCAAGGTGCAGTGTAGATGGACCTTTTTTCGAGAACACTGGGGAGACTCTGCTATTTTCAAGACTCATTTCTTTTCTGTTAAAACTTGTATACAAGTTGTTGGTATATGGATTGTATCTGTATTCAATTATTTGAAGAAGTAATAAAGATTACGATCAAAGTGGACGTAGGCAGTTACGCCAAACCACTATAACTCTGGTATTCTTGTTTCTTACAGTTCTTATTGCATTCCACTGTGATATTACTCAGTTTTAATTTACTTTCTTCATTAATCTCTCTACACAATCACATTTAAGGGTGTTAGTGACCAATTTTGGTGCTAACAATTTTCCTTATCTATTTCATTTTAATCCTTTTTTTAGTTCATTGTTCATTAGGCACAGCTACCCTCTATTAGCACAAATCTCAATCCTTTAACCATTTATATTATTTAATTTAACTAATTAAATGTCCTAAATAATGTTAATTAAAATTAAGGTCGTCACAATGTCCTCGAAGCGATTAACATGCAGTTTTCCAGCTTTTCTAGCTTTGGGTTTCCATCTTTATCCCTATCAATCATTTGCTAATCTAGTACACCGGTCTTTGGATTTGGGACTCCTTATGAACAAGTGCGACGCTCAAAGCATGCACCGACACCGTTAGGTAAACAAACAAGTCTTCATCTTCCAACGTCTTTGATAGGATTTAGTATCTCTCCAAGTGATCTACCAAATCCTAGAAAGCACCTCTACCACTCCTATATCCAAGCGAAGTTACTTTTTCCTTTTTTGAGGATGTCAAAGAAAGGGATGCACTTATCTGTGGCTCATGAAATAAACCGGCTCGGTGCGGTAACCTTAACATTCAGGCTCTAACTTCTTTCATTGAGTTTGGGGCTTCGATGTTCTTCAATGCCTCGATCGTTTCTAGATTAGCTTCTATTCCTGTTAAGTTCACTATGAAACCGAAGAACTTCCTCGATGCGACTCCAAATAAGCCTTTTAAAGAGTTGAGCTTCATTTTGTATTTTCAGAGCACATAGAACATCTCCACTAAATCCTCCATGTGGATTGTCAACTGTAGCGATTTCACCAACATATCATCGACATACACTCCCATCGAACACCCGATTTGCTCCTTAAACATGGAATTGACCAGTCTCTAGTATGTTGCTCCTACTTTTTTCAAGCTAAAGGGCATAACAAGATAACAATATAGTCCTAGGTCAGTTATGAAGCTGGTGTGCTCCTGGTCTGGGATATGCATTGTAATCTGGTTATAACCAGAATAAGAGTCCATGAATGATAATAGTTCATACCCGATTGAGTCTACCAATTGATCTATCTTCGAAAGTGGGAAGCTTTCTTTTGGGCATGCCTTATTTAGATCAGAATAGTCGATGCATGTCCTCCACTTCTCATTGGACTTCTTGACCAGAACTGGATTGGATACCCATTTCGGGTATATAGCGTCATAAATACAGTTGAAGCCGTTGTCCTTTAACTTACCCACCTCCTTCTTCGATGCAAAAAAATTGCTACGGACTCAGGCTGCGACATTTCTATTTTACAGGAACAAATTCAGGGTTCATATTCAATGTATGACACGTTATCTCCAGCAACATTTCACACATGTCGGAATACGTCAAGGTGAATACATCCAGGTTCGCCGCAAAAAAACCAGCCAGCTCTTTCTTCATTCTCATGCTGAGTTTAGGTCCGCTCTTCAAGACCCATTTAGCATCATCCTAACTCATCGGGATGTTGATCATCAACCCGCGAGGTCGCCCTTGCATTTTCTGGCTCCTTCCTTTGGTCCATATCCTTATGGAACCGATTATTCTGCCTAAGCCAGGGCTTAGGCGGTGGTTGATATGCGTCCCATCACTGTAACAAAAAACTTGCTTTTAGTTGCGTTAATTGCGGCGTTGCAAACTATATGCAATCATTGGTCAACTTATAATAACGAACAAATAAATGCGGCCAAGTGGTTTACACCAATAATTCGTGTAAATTTCCATTAATTTTCCATGGTAGATCCTTATCTCTTTTAAACACTTAAATTTTTTTGTCCTCCCTGCTCAAATTCTGTAGCCACTCATGTCTCCTTCCTTTCTCATCTTCCAAATGCCAAATTACAAATCCAAACCCAAAACCAGTTTCACCTAATCAAACTCTAAATACTTCGTCAACCTATCCCTTCAAACTCCTTATATATTTTGTATCCTTATTTGTCAACGTGATCCTAGCATTCATCGAAGAGTAGGCATCGAATAAAAGCTAGCGGAGATGGAACATAATATTAATATTCGCCGGAGAGAAGCCATCGATGGTGAATGGGAAAAGTGGATTAGTGTTTTAGTTTGCCTTATATTTGTTGAAAATTAAACTTGACTTTGGGATAGATTATTGGACTTAATTTGGGCCACAAACAAAGAAGTGAAGCTAAAAGAGAATTCTAGAGAAAGTTAGAAAGAAACATCTAGATAGAATTATCTAGATATATGTTGTCATGGTAGAAGAGGTTCTAGAATTTTCCATTCTCAAATTGTAATAAAATAACTAGAATCTAGAGTTTTCTTATCTAAAGATATTTTGTATGAAAGTTATAGAAAACTCTAGAGAATAATTGTATACCGTAGGATCAAACACATCTCCACCGTTCATTTGAGATGTGAATTACTATAAATAGGAGTGGTGTATCTCAATTGCAAGCAAGCAAAAAAACTGTAAGCCAAAGTTTGTAATAAAGTACAACTTTCTCCTTTAAAATCAATCTTGTATTTCACACTTACTATCCAATTAATCTTGAACTTGAAAATTTTCTAACATTGGTATCGGAGCGAGGTTCTTAGTCAAGAAAATATGGCAAGCGGCATGACACCATTTCAAGTTCCATTGCTAAAGAAGAAGCACTATGATGATTGGAGTATTCGCATGAAGGCGTTGCTCGGTTCACAAGATGTGTGGGATATCGTTGAAAATGGGTATATTGAACCCGTCGATATCACCACTTTATCCCAAACACAAAAGGATAATTTGAAGGATTCAAGAAAGAAGGATCGTAAGGCTCTTACTCTCATTCATCAAGGCTTGGATGAATCTATGTTTGAGAAGGTAGCAAGTGCGCAAAGTAGTAAGGAAGCATGGGAGATTTTGAAGAATGCATTCAAAGGCATCGATAAAGTGAAGAAAATAAGACTACAAACTATGCGAGGTGAGTTTGAAGCTTTACATATGAAATCAACCGATTTGATTGATGATTATTTTTCATGAGTTTTGGCATTAGTAAATCAAATGAAAAGATATGGTGAAAAATTGGAGGACTCTGGAGTGGTCGAGAAAATTCTACGATCTTTAGATTCAAAATTCGATTACATAGTTGTAGCTATTGAAGAATCTAAAGATCTAGAATCCGTGACTGTTGATCAACTCATGGGATCACTTCAAGCCCATGAAGAAAAATTAAAGAAAAGGGTTAAAGAAGAGCCATTGGAGCAAGCTCTTAAAACCAAACTCACCTTAAACGAGAATGAAACATTTAGAAATATAAGAAGTCATAGCCAAAGAGGAAGAGGTCGAGGTCAAAGCTGTGGAAGAGGTGGTTACAAATTCTTCAATAAAGAGGAGAGAAGCCAAAACGCATATGCTATAAGAGGTCGAGGAAGAGGAGGAAACATGAAACAAAATGGAAGACCAAGGTATGATAAAACACAAATTAAGTGTTACAATTGTGATAAATTTGGGCATTTTGCTTCCGAATGTAGATCTACTTCTAATAAAGTTCTAGAGAGATCTAACTTTGCTAAAGAAGAGAAAGAATATTCTACACAACTTTTGGCACAAAAGGGAGATGCATGTGGTGATAACAATACATGGTATTTGGATACGGGGGCTAGCAATCATATGTGTGGAAGAAGGAACATGTTCACGGAGCTCGACGAATCAGTAAGTGGAAACATTTATTTTGGTGATGAATCTAAAATTCCAGTTAAGGGAAAATGAAAATTATCAATTCGCTTAAAAAATGGAAAACATGATTTTATCTCTAACGTATATTATGTGCCTAATATGAAAAGTAACATTCTAAGCTTGGGGCAACTTTTAGAAAAGGGATACGACATTCATATGAAAGATCATAGCCTTCTCATGAAAGATGCTAAAGGAAATCTGGTTGCTAAAGTAGAAATGTCAAAAAATAGAATGTTTCCACTCCATATTTCAAATAATATTGCCAAATGTTTAAAAGCATGCTATAAAGATTCATCATGGCTTTGGCACTTGAGATTTGGACATCTTAATTTTCGGGGTTTAAAGTTGTTAAAGAATAAAAACATGGTGAAAGATTTACCACGAATCGATCATATGAATCAACTATGTGAAGGATGCTTATTTGGAAAACAACCAAGGAAAAGTTTTCCAAAACAATCCAACACAAGGGCTAAAGAACCACTAGAGTTAATTAACTCCGATATTTGTGGTCCAATAAAACCGTGCTCACTTGGAGAAAGTAATTGCTTTGCTTTGTTTATTGATGATTATAGTAGAAAAACTTGGGCCTATTTCCTTAAACAAAAGTTCGATGTATTTGATGCTTTTAGAAATTTAAAGCTTTTGTAGGAAATGATAGTGGTTATAAGATAAAAACCTTGAGGTCCGAACGAGGTGAAGAATTTACCTCTAAAGAATTTGAGAAATTTTGTGAAGAAAATGGAATTCACCGTCCCTTAACCATCCCGTATACTCCACAACAAAACGGGGTCGTAGAAAGGAAGAATAGATCTCTACTTAATATGGCACGGAGTATGTTGAAAAGTAAGAGAATTCCAAAAGAATTTTGGTCCGAAGTCATTGAATGTGCAGTGTACTTAGTTAATCACTCTCCAACTCGAAGTGTGTGGAACAAAACTCCCGAAGAAGCTTGGTGTGGAAGAAAACCATGTATAACACATTTGAGAGTATTTGGAAGCCTAGCATATGCCCATGTGCCGGATCAAAAGCGTTCCAAATTGGATGATAAAAGTGAAAATATATATTCATTGGCTATGACTCAAGGTCAAAAGGGTATAAGTTACATAATCCTATAAATGGAAAAGTTGTTGTTAGTCGAGATGTGGAGTTTGATGAAGAAAACACTTGGGATTGGAGCACACAAGAAGATGATTATAATTTCCTTTCCTTTTACGAAGAAGAAGAAAGCAGTGATGTGCAAGAAGAGCCGACTAGTCCAACACCGTCATCTCCATCAAGCACTCATCAAGAAACTCCACAAGAAGAAAGCTCAAGTGAAAGGATGTCGCGCATGAGATCATTACAAGAACTATACGAGGTAACACCACTTTGTGATAATATTACTTTATTTTGTCTTTTTTCAAATTGTGAGCCAATAGATTTCGAAGAAGCAAAACAAGACAAAAGATGGAGGAGTGCTATGAATGAAGAAATCAAATCTATTGTGAAAAATGATACATGGAAGATGGCTGATTTACCTAAAGGACACAAAGCTATTGGAGTAAAATGGGTATACAAAGTAAAGAAGAACGCTAAAGGAGAAGTTGAAAGGTACAAAGCTAGATTGGTAGCAAAGGATACAAGCAAAGAGCAGGTATAGATTATGACGAGGTATTTGCTCATGTTGCCCGTTTAGAAACTATAAGATTATTAATTTCTTTAGCGGCTCAAAACAAATGGAAAATATATCAAATGGATGTGAAATCAGCTTTCTTGAATGGTACTATAGAAGAAGTTTATTTGGAGCAACCACTTGGTTATAAAATTAAAGGACATGAAGATAAAGTTTTAAAATTAAAAAAGGCACTTTATGGTTTGAAATAAGCCCCTAGAGCATGGAATACTAGAATTGATAAATATTTTCTAGAAAATAACTTTATAAAATGCTCCCATGAAAACGCTCTTTACATAAAGACAAATCAAAGTGTAGATATCTTGATTATATGTTTGTATGTGGATGACTTAATCTTTACCGGAAATAATCCACAAGCATTTGAAGATTTTAAGAAGGAGATGAGTTTAGAGTTTGAGATGACCGATATTGGAATCATGTCATATTATCTTGGTATCCAAGTAATTCAAAGCGAGCATGGCATATTTATTTCACAAGAAGTATGTGCAAGGAAATAATGAAGAAATTTAAGATGGATGGAAGTAAACCAGTTAATACCCCAATAGAATGTGGAACAAAGCTCTCAAAATATACCAAAGAAGAACATGTGGATCCCACACTATTCAAGAGTTTGGTTGGTAGCTTAAGATACCTCACATGCACAAGACCCGATATACTTTATGGTGTTGGACTCATTAGCCTCTATATGGAAGCTCCTACAACATCACATTTGAAGACTGCAAAAAGGATTCTTCGATACATTAAAGGTACCATTGATTTTGGTTTCTCATACTCAAGTTCTAATAATTTCAAGTTAATTGGTTACAGTGACAGCGATTGGGCTGGAGATGTTGATGATCGTAAAAGTACGACTGGATTTGTCTTCTTCATGGGAGATACAGCCTTCACCTGGAGCTCAAAAAAGCAACCAATTATGACGCTTTCCACTTGTGAAGCTGAGTATGTTGCTGCTTAAACTTGTGTTCGTCATGCTATTTGGCTTCGAGATCTATTGATGGAGTTGCATATACCACAACACAATGCAACATAAATTTACATGGATAATAAGTCAGCTATCGCTCTAGCCAAGAATCCCGTCTTCCATGAACGAAGTTCACACATCAATACACGTTATCACTTTATTCGAGAGCAGATTGCAAAAAAGGAAGTACAAGCAAAGTTTATTAACTCAAAAGAAAAGGTAGCAGACATTTTTACAAAGGCATTAAAAAATGAAGACTTTCAAAGACTGCGGAAGATGCTTGGAGTGACAAAGTCAAGTTTACGGAAGGATGTTGAAAATTAAAATTGACTTTGGGCTAGATTATTGGACTTAATTTGGACCACAAACAAAGAAGCAAAGCTAAAAGAGAATTCTAGAGAAAGTTAGAAAGAAACATCTAGATAGAATTATCTAGATATATGTTGTCATGGTAGAAGAGGTTCTAAAATTTTCCATTCTCAAATTGTAATAAAATAACTAGAATCTAGAGTTTTCTTATCTAAAGATATTTTGTATGAAAGTTATAGAAAACTCTAGAGAATAGTTGTATACCGTAGGATCAAACACATCTCCACCGTTCATTTGAGATGTGAATTACTATAAATAGGAGTGATGTATCTCAATTGCAAGAAAGCAAAAAAAATTATAAGCAAAAGTTTGTAATAAAGTACAACTTTCTCCTTTTAAATCAATCTCTCATTTCATACTTACTATCCAATTAATCTTCAACTTGAAAATTTTCTAACAATATTTGGTAGCAACGATAATTGCAAGTTGAGGTTCCCTCGTTGCTGATTAATGTTGCTCGGTCAACTCTGGCTTGTGATTTCTAAATTGTTGATTTCCACTGGCTTGCTTATTTCATTTGGTTTGTGATTTCCACTTGTTTGTGATTTCTAAATTGTTTCCAAGTTGATTTCCACCGGTTTGTGATTTCTAAGCATAATCAAACCAACTCAAAATATTTGAGAGAAACTGTATGATGAAACTGTTTGTGATTTCTAAGCATAATCAATCATTTCTATTGTGGTTCTTTTAAGTGAAATCATTTAACCAATTCTAATCAATTCCAAGTTTTCAGCATTTCTTCTATCTGCGTTATTGTATAGCCTTAGTTATTTTAGATTTATTTTAGGAAATTGTATGGTGAAGAGGAGTACTGTCAGCTGGTCAAATTTAATCGTCCTTTACTTCCCGATATATGATATTTATACTAAACCATAGCTGATTGAATTGTGTTTATATCTGACTTGCTTTTTATGCTTGATCACATACTGTAGTCCCAAATATACTTGTTGTTTGGTAAAGGTTATGTTCCTATCCTAGGTAACTCGCTTTTTTTTGGTTTATCACATTACCGTTTATTATGCATAGTATGATATGCTGTGCTTCTTTAATAATCCGCGTCAGTATTGCTCCCATGATCTCAGCCTTCCATTCTGCTCATCGGTGCAGATTCTTTTATTTTCTGTGTTTTGGATTACTAGCTATTTGGGCTCTTGTATATTAAGCCCATCTTTGTTTCATATATAAAGCATCTGTTGTACAACATTATTGTACAGAAAATTGATTTGAATAAAATAGATATTTTTACATTTTTCAATATATACAATCTGTGATATCTGGTATTTCGTATTATGGTATCAGAGCAATAGAAAGCCTAACGGCATATACTTTTTCCTTAAAGATCAGCAAATTTCTTGCATCATCTCTTTTATCACAAGATTGATATATCTTTCATCTCCTCAGTTAAGATTCATCATCAGAGTTTTTGTTTTTTGTTTTACCTTCCTCTATTTCTTAGCCAATTCTCATCACCGAAGAGGTTACACCATCTTCGAATCAAAGGCATCTGTTCTATCATCATCCACCAGTCAGTTTATTGTGTCACGCCTAGCAAGAACTTGAATATATCCAAATTCTTGACTGGCTGCATCAATTCCACATCTCTCGTGCCTCGCCAATATTTTCTTGGCTGCATCAAATATTCAAGAAATCAGATTAGTCATCTACAAGAATGGGAGACAGAGAAATAGGCGATGAAAGATCATCAACTACTTCAAGAAATGACAAAGGGGTTATCGCTGTAACAGAAACAACACTAATCAAACCCAAAAGCCAGGTTATCAACATCCCGCTTGATGATGACAACTACATTGTATGGAAATATCAGATTGAGATAGCTTTAAAAGGATATGGACTTCAAGACTACATCAAAGGATCAATAGCCACGCCACCTGCAGTAATAGAAGGAGAAAATGGAGTCACTGTTACGAATCCAGATTACATCAGATATCAAAAACAAGACAACTTACTATCGCCATGGCTGCTATCATCCATCAGCCCAAGTCTACTATCACAAATTGTTGGCTGCAATTCATTTTATGAAATTTGGTCATCAATAGAACGGATATTTAGTTCACAATCAGCCGCAAGAATTATGCATTTTAAAAGACAATTGCAAAATGCAAGAAAGAATGACATGCCAATGAGAGAGTATCTTGCGAAAATTAAAGGTCTATGTGACAGACTCAATGCAGTTGGCCACAAAGTTTCTGAAAATGAGCAAATCCTCACCATAACAAATGGACTCGATGATGAATATGAATCAGTGGTTACTTTCATAGTATCACAACAAATCCTACCAGATTTGGAATCTGTCCAATCTGCCTTACTTGCCCATGAAGGCAGAATTGAACAAAGAAGAGCCATGCAAAATGATTGTTCTATCAACTATGCAAGCAGTTCAAGAAATAAAGTGCAGCAGTCTAACACAGCAAACAATGGAAATAAACAAGAAGGTCAAAGAAATTCTCACAATCCAAGAGGAAGGGGAAGAGGAAGATGGAATAATAACAATAGAGTAAAATGCCAAATTTGTGAAAAATTTGGCCACATAGCCAGCAAATGCTATTTCAGGTTCAATAAAGAATTCACTGCTACACAGCAAATACAAAGAAATCCCAACATCAACATAACACAACTAGATCAACAGCAGAAGAGCAACAATGAAGGTTCAAGAAGTCAATCAGGCAACTCAGAAGAAGCAAAATTGGACAACACAAGCCTGGATGATTGGTACCCAGACTCGGGAGCAACTAATCACGTAACCAATAACCTTCAAAATCTCAATTTGGGCAACAAAAGCTACACAGGTACGCAAACCATACATTTGGGTAATGGTGAAACAACAAGTATATCACATGTTGGCACAGGAACTATTCAAGGTAAAAGAAATTTATATTTAAACAATTTACTGAGAGTTCCTGAAATTAAAAAGAATCTAATAAGTGTGTCTCAATTTGCTAGTGACAACAAAGTATACTTCTAGTTTCACCCAAGTTTCTGTTTAGTTAGGGATCTTCTAAATAAGGATATATTGTTGCAGGGTAGTTTGAGTACGGGACTGTACAAATTTAGTGCTGTGAAGAAACCTGAATCCACAATGAAGAAGCATTGGTGCAACAGTGTTCACACCAATGAGCACAATAAGGAAAATATTTTAGAACATTGGCATTGTAAACTAGGGCATCCTAGTATGAAAATTGTAAAAAGATTTTTGATGGATAATAAAATTTCTTTTCAGAATAATGATATTTCTGATATATGCACACATTGTCAATTAGGAAAAAGCCACAAACTCCCTTTTACTGATTCAGAAACTATGTATAAAAATCCTTTTGAATTGATAGCAGCAGATTTATGGGGACCAGCCCCATTGAATTCCACACAAGGACACAGGTACTATTTATCTTTTGTCGATGCATACACTAGACACACATGGATATTTTTTCTCAAATCAAAAGCCGAAACTCATGATACTCTAGTTCAGTTCATTACATTGGTTGAGAAACAGTTCAGTCATAAGGTGAAAATTGTGCAAACTGATGGAGGCAGTGAATTTTACCCACTTAAAAAATATTTTCAAAACAAGGGTATATTACACAGAATTACTTGCCCTTACACATCTGAGCAAAATGGTCTTTTTGAAAGAAAACATAGGCACATAGTTGACACAGGCTTAACATTATTATCACAAGGGTCTTTACCTTTAAAATATTGGCAAGAAGCTTTTGCTACAGCCGTTTATCTTGTAAACAGAACGCCAAGTAAAATCCTTGATTACAAAAGTGCTCATGAAAAATTATTTGACATCAAACCTGACTATGATCATTTAAAAACATTTGGTTGTCTGTGTTTCCCCTGTCTCAGACCTTACAACAGAAATAAACTAAGCTTAAGATCAAGTCCATGCACATTTTTAGGATATGCTACAAACCAAAAAGGATACAAATGCCTTGATAAAAATGGTAAAATTTATATATCTAGACATGTCATGTTTAATGAAGATCATTTTCCTTTTGCAGACAAAAGACTGGGAAGGAATGAAACTACAGCAAAACAATGTGCTGAACATGTCAAAGTGCTTTTGCCTACCATTCCAGAATTAGTCATGCAAAATGAACAACCAAGCAGTGGAAGACTTGAAAGATTACAATCTATTGCAGAAACTAAATCTGACTATAGCACAAGTGATACACATGAATGGCCATTACAACAAATTGAAGAAAATAATGAAATGCAATCATCTGATGACTTAGCTTCTAGCAGTAACAAAGCAACTACAACTGATGACTTAGCTTCTAGCAGTGACAAAGCAACTACAACTGATGATAGAGACAACATGCAGGATACAGGGCATCATATGATAACAAGGTCCAAAAGTGGAATTTTTAAACCCAAGATATACAATGCAAGTATAGACACCATTGAACCAGTTACATATGAGCAGGCAGTTAAGAGCATAGAATGGAGAAATGCCATGAAAGATGAATATGAAGCACTATCAAAAAATCAAACATGGGATCTGGTGTCACCTCCAAAGGACAAAAATATCGTGGGATGCAAATGGACTTACAGAATAAAAAAGGATGCAGATGGAAAAATAATAAAGTTTAAGGCAAGGTTAGTCGCAAAGGGCTACTCTCAACAATTAGGTTTTGACTTCAATGAAATTTTTTCCCCAGTTGTTAAGCCTACTATCATCAGGATCATACTTACTATAGCATTAAACAATCAGTGGAAAATCAAACAGCTGGATGTACACAATGCCTTTCTTAATGGAGATTTACAAGAAGAAGTGTACATGCATCAGCCAAAAGGATACATCACAAAAGGAAATGAAGATAAAGTCTGCAAACTGCGTAAAGCTATCTATGGTCTCAAACAAGCATCAAGAGCTTGGTATGAAAAGCTCAAAGCAACATTGACAAATTTAGGATTCAAACCAACCAAGTCAGACAACTCATTATACACAACAACCATAAATCATGCAGTAACATACATATTGGTATATGTTGATGACATTCTCATCACTGGAAGCAATGAGAATGAAATCAGCAAAACAATAGAGCTGTTGGATAAAAACTTTGCTATAAAAGACTTAGGTACAGTTGATTATTTCCTTGGAATTAAAATTAGTAGACCATCACAAACAGAAATGTTTCTGTCTCAAAGACAATATGCTTCAGAAATTTTAGTTCGTGCTAATATGGACCAAGCAAAGCCACTACCTACGCCTATGGTTAGCAATTTACAACTGTCCAAGGCTAAAGGGGAGCCCATCAACAACATAAAACAGTATCGAAGTATTGTGGGGCCTCTACAATATTTGACTATTACCAGACCTGATTTATGTTATAGTGTTAACAAAGTGTGTCAATTTATGAAAAATCCCTTAGACAGTCACTGGAGAGCTGTTAAGCGCATCTTAAGATACATAAAGGGGACTCAAGACTACGGATTACTATTAACTCAAAGCAAGGACATAAATTTACAGGCTTACAGCGATGCAGACTGGGCAAGCAACGCTGATGATAGAAGATCCACTTCGGGCTACTGTATCTATTTAGGCGGCAACCCTGTTTCTTGGTGCACCAAAAAGCAATCCACTATATCACGTTCAAGCACCGAAGCTGAGTACAGGTCAGTAGCTAGCACCACAGCTGAAATAATATGGATCGAAACCCTAATTCATGAATTAGGGCTTCAGCTACAGGAGAAACCACTGATTTGGTGCGATAATTTGAGCACAATCTCCTTGTCTTTAAATCCCACTCAACACTCTCGCACCAAACACATCGAGATCGACTTATTCTTCGTCCGTGAACGAACAACAACTGGAAAACTCGAGATTAGGCATGTTCCCTCTTTCTACCAACGAGCCGATGTGCTGACTAAGTCTCTCTCTTTTAGAAACTTCACAAGACTAAGAGAGGAAATGAAAATTATCGACGGAAGAAGATTTAATGGCGGCTAGCTGAAAGATGAAAACCCTAGCTTTGTTTGAGGGTGGATAT
Organism: Allium cepa; assembly: GCA_030765085.1. Classification (NCBI taxonomy): domain Eukaryota; kingdom Viridiplantae; phylum Streptophyta; class Magnoliopsida; order Asparagales; family Amaryllidaceae; genus Allium; species Allium cepa. The sequence goes on from CM060944.1 coordinate 242,313,531, forward strand.
TACGCATAGTATGATATGCAGTGCTTCTTTAATAATCCGCGTCAGTATTGCTCCCATGATCTCAGCCTTCCATTCTGCTCATCGGTGCAGATTCTTTTATTTTCTGTGTTTTGGATTACTAGCTATTTGGGCTCTTGTATATTAAGCTCATCTTTGTTTCATATATAAAGCATCTGTTGTACAACATTATTGTACAGAAAACTGATTTGAATAAAATAGATATTTTTACATTTTGCAATATATACAATCTGTGATATCTGGTTTTTCGTATTACCATTTCATCTCAAAATCTTTGAACACAAAAGGATGATTGTGGGTATTTAGAAACCTTAGTTAAGGGAATATGATTTGTATTTCTCTATGCTAAATATCAAGTACAGAGTTTAACATACTCCTTATGAAAAATATGTTCTCTTCCCAATGTTTTAGGATCAGCATGCTACATAACTGCTGTAGGTCGTTTTGTAACGATTTTTTTTCTAAATTATAAGTAAAAATAATTGTGTAAGTAAAATGTTTCGAAATATGATATTTTGATTAATTTTTTTAATATAAGTAATAATATGTATGCCGACAAGCACCATTGTCCAAGTGGTTAATTGATTCGGCTTTGGTGCATGAGGTCACAAGTTCAAAACTTGCTTTCGAACGTTTATTGACATGGGATATGTTGTCCCAATGATTTGTTGTATATAAAGTACCATTTAAAAAAAAAAAAAAAAAAAATGTATGTCAGGCAAACATCTTACACTATGGATTTATAAGCATAATCACAGATCCATGCAAGTCAGCACATATTGCTGCCACTGAACCTGCTAAGGATGCTAGTGTTATGCTTTTGTATGATCCAAATTTACGACTTCCGTTGTTGATATTTCTTCCAGGTATCTTATGCGCCAATTCAAAGTAATTTGATCCTCTATGTAGGTGAGGTATTTTGGAGGTATAACTAATTTACTGTTACTTGGATTCCTCCAATAACATTTTAATTTTTTTTATTGACATGAGATTCATGCTTATTTCTGTCGTGACTTCAAATCATGCAGAACATGGAACCAAGATCAAAAAGTTGAATTTAAACACGTTGACACAAGTGGTTACCTACACATCCATGATCATAAATACAGTCAAATAGCAAGTGGACAACAAGAGGTACCTTCAAACTAAAAATGATTTCATTTTCTCCCTTCTATAGACTACACACTAAGTATGTATACACGCTTATTTCATTATTAACCCTTATCTCTCAGTTATTAGCTCAATGCATCACGAAACCTATTTAGTGTACCTTAAAACAAGCACCTTGTTAATGTCTGTCTACTAGAGCAAGACGACTTCAATAATAGGGAAAATTAATGAGAATCCTGTATGGATTAATTGTACCTCTTATAGGATATTTAAATATAAATTTTTGATTTTTGAATCAGATATATGGAGCAAGAGAGAAGTGCCCTGATAATATATAGGTTGAAGCAAAGGGCATCTGCCTTCCAATATGGATCAGTCATGTCCTTTGAGTCTCGCCTATTTTCTTTTGTTACTTATTCTGTACATATCCCATCATTTCGATTGCACTATGCAGATATTACCATTTTGACATGCAAGATTTTGGTGTTCATCGCCAATTCCAGTCCTGTCGGTATCTTTTAAATAACTATCATTCATTTATTCAATCGTTTCAGATCTGCAAAGCCACTTTTCTGTAGGCCATGTTACTAGTAGCTATAATAATTTAAAAAAACAAATGTTCTCATCTTAATAGCTCTTTCCACACTACATTTGAAGGGAAGTACTAAAACTACAAACTAAACTAACATATTTTGTTGAGATTACACCACGTGCACTATGCATCTCATGATAAGTTATGCATACTTTCATTTTCTGACATTACGTGTGTGTGTGTGTGTAACACAAATAGGTAAGTGAAGAAGAAATCTCATCTCTTACTAAAGGTGGAGACCCGTACGATGATAGTGTCGTAATAAACTTTACCATCCAAACATGAAATTGCTAGTTGTTACCGAAGGTCCTGATGGATGTAGAGATTACACTAACGTGTGTCTACTGTCATCTCCATTTAATTTCACCTACATGTGTATAAGTTGAAATAAGTCATGAGAAAATATTTGTTACTTAAGACTTGTGCGTTTCTAGGCAACTTATTTCCAATGCTAAATGTTCATTGATGTAATCACATTTAGTAGGAAAAGTAATTCAGTGATTCTAATCTGTACATTATATTTGCATATTTCCACAAAAATACATAGAAGCTTGAGTATTAGGAGTAGTTGCGCCAAGATAGCAGCTGGCTCGCACCTGAATGCAAGTTAAAGAGAGATGACTTGTTTGTGATGTGGCCAAGAAAATATAAGCTGATATCAGTAAGAAACCCTACTAAAAGCTTACCTACATCTGATATCACTAGTATATACCTTGATAATCCAACAGTGTCTATAAAAACCTCATACTTATTTTGGTGTTGTGATTAGACTCTTACATACATCTGAACAATTTAACAGATCTATTTATCTTTTAGGATCATTGTTTGAGTGTGCATCTATAAACATGTTTTCTTTGAGTTGATTAATGACAAAATTTAGCAACAGCGGTTGCTCTGAGTTTCAGAAGAAGGGAATGCTGTACCTAATGCAACAGTCGATGATGGCTCACTGATTAGGTTTTCTATTTACTTATTATCTTGTTTTGTTTCAATCTTGTTTGTGTCAACTGTCAAAGATGTTGCATTGGTCTTGTTGGCGACTGCGTTGTAGGGCTCAAATGTGCACATAGTAATTTCTCTAATAATTTTGCTTCTTTTCTCAATTTATGTAGGGTAGTATAAAATACTATCAATATATGTCTCTATGATTAATCTTATATGTAAAAAAACATTAAAATACCTTTTGTCTCTTCATAAGATTTGCAGATGCAGTCATCAAAGCATCCAATGGAACTATATACTTCTGCGATGATTCTACCAAATTTGGAGTGTCTGAGTTTCTTTTGGATGTTCTAGAAGTTAGACCTCATGGAAGGCTTGAGCTCTTTGGATTTCTTGGTCTTTACTTGGTGTGGGATCAATTATAATAGAAAGAAAACTTCTTGGCTTTCTTGTTACCTATGTCATACATTATGGTAAACTAACAGGTCTATACATATTATGATCATGTTAGTATATGTTTTTAATGGTGTACTGTATATAGGTGAATTTATATTTTGTGTAAATATTTAAAAAGCCAAAGACTAGGTTTAATATATTTTGTATCGAACTGTTTGTATATCGTATATTATTATGTGATTAATAGTTTTGGTTGTTTGACTATGATAATTGTAAGTGATTGTTGGTTTCATGCCAAAATATGTTAACTATCACTATATAATATAATATATATTGTGAAGAAAATGAAGTGGACACTGAATGAGCTACCAAAACGATGGAAATCTTCACAAAAATCAATAATTTTTGGCAGCGTTTGATAAACGCTACTAAAATATATATGGTGGTTGACAAAAAACTCTATTGTACTTTTTAATGACGTTTGTATAATGCTACAATAAAAAATCTAGCTGCATTTCAAAAACTCGATATGTTGCTTTTCGATAGCGTGTATGAAAACGCAACAAAAATTGCTGGATTTTTAGTTTTATTTTTTTTGCTGGCGTTCTTTACAATGCTACCATAAGTTCTGTGCACCACCAAAATACTTTTTGGTGTAATGAATGAATTGACGCAAAGAGCCTTCACACATTTTCCTTTCTCACATCGCTTCGCCCCTTCCAACTTTGCGACATAACACTCACGTCGGAGCCTCTGATCTCCTGGACAACCCCTACTCCATTATCTGTATGAAATTTCATCATCAAGTACCACGGGACAATGGCTGCTCAAAAACCAGCTAGGGTTGGTCATGAAAGTTACTGTGCGGATCGTGCTACATGGAATAATATTAAACTAGTGCAGAAATAAACTAAAGTAAGTAAAAATAACACAAGCACACCAGGAATTTTTATATTGGTTCGAACTTCCCGTTTTACGTCCAGTCCCAGACTCCTTCTGAAATTTCACTAACAACAATCCTCACTTAACCCGGAGGAACAGGTTTACAACAACCCTTCAACAGCCGAACAAGGGATCTGAGCAGCAGAACATGATTTCGCCTCAACCGCCGAAGAGGACTTCAACTTATATAAAAGTATATTTGACACAATGTGTTCTTAATAACACGAATTTGTCTCTTGATAGTACAAACTTCCTATAATCTTTCTCCTTTATGATATATGTATGAATGCGTGAAGATTAAGAAAGTAGAATTTGAATTAGAATGATATTTTTAGCACAAATGAGTTAGAATCAAGAATTTCAATAATAGAATAATAATCAATAGAAATTGGTAAATTTAAAACTTGATTCTAATGTGTTTATATAGGTAATAAATGGTTGTAATTGTTCATGAAGAGTTATCATCAAAAGCTTTTGAATTAAAGGTCGCAACTCTTCATGAATGGAAATGCCTTTTCAAAAAATAGCCGTTGTAAATATTCAGATATCTGAAATTAAAAATTCAGACTTCTGAAATGCAACGAGATTTGAAACAGAAAGCAAATAGGCAATTTTTAGTCATATTCAGACGTCTGAAATTGAACTTTCAGACGTCTGAATATTGTAGTATACAATATTCATACTTTCAGATTCAGACGTCTAAAATGGGGCATTCAGACGTTTGAATGTAACATAAGAGATGATAATGCAATATATATCATACATGAGAGATTTTAACATATTATAACTTCTAGACACAGACTCGATACATACTTAAGAGTTGAAGCTCATTTGAATCCGGTCTTTGATTGATTCCTGTAAAAACAAGTAGTATATAATATAGTGACTTATATAGTTGATATAGTCAAGATATCGTAATTACGAAATATCGTAAATAGAAGTTCCAACATTCTCCCCCTTTTTGACGATGAAAACTATATAAGTATATATATAACATGAATTAAAGTTATATTTACTCCCCCTTACTATAAGCTCATTTTTAATATCAACTTACCCTGTAATTCTCCCCCTTACTATAAAATTCCCTTCAATATAAACTTATCATGTTATTCTCCCCCTTTGACATCGACAAAAATAGAAGATTTAAAATATGAACTAGGAGAAGGAAAATCAGAGAACCATCATAATCATCGCTGGGTACAAAGAAGTAGTAGCAAATGTTTCAAAGTTACATACCATAAGAAATAGTTGCAATTGTCTTAAAGATACGCACCAAAATAGGAATAAACAAGTAGTTCAAAAAGATAGGATATGATATTTTTGAAAAGAAGCATTTATACCACCATCACTTTAGAAAGAAGAACTAGGATTTTGTTCTTCATCATCGTCATCATCATCATTGCTGTCATCATCATTGTTATCATCAGAGCTAGAGGACCATTGAAATGGTGCGTGATTAAATACTTCGGTAGAAGTGGAAGAAGAGCAACCAATACGTTCCCAAATTTTATTTAGAAAGCCACGAATAGAATTAAACTTCTTGTTTGTTTGCTTTTCTGATCTCTCAATCTTGGTATTGAGTTTAGCCTGATTTCGAGAGAGTGTAACCAATGCTTGTTTGGGTGTTGACTCAAGAGAGAAAGCACTTCTATGTTATCATCATCATGCTCGGGAGCTTGTGGAGCAATTTGTTGATGAGGTTGATGAGGTTGGTGAGGTTGAGGTATATTTTGATCCCGGTTTGATATCCATTCTTGAAAAGAAATAAAATTAAGATTTTGAGGATGTTTAGGCAAGTTCATCAGCCCTAGGGTTTTGGAGCCTAGTTCCTTTATGGGTGAAAATTCCAAATCTGGAGAAAAGTTATCCCATAATTTCTAAGAATTTTCATAATATATGCTCCATAATGAAATGTTTTATAACGGCGGCGTCGATTAACATCCATAAACTCCTCAAGAATAACTTGACCCCAATTTATAGATTGTTCCGAATATATGGCATACAAAGCTTGGAAGTTCCGTTTGTTTATAACTTCATAACTTCCGGTTCTTGGTAAGACGGAACGAATCAAAGCTCGATGAAGGATACGGGCTTGAGGCCTGAGGTTGACAGAGGTTAATATATTGATATCGTCGGAAAGAAATCTATGAGAAACTTCATCTCTATGTTCCAAAGAGAGTGAAGCATCAATTTCATCCAAATCTGTTCCGGATGAAGGACATTGCAAAATATCTCCAAGACGAACTAAGGGAAGATGTATTTTTACACCACATACCCAAATCCAAATACAATTCTCTCTATTATGAGGATGATGATGGTCTAAGTTCATATTGGCATAGAATAATTTGACTAAGAGATGATTTATCTTAACATTATTCGCAGAATAGGATAATAAAGATTCTAACCCACTTGAATTAGCAATTTGTTGAATCCTATAAGGTTGAAATTCATCATACTTGACAAAAGCTCCTGGGAAGAAACCAGATCTATCGATCTGAGCAAATCTTTTCTTAGCTTTATCATTCCATAGCCATTGATCTATATTGGGTGTAGATGAAGAACTTGAAACCCTTGGACGTTTTGTTCTTGGAGGCATTGGAGATCGTTGTTTAAAATTTCTGATGAGAAGAGGTGAAAAAAAGAAGTTTTGAAAGGTGGGAATTGAGAAGAGGCATTGGAGATCGTTGTTCTTGGAGCCATTGATCTCCTTCCCGTTCTAGGATTCGAAAACGCTATATTTCTTCATCGCGTGACTACAAAGACCGTGATCTACTAGATGGAGAAGGTCCGTCCAACAAATCAACTGAAGAGGTTCATCAAGGAAAAGGTGTAAGGCCGGAGTCACTTGCCCGATTTGGATGCCCTCGATCCCGTAGGAGGGGAAAGTGGAGTTCAAGTAGCATGAGGGCAAGGCTGCGGTGATTATGGAAAAGAAGAAGGGAGAAATTGAGAACAACAGCAGCTATGATTCCTCCATTAACGATGATGAATTTGATGCAAGTTCCAGTAAGGGAAACTTCAAATCATGCGATGAGATTCCGAGAATGAGTCTTATTCTTCAGAATTCGCCTCACCAAGAGATTCCTACCAAAGATGCTCCTCCAGCAACCGAACGGCTTCATGGTTCTCCACCTATGGGAACAGATATTAGCTTTGGGGACTTGAGAAACATTTATGTAGACGTCGATGAACTCATGGGAGATGATTTCGAGTTCGAGGGATTGTCTTCCCACCCCGGTCATGTTGTGTCTAGTGTTAACTCGATTTTAAATATGGTGGCTTCCCGATTTGGTCTTTGAAGTTCTTTTTGGCCGCTTATGACACGTTACACATTTCATTAGGCTCATGTACACTTACATATGCATTATTTAAGTTTGCGTACTATCGCTAAAGTTCTTTATTTGTTTTTCATATCAGGTACTATGAGAGGTTGTGGACTTTATGAGGATCTTGAATAATTTACTGACGCACAACGTTGGTCAAGACGAACTTCAAGTCGCCATCAGCCTCAGGAAACAGAAGAAGAGTGGAGAAGGAGGAAAGATTTAGAAGTCGAGATCCATCATCGTGATGACAAGGATCGAAGTAGGGTTTATAGGAGTGGTTATGAGAAGAGAAAAACGCCCGACGATTGGGAAGAGCCATCCAAGAAATCGAAGGTAGATTATGGCCCTTATCCTTTCGAGCACCAAGCGTTTGCCCCAGCTCCAATCTCTATTGGAGTTGAAGTTCCAACTTCTATTGTTCAAGTCTTCCCATCAACCTAATCCCCGTTTGCAGGATAGTTTTCACCCTAGAGGGGGAATAAATAGGGTGATGCTAATAATGATAAAAATTAATGAGGAAATAAAAATAAATACAGAAAGTAATGTAGTAGAGATCAAACACAAATTTACCCAGCTTCGGCAATCACCTGCCTACGTGCTGCCCTCATCGTTTCTATTAGAAATTAAGTAGTCATATGCTTACATACGTAAACTTACAACACCCGCTAACTTGGCTAACCTAACTCTAAGCTCAAAAACTAAACAACTAGAGTTTGACTAAAATAAAAAAACAAACAAAAGTGCTAAAATAAAAACTAAACAAAACCTTAAATTAAAACTTAACCCAATACAAAATGACACGACCCAAGTTAAAAAACGTCTCCCCTTTATTTTTCCTTCGGCCTATATCTCTTTTAGTCCATGCTGTTCCTTTTGTTGCTTGTGGTCTGAAATTATGGTTTATTGAATTTGAAACCACTGATTAAATCGTTCGATTGAAGTGATGATTTTTCACTGAAATGCTTTGTCAATCCATTCTCTAGCTATGATGGCTTACGGTTACTTCAATTGAATCGAGCTCTTCTTCGATTATGGCTTTGGTATGATTTAGATTTTGCTGTTTTTTAATTGTCTTGCTAATAATTCGACTACGATTCGAGATATAAATTTGGTCATGATATATTTCAAGGTTTGCTCTGGTATTTGCTTGAACTTGAATCGATGATTTGCCGACGATGAATTTGGGTATTTACAGGAATCGATTTCCTATATTTTCGTATATACTTTCAGCTTGAAAATTTCAAAGATTTTTACTTTAGCCGTGGATTATTTGATCGAACGATGTGATGATTTTTGACTTATTCATTTCTTACGTGTTGCTTCATGAGTTTGAATTTGCTCTGTTTATTTCTCTAGTTCCATTCTTTGCTGGCACTATGACTTTAGCATTTGAGATTGACTTGTTTATTAGTTAACTTCATCATCCTTCGATTGTATATGTTAAATGTATTTGAATTTCTTTGTTCCATATGATTCCTTGTGTCCTCTAATTGATTTCTTTTGACCTGTTCTATTTCGATATACACGACTCACTGATTACTTTATTTTGTTAAAACTACTGGTCATCTACATGTGTGTGTGTGTATATATGTATATGTATGTATATATGTGTTTGATTCTGACTTGTTGGCATTTGAATTCGATGATATATTACTGATATAATTTCACGATGATACCCTACCACATTAAACCATTTTCTCTGATTGACTTCGCTGCAACATTCTTTAATAGCATTCAATTTTTGACTTTTTGAAAGGATGTTTGATCATTTCTTTTGCCTGCTCCTTGACTTGGATTTCCCACGACTACGGATAATTAACGGTTTACCATTACACTTTTCTTATTGCATATCACTGTTCTGTATTGGCTATTGATAATTATCGATTTACCATTACACTTTGCTTGTTGCATATCACTGTTCACTGTTACCTCTATTGCATCACTGTGCTTGTGTAGGTCTAGTGCATTTTAGATTTCTATCCTTGTGCACTTGTATTCTCTGGAGTCTTGATTTTGCAATAGTTATGGTGTCACTGCATATATATATATATATATATATATATATATATATGTATACATGTGTGTTCATGCATGTATACATGTATGCTGGTCTATTCTTGTTGCACTGGCCTGTTGAGTCTAGTCTGTGGTTCCACTTGAGTCAGTCTGGTTGTCACTGCACATTGATCTTGTATTTATGAAGTCTGGTTCACTTCAGTTCTGAACTGATCATTTTCTTTTTGACCTTTGTACATTTGAACATGTTGAACTTGGTTTTTGTTTTGTTATGAAGTCTGGTGTAGTTGTGTTGTTTGCTTCGAGTTAACTGTGCAGTTTCTTCGAGTCATTTCATTTTGAACCTCAGTGTAGCTTGCTGTCACTGTATATATGTTTTGGAACTGCTTGCATTATCCTTTGTACACTTGAGCACTTTGGCCAGTTGCATGTGTGGTTTGATCTGGTGCAGTTGCACGCTTCACTGATTGTTCTGGTCACCTCTGTTTGTGTTATTGCAGTATGTATGAATGTATGATGTTGTTGTCATTTCACACTTTGTTCATATGCACATGAACTTGACTGATTGGTGCCTGGTGTACTTGATGCCTGAACTACCTTGGTCTGGTTCTAGTTTGAATTCATGTTACTTTATGTCCAGTTGCAATCAAGTCTTCATGTTGCACTTGTTGTTGCTGTGGACTTGAACTGTAGCTCTTACTTGATTTGATTCAAACTCCTTTCATGTTGCCTTGTGACCGGTGCACTTTTGTTACTGTGGTCAAGTCTGGTTCATGTTGGTTCGTATTACACCTGAGTTGAATCCAGCTATTGCTTTGGTTTGACCTTGTGCTCACCTGTATCTGCAGTTTCAACAATCAAGTATATATCGGTATGCACGGCCTTGTGGCATGTGTAGTGATATCTTGTGCATGTCACAAGTTGTTCATGTAAGATTAAAAAAATGATGACGAGCAACCCAAATAACCGAGGCAAACAAAATTCAAACACACACTTCATTATACACTTCAAAATATTTCCTTTTCAATTTTACTCCGTCAGTATTTATTTTTTAGATAGCTCAGATGCTGGACATAGGCTGGAGCAGCGTTGAAGATTAAATGCGAGTGATGAGTGAATATATGTAGTGAGGTGAAAATTGTAAAGTGGAAAATGTGTTATAATTGAAAATGTGTAAATGTAGCGAGAGCCCAAGTTTGTACTAATTAAATTGGTAATAAAATATTTATTTGAATAAAATATTTGTTTAAATATGAATTCTTAGTTTTTTTTTCAACACATATTTACTTAATTATGTGAAAAATAAAATAGTACAACAACAAATACATTTAAGCAAATATATATGTTTATGAGTGGCCTGTGATGCCATTTGGGTTGGCAGAAATGCCCACGTATTTCATAGTTCTAGTAAATAGGATTTTTAAGGATTATCTTGATTACTTAATTATGGTTTCTATTGATGACGTTTTTGTTATTATAAATCTGAAGTGGCACATGAACAACACCTAAAAATGGTTCGAAAGACCCTTAGGAAAAATGAGTTGAAAGATAAGTTCTCCAAATGTAATTTTTGGTAGAAGTGGGTGAAGTTCTTAGGCCATGTTGTATCCAAGACTGGTATTTCTACAGATCCAACTAAAGTTGGAGCAATTCAGAATTTGAAGTAGCCTGAGACAGTTACTAAGATTTGTAGTTTTATTGGTTTGGAAAGTTACTGTAGAAGCTTAATTTATAAAATATTTCTCAAAGATTATGTTATCTCTCACTAATCTCACTAGGAAGGGAGTAAAGTTTCAATGGATAGATAGATACGAAGAAGCTTTTCAGAGGCTGAAGGAGTCGTACACCCATGCAACAGTTCTTATTGTACCAAAAGACAACTAGGACATTGAGGTTTATACTGATGCTTATAGTTCTTGTTTGGTTGTAGTAAGCATCTAGGCAACTGAAGCCTAATGAAGTCTGATATACAACGCATGACTTAAAGCTTGCTGCCATAGTCTTTGCATTGAAGATATAGTGATATAATTTGCTCGGTGAGAGATTTGTTCTATATATTGATCACAAATCATTTAAATACCTGTTCACTCAAAAGGATCTCAATATAAGGCAGCTGTGTTGGTTTGAGTTTGTTGCATCTTATGATTTTGAGATTCAGTACACCCCTAAGAAGGGGAATATAGTAGCTGATGCATTGAGTAGGAGGAATCAGGCGGGTGTTTCTACGATGATAGTTGAATGGAAGGATCTCGATTTTCTTTCTATGTGTGAGATTTGGGATAGAGACTCTTTTGTTGCTTCAGGTACAATGCTAGCTAATTTTGTTGCCCGATCATCTTTGCTTGATCAGATTGCTAATACTCAAAGGGAAGATCCGACCAAAGGTTGAAGATTGGAGATGTTAATGAGGATCTTATTTGGTATGCTCTTGATTCTTATTATTGCCTGTGGAGGAGAGATAAACTTGTAGTTTCTGATTTGGATGGTCTCCGTAAGGAATTGATGTCGTGCTATAACAATTACCCAGGTAGAAGTAAGATGCATATCGATACAAAGCGTCTTTACTATTGGGAAGGTATGAAGCATGATATTGGAAATTATATGAATGGATGCATGACATGTCAGCTTGTTAAAGCTAAACATCAGAGGCCTAGCGGTCCTTTTAGCCATTGGAGATTGCGACATGGACATGGGACCATGTATTAGTGGATTAGTAGTTTATGGTTGTAACGACCCGCCTTTCATTCCATAAAAAGACGCATCATCAATAAGAAAGAAATAGGTAGAAATAGAATAGATAAAAGAAAGAACAAAACAATCATCGGAATCTCACAGCGGAAACGGAACAAAATATAATATATCACATAACTATTACGTAGTCTTTACATCATAGTTACACCGATTACATAACTTCATCACATTAGACAGTTATAAAGATCTGTCTATCCATTACATTATAAAATACAACAGTCAAAAGGGTTTCAAACACAGCGGATATAGATAGATATAGCAACGTCTGGACTCCTGCTCCAAGCTTCCAAAATTCGTCAAGCCAAACCTGATCACTTGGCTACTCATAAAAACTTGAGTACCCAAAAGTTTAAGAAAAAAAGAAATAAACTCCGGGTCAGACATGCGTCTGGTGTGAGTAAACGGTTAAGCTGTTTAACTTAAAAATACCTTTGAAAGAAAATATATCTCGTAAGACTCTCCGCCAATAAAAACAGACAAGTTTTTCCCTTACGATAAGCAAAACATTTGGTAGAAAATCGGATTATATTTTAATAGGGTCTAGGGTTCTCAGATAAATATTCACATGGCTGAAATTGTTACATTATTAAATTCCAGCATACTAGCCACAAAGTGGGTTATACAATCAAGTCCGAGATCACTTATTGGAAACTGGATTCCATACAATGGCAGGGCTACTGGGGTACCACCCATCATAGTACGTGGTCCAGATCAGCTTACCGAGGATCTCTCTCGATCTCCTGCAATACAAAGCCGGAGCTACCCCTTACCGGATAGTCCGAATAAGACAACTTCGTGGTTGTGGCCAAACAACCGCCCACACAGCCAAATAAAAGAGACTCTAGACAGGGGAAAATCTTATCCTACTTGGGTGCTACCTACTTAGCCTTGCTGCACCTCCCTTGTTTTATCCATTCCCGGTTGACCAGGCTTGAGGCTACGATTACCTTTACAAGAACACATCTTGGAATGCTCATCGTCCTCCATTGACGATGGATAGCATTCATCCATACAAGTTCGTTCTGGGTTCGAACGAAACCGAAGGCATTATCTCGTTACACTCATTTTGGATTTACCCACAGAGTCAACGATAATAACCCTTGCACTCTGAAACTCCATCTCGATCTTCACTCTGAGATTTCATGACCTATCGTTTAACTTGGATCGATGTGGTTTTTGGATAATCAAACTTGACATTTGATCCTGGTCTCATCGAAATCTAAACGTTTCTTAAAGGTCAAGTTGTCTAAGGTTAAACAATTCAATTCAATTTAAAATATTGAATTCGCACAGCATTTATCACAGATAAATAACATACATCTATCATAGACATATCCAATATCACATCATAGAATATCACAGATTATCATTCAATAGATATCAACCAATCTAGACATTCTACTCAAAACAATCATCCATAAGCAAGAATTTTTAATCCATATTATAATTGATTTAATTAATTTGAACTAAATTTAGTTATTTAAGGATTAATCATCTACCTCTGCTTAATCAATCATTAATTAATTATAATTATTTAATTAATTAATCATCCATTAATCAATTAATCTTTAATTAGATATTAATTATCTTATAACTATTAATAAATAAACCTTAATTGCTAATTAATAAAACTTAATTACAAATTAATTAATCCTTAATTATCAGTTAATTAATCCTTAATTATTTAATTAATTCTTAGTTTCAACTTAATTACTCTTTAATTACTAAATTAATTAACCTCTAATTATAAATTAATTAAACTTAATTACTTAATTAGTTAATGCCTAATTATAAATTAATTAATCTCTAATTAATTAATTATAACCTCTAATTATAAATTAATTAATCCTTAAACATTATACTTTGTTAAATTAATTAGTCGTTAATTATCAAAATATTAATTAACTTTAAGATAAAAATTTATTTTTATTAATCACCTAATTATCATTAACATAATTTAAATACGTTTTAAAACATTCCAATTTTAATTTAAACTTTAAATTTATTGCTAAATTTAAGATTAAAAATAACTTACCAATTTAAGTTAACAAATTTTAAGTTAAACAAATTACAAAACTTCTAAATCAAATGTTTTAAGAAAACATTTATTTTACATAATAGTTCAAAATTTGATTCAATTTAATTTAAAACTTGTTTTATATATTTTTTTAAAATCTGCATCTTAGAAACCTGCTTCGGGTTCGACCCGAGTCCCTCCCGAGAAAATCACCATCTTCCTTTATATTTTTAAAAACTTTGTTAACAATTTTAAAACTTGAAAACATGCTTTACACTCACGAATACTCAAAGATGAACCCAAGCCTTCAACCTTTTTCCTCGAGCTTACCATCGAGTCATCCAACCTCCAAAAACAATGGACACGAACTATGCCGTGCACATGCACTGGCGATCTAGCAGTCTCCGACTACCCACGATACTTCCGGCATATCGACAATCACCTCTATATCAAATCCCGATCACCCAAACATCAATACAAGCCGACGATCAAAATCGAACAAATTTGAGTAACCTGGAACTAAAACCCCGACCAAAAACTCGCCTCTTTCAGGCGACGCCGACCACCAGAGCCTCCCCAATTCCGGCCACAGCCTCGTCTACGTCCCAAGCTTCTTTTCCCCTTCGACCGATGAACTCCGATGCCCTGTAGACAGAGAAGCAACCCAACTTTCCACCCTGACTTCGAACCTACCTAAAACCCTAGTTCGACCATCCCCCGTCGGCACGGTGATCGATAAATACCCAAACCATTTTTCTCGACATCGACGAACCCCAAGCTCGCTCCAGCCAAGACCCCGACCTCCCAAGCACTACCGATCACCAGAAAACTCTCAAAAACCATTTTCTGGTTAACTTAAAATTACTCACATGACTCAAAACTAAAAATCATGATTTTCATTTTGAAAATCATATTTTCCAAAGAAGATTTTAGTTATATAATTGGAACAACAAATTTGCAGAGTCCATTGGTCCCTCTATCTCCTCCGCCCTCAACTGCCGTCTGGACACCTTTCCCTTAACCTACCTCGGTATCACCTTGCGGCCCTCCAAGCTTCACCGATCTGACTGGACCCCTCTTATAGCCAAAATTGATTCTAGACTAGCTGGATGGAAAGCTCACACCTTATCGTCTTCTGGGAGATTGGTTCTGGTTAAGGCTGTTCTCTCAGCCCTTCCCACTTACTGGCTCTCATTCCACAAGCTTCCTATCTGGGTTTCCAAGAAAATCGATGCCATTAGACGAACCTTCCTCTGGAATGGAGGGAAAATTAAATGTCTCGTCAATTGGAAAACCGTGTGCATGCATGAAAAACATGGGGGTCTGGGTGTCCCCAATCTGATCGCCTTCAATCAAGCTCTGCTAGCAAAATGGCTCTGGCGCCTGCTCTCGCCGGGACAGTTTATTTGGAAACAGTGGATTCTAGCTGCTCATTATAATGCGGACCCCTTCCTCGTTCTCCATTTCGCTCCTCATCATAGGTCTTCCCCCTTCTGGACTGGTGTTCTTACCTCTGTTGACCGCTTCAACCCCTTTATCCGAATCCAAGTTGGCAATGGTACTAACTGTCTCTTCTGGTTTGACTCATGGCACAGCCTCTCCCCCCTCCACAAATCCTTCCCTCTTCTTTTTTCTCACTCCAACCTCCCCCGCCTGACGGTGGCGGAGGCGGTAGCCCGCGGACTCCCATGCTTTTGCCCCTCAACTCTCTTTTCTCCTGACACTCTCTCGGAGCTCTTCTCGTTACTGCGCCTGATTCAACATGTATCACTCGACCCCCTTGTGAAGGACAGTCATGTTTGGTCACTCTCTCCTTCTCATGGTTTCTCTGTCTCTAAGTACTCCTTGTTTCTTAATCACCCTGGTCGCCTCTTCGCCTTCGCCCGTGTCTGGAAGTGCCACATCCCTCCCCGCGTCAAATTTTTTCAATGGTGTCTTATTCATGGACACATTAATACCAAAGACCGCATTGTTCGTTTTAACATTTCGTCTGATCAGCTCTGCAGCTTGTGTAAGACTGAAGCTGAATCAATCCGCCACCTCTTCTTCGAATGCGATATATCCCACTTCATATGGGTCTCAGTCTGTAGCCACATCTTCGGTCGTACTCATTGGATCAACGACTTTTTCGAACACTGGCAGTATGGTGAACCGAATCGACTCCTTGATTCCCTTCTAGCCATTTTCAGTTGGGTCATCTGGAAAGAAAGAAACGCTTTTATATTCAACAAGCCAACCAGCACCCTTTTTAGCCTTTGTTGCAGAATTGCTTACATTTTCGCTTATTGGACAGGTCATTCTTCTTCCTTAGCACCTTTCAGGTTCCGTCTCCCTGCAGTTCAGTCCTCTTCTGAAGAGGCGGAAGGCAGCGCTTCATCGACATCGCCAGGGGACAACTAAGTCTTAACCTTTCGCCGTCAGTCTCTGAACCTTGTTTAGTAGTAGTTGAAGTTTTTTTGACAGTGGAGTTATTGCTGGGAAGTTATTTTTTGTACTAAAATCAGTGATGTTAAAACTAAACTCGAACTATGCTGTTTGGCTATCGACCAGGCTTGTTGGTCGGACTACTTATATATTAATATCATTATAATCGGCTGTGTAGCTCCACGCTACACACCCGTTTGCATCAAAAAAAAAATGTTTGATTTTTAACATGTTTTAAATATAATCTTACTTTTTTTCAATTCCTAGATAAAATCCTAACTAATTTCACTCAGATTTATTTTTAAGACCTTATCTATGTTTAAACAAACAAAAGTTGTTTGAAAACTAAACCCAAACATGGAGCAGGTGCAGAGATATTGAGTTTTGAACTAAATTTTGAAACTCTGTAACAAGAAACAGAGTTGACAGCCATGCATATTACAAACACATATATAAACAGAGATTTACACACACACACACACACATATATATATATATATATACACACACACACACGTGCAAGCATACTTATTCCAGTAATTCACATGCAAGGCAGATTTCTATTTGCTTAAGCTTTTAAGAAGAATGTTCGCTCACCTGGTAATGATGTTGAACAGAGGTTTTGAATTGAGATGTTTGAAAACTGGATTTGAAAAAAAAATGCTTGAATTTGGAAACTTTGAATTACTGTGATCTTCTTAAAAACTGAAATTCTTTGTTGATGAGATGGTTTAGGCTTTGAAACTGAGATGATGATGCCTTTGATTTCAGGTTTGCTAAATTACAGGCTTTGATAATGGCTTACAGGTTTTGGTTTTTGAGTTGGTGAAATGTTTTACAGGTTTGAAATGAATTACAGGCATGTGTTTTCTTTGTTTTTGAGAAATTTAACTGATTAAAGAATTGAAAGAGAGGAAATGAGATGTTTTTATAGGCTAAGCTATGATTTATTAAAAATAGAAGAAAATTAAAATTAAAAAGTGACACTTGTAAAAAAATTAACATTTGTCATTTGGCTAGTTAATCCACTTACACTTGTTATTAAAAGGTTTCATAGCTTAACACTTGTAATTATGCATTTTTAATTATTTTTAAGGTTAAATAAATGCTTTTGTATTTATTTACTAATTAATAAATACTTTTCTCAATCTATATAAATAAAACTCTTTTTAAAGAAAATAAATAAAAACCAATTACATTCAATGTAAAATCATATATAATATATTTTTAAACCAAAATATATTTAAGATATACTTCTTTTAAATTTTTGAATTTAAATCCAAATTTCAAATTCAAATTCAAATTCAATTCAGAAATCCAATTAAAGTCATTTCAAATAAATACTTATATATATTTTTAAACAAATCGAAATTCATTTTGCAATTTATAATTCTATTAAAATTTATTTATCTATATTTAAAAACATCACCTTATTATTTTTGTTTGAAAATAACAATTTTATCAATTTTAAATAATTTATAAAGGAGATCATCACATTTAAATTTGCTTGAAATTTCTGGGATATCACGTTCCTCCCTCCTTAAAAAAATTTCGTCCTCGAAATTTAAAACAAAAGATAATCCAAAACTTTAATTTTATTTCAACAATTTCAAACATACATATCAGCCAAACAAACAATTCACCCAAACAAATCATATATTCAACAAACAACACTAGCTATCCGGACATAATTCTGGATAAGCCTTCCTAAAACTATCCAGAGTCTCTCAAGTATAGTCTTTGGGATCCTCGCTCCATTGGACCTTGACAAGCTTCACCACCTTGCTTCTGAGTTGCCTCTTGTCTTGATCAACAATCTAGACAGGATGCTTGACAACAAATAAGTCCAGCTCAATCTCTAAGTCTTCTTGCACTGCTGGCTCCACACCAAGAGATGGATCATGCACGTATTTCCTCAGATGAGATACGTGAAAAAAATTGTGAATTCCATCCATCTGGACTAACAATTCAATCCTGTAAGCCATAGCACCAATCCTCTCGAGCACTCGTAGCGGACCAATATACCTTGGGGCAAGTTTTCCCGTCTTTCCGAACCTTATCGCTCCTTTAATCGGGGAAACTTTGACAAAGACTAAATCTCCAATCTCAAATTCCAATTGTCTTCGTCTCTTGTCTGCATATTTTTTCTGGCGATCATGTGCTGCTCTCATTCTCTTCTTGATAAGCTCCACCTTTGCAGATGCCTCTCTGATCAAATCTGGACCAAGAATAAGACGATCTCTCGACTTTACCCAACAGGATGGGGATCTACTAGGTCTTCCATATAAAGTGTAATAGGGTGCCATCTTGATACTCGCCTGATAACTATTATTGTACGAAAATTACACTAAATGTAGATGGTCCTCCCAAGATCCACCCAAAATCCAATGCACAAGCCCTCAGCATATCCTCAAGAATTCGGTTCAGCCTTTTAGTTTGTCCATCGGTCTGGGGATGATAGGTTGTACTCAAACTCAATCTCGTACCCAGTGCTGATTGCAAAGCCTCCCAAAACTTGCTGGTGAAGATATGATCACGATCGCTAACAATGCTGACTGGAACACAATGTAGTCGGACAACTCCTTCAAGAAAATCTCTGCCAAAGTTGTTGCAGTACGGGTTTCCTTAACCAGAATAAAATAGGTGCTTTTGGTCAAACGTTCTACAATCACCATATTCCATCGTTTCCCCTTTTTGCCCTTGGAAAACCGTCGATGAAATCCATAGAAATCATTTCCCACTTCCACTATAAGACTTCCAAAGGCTGCAACAACCCGGCTGTCTTCTGTTGATCACCTTTTACCTACTGGCAGATCACACATCTATTGATGAAAATAGCTACATCCTTCTTCATGCTCGGCCACTAGAAGACTCTCCTCATATCCTTATACATCTTTGAAATTCCCGGGTGGATACTAAGCCTGGAGCGATGACTCTCTGACAGAACTTCTTGCTTCAAATCCTTGAAATTCGGAACACAAATCCGTCCGTTGATCCTCAATGTTCCTTGGACATCAATCTCAAAACTGGAACACTGACCATTCACGACTCTCCGGATGATTTCTCTCAATCTTCCATCTAATCTCTGCTTACTCGAAATCCTTTGCAGAAGAGACGGAACAACTTCCAATAGAGACAGAACTGCATTCCTACTCAGAGCATCCGCCACAACGTTCTCTTTCCCTGGAGTATAGAGGATATCCAAATCATAAGATGCTAAAAGTTCTACCCACCTCTGTTGCCTTAAATTCAGATCCTTCTGGGAGAAGAGGTACTTCAAAGGTTTGTGATCTGCAAAAAGCTCGTATTTTTCTCCTGACAGATAGTGCCTCCAGATCTTCAAAGCAAAGACGATGGCCAATAAATCCAGATCGTGCGTAGCGTAATTCTTTTCATGAGGCTTCAATTGCCAGCTCGCATACGCAGTTACTTTTCCATTCTGCATCAGTACTGCACCTAACCCAATTCCACAAGCATCCGTTTTGACCTCAAACTTGCTATAACCATCGGGAATAGCTAGAACAAGTGCACTGGTCAACCTCGCCTTCAAATCCAAGAAAGCCTCTTCACACTCGAAGGTCCACTTAAACTTTTCTCCTTTCTGAATCAACTTGGTAAAGTGCGAAGAAATCTTAGAATAATCCTTAATAAACTTCCTGTAGTACCCTTCCAATCCCAGAAAACTGCGGACTTCTGTCGGAGTCTGTGGCTGCTTCCATTCTTGAATAGTAGCTACCTTGGCTGGATCTACAGATATACCCTCACCAGAACAATATGCCCCAAAAATCTGACTTTCGACTTCCAAAAATGGTATTTCGATTGGCCTTCAGAACATGCCTCCTCAAAGTCTCTAACACTATTCCTAAATGTCGCTTATGCTCCTCTTCAGACTTAGAGTAGACCAAAATATCATCGATCAACACGAGTACGAACTTATTCAACACATCTCGAAAAACTCGGTTCATCAAATCCACAAAAAAGCCGGGAGCATTGGTCAGTCCGAAAGGCATAACTAACCACTCATAAAAATAATTGGGTCCCCTAAACACAGTCAAGGGGATACTGTCCTCAGCTACGCTTAACTAATGGAAACCCGAGCTAAATCTAACTAGGAGAAAACAGAAGCTCCATGGAGTTGATCAAAAAGATCATCTATGCAGAACAATGGATACTTATTCCTAATAGTAACCTTATTCAAATCCCGGTAATCTGCATAGAATCTCAAAGAACCATCCGACCTGGTCACAAAGACAATGGAAGAACCCCAACTGGAAAAACTAGGCCGGATCAAACCTTTCTCTAAGAAATCTTGGGTCTGCTTCACCAGCTCTTCTCTCTCCTTCGGCGCCATCCTCCTACTAGGCTGCACAACAGGTACTGCTTCCGGAACTAAGTCGATCCGAAACTTTGTCTTCCGATGAGGGGGTAAACCTTTCACTTCCTCAAAAACATCCGAAAAATCTCTGACCACTTTGATGGACTCTACGCCTTCTGGAGATGCTTCGACTCCATGTAGAAGATTACTCAAGTAAACGTTGGAATCATCGCAAGTCACTTTTGCGATTCTTCCCAACTTAGTCTCCAAAGATACAATCCTTTCTTCACACATCAAGACAGCCTTATATTTATCCAACCAATCCATACCCAGAATAAGATCAAACCCTTTGAAATCCAATACAAAATGTCGCAAGAAAAAATACGAGACATATAAGAAAGCCTTAAGCCCCTACATATCTTATCTAACTTAGTTAACCGCCAATAGGATTAGATACAAAAAAGGATGGTTAACCAAACAAGGAGAAAGATGAAACTTATCTACCGCGTCCAAAGAAATAAAACTAAGCGATGCACCGGAATCAAACAGAACTCTAATAAAAATACCATCCAAACGCTAAGTACCTTCCAAAACTCCTTTGCCTTTAGAAGAATAAGATGTACCACCTTCAAGAGCAAACACCTTGTTCTGGTGGGCCTTCTGAAGAAGCAGACAATCTTTAATCAAGTGACCCGGTTGATGATAGTTGAAACATAAAGATTTATGAACCAAAACTGAACCCGGTCCACTCTGATGATGATGCTGCTGCTGAGGACTTCTTCTGGGACACTGATTAGCCAAGTGACCCTCTTGCTGACACACATAGCACTTGCGAGGTCCATTGCTTCCTCGCTGCTTCCCTTTTCCTTGCTTCATCCAATGTGGATTGAATTTTCTCTTATTTGGGTTGGAAGAAGTTTCACTTGGTGCTGCTGCAAATGCCAACGGTTTCTTATTCATGAGCTCCTCATATCTTAAAACCATGTCGATCAACTCTACTGACGATCCCTTCAGATGAGCCGTCATCTTTTCGTGGAACTCAGGCCTCATTACTTGCACAAACATTTCATTCTCTTTAAGAGGTGTGTCGATCAATCCAAGTTCATAGCGAGATAATTAATTAAACTTAGTCTCATATTCAAATACTGACATACTTCCCTGGTCCAGATCCAGGAAATATCTACATAAACGAGTCTTCCCAGCTTTGGCATGAACCATTCCTCAAACAATTCTTTAAACTGACTCTAAGAAATTTCATCCTCTGAGATATTTACTGCATCCCACCAAGCTGCAGCTCCTTCTTGCAATTTCCATGAAGCCATCGCTCTTTTCTGCTCGTTAGATAAATCCAAACTCTTAAAAATGCGCTCGCATGAGCGTAACCAAGCTTGAACTTCTATGATGGACTCCGGTCCTTTAAAAGGTCTCCCTCCCAGATTGGTAAAATCTTTGCACAAAGTAGCAAAACTAACTCGAGGCGGTGCTGGATTAACGGCCTTGCTAGCAGTCTGACCTCTTTCATTATTGGTCATTGTGCTGCCCACAACTCTGCATCTCCTACCTCAAGAACTCATGTTGGCAACCTGTACAGGTAACCCAACAAATTTAGAAAGGGATAGAGTCATATAAAAATTACAAATACGCGCTCTCAAGATAGACACTACCCCAGAGCCTAGGTATTATCTTAACCTATGCTCTGATACCAACTGTAACGACTCGCCTTTCATTCCACAGAAAGATGCATCATCAATAAGAAAGAAATAGGTAGAAATAGAATAGGTAGAAAAAAGAACTAAACAATCATCAGAATCTCACAGCGGAAACAGAACAAAATATAATATATCACATAACTATTACATAGTCTTTACATCAGAGTTACACAGATTAGATAATATCATCACATTATACAGTTATAAAGATTTGTCAATCCATTACATTACAAAATACAACAGTCAAAAGGGTTTCAAACACAGTGGATATAGATAGATATAGCTACGTTTGGACTCCTACTCCAAGCTTCCAAAATTCGTCAAGCCAAACCTGATCACTTGGCAACTCATAAAAATTCAAGTACCCAAGAGTTTAGGACAAACAGAAATAAACTTCGAGTCAGACATGGGTCTGGTGTGAATAAACGGTTAAGCTGTTTAACTTGAAAAAACCTTTGAAAGAAAAGGTATCTCGCAAGACTCCGCCAATAAATACAGATAATTTTTTCCACTACGGTAACCAAAACATTTGGTAGAAAATATGGTTATATTATAATAGGGTCTACGATTCTCAGATAAATATTCACATAGCTGAAATTGTTACATTATTAAATTCCAGCATACTAGCCACAAAGTGGGTTATACAATCAAGTCCGAGATCACTTATTGGAAATTGGATTCCATATAATGGCTGGGCTACTAGGGTACCGCCCATCAAAGTACGTGGCCTAGATCAATGTAACGAGGATCCCTCCCGACCACCTGCAACACAAAGCCGGGGCTACCCTTTGCTGGATAGTCCGAATAAGATAACCCCGCGGTTATGGCCAAACAACCGCCCACACAGCCGAATAAAAGGGACTCTAGATAGAGGAAAATCTTATCCTACTTGGGTGCTACCCACTTAGCCTTGCCGCACCTCCCCTGTTTTAGCCATTCCCGGTTGATGAGGCTTGAGGCTACGATTTCCTTTACAAGAACACATCTTGGAATGCACATCGTCCTCCATTGACGATGGTCTGATATCATTCATCCATACAAGTTCGTTCCGGGTTCGAACGAAACCAAAGCCATTATCTCGTTACACTCATTTTGGAATCACCCTCAGAGTCAACGACAATAACCCTTACACTCTGAAACTCCATCTCGATCTTCACTTTGAGATTTCACGACCTATCGTTCAACTTGGATCGATGTGGTTTTCGGATAATCAAACTTGATATCTGATCCCGGTCTCATCAAAATCCAAATGTTTCTTAAAGATCAAGTTGTTTAAGGTTAAACAATTCAATTCAATTTAAAATATTGAATTCACACAGTATTTACCACAGATAAATAACATACATCTATCACAGATATATCCAATATCACATCATAGAATATCATAGATTATCATTCAATAGATATCAACCAATTCAGACAATCTACTCAAAACAATCATCCACAAGCAAGAATTTTTAATCCATATTATAATTAATTTAATTAACTTAAATTAAATTAATTATTTAAGAATTAATCATCTACCTCTGCTTAATCAATCATTAATTAATTACGATCATTTAATTAATTAATCATTCCTCAATCAATTAATCTTTAATCAGAGATTAATTATCCTTTAACTATTAATTAATAAACCTTAATTGCTTATTAATAAAACTTAATTACAAATTAATTAATCCTTGATTATCAGTTAATTAATATTTAAAATTCTTAATTTCAACTTAATTACTCTTTAATTACTAAATTAATTAACCTCTAATTATAAATTAATTAATCTAAATTACTAAATTAATTAATGCCTAATTATCAATTAATTAATCTCTAATTACATAGATTTTTCGATTTTAGATTATCACTTTAACTAGAACTACATATACATACATACATACTTACCTATAAATTAAGCAAAAGGGAAAAATACTCTAGTTTTATGGTGCAAGCATAACACACTAGAGATAAGAGTTTAATTTAATGCTTAGTATCCACTCGCGCCCGAACCTTTTTTTAGATAAACGACTAGATTTATGTGAATTGGCATTTTTGTTAGAACCTTGTGGAACACACTGAGAAAAAATATCTAATGATACGAATTTATATGCTAATTATCTTGAAGTATATGATGTTTTAGACAATGTAATAACCAGCATGCAAATTCATAGTCAGAAAAAATGAATAAAGCTTTGGTGCTATCGCTCTTTTATTTTCTGGCCTTCGGATTCCTACCGTTCGTTTTCATATGATGCAATCTAGACTGTTCATTTTTCCTGCATT
This sequence comes from Allium cepa, assembly GCA_030765085.1. NCBI lineage: Eukaryota > Viridiplantae > Streptophyta > Magnoliopsida > Asparagales > Amaryllidaceae > Allium > Allium cepa. Next base: position 242,338,360 of record CM060944.1, read on the forward strand.
GAAGGAGTGTTTTGGGCCGTATCTATTTTCTAGCCCAACATTGTATCTACTTGTATATAATTCATTTGCTGCCATGTAATGTATTACTGCATTCTAAAAAATCATTTTAAAAACAAACTTCTTGCTGTAACTTCTTTATCAACAAAAAATCATATTCAATCTCTTTTAATCCTCCAATATAACATCTGCTATATCTTAATACGGTATCATAGCTTATCCATCAGAGTTTCTTCATCATTTGGAAAGCCATTTTTTACCCATCAAATTGTATAATCATCATCTAGGTAAAACAAGTTTATCTTCTCAAATCTAGTGCCTTGCCAAGCCATACGCCAACTTCACTCAGATTCTCATTGAAGACAACTTGTTTAAAAAACAACAGAAACCAGATTCAAGAAAACAAAAAATCATCACATCAAATTTGAAAACAAGGATAGTGCCACGCCAAGATCCATCAGATAATACTCATCACTTAGATCGTTGTTTTATTGTCTTCTTGAGGATTTTTCTAAGAATCATATCTGAAGCCTTTCTTCTATTTTGTTCCAAGATTCATCATCATGACTGATCATCGTTCGATAACTTTTGATAATGCCACCTTGGAGCAGCAGTCTGATGCAACAAGGAAGATAATCAAATCTGTCACAAGCCCACAAAGTCAACTCATTACAGTGCATCTTGATGAAAACAACTATCTATTATGGAAACTGCAGATTGAAACAGCTATGCAGGGTTATGGCCTTGAAGGTTTCCTTCTTAGCACAATACCGATTCCACCAAAATGCATCACTATTCAAGAAAATAAAACTGTCAACAATGAAGAATATATCAAGCATCACAGACAAGATAGACTGGTATGCTCCTGGTTACCGTCGTCAATAAACACTAATCTTTTTTCACATGTTATTAGATGCAAATCTGCTGCGAAATTTGGTCAACAATTGAAAAAGTTTTCAATACTCAATCAGCTGCTAAAGTTATGTACCACAAGAGACATCTTCATAGCATTACAAAGGACAATATTCTATGAGAGAATATCTATACAAATTAAGACAATTTGTGATCTTCTTGAGGCTGCAGGCCACAAAGTATCTGATTCTGAACAGATCTTAACCATGTTAAATGGTTTAAGCGATGAATATGAAGCTGTGGTGGCAGTTATAGCATCTTATAAAATCTTATCACCAGTGGATGATGTTCATTCTTTCCTACAGGCTCATGAGGATAGAATAGACAAAAAAAGGCCTCAAGAATCCGAGTTTACTATCAATTACACTGCCAACACAAGAAACAAGAATCAAAACAACAACAAAGGTGATCAATCATCACAGAGAGGAGGATAGTCCAATAGATCGAGGGGAAGAGGCAGATACAACGACAACAGACTAAAATGCCAAATCTATGAAAAAATTGGGCATACTGCTATAAAATTTTGTTCAGATATTCAAGTCAAAATAACAACAATCAAAGGGATGGCAACTACAGTGTCAATGTGGCTCAAGCAAGTTCCAGTAATCAAGCAGACAATAAAGATCACAACTCAAGTGAAAATGGTCAATCAGAACATGTAAATGATGACTTATGGTACCCTGATTCAGGGGCAACTAATCATATAACAAATAATTTAGAAAAATTAAATCTTGGCAATATGGAGTATAGAGGTAAACAACCTATTTTCATGGTTAATGGTAAGTGTATCTAAATCTCTCATGTAGGAAGTGCTCTTATTAAAGGAAAAAAACAATTATTCCAATATAATTTATTAAGAGTGCCAAAAGTTAAAAAGAATCTTATAAGTGTGTCTCCGTTTGCCAATGGCAATAGAGTTTACTTTGAATTCTGTCCTAAATATTGTCTTGTTAGAGATATACTAAGGATATTTTATAGCAGGGTGATGTTGAAAAGGGATTATTTAGATTAATTCTGTCACCTGTACAAATTCTACAAAGGAGAAAAATAGTTGCAACCAGTGTGAAATGAAAAACTGCAGTAGTGTATTTGATCTTTGGCACCGCAAACTTGGTCATCCTAGTGTTAAAGTTGTTTAACAAGTTCTTACTGAAAATTGTATGCCTTGTGATAATTTTTCTCTTCCTTATATATGCATACACTGTCAAATGGGTAAGAGTCACAAATTGCCATTTAATGAATCCTTAACCAAATATTCTAAACCTCTGGATCGCATTGCTACTGATCTTTGGGGACCAGCATTAACATGTTCGGATTATGATTATAAATATTATATATCTTTTGTAGATGCTTATACAAGATACACTTGGATATATTTCTTGAAAACTAAATCTGATACTTACAAAGTTGTGCTGAATTTTATTACTATGATTGAAAAACAACTTGGCTCACATGTTAAAATTTTACAATCAAATGGGGGACCAGAGCAAAAATCCCTTAAGGATTATTTTAAAGAAAAGGGAATAATCCATAGGATCACATGTTCCTATGCATCTGAATAGAATGGTTTAGTTAAGAGAAAGCATAGGCATATAGTTGAAAAAGGGCCTAGCTTATTGGCTCATGCAAATTTACCCCTAAAATTTTGGCCTAAAGCTTTTAACACTGCAGTCAACCTTATTAATAGACTACCGACTAGAATTTTAGAGGGTATAACCGCCATAGAAAAATTACGAGGGGTAAAGCCAGATTACTATAGTTTAGAAACATTTGGCTGCTTATGCTTTCCATACTTAAGACCTTATAACAACAATAAGTTAAATTTCAGATCAAAGCTATGTACATTCCTTGGGTATGCCACTAATCAAAAAGGATATAAATGTCTTGACGACAGTGGAAAACCATTTATTAGCAGACGTGTTGTATTCAATGAAAATGCTTTTCCCTTTAGAAGTTCTGAAGTGAAAACAACAAGCAAGGTATATAATCCATGTATGTTGATACCTGAGCTACCTATATATTCCGAGAATGAGGATCCAATAGAGGCGAAGAGGACTACTGGAGATCATCAAACTCATCCTGCAGCTTCTGTTCAAAAAATTTTTAATGGGTAGATGATTTCAGTCATGCCAGTCACTTACCTGCACATTCAACATATGAAGAAAATCAAAGTGCACAAGATTAACAAATTGATTCAAAGGACAACACTAGTCATGACACAACTGATGATTTACCTCATACTGATACCCTAGTCAAACAAGTCATCCTACGGCCATTGAAGAAAAAGGTAGCAACTTCAAGCCAAAATTATACATTGCCAACACAAGCTTAGATGAAGAATCATGTTATGATCAAGCTGCAAAAGATAATAACTGGAGAGCAGCAATGGATGAAGAGTATAATGCTCTTATAAAAAATAAGACATGGAATCTTTTATGTCCACCAGCGCATAAAAATATTATTGACTGTAGATGGAAATATACGATAAAAAGAAACCCTGATGGGACTATCAATAGATACAAGGCAAGACTTGTTGCCAAAGGTTATACCCAACAGTATGGGTTTGACTTCACCGAAACTTTTTCTACAGTGGTCAAACCCTCTACTATAAGGCTTATACTCACTATTGCACTACACAAAGGATGGGTCATAAGGCAGCTAGATGTCAAAAATACCTTTCTAAATGGCATATTAGAAGTAGAGATCTATATGATGCAACCACCTGGCTATGAATAAAATACAAATCTTGCGTGCAAACTAAACAAGGCAATATATGGTCTTAAACAAGTACCAAGTGTATGGTTTGATAGACTGAAATCAACTTTAATGTCAAAGGGATATCGGTCTACCAAATCAGGTACTTCATTATTCATCAAAATCATTCAGTCATCAACTATTTATATTCAAATCCACGTTGATGATCTAATAATTGCAGATGACAATCAAGATGACATTAATCAAATTATCTGCTATCTAGACAAGCAATTCTCAATTAAAGTTATTGGAGACCTTTACTATTTTATGGGAATTGAAGTTTATAGAAATACAAATTCTAAGATAACATTGTGTCAAAGAAAACACATATGAGAACTGCTTGCTAAGACAAAAATGGAAGATGTGAAACCCATGTCAACACCAATGATAAGCAGTCAAAGTATATCAAAAAATAGGGGAGAAGCCATAAACAATGTTAAACAGTATAGAAGTGTTATAGGAGCATTACAATATGTTACTATAACACGACTTGATATTGCATTTAGTGTTAACAAACTTTCTCAATTCATGCAGAATCCACTGGATGAATACTAGAAAGCAGTAAAGAGGATACTCAGATACTTAATAGGAACTATAAATCATGGCTTATCACTCAAAGCTTGCAAAAATATTAATATAATTGGATGTGCAGATGCGGACTGGGCTACAAATCCAGATGATAGAAAATTTGTCGTTGGATACTGTATATTTATTGGTAAAAACTTGATATCATGGTGTTCTAAGAAACAATCGACTATCTCAAGATCTAGCACAGGAGCATAGTATAGGAGTGTAGCAAGTGCCATAGCCGAAATAATGTGGTTACAGTCAATTTTGGGAGAATTAAAACTGGAATCAAATATCAAGCCAAGTCTATGGTGCGACAATCAAAGCACTGTTTATATGACCACTAACCCTATACTACACTCCAGAACCAAACATATTGAGATAGATTTGCATTTTGTTCGAGATCAAGTTTTAATAGGGAACTTACAAGTTAATCATATACATGCTACCTATCAGAAAGATGATACACTCACCAAACCTTTGTCAAAGAATAAATTCACAAAATTCAGGTCAGAACCGGGAATCACCGAAATTCTGACCTTCTTCAAGCTCAATAAATCAAATTTCCATCAAATTGAGTTACACGAGAAGAAGGAACATCAAAGGCATTAACTTGCTCTCAACTCAAATCAGAACTACTTTGATCTTCAGAGACTTTAGAGCGCAACTCAAATCAGACATTAGACAGACATGAAACTAAGAAGAGACCATAATTTTGTGAATCGCATCAAATAAATCAGAGAATCCAATGATTTTGCCTCACAAACCCTAACCCTAGAAATCAGATTAGGGTTCGAGAGGGGAAAAATGAATAATGCTCTGGTGTTGTCTCTCTTTTATTTTCTGGCCTCTGGGTTCCTGCCGTTCGTTTTCATCTGACGCAATCTAGACTGTTCATTTTTCCAATGTTGAAGAAGTGCTTTTGGCCGTATCTATTTTCTAGCCCAGCATTGTATCTGCTTATATATAATTCATTTGCTTCCATGTAACGTACTATTGCATTCTCAAAAATCATTTGTAAAAACAAACTTCTTGTTGTAACTTCTTTGTTAGCAAAAGATAATATTCATTCTCTTTTAATCCTCCAATATAACATCTTTTATATCTTAATAGTCAGTATCTTGAATCTTGCAGATGAGAAGGTAGTTTTCTATTTACTCTTGGTGGCAGCAGATAAATTTCATGTTCAGAAGTACATCACTGATATTTATTTTTGTTATATTAGTTCCTTATATGTATATGGTTTAATGAGAGACCAGGTTGTAGGCTAGTTTTGAATCCGATCTCTTTGTACATAAATTATATATAAATTGTGCAACAATTTACATCAAATTTTATAAATTAATTAAAAAAACTTAAAATTTTTGAACTTGGTACAAATCGTTTTGATTACCACTGATTGATAATCGATAATTGATAATTTTATCAAGTCTAGAATTTCGAACAATAATGTTTATTGCCTTACAGACATTAATATTTACTGTAGTATTAGTATTCTTGTATCTATAAAACTTTGTTAACCTATTTAACTTTTTGGAACTTGGTTAATTATTATTATCATTATTAACTTAGTTAATTTTTATCAAACTATAGTTGATTTTAATATCGAAGGTTGTTATAAGTCCTTATGATATCTTCTCCTTTACATATGAAAATATCACGAAAGAAAATTAAACAATCACCAGAACACGTTTTATGTGACACAAAAAATTAACAATTTGTGTAACAGCCCGCAAATCCGTGCCCCTTCAGTCAACACTATTCTACATCAATCAACTCAAGTTGTACAGAAATACGAACAATTTGGGTTAAAGAAGAAGAGGTAGAAGAAGAAAATAGAAATCAACAACAGAATCTAACCATCGCAGCGGAATAAAATATAATAGATAATAAATGGTCTTTACCCAAAAATCAAATATCTCTGTTTATATATTACATCGTCATAGTGCATCAATCACAGCTCAACATCAATATCATACAAATGGATACACAACAACTCAACATAGCGGAATATACATACATAACAAGTACGGAAGTACGTATCATCATCCCGCTCGTCTCTTGAGCTCCACAGCAATATATCATGTATCTTATAATACTCGGTTTGACCTGAGCATTACAGTTAAATAACACCCGAGTCGGTCTGGAATACCAGCGTGAGAAAATCACACCCAATTGATTATTAAAGTTTCAAAAATCCTTTGAAAACAAAAGCATCTCGTAAGACCACGCCACAAATAAACATGTCGGGTTTTTACCTTACGATAGCTAAAACACTTTTTATAGAAATCCTCTGATATTATAATAGGGTCTATATGCGAATACTTATAAAATAGCCGAAATTGTTACATCTATTAAATTCCAACTACTAGCAACAGAGAGGGTAATACAAACAAAACTCGTACAAGGCACGTATGGAGAATGGATTTCCAACTAATGACTAGGCACTGGGGTACCACCTGTCACAGTACGAGGCCTAGATCACCGTACCGAGGAGTACGCCCGCTCCCCTGCAAGACAAGATCGGGACTACCCCTTACTGGATAATCCCGAGTGAGATCACCCCGCGGTTGGGATCAGCAACTGCCCACTAAGCCGAAAAAGAAAGGGACATCTAGGCAGAGATGACCTCACCCTGCTTGGGTGCTACCCACCTAACCTTGCTGCATAACCCCTGATTTTCAGTCATTCCCATTTGATGAGGCTTGAGGCCAAGTGTTACCTTTTTAGAACATATCCCTTAGAATTCCCATCGTCCACCTGATGATGTTTCACAAGCATTCGTCCATACAAGTCCGTCCCGCGTTCGAATGGAACCGAAGGCACTATTCCCACTACATCCATTTTGGAAATATCCTCAGGATTAGTAGCGACTAGTCCTTGCACTTCACTGCTCCATCTTCGAATCCAAAATCGTTTTTCACGAAAACGTACAAACCGGATCGAAGTGGTTTTCGAGAAATAAATCTCGATCCCGGTCTCTTCGAAACGATCAACGCATTTGTCCAATATTGATAGTCGGTTATTTAACTATCAATTTATATTCACAAACAACCATCAATCAATAAATAATTTCCCAAATTATTTATTAACCTCAAAAATATCTTCACAAGATATATTTTCACTTTTCAAACCCTTTTTGAAAACAGTTTTCAAACTATCTTCCTTTCTCAGAATAAATTCCAAGTGTATCTATTTCCACTGGAATCGCCAAGCATAAAACTTTAGATTTTTAAAATAATTTAAAACACTTTACTTTGAAATATACTTTAAAACATTTAAGTTAAAAATACTTCAACAATTGGCTAAAATACTTACTATATGAGTATTTGAAAATAAAGTTACTTTATAAAATATAAAATCAGGTTTTCACTTTTAAAACAAAATACTAAGTCACTTTTTAAAAAAAATAATTACTACGATAATAGATTAAAAGAAAATACTTACTTTAAAGTTTAAATATTTATAAATAATAAATTTCCCAAAACTTGATTCTTTAAAAACAACTTCAAAACCTTCAAATTATATTTAAAAATTTACTTTTAAAAACGTACTTGGTTATCCAGAGAAAATTCCAATTTCAACCACTGAAATCAATTTTCCAAATTGATTCCCAATTTATGCAATTTGAAATAAATATCTTTAATTGCTCCATTCATTTCACAATTCATTAATTTTGGACTTAATTATTATTATTATTATTTTCCATTTGATTTTTAAATCTTTAAACTGAAATATACAAATTTCAGATCTTATCCCAATTTCTTCTTTATTCTTTCAATAATTTAAATCTTACATTTTAAATAAATGTTTTGTTCTTTTAAATAAATATACTGAAGTTTAAGATTCATTAGTCTTCTGTTCATTCAAAATTTCCCTTTTCTATACTCAAGATTTATTTATTAAAAATTTAAAGGCACTTTATTATTATTATTATTATTTTCTTAAATTTATTCAAATTTTTATATTTAATTTACTTACAATCTCACTTCTTTTATTATCTTTCCAAAATCCAATTTATATATTTTTGGTAATTCATCATACCCAATTATGTCCAATCGAAATATAGCATTCAATATTCCAATAAGGTTCATCATAGAATATCGAATAATCACAACAGAGGTTATTAAATAATTTAAATAAATGTTGAGGGATCCAGTTGGATCCCTCCAACTTGTTTTCCCTGCATTCACAGACGTTAGCACAATATAATACGCCAATTCCAAAATATCATACTATATCACATCAATCAATTCAACCATCCAAACAATTATTTAAATTTAATCATTTAAATTTAAATTGAGTGAGATTAACTCACCTTTGATTTTAATTATGCAATCCACTCCAAATATGGCTTTGGTTTTCCCGATTTGACCTTGAATAAACAATTTATATGATTTATAAATATTTGAATTAATCGAACAACTTATCCCCCCCTTCCCCATTTTTTTTAATAAATTAATAATTTAGTTTGGACTAATAACTTACCCTAAACAAATTTTCCTATAATAAATATTATTAGTAACTAAATAATTATATGAGTAAATCAAATAAATAAATCACCTAAATAAATTATTTTAATACAAACTAGCAAATTTTATTTCTTATTCTCTTCAAACTGTATATAAAATAATTTATATAGATTTTATAGAAATCTAATTTATATATAACTTTCAACATTTCTGACATTCCTATATATATATATATATATATATATATATATATATATATTTTATTTTCCAGTTTTACCTATATATCAAAATATGTGTGTTGAAAATCTTGTTTTCCCTTTTCTGTGAATAACCACATCAATTCACTTCTACTGCAAAAATCCCCCCCCCTTTTTTTGTATAATTATAAAAATTAAATTAAAGATATGTTGCTATACCTCACTGCCCAAAATTATCTCCGCATCCCTACGATGGCGACGACCGTACGATGACCAAAATCCCAAGCTCACATGCTTCAGCCCCTAATTCGCGATCTCGAAACTTGAAATCATCTCGAACATCATTCGAATACTCGACTTCTCGTCACCAATCGCTGAACTTCTCGCCCTCGGCCATCATCCAGCGCGTGTTTGAACTTGCGCTCGAACCCCTGAAATCCCCCACATGCACAACCCTAGCTGCCAATGCAAAACCCCAAACCGCGAGTTCAATAGGAACAAGGGCTAAAGCCTAAAGGACGAAGGAAGAAGTGGTTCGATTGCTTCCCAGCTTCTAATGGGAAAGTAACGGCAAGGGGTAAAATCTCGATTTGAAGTAAAGAAACATCGAATCGATGTTGTTGGATAAAATCTGAACGAAGGCGGCCATTTTTTTAAGAGATCGAACTAACTTTATTTCCCTCGGCCATTGTTATCTAGATTGATTTATAAAACGTAGAGTATCGGTAATGAACGAGATACAGGAAAAGCAATGTCTGCGTGGAGGTGATTTTGCGTGTATCAGATGAGCTGCAGTGATTACAGAGGGAACAAAAACTGCTAAAGAGAAAAGGCGTGATGGTGAAAGAAAAGCAACTGATGGAAAGAAATTTCGGCTGAGTAAATTAGGGTATATATAAATATTAAATTCAAATTTTAAATTGTCTTGAATACAAGCTTAAAATCCTGACCTCCTATCGAGGCGTGCCGCTAGGCGTTTATAATGTTATGCACATATTCCGAGCGCAGTGGAAAAGGTTTCGAGTCCAAATTTGATCGTATGGAGAAGATAGCTTTTGAACCCAGTTCTTATATTAAATTATGATTAAATTTTCAACGCGTTTACTTATCGTACGCTCACACAACAACTTCGATCAAGATGAAATTCAAAATCCGATAATAATACAATATTACGGATCCAATGGAACTGATTTCGTCGAATTCCGAGACTGTGTCCTGGAAGGCTATTTTTAAATTCAATTTAAACGATATAAATTTCAGAACTGAACAAATCACTCTTAAATTTCAATTTTACAACTTATATTATCTGCAGTATTATCAATATAAATTTTACAAGCCTTCAAATTATTTTTAATAGGGTTAAAATTCCAGATTCAATATTTTACTCAACTTCAAATTGTTTAATTCTAAAATTTAATTATCAAATAAATAGTGATATTTGAATTCAAGTTAAAATTAACTTTTAAATATTTAAAAGTCAATTAAATATCCCGATTCTAAATGCTCAAAAATTCTCGATCGTCACAATTTGTAAATTAAGCTTTTAGTCGATTATAATATGTGTTTTGAGAATTCATATTTTTTGCTACTTTATTTGCTAAATAACTATTTCAAAAATAGGTTTTTTATAAAAAATAAATAAAGAGATGTAGTTTGTATTGTAAACAAATGAACTTCGGCTGAGTCGTGTACTCTGTCACTGTCTTGAATTTTTTTTGGCATTTTGCTCAGTGGTGCAAAGCAGTCAAACTAACATTGCCGCCTCAAGGATAAAACAGCCTCTCTTTTTTAGTTTTAAGTATCGACCCGTCTACACAAACGGAATCGACTCAGTTGCACTTCAAAAAGCGATTGCTCTATTTTTTGGTTTTTGAAGAAAACTGTTTCGTGGAGAAGAAGATAGGTTGGTAAAAAAAGAATGTTGTTTTGTTTTTAATCTTCATCCAAACACCATAAAATAGACGGAATACCAAGTCGAACGTATTAAAGAATCATGGGGTGAGGTTGGCACAAAATACGGATCTGATGTTTTACCATTTCAAATAAAATGTCGATTAGAAAGCCTTTAACATTTTTGCCCAAAAATATAAGTGCTACACCACAACAAACCCAATCCCGGCCAAGGTCGAGTCGGCAGGTTGGCGCACGTGCGCGTGTGGTGGTTGATGTGCACGTAAATGTGCATATTTTTACCACCATATTTATTCTAATTAAATTAAATAAATGATCATATTGGGTATTTTAACTTGTTTTAACCAAAATTCATATTAATTCCAAATTTCACATATTCATCTTCATATAAGGGCAAAATGGCCATTTGTGCGCGTATATTAATTTGAGAGAATTTAATTGGAAATTTCTATAATATTTTGTAGGAATTTAGCTTCTCATATTAGTGGGTTCATGAAGAAACATGCATGCACAAAATGGATATAAAGGAATGAAGATGGAAATAATTCAAAGTGAAGATCATGGAGTACCTCACCTACCCACCTACCTTAATGTACAAATTAAAGGCTAATGCACATGCTTATGGAGTTAATGGTTTCATGTACACTTAATGGAAGATTAAGACATGTTAATGATTACTTTGCCTCCACACTTCCTAAGGGCATTTTGGGCATTCCCCAAAAAGTGAATTAGGGTTTCATGCTTGTATAATAACCCCTTATGTTTCATGTAACTCCCCCTCTTCCTTAGTCTCTCTTCCTCTTCATTAGTTTAGGCTCAAAATAAAAGAAAACTCTCTTTCTCTTTTCATGGCTACTTAGCCATTTTTATTTTATGTAATTTTATTTTCATTTTATGCAGTGTTAATTATTGTTTCTTTTTAATTACATGTTCATTTCCTTTTACGCAAGTAGTGTAGATCTCTCTTACTTCATGCAAATAGATTAGTTTTGTTTCTTTGTTTTTCTCTTTTTTTTTCTTTTCCTTTAATGTTGCAAGCTGTATTTGTTATTTGATAACAAATATAAGAGGCTAATCCCTTCAATTTAGGGGCAACGAAGCCTCTAATCATGTAGCTTCAACATTTTGATAATTATAGCTCTCTTTTTGTGCTTAATGACAATGCTTGAAGTGGTTTTATTTGTTTTTTTGCTTAACATTTGATAGCCTATATTGTTGACACCAAATAGGCTATGCTTAAACAATCACTAAGACAAATGTCTCTTCATCAAAATATGATTCTGGCATAAGAAAGTGATTTGAAATTAAAATTTGATGGTCTATATTTCTAATTAATTGTTAATAGGTCATACTTAAAATAGATTTCATTTTCAACTTTGTTGCCATTTTCATGAAATTTACTAAGTGGTTTAAAAGTTGTGTTATAGTTTTATGGCTTATGTTGAGCTAATTAATAGCACAAATGAGCCATACTTATGATAAACACATCATTCAAACTCACTTATGACCCAAAAAAGAGATCATAATTTCATTAATCGTTGAATTATATGATCTAGAGAGTGGATTTATCTCTAAATTGTCATTTAACTCTCATATTTTTATCTATTTTTTCTTTTGCTTGTTTTTGTTAGTTTCTTACATTTCTAGCTAATCACACTCTTCAACTTTGGTTTAATTTGATTAAATAATTTTAAAATCATCAATTCCCTACGGATCGACCCGTATTCGCCGCGTGCTACATTCGTACACCGTGCGCTTGCGGTTATTTTTATTTCTAAATTCTTCGGTGGTTTTCTAATCCGATAGAATTTCCGTCGTTGAACAAGTTTTTGGCGTCATTGCCGGGGAAGTTTGTTTGATTTTCATTTTCTATTCTTCGGATTAGTGTTGTTTGATTTTTGTATGTTTTTGTTTTGTGTGTCTTCATTTAAAAAAAAATTGTTGTGTGTTGTTTGATTTTTTGTGTGTGTTGTTATTGTTTTTTGGTTGTTTCTTCATTTGCATTTCATAAAAAAAATCATTTACAATTTGCATTCTCAGTTTACATTGTACAGTTTGCATTTTATATTTCTCTGTTTTTTCCTGTCATTTACAACTTCATACCTTCTCTGCACACTACAACTTCATACTCAATCACCTCCAACATTCCTTCCTACAGTGTGCACATCTGTGCACTACAATCTCCTTCCCTGTCATAACTGTCACTGACCCAAAACCAAGTACAACTTTTGAAACAATTCACTGTCTCACTGTTTGCCTCTGCCTAGCTTCTAACTACAGTCTGCACTTACATCCCCTACCCACTGCTTGCATCCCTGACCAGCCTTCTCTGGCCACAATCTCCCTGTCATCCCTTTCTTACTGTTCTTCCTCCACCAAACTATCATCAGTGACCTTCAACAGTAGCTACAAACTTCTACCGCCACTGTCTGAACAACCTTTCTAACCACTGCCCACACTTTTGTGCATTCCCCTACTCAACATCCCCTTCTCAAGCAAACAACATCCAGTGCATGCCAACAACCAACAAACCACACAACCACTTGCCGAAGCTACTTCACACTCCATTAGTCCACCTTGCTTTAACCATATCAAATTCTCTGTACAAACATCTCAACAACCACCAATCCACTTCCTCCCTCAACATTCCTGTTACTTCACCATATACCACTTCCATCACTACTTCAACACAATACCAAGCAACAGCCCCCATATCTACCTACCCGCAACACACAGAATACAACCATTCGTCTGTCACACTGCCGAACACTCGTTTCAGACCATCAAATTGCAGTACCATCCATCTTTCAAAAACATCACTGCCAACTTCCCTACGCTATCTTATTGCCTACATATCTCCACCATCCTCCCGCTGCTACACAAAGCAACTGTCACATACAACATTTCCACTGTTCAAAGAATCAGTGCAAGCCCACATCTCCATACCACAGAGTGCCTTCATCACCACAGTGCCTTCATCCTCTAAACATCACAAACATCACCATCCCCTTCGTTATCATCATCCAGAACCACCCCAAAACCATTCTCGTTCCACGCTCCTCCTCTACATCATTAACCTCAACAATTCAACTGTAGATCCATAGCCAATCAAACGCCCAATTATCAAATCGCCTCCAACCGCCATCACGCAACCCTAACCTCCCAATCCAAAGATGCAACCCAATCGTCAATTGCTTGGTCATCTTCGAACCTTCAATCACTACGAACCTGCCTTCCTCCCTACTATAGCAAATCACACTGCCTGGCAAACCATCCCCTAACCACCATTAACTGCAGTGCCTACCCATACACCCAGAGAACTGCAATCGAACTCCTCCACGCTAGAACCCAATCGCTCAACCCAATTCGAACTGCAGCGAGCAATAGCCACAAACTCAACTTCAACCACGACACAATCAAAAGCCCTCACTTGAACACCTCCATCGGCTATACTTCTAGAAATTAAATTGCATTTAGAATCGAAATTAAAGTTGAATTGCGAGGAGAAATTTTTGATAAACAGATTTCGTGAATTGCATTCAGTCTGAAATTTTGATTCATTTTTATCTTGCTCGGTTTTCAGTTGTGAGTGGTGCGGTGTATTTGGTTTTAGAATGGGCCGGGTTTTGTGGTAATAGTTTTGAGTGTGTAAAATAAAATAAAAAAAATCATTTGGGCTGGGCCCTAGTAGATTATTTAAAAAAAAGGAGTTTAGTTACGTTGAGTTCTTCCTTTATTTTATTTCATTTTTTTCGTTTATTCAACAAAAAAAAAGTGAAGGGTTTTGTTCCATTTAAATAATTGGGTTCAATTCAAAGGTTTGGATTAGTTTTAGTTTGTTGTTCGTTTTCAACTCTTGTTTGATTTTTTTTTGAAAAGACTTTAGGTTGTTCTTAATTGTGTTTAGTGTAATTTGTTTTAGTTTCTTCTTCGACAAAAAAAACACTTGTATATATATCTGATTCCTTTTTCAAGTTGCCAAAGCAGATTGGAAAAGCTTGCTCCGCTTAACTGCTGCAAAAAATAAAAAAAATAAAAAAATTGCTTGCTTATAAAAAATTTGCACCCTTGCATATTGTTTTATTCAGTTTGCATTATTGGTAGCTTGAGTTTACATTTCATTTGAAAAAAAATTCGAAAACAAAAAAATCCATTCGTAGTTGCATTGTTAATACAAGTTTAATTTCTGTTTTGCATTTCATCTTAGTATTTTGATTAATAATAACAATAACACTAAATTGCAAATTGACAATTTGTCTTCTTTGAACAATTTAATTTCTTGGTGTCTAGGCTATGGCAGAGCAATAATCAGCTATAAATATTATGGTGATTCGTAAATATTATACTGAATTATTCCTCTGAAGGTACTTAAACCTTCGGCTGCATTGCTATGGTAATTCGTGGTGCACCGATAACCCATGCCCGTTACCTGGCTGAGAACTATCTTGTTGAATTAAGACAAAGTGTGATTATACAATTTAGGGTTAACTTAGAATAAATAATTTGAAATTAACCTTGCATTCATTTAGTTGCATTAGTTCATGCATATTAAAAAAAAACAAAATTATAAATATTCCTTTTATTTTTCTTTGAATATTTTAAATCCTTTTACTTTGAAATTTTCAAAATCCAAAAAAAAATCTTTTCAAAAGCCAAAAAAAATTGAAAATCCAAAAACAAAAAAAAATCAATTTTTCAATTTGAAAAATAAATTCTATTTGTAAATATTTTTCCTTTATAAAAAACACCAAAAAAATAACTTGAAAATGTCCGAGTTTCCTTTTTATTACTCACTTGATTTTAGTTTTGAAAATCAATATAATTCATATAATTTCACTACAAATTCTTATGGATATTTCAACAACTATTGTTTAAACGATTCAAGTTTTGAACCACAAAGTTTTCAAAACGTTCACCAACCCTCGACTCTTGAAAATAACGTTCCATCTTTACTTGAACTCTCTACACAACAAAATCAAAAGATTAATGATTTATGTAATTCATATTTGTGTAATAACTCGAGTCAAGGATTTCAAAATTTGAATTCAATTCAAAATTCAAACCATTTCAATTATAACCCATGCCAACTCAATTTCGAACTTCAAAATGAATTTCAAAATCAAAACGAAAGTAAAAATAACCTTTCAAATAATTTTGGTAACGAAAATAATCTCAATTTCAATGCAATTGATAATTTTTGTTCTCAACAAATCCAAATCAAGAATTTTCAAGTGAATAACTATAAATTGGATTTTGTTGAGCAAATGAATGAAATTTATGATGATCACACAGATTTGTTGATTGAAACATATATGGAACAACGTGAAAAACAAAATCAAATTCCAACGTGTGACGAGTCAAGCGATAATCGATCTTTGACCCAAATCGACGATTTTCAAATAACAACTTTTGAAATTGAAAATGAAAATCTTAATGAAATTGTTGAAAACACGGTAATTGAGTTGGATTTCAATTCTTTTGAGGGTATGAAACTTGATTTAAACTTCGATCTTCCTTTTTCTGAAAATTTGAATATGACAACTTTGAACTTTAAATTCAATTTACGCGATGAAGTTGTTGATAATCCAACAAAGGAAGTCGAATTTAATGAACACAAACTTTTTGGACTTTTCGAAAATGAGTTGTTAAATTCCAAAAGGAAAGAGTTAATCACCGTTTCAATTTTGAAATCGATAATTTTGAAAAATTTGTTGATAATGAGCTTAACTTTCAATTTGGTGAAAATAAACTTGAATTTCAATCAATTGTTTTATCAATCCCAAAAATCATCAAAAATAAAACAACTCATGCGGTTCTCAATAAAACGACATTCGTTTTTCCAAATCGACGGTCAACTTCGGAATCTTTTACGATTTGTTTTTTGTGCTTAAGCTGTGTCTCATATACTTTACGAGACAAATGAATCGGTCTTTGGAAGACCGTCTCATTTACTCTTTAACTGTATATTTTCTGATCTTTTATAAATAATAACCTTTTCATTTTCATTTAAATAAATGTCATGTTTTTATTTTTATTTTTCTCCTTCCACATGGGTTGACTGTGGGGACACAGTCAAAATCAAGTATGGAGGGAGACTCATCTTCATTTTTAATTTTTCATGGTTCATTTTTGCTTTTTCTTCCAAAACTCAAAAAAAAATTCAAAAAACTAATTTTTTTTTCAAAACATTTTGATTTATTTTTAAAGAAACACTATAGGATAAATATATGGTTTTTGTTTATTAAATTAAAAACTTTGAAATTTTCTTTGTCTTAACAAAAATAAAAATGAACTTAAATTACAAATAACAATGGTTTAACTAGTGTATAGGTAGATTCACACGTGTTAATTATGAAATACATCCTAATTGAAAATCTTTGTCTTAAAAAGGGGTCGATTTAAAGTAAAGATACAACATTTTTTTTGTCTTCTAAGTTAAATGGTGCTAAGATGATTTTGCAACACTCTCTCTCTCTTAAATAAATAACATCCAAGTATTCGCTCTCATTTAAAAGTCTTCACGGTTATGCATGTGTGAATTACTTGGAATCTTTGATTATGTGCTTTCATACTCATTTAAAAGTCCTCGCGGTTATGCATGTATGGAACACGTGTAAAAAAGAAAAAGAAAAGAAAAAAAAATCTTGATAAAACCACCTACAGCCAATAGGTGTATGCACGAAAGTGTGTGCACTCGCCATGCTCTGTACTCCCTCACATAAGCCCGAAAGGCAGTGCATGGGTGGTATATCTGGCCTCAGTTTACCTGATCTAGGTGTGTAATTTTTCTTACAAATAATGAGAGAGCAAGCAATTGAAATCCTAGCACTATTTTTACTTATTTGATTTGAATTGTTATTAAAAAGAAATGAAAATACCACTTTGATAAACTTTGATAGTCAACTACGGATCCATTTCATAGATACACTTTGTTATCAATTAAAGCAACGAGTTAAACTATTGTCTATTTATTACGATAACTTGATTTTTGTTGGAAATTTTGACGAGTAAATGACATAAATTTTCAAGATAATAACCAAAACCTATATTTAACTTATAAGTGTCGATTTAAAAGTAAATCCTTTATTTGTAAATATTTTCAAAAACTCGCATTCATCTCTTTTTAAATAAATCTTGCATTTTTCTAAATATTTTCACTTTACATTTTTTGTTTTGCTTTTGGATTTTGTGGGTAGTATCCGCTGAAAACCCTCACGAGACTATACTCGTCCTACTGGGGACACCCAGAGGTTTAACGGCTTATTGCATAGCATAGGCTCAATGCAATCATGCTTCCTACGAAAACGGATTTATCTTAGTTTTAGTTTGTTCGAGGACGAATAAAAAGATAAGTGTGGGGGTATTTGATGTGCAGGTAAATGTGCATATTTTTACCACTATATTTATTCTATTTAAATTAAATAAATGATCATATTGGGTATTTTAACTTGTTTTAACCAAAATCCATATTAATTCCAAATTGTCACATATCCATCTTTAGATAGGGGCAAAACGGTCATTTGTGTGCATATATTTCTTTGAGAAAAAATAATTGGAAATTTATATATATTTTTGTAGGAATTTGGTCTCAAATAGGAGTGGTTTCGTGAAGGAATATGCATGCACAAAGAATATAAAGGAATGAAGATGGAAATAATTCAAAGTGAAGATCATTGAGGACCCCACCTACCCACCTACCTTAATGTACAAATTAAAGGCTAATACACATGCTTATGGAGTTAATGGTTTCATGTACGCTTAATAGGGGATTAAGACATGTTAATGATTACTTGGCCTCCACACTTCCTAAGGGGCATTTTGGGCGTTCCCCAAAAAGTGAATTAGGGTTTCATGCTTGTATAAATAACCCCTTATGTTTCATGTAACTCCCCCTCTTCCTTAGTCTCTCTTCCTCTTTATTAGTTTAGGCTCAAAATAAAAGAAAGCCCTCTTTCTCTTTTCATGGCTACTTAGCCATTTTTATTTTATGTAATTTTGTTTTCATTTTATGCAATGTTAATTATTGTTTCTTTTTAATTACATGTTTATTTTCTTTTATGCAAGTAGTGTTCTCTCTTATTTCATGCAAGTAGATTAGTTTTGTTTCTTTGCTTTGCTCTCTTTTCTTTTTCTTTTCCTTTAATGTTGCAAGTTATATTTGTTGTTTGATAACAAATATGAGAGGCTAATCCCTTCAATTTAGGGGTAATGAAGCCTTTAATCATGTAACTTCAACATTTTGATAATTATAGCTCTCTTTTTGTGCTTAATGACAATGCTTGAAGTGGTTTTATTTATTGTTTTTGCTTTGAATTTGATAGCCTATATTGTTGACACCAAATAGGCTATGATTAAACAATCACTAACACAAATGTCTCTTCATCAAAATATGATTATGGCATAAGAAAGTGATTTGAAATTAAAATTTGATGGTCTATATTTCTAATTAATAGTTAATAGGTCATACTTAAAATAGATTTCATTTTCAACTTTGTTGTCATTTTCATGAAATTTACTAAGTGGTTTAAAAGTTGTGTTATAGTTTGATGGCTTATGTTGAGCTAATTAATAGCACAAATGAGCCATACTTATGATAAACACATCATTTAAACTCACTTATGACCCAAAAAAGAGATCATAACTTCATTAATCGTTGAATTATATGATTTAGAGAGTGGATTTATCTCTAAATTGTCATTTAACTCTCATATTTTTATCTATTTTTCTTTTGCTAGTTTTTGTTAGTTTCTTACATTTCTAGCTAATCACACTCTTCAACTGTGGTTTAATTTGATTGAATAGAATTTTAAAATCATGAATTCCCTGCGGATCGAACCGTATTCGCCACATGCTACATTTATACACCATGCGCTTGCGGTTATTTTTATTTCTAAATTCTTTGACGGTTTTCTAATCCGACAGAATTTCCGTCGTTGAACAGTGGTCAAGCGTGGTCTCCCTCCTAATAAAAAGCATCATTGGGTGACCAAAGGGTCTAGTTTATCTTCTAAGAATCAAGTATAAATACTTGATTCTTTTCTACAATCCTACAATGTGGGACTATTCACATAGGAGCCAACAATTTTTCATTTTTTAATAATTCACTTAAAAAATTTAAAATATTTTCAACAATCCCCCACTTGAATTTTTGGAAAAAAAATTCGAGCAGCTTTTGAGAAAATAATATTGTGCATAAACAAAGGTGTCTTTCGACTTGAACCATTGCATAGTGGATAACATTCAGTTTTTCTACAGTGACATGTAGTCATGAACTCTATTCCAGATGTCAAACCACATAAAATCTTTCTAGAGTCCAATCAAATATGCCCGTGAATATATGGCCATGCACATCTATCCCAGTTTAGTGGATGCTATAAGAATTTTGCCCAAAATTCTATAGAAACAGTCACATTTCCACATCCACATAGGTGAGTCTACCAAAAGTACTCCTGAAGGTAGGTGTTCCACTTTATATAGAGTATAGATTTCATTAAGAGTTTCTATTAACTCATCCTCTAATCACTTCAGGAATACATGCTCCATAATAAATAAAAATAGCATATTCAACTCATATCACTTCACAACTTGTTCTTACCCATTGAACCTAGTTCTTGGAATCTCCAGTCATTAGGTCGGGTTACCATTGTGCGTGACTCAATAATTTAAGGGCAATAGTCCCATTCTTATAGAGGTTCTAAGGACGTTCTTTCTGGCCAGTCATTCAGTCAAAGGATTGGCCAAATTCTCATCACTGCGTATGTGATCCACTCTAATAGATCCTGAAGAGAGTATATCTCTAATAGTGCTATGCTTATGACGTATCTATCATCTCTTACCATTATAATAACGGTTATGTACTTTTGTGATGGCCGTGGTACTATCACAATGGATCAACACAGCTGGTATCGGCTTTTCCCATATAGAAATCTCAGCTAGCAAATTTCTTAAGTAATCTGCTTCTTCACTAGATGTGGCTAGTGCTATCATCTCAAACTCCATAGCGGACTAAGCCAAAATAGTCTATTTCTTAGATTTTCAAGAAACAGCTCCACCAGCAATACTAAAGATATAGCCACTAGTTGGTTTCGAATCATCAGATAAAGTATTCCATTCTGCATCGATGTATCCTTCAAGGACAATTGAAAACTTTTCATAATGTAACCCAAGGTTCATAGCTTATTTTAGGTATATCATGACCCTTTCGATGGCATGCCAGTTCTCTATACTACGTCTACTAGTAAACCTGCATAATAATCCCATGACGTAAGTAATGTCGGGTCTAATACAATCAGTGGCATACCGAAGGCTGCCAACGATGCTCACATAATCACTGTCTGACATCTTCACCGGTGTTCTTAAATAGTTTTACACTAGGATCATATGTTGTAAATTTAGGTTTACAGTCAAAGTTATTTTATTTCTTTAGTATCTTCTCAATGTAATGAGATTGATCCAAAGAAATTCCCTTTTCTGACCCAGTAATCTTAATTCCAAGAATTACACTCACTTCACATAGATCTTTCATATCGAAATTGCCCCTTAACAAAGATTTGACATTATTTATGGCATGAATGTTTGACCCAAAGATAAGTAGATCACCTACATATAGACATATAATAGTGCAAATGTCATTCTCAGATTTATAGTAAATACATTTGTCACATTCATTAACTTTAAAACCATGTGAGAGTATTAAGTTATCAAATTTTTCATGCATTGCTTAGGTGCTTATTTTAAACCATATAACGATATATTTAACTTGCAAATTTATGTTCTTGACCATGAATTACAAAGCTTTCATCTTGGTCTATATAAATTTCCTCTTCTAATTCATCATTTAAAAAAGCAGTTTTAACATCAATTTGGTGTATTATTAAATTATTAATAGATGTTAGTGAAATTAGTACTCGGATGGATGTAATTATAGTTACTAGGTTGGATGTAATTATAGTTACTAGGTGAAAAAGTGTAAAAAAAAGTCTACTTTTTTTCTTTGATACTTTTTTTCTTTGCTTAAACCCTTTAGCTACTAAACAAGCTTTATAACTATCAACTATGCCATTAGGTTTGAATTTGTTTTTTAAGTACCCATTTACATCTTACAGACTTACATCAAGGTGGTAAATCTACTACGTGCCAAGTCTTATTGAATTATAAATAATCCATCTCGTCGTTTATAGCATCTTGCCAAAAATTAGCATCTAAAGAAGATAAGGCTTCTTGGAGGTTTAAAGGATCCTCCTCTATAGTAAAAGTGCAAAATCTGAACCATAATCATTTGTAATTCTTACTCTTTAACTTTTTCTAGGTTCGTTTTTAGAAGATTCATTATATTCTGTTCTAATAGGCATAGTATTACTTGATGTGCCCCCCGATTCCTCAATTTAAAAGGAAATCTAGATCTATAAAAATCAGCATCATTAAATTCAATTATATTATGTGTATTCATATCATAAAATCTATATGCTATGCTATTAATAGCATAGCCAATAAATACACATTCATATGCGCTACTTGCTAATTTTATTCTCTTAGGGTCAGGTATACAAACTTATGCTAAACATCCCCAAGTTCTAAAATAAGACACATTTGGTTTATAATAACTTAAGATTTCAAAAGGTGAAAATTTGGTTTTTGACTTAGGGATCCTATTCAAAACATAACATACAGTCAATAAGATTTCGCCCCACCAATGTGTCGATGCACCAGAATTAAGTAAGATAGCAACTACTAATTTAATTAATGTTCGATTTTTCCTTTCAGCTTTACCAATTATTTCAGATGAATATGGTGCAGTTCTTTTATGTATTATTCCATGTGAATTGTAAAAGTCAATAAACAAGCTTGATTCATATTCAGTTCCTCTATCACTATGCAATCTTTTACCTTTCTTATTAGATTGATTTTTAGTTTCAGTTATGAAAGATTTAAACAAGTTAACTGCATCACGTTTATTTTTAATAAGTTATACATAAGTAAAATCAAGGCAATAGTCAATGAAAGTGATAAATTAGCGGTGTCCATTTCTAGTCAGAGTGCCATCAAGCTCACATTATCAGAGTGAATCAAGCCTAAAGGTTCTGATTCTCTAATCATAGATTTATGTGGGGTTTTAGTTTTTTTTCTTGACTACAAAAACCACAATTTTCAAAATCATTTAGTGACATATTAGGAATTATACCTAAGCTACTCATGTTCTTTATATTATTAACATGCATAGTCTAGAGTGCCAGATATTAAAATCACTCAACATATAAGATGAAGCTAACATTTTATTACATTTAACATTCAGTTTAAAAATGCCATCAATTGCATAACCCCTACCCACAATCATACCATCCATAATGATGGTGTACATATCAGCCTTAATAGTCTATGTAATCCCAGCCTTATTAAGAAGATAACCTGAAACAAGATTCTTTCTCATCTCTGAAGGGTGTATGCCATCTTTCAGAATGATGGTTTTTCTAGAGGTAACTTCAGCTCTACACTTCCAATCCTAGCAACAATAGTGGTGTGAGAGTCTCCCATCAATACTTTCTTTTCCTCAATCTTCATGTATGTTTTGAACATAGCACGGTCATAGAAGACATGACATGTATCGCCAGTATATACCCACCAACTCTATGATCCCTCAACAAGGTGAATCTCATAAGAAATCATAGCCGTAAGAGGCTCCTCGGTCAGGTAGCGTGTGGTGCAGAGCTTGGCTTATTCTGGCACTTACGTGCCATATGACCTGGTTTTCCATAGTCATAACAAAGAAACAAAGTCCAGAGTTATCCTTTTGGGGTGGTTTATGTTTATTACGTTTCTAATTAAGCTTGCGGCTCTGATTCTTAAAGCTTATGGGATTCGATTTCAGAACTGCAGCTTTCTTAGTATTACCTGAAACGGTAAGCTTTTCTTCCTTCATGTACGAGATTCCACCTAAATATAGAGACGGGTAATTAGACTTTCTAGTGAAAATTCCTTTTATGTCTATGATTATTTTTAAAATTCTTCCAACTGGGAGGTATTTTATCAATCAAAACTGTTACTTGAAACTGTTCATCCAAACTCATACCTTCGGAGATAATCTCATGAGTTATTTTCTGAAGCTCATGAGACTGCATCTCTACCAACCTTTCATCTATCATCTGATACTTAAGGTAGCGGCTGACGACAAACTTCTTTTCTCTCGCTTCCTCTATATCGTACTTTTTCTACAGCGCTTCCCCGATCCTCCTTGATTTTTTGTCAGAATTGTAGTAGTCATAGAGATTGTGCCTGAGTTCGTTGAGGATGAAGTTCTTACAAAAGTAATCCTGCTCTAATCAGTTCTGAAACTCCTTCGATTTGTCTATCCACGCTCTCATCTGATCTATGTATGCTTCATTGGGTTTGTCTGGCAGTTGTTGTTTACCTACTGCTAGCACAACGGCCACCTTCCTCATTGTTAGAAAGAACTCCATCTTTTGTCTCCAACGCTTGAAATGGAGGCCCTCAAACTTGAAAGGTGCAGCAGACACCATGGGGTCTTGGAATTGTGACGTGGGCGCAGCGGCATCCAAATATGCAGCAGAAGTTATTACTTCTGGCAACTTCTTCAATTTGCTGTAAACAAATGAACTTCGGCTAAGTCATGTACTCGGTCACTCGGTCTTGAAAACGTTTCGTCGTTATGCTCAGTGGGGCAAAGCAGTCAAACTAATGTCGCTGCCTCAAGGATAAAACAACCTCTCTTTTTCAGTTTTCAGTATCGACCTGTCTGCACAAACGGAATCGACTCATTTGCACTTAAAAAAGCGACTGCTCGGTTTTTTTATTTTTGAAGAAAACTGTTTCATAAAGGAGAAGATAGGTTTGCAAAAAAAAGGTCATTCTGTTTTTGATTTCGTTTAAAAATCAACTAAATAGATGGAATACCAAGTCGAACGTATTACTGAATCGTGGGGTGACGTTGACTCAAAATACGGATTTGAAGTTTTACCGTGTCAAAAAAAATAACGGTCAGAAAACGTTTAATAATATTTTCTAAAAATATAAGTGTTACACTACAACAAGCCCAAACCCAAGCCCGATCCTGGCCCGATCCCGGCCCGAGTCGGTTCAAGTTGGTCGGTCAATGTGCACAGTGTTGTGGTAGTCAACCATGGTCCCCCTCCTCACAAAAAACATCATTGTATGCCCCAAGAGTTCAACTTAGCTTCTAAGAATCCAGTATAAATACTCATTTTTTTTATAGTCCTACAATGTGGGACTATTCACATAGGAGCCAACACTGATTAATTTTTTAATAACACACTTAAAAAACATTAAAACATTTCCAACAATCCCTCACTTGATTTTTTTTTTAATTTCTAGCAGCTTCTAAAAACATAAGATTGTGCATAAAGAAAGGTGTCTTTCGACTTGAACCATTGCACAATCGATAAGATTTAGTTTTTCCTAAAGTGACTCGTAGTCTTGAACTCTATTTCTGATATCAAACCACACACAATCTTTCTAGAGTGCAATCAAATAAACCCGTGCATTTTTGGTCATGCACGTCTATCCAAGTTTAGTGGATACTATAGGAATTTTGTCCAAAATTTCATAGAAACGACCACATTTCCACATCAACATAGGTGAGTCTATTAAGAGTACTCTTGAAGGTCGGTACTCCATTCTATATAGAGTATAGATCTCATTAAGAGTTTCTATTAACTCGTCCTCTAATCACTTCAGGAATACATGCTACAAAATATATAAAAATAGCATGTTCAAGTCATATCACTTCACAACTTGTTCTTACCCATTGAACCTAGTTCTTCGGATCTCCAGTCATTAGGTCGGGTTACCATTGTGCGTGACTCGATAATTTAAGGGCAATAGTCCCATTCTTTTAGAGGTTCAAAGGACTTTCTCTTTGGCTAGTCCTTTCGTAAAAGGATCAGCCAAAGTCTCATCACTACGTATATGATCCACTCTAACAGCTCCTAAAGAGAGTAGCTCTCTAACAGTGCTATGCTGACGATGTATATGTCGTCTCTTACCATTGTAATAACGATTATGTACTTTTGTGATAGCTGCGGTACCATCGCAACGGATCAACATAGCTGGTATCTATTTTTCCCATAAAGGAATCTCAACTAGCAGTTTTCTTAAGTAATCTGCTTCTTCACTAGCTATGGCTAGTGCTATCATCTCAGAATCCATAGTGGACTGAGCCAAAATAGTCTGTTTCATAGATTTCCAAGAAACAGCTCCACCAGCAATGCTAAAGATACAGCCACTAGTTGCTTTCGAATCATCAGATAAAGTATTCTAGTCTGCATCGGTGTATCCTTCAAGGACAGTTGAAAACTTCTTATAATGTAACCCAAGGTTCATAGTTCGATTTAGGTATCTCATGAACCTTTCGATAGCATGCCAATGCTCTATACTAGGTCTACTAGCAAACCTGTATAATAATCTCACGACATAGGCAATGTTGGGTCTAGTACAATCAGTGGTATACCGTAGGCTGCCAATGATGCTCGCATAATCAAACTGTCTTACACCTTCACCATTGTTGTTAAATAGTTTTATACTAGGATCATATAATGTGTATATTTAGGTTTACAATCAAAGTAATTGTATTTCTTTAGTATCTTCTCAATGTAATGAGATTGATCCAAAGAAATTCCCTTTTTTAACCTAGTCATCTTAATTCCAAACATTACACTCGCTTCACTTAGATCTTTCATATAGAAGTTAGCCTTTAACAAAGATTTGACATTGCTTTTGGCATGAATGTTTAAACCAAAGATAAGTAGATCGTCTACATACAGACATATAATAGTGCAAATGTCATTCTTAGATTTACATTAAATACAATTGTCGCTTTCATTAACTTTAAAACCATGTGAGATTATTAAGTTATCATATTTTTCATACCATTGCTTAGATGCTTGTTTTAAATCATATAGTGGTTTATCTAACATGAAAAATTTATGTTCTTGACCATGAATTACAAAGCCTTCAATTTGGTCCATATAAATTTCCTCTTCTAATTCACCATTTAAAAAAGCAGTTTTAACATCCATTTGGTGTATTATAAATTATGAATAGATGCTAGTGAAATTAGTACTCAAATGGATGTAATTCAAGTTGAAAAAGTTTAAAAAAAGTCAACATTTTCTCTTTGCTTAAAACCTTCAGCTACTAAATGGGCTTTATATGTATCAACTGTGCCATTAGGTTTTAATTTCTTTTTAAGTACGCATTTACTGCCTATAGACTTACATCCAAGTGGTAAATCTACTACGTGCCAATTCTTATTGGATTACAAAGAATCCATCTCAACATTTACAACCTCTTGCAAAAAAATCGAAATTTAAAGAAGATAAGGATTTTTGGAGATTTAAAGGATCCTCCTCTTTAGTAAAAGTGCAAAAATCTGAACCATAATCTTTTGTAATTCTTGCTCTATTACTTTTTCTAGGTTCGTTTTTAGAAGACCCATTATGTTCTGTTTTAATAGGCAAAGTGTTATTTGATGCACCCCCACAATTCCTCAATTTGAAAGAAAATATAAATTCATAAAAATCAGCATCATTAGATTCTATTATATTGTGTGTATTCAGATCATACAATCTATATGCTTCACTATTAATAGCATAGCCAATAAATACACATTCATACGCTCTACTTACTAATTTTTATTTCTTAGGGTCAGGTATACGAACATATGCTAAACATTCCCAAGTTCTAAAAAAAGACACATTTGGTTTATAATTTCTTAAGATTTCAAAAGGTGAAATTTTGCTATTTGACTTGGGGATCCTATTCAAAACATAACACATGGTCAATAAGATTACCTCCCACCAATGTGATCATGCACCAAAACTATGTAAAATAGCAACTACTAATTCAATTAATATTCTATTTTTCCTTTCGGCTTTACCATTCATTTCAAGTGAATATGGTGCAGTTCTTCCATGTATTGTTACATGTGAGTTGTAAAAGTCAATAAGCAAACTTGATTCATATTCAGTTACTCCATCACTACACGATCTTTTAACTATCTTATTAGACTGATTTTCAATTTCAGCTACGAAAGATTTAAACATTCCAAATGCATCACTTATATTTTTCATAACGTATACGTAAGTAAAATCAGAGTAATCATCAATGAAAGTGATAATGTAGCAGTGTCCATTTCTAGTCAGAGTGCCATCAAGCTCACATATAGTAGAACGAATCAAGTCTGAGGGTTTTTGTTCTCTAATCACAGATTTATGTGGGGTTTTAGTTATTTTTTCTTGACTACAAAAATCGCATTTTTAAAAAATCATTTAGTGACATATTGGAATTATACCTAAGCTATTCATGTTCTTTATTATTCGTTTATTAACATGACATTGTCTAGAGTGCCTGATATTAAAATTACACAACATATCAGCAGAAGCAGACATTTTATTACATTCAACATTCAGTTTAAACATGCCATCAGTTGCATAACCCCTACCCAAAACATACCATTCATAGTGATGGTGTACATATCAGCCCCAACTGTTTGTGTAAACCCTTCCTTATTAAGAAGGTAATCCAAAATAAGATTTTTTTTCTCATCTCTAGAGTGTGCATGATGTCTTTCAAAATGACGGTCTTTTCGGAGGTAAACATTAGCTCTACGCTTCCAATCCCAACAGTAATAGTGGTGTGAGAATATCCCAACAACACTTTCTTGTCCTCGGTCTCTGTGTATGTTTTGAACATAGCACATTCATAGCAGACATGACGTTTAGCGCCATTATATACCCACCAACCCTCTAATCCCCCAACAAGGTGAATCTCATCAGAAATCATAGCCGTACGAGGATCCTCGGTCTGGTTAGCCTGTGGTGTAGAGCTTTGCTTGTTCCAACACTTTAATGCCATATGACTTGGTTTTCCACAGTTGTAACAAAGACACAACTGTCCAAAGTCATTCTTTAAGGGTGGTTTCTGTTTGTTGCGGTTCTGATTAAGCTTGCGATTCTGATTAAGCTTGCGGTTCTGATTCTTAAAGCTTTTGGGATTCAGCTTCAGAACTGCAGCTATCTTAGTGTTGCCCGAAACAGCATGCACTTCTTCCTTCATATCCTATCTACGAGATTCCTCCTCAATACGGAGATGGGTTATTAGACATTCTAATGAAAATTCCTTAGTTTTGTGTTTAAGATTATTCTTAAAATCCTTCCTACTGGGTGGTAATTTATCAATCAAAACTGTTACTTAAAACTGTTCATCTAAACTCATACCTTCGGAGATGATACTATGAGCTATTTTCTAAAGCTCACGAGACTGCATCTCTCTTGACCTATCATTTGTCATTTGATGCTTGAGGTAGCGGCTGACGACAAACTTCTTTGCTCCTACTCCGTCTATATCATACTTTTTTGCAGCACTTTCCAGATCTTTTTTGCTGTTTTTTCGGAGTTGTAGTAATCATAGAGAACGTCACTGAGTCCGTTGAGGATGAAGTTCATGCACCAGTAATCCTGCTCTGACCAGTTTCGTAACTCCTTCGATTTGTCTGTCCAAGCTCACATATAATCTTTGTATGCTTCTTTGGATTTGTTTGGGAGTTGTTGTTTATCTACTATTAGCACAACGACCGCCTTCCTCATTGTTAGAAAGAACTCCATCTTCTGTCTCCAGCGCTTGAAATGGAGGCCCTCGAACCTGAAGGGTACAACAGACACCATAGGGACCTAGAACAGTGACGTGGGGGCAACAACATCCAAATCTGTAGTAGAAGTCATTGCTATTGGCGATGTTTTCAATTTGCTGTAAACAAATGAACTTCGACTAAGATGTATATTTGGTCACTGTCTTGAAGACGTTTAGGCTTTTTGCTTAGTGGTGCAAAGCAGTCAAACTAACACCGCCACCTCTAGGATAAAACATCCTCTCATTTTCAGTTTTTATTATCGACCTATCTGCACAAACGGAATCGACTCAATTGCACTCAAAAAAGAGACTGCTTAGTTTTTTGATTTTTGAAGAAAACAATTTCGTGGAGAAGAAAATAGGTTTGCAGTAAAAAGAATGTTGTTCTGTTTTTGATTTCGTCCAAACACCACTAAAACAGACGGAATACCAAGCCGAACGGATTACAGAATCATGGGATGAGGTTGGCTCAAAATACGGATATGAAGTTTTATCATTTCAAATAAAATAAATGTTAGTAAATGTTTAATAATTTTGTTATAAGTGCTACACCACAACAAGCCCAATCCTGAGCATGGCCCGACCGAGATCCGGTCGAGTCGATTGGCACGCACGCGCATGGTCGTCAAGCATGGTCTCCCTCCTTACAAAAAAGCATCATTGGGTTCCCAAAGGGTCTAATTTAGCTTCTAAGAATTAAGTATAAATACTTGATTCTTTTTTATAGTCTTACAATGCGGGACTACTCATATAGGAGCCAACAATGATTTATTTTTTGATAATACAATTAAAAAACTATAAAACATTTCCAACAATCCCCCACTTTAATTATTTTTTTAATTTTCGAGCGGCTTCTAAAAACATAGGATTACGCATAAACGAAAGTGTCTTTCGACTTGAACCATTGCATAGTGGAGAGGATTTAGTTTTTACGAGAGTGACACGTAGTCTCGAACTCTATTCCTGACATCAAACCGCACACTATCTTTCTAGAGTGCAAACAAACAAGCTCGTGCATTTATGGCCATGCACGTCTATCCTAGTTTAGTGGATGCTGTAATATTTTGCCTAAAATTCCATAGAAACAGCCACATTTCAATATCCACATCGGTGAGTTTATCAAGAGTACTCCAGAAGGTAGGTACTCCATTCTATATAGAGTATAGATCCAATTAAGAGTTTCTATTAACTCATCCACTAATCACTTCAGGAATACATGCTTCGACATATATAAAAATAGCATGATCAACTCACATTACTGTTTGCACCAAAATTGGTCACAACACTCTTCGGGAGTCTTTGAAATTATAATAATGAAGAATATAAATCGAAAATGAGGATTATCTAACAAAAACTCCAAACAATAGTAATGTAAATGCCCAGACAAGCGATTTAGAGCGGTTCGGCGTGTTGCCTACGTCCACTATGAAGTTTTTTGCAGTTTTATTGATTCTCTTTAAATGATTACAAGCTGTTACTGCAATCAACAGCAAGTTACAACTGGAAATTCAAAATTGACAGCAAGAATATAGTGTAGGATGATGGAGATCCCGATTCGACAGAGTCTGGACGCTTGAGAATCCAAAGATCCCTTTTCTGTAGGCTCTGGGGCTCTATTTATAGGCGTAGGAGGCTAATATTTCGCTCAAATATCGGGAGACTTTTTCTGGCACGTGAGTGGGCCCATGCAACCAACCTCAGAAAGTTTCGAGTCGATCTGTGATCGATGCGAAATCATTTCGTATCGATCAAGATGATGTCCAATCGAGCTTAAGTTTGGTGTGAGCATTCCTTGGCATGTAGGCAATCTCCTGTGAAAATTTCATTGCATTTGGATTAGTGGATTGGGAGAAACAGTTGATACGAAACAGATTCCTTCGATGGCTGTTTGGTTCGAATCGATTCGTTCGAATTGATTGCTTCGAACCGATGGTGGCATGCGCCTTCGTTATGACGTGGAGCGCAATCTTCGCCTCGATCCGATCTTTACTCCGAGTTGACCGCATCGACTCTATATATCTCGCCTTGTTTGTATCGAGGGATGACACGTCACCCAGGTTTGTTGACTTGATGGATTCGAATATATTATTACGTATGGATTCGAATGTAGAGTATCTGGATGGATACGAATCATGGCACCTTGATGGGTTCGAAGGGCTCAAGCCTAGGGTTCGAATCAGAGGGGAGCGAGGTCACTGCCACTTTGATTGATGTGAAGTCGATGGATTCGAACTAGGTTTAACTTAGGGGTTCGAACATGACGTGGTCTATCTGCTGATGGATTCGAACTAGGAGGCGGCGATAGATTCAAAATGGACAAGTGTTAATGGATACGAACAAGCCTTTCTTTGATGGATACGAACCATGTAGCTTCTCAATGGATACGAAGCCAATCGATGCGAACTGGGGCCCTTTGATGGATATGAAGTTGGGAGATGCCAATGGATTCGAATGAGATTGAGTCGAATCGAGGCTTCCCGATGGACTCGAACTTGATCGATACGACCGGGGGCACTTCGATGGATATGAAGTCGTTGGAACCTGATCGATACGAAAGTGGTCGATTCGAACCGGAGTTCGATGATGGATACGAAATCAGCCATAGTGATGGATACGAAAGCTGGGCCGTTTCCTCTAAATTGAATCGATCATAACATGAGCATATGAACTCGGATTGACTTGAAATTTGAGATGTTGACTTCTGTGACTTTGCTTGTCATGTCCTATCAATTGTAGCTCTATCTGGACTTGGACAAAATTCATCGGTATCCATAGCGAAGCAACGTATAATCAATCTTTGAGGTGAGTTGTCTTTTGTTTTCGATCGATCTTTTGATATCACGACTTTTCCAAAAAGCGGGATAACATTTGCCCCCCAAAATACGTCTTGTGGAAACATGGCGTGCTTTGAAAAGTTGCAGTCTTCACTCTGAACAGTCATTGCTCTTTTTGTCGAAGGTTGTAACCTTGCATTGATATAACTGATTACAGTATGATAGTGCTTAGCTGTTTGTTGTCGTAATCATAATGAGATGAGTATTCGATCCCTGTGAATGTTGAAAATCGAATATTAGTCTGACATACATGCATATATGTTAACTTGACTTAGTTAACATATATGTGTTCACGAGTCATTGTAAATCTAGTTTGCTATCGAATTTCGTATCGATTCTCTCCTGAGCCGATTTGATATTCGAGTTGAAACAATGCTTGATGGTTGTTTTTGACTATCCTCCTGTATCGATCCTCTCCTGAATCGATGTAAAAGGTTGAAAAGTAGTTTTCTACATTGGTGTGGTTTCCATTGATGGATACGAAATGATCGTTCGTATCGATGATTATCGATGGATACGAAATATCCGTTCGTATTGATGAGCAGTGTATAAGTTATGATGGATACGAAGTTGTTGTTCGTATTGATATGTAGTGGATGGAGTTGCGAAATTGTTGATGCGAACAAGGGCTTCGAGCCGATGGACTTCACAATCTTCAACCGTCCTTGTTGCGTGCTTCGTATTGATGGATTTATTGTCCATTTCAAATTGATAGAAATTCTTGGTCCGATGGATTCGAATAGGGCGTTCGACTCGATTCACGGTTTGACCGGTTGCGGCCGGTTAAGTGGACTGGGAGGCGAAACGACCTAGTTCCTTCTAGGCTTCATATAAATACTTTGGACTTAGCCATTTTTTCATTTTTTCACTTTTACTATTGGCTTATACTTTCTGCACTTTAGTATCGATAGAGAGCCCAATAGAACGAACTGTTTTAGCCTTCGAATCGATTCAGTCCTTCAATCCTTTAAATTTAAACATTAAAATCAGGTAATTAATGGATAGAATCATGTTCAGAATGATGAAACTCGAAATTTCAACCATCCTTCTTGCTTTTACGACCGGTTTTGATGAATTTGAGATCTGGACGAGTGAGAGCAAGAATGAGGATGGAGCGCGGCCATGGAGTTGAGGCCCTTTTGGAGGAGAAGGAGTTGTGGAGGAACGACTCTGCCTTCGTTTCGTGTTGATCTATAATGGGAGTTTTCGAATTGATCCGGATTATATGATTTTGTATCGATACGAATACGAGAGGGGCGATCGATGCGAAACCAGTGTTTTTAGATCGATGCCAAATGGTGTGCCCTCGATCGATACGAAACATATCGTTTCGAACTGGATCGACACGAAACGTATCGAGCCGAACCTGATCGATACGAATGTATCGATTCGAACATGGTCGATACAAAAAAATGATGTATCTCTAACTCGATACGAATTTGAACTACGACGACCTATTCCACGTTAAAATTAGATGAATTTAGAGAACTTTTGCATACTCGAACACTTGATTCCGACGAGTTTCTGCCTTGCATGATTGAACTACCTTTCAAAGCTCGCCGATGGAACCGTAACTTAACGAAAATATAATGAAATTTAACTTGAATCGATCGTTAGCATCTGGGTGGCACGGTTGTGACTGTCAGCAATGACGGTCATTTCCGGTTTGATTTTCAGAGTTTTGTCATTCACACATTTCAGTTTATTCCGTAGAATTTGCTCAAGTAATGCACAGCACTGCACGACACATTCATACACTTTACACTGGGGAATGCACGGGCTCTTTATCGTCTAATGATGATTTCTCATGAGTTAGCTAGTTATGGAACCATCAAGTACGCAGCAGCAAGAAACACAAAGTTCAGGCCCTCCTGTGCTTGAAGTACCGGAGATTGAGGTTGAAGTTATCCGTCCAGCTCCGGACGAGTTACCTGACGCATCCTTCATTAGTAACCCATCAGATTCTGTTCCGTCCAACATTTTGGAAGACATGCTAGGAAGAATATGCTTAAGGCATGGTTTGTCGATGGACGACGTATTATTGCCGGGACCAACTGATAGACTGCACAATCCTCCGAGGGATATACCGCATTCAATCACCACGCGTGCGCAGCTGGGACACTCCCTCCGTTCAAGCAGTATATAAGAGAAGTATTGTCATTTTTGGGGATCGCCCCATCTCAGCTACATCCGCACGGATATGCGTCACTCAATAGCTTGCTCATTGCATTTATGGAGTATCTCTATCGATCTCCACTCCCGATTGAGATCAGATACTTGTTTAACTTCAAGAGTCGGGCTGATAGTCCATCTTTCATATTCCTGGAGGCGGTAAGAAATTGTCAAGTGGTCACAGGGGCTTGGACTAGATTGAGATACTACAAGACGGAGTGGTTTTATGTTGGATGCCCCCCAGGATTTGTTAGGCGATGACTATTTAGACAAGAGTATTGCTATCTTCTCGGGTAGTTGATAAAACTGAGGTAGATGAAGTCGAACTCACATATCTTTTTCTTTCTTTACAACAATAATTCAGCGACCCGAAGGTGGTTATTTCAAGGAGATAGTTCGGGTCTTCCATGAAATCCCAAGTGAGGAGAGAAATATCGAATTGCTTTTGACGGACAGGAACCTCAGAACTCTTGAGTTGATTGAGCGGAGACAAAGTATAATGCTCGACGGTGCATTAAGAACTGCCTCGAGAGAGCAAGTCAAACAAAAAAAGCCTAAAGTTGTCGTAATCGAGGAGGCTGACTCCGAGAAAACCCACACTGATGAGGAACCATTGGGCGAACCGGCGGATGTAGCCCAGGATACCGAAGAGCAAAGAAAAGGCAAGGCAGCCGTTTTTAAGTTACTTAAAAAGGGAAGATGGAAATCGGCTGTCACGTCCCGGCCCGCCTCCGGAATTAGAATTTCGGAGATGTCTCCCCCAAGAACAGAAAATATTTATGAAGGGCTTTCCGATCTTCCAATTCTGGATGATGTGTCCTTGCAGCAAGATGTCGGATTGGATGAACTTTCACAAGCCTTAGATTTAAGCGAGTCTCTGCCCACTAGTGCGGTTGACACATTCGGTTGGTCGGGGGGTTGCACCTACATTCACACTTCATGGCACTACACGATTTCTGAGTATAATACGCTCAGTGTGATAGATTACTAACTTTTGTCTCCATTTTGACTTGCAGATACCATGACTAGACGAGGTTCAATGTTGGGAAGTCTTCGATAGGCCCGTAAATCTTCTGCATACTATGAGTCGCATGGAAGGGAAAAGGACAGAGATCACGACCGTGGATACTCTGGATACTCCAGCCAAGAGAGATATGATAGAGATAGGGATTACAGACGATGATCTCGATGTCGCACTCCTCCTCCCAGAACTTCTGTACAACCTCCCGTTTATGTTTCTCGTCCCCCTGAATCCTCGCGGCACAAGTCGGCTTCCCAGTCTTCCAGGTCTGAGCCCCCTCATCCTAGAACGGAGGCAACAACCTCCATATTTGCAGAATAGGCCCCTATGGAAATTTCAGGGGAAGGGGCGATCAAGCTTGCTCGGTTAAAGAAGGATTTTCCAAACATCTGCTTTGATAACTACATGTTTCCTCTTCATTTAAAAAGAATCCCGGCAGAAGCTGAGCAGATGGCGCATGACTATGTACATGACTTCTATGTCCAGTATAAGATGTGGGATAAAGCGGCTGAGAAAGCATCATCATTTGCCTTTGAGCGGGCAGCTATCATCGAGAAACTACAAGCCAAGCTAGCCCAAAAGGATCATATTATACAAGTGCTGAACACTGAAGCCGAGTCATCTCGAAAATCAGAGATGGAGGCCCTTAAGAGAGCTGATGAAGCCCAGGCGGCAATGGATAGGATGAAGAAGGAGCATTATGTTACGGTGGAGGACATGAGCCATCGAAATACTATTGTAACCGCCGAGCGGGATGCGGCCTTAAAGGAGCTTAAGGCCAAAGTTTCGAAAATCATGAAGGAGAGGGACACCGCCAACATTTATGCGAAGGAGGCATGTGATCAGGCGGTGGAGTTTCGAAGGGAAAGGGACGCGACCGTGGAAAAGGTCCGCGAAGTGGAGGCCGAAGTTGATAAGAAAGTTCGGCAGGCAGAGATAAGCTCGAGTCAGAAATAGAAGAACTTCTCATCACTTATAATGCCAATGTGCTGAGGCGCAGAAACTTGGCATGGCTCGATGACTACCCGAAACACTTATTCAATGCCTGGAATTTGTTAATTGAAGAAGAGAAGGTAGCACAGCTGGGTGAAGCTTTCGATGAGTTCGAGTTGGAGAACCGTATGTTAAATGATGATGAGAAGAAAGTTCTCCATGATTTTATGATCTCTCATACTAGAGAGAGACTGGGTACCCAACACTTAGAAGTTGGTGAGGGTTCTGGCGTCGCACACCCAGCTACCGGTTCTAGGATGATTACTTCATCTAGATCCGAGCCGACGCCGGCGATTGAACCACAGCCGGCTTCGGGTTATGACCCTGAGCAGCCACACTTATCTCCCATAAGGGAGCATTCTTCAGAGGTTGTTCAGCCAGCTACAAGTCTAGAAGAGGAAGGTACTCTGCACAAACTTCATATGTGTCTGAACTGAAGTATTTGTATTGAAGCGTGTTCTGACAACTTCTTTTCTTTTTCCTTGCTCAGTGACTGAAGTTGCATCAGATGCGCCGCCTGCGACCCAAGAGTTGCATCAAGGGCAGAAGGCCATCACTACTGATGCGATCATCACGACTACGGTCATGCCGACGGGAACGACACAGGGGAGCTCACTGTCTTTGGATGAGCAGATGATGAACGAGCTTTTAGGTCAAAGCAGCGATCCTTTGCGGACATGCCATTTGTTCTTGGTGCGTTCCCACCTGCTTCCATTGCTATGTCACAGTCCACCACTGCCTATTGTGAAGCTCGTGCTGCTCGTGAAGCTGAGATACTTGCCCAAATCAACGCGGAGATGGATGCGGCAGCTCACGGTGGTGATTTTCAGAGTGCTACGACGGCGGTTGGCCCCACTCCTCTCATGGTGGTGTCTTCTGGGGACACGCTTTTCGGTACCAGCATGCCCATTCCTCCCATGGTGGTGGATCCAACTCCTCCCGAAGAGAATATTCCTTTAAGTTCAAGTTCGGAGGAAGATGTCGATATCATGCCTTCATCAGAGGATGATCCGCTAAAGGGTAAGGGCTTGAAGCAAAAGACTATTAGCGGTTCTAGTAGTTCCGCGTCGAAGAAAAAGCCAAAGAAGAAAAAGTAGATAATCCCACTCTGGCGCATTTTTGGCAGTTAGGAAGATGCTTTTATTTTTCTTTCATAGGCCATGTATAGATGCAGGCTCGGCCCCCTGCTAGTAGTAATTTTTGGAATAACTTGTACATGAATCTTCACATACAGTTAGTTGAAATAAAATTTAGTTTCTCTGCTTCAACTCTCATTTCTTTTGTGCTTAAGTATTTGTAGTATTTGGCTTTCAATCCAGTGTACTTGCGGTGTTTTTACCGTCAAGTAGAATTCGTTTTATTTGCCAAGTCTGAAAATCTTGATCACATGTCGTGATTGATGAATGTGATGAACTTTGGACATCGTATTGCTTCGGTTAGTGATTAACACTTAAGCTTTTGCTCCCAGGTCCGGGAAACAGCATTTGTATTTCGGTGGTCGATCGCACCTATTGCAAATCTCGAGCACATGTCCACACTTCGGGGACTTAGGATAATCTATGATCGATAATCTGGTTCGCACTCTGGGAATTTGAGAGTTATCGATGTTAGTAACACAGTTCGCACTCCAGGAACTTTGACTTGGTATTTGTACTCTAATTCACACTCTAGGAATTTGGAGCCAGCATGTGTATTTCGGTTCGCACTACGGGAACCTGGAATTGATGTTTATACTCTGACTCGCGCTCTGGGAATCTGGAGTTAGCAGGTACGTTTCGGTCCGCGCTCTGGGAACCTAGAATTGATGTTTATACTCCAATTCACGCTCTGGGAATTTGGATTTAGCCGCCAGATGGTCAGTCACATCTATTTGAGCTTTTAAGGAATTCGTTCACACTCTGGGAACGATGGATTTATCGGGATCGTGGATGGTCGGATCACATCCACCCCGAGTTAACAAGCGAGGTCGTTAGATGGACGGGTCCATCCTCCTCAAACTTCGTTAGGATACAGCCGAAGTCGTTAGGCAGACGGTTCCACCCTCTGTGGAACTGCATTTATATGTTTATACTCCAACTCGCGCTCTGGGAGTTTGGAGTTAGGATTTATACTCCGGTTCGCACTCTGGGAACCTAGAGTTGATGTTTATACTCCAATTCGCACTCTGGGAAAGTGGAGTTAGGATTTATACTCCGGTTCACACTCTGGGAACCAAGAGTTGGTGTTTGTACTCCAATTCTCACTCTGGGAAAATGGAGGTAGGATTTATACTCCGGTTCGCACTCTGGGAACCAAGAGTTGATGTTTGTACTCTAATTCGCACTCTGGGAAAATGGAGTTAGGATTTATACTCCGGTTCGCACTCTGGGAGCCAAGAGTTGATGTTTATACTCCAATTCGCACTCTGGGAAAGTGGAATTAGGATTTATACTCCGGTTCGCACTCTTGGAACCAAGAGTTGATGTTTGTACTCCAATTCGCACTTTGGGAAAATGGAGGTAGGATTTATACTCTGGTTCGCACTCTGGGAACCAAGAGTTGATGTTTGTACTCCAGTTCACACTCTAGGAAAATGGAGTTAGGATTTATACTCCGGTTCACACTCTGGGAACCAAGAGTTGATGTTTGTACTCCAATTCGCACTCTGGGAAAATTGAGTTAGTTGTAGGACTGCCGTGTGTCGGTCCAGTTCAGCCTTTGATGTGATGGCTTGCCCCCGAGCCGAGGTTTCACTTAGTGAGTGGCCGGTCGTATCACGGTCACTCGCTATTTGAATAAATTCCATCGTGCGATAGAACTTAGCTCTTTGTGCGTCGTGATTGTTGAATGTCGATTGGGTGATTCACAGCTCTAGCTTGAAGAGATAATAATTTATTGCTATCATGTGTAACAGTGACGAAGATCCTCATCGTTCCAGGCTCCTGGCAAAGTGGGTCCGCCACTGATGGCGTCTATTACTAATCTCCCACGGGGACATATAGGGTCCTCCTGTCTCGGTTGATTGGGTTCATAGTCCTTTGGGACGTACGGTTCAGGAGTACATCCATGATGACGACGGTCCACGTTCGACTGATTTTGGGAATCGACTCCTGGTTCAACCGCGACGTTAGTGGCACGGTATTCTGTAGTATAGTGAGGAGCGGTACCCTTCGAGAGGAGGGCTCGGTCTGGAAACTGGCCGATGGGCTAACTCTCAGTTGTCGAATGGTCATTGTCGGTTGATATCCGCAGCTTGTATGTGACTCCCATCTAGCCGGGGTCGTGGAGATCGATTATGATAATCAAAAGATGAAGAACTTTCGTTGGAGGAGTGAGAAGCATGGTCTCTCATGGATCTCCTTCGCTTCTGGTGATTCAGCTGGTTGGTCAACTCGGCGTTAGCGCGTAGCGTTCTGTTAGTTGTTGCCAACTCAGGGTCAGCTCTTAAAGAAGCAGCGAAACTCTTATCGGGTAACCGGACCTAACGTTTCCAAGTGTCCGGTAGCGTCTTGGTTAGAGGGAGGTAGTGGCATAGGATTTTGTCTATCCTGGTCTTCTTGATTGACAGCGTTAGAGGCGGTCCTTGTGCTAACCATCTTGGGGGTTGAATACCTTTCCTAGACTTTATGCAAATCTGAATAGAAGGTAAGGAACTTGGATTTGTGATCTGGATCTCTCTCTTAGATTTATTCAATCCGGTATCGACGATAAATCCAACGAGCAGGAGAAAATCTGGGTTGTTCTCAGTGAAAGCACCAAAGTGTTTGCACCAAAATTGGTCACAACACTCTTCAGGAGTCTTTGAAGAGATAATAATGAAGAATATAAATCGAAAATGAGGATTATCTAACAAAAACTCCAAACAACAGTAATGTAAATGCGCAAACAAGCGATTTAGAGTGGTTCGGCATGTTGCCTACGTCCACTATGAAGTTTTTTGCAGTTTTATTGATTCTCTTTCAATGATTACAAGTTGTTACAGCAATCAACAGCAATTTACAACTGGAAATTCGAAATTGACAGCAAGAATATGGTGTAGGATGATGGAGATCTCGATCCGGCAGAGTCTGGGCGCTTGAGAATCCAAAGATCCCTTTTCTGTAGGCTTTGGGGCTCTATTTATAGGCGTAGGAGGCTGATATTTCGCTCAAATCTTGGGAGACTTTTTCTAGCACGTGAGTGGGCCCACGCGACCAACCTCAGAAAGTTTTGAGTTGATCTGTGATCGATACGAAATCATTTCATATCGATCAAGATGATGTCCAATCGAGCCTAAATTTGGTGTGAGTACTCCTTGGCATGTAGGCAATCTCCTGTGAAAATTTCATTGCATTTGGATCATTGGATTGGGAGAAACAGTCGATATGAAATAGATTCCTTCGGTGGCTATTTGGTTCGAATCAATTCGTTCGAATTGATTGCTTCGAACCGATGATGGCACGCGCCTTCGTGATGACGTGGAGCGCAATCTTCGCCTCGATTCGGTCTTTACTCCGAGTTGACCGCATTGACTCCATATATCTCGCCTTGTTCGTATCGAGGGATGACACGGCACCCAGGTTTGTTGACTTGGTGGATTCGAATATATTATTATGTATGGATTCGAATGTAGAGTATCTGGATGGATACGAATCATGGCACCTTGATGGTTTCGAAGGGCTCGAGCCTACGGGTTCGAATCAGAAGGGAGCGAGGTCACTGCCACTTTGATTGATGTGAAGTCGATGGATTTGAACTAAGTTTAACTTAGGGGTTCGAACATGACGTGGTCTATCTGCTGATGGATTCGAACTAGGAGGCGGCGATAGATTCAAAATGGACAAGTGTTAATGGATACGAACAAGCCTTTCTTTGATGGATACGAACCATGTAGCTTCTCAATGGATACGAAGCCAATCGATGCGAACTGGAGCCTTTTGATGGATACGAAGTTGGGAGATGCCAATGGATTTGAATGAGATCGAGTCGAACCGAGGCTTCCCGATGGATTCAAACTTGATCGATACGAACGGAGGCACTTCGATGGATACGAAGTCGTTGGAACCTGATCGATACGAAAGTTGTCGATTGGAACCGGAGTTCGATGATGGATACGAAATCAGCCGTAGCGATGGATACGAAAGCTGGGCCGTTTCCTTTAAATTGAATCGATCATAACATGAGCATATGAACTCAGATTGACTTGAAATTTGAGATGCTGACTTCTATGGCTTTGCTTGTTATGTCCTATCAATTGTAGCTCAATCTGGACTCGGACAAAATTCATCGATATCCATAGCGAAGTAATGTAT
This sequence comes from Allium cepa, assembly GCA_030765085.1. Taxonomy (NCBI): domain Eukaryota; kingdom Viridiplantae; phylum Streptophyta; class Magnoliopsida; order Asparagales; family Amaryllidaceae; genus Allium; species Allium cepa. The sequence goes on from CM060944.1 coordinate 242,380,120, forward strand.
AATCAATCTTTGAGGCGAGCTATCTTTTGTTTTCGATCGATCTTTTGATATCACGGCTTTGCCAAAAAGTGGGATAACAATCACTTCACAACTTTTTCTTACCCATTGAACCTAGTTCTTAGGATCTCCAATCATTAGGCCGGGTTACCATTGTGTGTGACTCAACAGTCTAAGGGTAATAGTCCCATTATAGAGGTTCTAAGGACTTGCTCTCTAGCTAGTCCTTACGTCAAAGGATTGGCCAAATTCTCATCACTGCGTATGTGATCCACTCTAACAGCTCCTAAAGAGAGTAGCTCTCTAACAGTGTTATGATTATGACGTGTCTGTCGTCTCTTACCATTTTAATAATGGTTTTGTACTTTTGCCATAGCAGCGATATTATCGCAATAGATCAATGCCGTTGGTATTGGTTTTTCCCATAAAGGAATCTCAACTAAAATATTTCTTAAGTAATCTGCTTCTTTACTAGTTGTGGCTAGTGCTATCATCTCAGACTCCATAGTGGATTGAGCCAAAATTGTCTGTTTCTTAGATTTCCAAGAAACAACTCCACTAGCAGTGTTAATGATATAGCCACTAGTTGCTTTCGAATCATCTGATAAAGTATTTCAGCCTGCATCGGTGTATCCTTCAAGGACAGCTGGAAATTTTTCATAATATAACCCAAGGTTCATAGTTCGTTTTAGATATCTCATGACCCTTTCGATAGCACACCAGTGCTCTATACTAGGTTTACCAGTAAACCTACATAATGATCCCACGAAGTAGGCAATGTCGGGTCTAGTGCAATTAGTGGCATACCGAAGGCTAATAATGATGCTTGCATAATCAGACCGTCTTACACTTTCACAAGTGTACATGCACAAACAAAATTGACTCAGTTGCACTTAAACAAGCGACCGTTCGTTTTTTTTGACTTTTTAAGAAAACTGTTTCGTGTGGAAGAAGATAAATTTGCAGAAAGAAGAATGTCGTTCTATTTTTGATTTCATCTAAAAACCAATTAAATAGATAGAATACCAAGTCAAACGTATTATTGAATCATGGGGTGACGTTGGCTCAAAATATGGATTTGAAGTTCTACTATTTCAAATAAAATAACGGTCAAAAAACGTTTAATACATTCATCCAAAAATGTAAGTGCTACACCACAACAAGCCCAATCCCGAGCCGGGCCCAGGTTGGATTGAGTCGGTGGGTCGGCGCGCGCGCATGTGGTGGTCAAGTTTGGTCTTTCTCCTCACAAAAAGCATCATTGGGTGCCCAAATGGCCCAATTTAGCTTCTTAGAATCAAGTATAAATTATTTTTTTAGTTCTATAAAGTGGGACTATTCACATAGGAGCCAACATTTATTCATTTTTAGTAATTCACTTAAAAAACTTTAAAATATTTCCCATTTTTTTATAATTTCGAGTAGCTTCTGAAAACATAAGATTGTGCATAAACAAAGGTATCTTTCGTCTTAAACCATTGCATAGTGGATAAGATTCAGTTTTTACTAGAGTGACACGTGGTCTTGAACTCTATTCCTGACATCAAATGACACAATCTTTCTAGAGTGCAATCAAATAAGCCTTTGTATTTATGGCTATGCACGACTATCCAAGTTTAGTGGATGCTACAAGAATTTTTCCCAAAATTCCATAGAAACGATCATATTTTCACATCCACCTAGGTGAGTTTATCAAGAGTACTCCTGAAGGTAGGTACTCCACTCTATATAGAGTATAGATCTCAATAAGATTTTTATTAACTCATCCTCTAATCACTTAAAGAACACATGCTTCAAAATACATAAAAATAGCATGTTCAATTCATATCACTTCATAATTTGTTCTTACCCATTGAACCTAGTTCTTGGGATCTTCGGTCATTAGGTCGAGTTACCATTGTGCGTGACTCAATAAATTAAAGGCAATAGTCTTATTCTTTTAGAGGTTCTAAGGACTTTCTCTCGGCTGGTCCTTTCGTCAAAGGATCTGCTAAACTCTCATCACTGTGTATATGATCCGCTCCAACAGCTCCTGAAGAGAGTAGCTCGCAAACAGTGCTATGCTTATGATGTATCTGTCATCTCTTACCACTGTAATAATGGTTCTGTACTTTTGCGATAGCCACGATACTGTCACAATGGATCAGCACAGCTGGTATCGGCTTTTTCCATAAAGGAATCTCATCTAGCAGATTTCTTAAGTAATCTGCTTCTTCACTAGCTGTGGCTAGTACTATCATCTCAAACTTCATAGTGGACTGAGCTAAAATAGTTTGTTTCTTAGATTTCCAAGAAACAGCCCCACCAACAATGCTAAAGATATAGCCACTAGTTGCTTTCGAATCATCGGATAAAGTATTCCAGACTACATCCGTGTATCCTTCAAAGACAGGTGGAAAATTTTCATAATGTAACCCAAGGTTCATAGTTCGTTTTAGGTATCTCATGACTCTTTTTTAAGCATGCCAGTGCGCTATACTAGATCTACTAGTAAACCTGCATAATAATCCCATGACATGGGCAATTTCGGGTCTAGTACAATTAGTGGCATACCGAAGGCTGCCAATGATACTTGCATAATCAGACTGTCTTACACCTTCACCAGTGTTCTTAAATAGTTTTATACTAGGAACATAGGTGTACATGCAGGTTTATAGTCAAAGTAATTGTATTTCTTAGTATCTTCTTAATGTAATGATACTGATCCAAAGAAGTTTCATTTTCTGACCTAGTACTCTTAATTTCAAGGATTATCTCGCTTCACCTTGATCTTTCATATCAAAGTTAGCACTTAACAAAGGTTTGACATTGTTTATTACATGAATCTTTGACCTAAAGATAAGTAGATCATCTACATACGGACATATAATAGTGTAAATGTCATTCTCAGATTTGTAGTAAATGCATTTGTCACTTTCATTAACTTTAAAACTATGTGAGATTATTAAGTTATCAAATTTTTCATGCCATTATTTAGGTGCTTGTTTTAAACCATATAATAATTTATCTAACTTACGCACTTTATGTTCTTGACCATGAATTACAAAGCCTTCAGGTTGGTTTATATAAATTTCCTCTTCTAATTTACCATTTAAAAAGTAGTTTTAACATCCATTTGGTGTATTATTAAATTATGAATAGATGCTAGTGAATTTAGTAGTCGAATGGATGTAATTCTAGTTACAGGTGAAAAAGTATCAAAAATGTCTACATTTTCTCTTTGGTTAAACTCTTTAGCTACTAAACGGGCTTTATATTTATCAACTATGCCATTAGGTTATAATTTCTTTTTAAGTTCCCATTTACAGCCAATAGACTTACAGCTAGGTGGTAAATATACTAAGTGCCAAGTCTGATTGGATTGCAAAGAATCCATCTCATTATTTATAGCCTCTTGCCAAAAATTGGCATCTAAAGAAGATAAGGATTTTTAGAGGTCTAAAGGATCATTCTCTATAGTAAAAGTGCAAAAATCTGAATCATAATCTTTTGTAATTCTGGCTCTTTTACTTCCTATAGGTTCGTTTTTCAGAAGATTCATTATGTTCTGTTCTAACAGGCATAGTGTTACTTGATGTGCCCCCACTATTACTCAATTTAAAAGGAAATCTTAATTCATAAAAATCAACGTCATTAGATTCTATTATATTATGTGCATTTAGATCATAAAATTTATATGCTTTGCTATTAATAGCATAGCCAATAAATACACATTCATATGCACTACTTGCTAATTTTATTCTCTTAGGGTCAGGTAAACTAACATATGCTAAACATCTCTAAGTTCTAAAATAAGACACATTTGGTATATAATTTCTTAAGATTTCAAAAGATGAAATTTTGCTTTTTGACTTAAGGATCCTATTCAAAACATAACACTGTCAATAAGATTTCCTCCCACCAATGTGATGATGCACCAGAATTAAGTAAAACAACAACTACTAATTCAGTTTATGTTCTATTTTTCCTTTCGGCTTTACAATTCATTTCTGGTGAATATGGTGTAGTTGTTTCATGTATTATTCCATGTGAGTTGTAAAAGTCAATAATAAACTTGATTCATATTCAGTTCCTCTATCACTACGCATCCTTTTAACTTTCTTATTAAACTGATTTTCAGTTTAAGTTATGAAAGATTTTAACCTCTCAAATGCATCAATTTTATTTTTCATATGGTGTACATAAGTAAAATCATAACAATCATCAATGAAAGTGATAAAGTAGCAGTGTCCATTTCTAGCCAGAGTTCCATCAAGCTCACATATATCCAAATGAATCAAGTTTAAGGGTACTGATTCTCTAAACACATAATTTTGTGGGGTTTTAGTTATTTTCGCTTGACTATAAAAATCACATTTTTAAAAATCATTTAGTGACATATTAGGAATTATAACTAAGCTACTCATGTTCTTTATTATTTGTTTATTAACATGACATAGTCTAGAGCGCCAGATATTAAAACCACATAACATATAAGCAGAAGCAGACATTTTATTACATTCAACATTCAGTTTAAACATGTTATCAGTTGCATAACCCCTACCCACAAATATTTCATTCATAATGATGGTGTACATATCAACCTCAATAGTCTCTGTAAACCTAGCATTATTAAGAAGATAACCCGAAACAAGATTCTTTCTCATCTCTGGAGTATGTATGACGTCTTTCAGAATAACGGTATTTCCAGAGGTAAACTACAGCTCTACGCTTCCAATCCCAGCAACATTAGTGGTGTAAGAGTCTTCCAACAACACTTTATTATGCTCAGGCTTTGTGTATGTTTTGAACATAGCACGTTCATAGAAGACATGACGTTTAGCACCATTATCCACCTACCAACCCTCTGACCCCCCAATCAGGTGAATCTCATCAGAAATCATAGCCGTACGAGACTCCTCGATCTGGTTAGCCTGTGGTGCAGAGCTTTGCTTGTTCTGACACTTTCATGCTATATGGCTTGGTTTTCCACAGTTGTAACAAAGACACAACTGTCCAGAGTCATTCTTTAGGGGTGTTTTCTGTTTGCTGTGGTTCTGATTAAGCTTGCAGTTCTGATTCTTAAAGCTTTTGGGATTCATTTTCAGAACTGCAACTTTCTTAGTGTTGCCTGAAACAACAAGCAATTCTTCATTCATATCCTGTTTACGAGATTCCACCTCAAAACGGAGATGGGTTGTTAGACTTTCTAATGAAAACTTCTTAGTTTTATGTCTATGGTTATTCTTAAAATCCTTCCAATTAGGAGGTAATTTATCAACCAAAACTGTTACTTGAAACTGCTCATCCAAATTTCGGAAATGATCTCATGAGTTATTTTCTGAAGCTCATGAAGCTGCATCTCTACTGACCTGTCATTTGTCATCTGATACTTAGGTAGCGGCTGACGACAAACTTCTTTTTTCCTGCTTTCTCTGTATCATAATTTTTTTGCAGCGCTTCCCAGTTCTCCCTAGCTGTTTTGTCAGAGTTGTAGTAGTCATAGAGATTATGGCTGAGTCCGTTGAGGATGAAGTTCTTGCACAAGTAATCCTGCTCTGACCATCTCTGCAACTCCTTCTATTTGTCTATCCAAACTCTCATCTGATCTGCGTCTGCTTCGTTGGGTTTGTCTAGGTGTTCCGGTTTATCTACTGTTACCACAGCGGCAACCTTCCTCATTGTCAAAAAGAACTCCATCTTTTGTCCCTAGTGCTTGAAATGGAGGCTCCAGAACCTGAAGGGTGCAACAGACACCATGTGGACTTGGAATAGCGATGCGGTGGCAGCGACATCCAAATCTGCAGCAGAAATCATTGCCGCGGGCGACGTCTTCAATTTGTTGTAAACAAATGAACTTCGGTTGAGTCGTTTTCTCGATCATTGTCATTAAGACGTTTCGGCGTTCTGCTCAGAGGTGCAAAGCAGTCAAAATAACGTCGTCGCCTCTAGGATAAAACAACCTCTCTTTTTCAGTTTTTAGTAGCGACCAGTCTGCACAAACAGAATCGAGTCAGTTGCACTCAAAAAAGCGACTGCTCAGTTTTTTGATTTTTGAAAATAAATGTTTAGTGGAGAAGAAGATAGGTTTATAGAGAAAAGAATGTCGTTCTGTTTTTTATTTCGTCTAAAAACCAATTAAATAAACGGAATAGCAAGTCGAACATATTACAGAATCGTGGGGTGACGTTGACTCAAAATACAGATATGATATTTTGCATTTTCAAATAATATAACGGTCGGAAAATGTTTAATAATTTCGTCCAAAATTATAAATCATGACCCAAATCGACGCACGCGTGTGTGGTCAAACATGATTTTCTTCCTTTCATAAAAACATCATTAGGGGTCCAAAGGGTACAATTTAGATTTTAAAAATCAAGTGTAAATATTTATTCTTTTCTATAGTCCTGCAACGTGGGACTACTCAAATAGGAGCCAACTTTTATTATTTTTTAATAATTCACTTAAAAAACTTTTAACATTTCCAACCGTTTGAGATATCAAAGTTTAGAAATGTAGCTTGAAATATAATTTTGAAACTTTGAAATAACTTTGAGATAGGATTTGGAAATATGCATTTGATTTCATAGATACACATCGAAATATTTTTTATAAATTGAAGTATTATTAAGATGAAACAACCATGTTATAAATTCAAATATGCAGGACATATATGCCATTTATAAATTAAGGTACACATGGTATAAATTAAGGTATAAATTAAGGTACACTTGGTATGCCATTGATAAACTAAGGTACAAATAAATTATAAATTAACATGGCATGCCAAAGTTTCAGCTTCAAATTTTCCATGTTTATAAATCAAGGTACGTGCACTCTCTGCTGCTTTGACTTTCAGCTTCAAATCAGATAGAAATACTTACAGATTGAATAGAATATGGTAGTGGTGGTACGTACGTGCAGTCAAAAGGCTGCATCTTCAGCCATCTAAAAGTAGTTACGGATAGTCGCTTAGATATGCAAATGATATTCAGTTGAACATGCTCCGCTCATTATTTTTCTTTGTCTTCGAAATCGATTTTCATTCTTTTCACACCTTTTCCCTTTAAATTAATATAAGGATACCATTAGTATTAACGGTAAGGTAAAAATTAAATAAAATCAGGCTTTGGAATAGTTTACGATAACTCTATATTTTTGTAGTGTGGTGAATCATTAGACAAACGTTAAATTTTAAAATTCAGTTTTGATGAAAACTGAATGGCCAATGTAAGGGAAAAAACAAATCGTACTTTAGGATTTTTGTCATAGAGAAGATGTACTAGTACAATCAACAATGCTTTGTTCAGTTGTTAAACAAACAATGAAGCAAGCAGGTATGACTTGTTCATCTTTATGTGGTTAGCTTGAGCTGATCTGTGACTAGTAAACTGAACATGGACTAATGGATATAACGGCAAAGACTTTGCTGTTATAAGTTTATAAAGATGAAGCCTTCACTGTTATAAGTTTATAAAGGCGAAGACTTCGCTGTTACCAATAATGTATGTTAGTTTGTGGCTATATACTCGTTAGGTATAAATAATGTAGGTTATATAAATATATACAACGACGAACTCTTTGCCGTTGTAAATCTGGTGAATTTTTTTTCCTACTGGTCCATGGTTAGTTTGTACCTTATCTAATTACGGAGATCGTTCGGATAGTCCAAAAGTATGAGAGAGAGTGAACTAAACAAGTCAGATTGTTGGTTATGCTCTAAATACCAAATGTTTTGTTCTAGCTATCCAAAATTCGTTCTCATGTTAAGGCATGAAATCAACTAAGGTTAAAACAATTTGTGACGATTTATTCCCAAAGCATAGTTATTTGCTTCCAATAATATTTATACTTAATGAAGTAGGCATAAAAATAATGAAAATGGACCGCTTAAGAAGATAAGTAAGGGAAAAGTACTTTCTAAATTTTTGTGTATTAAGATAAATAAATAAATAAGGTACAATCAGTTTGTGCCCATGGACAAAGCACATAAGAGTTACTTGGGGCAAGGAGAGCAAAGGACATGACACTCATACTAACAAATCTAAAACGCCACCAAAATAGTCAATTACAGAGATATTACCTTTCTAGACATATTGTGAACTTCAGCAGCCCTACTTTTCTTTGATCCTGATCTATAAGAGTTTGTCTTAATGGGCTCATCTGCCATATTTAGACCCTTCTAAAGATAATATCAAAAAATTAATAACAATTGCGAACAGCTTATTGCACATAACAGCTCATAACTAAATGCACATGTGGTAATTAGTATCTGGTATAAAAAATGATCATGTATTCAGTTAAATCTCTGTTTAACAGCAGTTTATTGGTAACATATAAACATTTAATTACATTAGTGCGAAATATACCTAAAAACTATAAATAAAGTAAATGCACCATGCATGGTATGCATACCATGAATTACACTCATCGATTCTTGCATATTTCACTTATACACGTACAACAATCCTAACCGCTTTGCAAGATAAAATTACTTTGAATTACAAATGGCAGCCGGTACTTTATAATTTCTTACATCCCCTCTCAAAGCGATTAGGCATAGATTTTCCAATTTCTGCGCCGCATCTCGATATACAGAATTTTTGATCAAAATTTCTTCAAATCCCAGTCAGGTTAGAGATCCATGGTCAGAGACGAGGCTAGGAAGACATTAACTTATATTGTTGTTGAATCTGTTGCTCAGAGCTTCCTCAGGTTTGATGACATTTTGTTCAAATTTTAGTTCCTTTCGAAATCGAACAAAATTCCTTGCTGTAAGTGGTTTTGTTCAAACATCTGCAACTTTGTAAGTAGCTGGTTCATGATTAATTTGCAGCTTTTCTTTTAAGATCTGTTCTCTTATAAAGTAGAGATCAATTTATATATGTTTCATTCTTGAGTGAAGTACTGGATTTGCTGATAAGTAGACCGTGCTTAAGTTGTCGCACCACACTATTAATTTGTTATTTGTGTTCATTTGTAGTTCATGCATAAGTGATTGTATCAACATGACTTCTGCTGTTGCACTGGCTACACTTCAATATTCTACCTCTGTGCTTGATCTAGAAACTGTACTCTGTTTCTTTGAGTACCATGAAACATGATTGTCGCCTATATAAATGCAGTAGCCCGTGGTAGATCTCCTATCATCAGAATTTGTAGCCCAGTCAGCATCTGCATAGCCAGTTATATTGAGGTGCTTGCTTTTCTTTAATAGAATTCGATAGTTTGTGTTCCTTTTAGATATCGTAGTATTCTCTTGACTGCTTTCAACTGTTGATCTAGTGGTTTCTGCATGAGTAGACAAACTTTATTAACACTATAAAACATCTGGTCTAGTTATGGTGACATATTGTAATGCCCCAACTAGACTTCTATAATGTTTATCATTAAGTATGACTTCTCCTCTGTTTTTTGATAAGTGTCGACTACTTATCATTGGGGTTGGTTGAGGATTAGCATTTGACATCTTTGACTTGTTTAGTAATTCCTTGATATATTTGTGACACAACATGATTTCTTTGTCTGATTTCCTTTTAACTTTAATGCCTAGAAAGTAGTTTACATTCCCGAGGTCTTCAATTGAGAACTCCCTGTCAAGATGCTGAATAATTTTTTTGATTTCCGCCTCACTGTTCCCTGTGACAATTAAATCATTAATATAAATAAGTATATAAATTGTAGCAGTATCATTAATCTTTGTGAACAGTGAGTTATCTGATTTTGTGGATTGGAAACCCATGTTATACAAAGTAATTTTTAATTTGTCAAACCACACTCTTGGTGCTTGCTTGAGACCATATATGGCCATATTTAACCTGCACACAAGATTTCTGTCTTGTTGATATCCGGGTAGTTGTTGCATGTACACTTCCTCTTTTAGCTCTCCATTGAGAAAGGCATTGTTTACATCTATTGTCTGATTTTCCAGTCCTTGTACAATGCAATAGTGAGAATAACTCTGATAGTTGTTCGCTTTACCACTAGTGAAAATGTTTCATTGAAATCAAAAGCCACGTTCCTGTGTGTACCCCTTTGCCACTAGTCTTGCTTTATGTCTGGCAATTGTACATCTCAATTTTTCTTTAGTTTATATGTCAATTTGCATCCCACAACATTTTTGTCTTTAGGTGGCACAACCAGATTCCATGTCTTGTTTTTGATAAGTGCATTATATTCATCATCCATTGCAGTCCTCCAGTTTTTGTCTTTGAGTGCGTGATCAAATATCTCTGGTTCTTCTGATATAATGGATGCATATATTTTTGGTTTGAATATGCCACTTTTTGATCTAGTGATCATATGGTGTCTAGTTGTGACTTGATCTTCACTGTGTGATGATTTAATGTCTTGATCTGAGTTGTATTCTGATTCATTATGCTGAGCATTTGATTCAGACTCACTCATACTTTGTGTTGAATTTGATGCATTTCCAGGTATATCAAATGACTCTGCCTGACCTAGTTGAACAAACACTGTGATTTGTATAGCAGAGTTCACTGAGTTACCTCCAATCATTTTCTGAGTCCATTCTGATGGATACAAAGGTATGGAAGGAACTGATACATTTAGATCGTATACTTTCCTTGTTGTCTTGATGCTGATGTTAGAATAGGGAAAGACATTCTCATTGAAAACTACATGCCTACTTACAAATATTCTACCATTGCTATCAATACACTTATAACCTTTTTGATTTGATGCATATCAAAGAAAAGTGCATGGTGTTGATCTGAAATTTAGTTTGCGAGTGTTTTATGGTCTGGTGTAGGGGAAACATAGACAACCAAATGTTTTTAAGCCTTGATACTCAGGTCTTATTTCAAACAAATTTTCTATTGGGCTTTTAATCCTTTATGACTTTAGTTGGCAGCCTATTTATCAAGTACACTGCGGTACTAAATGATTCTGGCCAGAATTTTAAGGGTAAATTTGCCTGAGCAAGTAATGTTAGACCTGACTGAACAATATGTCTATGTTTTCTCTCTATTAAACTATTTTTCTAGAAGTATAAGGGCATGTTGTTCTATGAACTATCCCTTTTTGTCTGAAGTAATTATTGAATGTTTTAAACTCTGCACCACCATCAGTTTATATAACTTTAACTTGACGGTTGGTCTGTTTTTCTACTTGTGTGGTAAAGTGTATAGCAGTATGATGTGCTTCAGCCTTGGTTTTCAAAAAATATATCCAATTGTACCTGGATATGCATCTACAAAGGATATATAATACTTATACCCATAATCTGAACTGATTAGACCAGGCCCCCAGAGATTAGTGACAATCAATAGTAGTGGTTTATCATATTGAGTTATAGAATCAGAAAATGATAACTTGTGACTTTTACCCATTCGACAAAATGTACATATATAAGGAAGTACAACATCATTAAAATGAATTTTGTTTCAGATAGCACCTTTTTTACAATAGTGGCACTAGGGTAACCAAGTTTGTAGTGCCAAATATCAAAGTTTCTCAATTTCTTTTCACTTTGAGCAAGTTCAAAAAAAATTACAATTCTCAACACATTTATTTGAATTTGAGTTTATTGAATCAACAAGATTAAATCTATATAGGCCCTTCAAAGCTTAACCCTGTAGTAAAATTTCTTTTGTTAGAATGTCTCTAACTAGATAGTGCCTAGGATAAAATTGGAAATATACATTGTTATCACTTGCAAACTGTGATACACTTAGAAGATTTTTCTTTATTTATGGAACCATTGGTAAATGAATGAGATATAGTTTTCTTTCACCTTTGATGCAAGCAATACCAGTGTGTGTGATCTTTATTGCCTCAACACTTCCCATGTGTATGGTTTTATTACCTTTGTACTCCTTGTTTCCTAGATTTAGGTTGTCCAGATTGCTGGTGATGTGATTAGTTGCACCAGAATCTGGATACTAGCTTTCATCAAATGTTTGATCTGGTCTGTTGATATCATTTTAACTACTTATGCCGTTACTGTTTGTCTGATTGCTAGTATCTTGTTGTATTTGAGATATGTTTGCACTGTAGTTCCTATTCCTTTAATTACTTGAACTCTGACCTGGAGTATAATTCATATTGAGTTTGAAATAACACTTTGGAGCTGTGTGACCAATTTTCTCATATATCTGGCATTTTGGTCTATTGTTGTTATGTCTTCCTCTGCCTCTAGCATGTGGATTTCCTTTATTATTGTTATTATATTGATTCTTGCCTTTGTAACTTGCTGCATAATTGACTGTCATATCAGTATCTGAAGGTTTCTTGAATTCTAGCCTTCTTTCATAGGCTAGAAGTATAGCATGAACATCCTCTAGAGTTGGTGTTGTTCTTTGAGATGATATAACAGCTACAATAGATTCATAATCTTCACTCAAACCACTTAATATGATTAATACCTACTCAGATGCCGGTACTTTGTGCCCCGCTGCTTCAAGGAGGTCGCATGTAGTTTTGATTTTTGCAAAATATTCTCCCATGATGTGATTTTCTTTTCTAATACTATGAAGTTGTCTTTTGTGATGCATCACTTTAGTTGCAGATTGTGAATTGAAAATCCATTCAACCGTTGACCAAACACCATTTGCAGTTTTACTGCTTATTACTTGTGGCAATAATTTTACACTTATAGAGGAAAGTAACCAAGAACAGGTCAGACTATCTTATCATTGATACTTTATGAATTATGGGTTGCTATCTGTTGTGTTTTTTGATCTAGAGATGAATCTTGGTGGGATTCTAATGCTGCCATTGAGAAAATCTTCGAGTCCATACCCTCTGACAGCTGTCTCAACCTGAACCTTCCAAAGATGATAATTATCTTCTTCTAGATGAGCTGTAACTAATTGACTCTGAGGGCTGACGATGATTTTGATAAGACTCTCAGTTGCGATTTGATCAAACTCAGATGTTGCTGATGTTGTTGAGTTATTGGCCATGATGCAAGATCAATAAACTGTGAGCAAGTGATCGACAAGGGGATGCAGTCTTGATCCAAGAAATGCTAATATGGGTTGATAAAGAAAAGTAAACAAGAACTGATATGAAAATCTTCAAAACTCAGGTAAGTGCAACCGCTAACCCAGATGATTTGTTTTAACGATGGGTTTTCCTGGTATGGTACGTTTCCTTGATGTTTTGATGAATTTTATGTTGGTTTTCTTGTAAAGAATTCAATTGTTTTCTTTTCTTGTATGGAGGAATGATGCTGCCAGTATCACTGTGGTACTAGGGCACGACACTTTCTTCCTTCTTGAACTAGAACTTTTGAATTCTTTTGGTCTCAAATGATGAATGTGTTTCTGATGAGATTCTGAAATCTTCAAAATGCTAAATGATGAGTTTCTAATGATATTGAGATTGCAGTCTTGCCGTTAGGCTTTATTTTGCTCTGATACCATATTCGATTTCCTAGAATTTCTTGTTTTTGATTTCAGATGATTTTTGACAGAATCGAAAGTAACAGAAAAATGATGAAATGAATAATATCTTTGTTACTTACTATCTACATTTGGCTACAGTCATTTATATCAATAACTTATAAAAGTTTAGGGCCAAATAGAGCTGGCCCAATATCTCTCCATCCTAACCACTTTGCCTGATAAAATAAATACGAATTACAAATGGCAGCCGATACTTCATTATTTCTTACACCTGTATAGCTTAACTATAGTTTCTTCCAATCACCTCTAAATTAGAACTCAAGTCATATACCTACCATAAAATTTAATAACTAAAAAATCATTTCCTACAGACTAAATCTGATATAAATAAGATAGAATATTTACCCACGTTTCCATTTTAAAGTTATTTTTTTACTAGAACTTACAACGAACCACTAACTAAAATAGATTACCATCCTTTTAAATTAGTCGAAACCTGAAATAAAAAAGGTAAATCAATGTTGAATTCAAATAGAAAAAATGGGCGATGGCCTCACGCGTCATTTCTTGCTTTATCAAAACAATGTTATTTAGATAACAGGCTTACGTAGAAAATTATAAACTAATTATTTATAAAAAACAAACATGCAAATTAGAAAAAAATAAATATTGAAAACTGTAAGAAGGTAGAAATTTTTAAGACATGAAAGAATATGAAGAGGGTCCAGGTTGAGGAGATCCATGAATCATGATAAAATTTAAGTAATGATTTGTCCGTTTTAAGCTAAATTTATCTGTCACTTAGGTTTGTAAACCTTACTTTTTTTTTCAATTCATACAACACATGATATGGGCACTTTCCAGTACCTGGGCACTGGGCTATTTCCCTGGTTGCCCAGCCTAAGGGCCAGCCTTGCATCTTAACATGATATTATGTGACGCAGTGGATAATAACAAAACGATATAGATCGATGAAAGTAGAAAACGGTGGATTGAAGATACTGAAATGCCCAAATTCATTGATCACAAAGATACCGAATTCTAGCTATCTTCGACACGTTGATCGCGCACGATACCGTGAAAGAAGATCTACAATTCTTCAAAACGTTGATCAAGCGCACTTGATACTGTGAATTGGCTTCAATGATCGTTGATTCGAGCGCACTCGAATAACCGAAAGTGGAGATAGGAGATCACACTCAACTACCGATTTAATGAAAGCACAAAGCTAACAAACAAGAATTTTATTCAACAATAACCGCCCCTCAAATATTACAACACACCCCTATTTATAGCCTTTCGCCCAGCCCCTTAAGTCCTACACGACTTACGACTCATCCTTGGGTCGGCAGCAACTCATCAGTAGTGACTCAATATAGACGACATACGACTCATCGATATTACAACATCACGACTCACGACTTAACATTCAACGACTCAAAGAAAAAAAAAACAAATTACAACACAACGTCACGACTTACGACTTACGACTTACAGAATCACAACATATTACATCACTTAGGTCGTAGACGACCTAACTACATAAGACATAAGGAACAAAATACTGCACTATGACTGTAAACAAAGAAATAATGCGCTAAAAAGTGTGCCAGGCCGCCATGGACGATCATCAGGGTAAGGTAAAAACAATAAACTCTATCGTATTACTCACAGCGCATGGACAAAATACAATAGAAAATATACATAGTGAAGCTCCATATAACAGAATCTCATCATATAAACTCTAATAGTTTGATACAACAATCAGCAAAGTCAATACATCAAGCCTCACTATATATCACTCAGAGAATATACAAACAGCGGAACACCCAGTACATATAGTAAGAAAACAATATGCAAAAACCTCCAGCTCGTCTTCGTCACCAACAACGTTGATTACTAAGAACATCACTTGTCACCTGCTACCTAGTCTGCCCATCCCAACATGGATGAACAGCCCTAGGTAATAAGAGTTAAACATAAAACCTTGAGTCAGACAAAATTCTTAGTGAGCAGTAAATCAACTATCAAACATACCAAAAGAGCATAAAGGGTAAAAGGAATAGGAACCCAACCATCCCACTCCACCTCTTTCTACAGTGATAGCCCCCAGACACACTAAGCAGAAGCAAACATAGCAATTCAAACATTCCAAGCAAAGCAATTATCACTCGAGTCAAGGTCGATGTTTTCCAAGTACAAACCCCCAAGGCCTAAACCAAGATCAGATAAGCACTCTGAAAACATCGCTCTTGGCCCAAGCGACGATACAACCAAACATCCAAACATCCATGACTCTGGCTATCACTGTTATCATTGCCTTGATTTCACCGTTAATTGAATGACTGTCACATTATCTCATCCATCCGCCAAGGGCTAATGGTAACCCCGGTTCTAGACATAACTCCGCACGTCGTCGCAGCCCGTGCCTAGGACTATCGAATCTGCCCAGAGTACTAGCACGTCATCGTGACCCGTGCTTGGAACGTCATCGTGACCCGTCCCAACGTACTCTTGCTTTGAGCATGCTAGAACCTTCAACAACGATGAAATCTCAGCCTCCTAGTCATCCTCCTCGACGACTATTCTCATACTAGCCCAAGCGCCTCTCGAGCCCACCATTATCAACCAACTCGAACCGCATCATCGAGTTATCAACATGCTTGGGATGATCCCGTCTGGATTAAACCAAGGCTATCTCACATTATGCTTTGCTTCATCGCATCATAGCAAAGTCCATCATCATCGAATCTATCCATTTGAGCTTTAACATCCGCTTCATATGCCACAAGCAGCTTTCACCATTCAAAAGCCTCTCTACTTAGCTTTTGAATCATCTTCGACCAACTTGTCCAAATCAACTATTAGATAATTTGCAACAATCTATCAATCAAATCAATCATTAATCCAAGCAATTAAACATTCAAACAAGATCTAATAAGCAATTACACAAGAATGGCAATTTCGTAATTAAAATGCCCAAACCTAACAAGTATGAATTATAAGCAAATATCTCTACAACTTGATGAATAACTTATATAAGTTAACATGTAGCAAAATGGGTATCCAAAACTTCATAAACCATGGATCTACATGCATACTTAAGGAAAATGCAAGAAATCTCTATCTTTAACACATAAACTAGCCACCGATCCAATATACTCCTTTGGGTCCGTGTGAGAGATAACTACCACTCACCGAATCACCTAAATACCTCAAAATCAACTAACTCCAGATCTGGACAGCAAAGGATCTAGCTTGATCCCCCAAGGCTCCTCTTCAAATGATGAAATCTCTCTTTGATGGATGGAGATCTCTAACTTTGGCTCTTGGATCTTCGATTTGATCTTCAATCTAGATCGATGGAAGCACAAGATTAAAGTGGAGAAAGGAAGTGAAGAAGTGTTGTAGTCGAGCATCAAAATGGCAGCACTTCGTCGCCTCAAAATCCGGTACCAAATTAGTGAGACATGGACGTGTATTTATAGGCTGAAACGTCCCTTAAGTCGTCTGCCCCTATGAGTCGTCCACGACCTAAAAGCCCAACGACTTATGACTTATTCCCCCACACGACTCAATGACCTAACCCCTTAACACTTACACGGCTTAGTGACTCAACTACAAAGCCGACCTAACGGCTTAGCAACATTGCCGCCTCAACGACCTAACTGATATACACGACCAACGACCTAACTGGTATGCGACTTAGCAAATGCCGCGACCTAACCAAACCCAGACCACACGACTTAACTAAACACAGGGTCACACGACCTAACACTTATGCGACCTAATCACTAAGTCGCTCGTGACCTATCTATACACTGCTGTCTAATATAGGTCGCTCACCACTAAGTCGTTAACTTCTATTAGGTCGCTCGAATCCTTAAGTCGTCAACCACCACTAACCCACTTATCCCATTAGGTCGGTCACTCTCTTAGGTCGTCCAATTCTATGAGTCGCTCAATCCACTAACCCGCTAACCACCTTAAGTCGCTCTATCCACTAAACCGTTAACTCGTCCTAACACTAACACGCTAACTCGTCCAAACTTATAGGTCGCTTCATTCCTTAACTCGTCCACTACCTATCTCTTAACTCGTCAAAATGCTTAGGTCGTTACTTCTATAAGTCGCTCCACCCAACCTAACTTCCATACGACCCAAGCTACTCACGACTTAAGCACCACACGGGTTAACTTCACACGACCTAAGCTTTGGTCGACTCAGACTCTATACGACTTAACAACATCAACGACTTAATGTCGACAGTTTTACAATCTTTCGATCCGTACAAATACGGGTCGTTACGTTCTCTCCCCCTTAGGAATTTCGCCCCCAAAATTTCAATCAAACAAGAGCAATCATCACTATTCTGCATGCCTAACATCCATAGCAATCAATAACCCATGCATCCAATTACTAACCTAGCATGCAGAATTCTAAGACTAGAACAAGTTACAAATTCATGAGATGTCACGACACCTTAGGGCCATACCTCGAAGAGTTCAGGATGAGCTGCCTTCATCCTCTCTTCCTCTTCCCATGTACAGTCGTTAACATCATCACTCCATTGTACCTTGAGCAACTTGACTACCTTCCTTCTAAGCTGTTTCGTGTTGGTTTCAACAACACGAAGCGGCTTACGAGGTCTCGTAACAACTGGATCAACCTCTAAATCTTCACAGCTTTCAGCAGAAACCACCGTACTTGGGTCGTGCACATATCTCCGTAGATACGATATATGAAAAACATTGTGCACACCCGACATCTTTTCTGGTAACTCCAATCTATAGGCGAGCTTTCCAATTCGCTCGATGATCGGGAATGGTCCAACAAATCTCGGAGTTAACTTTCCCTTTTTCCCAAATCGAATAACATTCTTCAGTGGAGAGATCTTCACAAAAATCATATCACCCACGTTGAATTCCAAATCCTTACGACGCTTGTCGGCGTAACTTTTCTGACGGTCTTGGGCTGCCTTCATTCGTCGCCGAATGATCTCTATGCAATCCGAAGTCTGTCGAATCATTTCGGGCCCAAGTATCAACTTTTCTCCAGTTTCCAACCAACATGTCGGAGAGTTACACGGTCTTCCATACAATGCCTCATATGGTGCCATACCAATACTTGTCTGATAACTGTTATTATATGCAAATTCCACCAAATGAAGATGATCTTCCCATGATCCTCCGAAATCCAAAACACATGCTCTGAGTAGATCCTCCAAAACTCGATTGACTCTCTCGGTCTGACCATCCGTTTGAGGGTGATAAGCTGTACTCAAACACAACTCGGTTCCCAAAAATTCTTGGAAGCTCTTCCAAAATCCACTAGCGAACAACGGGTCTCGATCACTCACTATACTCTTCGGAATACCATGGAATCGAACTATCCACTTAACATACAACTCAGCCAATTTCGATGCAGCCCTAGTTGATCGAACAGGAATGAATCTTGCACTCTTAGTCAAACGATCTACGATTACCCAAATCCCTTCATTTCCCGTTCTTGTTCTAGGTAAACCATCGATAAAATCCATCATTATTTGTTCCCACTTCCACGTAGGAACTTCCAATGGCTGAAGCAACCCACTTGGCTTCTTCTGCTCGGCTTTTACTACCTGGCAGTTCATACATTTGGAAATAAAATTTCCAACATCCTTCTTCATACCTTCCCAGTAATAGGTTCTCTTCATATCCCGATACATCTTATTTCCTCCTGGATGAATTGTCAACTTCGAGTGATGACTTTCCTTAAGAACTTCATCTCTCAATCAATCTATATCGGGAACAACTAGTCGTCCTTGCTTCCGAAGCCAACCCTCTCGATCGACTTCAAATCCTTTATCCTTTTCTGGGTCTGATCCAGATTCCAAATCTTGGATAATCCTGACAAGCTTATCGTCTCGCTTTTGGCTCTCGCCAACTCTTTCCAATAAAGTAGGTCTTATCGATAAGTTTGCCAACATCTCCGGTTCCAATTCACATCTGGGCCTGAAGTCAAATCCAGCTAAAAACTCGAGATTCTTCCATTCTGAAAACATGGCTCCCAATCCTGCATGTCTTCGACTTAACGCATCACCCACTGCGTTACCTTTTCCCGGAGTATAGGCTATATCAAAATCATATGACGCTAAAAACTCTAGCCATCGTTGCTGCCGCAGATTCAAATCCTTTTGGGAGAACAGATACTTCAACGACTTATGGTCTGTAAACAACTCGAATCGAACTCCCAATAGGTAATGTCTCCACATCTTCAAAGCAAAAACAATCGCCGCTAACTCCAAATCATGAGTCAGATAATTCCTTTCATGCAGCTTCAGTTATCGACTTGCATACGCAACAACTTTATCCTTCTGCATTAGCACTGCCCCGAGTCCAGTGCCACATGCATCGGTGTAAACCACCATCTCATCATTTCCACTTGGAATAGTCAAAACAGGAGCACTTGTCAGTCGCTCTTTCAGGATTCCGAAAGCTTGCTCACACTTAGCATCCCATCTGAACACTTTGTTCTTTTTCGTCAATCCTGTTAACTGTGCAGCTATCTTGGAAAAGTCTTTGATAAACCGACGATAATATCCTGCTAATCCAAGAAAACTTCTCACATCAGATGCATTCTTAGGTCTAATCCAATCCTGGATTGCTGCTACCTTGGCGGGATCAACCGCTATTCCATTTCCAGAGATAATATGGCCTAAGAACCTCACTTCGCTCTTCCAGAAGTGACACTTCGAAAACTTAGCCTTCAGCTGATGTTTCCGCAAGATTTCCAAAACAATACGCAAGTGCGTCTTGTGTTCCTCTTCATTTCTGGAGTAAACCAAAATATCATCCACGAACACAAGTACAAACTTGTTCAACTGATCTCTGAACACCCTATTCATAAGATCCACAAAATATGCTGGTGCATTGGTCAATCCAAACGGCATTACCAGCCACTCATAGAAACTAGATGGTGTCCAGAAAGCAGTCTTCGCAACACTATCCTTTGCCACTCTTAACTGGTGAAATCCCGTTGCCAATTCCATCTGAGAAAACACCTTAGCTTCGTGAAGCTGATCAAACAAGTCATCTATTCTCGGCAATGGATACTTGTTCTTCTTAGTCACTTTATTCAGCTCACGATAATCCACACACAACCTCAATGATCCATCTGCTTTGGTTGCAAACACAACCGGTGCACCCCATTCGGACACACTACGCCGAATGAATCCTTTCTGCAAAAGGTCATCAACTTGCACCTTCAACTCTTGCTGTTCCCTAGGCGCCATTCGCCTAAGAGGCATCACAACAGGTATGGCTCCCTCAACTAGATCGATACGAAACTCGATCTCCCTATGCGGCGGTAACCCTTTGACCTCGTCAAAGACATCCTCAAATCCATTCACAATAGGCACCGATGACAGTCCATCCCGTGGAACAACCAGCGAATACATGAAGCTCATGAAGACGTCTTCCTCATGCTTACATCGTATCACAACTTTTCGCCTCTCCACATTCTCGACTGTCACCTCCAGCCTCTCACAATCAATCCTTGCCGCATACTTCCTAAGCCAGTCCATACCCAAAATAATTCCGAACCCCGCAAAGTCCAGAACAAAACAATCAAAAACAAAAGAGCAATCATGACTCGACACAACTAGACCACGACATACCGTACACAAACAAGACGGACCCCCAACTGGATTAGTCACAACCAATGGTCTATCAACAATATCCGGTTCCAAACCCAACCGGCCTACAAGTTCATTACAAACAAAAGAATGCGACGCTCCAGTATCAAACAACACTCTAACTGGAACACCACAAATGGAAAGAGTACCTTGAACCACCACACTCCTTCCCTCCTCCTCATCAGTAGGAGCTTTCAAAGATGATGGCACAGCCCCCAAAGCATAAGCTTGCACAATCTGCTTGTCCTTCCTCGGTTCCGGACAATTCTTCCTGAAATGCCCCGGTTTGTCACAGTTGTGGCACTTCGCCGGCACTCTCGGTTTCTTACAATCTCTGGAGAGATGACCCTTCTGCTGACAGTTGTAGTAGGTCACTTCGCCCTTCGGCTTCTTCTGGCCATCCTTACCCTTCTGCTGCTGCTGCTTCCTCTTCTTGTTTCCACTTTGCTCCTAGGTCACAGCAACAACAGATCCTTCCTTAGGAAACAAATTCTCATGCATGAGAGCTTTCTCCACAAGCTTCTCAAACGGATCGTCCAAATGATCCACCAACTGCCTCCCAAGATAATTGTCCAAGCCTGTCACAAACTTCTCATTCTTTTGATAGGGAGATTCAATATACGACCGAGCATACTTAGACAAAGCTTCAAACTCAGAAACATACTCAAGAACAGGTCTCCCACCTTGCTTGAGCTCCACAAACTTCTTAAACAAAACAGATTTCTGAGCCGTAGAAATGAACTTAGCTTCAAATCTGACTTGGAATTGCTCCCAAGTAATCTCTTCCTCTGGAGTATCAATGGTGATAGAATTCCACCAATCCGAAGCTCTCCCTTAAAGCTGTCTTGATGCAAGCTTCCTCTTAGTTGCATCCTCAATTCCCAAATCACCAAAAATCCTTTTACAAGCATCTATCCATCTCTGAACTTCAATGGTTGATTTTGTTCCTAAGAAAACCTTTCCTCCAAGAGCAGTATAGTCTTTGCACAACTTAGCAAAATCCACTAGTTTTGGAGTTTGAACCTGAACCCCAACATCTACTGATGGCCCTGGAGTTGGCATCCTTCTCATGATCGAAGTCATCATAGCCTCGAACATAGCAGCATAATCAGCAGCCCCCTCAACAGCACGGCCTCCCCTAGAAGCAGGTCTCTCTCTTCGACTCATTCCTAATATCTAAAAGAAATGATTAATATACCCTGAGAAACAACTGCATAAGAAGTTCAAATTCTTCTAAGCTACTATATTATATATAGTAATCATCCATCAAAATTACAATTACGTCTCTCATACGTAGTTACGTCAGTGAGCGTTGGCTAAAATCGATTAACCAAAGCTCTGATACCAAATGTGACGACCGCCCATGACTCCTGCACTAATCAAAGAAATAATGCGCTGAAAAGTGTGCCAGGCCGCCATGGACGATCATCAGGGTAAGGTAAAAACAATAAACTCTATCGTATTACTCACAGCGCATGGACAAAATACAATAGAAAATATACATAGTGAAGCTCCATATAACAGAATCTCATCATATAAACTCTAATAGTTTGATACAACAATCAGCAAAGTCAATACATCAAGCCTCACTACATATCACTCAGAGAATATACAAAAAGCGGAACACCCAGTACATATAGTTAGAAAACAATATGCAAAGCCTCCAGCTCGTCTTCGTCACCAACAGCGTTGATTACTAAGAACAGCACCTGTCACCTGCTACCTAGTATGCCCATCCCAACATGGATGAACAGCCCAAGGTAATAAGAGTTAAACATAAAACCTTGAGTCAGACAAAAGTCTTAGTGAGCAGTTATCAAACATACCAAAAGAGCATAAAGGGTAAAAGGAATAAGAACCCAACCATCCCACTCCACCTCTTTCTACAGTGATAGCCCCCAGACACACTAAGCAGAAGCAAACATAGCAATTCAGACATTCAAAGCAAAGCAATTATCACTCGAGTCAAGGTCGATGTTTTCCAAGTACAAACCCCCAAGGCCTAAACCAAGATCAGATAAGCACTCTGAAAACATCGCTCTTGGCCCAAGCGACGATACAACCAAACATCCAAACATCCATGACTCTGGCTATCACTGTTATCATTGCCTTGATTTCACCGTTAATTGAATGACTGTCACATTATCTCATCCATCCGCCAAGGGCTAATGGTAACCCCGGTTCTAGACATAACTCCACACGTTGTCGCAGCCCGTGCCTAGGACTATCGAATCTGCCCAGAGTACTAGCACGTCATCGTGACCCGTGCTTGGAACGTCATCGTGACCCGTCCCAATGTACTCTTGCTTTGAGCATGCTAGAACCTTCAACAACGATGAAACCTCAGCCTCCTAGTCATCCTCCTCGACGACTATTCTCATACTAGCCCAAGCGTCTCTCGAGCCCACCATCATCAACCAACTCGAACCGCATCATCGAGTTATCAACATGCTTGGGATGATCCCGTCTGGATTAAACCAAGGCTATCTCACATTATGCTTTGCTTCATCGCATCATAGAAAAGTCCATCATCATCGAATCTATCCATATGAGCTTTAACATCCGCTTCATATGCCACAAGCAGCTTTCACCATTCAAAAGCCTCTCCACTTAGCTTTTGAATCATCTTCGACCAACTTGTCCAAATCAACTATTAGCTAATTTGCAACAATCTATCAATCAAATCAATCATTAATCCAAGCAATCAAACATTCAAACAAGATCTAATAAGCAATTATACAAGAATGGCAATTTTGTAATTAAAATGTCCAAACCTAACAAGTATGAATTATAAGCAAATATCTCTACAACTTGATGAATAACTTATATAAGTTAACATGTAGCAAAATGGGTATCCTAAACTTCATAGACCATGGATCTACATGCAGACTTAAGGAAAATGCAAGAAATCTCTATCTTTAACACATAAACAAGCCACCGATCCAATATACTCCTTTGGGTCCGTGTGAGAGATAACTACCACTCACCGAATCACCTAAACACCTCAAAATCAACTAACTCCAGATCTGGACAGCAAAGGATCTAGCTTGATCCCCTAAGGCTCCTCTTCAAATGATGAAATCTCTCTTTGATGGATGGAGATCTCTAACTTTGGCTCTTGGATCTTCGATTTGATCTTCAATCTAGATGGATGGAAGCACAAGATTAAAGTGGAGAAAGGAAGTGAAGAAGTGTTGTAGTCGAGCTATCAAAATGGCAGCACTTCGTCGCCTTAAAATCCGGTACCAAAATAGTGAGACATGGACGTGTATTTGTAGGCTGAAACGTCCCTTAAGTCGTCCGCCCCTATGAGTCGTCCACGACCTAAAAGCCCAACGACTAACGACTTATGCCCCCACATGACTCAATGACCTAACCCCTTAACACTTACACGGCTTAGCGACTCAACTACAAAGCCGACCTAACGGCTTAGCGACATAGCCGCCTCAACGACCTAACTGATATACACGACCTACGACCTAACTGGTATGCGACTTAGAAAATGCCGCGACCTAACCAAACCCAGACCACACGACTTAACTAAACACAGGGTCACACGACCTAACACTTATGCGACCTAATCACTAAGTCGCTCGCGACCTATCTATACACTACTGTCTAATATAGGTCGCTCACCACTAAGTCGTTAACTTCTATTAGGTCGCTCGAATCCTTAAGTCGTCAACCACCACTAACCCACTTATCCCATTAGGTCGGTCACTCTCTTAGGTCGTCCAATTCTATGAGTCGCTCAATACACTAACCCGCTAACCACCTTAAGTCGCTCTATCCACTAAACCGTTAACTCGTTCTAACACTAACACGCTAACTCGTCCAAACTTATAGGTCGCTTCATTCCTTAACTCGTCCACTACCTATCTCTTAACTCGTCAAAATGCTTAGGTCGTTACTTCTATAAGTCGCTCCACCCAACCTAACTTCCATACGACCCAAGCTACTCACGACTTAAGCACCACACGGGTTAACTTCACACGACCTAAGCTTTGGTCGACTCAGACTCTATACGACTTAACAACATCAACGACTTAATGTCGACAGTTTTACAATCTTTCGATCCGTAAAAATACGGGTCGTTACAGGCAGCGACTCATCAGCAGTGACTCAATATAGACGACATACGACTCATCGATATTACAACTTCACGACTTAACATTCAACGACTCAAAGAAAAAAAACAAAAAAATTACAACACAACGTCACGACTTACGACTTACAGAATCACAACATATTACATCACTTAGGTTGTAGACGACCTAACTACATAAGACATAAGGAACAAACGGTTGACGACTTAAGAGATATCTTAAGACAGCACCTTCATGCGACTTGAACATGGACGACTTAAGACTTCAACGACTTAACATGAGTCGTAACTCGTCGGCAGCTTGAAGGAACGGTAACTTCCCACGACTCAGCTAAGTCGTAACCCGCTTCCGACTTACGGCCTTCAACCATTGGAACTTCTTCCTGCTTTTTGTTAAGTCGTGGACGACTTATAGCCATGCCGTTAGATCGTGTGTGACTCATCAAACCCGAACGACTTAAGCTTCCATTAAGTCGTAACTCTTTTCCATCTGATCTGTTAGGTCGTAGCTCTTTTCCCCGAGCTTTGTTAAGTCGCAGCTCCCCCTTATGTGACTCCTTCGGTCGTGGACGACCTATAGCCTTTTTCTTAAGTCGTGTGCGACTTATATCATCCTTACGTCGTGTGCGACTTATCCCTTGGAGAATTATGGGTTGCGTATTTTCATCTCTGGCCTGAGCTGCATCATCCTCCCCAGGTTGAGAAAAATTCGTCCTCGAATTTGTAAATTCTTCCACATCGGATTGTTCATTCCCATAATATGGCACGAGATGTTTAACATTGAACACGTCAGAAGTGTACACATCTTCCGGTAGCTTCAACTTATAAGCATTTTCATTAATCCGTTTCACGACTTCTACAGGACCAATTTTTCTGGCTTTCAACTTGTTATAAGCACCTACTGGAAAACGATCCTTTGTTAACACAACATATACCAAATCTCCTTTATTAAACTCAACACTTCTTCGCTTCATATTTGCGGATCTTTTATACTTCTCATTTGCTTTCTCCAATCGCTCCTGAATGATTTTATGACATTCAGTCAACCATCAACAAAGTCTACAGCTCGTTTAACCCTCCCCTTCGGTTGTGGTACTACCGTTGAGTCCAACGGTCCCCTGGGTAGATTTGAATATACAATCTGAAATGGACTGAAACCCGTACTACGATTCACTGCATGGTTATGTGCAAACTCTGCCTGGCATAACTTCATGTCCCAACTCTTCCGATTGTCCTTCACCAGACATCGCAACAAATTTCCCAACGATCTGTTGACAACTTCTGTCTGTCCATCTGTTTGCGGATGATAAGCGCTGATAAAGTTTAACTTCGTTCCCACCATCTTCCACAAACTTAGCCAAAAATGACTTAAAAATCTGGTATCCCTATCCGAAACGATAGATTCTGGTAACCCATGAAGTCTATAGATTTCTTTGAAATATAACTGAGCAACATAAACAGCATCCGCCGTCTTCTTACAAGCAATAAAGTGCGCCATTTTCGAGAATCGGTCAACCATAACATATATAGAATCATTACCACGCTGCGTTCTCGGCAATCCCAACACAAAGTCCATACTCACATCAACCCATGGTTTAGACGGAACCAGCAGCGGCATGTATAATCCTGCATTGGTCGCAGTTCCCTTCGAAACCTGACAAATATGACATCTCTCTACAAACCTTTCAACCTCCTTCCTCATTGACGGCCAGAAATAAGATTTCGTTATCAACTGCATTGTACGATCACGCCCCACATGTCCTTCCTCGTGCAACTCTTTAATAATCTTCATTCTTAAACTGCCATCTGGAATACACAGTTTATCTCCCTTGTACAGAAAACCATCCACTAACACGTACTCATCTGTCTCTCCCTTCTCTGCTTTCTTCAGAAACTTATCAAAGTAAGGGTCTTCCACGTACAAATCCGGCAACATATCAAACCCTGTTACTTCAATCCTCATTGTGGTCAATAGATGATTCCTCCTGCTCAATGCATCTGCTACACGATTTGTAATTCCAGACTTGTGCTTTACAACAAAAGTAAACTGTTGCAAATAGGCAATGCATGATGCATGCCTTGCTGAAATCTTGTCCTGCCCCTGCAAATGCTTCAAAGCTTCATGGTCTGTGTAAAGAACAAACTCCTTATGGAACAGATAGTGTCTCCAATGTTTCACTGCTTGCACTACAGCATAAAACTCCACATCATATGTACTATATCTCATCTTCGCCCCTGAAAGCTTCTCACTAAAGTATGCAATAGGACGTCCCCTCTGGCTCAATACTCCCCCGATTCCAACCTTTGATGCATCCGTATGCAGTTCAAACAACAGTTGAAAATCTGGTAATACGATAATTGGTGCAGACGTCAACAACTCCTTGATCCTCCCAAAAGCAATTCCCGCTTCTTCCGACCATGAAAATTGTTTTCCCTTCACGCAATCTGTAACAGGCGCCATCACACTACTAAAGTGTGGAATAAATCTCCGATAGAATGAAGCCAACCCATGAAAACTTCTAACCTCTGTTATAGTCTTGGGCTGTGGCCAATCTCTAATCACCTCAACCTTACTCTGGTCCACCTGTATACCCTCCTCCGAAACGTATCCCAAAAATAAAACACTATGCGTCATGAACACGCATTTCTTCGTAGCTGCATAAAATTGTTCCTCACGAAGAATAATTAACACTTTCTCAAATGCTCTACATGCTCCTCTGTACTAGCACTGTAGATTAAAATATCATCAAAGTAAACCACCACAAATTTTCCAATGTATGGCCTGAAAAGTTGATTCATCACCCTCATGAAAGTACTTGGCGCATTCGATAGACCAAACGGCATCACCAGCCATTCATACAATCCTTCCCTTATCTTGAATGCTGTTTTCCATTCATCTCCATGTCTGATTCGAATTTGATGATATCCGCTTTTCAAATCAATCTTCGAAAAGATAGTAGCTCCACTCAATTGATCTAGCAAGTCATCCAACCTTGGCATTGGAAATCTGTATCTCACAGTAATCTTATTCAATGCTCGGCTATCAGTACACATCCTCCACGTTCCATCCTTCTTTGGTACCAACAAAGCTGGCACTGCACAAGGACTTAGACTTTCCTGCACACGCCCTTGTTCTAGCAATTCTTCCACTTGCCTTCGCAACTCTTCATGTTCCTTTGGACTCATTCGGTAATGTGATCGATGTGGCAACGCAGCTCTTGGAACAAGATTTATTTGATGTTGAATATCTCTCAACGGTGGTAACTCCGTTGGAAACTCCTTTGGGAATGCATCTTCAAATTCCTCCAGTACTGGCCTCACCTCCTCAGGAATCTCAACCACTTCGTTACTCTCTCGTCCAATCAACAAGAACACTTCAGGCTCCTCTTCAACCTCTTTAACAAACTCCTTCAAAGATAATAAAGTTTTCAACTCTTCAATCTCCTCTAGCTTGTTTTCCTTCTGTTGTTGGTTCTTGGGAACTAAAGTGATTTTAGTACCTTCAAACATGAAACTGTAACTATTAGCATGACCATCATGTTGTACTGCTCTATCAAACTGGCATGGTCTGCCCAACAACAGATGACACACATCCATGTCTACTACATCACACCAAACTTCATCCTTATATTTATTCCCAATTGAAAATTTAACACAAGCTCTTCGTCCAACTTTCACCCCACCTCCCTTCCTCAACCATGCTAACTTGTACGGCTTAGGATGCTTCTCAGTTTTCAACTCCAACTTCCTCGCTGCCTCTGTAGAGATAATATTATCACAACTTCCAGCATCAATAACAAATTTGCAGACTCTTCCCAGAATAGTACAGGTAGATTGAAAGATGTTATTCCTCAACCAGTTAGTTTCCTCCTCTTGCTTCGGTGTCAAGCAACTTCTCCTCATCATCAATGAATAACCTTCATCTCCCGACAATAAGTCTTCCTCCTCAACTGGTAATGAATTAGTACATTCTGCCTCTTCATCATCATCCTCCTCAACTTCTGCAACCATGGTTCTCTTCTTTGGCTTTGGACATTCATTGCTTTTGTGACCCAACTCCTGGCAATTGTAACACTTGAAACCACTGTTAACCTTTGCCTTCTCGGCCTCCTTCACCACTGGTTTACTGATAGGTTTAGAAACATTAGAACTTCCACTGGCACCCTTCACTGGAATATTGGAATTAGTAAACACACCACCTCCACGCCTTCCCTGCTTCTCCCAAGCCAACGCTTTCTGATGTGCCTCCGCCACAGCTCTTGGATCGAACATATTCACCATATCCTGGATCTGCATTCTCAATCCCCCAATGAATCTAGCAGTTAGCTGTTCTTCTGTCTCCATGATATCATTTCTAGCAATGAGTTGGTAAAATTCATCTGTATAATCATTAACTGACTTCGTCCCCTGCCTTAGATTCTGCAACCTCTGGTACATAAGTGATTGATAGTTGTAAGGTAAAAATGTAGCTCTCATCATCTTCTTCATCTTATCCCAAGCAACAATCTTCGACTTCCCCATTCTCTCCTGTGTAAGTTTAGTTTGCTGCCACCATGCCATAGCTCTACCCCTCAACCTAGTAGCAACCACTCTTCTATGCTCAAGAACCTCCTTGAAATCAAAGATCTCTTCAACATTAGACAACCAATCAAGAAATTCTTCAGCTACCATTCCACCCTTGAACTCTGGGATTTCCATCTTCATACCCGATTCCCATCGACGATCATCATCTACATCCCGATATGAATTTCGAACTTGGTCTCGATCTTGATAATGAATGCTAGCTCTATCACCATCTTCATCATAATCAAATATACGTCTATATCGATCTCGACCATTATCATCCCTTCGATCACGCATGTCTCTTCTACTATGTCTCTCTTCATCTCTATATGGCTCATCTTCAAACTCATGTGGAGTTCTTCTCTCTTCATGTCCATAGTCATGGTGATCTCTTCTCGATGAAATTGATGTTTCTCTTCTCTCTCTAAAAGGTTGCGGTGATACCCTTCTCGCTTCCGTAACCGATGGAGAAACTCTTTTTCCTCCATGGTTTGAGACTGGTGATCTCCTCCTTTGGTTTTGATTCAAATCATTCATCAACTTCTCTAGCTTTCCATTACCTTCATCAAATTTCTCATTAATGCATTGTTCCATTTGCTCGGCTTTTTCTCTTCTATATAACGCTTCAATATTTTGATGACGATTAGCTCTCCTTGGTGGCATGATTAAATCAACACAAACACTTCAAAACTTCACAAATCTCCTACAAATCAAACTTCAACTTGCTCGCACAAGTTCCACAAGTTCGGCCCTAACTTCAACCAATGATACCAAACTGATGCACGATCCAAACTTAACACAAAGTTATGCTCGGCCTTCACTCAAACACCTCAAACTCTTCTCCAAAAATTGAAACACTTTCCGGACTTTGATCCAAAATGAAATGGATCGAAAACACCCAACTTGTTGCACCTTGGCTCCAAGACTCAGCTTAGTTATGATTGGCTAAGTCTAGCTCCGATACCAAGCTGACGCAGCGGATAATAACAAAACGATATAGATCGATGAAAGTAGCAAACGGTGGATTGAAGATACTGAAATGCCCAAATTCGTTGATCACAAAGATACCGAATTCTAGCTATCTTCGACACGTTGATCGCGCACGATACCGTGAAAGAAGATCTACAATTCTTCAAAACGTTGATCAAGCGCACTTGATACCGTGAATTGACTTCAACGATCGTTGATTCGAGCGCACTCGAATAATCGAAAGTGGATATAGGAGATCACACTCAACTACCGATTTAATGAAAGCACAAAGCTAACAAACAAGAATTTTATTCAATAATAACCGCCCCTCAAATATTACAACACACCCCTATTTATAGCCTTTCGCCCAGCCCCTTAAGTCGTACACGACTTACGACTCATCCTTGGGTCGGCAGCGACTCATCAGCAGTGACTCAATATAGACGACATACGACTCATCGATATTACAACATCACGACTCATGACTTAACATTCAACGACTCAAAGAAAAAAACAAACAAATTACAACACAACGTCACAACTTACGACTTACAGAATCACAACATATTACATCACTTAGGTCGTAGACGACCTAACTACATACGACATAAGGAACAAACGGTTGACGACTTAAGAGATATCTTCAGACAGCACCTTCATGCGACTTAAACATTGATGACGTAAGACTTCAACGACTTAACATGAGTCGTAACTCATCGGCAACTTGAAGGAACGGTAACTTCCCACGACTCAGCTAAGTCGTAACCTGCTTTCGACTTAAGGCCTTCAACCATTGGAACTTCTTCCTGCTTTTTGTTAAGTCGTGGATGACTTATAGCCATGCCGTTAGATCGTGTGCGACTCATCAAACCCGAACGACATAAGCTTCCATTAAGTCGTAACTCTTTTCCATCTGATCTGTTAGGTCGTAGCTCTTTTCCCCGAGCTTTGTTAAGTCGCAGCTCCCCCTTACGTGACCCCTTCGGTCATGGACGACCTATAGCCTTTTTCTTAAGTCGTGTGCGACTTATATCTTCCTTAAGTCGTGTGCGACTTATCCTTTGGAGAATTATGGGTTGCGTATTTTCATCTCTGGCCTGAGCTGCATCATTATGTAAACCTTTTCTCTTACATTTCTTATTAACTGTCTATTGAAATGAATATGAATAATCCATAATCTCACATTCATGCTTCTACATATTGTATACTTTTCTTCGAAGGTAGAGGCGAAGATAAATCTAAAAACTGTTCTTGAATAAATAGTCTACAGACTCAAAGCCAATACATTTTGCATAACAAAACTTAATGAAAACATGTGTTACCAAGATTCGATAACACACTAACAACATAACCATTACTATTATCCAGTGTTACAGACTCTTCAACTTCACACTGATTCATTTATAGCCTTGACAATATATAAATCAATGTCTTCAGCTGTGTTTCAATAAGAATACATGAATTACACTTATCACAAAATGATCGACTGCAATTTGATAACAGTTGTTCAATTTGAAAGCAAAGGGGAAAAAAACTAAACAGTACTACCCGAGTCGAAATTCAAATGGCAATTGGCGAAAACCCCAGTGCAATTAGTGATAATAAAACAAAGAAAAATACCTAAACAAGGGTAGAGGCGGTGCGTTGCCAATACGAGGTGGAGGGGGAGCATTTTTGTTTGCACCAAAGTTGGTCACAAATATTCAACCAATATGATAACACCGCAGATTCAATCATAATTTCTAGATAAAGAATAACCATGCTGATCACAGATTCAATAACAAAAAGTAAATGAACATACAAATTTTATAGTGGTTCGGCAATCTCTGACCTATGTCAACTTCAATAATCTTTTTATTATACAACAAGATTACAACTATAGTTCGTTTTAGCCCAGAAAATTAACGGAGGATGGAAAGAGAAACAATGAAGAAGAGGCAAAAGAAAATCCTTTGCAATGAGCTAATGATCTTATATTTATAGGAGAAGACGTGAAAATAACCAGTTAAACATCCATATGCAGAAGACCGAAGCCAAGATGGACCGATCCAAAAATTTTGGGGTCCACTCGGGCCTTCCCTGGGGATCAGTGATGATCGTTTGGGTAAGGGCCACGTGTGCGATCGGTTGTGGTAGTCCCACTCCACTTCCTCTTCTTGTTTTCATAGTTGTTTGCTTGATTCCCTTGGTATTTATTGAGTTATTGAGAAATCACCGTTAAGTTGAATTGCCAATCCAAGTGATCCATAGCTATAGTGATCCGATCCAATCTGTTTCTAACCATATTGATCCGATCCGAGCACCTACCTAGGGGAAGTGAAAATCCATACTTAGCCATTTCTTGGAGGTTATTTTCTTGAATCCGTCTGACTATCGTCCATAGCCTTGCTTATAACTGACTTCTGAACCGGTTCATCTCTCCATGCTTCCTGCCTTGATGATTGCAAATCCATTTAGCAAACATTATAGTATCACGACCTTGCTAAAAGGTGGAATAACATTTGCTCCCCAAAACATACCTTGCGATAGAAATGTGTTTTTTGAATTTTCATAAATTTGAAGTCCATA
Organism: Allium cepa; assembly: GCA_030765085.1. Lineage (NCBI taxonomy): Eukaryota > Viridiplantae > Streptophyta > Magnoliopsida > Asparagales > Amaryllidaceae > Allium > Allium cepa. The sequence goes on from CM060944.1 coordinate 242,413,349, forward strand.
ATCCATTGATAGCCAAATGTCTATTACAAAATCTAATCCTTTACCAAACCAAGTTGTTGTAGTCTAGACTGTTCCAAGTCGATGGCCAATTCAAAAACCATTTCCAAGTTCTAAGCCTAATCCATAACCATCTAAAGCCAGTAACTGAATCCATGATCTCATCGGATCGTTTGCCAATATCAAGGTCTTTTTAGACCAATAGCCTAGTTCATAGTCTCTCTGGACTGATCATAGCCTCTCCGATCTCTTATTGGATGCCATCCTATTACTCATATCGCTCTTTGATGAAGCGACAATACTTCCTGCACCTCAGTTCGGTATCCCTGAACATAAACCAATGTCATGGCCTTCCTAGGGTAATAATGGTTTCTCTGGACCCTTGCCGAACCACACTCACTCTCCGGCGAGAAAGGGACAACAATAAGCAGGCTGATCCCATCGCACTCTGACAAGCAGCCTACTTCTTGCTTCTCTGGTTCCGTCTCTTCGGTTGGAACATAACGCGATCTGTTGGGTATTATTCTCCAGCCTCGATCCCCCAGTCGAGGACTTAATCCATGTACGAGTCCACCCTGTTGCTTTCCTGCGAAGGGACTCGCATCTTGCGGTTATTACACCGTCTCTTCAATCAAGACAACCTCAACCTGTTTCATTTATTAGTTTTAAAAGTAGATTTGATCATTCAATAAATCCATTCATTAAATTTTTAAATTTATTTTTTTACAACTAAAAAAACTAAAAAACCAAAAACTGCCTCTCTAGGCATGATGATTCATCGTCATCTCAGAACATGCCACAACATCGACATTGATCTCATACATGTGTAAGTGACTTAGCCGTTTTATCATAGAGTTTATTATTTATTTAGTTTATGCCATTCCGATCAAGAGATGATGATCTATAACCTCAATTCAAGGTCATTTCCATTTTATGCAAACGGTGGCTGCTCCAGTTCCACCACATAGTCTGAGTAATTATATACCGCAGTAGCCTACCATCCCTGACATGTTCCTTAACCATATCCTTTAAGTGCTTACAATCGTTGGTAGTGTGCCCGTCCAGCTTATAGAATAAGTAGTATTTTCCCGATGCCTGCTCACGCTCGATGGGCTCCCTCCTTGCCAGCTTTCAGTATCGAAGGTGTCTTCAAGTGTCCAAATAAATCCTTTACAAAGTCTCATTCAAATTAGTATAAGAAGAGAACTTTAGTTCTTCTCTTTGCTGCTTTGATCCGTTGAAGCCATCATCTGCTTTCCACTTTGCTTTGTCCTCGCCTGAACCATCCCCGAACGATCCTCCATCCCTTACTACGTTAACATCTTCTCTAGCAGTCTTAGCATCCTCCTACAGCAGGAACCTCTCAGCCTCATGATAAAATTCACTGAGATCTACTGATGGATCTTTTTCTAGTGCAACCTTAAAGTCTGTGTGATCAGCTATTCCCAATACAGCCACCATTAAAACCGTCGATGGATCCATTTGATCCACTGAAGCAACTGTTGTATTGAACCTTTTTAAGAAATTCCTCAGGGACTCTCCTATCCTTTGATTCAGTGTTTTCAATGTCATTACACTGGGTCTCGTGATGTGGACTCGGATTTGCCGCATGAATTTATCAACTACTGTCCAAGTACCGATAGAACCGTTTTCCAATTCCCTAAACCACATTGCAACTATATCCACCATATACAAGGGAATACATCGCGCCATCACTTCCTCTGGTGCCCCTAACACCTTCATATGCCTCATGTACCTCATCAGATGAACAATAGGGTTTGATTTGGCGTCATATGCCCCCAATGTCGGTAGTTTTAACTCCGATGGATTCCTAGCATGCTTGACATTAGGAGTAAATGGACTCCTATTCTCATTTTCTCTATCCCTATTAACTAATCCTCCTCTTATAGTTCATCTGATCATTTTGGAAAACTTGTTACTTCCATCCAAAGGTAGCCTCCAATCACCATTTCTAGCCTGCCCCTATCTCTACGAGGGAATCTCGGAACATACCCCTTTGGACATCCATCCGCATTCTGATCTACAACAAACTGCATAGCATAGACCACTGGCAAAATATGAACCGAACCTAAGGGCATGCACATGTGCCATGGGTGTTTGATGCCGATCCCTATAGGTGGATCAGTGCAGATCCCTTCTGGTTGGCCGACGACCGACCCGAACTGCCCCTTCTATTCTCACTCCTATTGGCTTTGACTCATTATCCTAGTTCTAATTTCCTGTAGCTCCTATGGCTTCAATTCCTCGATCCAAATTTTTAGCTGCTCCAAATCCTTTGTTTAAATTTTCATTAGCTTCTGATATAGACTATCTAATTTGCCTGAGGAAATTCTACATCATCTCTTCTTGCCTCCTCTTCATTCGCTCCTACATAACATCCATCATCGTCTCTATCTAGTTCCTAGTGATGTTGACAGAGGGTTAGGTAGCTCCAACTCCCAAGAAGCCTCCTGACTTCCTCCATGGTGAATCCTATCCGTAGGTGCTTTTCTAGTAGATTGCCACACCATTGATCCAAATTCAAGCTCCAAATCGTTTTCCAAATCTATGGGTGCAAGTAACCATGCTCTTATACCAAAATGTTTGCATCAAAATCGGTCACAAACATCAATTGATATGATAACAATGTTGATTCAATCACAGTTTCCAAATAGAGAATAAATATGCAGATTACAGATTCAATAACAAAAACATAAATGGACGCATGAATATATAGTGGTTCGACAAACTTTGTCTTACATCCACTTCAATAATCATTTACTATACTATAGGATTACAAATACAATTTGTTTTAGCCTTAGAAAATAAAAGTGGAACAAAAGAGAAACAATGAAGAAGAGCCAAAAGAAGTTCCTTTGCAATAAGCTAATAATCTTGTATTTACAGGAGTAGACATGCAAATATCAACTAAAAATCCACGTACAGAAGACCAAAGCCAAAATGGACCGATACAGAAAGTTTGGGGCCCACTTGGGCCTTCCCTAGGGATCGGCGCCGATTAGCGGTAGGGGCCACATAGCAAGATACGATTGGTTGTGTTGGACCCCTCGATTTCCTCTTTATGTTTTCAATATTGTTTGCTTGATTCCTCTGGTATCTATTGAGTTATTGAGCGATCATCGTTGAGTTAAACTGCTAATCCGAGTGATCCATAGCCATAGTTATTCGATCTAATCTGTTCCTAACCATATTGATCCGATCCGATCCCCTGCCTAGGGGAAGTGCAAATCCATACTTAGCCATTTCGTGGACACTATTTGCTTGAATCCGCTTGACTATCATCCATAGCCTTGCTTATAACTGATCTCTGAACCTGAAATCATCTCTCTTTGCTTCCTGCCTTGATGATTGCAAATCAATTTATCCAACTTCATGGTATCACGGCCTTGCTAATAGGCAGGATAACGGTTTCCCATACGAAGCAGAGGTGGAGCTTTTCCAATACGAGGATGAGGCGAAGCCAAAATAAGGCGGTTACCCTAGAAAGAGAATGAGGAATAATGAGAAGGGGAAACACCAAAGCGTTCGAAGTGGGATTAGTAATAATAAATGATAAGTTACTATTTTGTCCCTACAATTTAAAGTCTATTTACAGGATTCCTATAGTTATTAATGGTAATATCCGTGGCAATGTATTTCTAACGGAAAAATGCAGGCGACTTTTAACAATTTTAATCATGACAAATAGAAGAAAATGAAGTGTTACAAAATAGGCTTTTTGCTATTATGTTGGTTGAGTTTGCTTACAACAGTAAGTACAAATCTAGCATCGACACAGTTTAAGGCTCTATAACATAGAACGTGTCTTTCACCATCTTGTTGGCTTAAGATAGGTGATAAGTTTATTTGTGGACCAGATTCTATTAAGGAGGCTTTTGAGAAGATTGATTTGATTAGGCAGAGGATAAAAGAAGCCTAGGATCAGCAGAAGTCTTTTGCCGACCGAAGGAGGTAGGAGATCGAGTTGGAGATTGGTGACCTTGTATTTGTGAAGATATCTCCTCTGATTGGTGTTATGAGGTGTAGTAAGTCGGAGAAGCTTGCAGCTAATTTTATTGATCCATTCCTAATTGGTGAGCGCATTAGCTGAGTTACATATCAAGTGGTTCTTCCTAATTAGTTCTTAAGTATTCATGATGTCTTCCATATTTCCTGCTTAAAGAAGTGCTTATGGAGTAGTAAGATAGTTTTGGAGCCAAAGGACATTGAGGAGCTCGATATCTCTTCAAATTTGACTTATGTATAGCATTTGATTCATATAGTTGACTCAAAGGTCTGATAACTTAGAAGAAGAAGGTCCCATTAGTAAAGGTGCAATGGTCCGTAAACCAGTTGGATAGTACCCGGCAGACCAAAGAACATATAACACATACATTTGAGCTATTTCCTAATGCACATGAGCCAGGTATATCTCCTTACTTATTATTTATTTATTTATTTATTGTTTATTCTAGTAGTTAATAGTGCAGTAAAGCTAAAAGTAATTAGCATCGTTATAGATTTTCCTTAAGGAGAAATTGTGAGGATGCAATTTTCTTCCAAGGGAAAGCCTAACAACCGGTTGTTGAGAAGAGATTAAATTGGGATTTTGTAATGAGGATTCAATTTTGTAAAAGGATTTTAATATTAAAATAAGAGTAAATAGAAGTAATTTGGAAAATTTCATGATAAAATATTTTTGTAAAGAAATAAAATAATTTTTTGATTAATTTTTGTTTTATATCTGAGTGTAATTTTTAAAAGACTAAAATGATTTTTTAAATATGTTAAAAATGGTTAAATAATTTTTTTAAGGTTAAATATTGAAACAAATAAGATTAGAAATTTATTTCAAAAGAAAAAAAGATATTTTATTTCATTTATATTAGGATTTTTTGATTTTAAAAAAAATGGGATTAAAATGTAATTAAGTAATGATTAAATTAAAATAAGTTAAACATGGAAAATAATATTTCTATAAAATTATATAGAAGGTAAGTGATATAAGTTTAAGAAGGAAATAATTCTTAAGTGGATAATAAAGTTAATTTTGGGCTAAGAAGAAATTAGTAGAATATGAAAATAAGGAAAGAAAAGGAAAACAATTAACTTGAGCCCAAACATGAGACCCAAACCCATAGTTCAAGTGTCTAGACTTTTCTTTGCCTTGAACTTTCTCCACTTCATTCAAAAACAAAACATCTCCTATATACTCTTTAGCTCATAAAATTTTCTTAAAAAATTTGTTAAAACCCTAACCCTCTTCTTAAAAATTTAAAATAAAATAGAAATAAATTTCTATAAGCCCCAAATTAAAATTATAATCCTCTCAACACTCTACTACTTCTCCAGGCAAGAAGATAAGATGTTGATTGAGCTTGGTTGCATTGGCAATTCACCGTAGAAAAATGAGGAGGAAGATGGAGCATTAAAGCAATTAGTGCTTAGCTAACTTCCGATGAGTGATCTCACTCACATTCTAAATATAATTCAATGTTATATTGTGTAGTATGGTGGTCTTGCTCTTAATGTGTGAAACCCATTTACTGAAAAATTCATTAATACACTCTTTCTTGAATGTGCTTACATTGGGTAACTGAGTGTATTTGGAAATGCTAGGGTTAATGTCTAGGTTTACACATAAAAATGGGTTTAGTCGGAGGAGAAAGTAGCAGAAGAAATGAAGTGTGGAGGAGGTAATTTGAATTAACAAGTGGAAGAAAGCTGTGGAAATCGCGACACCGGTGCACTTCATACTCCATATTATATGATATCATTACTTGGTAATACTCTTAGGCAGCATGGGCATAAAGGTGAGGTGTTACAAAGATCATATTTGCTTAAGTTCGAAAACTTTGGTAACTAAATTTATTTGTATAACAAACCATGAATGTTGACAACTTCACCCTTAGAAAGCCAAATTTGTTTAATAATTTTGTCACACTTCTCATAATCCTGGAACACACTTCTCCTCCTCGTTGTGTTACTAATCGAATGTTCACAATTTGAAAATTTTCAAAATCCAAGTCCTTTTCTGTTATTAGTAAGAAATTTGATTTCCTAATAAGATGTTAAACGGTTTTTCTTTCGTGGAATTTTTTTGAAAATTAACTCGAGATCAATGACTTTGGATTTTAAAAGATTGTTTCAATTATTAATTTTGAACAGCGTCTAATAGCAATTTTTATCTTTTCTAAACCATTTCCCTTTGATATTTTCGAGCTCCTTTATTTTAGTCTTAATTTAAATCTTGCATTTTCAAAAAGGTTGACTTTTTTCAAATTCATGTTTTTCAAAATCTTAGATTTTTTTTAAATTTTATTATCCTGTTTCATGATTTGTAGGATTAATTCAATTGTTTCTATTTTTAAAATCACTTTGTAATTTTCAAGGGTTTTGAAATTTTCTTTCATGTCAATCGGTTCTTTTCCCAAATCCGCAAATTTTCTGCATTTTAATTTTTCAAACATCTTCAAATTCTCCAACTTCTTTTGTAAAATTTTGTTCTTGCAGATCAACTCTGTTTTGCTTTCCTTTAAAATAAAAATAAACCTTTTCTAGCATTTGAAAATTTTCATTCAACCCAATAAAATCATTTTCGTAATCCAAAACATTTTTTGAGTTTAAAATTTGTAGTCTCCTTTGTAAATTCAAGCACCTTTTCCAATTTATCAATTACAAAAGTAGATCGGATTTTCACATTTCTTCTCGCTATTTCTAAGTTTAAGGTGATCAATAGTTTCAGTTTATTCATGACACATCAGAAACAAATCCTGATACAAAAAATAATTATCTCATCATCCATAAAGTCATTGTCATTACCATATTCACATCATCCTCTTAATCAAATTTTTTGTATAATGACAAACAAAGTTTTGCTATTATATCAACTTTAGAAAGTTCTTCATCATCGTTGCCTTTCTCACCGTATTTTCCATCAAGAACGTTCAATATTTCCTATGCAGTTGACAATGAGAGATATGGTTACATTTAGATTTTCAAGTCTAAAGTTAAGAATATTCATCGCATTAGCATTAAATGAAAATTATTCCAATCTTCCATATCCCAGCCATTTTCAATGATATCACAAATTTAAACATCAATAGATTTTAAATAAAATTCCATTCTATAATTCTAATCTTAAAAATATAGAAACACCCCAAAAATTTAAGTGAAAAACATAGTAAAGAATTAAATTTAAATATAACAAGTGAAAAATGGAATTTTTACGGACGTCCGAATTTGGCTATGCAACTTGCATCGATGCATTCATATTGATTTTCTAGAGAATTTTCATAAATAAGACATTGAAATCGAAGCTAGTATGGAGAAGTTACAAACATTTTAAAATTTGAAAACAAAATTAAATAAATAAATAAATAAATAAGGAAATTAAAATATCTTTAAATAAATGCTCCATCGGTCGACACACTTATGGGGACCAGTCCACCCCTAGGGTCAACCGTCCCTACGCATAGTGGTCGACCGGTTGACGTTTCCAATCGAGAATTTCAAGTGGCCAATGGCCCAGATTTAATTTAATATTTTTACATGGCGATGAAGTAGGTGATTAGCGTACATGGTTAAACCAAAGTTTCTCCAAGAGTTGATCAACGATCAATATTAGTCTGCAACCCCTATAAATACACATCTAATGCAAATGCTAATTCATAAATATTAGTATATTCCACTGAAACTCCTCCAAATTCTTTCTCCTCCAAACCTAAATTCTTCAAAAATAAAATAAAATTAAATTAAAGAGAATAAGATGGACCAATCAAGCGAAGTGCGAACAAATAAGGGGGAAGATTACCTATTGGAATCTAAATGGGACCTTGGAAATAAAGTGAGTGGGTATATTTCTAATGAGATTATTATATGTAGTTAATTATAAAATACCCTATCTAATCTAGGTTGTTAAAAACTAAATTGGAGAATCATATTGCTTAAATCTAAAATTAAATTATACATTAAGTTGGTATAAACCGGTTAAAATGTGAATTGATCTGGGTTAAACCCCATTCTAATCAAGTAGAAATTGCAATAATCTGCTAATATAACTTGATAATATTGATGTTAAAACCTAAATTAAACTGTTGTAAATTCGAACTGAATAAGTGTTTGGATTAATACTACTTTGATTACACAAAAACTGTTAAACCTAAAAACTGTAAGTTTACTGTTGAGATTTGATAACAAACAAAATTACATGGTGATTAATCGAAATCGAACAACATAATTAACCTAAATTTTTTGCCATGATCAATCGACCACATTAACTAGAGTGTTGACAATAAGCGGTCAACTGCTCTAGAAGCAGGCGATCGATCGATTGGCATTTCCTGCACATAATCTGAACCTCGGCCTAAGCCATAGGTTGTAAATAAATTTATTAGAGAGTGTGTATGTATTAGGAGTAGAGTAACTAGTCCCTATGACGTGAAACTTAGGTGATATAGGGTTGTGTCAATGCTTTTTATCTAGTAGGGGTTGATATTCTACTTGGGGCGATTCTATCGCGACTGGGACTTAAATGGGGTTTTACAATGGACGTGCATCACCGACTCATACCTTATGAAGTGTGTGGCTAGGCACAATGAGACTTCCTTGGCATTCACGGTTAGTGATGTGATGTTGTGTTATTATTAGATCCCAGCGCATGCAATAAGAGGCATTACGTTACCATTGCATGGTGGACACGGATGCTAACAATGAGACACTTCGACAAGTCAGCAATCTGGGCTCCCCCTCGGTGCATAATGATGGTACGTATAATCATAGTTGTGGGAAACTTATTCTCACGGTAGAAATTATAGGGAAACCTATGCATAATAGTTACGCTAGTCATAACATGAGAGATGTAATCTTTTAAAGGGAATAATAGGATAACCCTATGTTGGAAGAGTTTCATTAGCTATTAGCTGATCATTAGTTGTCAATAGGTTCAATCAGTTGTTTAATCCTGAGTATGAACTTGCACAAGCAGTTAGTGTAGTTATGTATTGAGTTAAACCCTTGAAGTATATTAAACAAGTAATTCACGAATACCATTTGGAAACCGTAGTCACATAGAGTATTATTAAAGTCAACTACTTCTGATAACCTTATATTAGTCATGTATTCATTAACCAGACTTTTGTCCGACCTATCCCATTTCCTTTCTTTTTCCCTACCATAGGAGGATGGGGCAGTGGGTGATAGGCCCATGATTAATTTGCGGAGAGGTGAGCTCATCATTGAAGTTGCTTGCTATTTTATTTTAACTATCTATCTTATTAAGTACTTAGCATTTATCAGACTATGTATCATATTTTATGCACTCTAGATTTGACTACACACTATTTTCTAAGACTGTGTTTTGAGATATTTTCTGGGATGGTTATTTTCTTTATATTTTTTTGCCTTCCGCTGTGGTTCTGAAAGTGTAGTATGTCTTAGATCATATATGTATATCTTTAGTCTCTGTAATGTTATAAACATTCAAACAACTTGTGTTTCTTGGCACCAATGCATGTTCGAGAGTGTAACGACCCAAAATTTTCGACTTCGAAAATTCCAGATTGTTAGGAAAAAGAAGAAGAAAGTAGAAGAAGAAAAGAAAACAACAGCATCTCACATTCGCAGCGGATTAAACACAATAACATATAATAGCTTTTATATAAAGAAAAGATGTAATTATTACTTTTACAACAATACATCAGAGTACAAACATTATATAAATGCTGGATAGTTATATCAACCCGTTCCAGAGTACTATCAATATAACTCTCAAATACACAGCGGTAAACTCCATACGTTCCTTCCATCCAGCTCGCCTCCTGAGCTCCAGAACGTCCTCACCTGAAAATCTGTAATACTCGGTCTGACCCGAGCATTACATCAAAGTAACAACCAGGTCAGGCTGGAAACCAGCATGAGTAAACTCATCTAACATGAAATACTAATGCGTAAAACTTATTTAAAACCCGGGGTAACTCGTACTTCTCTACAAGTTCACAACTTGTATAGTCAACACTTATTTCACAAATTAATATCTAAGTACCCAACTTAGTTTAAATGGTCTGGTTACTTAAATAATTCCATTCCAGCCTATTTGATTCTATACTCAAATCTATAAAGAGTTATTGTAGATTACAAATCGAAGTGGTTTCGGGTATTTACTAATACCAGACCCCGGTCTCTTCGAATCCAGTGTCATCCTAACCGCAGTTATTTAAGTGAATACAATTCAAAATTTTAAATACAGGATGTCACTTTTACATAGCAATTCATCGTCAACAGATAACCACAATATCACTGTTCAACCCAAACATATCATATCACCCAAACATATCATATCACAAAACATTTCATATCAGAGATATCAACCAATTCAAGGCATTCAATATAATCCATCCATAAACAAGGTTAATTAATCACACAATTAATTTAAACCAAATAAATTAATTACCTAACCTTGCTTAATTAATATTAATTACAAACCATTTGTTATTACTTTAATTAATCACATGAATTTATTAACCTTTAACTAATCTCATTAAGTAATTAACTATCCTCTAATTAATTACATTCAGTATTATTCTTTAATTACTTGTACTAAGTAATTAACTATCCTTTTAAGACCCAGTTGACAAATAACAAGTAAATTAAACATCAGAATATCATAATTTAACATACTAGAAATATTGAGAAATCCAAACATTCAATTTAAATTAAACATTTTAAAGCTTGATTAGTTGGTTCCATCATTCGTGATTAATTAAATTAACCCGTAATAAATTAATCACTTCCATATCCTGCTTACTTAACATTTATTAATTACAAACCATTTATATTTATATAAATCAAATGTTTGGAATTGATTAACATATATAATAACTTATGACCCTTTATTTAACTATCAGTTAAAACCATTTATCTTAACCATTTAGTTAATCACATCATTAAACTTCATTTAATAGCATTTTGTAATTAACTAAAAATAATATAAATATTTATCACAACTTAATTAAATTTAAGTTTAAATTCATTAAATTAGCATATCAGCCCATCCTTCTTCGGCCCAAATGTCTTTCTCTTTTTTTTTTCTTTTCCTACATTGCCTAGCTTGTACAAAATTACTACTAATTCCAATCTTATATATAAAGTGAGCAACTGTACACACTCTTAGAGGAAGAAATTGTACAGGCTACTACAATACATTTAAATTTTTATTTCACAAAACAGTTGCAGCCCCTTTTATTCCTTTGTATCGGAACTTGAACACAATTTACAGCAGGTAAAATTTGTTACTTCTTCTACAGGCTACTAAATTATAAAGCCAACTCAGCAACTAAATTCATGTCCCAGAGTCATTAGTATTTCTTTCACTTGCTTCTGAAATGAATTAACAATATTTATCTTATTTTGATTAGCAGCATATCTTTTCCTACACATTGTGCTATGAGCAAATTAACTCAGCAACTAAATTCATATCTCCGGGTTATTAATATTTTATTCAACTTACATTTCACCCTTTACAAACATGTACAGTTTGTCGGATTATATTTAGTTGTCTTTTTATTACTTTCTACAAAACTCAAACAAATTACAAAGCATGCACAACAAGGAATCATGTCTAGAAGTCATTCAATGCAGAACCTAATCCAGCCAAAAACATGTTTCAGGGTTACCGAATTCACTTCTTGTTTAGTTACAGTGTTTCCTAACTTAATTACAAACAAACATAGTAAGGTGTTATGGTTCAAATTCATCGGCATTTAGAAATAAATACAACATATAATAATGTTTCGGCATACGTAAACATAGCAAACAAAATATATTTCAAGCAACCAAATTCTACTTCAGGGTCTAGATCCATAAACATAGCTACTAAATTACGTTTCAGGTAATCTACATTTAAATCACTCCAAGCGTAACGTAAAGCACAAACAACACTCACAAAGATAAGCAACTATGCTTCTAAAATCATTGATTAAAATTTACTAGTAGAAAGCAATATAAGCATCTTTGCTACCCAGTAATAGCTTTTCTCATTAGGCTACAGTTCTCTATCGCAGTAAATTCTTGTACTCGAAAAGTGTACCAAGCACACACATACTTTCACACCTTTTGACCTCTAAATAACCAAGCTACATTACGTTCCATCGTTTCCAACATCACAAAGTAAATTAACTCATATTATTTATTTTTACACGTTGCTCCCTATTGCTAAGTATATAATATAGTGTGATAAAAGGGCAAAGAACTATAACAAGTTCGTATTATAACCAAATTCTCTTAATTTAGCTGTACAGTAGAAAATCCACTGTACCTTATCTTCGGAGCTGGGTCATTTGTAGCTTAATTAATTAAATCAACATATGTTACTTTCCTAATAAGCTCAAGAACATAATACAATAAATTGGGTTGAATCTATCGAATTACAACCAGATATCAGAAGTACAAATAAATTTACCCATATATAAAATAAGTACATCGAATTACTCACCTTATTGTTGAACAGCGGGGCCTATTTTTGGTACCTGACAGTTGATTGAAATTTGATTTTGAATTGTACTCGATTTGTTGATTTGAATCTACTATCAGTTGAGTCTGAATTCGCACTTTGTTTTAGATGATCTTGAATTTCTTCAGTTGTAAACCTGATAGATGTTTAGTTTAGATTTATTTTTATTGCTTAAATTTTTTGTTTGGTTTTAAAGGATGATGAAAGAAAATCTAGATCGAGAAATGAGAATATGGAAAAAATTGAACTGTTTGCAGCTTTGATTCTCTAGTCATTTTATTTTTTATATTTCAACTTAAAGAAACATATCGCCACTTGTAATTTCCAAGGCTTGTACAAACTACACATGTAATATGCATGTATCCTTTAACCTACATTTGTTAAAAAAAACAATTTTCTTATGTTTATTAAATATGTATTATAATTTCAATTTATCTTTATTTTATAAATGTCTTAAGTGTTTTAATATTTAAAATTCTCATATTTATCTATTTATAATTTTAAAAGTAGATGATATAAAATTCCAATTATACACTTATAAATAGTTATACAAATATACTAATTATATATATACTTTATTTATGTTTTTAGATGTTTTTCATAAAACTTTTATATTAAAATTTCTATTTAGTAATTACTTTCCTTAATTTATATAAATATGATCTTTTAAAGAAAATAATATAAAACAAATTATATACTAATAAATTCATATACATATATATTTTATATCCAATTTAATTTAAGATATTTATTTATTCTTTGAATTTCCAATTTAAATTCAATTTAAAATCAACTCATATATATATATATATTTAAATAACACATATTTAATTTGTTTTGAAAATAATAATTTTTCTATTTAAAATTTTCTTATATCTATATAATCATTATTATTTGTTTTTAAAAGAACAATTTGTAAATTTTAAGGAGATTATCAAATAAGTAAATATTTATCTAGAAATAAATATTTATTACCAGATTTATTTGTTCAATATATAAACTAGTATTTTAAATGGTTAAAATCTGATAATCATCCAATTACCTGATGCCCAATAATCTGGATTATCACATTCCTCCCCCTTGGAATCTTTTCGTCCCCGAAAAGGAATGAAGCCATAATTTATTAAAATGATTATTATCAGCTTATATTTCTCTTTGACCATTTCAACTATAAATCCTTTATTTAAGAATTTTAAAACATTTTAAAATCTATATAATATTACCAAAAAACTTTTATAAAAATACTTTTTATAACTCGATGTTTCCTCAAGTCCATCCTTGTTCTTATAGAAATTCGGTCATACGTTGATCAGGCGTAGGACTGAAAATCTACAAGTACTTAGCAGACCCGTTTTCAACACCCAGCGAAAACAGTTTCGAAAAATTTATGAAAAATTTTGTTGAAAATATTGAAAACATTTTCTAAAAATAGAGGAAACATTTTTGGTGAGAATGCTATGGAAATCATCACCCCCTCCATGGTCGCAGTTAACCCCCGATGGTTATCGTGACGACCCGAAATATCTGGATATTTGAAATTGAAATATTTAATTGATTAAAAATATTTGAAAGTTAGTTTAGCTTGAATTTCAAATATCACTATTTATTTTGTCAATTAAATTATTGAATTTAATTATTGGAAATTGGGAAATTTGTTGAATTTGGAATTAAAGGCTTGTTGAAAATAAATTGAAAGTTTTTAAAATTTATAATAGTGATACTAGAGATAACAGATGTGTTAAAACTGAATTTGAAAGTATTCTGTTCCGTTTTGAAATTTTATAGTTTAAATTGAATTAAAAAATTACCTTCCGAGGCGCAGCCTTGGATTTCGACGAAACAAGTTCCATTGGATCCATAATATTATATTATTATTGGATTTCAATTTTCGTAGCATTTGGAGTTGTTATGTAAGCATACGATAGGTAAACGCGTTGAAATTAAATCGAAAATTCAATTTTATAACTGGGTTCAAAAAGCTATCTTCTCCATACGATTGAATTAGGACCCGAAACCTTTTCCATCGCGTTCAGAATAGGGGCTTAACATTATAAATACCTAGCGGCATGCCTTGATTGGAGATCGAGTTTCTGTATTGCACAAATTGAGACGATTTGAAATTGAAATTGAATTAAATATTCTTTTCAAATTTGATACATTTATAACCTTAGAACACGTGGTTTCCTTGGTATAGCATGTGTCTTATCTATTAACACGCGTCTAAAAAATAAAAATGAAAAGAAAATTATCTCGTTTCAAAATTTCAGAAGAAAAGAATAATAAACTTCTCAACTCAAAGTAATGGATGCCTCTTTCCATTTTAATAAGGGCCTAAATCTTTTATTCTAATCTGTTCGTCGCCTTGTTTTCTTTCGAATTTGAAACCAACCCAACCAGAAATCGATTTCAACTAAATTTATTGGCAGCTGAGTTCACCAATCTAGTCGCGCGATCAAATAGGGACGCGATTCGAGAGCGGCAACATTTATCTCGCATGGGACGTTCGTCGTCGAGTGTAGTGGGGGGGGGGGGGGTTTATCGCGTTGGGGGTCACGGTAGCTAGAGTTCAACGCAGTCGCATTATTGGGTGGTGTCGTCTTCGCAGCAGCTAGGGTTCAGGGTCGCGATTCGGGCATGTAGGAATCTCAGGAGGTGAAAGGGCGAAGGGTGGAGGTGTTGCATCGATGGACAGTGGAGATTCGTCGACCCAAGCGCTCGTAGGTAGTGGTTCGTGGTGATGTTCGCAAGACCCGCGGAGGCGATGATCAATTTGTGCTTTGATCTGGGTTCATCTTTGTTCAGTGAGGTAATCCTTTTCTAATTAATAAATGAAATAAATATGTATAGATTGAAAATAATAAAATGCATACCGGACCCACTGTTTTATTTAAAATTTTATTGGTGATCTGTTTTATAAATTTTAGTGGTAAGTTAAAACATTTTAGTTGCAAAACTGAAAGGAAAGTATATATGCATGTTTTGATTTATAGGGGTAAATAGAAATTTATTTTTTGGTATGATTTAAAAAGAAATTCTGTTTTAATATATATATATATATATATATATATATATATATATATATATATATATATATATCGATTTACAGAGAAAATAAAGAAAATTCCCAGTGAAGTAAATATTTATTTTGTTATTTATTGAAGAAAAAGAAAAGAATTTTTTTTTATTAAAAAGGGATTGTTTTATTTAAATTTTTTGGTTAAATTAAATCGTTAAAAAGGGAGTAATTTTTAGATCACTTCAAATATTAATAAATCGTATAATGTTTGTACAAGGTCCAAAATCATGAAGAAAACAAGCCAGTTTGGATCAGATTGCAAAACAAAGGTCAAATGTGAGTTAATCTAACTCATCTGGGTTTTATTTAAATTTAAATAGTTAAATTTAAATAATTGGTTGAATGATTGAATTGATTGGATGTGATATTATATATATATATATATATATATATATATTGGGGTGATTGATTTCCCACATTATAAAGCGGATGAGACCCTATGCGCCGCATAATAGTGGATGAGATAATATAATCCCATATACCGAGATATTCCATCTCGAAGTGGAATTGGTATTATTATATTGTGCTAACATCTGTGGATGTAGGGAAAAAATAGGTTGGAGGGATCCAACTGGATTCCTTAAAATGTTTGAATTTATTTTAATGTATGCAAAAATATGATTATGTGATGATCTATGATGAATTATATCGATCATTTTGAGAATTGGAATTCATTGAATACTCTGGCTTGGTTAAATATATATATATATATATACTAAAATTTTAAGAATTGAAATATATATATGAAGTTGGATTTTTAAAGTAAATAAAAGGGTAATTTTAAATAAAATAATTATAAGGAATTTGGATAATTAAACGATTTAGAAGAATAAAAGTTGATTTTTAAATTTTAAATAAATAAATTCCGGGTATGGGAAATATATTTTGAATAAAGAGGAATAAATAAATTTTTAGACTTAATGATACTATTTAAAGGAATAAAGAAATTATTTTCAAATTTACGGTTTAAATTTAGAAAAGATAAAGGAGAAATTTGGGAAAAGTATGAAATTTTTATTTCAGTTTAAATAAGACTTTGAATTACAATAAAGAAGTTAAATATGAAATAATTGAGTTTTGAAATGAAATTGGATAAGTAAAGAAATTTATTTTAAATGGAGTAAATTTTGAAAATCAATTTAAAAATTGATTTAAGTATTTGAAATTGGGAATTTTTAAAGGAAAATGAGACTATGAAATTTATAAACTGGATTTACAAAATGAAATGGATATCGGTGGATATTCGGGAGTATAAATTCACGATAGGAATTTATGAAGGAATGGGTAATTAGTTTTAAAAATGAATAGTGGTTTATTTTTGAAAGGTATGGTGTTGGAAAGTGTATTTTCTTGGAAAGCCAAGTATATCTTAAAGGAGACTTTTTATAAGTTAAAGGCTTTAAAAATTTGTTTTAAAGAAATGTTTTAGAATATTTATGATTTTTAAATGTTTAAATTAAATATTTTCAAATTTATTTTAGTAGTAATTATTTTAAAAGGTTAATTGGTATTATGTTTTAAAAGAAAATTATTAAAATTTATATTTTATAAAATAGTTTTATTTTTTATGATAAAGATGGCTTGGTTAAAATTTTATTTGAAAACTTGTAAAGAATTTTGTAACTCTTATTTTAAATTTTGTTTGGCTTGACTTTTATTTTAAAATTTGTTTTGTAATTTAAAAAGTAGTTTTATTTTAAAGCATATATTCTAAAATAAAGTGTTTACGTAGTTTAATTTAAATATTTTAAAGTATATTTTATATTAAAGTGTTTTAAATTATTTTAAAATCTAAAGTATTTGTACTTGGTGATTTCAGTGGAAATAGAAAATATTTGGGGAATTTATTTCATGAGAGAAAGATGATTTGAAATTGTTTTCAAAGGGTTGAAAAGTGGAAATATATCTTGCAAAGATATTTTGAGGTTAATAAATAATTTGGGAGGAATTATTATGGCTTGATGATTGTTTGTGAATGTTATTTGATAGTTAAATAACCAACTATCAATATTTGCTAATGCGCTGATCATATTGAAGAGACCGGGATCGGGATTAATTTTTCGAAAACCACTTCGATCCGGTTTGAACGTTTTTGTGAGGAAGACAATAGTTTGGAGTCGAAGATGGAGTAGTGAAGTGCAAGGGCTGGTCGGTACTAATCCTGAGGGTGATTCCGAAATGGATATAGTAGGAGTAGTGTCTTCGGTTCCGTTCGAAATCGGAATGGACTTGTATGGACGAATGCTTTCAGAACATCGTCAGGAGGACGATGAGCATTCTAAGTGATTGTGTGCTAAAAAGGTAACGCATAGCCTCGAGCCTCATCAACCAGAAATGGCTAAAAAAAGGGAGGTGCACACATGTTTATGTGGTTAGCAACCAATTAGGGTAAAGTCAACCATGTCTAGATGTCCCTTTATATTTCGGCTGTGTGGCGGTTGTTGATCCCAACCGCGGGGTGGACTTATTCGGGCTATCCAGTAAGGGGCAGTCCGGTCTTATGTTGCGGGGGATTTAAGGTGGATTCTCGGTATGGTGATCTAGACCAAGTATTGTGACGGGCGGTACCCCAGTGGCCCTGCCATTGATGGAAATCCATTTTCCCTACGTGCCTTTACGGTTTTGTGTGTATACCTATTAGCTGGAATTTAATAAATTTAACAATTTCGGCTATTTGAACAAGTATTTGTATATACACTCTATTATAATATCAGGGAATTTTATAAGAAGTGGTTTGGTTATCGTAAGGTAAAAACCCGACATGTTTATTTATGGCGTGGTCTTACGAGATACCTTTGATTTCAAATGGTTTTGAAAACTTTAATAATCCAATTGAGTGTATTTTCTCACACTGGTTTTCTAGACAGACTCGGGTATTATTTAACTATAATGCTCAGGTCAGACCGAGTATTATAGAGTACAGATTCTGGATGGACTGCTGTGGAGCTCAAGAGACGAGCTGGATGGCGAGACGTATCCGGCGTATATGATGTATATTCCGCTGTGTATTCAGTTTTGGAAGGACGAGATATTATAACCGTCTTGAGTTGTGTTGTTGATTGTATTGAACTCTGATGCTGTATTCTTTTGATGTATGTATAAAACAGATGTAATTTCTTTTGTGTAAAGATCTGTAATCAACTATTATATTTTATTCCGCTGCGTTGGTAAGATTTTGATATTGTTTCTATTTCTTCTTCTACCTCCTTCTTTTTACTCTAATGGTTCGGTTTTTCTGGCGTTGAAAAATCGGGTCATTACAGTTACGTTGCCATCCCGACAAAATCAATAGATAACTGTATGCACTCTGCGCCCCTTGATTACCCCATGGAACCCGCCACAGATCGCAGTTATATCTCGGGTTATGTTGCCATCACGGCAAAAGTCCATGTAACTATAGGCATCAGCGCCCTTGATTTTCGCTGCCAAATGAAACTTCACCACTCCCACATGGGTCGCAGACTACATCAGTCAAGTCCCAATGTAGCCTTAGGCTCTCACGGCCTCTCGATTTTCGCTATGTCTTCATAGAACCCAGTCTACGGATGTTACATTGTCATCATGGCAAAATCAAACGTAGACCGTTGGCTCTCAACAGCACACACGACTTCCGCTATGGTCCGCAATAGATCGCAGTGACACCGAGTTACACTGTCGTCACAGCATAACCTAAATATCCCTGTGGGCATCAGCGCCCTCGACTTTCGCTACCCACTACACATAATCCTCAGGAACTTCAGTTTGTCAGGTCTTCCTCCCAGGATCAACTATAGAGCCTTCCCCTTAGGTCTCAAGGCAGACCCACCCTGTGCATCTCCTAATGAAGTTCATTCCAATGGGAGCTCCTTTTTCCCCAGAGCCAATCTCAAAACACTTTATACTAAACACTTATAGTATCTTTCAAATCATACCCTTCATGATTTACATCAAAATCTCCTTTACAAAAAATCGATATCTCAAATCGATAATTCCAAACTTGGCTTTCCAAACTCCAAATTTTGATTTTCTCGAAAAAAACATCAAAAGCCCTTCCAAAATCCATAGGTTCCAAAACCTTTTCTAAATCATTCAAAAAAAACCATATATACATATAGATATATATAATCTTGAAAAATCTTTGGATCACTTCATACTTGTATAAATTTTCTCTTTATACTTCAAATACTTTCAAAAACCTTTCTTCTGGCTATAGATTCAACAAGGGGAAATTTATCTTATATAACATATATATATATATATATAAGTTTACTATGCATCAAATCAAATATTCAAGTTTGATTTTCTTATATTACTTACCCTATAACTTACTTTCAAAAAGTGAATTTCAATAGATATCCAACTTCCACCTTTATCCATATATATATACCTCAAAATATATTTCAAAAATCATTTCCGTTTCTCTCAAAATTTCAGTATCTATTTCATTTAAGCACGTACGATGTACATATACCATCCATATGCAATATCAAATCTGATCGCTCACTAGACCGCACAATTACACTTCCGAACTAATATCGTCCACCCGACTTCCTAGTGCGGACTCAGATATGGTTTCTTGATCAGAAACCGTCATTCTCCTTGCATAGTCACAACTATGATAGAGAATTCCTAGAATCAATCAAAAATCCATATCCAGGGTTCGCCGTCGAAAATCGAGTGAAATGTTCCAACTCGGATCGATAAACTATCTCGAAATTTTGTGCTTGAATCCGGATCAAATCATTATACGAATAGAATAATATACGTACATCCTACGTATTTATCTTTATTGATTATTAGCTAACTAAATTCTCTTTTCTATTCACCTTTATTTTGATTCTATTCACTCATCCACAATTGCTTCCAATTTCCATATGGGTGAACATTTTAATTTTAAACAGTTTGCACTCTAATTAGCTTAAGTTTAAAAAATAGCTTAAAAAGTTTAAAATAGATAAGTAGTTGTAAAATAGATATTAGTTGCAAATAGTAGTAAAATAGTTAAGTAATTTTAAAATAGTTGTAAAGTGGTCAAATAATTGTAAAATAGTTGTTGCAAAATAGTTGTAAAATAGTAATTAGTTTGTAAAACATATGTAAAATAGTAATTAGTTTTCAAAATAGTTGAAAAATAAATATAAGACAGTTTGGGTTTAAAAAGAAAGGTTGTATAGTAAATAGCAAGGAAAAATAGATTTAAAACAGTTTATATTAAAACAATTATTTGAAAAATAAATAAATTCAGAGCCAAATTGTTCAATTCCCAATTTCCATTTACAATCAATTGCCAATTTCCACTTCCATTTAAATTGATTCAATTCCAATTCAATTTAAATTAACTTCAATTCCTATTCAATTTAAATTAACTTCAATTCCTATCCCAAATTCAAATCAACTCCCATTTGAATTTCAAATTTATTTAACTTCAATTTCACTTCAAATTAATTCAATTCAAATTTTCCATTTAAATTTTATGCTTATCCATCTTCAATCACAATTCCAATTTATTCACATCAAATTCAATATGAACTAATTCAATCCAAATCTCAACTTAAAATCATCTCGAATTATACAAATTCGAGTTAAATTTTTAAATGCTGATTTATTCCCTTAAATCAAACCAACCTTTATTTTTAAATTAACAACTTAAAGTTTTTAAACCATTTAATTCTGAGTCCAAATTTTAAAATTCCATTTTAAATTACCTTTACTTAACTTATTTCAAGTTCAAATAAAAGTTCAAAAACAATTAAATTTTCTGATTCTAATTTAACTTCAAACCTGAAATCGAGTCTTAAAAGTTTTAGTTTACAAGTTCAATTCTTAACATTCAAATCTTAAGTTCAAAGTGATTCCATATCCTTAATTTCTAATTAAAGTTTAATTTTCATTTATCTCAATAGTGGATATGTTGCTTCAATCCATTTCTTCATTCATTTAAACAAATCCAAATCTCAGTTCCATAGATTATTAATAACAATAGAATGATATCAGGATAAGCCAAAGTAAATAAACATCCAAATTATTTTATAACATCCATCCCTAGCATCCTTTTCCCATTTCCAGATCTCAAACCTATTTTGAGATCACATCTAACTCCCATTTAAACCAATCATTTAACTTCCCTAAGTTAAATCTCAATTTCTTCTTGAAATTTCCGATTCAGGTTGTTTGTTAACCTTATTTAACTTTCTCAAAGTTGAGACAACTTTAACTAATTTGAATTTCCATTTCAAATTTTAAACTTCATATTAACAGTCTTCCCACTTATAAGTTCAAAAACTTATCACTTTGGGTTTTCACATTGTTAGGGCCAAAATTGGTCACTAACACCCAAATGTAAATGAAAGCACCAACTAACAGTCACAGATAACAGATAGAGTTTATGTAGAGAGTGATAATGTGGAGAACAATCAAAGTTAAATTTAAAGCAATAAAGAACAACAGATTTTATAGTGGTTCGGCTAACTCCGGCCTAAGTCCACTCCAAAAGTTTTCATTTTATTAATGTAACAATCAATTATAGTTACAAAATGGTAGACTTGCCTTAGCCTTAGGAAATAGAAAGTCAGAGAGCAGAGGAGAAGATCCCTTTTCTGAAGCCCTACATGCTCTATTTATAGACATGTCCAGGTAGTTGTTGGGCTCTCTGAATAACCTGAGCCCATTTGGACCGGACGACCCATGCCGAACCAAAATGCCATACCGAACGCGCTCGTACGCCGAACGCCTCCAAATGCCAAGTGACCCATCCGGTGCCGAACGATCCATCCAATGCCGAACGATCCCTGATGGCAAACGATCCATCCAATGCCAAACGATCCCTGATGGCAAACGATCCATCCAATGCCGAACGATCCCTGATGCGGAACGATCCATTGAATGCCGAACGATCCTTGGTGCCGAACGATCCATCCAAATGACCATCATCCACTTAAACCGAATCCATCATGTTTCAGTCCCAATAGTTGTGAAGTTGTTTTAGTTAAATCCGCCTGCCCATGGCCTTGTAAAAATGCGGGTTAACACTTGCCCCCCAAAACATGCCTTGCTGTTGGAAGGTATGTTTTGAATAGCCTCAAATTCAACACCCAAAGTCTGTTTCATCCATATTCAATAACCGAACACTACAACAAAAACACCCTTTAATAGCGTTGAAAAAACGCTATTATAGTCTACTATAGCGTGTTTTGGTACGATGTATATTAACATGTTGTTATAGGTCAGTGACCTATAATAGCAACATAAAAAACGCTATAAGAGACGCTATGGACAAGGACTTTTAATAGCGATTTAAAAGTGCTATAAACATGATTTGTAATAGCCTTGAAAAATCGCTATAAAGTAAAACTATAGCGTTTTTATGAATGCTGTATAACAATAACTTGCCATACATATGAAATATACAATAGCGCCCAAAAACGCTATACAAAACAAAATTCAACAGTGTTTTGGGCTGCAATCGTAAATTGTATGCATAAATACAACTACTTTTCATAGCGTTTAGCTATCTTTTATAGCATTGTTTATTTGCTATGAAAACTGTTTATAGCACTATCATAATGCTGTAGTATATTAAAACTGGGAAAAACCATCTTTCCATAGCACAGTTAAAACGCTATAAGTTTTTATCATTGCTGCTACATACATTCCAGCTTACAATTTACAATTCTACGAATATATTATAAAATTTCAAAAAAACACTATTATCACATTGTGATGTCCGTAATCAAATGGAGACATAAGCCAAACCACAATATATATATCCATAATATTTCGTAAACAAAGTTTCAAACATTAAATATTTGTGATCTCAAAAAAAAAACAATAACAACCGTAGCTAACCAAAACGATACATACTAAAAGCAAAGTTATACGTCAATACAAAATACATTAATCCAAGCTTTAGACCGATTTGAAAGAGAATGAATGCAGCAAAATAATTTTTCCTCCTTTGCAACTTGTAGTAACCCCGGTATCATCATACAACACCTGTCAAAACGAAGCAAATAGGTTATTTTTCAACCTAAACATCATCCGCAAGTTATATAATTTTTCATAACGAAAAAAGATAAGGACTGTATATGAGCAGATTGAGCTCATGAACTCAGCCTACTAAATGAACTAGTATATGAGCTGAGAATACTTTAGTCGAAAAAAAGAAAGAAAAATCAAAATCAAAATTAGATTTCTACATTCACATTTTTCATTTAGTTCTTTATATTATTTTATTTTAAAATCGACATTACAAATTTCTGTGCATATCCGTGCTCGAAACAGTGCAAACATCAACAAACTGCTGCCGCACCAGCACTTCATCACATCCTCCTCGACCATTCATTTTTGCATATCCACTCCATAGTTCACATTTCAGCAGTCACTCTCTGTTCATTTGCATTCAATCTCCTCTGCCACAATCCATTGCATACTTCTCCACTTTCAGCAAAACTTTAGACTTTCCATTGCAACAGAACAGTCTCTTCCCGTGCTGTCAAACTGTCACAAACTCCTACCATCCAAAACACACTATCAATCCCACTGCACCATCTACTTCGAATACAACCTGAACATCTCCCCCATCAACTATGCTACCTGTTCCACTTGACAGCATTTACACATACCCAACCATACTTGACATCCACTGACAGCTACAACCAAACTTCCACAACCTGCTTCCATTCCCCTGTACAAACAGACAAACAATCACCGCCTCAATACTTACACTCCTACCACCATCACCTTAACAGTCTCCTTGCTATCAAGGCAGAATCTGCCTCATCTTCCATTCAAGTGCACATCACTTGCCTTCCCACTTCACTCTACATTTCTCACTTACAACCAGCCTCCTTCACTTCATCACCCATCACCAATACAACTTCCGAACACATATTTCAATTCACTCCTCTGCTGCATAACAGTTATCACACAAACCAATCACCACCGCCTCACGACATTTACAACAACATCGCAACCCACACAACCAAGCACTTATCACCACGACTTGCCACCGACTGTATCAACCCAAACACCTCAACATTTCATCACTTCACCACCAACAACCAGACACAGTTCGTCACCCCGACCACCTCTCGAATCCAGCAAACTGAACCACACAATACTTCACAAACCAAACAACGATTTCGGCTTCTCCCTTCCACGACATCGACCTCGCTGCTTACCATTACTAACCTGCAAACAATCAAACACTAATATCACCAATTACAAACTGCACTTCCATCAAAGCCAAACTTCCATCCTCATTCTCCTACAACCAAAACCATCCACCTACATGACCATTAGCAACACCCCACTCATCCACTGCTCATCACTACGACCTCATCACCCTCCTACAAGTCTACAGTAAACAACCATTCACAAGCTTCCTTCACCCAAACCATTCACACAAACGTCAACTTGACAACTGAAATCACCCCTGCAAGTTCACTCTCCCCTCTGCCATTTACACAAATCGCCTTCTACTCTAGTACCATTACACTACAACAACACTCCATCACCAAATACAACTCACAAAACCCATCCTCTGTTCATCCTATACATCCACCAACAATCCCCTACAATCGCCTACAACCTAACACTACAATAACTGCTACAACCAAATCAACACCTCACCGAACAGCCAGCACTTCACTCACTATACAGCACTAGATTACAGTAACTAGATTGAATATTTCTCAAAAAATGTTGGGGACTAATCCACAATTGCAGTAACTACCAGTTATGTATTTATTTATACCTCTTCTTGTCAGAGGTTAAGCCTAAAAGGAGGACATTTGTACATTATTTATGTTGTTTAAAGCATACAATCTCATCAACAATAAATGTGTAACTACTGCTTAATTTCATCAACAGAACCTGAAACTAACTTTACCTTAAACTATGGAGTTGTTTTGGACTTGACAAACTTCTTCCACTCATTCATACTTAGGTTGTCGGGTTTCAATTGATTTCTTTCTTCTTTGTTCCTTGCAACTGCTATTTTGCGAACTAATCTAGCTTTTGAAGCTCTAAAAATGCACCCCATTTGCTGAAATATGCCCTCTTTTTGCCATTCCTCATCCAATTTAAATCTAACCTGCAACACAACACATTAACAAAGTTGACGTTGAATAAGTGTACATTTGAAATACTTCTAACTTTACTTCTTAAGTCAATGACACACACCAATGCTACCATGTATGTAAGCTAATTGTGCATATGTTATATAAATAAGTGTTGAAGTCATGATGAAAGTGTGACTCTTTTTATAAATATCGGTGGTAGTTTGATGTTATATAAATACGAATATGATAGAAGCTGAAAACTGAAGGACTAAATTGGTGAAGCACTTATGGACCTAATATATTGCTACGTCCATTATAGCGTGTTGCTTATTTCTTTGTATCTTAATTACAACGCTGAAATGTAAGGAACAATATTTTATTTATATAAAGTAATGTCACTAACCATCAATATAAACAAATAATTGCTGAACTTTATTATAGAGCATTTATATATTAACACTAAATCTACTACAGTGCATTTTAAACATTAAACTAAACTTACACTGATATCAATATGCATGGAAAAATAAACCTGTTGATTTACAAAATGGAATGTTTTGTAACAACTCACAGCCACCTTTTTCCAGAGACTGCCGTTTCACCGTCCGCCCTGTGTACTCAAAAAGACCTAAATCGACGACCCAGTGTACTCTAAAAGAACTAAAGCTTTCTATGTTACCCATTGCACTATCACCTAGTCCATCTCCATTGTCCCCAACCTAGTCCAGTACCCCAGACAACACCTAAAATTCTATACTTATACCTTCCCTTCTCTGTATTTAACGGTAAAAAACTGATAATCTGGATATGAACTGCTGAAAACGTTGCTGAAAATTGGAAAGATAGGTGAAAATTGTTTAACTAGAAAGAAATGGAAGTCGATGCTAATCAAAAGAATATTCAAATACAATACACCAGTATATTCAGCCTTCATAATACCAAATAAACTGCATGTAATTTCACAACGCTGCACAAGCACACTGCAATTTCTATAGCCAGTATTCAAAAAGTTCATCAGATAATTCAACAAGCGCACTGCAATTTCTTACCTATGCAAATGCACCCAATCTTTTTCCATCGCCGTATATAATATTGCAACAAGCAAATTTCTAAAAGAATAACAGCACAATATGTGTGGAAGACTATTTTTTATCACAGATTTAACACTGTCAGATAGCATCTGCACACATATTGCTAATTAGCTACGAATTGACCTGAACATGATAGTTCAACATCAGTTCTGTAATATGGAAGTAATAGATTACATCTTTTCAAATTTTCACCAGGACTCTTGACAATGATTCATCTTTTCAAATGAATTTGAGCTTTAGTTGAATGCGAAGTTTGTAATTTTTTTAATATGTTTTTGCTTTTTTAATAATTCATAACTTAGATTATATACAGTAACATTATTATCAAGAAATTACAGTAACAAATGATCGATACTAATCACAATCATACCCTAAGTTGGCTGTGTGTGTATTTTGTGTACAGTTACAATAGCTCATACTTCCCTAAGTAAGAAGAGACAGCAAGCTTCTGGAAATTAATCCGTTCTTTGCTGTGGAAACTATATTCTGATTGTGAATGGTTTTAGTTTTGTTGCTACCATCGAGTGAGTTTTAAATTACAGCTTTTCAGAACTGTTCTAGACTTTATTGTATCAGAACATTTTTAATTTTTTTTTGCCCTTTCTTTTTTATATTTCTATGAAATAATGAACATCTAAATGGAGTGCAGATAGATACAAAAAACACATGTATAATTCTTTGAATATGCTTAGAATATTTAGTCATTATCTCAAAGAAATACCAACTCATTATAAGCTGATTGAAATGAAAAGATTTGCAGACCAAATTTGAAATCCCTTTAACTTGTTGATGAAATGTATGGAATCAGATGGCATGTAATGCAGTAATTTCATGATCTGGTATATAAAATTATAAATGTTGTCTCTGTTGCACTTAATGATTTAAAAGACTTGTAGAGTTAATTGTCCCTTATTTTCTTTTGTTTCCACCTATACGATCCCTTTGAGGATTTGAAGTTTCCACAATGCATTTCACATATAAAGTTTAGTTAATACTTAATAGGGATTGACTGACCGATACCTTAACTGAATTTGTAGTGTGTTAGAGGATCCGAAAATATCGGTAGGAAAGTTATGAATTTTAGTTCTACAATGAAATGTAGGGGAGGGCTTATTGTTTCACAATGAAAATCAATTCGCTTATAATGTTTGAGACCTTTAGTTTGCAACTTCAAGATTTATTGGTGAATTTGTGTTCTTAAATAACTTGTAATATATAGTTATTAATTGATTAATAATATTTTGAATAATTTCTTAACTAACTGTATAATTTTAAAAAAAAAATTAGAAACCTAATGCGTTATCTCGGATTTGAGTTCATTCCAGATTTAAATAAACTCAAGCCTGATGAAGAACCTAACACACGTCAGAGGGTTTTTTAAGAAATATATTTTAAGCTTTAGAATATTTGCAATAATAATGCCATCAGTAGACTGAATAACACCTTAGTCAAATGCAAATGATCTCCAAGGCCTCTATATTTTTAGGATTGAAACAAATGAAGGGAAACATAACGATGGATAAGTTTATATGACCAAAATTAATTGTTCATCAAGTGCGTTGCAATTTTGACCACGCGAATTTATTTAATATTATAAATGCCGAATAAACTTGTGTAGTGTTGGGGTAAGTGTTTCTGTTGAAAAAAAAGTACATTTTAACTCACTGTCCCATTTTGCTATTATATGATTGGAAAATGCTCTTAGTGATGCAACATTTTTGATAAAATAAATTGCTAATTACACTTAATGTGTTGCTAGAGACAAACTGAATTAATAGTTTAATTATCTTTTCTCAATTCTAGTGATAACTCACCTCATCGATGTATTTTTTACATGCAATTACTACAAATTCAATTGTTACTCATTTGTAACGATCTTGAACTGGGTAGTACCTGACAACATCAGATTTGTATTTGAAACAAACAATACAAATATTCATAAATAGGTCGCTCTGAATGGGGAAAAAAGCAGTATCAGAGGATGTGTATACTTTCCTACGAATAAATTTTATTACAGTGTTGCTGTTCACCCAAAAAAAGAATTAAAATTACACATATTTATTGTTATTAATTACAACATTAATAGTCTTAAAATTGCCCAACCATCTCTTAACAGTGTTTACTAATTATCATTGGCAATAAACCCTCAACCTTTCAATCCCATTACCATCGGGAAGAAATAAATCAAAGGAAAAATTAAAATTCAATTGCAAACTATGAATGATCATAGGAAAGATGTAGATGGAAAGATAGTATTTGAGGTATATTTAATTAACAATTCATTTTCTAATACTTATGTAATCGCTTAAGAAATTCGAAAATGTGAAAATTGAAAATTCATCGTTTACTAATAGCTTTGTGGAATTGGCGAGTTATACTGGTATGTTTGTGTTGCTTGTCGATACTAGAATTTGTTTGCAATCTTACTGGTTGAAATTTCGTACATGCCTTTAATTTTGTGCTCTAATTTGAAGGTTCAATCCATCATAAATGCCTTCATCGTTTACTAGTTTACAAACAAATTTGAAAATAGGTGTACAAATATTTCTATACAAAGACAAAATTGACAAAAATTAGCAAGAGCGGATCAAAGGTTACAGCTAAAGCTTTAAAAATAACACTAGTTATTGGGTTTATTTTATTATTTATCTTATATATTTTTTTTGAAAAATAAAATAAGTTGCTATTGAAGCTTTAAAATGAAGAACGAAAACAAAAGTATTTGTATGTTTGTATTCATGCTCACATATATGAAGATGATAGGACGACCATCTTAGCTAATCCACATCACATTAGCTCACTGTATCAATTTATGACCCTTAAATTGCGTGATTTAAAAATAATCTGCATAAACTGCAATTTATAAGATAACAAATACATAACTTAAATATGCAAATATAAAAAACAAAATGTTTAAACATTAGCAAACCAGCATATCAAAATTTATTAACCCAGAAAATTCTAAAAGATCAGTTACAGTTGCATATATACTGAGTACATATATACATACTCATCCAAACCCAAACTTCATTTGTAGGAACAACATAAATTTCCTGTAGATGTCAGCATAAACTTCAAATTACCTTTTTTCTTTTCTTAGTAGTGTTCATTGCTCAATAACAATTTATGAGCTTTGCTATGGAGTGAACCCAGCATTCTATGATATCAGCCTTGTTGATGGGTACTTGCTTTATATTACATATACATCGATCCTCCAAGTAACCTAGCATTCTATTTTGTTTTAATTCCGCTGTAAGTTTATATTGTTGAATGTGAAGTTAAAATATTAACCAAGTTAAATATGTATTAATTAGTTTATTTACAGTAACTTTTAATTAAAATTGTATCTTACTGCCGTTCAAATCTATAATTCAGTTTACTTTATACCTATAGCTGTACATAATTCAAATTTCTTTATATAATTTCTTCATTCTCATTTTTTCATTATTCATATGCAATAAATTTATTTACGAAAAAATTATCCTCGATTATAATTGTAAGTTCATTTAAAACCATTCATTTACTATTACTTTTCATGCTGTTTCAACAAGAACAAAGAACAACAAAATTAA
This sequence comes from Allium cepa, assembly GCA_030765085.1. Taxonomy (NCBI): domain Eukaryota; kingdom Viridiplantae; phylum Streptophyta; class Magnoliopsida; order Asparagales; family Amaryllidaceae; genus Allium; species Allium cepa. Next base: position 242,443,633 of record CM060944.1, read on the forward strand.
CGGTAAAAAAAACCTATGATATGATCCAACGTACCGCTTCTTATCTCTACCCTAGAAAATTATCAAAATTACATAAATATTGATTTAATTGCATGATCCAACTATATCATGTTAGCCCATTTAGTCCTAAATTGGTAAAATAATTTTGCCTGCGTTATTCATTTTATTTTATTATATCGTTACTGGCTGACAGAGCAGAGAAAATAGATTTGTTCGCCTATTAAGTTTCATTATATTTTATTTTGTTCAATTTCACATAATCGTTAGCCTTTACTAGCCGATCAACTTTTAGGTTTTAGCTGAGTGTTCGAAGTCAGGTTTTAACTTCATTCTATTACAGATTTATGTGTAGTAATCTTACAATTACCTTTTTTCATAAATAAATTAACTCATACTTCCCTAAGATGCTAAACTACATATTTAATTACTATACCAATATCATACCTGGAGTTATCTTATTTCTTGCATTATATGAATGTTTATAATACTCCTAATACATTGGATTTTTCTCTTCTTGCTGTTCACTAGGTTGTGGATTGATTTAGCAAATTCGACTTATATGATAGGTGATAGAATTTTCTTTCAGTTTCTTCTTTACTGAAAGAAAATGAACTTCACAATCTGCTTATCCAGACCTCAAATAAATTTGAGAGAAGCCACAACGATACCTAACATTGTCAAACTTATCTACTCAGTTAACATGGCAAGTGAAATCAGAACTCAGCTAACATTGTCAAACTTATCTACAAATCAAAGCTTACCGATTTCAAAATAATATAGAGATCGAAACATACAGAAACTAAAAAAATACCAACATACAAATCAAAGCTTACTGTTTTCAATGCTTCAGCTTCTTCGGCGATGCTTGCTACATATTCTTCAACGATGCCGGCTACTGCTTCTTCAATGATGCCGGCTACTGCTTTTTCAACGATGCCGGCTACTGCTTCTTCCACGATGCCTGCCTCATACTGCTTCTTCAAGGATGCATGGAGAGTCAGAGCAATAGGCGACAGCTTCAGGCGTGGATAGTTGTGGAGAGTCGTGAGTTGGGGATCGAATTTCTCTGGGCTTTTATGAGATGGAGATTGAATTTGAGGGGGTCGTGGTGAAGGATGAATTTAGGTTTTGAGCGGGATTTTTTTAGGGAGAACGAAATAGCGAAATTTAGGCGGGCAGGAATAAGAAACCGCGAAGTAATTTTCTTGTCTCATTAACTGCGGCTAAACGCGTTATCAATTAAATAAGAAAAGGGATTAGCATCAAATGACAGCAAGCCAATTTACTGTGCAATCCCTACTTGCTATTAAATCAACATTTTGTTGTAGTGGAATCTAGGACCTCTTCGGGTCAATGTCTAAATCCTTCACCGTTCATAGCCGATGTTCACATTCATAACCTCTCCGATTTTAACCTTAAATCTGTAGACCTCGCTAGATCATGTTATCCTGTTTCATGCTTGACCTTCCTATCAAGGGTATTTAGGTTATCCGATCTCAGCACTCTGGCCAAAGAATTTTTCATTCATCGGCCTCGGCACCTCGGCCAAAGACTTTGATATTCACCATAGGATTTTTATATTCACCGGCCTTGGCACTCCAGCCAAGGACTTTTGATATTCACCGGCCTCTGCACTCCGGCCAAGGACTTTTATATTCACCGGCCTCGGCACTCCGGCCAAGGACTTTTATATTCACCGGCCTCGGCACTCCGACCAAGGACTTTGATATTTACCAGCATCGGCACTCCGGCCAAGGAATTTTATGTTCACCGGCCTCGGCACTCCAGCGAAGGACTTTGATATTCATCGGCCTCAGCACTCCAGCCAAGGACTTTGATATTCATCGGCCTCGGCACTATGGCCAAGGACTTTTGATATTCACTGGCCTCGGCACTCTGGCTAAGGACTTTTATATTCACCGGCCTCGGCACTCCAGCCAAGGACTTTGATATTCACCGGCCTCGGCACTTCGGCCAAGGACTTTTATATTCACCGACCTCGGCACTCCGGCTAAGGACTTTTGATATTCACCGGCCTCGGAACTCCGATTCACCGGCCTCGGCACTCCGACCAAGGACTTTTATATTTTGTCTGAGTCCATTCCATCGCTCTCCGGCGAAGGGACTCGTAACTCACGATCACTGCCCTGTCTCTCCCGTCAGGACAGTAATCGCTAATCCTGAATTGTTTTAACACCATGATCCAAATCTAATTAGAAAACCAGAAATTCATACCAAAAAATCAAACATCCAAATCAGAATGGCAAACCAAAATACCGACCAAACCGGGAGTTCAATCCAAATTCCAAAACCATACCAAAGAAAAGTAAATGTCCAAAGCACTAAAGGGGAAACCAAAGTTTGTAGAAAAATAAAAAGAACATAGGATTTCATAGACTCAAGTAATACGGTTTTTCGTCATCTCAGAGCACGCCTAAGGACCGTCCTCGATCCTGTATATGTGTAAGTGACCTAGCCGTATTATTTTGAGTTCTATTACTTATTCAAAACCATAAATCTGTTTAGTTGATAATGAGCTGACGTTGCCCAGGTCCAGTGCCATCGCCGTTCGAGGTAGGCGGTGGTCGCTCCTGCCTCACCGCCACAGCTCGATTCTTGACATACTGCTGTAGATGACCATTCCTTACATGCTCCTCAATGATATCCCTCAAATGCCTATAGTCGTTTGTGTTATGCCCATCCAGCTCATGGAATAGGCAATGCTTTTCCGATGCCCACTCGTATCCAGAAGGCTCTATCCTTACCGGTCGTCGATAATGGAGGCGCCCTCGAGTGTCCAAGTAAATCCTCTCTAGAGTGTTGGTTAAATCGGTGTAAGAAGAAAACTTTGACTCCCTTCGAGGTTTCTTCGAAGTGCCACCGTTGCCATTTGTTTTCCTTTTTCCTTTATCGTCTTTACTTGGATCCTCGAAGGGTGAACCTCCACCCCTCACTGCATAAGCTTCAGCCTCTCTCCTTACTCTCTCAGCCTGCGCATCCTTCTGTCTTAGGAACCTTTTCGCCTCATGGTAGAACTCCCCGAGATCCCTCGGCGGGTCCCTTTCCAACGATATCTTGAAGTCCGAATTATCCGCAATTCCCGATATTGTTGCCATCAAGACCATTGACGGATCAGGCCGATCCACTGAGGCTACCGCTGCGTTGAATCTGGTTAAGAAGTCCCTTAGCGATTCCCCTTTCCATTGTTTCATAGATGCCAGAGTCATAACGTTCTTGGGTCTGACTATGTGGACCCGAAACCATCTCATAAACCTTTCAATTAGCTCCGTCCATGTGCTGATAGAACCACTCTCCAGCTGTCTGAGCCACATAGCTACGATATCCGTCAAATACAATGGGAAGCATCGAGCCATGACCTCATTCGATGCCCCCAGTACCTCCATATGCCTCATGTACTTTGTCAAATGAACCGTCGGATCCGTCTTTCCATTATACATTTCCAATTTTGGTAACTTAAATTCGGGTGGGTTCCTAGCTTGCTTGATAGTAGGAGTAAAGGGACTCCTATTCACATCCTCCAAGTCTCTATTTACCAATCCACCTCTCATAGCCCGTTTGACCATTTCTGCCAATCTGTCATTGTCACCAAGCCGTAATCCTTGTCTATTGCCTTCTCTCTACACCCCGAGTACATGAGGAAATTCAGGCACATACTCCTCATTTCGTACTCCTACCCTCCTGTTGGTGTCAGGTTGCACGACATCATCTGGTATTCCTCCATGGATTGGTCCAGCATTTCCAAGCGGTATGCCCCCGAGTCTAGATCCATCCGGATTGACAGCCGTCTGCTACTTGAGGGATGCTCCCTGCTGAGCCATTCCCTCTGCTTGCTAGTTGAGCATTTCTGATCCAGCTCCATGGATCTGAGCTCCTTCATTTCCTGCTCGCGCAAATTGACTAAGAAGAGCCTGCATCATCTCCTCTTGCCATTTCATCATGGCTTCCATTTCCTCTCTGGTGATGTAGATGGATGCTCCACCTACTCCATTTCCAGAGGAAGCCTCTTGACTTCCCTCCTGATTGCTCCTTTCTATCACTTGCGTCCTTGCTGATGGTCAAGCCTTTGCTCCTTCGAATCCAAGTTTCTTATTCCAAAATTCCTGAGTTCAATTCTCAGCGAAAACACCAAAATGTTAGGGCCAAAATTGGTCACTAAAACCCAAATGTAAATGAAAGCACCAACTAACAGTCAAGATAGCAGATAGAGTTTATGTATAGAGTGATAATGTGGAGAACAATCAGAGTTAAAGTTAAAGCAATAAAGAACAACAAATTTTATAATGGTTCGGCTAACTCCGGCCTACGTCCACTCTAGAAGTTTTCTTTTTATTAATGTAACAATCGATTACAGTTACAAAATGGTAGACTTGCCTTACCTTAGGAAATAGAAAGTCAGAGAGCAGAGGAGAAGATCCCTTTTCTGAAGCCCTACATGCTCTATTTATAGACATGTCCAGGTAGTTGTTGGGCTCTCTGAATTACCTGAGCCCATCAGGACCGGACGGCCCATGCCGAACCAAAATGCCATACCGAACGCACTCTTACGCCAAACGCCTTCAGATGTCGAACGACCCATCCAATGCCGAACGATCCCTGATGCCAAACGATCCAATGCCGAACGATCCATCCAATGCCGAACGATCCATCCAATGCCGAACGATCCCTGATGCCGAACGATCCATCCAATGCCGAACGATCCCTCATGCCGAACGATCCATCCAACGCCGAACGATCCTTGGGGCCGAATGATCCATCCAAATGACCATCATCCACTTAAACCGAATCCATCATGTGTCAGTCCCGATGGTTGTGAAGTTGTTTTAGTTAAATCCGCCTGCCCGTGGCCTTGTAAAAAGGCGGGTTAACACACATCACATTCCAAGGAAATTTTTAAAACTCAACACTTAGGTTTATTTCAGATCATCTTTGATATCATGTATATCCCTCATACATATATATATATATATATTTATTTCCTTTGCACTCTAGGTTATACTTTAAATTTCAAACCACCTTTGGTTTTAATTCGAAACAAATTTCTTTAAAATTTTCAAACAACTCTTGTTTGAATAGGACCCTTTCATTCAATTACATTGTAAGCAATACTATCATTATTTCTTTTATCACTTTGAAACAATTTCAAATTTCTATCCTAGATTTAAAACTTCACAATTAAAATTATCTTCAATTCCAATTTATAAGTCATACTCCCCTAAATGTTTAGTTCCTTAAAACATTTCATTTTTCTTTATCATTAACAAACATTTCATTATTAAACACAATAACCATTTACGTTAATAACCAAGATTATCATATCTGGAAACCAATTCATTATTATCTTATTCTGAAAATACTTCTACAAATTCAGGATTTTATTTTCAGTTTGGATCCATTTATCTTATTTAGTTTATATTATCAAATTCCTACCTGGTTGTATTTCTATTACCACTTAATTCTTATAATTATTTCAATTCAAATAATTCAACAACCAATTACCTTAATATATAGTGGTTAGAAAAATCATTGCTTTATATATAAACTTACATAAAAATCATTTACTTTTAAAACCATTTTAAAACCTTTATATAAGAAAATAACAAGTACGCTCTTTCATATATATTGACACAACTCATTCTATTGTACTATTGCCTCTATCCTTAATGAGTAAACCTACCAGAGCCAAGGTTCCCGCTTAACATTCTGCTCTGATACCAAATGTAACGACCCGAAATTTTCGACTCTGAAAATTCTAGATTGTTAGGGAAAAGAAGAAGAATGTAGAAGAAGAAGAATGTAGAAGAAGAACAAAAAATAATAGCATCTCACATTCGTAGTGGATTAAATATAATAATAAATAATTGCTTTTATACAAAGAAAAGCTGTAATTATTACTTTTACACTAATACATCAGAGTACAACCATTATATAAATGCTGGACAATTATATCAACCTGTTCCAGACTACTGTCAATACAACTCTCAAATACACAGTGGTAAACTCCATACGAACCTGCCATCCAGCTCGCCTCCTGAGCTCTAGAACGTCCTCACCTGAAAATCTGTAATACTCGGTCTGACTCGAGCATTACATCAAAGTAACACCCAGGTCTAGTTGGAAACCAGCGTGAGTAAACCCATCTAACATGAAATACTAATGCATAAAACTTATTTAAAACCTAGGGTAACTCGTACTTCTCTACATGTTCACGCCTTGTATAGTCAACACTTATTTCACAAATTAATATCTAAGTCCCAACTTAGTTTAAATGGTCCAGTTACTTAAATAATTCCATTCCAGCCTATTTGATTCTAAACTCAAATCTATAAAGAGTTATTGTAGATTACAAATCGAAGTGGTTTCGGGAATTTGCTAATAATCGACCCTGGTCTCTTCGAATCCAATGTCATCCTAACCCAAGTTATTTAAGTGAATACAATTCAAATTTTTAAATATAGGATGTCACTTTTACACAGCAATTCATCGTCGATAGATAGCCATAATATCACTGTTCAACCCAAACATATCATATCACAAAACATTCCGTATCAGAGATATCAACCAATTTAAGGCATTCAATATAATCCATCCATAAACAAGGTTAATTAATGACACAATTAATTTAAACCAAATAAATTAATTACCTAACCCTACCTAATTAATATTAATTACAAACCATTTGTTATTACTGCAATTAATCACACACATTTATTAACCTTTAATTTATCTTATTAAGTAATTAACTATCCTCTAATTAATTACATTCAGTATTATTCTTTAATTGCTTATATTAAGTAATTAACTATCCTTTTAAGACCCAGTTGACAAATAACAAGTTAATTAATCATCAGAATGTCATAGTTTAACATACTAGTACTATTGAGAAATCCAAACATTCAATTTAATTTAAACATTTTAAAGCTTGATTAGTTGGTCCCACCATTCCTGATTAATTAAATTAATCCGTAATAAATTAATCACTTCCATATCCTGCTTACTTAAAATTTATTAATTACAAATCATTTATATTTATATAAATCAAATGTTTAGAATTGATTAACACATTAAATAACTTATGCCCCTTGATTTAACTATCATTTAAAACCATTTATCTTAACCATTTAGTTAATCACATCATTAAACTTCATTTAATAGCATTTTGTAATTAACTAAAAATAATATAAATATTTATCTCAACTTAATTAGATTTAAGTTTAAATTCATTAAATTAGCATATCGGCCTAACCTTCTCGGCCCAAATGTCTTTCTCTTTTTTTTTTCTTTTCCTACCTTGCCTAGCTTATACAAAATTATTACTAATTCCAATCTTATATATAGAGCGAGCAACTGTACAAACTCACAAAGGTGGAGATTGTATAGGCTACTACAATACATTTAAATTTTTATTTCACAAAACAGTTGCAGCCTCTTTTATTCCTTTGTACCGGAACTTGAACACAATTTACAACAGGTACAATTTGTTACTTCTTCTACAAGCTACTGAATTATAAAGCAACTCAACAACTAAATTCATGTCCCAGAGTCATTAGTATTTCTTTCACTTGTTTCTGCAATGAATTAACAATATTTATCTTACTTTGATTAGCAGCATATCTTTTTCCCACACATTGTGCTATGACCAAATTAACTCAGCAACTAAATTCATATCTCAGTGTTATTAATACTTCTTCTACTTGCATTTCACCCTTTACAAACATGGACAGATTGTCAGATTATATTTAATTGTCTTTTTATTACTTGCTACACAACTATAACAAATTACGAAGCATGCACAGCAAGGAATCATATCTGGAAGTCATTCAATATAGAACCTAATCCAGCCAAAAACATGTTTCAGGGTTATCAAATTCACTTCGAGTTTAGCTACAGTGTTTACTTACTAAATTACAAACAAAAATAGTAAGGAGTTATGTTTTACATTCATCGACATTCAGAAATAAATACAACGTATAATAATGTTTCAGCATATGTAAACATAGCAACCAAAATATATTTTTGGCAACCAAATTCTACATTAGGGTCCAGATCCATAAATATAGCTACAAAATTACGTTTCAGGTAATCTACATTTAAATCACTCCAAGCGCAACGTAAAGCACAAAACCACTCACAAAGATAAGCAACTATGCTTCTGAAATCATTGATTAAAATTTACTGGTAGAAAGCAATATAAGCATCTTCGCTACCCAGTATTAGCTTTTCTCATTAGGCTACAGTTCTCTATCGCAGTAAATTCTTGTACTCGAAAAGTATACCAAGCACACACATACCTTCACACCTTTTGACCTTTAAATAACCAAGCTACATTACGTTCCATCGTTTCCAACATCACAAAGTAAATTAAATCGTATTATTTATTTTTACCGGTTGCTCCCTGTTGCTAAATAAATAATACAGTGTGATAAAATAGCAAAGAACTTGTAATGACCCGTAAATTTCGACAATTTAATTCGTTTATTTAATAGGATTTTTGTAATTTATTTTAGTAGAAACAATAAAGGGGATAAATAAATGTTAAAATGAAGGAAAAAATAAATTATGTAAATGGTAACTTAAAACCTATTTATAGAAATTTGAATAAAATCCAAATGAGTTAAGTAGAAAAAAGATTCTCACCTGGATATAAAATTTAATATGAGAAATTAATGAAAATATTAAATTGATTTAGTGCAATAAAAGAGTGTAAACGGTAATTGGAATAAATTTAGGAGTCATGTTAATGCAAGTTAAAAATTTATAAATTTTGTAAGTAGTAGTTGTGTGAAGAATAAATAAACAAGTATATTAAAAGTTATAATAGCGGGTTACTAGTAAATTCACTCATTTACCAATAAAAGATAATTAGAAGTGCCTTGCTGATAATTTATAACATAACAGAAAAGAGTAAATGTATTCATTAGAATATTAGTTGAAATTGGGTAGGGAGTATAAGTAACAATGTTAATACAAGGTAAGTAATGTAAAATTTAAGTTAATGATAATGAATAGTGGTTAATTCAAATTTTGTAATGCATATTACGAATTACCTGCTTATTTGTTAATGGAATTAGAATTTGCAATAAGTGATAATAAATAAATGAATGTTACACTTATGGAAAGTGAAATAACGGTCGTTTAAATGTTGAGTAACGATAGGGTTGTATTTATTAAGCGTTACTTTAATAAGTATGATAAATTGTGTAATTAATACAAAATAGTAATTTGGGTAATACAAAGTATGAAACTAAGAGATAAATTTGCAGAGGATATTTAGTTGTAATTAATATATTTGACAAAAATATAATAAATGTAGTGAAATCAAAATTTGTATAAGAAATTGTGAGGTTTTGATTGATTGGAATTTGTAGAATCAGGAATGGATTAAAGGTTATTGGTTTAAACAGATAATCAATTGAAATAAAATTCAATCATTGAATGTTATATTAAGGTAAATTTAATGTTATGCAGTTGAGATATAAAAATTAGAAAATGTTAAAGTATCTGTATATATATATTAAAATAAATGGTACCCAGGATGGTAATAGGATAAATAGTGAATTTAAAGAATGGGAATCAGAATTTATTTATCTATATTGAAACTTAAAGTCCAATAATTGAATTTAATTGCAATTAAATGAGATTGGATATAGTAAATAATTCGTTATTTGAAATAAAGATAATATGAGGAATTTATGTGATAATTTGGAATTCAATATTTAATCCATCTGTTTGACAGAAATGAATGGAATACTAATTAATTTATTTAACTAAACGAAATTTGAGGATATTATTTATAATTTGGAAATTTAATGAAATTTAGGATTTATATTGAAATTTATAAATTTACCTTCTTTAATTTGACATCTAAACTTGTTGGAATTTTGATTTAAGAAATTGTAAATATGATAAAAGTGTCAAATTTAGAATTTAAATTATAAAATTGGATTTAATCAATTTATTTAATTAATTTAAAAATAGCCATTTTGGCCACTGACTCGGATTTCGACGAAACCAGTTTCATCGGATCCGTATCGGTGAATTATTGTAGGGTTTCAAGTTTCGTAGCGATCAGACTTGTCGTTTGATCGTACGAACGCGAAATGCCTTAAAATCGACTTAATTAAAATCAATTTGAAATCAATTTGAAAATATTGTTTTCAGCATAACTTCTACATACAATGGAATGTGGGCGTGAAAATTTTTCCATCGTGTTCACAATATTTTAAAATACCTATTTCGATATATAGGTTTACCCAATTTCGTTCGGGGTCAGAACGGGCTTTTTGGGCCATAGTTTGTTCCGCACGTTCATTTGTCCGGTCCATATACTCTATTTCTAACCTACCTATATAAACCCAGTTATAAACCCTAGCCTCCATCTATTCTCATTTGTTTGTGCGTTCATTTCATCAGTTCCTTCTCTTCTTCCAATGGCTAGAAACCCTAGATCCATGTTCGATTTCAAAAATCAAATCCAAAGCCTAAAATTTAAATCCTCAGAAATATTCCAAAAAAAAATATGTTAATGCTCTCCACGAGCGTAATTCAATGGTGCATTTCGTTTTTCGATTCGTATTATCGTTTTATCAGTAATCGACCTTTATCCTCGGCCGTCCATTGCTTGGGGTTCGATTGGACGGTGGATCTTGATTCTGGCGTCGATCGGGGAGTCTGGATGGAAAGCCGATGTCAAGCAGCACTCATCGGCGCTATTCGCTCGTGCTGGAGGTTTTTAGTTATGCCTCGATCAGCGTTTAAGTGGAGCGATGGCACGATGGTCAGGGGGCGACCGTGAGGTGGCGCGTGTAGGGCCAGGAGGCTGTTTGTGGAGGGTAGTGCTATGGCGGCGGTCGATCTTGGTGGTGTTGATCGTAGGGGTCGGAGTAATTGGATGTAGGGTTGGCGGCTAGGGTTTCTTCCTGAAAGAGACGACGATTGCGTGCAGCACTTTTGAAGAGGGAAACGTCGCGTTCTGTGATTGAATGGCGGGTGTTTCTTTTACCTAATTAAAATTTTATAATACTAATAGTTTAACGAAGATAACTTCCACATACGGACTCGAATTCACGCGCAATTTTTTTTGTTAGGATCGAAATTAAATTCCAGATCTTTTGACACTGGTTTGGACAGATTTGGAGACCGTTGAATTTTTAGGTTTAAATCGGATTTAAAATCGGATTTAAATTCAAAAGGTGAGTGTTTTAACCCACTCACAACTTCTAAAATTTCTTATGTTTATTAAATTGACTTAAGATATGAGTAGAAATTTATTTATGATTGTTTGGCGTGTTTTATTCATCTTCTCAGTTAAATCGCATTTATTTAATTTAACTGTTAATTAATTTTATTATTGCATATAATTTGACAGTTAAAATTTATTTATTTATTTATAAACTGCTAGTTAAACAGTTGTTAAATTTATTATTGAATATAAACTATTAGTTAATACCTGTTATTTATTACCTGTTATATTTTATATGCCCTATATTGATGATTGGTTAAATTGATGATGATTGAAATAAATTGGTTGATGATTGATATTGGATGAATGGATGATGTGTTCTATATTATATAAACTGCAAGTTATTATGCATTTTCATTTCATTCGTGATTGCGATTTGAAATGATATACAACCGCATTTTATTTTTAAATTGCGGATTGAAATGATAAATATCCGTATCACTTGACCATAGGATAGAAAATTATATACAGGCACCGAGGTATATATATATATACATAATTATTCTGAAATGATTTTTATGGTTTGGATATGATACGGTTTAATAAATATTAAATTTGGATATGATATAAATATATTATATATATACATACAAAGTTAAATTGTTGAATCTAAGCTATGTATAAATCTGCTAAATAAAATGAATAAGTTGAAAAATGGCATTTGATAATTTATATTATACGATTTAGTATGAGTTTAAGTTCTTGTATGTATGTATATATATATATATATAGAGTTATAAATTATTCAAATAAATTAAGATTGAAAGATAAATTGGAGATTTAATTGGAATTGAGTTTATTTGAAAATTTAACTCCATATTGATGTAAACTTATTAAAATTGGAAATTTTAAAGGTATGATATTTATAACTGGATTTAATGAATAATTCAAGTATAAATAAATGAAAGGAAATTTTAGTGTTAATAAATTTAGTTTATTTTAAATGGTTATGGATGTATCATATAAACCTTTCAAACTAAATAATAGGAAAATGAATTGTTGATTTGAAATTTCCAACCTTAGTTTTGAAATTCATTAAATTCTCGAAGTTTTGAAAATATTGAAATCGAAGTGTTTTATTCAAACTGAAAGTGAATCTAAAAGTTCTGGGTTTAGACTGAATTTAAAGTGAATAAAAATTGTGATGGTGTGGAAATTATTTACTTTTAAAGAAATTTTAAATTCTACTGTTTTTTCTATATACTGTTGAATATCCAAACCATTTAAGTTTTGAAAGTTATGGTTTTAAAACTATGGATTACGAATTATCATGTTGAAAGTTAAAATTCAAATATTTGGTTTCGAGGTATTATAAATTTTAAAAGTGGCATGATTTTTGGAAAAGAAATATATTTGAAATAAATGATATCATATTTATTTGGGTTTTAAAAGGAAATGATATCGTATTTATGGGTTTTGAAATGGATAATTATATTCTGGTTTTGAAAGTATAATTATTTTAAATGACCGCGGTGTTATAATAACGTTTTTTTTGAAGAGACCGGGATCGGAAGTTGTCATACTCTCTGCCAACTCCGAAAACCACTTTAACAACCGTGTACGCGGTGGAGATTCCAGAATGAAGTAGGATGGTGGCGGCGTTTCCTTTGAGGTAAATATGTGGACCCGACTCCCGTGAGTTGGCATAAGGTGGCTAAAACAGGAGCGATTCTCCGGCCAATGAGGCCATTCCTCTGATCGAACGCACTCCTTCAATATTATACTCTGACTTTTGGATTTGATTCGGTGGCAACTTTTTATTTGGGGGTGTTGTTCGAGGTGGGCGGAAGTAGCAGCTACGCGTTACCACCAGCCCGGATGTGTAATTGGTATATCTACCCTGGCATTGCCTAGTTGTGCCGTGTCACCTACCCTATCGCGCCTTGTACGAGTTTCTATTTGTGTCGTACCTATGGAGTATCCTCTGGTAGCCTCCCGATCAGGAGGTATTACGGTACTGTATAGACTATTGGCATTTTATGTGTTAAGGTGGAAAATGTAAAGCCTTAACGCTATTTAAAAGTAAGTTTAATTTAAAAATAGACACTATTATAATATCGCAATATACTACATGGTAAATAGTTTAACGGATCCTTAGGAGATGTAAATCCCGAGCATCTCTTGAGTTACTGCACTCATATTTATTTCTGTTGATTTAACTTACATAAGAACTTTTAGTTCTGGCTCGAGTGTTTTGTCTTTTCAATTCGCTCGGGTCAGTCCGAGCGTTTCAGGATTTGAAGATTTAGCTCTGGAGGACGAAGACGAAGATTTGTATTACTATTATCTAGTATATTATTCCACTACAACATTTAATTCTGCTGCATTGATATTTTGGTATGTGAACTCTGATATTTATTGTATAAAGAAGAAGCAAATGTTTTGTATACAGTTTTATGAACTATATATTGATTATTATATTTTATCCTTCCGCTGTGAGATTCTGTTTTTTTTTTCTTTCTCTTCTCTATTTTTCTTATTTACCCCATAACAATCCGCCCTTCCGTATGGTTTGAGTTGGCATATGTGTCGATTTAAATCGCGCGAAAAGGCAGGACGTTACATCTGGTATCAGAGCTTTGGTTTAGCGATAAACCTTAGCTTTGTGGGGTTTGACTCTACTATAGGGTAGTAATACCCTATGGGAGTCGCTGAGCATGTATATATGAGAGAGCGTATTTTTAGTGTTATAAAAAAGTTTTAATATTGTGTTAATCTGTTCCGTTTTGTATTTATAAATTCTTGTTGGTGCATGGGACGCTGTGACATCAATAGGAATTTCTAAACACTTAATAGGACAGACCGACATAATATTTGTTTCAATATCGGTGAATGAAATAATTTTGCCTATTATATTTTCTATATAAAATAAAAATTTTCAAATGATATCTATATTTGGCTGAAATAGATTGGCTGTTAGGTAATAAAGTGTATAAATAATAATAGAAAACGATTGAAAAATAAAATAAATGAAATTTGGAAAATTTAGAACTTAAAAATCCATGGTTTTGAAATTTCTTTCGAACAATTTTTGGAATATAATAATATTGTTTATAAGTACCTTCTAATATAATTATTTATTATAATTCGAAAGAATTGTTTTAAAGAAGATTTTGGAGAAAATAAGCTTTGTACTTTCCTCTCTGTCGTTGGAAAATAATTTCGATGATGGCGGCCGCATCATCGACTTTCATTTTCGAGTTTCGAAGGGGAAAGGCCACTGTAGTAGTTTTACTGCAGATTCATTTTTTTGAAAAATATATAAAATTTTAATTGTTTTAAATATAATTAGAAATATATAAGTTGTAAGAATATATTTATCTATTATTTTAAAATAATTTGAAATTTAACCAGGTACTAAATTCTTAAATTTCCATTAATTAATTGTTTCAATTATTGTAGTGAATTAAAACATAGTTAATTAATAAATTAAAACCTCTAAAGGAAATAAGAGATTTAATGATAGGTTATAAATGGTATTAAATGAAATTTGAAATTATAACCTACGAAATAAAGAATGTTATTATTGAACGTTAAATTAATCATGGGTAATGAGGAAACTTGTGTAACTTTCAAGTACATTCTTTAAAAAAAACATATATAACTTACCAAATATAAAATGTTGAAATGTTTAATAAGAAATGTAATGGAAATTGTACAAGTAAAAGTAGGTAATGAAGTATCAAATGAAATTGCTGTTAAATGAGAATTTAATGTCATAAACTTAAAGTTATAATTGAAATTTTACCAAGTAAGTATAATTAAAGGTAAGTAAATTCAAATAGATGATTATCAACTTAAGTAAATAAAATGGAAATTCTAAGAAATTAAATGGGACATGAATACTATTGATAAACAAATGTAAATAAATGAGGGCATGCAATAAATGAATGAATAATTATAATGAAATAAAAAGGACTGGCATGACCTGAGTTAATGGAAATGAATAATTGTAAGTAATAGGTGTAATTAAATGAAACAAACATTGAATAAGTAAATGAAATTAAAAGTTTGTTAGAAATAAATGTAAATTATAAAAGGAAAATTTATGTGTTATGAATAAAAAGAGAAATTAAACAACAAATGTATGAATGAAATTAATAATGATAAACAAAATTGGTTGTTCAAATTGGTTGTTATTGGTTATGGTTGTTTGGGTAAGATACTTTAAAATTGGGTTTGGAGTGAATGAATAATCTATTTAGTTTTATCTAAGACCGTAGAGTAAATGATGCGCTAGTAGTTATTTCTTCATTCCGTACAATTTAAAAGTTTTGAACCCAAACAACTATTTGTTTTTTGATTGAATGGTTACTTTGTATTTGTTGTGTGTGCTGTTTGTTGAAATTGATGGTTGTTGTATTGATTTGTTTTTAGTGATTAAAACCACTTAAATATTTCACTTTATATAAATTGTTAACCCTTTTAAATTTTTAAGTGCAATGCAGGTAATGGAAACAATTGCAACTGCTTTTGGTTCCATAAATTAAGCGTAAATTTGCCCGACAAATAGGTACGTTTCGGATTACGGTTTATAGCGCTATTTATATATTTTCTCGAGTTGGGATATAATATTTTGGATAATATATGTAATATAATTGTTATATTTTGTTATTATATTTTCTCCCGAGCCTCTCCGCACAAAGGAGACTCTGCCAAAATTTTCCATAAATTTTGGACTTAGAAAAATTTGAAAATGTTTACAAACTTTAACAATTTATGTATAAAGGATTTAAATGGGTATAAATTGGTATATTTTATGTTAAATTATTTTATTTTGTAAACTTATTTGTTTATAAATGTACTTAAGAAAGATATATTGTTTTCTTATTTCTTCTTTTCCTTTATTTTCCTTTTCGGGGATGAAAAGTTTTGAGTGGGGGAGAGTGTAACGACCCGTAAATTTCGACAATTTAATTTGTTTATTTAATAGAATTTTTGTAAATTATTTTAGTAGAAACAATAAAGGGGATAAATAAATGTTAAAATGAAGGCTAAAATAAATTATGTAAATGGTAACTTAAAACCTATTTATAGAAATTTAAATAAAATCCAAATGAATTAAGTATAAAAAAGATTCTTACCTGGATATACAATTTAATATGAGAGATTAATGAAAATACTAAATTGATTTAGTGCAATAAAAGAGTGTAAACGGTAATTGGAATAAATTTAGGAATCATGTTAATGCAAGTTAAAAATTTATAAATTTTGATAAGTAATAGTTGTGTGAAGAATAAATATACAAGTATATTAAAAGTTATAATAGTGGGTTACTAGTAAATTCACTCATTTACCAATAAAAGATAATTAGAAGTGCCTTGCTGATAATTTATAGCATAACAGAAAAGAGTAAATGTATTCATTAGAATATTAGTTGAAATTGGGTAGGGAGTATAAGCAACAATGTTAATACAAGGTAAGTAATGTAAAATTTAAGTTAATGATAATGAATAGTGGTTAATTCAAATTTTGTAAC
The DNA here is from genome assembly GCA_030765085.1 of Allium cepa. Taxonomy (NCBI): domain Eukaryota; kingdom Viridiplantae; phylum Streptophyta; class Magnoliopsida; order Asparagales; family Amaryllidaceae; genus Allium; species Allium cepa. Next base: position 242,460,372 of record CM060944.1, read on the forward strand.
GCATATTATGAATTACCTGCTTATTTGTTAATGGAATTAGAATTTGCAATAAGTGATAATAAAATAAATGAATGTTACACTTATGGAAAGTGAAATAACGGTCGTTTAAATGTTGAGTAATGATAGGGTTGTATTTATTAAGCGTTACTTTAATAAGTATGATAAATTGTGTAATTAATACAAGATATTAATTTGGGTAATACAAAGTATGAAACTAAGAGACAAATTTGCAGAGGATATTTAGTTGTAATTAATATATTTGACAAAAATATAATAAATGTAGTGAAATCAAAATTTGTATAAGAAATTGTGAGGTTTTGATTGATTGGAATTTGTAGAATCAGGAATGGATTAAAGGTTATTGGTTTAAACAGGTAATCAATTGAAATAAAATTCAATCATTGAATGTTACGTTAAGGTAAATTTAATGTTATGCAATTGAGATATAAAAATTAGAAAATGTTAACGTATATGTATATATATATATATATATATATATTAAAATAAATGGTACCCAGGATGGTAATAGGATAAATAGTGAATTTAAAGAATGGGAATCAGAATTTATTTATCTATATTGAAACTTAAAGTCCAATAATTGAATTTAATTGCAATTAAATGAGATTGGATATAGTAAATAGTTCGTCATTTGAAATAAAGATAATATGAGGAATTTATGTGATAATTTGGAATTCAATATTTAATCCACCTGTTTGACAGAAATGAATGGAATACTAATTAATTTATTTAACTAAACGAAATTTTAGGATATTATTTATAATTTGGAAATTTAATGAATGAAGGATTTATATTGAAATTTACAAATTTACCTTCTTTAATTTGACATCTAAACTTGTTGGAATTTTGATTTAAGAAATTGTAAATATGATAAAAGTGTCAAATTTATAATTTAAATTCTAAAATTGGATTTAATCAATTTATTTAATTAATTTAAAAATAGCCATTTTGGCCACTGACTCGGATTTCGACGAAACCAGTTTCGCCGGATCCGTATCGGTGAATTGTTGTAGGGTTTCAAGTTTCGTAGCAATCAGACTTGTCGTTTGATCGTACGAACGCGAAACGCCTTAAAATCGATTTAATTAAAATCAATTTGAAATCAATTTGAAAATATTATTTTCCGCATAACTTCTACATACGATGGAATTTGGGCGTGAAACTTTTTCCATCGTGTTCAGAATATTTTAAAATACCTATTTCGATATATGGGTTTACCCAATTTCGTTCCGGGGTCAGAACGGGCTTTTTGGGCCATAGTTTGTTCCACACATTCATTTGTCCGGTCCGTATACTCTATTTCTAACCTACCTATATAAACCAGTTATAAACCCTAGCCTCCATCTATTCGCATTTGTTTGTGCGTTCATTTCATCAGTTCCTTCTCTTCTTCCAATGGCTAGAAACCCTAGATCCATGTTCGATTTCAAAAATCAAGTCCAAAGCCTAAAATTTAAATCCTCAGAAAAATTCCAAAAAAATATATGTTAATGATCTCCACAAGCGTAATTCAATGGTGCAATTCGTTTTTCGATTCGAGTTATCATTTTATCAGTAATCGACCTTTATTCTCAGCCGTCCGTTGCTTGGGGTTCGATTGGATGGTGGATCTTGATTCTGGCGTCGATCGGGGAGTGTCGATGGAAAGCCGACGTCAAGCAGCACTCATCGGCGCTATTCGCTCATGCTGGAGGTTGCTAGTTTCGCCACGATCGGCGTTTAAGTGGAGCGGTGGCACGATGGTCAGGGGGCGACCGTGAGGTGGCCCGTGTAGGGCCTGGAGGCGGTTTGTGGAGAGCAGTGCTATGGCGGCGGTCGATCTTGGTGGTGTTGATCGTGCGGGTCGGAGTAATTGGATGTAGGGTTGGCGGCTAGGGTTTCTTCCTGAAAGAGACGATCGCGTGCGGCACTTTTGAAGAGGGAAACGTGGCGTTCTGTGATTGGACGGTGGGTGTTTCTTTTTCCTAATTAAAATTTTATAATATTAATCGTTTAACGAAGATAACTTCCACATACAGACTCGAATTCACGCGCAATTTTTTTTGTTAGGATCGAAATTAAATTCCAGATCTTTTGTCGCTGGTTTGGGGAGATTTGGAGACCGTTGAATTTTTGGGTTTAAATCGGATTTAAATTGAAAAGGTGAGTGTTTTAACCCGCTCACAACTTCTAAAATTTCTTATGTTTATTAAATTGACTTAAGATATGAGTAGAAATTTATTTATGACTGTTTGGCGTGTTTTATTAATCTTCTCAGTTAAATCGCATTTATTTAATTTATCTGTTAATTCATTTTATTATTGCATATAATTTGACAGTTAATATTTATTTATTTGCATATAAACTGCTAGTTAAACATTATTAAATTTATTATTGAATATAAACTGTTAGTTAATACCTGTTATTTATTACCTGTTATATTTTATATGCTCTATATTGATGATTGGCTAAATTGATGATGATTGAAATAAATTGGTTGATGATTGATACTGGGTGAATGGATGATGTGTTCTATATTATATAAACTGCAAGTTATTATGCATTTTCATTTCATTCGGGATTGCGGTTTGAAATGATATACAACCGCATTTTATTTTTAAATTGCGGATTGAAATGATAAATATCCGTATCACTTGACCATAGGATAGAAAATTATATACAGGCACCGCGATATATATATATATATATATATAATTATTTTGAAATGATTTTTATGGTTTGGATATATACGGTTTAATAAATATTAAATTTGGATATGATATAAATATATTTTATATATACATACAAAGTTAAATTGTTGAATCTAAGCTATGTATAAATCTGCTAAATAAAATGAATAAGTTGAAAAATGGCATTTGATAATTTATATTATACGATTTAGTATGAGTTTAAGTTCTTGTATATATATATATAGAGAGTTATAAATGATTTAAATAAGTTAAGATTGAAAGATAAATTGGAGATTTAATTAGAATTGAGCTTATTTGAAAATTTAACTCCATAAGTTGATGTAAACTTATTAAAATTGGAAAATTTAAAGGTATGATATTTATAACTGGATTTAATGAATAATTCAAGTATAAATAAATGAACGGAAATTTTACTGTTAATAAATTTAGTTTAGTTTAAATGGTTATGGATTTATCATATAAACCTTTCAAACTAAATAATAGGAAAATGAATTGTTGATTTGAAATTTCCAACCTTAGTTTTGAAATTCATTAAATTCTTGAAGTTTTGAAAATATTGAAATCGAAGTGTTTTATTCAAACTGAAAGTGAATCTAAAAGTTGTGGGTTTAGACTGAATTTAAAGTGAATAAAAATTGTGAAGGTGTGGAAATTATTTACTTTTAAAGAAATTTTAAATTCAACTGTTTTATTCTATATACTGTTGAATATCCAAACCATTTAAGTTTTGAAAGTTATGGTTTTAAAACAATGGATTACGAAGTATCATGTTGAAAGTTAAAATTCAAATATTTGGTTTCGAGATAATATAAATTTTAAAAGTGTCATGATTTTTGGAAAAGAAATATATTTGAAATAAATGATATCATATTTATTTGGGTTTTAAAAGGAAATGATATCGTATTTATGGGTTTTGAAATGGATAATTATATTCTGGTTTTGAAAGTATAATTATTTTAAATGACCGCGGTGTTATAATAACGTTTGGTTGTCGAAGAGACCGGGATCAGAAGTTGTCATACTCTCTACCAACTCCGAAAACCACTTTAACAACCGTGTATGCGGTGGAGATTCCAGAATGAAGTAGGATGGTGGCGGCGTTTCCTTTGAGGTAAATACGTGGACCTGACTCCCGTGAGTTGGCATAAGGTGGCTAAAACATGAGCGATTCTCGGGCCAATGAGGTCATTCCTCTGATCGAACGTACTCCTTCGATATTATACTCTGAATTTTGGATTTGATTCGGTGGCCACTTTTTATTTGGGGGTGTTGTTCGAGGTGGGCGATAGTAGCGGCTACGCATTACCACCAGCCCGGATGCGTAATTGGTATATCTACCGTGGCATTGCCTAGTTATGCCGTGTCACCTACCCTATCGCGTCTTGTACGAGTTTCTATTTGTGTCGTACCTATGGAGTATCCTTTGGTAGCCTCCTGATCAGGAGGTATTACGGTACTGTATAGACTATTGGCATTTTACGTGTTAAGGTGGAAAATGTAAAGCCTTAACGCTATTTAAAACTAAGTTTATTTTACAAATAGACACTATTATAATATCGCAATATACTACATAGTAAATAGTTTAACGGATCCTGAGGAGATGTAAATCCCGAGCATCTCTTGAGTTACTGCACTCATATTTATTTCTGTTGATTTAACTTACATAAGATCTTTTAGTTCTGGCTCGAGTGTTTTGTCTTTTCAATTCGCTCGGGTCAGTCCGAGCGTTTCAGAATTTGAAGATTTAGCTCTGGAGGACGAAGACGAAGATTTGTATTACTATTATCTAGTATATTATTCCACTACAACATTTAATTCCGCTGCATTGATATTTTGGTATGTGAACTCTGATATTTATTATATAAAGAAGAAGCAAATGTTTTGTAAACAGTTTTATGAACTATATATTGATTATTATATTTTATCCTTCCGCTGTGAGATTCTGTTTTTTTTTCTTTCTCTTCTCTATTTTTCTTATTTACCCCATAACAATCCGCCCTTCCGTATTATTTGAGTTGGCACGTGTGTCGATTTAAATCGCGCGAAAAGGCGGGATGTTACAGAACTATAACAAGTTCGTACCGTAACCAAATTCTCTTATTTTAGCTGTACAGTAGAAAATCCACTGTACCTTATCTTCGGAGCTGTGTCATTTGCAGCTTACTTAATTAAATCAATATATGTTACTTTCACAATAAGCCCAAGAACATAATACAATAAATAGGGTTGAGACTATCGAATTACAACCGGATATCAAAAGTACATATAAATTTACCCATATATAAAATAAGTACATCGAATTACTCACCTTGAACAGTGGGGCCTATTTCTGGAACCTAACAGTTGATTGAAAGTTGATTTTGAATTGTGCTCGATTTGTTGATTTGAATCTACTGTCAGTTGAGTCTGAATTCACACATTGTTTTAGATGATCTTGAATTGCTTCAGTTGTAAGCTTGATAGATGTTTAGTGTAGATTTATTTTTATTGCTTAAATTTTTGGTTTGGTTTTGAAGGAAGATGAAAGAAAATCTAGATCAAGAAATGAGAATGGAAAAATTTTGAACTGTTTACAGCTTTGATTCTCTAGTCATTTTATTTTTTATATTTCAACTCAAAGAAACATATCCCCACTTGTAATTTCGAAGGCTTGTATAAACTACACATGTAATATGCATGTATCCTTTAACTTACATTTGTTAAAAAAACAATTTTCTTATGTTAATTATATATGTATTACAATTTCAATTTATTTTTTATTTTGTAAATGTCTTAAGTGTTTTAATATTTAAACTTCTCTTATATTTATCTATTTATAATTTTAAAAGTAGATGATATAAAATTCCAATTATACACTTATAAATAGTTGTATAAATATACTATTTATATATATACACACTTTATTTATATTTTTTCAATGTTTTTCATAAAACTGTTATATTAAAATTTCTATTTAGTAATTACTTTCATTAATTTATATAAATATGATCTTTTAAAGAAAATAATATAAAACAAATTATATACTAATAAAATCGTATGCATATATATTTTATATCCAATTTAATTTAAGATATTTATTTATTCTTTTAATTTCCAATTCAAATTCAATTTAAAATCAACTCATATATATATATATATATATATTCTTATTTAAACAACACATACTTAATTTGTTTTGAGAATAATAATTTTTCTATTTAAAATCTTCTTATATCTATACAATCATTACTATTTGTTTTTAAAAGAACAATTTGTAAATTTTAAGGAGATTATCAAATAAGTAAATATTTATTATCAAATTTATTTCTTCAATCTATAAACCAGTGTTTTAAATGGTTAAAATCATATAATCATCCAATTACCTAATGCCCAATAATCCGAGTTATCACAGAGAGTTGCCCTAGGCTTTAGATCGTATGTCAGGAGGTGTGGGTTGTCATAGCTGATATCGGAGCCTAGGTTTGGAATTCCTTGGGGATTAGGGTCATTTTGAAAGAATTTTCTAGAAATTTTATTCTAAAAGAAAGGTTTTTCAAATGTTTCCAAAAATGAATTTTCAAAGTGTGTGTGTATGTGTGTGTGTATATATGTATTTATATTCAAAAAAATTTGAAAGAGTTTTCCTAAGATTTTATGAGTATAACAAGAACAATGTCATCTTTATTCTAGCCTATGTTATCCATGGAAAGCTGCTATAAAATTGCTAATTCACAAATAGAGGACGAGCGATCCTTTTGGTTCAGTTTTAAGCAACACGGTTGACATTCTGGGCGTGAATGTCCCAATTTGGTTTTGCTAGTATCTTCAAGCATGGGAACACACCGAGTTTAACCCTAATAGTGGACCCATGGAGTGTGCACTTGGTACAGTTCCTTCCCACCCACCTATCATCGATTTTCCTAAGCTACGTGGAGGCTGATTCATACGTATATTCAAGAACATGGATTCATATTTGTGAGTGGATTTTTGGATTGATGGGTCTTACTGACGAGGTAAGGAGACAGTTTGTTACATGGTATTTACAAGGAAAGGCCCTGAATTGGTGGGATGTAGTTGAGGCGGGTACGGATAGGGAGAGATCTTTTGGGTAGTTTAGGAGATGTTATGAGATGAAGTTTCTTTCTAAAGCAGAGGATAGGGTGCAGTTAGAGAGGTTTATTCATCTGAAGCAAGGAGATTGTCGATAACAGAGTATGTCAATCAGTTCGAAGAGTTGGCTTGGTTCGGAATGGAGTTTATTAATGCCCTACACAAAAAGGGCCGTAAATTTGCTAAAAAGCTAAACCAACCCCTTCAAGGTTTAGCTCTTAGTCATATTCCCACTAGTGTGATGTATGAGGGTTTGGTGGAGATGGCCTTATTGAATAACATCTCCTCGGAGGAAGTAGAGCCCAAGAACTCTAAAGGAAAAGCACCACAATAGAAGCATCCCAAAGGATGATTAGGACCCAAGGGGAAAATCAAGAAGTAGGATATACATTGTAGGAAGTGTGGAAAGAAGGGCAATTTGTGAATGAGTGCAAAGCAGGTAGTTTGCAAATCAAGTGTTAGAATTTCAATTAATATGGGCACAAGAGGTGGAAGTGTCTAACACCTCAGAAAACCTCTACCAAGGTAGTTCCAGCTTATGCACTGGATGCAGTTCTTAGCTTGAGTGCACCTCCAATTGTGGACAAAGGGAAGAAGTTCATGATTGAATGTGTGTTAGCACTTTTTGGCTTATCCATTCATAATTTATTTTACATGGGGGCATCACAATCTTTTATCTCTAGTGGACTCATATATGAGTTTCACTTAACACTACCATGGTTACAGACCCTGTGGTTATATCAAACCTTATTAGAGGACCAGCTTATCTGTATTTGAAATGTAGGGGTTTAAAATTGTTAATTTGAGTTTGATTTTGGTTGCGATTCTTTTTGTCTTAGGATATTCTTGATTTGTGTTGATTTTGGCCATGGATTGGATGACGATATATTGGGCTATCCTACACTGTGATAAGAAGGTTGTTAGGTTTGGCACTTGAAGTGGACGTATTTTATATGTTTATTACGATCCGGAGGTTCAGTTATGTTGAGTTACCTATATTCATTAGACCTATCACATGTTATGCTAGATTAAGTTTCTGTGGTTAGAGATTACCCAAACGTCATTTTCAAGGCTACTGGCCTCCAACCCCAAAGAGAGATCGAGTTTCGAATTTAACTTATGGAGAACACTAGATCTGTTGCCTTACCCTTAAGGCATATGGTTCTTGGCAAGATACGCGAGCTAAACAAGCAAGTGAACGAGCTTTTGGAGAAGGGTTTCATTAGGAGAAGTTTTTTCAGACTGGGGAGCACCTGTCCTCTTTGCCACCAAGGCGGATGGTTCTCTGAGGCTTTGCATCGATTACGGGAATTGAATAAGCCGACAAAGATGAATCATTACCCATTGCCCCACATTGATAAACTCTTTGATCAATTGGTTGGAGAAAAGGTGTTTTCACAACTCGACTATTGGATTCCACAAGTTGCAGGTAGCTGATGATAGTATTCAGAAGACTACTTTTTGGATACTCGATGGATTTTATGAATGTTAGACTTGCCCATCAGACTAACCAATGTGCCCACCTATTTTGTTGATCTGATGAGTTGAGTGTTCAAAGGGTTGCTTAATAAGTTCGTTGTGATATTTACGGATGATATTTGGTCTATTAGAGGAGCGAGGAGGAGCATAGGATGCATGTGGAAGAAGTTGTCAATAGTCTTGTTGGGCAGAGTTGAAGGACGAAATTTTTTAAATGTCACTTTTTTTGCGAGGAGGTTTACTTTTTATGACAATTTGTCTCGAAAAGTAGGTAGGCAGTTGATCTGAACAAAGTTGCTATAGTTCAAGAATGGCACACGCCGAAGAATTCCACGAAAGTGAGGAGTTTCCTCGGTTTAATGGGCCATTGTGGGAAGTTCATTAAGGACTTCACTAAAATATTTTCCCCTCTGAACCGCCTGACCAAGAAGAATTTAGTTTTTTCGTGGGATGCAATGTGTAAGGATGCTTTTATTTAGCTAAAGCAGGAGTTGACTAGTCCACCTATTTTGGTATTACCCGATGGTACGAAGGCATCATCTGTATATGCTGATTCTTATAGTACGGTGTTAGGTGTGGTTTTGAAACAAGAAGGAAGAGTTGTAAGCTACACTAGTCAATAGTTGAAGATCCATGTGACAAACAATCCTACCCATGATCTAGAGTTGGCAGCCATTGTTTTTGCACTCTAGTCATATGGACAATATGAGCGGTTTGAGCTGTATACGGATCATAAGTCTTTGATGTATTTTTTCCAAAAAGATCTGAATTTGAGGAAACAGAGGTGGATGAAGTTTTTAGCATCATATGATTTCATATCTCATATACTTTAGGCAAGGGTAGTGTGATGGTCGATGCCTTGAGTAGGTAGCATGGACTATTAAGTCCTTTGTTCTTAGAGTGGAAGCACTTGGAGTTCAATTCTACGTTCGACATTCGACATTCGACCATCATCGGACATTGCTCTAGGATTGTTAGCAGGTTTGGATATTCAGCATACACTTATGGACTGCATTAGGCTTTGTAACTACCTTGATTTTGAGTTGCTCAAACAAAATAAATAGTGACTTAAATTGAAGAAATTAATATATAGAACGAATATTTTTAGGACTTACAAATAAATCAAGTGTTGAGGTGAAACCGAGAATTTAAGGAATTATTGGGTAAATGGAAACTAATGGTGTAAATTTCTTGTTTTAAAACTTGTTAAGAATGGGATAGTGTTTTCTAACAATTGTGTAAATTTATTTTGAATCAAAAATAAGTTTAATTGTGTTAAAAGCAATAAAAGTTTTGTATTTGCCTTTTTAGTGGAAATGGATCATTGTCATGTTTAAAAAATTAAAAGAAGGACAAAATAATTATTTAAAATATATTTCTTTCTTTTTAATTAAAAGCGAGAAGTTGAAATATAGCTTAGTGTTTTGTGTAAATTTTTAGAAGAAAAACCAATTTATAAAATAGTGTAAAAAGTTGAGAAAATGATTGTAAAAATACCTCAATTCTTTTTTTAACTAATGGGTTTGGGCTTAAGTTCAATTTGAGCCCATTTGTGTGTAAGTATGGTAATTTTCTCTCTTCTGTATTTGACCAAATGAATTATACGTTCATTTCCTCACTTACAGTAAACTAAAAAACCAAGTTTCCTCTTAACCTTAGAAACAAATCCGCCAAATTAAATCCAAGTAAAATTCTAGAAAATCCAATAAATTAAAGGTAATGTTTCAAACCATATTCTATTTTTAAACCGTTTTCATTCAATTTTAAAGTATTTAATACTTGTTGTTATTATTTTGGATTGAGATACTTTCTAAGGCTTACTGTTTGAGAATTTAAAGCAATTGCACTGAACTTTGCTACTAAATTGATGAAGAGAGGTTAAACCTCACATCTATCTCTAATTAATTTGCATAATGGAATTATTGGGTGTTGTGATTTTGTTTGGATGATTTTTGATTGGTTGATTGGCTGTATATATTATTGTAAACAGAGACTAAAAACCCTTTAAGGTATTTGGCTGTAAACACAAATTACCATCTCTTTGATAAACCTTCTGTGATGGGATGATAGTTAGTTGCATGGAAGTTATATTTATGGATTAAAAGTTTGCAAGTACAAGAGCCGAGATTTTCGTAAAGCATACCAAAGTTGTAAGCGTCGACGGTAGGGAGGACTAATACCTAGAGCTCAAGCACCAGTCGACCGATCTATGATGACCGATCGATCGGTCAACACCTGGAACGTGAGTTCTAGGTGCTATCTCCTCCACCCTTTTGTCTTGCTTGAGCCCAATTTTGTTTCATTTGTTTTAATTTGTTTCTTTCATTGTTTAAAGCTTATTTGTGATGATTTCCTTGCTCATTTCTGAGTTGTTTGAATCCCACTTTAATGCCCTTGTTTCTATAGAGATCTTACTCTATGTTACTTTGCCAAATACACTATTTTGATTGCACCAATTTACAAAGCTCTTTTCAAAGGAAATACCTTTTACAAAATAAAGTGTTTTCTATATATGTATATCTAAAAATATATATTTTGGATAGAAAGGATTATGGAAAATATGTATATATAAATACTTATAATTTCAAAGTAGTTAAGCAAGTTTTTAAACAAATATAGACATAAACTAAGTCATGTTTCCTAAATATATATCGTCAGCCTTTTCAAAACTAATATTTCAAAGTCAATTTCAGAGCAAAAAAATTTCTAAGCAAAATCGCATTCTCACTCAAATGAGAAATCGAATTGAAAGGTTTAGTAAAACAAGTGGTACCGAGCGTTTTGTTTATTTCATCGGTTAATTTTTTCTTGTTCGATTGAACATTTATTTACACATGAATGGGAATTCTTAAATTACAGTAAATATTCAAGTAAACCCATGTGGTATGGGATGCACGATCGTTACTCGAATGATTACTATTTGGAGGTACATTACATTTATTAAGTTGTGTTTACTAACCTACGATAGTGTTCGAGTAAACCCCTGTGGTATGGGATGCACAATCCTTACTTGAATGATTACTTTTTAAAGTATATAACACTTATTTCGGTGAGTTTACGGGCTCATCCTTCGGTGATCCGTTTATAAGCGGATTAATTGGGTTTCCAAGCCCATCTCGCAGTACTTGTTTACAAGCGAGTTATAACTTACAAAGTGCTCGTCTCTTGTGTTAACGCATGAAGTGCTTATCATTTATTGTAGCTTTCGAAGTGTTCGCTATTAGTTTTGACTTGCGAAGTGCCCATCTCTTATGTTGACTTGCGAGGGCCTTATTTATTGACCTGCGAAGTGCTCCTTTATGATCATTGACTTGCGAAATGCTTGTCTATCGCTTGCTTATGATTGTAAATTAGATGCTACTATTGTGATGGCTGCTATGATTTTGATGATTGCCATGGATGGGCATAATTTTAATTTGTGTTATGGAATTTATAAGAATGTCTTATTATGTTTAGTGAAGTACAGTATATGGAGATTTATATCCTTGATGATTTTATAAGCTTATTATTATGAACTTACCTTTTATGATAATTAGAGATTGTATAACCCGTTGATTATTTTTATAATACTCGGTTCGGACCGAGACTTGAATGGTACATGGACTTAGTGACCTTGGATGTTAGCTAGCTTAAGAAGTTATATATATGAGGTCACCTATATGCTGATGTATCAATCGAGTCTAGCTTATATATTTGTTGTATGTTTGTTTATGTTATAGACTTTTGTAGTCATATATATATATATATATATATTTGAGACCTATCATTGTCATATATATATATATATATATATATATATATATATATATGTGAGTAACAGGTTAAGGTTTCTTAACTTTCAAAAACCTTTAGAAAAGAAAGGTATCACGTAAGACTTCCCACACATAAACATGGAAAAGTTTTTACCTTACGCTAACCAAAACATTTGATAGGAAATCCGATGATATTATAATAGGTCTGGGGTTTTCAAATAAATAAGAAATAGCTGAAATTGTTACATCTATTAAATTCCAGCTACTAGCCATAAGAGTGGGTAATACAATCAAAACCGTTGGCACTTATTGGATTTTGGATTCCATACAATGGCAGGGCTACCGGGGTACCGCCCGTCACAGTACGTGGCCTAGATCAACGTATCGAGGAGTATGCCCGCTCACCTGGAACACAAGGCCGGACCCATTCCGTACTGAACAGTTCCGAACAAGACAACCCCACGGTTGTAGCTAGCAACCGCCCACACAGCCGAATGTAAGGGACCTCTAGACAGGGGTAAATATCGCTCTCCAGTAGGGGCTACCCACGAAGCCTTGCTGCACCTCCCCTGTTTTAGCCATTCCCGGTTGATGAGGCTTGAGACTACGATTACCTTTAGTGAACACATCACTTAGAATGCTCATCGTCCACCTGACGATGTTCTAAAAGCATTCAATCCATACAAGTTCGTTCAGGTTCGAACGAAACCGAAGGCATTATCTCGTTACACTTATTTTGGAATCATCCTCAGAGTTAACGACAATACCCTTGCACTCTGAATCACCATCTCGAGCCTATAAGAACTAGTTCCGTCAAACTCATCACAGAATCACCCCTAGAGTTATACTGACATATAGTCCTTACACCTCGAGTGTTCACAAAGCTCCACGTTGATTCACGACCTAACGTTTAATTGGAATCGATGTGGTTTTCGGATATCCAAATATGGAAACCCGATCTCTGTCTCATCGAAATCCAAAGCGTCTTTTAGGTCCAAGTTGTTTTAAAGTTAAAACAATTCAATTATCTATATACACACAAATAGATAACTCACATATCATAACTGATAATCAACATTATCAAATAACAGGTAATCCACATCTAAATAGGTAATCCATATCATTATCACAATAGATAATCTATGTTATCATCACAATGCAACTAAGCATTCATACCACACAACATTACTTATCTCATTTCTGAGACCACAATCATTCAAGACAATCAATGTTATTCATTCATACATAAGCAATGGTTTATCCAATCCACATCTATAATTAATTTAAAGTGAATTTAATTAACTATCTCTATCTCTAATTAATTTAAAGTAAATTAAATTAATTACTTCATCTTTAATTAATTTAAAATAAATTAAATTAATTACTCATCAATATATATCTTGCTTACTCAACCATTTAATTGATTACAATCAATAAATCATTCATTATTAATCACCTTAATTAATCATCCTTGATTAATTACCCTTAATTACATTCATGTAATTATCCTTAATTAATTTCACAAATTAATTATTCTCAACCAAACAGTAACTAACCTTTAATTACTTCAATTAATTAATTAACGATAATTAATTACCTTGATCCTTAATTAGTTATATTAATTAATTACCTTTAATTACCTATTATTGATTAATTAATCATAATTAACAATCTTTAACTACATCATTAATTATAATAATTAAAGATCCTTAACTATACTTAATTAATTATCCTCTTAAATAAATTACCTTAAGTAATTAATTAATCATCCCAGATTAATTACATTCAGTAATTAACTAACTTAATTACTTTATTAAAACAAATTAATTATCCTTTAATTAATTTCTTATTTAATCCCTTGATTAATTACTAAGTAATTTAATCCAAATTACTTCATTCTTAAACATCTTCATTTAATTACAAACTGTAATTATTAATCAATTACTTAGCTAAGTAATTTCCAATCCATTAATTACATATAGTAATTATCTTTAAAACCCAAGTGTTTAAAATTAATTAAAACTTAATTAATTAAAATAAACAATCACATTTAACTTAATTAATTATCTTAAGTAATTAATTTCTTAATTACTTCATTAAGTAATTATACTCAAACCATTCACAAATGATTATTATTAAATTAATTAATCAAATTAATTATAAAAATTAATCACATTAATTAATTGTTAAATAATCCTGGTTAATGACCTTCATTAACCATTCTCTAATTATTTTCATTAAGTAATTAACTTAGATTAATTACGAATTAAATTATCTCTAATTATCCATTAATTAAAGTCTAATTTATTTAATTAATTAACCTTGATTAAAACTTAATTAATAATTCCTTAATCGTTAGTTTAAAAATCTAATTAATGATCTTAATTTTAAATTGATTAATCATTAATCAATATCTATTAAACCTTAATCAATAATCAATTAAATTAACTAACTATTCCTAAATTACCTTATTAATTAAATAAATTTTCAAAACATTTATCTTAATTAATTTAAGATAAAACATTTCTAAATTTTGTTTTTTTAATAACAAAATTTATTTAAAACAAAGTACTTTTGAAAAAATACCTTTAAATTCCATTTTAAATATAAGTTTTAAAATAACAATAATTTAAACTTGTCAAAGTTTAAATAATTTAAAACTTTTTAAATTACATGACAAACAAGTGTTTGTCTTAGAATTTAAATTCATAAGAATTTTTGAACACCAAAAACTCATTTCAAAGTTTCTCTAACATCAATTTATTTTTAGTTTAATACTTCCAAATTGAAACCTTCTTTTAAATTTAAAAACTGAAGTTCATTTTTAAATTTAAGATTTCCAGATTTAAATTTTATTTTAAATCTTGCTCACATTTTACAAACTTCAATTTAAAAGATTTAAATTACTTCTTAAAATAATGTAGTTATACAAGTTTTAAGTTTAAAACCTTATTTCCTTTATTTTTTTTATTTAAAACTGAGATTTTGAATTAAACTTGAGTTTCTAAAATTCAAACTTGAATTTAAATTTAATTTAAACTTTCCTTAACAAAAAACTTAAGATTTTTAAAATTTAAAAACCCAGATTTAACAGGTTTCTGTAGCCTGAAAAAAAACAGAGTAAACCCGAGAAACCCCTAAAATTACTTCGAGACAAATGCACCTCTACTCCGAGTCAACAGCCAACCTACTACGAGCAACTCATCAAAACTTCCCCTGTTCCACAAGCAAACCTAACATCACCAGACATCTCATCGCCATGCATATGCACGACGACTACCGCCTCCACTGATCATCAGAGGTGATCACACTTCAACTAGAAACACACCGATGCCTAAACAACATCATTAGATTGAACCGTTAATCAACAGATCAAATTCAACCCCCCATTTCAAAACCTGGAACAGAAAATAAGGTTTTCTGTTTCAAACCTATCAACGACGAACTTACGCCGCTCCGACCACCAGACCATCAACCCCTCCGGCCACGAACTCATCCACACACCAACTATCGATCCTCAAAAAATCATAGCACTCGATCCATCCTTCACCTAGAAATGATCCAATTCTTAAAACCCATCAAACTAGGGTCAAACATTTAAAATTCAAACTTCATCCACTCTACTAAGTTTTAACCACATCTCTGATTTTTTTGAGCATCTCCTATACCTTCTTCATCACTCAGAAGAAACCCAACGCTTCTCAATCCATGAATCAACAGAATTTGCTAAAGATCCATTTTTAGTTCAACTCTAAACTGCAACTTAAACTAACACCTCAAAATCCTAATACTTGATTTAAAAATCAAGTTTCAATTAGTACTTTTAATTTATGAAACTGAATTACAATATTAATATGATTGGGTTTTTTTTTAAATTTAACCTGCACTGATGTTTCTTATGTTTCCCGGAGACAACTACTCATATTTAACTTACTTAAAGTTTAATTATCATCTTCAGACAGTTAAACAACTCCACTAAGTAAATTTCATCATATCATAAAACCAATTAAAAGATAAAGTTTAAAATAAAAATTTGCCTGGAAAATCAAGAAACAGAACAAGTAATAGAAGCAACAGCATGTACACATTACATTTTCATTAATACACAGCAATACTATTTATATCAAACAATCTAGCATGCAATCCTATTTTTAACTTTAAAATTTAAAATGTTACTCACCTTTTAAATGCAGAGCTTCTGTTATACCCTTTTGAATTTTGCAGAATAAAATGCAGGCAAGATCTTTGTTTTTAAATCTGAGTTGCAAACCCTGTTGAAATTTGAAATGCTCATGTTTCCTGACTAAAACCACTTGCATGCAGATGCTTGAACATGCTTCAATTAAGGTTGTGTAGAGAAAAAAAATGCAGACTTGCTCTATTTCCAAATGCATGCAGATTATTTCATCTCTAGGTTTTAAAAACAGAATGCAGGCCCTATTTGATTTTGAGGAAGTTGAGTATGCAGATTTTCTGGATTTTGAGGAAGTGCAGATTTTTATGAGTAGTTTTGATATGGAGATGCTTTGAAGTTTACTGATTTTTAGACTTGTACATGATTTGAATATGCAGGGTTTGATTATTAATATGAAAATTGAGTTTTGATCTTAAAGAGGTGTTTTTGATTTGGTATTGAATATGAAGAAATTTGAAGAGGAGTTACTGTTTTTAGACATGAAGAGTTTTAAAGTTTTCTTTTTGATTTAGGAAATGGACAAAGAAAGTATTGATGAAGATGCAAGTTTATATAAATGAATTTTCAGATTTTATCAAATAAAAGAAAATTAAAACAAAATTTACACTTGTAAAAATTATTCAACACTTGTCAAATTGTTATGTTAATTTTTGAACACTTATTAAATGAATGAAATTAAGAGATCACACTTGTCCCTTTAAAATAATTAGTACTTAATTTACAAATTAATGTGTGTATTAAGCCTAATTTTAATTTGTTAGTTAATATTTGAATATGTATATAAATTTATAAATAAAAGCAAACCATGTTTATAAACAAAACTTATACATATAAAAATTAAAACAATTAAGATTTATACTTTGGAATTTAAATTCAAATTAAATTCCAAGTCAAATATTTTAAAATCAAGTTATGTTTACAAATTTAATTTGAAACAACAATTGCAAATTTTATTCAAAATCTATTTATAAAAACAATACACTATTAATATTGTTTTTTTTATAAATATCTTACTATTAAATTAAAATCATTTTAAAAGAAATTATATTTTTATCAATAAATTATCTATTTTATTAAGCCATAAAACCTATTTCGGTTAATTCATTCTAAATTTAAAACTCAAGCCAAATTATTTTAAACATTTAATATTTTTTCTTATCAATTTTAAAATCATATATTTATTTATTAAATAGTTTTAAAAACTTAATACTAATTTAAATCAAAATTTCCAAATTAAAATGTATATATTAGAATTTTAAAACATGATTCACTTATTACTTTTAAACCAAGATTTATTTATTTAACTTTGAAAAGCTAATATTAAATAAATACAAATTTTCCAAATTACTACAAATATTAAAACTAGAAAATATGCTTTATTTATTAAAATTAAAACAATGCTAATCTATTTAAAATATAACCCATATATTTTTGTTGAAAATAGAAACCAATTTATTATTTTTAAAAGATAAAATAACCAATTTAAATATTTATTGAAGATGATTATTAAATCTATTTGAATTATTATAAATAAAATATCAATATCAATTTAATTTTTAATATAGATTATTAAATTGATATTGTTAAAAATTCCGGGATACTGTAATCCTTCCCCTTTAAAAGAATTTCGTCCCCGAAATTTAAAACAAAGGTAATTTAATAATCTCATTAAAGATTTAATTTTAAAACATAAGCATATATCAAACATACGCTAACAACCAATTTAACCAATCAAACAAATCTAATTATCTAGACAAATTCTGGATAAAATTTCATCGAGTTTCCCCTAGTGTATATACCGGGATACTCGCTCCAGAGAATCCAAACAATCAATACTATGAAGCTACAAAGCTTCTATTCATCTATATCTATAACACTAGATAAGATATCAGACTACAGACGAGTCTGACTCAACAACCAAAACTCCAGAACTGCTGGTTCCACAACCAGAGATACATCATACACGTATTCCCTTAGAGATACGTGAAACCCATCGAATCCCAATTATTCAAACTGGCAATCCAATCCTGTAGATCAATCACTTATTCTCCAAGATCACAGAAAAGATCCAAAACACTTCAGAGCTAGCTTCTCAGCCTTACACAATCTTAAAGCTCCTTTACGATCGGAGAAAACTTATCCAAATCAAATCTCCGACTTTAGAATCCAAATTCCTCGGTCTCAAATCCACAAAACTCTTTGGACGATCCTGAGCTGTCTACAACCTTACTGATCATCTCAACCTTTGCTGATGCCTCTAGAAGCAAACAAAACCAATCAACACAACAAAATGATCTCCTCAAGATCAACCAAGACCAAGAACTCAAACTCTACTCCTTAACATCAGAAGACAACAACTTCTTCTATTCGAAAAAGAAAAGCAGATACACTTCCGAACTGTTTCCGCTGCTCAACTCTGATTCTAAGTAGAAGAAAATGCTGAAGAAGAACACGAGCACAAACTGGACAACACATCCTAGAATATGGTTCAACAGATCCATAAGAAAAATTCAGAAGTTCCTCCAAAACTCTGTGCTGCTACACCAACTCAATCTCCTGGAACCATTCTTCTATAAAACTGAACCACCGGTACCTCTCTTGGAATTCCAAACGATAAGAAAATTCAATCTCCAGATGCGGGCAAAATTCTGGCTTCTCTGAAGACATCCAGAAAAACTCAGATAACCCAAGAGAACACTCAAACAATCGCAAGTCACTTTTGCGATCCACCCAAACTAAATCCAAGGAAAACTGTTCTCCCTTTACCAAATAGAACAACTTATACTCAACTAGCCAATCCATCGAAGAAACTGGTCCACTCTGCTGCTTCTGAACTCCACTCCAGAAAAACTGCTAAGCCCGAAGATCTCTTGCCAACACACAGAACACTTCAAGCTGCACCGCTGCCACAGATGCCAAAGAATTCCAAATCAAAGCTCTTCGAGAAACTCGAACTTCAAAACAAACACAAACACTGGCAGAACACAGCTACAACACTGAAGCAGACTCACCTCCTTAACTTATTCCAAAGAAAACATCTTCGGGAACATCCATAATCACTGCATCTCATCACGCAGCTACTACTTCCTGAGGTATCAAAATACCATCACTTGTTTCTGCCTAGCCAACAGATCCAAACTCTACTCATCCAACTTCAAAAATGAACTCCGAACCTTAACAGGTTTCCTTCAGAGATAAATGAAATCCTTACACCAAACTACAAAGATTACTCGAGACGGTATTAGGTCTACAGTCTCGACAAATACACTTCCATCCTCAAACATTCAAACTCCAACCAATGGTAGTCGTGTTACACACACTACTACCCCATCTACCTTTATAACTTATATTGGAAAACCTGAACAGGTAACCCAATAGATAGGTAGAAATAAATATATTTATATTTAAAATTACAAATACGCTCTCTCAAGAAAGACACCACTACAGAGCCTAGGTATTCACTCAACCTAATGCTCTGATACCAACTGAAACGACCCGACTTTCTTACCACAGAAAAATGCATCTTTTTAAGAAAGAAAGGGATAGAAAAGAGAAAAGAAAGAAGAGAAGAAAGAAGTAACATCAGAATCTAAACAGCGGAACGAATAAATTATATTAATAACATAAATATTACATAGTTTACAACAATTATCAGAGTTACACAGATAACACAACACATACTAGACAGTTATAAACACCTGTCTAGTTATACAACTCAATATAGTACAAGAAACAACTCAGAGAAATCAACACGGCGGAATACTACATATCTACACGCAGAAGCCTCCTGCTCCATTGCTCCTCCACAATTCGTCAAAGCTAACCAGTATCCCTTGGCTACTCGTAAAAATTTGAGTACCTAAGAGTTTAAGAAAACAAAAGATAAACTCCGGGTCAGACATGGGTCTGGTATGAGTAACAGGTTAAGGTTGCTTAAATTTCAAAAACCTTTTGAAAAGAAAGGTATCACGTAAGACTTCCCACATATAAACATGGAAAAGTTTATACCTTACGCTAACCAAAACATTTGATAGGAAATCCAATGATATTATAATAGGTCTAGGATTTTCAAATAAATAAGAAATATCCGAAATTGTTACATCTATTAAATTCCACCTACTAGCCACAAAAGTGGGTAATACAATCAAAACCGTTGGCACTTATTGGATTTTGGATTCCATAGAATGGCAGGGCTACTGGGGTACCCCCCGTCACAGTACGTGGCTTAGATCAACGTACCGAGGAGTACACCCGCTCCCCTACAACACAAGGCCGGACCCATTCCTTACTGAACAGTTCCGAACAAGACAACCCCGCGGTTGTAGCTAGCAACCGCCCACACAACCGAATATAAGGGACCTCTAGATAGGGGTAAATCTCGCTCTCCAGTGGGGGCTACCCACGAAGCCGTCGCTTTCGGATAGTTATGAAAAAGAAGAAAGAGATAGAAGAAGAAGAAGAAGAAGAACAGAAACATCAACAACTCACATTCGCAGCGGATAAAATATAATAATACATAATAATATCTTACAAAAGAATACTATATATGCCGATTACATTTAATATACATTAAAGTTTCACATTATATACAGTCACAGAATATTTACAATTATCATGTCTCAGATTAACAATAATATAAATACAGCGGAATACTCTATACGATATTGCCATCCAGCTCGTGTAACGACAGCGATTTTTCGTCCACGAACACCGACATCAATACATCCACTGTATCAACTGTCGACCAATCGAAGGCCGGAAAACCATACCGTTATGGTTAAAGAAGAAGAAAAAGATAGAAGAAGAGAGAAAAGATAGGATAGAACAGAAAACAGCAGAACAATATCAGAATCTCACAATTCGCAGCGGAACAACATATAATAGATAAATGAATAATCTTTAAACAAAGAACTATATCAGTTATTACATTACATAACATTTCATCACATCATCAAATTAGAGTGTACAACAACAAACAACGGAAAAGAAATACTATATACTAGTAATACGCCATGCCATCCAGCTTGCCTCCTGCAACTCCTGAATTCCAGAATATCCTGATAAACCTTAACTCTTGACTGCCCGTGTGGAAATTGGTGGGCACCCAGAGTTTAGGAAGGAAAAAAATAAACTCCGAGTCAGTCATGTGACTGGTGTGAGAACTCAAAACAGTTTATTTTTCTTATTTTTAAAACAAAATAGAGGAATATTTTTAAAGTCAATTCGCAATGTTTTTGAAAATGTAACTACCATAAGACCTCCCACCACACACACAATGCAAACGCAGACTTGGAGGAGATTTCTTCTTATGTTAGTCAAAGATGCTTACTACGCAAAATCAAATCAATTTTGATATTATTATTAGTGCATAGTGTAGAAAAAATTTCGAAAGTAGAATATAAATCTTAGCCAGCATAGGTACCATTATATTATGCCTACTATAGCTACCATATTAGATGGCAGGTTCTACAACTAAAACCTTACAAGGCTCGTATTGTTTCTTTGGATTTCCAACAAATGGTCAGGCCAAGGAACTTCCCATTGCCACATGAGAACGCCTCTGGAAGGACGTCCCCGAGAACCTAACCGGATCTCTCCTAACACAAGGCCGGGTTACCTTTCAAACTAGGTAACAACTGACACGAGTATGCCATCCCCCGGTCCTTTGGGACCTTTATCCGAGCGCTCGTAACTAACATCACACCAAAATAATAAAGTGTTTCAACATGAGTAAGTATCTGGGCTCCATACCATGATACCACCCTTTTCCATAAGGAAATGCACATACCCTAAGGGGCGCTACCCCCAATAACCTTGCTGCATTTTTCCTGTTTTGACCATTTCGGGGTGTGAGGCTCGACGAAGTCTCATCCACAAAGCCACGCTTTATACAAAAGCCGTGCTTTGGGTCCACAAATGATCAAAGAAATGATTATAGAGATAAGTGATCAAACAAATGATCATATCACAAATGATCAAACAATGATCATTTCACAGCAACACTCAGCATGTCACATTACCAAATTGGGAATATATCACTAATACCCTTCAACTACATGACCTCTGAGCTCGTACGTCTCAGAGAAGGGTGTTAAGCTAAAAGAATAAATTCTCCGCCACCAACAGAAATATATTTGAAAGAAATCAGCTTTATATCTCAATTTGTAATGTCAGACATACTATCCATACAAGTCTATTCCGGGCTCGAACAGAACCGAAGGCACTTACAAAGAAGTCCTTGCAATCTGAATATTCACTAATCACGTTCGGACTTCCCATCACATATGGAGTCTCTATACCGTAGCTACTCGGTGCAAAGACAATCGACGAGTTGTCCTTTCGCTTTTGAAAATATCCGGTCTTCAACACCGGTCTTCAAATGCAATTCATAACGACATATCACATATTCGGAATGGGTTATACGACCCCATGGTCCTTTCCCGGCTAACCCGAATAGTGAGCGCTTATTCAAAATTAAGTGTGGCATTCAAATTCAAACAAATCACAACAAATACCCATTCAAAGGTAAATATTGATAGTCGGTTATTGAACTATCAATGGATATGCACAACATCACCAGATTCCAAATAATTTTCCAAATTATTTATTTCCTAAAAATATCTTTACAAGATATATAATTTCAATACCTCAAAAATAAATCAATATTTATTTTTAAACAAATTCCCCTTTCTTTTATAAATTCCATAGTGAATTTATATTTCACAATATCTACTGATATACGATTTTAAATAGGTTTCAAATATTCATTTTCAATTTATCTTCAAAAAGATAAATTCTCAAAACATTTCATTTCACATTGGAAAAACATTTCCATACTTATTTATTAAGTAATTCACAAATCATTTTATTTTCTACACTTGGAAAAATATTCAATATACTTAAATCTAAATTAAGTATATATTTCATTCTTTAAGGAAATCATTCTCTTAAACATATTTATTTGGGCCAAAACGAATGTTGCGTAAAACATCGTTACGACAACCCAAAATCACCAGTATAGGGATTCGAAATTAAAATAGATATATAAATCCCAATACTATACAAAACATTTCCTTTCAGAAATCATTTACTATAACAACAGTGTAATAGTCCACCATTTCCTTCTATTTCTCGAAAACGTCTATTTCAACAATGAATGTTGAAATCTATGGTTTCGAATCTCAACACATTTTGAAAACATCGTTAGATCATTTAATTCTATTTAAAATATCACATCCAAAACATTTTCTTTAACATAATATTCACTATCCAAAACGTGAATATACTTCGTTAACCAACTTCATCATTTCTATTCATTTTATTTTAAAGGATTATTCACTGTCTAAAACGTGAATATAACTCCATTAATAAGTTACAACAATTTACTTATCAAATAAGTCGTTTGCGAATTTATAAAACAATGTTTATAAATTCCATTTCTATTTATTTTATAACAACTTCCTTTTATAAATCTCCTTTATTAACCTATTCGATTTATAACTCAATTATAAACCAAAAGTTCATAATTTTAGTTAAATATTTACAATTTATTTGTTTGCAAAATCGTTCCTTTAACAACCCAAATTATAAATCTTATAACTTATAAGATTCATTTATTTACCCAAATCTATTCCTTTAATAACTTCACAAATTTTATAAACCTACTGCTTATAAAATTCCATTTATAACTTCACCGTTTATAATTCTATAAATTTCATTCATTTATGAAATTCATTCACAATTCATTCTAACACTTATAAAAACTCGTTTTATAATTCAAATATTTTAATTTATAAATTATCAATTTATAAATCTTTTATATTAATCAATTTATATTATTATTTCAAAACGTCTTCGAAGTCCTTTATAATTTCATCATTTTGATTTATAAAATAATTAAATTTTATAAATCCTAATTTTAAACTTTTCACAATAAATTCAAAAATCCCGGTTTAAACCATTTTATAAAATCATTAACCCCATATTTTCAAAAATTAACTTTTAACTATTTTTCTCAAAAATCATAATTTTTATAACATTAAAATTATAACGTTTATTTATTTAAATTGAATCAATTCCAAAAATATTTTATAACATATACTCTTCAAAAATCACATTAAAAATCCTTTTAAAATTCCAAAATTTGGCCCAATGATGCTACATACCAAATAGTCAATCACGACAACAACGATATCAAATATCGATATGATAATCAACAAATATCAAAATATCCATAATCAAATAAATACTGCTGAGGAATCCAGTTGGATCCCTCCAACCTATTTTCCTGCATCCAAAGATGTTAGCACAATGCCAATTCCGTTCCAGTATGAAATTATCGCGGTATATGGGATTTAAAATATAATCCGCTTAATAGACGGCGCAATAGGGTCTCATCCGCTATATAATGCGGGAAATCAACTCCAAGTACATAAATAATACAAATTTCACTGTACTGTGAAATATTCGCGGTATATTTTTTTAATAAATAACCTCCGCTTACTAACGGCGTATAATGTCAATTTTAACAATCAATAGATAACAATCATCATTCAAACATACATTCAAGAATTTTAAATCTAACTATTTAAAATAAAAATCGAAACCGATTCGATTGAGTGAGAAGTTCTCACCTTGATTTCAATTTTGTTTTAGCAATTTATTTCGAATAAAATTAAACAGACGTTTAATTTTACCCGAAATTCTCACTAACTCCAAATGACTCCAATCCATTTCCATAGCGTAGTTCTCGATAATACGATTCCAACGCAATTGGTTTCGTGCGTTTTCGACCTCGTATGAAAAAGATACGAATTTTAGAAGTTACACGAATTTATAACTATATAATTACAACCTTTATTCAATTTATTAACCCTCAACCTAATCACAGCCGTGCATTTCCTTGTTTCCAGATCAAGGCCATTCTTCTTGTTCTTCTTCCATCACGCGATGCTTCCAGTTGAATGTCGTATACATGAACCCATCAAGCTTCAAATTAGGGTTCCAAATCGCGACCTCTTGCTTCACTTCCACGACGATCAACAAACACCACGTCGAAGCCCTCACTTTCACGCATCACCACGCCCAGGCCGGCACCACTCGGTTCCATCATGGCCTTGAAAAATGTGTATAACAGCCGCGTCTTCCAACTGAAATTGCCATTGATCCACTCAACGAATTTCGATCACAACCGTTGGTTTTAAAGATCTCGAGGAGATCTACAATTTTGTAGTTGACATCTTTTTGAGTTAATGTGTAGATTGAGAGAAAATTGGAGGAGAAGCATGAAATTTTCTGGCCGTGCATCAGGTAGGAGGCGGCGGCTAGGTTTCTGAAACCCTAGGTTTTATTTTTTTGCAAATTTATGAAGAGGGGGGGCTTATATAGAAAAATACGCGAACACTATTCATCCCGGATTTTCCGAACTCCAAACGAAGCGTGTCGGTTGGCATTTCTAAGGTTCACCCCGCGTTCCGAACACAATGGAACGTGTTTCGAGAGCTAATTCGATCATCTGTGCAAGTTATGGCAATAAACGTTCGATTTAAAATTAAACCGATTAAACGATTTTCTAGGCGTTTTGGCTTGCACCGGACAAACGGTAAATCCAATTGACACGAAATTTGAAACCATACAATAATATCACATTACGGATCCGATGAAACTAGTTTCGTCAAAATCTGAGACTGTTTGTAAAACGGCTAATTTCACTAGTCGATTAAATATTAAATTATTCAATTTTCACAAATAAATTTTAATTCGATTTTAAAAGTTCTAAAATATCATTCTAACTCCAATATGATAAAATAAAATTTTACAAATCATTTTCAATCATATTTAACCCAATTTTCAGTTATTTCTGTATTTCACATATTAAATTATCGATTTAATTATTCAATTAAATCCAATTATTCGAAATAAAATTTATTCGACTTATAAATTTCGCTTATTAATATTTAAAATTAATTAAATATGAAAATTTAAATTAATAAAAATTCTAAGTCGTTACATACTTCCCCCCTTAAAAGAATTTCGTCCTCGAAATTACCAAGTAAGAAAAATTGCAGAATCTATTACTTTCCCAAAAATCCATAGTTAAATTTCTTACAATACTTTACTAAGTTTCCAAATCATACTTAGTTATCTTTTCAAAAACAAACTATCTTGTTTGACTTTCAACTCCAATATCAAAGTTAAAGTTTTCAAAATTTTCCAATTTTCTCAAATTTTTTCTAACGCCTTAAATTTTCGGAAAAATTCGCCATAGTCTCCTTTGCGCGGCTCGATCCGAAAAAAAAATGACAGTATATATATATCACAAATATACATCTCATCAAGTGATGAGGCATCCCGCAGGGAAAAAAGTATAAAAGTACGGTATTTAATCCGAGATATGTACATTATATTTTATTAGCGAGCATATACGGCTAATATAGCGCGAAAGCGAGCTCCAAATGCGAAGCAAACGCGATCCGCACCTACTAAACACTCAACAAACATATGAGAAACAGGTATATAGACAATAGTATCGATATACAACATATAGCAACATAATAACTATATATGCCAACATAGCAAATGTAGTAAAAGTAATATATTCAACCATCAACCAACTATCATCCAACTAGCATTCATAACCAATAAATATTCACTCATATTCTCATTAATATTCAATGAAATGGGTTTTCAATTTAAATCACATTTGATTCATTAACAGTGGATGTTTTTACTAACATTCATTCTCAATTAGTTTATATTCATTAATCCATATTCAAGTTGGTTCACTTCCAAATCAAATTCAATTCTATTTAAGATTCACTTAACTTCCAATTTGATTTCAATTACTTCAACTTCCAATAACATTAGATTTTAATGAATTTACACCTACATTCATTATTTCATACCAATTATTTTCATTCACTTGATTAACATTTAATCCATTAATTCAATTCAATTACAAAAGTTGAATTTCATTTATATAACTCAAGTTCATATCTATCACTTAACTTTAATAATTTACTTTGATACCAAAATCAACATCATTCAACATCTCTTAAGTTATACTTCATTTTATAAACATCACTTGGTTTTACTTAACTTAAATTCCCACTTATAAATCAATTCAGCTTCCAAATTCTAAAATAAATTTCCATTTAACTTTAAATTCATTTTTATTTACAACTCATATTCATAAATATATTCATATAGTTTCACTTCTTATATATATAAGTTTATTTCACAATTGTAAATCACTTTAATTACAATTCAATTCTTATAATTCTTTTTACTTATACAATTATTCCTTAATTCAGATTATTCAAACAACCAAACAATCTACTTATATACACTTTAATAATTCTGAAAAATTATTCCTTTATATAAAAATATAATCAAGGTAAAATTATTTCATTTACCCAATTTAAAACAATACTGTGTCGGTTTACCTTGTTTCAGAGTTTAGAAACCCCTATCTACGATAGTTAGCCAGACTACATCGACCGGAATCTATAAACAATCAACCGATAAGTCAACATAATACAAAACAATTTTATATTCACTAACAAATACGCTCTCATAGCTATTATTACACTCAAACTCATTCTAGAGTACTACTGACTCTATCTCTAATGAGTAATACCCAACAGAGTCATGGTTGTCGCTTAACCATATGCTCTGATACCAAATGTAACGACAGCGATTTTTCGTCCACGAACGCCGACATCAATACGTCCACTGTATCAACTGTCGACCAATCGAAGGCCGGAAAACCGTACCGTTATGGTAAAAGAAGAAGAAAAAGATAGAAGAAGAGAGAAAAGATATGACAGAACAGAAAACAACAGAACAATATCAGAATCTCACAATTCGCAGCGGAACAACATATAATAGATAAATGAATAATCTTTAAACAAAGAACTATATCAGTTATTACATTACATCACATTTCATTACATCATCATTATCAAAGTGTACAACAACAAACAACGGAAAAGAAATACTATATACTAGTAATACGCCATGCCATCCAGCTTGCCTCCTGCAACTCCTGAATTCCAGAATATCCTGATAAACCTTAACTCTTGACTGCCCGTGTGGAAATTGGTGGGCACCCAGAGTTTAGGAAGAAAAACAATAAACTCCGAGTCAGTCATGTGACTGGTGTGAGAACTCAACACAGTTTATTTTTCTTATTTTTAAAACAAAATAGAGGAATATTTTTAAAGTCAATTCGCAATGTTTTTGAAAATGTAACTACCATAAGACCTCCCACCACACACACAATGCAAACGCAGGCTTGTAGGAGATTTCTTCTTATGTTAGTCAAAGATGCTTACTACGCAAAATCAAATCAATTTTGATATTATTATTAGTGCATAGTGTAGAAAAAATTTCGAAAGTAGAATATAAATCTTAGCCAGCATAGGTACCATTTTATTATGCCTACTATAGCTACCATATTAGATGGCAGGTTCTACAACTAAAACCTTACAAGGCTCGTATTGTTTCTTTGGATTTCCAACAAATGGTCAGGCCAAGGAACTTCCCATTTCCACATGAGAACGCCTCTGGAAGGACGTCTCCGAGAACCTAACCGGATCTCTCCCAACACAAGGCCGGGTTACCTTTCAAACTAGGTAACAACTGACACGAGTATGCCATCCCCCGGTCCTTTGGGACCTTTATCCGAGCGCTCGTAACCAACATCACACCAAAATAATAAAGTGTTTCAACATGAGTAAGTATCTGGGCTCCATACCATGATACCACCCTTTTCCATAAGGAAATGCACATACCCTAAGGGGCGCTACCCCCAATAACCTTGCTGCATCTTTCCTGTTTTGACCATTCCGGGGTGTGAGGCTCGACGAAGTCTCGTCCACAAAGCCACGCTTTATACAAAAGCTGTGCTTTGGGTCCACAAATGATCAAAGAAATGATTACAGAGATAAGTGATCAAACAAATGATCATATCACAAATGATCAAACAATGATCATTTCACAACAACACTCAGCATGTCACATTACCAAATTGGGAATATATCGCTGATAACCTTCAAC
Source organism: Allium cepa (assembly GCA_030765085.1). NCBI lineage: Eukaryota > Viridiplantae > Streptophyta > Magnoliopsida > Asparagales > Amaryllidaceae > Allium > Allium cepa. The sequence goes on from CM060944.1 coordinate 242,489,654, forward strand.
TACATAACCTCTGAGTTCGTACGTCTCAGAGAAGGGTGTTAAGCTAAAAGAATAAATTCTCCGCCACCAACAGAAATATATTTGAAAGAAATCAGCTTTATATCTCAATTTGTAATGTCAGACATACTATGCATACAAGTCTTTTCCGCGCTCGAACAGAACCGAAGGCACTTACAAAGAAGTCCTTGCAATCCGGATATTCACTAATCACGTTCGGACTTCCCATCACATATGGAGTCTCTATATCGTAGCTACTCGGTGCAAAGACAATCGACGAGTTATCCTTTCGCTTTTGACAATATCCGGTCTTCAACACTGGTCTTCAAATGCAATTCATAACGACGTATCACATATTCGGAATGGGTTATACGACCCCATGGTCCTTTCCCGGCTAACCCGAATAGTGAGCGCTTATTCAAAATTAAGTGTGGCATTCAAATTCAAACAAATCACAACAAATAACCATTCAAAGGTAAATATTGATAGTCGGTTATTGAACTATCAATGGATATGCACAACATCACCAGATTCCAAATAATTTTCCAAATTATTTATTTCCCAAAAATATCTTTACAAGATATATAATTTCAATACCTCAAAAATAAATCAATATTTATTTTTAAACAAATTCCCCTTTCTTTTATAAATTCCATAGTGAATTTATATTTCACAATATCTACTGATATACGATTTTAAATAGGTTTCAAATATTCATTTTCAATTTATCTTCAAAAAGATAAATTCTCCAAACGTTTCATTTCACATTGGAAAAACATTTCCATACTTATTTATTAAGTAATTCACAAATCTTTTTATTTTCTACACTTGGAAAAATATTCAATATACTTAAATCTAAATTAAGTATATATTTCATTCTTTAAGGAAATCATTCTCTTAAACATATTTATTTGGGCCAAAACGAATGTTGCGTAAAACATCGTTACGACAACCCAAAATCACCAGTATAGGGATTCGAAATTAAAATAGATATATAAATCCCAATACTATACAAAACATTTCCTTTCGAAAATCATTTACTATAACAACAGTGTTATAGTCCACCATTTCCTTCTATTTCTCGAAAACGTCTATTTCAACAATGAATGTTGAAATATATGGTTTCGAATCTCAACACATTTTGAAAACATCGTTAGATCGTTTAATTCTATTTAAAATATCACATCCAAAACATTTTCTTTAACATAATATTCACTATCCAAAACGTGAATATACTTCGTTAACCAACTTCATCATTTCTATTCATTTTATTTTAAAGGATTATTCACTGTCTAAAACGTGAATATAACTCCATTAATAAGTTACAACAATTTACTTATCAAATAAGTCGTTTGCGAATTTATAAAACAATGTTTATAAATTCCATTTCTATTTATTTTATAACAACTTCCTTTTATAAATCTCCTTTATTAACCTATTCGATTTATAACTCAATTATAAACCAAAAGTCCATAATTTTAGTTAAATATTTACAATTTATTTGTTTGCAAAATCGTTCCTTTAACTTCCCAAATTATAAATCTTATAACTTATAAGATTCATTTATTTACCCAAATCTATTCCTTTAATAACTTCACAAATTTTATAAACCTACTGCTTATAAAATTCCATTTATAACTTCACCGTTTATAATTCTATAAATTTCATTCATTTATGAAATTCGTTCGCAATTCATTCTAACACTTATAATAACTCGTTTTATAATTCAAATATTTTAATTTATAAATTATCAACTTATAAATCTTTTGTAAAAATCAATTTATATTATTATTTCAAAACGTCTTCGAAGTCTTTATAATTTCATCATTTTGATTTATAAAATAATTAAATTTTATAAATCCTATTTTTAAATTTTTCACAATAAATTCAAAAATCCCGGTTTAAACCATTTTATAAAATCATTAACCCCATATTTTCAAAAATCAACTTTTAACTATTTTTCTCAAAAATCATAATTTTTATAACATTAAAATTATAACGTTTATTTATTTAAAATGAATCAATTCCAAAAATATTTTATAACGTATACTCTTCAAAAATCACTTTAAAAATCCTTTTAAAATTCCAAAATTTGGCCCAATGATGCTACATACCAAATAGTCAATCACGACAACAACGATATCAAATATCGATATGATAATCAACAAATATCAAAATATCCATAATCAAATAAATACTATTGAGGAATCCAGTTGGATCCCTCCAACCTGTTTTTCTGCATCCAAAGATGTTAGCACAATACCAATTCCGTTCCAGTACGAAATTATCGCGGTATATGGGATTTAAAATATTATCCGCTTAATAGACGGCGCAATAGGGTCTCATCCGCTATATAATGCGGGAAATCAACTCCAAGTACATAAATAATACCAATTTCACTGTACTGTGAAATTTTCGCGGTATATGTTTTTAATAAATAACCTCCGCTTACTAACGGCGTATAATGTCTATTTTAACAATCAATAGATAACAATCATCATTCAAATATACATTCAAGAATTTTAAATCTAACTATTTAAAATAAAAATCGAAACCGATTCGATTGAGTGAGAAGTTCTCACCTTGATTTCAATTTCGTTTTAGCGATTTATTTCGAATAAAATTAAACGGACGTTTAATTTTACCCGAAATTCTCACTAACTCCAAACGAATCCAATCCAATTCCATAACGTAGTGCTCGACAATACAATTCCAACGCAACTGGTTTCGTGCGTTTTCGACCTCGTATGAAAAAGATACGAATTTTAGAAGTTACACGAATTTATAACTATATAATTACAACCTATATTCTATTTATTAACCCTCAACCTAATCACAGCCGTGCATTTCCTTGTTTCCAGATCAAGGTCATTCTTCTTGTTCTTCTTCCATCACGCGATGCTTCCAGTTGAATGCTGTATACATGAACCCATCAAGCTTCAAATTAGGGTTCCAAATCGCGACCTCTTGCTTCACTTCCACGACGATCAACAAACACCACGTCGAAGCCCTCACTGTCGCGCATCACCATGCCCAGGCCGGCCCCACTCGGTTCCATCACGGCCTTGAAAAACGTGTATAACAGCCGTGCCTTCCAACTGAAATTGCCAGTGATCCAGTCAACGAATTTCGATCACAACCGTTGGTTTTAAAGATCTCGAGGAGATCTACAATTTTGTAGTTGACATCTTTTTGAGTTAATGTGTAGATTGAGAGAAAATTGGAGGAGAAGCATGAAATTTTCTGGTCGTGCATCAGGTAGGAGGCGGCGGCTAGGTTTCTGAAACCCTAGGTTTTATTTTTTTGCAAATTTATGAAGAGGGGGGGCTTATATAGAAAAATACGCGAACACTATTCATCCCGGATTTTCCGAACTCCAAACAAAGCCTGCCGGTTGGCGTTTCTAAGGTTTACCCCGCGTTCCGAACACAATGGAACGTGTTTCGAGAGCAATTCGGTCATCTGTGCAAGTTATGGCAATAAACGTTCGATTTAAAATTAAACCGATTAAACGATTTTCTAGGCGTTTTGGCTAGCACCGGACAAACGGTAATTCCAATTGACATGAAATTTGAAACCATTCAATAATATCACATTACGGATCTGATGAAACTAGTTTCGTCGAAATCTGAGACTGTTTGAAGAACGGCTAATTTCACTAGTCGATTAAATATTAAAATATTCAATTTTCACAAATAAACTTTTAATTCGATTTTAAAAGTTCTAAAATATCATTCTAACTCCAATATGATAAAATAAAATTTTAAAAATTATTTCCAATCATATTTAACCAATTTTCAGTTATTTCTGTATTTCACATATTAAATTATCGATTTAATTATTCAATTAAATCCAATTATTCGAAATAAAATTTATTCGATTTATAAATTTCGCTTATTAATATTTAAAATTAATTAAATATTCAAATTTAAATTAATAAAAATTCTAGGTCGTTACAGCTCGCCTCCTGAGCTCCAGAACGTACCTACCTGAAAATCTGTAATACTCGGTCTGACCCGAGCATTAGACCAAAGTAACACCCGGGTCAGGCTGGAAACCAGCGTGAGTAAACTCATCCAACATGGAATACAAGCATACAACTTATATAAAACCCGGGTAACTCAGGTAAATTCACAAGGCCACAATTTTCTCTAGCAATCACTCATCTCACATATAAGTTTTCTAAATACCAAGATTTAGATTTAAAATAGTCCAATTCCTTTAACCATTTCATTCCAACCTATAGATTTCATGTATCAATTTATAGGAATCCGAAGTGGTTTCGGGTATTTCCCGATACCCGACCCCAGTCTCTTCAAACCCAATGTCATCCAATCTCAAGATATTCAAATGAAATACATAACATCTCATATCAGAGATAACAACCCATTCAAAGCACCCAATACCTTTTAAACATCCATAAGCAAATCTTAATCACATACAAATTAATTCAATTGATTTTGATTGAATTTCAAACCACATTCACTTAGATTCCTTCATTCAATATTAATTAATTCTAAATCAATTAATTAATCAACCCTACATTATTCAGCTTAATTAATCATCCTGGATTAATTATCTTCCAATTACATTCAAGTAATTATCTTTAATAAATTAACACGATATTAATTCCTCTTAACTAAAATCGATAAGTAATCTTTAATTACCTCATAAACTAATTAACTAAATTAATTTTATTAATCCTTGATTACTTACATTAATTAACTTCTCATAAGTCACTTATTATTGTTTAATTCATCTTAAATTACATCCTTAATTATATAAATTATGAATTCTAATTATATTTCCATTTTTTCCTAATCCAAATTAATTTCGTTAATTAAACCACAATATTAATCATTCTCAAACAATCTCGGCCTGCATTTATCTATCTTTCATTTACTTCATTATATAAATTACTTACTCCTTAATTGATTATCTTAATTTACCCCTCGATTAATTACACAAAGTAATTATATTTTATTAATTGCATTAAGTAATTATTTATTAAACCACCCAATGATTATTCTAAATAATTTAAACTTAATTAGTTGACCCAAATTCATTAATTGATTTAATTAATTAATTATTTGTAACAACCCGCATATTTATCGATTTTATATTTAAATATTTTATCGTTAGTCGGATTTTAGTCCGAAAAGCTACATTTTGCATACGGTCGAATTAGGACTCGGGACCACTCCCATTGAGTTTAAAATGCCGTTTGCGACCTTTTTGAGTATAACCTTCGATATGTTTGGAGAAAGTTGATTTTTGCTACTTTTCACTTTGGGTTTGGTTTTTGGGCTCAGCCCTATGTTTTACTTATGCTCAAATTTGAGCCACTCTTCCCCATTCACCCTCATTCTCTTCTCTTTTCAGTTTTCTTAGCATTAATGGTGGGAGAGATTGGAAACTAAAACTCCAAAACCCTAGTTTCTCTTGCAAATCAAAGTCCAAGCTCCAAACTCAAGAGGAACCCATTGGTAAGCTTCTCTTCTTCTTCTCCAACTTATTCTCTTACCAATTTCAGAAATTCCTAAACCTAATTTTGGGAATGTTCTTGTTTTGAGCTTAGATTCAAGCTCAATTGGGTTTTGTTGAAGAGAGGTTGATTCTCCATTTGCTTTGAAGCTTCTTCTTGTTTGATTTTGTGAAAATGTGAGATTTTTAATCTCACATCTAAGTCTATGAATTATCTTAGAATGTTAGGTATGAATTCCTGACACTTATTCGTGTGCATTTGCTTTTGGTTTGGATTGAATTGGTGTATTTTCCAATTTTTGGTGTTTTGAGTTCAATTCGTTAAAAATCCTAACTTCTATGTTTGAACATGTTTTTGGTGATGCATCGAGGAGCATATAGGGCCGGGTAGTCGGTTGGCATAATCCCTTAGCACCATTGCTCGAGAAAAATGCAATTTGGTCAAGATTGAACCTCATTTGTTATAGGCTGGGAAGAGGCTGGCAACAGGTCCGGTCGACCGAGCTCACTGAGTCGGTCGACCGACCTGCTGCCGAGTGCATAGGCACTCCTCTGTTTAAGGCTCGGTCGACTGACTCAGGGAGTCCGGTCGACCGACCTGCTGTTAACTGCCAGATTAGCCTATTTTGCTAATCCGTTTGAATATCCAACTTTAATCGATTCGTGTTGTCTCCCTTTTGTTGTTGTCATTTATTATCGACTTAGATGACCTTTTCTTTGGGAATTTTAGATATATCCACTTTGATGGATTTTATATCGATTTCTTTGGATTTTATTCACGTTTTCAAATGTGAATCTTAGTGATTGAATGTTCCTACAATCTTCTTTGTGATTTGTCACTTTAAAAATATAAAGGTTTTCTATACTAGTAGTAAATATCAAAACTCTTTCCTCAAACGATTTCAATACTATTTTAATACCAAATTCGTTTATAAAACCGTTTTCCAAATCTATTAGTATATATAAACCTTTACCTCACTCGTATGAGAAATCTAATTAAACGACTTAGTAAAACAAGTGGTATGAAACGCTTGCGTGCACTTTGTTGGTTAATTCTTGGAATTGTTCGAATGAAACCCTTGTGACAATTTTCTAGTGGAAATCTACAGTTTGTTCGTAAATATTTAAGTTAAGCAAGTGGTTATGGGACATGAAGCTAAACTCATATATCTACTAACTTAGTGTAATTGACACTTCTCGTTGATCATGACGATCATCTTTGTGATTTAGACTAGCAATGTGCGATGTCTCTTTGTCTGCGAGAGAGACTAAACCCCGTTTTGTGGAGTTTCGACTCAATTTGTGATGGGGTAGCAACCCATGGTCTTCGGGCCGTTTGTGGAGCTTCGACTCAATTTGTGATGGTTAGCGACCATGGAATTAGCGTTCCGTTTGTGATACACGTGTTGGTGAGCTTTATGCTCCCGTTTGTGATTGGCCTTTTCCCCCCCTTTGTGATTTCTGGATTTCTTGTGTAGATTCCTAGAATTTGTGTTTCACCAATTTTCGTGATTTCCATTGATAAGTTTTATCAATATATGTGCATTGGTGAATTTGTGTGTCATTGACTTTAGTGTTTTCTGGATTTCTTGTGTAGTCTTCTGGAATTTGTGTGTCATTGACTTTTCTGATTGACATTGATATTATCGTCAATATTTATGGTATGGTGAACAAAACAAGTAGTATGACGTTTCTTTGATTCTTGTGTAGATTTTGTGATACTGATTAATCTCTTGTGATTATCAACTACTTATATATCACAGCTTGGCCTTGTGATTATTATGTGTTTAGTCATATCTCTTATTCTATATCATTTCATTTGATATTTATAGTTAGACTGATCCGTTTATTATTTTCTTATTAAATAATACTCGGGTCAGACCGAGATGTTACAGGTGCTTCTGCTTAACTTCTCTCCAGGGATCCATTACTCTGACCTTTTGCTTACTACTTAGATTAGTAGTTTTTGTTGCATACATTTGAGATATAGACTCCATAATGTATACTTATTCTTTTGTGTAGTTCATGTAACTATTATTTTGTGATATTGTGGATCTTTTTGACCACTACTCTGATGTACACTTCCTAGTGTAATATTCATATCTTCTTCCGCCTTTGTGATATGAATTGTCTGTGACTGATTAGTGTTATGCTTATTTCTATATTTGTTTTCCCGAAGGATTTATATAGCCACCGTGTAGTAGCTTTGAGTTTGTGTCGGTATGTCGGATTTCCTCTTGAAATAGAATGCATGTTATATTATCTGACATATTGGTGCTCGCGCAAAGAAATTACACGGATGGTCGCTCCTCAACAGCCTTATTCTCCATGCTAGTCGACAACATTCACCGTAATGTTCTTGTCTAGCGTGGTTATAGAGGTGGGGCGTCACAGATTGGTATCAGAGCCAAACTTCGGAACAATATGGAATATTATAACAAGGATCATCGTCCTAAGTTCTTCTTAGGAGTCGTGCTTTAGGATTTTATTCGGTCTACGTACCGTTCTATCCTATTTTATTTTATGATTCCTTGTTTTGTCTATCAAGATTTGCTTGATATTCAATTTGGTGAATAACCTTTTTCTTCCTCTTCTTTCTTTCTAAAGGAAGAGAAATGTCTAGACCTGGCCGCCCCAGAGCCGTGCCATCTAGCACTCCGCCCCAGGATGGAGTTTTTATGACTGCACAACAGCTTCTTGATTTAGTGACGAATGCTCAAGAAGCTGGAGCTAACCCGGAACCTACTCACCCAAAGTCGGGATTTGCACGCTTGTGCAGCGATTACACTAATTTGGGTGGGGAGCCATTCAAAGGTTCCGAAACTGTTATTGAAGTGCCGGCTTGGCTAAGGTCATGCTATCGAATCTTTTCTCGCATGAATCTTATTGACCTTCACCGAGTTCAGGTGGCCTCTAGTATGCTCCGTGAAAGAGCATTGGACTGGTACGAGCTTCTTATTTCTGAGATTAATGAAGCGGATCTCACCTGGGAGAAATTCCGAGAACGCTTCGAGTTAAAATTCGTACCAGAAGCAGAAAAAGTGACATTGGCTCGACGATTTATAGACCTTGTTCAAGGTGAGTCATCCGTGACTAATTACGTCGCCTCCTTCGAGTCGCTTTCCAAATATGGGGTTGAATACATTAACACCCCTCTTAAGAAGAATCAGAGATTCGTCTATGGCTTAAAAAAAAGTCTCAAGAAGCCATTACTTCTAAAATTAGAAGTTTCTTTCGACCAACTCGTTGATATCGCTCTTCGTCTTGAAGAGGCGGATAAGGAGAATGATGCTGAAGTGGTGGGTTCCAACCAGACTTCAACAACAAGAAGAGGCCAAACAAATTCAAAGGCCCTTATCCCAATAAGAAAGGGAAGAAAGCAACCTCCGTGGCAAAGACTTCTTCCTTTGGTCGTGGGGAATTCTATAATTGTGGTTCGAAGGACCATTATGCGAACAAGTGCCCAAAGTCTCTCTTTTGTCGCTACTGCAAAGTTCCTGGTCATGTTATATCTTCATGCCCCAAGCTTCAGGGCAAGAAGGAGGGAAAGCTTAATGTTGCTCAAGCCCCTGGCAACACATCTCGTGGCCAAGGTATTTCTCATTCTATTCTAGATGGAATTATTTTATTTCGTGATCATCCTATTCGAGTTCTTTTTGATACGGGTGCGTCCCATTCTTTTATATCAAAAGAACTTGTTGATACTTTTTCTTTGGATGTTTTGTGCTTAATGACTTCTTTGAGAATTGCGAATCCGGTTGGTGGATCCGCAACAATCAGTTTATTATGTAAAGATGTCGAGATTATTTTGTGTGATTTTCCTTTCCTAGCCGATTTGCATGTCATGCGTTATTTAGGCTTTGGAATGATTTTGGAAATGGATTGGCTTAACCGTTATGAAGCTCATATCCTATGTCCTGAGCGGACTATTCATCTTCGACATCCTCAATCTGTTAAGCAGATTTCCATTAATCTTCAAGATTCAGTTTCCAGCTTGGTCGCATCTTTATATTCTTTAAATCCTCGTGATGACGATGATGATGATGAGGGTGATATTATTTCTCTTATTCACGTCGTTCGTGAATTTACCGACATATTCGAGCCCGTTTTAGGATTACCACCTAAGCGAGCAATTGAGTTCAGAATCAATATTATTCCTGGTGCTCAACCTATCACTCGTCCTCCTTATCGTATGTCCAATAAAGAAAACGAGGAGATGCTTAAACAATTATCTGAATTGGAAACGAAGCAATTTATTCGCTCTAGTTCCTCGCCTTGGGGAGCTTCAGCTATTTTTGTGAAGAAATCCGATGGTACACTTAGGCTTTACGTTGACTACCGCAAGCTTAATGATCTTACTATCAAAAATAAATATCCTTTACCTCGAATTGATGATCTATTCGATCAACTTAGTGGTGCTAGAGTCTTTTCACAATTGGACTTGGCTACCGGTTTTCATCAGCTTCGTATTGCAGAGGATAGCATTCCTTTGACATCGTTCCGTACTCGGTATGGATCTTATGAATGGCTTGTTATGCCATTTGGGTTAACGAATGCCCCGGCTTATTTCGTTGACTTAATGAATCGAGTTTTTAAATACTTTCTCGACCGGTTTGTTCTCATCTTTATCGATGATATTCTTATGTATTCTAAAACCGAGGAGGAGCATGAAAAACATCTTCGGATTGTATTGGAAACTCTTAGGAGTAATCAATTAAAGGCAAAATTTTCTAAGTGCCACTTTTGGAAATCTCGTGTGAAGTTTCTCGGTCATATTATTTCCGAATCCGGAATTTCCGTGGATCCTTCAAAGATTGAAGCGATTCAAGATTGGAAGAGACCGGAGAATGTGACAGAGATTCGTAGTTTTCTCGGCTTGGCGGGCTATTACCGTCGTTTTATCAAAGACTTTTCTAAGATTGCCGTGCCTCTCACTAGCTTAACGAAGAAAGGTGTTAAATACATTTGGTCGGACAAATGTAAAGCTTCTTTTCAGAAATTAAAAGAACTTCTTTCTGATGCTCCTATTCTTGTTATTCCCGATGGGAATCAAGATTTCGTTGTTTATACCGATGCTAGTCGCATTGGTTTGGGTGCCGTTCTTATGCAAAAAGAACGTGTTATTGCTTATGCTTCTAGGCAATTAAAGCTTGCTGAGACTAGATATGCCACTCATGATTTAGAGCTCGCGGCTATTGTTTTTGCTCTTTGGATTTGGCGTCATTATCTTTTAGGAGAGAAATTTGTTCTATATACCGATCATAAGTCCTTGAAGTATTTATTCTCTCAAAAGGAACTTAATTTGCGTCAACAACGTTGGCTCGAATTTCTTGCACCATATGATCTTGATATTCCTTATACTCCCGGTAAGGGTAATCGTGTCGCCGATGCTCTTAGCCGTAAACAACAAGCTGTTGTTTCTATGATGATATCCGAATGGAACGATCTCGAGATTTTATCCACTTGCGAGATTCGAAAGTGTGTTCCCGATTTATGTTCATCTCTTGCTTTATGTAGCCTTGAGGCTCATCCTTCTCTTTTTGACCGCATTCTTGAAGCTCAAAGGCTAGATCCTGAATTGGCTCTTCTTGGCCAAAATATTAAGGGTAAAATTGATATTGAAGGATTGAAAGACTTTGATATCGATTCTCATGGCGGCATTCTTGGTAGACTTGTCGTGCCAAATATTGGTGATCTTCGTAAAGATATTTTAGAAGATTCTCATCGTTCTAAATTTACCATTCATCCCGGTAGTAGTAAAATGTACGCGGATATGAAGCGACTTTATTATTGGGAGGGAATGAAACTCGATATTGCTAACTTTGTTAAGTGTTGCATGACTTGCCAACTCGTTAAGGCCGAACATCAAAGGCCCGGTGGGTTATTGCAACCTTTAGAAATTCCAATTTGGAAGTGGGACCAAATTTCCATGGATTTTATAGATGGCTTTCCCCGTTCTCGTTCCGGTCATGATAGCTTATGGGTGATCATTGATAGACTTACTAAATCCGCCCATTTTATTCCCGTTCGGTCTAACCGAACCGTTCCTCTTTTGGCCAAACTCTTTATCAAAGAAATTGTTAAATTGCATGGAGTTCCTACTTCTATAGTTAGTGATCGTGATCCATTATTTACGAGTGGATTTTGGAAGAGTCTTCAAAAGCTTTAGGAACGAAGCTTAATTTTAGCACCGCTTATCACCCCCAGTCCGATGGACAAACCGAGCGTGTTAATCAAACTCTTGAAGATCTTATTCGTGCTTGTGTGCTTGATTTCGGTGGAAGTTGGGAAGATCATATTTCTCTTATTGAATTTTCTTATAATAATAGCTTCCAATCTAGTATTGGTATGGCACCTTTCGAGGCACTCTACGGGAGGCCATGCCGATCTCCTTCTTGTTGGCTTGAGGCTGGTGAGAAGCTGGTTTTAGGTCCAGATTTTATTCGTGATTCCACAGAGAAAATTGAACTTATTCGACATAGGATGAAAGAAGCCCAGAGTAGACAAAAATCCTATGCCGATAACCGGAGAAGGAAGTTAGAATTTTCTGTGGGAGATCTTGTGTTCACTCGTGTTTCACCTATGAAAGGTGTTGTACGTTTCAGTCGATCGGGAAAGTTGGCGTCTCGATATATTGGGCCATTTCATATCACTTAACGTATTGGTTCCATGGCTTATCGCCTTTTATTACCGGCTCAGTTTTCTGCTATGCATGACGTGTTTCACGTTTCTCAACTTCGGAAATGTCTTCGAGATTCCGATTCTGTTCTTGAGCCCGGTGTTGTGGAAGAGATTGAAGTTTCGCCTAATTTAAGTTATGAGCAACATCCTATCCGTATCACTGCTTCGAAAGTCAAACGACTTCGAAATAAAGATGTTCCGCTTGTTAAAGTTCAATGGTCTTCAAATCCTAAGGATTGTTCTTGGGAATCTAGAGAATACATCGAGCGTACACATCCGGACTTACTTTCTCATGCTCTTTGAGGTGAACTTCTTATTTCAAATTTCTTTTGTGTTGAATATGCTTTTATCATTGTTACTTTATGTTCTCTTCTTAAATATTGCGAGGACGCAATTTCTTTAAGGAGGGGAGTCTGTAACAACCCGCATATTTATCGATTTTATATTTAAATACTTTATTTAAATATTTTATCGTTAGTCGGATTTTAGTCCGAGAAGCTACTTTTTGCATACGGTCGAATTAGGACTCGGGACCACTCCCATTGAGTTTAAAATGCCGTTTGCGACCTTTTTGAGTATAAGCTTCGATATGTTTGGAGAAAGTTGGTTTTTGCTACTTTTCACTTTGGGTTTGGTTTTTGGGCTCAGCCCTATGTTTTACTTATGCTCAAATCTGAGCCACTCTTCCCCATTCACCCTCATTCTCTTCTCTTTTCAGTTTTCTTAGCATTAATGGTGGGAGAGATTGGAAACTAAAACTCCAAAACCCTAGTTTCACTTGCAAATCAAATTCCAAGCTCCAAACTCAAGAAGAACCCATTGGTAAGCTTCTCTTCTTCTTCTCCAACTTATTCTCTTACCAATTTCAGAAATTCCTAAACCTAATTTTGGGAATGTTCTTGTTTTGAGCTTAGATTCAAGCTCAATTGGGTTGTGTTGAAGAGAGGTTGATTCTCCATTTGCTTTCTAGCTTCTTCTTGTTTGATTTTGTGAAAGGTGAGATTTTTAATCTCACATCTAAGTTTATGAATTATCTTCGAATGCTAGGTATGAATTCCTAACACTTATTCGTGTGCATTTGCTTTTGGTTTGGATTGAATTGGTGTATGTTCCAATTTTTGGTGTTTTGAGTTCAATTCGTTAAAAATCCTAACTTCTATGTTTGAACATGTTTTTGGTGATGCATCGAGGAGCATATAGGGCCGCGTAGTCGGTTGGCATAATCCCTTGGCGCCATTGCTCGAGAAAAATGCAATTTGGTCAAGATTGAACCTCATTTGTTATAGGCTGGGAAGAGGCTGGCAACAGGTCCGGTCGACCGAGCTCCTTGAGTCGGTCGACCGACCTGCTGCCGAGTGCATAGGCACTCCTCTGTTTAAGGCTCGGTCGACCGACTCAGGGAGTCCGGTCGACCGACCTGCTGTTAATTGCCAGATTAGCCTATTTTGCTAATCCGTTTGAATATCCAACTTTAATCGATTCGTGTTGTCTCCCTTTTGTTGTTGTCATTTATTATCGACTTAGATGACCTTTTCTTTGGGAATTTTAGATATATCCACTTTGATGGATTTTATATCGATTTCTTTGGATTTTATTCACGTTTTCGAATGTGAATCTTAGAGATTGATTGTTCCTACAATCTTCTTTGTGATTTGTCACTTTAAAAATATAAAGGTTTTCTATACTAGTAGTAAATATCAAAACTCTTTCCTCAAACGATTTCAATACTATTTTAATACCAAATTCGTTTATAAAACCGTTTTCCAAATCTATTAGTATATATAAACCTTTACCTCACTCGTATGAGAAATCTAATTAAACGACTTAGTAAAACAAGTGGTATGAAACGCTTGCGTTCACTTTGTTGGTTAATTCTTGGAATTGTTCGAATGAAACCCTTGTGACAATTTTCTAGTGGAAATCTACAGTTTGTTCGTAAATATTTAAGTTAAGCAAGTGGTTATGGGACATGAAGCTAAACTCATATATCTACTAACTTAGTGTAATTGACACTTCTCGTTGATCATGACGACCATCTTTGTGATTTAGACTAGCAATGTGCGATGTCTCTTTGTCTGCGAGGGAGACTAAACCCCGTTTTGTGGAGTTTTGACTCAATTTGTGATGGGGTAGCAACCCATGGTCTTCGGGCCGTTTGTGGAGCTTCGGCTCAATTTGTGATGGTTAGCGACCATGGAAATAGCGTTCCGTTTGTGATACACGTGTTGGTGAGCTTTATGCTCCCGTTTGTGATAGGCCTTTTCCCCCCTTTGTGATTTCTGGATTTCTTGTGTAGATTCCTAGAATTTTTGTTTCACCAATTTTCATGATTTCCATTGATAAGTTTTATCAATATATGTGCATTGGTGAATTTGTGTGTCATTGACTTTAGTGATTTCTGGATTTCTTGTGTAGTCTTCTGGAATTTGTGTGTCATTGACTTTTGTGATTGACATTGATATTATCGTCAATATTTATGGTATGGTGAACGAAACAAGGAGTATGACGTTTCTTTGATTCTTGTGTAGATTTTGTGATATTGATTAATCTCTTGTGATTATCAACTACTTATATATCACAGCTTGGCCTTGTGATTATTATGTGTTTAGTCATATCTCTTATTCTATATCGTTTCATCTGATATTTATAGTTAGACTGATCCGTTTATTATTTTCTTATTAAATAATACTCGAGTCAGACCGAGATGTTACAGGTGCTTCTGCTTGACTTCTCTCCAGGGATCCATTACTCTGACCTTTTGCTTACTACTTAGATTAGTAGTTTTGTTGCATACATTTGAGATATAGACTCCATAATGTATACTTATTCTTTTGTGTAGTTCATGTAACTATTCTTTTGTGATATTATGGATCTTTTTGACCACTACTCTGATGTACACTTCCTAGTGTAATATTCATATCTTCTTCCGCCTTTGTGATATGAATTGTCTGTGACTGATTAGTGTTATGCTTATTTCTATATTTGTTTTCCCGAAGGATTTATATAGCCACCGTGTAGTAGCTTTTAGTTTGTGTCGGTATGTCGGATTTCCTCTTGAAATAGAATGCATGTTATATTATCTGACATATCGGTGCTCGCGCAAAGAAATTACACGGATGGTCGCTCCTCAACAGCCTTATTCTCCGTGCTAGTCGACAGCATTCACCGTAATGTTCTTGTCTAGCGTGGGTATAGAGGTGGGGCGTCACAGCTTGGTATCAGAGCCAAACTTCGGAACAATATGGAATATTATAACAAGGATCATCGTCCTATGTTCTTCTTAGGAGTCATGCTTTAGGATTTTATTCGGGTCTACGTACCGTTCTATCCTATTTTCTTTTATGATTCCTTGTTTTGTCTATCAAGATTTGCTTGATATTCAATTTGGTGAATAACCTTTTTCTTCCTCTTCTTTCTTTCTAAAGGAAGAGAAATGTCTAGACCTGGCCGCCCCAGAGCCGTGCCATCTAGCACTCCGCCCCAGGATGGATTTTTTATGACTGCTCAACAGCTTCTTGATTTAGTGACGAATGCTCAAGAAGCTGGAGCTAACCCGGAACCTACTCACCCAAAGTCGGGATTTGCACGCTTGTGCAGCGATTACACTAATTTGGGTGGGGAGCCATTCAAAGGTTCCGAAACTGTTATTGAAGTGCCGGCTTGGCTAAGGTCATGCTATCGAATCTTTTCTCGCATGAATCTTATTGACCTTCACCGAGTTCAGGTGGCCTCTAGTATGCTCCGTGAAAGAGCATTGGACTTGTACGAGCTTCTTATTTCTGAGATTAATGAAGCGGATCTCACCTGGGAGAAATTCCGAGAATGCTTCGAGTTAAAATTCGTACCAGAAGCAGAAAAAGTGACATTGGCTCGACGATTTATAGACCTTGTTCAAGGTGAGTCATCCGTGACTAATTACGTCGCCTCCTTCGAGTCGCTTTCCTTTGGTAGTGTGGAATGCTATAATTGTGGTTCAAAGGACCATTATGCGAACAAGTGCCCAAAGTCTCTCTCTTGTCGCTACTGCAAAGTTCCTGGTCATGTTGTATCTTCATGCCCCAAGCTTCAGGGCAAGAAGGAGGGAAAGCTTAATGTTGCTCAAGCCCCTGGCAACACATCTCGTGGCCAAGGTATTTCTCATTCTATTCTAGATGGAATTATTTTATTTCGTGATCATCCTATTCGAGTTCTTTTTGATACGGGTACGTCCCATTCTTTTATATCAAAAGAACTTGTTGATACTTTTTCTTTGGATGTTTTGTGCTTAATGACTTCTTTGAGAATTGCGAATCCGGTTGGTGGATCCGCAACAATCAGTTTATTGTGTAAAGATGTCGAGATTATTTTGTGTGATTTTCCTTTCCTAGCCGATTTGCATGTCATGCGTTATTTAGGCTTTGGAATGATTTTGGGAATGGATTGGCTTAACCGTTATGAAGCTCATATCCTATGTCCTGAGCGGACTATTCATCTTCGACATCCTCAATCTGTTAAGCAGATTTCCATTAATCTTCAAGATTCAGTTTCCAGCTTGGTCGCATCTTTATATTCTTTAAATCCTCGTGATGACGATGATGATGATGAGGGTGATATTATTTCTCTTATTCACGTCGTTCGTGAATTTTCCGACATATTCGAGCCCGTTTTAGGATTACCACCTAAGCGAGCAATTGAGTTCAGAATCAATCTCATTCCTGGAGCTCAACCTATCACTCGTCCTCCTTATCGTATGTCCAATAAAGAAAACGAGGAGATGCGTAAACAATTATCTGAATTGGAAACGAAGCAATTTATTCGCTCTAGTTCCTCGCCTTGGGGAGCTTCAGCTATTTTTGTGAAGAAATCCGATGGTACACTTAGGCTTTTCGTTGACTACCGCAAGCTTAATGATCTTACTATCAAAAATAAATATCCTTTACCTCGGATTGATGATCTATTCGATCAACTTAGTGGTGCTAGAGTCTTTTCACAATTGGACTTGGCTACCGGTTTTCATCAGCTTCGTATTGCAGAGGATAGCATTCCTTTGACATCGTTCCATACTCGGTATGGATCTTATGAATGGCTTGTTATGCCATTTGGGTTAACGAATGCCCCGGCTTATTTCGTTGACTTAATGAATCGAGTTTTTAAAGACTTTCTCGACCGGTTTGTTCTCATCTTTATCGATGATATCCTTGTGTATTCTAAAACCGAGGAGGAGCATGAAAAACATCTTCGGATTGTGTTGGAAACTCTTAGGAGTAATCAATTAAAGGCAAAATTTTCTAAATGCCACTTTTGGCAATCTCATGGGAAGTTTCTCGGTCATATTATTTTCGAATCCGGAATTTCCGTGGATCCTTCAAAGATTGAAGCGATTCAAGATTGGAAGAGACCGGAGAGTGTGACAGAGATTCGTAGTTTTCTCGGCTTGGCGGGCTATTAACGTCGTTTTATCAAAGACTTTTCTAAGATTGTCGTGCCTCTCACTAGCTTAACGAAGAAAGGTGTTAAATACATTTGGTTGGACAAATGTGAAGCTTCTTTTCAGAAATTAAAAGAACTTCTTTCTAATGCTCCTATTCTTGTTATTCCCGATGGGAATCAAGATTTCGTTGTTTAGACCGATGCTAGTCGCATTGGTTTGGGTGCCGTTCTTATGCAAAAAGAACGTGTTATTGCTTATGCTTCTAGGCAATTAAAGCCTGCTGAGACTAGATATGCCACTCATGATTTAGAGCTCGCGGCTATTGTTTTTGCTCTTCGGATTTGGCGTCATTATCTTTTAGGAGAGAAATTTGTTCTATATACCGATCATAAGTCCTTGAAGTATTTATTCTCTCAAAAGGAACTTAATTTGCGTCAACAGCGTTGGCTCGAATTTCTTGCACCATATGATCTTGATATTCTTTATACTCCCGGTAAGGGTAATCGTGTCGCCGATGCTCTTAGCCGTAAGCATCAAGCTGTTGTTTCTATGATGATATCCGAATGGAACGATCTCGAGATCTTATCCACTTGTGAGATTCGAGAGCGTGTTCCCGATTTATGTTCATCTCTTGCTTTATGTAGCCTTGAGGCTCATCCTTCTCTTTTTGACCGCATTCTTGAAGCTCAATGGCTAGATCCTGAATTGGCTCTTCTTGGCCAAAATATTAAGGATAAAATTGATATTGAAGGATTGAAAGACTTTGATATCGATTCTCGTGGCGGCATTCTTGGTAGACTTGTCGTGCCAAATATTGGTGATCTTCGTAAAGATATTTTAGAAGATTCTCATCGTTCTAAATGTACCATTCATCCCGGTGGTAGTAAAATGTACGCGGATATGAAGCGACTTTATTATTGGGAGGGAATGAAACTCGATATTGCTAACTTTGTTAAGTGTTGCATGACTTGCCAACTCGTTAAGGCCGAACATCAAAGGCCCGGTGGGTTATTGCAACCTTTAGAAATTCCAATTTGGAAGTGGGACCAAATTTCCATGGATTTTATAGATGGATTTCCCCGTTCTCGTTCGGGTCATGATAGCTTATGGGTGATCGTTGATAGACTTACTAAATCCGCCCATTTTATTCCCGTTCGGTCTAACCGAACCGTTCCTCTTTTGGCCAAACTCTTTATCAGAGAAATTGTTAAATTGCATGGAGTTCCTACTTCTATAGTTAGTGATCGTGATCCACTGTTTACTGGTGGATTTTGGAAGAGTCTTCAAAAAGCTTTAGGAACGAAGCTTAATTTTAGCATCGCTTATCACCCCCAGTCCGATGGACAAACCGAGCATGTTAATCAAACTCTTGAAGATCTTCTTCGTGCTTGTGTGCTTGATTTCGGTGGAAGTTGGGAAGATCATATTTCTCTTGTTGAATTTTCTTATAATAATAGCTTCCAATCTAGTATTGGTATGGCACCTTTCGAGGCACTCTACGGGAGGCCATGCCGATCTCCTTCTTGTTGGCTTGAGGCCGGTGAGAAGCTGGTTTTAGGTCCAGATTTTATTCGTGATTCCACAGAGAAAATTGAACTTATTCGACATAGGATGAAAGAAGCCCAGAGTAGACAAAAATCCTATGCCGATAACCGGAGAAGGAAGTTAGAATTTTCTGTGGGAGATCTTGTGTTCATTCGTGCTTCACCTATGAAAGGTGTTGTACGTATCAGTCGATTGGGAAAGTTAGCACCTCGATATATTGGGCCATTTCATATCACTGAACGTATTGGTTCCATTGCTTAACGCCTTTTATTACCGGCTCAGTTTTCTGCTATGCATGATGTGTTTCACGTTTCTCAACTTCGGAAATGTCTTCGAGATTCTGATTCTGTTCTTGAGCCCGGTGTTGTGGAAGAGATTGAAGTTTCCCTAATTTAACTTATGAGCAACATCCTATTCGTATCATTGCTTCGAAAGTCAAACGACTTCGAAATGAAGATGTTCCGCTTGTTAAAGTTCAATGGTCTTCAAATCCTAAGGATTGTTCTTGGGAATCTAGAGAGTACATCGAGCGTACACATCCGGACTTACTTTCTCGTGCTCTTTGAGGTGAACTTCTTATTTCAAATTTCTTTTGTGTTGAATATGCTTTTATGGTTGTTACTTTATGTTCTCTTCTTAAATATTGCGAGGACGCAATTTCTTTAAGGAGGGGAGTCTGTAACAACCCGCATATTTATCGATTTTATATTTAAATACTTTATTTAAATATTTTATCGTTAGTCGGATTTTAGTCCGAGAAGCTACTTTTTGCATACGGTCGAATTAGGACTCGGGACCACTCCCATTGAGTTTAAAATGCCGTTTGCGACCTTTTTGAGTATAAGCTTCGATATGTTTGGAGAAAGTTGGTTTTTGCTACTTTTCACTTTGGGTTTGGTTTTTGGGCTCAGCCCTATGTTTTACTTATGCTCAAATCTGAGCCACTCTTCCCCATTCACCCTCATTCTCTTCTCTTTTCAGTTTTCTTAGCATTAATGGTGGGAGAGATTGGAAACTAAAACTCCAAAACCCTAGTTTCACTTGCAAATCAAATTCCAAGCTCCAAACTCAAGAAGAACCCATTGGTAAGCTTCTCTTCTTCTTCTCCAACTTATTCTCTTACCAATTTCAGAAATTCCTAAACCTAATTTTGGGAATGTTCTTGTTTTGAGCTTAGATTCAAGCTCAATTGGGTTGTGTTGAAGAGAGGTTGATTCTCCATTTGCTTTCTAGCTTCTTCTTGTTTGATTTTGTGAAAGGTGAGATTTTTAATCTCACATCTAAGTTTATGAATTATCTTCGAATGCTAGGTATGAATTCCTAACACTTATTCGTGTGCATTTGCTTTTGGTTTGGATTGAATTGGTGTATGTTCCAATTTTTGGTGTTTTGAGTTCAATTTGTTAAAAATCCTAACTTCTATGTTTGAACATGTTTTTGGTGATGCATCGAGGAGCATATAGGGCCGCGTAGTCGGTTGGCATAATCCCTTGGCGCCATTGCTCGAGAAAAATGCAATTTGGTCAAGATTGAACCTCATTTGTTATAGGCTGGGAAGAGGCTGGCAACAGGTCCGGTCGACCGAGCTCCTTGAGTCGGTCGACCGACCTGCTGCCGAGTGCATAGGCACTCCTCTGTTTAAGGCTCGGTCGACCGACTCAGGGAGTCCGGTCGACCGACCTGCTGTTAATTGCCAGATTAGCCTATTTTGCTAATCCGTTTGAATATCCAACTTTAATCGATTCGTGTTGTCTCCCTTTTGTTGTTGTCATTTATTATCGACTTAGATGACCTTTTCTTTGGGAATTTTAGATATATCCACTTTGATGGATTTTATATTGATTTCTTTGGATTTTATTCACGTTTTCGAATGTGAATCTTAGTGATTGATTGTTCCTACAATCTTCTTTGTGATTTGTCACTTTAAAAATATAAAGGTTTTCTATACTAGTAGTAAGTATCAAAACTCTTTCCTCAAACGATTTCAATACTATTTTAATACCAAATTCGTTTATAAAACCGTTTTCCAAATCTATTAGTATATATAAACCTTTACCTCACTCGTATGAGAAATCTAATTAAACGACTTAGTAAAACAAGTGGTATGAAACGCTTGCGTGCACTTTGTTGGTTAATTCTTGGAATTGTTCGAATGAAACCCTTGTGACAATTTTCTAGTGGAAATCTACAGTTTGTTCGTAAATATTTAAGTTAAGCAAGTGGTTATGGGACATGAAGCTAAACTCATATATCTACTAACTTAGTGTAATTGACACTTCTCGTTGATCATGACGATCATCTTTGTGATTTAGACTAGCAATGTGCGATGTCTCTTTGTCTGCGAGGGAGACTAAACCCCGTTTTGTGGAGTTTCGATTCAATTTGTGATGGGGTAGCAACCCATGGTCTTCGGGCCGTTTGTGGAGCTTCGGCTCAATTTGTGATGGTTAGAGACCATGGAAATAGCGTTCCGTTTGTGATACACGTGTTGGTGAGCTTTATGCTTCCGTTTGTGATAGGCCATTTCCCCCCTTTTGTGATTTTTGGATTTCTTGTGTAGATTCCTAGAATTTGTGTTTCACCAATTTTCGTGGTTTCCATTGATAAGTTTTATTAATATTTGTGCATTGGTGAATTTGTGTGCCAGTGACTTTAGTGATTTCTGGATTTCTTGTGTAGTCTTCTGGAATTTGTGTCTCATTGACTTTTGTGATTGACATTGATATTATCATCAACATTTATGGTATGGTGAACGAAACAAGGAGTATGACGTTTCTTCGATTTTTGTGTAGATTTTGTGATATTGATTAATCTCTTGTGATTATCAACTACTTATATATCACAGCTTGGCCTTGTGATTATTATGTGTTTAATCATATCTCTTATTCTATATCGTTTCATCTGATATTTATAGTTAGACTGATCCGTTTATTATTTTCTTATTAAATAATACTCGGGTCAGACCGAGATGTTACAGGTACTTCTGCTTGACTTCTCTCCAGGGATCCATTACTCTGACCTTTTGCTTACTACATAGATTAGTAGTTTTTGTTGCATGCATTTGAGATATAGACTCCATAATGTATACTTATTCTTTTGTGTAGTTCATGTAACTATTCTTTTGTGATATTGTGGATCTTTTTGACCACTACTCTGATGTACACTTCCTAGTGTAATATTCATATCTTCTTCCGCCTTTGTGATATGAATTGTCTGTGACTGATTAGTGTTATGCTTATTTCTATATTTGTTTTCCCGAAGGATTTATATAGCCACCATGTAGTAGCTTTGAGTTTGTGTCGGTATGTCGGATTTCCTCTTGAAATAGAATGCATGTTATATTATCTGACATATCGGTGCTCGCGCAAAGAAATTACACGGATGGTCGCTCCTCAACAGCCTTATTCTCCGTGCTAGTCGACAGCATTCACCGTAATGTTCTTGTCTAGCGTGGGTATAGAGGTGGGGCGTCACATTATTCATTTAAATTATCCTACCTATTTAATAAATCACCAACCATTAAACCTTTATTGATTTTAAACTGAACCCTTTTCTTATTTACGATTAAGTTTAAAACCATTTAAAACCTAAACGCCTCGAGTCAACCAACAATCAACTCGAGAACCAACCAAAACCAAAGTCACGAGCAGCACACATTCAATCAACTCAATCAATCAATTAATTATTTAAATTTAACCATTTAAATCTAAATAAAATCAAACAGAGTGAGATTTACTCACCTTTATCGTTTTGCAGCCCATTTCCTTTACGACTTGTTCTCACGATCAATGACCTTGTAAAACATTATATGTTTTATTAATATTCGAGTCAATTGAACAAATTTAAATTTCCATTTGATAATTAATTAACCACTAATTTCATTTTAAAACAATTAAATTAAATTTAAACTAATTTCCCTTCCTAACAGATTTTCCCGTCCATTAAATAAATTTTAAGTTCCAAAAATAAATTGAAGAAGTTAATCTCCCAAATATTATTTAAAATAAACTAGTATGATTTTACCCTTAATAAAGTTTTATCAACTAATCACTTAGTTCAAATTAATTATCCAGGAATGAATTTAGTTAACCAATCTATTTCCTTAATACAAATAATCAGTCACCTAATTACCTCATATCAAATCGTTATTTAATTATAAGTCATTTAGGTTTTTGTTTTTTTTTTTCGTTTTTTAAAGATTTTACTCTTAACAACTAATTAACAAAAATTTATTCGAATGATAACAGTTGTTTTCAGGCTTATATTTTTTTTCCTCTAACCTAGGATTTAAAAATAAACAAAGCTGGAACACATAAAAATAAAGAAACAGTCATACTCACAGAAATGATCATGAGAGAACCTAACCACAGCCTCAACGTCGCCCTTCCAACTTGACGAACCCCATCTCCATCCAAAGCCGCGAGCCCCCTCCAACGACGTCGCGATGCCTCCAACGACCCCGAGCCCTAGCTCACGCGCGAAAACCCCAAATTGAAGCTGAAACTCCCTCCAGGGTCGGGATCCCTAAACGCCACCGTACTCGAGTCGAACTCGAGTTGCCTCTTCTAACGCGGCTTCACAACAAATCACGACAACTCTTCCTCCTAATCTGAATTGACGTCGCGATGCTTCCCCCCCATGAGCGATCGCTATGCGTTCCCTTTATTAAACGTTGAGGATGAAATGGACGTGAGAGAGAGAGCGTGCTACGATGATTCGATTTTATGTTTTTTTTTTCGATTTTGCTTCTTCATTTGTGAGGGAGACGGAGAAATATAAATAAGAGGGTGAGAGGCTTCTCAGATACAAGTTAAAGAAAATATCTCTGACATGTTGATTTTTAAAATCTTTATATATATCATAAGACTTACGCAACGTCTCGTTGAGCATAACGCGGAATTCTGAAACCCGAATCAGACATGTCGACAGGTGATTATAAGGTTTTACCGCATTCCGAATACAATGGAACATGCTTCGGAGGCTGGTTTGATCGTATACGCGTGTTACAGAAGGAAACGATAAATTTTTAAATTAAATCGATTAAAATAGTTCTAAGTGTTTTGAGCTGCCATGATCAAACGACAACTCCGATTGCTACGGAAATCGAAATCCAATAATAACTAACTATTACGGATCCAATGGAACTGGTTTCGTTGAATTCCGAGACTGTGCCTCGGAACGCTATTTTAAAATTCAATTTAAACTATATATTTTTAAAATTGAACAGATTTACCTTTAAATTAAATTTCACACATTCTATTATTTTCAGTATCATCATTATAAATTTTATAAGCCTTCAAATTATTTTAAATAGGCTTAGAATCTCAGATTCAGAAACCTACCCAATTTCAGTTATTAAATTCAGCATTTAAACTATATAATTCAATGATTTAATTATCAAGTAAATATCGATATCTTGAATTCAAGTTAAAATTAACTTTTAAATAGTTTAAAATCAATTAATAATTCCGATTTAATTTGTCAAAATTTCCGGGTCGTCACATTCCTCCCCCCTTAAAAGAATTTCGCCCCCGAAATTACTAGTTAGGAAGAATGGTTCAATACCTGTTTACTTTTCCCAAAATCCACAATTCAACATCTTATCAACTAACTTTACTAAAGACCCACTATCCTTAATCAACTTCCCAAAACCTTCTATAGCTTTCACGCAATACCCTTCTGCTCACTTCTTTCAATTTCAATTTAAAACCAAATTTTGAATTATCAAAATTTTCTCAAAATTTTTCTAGCTCTCTAAATTTTCGAAATTTTTTGCCAGCGTCTCCTTTGCGCGGCTAGCTCGGTACTACTACAAAAGGCCTCTACGGGCTCCCAAATTCCAAAAGAAAACAAAAGCCAAGTGGCTACATCAAAAACCCAATCCAATTTCATACAGAAATTTAAATACATACCTTTTGTCGGGCAATTCACATTTATCCTTTGGAATCGAATCCAATTTTCTTTTCCCCTTTTAATACCTGCATATCTTGTTTAACAACAATATTCAATCGTAACTTACAAATCATTTTATACATTCCCTTATATAGGTTCCCATATTTACTTCTATTCAAATTCGTTTTTTTTTCCCGTTTTAATATGAATTCAACTTATTTCAATTTTGAGTATTAAATTTTATTTCCATTTAACTGAGTATTATTAGTTCCATCTACTATTCTATTTCAGTTTCATATTTAAAATCGTTTAATAGCTTAAAAAAAAAATTCCCAAAAATTTTCAGAAATTCTCTAACTCCCAAAATGTTGGCAAATTTTTGGCAGAGTCTCCTTTGTACGGAGGAGCTTTTGCAATTTGACAAGAGATATAAATATATATACATCGACCCACACTGTTGGAAAAAGCTAAAACAGTTCATATTTCCTATTTTTATTGCGTAGGCTTACCTTATTTAGCATTTTAAGCAAGCAGCTTATTTATTTAAGCAATTAGTGCAATCCAAATCCAGCCAAACGGCCTTCAAGTACCTGTACTTACTCAATTTAAATATGTAAGTGCCATATATAGAAAATTTATTAGCATTTCACTTACTTTCAATAGCTAAACACATGTATTACATACACAACAAATGCCAAATGCTTCCCATAAGCGATTCATATGATTTTAAAGCTTATTCAATTGCTTTCAATCAATTTATAAACCATTTCATTCAATTTCAATGGTTTGGAACTCAATCTCTTACATTCCATTGATTTATAATTCAAATAAGCTCATTTTCACTTCACATGATTCGGAATCAAATTTATTTAATCTCCATTAACTCATAGAATTTAATTACTTTGGTTTACGCCAAACAACAATTATTGTTATGCAATCTCGACGATATTCGCTTAATAGGGTATTCTATTTTTGTTTATAGCTACTTTAAATAAATTTTCAATTCATTTTATATTTAATTCCATTTCATTTCTAATTTATCAACCAACCATTCATTGCATTTCATTTTATTTCTGCATTAGATTCATGCAAACAATTTATTAAGCTTGGCACATTCAAACTTATATATTAAAGACCATTTCCAGATTAATTTAATACAAGCTTCTATTTAATGGGCTTTCACCCTTATTCGAAGACAAACTTCCATAAATTCTAAACTTAAGTGAATTTATTTTAGTTTATTCCAAGACCAAACTTAAGTTTCTTCGATTTGATTCTCATTTAATCAAATCCCATTAAATTCAATTAGCCCATTCATTTTAAATTTTAATTTCAATTCATCTTCTCAATTTATCAAAATAATATCCAACACATACTTAACTCATTTATACTTCAAATTATTACGCCACCGCACTTATGTTCAGTCTGATAATCCTATTCCAATCACAACTTTGGTTTAGTTTTTATTCTATCAGACTTCATTCATTTATTATTTAATGCCATTAACTCATTGTATATTTCACTTTCTTAATTCATTTACGAATTTATTTTATTTATACAAAACCATTCTTAATTTATTTCTACTTACCTGGGTTTTGTTTGCAACCCAACCATTTCTATCATTATTCACTTTCATTTCATATGACAACACTTCTCTTGTATCCAATTTACTTGCAAATTTCATTAAATATTATTCAAGTCACATTTGGATATTATTTGCAATTCATCCCATCACTACTTCGATCCCATTCTATTTTATTTTTATTTTTACAACATCTCTTCTTATTTAATTTATTATCAAATCCAAGTCGAATTCAATTAACAATTCGAATTCACTTCCAAATTCCATTATTAACTTACAATCCATTTATTTACCCAAGTTAAATTTTATTAACATACTCAATCAAACAATTATTTAGCCAATTAGCTTACTTTCAATTTTTTATTACAAAAATCACTTTATGAAAGTCTCTTGAGTGCCAAAAATTTTCATAATTCCAGTTTGGATTCTCCTTTATTTTTTCCAAAATTCTAACACTTTTATTTTAAAATTTTAGAAATGCCTTTAAATTCACATAATACTATTAAAATAGTTCTTTATAAAAAAATATTTCTTATAACTCGATGTCTCAACCAGTCCATCCATGTTCTCACAGAAATCCAGTCATACGTTGATCAGGTGTAGGACTGAAAATCTATAAGTACTTGGTAAACCCGTTTTCAACAGCCAGTGAAAATACTTTTGAAAAATAATTTTATTGAAAATATAGAAAACAGTTTTTGAAAACAAAGGAAATATCTTTGGTGAAAATGCTCTAGAAATCATCATCCCCATCCATGGTCACAGTTACATCCCAGAGTTACGTTGCCGTCGCAGCAAAAGTCCATGTAACTGCAGGCTCTCCGCGGCCTCTCAATTACGCCATGGATCCCACACAACAGATCACAGTTACATCCAGGGTTACGTTGCCGTCACAGCAAAAGTCCATGTAACTGCAGGCTCTCCGCGGCCTCTGATTTTCGCTGTCGAAATGAAACCTCTCCACTCCTACATAGGTCGCAGTCTGCCGATATAAAATCAAACGCAGACTGTTGGCTCTAAGCGGCACACACGACTTTCGCTATGTTATACCATAGGTCGCAGTCTACCGATATAAAATCAAACACAGATTGTTGGCTCTCAGTGGCACACACGACCTTCACTATGGTATACACTACTCATAATCCTCAGGAACTAGTTTTGTCTGGACTTCTCACAGGATCAACTTTAGAACCCCCCTAGGGCTCAAGGCAGCACCACCCAGTGGCACTCCTGAGAAGTTCATTTCAAGGGAGCGCCTTTTTCCTTAGAGTCATCATCAAAACATTTTATACTATACATATATAGTATCTGTCAAATCATACACCTAGTATGACATCATACAAAGCTCCTTTACACAAAATCGATTATCCCAAATCGATAATTCTCAAAATAGGCTTTCCAAATTCCATATATTGATTTTACCCAAAAATCAAAAGCCTTTCCTAATCCAAAGGTTCTCAAAACCTTTTCCAAAATCCTCAAAAGATCCTTTTTATATATACAGATATATATAATTTTTAAAACTTTGGATCACTTTAAACTCGTATAAAACTCCTTTTATACTTCAAACACTTCCAAAATCCTTTTTCTCCCAACAATAAATTCAACAAGGGGAGAATATATAACAAAGATATAACTTTGTTTACCCAAAATCAAATATTCAAATTTGATTACTCTTTCCAATATCAATTTCCTTTCTATTCACATTCACTTAAATTTTCATTCCCTTATTCACATTTGCCTTAATCCCCATTTGGATTATTACCTCAATTCTTATCTCAGTTGGGTATTTAACCAATAACAGTTTGAACTTCGACCAGTTTATTTAGAAAATAGCTTGAATATTTTAAAAATAGATAAGTAGTTGAAAAATAATTAATAGTTTGCAAAAGAGCTGTAAAATAGTTAAATAATTTCAAAAAAAATTAGATAATTGCAAAATAGTTGTAAATTAGTAATTAATTTGTAACATAGTTAAAACATAGTAATGAGTTTAGAAAACAGCTTAAAAATGGTTAAATAGCTCCAAAAATGATTGTAAAACAAGTATAAAATAATTTGGCTTTAAGAAAGAAAGGTTGTATATATTTAATGACTTAGAAAAAAAATAAGTCTATATTAAGACAGTTTATATTGAAAATAGTCTAGAGTCAAAACTGTTCACTTCTCCAACATTTCAATTTAAATTTCCACTCCCATTTAAATTGACCCAATTCCAAATTGAATAATCTTCAATTTCCATTGAAATTGATTTAACCCAAATTCAAGTTGAATTGATTCTCAATTTCCTTCCAACTCCAAATCAAATTTCGTTTGATCTTTAAACTTGTAAAACTTTAATTACAATTTCAATTTTCAATTTCTATTAATAGTCAATTACATTCACATTTTGCTTTTAACTCGGAATTATTCATTTTATTTAGCCAATATATTTTTATTATTCCATAAACATTTTAATCAAGATTCCAGAGTTTAAACAAATTTCCAAAATTTCAATATCACCTTAGAATTCAACTATATCCAAAATTCTTTGGCAAATTCAATTACCCCTTTGAATTTCAAAACCAAACCCAGTTCACAAACAATTCCATTGAAAAACAATTTGGTAGCAATTTCTCTTCTAGAAACTCGAAAATAGACATTGATAATGCTGCAGTCATCATCGACGTTATTTTCCAGTGACCGAAAGAGTTCAATGCTTTTATCTCTTTAAAAACATTCCCAAATAATTTTTTTATTTCAAATCTCCCAGATTTCAAATTCAAAACAAAAATATTTTTGAAATAATACTATATTTTTTTCCAAAACCTTTGGAAACCACTTCCATTTGATCCGTAATAGTGTATCATTATCGGATTTCAACTTTCGTAGTGATTGGAGTTGTAGTGTGTGAGTACGATATATAAGCGCGTTGAATCTATTTCGGAAACTGGATAATGTTTGTATTTTAGTCAAAATCAAGGCTGTCACCCTCAATTGAAGCGTACACGTTTCCTTTACCTTTTGGAACACGCGACTCCTTTCAATCTAAATCACGCCTCTTCTTCCTCTTATCTGTTAAAAACTTAATTTGTTCGAAAAAGGGGAGGGTATGAAAATTGAAATCGAAACGTTTTAACCAAAAAAAAAAAGGCCGGCGAATCTATGTTTTACCCCTCTTCTAATTCGATTCCCTCTCCACTCAGTTTGAAACCATTCTCCCCAAAAATTCGCGTCCCTTCCCCCTTTATGAATTCTAATTGAATTCGAATTTGAGCACGAGCAAGTCGCGAGTCGACTAGAGGCGAGCGCACGTGCGAGAATTGGACAGCGACAGCGAGAGTAGCTTCTCGAGAGCGTAGGGTAGTCGGCGTCTTCGGTTTTGTCTCGAGGGTGAGAGGAGTATCGTGACGCGGCGCTAGGGCTTAGAGTGTGTTCGAGTAGAGTTTGAAGAGGAGTTTGAAGCACTCGGTGTTGGATTTGAGCGAAGTCTGAAGCGGAGCTTGGTCGTGGTGGATTCGCGATTGGTGGAGGTGACGATTTCTGTCAATTGTTCAGGAATTCGTGTTGTTCGAGAGGTGTAGTTTGAAATTCATGGGGATTGATCGAAAAAGGGAGGCGATTGTTTGTAGAAGTGGAGCAGTAGCTTCGGTGGTGTCGGCTTTGTAATGGTGGTGCTAGGGTGAGTGACGAAGAGAGGGGGGTCGTGATCCTAGGGCTCGGTATCGTGTGAGCAGTAAGGTATAACTTTTCAATTTTTGTTATTTAATTTAATATTTACCTATACATATGTTTATAAACAGTAAAGAAAAAATATATGGATATGAGTGCATCTGTATAATCATATACAGAAAAGTATGCAGTTTTAAATTCATTTATATAGGGATTTTAAAATGTTTAAAAGCCTTTACAAAAGTTTGGGTTTTTGAAATTTATAATTTATTAAGTGTATATGAGTCTCAAAGGGAAACATTTCTAGTTTAAATTTAAATCATTTTTTTATGATGGTAATTGGTTAATCGATTTATTTCAAATATTAATAAAATCATATGATTTTTATACGAGGTCGAATCTTGAAAAGAAACAAGCTGGATTTGGGAATGGATGCTAATAAAATAAAGGCGAGTAAATCACACTCGTATGGTATTATTTAAATTTAAAGGGTTAAATTTAAATAATTGGCTGATTGATTGAGTTGTTGAATGTGTGCTGATAATCTGTGACTTTGGTTTTGTTTGATTCTCGAGTAAATAAGGGTTTAATGATTGGTGATTCAGTAAATCGGCAGAATAAATTGAATGGATAATGAATTAATTCAATTAAATTAATGATTGTGCTAATTAATTAAGTAATTAAGGGTTTGACTTAATTAAGGATTAAGTTAAATTAATCTAGAACAATCAATTGATGGCTGGTATGTAATTACTTCATGAAATAAAATATATATATAATTACTTATATATAATTACCTTGAGAAATTTATTCAGATATTAATTAAAATAGTTAACCGAGGAATAATTTATTTAATGAAGTAAATAAAAAGGTAGATAATTACAGATTGATATTGATCGAAGAAAATCTATATTGTGACTGAATTTAAGTAATTGATTTGGATTAGAACAAATTAAAATGTGATTGGAAATTATTAATTTATATAATAATTGATGTAGTTAAAAATTGATTAATTAAATCAATTAAATAAATGATGACTTATGAGAAATTAACTACTGTAAGTAATTAAGAATTAATGTAATTAATACTAATAATTAATTTATGAAATAATTGATTAATGTATAAAAAGATTAAGATTTCTTATTCATTTTTGGTTAAGAACAATTAATATCGAGGAACTAACTAAAGATAATTACATAAATTTAATTGAAAAATAATTAATCCTGGGGATTAATTAAGATGAATAATGATGGGTTGACTAATTAATTGATTTGGAATTAATTAATGTTAATAAAGGAATCTAAGTAATTGAGGTTTGAAATTCAATGAGAATCAATCGAATTGATTTGTATGTGATTAATCTTTGTTTATGGATGATTGAATGGTATTGAATGCTTGAATATGTTGATATCTCTGATATGATATGCCATGTATTTCATTGTATAACTTGGCTTAGGATAACATGAGTTTCGAAGAGACCGAGGTCGGGTATTAGAAGATACCCGAAACCGCTTCGAATTTTTATATAAATTGAATTGTGGAATCAGTACGCAGGGATGGAATGATTTAAGTGAACTAGATTATCTAAGTCTGGAACTTAGAAATTTATATGTGAAGTAAGTGTTGTCCATAGTAAATTGAGAATTTGGTTAAATTGATATAAGTGACCCGGGTTTTATATAAGTTGTTTGCTTTGGTATTCCATGTTAGTTGGGTTTACTCATGCTGGTTTCCAGCCTGACCCGTGTGTTACTTTGGCGTAATGCTCGGGTCAGATCGAGTATTACAGATTTTCAGGTAGGACGTCCTAAAGCTCAGGAGGCGAGCTGGATGACAATATCGTGTAGAGTATTGACGTTGTATTTATATTATGGTCAACTGAGATATGGTAATTGTAAATATTCAGTGACTGTATATAATGTGAAACTCTGATGTAGATTAAATGTAATCGACAGATATAGTATTCTTTTGTAAACTGTTATTATTTATTATTATATTTTATCCGTTGCGAATGTGAGATGTTTGGTGTTTTCTGTTCTTCTTCTTCTATCTCTTTCTTCTTTTTCATAACTATCTGGAATTTTCGGGTTAGAAAATTTCGGGTCGTTACACTGCACCTCCCCTGTTTTAGCCGTTCCCGGTTGATGACGCTTGAGGCTACGATTACCTTTAGTGAACACATTACTTAGAATGCCCATCGTCCACTTGACGATGTTCTGAAAGCATTCAATCCATACAAGTTCGTTCCGGGTTCGAACGAAACCGAAGGCATTTTCTCGTTACACTTATTTTGGAATCACCCTCAGAGTTAACGACAATAACCCTTGCACTCTGAATCACCACCTCGAGCCTATAAGAACTAGTTCCGTCAAACTCATCACGGAATCACCCCCAGAGTAATACTGACGTATAGTCCTTACACCTCGAGTCTTCACAAAGCTCCACTTTGATTCACGACCTTACGTTTAATAGGAATCGATGTGGTTTTCGAATATCCAAATATGGAAACCCGATCTCGGTCTCATCGAAATCCAAAGCGTGTCTTTTAGGTCCAAGTTGTTTTAAAGTTAAAACAATTCAATTATCTATATACACACAGATAGATAACTCACAGATCATAATTGGTAATCAACATTATCAAATAACAAGTAATCCACATCTAAGTAGGTAATCCATATCATTATCACAATAGATAATCTATGTTATCATCACAATGCAACTAAGCATTCATACCACACAACATTACTTATCTCATTTCTGAGACCACAATCATTCAAGACAATCGATGTCATTCATTCATGCATAACAATGATTTATCCAATCCACATCTATAATTAATTTAAAGTGAATTAAATTAACTATCTCTATCTTTAATTAATTTAAAGTAAATTAAATTAATTACTTCATCTTTAATTAATTTAAAATAAATTAAATTAATTACTCATCAATATATATCTTGCTTACTCAACCATTTAATTGATTACAATCAATAAATCATTCATTATTAATCACCTTAATTAATCATCCTTGATTAATTACCCTTAATTACATTAATGTAATTATCCTTAATTAATTTCACGAATTAATTATTCTCAACCAAACAGTAACTAACCTTTAATTACTTCAATTAATTAATTAACGAAAATTAATTACCTTGATCCTTAATTAATTACATTAACTAATTACATTTAATTACCTATTATTGATTAATTAATCATAATTAACCAATTTTAACTACATCATTAATTATAGTAATTAATGATACTTAAATATACTTAATTAATTATCCTCTTAAATAAATTACCTTAAGTAATTAATTAATCATCCTAGATTAATTACATTCAGTAATTAACTAACTTAATTACTTTATTAAAACAAATTAATTATCCTTTAATTAATTTCTTATTTAATCCCTTGATTAATTACTAAGTAATTTAATCCAAATTACTTCATTCTTAAACATCTTCATTTAATTACAACCTGTAATTATTAATCAATTACTTAACTAAGTAATTTCCAATCCATTAATTACATACAGTAATTATCTTTAAAACCCGAGTGTTTAAAATTAATTAAAACTTAAATAATTAAAATAAACAATCACATTTAACTTAATTAATTACCTTAAGTAATTAATTTCTTAATTACTTCATTAAGTAATTATACTCAAACCATTCACAAATGATTATTATTAAATTAATTAATTGAATTAATTATAAAAATTAATCACGTTAATTAATTGTTAAATAATCCTAGTTAATGACCTACATTAACCATTCTCTAATTATTTTCATTAAGTAATTAACTTAGATTAATTACGAATTAAATTATCTTTAATTATCCATTAATTAAAGTCTAATTTATTTAATTAATTAACCTTGATTAAAACTTAATTACTTAATTAATAATTCGTTAATCATTAATTTAAAAATCTAATTAATGATCTTAATTTTAAATTGATTAATCATTAATCAATATTTATTAAACCTTAATCAATAATCAATTAAATTAACTAACTATTCCTAAATTACCTTATTTATTAAATAAATTTTCAAAACATTTATCTTAATTAATTTAAGGTAAAACATTTCTAAATTTTTTTTTTAAAAAAGAAAATTTATTTAAAACAAAGTACTTTTGAAAATTACCTTTAAATTCCATTTTAAATATAAGTTTTAAAATAAGAATAATTTAAACTTATCAAAGTTTAAATAATTTAAAACTTTTTAAATTACAAGACAAACGAGTGTTTGTCTTAGAATTTAAATTCATAAGAATTTTTGAACACCAAAAACTCATTTCAAAGTTTCACTAACATCAATTTATTTTTAGTTTAAAACTTCCAAATTTAAACCTTCTTTTAAATTTAAAAACTGAAGTTCATTTTTAAATTTAAGATTTCCATATTTAAATTTTATTTTAAATCTTGCTCACATTTTACAAACTTCAATTTAAGAGATTTAAATTACTTCCCAAAATAATGTAGTTATACAAGTTTTAAGTTTAAAACCTTATTTCCTTTATTTTTTTTATTTTTTATTTAAAAATGAGATTTTGAATTAAACTTGAATTTCTAAAATTCAAACTTGAATTTAAATTTAATTTAAACTTTCCTTAACAAAAAACTTCATATTTTTAAAATTTAAAAACCCAGATTTAACAGGTTTCTGTAACCTGAAAAAAAATAGAGTAAACCCGAGAAACCCCTAAAATTACTTCGAGACAAATGCACCTCTACTCCGAGTCAACAACCAACCTACTTCAAGCAACTCATCAAAACTTTCCCTGTTCCACAAGCAAACCCAACATCACTAGACATCTCGTCGCCGTGCATATGCACGGCGACTACCGCCTCCACTGATCATCAGAGGTGATCACACTTCAACCAGAAACACACCGATGCCTAAACGACATCATTAGATTGAACCATTAATCAACAGATCAAATTCAACCCCCCATTTCAAAACCTGGAATAGAAAATCAAGTTTTTTGTCTCAAAACTATCAACGGCGAACTTACGCCGCTCCGACCACCAGACCATCAACCCCTCCGGCCACGAACTCATCCACACACCAACTACCGATCCTCAAAAAATCATAGCACTCGATCCATCCTTCACCTCGAAATGATCCAATTCTTAAAACCCATCAAAGCTAGGGTTTAACATTTAAAATTCAAACTGCATCCACTTTGATTTTTCTGAGCATCTCCTATACCTTCTTCATCACTCAGAAGAAACCCAAGGCTTCTCAATCCATGAATGAAAAGAATTTTCAAAAGATCCATTTTTAGTTCAACTCTAAACTGCAACTTAAACTAACACCTCAAAATCCTAATACTTGATTTAAAAATCAAGTTTCAGTTAGTATTTTTAATTTATGAAACTGAATTACAATATTAATATGATTGGTTTTTTTTTAAATTTAACCTACACTGATGTTTCTTGTGTTTCTCTGAGACAGCTACTTATATTTAACTTACTTAAAGTTTAATTATCATCTTCAGATAGTTAAACAACTCCACTAAATAAATTTCATCATATCATAAAACCAATTAAAAGATAAGGTTTAAAATAAAAATTTGCCTAGAAAATCAAGAAACATAACAAGTAATAGAAGCAACAGCATGTACACATTACATTTTCATTAATACACAACAATACTATTTATATCAAACAATCTAGCATGCAATCCTATTTTTAACTTTAAAATTTAAATGTTACTCACCTTTTAAATGCAGAGCTTCTGTTATACCCTTTTGAATTTTGCAGAATAAAATGCAGGCAGGGTCTTTGTTTTAAAATCTGAGTTGCAAACCCTGTTGAAATTTGAAATGCTCATGTTTCCTGACTAAAACCACTTGCATGTAGATGCTTGAACATGCTTCAACTTGAGGTTGTGCAGAGAAAAAAAAGGACTTGCTCTATTTCCAGATGCATGCATATTATTTCATCTGCAGGTTTTAAAAACAGAATGCCGGCCTTATTTGATTTTGAGGAAGTTGAGTATGTAGATACTTTCTATGGCTTACTGTTTGAGAATTTGAAGCTGTTGTATTTAATTTGTTACTGAATTGAAGAAGAAAGGTGAGTAAACCTCACATCTATCTCTAATTAATTCGTATGTTGGAATTATTGGGTGTTGGGTTTTTTTTTGATGATATTTGATGGGTTGATGGACTTTATATATTATTGTAAACCAAGATTAGTGTGACGCCCCACCTCTATACCCACGCTAGCCAAGAACACTCCGGAGTAGTGCTGTCAACTAGCACGGAGAATAAGGCTGTTGAGGAGCGACCATCCATGTAATTGCTTATCACACGGTGGCTATAAATAATCTTCGGAAACAAACATAGAAATAATCATATCACAAATCAGTCACAGATATCCATATCACAAAGGCGGAAGAAGATATGAATATATAACTAACACATGAAAGTGTACATCAGAGTAGTGGTCATTAAGATCCACGATAATACAAAAGAATAGCAACACGTGCTATACAAAAGAATACAACTATGAGTCTATATCTCAAGTGTATACAACAAAAACTGCTAATCTAAACAGTTAGCCAAAAGTCAGAGTGATGAATCCCTGGGAAGAAGTCAAGCAGAAGCACCTGTAACATCTCGGTCTGACCCGAGTATTATTTAAGAAAATAATAAACGGATCAGTCTAGCTATAAATATCAGATGACATGATATAACATAAAAGATATGGCATAAACATAAACATCCATAACGACATACCACTATAAGTATGTAAATAATGATCAACAGAAGATCAATCAATAAGAGATAATCAATATCACAAGAATCTTCTCAAAGATTCGAAGAGGGCATCATACCCTAAACTTGTACTCATAACAAGTCAATGACATAAATTCCAGAAATCAACTCGAGAAATCTAGAAATCATAAAAAGGGAAAGAGGCCTATCACATGACGGTCCGAAGACCATGGGGAGCTACCCCACATGTGTGAGTGGAATCACACAGATTGAGGTCAAGACTAACCAAAAAGCAGAAAGGTATGTGTGAATGGAATCACACAAGTGGTGTCTAGTCTAACCTTGCAATGAAAGAGACATCGCGCAATTGCTAGTCTAATTCATAAAGCGATCATCAAGATCAACGAGAAGTGTCAATTACATTAAGCTAGTAAATATAGAAGTTTAGCTTCATGTCCCATAACCACTTGCTTAACTTAAATATTTACGAACAAACTGTAAATCTTCACTAATAAAATTGTCAAAAGAGGTTCAATCGAACAAGTCCAAGAATTAACCGACGGAGTGAACGCAAGCGTTTCATACCACTTGTTTTACTAAGTCGTTTAATTAGATTTCTCATCCGAGTGAGGTAAAGGCTTGTATATACTAATAGATTGGAAAACGGTTTAAGAAAAGAGCTTTGTTATTAAAAATAGAGTTGAAATTGTTTGTTAAAAGAGTTTTGATATTTACTACTAGTATTGAAACCTTTATATTATAAAGTGACAAAACACAGAAGCAATTGTAGAAACAATCAGTCACAAAAATCGCATACGGAGATGTGAATAAAATCCAAGGAAATCAGCTCAATGTTTTTCAGATAAGATCCCCTACGGAGGGGGGTCCGGGGGGGGTGGCAACCCCCCAAGGTTGGGGTGCGGGGGCAACGCCACCGCTTACGGGGTTCGACCTGCCCGGTCAGGTCGCGGGGGTCCAGGGGGCAGCGCCCCCGGCGGGGTGCGGGGCAGCGCCCCGACCAAAACGGTACGACCTAGTGAAGACAAAATGAGGTCTAACGACCTAAGGGGAATAGGGTCGAGCGACCTATAAAACTCGCGACCTAAAAGTTAGCAAGGTCGAACGACCTATAGAGGCATAGGGTGCAGCGACCTAAAACATCGCGACCTAGTGACCTAACGGTTTAAGGGTCTTGCGACCTAACTGGAAACAAGGTCCAAACGACCTAACGACTTAAAGTGAAACCTGGCTGAGCGATATAAGGTCGGAGACGACCTACGACTTAACTCCGTGTGAGCGACCTACGACCTATGGTTGCTACGACCTAACGAGTTCCAATAGTGAAGGCTTAAGGTCTAACGACCTAAGGGGTACGACCTAAGGTCTTACGACCTAAGGTGTTGAGGTTGGACGACCTAACCAAATTGCATAGGCCATACGAGCTAAGGCCTAACGACCTAACTCCGAACGAGCTATACGCGAGTGACCTAGGGCGCTAACTCGCAAACGACCTAACGTTAACTCGCGAACGACCTAACTCCAGACGCGCCTTTTCAACGCGTGCGAGCTGAAGACCTGCCGACCTACGACCTAACTCCAAGCGACCTAAGGCCTAACGACCTATAGTGGACGAATGGGCCAAGGCCAGAAACGACCCAAATGAAGGTGACGACTTTTCCACGCGAACGACCTATAGATGCTGGGCGACCTAAGGGGGACAGAGCGACCTAAGCCAGAAATTCACCCCAAAACACTAAAAAGTGGAGTTTTTCGCCAATCCAATCCAAACCAAATGCAAATGTGCATGCAAACATGATAGGGATGCATTTCCAATAGCCCAAGATAGATATAGACTAGAATTGTGAGATAAAAATCTCACCTTTGCACTAAAGTTTATGAAGATGAATCTTGAAAGCAAGGAGAAGCAATCCAAAGCTTGAATCCAATATCTTCTACTTGAATTTGGAGTTGAATGTTGGATTTGCAATTGAATTTGTGCTTGGAGTTTTAATTTCCCATTCCCTCCACCATTAATGCCAAAGCTTGATTAGTTAGGAAATTTATGAAGAGTGAGGAGAAGAGGGTTGGAACTTGGGCTTAACAGGCTAAACTAACCCAAAGTCCAAAGCGGGAAAAGTTAGTGAAATTTCACTAACTCCAAACCTATCGATGTTTATACTTAAAAAGTTGTAAACGACATTTCGAACTCAATGGAAGTGGTCTCGAGTCCTAATTTGACCGTTTGCAAAAAGTAGCTTTTCGGACCAAAATCCGATTAACGAGTTAATATTTAAATAAAATATTTAAATACAAACTCGATAAATATGCGGGTTGTTACAGACTCTCCTCCTTAAAGAAATTGCGTCCTCGCAATATATATAAGATGGAAATAAAAAAT
Organism: Allium cepa; assembly: GCA_030765085.1. Lineage (NCBI taxonomy): Eukaryota > Viridiplantae > Streptophyta > Magnoliopsida > Asparagales > Amaryllidaceae > Allium > Allium cepa. The sequence goes on from CM060944.1 coordinate 242,529,023, forward strand.
AAAAAGTAACAACCATAAAAGCATATTAACACAAGAGGAATTTTGAAATAAGAAGTTTGTTGAATATGCGCTTATATGATTTTTGTTTGATGATAATAAACATATATACATTCGTTTAAATGTATTTGATAATATACTATTTTTATTTTTTCACAGATTAAATAAATATTTGCAGAATAAAATAAATAACACGAAATTTGAATTCAAACGAATATTTTATTCAAACAAATATTTATTACATCTTTGAATAGTACAATTTCAAGCTCTCACTATAACTATACAACTTTGATTACAATTACATCACATTTCACATTTACTATTCACCTCACTACATATCACTCACACTCGTATTTATCTTCAACTTCATTCCAGTTTGAATCCAGCATCTGAGAAATCTGCAAAAATATTCACTAACGCAGTAAAATTGAAAAAGAAATATTTTTGCAGTATAAAATAAAACGTGAATTTTAAAAATATAATTTGCCTCAGTTATTTGGGTTGTTCGTCATCATTTAAATTTGAATTCATCATACACGAACAACTTGTGACATACACAGTGTATCACTGTATATGCCACAAGGCCGTGCACACCGATATATACACTTGATAATGCTACAGGGACAGGTGAGCACAGGTCAAACCCAAATGCAAAGCCGGGTTCAACGCACGTGCAATATATTTAAAATACGACACGAACACAAGGTCAAATCCGAGTTTTGAAACTGGATTCAACACAAGTGAATCGAGTTCAAGTCAGACCAACACTGCAAGCACATGAATGCTATGATCAAAGTATGCATGTATATATATCGACCAGGCAGCAACATGCTTGAAGACCACAGCAAAACCAACAGTGGCAGTTAAAGCAACGTCAAGTTGAAACAGATTGTCAAGACAACATGAAGAGAATGGAGTAACATGATCAACAGATCCAAAATACAAATATCACAACCAAACCAACATGATGACAATGCAAGCAAGAACAACAGAGTTTCAAAAATCCAATGCTCAACATCATATGAACCCAAATCAACTCTACTGGACAATACAAGGAAATGAAAAGACTGAGCAATGCTCAAGATCAACACAAGACAGAGTAAATGTACATGCTACAGCAACAATGGACCCAACATCAAAGACACGGCAGTAACAAGATCAAGTCCAGCTTCACACAAGGAATGAACACAAACAACTACAAAATCATCAAGCTACAGACTCAAGCGAATGCAACAACATGTCAACTGCAATGACACAACAACTACAGGTAGTGAATGAAGAGTAGTCAACAGGTGAAAGTGATTGAACAAGAGAACATTGTTGTACAAGGCAACCAGAGTAGACGCATATATGCAACATGAACATTTAAATGAATACACGAACCAGAATACACAGTGGCAACCACAAGATGAAGAAAAACTAAAACAATGAAACTGACTCAAAGCACAAAAGTGCACAGCAACCATCAAGTACAAGCAGTGGCACATGGATACAGCAATATGCAGAAGCAAGAACACTTGCAACAGTGATGCAGTGGCACATGACTATCACTGACTCCATTAATCAAGACACAGCAGTGATCAGATGAATCATGAAATGCAACATGTATGCACCAGTAAACCGAGCTAAATGCAAAACAGTGACAACTACCTAATGCTCAACTGGAACTATAATGAAGTCATAATCAAAACATGAATGAACACTTACACTTACAACATGCAAATGCATCAAAACAATGTCGAATACATGAACAAGTGTAGCATCTGTATCAAAGCAAATGTCGCAGACTCGAAGCATCAGTGGTCACAAATAAACACAGTGACACAGTGCCACAGTGAACACAAGTCAAGGAGCAGTTTCAAAGTGTAGTGGTTGTTTATTTTTCGTGAAACCATGAGAAATAAAATCAACAGAAATATGATCGGAGCTGAAGCCGTGGATAAGTTGGAACAAGTCAAAAACAAGTCGAAGTCAAACATTATTCAGCATCAAGCCGAAGCCTAGTCAATCAACAAATCGAACCAAGTGAAGATTAACGGCGTATTGGTCAAGCAAATTGAACAAGTCACAGTTTAAAGCCGTGTTATTCAAGTAACATGAAATAGTCAGAATAAATCATCAAACATCATAAATTAATCGAACGGCCGAGGTGAATAATATGACAAATTCAAATAGAGAATATACGACGCAAATCTAGGGTTACAAACCCTATATAAACCACGAATCATCATCGGCAATGAATTGGAGTTCAATCAAGCATAACAGTATAGCATAAACGAAAATCACATACCGAATCGAAGTCGAACTCCATCAACATCGAAGCAGCCGCATAAGCAACGAAGAATCAATCGATCAAGGCGACACGCAAAACATCACTGGATCGATCGAATTAAAGCCGGCAATTTTACAAGCCCTAATTTCCAGAGCAGAGAGAACGAAAGCCCCAATTTTACAAGCCCTAATCTCAGAAAGAAGAAAACAACGACCGACATTATTCTCAAGCAAAAAAAGGGGAACCAGGCCGATAAAATAAAAAGGAGAAAGGGGACGCAAACTTTTAATTTTTGGGCCGATTCTAATTTGGGCTTACTTGTTTTTAAATTAGGGTTATTTTGTTTTAATTTGTTTTTAACTTGTATTTTCTTTTAAACCGTTTAATTTTCTAGTCGTGTGACTAGGGTACAAACTACGGTGTGTAGTTTGAGAATTCGCAACTCGGTGGTTGAGTTGTGGCAAGGTTTTGAGCGTAGAGTTAGATTAGTCAATAGCGGGTATAGCGAGTTTACGTGTGCAAGCGAGGGACTATCTAATTTCTAGTAGAAACCTTGGGGGCAGCACGTAGGCAGGGTTTTGCCGAAGCTGGGTAAATTCTGTGTTGTTCTGTTATTTATATTCTGCGATATCTGTGCTGCTATTCTGTGATCTGAATTGAAATTAATTTATAAGCTTCCGCGATTAATTTTTATAATTTACACTATCACCCTATTCACCCCCCTCTAGGGTGAAATCGATCCTACAAGTGGTATCAGAGCTAGGAATAGAAGTCAACATTTGTTTTAAAAATTCTATTTTTTTGAAAAAAATCAGTTTTTGTTTAAAAATTCGAATTTTTAAAATGGCTTCTTTTAATAATGCTTTTGCAGAAGGACAATCCATAGTTAGACCACCAATGTTCAATGGTGAATATGCTTACTGGAAAAATAGAATGCAAATTTTTCTGAAAACCGTTGACGCTTGGAATATTGTTGAGACAGGTTATAGTATACCAACTATAACTGTAGATAATCAGGAAATAGAGAAACCAAAGGAACAATGGACAGAACTAGAAAATAAATTACAGAATACTAATGCCAAAGCTATGAATTCTATTATCTGTTCATTGGATCAATTTGAATTTAATCGTGTCTCACATTGTCTAACTGCGCAGGAAATATGGCACATACTAGAAGTGACTCACGAAGGAACATCTCAAGTCAAAGAATCTCGCCTTGCAATGCTAAGCAGCGAATACGAGAACTTCAAAATGGCAAAGGAAGAAAATGTCAAAGAGATGTACGGACGACTCTCCAATATCGTATACAAATCAAAAGCTCTCGGAAAAACATACACCGAATTAGAAATAGTCCGGAAAATCCTCAGAGTCCTTCCACGAAGCTTTGAAGCAAAAGTAACTGCCATACAAGAATCGAAAGATTTAAAACAACTTAAAGTTGAGGAACTCATCGGAAATCTCACCACTTATGAGCTTGAAATGAAATTCAAAGAAGAGCGTGAAGGAGGTGACACTCAAAAGAAATCAATAGCTCTCAAAGGAACAACCGAAAGTGATGATGATAACGATGAAGATGATGGAGCAGCAGAATTGGAGCTGTTAATAAGGAAATTCAAAAAATGGAATCAAAAACATGGAAATTCAGCTCGAATTCAAAAAGCAAAAAGCAGAATAGCCAAAGCACTAGACTACTCAGAAGAACAAAAGTTTATTTGTTGTAATTGCAACAAACCCGGCCATATCAAGCCCGATTGTCCACAAATTAAATCCAGCCATGGAAAGAAACAGAAAAAGAAAAGTTTTGCAGCCACTTGGGATGAAATAGACGAGAATGATCAAAGCACTTGCAGTGAAAGCGAAAAGGCAGAATTTTGCCTTCGAGGTGATACAACTGACAGTGACGATGACGAGCCAAGTGAGGTATCAAAACTTACCCATTCTGAGTTGCTTATATATTTTCATGAAGTAAACGGTTGTTTTGAACGACTTAGGGAAAAATACGCCAAACTTGAATCTCAAAAAGATACTTTGATAGAATGTAATAAACAACTTGATCAATTAGTTAAAACCTATCAAAGTAGGATCCCTAAGTGTGATAAGTGTCCAACATTTGATGAGGAAATTAAAAAATCAGAAATTAAAATAAAATCGCTTGAAAATGAAATTCTGATTTTAAAGGAGAATGAAAATACTAGGAGAGAGAATTCTATTAAAAAGTGCACACAGTTGTTAAACGAAAATGAATCTCTCAAATCAAAAGTCCAACAATTGTCTACGACTTTAGATAAATTTTCAAAAAGTGAAAAATCGTTGAATATGCTATTAGGAAAGCAAACTGTTAATACGGTTAGACAAGGACTTGGATTTAATAATTCGAAAATTGTTGAAAACAAGATTAATCAAGTTAATTCTATGTGCACAATTTGTAGAAAATTTGGACACGATCACAATAATTGTTGGTATAGACCCAAACATGTGAAAACTATACCGATTTGGGTTCCAAAAGGCACAAATATAAAATCTCTCAAAGTTAAACAAATTTGGGTGCCAAAGGGAACAATTATAAATAGTTTTGGGTCTATACAAAATTATTTTTCAAAATTTTCAGCCACTAACAACCATGGACCTATAAAAACAAATAGGTCACATAAATCTTTCATCGTGTAGGTGTGGTGGCAGGCTAAGGAACAACAACAGTGTTCTCAGGATTTTTGGCTGTTCCAGAAACACAACGGACGACGAAGCAAAGTTCCTTAGCCTAGTATAAAGGTGACAGAATCACAATGGACAACAATGAAAAATATCGTAAAGGTAAAAACAGGTAAAGGTATATTTATTTGAACGATATACTAAAATGTGATAATCTGCACCATATTCTGAATTAAAAATCAGCCAATATTGAGATGATGAAAAGATTTTGTTTCTGACTTATTCAAAGTTGTTGGCCAATTATATTCTTATGCCAAAAACACTATAAAATTCTCTAGAATTACTTGATATATAAGCTTGGGATAAAAATAGTGTTTTGATTGGATGATAATATTTTTTTTGTTATAATATTTTTGGCTAAATCCATATTCACGGTTTCTTCTATTTACATGGCTTCAACTTAAAATCCTAATGAATTCTATTTAAAAAATTGTAAAAAGGATTTTAAGAAATTTTTTGACTTGTTTTTATTTATGACATTGATTTGTGCTTAAATGATGACCAATCAGATTTTCAACATTGAACTAATCCATATAAATTTGTTCGGTCAAATGATGGTATTTGATTACTCATGCTACACGTAGATATATTGGTTTTGACATTTTGGTCACTGCTTGTAAATTTGCACGATTTCAAATTCATGTGAAAAAAAAAGGATTTTAAAAATTGTTGAAACTTTAAGAAATTCTTTTGAAACATTTGTTTTGAAATAATGATGTTTGGTTGACTATTAAATACTCATGAATATAACTGTTTAGTCTATGGCTTCTAAGATTGACACTTTGATATATGTTTGATTGTTAACACTGGCTTCATTTCAAATCCAAGAGAATTTTCAATTTTGTTGATAATAATCATGAGAAAATTTGTTGAAATTTCTTAATCTGGTCTTTGACATTCAACGAGTGAAGTTTGAGTGAAATTTAAATTCAGATGCAGATTACACTGGTAATATGGTTGATAGAAAAATTATTAGTGTAACGTGATTAATTTTTGAAACATTCATTTGCTGCATCGTTTTTCAAAGAAAATATCTGCATATTCTTCATTTCAAATAATTTTCAAATAGCAGAAAATTTTCTTTTAAAACCCCTGGAGAAAATCATTTTTGACCATATTTTCAGATTATTCATTTTTGAAAAATTAATTTCATAATTATTTTTGAATTTGATTATGACTAATCTGACTCCCAAATGAATATCGAAAAGAAAAATAGTGATTGAAAAAGTGATGAGTGTTGATATTGATCATATATTATAACTCGAGAAAGTATAAATAGAAAATTTCTTTAGAAATTTAAACAAGAGTTATAAAACTTTTTGTTGGTACAAATTCCATGACCATCTCTATGTCTATCATATTTCTATCAACCATCATTCATCAAAATTCTATATAGTTTGTCGATATGTGGTACTTTAAACAGGAATCGTTCGTTTTTCATTTTCACATTTTAAAAAAAAAATAATAATAATAATAATAAATAAATAAATAAATACCAAAGTATTCACTCTCATTTAAAAGTCCTCACGGTTATGCATGGGTGAATTACTTGGAATTTGTTATGTGCTTCCATGCTCATTTAAAAGTCCTCACGGTTATGCATGTATGGAACGCATATCAAAAGTTGATTTTTAAAATAAACAAGTTGATTCTAATCCCATTTAAAAGTCCTCACGGTTATGCGTGGTTAGAAGATACTTGAATTCAATTTTTAAAAATAAAATTGGAATACTACTAATCTCATTTAAAAGTCCTAACGGTTATGCATGGTTAGTAGATATTCAAATTCCTGATATAAATATACCACAAATAGACACAACTGTATGGTTTTATATGATGACATCATTTCCATCATTCTAAAAAGTGGAATATGTGCCTAACAAAATATTTATGATTTTTGTTTTATTTTTTATCGAAATTTAATATTTATATTCAATTGAGTTTTAAAGTTGAATTAATATCAATCACTTTATTTCTATTTTCTCTAACACTATAATTCTTTTGCTGATAACAAAAGGGGGAGAGAAAAGTTAAGATTTTGTCAAATAAAATCAAGCAAAGGTCAAATAATTTTCCATTTGCATCTAGGCTCATTTTTATTTGTATGCATATATGTAGGGGGAGTATTGTGTAGAGAGGAGCATTTAAATAGGGGGAGCAATTAGGATATAACTATGATCAAATACATTTAATATATTCAAAATCTTAAATATATGTTTGTTATCATCAAAAGGGGGAGATTGTTGAATATGCGCTTATATGATTTTTGTTTGATGATAATAAACATATATACATTCGTTTAAATGTATTTGATAATATACTATTTTTATTTTTTCACAGATTAAATAAATATTTGCAGAATAAAATAAATAACATGAAATTTGAATTCAAACGAATATTTTATTCAAACAAATATTTATTACATCTTTGAATAGTACAATTTCAAGCTCTCACTATAACTATACAACTTTGATTACAATTACATCACATTTCACATTTACTATTCACCTCACTACATATCACTCACACTCGTATTTATCTTCAACTTCATTCCAGTTTGAATCCAGCATCTGAGAAATCTGCAAAAATATTCACTAACGCAGTAAAATTGAAAAAGAAATATTTTTGCAGTATAAAATAAAACGTGAATTTTAAAAATATAATTTGCCTCAGTTATTTGGGTTGTTCGTCATCATTTAAATTTGAATTCATCATACACGAACAACTTGTGACATACACAGTGTATCACTGTATATGCCACAAGGCTGTGCACACCGATATATACACTTGATAATGCTACAGGGACAGGTGAGCACAGGTCAAACCCAAATGCAAAGCCGGGTTCAACGCACGTGCAATATATTTAAAATACGACACGAACACAAGGTCAAATCCGAGTTTTGAAACTGGATTCAACACAAGTGAATCGAGTTCAAGTCAGACCAACACTGCAAGCACATGAATGCTATGATCAAAGTATGCATGTATATATATCGACCAGGCAGCAACATGCTTGAAGACCACAGCAAAACCAACAGTGGCAGTTAAAGCAACATCAAGTTGAAACAGATTGTCAAGACAACATGAAGAGAATGGAGTAACATGATCAACAGATCCAAAATACAAATATCACAACCAAACCAACATGATGACAATGCAAGCAAGAACAACAGAGTTTCAAAAATCCAATGCTCAACATCATATGAACCCAAATCAACTCTACTGGACAATACAAGGAAATGAAAAGACTGAGCAATGCTCAAGATCAACACAAGACAGAGTAAATGTACATGCTACAGCAACAATGGACCCAACATCAAAGACACGGCAGTAACAAGATCAAGTCCAGCTTCACACAAGGAATGAACACAAACAACTACAAAATCATCAAGCTACAGACTCAAGCGAATGCAACAACATGTCAACTGCAATGACACAACAACTACAGGTAGTGAATGAAGAGTAGTCAACAGGTGAAAGTGATTGAACAAGAGAACATTGTTGTACAAGGCAACCAGAGTAGACGCATATATGCAACATGAACATTTAAATGAATACACGAACCAGAATACACAGTGGCAACCACAAGATGAAGAAAAACTAAAACAATGAAACTGACTCAAAGCACAAAAGTGCACAGCAACCATCAAGTACAAGCAGTGGCACATGGATACAGCAATATGCAGAAGCAAGAACACTTGCAACAGTGATGCAGTGGCACATGACTATCACTGACTCCATTAATCAAGACACAGCAGTGATCAGATGAATCATGAAATGCAACATGTATGCACCAGTAAACCGAGCTAAATGCAAAACAGTGACAACTACCTAATGCTCAACTGGAACTATAATGAAGTCATAATCAAAACATGAATGAACACTTACACTTACAACATGCAAATGCATCAAAACAATGTCGAATACATGAACAAGTGTAGCATCTGTATCAAAGCAAATGTCGCAGACTCGAAGCATCAGTGGTCACAAATAAACACAGTGACACATTGCCACAGTGAACACAAGTCAAGGAGCAGTTTCAAAGTGTAGTGGTTGTTTATTTTTCGTGAAACCATGAGAAATAAAATCAACAGAAATATGATCGGAGCTGAAGCCGTGGATAAGTTGGAACAAGTCAAAAACAAGTCGAAGTCAAACATTATTCAGCATCAAGCCGAAGCCTAGTCAATCAGCAAATCGAACCAAGTGAAGATTAACGGCATATTGGTCAAGCAAATTGAACAAGTCACAGTTTAAAGCCGTGTTATTCAAGTAACATGAAATAGTCAGAATAAATCATCAAACATCATAAATTAATCGAACGGCCGAGGTGAATAATATGACAAATTCAAATAGAGAATATACGACGCAAATCTAGGGTTACAAACCCTATATAAACCACGAATCATCATCGGCAATGAATTGGAGTTCAATCAAGCATAACAGTATAGCATAAACGAAAATCACATACCGAATCGAAGTCGAACTCCATCAACATCGAAGCAGCCGCATAAGCAACGAAGAATCAATCGATCAAGGCGACACGCAAAACATCACTGGATCGATCGAATTAAAGCCGGCAATTTTACAAGCCCTAATTTCCAGAGCAGAGAGAACGAAAGCCCCAATTTTACAAGCCCTAATCTCAGAAAGAAGAAAACAACGACCGACATTATTCTCAAGCAAAAAAAGGGGAACCAGGCCGATAAAATAAAAAGGAGAAAGGGGACGCAAACTTTTAATTTTTGGGCCGATTCTAATTTGGGCTTACTTGTTTTTAAATTAGGGTTATTTTGTTTTAATTTGTTTTTAACTTGTATTTTCTTTTAAACCGTTTAATTTTCTAGTCGTGTGACTAGGGTACAAACTACGGTGTGTAGTTTGAGAATTCGCAACTCGGTGGTTGAGTTGTGGCAAGGTTTTGAGCGTAGAGTTAGATTAGTCAATAGCGGGTATAGCGAGTTTACGTGTGCAAGCGAGGGACTATCTAATTTCTAGTAGAAACCTTGGGGGCAGCACGTAGGCAGGGTTTTGCCGAAGCTGGGTAAATTCTGTGTTGTTCTGTTATTTATATTCTGCGATATCTGTGCTGCTATTCTGTGATCTGAATTGAAATTAATTTATAAGCTTCCGCGATTAATTTTTATAATTTACACTATCACCCTATTCACCCCCCCTCTAGGGTGAAATCGATCCTACAAAGTTCACCTCTAGGTGAAGGAGTAAGCAAGTCCGGATGTATACGCTCGATGAATTCTCTGGATTCCCAAGAACAATCCTTAGGATTTGAGGACCATTGAACCTTCACAAGCAGAACATCTTTATTTCGAAGTCGTTTAACCTCAGAAGCTATAACTCGAATAGGATGCTGCTCATAAGTTAAATTCGGCGAAACTTCAATTTCTTCCACAACAGCAGGCTCAAGAATAGAATCGGAATCCCGAAGGCATTTCCGTAATTGAGAAACGTGAAATACATCATGCATAGCAGAAAACTGAGCCGGCAATGCAAGGCGATAAGCCATGGAACCAATACGTTCAGTGATAGGAAATGGCCCAATATATCGAGGCGCTAACTTCCCCGATCGACTGAAACGTACAACACCCTTCATAGGTGAAACACGAATAAAAACAGGATCCCCAACAGAAAATTCTAATTTCCTTCTTCGATTATCGGCATAGGATTTTTGTCTACTCTGGGCTTCTTTCATCCTATGTCGAATAAGTTCAATCTTTTTCGTGGAATCACGAATAAAGTCTGGACCTAAAACCAGCTTCTCACCGGCCTCAAGCCAACAAGAAGTAGATCGGCATGGCCTTCCGTAGAGTGCCTCGAAAGGTGCCATACCAATACTAGATTGGAATCTATTATTATAGGAAAATTCAACAAGTGAAATATGATCTTCCCAACTTCCACCAAAATCAAGCACACAAGCACGAAGAAGATCTTCAAGAGTTTGATTCACACGCTCGGTTTGTCCATCGGACTGGGGGTGATAAGCGGTGCTAAAATTAAGCTTCGTTCCTAAAGCTTTTTGAAGACTCTTCCAAAATCCACTAGTAAACAATGGATCACGATCGCTAACAATAGAAGTAGGAACTCCATGCAATTTTACAATTTCCTTGACAAATAGTTTGGCCAAAAGAGGAACGGTTCGGTTAGACCGAACCGGAATAAAATGGGCGGATTTAGTAAGTCTATCAACAATCACCCATAAGCTATCATGACCCGAACGAGAACGGGGAAGGCCATCTATAAAGTCCATGGAAATTTGATCCCACTTCCAAATTGGAATTTCTAAAGGTTGCAATAACCCACCAGGCCTTTGATGTTCGGCCTTGACAAGTTGGCAAGTCATGCAACACTTAACAAAGTTAGCAATATCAGATTTCATTCCCTCCCAATAATAAAGTCGCTTCATATCAGCGTACATTTTACTACTACCGGGATGAATGGTGAATTTAGAACAATGGGAATCTTCTAAAATATCTTTACGAAGATCTCCAATATTTGGTACGATAAGTCTACCAAATTTTCGAATGCCGCCACGAGAATCAATATCATAGTCTTTCAAACCTTCAATATCAATTTTATCCTTAACATTTTTGCCAAGAAGAGCCAATTCAGAATCTAGCCCTTGAGCTTCAAGAATGCAGTCTAAAAGAGAAGGATGAGCCTCAAGGCTACATAAAACAAGCGATGAGCATAAATCGGATACGCGCTCTCGAATCTCACAAGTGGATAAGATCTCGAGATCGTTCCATTCGGATATCATCATAGAAACAACTGCTTGTTGCTTACGGCTAAGAGCATCGGCGACTCGATTACCCTTACCGGGGGTATAAAGAATATCAAGATCATAAGGTGCAAGGAACTCGAGCCAACGCTGTTGACGTAAATTAAGTTCTTTTTGAGAAAATAAATATTTCAAAGACTTTTGATCCGTGTAAAGAATAAATTTCTCTCCCAATAGATAATGACGCCACATTCGAAGGGCGAAAACAATAGCCGCGAGCTCTAGATCATGTGTGGCATATCTAATCTCGGCCGGCTTCAATTGCCTAGAAGCATAAGCAACAACACGTTCTTTTTGCATAAGAACGGCACCCAAACCAACGTGACTAGCATCGGTATAAACAACAAAATCTTGATTCCCCTCGGGAATAACAAGAATAGGAGCATCGGAAAGGAGTTCTTTCAATTTCTGAAAAGAGGCTTCACATTTGTCCGACCAAATGTATTTAACTCCCTTCTTAGTCAAGCCAGTAAGAGGCACGGCAATCTTAGAAAAGTCTTTAATAAAACGACGGTAATAGCCCGCTAATCCGAGAAAACTACGAATCTCTGTCACACTCTTCGGTCTCTTCCAATCTTGAATCGCTTCAATCTTTGAAGGATCCACAGATATCCCGGATTCGGAAATAATATGACCGAGAAACTTCACACGAGATTGCCAAAAGTGGCATTTAGAAAATTTCGTCTTTAATTGATTACTCCTAAGTGTTTCCAATACAATCCGAAGATGTTTCTCATGTTCCTCCTCGGTTTTTGAATACACAAGAATATCATCAATGAATATGAGAACAAACCGATCGAGGAAATCTTTGAAAACTCGATTCATGAGGTCAACGAAATAAGCTGGAGCATTCGTTAACCCAAATGGCATAACAAGCCATTCATAAGATCCATATCGAGTACGGAATGATGTCAACGGAATGCTATCCTCAGCGATACGAAGCTGGTGGAAACCGGTAGCCAAGTCCAATTGTGAAAAGACCTTAGCACCACTAAGCTGATCGAATAGATCATCAATCCGAGGTAAAGGATATTTATTTTTAATAGTAAGATCGTTAAGCTTGCGATAATCAACGCAGAGCCTCAGAGTACCATCGGATTTCTTTACGAAAATAGCCGAAGCTCCCCAAGGCGAGGAACTAGAGCGAATAAATTGCCTCGTCTCCAACTCAGATAATTGTTTACGCATCTCCTCATTTTCCTTATTGGACATGCGATAAGGAGGACGAGTAATAGGTTGAGCTCCAGAAACAAGATTAATTCTAAACTCAATTGCTCGTTTAGGTGGTAAACCTAAAACGGGCTCGAATATGTCGGAAAATTCACGAACAACATGAATACAAGAAATAATATCATCTTCATCATCATCATCGTTATCACGAGGATTTAAAGAATATAAAGATGCCACCAAACATGATTCTGAATCTTTAAGATTAACAGAAATATGTTTAACAGATTGTGGATGTCGGAGATGAATAGTCCGCTCAGGACATAGGATATGGGCTTGATAATGGTTAAGCCAATCCATTCCCAAAATTATTCCAAAGCCTAAGTAACGCATGACATGCAAATCGGCTAGGAAAGAAAGATCGCAAAAAATAATCTCCACATCTTTACAAAGCAAACTAAGAGTTGCGGATCCACCAACAGGATTCGCAATTTTTAAAGAAGTCATCAATGCAGTAACACTTAAGGAAAAAGTGTCTACCAGTTCCTTTGATATAAAAGAATGGGATGCACCCGTATCAAAGAGAACTCTAATAGGTTGATCATGAAATAAAATAATACCATCAAGAATGGAATGAGAAATACCTTGGCCACGAGATGTGTTGCCAGGGGCTTGAGCCACATTTAACTTTCCCTCATTCCTGCTTTTACGTTTGAGGCATTGATGTATAAAGTGATCTGGGCTCTTACAATAGCGACAAGATTTGGGCTTAGAGCACTTATTCGCATAATGATCCCCAGACCCACAGTTGAAGCAACTCGCACCACTAGGAGAAGGAGACTTTGCCGCAGGGGTTGCCTGCTTACCCTTTTTGTTGGGATAAGGACCCTTGAATTTGTTTGGCCTCTTCTTGTTGTTGAAGTTTGGTTTAGCGCCTTCCACTTCAACATCACTCTCTCTATCATCCTCTTCAAGACGAAGAGCGATATCGACGAGTTGATCAAATGCGACTTCTAGTTTCAGGAGCAGTGGCTTCTTAAGATTCTTATTTAAGCCATAAACGAACCTCTGGTTCTTCTTCAATGGGGTGTTGATGTATTCAACCCCATATTTGGAAAGCGACTCGAAGGCTGCGACGTAATCAGTCACAGAGGATTGACCTTGAACAAGGTCTATAAAACGTCGAGCCAAGGTTACTTTCCTAACTTCTGGTACAAACTTTAACTCGAAGCGTCCCTGAAATTGCTCCCAGGTGAGATCCGCTTCATTAATTTCTGAAATAAGGAGTTCGTACCAGTCCAATGCTCTCTCCTGGAGAATGCTGGAAGCCACCTGAACGCGGTGGAGATCGATAAGGTTCATGCGAGAGAAGATTCGATCACATGATTTTAACCAAGCCTGGACCTCGATGATATTTTCCGAACCTTTGAAGGGCTTCCCACCCAAGTTGGTGTAATCGCTGCACAAGCGTGCAAATCCCGACTTTGGGTGAGTGGGTTCTGGGTTAGCTCCAGCTGCTTGAGCATTAGTTACTAAATCAAGAAGCTGTTGAGCAGTCATAAAAACTCCATCCGGAGGAGCAGCACCAGATGATCCAGTTCTGGGACGGCCTGGTCTAGACATTCTCTTCCTTAAAGAAAGAAAGAAGAGAAGGAAGAAGGTTATTCACCAATGAACACCAAGCAATCTTGATAGATAAAACAAGGAATCATAAAGGAAATAGGATGAATCGGTACGAAGACTCGAATTAATCCTATGGTATGACTCCTAAGATAGACTTAGGACGATGATCCTTGTTAAGTTATTCTACATTGTTCCGAAGTTTGGCTCCGATACCAAGCTGTGACGCCCCACCTCTATACCCACGCTAGCCAAGAACACTCCGGAGTAGTGCTGTCAACTAGCACGGAGAATAAGGCTGTTGAGGAGCGACCATCCATGTAATTGCTTATCACACGGTGGCTATAAATAATCTTCGGAAACAAACATAGAGATAATCATATCACAAATCAGTCACAGATATCCATATCACAAAGGCGGAAGAAGATATGAATATATAACTAACACATGAAAGTGTACATCAGAGTAGTGGTCATTAAGATCCACGATAATACAAAAGAATAGCAACACGTGCAATACAAAAGAATACAACTATGAGTCTATATCTCAAGTGTATACAACAAAAACTGCTAATCTAAACAGTTAGCCAAAAGTCAGAGTGATGAATCCCTGGGAAGAAGTCAAGCAGAAGCACTTGTAACATCTCGGTCTGACCCGAGTATTATTTAAGAAAATAATAAACGGATCAGTCTAGCTATAAATATCAGATGACATGATATAACATAAAAGATATGGCATAAACATAAACATCCATAACGACATACCACTATAAGTATGTAAATAATGATCAACAGAAGATCAATCAATAAGAGATAATCAATATCACAAGAATCTTCTCAAAGATTCGAAGAGGGCATCATACCCTAAACTTGTACTCATAACAAGTCAATGACATAAATTCCAGAAATCAACTCGAGAAATCTAGAAATCATAAAAAGGGAAAGAGGCCTATCACATGACGGTCCGAAGACCATGGGGAGCTACCCCACATGTGTGAGTGGAATCACACAGATTGAGGTCAAGACTAACCAAAAAGCAGAAAGGTATGTGTGAATGGAATCACACAAGTGGTGTCTAGTCTAACCTTGCAATGAAAGAGACATCGCGCAATTGCTAGTCTAATTCATAAAGCGATCATCAAGATCAACGAGAAGTGTCAATTACATTAAGCTAGTAAATATAGAAGTTTAGCTTCATGTCCCATAACCACTTGCTTAACTTAAATATTTACGAACAAACTGTAAATCTTCACTAATAAAATTGTCACAAGAGGTTCAATCGAACAAGTCCAAGAATTAACCGAAGGAGTGAACGCAAGCGTTTCATACCACTTGTTTTACTAAGTCGTTTAATTAGATTTCTCATCCGAGTGAGGTAAAGGCTTGTATATACTAATAGATTGGAAAACGGTTTAATAAAAGAGCTTTGTTATTAAAAATAGATTTGAAATTGTTTGTTAAAAGAGTTTTGATATTTACTACTAGTATTGAAACCTTTATATTATAAAGTGACAAAACACAGAAGCAATTGTAGAAACAATCAGTCACAAAAATCGCATACGGAGATGTGAATAAAATCCAAGGAAATCAGCTCAATGTTTTTCAGATAAGATCCCCTACGGAGGGGGGTCCGGGGGGGGTGGCAACCCCCCAAGGTTGGGGTGCGGGGGCAACGCCACCGCTTACGGGGTTCGACCTGCCCGGTCAGGTCGCGGGGGTCCAGGGGGCAGCGCCCCCGGCGGGGTGCGGGGCAGCGCCCCGACCAAAACGGTACGACCTAGTGAAGACAAAATGAGGTCTAACGACCTAAGGGGAATAGGGTCGAGCGACCTATAAAACTCGCGACCTAAAAGTTAGCAAGGTCGAACGACCTATAGAGGCATAGGGTGCAGCGACCTAAAACATCGCGACCTAGTGACCTAACGGTTTAAGGGACTTGCGACCTAACTGGAAACAAGGTCCAAACGACCTAACGACTTAAAGTGAAACCTGGCTGAGCGATATAAGGTCGGAGACGACCTACGACTTAACTCCGTGTGAGCGACCTAGGACCTATGGTTGCTACGACCTAACGAGTTCCAATAGTGAAGGCTTAAGGTCTAACGACCTAAGGGGTACGACCTAAGGTCTTACGACCTAAGGTGTTGAGGTTGGACGACCTAACCAAATTGCATAGGCCATACGAGCTAAGGCCTAACGACCTAACTCCGAACGAGCTATACGCGAGTGACCTAGGGCGCTAACTCGCAAACGACCTAACGTTAACTCGCGAACGACCTAAGTCCAGACGCGTCTTTTCAACGCGTGCGAGCTGAAGACCTGCCGACCTACGACCTAACTCCAAGCGACCTAAGGCCTAACGACCTATAGTGGACGAATGGGCCAAGGCCAGAAACGACCCAAATGAAGGTGACGACTTTTCCACGCGAACGACCTATAGATGCTGGGCGACCTAAGGGGGACAGAGCGACCTAAGCCAGGAATTCACCCCAAAACACTAAAAAGTGGAGTTTTTCGCCAATCCAATCCAAACCAAATGCAAATGTGCATGCAAACATGATAGGGATGCATTTCCAATAGCCCAAGATAGGTATAGACTAGAATTGTGAGATAAAAATCTCACCTTTGCACTAAAGTTTATGAAGATGAATCTTGAAAGCAAGGAGAAGCAATCCAAAGCTTGAATCCAATATCTTCTACTTGAATTTGGAGTTGAATGTTGGATTTGCAATTGAATTTGTGCTTGGAGTTTTAATTTCCCATTCCCTCCACCATTAATGCCAAAGCTTGATTAGTTAGGAAATTTATGAAGAGTGAGGAGAAGAGGGTTGGAACTTGGGCTTAATAGGCTAAACTAACCCAAAGTCCAAAGCGGGAAAAGTTAGTGAAATTTCACTAACTCCAAACCTATCGATGTTTATACTTAAAAAGTTGTAAACGACATTTCGAACTCAATGGAAGTGGTCTTGAGTCCTAATTTGACCGTTTGCAAAAAGTAGCTTTTCGGACCAAAATCCGATTAACGAGTTAATATTTAAATAAAATATTTAAATACAAACTCGATAAATATGCGGGTTGTTACAATTAGAAACCCTATGAGATATTAGATTGTAAACCAAAATTGCCAACTCTTTGATAAACCTTTTGCGATGGGATGATAGTTAATTGCATGCAAGCTATATTTATGGATTGAAATTTGGCAAGTACAAGAGCTGGGATTGCCTGAAAGCATGTTGAGGTAAGCTTCAACGGTGGTGAGGGCTAATGCCTGGAGCTCACGCACCAGGCATCTCACTGGTCGAAGGTCCATGATGACCGGTTGACCAATCAGCACCTAGAACATGAGTTCCAGGTGCTATCTCCTCCTTCCTGTTGTCTTTCTTGAGCCTATTTTTTTTCTTTGTTTTTCTTTGTTTCTTGTATTGTTTGAAGATTGTTTGTGATGATTTCCTTGCTCATTTCTAGGTTTTTTAAATCCTACTTTGATGCTCTTGTTTCCATAGAGATCTTACTCAATGTTACTTTACCAAACACACTATTTTGATTGCATCAATTTGAAAAGCTCATTTCAAAGGAAATACATATTTGGAAGTAAAGTCATTTTTATTGTGTATATCTAAAAATATGTATTTTTTATAATATATATAAATATAAAAGTGAATATGCTTTTGTGTTTTTCTCTTTAGTCCCACATCATGGGATATGCTCAATATTATGCTCCAAAGCCTATATATAAAGGAGCCTATGTAATGTAATTGTATCAGTCAATGTCTATGTAACTGATATCAGTGTGAATAACATTTTTCTCCTCCTCCCTCTTTTCTAATGGATCCTTATCTCTTTTTAGTTTACAACACGTTATTGGCATAATCTCTTAAAAAAATTATAGATCTACGATCTATTCTTTTCCAGATCCATTATAGATCTCAAACTGTAATTCATTTTTCTGATCTGATTGATCTAATCTTTCAAATCATCTTTTTTTAAGATCTCATTCCATTTTAGATCTACTTCTTCTAATCTGGTTGATCTAATCTGTCAAATCATCTTTTTTTAAGATCTCATTCCATTCAGGATCTACTTCTTCTAATCTATATCTATTGTCTTATCTTTTAGATTTTATTATATTAGTCATATAATTTTAGATCTTATATAGATCTAATCTTTGAGATCTCATTATTATTTTGTTCGTTATTATATTTCAGATCTAATTTTTTTTGTTGCTGTTTTTCTGATCTTATTATATTGTAGATCTCAATATCATGCTTATTTTTATGTTTCTGAATTCATTTATTTTGGAATGCAAGTTTGAACTTGACAAAATTTGATATAGTTGATTCAAGCAAATTTATTGAATTTGATTGTATTTAGTTTGGACAGGGATTTGAGAAATCAATCATGGTTGGTAAATGAAGTTTTCATTTTGAAAACATCTTGATTTGATTTAGATTTGAATGAAGGCTTTGAAAATTATTTTGATACTTGATTTATATTTCCAGAAGAAATATTTTATTGTTTATTAGAGAAACAAATATAAAGATAATACGCATCTAGAAGATCGTATTAAGTTTAGATCTAACATTGATTTTGATTTAGCACATCTGAAGTGAATGGAAACATTAATAAAAGCTTACATGATAGTCTTAATATCTTCCAATATTTCCTTTTAAAAAAAGGGGAAAAGGAAATAAGAATTGAGAACTTGTAGTTTCTATAATCATAAAAGGTTGAGTTTCCATAAATCAGTGAATTACAAATTTCCTCAAAATAAAGAACCAGAAGTTCTAACTAAAAAGAAAAAAAAGAGGATCAGAAAATTTAATCGTCAAATGGAAATTGGTTCTGACAATAACCTAAATTTGTGCAAAGAAATTATTTTAATAGAAGTTGTATAACTCAAAATCCAAGACCTGAAGTCTTGAATTATGAAAAGACTTTCTGATAAAGTATACAAGTACAAATTCTTATCAGTATTTTTTAATTTGTCAAAATGTACAAGCTTCCAAAAAAGGAGAAGTTTACACAAAATTTGAGAACCTGAAGTTCATAACAAATTAATGAACTTGAAATTCATGAATTAGAACTCCCGAAGCTCTATTGTAATTGTGTAAAATGATAAGGTTGTACTTCTTGAAGAAGTTAAAGAAATTAATAAATCATCGTATGAGATAATGATGCTGCATTCAAGTCTCCAAATGAGTTATACCTTAACTTATATCTTCACATTTACATTATATTAACCAAATATCCTAAAGATATTATGTTATATGTTATTTCAAACATCACCGGATTGAAAAAGTAACTATTAATTTAGTCGTGGAAAGTGATGTTTATTATTTGGTATGAATTCAAATAATATTTCAATTTATATGTTGTATTCAGTTTAGATTATTTTTCCCAACTATTTACTTCCAATTATGGAAAAGTATATATGATCAATTAATATGTTTTACGCAATGCAAAGTCTAATTTCATTTCAATGAGTAACTGAAATTTAATTATTCTCTTTGTTGCTTTCTCATTGATAAATCTATGATTACTCAAACTTGAAGTTTGATAAGTACTATAAAATAATTAGTAGATATGTTTTTTATAATCATGAAAAAAAAATCCTGTTGTTTTGACAAATTACTTCTATGTACATATGGCTAGCTATTTAGTTATAGAAATACATTTTAACATTCTCTATGATAGATAATATATATGCCATACTATTTATATACATGGATGTGTGTATATTAATCTCCTAATGAGATGTATTAGAGATTTATTTATATTTATATTGCAAAATCCAACATCCCAAAAGAGAAGTTATAGGAATTTTGTTTTTGTTATATTGCAATTCCTTAAAAGGAAACACTATATTTTCTGAAGGAATATCATATAAAATTTTCGAAGTAAAAACAATAATTTATCCCTAAAAAAGGGAATTATATACCAATATTACACTCCAGAAGTAGTGGTTTTATCTTCTCATCTTCCTTTCATTTGGTGCATCTAATTTTGTTACTGTATTTAAAGTTTGATATGTCATTTCAAAGATAGTTACAACAAAAATCTACAGTGGGAATATTTTATGTTATTGTAAAGGTAGTGATTATGTAATTTTTACAAAAGAAATATTGTACATTGATATGACATTCCAATAATACATACATATTTCTAGAAGAGATAAATTCATTCCAGAAGTGGTGACAATAAAATATCCCTAAAAGAGACTAGTAAATTTGGAAATGATAACATATCTCTAGAAGATATTTGTTTATATATTTGGTAATTTTATCAAACCAAATAAATGCATAGAATTTTGATTATGTAGGATTCTAATTTAGTTTAGATTAGATCCTAAAATTTTGAGAGCTATGCAACATGTATCATATATTTCACTATAATTATATCAAACATCCCAAATAGGTAAGAAATTAAATTATCTCTAGAATATATTGTTCTATGTTTATATTTTTAATTATATCATAAAAGTCATGTTCCTAGTTATTATTTCATAAGAAATATTACATCGTGCATAGTCATTTCTTGAAGAAATATCTTTAAAGATTCTCCTGAAGAGATAGTCAATAACTCTTATTATTATTTTTGCTGTACTTTTTTTTACAGAACTCTCAAAATGGATGTGTAGAAATGTTTATATGCAATTATAAATTATTCTTTGATAAGTAATCATAATTAATGTTCAAAACTAATATTTGAGATATAATTGAGGAATAAAACTTAACAACTTGAAGTTGTGTGTATATTTTGTTCGAATCAAAAGTTCGATATGGTTCCATACCAAATGGTTTGAACATTATCATGCGATTTTGATGGATTCATATTGACATTGATTTATATATAGAAATAGTTTGGATCCTTTTAATAGTTTGTTCCAAAAAAATCACTAATTCAAATGAGAAAGAATTTGAAAATTTATAATATATGTGTAATACGTGGACGCGTATACATCCATATATGTAAATATTCAGCTAACTACCCGAAGTTTGTTATAAGCTCATCTTATAGATTATGCATAGATATTATTTAACGATTTAAAATTCAATCAACATAAATGTTGAATAACCTGAAGTCATGTATGTATTCAAATGATCTACAAAATAAGTAAATTCCTCTAATTGGTTAGATCAATGAATGAGAACAAACTCTAATAAGCAATATCAATTGGATGCATGTTATCAACCAATAAAAGGATTATCCTCCTATAACTAATATACTATAATGTATTTGCTAGCAGCAATGTGATAATGGATCAAAATGAGAATCAAGGTTTTAAATATCGGATTTCGGTCATGTTTCGTCTCAGAATTTTTACACAAGTTATCTCATATCGGGAGAGATCTCGGATGAGATGAGTGCGTATCGAGTGTACATCTCGGAGTGACATCTCGGGTCTTATAATGCATCTTGGGAATATCTCGGATGTGATTATGTGTTTAAAATTGATGTTTCAAAAATTTATTTAACGATTATAACTTTCTTAGTAAAAATAAAAATGGTAACATACTTGATTTACATGGAAAAAGAAATATTTTTAAAAGAGTAGTAGCTTGATTAGCTTAATTGATTTGGTAATGATTGAATAATATCCTTTTATTTGAACGTAATAAAGAAGTGAAACCTTTCGCTATGACTCATTAAGATAAAAAGTAAAGAATATGTTCAAGAAGTTGGTAAATTATAATTGGATTGAGTAGTTTCTTTTGAATCGGTATGAAAATAAAAATTATTGTGGAAAATAAGAAAAATGTATAACTTCGGGTGAGATCTCGGATTTAGATTTTGATCAATATATTGGGTGAGATTTGAATATCTCGGACGAGATAAGTGTCGAGGGAGATATGAAGGAGATTTGATGTCTCGTCTCGTTTAAGTGTGAAAATGAGATCTCGGGCAAGATCTCGGGCGAGATATAGGAGATTTAAAACCATGATGAGAATCCAAAGAGGATTATTATTTAATGTGACAATATTTGTCAACATTGAGGGGGAGGATAAAGGGATACAAGCTCATTTTGATCGTCAATGTTGAATATTTTTAAAAATATACAATAATGCAAAATATTAAGTAACTTGAATAAATTATCAATAATATCCCTAGTAGATTTCTCTAATATAGATTTGAATCCCTGAAGGATCAAAATGTGTAAACCACATTTGAAATATGGTATACAAGTTAGTTTGAAATACTTTTGGAGTAAGTAATAAAGATGTCAAATAAAAGAGATGAATGTTCTTAAAGAAACACTTAAGGGTGCTCTTGAAGAGACTAATGACATGAATGGCGAATAACCCTAGAAGTGGTTTAAGTACGTAAAACATGAAAATTAAATGGATTTCAATAATCATGTCTAGAACTGACAATAAATAATCATTGATTATAAATTTATAAATAATAAAGCGCTTATGTTTATTAATGGATTAAAGATCATGGATTAGAGAAAAACATGATTGGCCATCATGAAATTGTCCTAAATAAGAAATGCGGACCTGTAGTCCACAAAATAAAATTGGAAACATGTATATAAAGTGAAAAAAGCACACTAAAATTATTAAAACACATATAGTTTCAACAACATGTTAAGTGCCATGGGCATGCTATTTTTAGAGATAATTGAATTGATTGAAGCAGTGAAAGTGTTTGAAACACTTAAAATATATTGAAGGTATAAATATTGTTTAAATCATAAGATACAATGAAAGTACACAAATTCCTGAAGAATATAAATAACTTTGGTGGTTATAAAGAAGGTAAAGAACGAGGAGAGTAGATTACAACTTCTTTTAAATATTATTGTAATGAAAATCTTGATAAAATTCATGATGAGTAGATTACTTCCTATTTATAAGTATTGTTGTAATGAAACTTTTAATACCCATTGAAGTGGTAGTTACGATATGCAAATACTTATTAAAGCATACAAATTCCTGAAGAATATAACTTTTGTAGTTATAAAGAATGCAAAAGACATGAAGTGTAGATTACAACCTTCTTCTAAGTATTGTTGTAACGAAAAGCTTGATATACTTCGAGATGAGTAGATTACTTCCTGCTTTTAGTGATGCTGTAATGAATTTTTATCATATTCGTGAAAGATGTATAGTTGCAATACGCAAAACTGACTTGAAGCACAAAAAAAATGAAAGCACATGAACTGTTTTTCATAAAAATAGTATACAAAATGCATAAAATGCAGATCATATTTGGAAGAAACAATCTTAGAAAATTTGATTGTATCGAAGAAAACTATTAATAAATTGTATTATTAATGAGATTCATATTTATGGATCCAGAAGTATCTATAACCAATTTGAGTTATTGGAAGATGAACATGAATTCAGAGGGAAATTTTAAATCAAGGGGGGCATCCATAAGTATTTTATAATGCACCTTTTTTCCTTAACTAAGATTTTCCCATTGGGTTTTTATTAATAGGGTTTTAATGAGGCATTATCTTGATTTAGAAGTATCAACTTCGCAGTAACATTTGAAATAAGTTATAATGTACTCTTTTTCCTTATTTAAGATTTTTCCCACTGGGTTTTTCTTACTAGGTTTTAACGAGGCATTATCTTAATCTAGAAGAATCAAACATCTTTTCAAGAAATAACATCCCAAATATGTTATTTAAGTTAAATTATATTTTTATCCTTGACTAAGGTTTTTCCAATCGGGTTTTCCTTTGTATGGTTTTTAACAAAGTATTAAATTGATCCAGAAGTATCAAACTCTATTTGATGCAGTAAATTATTGAAATATGACACAATATATTGTACTCTTTGTCCTTCACTAAGATTTCCATGGAGTTTTTTTTAGTAAGGTTTTAACGAGGCACTAGTTTGATCCAGAAGTATCAAGCTTCATTTGAAGAAATAAGA
The DNA here is from genome assembly GCA_030765085.1 of Allium cepa. Lineage (NCBI taxonomy): Eukaryota > Viridiplantae > Streptophyta > Magnoliopsida > Asparagales > Amaryllidaceae > Allium > Allium cepa. Next base: position 242,553,470 of record CM060944.1, read on the forward strand.
AAATAAAATATGTCATTGTACTCTTTTTCCTTCACTAATTTTTTTTCCATTGGGTTTTTCTTAGTAAGGTTGTAATGAGGCATTGTTTTGACCTCAAAGTATCAAACTCTTTAAAAGGAATATCATTGTATTATATCTATGATTTAAAGTTGCACTCTTTTCCTCGTTCAAGGTTTTTCCATTAGATTTTCCTAATAGAGATTTTTAATGAGGCAACAGGAAATATTCATAACGACTGAATGTATGTATGAAAGCAAGATAATAATGAGGGGGAGCAATTGTCATGGATGTTTCAAAAGGAACAATTTCTAGCAACCATATGAGCATCCAAGATTTTGAAGATGCATATTCAAGGGGGAGTGTTATAATATATGTAAATATAAAAGTGAATATGCTTTTGTGTTTTTTATTTAGTCCCACATCATGGGATATGTTCAATATCATGCTCTAAGGCCGATATATAAAGGAGCCTATGTAATGTAATTGTATCAGTCAATCTCTATGTAATTGATATCAGTGTGAATAACATTTTTCTCCTCCTCCCACTTTTCTAATGGCTCCTTATCTCTTTTTAGTTTATAACATATTTTGGATAGAAAAGATTTTGTAAAATATGTATATATAAATACTCATAATTTCAAAGTGGTCGTGAACCAATTTTTTTTATATATATAGATAAAATTAAAACATGCTTTTCTACTACATTATTAGCCTTTTTAAACTAATATTTGAAAGTTGATTTCAAAGAAAAACTATTTTCTTAAAAAAACTCATAATCTCACTCGAATAAGAAATCGAATTAAACGATTTAGTAAAACAAGTAGTATGGAACATTTGTGTTTACTTCATTGGTTAATTTTTAGACTTGTTCAATTGTACATTTATTTACACACGAGTGGAATTTATTAACTTTTAATAAATATTCAAGTAAACCCATGTGGCATGGGATGCACGGTCGTTACTTAAATGATTACTATTTGGAGGTACATTACACTTATTAAGCGGTGTTTACTAACCTACGGTAAATGTTCAAGTAAACCCGTGTGGTATGATGCTTCTTTTATGATTGGGTTTTATATTTCCTTGAATGATACTTAGGATATGCCAATGAGATGAGGCACATCCATATGCGTTTTATTCTATGTATGAAGGATATGTACCTTTGATGTATTATTATATTGACAACCACTTCTAAGAAGATAGTTGAATTATTTGAAGTCTTTATCCGTATTCCTTTATATCGCCGATGATATGAGGCAAATGTGATGTTTATTAAGTCTTATCTTTAAAATATTGCTCGCCGATGTTCCATTTGCTTAAGTGTCAGTTATGCCACATAAGTATGACTTTATCATCATTTTCTTTTCTGCTTTCCAAGAAGAGATGTTGTCTGTAACAACCCGCATATTTTTCGATTGGGTATTTAAATATTTTATTTAAATTTTTCATTGTTAGTCGGATTTTAATCCGAGAAGCTACGTTTTGCAGACGGTCGAATTAGGACTCGAGACCACCCCCATTGAGTTCAAAATGACGTTTGCGATCTTTTTGAGTATAAACTTAGATATGTTTGGAGTTAGTGGAATTTTGCTACTTTTTCACTTAGGGCTTTGGTTTTGTTTCAGCCCATTAGACCCAAGCTTCACCCCTCTTCTCTTCATTACTTCATTTCTATTTCCTAATACTCAAGCTTTAGCAACAATGGAGAGAGGAATGGGAAATTAAAACTCCAAGCCCTAGTTTCCATTTGTAAATCAAGTTCTAGCTCCAAATCCAAAGCGAAGCTATTGGTAAGCATCATCTTCTTCTTCTCCAACTCATTCTCCTTTCAATTTCAGAAATTCCTAAACCTAATTTTGGGAATGTTCTTCTTTTGGGCTTAGATTCAAGCTCATTTGGGTTGTGTTGAAGTGTGGTTGATTCTTCCTTTGCTTTCAAGCTTCTCCTTCCTTATTTTTGTGAAAAGGTGAGATTTTTATCTCACACCCAAGTCTATGTTTATCTTTGATTGTTAGGTATGAATTCCTAACACTTATTCATGTGCATTTGATTTTGACTTGGATTTGTTTTGTGAATATTCTAATTTTTGGTGTTTTGAGTTCAAATCTTCAAAAATCATAGCTTTGTTATTTGAACATGCTTTTGGTGATGCATCGAAGAGCCTATTGGGCTAGGTAGCTGATTCGCATAAACTCCTAGTGCCGTGACTCGAGTGATTGCAATTTGGAAGGAAATAGCCTTCATTTACATGGGCTTAGAAGTGCAGGACACAAGTTCCAATCGACTGGAATTTTGGGCCAGTCGACTGACCTGCTACCTGAGCACATCCCAGGTTCTGGTCCAGTCGACTGGCATACTAAGTACAGTCGACTGACCCGCATCCCATGAATATTTCGGGACTGAGTTCAGTCGACTGAACTCATTTAGCCAGTCCACTGACCTGCTCTTAAATGCCTATTATGCCTATATTTGTCTATTTCTCTTGTGTTTCCAAATTTAATCGATTTGGGTTTATTCCCACTTGTTGTTATCAACTGTTATCCACTTTGATGACATTTTCTTTGGGATTTATGTGAACATACATTTTAATGGATTCAGAATCGATTTCTTTGGATTTTATTCACGTCTTCGAATGTGAATTTTAGTGATGGATTGTTCCTACAATCATTTCTGTGATTTGTCACTTTAAAAATATAAAGGTTTTCTATACTAGTAGTAAATATCAAAACTCTTTCTTCAAAATGATTTCAACACTATTTTATTACAAGGCTCGTTTTCTCAAACCGTTTTCCGATCTACTAGCATATACAAACCTTTACCTCACTCGTATGAGAAATCTAATTAAACGACTTAGAAAAACAAGTGGTATGAAATGCTTGCGTTTACTTCGTCGGTTAGTTCTTGGACTTGTTCGATTGAATCTCTTGTGACAATTTTCTAGTGGAAATCTACAATTTGCTCGTAAATATTTAAGTTAAGCTAGTGGTTATGGGACATGAAGCTAAGCTCATATATTTACTAGCTTAGTGTAATTGACACTTCTTGATGATCGATGATGATCATTTTTGTGATTTAGACTAGCAATGTGCGATTCTCTTTGTCTGCGAGGGAGACTAAACCCCGTTTTTGTGGAGCTTCGGCTCAATTTGGTGGGGTGGCGACCCATGGTCTTCGGACCGTTTTGTGGAGCTTCGGCTCAAAATAAAAGGTTAGCAACCATGGAATAGTGTTCCGTTTTGTGATACACGTGTTGGTGAGTTTTCATGCTCCCGTTTTGTGATAGGCCTCCCCCTTTTTGTGATTTCTGGATTTCCATTGATGATTTCTAGAATTTATGTTTCACCAATTTTAGTGATTTTTATTGATAAGTTTTATCAATATTTGTGCATTGGTGAATTTGTGTGTCATTAACTTTTGTGATTGGCATTGATATAATTGTCAATATTTATGGTTTGGTGAATAAAAATAAAGAGTATGACATTCTTTTGATCTTTGAGAAGATTCTTGTGATATTGATTAACCTCTAGTTGATTTTGAATTACATACTTATCACAGTATGGCATTATGGTTATTATACGTTTTTGTCATATCTCTTATTCTATATCATTTCATCTGATATTTATAGTTAGACTGATCCGTTTATTATTTTCTTATTAAATAATACTCGGGTCAGACCGAGATGTTGCAGGTGCTTCTGCTTGACTTCTCATCTGGGATTATTATCCTGACTTTTGGCTAACTACTTAGATTAGTAGTTTTTGGTTGATACATTTGAGATATAGACTCATTGATGTATACTTATTCTTTTGTCTAGCACTTGTGACTATTCTTTTGTGATATTGTGGATCTTGTTTGACCACTACTATGATGTACACTTCTATGTGTAATATTCATATCTTTTTCCGCCTTCGTGATATGGATATCTGTGACTGATTTATGTTATGTATATTTCTATGTTTGTTTCTGAAGAATATATATAGCCACTGTTAGTAGTTTTGAGTTTGTATCCGTATGTCGGATTATGCATGTTATACTATCTGACACATCGGTGCTCGCACTAAGCAATTACACGGATGGTCGCTCCTTAACAGCCTTATTCTCCATGCTAGTTGACGGCATTACCCCGTAATGTCCTTGGCTAGCGTGGGTATAGAGGTGGGGCGTCACATTGTCCTCTCTTATGATGTTGAAACCCTGTTTAGGGCATGGCATCCTTTAAGAAAAAGGATACCACAGCTTCCACCTACTTATCCTTATCGATTATTGTGTTTAACTGATGATTTTAGCTAGCCTAACCCTTGTGTTTTCACTCGGGTCGGACCGAGTTGTTTCAGGTATCATCTATTGGGCTTAGCTTGAAGTTGATGTCGGATATCAGCTCTTCTTTTTCTTAAGTAGTTTATGTTCATTCGCATAATTTGATGTAGTTATATTTGATTCAATGTACATAGTGTGGTCGAGTATCAGCTTTATTGTATTCGTATTGTATTGTACTAAACATGTATCAGTGTATATGTATATATATGATGTTGATTACTGTTCTGTGATGTGCTTTACATTTAGTTATTGTATTTTGTTCTGATAGATCCGTTAGCCATCTATAGTTTTGGATTAAGCATTTATGGGTATGTCGATCCACTTTAGTTGAAAAGAAAAATTATATTGCATTTATCGACGTATTTAGTAGAAGTTTTAGACAAAATTATAGATGGTCGCTCTTAACCCGCCCTATTCTCCGCTTTAGTAGACAGAATCACTTGTTAATTCTCTTTGCTAAGGTAGGTCTCGGGGTGGGGCGTTACAGCTTGGTATCAGATCTGTGGTCAGAACAAAGTAGAATAAACACAAAACAATACGTATATCATGATACATCGAAGTACAGTACGAGTGAATCATTTTCCTTTATTCAAGCTTGTTTTTGAATCGAGCCTTGTTCTTTTTTTTGAGTTTTGGGATTGTTGAGATGGAATATGTGCAGGAATATAGATATATTGTATTCCGTAGTATTCTATAATAGAGTTTTATGTCATCTTATCTTACATAAAATCTTAGTTGGGATTATTCTATTCTTATTTTTATCGATACGAATGAGTTCGGATCGATGGAGCTGATTGATTTCTTTGAGCATTCTTGTTGCATTCCTTTGAGAGTTTTGAATCCTATTGAAGGGATCCACAACGATTTTCTCGTTGTGAGCACTCTAAGATTTTTATTTGATGTTGCTTTTGTGAGTATTTGTTTGTTACTCACAATCTTGAGATGCATTTGATTTGAGAGGGATTGACTTATTTGACATTGAGTCCAATCCTTTGTTTTGTAGATCCTACTATATATTTAGGTTTCCTATTTTGTTTGGTTTATTATTTCTGTCGCTTTGGAATGTTAATGATGACTCCAAAGTTTCTGAATTCACTCTTGAGTATCGAGATGTTGATGACATATCTCGAATTCCAGTCAAGGTGACTTTGTTAAATTTTGATGAGTCTGTTTGGTTTTGATATCCTATCGCCAATCGAGTGTTAAATTAACCTCATTCCTAGCTGTTAGCCTTCGGCTCTCCTTCCACGAGGATATCCACTAAGGAATGAGGTGAGTTTCTAGATTATTCGAGTTTGATTGAGTTTATCATTCTGCTTCGTTTGAGTATTCTTTTCAGATACTCAATCAATGTTATCCTTTAGCATTACTCCGTTTGAAGTAATGATTAGTGAATTGTGTGTTTCTTCTCCTTCGAGAAGAATATCTTTCTTATCATGTATCTTGATGATTTTTGGTAGTGGATCGTGACATCATAAGATTGACGAACACTATATCTCCTTTTGATCATTTTGAGAATCGAGTATTCTGGGAATCTCTCGACGCATTCTCTTAATATTCTTTGGTTTGAGTTTTGAAGCTATATAAATATGAGTATTAAAGAGAAATTTGAGCTTTGAGATATTTAAAAAAAATAAAAGCATATTTTGAGAATATATTTACATTAGTAGTATTTCTTTTATAGAAATAATTTGAGAGTGTTGGGCAGTCCATCGAGTAGTTAAGAGTTCTGGTCGATACGCCTGATCAACGTTATCGATAGGAATCTCCTAAATGCTATGATGAGGCAATCAGATAGGATGGTTTGTGTTTTAAAAATTGAGATTTTGAAAATAATATTTTGAGATTAAATATTAAATTTATTTTTGAATGGTAATTGCAGCCATTGATTTTAGAGACGAGTAATAGAGTGGCAAGGCAGTTTTGATCGTTCGGTCAACTCTGCAACCAACTGATATATATATTTATTAGAGACTGAATGGCGAGCCAATGCCATTATTTATTTTTAAATTATAAAGATGAGAATATAAATGAGATTATTTTTGAGCTTTGCTTTATTGGAAGTATATTTTGGGATTTTAGAATCTATATTATATGCATTGTATGTTTTAAAAGAAGAGTTATAAGAGAATTTGAAGATTATTTTTAAACTATTTAAGTGGTTTAATAAAAAGAGTAAAGAGAATTTAAACTTTAATTTATTTTGAGGAATATTATTATGGATTTACAAATTTCTTTGGAAATTAATTTTGAAGTAAGAGAAGAAATTTGGACTTTTGATTTGAGTTTAAATAATTTACTAGGTGATATGGTAAAAAGTTTGAAAATTTTCAAATGTTGAAAATTGAGATTTAAAATTTAAAAGATGTTGAGATCTAAAAATTCTAAATATCTTAGATTAAAGATAATTCGAGCTTATATTCTTGTTCTTGAGTATATTCTATCTTTGAGCTATTATTAACAACGTGCATTTTTCATAGTCGTTCGAGTTGGTGGCCTTGTGAGAAGCCATCTTATGATTTATCAATCTTGTCTATTGTGTCTACCCTGTTGTGAGGATGTTTTTTCTGTATATTTATGCGGAAAATCTTATTGATGATCTTCTTTATTGCTTAGAGTTAGGGTTTAAGTGAGTTTGATCCCGACTCTATTCGTAGATTTTTGTGAAATCAATCCATTTCGATTGATTAATTGTTCATAATCTTATTGAGTTTTGATTCGAAGATGGGATATCTTTGAAATTCTTTCGAGCTACTTGGAAAATTCGATGGTTTGCTAATCACTATATTAGCATTTGATGGGCCATTGGATTAACCAAGTGAATTTTTCCTTATTTCTATCTACCATTCTATGTTAGAGTATGAACTGTTTGATTTTCGAGCTTGTCTTTTATCCTTTGTCGATTGAATTTTTGTGTTGTTTACAGCCTTTTTCCACTAGAAATTGCAAGGATGCAATTTTGTTAAGGGGGGAGCCAGTAGTAACCCAGGATTTTGGAGATTACCATTAATATTAAATTATAATTAGTATTCTGTTTAAAAATTAATTGGATAATAAAATGAGGGGTTATATTATTTATTTTAGATAAACAATATCTTGATGAATATAATTTGGGATTTGAAATTTAAATAAGTCATATTATTTTATTTGAAGCCTATTTCAACATTTGATGGTTGAAAAAAATTGTAAATGAATGAAATAAAGTTTGAAAAACTTTATTTTCGATTTGGATTGAAAATAAATAATTGTGATGGTTTAATTTTAGTTAATTAGTAATATTGGAAATTTATTCCAATGTTAGTCTTCTATTGTAAAATAAAAGGAATAATATGAAGAAAATAAAATTTAGAAGTGTAATTAGGCTTGGAATGATGTATTAATGTAATAAAAATGTTAAAACATTTTTATACACTTCAATAGACTTAAAAATAAATTTTATTTGGTTGAAATGGATGAAAATAGTGATTTTTCACTAAAAATGAGAATATTGGTAAAAAAAATTGTGTTATATGGGGAAAATAATATTTTTAATGGAAAATAATATTTTGATGATTAAAAGGTGTTAGAGTGATTTATTACAATTTATTTGACATGAAAGAAATTTTTGTTTAAGTTATTGCATTAAAAATAGTGTTTTTACACGTATATGGTGTAATTTGTAAAATATTGTCAAAGATAGGGTTTTATTTATAAAAATAACTTTTTATTGTCGAAATTAATTTTATTTTTTTATATAATAACAATTTTATTGCAAAAATTTGTTGTAGATATTTTATTTGGTTAAAAATGAGAAAACTAGTGTATAAATTGATTAAATAGGTTAAATATGTATATAACATAGGAATTTCTCTAAGTATATTAGTTTTAGGCTTATTTGGGTAAGGTTTGAATCCATTAACTCTCTCTAGAATCATCTAGAAAGGAGGAAATAGGTGTATGTAACCTTTTTTCTCGTCTTCCTCCCCAAAACAAAAGATGCAGTAAATAGAGAGAAAGGAAAACAATAGCTTTCCCTAATTAAATCTCAATTTCACTCAATTTCGCTGTTAATTCAAGAAGAACTTCCCCAAAATAAGAAATGTGAAAGGATTTCACCTTCAAGCTCCAATCTTTCTTCACAAATTTGGGTTTTTGCTTTCTAAAATCAAAGGTGAGTTTAAAAACTCACATTTTCTAGCTTTGATTGAGATTTCAAGGTAAGAAATCTCAATTTTGTCTGTTGCATGTTAATTTGTGAAATTGCCGTCAGTAAATTGGGCATATCTCTTTCGTTTTAAGTCTAAATTCGATAATTTTAAATGTTATAAAAAGCATAGACATAGATCTACAAGTTTTATGTTTTGAGTTTTCTAAAATTTAAAAGTTTTCTTGATAAAAATCGTGCTTGTTTGTTGCTGTCCCGAGAGCAACAACAACAATCACAGGCCAGAGAAGTGTTTTAGCCGTAAGTTTTTCGTTTCCTATCCAATTTAGGTCAAATTATTTTTTTAAAAATAAATTCAATAAGGAGTAATTTATCATCAGGTTTCATTTTTATGTTTTACTATTTGATTGACCTAAAATAGATTTGAAAGCAAAAGTATAGTTATGTCTTTGGCAGAATTTTCTGAGTTTGAATATGATATTGTTTGAGCTATATCTTTCTCGTTTTTGATCAAAATTCAATAATTTTTAATGTTTCAGAAAGCATAAATCATGTACTACAACTTTCGTGTTTTGATTTTTCTATAATTTTGAGGTTAGCTATGTCAAAATCTAATTTTTATACTGCTAACCCGAGAGCAAAACCTATATTTGCTCTGTATTTGCAACCAAAACGAATTTGACCATAACTTCTTCGTTCCTTTACCAATTTTGATATTTTTAGAAGTTTTGAAAGACTAAATCATGTACTACAACTTTCATGTTTTGAATTTTCTATAATTTTGAGGTTAGTTAAGTCAAAATCTAATTTTCCTACTGTTAACCCGAGAGCAAAACCAATATTTACTCTGTGTTTGAAACTGAAACGAATTTGACAATATCTTCTTCGTTTCTTAATTGAATTTGATAATTTTGGATGTTCCGAAAAGCATAGGTCATGTGCTACAAGTTTTATTCATTGTATTTTCTGGAATTTTGAAGTTTGCTTGGTCGTAATTATGGTTGTATGTTGCTGTCCTGAGAGCAAAATGACAGCAACAACAATCGTTTATCTTAGAATTGTATTAGCTCGTTTTTGCTTCATTCTCTTCGGTTTTGATGATGTTTTTTGTATATATTAAGAGCTATGATGCCTATGAGTAGGCTAGCTATATTTGGAGAATTTGAAATTCAAATTTAATTGGAATTTGAATTGATTTTAGGTTAAATTTGAATTGAATTCGTATTGAATTCATGTTATCGGTTTTGAGATATCCCTCTTAGTTTTCATTACTTTCGAGAACGGTTTTTACTAAACTGTTTTTGAAGTACAAGGACATTTAAAATTATTATTACATAGTATTTTTTTAAATTATTTTTCTGAATAAAGATAGATTTATTTCCTATAATAAAGGAATTTCAAATGTTGGTTTTAATAATCGTTTTTGAAAAATTGTTTTAAATTTCCATTTTCTCTAATAAAATTATTTATAAATAAAATTTTTATTTATATGAATTTTGGACGTATAAGATAGAAAATTAAATGGTAAAGTAAAACATGTTGTATGGGACACATGGATTTGCTTTATCGCTAAATATCGGACTTATACGATCGAACCCCTTTCGATGAACTATTTGAGATGATTTAAGATGTGGTTAAATTTTGGGTAGATTATATGATCCGAGAGATCCAATTTAGGAGTATATTCGCTGAAGGACCATTTTAAGAAGTGTTTCTTAATCGTCGATGAAATGAGGTGAATTAAGAGCTAGAAATTCCTAATTGAAATTATGGTTATAAATAACCATCTTGATGTTATTTTTACTTGCCGATTAGATAAGGTAAGCTTCTTTGTGATGATTTTATGAAGTTGAGATGTATTATGATAGTTTGTACTTGTCGATTAGATGAGACAAGTCACAATGCCATTAGTACTCGTCAATAAGATAAGACGAGTTTCGTATTGTATTTACTCGCCAATGAGATGAGGCTGAGTATATTTTCATGATGTTTATGATGTTTTACTAGTGTGGTACCAACTAACGGCTAGTAAACCGTTAGGTGCGAACGTATGGTATGGGACATATGTTAACTCCTATTGGGTACCTATCTGAGAAGTTGAGACACATTCACGATGTTTACTAGTACTACAGGCCATGAGTACTCGATTGGAGTCATCACGATGTAGTGGCTACTTCGATCATCATGATGTTATTAACTCGGGTCTTTGTGATTGGACATCATTATGATGTTATAGACTATAGTCAATCCTGATGTTCACGATGTTACGATGTTATTTGACTCCGGTCATCATGATGTTTATGGTACCAAATAGTAGTATTAGTCACGATGTAGCGCGTGTAGCATTGCTTCGGATGCAATCGAGGATCTGGCCAATCCGGGATTTCTTTGCGTTTTGATGTTTTAGACTTCACCGTCTTTAGATGATTATTACATTGATAGCCTAGTGCCAAAGGAGATGTATACATATTTGGTAAAATCATTTATGATGTTATTTTTTAATTGAGTTATTTGCATTATGGATTGATGATTGATGATTTTATAAACTACTTGATGTTAAGATGGAGTTGAGATGCTTTTATATATTTATAACAATGAGATGAGGTATAAATATTATGAGAATCTTTTATGATGAGTTTTAGTGATGGATTTGAGATGTATCTATATTATTACCAATGAGATGAGGTATGAATAAGTATGATGCTTCTTTTATGATTAGGTTTTATATTTCCTTGAATGATCCTTAGGATGTGCCAATGAGATGAGGCACATCACATCCATTTGCTTCGTATCATCGGCGATATAAAGGAATATGGATAATGACTTCAAATGATTCAACTATCTTCTTAGAAGTGGTCGTCAATATAACAATGCATCAAAGGTACATATCCTTCATACATAGCTTCCACCTACTTATCCTTATCGATTATTCTGTTTAACTGATGATTTTAGCTCGCCTGACCCGTATGTTTTCACTCGGGTCAGACCGAGTTGTTTCAGGTATCATCTATTGGGCTTAGCTTGAAGTTGATGTTGGATATCAGCTCTTCTTTCTCTTGAGTAGTTTATATTCATTCGCATAATCTGATGTGGTTATATTTGATTCGATGTATAGTGTGGTCGAGTACCACCTTTATTGTATTCATATTGTATTGTACTAAACATGTATCAGTGTATGTGCATATATATGATGTTGATTACTGTTCTATGATATTCTTTAAATTTAGTTATTGTATTTTGTTCTGATAGATCTGTTAGCCATCTATAGTTTTGGATTAAGCATTATGGGTATGTCGATCCACTTTTGTTGAAAAGAAAAATTATATTGCATTTAGACGTATTTAGTAGATGTTTAAGACAAAATTATAGATGGTCGCCCTTAACCAGCCCTATTCTCTGCTTTAGTGGACGGAATCACTTGTTAATTCTCTTTTCTAAGGTGGGTCTCGGGGTGGGGCGTTACATATATTCCATTTACTCGAAGTGAAGTTTATGGAGGGATGGTAGATTGTGTGTTCCTCTCATTATGGATTTGATTGACATGGTACTAGTTGAGTCTGATCGCTTTAGGATGACTATTCATTCCAACGAAATGAAAATGCATCATGATATGAAGAGAGTCTTTTATTAGCCTAATATGAAGAAGGATGTGATAAAATTTGTAGCATGATGTATGACTTGATAAAGGGTAAAGGCGGAGTAAAAGAAGCCAAGGAGATTGTTGCAATCATTAGATATTTCTTAGTGGAAGTGGGAGAGTATTTCTACGGACTTCATAGACTGACTACCAAGCAGTAGGAGAGAGTGAGAGTATTTGGGTCATAGTTGATCGACTGACTAAATGTGCTCATTTTATCCCGATGGGCAGCATGAGGATCGTGCCGTCGTTGACTGCATTATACTTGAGAGATAATTTTATGTTATATGGAGTTCCTTCTCGCATCATTAGAAATCTAGTTTTGCTTTTCACCAACGAGTTTTGGAGGAGACTACAAGAGGCTTTAGGCACCGAGTTGAGCTTATGTACAACTTATCACCCGCATATGAATGGACAGATGCAGAGAGTGAACCAGGTATTGAAGGACTTGCTTCGGGTTTGTTTTTCAATTTCAAAGGCTCTTGGGTGGATCATTTGCCACTAGTGAAGTTCACCTATAATAACAATTATCAAACGAGTATTGGGATGGCACCATTCGAGGCGTTATATGGGAGACCCTGTGAATCACCATCATGTTGGTGGGATAGTGCAGATATTATTATTCATAGGCCAGATATGGTAAGGGAAACATCAAAAAAAGGTAGACTTAATCCGTAGAAGGATGAAAATCGCATAGGACAAGCAGAAATCTTATGCTGACAGGAGACATATGGAGTTGGAGTTCGTAATGGGCGACATGGTATTTGTGAAGGTCTCTCCACTTAGGTATGTTACAATATTTGGTAGTATGGGGAACTAATATCGAGGTTTTAGGACCATTTTTGATTACTAGTAGAATTGGGAAGTTAGCATATAGGGTGAAGCTTCCGAAGAAGTTAGCAGTTCTATATAATGTTTTCCATCTGTCGCACCTGCAAAAGTTCTTACATGATACCATTGCCATAGTCAAGCCGAGTCAACTAGAGGAGGTGGAACTAGAGAGGGAGTCGCTAGTTTGCCGTGGATCCACTTGTACTCTTGAGAATGATGCAAAGCGAATCTGCAACAAGGTTATCTAGATTTGTAAAGTTCATTGGGGAGACAATCTAGGAGAGAGTACATAGGAACTTGAGAAGAGGTTTCGAGCTACCCTCCCATAACTCTTTTCCAGTACGTTTCTATTTTTGATAATTAAGTATAGGTCACTTGTGTTTTTTAGGTTCTAGCTTGGTATACCCCATACGTAGAAACCATTGGATGTTAGAATTGTTGCCAACGTGTCATTAGGACAAGTTTTGGATGACGGATGCTAGTGAATGTATTTTTAGATTGGCATTTGCACACTTAGATAAGGATATCCTCTAATTAGCGCGCATACACTCACATCATCACTTGTTCATTTTATTGAGTTATATGCATATGGTTGCTACATACGAATTGAGTGGTTGTGCATACATGTAGAATTGCAAGTATATTTACCTAGGATGTTGCATGCATTTCGATACATGGCATAAGCACTTACATTTTAGGAGGTCAACTGTATCAAGATACCACCTACTCTTTACATTATTATAGGTTCTTATGCATTCCACGCTTGCATGTATTAGTGCATTCAAAATTTAACTAAGTAAAATTACTACCAGTGGATAATGGATGTGTATATAGTTGTAGTTATTGACTTTTGCACGTACGAGTTATATTTTTTCATCCTTGGAGATTTTGGGGATGAAATCCTTTTAAAGGGGAGAATGTAACACCCTGAAAAATTTGAGATAATAATTAATAAATATTAAATTCAAATATAACAAGGGAAAATGGAATTTTTTTCGTCTTAATTTGGCTATGAAACTTGCACCGATGCATTCATCGTGATTTTTTATGAAATTTTCATATATAACATTTGGGAATCGAAGCTGGTATGCAGAAGTTACAAATATTTTTAAATTTGAAAAAGAAATTAATTAAATAAACAAATAAGAAGATTAAAATATCCTTTAATAAATAGCTCCACCGGTCGATACCCTTTATGGAAACGGTCAACCCCTAACGATCGACCGACACCAAGCATGGTGGTCGACTGATCGAAGATTCTGAATAAAAAGTTAAGTGGCCAATGGCCTAGATTTAATCTAATATTTTTACTTAGTGACAAAGTAGGTTATTAGCGTACATGGCGAAACCAAAGATTTTCTAAGGGTTGATCAATCATTAATAATAATTGAAAACCCCTATAAATACACATCTAATGTAAACCCTAATTAAAAAAAATTAGTCCGATTCATTGAAATTCCGCCAAATTCTTTCCTCACCAAACCTAAATTATTCAAAAATAAAATAAAATAAAATCAAAGCAAAGAGAAGAGATTAAGAAGGCCGAATCAGGCGAAGAGCGAAAAAACAAGAGGGTAGTTTCCAAACGGGATTGAAAAGGAATCTTGGATCTAAGGCGATTGAGTAATTTTTTAATAAGATGATTATATGCAGTTAGTTTTAAAATACCTTATTTGATCAAGGTTGTTAGAAATAAATTGGAGAATCACATTTGTTAATCTAAAATTGAATTACAAATTAAGTTGGTGTAAACTAGTTAAAATATGAATTAATCTAGGTCAAACCCCTTTTTAATCAAGTAGAAATTCCTATAATCTATTAATATAACTTGATAATGTTGATGTTAGAACCCTAGATTAAACTATTACTGTAATTCAAACTTATTAGGGTTTTGGACTAATATGACTTTAATTTAACAAAAATTATTAAACCTGAAAATTGTGAGTTTAATGTTGAGATTTGAGAACGAACAAAATTAAATATAATTACTCGAACAACATATCTAAAATTTTCACCACAATGTTCGACCGCATTAACTTGAGTGGTGGACAGTAAGCGATCAGCCGCTCTAGGAGCAGGTGATCAACCGGTTGGTGTTTCTTGAAGGTAATCTGAACCTTGGCGTAAGGTGCGGGTAGTGAATAAATTTATTAGTAGCTTGCATATATATTATATATATGGATGTTAGGAATAGGAAAGCTGGTTCCCTATGAGGTGACCTAAGGTGTTGTTGGGTCAGTGAATGCTCTATATCCAATAGAGGGATATTTGACTGGGGCTGATTCTATAGCAATTGGCACTCACATAAGGATCTACAGTGGATGCATGGAACTAACTGATGCTTAATGAAGTGTGTGGCCTAGCACAAAAGGAGTTCCTTGGCATTCATGGATACTGACGCAATGTGGTGCCATGTTGTTGTGGATGCTGACGCGTGCAATAAGAGACGTTATGTTACCGTTGAGAGGTGGGCACAAATGTAGACGATGAGACACTTCGATGTGTCGGCATCGTAGGCTCCCCTTCAATGCAAATTAGAGTGCATGTAGTCGTAGTTGTGGAAAAATTAGTCCGTTGGTAGAAATTGTACGGAACCTATGTGGATTGCTTATGTTAGTTGTAATGTGAGAGATATGTTCCCATAAAGGAAATTATACGATAACTCTATATTGGAAGTATTTCAATAGTTATTGTCGATCATCAGTCATTTATTGGTCCGCTCGGTTGTTCGATCCAAAGTATGAGCCTACGCAAACAGTTAGTGTAGGTGTGTATTGAGTTAAACCCCTTAAGTAAAGTAAACAAGTAATTCATAAGCACCCTTAGGACACCCTAGGTCACATAGACTATTATTAATGTCAACTGCATGTGACCATCATATATTAATCAAGTATTCATTTACCATACTTTTGTCTGACCTATCCCTGTTCCTTTCTTTTCTCCACCACAAGAGGACATGGTAGTAAGCGATAGGACTGTGATTAGGACTGAAGAGGCGAGCTCATCAATGAGTTGCTTTTCATTTTATTGTACTTCCCATGTAAATATCTATCTTATTCGGTGCTTATTATTTATCGGACTATGTATTGTATTTTTGTATACTTTGGGTTTGACTATGTACTGTTTTCTGAGACTGTGTTTTGAGATATTTTCTGAGATGATTATTTATTTATATTTTGTTGCCTTCCATTGTGAGTTCTGAAAGTGTAGTGTATCTTAGATCATATCTGTATATCTTCAGTCTTTGTAATGCTATAAACACCCAAACAGCTTGTGCTTCTCAGCACCAATACGAGTCCGAAAGTCACCCTCGGTATTGGATCGATGTGTCGGGAGGTGCCGATTGTCACAAATTTGTTCTGTTAAAAGTGGGTAGACAAAAATGGACCGATTCTCGCTAAAATTACGGCTAAGGTGAGATATGATATCATATTTTTCCTAACAAACAACTCCGATACCACTTGTTAGGATCATGTAATATACCCAAGATTGAAGTTAATACGGTATTTAAAAGTTTAGTAGATAATCAGCTAAAATAAAGTACGAAAACATAAATTCGAGAAATAATGAACATATAGATATCCCCGACTTCTGCTACTAACTCGTTAGTGACTACTGTTGCCCATCAGATTATTACTACAATTAAATATTCAATCACTTATGACACCTGTAAATTGGCAATCCTTGCTAACTTGGTTATATAAACCATTTGAAGTAACCCTACCACAACTTTATCTTAAGTCGAGAATTTCCAAACTACAAAGCATAGACCAATCCTAGTAAATATAGAGTCTAAATTTAAAAGGAAATGAAAAACAAAGAAAATGTAATTGCTCTTTAATAAGAGAATTAAGCTAATAACAATTATGATAACTTAAGGGGACTTAATGTGATTGTCCTATTCTTTTAAAATGAACCTTTGAATACTATTTATATCTAGAAGAAAAGTCTTCATCAAAAATGAATTTAATTCTCCTTCACAAAATTCACAGCCTAGTTGAATCTCGCCATCGATCTATTGCTTTACTCAAGAAAACTCACTCCGCTACAAAAGGGATAAATCTTCACCTTTGGTCTAGTCGCCTGCCTTGGAACTTGACTATGCATAAAGATGTCATGCCTTTGGTTGAAAAAGAATGGAGCCGCCAAATTTCATCATTCCATTAGTCCGAGTAGTTGTTATGATAGAGTAGCTAGCAAATTATTGAAACTAGTTATCGCCGCCTAAATGCCGTCGATGTGAGTTCTTGAATATGCATCTATCATTGATGAAGCTATTGTGCCTGAGTTTGCATACAATCGGATCTAGTTGATGGCGTTTTGGATTGTTGCATAGGGGTTGCATTAGGTCTTATTGAAGAGAGCAAAACAATAATTGAAAGTCTGTATGGATTGAGTAATGTGAATAATTCTACTAATTTAAAAACTTATATAAAACTAGTTGTACAAAAATTGCAATAGAAATAAATATAATAAAGTGCACCGGGGATTTTTATATAGGTCCGAACTCTCGTTCTACGTCCAGTGCTAAACTCCTCCTACATTTAACTAACAAATGTCTACACTTAACCTGAAGGAATACGTATTACAGACCACCTGAGCTGCCGAACAGGTTTTCTATATTACTTCCTAAGCTGCAGAATAGGACTTTGTGCCTAAAGATCTCCAATTGGTCTTCGACTATAAAGAGAAGTAAAGTGTTTTGACTTCTTATGCTCTAATTAATACGTGTGAGGCGATATTGTACAACCTTCCTATAATCTTCTTCTGAGTGGTATATTGAGTGTACGTGAAGAAATAGGAAGGTTTTTATCACAAGAATTATATTCTTAAATGTGCATGTGATCAAAAACTTAAAGTAATATAGTGATTTGAATGCTTGAGAGTAAATCAAGATTGAGATAGAAAGAATTGTAAAATCAGTGTATTAAATTGTTGAAATGTGTTGCTTTATATAGATATCCTTCAGTTGCAATTGTTTATGAAATGCCTTGACGAAGAGAAATGGTTACAGCCGTTGACTCAGGAAAGATCCCTTCAGAATTTTGAATAAAAAATAGACGTTATTTAATTCAGTTGGCTGAATGAATTATAGTAGCCATCTAAAATCTATCAGAGAGAATTATTTTCAAAATAGAAACAAAAAGAGCAATTTTCACTATATTCAGTCGGCAGAATTTTGCCACTCGGTCGCTTGAATATTGTTGTGCCTCAAAATTTGTGTATATGCATATATTCAGTCAACTGAGTAGTCTCATTTAGTCGGCTGAATTCTATTAATTCCTGTATTGTGATTTGAAATTGGTTTGTGCTAAATATGTTTGTGTGTACACGACCTAGATGATATTTTAACAAAATTTTAAACAATAAACTAAGACATAATAACCAATATTACATTGTAGCATCATTTTGGTTTTCATTTCGTCAAGTTTGTTTCTTCATTTAAATGATATGATTTCCCGTAGAAATGGTTAGTGTATACGATATTTGCTCATTTAGTTGTCACTATCAAAACATAAAAGTATGAGATTATAACGTTTTCCACCTTTTTATGATGACAACCGTATAAGTTTAATTTAAAATTATGAAGATAGTTCTCCCCTTATGTCAATATTCCTCCTACCAATATGTTCGTATAGTTGTTCTTCCCCTTCGTCATGAACAAAAAGGAAATAGATATCGATTGGAGTAATATGAATGATTATAAGGGTAGAACTCTCTAACATAAATTCATAGGTGTACAAAATATTGAAAAATTGCATTTAAAATTTTAAAGAACATACCACTTATCGTAGTCACAATTTTAATGATCACAACATCACATATCGTACTCACATTGATAATTTGAACATCACATTTATGGCTTCATCTCCATAAGTATCAGAAACTTTGGAGTATATATCCCCCTTTATATGTGGTTTACCTGCAAAAGATAATGATTGTTTTTTGTTACCCACTTACTATGTCAGGATTTAGGGGTTAATTGTAGAGTGAAAACCTTACTAAAACAACTACTACTTATAAACTAAGGTATCAAAAAAGTTAACATTTAAAACATGTGATACCCAAGATTCTTATAATTTCCTAAGTTTTAGAAAACCATACCAATTTAGGTGATTGCACCTTTATAAATATAGTTTCCATTACAAATCACATTCTTGTAATAGTTGCTAATATAAAATTGTTTATCATAATTAATCATATTAGTTGGAATCCATATTCTAATACTGTTAGTTATTAGCTTAGTACTTGAAAAATATTTTCTATCATCTGTAAGCAAATTATTATGGTTGTAAGTGGTTTTAGGACTATCTTGGTTACTAGTACAGTAGTACTAGTAGTAAAATTAGTATATATGAATACATATCTAGTACTATTTTTACTTTTAGCATATTTATAGCCTAAACCACTTTTATCATTGTTAGCTTTCAAATTTGTAACCAATGAAGATAAGATATCTTTATCTTTGTTAAAATTTATGATTTTTTTCATTTAGTCTTCCAAAATTTGCATTAGAATCATAAAATTCTTTCTGTAAAATATTACTATTATCTTTTAAAATCTCATATTCTTTAGATAATTCTAAATTCTTTACAATTGAAGATTTATTCCCTTTTTCAAGAGGCAAAATTAAAGAGCTAGAAGTATTTAAAGAATTTTCCAAAAATATAATTTTATTTTGCAAAACATCGATTTCCTCCAAAAGATCATTGTTTTTAACTTCTAACTACTCATTTTCTTTTTGTAAAGCAAGTTCATCTACTGTATTTTCAAAAAATTTATTTTTTTTATCAAAATTTATTTTCCTCTTTAAATTGGAAATTTATTGCTCACAATCTTTTAACTTAGCTAATGCGATTTTATTAACTTTATTCATATTTTACAATCTTTTATTAATTCATCATGTGCTAACAAAAGAACTTTATATAAAGAGTCTAAGCGTACCTATTATGATAGGAGTTTAGCCATGAAGCATTTGTTATTTGCTCCTTTGATTCTTCTTTATTAGTCTTCCTCTTTTTATTGCCTTGTCTATATCTCTTTATAGACATTTATTCTAGGATGTTGTTATGATCTCTAAAATCCTAGGGTCTGATACCAAATGAATGCTCTACGGATCGAGTAATATGAATAATTCTAATAATTTAGAAACTTATATCAAACTGGCAGTATAAAAATTACAATATAAATAAATATAATAAAGTAAAGTGCACCAGGGATTTTTATATTGGTTCGAACTCCCGTTCTATGTCCAGTCCCAGACTCCTTCAGGATTTAACTAACAAGCATCATCACTTGAGTCGAAGGAATAGGTATTACAGACAGCCTGAGCTGCCAAATAGGAATTTTATATTACAAACCACTAAGCTACTGAATAGGACTTCTTGCCTGAAGATATCCAACGGGACTTCTATAATGAGCCGCAAATTTATCAATTTGACAAATTATATTTATTTTGAAATATTTAAATACAAGCTTTTTAAAACATAAATTATGATGTTTGAACAACAATGATAGTAATCTTATTTTAAATAAGTATTTACAAAAATATAAACTTGGAAGAAATATCAATAAAATGGTCTAAAATCGTTTTATCAATAAAAAGCACTATAATTATCTGAATCATGCACGGAACTGGATACATACACTTATTTATTCATATAAATATAAATATGAAATAAAAAAATTATTTTGATTTCGGAAATAAAATGTATTTATCAAATCATCAATAATGGCGTTATATTTAATAATTGATTTATGAATTTAAATTGAGATTTAACGATTTAATAATAATTATTATTTTTAGATAATTGTTTTTAAATGATAATAATTCATTTTAATTAATTATGAAATGATAAATCATTTATAATGGTTTTATAAAGGTATATAATTTATTTGAAATTATAAGGAAAAGTGTTATTGCTTTATCGGTATAATAGCACTTTTTGGAAGCAATTTTTTATTGTTGATTTATATAGCTTTATAATTCAAATGTAATCATTTTACTTTATTGATAATAATAAGAAATTAGTTTTTGAATTTTGTTTATATATATATATATATGTGTAATTTAATTTATAAGTAAAAATATAACTGGGAATCAGAATTGGAATTCGTAACGGTAAAACATAGAGAGGTTGTGCAACGTTGTTTATATAATTTGTACACATGTATCATATGCACATACATACATTTACACATATATATACATAAAAAATAACATAAATAAATATATATACGTATTTACCATTTACATTTAAATTTATCTAAGATATTTTCACATAGAAAAAGCAAACTTCACTTCACTATTACACACATCAACTCACACACATGGAGGCACAAGGGGGGAGGCTTGGCCATGCGCTAGTGATGGGAAGGGGAGGGTGTGGGTAAAGGCATTTTTGTCCATGAACATTTGGATACTTATTTCTGAATTTTTCCATAAATACCCATCCACTCTTGCACATTTTAAACACCATTCTTCATCTTTTTCCTCCTCACTTTCAATCTTTTGAATGGCTTCTTGTCTTAGGAAATTTGTGAAAAAAATAGTTAAAAAAGAAATTAAATTAAAATAGTATATATATTGTCAAATCCACTATAAAACAAGCTCAAATAACTCCTCTTCACCTTCCAAACTCATGGCCACCATCTCCATTACCATTGGCTGAGAGCTCCACCTCTTCCTTGCTTAGGCAATGGCTTTCCAAAAGTCTCGGGATTGATTTCAAAAGCTTTGGTTCGATCGTAGTGAAAATATAGTCCATTTTCATAAGCCCAATATCCAATGAAGATGAAAATCTCTATTTATATTATGATATATTGGATGATACATACATACATACATACATACATACATACATACATACATACATACATACATACATACATACATACATACATACATACATACATACATACATACATACATACATACATACATACATACATATTTGACTATGATGATTGTGAACCATGCTTGGATATGATTATTTTTTTGTTTGGTTATGAGAAATATTCACGTTTGATACACGTCGAAATATTCACGTTTGGATATAAATGGTGTATATAACATTGATAAACCTCTTAAAATGATTTAGAAATGTTTTATAAAAATTTAAAAGTGTTTCAATTGTAAAGAATATGAAAATTAAGTCAAAAATAGGCGAGTGGCGTAACGGTAGTTCACAATTTCACGCCATTAAAGTTTAAATCCATTTATATGATGAAATCAGAGCCAGAATTCTTTGAAATAAGAATTTTCCAAACTCCTATAATCATAGTTTTTAAACAAAAGAAAAGGATCAAGAATTTGTGTAACGACCCGCCATTCTGACTGCCTCCAGTCGGTAAATTAACCAACTAGAAACGTTCAAAATGACGGATTGTTATTTAGTTTATAGAATTTAAACAGAATCAGCCACAGAATCACAGAATAATAATAACATTCCACATAAATGAATTTTTCTTTTATATACAAATATCAGAGTTTATACAATGAATTTGATTTTTATACAGTGGAACATATATATATCTCTAAAGTACAAAAGATCCTGAAAAGCTAAAGTGAAGCGTTAATCCCCCTCTCTCCAACTTCGCTGCCTGAAAATCTTCAAGCTGTAAAAATACTCGGTCTGACCCGAGTATTACATTCAAAAGAAAATAATACACGGGTCAGTCTAATTCAAACTCAGTTATTAGCGCATAAAGACAATAGCAATTAAACGACAGTCAAATGTAAATTCACCTATCCGATCCTTTAACAAGAAATCGGATAACGGTAAATATAACGCTTAACAGTGTTAAACAATAAATCAGTAGATTCAGATTATCAATGAAGATAGATGGAGTGATTATTAATGAAGGTAATTTAGAAAAACATCAAAATTGCCTAAACGGCAATTAACAACAAAATCATCAATTTTAAATTAAATCAATTTAAATAATTGAAAAGTTACTTAAAAACATCAAACTGATTGGCTGCAGTACACGCACGCGTGTACGGCCTCGCCACCATTAAAATGTGTGGCTGCAGTACAGGCACGCGTGCACTGCCTCGCCACAACAGCATGTGAAATCATCACAACAATGAATACTGACAGCAATCGAAGCTGCAGAGGTCAAGTCAGTGACTCAACGCAGCTGCAACAAAATGAATCAGAAATTACACCCCAAAAGATAACAGTTCTAAGAACTGCACAGTGTCACACAACGGTGAAATGGAACTGCAATTGAATAGACAGTACACAACACAATAGGTCCAACCATCAAGTTCCAGTATGAAGTACACAGGAAATGTACAATTATGCGACAAGACTTGCAGCTATGCCACAATGCAGACAAGCTACAACGGATAATCAAACTCAACAAAAATCAGCCTACAAAGTTCCAGTGAAGTGAAATAGTGCAACTCAATATGGCAACACAACTACACAATGAAGCATGAATGAATGCTACAGTGACCAACCAAAAGTTCAAGTAAATCAAAGTGTGCAACTCAAAAATATACACAAGTGCAGACCAAACATGCTCAAGCCACCAAGAATCAATGCAATGACCAGAGCACAAAGAAGTACAAAATGAAAACTACAAAAAAAAACATCAAAGATTATGTATGCAGACCAGAAAAAATAAGACTCAACTACAGGGATGGATACAATGTCAAAGCACAGAGCAACCAAATGTTAACAATCAATGAACAAAGTGAACACAAGAACCAGTTGAGATGAACAATGCAAGAACATGAAATCAGACCAACAGCTACATGAAGAAAACATGCATGCAACATGGACCGCAGACAACTCAAATGAACCAAATGCACATGTTATCCGCAATGAAAACAAAGTCAGACCAACAGCAACATGAAGAAAACATGCATGCAACATGGACTACAGACAACTCAAATGAACCAAATGCACATGTTAACCGCAATGAAAACAAAGTCACACCAACAACAACACGAAGAAAACATGCATATAACATGGACAGCAGACAACTCAAATGAAACAAATGCACATGTTAACCGCAATGAAAACAAAGTCAGACCAACAGCAACATGAAGAAAACATGCATGCAACATGGACTGCAGACAACTCAAATGAACCAAATGCACATGTTAACCGCAATGAAAACAAAGTCAGACCAACAGCAACATGAAGAAAACATGCATGCAACATGGACTGCAGACAACTCTAATGAACCAAATGCACATGTTAACCGCAATGAAAACAAAGTCAGACCAACAGCAACATGAAGAAAACATGCATGCAACATGGACTGCAGACAACTCAAATGAACCAAATGCACATGTTAACTGCAACGAAAACAAAGTCAGACCAACAGCAACATGAAGAAAACACAACATGAAGAAAACATGCATGCAACATGGACTGCAGACAACTCAAATGAACCAAATGCACATGTTAACCGCAATGAAAACAAAGTCAGACCAACAGCAACATGAAGAAAACATGCATGCAACATGGACCGCAGACAACTCAAATGAACCAAATGCACATGTTAACCGCAATGAAAACAAAGTCAGACCAACAGCAACTGCATAGGAATGCAGTAACAAATAGAAGGAATGACCAAGTACAAGCAAATGAATGCAATTCGAAGTGATATAACAGTTACAATATAAACCCATGAAAACAGGGACATTGCAATGTTCAAAGAAATGCAATATCAAAATACATGAAGTGCAGATTAACTTAAACAATGCTAGCAACGCTAACACTACAGAGACTGCAAAAGTGAATTAAAGTCGACAGGGAAGGCAACTGCAAAATCAAAGCAGCAGTTTTGAACAAAGATGGTTAAAGGCTGAAGTCACTTTATAATGCAACTTAAACCAACTGTCTCAAAATCAACTCGAGGCACATACTCACGTGAACATTCCAAGTACAGGAACAACAAAGAGCCCAGCTACGTAATGGACATAAACGCAGGGATTAGACTCAAGTAGAAATTATACAAAATCAGGGAATTAGTGGTGAATTGCATGTAAACAAGTCTGGCGGAAACATGAAGATACCATTAAGCAGCCTCGATGTAAAAAAAAAACCAACATATACTCAAAGCAGCATATGTAACAAATAAAACATATCACTTTTCCAAAACAAAATAATTGAATTTAACAACTGCGGTTCAAAGTAACCCCATCTGCAGTTCAACCTGGCAACCAACAAATGTTCAAGGCCAAAACCAACCCCATAAACGAAGCCAACCACCAAATGATACCAATAAAGTCTAATTGCAGTTTCGAACAACAATAAAGGAAATTTAAAAACATTTAATAGTTGAAACAAGTTCGGCCGTAGTCATCAGAAAATTCACGGAACCAAAATGCCAGAAATCAAAACCGTAACAGCAAAGATATCAACCAAGTCAACATATTTAACAATTCAAGTAAACAAAATTAGAACAAGACAGGAATCAACGAGATTCGAACTAGATGTGAGTAATTTAAAAATCACTCACCTCTCACGCATCGAAGCAGCCATGGCAAGCACGAAGAATCGATCGAGCAAGGCCACACGCGAACACCCCATCACTGATTCGATCGAATTAAAACGACGCTTCGAAAAGCCCTAAGCTTCAGAGAGGAACGAAGATCGAAGCCCCAAAATTTTCTTTTGAACGAAGGAACGAAAGAAGATTTGAGTAAAGAGGCCGCTATATTTTTTTTCCTTGCTCGATTTAGGGTTTCGAACGAATGAAGATTAAAGAGGAACGACTGCCAATATTTCGTTTGTTTTTTTTTCTGCTTGAACGATTTGAACGAGAATATGATGGAGAGGGTTTATGCAATCATAAAAGAGCTAGGTACAGTATCTATTTTTTTTTTTATAAACAATATCTCGGCTGAGAAGATTTTAGGGTGGCTGAAGTGATATAAGATGTGTACAAAAGATCTTGTAATCTTTTTTTTTATTTTTTTATTTTTATAAGTACAAAATTTTGTTTTGTTTTATTATCTTCCTTAGTAAGCTTCATAGATATATATTGTTTTTGAAGTTCAACTATCAAAGATCAATTTATGTTATTAAAACTAACCATCAATCTATTAATTTACATAGACAAAAATTCTTAAATCCAAACTATTTTTCTAAGTCATTGGTTCGAATCTTATATACAAATTTAATATTCAATTTCAAACTCCAAAGTCAAATTTAAATTTTATTCAACTTTTAATAGATTAAATTCTAAAATTAAATTGCCAAATTCATAGTTACATTGGAAAATCAATTCAAACCATCATTAAAATATTTAAAATTAATTAAATATTTTCAATTTAAATTGTTCAAAATTCAGGGTCGTTACAATCTTCCCTCCTTAAAAGAATTTCGTCCCGAAATTACAAGTTAGGAAAAACATGATTGTTAAAATCACACCGATATTTATACCCTACCCAGTTTATAAATATAGGATTCATTCCATTTATTTTATCTCACTAGCTTTGTTCATTGATTTCTACAATCAAGACTCAAAAGTCTTTTACCATTTTTTTCGACTTACAAAACTCAGATTTAACTTGAAACTCTTCATGTTAGAGATTTGCATATTACATCTTTTCCAAAGCTGTGGACTTTCAAAATATTTCAAAAATCCTCTTCCTTAGTTTATTAGGTTGGAATTATGTAATTTTAATTTCAGACTATTGATTTGCTATTTAAAGTTTGAAAATACTTGCTAACTCGAAATTTAACAAGTCCATCGTCGTTCTTAAAGACATTAGGCATACGCTGGCCAGGCGCAGGACTAAAATCTCCAAGTACTAAATATACTTGCTTCAATTCCCAGTGAAAATACGCTTAAAAATCTTTTAAAAATGGATATGGAAAGCACGTTCCCCCATGAATCAAAGTTTACCCGGCGGTTACGCTACTATCCCAGTAGAATCGCTTGTAACTGTAGATTTCTCATCTCTCTTGAATTTCGCCATGGTTGTTGCCATATATCGCGGTCCACACGGCGGTTACGCTACTATCCCAGTAGAATCGCTTGTGACCGTAGGTATCTCGCCCTTCGAATTTCGCTTTGGCATCTAGATTGCAGTTTACTCGGCGGTTGTGCCACTATCCCAGTGGAATCGCTTATAACTGTAGGCATCTCGCCCCTTAAATTACGCTAGCCACTCCAACTAATGGAATTCAAATGGCCAATCCAACTAATGGAATTCAAATGGCCAATCCAACTAATGGAATTCAAATGGTCAATCCAACTAATGGAATTCTACATAGCTACGATTTTCATTTGGACACTCATATCGAGTTCCAATACCTTCACAAATTTTAAATGGAAGGTATTTTTCCATATCCTCAGTTTAGAAAAACATAATATCATATATATGTAGTACTTCACATTTCGTACATATCATACCTATGTAAACTTACATAAGGTTTCCATAACAATTTCTTTCTAAACTGATGGTTTTCGAATTCACTACATTCTCATATATAAGTTCCGAAAACCTCAATATCTCATACCCATAACAAATAGAGGATTCATGAGTTTTCCATCTCATTACCGATTTAAAATTTTCCTCTAAGTCGATTTGGAATTTTAAGGTTATCTTAAACCCAATTCACATTCATAATTCAATTTATTATCGACTTCACACTCGATTTGGATTACACGTTACATCGTCAATTCTCAACACATAATTGATGTCTACCGATATATAACCTCTGAGCTCGTACGTCTCAGAGAAGGGGTTAAGCTAAGAGAATAAATTCTCCGCCACCAAACAGATATATATTTAATAGAGATCAATTGCTATGTCATCAATTCACAATGTTAGACATACAATCCAAATCAACCATCCAAATTTCAAAGCTCAACTTATATTGTCTTTGGGTGTCGAAGTTAAACTCTATTTAACTCAAGATTCAATCATTTTGAAAATTTCCAAGTTGAACTAATTGTTCAAATTTCCCAAAAATATCTTTACAAGATATATATAATTTTTCACACTTAACCATTTGAAAGCAAATTTCAAATCATTTTTCACCTTTCAATCTTTGAAAACAAATTTCGAAGCAATTTCCTTAAACGGAAACATTTTCAAATATTTATCCATTTTAAACTTAAAATGGTTCATTTAAATCAATCAAATAAATCCTTACCGATTTATTTTAAACTTACGTTCCAAATCCGTAAATTTATTTCCATACTTCAAAAATAAATCAATATTTATTTTTTTACAAATTACTCTTTCTTTTATAAATTCCATAGTGAATTTACATTTCCAAAATATCTACGAATACACATTTTCAAATCGATTTCAAATATTCATTTTCAATTTATCTTTAAAAGATAAAATTTCAAAACATTCACTTCATATTGGAAAAACATTTCCATACTTATTTAATAATAAGTAATCCACAAATCCATTTTATTTTCAACACTTGAAAAATATTCAATATACTTATATCGTAATCAAGTATATATATCATTCTTTAAGGAAAGCGATCTTTTAAACACATTTATTTGAGTCAAAACGAATGTTGCGTAAAACATCATTACGACAACCCAAAATCACTAGTATAGGGATTCGAATTTAAGATAGATATATAAATCCCAATACTACCTAAAACATTTCTTTTCGGAAACCATTTAGTATAACCATAGTGTTATAGTCCACCGTTTCCTTATTTCTCGAAAACGTCTATTTTGACAATGAATGTTGAAATCTATGATTCGATACTTAATGCATTTTAAAACATCTTTAAAACCATTAACTTCATTTCATAGTATCACTTCCCTAAAACATATCCGTTTTATTTAATGATATATTCACTGTCCAAAATTGTGAATATACTTCGTTAACCAATTTTAATATTCTACGCATTTAATTCAAAATTATCCACTGTCCAAAATCATGGATATAATTCCTAACCAAACTAGTATTATCACAATATTTAACTTAAAGGATAATTCGCTGTCCAAAATCACGAATATATCTCCTTTAATAACTTCTATGTTTCATTTATCAAATTCAGTTGATTTCGAATTTATAAACAATCTCTATAAATTCCATTTCTATTTATAAAACTTTGATTTATAAATCTCCTTTATTAATTCAATTCAATATATATAACTCAGTTATATACCAAAAGTCCATATTATAAGTTAAGTACTTATAATCCATTTATTCACTAAATCGTTCTTCACAACATTTGAAATCAATTTTCAAAAGAATTCAGAATCAAATTTCCAAGTTATAGTTCAATGATTCCCTTGGCTATAACCAAATTGACATGTCATTTTATTTCCCAATTTATTATTTTGGAGATATTCGAAATATTTGATTTAAACCAATTCATTAATTCTCTTAACTTATAATTTATTTCCATAAATCTCAGCAATTCGATAATGGGTTTTCGAATGATCGGGACTCAAATCTAAGGAGACCTCACCGAAGAGAAACTATCGCAAACCTAAATTTAGAGAGCTACAACAGAGAGGGGGATTGTCCGAAAAATATTTGAAATTTCAAAATGCCTTTTCTTTACAAAGAAAACAATTTTATACTTCTTTAGATTTGAAAAACGTTTCCTTTAAAGTGATTCTAGTGACTATTCATATTAAACACCATAAACTAAGCTTTTTGTAAACTAAAGCTCTGATACCACTTTAGTAACGACCAGCCGTTCTGACCGCCTCCAGTCGGTAATTAAACCAACTAGAAACGTTCAAAATGACGGATTGTTATTTAGTTTATAGAATTTAAACAGAATCAGCCACAGAATCACAGAATAATAATAACATTTCACATAAATGAATTTTTCTTTTATATACAAATATCAGAGTTTATACAATGAATTTGATTTTATACAGCGGAACATACATATATATATATATATCTCTAAAGTATAAAAGATCCTGAAAAATTAAAGTGAAGCGTTAATCCCCCTCTCTCCAACTTCGCTGCCTGAAAATCTTCAAGCTGTAAAAATACTCGGTCTAACCCGAGTATTACATTCAAAAGAAAATAATACACGGGTGAGTCTAATTCAAACTCAGTTATTAGCGCATAAAGGCAATAGCAATTAAACGACAGTCAAATGTAAATTCACCTATCCGGTCCTTTAACAAGAAATCGAATAACGGTAAATATAACGCTTAGCAGTGTTAAACAATAAATCAGTAGATTCAGATTATCAATGAAGATAGATGGAGGGATTATTAATGAAGGTAATTTAGAAAAACATCAAAATTGCCTAAACGGAAATTAACAACAAAATCATCAATTTTAAATTAAATCAATTTAAATAATTGAAAAGTTACTTAAAAACATCAAACTGATTGGCTGCAGTACACGCACGCGTGTACGGCCTCGCCACCATTAAAATGTGTGGTTGCAGTACACGCACGCGTGCACTGCCTCGCCACAACAGCATGTGAAATCATCACAACAGTGAATACTGACAGCAATCGAAGCTGCAGAGGTCAAGTCAGTGACTCAACGCAGGTGCAACAAAATGAATCAGAAATTACACCCCAAAAGATAACAGTTCTAAGAACTGTATAGTGTCACGCAACGGTGAAATGGAACTGCAATTGAATAGACAGTACACAACACAATAGGTCCAACAATCAAGTTCCAGTATGAAGTACACAGGAAATGTACAATTATGCGACAAGACTTGCAGCTATGTCACAATGCAGACAAGCTACAACGGATAATCAAACTCAACAAAAATCAGCCTACAAAGTTCCAATGAAGTGAAATAGTGCAACTCAATATGGAAACACAACTACACAATGAAGCATGAATGAATGCTACAGTGACCAACCAAAAGTTCAAGGAATTCAAAGTGTGCAACTCAAAAATATACACAAGTGCAGACCAAACATGCTCAAGCCACCAAGAATCAGTGCAATGACCAGAGCACAAAGAAGTACAAAATGAAAACTACAAAAAAAAAAACATCAAAGATTATGTATGCAGACCAGAAAAAATCAGACTCAATTACAAGGATGGATACAATGTCAAAGCACAGAGCAACCAAATGTTAACAATCAATGAACAAAGTGAACACAAGAACCAGTTGAGATGAACAATGCAAAAACATGAAATCAGACCAACAGCTACATGAAGAAAACATGCATGCAACATGGACTGCAGACAACTCAAATGAACCAAATGCACATGTTATCCGCAATGAAAACAAAGTCAGACCAACAGCAACATGAAGAAAACATGCATGCAACATGGACTGCAGACAACTCAAATGAACCA
This sequence comes from Allium cepa, assembly GCA_030765085.1. NCBI lineage: Eukaryota > Viridiplantae > Streptophyta > Magnoliopsida > Asparagales > Amaryllidaceae > Allium > Allium cepa. The sequence continues at coordinate 242,584,649 of CM060944.1, forward strand.
AATGCACATGTTAACCGCAATGAAAACAAAGTCAGACCAACAACAACATGAAGAAAACATGCATGCAACATGGACTGCAGACAACTAAAATGAACCAAATGCACATGTTAACCGCAATGAAAACAAAGTCAGACCAACAGCAACATGAAGAAAACATGCATGCAACATGGACTGCAGACAACTCAAATGAACCAAATGCACATGTTAACCGCAATGAAAACAAAGTCAGACCAACAGCAACATGAAGAAAACATGCATGCAACATGGACTGCAGACAACTCAAATGAACCAAATGCACATGTTAACCGCAATGAAAACAAAGTCAGACCAACAGCAACATGAAGAAAACATGCATTCAACATGGCTGCAGACAACTCAAATGAACCAAATGCACATGTTAACCGCAATGAAAACAAAGTCAGACCAACAACAACATGAAGAAAACATGCATGCAACATGGACTGCATACAACTCAAATGAACCAAATGCACATGTTAACCGCAATGAAAACAAAGTCAGACCAACAACAACATGAAGAAAAAATGCATGCAACATGGACTGTAGACAACTCAAATGAACCAAATGCACATGTTAACCGCAATGAAAACAAAGTCAGACCAACAGCAACATGAAGAAAACATGCATGCAACATGGACTGCAGACAACTCAAATGAACCAAATGCACATGTTAACCGCAATGAAAACAAAGTCAGACCAACAGCAACATAAAGAAAATATGCATGCAACATGGACTGCAGACAACTCAAATGAACCGAATGCACATGTTAACCGCAATGAAAACAAAGTCAGACCAACAACAACTGCATAGGAATGCAGTAACAAACAGAAGGAATGACCAAGTACAAGCAAATGAATGCAATTCGAAGTGATATAACAGTTACAATATAAACCCATGAAAACAGGGACATTGCAATGTTCAAAGAAATGCAATATCAAAATACATGAAGTGCAGATTAACTTAAACAATGCTAGCAACGCTAACACTACAGAGACTGCAACTGTGAATTAAAGTGGACAGGGAAGGCAACTGCAAAATCAAAGCAGCAGTTTTGAACAAAGATGGTTAAAGGCCGAAGTCACTTTATAATGCAACTTAAACCAACTGTCTCAAAATCAACTCGAGGCACATACTCACGTGAACATTTCAAGTACAGGAACAACAAAGAGCCCAGCTACATAATGGACATCAACGCAGGGATTAGACTCAAGTAGAAATTATACAAAATCAGGGAATCAATGGTGAATTACATGTAAACAAGTCTGGCGGAAACATGAAGATACCATGAAGCAGCCTCGATGTAACAAAAAACCAACATATACTCAAAGCAGCATATGTAACAAATAAAACATATTACTTTTCCAAAACAAAATAATTGAATTCAACAACTGCTGTTCAAAGTAACCCCATCTGCAGTTCAACCTGGCAACCAACAAATGTTCAAGGCCAAAACCAACCACATAAACGAAGCCAACCACCAAATGATACCAATAAAGTCTAATTGCAGTTTCGAACAACAATAAAGGAAATTTAAAAACATTTAATAGTTGAAACAAGTTCGGCCGTAGTCATCAGAAAATTCACGGAACCTAAATGCCAGAAATCAAAACCGTAACAGCAAAGAAATCAACCAAGTCAGCATATTTAAGAATTCAAGTAAACAAAATTAGAACAAGACAGGAATCAACGAGATTCGAACTAGATGTGAGTAATTTAAAAATCACTCACCTCTCACGCATCGAAGCAGCCATGGCGAGCACGAAGAATCGATCGAGCAAGGCCACATGCGAACACCCCATCACTGATTCGATCGAATTAAAACGACGCTTCGAAAAGCCCTAAGCTTCAGAGAGGAACGAAGATCGAAGCCCCAAAATTTTCTTTTGAACGAAGGAACGAACGAAGATTTGAGTAGAGAGGCCGCTATATTTTTTTTCCCTTGCTCGATTTAGGGTTTCGAACGAATGAAGATTAAAGAGGAACGGCTGCCATTATTTCGTTTGTTTTTTTCTGCTTGAACGATTTGAACGAGAATATGATGGAGAGGGTTTATGCAATCATAAAAGAGCTAGGTACAGTATCTATTTTATTTTTTATAAACAATATCTCGGCTGAGAAGATTTTAGGGTGGCTGAAGTGATATAAGATGTGTACAAAAGATCTTGTAATCTTTTTTTTTTATTTTTTTATTTTTATAAGTACAAAATTTTGTTTTGTTTTATTATCTTCCTTAGTAAGCTTCATAGATATATATTGTTTTTGAAGTTCAACTATCAAACATCAATTTATGTTATTAAAACTAACCATCAATCTATTAATTTACATAGACAAAAATTCTTAAATCCAAACTATTTTTCCAAGTCATTGGTTTGAATCTTATATACAAATTTAATATTCAATTTCAAACTCCAAAGTCAAATTTAAATTTTATTCAACTTTCAATGGATTAAATTCTAAAATTAAATCGCCAAATTCATCGTTACATTGGAAATTCAATTCAAACCATCATTCAAATATTTAAAATTAATTAAATATTTTCAATTTAAATTGTTCAAAATTCAGGGTCGTTACAATTTGTTTAGTAGATGTTTAATATAAGCAAATCAAAATTTGAAAATAGTCGCGCTTTGGCAGTTCGAAAACCAAAGCTATAAATTCTTTAAAGTGGGTATTTTTAATCCTTTAAAATGGGTATTTTTAATCCTTTAAAATATGGAACACATTCTATAAATATATTAAATTGCTCTAAATGAGGTTTGAGTTACAGAAATGGACTTCTAATTGATAGAAAAGTTGTTTTAATCAAATAAGCCTTAAAAGCACTATTCGCAGCACTTTTTGCAGCGGTTTTTAATAACTTTTGAAATATAGTTTTAAAATTAATTATTCTTTCCTAAATCTTTTATAAATGCTTTTAGATAAATAATTAAGTATTGTAAAAATGATTTGGAAGTTTCAAAATTAATTTTAAAGGAGTTTTAAATAAATGGTCAAAAGAAAAGCTATTATAAATAAATGATTTAATATTGGCTCTAAAAGTCAATGAGTAGACTGGATTTTTCTATTCATGAGATCCGAATATGGGGTTCATAAATGAAAGAGATGTTCAGCAGCAACCAATGCCCTCACCTGCCCTCTTTCCCGGGTGAGCAATAGATAAGGTTGAAATGTTGAAAATAGGGCAAGAAAAAAAGATTTAAAATTTCTAAATTAATACAATTTTGACTGTGTATAAATAATCTTCTTATACTTGATATTAGATGTCGTGGAGGGAACCGTTACTATCCATGTAAATTTAAAAAGTGATTCCATTGTTATTCGATGGATAGTAAAGGTCGAATATAGAAATTGATATTGAGCAGAACTGTATAATTTCTATCAACCCTTTTTACTCAATAAGGTTTTGCATTGTGAATTATGAGAGATGATTTTGATTTGGTATTTCCAAAGTTAAAGAGAGGTTTAACAATTTAGTATATACTAAGGAGAAATGTTTTAAAGATATATATCTCGAGAAGATATTTTACTTGGATGAAAAAGATATTGATTAATGGAATAATAACCACCGACAATACTTGACCTCTTTTTATCAATAAATTAGTTCGAAGAAACCAGGGTCGGATTTGGCTGATTCCTATCCAAAAACCACTATAAACCAATAAATGCGTTCAAATTAAAGACATGGAATCATAATAAATTAGAAGATAGAATGTAGGGTTGCTTATCACTGATCCTTAGGGGAAATTTCCCATATCATATATATGTGGCAGTAGTATCTTCATTTGATCTTCGATGCAAGGGATGCTCACTACTAATCATATGGGTGATTCAGGTAGGATGTAGTTAGAGAGTTCCTTTTGTTTTTCCTGTTCCTGGATAACTTATATGGGCAAATGTTTGGCACTACATGTCTAAAATGCATGTATATAGTTTTTTTTACAAACTTACATCTATTTGGTGGTGTAGGAGGTAACTCTCCTATGCTTAACATACTTCTTTGAGACGTACGAGGTCAGAGGTTGTATATTTGTGGAACTCAATAGTGTGTGATGGAATTGGTAATGTGGAATTCTAGAGAATTATGTTCTACAAGAAAGGTAATCGTTACCTCGAGCCTCTTCACCTTGGAAAGGAAAAAATAGGGTAGTGTGGCAGGGCTATGTGGGTCGCACCCATAAGGATATGGCCATCACCTTTCAAGATTACCTTATATATATCAGGTATGTTGTGTATTCTATGAGAGCTCTTGGATAGATCAGGAACAACTGGTGTTATGTAACGACCTGCTATTTTTAACCATTCGCATCCGCATATGTCGGACTTGAATTTCTTAAAATGACAGATTGTTAATTTATATTTGGCAAAAATCATCATATATAGTAAATAAATCAATCACGAAATCACAGATACAGAGTATTACAACAACAAGCAACGGAATAGATAAATAGTAGTTCATGAAGCTACTATATAAACATTAGAGTTAAAATACAACAAAATATCTCAAATACAATGAAGTCTCGAATACAAACAGATGAGATTTCTAAACAAATCAACTGAAAAGCTGAATAGATAAGACAGATCTTCAAGCAAAGCGCTAATCTCCAAAGTGAGTCTTAGATGCTGTGGCGCTCAGTCTGACCCGAGAATAAAGCAAAACACAAAACACTCGAGTCGGGATTAGCATTCTTATATTAAAAAATTCAACTCAAGTGAAATGCCAACTGAAATACGAGTAATTTAAAGAATATTTGGGATTTCCATCCTCTAAGGATCCGTGGAACAATCTACTATGTAGTAATATACGCTATTATAATATGTCTATTGTAAAGTAAAAGTATTAAAATAACGTTAAGGCGTTACCCATATCCCCCTTAACATATTTTATATATTCACATAGTCTATACAATGCCGTACGCTCCTTCGTAAACTGGAGGTTTACCCAGAGGACACTACATAGGTACGGTACGGTACAAAACAAACTCATAGAAGGCGCGATAAGGCATATGACAAGGTACTCGAGGCAATGCCAAGTTAGATATACCATTTGCACTCCTGTACTAGTGGCAATGCATAGCAGCTACTACCGCCTACCTCGTGAAACACTCCTAAATCAAAGGTGCACCCAATCATATCACAAAAGCAATAGAATGGTATCGAATAAATGTGTCCAATAGGGGGAATGCCCCCACTTGGCCCGGTATAGTGCCTATTTTAGCCACATCAATCTGACTCATGGGAGTCAGGGCTATGTAAATACCATATAGAATCATCGCCAATCCATCCTACTTCGTTCTGGAATCTCCACGACGTACACAGTTGTTAAAGTGGTTTTCATTATTGGCAGAGAATATGACAATATCCGATCCCGGTCTCTTCAACAACCAAATGCTTATTTCACCCCATGGTCATTTCATTTTAAATAGTTTATACTTCATATCAAACTATCATATTCATTTCAAAACAATATCAATTCGATATAATATTCATTTCCAAAATCGTCACACTTTTAAAAATTATAACACTTCCGAAATCTTAACACCTTTGAAATCATAGCACTTCCAACTTAAACAGTTTAGACATTTCAGATAGTATATATATTAAATAGTTAAAATAAAATAATTTATATATTAAAATAATTTACAAATATTGAAAATGCTTTATATAGTAAAATAGTTTCCTTAATTTCACAAATCGATTCAAATCAGCTTAAATTCGAAAATTCGATTGAAATAAATCCCAATTCAACACTTCTAGTTGAAAAAGTTAAAGATTTAATCCAAATTGTTAATAAACATTTCAATCTTTATCAAATTCAAGTCCAGGTTTGTAACATCTCTTCGATTCTAATAAGATTTAAACATTTTCAATATAAGTTTCATTTATATTTCAACACTTAACATTAATTTTATTCAAATTGTAAACTACTCACTTAATCATTTTAGTAATAATATATAAATGTTCAATATTCATTTAATCAGTTTTTATCGAATCAAGTTATAAATCAAAATTTTCGAAATCTCAAAATCAATAAGTTCAAATAAATTCTTATTTAAATTCAATTATTAACCAATTTAAATTCCAAGTCAACATTAATTTATCTACCCAACCTTATTTATTAAAGTTATAAACTCTATTTTTGTAATATTAATATAAATTTTTGTAGATACCTAAACATATTATATATTAATTACATAAAAAAATTATTAAATTAAATCTTATAATTAAATGTAATTTATACTAATTCTTATTTTATATATTTTTTAAATAATAAAATTGTAAGAAAAATCTTAAAAATTATATTTACAAAACTAACTTATAAATTAAAATTTCCAAAACATATTACTTTAAAATCTAATTTTTTTATACATATATAAAAATAGCCTTTATATAATATATTTTACAAATCAATGTTTATAAAAACCCATATATTTCTTTCCTAACTTTGAAAATCATTTTCAAAATATAGACCAGTGGTGTCCGTATATAATTTTCTATTCTATGGTCAGGTGATACGGATATTTATCATTTCAATCCGTAATTTAAATATTTACGGGTATATATCATTTTAACCCACAATTCCAAAATTCAAAATCAATGAAAATCGCTTGAGTTTATCATTTCAACCCATAACGATTTTCCTCTATTCTAGAATATCGTTCGAGTATGTATCATTTCAACCCTTAGGAAGTTCTAAACTAAAAAGAAACTTGAAGAGTGATAAAAAATGTGATAATAATATAATATATCAATCAACAGGCATATATCATCAGTGATAAATTAAATGAATATATACACAACATGATATGGGGTCATGTATCACAGGTGAACGATTGCAGATAATGGCATATCATATTTAACAATTAAATAACTAAAAATTCAAATTTAATAGCATATGTCAATTGTCGTTTCAAGTGAAATCAAATTTACGAATTATAAGAATTGTGAGTGATTGCTCACCTTTCAAGGCTATATAAACAATGATAACAAGATGTAGACGAACACGGATAAGCACAGATCGAACGAGCAGAACAGTGATAAGGTTGGAACTGCGGTTGTAAATCTGGACAGTGGCGAAACAAAGCAGTTTGAACCTAGATTCGATGGAACAAAATATATATTCTAAACATATCATATATATATATATATATATATATATAGAATTATTACAAAATTCATAACATAACTTCAATAAATATTTAAACATATTACTTATATAAAATTTGTTGTCAAAATTGTATTTATGTACAATATAAATTTAAATAAACGCAACTCTTACCAAAAAGATATATATGAACTTCTTTAAACTTATTATTTGTAAACAAGATGGTTTTCGTACACACACACACACACACACACATATATATATATGACTTTTGATTAAAGACCCCAAACATACATATGTAACATACAGAATATATTATTACATACATATACTATATAAAAACAAAACTCGAATACCTAAAAGCAATGAAGAAGAAAAACAGTGGAAGAGAAAAGAAAGACCTATTATAGAATCAAAATATATATATATATATATCTGTCATACTTTAGAACATATTATATTACGTTATATTTTTCTTATAACAATACTTAAAACAATATATTTTATTTAAACAATATTTAAACAATAGCCATGTATAAACAAAAGAGCAAGCTTCTTTAAATAAACAAATGTAGACCATATACAAATATATACAGACATGATATGTATAAGCAAACATATGCAGACTTATATATTTAAACAAATGTATGTAGACCTGATGTGTATAAGATATAACCAAATATACTTACGTCACATATATATAAGCATATGTAGATTATGAATATTTATATATATATCTATACTATTATATTATTAGTCAGTTCTATTTTGTGAGCGCTGAAGCCCCCCTTAAATTTGACACCGAAACGACGCGGTAGCCTTCCTTTTATTTTACCTCTCGCTCTCGCATTTCTCTTCCCATCTGCTCACCGTCTCCATTTCCCCAGCCCTAACTGAAGGCGTCTCATATATGAGGCTTACCCACTTCATCCTCCTTAATACACGCTTCTTATCGACCTCGCCTCCACCTTCCGACTGGTCGGAATTTGTTCGACAGCCTGTTTTCTACGCGGCAGCTAGATCTTCTCCTAGTGTAACTGTAAGTACTTATTGTTCCTTCCTTCTGCTGACCGATGTTGCGTTGGTGTCCCTGTTTTTTCAGTTTCGCTTCGACTAGGGTTGTCCATTTGTTGTGTCAGAAACGTGGTTTCCGATCCTTATGTTGCTTCCTTCGCCGTTTCGTGACTGCGTTTTCTGCTGTGGTTCATTTTTTCTTGCGTCTTTCGCTGCGATATGAAAATGAAAATTTTAGGGCCTAACCTTTTGTTGACTGCCCACGCACATTTTCCACTGCTGGTAATTTCCGATTTTACTAATCTGCCTTTGCTAACCTGTTTTCCACTGTTATTTGAACATGCTACCATCTAAGCTTTTGGTTTGCTTTTTTTTTTGGATACTGTTTTGGTTCTTTTCTGTGTACGGTGAACAATGCATTTTTATGTCATTTTAGCTGTTTAATCCATGGTCACTTATTGTGTATGACGACTGCTGATTTATTGCTTCGTTTAGGTGCTCATCATCCTTTTGCCCAAGGATGTAAATTGATTCTGAATTTTTAAATGTGAATCATGTTTTTTTTGGCAGAATAGTTGCTACATCATTATTTGTTAGTAATCATATATTGATCTTTTTTACAATAATGCGTAAGTACCAAAATCAATTGTGAATTAGTTTATGATCCAATAAAATAAACAACATTTTCAAAATGGAGGAAGACTAAATGTTAATTTAAGGAGCAATATCAACAAAACCAAACCTCAACACCTGTTGAAAGAAATGATTTTACGGGCCAAAGCTGAAACTAAACCATCAAGTATTTGATTTACTTTTAAGCTGTATGTCAGTAAATTATAAAACTTATATCATGCTCAACTAAGTCCAACCCTCCATTGTACTTTTTTTAATTCCTTCTATATTGGAAGCGTTGATTATGTTGCATTCATTAAAGTGGTTTTGCTATATTTGCACAATGGCTACATTGTTGGAGGACAATGACCGCCAATAAATGAATATATGCAATATTATGTCATTGTTGAATAATTTTGTTTATTTTTCCTAACGTTTCTTACTGCCTACAAGATGCTATACTAAAACTCTTAAAATAGTGATTTATTTGGCTTTTTTTGCCTTATGAAATCATGCCTCATCCATTCCACTCATTCCTTCACCTTTGCTCTTCTACTTTGATAAATTTATATTTATGCTGCATTTTTTTTAAAATTTGTATCTTATAGTAATGAACCTTGAAAAAAATCATTACATTAAATAGGTAAAATATTGAATTTATATAGTCAAAGTAATAAATATTTCCAACTTATTTTTTCCTTAGTTTCCATATATTTTTTGTACATTTGGTGCACATTGCACTCCTGATTTTGTACATCAATTAGGTAGCAGGGTTTAAAATTTTAAATTTAGTATTGTTCTTTGCAATCCGTATATCATTTAGTAGTAAGTTTAATAATTTAATTTTCGCACTGTTCTTTGCAAACATTAATTTTTAAATCATTGTCTTCAAAACCATTTATATTTCAAATGATACTTTTTCCTTTCAATTATTAGTAAACATAGACCAATATTAAAAATAGACAGCGACCAGTTCTTTGTGATAGTTAGTATTAAAAGACTATTACCATCTTAGTTTTAAATATTTCAAAGTTAAAGGTGGTTGAGTAATCACGATTGTGTAATTAATTAATCTAGAGATGTCTAGAGTGCTAAAACTGTTATTCACATATATGTACAAAAGGATAACACTGATATTAGCTCAGAGATTTGTGTAAGCTTAAATGATAAAAGCTCGATCAAATCGACTGTTGTGGTTCATTTTTTTGTTACATCTTCCGCTACGATATAATAATGAAAATTTTTAGGGCTTAACTTTTTCTTTACTGCACGAGCACATTTTCTGCTGATGTTAATTTCAGATTTTACTAATCTGCTTTCGCTAAACTGCTTTCCGCTGTTCGTTGAACATGCTAGCGTCTATGCTTTGGTTTGCTTTTTTTATGCTACTGTTTTGGTTCTTTTATGTGTACGGTGAAAAATGCATCTTTATAACAATTTAAGCCGTTTAATCCATCGTCCCCTATTGTGTACGACAACTGCTGATTTATTGCTTCATTTGGGTGCTCATAATACTTTTGGCCAAGGATGTAAATTGTTTCTGAATTTTTAAATGCGAATCATGTTTTTTTGGCAGAATAGTAGCTACATCATTATATGTAAAAAAATCATGTATTGATCTTTGTACAATAACTCATAAATAACAAAATCAATTGTGAATAATTTATGATCCAATAAAATAAGCAATATTTTAAAAATGGAGGAGGACTAAATGTTCAATTTAAGGAGGAATGTCAAAAAAGCCAAACCTCAACAACTATTGAAAGAAATGTTTTTATGACACAAAGCTGAAACTAAACCATCAACTATTTGATTTACCTTTAAGGTGTATGTGAGTAAATTATACAACTTACATCATGCTCAACTAAATCCAACCTTCCACTGTTTTTTTATTCCTTTTATATTGGAAGAGTTGATTATGTTGCATTCATTAAATTGGTTTTGCTATGTTTGTACAATGGCTAGATTATTGGAGGACAATGGCAACCAATAAATGAATATATGCAATATTTTGTCATTGATGAATAATTTTGTTTATTTTTCCTAACGTTTCTTAGTACCTACATAATTTTGTCATTGATAAATTTATATTTACGCTGCATTTTTTTTAAAGTTTGTATCTTATAGTAATGAACCTTGAAAAAATTGATTAGGTTAAATACGTAAAATATTGAATTTATATAGTCAAAGTAATGAATATTTCTACCTTAATTTTTTTCCTTTGTTTCCATTATATTTTCTGTTCATTTGCTACACATTGCACTATTGATTTTGTAAATCAATTAGGTAGCAGGTTTTAAAATTTTAAATTTAGTATTGTTCTTTGCAATCTGTATATCGTTTAGTAGTAAGTTTAATAATTTAATGTTCGCATTGTTCTTTGCAAACACTAATTTTTATACCATAGTCTTAAGAACCATTTATATTTGAACTGGTACTTTTTCCTTTCAATTATTACTAAACAGAGACCAATATTACAAACAGACAGTAACCATCAATTCTAAAATAGAATAGATTTATAATGTGAAGGTAATAAATGGTACTTTTAATGTGCATCATGGTGCATAGATGCTCATTATTTTCGTGTTTATTCCAATACGCATATGAACCACTAATTGTTAGAAATCCTTTCCTATGGGAACCTTTCATTTATACAGAAGTATGTTTTATTTTAAATCGTGATATATGCAAGCAATTTCAGAAATAACGATCAAATGAAAACTCAAAAACGAAATTGAAGGTTATTTGGATTTAGATGCAGTGTTGAGGAAGTCGCAGTTGGTTTGATTAGTTTGATTTACAGACGATTGAGGCGCGTATTGGCGATTTGGCAGAGGTGGAAGGCAGGCGCAAATTTTTTTCTTTTGATTTCGAGCAGGAAAATGGTATAGTTACTGGTTTGGTTGGTTGGAGGTCTGTCGATTGGAAGAGTAGTGGCAGGGTATGTGATGGCAACACTGTATGTATGCAAGTGTGCAGGTATAGTGAAGTTTGAGGAATGTGACTGGGTGATTGCAGGCAGTTTGTACAGTGGCAGCTTGATGGAGAATGTGTGAAGTAGGGTTGGATCAGGTAATGTTGCAAGGCAGTATGAAGGAAGTTTTAGTATGACTGGGATGGTAATAGTATGGTTAGGTAGGAGGCAGTTCAGTGGGTGATTATTGTGCAGTCTGATAGTTAGAAGTCTGGAGTGAATGGTTGGTGGAAGCAGCAATGTAGATAGTTGCAATATTGCAGTAGAGTATTGGTTGAATGAAATATTCAAGGTAGAGAAAATATGAAGTACAATGAGATATGGGATTTGTGTAGCAGCAATGATGAGGCAGTGTGAACTATTGTATGGTTAGCAGTGGTGGATGTGAGGCAGTTTGAATGTGTCAGGGAAAATGGGGTGGTAGCATTTGTGTAGCAGTGGAGATATGGGTGGTCTTTACGTCCATTGTTTTATACTGGAAGAGTTGATTATATTGCATTCATTAAAGTGGTTTTGCTTGCACAATGGCTACATTGTTGGAGGACAATGACAGCCAATAAATGAATGTATGCAATATTTTGTCATTGTTGAATAATTTTGTTTATTTTTTCTAACGTTTCTTAGTATCTACAAGATGCTATACTAAAACTCTTAAAATAGTGATTTATTTGGCTTTTTTGCCTTATGAAATCATGCCTCATCCATTCCACTCATTCCTTCACCTTTGCTCTTTTACTTTGATAAATTTATATTTATGCTGCATTTTTATAAAGTTTGTATCTTATAGTAATGAACCTTGAAAAAAATCATTACGTTAAATAGGTAAAATACTGAATTTAAATAGTCAAAGTAATAAATATTTCCACCTTAATTTTTTTCCTTTGTTTCCATTATATTTTCTGTTCACTTGGTACACATTGCACTCCTGATTTTGTAAATCAATTAGGTAGCAGGTTTTAAAATTTTAAATTTAGTATTGTTCTTTGCAATCTGTATATCATTTATTAGTAAGTTTAATAATGTAATTTTCGCACCGTTCTTTGCAAACATTAATTTTTAAATCATTGTCTTCAGAACCATTTATATTTGAACTGATACTTTTTCCTTTCAATTATTAGTAAACAGAGACCAATATTAAAAACAGACAGCGACCAGTTCTTTGTAATAGTTAGTATCAAAAGACTATTACCATCTTAGATTTATATATTTCAAAGTTAAAGGTGGTTGAGAAATCATTATTGTGTAATTAATTAATCTAGGGATGTCTATAGTGTTAAAATTGTTATTAACATATATGTACAAAAGGATAGCACTGATATTAGCTCAGAGATTTCTCTAAGCTTTAATGTCGAAAGCTCGATCAAATCGACTGATGTGGTTAATTTTTTTGTTACATCTTTCGGTACGATATAAAAATGAAATTTTTTAGGGCTTAACCTTTTCTTCACTGCCCGCGCACATTTTCCGCTGATGTTAATTTCAGGTTTTACTAATCTGCTTTTGCTAAACTGCTTTCCGCTGTTCTTTGAACATGCTAGCATCTATGCGTTGGTTTGCTTTTTTTTTTTTGCTACTATTTTGGTTCTTTTATGTGTACAGTGGAAAATGCATTTTTATAACAATTTAAGTTGTTTAATCCATCGTCCCCTATTGCGTAGGACAACTGGTGATTTATTGCTTCATTTTAGGTGCTCGTAATACTTTTGGCCAAGGATGTAAATTGATTCTGAATTTTTAAATGTGAATCATGTTTTTTTGGCAGAATAGTAGCTATATCATTATATGTTAGTAAATCATGTATTGATCTTTCTATAATATGCATAAATAACAAAATCAATTATGAATAATTTATGATCCAATAAAATAAGAAATATTTTAAAAATGGAGGAAGATAAAATGTTCAATTTAAGGAGGAACGTCAAAAAAGCCAAACCTCAACAACCGTTGAAAGAAGCATTTTCATGACACAAAGCTGAAACTAAACCGTCAACTATTTGATTTACCTTTAAGGTGTATGCGAGTAAATTATAAAACTTATATCATGCTCAACTAAATCCAACCTTCCCCTGTTTTTTTATTCCTTTTATATTGGAAGAGTTGATTATGTTGCATTCATTAAATTGGTTTTCCTATGTTTGTACAATGGCTAGATTGTTGGAGGACAATGACAGCCAATAAATCAGTATATGCAATATTTTGTCATTGATGAATAATTTTGTTTATTTTTCCTAACGTTTCTTAGTACCTACGTAATTTTTTCATTGAAAAATTTAAATTTTTGCTGCATTCTTTTTAAAGTTTGTATCTTATAGTAATGAACCTTGAAAAAATTGATTAGGTTAAATAGGTTAAATATTGAATTTATATAGTCAAAGTAATAAATATTTCCACCTTAATTTTTTTTCCTTAGTTTCCATTATATTTTCTGTTCATTTGCTACACATTGCACTACTGATTTTGTAAATCAATTAGGTTGCAGGTTTTAAAATTTTAAATTTAGTATTATTCTTTGCAATCTGTATATCATTTAGTAGTAAGTTTAATAATTTAATTTCCGCATTGTTCTTTGCAAACACTAGTTTTTAAATCATAGTCTTCAGAACCATTTATATTTGAACTGATACTTTTTCCTTTCAATTATTAGTAAACAGAGACCAATATTAAAAACAGACAGTAAACAGTTATTTGTGATAGTTAGTATCAAAAGCCTATTACCATCTTAGGTTTATATATTTCAATGTTAATGGTGGTTGAGAAATCACTATTGTGTAATTAATTAATCTTGGGATGTCTAGAGTGTTAGAACTGCTATTAACATATACGTACACAAGGATAGCGCTGCTATTAGCTCAGAAATTTCTCTGTGCTTTAATGTTGAAAGATCGATCAAATCGATTACAAATGTAGATGCATGAAGACAAGAAAATCGAAAATTCAATGCTCCTAACAACAAAGATAAACTCAAGGAAAATATGAAGTAACTGAGGCTCAAGCTGGCTTGAGTAGCTTCCTGGAAAGCATAGACAGTTTCTTTATGCCACCTGCAGGACGACATGCTCTTGCTAGAATTTAAAATCAACGAATTGTTGTTAAATTAAAATTCCCACTTGCATAAATTACTTTCATTCTTTTAGGTTTTCTTCCTCTAAAATTTTCATCACAAATTTCTTTCCTGCTAATTGGTCCTTCAAAATATCTGTTTGCATCTAATAAATCTATGACATATCTAACCTATTGCGAAGTAGGTGTTATAATAATATATCAAATTTGCATGTTTACTGCGTGAAAGGATTATAATACAACACTTGAACCTACTATCCGAAAAAAGCAATAATACAAAGAGCACTTATACTCATTCTGTCTTTGTTTAGACAACTTCTGTTTTTGCTACACTGCTTTTACTAACGTGCTTTCCAGTGTTATTTGAACATACTAGCATCTATGCTTTGTTTTTTCTTGGATTTTGGTTCTTTTGTGTGTACGGTGAAAAATGCATTTCTATATGATTTTAGCTGTTTAATCCATCGTCACTTATTGTGTACGACAACTAATGTGCAGTATAGTTAGATAGTATAAAAATTCAATTTTGATTAGATTGTTATGTATCCATACCATATATATCATTTATAATTTGTACTCTTTACGATTAATTTAGAAACATTTTAATCTTCAAAGAATCGTAGGTAATAATAATTTTTGTATATGTAGTTGTCTTAAAATTAAGATGCTCTGCCTGCTGCCTTATTTTCCATGTCGGTTTGTTAATTTACTGTTGTATGACATGGTATGCTTCTTGCGCAGCGGATCATACACACGCTTCGTTCAACACAATTTACAGCTGTAGTGCAGCTGTCCTTTTTGTTGGCCTTCGTCTTCGCCTAACTACAGGTAATTTTTAGTGCCTTTATTTTCCTTCTTACAGCGAATAGGGTATTGCTGTCTGCTGCTTTAAATAAACATTAAGTTTTGTTATCCTGGTTATTTTGCCTACGACATGGAACCAAAAGCTTTATCCTTCATTTTTCTCTCATTTGTTTTGTTTTCAGTCCAGTTATTTCTTTTTCCTTCATTCTCCTTTTCCCAGTTCATATGTTATGTACTATTTGTTTAAGCCAATTGTAATCCAAGCATGTACGGAATGGTACAAAATTTGGTCTTATGTATGGAAAATTGCCACTTAATTACTTCACAGAAAGGCCTGAACCATTTGTAATCCATAAACACAGCTGTACTACCATATTTGAATTTAAACTACGTCGACAATTTATTCCTTAGCCATGCAAGATCTTTTCTACCTTTTTTCCATCTGTCAAAATAATATGCACAAGTCGAAATAGTATTATATCGTATCCTCAAATTAATATATACAAGTGCGGAATCAATATAAAATTCGTGGAGTACATAAACCGATAAATAGTTCTCTTTCTTTATTAAATTGATTGACTTAAGATGCTTCTATTTTTTTCTTATATGTTTTACGAACCTTCAATTTAAGCAACACATGATAATTAACGAAGCATTTATAGTTTGGATGCATACTTTGCACAAGTATTACTTTTCCTTCTCCTACTCCATATATCTGCGTATATTTCGATAACCACCCGCAACAGCTACGATAATAAATGCAAAAACCAATTTGGATATGTTTGAGGATGACCTGTGCATATATTAACCCCCTTTCTTCATTTCTAAACGCTTCAAACATAATTGATGCGTCAGGGGTTTCACATAATGAAAAATACCAACAGGGATTTCATACCTTTTCTGTTTGTAACAGATATAATTTTGGGGATGGAGGCTGTTAACAAAAATACAAAAAGAGGAAATCAATCAGCAGGACAACCTCCCCTTCTGACAATTCAACCCCGTTGTTTGAACCTGCTTCCAAACTCTGTGTTGGTGCCGTACACAGGAGCACTAATCTTCCCCCAACATCGTCATCTAGTACACAGGTTAGCCAATTAGACTTATCCGTGTTTACCATGAGTATGTTTTCTCCTTTTTTTCTTGCTCTGTTACTGACAAATATTACTTTACATATTGAACATCTCATTTTGTAATAGCCGGTGTGTACATTGGCTGCGGGCCTTTCTGCTCCAATTGTAAAATGAAGATACGACAAATCAACCAAAAATTCGCTAACCGCAAGTCTAAAGAAATTCACTTCTACAACCCCCGATGTTTCTGACGTTGCATATCATCGAACGAACAATCTGCGTACATCCGACGATGACGAAAATTGTTCTCCGTCGTCGTCTTCAGCACCGCTCTCTGTCTCCTCTACTGTTCCTTCCTTTAATTCTAATCCGTTAAGCTCTGTTCGTGAACCACCATGCACCAAACAAACAAACCATTCGTCCATTTCAGCGATTACTGGTATTTTTCCCCGGTTATCTTCCCTCTGTCGTACCTCTCTCCAAGTTATTCGTTAAATATTATAAATCATGGCTCCATAAAATTTTCCCCACAATGTCAAAGTAATTCCTTATTTCTCACAAACTTTTATTACTGCTAAACCATACAAAAATTCATTTTACTGCATTATACCCATTATGCGGTTTTCATATTTCCCTCTTTACAAAATAATCCCACTGTTAGCTTATGCACAACTGCAGAAAAACAAACTCCAATTGCTGCTTCCTATATGTTACTTTCAATACGTTCAAAAAGTTTTTGACAACATCACGTTGCAGGTGCGCCTTCCATTCTCCAACCAAGTTCTTTTCCTACGACTAATAGTTTGGCTAAACCGGCGACAAGTAGACCCACAACTTCTTTGCGTCCAGTTTACCTTCTTCAAGATATAGGTGTTGTTCCACCTAATAGTTTGTCTTGCCTCCTTATGCTTCTATTCATTTAAACAATTTGACCAACCATAACGTACGTGTAGGTAAATGGAGGAAATGACGTAATCGAGTTCTTTTGTTGCAATCAAAGAAAATCTACAAATCAACAAATTTACGGAATGGTGATCAATTTTTTTGTTCGTCCGATTCCTGCATGTAATTTTCATAGTTTTCCAAACTTGAATACGACAGATTCATAACTTAGTAACAAAATCTTCACTGCAGTGTGTACTCTTCATTTATGTTCTTCGGTCACAAGTACGAGGAGGCATAGAAGCGTACAAGATATAACAGATAGTGACATATCCAACTCCGAGCTTTGGTTTTGTAGTCCGTTGGCAAATGTTTTCCGTGCCAACCCTAACCTAGCCAAAAATAACATACATCAACGTAGGTAATCCTCAATCTTTTGTATGTGTTCTCACATTACTTGGTCATGTGAGCTTAATTTCTTTCCCGTCATTTACCTATGTTAGGTTCTAATTTTAAATCATGGGATTTCGGCCCTCCCACTAACACATGCCGTAATTGCCGTGCCAATGTTTGGTTCGAGGAGAGAAATCAAAAGGATGATATCCCCAGCTCTGCAAACT
Source organism: Allium cepa (assembly GCA_030765085.1). Taxonomy (NCBI): domain Eukaryota; kingdom Viridiplantae; phylum Streptophyta; class Magnoliopsida; order Asparagales; family Amaryllidaceae; genus Allium; species Allium cepa. The sequence continues at coordinate 242,602,809 of CM060944.1, forward strand.
TCTCGGTTTTTTGTCAAGGTGTAAAAGTTTGCTTACCTCTGTTAAAGGAAACCCCGCCGTTGTTGAAAAAATTATTGGATTATAAACAAGGCGGAACGGCTTCGCATTTCCGAGAACAAATCCGAATGTATAATTCTATGTTTGCTTCACATCAACGGGCGTACATGTTGGAAATAGTGTTAATGATGGTAAAGGAGTTTATGTATTCAGATTAAATGGCCAAAATCGTCATAAAATTGGATCTCTGCTACCTGTTGATGGCGTTCCCAAATTTGCATAATTGTATATTTATGATACAGAAAATGAGCGGGAAAATAGGTTGCGCATTTGCTCGACTAGAGATGTGGATCCAAATTTAGTACAAAAACTAATACACATGTTTGATGAAACAAATGAACTTGCAAAGGTATTTAGAATGGCAAGAGATAGATTCAAAGTTGGCACCTTACATGATGTTAGCATTTGAATTCTTTCAGGAAGGAGCAATGATGGCAGGCAATATAACTTACCCACTTCTTTCGCGATAGCTGCTTTGATAGTTGGTAAAGACAATGAACCAGGTGTCCATAGAGATATTGTGATGGAAGAGAAAACAGGCATCCTGTGTCGTATAAACGAAAAACATCCCAGCTTCATGGCAATGCAGTATCCAATTCTATTCTCTTACGGTGAAGATGGATATAGGTCATGTATTGAATATCGCAATGCTCCGCTTGCTTCTGATAGTGAAAGAATTTTTCTAACGATTCGTGAGTACTATGCTTTTCGGCTGCATAATAGGCATAATGAAGGGAAACCTTTACTTAGAGGAGGCCGTTTGCTTCAACAATATATTGTTGACACATACATAAGCATTGAGGAAGATAGATTGAGATGGATTAGACATAATCAATCGAACATACGATCAGACCTTTATAAAGGTTTGCAAGATGCTGTACTTGCAGAGGATACGTCTGCTAAATCGATTGGCAAACGAACAATCTTGCCTTCCAGTTTCACCGGCGGTCCTAGATACATGATTCAAAATTATCAAGATGCGGTGGCTATTTGTCGATGGGTTGGATGTCCAGATTTGTTTATAACGTTTACCTGTAATTCAAAGTGGTCAGAAATCAGATATATGATTGATTTATTCCAGGTCAACAACCTCATCATCGACCCGACATAACTGCCCGCGTCTTCCACATAAAACTTAAACAATTTATCAAAGATGTATTTAAAAATGGACATTTTGGACGAGCTAAAGCAGGTACAATCTTCATGCCTAACTACATATAGACATACATGTACTGTCCATCTATACTTCTTATTTGTTCCTGCTCATCCATCTCTAACTTTATGATTTCTTTTTCCTGTACAGTTATATACACAATAGAATTTCAAAAAAGAGGCCTGCCCCATGCTTATACCTTACTGTTTCTACACTCCGATGACAAACCAAAGACCACGTTGCAGGTTGAGCGGATTGTAAGCGCTGAAGTGCCAGACCCTGCCGTAGATCCAATGGGTTATGATGCAGTTGGGCAATTCATGGTGCATGGCCACTGCGGCGTGGCTTCTAAACGTGCATAGTGTATGGGAGATGGTGTATGTGGAAAACATTACCCAAAATCTTTTGCGAATGATACAAGCTTTGACAAAGACGGTTTTTCGATTTATAAACGTCGACAAAATAGGCATTCCATACGCACTTCTACGAAAATAACGGTTGTCAGTCGCTGGATTGTCCCTCATAACGTTGACTTATTGGTTAAATATAATGCGCATATAAATGTCGAGGTATGTTATTCAACTAAATCTGTTAAATATTTTTTCAAATATATCAATAAGGGACATGACAGAGCAACAATAATCATTGAAGAAAATGTTGCAAATAAAGAAATGGCGACATATCAACATGATGAGATCAAAAGGTATCTTGATTGTCAATATGTCTCTGCTTTTGAAGCATGCTGGCATATATTTGAATTTGAGGTGCAATATTGTAAACCATCAGTACAAAGTCTACATTTTCATCTTCCAGGGGAGCATACAGTTACTTTCACCGATAATGATAACATATCTGAAATTGTAGGTAGACAAAATATTGAAAGAACTATGTTCACAGAATGGATGAGAACTAATACGCTACATGTAGATGCAAGATGTTTGACATATGTGGATTTTCCGTCAGAATGGGTATGGTACGAAAAAGATAAGCAGTGGAGAAGAAGGAAACAAGGAGATAAAATAGGCAGAACATACCATGCACATCCAACTTTCGGGGAAAGGTTCTATTTACGAATGCTTTTAACCGTTGTTAAAGGTCCAACCTGTTATGAGGACATTAGAACGGTAAATGGTACGCTATATTCAGACTTCCAATATGCATGTGTTGCTCTAGGATTGTTAGAAAATGACAACGAATGGAATACTGCGCTCTTTGAAGCTGGAAACTGGTCTTCTGGAAAAACCTTACGGCAAATGTTTGCGACGATGCTACTTTTCTGTGAAATTTCCAACCCATTTGAGCTTTGGAACAACAACTGGGAATTGCTCTCCGACGATATACAATGGCAACAACGGCGCATTCGAAATAACATAGGTTTGTTGTTAACGGAAGAAGAACTAAAGAACTACTGTTTGATAGAGCTTGAAAATATACTTAATTTGAACAATCGTTCTTTACTTGACTTTCCCCTTATGCCAATGCCAAATTTATCATTAACACGTCCGCATCACAATAGACTAATAGAGGAGGAACTAAGCTACGATTGTCCTACTTTACAATAGGAAGCATGTACAATGTTGTGTCAACTAAACGTGGAGCAGAAGACTGTTTTCGATGTTGTCTCTGCATCAGTATACGAAAAAGTTGGAGGTTTTTTCTTCGTTTATGGAAGCTGGGGTATGGGCAAAACTTTCCTATGGAATACGATAATTACAACAATGCGTTCAGAAGGTAAAATTATTTTAGCGGTTTGCATCATCCGGTATAGCATCTCTACTACTTCCAAGTGGTCGAACTGCCCATTCTAGGTTTAAAATACCAATTGACGTCGGAGAAGACACGACATGCGGTATTTCAAAGCAATCAAACCTTGCACAGCTGATAATACGACCAGATTTAATTATTTGGGACGAGGCTCCTACGGTTCATCGAAATTCTATAGAAGCTTTTGATCGCACCCTTCGAGACTTAATGGACGACGGCGTCAACTGTTTCGATGAACGTACCTTTGGTGGGAAAACTATTTTGTTGGGAGGAGATTTTAGACAAGTTCTTCCTGTCATACCAAAAGGATCGAGAAATGCAATTGTCCAATCCTCCAAAAACAAATCTCAGTTATGGTCCAAATGCCGTGTTTTCAAACTGAACATTAACATGCGTCTAAAGTCAACTGATGGTACACCGTCTGAAGTTAAAAAATTAGAAAATTTTACAAAATGGGTCCTCGCCGTGGGTGATGGAAAAGTTCCTGCCACAGCACTGCAACAAAGGGCTGAGCCAACGTGGATAAAAATACCACAAGATTTGTTGATCGAGGAAACTTCAAATCCAATTGCTGCAATAGTAGGTAATAGTACCCTGACTTGCAGAAACAATTGAAGGAGCCAAATTATTTGCGTCTTCAATGCATTTTGGCTCCAAAAAATGATTGCATTGAAGAAATTAACAGCTACAGAACATCAACTCTTTCAGGATCTTTAAATACATACCTAAGTGCAGACACAATAAGCCCGGCCTCTGAAGGCATTGAGGATCAACATATATTGTTTCCTACTGAATTTTTAAACACTTTGCACCCTTCGGGTGTTCCTGCCCATAAACTCAACCTTAAAGTAGGAACTCCAATAATGCTCCTTCGTAATATAAATCAAAGTATTGGCCTCTGCAATGGAACATGTTTGATCATTACCCAACTAGCTGCAAGAGTAGTTGAAGCTGAAATTATTACTGGGACCTATGTTGGTAATAAAGTTTTCATTCCTCGGATTGTCCATACATCAGCAGATATAAAATGGCAGTTTATTCTCCGTCGCTTGCAATTTCCAATCAAAGTTTGCTTCGCCATGACCATTAATAAAAGTCAAGGACAGACTTTAGATCATGTCGGTGTATATTTGCCATGACCTGTTTTACCCACGGTCAACTGTACGTCGCTATATCAAGAACAACGTCACATCGAGGTCTTAAAATGATAATCAAACAACGAGGAGCGGAAGAAGTTGGGTATACTGAAAATATTGTTTTCCACGAAATATTCGAAGATTTATAGCTACCTTCACTCTGTTTCTGATGAATATTCCAGTTTAAAACCCATTTAGAGAATAAATGATTCCTGCGTACTTTAGTGTACTGCGCTACATTTTTACCTACGTTGTAAAAAATGTTCATGATTACCAATCGACGGCTTTTTGCCATAACAATACTTTTTCCACAGTTTTTCTCTAGACATTGATCCATTGTTAACCCTAATTCAGATTAGTGTTTGCATTTCGTTGGCAATGACATACGAGGCTCTTTTGAATGCTTGATTTTACCTTGGCTGAAAAGATCATTCAACTTTCTGTCTACTAGCAGAAAATTGTTCAAACTTCTTACTGTCTTAGTTAATTAATTGATGGAATTACTCGATTTATCTGGCGAGCGGTTTAACATATAACATTTCTGTTACCACTTATCTTCAACGTGGATCATTGCAGTAAGTCACCACTTCTGCAGTATATTGTTATTCCTTTATGCTCCTGAAATTACAAATTTTATATTTACTGTTTCCACTGTGGTCTGTTAAAAATACTGGATTACTACAGATCTATTTGTTACTGTTAAAGTACTAGTTAATTGTCCGACTACCACTGAATAATTATTTATTACCCATTAATTTTATGTTAATGATTTGCCATGAGTTTTTTTCCCAACTTAAAATAATTTCACTTCCCGACTAAAAAATTCACTAATTATCACCTTAAATTCTCAAACTCTTTCAAATTGTGAACTCGCCCATTCAATTCCCAAAATACCCTACTGCCCACTTCATCATTATTTTGTTTTCACATTTGTTTGTCGTTCTCCTTCATTACGGTGTTTCCACGAATGTTGGGCATAGTTTTTGTAACTATAATTCCGCTGTAATTTTTATAGATTACAGTTGTTCAAACTGGTGAATGATTTAGAATTTTTTTCTCCTACGTACACCATCTTAAATGTGGATATGTATGATTTTGATTATACGTTTTTAATCTCTTTTACTTATAATTTTTTTGATCTTTTTAATACCATACAGTGCAAACAATGATCAAAATAACGTCCATCCAAATATCTCAACGTGATTCGTGCAAGTTAGAAAAACGATATACAAACTATTGGATAGCATAGGCCTAAATTGTTATTGATAGGTATTAATTTATAAAAAGACATGTTCATTTTCTAAACGCATAATTTTGTTTTACCATAAAAAGTTTAAACACATTAAGCATGATACCTTTTTGTTCACTATAAAAATTGAGAAACAAATAATATCATTTGCGACATTTTAATTTTTCATCGAACAATACTGAAGTTTCCACTTTGTCTTCTTCCTTATTTCTATTTTTATCAGGTTTTAGTTTTTCCACCCATTAGATTAAAACTTAAACTAAAGATAGATATATTTATTTAACAGAAGTTGAAATATATCTTTATTTTCACTCACGTGATTAGTGGTTACTATAATTATTGGTTTGTGTTTTAGTTTCCATTCTCTTAGTTGGTGATTTTACTGGCAGAGTGAACAATATCGACATACGCTACTAATTTTTTTAAATGCAGTGTTGTTGCATGGCTGAAAAATAGTAGACTTTTTTACATATGCTAATTAACTCATCATTGATTACTGTTACGGCTTAACAATGTGATAAGCACTTTCATCATATTTTTTCCCCTTTTGTTTTGCCTGACAATGATACAAGTTATTTTTTTGTTCAGAAGTCCTGCTTGCCTTAACATTATTTTCCAGCTTCCTTTTCAAAGTACAGTGTTTTTCTCCCTTCTTCATATGAATTTTTTTCGCTTGGGCTTTCATTCACATTAATAAAAGGCCTACCTTCTCCTGAAAATTAAGCTACATTGAAATTTTAGTCATCCACCTTTTCTGTTTGATTAACCTTTGCCTGAGCAAACTATGTTTGCCGCTTTCATTTTCCCAAATTTGTAGACATATAGAAAGAAAGGATTCATTTTAAGACAAGGAGACAAACCTTCGTGATAGATTCATAGCAAAGTACTCAGCATTTTTTCTTATTACTATTCAAAAGATGCAACATATCATATAATTATTGATTTAAGCTTAGGATATGCGTTTTTTCATATAGCGTCAATTTTGAGCTTGAGGAAACAACATGTAACTGCCGTATTTTATACAAGTATATTATGTACCTTACTGCGTAGACGAACAATTTTGTTGCATTCAATGTAAGGTAATATGTTGGAGATAATCTTCATACATAATGGTCCAAGTTATCTCTGAGGTTTAAAATAATGGAAATCTAATTGCAGTAGTAGCAACTTCTACATTGTCATGAATTTACGAGTACCACATTAATGCTTTAAGATCTTCAACTTGACCATAATTATATGTTTGTAAATATTTGTTTACTCTTATTTCCGTTGAACCGAGGTGATTCTATGGCTTGATTGGTGGAAAGAATGTCAACTTCAGATATCAAATGATTCTAACTTCAATGGTAAGAAAAGTTGACCACTACTGTATCGTAATTTATTACTGAAAGTCTGAGACTAGGTTATCCATTATTCACATAGGTTCTTATAAGAAATAGCTATGGATAAATAGTTTGCCCCTCATGTTACTTAGCCAACATAGCTATAGCACTATAGTTTAGGGAGTAGACTAACATAATAAGTAGAAGTTATCGATCGAACTACATCATATTTAGAAAGGTGCAGCGCCGATGACATATAAAATCCACTGAATGAGACAAATAGCACCCGTTCTATTCAATTTGTGTATTGAACGATAGGCTTCATCAAATTTGAAACTAACAGTTTAAATTTCAAATTGAACTGAAATATTGCTAACTTAAACAAATAGTGACAGTTTAACAAGCAAGTTGAAGTAACATGATTTTTTTTTTAGTTGAATGATTTTGTAGATTCACAAAGTCTGTTTTGTGTACTTAGATTGAACTGTGCCTTTATGTAACCTTACTTTGAAAATATAACTGATACCAATTTCTATTACCAATATTGCATATATAAACTATTGAAAGGAACTAAAGTATGGTATATTTCATATTCCGCTTTGTTCATTGCTTCTTGAATTTTGAAATCATACTATTTCATTCAACGTCCATGCTTGCACGAGTTAACTCTAACTACATATTTCTAACTACCTTAGTATCTGAATTTCTATGTCATCCATTTAGTATTATACACGTGAAGCTGTAAGTTGTAACTTTGTTTTGTTTCCGACCATGTAGACTAAAGGAAGATGAAGGTGAGTTTTACTGATTTTCTATTCTGTATTGAACTATTTAGGATCTTGTTTCTTCCATTTTCATTACGACAGATAGGATAGGCTGCTCAAAGTTGCTTCAGTTTTACATGATGCATGGCCATAAAACTTTTCATATATTGAACATTTTGTTATTTTACCATAGTGCGATGAAACTATATTTGCCGAACATGGTATGAAACTATGATGTGATTTTAAATTGTCGCTTTTGTCCGTAGGATTTCTTATATTTATCATGTAATTCTTTATATGTAGTTTTACCTCTGCATAATTGTATGCATTAATTTCTTATGAATTTCAGCTTATGAAAAATAATTACCTAATTAGTGGTTTCAACAATTTTCTGTCTTATTTTAGGTCTTACTGGCCTTTTTCCAATCTCAGACGACGGGGAAAATGCCAACTTCCTCATTTATTACTATCAAACAAAATCCAAAAATCCCTTTGATGTCGGTGGTGAGCAGTTTTCTACTCCAGTTTCAAACAAATGGTATGCAGTGGACTTTTGTTTTTTTTCAATTCATTATGCTATATGTTTTCTCCATAACGTCATACTGGGTGAAGACAAAATATATTTCAACAATAAATAATATGGATCTTTTTGAGTAAATATTTGACACCTAGGTAATAATGGACATATATTCATATTAAATTCATTCACAGACCACCAAGGGGAAAGGTGCTAAATAATTATCTATTAGCCAAGTCGATATATGAGTAGCTTCAATTGCAACTAAAGGTGGAGAACATATTTGAAGGCCTGTTAATTTGTGCCCCATCCCTTGACAGTTAAATATCCATAACTGAATCTACATTCCATAACTAAATCTACATTTCTGAATATAGATAAAATTAGTTTAATCGACAAATAAGATTGGACGATCGTTGACTGCTTACCTAACCTAAACCATCAACCTATCTGGCTGCATCTATTCAAGTGCAGCAAAAGTATTATGAAGCTATTTTTGTATTTTTTTAACAAAAATAATGATAGAAAAATGTGAATTCATTACTGTTTCTCATTCATGCATTTTAGGGTGCATAAGGATAATGCTAACTTATATGGGTACACTTTTCGATTTTTCTTAGGCCTGCGATAGATTTGTCACGATTCATATTATTTTGATTGTATACTCTAACAGAGCTTATAGGAAAAACGGTTAGTGTGCTATGTTCTCAGGTATGGATTTTACAATCTACCTACATTTTCTTCTTTTCAAACATACATAATGCTAGATTTAATTACTATTTGAATTAAATTACTTGCCCATTGCTAAATGTTAACATGTAAATGGTACATACCATCCAAAACAAACTTCTCTTACCCTCTTTGAAAATAAATGAATACAGATTGTAAAGTATTACTCTATTTTTTTCCCTTATCCTGTTAAAATTCGAAGTAATAATACCAGACGAACTTAACTTGTCCACTGTATTTTTTGCATATTTTGACAAAAATAAATTTCAAATTACCTGGCTTTGAACTAGAACATGAAAATAAAACATGTTATCCACATTTGGAACCATTTTACGATTTACCCATGTTTGTAAACATAACAATACAGTTAACTACAAAAACCAACAATGTGTCCTTAAAGTTCATAGATGAAATTTGAGTTTTTAATATATATATTTGAGGTTGCAAATTATTTTACATGCTTTAGAGGAAGAATAGTTTCCAAGTAAGTAACTACGTTCACTGCATGTTGGAAAAAAGAAAGATGAAACAACTGTTACGTATGCTGACTATTGATTGGATACTATCCATACTTATTTGCTGCTGATGTTGACATATTCTTCCCTTTGTTTTCGTTTTATGTTAAATGGTGGTTTACAATACTCTTTACTTTTTGTACAGTAGCAATTTTTAAATACTTAAACAAATTGAAATACAGCGGCAATTATAATATGCAAACAAACTGACTTCAAAGTATAAAGCTATTTAATGTCCCAAACTACCGAGTCAACTTTTTTTGGTTTCACGCTGCTCTTCAAACTATTAGTGCAATGGTAGAGCATGTTCAAAGTCCTAGGCAATATATATCTACTAAAACAAATAACATTATATTCAAATTGGCTATGCTGAAGGATATTTAATCTTGTAACTTACTACAGATAAATGAACGTTATTACTGAATATGCACTATTCTTAAAACGCGTACAACCTTCAGACTGCATTGTATTTCATTAGGATATTAAATAGTCGCTTGGATATTTCAGGTTTAAAGTTTTAGTCTTATTATTATATGTAGGAGAAGAACCCGCTGTTTCATATAAAGAGCAATAAGATGTCGTACAAATTGAATGAAAAACTGACGAAATGCATAACAAAGCAAGGGAATAGCAGGTGCATTTATTACCCCACATAGAGCAAATTACACTATCATATTAAACTGTCTTAAGTATTTATTAAACTGTCTTAAGTATGACTTCTGGACTGCTAACATTAGAGTTTTTGTACGCATAATTTAAGATGATGCCTGTTCATATTACCCACTTCCTGTCATTTACAGCACAACATAAATTAAAATTAGCAGTTTTTTAATTATTTGGACTCCATCGCATTTAAACTGACAGATTACGAAAGGACATCCAGTATTACAATTGCAATCCTTTATAACCTGCTGGCTATCTATAACTCATATACAAATCATCTTCTCAAAAAAAAATTCTTACCTTCTCACAGTCATGCAAACTTCACACTCATCTATAGATTCACTAACTGTTGACAGTGGTGGGGCAATGATCCGAGTTCTGTTGCAAGGATGTGGGACTCCATAAACCTAAAGAGCAATGCCGTTTTTGGATTTAATATGCAGTTTCTCAATAACAAGGTTAGCCTTCTAGACGTTTCTTACTTTGTTTGTTTTCTGCATCTTAATTTTTCCGCTGTATGTTTTTTTTCTGACGGTGATTGCCTTTAACGGGATTTTCGCAATGTTTGATTTTCACAATGTTATACGCCTGCTTAACTTCTCTTTATATGATGACTTTATTTCACTTAAATCGATGGTTGTACCCCTATTGAGTAATTTGGTGCATCAACTAATTTTCATTTTCTTTTTTTACATGACAGATTTGGATAATATTCCTAAATATTTACTTCATATTCAATTTCTCAGTTGTTTTTTGCTCCAAATTTTTCGTTACATGCTTTTATCTACTATTATATTCCATATTAACTGTGTATTTTATACTCTCGATGGTGACTTAAAACCTTAAAATGGTCTTTAAAATTTTGTAACGTGCTTTCAGATTTTAAACGTTATACGGTTTTGCATTTTGGAGTTTTCAATTATAACATCAAATTCCTCCTTTTTCTGCCTTGAAATTATTAACTTCTAAACTATATTTGGCATTTCCTAGTCCGTCTTTGGACTTTAAATAATATACATTCTTCACGCAATATTATGTATCCTTTCCTCTAAAAAATTTAGATATTTGCTTTTACTGCTCTCTGATATATTTTTTTCCACTTTTATACGATAATATCATCTCCTTCTGATTTCATTATCTCTTTTCAACCTTTCATTTTTAACTTTTTTTATTTCTCAGTTTTTTAAAATCATACGAACAAACAATATGCTTTCCTTCGTCAATTTGGACAGTAGAGATTTTAAATCTACATGCATGCTTTTTTTTTTGCAATCATAAAACTCAACTTTCAGCCTATTAAGAATATTTGAGGCTATTTACATTGTACACATATTTCTGCTTTGGTACTTTCATTTCTACAATTGTAGTGGCCTAAGGGCAATTGCCTAAATTTGGCAAAATATATTCCTCTTCGGTATTACCATGAAATACCTTTACTTAATTGCAATTGACTGCATATTTGATAATTTGCCCTGTATTCCACTTATATCATGACATGTGCGATGCCATGTGATAGGGATGGATCACCGATAACCATGTTCCAATTGGTTATATCAATTTGTCTTTATTTAACACATTGCATACATGTTAACCTGAGAATCATGCTTACATGTTTAGTGTTTGTGCCACGGACGCATGCATCCCCAATGCATTTATTACTTATTATTTTGTGCTTTGTTATTTAGATTCCATATAAGTATAAAGTTGCCTGATTTGTACCAAATAATTGATGAAATTACTAAGTTATTTGTCGCTGCATTGGATTTTTTTTTTTCTTCTACTGATGTGAGTGTACATGTTAAATTGTCCTGTTCTACATTGTCTTTTTTCCAACTCTCTTATGAATTTCGTTACTCCAGCATTTAGTCAGATATATAATTTATCTGCCTTTTTTACTTCATTTGAAATGAATTCTTTGTCGATCATGTTTCATCTACTATTTCTTCATGTCTATTATCCAATTATTTTGATATTGATCGTGGTACATATACAACTGATACTGCTTTATCCATTCTACTGCAAACATTTATATCTCCACTTAATATTCACTGTTATTATAAATTTTAAATTCTTCCAACTCCGCGTTATTTTCCCAATGTTGAGTAATTTTGTAAGCCTGCTGTTATACTTTCCCCTTACAGATTTAAACAATACTGACAATTGTTATTTTTAAGCAGTTAAAGATATTACCTTTTGCATAGCCTGCCTTCATAGATTGGCAAAGCCTGCAATACGTTAACTCATGCCTAATGTATCAAAATCATATATTTTCATCAACAGGTTTTTACATTGACATTACATTCATATAACCATCTGTACCTGTGGTCCATAGTTAATAACTGAAAGTATACACGTAGTCGCGTACTAATGCTTTCTCTTATTTTAGGATGGAGAAATACATGTAGTTGTAGGGCCCCGTTTCATGCCTCTATTCCTCGGCAAGCTTAAGGAAGGGTTGATCTACGACATAGCTGAATTCAACGTCACACCTGCTGGTGACAGTTATCCGCCTGTGCACAAACCAATTAAGATCGACTTCAATGCTTTGATAAAAGTGACCGAAGTAGACAACCATGATGACACCATACCTGCACATAAGTTTTCTTTTGCAGACTATCAGTCCATAATTAACAGAACCGATACTGTTAAATACTTGACTGGTAAGTACAATACATCCATTCTACTTTCCATTTCATCTTACTAGCCTGGCAGTTACCTATTTCCAAATCAAATACGAATCAACCCCCCAAATCAGATGTCATTGGAGTCCTCCATTATGTTGGTGATGTCGTCAATCAATCTGTCGGGAATGGTTCAGTGACTCCTAAGCGCGAGCTTATCCTATATCTTCACTGGTATATGTTTCTTCTGTATTTTTCCATCCCTCAACATACATTCCATTTAATTTCTAACGAATTCTTAGATGACCATTAACTTATCTCAACCGCAGTGGTAACCGCATTGCCGCTACACTATGGGGCAAAAAAACAACCTTGATAGACGACTCCGCTATCAATGACACCACTAAAACAGTTATCCTTACGTCAATAACCATAAAGAATTTTTGGGGTATACTTCCTATATCTACATATCCTCATACACTTTATTTATATATTTGTTACTCCTAACACATTGCATCTTCTTTGGCGTATAGGTAAGCCAAGCCTGAGTTCAACAACAACAACATTTGTTTACACCGATTTAGACATTGCTGAGGGATCTGATATACTTAAGAGGTCAATCCCACTAACCGCATATCAATTTTACTTGCTATGTAAATGGGAAATATGCGGACAAAAAATAGAAACAACAAATCATTTGCTCTCTTTTATCTGTCGCTATTTAACAGGCTCAAAAAACAAACTTCTTTCAGCCTCCTACTAACACTCCTATTTTCTACTGTTTTCCTAGCTTCCGTAAAAGAAAACTCCCTGCGTTTTCATCCGAAGACATTCAGTCCAAAAAACCAATTGGGATAATCGCAAATAAGTGCATATCCGAAATAATCAGCTCGGATCTCCCATCTGTGTATGAGGTAAGTACAATACTCCTCACTGCCTGCCCAGCTACTTGGCCTGGCACAATTTTTTTGTCTTGCCAAACAATGCACTCCATCAAAAATCTGTCCAACGAACTTTTTTTATACTATGATTGTCAAACCTTTTTCCTTTTACCTGGGATGATAATGGTATTCCTACATAACTAATCTTACCATATTGCAACTCTCACTTTTACTTCTCCCTATGCTTACAACTTGGCTTTAATTAGGGAAAATTACATCCTTATCTTCCACTTTAATCTTCCACAAAAATAATTTAATAGTTTAAAGTTCGACAATTTATACCTTACTGACTTATCTATTCTATTTTATTTTATATATTTTATATTTTAAAACTAGCCTTTTAAGGTTTTATGGTAGAACCACTTTATTGTATTAACAAAATATATACACAGTTCCCGTTTTATGTGTTCATCTAAAGGTTAAAAACTCACTTTAAGAATTTATTCTTCCAGTCCCGTTATTTGTTTGTTAATCCTCTAATCATATACGTAATTCGTATATACAGTTTTATATGTTTATCTTTATACATGTTTTTAAGCTTTGGTTTTACCTTAGCCATAATAATTGCATGGCTGCCATTGTTACAGTTACTATGTTTTTCTGGCAACGTTTCATTATCTGTTTGCTCTTGCCACAATGAAAAATAAATATTTGATCCTTAGGATGCTTCATTACTACATTTACAATATTTATTTACATATCATATCCATAATAGACTTCTACTTCATTTATGATACTATTTCAACCACTAACAACATCAACCTCTCTTTTTTAGGGAAAAATATATGCTTTCGAAGCAAAAATAACAGGTCTTTATCTCGACAATGGATGGGAATACTTATCCTGCAACATTTGCAAATCCAGCATAACCACATCAGGACATAAGAATTACTGCAGCAAGTGCGACAGAGATATCGAGTTTCCATTGCATAGGTAATGACATCACAATGTTTCTTCAACGTATATCTACTTTTACCACTCATCATCCTTGATCTTTTCTCCCTTACTAGGTTTCGTTTGGAAGTAATCGTTGATGATGGCACTGCGTCTGTTCCAATCATCCTATTTGACAAGGTGGCAGAGTTTGTTCTGAGCCAAAAGGCTGAATCTTTATACCTACTTCAAAGAAACGAGGTACTTCAGAGTTCATCGCAGTCATCATATGCCTATTACAACTCAATAAACAAAAATTAGTCTGCCTCCTGTATTGCAACATTATACAACATATTTTCCACTAACAAAACATTTATTTTGCTTGTAGGTTGGGGATGCGAAAAAAGTAACAACCATTCTCGAACAGCTAATTGGTAAAACTGAAAATTTTCAAGCCAAAATTAACACATATGCTAATTCTGTTGGAAGGAAAAAATTAATCGCAACTAAAATTTCTCCAACATCTGCCGATAGCACCAGTACGCCAATTGAACAAAGCAATAATAAGGTACTTTTTTCACCCTCACTGTACGTATGTCTTCCTGCAAACATCTATTATGTCCACGACACTACATTTATACCTGCCATTTTTTCCTTGTACCTCTAACCCTTTTTTTCCTCAAACTGACTTTTATATTAACTAACATGGCATAACACTACAGGTTCCACCTTCCTCGGACAACAAGGTCACTCAGCTTAATGGAAATGCCAGAAAGAAAAATCGTATGGCTGTCGTTTAGCTTCTACATTGTTTCTTAGTGCATCTCAAGTTGTTTTAATTGTTGTAGTGCAAGTACTTCTGTTCTTTGTTGCCCGTCTTCAATTACATGTACTCTGTTTGGTTTCAAATAAAGCACTACAACTTTCTGTCCACTGCATATCTCTACATATACTGAAAACTTATTCAGTCCGCATCGCTGTAATGCAAATACATTTACTGTTCCGTACGTAGCACTTTTACAGTTTCAACATCCCACAACTACACAACTTCATCCCAGCTACAAAAACTACCTAACACATCGCACCCGTTTGTAGTCGACAACCTACTCAATTAACATTCATTAAACTGTGCTATATGCATTTCTCAGTGCAATTACAACAATGAGTTAAAACTATATATCCAGTATTTATTGCCCTTTTACAAACTGGCCTCCAACCTGCAATGAGAAATCCAACATACATAATTTTATACTCTTTATACATGTGCGTCATCATTATCAATAACACCTAGACAAATATCGGCAAAGAGCAATGAATATATGGTTCAAACATTTAAGCTCTCCTTCATTACCCACAAAAAGCAAAACTTCTTGCTCCGCTGCATCTGCATACATATCCACATTTCTTCCATCATTTTTAACGTAGGTAACACTTACATAATACATGCACGGAACTGGGGTTATGAACTCTATGTATCGAACAATCCACTCAAACAACCAACTACCACTGACCGATATAACAAGGACAACAAATCTTCCCTTTCAATACTTAAGGTATTAATTCAATGCCTATACTTACCCAAAAATGAACTTATATTCTCACCTACTGTTTTTTCCCCCTCAACATTACTAATTATCCTACTGCACTTATAATCATCACCCCAGGTTGACATCCATGGATAGGTAAGTCCATAACCTTATCCCTTTATTATCCTTCCTCTCTTCACCGATATTACATTTCTGTGGGCCATTTTATTTCAATGATATCCTCAACAGGTTGACGAACACATAACTCTACTACAATCAATTTTGCGCTCTAGGGGAATCCAAGTTACCATCTCCCCGCTAAAGGTTATGTCCTCCACTTACATATAACGAAAACATAGTAAGTAAACCTATTTGGTTTCAACATTATACTCATGCTATCATCTACTTCACTACAGGCCCCACAAGAACTAATTTCTACCTTGGAGCGAGCAAGGATTGAAAAAAGACGTCTTCACTGTCTGAAGCAACAAATCCGCTCAAAAAAGGTACACACCATCCACCACCTGAAATACATGTTCACCGGCAATGCATTCACTAAATTACATTCTACGCTTCTTCAACTGAGACATAGGTCCATAAATACATGTTCTCGAAACAATTTTTGGACAAAAAAATACAAAACCTTGAAAACTCCATTCCATTCCATACAAACCGATCACACAATGGAGTCAATAAGGTAATCCAACTAATAGAGTCATGACTACCTGTCGTCTCACTCTGATTAAATAACATTACTTCATTTCTTAACAGGTTACCATATGACTAAACAACTCGGTTGCTGGTGTGTGCATTACCAGCTCAGACTTGCTTGCCGTTCTTAGCACTCACAGCTTTAACACCGAAAATTCGTCCTACAACAAATTTACTCATGCACCCGGTTTCAAACATCAGTAAGTTTGCAATTAACATTATATTGACCAAATTTTATGTTCCTCCATGACATTGTTAAGATCCATACAATTTTTTTACATCACTCTATCATTGCAATTAACGTACGCATGCAAATGTTTCAACTTTTGTAATTCGAAAATATAAATATGCACATATATAAATTTTGATTTTTTTAAAAAGAAAACAACTATAAAATTTGGCCACTTTAGATTTAAAAACTAAATAATTAAAAAAGTAAGAAACTCAAAAAGGAAGGATAAATAATTTATTTCAGTATAAATTAAACAAACATATGTGTAATATTATCTAACCAAAACAACTTTTTTTAAAGTTTACGGATTAAATCAAAATTCCTTACATTACAAAGGGATGAAATAGAGACTTAAAACTAGATCTCCAACATTGATGATGACTTTTTGTTTTCTTTTCATCTAGTGCATATTAATAAATGTATAAAAACACCAATTTTTAAAGAATGGTTGAACACTTGAATTAATTTTGGAATAGAATATGATTTAAGTGAAGAATCTGTATCGAAATAATAATTCCTTAGCGATTCAAGATTGTAAATGCCATGTTTTAGCCATTTAATACGGTCATTATGATTACCAATTTATATCATGCGATGTTGATTATACATTTAAAATATTAAAATATTTATTATCTGAATGGTAATCCGACAACCATGACAACAGTTTACAATTTTTGTTCACGTAAGGTTATATATACAAATATTTTTGGCGAATAATAATTTGTTATTTACAGTATTTTTACTAAATTTTATACCCTTAAATTTTGATAGTGTTCGTGCCTTTGGACTGTATTTTCATCAATTTCGTATCTTTAGACATAATTGCATCCATCACTTTATTATGTATATAGGTAAAACGTTAACATAATAGGTTACAATATTATTTCTAAAACATAATAGATAGGTGTCCATACGAAGAAATTATTAACGACCTTAGGGGATTCAAGTTTTGTTAGCAAGTTTGTTATAACTTCTAATTTTCTAGATGACTAAAGTGGTTTTCAGCTAAAAGGTCCAATTTTTGTTTATAGTTTGTTCTCCCCACATATATTGTTTACAGTAAGTCAGAAAACATTTCAATAACTTCATTGCTCCGCTAACTAATAATACATTAAGTATACAAAAATATACTTTGGTTACCAACTTATTCCTACCCTGTTGGATTTCAGCTAGAATATGGTTTCATTTTAAGGCACTCCCATTTAACATAACCACTATTAATTTTTCAGTTATAGCCAACAGGATTTCGACTGACATATGGTTTCAATTTAAGGTGTCAGCCATTTCAACGTAACCATTAATTTTCTTCAAACCAACTACTCACCATTGTTAGCTTTAGCTAGGAAAAATTTAACAAAACCCAACTGCCATGTTCACTATTAACACTACTATACTGCATTAACCAGCCATTTCTTATACACAGTAATGCTAACGCAACATGATCCCACTTCGTGTTTAGGTACCGTTGAATAATGTCCAGATCCGTTCCTCCAAGTGGGCTGCCACTTTAGCAAGAAAACTGGACATATTTGCTTGCTTACAAAGTCTTTTCCTGCACCAAAAATTTATACATGTCCATGTCTTGAATACTATTCCAGCATGTTGGATCATTTCTGCCTATCAATTTTCAGTTTCCTATATAATGTATAAACTTCATTGTGCTACTTAACTCTTTTATTTACTGTTGTTCAATTGGACTATGATGTATCATGCTGGTATTGAAAAATAATTATGCTACACGCTCAAATTTTTGCATTTGTAGATGAATATATTTTCTCACTGTTTCCTACCAACTGTCAAACATATTTACAGCAAAAGCAACAATTGTACCATTTAATTGATAGCTATATAAAGCATGAGCAGGTCACGTTTTACAATAGGATAGCAAACCATTTACATTTATACGAAGCATGAGTAAGTTTCTTTTGTCCAAAGTTTTCACACCTATCACAGTTATATATTTGCAAACGTTTAGATATGATATATGTCTTCTATCATGGCTAATATTTGGCTTTTGTTTCACATCCAATTATTATGATAAAATCATGTTCTTAAACTCCATATTTATTGAAAATATTATAAGCATGGAAATGAAATTATTCACTCTATACGTGGATTGTTTTCTTATGTGCAGATGCAGATTTTTTTCCAATTTAATGGGAACATTTTACATGCTACAACAGGCGCTTGGGTTTTACTCCATTTCGTAAGGATGCGTTAGAATTTTAATGACCTTTGGAATAATTTTGATGTTTTGTCTTCACAAATTATATAGAAATTTTTTATTAGACAAATACTATTACTGTTACTTAAAGATTTTTTTTCGGTTCCATTTTTTTAATACCTTTTATGTATTACAATTTCTAGTGTTGACACATCCAGTTTCTTCCTTCCCGTGTTCCTTGCTGCTCGATAGTTGGTATTGCAAGTGATTCCTATCAACGTGTTCATTTTTAGGATCATCATTCACTTAAATCTCAAGAAATATAATGTCAACAAATAAACATTTTCCATTACTGTTCAACAACTAAACTAATCAAAATAAATTCAATCTACAAATATGCAGTCTTATCTTCATATGACTAAAAAAAAATTCAGTGAAGCCCGTGTGCGTAGCACGGGTTCACACTAGTATATATATATATATATATATATATATATATATATAAACTAGCTGTAAACAAAAAATTTATAAACTCAGATATGTACATAAGAACACACCATATATATACCCACCAGAATATTGACAATAATGTACATATGACAAATTATATAAATATGCACATCACGGCAAATTAGAAAGCATAATATGTAAAAATATACACACTGCAAAAAACTAACAAAACATAATATATATATATATATGTATGTATGTATATATATATATATATATCTATTTCAAACTATCAACATAAGAATTTTTCACATACACACATATATACTTACATATGCAGATATAAATTTATTTTTATATTTTATTTTCAAAAAGAAGAGGAGGGGAAGGCCCACAGCATGTATAACTCAGGTGGACGAAAAAAAAATGAATAAGTTACAAAAAAATTATATACATGAACCTAATGTTAACAATTATATACAAAATACGTATATATATTCTCAAAGAAGGGGAGAGGATGGCTTACGGCCGAACGGGAGAGAGGGTGGGAGGAACGGGCGTGGATAGCTGGACGGAGCACGATGGTGGTGGTGGCTGGATTGGTGCGATGGTGGCCGATGGGGCGGAGGGCGACTAGTGGTGGGATGTTGCATGCATGGGCTATGCGGTGAGAGGTTGCATGCGTGACGGTCTCGGTGCGACGACCCGACTTTCTACCACCAGAAAATCGCATCATCTTTTAAGAAAGAAAGGGATAGAAAAGAGAATAGAAAGAAGAGAAAGAAGAAACAACACAAGAATCTTAACAGCGGAACGAATAAATTATATTAATAACATAAGTATTACATGGTTTACAACCATTATCAGAGTTACACAGACATACATCATATACTAGACATTATAAACACCTGTCTAGTTATACAACTCAATACAACACAAAGACAACAACTCAGAGAACACACAGCGGAATACTATATATATCTACACGCAGAAGCCTCCTACTCCATTTGCTCCTCCACAATTCGTCAAAGCAAACCTGAATCCTAACCTGAATTCCCTTGGCTACTCGTAAAAATTTGAGTACCCAAGAGTTTATGAAAAACTAAAATAAACTCCGGGTCAGACATCGGCCTGGTGTGAGTAACAGGTTAAAGTTGCTTAACTTTTTAAAACCTTTTGAAAAGAAAGGTATCACATAAGACTTCCCACACATAAACATGGAAAAGTTTTTACCTTACGCTAACCAAAACATTTGATAGGAAATCCGATGATATTATCATAGTGTCTAGGGTTTTCAAGTAAATAAGAAATAGCCGAAATTGTTACATTTATTAAATTCCAGCTACTAGCCACAAAAGTGGGTAACACAATCAAAACCGTTGGCACTTATTGGATTTTTGGATTCCATACAATGGCAGGGCTACTGGGGTACCGCCCGTCACAGTACGTGGCCTAGATCAACGTATCGAGGAGTACGCCCGCTCCCCTGCAACACAAAGCCGGACCCATTCCTTACTGAACAGTTCCGAACAAGACAACCCCGTGGTTGTAGCTAGTAACCACCCACACAGCCGAATATAAAGGGACTTCTAGACAGGGGTTAATCTTGCTCTCCAGTGGGTGCGACCCACGAAGCCTTGCTGCACCTCCCCTATTTTAGTCATTCCCGGTTGATGAGGCTTGAGGCTACGATTACCTTTAGAGGACACAACTCTTAGAATGCTCATCGTCCACCTGACGATGTTCTGAAAGCATTCAATCCATAAAAGTTCGTTCCGGGTTCGAACGAAACCGAAGGCATTATCTCGTTACACTCATTTTGGAATCACCCTCAGAGTTAACGACGATAACCCTTGCACTCTAAATCACCATCTCGAATCTATAAGAACTAGTTCCGTCAAACTCATCATGGAATCACCCCCAGAGTTATACTGACGTATAGTTCTTACACCTCGAGTCTTCACTCTTCACAAGAGATTCACGACCTATCGTTAATTTGGATCGATGTGGTTTTCGAATATCCAAATATGGAAACCCGATCCCGGTCTCATCGAAAACCAAAGCGTGTCTTTTAAGTCCAAGTCGTTTTAAAGTTTTAAAACAATTCAATTACAGTATCTATATACACACAGATAGATAACTCACAATCACAATTGATAATTAACATTATCAAATAACAGGTAATCCACATTATCAATATCATAATAGATAATCCATATATCACCATCACAATAGATAACCTATGTTATCATCACAATGCAAATCAAACATTTATATCACACAACCATACTTATCTCATTACCGAGATCACAAAGCATCCAAGACAATCAATGTCATCCATTCATTCATAAGCAATGATTTATTCATCACAATATAATTAATTTAAAGTGAATTAAATTAACTATCTCTATCACTATTTAATTTAAAGTGAATTAAATTAATTACTTCATCTTTAATTAATTTAAATTAAATTAAATTAATTACTTCATCAAATTATAACTTGCTTACTCAACCATTTAATTGATTACAATCAATTTATTAATCCATTATTAATCGCCTTAATTAATCACCCATGATTAATTACCCTTAATTACATTCATGCAATTATCCTTAATTAATTTCACAAATTAATTATTCACAACCAAACAGTAATTAACCCTTAATTACTCAATTAATTAATTAACTATAATTAATTACCCTAATCCTTAATTAATTACATTAATTAATTACCTATAATTACCTATTATTGATTAATTAATCAAAATTAATCAACTTTAATTACTTCATTAATTAAAATAATTAATGATCCCCTTTATTAATCACCTTAAGTAATTAACTTATAATTGTTAATCATCATCACAGATTAATTACATTTAGTAATTATCTAGCTTAATTACTAAATTAAACAAATTAACTATCCTTTAATTTGTTATTTAATTAATCCCTTGATTAATTAATAAGTAATTTAATCCAAATTACTTCATTCTTAACATCTTCATTTAATTACAATCATGTAATTATTAATCAATTACTTACTAAGTAATTTCCGAATCATTAATTACATAAAGTAATTATTTATAAAACCCAAGTGTTTAAAATTAATTAAACTTAATTAAAATAAACAATCATATTAAACTAAATTAATTACATTAAGTAATTAATTTCTTAATTACTTTATCAAGTTATTACACTCAAACCATTTACAATTGATTATTATTAAATTAATTAATCTAATTAATTATAAAAATTAACCATATTAATTAATTGTTAAATAATCCTGGTTTATGACCTTCATTAACCATCTTCTAATTATTTCATTGACTTAAATTAATTACAATTTAAATTATCTTTAATCTTTCATTAATTAAAGTTAATTATTAAATTAAACCTTAATTTAAATCTTAATTACATAATTAATAATATTTATATATCATTAATTAATAATCTAATTAATGATCTTAATTATAAATTTATTAATCATTAATCAATTATTAATTCCAAATTCAAATTAATTAATTAAATTAATTAATCAATCTTAATTACCTTATTAATTAATTCTAAAACATTAATCTTAAATTTAAATTTCAAGATAAAACATAATTTAATTATGTTTAAAACAATTTAATTGAAACAAAGTACTTTTTGAACTACTTTTAAATTTTCATTTAAAAATAAAAGGTTTAAAATAAAACAATTTTAAAACTTATCAAAATTTAAATAATTTAAAACTTATTTAAATTTCAGGACAAAACAAAAGTTTGTCTTAAAATGAAATCATAAAATTTTGAAGTTAAATTCATTTCAAAGTTTTAGAAATTTTCAATTTATTCTTAGTTTAAACTTTCAATTTAAATATTCTATTTAAATTTAAATCTAAAGTTCATATTTAACTTAGATTTCCAGATTTCAAATTAATCTTTAAATCTTACTCATATTTTTAAAAGCTTCATTTTTAAAAGTTCAAACCATAATAAAGTAGTACTTAAGTTCAAAAATAAATTTTATTTTTATTGAAAAATCTGAGATTTTCAATTTGACTGAAATTCAAAATTTTAAATTTTGGATTTCAAACTTGAACTTAAACTTTCCTTAACCATACATTCCAGATTTTAAAACAAAAAATTCCAAACCTTAACTACAGGTTTCTGCAACCTGTAACATACAAAATAAAACCCGAGAACCCCTAAAAACTACTTCGAGTCTAAAGCATCACCCCTCCGAGTCTTTAAACCATCTGCTTCGAGTAAACTCAACCTTCCCCTGTTCCACAACCAACCCAAAACAAATCACCAGAAAAACTCGTCGCCATGCATATGCACGGCGACCACCGCCTCTTCCGATCATCATAGATGATCCAACCACCACCAGCAACCCATCAATACCCTAACACAATCACCAGATCGAACAAATAAACAAGAATTCAAAATTTAGCCCCTAATTCAAAACCTCTAAAAAGAAAACAGGTTTTCTGTCAAAACTTGTCAACGGCGACAGTTCGCCACTCCGACCACTTGACACTCAACCCCTCCGGCCTCGAGCTCCTACACCCTTCAGCTACACAATCACCAATTATCACATCACATCACTCGATCAATCATTCTTCCCGTAATGCCTGATTCCTTCATACCTTCTCAAACTAGGGTTTAAAAATTTAAATTCAAACTGCATCTATTCTACCCCATAATATCCACATTTCTGATTTTTCTCAGCATCTCCAATTCTTCCTCTATTGCTCAGAAGAATTCCAAAACATCTCAAGTCACAGATTTCATGAACTTGCTAAATTTCATTTTTAGTTCAATTTTAAACTGTCACTTGAATTAACACCCTAAAATACAATTTGTTGGTTTAAAAATTCATGTTTTTGTAATTAATTTTGTTACCTGATACTGCATTACAAGTTAAACATGTTTAAGTTTTGTTAGAGATCACATGATGTTTTCTGTGTTACAGAGATATCATCCTGTATATATAAATTTATTTACTTAATTTTAAATTAAAACTTCAGGCAGCCAAACACTTCACTTGATAGCTTTTAATTCTATCTATGATATGCAATCTCCTTTAATTATTCTAAAACCCAAATACTATCTCAAATTAGATCAATTGTAGGGGATTCTTTTAATAGAAAGATGATCTGGGTATACTGCAGAATATAACAAACATGCATACACAATCACAATTACATCAGACACATAAACATATTTTATCTTAAGCAACCTAATTACCATTTAAGATTTAAATGTTACGCACCTTAATTCAATGCAGAGCTCAGTTGATCTTCTGAATTTTGCAGAAAGAAGAATATGCAGGTATGCTTCTACTTTTTTTTTCAAAATCTGAGTTTGAAATTTGTTGAAATCTGAATGCTCATGATCCAAGACTACAAATTCTTGCATGCAGATAGTAGATGTAGTTGCCAATTTCCCATATGCTTGCAGATGCTTTTCATTCCCAGGTGATATGAAAATTCTTTCAGATTGCAGAAAAAACAGTGCAGGCTTAATTTGAATTTTGCAGACTTCTTTTGAAATTTGAGATGAAGGTGGGTTTCATTTTGAAGAAGTGAAATAAACAGATTTGAACATGGTTTAGAATATGCAGATTTGTGGATTTGAGGATGTTCAGATTTGATTTTTGATGAGGGGTTTTAACTTGCAATTTGCAAACTAATTTCAAACTTTTGAACAAGAATCTAATATGCAGGTTTACTTGAATTTGATTTTAGAAGTTTGAAGATTTCTTTGATTAAGGAAAAATGAAAATGCAATATGAATGAAGATGCAAGCTTAACTAGATGTATTTTCAGTTTTAATAAAAGAAAAGAAAAATAAAAACTAAATTTAACACTTGTACAAATGTTACAACACTTGTCAATTGTAATGCTAATTTTTAAACATATGTTAAATGGATGTAACACTTGTTAAAAGAATGCAATACTTGTTTCTTATAATAATTAGTACTAATTTACAAGTTAATGTGTATGTTAGCTTAGTTTAACTTGTTAGTTTATACTTAAGTATGGGTATAAATTTACAAAAGAAATGAAAACAAACCATGATTTACAAATTGAAACTTATACATATCATAATTAAAAAATTTAAGATTTTATCCCTTTGAATTTTAAATTCAAACTAAATTCAAAATCAATTATTTCCAAATCAAGTTATGAATATAAATTCAATTTGAAATAACAACTTGCAAATTCTATTCAAACTCTATTTATAAAGACAATACAATATCAATATTGTTTTTTATAAATCTCTTATTATTAAATTAAAATCATTTTACAAGAAATTAAATCTTTATCAATAAAATATCCATTTTATTAAGCCATGAAACCATTTTGTTGAATTTATTCTAAATTAAAACTCAAATCTAATTCAATTTAAACATTTCAATATTTTTCTTATAAATTTTAAAGTCATATATTTATTTATGAAATAGTTTTAAAAAAAACTCAATACTAATTGAAATCAAAATTTCCAATTTATAATGTATATATTAGAAATTTTAAAACATGGTTCATTTATTAAATTTAAACCAAAATCATTTATTTAACTTTGAAAAGCTTAAATATTAAATAAAACAAATTTTCCAAATAACTACAAACATTAAAACTAGAAAATATGCTTTACTTATTAAAATTAAAACAATACCAATCTATTAAAAATATAAACCATATATTTAAATTGTAAATAGAAATCAATTTATTATTTTAAAAGATAAAATAACCAATTTTAAATAATTATTGAAGATGATTATTAAATTTATCTAAATAATTATGAACAGATTATCAATATCAATTTAATTTTAACTACAGATTTTTAGATTGATATTGTTAAAAATTCCGGGATATTACACTCGGCAAGGGCGAGTGGGTGGTTAGTCGTTGTTTGGTTCGTGTGGGGGCTTACGACAGCATGTTGATGATGTGGCGGATTTGGTAGAAGAACATGGGTTCGGTTTTTTTTCTTTTTTTTCGTTTGCACGAAAAGGTGGACGAGTATGGTGGCTTAGGGAAGAAGACTGAGGCCGAGTGGAGATGAGGTATCAGGCAGTGAAAGAGGAGAAGCAGTTTCTAATAAAACTATAGATCCCTTATAAATATAAACTTGTATATTATATATATCTTTTTTCCAAACAGTAAACAGAAAATGTACCGAGAATGCAAAACGAGATGATGGAATAGTAAAAGCCTATTGTTGAATTCTATGAATTATTAATTGTTAGTGGCTAACAGCTTTCACACGATGGACAATGATGGGACAGAGGAAAACAAAAGGGTTCAATACGAGTACAGAAACGGTCCAAAGTTTCACAGATTTCGCCGTCCACCGGACGTCAAAACACACAAATGAATATACTATGGTGATCAGCATGGCGAGAACGATCAAAACGGTACACAAATATCAACGATACTACTATCTTATCAAAAGTCGATATTTCGCTGTGGAAAATGCTGCAAATTTGCAGAAATAAGATAAATAGGGTTAGAGAAGACCAAATTTGAAGAAACGAAGTATGTCGCCTCACTCAGAAAATGATTTATATTTTTATTACATAAAAAGATTAAGATTTCAATAATATTTTTTTTTTCATCAAATTAACCTAATTTAACTGAAAATTACACAACAAAATTTACTTCCACATTTTCCAATGAAAATTTTCCATTTGCTATGTTTAAATAGATGTATTTCAAATATCAAATTTTCATTTTAAAAATTTACTGTTTAATTTCAAGCAAAATTTCAGTTAATTACGTTATGAAACCACTAAATTTTTTTAGCCATTACATTCTCCCTCGCTCAAAACTTTTCGTCCCTGAAAAGGATCGAAATAGGAGAATAGAAACAACAAAAAGAAAAGATAGATTGAAATAGAAAATACAACAATTGATTCCCATCTAGTTTATTTCCACTTATTTTGTTTCCATTTATTTTATATTATTCAAACTGTTAATTCAAAACTGTATAAATTTCATTAGTTTCAAACTGATTAATATTCAACAGTTTTGTTTTAAATCCATTTCATTCAATCAATGAATATTCATTATATTCACATTTGGTTGATTTCAGTTCAATAGTTGATTGTATTTCATATTTATTAACAGTTATTAGAAAATTTTCTTTCAAGCCGATTTTTTTTTATTTAAATCATTTATTTTGTCTTTTCTTCTTTTCTTCGGTTAAGTTAATTCCACTTATAATTAAATTTCGACTATTCTTTGTTATTCATAAACAGTTTTCAAAATATAATTTTATTTATTTCTTGTTTATTTTCTTAAGTTCATAATTATTTTCTTAAATAGCACTCTCATTTTATTGTTCAATTTATTTCACTAAATTAGTATATAAACATTTATTATACTCGCCCACCTTTATTCTTAAATTTCCTTAAAATTTCATTTCTAGGCATCTTATTTTTTTTTGAAAAGCAAGAGCAAAAAGCTCACTTTATTAACTAATGAAATATTACAACCAAAGAAAATGACCTACAAGCAAAAACAATTACACAACCATGACCAGATTACAAATCAAGACCAGATTACACCCAACCACACTATGACCAGATTACAACCATGAACACATACATGACCAGAATATAATTAGAGAAATTGACTTACAACCATGACCAGATTACAAACAGAAAAAAAAAACTTAAACATCAAACAACAGTTACATAACAACTATATTGGAATAACAAGGCAACAGCATTGAAACCAAGAAATCAAGATGGCTTCAGGAAAGAAATGCAATACAAGCAAACTCCTAAGCCACCAAACAGACATAACCATCAGCATATAAGGCTTCACTCTGTAAATGCTTCACTCTGAAAATGCTTCACTCTGTAAATGCTTCACCAAACAGACATAACAGGCAACTTCTATATGAAAAACAGCATAACAGTGAAAGCTTCACTCTGTAAATGCTTCCAGAAACCTCTCTTGCCAAACTTAAAAAGAATCAGTAAACAGCAAAGTGAACAACTGAGAACTGTAAAGAATATAATAATAATCTTAACAAGTATCAGTTCTTAAAAACCAAAGAATATTCCTGTGAATCTGAGCAAACAATTGTGAGGAATTTCTTATACTGTTACCAAATATTCTATTATTTCTCTCTTGCCAAACTTCATAAACCAATCTTTTAAGCATCTTTAGCAGAAGCTTTGTCTGACGTGATTTCCATCTAGTTGCCTTGAAGATATTGAACCATTCAATAGGACTTAAAGTTGAAGGTTTGTAAAATCCACAAGATGATAATAATCTATACCAGATTTGAAAAACAAAAGGACACTCAAAGAATAAATGTGTGTTACATTCTATACCAGTCTTACAAAAAACACACATATTCTCTGAGATAATACCAATTCTACAAAGTTTATCCTTGGTATTTAATGCATTAGCCATCACTTTCAATAACAGCAAATTTTCTTTAGCACTGCCACCTATTTTCCAAATTCTTGTATACCATGGAAAAAGAGAACCATTATCACAGAGAGATTTGTAAACAAGCTTAATTGAAAAAGTCTTCCCAGACCATACTAGCACATTATCAGATCTTAATGTAGGATATTTTGAAATGATGTTCCATAATTGTCTTAACTGAAAAGAGCTTGTGTAAGGCAAAACTAAATTGCCATCATGAATAAAATCAACAACCTTAGCCTGTTCAGCTATACCAGAAATATTTCTCAAATTGTAATCAACAATTGAACTAAGGATTAAGCCTTGTTTAGACCAGGGAGAGTGCCAAAAAGACAAGTCCTTAATCAGATCATGATTACATTGAATTAAAGGAATAAATGTTTCTCTAAGCTTCAAAATACACCTCCAACTCCAACTACAACTTTGAGGAATTGGCATAGTCCAAAAAATTTTCCTACCAATAAGATTATGATTAACCCATTGTGACCAGAGATTGTTGTCAGATGTAAATTTTTTATTGAAATAGACAGATATAGCAGCTCTGTTCCATTGAAAGATATTTGTTATTCCAAGACCACCATGTTTCTTTGCTTCAAAAAGTTTATAGAAAGAAACTGGAATTAACTTCCTAGTAAATGGATCACCATGCCATAAGAATTTATTAAGAGCACTAGTAATCATATTAATAAGCTTAGTTGGAAGAATATAATGCCTTGTCCAATATGTAGTCATGGCTACAGCTATTGACTGAACTATGGTTAGCCTACCAGCTTGTGAAAGTTTTCCAACAGGCCATAAGTGAAGTTTTTCAATGATCTTTTCAAACAGTGGCATGCAATCTTGCTTAGTAATTCTAGATGTAATCAAAGGCAGACCCAAATAGAAAGAATTTTTAGGCAGTTCTTAAAGACCAGAAAGATTAATAATAGAATTCTTATCCAATGGACTTAATCCAGCAACTAAAATATTAGATTTAGCCAAATTAATTTGAAGTCCAGTGATAGAGTGAAAAATCTTCAGAATTGAGAGAATGCATTGAAAATTATCATGACTGGGCTTTGTAAAAACAACCAAGTCATCAGCAAAAAGGAGATGAGTAATAAGTGGTTGCTTACATTTAGGATGCAACTGAAAAACTCCTTTAAAAACAAGTTCCTTGAACATAGAATTAAGAAGCTCCATGACAATTATAAAAAAATAGGCAGAAATAGGGTCACCTTGCCTAACACCATGTTTACCCTTAAAAAAACCATATAGACCACCATCTCTCAAAATAGAATACATAGGAGAAGAAATACAAGTATAAATCCAAGCTAAGAATGGTTTTGGAAAATTCATTTTGGACATAACTGCTAAAATAGAATTCCAATGCACAAAATCAAAAGCCTTCCTAATATCCAATTTTAACATACACCTTGGAGAAATGGTTTACCTTTCATAACCAAACAACAATTCTTGAGTCAATAAAATGTTATCACTAATAGATCTACCAGTGATGTAAGCAGCTTGATTAATGGAGATAATAGATGGCAG
Source organism: Allium cepa (assembly GCA_030765085.1). Classification (NCBI taxonomy): domain Eukaryota; kingdom Viridiplantae; phylum Streptophyta; class Magnoliopsida; order Asparagales; family Amaryllidaceae; genus Allium; species Allium cepa. Next base: position 242,633,159 of record CM060944.1, read on the forward strand.
TACAAGTTGAAGTCTGTTAGCTAAAATCTTTGAGATGATTTTATAGATGATATTACAACATGAAATAGGCCTAAAATCATTGACAAATGTTGGATTTACAATTTTAGGAATCAATGCTATTGCAGTAGCAGATAAACCAGCAGGAAGCTTGTTATGAAGAAAAAAGAATTTGATTGCCTTAACAATATCTGGTCCAATAATATTCCAACTATGTTGAATGAAATAAGCATTATAGCCATCTGGTCCTCCACAACTATTACTATCCAAACTGAACACTGCATTCCTAATTTCATCTTCAGTTATTATACTAATCAGAGAATTTGATTGGGGGTGTGATAATGTGGGAAGAGTAATATTAAAGAGGAAATTTAAATCAGGAATGAAAGAAGTGGATGGTGCTAAGACAGAAGAGAAATATTGGACAAAAGCCTGATTAATACCATCAAAAGTGTTCACCAGCAACCCATTCATATCCTTAATTTGAAAAATGCATTCGCGGCTTCTTTTAACTTTAAGAAAGTTATGATAGTACTTAGTATTCCTGTCTGCCTCCTTTTCCATTTTCAAATGAAGTTTCTGTTTAAGAGATGACACTTCTCTATCAATTACTTGCTCAAGTTCATGCCTTAAATGCAATTCAACTTGTTTTAATAAAGTATCACAAGGTCTGACACACAGTGCTTCCTGAATCTTAATAAGGTCATTTCTAATTTGAGTAGATAGTTTAGAATCATTACCAAAATGTTCTGCTGACCACACCTTAAGATGAAACTTGAGCACCTTCATCTTGAGAATAATATTTGCAAGAGGGTTTTTGCCAAATTGCATACACCAGACTTGTCTGAGAATAACAAAAAAATCAACATGTTTAGTCCAAAATTTAAAAAATTTAAAAGTGTGTTTCCCTCCACCAAAATTCTCAACTCCATTTTGAAAGATTAAAGGACAATGATCAGAAAGAGAAGGTTGAAGAATATGATAAAAAGAATTTGGCCAATATTGCAGAAAAGGCAGATTTATAAGAATATGATCAAGTTTACAAAGAGTTACATTACCATTCCTACTACAATTAGACCATGTAAAATCAGAACCAAAGAATTTAAGAGGAAATAAATTTGCTTGACAAATAGCACTATTAAAAGGAGATATATCCCTGAGTGATAAAGAACATCCACCAAATTTCTGATCACAAGCAAACATGCAGTTAAAATCACCACCAACAAGCCAAGGACAAGATAGTGGATTCAGTGATGGAAGGTGATCCAAAAAGTTCTGTCTTAAAGACAAAGAATTATGTGCATATACCGAGGTAAGGAGAAAATTCAAACCAGAAGGTAAATGAGTACATTGATAGTGAATAAATTGATCTGAAGCACTGATTCTTGAAAGATTAAAAATACTTGGATTCCATAAAGTCAACAGTCTACCATAGTTAGATTCAAGAAAATTATGATCAGAAGACCAGGATGAAGCTATCATGCTTACAGCTTTCATAGAAGATTGAATATCAAGCTTAGTTTCTGAAATACATATTAATTGAATATCCCTTTCTCTTAAAAGATTCCTAATCTCAATTTGCTTAGAGGGTGAATTAGCACCCCTAATATTCCAGAATGCAATATTATTCATTTAAAAGGCAGAGGAGGTAGCAAAGGAGAAGGATTTTTCCTAGTATGTCTTGTGTGTGAATTTTCCTTAGAAGAAGAACATGGAAGAACCTCATGGGGTTTAGAATCCTTGCCTTTATTCAGGTCACAAACAGTCTTAGCACCAGCATCATGACAAGAAGAGGAAGGAGGAGGCAGGATAATGTGACTGGGTGGAGACAAGTGCAAATATGGAGAGCTGGAAGATAAAATGGAAGGAGACTGATTACTAAATTGAGAACAACAAGAGGATGTAATAGTAGAGGAGCTATCAATAGAAGAATTGTTAGAAATATTAACAGAAGAAGAACCAGTAACAAGGTTAGAATTAGAAGCAACAGTTGAATGATTTACACAAGATGAATATGATGCTATAGATTTAGAATCAAAAGAAGAAGTATACAGAGTTTTATCAAGTGAAGAATTTGAAAAAATTGAAAAAGAATTAGAAGTATTAGGACAAGAATTAATAGAGATTCCATTCTCCTTCACAACACCTCCATCAGCTATTTTAGCACTGTCAACATCTACTTGTTCTTTCCTTTTCCAGATACCTTTATTCCTCCTATTAACATTCTTCCAACCTTTCTCATTTTGAATAGTAACAGTATCAGACTGAGTTTTTTCAACACACTTCAACTCATCTTGCCCCCTTCCTATTTCTTTAATTTCAACCTTATTCAGAAATTCACAATATGCAGTGTCATGACCAAAAATTTTACAATGAGTACAAATCTTTGGTTTCCAATCATATGATAGTTGAACATCTGGACAGTTGCTACCCAATTGAGGAATAGAAATTGAATCAGGTAAATCAAACTCAGGAGAAATCTCAACTAGCGCTTTAGCATACTTAAATCTCTGAAGTTTTTCAGTGCTACTATCAAAACATATAAGCCTACCAACATGACAAGCCAACCAATTAATCCCAATCAAAGTCCAAAAAATAATAGGAATTCTGTGAAAGTGAACCCATACAGGAACTTTCTTGATTTGAGCTTGTGAAATACCAACCGAAGGATCCCATTTCTAGGCATCTTATTACTTACATTTATATTGTATATTATCCAGTTTCATTTTCTCATTAACATTTTTACTTTTTCTAGGTAAGTTATATTAATTTTTTTTAAAGTAATTAAACACTATACAAGTTTCTTTTTATTTAAAAAGTTTCTTATTAAGAACAAAAATTCATTTTGAACATTTTATTAAATAAATTTCCTCTTGTATAACCTTCAATTTCATTCACATAAACATTTTAAATTTTTGAATATTTCAGATAAGTTTCATTAATGTTCCATATGAAATTAAGTACTATACCAATTTACTTGTTATTTATAAAAAAAATTATTAAGCAAAAACTAATTTGAACAAGGGGCATTTCACTAGAAGGACAAACATTGCATTCCAATTAGTTTCTAGGACATACATCCACAGAAATTAATTTCAAGGCCAAAGTCAGCAGAATAATTACTTTTAAGGACAAAGTCAACAGTCCAATTACTTTCAAGGACATAATGTCGTAGGTTTTAGGCCTTAGAAACTAATTATTTTTCATTTTGTCCTTAAAGTAATTATTTCAGTTGTGTGTCCTAGAAACTAATTGCACTTGCTAAAGAGACCCTTGTGGCTAATTTCCACTTTGAAAAACTTATCGTTGTTCTCTCTTATATAACTTTCAATTGCAAATTCATCATAACATTTCAACTTCCTATATAATTCAGGTAAGTTATACATGTTTATAAAAATGCAATTGAATATTATACAAATAAATTTTATTCTAGTTTAACAGTTTCAAGTTATTTTATATTCCAATTTAAATTTAAACACTTCGAATACTTCAAAAAAAATTCTTTTTTCAATAATTGAAAACTTAACTTAACATGGGGTTTAAGAATTAAATTTCCGGTTTCACTTCCTACATTTTAAAATAAATGTACCAATGTATTCTGCGGATTAAATCATATTAAAGAAATTCAAATAAAATCCCTTTTTCCAAAACAAAATGTAGCAAAGCTGTTACGTGATCTCTCCACTTTGAGACTCGAAAATGAATGTCGATAATGCTGCAGTCATCATCGAAATTATTTTCCAACGACAAACAAAGAGAGTACAGACTTAATTCCTTTAAAGTCATTCTTTTTGCAACAATTCCCACTCGAAAAGACTTTCAAATAACATAGTCCAAAACTGTAAATCCAAATTTTTGAAAATACCGGTAATTGAATTCTCAAATTCTTAATTTAAATTCATTTCAATTCCGAATCAATTTATAAACCATGTTTATAATTTTATTTATTTATACCATTTTGCAATAGTCAATGGTTTGCAAACAATAAATGATAATCAAATATTATCATTTCTAGCAACCAATTCATTTAACTAGTTGTTTTCAGAAAATTATACCTTTATATATAAAATATAATTATATAAAATTATTTCATTTACAGATTTGGAAAACAATATTGTGTCAGTTTTCTCTATTCAAGTATTTTGGAATTCATATTGATAGCGCTAGCTAGACGAATCGATCGAAACACAAAATTCAAACTTAACATCTCAAACAACATAATATATAGGAATTTTACATAAATTACAAATATACCCTCTCACAGGATGGTTCAAAATAGATTTAGAACAAGGATATAGAGATTCATATTAGAGGGACCCTAATCAATAAGAATTTGAACTAAGAGGATAGGCCTGAATGTAAGATAAAATAATTGAATTACAAAATAGGAAAGATGGATAAACTTATACTAATCATGGCGACCTTAACCGGATCAATCAAGATTCCCGAGAATAAGATAAATGCAAAAATTAAATTTCCCGTTTAGGAGGAAGAGAAGTGACTTCATCAAAACATATTGATAATCCCTGACTATCGGGGTGAGTCAAGATTACAAGGGAATTACCCTGATCGTCTACTAGTGACGGTTCAGGCTATTCAAGGAATAACCGCATCCAAAACCGAGGACATAGAAATCTCCGATGAATTGATGCCTGTTGTAAAGGAGTTTCACTCTATACAAATCATATGAAGGTTGGCGGGACTGCCGATGGATCAGTCACCCTTATGGATAAAGCTGCCAATAGAAGTGGCAAGATGAGCTCAAATTGATTATAGAGATCAATAGAAATAGACCTATGAGATGCTCTATCAAGAGAATACGGACAAGAGAAGACAAGAATGGATTTCAGAAAAGGTAGGGTTCCAAAGTTCGAAAGAAATCCGAATCAAAGTGGAAGAAATTCAAGCTCGAACGAAGGTGATCCTGTAATTAGTTTTTCTCTATATGCTAAGTTTTTCCTAAACTAGAGCTCTGATACCAACAGTAACGACTTGCTATTTTTAACCATTTGCATCCGCACATGTCGGACTTGAATTACTCAAAATGACAGATTGTTAATTTATATTTGGCAAAACTCAGCATATACAGTAAATAAATCAATACAGAATCACAGACACAGAGTATTACAACAACAAGCAACGGAATATATAACTAGTAGTTCATGAAGCTACTATATAAACATCAGAGTTTGAAATAAAATACAACAGAATATCTCAAATACAATGAAGTCTCGAATATAAACAGATGACATTTCTGAACAAATCAACTGAAAAACTGAATAGATAAGACCAATCTTCAATCAAAGCTCCAATCTCCAAAGATGAGTCTCAAATGCTGTGACACTCAGTCTGACCTGAGCATAAAGTAAAACATAAAACACTCGAGTCAGGATTAATATCTTATATTAATTAATTCAACTCAAGTGAAATTTCAACTGAAATACAAGTAACTTAAAGGATGTTTGGGATTTCCATCCTCTAAGGATCCGTGGAACTATCTACTATGTAGTACTATACGCTATTTATTTATGTCTGTAGTAAAGTAAAAGTATTAAAATAGCATTAAGGCGTTACCCATGTCCCCCTTAACACATTTTGTATATTCTCGTAGTCTATACAATGCCGTACGCTCCTCCGTAAACTAGAGGTTTACCTAGAGGACACCACATAGGTATGGTACAAAACAAACTCGTAGAAGGTGCGATAAGGCATGCGACAAGGCACTCGAGGCAATGCTAGGGTAGATATACCATTTGCACTCCCAGACTGGTGGTACCACATATCAGCTACTACCACCCACCTCGTGACACACTCCCAAATCAAAGGTACAAATCAAATCACAAAAGCAATAGAATGGTATCGAAGAAATGTGTCTGATAGGGAGAATGACACCACTTGGCCCCGTATAGCTCCAGTTTTAGCTACATCAAGCTGACTCACGGGAGTCAGGGCTACGTAAATACCATATAGAACCGTCGCCAAATGTCATGACCCGAAATCTAGCGTCTGAAAATCGATATCAAATACCTCACTTGTATTCGAATGCCGGAGATTCAAACGTCGAACTCCAGTTCGATGGAGCTTATAACGATATTAGGTAATAACAACACAGCAGAAACATAAGAATAATTTAATTGATACACAACAATGATACAACAATCTAATAAAAATGATTATCAACATATCAGAGATACAACGGCAGAAATAATAAGACAGCAACAACAGCGGAAATAAACATCTTCAATGCCAAAGCTCCAAAACTCCAAACCAAGAAGCTCTAACCACCATCATGCTGAACATGAAGCAAATCCGGTGCACAATGAGATCGCAAAGCCAAAGTCTTTGAAGATTGCCAAAAACTACATCTAATAGCTGATTATCTGATAACCTGACTCTGGGCTGCCCATGGGGAAAATGTGGGCACCTAGAGTTTAGAAAGTGAACAATAAACTCCAGGTTAGTCATGCGACTGGTGTGAGCAAACAAAAATAGTTGATATGAACAAAATCAAACAAGGAAGAGAAATCTGCTATGCATTTTGGAAAATGAAACTACCATAAGGCCTCTCGCCACATACACAATGCAAGCGCACACTTGGAGGAGATTTCTCCTTATGATAGTCAAACATGATTGATACGCAAAAATCTTTTGATATTATTATTAGTGCATAGTGCCGAAAACATTTTGAATGTATAGTATTAATCTTAACCAGCATACTACCATTATATTATACCTACTATAGCTATCATGTTCAACGGCAGGTTACCAGCACATTCTATGGTAGGTTATACAACTAAAACCGTACAAGACTCTTATTGTTTTGTTTGGATTTCCAACAAATGGTTAGGCTAAGGAACTTACTTCACCAACTGGGTATGCCTCTTGAGGGACGCCCCGAGAACCTAACCGGCTCTCTGCCAACACAAGGCCGGGTTACCTCTGTAGCTGGGTAACTACTGATACGATTATGTCATCCCCTGGCCGTCACCGACCTTTATCTGATAGCTCTCAACACCAACAAATTCCAACAGCTACATAAGTTAAATATCTGGGCTCCATACCGTGGTACCACTTTTTATCCAGAAGGAATTGCACATACCTTAAAGGGTGCGACCCTCATAACCTTGCCGCATTCTTCCTGTTTCGACCATTTTCGATTTGTGAGGTTCGACGAAGTCTCGTCCACAAAGCTACGCTTTTCACAAAAGCCATACTTTGACCAACAAATGATCAGCACCACTTAACATGCCATATTACCAAATTGGGAATATATCACTAGTAACCATCAACTACATAACCTATAAGCTCGTACGTCTCAAAGAAGGGTGTTAAGCCAAGGGAATAAATTCTCCGCCGCCAAATAGAAATGTATTTGATAGAAACCAGCTTTACATCTTAAAGAGTAACGTCAGACATACATCCATACAAGTCCATCCTGGGTCTGAATTGAACCAAAGGCAGTTCAAAGAAGACCTTACAAATCCGAATAATCCCAATCGTGTCCGGACTCCCCATCACATAGGAAAATCTCTATACCGGGGTCATTCGGTGCAGAGACATTCGGCAGGTAATCCTTTCATTTTCGAAAATTCTGGTCTTCACCACTGTCTTCAAATGCACTCCCATTACTTCGTATCACTATTCGTAATGGTTTTATGGCATCAAGTCCTCTCCCGGCTAAACCGAATAATGAGCGCAATTTAAAAACATTTGGATATATTGGGATCTTAGTTAAGTCACAACTTTCAACACTTATTTCCCAAAACCTTTCATTTTGAATGGTTTAAACAATTTTCCACTTTTAATCTTTTAAATAAAAGATTCATCCTTTAAGATCACTTTCAATTTGAAACAAGGTTTACCAATCTTTAACAAAGATTCATTCATATCTTTCAAAACTATTATCAATTTGATTCACCCATAACTTGAAAATCTTTTCAACAACAACTGGAAACCCTTTCCTCATATGAAAGCAATAATAATTTGAAAACAAATGCTTTACGTTTTGGGAAAAACCGATTAAATTTGCTTAAGTTATAACCTTTTGAAATATAATCAGAAAATCCGCGAACTGCCGTACTTGGCAAGTTCTATTTGAGTTAAATTCAAATTCCCAAAATAATTTATTTAAAATACTTCAAAAATGGTACAAAATCCATATATATACATTTTATAACTTGTATAACCTTTTAAACCATAGTTTTCAAATATATATATAAATATATATATATATATAGAATTCAACGTCAAAATCTTGAATTCAAATTAAAATTAAATTATTTTAATTTCAAAACTTTAACAAGTCATTCAAAATAATTTTAACTTTAAAACTCCTTTCCATAAGTTTTTCACATTTAACCCAAATACACTTCCAAACCATTTTGGATTCAAAATTCAACTTGAAATACTTTCACCATTTTGAATAAAATATCATTAAATTCAAAATAACTATGACTTACCAATTTCCCATGAAATCCATATTTGTGTGTATAGTCCGGGTTTTTTTTGCACAAAACAATACAATATCACAACCATCGTAAAATCCAAGCACAATAATATCGATAAGCGGTATAATCTTATAACGCTTATCCTTCATTCATAGATAAACAATTAAATCTATCACAGATAAATAAATCATAGATAACAGCTCAATCCAAAACAATCACATCACAGAACATCACACATCAGAGATATCAAATAATTTAAAACATTCAATACAGTCCAAACATTCATAAGTAAGATCAATTAATCACATGATTAATTTAAACCAGATTGATTACTTATGAATAAATTACTAATCCTGGTTAATTAACATTAATTAATTAAAAACCATTGGCTATTATTTTAATTAATTAATGACACTAATTAATCATCCTTAATTATTCAACTCAATCAATTATACTTAATTAATTAATTATCCTTAATTAATCACATAAATTAATTAATCTTAAGTTTTAGTTATATTAATTAATCATCCTCTAATTTATTAACCTTAAATTAATTAATTTACTAACCTTTAATTAATTACATTAATTAATTATCAATAATTAATTAATTAACTTTTAATTATTAAGTGATTAACCTTTCATTAATCAACCTTTTAATTACAAATTACCTTTTAATCACTTGATGAATCAACCTTTAAATCATTAATTAATTATCCTTAATTACTTTCATTAAGTAATTATCTTTAAGTAATTAATTACCCTTACATTAATTAATCTTAATTAATTAATTAATTATACTTCAATGTAGTTACACAAAGTAATTATCCCTTAATTACATTAAGTAATAATCTTTTATTAAAGTAATTACACTTAATTAATTTCATTAAGTAATTACCCTTTAATTACAAATTATTTAATCTTTAATTAAGAAATTATTATTAAATTAAAAATTAATTAATGATCCTTTAAAATCTTAAGATAATCCATTTATCTTAATTAATTACATTAACAAATACCATTTGAAAACAATTAGGGATCACACTAATTAATCACTTAATATATAATTATTTTAAAAACCAAAATAATTGATCTTTAAAACATTTAACTCTTTGAAATAAATTAACATAAACTCAAAAAGATTTAGCAATTCTTTATTAACACTATTCACCCCCCCTCTAGTGTTAAACCTAGCCTTAAGATCCGTAATCCACATTTCTCACAATTGGCATCAGAGCGAGGTTTTCAAAGTTTCATAATCTGATTTTTGAAAAGTTTTTAAAATGGCTATATTTGTTAATACTAATTTAGAAGTATTCAAACTATCATTGTTTCTTGAGGCTGCATATAATCAATATTCAAATTCAACTTGTCTACCAAGATTGTTTGATGTGCAGGAATCTTGCTTTATGGGTGTTGATGAATCAATCCACAACGGACAAATTGTGCAGATCAGAAAGAACAAATGGACACTTGATAGTGGGTGTTCTAGACACATGACTGGCAATCCAAATATACTGAATGATATAATGTACAAAGACAGAGGATTGGTTAACTTTGGAGACAATTCAAAAGGATATGTGATTGGCATCGGCAAAGTCGGTAATTCTGAAACTCCTACTATTACTAATGTTTTGCTAGTTAAGAATCTGAAACATAATCTGCTAAGTATAAGTCAACTATGTGATAAAGGATATAAAATTAAATTTGAAAAAGATAAGTGTCATATAGAAGATAATAATTCAACCATTATATTTGAGGGATTCAAGAAAAAGAATATTTATATTCTTAGTATGAAAGTTTCAAATGATAAACTGTGTCTCTTGGCAAATACAAGTGACCTTTGGATTTGGCATAAGAAATTTGGGCATTTTAATTTCAAACTCTTATCTAGACCGTCAAAACATAATCTAGTAAGAGGTCTCCCTAAAATGAATTTTAAAGTAGATAGTTTATGTGATGCCTTTCAATTAGGAAAACTTAGAAAAAGTTCCTTCAAGTTAAAAGATATGTTTCAACTTCAAAACCTCTTGAATTACTTCATCTTTATTTATTTGGTCCATCTCAAATTCTATCAATAAATCATAGTACATATGTCTTTGTAATTGTAGATGATTATTCTAGATTTACATGGACAATATTTTTGAAACATAAAAGTGATACTTTTGAATGTTTTAAGACATTTTCAAAAAGAATTCAAAATGAATTTTGTCTAAAAATTATAACTATTCGAAGTGATCACGGTGGTGAATTTGAAAATGAAAAGTTTGAGGAATTCTGCAATAAAAAGGGAGTAACTCACACTTTTTCATTTCCGAGAACTCCACAACAAAACGGAGTAGTAGAACGTAAAAATAGGACGATTCAAGAGTGTGCGAGAACTATGCTTATAGATAGTAATTTACCAAAGAATTTTTGGACAGAAGCAGCTGCTACCGCCTGTTATATTTTAAATAGAATTTTAATTAGACCTTTAACTGATAAGACATTTTATGAATTTCTTTACTCAAAGAAACCTAAGATATCTTATTTCAGAATTTTTGGAAGTAAATGCTTTATTTTAAATACAAAAGATAATTTAGATAAATTTGATCCTAAATCCGACAAAGGTATCTTTATCGGATATTCTAATAGAAGCAAAGCATATAGAGTGTTTAATTTAAAAACCAATTCCATTGAAGAAACAATGCATGCTTTATTTGATGAAAATTTCAAAAAATTTGTAGATACAAATGATGAAGAGGATTTAATCACTCAAAATCAAGAATCAATTGAAACTAATAATGAAATTAATCATCCTAATAAAAGGACTAAACTTTTAAAGGATCATCCTATAGAAAATATATAGGGAGATATGCAATCTGTTGTTAAAACTAGAAATCAACTAAGTCAAATGAGTAATGCAGCTTTTATATCAACCATTGAACCCAAAAATCCAAAAGAAGCATCAACTGATGATTCATGGATTTTGGCTATGCAAGAAGAATTAAATCAATTTACTAGAAATGATGTTTGGGAACTTGTTCGTAGACCAGAAAATAAAAATATAATTAGAACTAAATGAGTTTATAAAAATAAAATGAATGAACAAGGAGAGGTAGTTAGAAATAAAGCTCGATTAGTCGCTCAATGTTATTGTCAATGAGACCTTTGCTCCCGTAGCAAGATTAGAAGCCATTAGGATTCAACTTGCTTTCGCAAATCATAATAATTTCAAATTATTTCAAATGGATGTTAAAAGTGCCTTTTCAAATTGGTTTGTAAAAGAAGAAGTATATTTTGAACAACCACCACTTTTTGAAAATGATAATTTACCAAATCATGTTTACAAACTAAAGAAAGCATTATATGGTCTAAAACAAGCTCCTAGAGCCTAGACTAAGATCTTATTTATTGCAATCAAATTTTGAAATTGGTAAAGTAGATAATACTCTTTTTATTAAAAGAAATAAAAATGATATTCAACTAGTATAAGTTTACGTAGATGATATCATTTTTGGTTCAACTAATTTTGAAATGAATAAAGAATTTTCTGAAATAATGACAAAAGACTTTGAGATGAGTCATATGGGTGAATTAAATTTCTTTTTAGGATTACAAATAAAATAATTAGATAATGGTATCTTTATTAGTCAAGAAAAATATGCTAAAGACCTAATTAGTAAATTTGGTTTGACTAATGCGAGTGGAAAACCCACTCCCATGGCAACCAATGAGTACCTTAGTAAAGAAGATCTCTCGAAAGATGTAGATCAAAAACTATATAGAGAAATGATTGGATTACTACTCTAAATTATTGCCGGTAGACCTGATATCATGCATAGTGTTTGTCTCTGTGCCAAATATCAATCCCAACCTAAAGAGACCCACTTAAAATCCGTAAAACGAATCATAAGATATGTTAAACACACATCTGATTATGGTTTATTCTACCCTAAAAATGATTCTTTTGACTTAATATCTTACTGTGATGCTGACTATGCTGGTTGAAAATCAGACCGAAAAAGTACAAGTGGGACTTGTCACTTTTTGGGGCATTCTCTGATTTCTTGGCTTAGTAAAAAGCAAAACACAGTTTCTTTATCAACAACTGAAGCAGAATATATTTCTGCTGCTTTGGCTTGTTCTCAAGTAATATATATGCAACAAACCTTAAAAGATTTTGGTTTAAAATTTTCAAAATCACCAATTTGTTGTGGCAATACGAGTGCGATAAATTTATCCAAAAATACTACTCAACATGCTCGAACTAAACATATTGATATCAGACATCATTTTCTCAGAGATAATATAAGTAAGGAAGTAGTTACTCTCAATTATATCAATTCTGAGAATCAAATTGCTGATATCTTAACAAAACCCTTAAATGAATCAATATTTACTAAATTAAGAAGAGAATTAGGTATTTGTTCTCTAACTGAAATATAAAATATAAATAACAAGTGTAATTAATAATTAATATTAAAATAATTCAAAGAGTTAAAATATAAAAGACCATGTCGACATCCTCATATACCCATGTCGACATGCAACGTTTTTAAATTTTGAAATTTTTCCCACAAAAATTCAAAATAATTGGTTATAAATTCTTCACATTTTCGAAATTTTATTCATCCTTTCCGTTATCTCTCTGTTCTTCTCTCTGAAATCAAATAATCAATGGCCTCCTCTTCCAAGTCAAACATAAAATCAACCTTTTCATTCCCCTCTCCTACGTCTGGTCCATTTCAACGTACTACTCTAGCTAGTGTGACTAAAATAGAGGACTCTCTGAAGGATGCACTTCAGATGATGACTGAAATTCAAGTGACTCAACTTCGTATAGCAAAGGAACAAGAGAGGCAAGGCAAGATTCTTAGGAATTTGCAAAAATTCCTAATGGATAACTAGGCCAATCCTATCTTGATTGATGAAGACTCTTCACTCAATCAAGAACAAGAGGCCAGCGAAGAAGAAGAAGAACCCATAGAAGAAGAAGCGCAAGCAGAAGATGATGAACAATTCGTGTGTGTTGGAGAAGTGTGTTTTGACAAAAATGGGAATCTTGTCGAATAACGTGGAAATTTCTGTTTCCACTATCCAAACTGTTCGATTCATAGATCACCTATGTTTAAAAATACACAATAGTTTCTTTTCTTTCTTCTCCATTGTTGTTTGTGTATGTTTTCTATGCGCTCATGTATATACAACCTCGTACGTAATAAATAACTCGTGTTCTTATACGTGTTTTAATTATAAGTACTATCGTGAATTCTTAGTTTGGATAGTTAATTGTTTAGGACTATGTTTTAGTATTAGATTTAAGTGATGATCACTTATGATAACACTATCATTATAATCATATGTCATAGAGTGTTAGTTTTAGGGGGGGTTATATAGTTTGGAGTGAGTTTTTGTTGATGATAAATGGGGAGAAATATAAAATAGGGTAGTTAGGCATAAATTAAGGGGGAGTTATTAGTTTTAGGGGGAGTTATTAGGATAGAAGTAATATTTTATAAAAAAAGGTTGTCATCATCAAAAAAGGGGAGATTGTTAGTCCGTGAGATGATGTTTTTGATGACAACAACCTTAGAATAGATTATAAAATATAAAATACTGACATCATAAGTTTAGATATATATGTGTATGCAGGATTTAACCATGCAGGTACCAAAAATGAAGACTGTACAGTATAAAGATTCAAGATATCGAGATAGAAGACTCATGAATATCAAGATTATCAAGAGTTCAAGATTTCAAGCATAAGTATTTTTATTAGGAACTTTTGTTAAAACTCGTAGAAAAGCACCGACATCTTAAAATCCAATTTATTCGTGGAATGGAATCCACTTCGAGCCTGTTAAAGGGATGGAACCCTAAGTAGGATGGAACCTACGAAAACTAGTGGAACATTGTTTTGTATCCACTAATTTTAATTGAAATGATTTTACAAAATTATCTTGTTTTCAAAATGATTTCAAAACTTTCCTTTTAAAACATCAAAACTCACTATCCTGATTTTAAATAATTTTAGCCTCAAAATTATCTTTAATTTCAAAGTCAAATTACTTCTGATTTTAAACTATCTTTTTAAATTATATATTTAACTTCTATACTTAGATTTAAATATAAAATTATAGTTAAAATCTATATATATTATTCTCTATATTTACTTATGAATTTTAACTATAGTCAAGTATATTTTTAAAGTTAAAATAGTTTTAATATAAGATAAAGGTTATTTTCAAAGAAAATCAAATCACCAAAAATTGCTTTGGGATGTCGACATGCCTAGGGTAACCATGTCGACATGGTGTCAGTTGAATTCAAAATTTAAATTTCAAAAGAAGTGTCTATTCACCATAACTCTTCATGAATGGACATGGCTGTTGTTCTTCTATAAATAAGGGTTAGTTTCGACGAATTTTATATCAGATTTTCTGGTTTATCACTCCTCTTCTTCTTCCACATTTCTTAATACATATTCTTACCATTACTCTGCCAAAATCAACATTGAATCAAACTCGATTACTTCTAGTTTGATTCTCTATCACTATCTCTACAAGGTTCTCAGTGCTATTTAGAGTTATAGACTTCTTTGTAATCTATTAAGCGAGAAAAGTTGTGATTGTAACCTTGGAAATCAATCCAGAGGGAAAATGTTTGATTGTAGCCTTGGTAAATCAATTGGGTAAACTTGTAGCCCGAAAATCAAGTATCTCTACGCAGAGGATAGAAATTCTAGAGGGTGTACTTCATAGCCTTGAAACCGAGGGTGTAATTGTACAATTTCTTTTGAAAGGAAATCCGTACTTGTGTTGCGGGACTGGACGTAGGGTAACTTTGAACCAGTATAAAATCCAGTGTGTTCTTTCCTTTGCTGCTTTTATTTTATTTCTGCATCTGTGCTTGTTTCTGTGATCATATCTGTGTCTGTATATTGCATACATCGGTGTCTAAATTAACATAAACTCAAAAAGATTTAGTAATTCTTTATTAACACTATTCACCCCCCTCTGGTGTTAATCCTAGCCTTAAGATCAGTAATCCGCATTTCTCACACTAAATTCCCCGAGCATGACTTCGAGCCCATCCTCTTCTTCTTCCTACATCAACCACTGACATCAACACATCAACGTGCATGTGCACACGAGGCCTAACCACTTTCGGCCATCATTCCGATCACCAACATCTCGATGGCGACCTTGCCGATGAACTTGAACACCCAGATCATCGATACATATAAGAAATTGAAATCGAGCAAGTTAAACGAGCTGAAATAAAAAACTGATCAACTGAAAATGCCTCACGCTTCCACGATCGACCATCTGAAACCTCGCTAGTCAACCCAAAGCCCTGTCACACCCTCACGCATCATTTCCCCCTAGTCCCATCCATTCCAATGCATCGATGATGATGAACTACCCTCAAATTCGACAGCGGTCCAACCTGAACCTTAAACCCTAGTTCGACGTTGTTTGATTACCACGGTGGTTAAGAAATCCACCCACCATTTTTCCTAAAATCCACAACACCCCAGCCTCCTCCAGTATCGATCACATCGATCATCATTTCGCTGATCATTAGAATTTGGCGAAAAAACTGGTCATCTCAAGATATCTCGACTTATACAAGCTTAAAAATCATGAAACCTTTTCCAAAAATCATTATTTTCTAATACGAACTCTATTATGAAATCTAAACACGAATTCGTGATCATCAAATTTTGACTTATATTTTATTTCTACTATAGTCTATCATTTTTGAAATAATCACTTAATTTAAACAATTGAATTTATTTTTAGAAATGAATTTACATCCATTCAATCACTTTTCATTCAGATATCACATCCAGGAATTGATTGGAGGAATAGGAATTGAGTTTTGAAATTGTTTAAAACCTGTAAGTTTTAAACGGGGGTATAAATATACACCTGTATACAGACGTGCATACACCAAAATCTCTATGTACCCAGGCATGCGAATCACATTTTTTTCATTCATACAAACTATTTTCAAGTCATCATCATCACATGCATACAAAATCAAGAGGAAAAAAAAATGAGGTTTACTCACCTTTCTTGATGTAAAACAGAGAATAGCCTGGATCTTTGATTTAATCATAAAATTGGAATTTGATGTTGAAACAAAAGCTTGATTTGTATTTGAACTTTAACCTTTATTTTGATATTTGTGCTGAATACATGTTGAGTTGATCTTCTACTTAGTTGTTGGCTTGAAACTAGGTTGAATTTTTTGAGGAAGTTGCTTCAGTTTTTTCTTCTTTTGATTTTCATTGATTTGGATCTTGTTTCCTGGTTTGTGAAGTTTTTTTGCTTGAAGTTTAATTTTCTTTTGAAAGATGATGAAGTTTTAAACTGCTAAATGAAATAACCAGGTTTTCTCTAATAACATGCTATTGTCTTTAAATTTTAAGAGAAAATCAAATTGCCATTTGTAATCTAAGTTTACACTTGTTAATACTAAGCCTACAAGTGTTTATGAATGTTTAAATAAAATTAAACTTGTTAAATTAGTATGAACACTTGTAAATTTTTCATGTATTTTGTGTTCAAAACCTTGTCTCATTTATTAATTACTCATGTTTACTTCCAAGCATAAAAGAAAGTTTTATTTTTATTTTTAAACCTTTTTATTAATTTCATTTTAAATCTTAAACTTATGTTATTATACTTTTAAATGAATGAATGTTAATCTTATTAATTTCAAAAGATATGTATATGGTCTTAAAGCTTTTCATGTATCCATTTCTTTATATTTTATTTTCAATTTTTTAGTAGATACATTCCCTTTTATTTATATTTGTATAACTTTAAAGAAATTGATTTTAAAATCTAATTATACTTTAATAAATAAACACCATGTGCATGTTATAAAATATATATTTTTAGCTTTAAACAACTTTTGAAAGTTATTTATTTCAAATTCAAAATATAACTTTCAAAATATATATGACATGCATATATTATAATTAGAAAACAAATTTTATTAATTTTAAAATATAGAGTATTTAAATCCAATTTATTTATAATATATTTATTTTTGAATTTCAAATCCAAAATTCAATTTATAATATATATATATATATATATATATATATATATATAAAACAAAACACGTATCTTATTAAATTTAGAAAAATTTAAATTAATTCACAATTTTATTCTAAAATTCAATTTAATTACTAAATTAAAGTGGGCTTAAAAACGGGATCGTTACATAAATTAAATTGGGCTTATAAACGGGATTGTTACAGATTCCCTCTTAAGAAAATTTCGTCCTCGAAATTTGCTAGGCAGGGAGACAACTCAAAAAAGATGAATACATCAAAGATAGAGAATTGGTTTTGCTAGATCAAATTGAATATCTATTCTATATCTGGCTTACCAAATCAGAATATCATTAATAAGTACGAGAACGAACTCATTTGATACTTCACAAAGTACTCGGGTCATCAGATCTACGAAATATGCAGCGCATTGGTTAGTCCGAAGGGATAACTAATCATTCATAGAATATATCTGGACCCAAAAGAGCAGACAAATGGATACTCAATTCAGGTTGGAATATCCCAAAGTATACATTAGCTTGTTCCTCTTTGGACTTGTATTCACACAAGAAATCACAACAAAATTTCCAAATTTGGTTTTAACCGAAATCGTTTCATCAATACAATTTAATTTAGCTTCATGTTTTATTAATCAATTTATTTCAAATAAAATTTAGTAAAGTTAAAAACGAAAAGAAAAATGATGGGAAACTGATGAAGAGAATATGAATTAGGAACTTATCTACAATGATTCGCAGGGCCACCACCGCACCAAAGCTTCTTCTTGGAGCTGCCAGGAAGCCATCAAAGAATTGAAATTGGATGATGGACAAAGAAGATTGATAGGAAAAATTATTTCCTTGTTATTACAGGGTATTGACCATTTGTAGTGGTAATCCCTTATCCCTTATCTTATCTTCTTCTTGCACTCATTCTCACTATCAGTGAATAGTAAGAGAATTTACTGAGGCATACGGACAAGATATCTTAGGAATATACTCATTCTAGGGCATTTATATCCCTATCTCTAATGCGTCACCTAATGTGTTATACTCCAAAGCTAAGTTCTTACTCAAACTTTAGCTCTGATACCACTTACCACGGTCTAGGGTCTTCGACCTTCCGACAGCGGCCAATCTCGACTGGTAGGCTTTTCAACCATCCTAGCCCCGCTGTGACAGGCAATGGTACCTCGCATTGGTTTTTACGGCCAACCTCTCGACTCTTAACCAACCTGTTTAGCCAACCCCTCTCCGAGGACATTTAGGGGTAAGAGTCTCCGTCTCTCCACCAAGTCCGAAGCGAGAACCCCCTATCATGCTGTAATGAAACACAACGTGAACACCAAGGCGAAAGACTTCGTAGATTGCAAAAAACTACATCTAATAGCTGACTATCTGATAACCTGACTCTAGGCTCCCCGTGTGGAAAATTATGGGCAACCAGAGTTTAGAAAGGGAACAATAAACTCCAGGTCAGTCATGGAACTGATGTGAGCAAAAAATAATAGTTAATTTGAACAAAATCAAAAAAGGAAAAGAAATCCTCTATGCTCTTTGGAAAATGAAACTATCATATGGCCTCCCATCACACACACAATGCAAGGGCACACTTGGAGGAGATTTCTCATTATGATAGTCAAGCATGCTTGATACGCAATATAACGACCCTGACTCGACCTTCGAAAATCGGCACCGAATACGACACTCGTATTCAAATGCCGCAGATCCAAACGTCGAACCTGGTTCGCCGGAGCTTATAACACATTAAGTAAATAACACAGCGGAAGAAATGAATAATACATATCAATGTACAACATTTGATACAATAACTGATACAACATGAATGGTACAATGAATATACATCAGAGATACAAGAAATAGCAGCGGAAAGAAAAGATAACACAGCAGCGGAACAAATCCCCAAAATGGCCTTCAAGAAAGAACTCCAGCTGTAACTCCATCTCCAAGGCATCAATCCAGAAATAGCGAGAACTCCCAAATCAAGATGAAGAGAAGCAACTTGATCCAAAATGCGATTGCCAAATCCTAAGGCTGAAAGCTATCGAATCCACACCTACTATAGATTATCTGAAAACCCCAACTCTAGACTGCCCGTGTGGGAAAATAGTGGGCACCCAGAGTTTAGGAAAGGAACAATAAACTCCAGGTCAGTCATGGGACTGGTATGAGCAAACAAAACATTTGGTCTTTTAAAACAGATAGAGAAATTTAAATTTGAAATTCGCAATGCTTTTTAGGAAATGAAACTACCATAAGGCCTCCCGCCACACACACAATGCAAACGCAGACTTGGAGGAGATTTCTCCTTATGATAGTCAAATATGCTTACTACGCAAAAATCAAATCATTTTTGATATTATTATTAGTGCATAGTGTAGAAAACAATTTCGAAAGTAGAATATAAATCCTAGCCAACATAGACATTCCGAACTATGCCTACTATAGCTACCATCCAAACAGTGGTGACCACCATAAGTGAATGGCAGGTAATACAACTAAAACCGTACAAGGCATGTATTGGATGAATGGATTTCCAACAAATGGTCAGGCTAAGGAACTTCCTACTGCCACATGGGATCGCCTCTGGCGGGACGTCCCGAGAACTAACGTTACGGTTAGATCTCTGCCAACACAAGGCCGGGTCACCTCTGTAACTAGGTAACTACTACACGAATATGTCATCCCCCGGTCCTTTGGGACCTTTAACCGAGCGCGCGCAACAACCACAAAGTATCACAAAGTAATAGATCTGCAGTATCCACATGAGTAAGTATCTGGGCTCCATACCATGATACCACCCTTTACCAGAAGGGAATGACACACCCTAAAGGGCGCGACCCTCATAACCTTGCCGCATCTTTCCTGTTTCGACCATTTCCGGGGAGTGAGGTCCTGATGCAGTCTCGTCCACAAAGCTACGCTTTGTGCAACAAAGCCATGCTTTGGGTCAACAGATGACCAAAGCAATGATCACAAAGATAATTGATCAAACAAATGATCATATCACAAATGATCAACCAATGATCATCACACAGCAGCACTTAGCATGCCACATTACCAAATTGGGAATATCACTGATAAATATCAACTACATAACCTCTGAGCTCGTACGTCTCAGAGAAGGGTGCTAAGCTAAGAGAATAAATTCTCCGCCACCAAGCAGAAATGTATTTGATAGAAATCAGTTAATATCTCAAAGTGTAATGTCGGACATACAACCATACAAGTCTGTTCCGGGTTCGAACAGAACCGAAGGCACTTCCGAAGAAGCCCTTGCAAATTCGGATAATCCCTAATCACGTCCGGACTTCCCATCACATATGAAGATCTCTATACCGGGGATCAGCCAGTGCAGAGACAATCGATGAGTTACCCTTTTGTTTTCGGAAATATCCGGTCTTCACCACCGGTCTTCAATTGCTATCCATAACGTCGTATCACTATTCGGAATGGGCTATATGACACTAGGTCCTCTCCCGGCTAAACCGAATAATGAGCGCCATATTTTAAAACATATGGATATGGGATTTTAGTTAAGTCACAACTTATAAAATCCAAAACTTTTCTTTCAAATGGTTAAATGAATTACCATTTTAAATCTTTAAACAAAAAGATTTATTTCACAAAGTTTCACCTAATTTCACAAAGATCTATTCATAGATTCAAAACAACTTCCATTCCAATTGGATTAACTCGATAAATCTTTAAATTTAAGATTTAATTTATAGCTTTCAAAACACGTTCCAAAGATTTATTTATAACTTGGAATACCATTTTCATTTCAACTTAAATTCCTTTTAACACACATTGAAAATCCATTTCTTATATGAAAGCTTCTATTATTGGAAAACAACAGTTTTCGTTTCAGAAAAGTCCGATTTATACAAGTTGAAATCTTGGGTTAATTTTAAATTTCAAAACATCACCTTTTAAAATGGTTTAAAAACCCCATATAAACCCATTTATAAGTTGGATAACTTTTTAAAACCCTAGTTTCCAAATCATAGAATTCAATTCAATTATTGAATTCAAATTTTAAATCAAATTATTTAAATTTCAAACTCAATTAAGTTATTCACATAACTTTTATTTTTGAAATCCATTTTTTTTTTCAAATACTTCAATCCTAATTCCAAAACTATTTTGGATTCAAAAATTCAAATTTTAAAACAATTTCAAAATCTGTGACTTAACCCATTTCCACGTGCAATCCATATTTGTGTGTGTATAAGTGTGGTCCAGGGGTTTTACACAATAGTGCACAACATCATCATTACAGATTCAATCATAAAGATAAGCGGTATAACCCATAACGCTTATCTATATTCATAGATTCATAGATAAAGTAAATTATCAATCACAAAAATTCACTAATATGATTCGATGTGGGTTTCGGATAACCAACTGGAATCCGACTCCCTGTCGCATCGAAACTCAAATGTCGTTTTACGGGTCAAAGGGTTTCATATACATACGACAGTATATTCATCACAAATATAGCAAATCAGCACAAAGTATCACATAGCATCACATCACATATCAAATATATCAATCCATCACACAACATTTAATAACAATCAGCATCTACAATTAAGATGAATAAACTGGGTGGTTTTAAATTTATTACCTACATGATTACTTTCATTTATTATTCCTAATTAATTAACTATCCATATTTATTCAATTAATAAATCTTCAATTATTAATTTAAAATCTAATATCATTCAATTAATGATTTCTTAATTACAAATTAATTATTCTAAGAAAAATTAATCTTAAACTTTAATTAATCAAATTAAAAGCCTTAATTACTTTAACTAATTATCCATTTCTTAATTAA
The DNA here is from genome assembly GCA_030765085.1 of Allium cepa. NCBI lineage: Eukaryota > Viridiplantae > Streptophyta > Magnoliopsida > Asparagales > Amaryllidaceae > Allium > Allium cepa. The sequence goes on from CM060944.1 coordinate 242,655,515, forward strand.
TTAATTATATTAATTATCCATTTGTACTACCTTAATAATTAAATGAACTACAAATCATTATACTTTTCTTTATCTTTAGATAAGCATTCCTTATTTAAATTATGCATTTAAAAACAAAATGTTTTTAAATTTACATTAAATCCCATTTAACATTTTCTTTAAACTTAAAGACTCAAATTTGTCTTAAATAAGAGTTTAAAACAATACACAACTTAATCTTATATGTTTACAAGAAACATATACTTAATTAATAAGTTGAAAAGGATTTGAATTTCAATCCAAATCAAATTCAAATCAATTTTAAAAAATTACTTTAAAACTTCAAAATTGAAATACAACTTTCATTCTCATTTTAGTTTTAAATTCTTTAAAGCTCTTTCTATAATTTACATCTTCAATTCAAATGAAAATCATTTTAAAGCAATTTAAATTTAATTCTTTACTTTAAACTGAAGTTTAAAAATTTAAATCCAGATTTAAAAACTCAGATTGAATTCATTTTAAACTCCTAGTTTCAAATTCTTAACCTTCCAATTCAAATGCCCAAAACACAATGCATTCACACTTGAGAGTTTAAAATTAAATTTAAATTTAAAAGCCATCAATGATTTCAAATTCCAGACAAATCAAATTTGAAATCATATTCAAATTCAAACCAAAACTCAGTTTAAAATCTTCACCTGCAAATTTAAACTTTATCTTTACATATGAAACAGAAAACAGTTTTTCTGTATTATTAAAAAAAAACAAACTTTGAATTTCCCAGAATTCAAACTATTTCAAAGAAAACAGAATTTAAACTTATTCAAATTCATATTTGAATTCAGTTTTAACATCCTAAGTAAAACTTTAGTTTGCATTTTTTTTTTTTATTATTTTTTTTTTTATACCTGAAAACAGGTTGCTGATCAAATCTTAAAACCAGAAATACTTACATTTTTTTTTAAAACTCAAATTATTAAAATAAACAAAATTCAAACTTTGGAATTCATATTTAAATTCAGTTTAAATTTTATACTTAGTTCAGGTTTTATTTACATTTTTAAAACTTACCTTTAAAAATTTTAAAAACTGGAAGATAAAACCCTGTTAAAACCTGAAACACATCAACCCGAGCTACCCTGAAATTTACTTCGAGTCATGAGCATCCTTGCTTCGAGTTTATTCCCAAATTCCCCGAGACCCACCCGGGCAACCAAAACCCTGCACCCAAAACAACACCAACCTGCACACACCACTTTGTGCATCCCTTTCCCCATCTCCGACCATCTCCGGCCATTATCAACTACCATTCCCCATTGACCACCAACACCACATCAACCTTCAACCCTCAAAATTCCATACTACAAACTTGAATTTGAATTCAAGTTTCATAACAGAAACCTGGAACAGCACCCCCCCGCTTTTTTTCAAGTTGACCTGTCAACGGCAACAACTCCCCACTCCGACCACCATAAATCTTGAAACTCCGGCGATAACATCAACTCACTAACATCTTCCAATCCCCAAAACAACATCTAACTCGATTCACCAAAAATGCAGAAAAGTCCAAATCATTACAGCCCTGAAAACTAAGGTTCAAGACCTGAAAACCCAATTTGCATCACCCAGATTTATTTGTAATTCAATTTAAAAAATTTCCTATAATCATTTATAGCTACTCTATCTCCAGAAACCAATCCAATCCAATCAAATGCAAGAATCAAGTGAACTTAATCAAAATGTAAAATATAGTAATTTCAAAACTGTATTTATTTTACAGCACTATAATTTATAATGTTTGATTTCAAATTCATGAATTCACTTATTGTTTCAGTTTATAAATCTGCAACAATGAATCATAAAGTTTGAATTTTCATTCTTAGGCAAATTTGCTCTGTGTCACTTGATTATCCAGGCTACAGAATTTTTTTTTAATTTATATAAAATTTTAAACTTGCTCTTTTCTAGAATAACAGGGCTTTATTAACAAACTCAAGTCATAACAAACAAGTTGAAGAAAGAACTCAATAATCAAACAGGTGGTAGGATTTTGAGACACAGTCATGCAACAATTTAATTCAGGTATATATGCATATAATTACAGGTAAAATATCCATAACAATTTTATATAAGTTCATTTGTAATTTAAAAAAAAACATGCGCAACTTTACCTATTAAACAGATTTTAAAAGATGAGTTACTCACCTTTATTCAAAGTGCAGAGCATATTTCATTATGCAGGTTCCAGAGTTTTGAAAATGTGAAATGCAGGCACTTTGTCTTGCTTTTAAAATTGAAATGCAGTAGCTTCTTGTTCCAGAGTTATGAAATGCAGGCTTGAATGCTTTTTAAAAACATGCAGCTTCTACTTGATGCATGCAGGCCTTGCTTGCAATTTGCAGATGTAAAGAAATGCAGGGTTCCCTTGCATTTCCAGATTATGAAAATATGAAATGCAGCCCCTTTGTTTCCAGAGACTTGCATTGGCAATGCTGCAGCTCCTTTCTCTGTTTTTTTTTTCCTTTTTATAAAATAAACCTGAGATCTGCTTTGAATTTGCATGTTGCAGTTTGATTGCTTTAAGATTGTGACTTTGAATCTCAGGTTGCTCTTTCTTCTTTTCTTCTTCCTGATTTTTTTTCTTTGGTGTTTGAGTTTCTGTTTTCAGGTTTATCAATTTTTTTCTTCTTTGGGAGTTGAGATATAAGATACTCAAATCTTCTTTACTGTATACTCAGATTTGGTAAGAAGTTTAATAATGGTATATGGGGAGATGGAAAGGTTTCTTGTAATTTTAAATTTGATTATTTTATTAAGTAATTGAGCCACTTGTATGTATATAGATATGTATGATGTAAATGGGTGTTTACATTCATTTGCATATACACATATACAATATTCTTATGTTTTTATATCCATTTTGTTTATTATTTTCTACTTACATCAATTTGAAGAAAGAATGATTTTAGACTAATTATATTTTTAGTAGATAAACACATATATAATAGTATTTAGTTCTAAACAATTGTTTCGAAAATCATTTATATCTAATTCAAAATAAAATTTTCAAAATAAATATTACCAATTTCTACTAGTATAAAATTATGTGGTTTTCAAATCCAAATTTATAAATATATACATTTTTGAATTTTCAAAATCAAAATCTTATTTAAAACTTTAACTTTCAATATATACATATTTATTCAAATTATAGTGCATATTCATCTCAAATAAAATTATCCTTAAATTCCCACCAAATTTCTATTTATAATCTAAAATTTTTAAGTTTATTTTGGAAATCTCAAATTAATTCACAATTAAATTCACAGTTAAATTCAAAATCAATTTAATTATTGAATTATTTTGGCTAATATTTCAGGAATGTTACAGATTTCCCCCCTTAAAAGAATTTCGTCCTCGAAATTTGCTAGGAAGACGAAAAGAAAAGATAATAGATAAAGAAATGATTGATCAGATCAGAATCGAGATATTTATTCTGCATTTGGTCTACCCAAATCAGAATATCAATAATATGAGAACGAACTCATACAATTATTACACAGATATTTGGGTCCACCGGTCTACGAATGTGCAAGGGCATTGATTAGTTCGAAGGGATAACTAATCGTCCGTAGAAATATCGGATCCCAGAGAATAGATAGATGGATCAAATCTTCATATTAGTTAACCAATTTACTAATTTAAAATTTCCAATTTATTTAATATTTTCAATTTCAAATTCATTAGAGTTTAGATCGAAAAGCTGATAAGAAACCGATGAAGATACGAAGTAAGAATTTCCTACAACAATACGTATGACCATCATCACACCGAAACTTCTTTCTGGAGCAGTCACGAAGCAATCAAAAGAATTCGAAATCGAATCAAAGGAGATTGATAGAGAAAAGATATTCCCACTGTTGCAGGGTATTGACCATTTATAGTGGTACTCCCCTGTCCCCTATCTCGTTCTCTTCTCGCACTCATACTCACTATCAGTGGATAGTAAGAGAATTTACTGAGGCATTCGAACGGATATCTCAGGGATATACTCATTCTAGGGTTTACTTCACCCTATCTCAAATGAGTTACTTAATGTGTTATACTCCTGAGCTAAAGTTTTAACCTTCAGCTCTGATACCACTTATAACGACCCTGACTCGACCTTCGAAAATCGGCACCGAATACGACACTCGTATTCAAATGCCGCAGATCCAAACGTCGAACCTGGTTCGCCGGAGCTTATAACACATTAAGTAAATAACACAGCGGAAGAAATGAATAATACATATCAATGTACAACATTTGATACAATAACTGATACAACATGAATGGTACAATGAATATACATCAGAGATACAAGAAATAGCAGCGGAAAGAAAAGATAACACAGCAGCGGAACAAATCCCCAAAATGGCCTTCAAGAAAGAACTCCAGCTGTAACTCCATCTCCAAGGCATCAATCCAGAAATAGCGAGAACTCCCAAATCAAGATGAAGAGAAGCAACTTGATCCAAAATGCGATTGCCAAATCCTAAGGCTGAAAGCTATCGAATCCACACCTACTATAGATTATCTGAAAACCCCAACTCTAGACTGCCCGTGTGGGAAAATAGTGGGCACCCAGAGTTTAGGAAAGGAACAATAAACTCCAGGTCAGTCATGGGACTGGTATGAGCAAACAAAACATTTGGTCTTTTAAAACAGATAGAGAAATTTAAATTTGAAATTCGCAATGCTTTTTAGGAAATGAAACTACCATAAGGCCTCCCGCCACACACACAATGCAAACGCAGACTTGGAGGAGATTTCTCCTTATGATAGTCAAATATGCTTACTACGCAAAAATCAAATCATTTTTGATATTATTATTAGTGCATAGTGTAGAAAACAATTTCGAAAGTAGAATATAAATCCTAGCCAACATAGACATTCCGAACTATGCCTACTATAGCTACCATCCAAACAGTGGTGACCACCATAAGTGAATGGCAGGTAATACAACTAAAACCGTACAAGGCATGTATTGGATGAATGGATTTCCAACAAATGGTCAGGCTAAGGAACTTCCTACTGCCACATGGGATCGCCTCTGGCGGGACGTCCCGAGAACTAACGTTACGGTTAGATCTCTGCCAACACAAGGCCGGGTCACCTCTGTAACTAGGTAACTACTACACGAATATGTCATCCCCCGGTCCTTTGGGACCTTTAACCGAGCGCGCGCAACAACCACAAAGTATCACAAAGTAATAGATCTGCAGTATCCACATGAGTAAGTATCTGGGCTCCATACCATGATACCACCCTTTACCAGAAGGGAATGACACACCCTAAAGGGCGCGACCCTCATAACCTTGCCGCATCTTTCCTGTTTCGACCATTTCCGGGGAGTGAGGTCCTGATGCAGTCTCGTCCACAAAGCTACGCTTTGTGCAACAAAGCCATGCTTTGGGTCAACAGATGACCAAAGCAATGATCACAAAGATAATTGATCAAACAAATGATCATATCACAAATGATCAACCAATGATCATCACACAGCAGCACTTAGCATGCCACATTACCAAATTGGGAATATCACTGATAAATATCAACTACATAACCTCTGAGCTCGTACGTCTCAGAGAAGGGTGCTAAGCTAAGAGAATAAATTCTCCGCCACCAAGCAGAAATGTATTTGATAGAAATCAGTTAATATCTCAAAGTGTAATGTCGGACATACAACCATACAAGTCTGTTCCGGGTTCGAACAGAACCGAAGGCACTTCCGAAGAAGCCCTTGCAAATTCGGATAATCCCTAATCACGTCCGGACTTCCCATCACATATGAAGATCTCTATACCGGGGATCAGCCAGTGCAGAGACAATCGATGAGTTACCCTTTTGTTTTCGGAAATATCCGGTCTTCACCACCGGTCTTCAATTGCTATCCATAACGTCGTATCACTATTCGGAATGGGCTATATGACACTAGGTCCTCTCCCGGCTAAACCGAATAATGAGCGCCATATTTTAAAACATATGGATATGGGATTTTAGTTAAGTCACAACTTATAAAATCCAAAACTTTTCTTTCAAATGGTTAAATGAATTACCATTTTAAATCTTTAAACAAAAAGATTTATTTCACAAAGTTTCACCTAATTTCACAAAGATCTATTCATAGATTCAAAACAACTTCCATTCCAATTGGATTAACTCGATAAATCTTTAAATTTAAGATTTAATTTATAGCTTTCAAAACACGTTCCAAAGATTTATTTATAACTTGGAATACCATTTTCATTTCAACTTAAATTCCTTTTAACACACATTGAAAATCCATTTCTTATATGAAAGCTTCTATTATTGGAAAACAACAGTTTTCGTTTCAGAAAAGTCCGATTTATACAAGTTGAAATCTTGGGTTAATTTTAAATTTCAAAACATCACCTTTTAAAATGGTTTAAAAACCCCATATAAACCCATTTATAAGTTGGATAACTTTTTAAAACCCTAGTTTCCAAATCATAGAATTCAATTCAATTATTGAATTCAAATTTTAAATCAAATTATTTAAATTTCAAACTCAATTAAGTTATTCACATAACTTTTATTTTTGAAATCCATTTTTTTTTTCAAATACTTCAATCCTAATTCCAAAACTATTTTGGATTCAAAAATTCAAATTTTAAAACAATTTCAAAATCTGTGACTTAACCCATTTCCACGTGCAATCCATATTTGTGTGTGTATAAGTGTGGTCCAGGGGTTTTACACAATAGTGCACAACATCATCATTACAGATTCAATCATAAAGATAAGCGGTATAACCCATAACGCTTATCTATATTCATAGATTCATAGATAAAGTAAATTATCAATCACAAAAATTCACTAATATGATTCGATGTGGGTTTCGGATAACCAACTGGAATCCGACTCCCTGTCGCATCGAAACTCAAATGTCGTTTTACGGGTCAAAGGGTTTCATATACATACGACAGTATATTCATCACAAATATAGCAAATCAGCACAAAGTATCACATAGCATCACATCACATATCAAATATATCAATCCATCACACAACATTTAATAACAATCAGCATCTACAATTAAGATGAATAAACTGGGTGGTTTTAAATTTATTACCTACATGATTACTTTCATTTATTATTCCTAATTAATTAACTATCCATATTTATTCAATTAATAAATCTTCAATTATTAATTTAAAATCTAATATCATTCAATTAATGATTTCTTAATTACAAATTAATTATTCTAAGAAAAATTAATCTTAAACTTTAATTAATCAAATTAAAAGCCTTAATTACTTTAACTAATTATCCATTTCTTAATTAATTAATTATATTAATTATCCATTTGTACTACCTTAATAATTAAATGAACTACAAATCATTATACTTTTCTTTATCTTTAGATAAGCATTCCTTATTTAAATTATGCATTTAAAAACAAAATGTTTTTAAATTTACATTAAATCCCATTTAACATTTTCTTTAAACTTAAAGACTCAAATTTGTCTTAAATAAGAGTTTAAAACAATACACAACTTAATCTTATATGTTTACAAGAAACATATACTTAATTAATAAGTTGAAAAGGATTTGAATTTCAATCCAAATCAAATTCAAATCAATTTTAAAAAATTACTTTAAAACTTCAAAATTGAAATACAACTTTCATTCTCATTTTAGTTTTAAATTCTTTAAAGCTCTTTCTATAATTTACATCTTCAATTCAAATGAAAATCATTTTAAAGCAATTTAAATTTAATTCTTTACTTTAAACTGAAGTTTAAAAATTTAAATCCAGATTTAAAAACTCAGATTGAATTCATTTTAAACTCCTAGTTTCAAATTCTTAACCTTCCAATTCAAATGCCCAAAACACAATGCATTCACACTTGAGAGTTTAAAATTAAATTTAAATTTAAAAGCCATCAATGATTTCAAATTCCAGACAAATCAAATTTGAAATCATATTCAAATTCAAACCAAAACTCAGTTTAAAATCTTCACCTGCAAATTTAAACTTTATCTTTACATATGAAACAGAAAACAGTTTTTCTGTATTATTAAAAAAAAACAAACTTTGAATTTCCCAGAATTCAAACTATTTCAAAGAAAACAGAATTTAAACTTATTCAAATTCATATTTGAATTCAGTTTTAACATCCTAAGTAAAACTTTAGTTTGCATTTTTTTTTTTTATTATTTTTTTTTTTATACCTGAAAACAGGTTGCTGATCAAATCTTAAAACCAGAAATACTTACATTTTTTTTTAAAACTCAAATTATTAAAATAAACAAAATTCAAACTTTGGAATTCATATTTAAATTCAGTTTAAATTTTATACTTAGTTCAGGTTTTATTTACATTTTTAAAACTTACCTTTAAAAATTTTAAAAACTGGAAGATAAAACCCTGTTAAAACCTGAAACACATCAACCCGAGCTACCCTGAAATTTACTTCGAGTCATGAGCATCCTTGCTTCGAGTTTATTCCCAAATTCCCCGAGACCCACCCGGGCAACCAAAACCCTGCACCCAAAACAACACCAACCTGCACACACCACTTTGTGCATCCCTTTCCCCATCTCCGACCATCTCCGGCCATTATCAACTACCATTCCCCATTGACCACCAACACCACATCAACCTTCAACCCTCAAAATTCCATACTACAAACTTGAATTTGAATTCAAGTTTCATAACAGAAACCTGGAACAGCACCCCCCCGCTTTTTTTCAAGTTGACCTGTCAACGGCAACAACTCCCCACTCCGACCACCATAAATCTTGAAACTCCGGCGATAACATCAACTCACTAACATCTTCCAATCCCCAAAACAACATCTAACTCGATTCACCAAAAATGCAGAAAAGTCCAAATCATTACAGCCCTGAAAACTAAGGTTCAAGACCTGAAAACCCAATTTGCATCACCCAGATTTATTTGTAATTCAATTTAAAAAATTTCCTATAATCATTTATAGCTACTCTATCTCCAGAAACCAATCCAATCCAATCAAATGCAAGAATCAAGTGAACTTAATCAAAATGTAAAATATAGTAATTTCAAAACTGTATTTATTTTACAGCACTATAATTTATAATGTTTGATTTCAAATTCATGAATTCACTTATTGTTTCAGTTTATAAATCTGCAACAATGAATCATAAAGTTTGAATTTTCATTCTTAGGCAAATTTGCTCTGTGTCACTTGATTATCCAGGCTACAGAATTTTTTTTTAATTTATATAAAATTTTAAACTTGCTCTTTTCTAGAATAACAGGGCTTTATTAACAAACTCAAGTCATAACAAACAAGTTGAAGAAAGAACTCAATAATCAAACAGGTGGTAGGATTTTGAGACACAGTCATGCAACAATTTAATTCAGGTATATATGCATATAATTACAGGTAAAATATCCATAACAATTTTATATAAGTTCATTTGTAATTTAAAAAAAAACATGCGCAACTTTACCTATTAAACAGATTTTAAAAGATGAGTTACTCACCTTTATTCAAAGTGCAGAGCATATTTCATTATGCAGGTTCCAGAGTTTTGAAAATGTGAAATGCAGGCACTTTGTCTTGCTTTTAAAATTGAAATGCAGTAGCTTCTTGTTCCAGAGTTATGAAATGCAGGCTTGAATGCTTTTTAAAAACATGCAGCTTCTACTTGATGCATGCAGGCCTTGCTTGCAATTTGCAGATGTAAAGAAATGCAGGGTTCCCTTGCATTTCCAGATTATGAAAATATGAAATGCAGCCCCTTTGTTTCCAGAGACTTGCATTGGCAATGCTGCAGCTCCTTTCTCTGTTTTTTTTTTCCTTTTTATAAAATAAACCTGAGATCTGCTTTGAATTTGCATGTTGCAGTTTGATTGCTTTAAGATTGTGACTTTGAATCTCAGGTTGCTCTTTCTTCTTTTCTTCTTCCTGATTTTTTTTCTTTGGTGTTTGAGTTTCTGTTTTCAGGTTTATCAATTTTTTTCTTCTTTGGGAGTTGAGATATAAGATACTCAAATCTTCTTTACTGTATACTCAGATTTGGTAAGAAGTTTAATAATGGTATATGGGGAGATGGAAAGGTTTCTTGTAATTTTAAATTTGATTATTTTATTAAGTAATTGAGCCACTTGTATGTATATAGATATGTATGATGTAAATGGGTGTTTACATTCATTTGCATATACACATATACAATATTCTTATGTTTTTATATCCATTTTGTTTATTATTTTCTACTTACATCAATTTGAAGAAAGAATGATTTTAGACTAATTATATTTTTAGTAGATAAACACATATATAATAGTATTTAGTTCTAAACAATTGTTTCGAAAATCATTTATATCTAATTCAAAATAAAATTTTCAAAATAAATATTACCAATTTCTACTAGTATAAAATTATGTGGTTTTCAAATCCAAATTTATAAATATATACATTTTTGAATTTTCAAAATCAAAATCTTATTTAAAACTTTAACTTTCAATATATACATATTTATTCAAATTATAGTGCATATTCATCTCAAATAAAATTATCCTTAAATTCCCACCAAATTTCTATTTATAATCTAAAATTTTTAAGTTTATTTTGGAAATCTCAAATTAATTCACAATTAAATTCACAGTTAAATTCAAAATCAATTTAATTATTGAATTATTTTGGCTAATATTTCAGGAATGTTACACGCAAAAACCTTTCGATATTATTATTGGTGCATAGTGTAGAAAACATTTCGAAAGTATAATATTAATCTTAGCCAGCATACTACCTTATAGTATACCTACTATAGCTACCGTGTTCAATGGCAGGTTACCACCACATTCCATGGCAGGTTATACAACTAAAACTGTACAGCGCTCGTATTATTTTGTTTGGATTTCCAACAAATGGTTAGGCTAAGGAACTTCCTTCACCGAATGGGTACGCCTATAGAGGGACTCCCCGAGAACCTAACCGGATCTCTGCCAACACAAGACCGGGTTACCTCTGTAACTAGGTAACAACTGACACGAGTATGCCATCCTCCGGTCGTCAGCTCTAAAAACCAACAAATCCCAACAACCACATAAGTTAAATATTTGGGATCCATACCATGATACCAATTTTTATCCAGAAGGAAATGCACATACCCTGAAGGGCGGAACCCTCATAACCTTGCTGCATTCTTCCTGTTTCGACCATTTTCGGGTTATGAGGTTCGATGAAGTCTCGTCCACAAAGCTATGCTTTTCATAAAATCCGTGTTTTGATTAATAAATGATCAGTAGCACCTAGCATGCCACATTACCGAATTGGGAATATATCACTAGTAACCATCAACTACATAGCCTCTGAGCTCGTACGTCTCAGTGAAGGGTGTTAAGCGAAGAGAATAAATTCTTTGCCACTAACCAAAAATGTATTTGATAGAAACCAGCTTTACATCTCAAAGTGTAACATCAAACATACATCCACATAAGTCCATCCTGGGTTTCAATGGAGCCGAAGGCATTTCAAAGAAGCCTTGCTATCCGGATAATCCCAATCACGTCCGGAATCCCCATCACATAGGGAAATATCTATATCGGGGCTATTCGGTGCAGAGCCATTCGACAGGTAATCCTTTCGTTTTTGAAAATAACTGGTCTTCACCACCGTCTTCAAATGCACTCCCATTACGTTGTATCACTATTCGGAATGGGTTTTATGACATAAAGTCCTCTCCTGGCTAAACCGAATAATGAGCGAAAATTTTAAAATCATATGGATATATTGGGATCTTAGTTAAGTCACAACTTTCAACACTTATTTCCCAAAACCTTTCATTTTGAATGGTTTTGACAATATTCCACTTTTAATCTTTAAATAAAAGATTCACCCTTTAAGATCACTTTGAATTTGAAACAAGGTTCACCAATCTTTAACAAAGATTCATTCATAGCTTTCAAAACTATTTTCAATTTGATTCACCCATAACTTGAAAATCTTTTCAACAACAACTGAAAATCCTTTCCTTATATGAAAGCAATTATCATTTGAAAATAAATGCTTTTCGTTTCTGGAAAAATCGATTTAATTTGTTCAAGTTATAACCATTTAAAATATAATCAGAAAATCAACGAACTGCCGTACTTGGCAAGTTCTATTTGAGTTAAATTCAAATTCCCAAAATAATTTATTTAAAATACTTCAAAAATGGTTAAAAATCCATATATATACATTTTATAACCTGTATAACCTTTTAGACCATAATTTTCAAATACATACACACACACACACACACACACACACATATATATAATTCAACTTCAAAATCTTGCATTCAAATTCAAATTAAATTAATTTAATTTCAAAATTTTAACAAGCCATTCAAAATAATTTTAACTTCAAAACTCCTTTCCAAAAGTTTCTCACATTTGACCCTAATACACTTCCAAACCATTTTCGATTCAAAATTCAACTTGAAATACTTTCACCATTTTGAATAAAATATCATTAAATTCAAAATAACTATGACTTAACCAATTTCTCATGAAATCCATATTTTTGTGTAGTCGGGGGTTTTTTTGCACACAACGGTACAATATCACAGCCATCATAAAATCCAAGCACAATAATATCGATAAGCGGTATAATCTTATAACGCTTATCCTTCATTCACTGATAAACATGTAAATCTATTACAAATAAATAAATCACAGATCACAGCGCAATCCAAAACAATCACATCACAGAACATCACACATCAGAGATTTCAAATAATTTAAAGCATTCAATACAATCCAAACATCCACAGGTAAGATCAATTAATCACCTGATTAATTTAAATCAGATTAATTACTTATAAATAAATTACTAATCCTGGTTAATTAATATTAATTAATTACAAACCATTGGCTATTATTTAAATTAATTAATGATATTGATTAATCATCCTTAATTATTCAGCTCAGTCAATTATCCTTAATTTATTAATTATCCTTAATTAATCACATAAGTTAATTAACCTTAAGTTAATTATATTAATTAATTAACCCTCAATTAGTTATATTAATTAACCATTCTCTAATTTATTAATTAACCTTAAATAAATTAATTAACTAACCCTTAATTAATTACATTAATTAATTATCCATAATTAGTTAATTAACTTTTATTTATTAAGTGATTAACCTTTCGTTAATCAACCTTTTAATTACAAATTATCTTTTAATCACTTGATGAATCAACCTTTAAATCGTTAATTAATTAACCTTAATTACTTTCATTAAGTAATTATCTTTGAGTAATTAATTACCCTTGCATTAATTAATCTTAATTAGTTATACTTTAATGCAATTACACAAAGTAATTATCCCTTAATTACATTAAGTAATAGTCTTTTATTAAGGTATTTATACTTAATTAATTTCACTAAGTAATTACCCTTTAATTACAAATCAATTAATCTTTAATTAAATAATTATTATTAAATTACAAATTAATGATCCTTTAAAATCTTAAAATAGCCCATTTATCTTAATTAATTACATTAAAAAATACCATTTGAAAACAATTAGGGATCACATTGATTAATCGCTTAATATATAATTATTTTAGAAACCAAAATAACTGATCTTTAAAATATTTTGAGATAAATTTATTATAAATCCATAAATTAACTTAGATCCTTAAGTCAATTAACAACTAAAAACATCTTTTTCTTTTTAGTCCACTTCATAATTAAGCTATTTAATTCCTTATTCAAAAATAGGCTTAAGAATTAATTAATGAAAGCATATATATATATATATATAATATTTTAAACTTGATTAATTAAAATGATTTAAATTTAAAACCTTTAATTGATCCACAAATAAACACATATTGTGTAAAAAAAATTATTTAACAAAAATTTGTTAAGACTTAATTAAACTTATAAAACTTGTCTAATTTTAAATTTCAAAAACTATTTCATAATGAACCCGAGATGACTTCGGGTATCAACCGGAGTCAATACACATTTTCCCCGAGGAGGACCCCGAGTCTTTTTATTCTTTTTATTTTAAATTTTGTTATGTTAATTTTTTTAAAACTTGCTATAAACCCACGCGAGTTTCCCTGGAAATGAACCCGAGCCAAGACCTAAATTCCCCAAGCATGACTTCGATCCCATCCTCTTCTTCTTCCTATAGCAACCACTGACACCAACGCATCAACGTGCACATGCACACGAGGCCTGACCACTTCTGGTCATCATTCTGATCACCAACATCTCAACGACGACCTTGCCGATGAACTCGAACACCCAGTTCATCAATACATATAGGAAATTAAAATCGAGCAAGTTGAATGAACTGAAACCAAAAACTGATCAACTAAATATGCCTCGCACTGCCACGATCGACCATCTAAAACCTCGCTATTCAACCCAAAGTCGTGTCACACCCTCATGCATCATTTCCCCGTGGTCCCATCCATTCTGATGTATCGATGACGATGGACTACCCTCAAATTCGACAGCGGTCCAACCTAAACCTTAGACCCTAGTTCGATGTTGTTTAATTACCACGGTGGTTAAGAAATCCACCCACCAGTTTTCCTAAAATCCACAACACCCCAGCCTCCTCCAGTGTCAATCACGTCGATCATCATTTCGCTGATCATCAGAATTTGACGAAAAAACCGGTCATCTCAAGATATCTCGACTTATACAAGCTTAAAAATCTTGAAACCATTTCCAAAAATCATTATTTTCTAATACGAACTCGATTATAAAATCTAAACACGAATTCATGATCATTGAATTTTGACTTATATTTTATTTCTACTGTAGTTTATCATTTTTGAAATAATCACTTAATTTAAACACTTGAATTTGTTTTTTAAAATGAATTTACATCCATTCAATCACTTTTCATTTAGAGATCACATCCAGGAATAGATTGGAGGAGTAGGAATTGAGTTTTGAAATTGTTTAAAGCCTGTAATTTTTAATAAGGATATATATATATATACCTCTATACAAACATGCATACACCATAATCTCAATATACCCAAGCATGCAAATCCAATTTTTTCATTTATACAATCTATTTACAAGTCGTCGTCATCAAGCATACAAAATCAAGAGGAAAAAAATGAAGTTTACTCACCTGTCTTGATGTAAAACAGAGAGTAGCCTGGATCTTTAATTTAATCAGAAAACTAGAATTTGACGTTGAAACAGAAGCTTGATTTGAATCTGAACTTGAACCTTTAGTTTGATATTTGAGTTGAATACATGTTGAGTTGATCTGCTACTCAGTTGTTGATTTGAAACTAGGTTGAATTTGTTGAGGAAGTTGCTTCAGTTTTTTTTTCTTTTGATTTTCATTGATCTTGATCTTGTTTCCAGGTTTGAGAATTTTTGTTTGCTTGAAGTTTAATTTTCTTTTGAAAGATGATGAAGTTTTAAACTGATAAATTAAATAACTAGGTTTTCTTTTATAACATGTTGTTGTCTTTAAATTTTAAGAGAAAATCAAATTGCCACTTGTAATATACGTTTACACTTGTTAGTACTAAGCCTACAAGTGTTTATGCATGTTTAAGTAAAATTTACACTTGTTAAATTAGTATGAACACTTGTAATTTTTTCATGTATTTTGTGTTTAAATCCTTGTCTCATTTATTAATTACTTATGTTTACTTCCAAGCATAAAAGAAAGTTTTTTTTATTATTATTATTAAACCTTTTAATTAATTTCATTTTAAATCTTAAACTTATGTTATTATACTTTTAAATGAATGAATGTTTATCTTACTAATTTCAAAGGATATGTATATATTATTAAAGCTTTTCATGTATCCTTGTCTTTATGTTCTATTTTCAATTTTTTAGTAAATACATTCCCTTTTATTTATATTTGTATAACTTTAAGGAAATTGATTTTAAAATCTAATTATACTTTAATAAATAAACACCATGTGCATGTTATAAAATATATAATTTAACCTTTAAACAACTTTTGAAGATTATTATATCAAATTCAAAATATAACTTTCAAATTATATATTACACACACACACACACACATATATATATATATATTATAATTAGAAAGGAAATTTTATAAATTTTAAAATATAGAGTATTCAATCCAATTTATTTATAATATATTTATTTTTGAATTTCAAATCCAAAATTCAATTTATAATACATACATATATATACACAAAACAAAACACATATCTTGTTAAATTTGGAAAATTTTAAATTAGTTCACGACTTTATTCTAAAATTCAATTTAATTACTAAATTAAATTAGGCTTAAAAACGGGATCGTTACATAAATTAAATTGGGCTTAAAATGGGATTGTTACACCAAACCATCCTACTTCGCTCTAGAATCTACACCACAATATCTGATCCCGGTCTCTTCAACAACCAAACGCTCATTTCACACCATGGTCGTTTCATTTCAAATAGTTTATACTTCATATAAACTATCATCTTCATTTCAAAACCATATCAATTTGATATAATATTCATTTCCAAAATCGTCACACTTTTAAAAATTATAATACTTTCGAAATCATAACACCTTTAAAGTCATAACACTTCCAACTTAGACAGTTTAGACATTTCAAATAGTATGTATATTAAATAGTTATAAACTAAAATAATTTATATATTAAAATAATTTACGTATATTGAAAGCACTTTATATAATAAAATAGTTTCCTCAAATTTCACAAATCGATTCAAATCGGCTTAAGTTCCAAAATTCAATTTAAATAAATCCCTGTTCAACAATTCCAATTTAAAAAGTTAAAGATTTAATTCAAATTCTTAGTAAATCGTTTCTATTTTTATCAGCTTCAAATCCAGGTTTGAACTATCTCTTCAATTCCAATAAGATTCAAAGTTTAAATATTCAAACGTTTTTAATATAAGTTTCATTTATATTTCAACATCTAAATTTAATTTTATTCAAATTGGAAAGTATTCACTTAATCATTTTGGTAACAATTATTTAAAATCCCAATCTTTAAATTTAAATCAATATTAAATATTCAGTCTCAATTTTATTTAAAAATAGAGAATATTCATTTAATCACTTTTTATCGAATCAAGTTATAAATCAAAATTTTCAAAGTCCCAAAATCAATAAGTTCAAATAAATTCTTATTTAAATTCAATTATTAACCAATTTAAATTCCAAGTCAACATTAATTTATCTTCCCAACCTTATTTATTAAAGTTATAAACTCTATTTTTAAAATATTGGTATAAATTTAAGTAAATACTTAAACATATTGTATACTAATTAAATGAAAATTTTATTAAATTAAATCTTATTATTAAATGTAATTTGTACTAAATCTTATTTTATATATTTTCAAAAAATAAAATTATAAGAAAATTGTTAAAAATTATATTTTCAAAACTACCTTGTAAATTAAAATTTCCAAAACATATTATTTTAAATCTAATTTTTTATACATATATAAAAATAGCATTTATATAACATATTTTAAAAATCAATGTTTATAAAAACTCATATATTTCTTTCCAAACTTTGGAAATTATTTTCAAAATATAGATCAGCGGTGTTCGTATATAATTCTTCATCCCACGGTCAAGTGATAGAGATATTTATCATCTTAATCCGCAATTTAAATATTTACGGGTATATATCATTTCAACCCGCAATTCAAAATTCAAAATCAATGAAAATCGCTTGAGTTTATCATTTCAACCCATAACGATTTTCCCTTATTCTGGAATATCGTTTGGGTATGTATCATTTCAACCCATAGGGAATTCCAAACTTACAAGAAACTTGCAGAGTGAGAACAAATATGATAATAATATAATATATCAATCAACATGAATATATCAAAAGTGATAAATTAAATAAATATATACACAATAGGATATGGGGTCATACATCACAAGTGAACAATTGCAGAAAATGGCATATCATATTTAAAAATTAAATAACTAGCAAGTCAAATTTAGCAACATATTTCAATTGTCGTTTCAAGCGAAATCAAATTTACTAACTATAAGAATATTAATCGTGAGTGATTGCTCATGTTTCAAGGCTATAGAAACAACGATAACAAGAGGTAGACGAACACGGATAAGCACGGATCGAACGAGAGGAATAGTGATAAGGTTGGAACCGCTGTTGTAAATTTGGACAGTGGCAAAAGAAAGCAATTTGAACCTAGATTCGATGGAAAAGAATATATATTCTAAACATATCATATATATATATAGAATTGTTACAAAATTCATAACATAACTTCAATAAATATTTAAACTTATTATTTATATAAAATTTGTTATCAAAATTGTTTTTTATTTATTTTTATTTACAATATAAATTTAAATAAATCCAACTCTTACCAAAAAGATATATATGAACTTCTTTAAACTTATTATTTATAAACAAGATGGCTTTCATATATATATATATACACACACACACACAAACAATGACATCCTATCATACTTTAGAACATATTATATTACGTTATATTTTTCTTATAACAGTACTCGAAACAATATATTTTATTTAAATAATATTTGAACAATAGTCGTGTATAAAAAAGAGCATGCGTCTTTAAATAAACAAATGTAGACCATATACAAATATATACAGACAAGATATGTATACGCAAAGATATGAAGACATATTTTTTAAACAAATGTATGTTGACCTGATGTGTACAAGATATAACCAAATATATTTTTGACACATATATATAAGCATATGTAGAGTACGAATATATATATATATATATATATATATATATAAACTAACTATAAACATAAAATTTATAAACTCATATATATACTTAGGAACACACCATATATATACCCTTCAGAATATTGACATTAACGTATATATAACAGATTATATAAATATACACATCATGGCATATTACAAAGCATAATATATAAATATACACACTACAAAATACTAAAAAATATGACATATATATATATATATATATCTATTTCAAACTATCAACATAAGCAATTTTTTACATATATATGTATATACTTACATATATAGATATAAATTTATTTTTATATTTTATTTTCAACAAGAAGAGGAGGGGAAGGCCTGCCGCATATGTAACTTAGATGGAAGAAAAAAAAATAAGTTACAAAAAAATTATGTACATGAACATGCTGCTAACAATTATATATAACATACGTATATATATTCTCAAAGAAGTGGAGAGGATGGCTTACGGCCGACCGAGAGAGTGGGTAGGAGGAAAGGACGTGGACTGTTGGATGGAGCAGTGGGATGGACGGAGCACGATGGCGGTGAAGGCTGGATAAGTGCGGCGATGGACGATGGGGCGGAGGGCGAGCAGTGGTGGCTTGTTGCATGCATGGGCTGTGCGGTGAGTGGTTGCGGCAGGTGGCCTTGGCAAGGGGGAATGGGTGGTCAGGCGGTGTTTGGTTCGTGTGAGGGCTTGCGACAGCGGGTGGATGATGTGGAAGATTTGGTGGAAGGACATGGGCTTAGGTTTTTTTTCTTTTTTTTCATTTGCATGAAAAGGCGGACGAGTATGGTGGCACGAGGAAGAAGACAAGGTCGAGTGGAGATGAGGGGTCAGGCAGTGAAAGAGGAGAAGCAATTTCTAATAAAACTATAGATTCTTTATAAATATAAACTTCTATATTATATATATATATGTATGTATATATATATATATATATATATATATATATATATTTTCTCAAAACAGTGAGTAGAAAATGAACCGAGAAAGCAAAATGAGATGATGGAATTGTAAAAGCAAGTTGTTGAATTTTGCGAATTGTTAATTGTTAGTGGCTGACTGCTTTCAAACGAAGGACCATGAAGGGACAGAGGAAAACAAAAGGGTTCAAAACGAGTACCGATACGGTCCAACGTTTCACAAATTTCACCGTCCATCAGATGCCGAAACACACAAGTGAATATAGTATGCTGATCAGCATGATGAGACGATCATAACGGTACACACATATCAACGATACTACTATCCTATCAAAAGTCGATATTCGTTATGGAAAATGCTGAAAATTTTCAAAAGATAAGATAAACGGGATTAGAGAAGACGAAATTTGAAGAAATGTAACATGACGTCTCACTCAGAAAATTATTTACATTTTTATTATATAGAAAGATTAAGATTTCAATAATTTCATCAAATTAACCGAATTTAAACTGAAAATTACACAACAGAATTTACTTCCATATTTTCCAATGAAAATTTTCCATTTTCTATATTTAAAGATGTATTTCAAATATCAAATTTTCATTTCAAAAGTTTACTATTTAATTTCAAGCAAAATTTCAGTTACTTACATTATAAAAGCGTTAAATTTTTTGGGTCGTTACAGGTTATGTCACATTTGGTACTATCTACGGTAAAAATAGACTTGTTCTATGTTGATTGAGGACCAACTGTTGGTACCTCGGTGCATTTTTCAAGGGATATACTGTCGGAAGGTAGTCCCTTACATTGTCATTTTGTGGAGTCCATTCTCTAATATGAGCCTTTACGGTTTTAGTTGCTCAACCTAGTATGCCAGAATTTATTCAATACAGTAATTTCAGCTAAGATTATACATATTTATTTGAAAGATTTTTCAAAGAATGTCGTTAAAAATAATATCCCTAATTTTATGTAGTAAATATTTTGGTTACCATAAGTTAAAGACTCACTCCGTGTTTATGTGCGGCGTGGTCTTGTGAGATACCCATTGTTTTCCAATACCTGTATTTTTAAGTTTCTCACACCAGCCCCATGACTGACCTGGATTTTCTTTTCTTTTCCTTTAAACCCTGGGTGCCTTATTTTTTCGGGTAGCCTAGTAGTTAGGTTTAACTTGGGGCGTTGTGGTGGAGCTTGAAGTCTAGAACTGAAGATGTTCCTAATTTCTATAGATAGTTCCCCATTTCCATTTCTACTGTGTTAGTTTATTGATTGCATTCAACATTTATAAGGACACAGATTTATAACTGTCTAGGCTGGTTTATAAGATAGACTCTGATAAACGTATTAAAAGTTTCCACTGTAAAGTTCATAAATATTAAAATAATATATGTTATTCCATTCATGTAGGATTTTGTTCTGTCTTTATTTTCTTTTTACCCATTACTATCCGTCCTTCCGACACTTGGTTTTGCAACATGTGAATACAGAGGATGTATTATTTCAATTTCTGAAGGTCGAAAAAGCGGGTCTTCACATTTGGTATCGGAGCTTAGTTGGGCAAACAGTTAAGCCTGATAAAGGTAGTAATACCCTATGATGAGTAACTCATTAGAGATATGGTATTGACACCCTAGAATGAGTTGAGAGTATTTGTAATGATCCAAATTTTTGACTTCCAAAAGTCGACATCAATATGTCCACTTTATCAGATGCCGAACAATCGAACGTCGAAAAACCGAACCATTAGGGTTAAAGAAGAAGAAGATAGAAGAAGAAACAGAAACAATAACAGAATCTCAATAACAGAATCTCACATTCGTAGCAGAACAATATATAATAGATAAATGAATAATCTTTAAACAAAGAACTGTATCTGTTTATACATTACATCATCAGATCATATACAAAACAACAGCGGAAAGAATATTATATACTAGTGATATGTCTCTCCAATCCAGCTTGCTCCTGATCTCCACAGCATACTTTTTTCTGACTTCGCTCCAGAATAATGATAACTTACTCTAGGCTGCCCATGTGGAAAATCGTGGGCACCTAGAGTTTAGAAAGGGAACAACAAACCCCAGGTCAGTCATGGGATTGGTGTGAGATCTTAAAACAGTTATTTGCACAAAAGAAGAGAAA
Organism: Allium cepa; assembly: GCA_030765085.1. Lineage (NCBI taxonomy): Eukaryota > Viridiplantae > Streptophyta > Magnoliopsida > Asparagales > Amaryllidaceae > Allium > Allium cepa. The sequence continues at coordinate 242,677,352 of CM060944.1, forward strand.
TCCGATATGTTTTTGGAAAATGAAAGTACCATAAGGCCTCCCCGCACACACAATGCAAGCGCACAATTGGAGGAGATTTCTCCTTATGATAGTCAAACATGCTTGATACGCAAAATCTTTTTAATATTATCATTAGTGCATAGTGTGGAAACATTTTGAAAGTATAATATTAATCTTAGCCAGCATACCACCATTATGGTATACTTGCTATAGCTACCAATTAAACGGCAGGTCGCCACGTAAGTAAAATGCAAGTTATATAACTAAAACCGTACAGGGCTCGTATTGTTTCTTTGGATTTCCAACAAATGGTCAGGCTAAGGAACTTCCTCACCGAATGGGAACGCCTTTGGAGGAACGCCCCGAGAACCTTACCGGTTCTCTGCCAACACAAGGCTGGGTTACCTCTGTAACTAGGTAACTACTAACATGAGTATGCCACCTTCCGGTCTAGACCGACCTTTATCCGAGGCGCCTCATCAACCAACAACCACATAGTAAATAATCTGGGCTCCATACCAGAATACCACTTCTAATAACCCACGCAAGTTAAACATCTGGGCTCCATACCAGATACCACTTTTTTTCCAGAAGGAAATGTACATACCCAGAGGGGCGCTACCCCCATAATCTTGCCGCATCGTTCCTGTTTCGATCATTTCCGGAGTGTGAGGTCCAACGAAGTCTCGTCGACAAAGCAACGCTTTTCACAAAAGCCATGCTTCGATCAACAAATGATCAGCAACACTTAGCATGCCACATTACCAAATTGGGAAGGTAACAACCCACATATTTATCGATTCTATATTTAAATATTTTATATAAATATTTTATTGTTCCTCGGATTTTGGTCCGAAAAGCTACTTTTTGCAAACAGTCGAATTAGGACTCGAGACCACCCCCATTGAGTTCAAAATGACGTTTGCGACCTTTTTGAGTATAAACTTCGATATGTTTGGAGTAAGTAGAATTTTGCTACTTTTCACTTAGGGCTTTGGGTTTAGGTTGGGTTCAGCCCAATGTTCTAACTTAATACCCCAAACTGAAACCCCCCTCTTCATTCACTCCCTCTTCATCTAATTTCAGTTCTAAAGAGATTAATGGTGGAAGAGAATGGGAAATAGAAATCCAAAACCCTAGTTTCCATTTGCAAATCAATTTCTAGCTCCAAACTTAAGAGAACCCATTGGTAAGCTTTCTCTTCATCTTCTCCAACTCATTCTCTCTTTGATTTCAGAAATGTCCTAAACCTAACTTAGGGAATGTTTCTCTTTTAAGCTTAGATTGAAGCTTCTTGAGTTGTTATTGAAGAGGAATTGATCTTAACTTGTTTTTAAAGCTTCTCCTTCATTGATTTGGGTTCAAAGGTGAGATTTTTAATCTCACATCTAAGTCTATGAATTATCTTCGATTGTTAGGTATGAATTCCTAACGCTTATTCTTGTGCAATTGCTTTTGGTTTGGATCGATTTGGTGAAAATTCCAATTTTTAGTGTTTTGAGTTCAATTCGTTAAAAATCCTAACTTTGATGTTTGAACATGTTTTTGGTGATGCATCGAGGAGCATATAGGGCTGGGTAGTCGATTGGCATAAACCCTTAGTGCCGTTGCTCGTGCGAATGCAATTTGATCGAGTTTGCACCTCTTTTGAAATAGGGCAGGGGAGTGCTGGCAACAGGTTTGGCCGACCGAGCCACTGGGCCGGTCGACCGCCTGCACCCAGGCACTTCCTGCCTTTGTTTGGAAGTGCCGGTTACAGGCTTCGGCCGACCGAGCCCCTGGGCCGGTCGACCGAGCCCCTGGGCCGGTCGACCGACCTGGTGCCCCGAGCACTTCCAACCCCTGGTTCGATCGACCGACTCAGGGAGTCCGGTCGACCGACCTGCTCCTATTTGCAACTATGCCTTTTTGCATAGTTGTTTGAATTTCCAACTTCAATCGATTCGTGTTGTTCCCCTTTTGTTGTTATCATTTATTATCGACTTTGATGACTTATTTTCTTCGGGAATTCTTGGAATATCCATTTCGATGGATTCAGTATCGATTTCTTGGATTTTATTCACTTCTTCAAATGTGAATTTTTATGATTGATTGTTTCCACAATCTTTTTTGTGATTTGTCACTTTAAAAAAAATATAAAGGTTTTCTATACTAGTAGTAAATATCAAAACTCTTTCTTCAAATGATTTCAACACTATTTTATTACAAAGCTCGTTTTCTCAAACCGATTTTCAATCTATTAGTATATACAAACCTTTACCTCACTCGTATGAGAAATCTAATTAAACGACTTAGTAAAACAAGTGGTATGGAACGCTTGTGTTTACTTCGTTGGTTGATTCTTGGACTTGTTCGATTGAAACTCTTGTGACAATTTTCTAGTGGAGATCTACAATTTGTTCGTAAATATTTAAGTTAAGCTAGTGGTTATGGGACATGAAGCTAAGCTCATATATTTACTAGCTTACTGTAATCGACACTTCTCTTTGATCATGACGATCATTTTATGGTTTAGACTAGCAATGTGCGATGTCTCTTTGTCTATGTGGAGGAATGTTCCTCATTTTATTGAGCTTCGTCTCATTTCTTTCATGGGTCGTACCTATCTAGGTGCGTCGATGTTTGTTTTCACATGGGTCGTACCTTTCTAGGTGCGTCGATGTTTATTTATGCATGGGGTGTACCTTTCTAGGTGCATCGATGTTATTTACTTCGTGGAGCAATCGGCACAATAAGACGGGACGTGGGGCGTATCTTTCTAGGTGCGGCGATGTTCGTCTATGCATGGGGCGTGTCTTTCTAGGTGCGTCGATGTTCGACTTTGCATGGGGTGTTTCTTTCTAGGTGCATCGATGTTAGACATTACATGGGGTGTATCTTTCTAGGTGCATCGATGTTTATTTATGCATGGGATGTATCTTTCTAGGTGCATCGATGTTTATTTGTGCATGGGGCATATCTTTCTAGGTGCGTCGATGCTAGAGCATGGGGCGTATCTTTCTAGGTGCGTCGATGTTCGACTATGCATGGGGCGTGTCTTTCTAGGTGCGTCGATGTCCAGTTTATGGGATTGGCCATCCTTTTATTGTGATTTCTGGATTTCGTGTGTTGATTTCTGGAATTTATGTTTCACCAACTTTTACGATTGGCATGGATATATATGTCATTTATTGTGGCTTGGTGAATGAAATTAGGAGTATGACATTCCTTTTTATCTTTGAGAAGATCTTTGCGATATTGATTAATCTCTTGTTGATTTTTCAATTACTTATTTATTACAGCTTGGTATCAGAGCCAATCCTCGGAACAATGTAGAATAATTTAACAAGGATCATTGTCCTAAGTCTTTCTTAGGAGTTGTGCCTTAGGATTTAATTCGAGTCTTCGTACCGATTCATCCTATTTTCTTTATGATTCCTTGTTTTATCTATCAAGATTGCTTGATATTCATTTTGAGAATAACTTTTTCCTCTTCTTTCTTTCTTTCTTAAAGAAGAGAAATGGTTAGACCAGGCCGTCCCAGCGCCGGTCAATCTAGTGCTACTCCTCAGGATGGAGTATTTATGACTGCCCAGCAGCTTCTTGATCTAGTAAAGAACGCTCAAGCAGCTGGTCCCAATCCAGAGCCTACTCATCCTAGATCCGGTTTTGCACGCTTGTGTAGAGACTATACCGATTTGGGTGGAAGGCCATTCAGGGGATCCGAGAGTGTTATAGAAATTCAAGCTTGGCTCAAATCATGCGATCACATCTTTTCTCGCATGATCCTTATTGACCTTCATCGAGTCCAAGTGGCTTCTAGCATGCTCCAAGAAAGAGCATTAGATTGGTATGAGCTTTTAGTTTCTGAAATCGTTGAAGCAGATCTCACTTGGGAGCAATTCCGGGAAAGATTCGAATTGAAATTTGTGCCGGAGGCTGAAAAGGTAACTTTGGCCCAGTTTTTTATTGACCTTGTTCAAGGTGAATCTTCTGTGACAGACTATGTCGCATCTTTCGAATCTTTGTCCAAATACGGGGTTGAATACATCAACACCCCATTGAAGAAAAATCAGAGATTTGTCTATGGCTTGAATAAGAATCTTAAGAAGCCATTACTTCTGAAACGTGAGGTTTCATTTGATCAGCTTGTTGAAATCGCTCTTCGTCTTGAAGAGGCCGATAGAGAAGGTGATGTTGAAGTTGTGTGTGCCAAACAAAACTTCAACAACATCATGAAGAGGCCTATTAAATTCAAAGGCCCCATTCCCAACAAGAAAGGGAGGCAAGAAACCCCGGTAGCAAAAGCACCTACCTCTAGTCGTGGACAATGCTACAATTGTGGTTCCATGAACCACTATGCAAGGGAGTGTCCGAAACCCCTCTTTTGTCGCTATTGCAAAAATTCGGATCACCATATTACTACATGTCCCGTACTTCAAAGTAAGAAGGAGGGAGAGCTCAATGTAGTGCAAGCTCCTGGTAACACTTCTCGTAGTCAAGGTATTTCTCATTTAATCCTTGATTACATTTAATTTGTGATCTTCTTATTTGAGTTCTTTTTGATATGGGATTCATCTCATTATTTTTATATCAAAAGAACTTGTGATTCTTCTTCTTTAAACATTTCTGGGCTTGAAGATTTCTTTAAGGATTTTGAATCCGGATGGGTCCGCCACACTCAATTTGCTTTCTATTGATGTCGAAATTATTTTATGTGATTTTTCTTTCCGAGCCGATTTTTACTTAGGCTTCGGAATTGATTTGTGCGATAGGATTGGCTTAATCATTAATGAAGCCTATATCCTATTTTCTCGAGTGGACTATTCATCTTTGACATTTTCTCTCTGTTAAGAAGATTTCTATTTTTTCTTGAGATTCCGATTTCAAATTTTTGAAGGCATCATTTTATTCTTTAAGCCCTCAAGATGAGAAAAGTGTTATTTCTCTTATCTAAATAATTTGTGAAACTTTTTCGGTATTTTTGAGTTTTTCTTAGGATTATCACCTAAGAAATCTTTTGTGTGGTGTTAAGGTCTTTCTAGTTCGACCTTGCCACCGATTTTCATTTGGCTACGAGTTGCGGGAGTTCGCATTCCATTTACCGCATTCCGCACTCGTTACGATTCTTATGAATGACTTATTTTGTCATTCAGTTTGTCCAGCTTATTTCATCCATTTTATAAATCGAATATTCTATGAATATTTCGATGAGACCATTCTTGTATATATTGATTTTGGATGAAAATAGTAATTTGAAATTTTGAAAATCTTTTTTATAAGATTTATTTATAAGTACAATTTGATTTTTGTTCTTAAAATGAACAAAGAACATTCTTAAAAGTTTTTAGAAACATGTTTATCATATTGAAGATGATTTTGTGATTGTATTGCCCGTTGAGTGTTTTAAGAATTCTGGTCGATGCGCTTGATCAACGTTATCGATAGGAATTTCCTAAACGCTTTGATGAGACAGTCAGACACAATATATTGACTTGTAAAAATGCAAATTTTTGTAGAAAGATTATTACATAAAGATAAACGTAATTTTGAAAGTTTTAACTTTTCAGGAAAGGAGATTATTTAAAAGAAATTCCTTCTTTTCGATACTCTTATTCTTGTGATTCCTGAAGGGGGAACCAAGACTTTGCTATTTTTACCGATACTAGTCGTATTGGTTTGGACGCCATTTTCTTGCAAAGGAGAACGTGCTATCACTTGTGCTTCTAAATCATTATAGCTTATCGAGACTAGATATGCCACTCATGATCTAGTGCTCGCGGCTATTGTTTTACTTTTGGAATTTGGCATCATCATATTTGGATAAGAAATTTGTTCTCCACCTTGATCATAAATCTTTGGAATATTTATTTTCTCATAAGGAACTTCATGTTGACTCGAGTTCCTGGCATCTTATGATCTTGATATTCTTTCTATTCCCGAAGGGGAAATCATGTTGCCAATACGTTTTGTCGTAGGCAACAAGTGTTGATTCTTTGATGATGTCTGAATGGAATTATCTTTTTATCAAGTTCATCGAACGTTTTGATATACTTCGTTTTATTGAGCTTTATCTCATTCCTTTTATGGACTAGTGTCCGATGATCTTTTATGGTGTTCGGTTCATCGGAGGTATTGTTATTATAATACATCGATGTTCCATCTTATCTGGATCAATGGATGTACCATTATTTTACTACATCGTTGTTCCGGTTTATCGGCTCATTGGACGTACCGTTTTTGTACTACGTCGGTGTTCCAAAATTATTCGGGCTTTGGTTCATTGGGCGTACCGTTTTTGTACTACGCTGATGTTCCAAATTATTTGAGTTTCTGGTTCCTCGGGCGCACTGTTATTATACTACGTCGTTGCACCAACTCAATTTTCTGCTATTCTTGATGTTCTCCACGTCTTTTATCTACGTAAATGCCTTAGGGATTCCGATTTTTATTCTTGTGCCCAGTGATATTGTGGAAATTGAAGTTTCACCAGATTTGATTTATGAGCAACATTCCATTCGCATCATTGCTTCGGAGGTTGAGCGCCTTCGGAATAAAGATATTCTTCTTGTGAAGAGTTCAATGGTTCTCAAATCTTAGGGATTACTCTTGGGAATCTAGAGAATTCATCGAGCGATCCCGTTCGTGCTAACTCTTTCGTGCTCTTTGTGGTGAACTTCTTATTTCAATTTTCTTTTGTGTTGATATGCTTTTATGGTTGTTACTCTTTATTTTCTTCTTAAGTATTGCGAGGACGCAATTTCTTTAAGGAGGGGAGTCTGTAACAACCCGCATATTTATCGATTCTATATTTAAATATTTTATTTAAATATTTTATCTTTCGTCGGATTTTGGTCCGAAAAGCTACTTTTTGCAAACAGTCGAATTGGGACTCGAGACCACCCCCATTGAGTTCAAAATGACGTTTGCGACTTTTTCGAGTATAAACTTCGATATGTTTGGAGTTAGTAGAATTTTGCTACTTTTCACTTAGGGCTTTGGGTTTAGGTTGGGTTCAGCCCAATGTTCTAACTTAATACCCCAAACTGAAACCCCCCTCTTCATTCACTCCCTCTTCATCTAATTTCAGTTCTAAAGAGATTAATGGTGGAAGAGAATGGAAAATAGAAATCCAAAAGCCTAGTTTCCATTTGCAAATCAATTTCTAGCTCCAAACTCAAGAGAACCCATTGGTAAGCTTTCTCTTCATCTTCTCCAACTCATTCTCTCTTTGATTTCAGAAATGTCCTAAACCTAACTTAGGGAATGTTTCTCTTTTAAGCTTAGATTGAAGCTTCTTGAGTTGTTATTGAAGAGGAATTGATCTTAGCTTGTTTTTAAAGCTTCTCCTTCATTGATTTGGGTTCAAAGGTGAGATTTTTAATCTCACATCTAAGTCTATGAATTATCTTCGATTGTTAGGTATGAATTCCTAACGCTTATTCTTGTACAATTGCTTTTGGTTTGGATCGATTTGGTGAAAATTCCAATCTTTAGTGTTTTGAGTTCAATTCGTTAAAAATCCTAACTTTGATGTTTGAACATGTTTTTGGTGATGCATCGAGGAGCATATAGGGTCGGGTAGTCGATTGGCATAAACCCTTGGCGCCGTTGCTCGTGCGAATGCAATTTGATCGAGTTTGCACCTCTTTTGAAATAGGGCAGGGGAGTGCTGGCAACAGGTTCGGCCGACCGAGCCACTGGGCCGGTCGACCGACCTTCTACCCAGGCACTTCCTGCCTCTGTTTGGAAGTGCCGGTTACAGGCTTCGGCCGACCGAGCCCCTGGGCCGGTCGACCGACCTGGTGCCCCAAGCACTTCCAACCCCTGGTTCGGTCAACCGACTCAGGGAGTCCGGTCGACCGACCAGCTCCTATTTGCAACTATGCCTTTCTGCCTAGTTGTTTGAATTTCCAACTTCAATCGATTCGTGTTGTTCCCCTTTTGTTGTTATCATTTATTATCGACTTTATGACTTATTTTCTTCGGGAATTCTTGGAATATCCATTTCGATGGATTCGGTATCGATTTCTTGGATTTTATTCACTTCTTCGAATGTGAATTTTTGTGATTGATTGTTTACACAATCTTCTTTGTGATTTGTCACTTTAAAAAAATATAAATGTTTTCTATACTAGTAGTAAATATCAAAACTCTTTCTTCAAATGATTTCAACACTATTTTATTACAAAGCTCGTTTTCTCAAACCGATTTCCAATCTATTAGTATATACAAACCTTTACCTCACTCGTATGAGAAATCTAATTAAACGACTTAGTAAAACAAGTGGTATAAAACGCTTGCGTTTACTTCGTTGGTTGATTCTTGGACTTGTTCGATTGAAACTCTTGTGACAATTTTCTAGTGGAGATCTACAATTTGTTCGTAAATATTTAAGTTAAGCTAGTGGTTATGGGACATGAAGCTAAGCTCATATATTTACTAGCTTACTGTAATCGACACTTCTCTTCGATCATGACGATCATTTTATGGTTTAAACTAGCAATGTGCGATGTCTCTTTTTCTATGTGCAGGAATGTTCCTCATTTTGTTGAGCTTCTTCTCATTTCTTTCATGGGTCGTACCTATCCAGGTGCGTCGATGTTTGTTTACACATGGGTCGTACCTTTCTAGGTGCGTCGATGTTTATTTATGCATGGGGTGTACCTTTCTAGGTGCATCGATGTTATTTACTTCGTGGAGCAATCGACTCAATAAGTCGGGACGTGGGGCGTATCTTTCTAGGTGCGTCGATGTTCGTCTATGCATGGGGCGTGTCTTTCTAGGTGCGTCGATGTTCGACTTTGCATGGGGTGTATCTCTCTAGGTGCATCAATGTTAGACATTACATGGGGTGTATCTTTCTAGGTGCATCAATGTTTATTTATGCATGGGATGTATCTTTCTAGGTGCATCGATGTTTATTTGTGCATGGGGCGTATCTTTCTAGGTGCGTCGATGCTAGAGCATGGGGCGTATCCTTCTAGGTGCGTTGATGTTCGACTGTGCATGGGGCGTGTAACGACCCAAAAATTTTATTAATTAAAATTTGAATATAGAATTAATTTTAAATATTAATAAGTGAATTTATAGGTCGAATAAAATTTTATTTCGAATAATTGGATTTAATTGGACAATTAAATCAATAATTTAATATGTTAAATTATGGAAATAATTGAAAAATTGAGTTAAATATGATTGAAAATGATTTGTAAAATTTTATTTTATCATGTTGAAGTTAGAACGATATTTTAGAACTTTTAAAATCGAATAAAAAGTTAATTTGTGAAAATTGAATATTTTAATATTAAAATCGACTAGTGAAAATAGCCAATTTTTGAACGGTCTCAGAATTAAACGAAACCAGTTCCATTGGATCCGTAATAGTTAGTTATTACCGGATTTCAATTTTCGTGTCAATCGGAGTTATCGTTTGATCGTAGCAGCTCGAAACGCATCGAATTATTTTTAATTTTAATTTGGCGAGTTAAAATAGCCATTTTTCAAAAAGTCTCGGATTTCGACGAAACTAGTTTCATCGGATCCGTAATGTGATATTATTGTAAGGTTTCAAATTTCGTGTCAATTGGATTTACCGTTTGTCTGGTACAAATTAAAACGCCTAGAAAATCGTTTAAATCGATTTAATTTGAATTGAACGTTTATTGCCATAACTCGCACAGATGTCCGAATTAGCTTTCGAAACCTATTCCATTGTGTCCGGAACGCGGGGTAAACCCTTGAAACGCTGGTTACGGCGCATAAATCGGAGTTCGGAATTCCCGGATGAATAGTGTTCGATTTTTCCTATAAATAGACCAACCACCCTCACAAAAATTAAAAAAAAATAAATATAAAACCCTAATCTAAACGCAGCCGCCAGCAAGCAATGGATGGCCGAAAATCACCATTGTTTTTCTTCAATTATCTTTCAATCCTTCAATCGTTTCAAGAATCTTCCAACTAGAAGATTGTAGAGCACACCGAGATCTACCAATCCAACGGTTGTGATTGGAAACGGAGCTGTAAATTGATGGGAATCATGCCACAAAGGCCGCGCGTTCATTCTCGTTTTTCGTGCATATGAGTTGACCGAGTTTGGCCGCACCCAGGCCGAGCATGGAGGTGATGGAGGCGCATCTCGTGGTGGCGACGTGATGAAGTTTCATCGAGTATTGATGATGAAAATTTAAACCCTAGATGGGCGTGTGTTGGGTTGTGTTGCGTGTTTCATAGCCTGGAGATGTTTGCGCGTTGGAGAAGATGGATAGCGCACGGTGGAGATTGCTGAGGGATGGATCTAACGGTGATAATTGAGCTAGGTTGAAAATTTTAAGTTATGTTGTAAATTAGTTAGTTATAAAATCGTGTATCTTTGAAAAATCATAACTTTTTCATACGAGGTCGAAAACGCGCGAAACTAGGTGCGTTGGAATCGTATGGACGAGCACTACGCGATGCAATTAGATTGGAGTCGTTTGGAGTTAGTGAGAATTTTGGGTAAAATTAAACGCGCGTTTAATTTTATTCGAAATAAATCGCTAAAACGAAATTGAAATCAAGGTGAGAACTTCTCACTCAATCGAATCAGTTTCGATTTTATTTTAAATAGTTAGATTTAAAATATTTGAATGCATGTTTGAATGATGATTGTTATCTATTGATTGTTAAAATAGACATTATGCGCCGTTAGTGAGCGGATGTTATTTATTAAAAACATATACCGCGAATATTTCATAAACAGTGAAATTGGAATTATATACAGTATCAATATATATATATATATATTGGCATATGTATATATTGAAGTTGTTGATTCCCCGCATTTTTTAGCGGATGAGACCCTATTGCGCCGTCTATTAAGCGGATAATATTTTAAATCCCATATACCACGATAATTTCGTACTGGAGCGAAATTGGTATTGTGCTAATATTTGTGGATGCAGGAAAACAGGTTGGAGGGATCCAACTGGATTCCTCAACAGTATTTATTTGAATTCAGATATTTTGATATTTGATGGATTATCATATCGATATATGATATTGTTGTTGTCGTGATTGACTATTTGGTATGTAGCATCATTGGACCAAATTTGGAATTTTAAAAGGATTTAAAAGTGATTTTTGAAAGTATACGTTTATAAAATAGTTTTGGAATTGATCCATTTTAAATAAATAAACGTTATAAATTTTAATGTTATAAAAATTTTGATTTTTGAGAAATACGGTTAAAAGTTGATTTTTGAAAATATGGGATTAATGATTTTATAAAATAGTTAAATCGGGATTAATTGAATTTATTATGAAAAGTTGAAATATAGGATTTATAAAATTTAATTATTTTATGAATCAAAATAGTGAAATTATAAAGGAGATTAAAGATGTTTTAAAATAATAGTATAAATTGATTTTATAAAGGATTTATAAATGGATATTTATAAATTGAAATATTGACATTATAAAACGAGTTTTTATAAGTGTTTGAATGAAGTGAAAATGGATTGCAGGAGTAAATGGAATTTATAAAATTATAAATGGTGAAGTTATAAATGAAATTTATAAATAGTAAGATTTATAAATTTTGTGAAATTATTAAAGAATATATTTGGATAAATAATTGAATCTTATAAGTTATAAGATTTATAATTATGATGTTCAAAGGAACGATTTTTCAAATAAATAAATTATAAGTATTTCACTTATGATATGAACTTTTGTTTTATAATTGAGATATAAAGTGAATAGGTTAATAAGAAATTTATAAAGGAAGTAGTTATAAAACAAATAGAAATAGAATTTATAAACGTTGTTTTATAAAATTCGCAAACAACTTATTTTGATAAGTAAATTGTTGAAACTTATTTATGGAGTTATATTCACATTTTTGACTGTGAATAATCCTTTGAAATAAAATGAATGGAAGTGATGAAAGTTGTTAACGTAGTATATTCATGTTTTTGAATAGTGAATAATATGTTAAAGAATTTGTTTTGAATGTGATGTTTTAAATAGAATTAAAACGATCTAACGATGTTTTAAAATGTGTTGAGATTCGAAACCATAGATTTCAACATTCATTGTTGAAATAGACGTTTTCGAGAAATAGAAGGAAATAGTGGACTATAACACTGTTGTTATAGTAAATGATTTCCGAAAGGAAATGTTTTGTATAGTATTGGGATTTATATATCTATCTTAATTTCGAATCCCTATACTAGTGATTTTGGGTTGTCGTAACGATGTTTTACGCGACATTTGTTTTGGCCCAAATAAATATGTTTAAGAGAATGATTTCCTTAAAGAATGAAATATATACTTAATTTCGATTGAAGTATATTGAATATTTTCTAAGTGTTGAAAATAAATAAATTCTGTGAATTACTTATGAATAAGTGAGTATGGAAATGTTTTCCAATATAAAGTGAATATCTTAAGAATTTATCTTTTTGAAGATAAATTAAAATGAATAATTGAAGTCGTATATTCATGAATATTTTGGAATGTAAATTCACTATTGAATTTATAAAAGGAAGTGGAATTTGTTTAAAAATAAATATTGATTTATTTTTGAAGTATTGAAAATTATATATCTTGTAAAGATATTTTGGAAAATAAATAATTTGGAAAATTATTTGGAATCTGGTGATGTTGTGCATATCCATTGATAGTTCAATAACCAACTATCAATATTTCCCTTTGAATGGGTAATTGATGTGAATTGTTTGAATTTGAATGCCACACTTATTTTTGAATAAGCGCTCACTATTCGGGTTAACGGGGAAAGGACCATGGGGTCGTATAACCCATTCCGAATATGTGATACGTCGTTATGAATTGCATTTGATGACCGGTGTTGAAGACCGAGTATTTGCGAAAGCGATAGGATGACCTATCGATTGTCTCTGCACTGGGTAGCTCCTGGTATAGAGATTCCCTAAGTGATGGGAAATTCGATCGGGATTGTGAATACCCGGATTGCAAGGGCTTCGTGAAAAGTGCCTTCGGTTTTGTTCGAGCCCGGAACAGACTTGTATGGATTGTATGTATGACATTACAAATTGAGATATAAAGCCGATTTCATTCAAATATATTTCTGTTGGTGGCGGAGAATTTATTCTTTTAGCTTAACACCCTTCTTTGAGACGTACGAGCTTAGAGGTTATGTAGTTGAAGGTTATCAGCGATATATTCCCAATTTGGTAATGTGACATGCTGAGTGTTGCTGTGAAATGATCATTGTGTTGATTATTTTTGATAGGATCGTTTATTTGATCGTCTATCTTGGTGATCATTTCTATGATCATTTGTTGACCCAAAGCATGGCTCTTGTATAAAGTATGTTTTTGTGGACGTGACTTCGTCGAGCCTCACACCCCGTGAATGGTCAAAACAGGAAAGATGCGGCAAGGTTATGAGGGGTAGCTCCCTTTAAGGTATGTGCATTTCCTTCTGGAAAAGGGTGGTATCATGGTATGGAGCCCAGATACTTACTCATGTTGAAAACACTTTGTTATGATTGTGTGAATTGATTACGAGCGCTCGGTGAAAGGTCCCAAAGGACCGGGGGATGGCATACTCGTGTAGTAGTTACCTAGTGATAAAGGTAACCCGGCCTTGTGTTGGCAGAGAGCTGGTTAAGTTCTCGGGACGTCCATCCAGAGGCGTTTCCATGTGGCAATGGGAAGTTTCTTGGCCTGATCATTCATTGGAAATCCAATTCCCAATACGAAACTTTGTACGGTATTAGTTGTAGAACCTGCCATTTACTTATGGTGGTCACCACTGTTTGGATGGTAGCTATAGTAGGCATAGTTCGGAATGTCTATGCTGGCTAAGATTTATATTCTACTTTCGAAATGAAATTTTTCTACACTATGCACTAATAATAATATCAAATGTTCTTTTTAAATGCGTATCAAGCATCTTTGACTATCATAAGGAGAAATCTCCTCCGATTCTGCGTTTGCATTGTGTGTGTGTGCGGGAGGCCTTATGGTAGTCTCATTTTTAAAAGCATTGCGAATTGACTTTAAAATTATTCCTCTACTTTGATTTTAAAGATAAATAAACTGTTTTGAGTTCTCACACCAGTCACATGACTGACTCGGAGTTTATTGTTTTCCTTCCTAAACTCTGGGTGCCCACCAATTTCCACACGGGCAGTCAAGAGTTAAGGTTTATCAGGAGTTGCAGGAGGCAAGCTGGATGGCATGGCGTAATTACTAGTATATAGTATTTCTTTTTCGCTGTTTGTTGTTGTTATACACTCTGATGATATGATGTAATGAAACGTAATGTATAAAATGTAATAACTGATATAGTTCTTTGTTTAAAGATTATTCATTTATTATTATATGTTGTTCCGCTGCGAATTGTGAGATTCTGATATTGTTGTGTTTTTTTCTGTTCCGTTCTATTTTCTACTTTCTTTTTCTTCTCTTTTCTTTTCTTAAACCCTCAGTGTTCGGTTTTCCGTCGTTCGATTGCTCGGCAGTCGATAAAGTGAGTATCGATGTTGAATTTTCGGAAGACGAAGAATCGGGTCCTGACAATGTGGTATCAGAGCATATGGTTAAGCGACAACCATGGTTCTGTTGGGTGTTACTCATTAGAGATAGAGTCAGTAGTACTCTAGGTTGAGTTTGAGTGTAATAATAGCTATGAAAGCGTATTTGTTAGTGAATATAAAATTGTTTTGTATTGTGTTGACTTATCGGTTGATTGTTTATAGATTTCGGTCGATGTAGTCTAGCTAACTATCGTAGAAAGGGGTTTCTAAACTCTTAAACAAGATAAACCGACACAATATTGTTTTAAGTTGGGTAAATGAAATAATTTTTACCTTAATTATATTTTTATATATAAAGGAATAATTTTTTAGAATTATTAAAGTGTAAATAAGTTGTTTGAATAATCTAAGTAAAAGAATTATTGTATAAGCAAAAGAATTATAAAAATTGAATTATAGTTAAAGTGATTTACAATTGTGAAATAAACTTATATATATAAGAAGTGAAACTATATGAATATATTTATGAATATGAGTTGTAAATGAAAATGAATTTAAAGTTAAATGGAAGTATAACTTAAGAGAAGTTGAATGAAGTTGATATAGGTATCAAAGTAAATTAATAAAGTTAAGTGATAAATGTGAACTTGAGTTTTATAAATGAAATTCAACTTTTGTAATTGAATTGAATTAATGGATTAAATGCTAATAAAATGAATGTGAATAATTGATATGGAATAATGAATGTAAGTGTTAATTCATTAAAATCTAATGTTATTGGAAGTTGAATAGTTGAATGTAAATCAATTTAATTAAACCAAATTGAATGAATATATGCAAAGGAATTTGGTTGTAATTGATATACATTGGTTGATATATGATTGTTAGTTGATTGTATATAATTCATTAAGTGTTAATGAAATTGGAAGCTAAAGTAATTAAAATCCAATTGGAAGTTAAGTGAACCTTAAATAGAATTGAATTTGATTTGGAAATGAACCAACTTGAATATGAATTAGTAAATATAAACTAATTGAGAATGAATGTTAGTAAAAACATCCACTGTTAATAAATCAAATGTGATTAAATTGAAAACCAATTCATTGAATATTAATGAGAATATGAATGAATATTTATTGGTTATGAATGCTAATTGGTTGATGGTTGAATATATTGCTTTTATAGCATTTGCTATGTTGGCATATATAGTTATTATGTTGCTATATGATGTATATTGATATTATTATCTATATGCATGATTCTCATGTTGCTTGTTGAGTGTTTAGTAGGTGCGGATCGCGTTTGCTTCGCATTTGGAGCTCGCTTTCGCGCTATATTAGCCGTATAGGCTTGCTAATAAAATATAAGGTACATATCTCGGATTACATACCGTACTTTTACATTTTTTTCCCCTTCGGGATGCCTCATTACTTGATGAGATGTATATTTGTGATATATATATACTGTCATTTTTTTTTTCGGATCGAGCCGCGCAAAGGAGACTATGGCGAATTTTTCCGAAAATTTAAGGCGTTAGAATATTTTTGAGAAAATTGGAAATTTTTTGAAAACTTAAATTTTGATTTGGAGTTGAAAGTTAAACAATAGTAATTGTTTTTGAAAAGATAACTAAGTATGATTTGAAAACTTAGTAAGTTATTGTAAGAAATTTAACTATGGATTTTGGGAAAGTTAATAAATTCTATAACTTTTCATACTTAATAATTTCGAGGACGAAATTCTTTTAAGGGGGGAAGATTGTAACGACCCAAAAATTTTATTAATTAAAATTTGAATATAGAATTAATTTTAAATATTAATAAGTGAATTTATAGGTCGAATAAAATTTTATTTCGAATAATTGGATTTAATTGGATAATTAAATCAATAATTTAATATGTTAAATTATGGAAATAATTGAAAAATTGAGTTAAATATGATTGAAAATGATTTGTAAAATTTTATTTTATCATGTTGAAGTTAGAACGATATTTTAGAACTTTTAAAATCGAATTAAAAGTTAATTTGTGAAAATTGAATATTTTAATATTAAAATCGACTAGTGAAAATAGCCAATTTTTGAACAGTCTCAGAATTAAACGAAACTAGTTCCATTGGATCCGTAATAGTTAGTTATTACCGGATTTCAATTTTCGTGTCAATCGGAGTTATCGTTTGGTCGTAGCAGCTCGAAACGCATCGAATTATTTTTAATTTTAATTTGGCGAGTTAAAATAGCCATTTTTCAAAAAGTCTCGGATTTCGACGAAACCAGTTTCATCGGATCCGTAATGTGATATTATTGTATGGTTTCAAATTTCGTGTCAATCGGATTTACCGTTTGTCCGGTACAAATTAAAACGCCTAGAAAATCGTTTAAATCGATTTAATTTAAATTGAACGTTTATTGCCATAACTCGCACAGATGTCCGAATTAGCTTTCGAAACCTGTTCCATTGTGTCCGGAACGCAGGGTAAACCCTAGAAACGCTGGTTGCGGCGCGTAAATCGGAGTTCAGAATTCCCGGATGAATAGTGTTCGATTTTTCCTATAAATAGACCAACCACCCTCACAAAAATTAAAAAAAAATAAATATAAAACCCTAATCTAAACGCAGCCGCCAGCAAGCAATGGATGGCCGAAAATCACCATTGTTTTTCTTCAATTATCTTTCAATCCTTCAATCGTTTCAAGAATCTTCCAACTAGAAGATTGTAGAGCACACCGAGATCTACCAATCCAACGGTTGTGATTGGAAACGGAGCTGTAAATTGATGGGAATCATGCCACAAAGGCCGCGCGTTCATTCTCGTTTTTCGTGCATATGAGTTGACCGAGTTTGGCCGCACCCAGGCCGAGCATGGAGGTGATGGAGGCGCATCTCGTGGTGGCGACGTGATGAAGTTTCATCGAGTATTGATGATGAAAATTTAAACCCTAGATGGGCGTGTGTTGGGTTGTGTTGCGTGTTTCATAGCCTGGAGATGTTTGCGCGTTGGAGAAGATGGATAGCGCACGGTGGAGATTGCTGAGGGATGGATCTAACGGTGATAATTGAGCTAGGTTGAAAATTTTAAGTTATGTTGTAAATTAGTTAGTTATAAAATCGTGTATCTTTGAAAAATCATAACTTTTTCATACGAGGTCGAAAACGCGCGAAACTAGGTGCGTTGGAATCGTATGGACGAGCACTACGCGACGCAATTGGATTGGAGTCGTTTGGAGTTAGTGAGAATTTTGGGTAAAATTAAACGCGCGTTTAATTTTATTCGAAATAAATCGCTAAAACGAAATTGAAATCAAGGTGAGAACTTCTCACTCAATCGAATCAGTTTCGATTTTATTTTAAATAGTTAGATTTAAAATATTTGAATGCATGTTTGAATGATGATTGTTATCTATTGATTGTTAAAATAGACATTATGCGCTGTTAGTGAGCGGATGTTATTTATCAAAAACATATACCGCGAATATTTCATAAACAGTGAAATTGGTATTATATATAGTATCAATATATATATATTGGCATATGTATATATTGCAGTTGTTGATTCCCCGCATTTTTTAGCGGATGAGACCCTATTGCGCCGTCTATTAAGCGGATAATATTTTAAATCCCATATACCGCGATAATTTCGTACTGGAGCGAAATTGGTATTGTGCTAATATTTGTGGATGCAAGAAAACAGGTTGGAGGGATCCAACTGGATTTCTCAACAGTATTTATTTGAATACAGATATTTTGATATTTGATGGATTATCATATCAATATATGATATCGTTGTTGTCGTGATTGACTATTTGGTATGTAGCATCATTGGACCAAATTTGGAATTTTAAAAGGATTTAAAAGTGATTTTTGAAAGTATACGTTTATAAAATAGTTTTGGAATTGATCCATTTTAAGTAAATAAACGTTATAAATTTTAATGTTATAAAAATTTTGATTTTTGAGAAATACGGTTAAAAGTTGATTTTTGAAAATATGGGATTAATGATTTTATAAAATAGTTAAATCGGGATTAATTGAATTTATTATGAAAAGTTGAAATATAGGATTTATAAAATTTAATTATTTTATGAATCAAAATAGTGAAATTATAAAGGAGATTAAAGATGTTTTAAAATAATAGTATAAATTGATTTTATAAAGGATTTATAAATGGATATTTATAAATTGAAATATTGACATTATAAAACGAGTTTTTATAAGTGTTTGAATGAAGTGAAAATGGATTGCAGGAGTAAATGGAATTTATAAAATTATAAATGGTGAAGTTATAAATGAAATTTATAAATAGTAAGATTTATAAATTTTGTGAAATTATTAAAGAATATATTTGGATAAATAATTGAATCTTATAAGTTATAAGATTTATAATTATGATGTTCAAAGGAACGATTTTTCAAATAAATAAATTATAAGTATTTCACTTATGATATGAACTTTTGTTTTATAATTGAGATATAAAGTGAATAGGTTAATAAGAAATTTATAAAGGAAGTAGTTATAAAACAAATAGAAATAGAATTTATAAACGTTGTTTTATAAAATTCGCAAACAATTTATTTTGATAAGTAAATTGTTGAAACTTATTTATGGAGTTATATTCACATTTTTGACTGTGAATAATCCTTTGAAATAAAATGAATGGAAGTGATGAAAGTTGTTAACGTAGTATATTCACGTTTTTGAATAGTGAATAATATGTTAAAGAATTTGTTTTGAATGTGATGTTTTAAATAGAATTAAAACGATCTAACGATGTTTTAAAATGTGTTGAGATTCGAAACCATAGATTTCAACATTCATTGTTGAAATAGACGTTTTCGAGAAATAGAAGGAAATAGTGGACTATAACACTGTTGTTATAGTAAATGATTTCCGAAAGGAAATGTTTTGTATAGTATTAGGATTTATATGTCTATCTTAATTTCGAATCCCTATACTAGTGATTTTGGGTTGTCGTAACGATGTTTTACGCGACATTCGTTTTGGCCCAAATAAATATGTTTAAGAGAATGATTTCCTTAAAGAATGAAATATATACTTAATTTCGATTGAAGTATATTGAATATTTTCTAAGTGTTGAAAATAAATAAAATCTGTGAATTACTTATGAATAAGTAAGTATGGAAATGTTTTCCAATATAAAGTGAATATCTTAAGAATTTATCTTTTTGAAGATAAATTGAAATGAATAATTGAAGTCGTATATTCATGAATATTTTGGAATGTAAATTCACTATTGAATTTATAAAAGGAAGTGGAATTTGTTTAAAAATAAATATTGATTTATTTTTGAAGTATTGAAAATTATATATCTTGTAAAGATATTTTGGAAAATAAATAATTTGGAAAATTATTTGGAATCTGGTGATGTTGTGCATATCCATTGATAGTTCAATAACCGACTATCAATATTTCCCTTTGAATGGGTAATTGATGTGAATTGTTTGAATTTGAATGCCACACTTATTTTTGAATAAGCGCTCACTATTCGGGTTAACCGGGAAAGGACCATGGGGTCGTATAACCCATTCCGAATATGTGATACGTCGTTATGAATTGCATTTGATGACCGGTCTTGAAGACCGGGTATTTGCGAAAGCGATAGGATGACCTATCGATTGTCTCTGCACTGGGTAGCTCCTGGTATAGAGATTCCCTAAGTGATGGGAAATTCGATCGGGATTGTGAATACCCGGATTGCAAGGGCTTCGTGAGAAGTGCCTTCGGTTTTGTTCGAGCCCGGAACAGACTTGTATGGATTGTATGTCCGACATTACAAATTGAGATATAAAGCCGATTTCATTCAAATATATTTCTGTTGGTGGAGGAGAATTTATTCTTTTAGCTTAACACCCTTCTCTGAGACGTACGAGCTTAGAGGTTATGTAGTTGAAGGTTATCAGCGATATATTCCCAATTTGGTAATGTGACATGCTGAGTGTAGCTGTGAAATGATCATTGTGTTGATTATTTGTGATAGGATCGTTTATTTGATCGTCTATCTTGGTGATCATTTATATGATCATTTGTTGACCCAAAGCATGTCTTTTGTATAAAGTATGTTTTTGTGGACGTGACTTCGTCGAGCCTCACACCCCGTGAATGGTCAAAACAGGAAAGATGCGGCAAGGTTATGAGGGTAGCTCCCTTTAGGGTATGTGCATTTCCTTCTGGAAAAGGGTGGTATCATGGTATGGAGCCCAGATACTTACTCATGTTGAAAACACTTTGTTATGATTGTGTGAATTGATTATGAGCGCTCGGTGAAAGGTCCCAAAGGACCGGGGGATGGCATACTCGTGTAGTAGTTACCTAGTGATAAAGGTAACCCGGCCTTGTGTTGGCAGAGAGCTGGTTAAGTTCTCGGGACGTCCATCCAGAGGCGTTTCCATGTGGCAATGGGAAGTTCCTTGGCCTGATCATTCGTTGGAAATCCAATTCCCAATACGAAACTTTGTACGGTATTAGTTGTAGAACCTGCCATTTACTTATGGTGGTCAACACTGTTTGGATGGTAGCTATAGTAGGCATAGTTCGGAATGTCTATGCTGGCTAAGATTTATATTCTACTTTCGAAATGAAATTTTTCTACACTATGCACTAATAATAATATCAAATGTTCTTTTTAAATGCGTATCAAGCATCTTTGACTATCATAAGGAGAAATCTCCTTCGATTCTGCGTTTGCATTGTGTGTGTGTGCGGGAGGCCTTATGGTAGTCTCATTTTTAAAAGCATTGCGAATTGACTTTAAAAATATTCCTCTACTTTGATTTTAAAGATAAATAAACTGTTTTGAGTTCTCACACCAGTCACATGACTGACTCGGAGTTTATTGTTTTCCTTCCTAAACTCTGGGTGCCCACCAATTTCCACACGGGCAGTCAAGAGTTAAGGTTTATCAGGAGTTGCAGGAGGCAAGCTGGATGCCATGGCGTAATTACTAGTATATAGTATTTCTTTTCCGCTGTTTGTTGTTGTTATACACTCTGATGATATGATGTAATGAAATGTAATGTATAAAATGTAATAACTGATATAGTTCTTTGTTTAAAGATTATTCATTTATTATTATATGTTGTTCCGCTGCGAATTGTGAGATTCTGATATTGTTGTGTTTTTTTCTGTTCCGTTCTATTTTCTACTTTCTTTTCCCTCCATTTTCTACCTTATCTATTTTCTGTTTTTTCTGTCTTTTTCTTCTCTTTACTTTTCTTAAACCCTCAGTGTTCGGTTTTCCGTCGTTCGATTGCTCGGCAGTCGATAAAGTGAGTATCGATGTTGAATTTTCGGAAGACGAAGAATCGGGTCCTGACAGGGCGTGTCTTTCTAGGTGCGTCGATGTCCAGTTTATGGGATTGGCCATCCTTTTATTGTGATTTCTGGATTTCGTGTGTTGATTTCTAGAATTTATGTTTCACCAACTTTTACGATTGGCATGGATATATATGTCATTTATTGTGGCTTGGTGAATGAAATTAGGAGTACGACATTCCTTTTTATCTTTAAGAAGATCTTTGCGATAGTGATTAATCTCTTATTGATTTTTCAATTAGTTATTTATCACAGCTTGGCATTGTGATTATTATACATTTAGTCATATCTCTTATTCTATATCATTTCTTCTGATATATATAACTAGACTGATCCGTTTATTATTTTCTTATTAAATAATACTCAGGTTAGACCGAGATGTTACAGGTGCTTCTGCTTGACTTCTCATCCAGGATCATTACTCTGACTTTTGGCTAACTACTTAGATTAGTAGTTTATTTTGTTGTATACACTTGAGATATGGACTCATAGTTGTATTCTTTTGTATAGCACGTGTTGCTATTCTTTTGTATTATTGTGGATCTTATTTTACCACTACTCTGATATACACTTTCATGTGTTATATTCATATCTATTTCCGCCTTTGTGATATGAATTATCTGTGACTGATTTGTGTTATGTTTATTTCTATATTTGTTTCCGAAGACCTTTATAGCCACTGTGTAGTATCTTTGAGTTTGTGTCGGTATGTCGGATTTCCTCTTGAGATGAAAAGTTATATTTTTATCTGGCATATCGGTACTCGCACAAAGCAATTATACAGATGGTCGCTCCTCAACAGCCTTATTCTCCGTGCTAGTTGACAGCATTACACCGTAGTGTTCTTGGCTAGCGTGGGTATAGAGGTGGGGCGTCACAGGGAATATATCACTAGTAACCATCTACTACATAACCTCTAAGATCGTACGTCTCAAAGGAGGGTGTTAAGCTAAGAGGAAAAATTCTCCGCCACCAACAGAAATGTATTTGATAGAAACCAGCTTTACATCTCAAAGTGTAACATCAGATACACATCCATACTAGTCCGTTCCAGGTTTGAACGGAACCGAAGGTTCTTCATAGAAGCTCTTCCAAATCTGAATATTCACTATTCACGTCCTAAGTCCCTATCACAAAGGGTGATATAATCTCTATACCGGAGCAACTCAATGCAGAGACATTCGACAGGTAATCCTTTTGTTTTCGAAAATACCCGGTCTTCAATCACCGTCTTTAAATGCAATCCCATTTCGTTGTATCATTAGTCGGAATGGGTTTTATGACACAAAGTCCTCTCCCGGCTAATCCGAATAATGAGCGCTTATTTTAAAATAAGTGTTACATTCAGATTTCAAGTAAATCACGAAAAATTTCCACTTTGATTTTTTAAACAAAAGATCCATCACAAAGATTCGATGTGGATTTCGGATAACCATTTGAAATCCAACTCCCGGTCGCATCGAAATTCAAATGCCATTCAAACGCCAATATTAATAGTGAGTTATTTAACTATCAATCAATATTCACAAAAATCACCAAACTTTAAATAATTTTCCCTAAACTATTTATTTTCAAAATATCTTCGCAAGATATATTTTAACACTTCAATACTTTGAAGACAAATTTCAAATCACTTTCCTCATGTGGAATATATTTTCAAATATTGTTTATTTCCACTGAAATTTTTGCCGAGTCCGAATACTTAAAAATAATTTAAATCACTTATCCATAAATATATACTTGGAAACATTTAGAATAAAAGCTATTTTTAAACATTTACTTAAATATTAGTTATGAAAATATTATACTAATATCTCATATAAACTCAAGTCCAAAGTAATTTTAAAAATAAAATTATTAGATAGAGAATAAATATTTAAATAACCACTTTCTAAATCAAATACCAATTCAATATTTAAAATAACCCCTTCTATAATCAATTTAATAATATTCACTTTAAAGATTTAAAAACAATTCCCGAAAATAATTTATCCAACAATATTCTTCTTAAAACCAATTCTAGAACTTTTAATTTATATTTTAAAAGCTACTTTGAAAACATACCCTGCTTTCCAGGGAAAATACACTTTCCATTTCAAAATAGTCTATTTAAATTAATTAATAAATCCTTCTTTATTTATCTCAAATTTACATTCCAAATTCATAAATTTCTTTCCACACCTTTAAAAATAAACTAATATTTATTATTAAAAAAAAATTTCACTTTACTTTATAAATTCCCATTGGGAATTTAAATTTCCAAATATCCACTGATATACGATTTTCAAATCGATTTCCAAATATTCACTTTCGAACACCAAATCAAATTCCAATTTGATTTCCCAAAAATTTATTTTCAAACACCAAATCAATTTCCAAATTGATTTTCAAAATTGATTTTCATTATAAATTATTCCTTTATTTATGTAAATTTATTTCAAAAATCATTAATCCAATATTCACACCTTCATTTAGATTTTAAAATCTAAATTTTAAAATAAATTCTTTAACTTTTAAACAATACTAGTCAAAGTCCGTTCTTTTTCATTTATGAAAATCTTTTCCATATAATTAGAATTTATTCGATAGGATTTCAAAATTCAATCTTCGCCCTTTTAAAATTCCTTTCAAATTATTCAATTCTCTAAAATGAATTTATTTAATACTTTCTACTTTAATTTTCAAAAATCAAATTTTATATTTCTGTTATCCTACTATAACAAAAATATATTCAGCTGAATTATAGCATTCAATAAATTTCAACCACCAATATAATCACCCACACTAATAAATCATTCACAGATTATCACATCACAACATATACAAATAAATTCAACAATGTGAGGAATCCAGTTGGATCCCTCCAACCTGTTTCCCTACATACACATATTTTAGCACAATAATTTAAATACCAATTCCACTTCGAGGTGGAATATCGCAGTATATGGGATTATATCAAATCATCCGCTATTATGCGGCACATAGGGTCTCATCCTCTATATAATGCGAGAAATCGATCACTTCAATATACACCACACACACACATATATATATATATATACTATCACATCCAGACAATCAATCAATAACTAAAATTCCAATTATTTCAATTCAGTGAGAAGATCTCACCTTTGCCTATGCATGCAACCCATTTCCTTCTTGATTTGTTTCCTTTAAGATTTCGACCATGTATAAACAATTTATTATTTATTAATATTAGAAATAAATCAAACCATTTATCCCATTTGTTAAATTATTTAACTAATGATTTTATATAAACAAATAATTAATTTCCACTTTAATAATCTAATCAGCTAAAAATTTAGTTTAAACCAATGTTCCCTTTTTAAAATATCTTTCAGTAACTAAAATAAATTTAATAAGTCAATTAACCAATGATTTTATTTTTAATCTAAAAATTAAACTAATTTACTTTTTTTCAAAAACTTTTAGTAACTAAAATCATTAAATAAATTTACTAAATAAATTAATCAACCCAAATAAACATTTTTTTAAAATAAAATAGTAAGTTAAAAATGTGTGTCTGTATGTTTATTTTATTCTTCCTTTGAAAATAACATCGTTGTAAAAATAGTTTATATAGGTTTCAAATTCTATACACATATATGTAAAATTAGATTTAAGTTTTGAAAACAACTTGTTAAAACATATGTACACCTTACTGTTAACATCAAACATGAGCTATATATAAAATTTTCTTTTATTCTATAATTTTTTTACAAAGATAAATTCATAAATAAGTGTTATTAAAACTTAAATTGAACATATACCTTCTCTCATTGTCGTTCGCAAGAATACGCCTCCCCCTCGCGTCAACCCTGCCCGTATTCATCATCGCGGGAGCTGCGACCTATATGTGTGCTCGTGCTCAAAGGTGGATGATCAAATTGACGAAGCCAATCCCCAACTCGCGAAGCCCTAATGAATCTTCCCTCTGCCTCACTTGTTCATCGTCGAGCCTGATTCGAAAACCCTAGCCGCGATGCGCACGGCAACCCAGATGCGCCGCCTCACCCCTTTGCCTCATCGCCGACCCCAACTCGTGAACAAACACCCACCAATTTCTGGTCTACCATTCGAGTGTTGCCCATAATCTACTGTCACCGAGATGCGATTCGATTCGAAATCGGTTCGAAATGGTTGTGATTTCGTTGCCCCTTTTTTTTCTTATGAACTGTCCATATTTCCCTTCGCTCGACCATTGATTTTGATCTGGAATGCGGCCATTTTACTTTGATTTTTTTTGATTGCGTTTCTTTTTTTTAACGAAGAGACTTTCGTTTGATTTATTTTTTTGTTTGAATGAAGAAAACGTACGCATGTAAAAAAATATGACACGTGCTAAATTTTTCATAACGTGTCAGTTTGCTATAGCATTTATATATATATATATATATATTATTTATATTCAAAAGTGCAAATTCAAATTTAAATCGTCTCGATATTCGTAATTCAAAATTCCAATCAAGACGTGCCGCCAGGCGTTCATAAGGTTATACCTCTATTCCGAATGCAATGGAAAAGGTTCTGAGTTCAAATTTGATCTTATAGAAAAGATAGCTTTTTGGACCCGGTTATTATAACTAATTTTCGTTTTAAATTTAGCGGGTTTGCTTTTCGTACGGTCAAACGGTTACTCCAAACACTACGAAAATTGAAATCCGGTAATAATACACTATTACGGATCCAATGGAAAAGGTTTCGTCGAATTCCGAGATTGTGCATCGGTAGGCTATTTTTAAAAATCGATTTAAACGATAAAATTTCAAAACTGATCAAAGCATTTCCAAATTAAATTCTGAAGCTTCCGGTATCTTCTGTGCCATCAATATAAATTTTCTAAGCCTTGAATCTTGATTTTTAACAAGCTTAAAAATCAAGATTCAATATTTAACCCAATTTCAAATTAATAAATTCAAAAATTTTAACTACCAAACAACAGTGGTATTTGAAATTCAAGTTAAACTACCATTCAAATATTTAAATTCAATCAAATATTCTAATCTCAAATGTCAAAAATTCTGGGTCGTCACATTCTTTCCCCCTTAAAAGAATTTCGTCCCGAAATTTCTAGTCAAGAAGAATGATCCTTAACCCGTTAATCATTTTTCCAAAACCAAACAATTTTTCAACTTTCCAAAAGCAATCTCTTTATTAAAGACACATTATCATTCTTACTAACTTTCCAAACGCTCTCCAATTAGTTTCCAAACAATTTTGTTTTCTTAACAATTCAAGTTTAAATTTAAATTCAAATTTTTAATTTTCAAAATTTCTTAAAAATTTTCTAACTCCCTAAATTTTCAAAAAATTTCGCCAGCATCTCCTTTGCGCGACTAGCTCGGTATGACTAGAAAATGCCACAGGGCCCTCAGATTTCAAAAAGAAAACAAAAAGCCAAGTGTCTTCCAAGAAAATCATCAAATTTCATATAGAAATTTAAATACATACCATTCTGTCGAGCAATTTAAATTATCTTTGAAATCAAAAATCCCAATTTCCTTTTGCTTTTACAATACCTATATGCTATTTAACAACCATGTCCAATTTCTACATTCAAAATCATTTTGCACATTTCTTTACAAAAGTTCGAATATTTATTTCATCTAAATCCGTACGATGTCCGTATATCATCCGTACGTAATACCAAATTCGATCGCTCACTCGATCGCACAATTTCACTTCCGAACTAGTATCGTTCACCCGACTTCCTAGTGTGGACTCGAATCTGGTTTCTTGATCAAAACTGTCATTCTCCTTGCATAGTCGTAAACTATGATAGAGAATTTCCATAGCCAACCAAAAATCCATATCCAGGGTTCATCGTCGAAAATCGAGTAAAAAATCCTAACTCGGATCGATATAGTTATCTCAAAATTCTATGCTCGAATTCTGGATCAAATTGTTATGCGAATAAAATATTATACATATATCCTACGTATTAATTTCTAATTTATTATTAGCCATATCAATTTTCTTTTCTTTTATCCACATCGATTTTCATTCCCTTATTCAGATTCCATTCCACAGCTTCCAGTTTAATCTTCATTCACTTATTAATTTAGAATATTTTCTCAACTCAAAAATTATTTAAGAATTCCATTATCTGTTTCTTAAGCTCAATATCAGTATTCTATATACTTCTTATATTTAATTTTCAATTCATCACTTTGATTTTATCTTTACTTTTATTTAAACTGGATTTCCAATTCCATATGAATTCAATTTACCTTTTATTTCAAACCATATTTATCTTGTCATTCCTTTAATTAGTTTCACTTACTAATTTAATTTCAATATTTCGCTTCATTTGGTTCAACTTGACAAAAATTTCACTTTATTTTGTTTATCACAAATCAAATTATGTTTCCAATATTCAGCTTGAATTTCAACATAATTCAATTATCTTCCAATTAAACTCAGATTTTAAAATTTCTATATAAGTTTTCCAACTTATTTACATTTCACACTTATTTTAATTTAACTTCTTTCAACTTGAATCTTATTCCAACAAATTTCAAATTTTTATAAGTTATCAAACTTATTTATATTCCGTACCATTTTAAATAAGATTCCATAGTGTTTTAAAATATTTCAAAATCATTTTGAAATCAATTTTTATCCAAAATCATTTGCATTTCTAAAATCAAACTCAACTTTTGTAAACAATTCCAGTTTAAAACATTTTGGCAGCAATTCCTCTCTTGGAAACTCGAAAATGAACACTGATGATGTTGCGATCATCAATGAAATTATTTTCCAGCGACCGAAAAGAGTTTAGTGCTTTTATCCCTTTCAAAGTATTTTCCAAATATATTTTTTTTAAAATTCCAAATCCCACCAGACTTCAAATCCAATTCAAAAATATTTCTCAAAATAATATTTCTATTATTTACCAAACCTTTAAAAATCATTTCCAAATTCAAAGAAATTTAATCTTTTCACCAAAATTTCAAATTTCGAATCCTTTTAATTTAATTTCAAATATTTCTCTGGAATTATATTTCAAATTATAAATCACATTTACAAAATGAATTTATTTCTTGCTTTTAGTTATGATTTCATTTTCTTATTCAATAATCAATGGTAATAATTTAAAATTATCATTTCTTAGCAACCAAGCAACCATATATAACTATAATAATTTACATAAAATTATTTCCTTTTATATAAAAAAATAATTTGGGTAGATTATTTCATTTACCTCATTTTAAAACAATACCGTGTCGGTTTATCTTGTTTAAGAGTTTAGAAACCTCTATAGATATAGTAGGCCAAACTGCACCGACCATAATCTATAAACAATCAACCATAAGTCAACATAATATAAAATAATTTTAAATTTACTAACAAATATGCGACCATATCTTTTAATACACTCAAACTCATTCTAGAGTACTACTGACTCTATCTCTAATGAGTAGTCCCCACCAGAGTCAAGGTTGTCGCCAACCAATTGCTTTGATACCAAATTGTAATGACCCGATTTTTCGACTTTCGAAAGTCGACATCAATATGTCCACTGTATCAAATGCCAAACAATCGAACGCTAGAAAACTGTATCGTTAGGGTTAAAGAAGAAGAAGATAGAAGAAGAAACAGAAACAATAATAGAATCTAAATAACAGAATCCCACATTCGCAGCGGAACAATATATAATAGATAACTGAATAATCTTTAAACAAAGAACTGTATCTATTTATACATTACATCATCAGAGTCATATACAAAACAACATTGGAAAAGAATATTATATAGTAGTGATACATCTTGCCAATCCAGCTTGCTCCTGATCTCCACCGCATATTTTTTCTGACTTCGCTCCAGAATAATGATAACCTGACTCTAGGCTGCCCATGTGGAAAATTGTGGGCACCTAGAGTTTAGAAAGGTAACAATAAACTCCAGGTCAGTAATGGGACTGTTGTGAGATCTTAAAACAGTTATTTGCACAAAAGAAAAGAAATTCGCTATGCTATTGGAAAATGAAACTACCACAAGGCCTCCCCACACACACACACACAATGCAAGCGCACAATTGGAGAAGATTTCTCCTTATGATAGTCAAACATGCTTGATGCGCAAAATCTTTTTAATATTATCATTAGTGCATAGTGTGGAAACGTTTTGAAAGTATAATATTAATCTTAGACAACATACCACCATTATGGTATATCTACTATAGCTACCAATTAAACGGCAGGTCACCACCGTAAGTAAAAGGCGGGTTATACAACTAAAACCGTACAAGGCTCGTATTGTTTCTTTGGATTTCAAACAAATGGTCATGCTAAGAAACTTCCTCATCGAATGGGAATGCCTCTGGAGGGATGCCCCAAGTACCTAACCATATCTCTGCCAACATAAGGACGGGTTACCTCTGTAACTAGGTAACTACTAACACGAGTATGCCACCTCTCGGTCTAGACCGACCTTTATTCGAGGTGCCTCATCAACCAACAACCACACAGTAAATAATCTAGGCTCCATACCAGAATATCACTTTTAATAATCCACACAAGTTAAATATCTGGGCTCCATACCAAATACCATTTTTTATCTAGAAGGAAATGTACATACATTGAGGGGCGCGACCCCTACAACCTTGTCGCATCCTTCCTGTTTCCACCATTTTCGAGTTGTGAGATCTGACGAAGTCTCATCCACAAAGCTACGCTTTTCAAAAAATCCATGCTTCGATCAACAAATGATCAACAACACTTATCATGCCACATTACCAAATTGGGAATATATCACTAGTAACCATCAACAACATAACCTCTGAGCTCGTACGTCTCAGAGAAGGGTGTTAAGTTAAGAGAATAAATTCTCCGCCACCAACAGAAATGTATTTGATAGAAACCAGCTTTACATCTCAAAGCGTAACATCAGATACACATCCATACAAGTCCATTTCGGGTTCAAACGGAATCGAAGGTACTTCAAAGAAGCCCTTGCAAGTCCAGATATTCGTTAATCACGTCCAGAGTCCCCATCACAAAGGGTGATATGATCTCTATACCGGAGCAACTCAGTGCAGGGACATTCGACAGGTAATCATTTCGTTTTCGAAAATACCAGGTCTTCAATCACCGTCTTCAAATGCAATCCCATTTCGCCGTATCATTATTCGTAATGGGTTTTATGACACAAAGTCCTCTCCCATCTAATCCAAATAATGAGCGCGTATTTCAAAATAAGTGTTACATTCAGATTTCAAGTAAATTAAAACAAATTTCCACTCTGATCTTTTAAACCAAAGAACCATCACAAAGATTCGATGTGTATTTCGGATAATCATTTGAAAAACAACCCCGGTCGCATCGAAATTCAAATGCCATTTAAAGGCCTATATTGATAGTCGGTTATTTAACTATCAATCAATATTCACAACAGCCACCAGATTTTAAATAATTTTCCACCAATTATTTATTTTCAAAATATCTTCGCAAGATATATTTTTACACTTCAACACTTTGAAACAAATTTCAAATCACTTTCCTCACGTGGAATAAATTTTCAAATATTGTTTATTTCCACTAAAAAAAATTCCGAGTCCGAATACTTCAAAATAATTTAAATCACTTATCCAAAAATATATACTTGGAAACATTTAGAATAAAAACTATTTTTAAACACTTACTTAAATATTAGTTATGAAAATATTATACTAATATCTCATATAAACTCAAGTCCAAACTAATTTTAAAAATAAAATTATTAGATAGAGAATAACTATTTAAATAACCGTTTTCTAAATCAAATACCAATTCAATATTTAAAATAATCCCTTCTATAATCAACTTAATAATATTCACTTTAAAGATTTAAAAACAATTCCCGAAAATAATTTCTCCAACAATATTCTTTTTAAAACCAATTCTAGAACTTTTAATTTATATTTTAAAAGCTACTTTGAAAACATACTCGGCTTTCTGGGGAAAATACACTTTCCATTTCAAAATAGTCCATTTAAATAAAATAATATATCCTTCTTGATTTATCTCAAATTTACATTCCAAATTCGTAAATTTCTTTCCACACCTTTAAAAATAAACCAACATTTATTCTTAAAAACAAATTTCCCTTTACTTTACAAATTCCGATTGTGAATTTAAATTTCCAAATATCCACTGATATACGATTTTTAAATCGATTTCTAAATATTCACTTTCAAACACTAAATCAAATTCTGATTTGATTTCCCAAAAATTTATTTTCAAACACCAAATCAATTCCCAAATTTATTTTCAAAATTTATTTTCATTTATAAATTATTCCTTTATTTATCCAAATTTATTTCAAAAATCATTAATCCAATATTCACGCCTTCGTTTAGATTTTAAAATCTGAATTTTAAAATAAATTCTTTAACTTTTGAACAATACTAGTCAAAGTCCATTCTTGTTCATTTATAAAAATCTTTTACCTATATTTAGAATTTATTCGATAGGATTTCAAATATCAATCTTCACCCTTTGAAAATTCCTTCTTTCAAATTTATTCAATTCTCTAAAATGAATTTATTTAAAACTTTCTACATTAATTTACAAAATAAAATTTTATAATTATGGTGTCCTGCGATAGAAAAAATATATTCGGTTAAAATATAGCCTTCAATAAATTTCAACCACCAATATAATCATTCATACCAATATAATCATTCATAGATTATCACATCACAATATATACAAATAAATTCAACAATGCAAGGAATCCAGTTGGATCCCTCCAACCTGTTTCCCTGCATCCACAAATGTTGGCACAACAATTTAAATATCAATTCTACTTCGAGGTGGAATATCGCGGTATATGGGATTATATCAAATCATCCGCTATTATGTAGCGCTTAGGGTCTCTTCCTCTATATAATGCAGGAAATCAATCACTCCAATACACACACACACACACACTCTTACTACTATGTATACTATCACATCCGAAGAATCAACCAATAAGTGAAATTCCAATTATTTTAATTGAGTGAGAAGATCTCACCTTTTCCTATGCATGCAACCCATTTCCTTCTTAATTTGTTTCCTTTAAGATTTTGACCTTGTATAAACAATTTACGATTTGTTAATATTCGAAATAAATCGAACCATTTATCCCATTTTATAAATTACTTAACTAATAATTTTATTTAAACAAACAATTAATTTCCCTTTTAATAATTCAATCAGCTAAAAATTTAGTCTAAACAAATGTTCCCTTTTTAAAATATCTTTCAATAACTAAAATAAATTTAATAAGTTAATTAACCAATGATTTTATTTTAATCTAAACATTAAATTAATTTCCTTTTTTTTTTAAAACTTTTAGTAACTAAAATTAAAGTAATCAACCCAAATACACATTTTTTTTTAAATAAAATAGTAAGTTAAAAATGTGTGTGTATATGTTTATTTTATTCTTCCTTTGAAAATAATATCCTTGTAAAAATAGTTTATATAGGTTTCAAATTCTATATACATATAAGTAAAATTAGATTTATGTTTTAAAAATAACTTGTCAAAATATATGTATGCCTTACTGTTAACATCAAACATGAGTTATATATAAAATTTTCTTTTCTTCTATATTTTTTTACAAAGGTAAATTCATAAATAAGTGTTATTAAAATTTAAATCAAACATATACCTTCTCTCACTGCCGTTCTCTAGAATTTGCCTCCCCCTCACATCAACCACTCCTGTACTCATCATCGCCGGAGCCGCGACCTACATGCGAGCTCGTGCTCGAAGGTGGACGATCGAATTGACGAAGCCAATCTCTAACTCGCGAAGCCCTGACGAATCTTCCCACTGCCTCACTTTTTCATCGTCGAGCCTGATTCAAAAACCCTAGCCACGATGCACGCGACTACGCAGATGTGCTGCCTTACCCCTTTGCATCATCGCCGACCCCAAATCACGAACAAACACCCACCAATTTCCTATCTACCATTCGAGTGTCGCCCAAAATCTACTGCCGTCGAGATGCGATTCGATTCGAAATCGATTCGATTTCGTCGCCCTTTTTTTCTTATGAACTGTCGATGTTTTCCCTTCGCTCGGCCATTGATTTCGAACTGGAAGGCGGCAATTTTACTTTGACTTTTTTGAATTGCGTTTCTCTTTTTTCTATTTTAACGAATATAGTTTCGTTTGATTTATTTTTTCGTTTGAAAGAAGAAAACATATGCGTATAAAAAAATATGACACGTGCCAAATTTTTCTCAACGTGTCAGTTTTCTATAGCATTTATCTATATATTATTTATATTCAAAAGTGCAAATTCAAATTTAAATTGTCTCGGTTTCCGCAATTCAAAATTTCAATCTACAATCAAGGCACGCCGCCAGGCGTTCATAAGGTTATACCTCTATTCCGAACGCAATGGAAAAGGTTTCGATTCTAATTTGATCGTATGGAGAAGATAGCTTTTTGGACCCAGTTATTATATTAAATTTTTGATATAAATTTAGCGTATTTGCTTATCGTACGACCATCGATGACTCCAAACACTACGAAAATTGAAATTCGATAATAATAAACTATTATGGATCCTATGTAACTAGTGTCGTCAAATTCCAAGACTGTGCCTCGAAAGGCTATTTTTAAATATTGATTTAAACAATAAAATTTCAAAACTGATCAAAGCATTTCCAAAATAAATTCTGAAGCTTCCATTATCTTTTGTATCATCAATATAAATTTTCAAAGCCTTCAAAATAATTTTACAAGCTTAAAAATCAAGATTCAATATTTAACCAAATTTCAAATTATTAAATTCAAAAATTTTAACTGCCAAACAACAGTGATATTTGAAATTCAAGTTAAACTATCATTCAAATATTTAAATTCAATCAAATATTCTAATCTCAAATGTCAAAAAATATTGGGTCCTCAAGTATTGTATATATAAGCATGTATTTGTTCATGCTATATCGAAATGATTTTTTGTTTTGGAAGATCCGTAAATGAAATAATTTTATTTAGGATTATATTTCGAACATAAAAGAATGCCTTTCAAAAGATATAGTAGTTTAAGTAGTGTTTGGTTGTTAGATGTTAAAATATTCGATTATTCTTACTGATTGATTGGCTGTTTGATTTAAAAGTTTAAATACGAACACTCCATGAATTTAGTTTTACAATTTGACTATGTTGTGTTAGATAAATAATAATGTTAGTTTAAGACTAGAGGAATTTATTTAAGATAATTTTTTTTATGAATGCTTTTATAAGTGATTTTATAAATTGGATTTTTAAAACGTATTTTATAAAGAGATTGTTGAGAATTTAAATCCCGATATTCTGGAAAGGCTTTGAAAATTTTAAAATGATTTGGTAGAAGTTTTAATTGCAGGAGTAGAGTTTATAATATTAAAAGTTTATAGTTATAAAAGAGTTTTTATAAAGTTAATATATCTTTTAGGAGAAATGATTTGAAAGTGATATTTTGAAATAATAAAATTGGTTTTTGAATTCATAGGAAAGTTGATTCAAAATAAAAGTTATTTTTGGAAAAGGAGTGTTTTAGTAAATAAGTCCATATTTTATTACGAAGGAAATATGGTCTTAATGAAGCTAGAATTAGTTCGAAACAAATATTTCCAAAATGGTTTAAATAAAAGATTTATTAAAGTAATATTTTGTTACTAAAGTAATAGAATTATAAAGGGTGTTTTATAAATATTAAAGATGTATTTGTTGATGTTCTATAAATAGATTTACAAATAGGATTTTACAAACAAATGAGATTTATAAAGGAATGGATTTATAAATGGAATTTTATAAATAAAGAGATTTAATAAAAAGAAGTTTTATAAAATAGGAAGGAGATTATAAAACATGGTTTTATAAATATATAAGGGTTTATCTTGATATGTTAAGGAAGGATTTTATAAAGGGAGAAACATTTCATTTTAAAAATAAAATAATCTCTTAAAGGAATGTTTTAAAAGTGATATTTACAAATGGAGTTTAATGGTTTCAATAGAATGTGTTAAGTCATAGGAATATATAGATTTCAACATTTATTTTTGTAATAAATGCTTTCAAGAAAGCGAGAAAGCATGGACTATAACACAGTTGTTGTAGTAAGTGATTTGCAAAAGAAGATGTTTTATATAGTTTACGGGATTTATACATATCCTATGTCTGATGTTAAGATTCGAGGTAGGTAATTATATCCATTTTTAAGTTAAGAATGATGTCCAGTCATGGTCTGATAGATAGTGATACTCCAACTTGATCAACTTCATTATTAACAAATAAATAGTTTAAGTTCGACAACGAAAATTAATGTTAAGAATAATTAATCTGATTCCTATACTAATTTTTTTAGATTGTCGTAACGATGTTTTACGTAACATTCATTTCGAATCAGTGAAATGTGTTTTGGAAATACGAAGCTTTCGTCAAATATTATTTATGGATTTAAATATATAAAGGTATTCCTAAGTGTTGAAATTGATAGGGTTTCTATGGAAAGAAGGTAGAAACTTTTGGTGAATATTTTCTTTTTAAAGTAATTATATATAAAGAAGCATCTTTATAAAATTGTTAGAATAAAAGTTTTATCATATGTTTTCATTAAAATTACGGGAAGGTTAATATGTATATATGAGGTAAGTGGACCATTTCGTCGCATGATTTTGATCTAAGTTTCTAGTATGAACTTTAAGGTACTTACATCAGTTCGAATAAAGATTTATCACTCGACTCTTGACATCAAACGTTAATGAGGGTTTGTGGTTGGGTACTTCCATTTTCTATCATAGTTAAGAGAATGTATGGAAAACGAAGGTTTTTTATCAAGAAGCTTGATCAGAGTCCAAACTAGAGGATCGAAGGATCGATACTAGTTCGGATGTAAAGCTGTGTATTCAAATAGGAAATCAAATCGGATATTGCATATAGATTATATATATCATCACATGTATTTGTATTTTAAATTTAAAATAATGTTTCTATCGGGTTTTTGGTTAGATGTAATTTCGGGGATGAAATTCTTTTAAGTAGGGAAGTCTGTAATGACCTACAACTCTATCAATTTGATAAACTATATATATTTTAAATATTCAAATATTGGCTTTTTAATACATAGATTATGATGTTTTGAACAATAATGATGACAATTTTATTTTGAGCAAGTATTTAAAAAAGATGTAAACTATGAAGGAATTTCGATAAAATG
Organism: Allium cepa; assembly: GCA_030765085.1. Lineage (NCBI taxonomy): Eukaryota > Viridiplantae > Streptophyta > Magnoliopsida > Asparagales > Amaryllidaceae > Allium > Allium cepa. Next base: position 242,714,372 of record CM060944.1, read on the forward strand.
GTCGAAAATCGTTTTGTCCGTAAACAAGTCTATAATTATCAGAAGTCGCACACGATGCTGGATACATAAACTTGTTTTTCAATATAAACAAGAATATGAAATAATTATTTTTATTTTATTTTTGGAAGTAAAATGTATTTATGACATCGTTAATAATGACATCATATTTAACAATTGATTTATGAATTTAAATTGAGATTTAACGATTCAATAATTATTACAATTATTCAAATAAGTTTTTTAAATGATAATAGTTCATTTTAATTTATTACGAAGTGATAATGAATCGTTTATAATAGTTCTATAAAGATATATTTTTGATCCGAAATTATAAGGAAAATGGATATCGCTTTATCGATACACTAGCACTTTTTGTAAACAATTGTTTAATTTTGATTTACATAACTTTATAATTCAAGTGTGATCATTTTACTTTATTAATAATAAAGATAAATTAGTTTTCATTTTTTTTACATTTACATGTAATCTAATTTATAAAGTAAAAATATGACCGAGAATCTGAACCGGAATTCGTAACGACTCAACGTAGAGAAGTTGTGCAACATTGTTTATATATCTTGTACACACATATGAAATGCACATACATGCAATTACACATACATAAAAAATAATACACACACACACACACACATATTTACCATCTACATTTAAATTTACATATAGTAAAAGTTATAAATATCTAAGATATTTTTACAAAAAAGCAAACTTCACTTCACTCTTATGCACATCAACTCACACATATGGAGGCATAAGGGGAAGGCTTCGCTGTGTGCTAATGTTGAAAGGGGATGGTGTGGGCAAGGATATTTTGGTCCATGCACATTTGGATATTTATTTCCAAAATTTTCTATAAATACCTATCCGTACTTTCACATTTTAAAAACCATACTTCATCTTCTTCCTCCTTACTTTCAAGTTTTTCAATGGATTCTTGTTCTAGGAAATTTATGAAGAAAAATAGTGGAAAAATAAATTAAATTAAAATAGTATATATATGTTGTCAAATCCACTTCAAAACAAGCTCAAATGACTCCTCTCCATCGTCCAGACTCACGACCACAAACTCTGTCACCAATGGCCGAGAGCCCCACCTCTTCCTTGCTTTGGCCGTGGCTTTCCAAAGGTCCTAGGCTCTATTCCATAAGCTTTAAATAGATCGTAGCGAAGCTATAGTCCGTTTTCATAAGCCCAATATCCGATGAAGGTGAGAAGATCTATTTATATTATGATATATTGGATGATATATATATATATATATATATGGCTTTGATGATTGTATGCCATGTTTGGATGTAAATTTTTGTTTGTTTGGTTATAAGAAATATTCATGTTTAATACACGTCAAAATCTCACAAAGCAAATCACTTTGCTTTAGTAAATAAAATGGTGTATACGACATTAATAAACCACTTTAAAACGGTTTAAAATGATTTAGAAATGTTTTATAAAAATTTAAATGTGTTTTGAAAAAGTTTGGAAAAGATTAGGAAAATTGAGTCAAAAATTAGTGCGTCGCGTAATGATAGCTCTCGATTTCACGCCGTAAAAGTTTAAACCATTTATACGATGGAATCTGAGTCCGAATTCTTTGGAATAAGAATATTCTAAACTCTTATATTTATAGTTTTCAAACAAAAGAAAATGATTGAGATTTAACGTAACACCCTTATTTTTATATAATTAAATAATTAAATAACTATGAACAGTGACAATAAGCATTTTTGGAATTGTTAGAATTTGGCCTTGAAGCTTATTCATTGTGTTCATGACAATTTTTTGATCAATTTACGTATATAATATGTCTCGAACGGAGTTTGTATGAAAAAATTATTGACGTTTGAAGTTTAGTATCGAGAAATAATTATACATGTAAATGTACGTCAATATATTTGTTATAAATAAATATATATGCCTATGAAATTCCAAAAATAACGTGCATTTGAATTTTAAAATAGACGAGCGTCATAAAGGTAATTAATTAACATTGCCATCATAAAGGAAATTAATTGATATCAATAATTAAGATAATTAATTAACATTAATAGGAAATGTAATCAAATCAGCTATTGGGGGAAATCAATTTACATCAATTGGTCACATGTGAAATTCAAAATGGACAAATGTTGTATTGGAAAATTAATCAACCAATTGATGGTGATTAATTAGAATAAACAAGCAACATAAAAAAAGTTAAACGTTTATAATTTATAACGTTTAAAAGTTAATGTTTATAAATAACATTTAATAAAACAAATAAGGCATGTTTAAAATCTAAAATAGACGTGCATTATAAAGAGATTAAATCAGGGAACTAATGGGATTTGATTGGAATTAATAAGGAAATGAAATAATAGTTTACCTAGATTTGAATGTGTAGATATAGGCAGTATATTGCTGCAAACAAAAATTAATTGAAGGATCAATTAAGAAGAGGAGTAATTAGATAATTGGTGAGCTGCATCTATATAAGAGAGAACATAATGTAATTCATTTCATCAGCCGTCACATTCTTCATCCCTCCCTTACAGTAAACAATGGCTTCTTTCTTCATTCCTTTCTCCTATTTCTCACAAATCTTCATCAAATCAATCCAAAATAATATATGTGAATAAAATAGAGAAATTGCAACAAATTAAGAGAGAAAAGTTTTAGAACGGTGTAGTAATTTTAGAAGATAGAGATTTAAAGCTAATGACGACAGATGAGTGGATTTAATTATATATCTTTTACGTTTATGATATATTATTGTTATATTCCCGTTAAATAATTTTATTCATTATTTATTTCAGTAATTAATTCTGTTAATTAGTTATGATGAGATTGTAACAGGTATAAGAGAGCTTATATTTAATTAATATTAGGCTTGACATTTAGACAAAAGCATAAGTCTAAAAGTAAGAAATTTACAGTTATTTACATCTATTTTAAAGTTGAAATTTAGCATGTAAATGTTAGCTTCTTTTTATTCCTTTTTGAGCGAATAAATTAGTTAAAGAGAAGATTCATATATACGAACTAAAATAGAAGAACACTAGAATGACAGAAATTAAATGCAAAATAAGAAAAGCTGAACTGATGTAAATTATGCTAAAACGGGGAAAAATAAATGAAAAGGGAAAACTTAATAACTTGATTTGGAAGGAAGTGATAGATTAATTAGTTGGTTTAGAAAAGATTGTACACTTCTATAGTTTAACATTTAAAAGCTAATGATAAACATAATTGTAATAATAAAAAGAAAGAAAAAAGGAATTAGTTTGAAATAGAGAAATTACTGTATTTTGCACTATGAAATAAGGAAAAAGAAGAAATACTTCACAGTTACAGATTATTGTTTATAGCATTATTTAGTATTAAAACAAGGAAAAAGAATTTTAACACAGCTTTTTGTAACCAACCAAATAGAATAGAACTACTTCCTAAAATATAGGAAAATGAAGTGAAGAATTAAAGGAATTAAAGAAGGAATCAAGTTAATTATTAGACAAGAATAGAAGCTATAGACAGAAATGTAACTAGATCTGCATTTACAACGCAGATAATAGAGTAAAAATTAAGCAGTTATTATGATAAGTAAATTTGTGACAGTTGAACGTAGTCCCAAGTAAAGATTGTCATATAATATAAGAGAATTAAAGAGAATTCAATATCATAATAAAAGAAGACTGACCAGAATAGAAAAGAGATGCTTGTAATTATATTTATAATATATAGACTATAAAAGAATACAGTAGTGACAATTGCAAGTAAAATTATAACATATGTTATAATTAAGTAGAAAGAAAAGAAAAAGCATATTTTAAGACTTAAATTAAGTTAATAGGAAAATGGAGCAGAAATAATAGAAGAGGCTTATTTTAATAAACTTAGATCTTGGATTAAGTTAATAAGCAAGATAATTGAAATGGCCCATACCAATAGCATTCCCTTTCAGTCAGGAACTGATGGTCTCACAATAGTTTGGTAAGGCTGGGACAAGATTATGCTAATTAGGGTAAATAAGTAGCCAACAGAACAAGAAAAGTAAACTAAACGCAAAACAAAAGATTACACTTAGAGTCTAATGAAAGAGTGAGATGCATTTGGAGCGGCCCAAAGGACGAAGAGCCTGACGAAGCAGTTCGTCATAGATTTCAGCAAAGAAGAAGCAAGTCCAACTTAGTTATTTTGGGCTAGAAGGAAGTATGAGACTTCAATGGGACGTGAAGGTGCTCTAGGATGGCCCTCTGGGGTAGGCATAGCAAAGCAGTCCTTCAGAGACAGGTCTGTAGGTATTCCATCAAAAGAGTATGCCTTGACTGCTTTTTGCATGGCAGGACCATTGTAAGCAGTCAAAAGAGGTTGATGTTTGGAGTAAGATATTCATATGTTACAGTACTTGCAAGTAAGTTTTAGTAGGCAGCACCCAAAAGGATAGTCGCATGTAGATATCGGGCCAGCATCAAAACCAAGAAGTGAGTTCGGGAAAGACTAGAGTTAAACCTACAGTCCAATGATCCTTTCATTATTGAGACATTGGATGAGGGACGCAGCCAATTAGATGTTTAGATTATTTGCAGTAGGGCACAACCATTAGCGCTTTAGTGGTCTTTCGATTAGTTGATGGGTGGCTACATAGGGCCATAGCCACGATAAGAAAAGGGACAAACCAAGTAGAATATCTGTATTATAGGCCCAACGAGATAGTCCTTTACATATATAGAAAATCCCCGATTAAGTTCCGTACAAGGTAGACCTTATTTAGCAGGATTCAAAGAGTAGACAGAACGACTATGTATAGTCCTCAAGGTACACATTGGGTGTTACATTGTGGATGTCCGAGCATTAGTATAGGTAGTGGGGATGCATTTTTACATTTTTAGAGTAGACGATGGGACATTTGTATTGTTGGCCTCACGAGGCAGTCTTTTATAAAGGTAGTCATTGTATGCCCTAGCAGCGAGATGATGGAGTCCTTTTCAAGGAGGATGCAGAGGGTACTAAGGGTAGTACCTAGGACTGATATGGTCATTGGGCATATAGCTACATATATCGGTTATTAGGTTTTGATCTACTAGGAAGTAGATGGGTATGATTCACGCATAGAAGCGAGAGTATTATAGACCCAATAAACTTAATATAATAGAAAATGGAAATGAAGCGGTATATGTAGAATCAAACTTAGAAGTATATAATTTGTCCATTCACCAGAACTTTAGTTCTGACCCCCTTCTCATAATATCCTACAGGTTAGGTAGATGGCAGAGACTTTCCATCTTTGCGACACTTGTTTAGAATGGGTTATTATATTGGTGAGTATTTACTTACTATTATAGTTTAGTCAGTGTCGTTGTGTGATATTTATCCGAGCTATGATATATTTGTCTTTTCCTATTTGCAGGATACTAAACACCCAACTCGGGCTTCAATGGGCTTGGATTTCGGCATTTTTTTTTAAATCCGGACCCACTGGAATTCGAGTTGTTACATTTGGTATCATGGCCAAGGTTTAGGATTCTTAGGTAGATAGTGAGTGAACGTATTTGTATTTTTGAATAAAATATAAATATATTATGTACTAAAATTCAAATAGTCCCCAATTATAGATTTTAACACATGAAAAGTTTTTAGAAGTATATTTATGCATAATTTGCTAGTTGGGTTTGGAATGATCCAAGGGTGTTGAGCCCTAAATTATTACCGTTTTATAGTGTACAATAAGCCATGTTTTGAGAGAAGATTATTATCCATACGTTACAGGAAGTGGGGAAGTTCCCTAGGGATAGTAGGAAGAGTGCTTTTATTTTGGAAGGAATAAGAGGTTTTAGTATAAAGAAAATCCACTTTATGTCCAGCCCAATAAAATGAAACTTTTAGAATTGAAAAGTTGAAAAATGTAATTGTTAATATATTTAAGGAAGTAAGTATTGGGTTCTTGAAAAAAAATGGTATGAAATTTAAATTGATTTTTATATGATGTAAATTTTGTTAATAGTGAAATTCTTTTTGAAGAATTATAGAGCACGTATAACTCGCTAGTTTCTTTATAGGTAAACAAAGATTTTAAATAATAAAACCTAGAGTGTGTTAAGTATCGAAAATGTTGGTTACAACATTTATTGTTGCAATGGATGTTTTTGGTAAAAATAAAGGAGGCATCGACTATGACCCTATTGTTATAGTAGGTGACTCCCAAAGGAAATATTTTTGCATTGCATATGGGATTTGTTAATATTTATTTTAATTGAATCCATAAAATAGTATTTTTGGGTTGTAGTAACGGTGTTTTACGCCATATCTGTTTTGACCCAAATGAGTTTTGGAGATAATTTCTAAAGTGGTTTGTATGTACACTTATTATTTAAACAAGTATATGAAAATGTTTTCTAGTTATGAAGAAATTAAAACAGTTTTAAAAATGAGTTCTTTTGAAAAAGGATGTAAGTTAAATTAATAAATTTAGTAGGAAATATCCACTGTAAGTGAATATAGATTAAACATACTTTAATCTACTGTAATGAAATAAATAATAAATAATTTTCTATGAATCACAAAAAAATTTGTTTTGTACAAGTTATAAGGAATACGTGAAAAGATGTACAAGATATGGAAAGCACCATATTTTGTATAACCTATTTCGATAAAATAGAAAATAAATTCCTTATAATTTCACACAAACATGAAATCTGAAAGTGCGGTGTGTATACAATTATATGTGCTAATATAGTATACACGGATCATGTAATATGGATTACAATACAAATGCGGAAATAGATGATAATAGCATTGTAAATAGAAAAATCACACCAGAGATTTTTATACTGGTTCGGAGCACCGTCCTACGTCCAGTCCCAGACTTCTATCTGGATTTTCACTATTAACTACCTCGCTTCACCCGGTGGAACAGGTTTACAACACCCGAACAACCGAACGGGATTTCACGCCTCTAATACACTGAGGACTTCAACACTTGCCTCTTACAACACAGAGGACTTCAACAAAAGAACAAATACAATTGTTGTTGACAACTTGTGTTCTTGAAAACACGGATTTGTCACTAGCAGTACACCCTTCCTATAATCTTATCCTCAAAGTATGCGATATGATGTTTTGAAAAGATTAAGGAAAGTATATTATTGAATCAAAGGATATGAAATAGTTTCAAAGATTCAATAAATAATTTAGAGCTTTTATAATACAGAATTGAGATCAGAGATTAGATTAAAAGAATATATGAAATCGTTGTTTTTTTTTAATCAACGAATTGGATGAGTTTATATAGATAAGAATGGTTGCAACTCTTTGCCATTAAGAGATATGATCTTTGGTGAAAGGTTAAGAGATGCAACCGTTGGAGAAGAGAAGTGTCTTTTGGAAAAATTGTTTTCTGTTCAAAAACGGTCGACAGGTTAAAAAGTGACCAGTAGACAGGAATTTAAAATATATATACGTTATGTGCATGTGTGCACGTTCATTGTGCATTTTACACAGAAACGGTCGACCGTATGATTATTAACCGGTCGACCGGTTCCTGTTAATTTGCACAATGAATGTGCAATGCTATAAAATGTATATATATCGATTATATTGAGGTGCATGATTATTTGAGGATAGATTTTAACAAGTTTTTAACTATTACAATATCAAATAATCAACCTATAATCTATAGTAACATAACCTTGTTTTGTCGATCGCCTTATTTGTCAGAAATCAAAACTTTCATAAAACTTGTGACTCAACATTCTCCCCCTTTTTGATTGATGACAATATATATCTGCAAAATCTGAATCTCCCCCTAAGTACGTGATCTCTTTCTCTTTGAATTCTTATAAATGTATGTTCCTGCAAGCAATTGTTAGCCCTTTCTCCCCCTTTGTCATCGACAAAAAGGAGTAACAGATACTAGAATATGATATGCATAGAATGAATATGATATGAATAGAAAGATAAATTACTAACACATCAAAAGCATAACAGAGTTTACTACAGAACATAATGTCAATTGAAAATCATAAATAACGACACTATTTAGTACAAGTGTCGATGAATGTTTTTAAAGAGCTAAAACATAATAGAATCTAGGATGAAGCAGATCGTATCTCCTCTTCATCATCATCATCGTCATCATCATCATCATCTTCTTCTTCCTCATCATTGTGCCCTCTAGATGATTCACCATGTCCATGACCACTCATTCCTGTAGATTCGTCAGATGATGTCCAGGTGAAAACTGGAGCAGCAGGACGTTTTCCTGGGTCTTGTGCTTGAACAGAGGTGGATGTGGAACAAGATATAGCATCCCATAGCATACCAAAGAATGACTTGACCTTATTGAAGCGCTTATCGATTTTTGAGTCCATGCGCTTGAGACGTGATTCAAGCAAAAATTGGTTACGCGCGATTGTTTCAAGTGATTCTTTTGTTGATGACTTTGATTTTAAAAGTTTTACTTCATCGGAACGAGGACGAGATGAAGTTGCTCGTTGTTTCCTTGGTCCTCTTTGTTGCCATTCTTTGAAAGGCATAATTTCAAGATAAGGTGGAGGAAGCTTCATTCGCTTGATGGTGATGGAATCAATGCATTTTGGTTTTGAGGTTGCAGAATCAGGAGGATTGACCCCACAAGCTAACAAAAGTCTCATGATATATTCATTGTAAAAGAAATGAGGCCGGGTTGAGTTATTTACCTTGAGAATTTCATCAAAAAGCATGTGAACCCAATTGATTTCGATTTCACCATAGATAGCATAGAGTGTCTTGAAGTTTTCTTTGTACACTGCATCATAATTTCCAAGTCTAGGAAAAAGAGAATGCATCAAGACCCGATGAAGTAACCTGGCTGTCGGGCGAAGTCCAATAGACTTAGTGCCATCGCTATTGTCTTCTATAAACTGATGACTGGTACTATTTCGAGTGAAAACTTCGCAGAAGGTAGATGAAAACTCTTCGCCTCGATTTGGTATACCAAGTATAGAGGCAATTCTAGCATGAGTAAGAAAAATTTGCTTTCTACAGACCATAGACCAGATGACGCCGTTTGGATTATCAGGTTGATATTCATCAAGATTCATGTTGGCGTAAAATAATTTAATCATTAAATGATTTATCTCCACACTATTTGCCGAAAAATCTATCAATGGAGTAATGTTGGCATTATCGGCTAACCTCCGAACTCCGTAAGCCGTGAAATCATCAAATTTGATGAAAGAGCCTGGATGAAACTTGTAATTTGTCATTTGATTCCATCTTGTTACAGCAATTGGAGTTTGAAGCCATTTTTTGACGGAGATGGTAAGAGATGAAGTTTCAGAGGTTGCTCCTTCCTTTGATTTCTTTTGAGGAGGAGCCATTGTTGGAGGATTTGTGATTTGGGAATTGAAGAATGGGAACTAGGGTTTGTGATTTGGGGTAAGAGAATAGTTTGAGTAGAGAGTGAATGAGGGTAGAGGGAAAAGTAACGTAAAGGGTTATATAAAAAAAACTGATAATACGACAACCGGTCGACCTAATGTTTTTGGCCGGTCGACCGTTTTCAACCAGAGAGCAAACGGTCGACCGACTATAAAAGGGGCGGTCGACCGGTCGTGGTCTGTTGTGATATTTCAGTTTATATTTAGAGTTTTTATCATATATCAACCTATATTATTTATATTTTATACGAAATACAAAATATAACCTTCATTACACAAGAGATAGATAAAGATAAAAACTATATATATATATAAGTCTAATGAGAAAGTTCGTCATTAGAATTATCGTTGTTTCCTTCAATACGTTTCGACCATGGACTCCATTGTTTCTGAGCTCCTTCATTCTTCTCATAGTTCCGATCCCATGAGTTAGGACTTTTGGATGTTGATGGCCTAGACGGCATTGGTTCATGCACGTCATGTTTGTTGGAACCGCAGAAAAATGTTGCCAACTTTTCTAAAACAGACAATCGGGCCGACGTCCGTTGTTGCTCGTGATAAAGTTGACTTTGCCCGTAATGGAGTTGTCTCTGAAGGTCTATCTGTGTTTCTGGTAGTGGTGTATCTCATCGATTTGAGCTTTGGTATGAGGAGAATAGAATAGTGTCCGCTTCACTCGTTTTGAATTTGGAGTTTTATCAGACATACAAGAGCATTGATGATGACAACTTGATTTTTGTTTTGGAGTTGTAGGAGAATAAAACTCCTCCGATTCAGAACTCGTAATTGAAATGTATGTTTCTTGAGCACATTTGTCACAAATGTGAGCCATAGTGTACGTTGTATAGAATATTATGGTTTGATAAAAAGAAAGGATGAACAAAATATAAAATGTTTGCAAATTTATATATAAGTTTGTTATGTATAACCTATGGATGTGAGTTACTGAGAAATTTTAACCAAGAAAATATAAGCAGAAAATTTTTTTGTAAGTCTAAAAATAGCTTTCTTTTTAAAACTGAGTTTATAAGATAAGAAAGTAAAGAATGATCACAAAAAAATTAGTAAAGTGAATTTAACCATTAAATAAAGCAGTGGCTTATATTTAATGTAAAAAAAATATAGTTTATGTAATAGTTGTAGTTAAAGGATAACTAAAGAGAATAACTAAAGAATAACTAACAAGAAGATGTTCTCTTAGTCAAGATTTTTTCTTGAAATTAAACCAAGCTCTCTTCGTAATCTAATAAAATTAGATTCGAGCAGAGGCTTAGTAAAAATGTTTGCTAATTGATTGTCAGTATGAACATATTCAAGACATATATTTCCTTTGTCAATATTATCTCGAAGGAAATGATGACGGATATCAATGTGTTTGGTTCTGGAGTGATTTACTGGATTTTTAGAGAGATTTATAGCACTAGTGTTATCACAGTATATAATAGAATTTGATAAATGAATATCAAAATCTTGAAGTGTTTGTTGCATATATAGTACTTGAGTACAAGCAAGAGCTGCTGATATATATTCAGCTTCACATGTTGATAGTGAAACACAATTCTGTTTCTTACTGAACCAAGAGACAAGTGATTTTCCAATAAAATGGCACGTACCACTTGTACTTTTTCTATCCGTTCGTGAGCCACCGAAATCAGCATCACTATATGATACTAATTCAAATGGACATTCTTTTGGATAAAAAAGACCGAAATCCTTGGTATTATTAAGATAACGAATTATACGTTTTACTGCTCGTAGATGTGATTCCTTTGGATCGGCTTGAAAACGAGCACATAAACAAACACTCATTATTATATCTGGACGACTAGCTGTAAGATAAAGAAGAGAACCAATCATGCTTCGATACAATTTCTGGTCAACATTCTTACCACTTTCATCTTTGTCAAGATGTGTAGTTGTACTCATAGGAGTTGGTTTACCAGATGTATTTTCTAATCCGAAGCGTTTGATAAGGTTTTCACAGTATTTTTCTTGATTAATAAAAATGCCGTTTGAAAGTTGCTTTATTTGAAGTCCAAGAAAATAAGATAGTTCTCCCATATGAGACATTTCGAATTCTTTGGTCATAATATTTGCAAATTCTTTGCAAAGTTTATCGTTTGTTGAACCAAAGATGATATCGTCTACATATATCTGGATAACTAGAATATCTTTTCGAGAATGTTTAATAAACAAAGTTTAATCGACTTTGCCTATTTGAAATCCTGAGTTAATAAGATAGCTACGTAGTCGTTCATACCAAGCACGAGGTGCTTGTTTTAACCCATACAGAGCTTTCTTAAGTTTGAACACATGGTCAGGATATTTTTCATGTACGAACAGAGGAGGTTTTTCGACATAGACATTCTCTTTGATAAATCCATTGAGAAAAGCACTTTTGACATCCATCTGATAAAGTTTGAAATTATGGTGACAAGCAAAAGATAATAGAATTCTAATAGCTTCTAGTCGAGCAACTGGTGCAAAAGTTTCTTCATAATCGATACCTTCTTCCTGATTATATCCTTGTGCTACTAATCTTGCTTTATTTTTGGTGATATTGCCTTGTTCGTCAGCCTTATTTTTATAGACCCATTTAGTACCAATTACTGACTGATTAGTTGGTCTTGGAACAAGTTCCCAAACGTTATTGCGCTCAAACTGATTTAGTTCTTCCTGCATGGCAATGATCCAGTAATCATCTGTAGCAGCTTCTTTTGGATTCTTAGGTTCGATATTTGAGAGAAAAGCGACATGACCCATTTGATTGAGTTGACTCCTTGTTCTGACATGTGATGTTATTTCACCGATTATATTTTGAGGCGGATGGTCTCTTAATATTCTTGGTGGTGATTGTAACTCACATATTTGAGGACTATTCTCAATAACTATTTCTGAATCAGAATCAATATTTGTGATGATTTGATTGTCAGTGACTATTGATTCGTCATCATCTGATATAGTGTGAGGGTGCTGATAGATTTCGTCAAAAGAGACATGAAGTGATTCTTCAATAGTTTTGGTTCGTTTATTAAATATCCGATAGGCCTTACTTCGTTCCGAATAACCGACAAATATTCCTTCATCGGCCTTTGGATCAAATTTGCCAAGCTGGTCTTTTGTATTTAAAATAAAGCACTTCGATCCAAAAACTTTGAAGTATGAGATTTTAGGCTTTCTTTTGTTAAATAACTCATAAGGAGTATTCTTGGTAAGAGGTCTTATGGATACACGATTTAAAACATAACAGGCAGTTGCCACAGCTTCTGCCCAAAAATGTTTTGGTAAGGTGGTTCCATTCAATAATGTTCTTGCACATTCTTGTAAAGTTCGGTTTTTCCGTTCTACAACTCCGTTCTGTTGTGGAGTTTTGGGAAACGAAAAATTATGATATATACCTTTCTTTGTACAAAATTGTTCAAATTCATTATTTTCAAACTCTCCGCCATGATCACTTCTTATATTTTTAACTTTAATCCCTTTTGATTTTTGAATTCTTTTGACGAAAGATTTGAAATGATCGAAAGTGTCACTTTTATTTTTTAAGAAAATTGTCCATGTATAACGAGAGAAATCATCAACAATTACAAGCACATATTGATTGTGATTTATTGATTGAACTCTAGTAGGTCCAAATAAATCCATGTGTAGTAACTCAAGTGGTTGTAATGTTGATATGACTTTCTTGGATTTAAAAGATGATTTGGTCAATTTTCCTACTTGACATGCGTCACAAATGTTGTCAACTTTAAAACTCATTTTGGGTAGTCCTCTAACTAGATTGTTTTTGGCTAGCTTGTCAATAGTTCTGAAGTTTATATGACAGAAGCGTTTGTGCCATAGCCATGGATCATTGTCATTAGCCACAAGACACATATCTGAATTATGATTAATGTTCATATTCAAAATATATATATTTCTGTCTCTATAACCTTCGAAAACCAAATTATGGTCTTTATCTAGAATACTACACTTATTATTTGAAAATGAAATAATAAAACCCTTGTCACATAACTGGCTAATACTTAGCAAATTGTGTTTCAAATTTCTAACTAGCATGACATTAGTAATAAGAGGTAAGTTAGATGTACCACAATTGCTCACATCGCCTTTGCCGATGATATAGCCTTTTGAATTGTCTCCAAAAGTGACGGAGCCACCATCTGAATATGTAATATTTGTTAATAAACTCTTGTCTCCTGTCATGTGCTTTGAGCAACCACTGTCCAATATCCACTTTCCTCTTTTCTTAAGTGGGAACTGCAAAAAATAGAATTAAGTCCATGGTACCCACTTTTTATAGGGTCCTAAGAGTTAGGTCTTAGGAGTCCAAACCCATATGGGTCCGGTATCCCCTTTATATATATAATTATTATTAAAATGCACAGTATGCATGAATTGCTGAATGCATTTGTTCCTAATCAAATTGTTATTTGTTTTAGGAACCCATATTTTGATAGTCTTGACATTTTTCTTTTGAAATTTCACAACTGGTTTTGGTTTGGAATATAATAAACTAAGATTTTTCTTAGCTTCAGTTTTTTGTACTTTCTTCTTCCTTTTATTTCCAAGATGTTTCTTGGTTTCTTGTTTGTTATATCCCAATCCTTGTTTGTCTGAAATAGATTGTGAACTTTCAATGATTTTTGTCAAATTTTCTCGACCTTTGTTAAAGTTAGAAACATTTTGAGTAATGTCATCAAACTTTGTTTGTAAGCTAGCTTTTTCTAGGTCTAGAATTTTGACTTTTGCTTTAAGCTCATGATTTTCAGTAGTTAGAGCATTATTTTTCTCTTTTTGAGCTTCTATTTCTTGACTCAAAAGAGATATTTGAGAGTCAACATTAGATGATGATTCTTGAATATTTTCAAGTTCCTCTTCTAATATTTTCTTCTCATCTTTTAACATATCTCGTTCAAACTCTGCTCTACTTAAATCTGCTTTGACTATTTTTAATTGACGTTTTATGTCTTTATATTTGACTATCAATTCAGCATTAATATCAAGTAATTCATCAAATGTAGGAATTTGTACCTCATCTTTTTGTTGCCATAAAACAAACATTAGCTTGTTCATTCTCTGAATCACTTTCACTTTCTGATGAAGATGACTCTGAATCATCCCATGTTACTGAGAAAGCTCGTTTCTTAGATTTGTCCTTCTTATATTTGAATTTGTCATTTTCTGACTTCTTCTTTTGTTCTGGACAATCCTTCTGCATGTGTCCCTTTTTGTGGCAATTGAAACATTCTATAGCAGATGAAGATGGTTTGTTTGATCCATGTTTCCTTTTATTATAACGACTGGCTTTTCGATATTTTAGGAATTTTTTGAATCCTTTCGCAATGAATGCCAAATCTTCATCTTCAGAATCTGATTCATTTTCATCTTTCTCAACATGAAATGCTACATTTTTCTTTTCTTCTTTCTGTTCTTTTCTAGCCTGCAAATTTGCTTCATAGGACATTAAATTTCCTATCAATTCATCTGGCTTCATGACGGAAAGATCATTAGCTTCTTCGATTGCTAATACTTTTCCTTCCCATTCACTAGTCAGAGAATGTAGGACTGTTGAAACAACATCGAAATCAGAATACTTTTGTCCTAAGCCAATAAGTGCATGGTGAATAGTTTGAAACCGTGAATACATGTCATTGATTGTCTCATTTGGTTTCATTTTGAAATTTTGAAATTGACTTTTTAGCATGGCTATTTTGGCTTGTTTAACCTTGTTAGTACCTTCATGAGTGATTTTTAGTGTTTGCCAAATTTGATATGCAGTAGTGCAGATACTAACACGGTTATATTCATTTTGGTCTAATGCACAGAACAACATATTTATTGCTCTTGCATTTACGGCTGCTGCCGTTTTCTCAGCTGTAGTCCATTCTGAATAATCAGTTGTTGGATTCACTATTTCTCTTTGAGTGGCATTCCAAGCATCATAGCTATTTGATTGCATAAAGAATGACATACGTGTTGCCCAATAACTATAGTTAAGACCATTGAAAAATGGAGGTCTTTGTGTCGATTGACCCTCCGTGTAAGTGGTGTTTTGAGTGCTAGTACTTACGTTATTTGCCATATTACTATAATATATCAAATAACTGTGTTACGGTTATATGATGACCGGGCTCTGATACCAAATGAAAGTGCGGTGTGTATACAATTATATGTGCTAATATAGTATACACGGATCGTGTAATATGGATTACAATACAAATGCGGAAATAGATGATAATAGCATTGTAAATAGAAAAATCACACCAGAGATTTTTATACTGGTTCGGAGCACCGTCCTACGTCCAGTCCCAGACTTCTATCTGGATTTTCACTATTAACTACCTCGCTTCACCCGGAGGAACAGGTTTACAACACCCGAACAACCGAACGGGATTTCACGCCTCTAATACACTGAGGACTTCAACACTTGCCTCTTACAACACAGAGGACTTCAACAAAAGAACAAATACAATTGTTGTTGACAACTTGTGTTCTTGAAAACACGGATTTGTCACTAGCAGTACACCCTTCCTATAATCTTATCCTCAAAGTATGCGATATGATGTTTTGAAAAGATTAAGGAAAGTATATTGTTGAATCAAAGGATATGAAATAGTTTCAAAGATTCAATAAATAATTTAGAGCTTTTATAATACAGAATTGAGATCAGAGATTAGATTAAAAGAATATATGAAATCGTTGTTTTTTTTTAATCAATGAATTGGATGAGTTTATATAGATAAGAATAGTTGCAACTCTTTGCCATTAAGAGATATGATCTTTGGTGAAAGGTTAAGAGATGCAACCGTTGGAGAAGAGAAGTGTCTTTTGGAAAAATTGTTTTCTGTTCAAAAACGATCGACAGGTTAAAAAGTGACCAGTAGACAGGAATTTAAAATATATATATACGTTATGTGCATGTGTGCACGTTCATTGTGCATTTTACACAGAAACGGTCGACCGTATGATTATTAACCGGTCGACCGGTTCCTGTTAATTTGCACAATGAATGTGCAATGCTATAAAATGTATATATATCGATTATATTGAGGTGCATGATTATTTGAGGATAGATTTTAACAAGTTTTTAACTATTACAATATCAAATAATCAACCTATAATCTATAGTAACATAACCTTGTTTTGTCGATCGTCTTATTTGTCAGAAATCAAAACTTTCATAAAACTTGTGACTCAACAAAATCCTCCTTTAAAGGATTCATAGATGGTTTTAGCGTTAATGGTTTCTCATAAGAGGAAGTAATTCCAATACATTAAGGTATAAAACCATTAAGTGTAGTAAGTTGGAAATTCCTTCAAGGTTAAGTAATTGGCAGAGTATAAAAGTTAAGAGATATTTGATAAAATAATTATTCTTATCTACCCCAGTTTTAGTAAATTTAAAAATCTATAAAAAGAAGATATTTTGAAAACTTGCGAGGACATTTTTCCTAAGTCAAAAAAAGAAGAAGAATGTTTTAAGAAGAAGCAAGACATGTTTTAAAGAAAAATGGTTTGGTGAAAAAGTAAATAAGTTTTTGGAAAGATAAAATTTAAGTAATCAAGTACCTTTGAATTTCATAGGAAACTTTAAAATAATACTTTCGAAGGTGAGAATTTTGGGATTTGATGTTTCAAAAATTTAGAAACTTTTAATTTTTGAAGTAAAATGAAAATACCAACCCAAACTAGACTTTTAAATATGGAGTAGATAGGAATCATTTCCTAAGTGTAACGGAAAAAGTATAAGGCTATAGCGATAATTACTTCTAGTAGTAATAATGAATGTTCCCGTAAGGTGTATAAGACACTAGTGAGAACATAGAAATGTTGCTTCATGTGTGTAGACTATAGAAGAATAGTGAAGTGATATTAATAAAATAGTAAGACATACGAGGTTGGGAAAAGTGGACCTTGGTTGGGGAAAAATGAAAGTTAAAGAGAGAATTTCCCCAAGCTTAGTTGCCTTTTTAGATAGAGACAACATAGATTGGAATCCTTATCTATTGCAGTAAATGAGACTTAGTTATTCCTTTTTGTGCATGGAATAGAAGAAATGAATAGATCTTATTTGTCATGAGTAATACAATGAAAGTTGGTAATAAGTAATAGGCGACAGGAGGAGCATATGAGTTACTTGGATTTCTAGAGTAGGACCTTTCTATGTTAGAGTGGACATGGTCCTAGACCTCCTAGCGCTAGACGATAGCTGTGTTTAGTTGCTATATTAAAAGAAAAGTAAAAGCAGATAAAAGGTAACTAAAAGAAAAATAGTAAGATATAAAGAAAGAAACAGAAACGTCAATAGAAATAAACGAGAATTGTAAAAGAAAAATACATATTTCCCATAAATTAAGCTTAGGAAAAAGTTTGAAAAGAAAAATCTTTCTTATGTAAACCGTGCTTGGGAAAGATAATAGAGATTTTATAGGATAGCGGCACAAGTTCCAAGTATGGAGGGAGATGTATGCAAGAGTAAAATGGAGAAATGTGAAGTTTTTTTGGTTTCTACCTTCTTTTTGACATAGGAAATCGAGTTCAGAAAATTAGATTTTTCTAAAATTCGAATATTAAAAAGTTGTGCGGTAGGATTTGGGTGAGCATTCGTTGAACTACACCCTATTTAGTAGGATTATGGGAAAAAATGAATGAAAAAAGTTTTGCGTTTTCAAAAATTGCATTCATATAAAAATTGCAAGAATACTTAGAATGTGTGCATCATATTTTAAAATAAATTTTTAAAGAAGAAAAGCATTCATATAGGAGGTACCACTTAGAAATTCATGTACATGCATATATTTTGTATGGAATAACAATTTTGCACAAGAACACGAATGGTTGAAAAATTGGATGTAATTAATGCAAGGAATTACATAGTTTTACCCTAACCAAATTTTGGGGACGAAATTTCCTACAGGGAAGAAGAATGTAACACACCATGTTTTTATATAGTTAAATAATCAAATAATTATGAACAATGAAATTAAGCATTTTTGGAATTGTCAGAATTTTGTGAGAAATGCAGAATAAGGATCTTAAGGCTAGGATTAACACTAAGGGGGGTGAATAGCGTTTAAAGGAATTACTAAATCTTTTTGATTTTTTGTTAATTTGAACACAAATGTATGAAATATTCAGACGTAGATATCATCACAGAATCAAACACAGATGCAGAAATAAAGTAAAAGTAATGAAGGAAAGAACACACCGAATTTTATACTGGTTCGAAGTTACCCTACATCCAGTCCTGCACACAAGTACGGATTTCCTTTCAAAAGCAATTGTACAATTACACCCTCGATTTCAAGGCCATGGGTACACCACTCCAGATTCACAATCCTCTGGGTAGAGATACTTGATTTTAGGGGCAACAAGTTCACCCAATTGATTTCCAAGGATACCATCACACTTTTCTCACTTGATTGATTTCCAAGGCTACAATCACACCTTTTCTCGCTTGATTGATTTCCAAGTCTACAATCACACCTTTTCTCGCTTAATTGATTACAAAGAAGTTTATAACTATGAATAGCACGAAGATCTTGTTGAGATAGTGATAGAGAATCACACCAGAAATGATCTGGTTAGATTCAATGTTGATTTTGGCAGGGTAATGATTAGAATGTGTATAAAGAAATGTGGAAGAAGAAGAGGAGTGAAATCAGAGAAAATATGAATACAAATTCGTTCAAAACTACCCCTATTTATAGTAGAACAACAGCCATGTCCATTCGTGAAAGGATATGACGAGTAGACACTTCCTTTGAAATTCAAAATTTTGAATAAACTGCTACCATGTGGACATGGGGTACTTGAGGATGTCGACATGCCTAAGGTATTTTTGGTAATTTTCTTTTCTTTGAAAATAACTTCTATCTTGTATTAAAACTATTTTAAACTTAATTTAGTTAAAACACATAAGTAAATATAGAGAATAATATTTTGGTATATATATATTTAATTTTACTATAATTTTATAATTAAATTTAATTACAAATATTAAAAGTTAAATATATTATTATTAAAATATAGTTTAATACTAAGGATAATTTGATTTGAAAATAAAGATTATTTTGAGGCTAAAAATATTTAAAACCAGGATAGATGTTTTTGATTCTTTTAAAAGGAAGGTTTTGAAATCATTTCTTTTTACAAGATATAATTTTGTAAAATCATTTGAATAAATGGTTAGTGGATACAAAACAATGTTCCACTAGATTTTTCGTAGGTTCCATCCTACTTAGGGTTCCACCCTTTAACAGGCTCGAAGTGGATTCCATTCCACGAATAAATTGGATTTTAAAATGCCAATGCTTTTCTAGGAGTTTTAACAAAATTCCTAATTAAATTACTTATTATTGAAATCTTGAACACTTGATATTCTTGATACTCATGATTCTTCAATCTTGATATCTTGAATCTCTATACCGTACAATCTTCATTCTTGGTACCTCCAAGGCTAATTCCTGCATATACATATATATCTAAACTATAATGTTAGTATTTATATTTTATAATCTTATTCTGAGGTTGTTGTCATCAAAACCATCATCTCAAGGACTAACAGGTTTGACCTTGAAGCTTATTCCATTGTATTCTGGCGATTTTCTGATCAATTTACATATATAATATGTCTCGAATGGAGATCGTACGAAAAAGTTACTGATGTTTGAAGTTTTGTATCGAGAAATAATTATAAATGTAAATGTACGTAAATATATTTGTTATAAATAAATATATGTGCATATGAAATTCCAAAAATAACACGCATTTGAATTTTAAAATAGACGCACGTCATATAGGTAATTAATTAACATTTCCATCATAAAGAGAATTAATTGATATCGGTGATTAAATTCAATTAATTAACACTAGCAGGAAATGTGGAGAAAATTAATTTACATTAATTGGCCACATGTGAAATTCAAAATAGACAAGTTTTATATTGAGAAATTAATCAAGCAATTAATGGTGATTAATTAGAATAAACAAGCAACATAAAAAAAGGTTAAACGTTTATAATTTATAACGTTTAAAAGTCAACGTTTATAAACAACATTTAATAAAACAAATAAGGCACGTTTAAAATCCAAAATAGACATGCGTTATAAAGAGCATTAAATTAGAGAACTAATGAGAGTTAATTGGAATTAATAAGAAAATGAAATAATGGTTGACCAAAATTTGAATGTGTACATATAGACAGTATATTGCTTCAAACAAAAATTAATTGAAGGATCAATTAAAAATAGGAGTAATTAGATAATTAGTGGGCTGCATCTATATAAGAGAGAACGTAATGTAATTCGTTCCATCAGCCGTCACTTTATCCCTCCTTTACAGTAAGCAATAGCTTCTTTCTTCATTCTTTTCTCCTATTTCTCACAAATCTTCATCAAATGAATCCGAATAAAATATATGCGAATAAAATAGAGAAATTGCAACAAATTAAAGGAGAAAAGTTGTAGAACGGTGTAGTAATTTTAGAAGATAGAGATTTAAAGCTAAGGACGACTAGTGAGTGGATTTAATTATATATCTTTTACGTTTATGACATAATATCGATAGATTCCCGTTAATTAATTTTATTCGGTATTTGTTCCAGTGATTAATTCTGTTAATTAGTTATGCTGAGACTGTAATTATATAAGAGAGCTTATATTTAATTAATATTAGGCTTGACAATTAGAGAAAGGCATAAGCCTAAAAGTTAGAAATTTACAGTTATTTACATCTATTTTGAAGTTGAAATTTAGCCGGTAAATGTTAGCTTCTTTTTATTCCTTTTTACGTGAATAAATTAGTTAAAGAGAAGAAATCGCAAATACGGACTAAAATTGAAGAACGCTAGATTTACAGAAATTAGATGTAAAATAAGAAAAGCTGAAATAAAAAGAGAAAAATAGGAATTTGCAGTAAATTATGCTAAAACGGTGAAAAATAAATAAAAAGGGAAAACCTAATGACTTGATTTGGAAGTAAGTGATAGATTAATTGGTTGGTGTAGAAAAAATAATACATTTCTATAGTTTAATATTTAATAGATAACGATAAGCGTAACTGTAAGAATAAAAAGAAAGAAAAAGGAAAGTGTAAAACGGAGAAATTACTGTATTTTACACTATCCAATAAGTAAAGAAATAATAAAAGAAATATCCTGTAGTTAAGGATTATTGTTTATTGCATTATTTAGTATTTAAACATGGAAATGGATTTTTAGCACAGCTTTTTCTAACCAACCAAATAGAATATAACTACATCCTAGAATATAATAAAATGAAGTGAAGAATTAGAGGAATTAAATAAGGAATCAAGTTAATTATTAGACAAGAATAAAAGCTATAGAAATAAATGTAACTAAATGTGCATTTACTGCATAGATAATGGAATAAAAGTAAAGCAGTTATTATGATAAGTAAATTTGTGACAGTTGGACATAGTCAGAAGTCAAGGTTGTTATATGATATAATAATATTAAAGAGAATTTAGTAACATAATAAAAGAAGAAAGACTAGAATAAAGAAGAGATGATTGTGATTATATTTATAATATATAGATTATAAAAGAATATAGTAGTGACAATTGCAAGTAAAATTATAACATAGGTTATAATTAAGTAGAAAGAATGGAAAAGGCTTATTTTAAGACATAAATTAAGTTAGTAAGCAAATGGAGAAGAAATAACAGAAGAGGCTTAATTTAATAAACTTACATCTTGGATCAAGTTAATAAGCAAGATAATAGAAGTGGCCCATTCCAACAACATTCTCTTTCAGTCAGGAACTGATGGTTTCACAATAGTTAGGTGAGGCTGGGATAAGATTATGCTAATTAGGGTAAATAAGTAAAATAAACACAAAATAAAAGTTTAGACTTAGGGTCTAATAGAAGAGTGAGATGCATTTGGAGCAGCCCAAAGGATGATGAGCCTAATGAAGCAGTTCATCACAAGTTTCAGCACAGAAGAAGCACGTCCAACTTAGTTATTTTGGGCTAGAAGGAAGTACGAGACTTCAACGGGTTGTGAGGGTACTCTAGGATGGCCCTATGGGGTAGGCATAGCATAGCAGTACTCCAGGGGCAGGTTTATAGGTGTTCTATCAAAAGAGTATGCCTTAACTGCTTTTTGCACGGCAGGACCATTGTAGGCTGTCAAAATGGGTTTATGCTTGGAGTAGGATATTCGTATGTCCCAGTACTTGCAAGTAAGTTTTAGTGGGCATGACGCAAAAGGATAGTCCCATGCGGATATCAGATCAGCATCAAAACCAAGAAGCGAGTTCGAGAAAGGCTAGAGTTAAACCTACAATCCAATGATTCTTTCACTATCGAGATTGGATGAGGGGTGCAACCAATTGGATGTTTATATTGTTTGCAGTAGGGAAAAACAACTTTGATCTTTAGAGGTCTTTCGATTAGTTGAGGGGTGACTACGTGGGGCCAAAGCCATGATGAGAAAAGGGATAGACCAGGTAGAATATATGTACTGTAGGCCTAACGAGGCAATCATTTACCGATATAGAAAATCCCCGACCAAGTTCCGTACAAGGTAGACCTTATTTAGTGGGATTCATGGAGTAGACAGATCGAATATGTCTAGTTCTCAAGGTACGCACTGGGTGGTACATTATGGATGTCCCTGCATTAGTATAAGCTAGTGCGGACACAGTTTTGCATTTTTAGAGAAGATGATGGAACATCTGTATTGTAGGCCTTACGAGGCAGCCCTTTATAGATGTAGTCACAACACACCATAGCAGCGAGATGATAGAGTCCTTTTCGAGGAGGATACGGTATGTATAAGGGCAGTACCTAGGACCAATGCGGTCATTGGGCATATAGCTACATATATTAGGCATTAAGTTTTGATCTACCAGGGAGTAGATGGGTACGATTCACGCGTAGAGGAGAGAGTATTATAAACCCAATATAATCGAAAATGGAAATAAAACGGCATATGTAGAATTAAACATAGAAATATATAATTTATCCATTCACCAGAGCTTTAGTTCCGACCCCCTCCTCATAACATCCTACATGTTAAGTAGATGACAGAGACTTTCCAGCTTTGAGACACTTGTTGAGAAAGTGTAATTATATTGGTTAGTATTTACTTACTATTATATTTTGGTCAGTTCCGCTATGGGATATTTATCTGAGCTCTGATATATTTGTCTTTGCCTTGCATGATGCTATAAACCCAACTCGGGCTTCAATGGGCTTGGATTTTAGCATTTTTTGAAAAATCCAAACCCACTGGAATTCGGGTTGTTACATTTCATTCAGTAGATTTCGAAATATAAGCAAATCAAGTTTTCAAAATAGTCGCGCTTTGGCAGTTCGGAAACCAAAGCGATAAATTCTTTAAAATTGATATTTTTAATTCATTAAAAATATGGACTAAATTCTAAACATATATTAAAATGCTTTAAATGAGATTTGAGTTATAAAAATGGATTTCTTAATGATAGAAAAATTGTTTTGATGAAATAAGACTTAAAGCACTATTTACGTCACTTTTTGCAGCGGTTGTTAAAAATTTTTGAAATATAAATTTAAACTTAATTATTCTTTCACAAATCTTTTATAATTTTTTTCAGATAAATAATTATGTATTTTAAAGGTAAATTTAGAAGTTTTTAAATTAATTTTAAAGGAGTTAATTAAATGTTCAAAAGAAAAGATTTTATAAATAAATTATTTAATCTTGGCTCTAAAAGCTGATGAGTAGACTGGTTTTCTACTCATGAGATCCGAATGTATGGTTCTTGAACTAAAGAGATGTTCAGGAGCAAACAATGCCCTGGCTCACTTGGCCTCTTTCTTGGACGAGGAATAGAAAAGGTAAAATTTCGAAAATGGGGCTAGTATAAAAGATTCAAATTTATAAATTTAATACTACTTGGATTGTGTAGAAATAATCTTCTTATACTTGGTATTAAATTCTGAGGGGGGAACCTGTACTATCCATGTAAACTTAAAAGGTGATTTCACCGTTATTGATTGATAGTAAAGGTCGAATACATAAATTGATATTGAAAAGAATTCGTATAATTTTCGTCGACCCTTTTTACTCAATAAGGTTTTGCAATGTGATTTATGAGAGATGATTTCGATTTGGTATTTCCAAAGTTAAAGAGAGGTTTGACAATCCCGTATACACTAAGAATAAATGTTTTAGAGACATATATCCCAAGAAGACATTTTACTCGGATGAAAAAGATATTGATTAATGGAATAATAATCACCTACAATTCCTGATCTCTATTTATCGATAAATTAATCCAGAGAAATAGGGGTCGGATTTGGGTGACTCCTATCCGAAAACCACTTCGAACCAATATACGCTTTCAAATCAAAGACATGGAATGATAATAAATTAGAAGATGGAATGTAGTGCTGCTTATCACTGATCCTCATGGTAAATATCCTATATCATACATATGTGGCAGTAGTATCTTCATTTGATCTTCAATGCAAGGGCTGCTCGCTACAAATCCTAGCAGTGATTCCCGATAGGATGTAATAGGAGAGTTCATTCCGTTTGTCCAATTCTGGATAATTTGTATGGATGAATGTCTGATATTGCATTTCTAAAATGCAGGTATATTGATTTTTACAAACTTACATCTGTTTGGTAGTGTAGGAGGTAACTCTCATATATTTAACACCCTTCTTTGAGGCGTACGAGCTCAGAGGTTGTACATTTGTGGTGTGATGGAAATGGCAATGCGGCATTCAAGAGAAATGTGTACTATGAGAAAGGTAATCGTTACCATAAGCCTCATTACCCGAGAATGACAAAAACATGGTAGTGCGGTAGGGCTATGTGGGTCGCATCAATTAGGATATGGTCATCACCTTTCTAGATTACTCTCTATATATTGGGAATGTTGTGTATGTCATAAGAGCCCTCGGATAGGTCAAGAATGACAGGGATGATGTCATATCAATACTATCTACGATAATGGTAGCCTGGTTATGTGTTGGTAGAGGACCATCTGTTGGTGCGTTGGTGCATTTTTCTAGAGATGTACTGTGTAAGGTAGTCCTTTACCTTGTCATGGCATAGAATCCATTCTCCAATATGGGCCTTTGTGGTTTTAATTGCAGAACCTAGTATGCTTGAATTTAATTAATGTAACAATTTCGGATAAAATTATATATATTTATTAAAGGAGTTCTCAAAGAATGTCATTAAAAATACTATCCCTGATTTTAGATAGTCAATATTTTAGTTATCATAAGGTAAAAACCATTTCCATGTTTATGTGCATCGTTTTCTTATGAGATGCCCTTTGTTTTCTAGTACAGTATTTTTGAGTTTCTCACGCCAGTCCCATGACTGACTCGAAGTTTTTTTTCTTTTCCCTCAAACTCTGGATGCTCTATTTTTTCAGGTTACCAAGTAGTCAGGTTTAACTTGGAGCATTGTGGTGGAGCTTGAAGTCTGGAGCTGAAGATGCTCCCGTAGATAGTTCTCTATTTTCATTTTTGCTAGATTAGTTTACTGATTATATTCAACATTTATGAGGATAGAAATTCATAGCTTGTCCAGGTTGATTTATGAGATAGACTCTAATAAACATATTTAAAATTTCCGTTGTAAAGATCATATATTATAAAATAATATATGTATTCCATTCGTGTAAGATTCTATTCAGTCTTAATTTTCCTTTTACCCATTACTATCCATCCTTCCGGCACTTGGTTTTGCGGCATGTGAATACCGAGGATGTATTAATGTCGATTTTTATGGGTCGAAAGAACGGGTCGTTACATTTGGTATCATAACTTAGGTTGAGTGAACACATAAGCCTGATAAGGGTAAAGTCTCATCTGAGATAGTGTTAGTAATATCCTAAGATGAGTAACTCATTAGAGATAGGGTAAGCGACATCCTAGAATGAGTTGAGAGTATTATATATAAGCATTCATTTGTTAATGCTATATAAAAATGATTTTTGTGTTGGAAAATTGATAAATGAAATAATTTTACCTAGGTTTATATTTTGAATATAAAGGAATATCTTTTAAAAGATTTAGTTATTTAAGTAGTTTTTGGTTGTTAAATGAATGAAAATATTTCGTTATTATCATTTATTGATTGACTGTTTGATTTAAAAGTTTAAATACGAATACCCCGTTAATATAGTTTCACAATTCGGCTTTGTAGCTTAGATAAATAATAATTTTGGCTTAAGATTAAAGGAATTTATTTAAGATAAATAAATTTATGAATGCATTCAATATGTGAATTTGTAAATTGGATTTACAAATCCTATTTTATAATGATATTTTTGAGAATTTAAATCATGGTAATGTAGAAAAGCTTTGAAAAAATTAAAATTATTTTGTAGAAGTTTTAATTTTAGGGGTAGATTTTACAAAATTGAAATTTTATACTTATAAAAGAGTTTTCATAAAGCTCAATTATCTTTTAAGAGAAATGTAACGCCCCGTATTTTATTTACAGTTAGATTAAAATAAATTTAATCGATATCTATGAAAACAGTGAAAAATGAATATTTGCTAATAATGGAATTTGACCACGAACTTATACCAATGTGTTCGTGGCAATTTCTGATCAAATTCCATATACAATGTTTTCTGAATGGACCTCAAACAGAGAAGTTATTGCCATTTGATGTTTTAGCGTTAGAAACAACTACATATGCAAACATGGAAATTTTATCAATTGTAAACATTTGCAACGAATTCATTGGACATTTATAAAAGTAGTAACAA
Source organism: Allium cepa (assembly GCA_030765085.1). Classification (NCBI taxonomy): domain Eukaryota; kingdom Viridiplantae; phylum Streptophyta; class Magnoliopsida; order Asparagales; family Amaryllidaceae; genus Allium; species Allium cepa. The sequence continues at coordinate 242,741,533 of CM060944.1, forward strand.
ATTTATTACGTTTTTAATTAATGTAAATTACTAAGAGAATTAGATATAAGAGGAAAAAATAAGGGGAATAATTAACATTGCAAACAGAATCAAATAAAGAGTGCAATTAATTAAAATATGAATTAATTTTGGAAACTAATATACAACGTGTGTGTGTGTATATCAAATCCCTCAATTTAAAGAGATTTACAAATAAATGTAACAAATAATTGTTCAAATTCATGTCTGGATAATGAAATATGTATGCATATTAAATATATATATATATGTTAATTGAATGGTGGAATTAATTGACATGTCAATTAAGCAAATGTTACAATGTATAAAATATTAATTAAGGAAATTAACTAATAGAGGTGATATGTTAATCTATTAATAGGGCTATTAATTAGGATTGTAACATAATTAGTAGAAAATGTCAAGTAACAAGAAAATGAAATAATAGTTGACCAAGATTTGAATGTGTACGTAAAGGCAATATATTGCTGCACATAAAAATTAATTGAAGGATCAATTAAGAAGAGGATTAATTAGATAAATGGTGGGCTGCATCTATAAGAGAGAACATAATGTAATTCGTTACATCAACCATCACTTTCTTCATCCCTGTGACGAATCGAAATTTCTGAATATTTGAAATTGGAATATTTAATTGATTTTAAATATTTGAAAGTTAGTTTAACTTGAATTTCAAATATCACTATTTATTTGGCAACTAAATTACTGAATTTAAATAACCGAAATTGAGGTAAATTAGTGAATATTGATTTTTAAGCTTGTAAAAAAATAATTCGAAGGCTTGTAAAATTTATATTGGTTGTACTGAAGATAATAAAAGTTTTAAAATCGGATTTGGCAGGGAACTGTTCAGTTTTGAAAATATATGGTTTAAAATGATATTAAAAATAGCCTTCCGAGGCACATCTCGGAATTTGATGAAAGCTGTTCCATTGGATCCTTAATAGTGTATTATTATCGGATTTGAAATTTTTTACCGTTTGGAGTTGTTGTGTGATCATACGAGTGGTAAACGCGCTGAAATTTAAATCGAAAATTCAATATAATAACTGGGTCCAAAAGGCTATCTTCTCCATACGATCGAATTAGGACTCGAAACCGTTTCCATTTAGTTCGGAATAGGTGTATAACATTATAAATGCCTAGCAGCATGCCTCAATAGGAGGCTGAGATTTTGAGTTGCGTGATTCGAGATGGTTCAGATTTTAATAATATTTATATTCAAATTATTTTCTCAGCAGCCTTTTTCTTTTCACCAACACGTGCCTTCCCTAGTATAGCATGTGCCCTACCAGATAACACGCATCCTCTCTGAGAAAAAGAAATATAATAAAAATTAATAAATATTGGCAGAGCAAAGACTTTAACTAAAATCGTAAATATATACAAATGGCCCAACATTTAATTTCAATCCAGTCTTCCCACTTTCGAAAATTCTAATGGCGACGGCCCTTCCTCTCACTCCTTATTCAAGCTTCAATTTTCCCTTTTCTCTCTAAGTCGAAGTTGAGTTTGATGATTCTCCATTCGAAAGGTCAGGCGATTGAAGATCGAACCTAGCTCGACTTTGGAAAATTCTTGGAACAGCTTGTTCGAGCACGACCGCGGGGTACGAGAGGGGAGCGCATGCACTCGCACAAGGCAATGGATAGTTCATCGTGAGCTTGTGACCAGTGGCGAGGAGGATTAGGGCTTCCCACATAAGTGGTCGAAGGGTTTGATGGAGATGGTGGGAAGTCGATCGGGAAGGGGGGGTGGTTCCGTATCGCGAGAAGGGGAGTTGTGATGGTGTAAGGCAGCTGGGAACCTGGACGTTGGGCGCAGCTCTATGGCAACGAGGTGGTCGCGTTGTGTTCGAGGGTAGATGAGGTTCGATTCTTATTTTTTTTCGATTAGATTTAAATTTAATTTATATGTATATACAGTAAGGTCAGGTTTAATTTAAAAATGTATGTATATATATAGTTAAGCAGGAATTTTTATATGGATAAGATTTTGAAAGAGAAATTTTAAATGTAAATATATATATATATATATATAATTAGAACTATTAAAATCTATATAGATTTTTTATGATAAGTATGTATGTGTAGTTCAAAAAGAAATAAATGAAAATATATACATTATAAATTTACTAATTTATTTTAAAACATTGTATTGAGATAAATAATTTGTTTAACGGGTTCATCTAATTATTTATGGTTAATAAAAATTATTTATTAAAGGAAATTTGTTTAATTAAAATATTAGTTCAACATTAATAAAACAAATGATAATTTATTATTTGATTATTTCGAATATTAATAAATTGTATAAATATTTATACAAGGTCTAAAAACATGGAGAAACAAGTCGAAATGGAATGGATTGCAAATCAAAAATCAAAGGTGAGTTAATCTCACTCATCTGGATTATTATTTAAATTTAAATAGATAAATTTAAATTTTTGGTTGAATGATTGAATTGATTGGAAGTGGTATATTATATATATATATATATATATATATATATATATATATATATTATAGCGATTGATTTCCTGCATTATATAGTGGATGAGACCCTATATGCCCCGCATAATAGTGGATGACCCCATATACCACGATATCCCACCTTGAAGTGGGATTGTTATTTTTATATTTTGTTAACATCTGTGGATGCAGAGAAACAGGTTGGAGGGATCCAATTAGATTCCTCAAAATTATTTTGATTGTTTAATATTCTGTGACATGGTTTATTTGATAACCGGTGATAAATTATATTGGTAATCGAAAATATTGGATGCTATGACTTGATTGAATATATTTGGGTATACCGAGTTGTCAAAAATATATAGATTGAATTTTCAAAGGGAAATAAAAAGGAGAATTTTTAAGTAAATAATTATAGAGGTTTGGATAAATAAATTGGAAAAGGATAAAAGTAGATTTTTAAATTCTAATAAATAAATTCTAAGTATGGAAAAGGAGATTTTTGAATAAATGGGAATAAATGAATTTTTAAACTTAAGTGATATTATTAAAAGAAATAAAAGTTTATTTTCAAATTTAGGATTTAAATGGTTTAGGAAGAAATAAAAGAAGAATTTTGAAATAAATATGAAATATGTATTTTCAGTTTAAAAAGGATTTTAAATTACAATAAAGAAGTTAAATCTGAAGTTAATGGTTTTTGAAATAAAATTTAATAAGTAAAGGAATTTATTTTAAATGGAGTAAATTCGGGTAATCGATTTGAAAATTTATTAAGTGTTGAAACCGTGCTTAAAGGAAAATGAGACTATGGAATTTATAAACTGGGTTTATAAAGTGAAATAAGATATCAATGGATATTTGGAAGTATAAATTCACGATGGGAATTTATAAAAGAATGGGTAATTTTTTTAAAAAATAAATAGCGTTTACTTTTAAAAGGCGTGAAAGAAAAGTGTATTTCCCGGAAAAGCCAAGTACGTTTTCAAAGCAGATTTTTAAGTATAGGCAAAAAATTTAAAAGTTGTTTTAAAAGAATGTTATTTGAGAAATTATTATTTAAGTTGTTTAGAATTTTAAAAGTAAATAATTTATTAAATTAGTTATAGTAGTAATTATTTTAAAAACGTTAATTGGTATTATGATTTAAAAACATAATTCTTAATATTTATATTTTATAAAGTAGTTTTATTTTAAAGATAGTTGGCTAAAGTTTTTTATTTAAAAAGCTTGTATAGAATTTCATAACTTTTATTTTTAGATTTGTTTGGCTTACGTTTTGCATGAGAAATTAGTATAAAATATCATAACTAGTATTTCAAATAAAATGTTTTAAATAGTTTTTATTTTAAATGTTTAAAGTATATATTTTTGGATAAAGCGTTTCAAATTATTTTAAATACAAAGTATTTAGACTTGGTAATTTTCAGCGGAAATAAACAATATTTGGGAATTTATTGTGACAGCCCGCAAACCCGTACCCCTTGAGTCCACACTATTCTCCATCACTCAACTCAAGATGAACGGCAATACGAGCCATTTGGGTTGAAGAAGAAGATGTAGAAGAAGAAAATAGAAAACAACATCAGAATCCAACCATCGCAGCGGAATAAAATATAATAGATAATAACAGATCTTTACACAAAAGAAAACTATATCTGTTTTATACATACACCACAGAATACATTATCAGAGTTCAACAACATCAATAACATACAACTGGACAGTCATATAAATTTGTCCTTAAAATTGAATACACAGCGGAATAATAATCAAGTATGGAAATACGTATCGCCATCCAGCTCATCTCCTGATCTCTACAGTATCATATCCTGTATTCCATAATACTCGGTCTGACCCGAGCATTATAGTTAAATAACACCCGAGTCAGTCTGGAATACCAGCGTGAGAAAACCACACTCAAATTGATTATTAAGGTTTAGAATTTCTCTGAAAACAAAAGCATCTCGTAAGACCACGCCACAAATAAACATGTCGGGTTTTTACCTTACGATAGCCAAAACACTTTTTATCAAAATCCTCTGATATTATAATAGTGTATATAGAAAGTGAAATAGAATCAAGCTGAAATGTTTGCATTTCACGTTTCAGCAATAGTCGGGCACAATCAAAACAGTAAAGGCACGTAGGGAGAATGGATTTCCAACTAATGACTAGGCACTGGGGTACTACCTGTCACAATACGTGGCCTAGATCACCGTACCGAGAATTACTCCCAATCCCCTGCAACACAAGACCGGGACTACCCCTTACTAGATAATCCTGAGTAATACCACCCCACGGTTGGGATCAGCAACCGTACCACTAAGCCGAATAAAAAAGGACATCTAGACAGGAATTACCTCACCCTAATGGGTGCTACCCACTTAGCCTTGCTGCATAACCCCTGATTTTCAGTCATTCCCGATTGATGAGGCTCGAGGTTAAGTGTTACCTTTTTAGAATATATCACTTAGAATGCTCATTGCCTACCCGACGATGTTCTGAAAGCATTCATCCATACAAGTCCGTCCCGGGTTCAAACGGAACCGAAGGCACTACTCCTACTACATCCATTTTGGAATCACCTCAGGATTGGTAGAGACTAGCCCTTGCACTTCATTGTTCCATCTTCGAATCCAAACTCTTGTTTTCCACACAAAAACGTACAAATCGGATCGAAGTGTTTTTCGAGAAATTAATCCCGATCCCGGTCTCTTCGAAACGATCAGCGCATTGGACAATATTGATAGTCGGTTATGTGACTCCCCACTCCGAGAGCCTCGTTAACAAAGAGTATTACATAGATAATACTGTCGGCTAACGCGGACAATAGAATATAATGGAAGCGACCATGTGTAATCTTACCTTAACTATTCACTAAATAAGTCGAAAAGTAGAATCACATTAAAATTCGACCTGTTCAATAAATATTTAAAGCAAAACTACAATGGCTATAGGATCTATCAGAAGAAAATATAACAACTCAAATGTAATTCACATCACAGAACAGTCGATCATAATATACACATAAACAGATACACAATAGAGTATACAAAATAATACATGTCAAGGGGTACAGGAGACCACAATATACAGACGAGACGAAAAAAATATAAATATCAGAGTTACAACAGATAAGGACCACAAAAGACTCTATAACAAAATGAAGCTAGCGAATAGTCCATGCGGAAGCAAAATAGGCTAAGTCCAAAAGCACCTAACCTGAAACATCTCGGTCTGACCCGAGTATAAAATACACGGGTTAGTCTAGATAACAAATCAGTTAGATAAACTGAACAATAATAAACCTGCAAGGTCATACAGTATAACAAATATCTCTAGAGGAGATAACACAATCATCAACAAGAGATGAATCATATAGAACAAGCCTCATATCATCGACAACATATAGAAACAAAGGATACAAATATCCCAAAACAAGCCAAAAGGCAAATAACAAATACCAATAAGGTATACAAGTTCCACAAGGTAATCATTATACATCATGCGGCTCAAACAGACCAACACGATGGGCGATACCAAGGGAATATAATATCAATGAAACATATGATTACTCGAGCTCAGTACTGTACAACAAGGATCCATAAGCCCAAAGGCTCCAAACCCAAGTATCACCCATGCGGCACATAAGGCCAACATCAGAGCGAAACTATATAGGGCAACAAACCCAAAGGCACACATCCGAAGGCAACATACCCGAAGGAACCAAACCTAGGGAGAAAGTTCGAAGACACCATCCCAGAGGCAACAAACCGTAGTGGTGAAGGTCGTAGACCCAGTACTGGACACCACTAACTGACGGAATGTGTCACAACTCTCGAAAAGGAATCCGAACAGTGTTAACGTGCGTCCCATAACCACTTGTTCGCGCTAAACGGTTTACTATCTGTCAGTCACTTTCACACTCAAAGCAGTACAAATTTACCTCATATCATCGGTAAACTAAACCCGAAGGTCAAAACAATCAATCGAATAGGTCGGGGACTAATCGGAAAGATAAACACACAGATTCGTGGTCCGTGTTTTGCCTAACCATTTAATCACCCTTCCACTTCGCTCGAAGTGCGAAAGTGTGTGTTTTAAATAGATTTTATAAATTGGAAAAACGAGCTTTTAAATGCGATTCGAGAGATTATTTTATAAAAAACCGTGGATGAAGTCAAGAGTAAGTTATCAAAGTCAAATATGCAATAACAACCACTAAAAAGCAACTTGAATCGATAAAATCCGGAAAACAAATCAAAATATACAAAAACAGGCAAAACAGGGCAAATAGGAGCAGGTTGGTCGGCCGCCTACAGGGCTCGGTCGACCGGACACTGTTCATAAAAACTCTCGGGAAGCAGGTCGGTCGACCGGCTACAGGGCTCGGTCGGCCGAACCTGATGATTTTGCACTTACCGATATCAATGAAATGCAAATTCTTCCAAAACGCAATCGTTCGAGCAATGGACCTAAGGAGCTTTAGCCAATAGATACCCAGCTCCATTAGCTCTCCGATTCACGCCCAAAAACATGGCTAAACATCAAAGTTAGGATCTTTAGAGAATTAAACCCAAACACTAAAAATTTGGATATTCACCAATTCAATCCAAACCAAAAGCAAGAGCATATGAACAAGGTGTTAGGAATTCATACCCAATATCAATGAAATCATAAGAAATAGATGTGAGTTCAAAACTCACCTTTTTTACACAAAACAAAGAAGATGAAGAAGCACAAATGCAAGGAATCAACCAACTACACTCCACTTCAACACTACAAGCTTCAATCTAGAATAAAAGCAAGTATTTCCTAAGTTAGGGTTAGGAAATTACTGAAATTGAAGAGGAGAAGAGATGGAGAAGATGGAGATGAACTTACCGATGGATTCCCCTTTGATTTTGGAGCAAGAATCAAGTTTACAAGAAGAATTAGGGCTTGCTAATTTCTATTTCCACTTCCTTTCCCCATTTCAGTTTTTAGCTTAAGAAATGAAATGAAATGAAATGAAGAGAGATGAAGAGAAGGGGTTGAGTTAGAGGTTTAGTTAAGCTAGTGGGCTGAACCCAAACCCAAAACCCAATAGAAAAAGGGTCAAAATTTCACAAACTCCAAACATATCAAAGATTATACTCAAAATGATCGCAAACGCCATTTTGGCACCAATGGAGGTAGTTTCGAGTTCCAATTCGGCCATTTGCAGAAAGTAACATTTCGGACCTAAATCCGACTAACGACGCTATATTTAAATAAAACATTTAAATATTAAATCGTTAAATATGCGGGTTGTTACAGATCTCCCCTCCTTACAAAACTGCGTCCCCGCAATTCCCAGAGACGATATTTGTAACAACTACATACATACAACATTCAAAAGAGAAGTAAACAAGTTAGAAACGAAAAGACATACTCACCGTTTCGAAGCAAAGAAAGAAAACCCGGATAAGATCGCTCGATATACTCTCTGGTTTCCCAAGTACAGTCATTGGGATTAGCGGACCATTGAATTTTAACGAGCGGCACGTCCTTGTTTTAAAGGTGTCGCACCTCCATGTCAAGCACGCGAATAGGTTGCTGTACAATAGATAAGTCTGGCGAGATCTCAAGCTCTTGCAAATCAGGAGAAGTAATAACAGAATCCGACTCCCAAAGACACTTCCGAAGTTGCGAGACGTGAAACACGTCATGAATGCCAGATAGATGAGCTGGAAGTGAAACTCTATAAGCCACAGGGCCAATACGTTCAGTAATAGAAAACGGTCCTATATAACGAGAAGCCAATTTCCCAGTCGCACTGAAACGCATAACCCCTTTCAAAGGAGAAACACGAATAAAAACAAGATCACCAATTGAGAACTCGAGAGGCTTCCTACGGTTGTCCGCGTAGGATTTCTGGTGACTCTGTGCCTCTTTCATTCTCAACCGGATAAGATCAATCTTCTCGGAAGAATCACGAATAGAATCGGGACCAAGAATAAGCTTCTCCCCAGATTCCAACTAACAAGAAGGTGATCGGCATGGCCTTCCGTATAAGGCTTCGAAAGGAGCCATACCAATACTAGACTGAAAACTATTGTTGTAGGAGAATTCTACAAGAGGTAGGTGATCCTCCCAACTACCACCGAAATCAAAGATACAATTACAGAGAAGATCTTCCAAGATACGATTTACCCGATTAGTCTGTCCGTCAGACTGCGGATGATAAGCTGTACTAAAATTAAGCTTTGTTCCCAAAGCTTGCTGAAGACTCTTCCAAAAATGACTCGTAAATAAAGGATCACGGTCACTCACAATAGAACTAGGAACACCGTGAAGTCTCACGATTTCCTTGGCATACAACTTAGCCAAATGCGAAGCAGTTCTATTAGACTTAATAGGAAAAAATGAGCAGACTTAGTGAGGCGATCAACAATAACCCAAACGCTAGAATGGCCAGATCTCGAACGAGGTAGGCCGTCAATGAAATCCATAGATATCTGATCCCGTTTCCACAATGGAATCTCAAGAGGTTGAAGAAGACCAGAAGGACGCTGATGCTCGGCCTTAAAACGCTGACAAGTTATGCAATTGCTCACATAACTCGCCACATCGCGCTTCATGCCTTCCCAATAATAAAGACGATGCATATCGGCATACATCTTGCTACTACCAGAATGAATGGTATACTTAGAACGATGGCAATCATCAAGAATATCATGCCTAAGTACAGAATCAGAAGGCACAACAAGACGGTTCTTCTTACGAAGACATCCATGAGAATCAATGCTAAAATCCCGCAACGCCTCATCACAGGATTCAGTCTCACAAAGTTGAATAAGATGCAACAAATCAGGATCACGCCGTTGGGCATCGGCAATACGATACAACAAAACAGGTCGAGCTCCCAAACTAAATAATAGAATAGGAGAATCAGAAGATGAATCTCGATCACGAATTTCACAAAAAGATAGAGTTTCAAGAACATCCCATTAGGCAAGCATCATAGAAATAACAGCCGAATGTTTGCGACTAAGCGCATCAGCAACACGATTACCCTTACCAGGGGTATACTGGATATCAAAGTCATAAGAAGCAAGAAACTCGAGCCAACGCTGTTGTCTCATATTGAGTTCCTTCTGAGTGAACAAATACTTCAAAGATTTATGATCGGTATAGAGAATGAAGCGCTCGCCCAATAAATAATGTCGCTAAATCTTTAGGGCGAAGACAATGGCGGCTAACTCAAGATCATGAGTGGCATAGCGAACTTCATTCGGACGCAGTTGCCCAGAAGCATAAGCAACTACCCGATCTCTCTGCATAAGCACAGCACCGAGACCACTACCACAAGCATCGGTGTAGACAACAAGATCATGATTCCCTTCGGGAACCACAAGAATAGGAGCATTAGTGAGAAGTTCTTTCAATGTCTAAAAGGAAGCTTCACACTTGTCAAACCAATTAAAATGAATGCCTTTACGAGTAAGGCAGGTGAGAGGAAGCACAATACGGGAAAAGTCCTTGATGAACCGACGGTAATAACCCGCCAATCCAAGGAAACTGCGGATCTCATGAACATTCTCAGGCCTCTTCCAATTCTGGATGGCTTCGATCTTTAAGGGATCGACAGAAATGCCATCAGAAGATACAACATGGCCTAAGAACTTAACCTTATTCTCCCAAAAATGGCACTTGGAGAATTTGGCTTTAAGCTGATGACGACGGAGAGTACTCAAGACAATCCTTAAGTGATTAGCATGCTCGGCTTCAGACTTAGAATAAATATGGATATCATCAATGAACACAAGGACAAACTTATCGAGATATTCCCGGAATATTCGATTCATGAGATCAACAAAGAAACCAGGAGCGTTCGTCAAACCGAACGGCATAACGAGCCACTCAAAAGAACCATAACGAGTGCGGAAAGCGGTAAGAGGTATGCTATCCTCCGCGACTCGTAATTGATGAAAACATGTGGCAAGGTCAAGCTGAGAAAAGACCTTAGCACCACTCAGTAGATCGAACATATCATCGATCCTAGGAAATGGATACCTATTTCTGATGGTCAACTCGTTAAGCTTGCGATAATCAATGCAAAGCCTAAGAGTTCCATCAGACTTCTTCACAAAGACGACCGCGGATCCCCACGGGGAAAAACTGGACTGAATCAATTGCTTGGATTCAAGCTCTAAAAGTTTCTTCTTGAGTTCCTCATTTTCCTTTGTAGACATCCTCATGGGAGGACGACTAACTGGCTGCGCGCCTGGAATGAGATCAATGCGGAACTCAATTGCCCGTTTGGGTGGCAAACCCGATACAGGCTCAAAAACATCAGAAAAGTCACAAGCGATAGGAATACGAGATATATCCTCATCATCTCGCGAATCAAGAGAATAGAAAGCCATCTCGGAATTATCCACATCCCGAAGAACAAGAGATAACTGAGAAGGCGAATCAGGATGACAAAGATATAAAATTCTCTCCGAACAAATAATCCTGGCATCGTACCTCACTAGCCAGTCCATACCAAAAATCATATCAAAACCCAAATGAGAAACAACATGCAGATTCGCACGGAAAGAAAAGCCACATAAAACAATCTCAATATCATCACAAAACAAGCTAAGGGTCGCGGATCCCCCAGTAGGATTCGCAATCCTTAAAGAAGTAACCATACAAGAAACATCCAAAGATAAATCATCTACAAGCTTCTTCGATACGAAAGAATGTGAAGCACCCGTATCGAAAAGAACTCGTATACTATGATCATGAAATAGAATTGAACCCTCCAAAATATATGGAGACATACCTTTGGATTGAGATGAACCTCCAGAAGCATTAGCCACATTGAGCTTGCCAGATTTTGCATTAGCAGGAGCAGTAGGACAAGCTGAAACATGATGACCTTCCTTCTTGCAATAGCGACAGAAGAGAGGCTTTGGACAAGCTCGAATTATGTGGTCGGGAGAACCACAGTCGAAACACTTCCGGACGAAAGGTGCTCCGGAAGACTGAGATTGAGGATTAGCACCAACAGTCTTCTTCTTCTTAGAAGGAAAAGACCTCTTTTGAAATGGAAACTGCTTCTCGTTGGGGTTCTTGGAAACCTCAACATCCTCACCACTATCACACTCCTTCTCGAAAGCTTCGAGATGAAGTGCCGAATCAACCAATTCCTCGAAAGAAAGCTTAAGCTGGAGCAACAAGGACTTCTTAAGATATTTCTTAAGACCAGCGACAAACTTCAAATTCTTCTTGTAAGAAGTGCTAATGAATTCAAGACCATACTTAGATAAGGCCTCAAACAACATACTCAGAAATAGAAGATTTCCCTTGCTTCAACTCAAGGAAGCGACGGGTCAATAATTTTTTTTCAGATTCAGGAACGAACTTGAGTTCAAATCGCTCCCGAAACTGAGTCCAAGAAAGGGTAGACTCATCAATCTCGGCTATAAGAAGCTCATACCAATCAAGAGCACGCTCTTGCAATAAGCTAGAAGTCACAAGAACTCGATCATGGTCAGAAAGATCCACGCGAGAAAAGATACGTTCGCATGTGCGAAACCAAGCTTGGACTTAAAGAACGGACTCGGAACCCTTAAACGGTTTTCCTCCAAGATGAGCAAAATCACTACACTGACGTGCAAAAGCAGACTTGCGAGGTGGAGACACTCGAGGAGGAACGGGAGGCTGAGTGCTCCTAAACAACTCCATAAACTGATCGGCAGACATATAAACGCCATCCGGATGTGAGCCACTAGATTGCCCAATATCCGAACGTCGACCTCTGCCTCTTCCAGACATAAGCTGAAAGTCAAGATAAGGAAAAGATTATTCACAAGGTAGATATTTCAATATGGGATACTACGGAATAATCCTAGACGTATTCCCAAATACTACCTAGCCTTGATGGGATAAAGAGACATGATGATTCAAGGATCTGTATCACTAATACACTTTGATGTATCGTAATATGTGCTCTATTCTGTGTTTATCATATTTTGTTCTGAACACAGCTCTGATACCACGCTGTGACGCCCCACTCCGAGAGGATCGTTAACAAAGAGTATTACATAGATAATACTGTCGGCTAACGCGGACAATAGAGTATAATGGAAGCGACCATGTGTAATCTTAACTTAACTATTCAATAAATACGTCGAAAAGTAGAATCACATTAAAATTCGACCTATTCAATAAATATTTAAAGCAAAACTACAATGGCTATAGGATCTATCAGAAGAAAATATAACAATTCAAATGTAATTCACATCACAGAACAGTCGATCATAATATACACATAAACAGATACACAATGGAGTATACAAAATAATACATGTCAAGGGGTACAGGAGACCACAATATACAGGCGAGACGAAAAAAATATAAATATCAGAGTTACAACAGATAAGGACCACAAAAGACGCTATAACAAAATGAAGCTAGCGAATAGTCCATGCGGAAGCAAAATAGGCTAAGTCCAAAAGCACCTAACCTGAAACATCTCGGTCTGACCCGAGTATAAAATACACGGGTTAGTCTAGATAACAAATCAGTTAGATAAACTGAACAATAATAAACCTGCAAGGTCATACAGTATAACAAATATCTCTAGAGGAGATAAAACAATCATCAACAAGAGATGAATCATATAGAACAAGCCTCATATCATCGGCAACATATAGAAACAAAGGATACAAATATCCCAAAACAAGCCAAAAGGCAAATAACAAATACCAATAAGGTATACAAGTTCCACAAGGTAATCGTTATACATCATGCGGCTCAAACAGACCAACACGATGGGCGATACCAAGGGAATATAATATCAATGAAACATATGATTGCTCGAGCTCAGTACTGTACAATAAGGATCCATAAGCCCGAAGGCTCCAAACCCAAGTATCACCCATGCGGCACATAAGGCCAACATTAGAGCGAAACTATATAGGGCAACAAACCCGAAGGCACACACCCGAAGGCAACATACCCGAAGGCAACAAACGTAGGGAGAAAGTCCGAAGACACCATCCCAGAGGCAACAAACCGTAGTGGTGAAGGTCGTAGACCCAGTACTGGACACCACTAACTGGCGGAATGTGTCACAACTCTCGAAAAGGAATCCGAACAGTGTTAACGTGCGTCCCATAACCACTCGTTCGCACTAAATGGTTTACTATCCGTCAGTCACTTTCACACTCAAAGCAGTACAAATTTACCTCATATCATCGGTAAACTAAACCCGAAGGTCAAAACAATCAATCGAATAGGTTGGGGACTAATCGGAAAGATAAACGCACAGATTCGTGGTCCGTGTTTTGCCCAACCATTTAATCACCCTTCCACTTCGCTCGAAGTGCGAAAGTGTGTGTGTTTTAAATAGATTTTATAAATTGGAAAAACGAGCTTTTAAATGCGATTCGAGAGATTATTTTATAAAAACCCGTGGATGAAGTCAAGAGTAAGTTATCAAAGTCAAATATGCAATAACAACCACTAAAAAGCAACTTGAATCGATAAAATCTGGAAAACAAATCAAAATATACAAAAACAGGCAAAACAGGGCAAATAGGAGCAGGTCGGTCGGCCGCCTACAGGGCTCGGTCGACCGGACACTGTTCATAAAAACTCTCGGGAAGCAGGTCGGTCGACCGGCTACAGGGCTCGGTCGGCCGAACCTGATGATTTTGCACTTCCTGCCCTAATCCAATGAAATGCAAATTCTTCCAAAACGCGATCGTTCGAGCAATGGACCTAAGGAGCTTTAGCCAATAGATACCCAGCTCCATTAGCTCTCCGATTCGCGCCCAAAAACATGGCTAAACATCAAAGTTAGGATTTTAGAGAATTAAACCCAAACACTAAAAATTTGGATATTCACCAATTCAATCCAAACCAAAAGCAAGAGCATATGAACAAGGTGTTAGGAATTCATACCCAACATCAATGAAATCATAAGAAATAGATGTGAGTTCAAAACTCACCTTTTTTACACAAAACAAAGAAGATGAAGAAGCACAAATGCAAGGAATCAACCAACTACACTCCACTTCAACACTACAAGCTTCAATCTAGAATCAAAGCAAGTATTTCCTAAGTTAGGGTTAGGAAATTACTGAAATTGAAGAGGAGAAGAGATGGAGAAGATGGAGATGAACTTACCGATGGATTCCCTTTGATTTTGGAGCAAGAATCAAGTTTACAAGAAGAACTAGGGCTTGCTAATTTCTATTTCCACTTCCTTTCCCCATTTCAGTTTTTAGCTTAAGAAATGAAATGAAATGAAGAGAGATGAAGAGAAGGGGTTGAGTTAGAGGTTTAGTTAAGCTAGTGGGCTGAACCCAAACCCAAAACCCAATAGAAAAAGGGTCAAAATTTCACAAACTCCAAACATATCAAAGATTATACTCAAAAAGATCGCAAACGCCATTTTGGAACCAATGGAGGTAGTTTCGAGTTCCAATTCGGCCATTTGCAGAACGTAACATTTCGGACCTAAATCCGACTAACAACGCTATTTTTAAATAAAACATTTAAATATTAAATCGTTAAATATGCGGGTTGTTACAGGTTATTTAACTATCAATTAACATTCACAAATAACCATCAAACAATAAATAATTTCACCAAATTATTTATTAATCTCAAAATATCTTCACAAGATATATTTCCATTTTCAGCCCTTTTGAAAACAGTTTTCCAACCATACTTTTCTCATGGAGTAAATTCCCAAATATTTATTTCCATGAAAACACCGAGTAGAATACTTTAGATTTTTAAAATAATTTAAAACCCTTTATTATAACTATATACTTTAACATTTAAATTGAAAACTACTTCAATACTTTATTAAAAATATATACTTTAGGAATATTGAATACTGAGGTTATTTTATAAAATATAAAACTAGATTTTATCCTTCAAAACAAAATACCAAGTCACCTTTAAATAATTACTACGATAATAGATTTGAAAAATACTCACTTTAGAATTTAAACATTCAATAATAATAAATTTCTAAAACATACCTTTAAATCAACTTTGAAACTTTTTGTTAAATTTAAAATTTGCTTCGAAAACGTACTTGGCTATCAAGAGAAATACACTTCTCTTTCACATCCTTTAAAAATAAATCACTATTTATTTTTAAACAAATTAACTTATTCCCTTAATAAATTCCCACCGTGAATTTATTCTTCAAATATCCACTGATATATTGCTTTGCATTTATAAACCAAGTTTATAAGTTTCATAGACTGAACTTCCCTTTTAAAATTCCGATTCCCAATTTACTCCATTTGAAATAAATTTCATTACTTACTCAATTTCTTTCAAAATCGATTAACTTTAGAATTTATACCCTAATTATGATTTAAAATCTTTTTAACTGAAAACACCAATTTCAGATTTCCCAAATTTCTTCCTTACCCTTTCAAATAAATTTAAACCTTGAATTTAAAGTAAATTTTTTATTCCTTTAAATAACATCACTTAAGTTTTAAGATTCATTATTACACTGTTTATTCAAAATCCCCTTTTCCATACTCGGAACTTAGTTATTAGAATTTTAAAATCACTTTCATTCTTTTCCAATTCATTCTTAAATTTATTCAAATTCTCTATAATTATTTTGCTTAAAAATTCACTCTTTTATTTTCTTTTCAAAAATCCAACTCTATATATTTCGATATCTCAGTGTGCTGAAATATATTCAAGCAAACCATAGCATTCGATATTCCAAATATAATTCATCACAGAATATCAAATATTCATAACACAGAATATTAAACAATCTAAATAATTTTGAGGAATCCAGTTGGATCCCGCCAACCTGTTTCCCTGCATCCACAGATGTTTGCACAATACCAATTCCACTTCGAGGTGGAATATCGCGGTATATGGGTTTATAAATATCATCCGCTATTATGCTGCGCATAGAGTCTCATCCGCTATATAATGTGGGAAATCAATCACTCCAATATACTATATACTACTATATAATATATCACATCTAATCAATTCGATCATTCAACCAATTATTTAAATTTAACTATTTAAATTTAAATCAAATCCAGATGATCGAGATTAACTCAACTTTGATTTTAATTTGCAATCTGCTCCACCTTGACTTGTTTTCTTCACAATCTAAGACGTTGTATAAATATTTGATGATTTTATTAATATTTGAAATAATCGAACAATTAATTACTATTCATTTATTTAATTTAAACTAACTATTTGGTTTTAAACTACTGATTTAACTTCAAACAAATATTCTTTCAATAAAATATTTTTAGCGACTGAAATAATTAAATATGTTGATTAATAACCTTAATACATTATATTTAAAATAAACTAGTAGCCTTAAAATGTTAATATGTATATTTATTTTATTTATTTTTCTTCATTTGAAACCACATGCTTACTTTTGAAATAATCTATATAACAATTAAAGTTCCTATTTCTAAATCCAATATTTATAAATAGACATGTATATATCATCTCTACTTTTCTGTATATATTTTACGCTTTCTTTACAGTTATATATATATATATATATATACATCTAGAATTGTAAAGAATTGGAACTGAATTAGGTTATACCATACCGCCCCATCCCCCACCTTGACCATCCCTGCTCCACCATGGTCGCCTCGAGATCCTCCACGAACTCGAGTTTCGCCACCCCTTCGCGAGGTTGTCGCGCTTACTCATGATGCTTGAATACGAACTCCTCCTAACCGTGGAGACCCTCCCAAGCCACTGCCTCATCTTTTGGACGCCGCCGAGCATCACTCCCCACGAGACCACCACTTGCAACCAACCCAATACTTCCCGCTTCGACGAACACCCCATCAATGTCACGATGGCCGCCGCACGCGATTTGACTTCGAGCCTTTCTCTGTTTTTTCCCAGATCCCGCTTTTGATTAACGCGAATATCAAAAGAAAAGAAGGGAACATTTGAACGAGATTAGAAGAGAAGGGGAAGCTCGCGTTTATTCAGAATTTCATTTCGTCATATTTTTCGTTTGATTTCGTTCGACTTCATTCTGAATTGTAAGGAGAAGACGTGATGTTTTGAAAAGGAGGTGGCATGCAAAAGAAGGCTACAATGATTTGAGGTGAAACGAAAAAGCTTTGATGTGAGTGGCATTGACCAGTCAACAAATATAGATATTTAAATTTTAAACGTTCCGAAATCGTCACTCAAAATTTTAATTTCCTATCGAGGCTTTCCACTAGGCGTTCATAATGTTATACCCCAAGTCCAAAAGTAATGGAAAAGGTTTCGAGTCCTAAATCGATCGTATGGAGAAGATAGCTTTTTGGACCTAGTTATTATATTAAATTTTCGATATAAATTTCAGCGCGTTTATATATCGTACGCTCACACAACAACTCCAAACATTACAAAAATTGAAATCCGACAATAATACAATATTACGGATCTAATGGAACTAGTTTCGTCGAATTTCGAGACTTTGCCTCAGAAGGCTATTTTTAAATATCAATTTGAACGACATATTTTCAAAACTGAACAAAACACTTCCAAAATCAAATTTAACACTTTTACTATCTTCCGTATTATCAATAAAATTTTACAAGCCTTCGAATTATTTTTAACAGGCTTAAAACCGAAGATTCAATAATTTACCCAATTTCATTTTATTAAATCCAATAACTTAATTTCTAAATAATAATAATATTTTAAATTCAAGTTAAACTAGCCTTTAAATATTTAAAATCAATTAAATATTCAGTTTCAAATATTTAGAAATTCTGGGTCGTCACATTCCTCCCCCCTTAAAAGAATTTCGTCCCCGAAATTACTAGTTAGGAAGAATGGTCCAATACCCGTTTACTTTTCCCAAAACCAACAATTCAACATCCTACCAACTATCTTTTTATAGAAGACCCATTATCATTTTTACTAACTTCCCAAACTCTCCCATAGTTTTCAAATAATACTATTTGTTAAATTATTCAAATTTTAATTTAAAACCAAATTTTAAATTATCCAAATTTTCTCAATAATTTTCTAACTCTCTAAAATCTCGAAAAATTTCGCCAGCGTCTCCTTTGTGCGGCTAGCTCGGAACAACTACAAAATGCCTCTATGGCTCCCAAATTCCAAAGAAAACAAAAAGCCAAGTGGCTAGATCAAAAACCCAATCAAATTTCATACAGAAATTTAAACACATACCTTTTTGTCGAGCATTTCAAATTTATCTTCTGAAATCAAAACCAATTTTCCTTTTCCTTTATAATACCTGTATATCCTACATAGCAATAATATCCAATCACAACATTCAAAAACATTTTATTGAATTCCTTACAAAAATTTCAATATCTATTCATTCAAGCCCGTACGATGTACATATATCATCTGTACGCAATATCAAATTCGATCACTCGCTCGGACACACAATTTCACTTCCGAACTAGTATCGTCCACCAGACTTCCTAGTGCGGACTCAGATCTGGTTTCTTGATCAGACACCGTCATTCTCCTTGCATAGTCATAACTATGATAGAGAATTTCCAGAATCAATCAAAATCCATATCCAAGGTTCGCCGTCGAAAATCGAGTGAAAAATCCTAACTCGGATCGATATAGCTATCTCGAAATTCTGTGCTCAATTCTGGATCAAATTGCTACTAGAATAAAATAATATACGTACATCCTACGTATTTATCTCAATTGATTATCAACTATATCAATTCTCTTCTTATTCACATTCATTTTGATTTCTATTCACTTATCAACGCTTATCATTTCACATATTTTTGTTAAATCTTCACTCAAATGCTTACTCGATTTATTTTCCCGACACCCATATTACTTAAGAATTCTACCATTTCTTCTTAAGTTCAATATAAGAATTTTATACACTTCTTATATTTATTTTCACTTTACCACTTTAGTTAATATCTACTTCTATTCAAATTAGTTCTCCCATTTCCATATGAATTAAATTTATCTTCAACTCTGAATATTTAATTTTATCTTCGTTTATAACTAATTAATATCAATATTTTAAATTAGTTTCATCCACTAATTTATTTTAATTTCCAATTTGAAATCGTTTTGTCGCTAACAAAAATTTATCCACAAAAATTTCTAACTCCCAAAATTTTCGGAAAATTTTGGCAGAGTCTCCTTTGTACGAAGGAGCTTTTGCAATTTGACAAGAGATATAAATATATATACATCGACCCACATGGTCGAAAAAACAAAAATAGTTCATATTTCCTATTTTTATTGCGTAGGCGTACCTCTATTTAGCATTTTTAAGCAAGCGGCTTATTATTTTAGCAATTTGCACAACCAAAATCCTGTCAAACGGTCATCCGGTACCTGTACTTACTCAATTTAAGTATGTAAGTTCCATATATAGGAAATTTATTTACATTTTACTCATTTTCAATAGCTAAGACATGGATTTCATAAGCCACACCTATCAAACAACACTTAGAAGTAATTAATAAGGTTTCAATCACCAATTCAATTGCTTTCACTCGCTTTTCTTACTCTTGCATTCACTTTAAGTGATGTACAACTCACTTACTTACCTTCAATTCATTTATAATTCCAAACAAACTCATATTCTTATCAATTGATTCAAAAATTCAATTTTATTTGCTTCCACTAATTCATAGAATTTTATTAAATCTCGTTTACGTCAAACGACAATCATCTCTATGCAATTTCGATGATATTCACTTAATGGTATATCCATTTTAGTTTTTAACTTCTTCCAATCGATTCCAACTCAATTTTCATTTAATTCATTTCCATTCTAACTTACATTATATTTTATTTCGTATTTGCATAGGTTCCATTCGAACCCATTTTATCTAGCTCGACACATTCCATGCTTGTATATTACTAACCATTTCCAAATTAATTCAACCCAAACTTTTATTTAACGGACTTTAAACTTTTACTCGAAGCCAAACTTCTATTAACTTTAAACTTAAGTTAACTTACTTTCTTTAAACTTTTTCAACTTCATAACTTAAGTTCAGTTCTATTTAATTTGATTCTCATCAAATTCAATTACCCCATTCTCTTTATCCATTTTAATTTTAATCACATTCTTAGCTTGTTAAAATAATATTGAAGTTTATATTTAACTCATTTACACTCGAAGTGGATTTTATTTGCAACTCAAATCATTTCTATTATAATCCAATTCTATTTCATTTGACACTTCGATTCATAATTAATCCGCTTACAATATGCGATGAATATTATTTATAATCAAGTTCTATTTTTATCATTTAATTCACAAACCAATTTTATTAACTCACTATTCAACTTTTATTTAACCAATTTGAAATTCCATTAACATACTCACTTAACCAATTTATTCAAATTAGTTCATTTCCCACTTTTAATTCAATATTTGATTTTTACCTTCCAAAAATCACTTCACTTAATTTCTTGAATTCAATCTATTTTATAATTCAAGTTTCTGGATTTTTTTTTCATTTCTCAAAATCCTTTGCATTTCTAAAATCAACCCAACTTTTGCAAACAATTTCAATTCAAAACAATTTGGTAGCAATTCCTCTCTTGGAAACTCGAAAATGAACATCGATGATGCTGTAGTGATCACCGAAGTTATTTTCTAGCGACCAAAAGAGTTCAATGCTTTTATTCTTTTCAAACATTTCCAAATATTTTTAATTCCAAATCTCACTAGATTTCCTATCCAATTTAAAAATATTTCCTAAATAGTATTACTATTATTTCTCCAAAACCCTCGAAAACCATTTTCAAATTCACAGGAATATAAATTTTCCAAATTTTCAAATTCCAAACCCTTTCAATTCATATTTAAACATTACTCTTGAATTTTCATCACAAATTATTTTCAAATATTTCTCTAGAATTCTATTTCAAATTATAAATCACATTTAAAAATCCCGTTTGTATATGAATTTATTTCTTAGCTTTAGTTATATTTTCAATATCTTATTAAATTTTACACATTAATGATAATTATTTAATATCATCATCCCTAACAACCAAGCATCCATATATAACTATAATAATTTACGAAAAATTATTTCCTTTATATACAAAAATAATTTGGGTAAAATTATTTCATTTACACTATTTAAAACAATACTGTGTCGGTTTATCTTGTTTAAGAGTTTAGAAACCCCTATCGATAAAATGGCGTCCCACATATCGACCAGAATCCATAAATGCTCAACCGATATGTTAACACAATATAAAACAATTTTTATATTCACTAACAAATACGCGCTCATATCTATTATTACACTCAAACTCATTTTAGAGTACTACGAACTCTATTTCAATGAGTAATCCCCACTAGAGCCAAGGTTCTCACTTAACCTTTAGCTCTAATACCACTGTAACAGCCCGCAAATCCGTAGCCCTTGAGTCGACACTATTCTCCATCACTCAACTCAAGATGAACGGAAATACGAACCATTTGGGTTAAAGAAGAAGAGGTAGAAGAAGAAAATAGAAAACAACATCAGAATCCAACTATCGCAATTGAATAAAATAAATAGATGATAACAGATCTTTACACAAAAGAAAACTATATCTGTTTTATACATACACCACCGGAATACATTATCAGACTTCAACAACATCAATAACATACAACTAGACAGTCGTATAAATTTGTCCTCAAAACTGAATACACAGCGGAATAATAATCAAGTACGGAAGTACGTATCGCCATCCAGCTCGTCTCCTGAGCTCCACAGCATCATATCCTGTATTCTATAATACTTGGTCCGACCCGGGCATTATAGTTAAATAACAGCCGAGTCAATCTAGAATACCAGCGTGAGAAAACCACACTCAAATTGATTATTAATGTGACGACCGCCCATGACTCCTGCACTAAACAAGGAAATAGTGCGCTGTAGAGTGCGCCAGGCAGCCATGGATGATCATCAAGGTAAGGTAAAAACAGCGGAGTCTATCGTATTACTCACAGCGCAAGGGTAAAATACAATAGAAAATATATATATATATATATATATATATAGTGAAGCCCCACAAACAGAATCTCATCAAATAAGCCTCATAGTAGTTTGATACAAAAATCTGAATAGTCAATACATCAAGCCTCACTACATATCACTCGGAGAATATACAAGCATCGGAACATCCAGTACATATAGTAAGAAATTAATATGCAAGCCTCCAGCTCGTCTTCGTCATCAGCACCGTTGGTCACTAAGAACAGCACCTGTCACCTGTCACCTGCTACCTAGTCTACCCATCCCAAAATGGATGAACAGCCCAAGGTAATAAGAGTTGAACATAAAACCTTGAGTCAGACAACAGTCTTAGTGAGCGGTAAATTAACTAACAACATACCAAAAGAGCATAAAGGTAAAAGGAATAGGAACTAACCCTCCCACTCCACCTCTTTCTACAGTGATAGCCCCCAGACACACTAAGCAGAAGTAAACAAAGCAAATCAGACATTTAAAGTAAAGCAATTATCACTCGAGTCAAGGTCGATGTTTTCCAAGTACAAACCCCCAAGGCCTAAACCAAGATCAGATAAACACCCGGAAAACATCGCTCTTGAGACCGAATGACGATACAACCAAAACATTCAAACATCCATGACTCTGGCTATCACTATTATAATTGCTTCGATATCACCGTTAATTGAATGACCGGCACATTCTTTCAGTCCTCCGTCAAGGGCTAATGGTAACCCCGGTTCTAGACAAAACTCCGCACGTCGTCGCAGCCCGTGCCTAGGACTATCGAATCTGCCCAGAGTACTCGACCACCAACTGTAGTCTTTTGGGACTATCGAATCTGCCCAGCGTACTCTTGCTTTGAGTCTGCTAGAACCTTCAATAACGATGAAATCCTAGCCTTCTAGTCATCCTCCTCGACGACTATTCTCATACTAGCTCAAGCGCCTCTCGAGCCAACCATTATAACCGAACTCGAACCATCCCTCGAGTTATCAACATGCTTGGAATGATCCTGTCTGGATTAGACCAAGGCTGCATCACATCATGCCTCGTCTCATCTCATCATAGCAAAGCCCATCTCAACATCATCATCAAATCTATCCATATGAGCTTCATCATCTGCCACATATGCCACGAGCAGCTTTCCTTATTCAAGAGCCTTTCCCTTAGATTTTGAATCATCTTCAACCATACTTGTCCAAATTCAACCATAAATCAACTAATTCAAAACAATCAATCAAGACAATCATTAATCCAAGTAATTAAACATTCAAACATGATCTAAAAGCAATTATAACAAAAATGGCAATCATGTAAAGAAAGAGTTTAAATCTAACAAGCAAAACTCATAAATAATATCCCTACGACTTGATGGATGAACTTGCTTAGGTTAACATGTAGTAAAATGGATGTCAAATCTTCATGAACAATGGATCTATACTTAGGTTTACGAAAATGCATGGAAATCACTATTTAACACAAAATCAAACCACCATTCCAATATACTCCTTTGGCTCCATGTGAGAGATAACCACCACTCACCAAATCACCTAAACACCTCAAAAGCAACACACTTCAGATCAGGATAGCGAAGGATCCAGCTTGATCCGCCAAAGTTCCGCTTCAAACGATGAAATCTCTCTTCAATGGATGGAGATTTCAATCTAAGCTCTTGGATATTCGATTTGATCTTCAATTTGGATGGAAGGAATCACTAGATTAAAGAAGAGAAAAGATGTGAAGAAGTGCAGTACTCGGGCTCTCAAAATGGCAGCACTTCGCCGCTTCAAAATCCGGATCCCAAAAAGTGAGGCAAGCACGTGTATTTATAGGCTGGAAATCCTTAGGTCGCTCGCTTTTAGGTCACTCACGACCTAACAACCTCCGACCTAACGACCTAACGACCTAATGACTCAAGCCTTCACGCGGCCTAACACATACGGCTTAACGACTTAACCTTCCAACGGTTCAACACTCCTGCGACCTAATACCATCATGACTTAGCGACTTAACAAAAGTCGCGACCTAACTACTACAGCGACCTAACACTGAATCTAAGTCCCAACGACCTACGACCTAACTCTAATACGGGGTCTCAACGACCTAACACAAACGACTTAACGATCTAACCCTCTAACGCTGCAGCCTAACAACATCGCGACTTAGCGACTCATCCAAAGTCGCTCACTACCTTAGGTCGTTAGCTCGCTTAACCGGCCTATCTTCCTTAAGTCCTTAAGTTGCCCAATATTCCTATTTTCCTTAGGCCGTTAACCCGCTCGACCTCTTAAGTCGCTAACTCCTATACCGTTAATTCTATTAGGTCGTTCCACTCCCCTAAGTCGCTCCATCGACCTAAACTACTTCACAACTTAAACTCTGGTTGACTTAACTCTGGAAGACCTAACAATCCTAACGACCTAAGCCCCAACACGACCAAACTCCTAGGTCGTTTCAAATCTCTTAAGTCGTCTAATTCTTAGGTCGCTCAATACTCTAGAACCTCCCTATGCTGCGCTACGACCTATCCTCTGGACGACTTAACAATACAGATGACCCAACGATAATAGTTTTACGATCTTTCGATACGTAAAATACGGGTCGTTACATTCTCTCCCCCTTAGGAGTTTCACCCCCGAAATTCCAAACAAACAAGAACAACCAAAAACTATTATGCATGCCTACCATCCATAGCAACCAACAAACCATGCATCCAATTACTAGCCTACCATGCAGAATTCTAAGACTAGAACAAGTTACAATGTCATGAGATGACACGACGCCTTATGGTCATACCTCGAAGAGTTCAGGATGAGCTGCCTTCATCCTCTCTTCCTCCTCCCATGTACAGTCGTCATCATCATCACTCCATTGTACCTTGAGCAACTTGACTACCTTCCTCCTAAGCAGTTTCGTGTCAGTTCCCATAACACGAAGCGGCTTATGAGGTCTCTTATCAATTGGATCAACTTCAAAATCTTCACAGCTATCAGCAGAAACCACTGTATTCGAGTCGTGCACATACTTCCGTAGATACGATACATGAAAAACATTGTGCACATCCGGCATCTTTTCTGGTAGCTCCAATTTATAAGCGAGCTTTCCAATTCGCTCGATGATCGGGAACGGTCCAACAAATCTCGGAGTCAATTTCCCTTTCTTTCCGAATCAAATAACATTCCTCAGGGGAGAAATCTTCACAAAAACCATATCTCCTATGTCGAACTCCAAATCCTTACGACGCTTATCGGCATAACTTTTCTAACGGTCTTGGGCTGCCTTCATTCGTTGCCGAATGATCGCTATACAATTCGTAGTCTGTTGAATCATTCTTGGCCCAAGTACCAACTTTTCTCCCGTTTCCAACCAACATGTCGGAGAGTTACACGGTCTTCCATACAATGCTTCATACGGTGCCATACCAATGCTTGACTGGTAACTGTTATTATATGAAAATTCCACCAAATGAAGATGATCTTCCCACGATCCTCCGAAATCCAAAACACATGCTCTGAGGAGATCTTCCAAAACTCGGTTGACTCTCTCGGTCTGACCATCCGTTTGGGGGTGATAAGCTGTACTCAAACACAACTCGGTTCCCAAAACTTCCTGGAAGCTCTTCCAAAATCTACTAGTGAACAATGGGTCTCGATCGCTCACTATACTTTTCGAAACACCATGGAATCGAACTATCCACTTAACATATAGCTCAGCCAATTTCGATGCAGTCCTAGTTGACCGAACAGGAATGAATCTTGCACTCTTAGTCAAACGATCTATGATGACCCAAATCCCTTCATTTCCCGCTCTTGTTCTAGGTAGCCCATCGATAAAATCCATCGATATTTGCTCCCACTTCCATGTAGGAACTTCTAATGGCTGAAGCAATCCACTGGGCTTCTTCTGCTCGGCTTTTACCAACTGGCAGTTCATGCATTTGGAAATAAAATTTCCAACATCCTTCTTCATACCTTCCCAGTAATAGGTTCTCTTCATATCCCGATACATCTTATTTCCACCTGGATGAATTGTCAGCTTCGAGTGATGACTCTCCCTTAAAAATTTATTTCTCACTTCATCTATATCGGGAACAGCTAGTCGTCCTTGCTTCTGAAGCCAACCCTCTCGATCGACCTCGAATCCTTTATCCTTCTCTGGGTCCAACCCCGATTCCAAATCACGGATAATCTTGACAAGCTTATCGTCCCGCTTTTGGCTCTCGCCAATCCTTTCCACAAGAGTAGGTCTTATCGATAAGTTTGCCAACATCTCAGGTTCCAATTCATATCTGGTCTGAAGTCAAATCCAGCCAAAAACTCGAGACTCTTCCATTCTGAAAACATGGCTCCCAATCCTTCATGTCTTCGACTTAACGCATCTACCACTGCATTACCCTTTCCCGGAGTATAGGCTGTACCAAAACCATATGATGCTTAAAACTCTAGCCATCGTTGCTGCCGGAGATTCAAATCATTTTGGGAGAAAAGATACCTCAATGACTTATGATATGTAAACAACTCGAATCGAACTCCCAGTAGGTAATGTCTCCACATCTTCAGAGCAAATACAATCGCCGCTAACTCCAAATCATGAGTCGGATAATTCCTTTCATGCGGCTTCAGTTGTCGGCTTGCATACGCAACAACTTTATCCTTCTGCATTAGCACTGCTCCAAGTCCAGTACCACATGCATCGGTGTAAACCACCATCTCATCATTTCCACTTGGAATAGTCAAAACAGGAGCATTTGTCAGTCGCTCTTTCAGGATTCCGAAAGCTTGCTTACACTCAGCATCCCATCTGAATACTTGATTCTTTTTCGTCAATCCTGTTAATGGTGCAGCTACCTTGGAAAAGTCTTTGATAAACCGACGATAGTATCCTGCTAATCCAAGAAAACTTCTCACATCAGATGCATTCTTAGGTCTAACCCAATCCTGGATTGCTGCCACCTTGGCGGGATCAACCATTATTCCACTTCCAGAGATAATATGGCCTAAGAACCTCACTTCTCTCTTCCAGAAGTGACACTTTGAAAACTTAGCCTTCAGCTGATGTTTCCGCAAGATTTCCAAAATAATACGCAAGTGTGTCTTGTGCTCTTCTTCATTACTGGAATAAATCAAAATATCATCCACGAACACTAGTACGAACTTGTTCAACTGATCCCTGAACACTCTATTCATAAGATCCACAAAATATGCTAGTGCATTGGTCAATCCAAACGGCATTACCAGCCACTCAAAGAAACCAGATGGTGTCCTAAAAGCCGTCTTCGGCACACTATCCTTTGCCACTCTTAATTGGTAAAATCCCGTTGCTAAATCCATCTGGGAAAACACCTTGGCTTCGTGAAGCTGATCAAACAAGTCATCTATTCTTGGCAATGGATACTTGTTCTTCTTAGTTACTTTATTCAGCTCACGGTAATCCACACACAACCTCAACGATCCATCCGTTTTGGTTGCAAACACAACTGGTGCACCCCATTCGGACACACTACGCCGAATGAATCCTTTCTGTAAAAGATCATCAACTTGCACCTTCAACTCTTGCTGTTCCCTAGGCGCCATCCGCCTAAGAGGCATCACAACAGGTCTGGCTCCTTCAACTAGATCGATGCGAAACTCGACCTCATTATGCGGCGGTAACCCTTTGACCTCATCAAAGACATCCTCAAATCCATTTACAACTGGCACCGATGACAGTCCATCCCGTGGTACAACTAGCGAATACATGAAGCTCATGAAGACGTTTTCCTCATGCTTACATCGTATCACAACCTTTCGCCCTTCCACATTCTCGACTGTCATCTCCAGCCTTTCACAATCAACCTTTGCCACATACTTCCTAAGCCAGTCCATGCCCAAAATAATTCCAAACCCCTCAAAGTTCAGAACAAAACAATCACAAACAAAAGAGCAATCATGACTCGATACAACCAGACCACGGCATATCATACACAAACAAGACGAACCCCCAACTGGATTAGTCACAACCAATGGTCTATCAACAATATCCGGTTCCAAACCCAACCGGCCTACAAGTTCATTACAAACAAAAGAATGTGACGCCCCAGTATCGAACAACACTCTAACTGGAACACCACAAATGGAAAGGGTATCTTGTACCACCACACTCTTTCCTTTCTCTTCCGAAGTAGGGCTTTTGATGATGATGGCACAGCCACCAAAGCATAAGCTTGTACAACCTGCCTGTCCTTCCTTGGTTCTGGACAATTCTTCTTGATATGCCTCAGCTTGTCACAGTTGTGGCACTTCACCGACACCTTTGGATTCTTACAATCTTTGTAGAAATGGCCCTTCTGCTGACAATTATTGCAGGTCACTTCACCCTTCGGCTTCTTCTGGCCATCCTTACTCTTCTTCTGCTGCTGCTGCTTCCTCTTCTTGTTTCCACCTTGCTGTGGTTTAGACTCCTCCTTGGTCACAGCAACAACAGATCCTTCTTTAGGAAACAGATTCTTGTGCCTGAGAGCCTTCTCCACAAGCTTCTCAAATGGATCGTCTAGATGATCCACCAACCGCCTCCCAAGATAAATGTCCAAGCCTGTCACAAACTTCTCATTCTGATATGGAGATTCAATATACGACCGGGCATACTTGGACAAGGCTTCAAACTCAGAAACATACTCAAGAACTGGTCTTCCTTCTTGCTTGAGCTCCACAAACTTCTTGAATAGAACAGATTTCTGAGCTGTAGAAACGAACTTAGCTTCAAATCTGGCTTGGAATTGCTCCTAAGTAATTTCTTCCTCCGGAGTATCAATGGTGATAGAGTTCCACCAATCAGAAGCTCTCCCTTGAATCTGTCTTGATGCGATCTTTCTTTTGGTTGCATCCTCAATTCCCAAATCACCAAACATTCTTCTACAAGCATCTATCCATCTCTGGACTTCAATGGTTGACTATATTCCCAAGAAAACCTTCCCTCCAAGAGTAGTATAGTCTTTACACAGCTTAGCAAAATCCACCGGTTTTGCAGCTTGAACTTGAACTCCAACATCTACCGTTGGCCCCGGAGCTGGCATCCTTCTCATGATCGAAGTCATCATGGCCTCGAACATAGCAGCATAATCAGCATCCCCCTCAATAGCACGGCCTTCCCTAGCAGCTGGTCTCCCCCTTCGACTCATTCTTAATATCTATAAGAAAATGATTAATACACCTTGAGAGACAACTGCATAAGAAGTTCAAATCCTTCTAAGCTACTATACTATACATAGTAATCATCCATCAAAATTACAATTACGTCTCTCATACGTAGTTACGTCAGCGAGCGTTGGCTAAAATCGATTAACCAATGCTCTGATACCAAACGTGGCGACCGCCCATGACTCCTGCACTAAACAAGGAAATAGTACACTGTAGAGTGCGCCAGGCAGCCATGGATGATCATCAAGGTAAGGTAAAAACAGCGGAGTCTATCGTATTACTCACAGCGCAAGGGTAAAATACAATAGAATATATATATATATATATATATATAGTGAAGCCCCACAAACAGAATCTCATCAAATAAGCCTCATAGTAGTTTGATACAAAAATCTGAATAGTCAATACATCAAGCCTCACTACATATCACTCAGAGAATATACAAGCAGCGGAACATCCAATACATATAGTAAGAAATTAATATGCAAGCCTCCAGCTCGTCTTCGTCATCAGCACCGTTGGTCACTAAGAACAGCACCTGTCACCTGTCACCTGCTACCTAGTCTACCCATCCCAAAATGGATGAACAGCCCAAGGTAATAAGAGTTGAACATAAAACCTTGAGTCAGACAACAGTCTTAGTGAGCGGTAAATTAACTAACAACATACCAAAAGAGCATAAAGGTAAAAGGAATAGGAACCTAACCCTCCCACTCCACCTCTTTCTACAGTGATAGCCCCCAGACACACTAAGCAGAAGTAAACATAGCAAATCAGACATTTAAAGTAAAGCAATTATCACTCGAGTCATGGTCGATGTTTTCCAAGTACAAACCCCCAAGGCCTAAACCAAGATCAGATAAACACCCGGAAAACATCGCTCTTGTGACCGAATGACGATACAACCAAAACATTCAAACATCCATGACTCTGGCTATCACTGTTATCATTGCTTCGGTATCACCGTTAATTGAATGACCGGCACATTCTTTCAGCCATCCGTCAAGGGCTAATGGTAACCCCGGTTCTAGACAAAACACCGCACGTCGTCGGAGCCCGTGCCTAGGACTATCGAATCTGCCCAGAGTACTCGACCACCAACTGTAGTCTTTTGGGACTATTGAATCTGCCCAGCGTACTCTTGCTTTGATTCTGCTAGAACCATCAATAATGATGAAATCTCAGCCTTCTAGTCATCCTCCTCAACAACTATTCTCATACTAGCTCAAGCGCCTCTCGAGCCAACCATTATCAACGAACACGAACCATCCCTCGAGTTATCAACATGCTTGGAATGATACTGTCTGGATTAGACCAAGGCTGCATCACATCATGCCTCGCCTCATCTCATCATAGCAAAGCCCATCTCAACATCATCATCAGATCTATCCGTATGAGCTTCATCATCTGCCACATATGCCACGAGCAGCTTTCCTTATTCAAGAGCCTTTCCCTTAGCTTTTGAATCATCTTCAACCATACTTGTCCAAATTCAACCATAAATCAACTAATTCATAACAATCAATCAAGACAATCATTAATCCAAGTAATTAAACATTCAAACGTGATCTAAAAGAAATTATAACAAAAATGGCAATCATGTAAAGAAAGAGTTTAAATCTAACAAGCAAAAATCATAAATAATATCCCTACGACTTGATGGATGAACTTGCTTAGGTTAACATGTAGTAAAATAGATGTCAAATATTCATGAACAATGGATCTATACTTAGGTTTACGAAAATGCATGGAAATCACTATTTAAAACAAAATCAAACCACCATTCCAATATACTCCTTTGGGTCCGTGTGAGAGATAACCACCACTCACCGAATCACCTAAACACCTCAAAAGCAACACACTTCAGATCAGGACAGCGAAGGATCCAGCTTGATCCGCCAAAGTTCCACTTCAAACGATGAAATCTCTCTTCAATGGATGGAGAACTTCAATCTAAGCTCTTGGATCTTCGATTTGATCTTAATTTTGGATGGAAGGAATCACTAGATTAAAGAAGTGAATAGAGGTGAAGAAGTGCAGTACTCGGGCTCTCAAAATGGCAGCACTTCGCCGCTTCAAAATCCGGATCCCAAAAAGTGAGGCAAGCACGTGTATTTATAGGCTGGAAATCCTTAGGTCGCTCGCTTTTAGGTCGCTCATGACCTAACAACCTCCGACCTAACGACCTAACGACTAAAGCCTTCACGCGGCCTAACACATACGGCTTAACGACTTAACCTTCCAACGGTTCAACACTCCTGCGACCTAACACCATCATGACTTCGCGAATTAACAAAAGTCGCGACCTAACTACTGCAGCGACCTAACACTGAATATAAGTCCCAACGACCTACGACCTAACTCTAATACAGGGTCTCAAAGACCTAACACAAACGACTTAACGATCTAACCCTCCAACGCTGCAGCCTAACACCATCGCGACTTAGCGACTCATCCAAAGTCGCTCACTACCTTAGGTCGTTAGCTCGCTTAACCAACCTATCTTCCTTAAGTCCTTAAGTCGCCCAATAGTCCTATTTTCCTTAGGCCGTTAACCCGCTCGACCTCTTAAGTCGCTAACTCCTATACCGTTAATTCTATTAGGTCGTTCCACTCCCCTAAGTCACTCCATCGACCTAAAGTACTTCACAACTTAAACTCTGGTTGACTTAACTCTGGACGACCTAACAATCCTAACGACCTAAGCCCCAACACGACCAAACTCCAAGGTCGTTTGAAATCTCTTATGTCGTCTAATTCTTAGGTCGCTCAATACTCTAGAACCTCCCTATGCTGCGCTACGACCTATCCTCTGGACGACTTAACAATACAGATGACCCAACGATAACAGTTTTACGATCTTTCGCTACGTAAAATACGGGTCGTTACAATTAAGGTTTCAAAATTTCTTTGAAAACAAAAGCATCTCGTAAGACCACGCCACAAATAAATATGTCGGGTTTGTACCTTACGATAGCCAAAACACTTTTTATCAAAATCCTCTGATATTATCATAGTGTCTATAGAAAGTAAAATAGAATCTAGCTGAAATGCTTGCACCTCACGTTTCAGCAATAGTTGGTGACAATCAAAACCGTAAAGGCGCGTAGGGAGGGGTACGACCTGTCACAGTACGTGACCTAGATCACCATACCGAGGATTACACCCAATCCCCTACAACACAATACTGGGACTACCCCTTACTGGATTATCCCGAGTAAGATCACCCTACGGTTGGGATCAGCAACCACACCACTAAGCCGAATAAAAAGGGACATCTAGACAGGGATGACCTCACCCTAATGGGTGCTACCCACTTAGCCTTGTTGCATAACCCTTGATTTTCAGTCATTCCCAGTTGATGAGGCTCGAGGCTAAGCGTTACCTTTTTAGAATATATTACTTAGAATGCTCATCGCCCAGCTGACGATGTTCTAAAAGCATTCATCCATACAAGTCTGTCTCGGGTTCGAACGGAACCGAAGGCACTACTCCTACTACATACATTTTGGAATCACCTCAGGATTAGTAGCGACTAGCCCCTGCACTTCACTGCTCCATCTTCGAATCCAAACTCTTGTTTTCCACACGAAAACATACAAACCGGATTGAAGTGGTTTTCGAGAAATTAATCCCAATCCCGGTCTCTTCCAAACGATCAGCGCATTGGCCAATATTGATAGTCGGTTATTTAACTATCAATTAACAATCACAAACAACCATCAAACAATAAATAATTTCACCAAATTATTTATTAATCTCAAAATATCTTCACAATATATATTTCCATTTTCAACCCTTTTGAAAACAGTTTTCCAACCACCCTCTTCTCATGGAGTAAATTCCCAAATATTTATTTCCATGAAAACAACAAGTACAATACTTTATATTTTTAAAATAATTTAAAACCCTTTATTATAAAAATATACTTTAACATTTAAATTGAAAACTACTTTAATACTTTATTAAAAATATATACATTAGGAATATTTAATGCTGAGCTTACTTTATAAAATATAAAACTAGATTTTCTCCTTTAAAACAAAGTACCAAAAATATATACATTAGGAATATTTAATGCTGAGCTTACTTTATAAAATATAAAACTAGATTTTCTCCTTTAAAACAAAGTACCAAGTCACTTTTAAATAATTACTACGATAATAGATTTGAAAAATACTCACTTTAGAATTTAAACATTTAAAAATAATAAATTTTATAAAACATACCTTTAAATCAACTTCAAAACTTTTACTTATATTTAAAAGTCGCTTCGAAAACATACTTGGCTATGCAGGGAAATACACTTCTCTTTCACATCCTTTAAAAATAAATCACTATTTTTTTTTAAACAAATTTACTCATTCCCTTAATAAATTCCCACTGTGAATTTATTCTTCAAATATCCACTGATATATTTCTTTTCATTTATAAACCAAGTTTATAAGTTTCATAGATTGAACTTCCCTTTTAAAATTCTGATTCCCAATTTACTCCGTTTGAAATAAATTTCTTTACTTACTCAATTTCTTTCAAAATCCATTAACTTTAGAATTTATACCCTAATTATGATTTAAAATTTTTTTAACTGAAAACACCAAATTCAAGACTTCCTAAATTTCTTCTTTATCCTTTCAAATAAATTTAAACCTTGAATTTAAAGTAAATTTCTTTATTCCTTTAAGTAACATCACTTAAGTTTTAAAATTCATTGTTATGTTGTTTATTCAAAATCTCTTTTTCCATACTCGGAACTTTGTTATTAGAATTTTAAAATCACTTTCATTCTTTTTCAATTCTTCCTTAAATTTATTCAAATTCTTTACAATTATTTTACTTAAAAATTCACTCTTTTATTTTCTTTTCAAAAATCCAATTCTATATATTTTGATAACTCTGTGTACCGAAATATATTCAAGCAAACTATAGCATTCGATATTTCAAATATAATTCATCATAGAATATCAAATATTCATAACACAAAATATTAAACAATCTAAATAATTTTGAGTAATAAAGTTAGATCCCTCCAACCTTTTTCCCTGCATCCACAGATGTTAGCACAATACCAATTCCACTTCGAGGTGGAATATCACGGTATATGGGTTTATAAAATATCATCCTCTATTATGCGGCGCATAGGGTCTCATCCGCTATACAATGCGGGAAATCAATCACTCCAATATACTATATACTACTATATAATATATCAAATCCAATTATTCAACCAATTATTTAAATTTAACTATTTAAATTTAAATCAAACCCAAATGAGTGAGATTAACTCACCTTTGATTTTAATTTGCAATCTGCTCCACCTTAACTTGTTTTCTTCACGATCTAAGACCTTGTATAAATATTTGATGATTTTATTAATTTTTGAAATAATCAAACAATTAATTACTATTCATTTATTTAATTTAAACTAACAATTTGGTTTTAAACTACTGATTTAATTTCAAACTAATTTTCTTTCAATAAAATAATTTTAGCGACTGAAATAATTAAATAAGTTGATTAATCACCATAATACATTATATCTAAAATAAATTAGTAGACTTAAAATGTTAATATATATTTATTTTTATTTATTTTTCTTCATTTGAAACTAATTGCTTACTTTTGAAATAATCTATATACCAATTAAAATTCCTATTTCTAAATCCAATATATATATATATATATATATATACATGTATATATCATCTCTGCTTTTCTATATATATTATACGTTTTCTTTACAATTAATTATATATATATATACATCTACAAATGTAAAGAACTGGAACTGAATTAGGTTACATCTTACCGCCCCATCCTCCATCTCGACCACCCCTGCTCCACCATGGTCACCTCGAGCTCCTCCACGACCTCGAGTTTCGCCTCCCCTTCGTGAGGTTGCCGCGCCTACTCACAATGCTCAAAATCGAACTCCTCCTAACCACGGCCACCCTCGCAAGCCACTGCCTCGTCTTCTGGACGCCGCCGAGCATCACTCCCCATGAGACCACCACTTGCTACCAACCCAATACTTCCCGCTTCGATGAACACCCCATCAATGTCACGATGGCCGCCACACACGATTTGACTTTGGACCTTTCTCTGTTCTTTTTTTCCCAGATCCCACTTTTGATTAACGCGGATATCAAAATCAATGAGGGGAACATTTGTATGAAATTAGAAGAGAAGGGGAAGCTCGCGTATATTCAGGATTTCATTTCTTTATTTTTTCGTTTGATTTCGTTCGACTTCATTCAAAATTGTAAGGAGAAGACATGATGTTTTGAAAAGGAGGTGGCGTGCAAAAGAAGGCTATACTGATTTGAAGTAAAACAAAAAAACTCTGATGTGAGTGGCATTTAGCGATCAACAAATATTGATATTTAAAATTTTAAACGTTCCGGAATTGTGACGCCCCACCTCTATACCCACGCTAGCCAAGAACACTACAGTGTAATGCTGTCAACTAGCACGGAGAATAAGGCTGTTGAGAAGCGACCATCCGTGTAATTGCTTTGTGCGAGCATCGATATGTCAGGTAATATAACATGCATTTCCTTTCAAGAGGAAATCCGACATGCCGACACAGACTCAAAGCTACTACACGGTGGCTATAATATCTTCGAAAACAAATATAGAAATAAACATAACATAAATCAGTCACAGACAATTCATATCACAAAGGCGGAAATAGATATGAATATAACACATGAAAGTGTTCATCAGAGTAGTGGTCAAAAGGATCCACAATAATACAAAGGAATAGATACAAGTGCTAGACAAAAGAATAAGTATACATCATAGAGTCTGTATCTCAAATGTATACAACAAAAACTACTAATCTAGAGTAGTTAGCCAAAAGATCAGATGAAAGTCCGATAAGGAGTCAAGCAGAAGCACATGTAATATCTCACTCTGACCCGAGTATTATTTAAGAAAAAAATAATAAACGGATCAGTCTAGCTATAAATATCAGATGAAGTGATATATAATAAGAGATATGACATAAACATATAATCGTCACAATGCAAGCTGTGATATATAAGTAATTGAAAAATCAACAAGAGATTAATCAATATCACAAAGATCTACCCAAGATAAAAAGGAATGTCATACTCCTAATTTCATTCACCAAGCCACAATAAATGACATATATATCAATGCCCATCGTAAAAGTTGGTGAAACACAAATTCCAGAAATCAACACACGAAATCCAGAAATCACAATAAAAAGGGTGGCCAAGACATCGATGTAGTACAAATGGTACATCTAATGAATCGAAAAGCCAAAACATCGATGTAGTACAAACGGTACATCCAATGAATCGAAACACATAAGAAAGCACATGGGTCGCTAGCCCACGAAGAAATGAGACGAAGCTCGATTTAATGAGGTACGGTCCTGCACATAGACAAAGAGACATCGCACATTGCTAGTCTAAACCATAAAATGATCATCATGATCAAAGGGAAGTGTCGATTACAGTAAGCTAGTAAATATATGAGCTTAGCTTCATGTCCCATAACCACTAGCTTAACTTAAATATTTACGAACAAATTGTAGATCTCCAATAGAAAATTGTCACAAGAGGTTCAATCGAACAAGTCCAAGAATTAACCGACGAAGTAAACGCAAGCATTTCATACCACTCGTTTTACTAAGTCGTTTAATTAGTTTTCTCATACGAATGAGGTAAAGGTTTATATATACTAATAGATTGGAAAACGGTTTGAGAAAACGAGAATTATAAAAAATAGTTGTTGAAATCGTTTTGATGAAAGAGTTTTGATATTTACTATTAGTATTGAAACCTTTATATTTTTAAAGTGACAAAGCACAAGGGGGATTGTAGAAACAATCAATCACAAAGATCACATTCGAAGATGTGAATAAAAATCCAATGAAATCGATAAAGGATCCATCGAAGTGGATATATCTAAAATTTCCAAAGAAAATAAGTCATCAAAGATGATAATAAATGATGACAATAAATAGGATCATCACGAATCAATTTAAATTGGAAATTCAATCCAAAAAGGCAAATTGGACTCAAATAGCAGGTTCAGTCGACTGAACAGAGTTTTCAGTCGACTGACCCTGTGTCTGGAAATTTTCCAGGTTCAGGAAACTTTCTGTTTCCAGTTTCAGTCGACTGAACAGAGTTTTCAGTCGACTGAATCATGCCTGAATCGGGTTCCAGGTTCAGTTGACTGAACAGGGTTTTCAGTCGACTGAATCATGCCTGGGCTGTTTTTCAGCCTTATACAAATGAAGAGCAAACTCTTCCAAAATGCAACCGGACGAACATTGGCTCTAAGGGTTTATGCCAATCGGCAACCTAGCCCTATATGCTCCTGGATGCATCATCCAAAGCATGATCAAACATCCATAAAAGGATTTCACACAAATTTGACTTAAAAACCCAAAAATTGGAACATTCACAAAACCAATCTAAATCAAGAGCAAATGCACATGAATAAGTGTTAGGAATTCATACCTAACAATAGAAGAGAATTATAAGCATAGATGTGAGATTAAAAATCTCACTTTTTCACAAAATCGAACAGGAAGAAGCTTGAAAGCGAATGGAGAATCAACCTCTCTTCAACACAACCCAATTGAGCTTGAATCTAAGCTCAAAACAAGAACATTCCCAAAATTAGGTTTAGGAATTTCTGAAATTGGTAAGAGAATAAGTTGGAGAAGAAGAAGAGAAGCTTACCAATGGGTTCTTCTTGAGTTTGGAGCTAGGAATTTGATTTGCAAGAGAAACTAGGGTTTTGGAGTTTTAATTTCCAATCTCTCCCACCATTAATGCTAAGAAAACTGAAATGAGAAGAGAATGAGGGTGAGTGGGGAAGAGTGGCTCAGATTTGAGCATAAGTTAACATAGGGCTGAGCCCAAACCAAACCCAAAGTGAAAAGTAGCAAAAATCAACTTTCTCCAAACATATCGAAGCTTATACTCAAAAAGGTCGCAAACTGCATTTTAAACTCAATGGGAGTGGTCTCGAGTCCCAATTCGACTGTTTGCAAAAAGTAGGTTTTCGGACCAAAATCCGACGAACGGTGAAATATTTAAATAAAATATTTAAATATACAATCGATAAATATGCGGGTTGTTACAGACTCCCCTCCTTAAAGAAATTGCGTCCTCGCAGTAATTAAGAAGGAAATATAAGAAGTAACAACCATAGAAGCATATTAACACAAAAGAAAATTTGAAATAGGAAGTTCACCGTAAAGTGCACGAAAGAGTTAGCAAGAAATCTGGTGAAACTTCAATGTCCACAATATTACCGGGCTTAAGAATGAAAACCGGAATCCCTGAGGCATTTCCGTAGATAAAAGACGTGGGGAACGTCAAGAATAGCAGAAAATTGAGCCGGTGCAACGGCGTAGTACAAAAACGGTACGCCCGAGAAACTAGAAACTCAAATAATTTGGGACATCAGCGTAGTATAAAAACGGTACGCCCAATGAACCAAAGCAAAGACATTGATGTAGTACAAACGGTACATCCAATGAATCCAAAAAGCAAAGTCATTGATGTAGTAAAAACGGTACATCCAATGAATCAAATGGAAAGACATTGATGTAGTACAACGGTACATCACGTATCAAATAGCAAAGACATCGATGTAGTACAAACGGTACATCCGATGAATCAAAAGCAAAGACATCGATGTAGTACAAACGGTACATCTGATGAATCAAAAGCAAAGACATCGATGTAGTACAAACGGTACATCCGATGAATCAAAAGCAAAGACATCGATGTAGTACAAATGGTACATCCGATGAATCAAAAGCAAAGACATCGATGTAGTACAAACGGTACATCGGATGAATCAAAAGAAAAGACATCGATGCAGTACAACCGGTACATCCGATGAATCAAAAGCAAAGACATCGATGTAGTACAAATGGTACATCCGATGAATCAAAAGCAAAGACATCGATGCAGTACAAACGGTACATCCGATGAATCAAAAGCAAAGACATCGATGTAGTACAAACGGTACATCCGATGAATCAAAAGCAAAGACATCGATGTAGAACAAACGGTACATCCGATGAATCAAAAGCAAAGACATCGATGTAGTACAAACGGTACATCCGATGAATCAAAAGCAAAGACATCGATGTAGTACAAAAGGTACATCCGATGAATCAAAAGCAAAGACATCGATGTAGTACAAACGGTACATCCGATGAATCAAAAGCAAAGACATCGATGTAGTACAAACGGTACATCCGATGAATCAAAACCCGAATGATTTCGGAACACCGACGTAGTACAAAAACGGTACGTCCAATGAACCGAACACAATAAAAGAACATCGGACGGAAGTTCATAAAAGATATGAGATGAAACTCAATAAAACGAAGTACATCAAAATGCCCGATAAACTTAATAAAAAGATAATTTCATTCGGTCATCAACAAAGAAACAACCCCTTGTTGCTTACGACTAAACGCATTGGCAACACGATTTCCCTTTCGGGAATAAAAAGAATATCAAGATCATAGGAAGCTAGGAACTCGAGTCGACATGAAGTTCCTTATAAGAAAATAAATATTCTAAGGATTTATGATCGAGATGGAGAACAAATTCCTCCCCTAAAAATGATGATGCAAAACTCTAAAAGTAGAAACAATAACCGCGAGCACTAGATCATGAGTGGTATATCTAGTCTTGATAGGCTATAATGATTTAGAAGCACAAGTGATAGCACGTTCTCCTTTGCAAGAGAACGGCATACAAACCAATATGACTAGTATCGTTACAAATAGCAAAGTCTTGGTTCCCCTTCAAGAATCACAAGAATAAGAGTATCGAAAAGAAAGAATTTCTTTTAAATAATCTTCTTTCCTAAAAAGTTAAAACTTTCAAAATTACATTTATCATTATGTAATAATCATTCTAGAAAATTTTTCTATTTTACAAGTCAATATACTGTGTCTGATTGTCTCATCAAAGCGTTTAGGAAATTCCTATCGATAACGTTGATCAAGCGCATCGACCAAAATTCCTAAAGCACTCAACGGGCAATACAATCACAAAATCATCTTTTATAGGATAAATAAACCTCTTAAAAAGTTTTAAGAATATTCTTTGTTCATTTCAAGAACAAAATCCAGTTTTACTTATAAATAAATCTTATGAAAAAGATTTGCAAAATTTTAAATTACTATTTTCATCCAAAATCAATATATACAAGAATGGTCTCATAGAAATATTCATAGAATATTCGATTTATAAAATGGATGAAATAAGCTGGACAATTTGAATGACAAAATAAGTCATTCATAAGAATCATAACGAGTGCGGAATGCGGTAAGTGGAATGCTAATTTCCGCAACTCGTAGTAAACGAAAATCGGTGGCAAGGTCGAACTGAAAAGACCTTAGTACCACACAAAAGATTACTTAGGTGATAATCCTTAGACAAACTTAAAAATACCGGAAAATTTCTCAAACTACATGAATGAGAGAAATAACACTTTCCTTATAAGTGAGCTTAAGGAATAAAATGATGCCATCAAGTTGGAATCAAAATCATAAAGGAAAAATAGAAATCTGCTTAACAGATTGAAAATGTCGAAGATGAATAGTCCACTCGAAAAATAGGATATGGGCTTCACAATGATTAAGCCGATCCTTTCAAAAAAATCAATTCCGAAGCCTAAGTAAAAATATTGGCTAGTAAGGAAAAGTCTCATAAAATAATTTCGACATCAATAAAAAAGCAAATTGAGTGTTGCGGATCTACAATCCTCAAAGAAGTCAACAAGCCCAAAATATTTTCAAAGAAAATGAATCAACAAGTTCTTTTGATATAAAATAGTGAGATGGAACCCATATCAAAAAGAACTCAAATAGAAATCTCACGAATTAAAACAATGCCATCAAGGATTGAATGAAAATACCTTGACCAAGAGAAGAGTTGCCAGGGGCCTGCAGCTTTCCTTCTCACTTGTTTGGAAGCTTAGGACACGAAGATAAAAGATGACCCGAACCTTTGCAATAACGGCAAAAGAGGGGTTTCGGGCACTCCCTTACATGGTGGTCTGTGGAACCACAATTATAGCATCGTCCACGACTAGAGGTAGGAACTTTTTCTACCAGAGTTTGTTGCTTCCCTTTCTTATTAGAATTGGGGCCTTTGAATTTGATAGGCCTCTTCAAGTTATTGTCGAAGTTCCGTTGGGCACGCACAACTTCAACATCACCTTCATTATCGGCCTCTTCAAGACGAAGAGCGATATCAATAAGCTGATCAAATGAAACCTCAAGTTTCAGAAGTAATGGCTTCTTAAGATTCTTATTCAAGCCATAGACAAGTCTCTGATTTTTCTTCAATGGGGTATTAATGTACTCAACCCCGTATTTGGACAGAGATTCGAAAGACGCGACATTATCCGTCACAGAAGATTCACCTTGAACAAGGTCAATAAAACGCCGGGCCAAAGTTACTTTTTCGGCCTCCGGCACAAATTTCAATTCGAATCTTTCCCAGAATTGCTTCCAAGTGAGATCCGCTTCAACGATTTCAGAAATTAAAAGCTCATACCAATCTAATGCTCTTTCTTGGAGCATGCTAGAAGCCACTTGGACTCGATGTAGATCAATAAGGTTCATGCGAAAAAAGATGCGATCGCATGATTTGAGCCAAGCTTGAATTTCTATAACACTCTCGGATCCCCTGAATGGCCCTCCACTCAAATCGGTGTAGTCTCTGCACAAGCGTGCAAAATCGGATCTAGGATGAGTAGGCTCTGGATTGGGTCCGGCTGCTTGAGCGTTCTTAACAAGATCTAGAAGCTGCTGGGCAGACATAAATACTCCATCCTGGGGAGTAGCACTAGATTGACCGGCGCTGGGACGGCCAGGACTAACCATTTCTCTTCTTTAAGAAAGAAAGAAAGAAGAGGAAAAAGTTATTCTCAGAATAAATTTCAATCAAACTTGATTGATAAAACAAGGAATCATAAAGAAAATAGGATGAATCGGTACGAAGACTCGAATTAAATCCTAAAGCATGACTCCTAAGAAAGACTAAGGACGATGATCCTTGTTAAATTATTCTATTTTGTTCCGAAGTTTGGCTCTGATACCAAGCTGTGACGCCCCACCTCTATACCCACGCTAGCCAAGAACACTACAGCGTAATGCTGTCAACTAGCACGGAGAATAAGGCTGTTGAGGAGCGACCATCCGTGTAATTGCTTTGTGCGAGCATCGATATGTCAGATAATATAACATGCATTTCTTTTCAAGAGGAAATCCGACATGCCGACACAAACTCAAATGTACTACACAGTGGCTATAATATCTTCTAAAACAAATATAGAAATAAACATAACATAAATCAGTCACAGACAATTCATATCACAAAGGCGGAAATAGATATGAATATAACACATGAAAGTGTTCATCAGAGTAGTGGTCAAAAGGATCCACAATAATACAAAGGAATAGATACAAGTGCTAGACAAAAGAATAAGTATACATCATAGAGTCTGTATCTCAAATGTATACAACAAAAACTACTAATCTAGAGTAGTTAGCCAAAAGATCAGATGAAAGTCCGATAAGGAGTCAAGCAGAAGCACCTGTAATATCTCACTCTGACCCGAGTATTATTTAAGAAGAAAATAATAAACGGATCAGTCTAGCCATAAATATCAGATGAAGTGATATATAATAAGAGATATGACATAAACATATAATAGTCACAATGCAAGCTGTGATATATAAGTAATTGAAAAATCAACAAGAGATTAATCAATATCACAAAGATCTACCCAAGATAAAAAGGAATGTCATACTCCTAATTTCATTCACCAAGCCACAATAAATGACATATATATCAATGCCCATTGTAAAAGTTGGTGAAACACAAATTCCAGAAATCAACACACGAAATCTAGAAATCACAATAAAAAGGGTGGCAAGACATCGATGTAGTACAAATGGTACATCCAATGAATCGAAAAGCCAAAACATCGATGTAGTACAAACGGTACAACCAATGAATCGAAACACATAAGAAAGCACATGGGTCGCTAGCCCACGAAGAAATGAGACGAAGCTCGATTTAATGAGGTACGATCCTCCACATAGACAAAGAGACATCACACATTGCTAGTCTAAACCATAAAATGATCATCATGATCAAAGGGAAGTGTCGATTACAGTAAGCTAGTAAATATAT
Organism: Allium cepa; assembly: GCA_030765085.1. NCBI lineage: Eukaryota > Viridiplantae > Streptophyta > Magnoliopsida > Asparagales > Amaryllidaceae > Allium > Allium cepa. The sequence continues at coordinate 242,785,404 of CM060944.1, forward strand.
GAGCTTAGCTTCATGTCCCATAACCACTAGCTTAACTTAAATATTTACGAACAAATTGTAGATCTCCACTAGAAAATTGTCGCAAGAGGTTCAATCGAACAAGTCCAAGAATTAACCGACGAAGTAAACGCAAGCGTTTCATACCACTCGTTTTACTAAGTCGTTTAATTAGATTTCTCATACGAGTGAGGTAAAGTTTTACATATACTAATAGATTGGAAAACGGTTTGAGAAAACGAGAATTATAAAAAATAGTTGTTGAAATCGTTTTGATGAAAGAGTTTTGATATTTACTATTAGTATTGAAACGTTTATATCTTTAAAGTGACAAAGCACAAGGGGGATTGTAGAAACAATCAATCACAAAGATCACATTCGAAGATGTGAATAAAAATCCAATGAAATCGATAAAGGATCCATCGAAGTGGATATATCTAAAATTCCTAAAGAAAATAAGTCATCAAAGATGATAATAAATGATGACAATAAATAGGATCATCACGAATCGATTTAAATTGGAAATTCAATCCAAAACGGCAAATTGGACTCAAACAGCAGGTTCAGTCGACTGAACAGAGTTTTCAGTCGACTGACCCTGTGTCTGGAAATTTTCTAGGTTCAAGAAACTTTCTGTTTCCAGTTTCAGTCGACTGAACAGAGTTTTCAGTCGACTGAATCATGCCTGGAAACTTTCGGGTTCCAGGTTCAGTCGACTGAACAGAGTTTTCAGTCGACTGAATCATGCCTGGGCTGTTTTTCAGCCTTATACAAATGAAGAGCAAACTCTTCCAAAATGCAACCGGACTAACATTGGCTCTAAGGGTTTATGCCAATCGGCAACCCGGCCCTATATGCTCCTCGATGCATCATCCAAAGGATGATCAAACATCCATAAAAGGATTTCACACTAATTTGACTTAAAAACCCAAAAATTGGAACATTCACAAAACCAATCCAAATCAAGAGAAAATGCACATGAATAAGTGTTAGGAATTCATACCTAACAATAGAAGAGAATTATAAGCATAAATGTGAGATTACAAATCTCACTTTTTCACAAAATCGAACAAGAAGAAGCTTGAAAGCGAATGGAGAATCAACCTCTCTTCAACACAACCCAATTGAGCTTGAATCTAAGCTAAAAAACAAGAACATTCCCAAAATTAGGTTTAGGAATTTCTGAAATTGGTAAGAGAATAAGTTGGAGAAGAAGAAGAGAAGCTTACCAATGGGTTCTTCTTGAGTTTGGAGCTAGGAATTTGATTTGCAAGAGAAACTAGGGTTTTGGAGTTTTAATTTCCAATCTCTCCCACCATTAATGCTAAGAAAACTGAAATGAGAAGAGAATGAGGGTGAGTGGGGAAGAGTGGCTCAGATTTGAGCATAAGTTAACATAGGGCTGAGCCCAAACCAAACCCAAAGTGAAAAGTAGCAAAAATCAACTTTCTCCAAACATATCGAAGCTTATACTCAAAAAGGTCGCAAACTGCATTTTAAACTCAATGGGAGTGGCCTCGAGTCCCAATTCGACTGTTTGCAAAAAGTAGGTTTTCGAACCAAAATCCGACGAACGGTGAAATATTTAAATAAAATATTTAAATATATAATCGATAAATTTGCGGGTTGTTACAGGAATCGTCACTCAAAATTTTGATTTCCTATCGAGGCGTGCCACTAGGCGTTCAAACGCAATGGAAAAGGTTTCGAGTCCTAAATCGATCGTATGAAGAAGATAGCCTTTTGGTCCCAGTTATTATATTAAATTTTTGATATAAATTTCAGCGCGTTTATATATCGTACGCTCACACAACAACTCCAACCATTACGAAAATTGAAATCCGCGAATAACACAATATTACGGATCCAATGGAACTAGTTTCGTCGAATTCCGAGACTATGCCTCGGAAGGCTATTTTTAAATATCAATTTAAACGATATATTTTCAAAACTGAAAAAAACACTTCCAAACTCATCTTTAACACTTTTACTATCTTCTGTATTGTCAATGTAAATTTTACAAGCCTTTAAATTATTTTTAACAGGCTTAAAGCTGAAGATTCAATTGTTTACCCAATTTCAGTTTATTAAATCTAATAACTTAATTGCTAAATAATAATAATATTTGAAATTCAAGTTAAACTAGCCTTTAAATATTTAAAATCAATTAAATATTCAATTTCAAATATTCAGAAATTTCGGATCATCACATTTATTCTGCAAGAGGAAAAGTGATTTGAAAACTATTTTCAAAGGATTGAAATGTAGAAAAATATACTGCGAAGATATTTTTGAATAAATAATTTGGAAATTTTTTTAAAAGTATGATGATTGTTTATGAATGTTATTTGATAGTTAAATAACTAACTATCAATATTGGCCAATGCGTTGATCATTTCGACGAGACCGAGATCGGGATTAATTTCTCGAAAACCACTTCGATCTGGTTTGAACGTTTCCGTGAGGAAGACAAGCGCTTGGATTCGAAGATGGAGAAGTGAAGTGCAAGGGCTAATCTCTACAAATCCTGAGGTGATTCCAAAATGGATGTAGTAGGAATAATGCCTTCAGTTCCTTTCTGGACACGGAACGAACTTGTATAGACGAATGCTTTCAGAGCATCGTCAGGAGGATGATGATCATTATAAGTGAATGTGTGCTAAAAAGGTAACGTATAGCCGTGAGCCTCATCAACCAGGAATGACTAAAACAGGGAGGTGCATACAAGGCTAAGTGGCTAGCAACCAATTAGGGTAAGGTCATCCCTGTCTAGAGGTCCCTTCTATTTGGCTGTGTGGGCGGTTGCTGATCTCAACCGTGGGGTGAACTTATTCGGACTATCCAGTAAGGGGTAGCTCTGGTATTGTGCGGCTGGGGTTTAGGTAGGATCTTCGGTACGGTGATCTAGACCACGTACTGTGACGGGCGGTACCCGAGTAGCCCTGCCATTGATGGAAATCCATTCTCCCTACGTGCCTTTACGGTTTTGTTTGTAGAACCTAGTACTGCTGGAATTTAATAATGTAACAATTTCGGCTATTTGAATAAGTATTTGTATATCAAAACTACTATAATATCAGAGGATTTTATAAGAAATGTTTTGGTTATCATAAGGTAAGAACCTGACATGTTTATTTGTGGCGCGGTCTTACGAGAAACCTTTGATTTCAAAGGATTTTGAAAACTTTAATAATCCGATTGAGTGTGCTTACTCACGTCGGTTTTCCAGATTGACTCGGGTAATATTTTATTATAATGCTCGGGTCAGACCGAGTATTATAGAGTACAGATTCTGGATGGACTGCTGTGGAGCTCATGAGACAAGCTGGATGGCGAGACGTATCACACGTATTTGATGAATATTCCGCCGTGTATGATTAGCTATATAGTCAGCTTTTGTGAGGACAAGTTAATATAAACAGTCTAGTTGTGTGTTATTAATTTTATTGTACTCTAATGAGGTGATGTATAAAGCAGAAATACTTTCTTTTGTGTAAAAGATCAGTTATCATCTATTATATTTTATTCCATTACGATGGTAAGATTCTGTTGTTGTTTTGTTTTCTCTTCTTCTACCTCCTTCTTTAACCCTAATGATTCGGTTTTCCAGCATTCGATTGTTCGGCATTTCATACAATGGACGTATTGATGTCGATTTTCGGACGTCGAAAAATAAGGTCGTTACAGAGTGGTATCAGAGCTGAAGTTTAAGCAAGAACCTTGGCTCTGGAGGGGAATTACTCATTAGAAATAGAGTTCGTAAGTACTCTAGAATGAGTTGAGTGTATTAATAGATATGAGTGAGTATTTGTTAATGAATATAAAATTGTTTTTATGCTGTGTTGACTTATCGGTTGAGTGTTTATGGGTTCTGGTCGATATATGGGACGCCATGTCATCGATAGGGGTTTCTAAACTCTTAAACAAGATAAACCGACACAGTATTTTTTTAAAATAGGTTAATTGAATAATTTTACCCCAAATTATTTTTGTACATAAAAGAAACAATTTTTCGTAAATTATTATAGTTATATATGGTTGCTTGGTTATTAGAAAGTGATAATATTAAATTATTATCGTTCTTGTGTAAAAATTGAATAAGAAATTGAAATCATAAGTAAAAGCTAAGAAATAAATTTGTATACAAATGGGATTTGTAAAAATGAATTTTAAATGTGGTTTATAATATTTGAATATGAGTGAAAGGATTTGGAGTTTGAAAAAAGTTAATATCCTTTGAGTTTGAAAATAATTTTCAAAGGTTTTGGAGAAATAATAGTTATATTATTTCGGAGATATTTTTAAATTGGATTTAGAATCTAGTGGGATTTGGAATTGAAAACATTTGAATATGTGTTTAAAGAGGTAAAAGCACTGAACTCACTTCGGTCATTGGAAAATGATTTCGGTGATTACTGCAGCATCGTCGATGTTCATTTTCGAGTTTCCAAGAGAGGAATTGCTACCAAAACGTTTTAATTGGAGTTGTTTGCAAAACTGTGTTTGGTTTTAAAATTCAAAAATATAATTTGATATGCAAATGGATTATATATATAATTGATTTCAAAAATGATTTTGAAATACTTAAGTGATTGTTAAAGACTCTAGAGTTTAATTAAAATGTTTAAGTAATGAGTTTAAACTCTGGAAGTTTAACTAAAAATGTTTATGCATTATAAACAGGTTTGAAAACTTATAAGTTTGGAAATTTCCTGGAATGGAAATAACTGGTAAAAAGGTAAATAAAAGTAAGTGTGAAAACAAAATAAGCTAAATGGTAAACTAATTAATTGAAGTGAATCAAAAGAAGTTAGCAAGTGGAATTTAAATAAGTAGAAAACTTATAAAAGTTAATATTAAATTGAATTGGAATGTAAGTGAATCTAGTTGAGTAAAAGTGATATTTAAGGAAGATGATTATTGAGAATATGTTTATTAAGATTGTAAACAAATGGATAGAGTAACACAGGAATTTATATTTATAAGTAAGCAAAATGGAAGTTGAATACTAGAATTAAATTTGAATTGTGTTAAATAAAGTAAAATGAAAAATTAATCATGTTAGACTAACCAAAACAAAGTATTGAAAATTTAAATTTGTAATTAAACTAATTAATTCAAATAGGTAAGCAAATGAATTGAAATTGAATATTGAGATAATATTTAATTTAAAAATTGTGCACAGTAAAGTTATAGAATTGATTCGAAGTGAACGAAAATAATAAAGTTTGGAATGGTTAGTTAAATATGGATTGGGATAAGGTGAATAGAATTCAATATTTAAAATTGGAGAGTAAATTGAATTAAAATGGAATTAAAAGTGCAAAGTAGAATGGAAATGGATATATAACTTCAGTAATGAAGTGGAAATAAATATTTAAGTGTAAAATATTTACCTTGAACTTAAGAAATGGTTAGTGAATTCTTAAGTAAAATCGGAGTTGAGAAATATACCAAGTAAAAATTTGGTATTGGAAAAATATTCTAGGTTAACATTAATAAGGGTTAAAGTAAAGTTGTGAAATGGGATAATTGTGAATAAGTGTATGGAAATCAAAATAATTGTGAATAACAAGAAAATTAATATAGTTAATAATCAATTAAGACAAATACGCGGGATGTATGTGTATTATTTTATTCGCATAGTGATTCGATCCAGAATTCGAGCACATAATTTTGAGATAATTATATCGATCCGAGTTGGAATTTTTCGCTCGATTTTCGAACCTTGGCTATGGACTTTTGATGGGTTCTGGAAATTCTCTATCATAGTTTATGGCTATGGAAGGAGAATGATGGTTTCTGATCGAGAAACCAGATCTAAGTCCGCACTAGAGAGTCGGGTGCACGATACTAGGTTTGGAAATGAAATTATGTGATCGAGTGAGCGATCGAATTTGGTATTGCAAACGAACGATACATGCGCATCGTGCGAGCTTGAATGGAATAAATATTGAAACGGTTGTAAAGAAGTGAATAAAATGATTTTGAATTCTGTGGTTGGATATTATTGATAGTTAGGATATATGTGTTTCAAAAGCAAAAAGGAAATTGGGATTTTTGGTTACAGAAGATAAATGAAATTTGCTCGACAAAGGCATGTCTTTAAATTTTTGTATGAAATTTGATAGTTTTTTTATCTAGCCATTTGTTTTTTTTTTCTTTTGAAATCTGGGAGCCCGTAGAGGCATTTTGTAGTAGTACCAAGCTATCCAGGCAAAGGAGACGCTAGCAAAAAAATTCGGAAATTTAGGGAGTTAGAAAATTTTTGAGAAAATTTTGATAATTTAAAATTTGATTTTAAATTTAAGTTTAAACTGTGGAGTAAATAATGCTGTTTGGAAACTTTGGAAGATTATGGAAAGTTAGTTGAAGTTGTAATGGGTCTTTAATAAAAAGATTTATTTGAAAAATTGTTAAAACTGTTTGGTTTTGGGAAAATAGTTAAAGGGTTATGTGCCATTCTTCTTAACAAGTAATTTCGGGGCGAAATTATTTTAAGGGTGGAGGAATGTGACGACCCAGAATTTCTTGATATTTGAAATTGGAATATTTAATTGATTTTGAATATTTGAAAGTTTGTTTAACTTGAATTTCAAATATCATTATTTATTTGGCAACTAAATTATTGAATTTAAATTACTGGAATTGAGGTAAATTAGTGAATCTTGATTTTTAAGCTCATAAAAAAATAAATTGAAGGCTTGTAAAATTTATGTTGGTCATATTGAAGATAATAAAAGTTTCAAAATTGGATTTGGCAGGGAATTGTTTAGTTTTGAAAATATATCGTTTAAAATGATATTTAAAAATAGCCTTCTGAGGCACAGTCTCGGAATTGGACGAAACCATTCCATTGGATCCATAATAGTATATTATTATCGGATTTCAAATTTCGTAGTGTTTGGAGTTGTCGTATGATCATATGAGTGGTAAACACGCTGAAATTTAAATCGAAAATTCAATATAATAACTGGGTCCAAAAAGCTATCTTCTCCATACCATCAAATTAGGACTCGAAACCTTTTCCATTTCGTTCAGAATAGGTGTATAACATTATAAATGCCTAGCAGCATGCCTTAATAGGAGGTTGATATTTTGAGTTGCGTGATTCGAGACGGTTTAGATTTTAATAATATTTATATTCAAATTGTTTTCTCAGCAGCCTTTTTCTTTTCTCCAACACGTGCCTCCTATAATATAGCACGTGTCCTACCAAATAACACACATCTTTTATGGGAAAAAGAAATATAATAAAAATTAATAAACATTGGCAGAGCAAAGACTTCAACTAAGATCGAAAAATATATACAAATGGCCGAATATTTAATTTCAATCCAGTCTTCCCACTTTCGAAAATTCTAATGGAAAAGGCCCTTCCTCTCACTCCCTATTCAAGCTTCAATTTTTCCTTTTCTTTATAAATCGAAGCTGAGTTCAATGTTTCTCCGTTCGAAAGGTCGGGCGATTGAAGATCAAACTAAGCTCGACTTTGGAAAATTCTTGGAACTACTTGTTCGAGCACGACCATGAAGTACTGGAGGGGAGCGCATGCACTCACGTAGGGCAGTGGATAGTTCGTCGTGAGCTTGTGACTAGCGGTGAGGAGGATTAGGGCTTCGCACTTGAGTGGCCGAAGGGTTTGATGGAGACGGTGGGAAGTCAATCGGGGGGGGGGGTGGTTTCGTATCGTAAGAAGGGGAGTTGTGATGGCGCAGGGCAACTGGGAATCTGGACGTTGGGCGCAGCTCTACGACAACCGAGGTGGTCGCGTTGTGTTCGACGGTAGATGAGATTTAATTCTTATTTATTTTCGATTTGATTTAAATTTAATTTATATGGATATGCAGTAAGGTCAGGTTTAATTTAAAAATGTATGTATATTTAAATATAGTTAAGCAGGAATTTTTATATGGATAAGATTTTGAAAGAGAAATTGTAAATGTAAAAGAATATATATAATTAGAACTTTTAAAATCTATATAGATTTTTATGATAAGTATGTATGTGTAGTTCAAAAAAAATAAATGAACATATATACATTATAAATTTACTAATTTATTTTAAAACAATGTATTGAGGTAAATGATTTGTCTAACGGGTTCATCTAATTATTTTTAGTTAATAAAAATTATTTATTAAAGGAAATTTGTTTTATTAAAGTATTAGTTCAACATTAAATAAAACAAATGTTATTTTATTGTTCGATTATTTCGAATATTAATAAATTGTACAAATATTTATACAAGGTCTAAAATCATGGAGAAATAAATAGTGATGGAATGGATTGAAAATCAGAAATCAAAGGTGAGATAATCTCACTCGTCTGGATTATTATTTAAATTTAAATAGATAAAAAAAAAAAAATTTAATGATTGAATTGATTGGATGTTGTATATTATATATAGTATATATATTGGAGTGATTGACATCCCGCATTATATAGCGGATGAGACCCTATGCGCCCCGCATAATAGCAGATGAATCCATATACCGCGATATCCCACCTTGAAGTGGGATTGGTATTTTTATATTAGGTAACATCTGTGGATGCAGGGAAATAGGTTGGAGGGATCCAACTGGATTCCTCAAAATTATTTAGATTGTTTAATATTCTATGATATGGTTTATTTGATAATCTATGTTAAAGTATATCCGTAATTGAAAATATTGGATGCTACAGTTTGATTGAATATATTTGGGTATACTAAGTTATCAAAAATATATAGATTGGATTTTTAAAGGGAAATAAAAAGGAGAATTCTTACGTAAATAATTATAGAGGTTCGAAAAAATAAATTGGAAAAGGATAAAAGTTGATTTTTAAATTCTAATAAATTAATTCCAAGTATGGAAAAGGAAATTTTTGAATAAATGGAAATAAATGAATTTTTAAACTTAAGTCATATTATTTAAAGAAATAAAAGATGTATTTTTAAATTAGGATTTAAATGGTTTAGGAAGAAATAAAAGAAGAATTTTGAAAGAAATATGAAATTGGTATTTTTAGTTCAAACGGAATTTTAAATCATAAAAAAGAAGGTAAATATGAAATTAATGGTTTTTGTAATAAAAATTAATAAGTAATGGAATTTATTTTAAATGGAGTAAATTTTGGTAATTGATTTGAAAATTGATTAAGTGTTAAAACTGTGCTTAAAGGAAAATGAGACTATGGAATTTATAAACTAGATTTATATAGTGAAATAAGATATCGGTGGATATTTGGAAGTATAAATTCACGATGGGAATTTATAAAGGTATGGGTAATTTGTTTTAAAAATAAATAGTGTTTATTTTTAAAAGATGTGAAAGAAAAGTGTATTTCCTTGAAAAGCCAAGTACGTTTTCGAAGCAGATTTTTATATATAAATTAACAGTTTAAAAGTTGTTTTAAAAGAATGTTATTTGAGAAATTATTATTTAAGTTGTTTAGAATTTTAAAAGTAAATATTTTGTTAAATTAGTTATAGCAGTAATTATTTTAAAAAGGTTAATTGGTATTATGATTTAAAAACATAATTATTAATATTTATATTTTATGAAGTAGTTTTATTTTAAAGATCGTTAGCTGAAGTTTTTTATTTGAAAAACTTGTATAGAATTTCATAACTTTTATTTTAAGATCTGTTTGGCTTAAGTTTTACATGAGAAACTATTATAAAATTTCATAACTAGTATTTTAAATAAAGTGTTTTAAATGTTATTATTTTAAATGTTTTAAAGTATATATTTTTGGATAAAGTGTTTTAAATTATTTTAAATCTAAAGTATTTAGACTTGTTAATTTTAATTGGAAATAAACAATATTTGAGAATTTATACTGCGAGGGGAAAAGTGATTTGGAAATTGTTTTCAAAGGATTAAAATGTAGAAAGATATCTTGCGAAGATATTTTTGAATAAATAATTTGGAAAATTATTTAAAGTCTGATGATTATTTGTGAATATTATTTGATAGTTAAATAACTGACTATCAATATTGGCCAATGCATTGAACGTTTCAAAGAGACCGGGATTGGGATTAATTTCTGGTAAATCTCTTCGATCTGGTTTGAACGTTTTCGTGTGGAAAACAAGAGCTTAGAGTCGAAGATGGAGCAGTGAAGTGCATGGGCTACTAATCCTGAGGGTGATTCCAAAATGGATGCAGTAGGAATAGTTCCTTCGGTTCCGTTCAGACCCGAAATGGACTTGTACGGATGAATGCTTTCCATACATCGTCAGAAGGACGATGAGCATTCTAAGTGAATGTGTGCTAAAAAGGTAACACATAACCTCGAGCCTCATCAACCGGGAATGGCTAAAATAGGGAGGTGCACACAAGGATGTGGCTAGCAACTAATTAGGGTTAGGTCATCCCTGTCTAGAGGTCCCTTTTATTCGGCTGTGTGGGCGGTTGCTGATCCCAACCGCGAGGTGAACTTATTTGGACTATCCAGTAAGGGGTATCTCTGGTCTTGTGCTGTAGGGGATCATGGTGGATCCTCGGTAAGGTGATCTAGACCACGTACTATGACGGGCGTTACCCCAGTAGCCCTGCCATTGATGGAAATCCATTCTCCCTACCTGCTTTTACGGTTTTGTTTGTAGAACCTAGTACTACTGAAATTTAATAATGTAACAATTTCGGCTATTTCAATAAGTATTTGTATATAGATACTACTATAATGTCAAAGGATTTTATGAGAAATGTTTGGGTTATCGTAAGGTAAAAACCCGACACGTTTATTTGTGGCGTGGTCTTACGAGATACCATTGATTTCAAAGGATTTTGAAAACTTTAATAATCTGATTGAGTGTGTTTTCTCACGCTGGTTTTCCAGGCTGACTCGGGTATTGTTTTATTATAATGCTCGGGTCAGACCGAATATTACAGAGTACAGATTCTGGATGGATTCCTGTGGAGCTCAGGAGACGAGCTGGATGTTGAGACGTATCACACGTATTTGATGAATATTCCGCTATGCATGATTAGCTGTATAGTCAGCTTTTGTGAGGACAAGTTAGTATAAACTGTCCAGTTGTGTGCTATTAATTTTGTTGTACTCTAATGAGGTAATGTATAAAGCAGGTATTGTTTCTTTTGTGTAAAAGATTAGTTATTATCTATTATACTTTATTCCTCCGCGATGGTAAGACTCTGTAGTTGTTTCATTTTCTCTTCTACTACCTCCTTCTTCTTTAACCCTAATGATTTAGTTTTTCGGCATTCGATTATTCGACATTTGATACAGTGGACTTATTGATATCGATTTTCGATCGTCGAAAACTCGGGTTGTTACAATCCCTCTCTTACAGTAAACAATGACTTCTTTCTTCATTATTTTCTCCTATTTCTCACAAATCTTCACCAAATAAATCCAAATAAAATATATGTGAACAAAATAGAGAAATTGCAATAGAATAAAGGAGAGAAGTTGTAAAATGACGTAGTAATTTTGGAAGATAGAGACTTAAAGCTAAGGATGACAAGTGAGTGGATTTAACTATATATCTTTTACGTTTATGATACATTATCGTTAGATTCCCGTTAAATGAATTTATTCAGTATTTATTTCAGTAATTAATTATGTTAATTAGTTATGCTGAGACGTGAATTGCATAGGAGAGCTTATATGTAATTATTATTTATATTTAAAATAGTAATCGAATTAAATATGAATAATATTAGGCTTGACAGTAAGAGAAAGGCATAATCCTAAAATGGTAGGAATTTACAGTTATTTACATTTATTTTAAAGTTGAAATTAGCTTGTAAATGTTAGCTTCTTTTTATTACTTTTTACGAATAAATTTGTTAAAGAGAAGAATTCGCAAGTATGGATTGGAATAGAAGACCATTTGATTTACAGAAATTAGATGTAAAATAAGAAAAGATGAAATAAAAAGAGAAAAATAGAAATTTACTGTAAATTATGCTAAAACGGGGAAAAATAAATAAAAAGGGAAAACCTAATAACTTAATTTGGAAGTAAGTGATAGATTAATTGGTTGGTTTAGGAAGGAGGTTAAATTTCCGTAGTTTAATATTTAAAAATTAACAATAAATGTAAATAAAAGAATAAAAAGAAAGAAAAAGGGAATTAATGTAAAATAGAAAAATTACTGTATTTTGCACTGTCTAATAAGTAAAGAAATAATAAAAGAAATATCTTGCAGTTACGGATTATTGTTTATAGCATTGTTTAGTATTTAAACATGGAAATGGAATTTTAGCACAGTTTTGTAGCCAACCAAATAGAATAGAACTACTTCCTAGAATATAGGAAAATAAAGTGAAGAATTATAGGAAGTAAAGAAGAATCAAGTTAATTATTAGGCAAGACTGGAAGCAATTAAAAGAAATATACCTAGATGTGCAATTACTGCGCAGATAATTGAATAAAGGCAAAGCAGTTATTTTGATAAGTAAATTTGTGACAATCGGACGTAGTCCCAAGCTAAGTTGTCATATAATATAAGAGAATTAAAGAGAATTCAATATCATAATAAAAGAAGACAGATTATAATAGACAAAAGATGCTTGTAATTATATTTATAATGTACGGATTATAAAAGAAAATAAAAGTAACAATTACAAGTAAAATTATAACATAGGTTATAATTAAGTAGAAAGGACAGAAAATGCTTATTTGTGACTTAAATTAGGTTAATAAGAAAATATAACAGAAATAATAGAAGAGGCTTATTTTAATAAACTTAAGTCTTAAATTAAGTTAATAAGCAAGATAATAGAAGTGGTCCATACCAACAGCATTTCCTTTTAGTCAGGAACTGATGGTCTCACAATAGTTAGGTGAGGCTGGGACAAGATTATGCTAATTAGGGTAAATAAGTAAGCAAATAAAATAAGAAAAGTAAATTAAATGCAAAATAATAGATTAGACTTAGGGTCTAATAAAATAGGGATGCGTTTGAAGCAGCCCAAAGGATGAAGAGGCTAGCGAAGCAGTTCATCATAGATTTCAACACAGAAGGAGCACGTCTAACTTAGATATTTGGGGCTAGAGGAAGTACGAGACTTCAACGAGACGCGAGGGTACTTTAGGATGTCCCTCTGGGGTAGGCATAATGGAGCAGTCCACCGGAGATAGGTCTGTAGATGTTCCATCAAAAGAGTATGCCTTAACTGCTTTTTGCATGGCAAGACCATTGTGGGCAGTCAAAAGAGGTTAATGTTTGAAGCAAGATATTTATATGTCCCAGTACTTGCAAGTAAGTTGTAGTGGGCAGGACCCAAAAGGATAGTCGCATGTGGATATCGGGCCAGCATAAAAACCAAGAAGCGAGTTTGGGAAAGGCTAAAGTTAACCTATAGTCAAATGATTTTTTCACTATCGAGATTGGATGAGGGGCGCAGCCAATTGGATGTTTAGATTATTTGCATTAGGGAACAACCACTTATCTCTTTAGAGGACTTTCTATTAGTTGAGGGATGGCTACGTAGGGCCATAGCTATGCTAAGAAAAGGGACAAACCAAGTAGAATATTTGTATTGGAGGCCTAACGAGGCAGTCCTTTACAGAAATAGAAAATCCCCGACCCAGTTCCGTACAATGTAGACCTAGTTAAGCGGGATTCAGAAGCAGACAGAACGATTACATATAGTCCTCAAAGTATGCACTGGGTGGTACATTGTGGATGTCCGAGCATTAGTATAGTGCAGACGTAGTTTTACATTTTCATAGTACACGATGGAACATCTGTATTGTAGGCCTTATGTGGCAGTCCTTTATAGATATAGTCACAGAACGCCATATAAGCAAGACAATTTTGTCCTTTGTGAGAAGGATACGGAAGATACTATGGGTAGTACATAGGACTGATGCGGTCGTTGGGCTTATAGTTGCATATATATCAGTTATTAGGTTTTGATCTACTAGGGAGTAGATGGGCATGATTCACGCACAGAGACGAGAGTATTATGAACCCAATGAACCTATTATAACAGTAATTGGAAATAAAACAGTATATGTAGAATTAACCTTAGAAGTGTATAATTTGTCCATTCACCAGAACTTTAGTTCTGACTACAGGTTAGGTAGATGGCAGAGACTTTCCAGCTTTGAGACACTTGTTTAGAATATGTAATTATATTGGTGAGCATTTAATTACTATTATATTTTAGTTAGTTCTGCTGTGAGATATTTATCTGAGCTCCGATATATCTGTCTTTGCCTGTTTGCAGGATACCGAAAACCCAATTCGGGCTTCAGTAGGCTTGGATTTTAGAATTTTGCGAAAAATCCATATCCACTTGAATTCTGGTTGTTACAAGAAATGATTTGAAAGTGACAATTTTAAATAACAAAATTGGTATATAAATTCTTAGGAAAGTTGGTTCAAAATAAAAATTATTTTGAAAAAGGATTGTTTTAAAAAATAAGTCCACCTTTTATTACAAAGGAAATACAGGTTTAAAGATGACAGAAATAGTTTGAAAAAAATATTTCCAAAATTGTTTATATAAAAGATATATAAAAGCAATACTTTATTAACAAAGTAAAAGAATTATAAATGATGTTTTATAAATATTAAAGATGGATTTGTAATTGATATTTTGTAAATAGATTTATAAATGGGATTTTATAAATAAATGAGATTTATAAAGGAATGGATTTATAAATGGAATTTTATAAACAAAATTTTTTATAAAAAGAAGTTTTATAAAATAGGAAGGAGATTATTAAACAAGGTTTTATAAATATGTAAGGGTTTATTTTGATAAGTAGAGGATGGCTTTTATAAAGGGAGATACATTTTGTTTTAAAAATAAAATAATCTCTTATAGGAATGTTTTGAAAGTGATATTTATTGATGGAGTTTAATGGTTTCAAATGAATATGTTTAGTGATGGGAAGGTTAATAAGTATGTATGAGGTACATGAATTATTTCGTTGCATGATTCTGATCTATGATTCGAGTACTAAACTTTAAGGTATTTACACCAGTCCGAATAAGGATTTATCACTCAACTCTTGACGGTGAAGATTGATGAGGGTTTGCGGTTGGGTACTTTCATTTGCTATCATAGTTCGGGGCTATTTAAGGAAAACAAAGGTTTCTGATCAAGAAACCTGATCAGAGTCTGCACTAGAGGATCGAAGGATCGATACTAGTTCGAAAGTAAAGTTGTGTATTCGAATAGGAAATCAAATCATATATTGCATACGGATGATCTGTATACATCATATGCGTTTGTATTTGAAATTTAAAATAATGTTTTTACCAAGTTTTCGGTTTGGCGAAATGTAATGACCCGACTTTTTGGACAGTTTAAACCGACAATCAAATACACATGCCGATTCCAAACCATTCAAAAGGGCAGATGGTTATTGGGGTAAATAAGAAAAGAAAACGCAAGAGAAATAAAGGAAATGAAACAACACGGAATCTCGCAGCGGAACGATAAAATATAATAGTCAAATAAACAATTCATGAAGTTGTTTACTATACTTTGACAATTATTTATACAACATTTATCAGAGTTATACATATACAACAGAACAATAAAATAATGCAGCAGACAACATGATGCAAAGATAATAATAATCGTAATAGTATACCAAATCTTCGTCTTCGTCCTCCAGAATAGATCTTCAATAAGCTGAAAAACTCAGGTCTGACCCGAGCGTAATGAAAAGACAAAACACTCGAGTCAGGACTAAAATATCCTCATGTAAGTTAAATCAATCGTAAATAAATATGAGTGTAACGGCATTAGAGATGTTTACGGGGTTTGACATCTCCTTTCCAGTGTCAACGTGCGTGCAATAACTCAAGAGATGTTATGGGATTTTCCATCTCTCAAGGATCCGTGAAACTATCTACTATGTAGTAATATACGCTAAGTAGATAATGCCTATCAGTAATATAAAGTATCAAAATAGCATTAAGGCGTTACCATAATCCCCCTTAACACATTTTTATAATGCCATAGTCTATACAGCACCGTAAGCCCCACCGTAAACTGGTGGTTATCAGAGGGTACCCCATAGGTATAACACAAAGCATAACGTAGTGGTCGCGAATAGGATAATCAGTATGACAAGGTACATGAGGCGATACCAACTAGGATACTAGTAGTTGCGTGATCCGGACTGATGTTGGGCATAGCCAGCAGCCACCCCAACACCGCAAAACAACACTCCCAAATCAAGGGGTGCACCCAAATCGAATCACAAATGTAATAGAAATGGTATCGAAGAAGCGTGTCCGCTAGAGGTGGCGAACCTCAATGGCCCGGCGCGGCTCCTGTTTTAGTCATGTCAGGGGTCATCCAATATCATTCTCTTTCTTCAGTCAACGCGTTCACCAAACCATCCACTTCATTCTGAATCAACACTCCGCGTATAATAGTTATTAAAGTGGTGTTCGGTATCGACAGAGAGTATGTCCATATTCGATCCCGGTCTCTTCAATAACTACGTATTATTACACCGTTGGCTCTTTTATATTTCAAATCGATACATAATTGATATCAAAATATCATATTCGCTTCAAAAATCAAGTCCATTTCAAATATCATCGTATCTATTCAAATGTAAGATTCCGCTTCAAAATTATTTTTCGCATCAATATCTCATTTCGTTTTCAAAATCATTTCGAATTTCAATTTAGGTTGCAACTTCATTTAACTCAATTCATATTTAAATTCAAGATTTAAATATAAACATTTCACCTTATTGACTAGCTTAGGATTTTAGAAAAATAGTTTTAAGTGGTTTAAAAGTAGTTTTAAATAATTAAAATAGTTAAAATACTTTAAAATCTTAAAATGGATTTGAAATAGATAAATTTAGTTTAAAATAATTTAAATTGGGTTAAGTAGATTTAAAATAGATTAAAATAGTTTAAGTATTCCAAATGGTTTATATAACCGAGTAATTTGGAAAACAAAATAAAACAGCTTCAAAATCAATCCATTTCAATTATAACTTCCCAATTCAAATCAATTCCAATTTCCCTTCTACCGATTCAGTTTCGATTTCAATTCAATCAACGTCAATTTTTACTTCGAATTAATTCAATTTTTCATTCACCTTTAATTTATTCAATTTCAATTTATATCGATTTGGAGCTTCATTTCTCAAAATATCAATTTATAACACTTAACAAAAATTTCCAACAATATTCAAGTTTAAATCCAAATTCCAAATATGATTCAATTCCAAACTCGATTTCAAAATATCATTTTTTTTCACTTTTACTTAGTAATATTCAAAGCTCGCATTAAGGTTAAATCTTTAAACAAATCAATTTTCGACATTCAATCATATCCAATTTCAAATTTCAAATTTCAAAGTCTCAACTTAATTATTTAACAAAATTCCTTTAACCAAAATTTATTTCAACATTCCAAACTCAATTTTTCCGATGAATTCAATTTCTATAAATCGATTTCTATATATAACTTTTAAATCAAAACATTTAAATAAATTTCAAATCGACGATTTCAAAAATTATTAATTTAGCCAATTCGGTGTCCGTATATAATTTTCTATCCTATGGCCAAGTAGTAATTTATTTCAATTGAATGTCAGGGATGAATATATATATATCACTTAAATCAATCGTAGTGGCATATGTATGCATAACATGTTATATATAAGCAAATAAGCATCCAAACATATAAATATCAACCAATAGTATCCATCGAAATAAATCATCCAATAGACAATACAATTCATAGCAATTTCATAGTTATCAATGTCAGGTAATTTAATCGCAATTCAATTTTAATTTCAATTTAACTATCAATTTAATTTTTCAACGGTTAATTCAAATGACAAGCTATATGACAATTAAATTTTTATCAAACAACGACAAATAAAATTATAACACTTCATAATGTCAAATTTAACTAGCATAAAGATATTTAGTACGTTGTGAGCGTTATAAAACACTCACCTTGATTTTACGATTTCAAATCAAGTCGAACGACGTTCGATTTAACCCAAAATTTTCTCTAGCTCCAAATGATTCCAATCCAGCTCCATTGCGAAGAGATCGTCGAAACGATTCCAACGCAAAAAATTTCGTCCGAATCCGACCACGTATGAAAGAGAAACGTCATTTTAAACATTTACAAATCAATTTACATTTTTAATTTTAATTTCAAAACCCTAAATCTAATCTCGGCCGCACACTACCTCAATCTCAGATCTGGGCCGCCCTTTTTGCTTCTCCTCACATCGCGAAATTTACGTACGCGTTCCGGTAAAGGAACGAACCCATGCCGCCACCCCTCATCGAATTATCGCGACCAAAGCAAGCATCTCCCACTCGATCAGGGACTACCATTGCAAAGCTCTCACTCGACTCCACCCTCACACTCATTTGCTTGAAGCTTGGCTATCACATGGCCTCGGAATTCGTGCACAAACGCACGCACTTCGATGAGAACCGCAGCCGATTCGTCTCTCCGATGATCATCATCACCGTATAGATTTGAAGCTTTCGTAATCCTCTACGCTTTTGTAGTTAAATTTTTTTCGATTCGATTGATGGATTTAAAGAAATTGAGGGGAGAAGACGAAAAACTTCGGCCTTTGAATCTGTAGGACGCGGCCGGCATCAACCCTAGCTATTTTTATTTTTTTATTTTTATAAAGGGGCTATTTATAGAAATTTCTCGAACCACTATTTATCCCGGGTTTCCGAACTCCGATTTACGCGCGGTGACTGGCGTTTCTAGGGTTTATCCCGCGTTCCGGACACAATGGAACAGGTTTCGAAAGCTAATTCGATCGTCTGCGCGAGTTACGGAAACAAACGTTCAAATTTAAATTAAATCGATTAAACGAATTTCTATGCGTTTTGGCTTGCCCCGGACAAACCGTAAATTCGATTGACCCAAAATTTGAAACCTTATAATAATATGACATTACGGATCCGATGAAACTGGTTTCGTCGAAATCCGAGACTGTTCAAAAATTGGCTATTTTTCAGTCGATAATTAAATATTAAAATATTCAATTTTCACAAATAAATTTTAAATTCAGTTTTAAAAGTTCTATAACATCACTATAACTCCAATATGATAAAATAAAATTTTACAAATGATTTTTAGTCATATTAACCCCGTTTATTCAATTATCCAATAAATTCCAATTTTAAAATCTTATTAACTCTATTTTAATCCCAATATAACTTACATTCACTTTGGAAACCAATTTGAATCATATTAAATCAAATTCCAATTATTCACTCAATTTTCATATATTAAATTTCAATGTCAAATTAATCGTATCAAATTCGGAATTTAATTATTCAAACATTTGTAATATTAAATTTAAACAAATTTGATTATTCTTAAATCACTATCTTTTGAAATATTCAAACGAACTTATAAAATTTAACAAATTCAAATTATAGAACAACCATTTTCATTAAAACAGTTATTTAATTCCCGTTATTCAATTAATTCAATAGATTCCAAATATTAAATTTAAACAATTTAATTGTTCAATATTTGACGGCTTTCAATATTGGATTTTTAAATAAAATTTCGTTATCAGTCGATTTACTATATTACATCAAAGGAACTCTACATTATTATAAATCAACAGTTAGAGATAATGCACTCAACTAATATATGAACTTTCATTTCAATTTCAATTGGTTCACAAATTCAATTCGACTAACAAAATGAATAGGTAACTTAAATACTTATCGCCATTAACTTTTAATTACTTATAAGTTTATTATTTACAAACCCGTGTCACAATTACCTATGCAATACAAATTCATTCAATTACCTTTGACTACACCTTATTTCAATTGATTTGGGATTTCATTCAATTCATAAATAATTAACTTAGATAAATTTTGTTGCATTTCATTCTAGTTATTATTATTCCAAACGACTTATACTTTTTTTCTAACACTAAAATCACGAAAACTTATTAAATTAGCTATTTTAATTATCGGAAATTTACGGGTCGTTACACTCTCCCCCACTCAAAACTTTTCGTCCCCGAAAAGGAAAAAGAACGGAAAAGGAACTAAGTAAAGAATTCAACATTTGATATATTTTATTCAAAATTATCCACTTATAAACAATGAAATTTCATTTATAAAGTCATAACTACGCTTCCACTAAGTTACTCCAAACGGCTTCCTAACTTTAAAAGTTAGTAATCAAAACAAGTTATAAAAAAAAATTTAAAACTTGAAAATTTTTCTAACACCCGGATTTTACGGAAAACTTCGGCAGAGTCTCCTTTGCGCGGCTTGATCGGAAAAAAATATAACAGTATATATATCACAAATATACATCTCATCAAGTGATGAGGCATCCCGCAGGGAAAAAGTGTAAAAATACGATATGTAATCCGAGATATGTACCTTATATATTGTTAGCGAGCATATACGGCTAATATAGCGCGGAAGCGAGCTCCAAATGCGAAGCAAGCGCAATCCGCACCTACTAAACACTCAATAACTAAGTTAGAACCATGCATATAAAGATAGATCGATATACTTAGCCTACACAACATATATACAACATATTTAGCTTCAAAACTGAGATTACAATTTACAGGACAGCAAACAAATCCAAGTTTTAGGTCACCTAAACGATAAAATTCGGCAACAAAATCTAAACAAAAGTTGTTGTATTCATTCCAGGCTTTCCGGAATGTCCAAAATCATCGAATTTGGACCAAACGTTCAATAATTATGGCCATTTTACTTAGAGGATACGCCTCAGACTGGGCAATGAATTGCGCAGGTCAGCGACGTTCACCCGCGTTTTCGACCTTCTAAACGACATCAAAACACAAAACACTTAAAATAAAAGTTTTAGCTTAAGTTCTTAGCTTTCCAGAATGTGCAAGATCATCAAAATCTGATAAACCATCAAAAGATATGGCAAAAATACTAAGGGTGTATACTACTGATTTTACTTATTTTTACACAGGACAGCGAGTAACATTCAAGTTTTTAACCTACTAGACGAAGGAATTTTCTCAAGTTATCCAAATAAAAGTTGTGCTATAATTTCTAAGATTTTCTAAAAGTCCAAGATCGCCGAATTTCGTTCAGCCATTTAAAAGTTATGGTTGTTTTCGTTTCAGCATATATTGGACAATTTTGAATTTTTCCCAAAAATTTGCTTTTATTATTTCAAAGTGCAAACCATCAAAACTTCAACTTTTCTAAAGAGCAATCACAAACACAAAGACATTTATTTTCTTATTCATCCATGCAATAGGTTTACATTCAATTTGTTTCCGATTTATTCAAGTTTGTTTCATTCACATTTTAAATTCAAGTCAATTTGCTTCAATTTAAATTGAATTCAATTATATTTAATTTCACTTTGCTTCAAATTTGAATTTTATTATTTAATATTTTATTCCGTTTATTCAATTCCATTAACACTAATGAATTCTACTTAATCAATTTTCATCCATCTAACAACCAATGCATATCAAACATTAACAACCATCCAGAATCTACACTAAATCAATTATACATTTCCAAGTCAATTTTTAATTTCATACACTTCCAAGTTTATTGACATTTAGTTATATTCAAATTTAATTAGTTTCCATTTACCAATTTTTATATTTCATTAATTTTAAATTTTATTCATCCACTTATATATATCATTCATTTTACAGCTTAAATTTCTTTTATATTTACAACTATCAATAGATCTTCACATTTTATTATTCATTCTCCCACTGGTATATTATTTCTCTACTTATCCTTATTAGCATTTTAAACCTTTTAAGTATTTGGTAAGTTATAGTTATGCAAATAGAATGTAGTTAAACAACATACAACTTCTTTTCATTTAAAGTTGAATTTTCAATTAATTAATTCTTAAGTCATTACTTAAATTTCACTATAATTTAATTTCACATTTACATTCACATATAGTATTTCCATTTTATATTAACATAATTGTGAATCACCCTTAAATGTTAATTTAAATTCCAATTGTTTACTAATTTTTTATTTATATTTGCAAACCATTAATTAAATGCATATTTCATTATTCAAACCTATACTTGTATATTATCCAATTAACAATTCATATAACATTTTGAACTTCTTAAATATTTTGGTAAGTTATATCTATGCTATAGAATGAAATTTAATGCTGGGCGATTTTTCCAGTTTCAATTTTTTTTTTAAGTTCATAATTTCCTAACTCTAAGGATTTCTACTTCAATTGATATTTTCACTTAGCTCTTAGGTTCATTTCTCATTTCACAATTCAGAAGTTCCTTAATGATTCAAGTCTAAATTCATTTCAATCATAAAAAAAATCATTAATTATTAAAGGACTTAAGAATTCCAATCCCGGTTTCATTCCAAATCAAGTTTTGAAATAATATATACTTATATAATTTATATATCAAATCATACTATAGAGAATACAAAATAAAATAAAATTTGAATCAAAACAAGGTTTAGACAAGCTATTAAGTGGTCTCCCCCACTCGGACTCTCGAAAATAAACGCCAATGATGCGTGCACTCATCACCGAAATCATTTTCTAGCGTCAAGAGAAATTAATATAACACTTATCATTAAAAAAAATCCTTCGAAAACAATTTCAACTCAATTATACTATCATATAATACTCATATAATATTTTTCAAATTCTTGTAAGTCAATTTCAAACACCGAATTTAAATTCCCAAATCCAAGTTAAAATTCATTTATATTCAATATCAATTGTGTTTACAAGATTTCATTTTCCTAATCTATTGTTATTTAATCAATTGTTGTAAATATTGACTGATCAATAATAACGATAATAATCTAATATTATCATCTCCTAACAATCAATTCAATCAAAATGAATAAATATTCAAATAATTCTTTTATATAAAGTATATTCCAAAACGATATTGTGTTGGTTTGTCCTATTCGAGTGTTTAGAAATTCCTATCGACGCCTTGGCGTCCCGAGTATCGACCAGAATTCATAAATACTCAACGGAACAAAGTTAACACAATATAAAACCATTTTATATCAAATAACAAGTACACTCTCTCATATACACTCAACTCATTCATATAGTTTACCTCTATTTCAATGAGTTATTCCCCACTAGAGCCAAGGTTTATCGCTAAACCTCGCTCTGATACCAACTGTAAAGACCCGACTTTTTGGACAGTTTAAACCGACAATCAAATACACATGCCGATTCCAAACCATTCAAAAGGGCAGATGGTTATTGGGGTAAATAAGAAAAGAAAAGGAAAGAGAAATAAAGGAAATGAAACAACACAGAATCTCGCAGCGGAACGATAAAATATAATAGTCAAATAAACAGTTCATGAAGCTGTTTACTATACTTTGACAATTATTTATACAACATTTATCAGAGTTATACATATACAACAGAACAATAAAATAATGCAGCAGACAACATGATGCAAAGATAATAATAGTAATAGTATACCAAATCTTCGTCTTCGTCCTCCAGAATAGATCTTCAATAAGCTGAAAAACTCAGGTCTAACCCGAGCGTAATGAAAAGACAAAACACTCGAGTCAGGACTAAAATATCCTCATGTAAGTTAAATCAATCGTAAATAAATATGAGTGTAACGGCGTCAGAGATGTTTACGGGGTTTGACATCTCCTTTCCAGTGTCAACGTGCGTGCAATAACTCAAGAGACGTTACGGGATTTTCCATCTCTCAAGGATCCGTGAAACTAT
Source organism: Allium cepa (assembly GCA_030765085.1). Taxonomy (NCBI): domain Eukaryota; kingdom Viridiplantae; phylum Streptophyta; class Magnoliopsida; order Asparagales; family Amaryllidaceae; genus Allium; species Allium cepa. The sequence continues at coordinate 242,809,092 of CM060944.1, forward strand.
CAACTATGTAGTAATATACGCTAAGTAGATAATGCCTATCAGTAATATAAAGTATCAAAATAGCGTTAAGGCATTACCATAATCCCCCTTAACACATTTTTATAATGCCATAGTCTATACAGCACCGTAAGCCCCACCGTAAACTGGTGGTTATCAGAGGGTACCCCATAGGTATAACACAAAGCATAACGTAGTGGTCACGAATAGGATAATCAGTATGACAAGGTACATGAGGCGATACCAACTAGGATACTAGTAGTTGCGTGATCCGGACTGATGTTGGGCATTGCTAGCAGCCACCCCAACACCGCGAAACAACACTCCCAAATCAAGGGGTGCACCCAAATCGAATCACAAATGTAATAGAAATGGTATCGAAGAAGCGTGTCCGCTAGAGGTGGCGAGCCTCAATGGCCCGGCGCGGCTCCTGTTTTAGTCATGTCAGGGGTCATCCAATATCGTTCTCTTTCTTCAGTCAATGCGTTCACCAAACCATCCACTTCATTCTGGATCAACACTCCGCGTATAATAGTTATTAAAGTGGTGTTCGGTATCGACAGAGAGTATGTCCATATCTGATCCCGGTCTCTTTAATAACTACGTATTATTACACCGTTGGCTCTTTTATATTTCAAATCGATTCATAATTGATATCAAAATATCATATTCGCTTCAAAAATCAAGTCCATTTCAAATATCATCGTATCTATTCAAATGTAAGATTCCGCTTCAAAATTATTTTTCGCATCAATATCTCATTTCGTTTTCAAAATCATTTCGAATTTCAATTTAGGTTGCAACTTCATTTAAATCAATTCATATTTAAATTCAAGATTTAAATATAAACATTTCACCTTATTGACCAGCTTAGGATTTTAGAAAAATAGTTTTAAGTAGTTTAAAAGTAGTTTTAAATAATTAAAATAGTTAAAATACTTTAAAATCTTAAAATGGATTTGAAATAGATAAATTTAGTTTAAAATAATTTAAATTGGGTTAAGTAGATTTAAAATAGTTTAAAATAGTTTAAGTATTCCAAATGGTTTATATAACCGAGTAATTTGGAAAACAAAATAAAACAGCATCAAAATCAATCCATTTCAATTATAACTTCCCAATTCAAATCAATTTCAATTTCCATTCTACCGATTCAATTTCGATTTCAATTCAATCAATGTCAATTTTTACTTCGAATTAATTCAATTTTTCATTCACCTTTAATTTATTCAATTTCAATTTATATCGATTTGGAGCTTGATTTCTCAAAATATCAATTTATAACACTTAACAAAAATTTCCAACAATATTCAAGTTTAAATCCAAATTCCAAATATGATTCAATTCCAAACTCGATTTCAAAATATCATTTTTTTCACTTTTACTTAGTAATATTCAAAGCTCGAATTAAGGTTAAATCTTTAAACAAATCAATTTTCGACATTCAATCATATCCAATTTCAAATTTCAAATTTCAAAGTCTCAACTTAATTATTTAACAAAATTCCTTTCAATTGAATGTCAGGGATGAATATATATATCACTTAAATCAATCATAGTGGCATATGTATGCATAACATGTTATATATAAGCAAATAAGCATCCAAACATATAAATATCAACCAATAGCATCCATCGAAATAAATCATCCAATAGACAGTACAATTCATAGCAATTTCATAGTTATCAATGTCAGGTAATTTAATCGCAATTCAATTTTAATTTCAATTTAACTATCAGTTTAATTTTTCAACGGTTAATTCATATGACAAGCTATATGACAATTAAATTTTTATCAAACAATGACAAATAAAATTATAACACTTCATAATGTCAAATTTAACTAGCATAAAGATATTTAGTACGTTCTGAGCGTTATAAAACACTCACCTTGATTTTACGATTTCAAATCAAATCGAACGACGTTCGATTTAACCCAAAATTTTCTCTAGCTCCAAATGATTGCAATCCAGCTCCATTGCGAAGAGCTCGTCGAAACGATTCCAACGCAAAAAGTTTCGTCCGAATCCGACCTCGTATGAAAGAGAAACGTCATTTTAAACATTTACAAATCAATTTACATTTTTAATTTTAATTTCAAAACCCTAAATCTAATCTCGGCCGCACACTACCTCAATCTCAGATCTGGGCCGCCCTTTTTGCTTCTCCTCACATCGCGAAATTTACGTACGCGTTCCAGTAAAGGAACGAACCCATGCCGCCACCCCTCATCGAATTATCGCGACCAACGCAAGCATCTCCCACTCGATCAGAGACTACCATTGCAAAGCTCTCACTCGACTCCACCCTCACCCTCATTTGCTTGAAGCTCGGCTATCACATGGCCTCGGAATTCATGCACAAACGCACGCACTTCGATGAGAACCGCAGCTGATTCGTCTCTCCGATGATCATCATCACCGTATAGATTTGAAGCTTTCGTAATCCTCTACGCTTTTGTAGTTAAAATTTTTTCGATTCGATTGATGGATTTAAAGAAATTGAGGGGAGAAAACAAGAAAACTTCGGCCTTTGAATCTGTAGGACGCGGCCGGCATCAACCCTAGCTATTTTTATTTTTTTATTTTTATAAAGGGGCTATTTATAGAAATTTCTCGAACCACTATTTATCCAGGGTTTCCGAACTCCGATTTACGCGCGGTGACCGGCGTTTCTAGGGTTTATCCCGCGTTCCGGACACAATGGAACAGGTTTCGAAAGCTAATTCGATCGTCTGCGCGAGTTACGGAAATAAACGTTCAAATTTAAATTAAACCGATTAAACGAATTTCTATGCGTTTTGGCTTGCCCCAAACAAACCGTAAATTCAATTGACCCGAAATTTGTAACCTTACAATAATATTACATTACAGATCCGATGAAACTGGTTTCGTCGAAATCCGAGACTGTTCAAAAACTGGCTATTTTTCAGTCGATAATTAAATATTAAAATATTCAATTTTCACAAATAAATTTTAAATTCAGTTTTAAAAGTTCTATAACATCACTATAACTCCAATATGATAAAATAAAATTTTACAAATCATTTTTAATCATATTAACCTCGTTTATTCAATTATCCAATAAATTCCAATTTTAAAATCTTATTAACTCTATTTTAATCCCAATATAACTTACATTCACTTTGAAAACCAATTTGAATCATATTAAATCAAATTCCAATTATTCACTCTATTTTCATATATTAAATTTCAATATCAAATTAATCGTATCAAATTCGGAATTTAATTATTCAAACATTTGTAATATTAAATTTAAACAAATTTGATTATTCTTAAATCACTATCTTTTGAAATATTCAAACGAACTTATAAAATTTAACAAATTCAAATTATAGAACAACCATTTTCATTAAAATAGTTATTTAATTCTCGTTATTCAATTAATTCAATAGATTCCAAATATTAAATTTAAACAATTTAATTGTTCAATATTTGACGGCTTTCAATATTGGATTTTTAAATAAAATTTCGTTACCAGTCGATTTACTATATTACATCAAAGGAACTCTACATTAGTATAAATCAATAGTTAGAGATAATGCACTCAACTAATATATGAACTTTCATTTCAATTGGTTCACAAATTCAATTCGACTAACAAAATGAATAGGTAACTTAAATACTTATCGCCGTTAACTTTTAATTACTTATAAGTTTATTATTTACAAACCCGTGTCACTATTACCTATGCAATACAAATTCATTCAATTACCTTTGACTACACCTTATTTTAATTGATTTGGGATTTCATTCAATTCATAAATAATTAACTTAGATAAATTTTGTTTCATTTCATTCTAGTTATTATTATTCCAAATGACTTATACTTTTTTTCTAACACTAAAATCACGAAAACTTATTAAATTAGCTATTTTAATTATCGAAAATTTACGGGTCGTTACACGAAATTTCGGGGATGAAATTCTTTTAAAAAGGGAAGTCTGCAACGTTCCGTAAATTTAACAATTTGATAAATTATATTTATTTTTAGATATTCAAATATAAGCTTTATAAAACATAGATTATAATGTTTTGAAAAATAAGAATGATAATCTTATTTTTAATAAGTATTTACAAAAATGTAAACTTTGAAGGAATATCGATAAAATGGCTGACAATCGTTTTATCAATAAACAGCTCTACAATTGTCAAAAGTCGCGCACGGAGCTGGATACATACACTTGTTTATCCATTTAAAAAGTAATGTGAAATTAAAAAAATTATTTTATTTTTTGGAAATAAAATGTATTTATGGCATCATTAATAATGGCATCGTAATAATAATTGATTTATAAATTTAAATTGATTTTAAAGATTTAATAATTATTATAATTAGTCAAATAACTGTTTTAAAGTGATAATATTTAATTCTAATTTATTATGAAGTGATAATACATCATTTGTATTAGTTTTATAAAGATATATATATTTGATTTGACATTATAAGGAAAATTGATATCGCTATATAATAGCACATTTTGTAAACAATTGTTTAATATTGATTTGTACAGCTTTATAATTAAAATTAGATCATTATAATTTATTAATAATAATGATAAATTATTTTTCATTTTTTTAATGTAATTTAATTTATAAGTAAAAGTATGACCGGGAATTGGAATCGGAATTCGCAATGGTTTAACGTAGAGAAGTTGTGCAACGTTGTTTATATAACTTGTACATACTTATGACTTGTGCATATATAAAATTACATATACATATACATAACAAATAAAATAGATAAATAAATACACACACACACATATTTACCATTTACATTTAAATTTACATATAGTAAAATTTATATGTATGTAAGATATTTTCACACAAAAAAGCAGAAGTCATGTCACGACCCGAATTTTCAACGCCCAAAAAACTGAACCATGAGGGTTAAAGAAGAAGAGGTAGAAGAAGAAAATAGAAACAACATCAGAATCTAAACATCGCAGCGGAATAAAATACATTAGATAATAACAGATCTTTACACAAAAGAAAACTACATCTGTTTTATACATACATCACCAGAATACATCATCAGAGTTCAACAACGTAAATAACATGCAACTGGAAAGTAACCATAACTTGTCCTCACAATCTGAATACACAGCGGAATATTTAAACAAATACGAAAGTACGTATCGCCATCCCGCTCCATAGCATTATTTCCTGTAATATATAATACTCGGTCTGACCCGAGCATTATAGTTAAGTAACACCCGGGTCAGTCTGGAAAACCAGCGTGAGAAAACCGCACTCAAATTGATTATTAAAGTTTCAAAATTCTTTTGAAAACAAAAGCATCTCGTAAGACCACGCCACAAATAAATATGTCGGGTATTTACCTTACGATAGCTAAAACATTTCTTATAAAATCCTCTGATGTTATAATACTTTCTGTATACAAATACTTATTCAAATAGCCGAAATTTTTACATTAATTAAATTCCAGCTATTAGCCACGGTCGTGGGAAATACAAACAAAACTGTAAAAGGCACGTAGTGAGAATGGATTTCCAACTGATGAATAGGCACTGGGGTACCACCTGCCACAGTACGTGGCCTAGATCACCGTACCGAGGATTACTCCCAATCCCTTACAACACAAGGCCGGGACTAGCCCTTACTGGATAATCCCAAGAAAGATCACCCCACGGTTGGGATCAACAACCGCACCACTAAGCCGAATAAAAAGGGATATCTAGACAGGGATGACCTCACCCTAATAGGCGCTACCCACCTAGCCTTGGTGCATAAACCCTGATTTTCAGTCATTCCTGGTTGATGAGGCTTGAGGCTAAGCGGTGCCTTTAGAGAACTCATCTCTTAGAATGCTCATCGCCCACCTGACGATGTTTTGAAAGCATTCATCCATACAAGTCCGTCCCGGGTTCGAACGGAACCGAAGGCACTACTCCTACGACATCCATTTTGGAAACATCCTCAGGATTAGTAGCGACTAGACCTTGCACTTCACTGCTCCATCTTCGACTCCGAACTCATTTTCCATGAAAACGTACAAACCTGATTGAAGTGGTTTTCGAGAAATTAATCCAGATCCTGGTCTCTTCGAAACGATCAGCGCATTGTCCAATATTGTTAGTTCATTATTTAACTATCAATTAACATTCACAAACATCCATCAAACATAAATAATTCTCCCAAATTATTTATTATCCTCAGAATATCTTCACAGGATATATTTCCATTTTCAAACCTTTTGAAAACAGTCTTCAAACCACACTCTTCTCATGAAATAAATTTCCAAATATTTATTTCCACTGAAAACACCAAGCATAAAAACTTTAGATTTTTAAAATAATTTAAAAACACTTTATTATAAAATATACTTTAACCCATTTAAAGTAAAACTACTTTAACACCTTATTCAAAAATATATACCTTAAGAATATTTAAAATGAGGTGACTTTATAAAATATAAGCCTTGATTTTCTCTTTTAGAAACCAAATACCAAGTCACCTTTAAATAATTACTACGGTAATAGATTTGAAAAATACTTACTTTAGAATTTAAACATTTAGAAATAATAAATTTTCTAAAACATGATTTTTAAAACAACATTGAACTTTAATTTATATTCAAAAATTTACTTGAAACGTACTTGGCTATCCAGGGAAAAATACTTCTCTTCACATCCTTTAAATAAATCACTATTTATTTTTAATACAAATTTTCTCATTCCTTTAATAAATACCCATCATGAGTTTATTCTTTCAAATATCCACTAATATATTACTTTACTTTTATAAACCCTGTTTATAAATTTCATAGTCACATTCTCCTTTAAATTTCCAGTTTTAAACACTTAAATCAATTTGCAAATTGATTTCCAATTTACTCCATTTGAAATAAATTCCTTTACTTACTCGTTTATTTCAAAACCCTTTGACATTAGATTTTATATTCCTTAATTATGATTTAAAAATCCTTTAACTGACAACACCAATTTCAGATTTCCCCAAAATCCTTCTTTATTCTTTTAAATAAATTCAAACCTTGAATTTTTTAGATAAATTCTTTATTTCTTTAAATAATATCACTTAAGTTTTACAATTCATTATTTCCTGGTTATTCAAAATCCCCTTTTCATACACGAAATTTATTTATTAAAATTTTAAAATCACTTTTACTTCATTCTTAAATTTATTCAAATTCTCTATGATTGCTTTACTTAAAAGTTCACTCTTTTATTTTCTTTTCAAAAATCCAATTCTATATATTTTGATAACTCAATGTACCGAAATATATTCAAGCAAACCATAGCATTCAATATTCCAATTACCAATATAATTCATCACAGAATATCAAATATTCATAACACAGAATATCAAACAATCTAAATAATTTTGAGGAATCCAGTTGGATCCCTCAAACCTGTTTCCCTGCATCCACATATGTTAGCACAATACCAATTCCACTTCGAGATGGAATCTCGCAGTATATAGGATTAATAAAATATCATCCGCTATTATGCGGCGCATAGGGTCTCATCCGCTGTATAATGCGGTTAATCAATCACTCAAATATATACTATATATACTACTTTATATAATATAGCGTGTCAAATCAATTCAATCATTCAACCAATTATTTAAATTTAACCATTTAAATTTAAATAACAACCAAATGAGTGAGATTAACTCACCTTTAAATTTTTGGCCGTCGACTTCAATTTAAACTTGGTTTTCTGGGTTATAACCTTGCATAAACATTTATAAATTTTTATCAATATTCGAGTCAATTGAAAAATTAAAAATTTCATTTGATAATTTAATTAACTAGAGATTTCATTTTAAACAAATAAATTTAAATTTTAAACCGATTTCCATGTTAAAATTGAAAATAAAAATTATACCTTACTGCCATGCGCGAACAACAACCCCGACTAGTCTCAGACCTTACTCGCAAACATTGCCGATGCCCGGAACTTGAACCCAAGCCTCTGACCATCCGCGCACGCGAATCAGCCGTGGCTCCCACTTGAGAAACCTGTGCCCGAACCCCTACGAGTCATGTGGAAGTCAAGACCTCTTCCCTACTCCATCCCATCGCGAAAAGTAATGATGGCCTCAAGCGCGTCGCCCAGGAAATTCGCGATTTAAAATCGGCACGCCAATTGACGCAACAGCTTCCAAGAAATCATGGGCCCAAACTCGACTCCGCAAACTTCCAGGCCCACCGCTGCCGTCGCGAGCTGCTCCACTCCCTCCATGAATCTCGATCGACTAATTAGGGTTTAATTTATTTTTAAACAAACGGAAAGGTGAAGGAGATAAGAGAAGTTTGACCTTCGTTCTTTCGACCATGGATTCGAACGAAAAAGAAAACAAGAAGATTGATTTTTTTTCGTTATCTGGGTTTCGATTTTGGGAAGAAAGGAAGTAAATTTGAAGAGGAACGAAAATCGATTTCGTATATCTTAAAACAAAGGGAAAGAACGAGTGTTGCCTTTTACAAGATGGTTGCGTGAGAAAAATGCGCATGAGAATCTTGCCTTGCTACAGTGATCACGAGATGAAAGAAAAAAGTTATGATGTGAAAGAATTACGGCTGCAGAGTAGATTTATTAAGAAATATTTTTATTTAAATTCCAAATGTCTCGATAAATGCAACTTAAATTTTTGACCTCCAATCCAGGCGTGCCGCTAGGCGTTTATATCGTTATACCCCTATTCCGAACTAAATGGAAAAGGTCTCGAGTCCTAATTCAATCGTATGGAGAAGATAGCTTTTTGAATCCAGTTATTATATTAAATTTTCGATATAAATGTTAGCGTGTTTCTATATCGTACACTCATACAACAACTCTAAACATTACAAAAATTGAAATCCGATAATAATACAATATTATGAATCCAATGGAATTAGTTTCGTCGAATTCCAAGACTGTGCCTCGGAAAGCTATTTTTAAATATCGATTTAAACTATAAAATTTCAAAACTTAACAAAACACTTCCAAATTCAATTTCAACATTTTTACTATCTTCAGTACTATCGATATAAATTTGACAAACCCTTAAATTATTTTTAATAGGCTTAAAACTCCAGATTTTATATTTTACCGAATTACCAATTATATAATTCAAGTGTCGAATTTTCCTATAAATCATTATATCTTAGATCCTAAATTTACTTTATAAATGAAAATCATACTTTCCATATTCAAAATCAATTCATAATCCAAATCAAATATTTAAACCCATTTAAATATTCTAAACTCAACGCTAAAAATATAGGTCGTCACATTCCTCCCCCCTTAAAAGAATTTCGTCCCTAAAATTACTAGTTAAGAAGAATGATCCAATACCCATTACTATTTTTCAAAACCAAACAATTCCAAACAATTCTCAAAATAATCTTTTTATTAAAGACACACTAACCTTTTTTTTCTAGCTTTCCAAACTTATCCATAAGTCCCAAACAATATTACTTACTTAACAATTCAAATTTGAATGTAAAACCAAATTTGAATTATCAAAATTTTCTCAAAATTTTTCTAACTCCCTAAACTTTCGAAGAATTTCGCCAGCGTTTCCTTTGCGCGGCTAGCTCGATACAACTACAAAATGCCTCTACGGGTTCCCAAATTCCAAAAGAAAAGAAAAAGCCAGTTGGCTAGATCAAAAACCCAATCAAATTTCATACAAAAATTTAAACACATACCTTTTTCTCGAGCAATTCAAATTTATTTTCTGAAATCAAAACCAATTTTCCTTTCCCTTTATAATACCTGCATATCCTATCTAGCAATAATATCCAATCATAGCTTTTAAAATCATTTTATACATTTCCTTACAAAAGTTTTCATATCTACTTCTATTCAGATTAGTTTTTCCATTTCCATATGAATTCAATTTATCTTCAACTCTGAATATTGAATTTTATCTTCCATTTATAACTGATTCATATCATTATTTTAAATTAGTTTCATCCACTAATTTATTTCAATTTCCAATTTGAAATCGTTTTGTTGCTGATGAATTTTTTTTTTCAAAAAATTTTCAGAAGTTTTCTAACTCCCAAAATTTTCTCAAAATTTTGGCAGAGTCTCCTTTGTACAGAGGAGCTTTTGCAATTTGACAAGAGATATAAATATATATACCTCTACCCACACGGTCGGAAAAACAAAAACAGTTCATATTTCCTATTTTTATTGCATAGGCGTACCTTTATTTAGCATTTTTAAGCAAGCAGCTTATTTAATTAGCAATTTGCGCAATCAAATCCAGCCAAACGGCCTCCCTAAACCTGTACTTATTCAATTTAAATATGTAAGTTTAAAATATATGCAACTCACTAACAATTACTTACTTTCAATAGTTAGACACATGTATTTCATAAGCAATATACACCAAACAATACCGAATGCAATTTATAAGATTCCGACACTAATTTCAATTGCTTACAACCAATTCTTAAACTACTATTTCAAATTTTAAGTGATTTACAATTCACTTCCCTTCATTCAATTCATTCTAAGCAAAACAAACTCATATTTATCCTAGTTGATTGAAAAATCAATTTTATTTACTTGCAATGATTCATAGAATTTTATTTTCTTCTATTTTCATCCAACGACCAATTATTCTCATGCAAATTGGTGATATTCATCCAAGTAAATAACCACTTAAGCCGATGACCATTTTAAATTGACTCCAACTCAATTCACTTAACACTTCCAAGTTGAATTTTATTTTTAACTCAGGTTTAACTTCACGAAATCCATTTTTAACTCATAATTCAATTTTTTTTGTCCAACCAATCAAAATTCCATTAACACACTCACTTAACTCATTTATTCAAATTAGTTCATTTCCCACTTTTAATTCAATATTTGATTTTTACTTTCAAAAATCACTTTACTTAATTTTCTTGAGTTCAATCTATTTTATAATTCAAGTTTTGGATTTTTATTCATTTCCCAAAATACAAAAAAAATTATTTTAGCTTTTTTTCATTCAATCTTATATAGCTAAACTCCAGTTAAATCTAACCTCATACTATTCTTTTGACTTCACAATCCATTTAAATTTTATTAAGTAAGAACTTAATTTCATTTAATGTATCCACCACATGATACAATTCCATTTCAATTATATTTCAACTTTAATTCAAATTCAATCATAATATAAACTTAGCTTAAGTTCATTAAATTTGACTTACTCTTTTAACTTATTTCGTTTCCATACTTATTTTAAATTAGTTACATTTACTAATTTATTTTAAATCTCAAATAAAAGTTTATTTCCAAACCTTTACTTTACCCAATGTAAATTAATTATCCTTCCAATATTCATTTGCTTACCTAGTCAAATTAATTAATTTACTTACTAATTTTATTTAAGCATTTTCACTTCTTTTATAGCTATCAGAGTTTATTTATTTAAGAATTTCATTCCAATAAATATTATCTATAACTCACTGAATTTTATTTCAATTCAATTTTATTTTCACTTGATTTAAATCCAACCCAATATCATAAAACTTAGTTTAAGTTGACTTCAATTCAACTCTCCTCCATCTATTTAGCTTAAGTTAATTCTAATTCAATTAAATTTTATTTATTTCAAATCGCCATCAATTAAATTTTCCCACAATTAAATTTCTCCAAATTTATTTAACTTTTTCATTTTAAATTTTAATTCCAACATTCAAAGCTCATATTTTCCTTCCTTAATTAAAAATCATCTCAATTTTTTATAAGATCATAACTATTTCATCAGGATTTCTAATTCAAATAAGAATTCAGGATTTTAAACACCTGGCTTTTGGTTTCAAATCATTTTGAAATCACCATTATCTCAAAATCACACTTCGCAAAATTTTTAAACCAATCCTGGTTTTTATTCCCAACAAATTTCCTTTGAAATTTCAAAACAAAATTAGTTCTTCTGAACAAATCACTTGGCAGCAATCCGTCACTTGAAACTCGAAAATGAACATTGATGATGTTGCAGTCATCACCGTAGTTATTTTCCTGCGACTAAAGTGAGTTCAATGCTATATCCCTTCTCAAAATTTATTTGAAACAATTTCCTTTTAGAAATACTTCTAAAATAATAATGCTATTATTTGTCTTCAAAACTCGAAAAACACTTCCAAAATCTCCAGGGTTTTAAATTTACAGATTTTGACTTAAATCAAATTTTAGCTATAATTCATTTGTATAGTTTATGCTTATACAAATTCCCATTTGATCATATTTCGATTTATAAATCACGTTTATAATTCACATTTATAAATTTCATTTCATAAATGAATTTATTTCCTTAACCTTTGGTTATATTTTCAATTTCTAGTCAAATTTTCACACAACAATGATAATAATTTAATATTATCATTCCTAATATCCAAGCAACCATATATTAGCTAAAATAGTTTACAAAAACTTTTCTTTATATCAAAATATATTTTGGGTAAAATTATTTCATTCACCCACCTTTAAAACAATACTGTGTCAATGTATCGCGTCAGGTGTTTATAAACTCTTCTCGAATAGCGGCCAACTTAACCAATCAAAATTTATATTCCACCCAACCAATAAGTCAACACAATATTAAAACAACTTATATTCACTAACAAATACGCGCTCATATCTATTAATATGCTCAAACTCATTCTAGAGTACTACGAACTCTATTTTCAATGAGTAATCCCCATAAGAGCCAAGCTTATCACCAACCTATGCTCTGATACCACAATGTCACGACCCGATTTTTCAACGTCCGAAAAACCGAACCATGAAGGTTAAAGAAGAAGAGGTAGAAGAAGAAAATTGAAACAACATTAGAATCTAACCATCGCAGTAGAATAAAATACAATAGATAATAACAGATCTTTACACGAAAGAAAACTCTATCTGTTTTATACATACATCACAAGAATACATCATCAGAGTTCAACAACGTCAATAACATACAACTGGACAGTAACCATAACCTGTCCTCACAATCTGAATACATAGCGGAATATTTGAATAAATACGGAAGTACGTATCGCCTTCCTTCTCCACAGCATCATTTCCTGTAATCTATAATACTCGATCTGACCAGAGCATTATAGTTAAATAACACCCGAGTCAGTCTGGAAAACAAGCGTGAGAAAACCACACTCAAATTGATTATTAAAGTTTCAAAATTCTTTTGAAAACAAAAGCATCTCGTAAGACCACGCCAGAAATAAACATGTTGGGTTTTTACCTTACGGTAGCTAAAACATTTCTTATAAAATCCTCTGATATTATAATAGTGTCTATATACAAATACTTATGCAAATAGCCAAAATTGTTACATTAATTAAATTCCAGCTAGTAGCCACGGTCGTGGGTAATACAAACAATACCGTAAAAGGCACGTAGGGAGAATGGATTTCCAACTAATGACTAGGCATTGGGGTACCACCTATCACGGTACGTTGCCTAGGTCACCGTACCAAGAATTACTCCCAATCCCCTGCAACATAAGGTCGGGACTACCCCTTACTGGATAATCCCGAGTAAGATCACCCCACGGTTGGGATAAGCAACCGCACCACTAAGCCGAATAAAAATGGACATCTAGACAGGGATGACCTCACCCTAATGGGCGGTACCCACCTAGCCTTGCTGCATAAACCCTGATTTTCAGTCATTCCTGATTGATGAGGCTTGAGGCTAAGTGTTACCTTTAGAGAACTCATCTGTTAGAATGCTCATCGCCCACCTGATGATGTTCTGAAGGCATTCATCCATACAAGTCCGTCCCGGGTTCGAACGGAACTGAAGGCACTACTCCTACTACAACCATTTTGGAAACATCCTTAGGATTAGTAGCGACTAGCCCTTGCACTTCACTGCTCCATCTTCAACTCCGAACTCGTTTTCCATGAAAAAGTACAAACCGGATCGAAGTGTTTTCGAGAAATTAATCCCAATCCCGGTCTCTTCGAAACGATTAGCGCATTGTCCAATATTGATAGTCAGTTATTTAACTAGCAATTAGCATTCACAAACATCCATCAAACATGAATAATCTCCCAAATTATTTATTATTCTCAAAATATCTTCACAAGATATATTTCCATTTTCGAACCTTTTGAAAACAGTCTTCAAACCACACTCTTCTCATGAAATAAATTTCCAAATATTTATTTCCACCGAAAACACCAAGCACAAAAACTTTAGATTTTCAAAATAATTTAAAAACACTTTATTATAAAATATACTTTAACCCATTTAAAATAAAACTACTTTAATATCTTATTCAAAAATACATACTGTAAGAATATTTAAAATGAGGGACTTTACAAAATATAAACCTTGATTTTATCTTTTAGAAACCAAATACCAAGTCACCTTTAAATAATTACTACGATTATAGATTTGAAAAATACTTACTTTAGAATTTAAACATTTAAAAATAATAAATTTTCTAAAACATGCTTTTTAAAACAACATTGAACTTTAATTTATATTCAAAAATTTACTTTGAAACGTACTTGGCTATCCACGTAAAAATACTTCTCTTCACATCCTTTAACATAAATCACTATTTATTTTAAAACAAATTTTCTCATTCCTTTAATAAATTCCCATCGTGAATTTATTCTTCCAAATATCCACTGATATATAACTTTACTTTTATGAACCCAGTTTATAAATTTCATAGTCACATTCTCCTTTAAATTTTCAATCTCAAACACTTAAATTAATTTCCAAATCGATTTCCAATTTACTCCATTTGAAATAAATTCCTTTACTTACTTGTTTATTTCCAAACCCTTTGACTTCAGATTTTATATTCCTTAATTATGACTTAAAAATCCTTTAACTGAAAACATCAATTTCAGATGTCCCCAAAATCCTTCTTTATTCTTTTAAATAAATTCAAACCTTGAATTTTTAAGATAAATTCTTTATTTCTTTAAATAATATCACTTAAGTTTTATAGTTTATTATTTCCTGTTTATTCAAAATCCCCTTTTCATACACGAAATTTATTTATTAAAATTTTAAAATCACTTTTACTTTTTTTTAAATTCATTCTTAAATTATTCAAATTCTCTATCATTACTTTACTTAAAAGTTCACTATTTTATTTTCTTTTCAAAAATCCAATTCTATATATTTTGATAACTCGGTGTACCGAAATATATTCAAGCAAACCATAGCATTCAATATTCCAATTATCAATATAATTCATCACAGAATATCAAATATTCATAACAGAGAATATTAAACAATCTAAATAATTTTGGGGAATCCAGTTGGATCCCTCCAACCTGTTTCCATACATCCACAGATGTTAGCACAATTCCAATTCCACTTCGAGGTGGAATATCGCGGTATATGGGATTAATAAAATATCATCCGCTATTATGCGGCGCATAGGGTCTCATCCGCTATGTAATACGGGAAATCAATCACTGAAATATATACTATATATACTACTATATATAATATAAAACATCAAATCAATTCAATCATTCAACCAATTATTTAAATTTAACCATTTAAATTTAAATAGCAAACAGATGAGTGAGATTAACTCGCCTTTAA
This sequence comes from Allium cepa, assembly GCA_030765085.1. Classification (NCBI taxonomy): domain Eukaryota; kingdom Viridiplantae; phylum Streptophyta; class Magnoliopsida; order Asparagales; family Amaryllidaceae; genus Allium; species Allium cepa. The sequence continues at coordinate 242,824,666 of CM060944.1, forward strand.
ATTTGTTGGCAGTCCGCTTCAATTTTAACTTGGTTTTCTGGTTATAACCTTGCATAAACATTTATAAATTTTTGTCAATATTCTTGTCAATTGAAAAATTAAAATTTTCATTTGATAATTTAATTAAACAGAGATTTCATTTTAAACAAATAAACTTAAATTTTAAACCGATTTCCATTTTAAAATTGAAAATAAAAATTATACCTTACTGTCATGCGCGAACACCAACCCCGACTAGCCTCAGACCTCACTCGCGAACATTGCCGATGCCTGGAACTTGAACCCAAGCCTCTGACCATCCACGCACGTGAATCAGCCGCGGCTCCCACTTGAGAAACCAATGCCCGAACCCTTACGAGTCGTCTGGAAGTCACGACCTTTTCCCTACTCCATCCCATCGCGAAAAGCATTTACGGCCTCAAGCGCGACGCCCAGGCAATTTGCGATTTGAAATCGGCATGCCAATTGACATAGCAGCTTACAAGAAATCATGGGCCCAAAGTCGACTTCGCACACTTCCAGGCCCATTGCCGCCGCCGCGAGCTGCTCCACTCCCTCCATTAATCTCGATCAACTAATTGAGGTTTAATTTTTGTTAAACAAACTAAAAGGTGAAGGAGATAAGAGAAGTTTGACCTTCGTCCGTTCGGCCATGGATTCGAACGAAAAAGAAGACAAAACGATTAATTTTTTTTTCGTTATCTAGGTTTCGATTTTGGGAAGAAAGGAAGTAAATTTGAAGAGGAACGAATATCGATTTCGTATATCTTAAAACAAAGGGAAAGAACGAATGTTGTCTTTTATAGGAAGGTTGCGTGAGAAAAATGCCTTGCGTGAGAATCTTGCCTTGCTACAGTGATAACGAGATGAAAGAAAAAAGTTACGATGTGAAAGAATTACGGCTGCAGAGTTGGTTTATTAAGAAATATTTTTATTTAAATTCCAAACGTCTCAGCCACCTCACTTTCAAGATTTTTAACGTCTTCTTGTCTAAGGAAATTTATGAAGAAAAATACTGGAAAAAGAAATTAAATCAAAATAGTGTGCATGTGTTACACACACACATACACCGCCAAATCTGCTTCAATGCAAGCTCAAACCACACCTCTCTACCATCCAAAATCACAGCCACTAACACATCACATTGGCCCGGAGCTCTATCTCTTCCCTGCTTAGGCCGTGGCTTTCCAAAAGTCCCAGGCTCGATTCCATAAAGTTTAGTTCGATCGTAGAGAAGCTATAGTCCATCTTCATAAGCCCAATATCCAATGAAGTTGAGAAGCTGTATTTATATTATGATGTATTAGACGATATATATGTTTGGTTATGACAATTGTGAACTATGTTGGGATATGATTATTTGTTTGTTTGGTTATGAGAAATATTCATGTTTAATATACGATGAAATCTCATGAAGGATATTTCATTCCTTTAATAAATGAAATGGTGTACATGGCATTGACAAACCTCTTTAAAATGATTTAAAACGATTTTGAAATGTTTTATAAACATTTAAAAATGTTTTGACAAAGTTTGGAAACGTATATGAAAATTGCGTCAAAAGTAGGCGCGTCTTATTCACGATTTCGCACCGTAAATGCAACGACCTGAGAATTTTAACGATATATAACGTAATTAACTAAATTTTTGTTGAAATGGAGAGAATTATATTTTGATATTTGAAATACGTCTATTTAAATATAGCTCATGGTAAATTTTTAAATGAAAATATGAAAGTTAATTATTTGTGAAATCCCAAAATTCAACAATTTAATCTGTTTAATTGCTGAAATTTAAATATTTCCGAAAACTAAATATTTTTATATAATAAAAATGTAAATCATTTTCTGAGTGAGATGTTGTAATTCGTTTCATTAAATTTGGACTGCTCCATATAACGACCCTGACTCGACCTTCGAAAATTGATACCGAATACGACACTCATATTCAAATGCCGCAGATCCAAACGTCGAATCTGGTTCACCGGAGCTTATAACACATTAAGTATAACAACACATCGGAAGAAAGAAATGAATATCATATACAACTCCAATGAATACAATATCCAATTATATACAATAATGATATCAAAATGATACAAGAATATCAAAGACAATAAACAACAGCGGAAAACAAATAGCAAAAGAGATAACTCCACTATCAAACTGCAAAGGCTCAAAACTCCAAAGATCTCCAATGCAATAAGCGAGAACCACCATCAAGTTGCACCAAGCTAAGAATGGTCAGTCGTCCAAGACCGAAGGAGATCCCGAAGATTGAAAGCTACCAATCCAAAGACTTCGAAGGCTATCGAATCTACACCTGTTACTTGATTATCTGAAAACCCAACTCTAGACTGCTCGTGTGGAAAATTGTGGGCACCTAGAGTTTAGGAAGGGAACAATAAACTCCAAGTCAGTCATGGGACTGGTATGAGCAAACAAAAAAATTTTATCTTTAAAACAACAAAAGATTTTAAAATATTGAAATCCGCAATGTTTTTTGGAAAATGAAACTACCATAAGACCTCCCGGCACCCACATAATGCAATCGCACACTTGGGAGAGATTTTCCTTATGATAGTCAAACATGCTTAATACGCAAAATCTTTTTAATATTATCATTAGTGCATAGTGCAGAAAACATTTGCAAGTACTATATTAATCTTAGCCCGCATACGTACCATTATAGTATGCCTACTATAGCTACCATATTAGATGGCATGTTCTACAACTAAAACCGTACAAGGCGCGTATTAGTGATTGTATTTCCAACAAATGGTCATGCTAAGGAACTTCCTGGGCCACATGGGTACGCCTCTGGAGGGACGTCCCGAGAACCTAACCAGATCTCTACCAACACAAGGCCGAGTTACCTCTGCAAAAATAGGTAACTACTATACGAGTATGCTATCCCCCGGTTGTAAACAACCTTTATACGGGGCCCCAACAACAACAATCACAAAGTAATATATATATTTGCGATATCCATATAAGTTAAGTAACTGGGCTCCATACCATGATACCACTTCTATCCAGAAGGAAATGCATATACCCTAAGGGGAGCTACCCCCCATAACCTTGCTGCACTCTTCCTGTTTCGACTATTCCGGGGTGTGAGGCTCGACGAAGTCTCGTCCACAAATCTACGCTTTTCACAAAATCCATGCTTTGATCAACAAATGATCAGCAACACTTCGTATGCCACATTACCAAATTGGGAATGTATCGCTAGTAACCATCAACTACATAACCTCTGAGCTCGTACGTCTCAGAGAAGGGTTATAAGCTAAGAGAATAAATCTCTGCCACTAAACAGAAATGTATTTGATAGAAACCAGTTTTAGATCTCAAAGTGCAACGTCAGACACACATCCATACAAGTCCGTTGCGGGATCGAACAGAACCGAAGGCACTTCATAAAGAAGCCCTTGCACATCCGGATAATTCCTAATCACGTTCGGAGTCCCCATCACAAAGGGTGCTCAAATCTCTATACCGAAGATCAGCCGATGCAGAGACATTCGACAAGAAATCCTTTCGTTTTCGAGAATATTCGGTCTTCACCAACAGTCTTCAAATGCTATCCATATACATCGTATCACTATTCGAAATGGGTTATATGACACAAGGTCCTCTCCCGGCTAAACCGAATAATGAGCGCAATATTTAAAAACATATGGATATGGGATCCTAGTCAGGTCACAACTTATTATCCAAAACTTTTCTTTCAAATGGTTAAACAAATTACCATTTACAAATCCCTTTGAACAGAAGATTTACTTCACAGAGTTCAAAAAGTTTACCAATCTTTCACAAAGATTCATTAATATCTTTCCAATTCAAATCCTTTATACAAAAGATACACTTTTCAGATCCCTTTTCAATTTGAAAACAAACTTCACCAATCTTTAACAAAGATTCATTCATAGCCTTTTAAAATGATTTCCCTTTCAAATTGGATTAACTCATCCAATCTTTAAATCAAAGATTCAATTCATAGATTTAAAAAATTATTTCCACAAAAAAATTCCATTTCAAATCTTTTATATAAATGATACATCATTTAAAATGTTCTTCAATTTCAAATCAAAGTTTGACTATCTTTCACAAAGATTAGTTAACAGTTTTCAAAACTATTTTGATTAGAAATCTTTCAACACAAATTGGAAACCCTTTCCCTATATGAAAGCTATTATTAATTGAAAACAAATAGTTTTCGTTTTGGAAAAATCCGATTACATTTGCATGAGTTAAAGCCCTTCAAGTATAAGGCTTGGTTTAAATTCAAATTCCCAAAACAATACTTTTAAAATGGTTTAAAACCCATATAAACACCTTTATAACTTGTCTAACCATTTTAAACCATAGTTTCCAAACACATATTCCAATTTCAAATCTTGAATTCAAATTTAAATCAAATTATTTAAATTCCAAAACTTTATCAAGTTATTCAAAATAACTTTTATCCCAAAAATCCCTTTTCAAAAGCTTTTTCAAATTCAACCCAATTCCATTTCCAAAATCATTTGAATTTTAAAAATTCAATTTTTTCAAAACCATTTCATTAAATTCAAATATCTGTGACTTAACCGATTCCTCGTGAAATCCATATTTGTGTGTGTATAGTGTAGTTCAGGGGTTTTACACACAATAGTGTAACATCATCAATCATCACAGATTCAATCATATCAATCTCGATAAGCGGTATAATCTATAACGCTTATCCTTATTCATAGATTCACGGATAAAGTAAATTTATCAATCACAAAGATTCACCATTACGATTTGATGTGGGTTTCGGATAACCAACTGCAATCCGACTCCCTGTCGCATCGAAATTCAAATGCCGTTTTACGGGCCAAGGGGTTTTCATATTCATACAACAGTATATGCATCACAGATATAACAGCTCAGCACAAAGCATTTCATTTTGCATAGCATCACATCACATATCAAATATATCAATCAATAACACAACATTACATAGTAGAGTATCAAACAATTCACAACAGTTCAATAGAGTACAGTCATCAATATGGAAGATAAATTAGTTATCTGATAATTTCAAATAAGAATGATTACTAATCCTTGTTAATTTCAATCATCTTAATTAAGTATCCTTAAATCATTTATTAATTAACCATTAATAATAAATTGATTAACTTGATTAACTAATCACACAAATATGCATTCCAATTTAATCTAATTACATTAAGTAATTAATCTTTATTTAAACCATACTTATTAATCATTTTTGATTAATCACATTCAATAATTAACTACCCTTAATTACTTCATTAAATAGATTAATTACTCCTAATTAATTATCCTTAATTAATCCCTTGATTAATCATATAAGTAATTTAATCCAATTACTTTCATTATTAAATCATCTTCCACTAATTACATCCAGTAATTATCTTTAAGTGATTAATTACCCTTTAATTAATTAGCTTTAAATAAATTCCACAAAGTAAATTAGCTTTAATTACATAAAGTAATTTACTTTTAACTCAATTTACAAAGTAATCAACCTAAATTTTTTATTACACAAGGTAATTGTTCATCAAAACTAAATTAAAATATTTTTTATTCTTCAAAAATGAATCGGTAGAGGTTTACAACTTGATTTAATTAAAATTTGAGTTAACTTGTTTTATTTTAAATTTTTACTACTAAAAATTTCAAAACCCGAGACGACTCCCAGAATTCACGAGCTCAACTTCGAGTAAAACCCTATATTACCCGATCCTTTCCCCGAGTGCTCCTCTTCCTCTATTTTATACTTTGTTTCACTATCGAATTTAAACCTGCTGCACAGATAAAACACTCGCATGACACCCCGAGGCCAAACCCGAGCTACGACCTTACTTTCCCGAACCTGACTTCGAGCAACTCACCCCCTTGACGTGACGTGCACGCGGTGCACGTACACCAGCATCGCCGACCATTGGTGATCGTCGCGACCACCATCAATGACCACTCGAAGCCCTACAAACTCAAGCGAGAACCTAGATCAAAAGCAACATTGTCAAAACGAAATCAAACCTATTTTTAACCAAGTCCAGAAACCATTACTGCCGGAAATTCGCACCCCACCATCGCCTTCAACCTTGAGAAGTCCTACCATCATCACCAAAGCTTCGTCGAATTGCGATCAACTCCGATTCCCAATGGCCATCGCCATTGTCCTGCAAACCACCTCGTTCCCAAACGACCATCGAACCCTATATCACCAAAATTCCATCGCCTCGACCAACGATAAAATCCACCTGCATTTTTCCCGCACTCCCCATCAATCAGACCACCTCCAATCCAAAAATCGAACAACTCCACCATGCCTTTCATCGGCAATCAACTCAAATGCCAAAAATGAACAACACAAGAATTCCCAAGAATTATTGAACTAAAAATCATGAAATGAATATTAAAATTCATGGTTTCCAGTCACGAATTCATTCCTGTAACCCAATTTAGAAATTAAAATAGTAGATTTTTAACCCATATAAGAATTTCACTATTAACTAAAATTTTAAAAATAATTTGTTAAATTTAAAACCCTTGAACTATTTCTAAATCCATTACATACAATAACACAACTTTCATTTAGATATCAAAGTCTAATATTGATTGGATTGGGAGATTTTGATTTTTTTTTTAAATTCAAGCCAAAGCCTAAAACAAGAATAGGGGCAAATGTATACAGGCATACACACATATTTTCTATAAACATGCAGGCATATTTACTCAATCATAAAATCATATTTCACATCACAGCTTCAAAGATCATCACACACTACTTAGATAAAAACATATTAAGGGTTTAAAATGATGTTTTCTCACCTTGGTCCATGAAGACTAGAGACAGGTTTTTTTCAAAACTGGAACTTGTATTTTCATTTTAAATATGCATCTTTGATTTGTTCGAGTTGATTTCTGGATTCACTCAAGTTAAAGTAGTTGAATTTACTTTGCAGGCTTTGATTTGAAAACTGATCTTTGCTTTGAGTTGCTTTGCCTTTTAATCTTTGCATTGAATCAGGTATGAATTTGATTTGGCCAGGCATGTTGCATGCTTCCAGGTTTTGAATTGAATCTTGCGTGCCTTCAGGTTTTTGAAACCTGATTGTATTTAGAAATTTATACTTGTTTTCAGGTTTAAATGAATTTATTTCTCAGGCTTGATAAAACTGAATTTTGTTTGAGATTTTCTTTTTGAATTGTTTTGAATATTTACAAAGAAAATGAGATGAAGCCTATTTTTCTCTTTTGTATGTTATTTTACATTTTAATTTAGAAGAAAATTAATTTAAATGCCACTTGTTATCATTACTAACACATGTCTTTAAACATGGACACATGTTAAATTATGAACATTTTATGTTTAAATCCTTTGCTCAAAATTAATTTACAAATTGTGTTTTAAACCTTGCATTATTTTAATTTATAAAATGTGTTTATCAATTTTATTTTCTTACACTCAAATATTTACAAATTTAGTTAAATTTAAGAGAAGGTATGTAAACTCTTAATTTAATTCTTATTGATTTTCAAGAGATATGTATATTAAATAATATGAAATTTAGTTTTGACAACTTTTACTGTATTAATTTAAAAATATAACTTTCCAATATATCATATCTTAAAATTAGAAAACAATTTTATTCATCTCAAAACTTAGAGTATTCAAATCAAATTCAAATTAATAAATACTTATTTTTGAATTTCAATCCAAAATTCTATTTAAAGTACATATTTTTATTTGTTCTGGAAATTTCACATTATTTTACCAATAATTTCATAATTTAATTCCAAAAATTAAATTAATTGTCAAATTAAACTTGTTCAAAATTTGGGAATGTTACACTCCAGCTCTGTTTATCTTATTTTCGGCGTTTTAGCAGCAATTTCAGCAGCGAAAAATCGAGTTTTTATAACTTGGTCGTATCATTGATATTTGTGTACCACTCTGTTTGTCTCGTTGTGTTGATCTCCGTAGTATATTCATTCCTTTATTTTGACGTCCGACAAGCAGCGAAATCGGCGTAATAGTTTGTCGTATCAATACCATATTTTGTCTTTTGGGTTTTCTTTACCTTTTCAATTGCCAGCCGAGTAAAATCATCAGTCATTTCTTTAACAAAGTCTAAAAAGCAACGTTTGACCCTTCATATTTCATTGATTATCATATATTTGTGTACCTTTTCATTTTGACCTCATTTGTTCATTTTGTGAAAGAGAAAAAAAGAGCAAGTTTTTTCCTTCTTGCTTTCACGTTCGTTCCTAAAAACTAGTTCTTCTTCTCTTTCAAAAAAAATTGGCCGAGCACTATTAAATCGCTTTGTGAAATGCCAACTCGTACCCTCATGCTTGAAATCCAGTGCAAGAACCGAGCCTCCCCTCCTCCAAACCCCAAGCCACCAATGCCGTGACTACATTAGGTCCACATCGCATTTCCCTTCTTCATCCACGTTCTTAACCCAAGCAATACCCATGACAACACCAAAGTCGGCCCCAAGTAGGCCTGTCAAATTATACCCAAACCCGTTTACCCAACCCAATAACCCTAAAATTAAAAGGGTTGGGTTTACCCTTTTAAAACTTTCTTTTGTTTTTACCCAGCCCGTATACGACCCATCAGCAAACCTACCCAAACCAATCCGACCCGCGTAACCCTTCAACCCTAATTTTTGTTTCTTCGTTCTCGAATCTGCAAAAAAGGCGACAAAAGAAGAAAGAGCGATTTCTCATAATTTATGAAAGCACCGATCGAGCTTACACCAATTTTGGTACCGTGACATTAAAAGGTCGATCTATCTTTGTATCAGAAACTATTTTCTCCGATTGTTTGTAGATTAAATTAGTCGCCATCGGCTTTTGCTGCCGCCGCCGAGTTGTGCTATCGCTCGCCCTTTTTGAAGTCTCGACTGCTGCACTAGCCTTCAAATCTGCCAATAAGCGTGAGTCGATTTAAAGTCTATCTCTATTTTGAGTTATTTGATGTGTTTGAAACTGATTTTGGCATGTAACGTAGTAATACAGCTTGATTGTATATCAATCGGGATGCTTATTCAATCAATTGAGTTAATGTTGTGTTTAAATTGTTTGATGTTAGTCGAGTTAACGGCTATGGCTTTTGGTTTAGCTTGGTTTTGAATTTTTGTTCAATCAGTGAAACTTTCAAAATGCCAATGGAACTAGTGCTTATCCTCTAGTGGCAAAATTTTCAAATGGCTGATTATTGCTATTGCTTGATTCTTTAGAAGAAAAAAGATTGCAAGACAGGCTCATTTAACAGTCACCATTAGAAGAAGAGATTAAGTTCATATGCAGCACACCCCAGCTAGCTACCTGATTTTTTATTATACGTATTAGATATGGAACCCGAAAGATTTGAATGAAGGAGTAGGAGTAGGAGTAGGAGTGGAGTCAAAGCAAATATTAAATGCAAATTACTGATTTTGTCTTCGTTTATATATTTGCAAATTGTAGTTGATTCTTGAGAAAGTTTTCCAGAATGGTCTAACAAAAGTTTTCCAGAATGGTCTAACAAATCATTTTGACAACAAGGGTCATAAGCTTATAAACTCATTTTTCAAAATAGGAAGCTGCAGTTCCATATGTTTTTGAACTTCTAATATTCTTTATGTGCTTTAGTTGTAATAATATATGTTTACCTTAGTCTAACTTTTTCCTTAGTCTAACTTTTTCTTGAGGAGTTCTAATATAGCATGTTGTGTTGCTACAATGGGAACACATTGGCGGTGGCAAAGCCTCTGGTTTGTGTTAGCTGAATAGATACTAGTAAGGTGACAAAAAGAAGTCAGTCCAATTTTGCACTAAATTTTACATAATGTTAAACATGGAGAAAAGCATAATAATAATCATAATTCTTTATACTGACTATAATGATTACTTTATTACGAGTGATGCACTAAAATTCTTTATACTGACTACAATGATTACTTTATTACGAGTGATGCACTATAATTCTTTATACTGACTCAGTGGATATCACTAATTTACACTACATGACTTACTGGATATTACCGATTAACACATGTATTGTGATCAGGACAATGCGCTAAAAAATGGAGATTATTATTGCCCAACTCCTTGAACAAAACTAACCTGACATTGCTTCTGTTATGGTATGTGAACCCAACGCCTAAGCAAATTTATGCTCTAGCTATTTCCGGGTATCATTTATTGTTTTAGTCAATTCTCAGTAAGAAATTAATAAGAATTCAGTCCCGGTCCTAATTTAAGTTAGAGAATGAGTATGAAATAGAATGATCAAATAGCAACGTTAATATTCAGCTCTGTCGAAGAATAACCACCCACCAATTTACATGCCAACTGTTAATAAAATATAAGAAGATTCAAAACTGCATACATTTCATTTCATACTAATACTATGACTGAATGTACTGTCGATTCTTATGATTATTCCCGATAGAGAAAAGTTTAATTAACCTTCTGCCCTCAATAGATACGTGCTCTTTTCACCTGATGATCACCTGTATTAACCGTCTATTTAAATTCAGTAGAACAACTACCCAATAAATCTTCATTGAGGCACATTGTCCGCATTTTGTGCGCAACTAATATTTTCTTGTGATTTTCAAGTGGTAGATTATGGATTCAATCGAGCATGATAACGCTGCTATGGAGGATTTGGAGAATGAACCTGATTCGGTAAATAGTTCTATAGGAAAAAAACGAGTTAGGAGTACTCATTCTGAAGTTTGGGAGTATTTTCAAAAGAATGAAGTCGTGGAAGGGGAAAAACAAACATGTTATTGTAAGGAGCGTAAGAAGTCGTATATTTAGGGAGGTAAGCATGGTACTTCCAATCTAAGAAAACACATACCGAGATGTTCCATAATAAGTGCAAAAGCATTGCAACAAAATCAAACAATTTTTAATCAAAATAAATATAGAGAGTTAATGCCCAAAGCAATTATTAGACACAATTTGCCATTTATGTTTGTTCATTATGAAGGCATTCGTGACATACATTCATATCTTAACGATAGAGTTCTATCAGTTTCGAGAAATACCTCTCGTACCGATGTTTTGAAATTATATGAAAAGGAAAAATCCAAGCTTAAATGTTTTTTGAAAACATGTACGGGGAGGGTAAGTTTGGCAACCGATTTATGGACATCGGTTAATACGGATGGCTATATCACTCTAACAGCTCATTTTATTGATAATGAATGGAAACTACAGAAAAAATTGTTAAGTTTTTGTCTTATGTCGCCACCACATTCCGGAGCTGCTATTTTTGGAAAAATATCCAATCTTTTGCTTAGTTGGGACATTGAGGATAAGATATTTGCTTATACATTAGATAACGCTTCTTCTAATGATAAATTTGTGGAGCTATTAGACTCTCATCTTACATATCGTAAAGCCTTGATTGCAAATGGAGAATATTTGCATGTGCGATGCGCGGCACATATTTTAAATTTAATGGTACAAGATGGTTTAAAATGCATTGCTTCGTGCTTAAATAATATTAGGGAAAGCGTCAAGTATATCAAAGGTTCGCAATCAAGAAAAAAACATTTCGTAGAATGTATAGCCGATCTTTCGTTGGATAATAGTAACAAAGGATTGCGTCAAGATGTTCCAACAAGGTGGAATTCAACCTTTTTTATGTTGAAAAGTGCCATATATTATAAACAAGCACTTTGTCGCTTAGAGCTTGTCGATAAAAATTATATTTATTGTCCTACACAAGAGGAATGGATGAAAGCGAAAAAAATTGCCGACTTTTTAGAAGTATTTTATGATGCCACTTGCTTGTTTTCTGGAACGAAATACCCAACATCTAATTTGTTTTTTTCGAAAATTGTTATGGTTTTGTTTACATTGCAAAAATGCATGGGATCTAATGATTTTATGTCAAACATGGCAAGTAGAATGTTTTTAAAGTTCAACAAATATTGGAGTGAATTTAGTATATTGCTTTGCATTGCTTGCATTCTTGATCCCCGATATAAGAAGGATTTTGTCAAGTTTTGTTACAAAAGGCTTTATGGCAATGATTATAGTGAAAAGTTTGAGGTGGTAGAGACAAAATTAAAATGTCTTTATGAGGAGTACAAAAGAAAAATAGAGAAGGAATCGAACAATGAAGCAAGTGGATCAAAAGAATTAGATTGTAATGATCCATTTATGGGACCTTATTCACAGGAGTGTGTTGATGTAATGGAGGAATTTGATATATTTAGAAATATTGAGTTTGCTGAAAGTTCGCATAATTCGGAACTTAAGTTATATTTAGAAGATGGACCGCTAGATCGTAAGTTACCACTTGATATTCTTTCATTTTGGCAATCTAAACAACTTAAATATCCCGTTCTCTCTTTCATGGCAAAAGATATTTTAGCCGTTCCTATCACCACAGTTGCATCCGAAAGTGCATTTAGTGTTAGCGGAAGGGTTTTGGACGATTATCGCAGTTCTCTTAAAGATGATATTGTGGAGGCGCTACTTTGCACTCGTGATCGATTGTACGGGAATGCAATTGCTACGGAAGTGGAACAAGAAGATGAAGATATTTCCAAATTTCATGTTGAGCGGAGCAGTTCACTCAATTTCCTACACCATCTTTAGGCGATCATTGACTGCATATACAAGGTACGATTTTCACAAAGCTTAATTTGTTCTGCATATACTTTGGCCCTGTATATTTTTGGACCTGAACACCGTATATCCTCAACTTGGGTTTTTATTTGTTTGTTTGTTTTTTTAATCAAATCAATAGGAACAAGTTTGTCTTAATCAGTTGTTGCTTAAAAGTTCAAAACACCAATCTCTTGTTTCTGCTTTAACCAAACAGTATTCTTAATAAATACATATGTTGATTACTCAATAGATATACTTCAAAATTCTAATATTAATTCACTTCTTAATCTTGCAGAAATTTGAACCAGGCTACACGGTTCCACCCAAATTAGCTTTGTTAGATATTACAGTAACCATCAGGTATATTTGGTCAACTGTATTACCTTAAGCATCTTCTTGTCCAGTGGTAGGGAACTTGAATTTTCATGACCACTCATATGCTATTTTTTATATGCCTATTTAGGCATTTGCCAATGGTAGGATTTATAGTCATCTGGTTATCCTAAAATGTGATCATACTTTGTCCAAACGAAGTACTAAAATTCACTGCATTGTTAGTCTATTTTCAACCAAGCAGCCCACTAGTGCCTCATGAATTTATACATGATTCCATGAGCTTATTCTTGTTCAGAAAATATCAATTATTTTGATTGGAAAAATCCCACTAATAGCATTTCATGTCGATGCAGAGCAGCTTGCTCAATTTCCTACACCATCCTTAGACGATAATTGATTGCATAGTAGAAGGTACAATTTTCATTTATATTTCTGTTTTATTATATGTATATATATGATACATTCCAGTTTTGTTCTTCTCAATATTGTTCTCGATGACAAATTTGATCTCCTAAGAAAATCCCTGTACTTTGTACATCCACTATATGGTCTGAAATTAATATGCTTGAACCCAACATATAACAAGTATGAGATCTTTTCCATAATGGGGTTTGTCACCGATTTGACCATTTCAATCCTTCCACTTATATTAAGCAGGTTAACATTAGAGTTGTTTTTTTCTTATTTATTTTGTCTAAAAGAGGACCAAAATGCATTGTCTTCAATTTTTTTGAGAACAAAGGGCTGTCCAGATAAATGATGGGTAAATTTTGTCTTTCTGTCTGACCCCTTTACTAAAGACCGTTGTCTATTTCTGTTCATTCATTGTTAAACCAACATTTTCTTTTATGGTTATCATAATTTTTGTAATCGATTCTTCATTTTATGTTTGCGTTTATGAACTTCGATGTACCATAACATACAACATATGTGTTAACGTGAGTTATGTCCTATAAATTGATGTTCAGTTTCCTCTGAGATATTTAATATCAAATACAATAGACATATATTCCATTATAAATGAAAACAAAATGGAAAAGTGAGGACCATGATACTATTAGCCTCAATGCATTTTATTTTAATCATTCATCTATCAGATTGGAAGTTACTTTTTTGTAAGGCTTGAACGCGGTACATTGTTTTTCAGACTGTTTATATGATGACAAGTAATTTTGTTAGGTGTAGTTGGTTCAGCTTTTTACTATTATCTATATTGATATATTATGGATATCTCCGAATGAATAAAGTGTTATATACTGTGCTTTCTGTTTGCCTTTGCCAAATCATCCGTGCATATGCGTTTTTGAGTAATTTTACTGAGAATGTACTTACTCTGTTATGCAATCAGATATGTAAAAGTTTTTGCAAAACTCTTCTTGATCTTCACTGTTTTATGTATTTTGTGCAGGTGAAGTTTTGGACCTGCTTGTTGTTGACAGTCCTGGGCATGAATCTGACACTTTATATATTTTATGTACTTGTTGTATGATTGTTTTTCTGTTCTTTTCTTTACTAATATGATGAACTTTGTTATATTAGATGTAATTTGTGAGTAATCAGATGTTGGTGTGTTTGAAGTTTTATCTTATCTACTGTTTGGTTGCCAATTTCCATCTTATATGTTATTCTTTCAATCAGATTTTTGAGTCGACAGTATGGAATACAATGTTAATCAAAGCATTGTACAGTAAATGAAACAAGGAATAAAAGGGTCGGTTTGGGTTAACCCTTTTATTAAATGGGTCGGGTCGGGTTGACCCATTTATTAAATGGGTTAAACGGGTCGGGTTTGTTTGTGTTTTGAATAGATCGGATCAAATTCTACCCGACCCATTTATGAACCGATCCGACCCGTTTGACGGGTCTAGCCCCAAGTAGATACTACCTAGATCCACTTACCGCCATCACATTTTCCCTGACCCGATTTCCATTGCTCGTGACCCAAAGACGTGACCGTGTTTTTCCTTTCAAGACTCGCAACAGCCTTCTCCGACCCTTCTTCCCCTTAAACCCATCAGATCATCAATGTTTTTCCCTAACCTGGGTATTTCCTCTTCCTGCTCGAAGCATGACCCGTGCTTTTGCCTCTCTGCCGCGGAGCCAACCAGACCCGTGCTCAATTACCCTGACCTTCCCCAGCCATACCTGACTTTTTTTCTTTCTCTCTCCCTCTTTCTTTCTTGTTTATATATAAGTTATACATATATGGATATAGGTTATGTCTGAAGCTGCATATATTGCTCATTTTCATGCTGCTTTTGAACTAGTCCACTGTTGATGCTGAGATACAAAAGTTGTATATTAATGTTTTTACTGTTGCTCAGATTCTCTAAGTTGTGCACATACATTGCTTGTATGTATGTTTCGTATACAAACTATGTACACTCGGTTGAGATGAATTTATATTAGTATATATAAATGGCAGAGTTCATCAAATTGTTTTCATATCTCTATATGCCACATATATATTAATCAAGGCATGTATATGTGCTTTTAAAATCTGAGCTTATTCAGGTCATATATATGCGATACACATATATTGTCGACATCACTTTTGGAATGGTCGATAAGAATTTTTACGTGTTACGTATATAATTGTTCTCGATTCATGTGTACATATGTATGAATTATCATTCGAAAAAAAAAAGTGTGTATACATATTTCATATGTATATATATATATTTGTTTCGTCAATTCTCATGCCTAAATCTATTTTGCTTGTCGCAGCTGTTTGAAGTGTTGTGCAATGGCCGTGTCAGTTGTTCTTCAAACACCATCGTTCTCTAGACATGAAAGGTGAGCAATCACTCACAATTAGTGTTCTTATGCTTATTAAATTGATTTCTTAGGAAATGACAATTTAAACGTACTATTAAAATTTGAATTGATAGGTATTAACTGTCAAATATGTTAAGTTGTTATCTAATTTGATCACTTATGTAAATTGACACGATTATATGTTAATTGATTTGTTTATATTATTGTTATTATCGTCGATCATATATGCTAGTAATTGTTTTGTTATCATTTTCACTCTACAAGTTCCCTTAGTTTTTAAATCACTACGTGAGACGACCGACTTTCTCAACACAAAAAATCGTATCATCTTGAAGAAAGAAAGGGATAGAAAAGAGAAAAGAAAGAAGAGAAAGAAGAAACAACACTAGAATCTCAACAGCGGAACGAATAAATTATATTAATAACATAAGTATTACATAATATACAACAATAATCAGAGTTACACAACATACACAATATATACTAGACAGTATAAACACCCGTCTAATATTTACAACTTAATACAAACACAATACAGAGAACACACAGCGGAAACTAAATATCTACAATGCAGAAGCCTCTTGCTCCATTGCTCCTCCAATATTCGGCAAAGCCAACTTGAATCCCTTGGCTACTCGTAAAAATTAGAGTACCCAAGAGTTAAAGAAAACAAAAGATAAACTCCGGGTTAGACATCGGTCTGGTGTGAGTTACAGGTTAAGGTTGCTTAACTTTAAAAACCTTTTGAAAAGAAAGGTATCACGTAAGACTTCCCACACATAAATATGGAAAAGTTTTTACCTTACGCTAACCAAAACATTTGATAGGAAATCCGATGATATTATAATAGTGTCTAGGGTTTTCAAGTAAAATACAGAAATAGCTAGAATGCTTACATCTCACGTTCCAACATAGTTGGGCACAACTAATACGTACGGCGCTTATTGGATTTTGGATTCCATCAATAACAGGGCTACTGGGGTACCGCCTGTCACAGTACGTGGCCTAGATCACCGTATCGAGGAGTACGCCCGCTCCCCTACAACACAAGGCCGGAACCATTCCTTACTGAACAGTCCCGAGCAAGTCAACCCCTGCAGTTGTTGCAATCAACCCCCCACACAGCCGAATATAAAGGGACCTCTAGACAGGGGAAAATCTCGTCCTACTTGGGCATGACCCACTTAACCTTGCTACACCTCCCCTGTTTTAGCCATTCCTGGTTGATGAGGCTTGAGGCTACGATTACCTTTAGAGAACACATCTCTTAGAATGCTTATCGTCAACCTGACGATGTTCTGAAAGCATTCAATCCATATAAGTTTGTTTCGGGTTCGAACGAAACCGAAGGCATTATCTCGTTACACTTCTTTTGGAATCACCCTCAGAGTTAACGACGATAACCCTTGCACTCTGAATCTTCATCTTCACTTGAGATTCACGACTTATCGTTAATTTGGATCGATGTGGTTTTCGGATATCCAAATATGGAAATCCGATCCTGGTCTCATCGAAATCCAAATCGCCATTTTTAGGTCCAAGTGGTTTTAATGTTTTTAAACAATATAATTTAATATTATCTATATACACACAGATAGATAATACACAACATCACAATAGGTAATCAACATTATCATCACAACAAATAATCCATATTATCATCAAAAATAGATAATTCATATTATCAACTCAAATGCAACCATAACATCCAAATCACACAACATCACTTATCTCATATCTGAGATCTCAACTATTCAGGGTAATCAGTATTAAACAAACATTCACAAGCAATGACTTATAATCACCATTCTATAATTAATTTAAAATGAATTAAATTAATTACTTCTTCTCTAATTAATTTAAAATAAATTAAATTAATTACTCATCCATATAAATCTTGCTTACATAACCATTAATTAATTACAATCAATCAATTAATTACCTTCAACAAATTACCTTAATTAATCATCCTTGATTAATTATCCATTAATTACATTCAAGTAATTAGCATTTAATTAATTCCACAAATTAATTATTCCAAACCAAATTCAGTAATTAACCTATAATTACTTCATTAATTAATTAATTATAATTAATTACATTAATCCTTAATTAATTACATTAATTAATTCCTTTATTGACTAATTGTTCTTAATTAATCCATCCTTAATTACATGTTAATTATATAAATTAATGATCCCTAATTATTTATTAATAATTACCCTATTAAATTAATTATCAATTATCCATATTGATTAATCACTCTTGATTAATCACATTAAGTAATTAATTATATTAAATCAATTACATCTTTTTATTATCTTCAAATAACTCAATTAACAAATCCTAAATCAATTACAATAAGTAATTAATTATTAATTACTTCTTCTAAGTAATTATTCTGCATACTAATTACATATTAATTACACAAAGTAATTAATTTCCAAAATTCCTCATTACCCAATTATTCTTTAATTAAATTACATCCGGTAATTTATCTCTTAATTACTCCACTAAGTAATTATTCATTATTAATTACATTGGGTAATTACTTCTCAAATCAACCAGTGATTAATTAAACTTAATTAAACTAGATTAGTTAACTTAACTAATCAAAATAAAATTAATTAATTACAATTAGTAATTAATTTTCTTAATTGCTTTCATTAAGTAATTATACTTAAAAAATCTCAAATATTTATCTTTAAATTAATTAATCCAATTAATCATTAAAATTAATCACATTAATTCATTGTTAAATAATCCTAAGTTAATGACCTTCATTAACCAATAACAAATCTTTAATTACTTCTCTAAAGTAATTAACCGAGATTAATAAATTTAATTATCTATAAAACCCATTAATTAATCTCTAATTATTTAATTAATCAAGTGATAATCTAAAACTTAATTAATTTAAAATTACTTGATTAATAAATTCAAATCGTTAATTAAATTAAAATCAAATCTAAATAATAATTTCTTAATTAAAATTTAATCAATCTTAATTAACTTGCAAATCCTTTAATTAATTAAATAAAACCCTTAATTATTTAATTAATTAACCCAAATTATTAATTAATTAAATTAATTAATTACAAACTTAATTACCTTAATCATTTAATGAATTATAAATTATTAAGTTCTAATCAACTTTAAGATAAACATAAATCTTATTAATGATTAAATCTTCATTTACAAAATATTTAAAAACAATTTGCTTTTAAATTTCATCTAAATTCCATTTTAAATTAAGATTTAAAATGAATCAAATTTCAACTTAAACAAGTTTTAAGTATTTAAAACCTTTTAATATCATTTTAAAAGAATTACTTACCTCCTAGGGTAAGTCTAAAGATAGTTTTAACCCACATTCAAATTAAATAAATTTAAATATACTTTAAATATTCCAAGTGGTTTTGAAACATTTAAATTCAAAAACTTATTTTATTTTCAAACTAAAATTCAAATCATGCTTTGAATTCATATTCAAAAACTTAAATTTAAAATCCTATATTTCAGATTTTTAAAAACAGGTTATGAAATACTATAGTATTCAAACTTAATTATAACATTACAATTTATAAACTTATTTTCTTTTCAAATCCTAAAATTCAAATTCAAATTTGAATACAGATTTACCATTCAGATTTTTAAACTTAAATTAAAAATCATGTTTTAAAATCTCATTTTTTTCAGATTTTTAAAAAAACTTTACAAAATACTGTACAGGTTTTTAGCTGTTAAACATTTCATTTATATAAAATTATTTATTTTGAAAACTAGAATTCAAATTCATTTTGAATTTATATTTTAAACTTGCTTCAACTCTAGTTCAAATCTTGCTTTGCTTCTTATATTTAAATTTGGTTTAAACTTAAAAACTTGCATACTGTCAGGTTTCCTGAAACAAAACCTGCAAACTGTAACAAAACTTGCAAACCCTTTTTATTTCGAGTCAACCCTCACTTGACTTCGAGTAAACCCTCAAATGACTCGAGTATTTACTCGAGTATAATCTGCATCCTCCTAAACTAACCAAAACACCCATGAATACCCAGATCATCAGAAACTAAGAGCACCGTGCACATGCACGGTGGCTCTGACCATCACCGGTCAACTCCGACAGCATCATCACACCAGAAAACAACCTCACGCAACATCACGATCATCAAAACATCTCCATTCACCCAAAAATCAAAAACCAACCTCACAGCAAAGCCTGGAAACACAGTGCTCCACCAAAACTCAAACCTGTCAACGGCGAAACGTAACTCCTCCGACCACCGTTAGAGTCGAAACTCCAGCCACATCCTCCTCATGGACCCAGCTACCATCCCCCAAAGCCGCTTAACACTCGAACAACCATAGAGATAGAAATGATCGAATTCAAAACTTGATCATAAAACTAGGGTTACAGAACTAAATTCCTCACCGCTGCTAACCCAATGATTTATCCATTAATTTGATAATTTTGTTGATGTGCCTGATCACTCTACTTCATCCAGAAGAAACTCCAAACTTCCTGAACCCCCAAAATCATTAGAATTTTCCAAATTCATCTTTTCCAGATAAAGGTGAACTGCCCCCAAAACCTCAAACTAAAAATTGTGTTTTTTGATTTAAAAATCATGTTTTCTTATAAGGTTTCGGATTACAATCTTAATTTAATGAATCAATTAATTTAAGTTTTAAACAAATTCATGTTTTCCTGATTATTTTTGGGTTTCTAGAGAAAGTTGTATTTGTTTTAACTTAATTAAAATTTTAAACTTAAACTTATGATCACACAACAATTTTGTTTGTAACTTAATTCATAACAATAATTAGATCAAAAGATAAGGAATTTAAATCATGTTCAGAGCCTAGGAACAAAACAGAATAAACACACATATATACACAGCAGGTATTCTTTTTAAAAAAATCATATCAAATTGTCACTTGTATATTCATGTAATACCTATTCATTTCAAATATATTAACATGCAACCAAATAATGTTTTTAAAATTTTAAAAGTTACTCACTAGACACAGGAGAACAGAGCATCCCAAACTTTAAAGCTTGGAGTAGCTTGCATTTGTCAATTGATTTTAATGCTGTAGCGGTATGCTAATGAAACTGAAGTGCTACTGCTCCCTATCCCAACTACATGCATGCAGGCCTTTTTGATTTGCTAAGCAGATGATTATTTTCCAGAGGAAAAAAATGCAGGTTGATCTACAGGTTATTGAAAATGCAACCATTTGATTTTTTTTCTATTGCAGGAATTTGAATTGCAGGTTTGTTTTTGAAGTGGAGAAATGTATTGAGGCTGAAGATTTGATATTTGCAAAAGGAAATGAGATTATAGGGTTTTGGTTTGAGAAGATGATTTTCAGATTTTGAAGTGTGATGTTTTCTTTGATTCACTTTAGCTTTGGTTTTGAGAAAAAGAATGAAGGGAAAATGAACATGTTTAAGGGATGAAATTTAATTTAATCAAAATAAAGAGAGAGAGAAAATAGAAATACAACGACACTTGTCATTGATCCTTTATTCTTTAATAAACACATGTAGCTAGATTATATTCATAAGTTAACACATGTTGATTTAGATTACTTAATTGTTAACACTTGTCTCTTAATTAATTTAGTTATATATTTAAATGTTAATAAATGATTTTACTTTAATTTATTTTATACTTATATAAATATATATGAATTTCTTATTTAAAGAAAATGTAAACAAAACAAATTATAAATTAAAACTTATTCAAATATTTTAAAGAATCTATAAATTTGAATCTCAAAATCAATTCCAATTCAAATTAAACTTTTGAAATCAAAACTAAAATCAATTTATTCAATTTAAAATAATAATTCTATTTTCTTATTTTAATTCTTTTTATATTTATGGAAAAAATAATACATCATAAATATGGCTTGAAAATAACAATTTAACAAAAATTTTAAATGATTTATAAAGAGATTATAAATCACTTTTATTATCAAATGAATTTAAACCATATGATATTTTGTATTTTAAACTTACATATAAAATTTCCAAATCACATTTATATCAAGTAATATTTAAAAAGAAATAAAATAAACTTTTATTTAAAATTAAAAATTAAGCTAAGATATAACTTTAAACAACTTATAAATCATATATTTATTAATTTAAATAACTTTGAGAAACTTAATATTAATTTTAAAACATAATTCCCAATTACTAAATATATTATTAGAAATAAAGACAAAAACTTTATTTATTTACTAAATTCCAAAACAAAGATTATCTATAATATATATACAAATATATATATATATATATATACATTATAATTTAAAACATTTATTTGGCTTCTAAAAGATAAAATCACTAATTAAATATTTATTTAATCAGATTATTAAACCAAATCATATTTTATTAATCAATTATCATCAAATCAATTTAATTTTATATGAAGATTATTAAATTGATATTGTCAAAGATTCCGGGATATCACACTATGAGTAAAATGATACATACCTGAACGGACTTTAGAATAGGAGAAATCGTTATAAGTAGAAATGATAAACCCAAGCGATTTTCAGTTATTATTGAAATTTTGGGATTGCGGTTTAAAAATATAACCCGTAAATTTAAACTATTACGGATTGAAATAACAAATATCTGTTTCACTTGACCATAGGATAGAAAATAATATACGGACACCGTTGATCTATTTTTGAAAATGATTTCCAAATATTTGAAAGGAAATATATGAGTTTGATTTTGAAATGCAATAAGCATTCTATTTTATGATCGTAAAATTTATAACCCTGAATGTTGATTTGGAGATATAAAAAGTATGATTTAAATTTAAAGGTAATTTGTGAAATTGTACTCATGGTTTATTTTCTAAAATATATGAAATAAGATTTTAAATAGATAAGTAAAAAGTTTAATTTATTTTGTATAAATTTTTTTATTTAATATATATATATATATATATATATATATATATATTTAAAAAGGTTCATTTAATGCATATTTAAAACAGATTTTGTATAACTTTAATAAAAAAAGGGTTGGAAGGGTACATTAGGATTTTATTGGTAACTTAAACTGGTTATTAATTGAATTTAATAAAGATTCATTCAAAACTTAATAACTTTTTTTTGAAATGATTTATAACTTGTTTTAATAAAAGGGTGATTATATGTATACTTTAAAATTTAAATAGAATTAAATTTGAATATTCGTTTTGACTTAAATTTGTATTCGAGATTTCATTTAAATAATTATAGAGTAATTTTTATAAAGGACCTTGCTATGAAATAAGCGTTTGGTTGTTAAAGAGTTCGGGATCGAATATTGTCATACTCTCTGCCTATACCGAAAACCACTTTAACAACTGTGTACATGGTGGAGATTCCAGAATGAAGTAGGATGGTTTGGCATATGATTCTATATGGTATTTACATAGCCCTAACTCCAGTGAGTCAGCTTGATGTGGCTAAAAAAGGAGCCACCGTGGGCCAAGTGAGGTCTTTCCATATGGTTTCGATGCATTTGATATTTTGTTTGGAGGCGATTGGTTAAAGCGTTATGATGCTGTCCTTTCTTGTAAGGCGTAAAATGTCTCCTTAGTCAATGAACTAAGCGAACCTTTGGTTATCAAATGTCATATGTCTCAGGATTTTGCAGGCAGCTTTATCTTTTCTCTTGATGCTCAGCCTAGTGATCTGGACTCCACCAGGAAAGTCGGGGATTATCCTGATGTTTTTGGTGAAGTCACATCTCTCCCCCTAAGTGGGAAATTGAATTCCACATTGATTGTATTCCTAGTGCTCGACCTATTGTTCTCCCTACCAGATGGGTGGCACCCAAAGAGAAAGTTGAGTTGAGGAAGCAAATTGAGGATTTGTTCTCTAAAGGTTTGATTAGATAGAGTTTTTCTGAATGGAGAGCTATTGTGGTCTTTGTCTCCAAATCTGACAGTTTTTTAGAATGTATGTGGATTATAGAGAGCTGAACAAGCTTACTCTCAAGAACCGATATCCTATGCCTTGTATCAATGACATGTTTGATCAGCTCTATGGAGCTAAGGTATTCTCTCAGCTGGACCTTGCTATTGGTTTCCACCAGCTTCTTGTAGGTAAGGAAAGCATTCCCAAGACTACTTTACGAATAGAGTATGGTTTCTATAAATGGTTAGTCATGCCTTTTGGATTAACCAATGCTCTTTCCTTCTTCGTGGATCTCATGAATCGGGTTTTCTACGATGTGCTCAATAAGTTTATTTTGGTTTTCATTGATGATATCCTCGTCTTTTCTAAGTCAAAGAAGGAGCATAAGGAACATTTTGATCATGTTCTCAAAACTCTTAGGGGTTATCAGTTGAAAGCAAAATTTTCTAAATGCCATTTCTGGAGAGATGAAATCCGATTCCTTGGGCACATTGCTTCAGAGAATGGAGTCTCGGTTGATCTGGTTAAGGTCATCGCGATTAATGTAAGTTTATCCTCCTTTCTTTTTTGAATTCATTCATCTTATCTATCTTTGAACTTATCCCCTTATACATTTCTAGGATTAGGAGACACCTAAGACCCCGACTAATATTCATAGCGATCTGGGCCTTGTCGGCTATTATTAAAGATTTATTGAGCACTTTGCCCGTATAGCCGTGCCTCTCACTGCTTTGAGTCGTAAGAAGGCCAAGTTTAATTGGAATGAGAAGTGTGAAGCCGCATTTTATGAGTTGAAGCAAAAGCTTACTTCTGCTCCTGTTCTCACCGTTTCGAATGGGGATGAAGGATTATCAGTCTATATCGATGCTTATAAAGAAGGTTTGAGTGTTGTGTTGATGCAAGATGGGAAGGTCATGACTTATGCTAGTCATCAGTTAAAGCCTTATGAAGCTAATTATGCCACCTATGATCTATAATTTCTTGTTGTTGTGTTTGCTTTGAAGTTGTGGAGGCACCAACTTTTGGGAACCAAGTTTGAGCATTTCACCGATCACCATTCTCTTAAGCATATCTTCAACTAGAAGGATTTAAACCAAAGGCACATTCGATGGCTTGAGTTCTTAGCAACTTATGATCTCGACATCAACTATAACCCTGGGAAAGCCAATGTTGTGGCTGATACTTCAAGTCGGTAGAAAGCCTTGATGTGTCAGATTGTGGTTACTCCATCTCTTATGGATCAGATCACAGCGAAGCAGGATGAGGATGCGATGCTTAGACTTATAAAGGAGAACATCCAGGATAGGGAAGGTGATAATCTAAAGGAGATATGAGCACAGATTGATAAGAATGGAGTTTTGAGAATTAATGGCCGCATTTGTGTTCCGAATGTTGATGATTTGAGGCAAGAATTTCTTAGAGAGAATCATCAATCCAGATTCTCCATCCATCCAGCTATTACGAAGATGTTTCATGATATGAAGAAGTTGTATTGGTGGAGTGGTATGAAGCGGGACATCTCTATCTTTGTCAGTAGACGTGCCACTTGTCAGTAGGTTAAGGTTGATCACCAGAAGACCATTGGATTGTCGTAATCCTTTGAGATTCCTATTTGGAAGTGGGATCAAGTTTCTATGGATTTAATCGATGGTCTACCAAGGACTAGAAGCAGAAATGATAGTATTTGGGTAGTTGTTCGTCGATTGACCAAATCCGCCCACTTCATTTCGGTCAAGTTGAATCGCATAGCTTCGAACTTAGCTGAGATCTATATGAGGGAGATTGTCTGTCTCCATGGTGTTCCTTCTAGCATTGTTTGTGATCGTGATCCTATCTTTACTTGTAACTTCTAGAAAGCTTTTCAGGAGGCTTTAGGTACACATTTGAACCTTAGTAAGGCATATCATCCCCAGACGGATGGTCATATATAAAGGATGAATCATATTCTAGAAGATCTTCTTCATGCCTGTGTTCTTGATTATAGAGGATCTAGGGAAGATCATCTTCACCTTGTCAAATTCACATATAATAGTAATTATCATGTATAACTCTATCTTTGATTTTAAATCACCTTAATCTTAATCTATCTGCTTATCCGATTCTTTTGAATTCTGGAAAGTATCGAGATGTCTCCATTTGCCGTTGTTTATGGACGATCCTGCAAATCTCCATCATGCTGAATTGAGTGGTGATCGCTTAGTGCTAGGATCCGATATGATTCTGTAATCATTTGAGAAGGCTGAGGAGATTAGGTGGAAGATGAGGATTGCTTAGGATAGGCTAAAGAAGTATGCTGATAGGTGTAAAAGGGATTTGGAATTTTCAGTGGGTGATCAGGTCTTTCTCAAGATGTAACCTCTAAAGAATGTGGTTCGTTTTTGGTAGAGAGGGAAACATAATTCCAGGTTATTTGGTCCTTTCCGAATTCTTGATAGAATTGGTCCTTTGGCTTATAGAATTGACTTGCCGGAGAAACTGGCGGGTTTGCACAATGTGTTTCACATATCTCACCTTCACAAGTATCTCCATGATCCACCCTTAATTGTTCAGCCAGCTTTGTTGGAGAGTTTAGACATTATGCCAAATCTCACCATCGAGAGGAAGCCATTTCTTATTGTCGATAGAGGTACGAAGAAGCTTTGAAGGAAATCCGCTAGTCTATTAAAGGTACAGTGGAGTACATATGATAGAGATTGCACTTGAGAAACTGAGGAGTCCTCGCGTGCTTCAAATCTTGAATTATTCAACTCGGATATTATTCGTTTATTTTATTCCATCTTCTTGTTTGTTTCTATTCTTCTATGTTGTTCCTTTTCGAGGACGAAAAGTTTTTAGTGGGGGAGAGTGTAGCGACCTGAGAATTTTAACGATATATAATGTAATTAACTAAATTTTTCTTGAAATTGGGGGAATAAAATTTTGATATTTGAAATATGTCTATTTAGATATAGCAAATAGTAAATTTTTATATGAAAATATGAAAGTTAATCATTTGTGAAACCCCAAAATTCAACAATTCAATCTTTTTAACTGTTAAAATTTAAATATTTTCGAAAATTGAATATTTTTATATAATAAAAATGTAAATCATTTTCTAAGTGAGACGCCGTACTTCGTTTCGTCAAATTTGGACTGCTCCAGCTCTGTTTTTCTTATTTTCGACGTTTTAGTAGCATTTTCAACAGCCAAAAATCGAGTTTTTATAACTTGGTCATATCACTGATACATGTGTACCATTCTGTTCGTCTCGTCGTGTTGATCTCCGCAGTTTATTCATTCCTATATTTTGATGTCTGACACGCAGCGAAATCGACGTAACGGTTTGTTGTATCAGTATCGTATTTTGTCTTTTGGGTTTTCTTTGCCCTTTTCAATTGCCAGCCAAGTAAAACCATCAGTCCTTGCTTTAACAAATTCTGAAAAACAACTTTTGACCCTTCACGTTTCATTGATTATTATATATTTGTGCACCTTTTCATTTTGACCTCATTTGTTCATTCTGGGGAAGAGAAAAAAAGGAGCAAGTTTTTTTCCATCTTCCTTTCAAATTCGTTCCTGAAAACTCATTCTTCTTCTCCTTCTACAAAAAAAATTTGGCCGAGCACAATTAAATCGCTTTGTGAAATACTAACTCGTACCCTCATGCTTGAAACCCAGAGCAAGAACCGTGCCTCACCTCCTTCAGACCCCAAACGACCCATGCCATGACCACGTCAGGTCTACATCGCCATCTTCCCTCTTTAGCCATGCCCTTAACCCAAGCAACACCCACAGCCGCACCAAAGTCGACCCCAAGCAGATACTACTCAGATCCACTTACCGCCGTCACCTTTTCCCTGACCCGAGTTTCCATTGCTCGTGACCTGAAGACGTGACTGTGTTTTCCCCTTCCAGACTCGAAGCAGCCTTCTCCGATGCCTCTTCGCCTTAAACCCATTAGATCAGCCACGTTATTCCCTAACCTGAGTATTTCCTCTTCTTGCCCGAAGCATGACCCGTCCTTTTGCCTCTTCGACACGGAGCCAACCATAGCCTCGCCCAATTCCCTGACCTTCCCCAGCCATACCTGACTTTTTTTCTCTCTCCCTCTTTCTTTCTTGTTTATATATAAGAGCGTTACATATATAGATATAGGTTATGTCTGAAGCTGCATATATTGTTCATTTTCATGCTGCTTTTGAACTAGTCCACTGTTGATGCTGAGATGCAAAAGTTGTATATTGATGTTTTTACTGTTGCTCAGATTCTCTAAGCTGTGCACATACATGGCTTATATGTACATTTCGCATACAAACTCTGTATACTCGATTGAGATGAATTTATATTGATATATATAAATGGCAGAGTTCATCAAATTATTTGTACATGTCTATGTGACACATATATATGATTTTAAAATCTGAGCTTATTCAGGTCATATTATATGCGATACACATATATTGTCGACATCACTTTTGGAATGGTGGATAAGAATTTTTAGGTGTTACATATATAATTGTTCTTCGATTCATTTGAGTGTATATGAATTGTCATACGAAAAAACAACAAATGTGTGTATATATATTTCATATGTATATATATATTTGTTTCGTCAATTCTCGTGCCTAAATCTATTTTGCTTGTCACAGCTGTTTGAAGCGTCGTGTCAGTTGCTCTTCAAATTCCATCATTCTCTAGACACGAAAGGTGAGCAAGCACTCACAATTAATCTTCTTATGCTTGTTAAATTGATTTCATATGAAATGACAATTTAAACGTACTGTTAAAATTTGAATTGATAGTTATTAACTATTAAATATGATAAGTTGTTATGTAAATTGATCACGTATGTAAACTGACACCATTATATGTTAATTGATTTGTTTATATAATTGTTATTATTGTCGATCATATATGCCAGTAATTGTTATGTTGTTATTCTCGCTCTACAAGTTCCCTTAGTTTTTAAATCACTATGGGTTGAAATGATACATACCCGAACTGACTTTAGAATAGGAGAAATCATTATGGGTTGAAATGATAAACCCAAGCGATGTTCTGTTTTTATTGAAATTATGGGATTGCAGTTTATTAATATAACCTATAAATTTAAACTATTACGAATTGAAAAAACAAATATCCTTTTCACTTGACTATAGGGTAGAAAATTATATAAGAACACCATTGGTCTATTTTTGAAAATGATTTCTCAATATTTGAAAGGAAATATACGAGTTTGATTTTAAAATGCAATAAGCATTTTATTTTATGATCGTAAAATTTATAACCCTAAATGTTGATTTGGAGATAAAAAAGTATGAGTTAAATTTAAAGATAATTTGTAAAATGGTACATATGATTTATTTTTTATAATATATAAAATAAGATTTTAAATAGATAAATAAAAAGTTCAATTTATTTTGTATAAAATTTATTTTATTTAATATATATAATATTTTAAAGAATGTTCATTTAATTTATATTTAAAATAGATTTTTTATAACTTTAATTAAAAAAAGGGTTGGAAAGGTACATTGGGATTTGATTGGTAATTGAATTTAATAAAGATTCATTCAGAACTTAATAATTTTTTTTGAAATGGTTTATAACTTGTTTTAATAAAAGAGTGATTAAATGAATACTTTAAAATTTAAATAGAATTAAATTTGAATATTCATTTTGACTTAAATTTGTATTTGAAATTTTATTTAAATAATTATAAAGTAATTTTTATAACGGACCATAGTGTGAAATAAGCGTTTGGTTGTTAAAGAGTTCAGGATCAGATATTGTCATACTCTCTGCCGGTACCCAAAACCACTTTAATAACTGTATACATGGTGGAGATTCCACAATAAAGTAGGATGGTTTGGCGTATGATTCTATGTGGTATTTACGTAGCCCTGACTCCCGTGAGTCAGCTTGATGTGGCTTAAACAGGAGACACGCCGAGCCAAGTGAGGTCATTCCTCCTATCAGACACATTTCGTCGAAACCATACCTATTGCTTTTGTGATTTGATTTTGGTGTGTACACCTTTGATTTGGAGTGTGTCTCGAGGTGGGCGGTAGTATCTCCAATACCTTACCACCAGTCCGGATCTACAAAACGGAAGAATACCACCTTGGGCATTGCCTCGCGTGCCTTGTAACATGCCTTATCGCGCCTTCTACGAGTTTGTTTTGTACCATACCTATGGAGTGTCCTTTGGGTAAATCTCCAGTTTACGGAGGAGCGTACGGTATTGTATAGACTATGGGAATATATGAAATGTGTTAAGGGGGATATGGGTAACGCCTTAACGCTATTTTGGTATTTTACTTTACTGTAGACATTATATATGTAGGGTATTATATTATGTATGTAGATAGTTTATCGGATCCTTAAATGGCATCCCAACATTCCTTTAAGTTATATTTCATTTACTTGACATTTCACTTGAACTTGATTTATCTGCATAAGAATGTTAATCTAGATTATAGTGTTTTTTTTTGCTTTACGCTCGGGTCAGCTTGAGTGTGACAGCTTTCGAAACACATCTTTTGGAGCTTGGAGTTCGCTTGGAAGACCTATCTTATCTATTCCAGCTTTTAGATTTTTTTTGTTATCTCAGTTGTATGTTTCAGACTTGTCAGTTATCTTTGTATTAGTGACTTCTGTGTATTGAGATTTCTGATGTATTCTGTTTTGGACTATGTTATTTCTATAGTAGATTCATGAACTACAATTTATTTATTTCGCTGCTTTATTGTAAACTCTGTGTCTGTGATTTAGTGATTGATTCATTTACTATATATGCTAAGTTATGCTAAATAAATATATTAACAATCTGTTATTTGAAGCAATTCAAGTCTGACATGTGTGGATTATTGTCGGTTTGAATGGCTTAAAATAGCGGGTCGTTACAGTAAAAGTTAAATCAATTTATATTACGGAATCGACCTCGGAATTCTTTAGAATAAAAGGTTTTTGAACTCTTATAATCATAGTTTTAAAAAAAAATGATCGAGATTTTATTTAGTTGATTTTGAAATATAAGCAAATCAAATTTTAAAAATAGTCGCACTTGGGCAGTTCGGAAACCAAAGGGATAAATATTTTAAAATCAATAATTTTAATTCTTTAAAAATATAGAATAAATTCTATAAATAAATTAAAATGTTTTAAAAGGGATTTGAGTTATAAAAATGGATTTCTAAATGATAAAAAAGTTGTTTTGATCAAATAAACCTTAAAGTACTATTCGTAGCAATTTTTGTAGCTTTTAAACAACTTTTGAAATATAGATTTAAACATAATTATTCTTTACCAAATATTTTGTAAATATTTTAAGATAAATAATTAATTATTTTATAGATGATTTGGAAGTTTTAAAATTACTTTTAAAGGAGTTCAAATAAATGGTTAAAAGAAAAGCAGTTATAGATAAATGATTTATTCTTGGCTCTAAAACCGACGAATAGACTGGATTTTCTATTCGTGAGATTCGGATGTAGGGTGCTTAAAAAAAGGAGATGTTCAGAAGCAACCAGTGTCCTGCCTTACCTAGCCTCTATCCTGGGTGAGGAATAGATAACGTCGAAATGTCGGAAACGGAGCATGTATAAAAGATTCAAATTTACAAATTTAATACAACGTGGATTATATAGAAATAATCTTCTTATACTTGTTATTTAATTCTAAGGAGGGAACCATACTATCAATGTGAACTTAAAAGGTGATTCCACTATTATTTTATGGTTAATAAAGGTTGAATATGGAAATTGATATTAAGTAGAATTAGTACAATTTCAATCGATCCTTTTTACTCAATAAGTTTTTGTAATGTGACTCATGAGAGATGATTTTAATTTGGTATTTCCAAAGTTAAAGAGAGGTTCAACAATCCCGTATACACCGAGAAGAAATGTTTTAAAGATATATATCTCAAGAAGACATTTTACGTGGATGAAAAAGATATTAATTAAAGGAATAATAATCACCTACAATAGTTGACCTCTTTCTATTGATAAATTGTTTTCGAGAATCCGAGGTCAGATTTAGGTGATTGCTATCCGAAAACAACTTCGAACCAATGTAGGCGTTCGATGTAAAGACATGGAATTATAATAAATTAGAAGATGGAATGTAGGGATGCTTGTCACTGACCCTCGCGACAAATTTTCCATATCATATATATATGGCAGTAGTATCTTCATTTGATCTTCGATGTAAGGGCTGGCCGCTACTAATCCTAGGGGTGATTCCCGACAAGATGTAGTAGGAGAGTTCCTTCGGTTTGTCTTGTTCCTGGACAACTTGTATGGATGGATGTTTGACACCGTAGTTCTAAAATGCATGAACATTTATTTTTGCAACGTACATCTATTTAATGTTGTAGGTGGTAACTCTTCTACACTTAACACCCTTCTATGAGATATATGAATTCAGAGGTTGTATATTTATGGAAATCAATAGTGTGTGATGGAATTAGCAATGTGGCATTCAAGTGAAATGTGTGCTATAAGAAATGTAATCATTGCCTCGAGCCTCATCGCCCGGGAACGAAAAAACAGGGTAGTGTGGCAGGGTTATGTGAGTCACACCCATTAGGTATGTAATTTACCCTCTATAAATAAGGTATGCTGTGTATGCTATGAGAGCTCTCGGATAGGTCCAGAATGACCGGGGTGATGTCATATTTGGCACTATCTACGGTAAAGGTAGGCCAATTCTATGTTGGTAGAGGACCATCTATTGGTGCCTCGGTGCATTTTTTGGAGATGTACTATCGAAAGGCAGTCCCTTACTTTGAGATTGTATGGAATCCATTCTCTAATACAAGTCTTTACTGTTTTAGTTATAGAACGTAGTACGCCTGAATTTAATTAATATAATAATTTCAACTAAGATTATGTATATTTATCTAAAAGAATTTTGAATGAATGTCATTAAAAATAATATCCCTAATTTTACGTAGAAAATGTTTTGGTTATCATAAGCTAAATACCCATTCTACGTTTATGTGCGGCATGGTTCTAATGAGATACCATTTATTTTCCAATACCCGTATTTCTGAGTTCCTCACACCAGTCCCATGACTGATCCGGAGTTTATATTCTTTTCCCTTAACTCTGGATGCCCTATTTTTTCGAGCAGCCAAGTAGTTAGGTTTAACTTGGAGCATTGTTGTGGAGCTTGAAGACTAGAGCTGAAGATATTTTTGTAGATAGTTCTCCATTTCCATTTCCGCTACATTCATTTACTAATTGTATTCAGCATTTATAAGGATAGAGATTTGTAACTATCCTTGTTGATTTATAAGATAGACTCTAATAAATGTATTTAAAATTTTCACTATAAAGATCATATATATTAAAATAGTATACGTTATTCCATTCGTGTAAGACTATGTTCTATCTTTATTTTCTTTTTGCCACTTACTATCCATCCTTCCAGCACTTGGTTTTGCAGCACGTAAATACCGAGGATGTGTTAGTGTTGATTTTTGAGGGTCGAAAGGGCGGGTCGTCCCAATTTCAACTACAAAGAGTAGTAAAGTGTTTTGACATCATATGCTCTAAATAGTATAGATGAGTCGATATAGTACACGTTCCTATAATATTCTTCTGAGTTGTATATTGAGTGTACATTGAGAAATTGAAAGGTTATGATCACAAGTATTATATTCTGGAATGAGCATGTGATCAAAACTTAAAGCAATATAGTGAGCTTGAGAGTAAATCATGACTAAGATAGAAAGAATTGTAAAATCAGTGTATAAACTATCGAAATGTAATTGATTATATAGATATCCATCAGTTATAGTTGTTTATGAAGAGTAATGATAAAGAGAAAAGGTTGTAGCTTTTGATGGAGGGAAATATCCATTCATAATTTCAAATAAGAAATAGCCGTTATGTAATTCGGTCGGTTGAATGAATTATAACAAACATCTGAAATTGTTAGAGAGAACAATTTAAAAAACAGAAATAAAAAGCGCAATTTTACTATATTCAGCTGTTGAATTTTGCTACACAATCGGCTGAATATTGTTGTCCTTCAGAACATGTTTAAGTGCATATATTCAGTCTGTTGAGTGGTATAATTCAGTCCTCCAAATATAGTTAATTCCTGTATTGTGATTTGAAAATGATTTGTGATATATATGATTTTGCGTATACCATGTAGAAGAGATCTTAAAAATATTTTAAACTATAAACTAAGACACTATGACCGATACTACATTGTAGCGTGAATTTAATCTTCATTTCATCAGGTTTGTCTCTTCATTTAAATGATATAACTTCCCGTAGAAATGTTTAGTTTATATGATATATACTTGTATAGTTGTCACTATCAAAACATCAAAGTATAAGGTTCTAACAATAAAGATATGATCAATTATGATGCCGGTATATTAGTTGAAGTTTGATTGATGTTTCTGAATGAATCGGTGATCTATGATACTAATATTTATTATGACTTAAAAGTTGGATCTGCATATCCTCACTGATGTTCATGTACCCTGATTTAGAGTTGCTTTCTGTAACATCCCGCCTTTTCGCACGCTTTAAATCGACACATGTGCCAACTCAAACCATACGGAAGGGCGGATTGTTATGGGGTAAATAAGATAAACACAGAGAAGATGAAGAAACAAGAAAAAAACAAAATAGAATCTTGCAGCGGAACAATAAAATATAATAATAAATATACAGTTCATAAAACTGTTTACAAAACATTTGATTTATCTTTATACAATAAATATCAGAGTTCACATACCAATAAATATCAATGCAGTGGAATCAAATGGTGTAGTGGAATAATATAATAGATAGTAATACTACAAATCGTCATCTTCGTCCTCCAGAATAAAATCTTCAAATCCTGAAACGCTCAGACTGACCCGAGCGAATTGAAAAGACAAAACACTCGAGTCAGAACTAAAAGATCTTATGTAAGTTAAATCAACAGAGATAAATACGAGTGCAGTAACTTAAGAGATGCTCGGGATTTACATCTCCTAAGGATCCGTTAAACTATCTACTATGTAGTATATTTCGCTATTATACTAGTGTCTAATTGTAAAATAAACTTACTTTTAAATAGCGTTAAGGCTTTACATTTTCCACCTTAACACAGTTATATATTCCCGTAGTCTATACAGTACCGTAATCTCCCCCGTACCGGGCGTCGTCAGAGGGCAGTCCATAGGTATGGTACAAAACCAAAATCGTATAAGGCGCGCTAGGGTAGGTGACACGACACAACTAGGCAATGCCAGGGTAGATATACAAATTGCTATCTGGACTGGTGGTAACGCATAGCCGCAGCTACCGCCCACCTCGAACAAACACTCCCAAAATCAAAAAAATAAAGGTGTCCACCGAATCAATCCAAAGACAGAGTATAGTATCGAAGGGATGTGTCCGATAAAGGGCGCTAACCCCCTTGGCCTGAGAATCGCTCCTGTTTTAGCCACCTTATGTCAACTCATGGGAGTCGGGTCCACGTATTTACCTCAAAGTAAAAGCCGCCACCATCCTACTTCATTCTGGAATCTCCACCGCGTACACGGTTGTTAAAGTGGTTTTCGGAGTTGGCAGAGAGTATGACAACTTCCGATCTCGGTCTCTTCAACAACCAAACATTATTATAACACTACGGGCTTATCAAAATAGTTTTACTTTCAAAACCAGAATATATACCCATTTCAAAACCATATAATACGATACCATTTTTCGTTTTAAAAACCAAATAAATTTGATATCATTTATAAACCCAAATCAGTATAATATCATCTTTATTTCACATATATCTTTTCCAAAATCATAATGCTTTAAAATTTATAATATCTGAAACCCGAACATTTGAATTATAACTTTCAAAACATAATACTTCGAAATTCATAGCTTTAAAACCATAACTTTAAAAACTTAAATGTTTTGGATATTCAACAGTATATAAAATAAAACAGTTGAATTTAAAATTTCTTTATAAAGTAAATAATTTCCACGCTTTTACAATTTTATTACTTTAAATTCAGTCTAAACCCATAACCTTTAGATTCACTTTCAGTTTGAATAAAAACACTTCGATTTCAATATTTTCAAACTTTGAGTATTTAATAAATTTCAAAACTAAGGTTGGGAATTTCTACTCAACAATTCATTGTCCTATTATTTAGTTTTGAAACGTTTACATAATAGATCCATAACCATTTAAAATAGAACCTAATTCATTAATACTAAATATTTCCTTCCATTTATTTATACTAGAATTATTCATTTAATTTATCTTGAATAAAAATCCAGTTATAAATATCATATCTTTAAAATTTCCAAGATTAATTAGTTTACACCAACTTGTGGAGTTTAATTTTTAAATAAGCCCAATTCCAAATAAATTTCCAATTTAATTTCCAATCTTAATTGATTTGAACTATTTAAAACTCTAAATAAATAAGTTCAAAAATGGAGTTTGATAATTTATATTTATGATTAAGATATTGTGTATATATATATATATACAATATCTTAATCATAAATATAAATTATCAAACTCCATTTTTGAACTTATTTATTTCCATTTAATAAATTCATACATAGGTTAAATTCAATAATTTAACTATATATGCACATATAAAATTAGAAAATTTGATTTTATATAAGATCAAAACTAATATTTATAAAGCCGCATCCTATCCAAACCATAGAAATCATTTCAAAAATAATTTTATATATATACCGTGGTGCCTGTATATAATTTTCTATCTTATGGTCAAGTGATACGGATATTTATCATTTCAATCCGCAAATTTAAAAATAAAAAAATGCGGTTGTATATCATTTCAAACCGCAATCCCGAATGAAATGAGAATGCATAATACCTTGCAGTTTATATAATATAGAACACACCATCCATTCACCCAATATCAATCATCAACCAATTTTATTTCAATCATCATCAATTTAAACAAACATCAATAGAGCATATAAAATATAACAGATATCAACGAACAGATTATATTCAAAATAAATAGATCAATAAAAAACTGTTTAACTAGTAGTTTATATGCAAAATAAATAAATTTTAACTATTAATTTATATGCAATAATAAGATTAATTCACAGTTAAATTAAATAAATGCGATTTAACTGAGATGATAAAAGAATTATATGCAAAATAGTCATAAATAAATTTCTACTCATATCTTAAATCAATTTAACAAACATAAGAAAACTTAGAAGTTGTGAGTGGGTTAAAACACTCACCTTTTGAATTTAAATTGAATTAAAATTCAATTTAAACCCAAAAATTGGACAGTCTCCAAATTCATCCAAACCAGCGTCAAAAGATCCGAAATTTTATTACGATCCTAACAAAAAAAATCGCGTGTGAAACGGAGTTCGTATGAGAAAGTTACACGCGTTAAATCGCTTGAAAACAAAATTAATTTAAACAAACAAATAAACATACCTAACAAAAATATAAGCCACGTTGGCAAAAGCTTTAGCACGCTACAGGACCTTGTTCTTCTCCAGTACGAAAAATGAAAAAAAATCATTTTTATAAAAGAATGCTTTTGGAGTTGCAAGAATAAGAGCTTTTGAATATGAGGTGTTAGGAGAAACAAAATGTAGAAGAAGAAATAAGATGTAGGTTATTTATAATTAGGAAATGAATGCGGAGGGACAAAAATAAATGTCACATTTTATTATTAAAGCTTCAGGCATTAGTATTAGATAAGGGAATGTATGTCGGAATGGAAAAGTTTGCAAACGAAAGTAGAATTTTGTACGCGTTTAGGTTTTTATCTATGCAAAATAAAATATTTATGCTTACCTTAAAAATGAGAACGTTCAATTTTTTTTTTCTCAAAATGATATTTTATTTCCATTAAAACACCCTTTTTGTTTAACACAAAACGTGCGTTTCTTTTATTAAATCTATTAATTGCAATCAATGTTTCCTTTCTTTTTAATTGAAATATTTGAATTACATTAATTGCAGTTACTTACAAAGTTAGATTTTAAAACAGACAACTAAAATGGATAAAGAAATAGAACAATTGTTTATTTAATCACGTTTATAAATTTATTGTTATACACAAGCGTAATAAATAGATTATTTTCCTATTCTTGTAATCAATCTGTAAGCTAAAACACAGTTCAAATAAACATATATTTCTTTCTTTAAAATCAATCTTTCTGTTCTTATTTTAATGAAATTAAACATACATTCACAGATGAAACATTCATTTTATTTGATGTAAAATTTTCTTTTTATTAAATAAGACTTTCCCTATATTTTCACAAAACATATGCTGCTTTTATTTACATCTATTAATTTACAATTAGTATTCTCTTTCCTATTAATTGAAAATTTTCGATTACATTAATTTCAGTTGATTAAGTTTCAAAATGGACTAAATGAATGTAATGAGAAGTATGACAATTATTTTCTATCTAATAGTAATTTAAACATATTAATACACTATTCGCTACCAATAGTAATTATATATATTTCTTACTAAATAATAGTTTTTCATCTCTACAATCAATCTTTCAGTTGCCAAACATTTTTA
Organism: Allium cepa; assembly: GCA_030765085.1. Classification (NCBI taxonomy): domain Eukaryota; kingdom Viridiplantae; phylum Streptophyta; class Magnoliopsida; order Asparagales; family Amaryllidaceae; genus Allium; species Allium cepa. The sequence continues at coordinate 242,862,904 of CM060944.1, forward strand.
CTAAATGAATGTTTACTCTTTTACTAAACTTATTCATTCTTATTCTTTATTAACATTTATTATTATAATCACCGTTATTAATTACATTCAAACAATGTCATTAGATACACCTGACGTATGTTATCATTTTTTTATCTTACTGTAATACATGTTATTAGTAGAAGTTCAAATTAAGATCATAAACATACCTCTTAACATATGTTAACAAAAATAAAATCATAAATTTTTATTATTCTACCACTTATATTCCTTACTACAATTAGCCTTTGGTATTCCTATCCATTAATTACACAAATAACATAGTTAATATTTGTTTGTCTTTCACTACATTAATACTTCTATATACATCTTAGATTTGTATCAACGGTTATTTTTTTTAAAATGTGAATCTTATCAATTACGCGTATTAATTAAGGTTTTAAACTCAATTAAAAAAGTTTTCTAAGTCCAATCCCTTTTTACCAAATTTGACAATCCCTAGCCATTCGTACTACATTCTCTATAAATGTAATATTTAATAGATTTTATTTCAAATTAACGTACAACTTAATTTCCCTTAATTGAGATCTGATTCCCAAATTTTTATTTAACATACTAAATGAATAAATAACCTAAATAAAGGGTCACCTACTCGCTTTCTTTCATTTATAAGTTTAGCCCACCCAGGTATAAATCCCGTATATAACACTAATTAATTTCCAATAACACTGCATTATCCAATTATCATAAATTTGTTCAATATATAGTCCTTTTTACTTATAAATAATTTATGTTCTCTGTAAATTCTCATTCACTCTTTCGTTACTAAAATTAAAAATCATTAAGTGACGTTTCCTCCATAAAAGTATTAAAATTACTTAACATTCAAGAGGACTTTATTTCAAATAAATTGATTGACCAATAAATTAGGTAATATATAATAATTGTTATTATACCCTTAAGATTTACGCTTGTTCTCTTCTATTTGGTTTATAGCCTAAGATAATATAACAAATCTAACTCCATAAATAAACTTATTTTATTGCCCAAATATACATAAATTTATTACCTTTTACATCCCACTATAAATCAGTGTAACCATTAATACCACCCATATTATCATTCCTTACACAATACTGATCTTATTTAATTACCATTAACCATCTATTTTGTACAATAACTAAATATTTACATTTTTTACTTATATTTAGTTTTATAACCAAACGTATCATGCTTAAATAAAATGAAATGGAGTTTCATTTAGATTGTTGACAATTGACTTGTATTAACATTGTTTCAGTCTAGATTTAGTTATCATTCCATTATAAAATTGCAATATTTTATTTCTTTCAATATTAACTCATAAAATATTATTAAAATAACAAAAATTTAACATTGAAAATTTATGGGTCGTTACACTCTCCCCCACTCAAAACTTTTCGTCCCCGAAAAAGAAAAAAAGGGAAAAAGAAGAAAAAAAACAATACATCTTATCAAAACATTAACTTTGTAAACAATTAAATTTACAAAATTAATTACTTTAAATAAGATATCCTAATTTATAACTATTTAATCTTTTATATTTAAATTATTAAAGTTTGGAGGAAAAAAATTCTAAGTCCGAAATTTTCGGCAGAGTCTCCTTTGTACGGAGAGGCTCAGAAGAAAAATAAAATATTAATTATAACAATATATATCATATATTTTCAAAATAATATATATCCCAACACGGGAAAAAAACAAAATAATAACGCTAAAACCCGTAATCCGAAAACGTACCTATTTGTCGGGCAATAACGCTTATTTTATGGAACCAAAAGCAGTAGCAATTGCTTCCATAACCTACATTTTACTTATATAATCCAAAAGGCTAACAATTTATAAAAAATGAAATATTTAGGTGGTTTCAATCACTAACAACAAATCAATACAACAACCATCAATTTCAACAAACAACATACACAATACAAAACAACCATTCAATCAAACAAACAAATAGTTGTTCGGGTTCAAAACTTTTAATTGCACGGAATAAAGAATAAACTACTAGCGCATCATTTATTCAGCAGCCTTAGATAAAACTAAATAGATTATTCATTCATCCAAATTAAAATTTAAAGTATCTTACCCCAAACAATCATAAACCAAACAACCAACAATTCCAAATAATAAATCAAGCTCATTCTTATAAATTTCGTTTATTATTTACATTTATTTCTTACAACTTTTATCTCCATTCATTAATTTAGTGTTTATTACACTTGTTTGCACTTATACTTATATATATAATTCATTTTTCTCTTTTCATTTCATATTGCATAACTTCATTTGTTTATAGTATTCATGTGCAAATCAATTTCTTAGCAGATTAATACATTAATTTAAGTCTACGCTTATATATTTACGGCATTCATCTTTTCTTCTTATTTTATTAATAAATAGCTTCAATCCTTTACTTAAGTTTATTATCTTCCATATATACTACTTAATTTTTATTTATTTTCTTCCATTTATAATACCTACCTTTCTATTTCAATTTGTAGTCTTTTCAATTACACTTAAGATTATAATATTACAACATCAAATTCCTATTTATTAATGAATTTCATGAATTACTTTCATTACCTCAAATTTATTACTTGTACAATATCTATTACATTTTCTTATTAACATTTCAACTTTTAATATTTGGTAAGTTATATATATGCTTTTAAAGAATGTAATTGAAAGTTATACAAGTTTTCTCATTTCTTTTAATTAATTCATTGTTCAATAAATTTTTACCTTTTCCTTATAAGTTACAATTTCAACTTCCTTTTTATTTCCTTTATAACTTAGCCTTAAATCTCTTACCTAAATTAGAAGTTTCAATTATTAATTACTTACCTTTCATTTCACTACAATAATTGAAATAATTAATTAATGGAAATTTAAGAATTTAATACCGGGTTAAATTTTCAATTTATTTTAAAACAATAGATAAATATATTCTTACAACTTATATATCTCTAATTGTATTTAAAACAATTCAAAATTTATATATTTTTCAAAAATGAATCTGCAGTAGAACTACTACAGTGGTCTTCCCCCTTCGAAACTCGAAAATGAAAGTCGATGATGCGGCCGCCATCGCCGAAATTATTTTCCAGCGACAGAGAGGAAAGTACAAACTTATTTTCTCCAAAATCTTCTTTAAAACAATTCTTCCGAATTATAATAAATATTTATATTAGAAAGTACTTATAAACAATATTATTATATTCCAAAATTTATTCGAAAGAAATTTTAAATCCCCGGATTTTAAGTTCTACATTTCCCAAATTTCATTTATTTTATTTTTCAATCTTATTTCTATTGTTATTTATACTCTTTATTACATAACAACCAATTTATTGCAGCCAAATACAGATATCATTTGAAATTTTTTATTTTATATAGAAAGTATAATAGGTAAAATTATTTCATTCACATATATTAAAAACAAATATTATGTCGGTCTGTCCTATTAAGTGTTTAGAAAACCCTATTGATGTCATAGCGTCCCATGCACCAACCATAATTTATAAATACAAAACGGAACAGATCAACACAATATTAAAACCTTTTAATAACACTAACAAATATGCTCTCTCATATATATACACTCAGCGACTCCCATAGGGTATTACTACCCTATTAGTAAAGAGTCAAACCCCACAAAGCTAAGGTTTATCGCTAAACCAAAGCTCTTATACCAGATGTAATGTCCCGCCTTTTTGCACGCTTTAAATCGAAACACGTGCCAATTCAAACCATACGGAAGGGCGGATTGTTATAGGGTAAATAAGATGAACACAGAGAAGATGAAGAAACAAGAAAAAAACAAAATAGAATCTTGCAGCGGAACGATAAAATATAATAATAGATGTACAGTTCATAAAACTGTATACAAAACATTTGATTTTTCTTTATACAATAAATATCAGAGTTCACATACCAATAAATATCAATGCAGCGGAATCAAATGGTGTAGTGGAATAATATAATAGATAGTAATACTACAAATCTTCGTCTTCGTCCTCCAGAATAAAATCTTCAAATCCTGAAACGCTCGGACTGACCCGAGCGAATTGAAAAGACAAAACACTCGAGTCAGAACTAAAAGATCTTATGCAAGTTAAATCAATAGAGATAAATAGGAGTGCAGTAACTTAAGAGATGCTCGGGATTTACATCCCCCAAAGATCCATTAAACTATCTACTATGCAGTATATTTCGCTATTATACTAGTGTCTAATTGTAAAATAAACTTACTTTTAAATAGCGTTAAGGCTTTACATTTTCCACCTTAACACAGTTATATATTCCCGTAGTCTATACAGTACCGTAATCTCCCCCGTATAGGGCGTCGTCAGAGGGCGCTAGGGTAGGTGACACGGCACAACTAGGCAATGCCAGGGTAGATATACAAATTGCTATCTGGACTGGTGGTAACGCATAACCGCAGCTACTGCCCACCTCGAGCAAACACCCCCAAAATCAAAAAAATAAAGGTGGCCATCAAATCAATCCAAAGTCAGAGTATAGTATCGAAGGGATGTGTCCGATAAAGGGCGCTAACCCCCTTGGCCCGAGAATCGCTCCTGTTTTAGCCACCTTATGCCAACTCACGGGAGTCGGGTCAACGTATTTACCTCAAAGTAAACGCCGCAACCCTCCTACTTCATTCTGAAATCTCCACCGCGTACACGGTTGTTAAAGTGGTTTTCGGAGTTGGCAGAGAGTATGACAACTTCCGATCCCGGTCTCTTCAACAACCAAACATTATTATAACGCCGCGGGCTTATCAAAATAGTTTTACTTTCAAAACCAGAATATATACCCATTTCAAAACCATATAATACGATACCATTTTTCGTTATAAAAACCAAATAAATTTGATATCATTTATAAACCCAAATCAGTATAATATCATCTTTATTTCACATATATCTTTTCCAAAATCATAATGCTTTAAAATTTATAATATCTGAAACCCGAACATTTGAATTATAACTTTCAAAACATAATACTTCGAAATTCATAGCTTTAAAACCATAACTTTAAAAACTTAAATGGTTTGGATATTCAACAGTATATAAAATAAAACAGTTGAATTTAAAATTTCTTTATAAAGTAAATAATTTCCACGCGTTTACAATTTTATTTACTTTAAATTCAGTCTAAACCCATAACCTTTAGATTCACTTTCAGTTTGAATAAAAACACTTCGATTTCAATATTTTCAAACTTTGAGTATTTAATAAATTTCAAAACTAAGGTTGGGAATTTCTACTCAACAATTCATTGTCCTATTATTTAGTTTTGAAACGTTTACATAATAGATCCATAACCATTTAAAATAGAACCCAATTCATTAATACTAAATATTTCCTTCCATTTATTTATACTAGAATTATTCATTTAATTTATCTTGAATAAACATCCAGTTATAAATATCATACCTTTAAAATTTCCAAGATTAAAAAGTTTACACCAACTTGTGGAGTTTAATTTTTAAATAAGCCCAATTCCAAATAACATTCCAATCTTAATTGATTTGAACTATTTAAAACTCTATATATATATATACAATATCTTAATCATAAATATAAATTATCAAACTCCATTTTTCAACTTATTTATTTCCATTTAATAAATTCATACATAGCTTAAATTCAATAATTTAACTATATATGTATATATAAAATAAGGATTAAGCAGGGTTGAAACTGGTCCTCTACCAGCTTTATTAAATATAGAAGAGGAAAAAGAGCATGAGAACATCACAAAACAAACAGGGAAAAGTAAAGAAAAAAAGAACAAAACACACACATCAAAACAGAAAAGAAAAAGAACTACAAGGAGAAGCTAAGGAATCCAAGGTTGAAAATGAATGTCAAGAAACTTGTATGGGCTAACCCTCATCCCCGTCAGTATGTCATGCTTTAAGGCTGTCCAAATAGTTTCCTTGCTTCTGCTGATACCATCGAAGCATCTCTTATTTCTTTCCTTCCAAATATCCACCATAAGTTTCTTCAATATGAAGAAAAGGAACTGCTTAGATTATTATTGATTGGAAGTGCAAAAACCCTCAGGATACAACTTATCATATTAGTCCAGATGAATTGAACATATGGACAGTCAAAGTAAATGTTCATAACACTTTAAGGCTGTTGATAACACAGCTCACATTCAAGTAGAACAGGCATACCATAACTCAAAATCTTATCTCTAGTCAAAAGAGCATTAGAAGTAACCTTCCAAAACATTAAATTGTCACTGCTACAAGAGGCCACAGTCCAAGTTACCTTTCTCCACTTCCATTCTGGCATTGTGTCCAAAACAATCATAGAAATCATAGAAAATTAATATTTATTAAACCGCATCCTATCCAAACCATAGAAATCATTTCAAAAATAATTTTATATATATACCGCGGTGCCTGTATATAATTTTCTATCCTATGGTCAAGTGATACAGATATTTATCATTTTAATCCGCAAATTTAAAAATAAAAAAATGCGGTTGTATATCATTTCAAACCGCAATCCCAAATGAAATAAGAATGCATAATACCTTGCAGTTTATATAATATAGAACACACCATCCATTCATCCAATATCAATCATCAACCAATTATATTTCAATCATCATCAATTTCAACATACATCAATAGAGCATATAAAATATAATAGGTATCAACGAACAGTTTATATTCAAAATAAATAAATCAATAAATAACTGTTTACTAGCAGTTTATATGCAAAATAAATAAATTTTAACTGTCAATTTATATGAAATAATAAAATTAATTAACAGTTAAATTAAATAAATGCGATTTATTTGAGATGATGAAAAAAATATGCAAAACAGTCATAAATAAATTTCTACTCATATCTTAAATCAATTTAACAAACATAAGAAAATTTAGAAGTTGTGAGTGGGTTAAAACACTCACCTTTTGAATTTAAATTGAATTAAAATTCAATTTAAACCCAAAAATTGGATAGTCTCCTAATTCATCCAAACCAACATCAAAAGATCCGAAATTTTATTACGATCCTAACGAAAAAAATCCCGTGTGAAACAGAGTTCGTATGAGAAAGTTACACACGTTAAATCGCTTGAAAAAAAATTTAATTTAAACAAACAAATAAACATACCTAACAAAAATATAAGCCACGTCAGCAAAAGCTTTATCATGCTACAGGACCTCCTTCTCTAGTATGAAAAATGAAAAAAAAATCATTTTTATAAAAGAATGCTTTTGGAGTTGCAAGAATAAGAGCTTTTGAATATGAGGTGTTAGGAGAAACAAAATGTAGAAGAAGAAATAAGATGTAGGTTATTTATAATTAGGAAATGAATGTGGAGGGACAAAAATAAATGTCATGTTTTAATATTAAAGCTTCAGGCATTAATAATAGATAAGGGAATGTACGTAGGAATGGAAAAGTTTGCAAACGAAAGTAGAATTTTGTACACATTTAGGTTTATATCTACGCAAAATAAAATATTTATACTTACCTTAAAAATGAGAACGTTCAATTTTGTTTTCTCAAAATGATATTTTATTTCCATTAAAACACCCTTTTTGTTTAACACAAAATGTGCGTTTCTTTTATTAAGTCTATTAATTGCAATCAACGTTTCCTTTCTTTTTAATTGAAACATTTGAATTACATTAATTACAGTTACTTACAAAGTTAGATTTTAAAACAGACAACTAAAATGGATAAAGAAATAGAACAATTGTTTATTTAAACACGTTTATAAATTTATTGTTTATACACAAGCATAATAAATAGATTATTTTCCTATTCTTATAATCAGTCTGCAAGCTAAAACACAGTTCAAATAAACATATATTTCTTTCTTTAAAATCAATCTTTCTGTTCTTATTTTAATGAAATTAAACGTACATTCACAGATGAAACATTCATTTTATTAGATGTAAAATTTTCTTTTTCTTAAATCGAACTTTCCCTATATTTTCACAAAACATATGCTGCTTTTATTTACACCTATTAATTTACAATTAGTATTCTCTCTCCTATTAATTGGAAATTTTCAATTACATTAATTTCAGTTGATTAAGTTTCAAAATGGACTAAATGAATGTAATGAAAAGTATAACAATTATTTCCTATCTAATAGTAATTTAAACATATTAATACACTATTCGATACAAATAGTAATTTTATATATTTCTTACTAAATAATAGTTTCTCATCTCTACAATCAATCTTTCAGTTGCCAAACATTTTTACTAAATGAATGTTTACTCTTTTACTAAACTTATTCATTCTTATTCTTTATTAACATTTATTATTATAATCACCGTTATTAATTACATTCAACAATGTCATTAAATACACCTGACGTATGTTATCATTTTTTTTATCTTACTGTAATATATGTTATTAGTAGAAGTTCAAATTAAGATCATAAACATATCTCTTAACATATGTTAACAAAAATAAAATCATAAATTTTTATTATTCTACCACTTATATTCCTTACTACAATCAGCCTTTGGTATTCCTATCCATTAATTACACAAATAACATAGTTAATATTTGTTTGTCTTTCACTGCATTAATACTTCTACATACATTTATATTTGTATCAACGGTTATTTTTTTAAAATGTGAATCTTGTCAATTACGCGTATTAATTAAGGTTTTAAACTCAATTAACAAAGTTTCCTAAGTCCAATCCCTTTTTACCAAATTTGACAATCCCTAACCATTTGTTCTACATTCCCTATAAATGTAATATTTAATAGATTTTATTTCAAATTTACGTACAACTTAATTTCCCTTAATTGAGATCTGATTTCCAAATTTTTATTTAACATAATAAATGAATAACTAACCTAAATAAAGGGTCACCTACTCACTTTCTTTCATTTATAAGTTTACTACTTGCCAACCAAGGTATAAATCCCATATATAACACTAATTAATTTCAAATAACACTCCATTATCCAATTATCCTAAATTTGTTCAGTATATACTCCTTTTTACTTATAAAATAATTTATGTTCTCTGTAAATTCTCATTCACTCTTCCGTTACTAAAATTAAAAATCATTAAGTAACGTTTCCTCCATAACAGTATTAAAATTACTTAACATTCAAGTGGACTTTATTTCAAATAAATTGATTGACCAATAAATTAGGTAATATATAATAATTGTTATTATACCCTTAAGATTTACGCTTGTTCTCTTCTCTTTGGTTTATAGCCTAAGATAATATAACCAATCTAACTCCATTAATAAACTTATTTTATTACCCAAATTATACATAAATTTATTACCTTTTACATCCCACTATAAATCAGTTTAACCATTAATACCACCCATATTATCATTCCTTACACAATACCGATCTTATGTAATTACCATTAACTATCTATTTTGTACAATAACTAAATGTTTACATTTGTTACTCATATTTAGTTTTATAACCAAATGTATCATGCTTAAATAAAATGAATTGGAGTTTCATTTAGATTGTTAACAATTGACTTGTATTAACATTGTTTCAGTCTAAATTTAGTTATCATTCCATTATAAAATTGCAATATTTTATTTCTTTCAATATTAACTCATAAAATATTATTAAAATAACAAAAATTTAACATCGAAAATTTATGGGTCGTTACACTTCCCTAGGTAATGAGTTTGTGATATTGTATCGTCTGTTTGCCTTAATCTTAAGTTATAATGATGAATTTGTTGCTATTTAATTAGGGGTGCCAAAGTTGGTTGTTGTACTATTCTCGTTATGCCTTGATTGAAGACACTACTTGAACGATGTGGCTGATGAACTACACCGATTCTATATGCTTGGTTGGGTACCTTGATCTTTACTATCGATCTGAAGTATTATACTTTTCTTCTCTCTATTATTTATATTTAATTTTCTAAAATGTTGAGCTATGTGTATATAGATTATCAAAGAGCTATATTTGTTGATTTTGTATCATGAAATATATGAAAGTGGAGATGATAGTAAAGTTTCTATTAATTAGATATGTACTTGGTAATGCTAGGAATTGATATATGTATATCTAATGCATCTTAAAATGGAAGCTTTGAAATATATAGCAATAGACAAGTTCCATAGTAGAATAAGCGATGATGGCCTTAAGTTTTGAACAATTTTATCTATTTTACCATTTGAATTCCAATGAATCTTTGAATTGTTCTAAAAGTTTGAAATACATTGTGTGAATATCGCTTGAGAATCTCTTGTTTGAAGTCTGTGTTTAAATGTTTTTGTTTGTATCAGATTATTCTGGTTGAATAGCGAGGCTTGTATTTTGCAATATAAAGTTCAAATGTTGTGCTTAATTTATTGGGCAAATAGTCTTGAATAATTTCAATATGCAGAATTTTTGTTTTAGTTATAATGTAGGTTTTTTATTTTGGTTAGTTGTGTCTTAAAGATAAAACTTCTTTGATGTCATCAGTTGTATCCTATAAATACATAACACTAAATAAAGACATTAAATATAGTGTTTTTTATTAACATCAAATAAAAATCAAATGCAATATCTTACATTTTCTCTCATTTATTAACAACAAACATATGTTAAGATTTATATATAAAATAAAAATGTGATTGATATGTGATATGTGTACATTAAGCATACGATATATGATAAATAACAAATTGATTGAAGACAAAATTGTGCTTTATTGATTTTTTATACGTGTAACACACTTAGTATTAAAAAATCAAATACAAGTATATGTTTGTTATCATCGAAGAAGAAGTATAGTCCATAAGCAGCTATGTGTGATATAACTGATAAATAGTTGTCCATTGTTTGTGCCTATGATTTGTTGAGCAAACTCAAGATCATAATCCTAAGGTAAGCGAGTCTTAAAACTCACTAAAGGAATCAAAAGATTTGTATATCTCTCTTAAGGTTTTAAGGAACGTAAAATCTAGCTGGAGAAAATTAGAAAAATGAAATGAATACATTTGGATTTTCTAATATTGTAAGAATATATGTAATACAAGTCAAAATAGTCAATTTTGATCAATTTGTTTAAGTAATACAATTGACAAAATGTTTATAAATTAAAATATACAAATGAACTGAATTAATATTGAAAAAGAAATATAAAATATACTTACCAATAAATCTTTTAGCATGTTGTCACTTTAAGACGAATGCAAAGCTAAATTATACAACTACTATAACATTCGTCCCTCAGTCGCATAATTTTTCATTTTCCCGAACCATATATTATTTTTAATAGTTTTGGACCCTTAAAAGTTAATGAATATGGATATTTATCCATCTTCGATCGTGTATAAATTTTATACAGTGGACAGTTGCGATTCATAATGTACAAAACCTTAATGAAATTAATTCATTCGAAATAAGAAAGTAAACCATAATACTAGATTATATATGCAATACGACTGATTGTAGTAAGGATCTTGTTGTGTTAAACGTAGCATAAGACCAAAACCTACAAGATGGATGCAGGAATTCAATCACTAAAATGTCTGTTTGAACAATTAATATAAAGTGTAATTTATTTGATACCCTTAATGTTAATTGAATGTATTTTCATATGGAATTTGGTGCAATTTTGTAGTAAGAATTTCAATTAGATAGTATGATCATTTGAAAGGAAAGCGAATGTATGAGAGAATATATAACTTATGCATAATTGGGGTAAGAGTGAATAGTCACATCAACTTCATGAAGAGATATCGGACTTGAGAATTGTGTAAAATACTAGTATATATTTAATATAGAATGAACAATGCAATTAGTATTTCAAATGTATGTTTATATATAGAAAACTGTTTTCTTTGAGAATCATTTATTTGAGTTTAAGATATTTGATCTGAAGCTCTCGACTGTAAACTGTTTACAATGGATGAAACAAAATACCCTAATATATGATAGAATGGAGCTTCGTATTCGCACTATTATCGTTATGATAGGAATAGTGGAACATTCTATATGATACCCATAGTTTGTCTTCGTAATCACATCAAGTATTATGTATGAAATAATAACTATTTTTCAGCGTTGATTGAAACTCGATATAGTTTTATGTTGAAATGATATTCATTATAAGATCAATAAATAAAAATACATTTGTTTTTCAAAACAAAACTGATGCATTAGCTATAGAAAATATAGAAGTATCTAAATTTTTTACACATGTCTTGGAATTATGGATTAACCATATCTTTAAGGGATAATTCGATAATTCTATGATTATAAATCATGTGTTACTATTGAATTGTTCTCAAGTGATTAAGGAAAAATACTCACTGTGTGGAACCAACAAGAGTTAATGAACTCTTCGAACTAATACATATAGATGTATGTAGTTCAAACTGTAATAATACTAAAACAGATTCACTTACATCGTTAACTCACATATGAATTATCATAGAAATGATCATGTGTGTTTTACACATAAGTAATGTATTAGATAAGTTCATTGCATGTAGAACGGAAGTAGGGAACATAACATATAAAGGGAATAAAAGAATTCAATTCTATTTATTATGTAAGTGTATTGGAAAAGGTTCCAAAATTATCTAAAAATGAATAAGATTCGATCTCGAATATCAATCTTCCTTATGAAACATAATGATATATTAATAAGGATTTATCAAATTTTGTTGGACAAAGTACTATTGATGACAAGTGAAATTGAGTTAACTTTTTCTATAAGGACGTTTACTTAAGTGTAAGTAAATTTGTTAAATTTGATTTCATCCAAAGCATAGTTTACATGACCTATAAGAGTAGAGTTGATAAGAAACCCTACATATCTAGGTCAACGAGTTAACAAGTTGTGAGAGTCAAAAGGCTACAATTAAAATTTGCTCGTGAGGGATCTTGTATGGATCCTTCCGAAGAAGTTTCAGGCTGATTAGCATTGGTCGACTAATTTATGTCTTGAATATAAGTTTCGTAAACTAAAACTAAATTATTTTTATAAAAATAATAAAGGTAGTCCATAAAATATTTATGAATACAATTTTGTTGCACCCAAAAAAATTTGTTTTTTAGGAAATGCCAACTTAACGACGAAGGAATTTATTTTTGAAATATTGTTAATGAAATTGATTTTGGTATGATCCAAAGTTAAAACCGACTAATAAATATTAAAAAAAATTAATCAAATCTAACGAACATAACACATTTAAATGTCTAATAAGAAGTTTCAAACATTAAAGAAAAGCTATAAATTTCTTACCATTATCGAGAAAAGAATTTCCTTGGTTGTCAATAACCCATAAAGCGTATTGATTTTGTGGTAATATGACATGATGCACAAATCTGGAATGTATTCCAAGTCCATTATCAAAATATGATTTTGATAATTGTACTAATAGATTCGTCATTAAAAATGCTTAACTTAATTCTAAATTTGCTCATAAGACTATTACCCAATGTAATTTTTATTTTTGGTACATACAGTTTGAAATAGGATTTCTAAATTATGATTTTTAATAAATTGTTTGAACATAACAACCAAAATTTTTCAAAATCAATGGGGCAATATTGAGTTTTTGGGTTTCACATAGGATCAAAGAACTGATATGAAAGTAACATTCAATAAGCATCTTAATTAAGAAAATATTATGATAGAGAAATCAAACAGTTTGACTTTCAGTCCATATGTAGAGGAAGCATGTATGTATAAGAAATAATATAGTAAAGCACTAAGATATTTCAAAATTATAAGTAATCAACAAACCACTGATTGTTAAAAATTTGCCTATGTTAAAACAGTCTATTGTTTGATCACTTAATACTAAACTAAGATTTGAAAATATCATCTTTATAATTAGCATAGAATGATGTTGGTATTGTTCAAACAATATACACAGAGACCATTCTAAAATTAGGTTCTTTATGCAATAACAACAGGAATTATCATATACTCTATATTGTCTACTATATAGCTAATCATTTTGGTAATAGGTACATTGAGCAAATATGATATCCTAGTAAAGATCATTAAACATCAGTTAAGAGTATTCTTGATTATGCACAAAATACTAGATAATTTTTTTTATAGAAAATAAACTCCTTATGAAGGAATGTTCAGCCTGAAACATCATAAGTGATGATCAAATATAGCATGTGAATCTAAATTCATACTCAACCTTAGTTAAGGAGTTTTTAATTGAAAATATTTCAAACAAAAGGTTAGGCTAATTAAATCAATAAACTATGTATATCGCCTAGATTAAGCACAATAATAAAAGTAATGTCTATATACATAAATGAATGTAAAAATTTATAACTAAGTTAAATATTAAGAATTCCTCAACATTGTTATATGATAATAATATTGCTATATAGATTGCAAAAGAAACTAGAGCTCATTAGAAGTCGAAAAACTTACTCTGAAAAGTTCCATATAATAAAGATAGTTTACAAGTTTTAGAAAGAGCTAATTGACAACGTAAACAATTAAAACTATATAGCATTCATATTCTGTAACAACCAGCATATTTATCGATTTAATATTTAAATATTTTATTTAAATATTAGGTCATTAATCGGATATTGGTCCGAAAAGCTACCTTTTGCAAACGGTCAAATTAGGACTCGAGACCACTTCCATTGAGTTCGAAATGCCGTTTACAAATTTTTTAAGTATAAACATCGATAGGTTTGGAGTTAGCGAAATTTCACTAACTTTTCCCGCTTTGAACTTTGGGTTAGTTTAGCCTATTAAGCCCAAGTTCCAACACCCTTCTCCTCACTCTTCATAAATTTCCTAACTAACTCAAGCTTGGGCATTAATGGTGAAAAGAATGGGAAATTAAAACTCCAAGCACAAATTCAATTGCAAATCCAACATTCAACTCCAAATTCAAGTAGAAGATATTGGATTCAAGCTTTGGATTGCTTCTCCTTGCTTTCAAGCTTCATCTTCATAAACTTTAGTGCAAAGGTGAGATTTTTAACTCACATTCTTGTCTATAACTATCTTGGGTTGTTGGGAATGATTTCCTATCACTTTAGCATGAATATTTGCTTTTGGTTTGGATTGGATTGGCGAAAAACTCCGATTTTTGGCGTTTTGGCGAAATTTCTGCATTTAGGTCGTTCTGGCCATTTTTAGGTCGTTCGGAGTTAGGTCGTGTGGGTCTTAGGTCGTAGGTCGCGTACGAGATAGCTCCTAGATCGTTCTGACCACTTTTCGTGTGTTCGGAGTTAGGTCGTTCACGACCTAGTACTTAGGTCGCTCGTGAGTTGGTGGCGTAGGTCGTAGGTCGTTTAACTCTTAGGTCATTAGGCCTTGTGTGTGGAGTTAGGTCGCCTGCTTTCCTTAGGTCGTAAGTCGCGTGTGCTTTAGGTCGCGCACTTTCTTAGGACGCGAACCCTTTTAGGTCGTTGACCACGCTAGGTCGCTTGGCCTCTTCACTGCTTAGGTCGTTAAACCCTTCCTCTTTTGGGTCGCTTCCCTTTATTTCTTAGGTCGTTGTGGCCTTAGGTCGTGATATTTATAGGTCGCGGCAAAGTTAGGTCGCTCGACCCATGTTGCCGTTAGGTCGCTCGATCCTTGTTGCCGATAGGTCGCGTGCTTTCTTAGGTCGCGTACCTTTAGGTCGTGTGTCCCCTCTACCTCATTAGGTCGCAAAGAACTTTAGGTCGCTCGACCTCCTTACCCACCAGGTCGCGCACTTATTTAGGTCGCTCAGCCATTGTGTTAGGTCGCGTGAACCCTTAGGTCGTTAGACCTCATTTTGCTTTAGGTTGTAGGCCTCTTGCCTTCACTTAGGTCGTACCGTTTTGTCGGGGCGCTGCCCCCTGGACCCCTGCGACCTGACCGGGCAGGTCGAACCCCGTAAGCGGTGGCGTTGCCCCTGCACCCCCACCTTGGGGGTTGCCACCCCCCTTGGACCCCCCCTCCGTAGGGGATCTTATCTGAAAAACATTGAGCTGATTTCCTTGGATTTTATTCACATCTCCGTATGCGATCTTTGTGACTGATTGTTTCTACAATTGCTTCTGTGTTTTGTCACTTTATAATATAAAGGTTTCAATACTAGTAGTAAATATCAAAACTCTTTTAACAAATAATTTCAACTCTATTTTTAATAACTAAGCTCTTTTCTTAAACCGTTTTCCAATCTATTAGTATATACAAACCTTTACCTCACTCGGATGAGAAATCTAATTAAACGACTTAGTAAAACAAGTGGTATGAAACGCTTGCGTTCACTTCGTCGGTTAATTCTTGGATTTGTTCGATTGAACCTCTTGTGACAATTTTATTAGTGAAGATTTACAGTTTGTTCGTAAATATTTAAGTTAAGCAAGTGGTTATGGGACATGAAGCTAAACTTCTATATTTACTAGCTTAGTGTAATTGACACTTCTCGTTGATCATGACGATCATTCTGATGATTTAGACTAGTAACTGTGCGATGTCTCTTGTTGCGAGGTTAGACTAGACACCACTTGTGTGATTCCACTCACATATAACTTTTTGCTTTTTGGGTAGTCTGGACCTTAATCTGTGTGATTCCATTCACACATGTGGGGTAGCTCCCCTTGGTCTTCGGATCGTCATGTGATAGGCCTCTTTCTCTTTTCTATGATTTCTGGACTTCTTGCATTGATTTCTAGAATTTATGCCATTGACTTGTCATGAGTACAAGTTTGGGGTATGATGCCCTTTCCGAATCTTTGAGAAGATTCTTGTGATATTGATTATCTCTTATTGACTGATCTTCTGTTGATCATTATTTACATACTTATAGTGGTATGTCATTACGGATATTTTATGTTTATGCCATATCTTTTATGTTATATCATGTCATCTGATATTTATAGCTAGACTGATCCGTTTATTATTTTCTTAAATAATACTCGGGTCAGACCGAGATGTTACAGGTGCTTCTGCTTGACTTCTTCCCAGGGATTCATCACTCTGACTTTTGGCTAATTGTTTAGATTAGCAGTTTTTTGTGGTATACACTTGAGATATAGACTCATAGTTGTATTCTTTTGTATAGCACGTGTTGCTATTCTTTTGTATTATTGTGGATCTTACTGACCACTACTCTGATGTACACTTTCATGTGTTAGATATATATTCATATCTTCTTCCGCCCTTGTGATATGGATGTCTGTGACTGATTTGTGTTATGATTATTTCTATGTTTGTTTCCGAAGATTATTCATAGCCACCGTGTGATATGCAATTACATGGATGGTCGCTCCTCAACAGCCTTATTCTCCATGCTAGTTGACAGCACAACACCGTAGTGTTCTTGGCTAGTGTGGGTATAGAGGTGGGGCGTCACATATTCACTATAGGAATAACTCGATCAGTTCTAAGAAAACACATCGAAATAACGGGATTAAGGTTCATAATTGACCCCAAGTGCAAGTGGAAGATTGGGAGAGTTAGGGGTATGATTTTGGGTTAGTTATGTAATCTGTTACATATAGCTAACTCTTTAACCAATCAAGTTTGTAGTGAAGGTGTTTGATTTCTATTATATGCATCGTAATATAATAATGTAACTAATTAAATAATTAGGTTAAAATATATTAAATAGAAAATACTTAAATGATTTATCATGTGGTAATAATTATAAAGAGTTGTAATCATGAGAAAATTATAACAATATGAAATAACATATTATTTTAAATATTTTGGATCAAGATGCTTCAAGAAAGGATATCAATACATCCATTGAGACCAGAGTATGCAATGCTCTCTAAATATTGGGCAATGTATTACTCATGGCTACTAAAGGCATTATGGGTTATGTACTGATAGTTATTAGATTACTATGGAATGACTCATTTGAGAGTTTCATGTTGGTTAAATAAAACTAGGCCAAATAGGAAATCTCGAAATGATGATTTTACATAGTTCTCTCAACTTGAGAATAACATCAAGCTACAGTGTGGATAATTCACTTAGATTATAGTTAAATTGTAGCATAAAAAATATTGAGCGATTACAGTTATGTCTGAGTTGAAACATTGAAAGTTGTTTATACCAAAACATGGCACAAATGCCCAAGAAATTATCATAGAGAATAAAATAAAGAAGTGTAAATGGAAATGAAGTGAAAACGAAAGACAAAGAGCTTATAGTGGTTTGGCCAACTGATGCGTACCTCCATTTAGCTTTTCTATTGATTATATATCTATTTACAATTTCTCTTCTTATGGATCTGTATGGATCCTCGGAATTACAAGAGAATTGCAAGAAATTAATAAACAAGTAGAAAGATCGGTCAAAATGACGCCCTAACCTCCTATTTATAGTTGTAAGTCACCTGAAAGTTCTCTTCCACGATCTCCCTTACGTTCTTCACGTCCAACAGTAGTTTACTCGAGAAAATATGGCCATGTCAGGAATCATGGTGGATCGATACCGATCAATAGGCATGGATCGCTACCGATTTATAAGATTACCTCATGGACCTCTTCCATTACCTTGTATTGATGCAAGTCATTGTTAGCTTCATGTTTTCCATCTTGATTGCTCTACTAGGAGCTTGTTTCTAGGTTGATAAGTTGGATCGGTGGAGGAATAGAGTTTCTAACTTTAAGTGCTTGAGGTATTCGATAGAAAGTTGCATGTGATCGATCCCTTGGAGCTTGGAGTAGGTTGCTACCAATGAAAATTGGAAATATAAAGAAATTGGGGCACTTTAGATGAAGTTTTATTAATTGGTACCGATCCATAGTGATTGTAACGACCCGTCAATCTGCATAATTCAAACTGGCCATAAACCACACATGTCCAACCCAAATTAAACGGAAAGACGGATATTTATAAGAAAGAAAGAAAAAAGTAGAAGAGAAGAGAAGAAAAGAAGAAAGAAACTAAAAATAACGCAAAATCTCACAATCGCGGCGGAACAATATATATTATAATATCAATTATCTTTACAAATATGAAATTGTTATACACATACATCCATCAGAGTATAAAAACAATCCACTCTCATCAGCCTGGACAGTTATAATAGCCTGTCCTCACAATTTCTGATGATTTCAACAACAAAGCAGCGAAAAATAAACATATACGTGAATTCGACTTGAAGACCTCCAACTCGTCTCCTAAGCTCCCATGTGTCCAAAGCAATCTGTATATATGCTCCGTCGGACCCGAGCATTATAATAAAATAACAACCAAGTCAGTCGCAAAAACCAGCATGAGGAAACACACCCAACTGGGTTTTTAAGTTCTAAAATCATTTGAAATCAAAAGTATCTCGTAAGACCACGCTGCACATAAACACAGACATGTTTTTACCTTACGATAATCAAAATATTTTCTGTAGAAAATCCGTTTATATTATAATTATGTATAAGGGTCAAAGTAAAATATGAATATTTAACACCACTAATTTTAAATTACATTATTTAGGATATTTAATAAGATCAATTAAATAGAATAATGTAATAAATGATAAGGGGATAGAGATTTGAATAAATTCAAGTGGCCGTGCTTATTAACTTAATCAGGTTAAAGAATGGTTTATAGACTAACTAAATTATTAAAGGGTATAATGGGATTTAGCTAGACCTAACCTTACCTTTATATATATGTATATGTTTACCCATAAGCCATTCACACTCATATTCATTTTCTCACAAAAATAAAAATGTAAGTAAAGAAGATAAGGCCGACCATTAAAATGAAAAGAAGAAGAGGAAATTCAAAGAAAAAGAAGAGAAAGTAAAAAGTGGAATCAAACTCATCTCAATCCACTTTCCATATCAAAGATTAAAGTGAATGATAATTTCATCACTATTTGTTAAATATACGTTTCGGATTTAAGTTTAAATTCGTATATATAATGTTTGATGATGATATGCTTGACCTATGGGTTGTTTAAATTTAAACAAGACTGTTTAAATAATAGTTCATATAGTTTTCGATCAAAAACATGTGACACTGATGTTTAAATGCCATGGAAAAATTATATGTCATGTAAAACATGATTTTAGAGTTGGGTTTTAAGTTTGATAATTTTCCAAGTTTTGGAAAGGCATTATGAATGTTTGAATGAAAATATAGCACGTTGGGTTTATAAATTTATTTTAGAAAATATATTGAGAATTTGGTTTTGAAATTTTGATATGTTAGATAACATGATCAAAGTAAATTTCTATGACTTTTGGGGATTTTTCAATAGTAATTTGATATACAAATTAAATTATTTTGAGAGGAGGACCTAGATGATTTAACTGTAGATGCAATGGAAGGTTTTATCTGCAAAATTATAAGCTTGATACTTATCCTAAAATAAAAAGGCGACTAGTTTTGAAAAGCATGTGAAAAGTTAAGGCAACCAATAAGAAGTTTACATGTAGGCAAGTTAGTTGATAAAAGTTACTTAAATTTGGCACTAACTAGTTTTAACCCAGAAAAACATGTTCTGCCTCTATTATGGATACCTTTAGCCTCTTGCCTTTCGCCTTTAACTAAGTCGAAACCCCATTTAGCTGGAACCGATACACAGGGTATCATCTAGGCGTTACATAGTGGATTGGAGAAAGGTGAAAGGTATGGCGTCGAAAGCTAGGCTTTCGATCGAGTCGATACCTATGTTTGTTTTAAAAAGTTAAGCGCCTGCCTTTGTCGTACTAAGCTTTCGACTTAGTCGATATATATGCTTTCGGAAGGAGTTTTATAATGGCTTTCAAAGGGGTTTCCATGTTTGTTTTAGAAAGAAAAAGAGGTTTTGAAGGAGCTTTTTAATTATAAATCAATGCTTTCGAAAGAAAGGGTTCCGACACAGTTGAAACCTTGCCGTCGAATTTTTACCTTTCTAATGTATTGAAATCATCAATGCTCTCGAAAGGTATTTTTTATTTTGAAGCTATATTAAGCCGCTTTCTAAATGCTTTCGAAAGGGTTATGAGTTTCGGAGGCAATGATTTTAGAAGGGGTTTCGAAGCTATCCTTTAGTATTTTTAATGTATGCTTTTGACTCTGTCGAAAGGGTTAGTTTCGACACCACCATAAATTCCCTAGTATTTTTATATGGTAAAAATGGTTTCGAAAGAGATATTTCGTTTATATTTACTTTGACCCAAATGATATTTTTAAAGGCAAACCCAATGATGTTGAAAGGGGGACTTTAAATACTTTAGAAAGAGATAATTTTAATGGTTTCAAAGCTATGGTTCTAATAATTAATAAGTAACACTTTATTAAATTCAAAAGGTTTCGAATGAAGGATTTTAAAGTGTTTTAAAGACAGTAGTCTAATGTTTTGAAAGGAGATATATACTTTTGAAGTAGGCTATCCACTAAGGTTAAAAGAATGGTTCTAAAGATTTCAAGAGTATAGTTTTCAAAACAAGTAACACAATCTAATTTCAAAAAAAAAACTATGGCATATTAACAAACAAATTATTTCAAAATAGAATTTATGAAGAAGTCTTAATGGGTTAAAGGAACTAACCATGTTATATTTTTTGGTTCTCCGTATATGTATATATTCACTTTGTAACAAATCCAAAACTGTACTTTGGGAAAAGGAAGAATAACCAGTTGGGTTGACCTAGTAGTGATTGTAAATAAAAGATATTGGTAAGGGTAAATAGGTTAACAGCAAGCCCATGAAAACCGTGTAAGGAAAATGATATTGACAAGGGCTAATAGGTTTATAGGTAGCCCATGAAAACTATGTTAAATTGAAGATGTCAGTTAGACAAATTTATAGTAAGCCCATGAAAACTATATCCGGATAAGAAAACGAAATATTGATAGATAGTAAATAGTTTCCTGATTAGCCAAATAAAATTAGGGTAAAAGAAGATATTGACAGTTAGTCAATAGGTTCCTAGTCAGCCCATGAAAACTAGGATAAAATAAATGATATTGAAGTTACCAATAGATTCATAGTGATCCCATTAAAACTATATAATTGGACAATGAGTTCTTAAATGTTTAACCGGTTATTAGTCAGCCCATGAAAACTATTAGGTTAATAGTAATCCAAAAAGCTAAAATTATGAAAGTTAACCAAATTGGAAAGGGATGGGTAATCCAGGATTGATTTAATTGTTTTGCATATCATCACACAATAATATTTTGAATTGATTTAACCATTATAGATGCAGGAGCACAGAAAATGGTTTATAAAGTTTTTTCGATACCAGTGAGGGGAAATGCATTCCGCTAAGTGGCGTGGTCTCATTAGATATCTAAATAATTTAGGATGTAGATTATTATTCATACCGGGCTTTATGTATTACTTGAAGTTTATGTTTTCCCTTTACACTCTTGTGTACTCAATTGATTTTAAGTAGCTTGAGATTTGAGTTTTCAGGTACCTTATAAGATGAATAAGCTTTCGATGTCATGCAGGAGGCATGTAGTTTTTTGAGTTTTCTCTCATATGTTTCTGCATTTTTTTTGTTAAGGAGAAGTTGTTTATTCCCTATTATATACTCTGATCGCCAAGGGGGCATCTTCATATGTCGCACATAGAGTATATTATAGTAATTATATTTCTCTGAACGTGGTAAACATTGTGGGATTTTGTAAAAATGGGTTTTGGAATGGAATGTGAAATTTGTTTCGAAAATTTTAAACTTTTTCATATCAATGTGTTTTTGGTATATCAATTTATCTAACATTACCGTATTTGGTCGCCGAGGATTAATAGCCGTGTATGATTGCGGCATTCATAGCCATTAGTTTTAGGCTCCAATTGGCGCATGTTACAAGTTGGTATCAGAGATAGGTTTATGAAAACTTAAGCAATTCAAACCTAAAAGATTTTCAAAACATGATCCAAAGAATAAAAAATTTGATCGGGGTTGGGTTAACGCGATTGTAACGTACTTGTATTTGATATATATATATATATATAGGTATACATATATAAGTACGTAATTCCCTTTTCTCTTAAATCGTTCTTTTGTATCTTACTAAGCCTTATATACAGATTTATGAGAAAGAAGATATTATAGCAGGAAACGGAAGAGGAAATCTAGGTGGAGGAAGCACCACAACTGATGGAAATGCTCGACCTAACAACCGGAGGAACCAAGGTCGACAGGCTAACGCTAAACAAAATGTGAACGCCAATGTGAGTGCTGGGAATCCGCTAGTAGATGCGGGGATGATGTATCAGTTCCTTGCTAATTTGATGCAAGAAGGAACTACTGAAGTGGCTGGAAACACTGGAAGAGCAAATCCTATGGTTCCATTTGGGAATAATTATGCAAAGCTAAACCGAGACTACACCAGTTTGGGTGGAAAGCCGTTTATGAGAATGGAAGATGCTATAGAAGTGGAGAATTGACTGTTGCGCTATGAAAGCATTTTCTCCGATTTGGGTTTAGAAGATGAGCAGAAGAGAAGGTTAGCCTCTAGGTAGTTGCAAGGGTCACTACATCATTGGTGGAATGGTGTGACTGCTGAAGTTCCAGAGGAAGAGTTGACTAGGGCTGATTTTCGAAGGAGATTCGACCAGAGGTTTATTTCTGAAGTTTCCAAGTCAGCATTGATGAGAAAATTTATGGATTTAGTTTAGGGAGACATGTCATCTATAAAATATGCAAATAGATTTGATGAGCTATCTCAGTATGGATATGATATTATAAACACTGACATCAGAAGGAATGGCAGGTTCGTTCGAGGACTGGGTCCCGATCTTGCTAGGGCAACCTTGACTCATATCCGTGATCCCTGTAGTGTGGTGGTGGAGATGGCCATTTTCGACGAAGAGATGCTTGATATTTGTGCTAGAGAGAAGCCAGTAGAATCTCAGGGTCCTCAAGGTAAAAATAGGAAGTTCTTCAAAAAGAAAGGAGCACCGAAGGGAGATTCAACCAAGAAGTCAAAAGCCGATTCAGCTATAAATGCGACAAGAAGGACCATTTTGCGAACGAGTGCCGATCAAGCAAGGTGCAGAAGAAGGTTGTGGATAAGAAGCATATTAAGTGCTACAAATGCGATCAAGTTGGGATTACAAGAACCAGTGTCCAGAGCCAGTTAGGGCAGAAAAAGGAAAGGTTTTTGCTATTGGACCACCGTCTTCTTCCAGACCAACTGCGGCAGATAAGGGAAAGACTGGAAGGTACATTTCTGATTCAAAGTATTCCTGTTAGGATACTATTTAATACCGGTGCATCAAATTTATTTATGTCCAAGAATTTGGTTAGTAGGCTATGCTTAGAACCCACTTACCCTGTTTCTTCCTTAAGGGTTGCAAACCCAATAGGAGAGTATGCAACCCTGGGGATAAGGTATGACCAGTTAGAACTTGATTTGTAAGGTCGTATGTTTGCATGTAGTCTATATGTTTATGATTTTGTTGATTAGGGATCATTTTGGGTATGGATTGGTTGGGTAGATATGAGGCTAGGATATTTTGCATGATGGGAAAATATCATTAAGGCATCCAAATAGTCAGAATTGAATCATCTTCTCAATAAAGAATTCTGACCGAAGTGTTTATGCTGTGTTAAGTGCTATGGAAGCAGCAGAGGAGCTATGTTAGGTTCAAGTTGTAAGAGAGTTTGCAGATGTATTTGAGCCGATCATAGGACTACCACCGAAACGAGCTATTAGTTTCAGATAGATCTTGTATCCGAAGTTGAACCTGTCAGTAGACCACCTAGCAAGATGACACCGATTGAGATGAAAGAATCAAAGGTGTAGCTAGTGGATCTAGAAGAACGAATTTTATTAGACCAAGCAGTTCACCTTGGGGAGCGGGCGCGATTTTCGTGAAGAAGACAGATGGGTCGTGTAACAACCCTGGTATTGGAGATTACTAATGATATTAAATTATAATGGTAAATAGAATGTAATGAAGAAATAAATTTGGTTTAAATTGTGTATTTCAAATAAACAATACGTATGGAGTTAAATATTGGGTTTAAAATTCATTGTTTGGTATTTTGGTTAAATAAAATGGAAAATATTGGAATTTAGGTAAATTTGAGTTAATAAATTTACCAAGTGATGTATTTCAACATTTAATTGTCGAAATAAATGCAAATTGATGGAAATAAAGTTTTAAAAACATTATTTTGAGGTATTGGAGTGAAATTAGTCCACTGCTGTATTTTAATTAAGTCAATGAGATAATATTGATAATTATTGTCAATATTAGCCTTTTATTGAATATAAAATGAAAAATATGAAGAAAACATGTCTTTTAATAAAATAAAAGATGAAATATTGTGCAAAAATATTATTTTGTGGTTTTAAAAGTGTTAGAATGATCTATTAAAATTTATTTGGCTAGGGGAATAAATTTGATCAAGTTATACTTTAAAAATAGTGTTTTTACACTAAAATTATGCAAATTGTAAAATACTGTTAAAATGGGGATTTATTGTTAAAAATTATATTTTTATTGTTAAAATAAATTTTATTTTATCACAATAACTATTTTATTTCAAAAACAAATTGATCTATGTATTTTATTTGGCTTGAAAATGTAGTATTGTATGAATATAGTGTAAAATAGGTTAATATGTATACATAACCTTGCAATTCCACCAAGTAATTTCTCTCTTGGGCTTAATTGGGTAGAAAGAAGGATCCATTAGCCTAATATCTAGAAATTTCTGTTGAGAAACTAAGGTGTACGTACTTTCATTCATCTCCTTCTCAAAAATTAACCTACCGTAAAAAGAAAAAGAGAAATTCATGGCTGCCTTCAACTAAACCCAATTTCCACCCTCCTTTTCTACAAATTAAAAGGGATAATCACCTAAACTAAGAAGAGAAAGGTAATCTCCTTCCAATACCAAATATTTTTCATCAAAATATGAGAATTTGAGATGTAAATTTTCTTTTACTTGCTTATGTTGTTTTGCATGTTTATTTTCTAGCTTCTACAGGTTCTTAAGGCTTCTTTCTTCACAATAGATCACAAATTCCTATCAAATATTTGCTAGATCTTGCTGAAACAATTTGGTAAGCAAGGTAAGAGTTTCTTACAGCAAGCTAAAGAGAAAAGAAAAAAAATCAAATTTTGTTATCAATTTGTTGATGGAATTGCTTAATTTATCAAATTCGTTTTCTGTTTTGTTGGCTGAAAAAGCCCCATGTTCAAAAATTCGTATCTTCTTCAATTTACATTCAATGAACTTAAATTTTTGATATGTTACAGTACTTGGACTGTCCAATTTTACTGGGATTTTTTAATGAATTTGGAGTTTTTTTGACTTGGAAAATTTATGCTTGAAATTGGCCAAAAACTGATCTTTGATTTCTGGCCGAAAATACATCACCTTATAAAATTTATATCTCCTTCAATTCGTAGCCTACGAATTGGACCTCAATTTTTGATATGTTGTAATACTTGGATGTTTCATTACTTGTGAAAATTTTCAATTAATTTCCTTTTATTTTGGTCTGAAAAATTAATGCTTGAAATTGGCCAAAAACTGATCTCTGATTTCTGGCCGAAAATACATCATCTTAGAAAAATAAAATTTCCTTCACTTTGTAGCCAATGAGTCTCAATTTTTGATAAGTTTAATTACTTGGATGGTTCATTGCTTTTGAATTTTTTTAATGAATTTGCAATTGTTTTGATCTGCTAAATTAATGCTTGAAATTGGTCAAATACTGACCTCTGTGTATTGGCCGAAAATATATCATTTTAGAAAAATTTTATCTGCTTCATTTTACAACCAATTGCCCCAAATTTTTGATATGTTGTAGAAGTTGAAATTTAAGATGTTTATGAAAATTTTCATGAAATTATGATCTGATTTGATATAGAAAATACTTAGTTCAAAACAGCCAAAAATCTTGTTTTTTTGTGCTTGCTGAAAAGAGTTATGTTTGAAAAATCATAACTCTTTCATTTTGAGTGAATTGCTCCAAATTTTGGATATGATATAGTTCTCATGTCATAGTATAACATAGTAAAATTTGGCAGAAATCTGAGTTGTTTTGGCACCCCAAATTACTATCCAAAGTTAGCCAAAAACTAAGTTGTTTGGTAGATTGTTCTCTTGCTTCTATTTGTGCTTTTGTTAGCTGTTTCACAGCATATTTCGATGATTTTAAATATTGTTTGAATAAGTTTGATGATGAATGTTTAGTATTATTATCCGATAATGGATTAGCTTGATTTTGGAAATTTTTAGAATTTAAATTTTATTTAAATTCTATTTTAATCTAAATATCGATAAATATCGGAATTTGAAGAATTCGATGGTTTTAATTGATTTTGGTTTTGAATAAGTTTCCGAAAATTATTTATAAATTATGGTTAATTAAATAAATGTTTTCAAAACATTTCAAAGGGTTTTTAAGAAATTATTCATTTTTTTAAAAGTATTTTATATATAGATAATCTATTTGATAAATAGATTTTTCCTTTTAAAACTTACTTAAAAATTTCTAAAAAATTGTTTAAAAATCCCGTTTTCTCTATAAAATATTTCTAGATATATTATAGCCTAGTTAGATGATTTTCGACATATGAGAATGAGAATTAAATGATTTGGCAAAAATACGTGGTTTGGGACATGTGTTTTCGCCTCATCGCTTAATATCGGACTTGTATTGTCGAATCGGCTTTGAGGTACCATTTTATGATATTTTTACCTGCCGAGGACATGAGGCGGGGTTGTTATGATGAATTGATGATGGTTGTGATGTTTAAGATGGACTTTTACTTGTCGATGAAATGAGATAAGTCTTGATGTCACTTTAAACTCATCAAAGTATGAGACACGATGAGTTGGGTGCTTTACACTCGCCAATGAGACGAGGCAGTGTACGTTTGATTTGGATTTTTATGAATGTTTTCTAACGTGGCATCGACTGACGATTAGTAAACTAACAGGTGCGAATGTATGGTATGGGACGTACATTAACACCCATTGGGTTCCTATTCGAGATGTTGTGAAACATTCAAGATGTTATTAGTACTACAAACCGAGTATAAAATTGGAATCATTACGATGTTCTTGATATCATTACTAGATTCCAATCGTCATGATGTTTTGCTCGGATTTTATGATTTGGGTGTCATCACGATATTCGACTATAGTCAATCAAGACGATCACGATGCTAAAATGTTAATGACCCCAAGTCATCACGACGTATGGTACCAAATAATAGTAGTACTAATCAAGATGAAAAGCACGTGCAATTTTCTATGAAGTTTTCTATGTCGATTTCACATTTTTGTGATGTGTTATTTGAATATGGCCTTGAGTATGATATATGCTACATTCATATTATTCTATATGGTGATTTTGATTATGATTTCCTTTAACTCTTAATGAGTTCTCATGATAGATTATGATGATTTGATGTTTCTTTATGAAATTATTATATGGTTCTCATCCCTTATCCACTTTACTTAGAGATGTCCTTAAGAGAAACCATATGCAAGTTACTTATTGAATTCCCTTGAAATCGATAGATGAATCCCTGATGTCCCCTTTTCTTCTAAATGATATGATGAATAACATGTCGTTCCGTTGGCAACAACGGAGTGATTCTCACCATTACGCTTGTTATTGAGATCCTTACTACTAATAAGTTTAGCTTGCCTGACCCGTGTGTTTTTCACTCGGGTCAGACCGAGTTACAGGTTAGATTGGATTGCTTCACTTCTTGGATCAGCTTGATAGTTTTGGTTGGACTTATCATTTTGGCTTGGATGTCGTTTTGAGTCGTCTGCTTTTATGTGTCTTATTGTATATTATTTTGTGGGATGGGTGTATATGTGATTCGGTAGTCCATGCTACTTATATATGATGTATTATTATGGAGATGTATGGTGATGTATGTATTTATATATATATACACTCTGATCTGGGTTTGCTGTTCTGTGACTAATGTTTTCATTCTGCATGTATATTACATTATTTCTGAAATGGTCTGAATCCACCATAGTGTGCATTAGTTAGGGTCTAAGCGTGTCTACCACTTATGAGGTAATGGAAAAAAAAAAAAAATCAAGACATGATTGACATGCTTAGCTCTTAGCTAATGTATTACTATGATGGTCACCCTTAACCAGCCCTATTCTCTACAT
The DNA here is from genome assembly GCA_030765085.1 of Allium cepa. Lineage (NCBI taxonomy): Eukaryota > Viridiplantae > Streptophyta > Magnoliopsida > Asparagales > Amaryllidaceae > Allium > Allium cepa. The sequence goes on from CM060944.1 coordinate 242,891,943, forward strand.
TAGTAGACAGGATTACTTAGTAATTCTCTTTACTAATGCAGGTCTCGGGGTGGGGCATTACAGGTCGTTTAGGATGTGCATCTACTACCATAAGCTGAACAAAAGGATGATCAAGAATAGATATCCTTTGCCGCGAATTGACGATCTGTTTGATTAGTTGAGTAGAGCCAGAATGTTTTCCCAATTAGATTTGGCGACCAGTTTCTATCAGTTGAGAGTGGCATAGGACAACATTCGTTTGACAGCATTTTGAACTAGGTATGGTTTGTATGAATGGTTAGTGGTGCCATTCGGGTTAACGAATGCACCCTCTTTTTTCATGGACTTGATGAACCGAGTTTTCTGAGAGCACTTGGATAGGTTTGTGCTGGTGTTCATAGATGACATTTTGGTGTACTCGAAAGGTGAGAGAGAGCATGAGGATCATTTGAGGGTAGTGCTTGAGACACTGAAAACAGCATCTGTTAAAGGCAAAATTTTCCAGGTGTCATTTTTGGAAGAAAGAGGTCAATTTTCTTGGTTATATTGTTTCAAAGGAAGGTTTGGTGGTAGATCAAGTTAAGATCGAAGCGGTCAATAATTGGAAGAGAACAGAGACAGTAACTGAGATTAGAAGTTTTCTCGGACTTGCTGTCTATTATCGGAGATTCATTATAGATTTTTCATGGATAGCAGTACCTTTAACCAAGTTGACCAGGAAAGATGTGAAGTTCATTTGGTCTGAAAAATATGAGGAAGGGTTCTTTAAGTTAAAGCATTTGTTGACAAACGCGCCAGTGTTAGTCGTTCCAGATGGAAACAAAGGGTTGGTGGTGTACACTGATGCATGTGTAACCATATTGGGAGCTATGTTGATGCCGAATGGTAAATCATTGCCTATGTTTCATGATAGCTTAGACCGCACGAGTATCCTACTCATGATTTGGAGTTGGCTATGGTGATCTTTGCATTGAAAGTTTGGAGACATTATCTTTTAGGGGAGAGATTTGAGCTATGCACTGATAATAAGTCCTTAAGATATTTATTCTCTCGGAAAGAGTTCAATATGGGACAATAGAGGTAGCTGGAGTTTTTGGCTTCTTATGATTTTGGTATAGAATATACTCCTAGGAAAGGAAATAAGGTAGCGTACGCCTTTAGTAGGAAACTTCAGAATGTGGTGTTAACTACGTTGGAAGAATGAAAGAATTTAGAAGTTTTAGTTACGTGTAGCATAAAGTCAAGATCAACTGCTGATTCTAGTCAGAGTATTGCTATGTTAGCCTGTTTAGAGGTTCAACCAGTGTTGATCGAGAGGATAGCTTCTAAATAGAAAGAGGATCGAGAGTTAGCCAAGATAATTAGAAGACTCGAGGTGGGATCTGAGATCGATGATCTTGGCATCGACTAGAGAGGATGGTTGAGGAAGAAGGGATGATTATGTGTTCCAAATGTAGAGAACTTGAGAAGAGAAGTTCTAGATGAGTGTCATCGATCCAAGTTTACAATTCATCCTAGGAGAACCAAGATGTGTGAAGATATGAAGAGAAGATTCTATTGGGAAGGCATGAAAAGGGATGTTTGCTTGTTGGTTAGGCAATGTGCCAACTGTCAACAAGTGAAAGCCGAACACCAGAAACCGAGCGGGTTGCTTCAGCCTTTATAAATTCTGGTTTGGAAATGGGATTCTATATCCATGGAATTTATAAATGGATTACCAAGGTCGAACAGGAGAAATGAAAGCATATGTGTCATAGTGGATAGATTAACCTAAAGCGTCCTTTTATTTCAGTCAACTCAACCAAGACGGCACCTGTTTCGGCGAAGTTGTTCATGAAGAACATAGTTAGACTTCATGGATTTCCTAGTGGCATAGTCAGTGATAGAAATGCATTATTCATTAGTGAGTTTTAGAGAAGTCTACAAAGAGCATTAGGTACCAAGCTCAAGATGAGTACAATATATCACCCATACATGGATAGTAGACTGAGAGAGTCAATAAGGTACTGGAAGATTTGTTAAGAACTCGTGTACTAGACTTCTGTGGATTTCGGGAAGATCGCCTGCATTTGATTGATTTTTCCTATAATAATAGTTTTTAGACTTGTATAGGAATGGCGTCTTTTGAAGCTTTGTTTGGAAGGCCATGTAAATCCCTAGCATGTTGGTTAGAGATTAAGAACAGATTAATCTTAGGTCCAAATTTGGTTAGAGAAGCGTTAGAAAAGATTGAGTTGATCTTAGAACGGATGAAGAAAGCTCAATCCAGACAGAAGAGTTACACAGATAAAAGGTGTAAAGACCTAGATTTCTCTGTTGAAGACAGGTTTTTTATTAAGGTATCACTGATGAAGTGAGTGATACGATTTAGAAAGTCAAGTCAGCTAGCGTGGAAATATGTTGGTCCATTCCAAGTTATATAGAGGATTGGAAAGCTTGTATATAGAGTAGAGCTGCCGAGTAATATGGCAGTTATCCGTAATGTATTTCATGTGTCTTGTCTTCGCAAGTATGTGCATGATCCAGAGACTACTATTCCTCCAACGGGGTTAGATGAGTTAGCGGTAGAGCCTAATTTTACAGTTGTTAGACGACCAGTTCAGATTATGGCGAGAGATGAGAAAAGATTGAGGTCCAAGACAGTCAAGTTGGTGAAAGTGCAATGGAGCAACAACGAGACGGACTATACTTGGGAGACCAAAGACAGGATTCAAGATACTTATCCTGATCTATTTTAAGAATATGTCTACATTAGATTTATATAGATGATCACTAGTCAGATTGACTAGTATGGTTGTTATAAGTTGTTATAGATATTTGTTATGATTTGTAGTTAATCCTTGCTGAATTTCAAGGACGAATTCTTTACAGAGCGGAGTTTGTAACACCCCTAATTTTAAAAAACATTATTTAGGATATTTAATTAGATTAATTAAACAGAATAATGTAAATATTAAGTGATAAGGGGATTGAATTTTGAATAAATTTAAGCGGTCGTGCTCATTAATTTATTGGGCTAAAGAATGGTTTATAGACTAATTAAATTATGAAAGGATATAATGGGATTTAGCTACACCTAACCTTACCTTTATACATATGTATGTATGTATGTATGTTTACCCTTAAACCATTCACACCAATATTCGTTTTCACATAAAATTAAAACGTAAGTAAAGAAGATAAGGCTGACCATTAAAAAGAAAAGAAGAAGAGGAAATTCAAAGAAAAAGAAGAGTAAGTAAAAAGGGGAACCAAACTCATATCAATCCACTTTACTTATCAAAGATTAAGGTGAATGATAACTTACATCACTATTTGTTAAATATATGTTTCAGATTTAAGTTTAAATTCGTATATATAATGTGATAATGATATGCTTGAATTATGGGTTGTTAAATATAAATAAGATTGTTTAAATAACGGCTCATACGGTTTTAGATCAAAACCGTGTGATATTGATGTTTAAATGCCATGGAAAAATTAGATGTCATGCAAAACATGATTTTAGAATTGGGTTTTAAGTTTGATAATTTTCCAAGTTTTGGATAGGTTATTATGGTTTTGAATAAAAATATAGCACATTGGGTTTATAATTTATTTCAGAAAATATATTGAGAATTTGGGTTTGAAATTTTGATATGTTAGATAACATGATCAAAGTAAAATTCTAGGATTTTTGGGGATTTTTCTTAAGTGATTTGATATACTGATTAAATTATTTTGAGAGGATGATCTAAATGATTTAATTGTATATGCAATGGAAGGTTTTATCTGCAAAACTGTAAGCTTGGTACTTATCCGAAAATATAAAGGTGGTTAGTTTTGAAAAGCATGGGAAAAGTTAAGGCAACCAATAAGTAGTTCACATGTAGGCAGGTTAGTTGATAAAAGTTACTTAAATTGGGCGTTAACTAGTTTTAACCTAGAAAAACAGGTTCCGCCTCTATTAAGGGTACCTTTCACCTCTAACCTTTCGCCTTTAACTAAGTCAAAACCCATTTAGCTAAAACCAATACACAGGGTATTATCTAGATGGTACATAGTGGATTGGAGAAAGGCGAAAGGTGTGCTGTCAAAAGCTTGGCTTCCGTTGGAGTCGATGGCTATGTTTGTTTTAAAAAGTTAAGCGCCTGTCTTTGTTTTGCTAATCTTTTGTAGTTGATACATATCTTTTCGGAAGGAGTTTTATAATGGCTTTCAAAGGGGTTACCATGTTTGTTTTAAAAAGAAAAAAAGGTTTCGAAGGAGTTTATAAATCAATGCTTTTGAAAGAAAGGGTTCCGACACAGTCGAACTCTTGTCGTCGAATTTTTACCTTTCGTGTGTATTGAAGTCATCAACTGAAACGACCCGACTTTCTTACCACAGAAAATCGCATCATATTTAAGAAAGAAAGAGATAGAAGAGAGAATAGAAAGAAGATAAGAAAGAAACAACATCATAATCTAAACAGCGGAACGAATAAATTATATTAATAACATAAACATTACATAGTTTACAACCACTATCAGAGTTACACAGATAACAAAACACATACTAGGCAGTTATAAACACCTGTCTAGTTATTAAATCTCAATACAACTCAAAGACAACACAGAACACACAGCGGAATACTATATATCTAACGCAGAAGCCTCCTGCTCCATTGCTCCTCCACAATTCATCAAAGCAAACCTGAATCCTAACCTGAATCCCTTGGCTACTCGTAAAAATTTGAGTACCCAAGAGTTTATGAAAAACAAAAATAAACTCCAGGTCAAACATGGGTCTGGTGTGAGTAACAGGTTAAAGTTGCTTAACTTTCAAAAAAACCTTTTGAAAGAAAGGTATCACGTAAGACTTCCCACACATAAACATGGAAAAGTTTTTACCTTACGCTAACCAAAACATTTGATAGGAAATTCAGTGATATTATAATAGTGTCTAGGGTTTTCAAATAAATACGAAATAGCCAAAATTGTTACATGATTAAATTCCAGCAACTAGCCACAAAAGTGGGTAATACAATCAAAACCGTTGGCACTTATTGGATTTTGGATTCCATACAATGGCAGGGCTACCGGGTTACCGCCCGTCACAGTACGTGGCCTAGATCACCGTACCGAGGAGTACGCCCGCTCCCCTGCAACACAAGGCCGGACCCATTCCTTACTGAATAGTTACGAACAAGGTAACCCCGACGGTTGGAGCTCAAAACCTTCCACACCGCCGAAATAAAAAGGGACCTCTAGACAGGGGTAAATCTCACTCTCAAGTGGGGGCTACCCACGAAGCCTTGCTGCACCTCCCCTATTTTAGCCATTCCTGGTTGATGAGGCTTGAGGCTACGATTACCTTTATAGGACATATCACTTAGAATGCTCATCGTCCGCCTGACGATGTTCTGAAAGCGTTCAATCCATACAAGTTCGTTCCGGGTTCGAACGAAACCGAAGGCATTATCTCGTTACACTCATATTGGAATCACCCTCAGAGTTAACGACAATAACCCTTGCACTCTGAATCACCATCTCGAATCTATAAGTACTATTCCGTCAACACATTATGGAATCACCCACAGAGTTAAACTGACGTATAGCCCTTACACCTCGGGTCTTCACTCGCTCCACTTGGATTAACGACCTAACGTTAATTTGGATCGATATGGTTTTCGGATATCCAAATATGGAAACCCGATCTCGGTCTCATCGAAATCCAAAGCGTGACTTTTAGGTCCAAGTTGTTTTAAAGTTTTTAAAACAATTCAATAATAGTATCTATATACACACAGATAGATAATTCATAAATCATAACTGATAATCAACATTATCACATAACAGGTAACCCATATTATCAATATCAAATAGATATACCATATATCACCATCACAATAGATAACCTATGTTATCAACACAATAAAATCAAGGCATTCATACCACACAATATCATTTATCTCATTACTGAGATCACAAAGCATCCAAGACAATCAATGTCATCCATTCATTAAGCAAAGATTTACTTATCACAATATAATTAATTTAAAATGAATTAAATTAACTATCTCTATCTCTAATTAATTTAAAGTGAATTAAATTAATTACTCCATTTTTAATTAATTTAAATTAAATTAAATTAATTACTTCACCAATAAAAATCTTGCTATCATAACCATTTAATTGATTATAATCAATTAATCATTCATAATTAATCACTTTTGATTATTTATTCTTAATTACATTCATGTAATTATCCTTAATTAATTACAAATTAATTATTCTCAACCAAACAGTAATTAACCTTTAATTACTTTAATTAATTAATTAATTAATCATAATTAATTACATTTATCCTTAATTAATTACATTAATTAATTACATTAATTAATTATCTTTAATTACTTATCATTGATTAATTAATTAATTATAATTAATCATCTTTTAATTACATCATTAAAATAATTAATGATCTTTAATTATTCCCTAAATTAATTATCTTAAGTGATTAACTCATAATTATTAATCATCCCAGATTAATTACATTTAGTAATTAACTAACTTAATTACTTTATTTAAACCAAATTAATTATCTCTTGATTAATTACTTAATTAATCCCTTGATTAATTATTGAGTAATTTAAATCCAAATTACTTCATTCTTAACATCTTCATTTAATTACATTCTGTAATTATTAATCAATTACTTAACTAAGTAATTTTCAAATCCTTAATTACATATAGTAATTATTTATAAAACCCAAGTGTTTAAAATTAATTAAACTTAATTAATTAAACTAAAAAATCACATTTAAACTAAATTAATTACATTAAGTAATTAATTTCTTAATTACTTCATCAAATAATTATTCTCTACAATTCCCAATTGATTATTATTAAATTAATTAATCTAATTAATTATAAAAATTAACCATATTAATTAATTGTTAAACAATCCTAGTTAATGACCTTCATTAACCATTCTTTAATTATTTTTATTAAGCAATTAACTTAAATTAATTACAAATTAAATTATCTTTAATTATTCATTAATTAAAGTTAATTATTAAATTAATTAACCTTGATTTAAAACTTAATTACATAATTATTAATATTCATTCATCATTAATTAATAATTTAATTAATGATCTTAATTATAAATTGATTAATCATTAATCAATTATTAATTCCAAATTCAATTAATTAATTGAATTAAATTAATTATTCTTAATTACCTTATTAATTAAATTATTTCTGAAATATTAACCTTAATTTTAATTTTCAAAATAAAACATAACTTAATTATGTTTATAAACAAAATTTATTTAAGTCAAAGTACTTTTGAAGTTACCTTTAACTTCCATTTTAAATACAAGTTTAAAATAAGAACAATTTAAACTTATCGATGTTTAAATAATTTAAAACTTTATATTGCAAATCAAACAAGTGCTATATAAAAAGTTTAAAGTTACATTCATTTCAAAATTTTAATAACTTAAATTCATTTGGTTTAGAACTTAAAAATTTAAACCTTCTTTAAACTTTAAAACTGCACTTCAAATTTAAATTTCCAGTTTTAAATAAAACTTTAATTCTTTCTCATATTTTAAAAAAACTCAAATTTAAAAAGTTTAAACTATGTACCAAAATAAAATAGTTAATTAAGCCAAAATTTGAAACTTTTATTTTTATTTAAAACTGGGTTTTGAATTTAAAACAGAAATTCAAACTTAAATTTGAATTTAAACCCAAAACTTACTTAAACACAAAACTACATATTTTTAAAAATTTAAACCCAGATTTAAAAACAGTTCTGGAAACCTGGAAAAAAACACAGAGCAAACTCAACCCAATACAACTGCTTCGAGTTCCACCCTATCCTAGCTTCGAGCAAAACACTTAAACACTTCGAGTCAACACGAATAAATTCGAGAACAACCCAAAACTAAAACTACCAAGACATCAGTGCACCGTGCACATGCACGGTGCCGTTGATCATCTCTGGCCACCACCGGGGGTCTTCCCACATCCATCATCACTTAAATACCACCTCAAGATCATCGGATCGTGTTCAAATTTTTGAAAGTGAATTCGAGAACTAAAACCCAAACCTGGCAACACTGTAACCATGACCCAAACCAAACCTGGCAACGCCCCAATCACGAAGCTCCGACCATCAGAAGATCTGCTACTTCACCCTTAACTCCGCTTATGACCAACCTTCCATCTCCCAAAATCTAGAGACACTCGATTCACTGTAGGAACTGAGATTGATCGAACTACCAATCCTAGATAAACTAGGGTTACAAAAAGATCTTTCCACCGCTGACTCCTCGATAGAAAGCATCAACATCTAGTATTTTTCCTATCAACTACGATCAATCCTCCATCATTACCCAAAGCCCCGACCTCTCCAAACACTTGTATCACCAGAAAAGCCCTGATTTCTATTTCCAGTTTAGACAAGAACTGGACACCCATTCCTAAATTAAAAATCTTGGTTTTAGTTTTAAAATTCATGTTTTTAAGTGTTGTTTCAGATCCTAACCCTAAAACAATAAATTGTGATGTTTAAATTTTTACTCATTTTAAAAACTTGATCAGTAAATTGGGTTTCTAGAGGTAATATAAGTTATTTTAACTTAAGTAGATTTCTAAACTAAAGTTTATGATTACACAATCAGGTTTGACTTAAAACTTAAGTTTAAACAGAGATTACATTAAAAGATTTTTATTTTTAAATCAAAATTTTGAACCTATGAACTACAAATAGAGAAGACCCAGGTCACAGTCATGCATACCATACATTTAGAGATTCAACAATATAAATAAACAAACATACATATGAATGTACTCAAACATGCATCGATTATTCATACTTAAGTTTAAAAGAGAATGCGATGTTACTCACATGAAAAATTATGAGTAGAGCATTCACTGTTAATTGAAAAGCTTGATCCTGAAATGCATTGATTCAAATCTTCAAATTGCTTCAGTACTTTTAAAAACTGCAGTTTTCTTCTTCTATTTTTATAAACTTTAAATTCTATTTGTATTTGCTCCCTGATTCTACATGCATGCTTCCAGATAAAAATTTGCAGTTTTGCTTCTGCTTCTAGATTTACAGTTGCATGCAGATTTTTGGAAGTGAGCTTTGCAATCGTTTAAATTTTGCAAATTGATGATCAGGTTGATGTATTTGAAGATGGTTAAAGGATAAATGGTTTACATTTTTGAACCGAGGATTCGAATATGATAACTGATTTGCTTTTGAGATGTTAGATTACTGATTGTGGAATGAAGTGGATTTACTGATTTTGGTTTTAGAGAAAGTGTTTTCAGATTTTGTTAACTAAGCTTTAGATTTTGAAAAGAAAAAGAATGGAATGGAAAATGGTTTGTTTATATAAAGGCTGAAATTATTTGTAAATAAAAAAAAGAAAACAAAATTTCAATTGCCATGTAACAGCCCGCTATTTTGGACCATTCAAATCGAACGATAAAACCGTACATGTCCGACTTGAATAATTCAAAATACCGAATTGTTAATAAAATTTGGCAAAACTTAAAATATACAGTAAATAAATCAATCATAGATCACTTACACAGAGTAATACAGTGCAGCGGAATAGATAAAGAATAGTAGTTCATGAAGCTACTATATACCTCAGAGTTAGAAATAAAATACAACCGAAATGTTCAAATGCCATGAAGTCTCCAATGCAACAGATGGCTTCTCTGAACCAATCAACTGGATGACTGAAGGGATAGATAGCTGGATCTTCAGGCAAAGCTCCAACTTCGAAGGTGAGTCTCAAATGCTGTATCTCTCAGTCTGACCCGAGCGTAAAGCAAAACACAAAACACTCGAGTCAGGATTAACATTCTTATATCTATAAATCTAACTCAAGTGAAATATCAACTGAAATATAATTAACTTAGAGGATGTTTGGGATAACCATCCTCTAAGGGTCCATGGAACTATCTAAAAGATAGAAATATACACTATAACACTGTAGTCTTTTCAACTTAATTTATACTTCAAAACCAAATATCATTTTCACTTCAAATATCTCTATACTTCCCAAATAGTATTTTTATATATTAAATAATTTGTACAGTAAAGTAATTTCAATTCCCTCAACTTAACAAATCGTTTAACATCAACCCGACCATCCCATTTAAATCTATTTCAATCTCAATTTATTAATTTAAATTCAACTCAATTTCTAAAATAACCACTTCAGTTTTATCGATCTCAAATTCGGATTTGAAATCACCAAATACCCTTTATATTCAATATATTTCAAACTTTAAATATTCAACGTTTCAAACTAACTTTTTAATCAATTTAGTTTCTAAATAATAAATTCAACTATACTGATTTCAAATACATATCCGAATCTCAAAATAAACCATTAAAATCTCAATATAGTTCAAAGCTTTAATATTTAATTAAATGTTCAATTTAATAGTTCCATATAGATCTCGATTTAACCTCATTATTATCTAGTCTTAAATTAATCCCTCATTAGATACAATATCATTTAAGTAACCTTAAATTACATTTTACTCAATATTTTCTTTAATTTATTTAAATGTGAAATATTCATTAAATCACTTAAATAAAAATCCAGTTACAAAATCATACCCTTAAATTTCCCATTCAATAATTTCAAATTGATTTAATTGAATAAATCCTTATTTAAATACCATTTAGATAAACCTACATTTATCTCCCAATCTTAGTAAATTGCAGAATACTTTTTGGAATAAAATTTACATAAATATTTATCATAGTTTATGTATTAAATCAAATTTTGACTAAATTAAATATTATTAAATCTATATATCATTACCCTTTATATATAAATTTTTTTTAAGGATTTCCATTTAATAAGACCATATATTTCTTTCCAAAACAATGAATTAAATTTCAAAATATTTATATATATGGACCAACGATATCTGTATATATTTCTTATCATATGGTCAAGTGTTACGAATATTTATCATTTCAATCCGTACACTAAATGTATACGGGTGGATAGCATTTCAACCCGTAATCGCAATTCAATTAAATGAAAATCGCTTGGGTTTATCGTTTCAACCCATAACGATTTTTTCCTATTCTAAAGTCTGTTCGGGTATGTATCATTTCAACCCATAGTGATTTCTATACTAATAGGGAACTTGCAGAGTGATAACAGATATGTAAATAATAATAACAACAGGCATATATCATCAAAATAAATATACAAACAATAGGATATAGTTTCATATCCCATAAGTGAATAGTTACAGATAATAGCATATATAACAATTTAAATAACTACAGCCTCATATTTCAATTGTCATCTCAATTGAAATCAAATTTAGTAAATAAAAGAACGTTAATCGTGAGTGATTTCTCACCTTTCGAGGCTAGAGAGGAGATAGACAACACAGTAGGCTACGATTTGAATTGCGAAATGACCGATCCAATTGACGATTTTCAAAACAAGTCGAAATTGGCACGAGTTTGACGAACGAAGCTGGTAAATAGGAATTTGCGAAATCAAATCAGAACGGGGTCGATGCAGATCGATGGTATAAGCATATATATGACTATATATTACTATATATTAAAAATCGTATTCTAAATTCCAACATATACTAGAATAAAGTATAAATTATTCAAAAATCAATATAAAATTTGAAATACCAATTTATTTTGATTCCGTATATAATTTAAATAAATAAATTACTTTCAAAAAATCTATATATAACAAAACCCAATATATAACTATCCCAACCAATTATCTAAACTCAGTTAAACGTATGTATGTATAGATACTAACATAATATGCTCCTTTTTAAAATCAAATATACTATACATTATGACAACCTATAAACTGATATGTACAAGCTTATTAACATCATATAACTTATGACTTATATATAAAATAGAACTAAAATTAATATCCAACTTTATACAACTATTATACTTAAGTAAAACTAGCATACAAATGTGACATATGCATGCAAACAACTCGCACAAGTTTTCCTCAACCCAAAATACGCGACCCACTACTAAGTGGAAAAAAAAAACGAATGTGTTTATAAAACAAAACTCACGAAATTTTAAACTAACACACCCAATATACCTGTATACTTCGCGCTGGTCTATAACTTCAAAGTTTATGTATGTGTTTTTATAATATACGAATAAAAGAAAGACAAAACTGTTGAGAAATCATATATAGTATAAATCAATATTAGAATGTGTGCTAACAAAGATAAGGTATAAATATATTCATATAACCTACTAAATACAAACTATACATATATACTTTTAAATAAAATAAAAATATATTGCTTAATATACTCATACGTATCACCTACATACAAAACCCATATACGTAACAACTATATCGAAAAATATATATAAAAGGGAGAAGAAGAATATATTACACATCTCAGCAAAACACAAACAGGAGGTCGAGCAGTCTAGGTGAGCTGGAGCTCAAGGACCAGATGGCACGGCCGAGGGTACGGTCAGCATGGGGTAGTGGGTCCGAAGGTGGTGACGTGCAGGCGGAGGGTGATGGGAAGGTTCTGCGATGGTCGATGGGGCTCGGTGAGGAGGCGCGCCGGGTGCACGACGGTGGTTCAGGCGGAGGATAGGATGGCGGAAAAGGAGGTGGTTCATGCGGAAGGATGGGCATGGATCTCAGCTAGGTGGATGTGGTGACTGGAAGGGGTAGGCTTGGAGATTTGCGTGCTCGCTGTGTGAAGGAGGAGCGAACGGAGGGTTGGTGGTGAAGGGTAGAAAATGGCCGGAGCTTCGAAGCTGAGGGCGGGGCGTGGGAAAACGGGCTTGCGATTTGGAGGGTGCTTTGGTGCCTGCGCGTCTTGGTAGGGGAGGGTCACGTTTTGTAGGGGAGAGAAAAAAGGGAAGAGGAAAGAACAGATCTGGGGAAAATGATGAACTTGTATTTATAAATATTCTTTAGTAAAGGATGTTCAAAAGTCAGAGGAGTAGGCGTAAATAATAAAAAATATAGGAGTAACCGTGAAAAGATAGAGGCAGAGCAACGGTTTTATATATAGTATAGGTTTTAAATAGTGTGAACAGGGTAAAACAAATAAATATAAAGGCTGAATGAGACGAAGCGAAGAAATAAATAGGCATTCAATCATGAATGGACCAATTAAATTGAAATGAATATAATAAAGTAACTGCAACGGTCAAGTCCCTGGATTTGAGTTGAGCAATTTGTTATTATTAATTTTTTTTTGTCCGGCACGTTTCGAAGTTATAATTGCCCATTGATTTATAAAACGTGAGTCAAGCAAAATAAAAGGAAATGAAGAGTAACCGTCAAACCTTTTGATTTGGTGAATAATCAAAGCAAATTATTATTATGGTCCATGCTGTACGTTTAAATTTTAAATCGGAAGAAAGAAGTAAAGATGGCACCATTTCTGGTGTCATTACAACGAACAATATATTTATTCCATTATGCACTGGATCTCAAAATACAGAAATAAATATACTATTGGGATCAGCACGACGAGACGGTCAAAACGGTATCCAGATATTAGTGGTACGATTAAATTATAAAATTTCGAAATTTCTACAAGCTGAAAATGAAACAAAAACACAGAAGAATAAGATCGACTGAGCTAAAAAGTACGAAATTGGAAAAACGAAAAATGATGTCTCGGTCAGAAGATGATTTAGAATTTTTTTATGTAAAAATATCCAGGTTTGAAAAATTTATTATCAACAATTATTAACTAGCTTGAATTTAATAGAATTTCACAATGAAATAAACTTTGATGAAATCAATTGAAAATTACCATCTGTTATGTTTAATTGGACGTAATCCAAATATTAAATCTTTAGTTCAAAATATTATTAATAAAAATTTCACAAATATTCAGTTAAATATAAAAAAAAATCAAGTAAAATTATTAAAATTTTACGGGTCGTTACACTCTCCCCCACTCAAAACTTTTCGTCCCCGAAAAGGAAGGAGGTAGGAGAATAAAAACAACCAGCAAAGAATATAGATTGGAAGGCAAGATAAACAATCAATTTTTTAAAACTACACAAACTTTATTTGAAATATCTATTTGAAACTTTCCTTTGAAATCTAATTTTCTATAATACCATAATGTTTTGCAAATTTTCAAAACCCATTGGGATTAAATATGTTTAAATAACACTTAATAATATATGAAACTATTTGGAAACAATTTATTTACACAATTAGTTATATTTACACAGAAGCTATTGAAAAACATTAAATCTATAATACATAAGTTTATAAGTTTGTCTTTAGATACTTTTCAAAAATTATTAATAAATCATTCACTTTAAATATGTTTTATTTAATTAATAACTTCAAAAGTATTTATAACACTAAAATTTCTATTAAACAATGTAGTATGCAAATAAGCAATATTTAAAAGATTATATTCAAAAAGGAAAGGAAGGTAGATTTGGAAAACAGACTCAAGGTGAATAACCAAACTGAGCGGGTAAGGTAGATGTAAGGAATATTATCGGGTAAGAATTTTAAATTTCAAATATTAATTCAAAATTTCTTTGTTGGGAAAAATACTTTTATAATAACTACCTTTATAATAATACCTTTATAATAAAATACTATTATATCGAAACAAATTTTCCTTTCGAAAATACTTTTATAACTCGATGTTTTAACAAGTTTATCCTCGTTCTTGCAGACTCTGGCCATGCGTTGATCAGGCGCAAAGCTAGAGTTCTTCAAGTACTTAGTAGACCTGTTTCAACACCCAGTGAAAATATTTGAAAAACCTTTTAAAAACAGATATGGAAAGTACAATCCAAACAAATCAACCAAACCAAAACCTTTGTCCAATCATGGTTCGCAGATACACAATGGTTACGCTTGGGTCCCCCAGGAAACAATCCATATCCGTAAGCTTTCTCAGCCCTGCGAGTTACGCCATGATGACTAGTAAAGTGCAGGATACACAATGGTTACGCCTGGATCCCCAGGAAACAATCCGTACCCCTAGGCAAGACTCAGCCAGGCACTTGCGCTACTATTCGCGACCTACACAGATTGCAGAATACACAATGGTTACGCCTGGATCCCCCAGGAAACAATCCGTACCCCTAGGCAAGACTCAGCCAGGCAATTGCGCTATGCATTCACGAGAGAAATAAAACCATGGGTTACGCCACGGTGGGAACACTCGAGTATTACATCTGAAAAACCAAAAATCAGAGAGAATAATATCGATAGAATGAATCCACGATGTGGCCAAAAAGAGGATATCAAGCAGAAGGCACTTTCCATATCTTTACTTCGAAAATATATATCATATAGTACCTTTTCAAATCACTTTCAAATATCGTACTTATATAAAGTCCATATATATAGGATTTCATTTTTCCCAAATCGAATACTTTCCAAATCAATAGTAGATCAAATCATACTTATATAGACTTCGATTATATAAAATCTCTTTCCAAATTGAGTACCTTTCAAATCAATAGATTTCAAATCAACTTCATACTTATACAATCCATTTTATATAGGTTCGACCACTCCCAAATCAAGTTCTTAAGAATATAAGGTTCTCAATTTCAAATCATTCAATATCCATTCAGTTTCCAAATCATATATGATTTCACCAAATTTTCTTCCAAATTAAGTATCTAAATTTCAAAGTTCCCAAAATAATAGGTTTAAAAAACTATCCCAGTTTCCAAATTAAAATAATTCAAGTCAAACAAATTCATTTCCAAAATCACCATATAAGTACTAGTTTTTAATTTCAATTTAATTTCAAAACCAAATATTTTCTCAAAATCAATTATACTCAAAATGGTTTCCAAATTTATAATCATCCCTTTAAAACTTTTAAACTATCTATTTCTATTAGAAATATCCAATTTACCTTTCTGAAAACCATTATTTGAAATTAATTTTTTTTCCCAAAACATTTAAAAACTAAATTTATATTCTTTATCAAACATTTTATACTCCTCGAAATTTCTTAGCTTTGAAAATTTAATCTCGATTTGGAAGTGTTCGAACATTCAAAATAGTTAGGGAAATCAAATTTTCAATTCAACAGTTGAAAATCAACAATAAATCAATAAACCAATTATTAAATCCGAAACTCGAGGATTGAACACCGGTCTCATTTTAAATTGTTTCAAATATATACTTATATCTTTCTAAAATATCAAATTATACTTCGGAATTTGAAATCAAAAACGGTTTTACAAAATCACTTGCATAGCGAAGCTAATTAAGTGGCCACTCCCCTACTCTGAAACTCGAAAATCAATGTCGATGATGCGTGCACTCATCACCGAAATTATTTTCCACCGACATAAGTGAGTTTTAGATTTCTATTTTCTTGAAAACTTCTTTGAAATTTCTTCAAAATTATTGGAATTCATTTGAACTCATTTGAAACATTTCTTATTCGGAAAAATACTTTTAAATCGTATTATTTTTATATATTTTCCCAACATCTTAAAACCAATTTCAAAATATCGGAATTCAATTCTCGAATTTCAAATTTAACCCTTCGGTTATAAATCCTTTTTATATAAATCACTTTCTTATAAATTTTCAAAATTTCCTATCCTTTCAAAACTTTTATATATAGAATAACATTTCTTATTCGTTTTATATATAGGTATATAATCCTTATCGAAAACATTTTCACTTTTATATATAGAATATAATCATAGTTATCAAAATAATAATTTCGTATAAAAAATTTTTAAAATACAACAAAATCGATTTTCAAAGGATGATTCAAGAATGGATTTCAAAACAAAGATAAAGATTTAATTTAGAGGAACTCTAATCAATAGAATCCTGATTCGAAGATAGGCTCAAACAAAATTGAGAAAATCAAATTACAAAATAGAAGATGGATATACTTCTATAAATCTCGGGCGACCTTAACCGGGTCAACCGTGACTTCAGGAATATAATTTATGCGGAATTCTAAAGCAAATCGACATTCGATTGCCAGAGATAGAATTCGGCATACCAAGATATAGCAGCATCGTAAACCAAGGATACAGAAATCTCCGGTGAATCAATGTCAATTGTAAAGGAGTTTTCACCCCCTTTACAATTCATTCCGTGGAGTTATGAGATACTCCAGAATCAAACGAATATAAATAGGGAGAGACAAGAATGAATTTCGGAACCGAGGGACATTCCAAAATTCAAAGGAAATCAAGTCAAAAAGAAGGGATTCAACTCGAACGAAAGTGATTCTGTAAATGAATTTACCATATATGCTAGGTTTTGCCTAGAGCCAAAGCTCTGATACCAACTGTAACAGCCCGCTATTTTGGACCATTCAAATCGAACGATAAAACCGTACATGTCCGACTTGAATAATTCAAAATACCGAATTGTTAATAAAATTTGGCAAAACTTAAAATATACAGTAAATAAATCAATCATAGATCACTTACACAGAGTAATACAATGCAGCGGAATAGATAAAGAATAGTAGTTCATGAAGCTACTATATACCTCAGAGTTAGAAATAAAATACAATCGAAATGTTCAAATGCCATGAAGTCTCCAATGCAACAGATGGCTTCTCTGAACCAATCAACTGGATGACTGAAGGGATAGATAGCTGGATCTTCAAGCAAAGCTCCAACTTCGAAGGTGAGTCTCAAATGATGTATCTCTCAGTCTGACCCGAGCGTAAAGCAAAACACAAAACACTCGAGTCAGGATTAATATTCTTATATCTATAAATCTAACTCAAGTGAAATATCAACTGAAATATAATTAACTTAGAGGATGTTTGGGATAACCATCCTCTAAGGGTCCATGGAACTATCTAAAAGATAGAAATATACACTATAACACTGTAGTCTTTTCAACTTAATTTATACTTCAAAACCAAATATCATTTTCACTTCAAATATCTCTATACTTCCCAAATAGTATTTTTATATATTAAATAATTTGTACAGTAAAGTAATTTCAATTCCCTCAACTTAACAAATCGTTTAACATCAACCCGACCATCCCATTTAAATCTATTTCAATCTCAATTTATTAATTTAAATTCAACTCAATTTCTAAAATAACCACTTCAATTTTATCGATCTCAAATTCGGATTTGAAATCACAAAACACCCTTTATATTCAATATATTTCAAACTTTAAATATTCAACGTTTCAAACTAACTATTTAATCAATTTAGTTTCTAAATAATAAATTCAACTATACTGATTTCAAATACATATCTGAATCTCAAAATAAACCATTTAAATCTCAATATAGTTCAAAGCTTTAATATTTAATTAAATGTTCAATTTAATAGTTCCATATAGATCTCGATTTAACCTCATTATTATCTAGTCTTAAATTAATCCCTCATTAGATACAATATCATTTAAGTAACCTTAAATTACATTTTACTCAATATTTTCTTTAATTTATTTAAACGTGAAATATTCATTAAATCACTTAAATAAAAATCCAGTTACAAAATCATACCCTTAAATTTCCCATTCAATAATTTCTAATTGATTTAATTGAATAAATCCTTATTTAAATACCATTTAGATAAACCCACATTTATCTCCCAATCTTAGAAAATTGCAGAATACTTTTTGGAACAAAATTTACATAAATATTTATCATAGTTTATGTATTAAATCAAATTTTGACTAAATTAAATATTATTAAATCTATATATCATTACCCTTTATATATAAATTTTTTTTAAGGATTTCCATTTAATAAGACCATATATTTCTTTCCAAAACAATGAATTAAATTTCAAAATATTTATATATATGGACCAACGATGTCTGTATATATTTCTTATCATATGGTCAAGTGTTATGGATATTTATCATTTCAATCCGTACACTAAATGTATACGGGTGGATAGCATTTCAACCCGTAATCCCAATTCAATTAAATGAAAATCGCTTGGGTTTATCATTTCAACCCATAACGATTTTCTCCTATTCTAAAGTCTGTTCGGGTATGCATCATTTCAACCCATAGTGATTTCTATACTAACAGGGAACTTGCAGAGTGATAACAGATATGTAAATAATAATAACAACAGGCATATATCATCAAAATAAATATACAAACAATAGGATATGGTGTCGTATCCCATAAGTGAATAGTTACAGATAATAGCATATATAACAATTTAAATAACTACAGCCTCATATTTCAATTGTCGTCTCAATTGAAATCAAATTTAGTAAATAAAAGAACGTTAATCGTGTATGATTTCTCACCTTTCGAGGCTAGAGAGGAGATAGACAACATAGTAGGCTACGATTTGAATTGCGAAATGACCGATCCAATTGACGATTTTCAAAACAAGTCGAAATTGGCACGAGTTTGACGAACGAAGCTGGTAAATAGGAATTTGCGAAATCAAATCAGAACGGGATCGATGCAGATCGATGGTATAAGCATATATATGACTATATATTACTATATATTAAAAATCGTATTCTAAATTCCAACATGTACTAGAATAAAGTATAAATTATTCAAAAATCAATATAAAATTTGAAATACCAATTTATTTTAATTCCGTATATAATTTAAATAAATAAATTACTTTTAAAAAATCTATATATAACAAAACCCAATATATAACTATCCCAACCAATTATCTAAACTCAGTTAAACGTATGTATGTATAGATACTAACATAATATGCTCCTTTTTAAAATCAAATATACTATACATTATGACAACCTATAAACTGATATGTACAACCTTATTAACATCATATAACTTATGACTTATATATAAAATAGAACTAAAATTAATATCCAACTTTATACAACTATTATACTTAAGTAAACTAACATACAAATGTGATATATGCATGCAAACAACTCGCACAAGTTTTCCTCAACCCAAAATACGCGACCCACTACTAAGTGGAAAAAAAAACGAACGTGTTTATAAAACAAAACTCACGAAATTTTAAACTAACAGACCCAATATACCTGTATACTTCGCGCTGGTCTATAACTTCAAAGTTTATGTATGTGTTTTTATAATATACGAATAAAAGAAAGACAAAACTGTTGAGAAATCATATATAGTATAAATCAATATTAGAATGTGTGCTAACAAAGATAAGGTATAAATATATTCATATAACCTACTAAATACAAACTATACGTATATACTTTTAAATAAAATAAAAATATATTGCTTAATATACTCATACGTATCACCTATATACAAAACCCATATACGTAACAACTATATATAAAAATATATATAAAAGGGAGGAGAAGAATATATTACACATCTCAGCAAAACACAAACAGGAGGTCGAGCAATCTAGGTGAGTTGGAGCTCAAGGAGCAGATGGCGCGGCCGATGGTATGGTAAGCATGGGGTAGTGGGTCCGAAGGTGGTGACGTGCAGGCGGAGGGTGATGGGAAGGTTCTGCGGTGGTCGATGGGGCTCGGTGAGGAAATTGTTTTTAGAAAGATCGTATTATTAAATTAAAATCATTTTACAAGAAATTATATTTTTATCAATAAAATATCTATTTTATTAAGTCATAAAACCATTTTGTTTGTTTATTCTAAATTTAAAACTCAATGCTAATTTAAAACAAAATTTCCAATTTATAATGTATATATTAGAAATTTAAAACATGATTCATTTATTAAATTTTAAACCAAAATCATTTATTTAACTTTGAAAAGCTTAAATATTAAATAAAAACAAATTTTCAAATTACTAAAAACATTAGAGTTAGAAGAATATGGTTTATTTATTAAAATTAAAATAATGCTAATCTAATTTAAATGTAAACCATATATTTATAATATAAATAGAAATCAATTTATTATTTTTAAAAGATAAAATATCCAATTTAAATATTTATTGAAGAAGATTATTAAATCTATTTGAATAATTACTAAAAGAATATCAATATCAATTTAATTTTTAATACAGATTATTAAATTGATATTGTTAAAAATTCCGAGATATTACAATCCTTCCCCCTTAAAAGAATTTCGTCCTCGAAATTTTAAAACAAAGGTAATTTAATAATCTCATAAAAGATTTAATTTTAAATCACAAGCATATATCAAACCTATGCTAACAACCATATCAACCAATTCAACCAATCAAACAAATCTTATTATTCAGACAAAATTCTAGATAAAATTCCTTCGAGTTTCCACAGTTATATATATATACCGGGATACTCGCTCTACAGAAATCAAACAATCAATACTATGAAGCTACAAAATTCCTATTCATCTATATCTATAACACTGGACAAGATACCAGACAACAAACGAGTCTGACTCAACAACCAAAACTCCATAACTTCTGGTTTCACAACCAAAGATAGATCATACACGTACTCTCTCAGAGATACGTGAAACTCATCGAATCCCAGTTATCCAAACTGGCATTCCAATCCTATAGATCAATCACTCAATCTCCTAGATATAGAAAAGAATCCAAAACCCTTCAGAGCTAGCTTCCCAGCCTTACTCAAACTTATAGCTCCTTTTTGATCGGAGAAAACTTATCCAAAAATTAAATCTCCAACTTCAGAATCAAAATCCCTCCGACTCTTATCCACAAAACTCTTCAGACGATCATGGGCTATCTACAGCCTATCTGATCAGCTCAACCTTCACTGATGTCTTTAGAAATAAACTAGACCAATCCACACAACAAAATGATCTCCTCAAGATCAACCAAAATAAAAATCTCAAACTCTACCCCTCAACATCAGAAGACAACCACTTCTTCTGTCCAGAAAAGAAAAGCAGATACACTTCCCAAACTGCTTCCGCTGCTCAACTCTGATCTGAAGTAGAAGAGAATGCTAAAGAATAACACAAGCACAACTCACAACATACCCCAGATATACGGTTCAACAAATCCATAAGAAAAATTCAGAAGTTCCTCCAAAACTCTGATCTGCTATACCAACTCAAACTCCTTGGAACCTTTCTTCTATAAAGCCGAACCATCGATACCACTCCTGGAATCCTAGACGATAGAAAGCTCAATCTCCAGATGCGGACAAAACTCTGACTTCTCTGAAGACATCCAGAAAAACTCAGATAACCCAAGAGAACACTCAAACAATCGCAAGTCACTTTTGCAAACCACCTAAACCAAATCCAAGAAAAACTGTTCTCCCTTAACCAAATAGAACAGCTTAAACTTAATTAGCCAACCCATTGAAGAAACTGGTCCACTCTGCTGCTTCTGAACCCCACTTCAGAAAAACTGCTAAGCCATAAGATCTCTTCCCAACACCGAGAACACTCCAAGCTGCACTGCTGCCACAGATGCCAAAGAATTCTAATCCAAAGCTCTCCGAGAAACTCGGACTTCAAAGCCAATAGAAACACCAGCTGAACATAGACACAACATTGAAGCAGACTCACTTCCTTAAACTTGTTCCAAAGAATCATCTTCGGAAACATCCATAGTCACTGCATCTCATCACGCAGCTACTACTTCCTGAGGTATCCAAAATACCATCACTCGCTTCTGCTCAACCAACAGATCCAAATTCTACTTATCAACTTCAGAAATGAACTCCGAACCTTAACAGGTTACCTTCAGAGATTAATGAAATCCTTCATCGCTACATAACTTACTCGAGACGGTATTAGGTCACAGTCTCGACAGATACACTTCCAACTTCAAATATTCAAACCCCAACCAATGGTAGTCGTGTTACACACACTACTACCCCATCTACCTTTATAACTTATATTGGGGAACCTGAACAGGTTACCCAATAAATAGGCAGAAATATATATATATATATATATATATATATATATATATATATATATATATATATTTAAAATTACAAATACGCTCTCTCAAGAAAGACACCACTACAGAGCCTAGGTATTCACTCAACCTAATGCTCTGATACCAAGTGAAACGACCCGACTTTCTTACCACAGAAAATCACATCATTTTTAAGAAAGAAAGAGATAGAAAAGAGAACAGAAAGAAGAGAAGAAAGAAACAACATCAGAATCTAAACAGCGAAATGGATAAATTATATTAATAACATAAACATTACATAGTTTACAACCACTATCAGAGTTACACAGAAAACACAACACATACTAGGAAGTTATAAACACCTGTCTAGTTATTACATCTCAATACAACTCAGAGACAACACAGAACACACAGCGGAATACTATATATCTAATGCAGAAGCCTCCAGCTCCATTGCTCCTCCACAATTCGTCAAAGCAAACCTGAATCCTAACCTGAATCCCTTGGTTACACGTAAAAATTTGAGTACCCAAGAGTTTATGAAAAACAAAATAAACTCCGGGTCAGACATGGGTCTGGTGTGAGTAACAGGTTAAAATTGCTTAACTTTCAAAAAAACCTTTTGAAAGAAAGATATCACGTAAGACATCCAACACTTAAACATGGAAAAGTTTTTACCTTACGCTAACCAAAACATTTGATAGGAAATTCAGTGATATTATAATAGTATCTAGGGTTTTCAAATAAATATGAAATAGCCGAAATTGTTACATGATTAAATTCCAGCTACTAGCCACAAAAGTGGGTAATACAATCAAAACTGTTGGCACTTATTGGATTTTGTATTCCATACAATGGCAGGGCTACTGGGTACCGCCCGTCACATTACGTGGCCTAGATCACCGTACCGAGGAGTACGCCCGCTCCCCTGCAACACAAGGCCGGACCCATTCCTTACTGAATAGTTCCGAACAAGATAACCTCGACGGTTGGAGCTCAAAACCGTCCACACAGCCGAAATAAAAAGGGACCTCTAGACAGGGGTAAATCTCACTCTCAAGTGGGGGCTACCCACGAAGCCTTGCTGCACCTCCCCTGTTTTAGACATTCCCGGTTGATGAGGCTTGAGGCTACGATTATCTTTATAGGACATATCACTTAGAATGCTCATCGTCCGCCTGACGATGTTCTAAAAGCATTCAATCCATACAAGTTCGTTCCGGGTTCGAACGAAACTGAAGGCATTATCTCATTGCACTCATATTGGAATCACCCTCAGAGTTAACGACAATAACCCTTGCACTCTGAATCACCATCTTGAATCTATAAGTACTATTCCGTCAACTCATTACGGAATCACCCACAGAGTTAAACTGATGTATAGCCCTTACACCTCGAGTCTTCACTCGCTCCACTTGGATTAACGACCTAACGTTAATTTGGATCGATGTGGTTTTCGGATATTCAAATATGGAAACCCGATCTCGGTCTCATCGAAATCCAAAGCATGTCTTTTAGGTCCAAGTTGATTTAAAGTTTTAAAACAATTCAATAACAGTATCTATGTACACACAGATAGATAATTCATAAATCATAACTGATAATCAACATTATCACATAACAGGTAACCCACATTATCAATATCAAATAGATATACCATATATCACCATCACAATAGATAACCTATGTTATCAACACAATAAAATCAAGGCATTCATACCACACAATATCATTTATCTCATTACTGAGATCACAAAGCATCCAAGACAATCAATGTCATCCATTCATTAAGCAAAGATTTACTTATCACAATATAATTAATTTAAAATGAATTAAATTAACTATCTCTATCTCTAATTAATTTAAAGTGAATTAAATTAATTACTCCATTTTTAATTAATTTAAAATAAATTAAATTAATTACTTCACCAATAATAATCTTGCTATCTTAACCATTTAATTGATTATAATCAATTAATCATTCATAATTAATCACTTTTGATTATTTATTCTAAATTACATTCATGTAATTATCCTTAATTAATTACAAATTAATTATTCTCAACCAAACAATAATTAACCTTTAATTACTTTAATTAATTAATCATAATTAATTACATTTATCCTTAATTAATTTCATTAATTAATTACATTAATTAATTATCTTTAATTAATTATTATTGATTAATTAATTAATCATAATTAATCATCTTTTAATTACATCATTAAAATAATTAATGATCTTTAATTATTCCCTAAATTAATTATCTTAAGTGATTAACTCATAATTATTAATCATCCCAGATTAATTACATTTAGTAATTAACTAACTTAATTACTTTATTTAAACCAAATTAATTATCTCTTAATTAATTACTTAATTAATCCCTTGATTAATTATTGAGTAATTTAAATCCAAATTACTTCATTCTTAACATCTTCATTTAATTACATTCTGTAATTATTAATCAATTACTTAAGTAAGTAATTTTCAAATCCTTAATTACATATAGTAATTATTTATAAAACCCAAGTGTTTAAAATTAATTAAACTCAATTAATTAAATTAAACAATCACATTTAAACTAAATTAATTACATTAAGTAATTAATTTCTTAATTACTTCATCAAATAATTATTCTCTACAATTCCCATTTGATTATTATTAAATTAATTAATCTAATTAATTATAAAAATTAACCATATTATTTAATTATTAAACAATCCTTGTTAATGACCTTCATTAACCATTCTGTAATTATTTTTATTAAGCAATTAATTTAAATTAATTACAAATTAAATTATCTTTAATTATTCATTAATTAAAGTTAATTATTAAATTAATTAACCTTGATTTAAAACTTTATTACATAATTATTATTATTCATTCATCATTAATTAATAATTTAATTAATGATCTTAATTATAAATTAATTAATCATTAATCAATTATTAATTCCAAATTCAATTAATTAATTGAATTAGATTAATTAATCTTAATTACGTTATTAATTAAATTATTTCGGAAATATTAACCTTAATTTTAATTTTCAAAATAAAACATAACTTAATTATGTTTATAAACAAAATTTATTTAAGTCAAAGTACTTTTGAAATTACCTTTAACTTCCATTTTAAATACAAGTTTAAAACAAGAACAATTTAAACTTATCAATGTTTAAATAATTTAAAACTTTATATTGCAAATCAAACAAGTGCTATATAAAAAGTTTAAAGTTACATTCATTTCAAAATTTTAATAACTTAAATTCATTTGGTTTAGAACTTAAAAATTTAAACCTTCTTTAAACTTTAAAACTGCACTTCAAATTTAAATTTCCAGTTTTAAATAAAACTTTAATTCTTTCTCATATTTTAAAAGAACTCATATTTAAAAAGTTTAAACTATGTACCAAAATAAAATAGTTAATTAAGCCAAAATTTGAAACTTTTATTTTTATTTAAAACTGGGTTTTGAATTTAAAACAGAAATTCAAACTTGAATTTGAATTTAAACCTAAACCTTACTTAAACACAAAACTACATATTTTTAAAAATTTAAACCCAGATTTAAAAACAGTTCTGGAAACCTGGAAAAAAACATAGAGCAAACTCAACCCAATACAACTGCTTCAAGTTCCACCCTATCCTAGCTTCGAGCAAAACACTTAAACACTTCGAGTCAACACGAATAAATTCGAGAACAACCCAAAACTAAAACTACCAAGACATCAGTGCACCGTCCACATGCACGGTGCCGTTGATCATCTCCGGCCACCACCAGGGGTCTTCCCACATCCATCATCACTTAAACCCCACCTCAAGATCATCGGATCGTGTTTAAATTTTCGAAAGTGAATTCGAGAACTAAAACCCAAACCTGGCAACACTGTAACCACGACCCAAACCAAACCTGGCAACGCCCCAATCACGAAGCTCCGACCATCAGAAGATCTGCTACTTTGCCCTCAACTTTTCTTATGACCAACCTTCCATCTCCTAAAATCTAGAGACACTCGATTCACTGTAGGAACTGAGATTGATCGAACTACCAATCCTAGATAAACTAGGGTTACAGAAAAGATCTTGCCACCGCTGACTCCTTGATAGAAAGCATCAACATCTAGCATTTTTCCTATCAACTACAATCAATCCTCCATCATTACCCAAAGCCCCAACCTCTCCAAACACTTGAATCACCAAAAAAGCCCTGATTTCTATTTCCAGTTTAGACAAGAACTGACACACATTCCTAAATTAAAAATCTTGGTTTTATTTTTAAAATTCATGTTTTTAAGTGTTGTTTCTGATCCTAACCCTAAAACAATAAATTGTGATGTTTAAATTTTTACTCATTTTAAAAACTTGATCAGTAAATTGGGTTTCTAGAGGTAATATAAGTTATTTTAACTTAAGTAGATTTCTAAACTAAAGTTTATGATTACACAATCAGGTTTGACTTAAAACTTAAGTTTAAACAGAGATTACATTAAAAGATTTTGATTTTTAAATCAAAATTTTGAACCTATGAACTACAAAACAGAGAAGACCCAGGTAACAGTCATGCATACCACACATTTAGAGATTCAACAATATAAACAAACAAACATACATATGAATGTACTCAATACAATATTTAACACAGAGATTAACATGCATCCATTATTCATACTTATGTTTAAAAGAGAATGTGATGTTACTCACCTGAAAAATTATGAGCAGAGCATTCTGTTAATTGAAAAGCTTGATCCTGAAATGCATTGATTCAAATCTTCAAATTGCTTCAGTACTTTTAAAAACTGCAGTTTGCTTCTTCTATTTTTATAAACTTTAAATTCTATTTGTATTTGCTCCCTGATTCTACATGCATGCTTCCAGATAAAAATTTGCAGTTTTGCTTCTGCTTCCAGATTTATAGTTGCATGCAGATTTTTGGAAGTGAGCTTTGCAATCTTTTAAATTTTGCAAATTGATGATCAGGTTGATGTATTTGAAGATGGTTAAAGGATAAATGGTTTACATTTTTGAACTGAGGATTCGAATATGATAACTGATTTTCTTTTGAGATGTTAGATTACTGATTGTGGAATGAAGTGGATTTACTGATTTTGGTTTTAGAGAAAGTGTATTCAGATTTTGTTAACTAAGCTTTAGATTTTGAAAAGAAAAAGAATGGAATGGAAAATGGTTTGTTTATATAAAGGCTGAAATTATTTGTAAATAAAAAAAAAGAAAACAAAATTTCAAATGCCACTTGTAAATAATCTCAACATTTGTCAAATGAAATGGTTACTCTCTTAACATTTGTTTAATGATGGTTTGTATTTAAATTTATATGTTAATATATGTATTAGGCCTAATTGATTTGTTAATTGATATTTAATATGTATATAAATTTGTAAAAGAAATAAAAATAAATCATGTTTATAAATTAAAACTTATACATATAAAAATTAAAACAAAAATAAAGATATATACTTTGGATTTTTAAATTTAAATTCAAATCTAATATTTTAAAAATCAAGTTATGAATACAAATTAAATTTTGAAATAACAATTGCCATTCTTATTCAAAACCTTTATATAAAGATAATACACAATTGATATTGTTTTTAGAAATATCTTATTATTAAATTAAAAACATTTTACAAGAAATTATATTTTTATCAATAAAATATCTATTTTATTAAGTCATAAAACCATTTTGTTTGTTTATTCTAAATTTAAAACTCAATGACAATTTAAAACAAAATGTCCAATTTATAATGTATATATTAGAAATTTAAAACATGATTCATTTATTAAATTTTAAACCAAAATCATTTATTTAACTTTGAAAAGCTTAAATATTAAATAAAAACAAATTTTCAAATTACTAAAAACATTAGAGTTAGAAGAATATGGTTTATTTATTAAAATTAAAATAATGCTAACCTAATTTAAATATAAACCATATATTTGTAATATAAATAGAAATCAATTTATTATTTTTAAAAGATATATCCAATTTAAATATTTATTGAAGAAGATTATTAAATCTATTTGAATAATTACTAACAGAATATCAATATCAATTTAATTTTTAATACAGATTATTAAATTGATATTGTTAAAAATTCCAGGATATTACATCAACGCTGTCGAAAGATATTGTACATTTTAAAGCTATATAAAGCCGCTTCCTAAATGCTTTCAAAAGGGTTATGGGTTTCGAAGGCAATGGTTTTGGAAGGAGTTTTGAAGCTATCCTTAAGTATTTTTAATGTATGCTTTCGACTCTGTTGAAAGGGACGGTGCCGAAACCATCATAAATTCTGCAATATTTTTATATGGTAAAGAATGGTCTCGAAAGAGATACTTTCGTTTATATTTACTTTGACCCAAACGATATTTTTAAAGGTACACCCAATGATGTCGAAAGGGGGATTTTCAATACTTTAGAAAGAGGTACTTCAAATAGTTTCAAAGATATGGTTCTAAAAATTAATAAGTAACACTTCATTAAATTCAATAGGTTTTGAAAGAAAGATTTTAAAGTGTTTTAAAAGACATTAGTCTAATTTTTTGAAAGGAGATATATACTTTTGAAGGAGGCTATCCAAATGGGTCCAAAGTAAGGTTTCAAGGATTTCGAAAGTATAGTTTTCAAAACAAATAACCCAATCTCATTTAAAAGCAAAACCATGACATATTAACAAACAAAGTATTTTGGAATGGAATTTATGAACAATTCTTAATAGGTTAAAAGAATTAACCAAGTTATATTGTTTGCTTCTCCATATATGTATATATTCACTTTGTAATGAGTCTAAAACTGTACTTTGGGAAAAGGTAGAATAACCAGTTAGGTTGACCTTGTAGTGAATATAAATGAAAGATATTGGCAGGGGCCAATAGATTAACAGTAAGCCTATGAAAACTGTATAAGGAAAATGATATTGGCAAGGGCCAATAGGTTCATTGTTAGCCAATGAAAACTATATAAAATTGAAGAAATCAGATAGACAGGTTTATACTAAGCCCATGAAAACTATATCCGGATAAGAAAATGTAATATTAACAGATTGTCAACAGGTTCCTAGTTAGCTTGTTAAAACAAGGGTGAAAGAAAGATATTGACAGTTAGTCCATAGCTTCCTAGTCAGCCCATGAAAAC
Source organism: Allium cepa (assembly GCA_030765085.1). Lineage (NCBI taxonomy): Eukaryota > Viridiplantae > Streptophyta > Magnoliopsida > Asparagales > Amaryllidaceae > Allium > Allium cepa. The sequence goes on from CM060944.1 coordinate 242,921,871, forward strand.
TAGGATAAAAGAAATGATATTGAAGCTACCAATAGGTTCATAGTGATCCCATGAAAACTATACAATTGGACAGGGAATTCTTAAATGTTTAACTGGTTAATAGCAGCCCATGAAAACTATTAGTTTAATAGTAATCCTAAAAACTATAACTATGACAAATTGTCAAATTAGAAGGGGATGGGTAATCAAGAATTGATTTAGTTGTTCTGCATATTGTCACATAATAATGTTTTGAATTGGTTTAACCATTGTGGATGCAGGAGAACAGAAAATGGTTTATAAAGTTTTTACGATAATAGTAAGGGGAAACCCGTTCCGCTAAGCGGCGTGGTTTCGCTAGATACCTAAATAATTTGAGATGTAGATTATTATTCATGTCAGGCTTTATGTCTGACTTTAAGTTTATGTTTTCCCCTTAAACTCTCGGATACTCAATTGATTTTGAGTAGCTTGAGATTTGAGTTTTTCATGTACCTCGTAATATAAATAAGCTTTCGGAGTCATGCAGGAGGCATGTATTTATTTGAGTTCTCTCTCATATGTTTCGCTATGTTGTATTATTAAAGAAATTCTTTTTATTACCTATTATATACTCAAATCACCAAGGGGGCATCTTCATATGTTGCTCATGGAGTATATTGTAATAATTATATTTCTTTGAACATGGTTAGCGTTGTGGGATTATGTAAAATGGGTTTTGGAATGGAATGCGGATGTTTTTTAGAAAATTTTAATTTCTTTCCATATCCATGTGTTTTTAGTATATCAATTTATCTAACATTACCTTATTTGGTCGTCGAGGATTAATAACTATGGACGACTACAACATCCGTAGCCATTTTTTTTGCCTCTAAGTGGGGGATGTTATAAATATAGCTGAAATACTTGCATCTCATGTTTCAACATAGTTAGGCGCAACTAAGTCCGTACAGTGCTTCTTGGAGAATGGATTCCATAAAATTACTGCACTACCAGGATAACGCCCATCACGATGCATCTTTAGATAAAATAACACCAAGGACCTCGCCTGAATCCGCTGCCAACACAGAACCAGCCTACCCTTTACTAGATAGTATCGAATATGATCACCCTTCCGTTAATCAGCCTCGAAGCATACAAATGAGAGATATTAACGACTTTAGATAGGGATGATCATAACCTACTTAGGAGCAACCCACTTATCCAGGCTGCATCTCCCCTGTTTTAGTCATTCCTTGTCGATGAGGCTTGAGTCTACGTTTTACATATTATATAGCACTTCCTGCTTGGAATTCTAACACTGCCCTCCAAGCAACAATGCAAAATCAGCATTCATCCCTACAAGTTTGTTCTAGAAATGAAAGAAACACTTCAGAGAACTATCTTGAAATTCCGTCATCATCAAGACGTCTTCACTTGGAGATGCATTTGTTGGATCGAAGTGGCTTCCGGATAATATATGATTCTCTTCGAAATAGCATTCGATAATTCCTAGTAAACACAACCCCGGTTCTTTATGAAATAAACCATTAAAGATAAGAGTAGGGATCACCTCTTGACCGTTGGTGGATAGGTTTCCTTATCCCAGTCCTAGGAGAACAAAATGAGATTTATACGCACAGTACAGCATCATCGGAGATAATGTGTTTCTCCTAGATATTTCCAAAGTTACGTTTTAGATCTAATTCTGACAGTCGGTTATTTAACTATCAAATAACAATCATTAAATCAGAAATTTAAATTCCATAGGGCAAAACAAACGTTGGTTAAGCACCAAGCAACACTTAGCCTTTTAACAATCCTTCCACTAACTCAAATTACTTTTTAATATTTGTACCAAAATAGTTTTACAAAGATTCATTAACAACCCTTGTATTTTCAATATTTGGAAAATATCCATATACTTATCTCAACGGCATAAGTATATTCATTAACACTGATGTCTGCAACCAAATTGGTTACAAATACCCAAGATAGATTTGTGTACAGAAGTAAATGAAGAAAGTAAACTTGAAACTAAGGAGTAGAATTAACTAACAGACTAGAAAAACTTGATTACAATAAAGACTCAAGTAACCAGCAACGTAAAAGTCCCCTACAGTGAACCATGGGGCCTGTATTTATTGGAAGAGATGATGAGATATTTTGCTACGATTTTGACATAAGGCTCTCTAGGTCCATAGAGGCCCACTATAAAGTTCGACATATCTAACTCAACCATCGGGAATAATCGGCCTAAGTTTAGTCGGTCTTTTTTCTTGTATCCAATTTTGGTGCAATCGTTTTTGGAGGGTCCCACATGTCTCCTAATGTTGCTTCTGAAGTATGGAATCATTCTGACATGTAACTTAGGAGATATGGATCGATCTTGGTCGAAACTAGATTACACGCTGGAACATACCGATCGTTATTAGGACTTAGCTAGAACGATCGGCCAGTATCGATCGACCAAATGCTAAACGCAACTTTAGAACTCACGATTGTTTTTGTAAGCCTCAATCTTCATTTTGTTGATGTCCTAGAAGTTTCAAATGGATTGGCCTTGTGGATCTTGAGATATTGAGCGTTCTTCAATGACTTGAACTATCATATGGATTGTTCTTGGTCAATCCATGCAAATTCTTGCTTCGTCTGTAACACGAGCATAGGAACTCCGATCGACTCCAAATTTGAAATATAACTTCAGGGACCATGTCAGTTACTCCATGCTGCTTGCAGCTCGATTGGGTTCCGGTCCAAATCTGCCCGAACATCGTCTACACTATTGTACATGATCGATTCCTAAGTAAGTTGACCACTCTTCCCTAGCCAAGTCGATCATATCGCAGGCTTTCCAAAAGGCAGGATAACATTTGCCCCCCTTCCCCCGAAGTACATCTTGTATCATACGTGACGTGCTTTGAATTGTCATAAGCTAGTACCGCCTGAAAGAGAACCATCTGGTTCATTAAATAGTTGTTATCCTTCCTTCGGGTTGTTTTCTTATTAAAGGTCGTATTCTCCTCATTTATCATGACGATTGCTCGATTTCTAGTAGTATAAACATGGTATCACAACTTGTTAACAATCATCTTGTTTTTGTTCTAAGAATTTCCAAGCTTTAGCAACTTAGCTTTAGTTCTCCTCTAGGCAGCTCCAGGTGATTATTCAGTTTTTATATTGATTTCAGAAAATCAAATTTTGAAGCGTATACTTGTACGCATACGTGTAAGCACCCGACTCTCGATCACGATTACACGTTCAGGAGTCATTATCAAGTTAATGGAGATAACTTTCTCTAGTCGTCATTCTTTCAAGCATGCTCTCTCCTCCCTTTTTCTTTTTTTTGTGTGTTTTTTAAATCCATAAGTTTTTATATCCATAATCTTCCCTTGCTTGATAAAACAAATTTTGAACTACTCATGATCATGAAAATGATAGACATAAGCTTGGTTATGTAACGATCGGAATAAGGCTTGGAAGTGAAATGATCGGCATAGGGCTTGGGAGTGAAACTATCGGTTAAGGCTTAGAAGTGAAACGATCGGCGTAAGGCTTAGAAGTGGAACGATCGGCGTAAGGCTTAGAAGTGAAATGATCTGCTTAAGGCTTAGGAGTGAAATGATCTGCATAAGGCTTGGAAGTGAAACAATCGACGTAAGTCTTGGATAGGGGATGATCAGCTAAATCTTCAGGCGTGAGACGATGGTCTAAATTTTTTAAACTGAAAACGATTGGTTAAATTCCTCTCCCCATATAAGCCTTTACACTTAGTCATTCTCTTTTACTCTCTTCCCATCATTCCATTCTGAAGTAAAAAAGAAAAGTCGAGCCTCTTCGCCTTCTTCTTGCTGATCCAAGCAACAATTACCACAAAGTTGTCATCCTTCGAATCAATTTCTAATCCTCCTTCATTAGAATCAAACTTAGGTAGCACGAATCTGATTCTTGCTTCATAATTTTTAGAACAGAGTGGCTAGGGATGAGTGAATCTATACTTTTCTTTATTCTTGCACCTATATGCAAGGCGAGGGATGAATGAATTACAACTTTAGCCGATCACTCGCTAATGGAGATGGTGATTTGGACGTGAAGAAGTTGTACGATCGATCGTCCATGATCATTTTTGTTCAATCGGCGAAGCTCTGGGATGTTGGGGAGCGAAGATCACCTACGAACGATCGGCTATACATTGGAGTTGGAGGTTCATTCAAACGATCGGTGGGAAAAGGCTCATGGTGAACGATCGGCTAATGTTGCCTCCGGGAAACGATCCGCCTTAATTCACATACATTAATAATCGACCTAGTTTAAAAATGAACCTTTCTTCTTATGAAATGGAATATAGATGAGTAAACTTGAACTAAATGATGTGCTTTGACCTTTCATACTTAGACAAACATTAAAACTTGGGTAGATTTGCATATGATCTAAACTGCATACTTGGTAGCAAACTGCCTTAGAACCATGGCATGAACCAATGCCTTTAAAAATCATCTTTAAGTTCACTAGTAACCTAAATAAAAACCAAATTTTTGTTGGCTGGTGATCAGTCGTGAAACTCAAGCTACATCATTTCTCGATGACACGTAGAAATAGTTGAGATGGTCGAGAATGACAGTCTCTCTGGTTAAACTTCAAAGTCTCATTTGTCTTTTCTGTCTTAAGTTCTACACAACTTATTACTATATTGAACAACAGTTTATCGCACCACACTAGCACACACTACGCACTGGGGGGTACAGGTTAGTTTATCTAATTATGATTTTTACTATGTATAGTAGCAATGGGATCTAGACATTCCAGGTGCCTTGCGACTATGCTTACTGGATCATCTTCACAAAGGAATAACTCTGACATATAATCAAGTTTGACAACTAAGTCCGATAGTCCATCATCCAGCCATCATTCGAAACAACTGGAATGTCCGGGTCCTCAATTTGGTATCTCTGAAGTTGTCCTCGTCATTCCACTGGAGGTTATAAATTTTATCCTGATACTGTAGAAGACACAGTCATTCTTGAGAATCCTTTTTGATTCGGTGGCTTCAAAAATTAAAGAAGATGCTCTCCAAAGAATTTTCATAAGTCATGAAATTCCCTTTAATGACGTGTTAGTTCCGTGGCAAAATGATAGGTCTCACAGACCCCCTGAAGGGTATACAACATGCAATAAGTTTATGTGCTAGGCGGGATGCATCCCGCCTTTCAAATCATACATTCGTAAGATTCTACATTATTTAAGGATGGCTCCAGTACAACTCCACCCAAATGGCTATGCTCTCCTTAATTGTACTTATATGGTATTTATAGAGTTCCTGGACCATCCTTCCACCATTGAAGATATTCGATTAATTTTTACTTTCAAGCAGTGGATAGGGAATCTAACGTTTACATTTCTTGAATCGGCAAAGAGGTGCCAGATTCTGATCGGCGCATGGAACAAGCTAAGTGCCTTTAAAAGTGAATGGTTTTTTGTTTGCTACCTGCCTGGCTTTGTTTGATAGTGGCTGGAAAGATGTAAATGTTACCCACCATTTTCATGATAGCGTAGAAAAATAATATCCAGATTGCCTTCCTGACTATGTTATTCCTTTGCAGGTATCGTTACCCATCCTAACGGAAACATTTATAAAGAGACGGTCTCAATTCTGAAGAATGCTCCACCCAAGGATAGGAATATCGAATATTTGCTTAGGGATGAACAACACGTCACTTTCTATTTGATAGAGGATGGCCTCAGCGTGGGGCTAACCAAAATTTCTCAGACAATAGGGATAAGACCATGGGCCGTAATCGGTCAAAGGGAAAATCGAGCTGATCTCGTAGCGACCCCAATTATGAGTGCTCAAGAATTTGCTAATATTGGCGTCGAAGGTCATAGAGGCGATGTACTTGGTCATAATGGCAACAAATCTGATCCTGGAGTTGATTCCAGATCTTTGCAATCCTCAGAACCCTTGGTTCCTAATAGGAGAAAGAAGAAAACATTCATACATAAACTTCCAAGAATTCGCCAGTCCGACCAATCCAAGTCGTCAATGGCTCCTAAAGTTGTTCAATATGAATCTTCCTCCCAACCATTAGAGCATTTGAGTTTACCACTTGACTCTTTGTCTGGTCTACCAGTTCCACCTAATCTCGACATTTCAATTTTACTGATATAAGCATCGAAGGGTCGGAATCTCCCGTCAGAATTGAGGCTGAGAATTCCTACTTTTATAAGGGAAATTACACCAATGAGCAAGGCTTTTGCACCTGGTCTGTTGCGGGGTTACACTAGGACACTTGCACACAGTTGCACCCCTCAACACTGCATTATACTTGACTCATGCTTTTTAATGCTTAGGGTAACTGACCTTTGTTTTCCTTTGCAAAAACGATGGTGAGGAAGCGGAACATGTTTGATTCTCTCTGGGACATACATCACCAGCCATTGGGTTTGTGCTCTGGCTCTTACCACGACAGTCAAGATTATTATGATTCCAGCTATTTCTGCAATCGTGACCGGGGTCATCAAGACATAGAAGATAAGGATAGACCATCTCAGGATAAACATAGATCGAAATCGAGATCGAGATCTCCTCCTTCAAAGGGTACCGAAAGACTAGCTGATCGCAGGGATTTGCCTTTCCATCCCTCTCGTGGCCCTTCTACTATTCCAATGCCTCCACAGACTTTGGTTCCATCTCATTCTCAATAGCTAAGCAATCAACGCCGACATTTCGAATATACTAATTCTCACAAGCCCAACAAAGAAGGCACCAAAGTCGAAGCTTCTACTGAAGATTCTACTATTGATCCAGTTGCTCGCATAGAAAAGCTTTGTGAAAATTTGCAAATTTATGCTTTGAAGAGTTTTTTTCCCTAGCTTAAAGATGGTTCGGGATCATGTTCAAAAGAGGACCATTGATTGCATCAATGACATTCACATGCAATATCGAGAATGGATGAAGGCAGCAGAAAAGATGTCAAAAGTTTCCTTCGAGCGCGCGGCAAAGATCGAAAAACTAAAACGCCAAGAAGCTCAAGATAAAATAATCATTAACGCTTTGACAAATGAGCTAGAAGCCTCAAGAGCTTCCTTAGCAGAAGTTGAAGGAAAAGTTAACGCTGCTATGAAATTGATGGAGAAGATGAAATCCAGCCATCTCGATATAATTCAAGTTTTGTATCATCCAAATCAGGAGATAGTGCATGAGCGGGATACGGCTCGGCATAATGAATTGGATGCCTTGAAGGAAATAGCCGACCTCAAGGACAAACTTGGGTATGCAAATAAATAAAAAGACGATGCTCAGAAGATTGCTCAGGATGCCTGCGATGAGCTAGTAAACATCAGACTCAAGAGAGCATGACTACTGAGAGGGCCAAAAATGTCGATGCACTCATTCAACATGAAATGGAAGCTTCTAAGGACAAAGTAAGGGAACATATAATGAATGAGCTTAACATGCTTCTCATTCTTTACAATGCAAATGTTCTCAAGCATAGGAATTTGATGTGGCTCGATGAAGACTATCTTTACCAGCTCTGTCATGCTTGGAATTTCCTGTTGCGGAAGAGAGGAAACTTCTTTAACTCAGAGTATATCAATCTTTTTAAACTTGAAAATGCGATACTCTTAGGTGATGAACCTAAAGCACTGCACAATATCCATCTCTCACTCTAGAAAGAGTCTATTTTTTGTTCTTCCCACAAAGTGGGTGAAGGATTCGAGTCGTCGTAACTTGATACTACGGCTGAATTGCCCCCGGTTCCCCAGTCATCTCTAGCTCCATAGCGAGCTCTTCGACCATACTCAGGTATGATCCAGAAAAGCCACAACTTTCCCCATTTCTCGAGCATAGTTCTGAGGATGCTACGGCCTAACCTAGAATTCATATTGAGGAAGGTATTCCATCGACTTTTCCCATCTTGCGCAAAGATGGGGTGTTATCAGTTGATATTTCTAATCTTTTTGGCTATTTTTCCCCAGCTTTGAACCTATCAGGTATCGCTCCTCTTCTTTCCCAAGAGCCTTAGTCGGAGTCACAAGCAATCGCTACAGAATCTGTTAAAGTCGCAACTTCGGACGTTACTCGAGATGCTCAAGAAGTTATATGATGACCAATTCATGGAGGCATTATTCAAGCAGGGAAGCGACTCGCACCATGAAATTCCTTTTGATGAAGATGTCATGATCATAGTTTCTTTCGACCCCACCGGGGAGCTCAACATGAAAGAGCGTATTGAAAAAGAAGAACTTTTGAAAAGGAAGGTGAAAATTGAGCATGCTGATTTAGGTTCTGATGAACCGTTTCCCGTCCTACTCCAGATGATCCCTCCTAGCAGGACAATTCCGCGCGATGGCAGTCCGCTTACTTCTAGTGCTGAGCATGCCTCCATCCCTCCTACATCCAAAGATGATACTACCTTGATTCACACAACTGAGGATACCTCTTCGAAGAAAAGCTGAGGCGACAAAAGGTCGAAGAGAGGGTCAAGCAGTAGTTCGGAAGGAGCCACTCCAAAGAAGAAAAGGAAAGATTGAAAATATAAGAAATAATCTTTGGATTGGAACGACATGTAAATAGCTTGGATGATCACTTCTTCTTTTCGTTGGTTATATTTGTTTGGGCATGGCCTTCCACTTTTGGCTTGCATTTTGGATAGACTTGTATGATGCACAACCAATTTAGTGTAAATAAGTATTCTTTTATTCTTGTGTAAGATTCTTGATTTACATGTTCAAATGTTCGAACAACCATATTTTTCATTCTATGCACTTGTGATTCATTGCTCGTTGTATCAGACATCAATATAATTCATCCATCCTGAGGACTCCCAGAGGTTGTAGCCTCGATCATATCAAACACTAGGCTCGGGCCTTAGTGTTACGCCGTCGAATTTCAGTGGTTTTTCGAGTAACTGTGCTTCTGCCTTTGGCTTTGTTTTAGCGAGGTTAGGTGTATGACGGTCGACCTTCATCCTTAACGAGTTTATATTCTTCCCGTCGTTTTGGGCCGAAGTTTGTCGAATAGTGAACAGTCGAACTCCACTCAACTATTCACTCATGTTTGTATCCACAGTCCAGGGATATGATTTAGTTAATGGGTGGTCAGATCATACCCAATCTAAGTTTATACACAAGTCCGCACTCTGGGGAATTTGATTTATTTAACGAGCGGTCGGTCTCCACTCGATTTATATTTGTACTCCAGTCCGCACTCTGAGGACTTAGAGTTATTTCGTAGGCCGCCGGTCTCCACCCAATTTATGTTTACACTCCAGTCCGCACTCTTGGTACTTAGTGTTGTTTTGCGAGTGATCGGTCTCCACCCGATTCATGTTTATACTCCAGTCCGCATTTTGGTGACTTAAAGTTGTATCGTGGGCAGTCGATCTCCGCCTGTTATATGTTTATACTTCAGTCCACACTTTGGGGATTTAGAAATGTTTTAGAGAATAGTCAGATCACACTCCCCTTGGTTAGTTGATTTTCCCCCCAAAGTATGGGTTTTAGTTCAGCGAGTGACAGTCATAGCATAATCGCCATGATTTTATCTCAGCTCCATAAATTGGGCGGAAGTTGTTCGATCATCAGATTGTCGGGCACACTTGTTCCTTATTTTGTACCCAGTCCTTTGGATTGTAAGTGAGAGTTGTTAAAGGAACAAGTAGATTGATCTCATCTTGTTTAATCTCATTGGGAGTTAACATGACTGATTAATTTCAAACTCCTGGAGCAGTTCATACCTATCGACTTCAATCAGTTTCGCTATGTAATTAGCATATAATGCAATATCAAACACATATATTAAGGAAGCATGAAACTTTATTCATTTAGTGGAAAGGAATAAAATTAACTATCTAATTTCACATCTATAAAATCAAATGCTAAAGCAAATTATGAAAATAAATGCAATTGAAATGAACAGAAATAAATCAAGTAAAATAGCGTCGAAGATCTTTGCTATTCCACGCCTTCGAAAGTGCAATGTCATCGACAATCGCTAGCTTAAAAGTTCCTTCTCCTAGCCTTTATTAAATGACATATGGTGCTTCTTAGATTGGATTCATTTACGATAGGGTAGGAAAAACTCATTTCAAGATGAGATCGCCAATTTTGAAGGTTCAAGGTCGAACTTTAGTTTTCTAAAACCAGGCAACTTGATGTCGATGTGCAGCTACCCTCAAATCGGCTTCTTCGCGCTTCTCATATATAAAGTCAAGTGATTTCAAGAGGAGATCTTTATTCATTTTAGGATCTGGCAAGTCATTCGATGTGAAGGGACCTCGAGTTCAACAGGAATAAAGGCTTCAGAACCGTAGGCAAGAGCGAATGGAATATGGCCAGTTGTAGACTTGTGGGTGGTCCTGTAAGCCTATAATGTTGTAGAGAGTTCACCCACCCACCTGCTTCTAGCCTTCTCCAAACGCTTCTTCAGAATAGACTTTATGATTTTATTTACAGCTTCAACCAGCCAATTTTTCTAAGGGTGAGCGAACACTACAAATCTATTCTCAATATGATACCTTTGACAAAAGTATTTGAATTCAACACTGTCAGATTGAGTCCCATTATCTGTCATAATATCTTGTGGGAGACCGAAGCGGCATATGATGTTTCGAACAATAAAGTTAGTTACTTTCTTAGTTGTGATTGTGGCTAAAGGTTCCGCTTCATCCCATTTGGTGAAGCAATCAACAGAAATAGTAGTGTACTTTGATCTACCTTTAGAGATCGGTAAAGAGCCGATAATGTCTATACCCTACATAGCGAACGACCATGGACTGGCCATTTGCGTGATTTCTACTGGCGGAGCTCTTGGAACTTTTGAATGCATCTGACACTTACTACGTCATCTTATCTAATCAGCGGTGACCCGATTCCCGGTTGCCAATAATACCCGTAAAGGAGTATTTTCTTTGCCAGAGTTTGGGCCCTAATGCGATCGCCGCATTCTCCTACATGAACATTTTTTAGAACACACTCTATTTCATCATGAGCGATACATCGGAGTAGAGGGACCGAGAAACCTTTCTTGTACATAATTCCTTCTTGCATAATATATCGTGAAGCTTGTGAAGGACTTGTCGCTTTTCATTTCTTTTGTTGGGTAAGGCTCCACGCAATAAATAGTCTTTGATGGAGTCATTAATGATTTCCTTTCAGATCTCGCTTCTAGTGTTTGATTGATTTCCATTATGTTTATACTTGGGGTATTTAATACTTCGACCAAAACTAAGCCCATCTACTATGCATCGCCGGCACTAGAAAACTTGCCAATGAATCGACCTCTCTGTTTTGATCACATGGAATTTGTGAGATGTTATAATATTCAAATTCTGTCAACAACTCCTGAACTTCGGTAAGGTATGGGGCAAGCCGTTGTCCCTTAGCCCGATAGTCTCCCCTAACTTAATACACCGCCAACTGTGAATCATAAAAGATTTCAAGAGATTTAGCTCCAAGTTCTCTAGCGTTTTTAAATCCAGCAATCAAAGCTTCGTACTCAGCTTTGTTGTTTATTGCTAGAAAATCAAGCTTCAAAGCATAGCAAATTAACCGGTTTTCAAGGGTCACAAAAACAATCTCAGCTCTAGAACAATGATCATTAGATGCTCCATCAGTATACAGTTTCCATTGTATAGTGGGGATTTCCTTACCTTCTAGAAAATCATCTTTCATAGTAAACTCTTCTATAAAATCGGCCAATGCCTGACCCTAGAAAGATCTTCGAGGGAGATAAGTAATATCAAATTGGCCGAGATCAATATTTCACTTGAGAGAACCTCTCAGACGACTCAGGTCGCTATAGGACCTATCGTAATGGTTGGTCGGTGTAAACATTGATCGGATGTGCCTAGAAGTACGGACGAAGCTTTCGTGATGCAATTAATAAATCGTATGCCAAATTTTATATTTTTGGATAGTTTCTTTCTATTCCTGTTAATCGTTTACTGACGCAATACACCGACCTCTGGATTCGATTCTCCTCACGAATCAAGGCAACACTAACAGTGTATGCTAATATAGCCAAATAAATGTACAACTCCTCATAATCCATTGGCTTTGACAAGATAGGAGGTCTCTCCAAATGATTCACCAAAGCTTGAAACACGTCTTTACAACTTTGCGTCCATTCAAAATTTCTTTTTCCTTTCGTAATCAAATCGAACAAAGGAATGCATTTATCAGTAGCTCGATGATAAATCGACTTAAGGTAGCAACCTTCCCATTGAGGCACTGCACTTGTTTAATGGTTCTCGACGCATGGATATCACAAATAGCCTGAATCTTCTTGGGATTAGCTTATATTCCATGTGCATTGATGATAAAGCCCAAGAATTTTCCTGTTGCGATGCCAAAAGAACATTATAAAGGATTGATCTTCATATTTTAATGTCGTAGGATGTCAAACATTTCTACCAAGTCTCTAATATGATCACTTGATCGTCATGACTTCAAGAGCATATTATCCATATACACTTCCATTGTTTTTCCAATCTAGTCTTTAAACATCTTGTTAAGTAAGCGTTGATAAGTTGCTCCAGCATTCTTCGATCCAAATTGCATTACCACGTAACAGCACAATCCAACATCAATAATGAAGCTTGTGCGCTCCCAATCGAGGATATGCATCAGGATTTGGTTATATCCCGAGTATGCATCAATGAAAGATAACAATTCATGTCCTATGGTGGAATCCACCAGTCGGTCAAACCTCGAAAGAGGAGAACTATCTATAGGACATGCCTTGTTCAAATCTGAATAGTCAATGCACTTCCTCCATTTATGATCCGCCTTCTTCACCAATAATGGATTTTGTACAGATTCAGGGTAGAGGGCATCGTGGATAAACCCATTGACTTTTAGTTTATCCACCTACCCTTTAGGAGCGACTGATCTCTCTGGATCCATACCGCGTCTTTTTTGCTTCGCTGGAACATACTTTGGATCGATGTTCAACGCATGGCTCGTAATGGTAGGCGAGATTCCACACATGTCAGAACGAGTCCAAGCAAATACATCTAGATTTGCTTAGAGAAAAATAACAAGTTCTTTCATCATCAAAGGGCTAAGCTATGACCCAATCTTTAAGGCTCACAATGGGTCGTCATGGCTGACCGTAATATCAATTATCAGCTCAACCGATGCAGCTGTGGTCTCTTTAGGCTCTTCTTCACTATTGCTCGGATCTACGTCTCTATAGAACCGACTGTGGTGCCCAAGACAAGACTCAGGTGCCAATTGTCTATTGTTAGCAGCATGGATGCGAACAGCTTTGTCCATACCCTTACCCTTCTCTTTGCGCTGAGCTACCCCCAACTCAGCCACATAACAGGCACGTCCAGTCGCCTGATCACCGTGAATAACTCCTACACCATTATTTGTCGGAAATTTTAAAGTCAAACATCTTGGGGAAAAAGCTTCCCGAAATCCTGCTAGAGCCGGTCCGCTCAAGAAAACATTGTACGGAGAGTCAACATCCAAAACAATAAATGGAAGAATTCGCACTCTCCTTCGCTCACCTTCTCCCTACTCAGCAGGCAATTCCATGTAACCAACAGATTCAGTTGCAACACTATTAAAACCATCTGTGTGAGCATTAGACGGATATTAATCTTTGGCTTCCATTCTCATCCGATCATATGCTTTTTTGAAAATTATATTCATCGAACTTCCATAATAAAATAAAATCCTTATCACTAATGCAGAACCAATCATATCTGAAATGACCATCGGGTTGATTTTTGGAGCCTCTACTTTATCTGCATCCCTATTCCTAAATATACAATCATCTGCCATTATACGTCGTTGTTTTATCGGAGTCCCACCTTCCATATTCGAACAACATTCAAAATCTACATGCCTAATCTGCTAGTATTGTACTCCATTTCTTGCCAACTCCAATCCACCAGGTGCAGTCCTCCGACTATCTTATTTATCACCAGACTTCCACTGGTCCATGCAAGCTCCTCAGCACTACGTGGAGCTTGTCCTAGATTGGGGGTCAGAAATTCCCTGCCCACCATCCGACGGGACCTTCACAAATTGTTGTAACTTTTTTTCCCAAATAAATTTTTCTATAACATCCTAGAGAAGCCTGCATTAATTTGTATTGTGCTCATGAAACTCGTGAAAATGATAATATTTCTCGGTCTGTATCTGTCTCTCTGACAACTCTTTTGGAGGCGGCATCCTGTGTTGCATGGTATTGCAAGTAGACAGGTAGTTATTTTCCAGGGACATGTTCGAAGGTGTGTAATTAACATACATTGGAATCTTAGGCTTCAACCTTCCAAAATCCCTTCTACGCTTTTGATTCCTATCTCTGCCTCTCCCGTTTTGATTTGGCTTATTATGAACGTTTACTTGAACTTTTCAAGAACTGTCATCATATTGTTTTACTACAATGTTACTATGTACTGCTTCTCTGCTTGGTCCCATGATATTATTTTTCCTGGAGCACGTGGCTTCCTCCTTTCTCAAAAAGTGAACTGCTTTCGAATAAAAGTGCTCCAACGTGGCAGGTGGTTTACCAGCCAGCCAGTCACCAAACTATGACTCCGAATCAATTCCTCTTGTCACAGCCATGAGTATTGCATGATCATTCGGATTACTGATCTCCGTGGCAGCTATATGAAATCTCTCTAAATAATCTTTCAACGACTTCCTTGGAGCTTGGATCACACTGGAAAGGGAAATCGTGTTTTTGGGAGGGGTCGCGTGCATCAAGAATCGCTCCACAAACTTGGTTGCCAACTCATTGAATCTGGAAATTGATCGTGGAAGTAGTCTCGCGAACCACATTATCGCTATTTCTGAAAGTGTTAAAAGAAAGTTTCTGCACTTGGTCACGTCATTGGCTCGCACAGAATCCATCAGCCATTCGTATCTCATATTATGCTGCTTAGGGTAGGTTTTTCCTTCATAGACAGGCATTGACGACATGTTGAATCTCCTTGGGTATTCTACATGTAGAACATTATCCGTTAAAGGGGTATGGATTCTTGAGATTCCACAATCATCATTAGTCAAGCTTTAGTTTTCTCTCATCAATTGTCTGACCATTACCGATAAGTCCGACGTTTGGATGGGTGGCATCAAGCGGTGGTTGTGCACCACCTCACATGTATGGTCCGGTCAATGTCTGCAAGCCATTTCACGCCATCCTGGGCCACCATCTTCACGACGTGCATCTTGTACGTAGATTTCACCATCATCCCAAGGAAGAACCTGATCAGCATTCATTCGGACTCCATTATCCAAATTAACAGCAGCAGCTTCAGTTTGAATCCTAGCATGCATAGGTAAATTTCCTTCTACAGTGGAGGGACCAGCACTAATCATTCCTGGCAAACCACGATGGTCTATCTATTGACATCTTGAAGTTTCTACATGGTATCCATCAGTTGTGTGATGCCTATGTCTATGATATCCATCCGATGAGCTAGGGCTTTTTGACGTTGAGTAAGGAGTGGGATCCCTCCTAGCTTTGCCCCACTACTGATGATTGATTTGGTTCATCAAATCGATGGTAGTCTTAATTTGCTGACTTAACCGTCGACAACTTTCCATCGGCTCTCTTATTAAATTATGAAATTCAGCTCTGGCTGTAAAATCGATAGGATTTTGAATTTCAACTAGATCATCATTCACATTTGTTCGTCGATTGCTTGGGTCTACTGGTTGAATGCTTGCAGTCTCATTTGCATCCAAATTCTGAGTTGTAGATCTAGCATGTCTTACCATCATGAATCTCCTTATTTAGATTTCAACAAATATGAGTAGTATAAGCAACTTTATGAAGATAACAATGGATCTCCTAGGGGGATTTATCCAATCTAGTGGCAATAAAGGGGATTCTTACAGGCTAAGAATCAGGGTTCACAGTGAAGGCACTAAATATGTTTACAACCTAATTGGTCACAAACACCCAAGAATAGATTTTTGTAGAGAAGTGAATGAAGAAAGTAAAATTAAAAATGAGGTAAAAATTTAACTAACAGACTAATCAAAGCAATAATCAAGAACACAATAATTTATGGTGGTTCGGCGTTGTATGCCTACGTCCACTTTGAAGACTTTCTTTATTTATCCACTAATGATCTGATTACTGTAGCAAGAAATGGGAAAAACTTGATTACAATGAAGATTCAAATAACCAGTAGCATAAAAGTCCCCTATAGTGAACCATGCACCTGTATTTATAGGGAAAAATGACGAGATATTTCGCTAAGATTTCAGCAAAAAGCTCTCTAGGTCCATAGGGGCCCACCATAACAATCGGCATGTCTAACTCGACCATCAGGAATGATCGACCTAATTTTAACCGATCCTTTTCTTGTCTCCAATTTTGTGCGCTCATTTTTTGGGAGTCCCACATGTCTCTTGATGTTGCATCTAAAGTATGTAATCATTCTAACTTGTAACTTAGGAGATATGGATCGATCTTGGTCAAAATTGGATTATGCATTGGAATATACCGATCGTTTTTAGGACTTGGCTAGAACGATTGGCCAATAACGATCGGCCAAATGCTAAATACAACTTTACGACTGGTGTCATTTTGGTAATTCGCAATATTCATTTTGTTGATATCCTGGAAGTTTCAAATGGATTGGCCTTGTGGTTCTTGGGATATTGGGCTTTCTTCGATAACTTGAGCTATCTTATGGATCGTTCTTGATCGATCCATGCAAATCCTTGCTTCGTTTGTAACTTAAGCATATGAACTCCAATCGACTCCAAATTTGAAAAATAACTTCACGGGATTATGCCAGTTACTCCATGCTGACTGCATCTCGATCGGGTTCCGGTCCAAATCTACCCGACCATCATCTATACTATTGTACACAATCAATTCCTTTGGCTATTAACCACTCGTTTCCAACCAAGTCGATGATATCATGGCCTTGCCAAATAGCGGGATAACAACCGTCGAAGATTCTCTTTTTATACAATTATAATTCATTTATAAACACCATTATAGATCCTAAAAACATTTATAAGGACCCTTTTAAAATCTATGACTTATTTCTAAAAGTCATTTCAAACATCTTACCACTAAAAAAACTCTTTTATCTTTTAACTAATCTTCCTATTCGTTTTACAAAACATATTATATGATTCTCTTTAAAATAAAATTCTAATCTTTTACTTAGAACACTATTATATAATACTGAACAATATAAATGAATAAATATTAACTTTGAAACATTTTTAAATAATAATTAGTAAATTCCAAAATATCTTAAATAAAACAATAATAACTAATCTTCAACATTTTTACAAATACTAATAATTAATTTCCAAAACTTTACTAATGAATCAATATTTTAATTTCACATATTAATAAATTAAATAATAAATCTTTCAAAATATTAAAATATTGAATAACCACTTTAAAAAATTAATATTAAACATAATTACAATTCCTTGTTAAAAATCCATACTTAACTTTTCACTTAATTGCTTCCATATTTATAAAGCTATATTTATGAATCTCCTCTATTTTATGAAACTTCCTATCATAAATTCTCTTTATTTGTGATCCCTACTTATAACTCCATTCCTTTATAAATTTCACTTATTCTTAAAGTCTCATTCATAACATAATTTCAACTATTTTTAATCTTGCGCCATAGGTATAAATTTCTTTCAATTTATAAAATATTGTTTAATAATCTTAGTTTACCCTCACTTTCAATTTCCAAATAGAATCAACTATTTTCTAAAACAACATTCCACGTCGTAAAATAAATACACGTTTGATTCATTTTTCCCACCCTATCACATAATAGTAGTTTCCTTTTATTTATAAACACCGTTTATAAATCCATACCTTTTATTAACAAAAATACGATTTTACAAATCTTCACTTCATTTGTAAAATGTCCCTTTTATAAATTTATCACATTTATAAATCCCCACATTTATAAATAATCTTAATACGTGTGTATATTATACATATCACTTTATAAAAAATGACTAACAACTTTCTATACCAAATACATCCATCTTCTTTTGAAAACCGTATTACTTTCTTATAAAACACAGATTTATTCTTAGGATTTTGAAATCTTTATCCTCAGTTCAAAATTCTTATTTAAGAATTTTTTAAAACTATAAATTTATCATTTCTCAAAATCATACCTTTTATTTTAGAAAATTTATTTAAACATATATAATTTCCAAATAATTTGAAATTCCTTTTTTAATCAAATCATTAGTTCATAATATTTTAAAAGATCAAAGAGAAGGCCCAGTGCTATTAAATCACCAAATAAGAAAAATCATATACATTTCATCAATATGGCATCAAACTTATCATATATCACAATATAAATGATAATAAAATCAAAAGTGTGAGGAATCCTGTTGGATCCCTCCAACCTGTCCTCCTGCATCACGTACAGAATATAATCATAAAAATACAAATCAACCGCTTTGAGGCGGGATTCGTATTTAAAGGGTCATCTGCTCTTACATGGGAACATAATAAGGTCTCATCCGCTCCAATAGGCGGGAATATATCCAAAACAATAATATAAACTAGTAATCCATCCATACAAGCAATAACATTCAATAATAAAATATCCATGCATCTAATAATTAATTTTTATTCACCACATAAATTTTTCGATTAACCAAAAAGGTGAGACTAACTCACCGAAATTTATGTTGTCGCAGAGGCGTTTCACTTTTTAACTAAAATCAAATGACTTCCGATTTTAGCCCAAATTCTGACATTCTCTAAATTCATCCAAACAAGTTCCATAGTGAAGCTTTCGTCGTTATGAGTGCAACGCGAAAATCCACTCCTCAATTGGACCTTGTATGAAGGAGTTATTAAATTTTCAAGTTTCGATAATTAAATTTATAACTATAAACCAATAACATAATTTAACTTATAATTAACAACTTTACCCTCTATCCCAAAATTTAAATTGCCGCCTCCAGTACGTGTTTCACACCATGGCCGCAGGTTTACACTCCTCATTCTCCCTCTATGGTCGACGAACCTAAGCCATCACATCCACTCTCTTCCTCATCTCGATCTCCATCTCCCTGTCATCCTCACTACCCCGCTACAAGCCCCCCCTCAAATCGTGACCGAACCTACCATGCCACGTCTAGGCAGCACGGTCGCAACCCCACCAAAGCCCACCGTGACTTGCTGAACTCCAGCTCCGAGTGTGCCACTGCCGCTAACCCCAAATCCAAGCTCCAATACCAACAGTATCGCTTAAATTTCCATATCTATCAAACCATAGGTCATAAACATCCATGTTGCTTTATTGCAAACCGAGGAACCATGATTTTTTTTACGGCCACACTCCTCAAGGAGCATGTCGAAATGCATATCTTTAATTGAGATTCAAAGATCATAACTTTTATAAAGCTCATTCCTTTTTATTTCTTTTTTTCCTTACTGCAACACTTTTGAAACGAAAAGGAGTGGATGGTACTGAAGGGAGACAAGAAAGTATGCCGAGTATACAAAAAGTTAGATGATGGTGTGTGCGTATATATACATATGAAAATGTCTGTCTTTTTTTATGTCCAAAATTCTCGAACTCCAAATGAGGCGTGCCGCCTGGCGTTCTATATGTTATACCCCTATTACGAACACAAGGAACTAATCCTGAGAGCTATTTCGATCATACACTAATGATGGCTTTTCAAATCCAATTATATTATAAATTTTCAAAATTAATTCCTACGCATTTCGATCTCGCAACCACACACGATACATCCAACCATCATGAAATTCGACGGCATACTATAATATGCTATTACGGATCTAATGGAACATGTTTTGTCCTATTTCGAGATAGTGCCTCAGAAGGCTATTTCCACTCGTTAATTAAAACAAGTTATTTCAAAAACCAATTCAATCACTTTTAATTCCAAATTTAAAAGTTTACTATCTTCCTACTTATTCAAATAGATTTAGATCAACCTTTGAAATAATTTTCATTCATATTAAATTTAAGATTTAAAATATTAAACAATTCCAAATATTAAATTTAATAATTTACTTACCAAATAAATCGCTATATTTTGAAATCCAAGTTATTGAATTATAAAATTGGCTTTTCAATATTTAAAATCAATTAAATATTCCAAATTCAAATGACTAAAATTCTAGGTTGTTACATTCTCGCCTCTTAAAAGAATTTCGTCCCTGTAATTGCCAAGGCAAGTAAATGTCACTAATCAATTTACTTCTCAAAAACATTTTGTTGAAATGGATTACCAAATTCATTGAACCTTTTAATCTTTTGTAGTGAATTAGTTAAAACTTTTCCATCAATTCCTCCAAATCTTTCAATCATAATTAAAATTCCCAAAACCATCTAATACCATTCCAAGTTATAAAACCAAAACCCAAATTTTAGTTATTAAAAAAATTTCCAAAATTCTCAAAAAAATTCTAACGCCTTAAATTTTCGAAAATTTTTCGCCAGCATCTCCTTTGCGCGGCTCGATCGTAAAAATTCACAATATATATATATATATATATAATTACAAATATACATCTCATCTTCAAGGATGAGGCATCCCTTAGAGAAAAAAAATATAAAAGTACGATATGTAATCTGAGATGTGTACCTTATTTTATTATTAGCAAACATATACAACCTACATAATTCGAAAGCGAGCTCCAAATGCGAAGCATACGCCATCCGTACCTACTAATCACTCAATAAACAATGGGAACATGTACATAGAAAGTAGTATCGATATACATTTAAACTATACGATAATCATTTGCAAATATACCAATGTAACAAGAGAAACATAAAATATATAATCTTTATTCAATTTAATTCGTAACCATATCAATTTGCATCTTCTAATGTCAACATTATATTCATTTTCTACTAACATTTAACTTATTCGTTTCCAGTTTATTTACATTCAATTAATTAACATTCCTTTATTTAACAATCACTTTTTTTCAAATTCAATTGGTTAACATTCAATTTATTAAAGCTCAATCCATTTGCATTCAATTTATCAACATCAAACTTAAATCAAATACAATTATTCGCATTAATTTTACTTTCATAACATAAGTGCACATTCAGTTTTATCAAACAATATTCCAAACCATATCCTCTTCATCTTACAACTTAAGTTGAATTTCATTTTAAACTCAAACCCAAATCCATCTCATTAATTCATTTCATTAATCCCCTTAATTCATTTCAAATCCAATTCAATTTCATTCAACCTTTATTAAGTTAAACTCTATTTCATTTAATGCATTACTTAATTTATTTAACTTTATTTAAGTTAAAATTTTAATTCCATATCTCAATTCCAATCTTTCTTTTCTTATATATACCATTTCCAAATTATAAGTTCAAAATTTTATTACCTTATGTTTTCTCGAAACATTAAGATAAAAATTTCAGAAATTTAAACACCTAGTTTTATTTCAAATCATTTTGAAACCATATATATAAATAACTACTTTATATATCAAATTTCACTTCTGGAATCTAAAAAATTTGTTTATCAAAACAAACCTCAGTAGTAGCAATTCGTCACTTAGAAACTCGAAAATGAACGCCGATGATTTTGTAGTCATCACTAGAATTTTTTTCCCGCGCCCGGAGCAAGTTCAATGCTCTCTGTTCCCTTTAAATTCTATTTCAAAATACTTCTAATCGAAATATTTTCAAAATAATACTATTACATTTTCTCTAAAACTTTTTGATATTTTTTTCAAAATAAATGGGTTTTAAATCCTCAAATTCCTTGTTTTAAAACCGTTTCCATTTACAATTCATATCCATACGTATACTAATGCAACTTCATTTCCTTTCTATTTATAAATCACATTTATATAATCTCACTTCTTATGTAATATCATTCCACGAATGTTGATTATTTTAATTATAATCAATACTCTATAATTCATGCTTATTAATTTATTTTCTTATATATTTCAATTTACAAATGTTTATCTTTGTTTAAATTATAATAATAACAACTTTTATTAGATCACCAAAAAATAAACGAGAATAGTCAAATATTATCATTCGGTAAAAACCAAGCACACCATACATAACTATAATAATTTATGAAAAAAGTTATTCCTTTATATATGAAATATAATTTTGGTAAAATTATTTCATTTACCAATTCTCAAAACATTACTGTATGGGTTTGCCTTGTTCAAGTGTTTGGAAACCCCTATCGAAAATATGGTGTCCCATGCACCGACCAGAATTCATAAGTCACTCAACAGATAAATTAACACAATATAAAACATTTTTATATCACTAACAAATACACGCTCATACATATAATACTCTCAATACTCATAATAAGGCATTTCATTACCCTACCACTTTATGAGTTTCCCACCAAAGCCAAGGTTCTTGCTTAGCCTTCAGCTTTGATGCATAGGTAATGACCTGCCAATCCACACAATTCAAACTGATGATAAACCACACAGGTCCATTCTAAATTGAATGGAAAGATCGATGGTTATGGGAAAGAAAGAAAAAAGAAGAAGAGAAGGGAAGAAAAGAAAAAGAAACTAAAAAAGCATAGAATCCCACAATCGCAGCGGAACGATGTATAATACAATATCAATGATCTTTATAAAAAAGAAATTATTACATACCTACATCCATCAGAGTATAACAACAATCCACTATCATCGGCCTAGACAATTATAACAGCCTATCCTCACAATTGCTGATGATTCAACAACAAAGCAACGGAAAATAAACATATATGTGCATACGGCTTAAAGACCTCTAACTCGTCTCTTGAGCTCCAATGCATCCAAAGAAATCTGTAAATATGCTAGGTCTGACCCAAATTATTATAAAAAACACCCGAGTCAGTCTGGAAAACTAGCATGAGAAACACATCCAATTGGGTTTAAAATCCATAGAAATTGGAAGTATCTCTTAAGACCATGCTACACATAAACACGGAAAGGTTTTTATCTTACAATAACCAAAACATTTTCTATAGAAAATCCATTTATATTTTAATAATGTCTAGGGTCAAAGTAAAATACAAATATAGCTGAAATGCTTGCATCTTACATTTTAGCATAGTTGGGCACAAACTAACTCCGTACGATGCTTATTAGAGAATGGATTCCACACAATGACTAGGCTACTGGGGTACCACCCATCATAGTGCATCTCTAGATAAAATGACACCAAAGACCTCGCCTGGATCCCCTACCAACACGAGACCAGCCTTCCCTTTACTGGATAGTACCAAATATGATCACCCCTCCATTATTGGGCCCTAAAGCATAATGAGAGATAATAGCAACTCTAGATAGGGATGATCATACCCAACTTGGGAGTAATCCACTTAGCTCTACCACATGTACCGTGTTATAGTCATCCCGATTGATAAGGCTTGAGCTATGTTTTACCTTCGATATAGCACTTCTCACTAGGAATGCTAACACTGCCCTCCATGCAACAATGCAACATCAACATTCATCTGTATAAGTCGTTATAGGACTGAATAAAACATTTGAGAGACTTGACTCAAAATTTCATCGTCTTTAAGGTGTCTTCAGTTCGAAATGCACTTGTTGGATCGATGTGGTTTTCGAATAACATATCCGATCTCGGTCTCTTCGAAACAACATTCGATGATTCCTGATAAACTCAACCCCGGTTCTCTAGGAAATAAATAGTCAAAGATAAGAGCAGAGATCACCTCCTAACCGTTAGTGGATTGGTTTCCTTATCTTAGTCCTAGGAGAACGAAATAAGATTTATACGCATAGTACAACATCATCGGAGATGACTGTGCCATATAGCTCACGTGTTTCTCCTAAAAAATTCCTAATTTATGTTTTGGGTCCAATTCCGATAGTCGGTTATTTAGCTATCGAATAACAATTATTCAATCAGAAATTAAAATTCCATAGGGTGAAACAAACATTGGTTAAGCACCAAGCAACGCTAAGCCTTTTATGCAATCCTTCCATTAACTCAAATTACTTTGTAATATTTGTACCAAAATACTTTTGCAAAAGTTCATTCACAGTACTTAAATTTTCAATACTTGAAAAATATCCATAAACTTATCTCAATGGTATAAGTATATTCACCAACACCGAGGAATATTCTTTTTAGAACCATGTTACTTTCTTATAAAACACGGACTTATTTTTAAGATTTTGAAATCTTTATCCTTGGTTCAAAATTCCTATTTAAGATATATTATTAAACTATAAATTTATAATTTATCCAAATCATACCTTTTATTTTACAAAAATTATTTAAACATATATAATTTCCAAATCACTTGATTCTTTTGTAAATTAAATCAACAGTTTATAATATTTTAAAATACCAAAAATAAGGCCCAGTGCTACAAAGGCACTAAATTAACGAAATCATATACATGTCATCAATATGGCATCCAAGATATCATATATCACAATGTATATGAAAATAAAATCAAAAGTGTAAGGAATCCTATTGTATCCTTCTAACCTGTACCCTTGCATCACATCCAATATATAATCATGAAACTATAAATCAACTACTTTGAGGCGGTATTCGTATACAAAGGGGCATCCGCTCTTACATGGAAACATAATAGGGTCTCATCCACTCCAATAGATAGGAATATATCTAAATCAATAATATAAACTAGTAATCCATCCAAACAGTCAATAACGATCAATAATAAAATATCCACGCATCCAATAATTAATTTTTATTGACTATAAATTTTATAATTAACCAAAATGGTAAGATTAACTCACCGAATTTTTTTATCAAAGTCGAGGCATTTCGTTTTAGGATGAAAAACGAATGACATCTGATTTTAGCTCAAATTCCAATAGTCTTCAAATTCATCTAAACCAATTCCATTGCGATGCTTTCGTCGATATGAGTGCAACATAGAGATCGACACCTTGATTGGACCTCGTATGAAGGAGTTATTAAATTTTTAAGTTTCGATGATTAAATTTACAA
The DNA here is from genome assembly GCA_030765085.1 of Allium cepa. Lineage (NCBI taxonomy): Eukaryota > Viridiplantae > Streptophyta > Magnoliopsida > Asparagales > Amaryllidaceae > Allium > Allium cepa. The sequence goes on from CM060944.1 coordinate 242,946,809, forward strand.
TTATAAACTAATAAAATAATTTACAATTAACAACTTTACCATCTTCCTCAAAATTTAAATTACCGCCTCCAATACGTATTTCCCACCATGGCCGCAAGTTCACCTTTCTCGTTCTCCCTTTATGGTCAACGAACGACCAAGCCATCACCTCCACTTTCTTCTTCATCTCGATCTCGATCTCCCTGTTACACTCACTACACCTGTAACGACCCGTATTTTTGGTCCTCGAATTTGAATATTTAATTTGTTTAAATATTCAGATTTGAATTAAATCGGAATAAAAACTATGTTTCAAATTTGGAATTGATTTTTGATAAATATTTTCAGTTTAATTCTTAGAATTTTTCCATAATTTTTAACTTGGAAAATAAGTAAATTTTCCGTTTGACGTATTTTAGGGCAAACATTGGCATTTTAAGACATTACAGAATTTGCTAACTTGTCTATTTTTTTGTGACCATGTAACATTATTATATGTAATTTAACATTTTTTCGTCATTCATAGCTCGAATGCGGAGGCAATGTGGTGTAGTCGAGCACCGTAATCTATTCAATTTCAAAACAAATTATATATGTATATATGCACACACCTAAGTACATATTGAGTACAAACATCATCAACTCACTAACTTTTTATTTCCCTTTTTCCCTACCTTTTGCCTCTGTCTTTACCTTGCTCTTGTATCCTTTCACCAACAGTAGCCACTTTGCTTCCTTGTCCCCTACCTTTTATCTGATGTGTGTATATATACACATGTATACCCACAGAGACTTTCTTCCTTGCTTCAAGCTCATGTTCTTCATTTATTTGTTTTCAAAACATTTGTAAATATAGCCCATCCTCCTTTCAAAAATCACTACATCCCAAACCATCCGCAATTAGCCTAATCGTTCAACACAGAAATTGTTCGGTTTCGCGTATATTCAAAAATTAACAGTGCTCGGTTTTGTTGAGTATCGCTTGAGTTCTCGAAAAATTTCAGTAAGGAGGAAATATTGTGCTTAAATTACTAAATTTTATTCTATAGATCCGTTGAGAATTGATTGTTGTCCTCTGCGCTATTGAAGTCATATGGAAGCAGAGGTTTTTTGGGGAAGTTTCGATGCGATTCCGCATAAATGATCGATGATCCTTGACTTCTAGAGTGTTGGTTTATGGCTATTTGGTTTGAAGATAGGTCGATCAAGGTATGGAGTTGAGTTTGCAGATGAAAGGCGAGTCGATGGTGATATTTTGGTGGACTTTAGTGGTATAAGTTTTCTCAACCTATACATGGTTTTAGGTTCGACCAGTCGCGTTTTAATGCGGGAGGCCGGAAGGCAAGGCATTGGTGCCATCGTGTCGAGACAGGAAAGTCAAGCATGTGAGGGGTTTGGTTGCAGTGATGGGTGGCCGAAGCAGTCGTGCACGTTCGTGCAAATGGAGTTTCAAGCATTAGGAATGGGAGAAAAGACAAAGAAGGGAAAGAAGGAACTGTGTATTTTGGAGGCAGGGTTGGATGTTCAAGTGGGCTTTATGCCTTGGCCATTTCACTTAGGGTGAGAATATATATATATATATATATATATATATATATATATATACTTGTTTAATTATTCAAAGTATTAAAATTTAAAAATGAAATATCCTACTAATATGGAATCCGATTGATTCATGGATTTTTGCATTGTACTTGTATGAACGAGTACAACATTATAATGTAATTTACTGATAGCTTTGGACATGTAAAAAGTTATGACAAATTTCAATGAATTGAGTTTAAATTATGTTATTTAATTTAATAACGCCATTTAAATTTATATACCTTAATTATCGATGTTTATTTGGCTAAATAAAATACTATTGAGTTAAACTGGATCAAATAAGGTAATTGCACATCTGTTTAGCGGAATAAAATATCGTTTTGCTAATTAAATAAATTTGACATTTAATGAGCAGAATAAATCCCCGTTATGGTATTTTATAGATTTGGACATTCGATTATATATCGTTAATTGATATCCCGCTTTGAATAAGTGATATTTTACAAATGATGGTTAAGGGTTGGATTTACATAGTTGTAGATTATGTAAATATCTGTTGTTAACTTGAGAAGTTCAATTGAGTAATATGGTAGCATGTTTAAGTACCATAATGATCGTTAAGCCTCCTTCAAAATTAAAAACCGAATTATTGATTTGAAAGTTATTTTAAAAATAACTGTTTTTATTATAAGGTTTAATGATAATTATTATTTAGTAATAAGATTTAAAATTTTAATAACTTACTGATAATAATATTTCAAAGATAATTTCTAATTGTTTTATTATTGATTTAAAGTTAATTATTTTTATTAATATGATTCTTAAAGGTTATTTCTTAAATTTTGTTTAAAATGTTTAATTATTATTGAAAAGATATTTAATTATGGTTTAAAAATGTTTTAATTATATTTTTACTATTTATTGAAAATGATTATCTATACTTTAATTTTTAATTAAAGTTAATTAATTATATTCTTTTAATTATTTAATTATATTTATAAGTTAACTAATTATTATATGAATATTAGTTTAAGGTTAATTAATTACTGTTTTTAGTAACGTTTCAAAGTCAATTAATTATTATATTAAAATTATTTAGAAATTAAATTATTTATGCAATAATAGTGTTTAAAATTAATCAATATATTATTAATGAGATTTTATGTTATCATTTTCAATGAGATTTAACTTAAATAGAATAGAAGGATGTCTAAATAATAACTTATTGTTTAAAGCAGTTTGAAATAATTTATGGTTTACCAAGGGAATCTTATCAATGTGAAAGTTAGTAAATAGGTTTGTTAAAATATGGGAAGAGTTTTATAAATAGTTTTGGATATTTATAAAGGAATTTTATAAATGGGTTTCAAATATTTGAAAAGAAGAAGTTTTATAAATGGAGTTTTGGGATATATGAAAGATGTTTTAGAAATGATTGAGGATTTATAAAGAAGCTTTCCAAATAGATTTGGAAATATTTATAAGATAAAGAAATTTGGAAAGAGATGGTCGAAATTCATGGTGTAATTCAAGGGGCGGGGATTGCCTACAGTTTACTATGAATACGCTGAGTTAGCGACGTAACCATTGTGCTAGCTGCGATCCATAATTGATATTGAACGGTACTTTCCACATCTACTTTTAAGAGTTTTGTTTCAAGTTTCTAGGTTTTGAAAGTGAAATGGTTTGTGAATATACTTATGCCATTGAGATAAGTATATGGATATATTTTCTAAGTATCGAAAATATAATGGTTTGTGAATATACTTATCCCGTTGAGATAAGTATATGGAAGTGATTTACAAGTATCTGAATTGTGAATTTAAATTTATAAAAAAATATATTTAAATAGGCTTGGTGATTTCCATGGGAAATGTGATCTTGTATTGAATATTTGATTTTTTGATAGTTAAATAACCGACTATTAAATCTATGCCTAAATATGCAATCCTTCTTAATTTTGGCGTTTGGGAAATATTCCCTGCTTAGCGTCGAAGGATTTTAACTAGGGGAATATCTAAAAGAAACACGAGGATTATATGGTACACTTACCATCGGTGGTGCTATATACGTATAAACTCATTTTGTTCTTTTATGACAAATGATAAGGAGATCCGTCCACTTAAACGGTTAGGGGGTGATCCCCACTCTTATGTATTACCTGATTATATCCTAAAGAAGCGGTATTGAGCTTTTCGAAAATCGGCATGTGGTTTTGTGGATCACCTAGGAAATGGAAGAGTGTAATCGTTAAAGATGGCTTGAACCCATAACCAGTCCAAAAGCCATATACGGTTCTATGGTAGAGATTCGTGACATATGTAAGATGTTGGAAACCATGTGAGGTTTCGAAACCCGTTGGGATATAGGAATCCAGGTATGATTCCAAGATCTAATTGAGATGTGGGAATCCATGTGTGATTCTGAAACCCGTTGGGGTATTGGAATCCAAGTGGGATTCCATGATCTATTCTGATGGTGCTGTGTGAGATGGATTGCCAAACGTAGCTTCATCAGCGGGAATGACTTAAACCAGAGATATGAGGCATGACCAATAGGGTTGGCAAACCCATAGGATGTAGTCGGCTCATCCTAGATGTCACTTATAGTTGTTATGAATGCATGGGGTGATGCATTCGGTCTTAGCGAGACCGGCTACGTTTTTCCTATGGTACATCACTAGGGGAGTATGCTGCTTTGGAAGGATATCTTTGATCCTTGAGTAGGAGGACCATTCTTCGAAGTACTGAGGGCACCTCCATGGAAATCCAACACAATTAACTAACGTGCCTTATCGATTTTCGATTATATACCTAGTATTTTTGTGATGTACACACACAAGCATCATAGCTACTTGATTGTTATTATTTTCACCCTTAGACATTATTATAATATCACTGGATTTTCCAATATAAAGGTTTTTGGTTATCGTAAGGTAAAATCCCATCCGTGTTTATGTGCGGCGTGGTCTTACGAGATATATTTGTTTTGAAAGGTTATTTAAGCATTAAAAATCCATTTGATTGTGTTTCTCACACTAATTTTTCCAGACTGACCCGAACGTTTTTTCCTATAATGCTTGGGTCAGACCGAGAATATTTCCGAGTTTAGCTGGATGTTTGGAGCTTCAGGAGGAAAGCTAGGGCCCAACGTCTTATTCACGTATATGGTTATTTTCCGTTGCATTCATTGTTGTATCTAGCAGCAACCGTGAGGACATTTTTTATAACTATCTGTAACATCCCAAACTTTTGAATTCTAAATTCGGTAAATTATTTGAACTTTTGAATTTAATTTGAAAGTTTCAAATGAAATAAAATGTTATCAATATTAAATAGAAGAGAGATATATGGAATTAAATAAATAATTGACAGTTTAAACTTTAAATGATAATAATTAAAGAAAAGAACTTATAATAAAGAAGAAATTTTTTAAAACAATAAAATAAAATTGTAACAAAAAAATCATATGGTTATAAAAATGACCTATAAATACATATAAACTTGTATGAAAATTTTATAAACAAGAAAACATAAGTTGCAAGTGGAAATCATATAAACCAGGAAAACTTGGAAAAAAAATCTGTAAAAATAAAACCACATAGTACATATACAAATCAAACAACATATATATATATATATATATATATATATAAGTAAAGCAAGAGTGTACTTGCAAGAATTAAATAAGATTGCATGTTACAGGGAAGCATGATGCATTAAATGCTTTCAGACTCAGCCATAAACAAGATCACATCAGATTTGTTAAAGCATGGTCTAGTCTTCTTTTATATAACTCACTCCTGTACACAAACCCCTCCATATATATCTACACCCATGTGCCTCCAGTTTGTGCTAACAAAGAAAGAAAGAAAAAATATAACAAAGCCAGGAAAAAAGGATAGAAGTAAAACATCACCTTGTTTTACAGACCTAAGCTAATCACTCCAGTTTGCAAGACAACATCTCCATTCACTGTTATCATAAAGAAAAAAAAACTTTAAGTTAAATCCTTCTTTAGAATTTGAAATTTAGTTATGTTAAAGAATTAAGTAAGTAAATTACATTAAATATTTAAACCAGTTCATACAAATTTGTTGCAGTTAACAAATTTAAAGTCAAGCTAAGAAGAAAAAGGAAATACAGTTTCAGGTTTTGATTTTCAAACAAGAAAACTATCTCTGCTAGTTATACAAGTGAGTAAACATCAGTTTTTAAAAGCTTTAAGTTTAAATAAAAACAACAGTACAGGATTCATTGATAATATGGTTTTTGTATATGCTTTAGTTTTGGAAATAATTTTGTGTTGATCATTTGGGTTGCTCTGTATATTATGTTTCTCTGTTGTTTGTTACAGGTTGTATATTTTTCCAAAAAAAAAATTCAGATTATCTTCAACGAATCATTATAAAGCTTTGATTTTTAACAAAACAAGATGTCTAAACTCAAAATCAAGACTTTTAAATTTGTTTTAAAAACAAAATAGTGAACTATGCTCTGGGATCAAGTTTTACAGGCAAACAAGATTTTTTTTTGATAAATTTGATTTATGTAAAATGCTAATTCAAATGTATAACTTGAATCCTAACTGAAAGATAAGATTTCTAAAACTAGAATGGGAATTTTTAGTGATGTATGCTTTGAGCATTTCATAAATGAATAGGATAGGCTTTTTGATCAATTTCTAGTAATCAAATGAATTTTGGATGTTGTAATTTCGCTTGAAGCTAGTTTGGAACTTAATGACGTTAGGAAAAATGTTGAAAAATTTATCTATTGCAAGGATTTTGGAGACGAGATCAAATTAGGGTTTTAGCCCATGTTTTTGCATTGATCAGAAATTGGCTGAATCTGTCGTCGTGGGTGCATCGGACTAGATGAGACCGGTTGATGGAGGTGCGTGGTCGACAAGGGAAGCTCATGACAGAAGCACGTGAACTCCGGTGGTCTGTGTCGCCAACACGAGGTGGGTTATTGGATCAAACTTCTGTTCGAAGTTGGGTTCAATAGTGAAAATTCGAGTTTGTTAGTGATTTGGTATTCTGGGTGTTTGTGAGCCCTAGGTGGTTCATCACTGATGTGAAGAAGGTAGTGAAGTTGATCGGAGCTCGCCAGAACTCCGGTGCACGTGCACGAACCCATGATTGGGTATCAGTGTTATTTTTGGAGGAGAAGGATTTTAACTCGAAGAAAACATCGGGAAGTTTGAATGATGGCTCATGTTCGAACTCGTGTATTTTTTAGTATATCGGGTCACTTTTAAGATTTAGTTAAAAAAACATTGAAACTATCGGGTTGATTTTCTTTGAAACCAGAAGCAAACACGAGATTTTCTCGTGTGTGACCACTAGTAGGTATCGAGAGCAAATTATAAACAGATTTTACTTCAATTTTTTTTTTTCAAATTTTAGGACACTTTTAAAATAAGTTCAAACAAGGATTCAATTTGAAATTCTAAGCTAATGTAAGACTTAAGGAAATGTCTGAAGAAATTAATTTTAGTTTATTTCGTTTTAATATAACATTTTTATAAGGTTATTTATATTAAATAAATAATGTAATTTAAAAGAAAATTAAAGTAAAATGTTGTTTCAAACTAAATCTTAACCTTTAAAATGTGATAAAAGAAATTTATTGAACATGGTTTAAAAAGATAATCAAAGCAATTCGATTATCTTTTGGTTTACTTGAACGATTAATGATTTGTTAATATAACCTCTTAAGAAATAATCTTAGTTAATTAATTAATATTAAAGTTTAAATAAATTGATAATTAAGATTTAGATAACTAATTAAGGTCTAATCAACTGTAATTAATTGTAATTAATCATTGATTTAAGATTTCCAATGAAAGCAACTATGTAATAAATAAATTTAAACTACATGATTTATTTATCTAAATTTAAGATGCTTTGATTGTCCTTGATTTTTGTATGTTGGATTTATATTCCTATTATGTGATGAGATGCTATGAAATATTGAATGCTTTGAGCTGAGCTGTGATATTGGTATTACTGATGTATGATTTGTGAAAACCCGTTGGCCCATAAAACGGCATTTAAATTTCGATGTGATAGGGAGTCGGATTCCAGTTGGTTATCCGAAACCCACATAGAATGAGTGAATCTTCGTGAATGACATCCACATGTTTTAAAATTGACACTCACTATTCGAATTAGCCGGGGGAGGACCTTTGTGTCGTATAACCCATTTTGAATATGTGAGTCGACGTTATGGATAGCATTTGAAGACCGATGATGAAGACCGGATATTTCCGAGAACAATAGGATGACCTATCGATTGTCTCTGTACTGAGTTGCTCCGGTATAGAGATTCCCTATGTGACGGGAAGTCCGATCGGGATTGTGAATACCCAGATTTGAAAGGACTTCTTCGGAAGTGCCTTCAGTTCTGTTCGAACCCAGAACAGACTTGTATGGTTGTATGTCCGACATTACAAATTGAGATATAAAGCTGATTTCTTTCAAATACATATCTGTTGGTGGCGGAGAATTTATACTCTTAGCTTAAAACCTTTCTCCGAGACGTACGAGCTCAGAGGTTATGTATTTGAAGGTCATTAGTGATATACTCCCAAATTTGGTAATGTGGCATGCTGAGTGCTCCAGATCATTGTTGATCGAAGCATGGCCTTGTAAAAAGATTTGTGGACGAGACTTCGTCGAACCTCACAACCCGGTTATGGTCGAAACAAGAATCATGGCAGCAAGGTTATTTGGGGATAGCTTCCCCTGAGGGTATGTCCATTTTCTTCTGGATTATGAGTGGTATCATGGTATGGAGCCCAGATACTTACTTTGTGGTTGCTGCAAACTTATTACTTTGTAGTTGTTGGTTGAGAAGCGCTTTTGATAAAGGTTGGTAATGACCGGGAAGTGGCATACTCGTGTCAGTTGTTACATAGATATAGGGGTAACTCGGCCTTGTGTAGCAGAGATCCGGTTAGGATCCGTGGACGTCCTTCCAGAGGCGTTCCATTTTATATGGGAAGTTCCTTTGCCCGACCATTTGTTGGAAATCCAATCATCCAAATACGAACCCTTTACGGTTATGTTGTAGAACCTGCCATTTACTTATGGTGGTCACCACTGTTTAGATGGTAGCTATAGTAGGCATAGTTCGGAATGTCTATGCTGGCTAAGATTAATATTCTATTTTCGAAATGTTTTCTACACTATTCACTAGTAATAATATCAAGGAAATTTCCCCGTACCTAGTATATTTGACTATCATAAGAAGAAATCTCCTCCAATTCTGCGTTTGCATTATGTGTGTGGCGGGAGGTCTTATGGTAGTTCCATTTTTAAAAGCATAACGAAATCCTTTTGTAAATCTAGTTTCTTTAAAAGAAATTGTTTTTGTTTACTCATACCAGTCTCATGACTGATCCGGAGTTTATTTTTCCTTCCTAAACTCTGGGTGCCCATAATTTTCCACACGGGCAGTCTAGAAGCAGGTTATCTGTGTTTTGGAGCTAACTTGGATTTGAAGTCTTCTGGACGCTTTGGATTTGGAAATCTTTTGAAGTGTTGGAGTATTTGAAGACCTTGTCGAAGTTGAAGTATGTTGGAAACTTGTTGAAGTTTCTGTTGTTGTATTATTGTTGTATCATATTTGTATCACTCTAATATTTGGGATTGATGTTATATTGGATATTGTATCATGTTGTATCTGTGTTGATATATGATATTCATTTGTTTCCGCTGTTTTATACTCATCTAATGTTGTTATAAGTCCATCCGAACTGAAGTTTGATGTTCGAATCTCCGGCTTTCGAATGCAAGTGAGGTATTTGATGGCGACTTTTGAACGCTGGATTTTGGATCATGACAAGTGGTATTAGAGCTTAAGGTTGAGTAAGAACTTTAGCTACGGAGTATAACACATTAGATGGCTCATTAGAGATAGGGAGAAGTGTACCCTAGAATGAGTATAAACCAAAAGACCGAAACCCAAATTTTCTTGGTCTATTCCTTTTAAATTTTTAATGTTTCTTAAGATATCTTGTCCGTATGCCTAAATCAAGTTTTCTTACTATTAACAGATAGTCAGAATGAGCGGAAGAAGAGGACATGGTAGGGAACGGGGAAATACCACCGCAACTGGTCATGTCCCTACAACTGCAACTGTACCTAATCAATCTCAGCCGAATCTGGCTGATCTATATAAAAGTTTTTCGAGACTTGGTGGAAAGCCGTTTACTGGCAAGGAATCTGTTGTAGAAGCCCAAGCTTGGATCCGATCTTGCGAAAGAATTTTTAAAGGATTGAAGTTGGAAGATGATCAAAAGCGACTAATAGCTTCTTGGCAACTCGAAGAGGAAGCATCAGCTTGGTGGGAGACAGTTACTGTGGATGAGTCAGAAGATAAGTTTACTTAGGGACGATTTAAAGAAGTGTTTGCGTAACGATATATTCCATCTGCTGGTATCTCTCGAATGTACCAGGAATTCCTAGATTTGAAGCAAGGAATCTATCATTTGAAGAGTACTTGAATAAGTCTCGATTTGGTCTGGAACTAGTAAGTTCACCCTTGAAGAAAAATGAATGATTCATTCAGGGAATGAATAAGGAGTATCACGAGAGAATGACTGCCCACATTAAAGAATCTTTTTCAAACTTGATTGATATGGGTTATTGATATGCTACTCTAGATATACAGGAAGTTCCGAAAGGGAAGGGGAGTTCAAGTATTTCGAATAGGAAGAAAAGAAAATTCGAAGGAAAAAAACCGGTTCGAGGCAAGAAGAAGAAGAGGATTACTCAAGAAAATTCAGCCCGAAATGTTGTTTTTTTTAATTATCAGGAGAAAGGCCATTTAATAAATGATTGTGAGAAGCCAAAGCAACAAATTAAGAAGAATCAACTTGTAAAGGCAAGTTGGAAATCCAAGGAATGCTATTGTTATCACCAGCCAGGTCATGGAGTTAAGAATTGCCCGAAAAGAAACGAGCACAAATAGCGAAAGTGTGCGCAATAAATGATAACGCCTCAACTTCTAAGGCGAATGAAGGAAAGGGAGTTCTGGAGGGTAATCTTATTATCGGTGAAGAATTGTTAGAGTTTTATTCGACACTGGAGCTTCACATAACTTTATCTCCCAATAGATCGTAGACTAATTAAAACTTAAAATCAAATTTGTCGTTGAGCCTATTTGTGTGAAGAATCCAGTGGGTGGTCCTGCAAATCTTTGTCTATATTGTAGAAGGGTGCCTATCTCTTATTCTAGCCATAAATTTCCTATTAATTTTTATGTTCTCGACTTGAATGAATTGGAAATCATACTCGGGATGAATTGGTTATCGAAATACGAAGCCAAACTAGATTGCAGCAACCGAACGATGCAGTATTGATGCAGAATGTGAAGGTGATTGCCTACGTGGGTAGACAATTACGTCCGCACGAGAGAAACTACCCAACACATGATTTGGAACATTTGGTTGTTGCTTTCGCCTTAAAAATCTGGCGACATTATCTTCTGGGTGAAAATTTTGAATTATTCACCGACCACAAATCCTTGAAGTATCTCTTCACCCAAAAAGATTTGAATCTACGACAACAACGTTGGTTGGAATTTCCGACATCCTATGACCTAGATATTCTATATACACCTAGAAAGGCCAATGTAGTTGCCGATGCTTTGAGCAGAAAGCATGCCATTCTTGCTCATCTTGTTATCACTCCTACCCTTCTTAAGAAGATCACGAGCAAGCAATATGAAGATGAGTTTCTTCGGGGAATTTATAAAAGAATTTGCCAAGGAGAAGACACTAGTTTTGAGATGGATAATAGAGGATTAATAAGATTAAAAGGTAGGATTTGTGTTCCAGACTTCCCTGATCTGAAACGCGAAGTTGTAGATGAATGTCACAAATCAAAACTCAGCATCCATCCAGGAATTAATAAAATGTATCGTGATATCAAGAGAACTTTCTGGTGGATAACGATGAAAAGGGGCATATCGATTTATGTGAGTCGTTGTGCTACTTGTCAACAAATTAAAAGCGATCAAAAGAAGGTAGCCGGTTTACTTCAGCCTTTGGAAGTACCGAAATGGAAATGGGATCAGGTGTCGATGGATTTCATCGACGGATTGCCACGAACCAGGAAGGGAAATGAACCAATTTGGGTTATAGTGGACCGTTTAACCAAAACTGCTCACTTTATTCCACTGAAATCCACTCGGACTGCAGCAAGCTTAGCAAAGCTATATATAAAAGAAATTGTTCATCTCCACGGTATTCCGAGCAGCATAGTGAGTGATCGTAATCCGATCTTCACTAGTAGATTTTGGGAGGCATTCCAAACCGCGTTGGGAACAAAGCTGAACTTCAGTACTGCTTATCATCTGCAATCTGATGGGCAGACAGAAAGGGTTAACCGAATTCTAGAAGACCTATTGCGAGCTTGCATTCTTGATTTTGCTGGTTCTTGGGAGGACCATTTACATCTGGTAGAATTTTCTTATAACAATATTTATCAAGCCAATATTGAAATGGCTCCTTTTGAAGCTTTATATGGTCGTCCGTGTCGATCGCCTGTGTGCTAGATCGAATCAGGTGATAGACTCACCCTTGGACTAGACATGATTAAAGAAGCCACGGAGAAGGTAGATTTTATACGAAAGAAATTATTAATTTCTCAAAGTCGTCGAAAGAGTTATTATGACCGTCGAAGAAGAGATTTGGAATTTCAAGTTGGAGATTCTGTATTTTTGAAAGTGTCTCCGATGCAGGGAATATTGAGGTTTGGGAAAACTGGAAAACTAACACTGCACTATATTGGTCCTTTTCCTATTCTGGAAAGGATTGGTCCTCTAGCATATCGAGTAAAACTACCCAGTTGGTTATCTGGCGTGCACAATGTATTTCATATATCAAATCTCCGAAAATTTGAGCACGATCCAGATAGTATTATTGAGGAGGCAGCTCAACAGGATCTTGAGATCATTCCTAACTTGGCAGTAGAGAGAGCCGATAAAGATTGTAGATCGTGATGAAAAGCGATTGAGAAACAAAGTTGTGAAACTAGTTAAAGTTGAGTGGAGTGGCGATCCAAAGGACTGCACTTGGGAAACCAAAGAGAATATGAAGAAATCATATCCTAACTGCAGGGTGCATATTTCGGCATAAACTGGTAAGCCATTTCCTTATATTCTTCTAAGTTCGTATATTCTTTGTTTGTTTTTCTCTTTTTTTCAAATTTCGAGGATGAAATTTTCTTAAGGGGGATATTTGTAACATCCCAAACTTTTGAATTCTATATTCGGTAAATTATTTGAACTTTTGAATTTAATTTGAAAGTTTCAAATGAAATAAAATGTTATCAATATTAAATAAAAGAGAGATATATAGAATTAAATAAATAATTGATAGTTTAAACTTTAAATAATAATAATTAAAGAAAAGAACATATTATAAACAAGAAATTGTTTAAAACAATAAAATAAAATTGTAACAAAAAAATCATATGGTTATAAAAATGACCTAGAAATACATATAAACTTGTATGAAAATTTTATAAACAAGAAAACATAAGTTGCAAGGAGCAATCATATAAACCAGGAAAACTTAGAAAAAAATCTGTAAAAATAAAACCACATAGTACATATACAAATCAAACATCATATATATATAAGTAAAGCAAGAGTGTACTTGCAAGAATTAAATAAGATCGCATGTTAGAGGGAAGCATGATGCATTAAATGCTTTCAAACTCAGCCATAAACAAGATCACATCAGATTTGTTAAAGCATGGTCTAGTCTTCTTTTATATACCTCACTCCTGTACACAAACTCCTCCATATATATCTACACCCATGTGCCTCCAGTTTGTTCTAACAAAGAAAGAAAGCAAAAATATAACAAAGTCAGGAAAAAAGGATAGAAGTAAAACATCACCTTGTTTTACAGACCTAAGCTAATCACTCCAGTTTGCAAGACAACATCTCCATTCTCTGTTGTCATAAAGAAAAAAAACTGTAAGTTAAATCCTTCTTTAGAATTTGAAATTTAGTTATGTTAAAGAATTAAGTAAGTAAATTACATCAAATATTTAAACAAGTTCATACAAATTTGTTGCAGTTAACAAATTTAAAGTCAAGCTAAGAAGAAAAAGAAAATACAGTTTCAGGTTTTGATTTTCAAACAAGAAAACTATCTTTGCTAGTTATACAGGTGAGTAAACATCAATTTTTAAAAGCTTTAAGTTTAAATAAAAACTACAGTACATGATTCATTGATAATATGATTTTGTATATGCTTTAGTTTTGGAAATAATTTTGTGTTGATCATTTGGGTTGCTCTGTATAGTATGTTTCTCTGTTGTTTGTTACAGGTTGTATATTTTTTCCAAAAAAAATTCAGATTATCTTTAACGAATCATTATAAAGCTTTAATTTTTAACAAAACAAGATGTCTAAACTCAAAATGAGGACTTCTAAATTTGTTTTAAAAACAAAATAGTGAACTATGCTCTGGGATCAAGTTTTACAGGCAAACAAGATTTTTTTTTTGATAAATTTGATTTCTGTAAAATGCTAATTCAAATGTATAACTTGAATCCTAGCTGAAAGATAAGATTTTTAAAACAAGAATGGGAATTTTTAGTGATGTATGCTTTGAGCAGTTCATAAATGAATAGGATAGGCTTTTTGATCAATTTCTAGTAACCAAATGAATTTTGGATGTTGTAATTTCACTTGAAGCTAGTTTGGAACTTAATGACGTTAGGAAAAATGTTGAAAAATTTATCTATTGCAAGAATTTTGGAGACGAGATCAAATTAGGGTTTTAGCCCATGTTTTTGAATTGATCAGAAATTGGCCGAATCTGTCGTCTTAGGTGCATCGGACTAGATGAGTCCGGTTGTTGGAGGTGCGTGGTCGACAAGGGAAGCTCGTGACAGAAGCGCGCGAACTCCGATGGTCTGTGTCGCCAACATGAGGTGGGTTATTGGAACGAACTTCTGTTCGAAGTTAGGTTCAATAGTGAAAATTCGAGTTTGTCGGTGATTTGGGATTCTGGGTGTTTGTGAGCCCTAGGTGGTTCATCACTGATGTGAAGAAGGTAGCGAAGTTGATCGAAGCTCCCCAGAACTCCGGTGCACGTGCACGAACCCATGATTGGGTATCGGTGTTATTTTTGGAGGAGAAGGATTTTAATTCGAAGAAAACAATGGGAAGTTTGGATGATGGCTCGTGTTCGAACTCGTGTATTTTTTAGTATATCTGGTCACTTTTAAGATTTAGTTAAAAAAAAGATTGAAGCTATCGGGTTGATTTTCTGTGAAACCAGAAGCAAACACGAGATTTTCTCGTGTGTGACCACAAGTAGGTCTAGAGACCAAATTATAAATAGATTTTACTTCAATTTTTTTTTTCAAATTTTAGGACACTTTTAAAATAAGTTCAAACAAGGAATCGATTTGAAATTCTAAGCTAATGTAATACTTAAGGAAATGTCTGAAGAAATTAATTTTAGTTTATTTAGTTTTAATATAACAATTTTATAAGGTTATTTATATTAAATAAATAATGTAATTTAAAAGAAAATTAAAGTAAAATGTTGTTTAAAACTAAATCTAAACCTTTAAAATGTGATAAAAGAAATTTATTGAACACGGTTTAAAAAGATAATCAAAGCAATTCGATTACCTTTTGGTTTACTTAAGCGATTAATGATTTGTTAATATAACCTCTTAATAAATAATCTTAGTTAATTAATTAATATTAAAGTTTAAATAAATTGATAATTAAGATTTAGATAATTAATTAAGGTCTAATCAACTGCAATTAATTGTAATTAATCATTGATTTAAGATTTCCAATGAAAGCAACTATGTAATAAATAAATTTAAACTACATGATTTATTTATCTAAATTTAAGATGCTTTGATTGTCCTTGATTTCTGTATGTTGGATTTATATTCCTATTATGTGATGAGATGCGATGAAATATTGAATGATTTGAGCTGAGCTGTGATATTGGTATTACTGTTGTTTGATTTGTGAAAACAGATTGGCCCATAAAACGACATTTAAATTTCGATGCGACAGGGAGTCGGATTCCGGTTGGTTATCCGAAACCCACATCGAATGAGTGAATCTTCATGAATGACATCCACATTTTTTAAAATTGACACTCACTATTCGAATTAGCCGGGGGAGGACCTTTGTGTCGTATAACCCATTTAGAATATGTGATTCGACGTTATGGATAGCATTTGAAGACCGGTGATGAAGACCGGGTATTTGCGAGAACGATAGGATGAACTATCGATTGTCTCTGCACTGAGTTGCTTCGGTATAGAGATTCCCTAAGTGATGGGAAGTCCGATCGGGATTGTGAATACACGGATTTGCAAGGGCTTCTTCGGAAGTGCCTTCGGTTCTGTTCGAACCCAGAACAGACTTGTATGGTTGTATGTCCGACATTACAAATTGAGATATAAAGCTGATTTCTTTCAAATACATATCTGTTGGTGGCGGAGAATTTATTCTCTTAGCTTAACACCCTTCTACGAAACGTACAAGCTCAGAGGTTATGTAGTTAAAGGTCATTAGTGATATACTCCCAAATTTGGTAGTGTGGCATGCTGAGTGCTCCAGATCATTGTTGATCGAAGCATGGCTTTGTGAAAAGCGTAGCGTTGTGGACAAGACTTCGTCGAACCTCACAACCCGGTTATGGTCGAAACAGGAATCGTGGCAGCAAGGTTATTTGGGGATAGCTTCCCCTGAGGGTATGTCCATTTTCTTCTGGATAATGAGTGATATCATGGTATGGAGTCCAGATACTTACTTTGTGGTTGCTGCAAACTTATTGCTTTGTGGTTATTGGTTGAGAAGCGCTTCGGATAAAGGTTGGTAACGATCGGGAAGTGGCATACTCGTGTCAGTTGTTACCTAGATATAGAGGTAAGCTGGCCTTGTGTAGCAGAGATCCGGTTAGGATCCGGGGACGTCCTTCCAGAGGCGTTCCATTTTATATGGGATGTTCCTTTTCCTGACCATTTGTTGGAAATCCAATCATCAAAATACGAACCCTTTACGGTTTTAGCTGTAGAACCTGCCATTTACTTATGGTGGTCACCACTGTTTAGATGGTAGCTATAGTAGGCATAGTTCGGAATGTCTATGCTGGCTAAGATTAATATTCTATTTTTGAAATGTTTTCTACAATATTCACTAGTAATAATATCAAAGAAATTTTCCTCATACCATGCATATTTGACTATCATAAGAAGAAATCTCCTCCAATTCTGCGTTTGCATTATGTGTGTGGTGGGAGGTCTTATGGTAGTTCCATTTTTAAAAGCATACCGAAATCCTTTTATAAATCTAGTTTCTTTAGAAGAAATTGTTATTGTTTACTCATATCAGTCCCATGACTGATCCGGAGTTTATTTTTCCTTCCTAAACTCTGGGTGTCCATAATTTTCCACACGGGCAGTCTAGAAGCAGGTTATCCGTGTTTTGGAGCTAGCTTGGATTTGAAGTTTTCTGGAATCTTTGGATCTGGAAATCTTTTGAAGTGTTCGAGTATTTGAAGACCTTGTCGAAGTTTAAGTATGTTGGAAACTTGTTGAAGTTTCTGTTGTTGTATTATTGTTGTATCATATTTGTATCACTCTGATATTTGGGATCGATGTTATATTGGATTTTGTATCATGTTGTATCTGTGTTGATATATGATATTCATTTGTTTCCGCTATTTTATACTCATCTAATGTTGTTATAAGCTCCATCCGAACTGAAGTTTGACGTTCGAATCTCTGGCAGTCGAATACAAGTGAGGTATTTGACGTCGACTTTTGAGCGCTGGATTTCGAATCGTGACACTATCCATGATTAATAGGTTAGTATACTCTGATTTATGTCTGTATATACATATATTGCAGTTTTGTTATTGTGTAAAGATTTTCTATATATATTATAGATCATTCATTCCACCGTGAGATTCTATGTTGTTATTCTTCTTCTTGTCTTCTTGCTTCTTTCTTTTCCCTAACTATCCACCTTTCCTTTCAATTTTGGTTGGACATGTGTGGTTTATTGTTAGCTTAAACTATACAGAAAAGAGGGTTGCTATAGTTGGTATCATAGCCAGGTTGAGCGAACACCTAGCTTGGTAGGGTTGACTCATTTGAGATAGGGTAAATGAGACCCTAAGATGAGTTTCAGATTGTATACATAAGAACGCGTATTTGTTATTTCATAGAAATGTTTTATATTATGTTGTTTGATCTGTTGAGTGGCTTAAGAAATCCGATCGATGCGTTTGGCCAATGTTATCGATAGGGATTTCCTAAACACTTGAACAAGACCAATTGACACAGTACTGTTTCAAAATGTGTAAATGAAATAATTTTATCCAAAAGTATATTTTATATATAAAAGAAGTATCTTTCCCAAAAAATTATTATAGTTATTCTTTGTTGTGCTTGGTTGTTAGGAATTGATAATATTCCATCATTATCATTTAGGATTTTCTTTAGCTATGCTTTCCAGTGCTGAGCATTGACCATTATTCATTAATCTTATCTTAAATCTTCTTTTTTGAAATCTGGATTGGGTAGATAGGAATTTTGGGAAAATTGAAATGAATACCTTACGTATTAAGTTTCACAATTTGAATATACGAAGTTCGTTGATAATGTTGATTTGAAATTTGATTTCTAAGGGTTGTTTATTTAAAAGAAAATTTAAGTATTTTAAAATAAATATTTTAGAAACGATTTTATATTAAAGTTGATTTGATAAAAGTTTAGTTTTAATAAATGTCGCTTTATTCGATGGAATTTGGAATATTTTGAAATTAGTATTTTAGAAATGATCGATATAAATAGTTGGTTGTTTAAAATTGGAGTTTTATAAAATAATTTTATTAAAAGAAAACTTAAATATTTTTGAATACTTGAAGAAAATCTGTATAACGAAGTTAGAATATTTTTGCCACAAATATTTGAGGAATGATTTCCTTTAAAGGAGATACTTTATAAATTTGATTTATAAGAATGTGTTTTACAAATAGACCAAATTTAAGGATTTAAAACTCGGTAATTTTAGGAAAATGGCTTAGCAGGTTTAAAAGATAATAACAATATTTGAAAGTATTTTTGGGACAAAGACATTTCTAAGGTTTTCAAGATGATATAAGCACTGAACTCACATTCGATCATTGGGAAATAATTCCGACGATGATTGCAACGCCGTTGGAGTTCGTTTTTGAATTTCTAAGTGGAAACTTTTCTACCAGTAGGATCTTGCTATATAATTGTTTTGATAAAACAAATTTTAGTCTAATTCCAAAAGTATGATTTGATTTACCACAGAGTAAATACGTATATAATCATTTTAAATATTTGTGGAAAGGAAATAATAGTTCTGTTTGAGATAGTTTTGGAGTATAAATGATGTTGGAATTGGTAATAATAGTTTACCTAAAAATATATTAAAGTTTAAGCTCTTTTAGAAAAGAGAATTTTAAAGAAAAGGTATATTTCGTTAAATTGGTTCGGGGAAATAAGTCCTGATTTGTATTGTGATAATCGGAATAATCTTCTAAGTGACGATTAGATGTTACTTAAGCGAACTACATTGTGCACTTGGTAAATTATTCCCTTTGTCATTGTACCATCGGGACAAGTTCAAATCCAAATGAATCCAAAGTTGGAATTTAATATTTCATTGAAATTGTTTAGATGGAATTATATATATGATATTGTTTCAAAACGGGGATTTGAAAGTAATAAAAGTGTTTTTAAATTTACTGGTTCAAGTGGTTCGATAATAACTAAAAATAGGCATGAGATGTGCCCAGATGGTAGACACTTCTCTAAGTATTATCCTTCTTGTAAGCATTGTATGATACTATTTGGTAGTACCCATTTCCTTGGTATAATTTTCGAGGTTATCCGGGCTAAATATATATATATATACATGCATACATATATATATATATATATATGGATTAAAATTTTAGTGTATTTTTAAAAAGAGGTTCTGATTAAAAGCCCAGGTGTTTAAAATTCTTAAGAGAATTCAAAATAAAGGTTTGAATTACATTTTTTTATACCCATAGGGAAAGATAGGGAATTTCATAAGTTTTACAAATTAAATGGAGTAGTATGAGATGTTTTCATAAATATTTTAGGTGGAATAGAATCGATATTAGGAATAACCAATTAAATAAGTACGTGGTATGGATGTAGATCATTTCTTTTCCATATAATTGATCTAACATTCGAGTACAAGGCTTTGAGATGTTTCACACCGTTCCAAATAAGGATTTATTACTCGATTTTTGACGAAGAACACTGGATGAGGGTTTTTGGTATGGGAGCAAAGTTTTCTATCATAGTTACAGTTATGTAAGGAAAGCATAAGTTCCTAATCAGGTAGCCTGATCAGAGTCCGTACTAGAAAATCGGATGAGCGATGCTAGTTTGGAAGTGAGGTTATGTATTCTTGTAGTGATCGAATCAGAATTAGTATATGAAGGATCTATGAACATCTTATGGCTTACATATAGTATTGGGTGTTCTTGTGCTGGAATTTCGAAGACGAAATTCTTTTTAATGGGGAAGAGTGTAACGAACCGTATTTTTGGGTCCTCGAATTTGAATATTTAATTTGTTTAAATATTTGGATTTAAATTAAATTATAATAAAATCTATGTTTCAAATTTAAACTTGATTTTTGATGACATATTTTAAGTTTAGTTTTTAGGATTTTTCCATAATTTTTAACTTGGAAAATAAGTAAATTTTCCATTTCACGTATTTTTATTGCGAATGCTAGCATTTTGAGACTTCACAGAATTTAATAACCTGTCTATATTATTTTTATTTTATGATCGTGTAACATTATTATATATAATTGTACACTATTTTCCGTCATTCGTAGCTCGAACGCGGGTGCGTGTGGTGTACCTGGGCACCATAATCGATTCATTTTCAAAACAAATTATATGTGTATGTTTGCGCACACCTAAGAACATATGAAGTACAACCATCGTCAGCTGAGCCAACTTTTGATTTCCCTTTTTCCCTACCTTCTGCCCCTGTCTTTCCCCTGCTCTTGTTTCCTTTCACCAACAGCAGCCACTGTGCTTCCTTGTCCCTCTGCCTTTTATATGATGTGTGTGTGTACACACATTTATACCCACAGAGACATTCTTCCTTGCTTCAAGCTCCTGATCTTCATTTTTTGTATTCAAAACATTTGTAAATATAGACCATCCTCCTTTCAAAAATCACTACAGCCAAGACCATCCGCAATTAGCCTAATCGTTCCACATAAAAGTTGTTCGGTTTCGTCTCTAGTATTTTTAGAAATTAACGGTACTCAATTTTGTCTAGTGTCGCTCGAGTTCTCGCCAAATTTAAGTAAGAAGGAAATATTGTTCTTAAATTACAAAAAATGAATTATCATGATCCGTTGAGAATTGATTATTGTCGTGTGTACCATTGAAGTCGTATGGAAGCAAAGGATTTTTATGGAAGCTTCAGTGTGATTCCGCATCGACAATTGATGATTTCTAGGATTTTAATTTATGACTGTTTGGGTCGCAGATAGGTTGATCGAGGTATGGAGTTTAGTTCGCAGATGAAAGGAGAGTCGACGGTAAGATTTTGGTGGACTTCGGTGATATAAGTTGTCGTGACATGTACGTGTTGGGTTCGACCAGTCGTGTTTTGATGTGAGGGGCTGGAAGGTAAGGCATTAGTGCCATCATGTTAAGGCTGGGATAATGGGCACGGTGAGCGGTTTGGATGCAGTGAGGAGTGACTAGAGCTGTCATGCACGTGCACATTCATGCAAATGTAGTTCCAGGCATCGGAAATGGGAGAAAAGCGAAAGAAGGGGAAGAAGGAACTGTGTATTTTAGAGACGGTTTGGAAATTCAAGTGGGCTTTAGGCCTTGGCCGTTTCATTTGGGGTGAGAATATATATATATATATATATATATATATATATATATATTAACTTGTTTAATTATTCAAAATATTAAAAATTAAAAATGGAATATCCTACTCATATGGAATCTGATTGACTTATGGATTTTTGTGTTGTACTCGTATGACATTATAATGTGATTTATTGATAGCTTTGGACATATAAAAATTTATGACATATTTAAAAAAACCGAGTTCACTTATTTAATATAATAATGCCATTTAAATTTATATACCTTAATTATCGATGTTTCTTTGGCCAAGTAAAATACAGTTGAGTTAAACTTGATCGAATAAGGTAATTGGTCGTCTGTTTAGTAGAATAAAACGCCGTTCCGCTAATTAAATAAATTTGACATTTAATTAGTAGAATAAATACCCTTTCTACTATTTTTTAGATTTGGACATTCGATTATATATCGTTAATTGATATCCCGCTTTGAATAAGTGATATTTTAACCAATGCTGGTTAAGGTTTGGATTTACTTACATAGTTATGATTATGAAAATATCCGTTATTAACTTAAAAAGTTAAATTGAGTGATATGGTAGCTTGTTTAAGTACCATGATGATCGTTAAGCGTCCTTCAAAATTAGAAAATCTAATTATTGATTTGAAAGTTATTTTTAAATTAACTATTTTTATTATAAGGTTTAAAGAAAATTATTATCTAGTAATAAGATTTAAAAACTTATTGATAATAATATTTTAAAGATAATTTCTAATTGTTTTAATGATAATTTAAAGTTAATTATTTATATATATATATATATGATTCCTAAAGGTTATTTCTCAAAATGTTGTTTAAAATGTAGAATTATTATTTAAAAGTTATTTAGGTATGGTTTAATTATATTTTAATTATTTATTTAAAATGATTATCTACACTTTAATTTTTAATTAAAGTTAATTAATTATATTGATTTAAGTAATTTAATTAATTATTATATTAATATTAGTTTAAGGCTAATTAATTATTGTTTTTAATAACGTGTTAAAGTCAATTAATTATTACATTAATATTGTTTTGAAATTAACTTATTTATACAATTATAAAATTAATTACTATACTACTAATGATAATTTAAGTTATTATTTTAAATGAGATTTAATTTAAATAAAATAGAAGGATGTTTAAATAATAACTCATTGTTTAAAGAGGTTTTAAATAATTTATGGTTTACCAAGGGAATCTTATCGAAGTGAAAGTTAGTAAATAGGTTATTAAAATATGGAAGAGTTTTATAAATGGTTTTGGATATTTATAAATGAATTTTATAAATGGGTTTTAAAGATTTGAAAAGAAAATGTTTTATAAATGGAGTTTTGGGATATATAAAATGAGGATTTATAAAGAAGCTTTCCAAATTGATTAGGAAATATTTATAAGATAAAGAAATTCAAAAGCAGAAGGTTGATATTCATGGCGTAATTCAGGGGCATGGATTGCTTACAGTTTACTATGGATTCGCCGGGATAGCGACGTAACCAATGTGTATGCTGCGATCCAGAGTCGATATTGAACGGTACTTTCCACATCTACTTTTAAGATTTTTTTTCAAGTTTCTATGTTTTGAAAGTGGAATGACTGTGAATATACTTATGCCATTGAGGTAAGCATATGGATATATTTTCTAAATATCGAAAATATAGTGGTTTGTGAATATACTTATCCCGTTGAGATAAGTATATGGAAGTGAATTCCAAGTATCTAAAATGTGAATTTAAAGATCTATTTGAAGAGGCTTGGTGGTTTCCATGGGAAATGTGATCTTGTCTTGAATATTTGATTATTTGATAGTGAAATAACTGACTATCAAATCTTGGCCTAAATATGTAATCCTTCTTAATTTTGGTGGTTGGAAAATATTTCTTATTTAACACCTAAGAATTTTAACTTGGGGAATATCTTGAAGAAACATAGGGATTATATGGTACAGTTACCGTCGGTGGTGCTATACTATACGTATAATCTTGTTTTATTCTTCTAAGACAAATGATAAGGAGATCCATCCACTTAATTGGTTGTGGATGATCCTCGCTCTTATGTATTGTCTGATTATTTCCTAAAGAATCGATATTGAGCATTTCGAAAATCGGCGTTTGGTTTTGTAGAGCACCCGGGAAACGGAAGAGTGTGCTCGTAAGAGATGACTCGAAACCTTAACCACTCCAAAAACCAAATACAGTTCTATGGAGGAGATTCCTGATATATTTAAGACATTGGAATACATGTGCGGTTCCAAAACTCATTGTCATATGAGAAACTACTTGTGATTCCAAGATCTAATTGAGACGTGGGAATCCATGTGTGATTCTGAAACCCATTGGGGTATTGGAATCCATGTGGGATTACATGAACTATTTTGATGGAGGTGTGTGAGATGGAATGCCGGATGTAGCCTCATCAGTGGGAATGACTAAAACTAGGGTTAGGAGGCATGGCCAGTAGAGTTAGCAAACCCATAGGGTGCAGTCAGCTCCTCTTAGATGTCACTTATAGTTGTTATGCATGCATGGGGTGATGCATTCGGTCTTAGAGAGACTAACTATGTTTTTCCTATGGTACATCATTAGTGATGTATGCTGCTTTAGAAGGATACCTGTGATCCTTGTGCAGGATGACCGTTCCTCGAAGTACTAAGGGCACCTCCATGGAAATCTTATACAATTAGCGAACGTGCCTTATCGATTTTCGATTATATACCTAGTATTGTCGTGATGTATACTCAAAAGCACTACAACTACTTGATTATTATTATTTTTTCCTTTAGACATTATTATAATATTATTGGATTTTCTGATATAAAAGTTTTGGTTATCGTAAGGTAAAAACTTGTCCGTGTTTATACACTGCATGATCTTACGAGATTCCTTTGTTTTGAAACGTTATTTACATGTTAAGAATCCATTCGATTGTGTTTCTCACACTGGTTTGTCCAGACTGAACCAGGCATTGTTTTCCCATAATGCTCGGCTCAAACCAAGCATATTTTCAGGTCAAGTTGGATGTTTGGAGCTTCAGGAGGAAAGTTAGGGACCAGAGACGTATTCACGTACAAGGTTATTTTTCCATTGCATTCATTGTTGTATCTACCTGCAAGTGTGAGGACAGGTTGTTATAACTGTTTGTGCTAAATAGGTTAGTATACTCTGATTTATGTTTGTATATACATATATTATAGTTTTGTTTTTGTGTAAAGATTTGCTATATATATTATAGATCATTTACTCCTCTATGAGATTTTATATTGTTATTCTTCTTCTTGTCTTCTTTCTTCTTTCTTCTTTCTTTTCCCTAACTATCCACTTTTCTGTTCAATTTGGATGGGACATGTGTGGTTTACTGCCTGCTTAAACTGTACGGAAAAGTGGAACGTTACAACCCTGCTACGAACCTTCCCCAAATTTCCAGCGAACAAACCATGCCGCATCCAAGCAGCATGGTTGTGCCCCCTCCCATCTAAAAGCCTACTCCGACTTGCTGAACTCCAACTACGAGTGCGCCACAACCCACTAACCCCAAGTCTAAGCCCCAATACCGATATCATCACCTAAATTTCCAGATCTATCAAACCCTAGGTCATAAACTTCAATGATGCTTTACTTTAAACTATGGAACCTTGAACTTTTTTGTGATCACACCCCTCAAGGAGCATGTCGAAATGATGATCTCTAAATGAGATTCAAAGATCACAAATTTTATATTTTAAAGCTCATTCCTTTTTTTCTAGTTTTCCTTGCTACAAAATTTTTAAAATGAGAGGAAGAGGATGGTAGGGGAGACAAGAATGTATGACATGTGTACAAAATGTTGGATGGTGGTATATACATATATCATTATTTTAATTAGATAATGTCTATCTTTTTAAATGTTCGAAATTCTTGAACTCCAAATGAGGCATACTGCCTGGCGTTCTATATGTTATACCCCTATTACGAACACAATGGAACTAGTCCCAAGACCTAATTCGATCATACATAGATGATAACTTATCAAATCCAATTATATTATAAATTTCTAAAATTAATTCCCACGCATTTCGATCCTGCATGCCCACACAATACATCCAATCATCATGAAATTTGACGACATACTATGACATACCATTACGGATCCAATAGAACTAGTTTCTTCCAATTCCGAGATCGTTCCTCGAAAGGCTATTTTCACTCGTTAATTAAAAACGAGCTATTTCAAAAATCAATTTAATAACTTTTAATTCCAAATTTAAAAGTTTACTATCTTCCTACTTATTCAAGTAGATTTTAGATCAACATTTGAAATCATTTTCATTCATATTAATTTCAAGATTTAGAATATTAAACAATTCCAAATATTAAATTCAACAATTTAATTACCAAATAAATCGTTGTATTTTAAAATCCAAGTTACTAACTTATAAAATTGACTTATCAATATTTGGAATCAATTAAATTTTCCAGATTCAAATGACTAGAATTCTTGGTCGTTACAGTGATGGATCTGTATAGATCCATCACTTTGATGGATTTTGTTGTTGAATTTCAATGGTGGCTTTTCTTTTGCCTTGTGGCTTTGGTTGTACTTTGTTCCTGGACTTTGCTGTTATCTCTTTAGGCTTCCTGCCTTGATAACTTTTAAGTCCAACTCTGCAAAGTTCGCCTAAATACTGCCTGATCAAAAGGCTGGATAAGACTTGCCTCCCAAAGTTCATCTTGTTTCCAACACAATGTGCTTTGAATCAAGACAAGTCAATATTACCATAGCAAACCCCAATCCATGCTTCAAACAGTTGTTATCCTTCCCCGGACCATTTTGGTGAAGTGATGTGTCTTTGGCTGTTCGTTGTGACATTTCGTTGATATTTAATACTATAAAACTGGAGCGTGCTCTAATGATTGTCCCCCAAAGTTTAGTGACTCTAAGCTTGTTCCTTTTCTATATTTTGCAGGTTTGGATCTAATGTGTTTGATTCTAACTATTGAGTGCTAAGTATGCGCACACACTTTGGTGTTCCTTCATGTTTTGATTTCATGTGCATGCATACACTTTTGAAATTCTCATGCACATATGTACATACATTCATGCACACACATTCGACATGCATTATTAACTTCTCTTTTTCCCTTTTTTATAGTTCGGTGTCGATCCCTGATTATGGATTGTTGCTGATCCAACACTTGAGAATAGGTGAGTTTTCTACCTATTATCTTGGGTTCAGGGTGCTTTATAGCTTGAACCCTTACTTAAACTTTCTCACTTTTTCTTTGCCACCGGGCTTGAGCTTCATATTTCATTAGACATCTTGCTACCAAATTGGAGCATGCAATGATGCTTCTTATCCTTTACACCGTTGGTCATCTTGACCTCCAAGTTCGACCGCCTCTTTCCTTGCTGTAGTTGAATCTGAACCATCATCTCAAGCACGATCTAACACTTAAACTTGAACCAATGCTTGAACCGATTATCTCCTTCGATCTCCAAAGCTTCTAGGTAAGTGAAGATGTTGGTGGCGAGCTTGAACGAGCTTCACATTGATGGCCGCTATTGGATTTAGAGGATAAAGCGGAAAAAGGTGAAAATCCATCCAAGGGTATTGGTCGGTATCGATCCAACCCTTGGCGGATTTTGGACTTCAAACTCACTTGAGCGCTTTGAAATATTAACTAACACCCAAGTTTTTCCAAACAGCATCTCCTGAGTTCCAAGGTGTTATCAATGCACAACTAATGATGTGGAGCCTATTAGGACGGTCAACGTGATCACTTTAGATAATATTTAGATTTTCAAATGAACCGTTGGACAACATTGGACATTGACACTACACAACACTACACAACACTGTAGTCAGCATCATATCATACGAGCTTTCATTATGGCCTGGGAACACTGTAACCTTCCCAATTTGGTCCTAATGCCCTATCCACTATATCCTTTGTATTGGCCATTACTCACCACAATACCAATTCTCCTTTGCAGAAGTTTCTTCCTTTATGTCTTGCATTGTAATTCGTTGCCATCCTTTATCGTTATGTGGCCGCTACTACTTCCGCCTCGTCCCTTCTTTCCTGGAACTAGGGCAACTTATTTAGTCTTTAATTCTTTTCTATGGTATATGATATTTGTTTGTGTGATGGGACTTCTACTTTGATAGGTAGAATGACCTCATATCCATAGGTTGGTGAAAAAGGAGTGTGGCCTGTAAGAGCTCTAGTTGAAGTTTGGTAAGCCCATAGCACTAAAGTGAGTTCCTCCGCCCACCATCCTTTAGGTTTTTCTTGAGCGGTTTTTAATGGTTTTTTTGCTGCTTCAACTTGACCATTCGCTTGTGGATGAGCGACTGAGGAAATTTATTTTATAATGCCATTATACTCGTAAAGTTCCATAAATTCTTTGCTTTCAACTGGGTACCAATATCAGAAATTATTTTGCGAGCTATTCCCTAGTGATTATGCTCCTTACTACAACAATGACTATCTTCTTGCAGTAACCACGGCTAGGGGTTCTACCTCACCCATTTAATGAAGTAATCCATGGCCACTATGGCATACTTTGCTCCTACATTTAACATTAGAAGAGGTTCTATCAATCTATCCCCCATATGTCGAATGGCCATGGGCATGCGAGTGGGACGAGCTCATGGGATTGTTATCTGTGGATACTGGAAAATCGCTGACACCTGTCGCACTTTCTTACATATTCCTTCACATCTTAGAACATGGTAGGCCAATAATAGCCGTGTCTTAGCACCTTTTTTGCTATTTTGTTTCCCCTAGATAGATTTTCACGTTGGCCCTCATGTACTTCCCTCGTGACCCATACCCCCTCTTTCTTGGAAAAACACCTAAGATATGGGGTGGAGTACCCTCTCCTGTATAATGTGTCATCAAAGAAGGAGTAGTATGGAACCTACTATCTTATCTTTTGATCCTCATTTCTAGTTGGAGGTGACAATCCATTTAATAGGATTGTTTGATGGGAGTCACCTAGTTATTGTCCTCGGTCTGTTAAGGTGGGAGCCCAATGGCGTGTTGCTTCTAGCTTTTCATTTTCTCCTGATTTTGTGTGCCTTGAAAGGCGGCCTGTCAAGCTCGGGTTAGGACTAGTATTTGATTTGATTATGTTATACTTGGATCTGCTTGATGCCCAATTGGTACTCCCTTCATTTCATTGGCCACTTTGGTACTAACTAGTTTTGCTAAGATGTCAGTGGATGAATTTCTTTCAATGTGAAATTTAATGTGGGTTACCTTCATTACCTAGGTCATTCATAGGCCTACGTAGAGAGCCTTATATTTTTCTACATTATTGGTTACTTTGAAACCGAGCTGCACTGCTTCATGCAGCTTTTGTCCATTTGGAGCGATCAATACACATCCAATTCCTGCCCCTTGTTCATTCGATGCTCCATCTATAAACAACTGCCAGAGCTATGGGGTGTTTACTTCTCCCTCTAAATGGGGTTCAACTGGAAAAGTACATTTTACGATGAAGTTTGCAAGTGCTTGGCCTTTGATTTCCCTACTAGGAAAATAGGTGATGTCATACTGGCTAAGCTCTATAACCCATTTGAGTGGGCGATCCGATGTCTTTGACATCTATAGCATTTACCTAAGAAGTTTGTCTATAAGGACTTTGATGGGATGGATTTGGAAATAGGGCCCTAAATTTCTTACTATCGGGAGCAGGTTATACGTAAGCTTTTCAACAACTGAGTAGTTTAGCTCTGTCTCGAACAACCATTTACTTGTGATACAAATGGGCCTTTTCCTCCCTTTATCCTCTCATATTTGCAACAGTAATGCTTGATCGATTACAACTAAATAAGTGTATAAGTGCTCACCTATCACCAGTTTTGATAATATAGGAGTATTGACCAAATGATCTGTTAGGTTTTAGAAGGCAACTTCACACACCTCATTCCATTCGAAGAATCGCCCCTTCTTCACTTGTTTGAAAAATGGGATTCACTTTCTATGGCTTTGGATATAAATCTACTTAGGACTGGTACCTACCATTTAGACTAATCAAATCCTTCGATTGCTTTGGGATTCTCAATTTTATTATGGCTCAATCTTCTCAGGGTTTTCTTCAATGCCACTTACTATATACCTTAGGATGTTGCCTGACTGGACGACGAAGGTGCATTTTAGAGGGTTTAGCTTCGTGTGGTATTGTAGTAGGATTGTGAAGGTATGTTCCAAGTCTTTACAATGTTCGATGTCGCTTTTGACTGAACTAGCATGTAGTCGACATATAACTCCACATTCTTCCTAATCTGTTCATCAAATATCGTATTGACAAACCTTTGGTACGTAGCCCATACATTTTTGAGCACAAATGGCATTACCTTATAGCAGTATAGCCCCTTATCTGTTACAAAATTGGTGTGCTCCTGATCTAGTTCAAACAAGGCTATCTGATTGTATCCAGACTATGCATCCATGAATGAATCTAATTCATGTCCACTAGTCTTCGATCATTATATCCAACTTGCCCCCTGGGTCTTTGGGGGAATCCTGAAATATGCACTTTTGAATGAGCATGTGCATTTTGATCAATTCCATACTACACATCACTACCCGGTGTCCTGCCTGGGATCGATCCAATGTGACCAAAGGGCATAACCCCAATTATGGATCGATCTGCACCGATCGTTCTACAACGATCGGCCTCGATTGTTCTTAGTTGGTCAGGGGCCGCTTCCGGCTGTTCCACACCATCCTACATCATGTTAGCATCGTTTCCTTGGTCTTGATTCTGGTTTTCCTCAGCTCATGCTACTTCAACTCCGTGATCCATTTTTATAGTGTTTCTTATTACTCCATTTCCTTGGTTTTGCGCTATAGCTTGTCCAATCTGTTAGAGTAGATTCTGCATCATTTCCTCCAATCTCTTTAGCACCTCTCCAGCATAGCAACCATCATTGTTCCTATTTCATCTTTGGCGATGTAGATAAATATCAAATTCGCTCCACCTCCAGAAGAAGCCTCCTGACTCCCTCTACGATGGCTTCTATTCGCTGATGGTGTCCTTGTTCATTGTCTACCCACTGCTTCCAAGATCCAAGTGTCCAAGCTTCCAAACCCAAGATCCAAGCTTCCAAATCAACGACTGCGAGTCCTTCTCTACGAAAGCACCGAAATATTTACGCCAAAAATGTTCACAAGCACCTAATTGTACGCAAATGCACCAATTTCCAAAAGTAATATCCAAATAAATAGGTAAGCACATAGATTACAAGATAAATAGCAGAAAAAGTAAAGGAATAAAAGAGTTTTATAGTGGTTCGGCAAATCCGGGCTACATCCACACCAATAATCTTTTATTGATACTATAATTGGTTTTCCTTAGAAAATTAGTGGAGGAAGAGATAAGAAGTGATTAAGGAGAGCCACCCAAAAAGTCCCTTGCAATGAGCCAAGTCCATTGTATTTATAGGTGATGACGTGCATGGATCGGGCTGAATTTTCGATAGAAGAACCTCCAGGCCTCTACAACCTGACCCACAAAATTTGGAATCGATTGGACACCAAAAAATAATTTATCTAATCATTCTGTACTAACTCCAATGGGGCGATCATTTTTATGGGGTTCCCATGCGTCTAGTCCATGCTTCCAAAGTTTTGCGCCATTCCGACTTACCGTTTGTGAGATATCGATTAATCTCTGCCGTTTTAACTAGAAATTGGATCATAAGAGATCATTTCATGCTTCATCCATTAAAATTACGAACAATCATGTGGGTTCCCCATGTGGTCGGCTACTTGCTTCTAAATTTCATGCAATCTGATGTACCGTTTGTGAGATATCTTATTTTCCATAAAACTATGGATCGTTATGGTGATTTGTACGATCATTCCAATAACGATCGGCCTATTTTCTAAGATTTCATTCTTTTGAGCTGCAATCGCTCTTAGTTGTGCTATGTGCAGTTAAAACGCTCGGCATATTCAATGTGGAGGAGGTGCAAAAAGTCATAGCGGGGATACAACAAAGATATAGCGAGATATGGCTGATGACTCTAAAATAGCATATAAAACACATACTTAATATTTTTACTAATATATGAATGGTAATCAAAAGAAAAATTAACATTCAATTGAGTTATTATTAATACATTAAAAATTTAAATAAAAACATGCGCATATATACTATAGATTAACATAAAACCATCATATATAACATAATTGAATTTAGTAGAATATTATAGTATTTTAATTTTTCTAAATATACACTAGAAATTCAATTAAATAAATTAATTTGATAAATTTTATAATTTATAAATGTCATTTTTCAATTCATTTTTTTAAAGAAGATATAGAAGAAATAGCGTAATATAGTGGGAATAACGAGATATAGCGGAAATAGCGGGGATTAAAGCGAAAAGGGTATATTTGGGGCCATATGAAAAAATCGTAGTGGTAAAAATCTGTTATGAGATATAGCAGGGTTTTAGTGGGGTAGTATCAGGGCATTAACTACACAGGATGTGGTTTATGATGTAAGATACTTGCCCTCCAAATTTCGTGCAATTTCGACGTACCGTTCGTGAGATATCGTGTTTTCCGTTAAACTATTTATCGGTATGCTAATTTGTACGATCTTTCCAATAATGATCAGCTTATTTTCTAAGTTTCCATCCTTTGGATCTACGATCTATCATGGGGGTGCTCGACGATGTAAGATAGTTGCTGTCCAATTTTTTTGCAATTTTGACGTACCATTTTTGAGATATCGCGTTTTCCATATAACTATGGATCGTTATGCTGATTTCTATAATCGTTCCAATAACGATCGGCCTATTTTCAAAGATTTCATCCTTTTGAGCTACAATCGATCCTGGGTGTGCTCCGTGATGTAAGAAATATGCTAGCTAAATTTTGTGCAATTCCGACATACCGTTTGTGAGGAATCACGTTTTCCGTAAAACTTTAGATCGTTATACTGATTTGTACGATCGTTCCAATAGCGATCAATCTATTTTCCAAGATTTCATTTTTTTAGCTACGATTGATCATCATGCCGCTCCATGATGTAAGATATTTTCTCTCTAAATTTTGTGCGATTTCGACTTACCATTTGTGAGATATAGTGTTTTCGATAAAACTGTGGATCATTATGTGATTTGTACGATTGTTCAAATAACGATCGATCTCTTTTACCAAGATTTAGGAATTTTGTCATGCAATCATTTTTGTAAGCTACGATCTTCAATATCACATTGCTTTGAAAGTTTCAAGTGCATTGGCTTTGAATATTTTGAGATATTGATCAATCTTCATTGATTTACGCTGTTTTATGGATCGTTTTCGATCGATCCATGTAAATTCTTCCTTTGCCATAACTCGAAAATTCATACTATGTTAACTTGAAATTTGAAATGTGGCCTCACGTGGCCTTCCTTATCACTTTATATTGATTGCATTTTGATTGGGACCTAGTCCAAACCCATCCAACTATTGTCCATAGTTCCAAATATAATCGATTTCCAAGCCTGATAACCGTCTTTTCGATCTTTTTGCCTTATTGATCACCGAAGCCGTTTAGCTAACTTTTATGATAAACTGCCTGGTCAAAAGGTGGTATAACACTTGCCCCCCAAAATATGCCTTATGGTAGGAAGGCATGTTTTGAATTTCCTTAAGTCCAATGTTCGAAATCCGTTGATGACCTGTGAAAAAATCTGTGATCTTGCTTGACTATTAGTAACAACTGTTCGGGACCATTAATCAAATTTGTAGCCATCCTAGGCCGATGATTATTAGATGGGATTGAGTTTCTATTCGAGGCGAAATGCACTCATTCGAGATCAAATGCCTATTTGTCACGAAATGCGAACGTTCGAGATCGAGTGCCCGTTCGAGGCATAATGTGATCGTTCGAAATCTAGTGCCTGTTCGAGGAAAAATGTGATCATTCGAGATCGAGTTCATTTTGAGGCGTAATTTGATCGTTATCAAGTGCCTATTCAAGCGAAAATGTGATCGTTCGAGATTGAGTGCCAGTACATGGTGTAATGTATTTTTCGAGATCGAGTCCTCATTCGAGGCAAAATGTGATCGTTCGACATCAAGTGCCATTCGAGGTGAAATGTGATTGTTCGAGATCAAGTGTCGTTTGAGGCAAAATGCGATCGTTCGAAATCGACTGCCATTTGAGAAGAAATGTGGTTGTCCGGATAGGAATCAAAATTATTGATGTCTGATTTCACGTTCAAATGAGTTTAGTAATAAAAATATTCAACTATTAAAATTAAGTCCAAGTACTAAAAGAAAAACAAAAAAAACTAAACACTACGATAGAGAGGTTTGATGGTTCATCATCATCTCAGAGCATGCCTAGGGACCTTTCTCGATCCCGTATATGTGCAAGTGACTTAACCGTTTTATTGTGAAGTTTATTACTCATTCCTTTCCATTCCGATCAATTAATGACAAGTTAATGCGTCGATCCTAGGCAGTTCCCACTCGATGTAGATGGTGACTGCTCATGTTCCACTCCCTAGTTCCTATGTATTGTAACTGCCTGCCATTAAGGACATGTTCCTCAATCTCATCCATTAAGTGTCAGCAGTCATTTGTACTATGCCCGTCTAGCTCATGGAATAGAAAGTATTTTTTATTTCTTTTCATTGTTTGTAGACTCTCTCCTCATCGTCCTTTGATAGAGGATCTTCCCCTAGTATCCAAATATATACATTCCAATGCCTCTCTCAATTCCATGTAAATGGTGAATCTCGGTTCCCTTTGTGGTCGGTTCGATCCATTCGAGCCATCCTATGCATTCCGCTTTCCTTTATCCTTGTTTGAATGTTCCCCAGGCGGACCTCTACCTTTAACCGCATAAACGTCTAGTTCCTCTCTTCCCTCTTTATCAGCTTTCGCATCTTCCTATCCTAGAAACCTTTTTACTTCATGGTAAAATTCCTCGAGATCCACTGGTGGGTCAGGTTCCAATGATATCTTGAAATTCGAGTTATCCGCAATTCGTAACACTGCTGCCATCAAACCATCGATGGATTTAGTTGATCTACCGAAGCTACTACCGCATAGAACTTGTTTATGAAATCATTGAGTGATTCGCCTATCTATTGCTTCATCGATGTAGAGTCATCACAATTGTGGGTCTTGTGATGTGGACCCGAAATTACCTCATTAACCTTTCAATCAATTTCGTCCATGTGCTAATAGAGCCACTTTTCAACTGTCTGAACCATAGTGCAACTATATTCATTAAGTATAAGAGGAAGAACTGTTCCATGACTTCCTCTGATGCACCTAGTACTTCCATGTGTCTCATGTATCTAGTCAGATGAATAGCGAGATCAATTTTTCCATCATATGTCTCAAGCCTTGGTAGTTTGAACTCCGGTGGATTCCTAACTTACCTAATATTAGGTATAAAGGGACTCCTATTTACATCCTCCAGATCCTTATTTACCAATCCACCTAGCATATTCCATCTGATCATTTCCGCCAACCTGTCGTTGTCATCCAATAATAGTCTTGATCATTGTCTCCAACCTGCCCCCTAAGTCTACAAGGGAATCCTAAAATCCGCTCTTCTAGATGAGCATACGTATTCTGATCAATACCATACTGCATAGCACCACCCAATATCCTGCCTGGGATTGATCCAATGTGACCAGGGGCATGCCCCCAAGTGTGGAACGATCGGACCGATCATTCTGGAACGTTCGGACCGATCGTTCTGGAACGATCGGCCCCGATCGTTCTTAGGTGGTCAAGGCCCACTCCCGGTTGTTCCACTCTATCTTGTATTCCAATTAGCATCGTTTCCTTGGTCTTGATTTTGGTTTTCCTCAGCTCCTACCGCTTCAACTTCGTGATCCATATTTACAGTGTTTCTTGCTACTCCATTTCCTTGGTTTTGCGCTCTAGCATGTCCAATCCGTCAGAGTAGATTCTGCGTCATCTCCTCCTGTCCCTTTAGCATCCTCTCCTACATAGCAACCATCATTGTTCCTATTTCATCTCTGGTGATGTAGATAGACGTTGAATTTGCTCCACCTCCAAAAGAAGCCTCCGGACTCTACGATTCGGCCCACAAAATTTGAAATCAATCGAACACCAAAAAATAATTTAGTCGATCATTCCATAATAACTCCAATGGGGCTGTGATCATTTTTATAGGGTCCCCATTCCTCTAGTCCATATTTCCAGAGTTTCGCGCCATTTCGACTTATCGTTTGTGTTATACCGATCGATCTTTAGTGTTTTAACTATAAATTGGATCATAGAAGATCATTCCAAGCTTTATCCTTAGATCTGCAATCAATCGTGTAGGTTTCCCATAATGTTAGCTACTTGATTTCAAAATTTCGTGCAATTCCGACATACCATTTGCGAGATACCTTATTTTCCGTAAAACTATGGATCGTTATGCTTATTTGTACAATAATTCCAAAAACAATCGGCCTAATTTCTAATATTTCATCCTTTTGAGTTTCGATTGCTTTTAAGTTTGCTTCATGATGTAAGATACTTGCCCCCCAAATTTCATGCAATTCCGACCTATAATTTGGGAGATATTGAGTATTTCGTAAAACTATCGATCGTTATGCTGATTTGTTGGATCGTTCCAATAGCGATCGACCTATTTGAAAAGATCTAATACTTTTGAGCTAAGATTTATCATGAGGGTGCTCAATGATGTAAGATACTTGCACTCCAAATTTCGTGCAATTTCGACATACCGTTTGTGCGCGTTTTCCGTTAAACTATGGATTGTTATGCTGATTTGTGCGATCTTTCCAATAACTATCGGCCGCTTTTTCCAAGATTTGGGAATTTTGTCAAGTTATCATTTTATAGGCTCCACTTTTCAATATAGTAATGCTCTGAAAGTTTCAAGTGCATTGGCTTTGTATATTTTGAGATATTGATCGATCTTCGTCGATTTACGCTGTTTTATGGATCATTTCCGATTAATCCATATAAATTCTTCCGTTGCCCATAACTCGAGCATGCGTACTATAATTGACTTGAAATTTGAAATGTAGCCTCATGAGGCCTTCCTTGTCACTTCATATTGGTTACACCTTAATTAGGAATCGATCCAAATCTATCTAACTATTGTCCATAGTTCGAAATATAATCGATTTCCAAGCCTGATAATCATCTGCTCGAGCTTCCTGCCTTGATGATCACAGAAGCCATTTAGCCAACTTTTATGATATACTGTCAGGTCAAAAGATGGTATAACATGTGGCTATAGTTCATGATTTCCTAGACGCCTTTATAGAAGTTTCTGTCCTTCATCCTCATTAAAATATCGAATTTCGAAATTATTTAAAAGAGAATATTGGACTTGTTGCCTTACCTCTTAGGCATATGGCTCCTAGAGAAAGGCATGAGTTGAATAAACGGGTTGACTGCGTTGTTGGAGAAAATTTTTATTCAAAGAAGTATGTTGAAATGTGGAGCACCTATTGTCTTTGTTATTAAAATACGTGGCTCTTTAAGCATTGCCTTGATTATCATGAATTGAATAACCTGACAAAGGAGAATTGATATCTACTGCTACGTATAGACGATCTCTTTGATCAATTAGTCTGAGCATAGATATTCTCTCAACTTGACTTTACTATTGTATTCCATGAGTTGCATGTAGTTGGGGATAATAATCAAAAAAATCATTTTTTCCACACACCTGACAGACTTTATGAATGATTAGCCATGCGTTTTGAACTAATCAATGCACCAGCATATTTTATCAACCTTATAAGTCAAGTCTTTAGAGGTTTGATCATATTCATTAATGATATACTTGTTTATTCAAAAAGCAAGAAAGAGCACGAGTTGCATTTGAGGAAGTGCTTGATACTCTCCATAGGCATAAGTTAAAGGTCAAAATTTTCAAATTTCACTTTTGGCGTAAGGAGGTTCACATTCTAGGACATGTTGTCTTCAATCATGGACCATCAATCGATCCTAGTAAAGTGACTGTAGTGAAAGATTGGCACCTACCTTAGAATGATATGGAGGTAAGAAGTTTTCATGGTTTGGTTGGCTATTACAGAAAGTTCATTAAGGACTTTGCAAAAATTTATGCACCACTAGCCTACCTTACCAAGAAGAATTTAGTTTTCTTCTAGAACTCAAAGTGTGACTATGCTTCTATTAAGCTAAAGTAGTTGTTGAGTAGTGCATCTATTTTCATACCCCTCAAAAGTGTTTGTTGTTTAGGTCGATGCTTGTGGTATAGGACTGGACATTATTTTGATGCAGGAGGTAGGGTTGTTTGTTATGTTAGTCGATAGTTGAAAGTACATGAGAGAAACTTTCCAAACCATGATCTTGAGTTGGCATTGAATTTTTTTGCACTCAAATCATAAAAACGTTATCTTTTGGGAAAGCAATTTGGGTTATTCAAGGATCATAAGTCTCTAAGTATCTTTTCACCTTAAAAGATATGAATTAGAGGTAGTAGAGGTGGATGGAGCTCTTGGTGTTGTATAATTTCAGCTTCTCATATACTTAAGGCAAAGACAATGTTGTAGCCAATGCATTTAGTAGAAAACATGCGCTACTAAGCCTTTTATTTTTTAAATGGAGGCATAGAGTTATTGTGTATATTTGATAAGTTGAGTGGAGGAGTGCATTCAAGTCATTTATACTATTACTTCATTAACTAGGGAGTTTGGTTGTGGAGAGATGGTAGGTTATGTGTTCCTTTATTAAGGAGTTGATTAACAAGGTACAAGAAAAGTCCCATCATTCTAGATTGACCATTCATCCTGGTGGCGAAAAGATGTATCGTGATAGGAAGAGAATGTATTACTGGCCAAGTATGGAAATACATGTAGTAGAGTTTTCTTTCAAGCAAGTAACTTGTTAGAGAGTAATGGGAGAGCAGAAGAAGCCTGGTGTATTATTGCAACCTTTGGATATTCCACAGAAGAGCGTCTCTATGGATTTTTTTGATGGACTACTTGGAGAAGAAAGGGAATATGAGTACTTGGGTCATAGTAGACCGACTGATTAAGTACGTCCATTTTATTCCAATTAGGAGTGTGAAGACAGTTGCATCTTTGGCAAATTTGTATATAAGGGAGATAGTTCTTTTACATGGATTACCTTCTAGTACTGTTAGTGATTTAGATCCAATTTTCAGTGGTGATTTTTGTAGGAGTCTTCAGGAGTTCTTGGGCATTGAATTAAATTTGAATATTGCCTACACCCATAGACGAACAGACAGACTGATCGGGTGAATCAGGTATTGGAGGACTTGCTATGGATATGTATTTTGGACTTTGGAGCTTCTTGGAGGATCACTTATCATTAATAAGTTTGGATATAGTAACAGCTACTGGGCAAGTATTTGAATGGCTCCATTTGGGCATTGTACGGGAGGCCATGTTGATCTCTATCTTATTGACGGGACATTACAGATAGAATCATTCTTGTTCCAAACATGATTAGAGAGGCTTTGGAGGAAGTATATTTTATCCATAAAAGGATGAAGACAGCATTGGACTTATAGAAATCATATGTTGATTGGAGAAGTACAGATTGGAGTTCGTAGTAGATGACATGGTTATTGTGAAAGTTTTGCCATTTAGGAATCTTATGAGGTTTGGTAGTTTGAGAACGTTGGCACTGAGGATTGTAGAGCATTTTCCGATTGTGGAAAGAGTAGGGAACTTGGCCTATAGAGTTAGGCTTCCTAAAAAGATGATGGGAGTTTACGATAATTTTTATGTGTCACAGTTGTGGAAATGTTTACATGATTCAACTACTGTAGTTGAGTCTATTCAGTTGGAAGAAGTTGAAGTGGAGAGATCGTCACTTATTTGTCATGCACCTATCTGCATTATTGAGCATGGGATAAAGAGAATCCATAATAAAATGAATAAATTGGTTAGAGAATAATAGGAAGAAGATTTAGCTAAGAGTACTTGGGAGCCCAAGGAGAAAATTCGAGCTATCCATCCAGAGCTCTTTTCTGATAAGTCTTTATTTAAAATAGTTTGATTGCTTGAGTACACAGTTTTAGTTTGATGTATACCATTGATAGGTGTAACAACCAGTAGAAGTAATAGGAAATTAATTAAGAAAATTTGATTAATTACAATAACGTTAAAAATGAAAATTTAGCAAATGCCATAATTTGGCCATAAAACATACACCATTTTGTTCATAGTGGTCTTCTGAGCAACATATATAAAGCCTTGTGATCGAAGTTCAAATGAAGATGATGTTGACGCTTGAAAATTATGGATCGAAAATAATTCAAAATGCATTAAGGTAATAAATATTATTAAGTTTAAGGTTAAATAAAACGTTAAATCTAAAACTTAAAATCCATGTAAACGTTAATGTTAACATAAATAAGTGGTTGTGACCACGTCGGTCGACCGCCATTAAAGGTCGATCGACCATGACTAGTCGACCGGTAGTGTTGTAATAGCTATGGTTTTGAGCTGCCTGAATGGTCTGGATTTAAAATTATTAAAAGACTCTTGGTCCAAAGGTCCTATGGTATCCAAGCAATAATAAATAAATGGCAACCCACTCATTATTTTCATAAAAATATAAAGCTAGAACGACGTTCTACCTATTCTCTTTCACCATAAAAAATCTCTTTAAATTAAAATAAAGAAAACAGATATATATCTTCAAGGATTAGAAGACAATTTGAAAGACGCAAGCCAAAGGGAAAGGTAATTAATTATGTGTGTGTATTTTCCTTAATCTACAAATTCTAAATCTAATATCTAGAAATAAATCTGTTATATATTATATAATAAATAGAGGATAAATTAGAGGAAGAGATAAGGCTATTGCATGAAGCAACCCAGTGAGATTCATTGGAATTATCTTTGAGTGTAAATCTTAATTTTTCCTTAATAGTATATTATGTAGTTTGATGTTTGTATTTGTACCGTGCCTTAGATTATAATCTAAATCCTAAAATCTCCCTATAATATGTAATGTTGAAAAAAAACTGGAATCCTAGTTATTTTATTTTAATATGGCAGAGTTGGATTCATTGTTATTTACAAAATAAATATTTTGTATCTATTTGAATCAACTTTTCAATTTGTGATTATAATGATAAAGAAATCCAAAACAAGGAAATATAAAGTGGTGTGCACAATAGAGACAAATGTATTTTTCCTCTTATATGTAGTTTGCACGGCCTATTTCGACAATTAAAAGAAGTATAATTTCTTTGTCATTTCAACGCTTTACATTCAAAATTTTGAATAGAATATAAAAGATTTTCATTTTGAATTTGCTTCTTTGAAAAAAGAGGCATTGTTTTACTATATTATTGTAAAATAGATTATACGTTTTCAATTCCATTTTAAATATACACACACAGGTCTCCATTGTGTAGTTAAATTATTGATATTAGCTTTTATGTAATTGCTATATTGAATTGGGACTTGTTTATTGCAGTTGTTAACATTAAAATGATAACACCCGACTAAGTAACGGACAAATTACCTGAATACGCATAAAACCAATTTAGCATAATTTCACATTAGCCATAAATATAATAATAACATGTTACTTTAAAATTCAAAAACAAAAATTATAATTGTAAACTTGTAACATATATAATAGTTAAGAAATTAAATATAGAAACCGACAAATAAACGACAATTAACAATTAACAGTCAATCTAATAAAGTGAATTAAAGACAATTATAAAAAGGAGTCCTCTTTTAGGGCCTTTAATGTGTAACATGGGTGAGGCATGTATATGTGTATATATATATATATATTATTTGTGTATGTATGTATATACACACGTATATATCATACAAATATGTTAGCATAATTTTTTTCCAAATGTTGGGGAGTGAAAATATGGCTAAGCTATTAATTTGTGAGGTTAGTTGAAATCACATAGAGATCAGCCCAGCTAATTTGGCTACCAATGGTCTGAGCTTAGTAACTGATATAAGATATCGCCTATAATAAGTATCAATGGTGTAATTGAGGTTAATCCTAACTTTGCAGGATAAGTCCGCCCAGCTAATTTGGCTACTAACTCCTACGAAATAGTCAGATTATTGTGGGACGTCATGGTAAGGTTGTGGTTATAAGGATGGATATCCTTAGATGAGTCTGCTTTGGGGTTGAGGTATTAAATGCTATGTTAGGGTCTACCTCTCTTGTTCAAGAAGTATTAAATGCCCAAGATTATCTTTTAGGTGCATATTAAATGCATGTGATTATATTTTACATGCATCGGTGAAAATCTCTTGAGGGAGGTCCGAATCAGGGTTGAGGTACTAAATGGGCGTTGGGGTCTGTCTCTTCCTTATCTAAGAAGTATTAAGTGGCATATAAGAGAATTTGTACGATGTTAAATAGGAAGTACCGGGTGGGGTTCACTTGGGGTTAGGTATTAAATGGCTGAAGGGTCTGCTTATTTCTCATTTAAAGGGAATTAAGCGGCCTAGGTACTTCCTCTCACATCGTTAGCATACGATTAGACGGGAGATGGGTTATTGAACCCAATGTACTCCATAGTTGCATTGCACCTGATTTTATAGTTATAAAGTAGGACTCCTAAGGCTACTAGCCTATAGTTAGAGGTCTATATGGAGAAATATAATAAATACGCAAGACATAACACTTATTTGAATGCTTACTTCCCATGTATTATTATTGTAAAACTTAAAATTTTAATTAACCAGGCATTATTGTTTTGACCCCT
The DNA here is from genome assembly GCA_030765085.1 of Allium cepa. NCBI lineage: Eukaryota > Viridiplantae > Streptophyta > Magnoliopsida > Asparagales > Amaryllidaceae > Allium > Allium cepa. The sequence continues at coordinate 242,988,995 of CM060944.1, forward strand.
TCCTCATTGCAACCTAACGGATAGATTTGACGATGAGGGTGGAGAAGGAGATAGTGATGACTTGGTGGCAGTATTGGTTATTTACTTATGTTTTTGATGTACCCAAATAATGTATTAACTTGGCTTATGGGTTATTGGTACATTGTATTTACGAGACTTGGATATTACTAAATGGATACTTATTTGGTTATTATATTTTTCTCCTCCTACCATGAGACTTTGAAAACATAGATAGACAGCTCTGCAATTGTTTTATTCAATCAATTATACCAACCAACAACCAACTCAAGAAGGTCCAAAGGTACAGCGGCCATTTATTATGTTGATGATTCGGCCAGTTTCGAAGCGAGCTTTTACAATAGGCATGCATGAATGTTAGGCATGGAGGTAAACGTGTCATTAAGACATGTTTTGTATCATGGTTGCTAATAGTTATATTTTATTAGTTAGTATTACACATAGGGACTGATATGTTCATGTTGGCCTATGAAGCACATTGCCTTGTCTGTTATATTATATTTGTTTAGATGCATGATGTATTATGCATTTTGTGTTCGTATTTAATGGTTTCTCACTCATATATATTTACAAGTATATATAGGATGTTGCATACAATTTGGTAACGTGGCATGAGAACTTGCATTTTAGAAGGTCGACTGTTTCAGGAGACTGCCTATGTAACATCCTCCATTTTAAGGTCTGAAAATAAGCGCTACTGATGTTGTAGTCATCAATAGTATTATTCTCCATGACAAAATGCAGTCATGTTAATCATATCAATAACATCAGAAGAACATGATTTTGAAAAAATTTCAAACATAGTTCATTAATCAAACTTTTATTAAATTTCAGAAATTAAATTTTCACATTCATTAAATAATCTTATTCGTTGCCTACATTCAGAGAAAATATAATAATTACAAAATACACCGAGAATGACATATGAAGACACCCCCTTGGTTGATAAGTGTCTAATACTTGACAGTTATAAATGTGTCATTACGTCCAATCAACCATAACATAAGCTTTGAAGAACACAGTGGAAATAAAAACTCCTACATTAGCTAACTTGCTACCTGCACGTCTCCAGAAGCATATTCGACTTACCTGAAAATCCCTACTCTTGACCTACTCAAATTAGGAGCCAAAGATTATGGGGAAAACAACACCTTTCTTTCAAAAAGAAATTCTGGTGTGAATAATAATATACCATCTTGAACAAAAATAGGTATCTAGTGAGACTGTGCCACTTAGCGGAATGGGTTTTTCCTTCACTAGTATCATATCCAAATATGTCAATCAGAAATCATGCACATGCAACCATAATGGTTAGAATAATCATAAAATAATCACATGAATGTATGCAACATGGGTAGGTCTGACTAATCTGTCCATTTAGGGCTATGCACACCAAACATTTACCCATCCCAAAGTAAACTATCTATCTCAAACCAAATGGACTATCAGTCTCAACTCAAATGGACTATCTGTCTCAAATCATAGTTTTAATTGGATCACTATAAACCTATTAGTTTTCACTAATAACATCTATCTAATCATAGTTTTCATGTGATCATTACGAACCTATTAGTTATCACCAACAACATATCTCAAACCATAGTTTTCATCGGATTACTATGAACCTATTAGTAGTTACTAATAACGTCTCTCAAATTATAGTTTTCATGAGATCACTATGAACCTATTAGTTTCTCTAGTAACATATCCTTTTGATATGGTCTGGTTATCCTAACATATTAGATCCATATGATTTTCTAGATGTAATTCTACTCATTCTAGAGTTAAATTTGATCATACTTACTACTGGGACAAGTTAACTGGTTATTCTGCCCTCAAATCCCTCCAAAATATAGTGTGAGCATGGCAATGATAATTATGAAAATTTAACTGATCAAATGACAAAAAGAATATATAATATCATTTATTAACTATGTTTAATCAATAGTCATTGTCATCACAAATTACTTAATCTTAGCGATACTTCTTTTGGAAAAACCTATATAAAATATAGGCTAAATACCACTGTACTTCCTTGAAAACATTTATTTATTTAAATCATTAACCTCTTTAAATCATTCTTAAAAACAAGGAAAACACTACCCATTACTTAACCAAAACCTTATGTTAGTATACAATAATTTTTTCAGATAGCCTTTTATACATTCAGTATCAAATTGAGGTTGTCACACCTCTAAAACATATGGCTTATCAAGCCATTTAACAAAATTATTTAATTTGCAAACTTATGGCATCTATACCTTTAAAACAAGATGTCGAACCTCTATACTGAGTTTCAAAAACCAAAATTCTGTTTTTATAAAGCATAAGCCACAAGGTCGAAATCATGAATATCGCATTATAAAATATATAGGCTATCATACCTATAAATACTTAGAATTCAGTTCGCATAATATATGGCTTTCGGCTTATAAAGTAAAGGATGTTGTATTCGAAGGTTTACGATAGCATTGCTACAAAATAGTTGATGTTGAAAATAAGACTTGCGAAATTGTTTCCATAAAACACTTGAATTTGAAAATAAGACTTGTGGCATCATTGCCGTGAAACACTTGATGTCAAAATTAAGACTTATGGCACCATTGCTGTAAAACACTTGATGTCAAAAATAAGACTTGCGACATCATTGTTGTAAAACCCTTGATGTCATCTTCTTTAAAACTGCAGCTATTTAAGCCGCAAATATAAATGATGTTGAAAACAAAGGGTGATAAGGGATATCAAGCTTACACCAATAATGATGTCAAACTTTAAATTTTGAATACATATCCTTAAAGCAAAAAGGGGACGTCGTTTTTGTAGAGTTATGAAACCCATGATGTCGATGGTAGCTGAAATCCCATGTACATAACTGGGTTCGTACATCTACACGAATAGATTCATTTCACACTTACTAAGTAGATGTCATATGCATCCCTCCATGTTGATGTCGCATTTCATAACTGCTATTGATATCAGCCATTATTAGGGATTTTGATTCTCTAATTAAGCGACGGAGCAATTTCATAATTAAACTCAAAACTATTTTATTTCCATATAATGTCATTTCTTTTCACAAACTCTTGTTCCTTGTCAATTTTCTATTGGTTAATAAAACACTTTACCATATTCTTTTAAGAAAAACTGCTTCAATGTTAATTTACCTTCCCCAAAATAATTTGCAAACCATTCAAATTACATTATTATTTTAATATAATTTATTAGCCGAGCTTAATAAATTCATGGAAAATCACAATTAATCAGGAAAAATCCCTAAAATCATTAAAATTTAAATATACAAATTATTTCTTATATAAACATTTACAGGCTAAAATAATTGTTAAATTATTTTTAATAATTGAAACCCAAAATATATACCTTTTCCATCTTAGGAAATTCATAAAATATTCATATTAGCTTGAAAAATCTCCAAAATAGTATTTTATACAACATATTAAAGTTTCAAATCAATTGAAGATAAAAACATAGGTCTTACCCTTAAAACCTACTAAATCAATTAAGTAAAATTCTAGTAAATCATCATTCAATCCAGTAATGATATAATCGATCCATACATGACATATTAACATAATCAATTCGGAACTAGATCATAGAATCAAAAATAAACATAAAAACTTGAGATAGGTACAGTTATTCACCTTAGATTGGATACGATATTGAGATTTGATGTTGATTATCTTTCCCTTAAGCTTCTACTTTGGATTTGTTAAGTTTTCTTTTTCTCCTTTTACTCGTAATGGCTGGCCTCCTTTTAGCTTTTATTTTGATAAAGGATGTAAATGAGAAAATGAATGGGAAAGAGTGGTTTTGGGAATGGAATAAGGGGTGATTCCCATTTTTCCCTTCTCATTAGTTTCTTTTACTCTATGTTTTAAATCAATCTTATTAATTGATTACTTAAGGCATAGCCCGCATATTAATTAGAAAATCTCATTCTTCTTATCACACCACACATGTTTCTATTTGATTTATCTAATTAATTCTCCTGATAATATTAAACAAAAATTAGGGGTGTTACAGCTTGCTTTTACATTCCATATATGTTCATAATACCTATAGTACATGTTGCGTTAGAAATTTTGAAACCAGGGATAATGTTTATAAGTGATTGTAAAGTAGATGGTTGTAGATATTGATTTCTATGAGCGAGTTGCATTTTCTTCATCCTTGAAGCTTTTGGGATGAAATTTTTTTATGAGGGTGTAGAATGTAACCCCCTAAAAATTAATAATAAATAAATATGCTAATAAGGGTAGAAATATAATTTTACATAAATAGAAAACTAATAAACCTTAAAATTGTTGGAATTAGGCCTCGTAACATATTCCATTACATTCGGAATGTTGTTTACGGTCAAGAAACATGCATAATTTGTTGATTTTGATTAAATGGGTCAAGATTATGAGAAGTAGACCCTATAGCATTTTCGTTAATACTAATTTTGATATTAAGCCTAATAACACTATTTTTCCAACTATAAATATTGACCTAAAACACAACTCTTTACTCAAAACCCTTGTTGCTACCTCTCTAATTCTTCTTCTTCGTCTTCACCTTACTCAAACAAAGTAAACATAAATTCAATCAAAAGAAAAGGAAAAAGTGGAGAGACGTAGAAAATTCAAATTGGACAATAAGTGAAACAAAATCAAAGTAATAGCAAACTACACTGTGAAAGAGAAATGGTAATTCGATTGGATTAAAAGGGCAATCTCTTCAAAAAGAATTCCTAGATAAGTGGATTTGTCTATGATATGGATATGTTGTAAAAAATTAGTTAATCTTCATTTATATACCTTTTAGAATTAAAATATGATTTTTTTTTTATAATTTGGAATCAACGCTTTAATTTCAAAAATATTTGCGAATTAAAATGATTAGAAAACCTTAGATAATGAATTGATAAGAAAAGCATTGTAACTTGGGCAGGAAGGGTAATTTGGATTGATACTACCTTAATTCTGTAAATCTGATTTTATACGATAAGTTGAAAGTAAATGAATAGATTCTTTGAAGTTTACATAGATTTGATTATATTAGCCCTGAAAATAGACATAATAATTAATTGAAATGTACATAATAATTGATTGAAAAACTGTATACAATTATTGGAATAAATTTATTGAATTTGGGCATACGCAAAATGGAAATTGTACCAAATACTTCTAAAAAACGAACCTTTCATCTATACTTGATGAATAAAACGAAAAAAATGAATAATTTAATAGACTCGGAACATGAATTTAGATGTCTAAATTCTTGATTAGACATCTAGATTTCAGAAAATACGAAACAAAAGGGAATCAGTTCAAAATTGACTAAATTTCGACATATGAACACTTATTCAAACAGCTGGAATCTAAGTTAGATGTCTGAATATAGGACCGGACAACTGGTTTCCTATATTGTACATGAAGTCTGACATCTAGAATAAAGTCCAAACGTCTAAAAATAAAACTAGACGTCTGAGAATTGGTTCAGATATCTAATTAGCTGCAATAAGCCTAGGTTGAACCTAGATATAGTATGATTATATAGGACGGATCGAGGAAACTTATTCCTCTTTGTCGAAGGACTTATGCAATAATCTATGGAGAGATTCATGAACTATTTGAGATGCTGGAATCCGTGGAGAGATTCAAGATCTATTTGAGAAGTAGGAATCCATAGAGAGATTTGAGATCTATTTCAGTGATGAAGACTTATGCGTTGAGATGCTAAACGTGATTTTACTATCGGTAATGAGAGAAACTAGATTTAGATGCATAACAAGTGGGTTTAGCTAACCCAAGAATATATTATCTCAATTCTAGAGATGCATACAGATTGTTAGCGGGAATGATGGTATTCCGTATCACATGTTGTAGGCCAGAACCATCTATGTTTATCCATTAGGAGATTTTATCTAGAGACATATGCTGCTCAAAAGGAATATTTCTGACTCTTGTCAAGAGGTTTGTTCTTGACGTACAAAAGGAACCTCCAGCGGATGTCCATATGCGAATGAACCTTAGCAGCTTTGATTTTATACTTAATATTGTTGTATGATACATGCAACAAAGCTATTTTTGGCTTATATTCTACACCATAGACCTTATTTATTATATCGCCATAAGTACTTATTAGTTGGTTTGTTTCTTTTGAGGGGAAAACCATTATAGTGATTAGAATGGTCTCCAAAGTTATTTTTATATGCTATACGCATATTTCTTAAGTTCCACACACCTGACTTATGTTTGACTTATGATTTTACATAATGACCTGCCCTTTCGAACCATTCACATCCACATATGTCGGATTTGAATTGCTCAAAACAACAGATTGTTAATTTATATTTGGCAAAACTCAGCACATACAGTAAATAAATCAAACACAGAATCAAAGACACATAGTAATATTACAATAAGCATCGGAATAGATAAATAGTAGTTCATGAAGCTACTATATAAATATCGGAGTTAAAACAAAATATAATGGAAATACCAAACACAATATATTCTCAAATACAAACAGATGACAAGTCTGAACAAAACAACCGGATAGCTGAAAGCTGAATAGATATAGATGGATCTCCAATTGAAGCACCAACTCCAGAGGTGAGTTTCAAATGCTGTGACACTGAGTCTGACCCTAGCATAAAGAAAAACAAAAAACACTCAAGTCAGGATTAACATTCTTATATTAATAAATTCAGCTCATATGAAATGTCAACTAAAATACAAGTAACTTAAAGGATGTTTAGGATTCCCATCCTCTAAGGATCCATGGAACTATCTACTATGCAGTAACATACACTATCATAATACGTCTATAGTAAAGTAAAGGTATTAAAATAGCGTTAAGATGTTATCCATATCCCCCTTAACACATTTTATATATTCCCGTAGTCTATACAATGCCGTACGCCCCTTCGTAACCTGGAGGTTTACCCAGAGGACATCACATAGGTACGGTACAAAACAAACTCGTAGAAGGCGCGAAAGGGCTTGCGGCAAGGCACTCGAGGCAATGCTAGGGTAGATATATAGTTTTCGGATCCGGATTGTTGGTAATGCATAGCAGCTACTACTGCCCACCTCGTGACACACTCCAAAAATCAAAGGTGCACCGAATCAAATCACAAAAGCAATAGAATGGTATCGAAGGAATGTGTCCGATTGAAGGAATGACCTCACTTGGCCCGACGTGGCTCCTGTTTTAGCCGCATCAAGATGACTCATGTGAGTAGGGCTATGTAAATACCATATAGAATCGTCACCAAATCATCCTACACCACGTACACAGTTGTTAAAGTGGTTTTTGGTATTGGCAGAGAGTATGACAATATCTGATCCCGGTCTCTTTAACAACCAAACGCTTATTTCACACCGTAGTCATCACATTTCAAATAGTTCACAATTCATATCAAAACATCATATCCATTTCAAAATCATGTAATATCATTATTCACTTTATATAATATTCATTTTTAGAATGTAAAACTTTCAAAATTTGTAACACTATCGAAATCATTACACTTTTGAAATCATAGCACTTTGAAACCATAACACATTGAAATAGTTATATATTAAAAATAGTTTATAAATCAAAATAGTTATATATTAAAAGTAGTTATAAATTAAAATAGTTATGTATTAAAATAATTTATATATTGAAATTTATTTATATATTAAAATAGATTATATATTTTGGAATAGTTTCCTCCAATTTCACAAATCGATTCAAATTAACTTAAATTCAAAAATTCAATTTAAATCAATTCCAGTTTAACCATTTCAATTTGAAGGTCAAAGATTCAATTCAAATTCTAAAATAAACCATTTCAATTTATATCGATTTCAAATCCAGGGTTGAATTCGATTCTAATAAGATTCAGGTTTAAATATTCAAACATTCACAATATAAATTTTATTTTTTCTACATTTAACTTATATTTTATTCAAGTTGAAAAGTATTCACTTAATCATTTTAATAAAAATTTATTTAAAATCCCCATTTTATAAATTTAAATCAATATCTAATATTCAATTGATTATATTCGACATCGAAATTGACAATTGAATATACTGTGGAGATTCCGCCGTGCACCGGACATTGAAATTGACAATTGAATATATTGCAGAGATCAGCACGATGAGACGATCAAAATGGTACAAGATATCAACGATACGACCACCTATCAAAAGTCGATATTTCACTGTTAAACTGCTGCAAATTCATCGAAAATAATATAAACGGGGCTAGAGAAGCCCAAAATTGACGAAACGAATTATGATGCCACACTCAGAAAATGTTCGACATTTTTATTATGCAAAAATATTCAACTTTTAACAATATTTTATTTACATCAAGTAATAACTGATTTAAATTTGAATAAAATTACATAACAAAATAAACTTCCATATTATCTGATGAAAATTTACCATTTTCTATGTTTAAATAGACGCATTTCAAATATTAAATTTTTATTTTCAAATACAATTATTTACTATTTCATAAAAAAAATTAGTTAATTACGTTATTAAAAACTGTTAAAAATCAACGGGTCATAACACTCTCCCCCACTCAAAACATTTCGTCCCCGAAAAGGAAGGAGGTAGATGAAAAGAAGTAACAGAAAAGAAAGATGGATTTTGAAATACACAATAAATTCAAAACCATGTAAACGTCATTTTATTATTTGGTTTATATTCAATTACTTGATTTCAATTCATTTTATTTAATCAATAACATTCATTTATGTTCATATTTTGTTGGTTTTCAATTCAAGCTATTTTCATTCAATTTGATTTGTTTCAATTTTGTTAATATCTGTTACAAAAAAAATCTTTCAAAACAAAATTTAATTGATTTAATTCATTTATTAAATCTATTTTTCACTAGTTAAGTCAATTTCTCTTAAAATTACAATTTCAACTATTCTTAAGTCAATATTTATTTACTTAAATAGTATTTTTCTTTTTATTATTCAATTTACTTCACTGACATACCTTGCAATATAGGTTAAGGGTATAGCATTTATCATAATCCCTTAAATTTTTATTCACAAATTTCCTAACTAAATTCATTTTTGGCATCTTATTTATTATTTAATATTATTCAATTATATTCAAGCCATTTTCTAGGTAGGTTATATTAAGGCTCTGAGCGTAATTAAATACTATACAAATTTTCCCTTTATTTTCAACATTACTATTAAGCCAGATTTTAGTTTGAACAAATTTATTCCTTAAGCTTTCTCCTTTATTTATTTAATATACTTCACTTAACATATACTTTACAATGTATATTACTTGTATAAACATTTATTATAAACTTATATTATTTACCAAATTTATTCTCTTTTCATTATTCAATTTATTATCCAATTTATTATTTATAAATTAACAAAATATCATTTTTGGACATATTATTACTATTTCATATTATTCAGTTACATTCAAACTTTCCAGGTAAGTTTTATTAATGTTCGAATGTAATTGAACACTATACAAATTTACCTCTAATTTGCAACACTTCTAATAAGCCATTTTAATTTAAATAATTTATCACTTAAGTTTTTCTCTTGTATAACCTTTAAATATATATTCACCTTAACATTTTAACTTTTCGATTAATTTAGGTAAGTTATATATATATTAGAATGCAATTGATTATTATGCAAATAAATTTACCGTAGTTCAACTGTTTGCAGTTATTTTAAATCCCAATTTAAATTTCAAACACTTCAAATATTTCAAAATTTTGATTCGTTTCAATAACTGAAAACCATAACTTAACTTAAACCTTAAGAGTTAAATTCCCAGTTGCACTTCAAACCATTTTGAAATAAATATATACATATATATTATATATATATATATATATATATATATATATATCAAACCAAATCTATAAACATATACAAATATATATTACACATCAAGTCATACTCAAGAAATTCAAATCAAATACATTTTATTCCAAATAAAAGTGTACCAAAGCTACAAAGTGGTCTCTCCACTCTGAAACTAGAAAATGAATGTCGATGAAGCTGCAGTTATTACCGAAATTATTTTCTAGCGACAAAAGAGAAGGGTACTGATTTAAAACTTTTAAAATTCTTTGGAAACGATTTCTATTTGAAAATATTTTTAAAACAATTTACCCTAAAATTTTAAAACCGAATTTTATAAAATACTAGAAATTTAATTCTCAAATTCTTAGTTTTAAATTCATTTAAATTCCATATAAATTTATAAACCATGTTTTATAATTTCATTTATTTATATCATGTTGTAATACTCAATGGTTTAATAAATGAAAATCAAATATTATCATTTCTAACAACCAATCAGTTAACGTTTTAATTTCTGAAAAATTTATACTTATACACATATATAATATAATCATACAAAGTTAATTTATTTACCAATTTTGAAAACAATATTGTGTCAGTTTGCTCTGTTCAAGTGTTTTGGAATTCCTATCCATAGCGTTGATCAGACGAATTGATCGAAACTCCAAATCAAAGTTAACTAGTCAAAAACACAATATAAAACATTTTATATCAATAACAAATACACTCCCTCACTCGATGATTCAAGGATGGATTTCAAAACAAGGTCCGAGATTCGCATCAAGCGAAACCCTAACCAAAAAGAATTCTAATTCAAAGATAGGCTCGAAACAAAGACAAGATAGATAGATTACAAAAGAGAAAAGATGGATAGACTTATATAAATCGCGAATGACCTTAACTGGTGAACCGAGATTCCAGGAATAAGATCGATGTTGAAATTCAATTTCCTGCTTAAATGGGGAAGATGTGACTTTACCAAAACATCAGGACATTCCCTGATTATCAAGGTGTAGTCACAATCACTATGCTTTGTATCAAACGAAAGGTAGAACTGTTTGCATAACCGAAGACATTCGACATTTGAGAACAAAAGATTTTTGCCAGGTCGTCTACTAGAGAATGGTTCAGGCTTTGAAAGGAACAACATCGTAAACTGAGGTCATAGAAATCTCAGGTGGATCGAAGCTTGTTGTAAAGGAGTTTCACCCCTTTACAAATCACACTAAGGTTATCGGAACTGAATGGAGTTATGGGATGCTCTAGTATCAAGAAGAACAAGAATAGGGAGAGACAAGAATGGATTTTTGAAACTAGGAATGTTCAAAATTCAAAGGAAATATGAATCATAGAGGAAGAGATTTAAGCTCGAACGAAGGTGATTCTATAATTGGATTTACACTATATGCTAAGTTTTGCCTAAACCTGGCTCTGATACCAACTATAACGACCTGCCCTTTCGAACCATTCGCATCCACACACGTCGGATTTGAATTTCTCAAAACAACATATTGTTAATTTATATTTGGCAAAACTCAACATATATGGTAAATAAATCAATCACAGAATCACAGACACAGAGTAATATAACAATAAACAGCGGAATAGATAAATATTAGTTCATGAAGCTACTATATAAATATCAGAGTTAAAACAAAATACAACAGAAATCCCTAATGCAATATTGTCTTGAATACAAACAGATGACAAGTCTGAACAAAACAACTGGATAGTTGAAAACTGAATAGATATAGATGGATCTCCAAGTGAAGCTCCAACTCCGAAGGTGAGTCTCAAATGCTGTGACACTCAGTCTAACCCGAGCGTAAAGCAAAACACAAAACACTCGAGTCAGGATTAACATTCTTATATTAATAAATTTGAATCAAGTGAAATGTCAACTGATATACAAGTAACTTAAAGGATGTTTGGGATTCCCATCCTCTAAGGATCCGTGGAACTATCTACTATGTAGTAATATACGCTATTATAATATGTCTATAGTAAAGTAAAGATATTAAAACAGCGTTAAGGCATTACCCATATCCCCATTAACACATTTTATATATTCCCGTAGTCTATACAATGTCATTTGCTCCTCCGTAAACTGGAGGTTTACCCAGTGAACATCACATAGGTACGGTACAAAACAAACTCGTAGAAGGTGTGATAGGGATTGCGATAAGGCACTCGAGAAAATGCTAGGTTAGATATATCGTTTGTGGATTTAGACTGGTGGTAACGCATAGCAACTACCGCTTACCTCATGACACACTCCCAAAATCAAAGGTGCACCCAATCAAATCACAAAAGCAATAGAATGGTATCGAAGGAATGTGCCCGATCAGAGGAATGATCTCACTTTGCCTGGCGTGGCTCTTGTTTTGGCCGCATCAAGCTGACTCACGGGAGTGAGGACTACGTAAATACCATATTGAATCGTCACCAAATCATTCTACTTCGTTCTGGAATCTCCACCACATACACAGTTGTTAAAGTGGTTTTCAGTATTGGCAGAGAGTATGACAATATCCGATCCTGGTCTCTTTAACAACCAAACGCTTATTTCACACTGTAGTCATCTCATTTCAAACAAGTTCATACTTCATATCAAATCATCATATCCATTTCAAAACCATTTTAATTCGATATCATTAATCACTTTATATACTATTTATTTTCAAAATGTAACACTTTGAAAATTTATAACACTTTCGAAATCATAATACTTTTGAAGTCATAGCACTTTGAAACCATAACACTTTGAAATCATAATACTTTGAAATCATAACTCTTTCCACCTAAATAGTTTAGATATTGAAATAATATATATATATATATATTAAAATAGTTTATAAATAAAAATAGTTATATAATAAAAATAGTTTATAAATTTAAATAGTTATATATTAAAATAATTTATATATTGAAATTTTTTTATATATTAAAATAGTTTATATATTTTGGAATAGTTTCCTCCAATTTCACAAATCGATTCAAATTAACTTAAATTCAAAAGTTCAATTTAAATCAATTCCAGTTTAACCATTTTAGTTTGAAGGTCAAAGATTCAATTCAAATTCTAAAATAAACCATTTCAATTTATATCGATTTCAAATCCAGGGTTGAACTATCACTTCAATTCCAATAAGATTCAAGTTTAATATTCAAACATTCACAATATAAATTTCGTTTATTTCAACATTTAACTTATATTTTATCCAAACTGAAAAGTATTCACTTAATCATTTTAATAAAAATTTATTTAAAATCCCCATTTTATAAATTTAAATCAATATCTAATATTCAATTTGAATTTTATTTAAAAATTGAGAATATTCATTTAATCACTTTTTATCTAATCAAGTTATAAACCAAGTTATAATCATATCTTTTCAAAATCTCAAAACCAATAAGTTTATATCAATTCTTTCTTAATTTCAATTATTAACCAATTCAAATTCCAAAGTCAACATTAATTTATCTTTCCCACCTTTATTATTAAAGTTATAAGTCTATTTTAAAATATTAATACAAATTTTAAATAAATATTTTTAAAATACTATATACAAATTAAATTAAATTTTATTGTATATTTTTTTAAGAAAATAAAATTATAAGAAAATTCTTGAAATCTATAATTTCAAAACTAAAAATTTAAAATTCCAAAAAGTATAGAAAAAACATTTATATATATATATTATATTTTAAAAATCAATATTTATATAAAACCATATATCTCCTTTCAAAACTTTGGAAATCATTTTTCAAAAAATAAACCAATGGTGTCCATATATAATTTTCTATCCTATGGTCAAGTGATACGGATATTTGTCATTTCAATCCACGATTTAAATATTTACGAGTATATATCATTTCAACCCGCAAACCCAAAAATTTAAAATAAATGAAAATCACATGGGTTTATCATTTCAACCCATAACGATTTTCTCCTACTCTACAAAATCATTCAGGTATGTATCATTTAAACCCATAGGGAATTCTGAATTAACAGCGAACTTGCAGAGTGAGAACAATGATGATAGTAATATAACATATCTACAACTGACATATATCATCAATAACAAATTAGATCAAATATAAACAACAGATATGTTGTCATATATCACAGGTGAACAATTATGGATAATAGCATATCATGTATAGCAATTATATAAATAATATTTAAATCTAGTAGCATATTTTAATTGTTGTTTCAAATGATATCAAATTTAATAAATATAAGAATGTTAAGCATTAGTGATTTCTTACCTTTCGAGGCTGGAGAGACAAGAAGATGACACGGACACAGATACGCACATGGAACAGCGATAAGCTATGAATTTCTACGACAAATTCGATATTGAATTTAAGTCAAGATGGTATGAGATCGATGAGACAAGATATATTACATATATATACATTTCAAAAATCAATTTAGAACATATAGTTAAAATAATATATATATATATATATATTCAAATCAATATTAAATCCCAACACATACAATATCTATATAAAATTGAAACCAAATTTGCATAAACCTACATATAAACAAACGTTATACATATATATAAGCTGTCATATTATAATCATATATTCAAACAAACAATATATATATATATATATATATATATAACTTAAACATATATCTTGAAATCAAAACATATATATTATTTACCTTTTCAAACTAATAATAATAACCTTCAGCAGACCCATTTAACATATGCCACTAAAATCTTCAGATCCAAGTTATTGTAAAATCAAATTACTTACTTTATTAAAGCTCATATACACTTAACATATCCAGTATAAACTTATATAAATATATATATACTTACCTAACTTATATACATAAACTAGCACATATATATATATATACGACTTACGTAAATAGCATATAAAAACTGACATATACATAGATCTATACGTATATTAGTTGTTACAAAAAACAAATTTTAAAATATAAATATAAAATAATAAGCAAATATTTAACATAGGCCATTGTACAAAAAAGCAAATCAACCTTCAGGCAAATCTGTAACCCACACCATATCTATATAGACTAATGTATAAACTGCCGTGTACGCTAACATATATTACACATTTCTTTTCGAATCAATATAAAACCCATATATAAAATATATACTTTGCTTTAAAATAATATAGGCGTATATATAAAGTTTATAACAGACATCACACACGAAATGTAGTTGTTAAACATATGCATACCGTAATATATATAAACAGAGAAGATCAGCTGGAAGAGAACAGTTTAGGATGGATGGTGGAGGGGTGGAGGAATGGTGGCTTGAGCAGTGGGAGGACGGCTACCAAAAAGCAAGGGCGAGGCTTGCTTGCAAGGCAGCAAGGTGAAGGAATGTACGGAGGGCTTGTGAAGGCGGCCGCCGCGGAATGGTGGTGATGCTCGGCAGTGGGGTGGTGAGATGGTGCAAAGCATTCGTAGATGGAGATGGCCATGAGCTGACGAGGCGTGGGTAGGTGTAAGGACACTACGGTGGGGTGATAAGGCCACGGGATGATGATAGAGCCAGCGTAAGGTGGCGAAGTGCGGAGGTACGTGCGGATCTGGTTTAGGCAAAAGCAAGGAGGCTAGCAAAGCATCGGTGTTGGTGAAGCCATAGAGGGCAGTCGAGCACAGCAGGTTAGGTTGAGGAATAACAAACGCAAGCTATAATATTTTCTCAATATACTTTTCATTGAAAAGCAAAATTCAGAGGGAAAATGAAATAAACACAAATGGATATTATATATATTTTCTTTAGTGAAAGAACAAAGCCAAAATAATAAAGCTTGCTAACAAAATAAAGTGAATAGATGAACCAGAGAATACAAAATGAATGATGGAATGGTAAAAGCCCGTTGATGAATTCAAAGAATAATTTATGGCAAATACCTATTGGGGTAATACACGTAAGAAATTGAATGGACACCAGAACCCAAAAGGCACGAAACGGGTACCGATACGGTTATCGTTTCACGGATTCCACTATGCAGCGGACATCGAAATTAACGGTTGAATATACTACGGAGATCATCACAACGAGATAATCAAAACGGTACATAGATATCAGCGACACGACCATCCTATCAAACGTCGATATTTCGTTGTTAAACTGCTGCAAATTCATCGAAAATCAGATAAACAGGGCTAGAGAAGTCCAAAATTGATGAAACGAATTATGACGCCACACTCAGAAAATGTTTGACATTTTTATTATGTAAAAATATTCATCTTTCCATAATATTTTATTTACATCAAGCATTAACTGATTTAAATTTACCCTTTGCTATGTTTAAATAGACGTATTCCAAATATCAAATTTTTATTTTCAAATTCAATTATTTAATATTTCACAAAAAATTAGTTAATTACGTTATTGAAAACCGTTAAAAATTTACGAGTCTTAACGCTCTCCTCCACTCAAAATTTTTCATCCCCGTAAAGGTAGGAGGTAGGAGAAAAGAAGTAACAGAAAGGAAAGATGAATTTTGAAATACACAATAAATTCAAAACCATATAAATGTCATTTTTTTATTTGGTTTATATTCAATTAATTGATTTCAATTCATTTTATTTAATCAATAACATTCATTTATATTCATATTTTGTTGATTTTCAATTCAAGCTATTTTCATTCAGTTTGATTTGTTTCAATTTTGTTAATATCTGTTACAAAAAAATTCTTTCAAAACAAAATTTATTTGATTTAACTCATTCATTAAATCTATTTTCCTCTAGTTAAGTTAATTTCTCTTAAAACTTCAATTTTAACTATTCTTGAGTCAATATTTATTTACATAAATAGTATTTTTCTTTTTACTATTCAATTTACTTCACTGACATACCTTGCAATATAGGTTAAGGGTATAACATTTATCATAATCCCCTAAATTTTTATTCACAAATTTCCTCACTAAATTCATTTTGGACATCTTATTTATTATTGAGTATTATTCAATTACATTCAAGTCCTTTTCTAAGTAGGTTATATTAAGGCTCTGAGCGTAATTAAATACTATACAAATTTTCCCTTTATTTTCAACATTACTATTAAGCCAGATTTTAGTTTGAACAAATTTATTACTTAAGCTTTCTCCTTTATTTATTTAATTTATTTCACTTAACATATACTTTGCAACATATATTACATGTATAAAAATTTATTATAACTCTATATTATTTACCAAAATTGTTCTCTTTTCATTATCCAATTTATTATCCAATTTGTTATTTATAAATTAACAAAATATCATTTTTGGACGTATTATTACCATTTTATATTATTCAATTACATTCAAACTTTTAAAGTAAGTTTTATTAATGTTCAAATGTAACTGAACACTGTACAAATTTACCTCTAATTTACAACACTTCTACTAAGCCATTTTATGTTAAATAATTTATCACTTAGGTTTTTCTCTTGTATAACATTTAACTATATATTCACCCTCACATTTTAACTTTTTGAATAATTTAGGTAAGTTATATATATTAGAATGCAATTGATTATTATACAAATAAATTTGACCCTAGTTCAACTGTTTGTATTTATTTTAAATCCTAATTTAAATTTCAAACCCTTCAAATATTTAAAAATTTTGATTCATTTTAATAATTGAAAACCATTACTTGACTTAAACCTTAAGAGTTAAATTCCCCAAATTGCACTTCAAACCATTTTGAAATAAATATATACATATTATATATATATATATATATATATATATATATATATGTATCGAACCAAATCTATAAACATTTACCTGTATATTTTACACATCAAATCATACTGAAGAAATTCAAATCAATTTCATTTTTTTGGAGATATGTGTAGCAAAGCTACAAAGTAATCTTTCCACTTTGAAAGTCGAAAATGAATGTCGATGAAGCTGCAGTCATTATCGAAATTATTTTCCAGCAACAAAAGAAAAGAGTACTAACTTAAAACTTTTAAAATTCTTTGGAAACGATTTGTATTTGAAAATATTTTTTAATAATGTGCCTTAAATATTTAAAACCGAATTTTCTAAAATACCAAAAATTTAATTCTCAAATTCTTAGTTCTAAATTCATTTAATTTCCACATCAACTTATAAACCATGTTTTATAATTTCATTTATTTATATCGCGTTGTAATACTCAATGGTTTAATAAATCAAAATCAAATATTATCATTCCTAACAACTAATTTAGTTAACTTTTTAATTTCAGAAAAATTTATCCTTATATACATATATAATATAATCATACAAAGTTATTTTATTTACCAATTTTGAAAACAATAATGTGTCAGTTTGCTCTATTCAAGTGTTTGGGAATTCCTATCAGTGGCGTCGATCAGACAAATTGATCGAAACTCCAAATCAAACTTAACAACTCAAAAAACACACTATAAAACATTTTATATCAATAACAAATACACTACCTTACTCGATGATTCAAGGATGCATTTCAAAACAAGGACCGAGATTCAAATCAAAAGGAACCCTAACCAAAAAGGATTCTGATTCGAAGATAGGCTTGAAACGAAGACAAGATATATAGATTACAAAAGAGAAAAGATGGATAGACTTATATAAATCTAAGGTGACCTTAACCGGTCAACCGAGATTCCAGGAATAATATCGACGCTGAAATTCAATTTCCCGCTTAAATGGGGAAGATGTGACTTTACTAAAACATCAGTACATTTCCTGATTATTAGGGTGTAGTCATAATCACCATGCTGAGTATCAAACGAAGGTAGAACTGTCTGCATAACCAAAGACATTCGACATTTGATAACAAATGATTTTTGCCGGGTCATCCACTAAAGAATGGTTCGGGCTTTGAAAGGAACAACATCGTAAACCGAGCACATATAAATCTCCGGTGGATCGAACCTTGTTGTAAAGGAGTTTCACCCCCTTTACAAATCACACTGAGGTTATCAGAACTGAACGGAGTTATGGGATGCTCTAGTATAAATAAGAACATGAATAGGGAGAGACAAGAATGGATTTTTGAAACTAAGAATGTTCAAAATTCAAAGGAAATCCGAATCAAAGAGGAAGAGATTTAAGCTCGAACAAAGGTGATTCTATAATTGAATTTATTCTATATGCTAAGTTTTGCCTAAACCAGGCTCTAATACTAACTGTAACGATCTGCCCTTTCAAACCATTGGCATCCACACATATCGAATTTGAATTGCCCAAAACAACAGATAATTAATTTATTTTTGGCAAAACAGAGCATATACAGTAAATAAATCAATCACAGAATCATAGAATCACAAACACAGAGTAGTATTACAATAAGCATCAAAATAGATAAATAGTAGTTCATGAAGCTAGTATATAAATATCAGAGTTAAAACAAAATACAACAGATATCCCAAATACAATATAGTCTCGAATACAAACAGATGACAAGTCTGAACTAAACAACTAGATAGCTGAAAGCTGAAAAGACATAGATGGATCTCCAAGTGAAGCTCCAAATCCAAAGGTGAGCCTCAAATGTTGTGACATTCAGTCTGATCCGAGCGTAAAGCAAAACACAAAACACTCGAGTCGGGATTAACATTATTATATTAATAAATTCAACTCAAGTGAAATGTCAATTGAAAAACATGTAACTTAAAGGATGTTTGGGATTCCCATCCTCTAAGGATCCGTGGAACCATCTACTATGTAGTAATATACGCTATTACAATATGTCTATAGTAAAGTAAAGGTATTAAAATAGCATTAAGGAATTACCCATATCCCCCTTAACACATTTTATATATTCTCATAGTCTATACATTTCCGTATGCTCCTCCGTAAAATGGAGGTTTACCCAGTGGACATCATATAGGTACGGTACAAAACAAACTCGTAGAAGGCACGATAAAGCATGCGACAAGGCGCTTGAGGCAATGCCAGGGTAGATATACTGTTTGCGGATCCGGACTGGTGGTAATGCATAGCAACTACTACCGTGCACCTCGTGACACACTCCTAAAATCAAAGATGCGCCCAATCAAATCACGAAAGCAATAGAATAGTATCGAAGGAATGTGCCCAATCAGAGGAATGACCTCACATGGCCCAGCGTGGCTCCTGTTGTAGCCGCATCAAGCTAACTCAAGGAAGTCAGGCTACGTAAATACCAAATAGAATCATCACCAAACCAGCGTAGTTCATTTTGGAATCTCCACCACATACACAGTTGTTAAAGTGGTTTTCGGTATTGGCAGAGTATATGAAAATATCTGATCCTGGTCTCTTTAACAACCAAATGCTTATTTCATCTCATTTTAAATAGTTCATACTTCATATCAAAACATCATATCCATTTCAAAAACATATAAATTTGATATCATTATTCGCTTTATATAATATTCATTTTCAGTATGTAACACTTTCATAATTTATAACACTTTCGAAATCATAACACTTTCGAAATCATAGCACTTTGAAACCATAACACTTTGAAATCATAACACTTTGAAATCATAACTCTTTCCAACTAAACAGTTTAGATATTAAAATAGTATATATATTAAAAATAGTTTATAATTTAAAGTAGGTATATTTAAAAATAGTTTATAAATTAAAATAGTTATGTATTAAAATTAATTTATATATTGAATTTTTTTTATCTATTAAAATATTTTATATATTTTTAAATAGTTTCCTCCAATTTCAAAAATCGATTAAAATTAACTTAAATTTAAAAATTCAATTTAAATCTATTCCAGTTTAACTATTTCAATTTGAAGGTCAAAGATTCAATTCAAATTCTAAAATAAACCATTTCAATTTATATCGATTTCAAATCCAGGGTTAAACTATCACTTCAATTCCAATAAGATTCAAGTTTAAATATTCAAACATTCATAATATAAATTTCATTTATTTAAAATTTTAACTTATATTTTATTTAAATTGAAAAGTATTCACTTAATCATTTTAATAAAAATTTATTCAAAATCCACATTTTATAAATTTAAATCAATATTTAATATTCAATCTCAATTTCATTTAAAAATTGAGAACATTCATTTAATCACTTTTTTATCTAATCAATTTATAAACCAAGTTACAATCATATCTTTTCTAAATCTCAAAACCAATAAGTTTAGATCAATTCTTTCTTAGTTTCAATTATTAACCAATATAAATTCCAAGTCAACATTAATTTATCTTTCCAACGTTTATTATTAAAGTTATAAATCCATTTTAAAATATTAATACAAATTTTAAATAATTATTTTTAAACATATTATATACTAATTAAATTAAATTTTATTAAATTAAATCTTATTATATATTTTTTTTTAAGAAAATAAAATTATAAGAAAATTCTTAAAATTTGTAATTTCGAAACCAAAAGTTTAAAATTCCAAAACATATAAAAAAATAACATTTAAATATATCATATTTTAAAAATCAATATTTATATAAAACCATATATCTCCTTTCAAAACTTCAGAAATCATTTTTCAAAATATAGACCAACGGTGTTCGTATATAATTTTCTATCCTATGGTCAAGTAATATGGATATTTATCATTTCAATCCGCAATTTAAATATTCACGGGTATATATCATTTCAATCCACAATACAAAAATTTAAAATAAATGAAAATTGCTAGGGTTTATCATTTCAATCCATAACGATTTTCTCCTATTCTACAAAATCGTTCGGGTATGTATAATTTCATCCCATATGGAATTCTTAATTAACATGGAACTTGCAGAGTGAGAACAAAGATGATAGTAATATAACATATCAACAACAGGCATATATCATCAATAACAAATTAAATCAAATATAAACTACAGGATATGGCGTCATATATCACAGGTGAACAATTATGTATAATAGCATATCATGTATAGCAATTATATAAATAACATTTAAATCTAGCAACATATTTTAATTCTCATTTCAAATGATATCAAATTTAATAATGTTAACCGTGAGTGATTGCTCACCTTGCGAGCTTGGAGAGACAAGAAGATAACACAGACACAGATACGCACACGGAACAACGACAAGCTAGGAATTGCTACGGCAAATTCGATATTGAATGTTAGTCGAGATGGTATGAGATCGATGAGACAAGATATATTACATATGTATACATTTCAAAAATCAATTTAGAACATATAGTAAATAATATATATATATATATATATATTTAAATTAATATTAAATCCAAATACATAAATGTCTATATAAAATGAAACCAAATTTGCATAAAACTACATATAAACAAATGTATATCTACATATATAAGCTCTCATATTATAACTCATATATACAAAAAAACATAATATATATATATAGCTTACACATATATCTAGAAATCAAAACATATATATAATTTACCTTTTCAAACTAATATTAATAACCTTCAACCGACCCATTTAACATATGCCACAAAAATCTTCAGATCGAAATTAATTATAAAATCAAGTAACTTACTTTATTAAAGCTTATACACACTTAACAGATCTAGTATAAACATATATATATATACACACACACATACCTGACTTTTATACATAAACTGGCATATATATATATATATATATATATATATATATATATATATATATATATGCGACTTACATAAACAGCATATAAAAACTGACATATATAGATCTCTATGTATATTAGTTGTTACAAAAATAAAATTTTCAAATATAAATATAAAATGGTAAGAAAATATAAAACATTGGCCATTGTACAAAATCGCAAATCAACCTTCAAGCAAATCTGCAACCTGCACCATATCTATATATACTAATGTATAAACTACCATATACACTAACATAATCACGCACTTCTTTTCGAATCAATATAAAACCCATATATAAAATATGTACTTTGCTTTAAAAAATAAAGGTGTATATATAAAGTTTATAACAGAAATCACACACGAAATGTACTTGTTAAACATGTATGTACCTTATTATATATAAATAGAGAAGCACGGCTGGAAGAGAACGGTTCATGGTGGAGTCGAACTGGTGGAGGGGTGGAGGAATAGTGGCCTGAGCAGTGGGAGTCGGCTACCAGAAAGCAAGTCCGAGGCTTGCTTGCGAGCCGACAAGGTGAAGGAATATACGAAGGGTTTGTAGTGAGCAAGCGGCCGCTGTGGAATGGTGGTGATGCTCGGCAGTGGAGTGGTGAGATGGTGGGAAGCATTCATGGGTAGAGATGGCCGTGAGCTGACGAGGCATGGATAGGTGGAGAGACACTATGGCGGGGTAATGAGGCCACGTGGTGAAGATAGAGCCAGCGGAAGGTGGCGATGTGTGGAGGTATGGGCAGATCTTGGTTAGGCAAAAGCAAGGTGGCGAGCGAAGCATCAGTGTTAGTGAAGCCATAGAAGGTTGTTGTGTGATGTCCCGGAAAATTTGGGAAATATTTATTTAATAATTTCATTTATAGTTATTTTAAAATGTGAAATATTGATTTAATAATCTAATTCAAACTGAAATTTTCTTTTGAAAATTAATAATTTTTTAATTTGTCAAATGATATTCTTTTCAAAATTTATAATAAGGATAATTTAATTTGAGAATCTTATTGTTTTCAAATGTTAAAAATATTTAAATAATAAAATTATCTTTCTAAGCTGATTTAAAGATATTTTATTTATAATGTATATATGTGTATACATTGTAAATAGGAATTTTGACTTTAATTTTAATTTAAATTTAATAAAGAATATTTTCCAATTTATTTTATATATAGATGTATAAATTATGAATTGGTTAATTTGATTTAAAGTATTGGAAAATTTTCAAAAGTTTGTTTTAAAAGTCTTTCTTATATTTTCAGAAGAAATACAAGTAAATATTTGTTTGTTTATAAATATAATAGTTTAAGTTGTATTATATTATAAAAGTTTATTTTGTTTTATTTTAAAAATTGTTTTTTCTTTTGAAATAAGATTTAGTTTATTTACATTAGAGTGTAGTATTTTGGTTTGAAACTTTTGAATAAAATTGAGTTCAACATTCTTTTTCTTTTTAAAATTTTCTCTTTTGAAAATTTAGTTTTAAAAATATTATTTTAAAATATTCAAACAAACATTAAAATGTATAATGTTATAAGGAAGTTTATATGTATTTATTTAAAGGCTAAATATTGATAAAACATTTAGAACATGTTAAATTAAATTAGAAATTGGTTTAGAAAAATTTAAATACATTCATAAACTAAGAAATTTATTTTTATATTAAAAAAGGCATATGTGTTAAGCTTTTAAATCTTACAGAGGACACTTGTAATCACATTACAAACTTTATGTAACAAGTGGCATGTTAAATCATTTTTGAAATAATTATTTTAGATAAGAAAACCTTGCAA
The DNA here is from genome assembly GCA_030765085.1 of Allium cepa. Taxonomy (NCBI): domain Eukaryota; kingdom Viridiplantae; phylum Streptophyta; class Magnoliopsida; order Asparagales; family Amaryllidaceae; genus Allium; species Allium cepa. The sequence continues at coordinate 243,013,252 of CM060944.1, forward strand.
ATGCATTTGTTAAAACCATTATCTTCAAATGAAATCTGAAAATCAAATTTTAAGTAAATATCAAAACCAAATTCAATTCAAAACCCAATTCTGCAAAACAACTTCTATATAAAATCTGTGTAAACAAATTCAACCAAATCTGTTCTGTTTTCCCAAAAATCAAGTTTCAACATCAAATATGAAGTTCAATTCAACTCTAGCAAAAGAAAAATGGAGTTCTGCTGCAGACTAAAATCAATCAACAACATGCAGTTTTGATTCAACATCAATTAGCAAATTTCAAAACCAGATTTCAGCAAGCACTGCAAATCAGGCTCCAGGAAAATGAAATTTGGATCTCTGTTGTTCTCTGCCTCTTCTATCAATAAGTGAGTAAATTTCCATTTTCAAAACAGTTTTCTTTTAAAATCAATGCTACGAAATTTATAGAACTCATGTTCTATATCACAGAAATCAAAAACCTTCATGATGAAAACTGCTATATTTTTAATTAAAAATGAGTAACCTCACAATGCAAAAAGCCTAAATTATTTTTGCATGTGTACAGATAGAAACAAGCATGTTTGTTTGATTGTAGTGTGATGATGTTCTGTGTGCATATGTATAAATATACATATGAGTGTTGCCAGATACCTGTTTCTTCTTTTAAAAACTAAGAATCTTTAAATAAAACCCATTTTCTCCTGATTGATTCTCTGTTAGGATTTGTCTTGTGAACAAAATGTGTTTGTTTGGTATAGATTTAGATTTATAAATTATAATTTAGTTTAATCAAAATCTGTTTCCTCTGAAAACCACAAAATCAGTCATCATTGAGTTTTAAAACAAATATCATACATCTTAAAATATTGTAAACATATTCATAACTTGAATGCATGATTGAAATCATGAATTTTAAACCAAATATCACATTTTTAAATTAACTATGGAGTTACTATTTCTGTATTGTACAGAATTGGGAATTTTGGGTTTTTCTGATTGTCAAGTGGATTTTGGAAGCTGAAATTCTTCCTGGAGATGAAGTACTGATTGGAGAGTAGGGGAAATTTTTTAGGAGGTTGGTCAGTTGGCTGTGACGACCGTGGTTGGCGAGTTCAGGTTCTAACCCTAGTTTCTAAGGGGATCGAAGTTTGGTCGCTTCTCTGTCTCTCTGTTGCATCGAGTGATGTAGGACTTAGGGGATGGGAAGAGGAGTCATGGAAGATGAGTTGGCCGAAGTCGCGGTGTCTCAGATGATCGGAGGTGGATTTTCTAGCTGTTGACAGGTTTTGGGGGTGATGCAGTAGTGAGTGTTCCAGATTTGGTTCAACTATCTCGAATTTGTTTTTCGAGCTGCAGTGAATTGGTGGAGGCCGTGATCATGTGGGGTGATGGTTGACGTCTTGGTGAAGTGCATTTGGGTGGCTAAAGATCGCCAGAGTGACGGTGCATATGCACCATGCATATGCTTGTTTTTGATGAATTCTGTGTGGTGGGTGCAGGGTTGTGTCTCGAGTTATACTGGGGTGAATCGAGTAGTTTTCTTGAAGCAAGCAGGTTGTTAACTCGAAGTAGATATGGGGAATTCTCGGGTATGATTAGTTACAGGTTATTAAACCTGTTAGTCTGCAGTTTTTGGAAATTTGAATGAAATTCAAATTTTTAAGCAGGAATTTGATTCTAGTGTAAGTTTGGATTTGAATTCAAATGAATTTCTGAATCCAAAGTTTTTAAAAATGAAAAACTTAAATTTAAAGCAAGATTTAAATTAGAATTTAAAATCAAGTTTAAAAATGAGTTCAAGTTTACTGTAGATTCAAATTCTTGAATTTAAATCAGTTTGTAAGTTTTAAAGTTGAACAAGTTTGAAATGTTTTAAAGTAGAATTTAAAAATGAATTTGTTTTCAAATAAGTTATAAACTTGATAAAAATTCTTTTCTTTAATATTTGAACAAAAGTTATGAAATGTTTAACTTAAATTTGAAAGTTAAAATAATCAAATTATTTTCAAAGCTTGATTTTTTTAATTAAGTAATTTTGTTTTAAACTTTTATTATATATTTAAGTAATGAATGTTCTTTAACATTTATTTTTATTTCAAGGTTTATAAATTTATTTAAAATTTGGATAATGTTTAAATAGTTAAACATTTTGAAATCTTAAATTTTAAATGGAATTTGAATTTAATTTAGAAATGTATTGTTTTAAATACATTTGAAGGTTAATTAATTCATTAATAAGTAAATGAATTATTTTGAAAATAATTAAGATAAATAAGAATTTACTTAATTATTTGATTTTAAATAATGATTTAGATTAATTTTTAATTAGTGTTGATTAATAATAATTAATCTAAGATAAATTGCTTAAGGAAGTAATTAAAGAAAATATTGTTAATTAATAAAGATAATTATCTTAGAATAATTAAGTAATTAATTAATGTGATTGATTTTGATAATTTATTTGGATTAATAAATTGAAGATAATTAATTGTAAATTGTTAAGTATAATTACTTGATAAAAGTAATTAAGGGATTAATTACTTATTGTAATTAATTATGATAATGTGATTTGTTTAAATTAATTAATTTAGTTTAATTAATTTAAGAAATCATTTGATGATTTAATAAGAATAATTACTTAATGTAATTAATGGAGCATGATCACTTTGAGAAGTAATAAATGATAATTACTGGAATGTAATTAGTGAGAGATGATTTTTAATTAAGTAATTTGGGTAATTACTTTTGTAATTAATCAAGGTATTAATTAATGAAGATAATGAATTATGGGATAACTAATTTGTTAATGAGTAATTAAAGATTGTTAATTACTGAATTGAATATTAATCAAGGGTGATTAATATTTGTAATTTTAATTTATATTAATTACTATAGGTAATTAATTTTTAATAAAGTAATTAATTTAAATATAAATTAGAGATCACTAATTAATATAATTAATGATGTAATTAAGGATTGTTTAATTAAGTAATAATCAATTAATTAAGTGTTTAATAATTGTAATTAATTATGGATAAATGTAATTAATTAATAAATGAAGTAATTAAATGTTAATTACTTATGATTAAGGTTAATTAATTTGTGAAATTAATTAAAGACTAATTACTTATTGTAATTAGAGAATGATTAATCAATGGTGTTTAATCAAGTTGAATACTCAGAGAATGATTAATTTACTGGGTTAATTAATGGATATTAAGCAGGATTTATAGATGTGATAGTTAATTTAATTTATTATTAATTAGAGATAGAAGTAATTAACTTAATTCATTTTAAATTAATTATAGATAGTGGTTAATAAATCATTGCTTATGGATGATATTTATTGGATGGTTGTGATCTCAAAAATGAGATGAGTACTATCTGTATGATATGGATGCTTGGTTAAAGTATGATATTATGGATTATCTGTTTGTGATGATTATCTGGTTGTGATGATTATCTGTTGTGATTATGATACGGATTATCTGTTTATGATGAAATGTGATTATCTATTGTGATATGTGAATATCTATCTGTGTGTAATAGATAATGATGAATTGAATTAATTGTTTAAACTAAATTCACTTGGACATTAAGATGGCATTTGGATTTCGATGAAACCGAGATCGGGTTTCCAAATTTGGAATTCTGAAAACCACATCGATCCAAATTAAACATTAGGTCGTGAATATCAAGTGAAGAGTGAAGACTCGAGGTGTAAGGACTATTCATCAGTATAACTCTGAGGGTGATTCCGTGATGAGTTTGACGGAATAGTACTTTCAGGTTCGAGATGGTGATTCAGAGCGCAAGGGTTATCGTCGTTAACTCTGAGGGTGATCCCAAAATGAGTGTAACGAGATAATCCCTTCGGTTTCGATCGAACCCGGAACGAACTTGTATGGATTGAATGCTTTCAGAACATCATCAGGTGGACGATGAGCATTCAAAGATTTATATGTCCTATAAAGGTAATCGTAGCCTCAAGCCTCATCAACTGGGAATGGCTAAAACAGGGGAGGTGCAGCAAGGCTAAGTTGGTCATGCCCAAGTAGGACGAGATTTACCCCTGTCTAGAGGTCCCTTTATATTTCGGTTGTGTGGCAGTTGGCGACGGCCAATCTGCGGGGTGGTCTTGTTCGGGACTGTTCAGTAAGGAATGATCCCGGCTTTGTGTTGCAGTGGAGTTAGGGTGGCTCCTCGGTACGGTGATCTAGGCCACGTACTGTGACGGGAGGTACCCCAGTAGCCCTGCCATTGATGGAAACCCATTTTTCCTACGAGGCCCTACGGTTTTGATTGTACTACCCACTTTTGTGGCTAGTAGCTGGAATTTAATAAATGTAACAATTTCAGCTATTTCTTATTTACTTGAAAACCCTAGACACTATTATAATATCACTGGATTTCCTATCAAATTTTTTGGTTAGCGTAAGGTAAAAACTTTTCCATGTTTATGTGTGGGAAGTTTTACGTGATACCTTTTGTTTCGAAAGGATTTTCTGAAGTTAAACAACTTTTAAACCCGTTTACTCACACCAGACCCATGTCTGACCTGAGTATTTATTTTCTGTTTTATTAAACTCTTGGGTACTCATATTACGTATGAGTAGGCAAGTGTTTCAGGATTTCTTTGACGGGTTCCGGAGGAGATATGGAGCAGGAGGCTTCAGCGTGTAGATATATATTGTGGTTCCGCTGTGTTTTGAGTTGTATCTGCTTTCTCTGATGTACATGAATTGTAATATCTAGACAGATGTTTATAACTGTCTGGTTTATGTTGTATTAAGTTTTATAACTCTGATGTATATGATACTATGTAATGTTTTATGTGATATATTATAATTTATTCGTTTCCGCTGTGAGATTCTGATGTTGTCTGTTTCTTTCTTTTCTATCTTTTCTCTTTTCTATCCCTTTCTTTCTTCTTAATGATGCGTCTTTCTATGGAATGAAAGGCGGGTCGTTACATTGTGGTATCAGAGCTCTAGGTTGAGCGAATACCTAGACTCTGGAGTGGTGTCCTTCTTGAGAAAGCGTATTTGTAATTTTGAATATATATTTATATATTTATTTATTTCTACCTATCTGTTGGGTTACCTGTTCAGGTTTTCCAATATAAGTTCTAAAGGTAGATAGGGTAGTGGTGTGTGTAACACAACTACCAATGGTTGGAATCCGAGTGTTTGAGGTTGGAAGTGATCTGCTAGGGCATTATTGGGCATCTTGAGTAGTTTTTTGCAGTTTGTGTGAAGGATTTCACCGATCTCTGAAGGAAATCTTTCCAAGATTCAGAGTTTATCTTTATATGTAAGCTGGGTTGCACTCTTATGAGTGGATTTTCTTGAGCCTGGATCAGTTGGGAGTACTGAAGCCAGCAATGGTATCTTGGAAACCTTAGGAAGGAGTTTTGTCTATATTTGAGTTGAGACTCAGTTTGGCAGAGTGTTTTGTGCTTGGTTTGAGATCGAGTTTCCTGAGAGATATCTGCCTTTTGAAGGCTCTATTGTGGAAGTGGCTGGTGTAGCTTTGTGATTCGATGAGCTTTTTGGTAAGAATGTCTTTGGCGGATGGTGAAGTTTGTCCATTTCTTCTGGATGCACAACTGGGTGTGATGTTTGTGGTTGGAGGTGGACCACTAGTTTCTTCTTTGATTAGAAAGCTTTAGCTGTTCTGATTGTTGAAGAGAGAACGATTTCTTGGGATCTGAACTAAGTGGAATCGCAAAAGTGATATGCGATGGTTCGGAAGTTCTCTGAGTAATTTTTGTTTGGATTGAAGCATCTCTAGAAGATGTTAGAGTTATTGAAGTGGTTTGGTATTTTTCGGATATCTTCAAAGGAATTAAGATTTGCATCCGCATCGAGAGGTTGAGATCTATTTCGACCGGGTTCTTGGAGCTTTATCGGTGGTTCAGCATAGTAGGAGGGCTCTTTGAGAGAGAGATCTGTTTAAGCTGGCAGGATTGATCGGATCTAGTTTTCTGGTTGAATTTTTGTTGTGGTGTTTGTGACTGAATCGCATAGGTCACTGAGATTTTATGGAATTTGATGGACAAATGTTTCCGGAGTAAGTTGATCAAGTCTATACTTGTGTTCATCAACAGCATTTTCAAATCAGAGTTGCGCAGCGGAAGCATAGTGACAGCTATTCCAGAATAGAAACAACACCCAATTCATTGGGAATTTGAGTTTTGTCTTGGATCAGAGGATTTCTACAGGAAATTCATTTTAATTTGGAGGCTTGGATGTCTTGTGCATCTGTTCTGTTTTCAGAATAGGAGTAGCATGTTTGAGGTTTTCTGATGTTTGTGTAAGTAGAGTTTGCATGGTGGATTTTGATGGATATTGGGGGAACCATTTTGTTGAGTAGGATCTGGAGATCGTTTATTTTCTTTGTCTAGATTTATTCCGTGAAGCATCTGCGAAAATTGGATTGATCTAGAAGGTTAAAGGCGGCCCAGGATCGACAGGAGAGATTTGTGGATAAGAGTATTGGATCTTTCTGTTTTCCCTTAAGGGTTAAGTGTTTGGTCTACAGGATTGAATTTCCAGTTTGGATGACTGGAATTCATTATGATTTTCACGCATCTCTGAGGGAGTACGTGTATGGTTTATCACTGGTTTTAGGATCAGTAGTTCTGAGAATTTGGAAGTTGGTCAGGAATTGTTTGTGGTCTAGTTTCCTGTTTAGATTTGTAGATCTAGATATATAGGAGCTCTAGATCTGAGTGGTGTAGCTAGTTTAGATTCTGCAGGGCAAATGTCCCGGTATTTATACCTGGGAAACTCTAGGGAATCTTATCTAGAATTTTGTCTGGATAGTTAGAATTGCTTGTACGAATTGGTTGCTATGATTGCTAGTATTTAGTTGATAACATATATTTGCTATTTTAAAATTAAAATCTGTATGAGATTATTAAATTACCTTTGCTTTTTAATTTCGGGAACGAAATTCTTTTAAGGGGAGGAGGAATGTGATGTCCTGGAAAATTTGGGCAATATATATTTAATAATTTCATTTATAATTATTTTAAAATGTGAAATATTGATTTAATAATCTAATTCAAACATAAATTTTCTTTTGAAGATTAATAATTATTTAATTTTTCAAATGATATTATTTTCAAAATTTATAATAATGATAATTTAATTTGAGAATCTTATTTTTTTCAAATGTCAAAAATATTTAAATAATAAAATTATCTTTCTAAGCTGATTTAAAGATATTTTATTTATAATGTATATATGTGTATACATTGTAAATAGGAGTTTTGATTTTAATTTAAATTTAAATTTAATAAAGAATATTTTCCAATTTATTTTATATATAGGTGTATAAATTACGAATTGGTTAATTTGATTTAAATTAGTATTGGAAACTTTTCAAAAGTTTGTTTTAAAAGTCTTTCTTATATTTTCAGAAGAAATATAAGTAAATATTTATTTGTTTATAAATATAAAAGTTTAAATTGTATTATATTATAAAAGTTTATTTTTTTTATTTTAAAAATTGTTTTTTTCTTTTGAAATAAGATTTAGTTTATTTACATTAGAGTACAGTATTTTGGTTTGAAACTTTTGAATGAAATTGAGTTCAACATTCTTTTTCTTTTTAAAATTTTATCTTTTGAAAATTTAGTTTTAAAAATATTATTTTAAAATATTCAAACAAACATTAAAATGTATAATGTTATAAGGAAGTTTATATGTATTTATTTAAAGGCTAAATATTGATAAAACATTTAGAACATGTTAAATTAAATTAGAAATGGGTTTAGAAAAATTTAAATACATTCATAAACTAAGAAATTTATTTTTATATTAGAAAAGGCATATGTGTTAAGCTTTTAAATCTTAGAGCGGACACATGTAATCACATTACAAACTTTATGTAACAAGTGGCATGTTAAATTATTTTTGAAACAATTATTTTAGATAAGAAAACCTTGCAAATGCATTTGTTAAAACCATTATCTTCAAATGAAATCTGAAAATCAGATTTTAAGTAAATATCAAAACCAAATTAAATTCAAAACCCAATTCTGCAAAACAACTTCTATATAAAATCTGTAAACAAATTCAACCAAATCTGTTCTGTTTTCCCAAAAATCAAGTTTCAACATCAAATATGAAGTTCAATTCAACTCTAGCAAAAGAAAAATGGAGTTCTGCTGCAGACTAAAATCAATCAACAGCATGCAGTTTTGATTCAACATCAATTAGCAAATTTCAAAACCAGATTTCAGCAAGCACTGCAAATCAGGCTCCAGGAAAATGAAATTTGGATCTCTGTTGTTCTCTGCCTCTTCTATCAATAAGTGAGTAAATTTCCATTTTCAAAACAGTTTTCTTTTAAAATCAATGCTAAGAAATTTATAGAACTCAAGTTCTATATCACAGAAATCAAAAACCTTCATGATGAAAACTGCTCTGTTTTTAATTAAAAATGAGTAACCTCACAATGCAAAAAGCCTAAATTATTTTTGCATGTGTACTGATAGAAACAAGCATGTTTGTTTGATTGTAGTGTGATGATGTTCTGTGTGCATATGTATATATATACATATGAGTGTTGCCAGATACCTGTTTCTGCTTTTAAAAACTAAGAATCTTTAGATAAAACCCATTTTCTCCTGATTGATTCTCTGTTAGGATTTGTCTTGTGAACAAAATGTGTTTGTTTGGTATAGATTTAGATTTATAAATTATAATTTAGTTTAATCAAAATCTGTTGCCTCTGAAAACCACAAAATCAGTCATCATTGAATTTTAAAACAAATATCATGCATCTTAAAATATTGTAAACAAATTCATAACTTGAATGCATGATTGAAATCATGAATTTTAAACCAAATATCACATTTTTAAATTAACTATGGAGTTAGTATTTCTGTATTGTACACAAAAGGGAATTTTGGGTTTTTCTGATTGTCAAGTGGATTTTAGAAGCTGAAATTTTTCCTGGAGATGAAGTACTGATTGGAGAGTAGGGGAAAAAATTTAGGACGTTGATCAGTTGGCTGTGACGACCGTGGTTGGCGAGTTTAGGTTCTAGCCCTAGTTTTTAAGGGGATCGAAGTTTGGTCGCTTCTCTGTCTCTCTGTTGCATCGAGTGATGTAGGACTTAAGGGATGGGAAGAGGAGTCATGGAAGATGAGTTGGCCGGAGTCGCGGTGTCTCAAATGATCGGAGGTGGATTTTCTAGCTGTTGACCGGTTTTAGGGGTGATGTAGTAGTGAGTGTTCCAGGTTTGGTTCAACTATCTCGAATTTGTTTTTCGAGCTGCAGTGAATTGATGGAGGCCGTGATCATGTGGGGTGATGGTCGGCGTCTGGGTGAAGTGGACTTGGGTGGCTAGAGATCGCCAGAGTGACGGTGCATATGCACCGTGCATATGCTTGTTGCTGATGAATTCTGTGGGGTGGGTGCAGTGTTGTGTCTCGAGTTATACTCGGGTGAATCGAGCAGTTTTCTCGAAGCAAGTAGGTTGTTAACTCGATGTAGATATGGGCAGTTCTCGGTTATGTTTAGTTACAGGTTATTAAACCTGTCATTATGCAGTTTTTGGAAAATTGAATGAAATTCAAATTTTTAAGCAGGAATTTGATTCTAGTTTAAGTTTGGTTTTGAATTTAAATGAATTTCTGAATCCAAAGTTTTTAAAAATGAAATTTTTAAATTTAAAGCAAGATTTAAATTAGAATTTAAAATCAAGTTTAAAAATGAGTTCAAGTTTACTAAAGATTCAAATTCTTGAATTTAAATCGGTTTGTAAGTTTTAAAGTTGAACAAGTTTAAAATGTTTTAAAGTAGAATTTAAAAATGAATTTGTTTTCAAATAAGTTTTAAACTTGATAAAAATTCTTTTCTTTAATATTTGAACTAAAGTTATGAAATGTTTAACTTAAATTTGAAAGTTAAAATAATCAAATTATTTTCAAAGCTTGATTTCTTTAATTAAGTAATTTTGTTTTAAACTTTTCTTATATATTTAAGTAATGAATGTTCTTTAACATTTATTTTTATTTCAAGGTTTATAAATTTATTTAAAATTTGGATAATGTTTAAATAGTTAAACATTTTGAAATCTTAAATTTTAAATGGAATTTGAATTTAATTTAGAAATGTATTGTTCTAAATACATTTGAAGGCTAATGAAGTCATTAATAAATAAATGAATTATTTTGAAAATAATTAAGATAAATAAGAATTTACTTAATTATTTGATTTTAAATAATGATTTAGATTAATTTTTAATTAGTGTTGATTAATAATAATTAATCTAAGATAAATTTCTTAAGGAAGTAATTAAAGAAAATATTGTTAATTAATAAAGATAATTATCTTATAATAATTAAGTAATTAATTTGATCGATTTTGGTAATTTATTTGGATTAATAAATTGAAGATAATCAAATGTAAATTGTTAAGTATAATTACTTGATAAAAGTAATTAAGGAATTAATTACTTATTGTAATCAATTATGATAATGTGATTTTTTAAATTAATTAATTTAGTTAAATTAATTTAAGAAATCATTTGATGATTTAATAAGAATAATTACTTAATGTAATTAATGGAGCATGATCACTTTGAGAAGTAATAAATGATAATTACTGGAATGTAATTAGTGAGAGATGATTTTTAATTAAGTAATTTGGGTGATTACTTTTGTAATTAATCAAGGGATTAATTAATGAAGATAATTGATTATGGGATAACTAATTTGTTGATGAGTAATTAAAGATAGTTAATTACTGAATTGAATATTAATCAAGGGTGATTAATATTTGTAATTTTAATTTAGATTAATTACTAAAGGTAATCAATTTTTAATAATGTAATTAATTTAAATATAAATTAATGATCATTAATTAATATAATTAATGATGTAATTAAGGATTGTTTAATTAAGTAATAATCGATTAATTAAGTGATTAATTAATTGTAATTAATTAAGGATAAATGTAATTAATTAATAAATGAAGTAATTAAATGTTAATTAATTATGATTAAGGTTAATTAATTTGTGAAATTAATTAAAGACTAATTACTTATTGTAATTAAAGAATGATTAATCAAAGGTGTTTAATCAAGTTGAATACTCAGAGAATGATTAATTTAATGGGTTAATTAATTAATGGATATTAAGCAGGATTTATAGATGTGATAATTAATTTAATTTATTATTAATTATAGATAGAAGTAATTAATTTAATTCATTTTAAATTAATTATAGATGGTGGTTAATAAATCATTGCTTATGGATGATATTTATTGGATGGTTGTGATCTCAAAAATGAGATGAGTAGTATCTGTATGATATGGATGCTTGGTCAAAGTATGATATTATGGATTATCTGTTTGTGATGATTATCTGGTTGTGATGATTATCGGTTGTGATTATGATACGGATTATCTGTTTATGATGAAATGTGATTATCTATTGTGATATGTGAATATCTATCTGTGTGTAATAGATAATGATGGATTGAATTAATTGTTTAAACTAAATTCACTTGGACATTAAGATGGCGTTTGGATTTCGATGAAACCGGGATCGGGTTTCCAAATTTGGAATTCCTAAAACCACATCGATCCAAATTAAACATTAGGTCGTGAATATCAAGTGAAGAGTGAAGACTCGAGGTGTAAGGACTATTCGTCGGTATAACTCTGAGGGTGATTCTGTGATGAGTTTGACGGAATAGTACTTTCAGGTTCGAGATGGTGATTCAGAGTGCAAGGGTTATCGTCGTAAACTCTGAGGGTGATTCCAAAGTGAGTGTAACGCGATAATGCCTTCGGTTTCGTTCGAACTCGGAACGAACTTGAATGGATTGAATGCTTTCAGAACATCATCAGGTAGACGATGAGCATTCTAAGATTTATATGTCCTATAAAGGTAATCGTAGCCTCAAGCCTCATCAACCGGGAATGGCTAAAACGGGGGAGGTGCAGCAAGGATAAGTGGGTCATGCCCAAGTAGGACAAGATTTACCCCTGTCTAGAGGTCCCTTTATATTTCGGTTGTGTGGCAGTTGGCGACGGCCAATCTGCGAGGTGGCCTTGTTCGGGACTGTTCAGTAAGGAATGGTCCCGGCTTTGTCTTGCAGGGGAGTTAGGGTGGCTCCTCGGTACGGTGATCTAGGCCACGTACTGTGACGGGCGGTACCCCAGTAGCCCTGCCATTGATGGAAACCCATTTTTCCTATGAGACCCTACGGTTTTGATTGTATTACCCACTTTTGTGGCTAGCAGCTGGAATTTAATAAATGTAACAATTTCAGCTATTTCTTATTTACTTGAAAACCCTAGATACTATTATAATATCACTGGATTTCCTATCAAATGTTTTGGTTAGCGTAAGGTAAAAACTTTTCCATGTTTATGTGTGGGAAGTCTTATGTGATACCTTTTGTTTCAAAAGGATTTTCTAAAGTTAAACAACTTTTAAACCCGTTTACTCACACCAGACCCATTTATGACCTGAGTGTTTATTTTCTGTTTTATTAAACTCTTGGGTACTCATATTACGTATGAGTAGTCAAGTGTTTCAGGATTTCTGTAACGATCCAGAATTTTATTTATTTTAAATTGATAATTAAATTAAATTTTGATTAAATAATTGTGGGGTTAATTGATAAATTGACTTGAGTTTTTCCAAATTTAAATAATATCTGTTTATAAAGAGATAGTTTCTTTTATAATTGTTTTAATTTAATATCTAGATAATGAAGGAATGAAAATGTAAATATCTTAAATTATAAAATATAAAGTAAATATGTTAGATAAATTCTAATATCATGTTTTATAAAATAGAAATTTATTTATATTACAAAATAATAAGTATATGACATACAAGACTATTAAGTATTTAGGTTGAGAATAGGAAAATAAATATAAAAATAAATAAGCTATATTGTAGAATAAAGTAAATACATTGGCCATAATTCTAACAATATATTAATTATGGATATTCATTTTTGTTTCAAAGTAACAAGGCCAAATTAAATAAAACTATAAGTATGTAGAAACAACAAATGGGTAAGTATAAACAAGACAACAAAATATCTTGTACAAATAAAGTATAAACATGGAAAAATATAAAGATGCAGGCAAGTCTATTAACATGAAAATAATAGAGTTGTAAACAAATATGATAACAAGCTTGCACACATGAAAATGACAATATCTTTAGCCACTAAACAAAATCACTCCAGCCGAGATAAAGGAATGAAACAAACAAATATCTACAAAAAAAAGTACATATAAGAAATAGGCTGTAAACAGAAAAAAAAGAAGAAAAGAAAGCAAGGCAAAGTAATTAATGCAGCCACCAGAACCACATTTATTAGTCAACAATCAAGCTAAGAAATGGATGCAAGTACAAACCAAATATCTTTAGCTGTAGACAAATATAAAAAGTAAGTAAACAGACAAAGGCAAGTAGCAATTAAATACGAGTATGTAGCTTGCAAAAGAAAACAATGATAATTAATGCAAAATATATTTACAAGGTACACATCATTTCAGCCGAAAGAAAAAAAAATGTATGATAAGTATAAGCTTATGAAATAAGATAATGGCAATAAATGTTAGCACACAATTTATATACATCAGTCAGCAAGCAAAGAAAATATCCCTGCTAAACATTATACAGACATATTTTTATCAACTTGAACAACAAATTCGTTTCAGTTGCATCCATATAACTGAGTGAAAAAAAATGAGATAATATCATCATCATTCAAACAAACAACTTAAATCAATTCAAACTGAAGACTTAAAAGCTTCAGCAAGCAAAGAACTCAAGCCTGTTCAACATTATCAAGCTCTGTTTCATTTCTCTGGAAAATCAGGTGAGTAATACACCCTTACTGTGTTTAGTGGTTTGTAGTTTTTGTTGAATTTTTGATTTGATCAGGTAGTAATGCATCTGATATGATTCAGAGTATATATATAAGTCTGTTTCATAGTTTCGGAGCATCAAAACAATGTGCTTCTTCCTAAAACATTCTGTTTATTTTGGAAGACAGTGACTAAACAAAAAAAACAAAAACAAAAACTTTAAAAAAAAGTAGCTCACCCTTCAAGCAGTTTTATTACATGGTCCCAAAAAAAAAGCCATTTGTTTTTAAGTGTAGTTTATCCTAAAATTTATATCTTCTGAAACCATGAAGTATAGGGGACGGAAACCCTATTTTACAATAGACGAGTCAAGGTTGGCCAAAATTCGATGATCGTACTTTGATCAATGGATTACATGGGGGTGTTTGTTGTTGGAAACTATGATTTTTAGTCATGATTCTAGGATTTTTAGTGACGCGCAGAATGAGGGGGAAAGAGATGACCAGAGTTCGAACTTTTGTCAAATTCTAGTGGTCGAGGTAATGTGAGGGGCTGTCGCTGGTTATGGAGTTTGCCGGGGTGATGAGAATTCATGGAAAAATGGCAAGGAATTTTTATATTGAAGGAATTGCGTAGCCTTGCTCGATTTAGGGTTCGACAGTCTGGTTTGGTCGATCAGGTTTGCGAAGGGCTTGCATCGTCGACTGAGCTTTTGGGGCGATCGGTTGGTGGGGGTTCGAAGTATGGTTGAATGGAGAGGCTGTGGCCAGAATTTCATGGTTTCTGGTGATCGTGGTTGGTCGGACGAGATGATTTTTAGCATAAGAGCTCGTTCCAGGTTGGGGGTGGATGGCACGATTCGGAGTAGCAATGACGTTGGTTGTTCTGGGTGGTCTGTTGCTTTGGGATGGTCACTGTCGACTTATTGGAGGCAGTCTCGGTGGTCCGAGCATCACCTTGGAGTGGTGCACGTGCACGCGACATTATCAGTACCTGGTGATGTTGAATAGGGAAAAGAAGTAGATAGTGGAAGGAGGAGAGTGTTCTCGGGTATAGCTGTTCCAGGTTTATGCAAACCTATTCTGTTGCTTTGAATTTTAATATACTTTCAAGGTTATAAAACAAATTTTAATTAAGCTTTAGAAACAAAGATAATATCGGTTCAAGTTCAGTTTTGAACTTAGTCTGGAAATGGGTGTTTTTTTAAAAAAAATAAAAATTCAACTAGTTTTCAGGCTAAAAATAAAATTTTAAGCATGTAAGTGTATTTTAAATAAAAGAAAAGAAGGAATTTAAACAAGCTAAATAAAAAGGGAAACTTGGATTTAAACTAGGTTTAAAATCCAGATTTTGAAATTTAATAAAGTTTATAAACTTAAATATTTAAATAAGCTTAAATGTTGTGACATTCTTTTAAATTACGTAAATCTCATGGGAAGTTGATTTTTACTCTTTAAAATAGTAAAAGTATTATCTTAACATGTAAATTTAAAGGGTTAAAAAAATTAGTTCTAAACTTTGTAAAAAAATAAATTGGGGATTCATTTTAAATCTTGAAATTTAAATTGAAATATTAAAAGTAAATTTGTAAATCAATGTATCCAAACACATTTGTGAATGGTAACTTAATCATCGGTAAGAATGAGTTTTAACTTAAGTCAACATAAATTTAATGATTTATAATTCGTTAATTATTAAGTTAATTTAAAATGGATAATTAATGATTGTAGCAACTAAAATTGAAGTCATAAGTGTAAATTTACTTGTTAAGGTTTAAGTTAAAGGAATAAATGAAAACTTAATGGTAATTAAGAATCATGGATTAGTAAATGGTTAGGAATTAATTAATTGTAGTTAAGAATCCATTAAGTTACTATTAACACTTAATTGAATAATTAAGGATTAATTATTAATTAAGAGCTACTTAATGATTAATTAAAGGATAATTTATAAAATGTTGGAAATTAATTGATTATTAATTTACCATGACTAGCAAATTTATAGAAATTAATCAGATTTAAATTAATCAGATAATTAAACTGATCCATTTATGGATGTTTGGATTTTACTGAATGGTTGAATTGTTTGACATCCCTGATATGTGATGCTTTGTGATATATCTTGATTTGTGTTGTGATCTGTAATGCAATTTATTGTCTGTGATTTAATTTATTAATCTGTGATCTGTATATAAAAGATAAGCGTTATAGTTTGTACCGCTTATCAACTATATTTCTGTGTTTTAATCTGTGATGATTGAATGATGTCGCACTATTGTGTTAAACCCGTGGACTACACTTATACACACACAAATATGGATTTCACGAGGAAATCAATTAAGTCACAGATTTTTTTGAATAGTTTTAAATTTGAATATTTAAATTCAAATGTTTGGAAATGGATTGGGTTAAAGTGAAAAGCTTTTGAAATGGAATTTCAAAGATGAAATTTATTTTGAATAACTTGATTGAATTTTTGTAATTTAAATATTTTGATTTAATTTTGAATTAAATATTTTAAATTGAATTCTATGATTTGGAAACTGGCGTTTAAAAAGGTTATTCAACTTATAAATTGGTTTACATGGGTTAACTTATTTTTAAGGTATTGATTTGGGAATTTGAATTTAAATTCAAAGGCTTTAACTCGTGTAAATATAATTGGATATTTCTGGAACGAAAACTATTTGTTTCAAATGATAAATGCTTTCACTCAAGTAATGAACGTCCAATTTGTGTTAAAGGGATTTCAAGTTAAAAATGAAAATGATTTCCCAAGTTTTGGAAACGGTTTGAAAGCTATAAGTTAAATCTTAAATTTAAAGATTTAACGAGTTAATCCAATTGAAATGGAAATTAATTTGAAATCCGTAAATGGATCTTTGTGAAAATGGTTGAACTTAGTGAAATAAATCTTTTTGGTTAAAAGATTTGAAATGGTAATTTGTTTAACCATTTAAAGGAAAGTTTTGAATTATTAAGTTGTGACTTAATTGAAATCTCATATCCATATGTTTTAAATGTTGCGCTCACTATTCGGTTTAGCCGGGAGAGGACCTTTGTGTCGTATAACCCATTCCGAATATGTGATTCGACGTTATGAATAGTATTTGAAGACCGGCGGTGAAGACCGGGTATTTGTAAGAACGATAGGATAACCTATCGATTGTCTCTGCACTGGCTGATCCCCGGTATAGAGATTTCCTTTGTGATAGGAAATTCGATCGGGATTGTGAATACCCGGATTGCAAGGGCTTCTTCGGAAGTGCCTTCGGTTCTGTTCGAACCCGGAACAGACTTGTATGGTTACATGTCTGACACTACACTTTGAGATATAAAGCAGATTTCTTTCAAATACATTTCTGTTGGTGGCGGAGAATTTATTCTCTTAGCTTAACACCCTTCTCTGAGACGTACGAGCTCAGAGGTTATGTAGTTGAAGGTTATCAGCGATATACTCCCAATTTGGTAGTGTGGCATGCTGAGTGCTGCTGTGTGTTGATGATCATTTATGATCAGAGCATGGCTTTTGTATAAAGCGTAGCTTTGTGGACGAGACTGCATCAGGACCTCACACCCCGGAAATGGTCAAAACAGGAAAGATGCGGCAAGGTCATGAGGGTCGCGCCCTTTAGGGTGTGTCATTCCCTTCTGGTAAAGGGTGGTATCATGGTATGGAGCCCAGATATTTGCCTATGTGGTAGCTCCAATCTCATTTACTGTGTGGTTGTTGCTTTAGAGGCGCCTCGGATAAAGGTCCCAAAGGACCGGGGAATGGCTTGCTCGAGTAGTAGTTACCTAGTTACAGAGGTAACCCGGCCTTGTGTTGGCAGAGATCCGGTTAGGTTCTCGGGACGTCCCGCCAGAGGCGATCCCATGTGGCAATAGAAAGTTCCTTAGCCTGACCATTTGTTGGAAAATCCAATCAAAACAATACGAGCCTTGTACGGTTTTAGTTGTATTACCTGCCATTCACTTATGGTGGCGCCCCACTGTTTGGATGGTAGCTATAGTAGGCATAGTTCGGAATGTCTATGCTGGCTAAGATTAATATTCTACTTTCGAAATGTTTTCTGCACTGTGCACTTTTAATAATAATATCCAAGAAATTTTCCGCGTATTAAGCATGTTTGACTATCATAAGAAGAAATCTCCTCCAATTCTGCGTTTGCATTGTGTGTGTGGCGGGAGGTCTTATGGTAGTTTCATTTTCTAAAAAGCATTGCGAAGTTACTTTAAAATTCTCTTGCTGTTTGTGTTTAAAGGATAAACTATTTTTGTTAATCACACCAGTCCCATGACTGACCTGGAGTTTATTGTTCCTTTCCTAAACTCTGGGTGCTCACTATTTTCCACACGAGCAGTCTAGAGTTGGGTTTTTTTTTAGATAGTTAGGTTCTGTAGATTATCTGGAGCTAGTTCAGCCTTTGGACATGACTGACCTTTCTTAGCTTAGTGCATCATTATTGGGAGTTCGAGCTATTTCTGGATTGGTTCTTGGAGATGGAGAAAGACAGTTTTGGAATTCTTCTTTGAAGACTATCTTAGAGTTATTTGTTCCGCTGCTAGTGTTATTTATTTTTCTTTCCGCTGCTATTTTATTGTAGCATATCTCTGATGTATATCGATATCTATTGTATCATCTGTTGTATCAGGATGTTGTATCAGATGTTGTATATTGATATTCATTATTTCTTCTGCTATGTTGTTTACTTAATGGTGTTATAAGCTCCGGCGAACCGAATTTGAACGGTCGAATCTGCGGCATTCGAGTACGATGTAAAGTATGGATGTCGATTTTCGAACGGGCAAAATCCGCTTCGTTACATTTGGTATCAGAGCTGAGGGTTAAAACTTTAGCTCAGGAGTATAACACGTTAAGTAGCTCATTAGAGATAGGGTGAAGTAAACCCTAGAATGAGTATCTCCCTAAGATATCCGTTCAAATGTCTCAGTAAATTCTCTTACTATCCACCGATAGTGAGTATGAGGGCAAGAAGAGAACGAGATAGGGGACAGGGAAGTACCACTATAAATGGTCAATACCCTGCAACAGTGGAAATAATTTTTCTCCATCAATTTTTTTTGATTCGTTCCCAAATTCTTTTGACTGCTTTGTAACAGCTCAAGAAGAAGTTTCGGTGTGATGATGGCCCTACGAATCATTGTAGAAAATCCTTACTTCGTATCTTCATCAGTTTCTTATTAGTTTCACTTTAAACCTTAATGAATATGAATTTGAAATTTGAAATTGAAAATTTAAATAAACTAGAAATTTTAAATTGAGTTAAATTGATTAATAGAGTACAAAGCTAAATTTGAATTGTATCGATAAAGCGATATCGGTAAAAAAAACCAAATTTGAAATTCTATTGTAGTTACTTGGGTTGATCGAAGTCCGAAGAGGGACAAATTGGCATATACTTTGAGATGTTTCGACTTGAATCCATTCCTAGTATTTGAAAAATTATAGAAGATTAAATCTATCTCTTTTGTTCAGCATCTCTTGTCAATTCTTTGATGGTTCCTGGTAGATTCAGGAAGAGAAATTTGATATATTTGTATGGGACATAAACTCCAAATAGGCCAAAATTGTTTGTTTGGATGTATTGGTTGTTTTGTTTGCTTTGGTTGCTATGGTTGATAGATATACTTTGGTTTCTAAACTAAATTTTTTTAAATTATACCCAAAAATAGACAGATATGTGAATACAATTTGTGTCCGTATATATGTTACGAATGGTTAGTTATCCCTTCGAACTAATCAGTGCTTTGCATATTTCGTAGAATTTACGACCCGAGTATCCTGTGTAGTATTGTATGAGTTTAATCTCATATTGGTGATATTCTGATTTGGTAAGCCAAATGCAGAATTTATGTCTAGTTGATCTCGAAAGATATTTCTCTTTCATCTATCTTCGTTATCTCTCTCCGTTGAATTTCGGGGACGAAATTTTTCTTTTAGGGGGGAAGTCTGTAACGATCAAGAATTTTATTTATTTTAAATTGATAATTAAATTAAATTTTGATTAAATAATTGTGGGGTTAATTGATAAATTGACTTGAGTTTTTCCAAATTTAAATAATATTTGTTTATAAAGAGATAGTTTCTTTTATAATTGTTTTAATTTAATATCTAGATAATGAAGGAATGAAAATGTAAATATCTTAAATTATAAAATATAAAGTAAATATGTTAGATAAATTCTAATATCATGTTTTATAAAATAGAAATTTATTTATATTACAAAATAATAAGTATATGACATACAAGACTATTAAGTATTTAGGTTGAGAATAGGAAAATAAATATAAAAATAAATAAGCTATATTGTAGAATAAAGTAAATACATTGGCCATAATTCTAACAATATATTAATTATGGATATTCATTTTTGTTTCAAAGTAACAAGGCCAAATTAAATAAAACTATAAGTATGTAGAAACAACAAATGGGTAAGTATAAACAAGACAACAAAATATCTTGTACAAATAAAGTATAAACATGGAAAAATATAAAGATGCAGGCAAGTCTATTAACATGAAAATAATAGAGTTGTAAACAAATATGAGAACAAGCTTGCACACATGAAAATGACAATATCCTTAGCCACTAAACAAAATCACTCCAGCCGAGATAAAGGAATGAAACAAACAAATATCTACAAAAAAAAGTACATATAAGAAATAGGCTGTAAACAGAAAAAAAAGAAGAAAAGAAAGCAAGGCAAAGTAATTAATGCAGCCACCAGAACCACATTTATTAGTCAACAATCAAGCTAAGAAATGGATGCAAGTACAAACCAAATATCTTTAGCTGTAGACAAATATAAAAAGTAAGTAAACAGACAAAGGCAAGTAGCAATTAAATACGAGTATGTAGCTTGCAAAAGAAAACAATGATAATTAATGCAAAATATATTTACAAGGTACACATCATTTCAGCCGAAAGAAAAAAAAATGTATGATAAGTATAAGCTTATGAAATAAGATAATGGCAATAAATGTTAGCACACAATTTATATACATCAGTCAGCAAGCAAAGAAAATATCCCTGCTAAACATTATACAGACATATTTTTATCAACTTGAACAACAAATTCGTTTCAGTTGCATCCATATAACTGAGTGAAAAAACATTAAGATAATATCATCATCATTCAAACAAACAACTTAAATCAATTCAAACTGAAGACTTAAAAGCTTCAGCAAGCAAAGAACTCAAGCCTGTTCAACATTATCAAGCTCTGTTTCATTTCTCTGGAAAATCAGGTGAGTAATACACCCTTACTGTGTTTAGTGATTTGTAGTTTTTGTTGAATTTTTGATTTGATCAGGTAGCAATGCATCTGATATGATTCAGAGTATATATATAAGTATGTTTCATAGTTTCGGAGCATCAAAACAATGTGCTTCTTCCTAAAACATTCTGTTTATTTTGGAAGACAGTGACTAAACAAAAAAAACAAAAAAAAACTTTAAAAAAAAGGTAGCTCACCCTTCAAGCAGTTTTATTACATGGTCCCAAAACAAAAGTCATTTGTTTTTAAGTGTAGTTTATCCTAAAATTTATATCTTCTGAAACCATGAAGTATAGGGGACGGAAACCCTATTTTACAATAGACGAGTCAAGGTTGGCCAAAATTCGATGATCGTACTTTGATCAATGGATTACATGGGGGTGTTTGTTGTTGGAAACTATGATTTTTAGTCATGATTCTAGGATTTTTAGTGACGCGCAGAATGAGGGGGAAAGAGATGACCAGAGTTCGAACTTTTGTCAAATTCTAGTGGTCGAGGTAATGTGAGGGGCTGTCGCTGGTTATGGAGTTTGCCGGGGTGATGAGAATTCATGGAAAAATGGCAAGGAATTTTTATATTGAAGGAATTGCATAGCCTTGCTCGATTTAGGGTTCGACAGTCTGGTTTGGTCGATCAGGTTTGCGAAGGGATTGCATCGTCGACTGAGCTTTTGGGGCGATCGGTTGGTGGGGGTTCGAAGTATGGTTGAATGGAGAGGCTGTGGCCAGAATTTCATGGTTTCTGGTGATCGTGGTTGGTCGGACGAGATGATTTTTAGCGTAAGAGCTCGTTCCAGGTTGGGGGTGGATGGCACGATTCGGAGTAGCAATGACGTTGGTTGTTCTGGGTGGTCTGTTGCTTTGGGATGGTCACTGTCGACTTATTGGAGGCAGTCTCGGTGGTCGGAGCATCACCTTGGAGTGGTACACGTGCACGCGACATTATCAGTACCTGGTGATGTTGAATTGGGAAAAGAAGTAGATAGTGGAAGGAGGAGAGTGTTCTCGGGTATAGCTGTTCCAGGTTTATGCAAACCTGTTCTATTGCTTTGAATTTTAATATACTTTCAAGGTTATAAAACAAATTTTAATTAAGCTTTAGAAACAAAGATAATATCGGTTCAAGTTCAGTTTTGAACTTAGTCTGGAAATGGGTGTTTTTTAAAAAAAAAAAAAAAAAATTCAACTAGTTTTCAGGCTAAAAATAAAATTTTAAGCATGTAAGTGTATTTTAAATAAAAGAAAAGAAGGAATTTAAACAAGCTAAATAAAAAGGGAAACTTGGATTTAAACTAGGTTTAAAATCCAGATTTTGAAATTTAATAAAGTTTATAAACTTAAATATTTAAATAAGCTTAAATGTTGTGACATTCTTATAAATTACGTAAATCTCATGGGAAGTTGATTTTTACTCTTTAAAATTTACTTTTGCAGTAAAAGTATTATCTTAACATGTAAATTTAAAGGGTTAAAAAAATTAGTTCTAAACTTTGTAAAAAAATAAATTGGGGATTCATTTTAAATCTTGAAATTTAAATTGAAATATTAAAAGTAAATTTGTAAATCAATGTATCCAAACACATTTGTGAATGGTAACTTAATCATCGGTAAGAATGAGTTTTAACTTAGGTCAACATAAATTTAATGATTTATAATTCGTTAATTATTAAGTTAATTTAAAATGGATAATTAATGATTGTAGCAATTAAAATTGAAGTCATAAGTGTAAATTTACTTGTTAAGGTTTAAGTTAAAGGAATAAATGAAAACTTAATGGTAATTAAGAATCATGGATTAGTAAATGGTTTGGAATTAATTAATTGTAGTTAAGAATCCATTAAGTTACTATTAACACTTAATTGAATAATTAAGGATTAATTATTAATTAAGAGCTACTTAATGATTAATTAAAGGATAATTTATAAAATGTTGGAAATTAATTGATTATTAATTTACCATGACTAGCAAATTTATAGAAATTAATCAGATAATTAAACAGATCCATTTATGGATGTTTGGATTTTACTGAATGGTTGAATTGTTTGACATCCCTGATATGTGATGCTTTGTGATATATCTTGATTTGTGTTGTGATCTGTAATGCAATTTATTGTCTGTGATTTAATTTATTAATCTGTGATCTGTATATAAAAGATAAGCGTTATAGTTTGTACTGCTTATCAACTATATTTCTGTGTTTTAATCTGTGATGATTGAATGATGTCGCACTATTGTGTTAAACCCCTGGACTACACTTATACACACACAAATATGGATTTCACGAGGAAATCAATTAAGTCACAGATTTTTTTGAATAGTTTTAAATTTGAATATTTAAATTCAAATGTTTGGAAATGGATTGGGTTAAAGTGAAAAGCTTTTGAAATGGAATTTCAAAGATGAAATTTATTTTGAATAACTTGATTGAATTTTTGTAATTTAAATATTTTGATTTAAATTTGAATTAAATATTTTAAATTGAATTCTATGATTTGGAAACTGGCGTTTAAAAAGGTTATTCAACTTATAAATTGGTTTACATGGGTTAAATTATTTTTAAGGTATTGATTTGGGAATTTGAATTTAAAGTCAAAGGCTTTAACTCGTGTAAATATAATTGGATATTTCTGGAACGAAAACTATTTATTTCAAATGATAAATGCTTTCACTCAAGTAATGAACGTCCAATTTGTGTTAAAGGGATTTCAAGTTAAAAATGAAAATGATTTCCCAAGTTTTGGAAACGGTTTGAAAGCTATAAGTTAAATCTTAAATTTAAAGATTTAACGAGTTAATCCAATTTAAATGGAAATTAATTTGAAATCCGTAAATGGATCTTTGTGAAAATGGGTGAACTTAGTGAAATAAATCTTTTTGGTTAAAAGATTTGAAATGGTAATTTGTTTAACCATTTAAAGGAAAGTTTTGAATTATTAAGTTGTGACTTAATTGAAATCTCATATCCATATGTTTTAAATGTTGCGCTCACTATTCGGTTTAGCCGGGAGAGGACCTTTGTGTCGTATAACCCATTCCGAATATGTGATTCGACGTTATGAATAGTATTTGAAGACCGGCGGTGAAGACCGGGTATTTGTAAGAACGATAGGATAACCTATCGATTGTCTCTGCACTGGCTGATCCCCGGTATAGAGATTTCCTTTGTGATAGGAAATTCGATCGGGATTGTGAATACCCGGATTGCAAGGGCTTCTTCGGAAGTGCCTTCGGTTCTGTTCGAACCCGGAACAGACTTGTATGGTTACATGTATGACACTACACTTTGAGATATAAAGCAGATTTCTTTCAAATACATTTCTGTTGGTGGCGGAGAATTTATTCTCTTAGCTTAACACCCTTCTCTGAGACGTACGAGCTCAGAGGTTATGTAGTTGAAGGTTATCAGCGATATACTCCCAATTTGGTAGTGTGGCATGCTGAGTGCTGCTGTGTGTTGATGATCATTTGTTGATCATTTATGATCAGAGCATGGCTTTTGTATAAAGCGTAGCTTTGTGGACGAGACTGCATCAGGACTCACACCCCGGAAATGGTCAAAACAGGAAAGATGCGGCAAGGTCATGAGGGTCGCGCCCTTTAGGGTGTGTCATTCCCTTCTGGTAAAGGGTGGTATCATGGTATGGAGCCCAGATATTTGCCTATGTGGTACCTCCAATCTCATTTACTGTGTGGTTGTTGCTTTAGAGGCGCCTCGGATAAAGGTCCCAAAGGACCGGGGAATGGCTTGCTCGAGTAGTAGTTACCTAGTTACAGAGGTAACCCGTCCTTGTGTTGGCAGAGATCCGGTTAGGTTCTCGGGACGTCCCGCCAGAGGCGATCCCATGTGGCAATAGGAAGTTCCTTAGCCTGACCATTTGTTGGAAAATCCAATCAAAACAATACGAGCCTTGTACGGTTTTAGTTGTATTACCTGCCATTCACTTATGGTGGCGCCCCACTGTTTGGATGGTAGCTATAGTAGGCATAGTTCGGAATGACTATGCTGGCTAAGATTAATATTCTACTTTCGAAATGTTTTCTGCACTGTGCACTTGTAATAATAATATCCAAGAAATTTTCCGCGTATTAAGCATGTTTGACTATCATAAGAAGAAATCTCCTCCAATTCTACGTTTGCATTGTGTGTGTGGCGGGAGGTCTTATGGTAGTTTCATTTTCTAAAAAGCATTGCGAAGTTACTTTAAAATTCTCTTGCTGTTTGTGTTTAAAGGATGAACTATTTTTGTTACTCACACCAGTCCCATGACTGACCTGGAGTTTATTGTTCCTTTCCTAAACTCTGGGTGCTCACTATTTTTCACACGAGCAGTCTAGAGTTGGGTTTTTTTTCAGATAGTTAGGTTCTGTAGATTATCTGGAGCTAGTTCAGCCTTTGGACATGACTGACCTTGCTTAGCTTAGTGCATCATTATTGGGAGTTCGAGCTATTTCTGGATTGGTTCTTGGAGATGGAGAAAGACAGTTTTGGAATTCTTCTTTGAAGACTATCTTAGAGTTATTTGTTCCGCTGCTAGTGTTATTTATTTTTCTTTCCGCTGCTATTTTATTGTAGCATATCTCTGATGTATATCGATATCTATTGTATCATCTGTTGTATCAGGATGTTGTATCAGATGTTGTATATTGATATTCATTATTTCTTCCGCTATGTTGTTTACTTAATGGTGTTATAAGCTCCGGCGAACCGAATTTGAACGGTCGAATTTGCGGCATTCGAGTACGATGTAAAGTATGGATGTCGATTTTCGAACGGGCAAAATCCGCTTCGTTACATTTGGTATCAGAGCTGAGGGTTAAAACTTTAGCTCAGGAGTATAACACGTTAAGTAGCTCATTAGAGATAGGGTGAAGTAAACCCTAGAATGAGTATCTCCCTAAGATATCCGTTCAAATGTCTCAGTAAATTCTCTTACTATCCACCGATAGTGAGTATGAGGGCAAGAAGAGAACGAGATAGGGGACAGGGAAGTACCACTATAAATGGTCAATACCCTGCAACAGTGGAAATAATTTTTCTCCATCAATTTTCTTTGATTCGTTCCCAAATTCTTTTGACTGCTTTGTAACAGCTCAAGAAGAAGTTTCGGTGTGATGATGGCCCTACGAATCATTGTAGAAAATCCTTACTTCGTATCTTCATCAGTTTCTTATCAGTTTCACTTTAAACCTTAATGAATATGAATTTGAAATTTGAAATTGAAAATTTAAATAAACTAGAAATTTTAAATTTAGTTAAATTGATTAATAGAGTACAAAGCTAAATTTGAATTGTATCGATAAAGCGATATCGGTAAAAAAAACCAAATTTGAAATTCTATTGTAGTTTCTTGGGTTGATCGAAGTCCGAAGAGGGACAAATTGGCATATACTTTGAGATGTTCCGACTTGAATCCATTCCTAGTATTTGAAAAATTATAGAAGATTAAATCTATCTCTTTTGTTCAGCATCTCTTGTCAATTCTTTGATGGTTCCTGGTAGATTCAGGAAGAGAAATTTGATATATTTGTATGGGACATAAACTCCAAATAGGCCAAAATTGTTTGTTTGGATGTATTGGTTGTTTTGTTTGCTTTGGTTGCTATGGTTGATAGATATACTTTGGTTTCTAAACTAAATTTTTTTAAATTATACCCAAAAATAGACAGATATGTGAATACAATTTGTGTCCGGATATATGTTACGAATGGTTAGTTATCCCTTCGAACTAATCAACGCTTTGCATATTTCGTAGAATTTACGACCCGAGTATCCTATGTAGTATTGTATGAGTTTAATCTCATATTGGTGATATTCTGATTTGGTAAGCCAAATGCAGAATTTATGTCTAGTTGATCTCGAAAGATATTTCTCTTTCATCTATCTTCGTTATCTCTCTCTGGTGAATTTCGGGGACGAAATTTTTTTTTTTAGGGGGGAAGTCTGTAACGATCCAGAATTTTATTTATTTTAAATTGATAATTAAATTAAATTTTGATTAAATAATTGTGGGGTTAATTGATAAATTGACTTGAGTTTTTCCAAATTTAAATAATATCTGTTTATAAAGAGATAGTTTCTTTTATAATTGTTTTAATTTAATATCTAGATAATGAAGGAATGAAAATGTAAATATCTTAAATTATAAAATATAAAGTAAATATGTTAGATAAATTCTAATATCATGTTTTATAAAATAGAAATTTATTTATATTACAAAATAATAAGTATATGACATACAAGACTATTAAGTATTTAGGTTGAGAATAGGAAAATAAATATAAAAATAAATAAGCTATATTGTAGAATAAAGTAAATACATTGGCCATAATTCTAACAATATATTAATTATGGATATTCATTTTTGTTTCAAAGTAACAAGGCCAAATTAAATAAAACTATAAGTATGTAGAAACAACAAATGGGTAAGTATAAACAAGACAACAAAATATCTTGTACAAATAAAGTATAAACATGGAAAAATATAAAGATGCAGGCAAGTCTATTAACATGAAAATAATAGAGTTGTAAACAAATATGAGAACAAGCTTGCACACATGAAAATGACAATATCTTTAGCCACTAAACAAAATCACTCCAGCCGAGATAAAGGAATGAAACAAACAAATATCTACAAAAAAAGTACATATAAGAAATAGGCTGTAAACAGAAAAAAAGAAGAAAAGAAAGCAAGGCAAAGTAATTAATGCAGCCACCAGAACCACATTTATTAGTCAACAATCAAGCTAAGAAATGGATGCAAGTACAAACCAAATATCTTTAGCTATAGACAAATATAAAAAGTAAGTAAACAGACAAAGGCAAGTAGCAATTAAATACGAGTATGTAGCTTGCAAAAGAAAACAATGATAATTAATGCAAAATATATTTACAAGGTACACATCATTTCAGCCGAAAGAAAAAAAAATGTATGATAAGTATAAGCTTATGAAATAAGATAATGGCAATAAATGTTAGCACACAATTTATATACATCAGTCAGCAAGCAAAGAAAATATCCCTGCTAAACATTATACAGACATATTTTTATCAACTTGAACAACAAATTCGTTTCAGTTGCATCCATATAACTGAGTGAAAAAAAATGAGATAATATCATCATCATTCAAACAAACAACTTAAATCAATTCAAACTGAAGACTTAAAAGCTTCAGCAAGCGAAGAACTCAAGCCTGTTCAACATTATCAAGCTCTGTTTCATTTCTCTGGAAAATCAGGTGAGTAATACACCCTTACTGTGTTTAGTGGTTTGTAGTTTTTGTTGAATTTTTGATTTGATCAGGTAGTAATGCATCTGATATGATTCAGAGTATATATATAAGTATGTTTCATAGTTTCGGAGCATCAAAACAATGTGCTTCTTCCTAAAACATTCTGTTTATTTTGGAAGACAGTGACTAAACAAAAAAAACAAAAACAAAAAACTTTAAAAAAAAAAGTAGCTCACCCTTCAAGCAGTTTTATTACATGGTCCCAAAACAAAAGTCATTTGTTTTTAAGTGTAGTTTATCCTAAAATTTATATCTTCTGAAACCATGAAGTATAGGGGACGGAAACCCTATTTTACAATAGACGAGTCAAGGTTGGCCAAAATTCGATGATCGTACTTTGATCAATGGATTACATGGGGGTGTTTGTTGTTGGAAACTATGATTTTTAGTCATGATTCTAGGATTTTTAGTGACGCGCAGAATGAGGGGGAAAGAGATGACCAGAGTTCGAACTTTTGTCAAATTCTAGTGGTCGAGGTAATGTGAGGGGCTATCGCTGGTTATGGAGTTTTCCGGGGTGATGAGAATTCATGGAAAAATGGCAAGGAATTTTTATATTGAAGGAATTGCGTAGCCTTGCTCGATTTAGGTTTCGACAGTCTGGTTTGGTCGATCAGGTTTGCGAAGGGATTGCATCGTCGACTGAGCTTTGGGGCGATCGGTTGGTGGGGGTTCGAAGTTTGGTTGAATGGAGAGGCTGTGGCCAGAATTTCATGGTTTCTGGTGATCGTGGTTGGTCGGACGAGATGATTTTTAGCGTAAGAGCTCGTTCCAGGTTGGGGGTGGATGGCACGATTCGGAGTAGCAATGACGTTGGTTGTTCTGGGTGGTCTGTTGCTTTGGGATGGTCACTGTCGACTTATTGGAGGCAGTCTTGGTGGTCGGAGCATCACCTTGGAGTGGTGCACGTGCACGCGACATTATCAGTACCTGGTGATGTTGAATTGGGAAAAGAAGTAGATAGTGGAAGGAGGAGAGTGTTCTCGGGTATAGCTGTTCCAGGTTTATGCAAACCTGTTCTATTGCTTTGAATTTTAATATACTTTCAAGGTTATAAAACAAATTTTAATTAAGCTTTAGAAACAAAGATAATATCGGTTCAAGTTCAGTTTTGAACTTAGTCTGGAAATGGGTGTTTTTAAAAAAAAAAAAAATTCAACTAGTTTTCAGGCTAAAAATAAAATTTTAAGCATGTAAGTGTATTTTAAATAAAAGAAAAGAAGGAATTTAAACAAGCTAAATAAAAAGGGAAACTTGGATTTAAACTAGGTTTAAAATCCAGATTTTGAAATTTAATAAAGTTTATAAACTTAAATATTTAAATAAGCTTAAATGTTGTGACATTCTTTTAAATTACGTAAATCTCATGGGAAGTTGATTTTTACTCTTTAAAATTTACTTTTGTAGTAAAAGTATTATCTTAACATGTAAATTTAAAGGGTTAAAAAAATTAGTTCTAAACTTTGTAAAAAAATAAATTGGGGATTCATTTTAAATCTTGAAATTTAAATTGAAATATTAAAAGTAAATTTGTAAATCAATGTATCCAAACACATTTGTGAATGGTAACTTAATCATCGGTAAGAATGAGTTTTAACTTAAGTCAACATAAATTTAATGATTTATAATTCGTTAATTATTAAGTTAATTTAAAATGGATAATTAATGATTGTAGCAATTAAAATTGAAGTCATAAGTGTAAATTTACTTGTTAAGGTTTAAGCTAAAGGAATAAATGAAAACTTAATGGTAATTAAGAATCATGGATTAGTAAATGGTTAGGAATTAATTAATTGTAGTTAAGAATCCATTAAGTTACTATTAACACTTAATTGAATAATTAAGGATTAATTATTAATTAAGAGCTACTTAATGATTAATTAAAGGATAATTTATAAAATGTTGGAAATTAATTGATTATTAATTTACCATGACTAGCAAATTTATAGAAATTAATCAGATAATTAAACTGATCCATTTATGGATGTTTGGATTTTACTGAATGGTTGAATTGTTTGACATCCCTGATATGTGATGCTTTGTGATATATCTTGATTTGTGTTGTGATCTGTAATGCAATTTATTGTCTGTGATTTAATTTATTAATCTGTGATCTGTATATAAAAGATAAGCGTTATAGTTTGTACCGCTTATCAACTATATTTCTGTGTTTTAATCTGTGATGATTGAATGATGTCGCACTATTGTGTTAAACCCCTGGACTACACTTATACACACACAAATATGGATTTCACGAGGAAATCAATTAAGTCACAGATTTTTTTGAATAGTTTTAAATTTGAATATTTAAATTCAAATGTTTGGAAATGGATTGGGTTAAAGTGAAAAGCTTTTGAAATGGAATTTCAAAGATGAAATTTATTTTGAATAACTTGATTGAATTTTTGTAATTTAAATATTTTGATTTAAATTTGAATTAAATATTTTAAATTGAATTCTATGATTTGGAAACTGGCGTTTAAAAAGGTTATTCAACTTATAAATTGGTTTACATGGGTTAAATTATTTTTAAGGTATTGATTTGGGAATTTGAATTTAAATTCAAAGGCTTTAACTCGTGTAAATATAATTGGATATTTCTGGAACGAAAACTATTTGTTTCAAATGATAAATGCTTTCACTCAAGTAATGAACGTCCAATTTGTGTTAAAGGGATTTCAAGTTAAAAATGAAAATGATTTCCCAAGTTTTGGAAACGGTTTGAAAGCTATAAGTTAAATCTTAAATTTAAAGATTTAACGAGTTAATCCAATTGAAATGGAAACTAATTTGAAATCCGTAAATGGATCTTTGTGAAAATGGGTGAACTTAGTGAAATAAATCTTTTTGGTTAAAAGATTTGAAATGGTAATTTGTTTAACCATTTAAAGGAAAGTTTTGAATTATTAAGTTGTGACTTAATTGAAATCTCATATCCATATGTTTTAAATGTTGCGCTCACTATTCGGTTTAGCCGGGAGAGGACCTTTGTGTCGTATAACCCATTCCGAATATGTGATTCGACGTTATGAATAGTATTTGAAGACCGGCGGTGAAGACCGGGTATTTGTAAGAACGATAGGATAACCTATCGATTGTCTCTGCACTGGCTGATCCCCGGTATAGAGATTTCCTTTGTGATAGGAAATTCGATCGGGATTGTGAATACCCGGATTGCAAGGGCTTCTTCGGAAGTGCCTTCGGTTCTGTTCGAACCCGGAACAGACTTGTATGGTTACATGTATGACACTACACTTTGAGATATAAAGCAGATTTATTTCAAATACATTTCTGTTGGTGGCGGAGAATTTATTCTCTTAGCTTAACACCCTTCTCTGAGACGTACGAGCTCAGAGGTTATGTAGTTGAAGGTTATCAGCGATATACTCCCAATTTGGTAGTGTGGCATGCTGAGTGCTGCTGTGTGTTGATGATCATTTATGATCGGAGCATGGCTTTTGTATAAAGCGTAGCTTTGTGGACGAGACTGCATCAGGACCTCACACCCCGGAAATGGTCAAAACAGGAAAGATGCGGCAAGGTCATGAGGGTCGCGCCCTTTAGGGTGTGTCATTCCCTTCTGGTAAAGGGTGGTATCATGGTATGGAGCCCAGATATTTGCCTATGTGGTACCTCCAATCTCATTTACTGTGTGGTTGTTGCTTTAGAGGCGCCTCGGATAAAGGTCCCAAAGGACCGGGGAATGGCTTGCTCGAGTAGTAGTTACCTAGTTACAGAGGTAACCCGGCCTTGTGTTGGCAGAGATCCGGTTAGGTTCTCGGGACGTCCCGCCAGAGGCGATCCCATGTGGCAATAGGAAGTTCCTTAGCCTGACCATTTGTTGGAAAATCCAATCAAAACAATACGAGCCTTGTACGGTTTTAGTTGTATTACCTGCCATTCACTTATGGTGGTGCCCCACTGTTTGGATGGTAGCTATAGTAGGCATAGTTCGGAATGACTATGCTGGCTAAGATTAATATTCTACTTTCGAAATGTTTTCTGCACTGTGCACTTGTAATAATAATATCCAAGAAATTTTCCGCGTATTAAGCATGTTTGACTATCATAAGAAGAAATCTCCTCCAATTCTGCGTTTGCATTGTGTGTGTGGCGGGAGGTCTTATGGTAGTTTCATTTTCTAAAAAGCATTGCGAAGTTACTTTAAAATTCTCTTGCTGTTTGTGTTTAAAGGATAAACTATTTTTGTTACTCACACCAGTCCCATGACTGACCTGGAGTTTATTGTTCCTTTCCTAAACTCTGGGTGCTCACTATTTTTCACACGAGCAGTCTAGAGTTGGGTTTTTTTTCAGATAGTTAGGTTCTGTAGATTATCTGGAGCTAGTTCAGCCTTTGGACATGACTGACCTTGCTTAGCTTAGTGCATCATTATTGGGAGTTCGAGCTATTTCTGGATTGGTTCTTGGAGATGGAGAAAGACAGTTTTGGAATTCTTCTTTGAAGACTATCTTAGAGTTATTTGTTCCGCTGCTAGTGTTATTTATTTTTCTTTCCGCTGCTATTTTATTGTAGCATATCTCTGATGTATATCGATATCTATTGTATCATCTGTTGTATCAGGATGTTGTATCAGATGTTGTATATTGATATTCATTATTTCTTCCGCTATGTTGTTTACTTAATGGTGTTATAAGCTCCGGCGAACCGAATTTGAACGGTCGAATCTGCGGCATTCGAGTACGATGTAAAGTATGGATGTCGATTTTCGAACGGGCAAAATCCGCTTCATTACAATTTCTTTGACGAGTTCCGGAGGAGATATGGAGCAGGAGGCTTCAGCGTGTAGATATATATTATGGTTCCGCTGTGTTTTGAGTTGTATCTGCTTTCTCTGATGTACTTGAATTGTAATATCTATACAGATGTTTATAACTGTCTGTTTTGTGTTGTATTAAGTTTTATAACTCTGATGTATATGATACTATGTAATGTTTTATGTGATATATTATAATTTATTCGTTTCCGCTGTGAGATTTTGATGTTGTCTGTTTCTTTCTTTTCTATCTTTTCTCTTTTCCATCCCTTTCTTTCTTCTTAATGATGCATCTTTCTATGGAATGAAATGCGGGTCGTTACATGTTGAGTACATCAGGTTAGGTTTAGCAATAACGAACGCAAGTTATAATATATTCTCAATATATTTTTCATTGGAAAGTGAAATTAAGAGAGAAGATGAAAGGAATACAAACAGATATTATATATATTTTCTCGAGTGAAAGAACAGATTCAAAATAATTAAGCCTAGTAACAAAATAAAGTGAATAGGTGAACCAGAGAATACAAAAGGAATGATGGAATGGTAAATGCCTGTTGATGAATTCAGAGAATAATTTATGGCTAATAGATGTTGGTTTAATACACATAGGAAATTGAATGGACACCAGAACCCAAAAGGCACGAAATGAGTACCGATACGGTTACCGTTTCACAAATTTCACACTGAACATCGAAATTGACAACTGAATATACTACGGAGATCAGCATGACGAGATGATCAAAATTGTACACAGATATTAGCGATACGATCATCCTATCAAAAGTCGATATTGTACTATTAAACTACTGCAAATTCATCGAAAATAAGATAAACGGGGCTAAAGAAGTCCAAAATTGATGAAACGAATTACCACGCCACACTCAGAAAATGTTATACATTTTTATTATGTAAAAATATTCAGCTTTCAATAATATTTTATTTACATCAAGTATTAACTGATTTAAATATAAATAAAATTACATAACTAAATAAACTTCCATATTAACTGCTGAAAATTTATCATTTGCTACGTTTAAATAGACGTATTCCAAATATCAAACTTTTTTTCATATACAATTATTTAATATTTCACAAAAATTCAGTTAATTACGTTATTAAAAACAATTAAAAATTTATGGGTTGTTAGATTTTATCTTTCCGTTAATTCCTAAAGTGCTCTTTCGAGTAGTTTGAGAAAGGAAGATTTTCATTGGATATTATTTAAAGCTTGAGAAGATGAGTTGGATGCTTTCACCTAAGGTAGTATTCTTATTTCTACTGCACCATTAGTATATATATCAACATTTGTAAGGATATGATGTTATAACTATCCAAGCTGATGACATTACTTAGGATTGTAATTCTAAAATGCTATGTATCTTAGAGTAGCAATTTGTACTATCTTTTGATATTATATGTTATCGTTTCATTATGAAATTCAAATATTTGTTTTCTTCTTTCTTGTTCTTTTTTTTTATCCTAACAATCTGTCTTCCAGCACTTGGATATTTGACACATGAATACTGTAGACGTATAATGTCGACACTTGGGGGTCAAAAAGGTAAGTCATTACATAGGCAATGTTTAAGTTTTCAACCTTATCAATATCAAAGAAGTAGATATTGTGACTCAATAAGACATTCATGAATTAAACCTGTTTTATTTAATATTAATATACTAAAAAAAGTCAACAACCTTAAATGTAATAATACTAAGTAAATACACTAAAAATGGAAGAAAAATTACTTCGGATAATTATTTAGTGTTTCTCCATGAAGAAAAGTAATGGATTGGTGAACATGAATTTATCTATTTACATCAATCCATGTAATATATCAAATTTAAATGTAACGACCCGTAAAATCTAATAATTAAATTAGTTAAATTAATAAGACTTTCATAATTAAATTTAGAAAGAAATAAAAAATTTATAATTTATATTGAAGTAAATGTTACGAATGAAATATAGCAATGGTAATTAAAACTAATTATTTGTAATTTGAATAAAATTCTAATAAATGAAGTAGTGAAAGTGTTATACCTGGATATAAATTGAATATGAGAAAATAAAGGTAAGTATTGAATTAATTAATGAAATAACACATTGTTAACAGTAATTGGATGTAAATTAAGGAAATATGTTAATGCAAGTTAATAATTAACGAACTTGAATGAACATGCCAATTAAATAAAATAATTTAAATGTTATGACTTAGTTATAAATGGAATATAATAAAAAAAATGTATTTATTGTATTAATGTGTGAAATGATATGATAGATGGAAATTGTTTGTGAAGAATAAACATACAAGTATTATAAAGGGATAATGGTGACAAATGGTAGTTGTTACCAGTTAATTTACCAGTTACAAATAAGGGTAATTAAATGTTACTTTAATGATAATTAATATAATAGTGAAAAGTGTGATCGTAAATTTAATAGAAACATATATTTATTTATAAAGTAGTAATTGATGTAATAAAAGTATGAAACCAAGTAAATAAATTACACAAGAATATAAATCGTAATTAATGTACATATTTGGCAAATATAATAAAATGGAAATAGTAGTTAATACAAAGGAAAGATGGATATTTGAATATAGTAGTGTAATGAAAGACAAACAAATCATTCCAATGAAATCTAATTTATAATAAGTGTATTATTGTAGCAATTAGAATTAAATATTATGCAATTGAAATAAAGATGAAAATGAAAATATTAAACTTATATAATGCAAGGGTATCATAAATAGCAATGGAATAAAATTAGCATTATATATGGAATAATAACCTGGGTTGATATGTAACAAACTTTTAAATGCAATTAAAAGAAAATAGGTGACAATTAATATAGGTTGTTTATTTATTTAATGTGTTAAATAAACTTCGGTAATTAATTACAATACATCTTAATTTAACGTTTTGTGTAACGATCCCGGATTTAACTAAGTTTAAATTGATAATTAATTTAATTTTTGAATAAAAATTGTGAAATTAATTGGTTAATCGATTTGACTTTCTCCAAATTCAAATAAAGTAGGTGTTAACTCATCGAAATTGAAATCTTATATATATATATGTATGTATGTATGTATGTATGTATGTATGTATATGTGCATATATGAGTAGAGTTGAATTTATATATATATGGGATTTAGATTTAAATTATAAGTAAATGGTTTAAAAATAATTTGAATTTATAAATTATATCTATGTAATTCATTTAGTATGTATTTAATTTCAAAACATTCTCTTTTAAATAATATGTATTAATATAAGTAAAATATACTACAAAATAATAAAAATAAATATATATCGAGAAATACAAGACAATAAATATTAAGACAAACAAACAAATAAAATAAATACACATAGTTAAAATTCAAACTGCATATTAACCATAGAACTTCATTTCAGATTTCAAAGTAATATGACAAAGCAAAGAAAATATATTCAAGTATGTAAGCTTGCATAAGAAAAAAGTTACATATACATTCAAACAAAATTTGATAAGTATGAAGACTAGGAAAAAAAGACAACAACAATCAATACAAAGATCTCTAGCACACAAAATAGATTTTTTCAGCCTAGTCAACGAACAAAGTAAGAAATATACATTCAAGTATTCAAACATATATATAAATATCTATTAGCTTGAAAATTAAGACAAAGTTTAATTAATGTAGCACACAATAACCTATCATCTCAGCAACCAAAACAACATTATCAGCCAACAAAAGAAAAAAATCTGCATAGTCATTAGCACAAGGAAAAATTCTCTGGCCATGATTATACAAACAAAATTATAACACCTTGTAATCCTCTTTTCTATATATCAATCCATCCATCTCAGTTTGTCCATTAAAACTGAGTAACCTCTAAAATGAGCGTCATTCAAACTGAAACAAAAATTCAACTTTAAACAACAACCCAAATCAATGCAAACCAGATATCAAAGAGAAGGCTTCAGCTTGCATTTTCTCAAGTCTGTGTCAGAGAAGCTCTATTTTTTTTTGGAAAACAAGGTGAGTAACTTCTTTTTTTTTTAAAATGATTAAGTATCTTTATGACTGGTTGCTTGAATTTAGTGTGTAAATAATCAAGTATTTTTGTTTATATGTTATTGAAATGCTGTGAATGTGTGATATATGATGAAAATATGTTTGGTTAAACTGAAAAGACATCTCTGTTTAAATATTTCCTAGCTCAAGTTTGATTTCAAACTGCTTTATTTCTTGATCTATACTTTGTTAAGATTTAAGTTACAAATGAAATATGATTGTTATATCATAAATGTTAGTTTAAAAATATAGTTTAGTTAAATAAACTTGTATTGTCTCTGCAATTTAAAAACTACCGAGTAACTCCAATTTAGTCAAAAACCAAATTGTCTTGATTTCTGAATTCCGGAATACGAATCAAATACCTAATCAAAATTAGGATTTTTAAAACTAAAATTATATTTTTTTAGTTAAGATTTGTAGTGGCATTTCTGTGTTTGACCAGTTTGGGAATTTTGAGGATCTCTGGTGATCTACTTGAATCTGGTGGTCGGGATTCTTCCTGTAGGTGGAGGAGTGATTGTAGTGTTTGGAAAAATTTACTGGTGGATGGTATGTGGCCGGTGGTGGCAGTGGTGTTTGGTTTTTGTTCTTAAACCTAGTTTGTCTGGGCTGTACATTTTGGATCTGTTTGATTTCCTTTATGCATCAAGTGTCACGAGATTTTGGGAGACGGTTGCTGAAGCATAGTCGAAGCCATGGCTGGAGGAACTGCCTCTTAGGTGGTCGGAATTTCGAGGAAGTGGTGTTGACAGGTTTTGTGGATTGGTTGCAGCTCTGTGTTTCCAATTTTGATTTGTGAGCTCGATTTGATTTCGAGCTTCTGTGGTGGTTTCTGATGGTCATGATCGAGTTTGTGGAAGGTCGGCGATGTGCTAAGGTTTGGTGGTGGACGGAGATGGCAAGAGCTACGGTATATGTGCACCGTTCCATTTGGAATGTACTGATGAACTATGGTCTGTACAGAAGAATTTAGCTCGAGATTTACTCGAGTTATTCGAGTGATTACTCGAAGTAGATAGGTTGTTGACTCGAAGCTGTTTAATATTGCCTCGGGTTGGTTTTAAATTGTTACAGGTTTTATTAAACCTATCTGTATTTTGAATTTAAGCAAATTTAAATGAATTTGGATTTTAAATCAAGAATTTAAAATCGAGATTTAAATCAATGATTTAAATCAAAAATTTAAAATAAATGTTTAAATTAGTGGATTCAAGTCTTTTTGAATACAGATCTGAGAATTTGAATCAGTTTTAAAATTCGGAATGTTTAAACAAGTTTAAATCAAATAGTTTTTTAAAGTAATTTGTTTTCTAATAAATATTTGAATTGGATTTTTATAATGTTCTTTTATAAAAGGATTTTGAATAAAAAGTTTAATAATTTGTTTTATCTTGAATTTGCAAGTTAAAATGTAATGTATTTTAAAGCTTAAATTTTAAATTAAAATTTAAGTAATTTAGTTAGAACTTTTCTTATATAGGTTTATAAGTTGACTTTAAAATTTGGTTAATGTTTAAATATATAATCATTTTGAATCCTAAATTCGAAAATGAATTTTGAATCTAAATTTGGAAGTGTAATGTTTTAACTACACTTTAATATTAATGAAGTCATT
Organism: Allium cepa; assembly: GCA_030765085.1. Lineage (NCBI taxonomy): Eukaryota > Viridiplantae > Streptophyta > Magnoliopsida > Asparagales > Amaryllidaceae > Allium > Allium cepa. The sequence goes on from CM060944.1 coordinate 243,052,143, forward strand.
AATAAAGAAATGGATTACCTTAGAGATAATTAAGGTATTAAAATGATTTAATGAATAAGATAATTAAGGAATGACTTATTTATTTAATTTATAAATTAATGATTTATATTAATTTATAATTAGAGATTAATTTGGAAAGTAATTAAAGAATTTTTTTTAGTTAAAATCATTAATTTATAAATTAAATAAATAAGTCATTCCTTAATTATCTTATTCATTAAATCATTTTAATACCTTAATTATCTCTAAGGTAATCCATATCTTTATTAATGACTTCATTAATATTAAAGTGTAGTTAAAACATTACACTTCCAAATTTAGATTCAAATTTCATTTTTGAATTTAGGATTCAAAATGATTATATATTTAAACATTAACCAAATTTTAAAGTCAACTTATAAACCTATATAAGAAAAGTTCTAACTAAATTACTTAAATTTTAATTTAAAATTTAAGCTTTAAAATAATTACATTTTAACTTGCAAATTCAAGATAAAACAAATTATTTAACTTTTTATTCAAAATCCTTTGTAAAAGAACTTTACCAAAATCCAATTCAAATATTTATTTGGAAACAAATTACTTTAAAAAAACTATTTGATTTAAACTTGTTTAAAACATTCAGAATTTTAAAACTGATTCAAATTCTCAAATCTGGATTCAAAGAGACTTGAATCCACTAATTTTAACATTTATTTTAAACCTTTGATTTAAATCTTGATTTTAAATTCTTGATTTAAAATCCAAATTCATTTAAATTTGCTTAAATTCAAAATTACTGACAGGTTTAATAAAACCTGTACCAATTTAAAACCAACCCGAGGCAATATCAAACAGCTTCGAGTAAACGCCCTATTTAGTTTAAGTAATCACTCGAATAGCTCGAGTAAAACCCGAGTTAAATTCTTCTATATAGACAATAGTTCATCATAACATTCCAAATGGCATGGGCACATACCGTGGCTCTTGCCATCTCCGGCCACCACCAGACCTTAGCACATCGCCGACCTTCCACAAACCCGATCATGACCAACGGAAACCACCACAGAAGCTCGAAATCAAATCGAGCTTACAAATCAAACCTGGAAACACAAAGCTGCAACCAATCCACAAAACCTGTCAATGCCACTTCCTCGAAATTCCGACCACCTGAGAGTCAGGTCCTCCAGCCATAGCTTCGACTATGCTTCAGCAACCATCTCCCAAAATCTCATGACACTCAATGCACAAAGTAAATCAAACAGATCCAAAATGTACAGCCCAGACAAACTAGGTTTAAAAACAAAAACCCAACACTACTGCCACCACCGGCCACATACCATCCACCAGTCAATTTTTCCAAACACTCCAGTCACTCCTCCGCCTACAGGAAGAATCCCGACCACCAGATTCAAGTAGATCACTAGAGATCCTCAAAATTCCCAAAACTGGTCAACACAGAACTGCCACCACAAACATTAACTAAAAAATATAATTTTAGTTTAAAAATCCTAATTTTGATTAGGTATTTGATTCCTATTTCGGAATTCAGAAATCAAGACAATTTGGTTTTTGACTAAATTGGAGTTACTCAGTAGTTTTTAAATTGCAAAGAAAGTACAAGTTTATTTAACTAAACTATATTTTTAAACTAACATTTATGATATAACAATCATATTTCATTTGTAACTTCAATCTTAACAAAGTCTTGATCAAGAAATAAAGCAGTTCGAAATCAAACTTGAGCTAGGAAATATTTAAACAGATATGTCTTTTTAGTTTAGCCAAACATACTTTCATCATATATCACACATTCACAGCATTTCAATAACATATAAACACAAATACTTGATTATCTTCACATTTAATTCTAGCAACCAGTCATAAAGATACTTAATCATTTAAAAAAAAAGTTACTCACCTTGTTTTCCAAAAAAAAAAAACAGAGCTTCTCTAACACAGACTTGAGAAAATGCAAGCTGAAGCCTTCTCTTTGATCTCTGGTTTGCATTGCTTTGGGTTGTTGTTTAAAGTTGAATTTTGTTTCAGTTTGAATGGTGCTCATTTTAGAGGTTACTTAGATTTAATGGACGAACTGAGATGGATGGATTGATATATAGAAAAGAAGATTACAGGGTGTTATAGTTTTGTTTGCACAATCATGGCCAGAGATTTTTTCCTTGTGCTAATGACTATGCAGAGTTTTTCTTTTGTTGGCTGATAATGTTGTTTTGGTGGCTGAGATGATAGGTTATTGTGTGCTACATTAATTAAACTTTGTCTTAATTTTCAAGCTAATAGATATATATATATATATATATATATATATATATATATATGTTTGAATACTTGAATGTATATTTCTTACTTTGTTTGTTGACTAGGCTGAAAAAAAATATTTTGTGTGCTAGAGATCTTTATATTAATTGTTGTTGTCTTTTATTTCCTAGTCTTCATACTTATCAAATTTTGTTTGAATGTATATATAACTGTCTTCTTATGCAAGCTTACATACTTGAATATATTTTCTTTGCTTTCTCATATTACTTTGAAATCTGAAATGAAGTTGTATAGTTAATATGTTGTTTGAATCTTAACTATGTGTATTTATTTTATTTATTTGTTTGTCTTAATATTTATTATCTTGTATTTCTCGATATATATTTATTTTTATTATTTTTGTAGTATATTTTACTTGTATTAATACATATCATTTAAAAGAGAATGTTTTGAAATTAAATACATACTAAATGAATTACATAGATATAATTTATAAATTCAAATTATTTTTAAACCATTTACTTATAATTTAAATCCAAATCCCATATATATATATATATAAATTCAAATCTACTCATATATGCACATATACATATATATATAAGATTTCAATTTTGATGAGTTAACACCTATTTTATTTGAATTTGGAGAAACTCAAATCGATTAACTAGTTAATTTCACAATTTTAATTCAAAAATTAAATTAATTATCAATTTAAACTTAGTTAAAATCTGGGATCATTACAGATTCCCCCCTTAAGAAATTTCGTCATCGAAATTTGCTAGGGAGACATAAAGATAGATGCAGAATGGTTCATCAAATGAAACTGAATATCTATTCTGCATTTGGCTTACCAAATCGGAATATTAACAATTGATACAAGAACAAATCTATTTAACACTTCACAAGATACTCGGGTTATCCGGATCTATGAAGTATGCAGGGGCATTTATTAGTTTGAAGGAATATCTAACCATTCGTAAAACATATCCGGACCCAAAAAATAGAAAGATATATGGATACAATTTCAAAACTTTTAGTTTAGAAACTAAAGTATACCTATTAACCATAGCAACCAAAGCAACCAATTCATCCAAACAAACAATTCTGACCTATTTGGAGGTTATGTCCCATGCAAATATATCAAATCTTCTTTCTGGATCTACCAGGAACCATCGAAGAATTGAAAAGAGATGTTGAACAAAAGAGATTGATAGAGAAAAATTGTTTCCTTGTTGTTACAGGGTATTGACCATTTATAGTCGTATTCCCCTATCCCCTATCTCATCCTCTTCTTGCACTCATACTTACTATTAGTGAATAGTAAGAGAATTTACTGAGGTATTCGAACAGATATCTTAGGGATTACTCATTCTAGGGTCTACTTCACCCTATCTCTAATGAGTTACTCAATGTGTTATACTCTTGAGCCAAAGTTTTAACCTTCATCTCTGATACCAATTATAACGATCCTGACAAGACCTTCGAAAATCGGCACCGAATACGACACTCATATTCAAATGTCGCAGATCCAAACGTCGAATCTGGTTCGTCGGAGCTTATAACACCATTAAGTACAACACAGCGGAAGAAAAAGAATATCAATATACAACATTGATATAATATCTGTTACAATATGATACAACAGATGACACAATAGATATCAATACTATCAGAGATACAAGAAATAGCAGCGGAAAGAAAAAGATAACTCCAGCAGCAGACAATATCTTCAATAGAATGCATCCCCAAATCCAATGCTCCAATCCAAAGATAGCTCGAACCACCATTACGTTTCACCTAGAAAAGCGAGTCTTGTCCAAATCCAAAGACTGGACTAACTCCAGATAATCTACTAAACCTGACTATCTGAAAAATCCAACTCTAGACTGCCCGTGTGGAAAATTGTGGGCATCTAGAGTTTAGGAAAGGAACAATAAACTCCAGGTCAGTCATGGGACTGGTATGAGTAACAAAAACAGTTTATCTTTTAAAAACAAGCAAAAGAATTTAGGTTGAAATCTGCAATGCTTTTGGAAAATGAAACTACCATAAGGCCTCTCGGCACACACACAATGCAATCGCACACATGGGGGAGATTTCTCATTATGATAGTTAAACATGCTTACTACGCAAAATTCTTCTTTTATATTATTATTAGTGCATAGTGAAAAACATTTCGAACGTATAATATTAATCTTAGCCAGCATATGTACCATTATATTATGCCAGCTATAGCTACCTCCTGAAGAGGCAGGTTATACAACTGCAATCGTAAAGTGCTCGTATTGTTTTGTTTGGATTTCCAACAAATGGTCAGGCTAAGGAAGTTCCTACTGCCACATGGGTACGCCTCTGGCGGGATGTCCCGAGAACTTAACCAGCTCTCTGCCAACACAAGGCCGGAATACCTTTGTAACTAGGTAACTACTACACGAGCATGCCATCCCCCGGTCCTTTGGGACCTTTATCCGAGGCGCCTCTAAACCACAAAGAAACAACCACACAGTAAATGAGATTGAAGCCACCACATAAGTAAATATCTGGGCTCTATACCATAATACCACCCTTTACCAGAACGGAATGACACACCCTAAAGGGCACGACCCTCATAACCTTGCTACATCTTTCCTATTTTGACCATTTCGTGGTGTGAGGTCCTGATGCAGTCTCGTCCACAAAGCTACGTATTATACAAAAGCCATGCTCTGATCACAAATGATCAACAAATGATCATCAACACACAGCAGCACTTAGCATGTCACACTACCAAATTGGGAGTATATCACTGATAACCTTCAACTACATAATCTCTAAGCTCGTACGTCTCAGAGATGGGTGTGAAGCTAAGAGAATAAATTCTCCGCCACCAACAGATATGTATTTGAAAGAAATCTGCTTTATATCTCAAAGTGTAGCGTCAGACATACAACCATACAAGTCTGTTCCAGGTTCGAACAGAACCGAAGGCACTTCCGAAGAAGCCCTTGCAATCCGGGTATCCACAATCCCGATCGGACTTCCCATCACTTAAGGAATCTCTATACCGGGGATCAGCCGGTGCAGAGACAATCGATAGGTTATCCTTACGTTCTCACAAATACCCGGTCTTCAACACCGGTCTTCAAATGCTATCCATAACATCGTATCATTATTCAGAATGGGTTATACAACACAAAGGTCCTCTCCTGGCTAAACCGAATAATGAGTGCAATATTTAAAAACATATGGATATGGGATTTCAGTTAAGTCACAACTTCAAAGAAACCCAAAACCTTTCTTCAAATGGTTAAACGAATTACCATTTTAAATCTTTAAACAAAAAGATTTATTCCACAAAGTTCACCTAGTTTCACAAAGATCCACTCATAGATTTCCAAAACAATTTCCATTTCGATTGGATTAACTCATTAAATCTTTAAATCAAAGATTTAACTTATAGCTTACAAACCGTTTCCATAACATGGAAATCATTTTCATTTCAAACTTGAAATTCCTTTTAACACAAATTGGACGTTCATTTCTTATGTGAAAGCTTTTATTATTTGGATACAAACAGTTTTCGTTTCGGAAGAATCCAATTATATTTGCACGAGTTAAAGCCTTTGAATTTAAATTCCAATTCCCAAATTAATATCTTTAAAATGGTTTAACCCATATATAACTAGTATAACATCTTTAATCCCTAGTTTCAAATCATAGAATTCAATTTCAAATTTTGAATTCAAATTTAAATCAAATTATTTAAATTTCAAAACTTTATCAAGTTATATAAAAATAAATTTTATCTTGAAATTTCATTTCAATAGCTTTTCACATTTAACCCGATTCCATTTCCAAACCATTTGAATTCAAATTGTCTATTTTAAAATCATTTCAAAAATCCGTGACTTAATCGATTTCCTCGTGAAATCATATTTGTGTGTGTATGATGTGGTCCAGAGTTTAACACAAAGTGCAACAACATCATCATCACAGATCAAAACGTAGAAATATAGTTGATAAGCGGAATAAACTATAACGCTTATCGTTCATTCTCGGATTCACAGATAATATATAAATGTATCACAAATGAATGAATAAAATACACAGCTCAATCCACAGAACAAAATATCACAGATCAGATAGGACAATCAACTCAAGGCATCTCATACAATACAATCATTCATAAGTAAGGTCAAGCATTCAATAAACATTTATAAGCAGGATTAATTAATTGTATAATCCTAATTAATTCAATTTAATTCCAATTAAATTAATTACTTATGAATTAAATTTCCAATCCTGATTTATTAATTACAAATCATTTGATATAAATTAAAACTTTAATTAATTATTCTTAATTAATAAGTTATTCTTAATTAATCACATTAATTAAATTAACCTCTAAACCAATTACATAATTAATTAACCCCTTAATTAATTATTTTAAGAAATTAAACATTTAATTAATTACCATAAAGTAATTACACTTAACAATTCCACAAATGATTATCATTAATTAATTAGTCTAATTAATTATTAAAATTAATCACATTAATTAATTATTTAAATAATCTTAGTTAATGACACTCATTAACTAAAAACAATTCTTTAATTACTTTCCAAATTAATCTCTAATTATTAATTAATCTAAATCATTAATTTATAAATTAAATAAATAGGTCATTCCTTAATTATCTTATTCATTAAATCATTTTAATACCTTAATTATCTCTAAGGTAATCCATTTCTTTATTAATGACTTCATTAATATTAAAGTGTAGTTAAAACATGACATCTCCAAATTTAGATTCAAATTTCATTTTTGAATTTAAGATTCAAAATGATTATATATTTAAACATTAACCAAATTTTAAAGTTAACTTATAAACCTATATAAGAAAAGTTCTAACTAAATTGCTTAAATTTTAATTTAAAATTTAAGCTTTAAAATACATTACATTTTAACTTGCAAATTCAAGATAAAACAAATTATTTAACTTTTTATTCAAAATCCTTTTATAAAAAAACTTTATCAAAATCCAATTCAAATATTTATTTGAAAACAAATTACTTAAAAAAAACTATTTGATTTAAACTTGTTTAAAACATTCCGAATTTTAAAACTAATTCAAATCTCAGCTCTGGATTCAAAGAGACTTGAATCCACTAATTTAAACATTTATTTTAAACCTTTGATTTAAATCTTTGATTTAAATCTTGATTTTAAATTCTTGATTTAAAATCCAAATTCATTTAAATTTGCTTAAATTCAAAATTACAGACAGGTTTAATAAAACCTGTACCAATTTAAAACCAACCCGAGGCAATATCAAACAGCTTCGAGTCAACACCTTATTTACTTCGAGTAATCACTCAAATAACTCGAGTAAATCCCGAGTTAAATTCTTCTGTACAAACAATAGTTCATCGGAACATTCCAAATGGCACAGTGCACATATACCGTGGCTCTTGCCAACTCCGGCCACCACCAGACCTTAGCACATCGCCGACCTTCCACGAACCCGATCATGACCATCAGAAACCACCACAGAAGCATGAAATCAAATCGAGCTTACAAATCAAACCTGGAAACACAAAGCTGCAACCAATCCACAAAACCTGTCAACGCAACTTCCACGAAATTCCGACCACCTGAGAGTCAGGTCCTCCAGCCATAGCTTCAACTATGCTTCAGCAACCATCTCCCAAAATCTCGTGACACTCGATGCACAAAGGAAATCAAGCAGATCCAAAATGTACAGCCCAGACAAACTAGGTTTAAGAACAAAAACCCAACACCACTGCCACCACCGGCCACATACCATCCACCAGTCAATTTTTCCAAACACTCCAGTCACTCCTCTACCTACAGGAAGAATCCCGACCATCAGATTCTAGTAGATCACCAAAGATCCTCAAATTTCCCAAAACTGGTCAACACAGAAATGCCACTACAAACCTTAACCAAAAATCTAATTTTAGTTTTAAAAATCCTAATTTTGATTAGGTATTTGATTCCTATTCCGGAATTCAGAAATCAAGACAATTTGGTTTTTGACTAAATTGGAGTTACTCAGTAGTTTTTAAATTGCAGAGGCAATACAAGTTTATTTAACTATTTTTAAACTAACATTTATGATATAACAATCATATTTCATTTGTAATTTAAATCTTAACAAAGTCTAGATCAAGAAATAAAGCAGTTTGAAATCAAACTTGAGCTAGGAAATATTTAAACAGAGATGTCTTTTTAGTTTAGCCAAACATACTTTCATCATATATCACACATTCACAACATTTCAATAACATATAAAAAAAAATACTTGATTATCTTCACACTTAATTCAAGCAACCAGTCATAAAGATACTTAATCATTTTTTTTAAAAGAAGATACTCACCTTGTTTTCCAGAAAAAAAACAGAGCTTCTCTGACACAGACTTGAGAAAATGCAAGCTGAAGCCTTCTCTTTGATCTCTGGTTTGCATTGATTTGGGTTGTTGTTTAAAGTCGAATTTTTGTTTCAGTTTGAATGATGCTCATTTCAGAGGTTACTCAGTTTTAATGGACGAACTGAGATGGATGGATTGATATATAGAAAAGAAGATTACAGGGTGTTATAATTTTGTTTGTATAATCATGGCCAGAGATTTTTTCCTTGTGCTAATGACTATGCCGATTTTTTCTTTTGTTGGCTGATAATGTTGTTTTGGTGGCTGAGATGATAGGTTATTGTGTGCTACATTAATTAAACTTTGTCTTAATTTTCAAGCTAATAGATATTTACATATATGTTTGAATACTTGAATGTAAATTTCTTACTTTGTTTGTTGACTAGGCTGAAAAAATCTATTTTGTGTGCTAGAGATCTTTGTATTAATTGCTGTTGTCTTTTATTTCCTAGTCTTCATACTTATCAAATTTTGCTTGAATGTATATATAACTGTCTTCTTATGCAAGCTTACATACTTGAATATATTTTCCTTGCTTTGTCACATTACTTTGAAATCTGAAATGAAGTTCTATAGTTAATATGTTGTTTGAATCTTAACTATGTGTATTTATTTTATTTATTTGTTTGTCTTAATATTTATTGTCTTGTATTTCTCGATATATATTTATTTTTATTATTTTTGTAGTATATTTTACTTGTATTAATACACATTATTTAAAAGAGAATGTTTTGAAATTAAATACATACTAAATGATGAATTACATAGATATAATTTATAAATTCAAATTATTTTTAAACCATTTACTTATAATTCAAATCCAAATCCCATGTATATATAAATTCAAATCTATTCATATATGCACATATACATACATACATAAATACATACATACATACATATATATATAAAAAAGATTTCAATTTCGATGAGTTAACACCTATTTTATTTGAATTTGGAGAAACTCAAATCGATTAACCAATTAATTTCACAATTTTGATTCAAAAATTAAATTAACTATCGATTTAAACTTAGTTAAAATCCGGGATCATACATTTTATTAATGTATTAGGATATATACCAAAGTAAATGGTACCTAAGATGATAATAATTGGATTAATTGCAATTAAATGAAATTCAATATTTAATTATTACGTTAATTGAAATTAAAATGAAACTTAGTATTACATTTTTGACTTTAAGATAATAATTTCAAGATATGAAGATAATAGGATGAATTGAAATGTTAATTTATTTGTAAAGAAATAAGTGATGTAATAAAGGAATGAAATCAAGATAAGTAAATTAATTGAGACATTAATTACAAATAATGTGTGTAATTGACCAAAATATAGTAAATAGAAATATAATAGTCAATAAATAAAGGACGGAATAGGAGCACTAATGTAATGAATGTAAAACTTAATAAATGGATAAATTAAAATGAAAGGTCAGGTGAAATATTGAAAAAATTTATAATTGGTTATGAGATTGAAATGTAAGAAACGAATGTAAATACTTAATTAGCTAATGGAATAATAATATAGTTAATGGTAATTAAATAAAAGTAGAAGTATTTAAGAATTGTAATATTTGCATGATAATAGGGAATTCATAAGTGTAATTAAAGTCATGGCAACACTTGTTATAAGTTACTCGTTTATTTGGTTTAATAATTAAAATGGGAATCAATTAGAATTAAATGAACTTTAATGTATATTAATGAGAATTTATGCAGTAACTAAAGGTGTGAATGTAATAAATACAAACCAATGTTAAATTATGACAGAAATTTGTGTAGAGAATTTATTTTCCTTTATTGTGTGTTAATTAAATCTTTAAATGATGTTAATTTTGGTACGTTTAGGGTTAACAAAATTAATTAAGTGAATGATTGTTTTGAAATTTGAATTCTAAAAATTTGTTTACAATATAGACTTGGTCCATTCATTCCCTTTCTAATTAATAATTACCTCTTTTTAATACCTGCTACTTTTAAAAAGGCTGTTCATATTTACAATATTTCAATACCAAGTTTGTTCATATTTAATTTCTTTTTTCGTTTATTTTCCAACTTCATTTTACTGAAACGTCATTTCATTTACTTCTAATTAATAGCGGCCTTTCTTTTCAAATCTCTTTGGCCCTAAACCTAACTCTAACCTTATAAATAATTTATGATGCAAATGAAACCCCAGCCTCCATTCTAATCTTCTTCTTTTTTCTTTTTCTTTTTCTTTCTTCAAATCTCCTTATTATCTCTCATTTTAATTTTTCCTTCCTCTTCAAATATTCTTCTTCTTCAAATTTTATTCTATTTCAAAATTTCTTCTTTCTTTTCATATCTTGATCTTTTCTTCCATTTTCAGTGCTTCTTATTTTAATCCTTTTCATTTTCAATTCTTCTTTTTCAAATATTTTCCAAACCTTTTAAAAATACATACATAAATACACACACACACACACATATATATATATTAATATAATAAGGAGAGAAATTAAAGTAAATCAAAATAAAAGAAAAATTACGGAACAAAGCTAGCAATCAAGAAGAAGACTAAGGAAACATAGAGCGAAGCTATTGATTAGAGGTCTATTATTTTCAGATTCGTATAAAGGTGACTGTTTTAACCCACTTACAACTTCTAAAATTTCTTATGTGTGTTAAATTAATTTATGATGTAATTAGAAATTTATTTATTGCTTTTTGGTATATTTTTATCATCATTCCAGTTAAATTGAATTTATTGAATTAAATTATTTTTCAATTTATTATTGCATATAAACTTCCAGTCAAATTAATTCATTATTGAATATAAACTGCTAGTAATAACCTGTTATTTATCATCTATTCTATATTGATGTTATTGTTTGAATTGGATGATGATTGTGATAAATGGTTGATGATTGTTATTGGGTGAATGGATGCTGTATTTTATACTGTTATAGACTGCAAGTTGTTCTGCATTTTAGTTAATTCGAGATTGCGGTTTGAAATGATATATAACCATATTTGTACTTTAAATCACGGATTGAAAGGATAAATATCTGTATCACCTGACCATAGGATAGAAAATTTTATACAAACACCACGGTCTATATATAAAATATTCTGAAATGATTTTTTATGGTTTTATAAAGAAATACATGGTTTTATATCAATATTGATTTAGATAATATATAAATGTTAGTTTATTATTGATTTTTAGCTATGTGAAAATTTGTTATTATAAATAAGTTAATAATAAAGTTTGATTATTTAAAATATAACAAAGTTAAGTATTTATTCAAATTATATTTTAATATAGAATTTATAATGATTTCAATAAGTTAAAGTTGCAAGGTAAATTGGAAATTGATTTGGAATTGTATTTAATTGAGAATTTTATTTAATAAAAATCGATTTGGGACTCATTGAATTTGAGATTTTAAAGAATATGATTTTTACTTGATTTTATTTAAGGTTATATAAATGAATATATCAAGTTTGAATAAAGCAAGGGAAATATTCAGTTATTTGAAATTTGAGTTTTATTTAAATGATAGTGGACTTATTATGCAAATATTTCCAAACTAAATAATAGAACATTGAATTGTTGAATCGTAATTATCAACCTTAGTTTTCAAATTATTTAATACTCAAAGTTTGAAATATATTGAAATTGAAATGGTTTATTGAAACTGAAAATGATGAATTGAGATTTAATTTAAGTGAATAAAATTATGAAGTCGAGGAAATTATTTTACTTTATAAAGTGATTTTAAATTCAAATTATTTTATTTTATATTTGTTTGAATATCCAAACCATTTAATTTTTGGAAGTTATGGTTTAGAAGCTATGAAATTCGAAGTATTATGTTTTGAAAGGTTATATTTCAAACGTTTGGTTTCAAAATATTATTATTTTGAAAGTGCTATGATTTTAGAAAGGATATATTCGTAATAAAATAATATTATATTGATTTGGCTTTTAATAAAATGATATAATATTGATGGGTTGTGGAAAGGATATCGTATTTATATGGTTTTGAAATGGATATTATATTCTGGTTTTAAAAGTATAAACAATTTTGAATAGACCGCGGTGTTATAATAACGTTTGGTTGTTGAAGAGATCGGGATCGGAAGTTGTCATACTCTCTGCCAACTCCGAAAACCACTTTGACAACCGTATACGCGGTGGAGATTCCAGAATGAAGTAGGATGGTGGCGGCGTTTCCTTTGATGTATATACGTTGACCCAACTCCCGTGAGTTGGCATAAGGTGGCTAAAGCAGGAGCGATCTCGGGCCAATAAGGTCATTCCTCTGATCGGACAGATCCCTTCGATATTATACTCTGACTTTTGGATTGATTCGATAGCCACTTTTGATTTTTTTGATTTGGGGGTGTGGCTCGAGGTGGGCTGTAATGACCCACCTTTTTGGATGGTTTAAATCGACAATAAACTACACATGTCTAATTCAAACCATTCAAAAGGGAGGATTGTTAATGGGGTAAATAAGAAAATAAAAGAAAAGAGGAAAAATAAAACACCGAATCTCGCAACGGAAGGATGAAATATAATACAAAAGAATAGATACATAAATAGTTCATGAAACTATTTTCAATAAAATCAGAATTTACACTTTTTTCCAGGCAGAATAAAAAATTGCTATAATAATAGGAGATACGGTCCTCGACTCCGTCTTCATCTTCAGAAATAAGTGTCTTCGCAAAATTGAAATACTCGGTCTGACTCGAGCGTAAAGTAAAACAAAAACACACGAGTCAGGACTAACATTCTTGTGTAAGTAGGTAAACTCAAAAAATGTACAGATAACTCAATAAGTGAAATACTTAGGTTTAAATAAACATCATCTTTCACACTATAAATCGATCCAGTTCAAATACCGACTTTATGTTCATTTCCAATCAATTTATTATTAAATCTAACTTCAGATTTCAATTTTTCTCTTAAAGCTATTAAGTTATAAATCAAACAAGTTTAAATCCAATAAAAATTGATTAAATTTCAATTTCATAATTTTAAGTTCAAACATAAATTCAAACTTACAATATTCCAATTTTATTTCTAAATCAATTTATTTAAACCCAAAGTTGTTTTATATCGGGTATACGTCATTTCAATCCAAAGTGATTTTGTTAAAGAGAACATGAAGTGTGAGAACAACAATAACATACATAACATAACATGCCACTGATCAACATGCGTGCATAATTAACAACTTAATATGTACACATGCATAACTAACATATCACATGTGTCACATATCATAAACAACATAAGCGAATATTTCAAATTCCGACATGTCATAAACTAACATAACATATAAACATGTAACACGACATATATACATGGAACTTGAAAGGTGAGATAACATGGCATCTCATTTTTCCTAAACGTATCACATTGTTTACACATAGCACAGTGACATATTATTAACATAGTATGTATAACATATGATTTTATTAACTAACTCATTTTTTTAACAAATCATATGTGACGTATTTCAATACAAGGCATATAAAAAATTTCTAACATAAAACATTTTTTTACATCTCATATGTGACATATTTAACATACATATGTGGAAATAAATCAAATCAACATAATACACTATTTGTGACATATAAAACAACATGTGCATGTGAATGTTATAACACAAGTTCAAGGGAACATAACAACATATATCACATATTCATATCTAAAGCAAACATTTCAATCAATGTTATTTACCTAACAATAAAAATGTTAATCCCGGGTGATTTCTCACCTTTTGGAGTTAGAGAGTTTTTGACAACACAAATTTATAGATTCAAGATGAAATCCAAATATGACAAGCTAACCAATCCTATCCATAGCAACAATCCAATAGCAAAGCAAATCATGACAACGCAAGTCGAACAAACTGAGTTTTCTTCTTCTTGTTTAGAGAGATGAAGCAAGAGAGGAGTGATGCAGTTTGGCATTTGAAGAGAGAAGGGATGGAGTTTGAAGTTTGGGAATTTGTGGATTTGTGGATTTAGGAATTTTGAAGCTTTTGTATTTATGAGGAAGAAGGAGAAAGTGTGAGTAGAAAGCTTCAGATAGAGTAATAAGAAACAATCTGTACGTACTTTGGTTTGGTTCTCTAGTGGAAAACCAAAAGAGGCATGTATTTAATAAAAGAAAGCAATAAAACCAAAATGTTGAAATAGTGGCAGGTGTATTGAATAATAAGGAAATGAAGGTACCACTTAGGATTTAATTAATTGCATGTTCCACTAAGTTAAATATAGTAGCGCCAAATATACTTTTTGTACACCTGTTTTAAACAAAATTAACATATACTAAATAAATTTGAATACAACAACCAATGTAACGTTACACAAAATAAAAGATGATCTGAAACTCAAATTCAAGTTATACGAAATATTAATAAAATAGTATATATATATATATGTATACACACAAATTTAATAAGAAAATATATAAAATAAAACATGAATGAGATAGTAGTTAGAAAAAAAGCAATAGAATATGAAATGTGCATGAATATGAATTCGTGATGAACATCACCTTTCATACTTCAAAATGAATATAATGCCACATTAATCCAATATGGAAATATATTTCAATTCAATTAATTTCGTTAATCCCAAATCAACTCAAGTTTACGCCTATTTAAAAGTTTTATTAACATACAATATAAAAAATTTAAACACGCCAACCAAGGTAACGGGGACCACTGCTACATACAATAAAAGATGAACCATGATTCCAAATTCAAATCAAAGTCGACGATTTTCCCAGTGCACAATCATGAACATAAAATATTTAATTTATTCTAAATTTTACGATTAGCATTATACCTCTATACTATCAAAGACTACTATTTAACGACCGTAAAACGTTGCTTCAATATTCAATTTTTCTCTTTTATAAAATTACTCTTACTTTAAAAATAATACCATTCAATTTTTTTTCATTAAAACATTCTTTTTATTTTAACAATAACGTATGTTTCTTTCGTTAAATCCATTAATTACAACTAATGTATTTCTTTTTTTGCCTTTTTAATATTGAAAGATTCCAAATCGACATAATTGTAATTAATTTCAAAATTACAATTTAAAGCGGATCCTAACAAATGTACCTTTCCTTCATTAAACATAATTAATTTCAGTTAAATTCTCTTTCCCACTTATGCAAAGATTCCAAGTTAAATTAACGGCAATAAATTTCAACACTAGAATTTGGAACGGAACATAATTAATGGATAGATAATTAAAACAATTGAAATCTTTTTATAGTAGCCTAAATACATTTATAGAATTGTTGTTTACACATAAGATAATTAAAATAATTGGATTCTTTTTACATTACTTAAATACATTTATAGAATTTTTGTTTACATATAAGAGTTATAAATTAACTTGCTTAAATAGTATCAATGACATACAAACAACAAAATTTATATTTATATTTTATTATTATTGATAATTTCACCAAACTTCAATAGTTTAAATTCGATTAAATTTAGTAGAGTTCTTAATTAAATACAATTTTAATTAATTCTACTTTATCTTCTCAATTCCTGAATTGTTTAACTAATTAAGTCTTATTAAATTAAAATTTATCTTCTTTCCTTTTATGTAAAATCCAATTATACTTTTATTAACAAATTAATTTCAGTAGGTTGATATGTAAGATGAGCGAAAATCAAGACTAAAATTTAAATAAGTTTTAATACATAATTATACATTTATTGATTACAAATAGATTAGAAGTTAATTTACAATTAAAACCTAATTCTAGTTGATTATAAATTGATTTCATGCTTTACATAATATTAAATCTATCCAATTAAACTTTTATTAAACCATACGTTTGAAATCACATAAAATAGTTGTCACTTTATTAAATCAAAATCAGATGTTATAATTCAAAGTAAATTTTATTTAAAATCATATATTTTTAATTTCTTACTGTATTAAACTCTAAAATTTGAATTTTCTTCTTTTCGAAAAATACGGGTCGTTACACTCTCCCCCGTTCAAAACATTTCGTCCCCGAAAAGGAAGGAGGTAGGAGAATAGAACAACCAGAAATAAAAGTTGATTGAGAGTTAAAATTAAAAATTAATTTGAAACTATATAAATTTTACCTGAAATATTCATACTTTTCAAAACCCATTTGTAAAATATCCTGCTTCCTCTACAAATATCATTTATATGTTTAAATAACACCTTTATAAATATATGAAAACTATTTGAAAACAATTATTAACCTCATTACTTATATTTACAAAAAACTATTAAAAACATTAACCCGTAATTCATAAGTTTATAAATTTTATCTCAAGATACTTTTCAAATATTATTAATAAATCAATAATCATTTACTTTAAATATGTTTTATTTAATTGATAGCTTCTAAAATATTTATAACACTAAAATTTTCTATTAAACAATGTAGTATATAAATAAACAATATTTAAAAAGGATATAGTCAATAGGGAAAAGAAGGTAGATTCGGAAAAACAGAATATAGGTGAATAAATAAACTGAGCAGATAAGGTAGATTCGAAAGAACAGTATCGGGCACGAATAGTTAATCCAATACAAAATTTCTTTGTTGAAAATACCATTATAATAAAATACCTTTATATCGAAACAAATTTTCCTTTCGAAAATACTTCTATAACCCGATGTTTCAACAAGTTCATCCTCGTTCTTGCAGACTCTGGCCATGCGTTGATCAGGCGCAAAGCTAGAATTCTCCAAGTGCTTAGTATACCTACTTCAACACCCAGTGAAAATGCTTGAAAATATTTAAAAACAGATATGGAAAGTACAATCCAAAAAAATCAACCAAATCATTTGTCCAACCATGGATCGCAGATACACAAAGGTTACGCCTGAATCCTCTAGGAAACATCTGTATCCGTAAGCTTTCTCAGCCCTGCGAATTTTGCCATGATGACTAGTAGACCGCAGATACACAAAGTTATGCCCGAATCGCTCAGGAAACATCCATATCCATAAGCTTTCTTAGCCCTGCGGATTTCGCTACTAAAACGACCTACGTAGATCACGGGATACCCAATGGTTACGCCTGAATCCCCCAAGAAACATCCGTACCCCTGGGCCATCTCAGTCAGGCGAATTACGCTACACAGTCGCATCAAGAAAAGAAAAACCATGGGTTACACCATGGTAGGACACTCGAGTATCACATCCGGAAAACCAAAATCAGAGAGAATAATATCGATAGAATGAATCCAAGATGTGTCCACAAATCATATATCAAGTAGAAGGCACTTTCCATATCTTTACTTCGAAAATATGTATCATATAGTACCTTTTCAAATCACTTTCAAATATCATACTTATATAGACTTCGATAATATAAGATTTCACTTTTCAAATTGAGTACCTTTCCAAATCAATAGTTTTCGAATCCGCTTCATGCTTATACAAATCAATTTTACATAACTTCGATAACTTCCAAATCAAGTATTTAGTAAAACAAGGTTCTCAATTTCAATTTCTTTCAATATCGTTTCGGTTTCAAAATCATATATGATTTCACCAAATTATTTCTTCCATATTTAATATCTTCGGTTTCAAAATTTTCAAATAATAGGTTTAGAAAATAATCCTAGTTTCCAAATCAACATAATTTTGGTCAATCAAATTCATTTACAAAATCATCATATAAATACCGAGTTTTAAATTCCAAATCTTATTTTTCAAAACCAAGTATTTTCTAAAATCAATTATACCCAAATGATTTCCAAATTTATAACCATCCCATTAAAACCTTTGAACTATTTATTTCTATTTGAAATATCCAATTTACCTTTCTGAAAACTATTACTCTATATTTATGATTTTATAAAAGATGATACTAAGTTAAAACATTTAAACTAAATTTTATTCAAGCATTTCAAACTAAGTTTCATATCAGTATAGTTCAACTTATTTAAATCATATTACTTCATACTTAAATATACCAACTAAACTTATATACTATATCAAATGATTTATACTTTCGAAATTTCTTAGCTTTGAAAATTAAACCTTGATTTGGAAGTATTCGAACATTCAAAATAGTTGGGGAAATCAAATTTCCAATTCAAGAGTTGGAAATCACCAACCAATCAGTAATCAAATTCGAAACTCGAGGACTGAACACCAGCTCATTTTAAATCATTTCAAATATATATATATACATATATCTTCCGAATATCAAATCATACTTCCAAATTTGAAATCAAAATTTTGTTTCACAAAATCACTCGCATAGAGAAGCTATTAAAGTGGCCTCTCCCCCACTTGGAAACTCGAAAATCAATGTCGATGATGCGTGCACTCATCACCGAAATTATTTTCCAATGACATAAGTGAGTTCTGGACTTCTATTTTCCTGAAAACTTCTTTGAATTTTTTTTGAAATCATTGGAACCCATTTAAAGTCATTTGAACATTTCTTATTTGGAAAATACTTTAAATCGTATTATTATATAATTTCAAAATCTTAAAACCAATTTCCAAAATACCAGAGTTCAATCTATCAAATTTCAAATTGGGAACCCTTCAGTTATAAATCATTTTTATATAAATCAATTTTTTTATAAAATCCTCAAATTTTCAAATCCATTTTAAACTTCTATATATAGAATAAAATCATACTTCATATTTGTTTCATACAATTTCTCCTTTTGATATAAACATTAATATATTCATTCTGATAATATTTCTTATATTTCTCTTTAATTTAAATTACATTCATTTCAAATGTAATATTTCTCATTTATACTACATTTATTTGCAAATCATTTCATAAGGAATTTTTTTACATTTATAACCAATTTATTAAACTTGACTCCTTTTTATAAGACATTGTTCGAGTTTAATGTTATCACAACTTTATTCATAACCATTTATTGCAACATCCATTTATTTCATAATAATTTACAAGTCATGGCGTTATTTGTAGTCATTTCAATTTTAATTCATATTTCCTTATTCCATTTAGTTTCACCTTTACCTTTCAATTTATTTATGACACGTTTCATAAATGTTAATTAAGTTTATAAACATATTTTTCCAATTTAATCTTATTTACAACATTTCTTTAATCATAATTTCAACTTAAAGATCCCAAAGCTTAAAGTTCACACTTGTATATTGTTACAATACATGCCAAGAATGTGTACCCCAATTTTATTCATTTACTAAACATAGATATAACAATTAAACATTTTTTTACTTGCTTTAAAATTAAGGTTATCAATTCAACTATATAATTCAACCCAATTATCAAGTTTCACTCATATATTAATTCAAAGGTTTCGATTATCCAAAATATCCAAATATTCCATTTTTTCAATAGTTGAAACTACATGTCAACAAACAACAAAATTCACAACAACATTTCAATTTCATAAAAAAATATCCTAATTATTCATTTCATTCTCTTTAATACACCATTATTAACTAATGTTTAGTCCATTAATTCAATCAACAATAATTAAACAATGATTATAATTTGATTAAATACAACAAGTCAAAAAAAATGATAATAATCAAATACTACCATTTCATAAATCAAACACATTACAAATAACTATATTAGTCGTAAAATATTATTCCTTTATATATATATCATATAATATTAGGAAAAACAATTTCATTTCAAAATTTATACAATACATTTTTATAACATTAACAAATACGCGCTCTCGTATATACACTCAGACAAGTCATTCTAAGGTATTACTACCCTATCCCTAATGAGTTAACCCCAACAGGCTAAGGTATGTTTAAACCAAAGCTCCGATACCAACTGTAACGACCCACCTTTTTGGACGGTTTAAATCGACAATAAACTGCACATCTCTAATTCAAAAGGGAGGACTGTTAAAGGCGTAAATAAGAAAATAAGAGAAAAGGAGGAAAAATAAAACACTGAATCTCACAGCGAAAGGATGAAATATAATACAAAAAAATAAATACATAAATAGTTCATGAAACTATTTTCAACAAAATTAGAATTTACACTTTTTTCAGGCAGAATAAACATTGCTATTATAATAGTAGATATGGTCCTGGACTCCATCTTCGTCTTCAGAAGTAAGTGTCTTCGCTAAACTGAAATACTCGGTCTGACCCGAGCGTAAAGTAAAACAAAAACACTCGAGTCAGGACTAACATTCTTATGTAAGTAGGTAAACTCGAGTGAAATGTACAGATAACTCAATAAGTGAAATACTTAAGTTCAAATAAACATCATCTTTCACACTATAAATCGATTCAGTTCAAATACCGACTTTATGTTCATTTCAATCGATTTATTATTTAATCTAACTTCAGATTTCAATTTTTCTCTTTAAGCTATTAAGATATAAATTAAACAAGTTTAAATCCAATAAAAATTTGATTAAATTTGAATTTCATAATTTTAATTTCAAACATAAATTCAAACTTACAGTATTCCAATTTTGTTTATAAATCAATTTATTTAAACCCAAAGTTGTTTTATGTCGGGTATGCATCATTTCAATCCAAAGTGATTTCGTTAAAGAGAACTTGAAGTGTGAGAACAACAATAACATACATAACATAACATGCCACTGATCAACATGCGTGCATAATTAACAACTTAATATATACACATGCATAACTAACATATCACATGTGTCACATATCATAAACAACATAAGTGAATATTTCAAATTCCGACATGTCATAAACTAACATAACATATAAACATGTAACACGACATATATACATGGAACTTGCAAGGTGAGATAACATGGCATCTCATTTTTCCTAAACGTATCAAATTATTTACACATAGCATAGGTGACATATTATTAACATAGTATGTATAGCATATGATTTTATTAACTAACTCATTTTTTTAATAAAGCATATGTGACGTATTTCAATACAAGGCATATAAACAATTTCTAACATAACACATTTTTTTACATCTCATATGTGACATATTTAACATACATATGTGGAAATCAATCAAATCAATATAATATGCTATTTGTGACATATAAAACAACATGTGAATGTTATAACACAAGTTCAAGGGAACATAACAACATATATCACACATTCATATCTAAAGAAAACAATTCAATCAATGTTATTTACCTAACAATAAAAATGTTAATCGTGAGTGATTGCTCACCTTTTGAGGTTAGAGAGTTTTTGACAAAACAAATTGATAGATTCTGGATGAAATCCAAACACGACATGCTAACCAATCCTATCCCTAGCAACAATCCAATAGCAAAGCAAATCATGACAATGCAAGTCGAACAAACTGAGTTTTCTTCTTCTTATTTTTAGAGAGATGAAGCAAGAGAGGAGTGATGCATTTTGGCGTTTGAAGAGAGAAGGGATGGAGTTTGAAGTTTGGGAATTTGTGGATTTAGGAATTTTGAACATTCTGTATTTATGAGGAAGAAGGAGAAAGTATAAGCAGAAATCTTCAGATAGATTAATGAGAAACAATCTGTACGTACTTTGGTTTTGTTCTCTAGTGGAAAACCAAAAGAGGCATGTATTTAATAAAAGAAAGCAATAAAACCAAAATGTCGAAATAATGGCAGGTGTATTGAATAATAAGGAAATGAAGGTACCACTTAGGATTTAATTAATTGCATGTTCCACTAAGTTAAATATAATAGCGCCAAATATACTTTTTGTACACTTGTTTTAAACAAAATTAACATATACTAAATAAATTTGAATACAACAACCAATGTAACGTTACACAAAATAAAAGATGATCCGAAACTCAAATTCAAGTTATACGAAATATTAATAAAATAGTATATATATACACACACAAATTTAATAAGAAAATATATAAAATAAAACATGAATGAGATAGTAGTTAGAAAAAAAGCAATAGAATATGAAATGTGCATGAATATGAATTCGTGATGAACATCACCTTCCATACTTCAAAATGAACATAATGCCACATTAATCCACTATGGAAATATATTTCAATTCAATTAATTTCGTTAATCCCAAATCAACTCAAATTTACGCCTATTTAAAAGTTTTATTAACATACAATAAAAAAAAATTAAACACACCAACCAAGGTAACGGGCCACCGCTACATACAATAAAAGATGAACCATGATTCCAAATTCAAATCAAATTCGGCATTTTTCTCAGTGCATAATCATGAACATAAAATATTTAATTTATTCTAAATTTTACGATTAGTATTATACCTCTATACTATCAAAGACTACTATTTAACGACCGTAAAACGTTGCTTCAATATTCAATTTTTCTCTTTTATAAAATTACTCTTACTTTAAAAATAATACCATTCAATTTGTTTTCATTAAAACATTCTTTTTATTTTAACAATAACGTATGTTTCTTTCGTTAAATCCATTAATTACAACTAATGTATTTCTTTTTTTGCCTTTTTAATATTGAAAGATTCCAAATCGACATAATTGTAATTAATTTTAAAATTACACTTTAAAGCGCATCCTAACAAACGCACATTTCTTTCATTAAACGTCATTAATTTCAGTTAAATTCTCTTTCCCTTTTATTCAAAGATTCCAAGTTAAATTAACGGCAATAAATTTCAACATTAGAATTTAAAACGGAACATAATTAATGGATAGATAATTAAAACAATTGAAATCTTTTTACAGTAACTTAAATCATTTATAGAATTGTTGTTTACAAATAAGATAATTAAAACAATTGGATTCTTTTCACAATAACTTAAATACATTTATAGAATTGTTGTTTACATATAAGAGTTATAAATTAACTTGCTTAAATAGTATCAATGACATACAAACAACAAAATTTATATTTATATTTTATTATTATTGATAATTTCACCAAACTTCAATAGTTTACATTCGATTAAATTTAGTAGAGTTCTTAATTAAATACAATTTCAATTAATTCAACTTTATCTTCTCAATTCCTGAATCGTTTAACCAATTAAGTCTTATTAAATTAAAATTTATACTTCTTTCCTTTTATGTAAAATCCAATTATACTAAATTTTATTAACAAATTAATTTCAATACGTTTGCGACGACCCGAAATTTCTAACAATTTAAATTTGAATGATTAATTGATTTTAAATATTTAAAAGTTAATTTTAACTTGAATTCAAGATGACAATAATTTCTTGATAATTAAATCATTGAATTATATAGTTTAAATGCTGAATTTAATAATTGAAATTGGGAAGATTTCTGAACCTGAGATTCTAAGCCTGTTCAAAAAAATTTGAAGGCTTATAAAATTTATAATGATGATACTGAAAATAAAAGAATGGCTGAAATAAAAATTTAAAGGTGATTTGTTTGATTTTAATAATATATCGTTTAAATTGGAATTTAAAAATAGCCTTCCGAGGCACAGTCTCGGAATTTAACGAAACCAGTTCCATTGGATCCGTAATAGTTAGTTATTATCGGATTTCAATTTTCATAGCAATCGGAGTTGTCGTTTGACCCTGGCACCTCAAAACGCTTAGAACTATTCTAATTGATTTATTTTAAAACGGATCGTTTTCCTCTGTAAATCGTGCATACGACTGACTTAGGTTCTGAAACACGTTTTATTATGTTCGGGACACATGTAGAATCTTATAATTGCCTAAAGACATTTCTTAAAAGGGGTTCGAATTTAAATGGTAGTTTATGTGACGTTTTGAAGCTATAATAAAATTTAAAGAAATAAGGTCATAGATATTTTCTTTTAATCGTACTCAAGAAGCCTTTCGCCCACCTATTTTTATTTCCCCATCTCCCTCACATTGATAAGCAAAAAAAAATCGATCGAAGAAAAAAAAAGAGATAATGGCCGAAGCCGGCTTCATCAAAATCAAACGTACGAATTAAAATTAAAACTAAATTTTCGAAATGGCCGAAGCCCTTGTGTTAAAAGGGAGGCGAAAGAAAGGGGAGGCCGAAGTCACGATCGTTTGGGAACTAGGGTTTTGCCTTGCGACCGAGTCGCGACGAGGCAGCGGGGTCGAGCAGCGAGGAGCTTCGCGAGTTCGAGGGCAAGCACAGATGGCAAGGTGGAGGTATTCGGCAGTGGCGTGGTTTGTCGACTGATGGGAGGAGGAATTCTATGATTTTGGGAGCGGGTCAACAACAGGAAGGTAAATAGTATTTGATTTTTTTAAAAAAAAAAGAAGAAAAAAAAGTTTCTGAAACACCTTACAGATTGTATAAAATATATTCAGAACTTATAACATTTTGATTGGTTTAAAACACCTTACAAATTGTTTAACATTAGTTTAAAACACCTTGAAGATTGTTTAAATAAAACAAAGTGAAGATTTTGAGTAAGAACTTATAACTTACACTATGACGCCTCGCCTCTATATGCACATTTGCAAAGAGTATTATTAGATAATACCGTCTGCTAATACGGAGAATAAGGTTGTTTAGGAGCAACCATCTATAGCCTTGCTTTAACTATCTATTGAGTACATCGACAAATGAGATCGACATATCCAAAGCATACTTAAAACAAAACCATAGGTGGCTGGAGGATCTATCAGAACAGAATATAACAACTCAAATGTAATGCATATCACAGAACAGTAGATCATCATATACACACATACATGGATACATAACAGAGCATACAAAATGATACATGTCAAGTGGTATAGCAAACCACAATATACAGATGAGTTCACAAGAATACATATCAGAGTTATAACAGAAAGGACTACAAAAAAAGCTAATACAAAAAGGAACAAGCTAAATAGTCCATGCGGAAGCAAAATAGGCTAAGTCCAAATGCACCTAACCTGAAACATCTCGGTCTGACCCGAGTATAAAATACACGGGTCAGTCTAGCTAAACAAATTAGTTAGATAAACTGAACAACAATAAACCTGCAAGGTTACAAGGTATAACAAATATCTCTAAGGGAGATAACACAATCATCTAACAAAAGATGAATCATATGATAACAAAACAAGCCTCATATCATCGGCAACTCATAGAAACAAGGGATACGAATATCCCAAAGCAAGCCAAAAAGGCAAATAACAAATACCAATAAAGGTAACACAAGTTCCTCAAGGTAATCGCTACATATCGTGCGGTTCAAAAAGACCTACACCGAGGGGCGATAACTAGGGAATATACATATGAATGAAACATCAGAAAATTGCTCGAGCTCAGTACTGTATAAACAAGGATCCATGAGCCCGAAGACTCCAAACCCAATATCACTCGAGAAGTGACGAATGACCAACTCCGAAAGCGATACAATAGGGCAACAAACCCGAAGGCGACAAACCCAAGTATCTCTCCAGCGGTGACGATGGACCAACTCCAAAAGAGATACTAAAGGGAAACCCACCCGAAGGCAACAAACCTGAAGGAGACAGTCCGAAGACACTATCCTAAAGGCAACAAACCGTAGTTGTGAAGGTCAAAGACCCCGTACTGGACACCACTAACTGGCGGAATGTGTCACAACTCTCGAAAAGGAATCCGAAAAGTGGTAACGTGAGTCCCATAACCACTCGTTCGCACTAAACGGTTTACTATCCATTAGTTAATTTCACACTCAAAGCAGTACAAAGTTCACCTCATTTCATCGGTAAACCAGACCCGAAGGTCAAAACGATCAATCGAATAGGTCGGGGATTAATCGGAAAGACAAACCATGGATTCATGGTCCGTGTTTTATCTAACCATTTAATCTCCTTTCCACCCCGCTCGAAGTGCGAAATTGTGTGTGCGTTTTAAATAGAATTTACGAATTGGAGAAGGAAGCTTTTAATACGACTTAGAGGGATTATTTATAAAAACCCATGAACGAAGTTAAAAATAAGTTATCAAAGCCAAAGATGCAATGACAACTACTAAAAAGCAACTTGAATCGATAAAATTTGGAAAACCAATCAAAATATGCAAAAATAGGCAAAACAGGCAAAATAGGAGCAGGTCGGTCGACCGGACCCCCTGGGTCGATTGACCGGGCCAGAAACAGAGAGGTGCTCGGGGCATCAGGTCGGTCGACCGGACCTCTGGGTCGGTTGACCGGAGCCCAAATTTCTACACTTCCAAAACAGAGGCAGGGAAGTGCCCATGTAGCAGGTCGGTCGATCGGACCCTGAGTTCGGTCGGCCGAACCTGATGATTTGCACTTCCTGCCCTATTTTCAATGAAATGCAAATTCTTTCCAAATCCAAAACAATTGCACATGCATACTTGTTAGGAATTCATACCCAACACCCATGAAATCAAGAGAGGTGGATGTGAGTTCAAAACTCACCTTTAACCCAAAACAAAGAAGAAGGAGCTCAATAACAAGGAGAAGACCAACCAAACTCTACTTCAACTCAACAAGCTTCAATCTAAGAATAAAACACATTTTCCCAATTTAGGTTTAGGAAATTTCTGAGATTGAAGAGAGAAGGAGATAGAGAAGATGAAGAGGAGCTTACCAATGACTTCTCTATGATTTTGGAGCAAGAAATCAAGTTTGCAAAGAAGAAACTAGGGCTCGCAATTTCTATTTCCCTTTCCCTTCCACCATTTTCAGTTTTCTTAAGTTAAAGAAATGAAATGAGGGTGAATGGAGAGGAGAGGGCTGAGTTAGGTTTAATTAGATAGTTAGTGGGCTGAACCCAAACCCAAAACCCAATAAAAAATGTTGTAAAAAATTCAACTTACTCCAAACATATCGAAGCTTATACTCAAAAAGATCGCAAACGACGTTTTGAACTCAATGAAAGTGGTCTTGAGACCCAATTCGACCATTTTCAGAAAGTAACTTTTCGGACTATAATCCGACAAATGACGTTATATTTAAATAAAATATTTAAATATACACCCGATAAATATGCGGGTTGTTACAGACTCCCCCTTAAAGAAATTGCATCCTCGCAATTCTTTAAGAAGAAAATAAAGAGTAATAACCAAAAACATATCAACATATAAGAATAACTAAATAAGAAGTTCACCGTAAAGTGCACGAAAGGATAAGTCTGAACTTGCTTGCTCAGAGAATTTTATGGATTCTTAAGCTCAAAATAATTCGGAACATCGACGTGGTACATACAATACATCAAATGAACCGAAGCTCAACAAAATGAAATACAACCAAACGTCCGATGAACTTGGTAAAAAGATCATTCCATTCGGACATCAGCAAAGAAACAATCATTTGTTGCTTACAACTGAATGCATTGGCAGCACGATCCCCCTTTCGGGAATAGAAAGAATGAGAGTAACGGAAAAGAGTTCTTTTAAATAGTCAACTTTCCTGAGAAACTAAAACTTTCAAAACCACAATTATCTTCATGTAATTATTTTCTAAATTTTTTTTACTTCAAATCAATTCACTGTGTCTGATTGTCTCATCAAAGCGTTTAGGAGATTCCTATCGATAACGTTGATCAAGTGCATCGACCAGAATTCTTAAAGCACTTAATGGGAAATACAATCACAAAACAATCTTCTATATGATAAACATATTTCTGAAAACTTATGAAAATTCTCTTTGTTTGTTTTAAGAACAAAAATCCCATTTATACCTATAAATTAATCTTATGAAAAAGATTTGCAAAAATTTTAAATTGCTAACTTCCAACCAAAATCAATAAATACAAAAATGAAATCATCGAGATATTCATAGAATATTCAATTCATAAATGGATGAAATGAGCTGGACAAACTGAATGACACAATAAATCATTCATAAGAATCACAATGAGCGTGGAATGCGGTAAGTGGAGTGCTAACTTTCGCACTCGTAGCCAAATCAAAACCGATGGCACGTTTGAGCAGAAAAGACCTTAATACCACCCAAAGGATTGCTTAGTTGACAATCCTAAGACAAGACCCAAAATACCAGAAAATTTTCAAACTATAAGAATGAGAGAAACAACACTTTCCTCATCATGAGGGCTTAAAGAAATAAAATGATGCCATCAAATTGGAAATCGAATAAAAAAAAAAGTAGAAACCTACCAAAATAGATGGAGACATACCTTATCCCCGAGAAGGGCCTCTAGAAGCACCTGTTACATTTAGCTTGCCAGACTGAGAATTATTCGGAGCAATAGGACAAGTGGAAAGACGATGGCCTTCCTTCTTGCAATAGCGGCAGAAGAGAGGCTTAGGACAAGCTCGAATCATATGATCAGGAGGACCACAATTAAAACACTTCCGAATGGAAGGTGTTCCAGCAGGATGAGACTGAGAATCAGATTCAACGGGCTTTTTCTTCTTGGAAGGGAAAAATTCCCGCTCATCCAATGGAGACTGCTTTTTGTTGGGGTTCTTGCGAACCTCAACATCATCACCACTATCACACTCCTTCTCGACGGTTTCAAGATGAAGTGCAGAATCTACCAACTCCTCAAAAGAAAGCTTAAGCTGGAGCAACAAAGACTTCTTAAGATATTTCTTAAGACCAGAGACAAACTTCAGATTCTTCTTATAAGAAGTGCTAATGAATTCAAGACCATACTTAGATAAAGCCTCGAAAGATGCAACATACTCAGAAACGGAAGACTCCCCTTGCTTCAATTCAAGAAAGCGTCGAGCCAACAAAACTTTCTCAGATTCAGGAACGAACTTGAGTTCAAATCGCTCCCGAAACTGAGTCCAAGAAAGAGTAGAATCATCAATTTCGGCTACAAGAAGCTCATACCAATCAAGGGAACGCTCTTGCAATAAGCTAGAAGTTACAAGAACTCTATCATGATCAGAAAGATCCATGCGAGAGAAAATACGCTCGCACGTGCGAAACCAAGCTTGGACTTCAAGAACAGACTCGGAGCCCTTAAACGGCTTTCCTCCAAGATGAGCAAAATCATTGCACTGACGTGCAAAGGCAGACTTGCGAGGTGGAGACACTCGAGGAGGAACTGGAGGCTGAGTGCTCCTAAACAACTCCAAAAACTGATCAGCAGACATATAAACGCCATCCGGATGTGAGCCACTAGATTGCCCAGCATCCGAACGTCGTCCTCTGCCTCTTCCAGCCATAAGCTGAAAGTTAAAAAAGATAAAGATTAATCTCAAGGTAGATATTTCAATACGGAATACTACGGAATAAAATACATTCCTAGAGGTATTCCCCAAATTCTATCTAACCTTTGATAGAAGAAGGAATAGAAAGGCACGATGATTCAAAGATTTGTATCACTTGTACACTTTGATGTACTGTAATATGTGCATCTATTCTGTGTTTATCATATTTTGTTCTGAACCTGGCTCTGATACCACGTTGTGACGCCCCGCCTCTATACCCACATTAGCAAAGAGTATTATTAGATAATACCGTCTGCTAATACAGAGAGTAAGGTTGTTTAGGAGCGACCATCTATAGCCTTGCTTTAACTATCTATTGAATACATCGACAAATGAGATCGACATATCCAAAGCATACTTAAAACAAAACCATAGGTGGCTGGAGGATCTATCAGAACAGAATATAACAACTCAAATGTAATACACATCACAGAACAGTAGATCATCATATATACACATACGTGGATGTATAACAGAGTATACAAAATGATACAAGTCAAGTGGTATAACAAACCACAATATACAGATGAGTTCACAAGAATACATATCAGAGTTATAACAGAAAGGACTACACAAAAAGCTAATACAAAAAGGAACAAGCTGAATAGTCCATGCGGAAGCAAAATAGGCTAAGTCCAAATGCACCTAACCTGAAACATCTCGGTCTGACCCGAGTATAAAATACACGGGTCAGTCTAGCTAAACAAATCAGTTAGATAAACTGAACAACAATAAACCTGCAAGGTTACAAGGTATAACAAATATCTCTAAGTGAGATAACACAATCATCTAACAAAAGATGAATCATGTGATAACAAAACAAGCCTCATATCATCAGCAACTCATAGAAACAAGGGATACGAATATCCCAAATCAAGCCAAAAAGGCAAATAACAAATACCAATGAAGGTAACACAAGTTCCTTAAGGTAATCGCTACATATCGTGCGGTTCAAAAAGACCTACACCGAGGGGCGATACCTAGGGAATATACATATGAATGAAACATCAGAAAATTGCTCGAGCTCAGTACTATATAAACAAGGATCCATGATCCCGAAGACTCCAAACCCAATATCACTCGAGCAGTGACGAATGACCAACTCCGAAAGCGATACAATAGGGCAACAAACCCGAAGGCGACAAACCCAAGTATCTTTCGAGCGGTGACGATAGACCAACTCCAAAAGCGATACTAAAGGGAAACCCACCCGAAGGCAACAAACCTGAAGGAGACAGTCCGAAGACACTATCTTAAAGGCAACAAACCGTAGTGGTGAAGGTCAAAGACCCCGTACTGGACACCACTAACTGGCGGAATGTGTCACAACTCTCGAAAAGGAATCCGAAAAGTGGTAACGTGAGTCCCATAACCACTCGTTCGCACTAAACGGTTTAGTATCCGTTAGTTAATTTCACACTCAAAGCAGTACAAAATTCACCTCATTTCATCGGTAAACCAGACCCGAAGGTCAAAACGATCAGTCGAATAGGTCGGGGATTAATCGAAAAGACAAACCATGGATTCATGGTCCGTGTTTTATCTAACCATTTAATCTCCTTTCCACTCCGCTCGAAGTGCGAAATTGTGTGTGCGTTTTAAATAGAATTTACGAATTGGAGAAGGAAGCTTTTAATACGACTTAGAGGGATTATTTATAAAAACCCGTGAACGAAGTCAAAAATAAGTTATCAAAGCCAAAGATGCAATGACAACTACTAAAAAGCAACTTGAATCGATAAGATTTGGAAAACCAATCAAAATATGCAAAAATAGGCAAAACAGGCAAAACAGGAGCAGGTCGGTCGACCGGACCCCCTGGGTCGGTTGACCGGGCCAGAAACAGAGAGGTGCTCGAGGCATCAGGTCGGTCGACCGGACCTCTGGTTCAGTGGACCGGAGCCCAAATTTCTGCACTTCCAAAACAGAGGCAGGGAAGTGCCCAAGTAGCAGGTCGGTCGACCGGACCCTGAGTTCGGTCGGCCGAACCTGATGATTTGCACTTCCTGCCCTATTTTCAATGAAATGCAAATTCTTTCCAAATCCAAAACAATGGCACATTCATGCTTGTTAGGAATTCATACCCAACACCCATGAAATCAAGAGAGGTAGATGTGAGTTCAAAACTCACCTTTAACCCAAAACAAAGAAGAAGGAGCTCAATAACAAGGAGAAGACCAACCAAACTCTACTTCAACTCAACAAGCTTCAATCTAAAAATAAAACACATATTTCCCAATTTAGGTTTAGGAAATTTATGAGATTGAAGAGAGAAGGAGATAGAGAAGATGAAGAGGAGCTTACCAATGGCTTCTCTATGATTTTGGAGCAAGAAATCAAATTTGCAAAGAAGAAACTAAGGCTTGCAATTTCTATTTCCCTTTCCCTTCCACCATTTTCAGTTTTCTTAAGTTAAAGAAATGAAATGAGGGTGAATGGAGAGGAGACGGCTGAGTTAGGTTTAATTAGATAGTTAGTGGGCTGAACCCAAATCCAAAACCCAATAGAAAAAGTTGCAAAAAATTCAACTTACTCCAAACATATCGAAGCTTATACTCAAAAAGATCGCAAACGACGTTTTGAACTCAATGAAAGTGGTCTTGAGACCTAACTCGACCGTTTGCAGAAAGTAACTTTTCGGACTATAATCCGACAAACGACGTTATATTTAAATAAAATATTTAAATATACACCCGATAAATATGCGGGTTGTTCCATTGGTTTCTTAAATTTTATATATTCAGAATTTACAGATTGTTTAAAAAAAAATGTTAGAAGTTTATATGAAGATAGGATTTTTAAATCTATATATTATTTTATAAGTAAGATTTTGGGAAGAGGAAAAGGGTATACATGTGGGTTTGGGTATTGGAAATTTTAGAGATTATCTTGTTGAAATAAATTATTTGAGGAAATTGGTTGAAATTAGAATTTATTCGATTAAAACCAAATTGTTAATTTAAAATTTAAGTATTAAATGCTAATTGATTTTTGATTTATTTCAAATGTTAATAAATCATATAAATTATTATTCAAGGTCAACATCTGAAGGGAACCAAGTCGAGATTGGATTTGGATTGCAAAATCAAAGGTGAGTAAACTTCACTCAGTCGGAGCTTTATTTAGATTTAAATGGATTGGTTGAATGATTAAATTTATTGGATGTACACTAATGATGATATGACTTTGGTTTTGGTTGGTCCTCAAGTTAATTGGGTTTGACTCGAAGTATATTGGGTTTTAAGTTGTATTAAACTTAAAACATAAATAAGAAAATGCCTTCATCTTAAAATTTAATAAGGGGTTTTATATTAATTAATTAAGTTTAAGTTAATTAATTAAGTGTAAGTAATTCAGAATAATCATTGGATGGCTGGGTACATAATTACTTAATGAAATTAAAAAAAAAGTTTTGAGGAATAAATCAAGAGATTAATTAAGGTTATTAATTTAGGAGAAATTTGATTAATAAAGTAAATAAATGGATAATTAATTACAGGTTGAAATTAATCGGAAGTGATTGATATTGTGGTTGAATTAAAGTAATTAATTTAGATTAGAACAAATTAAAATATAATTGAAAATAATTAACATAATTAACGATGTAATTGAAGATTGACTAATTAAGATGAATTAATCAGTAATAAGTGACTTATGGGAAGTTAATTGGTATAAGTAATTAAGGATTAATGTATTTAAATAATTAATTAAATCATGAAGTAATTAAGATTACTTAATGATCTTGGTTGAGCCTGATTAATATTGTGAAGTTAATTTAAGATAATTACTTGAATGTAATTGGAAAATAATTAATCCAGGTGATTAATTAAGATGAATAGTGAAGGATTGACGAATTAATTTATTTGAAGTTAATTAATATTGAATGAAGTAATCTAAATGAATGTGGTAAGGAATTCAATTAGATTCAATTGAATTGTTTTGTATGCGATTAAGCTTTGCTTATGGATGATTGTATGGTATTGGATGCTTGAATGAGTTGATACCTTTAATATGAAACGTTGTGTATTTCGTATGGATAATTTGGAAGAGGCCGGGATCGGGTATTGGGAAATACCCGAAACCACTTCAAATATTTTTATGGGTTGATATGTGGAATCTATATGCTGGAGTGAAGTGATTTTAAAGGGATTGGACTATTTAAACCTAAGCTTTGGTACTTAGGAAATGGATGTGTGAAATTAGTTATGTTTTTAACATACTGTGAACTTGTAAAATTTGTTTGAGTTACCCCGGGTTTATATAGTTGTATGTTGTTATTCCATGTTGGATGAGTTTACTCACGCTGGTTTCCAGCCTGACCCGGGTGTTACTTTGGTGTAATGCTCGGGTCAGACCGAGTATTACAGATTTTCAGGTTAGGACGTTCTGGAGCTCAGGAGGCGAGCTGGATGGCAATATCGTATCGAGTATTTTCCGCTGTATTTATATTATTGATAAGCTGAGACATGATAATGGTATATATATTCAGTGGCTGTATATATGTAACTCTGATGTATATTAATGTAACCGACAGATATAGTATTGTTTTGTAAACTATTATTTTTTTATTATTATATTTTTTCCGCTGCGTATGTGAGATGCTTGGTGTTTCTGTTCTTTTTCTTCTATCTCTTTCTTCTTTTCATAACTATCTCGAATTTTCGGCTCCGAAAATTCGAGTCATTACAACGTTGATATCTAAGATGACAGAAAATCACGACTTAAATTTAAATAAGTTTTAATACATAATTATACATTTATTGTTTACAAATAGATTAGAAGTTAATTTACAATTAAAACCCAATTCTAGTTAATTATAAATTGATTTCATGCTTTACATAATATTAAATCTATCCAATTAAACTTTTATTAAACCATACATTTGAAATCACATAAAATAGTTGTCACTTTATTAAATCAAAATCATGTGTTATAATTCAAAGTAAATTTTATTTGAAATCATAAATTTTTAATTTCTTACTGTATTAAATTCTAAAATTTGAATTTTCTTCTTTTCGAAAAGTACAGGTCGTTACGTGGGCTGTAGTAGATGCTGCGCATTACCACCAGGCCGTGTGCGTAATTTGTATATTTATCCTGGCATAGCCTTGTGTGCCATGTCACCTACCCTAGCGCCCTTGTACGAGTTTGGTTTTCTCCCGTAGCCCATGGAGTATTTAGGTTAGTCTCCCGATTTGGAGATGCGCTGATACTGGATGGACTACTGGGACTATTACGTGTTAAGGTGGAAAATGTAAAGCCTTAACGCTATTTAATAGTAAGTATATTACTACATAGTAAATAATTTAATGGATCCCCAGGAGATGTGAATCCCGAGCATCTTTTAAGTTATTGCACTCACGTCAAACACTGGATAGGAGATGTCAAATCCCGTAAACCTCTCTGACGTCATTCCACTCATATTATTTACATTGATTTAACTTACATAAGATCTTTTAGTTCTGATTCGAGTGTTTTATCTTTTCAATTCGCTCGGGTCAGCCTGAGCATTTCAGGACTTTGAAGACCTTATTTCTGGAGGACGAAGATGAAGATTATATTACTATTATCTATTATATTATTCTGCATCATGTACTCCGCTGCATATTATTATTCTCTGTTATGGGTAACTCTCATATGTATTGTATAAGTATAGTCAAATGTTTTGGTAAAACAGCTTCATGAACTGTATATTTGATTATTATATTTTATCGTTCCACTGCAAGATTCTGTTTAGTTCTTTTTCTTTCTCTGCTTTTTCTTATTTGCCCCATAATAATCCGCCCTTCTGTATGGTTTAAGTCTGACATGTGTGGTTTATCGTCGATTTAAAGCGTACAAAAAGGCGGGATGTTACATTAAATATGGATTTAAGAAATGATTATATGTTATAGATCAACGCAAGACAATAAAATTTGGGATTTTCCCCCGATTTAAGAAAACCATTGGTTATGAATGATTGTTCCAAAGATTGAGGTGTTTACATATGAAAGATGTAAGGCTGTATGGAAAATATTGTACTGGTAAAGGATAAAATATTTTTAGAGTGACCATATCTTCGGTCTTAATAAATAACTCCTTTGGACAAGTGTTGGGAACTTTTGTAGAAATTGATTTTTTATTAATATCGGTCTTAAAACCTTGTTTCATAAGGACATTGATGAAATGAGCAAAGAGATACACTTATGGATTCGTTTGAACTAGTTGTTGAAGGTATGTCAAATTGCATCATGTAATCACTTCATTTAGCTTTAAGGAAAAAGATAAGGGAAAAGTATATGTAGCATAACTTTTTTGGGGGAAACTTTTATTCCCAATAGTGTATGTTAATGAATCGAGCGTTATAATTATTTAGGTATATTGCATAGGACTATGATATTTCTAAATTTCAAAATGAAAGACCTTGGTAGTGTCTCTTTCTATTATGGGTTCAAATAAACCATTATTATACGAGGAGTGAATTTGAATTGTTACGAAAGTTATATGCAAATAAGTGTTGATACGGGTTTAGTAAGCCAAAATGCATATTGGTTGATCGCCTTTTATAACAACCCGAATTCCAGTTGGTCCGGATTTTTTGCAAAAAGGCTAAAATCCAAACCCATTGAAGCCCGAGTTAGTTATCAGGTATCCTCCAAATAGGAAAAGGCAAATATATCAGAGCTCAAATAAATTTCTAATAGCGGAACTGACTAAAATATAATAGTAAGTAAATACTCAGCAATGTAATAACACTTTCTAAAATAGTGTCTCAAAGCTGGAAAGTCTGTACCATCTACCTCACCTGTAGGATGTTATGAGGAGGAGCTCAGAACTAAAGTTCTGGTGAATGGAAAAATTATACACTTCTAGGCATAATTCTACATATACCGTTTTATTTCCATTTTCCGTTATATTAGATTTTTTGGGTTTATACTACTCTCGCCTCCGTGCGTGAATCGTACCCATCTACTCTCTAGTAGATTAAAACCTAATAACTAATATATAAGTAGCTATATACCCAATGACCGCATCGGTCCTAGGTACTACCCATGGTACCTTTAATATCCTCCTCGAAAAGGACTCCATCATCTTGTTCCTAAAGCGTTCTGTGACTACATCTATAAAAGGCAGCTTCGTGAGGCTACAATGTAGAAGTTCCTTCATCTTCTATGAAAATATGAATATGCATCCGCACTATCCTATACTAATGCTTGGACATCCACAATGTACCACCCAATGCGTACCTTGAGGACTATACTTAATTGTTCTGTCTACTCACTGAATCCCGCTTAACAAGCTCTACCTTGTAGGAAACTCGGTCGAGGATTTTCTGTATCTGTAAAGGACTGCCTCGTTAGGTCTACAATAAAGATAATCTACATAGTCTGTCTCTTTTCTCATCGTGGCTATGGCTCCATGCAGCTACCTCTCAACTAATCGAAAGACCTCTAAAGAGCTAAGCGGTTATGCCTTACTACAAACAATCTAAACATCCAAACGGTTGTGCCCCTCATCCAACGTCTCGATAGCGAAAGAACCATTGGCCTTTTAGTTTAACCCTAGTTTTTCCCAAACTCGCTTCTTGATTTGATGCTGGCTTGATATTCGTATGTGACTATCATTTTGGGTCCTGTCCACTAAAACCTACTTGCAAGTTAGAGTACGGTGTCATATTAATATCCTACTCCAAACATCAACCCTTTTGACTGCCTATAATGGTCCTTCCATGCAAAAGCAGCCAACACTTACTCTCTTGATGGAACACCTATAGACCTGCCTCTGGGGGACTGCTTCGTCAAGCCTACCCAAGTGGGCCAACCTAGGGTACCTCACGTACCGTTGAATTCTCATACTTCCTCTAGCCTAAAATATCTAAGTTGGACGTGCTTCTTTTTTGCTAAAAATCTATGATGAACTGCTTCGTTAGGCACTTCATCCTTTGGGCTGCTTCAAACGCATCTTACTCTTTTATTAGACCCTAAGCCTAATCTTTTATTTTGCGTTTAGTTTACTTTTCTTATTTTATTGGCTACTTATTTACGCTAATCAGCATAAGCATGTCCCAACCTCACTTGCTATTGTGAGACCATTGGTTCCTTACTGAAAGGGATTGTTGTTGGTATGGGCCCTATTTCTACGTTTACTTATTAATGTAGTGTAAGTTTAAAGATAAGCCTCTTCGGTTATTTCTGATCTATTTTCTTATTAACTAAATCTAAGTCTTGAAATAAGCCTTTTGCATTCTTTCTGTTTGATTATAACCTATGTTGTAATTTTACTTGCAATTGTCACTTCTATATTCTTTTATAATCTATATATTATAAATATATTTACAAATGTCTCTTTTCTATTCTAGTCTGTTTCCTTTTATTATGATATTGAATTCTCTTTAATTCTCTTATATTATACGACAATCTTATCTTAGGCCTACATCGGACTGTCACAAATTTACTTAACATGATAACTGCTTTGCTTTTATTATACTATCTACGCAGCAAATGCAGATCTAGTTACATTGCTTCTAGTATTGTCTACCAGTTAACTTGATTTCTTCTTTACTTCCTTTAATTCTTCATTTTATTTTCTTATATTCTAGGAAGTAGTTCTATTCTATTTGATTGGTTAAAAAAACTGTGCCAAAAATTCATTTCCATGTTTTAATACTAAATAATGTTATAAACAATAATCTGTAACTACAAGATATTTCTTTATTATTTCTTTACATTTTGGGTAGCGCGAAATATAGTAGTGTCTCTATTTTACACTAATTCTTTTTTCTATCTTTTATTCTTGAAATTACGTTTATCGTTATCTTTTAAATATTGAACTATGGAAATGTATTCTCTTTTCTAAACCAACCAACTAATCTATTACTGACTTCCCAATCAAGCTATTAAATTTTATTTTCCCCTTTTAGCATAATTTACTGTAAATTTCTATTTTTACCTTTTTATTTCGGTTTTTTTCTTATTCTATATCTAATTTCTTTAAATCCAGTATTTTTCTATTTTAGTCCATATTTGCGAATTCTTCTCTTTAACTTTTTTATTCACATAAAAGGTATAATAAGAAGCTATAGTTTACAGGCTAAATTTCAACTTTAAAATAGACGTAAATAACTATAAATATCTTACTTTTAGGCTTATACCTTTCTCTAACTATCAAGCCTAATATTATTCATATTCAATAGGATTATTATCTTTCTTTTCCATATAAATAATAATTAAATATAAGTTGTCTTATACAATTTACAGTTTTCAATAGAACTGTTATTGAAATAAATGTCGAATTAAAATATTAAAGGGAATCTAACGATAATATATCATAAACGTAAAAGATATATAATTTAAATCCACTCACCTATCACCCTTAGCTTTTCTTGTGCTTAGCCTGGCTCCATGGTCTTCCTGGATTCCCTTATAAGGTGTGTAATATTTTTATTGAGAAGATCTTCTCCTTAGAAATATTTTCTATTTGGGGTTCAGCCTCAGGCAATGAACCGAATTGGAAGAAAATCTGATTGTGAGAAAATAGCTAGGCTTAGGGTTGTATTTATAGGGGAGTTTGGGGATCCTAAACCATTAGATTTTAACATTGAATATGACGCAACCACGTCACGGGCGTGCTATGGATCGTTGGATTTAGAAACCAATGTTTAAGACTGCACAGAAATGAATTAAAATATGCACGTCATGTACCTGGACGATTTATGGTCCAGTTTGTAACGTGGATCAACCACTATGTCGACCTGTGCGTTTTAAGGGTTGACCCTATGGTCGACCGTGTGTACTGCGGATCGACCCGTGGGCCCATTTTATTTATTTATTTATTTCAATTATTTCTCATTTTCGTTTCTCTCGTAACTTCTTCGTATAACCTCGGGTTTCGACAAGTTATATATGAAAATTGATCAGAAAATCACCACGAACACAATGGTATAAGTTTCGAGGCCATATTCTGAAAATTTCAAAAAAAATTGTTTTCATTGTTCATCGTTATTTGATTATTTAATTAGCTAAAAATGTAGCGTGCTACATTCTCCCACCCTTTAGGAAATTTTGTCCTCGAAATTCGACAAGGGTAAAATTATGTAATTTCTCGCATCAATCATATCCATTTCATGTACATCCAATTTTGCGACCATTCGTGTTCTTATGCAAATGTGTTATAGATAAAAAAGATATTCATGTGCATGAATTTCTAAGCGGTACCTCATTTATGAATGCTTTTCTTCTTTAAAAATTTATTTTAAATTATGATGCACACATCCTAAATATATTTGCAATTTTATATGACTGCAATCTTTTAAACTCAAAACATTTTTCATTCAATTTTTCCCACACTTCCACTGAATAGGGGCGTAGTTCAATGAATTTTACATCCAAATCCTAAAACATGGCTTTTAACACTTGAATTTTTGAAAAGTCTAATTTTTTGAACTTGATTTCTTATGTCAGAAAGAAGGTAGAAAACGGAAAACCTCACATTTACCGTTTTACTTTTGCGCACCTCTTTCTCCATACTTGGAACTTATGCTACTATTCTACAAAATATTTATTTTCTTTCCAAAGCACGGTTTACATAAGGAAAACTTTTCTTTTCAATTTTTTTCTCTGTTGATGTTTTTATCGCTTTCTTTTAGATTTTACTGTTTTTCTTTTAGTTACTCTTATCTGCTTTTACTTTTCTTTTATTCTTTACATCCTATATTTTTATTCTCTTCTTGTGAACATCACAGAAGAAGAGCATCGTACTACACATAACCGATCCACTACAATAGAAACAAAATGCTTACATAGGAGTACAATCTTATAACTAAAAGAGAAAACAAGTACTACTACAAAGTGATACTAGAAAGGTAAATATAGCAGCTAAGCACAACTATCTTCTAGGACTAGGAGGTTTTAGAACCATGTCCACTCTAACATAGAAAGGTCCTACTCTAGGAATCCAAGTAACTCATATACTCCTTCTACTGCCTATTACTAGTTACTAACTTATGCCGTGTTACTTACGAGGATTAAGATCTAATCATCCCTTCCATTCCATACTCAAAATGGAATAACCAAGTCTCGTTTACTGCAAAGAATAAGGATTTCAGTCTATGTAGTCCCTATCTATAAAGGCAACTAAGCTTGGGGAGATTTTCTCTTTACCTTTACCTTTCATTTTTCCCCAACTAAGTTTTACCTATCCCAACCACATGTATCCTACTGTCTTATTAATATCTCTTCAGTGTTCTTCTATAGTCCACACACATGAAGCAACATTCCTAGGTTGTCACTAGTGTCCTATACACTTTATGAGAACTTTTATTATTACTACTAAAAGTAATCATTGCCATCTCCTACATAGCCTTATACTTTTCCCATCACACTTAGGAAGTGATTCCTACTTACTCTATATTTAAAAGTTTGGTTTCGTATTTATCATTTCATTTTAAAAATTTAAAGCTTCCCAGTTTTTTAAAGCATAAAATCCCAAAATTCTTACCTTTAAAAGTGTTATTTGAAGTTTCTATTAAATTCAAAGGTATTTGGTTACTTATCATTTTATCTTTCTAGACTTGCATCTTTATAGCCTTTTGAATTTAAATAATTCCACAAACCTAGAGGAGAAAACTTACAAATTCTAAGTTCAAACTTATTCCTCCTTTTCTTTTGAGGACTTTTACAGCTTTTCTTAACACTATTATGGACTATTTAAACTTAACTATTTACTAAGTTTTCTCTTTCAAAAACTTATTTACTTTTTCAACAAACCACTTTTCTATAGAACATGCCTTGCTTGTTCTTAAAACATTTTTATTTTCTTCCAAAAATGTCCTCACATGTTTTCAAAACATCTTCTTTTCATAGATTTTCAAATTTACAAAACTGGAGTTGATAAGAACAATTATTTTATCAAAAATCCCTTAACTTTCTTATTCTTCCAATTATCTAACCTTGGAGGAGATTCTAACTTACTACCAATGAGAACTATCTACATAGGCAAGCAACTAATTTGCATAATCAATGGAAAAATATGAAATTTCCATTGCTTAGCTTTCCTACTAAGGCTTTCTATAATATCTCTACTAACTAACACTGTCTCTAATTATTACACTTCTTATCACACCTAATGGCTTTATACCTTAATGTATTGGAACTACATTCTCTTATGAGAAACCATTAACGCTAAAATCTTCTATGAATCCTTTAAAAGAGGATTTTATGTTTATGTGAAATTACAAGAAACTTATTTTATAATTTATCGAAGTAGGCTATACAAAATATGGTGCTTTCCATACCTTGTACATCTCTTTCACGTATTTCTTTTAACTTGCACAAAACATCATTATATGTGATTTGGTTTCATAGAAAATTATATCATTATTCATTTCATTCCAATAGAATAAAGTATGTTTAATCTATATTCACTTACAATAGAAATTTCCTACGAAATTCATTAATTTCCTAATATTTAATTTACACTATTCTCAGAATAACT
Organism: Allium cepa; assembly: GCA_030765085.1. NCBI lineage: Eukaryota > Viridiplantae > Streptophyta > Magnoliopsida > Asparagales > Amaryllidaceae > Allium > Allium cepa. The sequence goes on from CM060944.1 coordinate 243,094,395, forward strand.
TATTTTCAAAACTGTTTTAATACACCAGAAAATATTTCCATATACTTATTTAAATAATAAATGTACTTACAAACCACTTTATTTTTATACTTAGAAATTTTCTTCAGAACACATTTTTATTTGAGTCAAAACAGGTGTTGCGTAAAACACCATTACTACAACGCAAAAATACTAGTATATGGATTCGATAAAAATAATTATTAATAAATCTCATATGCTATGTAAAAACATTTTCTTTGGGAGCCACTTACTATAAAAATAGTGTCATAGACGTGCTTCCTTTATTTTTCACGAAAACATCTATTGCAACAATAAATGTTGTAACCTACGTTTTCGATACTTAACACACTCTAGGTTTCTATGTTTACATACAAAGAAACTAGCGAGCTACACATACTCTATAATTCTTCAAAAGAATTTCACAAAATTTACATCATATAAAAACCAATTTAAATTTCATACCACTTTTTTTTTCAAAAACCCAACATTTACATTCTCAAACATATTAACAATTTTTTTTCTTCAACTTTTCAATTTCAAAAGTTTCATTTAACTAGGCTAGACATAAAGTGGAATTTCTTCTTACTACCCTAGGAATATCCTTCCAAAACCTTGGAAATCTCATTTCTTTACTAAAACGTCTTATTCCTTTCAAAATAAATACTCTTCCTACTATCCCTAGGGAACTTTCCCACTTCTTATAACATATGAATACTAATCTTCTCTCAAAACATTGCTTATTGTACACTACAAATCGGTAATAACTTAGGGCTCAACACCCTTGGGTCATCCTAAACCCAACTAGCAAACTACGCACAAATATACTTCTAGAAACTATCCATATGTTAAAGTCTACAATTGGGGGCTATTTGGATTCTAATACATAATATATTTATATTTTATCCAAAAATACAAATACGTTCACTGACTATCTACCTAGGAACCCTAAACCTAGGCTCTGAACCTAACTGTAACAAACCGAATTCCGGTGGGTTTGGATTTTTCACAAAAATGCTAAAATCCAAGCCCACTAAAGCCCGAGTTGGATATCCGGCATCCTGCAAATGGGGAAAGACAAATATATCAAAGCTTAAATAAATATCTCATAACGGGACTGACTAAAATATACTAGTAAGTAAATACTCGCCAATAAAATAACACATTCTGAACCAGTGTCTTAAAGCTAGAAAGTCTCTGCCATCTACCTAACATGTAGGATGTTTTGAGAAGGGGGTCAAAACCAAAGCTCTGGTGAATGACAAATTATACACTTCTACGCTTAATTCTACATATACCATTTTATTTCCATTTTCTGTTATATTAGGTTTATTGGGTTTATATTACTCTCGCCTCTGTGAGTGAATCGTACCCATCTACTCCCTAGTAGATTAAAGCCTAATAACTAATATACATGTGGCTATATGCCCAATGACCGCACCGGTCCTAGGTACTACCCATAGTACCCTCTGTATCCTGCTCGAAAAGGACTCCATCGTCTTGCTCCTATAGCATTTTGTGACAACATCTGTAAAAGACAGCTTCGTGAGGCCTACAATACAGATGTTCCGTCGCCTTCTATGAAAATGTAAAACTGCGTCCGCACTAGCCTATAGTTTTACTCGGACATCCACAATGTACCACCTAGTGTGTACCTTGAGGACTATACGTAATCATTATGTCTACTCCCCAAGTCCCGCTTAACAAGCTCTACCATGTACGAAACTCAGTCGGGGATTTTCTATATCTATAAAGGACTGCTTTGTTAGGCCTACAATATAGATATTCTGCTTGGTCTATCTCTTTTCTCATCATGGCTATGGCCTCATGCAGCCACCCCTCAACTAATCAAAAGACCTCTAAAGAGCTAAGAGGTTGTTCCCTACTGTAAACAATCTAAATGTCCAATTAGATGTGCCCCTCATCCAATGTCTCGACAGTGAAAGAATCATTGGCGTTTTGGTTTAACTCTAGTCTTTCTCGAACTCGCTTCTTGGTTTGATGCAAGCCTGATATCCGCATGTGACTATCCTTGTGGGTCCTGCCCACTAAAACCTATTCTCAAGTTAGAGTACGGCATCATACGAATATCCGGCTCCAAATATCAACCCTTTTGACTGCCTATAGTGGTCCTACCATGCAAAAGCAGTCAAGGCATACTCTCTATATGGAACACCTACAGACCTAACTCCGGGGGACTACTTCGTTAGGCCTACTACAAAGGGCCATCTTAGAGTACCCTCACGTACCATTGAAGTTCTCGTATTTCCTCTAGCCCAAAATATCTAAGTTGGACATGCTTCTTCTGTGCTAAAAAAATCTATGATGAACTTCTTAGTTGGGCCCTTCATCCTTTGGGTTGCTTCAAATACAACTTACTGTTTTATTAGTCCCTAAGTCTAATCTTTTATTTTACGTTTAGTTTAGTTTACTTATTCGGTTGGCTGCTTATTTACCCTAATTAGCATAAGTTTGTCCCAGCCTCACCTAGCTATTGTGGACCATTAATTCCTGACTGAAAGGGAATGCTGTTGGTATGGGCTTTGTTTCTACGTTCGCTTATTAACTTAGTGTAAATTTTAAAATAAGCCTCTTTTGTTATTTCTTCTTTATTTGCTTGTTAACTTAATGTAAGTCTTAAAATAAGCCTTTTCCGTTCTTTCTATTTGATTATAACCTATGTTATGATTTTACTTGCAATTGTTACTTCTATATTGTTTTATAATTTGTATATTTCAAATATAATTACAAGTGTCTCTTTCCTATTCTACTCCGTTTTCTTTTATTATGAAATTGAATTCTCTTTAATTCTCTTATGTTATACGACAATCTTGTCTTAGGCCTACGTCTGACTGTCACAAATTTACTTATTATAATAAATGCTTTGCTTTTATTCTACTATCTGCGCAGTAAATGCAGATCTATTTACATTACTTCTAGTCTTGTCTAATAATTAACTTGATTTCTTCTTTACTTCCTTTAGTTCTTCACTTTATTTTCTTTTATTCTAGGAAGTAGTCATATTCTATTTGGTTGGTTATAAAAACTGTGCTAAAAACCCATTTTCATATTTTAATACTAAATAATGCTATAAACAGTAATCCATAACTGCAAGATATTTCTTTTATTATTTTTTACTTTTTGGGTAGTGCAAAATACATTAGTGTTTCTATTTTACATTAATTATCTTTTTCTTTATTTTATTCTTACAATTACGTTTATCATTATCTTTTAAATATTAAATTATAGGAGTGTATTCTCTTTTCTAAACCAACCAACTAATCTATCACTAACTTCCCAATCAAGTTATTAAATTTTATTTTCCCCTTTTAGCGTAATTTATTGTAAATTTCTATTTTTCTCTTTTTATTTCATTTTTTTCTTATTTTACATTTAATTTCTATAAATCTAGTGTTTTTCTATTTTAGTCCATTTTGCAAATTCTTCTCTTTAACTATTTTATTCGTGTAAAAAGAAAAAAAAAAGTTATCATTTACAGGCTAAATTTCAAATTTAAAATAGATGTAAACAACTGTAATTCTTACTCTTAGGCTTATACTTGTCCCTAACTATCAAGCCTAATATTATTCATATTCAATTGGATTACTATCTTTCTTTTCCATATAAATAATAATTAAATATAAGTCCTCTTATACAATTTACAGTTTTCAACAGAACTAATTACTGAAATAAATGCTGAATTACAATATTAAAAGGAATCTAATGATAATATATCATAAACGTAAAAGATATATAATTTACATCCACTCACCTGTCGTCCTTAGCATTGCTTGCGCTTAGCCTGGCTCCATGGTCTTCCTGGATCCCCTTCTAAGGTGTTTAATATTTTTATTGAGAAGTTCTTCTCCTTAGAAATCTTTTCTATTCTGACTTCAGCCTCAAGCAATGAACCCAATTGGAAGAAAATCTGATTGTGCGAGAATTGCTGGGCCTAGGGTTCTATTTATAAGGGAGTTTGGGAATCCCAGACCGTTGGATTTTAAGATTGAATTTGGTACAACCACGTCACGGGCTTGCTACGCATCGTAGGAATTAGAAACCAACGTTCAAGATTGCATAGAAATGAATTAAAATAGGCACAGCATGTACCTGGACGATTTATTGCCCAGGTTGTAACGCGGGCCGACCGCTTGGTCAACCTGTACATTTTAAGGATCGACACTATGGTCGACCTGTGTGCATTGCAGGTCGACTTATGGGACAACCCATAGGCCCATTTTATTTTATTTATTCTATTTTTTCCATTACTTCTCGTTTTCATTTCTCTCGTAACTTCTACGTATCAACTTGGATTTCGACAAGTTATATATGGAAATTGATTAGAAAATCGCCATGAACACAATGGTATAAGTTTCGAGGCCATATTCTAACAATTTAAAAAATGTTTGTTTCCACTACTCATCATTATTTGATTATTTAATTATCTAAAAATGCAGGGTGTTACACGTTTTTTCTAAAATTGTATAAATTATGTCTTAAATAGATATCTATGAACATTGTTGGAGCTAAAGAAATGAAGTAGACTACTCATGCATTTGCAGTAAGGAGTTAGATACATGGTTAGGCATGTATGCATCTAGATATTATGTATATTATTGATTTGTTTTCAGATATCTTATTGTCCTTAAATGTTGATCATTGGTTAGTAGCCAAAACTGTCATGAGATATCCTATAGGAAAAAATATTATATGCTCACATATAAAGAGTCGAATGAGGAAGAGGTCAAACGACATTATGATCCAAATTTTCTTGATGCCAAAAGAGAAAAAGTCCACTTTAACGTACAACTAATTTTGCAAAAATTGATGCAGCTGTATTTTGGAAGTATATCATATTAATATTTAAAACCTCTTGCATTATGGAATTAGTGTATATGATTTGTTATAAAGCATCCAGTGATGAATAAAAAGTATGAAATTTTTTCACAAGGCTTTAAATTATTAAGGAGAACTAAAATGAAAGACAGTTAAATTTGGATTATGACAACACATAATAATATTAATCTTCGATAGCAATTGTATCTTAAACTATTAAATTTTTGTGGACATGAATATTCTAAATTGTAAAGAAGGGGCAAAAAGCATTGAAATCCAAATAGCGTATTGAGAAAAACCTCTTGTTAATGGATCTGCTTACTAAATGATTAATACCCAAATTCTTCATGACTATGTTGCTCAAATGTTTCTATTTACAAAGAGAGGATGTAATTTCATAGGATGTTTTTATTTGTTTTTATCATATATCATTGCTCAAAATATCGGATACAAATATATTTAGCTATTTTATTTTTATTAGAATGAAGTAAAAAGTTTTTCTTCTTACGTTCTATTTAGTCCATTCTTTGAAATGTTGATCTCACTTAACTAAAGTAGGACTAATAGAAAATCCTCACGTATATGTCATACTCCATATAATACTCATGCTTAACGTCCATGATTAACCAATGCCATTCGATTGCATTAATTTATTTGACCATTGGTAAGTAAAAATACACCAAAGTCAAACAAGATTGCATTAATTCATTTCCAATAATGGATGAGATTGTTTCAAAAATATTTTTTGTTATGAAGATCAAAATACTCGAATACATGGAGTTATACACATTTATAAGGTTACACATATGGCATTATGGGAGACTTTTGGAAAAATTCAACATGTAGCTCCACATAAGTTAATATGAAATATGTTTTTACTATTTTATGAACAAGTCTTACAAAAGTGATCAAACAAGAAAATAATATGTTTAAAGCTTAAAGATGCAACCATCGTATAAAAATGCATGGAGACTAAAGTGTTTCTCAATCTATTACGGGTATAAATGGAAAATAACACACTACTACATACCCTAGGCCATGATTCTTAAATTACAACAGTTCTATTTCTCTCTTGGTTCTATTCTAAAAGAAAATACAAATGTTGGACTTGTGGTAATTTAAAAGACCGGATTTTAGACCATCCTTTTCTCCAGATGAATTTATGAAATTAGGTATGGATTCTACTATTAATTTATGAAATTAGGTTTGGTTTATTTATTTTGAAAATTAGGATATATCAATGGTTCATTTTGGATTGATTTAAATGTCCTAAAGTTTCTCTCTCAGTAGTATTCATCAAATTCATTCCTTTCATAGTTAGAGAAATTAAGATCTAGAGGATGCACAGAAAGGAGAGTTTTGTGCTACATACTCATCAATAGATTGTCTAGTTTTATGGATTATGTGCAAGGTAGAAGTGTTAATTTTTAGCCAAAGTCAAGCAAGTACATCTTAGGGTGAAAAAATGTACGCGGGATTTGAGATTTTGTTGTAAAAAATTTAAGAGTATTGTGACAAGAAGATGTATGATGTTTTACTAAAGGCCTTTACTAAAGGTGGAGTATAAATAAAGCAATGAAAATTTGAGGGCACAAACTGAGTATCAAAGAGAAAAATGGTCTCCTGAGTAATTTCCCAAGTAGAGAGTGATTTTAATGTTGTTACAGTTCGGAGAAAGTTATAGAGGTAGTGTTGAATCTCAACCATAAGATAGCCAATTTAAGAATATATATAAAGCTAACTCGGCATGGTAATATCGATTTCCATAATAAGGTGAAGGTTAATTTTTATGATAACATGACTTATGTACATTACAATGCAAAGCTCACGGGAAAACTTTATGTGATATAATCAAGGGAGTTTTCAAAATTCTTGAGGAGATCATGGGAAAAACTAGTAGATAAAGAAAATCCTGACTTGATATTGAAAAGAGAAGCTAAAGTTGACTATTTGCACTGTAATATGCCCTCAATTTTTGTTTTCATGGTTCCTCTCCAGCATTGTTTATCTTAAAATTTCCTAGTTCAGTCGTTTTTTTAATGCTTGTTGTTATATGTCGTTTATTTTTTTATTCTTATAAAAGAAGGTAATGTAACATTCCTAATTTTTGATAACATTATTCAAGAAATTTAATTAGATAAATTAAATAGATTAATGATGATAAGGGTATTAAGATTTGAATTAATTATATAAAGGGTTATGCTTAATAATTAAATAAGTAGGCTTTAAATTGGTTTAAGGGTTAATTAGTTTTACACGTGGGCATATTAGTAAAATAGCCTCTTTATTATACATGGTTATACACATCTCACCCTTGTCCATTCACATCCCATTTTTCATTTTCACAAATGCCAATCTAAAACCAAAGAGCCAACAATTACTAAGGAAAAAAGGAGGAAAATTTACCTAAAGCTAGGAAGGATTAATCAACAACAATCTCAAATTCCTTATCATACCTAAGGTGAATAATGATTTCATATCATTTCTATTTTATTCTATGGTTATGTATGTCTTTTCACATTTATGATTAAATTCATTTTTATGATGATATGGATGATGACATACTTGAACAATATTATGCTTGATTTATTTTAATTCATTTGCCTTTGAATTTGTACGGTTTTGATGTAAAACCAAGAGTTTAAGATTTTAGAATGTCGTGGAAAAATTTTATGTTAAGAAAAAATGATTTTGGAGATGTGTTCAAAATTTCAAAATTTTCGAAGTTATAGAAAATTTATCATAACTTTCCAAAGGGAAATATGATATAATTGGGTTTAAAATTTATTTCGAGTATTGTAAGAAGAAATTAGGTCTAAAATTTTAATATGTTTGATTACATGATAAAGTTGAATTTCTGTGATTTTTGGGGATTTTTTCCAATTGATTTACTAGGGAAAATAATTTATTTCAAGAGAAGGATTTATTTGCAAATACTGGCTTTTTTAATAGAAAGAATTAAACGTTATAATTCCTTTGATTTAGATCTGATTAAATGCGGCATTGAAAGTTATTTGAAAAGTCTTGAAAGGATGTTTGAAAGTGAACATTTAACAAGGACTTTGAAAGGATGTTTATTACGTTTTGAAAAGAAGCTTATGCTTTTGAAGGAGGTTGTCTAGATGTTTCGAAGATGATATTTTAAAGTTTCAAAACAAATTACCCATTCTCACTTTAAAAAAAGGAAATACCATGGTATAACTAAAGATTATAGAAGTATTCGTTATATACTTATTCACACTGTAATTAACCCATAACAGTACTTTGAGGAGGGGTAAAATAACCAGTTAGGTTGAGTCAGTAGTGAGTATAACTTAAGAAATGTTATAATCTTAATTAAAGCTTTTAGCAGGGGCCAATAGTTTGCAGTAACCTATGAAAGCTATGTATAACAGAAGATATTGGCAGGGGCCAATAGGTTCATAGTCAGCCCATGAAAACTATGATTTGATACTGGCAGGGGACACTAGGTCTGTAGTCAGCCCGGCCAGTAGGTTTGTGGTTACCCTATGAAAACTATATCCAAATTAAGATATTGACAGTTAGTCAATGGGTTCCTAGTTAGCCAATGAAAACTAGGATAAGTGTGACGCCCCACCTCTATACCCACGCTAGCCAAGAACACTACGGAGTAATGCTGTCAACTAGCACGGAGAATAAGGCTGTTGAGGAGCGACCATCTGTGCAATTTCTTTGTGCGAGCACCGATATGCCAGATAAAATATAACATGCATTTCATCTCAAGAGGGAATCCTACATACCGACGCAAACTCAAAGCTACTACATAGTGGCTATATATAATCTTCGGAAACAAATATAGATATAGACATAACATAAATCAGTTACAGATAATTCATATCACAAAGGCGGAAACAGATATGAATATATAACTAACACATGAAAGTGTTCATCAAGTAGTGGTCAGAAAGGTCCACAATAATACAAAAGAATAGCAACACGTGCTATACAAAAGAATACAACTATGAGTCTATATCTCAAGTGTATACAACAAAACTGCTAATCTAAATAGTTAGCCAAAAGTCAGAGTAGCAAATCCCAGAAGAGGAGTCAAACAGAAGCACCTATAACATCTTGGTCTAACCCGAGTATTATTTATAAGAAAATAATAAACGAATCAGTCTAGCTATAAATATCAGATGACATGATATAAAGTAAAAGATATGGCATAAGCATATAATATCCATAATGGCATACTTCCATAAGCATGCAAATGATGATCAACAAAGGATCGTTCAATACCAAAAGAATCTTCACAAAGATCCAAAAAGGGTTTCATACCCAAAACTTGTATTCACAACAAGTCAATGACACACGAATTCACCAATGCACAAAAATTGATAAATCATATCAATGAAAATCATTAAAATTTGTGAAGCATAAATTCCAGAATTCATCACACGAAATCCAGAAATCATAAAAAGGAGGGAGGCCTATCACACGAACGGGAGCATGAAAACTCACCAGCATATGTATCACACGAACGAGACGCTATCTCATGGTAGCTAGCCATTAATTTTTGACACACGAACGGCCCGAAGACCATGGGGCGCTACCCCACATGTGTGAGTCGAAATCACACTGAAACGGGGTTTAGTCTCCCTCGCAGACAAGGAGACATCGCACAATTGCTAGTCTAAATCACAAAAATGAACGTCATGATCATCAAGAAGTGTCAATTACAGTAAGCTAGTAAATATATGATCTTAGCTTCATGTCCCATAACCACTAGCTTAACTTAAATATTTACGAACAAATTGTAGATCTCCACTAGGAAATTGTCACAAGAGATTCAATCGAACAAGTCCAAGAATTAACCGACGAAGTAAACGCAAGCGTTTCATACCACTTCTTTTACTAAGCCGTTTAATTAGATTTCTCATACGAATGAGGTAAAGGTTTGTATATACTAGTAGATTGGAAAACGGTTTAAAAGAGCGAGCTTTGTAATAAAATAGTGTTGAAAATTATTTTGATGAAAGAGTTTTGATATTTACTACTAGTGTTGAAACCTTCATATTTTTAAAGTGACAAATCATAGAAAGGATTGTAGAAACAATTAATCACCCAAAATTCACATTCGAAGACGTGAATAAAATCCAAAGAAATCGATCCCGAATCCATCGAAATGGATATTCTCAAAAATGCCGATATAAAAATCATCAAGTCCGAAATAAATGATAATCAACAAATCGGAATCAACATAAATCGATTAAAGTTGGAATTCTCAAGCAAATAGGCAAATAGGCAAAAAGAGTGCAGATTCAGACGTCTGAAATCAAGGAATCAGACGTCTGAATTTGAAAAATAAAATATTTTCCAAAACAGAATTCAGACGTCTGAATCCTTGATTTCAGACGTCTAAAATAGGCACTTTTTAGCCTATTTCCTTTCTTGTTCCAAATGAACCAATTCAGACGTCTGAAATATAGATTCAGACATCTGAATACTGGGGAATAAAAATTCCCAGTATAATATTCAGACGTCAGAATCTAACGTTTCAGACGTTTGAATCAAGGGTTCAGGGCATTCCCTGAACCTGGGCCAAAAATGGCCAAAGGGATACCGGAAGCGATCAATCGAGCGACAACGACTAAGGATTTACGCCAAGCGACAACCCAGCCTTAACGGCTCTTCGATACGCCTCAAATATCAATGTCCAAATATCCATTAAAGGATTTTCATAGATTTTGATTTCAAAACGCCAAAAATTGGAATATACACCAAATCAATCCAAACCAAAATCAATTGCACAAGAATAAGTGTTAGGAATTCATACCTAACAATTGAAGATAATTATAGACTAAGATGTGAGGTAAAGATCTCACCTTTGAACCCAAACAAATGAAGAAGAAGCTCGAAAGCAAAGGGAGAATCAACCTCTCTTCAACACAACCTAAAAGATCTTGAATCTATGCTCAAAAAGAAGAACATTCCCAAAGTTAGGTTTAGGAATTTCTGAAATTCAAGAGAGAAGGAGTTGGAGAAGATAAAGAGAAGGCTTACCAATGGGTTCTCTTGAATTTGGAGCTAGAAGTTGGATTTGCTAATGAAGACTTGGGCTTGGAGTTTTAATTTCCCATTCCACTCACCATTGTTGCTAAAGCTTGAGTATTAGGAATTAGAAATGAAGTAATGAAGAGTTGAAGAGGAGTTGGGACTGAATACATAAGTGGGGTTATTGGGCTCAGCCCAAACCAAAGCCCTAAGTAAAAAAGTAGAAAAATTCCACTAACTCCAAGCATATCAAAGTTCACACTTAAAAAGATCGCAAACGGCGTTATGAACTCAATGGAAGCGGTTCCGAGTCCTAATTCAACCGTATGCAAAAAGTAGATTTTCGGACTAAATTCCGAGTATCGATAAAGTATTTAAATAAAATATTTAAATATAAAATCGATAAATATGCGGGTTGTTACAGACTCCCCTCCTTAAAGAAATTGCGTCCTCGCAATATTTAAGAAGAAGATATATAGTAACAACCATAAAAGCATATTAACACAAAAGAATTTTGAAGTAAGAAGTTCACCTTAAAGAGCATGAGAAAGTAAGTCGGAATGCATTCTCTCGATGAATTCTCTAGATTCCCAAGACCAATCCTTAGGATTTGAAGACCATTGAACTTTCACAAGCGGGACATCTTTATTTCGAAGGCGCTTAACCTCCGAAGCAATAATACGAATAGGATGTTGCTCATAAGTTTAATTAGGTGAGACTTCAATTTCTTCCAAAACACCGGGCTCAAGAATAGAATCGGAATCTCGAAGACATTTCCGTAATTGAGAAACGTGAAACACATCATGAATAGCAGAAAATTGAGCCGGTAACAAAAGGTGATAAGCCACGGAACCAATACCTTCGGTGATGGGAAATGGACCAATATATCGAGGTGCTAATTTTCCCGATCGACTGAAACGTACAACACCTTTCATAGGTGAAACACGAATGAACACAAGATCTCCCATAGAAAATTCTAATTTCCTTCTTCGATTATCGGCATAGGATTTTTGCCTACTTTGAGCTTCTTTCATCCTATGACGAATAAGATCAATCTTTTCTGTGGAATCACGAATAAAATCTGGACCTAAAACCAGCTTCTCACCGGCCTCAAGCCAACAAGAAGGAGATCGGCATGGCCTTCCATAGAGTGCCTCAAAAGGTGCCATACTAATACTAGATTGGAAGCTATTATTATAGAAAAATTCAACAAGAGGAATATGATCTTCCCAGCCTCCACCGAAATGAAGCACACAAGCACGAAAAAGATCTTCAAGAGTTTGATTCACATGCTCGGTTTGTCCATCGGACTGGGGGTGATAAGCGGTGCTAAAATTAAGCTTCGTTCCTAAAGCTTTTTGAAGACTCTTCCAGAATCCACTAGTACACAATGGATCGCGATCACTAACAATAGAAGTAGGAACTCCATGTAATTTAACAATCTCTTTAACAAAGAGTTTGGCCAAAAGAGGAACGGTTCGGTTAGACCGAACGGGAATAAAATGGGCGGATTTAGTAAGTCTATCAACTATCACCCATAAGCTATCATGACCCGAACGAGAACGGGGAAGGCCGTCTATAAAATCCATGGAAATTTGATCCCACTTCCAAATTGGAATTTCCAAAGGTTGCAGTAACCCACCGGGCCTTTGATGCTCGGCCTTAATGAGTTGGCAAGTCATGCAACACTTAACAAAGTTAGCAATATCAGATTTCATTCCCTCCCAATAATAAAGCCGCTTCATATCCGCGTACATTTTACTACTACCGGGATGAATGGTAAATTTAGAATGATGAGAATCTTCTAAAATATCTTTACGAAGATTTCCAATATTTGGTACGATAAGTCTACCAAATTTCCGAATGCCGCCACAAGAATCGATATCAAAGTCTTTCAAACCTTCAATATTAATTTTATCCTTAATATTTTGGCCAAGAAGAGCCAAGTCGGGATCTAGCCTTTGAGCTTCAAGAATGCGGTCTAAAAGAGAAGGATGAGCCACAAGGCTACATAAAACAAATGATGAGCATAAATCGGATACGCGGTCTCGAATCTCACAAGTGGATAAGATCTCGAGATCGTTCCATTCAGATATCATCATAGAAACAACTTCTTGTTGCTTACGGCTAAGAGCATCGGCGACTTGATTACCCTTACCGGGGGTATAAAGAATATCAAGATCATAAGGAGCAAGGAACTCGAGCCAACGTTGTTGACACAAATTAAGTTCCTTTTGAGAAAATAAATACCTCAAAGACTTATGATCGGTATAAAGAAAAAATTTCTCTCCTAAAAGATAACGACGCCAAATCCAAAGAGCGAAAACAATAGCCGCGGGTTCTAAATCATGTGGCATATCTAGTCTCGACAGGCTTCAATCGCCTAGAAGCATAAGCAATAACACGTTCTCTTTGCATAAGAACGGCACCTAAACCAACGCGACTAGCATCGATATAAACAAAGAAATCTTGATTCCCCTCGGGAATAACAAGAATAGGAGCATCAGAAAGAAGTTCCTTTAGTTTCTAAAAAGAAGTTTCACATTTGCCCGACCAAACGTATTTAACGCCTTTCTTTGTTAAGCTAGTGAGAGGCACAACAATTTTAGAAAAGTCTTTGATAAAACGACGGTAATAGCACGCCAATCCGAGAAAACTACGAATCTCTGTCACACTCTCCGGTCTCTTCCAATCTTGAATCGATTCAATCTTTGAAGGATCCATGGAAATTCCGGATTCGGAAATAATATGACCGAGAAACTTCACACAAGATTGCCAAAAATGGCATTTGGAAAATTTTGCTTTTAAATGATTACTCCTAAGTGTTTCCAACACAATCCGAAGATGCTTCTCATGTTCCTCCTTGGTTTTTGAATACACAAGAATATCATCAATGAAGATGAGAACAAATCGATCGAGAAAATCTTTGAAAACTCGATTCATAAGGTCAACGAAATAAGCCGGAGCATTCATTAAACCAAATGGCATAACAAGCCATTCATAAGATCCATAACGGGTACAGAACGATGTCAAAGGAATGCTATCCTCTGCAATACGAAGCTGATGGAAACCGGTAGCCAAGTCCAATTGTGAAAAGACCTTAGCACCACTAAGCTGATCGAACAGATCATCAATCCGAGGTAAAGGATATTTATTTTTGATAGTAAGATCATTAATCTGGTGATAATCAACGCAGAGCCTAAGAGTACCATCGGATTTATTTACGAAAATAGCCGAAGCTCCCCAAGGTGAGGAACTAGAGCGAATAAATTGCTTTGTCTCCAATTCGGATAATTGTTTGCGCATCTCTTCATTTTCCTTATTGGACATGCGATAAGGAGGACGAGTTATAGGTTGAGCTTCAGAGGTAAGATTAGTTCTGAACTCAATTGCTCGCTTAGGTGGTAATCCTAAAACGGGCTCAAATATGTTGAAAAATTCACGAACAACGTGAATATGAGAAATAATATCTTCCTCATCATCATTATCGTCATCATGAGGATTTAAAGAATATAATGATGCAGTCAAATAAGAATCCGAATCTTTAAGAATAATAGAAATCTGCTTTACAGATTGCGGGTGTCGGAGATAAATAGTCCGCTCGGGACATAGGATGTGAGCGTCCTAACGGTTAAGCCAATCCATTCCCAAAAACATTCCAAAGCCTAAATAACGCATGACATGCAAGTCGGCTAGGAAAGGAAAATCACACAAAATAATCTCCACATCTTTACAAAGCAAACTAAGAGTTGCAGATCCACCAACTGGATTCGAAATTCTCAAAGAAGTCATTAAAGAAACAACACTTAAAGAAAAGGTATCGACAAGTTCCTTTGATATAAAAGAGTGGGATGCACCCGTATCAAAGAGAACTCGAATAGGTTGATCACGAAATATAATAGTACCATCAAGGATAGAATGAGATATACCTTGACCACGAGATGTGTTGCCAGGGGATTGAGCAACATTTAACTTTCTCTCCTTCCTATTTTGAAGTTTGGGACATACATGCATAAAATGGTCCGGACTTTTACAATAGCGAAAACGACGGGGCTTTGAACACTTGTTCGCAAAATGGTCTCTGGAACCACAGTTGAGGCATTTCCCTTCAGTAGAGGAAAAAGTCTTCGCAGAAGGAGTTGCCTGTTTACCCTTTTTACTGGTATAAGGACCTTTGGATTTGTTTGGACTCTTCTTGTTGTTGAAGTTTGGTTTGGAACCCACCACTTCAACATCACTTTCCCTATCCTCCTCTTCAAGAAGAAGAGCGATATTAATGAGTTGGTCGAAGGGAACTTCTAATTTTAGAAGTAATGGCTTCTTGAGATTTTTTTTAAGCCATAGACAAATCTTTGGTTCTTCTTCAATGGAGTGTTGATGTATTCAACCCCATATTTGGAAAGTGACTCGAAGGATGCAACATAATCAGTCACGGAGGCTTCACCCTGAACAAGGTCTATGAAACGCCGAGCCAATGTCACTTTCTCTGCTTATGGCACGAATTTTAATTTGAAGCTTTCCCGGAATTGCTCCCAGGTGAGATCCGCTTCATTAATCTCAGAAATAAGAAGTTCGTACCAGTCCAATGCTCTCTCTTGGAGCATACTGGAAGCCACCTGAACACGGTGAAGATCGACGAGATTCATGCGAATGAAGATTCGATCACAGGTCCTCAACCAAGCCTGGACCTCGACGATAGTTTCAGAACCTTTAAATGGCTTCCCACCCAGGTTGGTGTAATCATTGCACAAACGTGCAAACCCAGATTTAGGGTGAGTAGGTTCCAGACTAGAACCAGCTGCTTGAGCATTCGTGACAAGGTCAAGAAGTTGCTGGGTAGTCATAAAAACTCCATCATGGGGTGGAGCACTAGATGGTCCAGCTCTGGGACGACCAGGTCTAACCATTTCTCTTCCTTAAGAAAGAAAGAAGAAGAAAAGTTATTCCCAAAATAAGTATCAAGAAACCTTGATAGATAAAACAAGGAATCATAAAAGAAATTAGGATAGGACGGTATGAAGACCCGAATAAAATCCTAAAGCACGACTCCTAAGATGGACTTAGGGCGATGATCCTTGTTAAATTATTCTACATTGTTCCGAAGTTTGGCTCTGCTACCAAGCTGTGACGCCCCACCTCTATACCCACGCTAGCAAAGAACACTACGGAGTAATGCTGTCAACTAGCACGGAGAATAAGGCTGTTGAGGAGCGACCATCCGTGTAATTTCTTTGTGTGAGCACCGATATGCCAGATAAAATATAACATGCATTTCATCTCAAGAGGAAATCTGACGTACCGACGGAAACTCAAAGCTACTACACAGTGGCTATATATAATCTTTGGAAACAAATATAGAAATAGACATAACATAAATCAGTCATAGATAATTCATATCACAAAAGGCGGAAACAGATATGAATATATAACTAACACATGAAAGTGTTCATCAAAGTAGTGGTCAGAAAGGTCCACAATAATACAAAAGAATAGCAACACATGCTATACAAAAGAATACAACTATGAGTCTATATCTCAAATGTATACAACAAAACTGCTAATCTAAATAGTTAGCCAAAAGTCAGAGTAGCAAATCCCAGAAGAGGAGTCAAACAGAAGCACCAGTAACATCTCGGTCTGACCCGAGTATTATTTATAAGAAAATAATAAACGGATTAGTCTAGCTATAAATATCAGATGACATGATATAAAGTAAAGGATATGGCATAAGCATATAATATCCATAATGGCATACTTCCATAAGCATGCAAATGATGATCAACAAAGGATCGTTCAATACCAAAAGAATCTTCACAAAGATCCAAAAAGGGTTTCATACCCAAAACTTGTATTCACAACAAGTCAATGACACACGAATTCACTAATGCACAAAAATTGATAAATCATATCAATGAAAATCACTAAAATTGGTGAAGCATAAATTCTAGAATTCAACATACGAAATCCAGAAATCATAAAAAGGGGGAGGCTTATCGCACGAATGGGAGCATGAAAACTCACCAACATATATATCACACAAACGAGACGCTATCTCATGGTAGCTAGCCATTAATATTTGACACACAAACGGCCCGAAGATCATGGGGCGCTACCCCACATGTGTGAGTCGAAATCACACTGAAACGGGGTTTAGTCTCCCTCGTAGACAAAGAGACATCGCACAATTGCTAGTCTAAATCACAAAAACGATCGTCATGATCATCAAGAAGTGTCAATTACAGTAAGCTAGTAAATATATGAGCTTAGCTTCATGTCCCATAACCACTAGCTTAACTTAAATATTTACGAACAAATTGTAGATCTCCACTAGAAAATTGTCACAAGAGATTCAATCGAACAAGTCCAAGAATTAACCGACGAAGTAAACTCAAGCGTTTCATACCACTTGTTTTAGTAAGCCGTTTAATTAGATTTCTCATACGAATGAGGTAAAGGTTTGTATATACTAGTAGATTGGAAAACGGTTTAAGAGAGCGAGCTTTGTAATAAAATAGTGTTGAAAATCATTTTGATGAAAGAGTTTTGATATTTACTACTAGTATGGAAACCTTTATATTTTTAAAGTGACAAATCATAGAAAGGATTGTAGAAACAATCAATCACCCGAAATTCACATTTGAAGACGTGAATAAAATCCAAAGAAATCGATACCGAATCCATCGAAATGGATATTCTCAAAAATCCCGATATAAAAATCATCAAGTCCGTAATAAATGATAATCAACAAATCGGAATCAACATAAATCGATTAAAGTTGGAATTCTCAAGCAAATAGGCAAATAGGCAAAAAGAGTGCAGATTCAGACGTATGAAATCAAGGATTCAGACGTCTAAATTTGGAAAATAAAATATTTTCCAAAACAGAATTCAGACGTCTGAATCCTTGATTTCAGACGTCTGAAATAGGCACTTTTTAGCCTATTTCCTGTCTAGTTCCAAATGAACCAATTCAGACGTCTGAAATATAGATTCAGACGTCTGAATACTGGGGAATAAAAATTCGCAGTATAATATTCAGTCGTCTGAATTTAACGTTTCAGACGTCTGAATCAAGGGTTCAGGGCATTCCCTGAACCTAGGCCAAAAATGGTCAAAGGGATACCGGAAGCGATCGATCGAGCGACAACGACTAAGGAATTACGCCAAGCGACAACCCAGCCTTAACGGCTCTTCGATATGCCTCAAATATCAATGTCCAAATATCCATAAAAGGATTTTCATAGATTTTGATTTCAAAACACCAAAAATTGGAATATACACCAAATCAATCCAAACCAAAATCAATTGCACAAGAATAAGTGTTAGGAATTCATACCTAACAATTGAAGATAATTATAGACTAAGATGTGAGATAAAAATCTCACATTTGAACCCAAACAAATGAAGAAGAAGCTCGAAAGCAAAGGGAGAATCAACCTCTCTTCAACACAACCCAAACGAGCTTGAATCTATGCTCAAAAAGAAGAACATTCCCAAAGTTAGGTTTAGGAATTTCTGAAATTCAAGAGAGAAGGAGTTGGAGAAGATGAAGAGAAGGCTTACCATTGGGTTCTCTTGAATTTGGAGCTAGAAGTTGGATTTGCTAATGAAGACAAGGGCTTGGAGTTTTAATTTCCCATTCCACTCACCATTTTTGCTAAAGCTTGAGTATTAGGAATTAGAAATGAAGTAATGAAGAGTTGGAGTGGAGTTGGGACTAAATACACAAAGCCCTAAGTAAAAAAGTAGCAAAATTCCACTAACTCCAAACATATCAAAGTTCACACTTAAAAAGATCGAAAACAGCGTTTTGAACTCAATGGAAGTGGTCCCGAGTCCTAATTCGACCATATGCAAAAAGTAGCTTTTCGGACTAAATTCCGAGTATCGATAAAATATTTAAATAAAATATTTAAATATAAAATCGATAAATATGCGGGTTGTTACAATAAGAGAAAAGATATTGGAGTAACCAATAGGTTCTTAGTAATCCCGTGAAAGCTATGAAATCAGACAGATAGTCCATAAGCATTTAATAAGTTAATAGTAACCCTTCAGACTATACTTGAGACAGTCAAAATGAATGGGGATGGGTAATCCAGATTTGATTTACTTATTTTTCATATCATCATAATGTTTTTGAAATAGTATGTTTTAAATATTGTGGATGCAGGAGCATAATATATGGTTTTATAAATGTTTTAGCATACTAGTGAGGGAAAAACCAGTTCCGCTAAGTGGCGTGGTCTCACTAGATTTCTAAATGGTTTGAGATGGTAAATATTATTCATACCAGGCTTTATGTCCGACTCGAATTTTTTCCCCTTAAACTCTCAGGTACTCAATTGATTTGAGTAAGTTGA
This sequence comes from Allium cepa, assembly GCA_030765085.1. Taxonomy (NCBI): domain Eukaryota; kingdom Viridiplantae; phylum Streptophyta; class Magnoliopsida; order Asparagales; family Amaryllidaceae; genus Allium; species Allium cepa. The sequence goes on from CM060944.1 coordinate 243,113,606, forward strand.
GAGTTAAGGTTTCCCAGTGTTCCTTTAGTCAAATAAAGCTTTGGAAGTTGTGCAGGAGGCAAGCTTGTTATTAGAGTTCTTTTATATATGTCGCGTGTTTTGATTGTAAAGGCAATCTTGTTTTCAAGTCTTATTATATACTCTGATCAACTAAAGGGGCATCTTCATATATCGCTCTTGGCGTATTTTGTAATAATTATATGTTATCTAAACGTGGTCTGCGAACTGGGATTATGTAATCAATTTGGAATTTTTTGAAATGAAATGTAGAATTTCTTTGTTGTTTTATTATTTTTCCATATTCTTGTGTTTCTGTGTATCAATTGATCTATTATCGTCGTAATTGGTCACCGATGATTAATAACAATGGATGACTGCAACATTTGTAGCCGTTAGTTCTGGGCCTCCAAGTAGGGGGATGTCACAAGTTGGTATCAGAGAATAGGTTTATGAAACTTTAAAAGAAACTTAAACCAAAAAGCTTTTCCAAAAATAATCCAATGAATCAGATATTAAGATTAGGGTTTGGGTTAATGCTACAGTAACATAATTGTATTTCGTATATGTGTGTATATATATATATAGTTATATATATATATATAAGCATGTATCCCCCGCTCTCTTAGACCATTCTTTTGTATCTTACTAAGGCTCTTTGAGACAACCCGGCTTTTTCTCCACAAAAAGTCGTATCATCCTTAAGAAAGAAAGGGATAGAAAAGAGAAAAGAAAGAAGAGAAAGAAGAAACAACACTAGAATCTCAACAGCTGAACGAATAAATTATATTAATAACATAAGTATTACATAGTATACAACAATTATCAGAGTTTCACAGACATTACAACACATACTAGACAGTTGTAAACACCTGTCTAGTTATTACAACTCAATCACAACACAGAAGACACTCAGAGATACCAACACAGCGGAAAACTATATAACTATATGCAGAAGCCTCCTGCTCCATTGCTCCTCCACAATTCGTCAAAGCTAACCTGAATCCCTTGGCTACTCGTAAAAATTTGAGTACCCAAGAGTTAAAGAAAAACAGAAATAACTCCGGGTCAGACATGGATCTGGTGTGAGTAACAGGTTAAAGTTGCTTAACTTTTGAAAAACCTTTGAAAAGAAAAGGTATCACGTAAGACTTCCCACACGTAAACATGGAAAAGTTTTTACCTTATGCTAACCAAAACATTTGATAGGAAATCCAGTGATATTATAATAGTGTCTAGGGTTTTCATGTAAAATATAGAAATAGCTGGAATGCTTACATCTCACGTTCCAACATAGTTGGGCACAACTAATACGTACGGCACTTATTGGATTTTGGATTCCATCAATGGCAGGGCTACTGGGGTACCGCCCGTCACAATACGTGGCCTAGATCACCGTACCGAGGAGTATGCTCGCTCCCCTGCAACACAAAGCCGGAACCATTCCTTACATAACAGTTTCGAACAAGACCACCCCGCGGTTGTGATCAGCAACCGCACCACTAAGTCGAAATAAAGGAACATCTAGACAGGGGTAAATCTCATTCTCAAATGGGGGCTACCCACGAAGCCTTGCTGCACCTCCCCTGTTTTAGCCATTCTCGGTTGATGAGGCTTGAGGCTACGATTACCTTTATAGGACATATCACTTAGAATGCTCATCGTCCACCTGACGATGTTCTGAAAGAATTCAATCCATTCAAGTTCGTTCCGGGTTCGAACGACACCGAAGGCATTATCTCGTTACACTCATTTTGGAATCACCCTCAGAGTTAACGACGATAACCCTTGCACTCTGAATCTTCATCTTCACTTCAGATTCACGACCTAACGTTAATTTGGATCGATGTGGTTTTCGGATATCCAAATATGGAAACCCGATCCCGGTCTTATCGAAATCCAAAACATGTCTTTTAAAGCCAAGTTGTTTTAGAGTTTAATACAATTCAACTTATTATCTGTATACACACAGATAGATAATTCGCAACACAATAGATAATCAACCTTATCATTACCAACAGATAATTCATATCATAATCAGATAATCCATATTGTCATCCAAATGCAACCAATGCATCCATATCATATAACATTACTCATCTCATAACTGAGATTACAAACCACACATGACAACTAATACCAATCATCAAACATAAGCAATGTTCTAATGATCACACCATCTATAATTAATTTAAAATGAATTAAATTAATTAACTAATCTCTAATTAATTTAAAATGAATTAAATTAAATACTTCATCATTAAAATTCTGCTTATCTTAATCATCAATTGGTTACAGATCAATTAATAAATCACCATCTCATTATTCTTCCAATTAATCATTTCAGATTAACAATTCCCTAATTACAATAAGTAATTAGCTTATAAATTAATTACATAAGTTAATTATACTTAATAATTAACCTTTAATTACTTAATCAATTAATTAACTAAAGGTAATTATAATAATCCTTTATTAATTAATTACCTCATTTATTGATTATTCCTTAATTAATCAATTCTAAATTACATCATTAATTTTATTAATTAATGATTTCTAATTACCATTTAATTAATCTCTCTATTTAAAATTAATTACATTAAGTAATTAATCTGTAATTAACCACATATATATTAATCACCCTTGATTAATAACCATTCAGTAATTAATTTCCCTTAATTACTCATCCCATAAATTAATTACTCTTAATTAATTATCTCCATCAATCCCTTGATTAATTTCAAAGTAATTTAAATTACTTCTATAATAAATATCTTTAATTACATCTAGTAATTATTAATTAATTACTTCCCCAAGTAATTACAAACCCATTAATTACATAAGGTAATTATCAAATCATTAAATGTTTAATTAATTAAACTTAATAAATTAATATAAGCTAATCACATTAAAGCAATTAATTACTTTAAGTAATTAACTCATTAATTACTTCCTTAAAGTAATTAAACTTAAACAATTTCAAAACTTATTATTATTAATTAATTAATCTAATTAGTTATTAAAATTAATCATATTAATTCATTATTAAATAATCTTAAGTTAATGACCTTCATTAACATTTCTTAATTACTTAGTTAAGAATTAACTTATATAAATCATTATTAATTATCAATTAATTAATATTTGATTACTATTTAATTAATCTCTAATTATAAATTAATTAAGTGTTAATTACAATCTTAATTAATCATTAATCAGTTGATTAATAAATCTTAATCATTAATTAAAATTTAATTAACAATTCTTAATTATAGATTAATTAACCCTAATTAATTAATCTCAAATCTAATTAATAAATTAAAAATTCTTAATTATAATTTACCATTCCATATTATTAATTAATCAATTAATTAATTAGTTAATTATTCATCTTAAATTAACTTAATTATTTAATTAATTCAATTCATCAAATTTCATTTATCCTTTAGATTACATTTCTTACTTAATTAAGTATTTAAAAACAAATTTGATTTTAAATTAAATATATTTAAACTTCAATTTAAATTTTTTAAAATGAATACAAATTTTAACTCAAACAAGATTTTAAAAATAATTCAAAACCTCTATTTCTTATGTTAAAAGAACATATACTTTATAAAATAAGTTTTAAAGAATTTAAATCCCAATTTAATTTAAATTCAAATCAATTTTTAAAAATTACTTTTAAATTCCAAAACTGAAATACAGCCTGAACCTTAATTACAGATTTAAACTTAAATTCTTGAAAGCTTACCTTCATAAATCTTCAAATCATTTAACCTTTCAATGCAATTAAATGATTTAAATTTAAACTAATTTTATTTTAAAAACTGAAGTTCAAATTTAATTCCATATCTAAAACCCAGATTTAAACTCATTTTAAATTTCTAGTTTAAAATTTAAACTTCCAATTCAAACCCAAAGCACACATATGCTTTTAAACTTATGAGTTTGAAATCAAATTTAAATTTAAAAACATAAATGATTTTAAATCTCAGACAATCTAATTTAAATTCTTATTCAAATTTCAGATTTTAAAAACCCAGTTTAAACTTCAACTTGCAATTTAAACTTTACCTTTAAATTTAAAAACAGAAAACAGTTTCTGTTTTTATTTGAAAACAAACTAAAAATTTAAAAATTCAAATCATTTCAAAAAACCCAGAATTCAAACTTATTTGGATTCATATTTAAATTCAGGGTTTAAATCCTAAGTTCAAATTTAAGTTTACATTTTAAAGTCCTACTTTTAAAATTAAAACAGGAAACAGGTTTCTGTTTGTTTTGATTAAACTCGTCACAAACAAAATGCTCGAGCCAACTCAAAAAAACACTTCGAGTCTGATCCCCCTTTGCTTCGAGTTGAACTCAAATTCCCCTGAGACAATCACGAGCCATCAACCTGCAGCCATCCAAACATTCACCAGCATCCCACTTCCTCTGTGCACATGCACAGCACCTCCGGCCATCGTTGGCCAACTTCAAGACCTCCCCACGATCGTCACTCAACTCCTCAGGCCATCCAACAAAAATCAAATTGACATAAGCAAGAATTCAAAATTGAGATATATTTCCAAACCTGGAAACATACAGTAACCAAAACCACCCAACCTGTCATCACCTCCCCTTAACGCCACCGGCCATCGTAGACTCTGCGCTTCTGGTGATGACTTCGACATCCCATCCCCTTCCAGAAACCAAAACCCATAGCCACTCGATCAATTATCAAAGCCGAAAAGTTCAATACTTCAAGCCATAGGAAATACTAGGGTTCTAAACTGTAAAACCCAATCTCAACATCAAAAACGAATTTCAACCTAATCTAAGAATTTTCCCAATATCTCTGATCATTACACCATCACTAGAAGAAATTTCAACCCAAACGATCATCAAAATCAACAGAGATCACCCAATTTATAAAATACAGAAATGTTTAAACCGCTCTCTGTATATGGTATTAAAAATTGAAATTCTTCTTTTAAAAATCATAATTTTGGAAGTAGTTTTGATTCATAATCCTGAAACATAAATTCATAAAGATTGAATTTTCATCCTATGCCAATTGTTGCTCTGTTAATTTAATTTCCAGGTTACAAACAGTTTTATTTAACTTATATAAAATTTAAAACTTACCTTATCCTAAAATAAACAAGTTTTATTCAACAATTTAAATCATAACAGCAAAAAGTCAAAAGCAAAGAATTTAAGGATCAAACGGGAGTTTGGGATTTGAAGAACATACATGCAATAGTTATCATCATGTACACATGCATATATTCACAGGTATAAATATTCACAGCAATTTCATATATATTCATTTCTAATTAAAAACAACATGGTAACAACTTTTACCAATAAATTTTAAAAAAATGAGTTACTCACTTGTTTAATGATGTAGACAGAGCCCAGATTTTTTTTAAGCATCTAGAACACCCTTTTTAACTTGCTTGAATGCCTTTAAAACTTGCCTGGTTGCCACTTGATTAATTACAAGCTTGCATGCATGCTCCAGTCACACAAGAAGATGCAGGCCCTTGCTTCCAGATTTTGAAAAGAAATGCAGACCTTCTGTTTGAATTCCAGATCTAAAAGAAAATGCAGTTTTCTTGCTTTGTTTGTTGTATGCAAGTTTGTTTGCATTATATTTTTTTTCTTCAATTTTCAGTTTTATAAACTGACATGAATATTTGCTTTTGGAAGAGGGGAATGTAGATTTTAAGATGAAAAGTTTGATTTTTGGAGAGGTGGAAAAAGTTATGCAGATTTACATGTTTGTTTATAGAAGTTGATATGAAATTTTTGAAGAAGGAAAGAAATGGTTTTGAAGAATATTTAGAGGAAAAGGGGTTTCAGCTGAAAATTCTTAGATGAAAATGAAGAAAGGGAAAAAATGAAAAGATGCAAGTTTTAAATATGTTCTTTATGATTTATTTTTAAAAACAAAGAAAAATAAATTTTAAACAACAACATGTCTCAATTTTTACACTTGTCATTTTAAAATGATATTAGTTTAATTTGTTAGTTTAGGCTTTAAGATACTTACACTTGTTAATTTAAGTAATTAGTTTTTTTAATTATGTGTTAAAGAAAGTTTAACTTAGTTAATTAGTTTTAATATTTAGTTATGTATAGACAAATAATTCAAGAATAAACCAATTGTAGCTATAAATAAAAACAATATACAATTTAATCATTTAAATAATATTTTTAATCATTTTAAATAAATTTATGAAAGAGATTATAACTTATTTGTTGTTTAAATAAATACATGTTTCATATTTTAAATTGTATTTTAAATTTCATATTAAATATACAAATCACATTTTATAAATCAAAATTTTAAAAAGAATAACACAAGCATTTTTTGTAACTTATTTTAATATTCAACTTAAGTCAAAATATAATTTAAACAAATAAAACATTTGTCTAATATATTTAAAATCATTTAGTTATTTTATTGAATAGTTTTGAAAAGCTTAATTCAAAAATAAATCACAATTCCCAATTTTAAAATATTAAAATTAGAAAATTTGATAACCTAATTATATTTAAAACCAAATTTATCTATTTAATATATATATATATATAAATAGATATACATATTATAAATAGAAAACAGTTTATTAACTTATTAAAAATAAATTCACCAATTAAATATTTAATAAAAGAAGATTATTAAATCAGATCAAATTTATTAACAAAAATTAACAAATTAATTTAAATTTAAACACAGATTATTAAATTTATATTGCCATAAATTCCGGGATATTACAATCCTTCCCCCTTAAAAGAATTTCGTCCCCGAAATTTAAAACAAAGGTAATTCAGTAATCTCATTAAAGTTTTAATTTTAAAACACAGCATATGTTAGTCATATGCCAACAACCATAACAACCAATTCACACAATCAGAACAAATCTAACTATCAAGAAAAATTCTGGATAGAACTTTCACGAGTTTCCCTGATAAAAATATCGGGATATTCGCTCTATAGAATTCAAACAAATCAAAATTACTAAGCTATAGAGCTCCTATCAACAACTCTAATCAGAATATCAGACTACAAACGAGTCTGACTAAACAACCAAACCATCCTGAACTACTGATTCTATGGCCAGAAATATCAAACACGTACTCCCTTAGAGATACGTAAAACACCCTGAATCCTAGTTATCCAAACTGGCAATTCAACTCTAGAAAACCAAACACTTCTCTTACCAGAACACAGAAGAAACCCAAAACACTTCGGAGCTAGCTTCCCAAACTCTCCAAAACTTATAGCTCCTTGGATCGGAGAAAACTTAACCAAAACCCAATCTCCGACTCCAGAATCCAAATTTCTATGTCCCTTATCCATAAAAATTCTTCGGAGGATCCTGGTCTACCAACATCCTTCCTGATCAGCTCAACTCTACGCTGATGCCTCTAGAAACAAACTGGACCAAAACGACCCAATGATCTCCTCAAGATCAGTCCAAAACCAGGAACACACTCAACTCCTCAACAACAGAAGACAGAACAAACTCCTCCTTATCCGGAAAAGAACAAACAAAACACCCCCAAACTGCTTCCGCTGCACACGCTGATCCGAAGCAGAGGAAAATACTGAAGAACACGAGCACATACTGGACAACATAGCATAGAAATATGGTTCCACAGATCCATAAAGAAAACTCAAACGTTTCTCCGAAACCTGAATTGCTTCACCAACTTCTATCTCAAGGAACCATCTATCTACAAACTGAACCACCAGTTCCACTCCTGAAAAGGAAACTCGATATCCAGATGCGGACAAACTTATGACTTCTCTGAAGACATCTAGAAAATCTCCAACAACTCAAGAGCATACTATCGCAAGTCACTTTTGCAATCAACTCAGCCTAATATCCAAAGAAACTGCTCTCTCTATCAATCAGAACAGCTGATGCTATCCTAGCCACTTCACCGAAGAAAAGAAATCCATACTGCAGCTTCTGAACTCCACCTTCAGAAAAACTACTCAACCAAAAGACTTCCTGCCAATAACGAACACTCCGAGCTGCTCCGCTAACACCAAAGCCAAAGAAATTCCCAATCCAAAGCTCTTCGAGAAACTCGGACCTCAAAACAAACAGAACACACTGCAGGACTCAGCCACATCACCAAGCAGACTCACTTCCTTATTCTTTTTCCAAAGAAACATCTTTGGAAATATCCATAGTCACTGCATCTCATCACGCAGCTACTACTTCCTAAGGTATCAAGATACCATCACTAATCTTGCTTCTGCCCAACCGACATATCCAAACTCAACTCATCCAACTCTGCACTTCAAAGATGAACTCCGAACCTTAACTGGTTTCCTTCAGAGATCGATGAAGTATTTACACCAAGAAAAACTCACTCAAGACGGTATTAGGTCTACAGTCCCGACAAATACACTTCCAACCACATACATTCAAACTCCAACCAATGGTAGTTGTGTTACACACACTACTACCTCATCAACCTTTATAACTTATATTGGAAAACCTGAACAGGTATCCCAACAAATAGGTAGAAACAATTATATATATATATATATATATATATATTAAAAATACAAATACGCTCTCTCAAGATAAACACCATTCCAGAGACTAGGTATTCTCTCAACCTAGTGCTTTGATACCAAGTGAGACGACCCGACTTTTTCTTCACAAAAAGTCGTATCATCCTTAAGAAAGAAAGGGATAGAAAAGAGAAGAGAAAGAAGAGAAAGAAGAAACAACACTAGAATCTCAACAGCAGAACGAATAAATTATATTAATAACATAAGTATTACATAGTATACAACAATTATCAGAGTTTCACAGACATTACAACACATACTAGACAGTTGTAAACACCTGTCTAGTTATTACAACTCAATCACAATACAGAAGACACTCAGAGATACCAACACAACGGAAAACTATATAACTATATGCAGAAGCCTCCTGCTCCATTGCTCCTCCATAATTCGTCAAAGCTAACCTGAATCCCTTGGCTACTCGTAAAAATTTGAGTACCCAAGAGTTAAAGAAAAACAGAAATAACTCCGGGTCAAACATGGATCTGGTGTGATTAACAGGTTAAAGTTGCTTAAATTTTGACAAACCTTTGAAAAGAAAAGGTATCACGTAAGACTTCCCACACATAAACATGGAAAAGTTTTTACCTTACGCTAACCAAAACATTTGATAGGAAATCCAGTGATATTATAATAGTGTCTAGGGTTTTCATGTAAAATATAGAAATAGCTGGAATGCTTACATCTCACGTTCCAACATAGTTGGGCACAACTAATACGTACGACACTTATTGGATTTTGAATTCCATCAATGGCAGGGCTACTGGGGTACCGCCTGCCACAATACGTGGCCAAGATCACCGTACCGAGGAGTACGCTCGCTCCCCTGCAACACAAAGCCGGAACCATTCCTTACATAACAGTTCCTAACAAGACCACCCTGCAGTTGTGATCAACAACCGCACCACTAAGTCGAAATAAAGGGACATCTAGACAGGGGTAAATCTCATTCTCAAGTGGGGGCTACCACGAAGCCTTGCTGCACCTCCCCTGTTTTAGCCATTCCTGGTTGATGAGGCTTGAGGCTACAATTACCTTTATAGGACATATTACTTAGAATGCTCATCGTCCACCTGACGATGTTCTGAAAGCATTCAATCCATTCAAGTTCGTTTCGGGTTCGAACGAAACAGAAGGCATTATCTCGTTACACTCATTTTGGAATCACCCTCAGAGTCAACGATGATAACCCTTGCACTCTGAATCTTTATCTTCACTTCAGATTCACGACCTAACGTTAATTTGGATCGATGTGGTTTTCGGATATCCAAATATGGAAACCCGATCCCGGTCTCATCGAAATCCAAAACGTGTCTTTTAAGGCCAAGTTGTTTTAAAGTTTAAAACAATTCAATTTATTATCTGTATACACATATAGATAATTCGCAACACAATAGATAATCAACCTTATCATTACCAACAGATAATTCATATCATAATCAGATAATCCATATTATCATCCAAATGCAACCAATGCATCCATATCATATAACATTACTCATCTCATAACTGAGATTACAAACCATACATGACAACTAATACCAATCATCAAACATAAGCAATGTTCTAATGATCACACCATCTATAATTAATTTAAAATGTATTAAATTAATTACCTAATCTCTAATTAATTTAAAACGAATTAAATTAATTACTTCATCATTAAAATTCTGCTTATCGTAATCATCAATTGATTATAGATCAATTAATAAATCACCATCTCATTATTCTTCCAATTAATCATTTCAGATTAACAATTCCCTAATTACAATAAGTAATTAGCTTATAAATTAATTACACAAGTTAATTATACTTAATAATTAACCTTTAATTACTTAATCAATTAATTAACTAAAGTTAATTATAATAATTCTTTATTAATTAATTACCTCATTTATTGATTATTCCTTAATTAATCAATTCTAAATTAGATCATTAATTTTATTAATTAATGATTTCTAATTACCATTTAATTAATCTCTTTATTTAAAATTAATAACATTAAGTAATTAACTTCCCTTAATTACTCATCCCATAAATTAATTACTCTTAATTAATTATCTCCATTAATCCCTTGATTAATTTCAAAGTAATTTAATTTACTTCTATAATAAATATCTTTAATTACATCCAGTAATTATTAATTACTTGCTTCCCTAAGTAATTACAAACCCATTAATTACAAAAGGTAATTATCAAATCATTAAATGTTTAAATTAATTAAACTTAATAAATTAATATAAACTAATCACATTAAAGCAATTAATTACATTAAGTAATTAACTCATTAATTACTTCCTTAAAGTAATTAAACTTAAACAATTTCAAAAATGATTAATATTAATTAATTATTAAAATTAATCATATTAATTAATTATTAAATAATCTTAAGTTAATGACCTTCATTAACATTTCTTAATTACTTAATTAATAATTAACTTACATAAATCATTATTAATTATCAATTAATTAATATTTGATTACTATTTAATTAATCTTTAATTATAAATTAATTAAGCGTTAATTACAATCTTAATTAATCATTAATCACTTGATTAATAAATCTTAATCATTAATTAAAATTTATTTAACAATTCTTAATTATAGATTAATTAACCCTAATTAATTAATCTCAATTCTAATTAATAAATTAAAAGTCCTTAATTATTTAATTTACCATTCCATATTATTAATTTAATAATTAATTAATTATTCATCTTAAATTAAATTAATTATCTAATTAATTCAATTCATCAAATTTCATTTATCCTTTAGATAATATTTCTTACTTAATTAAGTATTTAAAAACAAATTTGATTTTGAATTAAATATTATTTAAACTTCAATTTAAAATTTAAGATTTTTAAAATGAATACAAATTTTAACTCAGACAAGATTTTAAAAACAATTCAAAACCTCTATTTCTTATGTTAAAAGAACATTTACTTTATAAAATAAGTTTTAAAGAGTTTAAATCCCAATTTAATTTAAATTCAAATCAATTTTCAAAAATTACTTTTAAATTCCAAAAATGAAATACAGCCTGAACCTTAATTACATATTTAAACTTAAATTCTTGAAAGCTTACCTTCATAAATCTTTAAATCATTTAACCTTTCAATGTAATTAAATGATTTAAATTTAAACTTATTTTATTTTAAAAACTGAAGTTCAAATTTAATTCCAGATTTAAAACCCAAATTTAAACTCATTTTAAATTTCTAATTTAAAATTGAAACTTCCAATTCAAACCCAAAGCGCACATATGCTTTTAAACTTATGAGTTTGAAATCAAATTTAAATTTAAAAACATAAATGATTTTAAATCTCAGACAATCTAATTTAAATCTTATTCAAATTTCAGATTTTAGAAACCCAGTTTAAACTTCAACTTGCAATTTAAACTTTACCTTTAAATTTAATAACAGAAAACAGTTTCTGTTTTTATTTGAAAACAAACTAAAATTTTAAAAATTCAAATTATTTCAAAAAACCCAGAATTCTAACTTATTTAAATTCATATTTAAATTCAAGGTTTAAATCCTAAGTTCAAATTTAAGTTTACATTTTAAAGTCCTACTTTTAAAATTAAAACAGGAAACAGGTTTCTGTTTGTTTTTATTAAACCTGTCACAAATAAAATGCTCGAGCCAACTCAAAAAAAACTTCAAGTCTGATCCCCCCTTGCTTCGAGTTGAACTCAAATTCCCCCGAGACAATCACGAGCCATCAACCTGCAACCATCTAAACATTCACCAGCATCCCACTTCCTCTGTGCACATGCACAGCACCTCCGGCCATCATTGGCCAACTTCAAGACCTCCCCACTATCGTTACTCAACTTCTCAGGCCATCCAACAAAAATCAAATTGACATAAGCAAGAATTCAAAATCGAGATATATTTCCAAACCTGGAAACGTACAGTACCAAAACGACCCAACCTGTCCTCACCTCCCCTTACCGCCACCGGCCACCGTAGACTCTGCGCTTCCGGTGATGACTTCGACATCCCATCCCCTTCCAGAAACCAAAACCCCTAGCCACTCGATCAATTACCAATGTCGAAAAGTTCAATTCTTCAAGCCATAGGAAATACTAGGGTCCTGAACTGTAAAACCCAATCTCAACATCAAAAACGAATTTCAACCTAATCTAAGAATTTTCCCAATATCTCTGATCATTACACCATCACTAGAAGAAATTTCAACCCAAACGATCATCAAAATCAACAGAGCTTACCTAATTTCTAAAATACAGAAATGTTTAAACTGCTCTCTGTATATGGTATTAAAAATTGAAATTCTTCTTTTAAAAATCATAATTTTGGAAGTAGTTTTGATTCATAATCCTGAAACATAAATTCATAAAGAATGAATTTTCATCCTATGCCAATTGTTGCTCTGTTAATTTAATTTCCAGGTTACAAATAGTTTTATTTAACTTATATAAAATTTAAAACTTACCTTATCCTAAAATAAACAAGTTTTATTCAACAATTTAAATCATAACAGCAAAAAGTTGAAAGAAAAGAATTTAAGGATCAAATAGGAGTTTGGGATTTGAAAAACAGACATGCAATAGTTATCATCATGTACACATGCATATATTCACAGGTGTAAATATTCACAGCAATTTCATATATATTCATTTCTAATTAAAAAAAACATTGTAACAACTTTTACCAATTTAATAAATTTTAAAAAAATGAGTTACTCACTTGTTTAATGATGCAGACAGAGCCCAGTTTTTTTTTTTAAGCATGCAGAATACCCTTTTTAATTTGCTTGAATGCCTTTAAAACTATCCTGGTTGCCACTTGATTAATTACAAGCTTGCATGCATGCTCCAGTCACACAAGAAGATGCAGGCCCTTGCTTCCAGATTTTGAAAAGAAATGCAGACCTTCTGTTTGAATTCCAGATCTAAAAGAAAATGCAGTTTTATTGCTTTGTTTGTTGTATGCAAGTTTGTTTGCATTATTTTTTTTTCTTCAGTTTTCAGTTTTACAAACTGACATGCATATTTGCTTTTGGAAGAGGGGAATGTAGATTTTAAGATGAAAAGTTTGATTTTTGGAGAGGTGGAAAAAGTTATGCAGATTTGCATGTTTGTTTATAGAAGTTGATATGAAATTTTTGAAGAAGGAAAGAAATGGTTTTGAAGAATATTTAGAGGAAAAGGGGTTTCAGCTGAAAATTCTTAGATGAAAACAAAGAAAGGAAAAAAAATGAAAAGATGCAAGTTTTAAATATCGTCTTTATGATTTATTTTTAAAAACAAAGAAAAACAAAATTTAAAATGACACATGTCTCAATTTTACACTTGTCATTTTAAAATGATATTTAGTTTACATTTGTTAGTTTAGGCTTTAAGATACTTACACTTGTTAATTTAAGTAATTAGTATTTTTAATTATGTGTTAAAGAAAGTTTAACTTAGTTAATTAGTTTTAATATTTAGTTATGTATAGATAAACAATTAAAGAATAAACCAATTATAGTTATAAATAAAAACAATATACAATTTAATCATTTAAATAATATTTTTAATCATTTTAAATAAATTTATGAAAGAGGTTATAACTTATTTGTTGTTTAAATAAATAAATGTTTCATATTTTAAATTGTATTTTAAATTTCATATTAAATTTAAAAATCACATTTTATAAATCAAAATTTTAAAAACAATAACACAAGCATTTTTTGCAACTTATTTTAATATTCAACTTAAGTCAAAATATAATTTAAACAAATAAAACATTTGTCTAATATATTTAAAATCATTTAGTTATTTTATTGATTAGTTTTGAAAAGCTTAATTCAAAAATAAATCACAATTCCCAATTTCAAAATATTAAAATTATAAAATTTGATACACTAATTACATTTAAAACCAAACTAATCTATTTAATATATATATAAATAGATATACATATTATAAATAGAAAACAGTTTATTAACTTATTAAAAATAAATTCACCAATTAAATATTTAATAAAAGAAGATTATTAAATCAGATCAAATTTATTAACAAAAGTTATCAAATTAATTTAAATTTAAACACAGATTATTAAATTTATATTGCCATAAATTCCGGGATATTACACTCTTATGCAGATTTACGAGAAAGGAGAAATGGAAGAAGGAAATGGAAGAGGAAATCTCCATGGAAGAGCACCACAACTAATGGAAATGCTCGACCCACTACCATGAGGAACACGAGCCGACAAGCTAATGCTTGTAATCAACATGTTGATGCCAATGTGATCGCTGGAAATCCATCCGTAGATATGGAGACGATGTATCAGTTCTTTGTTGGTTTGATGCAAGCTGGAGCTGCTGGTGGTGTTGCTAGAAACGTAGATGGAGATGATTATGTGGCTCTAGTTGGAAATAATTATGTTTTGCTGAGTAGAGATTACACTAGCTTGGGTAGGAAGCCATTCTTTAGAACGGAGAGTGTCGTAGAGGTTCAGAATTGGTTATTGCATTGTGAGCATATATTTACTGATTTGGGATTGAATGGTGGACAAAAGGGGAGTTTGGCCTCTAAACAGCTGCAGTGGTCAGCACTATATTGGTGGAATAGTGTCACTGTAGGAGTTCTGGAAGAGCGGTTAACTTGGGCTGATTTTAAAACGATATTTGACCAGATGTTTGTATCTGAGTTTATTAAGTCTGAGCTAAAGAGGAAGTTTATAGATTTAGTGCAAGGAGATATGCCAGTAGTCGAGTATGCTGCTAAGTTTGAAGAGCTCCTCGATATGGATATACTGTTACAGATAGTGACATCAAAAGGAATGAGGGGTTCATTCGGGGATTGAGGCGCGATCTTGCTAGAATGACCATAACACATGTCCATGATCCTTATAATATAGTGGTAGTGATGGCCATTTACCATGAGGAATTACTAGTTGTGTTTGCTAAAGAGAAGTCAGTGGAAACTTAGGGTTCTTAGGGGAAGAAAAGGAAGTTCTTTAAAAAGAAGGGAGCCTAGAAGAGAGATATTGCTAAGAAGTAGAAGGCTGAGGTAGTTTGCTATAAGTGTGATAAGAAGGGTCACTTTGCTAATGAATGCCAGTCAGGAAATGGGAAAAAAGCTGTAAGTAAGAAGAATGTGAAGTGCTTCGACTATGATCAAGTTAGGGAGGACAAAACAATTTTTTTTTGCCATAGGACCAGTTATGCCTACTGTAGATGATAAAGGAACGACTGTGATGGAAGGTACTCTTTTGATTTAGAGTACTCTAGTTAGAGTACTTTTTGATACCGGTGCATCACATTCATTTATATCTTGGTGTTTAGTTGATAGATTATGTTTAGAACCCATCTTCTTATTACTTCCTTAAGGGTTGCGAATCCAATAGGAGGGTATGCAACTCTAGGGTTGAGATGTGACCATTTAGAGCTTGACTTATTGGGTCATAAGTTTGCATGTAGTTTGTATGTTATTAATTTGTAGATATTGGAATCATTTTGGGTATGGATTGGTTGGGCAGGTATAAGGCTAGAATATTTTGATAGGATAGGGAAATATCACTAAGAACCCGAATAGTCATAACCAAGTGATATTCTCAGTAGAGAATACCGACCAGATTGTTAGTGCTACGCTTAATGCTATGGACGTAGGAAATGAGTTAAGTCGGGTTTGGGTAGCAAGAGAATTTGCAGATGTGTTTGAGCTAGTCACTGGACTACCACCGAGAAGAGCTGTTGAGTTTAGAATAAATCTTGTGCCATGAGCTGAACCTGTAAGTAGACCACCTAGCAGGATGACACCAACTGAGATGAAAGAATTGACGGTGTGGCTAGTGAATCTAGAATAAAGGACTTTTATTAGACCAAGCAGCTCACCTTAGGGAGAGGCCACGGTGTTCGTGAAGAAACCAAATAGGTCATTGAGGACGTGTATCTACTATCGTAAGTTGAACGAGAGGACAATTGAGAATAAGTACCCTTTGCCAAGAATAGATGATCTGTTTAATCAGTTGAGTGAAGCCAGAGTGTTTTACTAGTTGGACTTGGCGATAGATTTCCATCAATTAAGAGTGGAGGAGGATAGTATTCCTTTGACAACATTTCAAACTAAGTATGGTTCATATTAATGGTTGGTGATGCATTTGGATTAACGAATGCACCTGCTATCTTTGTGGATTTGATGAACCGAGTTTTCTAAGAGCATTTGGATAGGTTTGTGTTAATGTTTATAGATGACATTCTAGTCTACTCTAAGGATAAGAGAGAGCATTAAGTTCATCTTTGAGTAGTACTTGAGATGCTGAGGCAGAATCAGCTAAAAGCGAAGTTTACCAAGTATCATTTCTAGAAGAAAATGGTAAAATTTCTTGGTCATGTAGTTTCTGAGAAAGGATTGTCAGTCGATCCAGATAAGATTGAAGCCGTGAATAATTAGAAGAGACTGGAAATAGTGACTGAGATCAGGAGTTTTCTTGGAATTTCTTGCTACTACCGGAGATTCATTAAGGATTTCTCATGAATAGCAGCACCCTTAACTAAGCTAACCAGGAAGGATGTGAAATTTGTTTGGTCTGACAAACGTGAGGAAGCATTCCTTAAGTTAAAGCATTTGTTGACCAATGCACCCATGTTAGTAGTTCCAGATGGAAACCAAGTATTGGTGGTGTATACTGATGCATATGGAACTGAATTACGAGCAGTGTTGATGTAGATTGGTAAAGTAATTGCCTACGCATCCAGGAAGCTTAGCTCGCATGAAGTTAGATACCCTACTCATGATTTGGAGTTGACAGTTGTGATCTTCACAATGAAGATTTGGGGGCATTATCTCCTAAGGGAGAGGTTTGAGCTTTATATCGATCATAAGTCTTTATGGTATCTATTCTCTCAAAAGGAGGTTAATGTGAGGCTGCAGTGGTGTTTATAGATTTTGGCTTGATACGATTTTGGTATAGAGTATCCACTAGGAAAAGGTAATAAAGTGGGTGATGCTCTTAGCAGAAAACATCAAAATGTGGTGTTGGCTACGTTGGTGGAGTGGAATGATTTAGAAGCTTTGGTCAATTGTGTGTGCAATTAAGATCGACTGCTGGTTCTAGTCAGAGTTCCGCCAGGTTGTCTTGTTTAGAAGTTCGACCGATATTGATTGAAAAAATTGCTTCTAAGTAGAAGGAGGATCCATTATTGGCTGAGAGAATCGAAAGGCATGAGGTTGGAACTGAGATGATGATCTAAATGATTTTAACCTTTACCAGAAAGGATGGTTAAGAAAAAGGGACACTTGTGTGTTTCGAATGTGGAGGACTTAAGGAAAGAAGTTCTTGGAGATTGTCATTGGTCAAGTTCATGATTCATCTTGGAGGGACCAAGATGTATCAGGATATGAAGAGGAGCTTCTACTGGGAAGGCATGAAGAGGGATGTTGGCTTGTGGGTTAAGCAGTGTGCAAACAGTCAACAAGTGAAAGTTGAACATCAGAAACCGAGTAGGTTGCTTCAGCCTTTAGAGATTCCATTTTGGAAATGGGGTTCAATATCTATGGATTTTATAGACGGGTTGCCAAGGTCAAATAGAGGTAATGAAAGTATACAGGTTATGGTGGACAGATTGACCACGAGTGCCCATTTTATTCTAGTTAAGTCAACTAGAATGACACCTGTTTTAGCTAAGTTGTTTCTGAAGAACATACTTAAACTGCATGGAGTTCCTAGTAGTATAGTCAATGACAGAGATGCTTTGTTCACTAGTGAATTTTGAAAGAGTCTACAGGAAGTGATGGGCACCAAGCTTAATATGAGTACTTCCTATCACCCTTAGACCAGTGGGCAGACAGAGGGAGTTAACAAGTACTCGAGGATCTTCTGAGAGCTTGTGTATTGGACTTTGGAGGATCTTGGGAAGATCACCTACATTTGGTTGATTTTTCCTATAATTATAGTTATCAGACTAGTATAATAATGGTGCCTTTTGAGGCTTTTATGGAAGACCCTACAAATCACCAGCATGTTGGTTCGAGACTTGAGACGGATTAGACTTTGGCCAGATTTGGTTAGAGAGGTGTTAGAAAAGATTGAGTTAATCCGAGGAAGGATGAAGGAAGCTCAGTCAAGCCATAAGAGTTACGCAGATAAGAGGTGTAAGTATTTAGAATTCTCAGTTAGAGATAAGGTTTTCGTTAAGGTATCACCAATGAACCGTGTGATACGATTTGGAAAGTCGGGAAAGTTTGCCCCAAGATATGTAGGTCCATTCCATATTATAGAGAGGATTAGAAAATTCGCATACAAAATATAGTTGCTGAGCAGTATGGCAGGTGTCCATAATGTATTTCATGCATCTCATCGTCGAAAGTATGTGCCTGACCCTGAGACTGCTATTCCTCCGAAAGGGTTGGAAGACTTAGTAGTAGAGCCTAATTCAACTTTTGTTAGACAACCAGTTCAGGTTGTAGCTAGACATGAGAAAAGATTAAGGAATAAGACTGTCAGTTTAGTGAAAGTTCAATGGAGCGACAACAAGAAGGACTATATTTGGGAGACAGAGGATAGGATTAGATATACTTATCCTGATCTGCTTTGAGGGTTTGTCTATATTATATTTATATAGATAGTTACTAGTCAGTTAGACTAGTATGGTTGTTAGGAGTTGTTCAAGATGATTGTTATGTTCGGTATTTAGTCCTTATTGAATTTCAAGGACGAAATTCTTTAAGGAGGAGCCTGTAACATCCCTAATTTTTGATAAATATTCTAGAAATTTAATTAGATAAATTAAATAGAATAATGATGATGAGGGGATTGAGATTTGAATAAATTATATAAAGGGCCATGCTTAAAAATTAAATAAATGGGCTTTAAATTGATTTAAGGGTTAATTAGTTTACACATGGGCATATTAGTAAAATAGCCTCTTTATAATACACGGCTTTATACATCTCACTCTTGTCCATTCACGTTCCATTTTTCATTTTCACAAACGCTAATCTAAAACCTAATAGCCGACCATTACCAAGGAAGAAAGGAGGAAAATTTATCTAAAGCTAGGAAGGATTAATCAACAACAAATTTCAAATTCCTTATCATACCTAAAGTGAATAATGATTTCATACCATCTCTATTCTATTCTATGGTTATATATGCTTTTTCAAACTTATGATTAAATTCATTTTTATGATGATATGAATGATGATATCCTTGAATAATATTATGTTTGATTTATTTTAATTCATTTACATATGAATTTGTACGGTTTTGATGTAAAACCGAGAGTTTGAGATTTTAGAATGCCATGGAAAATTTTTGTGTTAAGAAAACATAATTTTAAAGATGAGTTCATATTTTCAAAATTTTTTGAGTTGTAGAAAATTTATTATAAATTTCTAAAGGGAATAAGATATAATTGGGTTCAAAATTTATTTCGAGTATTTCAGGAAGAAATTGGGTTTGAAATTTTAATATGGTTGATTACATGATAAAGTTGAATTTCTATGATTTTTGGAGATTTTCCCCAATTGATTTACTAGGAAAAATAAATTATTTCAAGAGAAGGACTTATTTGTAACTACCTACTTTGTTAATAGAAGGGCTTAAACGTTATAATTCCTTTGATTTAGATCTGATTAAATGCAGCAGTTATCTTTGAAAAGTATTTGAAATATCTTATGGAAACCAATCAAAGATTTACAAATAAGTAAGTGATTTTGAAGCAATTACTAAAAGTAGATATGTTTTAAAGAATATTTTGATACCATCGAAAGGTAACATTGGTTTCGAAAGCAAATATTTATCAAGAACTTCGAAAGGTATGTTTATTATGTTTTGAAAAGAAGCTTATTCTTTCGAAGGAGGTCATCCAGAGGTTTCGAAGGTGATGTTTCAAAGTTTCAAAACAAATGAGCCACTCTCACCTTAAAAAAGGAAATACCGTGGCATAACTAAAAATTTTAGAAGTACTGCTTCTTCATTTACTTATTCACATTGTAATTAACCCATAATAGTACTTTGGAGAAGGGCGGAATAACTAGTTAGGTTGACCCAGTAGCGAATATAACTTAAGAAATGTTAAACTTAAAGATATTGGCAGGGGCCAATAGGTTCGTAGTAAGCCCATGAAAACTGTGTGTAGCAATAGATACCGGCAGGGACTAATAGGTTCATTGTCAGCCTATGAAAACTATGTTTTGATACTGGCAGGGGCCAGTAGGTTTGTAGTCGGCCCATGAAAGCTATATCCGGATTAATATATTGACAGTTAGTCAGTAGGTTCCTAATTAGCTCATGAAAATTAGGATAGGAGAAAAGAAATTGGAGTTACCAATAGGTTCTTAGTATTCCATGAAAATTATGAAATCAGTTAGATATTCAATAAGCATTTAGTAGGTTAACAGTAACCCTTAAAACTATACTTGAGACATACAGTCACAATGAATGAGGATGGGTAATCTAGATTTGATTTACTTGTTTTGCATATCATCATAAATTTTTTGAAATACTATGTTTTTACCATTGTGGATGCAGGAGCATAGTATATGGTTATATAAATGTTTTAGGATACTAGTGAGGGAAAACTCATTCCACTAAGCAGCGTGGTCTCACTAGATATCTAAATGGTTTGAGATGGTAACACTATGCCACAAAGTAAATCAGATGACAGCCATTACACAACATAAGGTAGATTTTCTGTTATCCCAATATTTACCATTGTTTCATGCAACACATGATAAAACCATATGTTGTGTTCATAACTCCTGAAAACTCAATTTTCGTACTTATTGCTCAGACAACATTTTATCTATTTTTTTATTAAAGTAATAAAAAAATTTAGTTTTGGCTCAGTCTTTATTTTGGTTTCTCTCTCATTTATTTCATGGCCGTTGGTTCTTTTAATTATTCCCCCTCTTTCAATTTTCATTCCTCTGTTATTTTTCCTCCATTTTCGTTCCCCTCTTTCTTTCTTTCCACTTCTTCTCCTTATAATCTAGAATCTAATCGTTCAATGGTCGAGTTGTAATCTCGAATCTAATCTAATCTCGGCAGCTACTCATCTCGAATGTAATCTCGGTAGAACCCAAATCTCGGCGGTGAAACCCTAATAGCGACGATGAAACCCTAATCGTTCAATGGTCGAGTTGTTCAATGCTATACTAATTTGGTACGCATATCAATTTTTCCTCTTTGTAGTTTTATTTGAACTCGATCACTTTTAAAGCTGATGATGATATGGGTATATAGGAATCAATTTCCTATATTTTTGAATTGAAACATTCAAACTTGACATTGAATTTTGACAATTTGGTTATTGATTTCTAGTTAAAAAATATGCTTTCTAGCTTGGTCTAGTTGATATATATGTTCGATATATTTGAATATACTTTGAATTTGGTATAAATTTTGATTTTGATTTTGAACAATTCAGTATGATGGATTTGCTAGTAACGTTCTAATTATTTCGATAGTTCATTAGTAGAAATCCACATGTACATTATCTTATATTGATTATTCTTACCTATTGTGATTATTTAATAGTTCATTAGTAATTAACTGATGTATGCTTAATTAACTTGAATGCATTCAACTTGGATTATATTATGCTAAGTTCTTGTTTACATTTCAATGGTTTGGTTAGTCATCGTTTTGGACTTCAATTAGTCATGCTATTTGGCTGTTGATTCTTATGTTAATCCTTGCCTTGTTGAAGTTATGTATACATATATACATGTATACATCCTTGTCTTGTTAAAGTTATGTATACATTGTATACATCCTTGCCTTGTTTTCTTTGATTCCTTTGATGCTTATGTTGGCTGTTGGTACATTCATGCATTTGAGTTGCTTTCCAAACCTATAGTCTTCTTGCTTGTTTGTATATCCGTTGGGATCAGTTTGTACTTATACTTGTTGATGTTTTTGGTTTGTTGAACTTATACTTGTCACCTTTTGGACTCGTGGCTTTGAGTCTGGACTTGTAGATAGCCTTGTTATTTTGAATCTGGAATTATGGCTGAACCATACTAGATGTTTCATGTTTGTACATACATAAATATGTGTCTATATATATATATGTGTGTGTATGAACAGCTGCTTGTATGTTTAGGCTTGTCATTGCTGGACTTGCGGTTGAACTTGCACTTGAACTTGCTCATATGTGTGAACAGATGCTTGCATTTATAGTGTTGGTTTATGAGTTGTTTGTATATACTTGTATATACTTAAGCTTGAACCAATTCAGTTCTCAACCATCTATGAATATGCTTGTATGTATACATATATATGTGCAACACATCCATGTATGTACACACATACATACATGCATATGTATGTATATATGTGTGAATGTTTGTATATACATACATATTTGTGCATGCTTTGTACAGCCTTGCTCATGCTTTGTTTAAAACTGATATGTGTTGCACCTTTGTAAAACTTCCAGGCATGTACTTACATACATATGTGTGTGTATATGTGTTACTGTTTTTAAACCATTTTGAATTTTTACACACATATTTATTTCCATGCTTCAACTTAGATATTGTGATGCTTTCATGCCACATTTCTTGTTTAACCCTTTATAAATTTAAACTCTTAAGTTGCATTATTCATCTCTGAACTATTTGTATCCTGCCTTGACTTGTGTGAGCCATTGTCCTTGTGTTATTCTCCAAATTCATTTGAGATTATAAATAGCACTCTTCTGTTACCTCAAGTATATGTATACATATACACATGTATGTGTATATATATGTACTGCTATGTGTGTTATACTATTGTATTTTGTTGTTGTTGTCTCTAGCCAATTGTTATACTCTATGCCTTTTCCATGTCCAATATACTTGTATACATATATAGACACACACACACACACTTGTGTGTGTGTGTGTGTGCATATATGTGCACATAGCTGAAATGTATGTACTTGTATACACCTGTATATTTTGGTTTTGATTTTGGCTTGTATATGTATATTTTGGTTTTGGCTTTTTTTTATATGAAATATGATTTCATATATACTTGTGTATTTTGGTTTTGGTTTTGGTTTTGGTTTATACATGTATATTTTGGTTTTGGTTTTGGCTTTGCCTTTGTGTAACAACCTTGGTTTTGTTGATTACTTGGAATTTAATTATACTGGTGGTTACAATTTAATAATGGAGAAATAAAAAGAAATTGAAGATTTAAAATTGTTTATTTTGAATAAACATTAAATTTGGAAAGAATAAAATAGAGTTAATATGATAATGTTGGTAATAAATGGTGAAAGATGGAAATATGTTAATTTGTGATTTATTGAATTACATAGAAGATAAAAAGAATCAACTCTATAATAATTTGTTGAAATAAATGTAAAATATTGGAAACAAAGTTTTTAGAAAAAAAAAATTATTGTGCTATTTTGGATGAAAATGAGCATTATAGGATTTTAATTTGATAAGGTGCAATAATTTTGCAAATTATTGCCAAATATTGATTTTTGTAAATTTTAGGGAAGTAATAAAATTTAATATGTGTATGTTATAAATAAAAAGATGGAATTTTGTTTAAAAATAATATTTGAAGGGTAAAAATGATGTTAATATGGTTATTTGAATTTAATTATGCAAGAAAATAATTTTTGTGAAATTTTTGGTGTTAAAAATAGTATTTGTGTAAATTATAGTGTAAATTGTGTATTTAGTAAAAATAAGAGTTTTAATAATGAAAAATAATTTTTATAGATAAAATTATCTTGTATTTGTTGTAAAGTATTTTATTAGACAGAGAAATATGATTGTATAAATTTATTGTGTTGAAATCTTGTTAATATATGTTATTTTGGTTCGTTTATACAAGTGTATATGTGTTTAAGTGATAATTAATTAACAAATTCATTTTTGTTAATGGGTCTAAGCCCATTTAACTAAACTAGCCTGAAGAAGAAAGTCTTTCTTCTCAAAATAATGTACGTACAGCAGAAAACAAAAGAAAAGAGAAAACAGGAAAACATTCTTTCCTCTTTCAAACCTAGCCTCAAATCCACCAAATTCTTCAATTATTTGCTGAAATTAATCAAACTAAGGCATTATATTCAGGTAATTGCTACAAAAACCCATAGCTAATTTATCAAATTTTAATTTAGCAAAATTTGATTGTCTGTAATTGGGTTTTTCTTGGTTGCATGTCTTTGTTCTATTTTTATACGGTTTCCTGAAGCTTGTTCTAACTCAAAGCCTTCATCTTTCTTCAACTTTGCTCGAGTTTGCTCTTCTATTTCCAAAGGTGAGTTTATTAACTCACATTTCTAGCTAGATCTTGGCTGTAATTGCAAAGATAAGAAAGAAATCGTTTACTCTAATTATACCTAATGTTTACTTTGTATGATTGCTGAAATATAATACAGATGCGCTTTAGTAAAATAGCAATAACTTTCATGTTTCTTATCCGTTTGAGGTTAATCTTTTTTTGTTAGAAACTAGATTCAATAAGGAACGGTTTCGGTTTTGATCATTTCTCAAGATTTCGCATTTTTGATGACCTGAAATAGAATTGAAAATAAGGGTATAATTCTGTCTTTTACTAAATTTCCTGAGTTTGAATTCGAAATTGATTCAGCCATATCTTTTTCGTTTTTATTCAGAATTCAATAATTTTTAATGTTTTGGAATCCATGATTTATATGTGACAGCTTTCTTGTTGAACATATTTGCAAATTTTGTCCAGAGATTGACTGAAATTCTACCACAAACTCTCAGCTCTGTCTGTTTGATAATTACATTGTCTAAACTAAATGCAGTTAGTAAATTAGATGTATCTTCCTCGTTTCTAATCAGATTTAGATAATTCTTGATGTTCTCAAAAGCGCAGACCATTTTCTAAAACTTTTGTGATTTGAGTTTTCCAAAATTTTATGGGTAAGATAGCCGAAACCTTATTTCTCTGCTGCTGTCCTAAGAATAAACGACAGCAACAGTGAATTTCAAATCTGAAAATTATCTTGGCCATATCTTTCACGTTTCTTATCCAAATTCAATAATTTTAGATGTTCCGGAAAGCTTAGAATATGTAATTAAAGTTTCATGTATTGATTTTTCTGAAATTTCAAAGTTAGCTTGGTCAAAATAACGTTTGTTTGTCGCTATCCCGAGAGCAAAACGACAACTATAACAATCATTGACCTAAGGATTGTAGTAGCTTATTTTTACTCTCACTCTTGTTCTATTTTGATGTTGTT
Source organism: Allium cepa (assembly GCA_030765085.1). Taxonomy (NCBI): domain Eukaryota; kingdom Viridiplantae; phylum Streptophyta; class Magnoliopsida; order Asparagales; family Amaryllidaceae; genus Allium; species Allium cepa. Next base: position 243,139,374 of record CM060944.1, read on the forward strand.
TTTAAGATTTTTTTAGAGCTATGATGCCTATCAACATGCTAGCTATATTTAGAGAATTTGAAAATCAAATTTAAATAGAATTTGGATTGATTTTGGGTTAAATTTGAATTGAATTCGTATTGAATTCAAGTTACCGTTCTTGAGTTATCTTTCTTGTTTTTCATTGTTTTCGAACACGGTTTTCACTAAACCATTTTGAAGTGATTTTTAAAATAAATGAACATTCCAAATTATTAATATATGGTATTTTAAAATTATTTTTCTAATATAAAATCTATTTATTTTTTTATAATAAAGGAAGTTCAAATATTGGTTTATTAATATTTTCGGGGAAAAAGTTATAAAACCTTGTTTTCTCTAGTAAACTATTTAAATATATAACATACACTTTTGCACTATGCGAACATATGAGAAAGAGAATTAAACGATTTAGTAAAACACGTGGTATGGGACATGTGCATTTACTATTTCGGTTAATTCCGGACTTATACGATCGAAACTATTCGGGTTATGATTTTTGAGTTACTTAGCCAAATTTGTGTCGGGTTTTTGAGATTATAATTCCTATATTTAGGAATTATCTGGGAAGGCCAATATTTGGCGAGTTTTATGGTTTAAGATTTCTACTTTGAGATTTATGGTTTATGAGGAACCATCACGATATATTCACTTGTCGATGAGATGAGACAAGTTACGATGCCATTTAATACTTATCGATGAAATGAGACAAGTATGGTGTCTCTTTATCACTCGCCAATGAGACTAGGCGAGACATAATTTTTTGAGTTTTATGATGTTCCTAGTGTGGCATCGACTAGCGGTTAGTAAATCGTTAAGTGCGAATGTGTGGTATGGGACACACGTTAACACTTTTTGGGTTCCTATCCGTGAGTTTGTGACACATTCACGATGTTTACCTAACAGAACTGCTTTGAGAGGTGTTAGCGACCTTGTCATAAGGACGAAGTGCTTTGGGAGGTGTTAGCGACCTTGTTAGGGCTGACAAAACGGCTTGGAGAGGTGTCAGCGACCTTGTCATGAGGACGAACTGCTTTGGGAGGTGTTAGCGACCTTGTCTGAGGCTTCGGCCATCTGAGTTTAGCACGTGCAGCATTGTTTCGGCATTGCAATCAGGGATTTGGCCAATCCGGGTTTTCTGAGTTTTCTGTTTTATTGCGATTTCACCATTTTAAGATGTTTTATTACATCAATACCTAGTGCAATATGAGATGTTATGTATATGGTGATTTCATTTATGATGTTTTGAACTCTTATTGAGTTCCTTGAGTTCTGAGTTTAGATGATTTCATCATTTTATAGGATGTTCTGGGTTTTTCCATTTTGGCGAGTTGAGACTTAGATTTATATACAATTATACCGAGTAGATGAGATATAACTGAATTTGGAGATTCTTCTATATTTGAGTTTTAAATCATCCTATATAAGAATGTTTTATGTTTGCCATTTTGGTGAGAGTTTGTATTGATGTTTCTCCTTTTGAAGAGATTTCATTCATGGAAACCATGTATACATTTTGGGATATCGCTGACGATATGAGGGGAATGTTTATATTATTTGAGTATTATTGTTGAGTTTACCTCTTTTGAGGCCTTTGTATACTTAAGTGACATTGTTTCACTTAAGTCATGAGTATGTGTTCTTTCTATTGCCTCTTCTCATTTGAGAAGAATTATCACCTTGTATCTCATGGTTCATATCATCGCCTATCCTTACTAACTGATTGTTTTAGCTAGACTGACCCGTGTATTTTATACTCGGGTTAGACCGAGTTGTTTCAGGTTAGATATCAGTTTCAGGACATAGCTTTGATGCATCTGCTTGAATATCAGCCTAGCACTTTTGTGTAGATTATATTTCTTTCCGCTTGACTCTGATGTATTTATATTTGATTCGATGTTTATAGTGTGGTCGAATACCACCTTTATTGTATTCATATTGTATTGTACTAAACATGTATCAGTGTATATGTATATATATGATGTTGATTACTGTTCTGTGATGTGCTTTACATTTAGTTATTGTATTTTGTTTTGATAGATCAGTTAGCCACCTATAGTTTTGGATTAAGCATCTACTGTGTATGTCGATCCATTGAGATAGAAAAGAAAAATCATAGTGCATTTATCGACGTATTTAGTAGATGTTTAAGACAAAGTTATAGATGGTCGTCCTTAACCAGCCCTATTCTCCGCTTTAGTAGACGGAATTACTCGTTAATTCTCTTTACTAAGGTGGGTCTCGGGGTGGGGCGTTACAGCATGGTATCAGAGCTGAATTCAAAACAAAATGTGATAAACACAGAACATAACATATATTACGGTACATCAAAGTACAATATAATTGTTACATTTTCCCTAATAACCGTGTCCTTAACTTTTTTTTTTGAGTCCTTTGGGGTAGATATAAGTTGGGAATATGTCTAGGAATATATTTTATTCCGTAGTATTCCATAATTGAACTAAAAATATCTTACCCTATGAGTAATCCTCGTCGTGATCGCTGTATTCGAGATTTCTTCAATATAGTTGTTTTACCCTCATTCGTATTGAAGGTGTTTGTTGAAGTTATATCATTTGATATTTCTCGTCTTGTTACTTCCTTGAGGATTGCAAATCCTATTGAGGGGATCCACAGTACTTGGCATGTTATGTGAGAATATTGAGGATGTTCCATGTAATTTTCTTTTCGTGCGAATTTTCACGTTATTTGCTATCTTGGGTTTGATGTGAATTTGGGGATGGATTGGCTTGCATGTTACCAAGCCCGAATCCTATGTTTTGAAAGGATCCTATACCTTAGTTATCATAATTCAGCTGATCTGTTATACTTGTTCTTTAAATTGTAGATGGTTAGTCCAAAGTATTTTTGATTGCTCTTGAGTCTCGAGATGAGGATGATGTATCTTGAATTCCTATTGTTTGTGATTCTATTGATGTATTTGAGTCCAATCCGGGTTAGCCACCCAAACGGGCAATGGAGTTCTGTATTGACCTCATTTCTGGTTCTTAGCCTGTAAGTCGTTTTCACACGAGGATGTTTACTAAGGAAATGAGTAAAGTAACAAAATTTAAATTGCAATTCTTTCTCATTCAAGATAAACTTATAAGAATAATTGGATTATTGTATTGGGACAAGCTAAGAGTATTTTGTAAAAATTAAATAAGAGGCATGTTTATCAGTAAGAAAATGATTTTGTGTTAGATTGTCCATCAAGTGCTTTAAGAATTCTGGTCGATGCGCCTGATCAACGTCATCGATAAGAATTTCCTAAACGCTATGTCGAGACATTCAGACACGATAAAAGTGAGTGGTAATAAGTAAAAGTTTGACAATAAATCAAAGTGAATTTGTGAACAGGTTTGTCTTAAACTTTGATGGTATTAAAATTTGTTGAAATGAAATTTTAGAATTCTTTTGAAAACAAGGTTGAGTTAATTATCAACTTTAATTAATTTTATATTAACAAAAATATGGAAATTAATTTGAGACTAGAGAAAATAGGATTTTAAATAGTTTGTTTATTTTAAAAGGCTAAAGTAAATAAGGTAAGGTATAATAAATAAATAGACGTGAGATACAATCCTTAAAAACTGTGAGAATAATTTTTAAATTTATATTTAAATCCAAAATTTATTTTTAATGAATGGTTCTCTCTTATTAATTGAAAAGATTAGTTATCTCTTTCAAAATGAATCTTTTAAATTAATAGTTTGAAAAGTTTATTTAGTGAGTTAATGAAAATATTTTCAAGTAGTGAATAGTTTCTTTTAAAAAGATAATTACTTGAAGTTATTTATAAAATTTGAATGGCTTAGCTTTCTTCAAGGAGGATCTTGAATAAATGATTTCACAAAAAGAGCATGTTTTGAAAATGTAGTTTGAATTTGGAAAGGTTTGAAAATTCAAATTTTAAAATTGGATTTAAAAGCTGAAATTTTATTTGAAAAAGTGCAATACTAAAACAGCGTTAACTTGAGATTCATCACTCCAAATGAGCTAAATCTTTTTGCAAATGAAATAGCTTTCAGTAAGCTATAAAGCTTCATTATACCACTTTAAAAGATTTTGATATTTATTGAATCTAAAATGTGTTTGAAAATTGATAGACATTTCTACCTTATTATGAAATTTTCAAGATTTAAGCTGAAAGTAAATTTAGCATAACTTTCAAACCCTAAACCAGATTTTGATGATCTTTATATTTCTGGAAAGCACAGACTTAGTGGAACAACTTTCATTTTATAAGTTTCGTCAGATTTTATGGTTTGCTATGTCAAAACCTGTCTTCTTTACAGCAGGGCTGAAATGAAAAAATGACTATTTCCGTTAATAGTGAATTGTAATACTTCTTATTTGTAAATATTAACTAATATCATCTAATTGAGTTAGTTACAGGTGAAATATGATAGTTGGACTATATTTTGAGCAAAAAGATTATATTTATAATTGAGCAAACTCGCTTTAAAATGCTAAAAAAAAGGTATGGATTCAGATTAAGTTTTCAAGTATTAGATTGTTGATATATGTTATGTTCCGACCTAATGGTCGATGTATATTATATAAATTATTTTTGTAATATTGCAAATGACCCTCCGTGCAAAGGAGACTCTACCGATTTTTTTCTAGAAATTTCTAACACTTAGAAAATTTGAGAAACGAATTTGAAAATTTTATGTGTTACAAACTAAACTATGTTTATAGAAGAACTAGAGAATAGACAACTCAAAATTTTTATTTATTCTAAATAAAGAGTAATTAAATTTAATTAAATTCTATGTAAGAAGCTTTGAGAAATTTTCAAGTGTTGAAAATTGAGAATTTAATTTTTGAAGATAATGTGTTTTAAAAAAAAATATTTGATTAGTAAAAGAGAGTATAAAAATCCATTCCTTGTGTTAACTTGCCTTTGTGCAATTATTTTACAACTTGCATTTGTGCAGCCGTATGAGTTAGGTGATATTTGGAGAAACCATCTACTCCTTATTGGGTTTTCTTTCCGTAATTTTTATCAATTTAATATTGGTATGACTCCCTTCGTAGTATTATATGCAAAGTCGTATCGATTATCATCTTGTAGGTTGGAGTCCGTGATAAAGCTGTGATTAAATAATGACTCTATTCGTGAAGCTTCTGAGGAATTGATCTCACCCGATTTATCTATTATGTTGTCTCCAAGTCGTGTTCTTGCTTCGAAGGTGTAATGCCTTCGAAATAAGAATATTCCGCTTGTAAAAATTCAATGGTCCACTTATCCAAATAACTACATTTGGAAAACCATAGAATTTATTGAGCTATATTTTTTGAGCTCTCTATTTTCTTGTATTGAGGGTGAGAAATTTAAACCCTATCTTATCCATCTTCTATTGCCGGATGAAAAGAATCGTGTTGAATACAACTCTTCTCTAGAAATTGCGAGGACGCAATTTTTATAAGAGGGGGAGTCTGTAACAACCTTGGTTTTGTTGATTACTTGGAATTTAATTATACTGGTGGTTACAATTTAATAATGGAGAAATAAAAAGAAATTGAAGATTTAAAATTGTTTATTTTGAATAAACATTAAATTTGGAAAGAATAAAATAGAGTTAATATGATAATGTTGGTAATAAATGGTGAAAGATGGAAATATGTTAATTTGTGATTTATTGAATTACATAGAAGATAAAAAGAATCAACTCTATAATAATTTGTTGAAATAAATGTAAAATATTGGAAACAAAGTTTTTAGAAAAAAAAAATTATTGTGCTATTTTGGATGAAAATGAGCATTATAGGATTTTAATTTGATAAGGTGCAATAATTTTGCAAATTATTGCCAAATATTGATTTTTGTAAATTTTAGGGAAGTAATAAAATTTAATATGTGTATGTTATAAATAAAAAGATGGAATTTTGTTTAAAAATAATATTTGAAGGGTAAAAATGATGTTAATATGGTTATTTGAATTTAATTATGCAAGAAAATAATTTTTGTGAAATTTTTGGTGTTAAAAATAGTATTTGTGTAAATTATAGTGTAAATTGTGTATTTAGTAAAAATAAGAGTTTTAATAATGAAAAATAATTTTTATAGATAAAATTAGCTTGTATTTGTTGTAAAGTATTTTATTAGACAGAGAAATATGATTGTATAATTTTATTGTGTTGAAATCTTGTTAATATATGTTATTTTGGTTCGTTTATACAAGTGTATATGTGTTTAAGTGATAATTATAATTAACAAATTCTTTTTTGTTAATGGGTCTAAGCCCATTTAACTAAACTAGCCTTAAGAAGAAAGTCTTTCTTCTCAAAATAATGTACGTACAGTACATTCCCATTCCCAGAAAACAAAAGAAAAGAGAAATCAGGAAAACATTCTTTCCTCTTTCAAACCTAGCCTCAAATCTACCAAATTCTTCAATTATTTGCTGAAATTAATCAAACTAAGGCATTATATTCAGGTAATTGCTACAAAAACCCATCTCTAATTCGTCAAATTTTAATTTAGCAAAATTTGATTGTCTGTAATTGGGTTTTTCTTGGTTGCATGTCTTTGTTCTATTTTTATACGGGTTCCTGAAGCTTGTTCTAACTCAAAGCCTTCATCTTTCTTCAACTTTGCTCGAGTTTGCTCTTCTATTTCCAAAGGTGAGTTTATTAACTCACATTTCTAGCTAGATCTTGGCTGTAATTGCAAAGATAAGAAAGAAATCGTTTACTCTAATTATACCTAATGTTTACTTTGGATGATTGCTGAAATATAATACGGATGCGCTGTAGTAAAAGAGCAATAACTTTCATGTTTCTTATCGGTTTGAGGTTAATCATTTTTTGTTAGAAACTAGATTCAATAAGGAACAGTTTCGTTTTTAATCATTTCTCAAGATTTCGCATTTTTGATGACCTGAAATAGAATTGAAAATAAGGGTATAATTCTGTCTTTTACTAAATTTCCTGAGTTTGAATTCGAAATTGATTCAGCCATATCTTTTTCGTTTCCATTCAGCATTCAATAATTTTTAATGTTTTGGAATCCTTGATTTATATGTGACAACTTTCATGTTGAACATATTTGCAAATTTTGTGCAGAGGTTGACTGAAATTCTACCACAAACTCTCAGCTCTGTCTGTTTGATAATTACATTATCTAAACTAAATGCAGTTAGTAAATTAGATGTATCTTCCTCGTTTCTAATAGGATTTAGATAATTCTTGATGTTCTGAAAAGAGCAGACCATTTTCTAAAAATTTTGTGTTTTGAGTTTTGCAAAGTTTTATGGGTAAGATAGCCGAAACCTTATTTCTTTGCTGCTGTCCTGAGAATAAACGACAGCAACAGTGAATTTCAAGTTTGAAAATTATATTGGCCATATCATTCACGTTTCTTATCCAAATTCAATAATTTTAGATGTTCCGGAAAGCTTATAATATGTACTTAAAGTTTCATGTTTTGATTTTTTTGAAATTTCAAAGTTAGCTTGGTCAAAATAACATTTGGTTGTCGCTATCCCGAGAGCAAAACGACAACTATAACAATCATTGACCTAAGGATTGTAGTAGCTTATTTTTGCTCTCACTCTTGTTCTATTTTGATATTGTTTTTAAGATGTTTTTAGAGCTATGATGCCTATCAACATGCTAGCTATATTTATAGAATTTGAAAATCAAATTTAAATAGAATTTGGATTGATTTTGGGTTAAATTTGAATTGAATTCGTATTGAATTCAAGTTACCGTTCTTGAGTTATCTTTCTTGTTTTTCATTGTTTTCGAACACGGTTTTCACTAAACCATTTTGAAGTGATTTTTAAAATAAACGAACATTTCAAATTATTAATATATGGTATTTTAAAATTATTTTTCTAATATAAAATCTATTTATTTTTTTTATAATAAAGGAAGTTCAAATATTGGTTTATTAATATTTTCGGGGAAAAAGTTTTAAAACCTTGTTTTCTCTAGTAAACTATTTAAATATATAACATACACTTTTGCACTATTCGAACGTATGAGAAAGAGAATTAAACGATTTAGTAAAACACGTGGTATGGGACATGTGCATTTACTATTTCGGTTAATTCCGGACTTATACGATCGAAACTATTCGGGTTATGATTTTTGAGTTACTTAGCCAAATTTGTGTCGGGTTTTTGACATTATAATTCCTATATTTAGGAATTATCCGGAAAGGCCAATATTTGGCGATTTTATGGTTTAAGATTTCTACTTTGAGATTTATGGTTTATGAGGAACCATCACGATGTATTCACTTGTCGACGAGATGAGACAAGTTACGATGCCATTTAATACTTGTCGATGAGATGAGACAAGTATGGTGTCTCTTTATCACTCGCCAATGAGACTAGGCGAGACATAATTTTCTGAGTTTTATGATGTTCCTAGTGTGGCATCGACTAGCGGTTAGTAAATCGTTAAGTGCGAATGTGTGGTATGGGACACACGTTAACACTTTTTGGGTTCCTATCCGTGAGTTTGTGACACATTCACGATGTTTACCTAACAGAACTGCTTTGAGAGGTGTTAGCGACCTTGTCATGAAGACGAACTGCTTTGGGAGGTGTTAGCGACCTTGTTAGGGCTGACAAAACGGCTTGGAGAGGTGTCAGCGACCTTGTCATGAGGACGAACTGCTTTGGGAGGTGTTAGCGACCTTGTCTTAGGCTTCGGCCATCTGAGTTTAGCACGTGCAGCATTGTTTCGGCATTGCAATCGGGGATTTGGCGAATCCGGGTTTTCTGAGTTTTCTGTTTTATTGCGATTTCACCATTTTAAGATGTTTTATTACATCGATACTTAGTGCAATATGAGATGTTATGTATATGGTGATTTCATTTATGATCTTTTGAACTCTTATTGAGTTCCTTGAGTTATGAATTTAGATGATTTCATCATTTTATAGGATGTTCTGGGTTTTTCCATTTTGGCGAGTTGAGATTTAGATTTATATACAATTATACCGAGGAGATGAGATATAACTGAATTTGGAGATTCTTCTATATTTGAGTTTTAAATCATCCTATATAATAATGTTTTATGTTTGCCATTTTGGTGAGATTTTGTATTGATGTTTCTCCTTTTGAAGAGATTTCATTCATGGAAACCATGTATACATTTTGGGATATCGCTGACGATATGAGGCGAATGTTTATATTATTTGAGTATTATTGTTGAGTTTACCTCTTTTGAGGCCTTTGTACACTTAAGTGAAATTGTTTCACTTAAGTCATGAGTATGTGTTCTTTCTATTGCCTCTTCTCATTTGAGAAGAATTATCGCCTTGTATCTCATGCTTCATATCATCGCCTATCCTTACTAACTGATTGTTTTAGCTAGACTGACCCGTGTATTTTATACTCGGGTTAGACCGAGTTGTTTCAGGTTAGATATCAGTTTCAGGACATAGCTTTGATGCATCTGCTTGAATATCAGCCTAGCACTTTTGTGTAGATTATATTTCTTTCCGCTTGACTCTGATGTATTTATATTTGATTCGATGTTTATAGTGTGGTCGAATAACACCTTTATTGTATTCATATTGTATTGTACTAAACATGTATCAGTGTATATGTATATATATGATGTTGATTACTGTTCTGTGATGTGCTTTACATTTAGTTATTGTATTTTGTTTTGATAGATCCGTTAGCCACCTATAGTTTTGGATTAAGCATCTACTGTGTATGTCGATCCATTGAGATAGAAAAGAAAAATCATAGTGCATTTATCGACGTATTTAGTAGATGTTTAAGACAAAGTTATAGATGGTCGTCCTTAACCAGCCCTATTCTCCGCTTTAGTAGACGGAATTACTCATTAATTCTCTTTACTAAGGTAGGTCTCGGGGTGGGGAGTTACACTTTGCTTTATACTTGTATATGTGCACTATACTTATTTGTGCATCATGGTTAGATTGAAGCTTATTGAATTGTTGAAGCTTATTGAATTGAAGCTTACTGAATCATTGAAACTTACAATTTTGAACTGTATTGCCTCCTTTAGTTTGGTTTTCTGATTTGTATTGCATTCCTTTTTGCACCTGAGTTGATCGCGATGAGGCTTGGGCTTGACATTGTGCATATATATTGTGTATATCATAAGTTATCCACACACACACACACACACACACACACATATTTGTCCAGCCATGTCTAAAACATGAAGAAGAAACAAACCCATAAACTGAGGCAATATTAATATTCAAATTTTATTTTATTTTTGCAATTTAGGTTTGTTTCCTTTTCCATTTTACCCGTTGTTTATTTAACAGGTATAAGAGATGACTAGACACAAGCCAGAGCAAGCAAATGAAGATCAACAACAAAAATAAACTCGATTGAGTGTAAGTGAGTGCTAGTAGAAAAATGTTGTATACGAGAGTTTAGAGAAAATCTGTATAGATAAGAGTGATAGTGAAAGTTGTATTGTATTTGAAAATATAAGAATAGTGAAAGTTGTATTATATTTGAAAATGTAAGTATAGTGAAAGTTGTATTGTATTTGAATTTGATTTGAAATAAAATATTTGTTTAAATAAAATTATGATTCATAATTTCATTTTGCAAATATAACGTAAGTGTAATTGATATGCGTACAAGTCAATATTTATATGTTGTGTAATAGAAAATTATAGAAACGACACTATAACATCAGACAACATTTATATTTGCGGCCTAATATGTAATGAGACGGCACGAAAATAGATGATTTGTATTGCATTCCTTTTTGCACCTGAGTTGATCCCGATGAGGCTTGGGCTTGACATTATGCATATATATTATGCATATCATAAGTTATCCACACGCACACACACAAATATATATATATATATATATATATATATATATATATATATTTGTCCAGCCATGTCTAAAACATGAAGAAAAAACAAATCCATAAACTAGGTCAATATTAATATTCAAAATTTATTTTATTTTTGCAATTTAGGTTTGTTTCCTATTCCATTTTACCGCGTTGTTTATTTAATAGGTACAAGAGATGAATGGACACAAGCCAGAGCAAGCAAATGAAGATCAACAACAAAAATAAACTCGATTGAGTGTAAGTGAGCGCTAGTAAAAAATGTTATATATGAAAGTTTAGAGAAAATCTGTATAGTTAAGAGTGATAGTGAAAGTTTTATTGTATTTGAAAATATAAGAATACTGAGTATTATATTTGAAATGTAAGTATAGTGAAAGTTGTATTGTATTTGAATTTGATTTGAAATAAAATAGTTGTTTAAATAAAATTAAGATTCATAATTTCATTTTGCAAATATAACATAAGTGTAATTGATACGCATACAAGTCAATATTTATATGTTGTCTAATAGAAAATTATAGAAACGATACTATAACATCAGACAACGTTTATATTTGTGGTCTGAAATGTAATGAGACGGCACGAAAATAGATGACAGATAGGTATTCATTCAGACAACGGAGCATATCTGTCATCTGATTTGTTTTTTTCTACTAGTGTAAATTATTATTCATACCAGGCTTTAAGTTTGAATCGAAGTATTTGTTTTCCCCTTAAACTCTCAAGTACTTAATTGATTTTGAGTAGGTTGAGAGTTAAGGTTTTCAGGTGTTCTTTTAAATGAATAAATCTTGCGAAGCCATGTAGGAGGCCAGCTTGTTATTAGAGTTCTTTTATTTCCTCTATGTGTTTTGATAATAAAGGCAAACTTGTTTTCTTGCCTTATTATATAATTTGATCTACCAAGGGGGCATCTTCATATGTCGCTCTTGGTGTATTTTCAATAATTATATGTTATCTGAACGTGGTCTATGCATTATGATTATGTAATCAATTTGGAATATTTTGAAATGGAATATGGAATTTGTTTATTGTTTAATTTTTTTTCCATATTCTTTCGTTTCTGTGTATCAATGGATCTAATATCGCTATATTCGTTCTCCGATGACTAATAATTATGAATGACTACATCATCCATAGCCGTTAGTTTTAGGCTTCCATGTTGGGGGATGTTACATGTAGTATAAAAACAAAATTTGGGTGTTATAGCTCGAACTTGTTTGAATCAATCTTGAACTTATGGCACCATGACGTGTCTATCCACTAACTTACTATGGCTATTTGTTATTACTAAACAAGAGTTATAAAGATGTTATATCAAGATGGATTCTAAAAGCATGATATATAATATATCGGATCAAAACGAAGATAAGGGAATAACAAAACAAAAGAAGGTTATTGTATACTCAGCGATTTGGTTAAATCCTTCAGGATGAAGTTTACAATTTCAGTGATCTGGTTTCTTTCAACTTGTTGGCTATTTTATAAGGAGTGTTAAAGATTTTCTTCATTAACCTTAAAAAGTGCATGGGAGTGAACCTTGGCTAATGATGCGAAGTGACACTTGGTTGAGTTAAGGGTTAAGAGGAGCGTGCAAAAAAGCTTATGTCCATAAAGAAGTCGTATGCTTAATCATGTGAGGTCTTATGTACTTGAAGTCAATCAACACAGACAATTGTATGCAGAAATAGAAGTCGAGAATATGAGTACTTTTGGAATTCAAAGCAAGCTATGATAAAGAAATCGCAAATGTTGTAGAATTCGAAAGTATGCCATAATTCTAGAAATCTTATTTTTAATCCATATAATTTTGAATGCACAAAGTTTTATGTGCAATAGCTCTCTTAGCACTAAAATCCCCAAATCAATTTAGGGTTACAAAGTTTAAAATGTAAGAAGTGAGAAAAGAATGATTCACCCTTTCTTGTAAGCCCCTAGATCGGTATTTATAGGGGTTGAAGTGCGGAACAGTAGGTTGGTTTCGACATTTATGATTCTCGACATTTCCAATGTTATACGACACTAATCCTTGTCCATTGATGACTTGCAACATTCATGGGTGCATAATTAGGCTTTGACATTGCCCCGTTAATGGAGGCATGCTGCATTAATGACTTCCCACATTCACGGCTCTTGTTATGACTATCAACATTCTTTATTAGTGGGTGGTGATGTTAGCTTAGGTTTATGTGAGCATGAAGCAGCATCAATAAGGAGCTGCATCAATATGAAGCAGCATTGAGAAGGAGCAGCATCATTAGATTTTGTGGAAATTGACAACTTTCAACATCAACATCACATGTATAAATGTGCGATGCTTTCTAATGGTTGATGGAATGTGCCAATGAAAAGACCTGACATTGATTAATGACGGTACTAATAATAGGCATTATGGATTGAGCATTATTGGAGTAGTATTGATAGTAAGATGGCTTCAATAATAGTAGCATATAAAATCAGTATATAGTGGGTTTTATAGGTGGATGGTGGCGTTGATAGAATATGGCATCAATAAGGTGCGATACTGTTGACTCACGGTATTGATTGTGTTCGACATCATTTCTCCTTTAATGAATCGCAGCAGTGCTTGACGACATAAAAGACTCATAATTAATCATCCGACTACATAGATGGTGTGAGGAATTGTTGGCATTCGTTGTCTTTGGTTACACAACGACGTTGTATATTACCGTTTGTTGATGAAATGCAATGTGGTATGCCTATGGCATTATTCCATCTTTATACATTCGGCATTGGTTCACCTTTATTACTATGGCATAACTATTGATGTGCTGTTACATCTATGTCACATGTTGCATATCTACGAAGGCAATTATTGGAGTAACACGTACCTACTAGTATAGAGGAAGCATTGATATTTCATGTTAATAATCTTGACAATAAAATTTTCCGCCTATTGGCATTCCATGCAAATCCAGTTGCCTATTCAAAATGAGTCAATGGTGCTTATTCATTTTCTTTCTTTTCTATAAGTAGCCGAGATCCCTTTCTTCTATTTTTACCTGCAATTGAGAAGATCCAGCAAGATATCAATTTTTTCAAAGAATTTCAAAACTTTATTTCTCAAGTATTCAAATCAAAGTTCAGGCATGAAATTCTCTTTATATCGATTAAGTTAATAAATAAAATTAGGTAATTTTGTGTTGAAATTGCTGCTGGGGTTTGGCTTAAGATCCCTCGATTTCAGGTTGACAATTGGGTTCGATTATGGGGCCTCGATCCTTATATTATTAACTAGGTTTATAATAGATTGTGATTTGAGGTTAGATTAGCGTTGAGTTCCTATGTCATAAAAATGGATTTTAATTTGATTGATTGGTACAAAAACTGGTGTATCCTTAGTTCAATAATGAAGAAGACGATTTATTAGACCCTATACACGATATTATCTTGCCTTATATCAATACAGATGTCATACATCATTGTTATTATATTCTATTTTGATTCACTTTTTTAACACTGAAATTGACATTTTTTTTTGATATATATATATATGATATTCGACGTTACTTGAGTTCTCCTACTATTCCATTATTCTGACAGTCGACATCGAGTATTGCTAAAATTACGGCATGAGAATTTCATATCATTAATTACTAAGTTGATGTGCGGTAATACACCTACTATTATAAGGAAATTTATACCGGTTAGATGCGACATTATTTAGTTCGGTATGAGTTATAAGTGATGTTGTTATTTTCAACATTGACTGTGTGTATGGTTTGGTACCAATAGCCTTACTCTTGAACATTATAAATTGAGCCTCATTCAATATCGTTACTTATGATGCTGCTTATTTTGAAGCTTATAACTTACTGAAACAATTACTATATCATCAATCTATGTCATCATTATTCATTATTGTCGAAAACCTTATTAATTTGACAGTGGTTATAACTGTAGCATTCAATATTGTTTGATAACATAATCTATGTGATACTCGGTATTGACGTGTCCATTCGATATGAGCCTAATGGTGTTGCATTTACTTGTTAGAATCTCGATTTTCATCGTTTTGATTGTGACAACTATATAAATCAATATTTGTGTGTACTAATCACTTATGTAGGAGATTCGTTGCATATTCGTATTCAGAATATTTTGATGTTGATAGTCGTTTGCTTAGAGCCTGTATACTATTTAGAAATATGTTAATATCTCTCCTGAAAGGTATTTATAGACATACACATATATGCTTAAGCACGCACGAGAGGCTGAAAACAGCCGACTGAATGGACTCATTTAGCCGTTTGTTTGCTGAAACACTTTTATTGTTTCATAATATTCAGCCGGCTGAATGAGTTGATTCGGCCGGCTGTTTCAGGCTAAAATTTTCCTGTTTCCTTGGTGGTTTTGATTTTAACAAATTCAAAAGGCGGAATTATTTTTTCAGCCAGCTGAATATTTATATTGGCTGTTTTTAATGAAAAGACACTTTTCTTCATCGAAAAGAGATATCTTCAAAACAAACAATTGCATCTATTTTATTCATCATTTCTTTTTATTTAATTTTGCAACTCTTCATAGTCTATAAATAGATTTTAGTATTCAAAAAACAATTCACCATAACTGATATTATTATCCTTGATTTCTTATCTCTCGGTCTATTTTCAACTTGCACTCTAATTGCATACAAACGCTGATCGTTGATCATTTTATCTTCCACATTCTTCAAACACATTACACTATATATCATAAAGGAGAAGATTATATTAAGATTGTACTTAATTGACTTATCATTGCTATTTAAAGAGCATACTACATTTAGATACTTTTGCTTATTTGTAAAGAAGTCCTGTTCGTTTGCTCAGGCGGTAGAAGTCATATTCGGTTGTTTAGGCGGTAAAAGTCCTATTCGATTGCTCAAGCGGTGTAAACCTATGCCACCCGGTTAAGTGAGGGTTGCTAGTTTAATTGCAGAAGGAGTTTGGGACTAGGCGTAGAACGGGAGTTCGAACCAGTATAAAAATCTCTGGTGTCGTTTAATTTACTGCTTTAATTATTTATTTATCTTTCTCCGTAGAAGTTAATAAATTTATCAATATTAAACGATGATACAACAGATTCACTTTCAGTACATAGGTTACCTTTGCGTTAACTTTTATTCAAATTTCATGCAATTTCCTATAACTTACTCTATTATCAGATATTTAACTGCTATTTGCATCTTTCATATAAATTTTGACATATGACTACCTAATTAACACTTTGCTTGACTTTATATTTTTAATATTCTGATATGATAGCCTAGAGAGTAGGTAAATCACTAGGATGCTTTTTAATATAATCCATTTAACAAGTATTAGCATTTCTTAAAATTGGAATAATATCACCTGGCAGGCAAATGGGAAGTCAAAGAAATCAAGAAATCCATCAAAAAGACTAACATAGGCCCTAAGGCTTCATCTTCCACTAGTAAGAAGGTGGATCACCTCCTGAATCCATCATACATCACCACTTAGGCTGAAGTTGACTCCATCATGGAACAATTTCGAATTACTAGCGTTGTGGCTATTCCAGCTAGTCCTTCAGACAACATTTATACTCCACCAGAAGAATATTTTGTCTTCACCCCGATACATATCTGGCACATGAGATATCTTTGCATTCTCGATTTCCTTTTGAGATACTTGGAGCGCTTGGACATTGCCCCAATCGGGTTCTCCCCAAATCCTTATACATCTTTGACTTGTCTGGAAGTCTTGGTCCGGGAGATAGGACTTCCTTCTGTAAATTCAGAGATTCTCCATTCAATAGATGGTCCTTCTAAGATTGTTAAGCAGTAAGATCAACCCTTGTATCGGATTCCCCCTCTCCCAAAAAGCTTAATTTCTGAAGGTGTTAACAAGACAAGAGGATGGAAGAATAGTTCTTTTACATCAATTGGTACTTTAACATTAGAGAGACATTTTCTAATGCCAGTAAGTTTCTATCTTTGGTTATTCAGATTCATTCATTATTCTTCTCTGATAAATGTTTTCTTTTAGATCCTGCTCCTAAAAAGCTAAGCCCGCCCTACCAAGAAACTTTGCAGTCCCTAACTCGAGCAGCAGAGAAGATGGGGAACAGGCATAATCTGTTAACTCCAACAAAGGTCCTTCGGTATTCTATTATTTTGGATCACCACAAGTTCCTGGGGAAACCTTCGATCAAAGACAATGCTCAAGGGAAATAATCATTGATAATAGGCAAGTCAAAATCTTTCACTTCTAATTCTCCAGTTCAGCCTTAGACTCTTGGCAAGATATCATTGCATTTTATATGAAACCTCTTATAATCCCCTCTTATAAGCTTTTCTTTTCAATTCAGGTTCATCTGCCTTGGTAACTGTCTCAAAAAAAGGAGATCGCAAGTGATGCTCCTAAAGAAAAGGAAAGTAAAAATGGCACTTCTATCTCAATTCAGGTCCTTGAATCTCAATCCTTTAAGGATAGTAGTGCTAGTTCACTTAAGTCCTTAAAAAGTAATCAAATGATGTTTCCATTAATGCCACAACTCCTAACAAGAAGACCAAGGTCAGGAGTATGAATACCCTTGTTGTTATGATTGAAGAACAATTTAAAAAATATTGACCCAAGTCCTAGGGTCTTGAACCCTGATCTTTCTTGGAAAAAGCTCAACAGCCAAAAGGGAGGGCAGCCTCAAATTTTGCTTCTTCGTATCTGTGTAGTTAATGCCCTGCTATTACCCCGCTACAACCCCGCTATATCTCATAGTGGATTTCTACCGCTACAATTTTTCCATATAGCCCCAGAATATATCCTTTCCGCTTTAATCCCCGCTATTTCCACCATATCCCGTTATTTCTGCTATATTCCGCTATTCCCTCTATATCTTTTTTAATAAAATGAATTGAAAAATTGCATTTATACATTATAAAATTATGAAACTAATTTATTTGATTTAATTTTTAATATATTTTCAGAAATGAAAATACTATAATATTCTACCAAATTCAATTATGCTATATAACAGTTTTTCATTTATTTAAAGTATATACGCACACGTTTTTATTTAAAATTATTTATGTATTATTTATAATTCAATTGAATGATAATTTTTCATTTAATTACCATTTATATATGTAATGACCCGTTAAATTTATGATATTTAATAAAATGAATTAATATAATTTTTAATTTGGTTAAAAAAATAAATGTAGAAATTTGGTATAGTGGTTGCAATTTAGTGTAACTATAAAATTTTATGATAATAGATGTGAATAATGTAAATTGTCACAACTTGATTTAAAGTAATTTTTAAGAAACAAATAAATGTTGAATTTGTGAATGTTAGAATAAATATTAACTTAAATTGTGTTCATTAATACAAAGATGTAATTGGTGTAGATAGTAATAATTTATGCCTGTAGTGAAAGGAAAAGAAAACTAATAGAAACATAAAATTTATTTTATGTAAACAAAAGTATAGTTTTGAACAAACTTATGAAAATTGATAGAAACAGTGTTTGTAATCAGTTTGGTTATTTTATATTTGAAAGATAGAGATGTGTAAATACGTTAATGAATTTATAATGGGAAGGAATGGTAGAATGAAAAGAATATATATAATAATAAGAATTTGATTCAATTAAGGGAATTAAATTATAATAAATGGTCATTTAATAAATTCAACGTTTGTGAGAAATCATAATAGTTGTGCAAAATGTGTACAAACTTGGATTTGGAAGTTTATTGGATTTATAACGGTTTTGTTATTAAGTGTATGAGTTTAAAAGTTATTCCCTTTTGTAAAGTTATAGAAGAATGCATAAAGATATAAACAGGGCTTAATAGAATTGACACTTAATGAATTGAATAAATTACCCATTTATGTAGATATGTATAGTGAAATAAATGGCCTAAGCAAATTAAAATGGGATAATCATTGAGATTTGTACTATGAAAATAAATAGTAACATTTATTTGCAAGGAATAAAAGACTATTTAGGTGACTAGAATTTGGAGTAATGACTATTGTATGTTACCTACCCTTGTTTCTTGTTAATTTAGATTTTGGGAATCAAATTCAATTTATCCGCCAATTTACCGCAGTTAAAGTGAAATGAATTGGTGATTGAGAAATGTAAAATACAAATAAGATGTAAACCAAAGAAAATCCCATTTGTAATAAATTATGTAGAATAAAGTAAAGAAACTAGGAAATGAAAATGTGAAAATGTGGATGTAGTGAGATCTTAAGTGATAATAACCTTGTTAGGCAAGTGATAACGGAATTTTGTGTATAACCAAATAAAAATCCAAATTTATTTGGAAATAAATTGCAATCAATTGAATTTATTGCAATTTAATGGATTTAATATTTAATAGTTTATGTAATTATTATGGAAGAAATTGAAGTTATTTGTAAAAAGGTATGAACCTAATGTTAATTTTTCTATGGGATTGACAATTAATATGGAATGAAAAGAAAAAAAATTGGGTCAGTAAAATTTAGAATTTATGCATAATAAAACGGATTCTAACGTTAATTATGACGTTATTGAGTTTAGATTGGAATTGGTAAACATTTGAGTGAAATCTTAAACTAATGTTCATATTGACAACAATAACTTAGAAATATAGAAAGGAAGTAAATCTAATAAATTTATCAAATTCATAATGTTGAATTCATTTGGATGGGAATTAATAAACAGTTGAGAAAAAGGAAATGGAAATAAAAGTTTATTAATAATTTGGAATTTAATGTATGGTAAAAAGTTTATTTGCAATCAAATGAGTTGGAATGGAAATCAAATCTATTTATCTAATTGGATTTAAGTGAGAGTATAAGAGTATATGATTTAATAATTGGGTTTTTGCGAATAAAATTTATAATTCCCAAATAATAAGAAAACGCAGAAATTAACACTGCAAATTTGATATACTTATAGATTTTTATCCACATCCAAGCTTGTTAAATCATTTGGAATAGATTGAATTATATAAGGAATGAAATTTGGCCAATATTAGAAGTTGAAATATAAAAATTTGGATTTATAATTTATTTAATTTATTTAATAAAGATTAAAAATAGCCATTTTGGGCACGGACTCGGATTTCGACGAAACCAGTTTCATCGGATCCGTATCGGTGAATTATTATAGGGTTTCAAGTTCCGTATCGATCGGACTTGTCGTTTGATCGTACGGACGCGAAACGCCTTGAAATCGATTTTATTAAAAATCAATTTGAAATCAATTTGGAAATCTTGTTTTCAGCATAACTTCTTCATACGATCGAATTTGGTCGTGAAACTTTTTCCATCGCGTTCAGAATATTTTAAAATACCTATCTGGATATATGGGTTTGATAAATTTCGTTCCGGGGTCAGAACGGGCTTTTTGGGCCAACTACCGTCTAGCGCGTTCGTTATCCGTACCCACCTAGCCTTCTTCTATTTTTCTATATATATGCGATCATAAACCCTAGTCTCTATTCTTTTGCTGTACGTTCATTTTCTTCATCCTTCTTTCTTCCTCAATGGATACATCTCAGATCCAATTCCAGATCTATCCACAGTTCAAAATCAAAAGTCAAAACTCAAAAATTTCAGAAAATTCCAGAAAAAATATATGTTGAAGTATTCGATACGCGTAATCTCATGGTGTAGTTCGTTTTTCAATTGGAGCTGTCGTTCATCCAGAATAAATTCAAACAGCCCCAAAACCGTTCATCATCGTCGCACAAAACTTCATCGGATCGAGATTCTGTTTCTGGGTATTGTAGTATGGACGATGGGGAGCACATCTATGTAATTTGTTTGGCGATTCAACGGCTGGATTGGTGGTAATTTTCGAATTAGGGTTAATAGTGGTGGCGGCGGCTGGATCTTTGGGGGCCGGTGGTGGCCCACGGCGGTCGGCCTGGAGTGGGGAGTCACGTGGTGGTGGTCGGCGGTTCTCTGGTGGCCGGTGGTGGACGTAGCAGATGGTCAAAGGCCGGTCAAAATGCATGAAGATGGGTTCATTTTCTCTGTCGCGACCTGGTATATGCGTGAAGATGGGAGATGTTGCCTGGACGTGGAAATTTTTTTCAAGTGATGATGTGGCATGGAAAGTTAGTAAATGTGTTCCATTTCATTTGTAATTTTGAATTCAATCACCATTTTTCGCCACAACTTTCTCATGCGACCTCGGATTCACACGAAATTTCTTTTATTAGGATCGTAATTAAATTTCGGACTTGATGACGCTGGTTTGGACGAATTCTGAGAAGGGAGAATTTTTGGGTTTAAATCGGGTTTAAATTCGATTTAAATTCAAAAGGTGAGTGTTTTAACCCACTCACAATTACTAGAAGCTTTTATGTTTGTTAAATAAATTTTAGAAATGAATAGAAATTTATTTATGAGCTTTTGGCATGTTATTTCACCCATATCTGTTGAATTGCATTTTATTGAATTTAGCTGTTAATTAAATTGATTGATTGCGTATTAATTGGCTGTTAGAAATTATTGTTTGCATAAGAACTGCTAGTTAACAGTTATGTCAATTATCACTGAAAATAAACTGTTAGATAAATAGTTGATAAATATAATTTGAATTAAACTGCCAATTATTACCTGTTGTATATTTCCAAATATATAATTGTTAATTATTGATATTGATCAATGTGTGATTGGATGATGGATGTGTTGTTGAATGAATGTTTTATTTGGATATCATTAAACTGCAAGTTAGTATGCATTTACATTTCATTCGGGATTGCGGTTTGAAATCATATATAACCGCAGTTTTATTTTTTTAAATTGCGGATTGAAATGATAAATATCCGTATCACTTGACCGTAGGATAGAAAACTATATACAGGCAACGCGGTCTATATATATAACTATTTTTAAATGAGATTTCTATGGTTTGGATGGAATAAGGTTTATAAAAATCTTAAATTTTATACCGAATAAATGTTTTCTTCCATATTTATATACATATGAAGTTGAAAATTTGAAATAAAAAGGTGTATAAATCTCTTTATTAAAATGGAAGAAAATTTAGAAAATGGAGTTTGATAATTTATATCCTATGTTTAAATGTTAAGTTGGAAATTTTAAGATAGTATATTTACAATTGGATTTTTCCCAAAATAAATTGAAATGAATATTCTAGTATAATTTGAATTGGAAAATATATATTTTATTACTAGAAATTGAAGTCTTATTATTTATGGATTTTATGTGAATGTTCAAAACTAATTAATAGAACATTTGATTTGTTGAAAGAATAAAAATCCAACTTTAGTTGAAATATTAACCCTCAAGATGGATATAAAAATATATAAAATTGGAATGGTTGGGACTTGAAATAATATTTTGGATTATGGTTTTAACATTGAGTAAAGAAATATTCACAAAGCCATGTAAATTATTTTCCGTACAAAGTAACCATAAAGTTAAATCACTTATTTTATATATTGTTGAATATCCAAACCATTTAGTTTTGAAAGTAATGGTTTTAAAAACTATGGATTTCGAAGTATTATGTTGAAAGTTAATGTTCAAATATTTGGTTACAAGGAATTATAAATTTTAAAAGTGGCATAATTTTTGGAAAAGATTTATATTTGGGAAATGATATCATTGATTTGGGTTTTATAAAAATAATATCAAAATGAATTTTTTTGGGTTTTAAAGAAGAAATGATATCGTAATATTATGGTTTTGAAATGGATTTTATTTTGGTTTTAAAAGTATAAACTATTTTTAAATGACCGCGGTGTTATAATAACGATTGGTTGGCAAAGAGACCGGGATCGGATATGGACATACTCTCTGTCGATACCGAAAACCACTTTGACTAACCGTGTACGCGGTGGAGATTCCAGAATGAAGTAGGTGGTGGCGACGTTTCCTGTAAGGTAAATACGTGGACCCAACTCCCGTGAGTTGGCATAAGGTGGCTAAAACAGGAGCGATTCTCAGGCCAATGAGGTCATTCCTCTGATCGGACGCTCCTCTTCGATATTATACTTTGACTTGGATCTGATTCAGTGGCCACTTCTATATTTTGATTTTGGGGAGTTAGTCCGAGGTGGGCGGTAACTGCGGCTACGCGTTTCCACCAGCCTGGATAGCAATTGGTATATCTACCCTGGCATTGCCTAGTTGTGCCGTGGCACCTACCATATCGAGCCTTTACTACGAGTTTCTATTTGTGTCGTACCTATGGAGTATCCTCTGGTAGCTTCCCGATCAGGAGGTACTACGGTACTGTATAGACTATTGGCATTTTACGTGTTAAGGTGGAAAATGTAAAGCCTTAACGCTATTTAAAAGTAAGTTTATTTTACAATTAGACACTATTATAATAGCGCAATATACTACATAGTAAATAGTTTAACGGATCCTTAGGAGATGTAAATCCCGAGCATCTCTTGAGTTACTGTACTCATATTTATTTCTGTTTATTTAACTCACATAAGATTTTCTAGTCTGACTCGAGTGTTTTTGTCTTTTCAAATTCGCTCGGGTCAGTCCGAGCGTTTCAGGATAGCAGATTTTAGCATTGGAGGACGAAGACGAAGAATCAGTATTATTTTACATATAGTATTGCACCACACTCTTTCTATTCCGCTGCATTGCTTGTATTGGTATGTGTAACTCTGCTATTTATTGTAAAGAAGAATCAAGCTTTTGTAAACTGTTTATGAAACTGTGTATTTGTTATTATATTTTATCCTTCCGCTGTGAGATTCTATTTTCGTTTTATTTCTTCTTCATTTTTCTTATTTACCCCATAACAATCCGCCCTTGCGTATGCTTTGAATTGGGACAAGTGTCGGTTTAAAGTGTGCGCAAAGGCGGGACGTTACATCTGGTATCAAAGCTTTGGTTTAGCGATAAACCTTGGCTTTGTGGGGTTTGACTCTTTGTTAATAGGGTAGACATATCCTATGGGAGTCGCTGAGTGTATATATATGAGAGAGCGTACTTGTTAGTATTAATAAAAAGATTTTAATATTGTGTTAATCTGTTCCGCTTTGTATTTATAAATTCTGGTTGATGCATGGGACGCTATGTCATCAATAGGGATTTCTAAACACTTAATAGGACAGACCGACATAATATTTGTTTTTTTTATATAGGTGAATGAAATAATTTTGCCTATTATATTTTCTATATATATAAAAATATTTTTATAAAGATATATATATATTTGGTTGCTATAGATTGGGTGTTAGGCCATAAGAATATTTGTAATGAATTGAAGCTAAGAGAAATTATAATAAACCAAACTGGAGATTTTATAACTTAAGTCCGGGATTTGAAATCTGCTTTCAAAGAATTTATGAAATTTAATGATTTGGCTTATAAGTATTTTCTTATATAAATATTTCGTATAATTTGGAGGAATTGTTTTAAAGAAGATTTTGGAAAAAATTAAATTCTGTACTTTCCTCTCTGTCACTGGAAAATAAATTCGGTGATGACGGCCGCACCATCGACTTTCATTTTCGAGTTTCGAAGGGGAAAGGCCACTGTAGTAAATTCTACTGCAGATTTATTTTGAAATTTTCTAAAGATTTTCTTTTATTGTTCTAAATATAATTAGAGATATTGAATTGTAAGAACTTATTTATCTATTATTTTGAAATAAAATTGAATTTTGACCCGGTATTTAATTCTTGAATTTCCATTAATTAATTGTTTAAGATTTGTTAGAAAGAAAAAAAAAGAAAAAAAAAGTTAAGTAATAAATGAATTGAAACCTCTAATTGAAATAAGAGATTTAATGCTAAGTATAAAGGAAGATAAGTATTTATGAATAATGGTAAAGACTTATTGAATAATCAATGAATTGAAAGAATGGAGATTTAACGTGTATAAGTTCAATTGCATTTTCTTTAACATAAATAACTTACCCAAAAATAAAAGTTGAAATGTTAAATAAGAAACAAGAATTGAATATTTTACAAGTAGGAATTTAGGAAAATTGAAGTATTCAATAAGTGACTGTATAAATAAGAATTAGTAGTATAAACTTAGGTTGTAATTGAAATTTTACTACAAATAAAGTTAAGAATTATTAATAGATGATATGAACCTGAGTATATAACATGAAATTCAAAATAAGAATTTATTATATGATTATTCACTTAAGTATGTTTTAATCTCCCCTATTCTAATATAATGGAAAGTAGGAAAATTTGAAATGACTGCAATTCATAGTTGATGAATAAATAAAACTTCCACTTATAAGAATGAATGTTAGTAGATTTAGAATTTAAGGGAAATCTTAAAAGTGAATTGTTTGGTTGATGTATGTTTGTTGGGTAAGGAATTGTGGAGTTGTTGGATGAACAAATAATCTACCTTTGTTCCGTCTAAGGCTGTTGAGCAACGGATGTACTTGATAGTTATTCTTCATTCGTACAACTTCAAAATTTGAACCCGAACAACTGATTGTTTGTTGAGTGAATGATTGTTTGTTTGTGGTGTGTGCTGTTTGTTAAAATGTGTAGTTGTTACATTTGATTGGATATGAATGATTGAATCTACCCAAACTTTCACTGTAATATAAATATTTAACCTTTTAGATTATATAAGTGAATACAGGTGATGGAAGCAACTGCTACTGCTTTTGGTTCCAAAATAATAAGCGTATATTGCCCGACAAATAGGTACGTTTTCGGATTACGTTTAAAGCGCTTTTTATATATTTTCCCGTGTTGGGATATTTTATTTTGGATATATATGTAATATATTTGTATATTTGGATATTATATTTTATCCAGAGTCCCTCCGTACAAAGGAGACTCTGCCAAAATTTTCCGTAAATTTTGGACTTAGAATTTTGTGAAAGTATTTTTCCAACTTTAATAATTCAAGTATTAAAGGATATAATGATTATAAAACAAGTATATTTCATTAAAGAAAATTAATCCAGTAAAATATTGGTTATAAGTTAATATTTGAAATAAGATGCACTGTAAATCTTCCTCCTCCCTTCTTTTTCCTTTTCGGGGACGAAAAGTTTTGAGTGGGGGAGATTGTAACGACCCGTTAAATTTATGATATTTAATAAAATGAATTAATATAATTTCTAATTTGGTTAAAAAAATAAATGTAGAAATTTGGTATAGTGGTTGCAATTTAGTGTAACTATAAAATTTTATGATAATAGATGTGAATAATGTAAATTGTCACAACTTGATTTAAAGTAATTTTTAAGAAACAAATAAATGTTGAATTTGTGAATGTTAGAATAAATATTAACTTAAATGGTGTTCATTAATACAAAGATGTAATTAGTGTAGATAGTAATAATTTATGCCTGTAGTGAAAGGAAAAGAAAACTAATAGAAACATAAAATTTATTTTATGTAAACAAAAGTATAGTTTTGAACAAACTTATGAAAATTGATAGAAACAGTGTTTGTAATCAGTTTGGTTATTTTATATTTGAAAGATAGAGATGTGTAAATACGTTAATGAATTTATAATGGGAAGGAATGGTAGAATGAAAAGAATATATATAATAATAAGCATTTGATTCAATTAAGGGAATTAAATTATAATAAATGGTCATTTAATAAATTCAACGTTTGTGAGAAATCATAATAGTTGTGCAAAATGTGTACAAACTTGGATTTGGAAGTTTATTGGATTTATAACGGTTTTGTTATTAAGTGTATGAGTTTAAAAGTTATTCCCTTTTGTAAAGTTATAGAAGAATGCATAAAGATATAAACAGGGCTTAATAGAATTGACACTTAATGAATTGAATAAATTACCCATTTATGTAGATATGTATAGTGAAATAAATGGCCTAAGAAAATTAAAATGGGATAATCATTGAGATTTGTACTATGAAAATAAATAGTAACATTTATTTGCAAGGAATAAAAGACTATTTAGGTGACTAGAATTTGGAGTAATGACTATTGTATGTTACCTA
This sequence comes from Allium cepa, assembly GCA_030765085.1. Taxonomy (NCBI): domain Eukaryota; kingdom Viridiplantae; phylum Streptophyta; class Magnoliopsida; order Asparagales; family Amaryllidaceae; genus Allium; species Allium cepa. The sequence goes on from CM060944.1 coordinate 243,166,135, forward strand.
CCCTTGTTTCTTGTTAATTTAGATTTTGGGAATCAAATTCAATTTATCCGCCAATTTACCGCAGTTAAAGTGAAATGAATTGGTGATTGAGAAATGTTGTAACATTCCTGAAATATTAGCCAAAATAATTCAATAATTAAATTGATTTTGAATTTAAACTGTGAATTTAATTGTGAATTAATTTGCGATTTCCAAAATAAACTTAAAAATTTTAGATTATAAATAGAAATTTGGTGGGAATTTAAGGATAATTTTATTTGAGATGAATATGCACTATAATTTGAATAAATATGTATATATTTATAAATTTGGATTTTAAAACCACATAATTTTATACTAGTAGAAATTTGGTAATATTTCTTTTGAAAATTTTATTTTGAATTAGATATAAATGATATAAAACTAAGCTTAAAAATAATATTGGTTTAAAAAGTAATATTATAAAATTGATATAAATAAATAAAAAATTACAAAAGCTATTTCAGAATTTTAATTCAACCATATTATGTACTTTTTTATTTGATATGATATAAAAAGATTTTCTTTGAAAATTGTAAATGTAAACATACATAGAAGAGATAAGTGAAAGCAAACCAATATAACATACTTTGAGGTCTTATACATACATATATACAAAATGGCATCATCATTTTTTTTTAAAATAATCAAATTTGGAACTTCAAGAAGCTTTTCATTTTCCCATGTGTAATCATGGCTATCTTAGCAAATCTGAGAATAAGATTTGCCTCCACAATTCTCAATATCAAGGTTGTTCAAAAAAAAAAAAAAAAAACAGAAGCTAGTTAAAGGTCAATATCTGTTTCAATTTCAAGCTGGCAACCATACAAGAGTTTCTTAAATCTGAAAGTGTAACAAAGCTTCAGATTTAAGTTTTCAAAGTTCAAGCAAAACAATTCAAGAGCAATTCAAAACAACACAGAAGAATGCTTCAACCTGGGAAGCAAGTGCAGTAATTTCTAAAACAAATACAAGGCAAGTGGATTTTCCTTTTTAAGATTTTAAGTTAAATTTGTTGAACATGAATGAAAAAGGGAATTTAACCAATTGAGTCAATCAATTTAAGTTGCAGGAAGAGTCAAGTTTAAGGCAACAGATTGATTTCTGTTTCAATTACAGGAGCTTCATCTGTATATAACAAGAAATTCATATTGAAGGTAAGAAAATTAATTTTTTTTAGAGTGAACAAGTGAATACAATAAAGAATGAACAGAGATCTGTGTTTGTAATTGGCAGATCCAAACTTAAAAAGAATTTGAAGTGGCAAAAGAAAAAAAAAAGAGCTGGTTCCAGGCTCAAACACTTTGTTCTCTGTCTTTCTTCATCAAACCCATCAATGTGAGCAACTTCCCCTCCTGAAACCTATTTTCTTGTTAATGCTTGTGAGTAACACTTAATTTAAAGTAAATTAAGTAGGATTGTTTGCTTGATTTTCTGATAAGTAAAGATTTGCACATGTTTTCTTTTTACTGCCTGTGCATGTATGAATGCAATGCATGCTTTGATTCCAAGGTTCTGATTTTTTTTAGATTGAAGTTCAAAACTGATAAACAGATTTCCTTCTTGATCTGGATGTTATCATAGATTAGCATTTGAGTGGAATTTGTTTATTTCATGATAACATAAAATTTAAAAGTCTCTTATTTGTTTTTAGTGTCTGTGTTGTTTGAATACATAAAACATAAACTAAATTCTGTAAAAATTTGGAAAATGTAGATATCATGAATTAATGTTTCAGGTTTACTAATTTAATCATAAGTAAATTCAAGAATTTTAGATCAAAAATTAAAGTTTAAAGTGTCAAGAAAAAAAGGCAGTTTCAAATTAACTGTATTATACATTTTTGATCAAGAACAGTTGATCCTTGCTTTTGAATTGGATGAATTGTTTTCTGATAGTAGTAGATATATCATAGATCACTAGAAAATTATTGAATTTGTTTGCAATTCAAATTTGAGAATGAAATTTGGGAATGTCTGTCAAGAATCCTAGTTTATGTGGGTTACAGTTTTGGGTAAATCTCGAACTTCTCAGTGAATCGAGTTCCATGCTATTTTGGGAATTGATGGATGGTGTAGTGATGGAGTTACTGCCGGAGTTTGGTCGATGATGATGGTCGGAGTTGTGAAATAATGGTGTTGGCAGGTTTGTGATGGTGGTGGGGTTGGTGAAGTGCAGTTTCAGGTTGTGGATATGTTTGGGTTGCAGGGGATTGTGACTCGGGTTGATCTCGGGATTTTTGGCAAATAACTCGGAGTAGTAGGAGAAGTGACTCGAAGTAAATAAGGGAGTTCTGTGTGTATGTGCAGGCTTTAATAACAGAGCTGTTCTGTTATTTTTAAAATTTGAAGTAAAGTTTAAATTTAAATCTGGAAGTTTAGCTTAGGATTTAAACTTGAACCTATGGATGAATTCAAATTGTTTGAATTATTATTTTGTAATAATTTAAATGCAGAAATTTTAAATTGGTTTAAAATAAAAAGAAAAAAAAAGAAAGGGGAACATGAGCCTGTTTCCAGTTTTTTTTTAAGGTTTGAATTAAATGCAAACTACAATCTAACTTAGGTTTTTGAAACTCAATTCAAATATGAATTCAAATAAGTTGAATTCTGTTGTTCTGAAATTATTTAATTTCAGGAAAATTCAAAGTTTGATTTTCTTTTTAATAAAACAGAAACTGTTTCTGTTTAAATGTGAAGATAAGTTTAAATATTTTTTTAGGGTGGAGATTTAAACTGAGTTTTAGTTTGAATTTGAAAATGAATTCAAATTTTAATTGTCTAAAATTTGAAACCATATTGTGTTTTAAATTTAAATTTGATTTGAAAATCTCAAGTATAAATGCATATGTGATTTGTATTTGGAATGGAAGGTTAGGAATTCAAATGAATTGAAAACTGAGTTTTTAAATCTGGATTTAAATTTTTTTTAAACTTCAGTTTTAAAGTAAAGAATTTAAATTTAAATTGCTTTCAAATGATTTACATTTGAATTGAAGGTGAAATTGTAGGAAGAGTTTTAAAGAGTTTAAACTAAATTGAAAATGGAAGTTATATTTCAGTTTTGAGATTTTAAAGCAATTTTTAAATTTATTTGAATTCAAGTTGAATTGAAATCTAAATTGTTTTAAACTTATTAATAAAGTATATGTTTCTTTTAAACATATAAGATTAAGTTGTGTATTGTTTTAAACTCTTATTTAAGACAAATTTGAGTCTTGAGTTTAAAGAGAATGTTAAATGGAATTTAATGTAAATTTAAAAACATTTTGTTTTTAAATGCATAATTTAAATAAGGAATGTTTATCTAAAGATAAAGAAAAGTATAATGATTTGTAATTCATTTAATTATTAAGGTAGTACAAATGGATAATTAATATAATTAATTAATTAATGAAGTGGATAATTAGTTAAAGTAATTAAGGGTTTTAATTTGATTAATTAAAGTTTAAGATTAATTTTTCTTAGAATAATTAATTTGTAATTAAGAAATCATTAATTAATGATATTAGATTTTAAATTAATAATTGAAGATTTATTAATTGAATAAATATGGATAGTTAATTAATTAGGACTAATAAATGAAAGTAATCATGTAGGTAATAAATTTAAAACCATCCAGTTTATTCATCTTAATTGTAGATGCTGATTGTTGTTGAATGTTGTGTGATGGATTGATATATTTGGTATGTGATATGATGCTATGTGATACTTTGTGCTGATCTGCTATATTTGTGATGAACATACTGTTGTATGAATATGAAACCCTTTGACCCGTAAAACGACATTTGAATTTCGATGCGACAGGGAGTCGGATTCTAGCTGGTTATCCGAAACCCACATCGAATCATATTAGTGAATTTTTGTGATTGATAATTTACTTTATCTATGAATCTGTGAATATAGATAAGCGCTATGGGTTATACCGCTTATCTTAATGATTGAATCTGTGATGTTGATGTTGTGCACTATTGTGTTGAACCCCTAGACCACACTTATACACACACAAATATGGATTGCACGTGGAAATGGGTTAAGTCACAGATTTTGAAATTGTTTTAAAATTTGAATTTCTGAATCCAAAATAGTTTTGGAATTAGAATTGAAGCTTTTGAAAAAAATGAATTTCAAAAATAAAAGTTATGCGAATAACTTAATTGAGTTAGAAATTTAAATAATTTGATTTAAATTTGAATTCAACATTTGAAGTTGAATTCTATGATTTGAAAACTATGTTTAAAAAGGGTATTCAACTTATAAATGGATTTATATGGGTTTTTAAACCATTTTAAAAAGTGATGTTTGGAATTTAAATTTAATCTAAGATTCCAACTTGTATAAATCGGACTTTTCTGAAACGAAAACTGTTGTTTTCCAATAATAGAAGCTTTCATATAAGAAATGGATTTCCAATGTGTGTTAAAAGGAATTCAAGTTTTGAAATGGAAATGGTATTCCAAGTTATAAATAAATCTTTGGAACATGTTTTGAAAGCTATAAATTAAATCTTAAATTTAAAGATTTATCGAGTTAATCCAATTGAAATGGAAGTTGTTTTGAAATCTATGAATAGATCTTTGTGAAACTAGGTGAAACTTTGTGAAATAAATCTTTTTGTTTAAAGATTTAAAATGGTGATTTGTTTAACCATTTGAAAGAAAAGTTTTGGATTTTATAAGTTGTGACTTAACTAAAATCCCATATCCATATGTTTTAAAATATGGCGCTCATTATTCGGTTTAGCCGGGGGAGGACCTTGTGTCATATAGCCCATTCCGAATAGTGATACGACGTTATGGATAGCAATTGAAGACCGGTGGTGAAGACCGGATATTTCCGAAAACAAAAGGATAACTCATCGATTGTCTCTGCACTGGCTGATCCCCGGTATAGAGATCTTCATATGTGATGGGAAGTCCGGACGTGATTAGGGATTATCCGGATTTGCAAGGGCTTCTTCGGAAGTGCCTTCGGTTCTGTTCGAACCCGGAACAGACTTGTATGGTTGTATGTCCGACATTACACTTTGAGATGTTAACTGATTCCTATCAAATACATTTCTGCCTGGTGGCGGAGAATTTATTCTCTCAGCTTAACACCCTTCTCTGAGACATACGAGCTCAGAGGTTATGTAGTTGATATTTATCAGTGATATATTCCCAATTTGGTAATGTGGCATGCTGAGTGCTGCTGTGTGATGATCATTGGTTGATCATTTGTGATATGATCATTTGTTTGATCATTTATCTTTGTGATCATTGCTTTGGTCATCTGTTGACCCGAAGCATGGCTTTGTGCCAAAGCGTAGCTTTGTGGACGAGACTGCATCAGGACCTCACTCCCCGGAAATGGTCGAAACAGGAAAGATGCGGCAAGGTTATGAGGGTCGCTCCCTTTAGGGTGTGTCATTCCCTTCTGGTAAAGGGTGGTATCAGGTATGGAGCCCTGGTATTTAACCTATGTGGTTGCTCCAATCTCATTTACTGTGTGGTTGTTGCTTTGAGGCGCCTCGGATAAAGGTCCCAAAGGACCGGGGGATGTCATATTCGTGTAGTAGTTACCTAGTTACAGAGGTAACCCGGCCTTGTGTTGGCAGAGATCTAACCGTAACGTTAGTTCTCGGGACGTCCCGCCAGAGGCGATCCCATAGACAGTAGGAAGTTCCTTAGCCTGACCATTTGTTGGAAATCCATTCATCCAATACGTGCCTTGTACGGTTTTAGTTGTAGAACCTGCCATTTAACATGGCAGCTATAGTAGGCATAGTATCATGGTACCTATGCTGGCTAGGATTTATATTATACTTTCGAAAGATTTTCCACTATGCACTAGAAATAATATCAAAGGATTTTTCTCGTAGTAAGCATGTTTGACTATCATAAGGAGAAATCTCCCCCATGTGTGCGTTTGCATTGTGTGTGTGCCGGGAGGCCTTATGGTAGTTTCATTTTTCAAAAAGCATTGCGGATTTCAAATTTAAATTCTTTTGTTTGGTTTCAAAGACCAAATGTTTTTGTTTGCTCATACCAGTCCCATGACTGACCTGGAGTTTATTGTTCCTTTCCTAAACTCTGGGTGCCCACTATTTCCCACACGGGCAGTCTAGAGTTGGGGTTTTCAGAAATCAATGGTAGGTGTAGATTCGATAGCTTTCAGTCTTAGGATTTGGCAATCGCATTTTGGATCGAGTTGCTTCTCTTCGTTTTGATTTGGAGTTCGAGCTATTTCTGTATTGGTGCTTTGGAGATGGAGATTACTGTTACTGGAGTTCTTCCTTGAAGACTATATTGGAGATTTTGTTCCGCTGCTGGTGTTATCTTTTATTTCCGCTGCTATTCTTTGTATCTCTGATGTATATTGATGTTCATTGTACCATTCTATTGTATTCTGTTGTATCAGATATTGTATCAAATGTTGTACATTGATATATGTTATTCATTTCTTCCGCTGTGTTTTTTACTTAATTGTGTTATAAGCTCCGGCGACTCGAATTTGAACGGTCGAATCTGCGGCATTCGAGTACAATGTAAAGTATGGATGTCGATTTTCGAACGCGAAAAATTGGAGCCGTTACATTTGGTATCAGAGCTGAAGGTTGAAACTTTAGCTCAGGAGTATAACACATTAAGTAACTCATTAGAGATAGGGTGAAGTATACCCTAGAATGAGAAATCCCTAAGATATCCGTTCGAACGCCTCAGTAAATTCTCTTACTATCCACTGATAGTGAGTATGAGTGCGAGAAGAGAACGAGATAGGGGACAGGGGAGTACCACTACAAATGGTCAATACCCTGCAACAGTGGGAATATCTTTTCTCTATCAATCTCCTTTGATTCGATTTCGAATTCTTTTGATTGCTTCGTAGCTGCTCCAGAAAGAAGTTTCGGTGTGATGATGGCCATACGTATTGTTGTAGGAAATTCTTACTTCGTATCTTCATCGGTTTCTTATCAACTTTTCGATCTAAACTCTAATGAATTTGAAATTGAAAATATTAAATAAATTGGAAATTTTAAATTAGTAAATTGGTTAACTAGTATGAAGATTTGATCCATCTATCTATTCTCTGGGATCCGATATATTCTACGAACGATTAGTTATCTCTTCGAACTAGTCAATGCCCTTGCATATTCGTAGACCGATGGACCCAAATATCTTGTGTAATGTTATATGAGATTGTTCTCATATCTATTGTTGATATTCTTATTTGGTAAGCCAAATACAGAATTTATATCCAGTTCGATTTGGAAAGGAATTTCTCTATCTTTCATCTTTTCTTTTCGTCTTCCTAGCAAATTTCGAGGACGAAATTTCTTAAGGAGGGGAATCTGTAACATTCCTGAAATATTAGCCAAAATAATTCAATAATTAAATTGATTTTGAATTTAAACTGTGAATTTAATTGTGAATTAATTTGCGATTTCCAAAATAAACTTAAAAATTTTAGATTATAAATAGAAATTTGGTGGGAATTTAAGGATAATTTTATTTGAGATGAATATGCACTATAATTTGAATAAATATGTATATATTTATAAATTTGGATTTTAAAACCACATAATTTTATACTAGTAGAAATTTGGTAATATTTCTTTTGAAAATTTTATTTTGAATTAGATATAAATGATATAAAACTAAGCTTAAAAATAATATTGGTTTAAAAAGTAATATTATAAAATTGATATAAATAAATAAAAAATTACAAAAGCTATTTCAGAATTTTAATTCAACCATATTATGTACTTTTTTATTTGATATGATATAAAAAGATTTTCTTTGAAAATTGTAAATGTAAACATACATAGAAGAGATAAGTGAAAGCAAACCAATATAACATACTTTGAGGTCTTATACATACATATATACAAAATGGCATCATCATTTTTTTTTAAAATAATCAAATTTGGAATTTCAAGAAGCTTTTCATTTTCCTATGTGTAATCATGGCTATCTTAGCAAATCTGAGAATAAGATTTGCCTCCACAATTCTCAATATCAAGGTTGTTCAAAAAAAAAAAAAAAAAAAACAGAGGCTAGTTAAAGGTCAATATCTGTTTCAATTTCAAGCTGGCAACCATACAAGAGTTTCTCAAATCTGAAAGTGTAACAAAGCTTCAGATTTAAGTTTTCAAAGTTCAAGCAAAACAATTCAAGAGCAATTCAAAACAACACAGAAGAATGCTTCAACCTGGGACGCAAGTGCAGTAATTTCTAAAACAAATACAAGGCAAGTGGATTTTCCTTTTTAAGATTTTAAGTTAAATTTGTTGAACATGAATGAAAAAGGGAATTTAACCAATTGAGTCCATCAATTTAAGTTGCACGAAGAGTCAAGTTTAAGGCAACAGATTGATTTCTGTTTCAATTACAGGAGCTTCATCTGTATATAACAAGAAATTCATATTGAAGGTAAGAAAATTATTTTTTTTAGAGTGAACAAGTGAATACAATAAAGAATGAACAGAGATCTGTGTTTGTAATTGGCAGATCCAAACTTAAAAAGAATTTGAAGTGGCAAAAGAAAAAAAAAGAGCTGGTTCCAGGCTCAAACACTTTGTTCTCTGTCTTTCTTCATCAAACCCATCAATGTGAGCAACTTCCCCTCCTGAAACCTATTTTCTTGTTAATGCTTGTGAGTAACACTTAATTTAAAGTAAATTAAGTAGGATTGTTTGCTTGATTTTCTGATAAGTAAAGATTTGCACATGTTTTCTTTTTACTGCCTGTGCATGTATGAATGCAATGCATGCTTTGATTCCAAGGTTCTGATTTTTTTTAGATTGAAGTTCAAAACTGATAAACAGATTTCCTTCTTGATCTGGATGTTATCATAGATTAGCATTTGAGTGGAATTTGTTTATTTCATGATAACATAAAATTTAAAAGTCTCTTATTTGTTTTTAGTGTCTGTGTTGTTTGAATACATAAAACATAAACTAAATTCTGTAAAAATTTGGAAAATGTAGATATCATGAATTAATGTTTCAGGTTTACTAATTTAATCATAAGTAAATTCAAGAATTTTAGATCAAAAATTAAAGTTTAAAGTGTCAAGAAAAAAAGGCAGTTTCAAATTAACTGTATTATACATTTTTGATCAAGAACAGTCGATCCTTGCTTTTGAATTGGATGAATTGTTTTCTGATAGTAGTAGATATATCATAGATCACTAGAAAATTATTGAATTTGTTTGCAATTCAAATTTGAGAATGAAATTTGGGAATGTCTGTCAAGAATCCTAGTTTATGTGGGTTACAGTTTTGGGTAAATCTCGAACTTCTCAGTGAATCGAGTTCCATGCTATTTTGGGAATTGATGGATGGTGTAGTGATGGAGTTACTGCCGGAGTTTGGTCGATGATGATGGCCGGAGTTGTGAAATAATGGTGTTGGCAGGTTTGTGATGGTGGTGGGGTTGGTGAAGTGCAGTTTCAGGTTGTGGATATGTTTGGGTTGCAGGGGATTGTGACTCGGGTTGATCTCGGGATTTTTGGCAAATAACTCGGAGTAGTAGGAGAAGTGACTCGAAGTAAATAAGGGAGTTCTGTGTGTATGTGCAGGCTTTAATAACAGAGCTGTTCTGTTATTTTTAAAATTTGAAGTAAAGTTTAAATTTAAATCTGGAAGTTTAGCTTAGGATTTAAACTTGAACCTATGGATGAATTCAAATTGTTTGAATTATTATTTTGTAATAATTTAAATGCAGAAATTTTAAATTGGTTTAAAATAAAAAGAAAAAAAAAGAAAGGGGAACATGAGCCTGTTTCCAGTTTTTTTTAAGGTTTGAATTAAATGCAAACTACAATCTAACTTAGGTTTTTGAAACTCAATTCAAATATGAATTCAAATAAGTTGAATTCTGTTCTTCTGAAATTATTTAATTTCAGGAAAATTCAAAGTTTGATATTCTTTTTAATAAAACAGAAACTGTTTCTGTTTAAATGTGAAGATAAGTTTAAATATTTTTTTAGGGTGGAGATTTAAACTGAGTTTTAGTTTGAATTTGAAAATGAATTCAAATTTTAATTGTCTGAAATTTGAAACCATATTGTGTTTTAAATTTAAATTTGATTTGAAAATCTCAAGTATAAATGCATATGTGATTTGTATTTGGAATGGAAGGTTAGGAATTCAAATGAATTGAAAACTGAGTTTTTAAATCTGGATTTAAATTTTTTTTAAACTTCAGTTTTAAAGTAAAGAATTTAAATTTAAATTGCTTTCAAATGATTTACATTTGAATTGAAGGTGAAATTGTAGGAAGAGTTTTAAAGAGTTTAAACTAAATTGAAAATGGAAGTTATATTTCAGTTTTGAGATTTTAAAGCAATTTTTAAATTTATTTGAATTCAAGTTGAATTGAAATCTAAATTGTTTTAAACTTATTAATAAAGTATATGTTTCTTTTAAACATATAAGATTAAGTTGTGTATTGTTTTAAACTCTTATTTAAGACAAATTTGAGTCTTGAGTTTAAAGAGAATGTTAAATGGAATTTAATGTAAATTTAAAAACATTTTGTTTTTAAATGCATAATTTAAATAAGGAATGTTTATCTAAAGATAAAGAAAAGTATAATGGTTTGTAATTCATTTAATTATTAAGGTAGTACAAATGGATAATTAATATAATTAATTAATTAATGAAGTGGATAATTAGTTAAAGTAATTAAGGGTTTTAATTTGATTAATTAAAGTTTAAGATTAATTTTTCTTAGAATAATTAATTTGTAATTAAGAAATCATTAATTGAATGATATTAGATTTTAAATTAATAATTGAAGATTTATTAATTGAATAAATATGGATAGTTAATTAATTAGGACTAATAAATGAAAGTAATCATGTAGGTAATAAATTTAAAACCATCCAGTTTATTCATCTTAATTGTAGATGCTGATTGTTGTTGAATGTTGTGTGATGGATTGATATATTTGGTATGTGATGTGATGCTATGTGATACTTTGTGCTGATCTGCTATATTTGTGATGAACATACTGTTGTATGAATATGAAACCCTTTGACCCGTAAAACGACATTTGAATTTCGATGCGACAGGGAGTCGGATTCTAGCTGGTTATCCGAAACCCACATCGAATCATATTAGTGAATTTTTGTGATTGATAATTTACTTTATCTATGAATCTGTGAATATAGATAAGCGCTATGGGTTATACCGCTTATCTTTATGATTGAATCTGTGATGTTGATGTTGTGCACTATTGTGTTGAACCCCTAGACCACACTTATACACACACAAATATGGATTGCACGTGGAAATGGGTTAAGTCACAGATTTTGAAATTGTTTTAAAATTTGAATTTCTGAATCCAAAATAGTTTTGGAATTAGAATTGAAGCTTTTGAAAAAAATGAATTTCAAAAATAAAAGTTATGCGAATAACTTAATTGAGTTTGAAATTTAAATAATTTGATTTAAATTTGAATTCAACATTTGAAGTTGAATTCTATGATTTGAAAACTATGTTTAAAAAGGGTATTCAACTTATAAATGGATTTATATGGGTTTTTAAACCATTTTAAAAAGTGATGTTTGGAATTTAAATTTAATCTAAGATTCCAACTTGTATAAATCGGACTTTTCTGAAACGAAAACTGTTGTTTTCCAATAATAGAAGCTTTCATATAAGAAATGGATTTCCAATGTGTGTTAAAAGGAATTCAAGTTTTGAAATGGAAATGGTATTCCAAGTTATAAATAAATCTTTGGAACGTGTTTTGAAAGCTATAAATTAAATCTTAAATTTAAAGATTTATCGAGTTAATCCAATTGAAATGGAAGTTGTTTTGAAATCTATGAATAGATCTTTGTGAAACTAGGTGAAACTTTGTGAATAAATCTTTTTGTTTAAAGATTTAAAATGGTGATTTGTTTAACCATTTGAAAGAAAAGTTTTGGATTTTATAAGTTGTGACTTAACTAAAATCCCATATCCATATGTTTTAAAATATGGCGCTCATTATTCGGTTTAGACGGGGGAGGACCTTGTGTCATATAGCCCATTCCGAATAGTGATACGACGTTATGGATAGCAATTGAAGACCGGTGGTGAAGACCGGATATTTCCGAAAACAAAAGGATAACTCATCGATTGTCTCTGCACTGGCTGATCCCCGGTATAGAGATCTTCATATGTGATGGGAAGTCCGGACGTGATTAGGGATTATCCGGATTTGCAAGGGCTTCTTCGGAAGTGCCTTCGGTTCTGTTCGAACCCGGAACAGACTTGTATGGTTGTATGTCCGACATTACACTTTGAGATGTTAACTGATTCCTATCAAATACATTTCTGCCTGGTGGCGGAGAATTTATTCTCTCAGCTTAACACCCTTCTCTGAGACATACGAGCTCAGAGGTTATGTAGTTGATATTTATCAGTGATATATTCCCAATTTGGTAATGTGGCATGCTGAGTGCTGCTGTGTGATGATCATTGGTTGATCATTTGTGATATGATCATTTGTTTGATCATTTATCTTTGTGATCATTGCTTTGGTCATCTGTTGACCCGAAGCATGGCTTTGTGCCAAAGCGTAGCTTTGTGGACGAGACTGCATCAGGACCTCACTCCCCGGAAATGGTCGAAACAGGAAAGATGCGGCAAGGTTATGAGGGTCGCTCCCTTTAGGGTGTGTCATTCCCTTCTGGTAAAGGGTGGTATCAGGTATGGAGCCCTGGTATTTAACCTATGTGGTTGCTCCAATCTCATTTACTGTGTGGTTGTTGCTTTGAGGCGCCTCGGATAAAGGTCCCAAAGGACCGGGGGATGTCATATTCGTGTAGTAGTTACCTAGTTACAGAGGTAACCCGGCCTTGTGTTGGCAGAGATCTAACCGTAACGTTAGTTCTCGGGACGTCCCGCCAGAGGCGATCCCATAGACAGTAGGAAGTTCCTTAGCCTGACCATTTGTTGGAAATCCATTCATCCAATACGTGCCTTGTACGGTTTTAGTTGTAGAACCTGCCATTTAACATGGCAGCTATAGTAGGCATAGTATCATGGTACCTATGCTGGCTAGGATTTATATTATACTTTCGAAAGATTTTCCACTATGCACTAGAAATAATATCAAAGGATTTTTCTCGTAGTAAGCATGTTTGACTATCATAAGGAGAAATCTCCCCCATGTGTGCGTTTGCATTGTGTGTGTGCCGGGAGGCCTTATGGTAGTTTCATTTTTCAAAAAGCATTGCGGATTTCAAATTTAAATTCTTTTGTTTGGTTTCAAAGACCAAATGTTTTTGTTTGCTCATACCAGTCCCATGACTGACCTGGAGTTTATTGTTCCTTTCCTAAACTCTGGGTGCCCACTATTTCCCACACGGGCAGTCTAGAGTTGGGGTTTTCAGAAATCAATGGTAGGTGTAGATTCGATAGCTTTCAGTCTTAGGATTTGGCAATCGCATTTTGGATCGAGTTGCTTCTCTTCGTTTTGATTTGGAGTTCGAGCTATTTCTGTATTGGTGCTTTGGAGATGGAGATTACTGTTACTGGAGTTCTTCCTTGAAGACTATATTGGAGATTTTGTTCCGCTGCTGGTGTTATCTTTTATTTCCGCTGCTATTCTTTGTATCTCTGATGTATATTGATGTTCATTGTACCATTCTATTGTATTCTGTTGTATCAGATATTGTATCAAATGTTGTACATTGATATATGTTATTCATTTCTTCCGCTGTGTTTTTTACTTAATGGTGTTATAAGCTCCGGCGACTCGAATTTGAACGGTCGAATCTGCGGCATTCGAGTACAATGTAAAGTATGGATGTCGATTTTCGAACGCGAAAAATTCGAATCGTTACAAATGTAAAATACAAATAAGATGTAAACCAAAGAAAATCCCATTTGTAATAAATTATGTAGAATAAAGTAAAGAAACTAGGAAATGAAAATGTGAAAATGTGGATGCAGTGAGATCTTAAGTGATAATAACCTTGTTAGGCAAGTGATAACGGAATTTTGTGTATAACCAAATAAAAATCCAAATTTATTTGGAAATAAATTGCAATCAATTGAATTTATTGCAATTTAATGGATTTAATATTTAATAGTTTATGTAATTATTATTTGGAAGAAATTGGAGTTATCTGTAAAAAGGTATGAACCTAATGTTAATTTTTCTATGGGATTGACAATTAATATGGAATGAAAAGAAGAAAATTTGGGTCAGTAAAATTTAGAATTTATGCATAATAAAACGGATTCTAACGTTAATTATGACGTTATTGAGTTTAGATTGGAATTGGTAAACATTTGAGTGAAATCTTAAACTAATGTTCATATTGACAACAATAACTTAGAAATATAGAAAGGAAGTAAATCTAATAAATTTATCAAATTCATAATGTTGAATTCATTTGGATGGGAATTAATAAACAGTTGAGAAAAAGGAAATGGAAATAAAAGTTTATTAATAATTTGGAATTTAATGTATGGTAAAATGTTTATTTGCAGTCAAATGAGTTGGAATGGAAATCAAATCTATTTATCTAATTGGATTTAAGCGAGAGTATAAGAGTATATGATTTAATAATTGGGTTTTTGCGAATAAAGTTTATAATTCCCAAATAATAAGAAAACGCAGAAATTAACACTGCAAATTTGATATACTTATAGATTTTTATCCACATCCAAGCTTGTTAAATCATTTGGAATAGATTGAATTATATAAGGAATGAAATTTGGCCAATATTAGAAGTTGAAATATAAAAATTTGGATTTATAATTTATTTAATTTATCTAATAAAGATTAAAAATAGCCATTTTGGGCACGGACTCGGATTTCGACGAAACCAGTTTCATCGGATCCGTATCGGTGAATTATTATAGGGTTTCAAGTTTCGTATCGATCGGACTTGTCGTTTGATCGTACGGACGCGAAACGCCTTGAAATCGATTTTATTAAAAATCAATTTGAAATCAATTTGGAAATCTTGTTTTCAGCATAACTTCTTCATACGATCGAATTTGGTCGTGAAACTTTTTCCATCGCGTTCAGAATATTTTAAAATACCTATCTGGATATATCGGTTTGATAAATTTCGTTCCGGGGTCAGAACGGGCTTTTTGGGCCAACTACCGTCTAGCGCGTTCGTTATCCGTACCCACCTAGCCTTCTTCTATTTTTCTATATATATGTGATCATAAACCCTAGTCTCTATTCTTTTGCTATACGTTCATTTTCTTCATCCTTCTTTCTTCCTCAATGGATACATCTCAGATCCAATTCCAGATCTATCCACAGTTCAAAATCAAAAGTCAAAACTCAAAAATTTCAGAAAATTCCAGAAAAAATATATGTTGAAGTATTCGATACGCGTAATCTCATGGTGTAGTTCGTTTTTCAATTGGAGCTGTCGTTCATCCAGAATAAATTCAAACAGCCCCAAAACCGTTCATCATCGTCGCACAAAACTTCATCGGATCGAGATTCTGTTTCTGGGTATTGTAGTATGGACGATGGGGAGCACATCTATGTAATTTGTTTGGCGATTCAACGGCTGGATTGGTGGTAATTTTCGAATTAGGGTTAATAGTGGTGGCGGCGGCTGGATCTTTGGGGGCCGGTGGTGGCCCACGGCGGTCGGCCTGGAGTGGGGAGTCACGTGGTGGTGGTCGGCGGTTCTCTGGTGGCCGGTGGTGGACGTAGCAGATGGTCAAAGGCCGGTCAAAATGCATGAAGATGGGTTCATTTTCTCTGTCGCGACCTGGTATATGCGTGAAGATGGGAGATGTTGCCTGGACGTGGAAATTTTTTTCAAGTGATGATGTGGCATGGAAAGTTAGTAAATGTGTTCCATTTCATTTGTAATTTTGAATTCAATCACCATTTTTCGCCATAACTTTCTCATGCGACCTCGGATTCACACGAAATTTCTTTTATTAGGATCGTAATTAAATTTCGGACTTGATGACGCTGGTTTGGACGAATTCTGAGAAGGGCGAATTTTTGGGTTTAAATCGGGTTTAAATTCGATTTAAATTCAAAAGGTGAGTGTTTTAACCCACTCACAATTACTAGAAGCTTCTATGTTTGTTAAATAAATTTTAGAAATGAATAGAAATTTATTTATGAGCTTTTGGCATGTTATTTCACCCATATCTGTTGAATTGCATTTTATTGAATTTAGCTGTTAATTAAATTGATTGATTGCGTATTAATTGGCTGTTAGAAATTATTGTTTGCATAAGAACTGCTAGTTAACAGTTATGTCAATTATCACTGAAAATAAACTGTTAGATAAATAGTTGATAAATATAATTTGAATTAAACTGCCAATTATTACCTGTTGTATATTTCCAAATATATAATTGTTAATTATTGATATTGATCAATGTGTGATTGGATGATGGATGTGTTGTTGAATGAATGTTTTATTTGGATATCATTAAACTGCAAGTTAGTATGCATTTACATTTCATTCAGGATTGCGGTTTGAAATGATATACAACCGCAGTTTTATTTTTTTAAATTGCGGATTGAAATGATAAATATCCGTATCACTTGACCGTAGGATAGAAAACTATATACAGGCACCGCGGTCTATATATATAACTATTTTTAATGAGATTTCTATGGTTTGGATGGAATACGGTTTATAAAAATCTTAAATTTTATACCGAATAAATGTTTTCTTCCATATTTATATACATATGAAGTTGAAAATTTGAAATAAAAAGGTGTATAAATCTCTTTATTAAAATGGAAGAAAATTTTGGAAAATGGAGTTTGATAATTTATATCCTATGTTTAAATGTTAAGTTGGAAATTTTAAGATAGTATATTTACAATTGGATTTTTCCCAAAATAAATTGAAATGAATATTCTAGTATAATTTGAATTGGAAAATATATATTTTATTACTAGAAATTGAAGTCTTATTATTTATGGATTTTATGTGAATGTTCAAAACTAATTAATAGAACATTTGATTTGTTGAAAGAATAAAAATCCAACTTTAGTTGAAATATTAACCCTCAAGATGGATATAAAAATATATAAAATTGGAATGGTTGGGACTTGAAATAATATTTTGGATTATGGTTTTAACATTGAGTAAAGAAATATTCACAAAGCCATGTAAATTATTTTCCGTACAAAGTAACCATAAAGTTAAATCACTTATTTTATATATTGTTGAATATCCAAACCATTTAGTTTTGAAAGTAATGGTTTTAAAAACTATGGATTTCGAAGTATTATGTTGAAAGTTAATGTTCAAATATTTGGTTACAAGGAATTATAAATTTTAAAAGTGGCATAATTTTTGGAAAAGATTTATATTTGGGAAATGATATCATTGATTTGGGTTTTATAAAAATAATATCAAAATGAATTTTTTTGGGTTTTAAAGAAGAAATGATATCGTAATATTATGGTTTTGAAATGGATTTTATTTTGGTTTTAAAAGTATAAACTATTTTTAAATGACCGCGGTGTTATAATAACGATTGGTTGGCAAAGAGACCGGGATCGGATATGGACATACTCTCTGTCGATACCGAAAACCACTTTGACTAACCGTGTACGCGGTGGAGATTCCAGAATGAAGTAGGTGGTGGCGACGTTTCCTGTAAGGTAAATACGTGGACCCAACTCCCGTGAGTTGGCATAAGGTGGCTAAAACAGGAGCGATTCTCAGGCCAATGAGGTCATTCCTCTGATCGGACGCTCCTCTTCGATATTATACTTTGACTTGGATCTGATTCAGTGGCCACTTCTATATTTTGATTTTGGGGAGTTAGTCCGAGGTGGGCGGTAACTGCGGCTACGCGTTTCCACCAGCCTGGATAGCAATTGGTATATCTACCCTGGCATTGCCTAGTTGTGCCGTGGCACCTACCATATCGAGCCTTTACTACGAGTTTCTATTTGTGTCGTACCTATGGAGTATCCTCTGGTAGCTTCCCGATCAGGAGGTATTACGGTACTGTATAGACTATTGGCATTTTACGTGTTAAGGTGGAAAATGTAAAGCCTTAACGCTATTTAAAAGTAAGTTTATTTTACAATTAGACACTATTATAATAGCGCAATATACTACATAGTAAATAGTTTAACGGATCCTTAGGAGATGTAAATCCCGAGCATCTCTTGAGTTACTGTACTCATATTTATTTCTGTTTATTTAACTCACATAAGATTTTCTAGTCTGACTCGAGTGTTTTTGTCTTTTCAAATTCGCTCGGGTCAGTCCGAGCGTTTCAGGATAACAGATTTTAGCATTGGAGGACGAAGACGAAGAATCAGTATTATTTTACATATAGTATTGCACCACACTCTTTCTATTCCGCTGCATTGCTTGTATTGGTATGTGTAACTCTGATATTTATTGTAAAGAAGAATCAAGCTTTTGTAAACTGTTTATGAAACTGTGTATTTGTTATTATATTTTATCCTTCCGCTGTGAGATTCTATTTTCGTTTTATTTCTTCTCCATTTTTCTTATTTACCCCATAACAATCCGCCCTTGCGTATGCTTTGAATTGGGACAAGTGTCGGTTTAAAGTGTGCGCAAAGGCGGGACGTTACAATATATTTGAAAAAACATTAAGTATGAGTTTTATACGCTGTTTTAGAGCCATCCGCTATATCCCGCTATATCCTCGCTGTATCCCCGCTACGACTTTTTGCACCTCCACCGCTTTGAATCTACCGAGCGCATTAACTGCACAGCTTTGTATTACTTTCCCAAGCTCTCATGGTGCTCTGAATTGTCTTTGTGAGGAGCTAAACCTATTTATTTCTTTAGAAGATCTGCTCCTCCAAAAGTTTCAGTCTCCAACCCCTGTTAGCAATTTTGATGACCTTCTCCAATTGGTCATCTGGTCCCTGCTTTTTGTTGCTCTTAAGATACGACAGTCCTCATCTTATTCTTAAGACATCGATTTACTATCCTTATGCTGTTCTTGTTGGTATGTAATCTTTCTTATTTAGCTGTTTCAGGCTCTTAACCTTTTACATAATATTCTGATTCATACCTATTACTCATTTTAGGTTGCTAAACCAATGTTTCTTCTTCAAGTGGATGCTATAGGATCCGTTATTGAAATGCCTAAACCTAAGGAGCAAAGTTCTTCACTTAATGGCAATTTTAATCAATATCTAAATAGTGAAGGATGAGGCTGTAAAAGAGAACGAAAAACTTGCCAACTCCCTTAATTTGGAAAGAATCTCTCTTACAAAGGAAAGAAGTGCCAGGAATGCTTTAGAAGAATGCAAAACTTTAGAAACAAGCCTTGAGAAGGCCGGTATGAGGAGGCCTAGCTTATGGAGGAGGATGAGTTACTAAAGGAGATACTTAGAAGGGAGAGGACTCTCTTAGATAAATCCACTGACATAATCAAAGATGCAAAGCGAAAGGTGTCCCATTACCTTGACGCAACTCACGACACTATTATCAAGAAATCATACGAGAAGGCACTCTATACAGCCTACGCTAACAACAACTAGCAATGTCAAGATAAGGACTTTCCTTCTCTCCCTCCGTCTTGTAATGAAAAGTTTTAGAAGAAATTCGAAGCTATGTTGAAGAAAGCCAAGCAACAGGAGAAGAATCCTTTGAGGAGGATGAGATTAATGTTAATAAACTGTTCACTTTTGATGACCTTCTATTAGACAAAGAAACAGAATCTAATCATAATGATGATGGTGATGACGATAATAATCATGACAATGGTGGTGGTGGTGGAAAGGGTCTTTATGGACCGTTAAAGGAGAAGGACAGATTGAGGGGCACTAACCAGGACTTAGCAGCCTAAGGTACGAATGTCATTGAAATTCACCATTCCCCATCTAAATATTTTTCTTAAGAAGACAGTGCTCCTCAAAGCCACAAACCCAAGGGGAAAGAGAAAATTCCTTTATCTTCAATTCCACTCTCTCAGTTATTGATCTCTTTACTTAAATGTCATAAGTTATCTAGTAGTTCTCACTTAATTCATTAATTGTTTTAGTTAAGGATAAAATTGAAATATCATTATAAAGTTATATGCTCGAAAAGAGAAATGGAATAAATCAATTGAATAGGGAATTGGATCAATAATTAAAAGAGAATAATGATTTGTCTGAGAAATATAAGAGTCTTATAGCTGGTACATCAATGCAAAGGTTTTTAAAGAATGGAAAGTTGCTCCATAGATAAAGAAACCACTCCTTCATCAAGAATGACTTTTGTAGAGAATACAAAGCTAATGACACTCTTTTGGATGTTGATTGATGATAGGAATTCCTTGGAGGAGTTTCTTTATACTCTAGGGGTAAATTTGTCAACTTTTGCTATTTGGGCGATTACTGCGAGGGTTTGCTTAGGCGCTTCCATCGCAGATATTTGAATGAACATGGGTTTGATCCTCATCTCGAGGCATGTTGGAATCTCCCAAGAGTTGCTTCTATTCCTCTTTCTTTTCGCTCTCTTCCCCTCGAAAAACTCAAATACAATTGGGAAGATTTGTTTATGGAATGTATAAGAAATCGATTTTGTATGAACCCGAATGATTGTATAATTACACTATGTAACTCAAGTAGCTCACGAACATTTCCATTTTTATTTCTCCTGTGCTTAGTCTAATTTTCTATTTAATTAAGGAATTAAGGAATCCCTAAATAATCCTATTCCTACATAATTTTTGGGTAAATTTATCAAGCTTAAGCGGGACATCATGGAGAAGTTTCTAATTCTCAGTACTTCTCAGTTAGCAAAGCATTGTTTTCTTGGAGATTTGCAGGAAGTTTACACATGATTTCCTCAACTTTGTTTCGAATTCTTGGGCGATGTGAAAGATAAATTTCTTAGCGAAATTCGGACATATCACGCCAATTTTCTGTGCTGTCACACTAGGCCTCCAGCCGTGAAATGGAACGATCGTCGATTCCCTCTAGTTAATACCCCATAAGGGATTAAGACTACTTTTGATTCCACTTTTTCCCGGTTGGTTGGGCAATTTGAAAATGCCAAAACTTCTATTTCAAAACCTTAAGAGTTAATTTAATGTTTGGAAACCGAAGTGTAATTTAGTTTGAATTTTCTTATCATTGTAAATTTTGTTGTGGTCAATGAAAGAGCACATTTTTAAGGTATTAACTATTCTTTTGTTTAATTTGATTAGGAAAACCAAATAGCACTAACATCCGATCCTTTAGATGTCTTTTTGTAAGTGATCGAGATAAAAGATATATTAATAGTTGATGTTAAAAAGAGGCGATCTTCCCAAGATGCTTTAGCTCTACGGTTTCTAAATTACCTGGAAGCACGAGAATGTCGTATGAAATATTTTCAATTGAAATTGATCTTTAAAGGTCTAAAGGAGAAAACCTCTAACTTAGAAGAGGAGATTAAGAAGAAGGACAAAGGAATTCAAGATTTGAAAGAAAAGATAGACTTGTTCTCATAGACTAGACCTTCAGTTGAGGTTGATGCTGAAATAACTTAATTATACCAACAAATAAATGATTCAAAGTGGAGTTAATGAAGTGTCAAGTATCTTGCTAATTCGTAGAACTCATTGCAAGTAAAGGCGGATCCAACTTTCCAACTCCTTCTCCTGGTGAAACGATTAGATCTCGATCTGTAGCTAGTCAAGAATTTCTTACTATGTTATACCCTTCTCTAGATCTAAGTAACGAAGAAATCTCCAAATGGAGTGGACAAGTTAAATTTAAGTGCATGTAATTTTTCGATGAGAAATGGAACGAGAAAGTGTGTCAATGTCTTAATGACTACGAAAACCAAGTTGATAAGCTTGGACACGAGAAGTATATCCTTAAATAGAAGATGGAAGAATTAAAGAGCATGGTTCAAACTTTAAAGGGAGCTAAAAAGACTCTATAGCATGCTTTGAAAATTTAAATTGATTTAGTTGATGATTCTGATACTATTCTAAGAAAGGAAAAGAAATCCATAGAATTTCTAGACATGGCCATTCGCCACATTATCGATCCTTTAATTGCTAAGGGTTTGGACAAGATAGCTATAACGACCAGTAATTTTATCACTTTTAAATGGAATATTTAATTAATTTTAAATATTCAAGTATAGAAATTTCAAACTTAAATTGTCATGTTTTATGTGATAAATAAGAATGTTGAACTTATTTTTAGAATTGTTTTAAAAAATAAGAGATTTTGGAGTTTCATCGTAAAATGGACAAAGGTCGGTTTTCGATTAAACTGGATAAACGATCAATCTTTGTTTTAAATGATAAATGATCCTTTTAAATTGTTATAAGATGGTAATAATTGAATGATAATTTTTTTTATTAATATATATATATATATATATATATGTAACTTGTTTTATAAAGATAGATAAACTTTGTCGCACTTTGACCAATAAACGTGGTATTTTTACAATTGGATTTTAATATTATTTAATATAGTTTTTGTAACTCAATTTATCTTGCTTTAATTATTTAAAGATGATAAGAAACTTTTTCAAGTTTTCTTTTACAAAAATAAATAGTTTGACTAAAAACGAAAAATGTGACCGGAAAACGTTTTGCCAAAAAATCTATGTTTTGTATAATATAAGTTGTCTAAACGTTTTGCAACTTGAATAGTTATTATTAAACACATTAACAATGAAATAAACACCTCATAAATATTAGCTAAGGATAAATTAAGTTAAGTGTTTAGTTGAGCAAAGAAAAGCACTAAAAGAAGATATTTCCACCAAATCCAACACAAGTCAAGTCAAATCACATCAAAACGAAAGCAAATCAAACCAAATCTCTACCTTAATCCACTTTTCCAACTAGATTCAACCCTTAAATATTAAGTAAAGATGACATAAAGTAAATATGTGATGTGAAGATGGTAAGTGTTGAAAACATATGTTTCACTTAAATGTTAAGGAAGGGTATTTGTGTCATTTGACAAGCTTAAGGGTTAAGGGATTAAAGACTATAAATAGCCATGCATACCACTTCCATTCTCACACAAGTCACTCTCTTCTTCTTCTTCTTCTTGTTGAAATCCATGTCTTCTTCTCTTCTCTTTCTTTACTAACTTTCTTGAAATCATGTCAAACCAACTCCAAACTCTACCAAACTTTGCAAAAGACCTTAGAATACCATTGGAACATGATTTAGCATATAAGAAGTTGAGGAATGATAAAGGAGAGCATGGAACATGGTGAGACCGAACACTATGGAGGTGATTGGAGGGGATGGCAAGAGTTTTAGGTGATGGAAAAGTTTACGGCCAAGAGCAAAGCCTTAGGGTGTGGTCGAGAGCATAAAGTAAGGAGAAATGGAGTAGATGATGATTAGTTGAACTTTACTAAAGTTTAAGTGAAGTGCTGGATTGAATGAATGTTATTAGAAAACTAAACAATTTGGTTAATGGTGAGTACTCATATTTTACTAATTAATCTCTAACTTATTTCAAGTATAATGACTTGAAAGTTTAAAAATACTGGATGATTAAATGTTTGATATTGGATGATAACTTAGTTAATATTATGATTGGTTATATGGTTGTGATGTGGTTGATAACTTGGTTTGATAAAGGATAAGAAAAATGGTTGGTAACTAACCATAGCTAACTAAATGGAAATTTAATCCATAAATAATATATATATATGGAGTTGTTTAGTCTTTTAATGATATTAATTATATAAAAAGGTATAAAATGAATATTATTATAATATAATATGATAATATGAAATAAAATGGAAAATGAGTTTGAAATTTGAAAAGTATTTATTTAAATTAGTTTAAAATGATTTAGAAATGTTTCATAAATATTTAAAAGTATTTGCATGATGTTTGAAAAGAAATTGAAAAAAGTCAAAATTAGACGCGTCGCATAATGGTAGTTTGCGATTTTGCACCGTAGAATTCAAAATCATGAAGAGAACATAATATAGCTTGGAATACTTCAAGATAATAATTTTTTGGACTTATATTTGGTGGAAAGTAAAGGTTGAATACTGAAATTGTTATTGAGTAAAATTAGTATAATTTCGACGATCCTTTTTACTTAATATTGTTTTTCAATATGAGATTTAAATAAATGATTTGGAAATATTTTCCTGAATAAAAGTGAAATGATTTAGAATTATTCCAAGATTTAAAGAGGGTTAATAACCAAAGGATTTGATAAATGAGGCTTAATGCTTCCATGTACTCTGAAAAAGATAAAGAAATGATTTAATGAATATATCTCTAAGATAAATTTGATTTAAATAAAAATATTATTAGTTGAATATTGTCTGATAATCACCTATATACCTAAATGCCTTTTTGTCGATGGTTGGTTCAAAGAAACAGGGTCATATTTAGGTGATCCCTGTCTAAAAACCACTTTGAACCAGTGTATATGTTCCGAATTGAAGAATGTTGAAGATGATGATTATTGAAGACCGAAGATCTTTGCAATATAAGGTTCACTATCACGACTCCCAAGGACTTACCCCATTTTATATTTATATGGCAGTGATGTCTGCATTCTGAAATCTTCATTGTGTTCATGACCGAAGATATTCATAGCGGCAGGACTGTTTGTTGACATTATCGGTTGCTCCCAATATAGAGATATTTAATATAGTAGTGGTCTTGTCATGTTTTGAAATCTCTGTAATGCAAGGAGAACTCGCCATTGATCCTAGGGGTGATGCCCAAAAAAAGGATGTGGTATAAGGAGTGCCTTCGATTTTGTTCAGTCCTAGAATGAACTTGTATGGACGAGTGTCTGACAGCGCGTTTCTGATCATATGAATTGATCTATATCAACGTATTATCTGCTTTGTGGTGGAGGAGGCAATTCCTCTTGGCTTAACACTCTTTCTTGAAACGTACGAACTTAGGATTTATATTTTTTTATAATCAGTTATGGGATTAAGGAATAGCAATGCGGCATTCTAAGTGGAATGTTGTAATGATCTACCTTTCTTACACCTAAAGACGACACTTAATACATCATCGGTATTCATGTGTCGGTCATTTAGGTGTCCAAAAGACAGGTCATTTGGGGTAAATAAAAAAAAGACAGAAAATAATCTCATAAAACATGACAAGTAATATATAATATGAATAAGTCCTTACGAAAAAAAATCATCTATATTATCAACAACATCAGAGTAAAGTAACCTATAATCAACTTGGCCAGTTATAACAGCCCGTCCTTACAATTGCTGATGAATACAGACAAGAACAAAAAAAATAGCAGAAGAATACAAGATAAGTGAATACGTCTGGGAGAATCCAGCTTGTCACCAATAACTCCAAAGAATCCAGCTAAATTTTGAAAATATGCTCGGGCTGACCCGAGCATTATAGGAAAACAACGCTAGGGTTAGTTTGGTAAAACTAGCGTGAGAAACTCAAATCACAAGGAACTTTATTATAACTTGTAAAAACTTTCAAAATCAAAAGTATCGCGTAAGACCATGCTGCACATAAACACGGACTTGTTTTTATCTTATGATAACCAAAACTTTTTTATAGATAATCCAATGATATTATGATAATGTCTAGAATACAAATACATATTAATCATAGTTGAAATTGTTATATTATTAAATTCCATTATAATAGGTATACAATCATGTCCACATGGCGCTTGTTGGAGAATGGATTCCAATAATGGCAAGGTAAGGGACTACATTTCGAATAGTACACCGCTAGATAAAATGTACCTGGGGTCAGACCCTGAACTTGGTCCACCCTTGTCAGTACAGAACCGGCCTACTCCTGAACTTGGATAGTACCGAATATGTCATCACCCTAGTTGTTCCAAACCTTTATCGAGAGCCCTCATGCACAGCCAGATCCATAATATGATTATCTAGAAAGGCAATGACACACCCTAATAGGAGCGACCTACATACCCCTGCTGCATCTACCCTGTTTTAGCTATAATTCGGGTTGTAAGGCTTGAGGTAATGCTTTGACCTTTTTATAGAAAACCATATTGGAATGCTAACACTACCCTTCATGTAGAATTGGAATGTCGGCATTCATCCATATAATTACGTTCTAGGACTGAATGAAACCCAAAGCCCTACCATAACTACATCCATCTTGGTATCACCCTCAGGATTTGTAGCAAGTAGCACTTGCACTTCAAAATCTCCATCTTCGATTTCATATTCCTCAAGATGTCTGCAATCCAAAATGGTTAAGTTGGATCAAAGTGGTTTTTGGATAATTTATGCCGATCTGATCCCTATCTCTTCGAAATAATATTCGATAGTTTCGTTAAACTCAACCAGGTTCTTTTGGAAATAATCAGACAATACATAGTAGCAGGGATCATGCCTTAACCGTTGAGGGATCTCCTTATCATTTTCCTAATAGAACAAAACGAAATTTATACGAATAGTATAGCATCATCGAAGATGGCTGTGCCATATAAATCACGTGTTTCTCCTAGATATTTCAAGATTTATATTTTGGTCTAGATTTCATAGTTGGTTATTTACTATCAAATAAACAAACAAGTGACAATTCAGAGATTTAATTACCTATAGCAATCACTAAGCCTGAAAATAAATATTTCATTTATTAAAACTCTTTTCAAAAGTATATTCGCAAAACATTTACGAAAGATTTCTCATTTCCAAATCATATCAGAGGATCAAAACAAAATGTTATTTAAACTAGAGAAAAAGATAACCTCAAACAATATTCCTTCGATGTTAAGTATGGAACGAATGTCCATATATACAACCATAATTAAGAAGGCCAGTTAAAGGAAATTCAATCTCAATTCTTTTGTAAATTTCCTTCTATAAATCATCTTAATAAATCTCCTTTATTTACTAATCTCCTTTACATAAATTCCTAACCCATTTACAAAACTCTTTATAAATCACCAAGTTAAATTTACAAAATTCTTTTATAAACATCAAAACCATTTATATTTCTTTTAATAAATCTCCAAAATTATTTATAAAACTTTATAAATATCCAAAAATCATTCATAAAACTTCCTGTAGATATTCCTTATTTAAAACAAAAGCTCCTTTAATAAAGTCCTTTTGATAGGAAAAAGATTATTTAAAACACCTTTACTAAATTCATTACTTAGTTTGAAAACATTATTAAAAGAATGATTGACCATAAAAATCAGAAAGAAGCTTAGCGACCATAGTAGTTCTCATTTAACTAAGTTTATTTTTCAAGTTATAACATGGGTATTTAAATAACAAGCAAATATGTATGAGGAAATCCACCAACAACAAACAAATCAACATATAGGTAAGATGTCCAAGTTATTATAATAGTAGAATGGGTTTTTATTCTTCTTAAATAGATGTCCACGTAATCTCCTTGGGAAATCATGGCAAAACCGTGATTTATTCCACCAAACAGATGTCCAATAACATAACTAGCAGAACAGTGTTTTATTCTACTAAATAAATGTCATTGGGTTTCATATTCAAGTAGGATTACTTAAGGGTAATCGATAAAGAAATCCCTTTGGGTTTAAAATCTTCCTTTAAAAGGAACTTGCTTCCTGAAAAAAAATCGGTCTTTAGAATTAAAGTGGTTTATAACTTTAAAACTTTTAAATTTAAACCTTTATTTTAATAATAATCAAAATTTTAATTAATAGTTAGACAAAAATTAACTATTAAACAAATAATTAAATAACAACTATCCTTTAAATAAATAATTAAATAATAGTTAATCTTTAAATAATAGTCAAACCGTAGCATATCTTTAATTAATTATCAAATAATAATATAAACTTTAAATAATAATTAAATATTAATTAATCTCAGTTAATTAATTAATTAATCTTTAATTAAAATTTAATAATAAATTAAACCTTTATTTAAAATAAATAAATCATAATTAAGTTTTAAATTAAATCTTTACTTAAATTTAACTGGATTAGAAATAAATTAATAATTAAACCCTTTCTTAAAATAATAATAATATAATAACTGTAACAACCCACATATTTGTCGATTTTATATTTAAATATTTTATTTAAATATTTTATCGATACTCGAAAGTTAGTCCGAAAAGCTACTTTTTGCATACGGTCGAATTAGGACTCGGGACCACTCCCATTGAGTTCAAAACGCCGTTTGCTACTTTTTTAAGTGTAAACTTTGATATGTTTGGAGTTAGTCAAGTTTTACCACTTTTTCACTTTGGGTTTGGGTTTGGGTTCAGCCCTATGTTTAACTTATACTCAAATCTGAACCAGTTTCCCCCCATTCACTCTCACTTCCTCCTCTTTTCAGTTCTAAGGCATCAATGGTGGGAGAGATGGGAAATTAAAACTCCAAAACCCTAGTCTTCCTTAGCAAATCCAACTTCTAGCTCCAAATTCAAGAGAACCCATTGGTAAGCACCTCCTTCATCTTCTCCAACTCTTTCTCCATTCAATTTCAGAAATTTCCTAAACCTAATGTAGGAAATGTTTCTCCTTTAAGCTTAGATTCAAGCTTGTTGGGTTGGAATTGAAGAGTGATTGTTCTTACCATTGCTCTATAGCTTCTTCTTCAATCGTTTGGGTTCAAAGGTGAGATTTTTATCTCACATCTTAGTCAATAATTATCTTCGATTGTTGGGTATGAATTTCTAACACTTATTTTTGTGCAATTGATTTTGGTTTGGATTGATTTGGCGTATATTCCAATTTTTGGTGTTTTGAAATCAAAATCTGTGAAAATCCTATTATGGATATTTGGACATTGATATTTGAGGCGTATCGAAGAGCCGTTAAGGCTGGGTTGACGCTCGACGTAATTCCTTAGTCGTTGTCGCTCGATCGATCGCTTTCGGTATCCCTTTGGCCATTTTTGGCCTAGGTTCAGGGAATGCCCTGAACCCTTCATTCAGACGTTTGAAACGTAAGATTTAGACGTCTGAATATTGTTCTGGGAAGATTTCTATTCCCAGATTCAGACGTCTGAATATATGATTTCAGACGTCTGAGTTGGTTCATTTTGAACCAGAAAGGAAATAGGCTAAAAAGTGCCTATTTCAGACGTCTGGATTCAAGGATTCAGATGTCTGAATTCTGTCTTTGAAAAATATTTATTTTCCAGATTCAGACGTCTGAATACTTGATTTCAGACGTCTGAATCTGCACTCTTTTTGCCTATTTGCCTATTCGCTTGAGAATTCCAATTTAAATCGATTCGTGATGATCCTATTTGTTGTTATCATTTATTATGCCTTTGATGACTCCTTTTTAGGGATTTTTGAATATCCATTTCGATGGATTCTTTATCGGTTTCTTTGATTTTATTCACATCTTCGTATATGAATTTTAGTGATTGATTTTTCCTACAATCTTCTTTGTGATTTGTCACTTTAAAAATATAAAGGTTTTCTATACTAGTAGTAAATATCAAAACTCTTTCTTCAAATGATTTCAACACTATTTTATTACAAAGCTCATTTTCTCAAACCGACTTCTAATCTATTAGTATATACAAACCTTTACCTCACTCGTATGAGAAATCTAATTAAACGGCTTAGTAAAACTAGTGGTATGAAACGCATGCGTTTACTTCGTCGGTTAATTCTTGGACTTGTTCGATTGAAACTCTTGTGACAATTTTCTAGTGGAGATCTACAGTTTGTTCGCAAATATTTAAGTTAAGCAAGTGGTTATGGGACATGAAGATAAACTCATATATTTACTAGCTTAGTGTAATTGACACTTCTCGTTGATCATGACGATCATCTTTGTGATTTAGACTAGCAATGTGCGATGTCTCTTTGTCTGCGAGGGAGACTAAACCCCGTTTTGTGGAGTTTCGACTCAAATTGGTGGGGTAACAACCCATGGTCTACGGGCCGTTTGTGGAGTTTCGGCTCAATTTGTGATGGTTACCAACCATGGAATTAGCGTTCCATTTGTGATACACGTGTTGGTGAGCTTTATGCTCCCGTTTGTGATAGGCCTTCCCCCTTTTTTGTGATTTCTGGATTTCTTGAGATGATTTCTAGAATTTATGTTTCACCAATTTTCCTGATTTTCATTGATAAGTTTTATCAATATTTGTGCATTGGTGAATTTTTGTGTCATTGACTTTCGTGATTGATATTGATAAAATCGTCAATATTTATGGTTTGGTGAACGAAATAAGGAGTATGACGTTTTTGGATCTTTGTGAAGATTTTTGTGATATTGATTAATCTCTTGTTGATTTTCAATTACTTATATATATATATATATATATATATATATATATATATATATCACAGCTTGGCATGGTGATTATTATGTGTTTAGTCGTACCTCTTATTCTATATCATGTTATCTGATATTTATAGCTAGACTGATCCGTTTATTATTTTCTTATTAGATAATACTCGGGTCAGACCGAGATGTTACAGGTGCTTCAGCTTGACTTCTCACTTGGGATTGATTTCTCTGACTTTTGGTTAACTACTTAGATTAGTAGATTTTGGATTGTATACAATTGAGATATAGACTCCATGTTGTATACTTATTCTTTTGTGTAGTTCTTATAACTATTCTTTTGGGTTATTGCGGATCTTTTTAGACCGCTACTCTGAAATACACTTTCATGTGTTAGTTATATATTCATATCTTCTTCCGCCTTTGTGATATGAATTATCTGTGACTGATTTGTGTTATGTTTATTTCTATATTTGTTTCTGAAGATTATTATAGCCACTGTGTAGTAGCTTTGTGTTTGTATCGGTATGTCGGATTTCCTCTTGAAATAAAATGCATGCTACACTATCTGACATATCGGTGCTCGCGCAAAGAAACTACGCGGATGGTCGCTCCTCAACAGCCTTATTCTCCGTGCTAGTTGACAGCATTACACCGTAGTGTTCTTGGCTAGCGTGGGTATAGAGGTGGGGCGTCACAGCTTGGTATCAGAGCCAAACTTCGGAACAATGTAGAATAATTTAAAAAGGATCATCGTCCTAAGTCGATCTTAGGAGTCGTGCTTTAGGATTTTATTCGGGTCTTCGTACCGTCCTATCCTATTTTCTTTTATGATTCCTTGTTTTATCTATCAAGATTGCTTGATATTAATTTTGAGAATAACTTTTTCCTCTTCTTTCTTTCTTTCTTAAAGAAAAGAAATGGTTGGTTCTGGCAATCCCAGCGCTGGTCAATCCAGTAGCCCTTCTCTGGATGGCGCATTCATGTCTGCCCAACAACTTTTGGATCTTGTAAAGAATCAAGAGTTTATCTGTGCTTTGAGTAAGAACCCTGAAATGGTTCTACCTTTGAAACTTGAAGTTTCTTTCAATCAGCTTGTGGATATCACTCTTCGATATGAAGAGGTTGGTAAAGGAAGTGATAATGATATTGGGACTTCCAAGAAGAGGCATATTAAGTTCAAGAGCCTTAATCCCAATAAGAGAGTGAAGCAAACTACTTTTGTAGCAAAGACTCCAATCCCTAATCGTGGAGGATGCTACAATTGTAATTCTAAGGACCACTATGCAAAGGAGTGTCCAGAGCCACTCTTTTGTCGCTATTGCAAAAATACAGGTCATCATATTTCTGTCTGCCCCATACTTCAAAGCAAGAAGAAGGTGGAACAAGAAACTTCGGTTGACAAGACTCCTACGCCAAGTCGTAAATAATGCTACAATTATGGTTCCACGGACCATTATGTAATTAAGTGCCCGAAACCCCTTTATTGTCGCTATTGCAAAAACTCGGGTCATCTTTTATCTGCATGTCCCAAACTTTTGAACAAGGACATGAGAAAGCTAAATATTGTGCAAGCCCCTAGCAACACTTCTCTTGGTCAAGGTATTTCTCATTCAATCCTTGATGACATTTGCTTTGTGATTTTCTTGTTCGTGTTCTTTTTGATATGGATTTCATCTCACTATTTTATATCAAAAGAACTTGTTGATTCTTTTCCTTTAAACAATTTTGGGATTGATGTCTTCCTTGAGAATCGCGAATCCGGATGGTAGATCCGCAACACTCAATTTGCTTTTTATTGATGTCGAAATTATTTTATGTGATTTTTCTTCCCGAGCCGATTTTTACCTAGGCTTCGGAATTGATTTATGAAAGGATTGGCTCAATCGTTGTGAAGCCCATATCCTATTTTCCTTGTGGACTATTCATTTTCGACATTTTCTATCTGATTAAGCAGATTTCTAATTTTTTCTTGAGATTCCGATTTCAAATTTTTGAAGGCATCATTTTATTCTTTAAGCCCTCAAGATGAGAATAGTGTTATTTCTCTTATCTAAATAATTTGTGAAACTTTTCCGGTATTTTTGAGTTTGTCTTAGGATCATCACCTAAGCAATATCTTGTGTGGTGTTAAGGTCTTTTCAGCTCGACCTTGCCACCGATTTTCATTAGTTACGAGTTGCGGAAGTTAGCATTCCACTTACCGCATTCCGCACTCGTTATGATTCTTATGAATAACTTATTTTGTCATTCGATTCATATAGCTTATTTCATCCATTTTAGGAATCGAGTATTTTACGAATATCTCGATGACTCCATTCTAGTATTTATTGATTTTGGATGAGAATAGAAAGTAAAAATTTTGCAAATCTTTTTCATGAGATTTATTTGTAAGTACAATTGGATTTTGATCTTAAAACGAGCAAGGAATATTCTTAAAAGTTTTTAAGAGACATTTTTGCCATATAAAAGATGATTTTGTGATTGTATTGCCCATTTAGTGTTTTAAGAATTCTGGTCGATGCGCTTGATCAACGTTATCGATAGGAATTTCCTAAATGCTTTGATGAGACAATCAGACACGATATATTGACTTGTAAAATGTAAATTTTTCTAGAAAGATTTTTACATTGGGATAATTGTAATTTTGAAAGTTTTAGCTTTTCGGAAAAGAAGATTATTTAAAAGATATTCTTTCTTATCGATACTCTTATTCTTGTGATTTCCGATGGGAACCAAGACTTTATCTTTTATACCGATGCTAGTCGTGTTGGTTTAGATGTCGTTCTCTTGCAAAAGATAACGTGCTATCACTTTCGCTTCTAATTCATTAAAAGCCGATCGAGACTAGATATGCCACACATGATTTAGAGCTCGCGGCTATTGTTTTTGCTCTTCGGATTTGGCGTCATTATCTTTTAGGAGAGAAATTTGTTCTTTATACCGATCATAAGTCCTTGAAGTATTTATTCTCTCAAAAGGAACTTAATTTGCGTCAACAGCGTTGGCTCGAATTTCTTGTACCATATGATCTTGATACCCTTTATACTCCCGGTAAGGGTAATCGTGTCGCCGATGCTCTTAGCCGTAAACAACAAGCGGTTGTTTCCATGATGATATCCGAATGGAACGATCTCGAGATTTTATCCACTTGCGAAATTCGAGACCGTGTTTCCGATTTATGTTCATTTTTGTTTTATGTAGCCTTGAGGCTCATCCTTCTCTTTTAGACTGCATTCTTGAAGCTCAAAGGCTAGATCCCGAATTAGCTCTTCTTGGACAAAATATTAAGGATAAAATTGATATTGAAGGTTTGAAAGACTTTGATATCGATTCTCGTGGCGGCATTCGGAAATTTGGTAGCTTATCGTGCCAAATATTAGTGATCTTCGTAAAGATATTTTAGAAGATTCCCATCATTCTAAATTTACCATTCATCCCGGTTGTAGTAAAATGTACGCGGATATGAAGCGACTTTATTATTGGAAGGGAATGAAACTTGGCATTGCTAACTTCGTTAAGCGTTGCATGACTTGCCAACTCGTTAAGGCCGAACATCAAAAGCCCGGTGGGTTATTGCAACCTTTAGAAATTTCAATTTGGAAGTGGGACCAAATTTCCATGGATTTTATAGATGGCCTTCCCCGTTCTCGTACGGGTCATGATAGCTTATGGGTAATTGTTGATAGACTTACTAAATCCTCCTATTTTATTCCCGTTCGATCTAACCGAACTGTTCCTCTTTTGGCCAAGCTCTTTGTTAAAGATATTGTTTAATTACATGGGGTTCCTACTTATATTATTAGTGATCGTGATCCATTGTTTACTAGTGGATTTTGGAAGAGTCTTCAAAAAGCTTTAGGAACGAAGCTTAATTTTAGCACCGCTTATCATCCTCAGTCCGATGGACAAACCGAGCGTGTGAATCAAACTCTCGAAGATCTTCTTCATGCATGTGTTCTTGATTTTGGTGGAAGTTGGGAAGATCATATTTCACTTGTTGAATTTTCCTATAATAATAGCTTCCAATCTAGTATTGGTATGGCACCTTTCGAGGCACTCTATGGAAGGCCATGCCGATCTCCTTCTTGTTGGCTTGAGGCCGGTGAGAAGCTGGTTTTAGGTCCAGACTTTATTCATGATTCCACAGAAAAGATTGAACTTATTCGACATAGGATGAAAGAAGCCCAGAGTAGACAAAAATCCTATGCCGATAACCGGAGAAGGAAGTTAGAATTTTCTGTGGGAGATCTTGTGTTCATTCGTGTTTCACCTATGAAAGGTGTTGTACGTTTCAGTCGATCGGGAAAGTTGGCGCCTCGATACATTGGGCCATTTCCTATCACCGAACGTATTCGTTCCGTGACTTATCGCCTTTTATTACCGACTCATTTTTCTACTATGCATGACGTGTTTCATGTTTCTCATTTACGGAAGTGCCTTCGAGATTCCGATTCTATTCTTGAGTCCGGTGTTGTGGAAGAAATTAAAGTTTCACCTAATTTAACTTATGAGCAACATCCTATTCGTATTATTGCTTCGGAGGTCAAGCGCCTTCGAAATAAAGATGTTCCGCTTGTTAAAGTCCAATGGTCTTCAAATCCTAAGGATTGTTCTTGGGAATCTAGAGAGTTCATCGAGCGAACACATCCGGACTTACTTTCTCATGCTCTTTGAGGTGAACTTCTTGTTTCAAACTTCTTTTGTGTTGAATATGTTTTTGTGGTTGTTACTATATATCTTCTTCTTAAGGATTGCGGGGACGCAATTTCTTTAAGGAGGGGAGTCTGTAACAACCCGCATATTTGTCGATTTTATATTTAAATATTTTATTTAAATATTTTATCGATACTTGGAAGTTAGTCCGAAAAGCTACTTTTTGCATACGGTCGAATTAGGACTCGGGACCACTCCCATTGAGTTCAAAACGCCGTTTGCGACTTTATTAAGTGTAAACTTTGATATGTTTGGAGTTAGTCAAGTTTTGCCACTTTTTCACTTTGGGTTTGGGTTTGGGTTCAGCCCTATGTTTAACTTATACTCAAATCTGAACCACTTTCCCCCCATTCACTCTCACTTCCTCCTCTTTTCAGTTCTAAAGCATCAATGGTGGGAGAGATGGGAAATTAAAACTCCAAAACCCTAGTCTTCCTTAGCAAATCCAACTTCTAGCTCCAAATTCAAGAGAACCCATTGGTAAGCACCTCATTCATCTTCTCCAACTCTTTCTCCATTCAATTTCAGAAATTTCCTAAACCTAATTTAGAAAATGTTTCTCCTTTAAGCTTAGATTCAAGCTTGTTGGGTAGGAATTGAAGAGTGATTGTTCTTACCATTGCTCTATAGCTTCTTCTTCAATCGTTTGGGTTCAAAGGTGAGATTTTTATCTCACATCTTAGTCTATAATTATCTTCGATTGTTGGGTATGAATTCCTAACACTTATTTTTGTGCAACTGATTTTGGTTTGGATTGATTTGGTGTATATTCCAATTTTTGGTGTTTCGAAACCAAAATCTATGAAAATCCTATTATGGATATTTGGACATTGATATTTGAGGCGTATCGAAGAGCCGTTAAGGCTGGGTTGACGCTCGATGTAATTCCTTAGTCGTTGTCGCTCGATCGATCGCTTTCGGTATACCTTTGGCCATTTTTGGCCTAGGTTCAGGGAATGCCCTGAACCCTTCATTCAGACGTCTGAAACGTAAGATTCAGACGTCTGAATATTGGGAAGATTTCTATTCCCAGATTCAGACGTCTGAATATATGATTTCAGACGTCTGAGTTGGTTCATTTTGAACCAGAAAGGAAATAGGCTAAAAAGTGCCTATTTCAGACGTCTGGATTCAAGGATTCAAACGTCTGAATTCTGTCTTTGGAAAATATTTATTTTCCAGATTCAGACGTCTGAATCCTTGATTTCAAACGTCTGAATCTGCACTCTTTTTGCCTTTTTGCCTATTCGCTTGAGAATTCCAATTTAAATCGATTCATGATGATCCTATTTGTTGTTATCATTTATTATGCCTTTGATGACTCATTTTTAGGGATTTTTGAATATCCATTTCGATGGATTCTTTATCGGTTTCTTTGGATTTTATTCACATCTTCGTATGTGAATTTTAGTGATTGATTGTTCCTATAATCTTCTTTGTGATTTGTCACTTTAAAAATATAAAGGTTTTCTATACTAGTCGTAAATATCAAAACTCTTTCTTCAAATGATTTCAACACTATTTTATTACAAAGCTCGTTTTCTCAAACCGACTTCTAATCTATTAGTATATACAAACCTTTACCTCACTCGTATGAGAAATCTAATTAAACGGCTTAGTAAAACTAGTGATATGAAACGCTTGCGTTTACTTCGTCGGTTAATTCTTGGACTTGTTCGATTGAAACTCTTGTGACAATTTTCTAGTGGAGATCTGCATTTTGTTCGTAAATATTTAAGTTAAGCAAGTGGTTATGGGACATGAAGCTAAACTCATATATTTACTAGCTTAGTGTAATTGACACTTCCCGTTGATCATGACGATCATCTTTGTGATTTAGACTAGCAATGTGCGATGTCTCTTTGTCTGCGAGGGAGACTAAACCCCGTTTTGTGGAGTTTCGACTCAAATTGGTGGGGTAGCAACCCATGGTCTTCGGGCCGTTTGTGGAGCTTCGGCTCAATTTGTGATGGTTAGCAACCATGGAATTAGCGTTCCATTTGTGATACACGTGTTGGTGAGCTTTATGCTCCCGTTTGTGATAGGCGTTCCCCCTTTTTTGTGATTTTTGATTTCTTGAGATGATTTCTGGAATTTGTATTTCACCAATTTTCGTGATTTTCATTGATAAGTTTTATCAATATTTGTGCATTGGTGAGTTTGTGTGTCATTGACTTTCGTGATTGATATTGATAAAATCGTCAATATTTATGGTTTAGTGCACGAAATAAGGATTATGACGTTTTTGGATCTTTGTGAAGATTTTTGTGATATAATTAATCTCTTGTTGATTTTCAATTACTTATACATATATCACAGCTTGGCATGGTGATTATTATGTGTTTAGTCGTACCTCTTAATCTATATCATGTTATCTGATATTTATAGCTAGACTGATCCGTTTATTATTTTCTTATTAAATAATACTCGGGTCAGGCCGAGATGTTACAGGTGCTTCAGCTTGACTTCTCACTTAGGATTGATTTCTCTGACTTTTGGTTAACTACTTAGATTATTAGTTTTTGGATTGTATACAATTGAGATATAGACTCCATGTTGTATACTTATTCTTTTGTGTAGTTCTTATAACTATTCTTTTGGGTTATTGCGGATCTTTTTAGACCGCTACTCTGAAATACACTTTAATGTGTTAGTTATATATTCATATCTTCTTCCGCCTTTGTGATATGAATTATCTGTGACTGATTTGTGTTATGTTTATTTCTATATTTGTTTCTGAAGATTATTATAGCCACTGTGTAGTAGCTTTGTGTTTGTATCGGTATGTCGGATTTCCTCTTGAAATAAAATGCGTGCTACACTATCTGACATATCGGTGCTCGCACAAAGAAACTACGCGGATGGTCGCTCCTCAACAGCCTTATTCTCCGTGCTAGTTGACAGTATTACACCGTAGTGTTCTTGGCTAGCTTGGGTATAGAGGTGGGGCATCACAATAATTATCTTAAATAAATAAATAATAATTAATTAACTCCAAATTACTAATCAAATATAATTTACTTTAATTACTTAACTCATGATGATTAACTTAACCGATTAACACCTAAGTATAAACAACCTTAACTAACTGATGATTAGTACTAATTACCATGATTAACTAATGTGCCAAGCCGCATTTCGGGAGGTTTAAGTCGATAATAAACCACATATGTCCAACTCAAAACAATCCAAAACACAGATAATCAATGGGGGTTAATTAAGAAAAATAAGAAAAGAAGAAAACAAACACAGAATCTCGTAGTGGAATGACAAACTATAATAATCAAATAAATAGTTCATGAAACTGTTTACACTATATATATTATTATACTTTCACTGTAACAACCAGGTATTTTCAACCATTCGCATCCGCACATGTCGGACTTGAATTGCTTAAAATACCGCGTTGTAAATAAAATTTGGCAAATCTTAGAATATACAGTAAATAATAATCACAGATCACAGGTACAGAGTAATAATAGTGCAGCAGAAATAAAAGAAATAGTAGTTCATGAAGCGACTATATAAATATATCAAAATTACATAAGATACAACAGAAGGAATAGAATACAATAAAAGTTTCAATACACTAACCAAGTACAAGCTGAATAGAACAATAGAACTGAAAATAGATAGAACAATACAAGCATATAATCTCTAGCGATTCAAATCTCTAGAAGGTGGGATCCAAATCGGTGAATAACTCAGGCTGACCCGAGCGTAAAATATAAATACAAACACTCGAGTCAGGACATACATACTTATATAATGTAAATCAACTCAAGTGAACTGTAGTAAAAGTACGAGTAACATAAAGGATGCTTGGGACCGCCCATCCTCTAAGGATCCGTTAAACTATATACTATGTAGTAATATTACGCTATTATAATAGTGCCTATCAGTAAAATAAACATACTTTTTAATAGCGTTTCGAGTTACACATATAGCCCTTCACACATAATAGTCCCAGTAGTCCATCCAATATCTGCATATCTCCTTATCGGGAGACTACGATAAATACGCATGGGTTACGGGAGAAAACCAAACTCGTAGTAAAGGCTCGATATGGTAGGTGACACGGCACACAAGGCAATGCCAGGGAAGATATACCAATTACACGCACGGGCTGGTGGTAACGCAGCAGCCATATACGCCCACCTCGAAACACATTCCCAAAATCGAAGGGGTGCCCAAACTATCACAAAAGCAATAGAATGGTATCGAAGAAATGCATCCGACCAGAGGAGCTACCCCTTTTGGCCCGAGATCACTCCTGTTTTAGCCACCTTATGCCAACTCACGGGAGTTGGGTCCATGTAATATACCTCAAGAACGTCGCCACAATACTACTTCATTCTGGAACCTCCACCGCGTATACGGTTAGTCAAAGTGGTTTTCGGTATCAACAGAGAGTATGCCCATATCCGATCCCGGTCTCTTTGCCAACCAATCATTATTATAACCCATGGTTATAGCTTTAAAATAATATTTTATACTAAAAATATATATATCATTTCAACCCAAATCTTTATCAAAATAAAGATTAAATCATTTCCAAAACTGTGATATCCCAGAATTTTTGGCAATATCAATTTAAAAATCTTTGTCTACAATTAAATTGATTTGATAATATTGATTAATAAAATTTGAATTGGTTTAATAATCTAATTAAATAAATATTTAATTAGTAATTTTATCTTTTAAAAGTTAAATAAATGTTTCTATCTATCATGTGTATATATATTTGTATATATAATATAGATAACTTTGATTTAGAAATTAATAAATAAATAAAGTTTTGT
The DNA here is from genome assembly GCA_030765085.1 of Allium cepa. Lineage (NCBI taxonomy): Eukaryota > Viridiplantae > Streptophyta > Magnoliopsida > Asparagales > Amaryllidaceae > Allium > Allium cepa. Next base: position 243,205,807 of record CM060944.1, read on the forward strand.
TTTCAAATTCTAATAATATACTTAATAAATTGGAAATTATGATTTAAATTAATATTAAGCTTTTCAAAGTTATTTAATCAATAACTATATGGTTTGTAAATACTTAAGATAAATGTTGTTGTTTAATATTTTATCTTAGGTTAAATTTTAAATTTAAATAAAAGGTTTGTTTTATTTCTTTTTAAAATATTACTTGGTAAAAATGAATTGAAAATAGTAATCTAAAATACAAAATAGCATTTGGTCTTAATTCATTTAATAATAAAGTGATTTATAATCTCTTTTATAAATCATTTAAAATTGTTAAATTTGTTATTTTCAAACCATATTGATAATGTATTATTTTTCCATAAATATAAAAAGAATTAAAATAAGAAAATGAAATTATCATTTTAAATTGAATAATTTGAATTTAATTTGGATTTCAAAAGTTTAATTTGAATTTGGAATTTATTTTGAAATTCAAAATAATAGATTCTTAAAATATATGGATAAGCTTTAATTTATAATTTGTTTTTATTACATTTTCTTTACATCATTAACACATATATATTTACATAAATATAAATAAATTAAGTAAAATCCTTTATTAACATTTAAAATATAACTAATTAAATTAAGAGACATGGGTAAATTCCTTAAGTAATCAACATGTGTTAAGTAGTAAAATAAACAATATGACAAGTGTTAAACTTTAAAACAAGTGGCATTTGTAAATTTTTAAATTTTAGCCATGTACATTGTTTTTTTTTCATTCATCATTTTCCTTTCTATCTTTTTACTCAACTAAGAGAAACTTAAACTTTCTCTCAAAAACAAAATCTGCCTCAAACAAAAATTATCAAACAAAAATCTGAAACATCATTCTTCAAAAGCATAACTTGTTCATTTGCAAAAATCAATGCCTGCATTTGAGACCTATATCACTTCTTCAACCTGCAAACATTTTAAATCCTGTAATCCCATTTCCATTTTCAAAAGAAAATTGGAAATCTCACTCTTCAAATAAAAATTGCAAATCAAAAGCGTTTAATTCATTGTCATTTCTTTCAAAAAGAAAACCTGAATCCAAGTATGCAAAGATCTAATCTAAATCTGGAATCAATATAACTTGAGCAAAAAAATTTCAAATTTGGAAGCCTGCATGCACCTGCAAGTGTTTTCTTCCAATCTGGAAATTATCTAAAGCATGCATGTAGTTTTCAAGTTTCAAAGGCAAGAAGCATTTTAGTTTTAAACATCAAGCAAGCATTCCAGTTTCCAGTTTAAACAATTCTAGATTTTGACTTGAAGTTGTTCACTGGCCTTTGTTCTTCATCATGTGAAGGTGAGTAACACTTTTTTTTAAAACTTAAAAATATTCTGGTTGCTTGAGTTATGCCTAAAGTTAGTTTGCATTTGTATATATGTGGAAAATTTCTGTGTATTGTGTGATGCATGTTTGATTTTGAAATGCCTGTAGAACATCTCTGTTCTAAATTTCAATACCAGTTTCAATTTAAAAAATCAATCCCCCTTTATAGTTAGGATTTAGGATCCAAACAAATATTTCTTGTTTGATTTTAAACTAAGATTTATAAATTTATTTAACTTAAATTAAAACTGTAATTGCTCTGGAAATAAGATTTAAACAGGAAACTCAAGTCTCTGTAAAATTTAAACATGTTAATTTTGCAATTCATGTATATAAACTAAATCCTTAAACTAAGACATGAATTTTAAGAGAAAAATCATAATTTTTAAATTGGGTTTGACTGAGCAAGTGAGGGTTGATCAGAATTTGGTTTTGGAGTGGTCTCTGGTGATTTAAGTGGATTGGGAGGTCGAGTTTCTGTATGAAGGAAGAAGGATGATCGGAGAATCATGGAAAATTGCCTGTATGGTGATCAGGTCGGTGCGGCAATGGCGGTGATCAAAATAAAATTTTAACCCTAGTTTTTGATCAAGTTAGGAAATTTGATCGTCTCTGTCTCTAGGATTGATTGAGCACGATGAGGCTTTGAGCATGGGTAGCTGGATCGATGGCGAGGGCATTGTTGGAGCTGCCGCATTTACGGTGGTCGGAGGACAGAGTTCGTGGCGTTGACAGGTTTGGGTTTGAGGTGAGTTCTGTGTTTCAGGTTTGGGTTGTGGAGTTTCAATCTTGTTTTCGAATTGCTTTAGTTGTTTTGAGGGTTTAATTATGCTTTGGAGATGATCAACGTCGTGTTCGAAGTTCTGGTGATGAACGGAGGAGGTCGGCAGCACCGTGAATGTGCACGATGCACTTATTTCAGGTGATCTGGTGTTTTGTTAGTTTTGGGAGGATGTAGATTTTCTCGCATTTCACTCGGGAAGTTCGAGTATTTACTCGAAGAAATTTATGGTAAGACTCGAAGTAAAAAGGTATAGGCTCGGGTCAAAGAATTTTGATACAGGTTTCAGGAACCTGTCTGTGTTCAGTTTTTTTAAAAAAAATTTAACTAAATTTAAATAAAAGCAAAGCAAGTTTTGAACAAAAGTTTGGAAACAAGTTTAAATTTGAATTCAAAATGAGTTTGAATTCTAGTATTCAAAATAAATAAGTTTTATAAAAATGAAATGTTTTTACCAACTTTAATTTGTTACAGTATTTTATAATATGGTTTTAAAATCTGAAAATGAGACTTAAACAAGATTTTAAATTCAAGTTTAAATCTGAATTCAAAGCTTGTTTGAATTCAAGTTTGAGAAAAAAATAAAGTTTTTGAATTTAAAGTGTTTAAACAACTTGGAATATTTAAAGTATATTTTAAATTGATTTAAATTGAATATGGGTTTAAAACTATTTTAAATTTCCCTTAGAAGATAAGTAATTCGTTAACATGTAATTAAAAGGTTTTGAATTGTTTTAAAAAGCTTTGTTAAAGTTAAAATTATTTTCATTTTAAATCTTAAATTTAAAATGGAATTTAATAGTAAATTTAAAGCAAATTGTTTTTAAATTACTTTGTTAATGATAGTTTAATTATTAATAAGATTTAGTTTATCTTAAAGTTAATTAGGACTTAATGATTTATAGTTCATTAAATTATTAAGGTATTTAAGATGGATAATTAATTAATTTAATTAATTAATAATTTGGGTTAATTAATTAATTAATTAAGGGTTTTATTTAACTAATTAAAGGATTAAATAAGTTAATTAAGATTAATAAAATTTTAATCAAGAATCATTAATTAGATAAGGTCTGATTTTTAAATTTAATGACTTGAAATTTATTAATCAAGTAATTAACAATTAATTAAGTTATAGATTAACTCTTATTAATTAAATAATTTGAGATTAATTAATGGGTTTTATAGATAATTTAATAATGATTAATCTCAATTAATTACTTTAGAGAAATAATTAAAGATTTGCTAATGGTTAATGAAGTTCATTAACTTAGGATTATTCAATAATTAATTAATGTGATTAATTTTAATAATTAATTATGTTAATTAATTTAAAGATAATTAATTGTGAATTGTTTAAATGTAATTACTTAATGATAGTAATTCAGAAATTAATTACTAATTGTAATTAATTAAGTTTATTTTGATTAGTTTAAGTTAATTAATTAAGTTTAATTAATTTAAAATAACCATTGAATAATTTAAGAAGTAATTACTCAATGTAATTATTGAAGAATAATTACTTAGTGAAGTAATTAAGAAGATAATTACTGGTTGTAATTAAATTGAAGGATAATTGGGTAATGGAAGAGTTTTGGAAATTAATTACTTTGTGTAATTCATATGAAGAATAATTACTTAGTGAAAGTAATTAATAATTAATTACTTAGTGTAATTAATTAAGAATTGTCTAATAAATTTATTTGTAGACAATTAAGAGATGTAATTAATCTAGGATGATTAATAAATATAATTAACTAAAGATTAATTATTAAAGATAATTAATTAAGGATTAATTAATTTATCTAATGATGTAATTAGAGGTAGTTAATTATTGAATGTAATTAATCAAGAGTGATTAATCAATATGGTTTAATTGATGATTAATTACTTAATGTAATTAATTTAAATAGGGAAATTATAAATAAAATTGTGATATCCCGGAAATTGGGCAATATAAATTTAATAACCTATGTTATAAATTTAATTTATTTGATAATTTTAATAACAAATTTAGAATTTGATTTAATAATCATGTTTTAATAAATATTTAAATTAGAAGATTTTATCCTTTTAAAGTAAATAAATTGTTTTCTGTTTATAATATATAATTGTATATATTGTAAATTGATAAACTTTAATTTGAAACCTAGTAAATGAATCAATTTTTAATTCTAATTTATTTTGGTAAATTTGAATTTGATTTAAATTTAAGAATTGACTTTTCAAAGCAATTTAATAAATAATTTTCTGGTTTATACTTATGATAAATCTTACTTGTTTAGATTTATATTTTATTTAACTTAAATATGAATTTAAATTAGATAAATATAAAAGCTAAGTTTTATTTTATACTACTTGAAATTTATATATAAGAGTTAAAATAAAAATTTCATATGATCTTAATTTATTAAATGATAGAAGTAAATTATAATCTCTTTTATAAATTATTTAATACTGTTTAATTAGTTATTTTTAAATAAAAAATTATAATACTTAAGTTCTTATGAACATAAATAGATTTTGTAAGGAATAGAATTATATATGCATCTATATATAACTTGATTTTTAAATCTTGATTTGATAAATTAATTTGAAATTTGAATTTAATGTCTTGAATTTAAAAGAATAAATACATAAAAATATTTGAATAAGCTTATAATCATAATTTGTTTGTTTCATTTCTTTTAATTAGAAAAAGGAAGAAATTCATTTATATATTACGTAAGAAATAAAATAGATTTAAAAGCTTATAAACAATTTTAAATAAAAATTTAAATACTTAATTACATATGTAAGTTTATTACCATCTTAAAGGACATGTGTTAGTCATAGAATAAACTAAGGTGACAAATGTTAAAAGTTGAACAAGTGTCTTATTTAATTTTTCTTTTTTCTATTATTTTAATTAAATCAAAAAAAAAATTATATAAACATTTCTTCTTTACCTCATTTTTCTTTTTCCTATTCTTCTTCAAACTTAAGAAAAATTTTCAGATTCTAAAATCTGAACTCATCTACATTCAAAAAAAACAGAAAACTCTGTTCAAGCAAAATTTGCAAATTTCCCTCTCAAACAAATCTGAAAACCCATGTTTCCTCTAATCAAAATAAACCAAAGAAAAAAATATATCTGAATCATGTTCATTAACCTGAAATATCAAAACTTGCAAATCAAGTATAAATCTGTAGCCTCTTCAACCAGAAAATCATTCTGCAAATCTAAAACCTGCATGCATCTGGAAATCACTGCCTTTCTGTTTTGAAACTTAATCAAGCCTGCATGTGTTCACCTGGAAACAAGCATGCATGTAGTTGAAAATCAGAGAGCTTAAGCAATGTAGTAAAATCAATACTAAAAAGTTTTTAAACCACTGAAGCAATCTGAAGTTCAAAAATTCATAAGCAAAACAGATGTAATCTGAAGCTTGTCAAACATGTGCTCTGCTCCTATACCAGGCGAGTAACAATTTATATTTAATAAACCTATGTATAAATAGTTGTTTTTTTACTCTGAAATAAGTATGTGACTGAATATGGTAAAGAGCTTTGAATGTACGTTTTTATGAATGCATGCTTGCTGTGACTTAGGTGTGTTTGAACCTGATCCTAGAATTTAAGTTTAAAATCTTGATCAAGTTCAGGATCTCATATTTAAAATATTGCTATAGTTTAAGATTTAGTCAGATATGTATGTAATAAGTTAAAGTTTAATTTTAAAAAATGAGAATGATGATAAAGCTGTGATGACACAGGATAAACAAAAATGCAACAGAGTAAAATTTCTGAAATCAATATTTAAATGTTCCAAATTTATCTATTTAAGTTTATAAATAAATTACTTGATTAATAACTTGATTTTTAAAACTATAATCTGAATTTTTAGTTTGCATTCAACTGAATATTTTTGGTTTAACCAGAAAAAACAATTTGGGTTGGTTCTGTCAATCTAGGGGTTTGGAGTTGCCAGTGTTTCTTTGGTTGATGGAGAGATGTGTGTAGTTTATAGGAAAAATAATAGTTGATGGATCTGAGCATCGAGGAAATCATGATTTGGGTTGAAATTTTATAACCCTAGTTTTTCTGTGTTTAAGAAATCGGATCACTGTGATCAAATTAAGTAACCGAATTTTACCTGTTTTGAGATTAATGTAGCTGGGGTGTGGAGGAGTCTATGGCCGGAGGTGGTACTTTTTTAGTGGTCGGTGGCGAGAGAATTATGATGATCTTCATTATCGACATTTCCTAGTATTGGTACTGGAATGCTTGATTTTGATTTAGGGTTTCTGTAGTTGAATTGGAGGTTGAGTTGGAGTTTGGAGAGGATCGATGACTTGCGTAGAGGGTCGTGAGGGGTCGGAGATGGATTCTCCGGTGGTGCACGTGCACGATTTTTAATGGCGTGTCACTTGTTTTTTTTGGGAAGAGGGGGTTTGTGTTGATCGGGTTGTCTCATATTTTTGCTCGAAGCAATGGGTTTGGGGACTCGAAGTAATTGAGATGAGGTCTCGGGTATTTAAATTTGTTACAAGGTTTGGGTAAACCTGTCAGCACACGTTTTGTATAAACCTGATTTTTTTTATTTGGGTTTTAATTGATTTTAAGGTGGATGTGTTACTCGAGTTATTTTAGTTTTAGCTCGGGTTGGTTTGTTAAAGTTTGAAAACTTGTCTAGTTTTCAAAATTTAAAACTAAATTTAAAACTAAATTTAAAAGTGGAAGCAAGAATTTTAAGTAAGTTGTAAATCTAACTTAAATTATGGATTCAAGTTAAATTGAATCACAAGTTGGAAATGATCAAGTATTTAAATTCAAAATTTGCTTTAAAATAACTTTAAAGGAGTTTATTGTTTTAAAATATTTTAAAGAATTTGAATTTAATTTTGAAATTGAAATATGAAGAAATGTTTAAACAAAGTTTAAATTTGATTCATATTTGGATTTGAATCTTTGTTTAAAAATAAATTTAAGTTTTATAAATTTAAGTGTTTAAACCAAATTTGAAGGATAATGTAAAAATTTAAATGGTTTTAATTTTAAAAGAAATTTGTTTTAACTTTGTAAAAAAATTATAGTAAAAGTATTACTTAGCAATTAAAGGTTTTAGATTGAATTTAAACTTGTAAAGTTAAATAATAATTTAATGTTTGTATTTCATTTAATTATTAGTGTAATTAAATGAATAATTAATTTATTTAATAAATTAGTAAAATGGTAATTAAGGGTTTAATCATAAAGGTTTAAGATTAATTAATTTTAGAGTAACTAACGTGTAATTAAGAATAATTAATTAAATAAGATTAGTTTTTAGTTAATAACTAATTAATCAAGTAATAATAGATTAATTAATTTTTAATTAACACTTCATTATTTAATTAATTTGGGATTAATTAATGGATTAATTAATGATTAATTAATTTGTAGTTAATAATGATTAAAATAAGTTAATTATTTTGGAAAAAATAATAATGAATTGTTTAATAGTTAATAAAGGTCATTAACTAAGGATTATTTAATAATTAATTAATGTGATTAATTTTAATTATTAATTAGATTAATTAATTTAAGAATAATCAATTGTGTAAGTTGTTAAGTATAATTACTTATGAAAGTAATTAAGGAATTGATTACTTATTGTAATTAATTGAGTTAATATGATTAGATTAAGTTATTTAATTCAGTTTAATTAATTTAAAATTAATTATTTGATGATTTGTGGAGGATAATTACTTAATGTAATTTAATGAAGAGGAATTACTTAGAGAAGTAATTAATGGGTAATTACTGTATGTAATTAATTGGAAGTGATTTGATATTGAGCTATTTAAGTATAATTACTTTGTGAATTAATCAAGGGATAAATTAAAGATAATTAATTAAAGAGTAATTAATTTATTTGGTAAGGTAATCAAGGGAAGTTAATTTTTGGATTGAGTTAATCAAGGGTGATTAACAATTATTGTTTAAATTAAGATTAATTACATAATGTGATTTATTCTAAAAGAAAATGTAATTAGAAAATCATTAACTGTTATAGTTAATAAGGTAATTAAGAATGAGTTATTTAGAAATAATTAGTAAATAAGGAATTAATTAATGTAATAAATTATAGTTAATTAATAAAGGAAGTAATTAAAAATTAATTACTGTATTTGGTTAAGTAGTAGTGGATAATTACATGAATGTAATTAAAGGTTAATTAATCAGGGATGATTAATTGAAATAAACAATTGGTTGATGATTAATTAATTGATTGATAATTAATCAATAGTAATAAGCAAGTTGATATTGGTAAAGTAATTAATTTAGTTTACTTTAAATTAATTTGAATGATGTAATTAATTTAATTCATTTTAAATTAATTATATTTGGTGTGATAATAAATCATTGCTTAAATAGACGGATGATGTTGTTTACCTTGTATGGTTTGAATCTCGGATATGAGATAGGTAATGTTGAGGGATTTGAATGCATTGGTTGCATTGTGATGTTGATATAGATTATCTTTTTGAATAATGATAATATGGTTTATCTGATATGATGATAATGTTGATTATCTGTTGTGAATCTGTGATTTATCTATTTGGATATATAGATAATTGAATAGTTTTAAACCTTTAAAACAACTTGGACTTAAAAGACACGCTTTGGATTTCAATGAGACCGTGATCGGGTTTCCATATTTGGATATCTGAATACCACATCGATCCAAATTAACGATAGGTCGTGAATCTCTTGTGAAGAGTGAAGACTCGAGGTGTAAGAACTATACGTCAGTATAACTCTGGGGGTGATTCCGTGATGAGTTTGACGGAACTAGTTCTAATAGATTCGAGATGGCGATTTAGAGTGCAATGGCTATCGTCATTAACTCTGAGGGTGATTCCAAAATGAGTGTAACGAGATAATGCCTTCGGTTTCGTTCGAACCCGGAACGAACTTGTATGGATTGAATGCTTTCAGAACATCGTCAGGTGGATGATGAGCATTCTAAGAGATGTGTTATCTAAAGGTAATCGTAGCCTCAAGCCTCATCAACCGGGAATGGCTAAAACAGGGAGGTGCAGCAAGGCTTCGTGGGTAGCTCCCATTGGAGAGCAAGATTTACCCCTGTCTAGAGGTCCCTTTTTATTTCGGCTGAGTGGGCGGTTGGATGTACACCAACTGTGGGGTTGTCTTGTTTGGGACTGTCCAGTAAGGGATGGTTCCGGCTTTGTGTTGCATGGGAGCGGGCCTACTCCTCGGTACGTTGATCTAGGCCACTTACTATGACGGGCGGTACCCTAGTAGCCCTGCCATTGTATGGAATCCACAATCCAATAAGTGCCAACGGTTTTGATTGTATTACCCACTTTTGTGGCTAGTAGCTGGAATTTAATAAATGTAACAATTTCGTCTATTTCTTATTTACTTGAAAACCCTAGACCCCATTATAATATCACTGGATTTCCTATCAAATGTTTTGGTTAGCGTAAGGTAAAAACTTTTCCATGTTTATATGTGGGAAGTCTTACGTGATACCTTTCTTTTCAAAGGATTTTCAAAATTAAGCAACTTTAACCTGTTACTCACACCAGACCCATGTCTGACCCAGAGTTTATCTTCTATTTTCTTAAACTCTTGGGTACTCAAATTTTACGAGTAGCCAAAGGATTCAGCTTAGCTTTGACGAATATTGGAGGAGTAATGGAGCTGGAGGCTTCTACGTGTAGATATATAGTTCCACTGTGTGTTCTCTGTGTTAGTATTGTTTTGTTTTGAGTTGTATTAAGTTGTATAACTAGATAGGTGTTTATAACTGTCTAGTATGTGTTGTATATCTGTGTACTCTGATAGTGGTTGTAAACTATGTAATATTTTATGTTATTAATATAATTTATTCAATCCGCTGTTGAGATTCTGATGTTGTGTTCTTCTTTCTCCTCTTTCTTTTCTCTTTTCTATCCCTTTCTTTCTTCATGATGATATTACTTTTCTGGGGAGAAAAAGTCAGGTCGTCACAGGTGGTATCAGAGCATTAGGTTGAGTGAATACCTAGGCTCTGGAGTGGTGTCTATCTTGAGAAAGCGTATTTGTAGTTTTAATATATATATATATATATATATATATATATATATATATATATATATAATTACTTCTACCTATTTGTTGGGTTACCTATTCGGGTTTTCCAATATAGCTTATAAAGGTAGATAAGGTAGTGGGTGTGTAACACAACTAATACCAATGGTTGGAGTTTTGTGTGTTGAGGTTGGAAGTGTATTTTTTCGAGACTGCAGACCTAATACCGTCTCGAATGAGTTGTGCAGAGTGTAGGATTTCATAGATCTCTGAAGGTAACCTGTAAAGGTTCGGAGTCTATCTTTGAAGTTCGATGAGTAGAGTTTGGATCTATCGGTTAGGCAGAAGAGAATAATGATATCTTGATATCTCAGGAATTAGTAGCTGCGTGATGAGATGCAGTAAATATGGATTGTTTCCTAAGAAGTTTTCTTTGGAACAAGTTTAAAGAGGTGTGTCTGTTTCGAAGTTTTGGCCGGTTCAGCAGGATGTTTCTGTCGGATTTGAGGTCCGAGTTTCTTGAAGAGCTTTGGTTTATGAAGTCTTTGGCGTCGGTGTTAGCAATGCAGCTCGGAGTATTCTGTGTGCTAGCAAGAAAGTCATCTGGTTAGCAGTTTTTCTGAAGAAGTTTAGAAGCAGCAGAGAGGATTCCATTTTTACGATGGATTGGCTAGTTAAGCGTATGCTGTTCTGATTGGTAATGAGAGAACAATTTTCTTTGGATAGTGGTCTGGTTGATCGCAAAAGTGACTTGTGATAGTTTGAGTGTTCTCTTGAGTTATCAGAGTTGTGCAGCGGAAGCGGTTTGGGAGTGCTTTTGTTTTGTCTTTTCTGGATAAGAAATGTAAGTTAGTTTTCTGATATTTGTGGAGTAGAGTTGGTGTTCTTGGTTTGGGATTGATCTTGAGGAGATCATTTTGTTGGATTGTTTTGGTCCAGTTTGTTTCTAGGGACATCAGCGAAGGTTGAGCTGATCAGGAAAGCTGAAGGCAGCCCAGGATTGTCAGAAGTATTTTGTGGTTAAGAGACAAAGGAATTTGGATTCCGGAGTCGGAGATTTGATCTTGAATAAGTTTTCTCCGATCTAAAGAGCTATAAGATTGAGTAAGACTGGGTAAGTCAGCTCCGAGATGTTTTGGACATTTTCTGTGTTTTGTGGGGATTGGTGTTTGATTTTCAAGGTTGAATTGTCGGTTTGGATAACTGGAATTCGATGTGTTTTACGTATCTCTGAGGGAGTACGTGTATGGTTTATCTCTGGTTATGGAACCAGCAGTTCAGGAGGATGTGATTGTTGATTCAGACTCATCTGTAGTCTGATATCCTATTTAGTTTTGTAGATCTAGTTGGATAGGAGCTCTATAGCTTAATAGTATTGATTGTTTAGATTCTATAGAGCGAGTATCACGATATTTACACCGGAGAAATTCGTGAAAATTTTATCCAGAATTTTTCTGGATAATTAAATTTGTTTTGATTAGATGAATTGGTTGCTATGGTTGGTAGCATATGTTTGATAATATATGCTTGTGTTTTAAAATAAAATCTTAAGATAGATTATTGAATTACCGTTGCTTTTAAATTTCGTGGACGAAATTCTTTTAAGGAGGAAAGAATGTGATATCCCGGAAATTGGGCAATATAAATTTAATAATCTATGTTATAAATTTAATTTGATTTGATAATTTTAATAACAAATTTGGAATTTGATTTAATAATCATGTTTTAATAAATATTTAAATTAGAAGATTTTATCTTTTTAAAGTAAATAAATTGTTTTCTTTTTATAATATATAATTGTATATATTGTAAATTGATAAACTTTAATTTGAAACCTAGTAAATGAATCAATTTTTAATTTTAATTTATTTTGGTAAATTTGAATTTGATTTAAATTTAAGAATTGACTTTTCAAAGCAATTTAATAAATAATTTTATGGTTTATACTTATGATAAATCTTATTTGTTTAGATTTATATTCTATTTAACTTAAATATGAATTTAAATTAGATAAATATGAAAGCTAAGTTTTATTTTATACTACTTGAAATTTATATATAAGAGTTAAAATACAAATTTCATATGATCTTAATTTATTAAATGATAGAAGTAAATTATAATCTCTTTTATAAATTATTTAATATTGTTTAATTTGTTATTTTTAAATAAAAAATTATAATACTTAAGTTCTTATGAACATAAATAGATTTTGTAAGGAATAGAATTGTTATTTTTAATTTTAATAGAATTATATATGCATATATATATAACTTGATTTTTAAAACTTGATTTGATAAATTAATTTAAAATTTGAATTTAATGTCTTTAATTTAAAAGAATAAATACATAAAAATATTTGAATAAGCTTATAATCATAATTTGTTTGTTTCATTTCTTTTAATTAGAAAAAGGAAGAAATTCATTTATATGTTACTTAAGAAATAAAATAGATTTAAAATCTTATAAACAATTTTAAATTAAAATTTAAATACTTAATTACATATGTAAGTTTATTACCATCTTAAAGGACATGTGTTAGTCATAGAATAAACTAAGGTGACAAATGTTAAAAGTTGAACAAGTGTCTTATTTAATTTTTCCTTTTCCTTTATTTTAATTAAATCAAAAAATTTTGTTTATATAAACATTTCTTCTTTACCTCATTTTTCTTTTTCCTATTCTTCTTCAAACTTAAGAAAATATTTCAGATTCTAAAATCTGAACTCATCTACATTCAAAAAAAAAAAAACAGAAAACTCTGTTCAAGCAAAATCTGTAAATTTCCCTCTTAAACAAATCTGAAAACCCATGTTTCCTCTAATCAAAATAAACCAAAGAAAAAAAAAATCTGAATCATATTCATTAACCTGAAATATCAAAACTTGCAAATCAAGTATAAATCTGTAGCCTCTTCAACCAGAAAATCATTCTGCAAATCTAAAACCTACATGCATCTGGAAATCACTGCCTTTCTGTTTTGAAACTTCATCAAGCCTGCATGTGTTCACCTGGAAACAGGCATGCATGTAGCTGAAAATTAGAGAGCTTAAGCAATGTAGTAAAATCAAGACTAAAAAGTTTTCAAAGTACTGAAGCAATCTGATGTTCAAAAATTCATAAGCAAAACAGATGTAATCTGAAGCTTGTCAAACATGTGCTCTGCTCCTATACCAGGTGAGTAATAATTTATATTTAATAAACCTAAGTAGAAATAGTTGTTTGTTTACTCTAAAATAAGCGTGTGATTGAATATGGTGAAAAGCTTTGAATGTATGTTTTTACGAATGCATGCTTGCTGTGACTTAGGTGTGTTTGAACTAGATCCTAGAATTTAAGTTTAAAATCCTGATCAAGTTCAGGATCTCATATTTAAAATATTGCTATAGTATAAGGTTTAGTCAGATATGTATGTAATAAGTTAAAGTTTAATTTTAAAAAATGAGAATGATGATAAAGCTGTGATGACACAGGATAAACAAAACTGCAACAGAGTAAAAATTCTGAAATCAATATTTAAATGTTCCAAATTTATCTATTTAAGTTTATAAATAAATTACTTGATTAATAACTTGATTTTTAAAACTATAATCTGAATTTTTAGTTTGCATTCAACTGAATATTTTTGGTTTAACCAGAAAACACAATTTGGGCTAGTTCTGTCAATCTAGGGGTTTGGAGTTGCCAGTGTTTCTTTGGTTGATGGAGAGATGTGTGTAGTTTATAGGAAAAATAATAGTTGATGGATCTGAGCATCGAGGCAATCATGATTTGGGTTGAAATTTTATAACCCTAGTTTTTCTGTGTTTAAGAAATTGGATCACTGTAATCAAATTAAGTAACCGAGTTTTACCTGTTTTGAGATGATGGTAGCTGGGGTGTGGAGGAGTCTATGGCCGGAGGTGGTACCTTTTTAGCAATCGGTGGCGAGAGAATTCTGATGATCTTCATTATCGACATTTCCCAGTATTGGTACTCGAATGCTTGATTTTGATTTAGGGTTTCTATTGTTTAATTGAAGGTTGAGTTGGAGTTTGGAGAGGATCGATGACTTGCGTAGGGGGTCGTGAGGGGACGGAGACGGATTCTCCGGTGGTGCAGGTGCACGATTTTTAATGGCGTGTCAGTTGTTTTTTGGGAAGAAGGGGTTTGTGTTGATCGGGTTGTCTCATATTTTTGCTCGAAGCAATGGGTTTGGGGACTCGAAGTAATTGAGATGAGGTCTCGGGTATTTAAATTTGTTACAGGGTTTGGGTAAACCTGTCAGCACAGGTTTTGTATAAACCTGGTTTTTTTATTTGGGTTTTAATTGATTTTAAGGTGGATGTGTTACTTGAGTTATTTTAGTTTTAGCTCGGGTTGGTTTGTTAAAGTTTGAAAACTTGTCTTGTTTTCAAAATTTAAAACTAAATTTAAAAGTGGAAGCAAGAATTTTAAGTAAGTTTTAAATCTAACTTAAATTATGGATTCAAGTTAAATTGAATCACAAGTTGGAAATGATCAAGTATTTGAATTCAAAATTTGCTTTAAAATAACTTTAAAGGAGTTTATTGTTTTAAAATATTTTTAAAGAATTTGAATTTAATTTTGAAATTGAAATATGAAGAAATGTTTAAACAAAGTTTAAATTTGATTCATATTTGGATTTGAATCTTGTTTAAAAATAAATTTAAGTTTTATAAATTTAAGTGTTTAAACCAAATTTGAATGATAATGTAAAAATTTAAATGGTTTTAATATTAAAAGAAATTTGTTTTAACTTTTGTAAAATTTCTTTTATAGTAAAAGTATTATTTAGCAATTAAAGGTTTTATATTGAATTTAAACTTGTAAAGTTAAATAATAATTTAATGCTTGTATTTCATTTAATTATGAGGGTAATTAAATGAATAATTAATTTATTTAATAAATTAATAAAACGGTAATTAAGGGTTTAATCATAAAGGTTTAAGATTAATTAATTTTAGAGTAATTAACTTGTAATTAAGAATAATTAATTAAATAAGATTACTTTTTAGTTAATAACTAATTAATCAAGTAATAATAGATTAATTAACACTTCATTATTTAATTAATTTGGGATTAATTAATGATTAATTAATTTGTAGTTTATAATGATTAAAATAAGTTAATTATTTTGGAAAAAATATTAATGAATTGTTTAATAGTTAATGAAGGTCGTTAACTAAGGATTATTTAATAGTTAATTAATGTGATTAATTTTAATTATTAATTAGATTAATTAATTTAAGGATAATCAATTGTGTAAGTTGTTAAGTATAATTACTTATGGAAGTAATTAAGGAATTAATTACTTATTGTAATTAATTGAGTTAATATGATTAGATTAAGTTATTTAATTCAGTTTAACTAATTTAAAATTAATCATTTGATGATTTGTGGAGGATAATTACTTAATGTAATTTAATGAAGAGGAATTACTTAGAGAAGTAATTAATGGGTAATTACTGTATGTAATTAATTGGAAGTGATTTGATATTGAGCTATTTAAGTATAATTACTTTGTAAATTAATCAAGGGATTAATTAAAGATAATTAAGTAAAGAGTAATTAATTTATTTGGTAAGGTAATCAAGGGAAGTTAATTTCTGGATTGAGTTAATCAAGGGTGATTAACAATTATTGTATAAATTAAGATTAATTACATAATGTGATTTATTCTAAAAGAAAATGTATTTAGAAAATCATTAATTATTATAATTAATAAGGTAATTAAGAATGAGTTATTTAGAAATAATTAGTAAATAAGGAATTAATTAATGTAATTAATTAAGGATTAATGTAATTAATTATAGTTAATTAATAAAGGAAGTAATTAAAAATTAATTACTGTATCTGGTTAAGTAGTAGTGGATAATTACTTGAATGTAATTAAAGGTTAATTAATCATGGATGATTAATTGAAATAAATATTTGGTTGATGATTAATTAATTGATTGATAATTAATCAATAGTAATAAGCAAGTTGATATTGGTAAAGTAATTAATTTAGTTTACTTTAAATTAATTTGAATGATGTAATTAATTTAATTCATTTTAAATTAATTATATTTGGTGTGATAATAAATCATTGTTTATATAGATGGATGATGTTGTTTACCTTGTATGGTTTGAATCTCAGATATGAGATAGATAATGTTGAGGGATTTGAATGCATTGGTTGCATTGTGACGTTGATATAGATTATCTTTTTGAATAATGATAATATGATTTATCTTATATGATGATAATGTTGATTATCTGTTGTGAATCTGTGATTTATCTATTTGGATATATAGATAATTGAATTGTTTTAAACCTTTAAAACAACTTGGACTTAAAAGACACGCTTTGGATTTCGATGAGACCGGGATCGGGTTTCCATATTTGGATATCCGAAAACCACATCGATCCAAATTAACGATAGGTCGTGAATCTCTTGTGAAGAGTGAAGACTCGAGGTGTAAGAACTATACGTCAGTATAACTCTGGGGGTGATTCCGTGATGAGTTTGACGGAACTAGTTCTTATAGATTCGAGATGGTGATTTAGAGCGCAAGGGTTATCATCATTAACTCTGAGGGTGATTCCAAAATGAGTGTAACGAGATAATGCCTTCGGTTTCATTCGAACCCGGAACGAACTTGTATGGATTGAATGCTTTCAGAACATCGTCAGGTGGACGATGAGCATTCTAAGAGATGTGTTCTCTAAAGGTAATCGTAGCCTCAAGCCTCATCAACCGGGAATGGCTAAAACAAGGGAGGTGCAGCAAGGCTTCGTGGGTAGCTCCCACTGGAGAGCAAGATTTACCCCTGTCTAGAGGTCCCTTTTTATTTCGACTGAGTGGGCGGTTGGATGTACACCAACTGCGGGGTTGTCTTGTTCGGGACTGTCCAGTAAGGGATGGTTCCGGCTTTGTGTTGCAAGGGAGCGGGCGTACTCCTCGGTACGTTGATCCTGGCCACGTACTGTGACGGACGGTACCCCAGTAGCCCTGCCATTGTATGGAATCCACAATCCAATAAGTGCCAATGGTTTTGATTGTATTACCCACTTTTGTGGCTAGTAGCTGGAATTTAATAAATGTAACAATTTCGGCTATTTCTTATTTACTTGAAAACCCTAGACCCTATTATAATATCACTGGATTTCCTATCAAATGTTTTGGTTAGCGTAAGGTAAAAACTTTTCCATGTTTATGTGTGGGAAGTCTTACGTGATACCTTTCTTTTCAAAGGATTTTCAAAATTAAGCAACTTTAACCTGTTACTCACACCAGACCCATGTCTGACCCAGAGTTTATCTTCTGTTTTCTTAAACTCTTGGGTACTCAAATTTTACGAGTAGCCAAGGGATCCAGATTAGCTTTGACGAATGTTGGAGGAGTAATGGAGCAGGAGGCTTCTGCGTGTAGATATATAGTTCCGCTGTGTGTTCTCTGTTTTAGTATTGTTTTGTTTTGAGTTGTATTAAGTTGTATAACTAGACAGGTGTTTATAACTGTCTAGTATGTGTTGTATATCTGTGTACTCTGATAGTGGTTGTAAACTATGTAATATTTTATGTTATTAATATAATTTATTCGTTACGCTGTTGAGATTCTAATGTTGTGTTCTTCTTTCTCCTCTTTCTTTTCTCTTTTCTATCCCTTTCTTTCTTCATGATGATACGACTTTTCTGGGGAGAAAAAGTCCGGTCGCCACAAATATACTTAGGGATCATTAATTTATATAATTAATGATGTAATTAAGGATTGATTAATAAGAACAATTAATCAATGAAGGAATTAATTAATGTAATTAATTAAGGATTAATGTAATTAATTATAGTTAATTAATTGATGAAGTAATTACAGGTTAATTACTGAATTAGGTTTAGAATAATTAATTTGTGAAATTAATTTGAGGTTAACTACTTGAATGTAATAAAGGATAATTAATCAAGGGTGATTAATTATGGTGATTTATTTAGCGGTAATTGATTAATTGATTTGTAATTAATTAATGGATATGTACGAAAGATTTATATGGATGAAGTAATTAATTTAATTTATTTTAAATTAATTAGAGAAGAAGTAATTAATTTAATTCATTTTAAGTTAATTACAGAATGGTGATTAATAAGTCATTGCTTATGAATGTTGATTGATATTGATTGCCCTGAATAGTTGAGATCTCAGATATGAGATAAGTGAGGTTGTGTGATATGGATGCTTTGGTTGCATTGTGATGATAATATGAATTATCTTTTGTGATGATAATAAGGATTATCTATTCATGATGATAATGTTGATTATCTATTATGATATTGTGAATTATCTATCTGTGTGTATATAGATAATAGAATTGAATTGTTTTAACATTAAAACTACTTGGACCTAAAAGATGGCGTTTTGGATTTCGATGAGACCGGGATCGGGTTTCCATATTTGGATATTCGAAAACCATATCGATCCAAATTAACGATAGGTCGTGAATCTTAAGTGAAGATGAAGATTCAGAGTGCAAAGGTTATCGTCGTTAACTCTGAGGGTGATTCCAAAATGAGTGTAACGAGATGATGCCTTGGTTTCGTTCGAACCTGGAACAAACTTGTATGGATTGAATGCTTTCAGAACATCGTCAGGTGGACGATGTGCATTCTAAGAGATGTGTTCTCTAAAGGTAATCGTAGCCTCATGCCTCATCAACCGGGAATGGCTAAAACAGGAGAGGTGCAGCAAGGTTAAGTGGGTCATGCCTAAGTAGAACGAGATTTACACATGTCTAGAAGTCCCTTTATATTTGGCTGTGTAGGGCAGTTGATTGCAACAACTGCCGGGGTTGTTTTGTTGTGGACTGTTCAGTAAGGAATGGTTCCGGCCTTGTGTTGCAGGGATTGGGAGTGATCCTCGGTACGGTGATCTAGGCCACGTACTGTGACGGGAGGTACCCCAGTAGCCCTGCCATTGTATGGAATCCATAATCCAATAAGTGCCAACGATTTTGATTATATTGCCCACTTTTGTGGCTAGTAGCTGGAATTTAATAAATGTAATAATTTCGGCTATTTCTTATTTACTTGAAAACCCTAGACCCTATTATAATATCACTGGATTTCCTATCAAATGTTTTGGTTAGCGTAAGGTAAAAACTTTTCCATGTTTACGTGTGGGAAGTCTTACGTGATACCTTTTTTTTCAAAGGATTTTTAAAATTTAGCAACCTTGACCTGTTACTCACACCAGACCCATATCTGACCCGGAGTTTATCTTTTGTTTTCTTAAACTCTTGGGTACTCAAATTTTTACGAGTAGCCAAGCGATTTAGGTTAGCTTTGACGAATTATGGAGGAGCAATGAAGCAGAAGGCTTCGGCGTTAGATAAACAGTTTCCGCTGTGCGTTCTCTATGTTGGTATCTCTTTGTTGAGTTGTAATAACTAGACAGATGTTTATAACTATCTAGTATGTGTTGTGCATGTTGTGTAACCCTGATTGATGTTGTATATTATGTAATACTTATGTTATTAATATAATTTATTCATTCCGCTGTTGAGATTCTAGTGTTGTTTATTCTTTCTCTTCTTTCTTTTCTTTTTTCTATCCTTTTCTTTCTTAAAGATGATACGACTTTTTGTGGGAAAAAAAGTTGGGTCGTCACAAAAACCATTTCAATATATCAACAAACCATATCTTTCAAATTCAAATATTTATCAAAATAAATATCAAATCATTTCTATCCATTTCAATATATTAAATTATCATATCCTTTCAAAACTTCCTTTCAAATCATTTTAATATATTAAAGTATCATAACCTTTCAAAGCTTCATTTCCAAAACATCATATCTTTCAGAGCTTCTTTTCAAATTATTTTAATATCAAAATATCATATCTTTCAAAACTCCATTTCAAATCATTTTAATATCAAAATATCATATCTTTCAAAAATTTATTTCAAATCATCATATAAGTTCAAATCCAAATATTCAACTTTAAATACCTTTTATGTTCAAAGATATCATTCATTTATTATCATTCCAAATCACCTTTTAAATAGCTTATATTTTAATCAAAATAATTCATTTAAACCATTAAAATTTAAGTTTACATACTTTCAAATCAAGTATTCAATTTCCAAAGTTTTAAACCATTATGAGTTCATTTACTAAGTTAAAACCATAAATATTGAAAATTTCAACCTTTCACAGCATTCAGAAAAAGCTGCTGAAAGTTATACTTGAAAACATTTCAATTTAAACCATTTAAACTTTATAAAAATCATATTTTAACATTCAAAGATGTTCATTAAAATACTCTTTAACTTATGATTTTTATAAAGCAACATTTTATAATTAAATCAAATTTCACAAATCCACTTAATAAATTCAAGTGTAAACTTTCCCATTTTTACATTTAACACTTTATTAACATTTACATTTTCATATTTTCATTTCACAAATTAAACTAAATTTCCAATTTATTTAATTAACATAAACCCTTAATAAAAACCAAATTCACATTTCCAGGTCAAGTTCATTTTTAAAAATACACTTTTAAGCATTCATTCATTTAACCATTCTAATACATAGAAAAAACAATAATGCTTTATTAATACATTTAAACTCAAATTTAATCAAATCATCATATTTACCATTTTCCAAATATAATTAAATTTCCATTTTATTTTTAAAATTCTCTTTTTAAACCAAAACCCAAATTTCTAGACTTTAAGTTATATTTCAATAATTCAACTTAACCATTTATTTATTTAACATTTTACACTTATACAAAAATCATAAATCCTTTATTTAAAACACTTTAAAATCTATTTAAATCAAATTATCATAAATTTACATTTAAACCACTTAAAATTTTATTTATATAACTTAAATGTCATTTTAAAAGCCAAAGTCCAAATTTCCAAATTTAAGTTATATTTCAAAAATTCACTTTTTACCATTCATTTGAATTACATTTTTTTAACTTCTAGAAAAATCCAAAATTTCTTTATTTAAACATTTAAAAATCCAATTTAAATCAAATTTCATAACTTTTCACTTTTTAAAATATTCAAAACACTTTATGAAATATAACCACGGGCCTGTATATAGTTTTCGAACCTAGGTCAAGTGATACAGATATATATCATTTCAATCCGCGGTTTAAAAAGAAAAATCCATGTTCTATCATTTCTAACGCGCAATCCCAAGTTAAAACAAATAAATAAAAACCGTTCAGGCCTATCATTTCAGCCCATAACGATTTTTCCCTATTCTAAAGTCCGTTCGGGCATGTATCATTTCAACCCATAGTGAATCTAATCTACAGGGAACTTGCAGTGTGATCAACAGATATAAATGAACAGTTAGCAACATATAATAGTAACAGATGAGATGACATGTAAATTAAAAGGTTTAACATCATATATAAATAATCACTAGCAGTTATAGCATCATATATAATTCTGCACATTCAGTTGTTGTTGTTTCGCAACTGCATAAGTATAAATGTCGTGTGAGCTTTACTCACCTCAAAATGCTGGAGATTGCAATACAGCTGACATAGCAGAATCAAGAGAAAAATGCAAGACTTTGGACTTGAGAGTGGAGAGTGAGTCCAAGCTAAAGATCTTGTGTTACAACCCAAACAGAATAGAATAAAATTATAATTCAACACAACATTGAAATGGAACAACTTTGAATTGAAAAACAATACGAATACACAACTTTTTGCCTTGCTTTCTACACTTGCTAGCACGGATTAGGGGATGTTTTGGTTCAGGTTTGGGCATGCTTTGGCTCAGGTTTGAACATAGGAAATGCATGGCATGAAGGCTGGACATGTAGAGGAAGTTACAACATAGGCAAGTGAAGAGTTTTAGGCACACTAGCATGGTTTTGGTCAACAATAGGGGCATGGCCATGGGATGTTTGGCTCGGCCAGTGGAGTATGGGTCTGGTCAAAGGTAGGAGGGGTGAGTAAGGATCTGGACAGAGGTGGTGGTGGCTGCCTAAGGTGATGGTGGTGGTGGAAATGGAAGCGGTGAAGCAATATAGGTCGGCTAGTGTTGTTTTTAAGGGGTTTCAACATTTGTTTGTGGTTTTTTCATCATCTAAAGGGCACGACCACTACTGGTCAAAGGAGGAGAGAGAGGTTTGAAGCCGTGGAAGGGGAGCAGTAAGGTGGTGGAGGTGATAGTGGTGGTGGCTGATCACAACAAGCAAGAGGAATCAAGGCAAAAGCATGAAAAGTAAGAAGGAAGAAGAGAAAAAGTGGAAAAAGGAGGAGAGGCCATTACCATTTCCTTCCAGCCATGAAAACAAGTAAAGAGTGATGTTTTTCTCATGTGAAAAATGAGACAAAACTCACGGATAAAGCAGTAGGTAGTATGGCTAAACTGAATTGATGAGAAGGTTATGGAAAATGAAAAGTTTAGGCAATGAAAGGTCATAGGTTAAAAGCTTTTTAAACTCTTCACATTTCCATTCCTTTTAAATCAAATAAAAGCAAATAAAAATTTCAGTAAATACTTTTAAAAACCGAAACAAAGTGAAATAAAAATGAAAATAAAATTTAAAGAAAATAGAAAAAGAATAAAAGAAATTGCTTAAAAATTGAAAACATGGTCCAGAAATTACAAATAAATCACTATTGACTTTGGAAAATTATCAACTTCATCTTAAAAATATTATAAAACAAAATTTGAAATAAAATGATTTTTAAAACATTTTAAAAGTGAAATAAATAATTAAATTCAGAGAAAATAGCAAAAGAATTGAAGAAATTGTTTAAAAATAGCAGCCAGGACATGAAAATTTCAAATAAAATACCGTTGGCTCTAAAAAATTTCTATTTCACTTCAAACAAATAAAATGTAAAATAAATAAATAAATGAGGAACACAATAAAGTTGGAATGAGAATAAAATAAGTTCCTAAGAAAAATATAAAGATAAATAAAGAATTACATTAATTAATTGAAACATGGAATTAAAATTTACAACATAACACAACTGACATTGGAAAATGTCGATTACATTTTCAAAAATGTTTTAGAACCAAAATATATACAATACATGTTATTTTACCCATATAAACATAAATTAGACATTACATGACCAAATAAAATATTATTTATATAATTTAAAATAAACAGTTTTGTTAAATACAGCAAATTTCATTCAATAGTTAAAAAGGCATAACTTTCACATTATAAATCAGATTTCAATGAAGCGAAAAACAATGTTCTTGAAATTTTATTTACTTTCATAATAAAAGATAAAATTCAAATTTTCAAACTTTCAAATTTAAAATTTAAAATTCAAAGTTGATCATATTGACCAAAATTCACTTTTTTGGAAAATATTCTTTTTTAGTCATGTTTCGGAATGATAATTCATATCAAAATAAAAGTTTATATTTTAAAATAAAAAAATTATATATATTAAATATAATAAAGTTAAATCTGAATTCAATTAAAATAATACAAAATAAAGGGCTGTTACACTCTCCTCCACTCAAAACTTTTCGTCCCCGAAAAGGAATGAGATACGGGAAAGCACAGAAAAGATAGAAATGAAATAAGATTAAGACAAGGTGATAAGAAGATTGAGATTATACATGATAACTTTCGTTATAGGTAAGTTTAACAAGGTGAAGATGATCTTTCCAAGCTCCTCTAGAATCAAGAACACAAGCACGAAAAGGTGGATTCAAAATGAGCACCAAAGATTATAGAAAGATTTCTAAACAGAAAGATTATAGAAAGATGTCTATACCAGTCTGAAGCAAGATAAGGATAATAAGGACAACCAGAAGATAGTTTGAAAAACAAAATAAGGAAATAAGTTTGAAACCATGGAAATTTCAATATATACATTTTATTTACACAAGTTAAATAAATCTCAACTATCTTAAATTTCATTATCCTATCATCTAATCATCTTAAATTAACAATTTCTAAAATCGTGGATTTGAAGAAAAAAAAATCATTTATTATACTCATAATGTATTCAATAAATTTAATTCTTCTTTATTCCTAATAAAAATTAAATTTATTCCTCTCAATATATTTATCACTTATGTTAAATATACTTACACTTATTATAACTGCTTTATTTTATTCTTAGTTCTTTTAACATTATTTTATTGTAAGTTATTCAATTACCCTTATTATATTTACTCCTGTTAATCATTTTATAACTAAAATTTAAGTGTATAACATTTATTTTAACCATTCAAATTTTATTTATAAAATCTTTCTATATTGTATATTATCCTATTACATTGTTAACTTCTGAAATTAAGATAAATTATACTTGAATGCAATTGTATTATACAAATGAAATTATCCAGTTAAATCATTTCATGCTTGAATATTGATCCAAAATTTTGATTTTCATTTTATAATTGAAATTATTCTTTAAAATAAAATTTAAGAATTAAATTTCCGATTTCTTCAAACCATTTAGAGATAAATAAATGTATGTGCATAATTTATCAAATCAAATTTAAATCATACATCTATATATATTATAAATCAAGTCATATTTTAGAAATTCAAATCAATTTGATTTTCCCAAAACAAAGCTGTAGCAAGACTACAGAACGGTCTCTTCACTTCGAAACTCGAAAATGAACATCGATGATGCCGCGGTCATCACCGAAGTTATTTTCCAGCGACAAAGAGAAGAGCACTAAAATTTTTTTAAACTTTAAAATTCTTTGGGAACAAATTTCTATTTGAAATAACTTTAGATAATGTAACCTTTTAAAACTTTAAACACAAGGTTTGAAACCATCAAAAATTAAATTCTCAAATTTCTTATTTTAAATTCATTTCAGTTCCCAAATCAATTTATAAACAACTAGTTATAAATTCATTTATAGAACAGTAAATGATAAATCAAGTATTATCATTCCAAATAATCAATTTACATCAATTTATTAAGTTCCATAAATTTACTTATACATAGAAATTTATTTCACTAACCAAATTTTAAAATAATATTATGTCAGTTTGTTCAGTCAAAGTGTTATAGAAATCCTATTGATAGCGTTGATCGGACGAATCGATCGGAAACCCAAATCAACATTAACAACCCAAACAACACAATATATAAAACAAAATATAGATTTACAAGTACAATTCAAAATGTTTGTAAGAATAGATTGGAAACAAAAGACAAGATGATTAAATAACAGAGTAGGGAGATGGGTAAGCTTAAGTAAATCGCGGGCAACCTTAACAGGGTCAACCGTGAATTAAAGAATAAGATCAATGTGGATTTTTCTGGGGTAAATCTACATTCGATCTCAATAGATAGAGTTTGGAATAACAAAAGATATTAGCATCTAAACCAAGGATAGATATAAATCTCTGGTGAATCGATGCTAACTGTAAAGGAGTTTCCCCCGTTTTCAATTCAATTTGAAATTGGCGAGACCGCCGACTCACTAAAAAGATCATTCGAAGCGGAGTTATGGAATACTCCAAAGTCAAAAGAAGATGAATAGTGATGGATACAAATGGATTTTGGAACTGTAGGGAACGTTCCAAAATTCAAAGGAAATTCGAATCAAAGAGGAAAGATTCAAACTCGAACGAAAGTGATTCTGTAAATAATTTACCTTATATTATAAGTTTTGCCCCAAAGCCAAAGCTCTGATACCAAATGTAACAACCAGGTATTTTCAACCATTCGCATCTGCACATGTCGTACTTGAATTGCTTAAAATACCGCGTTGTAAATAAAATTAGGCAAATCTCAGAATATACAGTAAATAATAATCACAGATCACAGATACAAAGTAATAATTGTGCAGCGGAAATAAATGAAATAGTAGTTCATGAAGCTACTATATAAATATATCATAGTTACATAAGATACAACAGAAGAAATATAATACAACAAAAGTTTCAATACACTAACCAAGTACAAGCTGAATAGAACAACAGAACTGAAAATAGATAGAACAAGACAAGCATATAATCTCCAGCGATTCAAATCTCCAAAAGGGAGGTCCAAATCCGTGAATAAATCAGGCTGACCCGAGCGTAAATAAAAATAAAAACACTTGAGCCAAGACATACATACTTATACAATGTAAATCAACTCAAGTGAACTGTAGTAAAAGTACGAGTAACTTAAAGGATGCTTGGGACCGTCCATCCTCTAAGGATCCGTTAAACTATATACTACGTAGTAATATTACGCTATTATAATAGTGTCTATCAGTAAAATAAACATACTTTTTAATAGCGTTCCGGGTTACCCATATAGCCCTTCACACATAATAGTCCCAGTACTCCATCCAATATCTGCATATCTCCTGATCGGGAGACTACGAGAAGACATGCATGGGCTACGGGAGAAAACCAAACTCGTAGTAAAGGCTCAATATGGTAGGTGTCATGGCACACAAGGCAATGTCAGGGTAGATATGCCAATTACACACATAGGCAGGTGGTAACGCAGCGGCCACATACGCCCACCTCGGAACACATTCCCAAAATCGGAGGGGCGCCCAAACAATCACAAAAGCAAAGAATGGTATCGAAGAAATGCATCCGACCAGAGGAGCTACCCCTTTTGGCCCGAGATCGCTCCTGTTTTAGCCACCTTATGCCAACTCACGGGAGTTGCGTCCACGTAATATACCTCAAGAACATCGCCAACATCCTACTTCATTCTGGAATCTCCATCGCGTACACGGTTAGTCAAAGTGGTTTTCGGTATCGACAGAGAGTATGCCCATATCCGATCCCGGTCTCTTTTCCAACCAATCGTTATTATAACCTATGGTGATAACTTTAAAATAATATTTTATACTAAAAATATAGATATCATTTCAATCCAAATCTTTATCAAAATAAAGATTAAATCATTTCCAAAACCATTTCAATATATCAACAAACCATATCTTTCAAATTCAAATATTTATCAAAATAAATATCAAATCATTTCTAACCATTTCAATATATTAAATTATCATATCCTTTCCAAACTTCCTATCAAATCATTTTAATATATTAAAATATCATAACCTTTCAAAGCTTCATTTCCAAAACATCAAATCTTTCAGAGCTTCTTTTCAAATTATTTTAATATCAAAATATCATATCTTTCAAAATTCCATTTCAAATCATTTTAATATCAAAATATCATATCTTTCAAAAATTCATTTCAAATCATCATATAAGTTCAAATCCAAATATTCAACTTTAAATACCTTTTAAGTTCAAAGATATCATTCATTTATTATCATTCCAAATCACCTTTTAAATAGCTTATATTTCAATCAAAATAATTCATTTAAACCATTAAAATTTAAGTTTATATACTTTCAAATCAAGTATTCAATTTCCAAAGTTTTAAACCATTACGAGTTCATTTACTAAGTTAAAACCATAAACATTGAAAATTTCAACCTTTCACAGCATTCAGAAAAAGCTGCTGAAAGTTATACTTGAAAACATTTCAATTTAAACCATTTAAACATTATAAAAATCATATTTTAACATTCAAAGATGATCATTAAAATACTCTTTGACTTATGATTTTTATAAAGCAACATTTTATAATTAAATCAAATTTCACAAATCCACGTAATAAATTCATGTGTAAACTTTCCCATTTTTACATTTAACACTTTATTAACATTTACATTTTCAAATTTTCATTTCACAAATTAAAGTAAATTTCCAATTTATTTAATTAACTTAAACCCTTAATTAAAACCAAATTCACATTTCCAGTTCAAGTTCATTTTTAAAATTACACTTTTAAGCATTCATTCATTTAACCATTCTAATACATAGAAAAATGAATAATGCTTTATTAATTCATTTAAACTCAAATTTAATCAAATCATCATATTTAACATTTTCCAAATATAATTAAATTTCAATTTTATTTATATAACTTAAAGTTCCATTTTTAAACCAAAACCCAAATTTCTAGAATTTAAGTTATATATCAATAATTCAACTTAACCATTTATTTATTTAACATTTTCCACTTATACAAAAATCATAAATCCTTTATTTAGAACACTTTAAAATATATTTAAATCAAATTATCATAAATTTACATTTAAACCACTTAAAATTTTATTTATATAACTTAAATGTCATTTTAAAATCCAAAGTCCAAATTTCCAATTTAAGTTATATTTCAAAAATTCACTTTTAACCATTCATTTGAATTACATTTTTTTAACTTCTAAAAAAATCCAAAATTTCTTTGTTTCAACATTTAAAAATCCAATTTAAATCAAATTTCATAATTTTTCACTTTTAAAAATATTTAAATATTCGAAATACTTTATAAAATATAACCACGGGTCTGTATATAGTTTTCTAAACTAGGTCAAGTGATACAGATATATATCATTTCAATCCGCGGTTTAAAAAGAAAAATCCGGGTTCTATCATTTCAAACCCGTAATCCCAAGTTAAAAAAAAAAAAAAAACCGTTCAGGCCTATCATTTCAGCCCATAATGATTTTTCCCTATTCCAAATTCTGTTCGGGTATGTATCATTTCAACCCATAGTGAATCTAATCTACAGGGAACTTACAGTGTGGTAAACAGATATAAATGAACAGTTAACAACATATAACAGTAACAGATGAGATGGCATGTAAATTAACAGGTTTAACATCATATATAAATAATCACCGGCAGTTATAACCTCATATATAATTCTACACATTCAGTTGTTGTTGTTTCGCAACTGCATAAGTATAAATGTCGTGTGGGCTTTACTCACCTCAAAATGCTGGAGATTGCAATACAACTGACATAATGGAATGAAGAGCAAAATGACAAGCCTATGGACTTGAGTGGAGAGCGAATCCAAGCTAAAGGTCTTGCGTTACAACCCAAAAAAAATAGAATAAAATAATAATTCAACTCAACATTGAAATGGAACAACTTTGAATTGAAAAGCAATACGAATACACAACTTTTTGCCTTTCTTTCTACACTTGCTAGCACGGCTTAGGGGATGTTTTGGTTCATGTTTGGACATTCTTTGGCTCAGGTTTAAAAATAGGAAATGCATGGCATGAAGGCTAGGCATGTAGAGGAAGTTACAACATAGGCATGTGAAGAGTTTTAGGCACACTAGCTTGGTTTTGGTCAAGAAGAGGGGCTTGGCCATGGGATGTTTGGCTCGGCCAGTGGAGTATGGGTTTGGTCAAAGGTAGGAGGGGTGAGTAAGGGTCTGGACAGAGGTGGTGGTGGCTGCCTAAGGTGATGGTGGTGGTGGAAATGGAAGTGGTGAAGCAATATAGGTCGGCTAGTGTTGTTTTTAAGGGGTTTCAACATTTGTTTGTGGTGTTTTCATCATCTAAAGGGCACGACCACTACTGGTTAGAGGAGGAGAGAGAGGTTTGAAGCCATGGAAAGGGTGGAGGAAGGTGGTGTAGGTGATAGTGGCGGTGGTGTCCGATCACAACAAGCAAGAGGAATCAAGGCAAAAGCATGAAAAGTAAGAAGAAAGAAGAGAAAAAGTGGAAAAAGGAGGAGAGGCCATTGCCATTTCCTTCTAGCCATGAAAACAAATGAAGAGTGATGTTTTTCTCACATGAAAAATGATACAAAACTCACAGCTAAAGCAGTAGGTAGTACGGCTAAACTGAATTGATGAGAAGGTTATGGAAAATGAAAAGTTTAGGCAATGAAAGGTCTTAGGTTAAAAGCTTTTTAAACTCTTCACATTTCCATTCTTTTTAAATCGAATAAAAGCAAATAAAAATTTCAGTAAATACTTTTAAAAACTGAAACAAAGTGAAATAAAAATGAAAATAAAAATAAAATTTAAAGCAAACAGAAAAAGAATAAAAGAAATTGCTTAAAAATTGAAAACAGGGTCTAGAAATTACAAATAAATCACTATTGACTTTGGAAAATTATCAAATTCATCTTAAAAATATTATAAAACAAAATTTAAACACTTTAAAAGTGAAATAAATAATTAAATTCAGAGAAAATAGCAAAATAATTGAAGAAATTGTTTAAAAATAGCAGCTAGGACATGAAAATTTCAAATAAAATACCATTGGCTCTAGAAAATTTCTATTTCACTTCAAACAAATAAAATGTCAAATAAATAAATAAATGAGGAACAAAATAAAGTAGAAATGATAATAAAATAAATTTCTAAGAAAAATATAAAGATAAATAAAGAATTACTTTAATTAATTGAAACATGGAATCAAAATTTACAACATAATACAACTGACATTGGAAAATGTCAATTACATTTTCAAAAAAATTTTAGAACCAAAATATATACAATACATGTTATTTTACCCATATAAACATAAATTAGACATTACATGACCAAATAAAATATTATTTATATAATTTAAAATAAACAGTTTTGTTAAATACAGCAAATTTCATTCAATAGTTAAAAAGGCATAAATTTCACATTATAAATCAGATTTCAACGAAACGAAAAGCAATGTTCTTAAAATGTTATTAACTTTCATAATAAAAGATAAAAATTCAAATTTTCAAACTTTAAAATTTTAAATTTAAAAGTCAAAGTTGACCATATTGACCAAAATTCACTTTTTTGGAAAATATTCTTTTTTTAGTCATGTTTTGGAATGATAATTCATATCAAAATCAAAGTTATTTTTTAAAATAACAAAATTATCGAAATTAAATATAACAAAGTTAAGTGAAAATTCAATTAAAATAATTAAAAAACACAGGGTTGTTACATTACCAATATCAATTAGAGTTATACATGCAACAGAGACAAAATAAAACAATGCAGCAGAACAGCATGATGCAGGGGAATAATAATAGTAATAAAATATACTAAATCTTCATCTTCGTCCTCTAGAATAGTGTGATCTTCAATGCATTGAAAACTTAGGGCTGACCTGAGCATAAAGTAAAACAATACACTCGAGTCAGAACTAAAATATCCTTATGTAAGTCAAATCAATATCACATATAACAGGAGTGTGATAGCATCAGAGATGTTTACGGGGTTTTACATCTCTTATCCAGTGTATAATGTGTGTGCCATAACCATAACATCCCACTATTTGGTTAGTTATATAATTGTGAAGTTTTGTAATTATTTTGAAAATAAAACAAATATTTTATAATTTTTGAAAATTGAAAAGTGACATTTTATTAAAAAGAAAAATCATTTCAAAAAAAAATAAAACTTGGAGCAAAATGCCTCCAGCGAAATTGTAATCGAAGACCTAATTGCGGTAGGGCAATAATATGGTTAAGGGTGTACAAAATTTATTGAAAGAGTGGGAAAGTCGGTTCTATTAATTCGATATATCTCAGCAATCCTATCTTTTTCATAATTATGCCTCACTATTGTTATCTATTTGATGATGGTAAGCTAACCTATATGTTTAATTTTTTCCCTTAAAGTGAATATTTCCCTATCTATATAAGCACCACATCCCATATGAAAATCAGCTTATCCTCTAACGCAAGCAAGCAGAGACTGTAGCATTGCAAATTTCTTTTTCGTCAGACAACAAAGGAACCAAAGTGAGTTTAATCCTTCTTTTTATATACAGACCAAAGTCAGTGGGTCCACTTTCCATTTTAAATTACTTCGTAAATTGTGTTGTCTTCTGTTCATATATACATTACTAGTATGTGTGCAAATATATAAATCTAATGGTTCCACTTCGATTTGTTCATTGTTTTTTTATAACCACTAGTTCATAGTTTAGATGAATATGAACTAAACTATGCAAATATGAACTAGAATCTATAAGTATAATGCATGAGTAAAATCTTTGTTCTATAAAAGTTGGTTGCTAATTGATTTATTATAGTAGTATCTACTTCAATATGCAACGCTTCACCCATTTTTTTATATAACTAAATTGAGTATAAATTAACTTTTTATAATATATATTGTGAGTATTCTCATTCTTTTCTTGTTTACAATATTCTCCATCTTTTCTTATACATAACCAAACATAGCAATGTCGGTGAGTATATCTTTCTTTTACAAAAAATCAACATGTTATAATTAATGCATGGACTAAGTCGAAAATGACGCGAGTGGTGTGAACATAACTTGCATGAGATAAACTAGCATCTTCACGTAAATATATGTATATGGTTTACACATATTACCATTCAAAATTTCAATCATTTATAAGTCAAAATCTAAGATGAATTTTAGTATGCAACCGAAAGAGAATGTGTAGAGGAAAGCACGATGAATAAATCCACTAGCTTTCGACTGATCGACGGACCACATGGTGATCAGAAATGATACCATCATGTTCACGTCCGTATTGTAAACAGGTGCATTATTGTTGGAATGGAAAGCACCGTTAGGATCCTATTGCGTAGCGGAATGCGACGATGTGTTCAGATCGATCGTTAATGGCCTGAAGGAGCTGAATATGCCAATAGCGAATAGTAAAGGTCGGTGTTGGACTCGACGTTATAATCTAAGGCAGGTGCAGGTCGGATTGCAATGTTGAACTATGGTAACGATGAAGTGTTAAATGTGAAGGTGTACACAAGTTTGTGCAAGGTAACGGGATTTGGTTACTTTTGCGTATACAAAACTAATAAAAGAATGCATTTTTGTGAGTATAAAATTATACATGAATCGACGCTAAGAAATGAAAGGTTGTGTGCGTATAACAAAATAATAAAATAAGCTCGCACATCTTTTCATGCATGTGAAAAAAATGAAAGAAAGGAAAATTATTTAAAAGTCCCTAGAAAGTTATATAATATAAAAGCCATAACATTTATAAAGTCATATATTATAAACTTTCATTTAAACCTCCTAACTTGAATCAATTATACTTTCTTTATATAAGATCCGTTCAGGACGCGGTTCGTGTCATCTGGATCATTATAACACGTAGAATATTTTGGTACAATTTATTAAAACATTTGAGGTAGTATAAAATTATTGAAAAATTTGTAACTTTAAAGGTTAAATTCAAATTATTTATAGATTTAATTAAACTAGGATTAAAATATTAAATCTTAGTTCAAAATTCACCCGATTGAAATAATTTGGCTTTTCGTAACTATATATATATTGTTTGGACGATATGGTACATGTTCTTCTAAGTTGAATTCCATTGCTAAGTTATTTACTTTATTTTTGGCCTAATCATTCATATTCAATATCGTGTTTAAACTTGGTATAAATAAAGCTATTGTCTGCATGTTAAACCATATTGCACAAACACAACTAATAAAATGGGCTATATTTGGTTTAATATGACATTTCGAGAATGAATTTCATTTGGATTGATCAAATGATTTCAAAAGTAATAAATTTAACATTTATCGAGTTCGGCATAGGATAGTGACTAGTGGACTGCTAGTATCCATACTAGCGGACTGATTCGAGGGTCGCAACCTGAATCATAACGATCTTGTCCCTCGTCACTTTGTCCAAACGATCTGTTGCTAGGACGTTTACTGTTATCAAAGATAATGAAGATCATCGGAGATGTGGTGCAAATAAAGAAAAGTAGCGCCACCGATGGAGATATGTTGTAGTGGACTACAACACTATTATGATTTATCACGACTCCATATACCTAAAGGGTACAACAACTAAGAGATCTTGTGAAGTGCACATCACAATTGATCGAAAGTGTATGGGTAAAATAGACCGGGACAACTTGCCGGGGTAGATTAATTTATGTAGATGGTAAATCCTCAAATAAGAATTGTTAGCATGCAATCCTTCCAGGATTCACAAGACGAGAAGGTGATTTAAGCCTTCTCATAAATATTAATAGAAATTCCATTTAAACTCGTAAAATGATTGTTTTGAATATTGATTTTAATTTATACAACGCAAGGCAACTCATAAGTAAAATGAATAGAATATGTTATCTCAGTTGATTAGAGTTGCAGCTCTGTATATTATATTGAATAATGCCGTGAAAGGGTGTTATAACTGATTTGTGAAAATGGGGATTTGGGAATTTGTTTCGCGTGCATGACCTAGTGTGTATTTACGTTCCCCATTCGAATCCAACATGACACATTCATCTATTTTTATAGCATGATTATACTCACAGCTAGTTTCTAGCCTAACTCAAAGTTTTGTTTTTGACAACTCCTCGGGTTAGGCCGAGGCTTTTCAGGATGATTACCATTTCACGTTTTGAGGTATTTTCATACGACATTGAGATGGACGACAACTGACATACAGTATATAAATTGAAGGTAGTTGTGGATTTAGAGCTTTACGGACGCACGCTTACTACATGCCTCAAAGGAACTGTTAGAGTCGTCTGGATGAGAGATGTTAGGGAGATACATTTAGAATCCGTTGAACTATGCTAAGTTGATTTTATGTAATCATGTCGTAATTCCTTTATATATATTTGTTTGTGTATGTATTAGGATGTCATTTTTGGGACAGTTATGTATAGTATATGTAACGCCCCACCTCTATACTCACACTAACCAAGGACACTGCTGGGTAATGCCATCAGTTAGTATGAAGAATAAGGCTGTTGAGGAGCAACCATCTATGTAATTGCTTTGTGCGAGTACCGATATGTCAGATAGTATATCATGCATTTCATTCAAGAGGAAATCCGACATATCAATTACAAACTCAAAGCTACTACACAGTGGCTATGTGGCCTTCGGAAACAAATATAAAATAAGCACAACACAAAATAAGTCACAGATATTCACATCACTAAGGCGAAAACAGATATGAATATAACATATAGAAGTGTACATCAAAGTAATGGTCATACAAGATCCACTACATCCTAAAAGAATAGGTTTAAGTGCTAGACAAAAGAATATGTGTACATCAAGGAGTCTCTATCTTGAATGTATAGAAACAAAAACTACTAAGCTAAAGTAGTTAGCCAAAAGTCAGATGATGGTCCCTGATAAGAAGTCAAGTGGAACCACTTGAAACACCTCGGTCTGACCTGAGTATTATTTAGGAAGAAAAATAATAAACGGATTAGTCTAGCTATAAATATCATATAAGATGAGATGGGATAAGAGATATGACAAATATATTTATGATAACAACAAAAATCATTTGATAACTCAAATTTTCTCATACACCAAAAAGAATGTCATATTCTTTATTTTTATTCACTAAATCACAAATATTAATAGATCTTATCAATGCTTTTCATCAAAATTGGTGAAACAAAAGTTCTAGAAATCAATAACTAGAAATCTAAAAAACACAAAGAGGGAGGCCTATCACAAACAGGAGCACGAAAACTCTCCAACGGGAGCATGAAAACTCACCAACACGTGTATCACAAACGGGACGCTATCCCATGAGTCGCTAACCCGTAGAGCTGGTGAAACGACATAATACAATAGCATGCCTGAGGAACCTGAAACTCAGATAAGCCAGAACAATGACGTAGTACAATGGTACGTCCGACGAACCACACTCCATAAATAGACAATGGGTCGCTAGCCGATAAAAGTGAGACGAAACTCCAAAGAACGGGGTACAATCCCCTTCGCGGACTAAGAGACATCGCATATCACTAGTATAAACCACAAAATAATCATCATAGATCAATAAAAGTGCAAATTACACCAAGCTAGTAAATAAATGAGTTTAGCGTCATGTCTCATAACCACTGGCTTAGGTTAAATTTTTTATGAAAAAAGTTTAGATTTCCACTCGAAAATGGTCACAAGATTTCAATCGAACAAGTCTAAGAATTAATCAACGAAGTAAATGAAGCGCTTCATACCATTTGTTTTGCTAAGTCGTTTAATTGGATTTCTCGAACGAATGAGGTAAAGGTTTGTATATTCTAATAGATAGGAAAACAGTTTTAAAAACGAGCTTTGTATTAAAAGTAACATTGAAATCATTTTTGTGAAAGAGTTTGAGTATTTACTACTAGTATAGAAACCTTTGTATTTTAAAGTTACAAATCACAGAAATAATTGTAAGAACAACCTGTCACCAAAAATTCACATATGGCGACGTGAATTAAAACCATGAAAATCGATATCGAATCCATAAAATGGATATTCCCAAAAATCCATAAATGAGTCATCAAAGACGATAATAAATGATTACAAATAACCGGATAAACAAAAATTGATTCAAACAGAAATCTACCAAAATAGGAAAAGTGCCTGAATTAAACATCGCCAGACGTCTGGCGGTTTTCCTAGATGTCTGAGCTGAGAATCTGGAAATATTCTTCCAAATCACCTAGACATCTGAGTATAACCTCAGATGTATGAGCTATAAGTCTGGAATTTTTATTCCGATGACTCAGACGTCTGAGTTCTTTCCTAGACGTCTGAGTTGAAGTTCAGGGGAAAAATCAGCCTAGTCCATTAATGGCCAAATTGGTTCGGAAGCGATTGGATGAGCAACGGAGGCTAGGGATTTATGCCAAACGATAACCCAACCCTATAGGAATTTCAATACACTCCAAAAACCATGTCCAAACATCCTTAGTAGGATTTTCATAGATTTAGACTTCAAAATACCAAAAGTTGGATAATTCATCAAACCAATTCAATTCAAAAGCAAATGAACATGAAATAGATGTTTAGAATTCATACCTAACAACCATCAAAGGTATAAACATAGATGTGAGTTCAAGAACTCACCTTTAAACTCAAAAACAACAATTGAGGAGCTCTGAAACAAGGAAAGTTCAATTCCTCTTCAACAACACCTCTAGAATCTTTAATCTATTATCAAATGCAAAGATTTCCTAAGTTAGGTTACAGGAATTTTTGAAAATTGAAGAGAGATTGAGATGGAGAAGATGAAGAGGATGCTTACCTAAGCTTCTCCTTGATTTTGGAAGTTGAATTTGAATTTCCTAATAATCTAGGGTTTAGGAATTTTAATTTCCTATCTTTTCCCCCATTTTTCTCTTTAGCTTGAGTGTTAGGAAATAAGGAGTAGAATGAATGAAGAGCAGAGGAGTTTGTGTTAT
Organism: Allium cepa; assembly: GCA_030765085.1. Classification (NCBI taxonomy): domain Eukaryota; kingdom Viridiplantae; phylum Streptophyta; class Magnoliopsida; order Asparagales; family Amaryllidaceae; genus Allium; species Allium cepa. Next base: position 243,242,943 of record CM060944.1, read on the forward strand.
TTTGTTGGGTTAATGGGCTTGAACATAACCCAAAGCCCAAATGAAAATACCAAAATCCTAATCAACTCCAAACATATCGATGTTTATACTTAAAGAAGTTGTAAACATCGTTTTGAACTCAATGAAAGTGGTCTCGATCCGAATTCGACTGTTTACAAAAAGTCACATTTCGGACTTTGAATTTGACTAACGATGCTATATTTAAATAAAAAATTTAAATATATAATCGTAAAATATGCGTGTTGTTACAGACTCCCCTCCTTAAAGAAATTGCATCCTCGTAATACTTAAGAACAAAACAAAGAGTAACAACCATCTAAGGCATAACATAACAAATGAAAATTTTGAAGTGAGAAGTTCACCTTAAGGAGCTCGAGAGGGATGTGTTTGCTTGATGAATTCTCTAGATTCCCAAGAGTAATCCTTAGGATTTGAGGACCATTGAACTTTCATAAGCGGATCATCTTTATTTCGAAGGCGTTTAACCTCTGTATCAATGATACAAATAGGATGTTGCTCATAAGTCAAATTAGATGAAACTTCAATTTCTTCAATAACACCGGGCTCAAGAATAGAATTGTAATCCTTAAGGCATTTCCATAGTTGAGAGACATGGAATACGTCATGAATAGTATAAAATTGAGCCGGTAATAAAAGCCGATAAGCCACGAACCAATGTGTTCGATGATGGAAAAGGGGCCAACATATCAAGGTGCTAATTTTCCCAAACTTTTGAAACGCACAACACCTTTCATAGTTGAAACACGAATGAACACTAAATCTCCCATGGAAAATTCTAATTTCCTTCTTCGGTTATTGGCATAGGATTTTTGTCTACTTTGAGCTTCTCTCATCCTATGACGAATATGGTCAGTCTTTTCTATGGAATCACGAATAAAATATGGACCTAAAACCAGCTTCTCACTGGCTTCAATTCAACATAAAGGATATCGGCATGGCATTCCATAGAGTGCCTCGAAAGGTGCCATACCAATACTAGATTGAAAACTATTATTATAAGAAAACTCGACAAGGGAAATATGATCTTCCCAACTTCCACCAAAATCAAAAACACATACACGAAGAAGATCTTCAAGAGTTTGATTCACACGCTCTGTTTGTCCATCGGACTGAGTATGATAAGTGGTGCTAAAATTAAGCTTCATTCCCAAAGCTTTCTATAAACCTTTCCAAAATCCACTAGTAAATAATGGATCATGATCACTAATAATAGAAGCAGGAACTCCATGCAATTTAACAATTTCTTTGACATAGAGTTTGGCCAAAAGAGGTACCGTCTGATTGGACCGAACGGGAATAAAATGGGTGGATTTTGTTAGTCTATCTACGATCACCCATAGACTGTCATGGCTCGAACAGGAACGGGGAAGACCATCAATAAAGTTCATGGAGACTTGATCCAACTTCCAAATTGGAATGTCCAAAAGTTGCAATGACCCACCGGGCCTTTGATGCTTGGCCTTTACGAGTTGGCAAGTCATGCAACGCTTAATAAAGTTAGAAATATTAGATTTCATCCCATCCTAATAATAAAGTCGCTTCATGTCTGTGTAGATTTCACTACTACCGGGATGAATGGTAAATTTAGAATGATGTCTAAAATGTCTTTACGAAGATTACTAATATTTGGCACGATAAGTCTATCAAATTTTCAAATGCTGCCACGAGCATCGATTTCAAAGTCTTTCAATCCATCGACATCAGTTTTATCCCGACAACTTTGGCTAAGATGAGCCAATTCGGGATCATGCTTTTGAGCTTCAAAATGTAGTCTGAAAGAATAGGATGAGCCTTAAGGCTACATAAAACTAGAGTTGAACATGAATCGAATTCACGATCTCGAATCTCACAAGTAGACAAAGTCTGCAACAACGGGGCATTTTCAACCATTCGCATCCGCACATGTCGGACTTGAATTGCTCAAAATAACGCATTGCAAATAAAATTTGGCAAATCTCAAAATATACAGTAAATAAATAATCATAGATCACAGACACAGAGTAATAATAATGTAGCGGAAGTAAAAGAAATAGTAGTTCATGAAGCTACTATATAAATATATCAGAGTTAAATAGAATACAACAGAACTCTCAATATGATAACCAAGTACAAGATGAATACAACACTAGGATCAACAGGATAACTGGAAGTGAAATAGATGAAACTAGACAAGTAGATAATCTCCAGCGATTCCAATCTCCAGAAAGTGGAATCCAAATCTGTAAATACTCAGGCTGACTCGAGCGTAAATAAAAATACAAACACTCGATTCAGGACATACATACTTATACAATGTAAACCAACTCAAGTGAACTGTAGTAAAGGCACAAGTAACTAAAAGGATGCTTAGGACCACCCATCCTCTAAGGATCCGTTAAACTATTTACTATGTAGTAATATTAGGCTATTATAATAACGTCTATCAGTAAAATAAAGTTACTTCAAAATAGCGTTAAGGAGTGACCCAATATTCCCCTTAACACAAATAATGCCAATAGTCTATACAGTACATGTATATCTCGTGATCAAGAAACCATGAGAAGATACTGCATAGGTACGAGACAAATAGAAACTCCTAGTAAAGGCTCGATATGGTAGGTGACACGACACACGAGACAATGCCAGGTAGATATACCAATTACGCACAAGGGCTGGTGGTAACGCAACAGCCACATACGCCCACCTTGGAACACATTCCCAAATCGGTTGGGTGCACCCAATCAATCACAAAAGTAATAGAATGGTATCGAAGAAATGCGTCCGACCAGAGGAGCTACCCCTTTTGGCTTGAGATCGCTCCTGTTTTAGCCAACTTAAGCCAACTCACGGGAGTCGGGTCCACGTAATATACCTCAAGAACATTGCCACCATCCTACTTCATTCTGAAATCTCCACCACGTACAAGGTTGTCAAAGTGGTTTTCGGTATCGACAGAGAGTATGCCCATATCCGATCCTGGTCTCTTTGCTAACCAATCGTTATTATAACCCGTGGTTATAATTTTTAAAAATAATATTTTAATACATCAAAATATAATATCATTTCAAATCCAAATCTTTATCAAAATAAAGATCAAATCATTTCCAAAACATTTCAATATCAAAATATCATATCCTTTCAAAGTTTCCTTTTTAAATCTTTTCAATATATCAAAATATCATATCCTTTCAAATTTTCCTTTTTAAACCATTTCAATATATCAAAATATCATATCCTTTCAAAACTTCATTATCAAATCATTACTTGTATTCAAATCCAAATATTAAATTTAAATACCCTTTTAAATTCAAAGATAACATTCATTATTTCAATTCAAATCCTCTTTTAAACTGATTTATTTTCCAATTAAATTTATTCATTTTAATCATTTAAAAGTGAAGTTATTATACTTTCAAATCAAGTATTCAATTTCCAAAGTTTCAAACCATTCTGAGCTCGTTTACTAAGTCAAAAACCATAAACATTTAAAATTTCAACCTCTCACAGCATTTAGAAAACGCTGTTATAAGTTATACTTGAAAACATTTTAGTTCAGCAATGACGGTATTTAAAAACTGCTGTTAAAACTTAGTTTTAGTTGAAATTTAGTTTAAAACAGCAAAGACAGCATTTCCAGAAATGCCGTAATAGCTCAGGTTTCAAGTTTAAGGTTTTTATTAATAACAGAAAAGACAGTAGGCCACTACATCATTTACAGAACTGCTGTAATAGGCCTTTATTAAGTTTTAGCGTTTTAAATTTACTATAGTAACTATAGCATTTCAGAACTGCTGTAATAGCCTTTTTTATTCAGCTTTAGTTCATTTACAGAAGCCATAGCATTTCTGAATGCAATAAAAAGTATTTTCCAGATTTTAATGTATTTCCAGCAAATAATATCAATTTAAACCCTTTAAACATTATAAAAATCATATTTTAACATTTAAAATTGTTCATTTAAAAATACTCTTTTAACTTATGATTTTTATAAGGTAACATTTCATAATTAAATCAAATTTCAATAATTTACTTAATAAATTCAAGTGTAAATTTTCTAGCCTTCACATTTTTAATAAATAAACTTAACACTTAAATTTTATTACCATTTTTACAAATATAACTTAATTTCCATTTTTATTTATTTATATAACTCAAATTTCCTTTTTAAACCAAAAACCCAAATTTCCAGACTTAAGTTATATTTCAATAATTCAACTTAACTATTTATTTATTTAACATTTTCCACTTATAGAAAAATCATAAATCATTTATTTAAAATACTTTAAAATCTATTTAAATCAAATTATCATAATTTTACATTTTGAACCACTTAAAATTTTATTTATATGACTTAAATGTCATTTTAAAAGCCAAAGTCTAAATTTCCAGATTTAAGTTATATTTCAAAAATTCAATTTAATCATTTAATTATTCAACATTTTTAACTTATAGAAAAATCAAAATTTCTTTATTTAAACATTAAAAATCTAATTTAAATCAAATTTTCATAAATTTACACTTTTAAGAATAATTAAAAATATTCAAAATACTTTATAAAATAACCACGGGCCTGTATACAGTTTTTTAACCTAGGTCAAGTGATACGGATATATATCATTTCAATCCGTACTTTACAAAGAAAATCCGGGTTCTATCATTTCAAACCCACAGTCCCAAGTAAAAATAAAATAAATAAAAACCGTTTAGGTCTATCATTTCAGCCCATTACGATTTTTCCTATTCTAAAGTCCGTTCGGGTATGTATCATTTCAACCCATAGTGAACCTAATTTCCAGGGAACTTGCAGTATGATGAACAGATATAAATGAACAGCTTAACAACAAATATCAGTAACAGATATGATGACATGTAAATTAATAGGTGTAACATCATATATAAATAATCAAAGGCAGTTATAACATCACATATAATTCTACACATTCAGTTGTTGTCGCTTCACAATTGCATAAGTATAAAATGTCGTGTGAGATTTACTCACATTTTTGTGCTGGAGTTAGTAATGCAATGACACAAATGGATTCCAAAAAGCATGATGACACAACAATAGATTCAAGTGGATGAGAACCAAGATAAAGATCTTGTCACAACCCTTAAACAAAACCAAATATTAATATAAATTCAATACAACATTGAATTGAAATAACTTTGAAATAAAAAGCAATATGAACACAATGATTTGCCATGTAACGCCCCACCTCTATGCTCACAATAACACAGAGTATTAAAAGAAATATTGTCTGTTATTACGAAGAATAAGGCTGGATAGGAGCGGCCATCCGTAGTTAGGCCTTACACTAGTATTGGTTATCTGATAGGAGTGGTGTATATTTTTATTTTTTTATCTCTTTGTTTATTTACTCCCATCGACATGCCCAATTCCAGTATAAAACGAACTACGATGGTTCACAATAGTTTAGGACAACATATATAATAATAACACAGATAAGCTAAATGCGGAACACAGATAATATCAAATCTCATATATATTTAACTGAAGTCAGTTACAGTACATGTGATACAATACATATGATACAACTTGTGATGTCTTGGAATTTTGGCAATACTTATTTAATAATTTCCATTTATAATTTATTTTAAAATATGTTATATTGATTTAAAAATCTAATTTAACCAAATGCTATATATTCAAAACTAATAATTAATCTAATTTAACAAATGTTATCTTTTCAAAAACTCAATAATAATGATAATTTATTTGAAATGTTTATTCTTTTCAAAGGATAATAATATATATCTAATTAATAATAATGATTGATCTTTTTAAGTTAATAAAAAAATATTTCATTTGTAATGTATATAAGTATACATTGTAAAAAGGGAATTGGTTTCAATTTAAATTTAATAAAAATATTTTCAAATTATAATATATATGTTTATATATTGTGATTTGGAGTTCTGTTTTAACATTCAAATAATTTCTGAAGCTAATATTTAAGATGTTCTATTTATAATGAATATTTATATTTGGATATTTATTGTAAATAGAAAAATAATGGATTAAACTTAAACAGAAAATATGTTTTCAAATTTATAAGGTACATATGTTTTTATAGAGATTTGGAAGGTTTGTGATTTGGTTTAATAAAATGATTTTCAAAAGCTATTTAAAATTTATTTTTATATATAAAACACTTAAAGGAAAATTTATTTTTTTATAAAAGAATAATAGCGTGGAAATTAGTACATTATTATAGAAGTTTAAATTGTTTTCTTTTAAATTGGTTTTTGAAAATAAATTTAGCATTTATATACAATATCAATGTTAGTTATAATAACTTTAATTTAAAACTTTTAAATAAAATTTAAATAATTGTTTACTTTCTTCTTTTAAAACTTATCTTTAGGATAGTGAGTTTTAAATAATTATAAATAATAATCATGGAGTTATAAATACATTTCATAGTTATATATATACATGAGTATTAGACTAATATGGTAATTAAGGTTTAATTCATTTGTAAAAAAAAATTAATGTAATCTTAAACACTTGGCAACATAATAACTTAGGAAAACACACTTGTTTACAAATTAATAAAGGGGTTTGACATGTGTAAATAAATAGTTTATTCATGTAACAAGTGGCAATTCTTATTTTAAAAGAATGTTTTGTTTTTAATTAAAGTTTAAAAAGTAAAAGAAATTTTTGTTTGTTTTCTTCAGCTGAGACATTCTTTAATTTTCTTCAACTAAAATAAAAAAAAGGAATTCAAATGCAAGATTCAAGCTGAAACCAGAAAACAAATTCAAACTGTAACCCAAAAATCTGAAGCTTTACAACTCAGATCCAATTAGCAATCTGAAGAACATGCAAATTTATCAAGCAAGATTTCAAAAAAAATTCAATGTCCAACTGAGAATCAACTACTACAACAATTCAAACAGCAGGTTGCAAAGAAAATTCAAAGTACAGAAAATCAAAATGCAGTAATTAAGTATTCTCTGCTCTTTTTAACTCTGGTGAGTTAAATTTTGTTTTTAAAAACAGTTTTAATCCTTTATATGTTTGTTTTGTGAAATGTTTAATATTGAAATATGATATCCATGCTTGCATGTTGGATATAATGATGTTATAATCATGTTGTTGCTCAGAATTATCATCTTAAATTTGATTTGTGCTGTACAAACTTGAGTACATATCTGTATATGTATTCTCTGTAAAATCTGTTGCAAGATCAACTAAAATAACTCAAATCTTTCTGTATAATCAAAATTAAACTTTTATTTTTGAAGTAAAGATGTTAATAACATGTAATTCTTGTTTTTAAAATTTATTACAAGTAAGTATATTTGGATAATTCTCTGTAAATTATGAATATACAGTGGACATTCAAAATTGAGTAAAATTCAAGTTTGACGAATTTTGAATTCACTTAGATAATCTGAACCGTACTATCAAAATATGAATTTTAATATAAAATTTGTGATTTTTAACTATGTATACAAAAAGAATTCGAGAGGGGCTTGAATTTGGGGTTTTGGTCGTTTACTGTTGATCTGCATCAAAGGGGATGGTGAGCTTTGGCATGGAGGTGGTCATGCTTCCTGGTGATGCAAGAAAAATAGTGGAAGATTTTTATGGCGACAGTGGTGGCCGTGAAGGGGGTTAGTAGGGTATAGTGGTTGTTTTCTGTTAGGGGTTGGAATCGTGGGGAATTCGTCGTTGTCGTTGACTTTGGGCGAATCGCATGAGGGGGAAAGTACTGCCTGGATCGAGGCGCGTGCGTGAATGACCAATGTAGCTTTAGGCTCTCACGGCCTCTCGACTATCGCTATGTCTCCATAGGTCGTAGTCTACCGATGTTACGTTGCCATCACAGTAAAATCAAACGTAGACCATTGGCTCTCACGGCACACACGACTTCTGCTACGGTCCATAATAGATCGCAGTGACATCGAGGTACACTGTCGTCACAGCATAACCCAAATGTCACTATAGGCATCAGAGCCCACGACTTTCGCTACCTACTACACATAATCCTCAGAAACTTCAGTTTGTCCAGACTTCCTCCTAGGATTTGATTTAGAGCCTCTCCCTTAGGGTTAAAGGCAGAACCACCCCGTGGATCTCCTATGAAGTTCATTCCAATGGGAGGGCCTTTTTCCTCAGAGCCAATCTCAAAACACTTTATACTATACTTATAGTATCTTTCAAATCATACTCTATATGATTCACAAAAATCTCCTTTACACAAAATCGATATCTCAAATCGGTAGTTCCAAACTTGGCTTTTCAAACTCCCAAAATTTAATTTTCCCAAAATCAAAAGCTTTTTTCAAATCCATAGGTTCCAAAACCCTTTTTCCAAAATCATTCTCATAAAACCATTTATATATATAAATATATAAAATCTTGGAATCACTTCATACTTATATAAATTCCCTTTTTATACTTCAAATATTTTCGAAAAACCCTTCTTTTGGCTATAGATTCAACAAGGGGAGATTTATCTTATATAACATATATTTATATATATATATATATATATATATATATATATATCTTTACTATGCACCAAAACAAATATTCAAGTTTGATTTTCTTTTTTTACTTACCCTATCACTTACTTTTAAAAAGTGAATTTCAAAAGATATCCAACTTCCACCTTTATTCATATAAATATTTCTCAAAACATACTTCTCATTTCAAAAATCATCTTTCATTTCTTTCAAATTTTCCAATATCAATTTCATTTAAGCATGCACGATGTACATATACCATCCGTGGACAATTTCAAAATTGATCGCTCCCTCGATCGCACAATTTCACTTCCAAACTAGTATCGTCCAACCGACTTCCTAGTGCGGACTCAGATCTGTTTTCTTGATCAGAAACCGTCATTCTCCTTGCATTGTCATAACTATGATAGAGAATTTCCAGAACCAATCAAAAATCCATATCCAGGGTTCGCCGTCGAAAATCGAGTGAAAAATCCCTACTCGGATCGATATACTATCTCGAAATTCTGTGCTCGAATCTGGATCAACCATTATACGAATAGAATAATATACCTACATCCTACATATTTATCTTAATTGATCATTAGCTAAATCAACTCTCTTTTCTATTCACCTTCATTTTGAATCTATTCACTTATCCACAATTGCTCTCAATTTCCATTTGGGTTAACACTTCAATTCTTATCTCAATTGGTATTCAATCATAAACAGTTTGCCCTCTGTCCAGCTTAAATTTAAAAGATAGCTTGAAAAGTTTAAAATAAATAAGTAGTTGAAAAATAGTTATTAGTTGCAAAATAGCAGTAGAATAGTTAAGAAATTTTAAAATAGTTGGAAAATAGTTAGATAATTGCAAAATAGTTGTAAAATAGTAAGTAGTTTTCAAAATAATTGTAAATTAAGTATAAGATAGTTTGGGTTTTTAAAAAGAAATGTTATATAGTAAATAGCTAGGAAAAATAGATTTTAAAACAGTTATATTAAAACAATTTATTTGAATAAAATAGTTCAGAGCCAAACTATTCAATTCCCAATCTCCATTTCCAATAAATTTCTAATTTCCACTTCCATTTAAATTGATTCAATTTCAATTCAATTTAAATAAACTTCAATTCCTATCCCAAATTCAAATTAATTTACATTTGAATTAAACAACATTTAAATTTAATTTAAACTTGTCTTATAAATATATATAATTATTTTAATCAACATACGAGTGTATTTATAAATACTTATGCACACATATGTACATATACATATACACACACACGCACACATATATGTATATTAATTTTTATGTATTTAAGTTCTAGCCTAGAATATGTACATATATAATTAATATTTTTTTTAAATTAAATATACATAATCATATTACATGTTTTGTTATAAAAAAATTAACTTTTATATTTCGGTTATTGTGAAATAAAAACATTTGAATTTGTTATATATATATATATTATGTTTTTAATTGCAACAAATGTTGAGCATGTTTATATATTATTTATAATAATAAAAATAATTTTTATTTCAATTTTAGTTTTGTTTCGAGTTTATAATTTATTTTTTATTTTATTTATTTAATAAAATAAAAATCGAACAAGTTGAATATGTAAACAAAAAAATACAAACTAATAAAAAACATTTAATATGCATATATATATATATTTCAAAATTTATTAAAGGGAGAATTTTATTTTATAACGTTATGTGTATGTGTGTTTGTTTGTATATTTACAGATACATCCATGCATGCATATATTAGTTGAATAAAATTACATTCAATTAATTAGTGGACAAAATTAAAATTAATACATGTATAAATTTATCATTAATTACTTATACAATCTATACTAAGATTCAATTGACATCTGCTCAACATTTACTAGAAATGTAATTAACATAAATCACAGCGGTTGTTTATTAGCATATGATGTTTGTATAATTATGTACACCCTTAATCACATATCGCATTTATAATACTTACCATGTTTGCGTTATAAAGGTAGACATATTTCAAATCAAAACAAAAATCTAAAACAATGTAAAATAAAACAACATTGGGTTTGAAACTTAATAAATACAAATCTTACCACATAAACATAGATGTTTTAATCAAATTAAAATAAAAACATAGATGTTTTTAATATTGGTTATGAAATTAAAATTATACAAAAATCTATTTTATTAAATTCACTAAATATGATTTAGTGTAAAAGAAAAATTTTCACGTAAACACAAAATATGATCTAGTGCAATTTAACAAAAAGAATTTTTTTGGAATTTGCCATCTTTACCACATATCCTATAACGACCCGCAAATTCATCACTTTAATAAATTAAGATTATTTTTGAAATATTCAAAAATAAGAATTTATAAACCAAATAATAACGTTTTGAACCATACATAAAAATAGTAAATTGATTTAAAAATATACTAACAAAGATTTAAATGATTTATGACATCATTAGTAATGCCAGTATGTATAATTATTAATTAATGATTTTAAATTAAGATTTAATTATTATTATAAATATTCGAATAATATTTTTAAGATGATAATAATTCATTTATAGTAGCAAAAAGTGATAATAAATCAAATATGATAGTTTTATAAATTTATAAATAAAATTTGAAATTATAAGGAAAATCGATATCAATTTATCGATATAATAAAACTTATTGTAAACAATCGTTTAATATTGATTTATATGGTTTTATAACTAATACAAAATCATTTTATTTCTAATAATAATAAAATAGTTTTCAAACTTTGTTTACAAATATATATACGTTAATTAATAAATGAAAATATGACCAGAGATCGATAGTTTGACGTATATAAGTTATATGACATTGTTCAAATGACTTATGCACCTTTCATGACATAAAAATACACACATTGACATATATATACACACATAAGAGAATGGTAAAAATATTCTTACCATTTTACGCATTTATTTACTAATGGTAAAAGAATAAAATATCAAAAGTAATAATTACTTTAAAAAGGAAACATCAAATCAACCTTACATCACATCCATCACCACCACCCACCATATTCACCATCACCACATGGCTACGAGGAGAGGACGGCTATCGTGCATCCTGGGGGGAGGGGGTTGGAGTTGATGATAAGGGTTGTTTGGTCATTTCATGTTAAAATATTTTGAGTCCAAAATTTTCCTATAAATACCACACCCATTCTTCATAATTTCCTACAACATTTTCTTCATCTTTTTCCTTATTTCTAAGCTATTTCAATGGCTTTTCCGCTTAATAAAATAATAAAGAAATATTTGTAAAAATACGTTAAATTTATATAATATATAATAGTATATACATCTCAAAACAAGTCAAAAACACTTCTTTTCCTCATTCCAATCCATGGCCACCAGCATCCACCACCTTGGCCGTAAGCAACCACCACCTCCTTGCTTGTCCATGAGCACAAAGACCAAGACTAAGCACTCCAAGGGCTTTCGGTCTCGAGTTCATAGAGTTTTAGTTTGAGTTAGCCAAGCTATAGTGAAATCTAGTCAATATGATATCCAATGAAGCTGAGAACTCCTAAATTTAATCTTTATAAATGTTTAATGTGACTATTGAAATGCTTAAGATGTTTGGCTGGATGAGTTACAGTAATTAGTGGATATTTAGAAAGTAATTAGTAACAAAAAGTTAGATATGTTATATAAAAAGTTAGAAATTCCATTTAAATGATATATACATATTGGATGCTATGATTGTTTATCATGATTAGATACTGTGAAAATATTCTTATTTGGATATATAAACAAGTTATGTTAAATACTCATCGATATTACATAAGGAAATCACTTTCCAAATCAAATTACAAAAATGGTATGGAATCATTAAAATGACATTAAAATGACTTAAATATGTTTTATAAATGGTGAAATTTGAATCAGAAATGAAAAAGGAGTCAAAACTAAGCACATCGCATAATGGTACTTCGCGATTTCATGTCGCATAAGTTAAATGAGTGTATATAGAGGAATATAACTTGGAATTCTTTGTAATAAAATTTTCCAAACTACTATATCCATAGTTTTCAAACGAAAGAAAACGATCGAGATTCAATAAGTAGATTTTGAAATATAAGTAAAGCAAGTTTTCGAAATAATTGCGGTTTTGCACTTCGGAATCCAAAAAGATATTTTAAAATTTAATATTTTAAATGTTTTAAGAATATGAAAAAATCTTTATAAATTTTCTAAATATTTTAAAATAGATTTGATTTGCATAAATAAATTTTCAAATGATAGAAAATTTGTTATGGTGAATATAACTTTGAAAACACTATTTGTAGCACTATTTGCAGCGGTTTTAATAACTTTTGAAATATAACTTCAAACTTAACAATTCTTTCCCAAACCTTTTATAAATATTTTTAAATGAATAATTAAGTGCCTTAAAAATGATTTAAACATTTAATGATTTATTTAAAAGGATTTAGGTAAAAGAATTTAAGAAAGCTGTTATAAGCAATTTTTTTAATCTTGGCTCTAATAAGCCGACGAGTACACCTGATTTTTCTATTCGTGAGATCTAGTTGAGGTGCTTAAACTAAGGAGATATTCAAGAGCAACCAGTGCCCTGGCTTACCTAGCCTCACCTAGATCAGGGATAGTGTAACAACCCGCATATTTATCAATTGTATATTTAAATATTTTATTTAAATATTTTATCATTCGTCGGATTTTGGTTCGAAAAGCTACTTTTTGCAAACAGTCGAATTAGGACTCGAGACCACTTCCATTGAGTTCAAAATGCCATTTGCGATCTTTATGAGTATAAACTTTGATAAGTTTGGAGTAAGTTGAATTTTGCTACCTTTTCACTTACGGCTTTGGGTTGGGTTCCGCCCACTAGCCAACTTAATACCCCAAACTGAACCACTTCTCTTCATTCACTCCTTCTTCCTCTACTTTTCAGTTCTAAAGAGATTAATGGTGAGTGGACTGGGAAATTAAAAATCAAGCCCTAGTTTTCTATTTGCAAATCAACTTCTAGCTCCAAATTCAAGAAAACCAATTGGTAAGCTTTCTCTTCATCCTCTCCAACTCTTTCTCCATTCAATTTCATAAATTCCTAAACCCAACTTTAGGAAATGTTTCTCCTTTAAGCTTAGATTCAAGCTTGTTGGGTTGGAATTGAAGAGTGGTTGTTCTTGCCATTGCTCTATAGCTTCTTCTCTATTGATTTTGTGAAAAGGTGAGATTTTTATCTCACATCTATGCTTATAATCATCTTCGATTGTTAGGTATGAATTCCTAACACTTATTCTTGTGCATTTGCTTTTGGTTTGGATTGAATTGGTGAATATTCCAATTTTTGGTATATTGAGTTCAAATCTTTAAAAATCATAACTTTGATGTTTTCATCATGTTTTGGTGATGAATCGATGAGCCAATAGGACCGGGTAGCCGATGGGCGTAATCCCCTAGCGTCCGTGCTTGTCCGATTGCAAATTGAAGGAGTTTGCACCTCATTTGAAATAGGTTTCAATTTGCATAACAATCAGGTTCGGCCGACCGAACCATTGGGCCGGTAGACCGACCTGCTACTAAAAGTGCATAGCACTTCTCTGTCACAGGTCCGGTCGACCAGCTACAGAGCTCAGTCGACCGACCTGCTTCCCAAAATTTTTTCTAGAACAGGGTCCGGTCGACCGAGCTCTGTAGCCGGCCGACCGACCTGTTGCTATTTTGCCTATTTCGCCTAATTTGCGTGGTTTCCAAATTTAATCAATTCGTGTTCTTTCCTTATTTGTTTTTATCATTTGTTATTGACTTTGATGACTTCTTTCCTTCGGGAATTTTAGGAATATCCATTTTGATGGATTCGGTATTGATTTCTTTGGATTTCATTCACGTCTTCGAAAGTGAATTTTAGTGATTGATTATTCCTACAATCTTTTTTGTGATTTGTCACTTCAAAACATAAAGGTTTTCAATACTAGTAGTAAATATCAAAATTCTTTCATCAAACCGATATCAACACAATTTTATTACAAATCTCGTTTCTTAAACCGTTTTCCAATCTATTAGTATATACAAGCCTTTACCTCACTCGTTTGAGAAATCTAATTAAACGACTTAGTAAAACGAGTGGTATGAAACGCTTGCGTTTACTTCGTCGGTTAATTCTTGGACTTTTTCGATTGAATCTCTTGTGACAATTTTCGAGTGGAGATCTACAATTTGTTCGTAAATATTTAAGTTAAGCTAGTGGTTATGGGACATGATGCTAAGCTCATATATTTACTAGCTTACTGTGATCGACACTTAGTGATGATCATGACGATCATTTTTGTGATTTAGACTAGCAATTGTGCGATGTCTCTTTGTCCATATGGAGATCCGTACCACAATCCATTGAGCTTCGTCTCATTTCTTTGTGGACTAGCGATCCATGTACTTCTAATGTGTTTTGATTCATTGGATGTACCTTTTGCACTACATCAATGTCTTTGATTTTTTTGATTCATTGGATGTACCGTTTGCACTACATCAATGTCTTTGCTTTTTGATTCATTGGAAGTACCGTTTGCACTACATCAATGTCTTTGCTTTTTGGATTCATTGGACGTACCGTTTGCACTACATCAATGCCTTTTATTTTTGATTCATTGGATGTACCGTTTGCACTACATCAATGTCTTTGATTTTTTTGATTCATTGGATGAACCGTTTGCACTACATCAATGTCTTTGATTTTTTTATTTATTGGATGTACCGTTTGCACTACATCAATGTCTTTGATTTTTTTGATTCATTGGATGTACCGTTTGCACTACATCAATGTATTTGCTTTTTGATTCATTGGCTGTACCGTTTGCACTACATCAATGTCTTGGCTTTTTGGATTCATTGTATGTACCGTTTGCACTACATCAATGTCTTGGCCAACCTTTTCTTGTGATTTCTGAATTTCTATATGATGATTTCTGGAATTTATATTTCACCGCCTTTTTCAGTTGGCATTGATATGGATGTCATTTATTGTGGTTTGGTGAATTAAATAAAGAATATGACATTCTTTTGATGCAATGAGATTCTTGAGATATTTTATGACTTTTGTGGATTTTCTAATGTATACTTGTCGTAGTATGACATTTTTTGTTATCATACGTCTTTTTATTATATCTCTTATTCTATATCGTTTCATCTGATATTTATAGCTAGACCGATCCGTTTATTATTTTCTTATTAAACAATACTCGGGTCAGACTGAGATTTTACAGGTGCTTCTGCTTGACTCCTTATCGGACCATCATCTGATCTTTTGGTTAACTACTTAGCTTGTAGTTTTTGGTTGTGTACATTTGAGATATTGACTCCTTGATGTATACATATTCTTTTGTCTTGCACTTGCATCTATTCTTTTGTGTTATTGTGGATCTTGTTTGACCACTACTCTGATATACACTTTTATGTGTAATATTCATATTTGTTTCCGCCTTTGTGATATGAACTATATGTGACTGATTTACGTTATGTCTATTTCTATATTTATTTCCGAAGATTATATATAGCCACTGTGTCATAGCTTTGTGTTTGGGTTGGTATGTCGGATTTCCTCCTTAAATTAAATATGCTTTACTATCTGACATATCGGTGCTCGCACAAAGAAATTACACGGATGGTCGCTCCTCAACATCCTTATTCTCCGTGCTAGTTGACGGCATTACACTTAGTGTCCTTGGCTAGCGTGGGTATAGAGGTGGGGCGTCACAACTTGGTATCAGAGCCAAACTTCGGAACAATGTAGAATAATCTAACAAGGATCATCGTCCTAGGTCCATCTTAGGAGTCGTGCTTTAGGATTTTATACGGGTCTTCGTACCGTCCTATCCTATTTTCTTTTATGGTTCCTGGTTTTATCTATCAAGATTGCTTGATATTTATTTTGAGAATAACTTTTCTCCTTCTATCTTTCTTAAAGAAGATGAATGGTTAGGTCTAACCGACCCAGTGCGGGTCAGTCTAGTGCTACTCCCCAAGATGGAGTATTCATGTCTGCTCAGCAGCTTTTAGATCTCGTAAAGAATGCTCAAGCTACAGGAGCCAATCCAGAGCCTACTCGTCGTAGATCTGGTTTTTCATGCTTGTGCAGAGACTATACCGATTTGGGTGGAAGGCCATTCAAAGGATCCGAGAGTGTTGTAGAAATTCAGGCTTGGCTCAATTCATGCAATCGCATCTTCTCCCGCATGAACCTTATTGATCTACATCGAGTCCAAGTGGCTTCTAGCATGCTCCAAGAAAGAGCATTAGATTGGTATGAGCTTTTAATTTCTGAAATCGTTGAAGCGGATCTCACTTGGGAGCAATTCCGAGAAAGATTCGAATTGAGATTCATGCCGGAGGCTGAAAAAGTAACTTTAGCACGGCGTTTTATTGACCTTGTTCAAGGTGAATCTTCTGTGACAGACTATGTCGCATCTTTCGAATCTCTGTCCAAATACGGGGTTGAGTACATTAATACCCCATTGAAGAAAAGTCAGAGATTTGTCTATGGCTTGAATAAGAATCTTAAGAAGCCATTACTTCTAAAACTTGAGGTTTCATTTGATCAGCTTATTGATATCGCTCTTCGTCTTGAAGAGGCCGATAATGATGGTGATGTTGAAGTTGTGCGTGCCCAACAGAACTTCGACAATAACTTGAAGAGGCCTATCAAATTCAAAGGCCCCAATTCTAATAAGAAAGGGAAGCAACAAACTCCGTTAGCAAAGACTCCTACCTCTAGTCGTGGACGATGCTACAATTGTGGTTCCACAGACCACCATGCAAGGGAGTGCCCGAAACCCCTCTTTTGTCGTTATTGCAAAGGTTCGGTTCATCTTTTATCTTCGTGTCCTAAGCTTCCAAGCAAGAGAGAAGGAAAGCTGCAAGCCCCTGGCAACTCTTCTCTTGGTCAAGGTATTTCTCGTTCAGTCCTTGATTTCATTTTTTTGTGATTATCCTTTTCAAGTTCTTGTTGATATAATCATCTCGTTATTTTATATCAAGAGAACTTGTGATTCTTTTTCTTTAAACATTTATAGGCTTGATGACTTCTTTGAGGATTGCGAATCCGGAATAGTGGATCCGCAACATTCAATTTGCTTTCTATTGATGTCGAAATTATTTTATGTGATTTTTCTCTTCGAGCCGATTTTTACTTATTCTTCGGAATTGACTTTTGTGAAGATTGGCTTAATTATTATGAAGCCATATCCTTTGTCCCGTGTGGACTGTTCATCTTCGGCATTTTCAATCTGTTAAGCATATTTCTATTTTTTCCTTTGTGATTTTGATTCCAACTTGATGGCATCGTTTTATTCTTTAAGCTCACATGATGGGGAAAGTGTTATTTCTCTCATTCATGTAGTCTGAGAATTTTCTGGTATTTTTTGAGCTTGTCTTAGGATTATCACCTAAGAAATCTTTTGTGTGGTGTTAAGGTCATTCTAGTTCGACCTTGCCACCGATTTTCATTTGGCTACGAGTTGCAGGAGTTAGCATTCCACTTACCGCATTCCGCACTCGTTACGATTCTTATGAATCACTTATTATATCATTCAGTTTGTCCAGCATATTTCATCCATTTTATAAGCCGAGTATTCTATGAGTATTTCGATGAGACCATTCTTGTGTTTATTGATTTTGGATGAAATTAGTAATTTAAAATTTTTGCAATCTTTTTCATAAGATTTATTTATAAGTATAAATAGGATTTCTGTTTTTAGAACGAACAAAGAGAATTTTCAAAAGTTTTTAGAAACATGTTTATCCTATAAAAGATGATTTTGTGATTGTATTGCCCATTTAGTGTTTTAAGAATTTTGGTCGATGCGCTTTATCAACATTATCGATAGGAATTTCCTAAATGCTTTGATGAGACAATCAGACACGATATATTGACATGTAAAAATGTAAATTTTTCTAGAAAGATTATTACATAAAGATAAATGTAATTTTGAAAGTTTTAGCTTTTCGAGAAAGAAGATTATTTGAAAGAATTCTTTTCCGATACTCTTATTCTTGTGTTTCCCGAAGGGAACCTAGATTTTATATTTTTTACCAATGCTAGTCATATTGTTTTGGTTGTCGTCCTCTTGCGAAAGAGAATGTTCTACCGCTTGTGCTTCTAAATCATTAAAGCCGATCGAGACTAGGTATGCCACTCATGATCTAGTGCTCGCGGCTGTTGTTTTCGCTTTTAGAGTTTGGCATCATCATTTTTGAGGGAGAAATTTGTTCTCCACCTCGATCATAAATCTTTGGAATATTTATTTTCTCATAAAGAACTTCATGTTGACTCGAGTTCCTTGCATCTTATGATCATAATAGTCTTTGCAAACTCTCGGAAGGGAAATCGTGTTGCCAATGCATTTATTCGTAAGCAACAAGTGGTTGATTCTTTGATGATGTCTGAATGGAATTATCTTTTTGTCAAGTTCATCGGACGTTTTGATATACTTCGTTTTATTGAGCTTTATCTCATTTCTTTTATGGACTAGCGTCCGATGTTCTTTTATGGTGTTCGGTTCATCGGATGTACTGTTATTATACTACATCGTTGTTCCGTCTTATTTGGATTAATGGATGTAACATTATTATACTACATCATTGTTCCGGTTTATCGGTTCATTGGACGTACCATTTTTGTACTACGTCGGTGTTCCAAATTATTCGAGTTTCTAGTTTCTCGTGCGTACCGTTTTTGTACTACTTCGTTGCACCGGCTCAATTTTCTGTTATTCACGATGTTTTCTCACGTCTTTTTACTACGGAAATGCCTTAGGGATTCCATTTTTATTCTTGAGCCCGGTATTATTGAAGGAAGTGAAGTTTTACTAGATTTGACTTAGGAGTTATATTCTATTCGTATCATTGATTCGGAGATTGAGTGCCTTCGAAATAAAGATGTTCTTTTTGTGAGAGTTCAATGGTTCTAAAATCCTAAGGATTGCTCTTGGGAATCCATAGAATTCACCGTGCGAACCCGTTCGGGCTTACTCTTTCGTGCTCTTTATGATGAACTTCCTATTTGAAATTTCTTTTGTGATGATATGCTTTTACGGTTGTTACTCTTTATTTTCTTCTTAAGTATTGCGAGGACGCAATTTCTTTAAGGAGGGGAGTCTGTAACAACCCGCATATTTATCAATTGTATATTTAAATATTTTATTTAAATATTTTATCATTCGTCGGATTTTGGTTCGAAAATCTACTTTTTGCAAACAGTCGAATTAGGACTCGAGACCACTTCCATTGAGTTCAAAAAGCCGTTTGCGATCTTTTTGAGTATAAACTTTGATATGTTTGGAGTAAGTTGAATTTTGCTACCTTTTCACTTGGGGCTTTGGGTTGGGTTCGGCCCACTAGCCAACTTAATACCCCAAACTGAACCACTTCTCTTCATTCACTCCCTCTTCCTCTACTTTTCAGTTCTAAAGAGATTAATGGTGAGTGGAATGGGAAATTAAAACTCAAGCCCTAGTTTTCTATTTGCAAATCAACTTCTAGCTCCAAATTCAAGAAAACCAATTGGTAAGCTTTCTCTTCATCTTCTCCAACTCTTTCTCCATTCAATTTCATAAATTCCTAAACCCAACTTTAGGAAATGTTTCTCCTTTAAGCTTAGATTCAAGCTTGTTGGGTTGGAATTGAAGAGTGGTTGTTCTTGCCATTGCTCTATAGCTTCTTCTCTATTGATTTTGTGAAAAGGTGAGATTTTTATCTCACATCTATGCTTACAATCATCTTCGATTGTTAGGTACGAATTCCTAACACTTATTCTTGTGCATTTGCTTTTGGTTTGGATTGAATTGGTGAATATTCCAATTTTTGGTATTTTGAGTTCAATTCTTTAAAAATCATAACTTTGATGTTTTGATCATGTTTTGGTGATGAATCGATGAGCCAATAGGACCGGGTAGCCGATGGGCGTAATCCCCTAGCGTCCGTGCTTGTCCGATTACAAATTGAAGGAGTTTGCACCACATTTGAAATAGGTTTCAATTTGCAGAACAATTAGGTTCGACCGACCGAACCATTGGGCCGGTAGACCGACCTGCTACTAAAAGTGCATAGCACTTCTCTGTCACAGGTCCGGTCGACCAGCTATAGAGCTCAGTCGACCGACCTGCTTCCCGAAATTTTTTCTAGAACAGGGTCCGGTCGACCAAGCTCTGTAGCCGGCCGACCGACCTGTTGCTATTTTGCCTATTTCGCCTAATTTGCGTGGTTTCCAAATTTAATCGATTCGTGTTCTTTCCTTATTTGTTGTTATCATTTGTTATTGACTTTGATGACTTCTTTCCTTCGGGAATTTTAGGAATATCCATTTTGATGGATTCGGTATCGATTTCTTTGGATTTCATTCACGTCTTCGAAAGTGAATTTTAGTGATTGATTGTTCCTACAATCTTTTTTGTGATTTGTCACTTCAAAACATAAAGGTTTTCAATACTAGTAGTAAATATCAAAATTCTTTCATCAAACCGATTTCAACACAATTTTATTACAAATCTCGTTTCTTAAACCGTTTTCCAATCTATTAGTATATACAAGCCTTTACCTCACTCGTATGAGAAATCTAATTAAACGACCTAGTAAAACGAGTGGTATGAAACGCTTGCATTTACTTCGTCGGTTAATTCTTGGACTTTTTCGATTGAATCTCTTGTGACAATTTTCGAGTGGAGATCTACAATTTGTTCGTAAATATTTAAGTTAAGCTAGTGGTTATGGGACATGATGCTAAGCTCATATATTTACTAGCTAACTGTAATCGACACTTCTTGATGATCATGACGATCATTTTTGTGATTTAGACTAGCAATTGTGCGATGTCTCTTTGTCCATGTGGAGATCCGTACCACAATCCATTGAGCTTCGTCTCATTTCTTTGTGGACTAGCGATCCATGTACTTCTAATGTATTTTGATTCATTGGATGTACCTTTTGCACTACATCAATGTCTTTGATTTTTTTGATTCATTGGATGTACAGTTTGCACTACATCAATGTCTTTGCATTTTGATTCATTGGATGTACCGTTTGCACTACATCAATGTCTTTCCTTTTTGGATTCATTGGATGTACCGTTTGCACTACATCAATGCCTTTGATTTTTGATTCATTGGATGTACCGTTTGCACTACATCAATGTCTTTGATTTTTTTGATTCATTGGATGTACCGTTTGCACTACATCAATGTCTTTGATTTTTTATTTATTGGATGTACCGTTTGCACTACATCAATGTCTTTGATTTTTTTGATTCATTGGATGTACCGTTTGCACTACATCAATGTATTTGCTTTTTGATTCATTGGATGTACCGTTTGCACTACATCAATGTCTTGGCTTTTTGGATTCATTGGATGTACCGTTTGCACTACATCAATGTCTTGGCTAACCTTTTCTTGTGATTTCTGGATTTCTATATGATGATTTCCGGAATTTATATTTCACCGCCTTTTTCAGTTGGCATTGATATGGATGTCATTTATTGTGGTTTGGCGAATTAAATAAAGAATATGACTTTCTTTTGATGCTATGAGATTCTTGAGATATTTTATGACTTTTGTGGATTTTCTAATGTATACTTGTCGTAGTATGACATTTTTTGTTATCATACGTCTTTTTATTATATCTCCTATTCTATATCATTTCATCTGATATTTATAGCTAGACTGATCCGTTTATTATTTTCTTATTAAATAATACTCGGGTCAGACTGAGATTTTATAGGTGCTTCTGCTTGACTCCTTATCGGACCATCATCTGATCTTTTGGTTAACTACTTAGCTTGTAGTTTTTGGTTGTGTACATTTGAGATATTGACTCCTTGATGTATACATATTCTTTTGTCTTGCACTTGCATCTATTCTTTTGTGTTATTGTGGATCTTGTTTGACCACTACTCTGATATACACTTTTATGTGTAATATTCATATCTGTTTCCGCCTTTGTGATATGAACTATATGTGACTGATTTATGTTATGTCTATTTCTATATTTGTTTCCGAAGATTATATATAGCCACTGTGTCATAGCTTTGTGTTTGGTTCGGTATGTCGGATTTCCTCCTTAAATTAAATATGCTTTACTATCTGACATATCGGTGCTCGCACAAAGAAATTACACGGATGGTCGCTCCTCAACATCCTTATTCTCCGTGCTAGTTGACGGCATTGCACCGTAGTGTCCTTGGCTAGCGTGGGTATAGAGGTGGGGCGTCACAGCTTGGTATTAGAGCCAAACTTCGGAACAATGTAGAATAATCTAACAAGGATCACCGTCCTAAGTCCATCTTAGGAGTCGTGCTTTAGGATTTTATTCGGGTCTTCGTACCGTCCTATCCTATTTTCTTTTATGGTTCCTTGTTTTATCTATCAAGATTGCTTGATATTTATTTTGAGAATAACTTTTCTCCTTCTTTCTTTCTTAAAGAAGATGAATGGTTAGGTCTAACCGACACAGTGCGGGTCAGTCTAGTGCTACTCCCCAAGATGGAGTATTCATGTCTGCTCAGCAGCTTTTAGATCTCGTGAAGAATGCTCAAGCTGCAGGACCCAGTCCAGAGCCTACTCGTCCTAGATCTAGTTTTTCACGCTTGTGTAGAGACTATACCGATTTGGGTGGAAGGCCATTCAAAGGATCCGAGAGTGTTATAGAAATTCAGGCTTGGCTCAATTCATGCGATCGCATCTTTTCCCGCATGAACCTTATTGATCTACATCGAGTCCAAGTTGCTTCTAGCATGCTCCAAGAAAGAGCATTAGATTGGTATGAGCTTTTAATTTCTGAAATCGTTGAAGCGGATCTCACTTGGGAGCAATTCCGAGAAAGATTGGAATTGAAATTCATGCCGGAGGCTGAAAAAGTAACTTTAGCACGGCGTTTTATTGACCTTGTTCAAGGTGAATCTTCTGTGACAGACTATGTCGCATCTTTCGAATCTCTGTCCAAATACGGGGTTGAGTACATTAATACCCCATTGAAGAAAAATCAGGGATTTGTCTATGGCTTGAATAAGAATCTTAAGAAGCCATTACTTCTGAAACTTGAGGTTTCATTTGATCAGCTTATAATATCGCTCTTCGTCTTGAAGAGGCCGATAATGAAGGTGATGTTGAAGTTGTGCGTGCCCAACAGAACTTCGACAATAACTTGAAGAGGCCTATCAAATTCAAAGGCCCCAATTCTAATAAGAAAGGGAAGCAACAAACTCCGGTAGCAAAGACTCCTACCTTTAGTCGTGGACGATGCTACAATTGTGGTTCCACAAACCACCATGCAAGGGAGTTCCCGAAACCCCTCTTTTGTCGTTATTGCAAAGGTTCGGGTCATCTTTTATCTTCGTGTCCAAAGCCTCTAAGCAAGAGAGAAGGAAAGCTGCAAGCCCCTGGCAACTCTTCTCTTGGTCAAGGTATTTCTCGTTCAGTCCTTGATTTCATTTGTTTTGTGATTATCCTTTTCAAGTTCTTGTTGATATAATCATCTCGTTATTTTATATCAAGAGAACTTGTGATTCTTTTTCTTTAAACATTTATGGGCTTGATGACTTCTTTGAGGATTGCGAATCCGGATTAGTGGATCCGCAACACTCAATTTGCTTTCTATTGATGTCGAAATTATTTTATGTGATTTTTCTCTTCGAGCCGATTTTTACTTATGCTTCGGAATTGACTTTTGTGAAGATTGGCTTAATTATTATGAAGCCATATCCTTTGTCCCGTGTGGACTGTTCATCTTGGACATTTTCAATCTGTTAAGCAGATTTCTATTTTTTTCCTTTGTGATTTTGATTCCAACTTGATGGCATCATTTTATTCTTTAAGCTCACATGATGGGGAAAGTGTTATTTCTCTCATTCATGTAGTTTGAGAATTTTCTGTTATTTTTTGAGATTGTCTTAGGATTATCACCTAAGAAATCTTTTGTGTGGTGTTAAGGTCTTTCTAGTTCAACCCTGCCACGATTTTCATTTGACTACGAGTTGCGGGAGTTAGCATTCCACTTACCGCATTCCGCACTCGTTACGATTCTTATGAATCACTTATTATATCATTCAGTTTGTCCAGCATATTTCATCCATTTTATAAGCCGAGTATTCTACGAGTATTTCGATGAGACCATTCTTGTGTTTATTGATTTTGGATGAAATTAGTAATTTAAAAATTTTGCAAATCTTTTTCATAAGATTTATTTATAAGTATAAATAGGATTTCTGTTTTTAGAACGAACAAAGAGAATTTTCAAAAGTTTTTAGAAACATGTTTATCCTATAAACGATGATTTTGTGATTGTATTGCCCATTTAGTGTTTTAAGAATTTTGGTCGATGCGCTTTATCAACATTATCGATAGGAATTTCCTAAATGCTTTGATGAGACAATCAGACACGATATATTGACATGTAAAAATGTAAATTTTTCTAGAAAGATTATTACATAAAGATAAATGTAATTTTGAAAGTTTTAGCTTTTCGAGAAAGAAGATTATTTGAAAGAATTCTTTTCCGATACTCTTATTCTTGTGTTTCCCGAAGGGAACCAAGATTTTATATTTTTTACCAATGCTAGTCATATTGGTTTGGTTGTCGTTCTCTTGCGAAAGAGAACGTTCTACCGCTTGTGCTTCTAAATCATTACAGCCGATCGAGACTACGTATGCCACTCATGATCCAGTGCTCGCGGCTGTTGTTTTCGCTTTTAGAGTTTGGCATCATCATTTTTGAGGGAGAAATTTGTTCTCCACCTCGATCATAAATCTTTGGAATATTTGTTTTCTCATAAAGAACTTCATGTTGACTCGAGTTCCTTGCATCTTATGATCATAATAGTCTTTGCAAACTCTCGAAAGGGAAATCGTGTTGCCAATGCATTTAGTCGTAAGCAACAAGTGGTTGATTCTTTGATGATGTCTGAATGGAATTATCTTTTTGTCAAGTTCATCGGACGTTTTGATATACTACGTTTTATTGAGCTTTATCTCATTTCTTTTATCGACTAGCGTCCGATGTTCTTTTATGGTGTTCGGTTCATCGGATGTACTGTTATTATACTACATCGATGTTCCGTCTTATTTGGATCAATGGACGTACCGTTATTATACTACATCATTGTTCCGGTTTATCGGTTCATTGGACGTACCATTTTTGTACTACGTCGGTGTTCCAAATTATTCGAGTTTCTAGTTTCTCGTGCGTACCGTTTTTGTACTACGTCGTTGCACCGGCTCAATTTTCTGTTATTCATGATGTTTTCTCGCGTCTTTTTACTACGGAAATGCCTTAGGGATTCCATTTTTATTCTTGAGCCCGGTATTATTGAAGGAAGTGAAGTTTTACTAGATTTGACTTAGGAGTTATATCTTATTCATATCATTGCTTCGGAGATTGAGTGCCTTCGAAATAAAGATGTTCTTTTTGTGAGAGTTCAATGGTTCTCAAATCCTAAGGATTGCTCTTGGGAAACCAGAGAATTCACCGTGCGAACCCGTTCGGGCTTACTCTTTCGTGCTCTTTATGGTGAACTTCCTATTTGAAATTTCTTATGTGATGATATGCTTTTACGGTTGTTACTCTTTATTTTCTTCTTAAGTATTGCGAGGACGCAATTTCTTTAAGGAGGGGAGTCTGTAACAACCCGCATATTTATCAATTGTATATTTAAATATTTTATCATTCGTCGGATTTTGGTCCGAAAATCTACTTTTTGCAAACAGTCGAATTAGGACTCAAGACCACTTTCATTGAGTTCAAAAAGCCGTTTGCGATCTTTTTGAATATAAACTTTGATATGTTTGGAGTAAGTTGAATTTTGCTACCTTTTCACTTAGGGCTTTGGGTTGGGTTCGGCCCACTAGCCAACTTAATACCCCAAACTGAACCACTTCTCTTCATTCACTCCCTCTTCCTCTACTTCTCAGTTCTAAAGAGAATAATGATGAGTGGAATGGGAAATTAAAACTCAAGCCCTAGTTTTCTATTTGCAAATCTACTTCTAGCTCCAAATTCAAGAAAACCAATTTGTAAGCTTTCTCTTCATCTTCTCCAACTCTTTCTCCATTCAATTTCAGAAATTCCTAAACCTAACTTTAGGAAATGTTTCTCTTTTAAGCTTAGATTCAAGCTTTTTTGGTTGGAATTGAAGAGTGGTTGTTCTTGCCATTGCTCTATAGCTTCTTCTCTATTGATTTTGTGAAAAGGTGATATTTTTATCTCACATCTATGTTTATAATCATCTTCGATTATTAGGTATGAATTCCTAACACTTATTCTTGTGCATTTTCTTTTGGTTTGGATTGAATTGGTGAATATTCCAATTTTTGGTATTTTGAGTTCAAATCTTTAAAAATCATAACTTTGATGTTTTGATCTTCTTTTGGTGATGAATCGATGAGCCAATAGGACCGGGTAGCCGATGGGCGTAATCCCCTAGCGTCCGTGCTTGTCCGATTGCAAATTGAAGGAGTTTGCACCTCATTTGAAATAGGTTTCAATTTGCATAACAATCAGGTTCGGCCGACCGAACCACTGGGCCGATCGACCGACCTGCTACTAAAAGTGCATAGCACTTCTCTGTCACAGGTCCGGTCGACCAACTACAGAGCTCAGTCGACCGACCTGCTTCCCGAGAATTTTTCTAGAACAGGGTCCGGTCGACCGAGCTCTGTAGCCGGCCGACCGACCTGTTTCTATTTTACCTATTTCGCCTAATTTGCGTGGTTTCCAAATTTAATCGATTCGTGTTCTTTCCTTATTTCTTGTTATCATTTGTTATTAACTTTGATGACCTCTTTCTTTCGGGAATTTTAGGAATATCCATTTTGATGGATTCAGTATCGATTTCTCCGGATTTCATTCACGTCTTCGAATGTGAATTTTAGTGATTGATTGTTCCTACAATCTTTTTTGTGATTTGTCACTTAGAAACATAAAGGTTTTCACTACTAGTAGTAAATATCAAAATTCTTTCATCAAACCGATTGCACTACAATTTTATTACAAATCTCGTTTCTTAAACCGTTTTCCAATCTATTGGTATATACAAGCCTTTACCTCACTCGTATGAGAAATCTAATTAAACGACCTAGTAAAACGAGTGGTGTGAAACGCTTGCGTTTACTTCGTCGGTTAATTCTTGGACTTTTTTGATTGAATCTCTTGTGACAATTTTCAAGTGGAGATCTACAATTTGTTCGTAAATATTTAAGTTAAGCTAGTGGTTATGGGACATGATGCTAAGCTCATATATTTAGTAGCTTACTGTAATCGACACTTCTTGATGATCATGACGATCATTTTTGTGATTTAGACTAGCAATTGTGTGATGTCTCTTTGTCCATGTGGAGATCCGTACCACAATCCATTGAGCTTCGTCTCATTTCTTTGTGGACTAGCGATCCATGTACTTCTAATGTGTTTTGATTCATTGGATGTACCGTTTGCACTACATCAATGTCTTTGCTTTTTGATTCATTGGATGTACCGTTTGCACTACATCAATGTCTTTTCTTTTGGATACATTGGATGTACCGTTTGCACTACATCAATGCCTTTGATTTTTGATTCATTGGATGTACCGTTTGCACTACATTAGTGTCCTTGATTTTTTTGATTCATTAGATGTACCGTTTGCACTACATCAATGTCTTTGATTTTTGATTTATTGGATGTGCCGTTTGCACTACATCAATGTCTTTGATTTTTTTGATTCATTGGATGTACCGTTTGAACTACATCAATGTCTTTTCTTTTTGATTCACTGGATGTACCGTTTGCAATACATCAATGTCTTGGCTTTTTGGATTCATTGGATGTACCGTTTGCACTACATCAATGTCTTGGCCAACCTTTTCTTATAATTTCTGGATTTCTATATAATGATTTCTGGAATTTATGTTTCACCACCTTTTTCAGTTGGCATTGATATGGATGTCATTTATTGTGGTTTGGTGAATTAAATAAAGAATATGACATTCTTTTGATGCTATGAGATTCTTGAGATATTGTATGACTTTTGTGGATTTTCTAATGTATACTTGTCGTAGTATGACATTTTTGGTTATCATACGTCTTTTTATTATATCTCTTATTCTATATCATTTCATCTGATATTTATAGCTAGACTGATCCGTTTATTATTTTCATATTAAATAATACTCGGGTCAGACTGAGATTTTACAGGTGCTTCTGCTTGACTCCTTATCGGACCATCATATGATCTTTTGGTTAACTACTTAGCTTGTAGTTTTTGGTTGTGTACATTTGAGATATTGACTCCTTGATGTATACATATTCTTTTGTCTTGCACTTGCATCTATTCTTTTGTGTTATTGTGGATCTTGCTTGACCACTACTCTGATATACACTTTTATGTGTAATATTCATATCTGTTTCCGCCTTTGTGATATGAACTATCTGTGACTGATTTATGTTATGTCTATTTCTATATTTGTTTCCGAAGATTATATATAGCCACTGTGTCATAGCTTTGAGTTTGGGTCGATATGTTGGATTTCCTCCTTAAATTAAATATGCTTTACTATCTGACATATCGGTGCTCGTACAAAGAAATTACACGGATGGTCGCTCCTCAACAGCCTTATTCTCCGCGCCAGTTGACGG
Organism: Allium cepa; assembly: GCA_030765085.1. Lineage (NCBI taxonomy): Eukaryota > Viridiplantae > Streptophyta > Magnoliopsida > Asparagales > Amaryllidaceae > Allium > Allium cepa. The sequence continues at coordinate 243,272,103 of CM060944.1, forward strand.
CATTACACCGTAGTGTCCTTGGCTAGCGTGGGTATAGAGGTGGGGCGTCAGAGATAGATAAGGTCGAAAGGTAGAAAACAAGTTAAGTATATTAGAATAAATTTCCCAACTTCAAACAACTTGGGTTGTATAGAGATAATCTTTTTATAATTGATATTAAATTCCGAGGAGGGTACTCATACTACTCATATGACTTTAAAAGGTGATTTGACCATTATTTGATGGATCGTATTTGTTGAATACGGAAATTAACATCAAGTGTAATTCGAATGATTACCATGGATATGTTTCATTCAAATATTAACAAATTTGGATTTACAATCTTTGATAATATGGTTTAAAATTATTAAAAAGTTATGTTTTTGGAATAAAGAAATCTTTGTTAAAATTTAAGTAAACTAGTTTGGAATTATTTTAAGTTTTAAAAAGAGTTTAATTAAACCGATGAATTTAAAAAAGAGAGATTTAATGATTTCCATATTTACTTAAAAGAAATGATTTTCAGAAGATAAATATCTTTGGAAGATATTTTGGATAAAATGATATTAATTGATGGAATATTAATCATCTATTTATAAACTATCCTTTTATCGATGATTGGTTTGAAGGAACCGAGGTTCTATTTAGATGATTCCTATCCGCAAACCACTTCAAACCAATTTAGGCTTTCAAAAATTAAGATAATTATTGAAGTCCAAAATTTTGAAAGGTAGAGGATCTTCATTTAGAAAGGATTACTTGTTGATAATCTCTGGGTAGCTCCAGAGATAAATAAATAGCAATGGTCCCTTTATTTTGAAAATCTTCGAAATATGAGGACTATTCGTTACTAATCATTGGGGCAATTCCGGAAAGGATGTGGTAGGAAAGTTCCTTTGGCTTTTCCTTTTCCTGGAAAACTTGTACGGATAAATGTATGACGTTGCATTTATTTGTCGTATAAATTGATCTCTATGAATGTGTCATCTGTTTGGTGCGAAAAAGGCAACTTCTCTTAGCTTAGCATCCTTTCTTGAGATGCCGGGAGTTATACGTTTATAGAAATCAGTTATGTAATTTTGAAATGGAAAAGTGGCATTTAAAGTGGAAGATGGGCTATATTGAAGGTAATCGTTACCTCAAAGCCTCACACCTGGGAATAGTAAAACAGGGGATGCTTTAAGGCTAAGTAGCTCGCAACTAATCTAGGTATGAAATCACCTTCTACATCTATAAAATTTCTACCCACTATAACATAGAGTATAAATTTTGTGGTGTATGCTATGAAACGTCTCGGATAGGTCAGTAATGGTCGGATGATGTAATACTCGATGTTAATTTTTCTATAGGTCGGTCTTAATTTACATGAGGACCAACATAGGGGCCTCGGGTGCATTCCTCTAGAAATGCACTGTATAGGAGATAGTCCCTCACCTTACTATTCAGTTAGAAATTCAATCTCCAATAAGTGCCTTTAGTTTTGTTTTGTAGAACCTTAAATGATTAGGTCCAGAGTTTAATATGGTAACAATTTCAGCTAAGATTCATAAGTTTAGTTACAAACGTTTTCAAAGAATGTCATTAAAAAATAATGTTGCCAAATTTTTATGTAAACAATGCATAAGTTATCATAAGCTAAAAACTCATTCCATGTTTATATGCGGCGTGGTCTTATAAGATACCTTCTATTTTCAAACACTCCTATTTTGAGTTCTCACACCAGTCCCATGACTGATTCGGAGTTTGTTTCCTTTTCCTTAATCTATGGGTGCCCTATTTTTCCAAGCAGCCTAGTAGTGGTGTTTAGTTAGAAGATGTGTAGTTAATGCCCTGCTATTACCCCATTATAACCTTGCTATATCTTATAGCGGATTATTACCACTACGATTTTTCCATATAGCCCCAAATATAGCCTTTCCGCTTTAAGCCTCGCTATTTCCGCTATATCCCGTTATTCCCGCTATATTTCGCTATTTCCACTATATCTTCTTTAAAAGAAATGAATTGACATTTATACATTATAAAAGTTATGAAATTAATTCATTTAATTAAATTTTTAATATATTTTCAGAAACGAAAATACTCTAATATTCTACTAAATTTATGTTATGTAATAGTTTTACGTTTATTTATAGTATATTCGCATATGTCTTTATTTAAGTTTATTTATTATTAATTATAATTCAATTAAATGTTAATTTTTCATTTAATTACCATTTATATATTTGTAAAAACATTAAGTATGAGTTTTATATGCTATTTTAGAGTCATCCGCTATATCCTGATATATCCTTGTTGTATCCCCGTTATGACTTTTTGCACCTCCACCGCATTGTATCTGCAGAGCGCTTTAACTACACAGGTTTGAAGAAATCTGAAAGAGCTCGGAGCATGGAGTTAGAAAATTCTCCAGTTGACTATTACCTATTTTTTCACCGCACTTGTGTACTACTGTATTCCGCATTTATGTGGACATAGATTTATAACTGTCCATGTTTAACTTTGATAGTGTATTTAAAATTTCCGTTGTAAAGATTTTATATATTAAAATAATATATGTTATTCCATTCATGTAAGATTCCATTTTTTGTCTATTTGCCCTTTTACCCTTAAGGAACCGCCTTTACGGCACTCAGATTTGCGGCACGTGAATTAGTGTCATTTTCAAGGATCGAAGAAATGAGTCATTATAATTTGATATTAGAGCTTTAGTTTAGCAAACACCTGAGCTTGACCGGGGTAAGAACTCATCAGAGATAGGATTAGCAATATCCTACGATGAGTAACTCATTAAAGATAGGGTTAGTTACACCTTAGAGTGAGTTGTGAGTATTATATATATATTAGCACGTATTTGTTAATATTTAAAAATTATTTTTAAAAATATGGTAATTGAAATAATTTTACCTTGGATTATATTTTGAATATAAAAGATATGTTTTTAAAATATATATAGTAACTTAAATGGTTGTTTAAAAACAAGTTAATACAAAAATTAAGCCTTAAAACGTCTTTTGATTAGAATTTCGTAGTTTGACTATTAGATGTTTATTAAATTAGAGTAATAAGGGGATGTATACAAAATCTAAGAATTTGGATAATGAGAACTCTTACCTAAAGGGATTTTTGATGAAAATTTCTAAAGGATTTGTATTGGTTTAGAAGTAGCAAAACCAAGTGCTTATAAATTATTTAACCGTAGTTGAAATTATGATGCTGAAATGTTATAAAGCAAATAATAGAAACATTCATCTAAAAGATTTTCGAGAAAGAAGTTTTATAGGATTTAGAAAAATGATAATAATGTTTGGAAGCATTTTTCATGGATTTAAACAAATACCGATTGGCTTTCTAAAATTTGATCAAGTATGATTTGAGGAAAATACCAAAGTACTTAGAAAATTATTATCCTTAACTGTCAAATGAATTGGTGATAGGATACATTTAAATTTAAACCATGACATTATAATAAGTTAGTATCCATATCTAAGAAGACTTTGTTTGAATTAGTAGAAGCCATTCTCGGGGAAGTCCTCAAAGGGAAAGGGAAAGAAGAAAGACAATTTGATCATCCTATTGAGCAACAAAGAACCCATGTAGTGGCTACCTAGAAATGGTTTGCCCATCATAAAGGAAGAATTAAACCTGTATATTAGGTTAGACGAAGACAGCTATCCTATGGTCGCAATACCTCCACCCACTCCTAAACTTATCACTATTTCAAGCGAGGAAGAAGTTGCTCCAGCCTCTGAGGAACAGATGGAGGAGGAGGAATCTAAGCCTATGGAAGATCCAAACTCCATGATACCCCATGAATCAAATAACAGCAGCATAAATAGCAGTATTATATGGGATTTAGATGGAGAGCGTCTCATTTGATGAGAGGAATTTTCAAGCTCATATATTAACTACATCTAGGAGAAAGAACCTGAGGAAGTAGAATTTGAAATGTCAAAAAAGGATGAAATGCAGTGGATAGAGGATATCGTGGGAGGGAATCCATAGGAAATCCATATGCAGGGTCTCGAGGAACAAGAAGCGGGAAAAGTAATCCAAGGAGTTCCAGTAGGAATGGGGTATGTTCCATGGAACCAACATTGGTTGCCATATGAGGAAGACAGGATGCAACAATATAAGGATAGAAATGAGGCAGGCGATGAGCCTAATAATTAAGATAGGAACCAACATTAGCGCTCATTTTCGATGATGAAATTCTTTTAGGGGGAGTCGGTAACGACCCGCAAATTAATCACTTTAATAAATTAAAAATATTTTTGAAATATTCAAAAATAAGGATTTATAGCCCAATAATAATTTTTGAACCATAAATAAAAATGCTAAACCTATTTTAAAATATATCAACAAAGATTTAAAAGATTTATGACATCGTTAGTAATGCTAGTATATATATATAATAATAATTAATTAATGATTTCAAATTAAGATTTAACGATTTAACGATTTAATGACTATTATAAATATTCAAATAATTGTTTTTTATAAATGACAATAATTCATTTATAATAGTAGTAAAGTGATAATAAATCAAATATGATAGTTTTATAAATTTATAAATAAGATTTGAAATTATAAGGAAAATCAATATCGGTTTATCGATATAATAAACACTTTTTTGTAAACAATCATTTAATATTGATTTATATGGTTTTATAACTCATATAAGATCATTTTAATTCATGAATAGTAATAAGAAAATAGTATTCAAACTTTATTTACAAATATACATATTGTTAATTAATAAATAAAAATATGAGCAAAGATCGGAATCCAAATTCATAACGGTTGACGTATATAAGTTATACGACGTTGTTCAAATGACTTGCGCACCTTTCATAACATGAACATAAAAACATTAACATATATACATATATATATATACAGACACACATACATAAGGGAATAGTAAAATGACTCTTTCCATTTTACATATTTATTTACTGATGATAAAAGAATAAAATATCTTAAGTAATAATTACTTTAAAAATCAAACATCAAATCAACCTTACACCACATTACATCACCACCACCTACCATTGTCGCCAACACCACATGGCTAGGAAGAGGGCGGCTGCCGTGCATCCTTGGGGGGGTTAGAGGTGAGGGCAAGGGTAGTTTGGTAACTTCACGTTAAGAGATTTTGATTCCAAAATTTTCCTATAAATACCTCATCCATTCTTCATAATTTACTACAAAATTTTCTATATCTTTTTCCTCATTTACAAGCTTTATCCATGGCTTCTTCACTTAATAAATAATGAAGAAAATATTTGTAAAAAGAAATTAAATTTATATCATATATATAATGTACATACAACTCAAAACACTTCAAAATCACTTTTTTCCTTACTCAAACCCATGGCCACCATTATCCACCACCTTGGCCATGAGCAACCACCACATTCTTGGTTGGCCATGAGCATTAGGACCAAGGTCGAGCACTCCAAGGGCTTTCGGGCTCGAGTTCGTAGAGTTTTTGTTCAAGTTAGTGAAGCTATACTGAAATCCAGTCAATACGATATACAATGATTGTGGGAACTCATAAATTTAATTTTATAAATGGTTATAAATATTTAACATGACTATTGAAATGCTCAAGATGTTTGGTTGGATGAATTACATTAATTAGTAGATATTTGGAAAGTAATTAGTTACAAAAAGTTAGATATGTTATACAAAAAGTTAGAAACTCCATTTATATTATATATACATATATTAGATGTTATGGCTGTTTATAATGATTGTTTATCTTTTTTCGATGTTGTGTAAATGTTATTGTTTGGATATATAAACAAGTCACATTAAATACATGTCGATATTACACAACGAAATCACTTTCCGAATCAAATTATAAAAGTAGTTTAAAATAATTAAAATTCTTCAAAATAGTTTTAAAATGATTTAAATATACTACAATAAAAACAAGTTTGGTAAAGTTTTAATAAGACATGAAAAATGAATCAAAAATAGGCACGTCGCGTAATGGCAGTTCGAGAATTCGCACTGTAAAAGTTAAATGAGTATATAAAGTAGAATACAACTCGGAATTCTTTCTAATAAGAATTTTATGAACTATCATATCTATAGTTTTGAAATAAAGGAAAAAGTCCAAAATTTTAATTAGTCGATTTTGAAATATAAGTAAAAGAAGTTTTCGCAATAATCACGGTTTTACAGTTCGGAATCTATAAAAGGATTTCTTAAAATTTAATACTTTAAATGTTTTAAAAATATGAAAAAATCTTTATAAATATTTTAAAAAAATTTAAAAGAGATTTGAGTTGTATAAATAAATTTTCAAATGATAGAAAATTCGTTTTTGTCAATATAACTTCAAAAACACTATTCGCAACACTATTTACAGCGGTTTTCAATTACTTTTGAAATATAACATTAAACTTAACAATTCTTTCCCAATTCTTTTATAGATATTTTTTAATGAATAATTAAGTGTTTTAATAATGATTTGAAGATTTAATAATTTGTCTAAAAGGATTTAGATAAATGAATCAAAGAAAGCTATTATAAGCAATTGTTTTAATCTTGGCTCTAATAAGCCGACGACTGCACCTGATTTTTCTATTCGTGAGATCTAGTTGAGATGCCTAAACTAAGGAGATGTTTAGGAGAAACTAATGCCCTGGATCACCTGGCCTCACCTAGGTGAGGGATAGATAAGGTCGAAATGTCGAAAACGTGTTAAGTATAGAAGAATAAATTTCCCAACTTTAAACAACTTGGGTTGTATAGAGATAATCTTCTTACGGTTGATACTAAATTCTAAGAAGGGAACTCATACTACTCATATAAACTTAAAAGGTTATTTCACCATTATTTGATGGATAATACATGTTGAATATGAAAACTAACATCAAGTTTGAATCATTTCTATTGATTTATTTCATTCAAATATTAACTAATTTGTACTTACCATTTTAGATAATACGGTTTCAACTTATTAAAAAGTTACATTTTTGGAATAAAGAATACTTTTCTAAAATTTAAGTAAAATGATTTGGAATTATTTTAAGTTTTAAAAAGAGTTCAATTAAACGGATGAATTTAACAAGAAGAGTTTTAACGATTTCCATATTTACTAAAAAGAAATGGTTTTCAAAAGATAAATATCTCTAAAAGATATTTTGGATAAAAATATATTAATTAATGGAATATTAATCACCTATTTATAAACATTTTTTTATCGTTGATTGGTTTGAAGGAACTGGGGTCGAATTTGGGTTATTCCTATCCGAACACCACTTCGAACCCATTTACGCATTCGAAAATGAAGATATATATTGAAGACCAAAATATTGGATGATAGAGGATCTTCATTTCGAAAGGACTGCTTGTTGATATTCTCTGGGTAGCCCTCGAGATAAATAGCAGCGGTCCCTTCGTTTAGAAAATCTTCGAAACACGAGGACAATTCACTACTAATCCTAAAGCTAATTCACGATAGGATGTGGTAGGAAAGTAACTTCGGTTTGTCCTGTTCCTAGTAATTTGTATGGATGAATGTCGACGTTGTGTTTCTAGATCATATTGATTGATGTCTATGAATGTATAATTTGTTTGGCGGTGGAGATGGCAACTCACCTAGCTTAACACCCTTTCTTAAGACGTACGAGCTCATGAGTTATACGTTTATAGAAATTAGTTATGTGATTGTTGAATGGAAAAGTGGCATTCAAAGTGGAAGACTTGCTATATTAAAGGTAATCGTTACCTCAAAACATCACACCCGGGAATAGTAAAATAGGGAATGCTTTAAGACTAAGTGGCTCACAACCAATAAGGGTATGAAATCCCTTGTAGATTTGTAAAATTTCTACCCGCTGTAATGTCTAGCTTAAATCATGTGATGTATGCCATGAGACGTCTCAGATAGGTTGGTAACGGCCGGATGATGTAATACTCAATGTTATTCAGATAATATATTTTCAGATAGGCCGGTCTTAATTCACATAAGGAGAAACATAGGGGCCTTGGGTGCATTCCTCTAGAAAAATGGATTGTACGGGAGGTAGTCTCGTACCTCGCTATTCAGTTGGAAATCCAATCTCCAATAAGTGCCTTTGGTTTTTTTGTAGAACCTTAAATGATTAGGTCCAAAATTTAAAATGGTAACAATTTCGGCTAAGATTCATAAGTTTACTTGCAAAAGTTTTTTTAAAAGAATGTCATTAAATATAATATTAACAAATTTTCACGTGAAAAATGTTTTGGTTATCATATGGTAAAAACCCATTTTGTGCTTATGTGCAACTTGGTCTTATGAGATACCTTTTGTTTTCAAAAACTCATAAGTCCTCACACCAGTCCCATGACTAATCCGGAGTTTATTTCCTTTTTCTTAAAATATGGATGCCCTATTTTTCCAAGCAGCCTAGTAGTCAGATTTAGTTAGAAGAAATCTAGAAGAGCTCAAAGCATTGTGTTAGAAGATTCTTCAGTAGACTATCACCTCTTTTTCCACCACACTTATGTACTACTATATTCCGCATTTGTATGGACAGAGATTTATAATTGTCCATGTTTAACTCTGATAAATGTATTTAAAATTTTCGCTGTAAATATTTTATATATTGAAATAATATATGTTATTCTATTTATGTAAGATTTTGTTCTATGTCTATTTTTCCTTTTACCCTTAATCAACCGCCTCTCCGACACTCGGATTTGCAGCACATGAATACCGAGGATGTATTAGTGTCGATTTCCAAAGGTCGAAGAAACAGGTCCTCATATATCCATGCATCGAATCCAATATTAAAGAGGGTTACTCACTAAAAACCTAGATAGAAATGTAAAATTAGGAGTAAACGAGAATAAAATGAGGTGCAAGTAAATAAACAACACAAAATATTGGGTTGTTTAATCTAAAAGAGATCAGTGCGCATTATGCTTTCTTATCTTATTGCTTTTGAGCTTTTTTTCCAAGAGGGATTTAATGACTTTCACAAGAGCATTAAACAATCTAGAATTTCTATCTTAAAGGAAGATAATTTGATCCTTGTATATGTAAATGAGATCCTCTTTTTATAGAAATTGAGATCATATCTTGGAGAATTAGGATTGATGTCTTAGATGCCAAGTTTTCCTAGAGCCATTGGATAAAATTTGCGGTCCATTTGTGGCCAGCATGGAAACCATGTGGACGAAGTGCTTTAGATGCATGCTAGTTGGACGACCGGATTGTGGAATGTTTATGTCAAAGGGGCATATAGTGCATGGAGTGGTTGTTGTACAATAGCACTTCGGCTTGAAGGGCAGTAAAGTACAGAGAGTGATTTTGGAATAGTGACACTTTTGTCAATGAATAGTGCAATTATGGTGCTTTTATCAGGGGAACGGTATAGGGTCGTCGCCTCTTTCTATAGCGATGATCAAGAACTTTTATCATATTTCCTTTCACATATGACAAAACAAAGCAGACGTGAAAGGTAGTCGGTGAGGGGGTTGTACGAACATGGAAATGTATGGACAAGATCCACAGGTAGACATACAAGTTTGGGAGTTGCCACTCCATAATCGGCTTAGATGACGGTGGAGAAGATGTGATGGTACTTGAAGAGAAGTCAGGAAGCACTGCACTGTAAGGTTTATAGGTGATCACGAACTTTAGAAAAGATACAAACATGTTTTTGGGTAAGGATCAAACGGTGAATGGGTTTTTGGAGCAAGGCTTATTATATAGGATCAGGGTTAGACCATCAAAGATGTTAGTCGACACTAAACGGGCCATTATGGTTGTAATTTGGGATTGTTAGGCCTGGTTATACTTTTGCAATAAAAATGAGAAAACTTATGGTTAAGGTAGTCTCAAAGAAGAATTAGGAGCTAGTGATTGCTGAAAGAATCAGATAATCAGAAATGGGTATAATAGTGGACGACTTAAGAGGATTCGAGTTGGAATCAAAAAGTTGCCTGCAGAAAAAGAGAGCTTATGTGTTCCTAATGTGGGAGACCTTAGGAAACAGGTACGCATTGAATGCCATCAAGTAAGCTATCATCCGCCGTTGTGGAGCTGAATTGTACATGTTTATGAAACACATATTTGTTTAAGAAAGAATAAAGAGAAATATTTGTATACGCATTAAGAAATGCTTTAGATGCCAACAAGTTAAGGTTGAATATCAAAGACTCGCTAGGAGAATGTATTTTGGATTTTGGAGGTAGGAAGATCATCTACATTTTGTAGTGTTTAGTTAAAACATCATTTATCAATCGAGCATTGGTATGACACTATTCGAGGAACTTTACAAAAGACTATGAAAGTCGCCAGTATGTTGGTTTGATACTAGAAATAGACTTGTTCTTGGACCAAATTTGGTTTAAGATGCCTTTGATAATATGGAGTTAGTTCAAGAAAGGATAAAGGCAGAACAATCGAGGCAAAAACTATATTGATAAGTGGTAAAAGAAGTTACAGCTCGTAGTACATGGCCGTGTATTTTTGAAGGTCTCACCTATAAGAGGTCTTATGAGCTTTAAAAATGGTAGAGTAACCAGCTCCTAGATATGTAGGACTGTTTCCTATTATTGGGAGGATCGGTAAAATTTCCTATACGGTAGAGTTATTGAATTGCTTCGTAGGTGTGTATAACAGCTTTCACATCTAACATCCAAGGAAAAGCGTACATGACCCTAGTGCGATAGTAGAACCAAAGGCCATCAAGGAGTTAGAGGCGAGGCAGATTTGATCTATTTGTAAACCTAAGGATATAGTTAGCCGTGATACGAAAGAGCTAAGGAACAAGGTTATTAAACTTGTTCATGCTTTATAGAATGAAGACACATATAATTCTACTTGAGTAGTAAAGGATAGGATTATGAAACTTTATCCATATTTGTTTGATACTTGATTTGCATTTAGCTATGTGCTATTTTGACTTTTGTTTGACTAGTTGTGACACGGTATATTTTGATTTGTTTCAGTAGATACACTAATACATTATGTTGATTCTGCATTAGCAATTGGTAGGCGTATTAGTTGTACTTATGATGTACATTTTATGTGCTTATGTGCGTCTGGTTGCCTTATTTGGAAAAATTCTTATAAGGAGGGAAGGCTGTTGGAGTATGCCAAATACAGGAATGTTATAGCAAATAAGATAATTAGATGTTTAATTTAATTTGAAATGACAGTGAATTAATAGATTGGTAATTTAATTAAAATAGTGAACGATTTTTAGATGGTAATTAAATTAAATATTAGGTAACAAATTACGAGGCCAAAAAATAAAACAGCGTGAAAAAACAGCAATATTATTTAAGTTAAATTTTGGTCATCGCAATACGAGGGAAAGGCTGCGTACATTATCGACCTCCCTAGAGCCCGCTATCGTGCAAGAGCCTCGTGCACTAGGTTCCACCTATACCCATTTAAAACATTATTTGGCTAAGGTATGAATGTTAAAAGAGAACTAACGAATTAATAGAAATGAATGAGGTTTAGCCCAATGCCCATAATATTAATTTACATTCTTAAAGTAAACTCTTTCCTTTGATTCCACCCACATAAGTAAACAGAACAAAAGAATTTATAAACACATTTCGACCACCTTTTTCAAGCTAAGGAGGGTGGAGAACAATTCTAATTAAATCAAAGCTTCATATTCAAGGGTTTTAAGCATTTTTCTTCATCTAATTAAGTAAACACCCTTTACCATTCTTAACCTTTATAAACTTGGATTTGATATTTCATTGGTTGTTTATGATTGGTATAATTCAGTTTCCATTATGTTATAATGGTTCCATATGAAATATGTTGAAAATGTCTAAAATAATGACTTAATTAAAAAGAAAACTTGAGATAATCACCTCCAAACAACTTAAATTTTGTGTATGTTATTTATCATTTAAAATCAGATTTATTTTTTAAATTTCATGTTTTTTTATGTGTATATTAATCACTACTTTTCTAAGGGGAAAATATGTATTTTTTACTGGAAAATACTGTCTATAAATAGTGTAAATTAATATTTATGCCCAATTTTTTTTAACTAAAGCTAAATAATAGTATTTATCATTTTCTATAGATTTTTATGAATTTCACCATAATTTTCTTAGCTGATATAGATTAATTAGTGAGTAAAAAAATTATTTTGATTAATAAACTAATTATGAAATGAATTAATTTAATGTTCATATAAGTGGGACAAACTGATGCCAGTAACATCTTTTTATTGTACAAAATAAAAAAATACGGGAATGACATGTGTAAAGTATGGGACAATGAATCTTTCTTTGTTAGACCATAAAAAAATTTTAATCTAAATTATAAATTATCATTATGTACTTATCACCTTGGCATAAAATGTTAATATCATCAAATCACAAAATATTTTTATCATCAAATCATAAAATGTACCTATCTTTCGAATGATGTCCTTATCACCAAAACAGTGAGAACAATTTTTGTTAAAGCCAAACAGTTAGAAAATTTTGAAGTTAAATTAATATAAGAGATAAGGACACCTCTACGCAATGTCAATTTGATCCATATCGGATGTTTGGGCAAACCATTAAGAAATTCTAAAGTTACACTTGTCTTAGACCAAAGTAAATAGATTTTTGGATGAGGACGTGGCCTTATTGCTTAAAACGGCAAGTCTTACCAACTTCAAAGCAAGTTCCATATGCGATATTGATCTTTATTGCACTTTGTGGTATCGTATATGTTGGAATTGGGATAGCACGATGTGGGGTAAATGGAAAATTTCAAAAAAATTATCCCTTGTGAATCTTATTAGGCCTATGAAGTCTACATTTGTTTAGAAATTTTCTAAATTTTCTGTTACAAATTCAATATTGTATTTAAATTTATAAATAAATTTTTATCTTATATAATTTTTTTATATCTTATATATCGGTATCATATACCCATATGTGGCCCATGTAGATGTCGGGATTTACATCATAACAGACAACCCCTCGTGTATACAAATGGATTGTCTAAACGTATGTGTGTCTATATATATGTACATCAAAATATTATATAAACAAATATATATATATATATATATATATATATATATATATATATATATATATATCTGTGTATGTGTAAAAATTATAAAACTATAATTATAAAATATTATACATTATTGGTTGTATATTGTTTACATAAAGTATATATTAAAATATATATGCATAAATACATATAAATATATAAATAAATATAATTGAATTATAAAATTATTTTAAATATTATTTTGTAAATAATTTAGACTATTTATAATGTAAAATCCAAACCAAAATATTTTTATTTTTTCATATAAGTTTTTAAAAAAATTAAATGTATATTACATATAAACATAAAACTATTTACAATTATATATACATACATACATATATATATATATAACTTAGTATATATATTGTTGCTACTTTCGACGAAGGAAAAAATAACATGTTTCCATTAATTTAGTTTTTGATTTTATATAATTTAAAAGTTAAAGCCATACGGGATAAAGAAAAAAAATAAAAAAATCATTTTCAAAACTATATTGTGTAATTTATATTATATTAAAAAAATTAGAATTTTATATTATTAATAAACATCCACACACACATACATACATGCACACATTTTATTTATATAAATAATTTTGAATTAAATAATAGTATTTATGCATATATAATAAATATTTGAAAAATTAATTTTTTTATTACCGTTGAAAGCCTTTCCAACAAAATTAAAGTTTGAAAAGTTTTAAAACATACATTATGTTTTGTTAATCTTTTAAATTAGTTTAGTATTTAAAAATCATATAATACATTATTGTTTGAATTTTATTTTATTTTAATTTTCAAGGCCGAAAGCTTATGCAAGTAAATTTAAAAAAATCCTTTTATTTTAATATATACACACACACATTTATAAATATAACCATCAACATGCGACAATCCACGATATAGCGATTCATGATATTTCTAAAAAAACAATATATGGTGTGATGATTATATAAATATTTATACAATATTAAATTATAAATGTACCTCTAACTAAAGCCGAATGCTCGCACGTTGAAATGAAGTAGTGAACTTTTTGAATAGATTCCAATATCGAAGTTTCTAACTCCCAAACTGCCTTACACTAATGCTTATTTGATTCTAATATGTATTTAAATTGGAATATTTAAGGAGAGGGAGGGGTATATTTCAGCCATCAAAGGGGATCATGGAGGTAGCAAAAAGATCAAAAGAAAATGAGGGTTAATACGTTTATATAGGAGAGAGTAGAGAGCAAAAATAGGATCAAGATCCTTAAGTTTCTCTTACCTATTCTCCTCTTTGTAAATATTCAAAATTCTCCCAAAAGCCATGAAATGGCCAGCCTATCATGCTCCCTTCATGGCCGAAATAATCAAGCCCCGTATGGTCTTCAAATTCCCTTTAAGTCCAAATAATATTTATTGCATTTAAATCCAACTTAAATGTGTATCGGTATCGTATATTGATTAGTGTTTATATAACTATTATGTACACATTAAGTTATATATTGTTTAATATACATCAAATAACCTTTTATAATTAATATTTCATAAATATTAATTAATTAATAGCATATACATATTAATTAAATCGGATGGATAAATGAGTATTTCACGTTTCGGTTGTGCGACACTTAGGGTAAATTTGGTCAATGCTTAATATCAAGCCATTCGAATATTAACGTTCACATGTCACTTAGTAGACGGTCTGACATTCTGACCAAATTTGTCACTTACCTTGTTTCGTTAAAATCCAATTTTACTTAGTTGTGCGTTACCCGTTAGTAATAATTATTTACCCCAATTCTCTTCTTGAAAACTATATCACTTTGGACTTATGGAATTTAATAATGGTCAAAATTCCAAAATCGTTCATATTCAACTCTATAATCCAAATAGAGTCCTTTCTTCAATAATAACAATTATTATTAACCGAAATGCTCTAGTTAGAGACTTTGAGTTGACTTCGGCTGACCATGACACTAACTCATATAACTAAGGAGACGAATCCTCCCTTAAGTAGTGTTTCACTTCCATTGCTTCCACTTGACCCAACTATAGTCGTATGATTGATGTCATGCCATGATTTAACTATAACCAAAGCGGAGCTTCCACGTCGAAGATCGGTAATATTCTTAAGTCAGGTGAACTTTGTAATTTTGTCACATTGATATTTCTATTTGACATTAGTTATATAAACCAACAGAAAACTGTCGAGTGAGTCCTTCTAGTTATCTAATAACAATCATTATGTAACCCCTTGGTACCCCCAACAGCCATGAGTAATACACTGCCCAACATTGTAGAGCATTACGTATCTATTCTCAATGGATGTATTGATATCCGGTCTTGATACATTGTGACTTGGAATATTTAAAATGGTACATTTATTTCATTATGATAAATTACTCATGGTTACAACACTTTGTAACTACTATCACAAAAAATGCCATGTATGGATTTTCTATATAATATACTTTTAATTAAATTAAGTAGTTAATACAATACATTATATTAAGTATGTAATAGACAGAAAATATCTTTTATTTCAAATAATATTGTTTATTAAGTTAGATATATTTAACAGATTACATGATTGTCCCTTGGGCATATCCTTAACTCTGTCAATCTTCCACTTGCACATAGGGCCAATTATGGAATCTCAATCCCATCCCTTCAATTAATCCAATGAGAACTGATCAAGTTAGACTCTTCGTGAATGGATCTATTACGTTATTTTAATTATCTACTCTGTCAATTAACTCTCTCTGATGCTGATATATTACCTTTATCATATGGAACTATTTGGAGTATGTTTCTCTAATTCTATTGCGCTTTTATTGTTACATTGTTATTATATAACAATGATGTGGTATCTTAATATTTGGAATCACCCCTAACTCCGTTATAAATTTATGCATTTACATTTATATACAGTGCTTTTATTTTAGTACTATTCAAGGTGATTTACTTTGCCTTTTCGTTGAATTAGCCACAACTTTTTGTTTGGAACATTTCCAACTTAAAAATCCTTAATTAGGATTTGAACATGAATTTAATATTGACATATTATACTCAATATCACTTATGAAGTTTGAGTCTGAATGCTCCTTATAAAGAGTTCATAGTTTCTATAAAAAATTCTCTAGTATTTCATAAATACTCGAGAACTCTATAAACTATTATTTGGCTATCTTAATTTAGATTTTTTATTTTCTTCATGTATCAAACACATAAGCAAATTAGGATATTGTATGTAAAGAACCGCCTTTCTTACATCGAAAAAGGAACAATATATAATATATAATATAGGATTATATGTGGTCACCGCTATCATAATACATCAGTGTTACAATATACAAGCTCTACACTACAACAATTATAACTACTTGTCCTTACATCACAGGTCTAAAATACATATATATACATATGTAGCGGAAATAGATACTAGCTAGCTATTGGTGAAGCTACCTACTCCAGCTCCTCCAAAATGCTATTATGAGAAACCCGGTTCACTTGGCTACTGATAAAATTTTGAGTCCCAAAGAGTTTTAGGAAAAGAAAATAAAACTCTGGGTCAGACGTGGGCCTATTATGAGTAAACTCAAACAACTTAATTCATACTTTTATAAAACAATTTGAAAATCAATGGTATCTCATAAGACTACGTCGCACACAAACATGGATGGGTTTTTACGTTACGATAACCAAAACACTATGTATTGAAATTTAATGAGATTATAATAATGTCTAGGGTTTTCAATTAAGATAGAACATAGCTAAAATGCTTGCATCTCACATTTCAACTTATTTGGGCACAACTAATTCCGTATGACACTTATTGGACAATGGATTCCATACATGACCAAATAAGAAACTACCTTTAAAAGATGCACCTCTAGGTAAAATACACCTGGGGTCTGATAAGAACATCTATACCCCTACTACACAGAACCAGCCTACCACTTGACTAGTAGTATTGAATACATCACCACCACGGTTAGGATAAGCAATTGTACTGGAGCAAACAAAAAAAATAGGTCAAATATCGATTCTAGATACGGTAGTGACATACCCTTATAGGAGCGACCCACAGAGCTCTGCTGCATACCCTTTTTTGGTCGTTTCTGATTGATGAGGCCTTAGGCTATGTTTATCTTTTCTAGAGCACTGCCACTAAGAGTGCTACATCACCCTCCAGATGTTGATACAATGTTAGCATTCATCCATACAAGTCATTCAGGAGATGAACGAACCAAAGGTACTATTTCCACTACATCTGTTTTGAAATCACCCTCAGAGTTAGTACAAAAAAGCTACAATGATCCTTACTCGACCTTCGAAAATCGGCACCCGTACTTTACTTGTACTCGAATGCCGCAGATTCAAACGTCGAATCTGGTTCACCGGAGCTTATAACACATTAAGTACAACAACATAACGGAAGAAAACGATAATATTATGTATCATTGATACACAATTGATACAACATCAAATACAACTGAATATCAAATACAAATGACTATTAATATATCAAAGATAGATACAAGACAATAGCAACAGAAAGACAATGTCTTCAATGCCAAACTCCAAAAACTCCAAATATTCGAAGACTTTCATATCCAAAACCGAAAGCTTAAAGAACTCCAATACAACAAGCTTGATCCAACAATAATGCTGCAGTGAAGCAAATTTATCCAAAATGTGATTGCCAAAATCCCAAGATTGAATGCTATCAAATCTACTCCAACTATTTGATTATCTAAAAAAAACCAACTCTAGACTGCATGTGTGGAAAATTGCGAGCACCCAGAGTTTACGAAGGGAACAATAAACTCTGGGTCAGTCATGGGACTGGTATGAGCAAAAAAAAACAGTTTTATCTTTAAAAAAATAACAAAAGAATTTTAAAACATTGAAATCAGCAATGCTTTTTGGAAAATGAAACTACCATAAGGCCCCCACCGCACACACCATGCAAACGCTGAATTGGAGGATATTTCTCCTTATGATAGTCAAACAAGCTTGTTACGTGAAAATCATTTGATATTATTATTAGTGCATAGTGCAAAAAACCTTTCGAATGTATAATATTAATCTTAGCCAGCATAGACATTTCGAACTATGCCTACTATAGCTACCATCTAAATAGTGGTGACCACCATAAGTAAATGGAAGGTTATACAACTAAAAGAGTACAAGGCGCATATTGGATATTGGATTTCCCACAAATGGTCAGGCTAAGGAACTTCCTACTGCCATATGAGTACGCCTCTAGAGGGACGTCCCGAGAACCTAACCGGCTCTCTGCAAACACAAGGTCGGGTTACCTCTGTAACTAGGTAACTACTTCTCAAGCATGCCATCCCCCGATCGTTTGCGATCTTTATCCGAGGTACCTCTACACCAACAACCACAAAGTAATCACAAAGTAATAGATTTGCAGTGACCACATGAGTTAAGTATCTAGGCTCCATACCATGATACCACCCTTTTCCACAAGGGAATGACACACCGTAAAGGGTGCGACCCTCATAACCTTGTCGCGTCTTCCCTATATCAACCATTTTCGAGGTGTGAGGTCCTGATGCAGTCTCGTCCACAAAGTTACGCTTTACACAAAAGCCATGTTTTGATCGAAAAATGATCAACAACACACGGCAACACTTAACATCCACACTACCAAATTGGAAGTATAACACAGATAACAATCAACTACATAACCTCTGAGCTCTTACGGCTTAGAGAAGAGTGTTAAGCTAAGAGAATGAATTCTCCGCCACCAAACAGAAATGTATTTGATGGAGGTCAGTTTTATATCTCAAAGTGTAATGTCAGACATACAACCATACAAGTCCATTCCGGGTTCGAACGGAACCGAAGGCACTTCGTCCAATAAAGGAAGAAGCCTTTGCAATTCGGGTATTCACAATCCTGATTAGACTCCCCATCACATGTGGAGATCTCTTTACCGGCGCAACTCAGTGCAGAAACATTCAACAGGTTATCCTATCGTTCTTGAAAATACCCGGTCTTCACCACCGGCCTTCAAATTCAATCCATGACGATGTGTCATTTTTTGAAATGGGTTATATGACACAAGGTCCTCTCTCGGCTAAACTGAAAAATGAGCGAAGTATTTAAAAAGATATGGATATTGGGATCTCAATTAAGTCACACTTTTAAATCCCCAAACCTTTTATTCAAATGGTTCAAATAAATTACCATTTTCAATCTTTTAAACAAAAAGATTCATTTCACAAAGTTCACCAATCTTTCATAAAGATTAATTCATAGCTTCCAAAACAATTCTATTTCAAATTTGAAATCTTTTCAACATAAATTGGAAATATTTCTTTATATGAAAGCTATTATTATTTGGAAACAAATAGTTTCTGTTTCGGAAAAATTTGATTACATTTGTACAAGTTAAACCCTTGGGTTAAATTCAAATTTCAAAATAATACTTTTAAAATGGTTTAAACCTATATAAACACATTTATAACTTGTATAATATTTTTAAATCATAAATTCCAAACATAGAATTCAATTTCAATTTTTGAATTCAAATTTAAATCAAATTATTTAAATTTCAAAACTTTGTCAAGTTATTAAAAATAACTTTTATCTTCAAAACTCCTTGTTTGTACCAAAAATGGACACAACACCCTTCGGAAGTTTTTGAAGAGATAAAAGTGAAGAATATAAATTTAAAATGAAGATTATCTAACAAAAACTCCATATGCACAAACAAGCGATTTAGAGTGGTTCAGCGTGTTGCCTGCGTCCACTGTGAAGTTTTTATGACTTTATTGATTCTCTTTCAACGATTGCACTTGATTATAGCGAACAACTGTAGATTACAACTGGAAATTCGAGTAGAACAACAAGATTAGGATGCAAAGCTCGGTCCGACAGAGTCTGGGCGCTTTTGAATCAAAGATCCATTTTTCATTGGCTTTGGGGCTCTATTTATAGGCGTAGAAGGCTGATATTTCGCTCAAACTCCGGGAGACTTGTTCTGACATGTGAGAGGGCCCACATGACCGATTCCGAGAAGTTTCGACTCGTTTTGTGATCGATACGAACTCAATTCATATCGATCAAGATTACGTCCGATGGAGGTGATACTTGGCGAGAACATTCCTTAGCTTGTATGTAGTCTTCTATGAAATTTTTATAGAATTTGGACCGGTGGACCTCGAGTTATGATTGATACGAGATTGAGCTCTTCGGTTGGCTGTGTAGTTCGAATCGATCACTTTAAATTGATCCTCTTCGAATCGATCGGGCCCGTGATCACGCAGCGACGTGGCGCACACTTCTCGCATCAATCCCCCTTTTCCTCTGAGTTGACCATGTCGTATCCATGAGTTTCTCCTTGTTTGTATCGAGTGTCATTACACAGTTTGAACCAATCAGCCACGTGCACCTCGTATCGATTCGTAGTATGTTCATTTCGAATCGAGATAGATGGCTTAGCTCGTATCGATGGTGGTGGCGTTGTCTCCAGTTAATGGAAACGATTAGGTGATATTCGCAATGGATATGAACTAAAGCTACCTGATGGATTCGAATAAACGCTTCCTTCACGGGTATGAACTAGACATTGATCGATCGATACGAAGAACGTTACATGTTGATGGATGCGGAGTTGATCGATACGAAACAGTTTCTTTAGGATGGATGTGAAACTGATCGATATGACCGAGGACATGAAGAGGGGTACAAATCTGATCGATTCGAAATAAGGCTCAGCGATGGGCATGTAAACAGGCTTTTCCCTTCAACTTGCATCAACCATAACTTGAACATACAAACTCAGATTACTTGAAATTTGGACTGCTGGCTTTTATGGCTTCACTTGTTGTGCCTTGTAGATTGTAACCTGATCCGGACTCGGATAAAATTCATCGACATCCATAGTGAACATGTGCATGCTCGATACCCAGGACGAATGATCCTTGGTTTTCAATCAGTACCTTGATATCTCGGCCTTGCCAAAAGGCGGGATAACATTTGCCCCCCCAAAGTACGTCTTGTGAAAACATGACGTGCTTTGAAAAGCTGCAATCTTCACTCTGAATAGTTATTGCTTCTTCGTTGAGAGTTGTAACCTTGAGTTGCTGTATGATAATGCTTAGCTGTTTGTCACCCTAAGCGTTATTAGATGAACATCCAATCCCTGTTAATGTTGAAAATTGGATATTAGTTTGACATTTACGTATATACGTTAACCTGACTCTTGTTAACATGGCACGTCCACGAGTCGTTATCAGTTTTCTTGCGTCCAATTCCATATCGATCCTCTCCTGAATCGATATGAAACTTTCATTGTAACAACACTTGATGGTTGCTTTTGGATACCCTTTCATATCGATCCTCTCCTGAATCGATATAGAATTTCGAAAGGTTGCCTTCGCATTGATGGATTTGACATTTGATGGACGCGAATCTAACATTTCGTATCGATATGCATGAGCATCGATGGATACGAAATTAACATTCGTATCGATGGCCTTCGATGCCGTTGGATTCGAACAGGTGATTCTCAACTTGTGTCGATGAATGCTGGTCTTTGGAAGATGTGAATCGATGGGTTCGAAGAGGACAGTTCGCAACGATGGATCGTGAGTGGAGCTGTGAACTCGTCGATGCTAACAAAGATTTCGAATCGATGGAACTCAATTGTCTCCAGAGCTATCTTCATTGTGTACTTCGCATCGATGGACCTACTGACCACTTCGAATCGATAGGAGCTTGGGCAGATGGATTTGAACTGGCCGTTCGACTCAATGCAATAGTTGACCTGCAATGGACGGTCGCATTTGACTGGGAGGCGAATCGGTTTTTTCCCTCGCTTCGGCCCATATAAATACCAAGGGTTCGGTCATTTCTCACATTTTACTTTTTATGGCCGCCTTCTACATTCGCACCGATCCATAAACTTGAGATAAGAGGAACTTCATATTTCCTTTGAATCGATCAAATACAGCTTCTTAATTCTTCGAATTCAATCTCTAATCTAAACAACTAATTGTCTACAGCTAAATCCAAACGACGAAGTTTGAATCTCAGATCCATTCCATCTTTGTCGATTATCAATTCTGGTAATCTTTAAGTTCTAGGTCAGAGCTTGGTCGAGGATGGCCATGGCGATGCCCCTATTGATTGGCGAAGGAGTGTGGAAAAAATAAAATTAAAATGGCTCGATCTATGTTTCGTGTCGATCTGGGGGCCTGTGTTCGAATCGATGCAGGCGATAACACTTTTCATGGAGTTCACATCGATCCCAGGGATTTTTTAAGGGCAATGACGTAGTTCGTATCGATCGAGATGGTGGTAAATCGTGTCGATCTGTAATGATCGATGCAAAAATTAGGCGAGCAATCGGTGCGAAACCCTTGGCTTTAAATCGATTTAAAACATACTATCACGATCGGTACGAAAAGTATAGACTCGAACGTGATCGATGCGAAGATGAGACTTTCCTGACCGATACGAATCTGAATACCGAGGATCGATTCGAAGCTATCTTTCATGATCAATACGAACTCGAATCTTGATAATCGATTCAAAATATGCTCCTGGTGATCGATACAGAATTCGAATGTTGATGGATATGAATAAGTTCCCCGTAATCGATTCGAACTCGTCCCGTGATGGATACGAAATTTTGAGCACTTGATAGCATGATTCCGACGAGCTTCATTCTCACATATCTAACTTGACAGTTAAACTGCATACTTGACTACCTTTCGAAGCTCATCGACGGAACTTTTAACTTAACTTAACGAAATGACAAAAAGTCGCGATTCGAATCGATTGTTAAAATCAGGATGGCACGGTTGTGACGGTCAGCGATGACGGTCACTTTAATCTGGATTTCGGAGTCTCGTCGTTTGGGCATTTTTTCTCTAATTCTGTCGAATCTTTTCAAGTAATGCACATCACTACACTGCACAACAAGTTCACACACTTCACACAGGGGGACGCACGAGCTCATTATCGCCTAATGATGGTTTTTCATGAGTTAGTTAGCAATGGAAACTTCAAGCTCGTGGCAACAAGAAATTTAGAGTTTAATTCCTCCAGCAATCAATATACCGGACATCGAGGCCAAAATCATTGGCCCTGCCCCGGACGAAGCTCCTAACGCATCTCTCATCAATAGTCCACCAGACTCGGTTCCGTCCAATATTTCTGAAGACATGCTAGGGAGAATATGTTTAAAACACGGTCTTTCGATGGATGACGTACTATTGCCAGGGCCAAACGACAGTCCACACAATTCATTGGAAGGATATACCGCATTCAATCGTCATGCATGCACAATAGGGAAGCTCCCCCCCATTCAATCAATATATAAAAGAAGTGTTGTCTTTTCTGCAGATTGCTCCGTCCCAGCTACACCTAAATGGATATGCTCTGCTGAACAGTTTGTTTATTGTGTTCATCGAGTATCTTTATTGACCACCCCTCCCGACTGAGATCAGATACTTATTCAACTTCAAAAGACGAACGGACAGCCCATCCTTCACGTTCCTGGAGGCGGTGAGAAATTGCCAGGTAGTCATGAGGTCTTGGACTAAGCTAAGCTACTTCAGGACGGAGTGGTTCTTTGTTAGATGCCCCCCAGGATTTGCTAGTCCATGGCTACTCAGACGTGAGTATTGTTACCTTTTCGAACAGCTGATAAGATAGTTATAGCTGAAGTCAAACTCATATCTCATTTTCTTTACAGCCATAATTCAGCGACCCGAAGATGCTCGTTATAAGGAGATAGTCCGGGTTATCCAAGAGGTCCCAAGCGAAGAGAGGAACATTGACTTAGTTTTGACGGATAGGAACCTTATAATTCTAGGGCTGATCGAGCGTAGACGGAGTATAAGGCACGAGGGAGCACTAAGGACTATCTCGAGGGAACGAGTCAAGCGCAAGAAACCTAGAGTTGTCATAGTTAAGGAAGTTGATTCCGAAAGAACCCATACTGATGAAGAACTGTTGGTTGAGCCTACTAATGCGGTCCAGGACTCTGATGAAAAGTGAAAAGGCAAGGTAGCTGTCTTTAAACAATCCAAATTGGGAAGATGGAAATTTGTAGTCATGTCCCGGCCCACCTCCGGAGTTAGAATTTCGGAGGCGTCTCCCCTTAGAATGGAAAATCTCTACGAAGGGCTCGCCGATCTTCCAATTCTGGATGACGTGTCCATGAAACATGATGCCAGATTGGATGAACTCCAACACGCCTTAGTTTTAAGCGAGTCCCTTCCCTCTAGCGTGGTTGACACATCTGGTTGTCGGGGGGGGGGCTACACATGCATTCACATTTCAGGGCACTACATGATTTTTGACTGTAAAATGCCCACTGTGAAAGATTACTAACTTTGACCTTGTTTTTCTTTGCAGATACCATGTCTGGCCGAGTTCAATGCTTGGTAGTCTACGTAACACACATCGATCCTCGTCGTATTATGAGTCGCGTAGGAGGGAAGGAGATAGGGATTATGATGAAGGATACTCTAATCAGGAACGATCTGACAGAGATAGGGGATATGTATGCCAATCCCGATCTCGCTCACCCCCTCCCAGAGCTCGTGCACCACCTCTAGTTCCTGTTTCATGGCCTCCTGAAACTTCACGGCATAAGCCGTCTTCTCATACTCCACGGTCCAAATCTCATCAGAGAACTGAAGTAGCGGACCCCTCAACTACTACACAGGCCCTCGTCGAGGCTACCGAGGAAGAAACGATTAGGCTCGCGCTTGAAAATAATTCCGGCTTGAAAATAATACCGAGGAAGGACCCCTCAACCACTGCTTTGATGGCTACGTCTTTCCCTCGCGCTTGAAAATAATTCCGGTGTCGGCTGAACACACAGTACTTTCAGTATAAGGAGTGGTCAAAAGCTGCGCAAAAAGCATCGAAGGTGGCATTTGAGCGGGCAGCTACCATCGAGAGGTTGGAGAAAGAGCTTTCTCATAAAGACTGGATCATCCAAGTACTCAATAACGAGACTGAGTCTTCTCGCAAATCCGAGATAGAAACTCTTAAGAAGGCCGATGATGCCCAATTGGCCATGGATAGGATGAAACGGGAACACTATGCCACAGTGGAAGACATGAGCCACAGGACCACCATCATCACTGCTGAGAGGGTCACAGCCATTAAAGAGCTTAATGAGCTTAAGTCTAAGTTCTCTAAAATCATAAAGGAAAAAGATGCTGCTAACGTTTCCGCACAAGAAGCATGCGATCAAGCGATGGTGCTTCAGAGGGAGAGAGAAGCGGCCATGGAAAAGGTCCGCGAGGTTAAGGCCGAAGTTGATGAAAAGGTTGGGCTGGCAGAAACCAGGCTTGAGGTTGACATAGAGGAGCTTCTCGTCACTTATAATGCCAATGTACTAAGACATAGGAATCTGGCTTGGCTTGACGATTACTCGACACATCTATACAACGCTTTGAATATGCTGGTTGAAGAAGAGAAGGCGGTGCTGTCGGGTGGTGCCTTCGATGAATTTGAGCTGGAGAACCATATATTGAATGAAGATGAAAAGAAGGTTCTCCATGACTCTATGATTTCTCATGCAAGAGAGAGATTGGGCACCCGGCACTTAGAAATTGGCGAGGGCTCCGGCGTCGTACATCAAGTTACAAGTTCTGAGATGGTTACTTCATTTGGATCCGAGATGGTCCCCATGATTGAGCCGTAGCCTATCCCAGCCTATAACCCAGATCAGCCACACTTATCTCCGATAAGGGAGCACTCTTTTGAACCTGTTTAGCCAGCCACGAGTCAAGTTGAGGAAGGTACTCTGCACAAATCTCGTGTGTGTCTGAAATGAAGTACTTGCATTGAAGTGTGTACTAACAACTTTTTCTTTTTCCTTATTCAGTGACTAAAGCTACATTAGCAGTGCCTCCTGCGACCTAGGAATCACAACAAATGAAGGAGGCCATCATCACCGATGCAACCACTACGACCACGGCCGTGCCTATTGAAGTAACACATGGGTGCTCACTTTCTTTTGATGAGCAGATGATGAATGAGCTCCTAGGCCGACAGAGCGACCCCTTTGCGGACTTACCATTCGTCCTTAGTGGATTTTCGCCTACCTCTAGTGGTTCGACAAAGACCATTACTGCCCCCAGTGAATCCCGTGCTACTCATGAAGTAGAGATACTGGCTGAAATCAATGTAGAGATAGGGGCAGCGGCTCATGGCGGTTGTTCTGAGGGTGGATTGATGGCACCTGGCCCAACTCCACTTAGACTGATATTAATCGGGGGCACACTTGTCGATACTAGTGTGTCTATTCGGCCCTCAGCCGTAGATCCAGTTCCTCCGACTCCTCCTACAGAGAGCATTCCCTTAGACTCAAGTTCAGAAGAGGAAATTGATATTATGCCTCCGTCTAGAGACTCCCCGCCTAAAGGGAAAAGCTCGAACCGAAGGATTTAGTGGTGCCGGCGGTTCCACACCGAAGAAGAAGCCGAGGAAGAAGAAGGAATAGATAGGCTCCTCATGCATATTTTTTGGGTAGATAGGAGTTTACTTTTGCTTTTATGGGTCGTGTATAGACGCGGATTAGGCCCCCGCTAGAAGGAATTTTTTGGAAGAACTTGTACATGAATCTTTACTTTCAATTAGTTGAAATGGAATTTTATTTTTTCTTTGCTTCAACTATTTTTCCTGTCTCTTATGCTTGAATGTTGTAACATTTGAATCATAGTTCGGTATGCTTGTGGAGTATCAGTTCTGGAGTTGAGTTCGTTTCATACACCAAGTCTGAAAATCGCGAACACAAGCCGTGATTGGAGACTAAGTTGGACTTTCGGTACCGTATTTCTCCAGTCAGTGATTTATACTTAACCCCTGCCCCCAGTTTGGGGAACAAGTTGCGATGATCGGCTATCGATCATAGTTTATCTCTACTTTCCGAGCTTAACGTCTTCGAATTGATGTAGAAACAGGTAAAGGGCGAGCGGTTGAATCGCGCTTGTTCACTTGTAATAATCACAACCACACTCCGGGATCAGTATTTGTATTTCGGCGGTTAATCACACCTATTTAAAATTTTAAGCATATGTCCATGCTCTGGGGACTTAGATTAATTTTTTGAGTGGTCGTCTGCACCCAAGTTATATTTATACTCTGTCCACACTCTGGGGACTCAGAGTTATTTGTAATCGATATTCTGGTTTGCACTTTAGGAATCCGAAAACTATCAATGTTTGTAACACATTTCGCACTCCGAGAACTTTGACTTAGTATTTATACTCCAATTCACACTCTGGGAATTTTGATTTAGCGTGTATACTTCGGTTCGCACTCCGGGAACCTAGAGTTGATGTTTACACTCCAATTCGCACTCTGGGAATTTGGAGTTAGTGTTCATACTCCGGTTCGTGCTCCGGGAACCTAAAGTTGATGTTTTTACTCCAATTCGTACTCTAGGAATTTGGAGTTAGTGTTTATACTGCGGTTCGCACTCCGAGAACCTAGAGTTGATTTTTATACTCCAATTTGCACTCTGGGAATTTGTAGTTAGTTGACATATGGTCAGTCACATCTGTATAGACTTTTTAGGAGGTCGTTCACACTCTGGGAACGATGAATTTATTAGGATCGTGGATGGCTGGATCACATCCACCTCAAGTTAACAAGCGAGGTCGTTAGATGAAAGGGTCCATCCTCCTCTAACTTGGTTAGGATACGATCGAAGTCGTTAGGTAGATGGGTCTGCCCTCTCCAAAACCATATTTATGATTTTTATGCTCCAACTTGCACTCTGGGAGTTTGGAGTTTTTTTAGGGATTCTCGTGTATCAATCCTTTTTTACTTTAGCGTAGTGACTTTCCCCTGAACTCGAGTTTCATTTAGTGAGGGATCGGTCATATCACGGTCACTACCTATTTGAATAAATTCCACCACCCGATGGAACTTAGCTCTCTATGCATCGTGATATCGTACGTCATATTCAATAAATCACAGCTCTGGCTCGAAGAGATGGCATTTTATTGCTGAAATGAGAAAATATGGCAAAGTCAGTTGCCTTATTACAAATTCCAATTTCGAAATGCAGAAACAAATTGTAAATAAAAAAATGAATCAAATAAATAATCCCTTTCATATGTAGTAGCAACGGAGGCTTTCACTATTCCAAGCTCTCGGCAAAGTAAGATCATCAACGGTCGATAACTTGAACGTGCCATCTCCGAATTTTTGGGTGATCACATACGGTCCTTCCCAATTTGGCTTCATGTGCGAAGGAACCGGATAAACCCTTTTCAGAACGAGATCACCAAGTTCAAAGGTCCGTGGCCGAACCTTGGCATTGTATAATCGGGCGAATCGACTTCGATATGCGGCTGCCCTCAAATCATCCTCTTCTCGTTTCTCATCCAGCAAATCCAAAGATTAAGCAAGTAATATGGCATTAGTCTTCGGGTCATAATAAGTCACGCGATGAGAAGGTACTTCCATCTCGACTGGAATAACGGCTTCTGAGCCGTAAGATAGAGAAAATGAAGTGTGTCCGGTAGCGGACTTGTGGGTCATTCGATAAGCCCATAAGGCCATAGGAAGTTCATCAACCCACTTGCTCCCGGCCTTTTCTAGTCGTTTCTTCAGAATAGATTTGATAACCTTGTTAACTGCTTCAACCTGGCCATTTGCTTGAGGGTGAGAAACTGCAGAGAATATCTTGTGGATATGGAATCATTGATAGAAAATCTTGAATTCAACACCATCAAAATGGGCTCCATTATAAGTGACAATGGTATGCGGGAGACCAAATCGGCAGATAATGTTGCAGACTATGAAGTTGATTACTTTCTTCATCGTGATTGTTGCAAGGGGTTCAGCTTCAGCCCACTTGGTAAAATAGTCAACTACGACGATGGCATACTTCGCTCACCTTTGGCCAGTGGTAGTGTTCCAATAATATCGATACCCCATACTGTAAACGGCCATGGGCTGACCATTTGGGTTATCTTGGTAGGTGGGGCTCTAGGAATTCAAGTGTGTTTCTGGCATTTATCGCATTTCCTGGCATAGTCTGCTGCATCACGGTTCACGTTGGGCCAGTAATACCTGTATCGGAGTACTTTCTTAGCGAGAGTCTGCCCCCGGTGTGATCGCTACATTCCCCTTCGTGTACGTCGTGTAACACTCGTTTAATTTCATCGTGTGGATACATTCAGAATATCCTCTTCTATACATGACACCATTCTGGATTGTGAACCGCGAGGCTTTTTGAAGAATCTGTCATCTTTCACTTCTACGCTCAGGCAGTGTCCATGCTCGATGTAATTTCGGTACGGAATCATCCATGATTCCCTTCTGGAAGTAGCCTCAAATATGGAGTCGGACTCCATCTGATCAATGCTTGGTGAGGATAAGGTTTCAACAGGAACGAGTCCCATATATTGCGCATCTCTCGTACTTGCTAATTTTGCCAATGAATCGGCGTTCTGATTGCGCGCGCGGTGTATGCAAAAGATGGCATAATAATCAAATTGGTCAAGCACTTCCTGGACTCGAATTAGGTAAGCAGCAAGTCTTCAATCCTTGGCCTGATATTCACCCCGAACCTGGCATACGACTAATTGAGAATCATAGTAAACTTCCATGGCAACAATTCTCAGAATACAGGCTAGCTTCAATCCAGCAAGCAAGGCTTCATATTCAGCCTCATTATTGGTCGCTCTAAACTTAAACTTCAAGGCATAGCATATGGATCGGCCCTCGGGAGTTTCAAGTACTACTTCGGCACCCGAGCACCGAACGTTAGATGCATCATCGGTATGCAGCTACCAAATGTATTCGGGAGATTTACTGGTTTCGGGCAAGTCCTTTGGAACGGTAAATTCAGCTATGAAATCTGCTAAGACTTGTCCTTGAATGGCTCTCCTTGGAATATAAGTGATATCAAACTGACTCGGTTCGATATTCCACTTGAGTAACCTACTAGACGTCTCAGACCGCGTAAGGACCTATCGTAACGGCTGATCGGTATACACTGTAACAGGACGAGCTTGGAAATATGGACAGAGCTTCCTCGAGGCAATGACTAGGCAGTAGGCCAATTTCTCTAGCTTTGGATAGTTTCTCTCAGCTCCGGTTAGCCGTTTGCTAATATAGTAAACCGTTTTCTGCACTCGATCTTCCTCCCGAATTAAGGCAGCACTGATTGCGTTCTCTGATACCGCCAGGTAAAGATATAACTGCTCATGGTCGATGGGCTTTGGCAAAATTAGTGGCGTGGAAAGATGCTGAACCAGTGATTTGAATGCGTCTTCACATTCTGTGGTCCATTCAAAGTTTCGCTTTCCTTTTCGGATCAGATCGAAGAAGGCGATGCATTTGTCGGTGGACTTAGAAATGAACCTGCTCAGGGCTGCAACCTTCCTATTGAGACTCTGGACCTGCTTTATTGTTCTTGGAGTTGTAAATTTCTGATGGCCCAGATCTTTTTGGGTTTTGCTTCTATTCCTCGAGCGTTGACAATGAACCCAAGGAACATTCCAGATGCGACTCCAAAATGACACTTCAGTGGATTAAGCTTCATCCTGTACTCTCGGAGAATGTTGAACATTGATTCCAGGTCTCTGACGTGATCAGTGGAGAATCGCGACTTCACCAGCATGTCGTCTACATATATTTCAATGGTCTTCTCGATCTGGTTGGCGAACATCCGGTTGACTAAGTGTTGATACGTTGCTCTGGCATTCTTGAGCCCAAAAGGCATGACTCTGTAGCAGTAGAGTCCCAGATCGATAACGATGCTGGTGTGTTCTTGGTCAGGTAAATGCATGGGTATTTGATTGTAACCGGAATAAGCATCCATAAAAGATAGTAATTCATGTCCAGCCGTTGAATCTACAAGTTGGTCAATTCAAGGAAGTGGAAAACTATCCTTCGGGAAAGTTTTGTTTGGATCAGAATAATCAACACATGTCCTCCATTTCCCATCCGGCTTTCGAACAAGTATAGGATTGGATACCCACTCTGGGTATAGAGCATCTTGAATGAACCCATTCATTTTTAGCTTATCGACTTCTTCTTTAAGGGTGGCAGATCTCTCTA
The DNA here is from genome assembly GCA_030765085.1 of Allium cepa. NCBI lineage: Eukaryota > Viridiplantae > Streptophyta > Magnoliopsida > Asparagales > Amaryllidaceae > Allium > Allium cepa. The sequence continues at coordinate 243,303,191 of CM060944.1, forward strand.
GATCCATACCGCGCCTATTCTGTTTGACCGGGATATATCGCGGGTCAATATTAAGAGTGTGGCTCATGATGTCCTGCGAGATCCCACACATATCAGAGTGCGTCCAGGCGAATACATCGAGATTCGCCTGGAGAAATTCTACCAATTCCTATTGTGTCTACTAGCTTAACTGAGACCCAATCTTTAACATCCTTGAATCAACTTCATTATCATCGATGGGAACATCGATCGTCAGTTCGGCCAGGGAAGCTTGACTTTCTATAGATTTATCTTTACTTTCCGTGTCCCTCGAATCAAGATCCCTCAGGAATTGGTTGGGGTGCCCAGGCCCAGGCCCGGGCCCAGGCACCAATTGTCAATTGTTGACGAAACAGACGCAGAGAGATTCCTCTACGCCCTTTCCCTTCTCCCTTCGTTGCGCCTCGCGCAGCTCAGCAACATAACATGCTCTTTCGGCAGCCTGATCTCCTTGAATGACTCTGATCCCATGATCGGTGGGGAATTTCAAAGTCAGACACCATAGGCAATAGCTGCCCTAAATTCAGCAAGGGCCGGTCGGCCCAAAAAAGCGTTGTAGGGGGAGTGACTGTCTAAAACAACAAATTGCAACATCCGGATTCTCCAACACTCCCCGACTCCCAGCTCCACTGGCATCTCCACTACTCCAGTGGGTATATTGGCACTTCCATCGAAGCCGTGGATTCTAGATTAGCAAGATTTTGAATCCTTGGCTTCCATTTTCATCAGATTGTAAGCTCTCTTAAACAAAATACTTACTGAACACCCACTGTCAACCAGGATCCTCTTCATCCAAGCAGGACCAACCTAGGCAGATATGACCAGTGGGTCAATAGTGGGGGCTTCGACCCTATCAACATCCAGGTTTCTAAACACGATGTCATCATTCATCATCCTTTGCTGTGTGGCCAAAGCCCCTTCATCAACGTTACTATAATACTCGAAGTCTGCATGCCTGATAGAGCTGGCATATGACTCCATTTCCCTCCAGCTTCGGTCTGCTGGATGAGGACCACCACTAACTGTGTTTATGACCAGCCTCCCACCCGTACGAGAGGGTTCCTCCTGTCTTCCCTGATTCTGAGCACGATTTTGGTTTGATGGGCCTGCACCTCAGACTGCGTCGCCCGCACGAACTGATCTAACTTCCTCTCCTTGATCAATTTTTCAATGAGGTCATGTAAATGACGGCACTCATTCGCATTGTGACCATAGCTTTCGCGAAACCTACAGAACTATCCCATCTGAATCTGCCTCTCCGACGATGGTTTCGGAGAAGGCTTCTTATACTGCATGGAATTGCAGGTTTCTAGATATACGTTCTCCAGCGACGTATTCAGGGGGGGTGTAGTTGTCAATCATTGGTGCCCTACATTGCGGGTCCCGGTTCTGATCCCGTTTCTTATTCTGATTATTGTTGTTTCTCGGCTGGGTTTGCTTGTTCTGTATATTCAGCTGAACTTTCCCAGAACTCTCACCGAATTGTTTTACTGCCACATTGCTTTGAATTCCTTCACTACTGGGCCCCACTTCGTCCTGCTTCCTAGACTGTTTCGCATCCTCTCACCTTAAGAATTAGGCGGCTTTGTAGTAGAAACGGTCCAACGACGCGGGAGGCTTCCCCGCTAACCAATTTCCAAACTCAGAGTCAGGGTCAATTCCCTTAGTCAATGCCATTAAGATCGAGTTTTCATTGGGGTTACTAATCTCTGCACATGCTGCATGGAATCATTCCAAGTAGCGTCTAAGCGTCTCCCCAGGAGCTTGAGTGACGCTAGGTAAAGTATTAACATCCTTAGGCCTAGCAACGTGCATACGAAACTGTTCTACAAACTTTGTGGCCATTTGATCAAAGCAAGATATGGATCGGGGCAGCAATCGCGTAAACCACATTGTGGCAATGCCCCCTAAAGAGATAGGAAAGCTACGGCACTTTACTGCGTCATCCGCTCTTGCAGCGCTCATCAGCCACTCATACTTCAGGATGTGTTGATTTGGGGTCTGAATTCCCTTCATAGACTGGTAGAGCGGGCATTCTGAACCGTCGAGGAGGTTCAGCATAGAGTATGTCATCCGTAAAGGGGGTGTAACTACGGGAGATTCCGCAGTCGTCGTTGGTAAGACCCTGACATTCACGGATCATTTACGTATCATAGCTGGAAGGTCTGGCATCTGAACGTTCTACACATGTGGAGCCAAGGTGTGGCCAGGTTCCACATTGCGAGGTTGGAGCGGGCACTGTCGATGGTCCATGTCTTGCCTCCTTGGCTCAACGTCTTCTGGGACATAAGGTTCAAGAGTACGTCCATGTTGATTACGGGCATCATTCCCTGTTTCAACCGCGGCGGTGGTGGGATGGTTATCTGCGGTGTAATGAGGAATAGTTCCTCCTCAGGAAGAGGGTCCAGTATGGAAGCTGGCCGATGGGCCAACTCTCAGCTGCCCAACGGTCAATGCGGGTTAATGTCCAATGGCCTGTGCGTAGCCTTCGTCCGGTCGAAGACGAATGGATGTGTGGTTGTAGCCTAACGAGGTAGAACTTTCTATGGAGGAGTGAGAAACTTGATCTCTTTTAGATCTTCTATGCTTCTGGCAGTTTAGCTGGTTGGTCAGCTCGACATTTGCGCGCAGCTGTTCTGTTAGCTATTGACGACTCTGTGTCAATTCCTGGAGCAATAACTGGAACTCTTGTCTGGTAACCGGGCCTGACGGATCTGAGGGTCCGGCAGCGTCTTGGTTGGATGGAGGTAGCTGTGCGGGATTCTGTCTATCCCGGCCTTCTTGATCAACAGCGTGGGAGGTGGTCCTTGTGCCAACCATGGTGATGAATGAGATCCTTTCCAAGACTTTATGCAAATCTGAATAGGTTGGATGGAATCTGGACTAGAAACCTGGATCTTCCTCTTAGATTTATGCAATCCGGTATCGACGATAGATTCAAAGAGCTGGAGAGTATCTGGGTTGATTTCTCAGTGAAAGCACCAAAGTGTTTGTGCCAAAATGGGCATAACACCCTTAGCAAGTTTTTAAAGAGATAAAAGTGAAGAATATAACTTTAAAATGAACATTATCTAACAAAAACTCCAACAAAATGAAATGTAAATGCACAGACAAGCGATTTAGAGTGGTTCGGTGTGTTGCCTACATCCACTGTAAAGTTTTTATGAATTTATTGATTCTCTTTCAACGATTACACTTGATTACAGCGAACAACAGAAGATTACAACAGGAAATTCGAGTAGAGCAACAAGATTAGGATGCAAAGCTCGATCCGGCAGAGTCTGGGCACTTTGGAATCAAAAGATCCATTTTTTGTAGGCTCTGGGGCTCTATTTATAGGTGTAGGAGGCTGATATTTCGCTCAAACACCGAGAGACTTGTTCTGACGAGTGAGAGGGCCCACACGACCGATTCTAAGAAGTTTCGACTCGTTCTGTGATCGATACGAACTCAATTCGTATCGATCAAGATTGCATCCGATGGAGGTGAAACTTGGCGAAAACATTGCTTAGCTTGTACGTAGTCTCCTGTGAAAATTGGACCGGTGGATCTCGAGTTATGATTGATATGAGATTGAGCTCTTCGATTGGCAGTGTAGCCCGAATCGATCACCTCGAATCTGTCCTCTTCGGATCGATCAAGCACGTGATCACGCGGCGACGTGGCACGCACTTCTCACATCGATCCCCCTTTTTCTCCAAGTTGATCGTGTTATATCCATGAGTTCGCCTCGTTTGTATCGAGTGTCATTACATATTTCGAACCAATCAACCACGTGCACCTCGTATCGATTCACAGTATGTTCAGTTCGAATTGAGATAGATGGCTTAGCTCGTATCGATTGTGGTGGCGTAGTTCGTATCGATAGGTGTTGTCCCCAATTAATGGATACGACCAGGTGATATTCGTAATGGATACGAACTAAAGCTACCTGATGGATTCGAATAAACACCTCCTTCACACGTACGAACTAGACATTGGTCGGTCGAAACGAAGCGCGTTATCGGTTGATGGATGCGGAGTTGATCGATATGAAATAGTTGATTGAGGATGGATACGAAACTGATCGATAAGGACGAGGACAAGAAGAGGGGTACGAATCTGATCGATTCAAAATATGGCTCAGCGATGGGTACGAAACATGGCTTTTCCCTTCAACTTGCATCGATCATAACTTGAGCATACAAACTCAGGTTGACTTGAAATTTGGAATGCTGGCTTTTATGGCTTCGCTTGTCATGTCTTGTTGATTGTAGCCTGATCCAGAATCGGAAAAAATTCATCGACATCCATAGCGAATCTATGAATGCTCGATACCCAGGACGAATGATCTTTGGTTTTCAATCAGTTCTTTGATATCTCGGCCTTGCCAAAAGGCGGGATAACACGCCTTTCAAAAGCTTTTCAATTCAACCAAATTCCATTTCCAAAACTATTTGGATTCAAAATTTCAAATTTTAAACTATTTCAAAAATCTATGACTTAACCAATCTCCTCGTGCAATCCATATTTGTGTGTGTATGGTGTAGTCCAAAGGTTTTACACAATAGTGCCACAATCGCCAATTATCACAGCCCAAACACAGCAATATCGATAAGCGGTATAATCCTATAACGCTTACCTTCCATACACAGATTCACAAATAAATAATATACATTTATCACAGATAAAATTAATTACATTCATCACAGCTTGAATTAAAACAATTCATATCACAAAGCATTACACATCAGAGATATCAACAATGCAGCATTCAATTAAATTAAACACCTATAAGTAAGATTAATTAATCATCTGATTAATTTAAATCAGATAATTACTTATGAATAATTTGCTAATTCCTGGTTAATTAATATTAATTAATTACAAATCTTAATCATTAATTAGTCATTGATCATTTATTAGTTAACCTTTAAAGTAAATTAATCAACCTTTAATTATCAATTAATGATCCTTAATTAATAAATCAATTAACCTTTAATTACTAAATTAATCAACCAATAATCATTAAATAATTAACCTTTAATTATTTAATTATTCTTAATTAATGACATTAAATTAAACCTTAATTAATTACCATTTAATTGATTATTCTTAATTAATTACAATAAGTGATTATCCTAATCACTTATATCATAAATTAATTACACTGAGTAATTATCCATGAATCACTTGATTAATCCACTTTAATCATAAATCAATTACTTTCAATTAAGTAATTATCTTTAAGTAATTAATTACCTTTAATTACTTATCATAAATTAATCAACCTTAATAAATTAATAATGTTAACAAATTAATCTCAAATTATATTAAATAATTTCTCACATTAATTAATTATCCTTAAAGGTAATTACCCAAAGTATTAACTTTACTTTAATTACACAAAGTAATTATTCACATAATTACAAAATTAAATTTATAAACCTTAAAACCAAAAGTTACATAGATTAGAATATTTTTAACTTAATAAATTTGAAATAAATTTTGTTATACAAAATCACTTAAGAACTTATTTATTTAAGTTCAATTACACTTATCTTAATTTATCACTTAATCACATCGTTTAAATCTTAATTGAATGCTTGAAATTGCTTATTATTAACTTAAAATCTTTTGAAATCTCCTTAATTAATACAACATTCCTAATGTTATTATTGAAATCGAAACAAATTTTAAAACTTTAAAATTAATCTTTTTAACTTATTGAAAATCTTGTCTAAATAAATTTTACTTGGGGAAACTTGTACATTTTAATTGGATCATGCTTTCAAAAAAAAATCTGGTTATTAGCACAAACCATAAATCTGAGCCCATACTTGAAACCCCCCGAGTCAAACTCGAAGTAAACCAGAGTTTCACCTTGAGTTCCTCACTTCCTTGCTTTTCCCCGAGACAATCAAATGAATTCCTCGAGTTGAACCCGAGCCTGCCCTTTCTCCCCCATCACCCAAAACCATCAGATACACGCGATGACTTCGTGCACGTGCACGACCACCAGAGCTACTTCCGACCATCGCCATGGCCTCCAACATATCATCTACGACCACCTCAACTCCATCGACTACCCAGTATCACCCAATCCATCATGAAATAAAAAGAAGCTATCAAGCTCAACCTGGAAACCCAAACGAGCTGCCTAAATCAATAACGTGCCGACGACCTCGATCTCCGGCCACCCCGCCTTCAAGTCCAGACCCTCACCACTCATCCACGAAGCTTTTCCCCTGGGTGCAATCAATCCAAATCCCTCGACGACGTCGCAATGAACACATGAACTCAATCGACAAAAAGGGCTCATCTAACCCTAGTTCGACGCTACACCGTCGCCACGTCCACTTAAAAATTCTCCATATATTTTTCTGATGATTCCCATTACACTAACTACCTTCACCGACAATCACGTCATCCAATTCGACATTGATCGCTGAAATTTGACAAATTAGTATTTTCCATTCATTTCAATAATGCTCGACATTTACGAGCTTAAAAATTGTGAAATTACCTCTGAAAATCATCCTTTAGCAAAACAAATCTGATCCAATGATCAAAATTTGGAATTAAATTACTTTAATTTTCTATTTTGAATGTTTTCTCTGTAATTTCTAAATTTTCGAATTATTTATCACATATTTTTACTTTATATTATTTTTAAAAATAACTTTAAATCATTATAAACATTTTTTCTTCAAGAATCAAAGCCTAATACAATTTTGTTTAGGTGATATGGATTTTTTTTTTAAAACTTGCTTGAAGGACCTATAAACAAACAGATGTAAACATACCTGTTTTGCAGACATGCATATTCAACCTATGCATATTTATATGTATATACAACCATATTTGCATCCATTCAAAACAGCTTTCACCATTTAACTTCAATATCAACCACAATACTAAATCATATAAGCAAGTTCAAGTTTTAAAGATAAAAGTCTGCTCACCTGGAACCATGAAACAGAGAACTGGAATGAAAATGGAACTGTTTTGATCCGAGACTTGATTTTTGGACTGCTTTGCATTGCATTTCTTGGGTTGAAGTAGTTGTAGTTGAATCTGATCTGGTTTTGGATTTAAATCAGAAACTTGCATTTGATTTCTGTTTGTTGCATGCTTCCAGATTTTGATTTTGAACCTGATCTTGTTTAAGTTGATCATCTCAGGTTGATTTCTTGCTTGATTTTAACTTGATTTCCATGTTGAAGATTTGAGGTTGTAAAGCTTTTGCATTGTTTCCAGGTTTTGAAAATTGTTTGATCCTTGATTTTATTTTGGATTCTTTTTAGGTTTGTGGAGAAAAATATTTCTGATTTGAGATGATTTTTGTTTTACTGATTTTGATTTCATGGTTTCATTTTTAGATTTGTTTCTTCTTTCAAGTTTTGAGAAAGGTAAGAATAACCTGATCATTTCCACTACATGTTTCATAAATTCAATTTTTTAAAATAAAATGCCACTTGTTCATTTATGAATCCAATTAAGTTACACTTGTATTAATTCATGTTAGAATGTTTACAAATGTTAATTTTATTGCTAAAATGCTTACACATGTATTTTGCACGTGCTTAAATGTTTAAGTATATCTTAATACTATTTCCTATTTATAATCCCTTTTTATAACTATTTATATATGTATTAATTTAAAGAGAAAGAATATTATTCCTTTATTAATATCTTATTAATTTTCAAAAGATATGTGTATATTAAAAATTAACCTTTAAATAGCTTTTTGAAAATTTATTTATATCTAATTCAAATCATGCTTTTATTATTTTCTTTTTTTCATGTATGTGTTATGTTTTATATTTAAACTACCTTTATTTATACCTCTACATCCTTAAAGAAAAAAAAATTGAAACTAAATTACACTTTAATAAATAATCATACATATATGTTTCTTAATTTTATAAAGCTTTTTAAATCTAATTTATTTACTAAATCAATTTTTTATTTCTAATATATTTATTTAATTTCGAAATCAAATTTCAAATTATAATCCATTTATATAAGTAAACATATATCTTATTTAATTTGGAAAATACAAATACAATTTTTATAAAATACATATCTTTAAATTTCAACCCAAAATTACAATATATTATTCTTAAATTTCCAATCCAAATTAACTCTCAAAATCAACTATATATATTTTATTCCTAAATATGCAAAGTAATTCTCAATTAATTCGTAATTAAATCCAAAATTTTATATTAATTACCAATTTAAACTTCGCTAAAGTCCGGGAATGTTACAATAGCCCTTGCACTTCAAAGTCTTTAACCTTGATCATGAATTCAATACTTCCAATTTGAACGTTTACGTTGTTTTGACGTGGTTTTCGAAAAACAGCTTGTCAACCAATCCCAACCTCTTCAAACCAACATTTGATAATTTAAAAGGGTCAATTTATTAATAGTGAACAAATTCACTATTAGGTGGGAGATTAACATATGGAAATATATTCCGTACTTAGGTTATTATGACTCACTTATCGAAATTTACCTCCTTATGTTTATTGCAATTCCAATATCCAACATTCATGCTAAACAAAAGTCACTTAGTTCCCATTAACGAGCCAACATTTTCAATCACTACCTTAATTTATTGGGCTACTTAATGGACCAGACAAGAGATCGTTTGGTTTGGAATTAATTCACCTTGAGAAGAATATTGGTCTAAAACACATTCGGTTTAATTTAAAATTACCTTTGGAAAATATTTAAATCAATAAATAAATCAGTATAAACCTTAATTAATCCAAATTAAATCAAGATTATATCATAACTAAACTCTAGTTAGAGTTAATGAACTTAGTTAGGCCATAATTAACTTCTTAATGCATCCTGATTAAGGTTAAATCAAATCATTATTAGTTAAACCCCAATTAATTACAATATTAATTAAATAATCACTTGATTAAATAATAATTAATTAACTACTTAACTTAATTAAATAAATTTTAACCATTAATTACTTTGTAACGGAGTTAGACACCAATTAAACTTAATTAACCAAACAATAGTCATTAACTTAACTTAAGTGTTGATTAATTTCTAATTACCTTCTTAATTACTAATTAAGGCTAATTACCTTTAATTATTTAACTAATAAATAAAAAATTAACTAAATAATTAAATTTAAAAACTTTATTACTTTTTAGTTACTAATTAAGTTTGTTTTGAAAACTTTTACAAAACAATTTCAAGTTAAAACTACCTGAAACTAAAATCGATAAATTTCGTCGAACTGCATCCATAACGCTATGGGCACAGTTCGCTCTAACATGCTCATAGCGAACCACTTCACAGCCCCTTACTCTTTTTTCATGGATTGAAACATACTTTATAAATTTTAAAAGAAAAAAAATCTTTTGAAACTAAAGCTACAAACTTTAATCCATTCAAAACTTTAAACTTTGAAAAATAACTTTGATGCCAATCGGATCTAAAATCCATCGCAATTACACAAAGTAGCTAACTTTGTTTACCAAACACATGCCATAGCTCATGTTTGGCAATCAACACATTACAAAGACAAAACATCTTCATCATAGATTGAAAGTATACATCCACACACACACACACATCCATACACACACACACACACACACACACACACACACACACACACACATATATATATATATATATATATATGCTTACTAACTTTATGATAGAACATCGATTTCCATAACCAAATCATAATCAAAGCACATGGTTACCACTCGAGTTATACACAATATTATCATTATAATAATGATTTGATAATAAAGTAAAAATATTTTCCAAAATAAGGGAGTATACTCACCGAAATTCCATGGATTCAACTCTAACTTTCTCTAGACCTTGCTATTGACCCTAGAGCTCGAAAAGGAAGTTGCTTTCTTGGATTTTTGGCTAATAATATGCTCAGTCTAATGGTCTATTGGCTTGGACTAGGGTGTAGGGTGGGAATGTGGGTAGTTTCTTGATGGAGGAGGGAGTGTAAGGTGTAAAGAAGAGTTTTAGCTAAGGAAAACGTGTTTCGAAGTGGAAAAACTTGATTTTTCCTAACTTTTGCAAGCTATGGAAGCCATGGATATTTTGGAGAGGAAGTTTTAGAAAGTGAAGAGGAGAAAGAAAATGAGAATGCGTATGTGTGGATGTATATTTATAGGCAAAAATATTTGGATAAAATTACCAAATTACCCTTTAATGATTTAATATAATATGTCATGATTTTTGAAAAATCACATCACCTTCCTACCCCTCTCTCCTGTCACATCGCCCTCCTTCTCTAGTAAAATCCTTAAGCTCATGATGAGTAATGATGTTTAATTATGAATATATTAAAAATATGACAACACTTAATAATATATATTTATATATAATGTTTTCTATTTTTAAAGTTATAAATTGTCACATAACCTTTTTTTTTGAATTACCTAGAGAACCAAGCTTCGCTTGTAAACTCTAGGGAAGTATGTGCCTGTCAAACACATACTTCGGTTACTTGTCACATAACCTGTTAATTATAATTAACATAAATAATATAATCCTAACTGTATTATTATTTAGTTAATTATCTACAATATGTGTGTGTGTATAGGCACAAAGATGAACAACATTCCCAACAACTTTTCGGTATCAAAAGGTCAAAATTTCAGAATACGTTCTTCGGTCACATTTTCTATTTTTCTACCAACTACTTAATTTGGTAAACAAATTTTGAAAATGATTTTTCCCTCATTATTAATTTAGAGTTCATCTATTGATAAAAATCGATTTATTGACTATATAAAATATATATAATTGCCAAGTTAAAGCGACCAAACCTTGGGTCGTTATATTCTACCCTCCTTAAAAGAATTTCGTCCTCGAAATTACTAACAAGAGTTAACACAAAAGGAATCATATACTCAAACCATAAAATTCATACAAAAAATATATAAGCGTCCAAAACAACAATGCATCCATACCATGTACACAACAACTATCCTAACATCCATCTAGGATGAGCTTCCTTTACGTGATCCATAGTTTCCAAAATGCAATCTGTGGGATCACCGCCCCACTGAATCTTAACCAGTTGCATCACTTTGTTACGCAATTTCTTCTCATCTTAATCACATACACAACATCGCCGACTTCGAATTCCAAATCCTTCCTTCTCTTGTTAGCCCGACTCTTTTGGCGATCCTGAGCTTCCTTCTTCTAACCATTTCAACTTTCCCCGTCCCCTCTTGAATCATATCTTGACCAAGCACCAAACAATATCCAAATTCTACCCAAGGCACCGGCGATTTGCACGGTCTCCCGTACAAATCTTCATAAGGTGCTATTCTAATGCTAGCTTGATAGCTATTATTATAAGAGAACTCAACCAAGTGAATATGATCCTCACAAGATCCTCTAAAGTCAAGAATACATGCTCTCAGCATATCTTCCAAAATGCGATTAACTCTTTCAGTCTGGCAATCGGTTTGAGGATGGTAGGTAGTACTTAGACGCAACTTCATTCTCAAAGCTGTTTGCAGAGCTCACCAGAATTGGCTCGTGAAGATAGGATCCCGATCACTTACTATGCTTATTGGAACTCCACGCAGATGAACTATTTCCCTCATATAAATTTCTGCAAATGAAGCTGCCATTCTAGTTGGCTTGACAGGGATAAAATGTGCACTCTTTTGTAATCGATCCACAATGACCCACACTCCTTCATTTCCTTTCCTAGTTATGGGTAAACCATCTATGAAATCCATTGATATCATCGCCCATTTCCACTTAAGGATCTCCAAAGGTTGAAGTAATCCGGCCATTTTCTGATGATCTCCCTTAATTTGTTGGCAACTGGCACATCTGCTCACAACGGTGGAGATATCCTTCTTCATTCGTGGGCACCAAAAGACTCTCCTTATGTCCTTATACATCTTATGGACTCCAGGGTGAATACACAATTTAGATTTGTGACATTTCGACAGCACTTTCTGTCCCAATCTATCTATATCTAGAACGCACAATCATCCCTTGATTCTTAAAACACCTTGGTGATCTGTCTCAAAATTTGTACATCGACCATCCTTGACTCCTCGAATTAACTTCTCCATAGCACTATCATTCCTTTGGTTCTCCATTATCCTTAGCTGAAGAGTCGGGGAAACTTCAAAAAGAAACAAAACTGCATTTCTTCTTAAGGTGTTCACCACTACATTAGCTTTTCCTAACGTATAAAGAATGTCCAAGTCTTATGTCGCCAACAACTCTAACCATCTTTGTTGTCTGAGATTCAGGTCATTTTGGGTGAAAAGATAATTCATGGACTTATGATCAGTATAGAGCTAGAATTTTTCCTGTAATTGAAGAAGAAGAAAATCCTACTCGCTAGAATATCTAAAGAAAAAAGAAAGAAGAAAAACCATGAAGAAGGAAAGAATTTACATAACAAATAATGCTTCCACGTTTTCAACGCAAAGACCACAACCAACAATTCCAAGTCATGCATAGCATATTTCTTTTCATGAGGCTTTAACTGTCTACTAGCATACGCAATCATCCTTTCATTCTACATAAAACAACACCCAATCCCACTCCACATGCATCTGTATAAACCATAAATCCACTACTCCCGTCTAGGATAGCCAAGACTAAGGCACTGGTCAACCTCTTCTTCAATTCCACAAATGCCTCCTCACACTTTGGAGTCCATACAATTTTTTCACCCTTCTTCGTTAGCTTAGTCAAACGTAAGGAAATCTTAGAATAATCCTAAATGAATCTTCTATAGTAAACGACCAATCCTAAGAAACTGCAAACTTCGGTAGGAGTCAGAGGTCACTTCCATTCCTGTACTGCTTCCACCTTTATCGGGTCCACTAAGATACCATCTCCCAATATAATTTTCCCTTAAAAATCTTACTTCTGATTGTCGAAAATGGCATTTATATAACTTTGCTTTCAAAACATGTCTCCTCGGGATTTCTAAAACTACTTCCAAGTGATATCTATGTTCCGCTTCCGATTTGGAGTAAATAAGGATGTCGTCGATGAAAACTAAAACAAACTTATTAAGAACGTCTTGGAAAACATGGTTCATGAGATCTACAAAATATGGAGGTGCATTGATTAGCCCGAACGGCATAACCAACCACTCAATGAAACAATCAGGGCCTTAAAAGCGGTTAAGGATATACTATCTTCAGCAACCCTTAATTGATGAAATCTGGTAGCTAGATCCATTTAGGAAAATACCGTAGCTCCATGAAGTTGATCAAAAAGGTCATCAATATAGGGTAAGGGATACTTGTTCCTAATGTTGTTCCTAATGTTCAACTTATTCAACTCCCTGTAGTCCATGCACAATCTTAGAGATCCATCAGACTTAGCAGCAAAAACTACGGTAGATCCCTAAATTGAATGACTTGGTCTAATCAATCTTCTTCTCAGCAAATCCCGGGTTTAATCTAGCAACTCCTCTCTCTCAGAGCCATCCTCCGCTTAGGTTGAACTACAGGTCTTGCACTAGAGACCAAATCAATAAGGAACTCAATCTCACGGTGCGGGGGTAAACTTTTAACTTCTTCAATACATCGGGAAATTTCTTAACTTCTTTAATAGGCCCTAAACTCTCCTGGGATGCTTCAAGAGCATACAAGAAACTAAACATATGAATACCAGGTTCCTTACATGATACCTTAGCTTTCCTTCCTATATCAGTCACTAAGGATACAATTCTCTTATTACATTCTATGACAGCCTTATATTTTGGTAACCAATCCATACCAAGAATAATGTCAAATCCTTTAAGTCCAAGACATATGGGTCGTAAGAGAAGTGATGAGAAAGGTAGGAAATTGGAATATTCTTATGAATCATATTCAAATGGGACACACCACCTATAGGGTTAGACACACACATAGGATTTTCTACAATACTAGAAATAAGATGAAATTTTCCTACCGATTCTAAGGAAATAAAGCTACAAGAGGCACTAGTATCAAACAGTGCCTAAACATAAATGCCATTAATAAGTAAGGTATCTTCAAGGATGCCTTCTCTTTCACGTCTGTTGAAGTCGATGGCTCATCCTTTATAGCATACACCTTGGGATGCTGCCATTTCTTCATGAGTGGATAGTCTTTTATCATATTCCTGGGTTAATGGAAATTAAAACAAAGAGTCTTTTGGACTATCGGGGAGATAGATCCACTTTGTTGTTGCTGTTGCTGTTGCATTCTAGAATTCTTGAAAAAATTCACGATATGGCCCTTCTCCTGACATTTGTGGCAAACAAAATCCTTAAAACAACTTCCTTGGGCTCCACATCGAGGCTTTCCCTTTCCCTAGTTCTTCCAATTCGGATTGAACTTCCTCTTGTTATAACTATTTCCACTAGGTGCTACTGGAGTGGACCTCTTCTTTTACAAGGTCTTGTACCTCAGAGCCATGTCAACTAAATCCAAAAAAGTACCTTTAACATGAGATGTCATTTTCTTATGGTATTCTTCCCTCATACCTAAAACAAACATCTCATTTTTTTAATGGGGTGTTAATCAATTCTGGTCTAAAACAAAACAACTCGTTGAACTTCATCTCATACTCTACTAAAGATAGAACTCCTTCCTTCAAATCCATGAAGTTGCAGTACATCCTCGACCTTCAAGCTATTGGCAAGAATTGGTCCTCAAAAACTTCTTTAAATCGAGCTTACGAAAACTCGCCTTTTAGAATATTTGCAGTATGGGAATTTTACCAAGCTGCTGCTCCCTCTTACAGTTACCATGCTACTAAATATCTCTTCTGTTTGTCGGATAAACCAATACCTTTAAAAATCTTCTCGCAAGATCACAACCAATTTTGCATTTTCATGATAGAATCGATCCCCTTAAATGGTTTCCCTCTAAGATTAGTGTAATCCTTGCATAAGGTTGCAAAATTCACTCTCGGTTGCTCTGGTGCAGCCTCTTCGGTAATTCGAACTCCTCCAGGATTTGGGGCTAGAAAATTTGTAGTTGTAGTGCTATCTGCCGCCTACCTCATCGACCTCTATTGCTTATTTCTTATTACCTGGATATAGTAAAAAAATTCTTAGAATTTGAACGAGATAAGACTTGAAAGAAAGTTACTAATAAAACCTACCAAGCTGATCTACCTATAAGGGTATATGAAAAAAAATTACAAATACACTCCCTTAAGATTGACTTAACGCAAAAGCATAGGTGTTTTGCTTAACCAAAGTTCTGATACCAACTGCAACGAACCACCTTTCTTACTTCGAAAGACGAGTCATTATGGGTAATAAAAAGAAAGATAAGAAGAAAATTTTAACAATCACAGAATCTCACATTGGCAAGGAACAACATATAATATATAATATAGGATTATACATAGTCATTGCTATCATAAGACGTTAGAGTCATAATAGTACAAGCTCCACACTAGGATAATTATAACTACTTGTCCTTACATCACAAGTCCAATACACACACACACGCACACGTACACAGCGGAAATAGATACTAGCTAGCTATCGGTGAAGCCACCTGCTCTAGCTCCTTCAAAATGCTATGATGAGAAACCTAGATCACTTGGCTGCTTATAAATATTTGAGTACCCAAGAGTTTTAGGAAAAGAAATAAAACTCCGGGTCAGACATGGGTCTGGTATAAGTAAACTCAAAAAACTTAATTCTTACTTTTGAAAAACAATTTGAAAATCAAAGTTATCTTGTAAGACCATGTCGCACATAAACACGGACAGGTTTTTAACTTATGATAACCAAAACACTTTGTATTGAAATTCAATGATATTATAATAATATCTAGGGTTTTCAAGTAAGATAGAACATAGGTAAAATGCTTGCATCTCACATTTCAACATATTTGGGCATAATTAGTTCTGTACGGCACTTATTAGATAATGGATTCCATATATTACCTGGTAAGGAACTACCTTTCGAAGATGCACCTCTAGATAAAATACACCTGGGGTTTGACAAGAACATCTTGTACCCTTGCTACATAGAACTGGCCTACCACTTGACTAGTAGTACTGAATACATCACCACCAAGGTTGGGATCAGCAACCGTACCGGAGCATACAAAAAAAAGGGTCAAATATCGATTCTAGATACGGTAAGGATATACCCTTATGGGAACAACCCACATAGCCCTATTGCATAACATGTTTCGGTCATTTCCGATTGATGAGGCATGAGGCTACGTTTACCTTTTCTAGAGCACTTCCACTTAGAATGCTACATCGCCTTCCAGATGTTGACACAATATCAGCATTCATCTATACAAGTTGTTCAGGAGATGAACGAAACAATGGTACTATTTCCAGTACACCCGTTTCGAAGTGACCCTCAGGGTTAGTAGAAAATAGCACTTGCACTTCAAAGCCTTTAATCTTGATCATGACTTCAATCTTCCAATTTGAATGTATGAAGGTTTGAAGTGGTTTTCGGATAACAGCTTGTCATCTGATCCCGGTATCTTCAAACCAACATTCAATAAAAGGGTCAAGTTATTGATAGTGAACAACTTCACTATCAGGTGGGATATTAACATATGGAAATATATTCCATACTTAGGTTATCATGACCCGCTTATCGAAATTAACCTCCTTATGTTTATTAAAATTTCGATATCCAACATTCGTGCTAAACACAGGTCACTAACTTTCCATAAACAAGTCGACATTTTCAATTACTACTTTAATTCATTCAGCTACTTAATGGTCCAGACAAGAGATCATTTGGTTTGGAATTAATTTACCTTGAGAAAAATATCGGTTTGAAACACATTCGGTTTAATTTAAAATCACCGTTGAAAAAGATTTAAATAAATAAATAAATCAGTTTAAATCTTAACTAAATCTTAAGAAATCCAAATTAAATCAAGATTATATCATGATTAAACTCTATTTAGACTTAATGAACTTAGTTAGGCCATAATTAACTACCTAATGCAATTTAATTAAGGTTAAATCAAATCAATATTAGTTAAACCCTAATTAATTAAAATATTAATTAAATAATCACTTAATTAAATAATAATTAATTAACTAATTAAATAAATTAGATAAATTTTAACCATTAATTACTTCTTAACCAAGTTAAATACCAATTAAAACTTAATTAATCAAACAATAGCCATTAACTTAACTTAAGTGTTGATTAATTTCTAATTACCTTCTTAATTACTAATTAAGGCTAATTACCTTTAATTATTTAACAAGTTAATAAAATAATTATTAAAATAATTAAATTACAAAACTTAAATAATTACTAATTAAGTTTGTTTTGAAAAAATTTAAGGAACAATTTCAAGTTAAAACTACTTGAAACTAAAATTGATAAATTTCGTCGAAGTACATCCATAGCGATTATCGCTATGGGCGTAGTTTGCTCTAACATATTCTTAGCGAACCACTTCACAACCCCTTACTCTTTTTTTAATAGTTTGAAACATTCTTTAGAAAATTTAAAAGTAAAAAAAGATTTTTAAACTAAAACTACAGACTTTAATCCGTTTCAAAACTTTAAACTACGAAAAACAACTTCGATTCCAACCGGATCTCAAATCCGTCACAATTACACAATGTAGCTATCTTTGTTTACCAAACTTATGCCATAGCTCATGTTTTACAATCAAAACATTACGAACAGAAACCATCTTCATCATAGGTTGAAAGTATACATCCATATATACATGCTTACTGACTTTATAATTCAACATCGATTTCCATAACCAAACAAGCTATTACAAACCATCTGAATCATAATCAAACCACATGGTTACCATTCAACTTCTATTCTATATTATCGCTATAATAATGACTTGATAATAAAGTAAAACTCTTTTCCAAAATAAGGTTGTTTAGTCACTGAAATTCCATGGATTCAACTCTAACTTTTACTAGACCTTTCTAATGACCCTAGAGCTCGAAAAGGTAGTTGCTTTGTTGGATTTTTGGCTACTAATGGGCTCGACCTGATGGACTATTGGCTCGACCTAGGGTGTAGGGTGGGAATGTGGGTATTTTCTTGATGGAGGGTGTGTAAGGTGGTAAAGAAGAGTTTTAGTTAAGGAAAATGTGTTTTGATGTGGAAAAACTAGATTTTTTTTCGTAACTTGCAAGCTATGCGAGCCATGGATATTTTGGAGAGGAAGTTTTAGAAAGTGAAGAGGTGAAATAAAATGAGAATGTGTGTGTGCGGACGTATATTTATAGGCAAAAATATTTGGTGAAAATTACCAAATTACACTTTAGTGATTTAACGTAATCTTTCATGATTTTTGAAAATTCACATCACCTTCCTACCCCTCACTCTTGTCACACCCCCCTCCTTCTCTAATCAAATCCTTAAGCTCATGATGAGTAATGATGTCTAATTATGAAAATATCAAGATATGACAACACTTAATAATATATCTTTATATATCATGTTTATTATTTTTAAAGTTATGAATTGCCACATCACCTGTTAATTATAATTTTAATAAGGTAATCTATTCCTAAGTGTATTATTATTTAGTTAACTATATACTATATATGTGCATATATTTCGCACAAGGACGAACAACATTTTCGATAACTTTCCGTTGTCGAAAGGTCGAAAATTCCAAAAACGTTCTTCGATCACATTTTCTATTTTTCTACGAACTATTTAATTTGTTAAACAAATTTTAAAATCGATTTTTCCCTCATTATTAATTTAGAGTTTATTTATTAATAAAAATATATTCATTGACTATATAATATATATATATATAATTGTCTAGTTAAAGCGACCAAACCCCGGGTCATTACATTGTAGACAGCGCATCATGTACGATAATTCCTATTAACAATGCATAAGGAATTCATCTTACATGATCCATATTAAACATTTTAATAAGGTGTCCTTGCACATTGCTTTAGGGCATTCCTTGCATCCTTCATACTTATTATAAAAGATGTAATTTACAAATCCAATATCGAGTATTAAACAACCAAACAGTTACTGATTTTAACATAAGTACATCGATAACAATCAGCAGTACATTATTTACTTATGGTTTTAGAAATATCTATGTAACTTTTAATATTCTTTTTTATGGACAACACTTCCTTCGCATTTTGATTGAAATCTATCCATTTGATATTTCTATCAAAATACCTGTTCAATTCTAATGCTTATAGAATGATACTTTTGTATTAATTCTTGGTTCATATCCAAAAAAAACCCAAACTCAATATCGCTCCCACCTATTTTGAGACATGTTGGTTTTATATGCAAAAGGTCTTTTCTAAATCACTATTCCAAATTTTTTATTTCAGAGCATACATACCAAAACATAAAGTCATACCAACTGATAATTTTATGGGAAAATGCGAATTAACTTGAGCACGTTGGATACCGAATCTATTACGCTAATTTCAACAATTAGAGTTTACAATTTTATTCTTATCAATGTTGCTCGTTATATTCCAACTGCATTAGTATTACTCTTGAAGACATACTGGCGATTGATGGATCATATCCCTTTAGGTACAAGTATCAAAACCATATTTTGACAACGTACTTGGAATCCACTTCGAATTTGCGCATCATACCATATCGTGGAGTTAATACTCTAATTAGTTTAGCTGATAAACGGGGATTATCTTTCCCGAATTAATAAGAAACTCGTAATTTTTCTTCAATATGTGAGAATACTTATTAGACATTCTAATGCTTTGTGTTTATTTAGGTTTGGTTACTTTCATTTCATCTCTCGTAGTCAGTTTTATCCTTGAATCGTATCCAAATCCATTTTACCACCAATAATTTTTATAAAAAATCCTTCGCTATAAAGTTGGAATTTTTTGAAAAATAATTGTTTGTCAATGCAATGGAATAAGTATTTATAAACACTTTATGAACTTTCTTATATATAAATTTGATTTGGTTTCAGTTTTACAAAAATTATGTTCAAAACATAAATAGGTCATGTAACGACCCGCTATTTTGGACCATTCAAAATCGACAATAAAACCATACATGTCCGACTTGAATAATTCAAAATACCGAATTGTTAATTAAAATTTGGCAAACTCAACAAATACAGTAAATAAATCAGTCACAGATCACAGACACAGAGTAATAAAATGCAGCGGAATAGATAAAGAATAGTAGTTCATGAAGCTACTATATACATTGGAGTTAGAAATAAAATACAACTGAATATCTTAGATGTAGTGAAGTCTCCAGTATGCGCAGATGACTTCTCTGGACAAATCAACAGGATGACTGAAAGGATAGATAGTTGGATCTTCAAGCAAGGCTCCAACTTTGAAGGTGAGTCTCAAATGCTGTATCACTAAGTCTGACCCGAGCATAAAGCAAAACACAAAACACTCGAGTCAGGATTAACATTCTTATATCAATAAATCCAACTCAAGTGAAATATCAACTGAAACACAAATAACTTAAAGTATGTTTGGGATAACCATCCTCTAAGGGTCCATAGAACTATCTACAAGGTAGAAATATACACTATAACACCGTGGTCATTTATACTTCAAACAAATCATTTTCATTTCGACTATCTCTATATTTCCCAAGATAGTATTTATATAAATTAAATAGTTTATACAGTAAAGTATTTCAATCCCCTCAACTTAACAAAGTCATCAACCCGACCTTCCCATTTTAATTAAATTCAATCTCAATTTATCAATTTAAATTCAACTCAATTCTTAAAATAACCACTTCAATTTTATCGATCTCAAAGTCGGATTTGTAATCACAAAATACCCCTTTATATTCAGTATTTTAAACCTTTAAGTATTCAAAGTTTCAACTAAATTTTTATTCAATTTAGTTTTCTAAATAATAAATTCAAATTTAATTCAACCTAAATTTTCTTTTTAATTCAATTTAGTTTCTAAATAACAAATTCAACTATATTGATTTCAAATACAGATCCGAATCTCAAATTTAAACCATTTAAATTCCAATACAGTTTAAGGCTTAAAAATTTAAATGTTCAATTTAACCGTTTCATATAGACTCGATTTAACCTCATTATTATTTAGTCTTGAAATACTTCCTCATTTGATTCAAGATTATTTAATTAACCTTAAATTCCATTTTTCTCAATATTTTCTTTAATTTACTTAAACGTGAAATATGCATTTAATCGCTTAAATCAAAAATCCAGTTATAAAATCCTACCTTTTTAACATTTCCCAATTAAATTTTTAGATCGATTTAATTAAATAAATTATTATTTAGATACAATTTAATAAACTCAAATTTATCTCCCCATCTTAATTTATCCCAATTATTTCAAAAATCTATTTGAAATATAATTTACATAAATATTAACATAGTTTATGTATTAAATCAAACTTAATTAAATTAAATATTATTAAAACTATATATATAGAAATTTAAGAATTAACATTTATTAAGACCGTATATTTCTTTCCAAACAAAGAATTTATTCCCAAAATATTTATATATGAACCACGGTATCTGTATATATTCCTTATCATCTGGTCAAGTGTTACGGATATTTATCATTTAAATCCGTACACTAAATATATACGGGTAGATATCATTCCAAACCGTAATCCCAAATTTAATTAAATGAAAATCGCTTGGGTCTATCATTTCAACCCATAACGAAATTCTCCTATTCTAAAGTCTGTTCGGGTATGTATCATTTCAACCCATAGTGAATTCTAAACTACAGGGAACTTGAAGAGTGATAACAGATAACAAAAATATAGCAGGATATGATAATAATATACAACAGGAATATATCATCAGTAATTAAATAAAGTATAAACAATAGGATATGGTGTCATATCCCGTAGGTGAACAGATACAGGTAATAGCATAAATATAACAATTTAAATAACTACAGCAACATATTTCAATTGTCGTTTCAATGAAATCAAATTTAATAAATAAAAGAATGTTAATCGTGAGTGATTGCTCACCTTTCGAGGTTAGAGAGATAGACAACACAATAAGCTACGATTTGAATTGCGAAATTGATCAAATCCAAATGACGATTTCCAAAGAAAGGAGGGATTGCCACGAATTCGATGGAAAATCTGATAGATAAGAAATTTGATGGGAATGAATTCAAATCAACTTTGATGTAAACTAAAATATATACATTATTTGTTAAAATCAAATTTCCATTTAAAGTACAATAAATAAAATGTATATATAACGCTTGTGAAATACAACTTTTAAAAAAAAAATGATTGGAATAAAATAAACTAACACATATATAACTTTTAAACTTTATTTACCTTATAGAATATAAACTGTACCAACCTTTATAACTTAATAGGCTCTATATTATATATATATACACACACACTATATTCACTTAAAATCTGTACGTATAATACTTATATTTTAATAATAATAAAATGAAATAAAAGAAACTGTTGAACTATATATAAAATACTGTTTTATTTTTTTAACAGTTATAACTTACATACTGAAATTTAATATTATAATACATTCACGGGCTATAAAATAAAACATAGCCTAAAAAAAATCAGTTTTAATTTTTTTTTTATTCTTTTATATTCGTGCCATAAACACGTATTAAAACATATTAAATTAAATAATTATGTATCTCAAATTTTTTTTATTATTGTTAAAAATTTAACTCATATGCTAACAAAAGTCAAAAACTATATACCGTAAAATCTTAAAATAATATACATAATACGGTATAAATATATACTAACCTTTATATATAAACAGAAGTTAAATATTTATATACACGTTTATAAATATAACAATTATCATATATATACTATTATGAAATATATTATTATTTTTAAAGTTCAACTGTTAGGGAATTCAAAATCCACATAGTTGCAGTAAACATATAAAACAAAACTTATGCACAATCTATACTGTTCTTAATATATAAAATAGACTTATATCAAATAAAATGCGTACTTACTTTTAAAAACCAGAGAGGAAATGTTTTGCCAACAAATGCATGCGGCCATGGGGAGGAGGCAGGCCAAGGAAAAGAGAGAGCTCATGCTCAGGTTTGGAAGAAATAAGAAAAGATGGAGGGGAGATGAGAACAGGCGATTTTTAAAGGAAGAATGCATGCGTGATTCAAGCAGCATGACATGGCGAAGGGTATTCTTCAGGCAATAGAGAAAATGCTAGTTTCTTAAATATAAAGGTAGGTCTGCATCTGATATGTGAACGTGCTATATGACTTTATATAATATTTACAAAGCTCTCTCCGCTTTTAATATTAATTTGAGGGCAACGAATAGCCTACAGAGAGAAAAGAAGATGCAATCTATGTTATACTATATATATATATATTCCTAGAAACACAGAAACGAAGAGGTAAAAGAGGGAAGAGAAAGAGGCGTATAAATGAATGGTAAATAAATTTAGATTTCAAATGAAATAAATGGAACAGCAGAGATTAAAGTGTGGATGTAAATCCTGGAATAATAAAAAGCAACGTTTATATGTTGATTAAGAAAAATAATTAAAACAATTAATGGCTTAAATGGGGCAGCATGTTTCAAATTTTTGAAATGCAAAGGAAACGTACACTATAAATATAAAGTTTTCAAAAGCAAAAGAAACGTAAAGCTGCACATTAATTCATCAAAACGTTATTTAAGTAATAAATTGAAATGAATATACAAATAAAAGTAATTGTAACGGTCAACAGTTGATTTAGCTATACACTTAAGGCAATAAATTTTTGTTTGTTTGTACAACACATAATGAGTTTTGAAAGTCAAGGATATAAAAATGGATAAAAGGAAAGAAATCAGGAAATTTTGTGAGCAATAGCTTTCCAAGGAAAGGTAGGCTTACATTATATATACATGCTGAGATGATTAGGCACGTTCAAAATTTTTGAAGCAAATGAAGGAATTGGAAAAAAATAAAAAATGAAAGAAATTTGAAAAGTCCGTGGCTATGATTTAGCCAAAAATTATTAAAGCCATTCACTAGGAAGGTTGGAACCGAAATAATAGGGAGAGGAAGGCACATTAAATTTGATGACAAAGTTGTGTTCAGATCTATAAGCAAGTGGTTTATATATTATAAGCCTTATGAAAGCGAGGGAAGGAACGGATGCTACTAGCTTTATGATTTGAGATTCTTTCAAGCGTTAAAAACAAAAATAAAGAGAGACCAGAATAAACGCACCACCATAAATATAAATATACGCTTCAATTGCAAAAGAAACGTATAGAGAAAATTATGGGTAGTGGGAAAGGTAAAGTCAGTGCACGAAACTACAAGGAATAATAAAAGCAAGGTCGATGATCTCAAATTTATTAATGGTTTCGAATGGAAAAGTCTGCCTGAATTGGAAAAGTATTAAGCAATAGAAATCTTTAACGGTAGTAAAAAGAAACCGTTACGCACTGATTCAGAAATCAATTAAAGCAATTAATAGCTTGAATTGGACAGCACGTTTTCTCAATTAAATAAACTTCCATAAAATTTTTTGAAAATTTACAATCTGCTATATTTAAATATACGTATTCTAAATATATAAACATTTTATTTAAAAATTCGATTATTATAAGATTTCACAAATATTCAATTAAATATGTTATAGAATCAATTAAAATTGTTAAAATTTTCCGGGTCGTTACAGGTCATCTAATGATAATCGTTGCCAAAATTCTTTTAGGCTGATTCATACAAGTTCTCTAATGTATAATTATTACATGTAGTCTTTGTACTCGCACTACCAACCAACTCGTTGCCTAGAATATGTTGGGTTTTCTTATAAACCTTTATCTTGTATGATTTTGTAACTATTCTTTGGATGAAATTAATTTTAACCTTGTGTACTACTCCTAGTATATGACTTTGTAGAAAGAAGTTAACTTTATTTCACTCACCATTAATCATAATTTTTTCAACAAAGTTCGACTACTCCTTATAGATTGTAACATTCCCGAATTTTAGCCAGAATAAATCTAATAATTAATTTAGTTTTTTTATTTGAATTAATTATGGATTTATTTGAATTTTCCAAATTTAATAAGATAATTGTTTGTTTATTCATTTATGAATACAAAAATGATTGTATATTAATTTTTAATTTGAAATTTAAAAAATAAATGTTGTGAATAATATATTGGATTTGGAGACTCTATAATTTAATACTAATAGAAAAAAATTTGTTTTGTATTTGTAATATATTGATCTGGAAAGTTTTATTTTGAATTTAATATAATGATTTCCAAAATCATTATTTAAAAGGTTAAAATTCTAATATATATATATATACACACATGTTTATTTATTTAATGAGTAAATAGATTTTAAAAAAAATCAATTTCTTAAGTTATATATGTATATATATATATGAAAGGAAATGTATTTATTGGAAAGTATAAACCATATATACATAGATATTTACTTATTTACTATAATAGTTTAAAATAAGATTAAAATTCTTTTTCATTAAGATAATATATATATGTAGTTTGAAAATATAAGTGATTAATACATCAATAAGATAAACATTTTAAATAAGTTGGATTCAAATACTCTACATTTTTTAATTAAATAAAAATGTGTTTTCTAATTTTAATATGTATGCAAATCTTTTGAAAATAAAATACGGTTTGTATGATTTAAATAAAATTAGATAAAAGAAGGTTTAATGTACATTTTCTTTTAAAAATATAGTTTGTAAATATATATAAGTATAAATATAAAATATAAATGAGAAAACATAAAACATATATATATTTAAATTAAATAGAAAATCATGTTTAAACATTTAGTAAATATACAAATTACAAGTGTAAAGGATTTATCATACAAATCTACATTTGTAACTAGATAACAAGGAATAAGACAAGTGGTAAATTGGTTTTACTATAGAAATAGAAGTGGCAAAGATAAATTTTCTTTTAATTTGAAATTGTATAAACATGTATGAGAAAATAGAAATCAGGATATTATCAAACCTGAAACAAAGACAAAAAAAAAATCAAAACAAAAGGAATCAAACAATGAATAAAAACTGGAATTTAAAGCTTCAGTTTTTCAAGTTTGGAAATTCAAAAATAAAAAGGATCAGGAACCTGGAAATTGAAATGAAGATCAAAGAAATTTTCAAAAAAAAATTCAATTTGGAAGTCAAAACCAGATCCAAGTTGAATCAAAACAAAAAACATCTCAGCAATTTAAATCTTCAACCTGGAAGAAAAACACAAATTATATTCAAGCTAGATCAAAGCATGCAACAAACAGAAATCAAATGCATGTTTCTGATTTAAATCCAAAACCAGATCAGATTCAACTACATCTACTTCAACCTAAGAAATGTAATGCAAAGCAGTTCAAAAATCAAGTCTCAGATCAAAACACTTCCAGCTTCATTCCAGTTCTCTGTTTCATGGTTTAAGGAGAGCAAACATACCTAAACCTGTGTATATGCATGTTGTGCTTGAAATATGCAATGATAAATGCTTGTTTTGTTGTTAAGATGCCTGCATGTCTGTTTGTATGTGAATATATATACTGTGTTGAATGCATGTCTTTATATATATGTATGTCCATCCCTCTATTAGTAAACAGGCATATGAATTTCATTTTAAAAAAAACTATATCTTAAGGTATAAGCAGATTTGTGTTATAATCCCTAAAGGAAAGATGTTGATATTAACTAAATCTCAGTTTTAAAAACGTTCATAAGAAAATTTTAGAAATAATGAACTGGAAAATATAAATATGCAGTGAAGAACATATATTTGTTAAAATGTAATGATCACAAGTTTGTGTTTCGATTTCACAATTCGATTTGAAAGTGAAAATAATGATTTTAAAAAAAAACATTTCAAGATTTTTAGTTTTATAAACTTTAAGAAATTGAATGTTGAACGGAAATTGCTTTTTCATAAATGTCGTCGATCGAAAATGAATTAACCGATAGGATTGGAACTGTAGATGGTCCGGAAGTTTGTGAAAATGGGAAAAACTGCCGGCCAATTTATTGACGATCGATGTGGCTTGGGTTTGATGAACTAGGGTTTCTCACCCAGTTCTTTTCAATGAAGAGAACGAATCGATTCCTTCAACGACGATGTACCAGAGGCAACCGCACCGGTGGGAAGAGGTGCGTGGGCGATCGACGGAGCTTTGGTCGAAATGGCATAGAGGCTAGTGGTCAGAGTCGTCGGCAAGAGCTGTTTTAGTTGGTCATATTTTTGTTCGTTGGGTCGTCGATCTAAGGGGTCTGAGAGATGGAGTGGATGATCATTGACGTGGAAGGAGGCGGGGACGACTGGAGTTCGTCAGAACTCTTATGCACATGCACGATGCATCTTTGGTGTCTGGACGTGTTTGTTTTGGGGAAGAATCAAATGTCACGGGTGGAGATTCAAGGAAATTGCGTGTTGTCTCGGGTTTCTGTAGGTAGTGTGGGACTCGGGTATGACCTCGAGATTTTGACCAAGTGGCTCGGTTATCCGATGAGTTTCCAGGCTTATAATTTTATAAGTAAAACTTAAATAGTTTTATTAATGGAGAGATAGTGCTAAGTTTAAAAATAAATTAAAGACGGGTTTTAAATTTTAAAGTATGATTTATGTTCCAAAGCAAGATATTTAAAAAAAATTAAAGGTTTTAAAATAATTTATTTTATTTAATGAGATTTAAATGTTGAAATTAAGTGATCAGTAAAGATAAGAATTTTTCTTAAAGGATCATTATTGATTCTTAATGAAGGATTGATTATTAAAGTAAGTAATTAAAGGATGATTACTTAATGTAATTAATAAAATATTATTACTTAATGTAATTAAGGTATAATTACTTTGTGTAATTACATTTAAGGATAATTAATAAATTAATTTTAATTAATGATAAGTAATTAAAATGTAATTCATTACTTAATGATAATTACTAAATGAAAGTAATTAAGGTTAATTAATAAATGAAATTGATTAAGGATAATCACTTATTATAATTAATTAAGAATAATTAATTAAATGGTAATTCATCAAAGGTTAGTTAACTAATGTGATTAACTAAGAATAATTAAATAATCAAAGGTTAATTATTTAGTGATTACGGGTTGATTAATTTAGTAATTAAAGGTTAATTGATTTATTAATTAAGGATGATTAATTAATAATTAAAGGTTGATTAATTTATTTTAAAGGTTAATTAATAAATGATTAAAGATTAATTAATGATTAAGGTTTGTAATTAATTAATATTAATTAACCAGGATTAATAGTTATTTATAAGTAATTAAATCTGATTAAAAATTAATCAGATGATTAGCTAATCTTACTTATGAATGTTTTGATTTAATTGAATGTTGAATTGTGTGATATCCCTGATGTGTGTTGCTTTGTGATATGATTTGAATTGATTTGATCTGTGATGAATGTAATCATTTGTGATGAATGTAATTTATTTATCTCTGTGATAAATTTATATTATATATCTGTGTCTGTGAATGAAGATAAGCGTTATAGGAATATACCGCTTATCGATATTGATGTGCTTGAATCTATGATGATTAATGTTGTTGCACTATCGGGTAAAAAAACCCTAGACTACACCATACGCACAAATATGGATTGCACGAGGAAATTGATTAAGTCATAGATTTTTGAAATGGTTTTAAAATTGAATTTTGAATCCAAATGGTTTTTGAAAAAGAACTGCGTTAAATATGAAAAGTTTTGAAAAGGAGTATTAAAAGTTATTTTGAATAACTTGATAAAGTTTTGAAATTTGAATAATTTGATTTGAATTTGAAATCAAAATTTAAAATTGAATTCCATGTTTGTAAATTATGGTTTAAAAAGGTTATACAACTTATAAATGTGTTTATATGGGTTTTTAAACCATTTTAAAAGTATTGTTTTGGGAAATTGAATTTAACCCAAGTTTTATACTCTAAGGGCTTTAACTTGTGCAAATGTAATCGGATTTTTCCAAAACGAAAACTATTTGTTTTCAAATAATAATAGCTTTCATATAAAGAAAAGATTTTCAATTTGTGTTGAAACATTTCAAGTTTGAAATGGAAAAGAAATAGTTTTGGAAGCTATCTTTATTAAAGATTTGGTAAATCTTGTTGTTGAACTGAAATGGATCTTTTACTTAAAAAGATTTGAATCGTAAATAGTTTGGAAAGCTGTGAATTAATTTTGTGAAAGATTGTTGAACTTTGTTTGAAACTAAAGAGGATTTTAAATGGTGTATCTTTTGTGTAAAAGATTTGAAAGGGAAATTGTTTTGAAAACTATGAATTGAATCTTTGATTTAAAGATTGGATGAGTTAATCCAATTTGTAATGGAATTGTGTTGAAGGGCTGCAAATGAATCTTTGTGAAAGATTGGTGAACTTTGTGAAGTAAATCTTTATGTTTAAAGATTTAATATGGTAATTTGTTTAAACTATTTTTTTGGGTAATAAGTTGTGACTTAATTGAGATCCCAATATCCATTTGTTTTTAAATATTGCGCTCATTATTCGGTTTAGCCGGGAGAGGACCTTTGTGTTATATAACCCATTCCGAATAATGATACGACATTATGGATAGCATTTGAAGACCGATGGTGAAGACCGAATATTTTCAAAAGCGAAAGGATAACTCGTCGAATGTCTCTGCACCGACTGGTCCCCGGTATAGAGATCTCCATATGTGATGGGAAGTCCGGACGTGATTAGGGATTATTCGGATTTGCAAGGGCTTCTTTGGAGGTGCCTTCGGTTCTGTTCGAACTCGAAACAGACTTGTATGGATGTGTGTCTGACATTACACTTTGAGACGTAATGCTGGTTTTTATCAAATACATTTCTATTTGGTGGCGGAGAATTTATTCTCTTAGCTTAACAACCTTCTCTGAGACGTATGAGCTCAGAGGTTATGCAATTGATGGTTACTAGTGATACATTCCCAATTTCGTAATGTGGCATACGAAGTGCTGCTGATCATTTGTTAATCAAAGCATGACTTTGTGAAAAGCGTAGCTTTGTGGACGAGACTTCGTCGAGCCTCACAAACCAAAAATGGTTGAAACATGAATTTTGCGGCTAGGTTGCAGGGGTCGCGCCCCTAGGGTATGTCCATCTCTTCTAGATAAAAGGTGGTATCATGGTATGGAGCCCAAATAGTAGGTGAAGATTCGATAGCATTCAATCTCTGGATATTAGCAATCGCATTTGGATCGAGTTGCTTCACTTCAGCATTGATCGTGGTTCTCGCTTTTTGGATTGGAGTCTTTCTAGCTTTGGAGCTTTAGCAAAAGAGATTGCTAATATTGGTGTTCTTTCATTGGAGTTCAAGTTTATGTTATCTCTTTCTTCTGTTGTATCTTGTCTTTGACATTTGTATCGATATTTAAATTGTATCATATTGTATCAGATATTGTATATGTTGTGTGTCAATGATATTATTCATTTTCTTCCGCTGTGTTATTATACTTAATGTGTTATAAGCTCCGGCACGAGTCGAATTTCAACTGTTGAATCTACGGCATTCGAGTACAAGTGAAGTACGGGTGTTGATTTTCAAACGCTGAAATTTGGGTGGTGACAACTTGGTGTCAGAGCTAAAGGTTGAACTTTAGCTTTTGGAATATAACACATTAAGTAACTCATTAGAGATAGGGTAAAGTATACCCTAGAATGAGTACATCCCTAAGATATCCATTTGTGTACCTCAGTAAATTCTCTTGCTACCCACTGATAGTGAGTATGAGTGCAAGAAGAGAACGAGATAAGGGACAGGGGAGTACCACTACAAATGGTCGATACCCTGCAACAACAAGGATACAATCTTTTCTCTATCAATCTCTTTGTTCATTCAATTTCAAATTCTTTGATTGCTTAGTAGCAGCTTAAGGGAGAAGCTTTGGTGTGGTGGTGTCCCTGCGAATCTTTATAGATAAGTTTCTATTTCATATTCTGTTCGTTGGTTTTCTATCAGCTTTTCATTTTAACTTTAATGAATTTGAAAATTTAAATTGAAATAAATTAGTTAATTCAGTATGAAGTTAAACTAATTTATATCAATAAAACGATTTCGATTAAAACCAAATTTGAAATTCTATTGTAATTTCTTATGAGCATCAAAGTCCGAAGAAAGACAAGCTAGTGTGTACTTTGGAATACTCCAACCTGAATTGGGTATCAGTTGTCTGTTTTTCGGGGTATTCCAACCTGAGTTTGGAATCCATAACAAGTGTTTGAAAATTATGGAAGATTAAATCCATATATCTTTTGTTTGGGTCCCGATCCATTCTACGAACGGTTAGTTGTCCTTCAAACTAACCAGTGCCCCTGAATATTTCGTAGATCTAAGTGACCCGAGTACCTTGTGAAGCATTGAACAACTTGTTTTTGAATTTACTGTTGATATTCTGATTTGGTAAGCCTAATGCAGAATAAATATTCAGTTTGATCTGGAAAGATATTTCTCTATCTTTCATCTGTTCTTTGTTGTCTCCCTAGCAAATTTTAAGGATGAAATTTTCTTAAGGGGGAATTTGTAACATTCCCGGATTTTAGCCGGAATAAATATAATAATTAATTTAATTTTTTTTGAATTATATTGTGGATTTATTTGAATTTTCCAAATTTAATAAGATAATTATTTGTTTATTCATTTATGAATACAAAATTGGTTGTATATTAATTTTTGAATTTTAAATTTTAAAAAATAAATGTTGTGGATAATATATTGGATTTGGAGACTCTATAATTTAATACTAATAGAAAAAATTTGTTTTGTATTTGTAATATATTGATTTGGAAAGTTTTATTTTGAATTTAATATAATGATTTCCAAAAGCTATTGAAAAGGTTATAATTCTAATATATATATATATACATGTTTATTTATTTAATGTGTAATTAGATTTTTTAAACATCAATTTCTTAAGTTATAGATATATATATATATATATATATATATATATATTTATATATATATAGACATATAAAAGGAAATGTATTTATTGAAAAGTATAAACCATATATACATAGATATTTACTTATTTAGTATAATAGTTTAAAATAAGTTTAAATTCTCTTTCTTTAAGATAATATATATGTATATAAATATAGTTTGAGAATATAAGTGATTAATACATTAATAAGATAAACATTTTAAATAAGTTGGATTCAAATACTCTATATTTTTTAATTTAATAAAAATGTGTTTTCTAATTTTAATATGTATGTATATCTTTTGAAAAATAAAATATGGTTTGTATGATTTAAATAAAATTTGATAAAAGAAGGTTTAATGTACATTTTCTTTTAAAAATATAGTTTGTAAATATATATAAGTATAAATATAAAATATAAATAAGAAAACATAAAACATATATATATATATATATTTAAATTAAATAGAAATCATGTTTAAATATTTAGTAAATATACAAATTACAAGTGTAAAGGATTTGTCATACAAATTTACATTTGTAACTAGAATAACAAGTAATAAGACAAGTGTTAGATTGGTTTTATTATAGAAATACAAGTGGAAAAGATAAAGTTTCTTTTAATTTGAAATTGTATAAACATGTATGAGAAAATAGAAATCAGGCTATTATCAAACTTGAAACAAACACAAAAAAAAAAAATTAAAACAAAAGGAATCAAACAATGAATCAAAACTGGAATTTAAAGCTTCATTTTTCAAGTCTGGAAATTCAAAAACAAAAATGATCTGGAACCTGCAAATTGAAATGAAGATCAAAGAAAAATTCAAAAAACAATTTTCTATCGAGAAGTCAAAACCAGATCCAAGTTGAATCAAAACAAAAATCATCTCAGCAATTTAAATCTTCAACCTAGAAGCAAAACACAAATTATATTCAAGCAAGATCAAAGCATGCAACAAACAGAAATCAAATGCAATTTTCTGATCTAAATCCAAAACCAGATCAGATTCAATTACAACTATTTAAACCTAAGAAATGCAATGCAAAGCAGTTCAAAAATCAGGTCTGAGATCAAAACACTTCCAGCTTCATTCCATCTCTCTGTTTCATGGTTCCACGTGAGCAAACATACCCATACCTGTGTATATGCATGTTGATGCTTGAAATATGCAATGATAAATGCTTGTTCTGTTGTTAAGATACCTGCATGTCTGTGTGTATGTGAATATATATACTGTGTTGAATGCATGTCTGTATATATATGTATGTCCATCCTTCTGTTAGTAAACAGGCATATGAATTTCATGCTAAAAAAATCTATATCTCAAGATATAAGCAGATTTTTGTTATAATCCCTAAAGGAAAGATGTTGATATTAACTAAATCTCAATTTTAAAAATGTTCATAAAAAAATTTAATCAATAATGATCTAGAAAATATAAATATACAGTGAAGATCATATATCTGTTAAAATGTGAGGATCACAAGTTTGTGTTTTGATTTCACAATTCGATTTGGAAGTGAAATCAGTGATTTTAAAAAAACATTTCAAGATTTCTAATCTTATAAACTTTAAGAAATTGAATGTTGAATGGAAATTGCTTTTTCGTAAATTGTCGTCGATCGGAAATGAATTAGATGATGGGATTGGAACTGTTGATGGTCGGGAAGTTTGTAATCGTGGGAAAAATAGACGGCCAATTTATTGATGATTGTTGTTGCCTGTATTCGATGAACTAGGGTTTCTCACACAGTTCTGTTCAATGAAGAGAACGAGTCGATTCCGTCATCGACGATGGACCGAAGGCAACCAGACCGGTGGGAAGAGTTGCATGAGCGATCGATGGAGCTTTGGTCGAAATGGCATAAAGGCTAGTGCTCAGAGTCGACGGCAAGAGATGTATTAGTTGGTTAGAGTTTTGTTCCAGTGTGTAGTCGAATTGCTCAAATTCGAGCTCGTCGTTGGATCGTCGAACTAAGGGGTTTGAGAGATGGAGTGGATGATCATTGACTTGTGGAAGGGGTAGGGAACGAATGAAGTTCGTCGGAACTCTTGTGCACGTGCACGATGCATCTTTGGTGTATGGACGTGTTTTTTTGGGGGAAGAAGCAAATGTCTCGGGTGGAGATTTGAGGAAGTTGCGCGTTGTCTTGTGTTTTTGTAGGTAGCATGGGACCCGGGTGTGAGCTTGAGATTTTGATCAAGTGGCTTGGGTATCTCATGAGTTTCCAGGCTTATAATTGTATAAGTGAAACTTAAACAGTTTTATTAATGGAGAGATAGTGCAAAGTTTAAAAATAAATTAAAAACAGGTTTTAAATTTTAAAGTATGATTTATGTTCCAAAGCAAGATATTTAAACATGTTTTAAAGATTTTAAAATAATTTATTTTATTTAATGAGATTTAAATGTTGAAATTAAGTGATCAGTAAAGATAAGAATTTATCTTAAAGGATCATAATTGATTCTTAATGAAGGATTGATTATTAAAGTAAGTAATTAAAGGATGATTATTTAATGAATTAATGTAATTAATGAAAGATTATTACTTAATGTAATTAAGGTATAATTACTTTGTGTAATTACATTTAAGGATAATTAATTAATTAAGTTTAATTAATGATAAGTAATTAAAAGGTAATTAATTACTTAAAGATAATTACTAAATGAAAGTAATTAAGGTTAATTAATTAACGAAATGGATTAAGTATAATCACTTATTGTAATTAATTAAGAATAATTAATTAAATGGTAATTAATTAAGGGTTAGCTAAATTAATGTGATTAACTAAGAATAATTAAATAATTAAAGGTTAATTATTTAATGATTACGGGTTGATTAATTTAGTAATTAAAGGTTAGTTGATTCATTAATTAAGGACGATTAATTAATAATTAAAGGTTGATTAATTTATTTTAAAGGTTAATTAATAAATGATTAAAGATTAATTAATGATTAAGGTTTGTAATTAATTAATATTAATTAACCAGGATTAGTAGTTATTCATAAGTAATTAAATCTGATTAAAAATTAATCAGATGATTAGCTAATCTTACTTATGAATGTTTGGATTTAATTGAATGTTGAATTGTGTGATATCCCTGATGTGTGTTGCTTTGTGATTTGAATTGAATTGATTTGAGCTGTGATGAATGTAATCATTTGTGATGAATGTAATTTATTTATCTTTGTGATAAATTTATATTATTTCTCTATGAATCTGTGAATGAAGATAAGCGTTATAGGAATATACCGCTTATCGATATTGATGTGCTTGAATCTGTGATGATTAACTTTGTTGCACTATTGGGTAAAACCCCTGGACTACACCATACATACACAAATATGGATTGCACGAGGAAATTGGTTGAGTCACAGATTTTTGAAATGGTTTTAAAATTGAATTTTGAATCCAAATGGTTTTTGAAATAGAACTGGGTCAAATATGAAAAGTTTTGAAAAGGAGTTTTAAAAGTTATTTTGAATAACTTGATAAAGTTTTGAAATTTAAATAATTTGATTTGAATTTGAAATCAAAATTTAAAATTGAATTCCATATTTGGAAGTTATGGTTTAAAAAGGTTGTACAACTTATAAATGTGTTTATATGGGTTTTTAAACCATTTTAAAAGTATTGATTTGGGAAATTGAATTTAACCCAAGTTTTATACTCTAAGGGCTTTAACTTGTGCAAATGTAATCGGATTTTTCCGAAATGAAAACTATTTGTTTTCAAATAATAATAGCTTTCATATAAAAAAAATATTTTCAATTTGTGTTGAAACATTTCAAGTTTGAAATGTAAAAGAAATAGTTTTGGAAGCTATCTTTATTAAAGATTTGGTAAATCTTGTTGTTGAACTGAAATGGATCTTTTCTTAAAAAGATTTGAATCGTAAATAGTTTGGAAAGCTGTGAATTAATTTTGTGAAAGATTGTTGAACTTTGTTTGAAATTAAAGAGGATTTTAAATGGTGCATCTTTTGTATAAAAGATTTGGAAGTGTAATTGTTTTGAAAAATATGAATTGAATCTTTGATTTAAAGATTGGATGAGTTAATCCAATTTGAAATGGAATTGTTTTGAAGGGCTATAAATGAATCTTTGTGAAAGATTGGTGAACTTTGTGAAGTAAATCTTTTTGTTTAAAGATTTAAAATGGTAATTTGTTTAAACCATTTTTTTGGGTAATAAGTTGTGACTTTACAGAGATCGCAATATCCATATGTTTTTAAATATTGCGCTCATTATTCGGCTTAGTCGGGAGAGGATCTTTGTGTCATATAACCCATTCCGAAAAATGATACGACGTTATGGTTTGCATTTGAAGACCGATGGTGAAGACTGGATATTTAAGAAAGTGAAAAGATAATTCGTCGAATGTCTCTGCACCGACCGGTCCTCGGTATAGAGATCACCAAAAGTGATGGGAAGTCCGGACGTGATTAGGGATTATCCAGATTTCCAAGGGCTTCTTTGGAAGTGCCTTCGGTTCTGTTCGAACCCGAAACAGACTTGTATGGATGTTTGTCTCACATTACACTTTGAGATTTAATGCTGGTTTCTATCAAATACATTTCTTTTTGGTGGCGGAGAATTTATTCTCTTAGCTTAACACCCTTCTCTGAGACGTACGAGCTCAGAGGTTACGTAGTTGATTGTTACTAGTGATACATTCCCAATTTGGTAATGTGGCATACGAAGTGCTCCTGATCATTTGTTGATCAAAGCATGGCTTTTTGAAAAGCATAGCTTTTTGAACGAGACTTCGTCGAGCCTCACAACCCGAAAATGGTCGAAACGGGAATTTTGCGGCTAGGTTGCAGGGGTCGCGCCCCTAGGGTATGTCTATCTCTTTTGGATAAAAGGTGGTATCATGGTGTAGAACCCAGATATTTACCTATGTGGTTGCTGCATACTTATTGATGTGTGGTTGTTGGTGTCGAGCGCTCAGATAAAGGTTGCTTACGGCCGGGGATGGCATATCTTGAGGGTTTACTTCCGGGAAGGGGTAACCCGACCTTGGGTTGATAGGGAACCATGTTGGTTCTTGGGGGCATCCCTCCAGAGGCGTTCCATTTTCAAGGAAGTATCTTAGCCTGGCCATTTGTTGGAAATCCAATCATCCAATACGCGCCATGTACAGTTTTAGTTGTATAACCTGCCATCTACTTATGGTGGCGTCCCACTGTTTAGATGGTAGCTATAGTAGGCATAGTTCGAAATGTCTATGCTGGCTATGATTAATATTATACTTTCGAAAGGTATTCTGCACTATGCACTTTAATAATATCAAATGATTTTCGCGTATCAAGCATTTTTGACTGTCATAATGAGAAATCTCCTCCAAGTGTGCGCTTGCATTGTGTGTGTGGCGGGAGGCCTTATGGCAGTTTCCTTTTCTAAAAAGCATTGCGGTTTTCAACTTTTAAAATCTTTTGTTGTTTGTTTTAAAGATAAAACTGTTTTTGTTTGCTCATACCAGTCCTATGACTGACCTGTAGTTTATTATTCCCTTCCTAAACTCTAAGTGCCCACAATTTTCCACACGAGCAGTCTAGAGTTGGGGTTTTCAGATAACCAAATAGTAGGTGTAGAATCGATAGCATTCAATCTCTGGATATTAGCAATCACATTTGGATTGAGTTTCTTCACTTCAGCATTGATGGTGATTCTCGCTTTTTAGATTGGAGTCTTTCTAGCTTTGGAGCTTTAGCAATGGAGATTGCGGATATTGGAGTTCTTTCCTTGGAGTTCAAGTTTATGTTATCTCTTTCCGCTGCTGTATCATGCCTTTTATATTTGTATCGATATTTAAATTGTATCATATTGTATTAGATATTGTATCTATTGTGTATCAATGATATTATTCATTTTCTTCCGCTGTGTTGTTATACTTAATGTGTTATAAGCTCCGTCATGAGTCGAATTTCAACGGTTGAATCTACAACATTTTAGTACAAGTGAAGTACGGGTGTCGATTTTCGAACGCTGAAATTTGGGTCGTGACATGGATACATCATTATGTATCATATGGAGGATAGGCTTTTGAGATTGAATCTTTATCATTTTTAGGTATATTCAGAACTCTTTCTAATGTACTTACATATTCGATCAAATTGAAACAATTTTATTTTATATTGCATGTTATTTTATTTACTTTCATTTTATACTCTATGAGCTTATCATACATATATTACATGCGTATCAAATACACATGTCCATGTCGATGATAAATCAATGGTGAATACAATGAGGTACATGGAAACGTTTTGGTATTAAAAGACTTGCGATTGCTTACATCTATATGTATCGACCGAAAGAGTTCATCGACTTTTATCATATTCCCACTAAATGAGCAATTTTCCCTTAATTATTTAAGATATAATTAACTAATATCGTATGATTCATAATGATATAATCAAATTATTTCCCAAAACTATAGCTTAGTCTCTAATTCCCACATAATTGCAAATACTTTCATATACTTCTACATTTTCCAATGCATCACAAATATCATACTATGTTTTATTTTATAGTAAATATTCATAATATTCAAATTGAAATAAAACTTTGTCTATTTTTCAATGCATAATAAAAAAATTATTTCATAAAAAAGTTTGATATGTTTTATGAAAAAAAAATTCATAACATGATGCGATTGATAATTATTATATGGAATGCTCCTAATATTTTTTCCATTACTATAATAGCATACGAAATATGAACCACCATTCAAATTGGTAATACTAGTTATTTCATTTACCATAACCACTTTACAGTTGAGAATTTTCTGATCAAGTATCTTAAATTCAAAGAAATAAATATCATAGAAAAAAAAATTGTGTGAAAATACTTTTGGAATAGAAATCATATTTATCATTCCAATAGTATGTATCTATTATTGTTTTACAATTCTTATATCTAATTTTTTTTATGAAGTAGAAATAACCATTCACTATCTCTATCCTAATAGTATGTATCTATTTATTAGTAAGTATATTTAATAGTTTTGTTTTTCAATATTAATTCAATTCATTTCTATATTTTTAATTGATAAATATTTTATCAATTGTATTAATTGCACAAATTTATCAATGTAGATTATTATAACTTTATATAGTAAATGTTAATAGAACATTAGAAAGGTTAAATAGTACTAATTCATTTTTCCAATAAGACTCCCACTAGTCTTTTATGTTTCTCCAAACCCTAAAACGAAACATGGAAGTCTTTGGACTTTGCTGGTATGTCTTAGGATTCGTCTATCTTCGGATTCTAACCTTGAGTTTTCTCAACAAGTCATAGCTCCATAAACGATGGATAAATCCTTATCGATATGTATCATATACAACTCCCAACTCATGGTTGCTTGTCCTAATCTCATTTTTAACATTTATTTTCCTCAACAAATCGAAAGAAATTATTCATTCATACCTACCATTTCATGATGACCTAAGTATAATATATTTACCATGAGTTTGCTTAACAAATACATATAGTTATCTTACCTCATCTACTCAATATATTAATAATACTACAGATAACATCTCTAGGTTGAGCTAGCTCAACAACCAAAGAGTATGCAAGTAATTTATAAATATATAAATGGTAGAGGACAACACCCATATTAAAGATTCATAATCATCAATATATTTAATTAAGTAATATCGACTTATGGAATAATGTATTCCCTGTGAAATACCCTTGTGATTCAAGTGTCGAACACATCAGAAATTACAGTTTATATACTTTTATGTATATGTTTATTCCTTAAGTTTATTTAGGGTTTCTTTAATATTTCACCTATAGTTTATACATTTATTATTTAAGTATTATTATATAACTTCTATCTTTTATTTAACTTAGTTAAATTTAATATATAACAATATATTAATTAAAACTTATTTAATTAACTAGCACTTTAATTAATAATTATATTATTCAATTATACATACATATTGAATATATATACTATAACCTCTATAGTAACACACATATATCTTATATATATGTACTTTAATTTATTAATTAACTTTTGATTAATTCATTTAATTAAATAATTTTAAATAATTCGATTAATTTTGAAAATTCTTTTCACGTATGTGCTTTTATTATCTTAAACAATTCAATACAACTGAACATATCATTATATATATTACACTTGTATATATCTTAATTAATTAATCAATTTTATTAATTCATTCGTAATATTAATCTTATTAATAAATAATATTTTTGAAATTAATTCTATAACATTTTCAAACATTTCAAAAAATTATATTATAACTTTTATAATATATGTTTTATTTTAAATTTTAAACTTTTATTTTAATTTTCAAAATAATTTGAAAATTTATATTATAACATTTATAGTATTTTTCTTATTTTGAATTTAAGACGTTTTTTTTATTTCAAAACAATTTCAAAAATTAGTTAAAGTTCCAAATCAATTTGGGCCTTTATACTGGGGATAACTTTTAGGCTCATGTAACGACCCAAAATTTTTAACAATTTAATTTGAGAATATTTAATTAATTTTAAATATTTTAATGATGGTTTGAATTGAATTTCAAATTATCAGAATGAATTGGCGATTAAATTATAGAATTTAATCTATTGAAAGTTGAATAAAAATTTGAATCTTCAATTTGAAGCTGATTAAAAATATTTCAAAGGCTTATAAAATTTATATTGATAATATTGAAGATTATAGGAGCTTCAGAATTTAATTTGGGAGTGAATTTTTCAGTTTTGAAATCAAATCGTTTGAATCGATATTTAAAATAGCCGTTCGAGGCACAGTCTCGGAATTCGACGAAACCAGTTCCATTGGGTCCGTAATATTGAATTATTGCCGGATTTCAAATTTCGTATTTTTCGGAGTTAATATGTGAGCACACGACACGCAAACGCGTTGAAATTTAATTTGATTTAAACTTGAATTTAAATTTTTATTTAAGTCAACAAACATCACGTTCTCCCTCTTTCACGCCTAAAATCACGGTCCTTTGCTTCAGCCTAAATCTAAGCCGAGAATCATGGAAAAATCATGAAACCTATCACGTTATTTTTCTTTAAAGTCCCGTATGTTCCCTCTTCCCCTCTCCCTCATTCCTCAGTTCCAAATCGAAATTCAATTTTCATTTCTCCCTCAATTCGAAAATGGCGGCCGAGCAAATAAAGAAAAAAAAAATGGGAATCGACGTCGTCAGTTCGATGCAAGGGAGGCATGGAGGGGGGTCGCGGTCAAATCGTGGTGTCGCACAAATTCGTGGAGACGACAGTGGGCGCGCGCGATTTCTGGAAGTCGAGAGCTAGGGCTTCAACACGGCGGCGATGATTTGGTGCGTGCGATTCAAGGCGCGCGCGGCAGTGGGCGTTCGCGCGAGGAGATGAAGTCGCGATGGGTTCGGCGGTCGAGGCAGTGGCGACGTCAACTAGGGGTCGGCGATGCTCGAACTCGAGCTTGTCAGGTGAGGGTCGCACGACTTCGAGGGTGGGAGATAGATCGTAATCTGGGTTTCGATAGTTGCAGAAGGTATTATTTTTATTTTTCTTAATTTATAAATTATATGCTGCCTCAATTTGAAAATTTTGATTTTTTTAAATTAAGTTTAATATGTATATAGATCTGTGTCCATAATTTTACAGTAAAGGTATATTTAGTTTAAAAATTTAATACGTACGTATAGATAGAAATAGGAAATAGAAATAAAATAATGTATTCACAAGTTGTATATTCAATTTAGAAACTTAAATGCAGACTTGAAAAAGAGATTTGGGAATTTTAAAGTGTTTGAAAGTTAAAAACAGAAGAAAAAAATAATAGTACATGCAGTTTTTAATTGAGAAAAAAAAATATGTATGTGATTCAATTTATAAATCTATATAAGAAAATGGGTTTAAAATTTAATTATTTGTTTAACTTTAATTTTTGGTTAAATTAAATATAGCGAATGGGAATTAATTATGCGATTTGTCCAAATGATTATATAAAATAAAAATTGGAAATTATAAAGATTAGTTTTGAATTTAAATTTTGTTAAATCAAAATATTAAAAAGAAATTGTTTGGAAGCCAAAAACAATTTATTAAAAGGAAAATAATTTTATTTAAGAAAAATTAGTTGATTTAATTTATAACAAGGAAATTTAATTCAATTGGGAATTTCTAGTTAGAATTATTTTAAAAGAAAAATTTGTTAAAATAAATTTATTTAACAAGAGATTGATTTAAATAAAACTATCAGTAATTTAACTATTAAAAATGAAATCATCGATGAATTAAAATTATCTAATGAAAATTTATTATTCGATCTGTTCGAATATTAATAAATTGTGTAAATATTTATACAAGGTATAAATCAAGAAAAATCGATTCAAGATGGGAAATGGATTGCTAATAAAAGCAAAGGTCAGAACTTCTCACTCTAAAGGATTTATTTAAATTTTAAATAGTTAGATTTAAAATTTGCTTGACTGTATTGATTGAATGCTTGAATGATGATTGTTATATATATATATATATATGTATGTATATGTATATATATATATATTGGATGTGAATAGACCGTATACGCCGTTAGTAAGCGGAGGTTATTTATTACACACATATACCGCGACATTCCACCTCGAAGTGGAATTGGTATTATATTATATATATAGCAATATATATATATTGGCATATGTATATATTGCAGTTGATTGATTTCCCGCATTTGTATAGCGGATGAGACCCTATTGCGCCGTTAGTAAGCGGATATATTTTATAAAAACCCATATACCGCGATATTCCACCTCGAAGTGGAATGGTATTGTGCTAATGTCTGTGGATGCAGGGAAACAGGTTGGAGGGATCCAACTGGATTCCTCACAAATATTTGTTTGATTTCATATATTGTGATATTTGATTGTTTATCATGGATGATATATGATGTTTGAAAGTCGTAATTGACTACTGATGTGTTGCATCATCGGATCCAATTTTTGAAGTTTAAAAATAACGATTTTGATTTCTAAAGTGATTCTTGGAAATATACGTTTATAAAATATTTTTTTGAATTGATTCATCTTAAATAAATAAACGTTATAATTTTAATGTTATAAAAATTATGATTTTTGAGAAATACAGTTAAAAGTTGATTTTTGAAAAATATGAGATTAATGATTTTATAAAATAGTTTGAACTGGGATTTCTGAATTTATTATAAGAAGTTTAAAAATAGGATTTATAAAAAAAAAAATTATAAATCAGAATGATGAAACTATAAAAGAATTTAAAGATGTTTAAAGTAATAATATAAATTGATTTATATTAAA
Organism: Allium cepa; assembly: GCA_030765085.1. NCBI lineage: Eukaryota > Viridiplantae > Streptophyta > Magnoliopsida > Asparagales > Amaryllidaceae > Allium > Allium cepa. The sequence continues at coordinate 243,346,446 of CM060944.1, forward strand.
AGATTTATAAATTGATATTTATAAATTTAGAATATCTTGAATTATAAAACGAGCTTTTATAAGTGATAGAATGATTTGTAAATGAATTTCATAAAGGAATGAAATCTATAGAATTTATGAAATTTGATTATTTTATAAATCAAATGATGAAATTATAAAAGAGTTTAAAGACGTTTTAAAAATAGTAATATAAATTGTTTTATATTAAAAGATTTATAAATTGATATTTATAAATTAAAAATATTGGAATTATAAAACGAGCTTTTACAAGTATTAGAATGAATTGTAAATGAATTTCATAAATTGGAATTATAGAATTATAACGGTGAAGTTATAAATGGGATTTTATAAGCAGTAGGTTTATAAAATTTATAAAGTTAAAAGAATAGATTTTGGATAAATAAATGAATCTTATAAGTTATAAGATTTATAATTATGAAGTTTAAAGGAACGATTTTGTAAACAAATAAATTATAAGTATTTAACTTATAATATGAAATTTTAGTATATCATTGAGATATGAAATTGAATAGATTTATAAAGGAAATTTATAAAAGGAAGTTGTTCTAAAAATAAATAGAAATGGAATTTATAAACATTGTCTTATAAATTCGCAACGACTTATTTTGATAAGTAAAATTGTTGTAATTTGTTAATGGAATTATATTCATGTTTAGACAGTGAATAATCCTTTAAAATAGAATGAATAGAAGTGATGAAATTTATTAACAAGGTATATTCACGTTTTTGAATAGTGAATAATATGTTAAAGAAATGTTTTGAATGTGATGTTTTAAATAGAATTAAAACGATCTAAAGATGTTTTAAAATATATTAACTATCGAAACCATAGATTTCAACATTCATTGTTGAAATAGACGTTTTCGAGAAATAGAAGGAAATGGTAGATTATAACACTGTTGTTATAATAAATGATTTCTGAAAGGAAATGTTTTGTATAGTATTGGGATTTATATATCTATTTTAATTTCGAATCCCTAAACTAGTGATTTTGGGTTGTCGTAACGATGTTTTACGCAACATTCGTTTTGGCCCAAATAAATATGGTTAAGTGAATGATTTCCTTAAAGAATGAAATATATACTTAATTTCGATTAGGGTATATTAAATATTTTCTGAGTATAGAAAATAAAAAGATCTGTGAATTACTTATTTTTAATAAGTATAGAAATGCTTTTCCAATATTAAGTGAATATTTGGAATTTATCTTTTTAAAGATAAATTGAAAATGAATATTAGAAATCGAATGGAAATCGTATATTCATAAATATTTTGGAATGTAAATTCAATATGGAATTTATAAATGAAATTTGGAAAATGAGTTTAAAAATAAATATTGATTTATTTTTAAAGAATGGAGAATGTATATCTTATAAAGATATTTTTGGGAAATAAATAATTTGGAAAATTATTTGGAATCTGGTGATGTTGGCATATCTATTGATAGTTCAATAACCGACTATCAATATTTACCTTTAAATAGGTATTTGTTGTGAATTGCTTGAATTTGAATGCCACACTTATTTTTTTAAAAATAAGCGCTCACTATTCGGGTTAACCGGGAAAGGACCTTGGGGTCGTATAACCCATTCCGAATATGTGATACGTCGTTATGAATTGCATTCGAAGATCGGTGTTGAAGACCGGATATTTTCGAAAACGAAAGGGTTTCTTGTTGATTGTCTCTGCACTGGCTGATCCCCGGTATTGAGATCTCCATATGTGATGGGAAATCCGAACGTGATTAGAGATTATTCGGATTGCAAGGACTTCTTTGTAAGTGCCTTCGGTTCTGTTCGAGCCCGGAACAGACTTGTATGGATTGTGTGTCTGACATTACAAATTGAGATGTAAAGCCGATTTCTTTCAAATATATTTCTGTTGGTGGCGGAGAATTTATTCTCTTAGCTTAACACCCTTCTCTGAGACGTACGAGCTCAGAGGTTATATAGTTGAAGTTATCAGCGATATATTCCCAATTTGGTAATGTGACATGCTGAGTGTTGCTGTGAAATGATCATTGTGTTGATTATTTGTGATAGGATCTTTTATTGGATCGTCTATCCTAGTGATCATTTCTATGATCATTTGTTTGACCCAAAGCATGGCTTTTGTATAAAGTATGTTTTTGTGGACGTGACTTCGTCGAGCCTCACACCCCGGAATGGTCAAAACAGGAAAGATGCGGCAAGGTTATGAGGGGTAGCTCCCTTTAGGGTGTGTGCATTTCCTTCTGGAAAAGGGTGGTGTCATGGTATGGAGCCCAGATGCTTACTCATGTTGAAACACTTTTTATTATGGTGTGATGTTGATTAGAGAGCTCTCGGATAAAGGTCCCAAAGGACCGGGGGATGGCATGCTCGTGTCAATAGTTACCCAGTTAGGGGTAACCCGGCCTTGTGTTGGCAGAGATCCGGTTTGGTTCTCGGGGATGTCCATCCAGAGGCATTCTCATGTGGCAATGGGAAGTTCCTTGGCCTGACCATTCGTTGGAAATCCAAAGAAACAATACGAGACTTGTACGGTTTTAGTTGTAGAACCTGCGATCTAATATGGTAGCTATAGTAAGCATAATATAATGGTACCTATGCTGGCTAAGATTTATATTCTACTTTCGAAATATTTTCTACACTATGCACTAGAAATAATAACAAATGTTTTCTTTTAATACGTATCAAGCATCTTTGACTAACATAAGAAGAAATCTTCCCCAAGTCTGCGTTTGCATTGTGTGTGTGGCGGGAGGTCTTATGGTAGTCTCATTTTTAAAAGCATTGCGAATTGATTTTAAAAAAAAATATTCCTCTATTTTAATTTAAAAAAAAAATAAACTGTTTTGAGTTCTCGCACCAGTCACATGACTGACTTGGAGTTTATTGTTTTCCTCCCTAAACTCTGGGTGCCCACCAATTTCCACACGGGCAGTCAAGAGTTAGGTTTATCAGGATATTCTGGAATTCAGGAGTTGCTGGAAGCAAGATGGATGGCATTGGCGTATTACTAGTATATAGTATTTCTTTTCCGCTGTTGTTGTTGTTTGTTGTTGTACACTCTGATGATTTGATGTAATGTAATTAAAATGTGATGTAATAACTGATATAGTTCTTTGTTTAAGGATTATTCATTTATTTATTATATGTTGTTCCGCTGCGAATTGTGAGATTCTAATATTGTTCTATTTTCTGTTTTCTTTTCTCTCTATTTTCTCTCTTCTACCTCTTTCTTTTTTTCTTTTCTTCTTTCTTAAACCCATAATATTTCGGTTTTTCGGCAACGAAAAATCGCAAACGTTACATTTGGTATCAGAGCTTATGGTTAAGCGACAACCATGGTTCTGTTGGGTGTTACTCATTAGAGATAGGGTCAGCAGTACTCTAGAATGAGTTTGAGTGTAATAATAGATATGAGCGCGTATTTGTTAGTGAATATAAAAATTGTTTTGAAACGGGTAAATAAGATAATTTTGCCCAAAACTATTTTTGATAGAGAAGAAATAATTTTCTATGAATTATTATAGTATATGGTTGCATGATTGTTAGGAAGTGATAATATTAAATTATTATAACTAGTATATGGAATTAAATAAAATGAATTGGATTCAAGTAAATTAACTTGATAATTTATTCATTTGTGAAATAATTTCAAATGAATATGAATATGGAATGTGAATAAAATTGAATAAAGATGGTATGTGAATTGGTAGTAAGCAATAAAAATTGAATTGAATAATTAAGTGAAATTGAGATAAATGGAAATTGAAATTTAAAATGAATTAGTGAATGAAACTAATTTAAAGTAATCATATGAATTAGTAAATGAAAGTTAATCGTTAGAATTCAATGTTTGGAATTGAGAATTGAATTCGAATGAAATTTAAATTATGAATTGAATTCAAATGAATTGAAATGTTAAAGTGAATGAAAATTTAATGAAAATGGATGTGTAACTTCAATAATGAAGTAAAAGTGTATAAGAACATATGTTGGAAATTTTGTAATAGAATTGGCAAAATAGTTTGAATGTTGGATTTGGATGCTACTACTAGCAGGTTATACAGGTGTATAAAGGAATTTGGATTTTGATTTCAAAGATAAAATTGAATTGCTCGACAAAAAGGTACGTATTTCAATTTCAGTATGAAATTTGATGATTTTCTTCTCCGGCCACTTGGCTTTCTCTTTTCTTTTTGATTCTGAGGGGCCGTGGTGCCATTTTGTAGTCGTACCGAGCTAGCCGCGCAAAGGAGACGCTGGCGAAATTTTTCGAAAATTTAGGGTGTTAGAAAAATTTTGAGAAATTTTGAAAGTTTAAAAATTTGAATTTGAATTTAAATTTAAATTGTTAGGAAAACAATGTTGGTTGAAACTTATAATTGGAATTGGAAAGCTAGTTGAAATGATAGTGAATCTCTAGTAAAAAGATTTAGGTTAGTAAGTTGATAAAACAATTTGGATTGTGAAAAATGATAGACGGGATAAGGGCATTCTTCTTAACTTGTAATTTCGGGACGAAATTCTTTTAAGGGGGGAAGATTGTAACGACCCAAAATTTTTAACAATTTAATTTGAGAATATTTAATTAATTTTAAATATTTGAATAATGGTTTGAATTGAATTTCAAATTATCAGAATGAATTGGCGATTAAATTATAGAATTTAATCTATTGAAAGTTGAACAAAAATTTGAATCTTCAATTTGAAGCTGATTAAAAATATTTCAAAGGCTTATAAAATTTATATTGATAATATTGAAGATTATAGGAGCTTCAGAATTTAATTTGGGAGTGAATTTTTCAGTTTTGAAATCAAATCGTTTGAAGCGATATTTAAAATAGCCGTCCGAGGCACAGTCTCGGAATTCGACGAAACCAGTTCCATTGGGTCTGTAATATTGAATTATTGCCGGATTTCAAATTTCGTATTTTTCGGAGTTAATATGTGAGCACACGACACGCAAACGCGTTGAAATTTAATTTGATTTAAACTTGAATTTAAATTTTTATTTAAGTCAACAAACATCACGTTCTCCCTCTTTCACGCCTAAAATCACGGTCCTTTGCTTCAGCCTAAATCTAAGCCGAGAATCATGGAAAAATCATGAAACCTATCACGTTATTTTTCTTTAAAGTCCCGTATGTTCCCTCTTCCCCTCTCCCTCATTCCTCAGTTCCAAATCAAAATTCAATTTTCATTTCTCCCTCAATTCGAAAATGGCGGCCGAGCAAATAAAGAAGAAAAAAATGGGAATCGACGTCGTCAGTTCGATGCAAGGGCGGCATGGAGGGGGGTCGCGGTCAAATCGTGGTGTCGCACAAATTCGTGGAGACGACAGTGGGCGCGCGCGATTTCTGGAAGTCGCGAGCTAGGGCTTCAACACGGCGGCGATGATTTGGGGCGTGCGATTCAAGGCGCGTGCGGCAGTGGGCGTTCACGCGAGGAGATGAAGTCACGATGGGTTCGGCAGTCGAGGCAGTGGCGACGTCAACTAGGGGTCGGCGATGCTCGAGCTCGAGCTTGTCAGGTGAGGGTCGCGCGACTTCGAGGGTGGGAGATAGATCGTAATCTGGGTTTCGATAGTTGCAAAAGGTAATATTTTTATTTTTCTTAATTTATAAATTATATGCTGCCTCAATTTGAAAATTTTGATTTTTTTAAATTCAGTTTAATATGTATATAGATCTGTGTCCATAATTTTACAGTAAAGGTATATTTAGTTTAAAATTTTAATAGGTACGTATAGATAGAAATAGGAAATAGAAATAAAATAATGTATTCACAAGTTGTATATTCAATTTAGAAACATAAATGCAGACTTGAAAAAGAGATATGGGAATTTTAAAGTGTTTGAAAGTTAAAAACAGAAGAAAAAAAAATAGTACATGCAGTTTTTAATTGAGAAAAAAAAATATGTATGTGATTCAATTTATAAATCTATATAAGAAAATGGGTTTAAAATTTAATTATTTGTTTAACTTTAATTTTTGGTTAAATTAAATATAGCGAATGGGAATTAATTATGCGATTTGTCCAAATGATTATATAAAATAAAAATTGGAAATTATAAAGATTAGTTTTGAATTTAATTTTTTTTAAATCAAAATATTAAAAAGAAATTGTTTGGAAGCCAAAAACAATTTATTAAAAGGAAAATAATTTTATTTAAGAAAAATTAGTTGATTTAATTTATAATAAGGAAATTTAATTCAATTGGGAATTTCTAGTTAGAATTATTTTAAAAGAAAAATTTGTTAAAATAAATTTATTTAACAAGAGATTGATTTAAATAAAACAATCAGTAATTTAACTATTAAAAATGAAATCACCGATGAATTAAAATTATCTAATGAAAATTTATTATTCGATCTGTTCGAATATTAATAAATTGTGTAAATATTTATACAGGGTATAAATCAAGAAAAATCGATTCAAGATGGGAAATGGATTGCTAATAAAAGCAAAGGTGAGAACTTCTCACTCTAAAGGATTTATTTAAATTTTAAATAGTTAGATTTAAAATTTGCTTGACTGTGTTGATTGAATGCTTGAATGATGATTGTTATATATATATATATATATATATATATATATATATATATATATATATATATATATATATATATATTGGATGTGAATAGACCCTATACGCCGTTAGTAAGCGGAGGTTATTTATTACACACATATACCGCGATATTCCACCTCGAAGTGGAATTGGTATTATACTATATATATAGCAATATATATATATTGGCATATGTATATATTGCAGTTGATTGATTTCCCGCATTTGTATAGCGGATGAGACCCTATTGCGCCGTTAGTAAGCGGATATATTTTATAAAAACCCATATACCGCGATATTCCACCTCGAAGTGGAATGGTATTGTGCTAATGTCTGTGGATGCAGGGAAACAGGTTGGAGGGATCCAACTGGATTCCTCACAAATATTTGTTTGATTTCATATATTGTGATATTTGATTGTTTATCATGGATGATATATGATGTTTGAAAGTCGTAATTGACTATTGATGTGTTGCATCATCGGATCCAATTTTTGAAGTTTAAAAATAACGATTTTGATTTCTAAAGTGATTCTTGGAAATATACGTTTATAAAATATTTTTTTGAATTGATTCATCTTAAATAAATAAACGTTATAATTTTAATGTTATAAAAATTATGATTTTTGAGAAATACAGTTAAAAGTTGATTTTTGAAAAATATGAGATTAATGATTTTATAAAATAGTTTGAACTGGGATTTCTGAATTTATTATAAGAAGTTTAAAAATAGGATTTATAAAAAAAAATTTATAAATCAGAATGATGAAACTATAAAAGAATTTAAAGATGTTTAAAGTAATAATATAAATTGATTTATATTAAAAGATTTATAAATTGATATTTATAAATTTAGAATATCTTGAATTATAAAACGAGCTTTTATAAGTGATAGAATGATTTGTAAATGAATTTCATAAAGGAATGAAATCTATAGAATTTATGAAATTTGATTATTTTATAAATCAAATGATGAAATTATAAAAGAGTTTAAAGACGTTTTAAAAATAGTAATATAAATTGTTTTATATTAAAAGATTTATAAATTGATATTTATAAATTAAAAATATTGGAATTATAAAACGAGCTTTTACAAGTATTAGAATGAATTGTAAATGAATTTCATAAATTGGAATTATAGAATTATAACGGTGAAGTTATAAATGGGATTTTATAAGCAGTAGGTTTATAAAATTTATAAAGTTAAAAGAATAGATTTTGGATAAATAAATGAATCTTATAAGTTATAAGATTTATAATTATGAAGTTTAAAGGAACGATTTTGTAAACAAATAAATTATAAGTATTTAACTTATAATATGAAATTTTAGTATATCATTGAGATATGAAATTGAATAGATTTATAAAGGAAATTTATAAAAGGAAGTTGTTCTAAAAATAAATAGAAATGGAATTTATAAACATTGTCTTATAAATTCGCAACGACTTATTTTGATAAGTAAAATTGTTGTAATTTGTTAATGGAATTATATTCATGTTTAGACAGTGAATAATCCTTTAAAATAGAATGAATAAAAGTGATGAAATTTATTAACAAGGTATATTCACGTTTTTGAATAGTGAATAATATGTTAAAGAAATGTTTTGAATGTGATGTTTTAAATAGAATTAAAACGATCTAAAGATGTTTTAAAATATATTAACTATCGAAACCATAGATTTCAACATTCATTGTTGAAATAGACGTTTTCGAGAAATAGAAGGAAATGGTAGATTATAACACTGTTGTTATAATAAATGATTTCCGAAAGGAAATGTTTTGCATAGTATTGGGATTTATATATCTATTTTAATTTCGAATACCTATGCTAGTGATTTTGGGTTGTCGTAACGATGTTTTACGCAACATTCGTTTTGGCCCAAATAAATATGGTTAAGTGAATGATTTCCTTAAAGAATGAAATATATACTTAATTTCGATTAGGGTATATTAAATATTTTCTGAGTATAGAAAATAAAAAGATCTGTGAATTACTTATTTTTAATAAGTATAGAAATGCTTTTCCAATATTAAGTGAATATTTGGAATTTATCTTTTTAAAGATAAATTGAAAATGAATATTAGAAATCGAATGGAAATCGTATATTCATAAATATTTTGGAATGTAAATTCAATATGGAATTTATAAATGAAATTTGGAAAATGAGTTTAAAAATAAATATTGATTTATTTTTAAAGAATGGAGAATGTATATCTTATAAAGATATTTTTGGGAAATAAATAATTTGAAAAATTATTTGGAATCTGGTGATGTTGGCATATCTATTGATATTTCAATAACCGACTATCAATATTTACCTTTAAATAGGTATTTGTTGTGAATTGCTTGAATTTGAATGCCACACTTATTTTTTTAAAAATAAGCGCTCACTATTCGGGTTAACCGGGAAAGGACCTTGGGGTCGTATAACCCATTCCGAATATGTGATACGTCGTTACGAATTGCATTCGAAGATCGGTGTTGAAGACCGGATATTTTCGAAAACGAAAGGGTTTCTTGTTGATTGTCTCTGCACTGGCTGATCCCCGGTATTGAGATCTCCATATGTGATGGGAAATCCGAACGTGATTAGAGATTATTCGGATTGCAAGGACTTCTTTGTAAGTGCCTTCGGTTCTGTTCGAGCCCGGAACAGACTTGTATGGATTGTGTGTCTGACATTACAAATTGAGATGTAAAGCCGATTTCTTTCAAATATATTTCTGTTGGTGGCGGAGAATTTATTCTCTTAGCTTAACACCCTTCTCTGAGACGTACGAGCTCAGAGGTTATATAGTTGAAGTTATCAGCGATATATTCCCAATTTGGTAATGTGACATGCTGAGTGTTGCTGTGAAATGATCATTGTGTTGATTATTTGTGATAGGATCTTTTATTGGATCGTCTATCCTAGTGATCATTTCTATGATCATTTGTTTGACCCAAAGCATGGCTTTTGTATAAAGTATGTTTTTGTGGACGTGACTTCGTCGAGCCTCACACCCCGGAATGGTCAAAACAGGAAAGATGCGGCAAGGTTATGAGGGGTAGCTCCCTTTAGGGTGTGTGTATTTCCTTCTGGAAAAGGGTGGTGTCATGGTATGGAGCCCAGATGCTTACTCATGTTGAAACACTTTTTATTATGGTGTGATGTTGATTAGAGAGCTCTCGGATAAAGGTCCCAAAGGACCGGGGGATGGCATGCTCGTGTCAGTTGTTACCCAGTTAGGGGTAACCCGGCCTTGTTTTGGCAGAGATCTGGTTTGGTTCTCGGGGATGTCCATCCAGAGGCATTCTCATGTGGCAATGGGAAGTTCCTTGGCCTGACCATTCGTTGGAAATCCAAAGAAACAATACGAGACTTGTACGGTTTTAGTTGTAGAACCTACCATCTAATATGGTAGCTATAGTAAGCATAATATAATGGTACCTATGCTGGCTAAGATTTATATTCTACTTTCGAAATATTTTCTACACTATGCACTAGAAATAATAACAAATGTTTTCTTTTAATACGTATCAAGCATCTTTGACTAACATAAGAAGAAATCTTCCCCAAGTCTGCGTTTGCATTGTGTGTGTGGCGGGAGGTCTTATGGTAGTCTCATTTTTAAAAGCATTGCGAATTGATTTTTAAAAAAATATTCCTCTATTTTAATTTTAAAAAAAATAAACTGTTTTGAGTTCTCGCACCAGTCACATGACTGACTTGGAGTTTATTGTTTTCCTCCCTAAACTCTGGGTGCCCACCAATTTCCACACGGGCAGTCAAGAGTTAGGTTTATCAGGATATTCTGGAATTCAGGAGTTGCTGGAAGCAAGATGGATGGCATTGGCGTATTACTAGTATATAGTATTTCTTTTCCGCTGTTGTTGTTGTTTGTTGTTGTACACTCTGATGCTTTGATGTAATGTAATTAAAATGTGATGTAATAACTGATATAGTTCTTTGTTTAAAGATTATTCATTTATTTATTATATGTTGTTCCGCTGCGAATTGTGAGATTCTAATATTGTTCTATTTTCTGTTTTCTTTTCTCTCTATTTTCTCTCTTCTACCTCTTTCTTTTTTTCTTTTCTTCTTTCTTAAACCCATAACATTTCGGTTTTTCGGCAACGAAAAATCGCAAACGTTACAGCTCACCTCATCATTTTACGCCAAGTGAGTACTAAGTAGGGCAAAGTACTTGATTACCCAAACCGAACCTTAGACACTACTTTTCTAAACATCCTACTGTAACGAGTGGGATTTTCGACCTCGAAGGTCGACATTAATACGTCCACTGTATCTACTGCCGAGCAATCGAAGGCCGGAAAACCGTACCGTTAGGTTAAAGAAGAGGTAGAATAGAAGAAGAAAGAAAGAAAAAGAAAACAGAAATAATAACAGAATCTCACAATCGCAGCGGAACAACGTATAATAGATAAATGAATATCTTTAAAACAAAGAACTATATCAGTTATTACATCACATCACATTACATTACATTATCAGAGTTTACAACAACAAACAGCGGAAAAGAAATACTTTATACTAGTTGATACGCTATGCCATCCATCTAGCTCCTAGAGCTCCACAGCATCTCCTGAATTCCAGAATGTCCTGATAACCTAACTCTAGACTGCCCGTGTTAAAATTGGTGGGTACCCAGAGTTTAGGAAGGAAACAATAAACTCCAAGTCAGTCGTGGGACTGGTGTGAGAACTTAAACAGTTTATCTTTAAAAATCAACAAAGAAATATTTTAAAACTAGATTCGCAATGCTTTTAGAAAATGAGACTACCATAAGGCCTCCCGCGCACACACACAATGCAAACGCAGAATCGGAGGAGATTTCTCCTTATGATAGTCAAACATGCTTGATACGCAAATTTTCTTTGATATTATTATTATAAGTGCAAAGTGTAGGAAAACATTTCGAAAGTAATGATATAAATCTTAGCCAGCATAGACATTTCACACTTATGTCAACTATAGCTACCATGTTCAATAGCAGGTTACCGCCACATTCCATGGCAGTTTATACAACTAAAACCGTACAGGGTTCGTATTGTTTCTTTGGATTTCCAACAAATGGTCAAGCCAAGGAACTTCCCATTGCCACATGGGTACGCCTCTAGAAAGATGCCCCGAGAACCTAACCGGATCTCTGCCAACACAAGGCCGGGTTACCCCTAACTGGGTAACTACTGACACGAATATGCCATCCCCCGGTCGCAACCGACCTAGATCCCGGGATTCACCAACAACCACAAAGTAATAAGTTTGCAGCAACAACATAGGTTAAGTATCAGGGCTCCATACCATAATACCACCTCTATCCAGAAGGAAATGACATACACTAAGGGGGCGCTGTCCCTTAATAACCTTGTTGCATCCTTCCTGTTTTGACCATTTTCGGGGTGTGAGGTCCGACGAAGTCTCGTCCACAAAGCTACGCTTTATACAAAAGCCACGCTTTGATCAACAAATGCTCAACAGCACTTCGTATGCCACATTACCAAATTGGGAATACATCACTAGTAACTATCAACTACATAACCTCTTAGCTCGTATGTCTCAGAGAAGGGTGTTAAGCTAAGAGAATAAATTCTCCGCCACAAACAGAAATATATTTGATAGAAACCAGCTTTACATCTCAAATTGTAACGTCAGACACACATCTACATAAGTCCGTTCCGGGATCGAACGGAACCGAAGGCACTTCCAAAGAAGCCCTTGCAATCCGGATATTCACTAATCATGACCGAATTTCCCATCACAAAGGTTGATAAAATCTCTATATCGGAGATCGGTCGATGCAGAGTCATTCGGCGGTAATCCTTCCGTTTTCGAAAATACCCGGTCTTCAACACCGGCCTTCAAATGCTATCCATTACGACATATCATTATTCGGAATGGGATTTAAGACACAAAGGTCCTCTCCCGGCTAAACCGAATAACGAGTGCTTATTTTTAAAAATAAGTGTAGCATTAAAATTCAAGTAAATCACCACAAATACCCATTAAAGGTAAATATTAATAGTCGGTTATTTAACTATCAAGGCCAACAAACAAATATTCAGCACCATAACAATCATTAGGGCCTTGTTATTAATGTTCCATAAATTAAATAACTAGCCAGATATTCACTTCAATTTATCTTTGAAAAGATACATTCTCTAAACCCTTTCAATTTCCACATTGGAAAACATTTTTAAATACTTATTCATTTTCAATTTATCTTTTAAAAGATAAAAACCCAAAACATTTCACTTCATATTGGGAAACATTTCCATACTTATTTAATAATAAGTAATTCACAAATCTATTTATTTTCAATACTTAGAAAATATTCAATATACTTAAATCACAATTAAGTATATATTTTATTCTTTAAGGAAAACATTCTCTTAAACACATTCATTTGAGTCAAAATGAATGTTGCGTAAAACATCGTTACGACAACCCAAAGACACTAGTATAGGGATTCGAGATTAAGTTAGATATATAAATCCCAATACTATATAAAACATTTCCTTTCAAAAATCATTTACTATAACAACGGTGTTATAGTCCACTATTTCCTTTTATTCCTCGAAAACGTCTATTTCAACAATGGATGTTGAAATCTATGGTTTCGATACTTAATATATTTTAAAACAACTTCAAATCGTTTTAATTCCATTTAAAAGATCACTTCCTACACATTTCTTTAATATATATTTCACTGTCCAAAATCGTGAATATACTTCGTTTGTCAATTTCAACACTTCTACATATTTTAATTTAAAGGACTATCCACTGTCCAAAATCGTGGATATATCTCCTTATAATAATTAACTTATCAAAATAGGTCGATTTCAGATTTCCATACTTATTCAACAATAAGTAATTTACAAATCTATAAATTTCATTCACTTATGAAATTCATTTATACTTCATTTTAACACTTATAAAAACTCGTTTATAATTCCAATATTTTGATTTATAAATATCAATTTTATAAATCTTTTATATAAACCGTTGATAAAAATTCAAAATCCCAATTTAGACTATTTTATAAATTCATTAACTCCATATTTCAAAATTCACCTTTTTAACTATATTTCTCAAAAATCGTAAATTTTATAACATTAAAATTTTAACGTTTATTTATTTAAAATAAATCAATTCCAAAATTCAATAAAACGTATACTTTCAAAAATCACTTTAAAAATCCTTTTAAATTCGAAATCGTCACTTTAAAAACCCTTTTAATTTTTCAAAATAGGCCCAATGCTGCAACAGCACTAAATAAAACAATCACGGCATCTAAAACATCATATATCATATGATAACAGAAAATATCGCAAATATCGGTAAAATAAATCCATATTGTCGAGGAATCCAGTTGGATCCCTCCAACCTGTTTCCCTGCATCCACAGATGTTAGCACAATACCAATTCCGTTCCAATGTGGAATATCATGGTATATGGGATTTAAAACAATATTATCTTCTATTATGCGGCGCAATAGGGTCTCATACGCTATATAATGCGGGAAAATCAACTCCAAGTACATATATAATGTAACGACCTAGAATTTTATTTAATTTAAATTTGAATATTTAATTAATTTAAAATATTAATAAGTGAAATTTATAAGTCGAATAAATTTTATTTCGAATAATTGGATTTAATTGAATAATTAAATCGATAATTTAATATGTGAAAATACAGAAATAATTGAAATTGGGTTAAATATGATTGAAAATGATTTGTAAAATTTTATTTTATCATGTTGAAGTTAGAATGATGTTATAGAACTTTTAAAATCGAATTTAAAGTTAATTTGTGAAAATTGAATATTTTAATATTTAATCGACTAGTGAAATTAGCCAATTTTTGAACAGTCTCAGAATTGGACGAAACTAGTTCCATTGGATCCATAATAGTTAGTTATTATCGGATTTCAATTTTCGTAGCAATCGGAGTTATCGTTTGACCGTAGCAGCTCGAAACGCATCGAAATTGTTTTTAATATTAATTTGGCGAGTTAAAATAGTCATTTTTCAAACAGTCTCGGATTTCGACGAAACCAGTTTCATCGGATCTGCAATGTAATATTATTGTAAGGTTTCCAATTTCGTGTCAATCGGATTTACCGTTTGTCCGGCGCAAGCTAAAACGCCTAGAAAATCGTTTAATCCGTTTAATTTTAAATCGAACGTTTATTTGCCATAACTCGCACAGATGACCGAATTAGCTTCCGAAACACATTCCATTGTGTTCGGAACGCGGGGTAAACCTTAGAAACGCCAACTGGCACGCTTCGTTTGGAGTTCGGAAAATCCGGGATGAATAGTGTCGCGCGAATTTTCTATATAAGCCCCCCCTCTTCATAAATTAAAAAAAAAAAAGCTAGGGTTTTGAACTGCAGCCGCCACCCTCTTCAACCTATGGCCGAAAATTATCAATCTTCTCCGCTTAATTTCTTTCAATCCATTCAGTATTTTTGAAAACTTTCAACTAGCAAATCGAAGAGCATGGAAGGGCTTTAGATCTATACGGTGATGATCGAGATTTGATTGTTGTAGGGGCTCGATTTTGGCCGTGTATATGCCACGTTCGCACGCGTTTCTGTGCGTGGGGAGGGGGCCGAGTTCCTTGATACTTGGGCCGAAGGTTGCTCGTGTTATGGACTTCAATATGGAGGTGGCTGATCAACTTTGAAACGCTCGTGGAGGGTGCAAAAATCAAACCCTAATTGTGATGGATGGGTTCGGCCGTGCGTATTGTTATCTGGAAGAAGAAGACACGCGCGTGGAAGATAATGCAGGGGACGGCTGTGATTTGGAAGCAATGGATCCAAGGGCTATGGTTCTATTTAGGTTTAGAAATAAAAATTGTTGTAAATTAATTATGTTTTATAATTCGTGTAACTTTGAAAAATCATATCTTTTTCATACGAGGTCGAAAATGCACGAAACCAGTTGCGTTGGAATCGTATGGACGAGCACTACGTATGGAATTGGATTAGAATCGTTTGGAGTTAGTGAGAATTTCGGGTAAAATTAAACGTCCGTTTAATTTTATTCGAAATAAATCGCTAAAACGAAATTGAAATCAAGGTGAGAACTTCTCACTCAATCGAATCGGTTTCGATTTTAATTTTAAATAGTTAGATTTAATATTCTTGAATGTATGTTTGAATGATGATTGTTATCTATTGATTGTTAAAATAGACATTATGCGCCGTTAGTAAGCGGTGGTTATTTATTAAAAACAAATACCGCGAATATTTCATAAACAGTGAAATTGGTATTATTTATGTACTTGGATTTGATTTCCCGCAGTATATAGCGGATGAGACCCTATTGCGCCGTCTATTAAGCGGATAATATTTTAAATCCCATATGCCACGATAATTTCGTACTGGAACGGAATTTGTATTGTGCTAACATCTTTGGATGCAGGAAAACAGGTTGGAGGGATCCAACTGGATTCCTCAACAGTATTTATTTAATTATGGATATTTTGATATTCGTTGATTATCATATCGATATATGATGTCATTGTTGTCGTGATTGACTATTTGGTATGTAGCATTATTGGGCCAAAATTTTGGAATTTTAAAAGGATTTTTAAAGTGATTTTTGAAGAGTATACGTTATAAAATATTTTTGGAATTGATTCCTTTTAAATAAATAAACGTATAAATTTTAATGTGATAAAAATTATGATTTTTGAGAAATACAGTTAAGGGTTGATTTTTGAGAAATATGGGTTGATGATTTTATAAAATAGTTTAAATCAGGATTTTTGAATTTATTGTAAAAAGTTTAAATATAGGATTTATGAAATTTGATTATTTTATAAATCAAAGAGAATGATGAAATTATAAAGGAGTTTAAAGACGTTTTAAAAGAATAATATAAATTGATCCATATAAAAGATTTATAAATGGATATTTGTAAATTAAAAATTTTGGAATTATAAAACGAGTTTTTTTAAGTGTTAGAATGAATTGTAAATGAATTTCATAAATGAATGAAATTCATAGAATTATAAACGGTGAAGTTATAAATGGAATTGTATAAGCATCAGGTTTATAAAATTTGTAAAGTTATTAAAGGAATAGATTTGGGTAAATAAATGAATCTTATAAGTTATAAGATTTAAAATTTGGGAAGTTAAAAAGAACGATTTTGTAAACAAATTGTAAGTGTTTAACTTATAATATGGACTTTTGGTTTATAATTGAGTTATAAACTGAAATAGGTTAATAAAGGAGATTTATAAAAGGAAGTAGTTATAAAATAAATAGAAATGGAATTTATAAACATTGTTTTATAAATCCGCAAACGACTTATTTTGATAAGTAAATTGTATAACTTATTAATGGAGTTATATTCACGTTTTAGACAGTGAATAATCCTTTAAAATAGAATGAATAGAAATGATGAAATTTGGTTAACGTAGTATATTCACGTTTTTTTGAAAAGTGAATAATATGTTAAATAAAATGTTTTGGATGTGATGTTTTAAATAGAATTAAAACGATCTAATGATGTTTTTAAATGTGTTGAGATTCGAAACCGTAGATTTCAACATTCATTGTTGAAATAGACGTTTTCGAGAAATAGAAGGAAATGGTGGACTATAACACTGTTGTTATAGTAAATGATTTCCAAAAGGAAATGTTTTGTATAGTATTGGGATTTATATATCTATTTTAATTTCGAATCCCTATACTAGCGATTTTGGGTTGTCGTAACGATGTTTTACGCAACATTCGTTTTGGCCCAAATAAATATGTCTAAGAGAATGATTTCCTTAAAGAATGAAATATATACTTAATCTCGATTTAAGTATATTAAATATTTTCCAAGTGTAGAAAATAAAAATATTTCTGAATTACTTATTAAATAAGTATGGAAATGTTTTCCAATAAGTGAATATTTTGAGAATTTATCTTTTTGAAGGTAAATTGAAAAAATGAATATTTGAAACCTATTGAAAATTGTATATCAGTAGATATTGTGAAATATAAATTCACTATGGAATTTATAAAAGAAAATGGAATTTGTTTAAAAATAAATATTGATTTATTTTTGAGGTGTTGAAATTATATATCTTGTAAAGATATTTTTGGGAAATAAATAATTTGGAAAATTATTTGGAATCTGGTGATGTTGTGCATATCCATTGATAGTTCAATAACCGACTATCAATATTTACCTTTGAATAGGTATTTGTTGTGATTTGTTTGAATTTGAATGCCACACTTATTTTTGAATAAGCGCTCACTATTCGGGTTAGCCGGGAAAGGACCTTGGGGTCGTATAACCCATTCCGAGTATGTGATACGTCATTATGGATTGCATTTGATGACCGGTGATGAAGACCGGATATTTGCGAGAGCGATAGGATGACCTGTCGATTGACTCTGCATCGAGTTGCTCCGGTATACAGTTCTCCATATGTGATGGGGAATCCGATCAGGATTGTGGATATCCAGATTGCAAGGACTTCTTTGTAAGTGCCTTCGGTTCTGTTCGAGCCCGGAACAGACTTGTATGGATTATATGTCTGACATTACAAATTGAGATATAAAGCTGATTTCTTTCAAATATATTTCTGTTGGTGGCGGAGAATTTATTCTCTTAGCTTAACACCCTTCTCTGAGACGTACAAGCTCAGAGGTTATGTAGTTGAAGGTTATCAGCGATATATTCCCAATTTGGTAATGTGACATGCTGAGTGTTGCTGTGAAATGATCATTGTTTAATCATTTATGATATGATCATTTGTTTGATCACTTATCTTTGTGATCATTTCTATGATCATTTGTTGACCCAAAGCACAGCTTTTGTATAAAGCGTGGCTTTGTGGACAAGACTTCGTCGAGCCTCACACCCCGGAATGGTCAAAACAGGAAAGATGCGGCAAGTTTATGAGGGGTAGCTCCCTTTAGGGTATGTGCATTTCCTTCTAGAAAAGGGTGGTATCATGGTATGGAGCCCAGATACATACTCATGTTGAAACACTTTATTATTATGGTGTGATGTTGATTACGAGCGCTCGGATAAAGGTCCCAAAGGACCGGTGTGACGACCGCCCATGACTCCCGCACCAAAACAAGAGAAAAGAGCGCTGAAGGGCGTGCCAGGCAGCCATGGACAGTAGTCAGGATAAAATAAAACAGCAACTCTATCGTACATCTCACAGCGCATGGGTAAAATACAATAGAGAAATATATAGTGAAGCTCCATAGCAGAAAATCATCATATAAGCATCATAGTAGTTTTATACAAACGTATGAATCATCCATACATCCAAGCCTCACTACATAACACTCAATCAGATACAACAGCGGAACACCCAGTACATATAGTAAGAAAACTAATATGCAAAGCCTCCTGCTCGTCTTCGTCATTCTCAGCGTAGATCTCTAAGAACAGCACCTGTCACCTGCTACCTAGTCTGCTCATCCCAACATGGATGAACAGCCCAAGGTAATAAGAGGAGACATAAAACCTTGAGTCAGACAAAGTCTTAGTGAGTAGTAAATCAACTATCAAGCATACCAAAAGAGCATAAGGAATAAAAGGAATAGGAACCAAACCATCCCACTCCACCTCTTCCTACAGTGATAGCCCCCAGACACACACTAAGGAAAAGCAAGCATAATATAGCAGATAATTAAAGTAAAGCAGTAATCACTCGAGTCAAGGGCGATGCTTTCCAAATACAAACCCCCAAGGCCTAAACCAAGATCAGATAAGCGCCCGGAAAATACCGCTCTTGAGACCGAATGATAATACAACCAAACATCCATGACTCTGGCTATCACTGTTACCTTTGCCATGATTTCACCGTTAATTGAATGACCACCTGTCAAGGGCTAATGGTAACCCTGGTTCTAGACATAACTCCGCACGTCGTCGCAGCCCGTGCCTAGGAATTTTCGCAACTACCCAGAGTACTAGCACGTCGTCGCAGCACGTGCTTGGAACGTCGTCGCAGCCCGTTCCAACGTACTCTTGCTTTGAGCATGCTAGAACCTTCAACAACGATAAGATCTCAGCCTCCTAGTCATCCTCCTCGACGACTATTTCCATAATAGCTCAAGCACCTCTCAAGCTAACCATTATCACCAACCCGGATCGCATCACCGAGTGATCAACATAACTTTGCACGTCGTCGCAGCACGTGCTTGGAACGTCATCATAACCTGTCCCATCTCAACATCACACTTTGCTTCATCGCATCATAGCAAAGTTCCATCACGATCTCATGCCTTGTCTCATCACATCATAGCAAAGACCATCATCATCGAATCCATCCATATGAGCTTCCACATCCGCTTCATATGTCACCGGCAGCTTTTACCATTCAAGAGCCTTTCCACTAAGCTTTTGAATCATCTCCAACCATCTTGTTCCAAATCAACCATTTGCTAACTTGAAACAATCTAATCAATCATACATCCAAACATTCAAGCATTCAAACAAGATCTAATGAGCAATATCAACTATAATGGCAATTTCGTAAATAAATGAGCATAAGTCTAACATGCAGAATCATAGGTTTTTAGCATAGATCTATCAAATATAAAACATGGGTTTTGTCTCTAATACTTGATAAATGAACATGCATAAGTAAGCATCTTCACAAACAATGAATCTACACTTGGATCTAAGGAAAATGCACAAAATCACTATCTCCAACACTCCAACAAACCACCAATCCAATATACTCCTTTGGGTCCGCGTGAGAGATAACTACCACTCTCCAAATCACTCAAACACCTCAAAAACTAAACACTTCAGATCTGGACAGCGAAGATCAAGGCTTGATCCGGCGAAATCTCACTTCAATCGATGAAATCTAGCTTCGTTGGATGAAGATCTTCAACTTTGGCCCTTGAATCTTTGATCTCGATCTTCGATCTTGGATGGATGTTAGAACTAGATTGAAATGAAGAAAAGAAGACGAAGAAATGTTGTAGTCGAGCTCTCAAAATGGCAGCACTTCGTCGCTTCAAAAACCGGTGCCAAAAAGTGAGCCAAACCCCTCTATTTATAGGCTGAAACCACTATGAGTCGTCGCCCCTTAGGTCGTTGCCGACCCACCCCTTGAGTCGTCCCCGACTCATCATCAATAGCCGACTCAACAATACACACACGACTCAGCTATAATGCCGACTCACGACTCAACAGAGACTCCGACCCAACAACTCACTCTTATGGCCGACCTAACCCCTAGCCGACCTAAGCCTCTACCGACTCAACGAAGCCACAACCTATCCCTAAGTCGTTCATACGACTCAGCGACTTACCATGAGTCGTTCAACGACCTAACTAGTATGCGACTCATCGCCCCAGCTACCTAACGACTTACGACTCATAGCATACACGACTCAAAACACCTTACGACCTATGACTTCGACCATACGCCTCAACTTACTATCCTATAAGTCGTTTACCACTGAGTCGGCCCAAACCTTAACTCGGCAACCTTTTAGGTCGTTAGCTCCTGAATCAAACACTCCTATGACCCATTCACTCCTTGAGTCGGTCATGTTATGAGTCGGCTACTCCCATGACTCGGCCATACCTTAAGCCGCTACCTCTATGAGTCGGCCACCCTATGAGTCGCCTAAATTCCTTGAGTCGGTCCCCTATGAGTCGTCTACGACTCAAGACTCAAACTCCCATGACCCGTTAACGACTCAAAGCCTTGCTTACTCAATCACGAGGTAACTTCCTAACCGACTCAGGCTAGAGATAACACAAACAACACTAACGACTTGTAAATTCTACGATTTATCGACACGTAAAATACGGGTCGTTACATTCTCTCCCCCTTAGGAATTTCGCCCCCGAAATTCCAAGCAATCAACAGCAATCAAAATTATCCCGCATGCCTATCATCCACAGCAATCAACAAACCATGCATCCAATTCTAGCCTAGCATGCAGAATTCTAAGACTTAGAACAAGCTACAAATTCATGAGATGTCACGACACTTTAGGGCCATACCTCGAAGAGTTCTGGATGAGCTGCCTTCATCCTCTCTTCCTCCTCCCACGTACAGTCGTTAACATCATCACTCCATTGTATCTTGAGCAACGTAATCGTCTTCCTCCTAAGCTGTTTCGTATCGGTTTCAACAATACGAAGCGGCTTACGAGGTCTTCTAAACACTGGATCAACCTCCAAGTCTTCACAGCTATCAGCAGAAACCACCGTAGTTGGGTCATGCACATACTTCCGTAGATAAGATACATGAAAAACATTGTGCACACCCGCCATCTTTTCTGGTAACTCCAATCTATAAGCGAGCTTTCCAATTCGCTCGATAATCGGGAATGGTCCCACAAATCTCGGAGTCAATTTCCCTTTCTTCCCGAATCTAATAACACTCTTCAAAGGAGAAATCTTCACAAAAACCATATCACCTACGTCGAATTCCAAATCCTTTCGACGATTATCGGCATAACTCTTCTGACGATCTTGGGCTGCTTTCATTCGTTGCCGAATGATCTCTATACAATCCGAAGTCTGTCGAATCATCTCTGGCCCAAGTATCAGCTTTTCTCCAGTTTCCAACCAACATGTCGGAGAGTTACACGGTCTTCCATATAATGCCTCATATGGCGCCATTCCAATACTCGACTGATAACTGTTATTATATGCAAATTCCACCAAATGAAGATGATCTTCCCATGATCCTCCGAAGTCCAAGACACATGCTCTCAAGAGATCTTCCAAAACTCGGTTGACTCTCTTAGTCTGACCATCTGTTTGAGGGTGATAAGTTGTACTCAAACATAACTTGGTTCCCAAAACTTCCTGGAAGCTCTTCCAAAATCCACTAGTGAACAAAGGGTCTCGATCCCTCACTATACTCTTCGGAATACCATGGAATCGAACTATCCACTTAACATACAATTCAGCCAACTTCGATGCAGTCCTAGTTGATCGAACAGGAATGAACCTTGCACTCTTTGTCAAACGATCTACTATGACCCAAATCCCTTCATTCCCTGCCCTGGTTCTAGGTAGACCATCGATAAAATCCATCGACACTTGCTCCCACTTCCATGTAGGAACCTCTAACGGCTGAAGTAATTTACTGGGCTTCTTCTGCTCAGCTTTCACCAACTGGCAGTTCACACACTTGGAAATAAAATTTCCAATATCCTTCTTCATGCCTTCCCAGTAGTAAGTTCTCTTCATATCCCGATACATCTTATTTCCACCTGGATGAATCGTCAACTTCGAGTGATGACTTTCCCTTAGAACTTCATCTCTCAATCCATCTATATCGGGAACAACCAGTCGTCCTTGCTTCCGAAGCCGACCCTCTCGGTCGATCTCAAATCCTTTATCCTTCTCTGGTTCCAATCCAGATTCCAAACCACGGATAATCCTGACAAGCTTATCGTCTTGCTTTTGGCTCTCGCCAATCCTTTCCACAAGAGTAGGTCTTATCGATAAGTTTGCCAACACCTCAGGTTCCAATTCACATCTAGGCCTGTAGTCAAACTCAGCCAAATACTCGAGACTCTTCCACTCCGAAAACATGGCTCCCAATCCTGCATGTCTTCGACTTAACGCATCTGCCACTGCGTTTCCTTTTCCCGGAGTATAGGCTATACCAAAATCATATGATGCTAGGAACTCTAGCCATTTTGCTGTCGAAGATTCAAATCCTTTTGGGAGAACAGATACTTCAACGACTTATGATCCGTAAACAACTCAAATCGAACTCCCAATAGGTAATGTCTCCATATCTTCAAAGCAAACACAATCGCTGCTAACTCTAAATCATGAGTCGGATAATTTCTTTCATGCGGCTTCAGTTGTCGACTAGCATACGCAACAACTTTATCCTTTTGCATTAGCACTGCTCCAAGTCCAGTGCCACATGCGTCGGTGTAAACCACCATCTCATCATTCCCACTAGGAATAGTCAAAACAGGAGCACTCGTCAGTCGCTCTTTCAGGATTACGAAAGCTTGCTCACACTTATCATCCCATCTGAACACTTGGTTCTTTTTCGTCAATCCTGTCAACGGTGCAGCTATCTTGGAAAAGTCTTTAATAAACCGACGATAATATCCTGCTAATCCAAGAAAACTTCTTACATCAGATGCATTCTTAGGTCTAACCCAATCCTGGATTGCTGCCACCTTAGCGGGATCAACCGCTATTCCATTTCCCGAGATAACATGGCCTAAGAACCTCACTTCACTCTTCCAGAAGTGACACTTCGAAAACTTAGCCTTCAGCTGATGTTTCCGTAAGATCCCCAAAACAATCCTCAAGTGTGTCTTGTGCTCTTCCTCAGTTCTGGAATAAATCAGAATATCATCCGCGAACACAAGCACGAACTTATTCAACTGATCTCTGAACACTCTATTCATAAGATCCACAAAATATGCTGGTGCATTAGTCAATCCAAACGGCATTACCAGCCACTCATAAAAACCGGATGGTGTCCTGAAAGCAGTCTTTGGCACACTATCCTTCGCCACTCTCAACTGGTGAAATCCCGTTGCCAAATCCATCTGAGAAAACACCTTAGCCTCGTGAAGCTGATCAAACAAGTCATCTATCCTCGGCAATGGATACTTGTTCTTCTTAGTCAACTTATTTAGCTCACGATAATCCACACACAACCTCAACGATCCATCCGCTTTGGTTGCGAACACAACTGGTGCACCCCATTCGGACACACTTCTCCGAATGAATCCTTTCTGCAAAAGGTCATCAACCTACACCCTCAACTCTAGCTGCTCCCTAGGCGCCATCCGCCTAAGAGGCATCACAACAGGTCTGGCTCCCTCAACTAGATCGATACAAAACTCGATCTCCCTATGCGGCGGCAACCCTTTGACTTTGTCAAAGACATCCTCGAATCCATTCACAATAGGCACTGATGACAGTCCATCCCGTGGAACAACCAGCGAATACATGAAGCTCATGAAGACGCCTTCCTTATGCTTACATCGTATCACAACCTTTCGCCCTTCCACATTCCCGACTGTCACCTCCAGCCCCTCACAATCAATCCTAGCCGCATACTTCCTAAGCCATTCCATACCCAAAATAATTCTGAACCCCGCAAAGTTCAGAACAAAGCAATCACAAACAAACGAGCAATCATGACTCGACACAACTAGACCACGGCATATCATACACAAACATGACGAACCCCCAACTGGATTAGTCACAACCAATGGACAATCAACAATATCTGGTCTCAAACCTAACCGGTCTACCAAATCATTACAAACAAAAGAATGCGACGCTCCAGTATCAAACAACACTCTAACTGGAACACCACAAATAGAAAGAGTACCTTGAACCACCACACTCTTCCCCTTCTCTTCAGCAGTAGGAGCTTTTGAAGATGACGGCACAGCTCCCAAAGCATAAGCTTGCACAACCTGCCTGTCCTTCCTCGGTTATGGACAGTCCTTCCTGAAATGCCCTGGTTTATCACAGTTGTGGCATTTCGCCGGCGCCTTTGGATTCCTACAATCCTTGGAGAGATGGCCCTTCTGCTGGCAATTATAACAAGTCACTTCGCCCTTCGGCTTCTTCTGGCCATCCCTACCCCTCTGTTGCTGCTGCTTCCTCTTCTTGTTGCCACTCTGCTGTGGTCTAGATCCTTCCCCGGTTACAGCCACAACAGAACTTTCCTTAGGAAACAGACTCTCATGCCTAAGGGCTTTCTCCACAAGCTTCTCAAATGGATCGTCCAAATGATCTACTAACTGCCTCCCAAGATAAGCATCCAAACCGGTCACAAACTTCTCGTTCTTCTGGTAGGGAGAATCAATATACGATCTGGCATACTTGGACAAGGCTTCGAACTCGGAAATATACTCAAGAACTAGTCTCCCACCTTGCTTGAGCTCTACAAACCTCTTGAACAAAACAGACTTCTGAGCCGTAGAGATGAACTTAGCTTCAAATCTAACTTGGAATTGCTCCCAAGTAATCTCTTCTTCTGGTGTATCGATGGTGATAGAATTCCACCAATCAGCAGCTCTTCCCTGAAGCTGTCTCGATGCAAGCTTTCTCTTGGTTGCATCCTCAATCCCTAAGTCACCAAAGATCCTTCGACAAGCATCAATCCATCTCTGCACTTCAATAGTCGACTCTGTCCCCAAGAAAGCTTTTCCTCCAAGAGAAGTATAATCCTTGCAAAGCTTAGCAAAATCCACCGGTCTTGGAGCTTGGACTTGAACTCCCACATCCACTGATGATCCTGAAGCTGGTATCCTTCTCATGATCGAAGTCATCATCGCTTCGAACATAGTTCCATAATCAACAGCCCCTTCAGTAGCACGGCCTTCCCTTGCAGCTGGTCTCCCTCTTCGACTCATCCTTAATATCTGTAATAAGAATGATTAGAACACCTTAAGAAACAACTGCATAAGGAGTTCAAATCCTTCTAAACTACTATATTATATATAGTAATCACCCATCAAAATACAATTACGTCTCTCATACGTACTACGTCAGCGAGCGTTGGCTAAAATCGATTAACCTGGCTCTGATACCAAAATGTGACGACCGCCCATGACTCCCGCACCAAAACAAGAGAAAAGAGCGCTGAAGGGCGTGCCAGGCAGCCATGGACAGTAGTCAGGATAAAATAAAACAGCAACTCTATCGTACATCTCACAGCGCATGGGTAAAATACAATAGAGAAATATATAGTGAAGCTCCATAGCAGAAAATCATCATATAAGCATCATAGTAGTTTTATACAAACGTATGAATCATCCATACATCCAAGCCTCACTACATAACACTCAATCAGATACAACAGCGGAACACCCAGTACATATAGTAAGAAAACTAATATGCAAAGCCTCCTGCTCGTCTTCGTCATTCTCAGCGTAGATCTCTAAGAACAGCACCTGTCACCTGCTACCTAGTCTGCTCATCCCAACATGGATGAACAGCCCAAGGTAATAAGAGGAGACATAAAACCTTGAGTCAGACAAAGTCTTAGTGAGTAGTAAATCAACTATCAAGCATACCAAAAGAGCATAAGGAATAAAAGGAATAGGAACCAAACCATCCCACTCCACCTCTTCCTACAGTGATAGCCCCCAGACACACACTAAGGAAAAGCAAGCATAATATAGCAGATAATTAAAGTAAAGCAGTAATCACTCGAGTCAAGGGCGATGCTTTCCAAATACAAACCCCCAAGGCCTAAACCAAGATCAGATAAGCGCCCGGAAAATACCGCTCTTGAGACCGAATGATAATACAACCAAACATCCATGACTCTGGCTATCACTGTTACCTTTGCCATGATTTCACCGTTAATTGAATGACCACCTGTCAAGGGCTAATGGTAACCCTGGTTCTAGACATAACTCCGCACGTCGTCGCAGCCCGTGCCTAGGAATTTTCGCAACTACCCAGAGTACTAGCACGTCGTCGCAGCACGTGCTTGGAACGTCGTCGCAGCCCGTTCCAACGTACTCTTGCTTTGAGCATGCTAGAACCTTCAACAACGATAAGATCTCAGCCTCCTAGTCATCCTCCTCGACGACTATTTCCATAATAGCTCAAGCACCTCTCAAGCTAACCATTATCACCAACCCGGATCGCATCACCGAGTGATCAACATAACTTTGCACGTCGTCGCAGCACGTGCTTGGAACGTCATCATAACCTGTCCCATCTCAACATCACACTTTGCTTCATCGCATCATAGAAAAGTTCCATCAGGATCTCATGCCTTGTCTCATCACATCATAGCAAAGACCATCATCATCAAATCCATCCATATGAGCTTCCACATCCGCTTCATATGTCACCGGCAGCTTTTACCATTCAAGAGCCTTTCCACTTAGCTTTTGAATCATCTCCAACCATCTTGTTCCAAATCAACCATTTGCTAACTTGAAACAATCTAATCAATCATACATCCAAACATTCAAGCATTCAAACAAGATCTAATGAGCAATATCAACTATAATGGCAATTTCGTAAATAAATGAGCATAAGTCTAACATGCAGAATCATAGGTTTTTAGCATAGATCTATCAAATATAAAACATGGGTTTTGTCTCTAATACTTGATAAATGAACATGCATAAGGAAGCATCTTCACAAACAATGAATCTACACTTGGATCTAAGGAAAATGCACAAAATCACTATCTCCAACACTCCAACAAACCACCAATCCAATATACTCCTTTGGGTCCGCGTGAGAGATAACTACCACTCACCAAATCACTCAAACACCTCAAAAACTAAACACTTCAGATCTGGACAGCGAAGATCAAGGCTTGATCCGGCGAAATCTCACTTCAATCGATGAAATCTAGCTTCGTTGGATGAAGATCTTCAACTTTGGCCCTTGAATCTTTGATCTCGATCTTCGATCTTGGATGGATGTTAGAACTAGATTGAAATGAAGAAAAGAAGACGAAGAAATGTTGTAGTCGAGCTCTCAAAATGGCAGCACTTCGTCGCTTCAAAAACCGGTGCCAAAAAGTGAGCCAAACCCCTCTATTTATAGGCTGAAACCACTATGAGTCGTCGCCCCTTAGGTCGTTGCCGACCCACCCCTTGAGTCGTCCCCGACTCATCATCAATAGCCGACTCAACAATACACACACGACTCAGCTATAATGCCGACTCACGACTCAACAGAGACTCCGACCCAACAACTCACTCTTATGGCCGACCTAACCCCTAGCCGACCTAAGCCTCTACCGACTCAACGAAGCCACAACCTATCCCTAAGTCGTTCATACGACTCAGCGACTTACCATGAGTCGTTCAACGACCTAACTAGTATGCGACTCATCGCCCCAGCTACCTAACGACTTACGAATCATAGCATACACGACTCAAAACACCTTACGACCTATGACTTCGACCATACGCCTCAACTTACTATCCTATAAGTCGTTTACCACTGAGTCGGCCCAAACCTTAACTCGGCAACCTTTTAGGTCGTTAGCTCCTGAATCAAACACTCCTATGACCCATTCACTCCTTGAGTCGGTCATGTTATGAGTCGGCTACTCCCATGACTCGGCCATACCTTAAGCCGCTACCTCTATGAGTCGGCCACCCTATGAGTCGCCTAAATTCCTTGAGTCGGTCCCCTATGAGTCGTCTACGACTCAAGACTCAAACTCCCATGACCCGTTAACGACTCAAAGCCTTGCTTACTCAATCACGAGGTAACTTCCTAACCGACTCAGGCTAGAGATAACACAAACAACACTAACGACTTGTAAATTCTACGATTTATCGACACGTAAAATACGGGTCGTTACAACCGGGGGATGGCATACTCGTGTCAGTAGTTACCCAGTTAGGGGTAACCCGGCCTTGTGTTGGCAGAGATCCGGTTAGGTTCTCGGGGACGTCCTTCCAGAGGCGTTCTCATGTGGCAATGGGAAGTTCCTTGGCTTGACCATTCGTTGGAAATCCAAAGAAACAATACGATCTTGTACGGTATTAGTTGTAGAACCTATCATTCACTTATGGTGGCGCCCCACTGTTTGGATGGTAGCTATAGTGGGCATAAGTGCGGAATGCCTACGCTGGCTAAGATTTATATTCTACTTTCGAAATCGTTTTATACACTATGCACTAGTAATAATATCAAATGTTCTTTTTTAATGCGTATCAAGCATCTTTGACTATCATAAGGAGAAATCTCCTCCGATTCTGCGTTTACATTGTGTGTGTGCGGGAGGCCTTATGGTAGTCTCATTTTTAAAAGCATTGCGAATTGACTTTAAAAATATTCCTCTATTTTGATTTTTAAGAAAAATAAACTGTTTTAGTTCTCCCACCAGTCACATGACTGACTCGGAGTTTATTGTTTTCCTTCCTAAACTCTGGGTGCCCACCAATTTCCACACGGGCAGTCAAGAGTTAAGGTTTATCAGGATATTCTGGAATTCAGGAGTTGCTGGAGGCAAGCTTGATGGCACGGCGTATTACTAGTATATAGTATTTCTTTTCCGCTGTTTGTTGTTGTTTGTTGTTGTACACTCTGATGTAATGAAATGAAATGTAATAACTGATATAGTTCTTTATTTAAAGATTATTCATTTATTATTATATGTTGTTCCGCTGCGATTGTGAGACTCTGATGTTGTTCTGTTGTTTTTTTCTGTTTCGTTCTATTTTCTTTCCGTTCTATTTTCTATCTTTTTCTCTCTTCTTCTATGTTTTTCTTTTTCTTAAACAATGATAATTCGTATTTCTGTTCATCTTGAGTTAATCTATGGAGATTAGTGTATATTCAAGGAGTACGGATTTGCGGGTCCTCACATATAATACCAATTCCACATCGAGGTGAAATATCTCGGTATATGTGTTTAATAAATAACATGCGTTTAATATACGGCGTATAGGGTCTATTTAAAACAACAGATAATAATTTATCATTCAATCAAAAAATCAAGCAATTTTAAATCTAACTATTGAAAATTTAAATCGAAACAGATTCGATTGAGTGAGAAGTTCTCACCTTGTTTCAAATACAGTTGAAGTGTTTTATTTCGAATAAAATTAAACGCGCGTTTAATTTTACACAAAATTTTCACTAGCTCCAATCGATTCCAATCCAGCTCCATCGTGTAGTGCTCGTCAATACGAAGCCAACGCAATTCGTTTCGTCAAATTCCGACCTCGTACGAAAGAGTTGCAGCATTTTAAAATTTATACCAATTTTAAATATAATAATTAATCAATTTCTTTTTATATTTTAACCCCAAATTGATCTCGGCCGTGCATTCCAGGAGATGAATCGTGGTCATGCGCATCTATCTCTTCCCCATCAGGTAAATGCGACCGAAGAACCCAATAGGCCGCCCTCCTTCATCAATTATCGAGCCAGCCTGGACGAGCTATGCGACGATCAAGCAGCGCCACTTCGAAGCACCTCACACGAGCTACCCACGGCCGAAACATGGTGGAGCTCGGTCGCCACTTGACCTCAAAAATCGTGCACGACGATGGCCCACTCTTGGCCATTTTTTGGCTTCAAACGTTGACGATGACTGAGATCCACCGTTGGATATGCTCGCCGTGAAGAGCTCTTCAACTTTCATTGAGAAAGATTTCGAAATCAAAGCTTGGATTGAGAGATTTTTGAGGGGAAATGAAACTCAATTTGGGCCATTGGAGGTTGGAGGTGGCGGCTGAAGTAAATTAGGGTTATGGTTTGATGTTTTGTTGCAAATTAGAAATTCTGAGCCCTTTTACAGAAAATTGCCAAAACACTATTCATCTGAAATTTTCCAAACTCCAAACGAAGCATGCCGGCTGACGTTTCTAGGGTTTTACCTACGTTTCTTACACAATGGAACATGTTTTGGAAGTTAATTTGATCATATGTGCGAGTTACAGAAATAAACGATCAAATTTTAATTAAATCGGTTAAACTAATTTCTATGCGTTTTGGCTTGCCCCGGACAAACCTTAAGTCTGATTGACACGAAATTTGAAACTATACAATAATATAAAATTACGGATCCGATGAAACTAGTTTTGTCGAAATCCGAGACTATTTGAAAAATGGCTATTTTAAGACGTCAATTAAATATTAAAATATTCAATTTCCGCAAATTAACTTTTAATTCAATTTTAAAAGTTCTATAACATCATTCTAACTCCAATATGGTATGATATAACTTTACAAATCAATTTTAATCACATTAAACCTAATTTCCAATTATTTCTGTAATTTCAAACATTAAATTATTGATTTAATTATCCAGTTAAACCCAGATATTCAAAATAAATCTATTTAACTTACAAATTTTACTTGTGAATATTTAAAATCAATTAAATATACGAATTTCAAATGACAGAAATTCTGGGTCGTTACAAACTTCCTCCCTTAAAAGAATTTCGTCCTCGACATTACCAAGTAAGACAAAGTTACAGAATCCATTCAAATTAGATTTCAAATTCACTTAAGTGTTTAACTTTTCCAAAATCCAATAGTTAAACTTCTTATAAAAACTGTACTAAGTTTTCAAATCATATTTAGTTATCTTTTCAAAACCAACTAATATCGTTTAACTTTTCATTCCAGAATCAAAGTTATAGTTTCCAAAATTTTCCAATTTTCTCAAAAATATTCTAATGCCTTAAATTTTCAAAAAAAATCGCCATAGCCTCCTTTGCGCGGCTCGATATATATATCACAAATATACATCTCATCAAGTAATGAGGCATCCCGCAAGGAAAGAAGTGTAAAAGTACGATATGTAATCCGAGATATGTACCTTATATATTATTAGCGAGCATATACAGCTAATATAGCGCGGAAGCGAGCTCCAAATGTGAAGCAAGCACAATACACACCTACTAAACACTCAACAACAATGAGAAACATGCATATATGAAAATAATGTCATTGTACAACATATACCAACAACAATATATGCCAATATAGCAAAAGCAACAAAAGCAACAAATCCAACCATTAACCAACTAGCATTCAACTAACATCCATAACCAAATCAATACACTTGCACTTCTCATTAATATTCAATGAATTGGTTTTCCTATTTAAATCACATTTGATTTCATTAACACTGGATGATTTACTAACATTCATTTATTCATATTCAATTAGTTTACATTCACTAATTCATATTCAAGTTGGTTCACTTCCAAATTCAAATCAAATTTCATAGCTTCCAATTTTTATCAATTCAACTTCATTAGCTTCTAATGAATTAACACTTACATTCATTATTCTATATCAATTCATTTACATTCGATTGATTTATTAATTCAATTGCTAGTTCATTTTACCATATAAAGTTGAATTTCATTTATATAACTCAAGTTCATATTCATCACTTTATTTATTTACTTCGATACCAAAATCAACTTCATTCAACATTACTCAAGTTATATTCCATCTCAAACATCATTTGTTTAACTTAACTTAAATTTCCACTTATAAATCCAATTCAAATTCCAATTCTAAAGTAAATTCTATTTAACCTTTACCGAAGTCAAATTTCGTCATTTATTCAAATTCATATCTCGCTTTGCTTAAAAAAATTGTTTAACTATTTTATCATTAGGTTTCACTTACATTTTCACTTAATAAGTTATACAACTTATATATTTATAAACTTCCAAATCCATTAACTTTACCAAAGCTAAATTTATTATCTCATATTATAAGTTCAAAGCTTGCTTCACTTATATTCAACAACTACAACTTGGATTTAATTTCAAATTTGTTTATCACAACAAAACTTAAATTTTCAATTTACTATTATAGCAAATCCATCACACAGAAACTCGAAAATGATACTAATGATGTTGCAGTCATCACCCTTATTATTTCCCAACAACAGTAGTGAATTCAGCGCTTAATATTCTTTCAAAATTTTCCTTTTATTCATAAATCACATTTATAAATCTTTTTCTTATATAATTTCACTATTTTCTCTTTACTTATATAAGATCATTTCACAATTGTAAATCATATTAATTATAATTCCATACTTATAATTCTTTGCTTATACAATTTATTCTTTTACAATTGTTTTTATTTAGATTATTCAAACATCTTTTCATTAACTTATATATATTCTTACATTTTCAACAACCAAACAATCAATTTATATACACTTTAATAATTTCCTGAAAAATTATTTACTTTATTTATAAAATATAATCGAGGTAAAATTATTTCATTTACCCTATTAAAAACGATATCGTGTCAAATTGGTCTGTACAAGTGTTTAGAGATTCCTATCAACAACGTTAATTACTCGTATTGACCAGAATCCATATACCACTCAACAAACCAATCATCACAATATGAAACAATTTATATTCACTAACAAGTACGCTCTTATAGCTATTATTACACTCACACTCATTCTAGAGTACTGCTGACTCTATCTCTAATGAGTAATTCCCAACAGAGCCAAGGTTGTCACTTAACCAAAAGCTCTGATACCAAATGTAAGACTCGAGGCAGTAGCGACCGGTAGGCTTTGCAACCATCCCAGACCCACTGTGGCAACAAGTGGCACCTGAAAATTGCTTTTACAGCCAGCCTTTCGACTGTCACGGGTTACGCCTAACCAACCCCATAAAGAGGACATGTGGGGGTAAGAGTCTCTCGTTCGCCACCTAACCGCGAAGCGAGAACCCCCCATCACATTTCACTAAGACAAGCAAGTCTCGTCCACAAAGCTACGCTTTATACAAAAGCCACGCTTTGACCAACAAATGCTCAACTGCACTTCGTATGCCACATTACCAAATTGGGAATATATCACTAGTAACTATCAACTACATAACCTCTGAGCTCGTACGTCTCAGAGAAGGGTGTTAAGCTAAGATAATAAATTCTCCGCCGACAACAGAAATATATTTGATAGAAACTAGCTTTACATCTCAAATTGTAACGTCAGACACACATCTATACAAATCTGTTCCGGGATCGAACGGAACCGAAGGCACTTCCAAAGAAGCCCTTGCAATCCGGATATTCACTAATCACGACCGGATTTCCCATCAAAAAGGGTGATAAAATCTCTATATCATAGATCAGCCGATGCAGAGTCATTCGACGGTAGTCCTTCCATTTTCGAAAATACCCGGTCTTCAACACCGGTCTTCAAATGCTATCCATTACGACATATCATTATTCGGAATGGGATTTATGACACAAAGGTCCTCTCCCGGCTAAACCGAATAACGAGCGCTTATTTTTAAAAATAAGTGTAGCATTCAAATTCAAGCAAATCACCACAAATATCCATTAAAGGTAAATATTGATAGTCGGTTATTTAACTATCAAGGCCAACAAACAAATATTCAGCACCATAACAATCACTAGGCCCTTGTTATTAATCTTCCATAAATTAAATAACTTGCCAGATATTCACTTCAATTTATCTTTGAAAAGATACATTTTCTAAACCCTTTCAATTACTACATTGGAAAACGTTTTCAAATACTTATCCATTTTCAATTTATCTTTTAAAAGATAAAAACCCAAAACATTTCAACTTCATATTGGAAAACATTTCCATACTTATTTAACAATAAGTAATTCACAAATCTATTTATTTTCAATACTTAGAAAATATTCAATATACTTAAATCACAATTAAGTATATATTTTATTCTTTAAGGAAAACATTCTCTTAAACACATTCATTTGAGTCAAAACGAATGTTGCGTAAAACATCGTTACGACAACCCAAAAACACTAGTATAGAGATTCGAGATTAAGATAGATATATAAATCCCAATACTATATAAAACATTTCCTTTCGAAAATCATTTACTATAACAACAGTGTTATAGTCCACTATTTCCTTTTATTCCTCGAAAACGTCTAATTCAACAATGAATGTTGAAATCTATGGTTTCGATACTTAATACATTTTAGAACAACTTTAAATCGTTTTAATTCCATTTAAAAGATCACTTCCTACACATTTCTTTAATATATCATTCACTGTACAAAATCGTGAATATACTTCGTTTGTCAATTTCAACACTTCTACATATTTTAATTTAAAGGATTATCCACTGCCCAAAATCGTGGATATATCTCCTTATAATAATTAACTTATCAAAATAAGTCGATTTCAGATTTCCATACTTATTCAACAATAAGTAATTCACAAAGCTATAAATTTCATTCACTTATGAAATTCATTTATACTTCATTTTAACACTTATAAAAACTCGTTTTATAATTCCAATACTTTGGTTTATAAATATCAATTTTATAAATCTTTTATATAAACCGTTCATAAAAGTTCAAAATCTCAATTTAAACTATTTTATAAATTCATTAACTCCATATTTCAATAATCACCTTTTTAACAATATTTCTCGAAAATCATAAATTTTATAACATTAAAATTTTAACATTTATTTATTTAAAATAAAATAATTCTAAAATTCAACAAAACGTATACTTTCAAAAATCACTTTAAAATTCCTTTTAAATTCGAAATCGTCACTTTAAAAACCCTTTTAATTTTTCAAAATAGGCCCAATGCTGCAACAGCACTAAATAAAACAATCACGGCATCCAAAACATCATATATCATGTGATAACGGAATATATCACAAATATCTGTAAAATAAATCCATACTGTCGAAGAATCCAGTTGGATCCCTCCAACCTGTTTCCCTACATCCACAGATGTTAGCACAATACCAATTCCGTTCCAATATGGAATATCATGGTATATGGTACTTAAAAAAATATTATCCGCTATTATGCGGTGCAATAGGGTCTCATCTTCTATATAATGCGGGAAAATCAACTCCACGTACATATATAATACCAATTCCACATCGAGGTGAAATATCGCGGTATATGAGTTTAATAAATTATATCCGCTTAATATATGGCGTATTGGGTCTACTTTAAACAACAGAAAATAATTTATCATTCAATCAAAATCAAGCAATTTTAAATCTAACTATTTAAAATTTAAATCGAAACAGATTCGATTGAGTGTGAAGTTCTCACCTTGTTTCAAATACAGTTGCAGTGTTTTATTTCGAATAAAATTAAACGCGCGTTTAATTTTACCTAAAATTTTCACTAGCTCCAATCGATTCCACTCTAGCTCCACCGCGTAGTGCTCGTCAATACGAAGCCAACGCAATTCGTTTCGTCAAATTCCGACCTCGTACGAAAGAGTTGCAGCATTTCAAAGTTTATACGAATTTTAAATATAATAATTAATCAATTTCTTTTTATATTTTAACCTCAAATTGATCTCAGCCGTGCATTCCAGGAGATGAACCATGGCCGTGCGCATCTATCTCTTCCCTATCAGGTAAACGCGACCGAAGAACCCAATAGGCCGCCCACCTTCATCAATTATCGAGCCACCCTGGACAAGCTATGCGACGATCAAGCAGCGCCACTTCGAAGCACCTCGCACGAGCTACCCACGGCCGAAACATGGTGGAGATTGGTCGCCCCTTGACCTCAAAAATCGTGCACGACGACGGCCACTCTTGGCCATTTTCTGGCTTCAAACGTTGATGATGACTGAGATCCACCGTTGGATATGCTCGCCGTGAAGAGCTCTTCAACTTTCATTTAGAAAGATTTCGAAATCAAAGCTTGGATTGAGAGATTTTTGAGGGGAAATGAAACTCAATTTCGGCCATTGGAGGTTGGAGGTGGGGACTGAAGTAAATTAGGGTTTGGGTTTGATGCTTTGTTGCAAATTAGAAATTCTGAGCCCTTTTATAGAAAATTGCCAAAACACTATTCATCCGAAATTTTCCGAACTCCAAACGAAGCGTGCCGGCTGACGTTTCTAGGGTTTTACCTACGGTTCGAACACAATGGAACGTGTTTCGGAAGCTAATTTGATCATATGTGCGAGTTACGGAAATAAACGATCAAATTTAAATTAAATCGATTAAACTAATTTCTATGCGTTTTGGCTTGCTTCGGACAAACCGTAAGTCTGATTAACATGAAATTTGAAACCATACAATAATTTAACATTACGGATCCGATGAAACTGGTTTCGTCGAAATCCGAGACTGTTTGAAAAATAGCTATTTTAACTCGTCAATTAAATATTAAAATATTCAATTTCCGCAAATTAACTTTTAATTCAATTTTAAAAGTTCTATAACATCATTCTAACTCCAATATGGTATGATATAACTTTACAAATCAATTTTAATCACATTAAACCCCATTTCCAATTATTTCTGTAATTTCAAATATTAAATTATCGATTTAATTATCCAATTAAACCCAGATATTCAAAATAAATCTATTTAACTTAAAAATTTACTTGTGAATATTTAAAATCAACTAAATATACGAATTTCAAATGACAGAAATTCTGGGTCGTTACACCTACTATATGGTAGGCTTTAATAAGTTACCCTTAATGCTAATAATTTACATCGTATAGGCTATTTTGTAATGATGCCATTATTGGAATAGGGCCGACACGCAACGTGCTAAATGGGTAAATTTCAAAAAAATTATTCCGTTTTGGATCTTATTAGATCTATGAAGTCTAAATTTGTTTTGAATTTTTCTAACGATTTAAAATAAAATCAAAATTTTATTTAAGTTTATAAATAAATATTATTTTATATAATTTACATTATATTTTATATATATATATCATATACATTTATATGTGTGTGTGTGTCTGCATGCAAGTGCAACATGATAATGTGTACACGGTTTGACATGCCTATATGTAGATGTTAGGATTTACACTACAAAGGAAATGTTAGCCCCTCAAATGGATTGTCTAAATATGTATATATATGTACATCAAAATATCATATATATATGTATATATTTATGTAAAAACTATAATATTATACATTATTGGTTTTATATTATTAACATAAAATATTTATTAAAATACGTATACATATAAATATATAAATAATATAATTAAACTAAAAAAATTATATTAAAACTTATTTTGTAAATAATTTAGAATATTACATATATAAACATAAAACTAGTTATAATGATATGTATATATATAAATTTATAATTATATATATATATATTGCTGGTGCTTTAGGCCAGTGAAAAACAATAATTTTTATATTATTAATTCAATTTTTAGTTTTAAATAATTTAATAATTAAAAAATTATAATAATTAAAATAGTACGGAGATAAAAAAATTGAAAAATCAATTTCCAAACTATACTCCATATTTTATATTATATAAAATATTATAAAACTTTATATTATTAATAAACATATATGTACATACATTTTATCTATGTAAATAATTTTGAATTAAATAATAATATTTATGCATATATATAATAAATATTTGAAAATTATCATGACCCGTTCGTGCTCGAAATTATCAAGCCCCATATAGACCACAAATCCACTTCAAACTGAACAATATTTATTGCATTAAATCCAATTTAAATGCATATTGATATCGTATATCGCTTATTGTTTATATAACTATTATATGCACATTAATTTATATACTACTCGGTGAACATCAAATAAAACCTTATAATTAATATTTCATAAATATTAATTAATTTAATTAATTAATAACAATTAAAAATTAATTAAATCGGGTGGAAAATGAGTATTCAATGTTTCAATTGTGCAACACTAGGGTATAAATTTGGTCAGTGATAAATATCGAACAATTCGGATATTAACCTTCATACATCACTTAGTAGGTGTGGTGGCATTTTAACCAAATTTGTCGCTTATTTGGTTTTGGTAAAATCCAATTTTGCTTTTTAGGCATTACCCAGTAATGACATTGTTTACACCAATTCTCTTCGTCAAAACTATATCACTTTGGAAATATGAAATTTGGTAATGGTTAAAATTTCAACATCGTCCATATTCAACTGTATAGTCCAAACACAAAGCCATTGGTCCAATAATAACAATTATTATTAACTGAAATGCTATGACCGAAAACTTGACTTTGAGTCGACTTCAATTGACCGTGGTACTAACCTCATATAACTGAGGAGATGAATCCTCTCTTCAACGGTGTTTTACTTCAAATACTTCCACTTGGCTTAACTATAGTCGTTTGATGGACGTCATGACATGATTTAACTATAATCAAAGCTGCGCTTCCACGTTAAAGATCAATAATATTTCAAGTCAATGGTGTTAGATTTTAGTGACACAATATTCCATATTTAGGTAAATTTTGGAGATATTTGAGTCAAGGTGGAATTGTGACTCAAATACATTGCCACTTTTATATAATTATTTTGGTAGATTAACTGTCTTTTTTATTGCATTAAATAAGATAATGAATTACCTACTTGAGAATGATTTATTTTGGTAGATGAAAATATATCAGACAATTCCTTAATTAGTTGAATAGAGAACGCATTTTATTAAAGTTATTATAAAAAAACATGTATAAGGTTTATTATATGTGTGTGGGAAAAGTTTATTTTTCTAAGGCTTTAGGATTGAGATATCTTCTCAATTTTTCGACTTTCTTATGTAATCATTTAGTGAATTAATAAATGTTTTGTTTAGAGGAATTTTTGTGTTTTTCCTTCGCTTCTTATTTCTTCTAAAATCTAATTGTATAGGGATTCTAGGGAAAAATCTAACAGTTTGTATCAGAGCCAACTACATAAATTTTTTGAAGGAAGTTTGGATATGGAGAAATAAGTGCTGAAAAACTTTATGGGAGAAATTTGGGTGATGGAATGTGAAGATGCGATATTATCTTCACCCCCCATTGAAGTATAAAGGTGAATAGTAATGTATTCGAAGAAAATTAGGAAACATCAGATAGGAAGGCTGAGGCTGCTATTCGTTGTTTTATGAAGAATACAGTATTACATATTATTGCTAATGTAACATCTACTTTTGAAAATTGGAAGAAATTGAAAAGAACATATGTAATGAATTTCGCAACAAATAAGGCTCTTCTTATGAGAAAATTAGTGAATCTGAAGCTTAAGGATGGTGGATCAATTGGACTGCATTTCAATGATTTTCAGGTAGTTGTGAACCAATTGGTGGCCCTAAATTATACGATGGATGATGAGACATAGGCCTTGATGCTAATGAGTTCACTATTAAACAGTTAATAAATGCACGTGGTTGCATTAATGACTAAAATGCAGATGGAGTTGTTTCAATGGGTTTGTTGGTAGAGCCTGTTTAATGAGAAGATATAGAGGATGAACCTAATAAAGGAAAGGATGAGAAGAAAAAGAAAATGGATATCCAATTGAAGAGGTCTATTTAGAAAATAAAGGGTAACCGTCCAAATATGGAAAGTGATTTCATCTGCTATTACTATGAAAAAATTGGTCATCCGTTGAGATTTTACAATAAATTTAAAACGATTAGTAAGAGGATGAAGGCTTTAGAAGAAGACCAAAAGAAACAAAGGGATAATAGCAATGGTGAGGTGTATTTTGATGAAAAACTTGATAACAACATCTATGTGTGGATAAAGGCAAAAACAAAGATTGGGTGCTTGATTCATATGCTTGTTTCCATATATACAATGAAAAGGAATCATTTATTGATTATGAAGAGCAAGTTTATAAGGTGGAATTAGATAATGGTGGAGATCTGCGTATCAAAGGCATAGGTTCGGTTAGATCGAAGATGCATAATGGAAGGGTGGTGAAGCTTACTGGAGTTAGGCACATTCCAGAAATTACAAACAATCTTGTTTCGGCAGGGCGGTTGGAGGTAAAAGGCTACAATTTTTTGACTCGAGGTAGAGTTACAAGTGTTTGGAAGGGTATCAAAGTGGTGCTGCACATAAAATGAGGAAGCAACAATGTGTACAGGTTTCTTGAAAAAGTGATGGAGAATGAAGGAACTTGGAAAAGTAGTGTTGGAGGGGCAAATTTACCTGAATCAAGGTTTAGCCAGCAATGGAAAACCACAAAGATCGAATGGAGGCCTTTGTGGTATTATAAGAAATTTTGATGTATTGATGATATGCATGTTTAATTAGGAGGCATGCATAGTTTGGTGGTTTTGATGTTGATTAAGATTTTTTATTTTTATTTTTTGGATGGAGACATTTGTTTCCATTATGATGTTGGAGATTGTTTGGA
Source organism: Allium cepa (assembly GCA_030765085.1). Lineage (NCBI taxonomy): Eukaryota > Viridiplantae > Streptophyta > Magnoliopsida > Asparagales > Amaryllidaceae > Allium > Allium cepa. Next base: position 243,387,626 of record CM060944.1, read on the forward strand.
GTATAAGGATGTAGACAGAGTTAGTAGGCTTGTATAAAATTATCATATCAAGATGGAGATTGCTAGAATTAATGATATAATATTCCATATTAAGTAGATTTTAAGATATTTGAGTCAGTATGGAATTGTGACTCAAATACATTGCTTCTTTTATCGATTTAGTAGATTTTGAAGAGGTCTCTATTTTATTGCACTAAATAAGGCAATGAATTATCTACATAGGAATGCTTTATTTTGGTAAATTAAAGTATATCAGTCAATTCCTTAATTATCTGATTAGAGAACACGTTTTATCAAATTTATTATAAATAAACAAGTATAGGGTTCACTAGATGTGTGTGGAAAAAACTCTATTTTTCTAGGGTTTTAGGATCAAGATATCTTATCAGTTTTTAGGCTTTCTTTTGTACTTTTATGGTGAAATAATAAATATTTTGTTTGCAGGAATTTGTATGTGTTTTCTTCACTTCTTATATCTTCTAAAATCTAATTATGTAGGGATTCTAGGAAAACCCTAACAAAGAGACCTGTGTAATTTTATCACATCAATATTTTCTGTTTGGCATTAGTTATATTAACTAACAGAAATCTATTGAGTGAGCCATTCTATAGTCATCCAATAAACATCAGTACGTGATCTCTTAGTATCTCCAACATGCATGAGTAATACACCGTCCATCAGTTGGAGAGTGTTACGTACTTAGTTTCAATGAATGTATCAATATCCAATCACAATACATCTTGACTAGTAATATATAAAACGGTATGTTTATTTTCATTGTGATAAATTACTCATGGTTACAACACTTTGTAATTATTATCACAAAAACATACCATTTATGGATTTTCTATTAAATATACCTTTAGTTGAATTAATTAATTAACATAACATATTATATCAGTATATAATAGAAAGAAAACACATTATATTTCAAACAAGATTGGTTATCGAGTTGGATATATGTAACAAATTACATAATTATCTCTTAGACATATCCCTAACTCTATCAGTACAAATGCGTTCATTAATTATTATGATCAATTAATATTATTATGTTTTATATCCATTTGTGATAACCATTTATGTATATAATATAAATAACTTAAGAATATTTTAAAAGTGACATTAACTATGTGTTAGTGGAATTGCATAAGATCTCATATAGGATGTAATTAACCAATTATAATGAATGAAAGGTAACACAAACCAATGAGTTTTCAAGATTACAAATGCTTTAAAGGCTAATAACAAGGAGGCTTGTCGGGTGGTGTAAACCTAAGGTAATGTGCGCATAACAACTCCTAATTAGGTGGTGTAGCCAAGGGTGGTGTAACCCTTTAAAGATGTATTGCATGACAAACTAAAGAGCGGTAGTGGCCTTAGGTGTAAGGTTGTCTCTTTAATCAAATGAACTAGAGAAATGATAATGACACCTTATTATGATGCTTAGAGGATACTAGAAGAATAAATGATGATTGTGAGAAAAGTATTAACACCAAGTGGTATGAGACATTTAGTATTAATAGTTATCGGCGTAATGTGCCCTAATTAACTAAAGAGTTGATATGTTGTTTATATAGGTATACATGTTATGTTTACGATGATATTATGGTTGAGAAAGTTAGGGAAAAACCCATTCCACTCTACAGCACTGTCTCACTATCATGTTATTGTGTTTGATAAAGACTAATATTATTAACACCACCCTACTGTCTAACCGTTGTTTTTATGATAATTTTTTCCCCATAAACTCATGGGTGCTCACTTGATCATGCTGAGTTTATATTAGCAGATATGGAAGCACTTCGGGTTAACGAATAAAGAAAATGACGATAAGCATGAGACTCCTATCTATTTAGTTTTTATTTTTCTACGTACTCAACTAGATTATATATGAATGTGTTGTATCCTCACTCGGTACATCATCATTCTTTACGTTTTATTGTATTTACCCCTACTTAGAATCATTTGAGTTAAAAATATTAAAATTGTTAGAAATTATATAAAGCTACTTAGTTGCTATGTTTACTTATCTAGTAAAAATTAAACTAGTGTAATTTTTTCGTTTGGAAATAATTCCGGTGGCGTTGTAGCATCTTCAGCATTCATTTTCAAGTTTCAAAATCGAAAATGCCACAATAGATATATTTGGTTGTAGAATCTTGAATTATCCTAGATCTCACTACCTTAACTAATTTATTTTTATAATTGGCTACTACATCCGCCTTCTTGTATCAAAATAAATGGATAAATTGTTTTATGATACTTAACCAGCTGTGTGCATAAATGGATTAAGAGAAGAAATAGTAGTACTAGTATTTAGTGAGAATATGAGGTGCATTTACCTCAAAGAAAAAAAATAAACTTGTTTTGACTGTTGTCTTCACTACTAGAACGGCTTCACTTGGCGACAGTTCGTGGCGACGGTTTACCCTGGCTAAAAAAAGTGGCTGTCTTTACCCGTCACAAATCTAATTATAAACCGCGAAACCGAGAACATTTCAGTATTCCCTCCCTCCAACAGCCGATTCATTTTCTTCTTCCTCTCATTTTCATTTTTTTTCCAACCGCCTCTAGCCGACGACCCTTTCCCGTTGCACTCCTTCCTCCTTCTCTTTATTCCCAAATTTGGAGATATATTACTTTAAACCCTATTTTTAGAAAAATTGGTATTTTTGATTTGAATAGGTTAGATTAATTGGTATTAGATGATGATATAGTTTATTAGTTGATTTGGAGATAAAATTAAAACCCTAATTTAGAAAGTTAGTTGATTATTGATTTGAACTTGATGATTATTGTGCATTAGTTGATGATAATAGTATGTTAGTTGATTTGGGGATGTTAATAAGTGGTTTGATTATTTATTTACAATTAAAAATTAGGGTTGATATAAAATTTGAAAATTAGTGTTATTGACTAATATGCTTATTGATAAGTTTACACGAGCATATGTTATTATGGAAAATGATGTTTGTTACAATTTACACGAAAATTAGTGTATAATTATTGATTAAAACGCTCCTAAGTAGGTACGGTTAAATATAAGTAATATTCTCCAATTAGTTAGTGTGTGTTAATCATAACTGTTGGTGCTTAGTATAAAACTAATTTATTTTAATTTGTTATTATTAGTGCTAACTTCTAATTTTAGCTTACAAAATCTGCAAACTAAAATTTTATTAGTTAAAAGAGTTTGAAAATATGTTATAAAGTGTATAATTTAGTTAACAAAAAGTTAAGAAATATTATACTTAAATCAATTTTGTAAAAAATTGAGAAATGAAGACAACAACAATAAATATTGTAATAAAGTCGATTTTGCAACAAGTTAAGTAACGAATATAACAACAACAAATATTCTACTGAAATCGATTTTGTAAAAAAAATCAAGAAATAAATATGACAACAACAAATATTGTACTCAAATCAATTTTTCAAAAAGTTATGAAATGAATATGACAGAACAAATATTGTACTCTAATCGATTTTCTTTAAACTTAAGAAACGAACATAACAACAAGAAATATGTTACTGAAATCGATATTCCAATAAGTTAACAAATGAATATAACAACAACAAATGATGTACTTAAATCGATTTTCCAAAAAGCTAAGAAATTTATATACACAAACAAATATTGTACTAAAATCGATTATCTTAAAAAGTTTGAAATGAATATAATATTGATTTGAAAATAAGCGTTAAGTATTATTTTAACAAACACAATAACCACAAATTAAAGCCTTTAGTCCCAAAAGGTTTTAATTTATTTTAGAAAATACAACAAATAAAATACTCCCCCTGGATGCAAAGTTATGCGTAGAAGAGAAGTGAAGTGCTATCGAAATTAGATAGAAGTGTGGTGTGTGAAGCCTTTAGTCCTAAAATGTAACGATCGCGATTTTTCGTTGCCGAAAAATCGAACCGTTAGGGTTTTAGAAGAAGAAAGAGGTAGAAGAAGAAAGAAAAGAAAGAGAAGAGAAAACAGAAAAACAAGTAACAGAACGAGAAACAATAACAGAATCTCACAGTCGCAGCGGAACAACATATAATAGATAAATGAATATTCATTAAAACAAAGAACTATACATTTTATACATTACATCACATTACATTACATCAATCAGAGTGTACGACAACAACAGCGGAAAGAAATACTATATACAATAGATAATAGACTACGCTATCTGGCTCGCCTCCAGATCTGCACAGCAACTCCCGAATCCAGAATAACCTGACAACCTAACTCTAGACTGCCCGTGTGGAAAATAGTGGGCACCCAGAGTTTAGGAAAGGAACAATAAACTCCAGGTCAGTCATGGGACTGGTGTGAGAACTCAAAACAGTTTTATCTTTAAACAAGCAACAAGAAATTTTAATTTTTGAAATCCGCAATGCTTTTTGGAAAATGAAACTACCATAAGGCCTCCCGCCACACACACAATGCAAACGCAGAATTGGAGGAGATTTCTCCTTATGATAGTCAAAGATGCTTACTACGCGAAAATCAAATCATTTTTGATATTATTACTAGTGCATAGTGTAGAAAACAATTTCGAAAGTAGAATATAAATCCTAGCCAGCATAGACATTCCGAACTATGCCTACTATAGCTACCATCCAAACAGTGGTGACCACCATAAGTGAATGGCAGGTAATACAACTAAAACCGTACAAGGCGCGTATTGGAGGAATGGATTTCCAACAAATGGTCAGGCTAAGGAACTTCCTACTGCCACATGGGATCGCCTCTGGCGGGACGTCCCGAGAAACTAACGTTACGGTTAGATCTCTGCCAACACAAGGCCGGGTTACCTCTGTAACTAGGTAACTACTACACGAATATGTCATCCCCCGGTCCTTTGGGACCTTTATCCGAGCGCTCGATCCAACAACACCACACAGAAATAGATATAGTGTTTCAACATGAGTAAGTATCTGGGCTCCATACCATGATACCACCCTTTACCAGAAGGAAATGACATACCCTAAAGGGCGCGACCCTCATAACCTTGCCGCATATTCCTGTTTCGACCATTTCCGGGGAGTGAGGTCCTGACGAAGTCTCGTCCACAAAGCTACGCTTTGTGTAACAAAGCCATGCTTCGGGTCCACAGATGACCAAAGCAATAATCACAAAGATAAATGATCAAACAAATGATCATATCACAAATGACCAACCAATGATCATCACACAGCAGCACTCAGCATGCCACATTACCAGATTGGGAAATATCGCTGATAACCTTCAACTACATAACCTCTGAGCTCGTACGTCTCAGAGAAGGGTGTTAAGCTAAGAGAATAAATTCTCCGCCACCAATAGAAATGTATTTGAAAGAAATCTGCTCTATCTCTCAAAATGTAATGTCAGACACGTAACCATACAAGTCTGTTCCGGGTTCGAACAGAACCGAAGGCACTTCCAAGGAAGCCCTTGCAATCCGGGTATTCACAATCCCGATAAAATTTCCCATCACAAAGGAAATCTCCATATCGTAGCTAACGATGCGGAGACAATCGATAGGTCATCCTATCGTTTTCACAAATACCCGGTCTTCAACACCGGTCTTCAAATGCAATCCAAACGACGTATCGCATATTCGGAATGGGATATATGACACAAAGGTCCTCTCCCGGCTAAACCGAATAGCGAGCGCTTATTTTAAAAACAAGTGTGCATTCAATTTCAAACAAACACAATCAATACCATCCAAGGGTAAATATTGATAGTCGGTTATTTAACTATCAATAAAGATGCGCCACATCATCAGATTCCAAATAATTTTTTCCAAAATTATTAAATCCCAAAATATCTTTGCAAGATATATATACACAATTTCCAAATAATTTCCCAATTTATTTGCTTTACCGAAACACCTTCACAATAAAATTTTCCACACTTTACCCATTTGAAAACCCATTTCAAATTAAACACCTTAACCATTTGAAAACAAATTTCAAATTACACAACTCAACCATTTGAAAACAAATTTCAAACCACCATTCATCCTTTATCCCTTTTGAAAACAAATTTCAAAACAACATATAAATCCTTACCGATTTATTTTTAAATTTTACGCTCCAAATTCGTGAATTTTATTTCCATCTTTAAAAATAAATCAACATTTATTTTTAAACCAATTTCCCTTCCTATTATAAATTCCAACGTGAATTAAATCCCAAATACCCATTCATATTTGATTTCAAATCGATTCCAAAATATTCGCTTACACTTTTACCTTTAAAAGGTGAATTCACAAAAACGTTCCATTCCATATTGGAAAATCATTTCTAAACTTATTTAAAAATAAGTAATTCACAATTCAATTTATTTTCAACAATTCGAAAATATTCCATATGCTTAAACCATAGTTAAGTATTAATTTCATTCCTTTAAAGAAATATTCTTTTATTCACATTTATTTGGGTTAAAAACGAATGTTGCGCAAAACATCGTTACGACAACCCAAAAACACTAGTATATGGATTTGAAATTAAAAATAGATATATAAATCCAATACTATACAAATTATCCCCTTCTGTTTCTCGAAAACGTCTATTTCAACAATCAATGTTGAAATCTATGTTTTCAATACTCAATACATTTTAAAACACCTTTAATTCGTTTTAAATTCCATTTAAAACATTCCTTTCCCAAAAACAAACCCATTTTATTTAATAATCTATTCAATATTCAAAATAGTGAATATAGCCCACTTAACAAATTCCCATATTTCAATTTATCAAATTCGATGGATTTCAAATTTATAAACATAGTTTATAAATTCCATTTCTATTATAAACCCCAATTTTATAAATTCCTTTATTAATCCGATGCAATTTACATAACCCAATTTCATACCCAAAAGCCATATTGTAAGTTAAATACTTATAATATTATTTATATACCAAATCGTTCCTTTGAACTTCACCGATTTAAAATCTTATCACTTACAAGATTTCTTTACGGTTTATAATAATTTCAACTAATGAAATCTTCATTTATTAACAATTTCTATAAAATTCCCCTTTTTAATGCCCAAATCCATTTCTATAAGTTAATAACTTATAAACTTAAAATTTTCCAATAACCGTTCGTTTTATAAATTTCACATTTATTAATCTATAAATCCTAGTGAAATTCATGTTATACATCAACTTAACACTTTCTAAATTTATTCTATAACTTCAATAAATTTAATTTAAAAACATCCATTTATAAAATCCTTTATATAAACCATTAATAATAATAACTCCCCAAAAACCAAATTTAACTATTTTATAAAAACCTATTATTGTTAAAAATTTCTTTTAAGTTATATTTTATAAAAATATAAATTTTTAAAACATAAAATTTTATCCATCTATTTATTTTAAAATTTAATCAATTCAAAATTTTTTAATAAACCATATTCTTTGAAAAATCGATTTAAAACCCCTTTTAAATTCAAAACCGTTATTTTTAATTTAAAAATTAGAATCCGATGATGCAACGACATCGAATGGTCAATCATGGGAATAACATCATATAACAATGTGATTATCAACAATCCACATAATATTCATAAACAAATAAATATGTGAGGAATCCAGTTGGATCCCTCCAACCTGTTACCCTGCATCCACAGACGTTAGCACAATACCAATTCCACTTCGAGGTGGAATATCGCGGTATATGGGATTTTATAAATATTCCGCTTAATAACGGCGCAATAGGGTCTCATCCGCTATACGAGGCGGGAAATCAAATCCAATATATACATATGCCAATATATATATATTGCTATATATAATATATATCCTACTATATCTACTAACACAATCAATCAGCAATCAACAATCAATATTAACTATTCAAAATTTTAAACAAAACCTTTCGATTGAGTGAGGAGTTCTCACCTTGATTTTTATTTCCGTTTTTCGCGTTCGTTTCGAATAAAATTAAACGAACGTTTAATTTTACCCAAAATTCAAACGAGCTCCAATCGACTCCAAACCAGCTGCATTGCGAAGAGCTCGGCGATACGAAGCCAACGCAAAAAACCGCGTCCGAATCCGACCTCGTATGCAAAAGTTATACATTTTTAAAGTTGACACTATTTGAATTTCAAATTTAAATTAAAATCAAACAAAAGAAACCACCCTCACCCCAATACACGTGCGTGGGCCCCCCCACACTTCTCTTCCATTCGTTTCCTGCAGGTAGCGTCCCCTACCAGGCCATGTCGTGCAAAAATTGAACCCAAACCATGCTTCTAGGGTTACAAAATGCAACCTTGTTTTCGACTTTGACAACGATCGGAGATATGGGTTTCGAAGCCCTCCTCCTAAGCTACACACGGCCAGGAGCTTGCAGAGCTCGGCCACCACCTGCTGCTCGAAATGCATGCCAAACCCCAGGGAGACGCGGGCCCACAACTCGATCTACATGGCTTCGTTTCCGATCAAATCCATATGGATTCGAAGATCTCACAACACTCTTCGTTTTGTTAGTTGAGAGATTTTAAAATCGTTGAGGGGATTGGGAGTAATTGAGGGAGGAAGGAGGAGTATTCTCAGCCATTGGAATAGCTAGGGCCGGCTATGAACATGATGAACTAGGGTTTTGAAAAATAAAAAATTATATTTATAACCAATTATCTTATTATTTTAACATTAAATCACTTATAAACCAATTTCTCAAACGATCTCCAATTTACGCATGCCGACAGGCGATTCTAAGGTTTTTTGGCGTTCCGGACGCTATGGAATAGGTTTCGGAAGCTAATTCCATCGTATGTGTGAGATACGGCAATAAACGCTCGATTAAATAAAAACCGATTTAAACGATTTCTAGGCGTTTTGGCTCGTACCGGACAAACGACAAATCCGATCGACTTGAAATTTGAAATCTTACAATAATATCACATTACGGATCCGATGAAACTGGTTTCGTCGAAATCCGAGACCGTTTGAAAAATGGCTATTTTAACTCGCTAAATAAATATTAAAACGATATCGATGCGTTTCGAGCTGCCACGGTCAAACGACAACTCCGTTTGCTACGAAATTTGAAATCCGATAATAATTAACTATTACGGATCCAATGGAACTTGTTTCGTTCAATTCCGAGACTGTTCAAAAATTGGCTATTTTTCAGTCGATAATTAAATATTAAAATATTCAATTTTTACAAATTAACTCCAAATTCAGTTTTACAAGTTCTAAAATATCTCTATAACTTTAATATGATAAAATAAAATTTTCCAAACCATTTTCAATCATATTTAACCCAATATTCAATTATCTACGGAATTTCACTATTAATTAATCGATTTAAATGACCAATTAAATCCAATATTCAAGAAATAAATTATTTAACTTAAAATTTTCACTTATAAATATATAAAATTAATTAAATACTCAAATTTAAATTACTAAAAATTCTGGGTCGTTACAATCTTCCCCCCTTAAAAGAATTTCGTCCTCGAAATTGCAAGTTAAGGAGAATAATTCATAATCCGTTTATTATTTTTCCAAAACTAATAGTTTTATCAACCTTCTAACACCAATCTTTTTATTAAAGATTTACTATCATTTCAATTAGCTTTCCAACTTCAATTATAGGTTTCAAACAACATTGTTTACTCAACAATTCAAATTTAAATTTAAATTCAAATTTCAAACTTTCAAAATTTCTCAAAATTTCTCTAACTCCCTAAATTTTCGAAAAATTTCGCCAGAGTCTCCTTTGCGCGGCTAGATCGGTACGACTACAAAACGGCTCTACGGCCCCTCAGAATCAAAAAGAAAAGAGGAAGCCAAGTGGCTAGAGAAGGAAATCATCAAATCTCATATAAAAACTGAAATACGTACCTTTTGTCGAGCGATTCAATCTTTTTTTTTAACTTTGAAATCAAAATCCCAATTCCTTTATAACCTGTATATCTTGCTAGCATAATATCTAATTATAATATTCAAACAAATTTGCCAATTCAATTATAAAATTTCCAATACATGCTTCTTATACCACTTTTAGTTTACTATTAAAGTTGCATATTCATTTTCATTCAACTTTGCATTTCAATTTTCATTTGAATTCAATTACATAGCTTTCAAATTTTACTAATTCAATTTTCATTAACACTTAATGAATTTACATACAACCCACCAACAAGCAAATAACGACCAATGCACATCCAATACAACCAAATTTTATCCATTTTTCTTACATTCAATTTGGTTCAACTGTTTTAATTTCAATTGGTTTAACATTCAATTGATTTTCATCCTATTATTAAACTATTTTCAAATGAATTTACACTTGCATGCATCATTTCATATCAACTTATTCATATTCTATTGATTAACATTCAATTCATACTTTAACTCAATTGCTAGTTCTTTTTACAAATAAAATTGAATTTCATTTATATAACTTAAGTTCACATCTTTTTAACAATTTCATTTACTCACTTTATTCATTTATTTTGATATTAACATCAATTCTTTCAACATTACTTAACTTGCATTCCATTTCAACTTTATTTACATCATTTAATTCACTTGATTATTTAACTTTGATGCAAAGATCGATTTTTTATTCAACTTCACTTAAGTTATTCCATTTAAACATCATTTGTTAATTAAACTTAAGTTTTACTTATCAATTCAATTCGGATTTTAAATTCCAAAGTAAATCCTATTTAACTTTTACTTAAGTCAAATTCATATCCATATTCAAATTCATATTCCATTTTACTTAACTTAATTGTTTAACCACTTCAATAACTGGTTTCACTTACATTTTCCCATCCTATAAGTTATAAAACTTATTATTCAACTTCTAACTTATATTATAAGTTCAAAACTTATTTCGCTTATACTTATCAACTTCAAGTTGAATTTTAATTTCAAATTGATTTATTACAACAAAACTTCAATTTTAAATTCATTTTTGTAGCAAATCCATCACATAGAAACTCGAAAATGATACTGATGATGCTGCAGTCATCACCCTTATTATTTCCCAGTGACAATAGTGAAATCAATGCTAATTATTCTTTCAAAAAGTTTTCTTTCTATTCATAAATCACTTTTATAACCCTTTTACTTATATAATTTTTACTTCTTATATACATACATGATTATCTTACAATTGTAACTCATTATTAATTATAATTTCATCTTATGATTCATTGGTTTATACCATTATTCTTTTACAATAGTTGCTTTTATTAGCTTATTCAAACAACTTTTAATTATTTTATATTTATATCATTTACAACAACCAAGCAATCAATTATATACATACTTCAATAATTCCTGAAAAATTATTTTCTTTTTATATATAAAATATAATCGAGGTAAAATTATTTCATTTACCCAATTTAAAACAATATTGTGTCGAATTGTTCTATTCAAGTGTTTAGGAACCCCTTCGATTCAGTTTTCGAGGCTGCGCCGACGAAGGTTCATATACCACTCAACAAACCAATCATCACAATATAAAACAATTTTATATTCACTAACAAATACGCACTCATATCTATTATTACACTCACACTCATTCTAGAGTACTGCTGACTCTATCTCTAATGAGTAACACCCAACAGAGCAGGTTGTCGCTTAACCATAAGCTCTGATGCCAAATGTAACGATCGCGATTTTTCGTTGCCGAAAAATCGAACCGTTAGGGTTTTAGAAGAAGAAAGAGGTAGAAGAAGAAAGAAAAGAAAGAGAAGAGAAAACAGAAAAACAAGTAACAGAACGAGAAACAATAACAGAATCTCACAGTCGCAGCGGAACAACATATAATAGATAAATGAATATTCATTAAAACAAAGAACTATACATTTTATACATTACATCACATTACATTACATCAATCAGAGTGTACGACAACAACAGCGGAAAGAAATACTATATACAATAGATAATAGACTACGCTATCTGGCTCGCCTCCAGATCTGCACAGCAACTCCCGAATCCAGAATAACCTGACAACCTAACTCTAGACTGCCCGTGTGGAAAATAGTGGGCACCCAGAGTTTAGGAAAGGAACAATAAACTCCAGGTCAGTCATGGGACTGGTGTGAGAACTCAAAACAGTTTTATCTTTAAACAAGCAACAAGAAATTTTAATTTTTGAAATCCGCAATGCTTTTTGGAAAATGAAACTACCATAAGGCCTCCCGCCACACACACAATGCAAACGCAGAATTGGAGGAGATTTCTCCTTATGATAGTCAAAGATGCTTACTACGCGAAAATCAAATCATTTTTGATATTATTACTAGTGCATAGTGTAGAAAACAATTTCGAAAGTAGAATATAAATCCTAGCCAGCATAGACATTCCGAACTATGCCTACTATAGCTACCATCCAAACAGTGGTGACCACCATAAGTGAATGGCAGGTAATACAACTAAAACCGTACAAGGCGCGTATTGGAGGAATGGATTTCCAACAAATGGTCAGGCTAAGGAACTTCCTACTGCCACATGGGATCGCCTCTGGCGGGACGTCCCGAGAAACTAACGTTACGGTTAGATCTCTGCCAACACAAGGCCGGGTTACCTCTGTAACTAGGTAACTACTACACGAATATGTCATCCCCCGGTCCTTTGGGACCTTTATCCGAGCGCTCGATCCAACAACACCACACAGAAATAGATATAGTGTTTCAACATGAGTAAGTATCTGGGCTCCATACCATGATACCACCCTTTACCAGAAGGAAATGACATACCCTAAAGGGCGCGACCCTCATAACCTTGCCGCATATTCCTGTTTCGACCATTTCCGGGGAGTGAGGTCCTGACGAAGTCTCGTCCACAAAGCTACGCTTTGTGTAACAAAGCCATGCTTCGGGTCCACAGATGACCAAAGCAATAATCACAAAGATAAATGATCAAACAAATGATCATATCACAAATGACCAACCAATGATCATCACACAGCAGCACTCAGCATGCCACATTACCAGATTGGGAAATATCGCTGATAACCTTCAACTACATAACCTCTGAGCTCGTACGTCTCAGAGAAGGGTGTTAAGCTAAGAGAATAAATTCTCCGCCACCAATAGAAATGTATTTGAAAGAAATCTGCTCTATCTCTCAAAATGTAATGTCAGACACGTAACCATACAAGTCTGTTCCGGGTTCGAACAGAACCGAAGGCACTTCCAAGGAAGCCCTTGCAATCCGGGTATTCACAATCCCGATAAAATTTCCCATCACAAAGGAAATCTCCATATCGTAGATAACGATGCGGAGACAATCGATAGGTCATCCTATCGTTTTCACAAATACCCGGTCTTCAACACCGGTCTTCAAATGCAATCCAAACGACGTATCGCATATTCGGAATGGGATATATGACACAAAGGTCCTCTCCCGGCTAAACCGAATAGCGAGCGCTTATTTTAAAAACAAGTGTGCATTCAATTTCAAACAAACACAATCAATACCATCCAAGGGTAAATATTGATAGTCGGTTATTTAACTATCAATAAAGATGCGCCACATCATCAGATTCCAAATAATTTTTTCCAAAATTATTAAATCCCAAAATATCTTTGCAAGATATATATACACAATTTCCAAATAATTTCCCAATTTATTTGCTTTACCGAAACACCTTCACAATAAAATTTTCCACACTTTACCCATTTGAAAACCCATTTCAAATTAAACACCTTAACCATTTGAAAACAAATTTCAAATTACACAACTCAACCATTTGAAAACAAATTTCAAACCACCATTCATCCTTTATCCCTTTTGAAAACAAATTTCAAAACAACATATAAATCCTTACCGATTTATTTTTAAATTTTACGCTCCAAATTCGTGAATTTTATTTCCATCTTTAAAAATAAATCAACATTTATTTTTAAACCAATTTCCCTTCCTATTATAAATTCCAACGTGAATTAAATCCCAAATACCCATTCATATTTGATTTCAAATCGATTCCAAAATATTCGCTTACACTTTTACCTTTAAAAGGTGAATTCACAAAAACGTTCCATTCCATATTGGAAAATCATTTCTAAACTTATTTAAAAATAAGTAATTCACAATTCAATTTATTTTCAACAATTCGAAAATATTCCATATGCTTAAACCATAGTTAAGTATTAATTTCATTCCTTTAAAGAAATATTCTTTTATTCACATTTATTTGGGTTAAAAACGAATGTTGCGCAAAACATCGTTACGACAACCCAAAAACACTAGTATATGGATTTGAAATTAAAAATAGATATATAAATCCAATACTATACAAATTATCCCCTTCTGTTTCTCGAAAACGTCTATTTCAACAATCAATGTTGAAATCTATGTTTTCAATACTCAATACATTTTAAAACACCTTTAATTCGTTTTAAATTCCATTTAAAACATTCCTTTCCCAAAAACAAACCCATTTTATTTAATAATCTATTCAATATTCAAAATAGTGAATATAGCCCACTTAACAAATTCCCATATTTCAATTTATCAAATTCGATGGATTTCAAATTTATAAACATAGTTTATAAATTCCATTTCTATTATAAACCCCAATTTTATAAATTCCTTTATTAATCCGATGCAATTTACATAACCCAATTTCATACCCAAAAGCCATATTGTAAGTTAAATACTTATAATATTATTTATATACCAAATCGTTCCTTTGAACTTCACCGATTTAAAATCTTATCACTTACAAGATTTCTTTACGGTTTATAATAATTTCAACTAATGAAATCTTCATTTATTAACAATTTCTATAAAATTCCCCTTTTTAATGCCCAAATCCATTTCTATAAGTTAATAACTTATAAACTTAAAATTTTCCAATAACCGTTCGTTTTATAAATTTCACATTTATTAATCTATAAATCCTAGTGAAATTCATGTTATACATCAACTTAACACTTTCTAAATTTATTCTATAACTTCAATAAATTTAATTTAAAAACATCCATTTATAAAATCCTTTATATAAACCATTAATAATAATAACTCCCCAAAAACCAAATTTAACTATTTTATAAAAACCTATTATTGTTAAAAATTTCTTTTAAGTTATATTTTATAAAAATATAAATTTTTAAAACATAAAATTTTATCCATCTATTTATTTTAAAATTTAATCAATTCAAAATTTTTTAATAAACCATATTCTTTGAAAAATCGATTTAAAACCCCTTTTAAATTCAAAACCGTTATTTTTAATTTAAAAATTAGAATCCGATGATGCAACGACATCGAATGGTCAATCATGGGAATAACATCATATAACAATGTGATTATCAACAATCCACATAATATTCATAAACAAATAAATATGTGAGGAATCCAGTTGGATCCCTCCAACCTGTTACCCTGCATCCACAGACGTTAGCACAATACCAATTCCACTTCGAGGTGGAATATCGCGGTATATGGGATTTTATAAATATTCCGCTTAATAACGGCGCAATAGGGTCTCATCCGCTATACGAGGCGGGAAATCAAATCCAATATATACATATGCCAATATATATATATTGCTATATATAATATATATCCTACTATATCTACTAACACAATCAATCAGCAATCAACAATCAATATTAACTATTCAAAATTTTAAACAAAACCTTTCGATTGAGTGAGGAGTTCTCACCTTGATTTTTATTTCCGTTTTTCGCGTTCGTTTCGAATAAAATTAAACGAACGTTTAATTTTACCCAAAATTCAAACGAGCTCCAATCGACTCCAAACCAGCTGCATTGCGAAGAGCTCGGCGATACGAAGCCAACGCAAAAAACCGCGTCCGAATCCGACCTCGTATGCAAAAGTTATACATTTTTAAAGTTGACACTATTTGAATTTCAAATTTAAATTAAAATCAAACAAAAGAAACCACCCTCACCCCAATACACGTGCGTGGGCCCCCCCACACTTCTCTTCCATTCGTTTCCTGCAGGTAGCGTCCCCTACCAGGCCATGTCGTGCAAAAATTGAACCCAAACCATGCTTCTAGGGTTACAAAATGCAACCTTGTTTTCGACTTTGACAACGATCGGAGATATGGGTTTCGAAGCCCTCCTCCTAAGCTACACACGGCCAGGAGCTTGCAGAGCTCGGCCACCACCTGCTGCTCGAAATGCATGCCAAACCCCAGGGAGACGCGGGCCCACAACTCGATCTACATGGCTTCGTTTCCGATCAAATCCATATGGATTCGAAGATCTCACAACACTCTTCGTTTTGTTAGTTGAGAGATTTTAAAATCGTTGAGGGGATTGGGAGTAATTGAGGGAGGAAGGAGGAGTATTCTCAGCCATTGGAATAGCTAGGGCCGGCTATGAACATGATGAACTAGGGTTTTGAAAAATAAAAAAATTATATTTATAACCAATTATCTTATTATTTTAACATTAAATCACTTATAAACCAATTTCTCAAACGATCTCCAATTTACGCATGCCGACAGGCGATTCTAAGGTTTTTTGGCGTTCCGGACGCTATGGAATAGGTTTCGGAAGCTAATTCCATCGTATGTGTGAGATACGGCAATAAACGCTCGATTAAATAAAAACCGATTTAAACGATTTCTAGGCGTTTTGGCTCGTACCGGACAAACGACAAATCCGATCGACTTGAAATTTGAAATCTTACAATAATATCACATTACGGATCCGATGAAACTGGTTTCGTCGAAATCCGAGACCGTTTGAAAAATGGCTATTTTAACTCGCTAAATAAATATTAAAACGATATCGATGCGTTTCGAGCTGCCACGGTCAAACGACAACTCCGTTTGCTACGAAATTTGAAATCCGATAATAATTAACTATTACGGATCCAATGGAACTTGTTTCGTTCAATTCCGAGACTGTTCAAAAATTGGCTATTTTTCAGTCGATAATTAAATATTAAAATATTCAATTTTTACAAATTAACTCCAAATTCAGTTTTACAAGTTCTAAAATATCTCTATAACTTTAATATGATAAAATAAAATTTTCCAAACCATTTTCAATCATATTTAACCCAATATTCAATTATCTACGGAATTTCACTATTAATTAATCGATTTAAATGACCAATTAAATCCAATATTCAAGAAATAAATTATTTAACTTAAAATTTTCACTTATAAATATATAAAATTAATTAAATACTCAAATTTAAATTACTAAAAATTCTGGGTCGTTACATAAAAGGTTTTACTTTATTTTTAAAAATAAAAAACAGTAATAAATCACTTGGTTGAGAAGTTGTGCATAGAATAGAAGTGAAGTGAAGTGCTCTCGAAATTACTAAACTATTTTTTTAGATTAGGAACAATGTTCGATTATTTTATCGACCATACTTGGATATATGAAGTCGGAACAAGAAGGAAAGACTTAGTGGAAGAACATTTCTACAATGGTGTATGCGAATTTATTAGATTCGCAATATCCAATAATTGAAATAACGAAGAACTTCGTTGCCCTTGTAGTAAGTGTCAGCATTTGAAGTATTGGAAACCATATACAATTAAAGTACATTTGTATAAATCTGGATTTGTACCAAATTATTATTTATGGGATCATCATGGAAATTTTCTTGCACCTACAGCAGATCCATTGCATCAACGGTCAATGTTGGTGTGACGAATCCAACAGAAGGTGTGATGGAAGATGTAGCAAGATCAATGTTCTCTACTGTTCAAGTTGACGATGAAGATGTCAATGTTGATTAGAACCGAATGTGGGAGCAAAAAAAATTATGATTTATTGGATGCCGCTAAGAGACCGTTCTAGGATGGTTGTAAAAGTGGAACTGAATTATCAGTAACTGCTGAATACATCACTATGAAATCAAAATTCAACTTTATAGAAACTGGACTTACATCAGTTGTACAAGTTGCAAAACGACATATGCCACCCAATAATCTGATGTGCGACGGCCATTATAAGTGAAAACACTTATGTCGGCTTTCGGTCTGCCTTACCAAAAGATGGATACATGTATAAAAGATTGCATGTTGTATTGGAAAGATGACATTAAACTTAAGAACTACAAAATATGTAATGAGGAAAGATATAAACCAAGAAAAACGAAAGGATAGGATGTTCCATACAAGAGAATGCATTATTTACAATTACTCCTAAACTTCAAAGGTTATATACGTCTTCAGCCACGGCATGTCATATGCAATGACACAGCATGAGAAGACAGGCAAAGCGAACTTTGACATATCCATCAAATGGAGAAGCATGGAAACATTTCAATAAGAAGTATCCCACATTTGTTGCAGAGAGCTGTAACGTCGGACTTGGTTTATGTATGGATGGGTTTCCGTCATTCTCTCAGTTTGGTAGCAAATATTCATCTTGGCCAGTTATCGTTACTTTTTACAATTTACCTCTATGGATGTGTATGAAAACTCCATACATGTTTCTTCCTATAGTCGTCCCTGGCCTTGATGATCTGACACAAGGAATAGATGTTTATCTACAACCATTAATCGAAAAGCTGAAAACATTGTGGCTTGAAGGTGTTGAAAAATACACATTTCGCAAAAAAAGAAATTTTTGTATGTTCGCTTCTTTGTTATGGACTATTAGTGATTTTCCTGCATATAGGATGCTTTCATGTTGGAGTACGGCCGGTCATCTAGCCTGTCTTTAATGCATGGAAGAAACACGATCATTTTCTTTACGGTATGGAAGGAAAATTTCTTGGTTTGATTGTCATCGGTGTTTTCTCCATCCCAATCATATGTTTAGAAAAGATAAAAAAATTAAAGCTAACAGAGAAGAGAGTATGCAACCACCAAAGATTTGGTCAAGCGAAGAAATATATGAAATTGTAAAGGACTAGCCGAAGATACATGAAACTGGAATACAGACAGAAATTCCGGGTAAACCGGACATTCATAATTGGTGTAAACAAAGTATATTTTAGGAGTTACCTTATTAGAAAGAACTTCTACTTCGACATAATATTGATGTGATGCATATTGAAAAAGAACATGTTTGATACAATTATGAATGTTAAAAGAAAAATTAAGGATGATCTGAATTCAAGACTTGACATAGCACACTTTTGTAAACATCTCGAACTTCATATAAAGTCCAATGACAATAAAAGAACCCAAAGCATTCCATGAGCTAGACAACAAACAAATACAACTCGTGTGGAAGTGCTAAAATTCCCTAATGGGATGTCTTTTAATCTACGTAGATGCGTTGCCTTTAAAAACAATAAATTGCATGGGAAGAAAGTCACGATTGTCATATCATGACGGAATATTTATTACCAGTGGTTTTCAAAGAACTGTTGCCCATAGAAGTGTGGAGTGGTATCATAGAATTAAGTTTGTTTTACAAACAGCTTTTTGGACAACGTTAAAAATCGACCGTATACGTAAAATTGAAGTAAAAAACCCTATACTGCTATGCAAATTGGAGAAAATATTTCTGCCAGGTTTATTTAATGTAATGGAGCATTTACCTGTTCATCCCATCTGAAGCTCTTCTGCGAGGTCCTATGAAATATGGATGGATGTATCCATTTGTGAGGTAATAGTAAATATCCGTAAAAAAATTGTTAGATTAAAATTAAGATTTACATAAGTGCATTTAAATTGAATAAATATTGTAATAGGTATTTGAATGATCTGAAGAAAAAAATTAGACAGAAAGCATGAGTTGAAGTGTGACACCCCACCTCTATACTCACACTAGCCAAGGACAATATGGGGTAATGCCGTCGACTAGCACGAAGAATAAGGCTGTTGAGGAGTGACCATCCATGTAATTGCTTTGTGTGAGTACCAATATGCTAGATAGAAGGTCACGCATTTCATCTAAGAAATCCGACATATCAAGTACAAACTCAAAGCTACTACACAGTGGCTATGTGGTCTTCAGAAACAAATATAAAATTAACATAACACAAATCAGTCACAGATATTCATATCACTAAGGCAGAAACAGATATAAATATAACACATAGAAGTGTGCATCAAAGTGGTGGTCATGCTAGATCCGCTACATCACAAAAGAATAGATACAAGTGCTAGACAAAAGAATATGTATACATGAAGAAGTCACTATCTCGGATGTATAAAATAAAAACTACTTAGCTAAGTAGTTAGCCAAAAGAATCAAAAGCTAGTCCCTGATAAGAGGTCAAGTGGAAGCACCTGAAACACCTCGGTCTGACCCAAGTATTATTTAAGAAGGAAAATAATAAACGGATTAGTCTAGCTATAAATATCATATAAAATGAGATATGATAAGAGATATGACAAAAATGTAAGATAACAATAATGCCATACTATTACAAGCATACATTAGACTGCAACAAAAATCACACAATATCTCAAACTTTCTCAAACACCAAAAAGAATGTCATGTTCTTTATTTTATTCACCAAACCACAAATATTGATAAAGCTTATCAACATAAATCACAAAAATTGGTGAAACACAAATTCTAGAAATCATCAATTAGAAATCCAGAAATTACAAAGAGGGAGGCCCATCAAAACGAGAGCATGAAAACTCACCAACATGTGTATCACAAACGGGACGCTATCTCATGAGTCTCTAACCCAGTGCAACGACGTAGTACGACGGTACGCCCGAGGAACCTGAAACTCAAATAATCTGGAACAACGACATAGTACAATGGTACATCTGATGAACCGAACTCCAATAATTCGGAACAACGACGTAATACAATGGTACACCTGATGAACCGAACTCCCTAAAACCCATAAGTCGCTTGCCCATAAAAATGAGACGAAGCTCGAAAGAACGGGGTACAGTCCCCTACTCGGATAAAGAGACATCGCAAATCACTAGTCTAAACCATAAAACGATCACCATTGATCAATAAAAAGTGTGAATTGCACTAAGCTAGTAAATAAATGAGTTTAGCTTCATGTCCCATAACCACTAGCTTAACTTAATTATTTACGAATAGTTTGTAGATTTCCACTCGAAATTTGTCACAAGATTTCAATCGAACAAGTCCAAGAATTAACTGACAAAGAAAACGCAAGAGTTTCATACCACTTGTTTTGCTAAGTTGTTTAATTATATTTCTCATATGAATGAGGTAAAGGTTTGTATATACTAATAGATTGAAAACGATTTCAAAAATGAGCTTTGTTTTAAAAATAACATTGAAATCATTGTTGTAAAAGAGTTTGAATATTTACGACTAGATTAGAAACCTTTGTATTTTAAAGTGACAAATCACAGAAGTGATTGTACAAACAATCAATCACCAAAAATTCACATTCAATGATGTGAATCAAAACCATAGAAATCGATATCAAATCCATCAAATGGATATTCCAAAAAATTTAGAAAGAAGTCATCAAAGTCGATAATAAATGACGACGACCAATCAGATCAACCAAAAATCGATATAAATGGAAAGCCACATAGAAATAGGCAATTTCCTAGAATTTAACAGCGTTAGGCGTCTGGTGGTTTCCCCGGATGTTTGAGCTGAAAATTTGGAATTTTCTTCCAGATCGTCCAAACGTCTGGGAAACACCCTCAGACGTCTGAGCTGTAAGTCTGGAATTTTTATTCCAACTAACCAGACGTCTGAGTGTTGTACCAGACGTCTGAGCTTAAACTAAGGGCAAAAATCTGCTTAGACTAATGATGGCCAAATTATCTCAAAAGCGATTAAACGAGCAAGGATGGCTAAGGATTTATGCCAAGCGACAAACCAAGCCTATAAGCTCTTCAATACACTCCAAACAACATGTCAATACATCCAATGTAGGATTTTCATAGATTTTGACTTTAAAATATCAAAAATTGGAAAATTCGCCAAACTAATTCAATTCAATAGCAAATGAACATGAAATAGATGTTAGGAATTCATACCTAACAACCATCAAAGGTATAGACATAGATTTGAGTTCAAAAACTCACCTTTGAACCCAAATATAAAAATGAAAAGTTCTAAAACAAAGCAAGACCGATTCCTCTTCAACAAGACCTCAAGAACCCTCAATCTATTATCAAATGAAATGAATTTCCTAAGTTAGGGTTTAGGAATTTCTGAAAATTGAAGACAGATTGAGATGGAGAAGATGAAGTGGATGCTTACCTAAGCTTCTCCTTGATTTTGGAACTAGAAATCTTGAATTTCCTAGTAAATAAGGGCTTAGGAATTTTTAATTTCATATTCTTCCCCCATTTTTCTTTTAACTAGAGAGTGTTTGGAAAATGTTATGAATGAATGAAGAGGAGTGGAGTGGGAGTTATAAGGTTGAGGAGTTGGGTTCTCTTATTGGGTTAGTGGGATAGAACACACCCCAAACCCCAAACAAAAATACCAAATTCCTAATCAACTCCAAACATATCGATGTTTATACTCAAAAATGTTGCGAACGCCATTTTGAACTCAATGGAAAAGGTCTCGAGTCCTAATTCAACTATTTACAAAAAATAGCATTTCGGACTTTAATTCGACAAACGATGCTATATTTAAATTTCAACATTTAAATATACAAATCGTAAAATATGCGGGTTGTTACAGACTCCCTTCCTTAAAGAAATTGCATCCTCTCAATACTTAAGAAGAATATAAAGAGTAACAACCACATAAGGGCATAACCACACAAAGAAGAATTTGAAACGAGAAGTTCACCTTAAAGAGCACGAGAGGGTATGTCTGGATGTGTTCGCTGGATGAATTCTCTGGATTCCTATGAACAATCCTTAGGATTTGAGGACCATTGAACTTTCACAACCGGAACATCTTTAGTACGAAGGCGTTTAGCCTCCATACCAATGATACGATAGGATGTTGCTCATATGTCAAATTAGGTGAAACTTCAATTTCTTCAATAACACCGGGCTTAAGAATAGAATCAGAATCCCTAAGGCATTTCCATACTTGAGAGACGTGGTGCAACGACCCAGAATTTGACTGTTTTAAAATATACTATTTAAAGTGATTTTAAATATAAAATATGCAATGTTATATGATTCAAACAATATTAGATAGGATTTGGAAAGAGAAGTATACTCAAAAATAGTAACATTTGCCTATAACGACAAAAGTGATAAAATGCTGATTTCAGAAAAGTAAGTTTCAATGGTTAAATAAATTATTTTAATTTATTTATGAATGTTTAATTTTTTAAATAGAATTATACAAATTTATTTTTAAATTTTTTTACATAAATAAATATTTTAACAAAAACGTCAAAATGTGACCGTAAAACATTTTGTCGAAAAACGACGTTTTGTCGATTAAAATGTCGCAACGTCGTTGCACCTTTATTTTCTTATATAGAGAAATATATTCAAATATTTTAAGTATTAATTAATTCTCTAAATATGTTTTCTTTTACTAAATAAGATTAGAAAACTTCTAGAAGTCATTAGTAAAAGTAAGTAAAGTTAAGAAAAGTAAGAAAAAGTAAACATCAAATCACATCAAATCAAAGCCAACATAATTATGATATTCTTTACTTAATCTTTAAGTGACTAAGACATAAAGTAAGGATGTGAAAGATGGTGTTAAGTATTGAAAAAGTGGATATTACTTTAGGTTGAAGTAAGGTTATTTTGGTAATTTGGTAAGAGGTTATTTTGGTAAATTACCACTTTCTTTCTTTTTCTATAAATACACACCTCATTCTCCACTTTCATTCACATTTATTCTTCTTCTTTTCTCAAGCCTCTTCATCTTCTTCCTCTTCTCTTTAATGGCTTCCAAGCCATAGAAAAAATTAGAAATATATAATACCAAAATATTTTCAAAATATTCAAAAGAAATCAATGCTCACTCTCTTCAAATAAAACTCATTTTTTTCTCCATATTTTACCTCTTTTTCTCTCAGTCATAACTTCTCCAAACTAGAACCTAAATTCTAATTTTTTTAATATCCTGTATTTTTCTAGTGGCTACAACTTTCATGTTGACCATTTTGTCTTATTTTAAAGTTATCTATGTCAAAAATATACTTCTTTCTAGTACATTTTTTGGCCCAGATTTTAAGCCAGATAACAGACCATTTTGTTTTGATCATAACTTGATGATGACAGACCATAACTAAGAAATTATATTTTTCAAAAACATATGAAATTTTAGTGGCTACAACTTTTATGTTGATCACTTTTTTCAGTTTTGAGGTTTGCTATACCCGATACTCAATTCTTTGAAGTGCATTTTCGGGCTTTATTTTTGTCAATCCGACAATACCACTTTTTAATTCTATCATATCTCCCTCAAAGTAAAATGGATTCAAATTATTCTTTTTTCCAATTCAAGAGAAAATAATTTTCAACAACTTTTCAGTTAACAAGTTTTTTAAATTTTGAGAGTAAGAGAGTCAAAAACAAGAGAGATGATGACCCATTTTTCCGATCTAAATCTTGGGAATTCAACTTCAAAGCTCTACCGCTTCTTCTCTATATTTTCGGCCAACCTCCATCTCAAGCCTCGACCAAGCTATTGGAATGGAGAAGGTGTTTTTTGCTAGTGTTTAATGGAGTAGGAATTAATTAGTGAAGTGTTGGTTGATTAGAATGTTGGTAGGAAGTTAATCGCTTTGGTTTATGGTGAGAAACTCTATTTAACATCTCTATTTATATATATACACATGTTTGATATTGTGTTATGATTGCTATGGATACTTATATATGCTTTGATCATCAAGCATTGATTGTTTGATATGATTGTTAAACTGTTTTACCAAGTCACGTTAATACACGTCGATAAGCACAAAGGAAAGCACTTTCCTTTTGAAAATGAAATGGTGTATATGGAATGCTTAAAACTCTTTGAAATAGTTTTCAAATGAGGTAGAAATGTTTTATAAACATTTAAATATGTATAAAGAAATAAAGGAAGAAAATCAAGATTTTATCTTGTATATTTTAAATATGTCCAAAGTAATTTTCCAGAAAAATCGCGCTTTTGCAGTAATGTGACCAAAGTTTAAAATCGATATGTTAAATGTTTTTAAAATATGAAATAAATCCTAGAAATCTTTTAAAATGTATTAAAAGATATTTAAATTGAAAATATGGATTTCTAAATGATATAAAAGTCGTTCTGAAGAATATAGCTTTTAGAACGCAATTTGCAACACTTTTCGCAAGGCTTTTCGCATCAGTTTGAAATAACTTTTGAAATGCAGTTTTAAACATAACAATTCTTTCCTATATAATTTGTGAATGATTTTAAAACAATAATTAAGTCATTTAAAGATAATTTGGGAGTTTTAATAAGAGTTCAAATAAATAGTTAAGATGAATTGTTTAGACCACTTAAACAATAAGTGAAGAAGATTGAGTATAATAACAAACTAAGTAATGTGGAAACGACTAGTACATTTGTCCCGCCTGTGAGATCTGGGAAGATAAAACAAGGTGTTTAACTAAGGTTAGGAATGGAGCAACCAGTGCCCTGAACTTACCTGGCCTATATTTTCTCTTCTTAGGCGAGCGGTGTAACATATCGAAAGGAAAGACCGGATGCTCTAAAAGATCATAATTAAGTTTTTTCTAAGATAAAGGAAAAGAAATAAATTCTTTGAATTTATGGTATAGATATAAGATTTAAAAAATTGATATTTTATAAATAAATGTAGTGGAATTATAAAAGTGTTTTATAAATATTAGAAATGGGATTGTAATCAATATATGGGTTTACAATTGAAATTTAGAAAAGAACTTACAATGGATTTTATAAATAATCAGATTTAAAAGGAATGAATTTGTAAATAAGAGTTTTATAAGTAATTAAATTATAATTGGATTTTGACTTATAAGTGAGATATAAATGGAATTTATAAACACCGTTTTGTAAATCTGAAATCAATTTAAATTGATAAGTGAAATGTGAAAGTTTATCAAAGGAATTATATTCATGATTTTGGACAGTGAATAATCCTTTAAATTAAATGGATGTTTTGGAAAGTGATATTATAAAAAGGGAATATTTTCCCTAAGTTAAAAGTTAAGAAAGAAAATCTTTGATTAAGATTTAATGAATGATTTGGAAATTTTTCCTAAGTAAAAGATAAAATGATTTGGAATTATTCAAGGATTTAAGAAAGGTTTAAATAAACCAAATGATTTGATAAATGAGGCTTAATGATTTCTTATACTCTTTAAAAGAAAATGAAATAAATCGAAAAGAATATATCTAACAAAGATATTTTATAAAGGATGAAGTAATTGATTGATGTTTGATATCCACATATGAACTTAACATCTTTTAAATCGATAATTGGCTTCGAAGGAACCAGGTTCGGAATTGGATAATTCCTTTTTGAAAACCACTTCGAACCAATATATACGTTCGAACGTGAATACATGTTGAAGACGATGATTATTGAAGACCGTGGATCTTCATAGCGTGAGGACTACTTGTTGATTTGCTTGGGGTCGCACCCATTATAGAGTTATATATAGCAGTGGTCTCCTCGTTGTGGAGATTTTTTGTATTGCAAGGACTACTCGCTACTAGTGGTAGTAGGAGAGTGCCTTCGGTTTGTCCTGTTCCTAGATAACTTGTATGGACGTTTGTCTGACATTACATTTCTAAAGATTATGTACATTGGTTTTTACAAACATACATCAGTGGTGGTGGAGAAGGCAACTTCTCTTAGCTTAACACCCTTCGTTAGACGTACGAGCTCAAGGGTTGTATTTTTGTGGAAGTCAATTAATAGTTAACGGAAATGGTAATGTGGCATTCAAAGTGTGATATGTGCATTGTGCAAAGGTAATCGTTTGCCTCAAGCCTCATCACACCGGAAATGACCAAAACAGGATTAGATGCAGCAAGGCTAAGTGGGTCATTCCCAATTAG
This sequence comes from Allium cepa, assembly GCA_030765085.1. NCBI lineage: Eukaryota > Viridiplantae > Streptophyta > Magnoliopsida > Asparagales > Amaryllidaceae > Allium > Allium cepa. The sequence goes on from CM060944.1 coordinate 243,414,455, forward strand.
GGTATGATCATCCCCTTCAAGATATATTTCTTCTCGCTATGACGTTCGGGATGTAAATTAATGTGGTGTATGGAAAACGAGTGCTCGGATAAAGGTCAGTAATGATCGAGGGATGACATATTCGGTACTATCTAGTTACAGAGGTAGGCCGATCTTGTGTTGGTAGAGGGTAGATGTTCTGTGCCTCGGGACATCCATCTATAGGTGTACCCATCGGAAGGTAGAACCTTAAGCTGGTCATTTGTATGGAAACCCATTGTCCAATAAGAGCCTGCGGTTTTGTTTGTATTGGCGTAATGAATAGCCTCGAAATACTATATGGGTAGCCATTTCGGATAAGATTAATAAGTTTATTTGCAAATGTTTTCAAAGAGATGTCACTAGAAATAATATCAAATGTTTTAGTACGAAAGTTTTTTAGTTATCATAAGGTAAAAACCCATCTGTGTTTATGTGTAGGTGTGGTCTTATGAGATACTCTTTATTTCAAAGGATTTTATCCAAAGGATGATATATGACACTGTCATTTATTATTGAGTTTTCTCACGCTGGTTTATCAAGCCTGATCCGGGTGTTTTCAATACTCTTGTCAGATCCAAGTAGTTTCAGGATATTCGAAGACAGTTGGAGTTTTCAGAGGAGAGCTGGAGATATTTATCGACGTATAGACGTATTCTATTATCCGCTGTACTTAGTGAGGTGTCAGCAATTATAAGGACAAATGCTTATGACTGTCCAGGCTAAATTTAGGTTAGACTCTGATATATGTATTTACAAGTTTTCCGCTGCAAAGATATTTGTTCAATAATATATGTTAATCCATTCGTGTGAGATTTTGTTCTGTCTATTTTTCTTTATTACCCTTCATGTTCCGTATTTTCGTGCAATTTGAGTTAGACATGTGTGGTTTATTGTCGATTCAAAGGGTACGAGAAAATGGGACATTGACATTTGGTATCAGAGCTTTTGGTTAAGCGAACACCGAAGCCTGATAGGGGTAAGTCTCATCAGAGATAGGATTAGTAATATCCTAGGATGAGTAACTCATTAGAGATAATTGTTAATTTTATAAAAATGGTTTTGTTTTAAATGGTAAATGAAATAATTTTACCTAGGATTATATTTTGAATATAAAGTATGTATTTGGAAAAGTTGTATAGTTAGAAATCAAGATCAGTAAAATTTACATATGAACATCTTGTGATTAGAATTTCACGATTTGACTATAAGATGTTTCATAATGATAATCGATAAGTAAGAAATCTGATAAGGTAATTAAGATCTTTAATACTTGTTCCAAAATAATAAATTAAGAAATGATAATGTTTTGTTACTATCATAAATTAATCAATTGTTTAATTTAAAAGTTAAAGTATAATATCTTGTGAATTAAGTTTCACGATTTGACTATAAGATGTTTGATAAAAAGATTGGTTTAAGGAATGAACATATAAGATACAAATGTATTTAAATAATAGAAAATGATTGTGTAAAAAGGAAAATATAAAAGGAACGAAGGTTTAAAATTCGAGTAGTTTAAAAGAATTGTGGCAATTTAAATAAAGTTAATTAATATAAAATGAATTTATAAAATGAATTTATAAAATAGGTTTTATAAAGTAATCTCTAAAGGATTCGGAAAATTTTATTATTTCAAATAAAAAGAGGTATTTTATGATAACTAATTCGATTTAGTCTAAAATAAACTAAAAATGGGCAAGTGATGTGTTCGGATGGTGAGCACTTCACTTAAGTATTACTCTTCTTGTTAAGAGGATATATGATACTATTGGTAGTACCCAGTTCCTTGGATTGTTTTAGAGTTACTCGATCAATATAATTTTCTTAAGTTAATGAAATAATATGAACCATTGATTAGTAATTTTGGAATCGTTAAAATTTCCGTCGATTTTGGATAGTCGAAAATTTCTGAATCGCATCAAACTCAAAGATAAGGAATTAATGGAATATTCTGGTAAAAGATAAACCATTGTGAAATACTTTGAGTAAATGAAATAAGATAAGGATAATTTATAAATCTGATTTATAAAGGAAAAAGATTTAAGAGTTAAAGGATTTAAATACGGGTGGTTTTAAAATTTGTTTTTCAAAGCTAGAAAATTAACAATTTATTAAATAAGAAATAAGTTTTATAACTTATGAATTTGAGATAATAGTAAATTACAACAAAGTATAAATTTGTCAGACATATGGATTCAAGTAAAACCAATTTGGAATTTGGGATTTGTATATACTCTTAGGATGTAATGGTATATCACACAAATGTAGATTTAAATCATGAACTATTAAGTAAAATAATGACTCCTCAAAAAGGTAATTATAACCTAGAAAATATTTTATTAATGAATTCTAGCATTAATTCTGAATTTGGACTTAAGTCTTTAAAAGTGATTAATTTACATAAGTTATAAGATGTAATAAACTTAAGTAATAGATTTATAAAATGGTTCATAAATAATATTAGTGTTAAAGGAAATATACTGAGTTAAAAGATTGTGGGAAGACTTTTTTATAAAGATAAATTATCTTTTGAGTGAAAAATGGTTTCTTTGGAATACATTCCTTTGATAAAAATATTTGGAAATAAATAATTAAAGGGGCTATATTAAAAAAACACCTTTATAAAGTGTTTGAGCTTAAGATAAAAGTTTATGTATGTTTTGAGGGTTAATAAATACATATGTTATATGTAGATCATCTCATCACACAATTTTGTTCTAAGATTCGAATTCGGAATTTGGAGGTGTTTACACTGATCCAGAAAAGAATTTATCACTCGATTCTTGACGACGAACATTGATGAAGATGTTTGGATAGGTACTTTTGTTTTCTATCATAGTTGAGCACTATGCAAGGAAAGCAAAGGTTTCTAAGCAAAGAGCCTGATTAAAGTCCGCACTAGAGGATCAGGGGATCGATACTAGTTCGGAAATGAAGTTGTGTATTTGAATAGGAGATCGAATAAGATATTTCATACGGATGATCTGTGAATATTATATGGAATTAAGTTTAAAGATAAATGTTTTAGGTAAACTTTTGTTTGGGTAATTGCGAGGACGAAATTCTTTTAAGTAGGGAAGAATGTAACAACCCAGAATTTGACCACTTTAAAATATACTATTCAAAATGATTTTAAATATAAAATATGCAACGTTATATGATTCAAACAAAATTAGATAGGATTTGGAAACAGAAGTATATACAAAAATAGTAACATTTGCCAATAACGACAAAAGTGACAAAATCCTGATTTCAGAAAAGTAAGTTTCAATGGTTAAATAAATTATTTTAATTTACTTACGAACATTTATATTTTTGAATAGAATTATACAAATTTATTTTTAAATTTGGTTTACATAAATAAATATTTTAACTGAAACGTCAAAATGTGACCGTAAAACATTTTGTCGAAAAACGACGTTTTGCCGATTAAAAGTTGTCGCAACATCGTCGCACCTTTTTTTCTTATATAGGAAAATATATTCAAATATTTTAAGTATTAATTAATTCACTAAATATTTTTTCTTTTACTAAATAAGATTAGAAAACTTCTAGAAGTCATTAGTAAAAGTAAGTAAGAGTTAAGAAAAGTAAGAAAAAGTAAACATCAAATCACATCAAATCAAAGCCAACATAATTATGATATTCTTTACTTAATCTTTGAGTGACTAATACATAAAGTAAGGATGTGAAAAATGATGTGAAGTATTGAAAAAGTGAAGATTACTTTAGGTTGAAGTAAGGTTATTTTGGTAATTTGGTAAGAGGTTATTTTCGTAAATTACCACTTTCTTTCTTTTTCTATAAATATCCACCTCCTTCTTCACTTTCATTCACACTTCTTCTTCTTCTTTTCTCAAGCTTCTTCATCTTCTTACTCTTCTCTTTAATGGCTTTCAAGCCATAGAAAAAATTAAAAATAAATAATGTCGAAATATTTTCAAAATATTCAAAAGAAATCAATGTTCATTCTCTTCAAATCAAACTCATTTTTTCTCCATATTTTACCTCTTCTTCTCTTGGCCATAACTTCCTAAAAACAGAATCAAAATTCAAAATTCTTTGTTTTAAATCATGAATTTTTCCAGTGGATACAACTTACATGTTGACCACTTTGCCTCATTTTAAAGTAATCTATGTCAAAAATACATTTCTTTCTAGTGCATTTTCTGGCCCAGTTTTTAAGCGAGAGAATAGGCCAGTTTTTTTTTATCATAATAGATCATAATTAAGAAATTATTTTTTTCAAAAGATATGAAATTTTAGTGGCTACAAATTTTATGTTGATCACTTTTTCTAGTTTTGAGGTTTTCTATACCTGAAACTCAATTTTTTAAGTGCATTTTCGGGCTTTATTTTTGTCAATCCGATAGTACCTCTTCTAAATTCTATCATATCTCCCACAAAACAACATGGATTCAAATGATTCTTTCTTTTAATTCAACAAAAAAGAATTTTCAACAACTTTTAAGTTAACATGTTTTTTAAATTTTGAGAGTAAGAGAGTCAAAAACAAGATAGAAGATGACCCATTTTTCGGATCTAAATCTTGGGAATTCAAATTCAAAGCTCTACTGCTTCTTCTCTATATTTTCGGCCAACCTCCATATCAAGCCTCGACCATGCTACTGGAATGGAGAAGGTCTTGTTTTCTAGTATTTAATGGAGTAGGAATTGAGTAGTGATGTGTTGGTTGATTAGAATGTTGGTAGGAAGTTAATCGCTTTGGTTTATGGTGAGAAACTCTATTTAACATCTCTATTTATATATATATATATATATATATATATATATACATATACATGTTTAATGTTGTGTTATGATTGCTATGGATGCTTATATATGCTTTGATCATCAAGTATTGATTGTTTGATAAGATTGTCAAACTTTTTTACCAAGTCACGTTAATACACGTCGATAAGCACGAAGGAAAGCACTTTCCTTTTTGGAAAATGAAATGGCGTATATGGAATGCTTAAACCTTTTGGAAATAGTTTTAAAATGAGGTAGAAATGTTTTATAAACATTCAAATATTTATAAAGAAATAAAGGAAGAAAATCAATATTTTATCTTGTATATTTTAAATATGTCCTAAATAATTTTCCAGAAAAATCGCGCTTTTGCAGTAAAGTGACCAAAGTTTAAAATTGATATTTTAAATTTTTTAAAAATATGAAATAAATCATAAAAATATTTTAAATTTTATAAAAAGATGTTTAATTTTAAAATATGGATTTCTAAATGATATAAAATTTGTTTTGAAGAATATAGCTTTTAAAACGCTATTTGCAACACTTTTCGCAAGCTTTTCGCAGCAGTTTTAAATAACTTTTGAAATGTAGTTTTAAACTTAACAATTCTTTCCAATATAATTTGTGAATGATTTTAAAAGAATAATTAAGTCATTTATAGATGATTTGGGAGTTTTAATAAGAGTTCGAATAAATTGTTAAGATGGATTGTTTATACCACTTAAACAATAAGTGAAGAAGATTGAGTATAATAACAAACTGAGTAATGCGGAAACGACTAGTACATTTGTCCCGCCTGTGAGATCTGGGAAGATAAAACAAGGTGTTTGACTAAGGCTAGGAATGGAGCAACCAATGCCCTGAATTTACCTGGCCTATAATTTCTCTTTTTAGGCGCGGCGTGGAACATATCGAAAGGAAAGCCCGGATGTTCTAAAAGATCATAATTAAGTTTTTTCTAAGATAAAAGAAAAGAAATAAATTCTTTGAATTTATGGTCTAGATATAAGATTTATAAAATTGATATTTTATAAATAAGAGTAATGGACTAATAAAAGTGTTATATAAATATTAGAAATGGGATTGTAATCAATATATGGGTTTACAATTGAAGTTTAGAAAAGAACGTATAATGGATTTTATGAATAATCAGATTAAAAGGAATGAATTTGTAAATAAGAGTTTTATAAGTAATTAAATTATAATTGGATTTTGACTTATAAGTGAGATATAAATGGAATTTATAAACACCGTTTTGTAAATCCGAAATCAATTTAAATTGATAAGTTAAATGTGAAAGTTTATTAAAGGAATTATACTCGTGATTTTGGACAGTGAATAATCCTTTAAATTAAATGGATGTTGTTTGCACAAAAAATGGACAAACACCTCCAAGTCGTATGATTTAGTTGATTATACGTTGTTCTTAGTGATTTGGGTGATTTATGCAAATATATAAAATAGATGGACTAAACTGTAAAAGACACACAGATTTATAGTGGTTCGGCCAGAATGTGCATACGTTGACTTTATATGTTATTCTCCTTTTCTTTTCAGGTTACAAGTACAAAGCTTTGATTACAAGTATCTGAAAGTTGTTTGAAAGTTCTATCCGTGCTTGAGCTCTCAAACTCGTCTGCCATTGTTGTACGCCTACCCCTCTATTTATAGAGTGAGGCTAGGGGTAGGGGTCTTGGATGTATATAGCTGCTGGTGGGCCTGGGCCAACGTAATCTGGCCCGGCAATGCTGGTTTAGTAACACCATGGTTGGGCGGTGAGTGGAGTGTTGATTGGATCGGTAGTGGGTGGAGCGTGGGTTGGTTCGGTAGCTCTGGTCCGGTAGTGGTTGGAGGTAGGTTGGTTCGGTGGGACATGATCCGGTGGTGAGTGGATGTGGGACATGATCCGGTGGTGAGTGGATGGAGCTTGGTTCGGCTATGTAGGGGAAGTTGGTTGGTTCGGCTGGTGTTGGACCGGTAGGTGTTTGGTTCGGCAGGGAAGTGGTTCGGTGATGGAGGAGAAGGGAATTGGTTCGGTAGGTGCTGGAGGCATCTGGTTCGGTAGCTTATGTGGGTAGCTGGTTCGGTGGCAGGTGGGACGTTATTGGTTCATTGGGGCCTTCCCCCCTTGGTTCGGTGATGCTTCTTTTCAATTGGCTTGGTGGTGGAAACGCACCCAACATTTGCCTCCCAAAGTGGGGCATATGTTGGCATATGCCGCGCTTTGTTTTAACTTGGGTGTTTCCGTCCGGTCCTATGTGCCGAACCATCCGGTCCGGTCGTCCTGCGTTAGCTTATAAGTAGGGGTGTTAGGCCTTCGTTATTCCCTACCAAGTTTGATAGCCGAATCAGACCCTCCCCTGCCGAATCAACCTTACTGCCGAACCACGTTGGATTGCCGAATCAGGTAATTTAGCCTCTCTTTGTCGAATGTCTCCGCGTTTTGGACTACCGAATGTAGCGATTGCCAAATGAACCGAGGTACTCGATTTGCCGAATGAACATGCGGGCTTAAGTGCTGAATGTGTCTTCGGGCCTTGTACTACCGGACGGGTTTGAGAAGTACGAGGCCGAATGGGTCTTATTCTCAAACTACCGATTGGTCTTTCATGTTTTGAATTGCGAACGAGATTCCAGACTACATGCACTCGTTTGCTTATATCTCTATACTCCTTGTTTTAACAGTGTGTTTATTTTTGATGTTGCAGATAATGTCTCACAAAGTGGAAACTCGATCGGATAAGAAGAAATCTACGGACAGAAGAGAGTCCACCGTAGTGCCCCCAGCTCAGCCAGGGCCGGAACGTCATGGACCCACCCCGAGATCGCTAGTAGATGGGTATGGTCCTCAAGAGCTTCTGAATTCTCTACCTGACTGCTTTCCTAGCTCTCTCAAAGAAGAGCAGCTTGATGTTATCTCCCACTCCTTTGGGATTGATAGAGCACGCATGCAGTTGCCAGGAAAGGGGGTCATGCCATATAACCCCCCTGAAGGATACTTTGTTTATAGTAGGTACCACTGCATGTGTGGGGCCATTCCTCCAATCAATGCTTGGATAGTTAGCTTCGTCACCTATTTGAAGGTGGCCCCTTTCCAGCTCCAACCCAACTCCTACGCTATCCTGGTGTGCCTATTTGTGATTTTCCAGAGAAAGTACGGGCGCCCCCCTTCCAACCGGGAGATTCGGTACCTATATAACTTGAGGGGTTACAAGAAGGGGTCTCCCTACATCAGCTTGGAATCGGCCGTGTCCTTCAAGCCGGTCCTGGACTTGTATTCAAAGTTCACCATGTTTAAGAAGGAATGGTTCTTTGTCCAGGATGACTCTGTTTCTATCCACTGCTTCACCTCTGGCTGTAAGTTGAAGCTTATTTATAATTTCCGTTCTGGCCGAAATGCTTCTTCTTATGTGTTTTTATTTCTTGCTAGCGACAGGTGGCTTTGCGGTCGTGGAGAATGATCACCTGGTTCAGATGGCCGCGGAGATAGAGGCCATTTCGAGAAGGGACAGGTCAGCTTCTTACCTAATCAGGAATGCCACTCTCCTAGGACACAACTTGATTCTACCACATCAATCTGTGGTCAAGTAGAGGGATACGGCCGAGGAAAGAGCTGCCAAAGCTAAAGGAGGGGCCACGACAAAGAGTAGCAAGAGGAGACCCATCTCGATACCTCCAGTCGTCGGGGGGAAGAAGCTCAAGAAATCTGATGGACCCTCTCCCAGCACATGCCCAGATGTTCCGAAGGAGGAAAGTGGAGATGAGGAAAGAGGCGAGGAGGAGAGCGGAGGCGATGGAGAAGGTGATGGTGGTAACGGTGGCGAAGGACATGGTGGTAGTGGTGTTGGTGCCTTAACCTCTGGGCAAGCGGGTGAGATTCAAGAGTGGACGGATGATGCTTTTCACCAAGCCTTTGAGGGGTTGGAGGAAGGGTCGGCTTTGGTGGAGAAACCGAAGAAATCTGATAAGGCCGAGACTGGTGCCAGTCCATCTTCTGAGAGTATTTCAACAAGGGCAACTCCGACGGTTCAAGGTGAATTCTTGACTACTCTTTTAGCTTCATATGTTTCTTGGATTATAGTCTCATACATGCTTGTAATACTTGGTTTTTATTTCAGCAACGGGTAAGGCGGCCAGGACATCAGACATTCGGGACCACCTCGAACAGCTCAAACTCCTCAAAGCTTCTGCTAAACCGAAGCCCTCGACTGACCGTTTCGGGGGCGTAGTCGGCTACCGTCCTCTTCTCGGAGTCATTGAAGAGGATATTCAAAAGAGAAAGAGGAGGCGTTCCATGTTCGAACCTTCGCTTGGACCTCAGCCCCCAATCCAGCCTATTCATGATATTACGGGGGAGGATACTGAGTCCATACCATCTCCACATCCATCGGAGAATCCTACCGTTACTCATGTTGATCGTCCCGGCTTGGCTCGTAACCCATTTGTGGGTCATCCAGATCTGGACCCGAACCTCCATGATATTTCCTTCGATGAGGTTACCGGCGAGCACCTCCTACCCCCGCAATCCTATGGTAAGGGTGCTTGATGAGGCTAAGTCTTTGGATCTCGACTTGTTGACAACGCGGATCGTGACTATGGGGGATGAGGCCAAGGCAAACATCAATCGGGTGGCTGAGGAGACCAGGAGGCTAATGGCGCATCATGCCCGACTGGTCAAGGCTGGAGAGGAAATCGGAAGTGCTAACATTCGGTTGCGGCTAATGGTTTCCGATCAGGCCAAACAGCTTGCCTATCAGGCCATTCAGATCTCCCCGCATGAGGCGGCCTCCAGACGGCTAAAGAAAACTATGGAGGAGGCTAGCAGAGACGAGCTGCGAAAAATGGAGGCCACCTGCAAGGAACGAATCGATATGGCCATTGCCATGGTGGATGAGGTTCGGAGAGCGGATCTTGAGCAGATAGAGGAGTTATCTGGGAGGCTTGAGGCCGCAGAGCTTGCTAAAGCCAAGCTGAAGGAGGAGATGGAGGCGATGCGGAAATCACTTCAGGCTGACTGCTCGAGATACCGAATTGAGAGAGATGCTTCCGTTGCAAGGCTGTCGGCTTCCGAGGCTCGGATGAGGGAGTTTGAGGAGAACGAGGGGATGATGGATGAGATGCTCCAGGACATGTGCTTCCGTACTTGGAAGCAGGGCAACCTGTCCTGGATGGACGATTATCCCCGGGTCATGGCTAGGATATATCTCCGGGCTTTGGAGGAGGCCAAGGCTGAGGCGGATAAGGAGGGTGGTGTAGCTTTCAGAATGGATGTGGTCACGGCCCAGTTTACTAAGGAGGAGAAAGTGGCAGTGAAGGAGGGCATGCGGCTGCTTACCGCCGAGGAAGTGGGTGTGCAGTTGGGGGATGATGATCAGGGAGCAGATGCTGGTAAGTCTTCCCTCTCTATCCTTTCTTAACTTGATTGCGTATCATTTATCTGATGGATTCTTCTCCTGAATCGTACACGTGGGACCTCTGGCCAGCATGCTGGGAGCTCTGATCCAGTGGTCAAGAAGGTCCCGGAGGGCAAGCAGGATAGAGGCGGAGCCCTGCTGCAGCTGACTACTTTTTTGGTTTACTTGGCATTCCTGAATATACTAGTCCAAAACATTAATGTACTTTCAGGCTGTAATTATATAATTATGTCATTGTAGCAAATGATTTTATTCTTATATAATTTTATAACATAAGTTGATTCTGTCATATTTGAATGCTGTCGTTATTTTGATGTGTTGTATAAGAAATATAGCTGTGTATATGCATGTGCTTTAATCGTGTTTGATGCTAAGCTCTTGCTTAAAATATAATTTCATGTCTCGCAATGTTAGTGTGATGTGTGAATAGGCTATAGCTACATGTTTATGTACAAGAAAAGGAAGTACCGCCCTTCATGTTTTAGTTGTAGACGGTAGCTTTGAATGTCTTGTGTGATTGAGGATGGAATGCAGCTGAGTGACCTGTTATCCAGTTGTGAGTTCTCATTTCCACTAGCGAGTGTCTCCCATTTTGTGTCCTGTACTTTAGTGATCGTTATAGAGGATAGGAGGAAAGTTTTTATAAATAAAATGGAAATATAAGAAATAGTAAAACTTCCAATCACGGAAGGCCTTCGATGTGCTTAAGTTCGTGGCAAACGGGTTTTATAGTCACTTTCCCTAGCTGTGGGTCTTGGAGACATTCGTCACCCATCTTACGCCTCCGCAGGGAGTTTTCTTTTTTACCACAGCCGTACTTAAGACACATCAGAGCCGAGATCGCGCACAGTAACTACCCGGGCCATTATGGCCCGTAATCGTGGGTATTATTCGATTTACCATGGCTTGCTAGCGTGGGTGCCGATCGTCAACTGTGAACTGCCCCTGGCTGGCCACACCTTATGTTGGGGCTTATAATCGGTTCACAGTCGCCGGCGAGCCGAACGCCTTAATGAGCTGCCTCGGCTATAGTCGGCCTTCTCGGTGGCTTATGATCGGCTCATTATAGTTGGCTTTGAGGGCCATCGCGAGCAATGAGTTAACCCGCATCAGAGGGATGCTGGAGCAAAAGTGTCTCATTGACGAGGACATAGATTCATATAGTACCTGTTGGGTCTTGTCCAAGTGAGGTTATGCCGTGAAGTGTCCAGAATGGAAATGTCGTTATACAGGATTTTGCTTAACAGAAAAGGATAAAGCTTAACAAGCAGCCAAGATATAAAGGAACAAGTTAAAAAAAGACAAGATTTTTAAAGTGGTTCGGCACGAAAATGCCTACGTCCACTGATTCTCTTTGTTAATTCACTTCATATGGGCAGTACAAGTTAAGAAAAGTATCGACGAAGTTGTTCGATGTTCCATGCTTTCTAGAACACCTCTCCGTCCACTATTGACAAAACATAAGCTCCGTTGTGGAGATCCTTATGAATTACATAGGGTCCATCCCAGATAGGATCTAGCGCTCCGGGGCGCGGGAAGATCCGTTTGAGAACAAGATCTCCTTCTCGTAAGCTGCGGTGCTTGACTTTGGAGTTGTATCGTGCTGCCACTTTTTGCTTGTGAGCTGCCGCTTTAAGTGCTGCATCATTTCTTCTTTCTACAATTAGGTCCAAAGACATGTGTAGGAGTTCTTCATTCTCTTCTGGGTTGTAGTGGATCCTACGGTGGGAGGGCACTACAGTTTCAACTGGGAGCATGGCCTCCGATCCGTATGCCAAAGAGAAAGGAGTATGTCCTGTTGATGTTCTGTAAGATGTGCGGTAGGCCCAAAGTGCCGTAGGAAGTTCATCCACCCAAGCGCCTTTTGACTTTTCAAGTTTCTTCTTGATTAGAGTTTTGAGAATTTTGTTGACAGCTTCGATTTGTCCGTTTGCCTGGGGATAAGCTACAGATGAGAAGCGTTTGTGAATTCCGTGCTCTCGGCACCAGTCGTTGAATTCCTCGCTGTCAAATTGAAGTCCATTGTCCGATATGATTTTGAGTGGAACCCCGTACCTGCATAAAACATTTTTGATCAAGAAGTTAATAACTTTTGCTGAAGATATTTTATTTAAAGGTTCCGCTTCCACCCATTTGGTGAAATAGTCGACTGCCACTATAGCATATTTGGCTCCGCCTCGGCCCATCGGCAGTTCGCCAATCAGGTCAATTCCCCATACCGCAAAGGGCCAAGGACTGGTCATCTGAGTAATCTCATTGATTCGTAGTCGAGGGATTTTAGCAAATTTCTGACATTTGTCGCATTTTTTGATGAAGTCCATGGCATCTTTGCTTAAGGTGGGCCAGAAATATCCACATCGGAGTATCTTCTTTGCCAGAGTTTGCCCTCTAGTGGTGTCTCCGCAACTTCCTCGATGGATGTCGGATAAGATTTCGTTGGCTTCCCTTCCGGCGACACATCTTAATGAGGGGTTAGAGAAGCCGCGCCGATAGAGGATGCCTTCTTGGATCGTATAGCGGGAAGCACTCCTCAAGATTTTCTTGACTTCGTTACGCTCGTTGGGTAGTGTGCCATCTTGCAAGTATTTCCGGATAGGAGTCATCCAAGTTTCTTCTTCGATTGCAGCTATCAGATCCTCTTGTTCGAAACTTGGGGCTAGTTGTTTTGAGATGGCTACCGTTCCAAGAATGGTGTTGTTCTTCATGCTAGCTTGCTTTGCCAGCTCGTCGGCCTCTCGGTTCTCTTCTCCAGGAACGTGTTTGATTAAATAGTGATCCAATTGATTGAGCAGCATCTTGGTCTTCTTTAGATATGCTGTGAGTCGTTCTCCTCGAGTCTGGAATTCTCCCAGTATTTGATTTACAATAAGTTGAGAATCGCTATGGAGACATAAAGAACTGACTCCAATTTCTAAGGCAAGTTCCAGTCCTGCTATTACTGCTTCATATTCTGCATCGTTGTTGGTGGCGGCGAATTCCAACCTTAGGGCATAATGCAGCTTCCTTCCCCTGGGGGTGATTATCTCAATACCCGCCCCCGAGCCCTGTTCTTTCGATGCTCCATCTACAAAGAGATTCCACTTGATATCTTTTGCTATTTCAGATTGATCCTTACCTTCGTTGGTAGTGAATTCGGCAATAAAATCGGCCATGGCTTGTCCTTTGATGGCGGTGCGAGGATTGGTAGGTGATATCGTATTGACTCAGTTCAATGCACCACTTAAGTAGTCGCCCAGAAGTGTCGGGGCGATGGAGTACCTGCCTTAGCGGTTGATCGGTTAAAACTCTGATGGAATGATATTGAAAATAGTGTTGCAGCTTCCGTGACGTGATTAGCAGACAGTATGCTAGCTTCTCAAGTTTAGGGTACCTGGCTTCTGCCTCTGTAAATCTCTTGCTCACAAAGTATACGGGCCGCTACGCGCGGTTGTCTTCTCTCACCAAAGCGGCGCTTAAAGCATGGCACGATACAGCAAGGTATAGGTATAGTTCCTCGCCTTCATTTGGAGTTGAGAGTACTGGTGGTCTATGGAGATGTTCGATTAAGTTAAGGAAGGCTGTCGAGCATTCATCAGTCCATTCGAACTTTCCTTTGTCTTTCTTTAGAGCTTCAAAGAAATGGATGCATTTGTTGGTTGCTTTAGATATGAACCTGCTTAGGGCGGCCACTTTCCCATTTAGGCTTTGCATCTCTCTTCGAGTGGATGGTATCTTGATATCTTGCAAAGCCCGAACTTGTTCGAGGTTTGCTTCAATCCCCCGGGCATGGACGATGAATCCCAAGAACTTTCCCGACGATACTCCGAAGGAGCACTTAGAGGATTCAGCTTCATTCCATATTGCGAAGTACTTGAAACATCTCGTCCAGGTGGTTTATATGATCGTTGGCTTTTCTCGATTTTACCAGCATGTCATCCACATAAACTTCCATAGTTCGTCCTATTAATTCCGCAAACATCTTGTTGACGAGGCGCTGATAAGTAGCTCCGGCGTTTTTAAGTCCAAAAGGCATTACTCTGTAGCAGTACAATCCCCGGTCAGTGATGAAACTAGTGTGGTCTTGATCAGGGGCATGCATAGGGATCTGGTTATATCCTGAGTATGCGTCCATAAAGGATAAGAGTTCGTGTTCGGCTGTGCTGTCCACGAGTTGGTCGATTCGTGGGAGTGGGAAGCAGTCCTTCAGGCAAGCGTCATTTAAGTTGGAGAAGTCGATGCATGTTTGCCACTTCCCATTTGCCTTCTTTACCAATACCGGGTTGGCGATCCATTCTGGGTAGATGGCTTCTCATATGAAGTTATTGGCAAGTAGATTCTTTACTTCTTCCTCGAGGGCTGCTGATCGTTCTGCCCCCATGCTTCTCTTTTTCTGTTTTACTGGTACCTTGGGGGGATCGATGTTCAGTACGTGGCATGCTACGTCTGGGGAGATTCCAGTCATGCCAGCGTGCGTCCATGCAAATACATCCATGTTGTGGCGAAGAAAATCGACGAGTTGATCCTTCAATTCTGCTCTTAACTGAGACCCGACTCTCAGCAGTTTACTTGGATCGTGTTTGACTACAGATACAAATTCCATAGCCTCTACAGGCTCGGTGGTGGCCTCCTCATCCTTGTCCCTGGGGTCTAATTCGTTGAAAGGATCGATGGTATATCGAAGAGGAGGGGCTTTCTTTAATTGCTATGCTTCCAAGTTTTTCTTACAGAGAGAAGTCTCTGCATCCTTCCCTTTATCCTTCCTGCGGTTATTGCAAAGTTCAGTCACATAGCAATCTCGAGCGGCGTCTTGATCTGCCTCTATTTCTCCTATTCCGTTGTCCGTTGAAAATTTCATCTTCAGGCACCACGGGGCTAGGACAATTTGGATGTCAGACAAGGATGGCCTTCCCAAAAAGGCGTTGTAGGCCGAGTGGTTCTCTATTAGCACAAATGTTTGTTTTCGCACAATGGAGCGGGGATGACTTCCTATTTCGACAAAGAGGTCCAATTGCCCGAGGGGCATCTTCGCATCTCTAGTGAAGCCATGTAGCGGTTTGCTGCAGGGAGACACATCCTTCATTGACAGCTTCATTTTGTCGAAAGCATGCTTGAATAGGATATTTACTGAGCTTCCAGTGTCTACTAGAATTCGAAAAACCTTAGCTGGACCGAACCAGGCAGAGATGACCATAGGACCCATGTGAAGGTACTGCCTTCCCTCTAGATCACGCCTACTAAATGTGATGTCATCATTCTCTTTCCGTTTCGGGTGGCGTTCTTCTGTAACAGAATTAACGTAGCCTTCATTGTTTCTAAGTGACTTACCATATCTCTCCATCTCTGCCCAGCTTCCGTCGGCGATGTGTGGTCCTCCTGATATGGTAAGGACCACTATCTTTTCTTGACTGGAGCCGCTAGTGTTGTGATTTCCTCCGCCTACTTCCGGGAGGGGCAGCCCTGAGTTCTCATTGACAGGAGTTGAAGTTATGTTCTGACCTTTCACATAGCGCTCTAGTCTCTTCCTTCTGATGTGTTCTTCAATCAAGTCCCGGAGATGATGGCATTCATTAGTGTCATGCCCATGAGATTCGTGGAATCGGCAAAACTTTCCAGACTTAATTGCATTATCTGATTCCTTCTTGTGCGGGGGGCGCTTGTATCTAACTTCATCCTGGGTGGCCAAGAAGATGTTTTCGATTGTTTCATTTAGAGGAGTGTAAGAGTCAAATCTCGGTCCTGCCCTATATAAGCGCTTTTCCCCCTTCTTGCCTCCAGCACTATCTCTGGAGTCATTTCTTCGAACGTCCTTTGCTACTGCGGATGTGTTGCCATGAGCTGCCTTGTTTTGTTGCCCTGTCTGCCTTTCAATGGCAGCGTCTTCAAGTCTCATATATTTTCCGGTTTTGTGGAAGAAATAAGGTAAGGTAGCTGGCTTTTCTTTCGTTAGTCTCCTAGCAAACTTAGTATCCAGATGCACACCACTGCAGAGGGCCATTAGGATAAGTTTCTCGTCGGCATCTTGGACTCCGGCTGCTGCGGCGTTGAATCGGGTTAGATATTGTTGCACTGTCTCCTCGGGCTTCTGTTTGATATTAGATAGGGAATAAGCGTCCTTCGGTTGTTCCACATGAATGCGGAACTGGCTGATGAACTTTTCTTTCAATATTTCCCATGAGCTGATGGATCCTTGGGGCAAATGGCAGAACCAGGAGGTAGCTAGATCTGCCAAGAATAGTGGAAACCATTTACACAACACTCCCTCTGTTGCTCCGCTCATTAGCCTATGTTGTGTGTATCTCTGCAAGTGTACAAAGGGGTCATAGGTTCCCTTGTAAGGTTCCATTGTTGGCATTTTCCATTCCCGGAGGGTGATGGCAGTTTCGATATTGCGGATGAAGGGGCTGGTTACCCTAGCACCGATCCCCCGATCCCTTTGTTCCCATTGGACGCACTCTCTGAACAATCGCGCCATCCTTTCATCAGAACTTGGAGCGGATAGAAATGAGTTTGGTTCTTCCCTGCGGGATTGATTCCGTCCAGATGACCTGTAGGGGTGGTATCATCTATCACTCCTAACATTCTCCAATGGCTGCCTCTGGTCTTCCGGGGGCATGCTGGGGTCAGCCACAATTGGCCCTTGCCTTGATCTTTCCCTGCTGGGTTCTCTTCTCAGCACTTCCTCGGGTCCAACTTCGGGCTGGACTCCAGCTCGGCCCCGTCCCTTGGTGTTTCCATGGTTAGGTAGCATGGCGGGCTCAGCTACATCCGACCTTTCCCTGGTACCTCCCCAGTTGGGTTCGGTTCCAAGCGTTTCCTCGGGTCGGAATTCGGGCTGAGTCCGGGCTTGGCTCCTACCATAGCTGTTTCTGTTGTTAGCCTCTTCGAAGAAGAAAGACCTTTGTCGTCTCCTAGATCCTCCAGACCGGGACTCACCCCATGATTCAGTGTTGCGGTTGGTTTCTTCAACATCCCTTATGCGTGACATGAGTTGATCCACCAAGGCTTCTTGTTGAGATGCGAAGCGGTTAGTTACTTCAGCCACAACCCTGTCTAGATCCGCCCTTGTAATTGGTTGTTCCGTAGCAGGGGCTGTCGGATTTGCCTGATTTACATTTGCTGTTGGAACTAGACGATTGTCTTGGTCTCTGATCACTGGATCTGGGATACTGCCAGTTGCGATGTTCTTTCCTTTGTTCACATCTTTCTTCCGTCCGGCAGTCATGTTTTCCAAGCAATGAACGATGCTGATAGAAAAAGGGTTAACTGGGAGAAGCTGAAGCTTCGATCTCCTGTTCTCAGTGAAAGCACCAAAAATGTTTGCACAAAAAATGGACAAACACCTCCAAGTCGTATGATTTAGTTGATTATACGTTGTTCTTAGTGATTTGGGTGATTTATGCAAATATATAAAATAGATGGACTAAACTGTAAAAGACACACAAATTTATAGTGGTTCGGCCAGAATGTGCCTACGTCCACTTTATATGTTATTCTCCTTTTCGTTTCAGGTTACAAGTACAAAGCTTTGATTACAAGTATCTGAAAGTTGTTTGAAAGTTCTATCCGTGCTTGAGCTCTCAAACTCGTCTGCCATTGTTGTACCCCTACCCCTCCATTTATAGGGTGAGGCTGGGGGTAGGGGTCTTGGATGTATATAGCTGCTGGTGGGCCTGGGCCAATGCTGGTTTAGTAACACCATGGTTCGGCGGTGAGTGTAGTGTTGATTGGACCGGTAGTGGGTGGAGCATGGGTTGGTTCGGCAGCTCCGGTCCGGTAGTGGTTGGAGGTAGGTTGGTTCGGTGGGACATGATCCGGTGGTGAGTGGATGGAGCTTGGTTCGGTGGGACATGATCTGGTGGTGAGTGGATGGAGCTTGGTTCGGCTATGTAGGGGAAGTTGGTTGGTTCGGCTGGTGTTGGACCGGTAGGTGTTTGGTTCGGCAGGGAAGTGGTCCGGTGATAGAGGAGAAGGGAATTGGTTCGGTAGGTGCTGGAGGCATCTGGTTCGGTAGCTTATGGGGGTAGCTGGTTCGGTGGCAGGTGGGACGTTATTGGTTCATTGAGACCTTCCCCCCTTGGTTCGGTGATGCTTCTTCCATTTGGCTTGGTGGTGGAAACGCACCCAACAGATGTTTTGGAAAGTGATATTATAAAAAGGGAATATTTTACCTAAGTTAAATGTTAAGAAAGAAAATCTTTGATTATGATTTAATGAATGATTTGGAAAGGTTTTCCTAAGTAAAAGATAAAATGATTTGGAATTATTGATGGATTTAAGAAAGGTTTAAATAAACCAAATGATTTGATAAATGAGACTTAATGATTTCTTATACTCTTGAAAAGAAAATGGAATAAATCGAAGAATATATCTAATAAAGATATTTTATAAAAGATGAAGTAATTGATTGATGTTTGATCCACATATGAACTTAACATCTTTTAAATTGATAATAGGCTTCGAAGGAACCGGGGTCGGATTTGGATAATTCCAATCCGAAAACCACTTCGAACCAATGTATACGTTCGAACGTGAAGACTTGTTGAAGACGATGATTATTGAAGACCGTGGATCTTCGTAGCGTGAGGATTGCTTGTTGATTTGATCGAGGTCGCACCCATTATTGAGTTATATATAGCAGTAGTCTCCTTGTTGTGGAGATTTTTGGATTGCAACGACTACTCGCTACTAGTGGTAGTAGGAGAGTGCCTTCGGTTTGTCATGTTCCTAGACAACTTGTATGGACGTTTGTCTGATATTGCATTTCTAAAGATTGCGTACGTTGACTTTTACAAACGTACATCAGTAGTGGTGGAGAAGGCAACTTCTCTTAGCTTAACACCCTCCTTGAGATGTACGAGCTCAAGGGTTGTATTTTTGTGAAAGGCAATTAGTAGTTAACAGAAATGGCAATGTGGCATTCAAAGATGTGATATGTGCTTTATGAAAAGGTAATCGTTTGCCTCAAGCCTCATCAAATTGGAAATGACCGAAATAGGATTAGATGCAGTAAGGCTAAGTGGGTCATTCCCAATTAGGATATGATCATCCCCTTCTAGATATATTTCTTCCTGCTATGACGTTCGGGATGTAAATTAATGTGGTGTATGGAAAACGAGCGCTTGGTTAAAGGTCGGTAACGACCGGGGGAAGACATATTCGGTACTATCTAGTTACAAAGGTAGGTCGGTCTTGTGTTGGTAGAGGGCAGATGTTCTGTGCCTCGAGACATCCATCTAGAGGTGTACCTATCGGAAGGTAGAACCTTAACCTGGTCATTTGTATGGAAACCCATTCTCCAATAAGAGCCTGCGGTTTTGTTTGTACTGGCATAATGAATAATGGGTGCGATTGACTGAAACGCACAACAACCTTCATAGGTGAGACATGAAAAAACACAAAATCTCCCACAAAAAATTCCAAATTCCTTCTTATGTTATCGGCATAGGATTTTTGTCTACTTTGAACTTCTTTCATCCTATGACGAATAAGGTCAATCTTTTCTGTGGAATCATGAATAAAATCTGGACCTAAAACCAGCTTCTCACTGGCCTTAAGCCAACAAGAAGGAGATCAACATGGCCTTCCGTAGAGTGCTTCGAAAGGCCATATCAATACTAGATTAGAAGCTATTGTTATAAGAAACCTCGGCAAGGGAAATATGATCTTCCCAACTTCCGCCAAAATTAAGAACACATGCACGAAGAAGATCTTCAAGAGTTTGATTCACATGCTCAGTTCGACCATCGGACTGAGGATGAAAAGCGGTGCAAAAATGATGCTTCGTTCCCAAAGCTTTTTAAAGACCCTTCCAAAATCTACTAGCAAATAATGAATCATAATCGCTAACAATAGAAGTAGGAACTCCAATGCAATTTAACAATTTCTCTTACATAGAGTTTGGCCAAAAGAGGTATGGTCCGATTAGACGGAACAGGAATAAAATGGGTGGATTTTGTAATTCTATCTACAATCACCCATAAACTGTCATGACACGAATGAGAATGGGAAGACCGTCAATAAATTCCATGGAGACTTGATCCCAGTTCCAAACTGGAGTGTCCAAATATTGCAATAACCCACCAGGCCTTCGGTGCTCAGCATTAACGAGTTAGCAAGTCATGCAACGCCTAATCAAGTTAGCAATATCGGATTTCATTCCATCCCAATAATAAAGTCACATCATATCCGCGTACATTTTACTACTACAGGAATGAATGGTATATTTAGAACGATAAGAATCTTCTAAAATGTCTTTACGAAGATCACTAATATTTGGCACGATAATCTACCAAATTTTCGAATGGCCCTGCGAGCATCGATTTCAAAGACTTTCAGACCATCAATAACATTTTTATCCCTATAACTTTGGCTAAGAAGAGCCAATTCAGGATCTAGCTTTTGAGCTTCAAGGATGCGGTCTGAAAGTGAAGAATGAGCCTCAAGGCTACATAAAACAAGAGATGAACATGAATTGGATTCACGATCTCAAATCTCACAAGTGGACAAAGTCTTCAGATCGTTTCATTTGGATATAATTCTGGAAACAACCACTTGTTACTTACGACTAAGGGCATCGGCAACACGATTTCCCTTTCCAGGAGTATAGAGAATATCAAGATCATAAGATGCAAGGAACTCGAGCCAACATTATTGACTCAAATTAAGTTCCTTTTGAGAGAACAAATACTTCAAAGATTTATGATCGGTCCAGAGAACAAATATCATTCCCAAAAGATAATGACGTCAAATTCTAAGGGCGAAAACAAGGGGTGCGAGCTCTAAATCATGAATGGTGTATCTAGTCTCTGCAGGCTTTAATTTCCTAGAAGCACAAGCGATAACACGTTCCCATTGCATGAGAATGGCTCCCATACCAACACGACTAGCATCGGTATAAACAATAAAGTCTTGGTTCCCTTCGGGAATCACAAGAATAGGAGAATCGGAAAGGAGTTCTATAATTTCTATAAAGTAGCTTCACATTTGTCTAACCAAATGTACTTAACTCCCTTCTTTGTCAAACTAGTAAGAGGCATGGAAATTTTAGAAAAGTCTTTTATGAACCGACGGTAATAGCCCGCCAATCCAAGAAAGCTACAAATTTTCGTCACAATCTTTAGTTTTTTCCAATTTTGAATCGCTTCAATCTTTGAAGGATCCACGGAAATTCCAAATTCAAAAATGATATTCCCAAGAAATTTCACACGAGATTGCCAAAAGTGGAACTTAGAAAATTTTGCATTCAATTGATTGCTCCTAAGAGTTTCCAACACAATCTAAAGATGTTTTTCATGCTCTTCCTCGGTTTTAGAATAAACAAGAATATCATTTATAAAGATGAGAACAAATCGATCGAGGAAGTCTTTGAAAACTCGATTCATAAGGTCAATGAAATAAGCTGGAGCATTCGTTAAAACAAATTGCATAACAAGCCATTCATAAGATCCATAACGAGTATGGAACGATGTCAAAGGAATGTTATCCTCTGCAGTACGAAGCTGATGAAAACCGGTTGCTAAATCTAACTGTTAAAAGACTCTAGCACCGCAAAGTTCATCAAATAGATCATCAATCCGAGGTAAATGATATTTATTCTTGATGGTGAGGTCATTAAGCTTGCGGTATTCAACACAAAGCTTAAGTGTGCCATCGGATTTCTTCACAAAAATAGCTGAAGCTCCGCAAGGAGAGGAAGTAGAACGAATAAATTTCTTCGCTTCCAATTCAGATAATTTTTTATGTATCTCCTCATTTTCCTTATTGGACATACGATAAGGAGGACGAGTAATAGGTAGAGCCCCGGGAATTAAATTAATTCTGAGCTCAATTGCTCGCTTAGGTGGTATCCTAAAATGGGCTCAAATATGTTGGAAAATTCACGAACAACGTGAATGAGGGAAATGATATCTTCCTCGTCATCATTATCGTCATCAAGAGGGTTTAGAGAATATAAGGATGCTACCAAATTGGAATCTGAATCTTTAAGAACAATAGAAATCTGCTTAACATATTGAGGATGTCGAAGATGGATAGTCCTCTCAGGACATAGGATGTGGGCTTCATAATGATTTAGTCAATCCATTCCCAAAAACATTCTGAAGCCTAAGTAATGCATAACACGCAAATCGACATGGAAAGCATAATCACATAAAATAATCTCGACATCTTTACAAAATAAACTGTGTTGCGGATCCACCAACCAGATTCGCAATTTTCAGTGAAGTCATCAAGCCCATAACATTTAAAGAAAAAATATCAACAAGTCATTTGATATAAAAGAGTGAGATGCACATGTTTCAAAAAGAACTCGAATAGGATGATCACGAAACATAATAATGCCATCAAGGATAGAATGAGAAATACCTTGACCAAGAGAAGTGTTACTAGGAGCTTGCATAACATTTTGCTTTCCCTCTTTCTTGCCTTGAAGTTTGGGACATGAAGTTAAAAGATGACCCGAACTTTTACAATAACAACAAAAGGGGTTTCGGACACCTATTAGCATAATGGTCCTTAGAACCACAATTGTAGCATTGTCCATGACTAGGGGTATAAGTCTTTGCTATCGAAGTTGCTTGCTTCCCATTCTTGTTGGGATTAGGCTTGAACTTAATATGCCTATTCTTGTTGTTGTTGAAGTTCTGTTTGGCACACAAAACTTCAACATCACTTTCTTTATCGGCCTCTTCAAGCCAAAGAGCGATATCAACATACTGATCGAAAGAAAGTTTTAGTTTCAGAACTAAAGGCTTTTTGAGGTTCTTATTCAACCCATAGACAAACCTCTGATTTTATTCAATGGGGTATTAATGTACTCGAACTCATATTTAGAGAGAGATTCAAAAGATGTGACATAATCCATCACAGAAGATTCACCTTGAATAAGGTCAATAAAGCGTCGAGCTGAAGTTACTTTTTAAGCTTCCGACACAAAATTCAACTCGAACCTTTATCGAAATTGCTCCCAAATAAGATTCGCTTTGATAATTTCCAAAATCAAAAGCTCATACCAATCTAATGCTCTTTCTTGGAGCATGATAGAAGCCACTTGGACTCGATGTAGATAAACAAGATTTGTGCTAGAAAAGATGTGATCGTGTTTTCTAAGCCAAGCTTGGAATTCTATAACGGTTTCGGAACACTCGAATGGCCTTCCACCCAAATTGGTGTAATCGCTGCACATGCGTGCAAACCCAAATTTAGGATGAGTAGGCTCAGGAATAGGTCCGACAGCTTGAGCATTCTTTGCAAGATCTAAAAGCTGTTGGGCAGACATGAATACGCCATCCTGAGGAGTAGCACTGGATTGATCGACGCCGGGACGGTTAGGTCTAGCCATTTATCTTCTTTAAGAAAGAAAGAAAGAAGAGGAAAAAGGTCATTCTCAGAATGAATGTCAACCAAAATTGATTGATAAGACAAGTCATCATAAAAGAAATTAGGATAGAACGGGTCCTACGATTCGGATTAAATCCGAAGGCAAGATTCCTAAGAAAGACTTAGGATGATGATCCTTGCTATAATATTCTATATCGTTCCGAAATTTGGCTTTGATACCAAGCTGTGATGCCCCACCTCTATACTCACACTAGCGAAGGACACTATGGGGTAATTCCATCGACTAGCACGAAGAATAAGGCTGTTGAGAAGCGACCATCCATGTAATTGCTTTGTGCGAGTACTTTTATGCTAGATAGAAGGTCACACATTTCATTTAAGAAATCCGACATATCAAGTACAAACTCAAAAACTACTACGCAGTGTTATGTGGTGTAACGACCCACTATTATGGACTATTCAAATCGACAATAATTCTCACATGTCAGACTTGAATAATTCAAAATAACGGTTTGTAATAAATTTTGGAGCAAATAAAATCAATCACAGAATCACAGACACAAAAATATCAGAATAACTCACAGCGGAAATAAAATACCATAGTAGTTCATGAAGCTACTATATACAAACTCTCGAAACATATACAAAATATCATAGTTGAAAAATGGGTACAATAGAAGTCTGGATACATATATCAATAATATAGAAGCAAATACCGAATGGGAAAAATAACTGGATCAGAAACAGACGAATAGATAGACAGATAAGCTCCAACAAATCTTTAGCTCCAAAAGGTGAATCCAAAGCTGTGACTCTCAGGCTAACCCGAGCATAAGGTAAAACATAAAACACTCGAGTCAGGACATACATACTTATACAATGCAAACCAACTCAAGTGAACTGTAATAGCAATGCATAATAACTTAAAGGATGCTTGGGACCGTCCATCCTTTAAGTATCCATTAAACCATCAATTAAATAGAAATAAACGTTATCATAGAAATGTCCATATTAAAGTAAACCATGCAACTAACAGTGTAAATGTGACTAGGGTAGCACAGAGCTGCATTAATTGCTCACCTCTAGTCACACTATCAAATTGAAGGTGTGCATCAAAACGATCACTCGGAAACCAAACGACATAAGGATGAAGTATACCTTTGGTTATAAATTTCAAATGGTTTATATTTTCGAATTAGAATCATTCATTTAAACCATTAAAAGTGAAGTCATTATACTTACAAATTAAATATTCAATTTCCAAAAATTTAGCCTTTTCCGAGCTCATTTATTCACTCAAAAATCATAAACATTGAAAATTTCAGCCTTTCACAGCATTTAGAAAATGCTGTAGTAAGTTATACTTAAAACAATTCATTTCAGCCAAAGATGGCATTTAAATAAAACTGCTGTAATATTTAAGTTCATTTGAAATGGTTCAGTTCGAAAAGACAACATTTAAATAGAACCGCTGTAGTATTCAAATACATTTGAAAACAGTTCATTTCAGCCTACTGCAGCAGTTATCAAGTGCTGTTGTAGCCCTTTTATTAGTTTAATGTTTATGGTTTCATTCAGGAACCATAGCACTTACCAAGTGCTGTAACATGCCTTAGTTAAAATTTAGCTATAGTTCATTTGTATCAACCATAGGACTTACAAAGTGCTGTAATATCATTTACTTCAGATTTTAAGTTAACTACAGCAGTGATAACATTTTCGAAGTGTTGTTATTAAATTTCCAGATTTTCATTGCATTTCCAACAACAAATAAACTTTGATTTTAACCCTTTGAACATTATAAAAATCATATTTTAACATTAAAAAATGTTCATTAAAATACCTTTTAACTTATGATTTTTATAAAGTAAATTTTTTATAAATAAAATCAAATTTTCAATAATTCACTTAACAAATTCAAGTGTACAATTTTCTATTCTTCACATTTTAACAATTTCTTAACACCTAAATTTTTATTTCCATTTCCAAATATAACTTAATTTCCATTTTATTTATAAAACTTAAATGTCATTTAAAAGCCAAAACCCAAATTTTCAAATTTAGGTTATATTTCAAAAATTCAATTTAACCATTCATTTATTCAGCATTTTTAACTTATAGTAATATCATAAATTCTTTATTTAAAACATTTTTAAAATTTTATTTAAATTAATTAATCATAAATTTACATTTTAAAAATACTTAAAAATATTCAAAAACACTTTAAAATTAACCACGGGTCTTTATATAGTTTTCTAACCTAGGTCAAGTGATACAGATATATATCATTTCAATTTGCAGTTTACAAAGAAAAATCCGGGTTCTATCATTTCAACCCGCAATCCCAAGTTAAAATAAAATAAATAAAAATCGTTCAGGCCTATCATTTCAGCCCATAATGCTTTTTCCCTCTTTTAAAGTCCGTTTGGGTATGTATCATTTCAACCCATAGTGATTTCTATACTAACAGGGAACTTACAGCTATGATCAAAATAAAATGAACAGTATAACAACATATAGCAGTATCAGATGATATGACATATAAATAAACAGGATTAACATCATATAATTTATAACGTAGGCAGGTATAACATGACGTAACAATTTCTACACTTTCACTTGCTATCAATTCACAGTCATATAAGTATAAATGTCAGGTGTGATTACTCACCTTTTAAGCTGGGGTTAGAGATTCAAAATACACAGGTAAATTCCAGAAAGCACGATACGACTTTTGATTCAAGTGGAGAGAGAACCAAGATTATTGATCTTGCATACAACAATAAACAAAGAAAATTTAACTACAAACACAATACCAAATTTATATTGAAACAAAAGGAAATAGGATTAACAAAGAACATCACCAAGCCTTTAAATCAATTTTGCTTGATCTCCACTCAACTTTTGCTCAACCATACATGTATATAGGTTCGGCCATGATGTTATATTTGTGGAAATGGCTCTGGTTTGGATCAAATATGTACGGCTAGGCTTGAGAAGAAGAAGAGATTGGGGTTACAAGGTAGGGAAGGTCAAAGGACAAGGCAAATAAGTGGAGATTGGTGCAACAACAAGGCTCAGGCTGAGGTGATGTGGGATCGGCCATGCAAGGTGGTGGTCAGGTGGTGGCTGGAGTGTCGGCCAGAGGTGGTGGAGGAGCTGGTGGCGGGGGCTAAGGGGGTGGCCAAGGGGCAAAATGAAGGGGATGTGATTTTAGAGCTCGGCTATGGCATTAGCATGGAGTTTTGCAATATCTTGTGGAGTTTTTGTCAAGGGGAAGTCACGGCTTGCATTGGTCAGAGGGGGATGGTGGTGTGGCCGTGGATGGTGTTGGATGGTGGAGGTGGTGGAGGGGTATGGCCGAGCAAGACTATGTCAAAGCATGGCAAAAATATAAGTAAAAAGAAGAGGGAAAGTAGAAAAAAAAAAATAGGAAGATGACATTACCAAATAATTTCAGAAATGCTTATGGCCGAGAGAAATGAGATGTAAGTGAGAAGTTTCTCACATGAAATGAATAAGAAAACTCACAGCCAAGAGATGTGGTGAACGGCCATAGAACGAAAAGGCAAAGTATTTGAAAAGTCATAAGCACATGAAGAGTTTCGTCTCTTAGAATTTCCATTTTCTTTAAATCAAATAAAAACAAACACAATTTAGTAAATGAATTAGAAAATGAAAAAAAAGTGAGATAAAATGAAAAATATTTTAGGGAAAGAAGGAAAAAAATAAAGAAATAGTTTAATAAATTGAAACTAGACTTAGAAATTACAAACAAAATACAATTAACTTTGGAAAATTATAACTATACTTCTAAACAAATAAAAAGTCAAGTAAAATAAAATATATGCTGAACAAAATAAATTAGAAATGAAAACAAAATAATATCTCGGAAAATAGAAAAATAAATAAAGAAAATACTTAATTTAATTGAAACTAGAAATTAAAAATTGAAAACAATATACAGTTAACATTTGAAAATTATAACTACACTTTAAAATGTTTTAAAAGTAAAATAAATAAATAACATATTATATTACACAATATACACAAATTAGAATAAGATATTACAAATAAAAATATTATTTATATTAATTAAAAATAAACAATTTTGTTAAATAAAACAATTTACACACAATATTGTAAAAAGCATAACTTTCACAATATTAATCGAATTTCAATGAAACGAAAAGCGGTATTCTTGAAATTTTATTTATTTTCATAATAAATGATAAAATTCAAATATTTAAATTTAAAAGTCAAAGTTTGACCATATTGACCAAAATTCACATTTTTGGAAAATATTACATTTATTCAGGTTTGGAATTATAATTCACACAAAAATCAAAATTTATATTTAAAATAACAAAATTTATCCATTTTAATAAATAAAATAAAGTTTTTAAATCGGGAATTTAAGTTAAAATAATTAAAATATAAAATTAAAATAATCACAAAATACAGGATTGTTACACTCTCCCCCACTCAAATCATTTCTTCTTCGAAAAGGAACGAGGTATGGAAAACACAGAAAAAGATAGAATGAAATAGGATTAAGACAAGATGACAAGAAGATTAAAATTATACTTGATAACTGTTGTTATAGGTAAGTTTAACAATGTGGAGAATAGGAATAGCTAGAAGGGAAAATAGGTTGAAAGACAAGGATGAACCATTATTTTAAAGCTATATAAATTTCAATTAGTTGGAAGGGTAAAATAAATGATCAAAATATCTTTTATATAATACTTTATCAAAATACTTTTATAGCTCGATGTCTTAACAAGTTTATTCTCGTTCCTACAGACTCTGGCCATGCGTTGATCAGACGCAAAGCTAGAATTCTCCAGGAACTTAGTAGACTTGTTTCAAAACCCAGTAAAAATACTGGAAAAACTTTTAAAAAACGGATATGGAAAGTACAATCCAAACAAAACACCCAAATCATGTCGATCATGGATCGCGGATACACAATGGTTACGCCTGGATCCTCCAAAAAACATCTGTACCAGTAGGCCACCTCAACCCTGCGATTAAGCCATGAATACTAATAGTACCGCAGATACACAATGGTTGCACTTAGATCCCCCAGGAAACATCTGTACCCATAGGCTCTCACAGCCTCTGCTGATTACGCTACCAAGTGACCCAATAGATCGCAGATACACAATGGTTACGCCTGAATCCCTCAGGAAACATCTATACCCATAGGCTCACGCAGCCTCTGCGAATTACGCTATGCAGTCGCGCTCAAAAGACCATGGAGATCGCCATGATAGGACAATCAAGTATCACATCCGAAAAACCAAAATCAGAGAGAATAATATCGATAGAATGAATCCACAATGTGGCCACAAAGAGGATATCAAGCAAAAGGCACTTTCCATATCTTTACTTCGAAAATATGTATCATATAGTACCGTTTCAAATCACTTTCAAATATCATACTTATATAAAGTCCAATATATATAAGATTCCATTTTTAAATCGAATACTTTCCAAATCAATAGTATATCAAATCACACTTATATAGACTTCAATTATATAAGATTTCTCTTTCCAAATTGAGTACCTTTCAAATCAATAGTTTTCAAATCAACTTCATACTTATACAAATCAATTTTATATAAGTTCGATAATTTCCAAATCAAGTATTTAGTAACACATAGTTCTCAAATTTCAATTTATTTCAATATCAATTCAGTTTCAAAATCATATATGATTTCACCAAGTTATTTCTTTCAAATTAAATATCTTCAGTTTCAAAGTTTCCAAAATAATAGGTTTAGAGAATAATCCCAGTTTCC
Organism: Allium cepa; assembly: GCA_030765085.1. Taxonomy (NCBI): domain Eukaryota; kingdom Viridiplantae; phylum Streptophyta; class Magnoliopsida; order Asparagales; family Amaryllidaceae; genus Allium; species Allium cepa. The sequence goes on from CM060944.1 coordinate 243,443,766, forward strand.
AAATTAACATCATTTAGGTCAAACAAATTCCTTTCGAAAATCATCATATAGATACTGCTTTTAAATTCTGATCTATTTTCAAAACCAAATATTTTCTCAAAATCAGTTATACCCAATATAGTTACTAAGTTTACAACCATCCTTTTAAAACCTTCAAACAATTTATTTCTATATGAAAAATCCAATTAACCATTGGAAAGATTATTATTCTATATATATATATATATATACACTTTATTCAAAACATTCCTAATCTATATTTCATACTAGTATAATTCAAAATAGTCTTATTTATTTTACTCAACAAATAGTTTCAAACTTATACAAATCATATTACTTTATACTTTAATCATACAAAACTAAACTTATATTCTTTATCAAATACATTATAACTTTCAAGATTACTTAGCTTTGAAATGTTAACCTTGATTTAGAAGTGCTCGAACCTTCAAAATAGTCGAAGAAACCATATTTTCAATCCGAGAGTTGGAAATCAGCAACAATCAGTAAACCAATTTTTATAATAGAGTTATACTAAATCAAATCTGAAACTTGAGGAATGAACATCGGGCTCACTTTAAATCATTTAAAAAATATATACAGACATATATCTTTCGAAAATCAAATCATCCTTCAGATTTTTTTTTGAAATCAAAATTTGGTTTCGCAAAATCACTTGCATAGCAAAGCTACTAGAGTGGCCTCTCCCCACTCTGAAACTCGAAAATCAATGTCGATGATGTATGCACTCATCACCGAAATTATTTTCCAGCGACACAAGTGAGTTCTGGACTTCTATTTTCTTGAAACGTCTTTGAAATCTCTTCGAAATCATTGGAATTCATTTGAATACATTTGAAACATTTATTATTCGGAAAATATCTTTAAATCATATTATTATATATATTTTCCAAAATCTTAAAATCGATTTCAAAACACCGGAGTTCGATTCCTCGAAACTAAAATTCAAAACCCTTCAGTTATAAATCATTTTTATATAAATTAAATTTATTATATAATTTTGAAAAATTTTAAATCCTTTCAAAACTTCAAATTCTCATTTTAAATGGTATACAATCCTTATCGAAAATATTTCAATTTTATATAAAAATATGGCCATCCTTATCAAAATAATAACTTTGATGTATACACAATTTCAAAAATACAATCAACCACAAATTTCCAAGGGATGATTCAAGAATGGATTCCAAAACAAATAGAGATTCAAATTTAGAGGAACTCAAATCAAATAGAATTCTGGTTCGAAGGTAAGCTCGAATGAAGATGAGATAATTTAATTACCAAATAGTAGATGGATAAGCCTTTATACATCGCGGGCGACTTTAACCGGTCAACCGTGACTTCAAGAATATAATCAATGCGGGAATCTAAGGCAAATCCACATTCGATCGCCAGAGATAGGATCCAGGTAGAGGAGGAGATAGATAATATCGACATCCGAGGATATAGAAATCTCTGGTGAATCAATGCCAATCGTAAGGGAGTTTCACCCCTTTACAAATCATTCAAAGATTTGCGGAATCACTGATCTTTATAGAGGTCATTCAAAGTGGAGTTATGGAATGCTCCAAAATCAAAAGGATAAAAATAGGGAAGACAAGACTAGATTTCAGAACAAGTGGGAGCGTTCCAAAATTCAAGGATCCTAATCGATAAGAATCCTAACCAAAGAGATTACTAACAAGGTGGATACAGAAGGGATGAAGTTTAGAAACTCTTGATTTCAAAATAAGAAAAATATTTATACCAACATAACCTTTGAAAATCCATTAAAATCGTTTCCAAATCTTTTTATACTTCGAAAATACATTCTCTCACAAAGAAATGATTCTGAGATTGATTTCACTCATTCTAGGGTATTTCCACCCTATCTCTAATGAATTTTTTCTCAACGGGCTAAGGTTTGTCCAAAATCAAAGCTCTGATACCAAATGTAACGACCCAATTTTTTGGACTATTCAAATCGACAATAATCCTCTCATGTCAGACTTGAATAATTCAAAATAAAAAATTATAATAAATTTTGGAGCAAATAAAATCAATCACAGAATCACAGACACAGAAATATCAGAATAACTCCCAGTGGAAATAAAATACCATAGTAGTTCATGAAGCTACTATATACAAACTCTCAAAACATATACAAATTATCATAGTTCAAAAATGGATACAATAGAAGTCTGGATACATAAATCAATAATACAGAAGCAAATACCAAATAAGATAAGTAACTGGATCAGAAACAAACGAATAGATAGGCAAATAAGCTCCAACAAATCTCTAGCTCCAGAAGGTGAATCCAAAGCTATGACTCTCAGACTGACCCGAGCGTAAAGTAAAACACAAAACACGCGAGTCAGGACATACATAATTATACAATGTAAACCAACTCAAGTGAACTGCAATAGCAATGCATAATAACTTAAAGGATGCTTGGGATCACCCATCCTTTAAGGATCCATTAAACCACCAATTAAGTAGAAATAAACGCTATCATAGAAATGTCCATATTAAAGTAAACCATGCAACTAATAGTGTAAATGTGACAAGGGTAGCGTAGAACTGCAGTAATTGCTCACCTCTAGTCACGCTATTAAATTGAAGGTGTTCATCAAAACGATCACTAGGAAATCAAACGACATACGGAGAAGTATACCCGTGGTTATAAATTTCAAATGGTTTATAATTTCTAATTAAAAAATTCATTTAAACCATTAAAAGTGAAGTCATTATACTTACAAATCAAATATTCAATTCCCAAAAATTTAGCCATTTCTGAGCTCATTTATTCACTTAAAAACCATAAACATTGAAAATTTTAGCCTTTTACATCATTTAGAAAATGTTGTAGTAAGTTATACTTGAAACAATTCATTTCAGCCAAAAACAGCATTTAAATAAAACTGTTGTAATATTTAAGTTCATTTGAAATGGTTCAGATAGAAAAGACAGCATTTAAATAGAATAGCTGTAGTATTCAATTACATTTGAAAACAGTTCATTTCAGCCTACTACAGCACTTATCAAGTGCTGTTGTAGCCCTTTTATTAGTTTAAAGTTTTTGGTTTCATTCAGCAACCACAGCACTTACCAAGTGTTGTAACATGCCTTAGTTAAAATTTAGCTATAGTTCATTTGCATCAACCACAGCACTTACAAAGTGCTATAATATCATTTACTTCAGATTTTAAGTTAACTACAGCAGTGATAGCATTTCTGAAGTGCTGTTATTAAATTTCCAGATTTTCATTGTATTTCCAGCAACAAATAAACTTTGATTTTAACCCTTTAAACATTATAAAAATCATATTGTAACACTAAAAAATGTTCATTGAAATACCTTTTAACTTATGATTTTTATAAAGTAAATTTCTTATAAATAAAATCAAATTTTCAATAATTCACTTAACAAATTCAAGTGTATAATTTTCTATTCTTCACATTTTAACAATTTCTTAACACCTAAACTTTTATTTTCATTTTCCAAATATAACTTAATTTCCATTTTATTTACAAAACATAAATATCATTTTAAAAGCCAAAAGCCAAATTTCCAAATTTAAGTTATATTTCAAAAATTCAATTTAACCATTCATTTATTCAGCATTTTTAACTTATAGTAATATCATAAATTCTTTATTTAAAACATTTTTAAAATTCCATTTAAATCAAATAATAATATATTACATTTTAAAAATACTTAAAAATATTCAAAAACACTTTAAAATTAACCATGGGTCTATATATAGTTTTCTAACCTAGGTAAAGTGATACGGATGTATATCATTTCAATCCGCGGTTTACAAATAAAAATCCGGGTTCTATCATTTCAACCCGCAATCCCAAGTTAAAATAAAATAAATAAAAATCGTTCAGGCCTATCATTTCAGCCCATAATGCTTTTTCCCTCTTTTAAAGTCCGTTTGGGTATGTATCATTTCAACCCATAGTGATTTCTATACTAACAGGGAACTTACAGCTATGATCAAAATAAAATGAACAGTATAACAACATATAGCAGTATCAGATGATATGACATATAAATAAACAGGATTAACATCATATAATTTATAACGTAGGCAGGTATAACATGACGTAACAATTTCTACACTTTCACTTGCTATCAATTCACGGTCATATAAGTATAAATGTCAGGTGTGATTACTCACCTTTTAAGCTGGAGTTAGCGATTCAAAATACACAGGTAAATTCCAAAAAGCACGATACGACTTTTGATTCAAGTGGAGAGAGAACCAAGATTATTGATCTTGCATACAACAATAAACAAAGCAAATATAATTATAAACACAATACCAAATTTATATTGAAACAAAAGGAAATAGGATTAACAAAGAACATCACCAAGCCTTTAAATCAATTTTGATTGATCTCTACTCAACTTTTGCTCGACCATACATGTAGATAGGTTCGGCCATGATGTTATATTTATGGAAATGGCTCTAGTTTGGATCAAATATGCACGGCTAGGATTGAGAAGAGGAAGAGATTGGGGTTACAAGGTAAGGAAAGTCAAAGGACAAGGCAAATAAGTGGAGATTGGTGCAACAACAAGGCTCGGCCTGAGGTGATGTGGGCTCGGTCATGCAAGGTGTTGGTTAGGTGGTGGCTGGAGTGTCATCCAGAGGTGGTGGAGGAACTGGTGGTGGTAGCTAAGGGGGTGGCCAAGGTGGAAAATGAAGGGGATGTGATTTTAGAGCTCAGATATGGCATTAGCATGGAGTTTTGCAATATTTTGTAGAGTTTTTGACAAGGGGAAGTCACGGCTTGCATTCGTAAGAGGGGGATGGTGGTGTGGCCATGGATGGTGGTGGTGCTGGACGGTGGAGGTGATGGAGGGACTATGGCCAAGCAAGACTATGTCGAAGCATGGTAAAGATATAAGTAAAATGAAGAGGGAAATAGAAAACAAAGGAAGAAGACATTAGCAAATAATTTCAGAAATGCTTATGGCCGAGAGAAATGAGATGCAAGTGAGAAGTTTGTCACATGAAATGAATATGAAAACTCAAGGCCAAGAGATGTGGTGAACGGCCAAACAATGAAAAGGCAAAGTATTTGAAAAGTCATAAGCAAATAAAGAGTTTTGTCTCTTAGAATTTCCATTTTCTTTAAATCAAATAAAAAAAATGCAATTTACTAAATGAATTAGAAAATGAAAAAAAAAAGTAAAATAAAATGAAAATAAATAAATATTTTAGGGAAAGAAGAAAAAAATATAAAAATAGTTTAATAAATTGAAACTAGACTTAGAAATTACAAACAAAATACAATTAACTTTAAAAAATTATAACTATACTTCTAAACCAACAAAAAGTCAAGTAAAATAAAATAAATGCTGTACAAAATAAAGTAGAAATGAAAATAAAATAATATCTTGGAAAATAGAAAAATAAATAAAGAAAATACTTAATTTAATTGAAACTAGAAATTAAAAATTGAAAACAATATACAGTTAACATTTGAAATTATAACTACACTTTAAAAATGTTTTAAAAATATAATAAATACATAAAATGTCATATTACACAATATACACAAATTAGAATAAGATATGACAAATAAAAATATTATTTATATTAATTAAAAATAAACAATTTTGTTAAGTAAAACAATTTACCCACAATATTGTAAAATGCATAACTTTCACAATATTAATTGGATTTCAACGAAACGAAAAGTAGTAATCTTGAAATTTTATTTTTTTTCACAATAAAGATAAAATTCAAAAATTCAAAATTTTAAATTTTAAATTTAAAAGTCAAATTTTGACCATATTGACCAAAATTCACATTTTTGGAAAATATTCCATTTATTCATGTTTGGAATTATAATTCACACAAAAATCAAAATTTATATTTAAAATAACAAAATTTATCCATTTTAATAAATAAAATAAAGTTTTTAAATCAGTAATTTCAGTTAAAATAATTAAAATATAAAATTAAAATAATCACAAAATATAGGATTGTTACACGTGGTCTTTGGAAAAAATATAAAATAAACATAGCACAAATCAGTCACAGATATTCATATCACTAAGACGGAAACATATATGAATATAACACCTAGAAGTGTACATCAAAATAGTGGTCATGATAGATCTGTTACATCATAAAAGAATAGGTACAAGTGCTAGACAAAAGAATATGTATACATCAAGGAGTCTCTATCTCGGATGTACAAAACAAAAACTACTAAGCTAAGTAATTAGCCAAAAGAATCAGAAGCTAGTCCCTGATAAGAGTCAAGTGAAAGCACCTGAAACACCTAGGTTTGACCCGAGTATTATTTAAGAAGAAAAATAATAAACGGATCAGTCTAGCTATAAATATCATATATAATGAGATAAGATAAGAGATATGACAAAAATGTATGATAACAATAATGCCATACTGTGACAAGTATACATTAGATTACAACAAAAATCACACAATATCTCAAACATTCTCAAACACCGATAAGAATGTCATATTCTTTGTTTTATTCACCAAACCACAAATATTGATAAAGCTTATCATCATAAATCACAAAAAATTGGTGGAACACAAATTCTAAAAATCATCAAATAGAAATCCAAAAATCATAAAGGGGGGGCCTATCAAAAATGGGAGCATGAAAACTCACCAACACGTGTATCACAAACGGGAAGCTATCCTATGAGTCGCTAACTCATAGAGCCGGTGCAACAACGTAGTACAACGGTACGCTCGAGGAACCTGAAACTCAAATCATCTGGAACAACGACGTAGTACAACGGTACGCCCGATGAACCAAACTCCAATAATTCAGAACAACGACATAGTACAACAGTACGCCCGACGAATCGAACTCCCTAAAACCCATAGGTCGCTAGCTGTGATGTCCCGGAAATTTAAGCAATATTTATTTAATAATTTCATTAATAATTATTTTAAAAAGGTGAAATATTGATTTAATAATTTAATTCAAACAGGAATTTTCTTTTGAAGATTAATAATCATTTAATTTGTCAAATTATATTCTTTTCAAAATAATAATAATTTAATTTAAATTGAGAATCTGATTGCTTTCAAATGTTAAAAGTATTTAAGTAATAAAGTTCATCTTTCTAAACTGATTTAAAGATATTTATTTATAATGTATATATGTGTATACATTGTAAATAGAGGATTTGATTTTAATTCAAAATTTAAATATTAATAAAGGATATTTTCTAATTATTAAATATAAATGTGTAAATTGTAAATTGATTTAAATTAGTATTGAAAACTTTTCAAAAGTTTGTTTTAAAGATCTATCTTATAATTTTTATAGAAATGTAAGTAAGTATTTATTTTGTTTATAAAAATAAATATAGTTTAAATTTTATTTTATAATAAAAGTTTATTTTGTTTTATTTTTAAGAAAATAGTTTTTCTTTGAAATAAGATTTAATTCATTCATGTTAAATTATAACATTTGGTTTGAAAACTCTTGAATGAAATGAATTCAACATTATTTTCTTTGTAAAACTTTTCTCTTTTGAAAATTTGTTTTAAATATTATTTTAAAACTAATTAAACAAACATTAAAATGTAAATGTTATAATGAAGTTTACATGTATTTATTTAAGGACTAAATGTTAATAAACATTTAGAATATGCTAAATTAAATTAGAAATGGTTTTAGGATAAATTTAAATACATTTATAAATTTAGAATTTTCTTTTCGTATTAAAATGCACATGTGTTTAGTTTTTAAACTAATAGAAAGACACTTGTAAAACATTTAACATAATAAGTTAACAAGTGGCATGTTGTTTATTTTTTGAAATTTATTCTTTTAAATAAGAAAATATAACAAATGCATTTTTGTTCAACCCTTATTCTCATTTGAAATCTAAGAATCAGATTTCAGTAAAATCAAAACCCAAACAAAATGCATGTTAAAAATCTGCAAAATCCAAATACAAATCAAATTCTGCAAACAAACTTCATATCTGCAAATTCAATCAAGATCTGCAAAGCCAATCTGCAATCTAAAATCTGCAACATTAGAACCCAAATTTGCATATCTGAAAGCAAAATTACACCATCAAATCTAGAAGAAACTCAGCAATCAAAATACAAGTTAAAATCAACTTCAACTTGCAATTGCACATCCAACATGCAACTTTAGTAATCAACTTGCAAATGCAGATGCAAGTCAGATTCCAGGAATGAATGCATCTGAGTATTTTCGGTATCTTCAATTAAAAAAAGGTGAGTAAGCTTCTTTTATTTTAAAACAGTTTTCTTTAAAAATCAAAGCCAAACTTAATTTACAGAACTCAGAAATCAAAATCTGTTTAGACATAACTGTTCTGTATCCTTTTTAAAAAAAAAATGAATTGAGTAACTTCACCATGCAAAAAGCCTATGATCTATGTGCATATAAATTAGTAGAAAAGAATATGTTGTGATGGTTGCTCTATGTGAACATATATGCATATGTTTGTATGTTGCTGATTGCTTGAATCTGCAAATATAATTAGTTTGTAACTAAATTTTTTTTTAATAGGAATTCTTTACCAATAGAATTGATTTCAGTTAGCAAATTTTGTGTAAGCAAATATGTTAGTTTGGTATAAATTTAGATTTATAAATTTTAAGTTAGTTTAATAAAAACTGTTGCCTCTGTAAACTACAAAAAAATCAGTTATCATTGAAATAAAAACATATACCAAACATCTTAAAACAAATAAACAGTTTTGTAATCTAAAGGCATGTTTGGAATCATAAATTTCAAGACAGAAATCACATTTTAAAATTTACTGTTGAATGTGCATTACTGTGTTAAACAGAATTGGGTCTTTTTGGGTTTGTTTGAATTTCTAATGGATTTTGGTGGCTATGGGTCTTCCTGAAGGTAGAATACATATGAAAGGGTAGGGGAAAAATGGTCAGAAGTTTGTCAGTGGGTGGTGGCAATGGCAGTAGTGATTGCCAGGTTATAGCCCTAGTTTTTAAAGGGTTTGAATTTTTTTTTTAACTTCTTGTTTACTGGAATATTTCGAGTGATTCGAGGTTATGGGGAGTTGCAGAGGAGACATATAGGGAGGGTTTGCCGGAGTCTCAGGGTTGATGATGGTCGGAGGCGAGCTTATGGGCTGTCGACAGGTTTGGATTTATGGTATAGATGAGTTTCCAGGTTTGGTTCAACTGTCCTGAAATTTTTTTCAAGCTGCTGTGAATTGATGGAGGCCGTAATCAAGTGGGTGATGGCCGGCGTCATGGTGAAGTGGTTTTGAGTGGTTGGAGTTCGTCAGAGTGCCGGTGCATATGCACCGTGCACCTAATTTTTCTGATGAACATTGTTGGGGTTGTGCAGTATTATGTCTCGGGTATTCCTCGGGTAAACCATGCAGTGACTCAGAGCAGGTGGTTTGAGAACTCGAAGTAAGAAATGGGGTTTCTCGGGTTAGTGTGCTACAGGTTTAAAACCCGTCATTTTGCTGTTTTTTTGAATTTGAATGAAATTCATATTTTAAACCTGAAATTTGATTGAAATGAAAGTTAAATCTGAATTCCAATGAAATTTTGAATTCAAAGTTTTTAAAAATGAAAATTTTAAAATTTAAACAAGATTTAAATTTAGTTTTAAATCAAGATTAAAAACAGTTTTCAGGTTTACTCTTAAAAGCAGATTTTGATTCAAAACAGTGTTGTAAATTTTTAAATAATAGGCAGATTCAAATGTTTTAAAAGTAAATTTGAAAATGAAATTTGATTTCAAATAAGGTTTAAACTTGAAAGAATTTATTTCCTTTAATCAAAGATATGAAATGTTAATTTAAATTTGAAAGTTAAAATAATCAATTTTATTTCCAAAGCTTGATTTATTAAATTTTGTTTTAAACCTTTCTTATATATTTAAGTAATGAATGTTCTTTGACATTCATTTTATTTTAAGGTTTATAATTATTTAAATTGGGATTAATGTTTAAATAGTTAAACATTTTAAATATTAGATTTTTAAATGGAATTTGAATTTAATTTTAGAAATGTATTGTTTAAATACATTTTAAATGTAAATTAAGTCATTAATAAGTAAATGAATTATTTGAAAATACTTAGGATAATCAAGAATTTAATTATTTATTTGATTTAAATAATAATTTGAATTAATTTATAATTAGAAATGATTAATGAATAATTAATCTAAGATAATTTTTCTTAAGTAAGTAATTATTGAAAATATTGTAATTAATAAAAATAATTATCTAAGGATAATTAAGTAATTAATCGATGTAATTAATTTTGATAATTAACTTGATTAATTAATTGAATATAATCAATTGTAATTTGTTAAGTATAATTAACTGATAAAAGTAATTAAGGAATTAATTACTTATTGTAATTAATTTTGATATTGTGGTTTGTTTAAGTTAATTAATTTAGTTTAATTAATTTAAGTAAATCATTTGATGATTTAATGAGTGAAATTACTTAATGTAATTAATGGAGCAGGATTACTTAGAAAAGTAATTATTGATAATTACTGAAATGTAATTAGTGAAAGGTGATTTATTTTAATAAAGTAATTTGGATAATTACTTTTGTAAGTAATCAAGGAATTAATTAATAAAGATAATTAATTATTGGATAATTAATTTGTAATGAGTAATTAAAGATAGTTAATTACTTAATTGAATATTAATCAAGGTAACTAAAAATTAGATTAATTACTAAATGAAATTAGTTTTAATTAAGTAATTTACTTAAATATTAGAGATCATTAATTATAATAATTAATGATGTAATTAATGATTGTTTAATTAAGAAATAATTAATTAAGGGATTTATTAATTGTAATTAATTAAGGATAAATGCAATTAATTATAGCTACTTAATGAAGTAATTAAATGTTAATTACTTATGAATAAGGTTAATTAATTTTGTAAAATTTATTTAAAGACTAATTACTTATTGTAATTAGTAAATGATTAATCAAGGTGCTTAGTTAAGTTAAATACTTAGTGAATAATTAATTAACTAAGTTAATTAATTAATGGATATTAAGTAGGATTTATAGATGAGTAATTAATTTAATTTAATTTAATTTAATTAATGATAAAAGTAATTAAATTAATTCTTTTTAAATTAATTATAATTGATGGTTAATAAAACACTGCTTATGGATATTATTGATTGAACGGTCTTGATCTCAGTAATGAGATGAGTTGTATTTGTATGATATGGGTGTTTGGCTAAGGTATGATGATGTGTGATGGATTATCTGGTTGGATGATTACCTGTTTGTGATAATGATATAGATTATCCATTTATGATATGAATGTGATTATCTATTGTGATATGTAGCTTATCTATCTGTGTGAAATGGATAATAATGAAATGAGTTAATTGTTTAAACCCTTAAGTACAACTTGGACATTAAAATGGCGTTTGGTTTCAATGAGACCGGGATCGGGTTTCCATATTTGGATATCCGAAAACCACATCGATTCCAATTAAACGTTAGGTCGTTAATCCAAGTGAAGCAAGTGAAGACTCGAGGTATAAGGGCTATACGTCAGTATAACTCTGTGGGTGATTCCGTAATGAGTTGACGGAATAGTGCTTATAGGTTCGAGATGGTGATTTAGAGTGCAAGGGCTATTGTCGTTGACTCTGAGGGTGATTCCAAAATGAGTGCAACGAGATAGTGCCTTCGGTTTCGTTCGAACCCGGAACGAACTTGTATGGATTGAATGCTTTCAGAACATCGTCAGGTGGACGATGAGCATTCTAAGATTGATGTGTCCTAAGGGTAAGCGTAGCCTCAAGCCTCATCAACCGGGAATGGCTAAAACAGGGGAGGTGCAGCAAGGCTTCGTGGGTAGCCCCCACTGGAGATCAAGATTTACCCCTGTCTAGAGGTCCCTTTATATTCGACTGTGTGGCAGTTGGCGACGGCCAATCTGCGGGGTGGTCTTGTTCGGAATTGTTCAGTAAGGAATGGTTATGGCTTTGTGTTGCAGGGGAGTGGGCGTAATCCTCGGTACGGTGATCTAGGCTACATACTGTGACGGGCGGTACCCCATTAGCCCTGCCATTGATGGAATCCATAATCCAATAAGTGCCTATACGGTTTTGATTGTGCCCAACTATGTTGGAACGTGAGATGTAAGCATTCCAGCTATTTCTGTATTTTATTTTGAAAACCCGAGACACTATTATAATATCATTGGATTTCCCATCAAATGTTTTGGTTAGCGTAAGGTAAAAACTTTTCCATGTTTATGTGTGGGAAGTCTTACGTGATACCTTTTGTTTCCAAAGGATTTTCTAAAGTTAAGCAACTTTTATCCCCGTTTACTCACACCAGACCCCTGTCTGACCTGAGTGTTTATTTTCTGTTTTATTAAACTCTTAGGTACTCATATTACATATGAGTAGTCAAGTGATTCAGGATTGCTTTGACGAGTTCTGGAGGACAAAATGGAGCATGAGGCTTCAGCGTGTAGATATATTTAGTGGTTCCGCTGTGTTTTGAGTTGTACCTGTTTCTATGATGTACTTGAATTGTAATTGCTAGACAGGTATTTATAACTGTCTAGTTTGTGTTGTATTATCTGTTCAACTCTGATGTATATGATAACATGTAAAGTTTTATGTGATATAATATAATTTATTCGTTCCGCTGTGAGATTCTGATTGTGTCCGTTTCTTTCTTTCCTTTCTTTTCTCTTTTCTATCGCTTTCTTTCTTCTTAATGATGCGTCTTTCTATGGAATGAAAGGCGAGTCGTTACGTTGTGGTATCAGAGCACTAGGTTGAGCGAATACCTATGCTCTGGAGTGGTGTCCTTCTTGAGAGAGCGTATTTGTAATTTTGAATATATATATATATATATATATATATATATATATATATATATCTACCTATTTGATTGGGTTACCTGTTCGGTTTTTCCAATGTAAGTTCTAAAGGTAAATAGGGTAGTGGTGTGTGTAACACAACTACAAATAGGGCAGTATTGGGCATCTTGAGTAGTTTTTCAGTTTGGTGTGAAAGATTTCACCAATCTCTGAAGGGAATCTTTTCAAGATTCGGACTGTATCTTTGGATTGTAAGCTGGTTGCACTCGTGTGAGTGGATTTTCTTGAGTTTGAATCAGTTGGGAGTTCTGTAGCCAACGATGGTATGTTGGAAACTCTAGGAAGGAGTTCTGTCTATATTTGAGTTGAGACTCGGTTTGGCAGAGTGTTTTGTGTTTGGTTTGAGATTGAGTTTCCTGAGGAATATCTGTCTTCTGAGGGCTCTTTTGGGAAGAGGCTGGTGTAGCTTTGTGATTGGATGAGCTTTTGGATAAGGATGTCTTTGGCAGCAATAGCAGCAGTGAGTGGCCTGTGTCTTCGATGATTCGAAAATCTCTGTGATTCTTCTGTCAGTAAGCCGACAGATGGTGGGGCTTGTTCATTTCTTCTGGAAGCTCAGCTGGGTGTGATGTCTGTGGTTGGAGGTGGACTACTAGTTCTTCTTTGGATTAGGAGGCTTAGCTGTTCTGTTTGTTGAAGTGAGAACGTTTTCTTGGAATCTGAACTAAGTAGAATCGCAAAAGTGACATGCGATGGTTCGGTGGTTCTCTGAGTGATCTTTGTTAGGATTGAAGCATCTCTAGTGGATGTTTGAGTTATCGAAGTGGTATTTTGTGGATATCTTCGAAGGAGTTAAGATTTGCATCTATCGAGAGTTTGAATTCTGTTTCGACCTAATTCTTGGAGCTTTGCCTGTGGTTCAGCATAGTAGGAGGGCTCTTTTAGAAAGAGATATGTTTAAGCTGGCAGGATTGATCGGATCTAGTTTCCTGGTTGAATTTTTTCTGTATTTGTGACCAATTCGGATAGGTCACTAAGATTTTATGGAATTTGATGAACAGGGTTTCCGAAGTGAGTTGATCAAGTTATACTTGTGTTCATCAACAGCATTCTTAAATCAAAGTAGCGCAGTGGAAGCATGGTGGCAGCTATTCCAGGATAGAAGCAACACCCGATTCTTTGGGAATTTGAGTTTTGGTCTTGGGTCAAAGGATTTCTACAGGAAATTCGTTTTAATCTGGAGACTTGGATGTCTTGTGCATCTGTTCTGTTTTCAGAATAGGAGTAAGATCTGGAGATCGTTTATTTCTTTGTACAGATTTGTTCTGTAAGGCGTCTGTGAAGATTTGTTTGTTCTAGAAGTGGAAGGCAACCCAGGATCGACAGGAGAGATGTGTGGATAAGAGATTGGTTCTTTCTGTCTTCTCTTAAGGATTAAGTGTTTGATCTACAGGATTGAATAGCCAGTTCAGACGACTGGAATTTGTTATGTAATTCACGTATCTCTGAGGGAGTACGTGTATGGTTTATCTCTGGTTTTAGACTCAGTAGTTCGGGGAAATTTGGAAGTTGATCAGGACTTGTCTAAGATCTAGTATCCTGTTTAGATTTGTAGATCTAGATATATAGGAGCTCTAGACCTGAGTGGTATAGCTAGTTTAGATTCTGTAGAGCGAGTGTCCCGGTGTTTGTACCTGGGAAACTCTAGGGAATCTTATCCAGAATTTTGTCTGGATAGTAAGAATTGTTTGTTTGAATTGGTTGCTATGGTTGCTAGTATTTGGTTGATAACATATGTTTGCTCTTTTAAATTTAAAAATCTGTATGGGATTATTAAATTACCTTTGCTTTTAAATTTCGTGGACGAAATTATTTTAAGGGGGGAGGAATGTGATGTCCTGGAAATTTAAGCAATATTTATTTAATAATTTCATTAATAATTATTTTAAAAAGGTGAAATATTGATTTAATAATTTAAGTCAAATAGGAATTTTATTTTGAAGATTAATAATCATTTAATTTTTTAAATGATATTCTTTTCAAAATAATTTTAACTTTATTTAAATTGAGAATCTGATTGCTTTCAAATGTTAAAAGTATTTAAGTAATAAAATTCATCTTTCTAAACTGATTTAAAGATATTTATTTATAATGTATATATGTGTATACATTGTAAACAGAGGATTTGATTTTAATTCAAAATTTAAATATTAATAAAGGATATTTTCTAATTATTATATATAAATGTATAAATTGTAAATTGATTAAATTGATTTAAATTAGTATTGAAATTTTTTCAAAAGTTTGTTTTAAAGATCTGTCTTATAATTTTTATAGAAATGTAAGTAAGTATTTATTTTGTTTATAAAAATAAATATAGTTTAAATTTTATTTTATAATAACAGTTTATTTTGTTTTATTTTTAAGGAAATAGTTTTTCTTTGAAATAAGATTTAATTCAGTCATGTTAAATTATAACATTTGGTTTGAAAACTCTTGAATGAAATGAATTCAACGTTATTTTTCTTTTTAAAACTTTTCTCTTTTGAAAATTTGTTTTAAATATTATTTTAAAAATAATTAAACAAACAATAAAATGTAAATGTTATAAGGAAGTTTAAATGTATTTATTTAAGGACTAAATGTCAATAAACATTTAGAATATGCTAAATTAAATTAGAAATGGTTTTAGGATAAATTTAAATACATTTATAAATTTAGAATTTTCTTTTCATATTAAAATGCACATGTGTTTAGTCTTTAAACTAATAGAAAGACACTTGTAAAACATTTAACATAATAAGTTAACAAGTGGCATGTTGTTTATTTTTTGAAATTTATTCTTTTAAATAAGAAAATATAACAAATGCATTTTTGTTCAACCCTTATTCTCATTTGAAATCTGAGAATCAGATTTCATTAAAATCAAAACCCAAACAAAATGCATGTTAAAAATCTGCAAAATCAAAATATAAATCAATTTCCGCAAACAAACGTCATATCTGCAAATTCAATCAAGATTTGCAAAGCCAATCTGCAATCTAAAATCTGCAACACTAGAACCCAAATCTGCATATCTGAAAGCAAAGTTACAACATCAAATCTGGAAGAAACTCAGCAATCAAAATACAAGTTAAAATCAACTTCAACTTGAAATTGCACATCCAACATGCAACTTCAGTAATCAACTTGCAAATGCAGATGCAAGTCAGATTCCAGGAATGAATGCATCTGAGTATTTTCTGCATCTTCAATTAAATAAAGGTGAGTAAGCTTCTTTTATTTTAAAACAGTTTTCTTTAAAAATCAAAGCCAAACTTAATTTATAGAAATTAGAAATCAAAATCTGTTTAGACATAACTGTTCTGTTTCCTGTTTTTTTTTTTTTTTAAAAAAAATGAATTGAGTAACTTCACCATGCAAAAAGCCTATGATCTCTGTGCATATAAATTAGTAGAGAAGAATATGTTGTGATGGTTGCTCTATGTGAACATATATGCATATGTTCGTATGTTGCTGATTGCCTGAATCTACAAATATAATTAGTTTGTAACTAAAATTTTCTTTAATAGGAATTCTTTACCACTAGAATTGATTTCAGTTAGCAAATTTTGTGTAAGCAAATATGTTATTTGGTATAAATTTAGATTTATAAATTTTAAGTTAGTTCAATAAAAACTGTTGCCTCTGTAAACTACAAAAAAATCAGTTATCATTGAAATAAAAACATATACCAAACATCTTAAAACAAATAAACAGTTTTGTAATCTAAAGGCATGTTTGGAATCATAAATTTGAAGACAGAAATCACATGTTAAAATTTACTGTTGAATGTGCAATACTGTGTTAAACAGAATTGGGTTTTTTTGGGTTTGTTTGAATTTCTAATGGATTTTAGTGGCTATGGGTCTTCCTGGAGGTAGAATACAGATGAAAGGGTAGGGGAAAAATTGTCAGAAGTTTGTCAATGGGTGGTGGCGATGGCAGTAGTGATTGCCAGGTTCTAGCTTTAGTTTTTAAAGGGTTTGAGTTTTTTTTTAACTTCTTGTTTACTGGAATACTTCGAGTGATTCGAGGTTATGGGGAGTTGCAGAGGAGACATAGAGGGAGGGTTTGCCGGAGTCTCAGGGTTGATGATGGTCGGAGGCGAGCTTATGGGCTATTGACAGGTTTGGATTTATGGTATAGATGAGTTTCCAGGTATGGTTCAACTATCATGAAATTGTTTTTCGAGCTGCTGTGAATTGATGGAGGCCGTAATCAAGTGGGGTGATGGCCGGCATCATGGTGAAGTGGTTGGAGTTCGTCAGAGTGCCGGTGCATATGCACCGTGCACCTAATTTTTCTGATGAACATTGTTGGGGTTGTGCAGTATTCTATCTCGGGTCTTCCTCGGGTAAACCATGCAGTGACTTGGAGCAGGTGGTTTGAGAACTCGAAGTAAGAAATGGGGTTTCTCGGGTTAGTGTGCTACAGGTTTTAAACCTGTCACTTTGCAGTTTTTTTGAATTTGAATGAAATTCATATTTTAAAGCTAAATTTGATTCAAATGAAAGTTAAATCTGAATTCCAATGAAATTTTGAATTCAAAGTTTTTAAAAATGAAAATTTTGAAATTTAAACAAGATTTAAACTTAGTTTTAAATCAAGATTAAAAACAGTTTTCAGGTTTACTCTTAAAACCAGATTTTTATTCAAAACAGTGTTGTAAATTTTTAAATAATAGGCAGATTCAAATGTTTTAAAAGTAAATTTGAAAATGAAATTTGATTTCAATTTAGGTTTAAACTTGGAAGAATTTATTTCCTTTAATCAAAGATATGAAATGTTAATTTAAATTTGAAAGTTTAAATAATCAATTTATTTTCAAAGCTTGATTTATTAAATTTTGTTTTAAACCTTTCTTATATATTTAAGTAATGAATGTTCTTTAACATCCATTTTATTTTAAGGTTTATAATTATTTAAATTTGGATTAATGTTTAAATAGTTAAACATTTTAAATATTAGAATTTTAAATGGAATTTGAATTTAATTTTAGAAATCTATTGTTTAAATACATTTTAAATGTAAATTAAGTCATTTATAAGTAAATGAATTATTTGAAAATAATTAGGATAATTAATAATTTACTTATTTATTTGATTTAAATAATAATTTGAATTAATTTATAATTAGAAATGATTAATGAATAATTAATCTAAGTTAATTTTTCTTAAGTAAGTAATTATTGAAAATATTGTAATTAATAAAAATAATTATCTAAGGATAATTAAGTAATTAATTGATGTAATTAATTTTGATAATTAACTTGATTAATTAATTGAATATAATCAATTGTAATTTGCTAAGTATAATTAATTGATAAAAGTAATTAAGGAATTAATTACTTATTGTAATTAATTTTGATATTGTGGTTAGTTTAACTTAATTAATTTAGTATAATTAATTTAAGTAAATCATTTGATGATTTAATGAGTGAAATTACTTAATGTAATTAATGGAGCAGGATTACTTAGAAAAGTAATAATTGATAATTACTGAAATGTAATTAGTGAAAGGTGATTTATTTTAATAAAGTAATTTGGATAATTACTTTTGTAATTAATCATGGAATTAATTAATAAAGATAATTAATTATGGGATAATTAATTTGTAATGAGTAATTAAAGATAGTTAATTGCTTAATTGAATATTAATCAAGGTAATTAATAATTAGATTAATTACTAAATGCAATTAATTTTAATTAAGTAATTTACTTAAATATTAGAGATCATTAATTATAATAATTAATGATGTAATTAATGATTGTTTAATTAAGAAATAATTAACTAATTAAGGGATTTATTAATTGTAATTAATTAAGGATAAATGCAATTAATTATAGCTAATTAATGAAGTAACTAAATGTTAATTACTTATGAATAAGGTTAATTAATTTTGTAAATTTATTTAAAGACTAATTACTTATTGTAATTAGTAAATGATTAATCAAGGTGTTTAGTCAAGTTAAATACTTAGTGAATAATTAATTAACTAAGTTAATTAATTAATGGATATTAAGAAGGATTTATAGATGAGTAATTAATTTAATTTAATTTAAATTAATTAAAGATAAAAGTAATTAATTTAATTCTTTTTAAATTAATTATAATTGATGGTTAATAAAACACTGCTTATGGATATTATTGATTGAATGGTCTTGATCTCAGTAATGAGATGAGTTGTATTTGTATGATATGGGTGTTTAGTTAAGGTATGATGATGTGTGATGGATTATCTGGTTGGATGATTACCTGTTTGTGATAATGATATAGATTATCCGTTTATGATATGAATGTGATTATCTATTGTGATATGTAGCTTATCTATCTGTGTGAAATAGATAATAATGAAATGAGTTAACTGTTTAAACCCTTAAGTACAACTTGGACATTAAAATGGCGTTTGGTTTCGATGAGACCGGGATCGGGTTTCCATATTTGGATATCCAAAAACCACATCGATTCCAATTAAACGTTAGGTCGTTAATCCAAGTGGAGCAAGTGAAGACTCGAGGTGTAAGGGCTATACGTCAGTATAACTCTGTGGGTGATTCCGTAATGAGTTGACGGAATAGTGCTTATAGGTTCGAGATGGTGATTTAGAGTGCAAGGGCTATGGTCGTTGACTCTAAGGGTGATTCCAAAATGAGCGCAACAAGATAGTGCCTTCGGTTTCGTTCGAACCCGGAATGAACTTGTATGGATTGAATGCTTTCAGAACATCATCAGGTGGACGATGAGCATTCTAAGATTGATGTGTCCTAAAGGTAATCGTAGCCTCGAGCCTCATCAACCGGGAATGGCTAAAACAGGTGAGGTGCAGCAATGCTTCGTGGGTAGCCCCCACTGGAGAGCAAGATTTACCCCTGTCTAGAGGTCCCTTTATATTCGACTGTGTGGCAGTTGGCGACGGCCAATCTGCGGGGTGGTCTTGTTTGGAACTGTTCAGTAAGGAATGGTTCCAGCTTTGTGTTGTAGGGGAGTGGACGTACTCCTCGGTACGGTGATCTAGGCCACGTACTGTGACGGGCGGTACCTCAGTAGCCCTGCCATTGATGGAATCCATAATCCAATAAGTGCCTGTACGGTTTTGATTGTGCCCAACTATGTTGGAACGTGAGATGTAAGCATTCCAGCTATTTCTGTATTTTATTTTGAAAACCCTAGACACTATTATAATATCATTGGATTTCATATCAAATGTTTTGGTTAGCGTAAGGTAAAAACTTTTCCATGTTTATGTGTGGGAAGTCTTATGTGATACCTTTTGTTTCCAAAGGATTTTGTGAAGTTAAGCAACTTTTATCCCCGTTTACTCACACCAGACCCCTGTCGGACCTGAGTGTTTATTTTCTGTTTTATTAAACTCTTTGGTACTCATTTTACGTATGAGTAGTCAAGTGATTCAGGATTGCTTTGACGAGTTCTGGAGGAGAAAATGGAGCATGAGGCTTCAGCGTGTAGATATATTTAGTGGTTCCGCTGTGTTTTGAGTTGTACCTGTTTCTCTGATGTACTTGAATTGTAATTGCTAGACATGTGTTTATAACTGTCTAGTTTGTGTTGTATTAGCTGTTCAACTCTGATGTATATGATAATATGTAAAGTTTTATGTGATATAATATAATTTATTCGTTCCGCTGTGAGATTCTGATGTTGTCTGTTTCTTTCTTTCCTTTCTTTTCTCTTTTCTATCCCTTTCTTTCTTCTTAATGATGCGTCTTTCTATGGAATGAAAGGCGGTCGTTACAATAGCCTATAAAAATGAGATGAAGTACAACAGAATGGGGCACAGTCCCCCAAGCGGACAAAGAGACATCAATAAAATGATCACCATTGATCAATAAAAAGTGTGAATTACACTAAGCTAATAAATAAATGAGTTCAACTTCATGTCCCATAACCACTAGTTTAACTTAACTATTTACGAATAGATTGTAGATTTCCACTCGAAAATTGTCATAAGGTTTCAATCGAACAAGTCCAAGAATTAACCAACAAAGAAAACGCAAGCGTTTCATACCACTTGTTTTGCTAAGTCGTCTAATTAGATTTCTCATACGAACGAGGTAAAGGTTTGCATATTGAAAAACGGTTTTAAAAAAGTGCTTTGTATTAAAAATAACATTTAAATAATTTTTGTGAAAGAGTTTGAATATATACTACTGGTATAGAAACCTTTGTATTTTAAAGTGACAAATCATAGAAATGATTGTAAAAAAAATTAATCACCAAAAATTCACATTCGATGACTGAATTAAAACCATAGAAATCAATATCAAATCTATTAAATGGATGTTCCCCAAAAATCTAGAAAGAAGTCATCATAGTCGATAATAAATGACGATGACCAATCGGATCAACCAAAAATCAATATAAATGGAAAGCCACATAAAAATAGGCAATTTCCCTGAATTTAACAGTATCAGACGTCTGGTGGTTTACCCAGACGTCTGAGCTAAAGGTCTGGAATTTTCTTTCAGATCGCTTAGACGTCTAGGAAACACCCTCAGACATCTAAGCTATAAGTCTGGAATTTTTTTTCGACTATCCAAACATCTGAGTGTTATACCAGAAGTTTGAGCTGAAGCACAGGGCAAAAATCTGCGTAGGCCAATTATGGCCAAATTATCTCAAAAGCGATCGAATGAGGAACGATGGCTAGGGATCCATGCCAAGTGACAGCCCAACCCTATAGGCACTTCAATACACTCCAAACAACATTTCAAAACATCCAATGTAGGATTTTCATAGATTTTGACTTCAAAATATCAAAAATTGGAAAATACGCCAATCTAATTCAATTCAAAAGCAAATGAACATGAAATAGATGTTAAGAATTCATACCTAACAACCATCAAAGGTATAAACAGAGATATGAGTTCAAGAACTCACCTTTAAACCTAAATATAGAAATGAGAAGCTCTAAAACAAAGCAAGACCGATTCCTCTTCCACAAGACCTCAAGAATCCTCAGCCTATTATCAAATGAAATGAATTTCCTAAGTTAGGGTTTAGGAATTTTTGAAAATTGAAGAGAGATTGAGATGGAGAAGATGAAGAGGATGCTTACCTAAGCTTCTCCTTGATTTTGGAACTAGAAATCTTGAATTTCCTAGTAAACTAGGGCTTAGGAATTTTTAATTTCCTATCTCTTCCCCCATTTTTCTTTTAACTTGAGAGTGTTAAGAAAAGTTATGAATGAATGAAGAGGAGTGGATTGAGGGTTATTAGGTAGAGGAGTTGGGTTCTCTTATTGGGTTAGTGGGCTAGAACACACCCCAAAGCCCAAACAAAAATATCAAATTCCTAATCAACTCCAAACATATCGATCTTTATACTCAAAAAGGCCGTGAACGCTGTTTTGAACTCAATGGAAGGGTCTCGAGTCCTAATTCGACTATTTATAAAAAGTAGCATCTCGGACTTTAATCCGACTAACGATGCAATATCTAATTTCAACATTTAAATATACAAATCGTAAAATATGTTGGTTGTTACTTGATGGTTCAATTTTCAAATTATATCTTGAAGAAGAAGCTTCATTATTTTTCTCTCATTACTTTAGTGACCATATAAACTTATCATTTGTAAGTGGTTTTTGTAATGATGAAGCAGTTGAAGAAGATTATTCTCAAACAATGTTGTCTATTTTTAGACAATATAGCCAACCTGTTGGAAAATGTGTGGAAATATGGTTAGAAGATGGAGATCAACTTGTAGCACACGCATATATTCTTCTTAATTATGCTAAAGTTGCATCATTCGTTAGGTAATAATAAATTTATATTTATTTCAATGATACTTACATATTAATCGTAATGTTATATATAGTACATTACATTCAAAAAATCATATAGTACATATATATTCGCAGTATTTACGATTCACATCATCCATCTGGTGATCTCAGTAAGCAATTTTCTTAATGGTATTCGAACTATGTTTATGATCCAAGAAACTGTATCGCTGATGAAGGATTGCAACATCTTGCGCTCGAACCAAAAAGAAATGTCAAGACTTATCCAATATTCTTCATCAATGGATTTAAATTCACCTTAAGGGTTATGGTGCTGAAAAATTAACATATAACAGTAGCGTATTTTTCAAAGGCAGTGACGATCCAGATGAGCATATAAAATATTTTTATGGCGTCTTAACACAGGTTTTTGAATTAACATATCATGTACAGCCTGGATAAAAAGTTTTTTATTCAAGTGCAATTGGTTCAGCAATATTCTTGGTTCTGGAATCAACGTGCACAAAGGTTATAAACTTAAGGAAATAAAGCACACCTCGCATTACTATAAGTATGATCCTTTCGTATTCGCCAAGCAAGCATCACATGTTTATTTTGCTCTAAATCCATCCTTAAAAAGAGATAAGCAGATTGGTTTGCTGCTTTTAAAAAAGTATGCAAGATTTACGTTTGATGGAATTAATATTCTAGAAGAAGCAGCGTATCAAACGGATCTTGTGCCATAGGATGAAATAATAATAACTGATGATATTGGTTTGGGTTTGTTAAATGATAAATCGAATGTTTTAATAGAAGCATTTGAGACTACAGAAGAGAACGATATAGAATACGAGACCGAGACTGAGTCAGAAGACGACGAAGACTGAAATTTTTTGAATTTTTATATCAGTTGTTGTATAATGTATATTTTGAGTTTCAGCTGTTATCAATAACAATGACTATGTTGTGAGTTATGTCTTACTGTTTTTTTAAATTATGTATATATACTCAGGAGATCTTGTGTGACGACCCGGAATTTTTGAGCATTTAAAATCGGAATATTCAATTGATTTTAAATATTTAAAAGTTAATTTAACTTGAATTCAAATATCACTATTTATTTGATAATTAAATTATTGAATTAAATAATTTGAAATTGAGTAAAACGTTGAATCTGGAATTTTTAAGCCTGTTAAAAATAATTTAAAGGGCATGTAAAATTTATATTGATAATACTGAAGATAGTAAAAGTGTTGAAATTGAATTTGGAATGTTTTGTTAATTTTTAACAATATATCGTTTAAATCGATATTTAAAAATAGCCTTCCGAGGCACAGTCTCGGAATTCGACGAAACTACTTCCATTGGGTCCGTAATATTGAATTATTATCGGATTTCAAATTTCATGTTGATCGGATTTGTTGTGTGAGCATACGATATATAAACGCGCTAGAATTAATATCGAAAATTTAATACTTTAGTTCGATTCAAAAAGCTATCTTCTCCATACGATCGAATTAGGACTCGAAACCTTTTCCATTTGTTTGAAATAGGCGTATAACATTATAAACGCATGGCGGCACGCCTTGTTAGGAGGTTGGAATTTTAAGTTGCATCTATCGGGACGATTTGAATATAAAAATTAAAATATATTATTTGCATGTCTTATCAGCCGAAACTTTAGTCACACTATATTTTATCCTATTCTCGTGCTTTCTTATTCCTTCCGTAATAAGCTTCTTCTTTCTTCTTTAAAAAAAAAGCGTAGCAAACAAATTTAGGAAGATTGATATCCTTATTAACCTCAAGCTTCCCTTTCCTCTTTCCCTCTTTTGTTCTTTAATTCACGAAATCCTCGTTTCCCTTTCGTGCTATATAAAAAAAGAAACCAAAATAAACAAAGGTGGATTTCGAAATCAAATCAAGGGAGGAGCCGATTCGATTTGAATTTAATCGCAAGCCATCTTCTTTCTCTCCGAGTTCGAGGGCACTTCGCGGTGGAAGTAGCGAGCTCAGTGCCTATGTAGGGTTTGGGTGGAAACGGAGGTCGGTGTTGTTCGCGTCGTAGCTAGTACTGCTAGGGTTTGGGTGGTCGCGATTGAAGTCGGACATGTTGGAGTCAGTGGGTGTCGCGATTTTGGTCTTGGAAGGGTTTCATGGTCGCCAAGTTCGCAAGGTCGTGGTCGCCAAGTCCGCGAGCTCGTGGTCGGCTTGGGGTTGCCGCAAGGTCGTGGTCAGCTTAGGGTTGCCGCGAGGTCGTGCTCGACCTGAAGTGGTAGTCGCGTACAAGGTATACGATTTTTTTTTAAATTTTAAGCTTGAATAACATATGTATTTACATACTAGATTTTGAAAAACATATAAAGTCAGGAAACAAAAAAATTTATGGTTGAGAAGGATAAAAATAAAATCAGATATTGTTTATGTAATCATGTTAAACGGAATATAATATAGATAAGATTTATGAAACAGGGATTTTAAAAAGTTCAATTGAAATTTTTATAAAAAGTTAGATTTTTGAAACTCATATAGATCATTTTATATCGGACGTGATTTCCAAGGGAAAGTTTAATTGGTTATAACAATTTAATAATTTGTAAGTCAACTTTAATTTAAAACAAAATTTAAATTACCTCAGTGATTAATAAAGATATGTAATTTGCTTGTATAAGGTCTTAAATCGTGAAGGAAGCGAGCTAGTTTGGATTGGACTGCAAAATAAAATCAAAGGTGAGTTAATCTCACTCAGCTGAATTTAAATTTAAATTTAAATTTAAATAGTCAAATTTAAACAAATGATTGATTGATTTGATATGGTGTGTTATATTATATATAGTAGTATATAGTATATCTTGGAATGTTTGATTTCCCGCATTAAATAGCGGATGATTTTATATTTAAAACCTATATACCGTGATATTCCACCTCGAAGTGGAATTGGTATTTATGTTGTGCTAACGTCTGTGGATGCAGAGAAAACAGGCTGGTGGGATCCAACTGGATTCCTCAACATTTTTTTAAATTATTTAATAATCTCTGTCATGATTATTTTATATTCTGTGATGAATTATATTGGAATATTGAATGCTATGGCTTACTTGAATATATTCTGGTACACTGAGTTATCAAAATATATAGAATTGGATTTTTGAAAATAAAAGGAAGAGAATTTGTAATGGAATAATTTTAGTGAATTTAAATAAATTAATTAATTAACTAGATGAGAATATTAGTGGTTTTCAAATTTCTAATAAATAAATTCCGTATATGCAAAGGGAATTTTAAATAAACAGAAAGTTAATGGATTTTAAACTTCAACGTTATTATTTAAAAGAACAAGCATTTATTTTAAATTTAAGATTTAAATTTTGAAAAGAATAAAGAAGAAATTGGGAAAAATCTGAAATTTGTATATTATAGTTAAAAGATTTAAAATCAAACGGAAAATAATAATAATAATAATAATAAAGTCCGTAATTAACGAATTTGAAATGAATTGAGTGATCCTCGGTACTTTGATCTAGGCCACGTACCGTGACAAGTGGTACCCCAGTGCCTAGTCATTAATTGGAAATCCATTCTCCCTACGAGCCTTGTACGAGTTTTGTTTGTATTGCCCACTCTGTGGCTAGTAGCTGGAATTTAATCATGTAACAATTTCGAATATTTTAATAAGTATTTGTATATAGACCCTATTATAATATCAGAGGATTTTAATAAAAAGTGTTTTAGCTATCGTAAGGTAAAAACCCGACATGTTTATTTGTGGCATGGTCTTACGAGATGCTTTTGTTTTCAAAAGGATTTTGAAACTCTAATAATCAATTTGAGTGTGATTTCTCACGCTAGTATTCCAGACTGACTCGGGTGTTATTTTACTATAATGCTCGGGTCAGACCGAGTATTATAGCATATAAGATATGATGCTGTGGAGCTCAGGAGACGAGCTGGATGACGATAACGTACTTTCGTACTTGTTTATATATATTCCGTTGTGTTGAGTAGCTGTGTATCCAGTTGTATGTTATTGATGTTGAACCATGATTGATGTACTCTGATGATGTAATATATAAACATATATATTTGATTTTGTATAAAGATCATTTATTATCTATTATATTTTATTCCGCTGCGATGGTTAGATTCTGATGTTGTTTTCTATTTTCTTCTTTTACCTCTTCTTCTTTAACCCAAATGGTTCGTATTTCTGTTCAACTTGAGTTGATTGATGTAGAATAGTGTTGACTCAAGGTTTACGGATTTGCGGGTCGTTACACTTGGTATCAGAGCTTAGGTTGGTGATAACCTTGGCTCTGGTGTGAATTACTCAAATAGAGTCCGTAGTACTCTAGAATGAGTTTGAGCGCATTAATAGATATGAGCGCGTATTTGTTAGTGGATATAAAAAATGATTTTATATTGTGTTGATTGTTTTATTGAGTGGCATATGAACCTTCGTCGGTACACTCTAGACAACTGTATCAAAGGGGTTTCTATATATTTAAATAGAACAGTTTGACACGGTATTGTTTTAAATGTGGGTGAATGAAATAATTTTACCCCAAAATATATTTTGATATAAAGAAAAGTTTTTGTAAACACATTTTAGCTAATATATGGTTGATTGGATGTTAGAAAAAAATATTAAATTATTATCATTGTCAAGTGGAAATTTAACTAGAAATTGAAAATGTAACCAAAGGTTAAGGAAAATAAATTCATTTATAAAAAAGAAATGTATAAATATAAGTTGAAAACGTGATTTATAAATTGAAATATGATCAAATAGTAATTTATACCAGTAAACTATAATTAAAATTTGATTTAAAATAAATTTGGAAATTTAAAATCCTGGAGATTTTGGAAGTGTTTGTCGAAGTATTTTGAAGATAAATAATAGCATTATTGTTTTAGAGGTATTTCTGAAAGGAAAATTGTTTTAAATAAGAGATATAGCATTGAAATCACTTGGATTATTGGGAAATAATTCTGATGATGATGGCCACATCATCAGTATTCGTTTTCGAATTTCTAAGTGACGGATTGCTGCCAAATTGATTTGTTCAGAAAAGCTAGTTGTTTTTGAAAATTTCAAAGGAAATTTGTTGGGGATAAAACCAGGATTGGTTTAAATTTTTTGAAATGTGATTTGAGATGTTGGAGATTTCAAAATGATTTGAAACCAAAAGCCGGATGTTTAAAAATCCTAATGAGATATGTTATAAGCTTATAAATTGAGATAGTTTTTAAATCAGGAAGGAAATATAAGCTTTGAATGTTGGAAATTTAAATTTAAAGTGAAGGTTAAAAATGAAATTAAGTTGGATTGGGGAATAAAAATTTAGCAGGATTGAAACTAATTGAATAGGCTGAAAATAATATCCAGTTGTATTCGAATTAAGTTGAAATCGAATTGAGTTAAATAAATCTGAGTTAAAATAAAATTGAATTGGAATAAAAACACAATTGAGTTATTGAATGGAATTAGATTCTTACTGAATAAATGGGAGTAAGTTGGATAAGAAATAAGTTGAAATAAATAAATTTGAATAACTCGTAAAAGAATTAAAATTCATTGAATAAAATATACTTGGGCTATAAATAAGCGTAAATCTTGAGTTAAAAATAAAAGATGAATATATTCAAGCCTAGAATGAATGGAAATGTGTAAAATAATAAGTTGTGACTTATAAAATTGAAAAGTAGGATAGAAAGCCCAAAATAAATATTTTTGATGAATTGGAAAATAAAATGAAAAATCCAAACTTGAATTATAAAATAAATTAAACTTAAGAAGATTAAATGCAGTGATATTTGGAATTAAAAATCAAGTAATGAACTATAAATAGGGGAGAACTAATTTGATAATAAACTAGTTAATGAAATGTGTAAATGGAGTTTAATGTAGTTAAATAAAAGCTGAATTGTAAGCTAATAATGAAGTTTGGAAATAAAACTCGAGTTATAAATCAAATTCGACTTGAATTGTTAGTGAAGTAAATATAATTGAAAATGTTGCCAAAGAAAATGAAATCGGATTAAATTTGGGATGGTTTTAGTTGAAATAAAACCCAGATGAATTTGGGAATAAATTGAAAATGGCCTTGTAATTAATTGAATGAATTGGATCTGAAAATTTAAATTATATAATAACTAATCAAATGAAATTGTAGATTTAGAATGAGATTTGATTGTGATATAATTAAGTTGAATAGAAAAGCAAATTTACTTGTAAAATGAAAATGAGCTTAAGTATAAAATTTAAATAAATTGAAGTAAATTAACTTAAGCTAAATAGATGGAGGAGAGTTGAATTGAATTCAACTTAAACTAAGTTTAATGATATTGGGTTGGGTATAAGTCAAGTGAAAATAAATTTTAACAGAAATAAAATTCGGTGAGTTACAGATAATATTTAATGGAATGAAATTCTTAATTAAATAATTGTAAACCATTTGAATTGTTAAGGAATTGAAATAACTAGAGACAATAAGGAAAATAGAATGTTTTCAAGTTAATAGAATGGTTTTAAATGAATGCGGTTAAGAAATGAAACACAAATGAATGGATCGTGAATAAAATTTAATTAGAATGTGTCGAGCTAAATAAAATGGTTGTGAATGAATTAAAACAGAAGGAATTAAAAAAATGAGTTGGAGTCAATTTAAAATGGTTTTAAGCTTAAGTAATTGTTATTTGCATGAATAACTTCAAATATGCATAGAAAATTTGTCATTCTATCGTAAATGAAAATAAATGTACTAACAGAGGTGAATAGAGTTGATGTTTTAATTAATTAGAATAATATGGATTTGTTTAGAATTAAAAATGAATGGAATGTAAGCAAGTGGGCTGTAAACCATGCAAATTGAATGAAAATGGTATATGAATTAATGGAAAACAGTTGAATTAGTATGAAAACTATATAAATTGCTTACGAGAAGTGATTAGTGTGCATTGCTATTGGAATTTATGTGTTTAACTATTGCAAGTAAGTGAAATGTTGTTAAACTTCATATATATGGCACTTACATGTTTAAATTGAGTAAGTGCAGGTACCTAGAAGCCGTTTGGCTGGATTTGGTTGCGCTAATTGCTAAAATAATAAGCTGCTTGCTTAAAAATGCTAAACAAGGTACGCCTATGCAATAAAAATAGGAAATATGAACTGTTTTTGTTTTTCCGACCGTGTGGGTCAATGTATATATATTTATATCTTTTGTCCAATTGCAAAAGCTCCTCCGTACAAAGGAGACTGCCAAAAAAATTCGAAAATTTTGGGAGTTACAAAATTTTTGGAATTTTTTTGGAAAATTTTATTAACGATAAAACGATTTCAAAATGGAAATTGAAATAAATTAGTGAATGAAACTAATTTAAAATAATGATATGAATCAATTATAAATGGAAGATGAAATTTTATATTCAGATATAAGACTAAATTGAATTCATATGGAAATGGGAGAATCAATTTGAATAGAAATAGATATAAACTAAAGTGGTAAGGTGGAAATAAATATAAGAAGCATATAAAATGCTTATACTAAACTTAAGTAAGAAATGGTGAATTCTTAATTGGAAATTGATATTACAAATATATTCTAAGTAATATTTGAATGAATAAATATTGACACTTTGTAAGAAAGTCGATAAAATGTTTTTGGAATATTGTGATTGGATATTATTGCTATGTAGGATATATAGGTATTATAAAGGAAAAGGAAAATTGGTTTTGATTTCAGAATATAAATCTGAAATGCTCGACAAAAAGGCATGCGTTTAAATTTCAGTGAAATTTGATTGGATTTTTGGATCTAGCCACTTGGCTTTTGTTTTCTTTTGGAATTTGGGAGCCCGTAGAGGCCTTTTGTAGTTGTACCGAGCTAGCCGCGCAAAGGAGACGTTGGCGAAATTTTTCGAAAATTTAGAGAGTTAGAAAATTTTTGAGAAATTTTAAAAATTTTAAACTTTGTTTTGAACTATAATTTGAATAGTTGAATAACTAAAGTTGGTTGGGAACTAAGGAAAAGTTTGGGAAGTTAGTAAGAAAGATAACGAGTCTTTTATAAGAAGGTCGTTAATAAGATGTTGAATTGTTTGGTTTTGAGGAAAAGTAAACGGGTATTGGACCATTCTTCCTAATTAGTAATTTCGGGGACGAAATTTTTTTAAAGGGGGAGGAATGTGACGACCCAGAATTTTTGAGTATTTAAAATCGGAATATTCAATTGATTTTAAATATTTAAAAGTTAATTTTAACTTGAATTCAAATATCACTATTTATTTGATAATTAAATTATTGAATTAAATAATTTGGAATTGAGTCAAACGTTGAATCTGGAGTTTTAAGCCTGTTAAAAATAATTTAAAGGGCTTGTAAAATTTATATTGATAATACTGAAGATAGTAAAAGTGTTGAAATTGAATTTGGAATGTTTTGTTAATTTTTAATAATATATCGTTTAAATCGATATTTAAAAATAGCCTTTCGAGGCATAGTCTCGAAATTCGACGAAACTAGTTTCATTAGGTCCGTAATATTGAATTATTATCGGATTTCAAATTTCGTGTTGATTGGATTTGTTGTGTGAGCGTACGATATATAAATGAGCTAGAATTAATATCGAAAATTTAATACTTTAATTCGATTCAAAAAGCTATCTTATCCATACGATCGAATTAGGACTCGAAACCTTTTCCATTTCGTTCGGAATAGGCGTATAACATTATAAACGCCCGACGGCATGCCTTGTTAGGAGGTCGGAATTTTAAGTTGCATCTATCGGGACGATTTGAATATAAAAATTAAAATATATTATTTGCATATGTCTTATCAGCCGAAACTTTAGTCACACTATATTTTATCGTATTCTCGTGCTTTCTTATTCCTTCCGTAATACGCTTCTTCTTTCTTCTTTAAAAAAAAGCGTAGCAAACAAATTTAGGAAGGTTGATATCCTTATTAACCTCGAGCTTCCCTTTCCTCTTTCCCTCTTTCCCTCTTCTGTTCTTTAATTCACGATATCCTCGTTTCCCTTTCGTGCTATATAAAAAAAAAGAAACCCAAACAATCAAAGGGGGATTTCGAAATCAAATCAAGGGAGGAGCCGATTCGATTTGAATTTAATGCAAGTCATCTTCTTGCTCTCCGAGTTCAAGGGCAGACTTCGCAGTGGAAGTAGCGAGCTCAGCGCCTATGTAGGGTTTGGGTGGAATCGAAGGTCGGTGTTGTTCGCATCGTAGCTAGTACTGCTAGGGTTTGGGTGGTCGCGTTTGAAACCAAACATGTTGGAGTCAGTGGGTGTCG
This sequence comes from Allium cepa, assembly GCA_030765085.1. Taxonomy (NCBI): domain Eukaryota; kingdom Viridiplantae; phylum Streptophyta; class Magnoliopsida; order Asparagales; family Amaryllidaceae; genus Allium; species Allium cepa. The sequence continues at coordinate 243,475,716 of CM060944.1, forward strand.
CGATTTTGGTCCTGGAAGAGTTTCCTGGTCGCCAAGTTCGCAAGGTCGTGGTCGCCAAGTCCACGAGGTCGTGGTCGGCTTGGGGTTGCCGCGAGGTCGTGGTCTGCTTGGGCAATTTTTATAAACTATAGCATATGTTTTAGAAAAGAGAAAATACCGGATCCCCACCGACACAAGCAAATTGTTGATAAAACTCACTATTTCGGTGCGGGCCTCGAGAGCGGTACCAAATCGAGGAAGCTTGGGTGAAGCTAAGTTGAGGTCCGAACCGACTGATGTTGAAGAATCGGTGGATGAGTTGTGGTTAGGGGTGAAATGCCACTCGAACCCAGAGCTAGCTGGTTCTCCCCGAAATGCGTTGAGGCGTAGCAATTGACTGCACATCTAGGGGTAAAGCACTGTTCATTTTTCATGATATTATGTATGGATCAGATATATCATGGCCAATTCCTCAGAGGATTCTTTGTCGTGACCAAGAAACCACCGGTTTCGCTTGGTGGGCCGGGAATGCCAAACTTATCAATTTATCGGGTAAACTACTTAGTATTTATATCATTCGTGGGGGTAGCCAACTCTCCATGAGGTAACTGTATGATTTTCCAAGGTAAAAGAGCTCCAAACCAATTAGAAACAAAAATAAATAAGAACGCAAGGTCGTGCTCGACCTGAAGTGGTAGTCGCGTACGAGGTATACAATTTTTTTTAAATTTTAAGCTTGAATGACATATGTATTTACATACTATATTTTGAAAAATATATAAAATCAGGAAACAAAAAAATTGTGGTTGAGAAGGATAAAAATAGAATCAGATATTGTTTATTTAATCATGTTAGACGGAATATAATATAGATAAGATTTATGAAATAGGGATTTTAAAATGTTCAATTGAAATTTTTATACAATGTCAGATTTTTGAAACTCATATTGATCATTTTATATCGGATGTGATTTCCTAGGGAAAGTTTAATTAGTTATAACAATTTAAAAATTTGTAAGTCAACTATAATTTAAAACAAAATTTAAATTACCTCAGTGATTAATAAAGATATGTAATTTGCTTGTATAAGGTCTTAAATCGTGAAGGAAGCGAGCTAGTTTGGATTGGATTGCAAAATAAAATCAAAGGTGAGTTAATCTCACTCAGCTGAATTTAAATTTAAATTTAAATAGTCAAATTTAAACAATTGATTGATTGATTTGATTTGGTGTGTTATATTATATATAGTAGTATATAGTATATCTTGGAATGTTTGATTTCCCGCATTAAATAGTGGATGATTTTATATTTAAAACCCATATACCGTGATATTCCACCTCGAAGTGAAATTGGTATTTATGTTGTGCTAACGTCTGTGGATGCAGGGAAAACAGGTTGGAGGGATCCAACTGGATTCCTCAACATTTATTTAAATTATCTAATATTCTCTGTCATGATTATTTTATATTCTGTGATGAATTATATTGGAATATTGAATGCTATGGCTTACTTGAATATATTCTGGTACACTGAGTTATCAAAATGTATAGAATTGGATTTTTGAAAATAAAAGGAAGAGAATTTGTAAGTGGAATAATTTTAGAGAATTTAAATAAATAAAAAAATTAACGGGATGAGAATATTAGTGGTTTTAAAATTTCTAATAAATAAATTCCGTATATGAGAAGGGAATTTTGAATAAACAGAAGGTTAATGGATTTTAAACTTCAAAATTATTATTTAAATGAACAAGCATTTACTCTAAATTTAAGATTTAAATTTTGAAAAGAATAAAGAAGAGATTGGAAAAAATCTAAAATTTGTATATTACAGTTAAAAGATTTAAAATCAAACGGAAAATAATAATAATAACAATAAAGTCCGTAATTAACGAATTTGAAATGAATTTATTTCAAATGGAGTAAATTGGAAATCAATTTGAAGATTGATTTAAGCGATTGAAATTGGAAATTCTCCCTGGATAAACAAGTACGTTTTCAAAGTGAATTTTTAAATATAAGTTAAAAGTTTTAAAGTTGTTTTAAAAGCAAGATTTGGAAAATTTATTATTTCTAAATATTTAAATTCTAAAGTAAGTATTTTCTTTTAATCTATTATAGTAGTAGTTATTTAAAAGTAACTTGGTATTTGTTTTAAAAGAGGAAATCTAGTTTTATATTTTATAAAAATAACCTCATTTTAAATATTCCTAAAGTATATATTTTTAATAAAATATTGAAGTAGTTTCTAATTTAAATGTTCTAAAGTATATTTTATAATAAAGAGTTTTAAATTATTTTTAAAAATCTAAAGCTTTGTACTTGTGTTTCCAGTGGAAATAAATATTTGGAAATTCATTCCATGAGAGAGAACGGTTTGAAACTGTTTTCAAGGTTTGAAAACAGAAATATATCTTATGAAGATATTTTGAGGTAAATAAATAATTTGGGAAATTATTTATTGTTTGATGAATGTTTGTGAATGTTAATTGATAGTTAAATAACCGACTATCAATATTAGGCAAATGCGTTGATCGTTTCGAAGAGACTGGGATCGGGATTAATTTCTCGAAACCAGTTCGATCCGGTTTGTACGTTTCATGGGAAACGAGTTTGGATTTTAAGATGAAGCAGTGAACTGCAAGGGCTAATCGCTACTAATCCTGATGATATTTCCAAAATGGATGTAGTAGGAATAGTGCCTTCGGTTCCGTTCGAACCCGGGACGGACTTGTATGGATGAATGCTTTCAGAACATCGTCAGGTGGACGATGGGCATTCTAAGTGAAACGATCTAAAAGGTAACGCTTAGCCTCAAGCCTCATCAACCGGGAATGACTGAAAATCAGAGGTTATGCAGCAAGGCTTGGTGGGCAGCACCCATTTTCGGGTAAGGTCGTGCCTGTCTAGATGTCCTTTTTTATTTCGGCTTAGTGGTGCAGTTGTTGATCCCAACCGTGGGGTGATTTTACTCGGGACTATCCAGTAAGGGGTAGTCCGGGTCTTGTGTTGCAGGGGGTCGGGAGTGATCCTCGGTACTGTGATCTAGGCCACGTATCGTGATATGTGGTACCCCAATGCCTAGTCATTAGTTAGAAATCCATTCTCCCCACAAGCCTTGTACGAGTTTTGTTTGTATTACCCACTCTGTGGCTAGTAGCTGGAATTTAATCATGTAACAATTTCGGCTATTTTAATAAGTATTTGTATATAGACCCTATTATAATATCAGAGGATTTTAATAAAAAGTGTTTTAGCCATCGTAAGGTAAAATCCCAACATGCTTATTTGTGGCGTGGCCTTACGAGATTCTTTTATTTTCAAAAGGATTTTGAAACTCTAATAATCAATTTGAGTGTGATTTCTCACGCTGGTATCCCAGACTGACTCGGGTGTTATTTAACTATAATGCTCGGGTCAGACCGAGTATTATAGGATACAGGATATGATGCTGTGGAGCTCAAGAGACGAGCTGGATGACGATAACGTACTTTCGTACTTGTTTATATATATTCCGATGTGTTGAGTAGCTGTGTATCCAGTTGTATGTTATTGATGTTGAACCATGATTGATGTACTCTGATGATGTAATATATAAACATATATATTTGATTTTGTGTAAAGATCATTTATTATCTATTATATTTTATTCCGCTGTGATGGTTAAATTCTGATGTTGTTTTCTATTTTCTTCTTCTACCTCTTCTTCTTTAACCCAAATAGTTCGTATTTCTGTTCAACTTGAGTTGATTGATGTAGAATAGTGTTGACTCAAGGTGTATGGATTTGCGGGTCGTTACACCTTGTCTCATTTATGACGTTTTAATGCAAGTTTTATGTGATGATAATTAATCAAACATGTTTTGTAATAATGTACTGATAGTTTTATCATAATATGAAATGATATGTTTGTAATAGATATTTACATGAGACAGTCGAGCAGATCTCAGCCTTCCACTTCCGCTGGTGCGGGTGCCAGCGACACGACGCCAGATTTACATCCGGCGGCAAAGGTAGTTCCAAAGAGTGCGGAATAAGTATCAAATTTATTACATGTTTGCTATTTAAAATTTATTAAATTCGTACATCTTATTTTATACAGGAGGTTTGAAGTGTTGGAATATAAACTTGATTTATTGGTTTCTAGAGAATTCTTGTATTATGTTTAAAGGGGGATGAGGGTTCTAGAATTATGTTTTCTTTATAATCAAGTAAAAGTGTTTCTAGAATTATGTTTTCTTTGTAACCAAGTAAAAGTATTTCTAGAATTATGTTTTATTTGTAATCAAGAAAAAGTAATTCTAGAATGATCTATTAGGGACTATAAATAGAGGAGCCCTTCCCTCATTTGTAATCAAGCAATCTAGAAAAGGAAAAATAATATTAAAGAATTATTTGTAAGAACAAGTTTCTTCTCTCAAGTCTCCATCCTTTTTTTAAATATATATTTCAACAAAGTGGTATCAAAGCGAGGTTTAGGGATGACTTCCAACAATATGTTGCAACCTCAGCTTCCTCGTGTGACGGAAAAGAATTACAATCAATGGAGCATTCAAATGAAGGTCTTGTATTGCTCTCAGGATCTTTGGAAGATTGTTGAAAATGGATATGAAGAACCGGAGAATCAAGAAACACTTTCAACACAACAATTGAATACTTTGAAAGAGATTCGAAAGAAGGACAAGAAGGCTCTTTATTTTATCTATCAAGCGGTGGATGAAGCAATTTTTGAAAGGATCTCTTCGGCATCAACATCAAAGGAGGCATTGGACATCCTCAACAAGGCGTACAAAGGTGAAGAAAAGGTAAAGATGGTAAGACTTCAAGCTCTAAGAGGTGGGTTTGATTTACTCAAAATGAAAGAAAGTGAATCGGTGGAGGAATTTTATAATAGGACTATTTCTATTGCTAATCAATTTCGAATCAATGGTGAAGAAATTTCGGATAAAAGAATTATTGAAAAAAAAATTCGAAGTATAACAAGGAAATTTGAGCATGTTATTATTGCTATTGAAGAATCAAAAGATTTGAATACTTTCTCTCTTGAAGAATTGTTGGGCTCACTACAATCTCATGAGCTTCGCATCAAACAATTTGATTCGTCTCCTTCCGAGCAAGCTTTTCAAATTCGAGACACAAAACCGTGGTGGATTTAGAGGAAGAGGTGGAAGATCAGCCCGTGGTAGAGGACAAGGAAGAGGCCAAATTCAAAGTGAAAATTCAATCCCATCTCAAGGAGGAAGAGGAAGAGGTCGTGGAGGATACAACGGAAGAGGAAAAGGTAACTCTTATAATATTCAATGTCATTATTGTCATAAATATGGGCATATGAAAAAGGATTGTTTTAAAAGAATTAATGATGAAAAAGATAATTCTAATTTTCTACATGAGAATTTGGAGACACAAGATGAAAGTATGCTTCTTGCTTGTAATGTTCAAGAAGCTTCTTTTGATGATATATTGTATATTGATAGTGGTTGTAGTAACCACATGACCGGAAATAAAAGTTGCTTTATGAATTTTGATGAAAGTGTCCAACGAGAAGTCAAGACAGGTGATAACAAAAGGCTCATTGTCAAAGGTAGTGACGATATTCTGATACGGACAAAGCAAGGTACAAATTATATGTAACGCCCCACCTCTATGCCCGCGCTAGCCAAGAACACTACGGTGTAGTGCTGTCAACTAGCCCGGAGAATAAGGCTGTTGAGGAGCGGCCATCAATAGTTAGGCCTTACACTAGTACTGGTTATCTCGATAGGAGTGATATATATTTTTCATCTCTGATTTATTTTCTCCCATCGACATACCCCAATACCAGTATAAAACGAACTACGATGGTTCATAATAGTTTAGAACAGTAAATATAAAATATTACACAGATAATATAATGCGGAACACAAATAAAATAGAAAGTCTCATATATACAATAACTGATGTCAGTTACAATACATTTGATACGATACATATGACACGGTACATATGATACAACTACCACAGTCGACTCAAGAAGTTACATATACAAGTACATTAACGTGTATAATATACATGAATACATATCTTCCTATACAATTTTACAGACTACTACAAATGACGACGACTACTCCAAAAGATATGAAAGAACTTCATAGCTCAAGCAGCAACCCAAAGCAGAATATCTACAACCTGAAATACTCGGTCTGACCCGAGTATTAGATTCAAAGAAAATAATACTCGGGTCAGTCTAATTCAAACTCAGTTATTAGTGCACAGAAGCAATAATAATTAAATACTGAATAGACGACAGTAATTAAACCAAATCAGAATGCAATTCAGAATATTGAATTGAAATGAACAAACAGTTCAAACCATTGAAATATCAATTAAATATTAATTCAAGTAGGGCTGCAGTACACGCACGCGTGCACTGCCTCGCCACTACGGAATATGGAATACGCAAAAAGATCCATAAGTCAAAACAAAAAGAATATCATACACGCCATACCGTGTGGCTGCAGTTCACGCTTGCGTGCACTGCCTTGCCACTACAGTGATAATTTACCCAATGAATACCGTGTGGCTGCAGTTCACGCTTGCGTGCACTGCCTTGCCACTACAGTGATGTCGTACCCAAAATATTAACGAACCAAAATCAATGAAAGTTTGAATATCAATTCTAAATGTCGATACTGTGTGGCTGCAGTGCACGCCCGCGTACACTGCCTCGCCACAACATCATATACAGAAATAGCAACAAGGCACAAAGACCAATGCTCAAGAATTCACAGTGCCAACAAATTTAATAAACAAGTGACAGTAGTGAAAAGCTTCGACCAAGAGAATTGAAGTGGTTGACTGTCTCAAGCAACAGCAACCAAGCAAGTTCGAACAAGGCAGAGAAATGCCAAAGTGGTCAAGAAAAGATGACAACAAACTGGGATGCAAGTGCAACCACAAGTAACAAAAAAAAATGTACATGACTGCACAGTACAAACCCTCGAGCCCAAGGTAGTACAATCAAAAATGCAACTGCAAATAACATGGGGGAGTGACAATGTAAAAATGAACCAGAGTGCGACTGAGAAATGAATAAGGCAAGCTAACATCAGTGACACAACCTCAATAAAGAAATGGTTTTAAATAACCATATATGAACGCAGTCTCGACCATAACAACACCAGCCTCAACGTGAATTCAATAGCCTATGTACTGCAAGAACATGACAAGTACACAAGGCATAGCATACACGAATAAGTATTGCAACAAAGTGGACATGCAACTGATTTTAAATGACTGGCAACAAGTAAATGAAGTATACTTGTAAACATACTGGACAGTGCAACACATGAATGAAATGAGCAAATGAACTCAACAGCGAACCAGCCCATTCATCAACGAGTCCATCAACCACAAAAGTACTATAATACCAACAGAGAGGTGAGGGGAAAAAAATCAACACAGTGCGCAACATAATGCAACAGGGGAAAGGGCTACAACTCAAAGTCCATGTGCAAATAGAAATAGGCAGTGACAACTGCTGGTAAACAAGTGCAATGATTCAAAGTTTCTATGCAACGGTAAATGGTCAAAGTCGAGCACGTAAACGACTTCATCATATGATTAGTGGCAGCATGGAGCTACAGAAGGAACAAGGGGTGCAGTGTGGAGTTACTGACCAACATCTCAATGCAAATCTCGAGTTAAATCGAAAAGAAACAAAATAGCTATGTACAACCGGAATCACAATGAAATCATCAAACAAAAAGTCAAATCCAAATTCTCATCAAAATCATGTTTTCCCAAAATCATACTTGCGTCAAATATACAGAAATCGAACCCAGGAAGATAAAAATCATCAACATATACATGAATAACTGAAGCACAGGACAGAGAACGAATTAGATGTGAGTATAAATTACTCACCGTGGTTTTTGAGGAGCACGAATTCGATCGAATTGAAGTAGCCGCCAGCACCTAGGAGCGTTGATCGCCAAGGCAAGCTGCGACCATCATCATAAAGTCGGCATTCCTGATTTCAATAGCCCTAGTTTTTGAGGCGAATGAAAGGGGATGTACGTGGCCGCCATTTTTATTCTTTTGAGGGTTTAAGGGTTCGGTTTCGAAAATGAAAAGAGAAATGGGGGGGAAAACGGGTTATTAACCCTTAATAAAATCACGGCAACAAAGAAATGGGCCGAACGATTTTTAAAGCCCAATAAAGAAATGGACCACTATTATTTTCAAAGCCCGTCAAACTTTTATAACAAATTTGTAATTTAAATTTTAAAAAAAAACTTCAAAATGGCAATTGACGAAAAATATAAATCGTTTTAACGTCGATTATGAATTGACGCGAATATCGGGTTGTTACAGACTCCCCTCCTTAAAGAAATTGCGTCCTCGCAATCTTAAGGAATAAATGGGCAAAAGGTAACAACCCCTAAAACACAACGACACAAGATGAAGAAATTTCAAATAGGAAGTTCACCATAAAGAGCATGAAAAGGTAAGCTTTTAATTTCATAAAAGAAATTCCCAAATTCTCAACAAAATTCTAATTATCAATAGATAATTCAGAAATCTCAAATCACTAATATTCGATTATCAAAAACGATAATCAAATCAACATCTATTCGATTTTCAACATCGAAAATCAATCTCAAATCACAGATATTTAATTATCACAAACGATAATCAAAAACAACAAATATCTGATTATCAAAAACTATAATCAGAAATCACAAATATTTAATTATCACAATTGATAATCAAATCTCAAATCTCAAATGTTTAATTATCACAATTGATAATCAAATCTCAAATGTTTAATTATCACAAACGATAATTAAACCACAAATATCTAATTATCACAAACGATAATTAGAAATAATAAATATCTGATTATCAAAAACGATAAATCAGAAATCACAAACATCTGATTATCAAAACGATAATCAGAAATTACCACAACGGTAATCAAATTTCAAATTACAAATTTTTCAATTAACGAGCCCGAAATTAACCGAAATAGCAAACACACATGACCCATAACCACGAGTTTTACTAAATCGTTTAATTCACTTCATCGTTTCCTTGAAAGTGCAAAATTGTGTATTTTAAATAAATAACATTTTACGTTCTCAAACGGACAAGTCCGGAATTAAGCGAATCAGTAAAAGAAAGGGGTCATAGTCCTCGGTTTTTCTGAAACGTTTAAATCGCTTCCTCATTCTTTTGAAAGCGTAAACTGTAAAAAAATTTGAAAACCATTTTATTTATAAAATTACAATTTACATTCTCAAACGAACAAGTCCGGAATTAAGCGAATCAGCAAAAGAAAGGGGTCATAGTCCTCGATTTTACTGAAACGTTTAATTCGCTTCCTCATTTTTTTGAAAGTGCAAATCGTAAAAATTTTGAAAACAATTTTTAAAACACGTGATTAAAACAGCAACATCAGTAGCAACTTCGATAAGTGGATTTTCATTCATCAAAAATGTCACAAGAATCTTCTCAAAGATAGGAAGGGGTATCATACCCTAAACTCGTATTCATAACAAGTCAATATCACACGAATTCACCAATGCACAAAAATTGATAAAACTTATCAATAGAGATCACGAAAATTGGTGAAGCACAAATTCTAGGAATCTACACAAGAAATCCAGAAATCACAAGATGAGAGTATGAAAACTCGAACCGGAGTATGAAAACTCGAACCGGAGTATGAAAACTCGAACCGGAGTATGAAAACTCGAACCGGAGTATGAAAACTCGAACGGAGTATGAAAACTCGAACCGGAGTATGAAAACTCGAACGGAGTATGAAAACTCGAAACGGAGTATGAAAACTCGAACCGGAGTATGAAAACTCGAACCGGAGTATGAAAACTCGAACCGGAGTATGAAAACTCGAAACGGAGTATGAAAACTCGAACCGGAGTATGAAAACTCGAACCGGAGTATGAAAACTCGAACCGGAGTATGAAAACTCGAACCGGAGTATGAAAACTCGAACGGAGTATGAAAACTCGAACCGGAGTATGAAAACTCGAACCGGAGTATGAAAACTCGAATGGGAGTATGGAAACTCACCTACACGTGAGCATGAAAAATCACCAACACGTGCAACACAAAGCGAGAACGGGAGCATGGAATCTCACCTACACGTGAGCATGAAAATCACCAACACGTGCAACGCAAAGAGAGAACGGGAGCACGGAATCTCACCTACACGTGAGCATGAAAATCACCAACACGTGCAACGCAAAACATAAAATATCCATAATAACATACTACTATAAGTATGTAAATAATGATCAACAGGAGATCAACCGATAAGAGATAATCAATATCACAAGAATCTTCTCAAAGATCCAAAGAGGTATCATACCCCAAATTTGTACTCATGACAAATCAATAACATATGAATTCACCAATACACAAAAATAGGTGAAGCATAAAATTTCCAGAAATCAACATAAGGAATCTAGAAATCACGGAAAAAGGGAAAGAGGCCTATCACATGACGGTCCGAAGACCAAGGGGAGCTACCCCACATGTGTGAATGGAATCACACAGATTGAGGTCAAGACTAACCAAAAAGCAGAAAGGTATGTGTGAATGGAATCACACAAGTGGTGTCTAGTCTGACCATCAGAACGATCATCATGATCAACGAGGAGTGTCAATTACACTAAGCATGTGTGAATGGAATCACACAGATTGAGGTCAAGACTAACCAAAAGCAGAAAGGTATGTGTGAATGGAATCACACAAGTGGTGTCTAGTCTAACCTCGCAAATAAAAAGACATAGCACAATTGCTAGTCTAGTTCATAAAGCGATCGTCAAGATCAACGAGAAGTGTCAATTACACTAAGCTAGTAAATATAAAATTTTAGCTTCATGTCCCATAACCACTTGCTTAACTTAAATATTTATGAACAAACTGTAAATCTTCACTAATAAAATTGTCACAAGAGATTCAATCGAATAAGTCCAAGAATTAACCGGCGAAGTAAACGCAAGCGTTATATACCACTCGTTTTACTAAGTCGTTTAATTAGATTTCTCAAGCGAGTGAGGTAAAGGTTAGTATATACTAATAGATTGGAAAACGGTTTAGAAAAAGAGTTTTGTAGTAAAATAGTTTTGAAATCGTTTGGAGAAAAGGGTTTTGATATTTACTACTAGTATAGAAAACCTTTATATTTTTAAAGTGACAAATCACAAAAATGATTGTAGGAACAATCAAGCACAAGAATTCACATACAAAGATGTGAATAGAATCCAAAGAAATCGATACTGTATCCATCAAAAGGAATGTTCACAAAAATCCCGAAGAAAATGTTATCAAAGTTGCTAATAATTGGTAGCAACAAATCGGGGAATTAACAAGAATCGATTAAATTTGGAAAAACAAAGCAGAACGAGCATAAATGCATAAATGACTTCAACGAAAATGAAAATCAAGTCAATGCCGAAGTCAACAAGTAATGGCCATAATAGAGTACAAAACGATTCAACATCATCAACAAAGAATTCAACGGCAAACAAAAGTCAGAGTCTTGGAAATCAAGAAATTAGAAATTTCTCAAAAACAAAGTGACCGAAGCCGAATGGAAATCAAGCCGAGGAAAACATAAAACATCAAGTTCAGAATCGCTGAGATTCGAACAAAATCAATCATCGGCTAAATCAAATCAAAGCCGAAAACAAAAGAATTCAAAATCAAATGCATATGAATAAGCGTTAGGAATTCATACCTAACAATTCAAAGACAATCATATGCAAATATGAGAGATAAAACGTCGACAAATAGTTGTAACACATGTACTATCTAAGTTATGTTTTATATTTGTTCTAAAACCCAGGCTCTGATACCAAGCTGTAACGCCCCACCTCTATGCCCGCGCTAGCCAAGAACACTACGGTGTAGTGCTGTCAACTAGCCCGGAGAATAAGGCTGTTGAGGAGTGGCCATCAATAGTTAGGCCTTACACTAGTACTGGTTATCTCGATAGGAGTGATATATATTTTTCATCTCTGATTTATTTTCTCCCATCGACATACCCCAATACCAGTATAAAACGAACTACGATGGTTCATAATAGTTTAGAACAGTAAATATAAAATATTACACAGATAATATAATGCGGAACACAAATAAAATAGAAAGTCTCATATATACAATAACTGATGTCAGTTACAATACATTTGATACGATACATATGACACGGTACATATGATACAACTACCACAGTCGACTCAAGAAGTTACATATACAAGTACATTAACGTGTATAATATACATGAATACATATCTTCCTATACAATTTTACAGACTACTACAAATGACGACGACTACTCCAAAAGATATGAAAGAACTTCATAGCTCAAGCAGCAACCCAAAGCAGAATATCTACAACCTGAAATACTCGGTCTGACCCGAGTATTAGATTCAAAGAAAATAATACTCGGGTCAGTCTAATTCAAACTCAGTTATTAGTGCACAGAAGCAATAATAATTAAATACTGAATAGACGACAGTAATTAAACCAAATCAGAATGCAATTCAGAATATTGAATTGAAATGAACAAACAGTTCAAACCATTGAAATATCAATTAAATATTAATTCAAGTAGGGCTGCAGTACACGCACGCGTGCACTGCCTCGCCACTACGGAATATGGAATACGCAAAAAGATCCATAAGTCAAAACAAAAAGAATATCATACACGCCATACCGTGTGGCTGCAGTTCACGCTTGCGTGCACTGCCTTGCCACTACAGTGATAATTTACCCAATGAATACCGTGTGGCTGCAGTTCACGCTTGCGTGCACTGCCTTGCCACTACAGTGATGTCGTACCCAAAATATTAACGAACCAAAATCAATGAAAGTTTGAATATCAATTCTAAATGTCGATACTGTGTGGCTGCAGTGCACGCCCGCGTACACTGCCTCGCCACAACATCATATACAGAAATAGCAACAAGGCACAAAGACCAATGCTCAAGAATTCACAGTGCCAACAAATTTAATAAACAAGTGACAGTAGTGAAAAGCTTCGACCAAGAGAATTGAAGTGGTTGACTGTCTCAAGCAACAGCAACCAAGCAAGTTCGAACAAGGCAGAGAAATGCCAAAGTGGTCAAGAAAAGATGACAACAAACTGGGATGCAAGTGCAACCACAAGTAACAAAAAAAAATGTACATGACTGCACAGTACAAACCCTCGAGCCCAAGGTAGTACAATCAAAAATGCAACTGCAAATAACATGGGGGAGTGACAATGTAAAAATGAACCAGAGTGCGACTGAGAAATGAATAAGGCAAGCTAACATCAGTGACACAACCTCAATAAAGAAATGGTTTTAAATAACCATATATGAACGCAGTCTCGACCATAACAACACCAGCCTCAACGTGAATTCAATAGCCTATGTACTGCAAGAACATGACAAGTACACAAGGCATAGCATACACGAATAAGTATTGCAACAAAGTGGACATGCAACTGATTTTAAATGACTGGCAACAAGTAAATGAAGTATACTTGTAAACATACTGGACAGTGCAACACATGAATGAAATGAGCAAATGAACTCAACAGCGAACCAGCCCATTCATCAACGAGTCCATCAACCACAAAAGTACTATAATACCAACAGAGAGGTGAGGGGAAAAAAATCAACACAGTGCGCAACATAATGCAACAGGGGAAAGGGCTACAACTCAAAGTCCATGTGCAAATAGAAATAGGCAGTGACAACTGCTGGTAAACAAGTGCAATGATTCAAAGTTTCTATGCAACGGTAAATGGTCAAAGTCGAGCACGTAAACGACTTCATCATATGATTAGTGGCAGCATGGAGCTACAGAAGGAACAAGGGGTGCAGTGTGGAGTTACTGACCAACATCTCAATGCAAATCTCGAGTTAAATCGAAAAGAAACAAAATAGCTATGTACAACCGGAATCACAATGAAATCATCAAACAAAAAGTCAAATCCAAATTCTCATCAAAATCATGTTTTCCCAAAATCATACTTGCGTCAAATATACAGAAATCGAACCCAGGAAGATAAAAATCATCAACATATACATGAATAACTGAAGCACAGGACAGAGAACGAATTAGATGTGAGTATAAATTACTCACCGTGGTTTTTGAGGAGCACGAATTCGATCGAATTGAAGTAGCCGCCAGCACCTAGGAGCGTTGATCGCCAAGGCAAGCTGCGACCATCATCATAAAGTCGGCATTCCTGATTTCAATAGCCCTAGTTTTTGAGGCGAATGAAAGGGGATGTACGTGGCCGCCATTTTTATTCTTTTGAGGGTTTAAGGGTTCGGTTTCGAAAATGAAAAGAGAAATGGGGGGGAAAACGGGTTATTAACCCTTAATAAAATCACGGCAACAAAGAAATGGGCCGAACGATTTTTAAAGCCCAATAAAGAAATGGACCACTATTATTTTCAAAGCCCGTCAAACTTTTATAACAAATTTGTAATTTAAATTTTAAAAAAAAACTTCAAAATGGCAATTGACGAAAAATATAAATCGTTTTAACGTCGATTATGAATTGACGCGAATATCGGGTTGTTACATTATATTTCTAATGTTTATTATGTTCCCGATCTTAAATACAATCTTTTGAGTGTTGGGCAACTTTTAAAGAAGGGACATAATGTGAATTTCAAAAATTATTTATGTGAGATCAAAGACAAAAAAGGTGTTCTTATTGCAAAAGTGAAGATGACACCAACAAAAATATTTCCATTGAAAATTAAAAATGAAGCATTTCCATGTTTTGCTAATATTCTTAATGACAAGTCATGGCTTTGGCATCTTCGTTATAATCACTTGAGTTTTAGCACTCTATCCAAGATTTGCAAAGATCATATGGTGAGAGGCATCCCAAATATTAGCAAACAAGATCAAGTATGTGAAAGTTGTGTTTTTGGCAAGCGCCATCGAGATCCATTTCCAAAAGAAAAGGCATGGCGAGCAAAGAATCCTTTGGAGCTAGTGCATTCGGATTTATGTGGACCTATGCACACAAAATCTCTTGGAGGTAATCGGTATTTTCTCACTTTTATTGATGACTATAGTCGCAAGATGTGGATTTACTTTCTCAAAGAAAAATCTCAAGTATTTGAAGTATTCTAGAATTTTAAAGCACTCGTGGAGAAGCAAAGTGGTTTTCCTATAAAGACACTCTGATCCGATCGTGGTGGAGAATATATGGCGGAAGAATTCAGAAATTTCTTAAAGGATCATGGCATTCATCATCAACTAACAGTCCACTCAACCTCGCAATAAAATGGGGTGGCCGAAAGAAAGAACCGTATCATCATGGAACTTGTTCGAAGTATGTTGAAGACAAAAGTATTGCCTAAAATATTTTGGGCCGAAGCTGTAGCATGTGCATGCTATGTTCTCAACCGTGCGGCAACTAAAAGTGTTCAAGGAAAGACTCCACAAGAAGCATGGAGCGGTCACAAGCCATGTGTCTCCCACTTCCGAATGTTTAGAAGCTTTTGTTACTCTCATGTGCCGGATGAAAAGAGAGGAAAACTTGATGACAAATATGAAAAATGCATCTTTGTTGGCTATAGTGAAAGATCCAAGGCATATAAATTATATAACCCCATCACAAAGAAGACTATTATTAGTCGTGATGTACTTTTCAATGAGGAAGAAGCATGGGAATGGAAAAATGAGAAAAAGAGTACAAGTATCTTGCTTGATAATGATGCATTTGAGCCAATTGAAGAAGAAGGATCGACTCCACCTACTCCACCATCTAATTCTCCTCCAAGCTCATCGTCTTCAAGTTCAGAATCAACACCTAGGACAAGACCTCTTGCGGAGATTTATGGAGAAACAAGAAGAATTTTAGAAGATGAATTTGTTGATTTTGCTTTATATGCAACTGCGGATCCAGTTGATTTTGAAGAAGCCGCCAAGGAAGACAAATGGAGACAAGCCATGGATCAAGAAATTGATGCAATTGAAAGGAACCAAACATGAGAGTTGGTTGAAGTACCTGAAGGGAAGAAACCCATTGGAGTCAAATGGGTTTACAAGCCAAAGTTGAATGCACAAGGTGAAGTTGAAAAACATAAGGCACGATTAGTTGTGAAAGGCTACAAGCAAAAGTATGGTGTTGATTATAAAGAAGTTTTTGCTCCCGTGGCACGTCTTGAAACAATTCGTTTGATAATTTCGTTGGCCGCTCAAAATGAGTGGCAAATCAAGTTTAAAGGGTGGTGTTGGAATATAAACTTGATTTATTAATTTCTAGAGAATTCTTGTATTATGTTTAAAGGGGGGTGAGAGTTCTAGAATTATGTTTTCTTTGTAATCAAGTAAAAAGTTTCTAGAATTATGTTTTCTTTGTAACCAAGTAAAATTATTTCTAGAATTATGTTTTCTTTGTAATCAAGCAAAAGTAATTCTAGAATGATCTATTAGGGACTATAAATAGAGGAGTTCTCCCCTTATTTGTAATCAAGCAAACTAGAGAAGGAAAAATAATATTAAAGCATTATTTGTGAGAACAAGTTTCTTCTCTCAAGTCTCCAAACTTTTTTGAAATATATATTTCAACATGAAGTGTAGTTGTCAGACTTTATTTTGCAAGTATTCAGAAAGGCCTTTAGGAGCCGGATGTCGGGATGCTGGGCTCACTGGGACGACATTCCCGATCATATTAAGAATGTCATATTCGCCGACTTGATGGAAAATTTAAATTTATAATTTATTTGTAAATTAATACAATGTATATAATTTAAACCAATTTCAATTTCGATATGCAGGCCACTGTTCGTGTCGACCCACAGGATATGGAATTTTTGTAAATCGCTGGAACCAAAGAATGCGTAAAAATTATAAAGACACCATATCAAAAGCTAAGAAAGCGGAAAAGAAGTCATCTTGGATAGGAGCTGATGTCTGGGCTCAATTTCTACAGTTATGAGATACTCCAGAGTCGAGGGTAAGTTATATCATTTTATTTTGTTATTACATTTTGTTTAAAATTCGTATATTATGTGCATTAATTTAGTTAATTATGCATTTAAATTGATAGGAATTATTGGTGTGGAACCGTGCAAATAGAGCTAAAAATCCTACTTTGCACCGCGGCGAGTCAAAGTCCTTCCAACAGCATTGCAGGAAATTGATAAAGTTACAAAATGCGTTTATAAATAGTTGTAAGATAATTTAGTCATATCGGTACCATTATTCATTTGTGTATATAACTTCAGTTTTAGAAATTTAATCGTGAGCATACACTGGCGGAGGTCTTCACTCACACACATGCTGTCGAACGCACGGATGAGCAGAGAAATATTTCATACGAATTTACGGACGATAAATTTAAATCTGATGGTAAATTTGTTCAATTTTTTTACTTCACATTTGATAAGTTCATTATTATTTATTATTACAAACTATAGTTCTTCATCGCAGGAGAGATAAGAAGCAGATAAGGCACGAATGGCGTAGTCCACTGGCTGTGATTTGACCTTAGAGGAGGAGGAACGTACTTGGGAGTCTCTCGTTAACCCGCCTACTTGAAATAGGCCTTATGGTTTTGGAAATAAAAAGATACATTGCTTCATTAACTAATGTATAAATTATATTTAATCCTGAAGCATAAATTATAACTTCCAATTCAATAATTTACAGGTGATGATAACCCAGAGGGCTTATTGGGAGATCTCAAGCCGAGGAGGAGAGAGCTCAGCTGAAGCAGCAGATGACATAATTCAATGGTTGACGGAAGGGCGGAGGACGGGCGTAGCTGCTAGATGAGTGGATTGCGGCATTTGCAGCAGAGCACGTGAGGATGTATGATGTGGATGGATCAGGAGATGGTGACGATGATGATGAGTAGGGATGGATTTTTTTGACTGTTTTTGAACGTTTTGTTGTGTAATTATTGGCATGTGTTGATGATTTATCGATGGTTATGTGCTATGATGATTATGAATTTGATGAACATGAGTATTTGTGTAGATATGGTTGTGTTGGTTGATGGAATATTGGTTTTAGTTGATGAAAGTTTATGTAAATATTGATATTTGCATTGTATTTTTAATTATTTGTGATATGCATGAGATTATATGTTGCGTGTGATGTTATTGGTTGTGGTATATATTGAGTTTATATGTCTCGAGAATGAAGTGAGATTGAGATATGACGTTTATTGTGTGGTTGGAAGGCCTAAAAGTAGCTCTTCTTAAATTCCAGGTTTCAGACTTACGACGGCTAGCGACTGCCAAATTGTTTCAAGCTTGCGTAAGATTGCGATGGCTAGAGATGACTTTCTGGTTCCAAGCTTGTGTCGATAAGCGACGGCTAGCGACGCTCCATTTTTACAGGTTTTGGACGCTAACCGAC
This sequence comes from Allium cepa, assembly GCA_030765085.1. Classification (NCBI taxonomy): domain Eukaryota; kingdom Viridiplantae; phylum Streptophyta; class Magnoliopsida; order Asparagales; family Amaryllidaceae; genus Allium; species Allium cepa. The sequence continues at coordinate 243,494,089 of CM060944.1, forward strand.
GCGAATATGGCGACGACGCGGTCGCTAAAATCGTCGCTATTTTGCTTGCGTCGTATAATTTTGTTGCGGCTTTTGGCAACGGCTAGCGACGGCCGTCGACGGCTATATGCGGTCGCTAAACGTAGCCGTTCTTGTAGTGCTTGTGCAAGTTTGGTATGTTCTTCCTAGGCTTGAGGTGAAAAGTCTTCTAAAGGTGTTAGTATTAGCAATGCAATCATCACAACTACATCTATAAAATACTAGCTCTTGATTTTTTAAAATCGTTAAATCTCCAAATCACGAAATATAAGTTAAAGATTTGTGAATTATGCAACTCTACATTGCATGCAAAGTTTTTTATGTTGTTAACAGAGCTATCAAATGGAGTATAACAGTGAGATCTTGACAAATCCTCGTTGCAAAAGAAAGTATAAACTATAAACAGCTCTTGTCCCTACATCCGGTTAATCGGCAGTTTTTGGTCAATTTCTTTTTTTAACAGCTTGAGGAAAACTCAATGTAACAAAAGATTTCATTCTATGAATTTGACGTGTGTATTTGCTGTATGGATATAAACTGTATTTAATCCTTTGAGCTAAGAAAACATCATTAATGGTGAAATTATGTTTTATTGTCTTATTGGCATTTGGTTAATATTTGCGAGAAGTAGAGTATATATCTGTAGAATATACATATAGTGGTGTACACTCCACTACTCCCAAATATAAACCAAATGCCAATAAGAGCAGATAGAGATGTCCTAATGTGGCATTTATAATATTATAGGCACACTGAATACCCTATTTGCCTATAATATTTATACAAAGGTATTTGTTATTTTGCCCCTACTAATTTTAGAGAAACATAAGCATACATTGTTCCTTTATTTATGTTATTAGAGACATTTTCTATTTGTCTCTCCTAACTTTGTTTTAAGTAGTGGTCTAGGCTGCTGCTTACAGCTCTCCAACAAGAAGAGACTACATAATATTAACTCTATAGTACATCACTCTGGTATTCTTTTTTCATATTACACCGCATTATCCTTCTACGATAATACATCTACTAAATATTATGCTGCCAATAAAGGATTCCTAGTAAACGTTTTCTCACTGTACCATTTTGCTTGGCCATAAAGAAGAACCCCAATGATAGTAAGAGTGTAACCAAGCATTCCTATCACTGATACTCTATTCCTGAATATTAGAATTGACAATATCGTTGCTACTACGCCTTTGGCTGTCCCAAGAACCTGAAAATTAAGAATATTCTTAGACTGTAATAATTTGATATAGGAATTCCTTGCTCTTCCAGTTATATTTTGAAGTATTATATGATCCATCCCTAGCATAATATGTTATGGAAGATTATGATGGAACAGTTATTACTCAATCAAACAAAAAATAGAAAGAAGTATAATGCATTCAATCAGGTGTGATGGACTTGTCTTTTAAATCATGATAATTTGAGTTGGCTAAAAAGTAAAAACAGGCCTGTCCTATCTTGATTCCCAAATGAACGTTACTTAAGTTGCTTGTAATAATAATTATCTTAGATATAATATAACAAGTAATAAATAAAATGAAGCTAGCTAGCTTCATTTTGTCAGCTAGATCAACACTGACTTTACCAATATTCATCGAAATTTACAAGTAAATCTTGGTTCCGTGGGCCTTTAAAAGAGAAACGGAAGTGAAGCTATCAACTTCGTCTAACTAATGTAACATTTGTACATATATTGAATTTAGGACGAGTGATTTCTCTATTCTTGATTGCCGCAATCACTTGACTTCCTTGACTTACCTACGACCAATCTAACTACAAATGATGGAATTTTGAAACTCAATTTTGGATAGTATATCCTATCTTGAAAAGCGAAAGGAAGCTTGGTCATATATGACCGGACTTTTGAGTCAAAAACTCTAGTTGAGGTCATTTCGACTCATGATTCGCTAGAATATACTACCATCCCAACACAAAACTCATTGGTAATTGAAGAACGATGTTTTCATGTATGTAAATAAAATCCCATGGTGGTTTTCCGATATGGGACTAATATTCTTTCAACACAATCCAGACTAGAGTTACAACAAAAAAGATAATACATACTAATCAGATTTGTGGCGCTTTTTGGCTTCACTATAAAGAAGCACTCCAATGACAGTAAGAGTGTAACCAAGCATCCCTGAGACTGACACTGGATTTCTAAATATTAATATTGACAAAACCACCGCTACCGCTCCTTTTGAATTTCCAAGAACCTTTTCAATATTACAACATTATAAGAAAACGTTGGAGCTTTTTAGTATGCTTGTTGGCATGTCAAAATGTATGGACATTGATCATGATTTATTTTAGGAAGAAAAATGTACCTGAAGAGTCAAAGCACTAGTGTGTTTTGTGACCAAGAAATTGGTCAGGTTCACAAAGTATGCCAATGCAGAATTTAGGAGGAGGTACCATACAATTCTTATATCATCTTTTGCTAATGCAATTGTGATGGCAGTTACATTTCCTTCCATAATGAGACTTGCTGGAAGTAAGAATACAACAGCTATAGGTGCCATGTACAAAAGAAGATTCATTGAATCCAGGGTCCCTCTGCAATCATACGAAACTGTTCAGATAGATTTATTTTCCTCGTAAATGTCAGTACATGGTAAAATATAGATATGTAATTGCATAAAATAATTTTTTAGAAGATGTTAAATTACCCTTCAGAGGATAGTAATATTCCTTGTACTACTGTCTTAAGCGCTCTGGCCGCAGTTGCACTAACACACATTATAAAACCAAACAAGTGGAAGCTTGGCTCTCCCTGCACAATTGGAAAATACAGATATTTTTGCTGAAATCAATAAGAACTACATAAAAGGAATGTTGATTGAAATTTTCTTGTCTTTCTAGGCATTAAATTTACTAGCTTCTCCCATCCAGAAAAAAACAAATTGTCCTACACGAGCTTTGATATTATGCTATATGTGTACTTTTAAGTTGTTATAAAATAAAACTAATTTACTGATTTCTCGTGTCTGGTTAACCATGAAAAGTCTACTGCTGGTTAAGAAGAAGACTAGTATAGGAAAATCCTTCAAAGAAGTCGTATATTTGTACAAAAAATCACAACATCAGAGGAAAGATTACTACTCGGTTACGAATTAAGTAAAATTTAGACAAACTAACTGCGCCTATTGAAGTAAAAGTTGAGAACATCAGTAAGATTTCTGAAGATATAGCCTGGTGAATGAATGAATGAACGAATAAACTATTACACGCAGTAGCAAAAACAAGCATAAAATGCTAACAGAAAAATGATAAAAATAAAGTTGAAAATCTCGTGATAACACGTTAGCAATATACTATGAAAAGAATGGGACAGTCAACATTTAATACATGCAATATATATGCACAGCGTTTATCTACTTGTCCTTACCTTCATGTCCATGCATTAATTTGTGTCATTGTCTAAGTATTGATTTGTAACTTCCTCTTTCTCATGAAGTTAAATGTCTGGATAATCTGATCGCGTCTGGGATGTATCCAGAATATAATTATCTCAGCAATGTGAATTAGAAAATCAGTAAAGAATATACCACGTGTAAATCGTCAAGAAAATATACATTGATCAAGTGCAAGAGTATAGTTTAATTAAGTTGTTTATATGTAGCGTGGCCTATTGAAATGTAAGGTTACACTATCAAGAGATTCACTTGCTTGTAGAGAAGATGGATAGGTGGTCTTAATCTCCTCTGCCAAGTCACAATTCACATAACCAACCACTCAAATAAATTTGTATTTAAAAGTTATTATTTTTTTAATTTCAAACTCTTCAATCGATATTTAATTACTGACAGTAACCACTAACAAATCCCTTTTTAAAATCAAAAGTAAACTTTTGAAAAATAATTCAGTATATACCAGAACAAATTGTGTCACTTATCTATTCATCAATATATATGTATGCATACATATATATGTATATATATATATATGTATGCATACATATATATGTATGTATGTATGTACAGATATATATATATATGTATGTATGTATGCATACAGATATATATGTATGTATGTATGCATACATATATATGTATGTATGTATGCATATATATATAATAACTAGTAGGTAAAAGGAACCTCATCAGCTTAATTAGACATCATCAATAGAGTAAAACTATCAACCTCAACTTTTTGTCTCCGTAGAACACTGCTTCATTTACCCACTTAGAATATTAAAACATCTCTCCGTACTCACACTCACCGCAATTATATTCAAAAAAATTATGATTACCTCTACTCGATTAAATCAAGTTATATCTTCCCAAACCCAAATCAGAATGCAAACTGAATTATATTTCAATATTAATGTCTATCATCAACAGCGATTCTACTCGAATCTGATAATTCCTAAACTGTTTCTTCTAATTTTCCGAAATAATTATCTCTTGGGTGTGGCTCACATGAAGTGGGTGTGTAGATTAGATTTTGATTAGTCTCATTGCACATGATATATAGAAAGGAGATGAGAATATATATGGGATGAGCAGTTTTTTTGTTACAACGAAGGTCATGATATCTCATTTGGAAACCGTGATTCTTCATCATTTCTTGAAAACTGGGATAATAAAATGTTTATCCTAAACAATATAAGTTCGAATCACACAATAAATAAATACTAACATCAATTTTGATATGTATAACTAAAGTTACAAATTTGAAACTTTGTTTAAAAAAGTATAATTTAAAAAAAAAAAAAAATTTCAAGTTATTTTTATCAAAACTGTGCAAAAATATTATTACAAATTTTTACATGCACGCCATAAAATCTCGTATGTATTATTTTTTTGGAAAAAAAAAAGGGAAAAAAACTCACTCCAGTGGCAATGATAACACCAGCAACAACAGGAACCAAGGCAAAATAAGTAAGGCACCCCTCCTTCTCAACAGTCAACAAATAAGCAAAGACAGCAGTGAAGAACGGCGTAGTAGCCCCAACCGCCTGGTTAAAACTAACAGCCAGAAACCTCAAGCTAATATTCCCAGCCACCACGTTCCCACAGAATATCAAACTCAGAGCCGCAATCTTCAGAAACTGCTCCTTCGTTCGGATCCGCTGCACCGGCACAATCTTCATCCATGCAATCGCCACATAGCTCAGTATCGAGATCGACGTCATAGGACATAATGTGAGAAATATAGGGTAGTGGAAGCCATAGTATGACAGCAGGTGCTTGTTCAGAAGAAGCAGACCTATGTTCGACGAGTACCATAGCAGGATCACCGCTACTGTTATCACTATGGATGATTTTTGTAGCATTTTGAAGAATAATTCGTGAGTTACTGATGATTTGTGTAGCTGCTATGTTTAGTATATACCCACTTTGTGAATTTGCATTTTTCTAACTTGTTTGCTTGCTTGTGACTTCATGTGAAAAGCAAGCATGTATTTATTGCTTTGTTTAAAGATGAGATGACCCGACTCCATGCAGCTGAGGTTGACAGATGATTGTGTAATTTGTACATGAGGTCTGATTTATTTACATATATAATTACTACGTACGGGAGGGATGTATGGAGAGAAGTTGACTTTCTTGAGATATTTGATGTTTTGCGACAGAATTAAATAGGAAAATTCAGTGCCTAATGCATCATAGTTGAATGTTTATAACATGGGTTTTATTTTTTATTTTTTAAAGGGCATAAAATAAGTCTAAAATGACGAACTGCTCTTAGCTTGTCTTGTATTCATGAAACATGCGTACGTACATATGAACGTTTAACAAGCATAATTTCAGATATTTTACAACTTTTTTTGTTGGGTTATTGAGCTTTTTCTTTTCTTCACTTTACTGCTGTCTGAATTTGAATTTGAAATGGTGAGACCCAGTAATAAATCTTAAAGCCTTCATGAACAGACATATATTCTTCCATTTTTTTAAAAGTTGTAAATGTATTTCAACATAATATATATTCTTTTATCTCAATCCCAATCGAGTCGCCCCAAACCACTAAACAAGGATCAAAAAGCGGAACTTGAAAATGGAAAACTTAAACAGTAAAGTGGCTATTAACTAGGAGTATACTTAGGCATAACAAGGAGCAATTAATAATTGAACCACTAACTTATGCAATGAATTACAAAACAACAGCCACTTTGTCATTTTAAATACTACATTATCTTTATACATTTTGAATCACACAATTTTGGTATGAAATTTTTTTTTCTCAAACGCCCTTATGTTTATACATATTAGATCACAGGTTCGAATCATACTTTTGGCAAAATATTGTCTATTTTGTATGAAGTCACCGCTATCCTGTTCTTACAAAAATTTCTCCTATTCTACTTATGGCGATGAGCAATAAAGTAATATATATTTTTATATCTATTCGAATTATTAATTTTATACTAACACCATAAGACATCTTTGTAATTATACATTCTTCACCGATTTTGTCATATAGACATATATTTTATATTTATTTTATTTAACGTTTTATTTTTGTGAACAATAATTATCCAATTAAAAACTATAAGGATATTTGTAACGACCCAGCATTTTCGAACCCAAAAATTCCAGATAGTTATGAAAAAGAAGAAGAAGATCAGAAACATCAACATCTCACATTCGCAGCAGATAAAATATAATAATAAATAATAACAGTTTACAAAAAGAATAACATTCCGTCGATTACATTTTAATACATCAGAGTTACACATATATTCAAACACTGACATATACAATTCAACATGTCTCGGAATTACAATAATATAATACAGCGGAAATACTCTACACGTTACTGCCATCCAGCTCGCTTCCTGAACTCCAGAACGTCCCTACCTGAAAATCTGTAATACTCGGTCTGACCCGAGCATTACATCAAAGTAACACCCGGGCCAGGCTGGAAATTAGTGTGAGTAAACCCATCTAACATGAAATACAAAGCATACAACTTATATAAAACCCGGAGTAACTCGTTTCAATTCACAAAGCCACGGTTTGTTATAAACATCACTTATTCCACACATCCATTTTATAAGTACCAGAGTTTAGGTTTAAATAGTCGAATTTCTTTAAAACACTTCACTCCAGCCTATAGATTTCACATATCAATCTATAAAAATTCGAAGTGGTTTCGGGTATCTTCGAGTCTCGTGTCATCCTAACCAAGTTATCCAAATGAAATACACAACATTTCATATAAGAGATATCAACTCATTCAAAGAATCCAATACCAATCAATCATCCATAAGCAAATTTGATCACTTCCAAATTAATTCAATTGATTTTAATTGAATTTCTAACCTCGATCACTTAGATTCCTTTATTTAACATTAATTAATTCCAAATCAATTAATTAGTCAACCCTTCATTATTCATCTTAATTAATCACCCTGGATTAATTATTTTTCAATTACATTCAACTAATTATCTTTATTTAATTTTCACGATATTAATTAGTCTTAACCAAAATTAATAAGTAATCTTAATTACTTCATAAATTAATTAACTATATTAATCACATTAATCATTAATTACTTATATTAATTAATTTCTCATAAGTCACTTATTATGGATTAATAAATTTTAATTTATCAATCTTTGATTACATCATTAATTATATAAATTAATGATTTCTAATTACTTTTTAATTTATCCTAATCTAAATTAATTACATTTAATAATTAATCATTAATTACACCGAAAATATTAATCATTCTTGATTTATCTCACCCTGTAATTATCTACCTTTTTATTTACTCCATTAAATAAATTAATTACTCCTTAATTAACTATCTTAATTAATCTCTTGATTAATTACACAAAGTAATTTTATTAATTGCATTAAGTAATTACTTATTAAACCACACAATGATCGTTCTAAATTAATTTAAACTTAATTAATTAGCAAAAATCATTAATTAATTTAATTAATTAATTATCCATTTAAATTGTCCTACCTATTTAATGAATCACCAATCATTAAACCCTTATTGATTTTAAACTGAACCATTTTCTTATTTATGATTTTAGTTTAAAACCATTTAAACCCCAAATGCTTCGAGTCAAACAACAATTAACTCGAGAACCAACCAAAATCAAAGTCAGCCGATCATCGGTTCATATTGCACATCAAATCAATTCAATCATACAACCAAATACTTAAATTTAACTATTTAAATTTAGAAGAAAAAAATTCAAAGGAGTGAGATTTACTCACCTTTTCTTTTATTTGCAATCCACTTCAAAATTGCCTTGGTTTCCTCGATTTTTGACCTTTTATAAATAATTATGTAGTTTATTAATATTTGAACAAATCGAAAAATCAATTACCATTTGATACTTTAATTAACTAATAAATTTATTTATTTTTTTCATTCCCAAACTGCATATAAAAATAATTTATATAAGCTTAAAATCTAACTTTTATATAAATTTTTAACATTTAAAAAAAAATCATTAACCTTAAAATAAAAACAGCTTAATTATAAAACCCATTCAATTTTTATTTTTATTTTTATAAATAAGCTAGTAGAATAAAAATTACTTATACATGTATATTATTTTTTATTTTTGAAACTGCATACATATCTATAGAATAATCCATAAAGATTCCAAAATCAAACCCCTTTCAACACCAAAAAAAAATCCTTATATATATTTACTAATAAAATAATCCATATACATTTTAAATCTACTTTTATACAAACCCCGCACATTTAAAATTCCTGCCTTTTCCCAAAACCTTATTTATAAATATATATATATATATTTCTGTTTATACCATACTTTGTTTTACTGTTAATTCTTTTTCTTTTCTGTTACTGATTTCAAACTAAATAGAATTAATAAACTTTCAAATTTACAATTAAATCGATAGATTTCTTTTACCCCCCTTTTTTTAATTTAAGTAGATTTTATATCAAAATGTTAAAAATCATGTTACCTGCTCGACGACAGAACCCAACATCGAGTTCCTGCTCCAAGCTCTGCACGCGATCGAACTCGATCCTCCTCCACTGCCGTCGACGTCGCAGCCATCACATAGGTGTCGCGATCGCAAACCCTAATCGTTGAAATCAAATTCGACCTCCTCCTTACAGCTCGGCAACATCGATGCCGTTAATCAACGCGCATGAATCTACGCCAGAAATCGCGATCTCGATGTCGTCTCGCTTATTCGATCGCGGCTTCAAAAACAAAATCACGGTAACTTCTTCCTCTTCCTTATCTGATTTCGACGTCGCGACCCTTCTATGCGCAATCGATTTGGATTCTCTTTTATACAAATTTTGAGGACGAGAGGGACGAGAAAGGGAGAGCGACGGCCATTTTCGATTCGATTCTATTTTTATTTTATTTTTCTTTTTATTTGAGTTCGATCTCGATATGGAAGGATGAGGGGATGAAGACGTATAATAAAGATGGGAATGGCTTCTTGAGTACGCCTGATTATTATATAATTAAATATTAAAAATATCTCGTGTTGCATATCGTGAAATTTCAAACTCCTAATCTGTAAAGATTATGATTTTCGACTTACGAAAGTCGACATCAATACGTCCACTGTATCAACTGCCGAGCTATCGGATGCCGGAAAACTGAACCCTTAGGGTTTAAGAAAAAGAAAAAGATAGAAGAAGAAAGAAAGAAAAGCAACAGAACAATATCAGAATCTCACAATCGCAGCGGAACAACATATAATAGAAAAATGAATATCTTTAAAACAAAGAATTATATCAGTTATTACATTACATCATATTATCATTACATTATCAGAGTGTACAGCAACAAACAGCGGAAAAAGAAATACTATATACTAGTTGATACGCCCTGCCATCCAACTTGCCTCCCGATCTCCACAGCAACTCCTGAATTCCAGAATGCCTGATAACCTGACTCTAGACTACCCGAGTGGAAATTGGTGGGCACCCAGAGATTAGGAAGGAAACAATAAACTTTAGGTCAGTCATGTGACTGGTCTGAGAACTTAAAACAGTTTATCTTAAAAAAACAAACAAAGAAATATTTTTAAGGTAGATCCGCAATGCTTTTAGAAAATGAAACTACCATAAGGCCTCCCGCATACACACACAATGCAAACGCAGAATCGGAGGAGATTTCTCCTTATGATAGTCAAACATGCTTGATACGAGAAATTTTCTTTGATATTATTACTATAAGTGCAAAGTGTAGGAAAATATTTCGAAAATATGATATAAATCTTAGCCAATATACGACCAGTATCGTATGCCTACTATAGCTACCATCTAAACAGTGGGGCGCCACCATAAGTAAATGGCAGGTTCTACAACTAAAACCGTACAAGGTACGTATTGTTTCTTTGGATTTTCCAACAAATGGTCAGGCCAAAGAACTTCCCATTGCCATATGAAAACGCCTCTGGAGAGACGCCCCGAGAACCTAACCGGATCTCTACCAACACAAGGCCGGGTTACCTCTGCAAAAGTAGGTAGCAACTGACACGAGTATGTCATCCCCCGTTTGTAAACAACCTTTATATGAGAATCCTCAACCAACATCAATCACAAAGTCATATATATTTGCGACATTCACATAAGTAAGTATCTGGACTCCATACCATGATACCACATCTATCCAGAAGGAAATGACATACCCTAAGGGGCGCTACTCTCTAAAACCTTGCTGCATCTTTCCTGTTTTGAACATTTCCAGGGTGTGAGGTCCGACGAAGTCTCTTCCACAAAGCTACGCTTTATACAAAAGCTATGCTTTGATCAACCAATGCTCAGCAGCACTTCGTATGCCACATCACCAATTTGGGAATATATCACTAGTAACCATCAACTACATAACCTTTGAGCTCGTACGTCTCAGAGAAGGGTGTTAAGCTAAGAGAATAAATTCTCTGCCACCAACAGAAATATATTTGATAGAAACCAGCTTTACATCTCAAATTGTAACGTCAGACACAAATCCATACAAGTCCGTTTCGGGATCGAACGGAACCGAATGCACTTCCAAAGAAGCCCTTGCAATCCGGATATTCACTAATCACGTCGGACTTCCCATCACAAAGGGTGATAAAATCTCTATATCGGAGATCAGCCGATGCAGAGACATTCGACGGTAATCCTTCCGTTTTCGAAACCCGGTCTTCAACACCGGTCTTCAAATGCTATCCATTACGACGTATCACTATTCAGAATATAATTCATGACCCAAAGGTCTTTTCCCGACTAAACCAAATAACGAGCGCTTATTTTAAAAATAAGTGTAACATTCAAATTCAAGCAAATCACAACAAATACCCATTTAAAGGTAAATATTGATAGTCGGTTATTTAACTATCAATAGATATGCACAACATCACCAGATTCCAAATAATTTCCCAAATTATTTATTTTTCAAAAAAATATCTTTACAAGATAATCTGTAAATTTGTTTCCACACTTCAAAAATAAATCAATGTTTATCTTTAAAACAATTTTCCATTCCCTTTATAAATTCCATGATGAATTCACATTTCCAAATATCTATGAATATACGTTTCTCAAATCAATTTCAAACATTCACTTTCAATTTATCTTTAAAAGATATAATTTCAAAACATTTCATTTCATATTGGAAAACAATTCCATACTTATTAAATAATAAGTAATTCACAAATCTATTTATTTTCAACATTTGGAAAATATTCAATATACTTAAATCAAAATTAAGTATTTATTTTATTCTTTAAGGAGAACATTCTCTTTAACACATTTATTTGAGTCAAAACGAATGTTGCATAAAACATCGTTTCGACAACCCAAAATCACTAGTATAGGGATTCGAAATTAAGATAGATATATAAATCCCAATACTATATAAAACATTTCCTTTCGAAAATCATTTACTATAACAACAGTGTTATGGTCCACAATTTCCTTTTATTTCTCAAAAACATCTATTTCAACAATGAATGTTGAAATCTATGGTTTCGATCCTTAACACATTTTAAAACAACTTCAAATCGTTTTAATTCTATTTAAAATATCACTTTCCCAAAACATTTCTTTAGTATATTATTCACTGTCCAAAATCGTGAATATACTTCGTTTACCAAATTCAGCGCTTCTACATATTTTAATTTAAAGGATTATCCACTGTCTAAAATCATGAATATATTTCCTTAATAAGCTTTCATATTTACTTATCAAATTCAATCAATTTTGAATTTATAAATCGATGTTTATAAATTCACATTTATATATTATAAAAACTTCAAGTTATAAAATCACTTTATTTACAAATTCTGTTATATCTTATTTACACGCCGAAATCCAATTTATAAGTTAATTACTTATAAATCTTTTATTTAGAAAATAAATTCTTTTATAACTTCATCAATTATAAATCTGTAAATCCTATTTACTTATAAAACCCATTTTAACATCATTGTAAAACATTTTCAAAACTCCTTTATGAGATTTTTATAAATCTTATATATAAAGCTTTTATAATAATTTAAAAAATCTCTATTTAAACTATTTTTATAAAATCATTAACTCCATATTTCAAAAATCACATTTCAACTATATTTCTCAAAAATCATAATTTTTATAACATTAAAATTATAACGTTTATTTATTTAAAATGAATCAGTCCCTAAATTCAAAAAAAAAATATACTTTCAAAAATCACTTGAAAATCCTTTTAAATTCGAAATCGTTACTTTCACATTTTTAAAACTCCAAAAATAGGTCCAATGTTGTAACAGCACCAATACATCAACCACGGCATCCAAAAACATCACATATCAATATGATAACAGAATATATCACAATATCTGTAAATAAATCAATACAGGTGAGGAATCCAGTTGGATCCCTCCAACCTGTTTCCCTGCATCCACAGATGTTAGCACAATACCAATCCCGTTTCAATACGGGATATCGTGGTATATGGGATTTATAAAATATTATCCGCTATTATGCGGCGCAATAGGGTCTCATCCGCTATCTAATGCGGGAAATCAACTCCAAGTACATATATAATACCAATTCCACTTCAAGATGGAATATCGCGGTATATGTATTTAATAAATAACATCCGCTTAATATACGGCGTATAGGGTCTATTTCAATACAATAGGTAATAATTTATCATTCAATCACACAATCAAGAAATTTTAAATCTAACTATTTAAAATTTAAATCGAAACAAATTCGATTGAGTGAGAAGTTCTCACCTTGTTTCAAATACAGATGAAGTGTTCTATTTCGAATAAAATTAAACGCGCGTCTAATTTTACTCAAAATTCAAACTATCTCCAATCAGCTCCAATCCAGCTCTATCACGTAATGCTCGTCAATACGAAGCCAACGCAATTCGTTTCGTCCAAAACGGATCTCGTATTAAAAAGTTATGCCATTATAAAGTTAATACGAATTTATATATAATTTAAATTACAATTTTCTTTTTTATATTTTTAACCTATTTTCTGGGCCGTTCGATTCCTTACTCAGATCCTGGCCGTGAGAGGATGCTTCTTCCTCTCGTTCGTATCTTCCAGTAACACGCGCGCGCACGTGAACCGAACATCGCCTATCCAAACCTCGATGTCGCTCCTTCTCCTCTACGTTATAGCTCGATCCAGAACCACCACTTCGAAGAGTGCCGCGCCACCCCCCATCGGTCACAATGAGGTGGAGCTCGGTCGTGTATCCACGTTGAAAAACGTGCGTGAACGTTCCACGTTTCAACCTTTTTTGCCGTCAATCCAAACAACAATATCCAATCATAGCCGTTGGATATGTAGTTCTCATCGTTGTCTACAACTTTCATTAAGGAAGTTTCGTAAATTGATTTATGGATTTGAAGAAAATTGAGGAAGAATGAAGCAAATTCTCGGCCATTAATTTTCTAGGGTGGCGGCCGTGACTTGATGCTCTAGGGTTTAGTGGGAAAAAACAAAGACAATAGGTCCTTTTATAGAAATTTACGCGCGCACTATCATCCCAAAAAATTTCAAACTCCAAAGGAAGCGTGCCGCTTGGCGTTTATAATGTTTTACCCCTATTCCGACCGGAATGGAATATATATCGGGAGCCAATTCGATCAAATTTGAAAGATAAGTTTTCAAATCGACTATTTAAATTTAAAAATTCACTTAAACCGATTTCAGTGCGTTTTAGCCTGCCCGGACAAACCGTAAATCCGATTGACACGAAATTTGAAATCTTACAATAATTGAACATTACGGATCCAATGAAACTAGTTTCGTCGAAATCCGAGACTGTTTGAAAAATGGCTATTTTTACTCGTCGATTAAATATTAAAATATTCAATTTCCACAAATTAACTTTTAATTCGATTTTAAATGTTCTATAACATCGTTCTAGCTCCAATATGATTTAATACAACTTTACAAATCAATTTTAATCACATTAAACCAAATTTCCAATTATTTCTGTAATTTCAAATATTAAATTATCGATTCAATTATCCAATTAATCTAGATATTCAAAATAAAAATCTATTCAGCTTATAAATCTAACTTTTGCATATTAAAAATAAATTAAATATATGAATTTCAAATGACTGAAATTCTGGGTCGTTACAAACTTCCCCCCTTAAAAGAATTTCGTCCTCGAAATTACCAAGTAAGAAAAAGTTACAAAATCCATTAACTTTTCAAAACCATTTGTTCAAATTAAATTTCAAATTCATTTAAGTGTTTAACTTTCCTAAAATCCATAGTTAAACTTCTTACAATAACTTTACTAAGTTTTCTAATCATACTTAGTTATCTTTTCAAAACCAACTATATCATTTAACTTTTCACTTCAAAATCAAAGTTATAGTTTTCCAAAATTTTCCAATTTTCTCAAAAATATTCTAACGCCTTAAATTTTCAAAAAAATTCGCCATGGTCTCCTTTGCGCGGCTCGATCTAAAAAAATGGCAATATATATATCATAAATGTACATCTCATCAAAGTAATGAGGCATCCTGCAGGAAAAAAGTGTAAAAGTACGATATGTAATCCGAGATATGTACCTTATATATTATTAGCGAGCTCCAAACGCGAAGCAAGCGCCATCCGCACCTACTAAATACTTAACAACAATGAGAAACATGTATATAGAAAATAATATCGATATACAACATATACTAGAAGCAACAACAATATGTGCCAATATAGCAAATGCAACAAAAAGCAATAAATGCAACCGCCAAACAACTTATCCAACAAATCCATATCAAATCAATATACATGCACTTCTCATTAATATTCAATGAATTGGTTTTTCATTTAAATCACATTTGATTCATTAACATTGGACTTTACTAACATTCATTTTCAATTAGCTTATATTTACTAATTTACATTCAAGTTAGTTCACTTCCACATTCAAATCAAATTTCATAGCTTCCAATTTCCTGATTCAATTTCATTAACACTTAATGAATTATATACAATCAACTAACAACAATCTAACAATCAATGTATATTCAATACAACCAAATTCATTCAATTTTCTTTACTTTAAATTCAATTTGGTCCATCACTTTTAATTAGTTTTAATGAATTAACACTTACATCCATTATTTCATATCAATTTACTTACATTCGATTGATTTACATTCAGTTCATTCATTAATTCAATTGCTAATTCATTTCACCATATAAAGTTGAATTTCATTACATAACTCAAGTTCATATTCATCACTTCACTTTATTAATTTACTTCGATACCAAAATCAACTTCATCCAACATTCTTGAGTTATATTGCATTTCAAACATCATTTGTTTAACATAACTTAAATTTCCACTTATAAATCCAATTCAGATTCCAATTCTAAATTAAATTCTATTTAACTTTCCTTTAGTTAAATTTTCAAATTTGTTTATCACAACAAAACTTCAATTTCCAATTTACTATGGTAGCAAATCCACCATGCAGAAACTCGAAAATGATACTGATGATGTTGCAGTCATCACCCTTGTTATTTCCCAGCAACAGTAGTGAATTCAGTGCTTAATATTCTCTTAAAAATTTTCCTTTTATTCATAAATCACATTTACAAATCTTTTACTTATATAATTTCACTATTTTCTCTTTGCTTATATAAGATCATTTCACAATTGTAAATCATATTAATTATAATTCCATACTTATAATTCATTTTCTTATATAATTTATTCTTTTACAATTGTTTTTTATTTAGATTATTCAAACATCCTTTAATTAACTTATATATATTCTTACATTTTCAACAACCAAACAATCAATTTACATACACTTTACTAATTTCTGAAAAATTATTTACTTTATATGTAAAATATAATCGAGGTAAAATTATTTCATTTACCCTATTTTAAAACGATATCGTGTCGAATTTTGTTCTGTACAAGTGTTTAGAGATTCCTATTGACGCAGCGGATATTAACAAAATGATATAGATCGATGAAAGTAGCAAACGGTGGATTGAAGATACTGAAATGCCCAAATTCGTTGATCACAAAGATACCGAATTCTAGCTATCTTCGACACGTTGATCGCGCACGATACCGTGAAAGAAGATCTACAATTCTTCAAACGTTGATCAAGCGCACTTGATACCGTGAATTGGCTTCAACGATCGTTGATTCGAGCGCACTCGAATAACCGAAAGTGGAGATAGGAGATCACACTCAACTACCAATTTAATGAAAGCACAAAGCTTACAAAAGAAAAGTTTTATTCAAAATCAACCGCCCTTCAAATATTACAACACACCCCTATTTATAGCCTTTCGCCTAGCCCCTTAAGTCGTACACGACTTACGACTCATCCTTGGGTCGGCAACGACTCATTAGCAGTGACTCAATATAGACGGCATACGACTCATCGATATTACAACATCACGACTCATGACTTAACATTCAACGACTCAAAGAAAAAAACAAACAAATTACAACACAACGTCACGACTTACGACTTACAGAATCAGAACATATTACATCACTTAGGTCGTAGACGACCTAACTACATACGACATAAGGAACAAACGGTTGACGACTTAAGAGACATCTTCAGACAGCACCTTCATGCGACTTAAACATGGACGACTTAAGACTTCAACGACTTAACATGAGCCGTAACTCGTCGGCAGCTTGAAGGAACGGTAACTTCCCACGACTCAGCTAAGTCGTAACCCGCTTCCGACTTAAGGCCTTCAACCATTGGAACTTCTTCCTGCTTTTTGTTAAGTCGTGGATGACTTATAGCCATGTCGTTAGATCGTGTGCGACTCATCAAACCCGAACGACTTAATCTTCCATTAAGTCGTAACTCTTTTCCATCTGATCTGTTAGGTCGTAGCTCTTTTCCCTGAGCTTTGTTAAGTCGCAGCTCCCCCTTACGTGACCCCTTCGGTCGTGGACGACCTATAGCCTTTTTCTTAAGTCGTGTGCGACTTATATCTTCCTTAAGTCATGTGCGACTTATCCCTTGGAGAATTATGGGTTGCGTATTTTCATCTCTGGCCTGAGCTGCATCATCCTCCCCAGGTTGAGAAAAATTCGTCCTCGAATTTGTAAATTCTTCCACATCGGATTGTTCATTCCCATAATATGGCACGAGATGTTTAACATTGAACACGTCAGAAGTGTACACATCTTCCGGTAGCTTCAACTTATAAGCATTTTCATTAATCCGTTTCACGACTTCTACAGGACCAATATTTCTGGCTTTCAACTTGTTATAAGCGCCCATTGGAAAACGATTCTTTGTTAACACAGCATATACTAAACCTCCTTCATTAAACTCAACACTTCTTCGCTTCATAGCTGCGGATCTTTTATACTTCTCATTTGCTTTCTCCAATCGCTCCTGAACGATTTTATGACATTCAGTCAACCCATCAACAAAGTCTACAGCTCATTTAACCGTCCCCTTTGGTTGTGGTACTACCGTTAAGTCCAACGGTCCCCTGGGTAGATTTGAATATACAATCAGAAATGGACTGAAACCCGTACTACGATTCACTGCATGATTATGTGCAAACTCTACCTGGCATAACTTCATGTCCCAACTCTTCAGATTGTCCTTCACAAGACATCGCAACAAATTTCGCAATGATCTGTTGACAACTTCTGTCTGTCCATCTGTTTGCGGATGATAAGCGCTGCTAAAGTTTAACTTCGTTCCCACCATCTTCCACAAACTTAGCCAAAAATTACTTAAAAATCTGGTTTCCCTATCCGAAACGATAGATTCTGGTAACCCATGAAGTCTATAGATTTCTTTGAAATATAACTGAGCAACATAAACAGCATCCGTCGTCTTCTTACAACCAATAAAGTGTGCCATTTTCGAGAATCGGTCAACCACAACATATATAGAATCATTACCACGCTGCGTTCTCGGCAATCCCAACACAAATTCCATACTCACATCAACCCATGGTTTAGACGGAACCGGTAGCGGCATGTATAATCCTGCATTGGTCGCAGTTCCCTTCGAAACCTGACAAATATGACATCTCTCCACAAACCTTTCAACCTCATTCCTCATTGACGGCCAGAAATAAGATTTCGTTATCAACTGCATTGTACGATCACGCCCCACATGTCCTTCCTCGTGCAACTCTTTAATAATCTTCATTCTCAAACTGCCATCTGGAATACACAGTTTATCTCCCTTGTACAGAAAACCATCCACTAACACGTACTCATCTGTCTCTCCCTTCTCTGCTTTCTTCAGAAACTTATCAAAGTAAGGGTCTTCCACGTACAAATCCGGCAACATATCAAACCCTGTTACTTCAATCCTCATTGTGGTCAACAGATGATTCCTCCTGCTCAATGCATCTGCTACACGATTTGTAATTCCAGACTTGTGCTTTACAACAAAAGTAAACTGCTACAAATAGGCAATCCATGATGCATGCCATGCTGAAATCTTGTCCTGCCCCTGCAAATGCTTCAAAGCTTCATGGTCTGTGTAGAGAACAAACTCCTTATGGAACAGATAGTGTCTCCAATGTTTCACTGCTTGCACTACAACATAAAACTCCACATCATACATACTATATCTCATCTTCGCCCCTGAAACCTTCTCACTAAAGTATGCAATAGGACGTCCCCTCTGGCTTAATACTCCCCCGATTCCAACTTTTGATGCATCCGTATGCAGCTCAAACAACAGTTGAAAATCTGGTAATACGAGAATTGGTGCAGACGTCAACAACTCCTTGATCCTCCCAAAAGCATTTCCCGCTTCTTCCGACCATGAAAATTGTTTGCCCTTCATGCAATCCGTAACAGGCGCCATCACACTACTAAAGTGTGGAATAAATCTCCGATAGAATGAAGCCAACCAATGAAAACTTCTAACCTCTGTTATAGTCTTGGGCTGTGGCCAATCTCTAATCACCTCAACCTTACTCTGGTCCACCTGTATACCCTCCTCCAAAACAACGTATCCCAAAAATAAAACACTATGCATCATGAACACGCATTTTTCGTAGCTGCATAAAATTGTTCCTCACGAAGAATAATTAACACCTTTCTCAAATGCTCTACATGCTCCTCTGTACTAGCACTGTAGATTAAAATATCATCAAAGTAAAATACCGCAAATTTTCCAATATATGGCCTGAAAAGTTGATTCATCACCCTCATGAAAGTACTTGGCGCATTCGATAGACCAAACGGCATCACCAGCCATTCATACAATCCTTCCCTTGTCTTGAATGTTGTTTTCCATTCATCTCCAGGTCTGATTCGAATTTGATGATATCCGCTTTTCAAATCAATCTTCGAAAAGATAGTAGCTCCACTCAATTGATCTAGCAAGTCATCCAACCTTGGCATTGGAAATCTGTATCTTACAGTAATCTTATTCAATGCTCGGCTATCAGTGCACATCCTCCACGTTCCATCCTTTTTTGGTACCAACAAAGCTGGCACTGCACAAGGACTTAGACTTTCCTGCACACACCCTTGTTCTAGCAATTCTTCCACTTGCCTTCGCAACTCTTCATGTTCCTTTGGACTCATTCGGGAATGTGGTCGATGTGGCAACGCAGCTCCTGGAACAAGATCTATTTGATGTTGAATATCTCTCAACGGTGGTAACTCCGTTGGCAACTCCTCCGGGAATACATCTTCAAATTCCTCCAGTACTGGCCTCACCTCCTCAGGAATCTCAACCACTTCTTACTCTCTCGTCCAATCAACAAGAACACTTCAGGCTCCCCTTCAACCTCTTTAACAAACTCCTTCAAAGATAATAAAGTTTTCAACTCTTCAATCTCCTCTAGCTTGTTTTGCTTCTGTTGTTGCTTCTTGGGAACTAAAGTGATTTTAGTACATTCAAACATGAAACTGTAACTATTAGCACGACCATCATGTTGTACTGCTCTATCAAACTGCCATGGTCTGCCCAACAACAGATGACACACATCCATGTCTACTACATCACACCAAAATTCATCCTTGTATTTCTTCCCAATTGAAAATTTAACACAAGCTCTTTGTCTAACTTTCACCTCACCTCCCTTCCTCAACCATGCTAACTTGTACGGTTTAGGATGCTTCTCAGTTTTCAACTCCAACTTCCTCACTGCCTCTGTAGAGATAATATTATCACAACTTCCAGCATCAATAACAAATTTGCAGACTCTTCCCAGAATAGTACAGGTAGATTGAAAGATGTTATTCCTCAACCAGTTAGTTTCCCCCTCTTGCTTCGGTGTCAAGCAACTTCTCCTCATCATCAATGAATAACCTTCATCTCCCGACAATAAGTCTTCCTCCTCAACTGGTAATGAATTAGTACATTCTGCCTCTTCATCATCATCCTCCTCAACTTCTGCAACCATGGTTCTCTTCTTTAGCTTTGGACATTCATTGCTTTTGTGACCCAACTCCTGGAAATTGTAACATTTGAAACCACTGTTAACCTTCGCCTTCTCAGCCTCCTTCACCACTGGTTTACTGATAGGTTTAGAAACATTAGAACTTCCACTGGCACCGTTCACTGGATTATTGGAATTAGTAAACACACCACCTCCACGCCTTCCCTGCTTCTCCCAAGCCAACGCTTTCTGATGTGCCTCCGCCACAGATCTTGGATCGAACATATTCACCATATCCTGGATCTGCATTCTCAATCCCCCAATGAATCTAGCAGTTAGCTGTTCTTCTATCTCCATGATATCATTTCTAGCAATAAGTTGGTGAAATTCATCTGTATAATCGTTAACTGACTTCGTCCCCTGCCTTAGATTCTACAACCTCTGGTACATAAGTGATTGATAGTTGTAAGGTAAAAATGTAGCTCTCATCATCTTCTTCATCTTATCCCAAGCAACAATATTCGACTTCCCCATTCTCTCCCGTGTAAGTTTAGTTTGCTGCCACCATGACATAGCTCTACCCCTCAACCTATTAGCAACCAACTTCACTCTTCTATGCTCAGGAACCTCCTTGAAATCAAAGATCTCTTCAACATTAGACAACCAATCAAGAAATTCTTCAGCTACCATTCCACCCTTGAACTCTGGGATTTCCATCTTCATACCCGATTCCCATCGACGATCATCATCTACATCCCGATATGAATTTCGAACTTGGTCTCGATCTTGATAATGAATGCTAGCTCTATCACCCTCTTCATCCAACTCAAATGTACGTTTATATCGATCTCGACCATCAACATCCCTTCGATCACGCATGTCTCTTCTATTATGTCTCTCTTCATCTCGATATGGCCCATTTTCAAACTCTCGTGGAGTTCTTCTCTCTTCATGTCCATAATCATGGTGATCTCTCCTTGATGAAATTGATGTTTCTCTTCTTTCTCTAAAAGATTGTGGCGACACGCTCCTC
The DNA here is from genome assembly GCA_030765085.1 of Allium cepa. Lineage (NCBI taxonomy): Eukaryota > Viridiplantae > Streptophyta > Magnoliopsida > Asparagales > Amaryllidaceae > Allium > Allium cepa. The sequence goes on from CM060944.1 coordinate 243,515,927, forward strand.
GCTTCCATAACCGATGGCGAAACTCTGTTTCCTCCATGGTTCGAGACTGGTGATCTCCTCCTTTGGTTTTGATTCAAATCATTCATCAATTTCTCTAACTTCCCAATACCTTCATCAAATTTCTCATTAATGCGTTGTTCCATTTGCTCGACTTCTTCTCTTCTATACAACGCTTCAACATTTTGATGACGATTAGCTCTTCTCGGCGGCATGGTCCTAAACTTCTCAAATACTTCAACAAATTCAAACTTCAACTAGCTCGCACAAGCTCAACACTTCAATACAAACTCGGCCTACACTTCAAACTTTCGGCTTAAACAAGTGATGCACGGCTCTACCCAACTCAGCTCAACTCAAACACCTTTCCAACTTTGATCCAAAATAAAATGGATCGGAAGCTTCTAACTTGTTGCAACTTCAAGATGAACACGATGAACACCAACTTCAAACTCCTTGGCTCCAAGACTCGGCTTAGCTATGATTGGCTAAGTCTAGCTCTGATACCAAATTGACGCAGCGGATATTAACAAAACGATATAGATCGATGAAAGTAGCAAACGGTGGATTGAAGATACTGAAATGCCCAAATTCATTGATCACAAAGGTACCGAATTCTAGCTATCTTCGACACGTTGATCGCGCACGATACCGTGAAAGAAGATCTACAATTCTTCAAACGTTGATCAAGCGCACTTGATACCGTGAATTGGCTTCAACGATCGTTGATTCGAGCGCACTCGAATAACCGGAAGTGGAGATAGGAGATCACACTCAACTACCAATTTAATGAAAGTTCAAAGTTTACAAAACAAAAGTTTTATTCAAAATCAACCGCCCTTCAAATATTAAAACACACCCCTATTTATAGCCTTTCGCCCAACCCCTTAAGTCGTACACGACTTACGACTCATCCTTGGGTCGGCAGCGACTCATCAGCAGTGACTCAATATAGACGACATACGACTCATCGATATTACAACATCACGACTCATGACTTAACATTCAACGACTCAAAGAAAAAAACAAACAAATTACAACACAACGTCATGACTTACGACTTACAGAATCACAACATATTACATCACTTAGGTCGTAGACGACCTAACTACATACGACATAAGGAACAAACGGTTGACGACTTAAGAGACATCTTCAGACAGCACCTTCATGCGACTTAAACATGGACGACTTAAGACTTCAACGACTTAACATGAGTCGTAACTCGTCGGCAGCTTGAAGGAACGGTAACTTCCCACGACTCAGCTAAGTCGTAACCCGCTTCCGACTTAAGGCCTTCAACCATTGGAACTTCTTCCTGCTTTTTGTTAAGTCGTGGACGACTTATAGCCATGCCGTTAGATCGTGTGCGACTCATCAAACCCGAACGACTTAAACTTCCATTAAGTCGTAACTCTTTTCCATCTGATCTGTTAGGTCGTAGCTCTTTTCCCCGAGCTTTGTTAAGTCGCAGCTCCCCCTTACGTGACCCCTTCGGTCGTGGACGACCTATAGCCTTTTTCTTAAGTCGTGTGCGACTTGTATCTTCCTTAAGTCATGTGCGACTTATCCCTTGGAGAATTATGGGTTGCGTATTTTCATCTCTGGCCTGAGCTACATCATCCTCCCATGGTTGAGAAAAATTCGTCCTCGAATTTGTCAATTCTGTAGGATCGATTTCACCCTAGAGGGGAGGGGGGTGAATAGGGTGATAGTGTTAATTATAAAAATTAATCGCGGAAGCTTATAAAATATTCAATTCAGATCACAGAATAGCAGCACAGATATCGTAGAATATAAATAACAGAAAAAACAGAACAACACAGAATTTACCCAGCTTCGGCAAAACCCTGCCTACGTGCTGCCCCCAAGGTTTCTACTAGAAATTAGATAGTCTCTCGCTTACACACGTAAACTCGCTATACCCGCTATTGACTAATCTAACTCTACGCTCAAAACCTTGCCACAACTCAACCACCGAGTTGCGAATTCTCAAGCTACGCCACGTAGCTTGTTCCCTAGTCACACGACTAGAAATTTAAAACGGTTTAAAAAGAAAATATAAATTAAAAACAAATCTAAACTAAAAAACCCTAGTTTAAAAACTTTTAAGTCCAAAAGAAAAATAAACCGGCCCAAACTTCTTTTATTATTTTGTTTTCACTATGCCGACCCTTTTCTTTTATCTCGTATGTGATAATGGATGTTCCTCTTCGTCCAAAAACTAGGGCTTTTGAAGGTGCGCTATTTGCTCGATCGATAGGAATTTGCGTGTTGCCTTGCTCGATCAATTCTTCGTTGCTCACTGCTGCTTCGACGAGTTCGATTTTTGCTTTGGTAAGAATTTATGCTTTTTTGCTTTTCGATTTTCCTATTCGAACTCATATCTTCATGCCGATGATGATTGGGGCATTTTATAGGGTTCGTTACCTTGATTTTTCGTTCGTCTGATTGCTTCAAAATTTGTTGCTTTGCCGTTCGATTACACTTTGATGTTGATGATTTATTTGACTTTGTCAGTCTCATTTCATTGCCACTTGATGATGCTTGAATGTTTGAGATTGTTTCTGACTTCTTCAAATCGTATATTGATGGTCACGGCTTTGATCATATGACTTGTTCGATTCCTTGATTCATACGGCAGAGACTTTCTACTTTTACTTTTCTTTGACTATTTCAAAGAATACGCGTACGCACTTGATTTCTTTTTTCATTCGTGAATTTTGACTTCTCTGGCACTTGAATTTTATAACTTGACTTCTGGTTTCTCTGTTTCGTATGTATGCTTTGCATTTGTAGTTGGTTTGAAAACTTTTGTGTTGTAGCTGTCTTGTATAACTTGAACTTGATCTGTGCCTTGTCCATTCTCGTGTGTTCATCCCTGTAATATATGCTACTGATACATTTGGAGTTGGTTCATGTTGCATTGACTTGTTTTGTACTGGTGCACTTCTGTTTGCTGTCATGTTGCTGGAATAACTTCGACATTGTTTTGATGCATTTGCATGTTGTAAGTGTAAGTGTTCATTCATGTTTTGATTATGACTTCATTATAGTTCCAGTTGATCATTAGGTAGTTGTCACTGTATTGCATTGAGCTCGACATTGTTGTTTACTTCACTTGTGTATTGCCTTCACTGTCCACTTGAACTTGGAGTCTGCCTTGATCATCTTGTAACCTGGTCTGGTCTGGTGCACCTTGTTTGCTGTGACATTGTTCATGTCTGTTTATGTGCAGTTTACATTCATGTTGCCTATGTGTTTGTTGTATCTTTGAGCACTTGATCATTTAAGCCTTTGTGCTTTGGTGCTATGTTGAATTTGTGCAGTGTTGTACTTGTTGCCTTGTATCACTGGTTCATTCCACTGTTTCATGCATGCTCGACATTGTGACTTGTTTTGTTTGCATTTGGCCCTGTTGCTGTTGGTCTGGAGTTGTTTAATGAAGAGGTTGAACCTGTTAGTCGAGCTTGCATACTTCATGTAGCCTTGTGTTGAACCCAGTTTTACAGCTCGGGTTTGACCTTGTGCTCGTGTCGTGATTTTAAATATATTGCACGTGAGTTGAACCCGGTTTTGCATTTGGGTTTGACCTGTGCTCACCTGTCCCTGTAGCATTATCAAGTGTATATCGGTGCGCACGGCCTTGTGTCATATACAGTGATACACTGTGAATGTTACAAGTTGTTCGTGTATGATGAATTCAAAATTTAAATTATGAAGAACAAGCCAAATAACTGAGGCAAATTATATTTTCAAAAGTCATGTTTCATTTTATATTGCAAAAATATTTCTTTTTCAATTTTACTGCGTTAGTTTATATTTTTGCAGATTGCTCAGATGTTGGATTCAAACTGGAATGAAGTTGAAGACAAATACGAGTGTGAGTGATATGTAGTGAGGTCAACTGTAAATGTAAAATTGTGATGTAATTGAATTTGTTATCAAAATTGTATATGTATAGTGAGAGCTTGAATTTGTACTATCAAAATTGTAATAAATATTTGTTTGAATAAAATATCCGTTTGAATTCAAATTCCGTGTAATTTATTTTATTCAGCAAATATTTACTTAATCTGTGAAAAATAAAATGGTACATTATCAAATACATTTAAACGAATGTTATAAGTTTATTATCATCAAACGAAAATCATATAAGCGCATATTCAACAATCACCCCCTTTTGATGATAACAAACATATATTTAAGATTTTGAATATGTTAAATGTATTTGATCGTTCAATTTGCTCCCCCTATTTGAATGCTCCCTCTCTACACAATACTCCCCCTACATATATGCATACAAATAAAAATATGCAAATGAACCTAGATGCAAATGGAAAATTATTTGACCTTTGCTTGATTTTATTTGGCAAAATCTTAAATTTTCTCTCTCCCTTTTGTTATCAGCAAAAGAATAATAGTGTTAGAGAAAATAGAGATAAAGTAATCGATATCAATCCAACATTAAAACTCAATTGAATATAAATATTAAATTTCGATAAAAAATCAAACAAAAATCATAAATGTTTTGTTAGGCGCATATTCCACTTTTAGAATGATGGAAATGATGTCATCATATAAAACCATACAGTTGTGTCTATTTGTGGCATATTTATATCAGGAATTTGAATATCTACTAACCATGCATAATCGTTAGGACTTTTAAATGAGATTAGTAGTATTCCAATTTTATTTTAAAAAAAATGAATTCAAGTATCTTCTAACTACGCATAACCGTGAGGACTTTTAAATGGGATTAGAATCAACTTGTTTATTTTAAAAAAAAACTTTTGATATGCGTTCCATACATGCATAACCGCGAGGACTTTTAAATGAGCATGGAAGCACATAACAAATTCCAAGTAATTCACCCATGCATAACCGTGAGGACTTTTAAATGAGAGTGAATACTTTGGTATTTATTTATTTATTTATTTATTTTTGTTTTTTTTAAAAAAAATGTGAAAATGGAAAACGAACGATTCCTGTTTAAAGTACCACATATCGACAAACTATATAGAATTTTGATGAGTGATGGTTGTTAGAAATATGATAGATATAGAGATGGTCATGGAATTTTTTACCAACAAAAAGTTTTATAACTCTTGTTTAAATTTCTAAAGAAATTTATTAATTATACTGTCTCAAGTCATAATATTTGATCAATATTAATACTCATCACTTTTTCAATCACTATTTTTCTTTTCGATAAACATTAGGGAGTCAGATTAGTCAAAACAGTCATTTAAAATCAAACTCAAAAATAATTATGAAATTAATTTTTCAAAAATGACTAATCTGAAAATATGGTCAAAAATGATTTTCTCCAGGGGGTTTTAAAAGAAAATTTTCAGCTATTTGAAAATTATTTGAAATGAAAAATATGCAGATATTTTCTTTGAAAAACGATGCAGTTACTAAATGTCTCAACAAAAATCACGTTTCACTAGTAATTTTTCTATCAACTCGATTACCAGTGTAATCTGCATCTGAATTTCTTTTTCACTCAAAATTATCATTAATTGAATTCGATTGACCAAACCATGAAGTGTGCAACAAAAATTTTAAACTCAATTTTTACAGCAATTTAAATGACATTTTTTGAATTTGAATTGAAGCCGTGTAAATAATCAAAAACCGTGAATATAGAGTTAGCCGTATTATAACCAATCGTATTATCCAACAAAACACTATTTTTAATCCAAAATGATATATATAAAGTAATTCAAAGAATCTAGAGATTATTATAGTGTTTTTAGTATAAGAATATAATTGGCCAACTATGTTGAATAAGTCAGAATCAAAATCATCATTTTTTCATCATCTCATTATTGGCTGATTTAATTCAGAATATGGTGCAGATTATCACATTTAATATATCGTTCAAATCATACCATTACCTGTTTTACCTTTACGATATTTTTTGTTGTTGTCCATTGTGATTCTGTCACCTTTATACTAGGCTAAGGAACTTTGCTTTGTCGCCCGTTATGTTTCTGGAACAGCCAAAAATCCAGAGAACACTGTTGTTGTTCCTTAGCCTGCCACCACACCTACACGTTGAAAGATTTTTGTGACCTATTTGTTTTTATAGGTCCATGATTGTTAGTGGCAGAATATTTTGAAAAACAATTTTGTAAAGACCTTCGGCACCCAAATTTGTTTAACTTTGAGAGATTTTATATTTGTGCCTTTTGGAACCCAAATCGGTATAGTTTTCACATGTTTGGGTCTATACCAACAATTATTGTGATCGTGTCCAAATTTTCTACAAATTGTGCACATTAAATTTTCTCGATTAATCTCATTTCTAACATTTTTAGAATGACTATATCCAAGTCCTTGTCTAACCGTATTAACAGTTTGCTTTCCTAATAGCATGTTCAACGATTTTTCATTTTTGGAAAATTTATCCAAAGTCGTTGACAAATGTTGGACTTGTGTTTTGAGAGATTCATTTTCATTCATCAATTGAGTGCACTTTTTGATAGAATTCTCTCTCCTAGTATTTTCATTTTCTTTTAAAATCAGAATTTCATTTTCAAGTGATTTTATTCTGATTTCTGATTTTCTAATTTCTTCTTCGAATGTTGGACACTTAACACACTTAGGGATCCTACTTTGATAGGTTTTAACAAATTGGTCAAGTTGTTTATTTAAATCTATCAAAGTATCTTTTTGTGATTCAAGTTTCGCATACTTATCCCTAAGCCGTTCAAAACAACCATTTACTTCGTGGAAATAAATAAGTAATTCAGAGTAAGTAAGTTTTGATACCTCGCTTGGCTCGTCATCGTCGCTATCGGTTATATTCCCATGAAGGCACATATCTGCTTTCTCACTCTCACTGCTATCGCTTTTACTCCACGTGGCTGCAAAACACCGTTTTGATTTCTTTTCAAAATCGCGTTGAAATCGGGGATAATTGGGCTTGATATCACCGGGTTTGTTGCAGATGATCCTGTGTTGTTTCGAGTTATCCAGTGCTTTGATTATTCTGCTTTTTAATTTTTTATTTAGAGCTGGATTTCCGTATTTGTGATTCCACCTTTTGAATTTCTTCATTATTAATGCCAGCTCGGCTGCTCCATCATCATCATCCTCATCACAACTGCTATTTACCAATCCTGTTAAGCACATTTCTTTAACTGAGTCGGTTGTGGAGGACTTCTCATTGCTGTTGACTTTTGCACCATATATTGCATTTAAAGTATTCCAGATTTCCTGTGCATTTTCACAATGAGAGATGAAATTAAAATTATCTTGATTAATATGAGAATATAATAAATGCATAGCCATAGCATTAATCGAGATAATTTTCTTATCTGTTATATCACACCCATTTTCAATAATATCCCAACATTTAATATTAACAGATTTTAAATAAATTTCCATTTTCAATTTCCAATTCAAAAAATCTGTTCCATCGAAAATAGAAGGAATAATATTGGAGCGACCCTCAAAAGTATTAATAAAAGAAGCCAATTCAAAAATTCAAATTTTTAAAACAAAAACCAATTTTTAAAACACGAATTTTTAAAACAAAAATTGATTGTTGAAAAAAAATTTAAAACAAAAACGGCTTTTGTTCCTAGCTCTGATACCACTTGTAGGATCGATTTCACCCTAGAGGGGGGGTGAATAGGGTGATAGTTTTAATTATAAAAATTAATCGCGGAAGCTTATAAAATATTTAATTCAGATCACAGAATAGCAGCACAGATATCGCAGAATATAAATAACAGAAAAAACAGAACAACACAGAATTTACCCAGCTTCGGCAAAACCCTGCCTACGTGCTGCCCCCAAGGTTTCTACTAGAAATTAGATAGTCCCTCGCTTACACACGTAAACTCGCTATACCCGCTATTGACTAATCTAACTCTACGCTCAAAACCTTGCCACAACTCAACCACCGAGTTGCGAATTCTCAAGCTACGCCACGTAGCTTGTCCCCTAGTCACACGACTAGAAATTTAAAACGGTTTAAAAAGAAAATACAAATTAAAAACAAATCTAAACTAAAAAACCCTAGTTTAAAAACTTTTAAGTCCAAAAGAAAAATAAACCGGCCCAAACTTCTTTTATTATTTTGTTTTCACTATGCCGGCCCTTTTCTTTTATCTCGTATGTGATAATGGCTGTTCCTCTTCGTCCAAAAACTAGGGCTTTCGAAGCTGCGCTATTTGCGCGATCGATAGGAATTTGCGTGTTGCCTTGCTCGATCAATTCTTCGTTGCTCACTAATGCTTCGACGAGTTCGATTTTTGCTTTGGTAAGAATTTATGCTTTTGTACTTTTCGATTTTCGTATTCAAACTCATATCTTCATGCCGATGATGATTGGGGCATTATAGGGTTCGTTACCCTGATTTTTCGTTCGTCTGATTGCTTCAAAATTTTTGCTTTGCCGTTCGATTACACTTTGATGCTGATGATTTATTTGACTTTGTCAATCTCATTTCTCTGCCACTTGATGATGCTTGAATGTTTGAGATTGTTTCCGACTTCTTCAAATCGTATATTGATGGTCACGGCTTTGATCATATGACTTGTTCGATTCCTTGATTCATACGGCAGAGACTTTCTACTTTTACTTTTATTTGACTATTTCAAAGAATACACGTACGCACTTGATTTTTTTTTCATTCGTGAATTTTGTCTTCTCTGGCACTTGAATTTTATAACTTGACTTCTAGTTTCTCTGTTTCGTATGTATGCTTTGCATTTGTAGTTGGTTTGAAAACTTTTGTGTTGTAGCTGTCTTGTATAACTTGAACTTGATCTGTGCCTTGTCCATTCTCGTGTGTTCATCCCTGTAATATATGCTACTGATACATTTGGAGTTGGTTCATGTTGCATTGACTTGTTTTGTACTGGTGCACTTCTGTTTGCTGTCATGTTGCTGGAATAACTTCGACATTGTTTTGATGCATTTGCATGTTGTAAGTGTAAGTGTTCATTCATGTTTTGATTATGACTTCATTATAGTTCTAGTTGATCATTAGGTAGTTGTCACTGTATTGCATTGAGCTCGACATTGTTGTTTACTTCACTTGTGTATTGCCTTCACTGTCCACTTGAACTTGGAGTCTGCCTTGATCATCTTGTAACCTGGTCTGGTCTGGTGCACCTTGTTTGCTGTGACATTGTTCATGTCTGTTTATGTGCAGTTTACATTCATGTTGCCTCTGTGTTTGTTGTATCTTTGAGCACTTGATCATTTAAGCCTTTGTGCTTTGGTGCTGTGTTGAATTTGTGCAGTGTTGTACTTGTTGCCTTGTATCACTGGTTCATTCCACTGTTTCATGCATGCTCGACATTGTGACTTGTTTTGTTTGCATTTGGCCCTGTTGCTGTTGGTCTGGAGTTGTTTAATGAAGAGGTAGAACCTGTTAGTCGAGCTTGCATACTTCATGTAGCCTTGTGTTGAAGCCAGTTTTACAGCTCGGGTTTGACCTTGTGCTCGTGTCGTGATTTTAAATATATTGCACGTGAGTTGAACCCGGCTTTGCATTTGGGTTTGACCTGTGCTCACCTGTCCCTGTAGCATTATCAAGTGTATATCGGTGTGCACGGCCTTGTGGCATATACAGTGATACACTGTGTATGTCACAAGCTGTTCGTGTATGATGAATTCAAAATTTAAATTATGACGAACAACCCAAATAAATGAGGCAAATTATATTTTCAAAAGTCATGTTTCATTTTATATTGCAAAAATATTTCTTTTTCAATTTTACTGCATTAGTTTATATTTTTGTAGATTGCTCAGATGCTGGATTCAAACTGAAATGAAGTTGAAGACAAATACGAGTGTGAGCGATATGTAGTGAGGTCAACTGTAAATGTAAAATTGTGATGTAATTGAATTTGTTATCAAAATTGTATATGTATAGTGAGAGCTTGAATTTGTACTATCAAAATTGTAATAAATATTTGTTTGAATAAAATATTCGTTTGAATTCAAATTCCGTGTTATTTATTTTATTCAGCAAATATTTACTTAATCTGTGAAAAATAAAATAGTACATTATCAAATACATTTAAACGAATGTATATATGTTTATTATCATCAAACAAAAATCATATAAGCGCATATTCAACAAATTCTTCCACATCGGATTGTTCATTCCCATAATATGGCACGAGATGTTTAACATTGAACACGTCAGAAGTGTACACATCTTCCGGTAGCTTCAAATTATGAGCATTTTCATTAATCCATTTCACGACTTCTACAGGACCAATTTTTCTGGCTTTCAACTTGTTATAAGCGCCCACTGGAAAACGATCCTTTGTTAACACAGCATATACCAAATCTCCTTCATTAAACTCAACACTTCTTCGCTTCATATCTGCGGATCTTTTATACTTCTCATTTGCTTTCTCCAATCGCTCCTGAATGATTTTATGACATTCAGTCAACCCATCAACAAAGTCTACAGCTTGTTTAACCGTCCCCTTCGGTTGTGGTACTACCGTTAAGTCCAACGGTCCCCTGGATTTGAATATACAATCTGAAATGTACTGAAACCCGTACTATGATTCACTGCATGATTATGTGCAAACTCTGCCTGGCATAACTTCATGTCCCAACTCTTCAGATTGTCCTTCACAAGACATCGCAACAAATTTCCCAACGATCTGTTGACAACTTCTGTCTGTCCATCTGTTTGCGGATGATAAGCGCTGCTAAAGTTTAACTTCGTTCCCACCATCTTCCACAAACTTAGCCAAAAATGACTTAAAAATCTGGTATCCCTATCCAAAACGATAGATTCTGGTAACCCATGAAGTCTATAGATTTCTTTGAAATATAACTGAGCAACATAAACAGCATCCGCCGTCTTCTTACAAGCAATAAAGTGTGCCATTTTCGAGAATCGGTCAACCACAACATATATAGAATCATTACCACGCTGCGTTCTCGGCAACCCCCACACAAATTCCATACTCACATCAACTCATGGTTTAGACGGAACCGGTAGCGGCATGTATAATCCTGCATTGGTCGCAGTTCCCTTCGAAACCTGACAAATATGACATCTCTCCACAAGCCTTTCAACCTCCTTCCTCATTGACGGCCAGAAATAAGATTTTGTTATCAACTGCATTGTACGATCACACCCCACATGTCCTTCCTCGTGCAACTCTTTAATAATCTTCATTCTCAAACTGCCATCTGGAATACACAGTTTATCTCCCTTGTACAGAAAACCATCCACTAACACGTACTCATCTGTCTCTCCCTTCTCTGCTTTCTTCAGAAACTTATCAAGGTAAGGGTCTTCCACGTACAAATCCGGCAACATATCAAACCCTGTTACTTCAATCCTCATTGTGGTCAACAGATGATTCCTCCTGCTCAATGCATCTGCTACACGATTTGTAATTCCAGACTTGTGCTTTACAACAAAAGTAAACTGCTGCAAATAGGCAATCCATGATACATGCCTTGCTGAAATCTTGTCCTGCCCCTGCAAATGCTTCAAAGCTTCATGATCTGTGTAAAGAACAAACTCCTTATGGAACAGATAGTGTCTCCAATGTTTCACTGCTTGCACTACAACATAAAACTCCACATCATACATACTATATCTCATCTTCGCCCCTGAAAGCTTCTCACTAAAGTATGCAATAGGACGTCCCCTCTGGCTCAATACTCCCCCGATTCCAACTTTTGATGCATCCGTATGCAGCTCAAACAACAGTAGAAAATATGGTAATACGAGAATTGGTGCAGACGTCAACAACTCCTTGATCCTCCCAAAAGCAATTCCCGCTTCTTCCGACCATGAAAATTGTTTGCCCTTCATGCAATCTGTAACAAGCGCCATCACATTACTAAAGTGCGGAATAAATCTCCGATAGAATGAACCAACCCATGAAAACTTCTAACCTCTGTTATAGTCTTGGGCTGTGGCCAATCTCTAGTCACCTCAACCTTACTCTGGTCCACCTGCATACCCTCCTCCGAAACAACGTATCCCAAAAATAAAACACTATGCGTCATGAACACGCATTTCTTCGTAGCTGCATAAAATTGTTCCTCACGAAGAATAATTAACACCTTTCTCAAATGCTCTACATGCTCCTTTGTACTAGCACTGTAGATTAAAATATCATCAAAGTAAACCACCACAAATTTTCCAATGTATGGCCTGAAAAGTTGATTCATCACCCTCACGATAGTACTTGGCGCATTCGATAGACCAAACGGCATCACCAGCCATTCATACAATCCTTACCTTGTGTTGAATGCTGTTTTCCATTCATCTCTAGGTCTGATTCGAATTTGATGATATCCGCTTTTCAAATCAATCTTCGAAAAGATAGTAGCTCCACTCAATTGATCTAGCAAGTCATCCAACCTTGGCATTGGAAATCTGTATCTTACAGTAATCTTATTCAATGCTCGGCTATCAGTGCACATCCTCCACGTTCCATCCTTTTTTGGTACCAACAAAGCTGGCACTGCACAAGGACTTAGACTTTCCTGCACACACCCTTTTTCTAGCAATTCTTCCACTTGCCTTCGCAACTCTTCATGTTCCTTTGGACTCATTCGGTAATGTGGTCGATGTGGCAACGCAGCTCCTGGAACAAGATCTATTTGATGTTGAATATCTCTCAACGGTGGTAACTCCGTTGGCAACTCCTCCGGGAATACATCTTCAAATTCCTCCAGTACTGGCCTCACCTCCTCAGGAATCTCAACCACTTCGTTACTCTCTCGTCCAATCAACAAGAACACTTCAGGCTCCTCTTCAACCTCTTTAACAAATTCCTTCAAAGAAAATAAAGTTTTCAACTCTTCGATCTCCTCTAGCTTGTTTTCCTTCTGTTGTTGCTTCTTGGGAACTAAAGTGATTTTAGTACCTTCAAACATGAAACTGTAATTATTAGCACGACCATCATGTTGTACTGCTCTATCAAACTGCCATGGTCTGCCCAACAACAGATGACACACATCCATGTCTACTACATCACACCAAAATTCATCCTTGTATTTCTTCCCAATTGAAAATTTAACACAAGCTCTTCGTCCAACTTTCACCTCACCTCCCTTCCTCAACCATGCTAACTTGTGCGGTTTAGGATGCTTCTCAGTTTTCAACTCCAACTTCCTCACTGCCTCTGTAAAGATAATATTATCACAACTTCCAGCATTAATAACAAATTTGCAGACTCTTCCCAGAATAGTACAGGTAGATTGAAAGATGTTATTCCTCAACCAGTTAGTTTCCTCCTCTTGCTTCGGTGTCAAGCAACTTCTCCTCATCATCAATGAATAACCTTCATCTCCCGACAACAAGTCTTCCTCCTCAACTGGTAATGAATTAGTACATTCTGCCTCTTCATCATCATCCTCCTCAACTTCTGCAGCCATGGTTCTCTTCTTTAGCTTTGGACATTCATTGCTTTTGTGACCCAACTCCTGGCAATTGTAACATTTGAAACCACTGTTAACCTTCGCCTTCTCAGCCTCCTTCACCACTGGTTTACTGATAGGTTTTGAAACATTAGAACTTCCACTGGCACCCTTCACTGGATTATTGGAATTAGTAAACACACCACCTCCACGCCTTCCCTGCTTATCCCAAGCCAACGCTTTCTGATGTGCCTCCGCCACAGATCTTGGATCGAACATATTCACCATATCCTGGATCTGCATTCTCAATCCCCCAATGAATCTAGCAGTTAGCTGTTCTTCTGTCTCCAGGATATCATTTCTAGCAATGAGTTGGTAAAATTCATCTGCATAATCGTTAACTGACTTCGTCCCCTGCCTTAGATTCTACAACCTCTGGTACATAAGTGATTGATAGTTGTAAGGTAAAAATGTAGCTCTCATCATCTTCTTCATCTTATCCCAAGCAACAATCTTTGATTTCCCCGTTCTCTCCCGTGTAAGTTTAGTTTGCTGCCACCATGACATAGCTCTACCCCTCAACCTAGTAGCAACCAACTTCACTCTTCTATGCTCAGGAACCTCCTTGAAATCAAAGATCTCTTCAACATTAGACAACCAATCAAGAAATTCTTCAGCTACCATTCCACCCTTGAACTCTGGGATTTCCATCTTCATACCCGATTCCCATCGACGATCATCGTCTACATCCCGATATGAATTTCGAACTTGGTCTCGATCTTGATAATGAATGCTAGCTCTATCACCCTCTTCATCTAACTCAAATGTACGTCTATATCGATCTCGACCATCAACATCCCTTCGATCACGCATGTCTCTTCTATTATGTCTCTCTTCATCTCGATATGGCTCATTTTCAAACTCTCGTGGAGTTCTCCTCTCTTCATGTCCATAATCATGGTGATCTCTCCTTGATGAAATTGATGTTTCTCTTCTTTCTCTAAAAGATTGTGGCGACACCCTCCTCGCTTCCGTAACGGATGGCGAAACTCTGTTTCCTCCATGGTTCGAGACTGGTGATCTCCTCTTTTGGTTTTGATTCAAATCATTCATCAATTTCTCTAACTTCCCAATACCTTCATCAAATTTCTCATTAATGCGTTGTTCCATTTGCTCGGCTTCTTCTCTTCTATACAATGCTTCAACATTTTGATGACGAATAGCTTTTCTCGGTGGCATGGTCCAAAACTTCTCAAATACTTCAAAAATTCAAAATTCAACTAGCTCGCACAAGCTCAACACTTCAATACAAACTCGGCCTACACTTCAAACTTTCGGCTTAAACAGGTGATGCACGGCTCTACCCAACTCGGCTCAACTCAAACACCTTTCCAACTTTGATCCAAAATAAAATGGATCGGAAGCTTCTAACTTGTTGCAACTTCAAGATGAACACGATGAACACCAACTTCAAACTCCTTGGCTCCAATACTCGGCTTAGCTATGATTGGCTAATTCTAGCTCTGATACCAAACTGACGCAGCGGATATTAACAAAACGATATAGATCGATGAAAGTAGCAAACGGTGGATTGAAGATACTGAAATGCCCAAATTCGTTGATCACAAAGATACCGAATTCTAGCTATCTTCGACATGTTGATCGCTCACGATGCCATGAAAGAAGATCTACAATTCTTCAAACGTTGATCAAGCGCACTTGATACCATGAATTGGCTTCAACGATCATTGATTCGAGCGCACTCGAATAACCGAAAGTGGAGATAGGAGATCACACTCAACTACCAATTTAATGAAAGAACAAAGCTTATAAAACAAAAGTTTTATTCAAAATCAACCGCCCTTCAAATATTACAACACACCCCTATTTATAGCCTTTCGCCCAGCCCCTTAAGTCGTACACGACTTACGACTCATCCTTGGGTCGGCAGCGACTCATTAGCAGTGATTAAATATAGACGACATACGACTCATCGATATTACAACATCACGACTCACGAATTAACATTAACGACTCAAAGAAAAAAAAACAAATTACAACACAACGTCACGACTTACGACTTACAGAATCACAACATATTACATCACTTAGGTCGTAGACGACCTAACTACATACGACATAAGGAACAAACGGTTGACGACTTAAGAGACATCTTCAGACAACACCTTCATGCGACTTAAACATGGACGACTTAAGACTTCAACGACTTAACATGAGTCGTAACTCGTCGGCAGCTTGAAGGAACGGTAACTTCCCACGACTCAGCTAAGTCGTGACCCGCTTCCAACTTAAGGCCTTCAACCATTGGAACTTCTTCCTGCTTTTTGTTAAGTCCTGGATGACTTATAGCCATGCCGTTAGATCGTGTGCGACTCATCAAACCCGAACGACTTAAGCTTCCATTAAGTCGTAACTCTTTTCCATCTGATCTGTTAGGTCGTAGCTCTTTTCCCCGAGCTTTGTTAAGTCGCAGCTCCCCCTTACGTGACCCCTTCGGTCGTGGACGACCTATAGCCTTTTTCTTAAGTCGTGTGCGACTTATATCTTCCTTAAGTCGTGTGCGACTTATCCCTTGGAGAATTATGGGTTGCGTATTTTCATCTCTGGCCTGAGCTGCATCACCTATCCATAACATTAATTACTCGTATTGACTAGAGTCCATATACCACTCAACAAACCCATCAATAAAATATAAACCAATTTTTTATATTCACTAACAAATACGCACTCATATCTATTATTACACTCAAACTCATTCTAGAGTACTACTGACTCTATCTCTAATGAGTAGTCCCCAATAGAGCCAAGGTTGTCGCTTAACCATATGCTCTGATACCAACTGTAAAGATTACGATTTTCGACTCACGAAAGTCGACATCAATACGTCCACTGTATCAACTGCCGAGCTATCGGATGCCGGAAAACCGAACCCTTAAGGTTTAAGAAGAAGAAAAGATAGAAGAAGAAAGAAAGAAAAGCAACAGAACAATATCAGAATCTCACAATCGCAGCGAAACAACATATAATAGATAAATGAATATCTTTAAAACAAAGAACTATATCAGTTATTATATTACATCACATTATCATTACATTATCAGAGTGTACAACAACAAACAGAGGAAAAAGAAATACTATATACTAGTTGATACGCCATGCCATCCAGCTTGCCTCCAGATCTCCACAGCAACTATTGAATTCCAGAATGACCCGATAACCTGACTCTATGCTGCCCGTGTGGAAATTGGTGGGCACCCAGATTTTAGGAAGGAAACATTAAACTCCAGGTCAGTCATGTGACTGGTGTGAGAACTTAAAACAGTTTATCTTAAAAAAACAAACAAAGAAATATTTTTAAGGTAGATCCGCAATGCTTTTAGAAAATGAAACTACCATAAGGCCTCCCGCACACACACACAATGCAAACGCAGAATCGGAGGAGATTTCTCCTTATGATAGTCAAACAATCTTGATACGAGAAATTTTCTTTGATATTATTACTATAAGTGCAAAGTGTAGGAAAATATTTCAAAGATATGATATAAATCTTAGCCAACATACGACCAGTATCGTATGCCTACTATAGCCACCATCTAAACAGTGGGGCGCCACCATAAATAAATGGCAGGTTCTACAACTAAAACCATACAAGGTACGTATTGTTTCTTTGGATTTTCCAACAAATGGTCAGGCCAAAGAACTTCCCATTGCCACATAGAAATGCCTCTGGAGAGATGCCCCGAGAACCTAACCAGATCTCTGCCAACACAAGGCCGGGTTACCTCTGCAAAAGTAGGTAACAACTGACACAAGTATGCTATCCCCTGGTTGTAAACAACCTTTATCTGAGGATCCACAACCAACGTCAATCACAAAGTCATATATATTTGCGACATTCACATAAGTAAGTATCTGGGCTCCATACCCTTACACCACTTCTATCCAGAAGGAAATGACATACCCTAAGGGGCGCTACTCCCTAAAACCTTACTGCATCTTTCCTATTTTGAACATTTCCAGGGTGTGAGGTCCGACGAAGTTCGTCCACAAAGCTACGCTTTATACAAAAGCTATGCTTTGATCAACCAATGCTCAGCAGCACTTCGTATGCCACATCACCAATTTGGGAATATATCACTAGTAACCATCAACTACCTAACCTCTGAGCTCGTACGTCTTAAAGAAAGGTGTTAAGCTAAGAGAATAAATTCTCCGCCACCAACAGAAATATATTTGATAGAAACCAGCTTTACATCTATAATTGTAACATCAGACACACATCCATACAAGTCCGTTCCGGGATCGAACGGAACCGAAGGCACTTCCAAAGAAGCCCTTGCAATCCGGATATTCACTAATCACTTCGGACTTCCCATCACAAAGGGTGAAAAAATCTCTATATCGAAGATTAGCCGTTGGAGAGACATTCGACGGTAATCTTTCCGTTTTCGAAAATACCCGGTCTTCAACACCGGTCTTCAAATGCTATCCATTACGACGTATCACTATTCGGAATGGAATTCATGACCCAAAGGTCTTTTCCCGACTAAACCGAATAACGAGCGCTTATTTTAAAAATAAGTGTAGCATTCAAATTCAAGCAAATCACAACAAATACCCATTTAAAGGTAAATATTGATAGTCGGTTATTTAACTATCAATAGATATGCCCAACATCACCAGATTCCAAATAATTTCCCAAATTATTTATTTTTCAAAAAAAATATCTTTACAAGATAATCTGTAAATTTGTTTCCACACTTCAAAAATAAATCAATGTTTATCTTTAAAACAATTTTCCCTTCCCTTTATAAATTCCATGATGAATTCACATTTCCAAAATATCTATGAATATACGATTCTCAAATCGATTCCAAACATTCACTTTCAATTTATCTTTAAAAGATATAATTTCAAAACATTTCACTTCATATTGAAAAACAATTCCATACTTATTAAATAATAAGTAATTCACAAATCTATTTATTTTCAACATTTGGAAAATATTCAATATACTTAAATCAAAATTAAGCATATATTTATTCTTTAAGGAAAACATTCTCTTTAACACATTTATTTGAGTCAAAACGAATGTTGCATAAAACATCGTTACGACAACCCAAAATTACTAGTATAGGGATTCGAAATTAAGATAGATATATAAATCCTAATACTATATAAAACATTTCCTTTCGAAAATCATTTACTATAACAACAGTGTTATAGTCCACAATTTCCTTTTATTTCTCGAAAACATCTATTTCAACAATGAATGTTGAAATCTATGGTTTCGATCCTTAACACATTTTAAAACAACTTCAAATCGTTTTAATTCTATTTAAAATATCACTTTCCCAAAACATTTCTTTAGTATATTATTCACTGTCCAAAATCGTGAATATACTTCGTTTACCAAATTTAGCACTTCTACATATTTTAATTTAAAGGATTATCCACTATCTAAAATCGTGAATATATTTCCTTAATAAGCTTTCATATTTACTTATCAAATTCAATCAATTTTGAATTTATAAATCGATGTTTATAAATTCACATTTATATATTATAAAAACTTCAAGTTATAAAATCACTTTATTTACAAATTCTGTTATATCTTATTTACACGCCAAAATCCAATTTATAAGTTAATTACTTATAAATCTTTTATTTAGAAAATAAATTCTTTTATAACTTCATCAATTATAAATCTGTAAATCCTATTTACTTATAAAACCCATTTTAACATCATTGTAAAACATTTTCAAAACTCCTTTATGAGATTTTTATAAATCTTATATATAAAGCTTTTATAATAATTTCAAAAATCTCTTTTTAAACTATTTTTATAAAATCATTAACTCCATATTTCAAAAATCACATTTCAATTATATTTCTCAAACATCATAATTTTTATAACATTAAAATTATAACGTTTATTTATTTAAAATGAATCAATCCCTAAATTCAAAAAAATGTATACTTTCAAAAATCACTTGAAAATCCTTTTAAATTCGAAATCGTTACTTTAACATTTTTAAAACTCGAAAAATAGGTCCAATGTTGTAACAGCACCAATACATCAACCACGGCATCCAAAAACATCACATATCAATATGATAACAGAATATATCACAATATCTGTAAATAAATCAATACAGGCGAGGAATCCAGTTGGATCCCTCCAACCCGTTTCCCTGCATCCACAGATGTTAGCACAATACCAATCCTGGTTCAATACGGGATATCGTGATCTATGCGATTTATAAAATATTATCCGCTATTATGAGGCGCAATAGGGTCTCATTCGCTATATAATGCGGGAAATCAACTCTAATTTCATATATAATACCAATTCCACTTCAAGATGTAATACCGCGGTATATGTGTTTAATAAATAACATCCGCTTAATATACGTCGTATAGGGTCTATTTCAATACAATAGATAATAATTTATCATTCAATCACACAATCAAGAAATTTTGAATCTAACTATTTAGAATTTAAATCGAAACAAATTCGATTGAGTGAGAAGTTCTCACCTTGTTTCAAATACAGTTGCAGTGTTTTATTTCGAATAAAATTAAACGCGCATTTAATTTTACTCAAAATTCAAACTATCTCCAATCAACCCCAATCCAGATCCATCGCGTAGTGTTTGTCAATACAAAGCCAACGCAATTCGTTTCGTCCAAAACGGACCTCGTATGAAAAAGTTATGTCATTATAAAGTTAATAAGAATTTATATATAATTTAAATTACAATTTTCTTTTTTATATTTTTAACCTATTTTCTGGGCCGTTCGATTCCTTACTCAAATCCTGGCCATGAGAGAATGCTTCTTCCTCTCGTTCGTACCTTCTAGTAACACATGCGCGTACGTGAACCCAACATCGCATATCCAAACCTCGATGCCGCTCCTCCTCCTCTCCGTTATAGCTCGATCCAGAACCACCACTTCGAAGAGTGCCGCGCCACACCCCATCGGTCACAACGAGGTGGTGCTCGGTCGTGTATCCACGTTGAAAAACGTGCACGAACGTTCCGCGTTTCAATCCTTTTTGCCGTCAATCCACAAAACAATATCCAATCATAGTCGTTGGATATGTAGTTCTCATCGTTGTCTACAACTTTTATTTAGGAAGTTTCGTGAATTGATTTGTGGATTTGAAGAAAATTGAGGAAGAAGGAAGCAAATTCTCGACCATTAATTTTCTAGGGTGGCAGCCGTGACCTTATGCTCTAGGGTTTAGTGGAAAAAAACAAAGACAATGGGTCCTTTTATAGAAATTTACGCGTGCACTATTCATCCCAAAAATTTTCGAACTCCAAACGAAGCATGCCGCCTAGCGTTTATAATGTTTTACCCCTATTTAGAACGCAATGGAATATGTATCAGGAGCCAATTCGATCAAATTTGAAAGATAAGTTTTCAAATCGACTATTTAAATTTAAAAATTCACTTAAACCGATTTCAGTGCGTTTTAGCCTACCCCGGACAAACCGTAAATCCGATTGACACGAAATTTGAAATCTTAAATAATTTAACATTACGGATACAATGAAACTGGTTTCTTCGAAAATCCGAGACTGTTTGAAAAATGGCTATTTTTACTCGTCAATTAAATATTAAAATATTCAATTTCGCCAAATTAACTTTTAATTCGATTTTAAAAGTTCTATAACATCGTTCTAGCTCCAATATGATTTAATACAACTTTACAAATCAATTTTAATCACATTAAACCAAATTTCCAATTATTTCTGTAATTTCAAATATTAAATTATCGATTTAATTATCCAATTAATCTAGATATTCAAAATAAAAATCTATTCAGCTTATAAATCTAACTTTTGAATATTAAAAATAAATTAAATATACGAATTTCAAATGACTGAAATTCTGGGTCGTTACATAATCGAACATGCCGCCAGGCGTTTATAATGTTTTACCCGCGTTCCGAACACAATGGAACGTGTTTCGGAAGCTAATTCGATCATATGCGCGAGTTACGGAAGTAAACGATCAATTTTAAATTAACTTGATTAAAATAGTTTCTATGCGTTTTGAGCCGCCAGGGTCAAACGACAACTTCGATTGCTACGAAAATTGAAATCCGATAATAACTATCTATTATGGATCCAATGGAACTAGTTTCATCAAATTCCGAGACTGTGCCTCGGAAGGCTATTTTTAAATTTCAATTTAAACGATATATTTTCAAAACTGAACAAATCACATTTAAATCCAATTTTAACACTTTTACTATCTTCAGTATTATCGATATAAATTTTACAAACCCTTAAATTATTTTTAACAGGCTTAAAACGGAAGATTCAATAATTTACCCAATTTCAATTTATTAAATCCAATAACTCAATTTCTAAATAATAATATTATTTGGATTCAAGTTAAAAATTAACTTTTTAAATATTTACAATCAGTTAAATATTCCAATTTAAATTGTTAAAAATTCCGGGCCGTCACAATATTTCACCCTTCTAGCTTTTGATTTTCAAATAATATTATAGCATTTTAATATTTCACATTCGTTATTTTACATTTGAAAAGTTACAATTATTTATCAAAGAGTTTATATGTCATTTCTAATCACAAAACTTCGTAAATTTATTGTTGCACAAATTTTAAAATACCAAACTTGAAAAATTTTGAATCAACTTCTATCTATATATTTCTTACACATTATTTAGAAAAACTTTTTTATCATCATTAATAGTTTTATAGTAACCTTGGTGGCATTTTTTTCTTTGAAAATGAACTATTAAGCACCAAGCACCGGTAATTTTTGAGAATGTCAAAATTCAAATATATTAAAATAAGGAAAAATGGAAAATATATAAGTTTCAAAAGAAAACAAATAATGAAATTCATGGAAAAAAATTGACCAAAAAATAAAAATGAGATGCTAAATAATCCAACTTTTTAAAATTACAAATTAATAGAATGTTTCATAAGTAATTATCTATCAAATAGAAAAACAAAAGACAATTATTTTTTATTTCAAATTAAATATATTTCATGATTTTCTTTTTGTTAAATAATCGCATAAAGAAATTTTAATGATTACGTTAATATCTATATAACTTGTACTAATACCTTAGCAATGTATCCAAAATTTTATGTTAAATTTATAAGTATTTTCATGCTATTTTTGCATGTGCATTGCACATGCTAAAGAGTTCGTATTTAATAAACGTTCTTCATGTAATCATAACTCTAGAATTTTCTCCACTTGAGAGTTTACTCTAGGTGATGTGCTTGCTTGTCTTACCCTTGGGGCGACCCTGATTATGCACATGATAAATCACATCATATGATAAATCACAAAGCGAAGAAAATAAATGAAAATTAAATCAAACATTACCGGTTCCATATTATACTTAATAGCGTAAAAAAAATAAGCTTATGCAACTAAAAGATAAAACATTTAATTTTAATCAATTCACATGTTAATAACTATATACATAAACTTATGTAACCTTGTTATGAATGAAGCAAGCTAAAAAAATCAATTTGCTTATCAATTACTTCCACTGAATTGGTAACAAAGTTGGGAAAATAAAACAATAATACAAGGTTTTGGTTTAGGCCATTAGTTGTTCTCATGGTTGAAATTTATGGAAAATGAAGCAGTAAACAAAGAGGAATTGATCTCCTAAAGATTATGGAAGATAGTTGAGGATGAATATATGAATGATAAAAAGAATTGATAAATATGGCAAAAATATCGATATATGATATTGATATATGTTTAAACAGGATTTGAATATATTTAATTACTAAATGGGCTTTGGAATTTTTTTTAACAACCCGTCGCTATCGACCTTCCGATTTAACACAACTCACAGTGTGTCAACCTCAAAAGCGGAACACGACGAGTCTTTAGGTTAGGATAACAAGAGACAAAATAAGATAATAAACTTTATCTACCTCTTTCTGAACTCACAGTCGAAGGTGTTTATTTATAAAAATATCTATATACATAAGTAACGCCTTCGTCATTTGCACCATCCAGCGTCACTTGGTACAACATACCGATCTTCATCAACCTAATGATGCAAAAAAATGGAAAAACACACGAAGTGGGTCAGACAACAGTCTGGTGAGTGATGTACGTCTACTTTACTACCTACTCTTGTCATTCCCAAATAATACCAAGATAATTGTGGTAATCGATCATACATTAATCATGTTTCATCTTCATCGAACAAGTTAGTCAACCAATACGATATTACATGGCTAACTTTGTGAAACAAGGTCTCATATCCAATACATTACAATAGTCGATGATATGGTCTAACCCATACACAAAGCCAAGCCCACTATATTACATTAACACATGGTCGAATCACCGAATGGACGCTTCTATCTATATGACTTACATACTCATTTTCGTACAACAACATGCACCTTAGATTTTTTACACACATCAAGCGATCATGTTACCATGATAACCAATAGAGGTATTAAAATCAACAGTAAAAAAACATCAATAACGGTTGACTATCCATATGTGTGTGTATGTATATAAACACACGCATACATACCTATATATACACACAAACACATTCATTCGTATATACATCCAAAGCATTCTTATTTGGTATGTTAGTAATCCACTTCAAAACATCACCGAAGCATTGCCCAAAACCCTAAGGAAAAATCGCTGAATCGATAGACTTAAATGTATAAAACTCGGCCTCAGTGGCCTAGGTTTATTGAGAAATTTTAGCAGCACCAGCCGACCGCCCAAGTACCCACTGGTCGACCAGTGTGGTCGAATTTTTCAGGATTAATTCCTACACATTTTCTTGATAATTATATATATATAGTCCTTATATTGATCATACCGGTAACAATCAAAACTATAACAATATCCACATTTAATTGTTCAGTCCATAAATAAAGTCCTTGGTTCGATAATAACATTTATTATTAATCGTTCTACTCTAGCCTAGGATTTTGAACTTAGGTTGACTATAGTTGACCGCTATACTAACCTCATACAATAAGGAGACGAATTCTCTATTGTATAGTGCTTCACTCTTATGCTTCTACTCAGACCAACTATAGTCACTCGATGGTCGTCATGCCATGATTTAACTATAATCAAGGTGGAGTATCCACATGAAAGTTCCACAATATTCTTAAGTCAAGAGAATCATATAACATTGTCACTGTGAGATTTCATGTTTGACCAAATTGTTATCAACCAGTAGGAAACTCTCGGTCAACTCATTCTATAGTATCCACTAACTATAAGTATGCAACCCCTTAGTGCCTCTAATAGCCATGACAAATACGCCTAACATTTGAAGAGCGTTATGTACTTTAGTCGCAATAGATGTATTGATATCCTTTCTGAAACCATCTTGAACATGAATATTTAAAAAAATGTTACTTTATATCATAATTAATTATTCACGATTACGATATTTGTAGCTGCAATCGCATAACATTTTATTTAAGGATTTCTTTATTAATATACTTCAAGTTGATTACTTAATTTATATTACAAAGTATATAAAAGAAAAGGACACGTTTATTACAAATAAGATTGAATAAAAAGTTAGATAAATTAAATAATTCCCCCTATAGGCCGCATACCCCTAAATCTCTCAGGAGTTGCTTCGGTATTAGGGTTAAATAAATTATGTACACATGTGTATTATGTGTGCATGTGCACGTCTTGTGTATGTGCTTATGTAATATCAATAGATCTGCATACTATGTGCATGTTATGTGGAATGGATCATTGCTTGATTCTAAAGCAAATGCAGCATTATGTATGTATGTATGTGTGTGCGTACGTATGTAATTGATGTAAAGAAACAAGCAATCAATATAATGACAATTCTTTGTTAAAACCCTAATTCTTTTCTTGAGTTACTTCAATTTTCTCTTCTCGTCTCCTTCTTGCATAATCCTTCTCACTAACATCTTCTCTACTACAATATTCATCCTTACATTAAAACTTTTCCTTATCGCTTAATTTCTTTATCACTTCTATCAGATTCCCACCTTCCAAACACTATATTCTAGCAACTCTTGCAAGAGAATAACCATGGAAAACAAAAGGCGGTAGATTAAGAACAAGAGGCCTAACAATCTTCTATGTGAGAGATTTTTCCACAAAATCCAAGAAAATTTGAAACTCTGATTTCAGTGCTCACCAAATCTAGGAATTTCAATAAGAGTTGAGTGCTTCTGTAACATTATTGTTCCTATCATAGATTAAAGTAAATTGCTCCACATATTGTATATTTTAATCTTTATTTTGTTGATTGACTGCACTTATAATATTGTTGATTGGAAAAAAGTAGTTGTTGGGACCGTGAATATAGATCATTAGACCTAAACAAGCTATATTTTCTATTTAATTTTCTATCATTTTGATTTGTGCGATAATTGGATACACTACCAAAAAACATTCATTTAAAGAGTGAAAACTAAAGGTCGAAATACACTATTCTTTAATTAAAGCCTGACTAATGCTTGGAAAATTCGATCTTTAGATTTTTAGATTCAAGACTGAATTTTGTTAATCGAAAGTCAAATCCTTGATGTCGTCATAATTTTACTATAACATTATCCTTCCTTTAATAGGTTTCATCGATCTTTTGAATATTTTTTCCCAAGGATATCAATGTGATCCACTTCATCGACACTATCATTTATCATAACAAATGCACAACATGTAAATTTGTAAATACATTCTTTTCTAGTCGATTCATTTTATTATAAATTCAAATAGAAGTCTCTATTATCTAGCTACCTCTAATTCATCAGATGTTCAAGTCGAATTACTAACACAACATATATATGCAGTAGACTCATAATGGAAAATGGATAAGTCATGAGTTGAGCAGGCCCTTTTAACTCAGTGGTAGAGTAACGCCATGGTAAGGCGTAAGTCATCGGTTCAAATCCAATAAAGGGCTTTTTTCATGAAACTCGAGTCTTTGTCTTCGTTCTTCACACACACACGCACACATCACATAGATGAACAACTAGAATGCACGATCATGTCCGATAATACTTGACTTGATGCAAGAATGCAACTCGATAGCAGACCTCCTAAACAAGTCGGCCTCCTGAATGTATGCAATAAAAATGACATATAGGAATGATGCAATACAACCCTAGCATATCAGCATAGATGAAATCTGCATGAATGCTAGTGTTTACATCATATCATATAAGTCAAGGGTTTAAACATTCTAGCGATCTATACTAATCTAAGTCAACCATGAAGCAACCAAATCCTATGCATCCAAAATCTAACATCCAAAACAAAATTATATAGAGACAAAACTATAGTAAGGAACATACAGGTAAGGTAGTTAGGATGAGAAGTCTTTATCTTTTCTATAGGCTCCCATGTGCTCTACACTTGGTTGTTCCTTCGCTGCGCTCTCACCAGCTTCACCACCTTGTTTCTAAGTCGCTTGACTCCTTGCTTAATAATATAGGCTGGACTACAAGCCGAACTTGGCTCAGGTCCCATCCCCACATCCTTGAACTACCTGGGCTCGATGCCATTAGTCGAATCTTGTACACAATTTCGCAAATGTGATACATGGAACACATTGTGTAATCATGCCATCTTCTTTGGGAGTTCCACTCTATAGGCTAGACTATCAATACTCTCCAACATTAGGAAAGGTCTATCTGTTAATTTTCACAAAATTCTAAACCTTATTACCATCTTTAATAGTAAAAATTTTACAAGTACTAAATCTGCGATCGAAAATTCCAATTCAATCCTCTTCTTATCGGCATATGAATTTTGGCAATCTTGTGCAGCCTTCGTTCTCATCCTCATCAACTCCACCTTCATAGAAGTATCTTGAATCATCTTTGGTCCAAGAATTACCTCATACATCGACATCTACCAACACAAAGGTGATTTACATGGTTTTCAAACAATGCCTCATACGGTGCTATTCTAATACTGGCTTGGTAACTATTATTATATGCAAATTCAGTTGATGGTAGATAGTCTTTCCAAGTTCCTCTGAAATCAAGTACAAGCCCTATGTAGATCCTCTAAAACTTTGTTCTTTTTTCATTTCTCATGCGTCTATGGGTGATGTGTCATACTCAAGTAAGTATTGTCCCAAAACATCTCCAGAATCCACTCATGAAAAGTGGATCCTAAACGGTTACCATACTAACTAGAACTCCATGTAGTTAAACTATCTCTTTTATATATACAGTGTTGCCAACGACGCCACTGTCCTTATGCTCTTCACTGGGATGAAGTGTGCTCTTTTGGTCAATCGATTCATAACCACCTAAATATTTTCATTACATCCCCTACTTCGAGGAAATACATCGATGAATTACATAGATATATTCTCCCACTTCCACTATAAAATCTCTAATGTAGGTAGTAGCCCACTTGGCTTCTTTTGTTCATCATTTACCCTTTGGCATGTCAAACGCTTAGCTATAAATTCCGCTACGTACATCTTCATTCCTGGCCAGTAGAAAGTCCTATTCGTATTCTAATACATTCTGTCCCCACCATGGTGAATGGTCATCCTAGAACGGTGACTTTTCCTCAAGACTTTCTCTATCAATTCATTGATTTGAGGTACACACAGTCTACCATCACGTCTAATGTTTCCTTTGGATCTTTAAAGTAACGATCTACGTGACTCGATCATTCACCCTATTCCAATTGCTCCAAAATTTCAACTAACAATGCATCTTGTCTTTGACTTAATCAAATTCCATCCATCAATGTAGGTCTACTTCCATTGCAGCCAATAAACCTGGTGTATATGCTGATGTGGGTCAGAAATTGAAATAAAAAATAAATGCTAAACCTTTTCACATTAAGAATAAACAGTTCATCATGGCATGCTTCCTACTGAATGCATCTGCAACCATTTTCCCCTTTCTTAAATTATAGGCAATCCACAAATCATATGACGGAAGAAACTCCATCCATTATTATTGCCTCAAATTCAACTCCTTTTGTTAAAATAGATACTGAAGGGACTTGGGATTCGTAAACAACTCAAATATTCCCCCAATAAGTAGTGTTCTTCATATTTTATTGCAAACACACTGACAGCTAACTCAAAGTTATGTGTCGGGTAATTCTTTTCATTTACCTTAAGCTGTCAACTAGTATATGCTACCACCTTTCCTTGTTGCATCAAGACTACACTAACGCCGGTTCCACAAGCATCAGTGTGGACAATAAATGGTTTGGTACCATCGAGGAAGATTAAGAAAGGTGCGCTCGTCAGCAACTCATTCAACCTAGTGAATGCCTTCTCATATCTGGGTTCTAGACAAACACCAGACTCTTCTTAGTAATCATAGTCAAAGCTGGTGAGATCTTTGGTAAATCTTTGATAAACTTCCTACAGAATCTAGTTAATCCTAAGAAGCTTGAACCTCAGAAGCATTCTTCGAAGTCTTCCAATTCTTCACCGCTTCCACTTTCCATGGGTCTACATCCGACCCTTTTCCAAATAAAATATATCCAACGAATTTGACTTCTCTCTTCCAAAAATGACATTTTGAGAATTTTTCCCTTAACTAATTCTTTCTCAAACATCTAATACTTCCCTCAATCGATGTTTGTGTTCACCTTCACTTCTGAAGAATGCCAAGATATCATCTACAGACACTACAACAAATTTATTCAACTACACTCGAAAAACTATACTCATCAAGTCTTCAAAATAAGAAGGAGCATTAGTCAAACCGAATGGCATGACTAGTCATTGTGGGATCATCAGGCCTATAATATACAATAAGGACCTTCTATCTACTATTACTTAGTCACACAACTCTTCTATCACAATCCAAATTATCCTGTAGCATGACATCCAGTCCATTCCTAGAATAAATCTATACCTACATAAGTTAAGTACATACGCATCACAAGGAAACACCACACCATGTATGATTGTAACGACCTGTAAATTTTTAATAATTAAGTTGGTTATTTTAATTAAAATTGAGTAATTAAATTTAGTAGGAAACAAAATTTTTGTAATTTATAATGAAGCAAACGTTAAAAAGGTAATGTAAATGGTAAATCACTTAAGACTTTGTGATTTAATATTTGGAGAAATAAAATTTGGGTAACTCGTTAATGAAGTAATAAGTGAATTAAAATGTAACAATGCTAATTATGGTAAATAATTAATAGGTTGAATGAAATGACAATTAATGAATTTATTTAAATTTGTAAAGTTATAATGGAATTATTGTATTTATGTGTGAATGTAAATTTAAAATAGAAATGTAGATTAATTATAAGGTATTAATTGATGTAATAGAAAGCATGAGACCAAATAGGTAAATTCATTGAGGATATTAATTGTAATTGGATGTAAGCTAATAAATAATTAATTTAGCACAACCCTAATTAATGGAAATAACTGTAAGTTCATAATTTGGTGTATTCAGTAAATTTGGAAAATAAATTTCAGTAAATGTAATAAAGTATTTGGAATGTATATTGTTTCCGTAGGATAATATAAAGAAATGAAAACTTGCGATCTATGTTTGGAATAATGACCAAAATAAGTGAAATAGTGTTAATGTAAGTAAATTGGTAACAAATTGAATAGATTCCCATGATTTATTGGAAATTTTATATGTTACAACTTGGTTATGAATTCAATATAAGGTAAGTGAATGGAAATATTATAATCTGTCTATAAACGTAATAATGCAGTGTTAATGGTAATTAATTAATACTATATATGGAATTATAACCTGGGATGGTAAGTAATAAAATTACAAATGAAAGAAAAGTAAATAGGTGACCATTTATATATGTTATTTATTCATTTAGTACGTTAAATAAAATTTGGAAATCAAATTTCAATTAAGGGAAATTAAGTAGTACGTTAATTGGAAATAAATTTTAATAAATATTACATTAATGTGAAATCTAATACAAATGGTTAGGGGTTGTCAAATTTGGTAAACTAAGGTAATTATTAATAAATTGAATGAATTTCAATTCAATGGAAATAATGTAAATATATACTTAGCTACAAATTGAATATATGAAAACAAATGTAAGCATTGAATTAAATTAATGAATTTAAATTATAATAAAGGTTCATTGAATAAAATCAATGTTCTGGAAGTAATTATAATATTTGTTTGAAGCAAATAAACTTAGTTATTGGTAATTAAAGTTTACAATCGTTATAAATTACCTATTTGTTTAGTTCATAGAATTTAATTTGAAAGAAATTGTAGTAATTGACTTAGTTAGTACAATCCCAATTTATAAAAGCAATTAGTAGGATAAAAAGAATGGAAATCAAAACTTTATTTATTTCAGTGAAATGGAAAATTCAATAATTGGATTTAATGGAAATTAAATGAAATTGAAATGGTTAAATAGTACGTATTTGAAATAAAGATAACATGAGAAATTTATGTAATAGTTTTGAATCAAATATTTAATCCATCTATTTGACAGGAATGAATGCAATAATAATTAATTTATTTAACTAAATGGAATTTTGGGGATTTTATTTATAATTTATGAATTTAATGAAATTGAGGATTTATATTGAAATTTATAAATTAATTTTCCCTAAATTGACATTTAAATTTGTTTAAATCATTGTAAATGAAAAATAAAGGTGATAAAATTGCCAATTTTAGAACTGAAATTTAAATTTGGATTTAATCAATTAATTATAAATTTATTTAATTAGTGTAAAATAGCCATTTTGGCCACTGACTCGTATTTTGATGAAACCAGCTTCATCGGATCCATAACGGTGAATTATTGTAGGATTTCAAGTTTCGTAGCTATCGGACTTGTCGGTTGATCGTACGGGCTCGAAACGCCTTGAAATAAATGAAATAGAAATCAATTGAAATCAATTTGAAAAACATAGATTTTAGCATAACTTCTTCATACGATGGAATTTGGACTTGAAACTTGTTCCATCGCGTTTAAAATATTTAAAAACATCTATTTTGATATATGTGTTGACCGAATTTCATTCCGGAGTCGAAACAGGCTTTTTGGGCCACTTTGGCGTTAGCGCGTAAATCTATCTTATCTATCCATTCAAATGTCAAACATGCCTATATATATCCTACTATAAACCCTAGCAGCCTTCGTTCCTCATTTTTATACGTACAGAAACTTCTGTGCTCCTCTTCCTCAATGGCTGTAAACCCTAATTTATCCATTTCAAATTTCAATTCGAAAATCAACTTCAAAAATTCAAGCTCCTCAGAAAAATTTGAAAAAAATACATATTGAAGCTCTTAATGAGCGTAATCTTCTGGTACTGTTTGTTTTTCGAGTCGATTCACTGGATGACCAGAATTAGCCCATTAATTCTCGACCGTCCATAGGCCATAGTTTCGTTGGACGGTAGATCGACATCCAGGCGACGATCAGCTGGGACTTGTGCGTAGAGGAGGTTGCGTGCTTGCAATCCATGTGGCTCGGTTGAGTCATAGGCGTTAGGGTTCGCCGCAGTTGGCGTTCAAAAGACGCGGTGGCCTTTCGTTTCTGATGATCTAGGGGAGGCCACGACTACAGGGAGAGGTCGGCACGAGGAAACTCGAGCAATGGTGGTAATGGATCGTGGTCGTATTGCTTGAGGCAGCGGCGAAATTCCATTAGTTGTGGCGGCTAGGGTTTCGTCCTGGTAATGCTTTCGCATGATCGATGGTAAAGAAGATGGTGACGTGGCTCGTATACGTTTTTTTATTTTCCATCTTTATTTATTTTCAATTTTTAAATCATAACTATTAACAGGCATAACTTTAACATACGAGGTTGTTTTCATGTGCGGTTTTATGCGTTGAGATCGTATCAGGATTCGGAACATTTTAACGCTGGTTTTGACGGATTTGGAGACTGTGAAAGTTTTGGGTTCAAATTGGATATAAATTCAAAAGGTGAGTGTTTTAACCCACTCACAACTTCTAAAATTTATTATGTTTGTTAAATTGATTTATGATGTGTTTAGAAATTAATTTATAACTATTTGGCATATTTTCAATCATCATCCCAGTTAAATTAAGATAATTTATTTAAATTGTTATTTTTTTTATTGCATATAAACTTCCATTTAAACAGTTAATTAAATTATTGTTGAATATAAACTACTAGTTAATACCTGTTGTTTATTATTCATTATATATTGATGTATTGCTTGAATTGGATGATGATTTTGATGAATGGATGTATGTTTTTATAATGGATGAATGGATGTTTAGTTATGCATTTTATTACATTCGAGATTGCGGTTTGATATGATATATAACCGTAAAATTTTATTTTTAAATTGCGGATTGAAATGATAAATATCCGTATCACTTGACCATAGGATAGAAAATTTTAAACAGACACCGTCAGTCTATATATATAAATATTTTGAAAATGATTTCTATGGTTTGGATAGGATACAGTTTAATAAATAGTAATTTTTGATATTATATAAATATTATTTTATATATACATATGTAGTTAAATTATTGAATTTAAGCTATGCATAAATTTGTTAAATAAAATAAATAAGTTGAATAATGGAGTTTGATTATTTTATATTATATGGTTAAGTACATGTTTAAGATATTGTATATACATAGAGTTTTAATGATTTAAATCAATTAAGATTGGAAGGTAAATTAGAAATTTATTTGACATTGAGCTTATTTAAGAATTAAACTCCATAAGTTGAGGTAGAACATATTTACTTGAAATTTTAAAGGGTATGATATTTATAACTTAATTTTTATTCAAGATGAATTAAATGAATATTTCTAGTATAAATAAATTGAAGGAAATATTTAGTTATAGGTAATTTGAGTTATATTTATATGATTATGGATTTATTTTGCAAATATCTCAAAACTAAATAATAGGACATTGAATTGTTGAATAGTAATTTCCAACCTTAGTTTTGAAATTGTTTAATACTCAAAGTTTGAAATATATTGAAATTGAAGAGGTTTATTGAAAACTGAAAGTGAATTTAAATTTATGGATTTAGACTTAATTTAAAGAGAATAAAATTGTAAAGTCGTGGAAATTATTTTACTTTATAAAGTAATTTTAAATTCAAACCAATTTGTTTTATATACCGTTCGAATATCCAAACCATTTAAGTTTTGGAAGTTATGGTTTTATGGCTATGGATTTCGAAGTATTATGTTTTGAAAATTATAATTCAAATGTTTGTTTCGAGATATTATAAATTTTAAAATGGTATGGTTTTAGAAAAAGATATATTTGAGCATGATATCATATTAATTTGGTTTTTAAAAGAGGAAGTGATACCGTAATTATATGGTTTTGAAATGGATATTTTATTCTGGTCTTAAAGTATAAATTATTTTGAAAAGATCGCGGTGTTATAATAATGTTTGGTTGTTAAAGAGACTGGGATCGGAAGTTGTCATACTCTCTACCAACTCCAAAAACCACTTTAACAACCGTGTACGCGGTGGAGATTCCAGAATGTAGTAGGATGGTGAAGACGTTCTATTAAGGTATATACGTGGACCCGACTCCCGTGAGTTGGCATAAGGTGGCTAAAACAAAAGCGATTCTCGGGCCAAGAAGGTAGCACCTTTTATAGGACACATCCCTTCGATACTATACTCTGACTTTGGATTGATTCGGTGGCCACTTTTACTTTTGATTTTGGGGGCGTTTGTTCGAGGTGGGCGGTAATAGCTGCTACGCGTTTCCACCAGCCCGGATAGCAATTGGTATATCTACCCTGACATTGCCTTGTTGTGCCGTGTCACCTACCATACTGAGCCTTTACTACGAGTTTCTATTTGTGTCGTACCTATGGAATATCCTCTGGTAGCCTCCCGATCAAGAGGTATTACGGTACTGTATAGACTATTGGCATTATTACGTGTTAAGGTGGAAAACGTAAAGCCTTAACGCTATTTAAAAGTAAGTTTATTTTACTATAGACATTATTATAATAGCGAAATATTACTACATAGTAAATAGTTTAACGGATCCTCAAGAGGTGCGAATCCCGAGCATCTCTTAAGTTACTGCACTCACGTTAGACACTGGATAGGAGATGTCAAACCACGTAAACATCTCCGATGCCGTTACACTCATATTTATTTCAGTTGATTTAACTTACATAAGATCTTTTAGTTTTGACTCAAATGTTTTGTCTTTTCAATTCGCTCGGGTCAGTCCGAGCGTTTCACGATTTGAAGATTTTATTCTGGAGGACAAAGACGAAGATTTATAGTACTATTATCTACTATATTACTCCACTACACCATTTAATTCCGCTGCATTAATTATTATTCTCTGGTATGTGTACTCTGCTATGTATTGTATAAGTAAAATTGAATATTTTGTAAACAGCTTCATGAACTGTATATTTGATTGTCATATTTTATCGTTCCGCTGTAAGATTCTATTTTGTTTTTTTCTTTCTCTACTTTTTCTTATTTACCCCATAACAAGCCGCCCTTTTGTATGGCTTAAGTCTAACGTGTGTGGTTTATCGTCGATTTAAACCGTGCGTGAAGGCGGGTCATTACATCTGGTATCAGAGCTTTGGTTTAGCGATAAACCTTAGCTTTGTGGGGTCTGACTCTTTACTAATAGGGTAGTAGTACCCTATGGTGAGTCGCTGAGTGTATATATATAAGAGAGCGTATTTGTTAGTGTTATAAAAAGGTTTTAATATTGTGTTAATTTGTTCCATTTTGTATTTATAAATTCTAGTTGGTGCATGGGACGCTATGACATCAATAGGGATTTCTAAACACTTAATAGGACAGATCGACATAATATTTGGTTTTAATATAGGTGAATGAAATAATTTTCCCTATTATATTTTCTATATATATAGTAAATTTTTATATAAAGGTTATATTGGTTGTTAGGTAATGAAGTTTATAAATAATAGTTGAAATGAGAATGAAAACAAAATAAATGAAAATTGGGAATTTAGAACTTAAGTCTCGGAGTTTTGAAATTTCTTTCAATGATTTTGGAATATAATAATAATATTATTTAGAAGTATTTGCTGATATAAATATTTCAATATAATTTGAAAGAATTGTTTTAAAGAAGATTTTGGAAAAAAATAAGTTCTGTACTTCCTTCTCTGTCGCTGGACAAAAATTTCGGTGATGGCGGCCGCATCATCGACATTCATTTTCGAGTTTTGAAGTGGGAAGGCCATTGTAGTAGTTTTACTACAGATTCATTTTTGATAAACAAATATAAATTTAAATTGTTTTAAATATAATTAAATATATAAGTTGTAAGGATATACATTTATCTATTATTTTAAATGATTTTTAATAAAAACTCGGTATTTAAATTCTTAAGTTTCCGATAATTAATAGTTCGAGTATAGTAGTGAAACGGAATAAAACAATAGATAATTAGAGACTTTAATTAAAATAAGAAATGTAATTCTAGGTTATGAATGAAATTTAAGGAAAGTTGAAACTGTAACCTATGAAACAAAGAATAATATTATTGAACATTTAGTAATTTTAAAGAAATTGAAATTAACTTATGTAACTTCTATTACATCCTTAAAAGCATGTATATAACTTACCAACTATAAAAAGTTAGAATGTTAAAGGAAATTGAAATGGATATTATACAAGTAATAAACTTAAGGAAATAGGAAGTAAGTATTGAAAGCATAAGATTGTACACTTAAGTGAATGAATTAATATGCAAAGAAGTTGAATTAAAGATGGATACTATAAATAAATGAAAATTATAAGAAAATATAAGTAAGAAATTTAAACTTAAGTAATGAAAAAAATGAAGGTAAATATTAATTGAACAAAAAGGAAATCAAACAATAAATGCTATGAAATGAAATCTAAAAGAATGAACTTGATCTGTTGTTTGAAATCGTTGTTTGTTGGTTTATGGTTGCTTGAGGAAGGATACTTTAAACTTGTTTGGATGTATGAATAATCTATTTAGTTTCACCTAAGACTGTTGAGTGAAGGGTAGACTTGGTAGCTTATTTTTCCTTCCGTACAATTTAAAGTTTGAACCCGAACAACTATTTGTTGTATTTGATATGAATGAATGATTGAATTGTGTTGATTTTGTAGGCCGTGTTGCAATTGATTTTTGTTGTATTGATTGTTGTTTGTGGGTGAAACAACCTTAAATATTTCATTTTATATAATTGTTAACCTTTTGAATTATATAAGTGAAATACAGATTATGGAAGCAATTGCTACTGCTTTTGGTTTCATAAAATAAGCGTAAATTGCCCGACAAATAGGTACGTTCTCGGATTATGGTTTATAGCGCTATTATATTATTTTTCCCATGTGGGATCTATATTATTTTGGAAAATATATGTTATATATTGTTATATTTTGATATTATATTTTCTTCCAAGCCTCTCCGTACAAAGGAGACTCTGTCGAAATTTTCCGTAAATTTTGGACTTAGAAAATATTTTGAAAATGTTTCCAAACCTTTTTATTTGAATATAAAAGATTTAATTGTTTATAAATCTATATAT
This sequence comes from Allium cepa, assembly GCA_030765085.1. Taxonomy (NCBI): domain Eukaryota; kingdom Viridiplantae; phylum Streptophyta; class Magnoliopsida; order Asparagales; family Amaryllidaceae; genus Allium; species Allium cepa. The sequence continues at coordinate 243,552,862 of CM060944.1, forward strand.
TTTATTTAATTTATCAAATTCTGTAAACTTATTGTTATGAATATAATAATATATATATCGATTCATAAGTTCCTCTTTTTTCTTCTTTTCCTTTTCGGGGACGAAAAGTTTTGAGTGGGGGAGAGTGTAACGACCCATAAATTTTTAATAATTAAATTTGTTATTTTAATTAAAATTGAGTAATTAAATTTAGAAGGAAACAAAATTTTTGTAATTTATAATGAAGCAAAAGTTAAAAAAGGTAATGTAAATGGTAAATCACTTAAGACTTTGTGATTTAATATTTGGAGAAATAAAATTTGGGTAACTCATTAATGAAGTAATAAGTGAATTAAAACGTAACAATGCTAATTATGGTAAATAATTAATAGGTCGAATGAAATGACAATTAATGAATTTATTTAAATTAGTAAAGTTATAACGGAATTATTGTATATATATGTGAATGTAAATTTAAAATAGAAACGTAGATTTATTATAAGGTATTAATTGATGTAATAGAAAGCGTGAGGCCAAATAGGTAAATTCATTAAGGATATTAATTGTAATTGGAAGTAAGCTAATAAATAATTAATTTAGCGCAACCCTAATTAATGGAAATAACTTTAAGGTCATAATTTCGTGTATTCAGTAAATTTGGAAAATAAATTTCAGTAAATGTAATAAAGTATTTGGAATGTATATTGTTTCCATAGGATAATATAAAGAAATGAAAACTTGCGACCTATGTTTGGAATAATGACCAAATTAAGTGAAATAGTGTTAATGTAAGTAAATTGGTAACAAATTGAATGGATTCCCATGATTTATTGGAAATTTTATATGTTACAACTTGGTTATGAATTCAATATAAGGTTAGTGAATGGAAATATTATAATCTGTCAATAAACGTAATAATGCAGTGTTAATGGTAATTAATTAGTGCTATATATGGAATTATAACCTGGGGTGGTAAGTAATAAACTTATAAATGAAAGAAAAGTAAATAGGTGACCATTTATATATGTTATTTATTCATTTAGTATGTTAAATAAAATTTGAAAATAAGATTTCAATTAAGGGAAATTAAGTAGTACGTTAATTGGAAATAAATTTTAATAAATATTACATTAATGTGAAATGTAATACATATGGTTAGGGGTTGTCAAATTTGGTAAACTAAGGTAATTATTAATAAATTGAATGAATTTCAATTCAATGGAAATAATGTAAATATATACTTAAGCTACAAATTGAATATATGAAAACAAATGTAAGCATTGAATTAAATTAATGAATTTAAATTATAATAAAGGGTCATCGAATAAAATCAATTTTCTGGAAGTAATTATAATATTTGTTTGAAGGAAATACACTTAGTTATTGGTAATTAAAGTTTAATGGTTACAGTTGTTATAAATTACCTATTTGTTTAGTTCATAGAATTTAATTTGAAAGAAATTGTAGCAATTGACTTAATTAGTGCAATCCCAATTTATTAAAGCAATTAGTAGGATAAGAAGAATGGAAATCAAAACTTTATTTATTTAAGTGAAATGGAAAATTCAATAATTGGATTTAATGGCAATTAAATGAAATTGAAATAGTTAATACGTTATTTGAAAGAGAGTTAATATGAGAAATTTATGTAATAGTTTTGAATCCAATATTTAATCCATCTATTTGACAGGAATGAATGCAATAATAATTAATTTATTTAACTAAATGGAATTTTGGGGATTTTATTTATAATTTGTGAATTTAATGAAATTGAGGATTTATAAATTAATTTTCTCTAAATTGACATTTATATTTGTTTAAATCATTGTAAATGTTTGATAAATATAAAGGTGATAAACTTGTCAATTTTAGAATTGAAATTTAAATTTGGATTTAATCAATTAATTATAAATTTATTTAATTAGTGTAAAAATAGCCATTTTGGCCACTGACTCGGATTTCGACGAAACTAGTTTCATCGGATCCGTAACGGTGAATTATTGTAGGATTTCAAGTTTCGTAGCGATCAGACTTATCGGTTGATCTACGGGCTCGAAACGCCTTGAAATAAATGAAATTAAAATCAATTGAAATCTATTTGAAAAATGTAGATTTTAGAATAATTTCTTCATACGATGGAATTTGGACTTGAAACTTGTTCCATCGCGTTTAAAATATTTAAAAACATCTATTTTGACATATGGGTTGACCCAATTTCATTCCGGAGTCGAAACGGGCTTTTCGGGCCACCTTGGCGTTAGCGCGTAAATCTATCTTATCTATCCATTCAAATGTCAACCCTGCCTATATATATCCTGTTATAAACCCTAGTAGCCTCTGCTCCTCATTTCTATACCTACAGAAACTTTTGTGCTCCTCTTCCTCAGTGCCTGTAAACCCTAATTTATCCGATTCAAATTTCAATTCAAAAATCAACTTCAAAAATTCAAACTCCTCAGAAAAATTTGAAAAAATATATATATTGAAGCTCTCAATGAGCGTAATCTTTTGGTACTGTTCGTTTTTCGAATATATTCACCGGGTGCCCATAATTTGCCCATCAATTCTCGGCCGTCCATAGGCCATAGTTTCGTTGGACGGTAGATCGACATCCAGGCGAGCTGGTACTTGTGCGTAGAGGAGGTTGCGTGCTTGCAATCCATGCGGCTTGGTTGAGTCGTAGGCATTAGGGTTCACCGTAGTTGGTGTTCAAAAGACGTGGCGGTCGTTCGTTTCTGATGATCTAGGGGAGATGCGACTACAGGGAGAGGTCGGCATGAGGAAACTCGAGCAATGGTGGTGATGGATTATGGCCGTATTGCTTGAGGTAGCGGCGAAATTCCATTAGTTGTGGCGGCTAGGGTTTCGGCCTGGTAATGCTTTCGCGTGATCGATGGTAAAGAAGATGGTGACGTGGCTCGTACGCGTTTTTTTATTTTCCATCTTTATTTATTTTCAATTTTTAAATCATACTATTAACAGGCATAACTTTCACATACGCGGTTGTTTTCTTGCACGGTTTTTTGCATTGAGATTGTATCAGGATTTCGAACATTTTGACGCTGGTTTGGACGGATTTGGAGACTGTGAAAGTTTTGGGTTTAAATTGGATTTAAATTCAAAAGGTGAGTGTTTTAACCCACTCACAACTTCTAAAATTTCTTATGTTTGTTAAATTGATTTATGATGTGTTAAGAAATTAATTTAAAACTGTTTGGCATATTTTCAATCATCATCCCAGTTAAATTAAATTAATTTAATTAAATTGTTATTTATTTATTTATTGCATATAAACTGCGAGTTAAACAGTTAATTAAATTATTGTTGAATATAAACTACTAGTTAGTACATGTTGTTTATTATTCGTTATATATTGATGTATTGTTTGAATTGGATGATGATTTTGATGAATGGATGTATATTTTTCTGATGGATGAATGGATGTTTATTTATATCATCGTAAACTGCAAGTTGTTATGCATTTTATTGCATTCGGGATTGCGGTTTGAAGTGATACATAACCGTAAAATTTTATTTTTAAATTGCGGATTGAAATGATAAATATCCGTATCACTTGACCATAGGATAGAAAATTTTATACAGACACTATCGGTCTATATATATATATATTTCGAAAATGATTTCTATGGTTTGGATAGGATACGGTTTAATAAATAGTAATTTTTGATATTATATAAATATTATTTTGTATATACATATATAGTTAAATTATTGAATTTAAGCTATGTATAAATTTGTTAAATAAAATAAATAAGTTGAATAATGGAGTTTGATTATTTTAAATTATATGGTTAAGTACATGTTTAAAATATTGTATATATATAGAATTTTAATGATTTAAATCAATTAAGATTGGAAGGTAAATTGGAAATTTATTTGACATTGAGCTTATTTAAGAATTAAACTCCATAAGTTGAGGTAGAACTTATTTACTTGAAATTTTAAAGGGTATGATATTTATAACTGAATTTTATTCAAGATGAATTAAATGAATATTTCTAGTATAAATAAATTTAAGGAAATATTTGGTTATAGGTAATATGAGTTTTATTTAGATGATTATGGATTTATTTTGCAAATATTTCAAAATTAAATAATAGGACATTGAATTGTTGAATAGTAATTTCCAACCTTAGTTTTGAAATTGTTTAATACTCAAAGTTTGAAATATATTGAAATTGAAGCGGTTTATAGAAAATTGAAAGTGAATTTAAAATTTATGGATTTAGACTTAATTTAAAGAGAATAAAATTGTAAAGTCATGGAAATTATTTTACTTTATAAAGTAATTTTAAATTCAAACCATTTTGTGTTATATACTGTTTGAATATCCAAACCATTTATGTTTTGGAAGTTATGGTTTTGAAGCTATGGATTTCGAAGTATTATGTTTTGAAAAGTATAATTCAAATGTTTGTTTCGAGATATTATAAATTTTAAAGTGGTATGGTTTTAGAAAAAGATATATTTGAGCATGATATCATATTGATTTGGTTTTTAAAAGAGGAAGTGATATCGTAATTATATGGTTTTGAAATGGATATTTTATTCTGGTTTTTAAAGTATAAACTATTTTGAAAAGATCGCAGTGTTATAATAACGTTTGGTTGTTAAATAGATCGGGATCGGAAGTTGTCATACTCTCTACCAACTTCGAAAACCACTTTAACAACCGTGTACGCTGTGGAGATTCCAAAATGAAGTAGGATGGTGGTGACGTTCTATTAAGGTATATACGTGGACCCGACTCCCGTGAGATGGCACAAGGTGGCTAAAACAAGAGCGATTCTCGGGCCAAGAGGGTAGCACCTTTTATCGGACACATCCCTTCGATACTATACTCTGACTTTGGATTGATTCGGTGGCCACTTTTACTTTTTATTTTGGGGGTGTTTGTTCGAGGTGGTCGGTAGTAGCTGCTACGCGTTTCCACCAGCCCGGATAGCAATTGGTATATCTACCCTGGCATTGCCTAGTTGTGCCGTGTCATCTACCATACCGAGCCTTTACTACGAGTTTCTATTTGTGTCGTACCTATGGAGCATCCTCTGGTAGCCTCCTGATCAGGAGGTATTACGATACTGTATAGACTATTGGCATTATTACGTGTTAAGGTGGAAAATGTAAAGCCTTAACGCTATTTAAAAGTAAGTTTATTTTACTATAGACATTATTATAATAGCGAAATATTACTACATAGTAAATAGTTTAATGGATCCTTAGGAGATGTGAATCCCGAGCATCACTTAAGTTACTGCACTCACGTTAGACACTGGATAGGAGATGTCAAACCCCGTAAACATCTCCGACGCCGTTACACTCATATTTATTTCAGTTGATTTAACTTACATAAGATCTTTTAGTTCTGACTCGAGTGTTTTGTCTTTTCAATTCGCTCGGGTCAGTCCGAGCGTTTCAGGATTTGAAGATTTTATTCTGGAGGACAAAGACGAAGATTTGTAGTATTATTATCTACTATATTACTCCACTACACCATTTAATTCCGCTGCATTAATTATTATTCTCTGGTATGTGTACTCTGATATGTATTGTATAAGTAAAATCGAATATTTTGTAAACAGCTTCATGAACTGTATATTTGATTATTATATTTTATCGTTCCGCTGCAAGATTCTATTTTGTTTTTTTCCTTTCTCTACCTTTTCTTATTTACCCCATAACAATCTGCCCTTCTGTATGGTTTAAGTTTGACGTGTGTGGTTTATCGTCGATTTAAATCGTGCGTGAAGGCGGGTCGTTACAATGATCAACTTAAGGTTTTGACAAACCAAAGATAGATGGGTCGATCTTACGCTGGGATTCGACACTAAGATAGAATCGAAGATAACTAGGGGCCTAAGGCTTAGCTTATCCAGTAATGCACGATTAATGAATGAATGTGATGCACCGGTATCAAAAAGAGTTCTGATAGTAAATCGAGATAGAGATAACAACCTTCTAAACCGATCTGCTTTTCCTTCTCCTCAACATATGGTATAATACTAGTTAGAAACAACTTCCAATGCATATGCTTTCACCACCTGTCCTTCCTTATGCTGAGCTAGGTAGTTATTTCTGAAATGTCCAAACTATTGACATCCATAACACTTAATCTTTGAGATATCTATCTTGTAGTATTTAACAATGTGATCCTTCTTGTGACCCTTCTATACATGATAGCCTATTTCTTCCCCAACCCTCCTTGAGGTCCACCCTTGCACTTATTCTATTTCTGGTTACCTCTCTTTTTTGGCTCATCTTCCTTAATTAATACACTAAGTTCCCATCAATAGAGTTTAGTAGTGCTACTTTAACCAATCCTTCAAACGTTGCTCCAAAAGGTATTTAATTCAATGCTAGTTCCTTCAATGGAGAATTAAGGTCATTACCAAATTTCATCGCCTACTTTTTTAAAGTGTTGATCAACTCAAATCCAAATATTGCTAACTCATTAAACTGACTAACATACTCGTTCACCGTAGAATCTCCCTGCTTCATATGATTAAACCTTTCTAGTAGTAATTCTTTCTCTTCCTTGGAGAAAAACTTAACCTCAAACCTCCTTTTGAAGTCCTCTCAGGAGATGGTATTCTCATCCACTTCCGAAGTGATTACTCCCATCGATTTGTTACCTCTTCCTGAAGAAGCCATGCAACCAATTACATAATAGTAATGTCATTTAGGCCCAATAAGCTAAAAATATTCTCAAAAGAACTTAACCAAGCATTGGTTACCGAATAAGCTCGGTACCCATACAAGGATTTCCATCCAAACTTGAGACATCCCTACAAGGCTTAGGAAAGTCCACTATAGATGCCGACTGGACGAGAACTACCTATGGAGTGGTAGTAACATTAGGAACATGAGAAGTCTCATTTGAATTCTAACCAACTACTTGCACGTACCTTCAAAACTACATAGGGATGTTCACCTTAAGGATATCAATGGCATCAACCCAGTGCTAGTATCGGCTCTGGTCTCAACTCCACCAGGATTAGTATCGCTGGTCTATGTTCTAGTTGAGTTACTCATATTCAGCTATCTAAAGTGGAAAATGGGATTCATTACTACTCCTCAGATAGATATATTTTCTAAAACAAAAAAATATTTTCAAAATCATTTTATAAAGATTTTATATTGATTAACAAGAATTTTGAATATATATATATATATATATATATATATATATATATATTTGTGTCCAAAAACCTTGTTTTCCAAAAACTTATCTAACATTAATTTCGTCTACTCTAAAATCAAATATGTTTTGTTCTCAATTGACAAAATTAGTCTAGAGGGCCTGATGGATTCAACTCATTCTTCATTGTTTCTGCTTGGCCTATCATTCAAAAGGATTTCACCGAAGCGATAGAGAACTTCTTCAAGTCTAACAGAATGTTAAATAGGATCAATGTTACCACTATATGCCTCACTCATGGTGCATATCCCCAAAAAATGTCACTGATTTTAGACAACTATTGTAATATAGTGTACAAATGCATCTCCAAGTTGCTTACTTCCATAATGCAATCTGTTCTTCCTAGCTTAATGTCTTTCAATTAATTTGCTTATGTCTCTAGTAGATGCGTTGTTGACAATACTTATCTTCTCATGAGCTAATAAATGGTTACAATAGAAAGCATATTAGTCCAAGTTGTTGCATTAAATATAATATCAAGAAGGCATTTTGTACCACTTGATTGGAAGCCATTAGGTGTATTCTTGAGCTTATGAATTTTCCTGCTGCTTATATTTCATGTCAATGGCTATGTTAATGGTTGCTTCAAAGGTAGATGGGTTTGGAGCAGGGTGACGCATTGAGCTCCTACCTCTTTATAAATGTCACAGATGCCTTTCCTTAACACTGAGTCAATGGTTTCTTGTAAACTTCTTGAGGTTCACCCTAAGTGCAGGGATCCTGTTATAGTAAATTTGTGCTTTGCTGATGACTTTCTTGTCTTCACGAAGCCATCTGAACATTCCTTGAACAATTTATCCAGTGCTTTGGATAACTTCTTTCATGCTACTGGCCTACAAATTAATTACAACTAATCTGCAATCCTGATTGCCGAGATTAATTGTAAATTAAGGCCATCATTGGTCAGAGGGCCAATCTTCAACTTATGCAGGAAGAGATGTGCTAACCTTGGTATCCCTCTAATCTCTTCTAGAATTAAAAAAAACTTCATTGCCTTCCTCTTTTTGAAAAGATTACACTGAAACTTTCCTCTTTCCATAATAGATTCCTTTCTGATGCTGGAAAACTCATTATGATTAATGCCACTGTTTTCTCTATGCATGCTTATTATTCTAGAGTTTTCCCTGAGATAAGATCGAGAAAGATTGACAAAGCTTATTCTCACTTCTTATAGGCTGGTTCTCCTTTCAGTAGAAAGCCTCAGCCCATAGCCTTTAACAAGCTTAAGCAACCTTATAAAGAGGGAAGGATAGCAGTTAAATGCTTTATCACCTAGAACACTACTGCTACGACAGCTCATATTAGTTCTTTATTCTATAGTAGAGAGAGTTTATGGAGCTTATGGACTCGTAAACATTTGATTGGAAGCAAGTACTTTGGACATTGGAAAAGAAACCTTTCTCTAGCTGGCTTTGGTAATCTATATTGTCTTGGAGTGATAAAGATTTACATTTGGTTCAGTGGTCATTTTCTTGTTCTAAAAAATTAATTTTTTGAAATTCTCCTTGGGTTCAGTTAGGATGTATTCTAAGCAAACTCCTCACTCATTAACAAATTGCTCAATTTGATATCCCTTCAAATGCAAGGGTTTCTAATTATGTTATTGATAATGTGGTATCCCTTCCTAACTCTAATAACCCTATCATCAATGATTTATGGGGTAGAATTTACATGTTGCATTTTACTAGTAATGATAATAATGATCTGCTATGGGGAAAAATGAGAACAGGGCACTCCATGAAGCTTGTGCACAATGAATTGGAAAACTCTCATTGCATTATTCCTTGGCCCTCTATAGTATGGGACAAGTGTAGAATATGCTAGTATATGATTTTTGTATGATGATAATAAACATATATATATATATATATATATTCGATTAAATATATTTGTTATTGTACTATTTTATTTTTCACATAGTTAAATAAGTATTTATTGAATAAAGTAAATAACATAAAATTCATATTCAAATAAATTTTATTCAAACAAATATTTTATTACAATTTTGATTAGTACAAATTTGAGCTCTCACTACATACATACATTTTTAATACAATACAATTTCGATTACATCATAAATTTCACTTTACAATGTTCACCTCACTACATATCACCAATTCAATCGTATTTGTTCTTCAACTCTATTTCAATTTGTATCCAGCATGTGAATTATCTGTAAAATAAACACTGACGCAGTATAATTGAGAAGAAATATTTTGCGGTGTACAAGTAAAGTGTGCATTTTTGAAAATTTTATTTGCCTCAGTTATTTGGTTGTTCGTTATCGTATTCTTTTAAATCATCATACACGAACAACTAGTGGCATACACAGTGTACCACTGTACATGCCGTAAGGCCGTGCACACCGATATAAACTTGCTTGTTAAAATCGTAGGGATAGGTGAGCACATGGTCAAACCCAACCAAATGGTGGATTCAACTCAGATGTGACACAAAAACATCATAGGATGGTCAAGTACGAGATTCAAATGGTCAACCAACATGAAGAAAATTTCAACACAATGGCCAGACTCAAATGTAGACAAACAGCCCAAAAGTGAACTAGTACAACAAGATATATACTCAAATGTATCATGACTATCAATGGTACAAGAAACAAAACCAGATCAGTCGAAGCAAACAATGTACACCAGACACAACTCGCCCATAGTCACTGGACAACCAACTCAATAAGCTACAACATGAACATGACTTCAAAATGAAACAAATGAAACATTCACCACACTAGGAGTTCATAAATGAAGCAGTGGAATAGTACTGGTGCAAAGAAACATGAAGCAATACAATGACTTCAATGCAGATCATATGCAACAAGACCATGCAGTTGCCATACCAAAATAGACGTGGTCATACAACACAGTAGTCGAGTTGCAAACTCCAACCAAACAAATACAAATACAAATGTAATTAGATTTCAATGAGACAAACTGGAAATGCTCATGAAAGATAACAAAGCAATTGGACATGTATGCAACCATACATAAACAACAATAAATCAGAACTTCAAGAATCAGACTTCAATCATAAAACAAAATCAAACCAGGACCACTTCAAATGGAATAGTCCAGTTAGAACAATGCAATTGAACCAAACCGGACTTCAAAAGGCCAACAAGACCAGAATCACTTCAATTGGAACAAGACAACCAAAAGACAACATGAATTCAAAATGAGCTGACAAAATGCAAACAGCAATACAAAGAAATCAAACAAGGTCATGTATAAGCAAGGCTGGTCAAGGCAATGCTCAAAGCCACACAGTAGTGATGACACAAGTGCACCATACCAGGGCAGTGCAAAGTGCAAAGCAACTCAACATTTCAATCAACCCATTTGGACATCAAGACATGTACAGTGAACACCTACAACATGGATTCAAATCAAAAAAGTGAGGCAAAAACATAACATTGAATAAGAGATCACAATACAAGCTTGGATTAGTTGAACATGGTAACATGAGCATGCACCAATCATACACTCACAAACACACATGTATACATATATGCATATATATGTATACACATATTCAGTTCAAAGAACAAAGTCAACATGAATACATATCATTTTAACTCGAGTATACATGAAGTATCAACTAGCATAGGGGATAAAGCATAGGCATCACAACACACACACACACACAGATATATATATATATATATATACATGGTAATGCACATACAAGTGAACATGAAACTATCAATAGCAGTTTAATGCACAAGCATGTGGTATGGCAAAATAGTGGTAGTAATCAAGTGTAGGCAAGCATGCATATATACATGCGTGAACACACATGTATACATAAATACATACATACATACATACGTACGTACATACATACATACATACATACATACATACATATATATACATGCAGTGACAACAAACATGAATACAGAAGACTCAAATGAAACGGAGGTAACAATAAATGGAACAGTGACTACAGTTCATAATTAAACCAGACCGGAAATGTGCATCCAATATGAAAATTTCAAAATATCAACACTAACATGAAGTGCAGTGAAAATTCGAGATATATATAGTCGGAGTAACAAAACAAGGGAGAAGTTCAAATAAAGTCACAATGTAGGAAGAGGATCTCAACACAATGTAGGATCAAGTACACCACAAATGCTTGATATGCAAGACTTTATGAGGGCTTTAAGGGATGGAGTAGGGCAGAGACTTGAGAATCCACATGAGGAACTTTCCAAACTATTAAAGACTTATACCAATTTAGGAGGCAAGAGCTTTGAAGGGACTGAAAATGTGATGGAAATTCAAACATGGTTGAGAACACTGGATAGAATTTTCAATGACATGCAGTTGGATGATCAAAGGAAGAGGCAAGTGGCCTCAAGACAACTGAAAGGTGTGGCTTTAAGTTGGTGGGAGGTAGTCATAGCTGTGAGGATTGAGAATGAAATCACTTGGAATCAATTCAAGGAGATGTTGGAAGCTAGATTTGTTCCAGCATCATCCAAGACTCTACTGCTTGAAGAATTCATCAGACTTAGGCAGGGAACTTTTAATGTGACTGAATATACTCATAGGTTTGAAGGCTTGTCTAAGTATGGAGCTATGCTTGTGGCTGATGAGGCATCAAAGAATGATAGGTATATTAAGGGTTTAAATCCAGGGCTTAGTAGGGCCATGTTGCCATATGTAGATAAAACTTTTGATCAGGTCATTGATCTGGCCTTAAAATTTGAGCAACATGACAAGGAAAGGGAGAAGTATAGGAGTTTTAAGAATAACAACAATAAGAAGAATAAGGGAAGATATCACCCCTATGACAAGAGGAAGGAGGAGATGGAAAGTAAGAAAACTAATGATACTAAGACCACTGATACAAAAAGGAAAATAACATGTAATCATTGTGGAAAAGAAGGACATATCAAACCAAGGTGCCCAGAATTGAAGGGAGGAGCTTTCAAGTGCTATCTATGTGGAAAGGAGGGACATATCAAGAGAAACTGCCCTGAGTATAAACAGCAAGGGAAGCTAGCAAGTTTGGAGAGCAAGGGCAAATCCACAGTAGAGACTATTGCAGAAAATCATGGTCAAGTAGAAGGTACCTTATTTATTTGTACCTTACCTATATCAGTAGTGTATGATACAGGGGCAACACATTCTATGATTTCCCATGAATTAGTTGCATTGCTTAAATTAAATTGCATATTGGTTGAAACTCCTTTGTTAGTGCAAAGCCCATTGGGAAGTTCTAGTGTTTTAAACATGATTTGTGTGGATGTGGGATTAAACATAGGAGGAAATGTTTTTATTTCCAATTTATATGTTTTAAATTACCCAAATATAGGTGTTATATTGGGTGTAGACTGGTTAAGGCAATACAAAGCCATAATTAATTTAGACTCATCCACCATATCATTACAAAATTCTAGAGGTCAAAGAATCACAATTTTGTGTGAAGCAGCTAAAGAAAGAAAATTATATCACTTGATTGACTTAAATAAGGATTCCAGTGAGCCTTCTATTGAAGAAATCCCCATAATTAACAAATACATAGATGTGTTTGGAGAAGTTGAGGGGGTTCCACACCACAGACCAGTGGAATTTCAGATTAGTCTGATACCAGGAGCAAGTCCAATTATTAAGAAACCCACTAGGATGGGGCCAAATGAGTTGAAGGAATTAAAGAAACAGCTAGAAGAGTTGGAAAGCAAAGGATTTATAAGACCAAGTAACTCTTGCTGGGGTGCTCCAGTAGTATTTGTAAAGAAACATGATGGTACTTTAAGAATGTGCATAGATTACAGGGAGTTAAACAAAGTCACTATCAAGAACAAGTACCCCTTACCTAGAATTGATGATCTTTTTGATCAACTTAGTGGAGCAAAAATATTTTCTAGGTTAGACTTGGCATCTGGATTCCATCAGATGAAGGTTGAAGACTCAAGTGTTAAGTATACAGCCTTTAACACTAGGTATGGTTTATATGAGTTTCTTGTCATGCCATTTGGGTTGACAAATGCCCCATCATATTTTGTAGACTTAATGAATAGGATATTCAGGGATTATTTAGACAAGTTTGTATTGATTTTTATTGATGATATTTTGATTTATTCTAGAACAGTAGAGGAACATGAAAATCACTTACACCTTGTTTTGTCAAGATTAAGAGAAAAAGATTTAAAAGCCAAATTTTCTAAGTGTGCATTTTGGAAAGAAGAGGTGCATTTCCTTGGGCATGTTGTATCTGCCAAAGGCATTTCAGTGAACCCCAATAAAATTGTGGCTATCCAAGCATGGAAAAGGCCAAGCACAGTGGGAGAAGTTAGGTCATTTATGGGAATGGCAGGGTATTATAGAAGATTTATAAAAGATTTTTCTAAGATGTCATCACCTCTTACCAACCTAACTAGAAAGAACCAACCCTTTAGATGGACTGAGAAATGTGAACAAGCCTTTAGTAAAATCAAAGAGGCTTTAGTCAATGCACCAGTGTTGAGAGTACCAGAAGGAAATGAGGATTTGATTGTTTATACTGATGCAAGTGGCTCTGGGCTAGGAGCTGTATTGATGCAGCAAGACCAAGTTATAGCCTATGCATCAAGGCAACTGAAGCCGCATGAATCAAAGTATGCAACCCATGATCTTGAATTGGCAGCAGTGGTATATGCACTAAAGCTCTGGAGACATTATCTTCTAGGTGCAAAGTTCATTTTATACACTGACCATAAGGCATTGAAATATCTTTTTTCACAAAAAGATCTGAATATGAGGCAACATAGATGGGTTGAATTTTTAGCAGCATATGATTTAGACATACTTTATACTCCAGGAAAAGCTAATAAGGTTGCAGATGCTTTGAGCAGGCAGCACGCAAAAGTAGCCATGTTAATGATAGAAGAGTTTAAAAATTTATCCCTACTTACTGATTTGGAAATTGAGGAAGACAATGAGGTAAACATGGAGATGATTGAAGAAGGGAAAAAGGGAAAATTAAGTTTGATAACTTTGCAATCAGATTTAATTTTGAAAGTGGGAAAAATGCAAGAGGAAGATCCAGATTTGTTAGAAAAGAAATCTCTAATAGAAAAAGGAGAAGAAGTACCAAACTACCACATTGATAAGAATGGTTACTTAAGGAATAAGAGTAAGATATGTGTTCCAAAGAATATAGGATTGAAGGAAGAGATACTTAATAAATATCATAGAAGCAAGTATTCTATACACCCAGGTAGCACCAAGATGTACCAAAACTTGAAGAGGGATTATTGGTGGACAGGGATGAAAGCTGATGTGGCCAAATATGTTGCAAAGTGTATGACTTGCCAACAAGTCAAAGCAGAAACCCAAAGACCCTCAGGCCTATTACAACCTCTAAGTATACCACAGTGGAAGTGGGAAGATATATCTATGGATTTCATAGATGGTCTGCCTAGATCAAAGAGAGGAAATACAAGCATTTGGGTAGTAGTGGATAGATTGACCAAAGTGGCACATTTTATACCAGTAAAGGCAGAAAGAAATGCCCCTAAACTAGCTCAGATATTCATGAAAGAAGTAGTAAGGTTGCATGGAATCCCTAAAACTATAGTGAGTGATAGGGACACAATCTTTACCTCCAGATTTTGGAAGAGCTTTCAAAAAGCCATAGGGAGTGAATTATGCTTGAGTACAGCATACCACCCCCAATCAGATGGTCAAACTGAAGTGATAAATAAGGTTTTGGAGGATTTATTGAGGGCATGTATATTAGACTTTGGAGGTAATTGGGAAGATCACCTCCATTTGGCTGAATTTACATATAACAATAGTTATCAAAGCACCATAGGCATGGCACCATTTGAAGCCTTGTATGGAAAACCATGTTTGTCACCAATATGTTGGGTTGAAGCAGGAGAAAAGGCTGTCTTAGGGCCTGAATATATAAAAGAGACCACAGAGAAAATTGAACTGGTGAGGAGAAGAATGGCAGCAGCTCAAGATAGGCAAAAGAAGTTTGCAGATAAAAAGAGAAAGCAGGTAGAATATGAAGTTGGTGATTATGTTTTCATCAAAGTTTCACCTATGAAGAAGGTGTTAAGATTTGGCAAGCAAGGAAAACTTACCCCAAGATATGTTGGACCTTACAAGATTTTGGAAAGAATAGGTTCATTAGCATATAGGCTAGAGCTGCCTGAAGAGATGAGTGCAATGCACAATGTATTCCATGTATCACAACTTAGAAGATGGGTACATGAAAAAGAAGAGATTTTAGAGAAACCCACTCAGGTTCAAATAAATTCTGATTTGGTCTATGAGAAAGAACCCATGGGGATTTTGGCTAAAGAGGAAAAAAAGTTGAGGAACAAAACTTTAAAATTGGTAAAGGTTCAATGGAGCCTAGACCCTAAGGACTGTACATGGGAATTGGAGGATAAAATAAAGATGGATTACCCTAAACTTTTTGTAGTGGAAGGTAAAAACTAAATTCCTAAAAGTTTAATATGTATGGTTGTTTTGACTGAATTGTTTGCTTATGCAATGTCTGATAGATTTTAGGAGAATCTAGAAATATAAAAAAAAAAATGAATGAGAAAATTGTGAGGACACAATTCCTAAAAAGGTGGGGTGATTGTAATGCCCCAGAAATTCATAGAATCTTATTTGGTTGAATTTTGAAAATATATGAATTCATTTGTATAAGAATACATGAAAAAAAAAATAAAGTGTTCAAGTGTGTGCACACTGATATGGCACAAGAAAGAACTCCAAATCCACTGAAATCAAAACAAGAATTAAAAAGTATTACAAACATAATTTTGTGATATGGATATTTGATCTCTGGAATTATATGAATCATCCAAGAAAATAAGGAAAAGTAAGTTTTGTTTTGAATCAGTAAACATATTTTATTTAAACCCAGAAAAGAAAATATTACAGGGATTTAAAAGCCTGTATGCACATATAGGTGCATATCTTTCTGAAATTAAGGAGGAGTTAAATAAGCCTAGATAGGATATGTATGCAAATGTACATTTCTGTAAGAATAGAAAATGTTAAAAAGAAATAAGCAAGTAAAAGAAAACTGTAATACTAAAATGGCAAAAGACAAATTGCAAGCAGAATAATTGCTTTAGGCAGAAATAGAAAGGAGGATTTCTAGAAAATAAACAAGTGACAATGTCACACAATTTTCATGACTTGGTAAGAATAGGATATATTTTGAAAAGGTAAAGAAAAAAATATAAGGGAAAGTAAGCACCACATATGGCCGGGGTATCAAAAGTGAAAATGAACAAATCTGAAATGCAAAATGCATGAGTCTTGGCCAGGGTAGGAATGGGATTTTACAATGATAAACCCTAGAAAACTTCTCTTATAAATTCAAGTATAAACCAGAAAAGAATCATTTTGCTACCCAAAACATTTAAGAAAACAAAGAGGAAAATATTTGCAAGCAGAAAAGCAAGTTTTAAAAGGTTTTCTTTCTGATTTAAGCAGGAGAAGCATTTTTCTGTGAGTAATCTCACTAATCCATGGCATTAAGTCCTGTTATGAGGCAGCCTAGCTTATGCTAATTTTTCTGCATATTTTGGATTTTATTACTATGGTTTTAATGGATGCTTTAATGGGTGTTTCTAAATGCTTTTAGTTTTGATAGTGAGTATTATGCTCTGATTGTTTATACCCAGAAATGTTATAGTATGAAAATGTAATAGTAAATAGAGAATGCTTGTAGCTGGTTTAGTTATGGCATGACAAACATATGTATATGAGTTGCATTACACTTGTGTAAGTGCTGAGGCTCAAATGAAAGATTCAAGGTTGCAATGGAAATTCCTAATGTGCTGAACCTTTGATCAAATAGAAAACCATGGGCCAGAAATCTTGTTTAAGCTAGATCTTGAATTTAGTTCAAACATGGTTGCTTGTGAAACAATAATAACCCACATGCCTAGTCTTTATTCCCAGTTACAAATATTCTTGTATTTTCTTTTAAACCAGAATACTTGTAGATATGAATTCCCTGGATATGAAAGTTAGCTTGTTCTGGAATTATGCTTGAGAGCTCTATATAATGTTTCATGTACACTGTGATTCAGTCACCTAGCTATCTCATGATAGGATCAAACATGAACACTTAGTAAATAAACAAAGGATTGTGAGCCAAGAGAACTGCTGGAATGCTTGTTGTATTTAAAGTATGCAAGTTGACACATGGTTTGTTTAAGCCCTGAGATCTTTGTGCAATATTGTGAATTATTTTATTGCAATGTGTCCCCATGATTCCTTATGGCAGATGAGGCTAGGAAGAAATTTGGTAAATGCAATCTATACAAAATGTTTAGGTCTTACTTAATTACTTAATATCATGGAATTTTTGATGATGCTCATACCAGATCTTGTATCTGACCCTTGTTTGCTTATGGCAACTGGGGTGTCTCATTTAAAATGGGGCAGCCCTTAATGCTTTTTCAGGGAATGCTGGCTCTAAATAGGAAGCTGCTATGGCTAATGAGAATGATTGGATAAGCATGCTAAACTAGAGTTAAATAAGAACTTAGAATGAGATATTTGCATGTAATCTGGAAAATTTGATAGTTCTGTTTAGGCTGTTATGCAAAACCTTGAAAGTTTGGAATTATTCAGTTATTTTAAATGAATCTAGTGATGTATTAAGTAGGAAGAACTTGCAAGAGATATGTGTTATGTTATTTCTGTTTTCTGGTTTGGTATGTATTAAGAATATTGAAGTTAAGCTGAATTGATTATCTATTTGCTAAAGTTGTTTTGATTAAAGGAAAAACTGGATTTTATAAGTATGATCACTTTATGATGGTTTTAGTTAATCCTAAATCTTTTCAAAAGATAGATATATAGGAAATTATATTGGGAAAATCCAGAAAGAATTATAACTGTTACACTTTCATGTCTTGATACTGAAACTTGTCCAAATGCAAGTAAAAGAATGGTTTCTTTAACCAAACAGTTAGACCATAGGTCAGGCCACATACACACTTTAAAAAAAAATGGAGCTAGGAACCATTTGAACCCAGTTTTTCTGGAAAATGAACAAAAACATAGACATGTACCTGTATATCTGTGTACATGTTGATATTTTAGGCAACAAAATAAATACAAATTCCTAGAAAAGTAGTAGGAATGGGTTTTGAAAATAATAAAGCAAGAAATATTGTTTTGTATGTTAGATTATAGGCAAAACTTAAGTGTATATGTATAGAGATAGGCAGGTATCAGATTTTAAAACCCTGCAGGAAAAAAAAAAAGAAGAAAGCAAAAATTGAGTTTGAACTGACCAGCATAGTACTTGAACTCGTGACCTCTCATGTGTAAGTTAGGCGCGTTTCCATTACGCCTAGATGTTGCTTGTGTTCACTTAGGATCCACTTTCTTTTAGCTTGAGTTTGAAACTATGCAGATTTTAACACAAACATCCATATTAAAAAGCTTTCTTCCACTAGATTATTACTTAATCATTCCTTAATTAGAATAACAGACCAAAGTACATGTTTACAGTGGATTCTATGGTCAATAATCAGAATGTGAAAATAAATCTTTTATTAGGGAATTATCACATTTTAATAGATTTAAAAAGATTTCTACTTCCCTATTATTATTATGCTCTGATTCTAGTAGGATATAACATAGATATCTTCATATATGTATGTTAGGAAAGATTTAGATTTAAAACAATATTTTTATATTGAGAAAGATCCTGGATAATATGAGAATAGGTAAGGATGACCCTAGGTAGTCTTAGTTAAGTATGTAAGCAAAAAAAAAAAAAATTTTTGCTTAAGAATTAGGGTCATTCCAATTATCTACTATTATCTGTGCTACAATTATTATATTTATTTTCACATTATTTTTATTATTATTAGTATCACCCTATTAACCTCCCCTCTAGGGTGAAATCGATCCTACAGGTGGTATCAGAGCTAGGAACAAAAACCATTTTTTATTTTAAAATTTTGATTTTTCAAAAACTAATTTTTGTTTTAAAAATTTGACTTTTAAATGGCTTCTTTTAATAATGCTTTTGCTGAGGGTCAGTCCATAGTTGGACCACCCATGTTCAATAGTGAATATGCTTATTGGAAAAATAGAATGAAAATTTTTCAGAAAACCACATATGCATGGAATATTGTTGAGATGGGATACAAGACACCAACTATAGTTGTAGATAATTAAGAAATTGAAAAACCGATGGATCAATGGACTGATCTTGAAAATAAACTACAGAATGCTGACGCTAAAGCTAAGTATTCTATTATTTGTTCACTAGATCAAATTGAATTTAATCGTGTCTCCCATTTTCTAACTGCGCAGGAAATTTGGCACACACTTGAAGTGACTTTTGAAGGAACCTCCCAAGTCGACGAATCTTGGCTTGCCGTGCTCAATAGCTAATACGAAAACTTCAACATGGAAAAGGATGAAAGTGTCAAGGAAATGTATGGACAAATTTCTAATCTTGTATACAAATCAAAAGCTCTCAGAAACCCATTCACGGATGTGGAAATAGTTCGAAAAATTCTCAGAGTTCTATCATGAAATTTTGAAGCCAAAGTCACTACTATTCAAGAAACGAAGAATTTGAAACAGATTAAAGTCGAAGAACTTATCGGAAATCTCACCACCTATGAGCTAGAAATCAAATTCGAGGAAGAAGTGAAGGAGGTGATACTCAAAAGAAATCAATAGCTCTCAAAGGAACAAAGAAAAGTGAAGATGACGACGACTATGATAGAGCAACTGAACTGGCACTATTAATAAGGAGATTCAAAAGGTGGAACCACAAATACTGAAATATTGCTCTAAATCAATAGTCGAAAAGAAAAATAGTCAAAGCACAAGACAACTCAGAAGAGTAGGATATCATATGTCACTAGTGCAACGAACCCGGTCATATCAAGCCCAATTGTCCTCGGAATCAACTTAGCCAAGGAAAGAAACCGAAAAGGAGAAGTTTTGCGGCTACTCGGGATAAAACCGATGAAACTAATAAAAGCACTAGCAGTGACAGTGAAAAATAAATTTGTGTCTTCAAGGAGAAACAAATGATAGTGATGATGACAAGCCGAGCGAGGTATCAAAACTTACTCATTCAGAATTACTTATATATTCTCATGAAGTAAATGGCTGTTTTGAAAGAATTAGGGAGAAGTACGCTAAAATTGAATCACAAAGAGATAGTTTGATAGAATTAAATAAATAGCTTGATCAATTGGTTAAAAACTATCAAAATAAGAGCCTTAAGTGTGATAAGTGTCCATCATTCGAAGAAGAAATTAAAAAATTAGAAATTAATATTAAATCACTTGAAAATGAAATTCTGATTTTGAAATAAAGTGAAAATGCCAGGAGAGAAAATTCTGTTAAAAAGTGCACTTTATTATTGAATGAAAATGAATCTCTTAAAACACAAGTCCAATAATTGTCTACAACCGTAGGAAAATTTTCAAAAGGAGAAAGTTCGCTAAATATGTTATTAGGCAAACAAAATATTAATACTGTTAGACAAGGACTTGGGTATAATCAATCTGAACGTGTTAGAAGCGAAATTAATAAAGTCAATTCCAAGTGCAGATTTAAGGAAAAACTGGACACAATCATAATAATTGCAGGCATAGACCCACACACATGAAAACGATACCAATTTGGGTTCCAAAAGACACAAGTATAAAATCCCATAAAATCAAACAAATCTGAATGCCAGAAGGAACAAATATAAATTTTCTAGGGTCTACTCGAACACATTTTTTAAAATCTTTTATCACTAACAATCATGGGCCTATAAAAACAAATAGGTCACAAAAGCCTTTCCTCGTGTAGGTGTGGTGGCAGGCAAAGGAATAACAAGAGTGGTACCTGGATCCTGACTGCTCCTGCGCACGAAGGGTAACAAATCAAAGTTCCTAGCCAAGCACAATGGTGGCAGAATCACAATGGGCAACAATGAAAAATTATCAGTAAAGGTAAAATAGGTAATGGTACATTTATCTTGAACGATATATTAAGTGTTGAAAATCTGCACCATAATCTGCTGTAAATTAACCAGTTATGCGGTAAAGAAATGAAGGTTTATTTTGATTCTGACTTATGCAAAAATGTTGACCAATCATCTTTTCATCCTTGAACTAGTTCATATAGATTTGTTTGGACAAAGGATATTGCAAGTTTAGGTGGTAAGTGATTTTTTTTGTATTGGTTAATGATTACTCTAGATATAGATGTATATATTTGTTTATCTTACCGCTTCTAGATCTGACACTATGTTCACTTCACGGTCTGGTCTATGATATCCAATTTATGATAACTGTGATTTAAAGGGCTATTCAGATGCAGATTCTATTGTTAGTCTAGTTGATAGAAAAATTACTAGTGGAATGTGTATTATGTAGGGACATTCATAAGTTGCATCATATTTTCAAATAAAATATCTGCATAATTTTCATTTTAACTGATTTTCGCTTGACATACATTTTTTTCATAAAACTCCTTTCAAAAAATAGTTTTTGCTGACTTTCAGATTAGACGTTTTAGAAATTTGATTTTATGTTTATTTTTGAATTTGATCTTAAATTAATACATTAGCTAATCTGACTCCCTACTGATTATCGAAAAAATAAATAGTGATTGAAAAAATGATGAGTGTTGATATTATTCATATATTATGACTTGAGATAGTATATTTAGTAAATTTCTTTACAAATTTAAACAATATTTATAATAACTTTTGTTGGTAAAAATTCCATGACTATCTCTATTTCTATCATAGTTCTAACGACCATCACTTATTAAAATCCAATATAGTATGTCAAAATGTGGTATTTTAAGGGGGGAATTATACGTTTTTATTTTATTTTTAGCAATAAAAACATTCAATGTGTTCACTCTCATTTAAAATTCCTCACAATTATGCATAGGTAAATTACTTGAAATATTTGTTTATTTGTTTTCATGCTCATTTAAAAGTCCTTACGGTTATGCATGTATGGAACACATATCAAAATTGATTACTAAATAGGCGAGTTAATTCTAATCCCATTAAAAGTACTCACGATTATGCATGGTTAGAAGATGTTTGATTTTTTTAAAAAATTGGGAATATTACTAATCACATTTAAAAGTCGTAACGGTTATGTATGGTTAGTAAGTATTTAAATTCCTGATATAAATATACTACAAATAGACACAACTATATGGTTTTATATTCCGACATCACCCCATTCACTCTAAAGTGGAATATGTGCCTAATAGCGTATTTATGATTTTTGTTTGATTTTTTATTCAAATTTAATATTTATACTCGATTAGGTATTAATGTCGTATTAATGTCTATCATTTTATCACTATTTTTCTAACACTATTTCTCTTTTGCTGATAACAAAAGGGAGAGAGAAAGGTTAATATTTTAGCAAATAAAGTTCAAATATTTTATTTTTTATTTGCATGTTTTTATTTATTTTCATGCATATATGAAGAAGGAGCCTTGTTGTAGGGGGAGCATTCAAGTAGGGGGAGCTAATGGAATTCATCAAGACCAAATACATTTAATAAATTCAAAATCAAAATATATGTTTGTTATCATCAAAAGGGGGAGATTGTAGAATATGCTATTATATGATTTTTGTTTGATGATAATAAACATATATATATATATATATATATATATATATATTGTTAACTCGCCTTTTAGCAAGGCCATGGACAGGCGGATTTAACATTATCGACTACTCGGTCATCGAGGCTGGTGTACGATGGAGTTAGTGACTGGATGGATGGATGACGCAACGCGCTTGGAAAATGGAAATTGGATTGGATAAAGATGGATCGACTTTAATTTGGGTCTAGGAAATTTGGTTTGGTCTGGAAAGTTAGAAGTCATTCGGCGATAAGATCATGCCACTCGGCATTGATGAGGTGTTTTGGTTCTGAAAGTACGGTTCAGCATGATGGATCGTTCGGCATAATGGGTCGTTCCGCATGGAGGATTGTTCGGCATGATGGATCGTTCGGCATAATGGGTCGTTTGGCATGGCAGATCGTTCGGCATGATGGATCGTTCGGCATGATAGGTCGTCCGACATGGTGGATCGTTCGGTATGATGGATCATTCGGCATAATGGGTCGTTCGGCATGGTGGATCGTTCGGCATGATGGATCGTTTGGCATAATGGGTCGTTCGGCATGGTGGATCGTTCGGCATGGTGGATCGTTCGGCATGGTGGATCGTTCGGCATGATGGATCGTTTGGCATGATGGGTCGTTCAGTATGATGGATCGTTCTGCATGATGGGTCATTCGGCATGGTGGATCGTTCGGCATGATGGATCGTTCGGCATGAGCAACCCGTTCGGCATACGAATGTCGTTCGACATGAACTCCTCGTTCGGCATATGAGTGCCGTGCGGCATGGCTACCTCGTTCGGCATACAAGTGCGTTTGGCACGACTACCTCATTCGGCATTCTCTGTTTCAACCAACCTCGTTCGGTATGCATGGATCGGCATCAAGTGGCTCGGCATTGATGGGATACGGCTCTGCCCAGGTGGCTCGAAAAATGCCGCACGGTCAGGGAAGAAGGATATACGTGGCTCGGCAATGGCCTTGTTGGGCCCAAGCTATTCAGGAGGCCCAACAGCTCAGGATTCGCCTAAAATACCGCATATGGGGGTTCAGAAATGGGATCTTCTTCCCTACACTCTCTAACTTTCTATTTTCTAAGGCTAATGTTTACTCTATCAGTTTGTAACTGTAATTGAGTCAAACATCAATAAAAAGGAAACTTCTGGAGTGGACGTAGGCTGGAGTTAGCCGAACCACTATAAAATTTGTGTTCTTTACTGCTTTCATTTTAATTTCGACTGTTCTTCATATTATTATTCTCTATATATATTCTGTCTGTTACCTGTGACTGGTAATCCATGCTTTCATTTACATTTGGGTGTTAGTGAACAATTTTGGCGCTAACATTTTGGTGCTTTCACTGAGAATTAAACTCAGGACTTCTGGAGCTAGGGACTTGGGTTCTAAGAAACAATGGTTAAGCTATCAGCAAGGAAGCAGGTGATAGAAAGGAGCAATCATGAGGGAAGTCAAGAGGCTTCCTCTGGAAATGGAGCAGGTGGAGCATCCGTCTACATCACCAGAGAGGAAATGGAAGCAATGATGAAAAGACAAGAGGAGATGATGCAGTCTCTTCTCATACAATTTGCACAAGCGGGAAATGCAGGAGCTCAGATCCGTGGAGCTGGAACAGAAGCACTCAACCAGCAAGCAGAGGGAATGGCCCAGCAGGGGCAGCCCCCAATCAGCAGACCGCTACCAACCTGGATGGATCTAGACTCGGGGGCATGCCACCAAGAAATGCTGGACCTGCCCATCAAGGGATGCCAGATGATGCAGCGCAGCGCGACACCAGCAGAGATGTAGGAGTACGAGATGAGGAGTGTGTGCCAGAATTTCCTCGTCAACTCGAGGGGCATACCAGAGGTAACGGACAAGGATTACAGCTTGACGACAATGACAGACTAGCGGAAATGGTCAGACGGGCTATGAGAGGTGGATTGGTAAATAGAGACTTGGAGGATGTGAGTAGGAGTTCCTTTACTCCTACAATCAAGCAAGCTAGGAATCCACCGGACTTTAAGCTACCAATGTTGGATATGTATAATGGGAGAACGATCCCACCGTTCACCTGACAAAGTACATGAGGCATATGGAGGTATTGGGGGCATCGGACGAGGTCATGGCTCGATGCTTTCCATGGTTTTTGACGGATATCGCAACTATATGGTTCAAAAAACTGGAGAGTGGTTCTATCGGCACATGGACGAAGCTGATTGAAAATTTTATGAAACAGTTTCGAGTCCATACAGTCAGATGCAAGAACGTAATGACCTTGACATCGATGAAACAATGGAGGGGAGAGTCGCTAAGGAACTTCTTAACCAGATTTAACACAGCAGTAGCCTCAGTGGATCGACCTGATCCGTCAATGGTTTTGATGGAAGCAGTCTCAGGAATCGTGGATAATTCGGTCGTAAAGATATCATTAGAAAGGGACCCACTGAGGGATCTCTGGGAGTTCTACCATGAGGCGGAAAGGTTCTTAACACAGGAGGATGAACAGGCTAAGAGAGTAAGGAGAGAGGCTGAAGCTTATGCAGTGAGGGGTGGGGGTTCACCCTTCGAGGATCCAATTAAAGATGATAAAGGAAAAAGGAAAACAAATGGCAACAGTGGCACTTCAAAAAACCCTCGAAGTGAGTCAAAGTTTTCTTCTTACACAGATTTAACTGAGACTCTTGAAAGAATTTACTTGGACACTTGGGGCGACTCCAATATCAAAAGCCGGCAAGGAGAGAGCCTTCTGAATACGAGCGGACATCGAGGAAGCATTGCCTATTCCATGAGCTGGATGGACACAACCCAAATGACTGCAGGCATTTGGAGGATATCATTGAGGAGCATGTAAGGAATGGTCATCTACAACAGTATGTCAGGAATCGAGCTATAGCAGTGAGACAGGAGCGACCACCACCTACCTCGAACAGAGATGGCACTGGATCTGGGCAACGTCAGCTCATTATCCACTGAACAGGTTTATGGTTTTTGAATAAGTAGTAGAACTAAAAGTAATGCGGCTAGGTCACTTACACATATATGGGATCGAGGACGGTCCCTAGGCGTGCTCTGAGATGACAAAAAACCGTACTATTTGAGTCTTTGAAATCCTAATTTCTCTCTGTTTTTCTACAACTTTGGTTTTCTCTTTCATACTTTGGATATTTACTTTTATTTGGTATGGTTTTGGAGTTTGGATTGAACTCTCGGTTTGGTTGGTTTTTTGGTTTTCCATTTTGGTTTGGATGTTTGATTTTTGACATGGATTTCTGGTTTTCTAATTGGATTTGGATCAATGTATTAAAACAATTCAGGATTAGCGATTACTATCCTGACCGGAGAGACGGGGCAGTAGTCACGAGTTACGAGTCCCTTCGCCGGAGAGCGATGGAATGGATTCGAACAGAATATCAAAAGTCCTTGGCCAGAGTGCCGAGGCCGGTGAATGTAAAAGTCCTTGGCCGGAGTGTCGAGGCCGGTGAATGTCAAAGTTCTTGGCCGGAGTGCCGAGGCCAGTGAATGTCAAAGTCCTTGGCCGGAGTGCCGAGGCCGGTGAATGTCAAAATCCTTGGCCGGAGTGCCGAGGCCGTTGAATGTCCAAAGTCCTTGGACGAAGTGCCGAGGCCGGTGAATATCAAAGCCCTTGGCCGAAGTGCCGAGGCCGGTGAATATCAAAGTCCTTCGCCGGAGTTCCGAGGCTGGTGAATATCAAAAGTCCTTGGCCGGAGTGCCGAGGCCGGTGAATGCCAACGTCCTTGGCCGGAGTGCCGAGGCCGGCGAATGAAAAAGTCCTTGGCCGGAGTGCTGAGGTCAGAGAACATAAAAGCCCTTGACAGGAAGGTTAAGGCTGGAACAGGATAACGCGACCCGGCAAGGTCTATACATTCAAGGTTAAACCCAGAGAGGTCATGGATTTGATAATATGGTTACGAAAGTGATATGGACATTGGATATCGGATTTTAGGCTATTCAAAATACACCTTCCAATAGCAAGGCATGTTTTGGGGGGCAAGTGTTAACCCGCATTTTAGCAAGGCCATGGACAGGCGGATTTAACATTATCGACTGCTTGGTCGTCGAGGCTGTTGAACGATGGAGTTAGTCGACTGGATGGATGGATGACGTAACGCGCTTGAAACATGGAAATTGGATTGGACAAAGAAGGATCGACTATTATTTGGGTCTAGGAAATTTGGTTCGGTTTGGAAAGTTAGAAGTCGTTCGGCATTATGATAAGATCATGCCGCTCGGCATTGGTGAGGTGTTTTGGTTCTGAAAGTACGGTTCGGCATGATGGATCGTTCGGCATTATGATAAGATCATGTTGATCGACATTGGTGAGGTGTTTTGGTTTTGAAAGTACGGTTCGACATGATGGATCGCTTGGCATAATGGGTCATTCGGCAAGGTGGATCGTTCGGCATGATGGATCGTTAGGCATAATGGGTCGTTTGGCATGGTGGATCGTTCGGCATGATGGATCGTTCGGCATAATGGGTCGCTCGGCATGGTGGATCGTTCGACATGATGGGTCGTTCGACATGGTGGATCGTTCGGCATGATGGATCATTCGGCATCATGGGTCGTTCGGCATGATGGATTGTTTGGCATAATGGGTCGTTCGGCATGGTGGATCGTTCGGCATGGTGGATCGTTCGGCATGATGGATCGTTCGGCATGATGGGTCGTTCGGCATGGTGGATCGTTCCGCATGATGGATCGTTCGGCATGAGCAACCCGTTCGGCATACAAATGTCGTTCGGCATGAGCTCCTCGTTCGGCATATGAGTGTCGTGCGGCATGGCTACCTCGTTCGGCATACAAGTGCGTTCGGCACGGCTACCTCGTTCGGCATTCTCTATTTCAACCAACCTCGTTCGGTATGCATGGATCGGCATCAAGTGGCTCGGAATTGATGGGATACGGCTTTGCCCAGGTGGCTCGAAAAATGCCGCACGGTCAGGGACGAAGGGTATACGTGGCTCGGCAATGGCCTTGTTAGGCCCAAACTATTCAGGAGGCCCAACAACTTAGGATTCGCCTATAAAGACAGCATATGGGGGCTCAGAAAAGGGATCTTCTTCCCACCACTCTCTAACTTTCTATTTTCTAAGGCTAAAGGTTACTCTATCAGTTTGTAACTGTAATTGATTCGAACATCAATAAAAAGGAAACTTCTGGAGTGGACGTAGGCCGGAATTAGCCGAACCACTATAAAATCTGTGTTCTTTACTACTTTCATTTTAATTTCGACTGTTCTTCATATTATTATTCTCTACATATATTCTATCTGTTACCTATGACCGGTAGTTGGTGCTTTCATTTACATTTGGGTGTTAGTGACCAATTTTGACGCTAACACACACACACACACACACACACACACACACATATATATATATATATATTCTCATTTGAATGTATTTGTTATTGTACTATTTTATTTTTCACATAATTAAATAAATATTTGATGAATAAAATAAATAACATAGAATTCATATTCAAACAAATATTTTATTCGAATAAATATTTTATTCGAATAAATATTTATTACAAACTTGAGCTCTCACTACATATATACATTTTCAATTACAATACAATTTCGATTACATCACAAATTTCACTTTACCATGTTCACCTCACTACATATCACTCATTCACTCGTATTTGTTTTTCAACTCTATTCCAGTTTATATCCAGCATTTGAATTATCTGCAAAATAAACATTGACATGGTAAAATTGAAAAAAAATACTTTGCAATGTACAATTAAAGTGTGTGTTTTGAAAATGTTCTTTGCCTCAGTTATTTTGGTTGTTCATCATCATATTCTTTTAAATCGTCATACGCGAACAACTTGTGACATGCATAATGCACAACTGTACATGCCACAAGGCCGTGCACACCGATATACACTTGCTTCTTAAAATCACAAGGTCAGGTAAGCACAAGGTTAAACCTAACCAAATGGTGGATTCATGTGATGACCCGCCCTTCTACTACCAGAAAGACGTATCATCATTAAGAAAGAAAGGGATAGAAATAGAAAAGAAAAGAAAAGAAAGAATAACAACATCAGAATCTCACAGTGGAACGGAACAGAATATAATATATCACATAACTATTTCATAGTTCTACATATATCAGAGTTATACAATATCAATACACCTGTCAGTCATACATACATCTGTCACTATATACATCAGAGATACAGCATACATCAACTATCACAACGGAACTAGATAGATAGCTACATACGTCTGGAACTCCTGCTCCAAGCTTCTTCAGAAATCAGAGTCCAAAACCTATCACTTAGCTAATCATAAAAATTAAAGTACCCAAGAGTTTATGAAAAACAAAGTATAAACTCCGGGTCAGACACGGGTCTGGTATGAGTAAACGGTTTAAAGTTGTTTAACTATGAAAAGTATTTGAAAATAAAGGTATCATGTAAGACTCCCCACGAATAAATACGGGTAAGTTTTTACCTTACGCTAACCAAAACATTTTATAGGAAATTCTGTGATATTATAATAGTGTCTAGGGTTTTTAAGTAAACAGAAAATAGCCGAAATTGTTACATTCATTAAATTCCAGCTACTAGCCACAAAAGTGGGTAATACAAATCAAAACCCTAGAGTCTCGTAGGGAAAATGGATTTCCAACAATGGCAGGGCTACTGGGGTACCGTCCGTCACAATACGGGGCCTAGATCACCGTACCGAGGATCACTTCCGACCCCCTACAACACAAGGCCGAAACCATTCCTTACTGAACAGTCCCGAACAAGATAACCCCGACAGTTGTTGCAATCAACCGCCCAAACAGCCGAAATAAAGGGACATCTAGACAGGAGAATATCTCGTCCTGCTTGGGCATGACCCACCTAACCTTGCTGCACCTCCCCTGATTTAGCCATTCACGGTTGATGAGGCTTGAGGCTACGATTACCTTTACAGGGCATATCTCTTAGAATGCTCATCATCCGCCTGACGATGTGCTGAAAGCATTCAATCCATACAAGTTCGTTCCGGGTTCGAACGAAACCGAAGGCATTATCTCGTCACACTCATTTTGGAATCACCCTCAGAGTCAACGACGATAACCCTTGCATTCTGAAAACATCATCTCGAGCTCCACTTGAGATTTCATGACCTATCGTTTAATTTGGATCGATGTGGTTTTCGGAATATCAAATTGATACCCGACCCCGGTCTCATCGAAATCCAAACGCCATTTTAAAGGCCAAGTTGTCTAATTAACTTAAATAGTTTAATATCAACAATTGAATTCAAATAACATTTATCACAGATGAATCATACACAATTATTATAGATATATCAGAGCATATCACAGAGCATCACAGAATATCATCAAATAAATATCACAATCAGATATTCTACACAACAATCCATAAGCAATCATCTTTAAATTCCCATTGTAATTAATTCAATTTAAAATTAATTACTTGAGAATTTATCTCATAATCCTGTTTAATTAATAAATATCAATTAATTACTTATTCCATTTTAATTTATTTAATTAGTAAATCATTTCTTAATCATTATTTATGTCTTAATTACTTAATTACTTTATTCACACTATTTAATTACTTCTTAATCAAGTTATTTAGCTTTAATTAACCATTCTTTAAAGCATTAATTTAATAACCTTAGTTATTAAGTAAATAAACTTAATAATCCATTTATTAATTAATTAATCATTTATTAATTCTTAATTAAATTAAACTATTAATCATTCATTAATTAACTTGAATAGTTAATTTCAATTTACTTATCACTTAATCATTTGTTTAGCAACCTTTAATTATATTATAAAGTAATTATTCTTAATTACTTTCTAGAATAATTAATTAATATTAATTATTCAACTTAGTTAACATTTTAAAAGGAATCTTCTTTAAGTTATGAAATCAATCTATTACTAATTACAAACTTATATGTTGATAAGTTTTATACTCATCTTATATTAATTATTCAATTAAGAGCTTAAAACATTTTAAAGTGTTAACAAAAATAATTAACTTGTACCTAGGTTTTTAACCTAACTGTTAAACGCTACAAAGTTTTACAGGGTTCAAGACTTGATGAAAAATTGTTTATTTAACATTACTTTTTAAATTACACTACTGCAATTTGAAGATAACCCGAGGCTTCCCTTATTAAACTCGTGAGGCACTTCAAGTAAGCCCCTACATCACCCGAGACCTTCCCGTAACTCCTTCTTCTTCTTCCCTCTTTTGTTTTTTTAATTTCCAGAGAGTTAAGTTTTAAACTAAGTTAAATTTAAAGCATCAGGAACAACACACGCACACGAACGAAAGAGCTCGAAGCTAACCCCATAACCCCTCGAGCACAACTCGATCAACACCCCGAAGCGTTCACCCATCTTCCTCGTGTACGACAGGCGACACACATTTTCATGTCACAGAACCATATCATCACCGCCGTACACGTGCACAGCGGCATCTTCCTTCTCCGGCGAACAACGATAACATCAACCAGTCACAATTCGACACTAAACTCGTAATCAAAATTCGAATCACCTAAAAAAATCAAATTCGAAAATTTGCCTCTGCTTGAAAAAAACTGTAACAACGCCTTCGGTAAATCGCCTCGCCGCCGCCGCTCCATTCACCTGCAACACCCAAACTTTCGCCCACACGACGCCATCGCACTAAATCATCAACCTCCAGAAGCTTGAGCCACTCGATCGCATATTGATGATGAATTTGAAACATCACAGACATGAATAAAAACTGTGAAATAAACCCTAAAATTTATTCGTTTGTTTAATTTATACATTAGAAAAATTCTCTGATAATTTTCTCATGATCCATGATGTTAATACTAGAATCAATTCAAGTTTCAACTTTTATTATTGATTCAAACGCTAGAAATTGAAAGAAATTCAATTTTTGTTCAACCTCGAACCGCTCTTCGAAAATGAAGTTAAAAATCTTCATTCAAATTTTAAAAACCATAACTTTTAGTGTTAATTCAAGATATAAGCTCGAATTAGCAATTTATGGCATTCAAATTCATCGAAGAAATATTTAATTTGCCTGTAGAACATGTTACAGTATGTATTTCTTACAACATAGTTAAATTAGCTTCTAAAACAAATCTTAATTTAGTTTAACATTTTGTTTAAGTTGAAATAATTATAGATTATCAATACTGATGAGAATAACTTGAGTTTTAAATAATGAATAAGTAATCTGTAACAACAGAGAGCACATAACAGAGAAGAACATTATTATATAAACCCAGATTCATATCAACATATACAACCCCACATATTTCATAGACCATCATGCTGTTTTATTTAAACTTAAGCTTGAAAAAATTAATGTTTACTCACCTTTCAAATTTCTTTTGAACAGAAAGCATTGATGTTATGAAAACCTGTTGCTTTGAAACTGCCTAGAATCTGACTGAGTTCTTCTTTTTTTTTCTTCTGTTTTTGTTTTGAATTATTTTGAGTTTACTTCCCCTTTTCTTTTTTATGAGCTACTGAACGAACCAAATGAAGATGCATACAAATATATAGAAGACAACAGTTGAATACGGAAGGCAATATCTGGTCAGATTTTTATAATATTTTTGAATGAAAAAATTGTTGGCCGAGAAGATAGCAAGTACATGTTTTGTTTACCAAATATGTTTACATATTTATTATGTTTTATCTGTACATGGATATTTGTATGCAGTCATATATTTTGCAGGCAATACTTGGCTTGCACATGTAGCTTTATTTTGTTTTTATCTTTTTATTTTATAAACATATAGTTTCCAGGTTTATTTTATACTTTGACTTTGTATGAAGATATCCTTGTTTGGAAACATTTGTTTTGTTATTTTATTTTATGACATATATAGTTTCAGGTTGTAGTTTATACACCTGGCCTAGTTTAACTTCTAATTGTATGTTTTATTCACTTCTAGTTTGAATAGTTTGCACTCGTATGTGTTAGGTTTCATTTTATTTTGCTTACTGATTTTAAGGTTATGTTGTACGCATACCTTATCACTTAATTCTTGTTTTCATTTATTTTTACATTTGTATTTTATATCTCGTTTACAAATGTTAAAGTTATGTTGTATGTTTAACAAAATTATTTAATCTTTGTTTTTCTTTTAATTTCATTTCTAACTATAAACGTTTAAGTTATTTTCAATATGATTTACTTACTTATATTTATATTTATTTCTATTTGTACTTTACTACCAATATTTAAATTATAAACATATGTTTGACTTACATTTATACTTATTTCTATATTTATATTTTACATTAACAAGCTTTGATTTTATTTTGAACATTATTTTCTATATATTGAATTTATATATTTATAGCAAGAAAAAGTATTTTCCTTTAATTATACAAGATAGATTTTACGTTAAATATTCTTAAGAGATTTTATTTTAAACTTCCAAATCAATCTCCTTTTAAAATACAGTTTATATAAATAAATAGCAATATTTCCAAAATCATATTCATTTTAATATGATCAGTTTACATTTAATTTAATTAGATCAAATATTTATTAAATAACAGGGCCAAAATCCAGGGTCGTTACAATTCAACTCAGGTGCAAGACAAAAACATCATGGAATGGTCAAGTACGAGAGTCAATGGTCAGCAAACATGAAGAAAAGTTCAATACAGTGGCCGAACTCAAATGTACACAAACAGCCCAACCAATACAACAAGATATGTACTCAAATGTATCAAGACTATATTACAACCAAAATATTTTCCAAAATTATATTTATTTTATTTACAATCTCATTTTTGGCCAATGTGTATAATTTCACTATCTAACAAACAAATATACTACAACTAAAATATATCATTTATAATTTTATATAAAAAAAATATAATAGGAAAATTATTTCATTTACCTATATTTCAAAACAAATATTGTGTATGTCTGTCTTATTAAGTGTTTAGAAATCTATCGATGTCATAGCGTCTTATGCACCTGCCAAAATTTATAAATAGAAAACGGAAAAAATTAACACATTATAAAAACCTTTTATGACACTAACAAATACGCTCTCTCATATATATACACTCAGCGACTCATTCTAGGGTATTACTATCCTATTTAATATGAGTCAGACCCCACAAAGCTAAGGTTATTGCTAAACGAAAGCTCTGATACCAACTGTAACGACCTACCTTGTCACCACCCAATTTTTCGACACCCGAAAATCGACATCAATACGGCCACTTTATTAAATGCCAAATAATCGAATGCCAGAAACTAGACCGAAGGGAAAGAAGAAGGAGGTAGAAGAAGATATAGAAAATAACCTTAGAATCTCACAAACGCAGCGGTATAATATATAATAGATAAATGGCTGAATCTTTATACAAAAGAACAATATCTGCTATATACATTACATCTTCAGAGTACAATAAAATTCATAGCACACAACCGGATAGTTATCATAAGTCATCCTCAAAGAAACTGATTATGCAGCAACCCATACATAACAGATAATACATCAAATACACGTGATACGTCTCGCCATCCAGCTTGTCTCTTGAGCTCCACAGCGTCCCATCCAAAATCTGTATCATATAATACTTGGTCTGACCCGAACATTGTAGCGAATTAACATACGAGTCAGTCTGGAATACCAGAGTGAGAAAACACACTCAATTGGATTATTAAAGTTTTCAAAATCTTTTGAAACCAAAGGTATCTCGTATGACCACACCATAAATAAACATGCTGGGTTTTTACCTTACGATAACCAAAATATTTTTATCAAATCTGTCTAATATTATAATAGTGTCTATAGAAAATAAAATAGAATCTAGATGAAATGCTTGTATCTCATGTTCCAGCAATAGTTGGGCACAATCAAAACCGTACAGGCGCTCATTGGAGATTGGATTCCATACAATGGCAGGGCTATTGGGGAGCCGCCCGTCACAATATGTGGTCTAGATCACCGTACGGAGGATCCACCCTGATCCCCTGCTACACAAGACCGGAGCTACCTCTTAATGGATAGTTCAAATAAGATCACCCCGCGGTTGGGATCAGCAACCGCCCACACAGCCGAAAAAAGAGATATCTAGACAGGGATGACCTCACCCTAATTGGTTACTAGCCATTTAGCCTTGCTGCACCTTCCCTGTTTTAGCCATTCCCGGTTGATGAGACTCGAGGCTATGCATTATTATTTAGAACACATCTCACTTAGAATGCTCATCGTCCTCCTGACGATATTCTCATAGCATTCATCCATACAAGTCCATTCCAGGTCCGAACGAAACCAAATGTACTACTCCTACTACATCCATTTTGGAATCACCCTCAGTAGCGATTAGCCCATGCACATCACTGCTCCATCTTCGACTCCAAGCTCTTGTCTTCCTCACGAAAATGTTTAAACCAGATCGAAGTGGTTTTCGAGAAATTAATCCCGATCTCGGTCTCTTCGAAACGATCAGCGTATTGGCCAATATTGATAGCCGGTTATTTAACTATCGAATCATACAATCATCCAAATAATTGTTTTATTTTTACTGAAAAGCACCAGGTCCTAATAACTTAGATTTTAAATATTTTTAAATCACTTTATCCAAAGATATATATACTTTAAACATTTAAAAATAAAACTACTTAAATCACTTTATTTAAATACTAGTTATGATAATTTTATAATAATTTTTCATACAAAACTTAATCTAAAACTAAATTTAAAATAAAATTTATTCTATAAGGTATAACAATTAAATAATTATCTTTTAAGTCATAATACTAGTTGAACCTTTAAACTAATTTACTTATATAATTAGCTTAATAAATATTTACTTTTTAAAAAATTTTAAAACCACTAAATAATAATTTCTTCTAAAACATTCTTTTAAAACCACTTTAAAACCTCTAACTTATACTTGGAAATCTTTCCTTGAAAATATACTTGGTTTTCCATGAAATACACTTTCCTTTCCACACCTTTAAATAAACCACTATATATTTTTTAACAAATCACTCTTTCCTTATAAATTCCCATCCTGAATTTATACTTCCAAATTATCCTTTGATAAATATTTCACTTTATTTATAAACCCTGTTTATAAATTTCACAATCTCATTCTCCATTATTCACTATTTCAACACTTAGTCGGTTTTCAAATCGATTTCCAAAACCAACTTCATTTTAAAATAAATTCTTCTACTTATCCAAATTTATCTCAAAACTCATTTATCCCATATTCACACCTTTATTTTTGATTTAAATTCTTATTTAAATCGGAAATACCAATTTCATACTTTATTTCAAATTCTCCTTTTATTTTCCCAAACACATTTCAAACCTAAATTTTAAAATATACTTATTTGTACTTTACAAAACAATATTGCTTAAGTCCATATTTTAAATAAAAATCCTTTTTTCCCATTTATTCAAAATCCCTATTTTTCCCAAATTCAATCCTTTAATTTATTTGAATTCGCTATAATTGTTTTACTTAAAAATTCCCTTTTTATTTCCTTTAAAAATCAAACTTTATATATATTTCATATTTCTCAAATATCAACATATATTCAACCAAGCCATGGCATTCGGTAATTTCAATTCCCAATATAATCAATATAATCCATCACAGATTATCACATAAATCACATTACTGAATATAAAATAAATTCAACATCTTGAGGATTCCAGTTGGATACCTCCAACATGTTTCCCTGCATCCACATATGTTAGCACAATAATTTAAAATACCAATCCCCATTCAAGGCGAAATATCGCGGTATAAAGGGTCATCCGCTATTATGCAAGGCGCACAGGGTCACATCCGCTATATAATGGGGGAAATCAATCACTCCAATATATACACACACACACACACACTATTATATATAATATCACATCTCGACTGATAGTAAATCATAAATTCAAGTAATCAATCCAATAATTTAACTTTTAAACTATCTAAATTAAATAGTAATCCAAATGAGTGAGATTAAGTCACCTTTTTTTTTAAATTTGTAGTTCGATCCATACCGGCTTGATTCACCATGATTTAGACCTTGTACAGACATTAGATGATTTTATTAATATTCGAACCAATCGAATCATTAAATTTCCATTTGATAAATTTAATTAACCAATAATTTACTTTTTAAACTAATAATAAAATTTTAATCTTGTTCCTTTAATAAAATATTTTTAGCAACCAAAATAATTAAATAAGTTTATTAAACTAATCTATATCCATAATACATTATTTTAAAAATAAACTAGTTAGTGAAGATATGTATATATAAATATATTTTTATACAGAAAATTTTACACTTATATATATATATATATTTCTTTGAAACCCATTCACTTATAAAAATTCATTTATATAGATTTAAAAATCTAATTTTTTAAGTAAACTCTTCAACGTTTAAAATTCCTATACATATTTTCCAGATCTTATCTATATACATATATAGATCTGATTTTCTATATACCCTTAAAATAAAATATGTATGTATGTTTATATATATATATATATTTTCTATAAATAACTAAAAACAGAAATCCCTTTATTTTAAAAACTTTCATCTGTTATACATATATTTTTCTAAAATAAAGTTTCTGATTTTTGGAATTCCACTTTTATTTTTCTTTGTATATATATATATATATATATATATATATATATATATATTATCGGATTTTTATTTGAAATGAAAGAAAAAAAAACTTTATACCTTACCTACGCAACCACGACATGGTCCCTTTCCCACGTCGAATCGTAGAACCCATCCCACCGCTCGAAGCCCATCATCACACTCTAGATCGAAAGCCGACCCAATTATGTCATCGTCGAGCGTTCCCACCTTCGCGCTCGAGTTAACATCCACGCGTACGAACGTGAACTCCACCTCCACTTGCCTTCTACTCGACCTCTCAACCTAAGCCCTAGCCTAAATCACCTCATTCAACAACTCGATGGTCTAGACTGGTCTGCTCCAAACCGAGCCTCCTCCATACCAGATCGCACTCACGAGAAGGTCATGGTGTTATAGAAGATTGCATGAGCTCAACAGAGTAGAATCCCCTTTTTTTAAACTAAATAATAGTAAATTGAATTTGATATATATATATATAATTATATCTAATTTAGTTTTGAAATGTTGAATATTTAAAGCTTTGAAATATATTGAAATGGTTTATTTTGTGGTCCAATCTGTATTTGAAATTGATATGAATTGAAATGGATTATTGAAAAATGAATTGAGTTGAAATTTATGAATTGAGAGCTGATTCAAATTGAAATTTTTGGATTCAAGTTGATTTGAATCAATTTGTGAAGTTAAGGAAATTATTTTGTTTTATAAAATAATTTTAAATTTAAAACTATTTTATTATTATACTATTGGAATATCTAAACTATTTAAGTGGTGAAAGTTATGGTTTCAAAGCTATGAATTTCAAAGTATTATGAAAAGGTTATAATTTCAAGTGTTTGGTTTCGGAGGTGTCATAACTTTGAAAACTACTATGACTTTGGAAAAAGAGATATTTGAAATGAAAATGATATCGTATTGATTTGATTTTGAAAAGGAAATGATATCATATTTATATGGTTTTGAAAGGAAATGATATTTTGATTTTGAAGTATAAATTATTTAGAAATGACCATGTGTTATAATAACGTTTGGTTGTTAATGAGTCCGGGATTTGAAGTTGTCATGCTCTCTGCCAACTCCGAAAACCACTTTAACAATCGTGTACACGGTGGAGATTCTAGAATGAAGTAGGATGGTGGCGACGTTCTGTTGAGGCATGTACGTGGACCCGACTCCCGTAAGTTGGCATAAGGTGGCTAAAATAGAAGCGATTCTGGGCCAGCGACGTAGCTCCTCTTATCGGACACACTTCTTCGTATGCCATTCTATTACTTTGTGATTGATTGGTGCGCACCTTTGATTTTAGGAATGTGGCTCGAGGTGGGCGGTAGTGGCTGCTACGCATCACCACCAGTCCGGATGCGTAATTGGTATATCTACCATGGTATTGCCTCGTTATGCCATGTCACCTACCTTATCGTGCCTGGTACGAGTTTGGATTTCTCCCATAGCATGTGGAGTATTTAGGGTAGTCTCCCGATCTGGAGATGCGTTGATACTGGATAGACTACTGGGACTAATATGTGTTAAGGGGGATATGGGTAACTCGTTAACGCTATTTAAAAGTAAGTTTATTTTACTATAGATACTATTATAACATCATATATTACTTCATAGTAAATTATTTAACGGATCCTTAGATGATGGTTATCCAAAACATCCTTTGAGTTACTTGTATTTCAGTTGTTACTTCACTTGAGTTGGATTTATTGATATAAGAATGTTAATCCTGACTCGAGTGTTTTTGTTTTGTTTTACGCTCGGGTCAGACTGAGTGATACAGCTTTTCAGACTCACCTTTGGAGTTGGAGCTTCGCTCGGAGATCCAGCTATTTATCCAGCTTTCAGTTATTTAGTTGATTCTAGTTGTATTCTGATCTTGTAGTTGACTATGGTATTCGAGACTTTTGTTGTATCTTATTTGACTCTATTATATATATAGTAGCTTCATGAACTACCATCTTCTTGTTTTCGCTGCATTATTGTTATACTACTCTGTATCTGTGATTCTGTGGTTATTTTATTTATTGTATATGCTGATTTTTTGCGAAATTTAAATTAACAATCTGGTATTTGAACTATTCAAGTCCGACACGTGTGGTTGTATTGTTGATTTGAATGGTCCAAAATATCGGGTCGTTACAGGTGGTATCAGAGCTTTGACTCTAGGAAAACTTAGCATATGTGGTAAATTTATTTATAGAATCACTTTCGTCCGTGCTTGAACCTTTTCCTTTTTGACTCGAATTTCCTTTGAATTTTGGAACGTTCCCCTCGGTTCCAAAACCCATTCTTTCCTCTTCCATTCGTTCAGAAATCCATTTTGTTCATCCTTATTCGTATTCTAGAGTATTCTATAATTCCACTTCGAATAATCTCTATAATAAATAGGTTGTCTCGCCAATCTTCGAATGATTTGTGAAGGGGTAGAAATCCTTTACAATTAGTATCGATTCACTGAAGATTTATATATCCTCGGTTTAGATGTTGATATTTTCGGTTATGCCGAATTCTATCTCTTGAGATCGGATGTAGATTTGCCTCAGAATTCCTCATCGATCTAATTCTTGAAGTCAAGATCAACCCGGTTAAGGTTTCCCGAGATTTATATAAGTCTATCCATCTCCCCATCGTTATTTAATCATCTTATATTTTATTTCAAATTCATCTTCGAATCAGAATTCCCTTTGATTTGAGTCCACCAAATTGGAATCTCCATCCTTGATTTGAAATCCATTCTTGAATAATTGGGTGAGGGAGTGTACTTGTAAATTAATATATAAAATGTTTTATATATTATGTCATTTGAGTTGTTGATGTTGATTTGGGTTTCCGATCGACTCGTCTGATCAACGCTATCGATGAGATTTCCAAAACACTTGAAAAGAGGAAGGGGAGGTGCAGCAAGGCTTGGTGGGTAGCACCCATTTCAGGGTGAGGTCATTCCTGTCTAGATGTCCCTTTTATTTCGGCTTAGTGGGTGGTTGGTCAAGCCAACCATGGGGTGATCTTACTCGGGACTGTTCAGTAAGGAATGGTCCCGGCTTTGTGATGCAGGGGATTGGGAGTAATCCTCGGTACAGTGATCTAGGCCACGTACTGTGACGGGCGGTACCCCGGTAACCCTGCCATTGATGGAAACCCATTCTTTCTACGAGACCCTACGATTTTTTTTGTATTTCACACTTTTGTGGCTAGTAGCTGGAATTTAATAATGTAACAATTTCGGCTATTTCTTATTTACTTGAAAACCCTAGACACTATTATAATATCACTGGATTTGCTATCTAATGTTTTGGTTAGCGTAAGGTAAAAACTTTTCCATGTTTATGTGTGGGAAGTCTTACGTGATACCTTTTCTTTTCAAATGATTTTCTAAAGTTAAGTAATTTTAACCCGTTTACTCACACCAGACCCCTGTCTGACCCGAGTGTTTATTTTCTGTTTTATTAAACTCTTGGGTACTCATATTATGTATGAGTAGTCGAGGGATTCAGGTTAGCTTGACGAATTCTGGAGGAGTTATGGAGCAGGAGGCTTCCACGTGTAGATATATTATGGTTCCGCTGTGTTTGTATGGTATCTGTATCTTGTGTACTTGAGTTGTATAGTTAGACAGATGTTTATAACTGTCTAATATGTGTTGTATAAGTTGTGTACTATGATGTAATATGATACTATGTAATATTTTATGTGATATCTTATATTTCATTCGTTCCGCTGTGAGTATCTGATGTTGTTGTGTGTTTCTTCTTTCTTATCTTTTCTTCTTCTATCCCTTTCTTTCTTAATTAGTGATGCGACTTTCTGGTGTTAGAAAGTTGGGTCGCTACACGTGGTATCAGAGCATTAGGTTGAGTGAATACCTAGGCTCTGGAGTGGTTCTTTGTTGAGAGAGCGTCCTATAACTATATATTTATATATCTACCTGATCTGTTGGGTTATCTGTTCAGATTTTCCAACATAAGTCTTAGAGGTAGATGGAGTAGTGGTGTGTGTGTGTGTGTAACACGACTACCACTAATGAAAGAGGTCCATATATTTGAGGTTGGAAGTATATTTGTCGAGACTGTAGACATAATACCGTCTCGAGTG
Organism: Allium cepa; assembly: GCA_030765085.1. NCBI lineage: Eukaryota > Viridiplantae > Streptophyta > Magnoliopsida > Asparagales > Amaryllidaceae > Allium > Allium cepa. The sequence continues at coordinate 243,594,454 of CM060944.1, forward strand.
AGATTTGCAGTTTGGAGTAAGGATTTCTCTGATATCCGAAGGAAATATTTTTAAAGATTCAGAGTTTATCTTTGAAGTGTAAGTTAGGATCTGTCAGAAGTGTAGAAGTAAGTGATGATATCTTGATAACTGCGTGATGAGATGCAATACCCATAGATATTTCAAAAGATGTTTTCTCTTGAAGCAGTTTTAGAAGTAGTTGAGGAGCAGTCTTTACCTGCCGTAGGGAAGACTCGTCTGTGTAGAAGTTATCTGGATCTTTAGCATGGAGGTTCGCTATTTTGGAATATGAGACTAAGGTCTATGAGTTGCTTCGCTTTGGCATGGTCTCATTTGTCATTCCTTAAGGAGAGCGAGTTGTTGATGCTTGGTTTGGAGCTAAAATCTCTTGAGAGGATGTCTGCCATCTCGAAGGTCTGTTGTGTGGTTTGATAGTTTTGGTTTTCGAGAAGCCTTTGGATTAGAAGTCTTTGGTTAGCTGTGGTAGCAGTGCAATTTAAAGTGTTCGGTGTGTCGACGAGAAGGCCTTTTAGCTCTGTAGTATCATCGAGGTAGAGTTTGGAAGCAGCAGTGTGGTCGTCTCTCCGATGGTTCGGGAATCTTAGTGGTTCTTTTTCAGTAGTCCGGGCAGTTGGTGAATGTTTTCTTGAAGGGTTAACCTTGTTTGGAAAATCTTAAAGCTGTTCTAATTGGTAAAGAGAGGACAGTTTCTTTGGAATCCGAATTAGGTGGGATCGCAAAAGTGGCTTGCGATTAGTTTGGGAATTTTTCTTGGGAAATCTTTTGTTTGAGGCTGAGGATTCTCATGTAGAAGTAGGAGCTACTGATGTAATCAGAACTTTGTCTACATCTGGAGTTGAGTTCCATATTTTTTTGGTTCCAGAAGCGATACTGGTAGTTAGTTTGGTAGTAGGATGGTTCTTGGAGTAGAAGAGTTTATGTAGCAGCTCAGAAATTTTTGGAATTTGGATTGGTCAGATCTAGTTTTTGAGTTAGATTCTGCTGGAAGGGTGTGTGACCGAGTCAGACGAGTCACTACGATTTTATGGATTTGATGAACAAAGTTCCTTGATATATTGGATAAGTTTGTACTCATGTTCATCAACAGTATTCTCATCCATTTCAGAATCAGAGTTGTGCAGCGGAAGCGAGGTAGCAGTTGTGCAAGGAAGGAAGCAAGTTCAGTTTTCTATTTCTTGAGAAGTGGAGCTTGTGTTCTGGATTTCGACGGATTTTGGAAGACTTTTCTATTGGATAGGATCTAGAAACTGGTTTGTTGAGATGATCAGGAAGAAGTTTGGCAGCCTAGGGTTGTCTGTTGAGTCATACAGATATGAGATAAGGAGTTTGGAATTCGAAGTTGGAGACTTCATTGTTGTTAAGATTTCTCTGGTTAAGAGAGCAGTAATAGGACAAGATTGAATTGCCAGTTTGGATAGCTGGAATTCATTGTATTTCACGTATCTCTGAGGAAGTACGTGTATGATTCATTGTTGGTTGTGGAATCTGTAGTTCAGTTGGATTTTGGAGGTTGTGCTAGTCTTGAGTATAGTCTGATGTTCTTTTCAGAGTGATGGATCTAGAGATGAGAGGAGCTCTAGATTTTGGTGGTAGTATAGTCTGATTTTTCTTTATAAATTTAATTTAAAATGGTAAATTTAATCTTTTAAAGGTTAATAAATTTTTAATCTGGCAAAATTGATAAGAATTATTTTTCAAAGCTAATAACATTCTATTCTATTTATAATATATATTTTTTTAATATATACTGTGAATAGGAAAATCTTTTGTTTTAAATAAAAGATGAATTTTCAAATTGTAATATATATGTATGTATATGTTATAATTTGATGTTGTTTTGAAATTTAATTTAATCTATTTATAACTTATATATGTATGAATATTGTATTTTAAAGCTTTGTTTTAAAATTTATATTTTTCAAAAGTTAATTTAAGTTTAATTCAATTTGTTTTCAAAGTACAAGATAATTGTTTATTTTAAGTGTGATAGTTTATAAAGAATTTAAATCAAAGTTTTATTTTTGTTTTCCTTTAAACTGTTTAAATTAAAATGGTTATAAATGTATATATAAATGTTTTAGATTTTAAAATATATGTATAAAGATATATTTATATTATAATTAGTTTTAGAATATTTTCTTTAGAAAGTAAATTTACATATGCATACATAAGTATTTATTAATTTAGAGATAAGTATGCAAGTTTATATTAACATTTAAATTATATATAAATTTATCTAAAAATGTTTAAAAAAAATACGTGTAAACATATTAACACATGTTAGTGACATGTGTTGAAAAATAAAGAAATGAATGACAGTTGTAAGCTTAATTAACAAGTGTCTTCATTCATTTTTTTTAATTTTAATAAACATTAATTCATTTAAACATAAAGAAAGTTTGTTTATTTTCCTCTTTGAATTTCCAAACTTTCTTCTTCTTCTCAAATTCTTTTTCCTTCCTTCATTCTTTCAAAAATAAATGTCAAAACAGATACTTTTCTCAAATCTGAAATTAAATCAAAAGGCAAAATTTAAATCAAAAAGCAAATCAAACCTGAAATATGCAATTTCAAACCTGCATTTCAAATGAAGGGCAACAACAAGTTTAAAACAACAATTTGAAGGCATGCAAGTATTCATTTTCATCAACAAGCAAAATCAAAAAAACATCTTTTCCAGATCAAAGATTCAAAGCCTGGAAGAAGAATTTTAAAATGCTCTGTTCTGTGCTCTGCAAAAAAATTTGTGAGTAAATCATTTTAAAAACAGTTTTAATTTAATCTATGGTTGAATGATGATGCACGCAATGAATTTTGTTATGATGATGAATATTTGTTTACATGAATGTATGTTTATAAAAAGTATTGAATTCCTGAATATAAATTCTGTTGTTTAAACAGATTTTGATTTTTCCCTCTTTAAATTCAATATCACCTTCTTTAATCATTTTTAGTCTGTGATTTGCAAACAAGAAATGATTGAAATCATGAAACATAACCACCAAAAATCATTCCAGGAATTTTTAATAAGTACTCATTTCAAAATTTGTAAAATAACAGTAAAACCCAAATTTTCACAATAATCAACTTCCATAATTTTAAATTTACATTATAGGGGTGGATTCATGATTGAAAATCATGAATTTTGATTTGCAATTCATAATTTTTAAATTGAAAATCAATTGGGAATTTAGAGGAGAAGGTTTTTGGCAAAATGGTGAATTGCCGATGATCAACTTGTTGTTTTGAGTCGAATTCATGGGTGAAGCTTGCTTTGGTGTTGTGGATGATGGGAAAAATATTCATGAATTTTTCCAAAGGCCGTGGTGATGGTATTTGATCGTTCTAGGGTTTTAAAGTGTGTTATGTTCGTTTAGGGTGCCGAGACCTTTGCGTCATGAAAATTGGACCGGGGTCGTTCGCATTTGGGGAAGTTGATGTTCATGGACATGGCGTCTCGATGGTGGGGACGACGAAGTTCAACGGCGTCGTGGTGATCGGCCGTGGGTAGTTTTGGGCAATTGAGTTCTGCAGTTTTTCGATGCGAATGGTCGAATTTTGATTCGTTAGTGGATTCTTGAATCTGGGTTGATAGAATGGTCGACATGGTCGCCGCCGACTTAGAGATGGCCGGAGGTAGCATCGAAGACGTTTGGATAGTCGCACATGTACACACGTGTACGCTGTGCAACTGGGTAGTATAAGGAGTTGGGGAAGACAAAGGCGACTCGAGTTTGCTCTCGCGTTTTTCTTAGGGTTGACTCGAAGTATATGGTGCTGGGTTTTGCTTCGGGGTAGTCACGGGTAGTTTGAGTGATTAGCTCGAGTTTTGTTGGTTTGGTACTGTTAATGTAATAAAGTTGCAAATTGTAAACCTGTTGATTGAATGAAAAACAAGTTCAAGTTGTATAAAAGGAAATAGAATTACAAAGTTAAAAAGTTTGTTCTTTGAAGTAAAGGTTAATAAAACTTTTAAAGTATTAATTGAATTTATTTTAAATTTAATTTGTTAAGTTGTTTGTTTTTGAAAGTAATTATCTAAGTAAATTTTGAATTTAATTTAAAGGAGTGTTTTGAATTTAAATATTAAATCAAAAGTTTTAAAGTAAAATTTTTAAGTAATGATTTAAAATTAAAGTTTCAATTTTTATTGAAAATAAATAAGTTTAAATAAGATAATTAATGTGTTTTAAGTTTTAAAATTGATTTCCAAATGTATTTTTTTCAATAAGGTTATTGTTATAAATTTTGTAAACCAATAAAAAAATGGTTTACTTTTAAGTTATTAAGATTTGATTAATTCAAATGATTAAATTGTGATGATAATTATGGTTAAATTATTATTGATATGAACTTAAGAATATTTAATTATTGTGATTTGCTAATAAGTAAAAGCTTAATTAAGTTTAATGTTTTCTTAATTAATTAAGGGTTTTTAAATATAAGAAGTTAATTAATTAATTATTTAATTAATTTTAAATGATTAGTTAATTGTTTATTTAGTTTTAAATAATCACTTAGTTATGAATTGATTAAGTGTAATTACTTAATGAAGTAATTAATGGTTAATTATTGAATGTAATTAAGGAATTGATTAATATAATTGATTTGAAGTTAATTAGTTATGGAGTAATTAATTAATTAATGAATTAAGGATTATTTAATGATGGAATTAATTATTGTTAAGTAATTAATTAAAAGAATAATCATTTAATGAAGTAATTAGAAGATAATTACTTATGTAAGTAATTAAGGGTTAATTACTTAGTTAATTTTAGTTAATTAATTAATGTGATTAATTAATTAATGAATGTGATTAATTTTAAGATTAATTACTAAGGTAATTAATTAAAATGTAATTAATTAATAAAGTAATTAATTAATGATTATTTATTAATTTAATTGATTAATAATTACTTAATGAAGTAATTAAAGATTAATTAATTAGATTAATTAATCAAAGGGTTAATATAATTAATTAAGATGTTCATTAATTAAGATAAGAAATTACAAGTTGTTAATTATTATTTATGATTAATGAGATAATTAATTACAAGTTAATCAATTAATTTATTCAAGAAGTTATTAATTAATAAGGATCGTTAGTTAATATAATTAATGAATTAATCAAGATTGATTAATAAAAGTGATTAATTAAAGCGTGATTAATTAATTGTAATTAATTGAGATTTAATGTAATTAATTATAATTGATTAATTAATGGAAGTAAATGAAGGATCATTAATTATTGTAATTAATGGTAGTAATTAAAGGTTAATTACTGTATATGGCTAAGAATAATTACTTGAATGTAATTATAAGATGATTAATCAAGGAAGATTAATTAAAGAAGATCATTAAGAGATGATTAATTTATTTGGAATAAATAAATGAACAAGGATTTAAGGTTAATCCAATTGATTAAGAGTTAATCAATTCTGTTTGTGGATGATTGATTGATATTGGGTGATTAATATTGGATGACTGATATTGGATGTTGAATTAAGTTGGATGATTTGGATATCTCTATTATGTGATATGCTCCTTTGTGAGATGAATGTTTAATATGAATTATCTATTGTGATAATGTGATTCATCTATCTGTTTATATCATCCTGAATATAAGTTTAAATGTTTAAACCCTTAAACAACTTGGACATAAAGATGGCGTTTGCATTTCGGTGAGACCGGGATCGGGTTTCCATATTTGGTTAATCCGAAAACCACATCGATCCAAATTAAACGTTTGGTCATGAATCCAAGTGGAGCTTAGTGAAGACTCGAGGTGTAAGAACAATTCGTCGGTATAACTCTGGGGGTGAGTCCGTGATGAGTTTGACGGAAATAGTACTTATAGGTTCAAGATGTTGATTCAGAGTGCAAGGGCTATGGTCGTTGACTCTGAGGGTGATTCCAAAATGAGTGCAACGAGATAGTGCCTTCGGTTTCGTTCAAACCCGGAACAAACTTGTATGGATTGAATGCTTTCAGAACATCTTCAAGTGGACGATGAGCATTCTAAGATAGATGTGTTCTATTAAGGTAATCACAGCCTCAAACCTCATCAACCGGGAATGGCTAAAACAGGGGAGGTGCCGCAAGGCTAGGTGGGTAGCACCCATTTCAGGGTGAGGTCATTTCTGTCTAGATGTCCCTTTTATTTCGGCTTAGTGGGTGGATGGTCACGCCAACCACGGGGTGATCTTACTCGGGACTGTTCAGTAAGGAATGGTTCCGGCTTTGTGATGCTGGGGATTGGGAGTAATCCTCGGTATAGTGATCTAGGCCACGTACTGTGACGGTCGGTACCTCGGTAGCCCTGCCATTGATGGAAACCCATTCTTCCTACGAGACCCTACGATTTTGTTTGTATTACCCACTTTTGTGGCTAGTAGATGGAATTTAATCATGTAACAATTTCGTCTATTTCTTATTTACTTGAAAACCCTAGATACTATTATAATATCACTGGACTTCCTATCAAATGTTTTGGTTAGCGTAAGGTAAAAACTTTTCCATGTTTATGTGTGGGAAGTCTTACGTGATACCTTTTATTTTCAAAGGATTTTCTAAAGTTAAGCAATTTTAACCCGTTTACTCACACCAGACCCCTGTCTGACCCGAGTGTTTATTTTCTGTTTTATTAAACTCTTGGGTACTCATATTATGTATGAGTAGTCGAGGGATTCGGGTTAGCTTGACGAATTATGGAGGAGATATGGAGCAGGAGGCTTCCACGTGTAGATATATTATGGTTCCGCTGTGTTTGTATGGTATCTGTATCTTGTGTACTTGAGTTGTATAGTTAGACAGATGTTTATAACTGTCTAATATGTGTTGTATAAGTTGTGTACTCTGATGTAATATGATACTATGTAATATTTTATGTGATATATTATATTTCATTCGTTCCGCTGTGACTATCTGATGTTGTTGTGTGTTTCTTCTTTCTTATCTTTTCTTCTTCTATCCCTTTCTTTCTTAATTAGTGATGTGACTTTCTGTTGTTAGAAAGTTGGGTCGCTACAAAACTACTTTAAAAATCTAAATAATATTACTAAAATAGTTTTTATACACATAAATTTATAACTCGATGTTTTGACAAATCCATCCTTGTTCTCACAAAAATTCGGTCATATGTTGATCAGGTGTACGACTGAAAATCTATAAGTGCTTGGTAGACCCGTTTTCAACATCCAGTGAAAATACTTTGGAAAATAATTTTATTGAAAATATAGAAAACAGTTTTTTTGAAAATGGAGGAAATATCTTTGGTGAGAATGCTCTGGAAATCATCACCCCCATCCATGGTCGTAGTTACATTCCTGGATTACGTTGTCATCGCAGCAAAAGTCCTTGTAACTGTAGGCACTATGCGCCTCTCGATTACGCCATGGAACCCACAACAGATCACAGTTACATTCCAGGGTTACGTTGCCATCACAACAAAAGTCTATGTAACTGTAGGCATCAACGACCTCGATTTTCTTTGTCAAAAATGAAACTTCTCCACTCCCACATAGATCGCAGTCTACAGATGTAAAATCAAACGCAGACTGTTGGCTCTCAGCGGCACACACGACTTTCGCTATGTTACCATAGGTCGCAGTCTACCGATATAAAATCAAATGCAGACTGTTGGCTCTCAATAGCACACACGACTTCCGCTATTGTCTGCAGTAGATCGCAGTAGATCGCAGTGACATCGAGTTACACCGTCGTCACAACATAACTCGAATGCCTCTGTAAGCATCAGCGCCTACGACTTTCGCTACGCACTAATCATAATCCTCAGGAACTAGTTTTGTCCGGACTACTCACAGGATCAACTTTAGAACCCCGCTTAGGGTTCAAGGCAGTACCACCCTATGGCACTCCTGAGAAGTTCATTTCAAGGGAGTGCCTTTTACCTGGAGCCATTATCAAAACCTTTATACTATACACTTATAGTATCTTCCAAATCATACACCTAGTATGAATCTCATATAAATCTCCTTTTCTCAAAATTGATTATCCCATAATCGATAATTCTCAAACTAGGCTTTCCAAATTCCAATATTGATTTTATCCAAAAATCAAAAGCCTTTCCAAATCCAAAGTTCCCAAAACTCTTTTCCAAAATCCTCATAAGATCCTTTATATATATTATATATAAAATCCTTGATAAAAATATTTGGATTATTTCAACCTTGTATAAAACCTGTTTTATACTTCAAATACGTTCAAAAAACATTTTCTTCTGGCTATAGATTCAACAAGGGGAGTTTTATCTTATATAAAAAGTCACTTACCAAATTTACTCACTTCCATAAAGTAAATTTTTACCATAGAAATATCCAATTTCCACCTTTATTCATTGTATATTTCACAAAATATTCCTTCCATTTCAAAAACCATTTCACATTTCTTATTCACAAATTCCTAGTATCAATGTCATTCAAACCCGTACGATGTACACATATCATCTGTATGCTATACCAATCTGATCGCTCACTCGATCTCACAATTACACCTCCGAACCAGTATCGTCCACCCGACTTCCTAGTGTGGACTCAGATTTGGTTTCTTAATCAGAAACCTTCATTCTCCTCGCATAGTTATAACTATGATAGAGAATATCCATAACCAATCAAAAATCCATATCCAGGTTCGTCGTCGAAAATCAAGTCAAAAATCCCAACTCGGATCGATATAACTATCTCGAAATTCTATGCTCGAATCTGGATCAAATTACTATGCGAATAGAATATATACGTACATCCTACGTATTTGTCTCCATTGATTATTAGCCAAATCCATCCGCTTTTTATATTCGCATTCATTTTAATTTCTATCCGCTTATTCATAATTGTTTCAATCCCATTTGGACTATCACCTCAATTCTTATTTCAATCTGGGAATTTAATCATAATAGTTTGAACTCCGACCAGTTTATATTTAGAAAATAGCTTGAAAAGTTTAAAATAGATAAATAGTAGAAAAATAATTATTAGTTTGTAAAATAGCTGTAAAATAGTTAACTAATGATAAATGGTTATAAAATAGTTAAATAATTGTAAAATAGTTATAAATAGTAATTAGTTATAAAATAGTTGAAAAACAGTAATTAGTTTGTAAAATAGTTGTAAAATAGTTAAATAGTTTTAAAATAACTATAGAATAAGTATAAAACAATTTGGGGTTTCAAAAGAAATGTTGTATAAATAAATAACTTGAAAAAAAATAAGTTTATATGAAAACAATTTATATTGAAAATAGTCCAGAGGCAAACTGTTCAATTTCCAATCTCCATTCTCATCAATTCAATTTAAATTTCCACTTCCTTTTAAATTGACTCAATTTCAATAACTTCAATTTCCACTGGACTTGATTTAACCCCAATTCAAGGTAATTATCCTCAATTTCTTTCCAAGTTCAAATTAAATTCCATTTGAATTTTTAAACCTATTCGTCTTTAATTACAACTCCAAGTTATTCAAATCAATTTGGACTACTTTCAAATTGAACCCACTTCAATTTCAAATCAATCCAATACAAATTTTCCATTTGAATTTATACTTATACATCTTCAATGCTAATTAATTCAAACTAAATTCAATTTGAACTAACGAAGTCTAAATCTCAACTTTAAACCATCTCGAATTATATAAATTCGAGTTAAATTTTAAATGTTGATCTAATCCTTTAAATCAAATCAACTTATATCTTTAAACCATTTAATTCTGAATCCAAAATCCATTTTTTAAACAACTAAATTTTTGGAATTCAATTTATCACCAAATTTCAATTTTGAAACCAAACCTTTGAAGTTTTATCTTAAATATTCAAATCTTAAGTCCAAAGTGATTTCATATCCTTAATTTCAAATTAAAGTTTAATTTCTCTTTTATCTCAATAATGGATATATTACCACAACCCATTTCATCAATCATTTAAACAAATCCAATTCACAGTTTAAAGATTATTAATAACAATAGGGTGATAACCTCCAATTTATTCTAAAACATCCATCCATTTTCAATTTTCAGATCTCAAACCCATTTTGAGATCACACAAACTCCCAATTGAAATTAACCATTTAACTTCCCAAATTAAATCTCAATTTCATCTTGAATTTTTCCAAATCGGGTTGTTTCTCCAAACTTATTTAACTTCTTCTAAGTTAAATGGAATTTAAATCTCGTTAATCTTACTCAAATTTGAATTCCCACTTCAAATTTCAAAATTCTTTCCCAGTTATAAGTTCAAAATTTATATCACTTTGGGTTTTGCTCATCTCATTCCAAATAAAACTTAAAACTCAGCACGTAGAGTTTTTTTTTCAAACCAACTTTGATATTATGCATATCCATGCATATACATATTTATTTCTTAACCAACCAGGCTATGCTTAAAAATTTAAACCACCTTTGCTTTTTAATCCAAAACAAATTCCTTTAAATCTTCAAACAACTCTTGTTCGAATCCAGCTTTCTCATTCAAATAATATTATTTATTATTCCTTTTAATAATTTTGAAAACAAATTTCAAATGTTTTTAAATCTTAGGATGCAAATTTCACAATTTAAATCATCTTCAATTTCAATTTATAAGTTATACTTACCTAAATGTTTTACTTCCTTAGAACATTTCATTTTGCTCACTCATTAATACACTTATTATTATTAAACACGACAATCATTTATGATAATAACCAAGATTATCATATCTGGAAACCAATTCATTATTATCTTATTCTGAAACTTTTCCCTAAATCCAAGATTTTAATTTCAGTTTGAATCCATTTCCAACTTCTCTTTATTTAATTTCAATTTGGTTGTATTTCTATTACCACTTAATTCTCATTATTTTATTTAAAATAATACAACAACCAATTACCTTAATATACAGTGGTTAGAAGAATCATTGTTTTATATATAAACTTATATAAAAATCCTTTACTTTTAAAACCATTATATAAAAATAACAAGTACGCTCTCGTATATACATACACTCAACTCATTTTAGGGTTCCATTGACCCTATCCTTAATGAGTAATCCCACCAGAGCCAAGGTTCTCGCTTAACCTTCTGCTCTGATACCAACTGTAACGACCCGGAATTTTCAAATCATAGTTTCCTTCACAATACACACACACACACACACAGATATATATGTATATATATATATATATATAAATGGTAAATGTCCAAAAGTCTTATCCATTTTTAAAATGATAAGTTTGTATCTTATTTAATTAGATTAAATGCTTATTAAAATAATATTGCCAAAATACCGGGTCGTCACAACTATTATGATTTTCCGAATCCTTAAAAATCATTTTTTTCAAAAGCACCGGGATATAAGTTCTCAAGTTTTCCCATCCTAAATCCATTTTAAACTAAAAACACATTCTTATTAATCCATTTCCATATATTCTAACCACTTTTTTATAAACACCTTTTAATCCAATTTTACCCCATATTAACATCAAACGCCTTTTAGTCAAATTGTGAAACTTAATTCACAAGGTGTCCGTTTCAATGTTTTCCCTCTTTCTACTTACCCAACACAAATCTTAAAAAGGAAAAGCTTTCTATACACACTAATAATAGTCAATGCTCAAACAGACGAGCATGACTAAACAAACCCTATATGATAATAATAAAGTATTATTATTTATTAGCAAAAACACCTCAAAAATACCATACTATTCTTTTGAAAATCATTCTTTTATGTATAAAATATATTTTTGGGTAAAATTATTTCACTTACCCAATTTCCAAAACAATACTATGTTGATTTGCCCAGTTCAAGTGTTTAGAAACCCCTATTGATACGGGTGTACCTTTCGTGTCAACCAGAATTCATAAGCCACTTAACCGATAATTCAACATATTATGAATTTTTTTATATCATTAACAAATATGCACTCTTATGTCATACACTCAAACTCTTAATAAGGCATTCAATTACCTTATCTCTTAATGAGTTGCCCCACCAAAGCCAAGGTTCTTGCTTAACCTTGCGCTCTGATATCACATATAATGACCCGCCTTTTCAAACCCTAGAAGTCGACACTAATACATCCATGGTATCCACATGTCAAACAACCATGTGCCAAAAAGATAGATTGTTAGGGGAAAAAGAGATTAGAGATAGAAGAAACTAAATAATCACAAAATCTCACAATGCAATGGAATAATATATATTAATCAACATAGTACTTTACAAAGTCATTTAAAAAATGATACGTCAGAGTCATACTAAAATAATTTCTAACCTAGGATAGTTATAACAGCCTATCCTTACATAACTGATACAAGATACATATAATATAGCAGAAACAAAAAAAAAATAACTAACTATCGGTGAAGCCTCTTACTCCATGCTCCTCCAAAATACATCCGTAGGAAACCTGAACTATTTGGCTGCTCGTAAAAATTTGAGCACCCAAGAGTTTTACGGAGAGAAAATAAAACTCCGGGTTAGACATGGGTCTTGTGTGAGTAAACTCAAAACAACTGAATTCTACTTTGAAAACTCTTTTAAAATCAAAGGTATCTCTTAAGACGACGCCGCACATAAACACGGATGAGTTTTTACCTTACAATAATCAAAAGACTTTTATATAAAAATCCAATGATAGTATAATAATGTCGAAGGGTTAAAGTAAAATATTAAAATAGCTGGAATGCTTGCATCTCACATTCCAACATATTTGATATACAACTAAAATTGTACAACGCTTATTGGAGAATTGATTCCATACAATGACTAAGCACCGGTGTACCATCTATCACAGTACACATGTAGAAAATGTACTGAGGATCTTGCCTGGTTCCCCTGCCAACACAAGATCGGCCTACCCCTTACTGGGTAGTAGCGAATATGTCATCACCCCGTTGCTTTGCAACCCTTTTTATCGATTTCTCATGCACAACCAATCCATAAATATGTAGATGCATTTAGAAGGGTGACAACATACCCGAATGGGTGCGACCCACTTAGCCTTGCTGTATCTCCCCGGATTTTCAGTCATTCCCGGTTGATGAGGCTTGAGGCTACGTTTTACCTTTTTGAATAGCAATCTCACTTGGAATGCTAACACTGCCTTCCAAGCATCAATGCAACGCTAGCATTCATCCATATAAGTTGTCCAGGATAAAAACAAACCGAAGCACTACTTCGACTACATCCATTTTGGAATAACCCTCAGGATTAGTAGCAAGCAGCCCTTCCACTTCAATGCTCCATCTTCAATTCCATATTCTTTAAGATGTCTTCAGTTCGAAACGCTTGAGTTGGATTAAAGTGGTTTTTGGATAACAGATCTGATGCCAGTCTCTTTGAGACAACTTTTGATAATTTCCGATAAACTCAACCCCAGTTCTTTAGGAAATAAGCAGATAAAAGATAAAAGCGGAGTTCACCTCTTAACCGTTAGTGAACGGATTTCCTTATCATTTATCCTAGAAGAAGGAAATGAATTTATATGTACAATATAGCACCACCGACGATAACTGTGCCATATAATTTTCGTGTTTCTCCTAAATATTTCCAAAGTTAAGTCGCGGTCTAGATTTGATAGTTGGTTATTTAACTATCAAATAAACAAACAACTAAACATTGATTCAATTCCATATGGGATCATCTAAGCCTTTATTAACTACTCTTTAATTAATAAAATCACTTTATAAAAATTATCAAAGCATCTTCTCTAAAACAATTTTTCCAATTCCCTTACATCCCTTTTACTTGGAAAACAATATAAACATTTACCAAAAAAATTTGGAAAATTCTCTCTTCTCACATTCCATATTAAGTGGCCAAACCATTCCCTTTCAAAACATCACTTACTATAAAACTCGTTCACTTCATAAAACAATTCACTTATTCCTTATAAAAATTCGTTTATAAGTTCACTTCACATTTCAAACCTCTTTACAATTTTCCAAACTTAATTTAAAACACCTTTCATAAATATCTAAAATGACTTATAAAATCTCTTTCTATTTTTACAACTATTTAAAAATCTTCCTTCATAATTCCTTTATAGAATCTCCTTCATAAAATATCATTTTCATGATATCATTTGTAAATCACTTTAGGTAAAACCTTTTATTTAATAAACCCCTTTTTAAAAATAAGATATTATTTAAAAATAACTATGTAAAATAATAATAAAATTTAAATATCATTTATAACCGTTAGACCTAAATTGGTTAAAGAATTAAAGCAAATTCAAAAAAGTACTTTAGTAAATTTGAAAAGAGGCTTAGCAATCCCAATGGTACTAATTTACGTTACCATTAATTTCAATTTCGATTCACTTAATAGTTATTTACATAGGCCAACATATATGTGAATACAACTCATATCCAAATCGGGGAATAACATGTCAATATTAAGAAACTATCGTATGCATATCCAAATAACATAATAGCAGGGTGGTGATTTGTCCTGCTAAACAGATGTCTAAATAATTCAACTAATTCATAGTAGAACGGTGATTTATTCTACTAACACATGTCCACACAAACAAACAATTTATAGCAGAATGAGGATTTATTCTACTAACACGTGTCGAAACAACCCAACAATCTACATTATAACTCATTCACAGTGATATGGCTTCTTAATGGTATCAACAGTTGAATCACTTGTATTCAAAACCATCTTTCAAAAAGAAATACCTTGAACCATTTTACTTTCGAAAACCAAAGGATTTAAAACTTTTAAACCCTTTTAAAAATAATTAATTAAAATTATATCCTTATTTAAATCACAATTAATTTTAATTGAATCTTAACTTAATTTAATTAAATAGTTAAACAATAATTAACTATTAATTAAACCCAAATTAATCCTTTATTACTTATTAAATAATTAATTAAACCTTCGTTAATAATTAAATGCTAATTAATCTCAATTAATTAATTAAATAGTAATTAATTAAGCTTAAACAATAAAGTAAACTTGTTAGCACCAGAATTGGAAACTAACACCCTTAAGAAAGATTGTGTAGAGAGATTAATGAAGAAAGTAAATTTAAACAGAGAATTGTATGCTAAATTAAATGCAAAGACAAGAACACCGGATTTATAGTGGTTCGGCATAGCCGCCTACGTCCACTTTGAAGTTAATCTTTATTGCTTTACTCAACAATTGATTACAGATACAATCCGTACACCAACTACTTGAATACAAATGCTAAGTAAAGATAATGAGTCTTTAATGCGGCAGAGTCTTCCTAGTGTTCTCGAAAAAAGGTCCCTTTTCACTATGCCCCTGCCCCTCTATTTATGGACGAAGATAGGCTGGACTTCCTTCATGGGCTCAAGGCCGAGGTGACTTGGCCTATATAGGGCGATCTCGAGCCGGTCGGTCCATTCTTGCCAAACCGTACCTAAATGCCAAAACATGTCGACTGCATCAAACCTGTATATCTTCAGGCTCTTCTTGGTCGGAATCTTGTCTAGTGCTAACGATAATATCTTCAACTATCGTTTTGTAGCCGAGCCAAGGTGCCGGGTAACATTTTCCCCCCAAAGTGTGTCATGTGAAGCAACACGACATGCTTTGAATCAGCGAGTATTCCTTGTCTCTAGAAAGAAACCCTTAATGTTTCTTGAATAGTCATTATCCTTCAATTTTATCCTCCAAGGTGTCATATCCTTCTTTGGTCATCATGATGCTTGGTCGATTCCCAATATTATAAATCCAGGGTTGTAGTTCTTTAGTGGCCATCCATGTCTGGTTCTACAGAGCTTGTAAGCTTCGGCTATCTGATGTATTCTTTTCTTAATAACCCTAAGTGAGAATTCAATTTCTATTGATTTCAAGTAGTTGAACTTTTTCGAATGTACACATGCATGTTCGGGTACATATTCTTGCCATTGGCTCTCGGATGCATTTTATATTCTCATAAGTCGTCACCAATTCTATTTAATTTAATTACAATTCAATTGTGGTTGTTTGTATTTTCTCAGAGCAGTAAGCAAGGGTGAACGGAGTACGGCCAGTCATTGGCCCATGGGTAGTTCTATAAGCCCATAATGCTGTTGGGAGTTCATCCTCCCATTGACCTCTAGCCTTTTCCAAACTTCTCTTCAAAACAGACTTTATGATTTTGTTTACAGCTTTAACTTGTCCATTTGCAGTTATAACGGATCATGGAAGGTCATAAGGACAGATAATGTTAAGGAAAATGAAGTTGATTATTTTCTCCATCTTGGTCGTGGTTAAAAGTTCTTCATCTGCCCATTCGGTGAAGCAATCATCTGCTATGATAGCGTATTTCGCACCACCTTTAGGATCGGTAAGAAGATGATGTCAATGCCCCCAAGTGGCAAACTCCTATAGACTAGCCATTTGAGTAATTTCCATCGGCGGGGCTTTCGGATTTTTGCAAACATCTTGCACCTATCACATTGTCTAGCATGATCTACTGCATCTGGATTGATAGTTGACTAGTAATACCCATCGCAGAGTATTTTCTTTATCAGGGTGTTCCCCCTGATGTAATCACCACATTCTTCTTCATGGACTTCGCTCAAGACTCATTTGACATCATCATGGGTGATACACCGAAGTATGGGAATGGATAAACTCCTTTCTACACAATGACTTGTTCTTGTATGATTTGGCATGATGCTTTAAGGAGGATATGTCATTTTTCTTTCCTCCGTTCAATAAAAATTCCTCATTGTAGACATTCTTTGATAGGAGTCAATCATGACCCCTTTTCTGGCTCTTTTTCCAAGATCTAGTCGATCCTTATCTATCAATGCTTGGAATATTAACTATTTCAACCGAAACAATGTATGTCTGTTGCGCATCCCTAAAACTGGCCAGCTTGGCTAGTGATTTGACTCTTTTCATTTTGTTCGCTGAGTATGTGTGTAATGATGTAATACGCGAAGTTGGCTAGTAACTCTTGGACTTGGCCGAGATAAGGAGTAAGACAATGCCCCTTAGCAAGATCAACTTCCTTAACATTGCACACTATCAATTAGGAGCCATAAAAGATATGTAAAGTTTCCACTCCCAATCCTCTAGCAAATTTGAGGCTGGCGGTCGAGGCTTCATACTAAGCATCGTTGTTTTTTTAGGGAAATCGAGTTTCAGGAAGTAGCAGATCGATCGTTCCTCAGGAGTCATTATCATGACTCCTACGCCATAACACTGATCACTGGATGCTCCATCTGCGTACAATTTTCATCTATTGGTTGGTTCTCTACTACTTTTCTAGTAGTCATCAGATGTAGTGAATTCGGGTATAAGGTCTGATAATTTCCGCCTCCGATAGCCTTTCGAGGGAAATAAGTTATATCGAATTGGCTTAGTTCGGTATTCTATTTAAGTAGTCTTTCAGATGTCCTAGGTCGTTGTATGCCCTGTCGCAACGATTGGTAGGCATAGACGTTGATGGTTACTCTAGTCGAATCCTAGAGTCTTTTCATGAGTTATTAAGTCCAATAGCAATGGGCTCTGAATGCTTTAAACGATTATCTACAAATGGCCAAAGATCAAGCCTAAAAGCAAGTTAAAGGAAATGTCGAGTAGGGGTCAGCCTCAGGTTGCACGAAGCTGCATAGTTGGATCTTGCTATAAGTATGAATCTGCTTGTATATTCGAGTAACACACTTTCTATTCAATGCATTCATGATCCTTTACCCATGCTTTGGGTTGGAGTGACAGTCAGTTGCCCATGAGCTCATGGATCGATTTAATGATTCTGTCTCTAGGCATTCTTTCGGTCGTAGCATTGTGTAGCTGTAAGCACTATATATAAGTTCCAATATTGAGCTATCGTAGCCAGTCTCTCGATGACCATGCGTCTGCTCCAAGTCTCGGGTTGAAAAATGCACTGCATGGACGGTTGAGTCTAACCCTAGCTATGTTTATATTTGCACATAAACTCCAAAAACATAGAGTTGATCGGTGAATAGTCAGTTCACATTCATCTTGCTTCTCGCTCGTGGCCCCAGGTCTGGGGCATATACCGATAGTAGGAAGGCCAGCCATGCCCACTTTAGCTTTACTCTATTTCCCGTTGAATCGTGGGATCATGTCAGTCGATGGGAGACTGGGTCTCGCCTATCTTCAATTTTGTCATGGTTTTTCATTCCAAGACGAATACTTCGATGCCTCGGCAGTTTTAGAGCATAATTTGGACACTAGACGGTCGTCCACGTCCACTTTGGTTCATGTTATGTAATCAAATCTTGGGGTAAAGTTGGCTACAAACGCAGTCGGGTCATGCTCATCCAGTTTCATACTCCTCCTGATGGATCGAAGGAGGGTGCTGGAGAACATTTGACCTAGTCTTCGTGGTTTACACTCCCTTCCACACTCTGGAGGTCATAGTTTTTCAAGGAACATCCGAGTCACATTCGTATGTGCTTGGTGCAGATCGGTATTGACCCTCGATATGAGGTATGATATATTCGGTTGCTCGTAGCTTCGGACGCCATTTCGATTCGTTCTGTATTTAGGCCTCCTTGTAGTCGTTGCCTTAAGTTATAAAGAATGCCAAGCTAGAGCATAGTCAGCTATCGTATTCAGCTTTTAGTGATCTATACTCCTACTCCCAGCATTGATTTGGCCAGGCCACTAATTGGATGGTCGAACTCCATCCTTAGCGAGTTAATAATCCTCCTTTCGATTTCAGGCCGAAGTGTGCGGAATAGAGAATAGTCGGAATCCACTCGTCTATTTATCGATGTTTATACACTACTCTCCATTCTTGTATCTTAGTGTTATTCTTCCTGCGGTCGGCTCGCGCCCAATTTGTGTTCATGCTTCGGTCCACGCTCTGGGGACATGGAGATTTATTGAACGGTTTATGCTTTAATCCACAGTTCGGGACGCAGAGATTTCCGTCAATTCGTTTATACTCCAGCCTGCACTTTGGGGAAATAGAGTACTCTTGTCCACTTCTGGGACTTAGAGATTTTTCTCAAGTCATTTATAATCTAGTCCGTGCTCTGGGGACTCAGAGTACTCTAGTCTGCACTTTCGGGACTTAGAGGCTTTAACGTCGTTTATACTCTAGTTCGCACTCAGGGGACTGAGGGTACTCTAGTCTGCTTCAGCTACTTAGAGGTTTTTAAGTCATTTATACTCTAGTCCGCACTCAGGAGGCTAAGAGTACTCTAGTCCGCTTTAGGGACTTAGAGGTTTTTAAGTCCTTTATACTTTAGTCCGCACTAAGGGGACTTAGAGTACTCTAGTCTGCACTCTGAGGACGTAGAGGTTTTTACGTCATTCATACTCTAGTCCGCACTCAAGGGAGTTAGAGTACTCTATTCCATACTCATGGGACGTAGTGGTTTTTAAGTCGTTTGTACTCTAGTTCGCACTCAAGGGACTGAGAGTACTCTAGTTCGCTTCAGGGACATAGAGGTTTTTAAGTCATTTATACTCTAGTCCGCACTCAGGGGACTTAGAGTACTCTAGTCCACACTCTGGTGACATAGAGGTTTTTAAGTCGTTTATACTCTAGTCCGCACTCAGGAGACTTGGTGTACTCTAGCCCACTTCAGGGACTTAGATGTTTTTAAGTCGTTTATACTCTAGTCCGGACTTAGGGGACTTAGAGTACTCTAGTCCGTACTCTTAGGACGTAGAGGTTTTTAAGTCATTTATATTCTAGTCCGCACTCAGGGGACTTAGAGTACTCTAGTCCGCTTCAGGGACTTGGAGGTTTTTAAGTCATTTGTACTCTAGTCCATACTCAGGGGACTAAGAGTACTCTAGTCCGCTTCAGGGGCTTAATTGTTTTTAAGTCCTTTATACTATAGTTCGTACTCAGGGGACTTAGAGTACTCTTGCCTGCACTCTGGTAACTTAGATATTTTTAAGTCGTTTATACTCTAGTCCGCACTCAGGGGACTAAGAGACTCTAGTCCGCACTCTGGGACGTAGAGGCTTTTAAGTCATTTATAATCTAGCCCGCACTCAGGGGACTGAGAGTACTCTAGTTCGTTTCAGGGACTCAGAGTTTTTTAAGTCATTTATACTCTAGTCCGCACTCAGGGGACTGAGAGTACTCTAGTCCGCTTCAGGGACTTAGAGGTTTTTAAGTCCTTTATACTCTAGTCCGCACTCAGGGGACTTACAGTACTCTAGTCCGCATTCTGGGGACTTAGAGATTTTTATTGAGAGCAGTCGTATTTCCATTCCTTTATTTGTATTTCATCTACCAAATTGAGGCTTATGTTGTTGAATGAACGATTGAACCACGTTTGCTCATGGAATGGGATTTTTCCCTAGCATGAGGGATGAAACTTGAAAAATGGACGGTCGATTCTTATCTTCTTGGTGATTATAGTTCTTCCAATCAAGTCAAGGAAGTAGGTATATGAAAGATGGTTGGATCACATCCATGCTGGGTTAGATGGTCAAATCTCACTCAATTTGCTTCGTATCTCTTTCTAGAAAATAAGGATAATGGATTATTGAGAGCGATGGTTGACGAGTAGGTAGTCCATCATAACTACTCCAAGTCAGTATGATGTGTAGATGATCAAACCACATCTATTGTAGATAAATCCCGACATCACTAAGCTTTAGGAAAGGCATCTTTATTTTGTCAAACTTTGTTCTATGACTTGATTTGAGTGGATGATCAGGCCATACTCATTCCAAGCCTTGCTCAGGTCTCCAAGTCAAATGTGGAGGTCAATGAATGGATGGTCAGTCATGTTGACTTTGTATTAGGCTCTAATCGTGATGAGCTTTTCAATCTCCAGTTCTTGGCCCAAATTAAAGGCACATGGTTGATGATGAGCGATTGAATCATGCTCGTCTAGACGAAACTCCACACGTCCGATCATGGTTTGCATGGATTGGTTGGCGGCCAAATCTGAGTACTTGGTCACCTGCATCAATTTAGCCGACCAGAAACGATGCAGGTGACCAGGTACTCAGATTTGGCCGCTAACCAATCCACACAAACCATGATCGGACGTATGGAGTTTTATCTAGACGAGCATGATTCAATATTTCATCATTAACCATGTGCCTTTAATTTAGGGCCAAGAACGAGAGATTGAAAAGCTCATCACGATTAGAGCCCAATACAAAAGTCAACATGACTGACCATCCACTCATTGACCTCCATATTTGACTTGGAGACCCGAGCAAGGCTTGGAATGAGTATGGCCTGATCATCCACTCAAATCAAGTCATAGAACAAAGTTCGACAAAATAAAGATGCCTTTCCTGAAGCTCGGTGATGTCAGGATCTATCTACAATAGACGTGGTTTGATCATCTACACATAAAATCCTACCCTAAACACAAAAGATTGTTCGAAAGCCCGACTTGGAGTAGTTGTGATGGAATACCTACTCGTCAACCATCGCTCTCAATAATCCATTATCCTTACTTTCTAGAAAGAGATATGAAGCAAATTGTGTGAGATTTGACTATCTAACCCAGCATGGATGTGATCCAACCATCTTTCATATACCTCCTTCCTTGACTTGATTGGAAGGGATATAATCACCAAGTGGACGAGAATCGACCGTCCATTTTTCATGTTTCGTCCCTCATGCTGGGGGTAGAATCCCATTCCATGGGAAAACGTGGTTCGATCGTTCATTCGATAATATTAGCCTCGATATGGTAGATGAAATACAAATAAAAGAGTGGAAATACGACTACTCTCAATAAAAATCTCTATGTCCCCAGAGTGTGGACTAGAGTACTCTAAGTCCCATGAGTGCAGAATAGAGTATAAACGATTTAAAAACATCCAAGTCCCTAAAGTGGACTAGAGTACTCTCAGTCCCTTGAGTGTGGACTGGAGTATAAATGACTTAAAAACCTCTAAGTCCCTGAAGCGGACTATAGTACTCTCAGTCCCCTGAGTGCAAACTAGAGTATAAACGACTTAAAAACCTCTATGTCCTCAGAGTGCGAACTAGAGTACTTTAAGTCCCCTAAGTGCGGACTGGAGTATAAATGACTTAAAAATCTCTAAGTCCCCAGAGTGCGGACTAGAGTGCTCTAAGCCCCATGAGTGTGAACTAGATTATAAACGGCTTAAAAACCTCTAAGTGCCTGAAGCAGACTAGAGTACTCTCAGTCCCCTTAGTGAGGACTAGAGTATAAATGACTTAAAAACCTCTAAGTCCCTGAAGCAGACTAGAGTACTCTAAGTCCCCTGAGTGCAGACTATAGTATAAACGACTTAAAAACCTCTACGTCCCCAGAGTGCGGACTATAGTATAAACGACTTAAAAACCTTTAAGTCCCTGAAGTGGACTAGAGTACTCTAAGACCCCTGAGTGCAGATTAGAGTATAAATGACTTAAAAACCTCTACGTCCCTAGAGTGTTGACTAGAGTACTCTAAGTCCCCTGAGTGCGGACTATAGTATAAACGACTTAAAAACCTCTAAGTCCCTAAAGCGGACTAGAGTACTCTTAATCCCGTGAGTGCCAACTAGAGTATAAACGACTTAAAAATCTCTACGCCCCCAGAGTGCGGACTAGAGTACTTTAAGTCCCCTGAGTGCGAACTAGAGTATAAACGACTTAAAAACCTCTACGTCCCCAGAGTGCAGACTAGAGTACTCTATGTCCCCTGAGTGCGGACTAGAATATAAACGACTTAAAAACCTCTAAGTCCTTGAAGCGGACTAGAGTACTCTCAGTACCCTAAGTGCGGACTAGAGTATAAATGTCTTAAAAACCTCTAAGTCCCTGAAGCGGACTAGAGTACTCTCAGTCCCCTGAGTGCAGGCTAGAGTATAAACGACTTGAAAGCCTCTAAGTCCCGAAAGTGCAGACTATGGTACTCTGAGTCCCTAGAGCACGGACTAGATTATAAACGACTTGAGAAAAGTCTCTAAGTCCCAGAAGCGGACTAGAGTACTCTATGTCCCCAGAATGCGGACTGGAGTATAAACGAATTGACGAAAATCTCTGCGTCCGAACTATGGACTAAAGCATAAACCATTCGAAAAATCTCTACGTCCCATAAGCGTGGACCGAAGCATGAACAAAAATTGGGCACGAGTCGACCGAGGCGAGAATAACACTAAGTCACCAAAATGTAGAGTGGTGTATAAACATTGATAAATCGACGAGTGGATTCCGACCATTCTCTATTCCGCAAACTTCGGCATGAAATTGACAGGAGGATTATTAACTCGCTAAGGATGGAGTTCGACCATCCAACTAGTGGCCTGGCCAAATCAATGCTGGGAGCAGGAGTACAAATCACTAAAAGCTGAATACGACAGCTTACCATAGCTCTAGCTTGGCGTTCTTTATAACTTAAGGCAACGACCACAAGGAGGCCCCAATATAGAACCAATCGAAATGGCATCCAAAGCTATGAGCAACCGACTATATCATACCTCACATCGAGGGTCAATACCGATCCGCTCCAAGCATATACGAATGTGACTCGGATGTTCCGAGAAAACCTATGACCTCTAGAGTGTGGAAGGGAGAGAAAACCACGAAGACTAGGTCAAATATTCTCCAGCACCCTCCTTCGATCCATCAGGAGAGGTATGAAACTAGATGAGCATGACCCGATTGCATTTATAGCCAACTTTACCCCAAGATCTGATTACAGAACATGAACCGAAGTGGACGTGGATGACCGTCCAGTGTCCAAATTACGCCCTAAAACTGAGGAGGCATCGAAGCATTCCTCTTGGAATGAAAAGCCACGATAAAATCCAAGATAGGGAAGACCCAGTCTCCCATCGACTGACATGATCCCACGATTCAACTAGAAAGGGAGTAAAGCTAAAGTGGGCATGTCTGGCTTTCCTACTTATCGGTATATGCCCTAGACCTGGGGGCACGAGCGAGAAGCAAGATGAATGTGAACCAACTATTCACCGATCAACTCTATGTCTATGGAGTTTCGGTGGGAATATAAACATAGCTAGGGCGAGACTCAACCGTCCATGCAGTACATTTTTCAACCCGAGACTGGCTACGATAGCTCAATATTGAAAATTATATATAGTGCTTATAGCTACACAAGGCTACAACCGAAAGAACGCCTAGAGATAGAATCATTAAATCGATACCTAAGCTCGTGGGCAACTGACTGTCACTCCAACCCAAAGCATGGGTAAAGGATCATGAATGCATTGAATCGAAAGTGCGTTACTCGAATATACAAGCAGATTCAAACTCATAGCAAGATCCAACTATGCAGCTGCACGCTACTCGAGGCTGACCCCTATTCGACATTTCCTTCAACGTACTTTTAGGCCTGATCATTGGCCATTTGCAGATAATCGATTAAAGCACTCAGTGCCCATCGCTATTAGACTTAATAAACAAGACTCTAGGATTCGTGTGATAACCAGGATTTCTGGGCATTGGAATTAATAATATAATTGGGTTAATTAATAGAAATACTGAATTTATAGATAAATAAATTTTTTTAAATAAAATTATAAATTACAAATTGAATTGGGTTTGTTTAAAATATATGTATTGTTGACTTGATTTTAAATTATATTTTTCAAATTTAATTTGAATATGAATTTGGACTTATTAAGTAATTCAAAGGATAGATATTTTAAATATTTGGATTTAAAATATATGTATAAGCTTTTATTTATATGTAAATTATTTGTTACATTTTCAATAAAAAGAAATTCATATATACATTTACATAACAATAAATAAATTAAGTAAGGGCTTTTACTAACATTTTAAAATTAAATATAAGTTACTTAATTACAAGTGTGTATATATATTAAGTTTTCATTATGACAAATGTTGATTTATAAACTTTAGCGAATGACAAATGTAAAGATTTTAAACATGTGTCACTTTTTATTTCTGATTTTTCTTTTATTTTAAATAACTCAAATTCAGCCTATATAAATATTGTTCCTTCTCTCCATTTATTTTTACTATTCTCTTTTAAGCTAAGAAACTAAAATCCTATAACTCCAAAACAATCATTGATAAATCTCTCCTCAAACCAGAATTTATCAAACAATAAACTACATATCAACTTCAAAATCATAACAAATCAAAGCCTGCACATTTTTCAAAGATCAATATTAACCTGCAAAGTATTTTCTTCAAACCTGGAATCAAGCAGTTTCCCCCTTTGTTTCAAAGCACTTCATCTCCGTTCTAGATTTAAGTCATCTCTGCCGGTTTCAATAGTAAGCAACTCAAGTTTTTAAATGAAAAACAGAAGCATCTTACTTTAGCGACTCAAGTTTTAAAAGCAAAAGCATATTCCAGTTTAAAGTTTTCAAATCATAAAAGCCTCTGTTCATCTTCTAACAGGTGAGTAAAACAAACCTATATTTGATTAAAACCTGTTGCATGATATAGGAGCATGAAGTAATGAGGTGTTAATGGTTAGCATGAATGGAAATTTGTCTTGCATGTTAATAAATATATGGAATCTATCTATGCATGTCCAAGAGCAAGAAAACTTGCTCTGTTCTAAATCTTATAGGTTTAAAACCATTTAAAAATTTAAATCCTCTTTATCTATTCTCTGATAGGTCTAGATTATCAAACAAAATATGTTGGTTTGAACATAAATTAAGATGTAAAAATATATTTAGGTGAAACAAGTCTTTATATATTTTTAATTCCAAATAGAAAAGTGGGAACTTGAGATATGAGAAAATTCAAACATCTTAATTCTTCGATTCAGGTATATGATCTGAATCACTAGCTTAAATCATGATTTTTAAGGGTTAATTCATGATTTTTAGAGGGAAATCGAGTGAGAGATTTTGGGTTAACCAAAAAATGAGTTTTGAGATATCGCGGGTGATCGGGACGTTGTGGAGGGTCGGGACCACGTCTATAGGTGGCGAGAAGGTCGACGAGTTTGGAAAAAATGGTGGATGTTTTTCTTCACCACTCTGGTGTCGGCGGTGGGTCAAAATGTGTTTAAACCTTAATTTTAGTCGAATCTAGAAACAAGATCGGGGCGTCGCCTCTGGTAGTTCGAGTTACATCGGACTAAGGGGAATGGCTGTGTGGACGGCTGGAGAGTGTGTGGCCGAAATCTCATGACTTCTGGTGGTCGATGACGTGAATTCAGGGAGTTTCAGGCGAAGTTGCTTTGTTCCAGGAGGTTCGAGTTTGCTCGATTTGGTTCCAATCGATTTAATAGAACTTGGATGGTCGGAACCAAACGAGATGAGCGTTGTTGACGTGTCGGCGACGGCCACGATGGTCGGAGATGTTCCTGCCGTCTGTGCACGTGTACGTGTTTCTGCTCGTATATGTTGTAACTGGGTGTTCGTATGCCTCGGGAAGAAGATGTTGAGTGCTCGGGTTCGAGTGCGAGTCCATAGGGTTTGGCTCGAGTAAATTTAGGAGTTGTTGTCTTTGGCTCGGTTGTTTATACGATAGCCGGGTTGTAAAATTTTAAATAAATTATTACTAGTTTTAAATTTTAACTTAACCAAGTTCTTAAGAAGAAAGGGAAGTTCTTGGGTTATCTCGGAGTAGGCTCCAGGTTGAACTCGAAGTAATTTACGGCAAGTTTAAATGAAATTGAAAAGCAAGTTTAAAAAAATTAAAGGTAAATGAAGTTTAAACCAATTTTAATTCAATTTCTTTATATGATAATGTTTTAAATACTTAGTTTAAGTAAAGTTGTATATCTTTTTTAATTAGTTTAGTTCTTAAGTTATTTTAGCCTAAGTTAAAAATATAATTAAGTGGTTAATTAAAAGATTTATGTTTTATCTTAAAATCAATTAAGATTTTGGGTAATTATAGATTAATTAAATTAATGAATAAATTAAAGAGAAGATTAATTAATTAATGAGTAAAGAATAATTTATTCATAATTGAGGGTTATTAGTTAATTAATTGGTAATTTGTGATTTATTGGTTAGTAACTAGAGACTAATTACTTAAATGATAATTACTTACGTAAGTAACTAAAGGATTAATTTGTTAAGAGTTAATCAGTAATTAAACGTTAAATTAATTAATAATCAAAGGTTAATTTACCAAGGATGATTAACCAAAGGAATAATTACTTGATGAATGAATGTAAAATAGAAATTTCTTAATGGAAGTAATTAAGGATTAATTACTTAGTGTAATTAATTAAGGACTGGTTTTTTTAGATTTGATTTAGAATTGATTAATTACGGGAAGTTAATTAATAAGTGTGGTTAATTAAGGATTAATGTAATCAATGTGAATGGGTAAAGATTAATTAATTTGAGTAATTAATTAAAGGCCAATTACTTAATGTAAATAAAGATGATAATTAAGGGATGATTAATTAATGGTTGGTAATTAAATAAATGTTAAGTAAGCATGATTAAAAGTGACTGAAGGAACTAATTTAAATTAATTGAATTAATTAGAAATGGTGTCAAATATATCTTGCTTATGAATGATTGAATGATATTGTATGCCTTAGATTAGATGATAGCTGATATTTGATGCTATGTGATATGATATGTTTGAGTTGAACTGTAATAATATAGTTTGTTTATCTATGATAAATGGTTATCTAAATATGTAATTATGGCTAGAAATGGAATTTTTTAAATACTTAACATCTTTGTTTTAGGACAACATTGGATTCGAAGAAACCATGGTCGGGTATCGGTACATACCCGAAACCACTTCGAATTGTAACTTTATTTCTCTAAATCCTTTATAAATTAGACATGTAGAAGTATACAGGCTGGAATGGAATAAATTGAGTAACATGGATATTTAACCTGAAACTGTTGCACATAATAAATGTTTAACTTTAAGAACTCGTAAAAGGTACGAGTTACCCTTGAAATTCATTTAAGATGTAGTTTGGTATTTCATATTATATGGATTTGATGTATGAAATCAATAGGCTGAAATGGAATAATATGAACTTTTGAACTGAGTAAGAATACTTAGAATTTGATTATGAAATAAGTTTTAAGCATAATAAGTAATGAACTCGTAGTAAAGTACGAGTTACCCGGGTTTTCTTTTACGATTTCAATTTAGTATTTCAATTTATATGTGTTTACTCACGCTGGTTTCCAGCCTGAACAGGGTGTTACTTTGATGTAATGCTTGGGTCAGACCGAGTATTACAGAATTTCAGGTAAGGACGATCTGGTGCTCAGGAGGCGAGCTGGATGGCAGGAACGTATGGAGTGTATTCGGCTGTGACATGTTGTAGTTTATCTGGAACTAGTTAATTTTAACTGTCCAGTGTTTCTGTAAATATTGTAACTCTGATGTATTGTACGAAATTTAATCTGATACAGCTTCTTTGTATAAATATTATTTTATGAGATATTATATTTTATCTGCTGCGAATGTAGGAATCTATGTTTTGTTTCTGTTCCTCTTCTTCTTCTTCTTCTATCTCTTTCTTCTTTTCCATAACTATCTGGAATTTTGGGGTTCGAAAATTCCGGATCGTTACATTTGGTATCAGAGCCGAAGGTTAAGCGATAACCTTGGCTCTGGTGGGATTACTCATTAAAGATAGGGTCAATGTTACCCTAGAATGAGTTGAGTGTATATATATGAGAGCGTACTTGTTATTTTCTTATATAAAGATTCTAAATGATTTTATATAAGTATATATTTTAATATATATATATATATATAAAGCAATATTTCTTTCTAATAAATATTAAGGTAATTGGTTGTTAAATTATTGGAATTAAATTAAGTGGTAATAGAAATACAACCAAAATTGAAATTGAATAAAATGAGTTTGAAATGGATGCAAACTGAAATTTAAAATCTTGAATTTGGGAAAGAATTCCAGAATTTGATGGTAATGAATTGTTTTCCAAATACGATAATCTTGGTTATTATCATAAATGTTTATTATGTTAATAATGAAATATTTGATAATGAGTATAACTTATAAATTGAGATGGGTTTTGAATTGTGAAGTTTTGAATTCTAAATTTAAACATTTGAAATTGTTTTCAAAATGTTAAAGAAAATAATATTATTCAATTTTTTTGATTGTAATCTTATTTTAGAATAGAAATTTTTTGTAAACTTTAAAATAATTCGTTGAATTAAAACCAAGGGTGGTTTAAATTTTAAAATTTGGCTTGGTGGGCCAAGAAGTAAATATGTATATATGTGTGGATATGCATAATATCAAAGATAGTTTGAAATAAACTCTAAATGTTGAGTTTTAATTTGGAATGAGATGTGATACCCAAAGCGATAAGTTTTTGAAATTTAAAAGTGGAAAGATTAATAATGTGAAATTTAGAATTTGAAATGGAATTCAAATTGGTAAGCTTGGCTGGGTTAAGTAAATAGAATTTAACTTTGGGAAAGTTAAATAATTTAACAAGCAACCTGAATTGGAAATTTCAAGATGAAATGGGATTTAACTTGGGAAGTTAAATGGTCGATTTGAATTGGGAGTTTGTGTGATCTCAAAATGGATTTGAGATCTGGAAATTGGAAATGGATGGATGTTTTAAAATAATTTGAATGATACCATCCTGTTGTTATTAATAATCTTTAAGCTGGAATTGGATTTATTTAAATGAATGAAGAAATGAAGTGTGGTAATATGTCCATTATTGAGATAAAAGGGAAATTAAGCTTTAATTTGAAATTAAGGATATGGAATCACTTTGAACTGAAGATTTGAATGTTAAGAATTGAATTTGTAAATTAAAATTGTTTTGAACTCTTACTTGAACCTTGTAATGAGTTAAGTAAAGATAAGTTAAAACTGGAATTTGAGTTCTGAATTAAATGGTTTAAAAATATAAGTTGATTTGATTTAAAGTATTAAATCAACATTAAAAAAAATTAACTCGAATTTATATAATTCGGGATGGTTTAAACTTGGAATTTGAATTGAATTGGTTCAAATTGAATTTGATTTGAATCAATTGGAATTATGAATGAAGATGGATAAGTTTAAAAATTCAAAATGGAAAATTTGAATTGGATTAATTTGAAATGAAATTGAAGTTGAACAAGTTCAAAATTCAAGTAGGAAGTTGATTTGAAATTGGGATGAGAATGGAAGTTAACTTAATTTAAAATGAAAATTGAAAGTTAATTGGAAATTGGCAATTGAATGGAATTGGGATCAATTCAAATTGGAATTAAATCAATTTAAATTGAATCGATGGGAATGGAGATTGGGAATTGAACAGTTTGGCTCTGGATTTTTTTTTAAATAAATTGTTTTAATATAAATCTCTTTTTCCAAGCTATTTATTATATACAATCTTTCTTTTAAAAGCCCAAATAATTTTATACTTATTTTACAATTATTTTGGAACTATTTAACTATTTTTCAACTGTTTTATTAACCAATTACTGTTTTTCAACTATTTTACATATTAATTTCTATTTCAACTATTTTGCATTTATTTAAAATTTCTATAACTATTTAACTATTTTCCAATTATTTTACAATTACTAAACTAGTTTACAGATATTTTATGAACTAATATTTATTTTTCAACTAATTATCTATTTTAAAAAAATTCAAGCTATTTTCTAAATTTAAATTGGACAGAGTTAAAACTGATTTGATTAAATATCCATTTGGGATAAGAATTGAAGTGATAATCCAAATGAGGATTTAAGAATCGTAAGTGAATGAAAATCAAAGTGAATGTGGATAGAGAGGAGAAATTGATTTGACTAATAACCAATAAAAGATAAATACGTAGGGTGTACGTATGTTATTCTATTCGCATAGTGATTTGATCCGGTTTCGAGCATAGAATTTCGAGATAGTATGTCAATCCGAGTTGGGATTTTTTTCACTCGATTTTCGACGGCGAACCGGGATATGGATTGTTGATTGGTTCTGGATATTCTCTATCGTAGTTATGACTATGCAAGGAGAATGACGGTTTCTGATCAAGAAACCAGATCTGAGTCCGCACTAGGAAGTCGGGGGGGGGGACGATACTAGTTCGGAAGTGAAATTATGTGATCGAGTGAGCGATCAGATTGGTACATCATACGGGTTTGAATAAAATTGATACTGGGAGTTTTTGGATAAGAACTGTAAAATGATTTTTGAGACGACCCGACTTTTTCTCCACAAAAAGTCGTATCATCCTTAAGAAAGAAAGGGATAGAAAAGAGAAAAGAAAGAAGAGAAAGAAGAAACAACACAAGAATCTCAACAGCGGAACGAATAAATTATATTAATAACATAAGTATTACATAGTATACATCAATATCAGAGTTACACAGACATATACAACACATACTAGATAGTTATAAACGCCTGTCTAGTTATTACAACTAATACAATACAGAAACACTCAGAGATACCAACACAGCGGAAAACTATATAACTATACGCAGAAGCCTCCTGCTCCATTGCTCCTCCACAATTCGTAAAAGCTAACCTGAATCCTAACCTGAATTCCCTTGGCTACTCGTAAAAATTTGAGTACCCAAGAGTTAAAGAAAAAAAGAAATAACTCCGGGTCAGACATGGGTATGGTGTGAGTAACAGGTTAAAGTTGCTTAACTTTGAAAAACCTTTGAAAAGAAAAGGTATCACGTAAAACTTCCCACACATAAACATGGAAAAGTTTTTACCTTACGCTAACCAAAACATTTGCTAGGAAATCCGATGATATTATAATAGTGTCTAGGGTTTTTAAGTAAATAAGAAATAGCCGAAATTGTTACATTCATTAAATTCCAGCTACTAGCCACAAAAGTGGGTAATACAATCAAAACCATTGGCACTTATTGGATTTTGGATTCTATACAAGAGCAGGGCTACTGGGGTACCGCCCGTCACAGTACGTGGCCTAAATCACCGTACCGAGGATTACTCCCAATCCCCTGCAACACAATGCCGTACCCGTTCCTTACTGAACAGTTCCTAACAAGACAACCCCGCAGTTGTGATCAGCAACCGCACCACTAAGCCGAAAATAAAGGGACCTCTAGACAGGGATAAATCTTGCTCTCAAGTGGGGGCTACCCACGAAGCTTTGCTGCACCTCCCCTGTTTTAGCCATTCCCGGTTGATGAGGCTTGAGGCTACGATTACCTTTATAGGACATATCACTTAGAATGTTCATCGTCCACCTGACGATGTTCTGAAAGCATTCAATCCATACTAGTTCGTTCTAGGTTCGAACGAAACCGAAGGCATTATCTCGTTACACTCGTATTGGAATCACCCTCAGAGTTAACGACGATAACCCTTGCACTCTGAATCACCATCTCGAATCTATAAGTACTATTCTGTCAAACTCATTAGGAAATCACCCACAGAGTTATACTGACATATAGCCCTTACACCTCGAGTCTTCACTCGCTCCTCTTGGGTTAACGACCTAACGTTAATTTGGAATGGATGTGGTTTTCGGATCCCAAATATGGAAACCCGATCCCGGTCTCATCGAAATCCAAAGCGTGTCTTTTAAGGTCAAGTTGTTTTAAGTTTAAAACAATTCAGTTTAATTATCTAAATATACACAGATAGATAATTCACAACACAATAGATAATCAACCTTATCATTATCAACAGATAATTCATATCATAATCAGATAATCCATATTATCATCCAAAAGCAATCAATGCATCCATATCAATAATCATTACTCATCTCATAACTGAGATTACAAACCATACCAGGCAATCAATACCAATCATCAAACATAAGCAATAATCTAATGATCACACATTTATAATTAATTTAAAATGAATTAAATTAATTACCTAAACTCTAATTAATTTAAAATAAATTAAATTAATTACTTTATTATTAAAATTCTGCTTAACTTAACCTTCAATTGATTACAAATCAATTAAATAAATCATCAACTCAATATTTTTTTCAATTTATCCTCATTGATTAACCATCTCTATTACAATAAGTAATTAGCATTTAATTTTAATTACACAAGTTAATTATATTAAACCCATTTGCAAATAATTAACTTGTAATTGCTTAATTAATTAATCAATTATTCATTATTAATTATACCTTGATTAATCAATTCCAAATTACATCATTAATTAATTAATTAATGATTTCTGATTATATTTAATCAATCTCTATATAAATTAATTACATAAGTAATTAATCTTTAATTTAAAATATATATATTAATCTCCTTGATTAAAAACCATTCTGTAATTAACTACTTTAACTACTCATCCCATAAATTAATTACTCTTAATTAATTATTTAAAATTAATCCCTTGATTAATCTTAAAGTAATTTAAATCCAAATTACTATAATAAATATCCTTAATTACATTCAGTAATTATTTAATTAATTACTTCCTTAAGTAATTACAAATTCATAAATTACATAAAGTAATTATCAACAATCCTCAAATGTTTAAATTAATTAGTCTTAATTAATCTAAACTAACCACATTAATCAAATTAATTACACCAAGTAATTAATTCATTTATTACTTTCATTAAGTAATTAAACAATTGATTATTATTAATTAATTAATTTAACTAATTATCAAAAATTAATCACATTAATTAATTGTCAAAAAATCTTAAGTTAATGACCTTCATTAACATTTCTTAATTACTAAATTTAGAATTAACTTATATTAATTATTATTAATTATCAATTAATTAATATTAAATTACAATTTAACTAATCTCTAATTATTAATTAATTAAGTGTTAATTAAAATATTAATTAATCATTAATCACTTGATTAAATAAATCTTAATCATTAATTAAAATTTAATTAACAATCCTTAATTATAGATTAATTAATCTTAATTAATTAATCTCAAATCTCATTAATTAACTTAAAAATAATATTAATTACTTAATTAATAATTCACATTAATAATTAAATAATAATTAATATTCCATTTAAATTAATTTAATAATTTAAATGAAACTAATTTCTTAAGTTCTAAATTTAAAAACATTCTTCTTATATTTTAAACAATTTGTTTCAAACAAAATTCAAATTTAAAAATTTCTTTTTAAATTTCAAACTGAAACACAATTCAAATTTCCATTCTAGATTCAAACTTAAAAAAAATTAAAACTTTACTTACATCTCCATCTTCATTTTCAAATTCAAATTATTTAAACTTTCTAAAGTAGTCAAAAACAAATTTAAATTTAAAAACTTATTAAAAATTTTTTTAAAAAAAAACTGACATTAAAGTCAAATCTCAGGTTTTAAAACAAAATTTAAACTTATTTTAAACTTTATTTCATAAATTTAAAACTTATAGTTTTAAATTCAAATCAATGTTCTTTAATACTTTAAAAAGTTTAAAATCTAAATTTAAATTCCAGATTTAAATTCAACTCAGGTTCATCTATTCAAAATTTCAGTTTCCAGATTTAAATTTTTAAATTTCAGTTGCTATTTAAAATTTTACTTTTAAATTTAAACAGGAAAACAGTTTCTGTTTAATCCAACAACTTACATTTTTGAATTCAAAAATGTTTCAAAATCAAATATTCTAACTGTTGGTTACATATAAAAGTTCTGGTTTTAAAAATATTTCAATTTTGGACCTAATCTTACAATTTCAAACTTACTTCTAAATTTAAACAGAAAACAGTTTCTGTTTTATAAAAAAAAACAAACTTAAATTTTAAAATTTTAAATTATCCCTAAAAACCAGAATTCAAGCTTATTTTAATTCATATTTAAATTCAGGTTTTAAATCCTAAGTTGAGATTTTAGTTTATATTTAAAACTTGTTTTTAATTTTCAAAACTGCAAACAGGTTTCTGATTTTAGATTTAAAACCCAATCCAAAATTTAAAAACTCAATAATTTCAAAGTCCAAAATTTAAGTTATTTGAATTTATATCTAAATTCAGGTTTTCAACTTGGTTTCAAATTTTTAGTTTGCAATTTACTTTCATTTCAAATTTTAGAAACCTGGGAAACAGGTTTCTGTTAAAACCTGAAACTTAGATTATACCCGAGCATCACATAATTTACTTCGAGTAAATCACTTCCTGACTTCAAGTCTTTTAGCAAAATACCCGAGACCATCACGGGGTAAATAAACTCTGCAACTCAAAACAACACAACCATGCACCCACACCCCTGTGCATCCATAATCCAACTCCGGCCACCTCTGACCATCGTCAGGGGCCATCCCCCATCAACCAGAATCCCCACATCTATCTTCAAACCTCAAATCCCCAATATTCAACTCAAATTTTGAATTCAAGTTTACAACCAGAACCTGGAACAGCCGAACCACCTTCCCCCTAAAACCTGTCAACGGCGATATCACCCAACTCCGACCACCATCACACTCCAAACTCCGGCAAATCCTTAACCAAATCACCATCTATCATCATGGAAATCGTGGTGGAACTCGATCAACTCAGGCGATCACATTTAGACAAAATCAAAGACCCAACAAAACTAGGGTTCACCACTAAAAATCCCAAATTACCGTCTCAAAATTGGATTGCAAAACAATTTAATAATTTTCCTATCATACTTGATGGCTGCTCCATCAATAGAACCAAATTCAACCAAATTAAAGGCAAGTATCAACTGTACTTAGCAAATATGTAAAATACTGTAATTTCAAAACTGCATTTTGTATAAAGCATTAAAATTTGTGATTTTCCTTTTAAAAATCATGATTTAGTATGGTGATTTGATTTATAATTCTGAATTCATAAATTTCTAAACTTGAAATTTCACTCATTTACTGATTGATCTTCTTTTGTGAATCCCAGAGCCATTTCTATGTTTTCAACTTAAGTACAAGTTTTAACATGAAGTTTTATACTGAAACAAACATATTTGTTTAGGTCTTAATCTCAAATGAAGGTTAAATTAAAAGACCAAGGGGATTACATCTTACTGAAGCTTGAAATCAAAGAAAACAGAGATTCTTCAGGTAAACCATCATATATTCACATAAATATATTCATAGATATATTCACAGCCATTTTATAATATAATTTCATATTTAAATCAAAACATGCAATCAACTTTTACCTACTTAAAATCTTAATAAGTTGAGTTACTCATAGTTTTAAAATTGCAGAGCCCAGATTTTTGAAAAATCCTTGCATGAAGACATCTTGCCTTTTTCCAGATTCATATGCATGTTCCAGATGAAATGCAGGCTTCAACTTGATTTAATTTGCATGTTCCAGAGTTTTGAAAAATGAATGCATGCTTTAGTTTACACACATGCAGGTTTTCTTGCTTGCAAATGAAATGCAGATTTGTATTTTGAGTTTGAGGAGTTACAGGGTATGATTTTTGATTTTGCAGGTTTTTGAATGTTTGAAAAAGAGGAGTTGAATGCAATGCATGTTTACAGATTTGAGAAATGCATTTGAAAAAAAAAAATCAGATTTCTTTTAGAATGAAAAAATGAATAAAAAAGAAAGGAAAGAAAATGCAAGTTTTATATAAAAATAATTGATTTAAATTAAAATTAAAGGAAAACAAAATTAAACAATGACACATGTAAAAGAAATGGACACATGTTAACTACCTATCTTAATACTTAACACATGTTTAACTTATCTCCTAAATTACATACACATGTATCTTTAAGTAATTTGTTATTTAATTAAGTGTTAATAAATGTTTAAACTTAGTTAAATAGTTCTTATACCCTTTAAATAATTAAAATAAATTTATGAAAGAGGTTATAACTTATATGAATACATGTTTCATATTTAAATTGTATTTTAAATTTACAAATCACATTTTATAAATCAATAATTTAGAAAGAATAACACAACATTTTTATAACTTATTTTAATACTCAAACTTAATTTAAAATGAATTTTAAACCAATAAAATATTTATCTTACATATTTAAAATCATATAGTATTTTATTAAATATTTTTGAAAAGCTTAAATCCAAAAACAAAACACAATTCCTAATTTCAAATTATTAAAATTATGCTATACTAATTTAATAACTTATCTATTTAAAATATACATATATATTTATAAATATAAAACAATTCATTAACTTATTAAAAATAATTTCACAAATTAAATATTTAAATAAAGAAGATTATTAAATCAAATCAAATTTATTAACAAAAATTATCAATTCAATATAAATTTAAACACAGATTACTAAATTTATATTGTCCAAAATTCTGGGATATTACAATTTTTGAAGTGAAAAATATATTTTGTGAAATATAGGATGAAATAAAATAGAAATTGGATATTTCTATGATAGAAATTTACTTATGGAAGTAAGTAATATGGTTAATGACTTTATAGAGTAATCAAATTTGAATATTTGATTTGGAGTAAATAAAGTTATATATCTTTGTTATATAAGGTAAATCTTTCCTTGTTGAATCTATTGCCAGAAGAAAAGGATTTTGAAGGTGTTTTGAAGTATAAAAGGAATTTTATACAAGTTTGAAATGATCCGAAGTTTTAGAAATTTTATATATCTGTATATATATAAAGGATCTTATGAGGATTTTGGAAAAAGGTTTTGGGAACCTTTGAATTTGGAAAGGCTTTTGATTTTGGGTAAAATCAATATTGAAATTTGAAAAGCCTAGTTTGAAAATTATTGATTTTGGGAATAATCGATTTTGTGTAAAGGATCCAGGTGTATGATTTGAAAGATACTATATGTGTATAGTATAAGGTGTTTTGATGATGGCTCTGGCAAAAAAGGCGCTCCCTTGAAATGAACTTATCAGGAGTGCCACCGGGTGGTGCTGCCTTGAGCCCCATGGGGGGTTCTAAAGTTGATCCTGTGGTGAGTCCGAACAAAACTAGTTACTGAGGATTATGAGTAGAGTATACCATATCGAAAGTCGTGTGTGCTGCTGAGAGCCAACAGTCTGCGTTTGATTTTATATCGGTAGACTGCGACCTATGGTAACATAGCGAAATTTGTGTGTGCCGCTGAGAGCCAACAGTCTGCGTTTGATTTTATATCGGTAGACTGCGACCTATGTAGGAGTGAAGAAGTTTCATTTTGACAGCGAAAATCGTGTGTGCCGCTGAGAGCCAACAGCTACATGGACTTTTGCTGTGATGGCAACGTAACCCTTGAATGTAACTACGATCGGTTGGGGGTTCCATGGCGTAATCAAGGGGCGCGGAGTGCCTACAGTTACATGGACTTTTGCTGCGATGGCAACGTAACCCAGGATGTAACTGCGACCATGGATAGGGGTGATGATTTCCAAAGCATTCTCACCAAAGATATTTCCTCTATTTTCAAAAATGTTTTCTATATTTTCAATAAAATTATTTTCCAAAAGTATTTTCACTAGGTGTTGAAAATGGGTCTGCTAAGTACTTATAGATTTTCAGTCCTACGCCTGATCAACGTATGACTGAATTTCTGTAAGAACAAGGATAGACTTGTCGAAACATCGAGTTATAAAAGCATTTTTATAAAAAAACAATTTTGATTTTAAAGTGTTTTGAAAATGATCAAAGAAAATTTATCTGATTTTAAGTACTAAATTAATTCTAGCTTCGTTCCTTTTCGAGGACGAAAAGATTCTAAGGGGGGAGGAATATGATTACAAGGATTTCTGGGCATTGAAATTAATAATATAATTGGGTTAATTAATAGAAATACTGAATTTATATATAAATAATTTTTTTAATATAATTATTAATTACAAATTGAATTTGGTTTGTTTAAAATATATGTATTGTTGACTTGATTTTAAATTAGATTTTTCAAATTTAATTTGAAAATGAATTTGGACTTATTAATTAATTCAAAGGATAGATAATTTAAATATTTGGATTTAAAATATATGTATAAGCTTTTATTTATATATAGATAGTTTGTTACATTTTCAATAATAAGAAATTCATATATACATTTACATGACAATAAACAAATTAAGTAAGGGCTTTTACTAACATTTTAAAATTAAATATAA
The DNA here is from genome assembly GCA_030765085.1 of Allium cepa. NCBI lineage: Eukaryota > Viridiplantae > Streptophyta > Magnoliopsida > Asparagales > Amaryllidaceae > Allium > Allium cepa. The sequence goes on from CM060944.1 coordinate 243,633,306, forward strand.
GTTACTTAATTACAAGTGTATATATATATATATTAAGTTTTCATTATGACAAATGTTGATTTATAAACTTTAGTGAATGACAAATGTAAAGATTTTAAACATGTGTCACTTTTTATTTTTGATCTTTCTTCTATTTTAAATAACTCAAATTCAGCCTATATAAAACATTGTTCCTTCTCTTCGTTTCATTTTACTGTTCTCTTTTAAGCTAAGAAACTAAAATCCTATAACTCCAAAACAATTAGTGATAAATCTCTCCTCAAACCAGAATTTATCAAACAATAAACTGCATATCAACTTCAAAATCATAACAACTCAAAGCTTGTACATTTTTCAAAGATCAATATCAACCTGCAAAGTATTTTCTTCAAACCTGGAATCAACCAGTTTCCCTCTTTGTTTCAAAGCAGTTCATCTCCGTTCTAGAGTTAAGTCATCTCTGCCGGTTTCAATAGCAAGCAACTCAAGTTTTTAAATCAAAAACAAAAGCATCTTACTTTAGCGACTCAATTTTTAAAAGCAAAAGAATATTCCAGTTTAAAGTTTTCAAATCATAGAAGCCTCTGTTCATCTTGTAACAAGTGAGTAAAACAAACCTATATTTGATTAAAACCTATTACATGATATTGGAGCGTGAAATAATGAGGTGTTAATGGTTAGCATGAATGGAAATTTGTCTTGCATGTTAATAAATATATGGAATCTATCTGTACATGTCCAAGAGCAAGAAAACTTGCTCTATTCTAAATCTTACAGGTTTAAAACCCTTTAAAAATTTAAATCCTCTTTATCTATTCTCTGATAGGTCTAGATTATCAAACAAAATATGTTGGTTTGAACATAAATTAAGATGTAAAAATATATTTAGGTGAAACAAGTCTGTATATATTTTTAATTCCAAAAAGAACAGTGGGAACTTGAGACATGAGAAAATTCAAACATCTTAATTCTTTGATTCAGGTATATGATCTAAATCACTTTCTTAAATCATGATTTTTAAGGGTTAATTCATGATTTTTAGAGGGAAATTGAGTGAGAGATTTTGGGTTAACCAGAAAATGAGTTTTGAGATATCACGGATGATCGGGACGTTGTGGAGGGTCGGGACCACGTTTATAGGTGGCAAGAAGGTCGACGAGTTTGGAAAAAATGGTGGATGTTTTCCTTCACCACTCTGGCGTCGGTGGTGGGTCGAAATGTGTTTAAACCCTAATTTTAGTCGAATCTGGAAACAAGATCAGGGCATCGACTTTGGTAGTTCGGGTTACATCGGACCAAGGGGAACGGCTGTGTGGATGGCTGGAGAGTGTGTGGCCGAAGTCTCAGGACTTCTGGTGATCGACGACGTGAATTCAAGGAGTTTTAGACGAAGTTGCTTTGTTCCAATAGGTTCGAGTTTGCTCGATTTGGTTCGAATCGATTTAATAGAACCTGGATGGTCGTAATCAGATGACACGAGCGTTGTTGAAGTGTTGGCGACGACCACGATGGTCGGAGATGTTCCAGCCATCTGTGCACGTGTACGTGTTTCTGCTCGTATATGTTGTAACTGGTGTTCGTCTGCCTCGGGAAGAAGATGTTGAGTGCTCGGGTTCGAGTGCGAGTCCATAGGGTTTGGCTCGAGTGAATTTAGGAGTTGTTGTCTTTGGCTCGGTTGTTTATACGATAGCAGGGTTGGAAAATTTTAAATAAACTATTACTAGTTTTAAATTTTAACTTAACCAAGTTTTTAAGAAGAAAGGGAAGTTCTTGGGTTATCTCAGAGTAGGCTCCAGGTTGAACTCGAAGTAATTTATAGCAAGTTTAAATGAAATTGAAAAGCAAGTTTAAAAAATAAATTAAAGGTAAATCAAGTTTAAACTAATTTTAAATCAATTTCTTTATATGATAATGTTTTAAATACTTAGTTTAAGTACAGTTGTATATCTTGTTTAGTTAGTTTAGTTCTTAAGTTATTTTAGCCTAAGTTAAAAAATATAATTAAGTGTTTAATTAAAAGATTTATGTTTTATCTTAAAATCAATTAAGATTTTGGGTAATAATAGATTAATTAAATTAATGAATAAATTAAAGGGAAGATTAATTAATTAATGACTAAAGAACAATTTATTCATAATTAAGGGTTATTAGTTAATTAATTGGTAATTTGAGATTTATTGGTTAGTAATTAGAGACTAATTACTTAAATGATAATTACTTATGTAAGTAACTAAAGGATTAATTTTTTAAGAGTTAATCAGTAATTGAAGATTATATTAATTAATACTCAAAGGTTAATTTACTAAGGATGATTAACCAAAGGAATAATTACTTGACGAAAGAATGTAAAATGGAAATTTCTTAATAGAAGCAATTAAGGATTAATTACTCAGTGTAATTAATTAAGGATTGGTTTTTTTAGATTTGATTTAGAATTGATTAATTAAGGGAAGTTAATTAATAAGTGTGGTTAATTAAGGATTAATGTAATCAATGTGAATGGGTAAAGATTCATTAATTTGAGTAATTAATTAAAGGCTAATTACTTAATGTAAATAAAGATGATAACTAAGGGATGCTTAATTAATGGTTGGTAATTAAATAAATGTTAAGTAAGCAGGATTAAAAGTGACTGAAGGAACTAATTTAAATTAATTAAATTAATTAGAAATGGTGTCAAATATATCTTGCTTATGAATGATTGAATGATATTGTATGCCTTAGATTAGATGATAGCTGATATGTGATGCTATGCGATATGATATGTTTGAGTTGAACTGTAATAATATAGTTTGTTTATTTGTGATAAATGGTTATCTAAATATGTAATTCTGGCTATAAATGGAATTGTTTAAAAACTTAACATCTTTGTTTTAGGACAACATTGAATTCGAAGAAACCATGGTCGGGTATTGGTACATACCCGAAACCACTTCGAATTGTAACTTTATTTCTCTAAATCCTTTATAAATTGGACATGTAAAAGTATACTAGCTGGAATGGAATAAATTGAGTAACATGGATATTTAACCTGAAACTGTTGTGCGTAATAAATGTTTAACTTTAAGAACTCGTAAAAGGTATGAGTTACCCTAGAAATTCATTAAAGATGTAGTTTGGTATTTCATATTATACGGATTTGATGTATGAAATCAATAGACTGAAATGGAATAATATGGATCTTTGAACTAAGTAAGAATACTTAGAATTTGATTATGAAATAAGTTTTGAGCATAGTAAATAATGAACTCGTAGTAAAGTACGAGTTACCCGAGTTTTCTTTTATGATTTGAATTTAGTATTTCAAATTATATGGGTTTACTCACGATGGTTTCCAGCCTGACCTAGGTGTTACTTCGATGTAATGCTCGGGTCAGACCGAGTATTACAGAATTTCAGGTAAGGATGGTCTGGAGCTCAGGAGGCGAGCTGGATGGCAGGAACGTATGGAGTGTATTCCGCTGTGACATGTTGTAGTTTATCTGGAACTAGTTAATTTTAATTGTCCAGTGTTTGTGTAAATATTGTAACTCTGATGCATGGTACGAAATTTAATCTGATACAGCTTCTTTGTATAAATATTATTTTATGAGATATTATATTTTATCTGCTGCGAATGTAGTAATCTGTGTTTTGTTTCTGTTCTTCTTTTTCTTCTATCTCTTTCTTCTTTTCCATAACTATCTGGAATTTTCGGGTTCGAAAATTCCAGGTCGTTACAATTCGACTAGAGTAACCATCAACATCTATGCCCACTAGCCGTTGCGATAGAGTATTACTAGCCAACTATAAGTCCAGATGCGGTTTATCATGCTAGACAATGTAAATGTGCAAGATGTTTGCAAAAAATCCAGGAGCCCCTCTGATGGAATTACTCAAATGGCTAGTCCATAGCAGTTTGCCACTTGGGGGCATTGACATCATCTTCTTACCGATCCTAAAGGTCGTGTGAAATACGCCATCATAGCAGTTGATTGCTTCACCAAATGGGCAGGTGAAGAACTTTTAACCGCGACCAAGATAAAGAAATTAATTAACTTCATTGTCTGTAACTTCATCTGTCCTTATGACCTTCCATGATCCGTTTATAACTGCAAATGGATAGGTTGAAGCTGTGAACAAAATCATAAATTCTGTTCTGACGAGAAGTATGGAAAAGGCTAAAGGTAAATAGGTGGATGAACTCCCAACACCATTTATAAAACTACCCATGGGTCCATGACTAGCCGTACTCCATTCACCCATGCTTACTGCTCTGAGAAAATACAAACAAGGAACCGCAATTGAATTGCAATTAACCTAAATGGAATTGGTGACGACTTATGAGAATATAAAATGCATCTTAGAGCCAATGGCAAGAAGATGTACCCGAACATGCATGTGTACATTCGAAAAAGTTCAACTTCTTGAAATCAATAGAAATTGAATTCTCACTTAGGGTTATTAAGAAAAGACTAGATCAGATAGCCAAAGCTTACTAGCGCTGTAGAACAAGACACAGATGGCCACTAATGAACTACAAACCTGGATTTATAATATTGGGAATCGACCAAGCATCATGATGACCAAAGAAGGATACGACATCTTGGGAGGATAAAATTGAAAGATAATGACTATTGAAGAAACATGATGGATTTCTTTCCGGAGACAAGGAATACTCGTTGATTCAAAGCATATCGTGTTGCTTCACACGACAAACTTTAGGCGGCAAATGTTACCCGACACCTTGGCCTGGCTACAAAATGACAGTTGAAGATATTATCGTTAGCACTAGACAAGATTATGACCAAGAAGAGCATGAAGATATACGGGTTTGATGCAGTCGACATGTTTTGGCATTTAGGTGCGGTTCGGCAAGAATGGACGGACCAACTCAAGATCTCCCTATATGGGCCTAGTCACCTCGGCCTTTGAGCCCGTGAAGGAAATCTAGCCTATCTTCGTCTATAAATAGAGGGGCAGGGGCACAGTGAAAAGGGACCCTTTTTCGAGAACACTGGGGAGACTCTGCCACATTCAAGACTCATTATCTTTACTTAGCATTTGTATTCAAGTAGTTGGTTTACGGATTGTATCTGTAATCAATTTTTGAGTAAAGCAATAAAGATTAACTTCAAAGTGGACGTAGACACCTACGCCGAACCACTATAAATCCAGTGTTATTGTCTTGGCATTTAATTTAGCATATAATTCTCTATTTAATTTACCTTCTTCACTAATCTCTCTACATAATCTTTCTCAAGGGTGTTAGTGATCAATTCTAGCGCTAACAAAACCTTTAATGAATAATTTATTATAAATTCAATCTTTAATCAAATAACTAAACCCTAGATTAATAATTAATCCTGTATTTATTTAGCGATAAATTAAATATAAACAATTTACTTAACCCATGCCAAATTAACTTAATTAATAATTAAATAAAGTAAATATTAACTTTAAAAGATAGTTAATTGAGAACTAGTCTTTATTTAATTAAAGTTAATAAACCTTGTTAATATTTAATTAATTATCACTCACTAACACCAAATTAATTAACAATTAATAGTTAAATCCTTAATTAACTTATAAAAACATTAATATTTAGTTATAAAATTTTCATGCAGACTCGAAACATTTTCCATTGCGTTCGAAATAGGCGTATAACATTATTAACGCCTAGCGGCACGCCACGATTGGAAATCAGAATTTTAAGTTACGAAAATCAAGACAATTTCAAATTTGAATTTTAAATTCAATATATATATACATATATATATATATATTCCCTCAAAATTACTATTACCTCATTCAACACTTGTCAAACCCCCCTAGCACGTGTTCCACTCTCTCCATTAAAATTTTTTGGGCGTACGTTAAATGAGAAAAAATAAAAATAAAATTTATATTAACTTGAAAACGAAATCAAATTTCATTTCATCGAAATCAATTCTCCTTCAAAAACCATGGCCGAACCTTGTAATGGTAAGTTCAAATCTAGATTGAATTTCCCTTCCTTAAAATAATAAAATCAAATGAACGAAGAACGAAAATCAAATTTGTTCAACACTGGTGCGCGTGACTTAGGGAAATTCGCGTGCGCGACATCGAGGGCGATTTCTATTCACGATATTATGCTCAAGTTCGTTTGGGGGTTCGTGGGTGGCTCCAGCAAGTTCACGTGAGAGGGAAGGGGAAATACTGTCTCAAGCGCATGACAGTGGAGTTTGCTCAAGGGGGTGGTGCGGGTCTAGTTTAGACGAGCATGAAGGCGAGGGTGGTGTCGTCGCAGAGTTGATCAGCGGTGGGAAGACGTGGATGAAGATCAGAGGTCAACCACATTTTGGCTGAAGGAGGCTATGGATCTGTTTTGCAATGAGGGTGGCGATCGAAAATCGCGAGGCCACGACTGAGTAGGCGAGCGATGTGAGGAGTCGCGATAGTTAACTCGCGAGCTAGTCGTGGTGGCACGAGCAAGCATCTGGAGGATGGGTCATGCTTTAGCAGTGAGGTAACGATTTTTTATCCAAACGACCGAAGTTTTGTTTTTGTTTTTAAATTTAACTAAATACTATGTATATACAGAAGAAAAGAAAAAGTAATATTAGAATCAGAATTTACATATGTATATATATATATATATATATATATATATATATATATATTGAAGAAGGAAGCTTTACAGTAAGAAAAAATCTGCTTTTTTTATTTACTGTAGTTATATACATGGGCGGTAAGGTATTTTTATTTTATTAGGATTTAATGTATATATATAGTTAAAATAGAAATTACATAAATATACAAGGTTTGGAAAATATAGGGATTTTGAATATAGAAGAGTTCTATGAAATTAGACTAAACAGTTTGTTTAATTTAATAAATATGATTTTGGAAAAAGAAAATAAATAAATAAACCTATACACATTTTATATCTACTTGTTTAATTTTAAAATAAAATTTATTTTGGAGGTCTATTTATTTAACAAAATTTAATAATTATTTTAGTTACTAAAAATAATTGGTAAAAGGTAATTAGTTCAAACAAAAATTTTTAGTTTAAATTTAAATTGTTAGTTTAAATTAAATTCATTGGTTAATTAAATTTATCAAATGAAAATTTAATTGTTCAATTTATTTCGAACATTGATAAACCATATAAATATTTATACAAGGTATAAATCGAGAAACAAGCCAAATTGGAAAATGGATTGCACGCATTGTTAAAGGTGAGATCTTCTCACTCAATTGGAATTTCCAGTTTAATTTTAAATAGTTAAATTTAAAATTTTTGATTGTGTGCTTGGATGATAAATTATTATCAGTTGTATTGGATTAGACCCTATGCGCCGCATAATAGCGGAGGATATTACATAAACCCATATGCCGCGATATTCCACCTCGAAGTGGAATTGGTATTATTTTTGTATTTGGAGTGATTGATTTCCCGCATTATGTAGCGGACGAGACCCTATGCACCGCACAATAGTGGATGATTTTATATAATCCCATATACCACGATATTCCACCTCGAAGTGAAATTGGTATTTAATTGTTGTGCTAACATCTGTGGATGCAATGAAACAGGTTGGAGGGATCCAACTGGATTCCTCAAACATTTGAATTTGTTTCATATGTTATGTGTTGATTTAATTATAATCTGGGTATGATTATATTTGTGATTGAAAATCATCGAAGGCTATGGTTTGGCTGATTTTATTTTTGGTATCGTAGGAAACCAGAAATATTAAATTTATTTTAGGGAATTGAATAAATTTAAAAGAAGGAATTTAAAAGTGTAAAGGTTGATTTTTGAAATCTTATCAAATTAATTCCAAAATATTGGAAAATATTTTAATAAATGGGTTTTGAGTAATATTATTCAAAAGTTGAAGAATTTATTAAAAGATCGGATTTTAAATAGTTTCGAAGAAATAAAGGAATTTATTTTAAATGGATAATAAATTTTAGAAATCAATTTTAAAATTGATTGGTGTTGGAATAAATTTGGGTATAAATTTGGAATTTGATTTGTTGCTTTGAAATAAATTTAGGAATCAATTTGAAATTTGATTTGGTGTTTTGAAATAAATTTGGGAATCAATTTGGAATTTGATTTGGTGTAGGAAAGTGAATATTTGGTAATCGTTTTGAAAATCGTATATTAATGGATATTTGAAAATTTAAATTCACAATGGGAATTTATAAAAGAAAGGGAATTTTTTTTTAAAATAAAATATTGGTTTATTTTTAAATATTTTATTTTTAAAAGTGTGGAAAGTAATTTACGAATTTGGAATGTAAAATTAAAATAAATGAAGAAGGATTTATTGATTGATTTAAATGAACCATTTTAGAATGGAAAGTATATGTTCCTTGGAAAGCCGAGTATGTTTTTAAAAGTAGCTTTTGAATAACAATTAAAAAGTTCTCGAGTTGGTTTTAAAAGAATATTTTGGAGAAATTATTTTCTTAAGCTATTTTGAAAATCTTTAAAGTAAAGATTTATTTAATAAATTATAGAAGTGATTATTTAAAGGTTTATATTGATATTTGGTTTAGAAAATGGTTATTTAAATATTTATACTCTATCTACTAATTTTATTTTAAAAATTAGTTTGGACTTGAAGTTTTATATGAGATATTCGTATAATGTTTTCATAGCTAATATTGAAATGAGTATTTAGAAATAGTTTTTATTCTAAATATTTCCCAAGTATATTTTGGATAAGCGATTTAAATTATTTTTTAAAGTATTCGAACTCAGCGAATTTTCAGTGGAATTAAATAAATATTTGGAAATTTATTCCACGTGAGGAAAGTGATTTGAAATTTGTTTTCAAAGTATTAAAGTGGGAAAATTTTATCTTGCGAAGATATTTTGAAAATAAATAATTAGGGAAACTTATTTAAATTTGGGGATTGTTGTGACTATTGATTGATAGTTAAATAACCGACTACAATATTGGCCTTTTAAATGGCGTTTGAATTTTTATGCGACCTTGGGTCGGATTCCAAATGGATATTCGAAAACCACATCGAATCTTTGTGATGGATCTTTTGTTTAAAAGATCAAAGTGGAAATTTGTTGTGATTTTTTGAAATCTAAATGTAACACTTACTTTTAAAATAAGCGCTTGTTATTCGGATTAGCCAGGAGAGGACTTTGCGTCATAAAACCCATTCCGAATAGTAATATGATGAAATGGATAGCATTTGAGGGCGGTGGTGAAGACGGGGTGTTTTCGAGAACGATAGGATAACCTGTCGAATGAATCTGCACTGAGTTGCTTCGGTATAGAGATCTCTATATGTGATAGGGAGTCCGATCGGGATTGTGGATGCCTGGTTTGCAAGGGCTTCTATGGAAGTGCCTTTGGTTCCATTCAAATCCGGAACGGACTTGTATGGTTGTATGTCTGACATTACACTTAGAGATATATAGCTGATTTCTTTCAAATACATTTCTGTTGGTGGCGGAGAATTTATTCTCTTAGCGTTGAGAAGTATGAGCTAAGAGGTTGTGTAGTTGATGGTTATTAGTGATATACTCCCAACTTAGTAGTGTGGCATGCTGAGTGCTGCTGACCATGTGTTGCTTGAATCATGGCTTTTGTGAAAAGCGTAGCTTTGTGGACGAAACTTCGTCGAACCTCACAACCCGGTAATGGTCGAAACAGGAATCGTTGCAGCAAGGTAATTTGGGGGTAGCTCCCCCTAAGGGTATATCCATTTTCTTCTGGATTAGAAGTGGTATCATGGTATAGAGCCTAGATACTTAACTTATGTGGTTGCTACAAACTTATTTCTTTGTGGTTGTTGGTTGAGAGGCGCCTCGGATAAAGGTCGGTAACGACCGGGCGATGGCATACTCGTGTCAGTAGTTACCTAATTACAGAGGTAACCTGGCCTTGTGCTGGCAGAGATCCAGTTAGGTTCTCGGGGTCGTCCCTCCAGAGTCGTACCCATTCGTTGTAGGAAGTTCCTTTGCCTGACCATTTGTTGGAATTCTAAACAAAACAATACGAGCCCTGTACGGTTTTAGTTGTATAACCTACCATGCAGCGTGGCGGTAACCTGCTACAAATCATGGTTGCTATAGTAGGCATACGACGAAATGTGGTATGCTGGCTAAGATTAATATTATACTTTCAAAATGTTTTCTACACTATGCACTAATAATAATATCAAAGAGTTTTCTCGTATCAAGCATGTTTGACTATCATAAGGAGAAATCTCCTCCAATTCTGCATTTGCATTGTGTGTGTGGCGGGAGGCCTTATGGTAGTTTCATTTTCCAAAAGTATAGCGCATTTATTTTCCTTTCTTTGTGAAAATAACTATTTTTAAGATCTCACAACAGTCCCATAACTGACCTGGAGTTTATTGTTCCCTTTCTAAACTTTGGGTGCCTATAATTTTCTACATGGGCAGCCTAAAGTTAGGTTATCATTATTCTGGAGCGAAGTCGAAAAAATATGCTGTGGAGATCTGGAAGCAAGCTGGATGGCGAGACGTACTATTGATACTACATATTATCCACTGTGTATGGGTTTGTTGCAAGTCAGTTTCCATGTGGTCAAGTTATTATCACTGCTTGTGTTGTATTGTGTTGTATATACTCTGAAAATGTGATGTATAAACTGATATAGTACTTTTGTTTTAAAGATTATTCATTTATCTATTATATGTTATTCCGCTGCGAAATGTGAGATTCTATTATTGTTTCTGTTTCTTCTTCTATCTTCTTCTTCTTAAACCCTAATGGTTCGATTTTCTAGCATTTGATTGTTCGGCATAGGATACATTGGACGCATCGATGTCGACTTTCAGGCATCGAAAAATTGGGTCGTTACAATTCACAAAACAATTTGAAGTACAAAAACCAAAATTTGCAAAAATCAAAATTTTAAACGAACTGCATCCATAGTGACTATCGTTGTGGATACCTGTAATTTCACTTTACTAACTAGTTTACATATTAACTTGCTTTATCTTCAGGAAAAGATTAACACATACGACATATTCAAGTTCAACTATACCAAATCATATCATCACCAAGCATAACCAACAATCACAACCTTTTTTTATCAACATACCTAAACAATACCATAATTCAAACCAAACAATTATACACACACATGTGTATGTATGTGTGTGTGTGTGTGTATTTATATAACCACATAACCAACACGCATATATATAAGTAAATTCTTCCCAAAAAGTTAAGAAGTTTACTCACTAAAGGTTTTGAAAACTTGAAATAGTTTCGCTCACGAAAAGCTTGGAAAACCACAAATTCTTCTCGAAATGGGTCATTTTTCACTCGACTTTTAGATCCTTTCCTCTCAGATTTTGGAAAAGTGTTCACGAGAAAAGTTTTAGATTATTCTTTCCTATATCGTTAAAAAAATGAATTCCTCAAAAAAGTTAAAATTGAGGAAGTTATGGCCAAAACAGTGAGGGGTATTTTCAGACATCAAAATCTTGATTCAAAAATACTCCTGCAAAAAAATTGAATTTTTGGAGCATCTAAGCTCGAAATAAAAAAAAGTAATAAACTAGAAAGTTGCAGCTAATGGAAATGTACATGGTTTAAAAAAAGAAAATCAAGTTTTGGTGTTTATTGTAAGAAGTTATAGCCAAAACTATTTCAGGTAAAGTGAAAGAAATTAACAAGTTTTGAAAACATTTTAAACAAATGAATCTTTAATTTTTAAAACTATTGAAACTCAGAGGAAACCATTAAAATTCTTTGGAAAGCTTGAGAAAGAGGATGAAACTTTGGAAATGAAAATACAAATGTAAGAAGGAGGAAAATAGATTAGGAATTTGCATGTATATATAAAGTGAAATACCTAAATTACTAAAAAGCACTTAGCGTTCCTACCCTCCACAAACTCAATGACTCATCACCACCCTTGTCCCCTTCATATCCTACATGTCCAACAGAAAAAGACTTCTTTATGTACTCTTGTCCTCCATAAGTTGCCAATATGTCACATCATGTCCCTCTGATGTGACAAATTTCTATTTGTTTTATTACTATTTACCAAAAGTGTCACATCATGATTATCTTAACTTAATTAACACTAATTATACCATCTTATACCATATTATATAATTAGTCTATGCATGCGTATATATAAGAAATATTTTAAACAACTTTTGCATGATGAAACGTCAACGGAAAACAGTATCCGGTCGCATTTATTGTTTTTCATCAAACTATATATTTTTGTAAACAAATTTTAAAAAATATTTCACCATCATTATTTCTTATTAAAAATATTTTTATTTTCATTATAAAACCATTTATTTGAGTATTTAAAATTAATTAAATATTCACAAATCAAAGATGTGAAATTCTGGATCGTTACAGAGTGGACCATTCTAGAGACTATGCATCTAATGTGTAGTCAGACGCCGATATATCCATACCATTTGAGGATTATTCAATTTATTTGTAACGCTTCCGATTTTTCGTTGCCGAAAAACCGAAATGTTATGGGTTTAAGAAAAAGAAAGACAAAGAAAAAGAGAGAAAAAGATAGAAGATAGAAAATAGAGAGGAGAGAAAATAGAAAAAATGGAGGGAAAGAAAATAGAAAAATAGGGAGAGGAGAGAATAGAAAATAGAACAGAAAGAAAAATAGAACATAGAAAATTTTAAAATAGAAGAAAAAGAGAATAGAACGGAATAGAAAACAACAGAATCTCACAATTCGCAGCGGAACAACATATAATAATAAATGAATAATCTTTAAACAAAGAACTATATCGGTTATTACATTTTACACATTACATTTCATTACATCATATCAACAGAGTTTACAACAACAACAACAAACAGTGCAGTGGAAAAAAAAGAAATACTATATAACTAGTAATACGCCATGCCATCCAGCTTGCCTCCAGCAACTCCAGAATATCCCAAATATCCTGATAAACCTTAACTCTTGACTGCCCGTGTAGAAATTGGTGGGCATCCAGAGTTTAGGAAGGAAAACAATAAACTCCAAGTCAGTCATGTGACTGGTGTGAGAACTCAAAACAGTTTATTTATCTTTAAAAATCAAAATAGAGGAATATTTTTAAATTCAATTCGCAATGCTTTTAAAAATGAGACTACCATAAGACCTCCTGCCACACACACAATGCAAACGCAGACTTGGAGAAGATTTCTCCTTATGATAGCCAAAGATGCTTGATACGCATTTAAAAGAACATTTCATATTATTATTAGTGCATAGTGTAGGAAAAATTCATTTCGAAAGTAGAATATAAATCTTAGCCAGCATAGGTACCATTATATTATGCCTACTATAGCTACCTCCTGAGGAAGCAGGTTCTACAACTAAAACCGTACAAGTCACGTATTGTTTCTTTGGATTTCCAACAAATGGTCAGGCCAAGGAACTTCCCATTGCCACATGAGAATGCCTCTGGAAAGACATTCCCGAGAACCAAACCAGAACTCTGCCAACACATGGCCGGGTTACCCCTAACTGGGTAACTACTGACACGAGCACGTCATTCCCCGATCGTAAACGACCTTTCTCACGGGATCCCGAAAACCAACAACCACAAAGTAATAAATTCGTAGTAACCACATAGGTTAAATATCTGGGCTCCATACCATGATACCACCTCTATCCAGAAGGAAATGTACATACCCTAAAGGGTGCTACCCCTCATAACCTTGCCGCATCTTTCCTGTTTTGACCATTTCCGGGGTGTGAGGTTCGACGAAGTCACGTCCACAAAAAACATATTTTATACAAAAGCCATGCTTTGGGTCAACAAATGATCAACACAATGATCACCAAGATAGACGATCAAATAAATGATCCTATCACAATAATCAACACAATGATCATTTCAGCATCACTCAGCATGTCACATTACCAAATTGGGAATATATCGCTGATAACTTCAACTATATAACCTCTGAGCTCGTACGTCTCAGAGAAGGGTGTTAAGCTAAAAGAATAAATTCTTCGCCACCAACAGAAATATATTTGAAAGAAATCGGCTTTACATCTCAACTTGTAATGTCAGACATAAAATCCATACAAGTCTGTTCCGGGCTCGAACAAAACCGAAGGCACTTACAAAGAAGTCCTTGCAATCCGGATATTCACAATCCTGATCGGATTCACCATCACAATGGAGAACTCAATACCGTAGCTACTCGGTGCAGAGTAAATCGACAGGTCATCCTATCGCTCTCGCAAATACCGGGTCTTCAACATCGATCTTCAAATGCAATTCATAACGACATATCATATATTCGGAATGGGTTATACGACCCCATGGTCCTTTCCCGGTTAACCCGAATAGTGAGCGCTTATTCAAAAATAAGTGTAGCATTCACATTCAAACAATTCACATCAATTACCCATTCAAAGGGAAATATTGATAGTCGGTTATTGAACTATCACTGGATATGCACACATCACCAGTTTCCAAATAATTTTCCAAATTATTTAGTTTCCAAAATATCTTTACTAGATATATAATTTCATACTTCAAAAATAAATCAATATTTATTTTTAAACAAATTCCACTTTCTTTATAAATTCCTTAGTGAATTTATAATTCCAAAATATAAATGAATATTCGATTTCAATTATTCATTTCAATATTTCTTTTCAATTTATCTTCAAAAAGATCAATTCTAAATATCACTTCATATTGGAAAACATTTCCATACTTATTTAATAAGTAATTCACAAATTTTATTTATTTTCAACACTTAGAAAATATTCAATATACTTAAATCGAAATTAAGTATATATTTCATTCGTTAAGGAAATCATTCTCTTAAACATATTTATTTAGGCCAAAACGAATGTTGCGTAAAACATCGTTACGACAACCCAAAATCACTAGTATATGGATTCGAAGTTTAAATAGATATATAAATCCCAATACTATACAAAACATTTCCTTTCGGAAATCATTTACTATAACAACAGTGTTATAGTCCACTATTTCCTTTTCATTTCTCGAAAACTTCTATTTCAACAATTAATGTTGAAATCTATGGTTTCGAATCTCAACACATTTTAAAACATCGTTAGATCGTTTTAATTCAATTTCAATATCACATTCAAAACAATTTCTTTAACATCTTATTCACTATTCAAAAACGTGAATATACTACGTTAACACATTTCATCCTTTTATACATTTTAATTCAAAGGATTATTCACTATTCAAAAACGTGAATATAACTCCATTAATAGGTTTCAGCAATTTACTTATCAAAATAAGTCGTTTGCGAATTTATAAAACAACGTTTATAAATTCCATTTCTATTTATTTATAAAAACTTCCTTTTTATAAATTCTTTTATTAACCTATTCCAGTTTATAACTCAATTATAAACTAAAAGTTCATATTATAAGTTAAATACTTATAAAACAATTATTTTACAAAATCGTTCTTTTAAACTTCATAGTTATAAATCTTATAACTTATAAGATTCAATTATTCATCCTAATATATTCTTTAATAATTTCACAAAACTTATAAATCTTACTATTTATAAATTTCATTTATAACTTCACCATTTATAATTTTATAAATTCCATTCATTTACAAAATTTATTTTCACTTCATTCAAACACTTATAAAAACTCGTTTTATAATGTCAATATTTCAATTTATAAATATCCATTTATAAATCTCTTAATATAAATCAATTTATATTATTCTTTAAAACGACTTTAATCTCCTTTATTATTTCACCATTTTGATTCATAAAATAATTAAATTTCATAAATCCTATATTTAAACTTTTCACAATAATTCTAAAATATCTCGATTTAACTATTTTATGAAATCATTAGCATCATATTCTCAAAAATCAGTTTTTAACTATATTTCACAAAAATCATAATTTTTATAACATTACAAATTATAACGTTTATTTATTTAAAATAGATCAAATTCCAAACATATAGTATATTTTCAAAAATCACTTTATAAATCATTTTAAAATTTCAAAACTTGGTCCAATGATGCTACATATCAAATAGTCAATCACGACTACAACGATATGATATATCGATATGATAAACCATCAAATATCAAAATATCTATAATCAAATAAATACTGTTGAGGAATCCAGTTGGATCCCTCCAACCTGTTTTCCTGCATCCAAAAACATTAGCACAATACCAATTTCGCTCCAGTACGAAATTATCGCGGTATATGTTCTTATTAAATATTATCCGCTTAATAACGGCGTAATAGGGTCTCATCCGCTAAACAAATAAATGCGGGAAATCAATAACTCCAATATATACATATGCCAATATATATATATTGCTATTATATATAATACCAATTTCACTGTTTATGAAATATTCGCGATATATGTTTTTAATAAATAACATCCGCTTACTAACGGCGTATAATGTCTATTTTAACAATCAATAGATATCAATCATCATTCAAACATGCATTCAAATATTTTAAATCTAACTATTTAAAATAAAATCGAAACTGATTCGATTGAGTGAGAAGTTCTCACCTTGATTTTAAATTCCGTTTTAGCGATTTATTTCGAATAAAATTAAACGGACGTTTAATTTTACCCAAAATTCTCACTAACTCCAAACGACTCCAAACCAACTCCATCGCGTAGTGCTCGTCCATACGATTCCAACGCAACTGGTTTCGCGCGTTTTCGACCTCGTATGAAAAAGTTATGAATTATTGAAGTTTGTACACGATTTATAACTTAATTACAACATAATTTAAAAAAAAAATTTAAGCCTTAATCATCTACAGCCCTTGATCCAAATTCTGCAACATCTCCACCGTGCGTGCTCTCCTTCCTCCTCACGCACACTCTACAGGCAATAACAAAACGCAAGAACCCATACTCAAAGAACTAGGGTTTGAAATTCGAGCTTCTTCACTCGATTAAAACACGATCAAGACGCGCCAAATCGAAGGCCTTCACGTGCTCTAAGTTCGGCCTGAGCAAGGGTGAACTCGGCCACCTGATGAGCCTCGTGTTGCATGCGCAGGCCATGACCAACGGCCTCCCCTAGCTCCTCCTCCGATGCTCCAAATCACATCTCCACCGATGAACTTCAAGATCTCGATGCGCTCCACGACTTTCTAGTTGGAAGCTTCATCTAATTGCTGATGGATTGGAAGAAATCGAGGGGGAGAGGAGAGACAATTCTGGCAGTAGAAATAAGGGGGGCGGCTGCAGTTTTGATTAGGGTTTTGTTTTGTTTTTTTTTTCTTTGAGTGAAGGGCTATTGATAAGGAACCGACGAAACACTTTTCATCCCGGAAATTCCGAACTCCGATTTAGGCGCCGTAACTAGCGTTTCTAAGGTTTACCCCACGTTCCGGACACAATGGAACAGGTTTCGAAAGCTAATTCGGAAGTATGTGCGAGTTATGGCTGTAAACGCTCAATTTGAATCAAACCGATTTAAGCGATTTTCTAGGCGTTTTAATTCGTACCGGACAAACGGTAAATCCAATTGACTTGAAATTTGAAACCTTACAATAATATCACATTACGGATCCGATGAAACTGGTTTCGTCGAAATCCGAGACTTTTTGAAAAATGGCTATTTTAATTCGTCAAATTTAAATTAAAAATAAATCGATGCGTTTCGAGCTGCCACGATCAAACGATAGCTCCGATTGACACGAAATTTGAAATCCGGTAATAAATAACTATTACGGATCCAATGGAACTGGTTTCGTTCAATTCTGAGACTGTTCAAAAATTGACTATTTTCACTAGTCGATTTAAATATTAAAATATTCAATTTTCACAAATTAACTTTAAATTCGATTTTAAAAGTTCTAAAATATCATTCTAACTTCAATATGATATAATAAAATTTTACAAATCATTTACAATCATATTTAACCCAATTTTCAATTATTTCCAAAATTTAACGTATTAAATTATCGATTTAATTATCCAATTAAATCCAATAATTCAAATAAAAATTTATTTGACTTATAAATTCACTTATTAATATTTAAAATTAATTAAATATTCAAATTTTAATTTCTAAAAATTCTGGGTCGTTACAATCTTCCCCACTTAAAAGAATTTCGTCCTCGAAATTATTAAGGAAGAAAAGTTACAGAATCTATTAACTTTCCAAAATTCATAGTTAAACTTCTTACAATACTTTACTAAGTTTCCAAATCATACTTAGTTATCTTTTCAAAAACAACTACTATTGTTTAACTTTCAATTCTAAATCAAAGTTAAAGTTTTCAAAAATTTTCCATTTTCTCAAAAATTTTCTAACGCCTTAAATTTCCGGAAAAATTCGCCATAGTCTCCTTTGCGCGGCTCGATCCGAAAAAAAAAATGACAGTATATATATCACAAATATGCATCTCATCAAGTAATGAGGCATCCCGAAGGGAAAAAAGTGTAAAAGTACGATATTTAATCCGAGATATGTACCTTATATTTTATTAGCGAGCATATACGGCTAATATAGCGCAAAAGTGAGCTCCAAATGCGAAGCAAACGCGATCTGCACCTACTAATTACTCAACAAACAACATGAGAACATGCATATAGATAATAGTATCAATATACAACATATAGTAACATAATAACTATATATGTCACATAACAAATGCAACTAAACAACAAATGCAAACATCAACCAACTATCATCCATAACCAAATCAATATTCATTCATATTCTCATTAATATTCAATGAAATGGTTTTAAATTTAAATCACATTTGATTTATTAATAGTTGATGTTTTTATTAACATTTATTCTCAATTAGTTTATATTCACTAATTCATATTCAAGTTGGTTCACTTCCAAATTAAATTCAATTTTATTTAAGTTTCACTTAACTTCCAATTGAATTTGAATTACTTTAGCTTCAATTTCATTAATACTTAATGAATTATATACAATCAATCAACAATCATATATCAACCAATGTATATTAATTAAAACCAAATTCCTTTGCTTACAATTGGTTTAATTTAATTGATTTTCATTCAATTATTCAACTTTCTAATAACATTAGATTTTAATGAATTAACACTTATATTCATTATTTCATCCCAATTTATTCACATTCAATTGCAACAGTTGAATTTTATTTATATAACTTAAGTTCACATTTGTAAATAAATTCAGATTTCAATTCTAAAGTAATTTCCATTTAACTTTAAATTCATTTTTACTTACAACTCATATTCATAAATATATTCATATAGTTTCACTTCTTATATATATAAGTTTATTCCACAATTGTAAATCACTTTAATTATAATTCAACTCTTATAATTCTTTTGCTTATACAATTATTCTTTTATTTAGATTATTCAAACATCTAAATAATCAACTTATATACTTTAATAATTCTAAAAAATTATTTCTTTATATATAAAATATAATCAAGGCAAAATTATTTCATTTACCCAATTTTAAAAATCAATATTGTGCCGAATTGTTTTATTCAAATGTTTATAAACCCCTTCGGCATAGTTGTCCAGACCGTGCTGACGAAGGTTCATATACCACTCAACAAACCAATCATCACAATATAAAACAATTTATATATTCACTAACAAATACGCTCTCATAGCTATTATTACACTCAAATTCATTCTAGAGTACTGCTGACTCTATCTCTAATGAATAATACCCAACAGAACCATGGTTGTCGCTTAACTATAAGCTCTGATACCAAATGTAACGCTTCCGATTTTTCGTTGCCGAAAAACCGAAATGTTATGGGTTTAAGAAAAAGAAAGACAAAGAAAAAGAGAGAAAAAGATAGAAGATAGAAAATAGAGAGGAGAGAAAATAGAAAAAATGGAGGGAAAGAAAGTAGAAAAATAGGGAGAGGAGAGAATAGAAAATAGAACAGAAAGAAAAATAGAACATAGAAAATTTTAAAATAGAAGAAAAAGAGAATAGAACGGAATAGAAAACAACAGAATCTCACAATTCGCAGCGGAACAACATATAATAATAAATGAATAATCTTTAAACAAAGAACTATATCGGTTATTACATTTTACACATTACATTTCATTACATCATATCAACAGAGTTTACAACAACAACAACAAACAGTGCAGCGGAAAAAAAAGAAATACTATATAACTAGTAATACGCCATGCCATCCAGCTTGCCTCCAGCAACTCCAGAATATCCCGAATATCCTGATAAACCTTAACTCTTGACTGCCCGTGTAGAAATTGGTGGGCACCCAGAGTTTAGGAAGGAAAACAATAAACTCCAAGTCAGTCATGTGACTGGTGTGAGAACTCAAAACAGTTTATTTATCTTTAAAAATCAAAATAGAGGAATATTTTTAAATTCAATTCGCAATGCTTTTAAAAATGAGACTACCATAAGACCTCCTGCCACACACACAATGCAAACGCAGACTTGGAGAAGATTTCTCCTTATGATAGCCAAAGATGCTTGATACGCATTTAAAAGAACATTTCATATTATTATTAGTGCATAGTGTAGGAAAAATTCATTTCGAAAGTAGAATATAAATCTTAGCCAGCATAGGTACCATTATATTATGCCTACTATAGCTACCTCCTGAGGAAGCAGGTTCTACAACTAAAACCGTACAAGTCACGTATTGTTTCTTTGGATTTCCAACAAATGGTCAGGCCAAGGAACTTCCCATTGCCACATGAGAATGCCTCTGGAAAGACATCCCCGAGAACCAAACCGGAACTCTGCCAACACAAGGCCGGGTTACCCCTAACTGGGTAACTACTGACACGAGCACGCCATTCCCCGATCGTAAATGACCTTTCTCATGGGATCCCGAAAACCAACAACCACAAAGTAATAAATTCGTAGTAACCACATAGGTTAAATATCTGGGCTCCATACCATGATACCACCTCTATCCAGAAGGAAATGTACATACCCTAAAGGGTGCTACCCCTCATAACCTTGCCGCATCTTTCCTGTTTTGACCATTTCCGGGGTGTGAGGTTCGACGAAGTCACGTCCACAAAAACATATTTTATACAAAAGCCATGCTTTGGGTCAACAAATGATCAACACAATGATCACCAAGATAGACGATCAAATAAATGATCCTATCACAATAATCAACACAATGATCATTTCAGCATCACTCAGCATGTCACATTACCAAATTGGGAATATATCGCTGATACCTTCAACTATATAACCTCTGAGCTCGTACGTCTCAGAGAAGGGTGTTAAGCTAAAAGAATAAATTCTTCGCCACCAACAGAAATATATTTGAAAGAAATTGGCTTTACATCTCAACTTGTAATGTCAGACATAAAATCCATACAAGTCTGTTCCGGGCTCGAACAAAACCGAAGGCACTTACAAAGAAGTCCTTGCAATCCGGATATTCACAATCCTGATCGGATTCACCATCACAATGGAGAACTCAATACCATAGCTACTCGGTGCAGAGTAAATCGACAGGTTATCCTATCGCTCTCGCAAATACCGGGTCTTCAACACCGATCTTCAAATGCAATTCATAACGAGTATCACATATTCGGAATGGGTTATACGACCCCATGGTCCTTTCCCGGTTAACCCGAATAGTGAGCGCTTATTCAAAAATAAGTGTAGCATTCACATTCAAACAATTCACATCAATTACCCATTCAAAGGGAAATATTGATAGTCGGTTATTGAACTATCACTGGATATGCACACATCACCAGTTTCCAAATAATTTTCCAAATTATTTAGTTTCCAAAATATCTTTACTAGATATATAATTTCATACTTCAAAAATAAATCAATATTTATTTTTAAACAAATTCCACTTTCTTTATAAATTCCTTAGTGAATTTATAATTCCAAAATATAAATGAATATTCGATTTCAATTATTCATTTCAATATTTCTTTTCAATTTATCTTCAAAAAGATCAATTCTAAATATCACTTCATATTGGAAAACATTTCCATACTTATTTAATAAGTAATTCACAAATTTTATTTATTTTCAACACTTAGAAAATATTCAATATACTTAAATCGAAATTAAGTATATATTTCATTCTTTAAGGAAATCATTCTCTTAAACATATTTATTTAGGCCAAAACGAATGTTGCGTAAAACATCGTTACGACAACCCAAAATCACTAGTATAGGGATTCGAAGTTTAAATAGATATATAAATCCCAATACTATACAAAACATTTCCTTTCGGAAATCATTTACTATAACAACAGTGTTATAGTCCACTATTTCCTTTTCATTTCTCGAAAACTTCTATTTCAACAATTAATGTTGAAATCTATGGTTTCGAATCTCAACACATTTTAAAACATCGTTAGATCGTTTTAATTCAATTTCAATATCACATTCAAAACAATTTCTTTAACATCTTATTCACTATTCAAAAACGTGAATATACTACGTTAACACATTTCATCCTTTTATACATTTTAATTCAAAGGATTATTCACTATTCAAAAACGTGAATATAACTCCATTAATAGGTTTCAGCAATTTACTTATCAAAATAAGTCGTTTGCGAATTTATAAAACAACGTTTATAAATTCCATTTCTATTTATTTATAAAAACTTCCTTTTTATAAATTCTTTTATTAACCTATTCCAGTTTATAACTCAATTATAAACTAAAAGTTCATATTATAAGTTAAATACTTATAAAACAATTATTTTACAAAATCGTTCTTTTAAACTTCATAGTTATAAATCTTATAACTTATAAGATTCAATTATTCATCCTAATATATTCTTTAATAATTTCACAAAACTTATAAATCTTACTATTTATAAATTTCATTTATAACTTCACCATTTATAATTTTATAAATTCCATTCATTTACAAAATTTATTTTCACTTCATTCAAACACTTATAAAAACTCGTTTTATAATGTCAATATTTCAATTTATAAATATCCATTTATAAATCTCTTAATATAAATCAATTTATATTATTCTTTAAAACGACTTTAATCTCCTTTATTATTTCACCATTTTGATTCATAAAATAATTAAATTTCATAAATCCTATATTTAAACTTTTCACAATAATTCTAAAATATCTCGATTTAACTATTTTATGAAATCATTAGCATCATATTCTCAAAAATCAGTTTTTAACTATATTTCACAAAAATCATAATTTTTATAACATTACAAATTATAACGTTTATTTATTTAAAATAGATCAAATTCCAAACATATAGTATATTTTCAAAAATCACTTTATAAATCATTTTAAAATTTCAAAACTTGGTCCAATGATGCTACATATCAAATAGTCAATCACGGCTACAACGATATCATATATCGATATGATAATCCATCAAATATCAAAATATCTATAATCAAATAAATACTGTTGAGGAATCCAGTTGGATCCCTCCAACCTGTTTTCCTGCATCCAAAAACATTAGCACAATACCAATTTCGCTCCAGTACGAAATTATCGCGGTATATGTTCTTATTAAATATTATCCGCTTAATAACGGCGTAATAGGGTCTCATCCGCTAAACAAATAAATGCGGGAAATCAATAACTCCAATATATACATATGCCAATATATATATATATATTGCTATTATATATAATACCAATTTCACTGTTTATGAAATATTCGCGGTATATGTTTTTAATAAATAACATCCGCTTACTAACGGCGTATAATGTCTATTTTAACAATCAATAGATATCAATCATCATTCAAACATGCATTCAAATATTTTAAATCTAACTATTTAAAATAAAATCGAAACTGATTCGATTGAGTGAGAAGTTCTCACCTTGATTTTAAATTCCGTTTTAGCGATTTATTTCGAATAAAATTAAACGGACGTTTAATTTTACCCAAAATTCTCACTAACTCCAAACGACTCCAAACCAACTCCATCGCGTAGTGCTCGTCCATACGATTCCAACGCAACTGGTTTCGCGTGTTTTCGACCTCGTATGAAAAAGTTATGAATTATTGAAGTTTGTACACGATTTATAACTTAATTACAACATAATTTAAATTTTTTTTTAAACCTTAATCATCTACAGCCCTTGATCCAAATTCTGCAACATCTCCACCGTGCGTGCTCTCCTTCCTCCTCACGCACACTCTACAGGCAATAACAAAATGCAAGAACCCATACTCAAAGAACTAGGGTTTGAAATTCGAGCTTCTTCACTCGATTAAAACACGATCAAGACGCGCCAAATCGAAGGCCTTCACATGCTCTAAGTTCGGCCTGAGCAAGGGTGAACTCGGCCACCTGATGAGCCTCGTGTTGCGTGCGTAGGCCATGACCAACGGCCTCCCCTAGCTCCTCCTCCGATGCTCCAAATCACATCTCCACCGTTGAACTTCAAGATCTCGATGCGCTCTACGACTTTCTAGTTGGAAGCTTCATCTAATTGCTGATGGATTGGAAGAAATCGAGGGGGAGAGGAGAGACAATTCTGGCCGTAGAAATAAGGGGGGCGGCTGCAGTTTTGATTAGGGTTTTGTTTTTTTTTTCTTTGAGTGAAGGGCTATTTATAAGGAACCGACGAAACACTATTCATGCCGGAAACTCCGAACTCCGATTTAGGCGCCGTAACCAGCGTTTCTAAGGTTTACCCCGCGTTCCGGACACAATGTAACAGGTTTCGAAAGCTAATTCGGAAGTATGTGCGAGTTATGGCTGTAAACGCTCAATTTGAATTAAACCGATTTAAGCGATTTTCTAGGCGTTTTAATTCGTACCGGACAAACGGTAAATCCAATTGACTTGAAATTTGAAACCTTACAATAATATCACATTATGGATCCGATGAAACTGGTTTCGTCGAAATCCGAGACATTTTGAAAAATGGCTATTTTAGCTCGTCAAATTTAAATTAAAAATAAATCGATGCGTTTCGAGCTGCCACGATCAAACGATAGCTCCGATTGACACGAAATTTGAAATCCGGTAATAAATAACTATTACGGATCCAATGGAACTGGTTTCGTTCAATTCTGAGACTGTTCAAAAATTGACTATTTTCACTAGTCGATTTAAATATTAAAATATTCAATTTTCACAAATTAACTTTAAATTCGATTTTAAAAGTTCTAAAATATCATTCTAACTTCAATATGATATAATAAAATTTTACAAATCATTTACAATCATATTTAACCCAATTTTCAATTATTTCCAAAATTTAACGTATTAAATTATCGATTTAATTATCCAATTAAATCCAATAATTCAAATAAAAATTTATTTGACTTATAAATTCACTTATTAATATTTAAAATTAATTAAATATTCAAATTTTAATTTCCAAAAATTCTGGGTCGTTACATTATTTCTTCGAGTATGATAGGCTCGGAATAAACAATATATTATTTTAGGGCACTGATGTGTACTAGTCCGTTATAATCATTATTGGGCATTATTGTTAACTATCCCGATTAGTTTGATGTTTTATATTCTTGGATGATGTTCTTATTGTATGGATGATTCACCCATTTGACTTTATTTCTTGGTTTGTGAATTGAGAAGATTTTTTATAGGCGATGACATTTTTACACTGGGTAATGCAGTGTTATACGAATATGATATTATGATTATTGAGATGAAACTATTATATTTATTTTAGACCCAGTATATGCAGTGTTCTATATGTTATTGACTATGGATTTAGATATAGTCTTACCCGTTTTTTATTTATATAATACTCGGTTAGTCCGAGACATTTTAGGTACAGGGACAGTGAGAGCAGCTTGTTTATTAGGCATTGAGGAGACTAGGATGTGATATTTGGTATATTAGTCATATATTATATAATTTCAGATGTGTAAATTCTGGAGTTGTATATTGGACATACCATATATATTTATGTATTATACATTACCGCTACGATTCTAACTCTGTTTTCTCTGTTATTAAATTGTATATTATGTATTGTTCTAACCTTAGGCACCATACGTGTTTATTGCTTTGTATCAAGATTTTTTATGTTGGGTGAGTGAATTTAATATTATGAGACATATTCGGTGTTGGTCTAAGGGAATATTCACATGTGCTTCACCCACATCTCCTTATTCTACGTGTTAATCAACAGTATTATTCAGCAATACTATTTAGTAATATGGGTATAAAGGTGAGGTGTTACATTTGGTATTCGAGCTGGTTCAGAACAATACATGAATATACGAGACATGAGTTATTGGCCTAGATGAGACTTAGAAGTCCCTATCCATTTAGGTGTGTTGGGAATTTAGTTTATAATGAGTAACAACAGACACATATATTACTTAGTATATGATGATTACTTAGGGTAATCATACATGACCATATTTGACTTTCGCGTACATAAAATTTCTTACAAATATTTGTTTAGTAAGAAATATAAAATGTTGCACCTTCGATGGCTTAATGTAAATATTTATATTCTGGTCTAGTAGCGGACCGGAAATTTTCGACCTCGAAAATCGATACTAATACATTCACTGTATAGGGTGTAAGCAATCGAGTGTTGGAAATCCCAAACTGTTAAAGTTAAGCAGAAAAGAGGTAGAAAAAGAAACAGAAAATAGCAACACAGAATCTCACAATCGCAGTGGATAAAATTTATCATATACAAATAGCAGCATTTTATACAATGAAAGATGTAACTAACTATATACAAATATCAGAGTACAACAAAAACTGGAGAGTTATATAAACTTGTCCCGAATACTACAACCCAGTAAATACACAGCGGAAACTAATCAAAATGTCTCTGCCATCCAGCTCGTCTCCTGAGTTCCAGAACGTCCTAACCTGAAAATCTATAATACTCGGTCTAACCGGGCATTACAATAAAGTAACACCCGAGTCAGGCTGGAAACCAACATGAGTAAGCCCATTTAATATGAAGTAATTAAGTTGTAAAGCTTCTTTGACAACCCAGGTAACTCGTTCATCACTATGAGTTTTATCTTGCTATAGTCAATCACTTATTTCACAAAATAATATCTAAGTACTATTACTTAGTTCAAAAATTCAGATTTTACTTCATTTTATTCAATTCTAGCCTTTAAAATTTTGTAATCAAAACTGTAAGGTTTGTAGTACTTATTAAATCGAAAACCAAACGCCGTCTTTTAAGGCCAAGTTGTTTAAGTAAAACAATTCAATTTTACTTTCAGAATGTCATATTCACAAAGAAATTCAATCATAGATATCTATTTCAAATAAACGTCTCACATTTATTGTAACGACCCAGAATTTTTAATAATTAAAATTTGAATATTTAATTTATTTTAAATATTAATGAGTGAATTTATAAGTCAAATAAATTTTTATTTGAATTATTGGATTTTATTGAATAATTAAATCGATAATTTAATACGTTAAATTATGGAAATAATTGAAAATATAGTTAAATATGATTGAAAATGATTTGTAAAATTTTATTTTATCATATGGAAGTTAGAATGATATTTTAGAACTTTTAGAATCAATTTAAAAGTTAATTTGTGAAAATTGAATATTTTAATATTTAAATCGACTAGTAAAAATAGTCAATTTTTGAACAGTCTCAGAATTGAACGAAACCAGTTCCATTGGATCCGTAATAGTTAGTTATTACCGGATTTCAAATTTCGTGTCAATCGGAGTTATCGTTTGATCGTGGCAGCTCGAAACGCATCGATTTATTTTTAATTTAAATTTGGCGAGTGAAAATAGCCATTTTTCAAAAAGTCTCGGATTTCGACGAAACCAGTTTCATCGGATCCGTAATGTGATATTATTGTAAGGTTTCAAATTTCAAGTCAATTGGATTTACCGTTTGTCCTGTACAAATTAAAACGCCTAGAAATCGAGCTAAATCGGTTTAATTTAAATTGAGCGTTTATAGCCATAACTCGCACATACTTCCGAATTAGCTTCCGAAACCTATTCCATTGTGTCCGGAACGCGGGGTAAACCCTAGAAACGCTGGTTACGGCGCGTAAATCGGAGTTCGGAATTTCCGGATGAATAGTGTTCGATTTTTCTTTATAAATAGCACCCACCTCTTCATAATTTAGAAAAATCATTCCAAACCCTAACCCTAATATCATAGCTGCCACCCCCAATTTCTAAGGCCAGAATTTAATCTCACTTCTCCCTCAATCTCTCTCAATCTACAAAGAATTAGCCAAAGTTGTTAACTACAACATTGAAGAGCATGAAGAGGGCTTTAAATCCATACGGTGATGATGGATTTTGGTGCAACGGAGGGGGAGATAGACGAGGCCGTTCATGGCCAGTCATGCACGCAGTCCAAGGTGAGGAAGATGGCCGAGCTCCACCCTATTGGGGCCGAACGTAGAGGAGGTGAGTGGCTTCGATTTGGAACTATCTGATCGCGTTCAAGTGCGACGTAGGCGATGCATAATTTAACCCTAATATTTGATGTTGGGTTAGTTTGTGCATGCGAATGTCTGGAGAAGGAAGAACGTGAGAGGGAGAAGGGGACGCACGGCCTGATGTTGAGCAGTGCAGATCCAAGGGCCCAGGTTGATTAGGGTGTTAAAATTGTTAATTTAGTTATAAATTTGTGTATATAAATCGTGTACAAACTTCGTAAATTCATATCTTTTTCATACGAGGTCGAAAACGCGCGAAACCAGTTGCGTTGGAATCGTATGGACGAGCACTACGCGATGGAGTTGGTTTGGAGTCGTTTGGAGTTAGTGAGAATTTTGGGTAAAATTAAACGTCCATTCAAAATAAATCGCTAAAACGAAAATGAAATCAAGGTGAGAACTTCTCACTCAATCGAATCAGTTTCGATTTTATTTTAAATAGTTAGATTTAAAATATTTGAATGCATGTTTGAATGTTGATTGATATCTATTGTTTGTTAAAATAGACATTATACGCCGTTAGTAAGCGGATGTTATTTATTAAAAACATATACCGCGAATATTTCATAAACAGTGAAATTGGTATTATATATAATATCAATATATATATATATATATTGGCATATGTATATATTGCAGTTGTTGATTCCCCGCATTTTTTAGCGGATGAGACCCTATTGCGCCATTATTAAGCGGATAATATTTAATAAGAACATATACCGCGATAATTTCGTACTGGAGCGAAATTGGTATTGTGCTAATGTTTTTGGATGCAGGAAAACAGGTTGGAGGGATCCAACTGGATTCCTCAACAGTTTTTATTTGATTTCAGATATTTTGATATTTGATGGATTTTCATATTGATATATGATATCGTTGTAGTCGTGATTGACTATTTGGTGTGTAGCATCATTGGACCCAGATTTAAGGATTTTAAAATGATTATAAAGTGATTTTTGAAAATATACAATATTTTTAGAATTGATCCATTCTAAATAAATAAGCGTTATAATTTTTAAAGTTATAGAAATTATGATTTTGTGAAATATAGTTAAAAGCCGATTTTTGAGAAATATGAACCAATGATTTTATAAAATAGTTTAGATTGGATTTTTGAATATATTATAAAAGTTTAAAATATAGGATTTATAAAATTTGATTATTTTATAAATCGAAGTGGTGAAATTTTAAAGGAATTTAAAGACGTTTTAAAAGAATAATATAAATTGATTTATATTAAGCGATTTATAAATGGAAATTTATAAATTGAAATATTGACATTATACAACGAGTTTTTATAAGTGTTTGAATGAAGTGGAAATGAATTTCATAAATGAATGAAATTTATGGAATTATAAACTGTGAAGTTATAAAAGAAATTTATAAATAGTAAGATTTATAAATTTGGTGAAATTATTTGGAGAATAGATTGGTTAAATAAATGGATCTTATAAGTTATAAGATTTATAAATTGGAAAGTCTTTTAAAAAAAGAACGATTTTGTAAAATAATCGTTTTATAAGTAATTAACTTATAATATGAACGTTTAGTTTATAATTTAGTTATAAACTGGAATAGGTTAATATGGAAATTATAAAAAGGAAGTTTTTATAAATAAATAGAAATGGAATTTATAAACGTTGTTTTATAAATTCACAAACGACTTATTTTGATAAGTAAATTGTTATGATTTATTTATGGAGTTATATTCACGTTTTTGACTGTGAATAATACTTTAAAATAAAATGAATAAAAGGATGAAATTGTTAATGAAGTATATTCACGTTTTTGAATAGTGAATAATCCTTTGAATTAAAATGAATAGAAATGATGAAATGTGTTAACGTAGTATCTTCACGTTTTTGAATAGTGAATAAGATGTTAAAGAAATTGTTTTGAATGTGATATTTGAAATAGAATTAAAACGATCTAACAAAGTTTTAATTGTGTTGAGATTCGAAACCATAGATTTCGACATTTATTGTTGAAATAGACGTTTTCGAGAAATAGAAGGAAATGGTGGACTATAACACTGTTGTTATAGTAAATGATTTCCGAAAGGAAATGTTTTGTATAGTATTGGGATTTATATATCTTTTTTAATTTCGAATCCCTATACTAGTGATTTTGGGTTGTCGTAACGATGTTTTACGTAACATTCGTTTTGGCCCAAATAAATATGTTAAAGTGAATGATTTCCTTAAAGAATGAAATATATACTTAATTTCGATTTAAGTATATTGAATATTTTCTAAGTGTTGAAAATAAATAAAATTTGTGAATTACTTATGAATAAATAAGTATGGAAATGTTTTCCAATATGAAGTGAATATTTAGAATTTATCTTTTTGAAGATAAATTGAAAATGGATAGTTGAAATCGTATATGCATAGATATTTTGGAATATAAATTCATTATAGAATTTATATGTGAAAGTGGAATTTGTTTAAAAATAAATATTGATTTATTTTTGAAGTGTTGAAATTATATATCTTGTAAAGATATTTTGGAAAATAAATAATTTGGAAAATTATTTGGAATCTGGTGATGTGTGCATATCAATTGATAGTTCAATAACCGACTATCAATATTTCCCTTTGAATGGGTAATTGATGTGATTTGTTTGAATGTGAATGCTACACTTATTTTTGAATAAGCGCTCACTATTCGGGTTAACCGGGAAAGGACCATGGGGTCGTATAACCCATTCCGAATATGTGATACGTCGTTATAATTGCATTGAAGATCGGTGTTGAAGACCCGGTATTTGCGAGAGCGATAGGATGAACTATCGATTGACTCTGCACCGAGTAGCTACGGTATTGAGTTCTCCATATGTGATGGTGAATCCGATTAGGATTGTGAATACCCGGATTGCAAGGGCTTCGTGAGAAGTGCCTTCGGTTTTGTTCGAGCCCGGAACAGACTTGTATGGATTGTGTGTCTGACATTACAAGTTGAGATATAAAGCCGATTTCTTTCAAATATATTTCTGTTGGTGGCGAAGAATTTATTCTTTTAGCTTAACACCCTTCTCTGAGACGTACGAGCTCAGAGGTTATATAGTTGAAGTTATCAGCGATATATTCCTAATTTGGTAATGTGATATGCTGAGTGATGCTGAAATGATCATTGTGTTGATTATTGTGATAGGATCGTTTATTTGAACGTCTATCTTAGTGATCATTGTGTTGATCATTTGTTGACCCGAAGCATGGCTTTTGTATAAAGTATGTTTTTGTGGACGTGACTTCGTCGAACCTCACACCCCGGAAATGGTCAAAACAGGAAAGATGCGGCAAGGTTATGAGGGGTAGCACCCTTTAGGATATGTACATTTCCTTCTGGATAGAGGTTGTATCATGGTATGGAGCCCAGATATTTAACCTATGTGGTTACTACGAATTTATTACTTTGTGGTTGTTGGTTTTCGGGATCCCGTGAGAAAGGTCGTTTACGATCGGGGAATGGCGTGCTCGTGTCAGTAGTTACCCAGTTAGGGGTAACCCGGCCTTGTGTTGGCAGAGTTTCGGTTTGGTTCTCGGGGATGTCTTTCCAGAGGCATTCTCATGTGGCAATGGGAAGTTCCTTGGCCTGACCATTTGTTGGAAATCCAAAGAAACAATACGAAACTTGTACGGTTTTAGTTGTAGAACCTATCATTCACTTATGGTGTCGCAACACTGTTTGGATGGTAGCTATAGTAGGCATACGATAATGGTCGTATGTTGGCTAAGATTTATATTCTACTTTCGAAATGAATTTTCCCTACACTATGCACTAGTAATAATATCAAATGTTATTTTAAATGCGTATCAAGCATCTTTGACTATCATAAGGAGAAATCTCCTCCGATTCTGCGTTTGCATTGTGTGTGTGTGCGGGAGGCCTTATGGTAGTCTCATTTTTAAAAGCATTGCGAATTGAATTTAAAAATATTCCTCTATTTTGATTTTAAAGATAAATAAACTGTTTTGAGTTCTCACACCAGTCACATGACTGACTTGGAGTTTATTGTTTTCCTTCCTAAACTCTGGGTGCCCACCAATTTCCACACGGGCAGTCAAGAGTTAGGTTTATCAGGATATTCTGGATATTCTGGAATTGCTGGAGGCAAGATGGATGGCATGGCGTATTACTAGTTTATATAGTATTTCTTTTTCCGCTGCACTGTTGTTGTTGTTATTGTTGTACACTCTGATGATGATATGATGTAATGAAATGTATAAAATGTAATAACAGATAGTTCTTTGTTTAAAGATTATTCATTTATTATTATATGTTGTTCCGCTGCGAATTGTGAGACTCTGATGTTGTTCTGTTGTTTTCTTTTCCCTCTATTCTCTTTTTCTTCTATCTTCTTCTCTCTTTTTCTTTTCCTAAATTCTTTTTAAAAAAAACCCTCAGTGTTCGGTTTTCCGTCGTTCGATTCCTCGGCAGTCGATAAAGTGAGTGTCGATGTCGAATTTTCGGAAGACGAAGAATCGTGTCCTGACAATGTGGTATCGGAGCATATGGTTAAGCGACAACCATGGTTCTGTTGGGTATTACTCATTAGAGATAGAGTCAGCAGTACTCTAGAATGAGTTTGAGTGTAATAATAGCTATGAGAGCGTATTTGTTAGTGAATATAAAATTATTTTATATTGTGATGATTGGTTTATTGAGTGGCATATGAACTTTCGTCAGCGTGGTCCGCAAGACTATGCCGAAGGGGTTTCTAAACACTTGAATAGAACAATTCGACATAATATTGATTTTAAATTGGGTAAATGAAATAATTTTACCTTGATTATATTTTTATATATAAAGGAATAATTTTTCAGAATTATTAAAGTGTATATAAGTTGATTGTTTAGTTGTTTGAATAATCTAAATAAAAGAATAATTGTATAAGTAAAAAGAATTATAAGAATTGAATTATAATCAAAGTGATTTACAATTGTGAAATAAACTTATATATATAAGAAGTGAAACTATATGAATATGAGTTGTAAATAAGGGTGAATTTAAAGTTAAATGGAAATTTACTTTAGAATTGGAATCTGAATTGATTTATAAGTTGGAATTTAAGTTAAGTAAAAACAAGTGATGTTTATAAATGAAGTATAACTTAAGAGATCAAAGTAAAATTAATAAAGTGAAGTGATGAATATGAACTTGAGTTATATAAATGAAATTCAACTTTTGTAATTGAATTGAATTAATGGATTGAATGTTAATCAATTGAATGTGAATTAAGTTGATATGAAATAATGAATGTAAGTGAAAATTCATTAAAATCTAATGTTATTAGAAAGTTGAATAATTGAATGAAAATCAATTTAATTAAACCAATTGAAAGTGATGGTGTTAAATCAAATTGAATGAATATAAGCAAAGGAATTTGGTTGTAATTAATATACATTGATTGTTATATGATTGTTAGTTGATTGTATATAATTCATTAAGTGTTAATGAAAGTGAATTAATAAAATTAGAAGCTAAAGTAATTGAAATCCAATTGGAAGTTAAGTGAATCTTAAATAGAATCGAATTTGATTTGGAAGTGAACCAACTTGAATATGAATTAGTGAATATAAAC
This sequence comes from Allium cepa, assembly GCA_030765085.1. NCBI lineage: Eukaryota > Viridiplantae > Streptophyta > Magnoliopsida > Asparagales > Amaryllidaceae > Allium > Allium cepa. Next base: position 243,667,227 of record CM060944.1, read on the forward strand.
TAATTGAGAATGAATGTTAGTAAGAAAATCCAACGTAATGAATCAAATGTGATTAAATTGATTTGGTTATGGATGATAGTTGGTTGATGTTTGCATTTGTTGCTTTAGTTGCATTTGTTATGTGACATATATAGTTATTATGTTGCTATATGTTGTATATTGAGACTATTGTCTACATACATGATTCTCATGTTGTTTGTTGAGTGATTACTAGGTGCGGATCGCGTTTGCTTCGCATTTGGAGCTCGCTTTTGCGCTATATTAGCCGTATATGCTTGCTAATAAAATATAAGGTACATATCTCGGATTACATATCGTACTTTTACACTTTTTTCCCTGCGGGATGCCTCATTACTTGATGAGATGTATATTTGTGATATATATACTGTCATTTTTTTTTCGGATCGAGCCGCGCAAAGGAGACTATGGCGAATTTTTCCGAAAATTTAAGGCGTTAGAAAAATTTTGAGAAAATCTGGAAAATTTTGAAAACTTTAACTTTGATTTTGGAATTGAAAGTTAAAAAATAGTAGTTGTTTTTGAAAAGATAACTAAGTATGATTTGAAAACTTAGTAAAGATTATAAGAAGTTAAACTATGGATTTTGGAAAATTAATAAATTCCATAACTTTTCTTACTTAATAATTTCGAGGACGAAATTCTTTTAAGGGGGGAAGATTGTAACGACCCAGAATTTTTAATAATTAAAATTTGAATATTTAATTTATTTTAAATATTAATGAGTGAATTTATAAGTCAAATAAATTTTTATTTGAATTATTGGATTTTATTGAATAATTAAATCGATAATTTAATACGTTAAATTATGGAAATAATTGAAAATATAGTTAAATATGATTGAAAATGATTTGTAAAATTTTATTTTATCATATGGAAGTTAGAATGATATTTTAGAACTTTTAGAATCAATTTAAAAGTTAATTTGTGAAAATTGAATATTTTAATATTTAAATCGACTAGTAAAAATAGTCAATTTTTGAACAGTCTCAGAATTGCACGAAACCAGTTCCATTGGATCCGTAATAGTTAGTTATTACCGGATTTCAAATTTCGTGTCAATCGGAGTTATCGTTTGATCGTGGCAGCTCGAAACGCATCGATTTATTTTTAATTTAAATTTGGCGAGTGAAAATAGCCATTTTTCAAAAAGTCTCGGATTTCGACGAAACCAGTTTCATCGGATCCGTAATGTGATATTATTGTAAGGTTTCAAATTTCAAGTCAATTGGATTTACCGTTTGTCCTGTACAAATTAAAACGCCTAGAAATCGAGTTAAATCGGTTTAATTTAAATTGAGCGTTTATAGCCATAACTCGCACATACTTCCGAATTAGCTTCCGAAACCTATTCCATTGTGTCCGGAACGCGGGGTAAACCCTAGAAACGCTGGTTACGGCGCGTAAATCGGAGTTCGGAATTTCCGGATGAATAGTGTTCGATTTTTCTTTATAAATAGCACCCACCTCTTCATAATTTAGAAAAATCATTCCAAACCCTAACCCTAATATCATAGCCGCCACCCCCAATTTCTAAGGCCAGAATTTAATCTCACTTCTCCCTCAATCTCTCTCAATCTACAAAGAATTAGCCAAAGTTGTTAACTACAACATTGAAGAGCATGAAGAGGGCTTTAAATCCATACGGTGATGATGGATTTTGGTGCAATGGAGGGGGAGATAGACGAGGCCGTTCATGGCCAGTCACGCACGCAGTCCAAGGTGAGGAAGATGGCCGAGCTCCACCCTATTGGGGCCGAACGTAGAGGAGGTGAGTGGCTTCGATTTGGAACTATCTGATCGCGTTCAAGTGCGACGTAGGCGATGCATAATTTAACCCTAATATTTAATGTTGGGTTAGTTTGTGCGTGTGAATGTCTGGAGAAGGAAGAACGTGAGAGGGAGAAGGGGACGCACGGCCTGATGTTGAGCAGTGCAGATCCAAGGGCCCAGGTTGATTAGGGTGTTAAAATTGTTAATTTAGTTATAAATTTGTGTATATAAATCGTGTACAAACTTCGTAAATTCATATCTTTTTCATACGAGGTCGAAAACGCGCGAAACCAGTTGCGTTGGAATCGTATGGACGAGCACTACGCGATGGAGTTGGTTTGGAGTCGTTTGGAGTTAGTGAGAATTTTGGGTAAAATTAAACGTCCGTTTAATTTTATTCGAAATAAATCGCTAAAACGAAAATGAAATCAAGGTGAGAACTTCTCACTCAATCGAATCAGTTTCGATTTTATTTTAAATAGTTAGATTTAAAATATTTGAATGCATGTTTGAATGTTGATTGATATCTATTGATTGTTAAAATAGACATTATACGCCGTTAGTAAGCGGATGTTATTTATTAAAAACATATACCGCGAATATTTCATAAACAATGAAATTGGTATTATATATAATATCAATATATATATATTGGCATATGTATATATTGCAGTTGTTGATTCCCAGCATTTTTTAGCGGATGAGACCCTATTGCGCCGTTATTAAGCGGATAATATTTAATAAGAACATATACCGTGATAATTTCGTACTGGAGCGAAATTGGTATTGTGCTAATGTTTTTGGATGCAGGAAAACAGGTTGGAGGGATCCAACTGGATTCCTCAACAGTTTTTATTTGATTTCAGATATTTTGATATTTGATGGATTTTCATATTGATATATGATATCGTTGTAGTCGTGATTGACTATTTGGTGTGTAGCATCATTGCACCCAGATTTTGGGATTTTAAAATGATTATAAAGTGATTTTTGAAAATATACAATATTTTTAGAATTGATCCATTCTAAATAAATAAGCGTTATAATTTTTAAAGTTATAGAAATTATGATTTTGTGAAATATAGTTAAAAGCCGATTTTTGAGAAATATGAACCAATGATTTTATAAAATAGTTTAGATTGGATTTTTGAATATATTATAAAAGTTTAAAATATAGGATTTATAAAATTTGATTATTTTATAAATCGAAGTGGTGAAATTTTAAAGGAATTTAAAGACGTTTTAAAAGAATAATATAAATTGATTTATATTAAGAGATTCATAAATGGAAATTTATAAATTGAAATGTTGACATTATAAAACGAGTTTTTATAAGTGTTTGAATGAAGTGGAAATGAATTTCATAAATGAATGAAATTTATGGAATTATAAACTGTGAAGTTATAAAAGAAATTTATAAATAGTAAGATTTATAAATTTGGTGAAATTATTTGGAGAATAGATTGGTTAAATAAATGGATCTTATAAGTTATAAGATTCATAAATTGGAAAGTCTTTAAAAAAAAGAACGATTTTGTAAAATAATCGTTTTATAAGTAATTAACTTATAATATGAATGTTTAGTTTATAATTTAGTTATAAACTGGAATAGGTTAATATGGAAATTATAAAAAGGAAGTTTTTATAAATAAATAGAAATGGAATTTATAAACGTTGTTTTATAAATTCACAAACGACTTATTTTGATAAGTAAATTGTTATGATTTATTTATGGAGTTATATTCACGTTTTTGACTGTGAATAATACTTTAAAATAAAATGAATAAAAGGATGAAATTGTTAATGAAGTATATTCACGTTTTTGAATAGTGAATAATCCTTTGAATTAAAATGAATAGAAATGATGAAATGTGTTAACGTAGTATCTTCACGTTTTTGAATAGTGAATAAGATGTTAAAGAAATTGTTTTGAATGTGATATTTGAAATAGAATTAAAACGATCTAACAAAGTTTTAATTGTGTTGAGATTCGAAACCATAGATTTCGACATTTATTGTTGAAATAGACGTTTTCGAGAAATAGAAGGAAATGGTGGACTATAACACTGTTGTTATAGTAAATGATTTCCGAAAGGAAATGTTTTGTACAGTATTGGGATTTATATATCTATTTTAATTTCGAATCCCTATACTAGTGATTTTGGGTTGTCGTAACGATGTTTTACGTAACATTCGTTTTGGCCCAAATAAATATGTTAAAGTGAATGATTTCCTTAAAGAATGAAATATATACTTAATTTCGATTTAAGTATATTGAATATTTTCTAAGTGTTGAAAATAAATAAAATTTGTGAATTACTTATGAATAAATAAGTATGGAAATGTTTTCCAATATGAAGTGAATATTTAGAATTTATCTTTTTGAAGATAAATTGAAAATGGATAGTTGAAATCGTATATGCATAGATATTTTGGAATATAAATTCATTATAGAATTTATATGTGAAAGTGGAATTTGTTTAAAAATAAATATTGATTTATTTTTGAAGTGTTGAAATTATATATCTTGTAAAGATATTTTGGAAAATAAATAATTTGGAAAATTATTTGGAATCTGGTGATGTGTGCATATCAATTGATAGTTCAATAACCGACTATCAATATTTCCCTTTGAATGGGTAATTGATGTGATTTGTTTGAATGTGAATGCTACACTTATTTTTGAATAAGCGCTCACTATTCGGGTTAACCGGGAAAGGACCATGGGGTCGTATAACCCATTCCGAATATGTGATACGTCGTTATAATTGCATTGAAGATCGGTGTTGAAGACCCGGTATTTGCGAGAGCGATAGGATGAACTATCGATTGACTCTGCACCGAGTAGCTACGGTATTGAGTTCTCCATATGTGATGGTGAATCCGATCAGGATTGTGAATACCCGGATTGCAAGGGCTTCGTGAGAAGTGCCTTCGGTTTTGTTCGAGCCCGGAACAGACTTGTATGGATTGTGTGTCTGACATTACAAGTTGAGATATAAAGCCGATTTCTTTCAAATATATTTCTGTTGGTGGCGAAGAATTTATTCTTTTAGCTTAACACCCTTCTCTGAGACGTACGAGCTCAGAGGTTATATAGTTGAAGTTATAAGCGATATATTCCCAATTTGGTAATGTGATATGCTGAGTGATGCTGAAATGATCATTGTGTTGATTATTGTGATAGGATCGTTTATTTGATCGTCTATCTTAGTGATCATTGTGTTGATCATTTGTTGACCCAAAGCATGGCTTTTGTATAAAGTATGTTTTTGTGGACGTGACTTCGTCGAACCTCACACCCCGGAAATGGTCAAAACAGGAAAGATGCGGCAAGGTTATGAGGGGTAGCACCCTTTAGGGTATGTACATTTCCTTCTGGATAGAGGTTGTATCATGGTATGGAGCCCAGATATTTAACCTATGTGGTTACTATGAATTTATTACTTTGTGGTTGTTGGTTTTCGGGATCCCGTGAGAAAGGTCGTTTACGATCGGGGAATGGCGTGCTCGTGTCAGTAGTTACCCAGTTAGGGGTAACCCGGCCTTGTGTTGGCAGAGTTCCGGTTTGGTTCTCGGGGATGTCTTTCCGGAGGCATTCTCATGTGGCAATGGGAAGTTCCTTGGCCTGACCATTTGTTGGAAATCCAAAGAAACAATACGAAACTTGTACGGTTTTAGTTGTAGAACCTATCATTCACTTATGGTGTCGCAACACTGTTTGGATGGTAGCTATAGTAGGCATACGATAATGGTCGTATGTTGGCTAAGATTTATATTCTACTTTCGAAATGAATTTTCCCTACACTATGCACTAGTAATAATATCAAATGTTATTTTAAATGCGTATCAAGCATCTTTGACTATCATAAGGAGAAATCTCCTCCGATTCTGCGTTTGCGTTGTGTGTGTGTGCGGGAGGCCTTATGGTAGTCTCATTTTTAAAAGCATTGCGAATTGAATTTAAAAATATTCCTCTATTTTGATTTTAAAGATAAATAAACTGTTTTGAGTTCTCACACCAGTCACATGACTGACTTGGAGTTTATTGTTTTCCTTCCTAAACTCTGGGTGCCCACCAATTTCCACACGGGCAGTCAAGAGTTAGGTTTATCAGGATATTCTGGATATTCTGGAATTGCTGGAGGCAAGATGGATGGCATGGCGTATTACTAGTTTATATAGTATTTCTTTTTCCGCTACACTGTTGTTGTTGTTATTGTTGTACACTCTGATGATGATATGATGTAATGAAATGTATAAAATGTAATAACTGATAGTTCTTTGTTTAAAGATTATTCATTTATTATTATATGTTGTTCCGCTGCGAATTGTGAGACTCTGATGTTGCTCTGTTGTTTTCTTTTTCCTCTATTCTCTTTTTCTTCTATCTTCTTCTCTCTTTTTCTTTTCCTAAATTCTTTTTAAAAAAAACCCTCAGTGTTCGGTTTTCCGTCGTTCGATTCCTCGGCAGTCGATAAAGTGAGTGTCGATGTCGAATTTTCGAAAGACGAAGAATCGTGTCCTGACATTTATCAACAGTTCAATCCAGGACATTTCATATTACAGAATAGTAGGAATCAACATACTAGAGATATTAAAGAAATCCAAAGTATTCAATTCAATTCAAACATTCATACTCTAGCCTAACTAGCACACAACCGTCTAATTAATTTTAACCAAAATTAATTATCAACAAATCCTGTTTAATCATTGTCAATAAATTTCAAACCATTTAATCATATTTTATTTTAATCAAATATTTGGAATTAATTAATCATTAACATGTAAAATCACTTAATACTTTTCATTAATTAAAGGGTTAAAACATTTTATTTTCTCCTGCCCATTACTTGTTTACTACCATTTATTTTACTTTAATAAGCTTCTGTAATAACTAAATAATTAACGTATATATATAGTTATCTCAAAATTAATTATTTTAAACTTGAATCATTAAACTTGCATCATTTATTAACCTCAGTTTGGGGTAAATTTATAGCATTAAATTACTTATTATCCAGAAAATTTAAGCTAAAAAACATTGGACTAAGAAAATAATTTGGTTAAAAACTTCTTTTGAAACTATGTTTTATTTATTTCTTTTTGAAAATGCGGGCCCAAACGCCCAAGCCCATGAAAAAAAGCCTTCCACTCTCCGCGTTCTTTCTCTTCCCTTTTGCCTAATCCTTATACATACTTACAGAAGTCGACTGATACCCCGTGCACCGTGCATATGCACGCATGACCAGAGACACTCCGACCGCCGCCACCACCACCAAGTCGTCGTCGGCACGCCCGACCATCCTCTCAACCCAGAACCCCTTACAACCCCGCAAATCAAAATCGAACGAGTCAAACTCATCAGGAAAAGAAACCCGATCGCCTACACCACCACGCGTCGCTACCTCCGACCACCAGAAGCCACATCGTCACGTCTGAACCTTCGCCACACGACTACCTTACTTTTTCCCCTACTCCTGCCCAACTCGACGCTACCATGATACCGCATTCTCCACGAATTCGACCTCGACCTGAACGATGCCTAAAACTGTACTTTGTCATCGTCGTGCCACCGTGATGGTCCTAAAATCAAACCACTATTTTCCCCCGATCCCTGACCAACAAGCTTCCTCCAGGCAAAACCCGACGCCAAATCAACCTCGCGATCATCAGCAATCAACCCTTGACCAAATTCCATTCATTACATGACACTCCATCATCCACATACTTAAAAATCAAAGAACGAATATCAAAAATCATTATTTTCAACGATGAATCCATTTATATAAGTAAAACATAAATTCAAGATAGTTGAATTCCTGAGATATTCCCTTCTATACTGTAATTTCTTTCTTTCCCGAGAAATACTTACTAACTACACTTGAAATCATTTTTAGAAATAGGATTTCATTATTACAAACAAATTTCCTTTAGATATCATAACCTATAAATGTTTGAGTGAAGGAAAAAAATGAATTTTGAATGATTTTTGAGTCTATTAGAATAAGAACAGAGACATGAACATATACGCACAGAAATTTCAAGCTTATTCACCCAGGCAACACTCTTTTTCATCCATGAAAGACATGTTCAAGTCAATTTTATCATTAGCTACTACATGCACATCATTATAAAGAAGATTTAGCTTTTTAAAAGAAAAGTTTACTTATTGTAAAATTTTGAACAGAGGAACCAGAGTTTTGAAACTGAAAGTTGATTTTGATCTTGATCTACTCTGATTTGGTTGAGCTTGAATTTGCTTTGCTTCGGTTGTAAGTGTTTAATAGAGTTGTTAGTTTTCTTCTTTTTTTGTTAAGATGAAAGAAAGGAGAAGTTTTGAGGGATGTATATATAAAAGAGGAAAACTGCCTCGTAAACAGCACCTTGTTTCTCATCTTTTTCTTTTTATAATTTTTTTAAATATGAAGAAATCTATTTTAAATGAAGAAATTTGGCACTTGTATGCTTGAAGAATTAATATGTTTTTATTCTAGCTTACATATAAGTCATATTCATATGCACAAATATATACTCCTAATCTTACAACATCCTTATGTATATTGTTATCCCACCTTTTGGTCAAGGCTGGAATATCAACAAATTGGCAAGGAATGATGGATATTGGGATTGGAGATCGATTGGAATCAAGGCTGCAATCGATGTCGTCAAAATTTGGTTCAGCTCCGATCGGGACGAAATTGATTGGAGATGATGATAAGGACTTGGAGAGGCTATGTTTCAAATTTCAGGTTAATCGGAGTTCGTATGAAGGAGATATGATCGATGCAAGGTAGGAAGAACATGCTGTTCGTATCCATCGGTGTGCAAGGCACGGTTCGTATCGATGCATTTCGCATCGATCAGCAGGGATGGTTCGTATCGATACGTTTCGTATCGATCAGGTAGTTGGTGTTTCGTATCGATCGGCTTTGTATCAATCAGATGTTGGTTGGACTCGATTGTGTTCACATCGATCAAAGGCAGAGCAGGGTGAAGGACTTCGAATCGATACTGTTCGTATCCATCAACATGGACACGGCTCAATGGTTTCGTATCGGTCAGATGGGAAGAGGCGGCATGTCTCGAATCGATACTTTCGTATCAATGGTAGAGGAGTTTGGCACTTTCGAATCCATCAGGTAAAGGTTTGTTCGTGTCCATCAGGTAAAACCTTGTTCGTATCCATCGGGTAAGGTCTCGTTCGTATCCATCCCAAGGATGAGGTTCGTGTCCATTTTCATGACCACTTCGTATCGGTCCCCCCATGCTCATTTCGTATCCATCAGCACATATGGAAGCGATACGAAATATACTCCTTGGGTCGATACGAAGAAAGACCCGAGTGGATGGATGCGAACGAACGATGTTATGAATATGAACAAGCACGAGATGTAGAAACGAACAAGGAAGATCCACGAATCAAGGGGATAAGCATTCAAAGCGGTGAAGAATGCCCACGTCTCCAGGAAAAGAAGCGTTCAACACGTCAAGAAAGGTGGATCAACCCAGGGATTTCGCGACACGTTAACAATGTGCACGTGCCTCTATCGAGTCGAAAGTGATGGATTCGAACGGATGGATTCGAAGACGACAGCCAACGGAAAACCCAAGTTTGAATTGATGATAACTCAAGATCCACTGATCCAAACGCAACGAAATTTTCACAGCAGCTTGCATACAAGGTAAGGAATGTTCCTGCCAAGTTTCAGCTCGATTGGATCATTTTTTGATGGATACGAAATCATTTCGTATCGATCACGGATCGAGTCAAAACTTGGTGGGGTCGGTCGCATGGGCCTACTCATGTGCCAGGACAAGTCTGCCAAAGTTTGAGCGTGATCTCAGCCTCCTACGCATATAAATAGCCCCTTGAAGCCTACAGAAAAGGGACCTTTTGGCTATTGGACGTCCAGACTCTGCCAGATTCATTTCTACACTTCAATACAACTATTTTACTCGAAATCCTTCATTACTACTGCTGTAATCATCTGTAACTAGCAAGGATAATCAATAAAAGGATAAAAATTTGAAGTGGACGTAGGCCGGAGATAGCCGAACCACTATAAATCTTGTGTCTTTGTTCATTATTCCTGAATTGCTGTTTGTTATTTGCTGAGATCTGTTATTTGTGCTTGAATATCGCTGATTTGTGTTCATACACTGGTGCTTTCACGGTATTTGGGGTTTGTGACCATTTTTGGCGCAAACACTTTGGTGCTTTCACTGAGAAGGACTAGCACCCGCTACATCGGATTCAAAGTTCAGATTTGAAGAAGTTTGAGGAGTTTGGATTTAAAGATAATGACTAGACAAAATAGTAGAAGACAAAGGGCTGAGAGAAGCCAACAAGGAGGAAGCCAGGAAGCATCCTCCGGAGCTGGAGAAGGGCAAACTTCCATCTACATCACCAAATACGAAATGGAAGCTATAACAAATTCACTGCAATAGAGGTTGTTGAAGAGTCCACAGGAAATGATGCAGACTTTCTTTGAGCAGATGAGAGCTGCAGGGACGTAGAACTTAGGAACAGCTACATCGGCTATGGATGCAGGACAAGGAGCTAGGGTTATGGAACCCAACGGAGAACAGGATACAGAGCCAAAGGCAATCAACAAGGGCTTGGGGGCAGGCGCGCAGGATCCAACATAGGAGGACTTTTGGAAGGAGTTCAACAGGCTAGAGCCGACGTTGCTGCTAATGAGCCACATGAAGAATATATGCCGGAGTTCCCTCGGCGGCATGGGGGGCAACCCTTGATAGACAATGCTGAATTGGTGGAGATCATAAGGAAAACTATGCGTGGAGGTTTGACTAATAGAGATATGGAAGGGGTGAACAGGAGTCCATTCGCTCAAGAAATTAGGATAGCACATAACCCACCTAAGTTCAAGCTACCTAGCGTGGAAGTATACGATGGCAAGGCTGACCCGACTAATCATTCGATGAGGTATATTAGACACATAGAAGTGTTGGGGGCATCAGAGGCGGTGATGGCCCGATGCTTCCCCTTGTACTTGACGGACTTAGCTACAATGTGGTTTAGGCAGCTCGGAGAGGGATCTATCGGGACTTGGAAGGAATTGGTGGATAAGTTTTTGGGGCAGTTTCGGGTTCATATCAGGAGACCAAAAAATGTGATGACATTAACATCGGTAAAACAAAGGATGGATGAATCGCTTAGAGGTTTTCTAACTCGATTCAACGCAGTAGTTGCCTCGGTGGATCGGCCGGATCCATCGATGGTCTTGATGGCGGCGGTATTAGGAGTCAGAGAGGATTCGAATTTTAAGGTATCTTTGATGCGAGATCCCCCACAGGATCTTGAGGAATTCTTTCACGAAGCCGAAAGGTTCCTTCGGTAAGAAGATGCGAGTATGGATTTAAAGCTGAAGGAGGTGACGCGACTGAGGGCGGAGGACCATCCAATGGAAGCTTAGACAAGGATAAGGGAAAAAGGAAGCTGGATGAAAATTCAGGGAAAGCTGGAAAGCGATGGAAGGATCCAAAGTTTTCCACATACACAGGATTAAACAAGACGCTGGAGCGGATATACCTGGATACTCAAAATCGCCTTCCCTACCGAAGTCCAGCTAGGGGAGAGCCTTCTGAACGAGAGAGGGAATCAAGAAGGCACTGTCTCTTCCATGATTTGGATGGACATGATACCAACAGCTGCAGGCACTTAAAGGACATAATTGAGGAGCATGTAAGGAATGGACAACTGAGGCAGTATGTTGGGGCACGAAATGCAGCGGTGGAGCAGGAGCGACCACCGACTACCTCACACCACGATGATGTGAGGCCCAGGAATGATGGTCGATTGATTATCCATTGACCAGGATAATATGAAATATGTAACAAGCTACTGGCAAACGGCCAAGTCATTTACACATGTATGGGGACGGAGATAGCCCCTAGGCATGCTCTGAATGATGATAAACCGCGGTGCTATGGTTTGTGAAATTTATCTTTTTCTTTTAGATTGGACACTGATTCTTTTTCTGGTTTGGTTTTGGAGTTTGGATTGAACTCTTGGTTTTGCTTGCTTTTTGATTTGGATTTTCCTTTGGATGATTGTTTTTGGTTTTGCACGCTGGTTTGGATTTCTGATTTTCTGGTTTTGATTTGGATTTTGGATTTGGATTTTGGATTGGATTTTGATTGGATTTTTATATGGTTTTTGATAAAAGGTCGTCGGGTATGGATTATGCCTGACAAGGGGTGAGTCGCTTTGCCCGAACGTGGTAAATTGACTCATTCAGGTCGTTGAGTATGGACTATGCTCAACAAGGGTCCGGAGTGACCAGGATTCGGCTTAGGACTTAAGCCACGGCATTTCTTGCGTCCAGGGACACTGGACCACGGTCGTCTGGTGTGGATTGCGCTTGGCAAGAACCCGGAGAGGTTAGCTCAACGTCCAGGGACATTGGATCACGGTTGTCAAGTGTGGATTGCGCTTGGAAAGAGCACGGAGAGGTTATGGATTTGACTACCGACCCAGAGAGGTCCTGGATTCGGTTATTGGCTATTGGATAAGGATGGATTAGGATTCGGATGTCGAGTTCGAATGGACACGGAATTGGCTATGGACTTTGGATATCGGACAGAACTATTCAAAACACGCCTTCTTATCACAAGGCATATTTTGGGGGGCAAATGTTATCCCACCTTTTGGTCAAGGCTGGAATATCAACAAATTGGCAAGGAATAATGGATATTGGGATTGGAGATCGAGTGGAATCAAGGCTGCAATCGATGTCGTCAAAATTTGGTTGAGCTCCGATCGGGACGAAATTGATTGGAGATGATGATAAGGACTAGGAGAGGCTATGTTTCAAATTTCATGTTAATCGGAGATCGTATGAAGGAGATATGATCGATGCAAGGTAGGAAGAACATGCTGTTCGTATCCATCGGTGTGCAAGGCATGGTTCGTATCGATGCATTTCGGATCGATCAGCAGGGATGGTTACGTTTCGTATCGATCAGGTAGATCGGCTTCGTATCAATCGGGTGTTGGTTCGACTCGATAGTGTTCGCATCGATCAAAGGTAGAGCATGGTGAAGGACTTCAAATCGATACTGTTCGTATCGATCAACATGGACACGGCTCAATGGTTTCGTATCAGTCAGATAGGAAGAGACGGCATGTCTCGAATCGATACTTTCGTATCGATGGCAGAGGAATTTGGCACTTTCGAATCCATCAGTTAAAGGTTTGTTCGTGTCCATCAGGTAAAACCTTGTTCGTATCCATCGGGTAAGGTCTCGTTCGTATCCATCCCAAGGATGACGTTCGTGTCCATTTTCGTGACCACTTCGTATCGGTCCCCCCATACTCATTTCATATCCATCAGCACATATGAAAGCGGTACGAAATATACTCCTAGGGTCGATACGAAGAAAGACCCGAGTGGATGGATGCGAACGAATGATGTTATGAATATGAACAAGCACGAGATGCAGAAACGAACAAGGAAGATCCACGAATCAAGGGAATAAGCATTCAAAGCGGTGAAGAATGCCCACATCTCCAGGAAAAGAAGCATTCAACTCGGCAAGAAAGGTGGATCAACCCAGGGATTTCGCGACACGTCATCAATGTGCACGTGCCTCCATCGAGTCGAAAGTGATGGATTCGAAGACGACAGCCAACGGAAAACCCAAGTTCGAATCGATCATAACTCAAGATCCACTGATCCAAACACAACGAAATTTTCACAGCAGCTTGCATACAAGGTAAGGAATGTTCCTACCAAGTTTCAGCTCGATTGGATCATTTTTTGATGAATACGAAATCATTTCGTATCGATCACGGATCGAGTCGAAACTTGGTGGGGTCGGTCGCGTGGGCCCACTCACGTGCCAGGAGAAGTCTGTCTCCCAAAGTTTGAGCGTGATCTCAGCCTCCTACACCTATAAATATCCCCTTGAAGCCTAAAGAAAAGAGACCTTTTGGCTATTGGACGTCCAGACTCTACCAGATTCATTTCTACACTTCAATACAACTATTGTACTCGAAATCCTTCATTACTGCTGCTGTAATCATCTGTAACCAACAAGGATAATCAATAAAAGGATAAAACTTTAAAGTGGACGTAGGTCGGAGATAGCCGAACCACTATAAATCTTGTGTCTTTGTTCATTATTTCTGAATTGCTGTTTGTTATTTGCTGAGATCTATTATTTGTGCTTGAATATCGTTGATTTGTGTTCATACACTGGTGCTTTCAGGTATTTGGGGTTTGTGACCATTTTTGGCGCAAACATATATATATATTTTCATATTTTCCTTTTTATTTATTTCATTTATTTTAACCACGGATAACTTAAATGTTTTTGCTTAATATTATAAAACCTTTTATTTATTCTTATTTTCATTCTTAGGTTTAAGTTATCAATACTTTAATTAATAACCATATATATATATATATATTAGTGTTTAGAATGTAGCGTTTAAATTTAATTATTTTTAGGAGAAATTTACATTGAATCCAAATCATAGTTTCTTTTCAAATCTATATGTGTACGAACAGTAGTAATTAGATAGCATATTTTATTTTTTTAAAATGATAAGTTTTGTAAATTTAAATAATTATATTAGAAGATTATTAAATTAAATTTTTCCAAAAATCCCGGGTTGTCACATTCCTCCCCCTTTTAAAACTTTTCGTCCCCGAAAGGAAATAAAGCGAGAATTTTAATTATAATGTTTATTATCAGTTAAATTTTTGTTTAGACATTATTAACTCTTTACTCTTTTTATTGTAAAATCTTAAAACACTTTAAAACTACATAATATTAACAAAATAATACTTTTTATAACTCGATGTCTCAACAAGTCCATCCTTGTTCTCACAGGAATTCGGTCATACGTTGATCAGACATAGGACTGAAAATCTATAGGTACTTAGAATACCCGTTTTTCAGCACACAGTGAAAATACTTGAAAAACATTTTTATGAGAATGTTGAAAACATTTTTGTGAGGATGCTCTGGAAAACATTACCCCCTCCATGGATCGCAGTTAGCCCGATGATTACGTCTCCATCCCGGTGAAACCATAGAAAGCTGTAGGCATCCGCACCCCTCGATTTCACCATAGAACCGCCACAGATTGCAGCTACACTTAGGGTTACGTTGCCATCACGACAAAAACCATGTAACTATAAGCATCAGCGCCCTCGAATTTCACTGCCAAATGAAACTTCCCCACATAGATCGCAGACCACATCAGTTGAGTCCCAATATAGCCTGTAGGCATTCACCGCCACACGAATTTTTTATGTCCACATAGATCTTAATCTATCGATGTTACGTGGCTCTCCCAGCGAAATCAAACATAGACATAGGCAATCACTAACCCTCGACTTACGCTATTGAAACGCATTAGGTTGCAATTACACCGAGTTACACTGCCGTCATAGCATAACCCCAATGTCTTTGTAGGCATCAGCGCCCTCGACTTTGCTTCGCCAACCACAATCCACAGGAACTAAAGTTTAGTCCGAACATCCTCTGGGATCAAAATTTAGAACCCCCATTAGGCCTCAAGGCAGAACCACCCCGTGGATCTCCTACTACAAGTTTCAACTCTAAATGGGGGCGCCTTTTTCCCCATTGCATTCTCAAAACACTTTATACTATACACATATAGCATTTTCAAATCATACTCTTTGTATGTATCACATATAAATCCCATTTTCACAAATCGATATTTCAAAATCGATAGTTCTCAAACTTGGCTTTCCAAATTTCCAAAATTTGTTTTTTCCCAAAATCAAAAGCCTTTCAAAATCAGTGTGTTTCAAAAACTTTTTCCCAGTTCCATACACATAAAATTATCCATATATATATATATATATATATATATATAAGTTTATTCCTTCAACTTGAAAAATCATTGGATCACTTCATACTTATATAAATTCCTTTTTAATACTTCGAATATTTTTTTAAAGATCTTTTCTTCTGGTTATAGATTCAACAAGGGGAGTTTATCATATGTAACAAATACACACACACACACACACACTTCATTTATGCCAAACCAAATAATCAAGTTCGATTTCCTTTATAAAGTTATTTACCACCTTACTTACTCTTCATAAAGTGATTTTCAGTTATAGTGATATCCAACTTACACTCTTATTCATCATATATTTTTCAAAATATACTTTTCCATTTCAAAATCATTTTTACTTAATATCTGGTTCGCTTTCACTTCATAATTGCTTCAATTTCCATTTGGGTTATCACTTCAATTCTTATCTCAATCGATTTTTTAAATCCAACATTTTGCACTCTGACCAGTTTGAAATTTAGAAAATAGCTTGAAAGTTTAAAATAGTAAAGTAGTTGTAAAATAGTTATCTGTTGTAAAATAGTTGTAGAATAGTTAAGTAGTTATAAAACAGTTGTAAAATAGATATAAAATGGTTGAATAGTAAGTATAAGATAGTTTGAACTTTAAAAAGAATGTTTTGTATAGTAAATAGCGTAGAGAGATCAAATAAATCTAAATATTTCAGGAAATAGATTTTAGACAGCTTACATTAAAATAATTTATTGAAAATAGTACAGCGCCAAACTGTTTAACTCACAATCTCCCATTCCAATCAATTTTCATTTTCCACTTGCTTTTTAAATTGATTCAATTCCAATTCAAATTGAATTAACTTCAATTTCTTTCCCAAATTCAAGTCAATTTCCTATTTGAATTTAAACTTATTCAACTTCGATTACAATTCCAATTCAAATCAAATTTCAATTTGAACTAATTTCAATTCTAATCTTAATTTTAAACCATCTCGAATTACATAAATTTGAGTTAAATTTTTAAATTTTGATTTAATCCATTAAATCAAATTAACCCCTATCCTTTTATTTACAGCCCAAGTCTTTAAACAGTTTAATTCCGAGTCCAAATTTTAAAATTTCAATTTAAATTACCTTTACTTCTACATAAACTTATTTCAAGGTTCAGGTGAGATTTAAATCTTTTTAAACGAATCAATTTTCGAAATTCAATTGATTACCCAATTATACTTCAATTTTTTAAAACCCAATCCCTTAAACAATTCTGGTTGATAAATCCGTTTTAACATGTGATGACCCGGAATTTGTAAGCAATATCAATTTAATAATCGGTAATAAAAATTAAATTGATTTAATAATCTTTGTAATAAGATTTGAATTAATTTAATAATTCAATAAAATAAATAGTTAATTGATAGATTTTATCTTTTTAAAATCTAATAAATTGTTTTCTATTTATAATATATATAGAATATTGTATATATTGTATATAGATCTTGTTTTAATTTAATCATGTTTTCTATAAAATTTATACCTTTAGTAAAATTGGAAATTATGATTTTATTTAAAGGTTAAACTTTTTAAAGGCTATTTAATAAATAAAATAAGATTTTAAATACATAAGATAAGTATTGAATTGATTTAAAATATTTTAACTTAAGTTTAAAATTTAAATAAATAACAATGAGATTATTTTGAGTTTCTTTAAAATATAATGTGATAAAATAAATAATTATTAATAAGAAGACAATTTCTTTTAATAGTTATTTATTGTTATTTAATATTGTTATATCTAAAATATAATAATACTTTGTTTTAGTGAATAAATTTTTAAACAAAAATTATTGTTTTTCAAAATTCAAATTTGTAGTTGTATTTGTAAATACACTGGATTTCAAAAAAAATTAATTTGAACCTGAACTCAAAACTTTTAAAATCTAAAGTATAATTGCTTTTAATTTATTTTGATTTTGAATCATTTGTATAAGTTTAAGATTTATTCATTTTAAAATTTATGTACATGTAAATAAATACATGATTGACTAATTATTTAATACAAGCTTACATGTATCCTATATTAATATCTAACAAAAATATTAATTAACATTTAGTGAATGATAACTCTTAAAAAGACAAGTGTTAACTTTTAAATTAACTTAATAACAAGTGTTAAAAGATTAAGTAGAATGTAAGACATGTGTCATTTAAATTGGTAAAATTTAAATTACAGTTTTATATATAAAAAAAATTCTTTTTTTCCATTTTTATTTCATTTCTAGAGCTAAATAAAAAGGAATCACATTCTCTAAAACAAAAATCTGTAAATTTCTCATCAAAACCCAAAATCATCTTCAAATAAATGGTTCAATCCTCAAACCAAAGTTAAAACCTGTAATGCATTTCAAAGGATTCACTTCCCTGTAACACTTTCAAAATGTATGCAAACCAGTAGCCTTTCAAATACATTAACCTGAAGAAATTTTGCAACATCCAAACCTACATGCAATTGAAGATCTTTGTATCTCTGTTTGAAAACTTCTTCATGCCTGCATATTCTCTGGAAAGCAAGCAAATCTATAAGCATGCAAAATCTATAGCCTGCATTTCATCTAAAATCTGGAGTTTCAAGGCATCTGCATTCTTCTTCAACTAAGCAACTGTCTGCATGCAATTTCATAATTTAAGAAGTAAGCTCAAGCAACTCAATTTCTAAAAAGCAACTCAAAGTTTTTTAAAAACAAGGGATTTCAGTTATAAGGTGTTCAAACTGTTTCAGATCTGGAAGCTCTGTTCTTCTCTCATGAATCAAGTGAGTAACATCCTAATTAATGAAGTTTAAGTATTTTAAAAAAAGTTGCTTGTTTATTTCCATATTTTAGTGTGAATGATTTATGCATTTGTATCAGTAATTTTCTGTAGAAGTGTGTGAATAATTTGATTATCTTGTCCTCTGCATTTTATTTCCACAGGCTAGAATCACTAACATTTCATAATATAGTATATGTTATTGTATACAGGTTCATTCAAATGTGTTTATTAAACTGAGAATCAAAGTTAAATTGTGTTCAGTTTTTTTTTTAAAAAAAAACAACTGAGTATCAGTAGTGATTGATTTATAAAGTAGAGATCAAAACTCTGTAAATTTATAAATTCAGTAATATGAAATAGAAACACAAAGCAACTTATGAAATTCAACATAAAAATCATACTTAATAGATTATAAATTCAGTACTACAAATTTAATACATAGATCAAACTATGATTTTTTAGGACAAATAGTAGGATTTTTTTAGTGGAAAAGTATGGTATTGTTCTGTGTTGATTTGTATAGGGAACTTTTGAATTTTTGGGGGAAACTGGGCAATGTATTGGTCAGGGTCCTTCAGGTAGGGGGAGGAGCTATCATTGATGAATGGAAAATTATTAGGTAATGATGCAAAGCAATATGAAGACAGTGTGGTGATTTTGTTACCTGTAACCTTAGTTTAAGATAGGAAGTCTCTGTGGTCAGTTCTTCAAGGAGGAGCGATCGAGATGTCTGAGTCTCTGGGGAATGATAGTAGATGGATGGATGAACAAGTGACTAGAGTCACTGACTTGCCGGAGATCAGAAGGTGGTGGAAGAAGATGTTACAGGTTTGGGTAAAAACTGTGCTTGCAGTTTCAGGTTTGGGAAGGGCAACTCAAATTTAAATTTTGAGTTTAGGAAAGGAGATTTGAGGGTGGAGGTAGATAGTGGGGTTGTTTGTCGATGTCAGGAGGTCGCCGGAAGGAGGTGATGGTGGCTGGAAGCACGGTGTACGTGCACAGTGCTATTGGAAAGGGTCTGATGAACTTGTGGGTGCAGGGAAGTTGGGACTCGATTTTTCTCGAGTAAATGTAGGGGATGACTCGGAGCAAGTGGGGTTTTTACTCGAAGCAGGTATTGGGTTGCCTCGGGTTAGTACTGAGTGGTTACAGTTTACTGTAATCCTGTCTAAAATGTAAATTTTAACTAAAATTGAAAGTATTTCAGGGTTGTGATGGAAGATTTAAATAAGTTTAAATTTAGTATGAAGTTAAAAATTCAAATGGCTTTGAGATCTTGAAGTTTGGAATATTTAGAATGGATTTTCAGTTTTTTTTTTTAAAAAAAGAAGAACCTGACAAGTTTCAAGATTTTGAAATCTTATTTTAAAATCTGAAATATATTTTAAAGCAGTGATTTAAAAATCAAAGACTAAGCTCAGATTCAAATAGCTTTTGAATTTTTAAGAGTTTTAAAATGAAATTTGGGTTTAAATAAAAGGTTTAAAAATCAAAGTTTAAACAAAGATTAATTGAAGTTTTAAATCAAAAGTTTAAACAAATAATGGATTCAATTATCTTGAATTCAAATCTGGGATTTGAATAGGTTTTAAAACTTGAATGTTTTCAAACAAGATAAATTTAAATGGTTTATTAGAAGTAGATTGTGTTCAAACAAGTATTTTTTAAAACTTGATTTTCTTTTAAAATTAAAGTCATTTATAAAAGATTTATAATAGGAAATTAAATGATTATTAACTTGAATTAATAATTTAAATAAGTAATGTATTTAAAACTTAGTTTTTATTTAAATTAAGCAAATTAAGACTTATCTTATATCAGTTTTAATTTTAAGTAATAAATGTTATTACATTTATTTTAAAGAAATTTAAATTGGTTAATTCTTAATATCATTTGGAATTTTAGTTCAAATGGAATTTGAATTTAAATTATAAAAATGAAATGTTCCAAGTACATTTTAATATTAATAAAATTATTAATAAGGAATGGGTTATCTTAGAATTTATTAAGATATTGAATATAATTAAATAAATTGGATAATTAAGGAATAAATTATTTATTTAATTTATTTAATTAATAATTTGAACTAATTAGAGTTAATTAAGAAGTAGTTAAGGAATAAATAATAGTTAATGATGGTTATTAACTAAAGTTTATTTAGAAATTAATTGATTAATATGATTAATTCTCAATAAATTAATTAAATTAGTTAATTAATGTAATAAATTGTGAAATTTATTTAAGTTTAATAACTTAAATAAAAGTAATTAAGACACTAATTACTTAATGTAATTAATTGAGCTTATTAAGGTTGGTTTAAATTAATTAATTAATTAATTCTAAACATTTGATGTGATAATAATTACTTTATGTAATTAATGGGATTACTCAGTGAAGTAATTAAAGGTAATTACTAGATGTAATTAGTGAATGGTGTTAGAATTGAGAAGTAATTTTGGATTAGATTATTTTGTATAATTAACCAAGGGATTAATTCAGAATTAATTAAGGAATAATTTGATTTGATAAGTAATTAAGGGCAGTTAATTACAGAATGAGATAAAATCAAAGGTGATTAATAATTATGGATTAAGTGAGATTAATTACTGAAAGTAATTAATTTAATGGAGTAATTAATTAAATATAATTAAGAATCATTAATTAATATAATTAATGATGTAATTAAGATTGATTAATGAATATTAATTAATCAATAATAAGTAATTAATTAATGAAGTAATTAAAGGTTAATTACTGTATTTGGTTTAGGGTAATTAATTTTGTGGAATTAATTAAAGTATAATTAATCAGGATTGATTAGTTAAGATGATAAATTAGAGGTTAATTAATTAATTAATTAATTTGTAATTAATTAATGATAATGTAAGCAATATTTATATTGAGATAATAATTAATTTAATTCATTTTAAATTAATTATAAATAGTATGATTATAGATCATTGCTTATGATGATTGTTATTGGTTGCTTTGAATGATTTTGAATCTCAGCTATGAGATTAATAATGTTGAGTGATATGGATGTATTGGTTGCATTGTGATGGTGATATGGGTTATCTTTGATAGTGATAAATGTGGATTATCTGTGGTTATGATAATGATAATTACCTGTTGTGAATCTATGAGTTATCTATCTGTGTGTATATAGATAATTAGATTGAATTGTTTTAAACTTTAAAACAACTTGGACCTAAAAGACACGCTTTGGATTTCGATGAGACCGGGATCGGGTTTCCATATTTGGAATCCGAAAACCACATCGATTCCAATTAAACGTTAGGTCGTTAATCCAAGTGGAGCGAGTGAAGACTCGAGGTGTAAGGGCTATACGTCAGTATAACTCTGTGGGTGATTCCGTAATGAGTTTGACGGAATAGTACTTATAGATTCGAGATGGAGATTCAGAATGCAAGGGTTATCGTCGTTAACTCTGAGGGTGATTCCAAAATGAGTGTAACGAGATAATGCCTTCGGTTTCGTTCGAACCCGGAACGAACTTGTATGGATTGAATGCTTTCAGAACATTGTCAGGTGGGCGATGAGCATTCTAAGATAATGTGTCCTATAAAGGTAATTGTAGCCTCAAGCCTCATCAACCGGGAATGGCTAAAACAGGTGAGGTGCAGCAAGGCTTCGTGGGTAGCCCCCACTGGAGAGCAAGATTGATCCCTGTCTAGAGGTCCCTTTTTATTCGGCTTAGTGGGCAATTGTTAGTGCGCACCAACTGCGGGGTTGTCTTGTTCGGAACTATTCAGTAAGGAATGGGTCCGGCCTTGTGTTGCAGGGGAGTTGGAGTACTCCTCGGTACGCTGATCTAGGCCATGTACTGTGACGGGCGGTACCCCGGTAGCCCTGCCATTGTATGGAATCCAAAAAAATCCAATAAGTGCCAACGGTTTTGATTGTATTACCCACTTTTGTGGCTAGTAGCTGGAATTTAATCATGTAACAATTTCGGTTATTTCATATTTACTTGAAAACCCTAGACGCTATTATAATATCACTAGATTTACTATCAAATGTTTTGGTTAGCGTAAGGTAAAAACTTTTCCATGTTTATGTGTGGGAAGTCTTACGTGATACCTTTCTTTTCAAAAGGTTTTTGAAAGTTAAGCAACTTTAACCTGTTACTCACACCAGACCCATGTCTGACCCGGAGTTTATTTTTGTTTTTCATAAACTCTTGGGTACTCAAATTTTTACGAGTAGCCAAGGGATTCAGGTTAGCTTTGACGAATAGTAGAGGAGCAATGGAGCAAGAGGCTTCTGCGTTAGATATATTATTCCGCTATGTGTCTCTGTGTTGTCCCTGGATTATATTATGTTGTAAATACTAGACAGGTGTTTATAACTGTCTAGTATATGTTGTATATCTGTGTACTCTGATAGTGGTTATAAACTATGTAATACTTTGTGTTATTAATATAATTTATTCGTTCTGCTGTTTAGATTCTGATGTGTTGTTTCTTCTTCTTCTCTTTCTTTCTCTTTTCTATCTCTTTCTTTTCTTATTAGCGATGCGACTTCCTGGAGTGTGGAAGTTGGGTCGTTACAGTGGTATCAGAGCGCTAGGTTGAGTGAATACCTCGGCTCTGTAGTGGTGTCTATCTTGAGAGAGCGTATTTGTAATTTTAAATATAATTATATATATATTTATGTATTTCTACCTATCTGTGTGGTTACCTGTTCGGGTATTCCAATATAGGCTATAAAGGTAGACAAGGTAGTAGTGTTTGTAACACGATTACTACCATTGGTTGAAGTTTGTATGTTTGAGGTTGGAAGTGTATCTATCGAGACTGTAGACCAAATACTGTCTCGAGTGAGTTTAGCTTGGAGTAAGTATTTCATCGGTCTCTGAAGGAAACCTGTTAAGGTTCGGAGACATCTTTGAAGTACAGAGTTTGGTGAATAGAGTTTGATCTGTTTGATTGGGCTGAAGCAAGTGATGGTATTTTGATACCTCAGGAAGTTGTAACTGCGTGATGAGATGCAGTGACTATGGATTGTCTCCGAAGATATTTTCTCTGGAACAAGTTTGATAAGTATTCTGCTTCAGTGTTGTGGCTGAAGTCTGCAAGATGTTGTGGTGTTTTCTATTTGCCTTGAAGTCCGAGTTTCTCGAAGGGCTTTGGATTAGAAAGTTTGGCATTGGCGACAGCAGTGCAGCTCGAAGTGTTCTGTGAGCCGACGGGGAGGTCTTAGCGGAGTAGTTTTTCTGTAAATGGAGTTCAGAAGCTGCTAAGTGAATCCGTTTCTTCAATGGATTGCCTAGACCAGTGTAAGCTGTTTTGTTAGTAAAGAGAGAACGGTTTTATTTGGAAATTTATTTGGGTTGATCGCAAAAGTAACTTGCGATTGTTTTAGTGTTCTCTTGGATTGTTGAAGATTGTTCTGGATGTCTTCTAGGAAGACAGAGGTTTGTCAGCATCTGGGAATTGAGTTTTCTTATCGACTAGGATTCCAGGAGTGGATCCGTTTAGTTGAAGAATGGTTCCTAGAGATGGAATTTGATGAAGCAACTCAGTTTTGATGGAATTTCTGAGTTTTCTTTATGAATCTGTAGAACCATATTTCTGGAGGTGATGTCCAGTTGGTGCTTGTGATTCTTCGTCGGCATTTTCTTATCTACTTCAGATCAGAGTTGTGCAGCGAAAGCAGTTTGGATATGTTTCTGATTTGTCTTTTCCAGATCAGGAGAAGTTTGTAGTTTCTGCTGTTTATGGAGTAGAATTGTGTTTTGGTTTTGGATTGATCATGATGAGATCATTGTGTTGGGTTGTTTTGGTTCTGATTGTTCTAGAGGAATCAGCAAGGGTTAAGCTGATTAGTTTGGGTGTTGGCAGTCTAGAATTTGTCTGAAGACTTTTGTAGATAAGGGAAGGAGGAATTTGGAATTCGAAGTTGGAGACTTCGTTATTGTTGGGGTTTTCTCTGATTCAGAAGCTATAAGTTTTGATTAAGTCTGGGAGGCTAACTCAGTGATGTTTGGATCTCTTCTCTGTGTTTTGGTTGGATTGGTATTTGGTTTTCAAGATTGAAATGTCAGTTTGGATAACTGGAATTCGATGAGTTTCATGTATCTCTGAGAGAGTACGTGTATGGTCTATCTCTGGTTTTAGAACCAGCAGTTATGGAGTTTGGTTGTTGAGTCAGACTCGTCTGAAGTCTGATATGCTGTCTAGTTCTGTAGATATAGATGAATAGGAGCTCTATAGTTTAATAGTATTGATTGTTTGGAATCTAGAGAGCGAGTATCCCGATATTTTTATACCGGGGAAACTCGTGAAAGTTTTATCCAGAATTTTTCTGGATAACTATATTTGATTTGTTAGATTTTTTTGATTGGGTGAATTGATTGCTATGGTTGTTAGCATAGCATTGATATATGTTTGTGTTTTAATTTTTTTTTTAAATAGATTATTAAATTACCTTTGTTTTAAATTTCGGGGACGAAATTCTTTTAAGGGGGAAGGAATGTGATGACCCGGAATTTGTAAGCAATATCAATTTAATAATCGGTAATAAAAATTAAATTGATTTAATAATCTTTGTAATAAGATTTGAATTAATTTAATAATTCAATAAAATAAATAGTTAATTGATAGATTTTATCTTTTTAAAATCTAATAAATTGTTTTCTATTTATAATATATATAGAATATTGTATATATTGTATATAGATCTTGTTTTAATTTAATCATGTTTTCTATAAAATTTATATCTTTAGTAAAACTGGAAATTATGATTTTATTTAAAGGTTAAACTTTTTAAAGGCTATTTAATAAATAAAATAAGATTTTAAATACATAAGATAAGTATTGAAATGATTTAAAATATTTTAACTTAAGTTTAAAATTTAAATAAATAACAATGAGATTATTTTGAGTTTCTTTAAAATATAATGTGATAAAATAAATAATTATTAATAAGAAGACAATTTCTTTTAATAGTTATTTATGGTTATTTAATATTGTTATATCTAAAATATAATAATACTTTGTTTTAGTGAATAAATTTTTAAACAAAAATTGTTGTTTTTCAAAATTCAAATTTGTAGTTGTATTTGTAAATACACTGGATTTCAAAAAAAATTAATTTGAACCTGAACTCAAAACTTTTAAAATCTAAAGTATAATTGTTTTTAATTTATTTTGATTTTGAATCGTTTGTATAAGTTTAAGATTTATTCATTTTAAAATTTATGTACATGTAAATAAATACATGATTGGCTAATTAATTAATACAAGCTTACATGTATCCTATATTAACATCTAACAAAAATATTAATTAACATTGAATGAATGATAACTCTTAAAAAGACAAGTGTTAACTTTTAAATTCACTTAATAACAAGTGTTAAAAGATTAAGTAGAATGTAAGACATGTGTCATTTAAATTTGGCTTTTCTTTTATTTGTTCAATAAAATTTAAATTTCAGTTTTATATATAAAACAAATTCTTTTTTTTTCATTTTTATTTCTTTTCTAGAGCTAAATAAAAAGGAATCACATTCTCCAAAACAAAAATCTGTAAATTTCTCATCAAAACCCAAAATCATCTTCAAATAAATGGTTCAATCCTCAAACCAAAGTTAAAACCTGTAATGCATTTCAAAGGATTCACTTCCCTGTAACACTTTCAAAATGTATGCAAACCAGTAGCCTTTCAAATACGTTAACCTGAAGAAATTTTGCAACATCCAAACCTACATGCAATTGAAGATCTTTGTATCTCTGTTTGAAAACTTCTTCATGCCTGCATATTCTCTGGAAAGCAAGCAAATCTATAAGCATGCAAAATCTGTAGCCTGCATTTCATCTAAAATCTGGAGTTTCAAGGCATCTGCATTCTTCTTCAACTAAGCAACTGTCTGCATGCAATTTCATAATTTAAGAAGTAAGCTCAAGCAACTCAATTTCTAAAAAGCAACTCAAAGTTTTTTAAAAACAAGGGATTTCAGTTATAAGGTATTCAAACTGTTTCAGATCTGGAAGCTCTGTTCTTCCCTCATGAATCAAGCGAGTAACATCCTAATTAATGAAGTTTAAGTATTTTAAAAAAAGTTGCTTGTTTATTTCCATATTTTAGTGTGAATGATTTATGCATTTGTATCAGTAATTTTCTGTAGAAGTGTGTGAATAATTTGATTATCTTGTCCTCTGCATTTTATTTCCAGAGGCTAGAATCACTAACATTTCATAATATAGTATATGTTATTGTATACAGGTTCATTCAAATGTGTTTATTAAACTGAGAATCAAAATTAAATTGTGTTCAGTTTTTTTTTTAAAAAAAACAACTGAGTATCAGTAGTGATTGATTTATAAAGTATAGATCAAAACTCTGTAAATTTATAAATTCAGTAATATGAAATAGAAACACAAAGCAACTTATGAAATTCAACATAAAAATCATACTTAATAGATTATAAATTCAGTACTATGAATTTAATACATAGATCAAACTATGATTTTTTAGGACAAATAGTAGGATTTTTTTTAGTGGAAAAGTATGTATTCTTCTGTGTTGATTTGTATAGGGAACTTTTGAATTTTTGGGGGAAACTGGGCAATGTATTGGTCAGGGTCCTTCAGATAAGGGGAGGAGCTATCATTGATGAATGTAAAATTATTATGTAATGATGCAAAGCAATATGAAGACAGTGTGGTGATTTTGTTACCTGTAACCTTAGTTTAAGATAGGAAGTCTCTGTGGTCAGTTCTTCAAGGAGGAGCGATCGAGATGTCTGAGTTTCTGGGGAATGATAGTAGATGGATGGATGAACAAGTGACCAGAGTCACTGACTTGCTGGAGATCAGAAGGTGGTGGAAGAAGATGTTACAGGTTTGGGTAAAAACTGTGCTTGCAGTTTCAGGTTTGGGAAGGGCAACTCAAATTTAAATTTTGAGTTTAGGAAAGGAGATTTGAGGGTAGAGGTAGATAGTGGGGTTGTTTGTCGATGTCAGGAGGTCGCCGGAAGGAGGTGATGGTGGCTGGAGGCACGGTGTACGTGCACAGTGCTATTGGAAAGGGTCTGATGAACTTGTGGGTGCAGGGAAGTTGGGACTCGATTTTTCTCGAGTAAATGTAGGGGATGACTCGGAGCAAGTGGGGTTTTTACTCGAAGCAGGTATTGGGTTGCCTCGGGTTAGTACTGAGTGGTTACAGTTTACTGTAATCCTGTCTAAAATGTAAATTTTAACTAAAATTGAAAGTATTTCAGGGTTGTGATGGAAGATTTAAATAAGTTTAAATTTAGTATGAAGTTAAAAATTCAAATGGCTTTGAGATCTTGAAGTTTGGAATATTTAGAATGGATTTTCAGTTTTTTTTTTTTAAAAAAAAGAAGAACCTGACAAGTTTCAAGATTTTGAAATCTTATTTTAAAATCTGAAATATATTTTAAAGCAGTGATTTAAAAATCAAAGACTAAGCTCAATTTCAAATAGTTGAATTTTTAAGAGTTTTAAAATGAAATTTGGGTTTAAATAAAAGGTTTAAAAATCAAAGTTTAAACAAAGATTAATTGAAGTTTTAAATCAAAAGTTCAAACAAACAAATAATGGATTCAATTATCTTGAATTCAAATCTGGGATTTGAATAGGTTTTAAAACTTGAATGTTTTCAAACAAGATAAATTTAAATATTTTATTAGAAGTAGATTGTTTTCAAACAAGTATTTTTTAAAACTTGATTTTATTTTAAAATTAAAGTCATTTATAAAAGATTTATAATAGGAAATTAAATGATTGTTAACTTGAATTAATAATTTAAATAAGTAATGTATTTAAAACTTAATTTTTATTTAAATTAAGCAAATTAAGACTTATCTTATATCAGTTTTAATTTTAAGTAATAAATGTTACTACATTTATTTTAAAGAAATTTAAATTGGTTAATTCTTAATATCATTTGGAATTTTAGTTCAAATGGAATTTGAATTTAAATTATAAAAATGAAATGTTCCAAGTACATTTTAATATTAATAAAATTATTAATAAGGAATCGGTTATCTTAGAATTTATTAAGATATTGAATATAATTAAATAAATTGGATAATTAAGGAATAACTTATTTATTTAATTAATAATTTGAACTAATTAGAGTTAATTAAGAAGTAGTTAAGGAATAAATAATAGTTAATGATGGTCATTAACTAAAGTTTATTTAGAAATTAATTGATTAATATGATTAATTCTCAATAAATTAATTAAATTAATTAACTAATGTAATAAATTGTGAAATTTATTTAAGTTTAATTACTTAAATAAAAGTAATTAAGACACTAATTACTTAATGTAATTAATGGAGCTTATTAATGTTGGTTTAAATTAATTAATTAATTCTAAACATTTGATGTGATAATAATTACTTTATGTAATTTTGGGATTACTCAGTGAAATAATTAAAGGTAATTACTAGATGTAATTAGTGAATGGTGTTAGAATTGAGAAGTAATTTTGGATTAGATTATTTTGTATAATTAACCAAGGGATTAATTTATAATTAATTAAGGAATAATTTGATTTGATAAGTAATTAAGGGTAGTTAATTACAGAATGAGATAAAATCAAAGGTGATTAATAATTATGGATTAAGTGAGATTAATTACTGAAATAAATTAATTTAATGGAGTAATTAATTAAATATAATTAAGAATCATTAATTAATATAATTAATGATGTAATTAAGATTGATTAATGAATATTAATTAATCAATAATAAGTAATTAATTAATGAAGTAATTAAAGGTTAATTACTGTATTTGGTTTAGGGTAATTAATTATGTGGAATTAATTAAAGTATAATTAATCAGGATTGATTAGTTAAGATGATAAATTAGAGGTTAATTAATTAATTAATTTGTAATTAATTAATGATAATGTAAGCAATATTTATATTGAGATAATAATTAATTTAATTCATTTTTAATTAATTATAGATAGTATGATTATAGATCATTGCTTATGATGATTGTTATTGGTTTCTTTGAATGATTTTGAATCTCAGCTATGAGATTAATAATGTTGAGTGATATGGATGTATTGGTTGCATTGTGATGGTGATATGGGTTATCTTTGATAGTGATAAATGTGGATTATCTGTGGTTATGATAATGATAATTACCTGTTGTGAATCTATGAGTTATCTATTTGTGTGTATATAGATAATTAGATTGAATTGTTTTAAACTTTAAAACAACTTGGACCTAAAAGACACGCTTTGGATTTCGATGAGATCGGGATCGGGTTTCCATATTTGGAATCCGAAAACCACATCGATTCCAATTAAACGTTAGGTCGTTAATCCAAGTGGAGCGAGTGAAGACTCGAGGTGTAAGGGCTATACGTCAGTATAACTCTATGGGTGATTCCGTAATGAGTTTGACGGAATAGTACTTATAGATTCGAGATGGAGATTCAGAATGCAAGGGTTATCGTCGTTAACTCTGAGGGTGATTCCAAAATGAGTGTAACGAGATAATGCCTTCGGTTTCGTTCGAACCCGGAACGAACTTGTATGGATTGAATGCTTTCAGAACATCGTCAGGTGGGCGATGAGCATTCTAAGATAATGTGTCCTCTAAAGGTAATCGTAGCCTCAAGCCTCATCAACCGGGAATGGCTAAAACAGGGGAGGTGCAGCAAGGCTTCGTGGGTAGCCCCCACTGGAGAGCAAGATTGATCCCTGTCTAGAGGTCCCTTTTTATTCGGCTTAGTGGGCAGTTGTTAGTGCGCACCAACTGCGGGGTTGTCTTGTTCGGAACTATTCGGTAAGGAATGGGTCCGGCCTTGTGTTGCAGGGGAGTGGGAGTACTCCTCGGTACGTTGATCTAGGCCACGTACTGTGACATGCGGTACCCCGGTGGCCCTGCCATTGTATGGAATCCAAAATCCAATAAGTGCCAACGGTTTTGATTGTATTACCCACTTTTGTGGCTAGTAGCTGGAATTTAATCATGTAACAATTTCGGCTATTTCATATTTACTTGAAAACCCTAGACCTTATTATAATATCACTAGATTTACTATCAAATGTTTTGGTTAGCGTAAGGTAAAAACTTTTCCATGTTTATGTGTAGGAAGTCTTACGTGATACCTTTCTTTTCAAAAGGTTTTTGAAAGTTAAGCAACTTTAACCTGTTACTCACACCAGACCCATGTCTGACCCGGAGTTTATTTTTGTTTTTCATAAACTCTTGGGTACTCAAATTTTTACGAGTAGCCAAGGGATTCAGGTTAGCTTTGACGAATACTGGAGGAGCAATGGAGCAGGAGGCTTCTGCGTTAGATATATTATTCCGCTATGTGTCTCTGTGTTGTCCCTGGATTATATTATGTTGTAAATACTAGACAGGTGTTTATAACTGTCTAGTATATGTTGTATATCTGTGTACTCTGATAGTGGTTATAAACTATGTAATACTTTGTGTTATTAATATAATTTATTCGTTCTGCTGTTTAGATTCTGATGTGTTGTTTCTTCTTCTTCTCTTTCTTTCTCTTTTCTATCTCTTTCTTTTCTTATTAGCGATGCGACTTCCTAGAGTGTGGAAGTTGGGTCGTTACATAACATCTAAATCTTAAGTTCAAAGTGATTCCATTTTCATACGTTCAGTCTTTATCTCTTAAAATCAAAATAATTTAAATAATTTCCAATTAAAGTTTTATTTCCATTTAATTTCAGTAATGGATGTATATCATTTTAACCCACTTCTTAATTCATTCAAAATGATTCAATTCACAGTTTCATAGATTATTAATAACAAAAAGATGATAGCAGGATATGTCAAAGTAAATAAGCATCTAAACTATCTAAGCACCAATCATTAGCATCTAACACCCATTTCCAGGATTTGAAACCCGTTTGAGACCATACATACCTCCCCGAGTTAAATCTTCAAATTCCACCTAGGAATTTCCAATTCAGGTTGTTCGTTCTAAACTTGTTTAACTTCCCTTAAGTTAAATCTTAATTTTATCTTAATACCTCCCTTTTCAAATTATAAGTCCACAACTTATTTAACTTGTCCAGAGTTAAATTCCAATTAATTAATCCATTTAGACTCCTCAATTTAAATTTTCATTTCAAATTTGAATTTTCTTATTAATATCCCTTCCACTTATAAGTTCAAAACTTATTTTACTTTGGGTTATACATCTCATTCTAGGCAATTTAGAATTCAACACTTTGTATTTATTTCAAATCAACTTTGATATTATGTATATCGCACATGTATATATACATATTTATTTTATTTTCTCACCAAGTCATACTTTCAATTTTAAACCATTCTTGGTTTTTAGTTCAAAACAAATTTCTTTAAAAAAATTAAAAAAACTCTTGTTTTAAAATATGATTCCTACATTCAAAAATATTCTGAATAATATTATTTATTATATCCTTTGACACTCTGAAACAATTTCAAATTATCTGGACTTAGATTTTAAATCTTCACAAATTAAATCCTTTTTAATTTATAAGTCATACTTATCTAAATTATTACTTCCTTAAAATATTTCATTCTACTTTATCATTATTGATTATTCTATATTAACCATCCTTTATAAAGATACAGCAACCAATTTATGTTAATCACCATATCTAGAAATCATACACTCTTATATTCCATCATAATTTACTGAAAAAATCAGGCTAACTTATTTCAAACACTCTAAATTTTTTTTTGTGAATTTCCTGGCTTTAAATTCGGGTTTTCAATTTATTTTAACTTATTTGCAAATTTATTTTTACCCAAATTTTATTTGGTTATGTAAATTTCCACTCAAATTTTATGATCTTACTCAGTTTTCAATATTCAACAACCAATTATCTCAATATACATAATAATTAGAAAATTTATTGCTTTATATGTCAAAATGTAAGCTTATATAAAAAATCATTCATTTTTAAAATCGTTTTAAAAATTTTATATAAGAAAATAATAAGTACACAGTCAACTCATTCTAGGGTACTGCTGACCTTATCTCTATTGAGTAACCCCCACTAGAGCTAAGGTTCTCGCTTAACCTTCGACTCCAATACCATATGTAACGGCCTAGAAATTTTCGACCTCGAAAATCGACACTAATATGTTCACTGTATAGAGTGCCAGAAATCCCAGACTGTTAGGGTTAAGCAGAAAAGAGGTAGAAAAAGAAACAGAAAACAATAACACAGAATCTCCCAATCGTGGCAGATACAATTTATAATATACAAATAGCAGCATTTTATATAAAGAAAGTTGTAACTGACTATATACAAACATCAGAATACAACAAAAACTGGACAGTTATAACAACTTATCCCGAATACTGTCTACACAATCCAATAAATACACAACGGAAACTAATCAATACGTCACTGCCATTCAGCTCGTCTCCTGAGTTCCAGAACGTCCTAACCTGAAAATCTGTAATACTCGGTCTGACCCGAGCATTGCAATAAAGTAACACCCGAGTCAGGGTGGAAATCAACGTGAGTAAACCCATTTAATATGAAGTACTTAAGTTGTAAAGCTTCTTTGATGACCCAGGTAGCTCGTTCATCACTACGAGTTTTATCTTGCCATAGCCAATCATTTATTTCACAAAATAATATCTAAGTACGGTTACTTAGTTCAAAAAGTCAGGTTTTACTTCATTTAATTCAATTCCAGCCTTTAAAACTCTGTAATCAAAACCGTAAGGTTTTGTAGTACTTATTAAATCGAAGTGGTCTCGGATATCGTTGATATCCGATCCCGGTTTCCTCGAAATCCAAACGCCGTCTTTTATGGCCAAGTAGTTTAAGTAAAATAATTCAATTTTACTTTCAGAATGTCATATTCACAAAGAAATTCCATCACAGATATCTATTTCAAATAAACATCTCACATTTATCAACAGTTCAATCCAGGGTATTTCATATTACAGAATAACAGGAATCAACATACTATAGATATTAAAGAAATCCAAAGTATTCAATTCAATTCAAACATGCATACTCTAGCCTAACTAGTCACACAACTATCTAATCAATTTTAACCAAAATTAGTTATCAACAAATCCTGTTTAATCGTTGTCAATCAATTTCAAACCATTTAATCATATTTTATTTTAATCAAATTTTTGGGATTAATTAATCATTAACATGTGAAATCACTTAAAACCTTTCATTAATTAAAGGGTTAAAACATTTTATTTTCCCTTAACCATTACTTATTTACTACCATTTATTATACTTTAATAAGCTTCTGTAATAACTAAATAATTAACACACACACACACACAAACAAATATGTATATATATATATATATATATATATATATATAGTTATCTCAAACTATATTAATTTAAACTTAAACCCTTAAACTTGCATCATTTATTATCTAAGTTTGTTGAAAATTTATAGTTTTAAATTACTTATTATCCAGAAAGTTTAAGTTAAAAAAAAACACTGGACTAAGAAAATAATTTGGTTAAAAACTTCTTTTGAAAGTTTGTTTTATTTTTAAAACGCAGGCCCAAAAGCCCGAACCCATGAAGAAAAACCTTCCACTCTCCTCATTCTTTCTCTTCTCTTTTGCCTAATCCTTATACATACCTATAAAAGTCGACTGGTACCCCAGTGCACCGTGCACATGCATTCTTGACCGGAGATACTCCGACCTTCGCGCTACCACCAACAAGTCGGTGTCGACATGGCCGACCATCCTCGCAACCCAGAACCCCTTACGACCTCGCAAATCAAAATCGAACGAGTCGAACTCCATCAGGAAAAGAAACCCGATCGCCTGCATCACCATGCGCCGCTACCTCCGACCACCAGAAGCCACATCGTCACGTCTGAATATTCGTCACATGACTACCTTCCTTTTCCCCTTACTCCGGCCCAACTCGACACCACCACAACACCGCATTCGCCACGAATTCAACCTCGACCTGAGCAATTCCTAAAACCCTACTTTGTCATCGCCGCGCCACCACGATGGTCCTAAAATCAAACCACTATTTTCCCTCGATCCCTGAACAACAAGCTTCCTCCAGCCACAACCCGACACCAAATCAACCTCGCGATCATCGGCAATCTACCCATGACAAAATTCTGGTCATCTCGACACTCCATCATCCACGTACTTAAAAATCGAAGATAGACTATCAAAAATCATCATTTTCAACGACGAATCCATTTATATAAGTAAAACATAAATTCAAGATAGTCCAATTCTTGAGATATTCCCTTCTCTATTGTAATTTCTTTCTTTCAACAGAAATACTTACTAACTACACTTGAAATCATATTTAAAAATAGGATTTCATTATTACAAACAAATTTCCTTTAGATATCATAACCTATAAGTGTTTGAGTGAATAAAAACATGAATTTTGAATGATTTTTGAGTATGTTAGAACAAGAACAGAGACATGAACATATACACACAGCAATTTCAAGCTTATTCACCCAGGTAACACTATTTTTCATCCATGCAAGACATGTTCAAGTAAATTTTATCATTAGTTACTACATGCACATCATTATAAAGAAGATTTAGTGTGATATGCCGGAAATTTTGACAATAACAATTTAATAATTTATGTCAAAATTTAATTGATTTGACAATATTGTTAATAATAAATTTGAATTAAATTTAATAATCTTCTTTAAAATAAATATTTAAACTGATAATCTATCTTTAAAGGCTAAGAAATTGTTTTATATCTGTAATGTATACATATCTGTATATATTATAAATAGATAATCTTCGTTTTAAATTTAATAGACTTAGGCATCTTTTCTTATTTCAACATTTTTGATAAACTAAAAAATTGGATTTAATTTGATATTAAGCTATTAAATAAATAACCATATGATTTTAATACTCAAGATAAAAACTTAAATATTTAAAATTGATTTTAGCTTAAGTTTAAATTTAAATAAAAAGGTTTGTTTTGTTTTATGTAGCTAATAAAATAAGTAATTTATTAGACAAGAAGACAAATTCTTTTATGAATTATTTTAATTTAATAATGAGTTATATTTAAACTATATTGATAATATTTTTTACAAATGGATTTTTAATATGAATACAAATTGTTATCTTAAATTTATATATGTGTATGATTTGTAAATTTGAAATAACATCTTTCAAATATGTTTAAAATAATACAAATCTTAAATGTATTAAGCACAAACATAAATCAAATGTATGATAATAACATAAGTATAAAAAAATAAAGCAGAACCCGAAAATGAAAGTAAATTTGTAAATTGTTGCAGTATAAAAAGTACATGAATATAAAATAAGAAACCAACCAAAACAAATGACTTAAACAACTTCATATAAAAATAAAGTAAAACCAGGCCTGTAAATTTTTGTAACCTGTAAAATAAATAAGCAAAGACTAAAACAACTTTATATTTGTACATGAAGTATAAAAATGAACCTGGCAAGTAAAACATGTATGTACCTGTAAAATAAATAGGCAGAAATAAAACAAAGTATATATGTACATAGGATATAAGGCAAGCTAGGCATGTGAAAAATAATAATATGTAGCCTGTAAGATTTTATGCAAGTACAAGTAAAAAGAAAGTATTAAGTATATAGGAGTAAAGACAAATCAGGGTTGTAATATTTGTGCCTGTAAAATGAATTACAGGGCAAAAATAAGCACACCAGACAAGTAAAAGAAGTAGCAACATGGAAAATAAGATATGTTTGAAACATAAAGTACTTTGTGGCATTTAATATTAGCACACCATTTGGTCTACTAGAGATGTATACAAATCATTTCAGCCGAAGTGTATAACTCAATTCAGCCTCCAAAATGAAATATCTTGCCTGATAAAACAAAATAAAGAAAAGCTTGCACCAGTTAAAACCTACACCCTTTACAAACATATCTTTCTATATATATACATGTTCTTATTTCGGTTTGTTCTCAAAACTTAGAAAACCAGAAAAGCAAGAAAAAAATAAGCTTTCTTTTTAACAAACTTGAACAACTTCAACAATCAAAAGCAAGAGGATTTCAATTTTCAAATCCCTATCTTCATTCTTCAAAACTGGTTTCAAACAAGAAGGCTCTACCATCTTTTAAATACTGTGAGTAACATCACTTTTAAAAACTTAAAGTAAAAGTTGGTTGCTTGCTAGTGCGTGAAGGTGATATGTATTGCATAAGTGAAACCTGATGTGAATATTATTTTTGTGTATGCTTTATATATTTACTCTGCTTTGTTCTGTTAACCTTTTCAGGCTCAAATTTCCAATTAAACACATTATCACTTAATCTAGTTTTTGTTAGGATTCAACTTACAAATAAAAGATGTTTGATTTAACCTGAATAAATGTTTAAAAATTTAAGTAAGCCACAAATGAAGCTTGTAGCCTCTGGAAATATAATAAACATCTGGGCATGTTAAATAAATCAAAAAATGAAACCTTTTAAAATGTAAATCCAGTTTTATAAATTGAATATTAAAATCAAAATATGATTTTTAAAACAAAAACTATAAATTTTGGTAAAGGGGTTAAAGTGCAATTCTGGTTTGAACATATTATGGAAATTCGTGATTCTCTGGTGATCCTCGGGTTGGTAGGGTTTGGGATCTCGTCTGGTGATGGAGGTATGAGTGTAGATGCTCGGAAAAATATGGCGGTGGTGGGAAGTTAATCAGGGAGGAGGCGGCGAGGTTTCAATTTTTTTTAAACCTAATTTAAGTAGGCTCCGGAAATTTCATCACCGCGATACGTCTACTGGATCGAGCGCCACCAGATTCATGGGGATGGATGTAGAGGTGTTGACGAGGTCATGGACGAAGGGACTGGTGTTCCGGTGTCCTGAGTTTCGTGAACGACGGCATGACAGGTTTGAGGTGGTTGAACCAGACTTCTGCCCCAGGTTCATATTTTTGTCTCGAATTTAATTTTCGAGTTGACGTGGTTTCTAGGGATCGGGGGCTGAATGTATAGGCGGTTGCAGATGTGAGAAGACCACCATAGATGGTCGGAGGTGATCTAAGGCACCGTGCATGTGCACGGTGCACTCGGTCGTTATTTTTTTTCTGTCTGAGGGGAGATTAGTGTACTCGAGTTTTTACTCGAGTGACTCCGGGTTTTACTCGTAGCTTTGTGATTTTTGCTCGAAGCAGTTGATGGGTTCGCTCGAAGTCACCTGGTGTATGTCTCGGGTAGTTTAAATTTTCAGGTTTTAAACCCTGTAAGTTTCAAATTTTGTTTAGCTGGGTTGTAATGAGAAGCAGATAGTAAACCAAGTTCAAAACAAAATTTAATTAGGATCAAATGAAGTTTGAATCTCAACTTTAAAATATCATAAAGTTTTAAAAATTTAAATTATATAACCACTTTAAAAAGGGAGTTAAATAGTTTGAATTTAAAAAAGTAAAGCTATATATAAACTAGAGGTTTAAACTTAAGTTTAAATCTGTGGGCTCAAATCTAAATTCGAATCTTAGTTTTGCAATAAAAGAAGATTTTTTAAATTGTCTTGAATAGTTTTAAATAATAAAGTGGATTTGCAAATTGATTTAAATTTAAAATGAAATTGGATTTTTAAATTCTTTTAAACTTCCATATTAAGATAAATAATTCTTTAACTTATGGAATTAAAAGAGTTTTGAAATTGTTTGAACTTTGTTAAATTTTTTTGATTTTAAATCTTAAATTTAAAATGAAATTTTGAAAGAAAAATTTGAAAGCAAATTGTTCTTAAATATCTTGTTAATAAAAATTTGGTCATTAATAAGAAAATTGTTTTTATCTTTAAATAATTGAAGATTTAATAATTTGTAATTGTTAAGTTAGTTAAAAGGGGTAATTAATGATTTGGATTAATTTAGTAATTAAAGGTTTAAATTTGATAATTAAGGTTTGAGATAATTAATTTAGGATAAATTAGTTAATAATTAAGGATCCTTAATGAATTTAAATTAATGATTATTAATTAATTAATAAATTAATTAAGAATAAATTAAGTTACAGTTAACACTTAATTAATTAGATTGTTAAGGATTTATTAATGAGTTATTAAAGATAAACTAAATTGTAATTAATAATTAATAAAACTTAGTAAATTACTTTAGGAAGTAATTAAAGAATTATAAATAGTTAATGAAGGTCATTAACTAGAATTATTTACTAATTAATTAATGTGATTAATGTTTAATAATTAACTAGATTAATTAATTTAAAGATAATCAATTGTAAATTGTTTAAGTATAATTACTTAATAGAAGTAATTAAGGAATTAATTACTCATTGTAATTAATTCTATTTAATATGAATTGTTTAAGTTAATTAATTAAGTTTAATTAATTTAAACAACCATTTGATGATGTGATAAGCAAATTACTTAGGGAAGTAATTAATGATAATTACTGGATGTAATTAACTGAGGGTGATTTAATAATGAAAGTAATTGGAATATAATTACTTTGTATAATTAATCAGAGGATTAATTAGAGAAAATTAATTAAGGAGTAATTAATTTATTTGATAGTAATTAAAGATAGTTAATTACTAAATGATATTAATCAGAGGTGATTAATAAATGTGGTTTAATTGAAGATTAATTACTTAAGGTAATTAATTCAAACAGGGAATTAATTAAAATGTAATTAGAAATCATTAATTAACATAATTAATGATGTAATTAAGGGATGATCAATTTAGATTAACTAATCAATAATAAGTAATTAAAGAGTAATTAATTAGTGTAATTAAGAAGTAATGTAATGTTTGTAATTTAAGGTTAATTTCTATATTTGGATAAGATAATTAATTTGTGAAAATAATTAAAGGATGATTATTTGAATATAATTAAATGTTAATTAATCAAGTGTGATTAATTGAAAACAAATAATTAGTGAATGATTTATTAATTGATTGATAATTGATTAATAATTATATAAGCAAGATTTAAATGGTGTAGTTATTAATTTAATTTACTTTAAATTAATTAGAGATGTAAGTAATTGCTTTGATTCATTTTAAATTAATTATAGTTGATATGATTGCTTATATAAGGATTGATGATATTGGTTACTTTGAATAGATTGAGATCTCAAATAGAAGATTAATGAATGCTATGTGATAAGTATGCTCTGATTTAAGTATGATGAAAATATTGATTATCTGTTGTGATAATAATATAGATTATCTGTTTATGTTGATGTTGACTATCTATTATGATATTGTGAATTATCTATCTGTGTGTATATGGATAATTGAACTGAATTGTTTTAAACTTTAAACAACTTGGCCTTAAAAGACGCGTTTTGGATTTTGATGAGACCGGGATCGGGTTTTCCATATTTGGAAGTCCGAAAACCACATCGATCCAAATTAAACGTTTGGTCATGAATTCTCAAGTGAAGATTCAGAATGCAAGGGTTATCGTCGTTAACTATGAGGGTGGTTCCAAAACGAGTGTAACAAGATAATGCCTTCGGTTTCATTCGAACCCGGAACGAACTTGTATGGATTGAATGCTTTCGGAACATCGTCAGGTGGGCGATGAGCATTCTAAGAGATGTGTTCTTTAAAGGTAATCGTAGCCTCAAGCCTCATCAACCGGGAATGGCTAAAACAGGGGAGGTGCAGCAAGGTTAGGTGGGTCATGCCCAAGCAGGACAAGATTTTCCCCTGTCT
The DNA here is from genome assembly GCA_030765085.1 of Allium cepa. NCBI lineage: Eukaryota > Viridiplantae > Streptophyta > Magnoliopsida > Asparagales > Amaryllidaceae > Allium > Allium cepa. The sequence continues at coordinate 243,707,324 of CM060944.1, forward strand.
AGATGTCCCTTTTTATTCGGCTGTGTGGACAGTTGTGAGCTCCAACTGTCGGGGTTGTCTTGTTCGGGACTGTTCAGTAAGGAATGGTTCCGACCTTGTGTTGCAAGGGGTCGGGAGTGATCCTCGGTACGTTGATCTAGGCCACGTACTGTGACGGGCGGTACCCCAGTAGCCCTGCCATTGTATGGAATCCACAATCCAATAAGTGCCAACGGTTTTGATTGTATTACCCACTTTTGTGGCTAGTAGTTGGAATTTAATGAATGTAACAATTTCGGCTATTTTCTATTTACTTGAAAACCCTAGACACTATTATAATATCACTGAATTTCCTATTAAATGTTTTGGTTAGCGTAAGGTAAAAACTTACCATATTTATTCGTGGGAAGTCTTACGTGATACCTTTTGTTTTCAAATATTTTCAAAGTTAAGCAACTTTAACCTGTTACTCATACCAGACCCATGTCTGACCCGGAGTTTATTTTAGTTTTTCATAAACTCTCGGGTACTCAAATTTTTACGAGTAGCCAAGGGATTCAGGTTAGGTTTGATGAATTCTGGAGGAGAAATGGAGCTGGAGGCTTCGGCGTTCTAGATATATATATAGTTCCGCTGTGTTGGTATCTCTGAGTTATTTGTCTTTGTTGTATTGTATATTGACTTGTATAACTAGACAGGTGTTTATAACTGTCTAGTATGTGTTGTATGATCTGTATAACTCTGATATATGTAAAATTATGTAATAGTTATGTGATCTATTATATTTTGTTCCATTCCGCTGTGAGATTCTGATGTTGTTGTTCATTCTTCTCTATCTTTTCTATTTTCTCATCCCTTTCTTTCTTCAAGATGAAACGGATTTCTGGGGTCAGAAATTCGGGTCGTCACATTCAGCTTTTTAAAAGAAAAGTTTATTCACTGTAAAATTTTGAACAGTGGAACCAGAGTTTTGAAACATCAAGTTAATTTCTACTCTGATCTGGTTGAGCTTGAATTTGATTTGCTTCAATTGTAAGGTTTTAATAGAGTTGTTAATTTCCTTCTTTTTTTTTGTTAAAATGAAAGAAAGAAGAAGTTTTGAGGGATGTATATATAAAAGCGGAAAACTACCTGTTAAACATCACCTTTTTTCCTATCTTTTTCATTTTATAATATTTTTTTTAAATATGAATAAATCTATTTTAAAAGACGAAATTTGACACTTGTATGCTTGAAGAATTAATATGTCTTCTTTCTAGCTTACATATAAATCATATTCATATGCACAAATATATACTTTGTCTTCCAATCTTACAATGTCCTTATGTATATATATATATATATATATATTTATATTTTCCTTTTTATTTATTTCATTTATTTTAACCATGGATAACTTAAATGTTTTTGCTAATATTATAAAACCTTTTATATATTCCTATTTTTATTTTTAGGTTTAAATTATTAATACTTTAATTAATAACCATATATATATATATATATTAGTGTTTAGAATGTAGAGTTTAAATTTAATTATTTTTGAGAGAAATTTACATTGAATACAAATCAAAGTTTCTTTTCAAATCTATATATGTATATGAACAATAGCAATTAGATAGCATATTTTTTTTTTAAATGATAAGTTTTGTAAATTTAAATAATTATATTAGAATATCATTAAATTAAATTTTTTCAAAAATCCTGGGTTGTCACAGGTTTGTTAGTGATCAGAGTGCGTAGTGGGAAGTTATTGATTGCATTTCGCTAAGCACAATGGATGTTTATTTATACTTGTGTTAGATTGGTTGATAATTTCTTATATTAAATTTGTAATTATTGATATAAATTTCTTACGGCATTTTTAGTATTGAAGTCACCGTTTGGAATTTTGAATTGTATTTTCATATCATGTTATTATATGTTTATAATATATATTTTGTAAAGGCTGATTCAAATATGCAAATGTAAGAAAGTTTATGATTTTGATTTATATGTATATATAGCAGGAAGTATGATTTTAAATAAATGTTCGTATAAAATATTTGGAAGAATTTTTAAAAATTTAATTATATTAATTTTTTGTTGAGTGTTTTAAGAATTTTGATCAATAAGTTTGATCAACATTATCGATAGGGATTCCTAAATACTATGACTAGGCATATGGACACAAAGATTATGATTTCAAAGGTTTTGAAATTCTTTAATGATTTATGATGTTTTATAAAGAGACGAAATATTTTGAAATTTTCTTTATAAAGTTTTACAAAGTGAGATTATATATTTTGATAAGAGAAGTATTGTTTTGAAAAACAATTTTAGTATAGATTATGTTGTGAATATATGTTTGAAATCTTCAAGTTGTTGAGATTGATTTAGTTTGAAAATTTATATAATATATATTACTTTGAAGATAATAAATTTTATTTTCATAAGTTTTATATATATATATATATGTATTTATACAATGATTGCCGCTATGAATATTGGTGGATAATTGAAGTTGATGGCGAGGCGGTGTTGATCACGCGGTTAACACTATAGCTAATTGGCAAAGTGAGCCACATGAAAGTTATGGTGAGGCATCATCTATATACTTTGGTACTGGAATTTTGAAGTTGTTAGATATGTGATGTCGTGATTGTGTGCCTTTTATGTTGAACGATTGTTTGGTATTTTTAATAAATTATATGCATATTATTATGCATTATATCTTGTGATATTTGTGAATTTGCTTACGAAGATTCTTAATTTGAAATGATTGTTTATCTATACTACTATTATAATTTTAATACAAAAAGAATGGAAGCTTTGAGAAATATTATTTTGTGATCAGTGAATGCTTTGAGAAAAATTTCCAATAATAAATTGAAATGTATAAATAAAGTAATTTTACTTGTAAGATTAATGTTTCTTGCTTTTGTAGTAAAATTAGGTTTTGAATTGAATTGAGTAATGAGTATTTTGTGAAAGTAGAATTTAAATTTGAAATAAGAATCCAGAGAAGATTATGTATATAATGTTTTCAAGCTAATGGAGATTTCTCATTTGCTAATGGTAGATTATGGCTTGCGTAAAATGGAATTTAGAAATATTAATTTTGTTAGTATTACTGAATTAGAGTTTGATTTGAAAGGCTAATAAATTTTATAGTAAATAACTATGCTTTGATAAGGAAGCGGTTTGGTATTTTGAATGAAGAATTGGATTTACGTAAAGATAATTCTTATTGGAATTGTTTTGTGTTAGAAGAAAGTGAATTTTTGCATACTGATGATTCAGAAGTTATATTAAAGCAAATGTAATTAAATTTTTTAAATAAAATTATACTTAGGGAGTTAGGTTTTGAACTAAATGATTGTTTAGAGAATGTTTGTATATTTTTATCTAAAGATCTTTTGGTAAATTGAGCTTTGAAGTTATTGATAAAATTAAAAATCAAGCTATGTTTTGATGATTTATGACTTCTATACAAAGTTTAATTCAAGGTTTTACTTAATTCTTAAGTTATTTTTAGGAATTGAGATTAGTATGAGAATTTTCTTTATAAATATTAAATTAGAATTTAATGTTTTGAGTTTACATAGTTGGAATCTTTCATATCTTATATGTATATTAGAAGTGTTTTGTAAAGTTTTGTACAATAAGAAGAATCGTAAAGGAAGTAGAATTACAAGTTATTACATCATTATTTTCGGGAGTAAAATATGTAGTGAGATAGTTTAAAAGTTATAAATTTTTCTGAAAATACCTCTTACAATATAAAGTTTGAAATTTTCGATAATAAATTTCAAATTGGGCTAAGCTTTTGATCCTTTGTGATTTTAGAAATTTTTTGAGTATAGAGGATAAAATTTTGTTTCAAGTGTTCAATGCATTTTGAAATTTCTTATGGAATTTGAATTTGAGGTAGAATGTTTGACTTGTAAAGTTAATGGTTTCTAGAGTCAGAAATTATAATATTTATAAATATATATGGGTTATATATATGTATATATATGTGTGTGTGTGTATGTATGTATGTATTTATGTCTGCATATATATGTATATATGTGTTTGTGTCTTAGAATTTTTTTAATGAAGATGGACTTATAATTTTTTTTATATCATTATTTTGTGAATAGTAAGTAATGATAAAATGGTTTACATACTAAGAATTTTATTAAGAAGCTTTGTATCATGGAGTTTGTTTTGATGTTTTCTGGGATTTTCAATGTTTGAATTATATTTTGATTATAACTCATGGATACTATCCCAAATGATTTGTTCAACTCATAGCCCATGACCATAATGTTGGGCTTGGGATGATAAACCATTATTATTTTGAAGCTAGTGAGGAATTTGTTAATTGATATTTTTCGAAATGAGTTTATAAATTTTTGATAACCATGTGTAAAATTTAAATTAAGAAGTTATAGTAAAGCTAATTATTTTAGCTTGTTATAGATTTACCTAATAGGAAATCGTGAGGACACAGTTTTCTTAAGGGGGAGTTTATAACAACCTGGTATTGAGCAATAATTGTTAAAGATAATAATAGTGATCTATTTAAGTCAAATGAATTTTTAGAGAATTATTTACATTAATTTGCATTTATTCGTATATTTATATATTTAAAATGATTTATGATATGATCAAAATAATTCTGTAACTTATAAAATCTACTATTATTAGCAAATGTGATTTGTAATCTATTTTAGAAGGAAAGAAGGATTATTTAATTTGAAAGATTGGTTTTGGAAAAATATATTTATTTAGTTAATATGTTTCAAAATAAAACGAGTTAAATATGAAAATAGTATTTATAAATTTGTATAAAAATAAGAAATGAAGATTTGTGTAGTAATATTTTAGAGCCAATAATTTAATTTAGTTTTGATTAATAAATGGAATTCATTAAGTGGACTAAAGCTAATATTTTTTATTTTATTAAATAAAATGAAGAAATTTATGAGATATAAATTTTATAAAATTTTATAATGTTGCGTAAAAAATTTAGTAGCATGAATACGATTTTTATTTGAAGTTATGTAGTGTTTCATATTGATTAGAAAATGATTTAGAAGAAGAAATAAGAAAAGTATATAAAATAGGCTTGAATTCTGTAAGGCCCAAATCCATAATCTATTCATGCAAAACTAAATTCTATTATACGAGAAATCTAGGCCCTTCATTGTCTAGGGTATATAGTCCTCTTTCATTTTATCGAATGTAATTCACGTTCAAAACAATTCATGTATAACTTATCTCATTCTTTCTCTCTGGCTTCATGAAGATGATATCAAAAGCCTCTTCTTATTTTAATCAAAATCAAATCAAATCCAGTTAATTCCCAATTTAGATTACGATGCTCTCAATACGAAGCTACATCTACTTTCAAGAAGAAGTTGAAGTCTTGATCAGGTTTTAGAGTCTGATAAAGAAGAGAAAATTAATGGATAGTAAGCAAATTAGAAGAGCTATAGTTAAGGTGAGTATGTCACTCACAAATCAATGTCTAAATCATGTGATTCTTTGTGCAAATTTGATGCAATGATTGTTGATGAAGTATACGAGTTGATGTTGCTTTCTACTCTAGAATATAGTTTCCTTGCTCATGTGCTGATTGAATTTGAACTCGATGAATTTGACGTGCTTTGAATCTTGAAACTTTAGAATCGTAGTGTTGTACTGAAACATCTATATCTTTTGATTTTGTGAGCCAGATTTTATTAAGGTTTCTTTCAGATGAAAGATATTTTCATAGGGAACAACTTTTATATTGATCCCTTTTCGAAAATCATAAGTTTTCTAATACTAAAATGTGATTGAATATTAAGTATTAACTCTGGAGTAAGTTTTATTCTAAAAGGGAATATTGTATTATTTTAATCATATCTTCTTATTTTCAAATCAGATTTGCATGAGGTTTTTTCAATGCAGAGATCTTTTTTTAATGAAAAACTTTTATGCTTATCACTTTTTGTAAATATGAAGTTTCTTATGACTTAAATGAGTTCGAATATGAGGTAAATACTCAGGCTTGTGTTTGGGATTTCTGAATTGAAGCACAATATTGTTTTAGCCATAAATTTTGACTTCCCCGTTTTCCATGATCGAACTCTCGCTGTGAAGCTTTGATAATATGGAACATCTTTTTTAGAGTTATGCAAAAGTTTGAGGTTTTCTTAGCTATATGTAGATATATGATATATGTAATAGAGCTATATGTGGATATAGGACCATGCATACTATATGGAGGCATGTGTCGACTTACATCTAGAAGTATATGTAGATATAGGATATATGTACTATAGGCCATCCACATTATGACCAACTCCCTTTATGGTTCAGAAGTGAACCAGATCAGCTAGCATCCACCCTGGCGGCTTGATCGTGGGGTCGCGCCCCAGATCTGAGACATCATTTTCTTATATAGCTATGTGATATCCCTATTTGTGAATGCCCCTGTATCACCTAGGCCTGCAGTTTGTTACTGTAAGGGTAAGTATAGGGCATGAATGAGTCTACGCATAGATGAGGCATAGGTGGATGTGGTCACAATATCGTAGAGGTAACTAATACTGTAGGAATTGATCCGGCTACCTATTGTGTGCTAGTAGACCGTGGGTTTCCATAGTATTTTGTGTGCCATTGGTCTCCCTTCGTGATCCAGCATATCTGTATGATAGTGGATTGGCAGATATCTCTCTATCCTTTAATGTGGTAACCATTCTAGAGACCGTGTGTCTAAAATGTAGTCAGTCTCCATTAATCCATATTGTTTGATGATTATTCATTTTATTACTTTGATTATGATAGCTGAATGAACAATATATTATTTTATGGCATTGCTGTGTGCTATCCCATTATATCATTCTTAGGCATTACTATGTGCTAGCCCGATTTATTTGATGTTTTGTATTCTTTTATGATGTTCTTATTGTATGGATGATTCACCTATTTGACTTTATTTCATGGTTTGTGATTTGATGAGATTTTATATGGGTGATGACATTTTTATACTATGTTATATGGTGTTATACGAATATGATATTTGAGGCTATTAAGATGAAATTATTATATTTATCTATACCCAGTATGTACAGAGCTCTATATAGTACTGACTTTGGATTTAGATATAATCCAACACATTTATTATTTATATAATATTCGGGTCAGTTCGAGATATTTCAGGTACAGAGATAGTGAGATCGGTTTTATATTGGCATATAAGAGACTAAGATGTGATATTTCGTATACTAGTCATGGATTACTTAATTTCATGTATGTAAATTATGGAGTTGTATATTGGACATACCATATATATTTTTGTATTATATGTTATCGCTACGATTTGGACTATGTGTTCTCTGTTTACATATTGTATATTATGTATTGTTTTATTCTTAGGCACTGCATGCACTTGTTGTTTTGCACTAAGAATGTTTGCGTCAAGGTGGGTGATTTTTATACTATGAGACGTATTCGATTTTGGTCCAAGGGATTATTCACGCGTGCTTCACCCATATCGCCTCATTCTACGTGTTACTCAACAGTATTATTTAGTAATACTCTTGGGTAATATGGGTATAGAGGTGAGGTGTTACAAAAACTATATTATAACATTTATAATGTATATTGTTTTCAAAGCCAACTTTGAAAATCATATTATAGCATTTATACGTAATTTTTATTTTAAATTTAAACCTTGAATCTTATTTTAATTTCAAAAACATTTTTAAATCACATTATAATATTTGTAATGAATTTCTTATTTTAAATTTAACCACTAATTTTAAATTTTCATTTTTAATTTTTAAAACAATTTTGAAATCTAGCCCATGGCCCAATTCATATTGGACCTTTTCTATTAGGGACAATCTTTGGGCTCTCTTGATTTTTCAGGCCAAGCTGGTAGCCAAGGAGATTAGAGTACTAGATTACCTGTAATGACCCAGAATTTGACTAATTTAAAATATACTATTTAAAGTGATTTTAAATATAAATTAGGTAATGTTATATGATTCAAAAATTATTACATAGGATTTAGAAAGAGAAGTATACACAAAAATAGTAACATTTTTACCTATATCGACAAAAGTGACAAAACGCTAATTTCAGAAAAGTAAGTTTCAATTGTTAAATAAATTAATTTAGTTTAATTTTGAGTGTTTATATTTTTAAATAACATTACACAAATTTATTTTTAAATTTGGTTTACATAAATAATTAGTTTAACTAAAATGTCAAAATGTAACCGCATAACATTTTTGTCGAAAATCAACATTTTGTCGATTAAAAGTTGTCGCACCTTTATTTTCTTATATAGAAACATATATTTAGATAGTGTAAGTATTAATTAATTCACTAATCAAGTTCACTTTTGCTAAATAAGATTAGGAAATTCTAGAATGTCATTAAGAAAAGTAAGTAAGTTTAAGAAAAGTCAAAAGTAAACATCAAATCCAAATCACATCAAAATCCAACAAAATAATTACTTTTCTTTACTTAATCTTTAAGTGTCTAAGACAAAAAGTAATAAGTGAAAGGATGATGTTAAGTGATGAAAAAGTGGAGTTTGCTTTTGGTTGAAGTAAGGTTAGTTTGGTAATTTGGTAAGAGGTTATTTTGGTAAATTACCACTTCTATCTTTTTCTATAAATACTCATCTCCTCCTTCACTTTCATTCACATTTCTTCTTCTAATTTTCACAAGATTCTTTACCTTCTTCCTCTCCTCTGAATGGATTCCATGCCATATAAAAAATTTATAAAGAAATAATGTCAAAATTTTACAAAATATTCAAATAAAATCGATATCCATTCTCTTCAAAATCAAACTCTTCTTTTTTCATATTTTACCTCTTCTTCTCACAAACATAACTTTCTCAAAACTAACCCAAATAAGAAAAAACTTTTTTCAAACTCAATAGAATTGAGTTGGCAACTACTTTAATTTACATCATTTCTTCAAAATCTAAGAGTTACTATGGAAATTATAATTCTTCCAAAGCCATTTTCAGCCCGGATTTAATGGCCTAAAATACCTCTGTTTCTTATTATCATAACATCCACAAAAATGATCCAAATTAAGAAATATTTATTTTTAATGATACGAAATTCTAGTGGCTGGAACTTTTATGTTGAGCAATTTTTCCAGTTTTGAGGTTTGTTATACCTAAAACTCAATTCTTTGAAGTGCATTTTTGGGCTTCATTTTTGTCAATCCAACAACACCACTTCTTCATTCTATCATATCTCTCACAAAACAACTTGGATTTAAATGATTCTTTTTCACAGATTCAAGAGAAAAGAATTTTAGACAACTTTCCAGTTAATAAATTTTCCAAATTTGGATATTTATAGGGCCTAAAATTAGATAAAAGATAACCTATTTTCGGATCTATATCTTAGGAATTCAAGTTCAAAGCTCTACAACTTCTTCTCTATCCTTTCAACCAACTCCATCTCAAGCCTCGGCCAAGCTATTGGAACAGAAAGGATGTTTTTTTTTCTAGTGTTCAATGGATTAGGAAGTAGATAGTGAAGTGTTGGTTGATTAGAATATTGGTAGGAGTTTATCGCTTTGGTTTATGGTGAGTAACTCTATTTATATCTATATTTATATAAATAAATGTTTGATATTGTGTTATGATTGCTATGGATGCTTATATATGCTTTTATCATCAAGTATTGATTGTTTGATATGATTGTTAAATTGTTTTAACAAGTCACATTTAAAACACATCAATAAGCACAAAGGAAATCATTTTCCTTTTGAAAATGAAATGGTGTGTATGGAATGCTTAAAACTTTTGGAAATATTTTTAAATGAGTTAGAAATGTTTTATAAAAATTTAAATATGTTTAAAGAAACAGAGAAAGAAAAACAAGATTTCATCAAGTAGAGTTTGAAATATGTTCAAAACAATTTTCTAAAAACATCACGGTTTTACAATTCAGAATCTAAAAAAGGATTTCTTTAAAAATGATATTTTTAAATGTTTTAAAAATATTAAATGAACTATAAAAATATTATAAAATATTTTAAAAGAGATTTAAGTTGAAAAGATGAATTTCTAAATGATATAGAAGTCGTTTTGAAGAATATAGCTTTTAAGACACTATTTGCAACACTTTTCGCAACGCTTTTCGCACCAGTTTTGAATAACTTTTCAAATGTAGTTTTAAACTTTACAATTCTTTCCTAAATCTTTGGTGAATGATTTCAAAGGGATAATTAAGTAATGTAATGATGATTTGGAGGTTTTAATAAGAGTTTGAATAAAGGGTTAAGAGGAATTGTTTATACCACTTAAACAAAAGGGAAGAATATTAGATGTAATAACAAACTAAGTATACGGAAACGGCTAATACGTTTGTCCCTCCTGTGAGATCTGGAAAAATAAAATAAGGTGTTTAAATAAGGTTAGGAATGGAGCAACCAGTGCCTAATCTTACCTGGCCTATGTTTTCTCCTTTTAGGCGTGGGGTGGAATAGATCAAAAGGAAAGCCCGGATGCTCTAAAAGATCATGTTCAAGTTTTTCCAAGATAAAAGAAATAAATTATTTGAGTGTTAATTAACCACTTAACACCTTTTATTCGAGTATTGGTACGTAGGAACCAGGATCAGATTTGGATGGTTCCTATCCGAAGAACCAAGATCGGATTTGGGTGATTCCTATCCGAAAACCCCTTCAAACTAATTTTCGAAATAAAACATATTAAAACAAAGACCGTTGATGACAAAGATCTTCATGATGTATGACTAATTGTCACTAGTCCCTAGTGATGAAATTTACCATATTTAAGGTGGTAGTAATACTCTGTTATGAAAATCTTCGATTTGCAAGAATATGATTTGAAGTTAAGAAGAATTTTTTTGATTAAGACTTAATAAATGATTTGGAAATATTTCCCTAAGTTAAAAGTTATAACTTGAATATAAGAAATATTTGATTAAGATTTAATAAACGACATGGGATATTTTCCCCAAGTTAAAAGTTCAAACTTGAGTATAAGAAATTTTGGATTAAGATTTAATGAATGATTTGGGAATATTTTCCCTAAATTAAAAGTTATACATTGAATATAAGAAATATTTGATTAAGATTTTATGAATCATTTGGAAAGGTTTTCCTATGTAATAGAGAAAATGATTTAGAATTATTCTAGGATTTAAGGAAGGTTTAAATAAACCAAATGATTTGATAAATGAGGTTTAATGACTCCATATACTCTTGAAAAGAAAATGGAATAAGTTAAAAGGAATATATCTAAGAAAGATGTTTTATAATAGGTGAAGTAATCGATTGATGATTGATAATCATGTATGAACTTAACACTTTTAATCGATAATTTGCTTGGAAGGAACCGGTCAGATTTGGGTGATTCCTATCCAAAAACCACTTTGAACCAATGTATACGTTCGAAAGTGAAGATATGTTGAAGATGGTGATTATTGAAGACCGTGGATCTTCATATTGTGAGGACTGCTTGTTGACTTGCTCTGAGTTGCTCCCATTATAGAGTTATTTATAGCAGTGGTCGTATCATTATGGAGATGTTTCGGAGTGCAAGGGCTTCTCGCCTAGTAATGGCCAAGGAAAGTGCCTTCGGTTTCATTCAGTCCTAGAACGAACTTGTATGGATGAATGTCTAACATTACATTTCTGAGGCACAACGTTTGACTTTTACAAATGTACATCTGCTTGGTGGCGGAGAAGGAAACTTCTCTTAGCTTAACAACCTTCTTTGAGACTTACGAACTCAGAGGTTGTATGCCTGTGGTAGTCAAATGGTGATCAAAGGAATGGCAGTGTGACATTCAAAGTGAAACTTGTTATGATCTAAAGCACGACTTTGTGAAAAACAAAGCATGGCTTTGAAGAAATTGAGCGTAGCCTCACTTGCCTCATATCCCAGAAGATGATATAGGATACTATATGGTCTGACAGACACATACTTGGAATAAGTGAGTATGTAAGGTGGTGTCCAAAACGTTGGGCCCTTTAGGGGATATGTCCCTCAAGACATTTATTGCTCCATTTCGATAATGTGGTTAGCTTGAGAAAAGCATGGAACTACCGATTATCAGTGGTAGCAAAGCAAGTACAGTTCCAAGTGACTAGTTTGAGAAAAGCGATTAAGGCATCGTGAGAACTATGTTTGTTATGCGTGGATCGAAGAAAAGGCCACTAATTCCCTATCATGTTGGAAATTCAATCCTAATACGAGATTTATGGTTTTGATTATAGTCCCAAGATAGCTGTAATGGCTTGCAAACATTGCAGCTACCATTTTTTATATCATATTTTCCATTTGGTATATTCCATTGACCTAGTCTGGATATATTATCTTAGATTTTGCATAAGTTTATTTGAAAAGTGTTTTCAAAAGAATGTCATTAAAAATAATATCGAGTGTACCTTGGTATAAAATGTTTTAGTTCTCATAAGGTAGAACCCCGTTCGTATTTATGTGTGGGCATGGTCTTATAAGATACCTTTCTTTTCAAAGGTTTTGATAACATCGTCATGATATATGCATTTTAATTTTCGAGTATCTCATTCTGGTTTATCAAGCTTGATCCCGGTTGTAACAACCTGCATATTTTACGATTGTATATTATAATGTTTTATTTAAATATAGCATCATTAGTCGGATTAAAGTTCGAAATGCTACTTTTTGTAAACTGTTGAATTAGGACTCGAGACCACTTCCATTAAGTCCAAAATGGCATTTGTGATCTTTTTGAGTATAAACATCGATATGTTTGGTGTTGACTAGAATTTTGCTATTTTTCTATTGGGCTTTGGGTTTGGGTTTCAGCCCACTCACTCATCTAATACCCTAACTTCCTCATTCTTCATTCATTCAATCCATTTTCCTAACATGCTCAAGCTAAAGGAATGAATGGGGGAAAGAAAAGGAAACTAAAATTCCTAAAAATTAGCTTATTAGGAAATTCTAGATTCAAGCTCCAAAATCAAAGAGAAGCTTAGGTAAGCATCATCTTCATCTTCTCCATCTCAATTCCTCTTCAATTTCAGAAATTTTCTTTAACCTAACTTAGGGAATTATTACTTATAATCTTAGATTGGAGTTTATAGAGTCGAAGTTGAAGAGTGGATTGATCTTTTCTTTGTTTGTGAGCTTCTCCTTCATTGCTTTTGGGTTTAAAGGTGAGTTCCTGAACTCACATCTATGTATATACCTTTGATAGTTGTTAGGTATGAATTCCTAACACCTATTTCATATTCATTTTCTTTGAATCGAATTGGATTGGTGAATTTTCTAATTTTTGATATTTTGAAGTCAAAATCTATAAAAAATCCTACATTGGATATTTTTACATGTTTTTTGGAGTGTATTGAAGAGCCTATAGGGTTGGGTTGTCGCTTGGCATAAATCCCTAGACATCGTCGCTCACTCGATAGCCTTCGAGACAAATTGGCCATCAATGGCCAAGGCAGATTCTTGCCCTGAGCTTCAGCTCAGACGTCTGGTGTTAAGGTCAGACATCTAGAGCCACGGGAATAAAATTCCAGACCATCAGCTCAGACGTCTAAGCTTGCTTCCCAGATGACTGGGCGATCTGGAGTAAAATTTCTAGTCTTTCAGCTCAGACGTCTGGGAGAACCACCAGACATCTGGTGCTGCTAATTTCATCCATCTTGCTTGTTTTTGATGGGTTTCCATTTATATCAATTTTTGGTTGATCTGATTGATCGTCATCATTTATTATCGACTTTAATGACCTCTTTCTAGATTTTTGGGAATATCCATTTGATGGATTTGATATCGATTTTTATGGATTTGATTCACGTCAACGAATGTGAACTTTGGGTGATCGATTGTTTTTACAATCGTTTTCTATGATTTCTCACTTTAAAATACAAAGGTTTCTATACTAGTAGTAAATATTCAAATTCTTTCACAAAATGATTTCAGCATTACTTTCAATATAAAGCTCGTTTTCAAAACCGTCTTCCATTCTATTAGTATATACAAACCTTTTCCTCATTCGCATGAGAAATCTAATTAAATGACTTAGAAAAGCAAGTGATATGAAACACTTGTGTTTTCTTTGTCGATTAATTCTTGGACTTGTTCGATTGGAATCTTGACAATTTTCGAGTGGAAATCTACATTTTATTCGCAAATATTTAAGTTAAGCCAGTGGTTATGGGACATGAAGCTAAACTCATTTATTTACTAGCTTAGTGTAATTCACACTTCTTATTGATCAATGGTGATCATTTTATGATTTAGACTAGCGATGTACGATGTCTCTGTCCCCGTGGGGGATAGTACCCCGTTATGTTGAGCTTTGTCTCTCTTTGTCCACGTAGGGGACTATACCTCGATTTTATGGAGCTTCGTCTCATTTTTATGGGCTAATGACTCATGATCTTTTGACCGTTCTTTGGAGTTTCGACTCATTCTTATGGGCTAGCGACCCATGTTCTTTTATGGAATTCGGTTCATTGGGCATACCGTTATTGTACTACGTCGTTGTTCTGGCTTATCAGGTTCATCGGACGTACTGTTATTGTACTACGTCATTGTTCCAAATTATTTGAGTTTTAGGTTCCTCGGGCGTACCGATATTGTACTACGTCGTTGCATTGGCCTATGGTTAGCGACCATGGGATAGCATCTCGTTTGTGATACACGTGTTGGCGAGTTTTCATGCTTCTGTTTGTGATGGGCCTCCACCTTTGTGATTTCTGGATTTCTAATTGATGATTTCTGAAATTTGCGTTTCACCAATTTTTGCGATTGGCATTGATATGTTTGTCAATATTTTTGGTTTGGTGAATAAAATAAATAATATGACATTCTTTTTTGTGTTTGAGATTTTGAGATATCTTATGATTTTTATTGTTATCTAATGTATACTTGTCACAGTATGACATTATTATTATCATACGTTTTTTTCATATCTCTTATCCTATCTCATTTTTTATGATATTTATAGCTGGACTGATTTGTTTACTATTTTCTCTTAAATAATACTTGGGTCAGACCATATTTCTGGTGCTTTAACTTGACTTCTTATCAGGGTCTGTCGTCTGACTTTTGGCTAACTACTTGAATAGTAGTTTTTGTTTTATACATTCGAGATAGAGACTCCTTGATGTATACATATTCTTTTATCTAACACTTGTACCTATTCTTTTGTGATGTAGTGGATCTTATATGATAACTACTTTGATGTACACTTTTATATGTTATATTCTTTTCTGTTTCTGCCCTAGTGATATGAATATCTGTGACTGATTTTGAGTTATGCTTATTTTATATTTATTTCCGAAGACCACATAGCCACTGTGTAATATCTTTGAATTTGTATCGGTATATCGGATTTCCTCTTATATTTTATCTAGCATATCGGTACTCGCATAAAGCAATCACACAGGTGGTTGCTCCTCAACAGCCTTATTCTTCGTGCTAGTTGACGGCATTACTCTGTAGTGTCCTTGGCTGGTGTGAGTATAGAGGTGGGGTGTCACATCTTGGTATCAGAGCCAAACTTTGGAATAATATATAATATTATAGCAAGGATTATCATCCTAAGCCTCTCTTAGGAATCATGCCTTAGGATTTAAGTTGAGTCATTGGACCCGTTCTATCCTATTTTCTTTTATGATGCATTGTTTTATCTATCATGATTTTTCGATATTCGTTTTGAGAATAACCTTTTTCCTCTTCTTTCTTTCTTTTTTAAAGAAGAGAAATGGTTAGACCTGGCCTTCCCAGCGCCTGTCAACCCAGTGCTACTCCTCAGGATGGAGTATTTATGTCTGCCCAGCAACTTTTAGATCTTGTAAAGAATGCTTAAGCTGTCGGACCAATTCCAGAGCCTGCTCTCCTAAATCAGGGTTTGGACGCTTGTGCAGTGACTATACCAATTTAGGTGGAAGGCTATTTAAGGGTTCCGAAAACATTATAAAAGTCCAAGCTTGGCTTAGATCGTGCGACCGCAACTTTTCTCTCATGAATCTTGTTGATCTCCATCGAATCCAAGTGGCCTCTAGCATGCTCCAAGAAAGAGCAATAGATTGGTATGAGCTTTTGGTTTCTAAGATTATCGAAGCAGATCTTACTTGGGAGCAATTCTGGGAAAGATTCGAATTGAAATTTGTGCCGAAAGCTGAAAAGGTAACTTTAGCTTGGCGCTTTATTGACCTTGTTCAAGATGAATCTTCTGTGACAGACTATGTTGCATCTTTTGAATCTCTCTCTAAATATGGGGTCGAGTATATTAATACCCCATTGAAAAAAATCATAGGTTTATTTATGGGTTGAATAAGAACTTCAAAAAGCCATTATTTTTGAAATTAGAAGTTTCTTTCGATCAGCTTGTTGATATCGCTCTTCGACTCGAAGAGGCCGATAAAGAAGGTGCTGTTGAAGTTGTGGTGCCAAATAGAACTTCAAAAACAACAAGAAGAGGCCGATTAAGTTCAAAGGCCCTTATCCCAATAAGAAAAGGAAGTAAGAAAATTCGGTAGCAAAGACTCCTACCCCTAATCGTGGAGATTGCTACAATTGTGATGTTAAGGATCATTATACAAATAGGTGCCCGAAACCTCTTTATTGTCGTTATTGCAAAAGTTCGGGTCATCTTTTATCTTCATGTCTTAAACTTCAAGGCAAGAAGGAGGGAAAACTAAATGTTGTGCAAGCGCCTAATAACACTTCCCTTGGTCAAGGTATTTCTCATTCTATCCTTGATGGCATTATTATGTTTCATGGTCATCCTATTAGTGTACTTTTTGATATGGGAGCATCTCACTCTTTTATATCAAAAGAACTTGTCGATACTTTGTATTTAAATGTTATGTGCTTGATGACTTCTTTGAGAATTGCGAATCCGGTTGGTGGATCAACAACACTCAGTTTGCTTTATAAAAGATGTCGAGATTATTTTATATGATTATTCTTTCCGATCTGATTTGCATGTTATGCATTATTTAGGCTTCGGAATGATTTTGGGAATGGATTGCCCTAATCGTTATGAAGGCCATATCCTATGTCCTGAGAGAACTATTTATCTTCGACATCCTTAATCTGTTAAGCAGATTTCTATTGTTCTTAAAGATTTAGATTCTAATTCGGTGGCATCCTTATATTCTCTAAACCTTCATGATGATAATAATGATGATGAGGAAGTTGTCATTTCCCTCATTCACGTTGTTCGTGAATTTTCCAACATATTTAAGCCCTTTTTGGATTACCCCCTAAGCTAGCAATTGAGTTAAGAATTAATTTGAACCCTGGAGCTCTACCTATCACTCATCCTCCTTATCATATATCCAATAAGGAAGATGAAGAGATGCGTAAACAATTGTCTGAATTGAAAGCGAAGCAGTTTATTCGTTCTAGTTGCTCTCCTTAGGGAGCTTTAGCTATCTTTGTGAAGAAATCTGATGGTACACTTAGGCTTTGCATTGACACCGCAAGATTAATGATCTTACCATTAAGAATAGATATCCTTTAACTTGGATTGTTGATCTATTCGATCAACTTAGTAGTGCTAGAGTTTTTCGCAGTTAGACTTAGCGATTGGTTTTCATCAGCTTCGCATTACAGAGGATACAATTCCTTTAACATCGTTTCATGCTCGTTATGAGTCTTATGAATGGCTTGTTATGCCATTTGGTTTAACAAAAGCTCCAGCTTATTTCGTTGACCTTATGAATCGAGTTTTCAAAGATTTTCTCGATCGATTTGTTCTCGTCTTTATACATGATATTCTTGTTTATTCTAAAATCGAGGAAGAGCATGAAAAACATCTTCAAATTATATCAGAAACTTTTAGGAGCAACCAATTTAAAGCAAAATTTTCCAAGTGCCACTTTTGGCAAACTCGTGTGAAATTTCTCAGACGTATTATTTCTGAATCCGAAATTTCCGTGGATCCTTCAAAGATTGAAGCGATTTAAAATTGAAATAGACTGGAGAGTGTGACGGAAATCCATAGTTTCCTTGGATTGGCGGGCTATCACCGTCGGTTCATAAAAGACTTTTCTAAAATTTCCGTGCCTCTTACTAGTTTGACAAAGTAGGGAGTTAAGTACATTTGGTCAAACAAATGTGAAGCTTATTTTTAAAAATTAAAAGAACTTCTTTCCGATGCTCATATTCTTGCGATTCCTGAAGGGAACCAAGACTTTATTATTTATACCGATGCTAGTCATGTTGGTTTGGGAGCCATTCTCATGCAAAGGGAACATGTTATCGCTTATGCTTCTAGGCAATTAGAGTCTGCCGAGACTAGATATGCCACTCATGATTTAGAGCTCGTTGTTATTGTTTTCACCCGTAGAATTTGGCGTCATTATATTTTGGGGGAGAAATTTATTCTCTACACCGATCGTTAATCTTTGAAGTATTTATTTTTTCATAAGGAACTTAATTTGCATCAACAACGTTGGCTATAGTTCCTCGCATCTTATGACCTTGATATTCTTTGTACTCCCGGAATGGGAAATCGTGTTGCCGATGCCCTTAGTCGTAAACAACAAGCGGTTGTTTCTATGATGATATCCGAATGGAATGATCTCGAGACTTTGTCGACTTGTGAAATTCGAGATCGTGAATCTGATTCATGTTCATCTCTTATCCTATGTAGCCTTGAGGCTCATCCGTCTCTTTTAGACCACATTCTTGATGCTCAGAAGCATGATCCTGAATTGGATCATCTTAGCCAAAGTTGTCGGGATAGTAATATTGATGGTTTTAAAGACTTTGAAATCGATGCTCGTGGCGGCATTCAAAAATTTGGTAGACTTATCGTGCCAAATATTAGTGATCTTCGTAAAGGCATTTTAGAAGATTCTCATCGTTCTAAATTTACCATCCATCTTGGTAGTAGTAAAACGTACGTGGATATGAAGCGACTTTATTATTGGGATGGAATGAAATCTGATATTACTAACTTCATTAAGCATTGCATGACTTGTCAACTCGTTAAGGCCAAGCGTCAAAGGCCCGGTGGGTTGTTGCAGCCTTTGGATATTCCTTTTTGGAAGTAGGATCAAGTCTCCATGGACTTTATTGACGATCTTCCCTATTCTCGTTCGGGGCATGACAGTTATGGGTGATTGTAGATAGACTATAAAAATCCATTCGTTTTATTCCCGTTCGATCCAATCGGACCGTACCTCTTTTGGCCAAACTCTATGTTAAAGAAATTGTTAAATTGCATGGAGTTCCTACTTCTATTATTAGTGATCGTGATCCATTTTTTACTAGTGGATTTTGGAAGAGTCTTCAAAAAGCTTTGGGAACGAAGCTTAATTTTAGCACCGCTTATCATCCTTAGTCCAATGGACAAACCAAGCGTGTGAATCAAACTCTTGAAAGATCTTCTTCGGGCATGTGTTCTTGATTTTGGTGGAAGTTGGGAAGATCAAATTCCTCTTGTTGAGTTTTCCTATAATAATAGCTTCCAATCTAGTATAGGTATGGCACCTTTCGAGGCACTTTGTGGAAGGCCATGCCGATCTCCTTCTTGTTGGCTTGAGGCTGGTGAGAAGCTGGTTTTAGGTCCAGATTTTATTCGTGATTCCATAGAAATAATTGACCTTATTCGTTATAGGATTAAAGAAGCTCAAAGTAGACAAAAATCCTATGTCGATACCCGAAGAAGGAATTTAGAATTTTCTATGGAAGATTTGGTGTTTATTCGTGTTTCACCTATGAAGGGTGTTGTGCGTTTCCGTCGATTGGAAAAATTAGCACCTCGGTATATTGGTCCATTTCTCATCACCGAACGCATTGGTTTTGTGGCTTATCGCCTTTTATTACCGGCTTAATTTTTTGCTATTCATAACGTTTACCACGTCTCTCAACTACGAAAATTCCTTAGGGATTCCGATTCTATTCTTGAGCCTGAGGTTATTGAAGAAATTAAAGTTTCACCTAATTTGACGTATGAGCAACATCCTATTCGTATCATTGCTACGGAGGTTAAGAGCCTTCGAAATAAAGATGTTCCACTTGTGAAAGTTCGATGGTCCTCAAATACAAAGGATTGTTCTTGGGAATCCAGAGAATTCATCGAGCGAACACATCCGAACATACTCTCTTGTGCTCTTTACGGTAAACTTCTCATTTCATATTTTCTTTTGTGTTGATATGCTTCATGGTTGTTACTCTTTATTTTCTTCTTAAGTATTGCAAGGATGCAATTTATTTAAGAAGGGGAGTCTGCAATAACCCGCATATTTTACGATTGTATATTTAAATATTTTATTTAAATATAACATCGTTGGTCGGATTAAAGTCCAAAATGCTACTTTTCGTAAACAGTCGAATTAGGACTCGAGACCACTTTCATTGAGTCTAAAATGGCATTTGCGACCTTTTTGAGTATATACAGCGATATGTTTGGAGTGGACTAGAATTTTTCTATTTTTCTATTGGGCTATGGGTTTGGATTTCGGCCCACTCACTCATCTAATACCCTTACTTCCTCAATCTTTATTCTTCAATCTATTTTCCTAACACTCTCAAGCTAAAGGAAAGAATGGGGGAAAGAAGAGGAAACTAAAATTCCTAAACCCTAGCTTACTAGGAAATTCTAGATTCAAGCTCTAAAATCAAAGAGAAGCTTAGGTAAACATCCTCTTCATCTTCTCCATCTCAATTCCTCTTCAATTTCATAAATTTCCTATAACCTAACTTAGGAAATTATTGCTTATAATCTTTGATTGGAGTTTCTAAAGTTGAAGTTGAAGAGTGGATTGATCTTTCCTTTGTTTGTGAGCTTCTCATTCATTGTTTTTGGGTTTAAAGGTGAGTTCTTGTACTCACATCTATGTCTATACCTTTGATAGTTGTTAGGTATGAATTCCTAACACATATTCTATGTTCATTTGCTTTGAATCGAATTGGATTGGTGAATTTTCTAATTTTTGGCATTTTGAAGTCAAAATTTATGAAAAATCCTACATTGGATGTTTTGACATGTTGTTTGGAGTGAATTAAAGAGTCTATAGGGTTGCGTTGTCGCTTGGCATAAATCCCTAGCCATAGCCTCTCGCTCGATAGCTTTCGAGACAAATTGGCCATCAATAGCCAAGGCAGATTCTTGCCCTGAGCTTCAGCTCAAACATCTTGTATTAAGATCAGACGTCTGGAGCTACGCGAATAAAATTCCAGACCATCAGCTCAGACGTCTGAGCTTACTTCCTGAACGTCTGGATGATATAGAATAAAATTTCCAGTCTTTCAGCTCAGACGTCTGGGGGAACCACCAAACGTCTAGTGCTGCTAATTTCAGCCATCTTGCTTGTTTTTGATGGGTTTCCATTTATATCGATTTTTGGTTGATCCGGTTGATCGCCATCGTTTATTATTTACTTTGATGACCTTTACTAGATTTTTGGGACTATCCATTTGATGGATTTGATATCGATTTTTATGGATTTCATTCACGTCATCGAATGTGAACTTTGGGTGATCGATTGTTTTTACAATCATTTTCTGTGATTTATCACTTTAAAATACAGAGGTTTCTATACAGTAGTAAATATTCAAACCCTCTCACAAAACGATTTCAGTGTTACTTTCAATATAAATCTCATTTTCAAAACCGTCTTCCAATCTATTAGTATATACAAACCTTTACCTCATTCGTATGAGAAATCTAATTAAACGACTTAGCATAATAAGTGGTATGAAACGCTTGCGTTTTCTTCGTCGATTAAATCTTGGATTTGTTCGGTGGAAATCTTGTGACAATTTTCGAGTGGAAATCTACGATTTGTTCGTAAATATTTAAGTTAAGCCAGTGGTC
Organism: Allium cepa; assembly: GCA_030765085.1. NCBI lineage: Eukaryota > Viridiplantae > Streptophyta > Magnoliopsida > Asparagales > Amaryllidaceae > Allium > Allium cepa. The sequence continues at coordinate 243,729,097 of CM060944.1, forward strand.
ATGGGACATGAAGCTAAACTCATTTGTTTACTAGCTTAGTGTAATTCACACTTCTTACTGATAAGTGGTGATCATTTTATGGTTTAGACTAGCGATGTGCGATGTCTCTTTGTCCGCGTGGGGGACAGTGCCCTGTTATGTTGAGCTTTGTTTCTCTTTGTCCACGTGGGGGACTATACCTCGATTTTATGGAGCTTCGCCTCATTTTATGGTCTAACGACCCATTGTCTTTTGACCATTCTTTGGAGTTTTCACTCATTCTTATGGGCTAGCGACCCATGTTCTTTTATGGAATTCGGTTCATCGGGCGTACTGTTATTGTACTACGTCGTTATTCCGGCTTATCAGGTTCATCGGGCGTACCATTATTGTACTACGTTGTTGTTCTGAATTATTTGAGTTTCAGGTTCCTCGGGCATATCAATATTGTACTACATCGTTTCACTGGTTCTATGGTTAGCGACCACGGGATAGCGTCCCGTTTGTGATACACGTGTTGGCGAGTTTTCATGCTCCCGTTTGTGAAAGGCCTACCCCTTTGTGATTTCTGGATTTCTAATTGATGATTTCTGGAAATTGTGTTTCACCAATTTTTGCGATTGGCATTGATATGTTTGTAAATATTTGTTGTTTGGTGAACGAAATAAAGAATATGACATTCTTTTTGTTGTTTGAGATTTCTAAGGTATTGTATGATTTTTATTGTTTTCTATTGTATACTTGTCACAATATGGCATTATTGTTGTCACACGTTTTTGTCTTATCTCTTATCCTATCTCATTTTATATGATATTTATAGCTGGACCGATCCGTTTATTATTTTCTTCTTAAATGATACTTGGGTCAGACCGAGGTATTCCAGGTGCTTCAACTTGACTTCTTAGCTGGGTCCGTCATCTGACATTTGGCTAACTATTTAGCTAGTAGTTTTTGTTTTATACATTCAAGATAGGGACTCCTTGATGTATAAATATTCTTTTGTCTAGCACTTGTAACTATTCTTTGGTGATGCAGTGGATCATATATGACCACTACTTTGATGTACACTTTTATGTGTTATATTCATATCTGTTTCCACCTTAGTGATATGAATATCTGTGAATGATTTTGAGTTACGCTTATTTTATATTTGTTTTCGAAGACCACATAGCCACTGTGTAGTAGCGTTGATTTTGTATCGGTATGTCAGATTTCCTCTTGATATTTTATTTGGCATATCGGTACTCGCACAAAGCAATTACACGGATGGTCGCTCCTCAGCAGCCTTATTCTTATGCTAGTTGACAGCATTACTCCGTAGTATCCTTGGCTAGTATGAGTATGGAGGTGGGGCGTCACATGGGTATTTTTAATATTCGGATCATATCCAAGTAGTTTTAGGTTTAGTTGAAGACGGTTGGAGTTTCCAGAGGAGAGCTAGAAATCTTCATCATCGTATAGACGTATTCTATTATCAGCTACATCTATTTCATTTGTTATGTTGTTTTCAGCATTTATAAGGACATGGGATTATAACAGTCCAGGCTGAATCTAGGTTAGCCTTTGATATTGTATTTTAAAATTTTCCGCTGTAAAGATTATTAATGAAATAACATATGTTATTCCATTCGTGTGAGATTCTATTCTGTCTTTATTTTCTTTCTACCCTTAATGAACCGTATTTTATGCAATTTGAGTTAGACATGTGTGGTTTATTATCGATTCAAAGGGTATGGAAAATAGGCCATTACATTTGGTATCGGAGCTGAAGGTTAAGCGAGAACCTTGGCTTTGGTGGGGTAAAGACTCATTGGGGATAGGCTTAGTAATACTCTAGGATGAGTGACTCATTAGAGATAGGTTTAGTAACATCCTAGAATGAATTTGAGTATATTATATATGAGCACGTATTTGTTATTGGATATAAATATGTTTTGTGTTGATTAATCTGTTGAGTAGTATATGGATTCCAATCGATGCATGAGAGCTCTATGTAATCGAAAGGGATTCCTAAACACTTAAACACGGTGAATCGACACACTAATTTTGAAAAAGTTGGTAAATGAAATAATTTTACCTTTGATTATATTTTGAATATAAAGTATATATTTTGGAAAGTTGTATAGTTAGAAATCAGGATTAGTGAAATTTAAATATGAACATCTTGTGATTAGAATTTCACAGTTTCACTATAAGATGTTTTAAGATAATTAAGATCCTTAATATATAGTCCATAATAATTAAGAAATGATAATTTTAAGTTACTATCATAAATTGATCAATCGTTTGATTTAAAAGTTTAAGTACAAATACCTTGTGAATTAAGTTTCACAATTTGACTATAAGGTATTCGATAATAAGATTTGTTTAAGGAATGAACATATAAAATAATGTATTTATATAATAGAAAATGGTTGTTTAAAAAGATAAATACAAAAGGAATGAGAAATTAATTTCGAGTAAAAGAATTGAGGTAATTTAAATGAAGTTAATTAATATAAGATAAAATGAATTTATAAAATAGGTTTTATAAAGTAATCTATAAAGGATTTTGAAAATGGTATTATTTCATATAAAAAGAGGTATTTTATTACAACTAATTCGACTGGCTTGAAAATAAACTAAAAATGGGCAAGAGATGTGTTCGGATGGTAAGCACTTCTCTTAAGTATTACTCTTCTTGTTAAGAGGATATATGATACTATTGGTAGTAACCAGTTCCTTGGATTGTTTTGGAGTTACTCGATCTATATACTTTTTCTAAGTTAAATAATGATGTGAATCATTGATTATAATCTTTATAAAAGTGTTTGAGCTAAATATAAATTGGGATCGCTAATTGCTAAAATAAAGAGGAATTTTCGACGATTTTGGACAGTCGAAAATTTTCGAATCATGCCTAACTCAAAGCTAAGAAATTGATAAAAGATTGTGAAATGCTTTGAGTGAATGAAATAAGATAAGGATAATCTATAAATCTGATTTATAAAGAAAGGAAAAAATTTATAATAAAGATAAATTATCTTTTGAGTGAAAAATATTTCTTTAGAATATTTTCCTTCAATAAAAATATTTGGAAATAAATAATTGAAGGCATTATATAAAGAAGCACCTTTATAAAATGTTTAAAATTAAGATAAAAGTTTTAAAAAGTTTCTAAAAGTTAATAAATATATATTATATGTAGATCATTTCATTGCATAAATTTTGATCTAAAATTTGAGTTCTGAACTATGAGGTGTTTTACAGTGGTCTGAAAAAGGATTTATCACTTGATTCTTGATGACGAACACTGATGAGGATTTTTGGTTAGGTACTTGAGTTTTCTATCATAGTTGAGAACTTTGCAAGGAAAGCAAAGATTCTAATCTAGAAGTCTGATCAGAGTCCGCACTAGAATATTGGGGGATCGATACTAATTCGAAAATAAAGTTGTGTACTCGAATAGGAGATCAAATAAAATATTTCATACAGATAATCTATGTATATTATATGGAATTAAGTTTAAAGATAAATGTTTTAGGAAAACTTTTGTTTTGTGTAATTACGAGGACGAAATTCTTTTAAGTATGGAAGTATGTAACGATCCAAAATTTGACTAACTTAAAGTATACGATTTAAAGTGATTTTAAATATAAAATAGTTAAGCTTCTATGATTCAAACAATATTATGTAGGATTTGGAAAGAGAAGTATATACAAAAATAGTAACCTTTACCTATATCGACAAAAGTGATAAAATGCTGATTTCAGAAAAGTAAATTTCAATGGTTAAATAAACTATTTTAATTTATTTTTAAGTGCTTATATTTTTAAATAACATTACAAAAATTTATTTTTAAATTTTGTTTACATAAATAAATAGTTTAACTAAAACTTCAAAATGTGACCGTAAAACATTTTGTCGAAAATCAACGTTTTATCAACTAAGAGTTGTCGCAACGTTGTTGCACCTTTATCTTCTTATATGGGAACATAAATTTAAATAGTGAAAGTATTAATAAATTCACTAATCAAGTTCACTTTTACTAAATAAGATTAGAAAATTCTAGAATGTCATTAAGAAAAGTAAGTTTTAGAAAAGTCCAAACTAAACATCAAATCCAAATCACCTCAAAATCCAACAAAGTTTTTACTTTTCTTTACTTAATCTTTAAGTGAATAAGAAATAAAGTAGGAAGTGAAAGAATGATGTTAAGTGTTGAAAAAGTGGAGTTTTAGGTTGATGTAAGGTTAGTTTGGTAATTTGGTAAGAGATTATTTTGGTAAATTACCACTTCTATCTTTTTCTATAAATACCCACCTCCTCCTTCACTTTCATTCACGTTTCTTCTTCTTCCTCTCCTCTTTAATGGCTTCCATGTCATATAAAAAAATTATAAAGATGTTAAAATATTTACAAAATATTCAAATAAAATCGATATCCATTCTCTTCAAAATCAAACTCTTCTTTTTCATATTTTACCTCTTCTTCTCATGGACATAACTTTCTCAAAACTAATCCAAATCAATTTTTTTTTTCCAAACTTAATAGAATTGAGTTGGAAACAACTTTAATTTATACCATTTCTTCAAAATCTAAGCGTTACTATGGAAAAATTTCAATTCTTTCAAAGCCATTTCGGCCCAGATTTTATGGCCAAAAAACCTCCATTTTTTATTATCATAACTTCCACAAAATTAATCCAAATTAAGAAATTTTTATTTAAAATGATACGAAATTCTGGTGGCTACAACTTTTATGTTGAGCACTTTTTCCATTTTTGAGGTTTGCTATGCCTGAAACTCAATTATTTGAAATGCATTTAGGCTACATTTTTGTCAATCTAACAATACCTCTTCTTCATTCTATCATATCTCCCTCAAAACAACTTGGATGCAAATAATTGTTTTTTTCAATTCAAGAGAAAAGAATTTTCAACAAATTTTCACTTTTCCAAATTAGGAGATTTATAGGGCTTAAAATTAGATATAAGATAACCTATTTTTCAGATCAAAATCTTGGAAATTCAAGTTCAAAGCTCTAGCGCTTCTTCTCTATCCTTTCGGCCAACCTCCATCTCAAGCCTCGACTAAGCTATTGAAAGGGAGAGGGTGTTTTTTACCTAGTTTTCAATGGATTAGGAAGTAGTTAGTGAAGTGTTGGTTGATTAGAATGTTGGTAGGAAGTTTATCGCATTGGTTTATAGTGAGAAACTCTATTTAATATATATATATATATATGTTTGATGTTGTCCTATGATTGCTATGAATGCTTATATATGCTTTGATAATCAAGTAATGATTGTTTGATATGATTGTTAAATTATTTTAGCAAGTCACGTTTAAAACACGTCGATAAGCACAAAGGAAATCTCTTTCCTTTTGAAAATGAAATGGTGTGTATGGAATGCTTAAACCTTTTGGAAATATTTTTAAAATGAGTTAGAAATGTTTTATAAACATTTAAATATGTTTGAAGAAATAAAGAAAGAAAATCAAGATTTCATTAACTAGAGTTTGAAATATGTCCAAAACAATTTTCTAAAAACATCGCGGTTTTGTAGTTTGAAATCCAAAAAGGGATTTCTTTAAAAATGATATTTTTAAATGTTTTAAAAACATGAAATGAATTCTAAAAGTCTTTTAAAATGTTTTAAAAGACATTTAAGTCGAAAAGACGAATTTCTAAATGATATATAAGTCGTTTTGAAGCATATAACTATCACAACCATGTTTTGGAGATTGCCTTTCAATATTGAATTATAATGAAAATTATAATTTAATATTATAAATCCAATTAAAATTGGAGAAATTAAATTGTTCATTTAGAATAAATAGTGGATTTTTGTATTTTCCATGCTTTATTCTTTTTTGTTTGGAGTGATAATAAATGGATTACGGACTTTAAATAATGAAAATGACTTCATTTTAGAGAAAATACAATGATTATATTAATTATTGTCCATTTTCTTCTTTTAACAATTTTTAAAAGAAGTATATAATTTTTAAAGATGGTTTATTGAAATAAAAGGTGGAAATTGGGTTAAAAATAAGTTTTGGCTATAAATAATGTTTTGAAATGGTTAGAAATGTTTTTATAAGTGATAAAATAAATTTGGTTGAATTTTAGGAGTTAAAAACATGGTTCTATTCATTTATTTGAGTAAATAGTGCATTTATGTTAAATAAAGGAATTTAATAATAAAAATATTTTAAAAATAAAAATTAATTTTTTATATGATAGAAAATGTTTTATTTTTATGTAAACAAGTTTTCATTTCCTGTGGAAATTCATTGATTCTTTATTGTTTGAAAGCTGATGTTTTCTACTATCTGCATACTAATTTTTAGTTCAATCATAGGTCGTTTAGCCGTCTGTTTCATGCCTGAAATTTGAACTCAGGGAAGATTTCAGACCAGGGTATTATTTTGCCTGTGCATTTTTATGTTGTTTCCGTCCGACTTTTGACTTTTACTTTGTGTTTTTGTGATATTTATGAAATGTTTTGAGGGTATGATACCTATCAATAGGCTAGCCTAGTTTTGATGAATTTGAAATTCAAATTTGAATTCAATTTGAATGACGGTTTGTGCGATTTGTTTGATTTCAAGCATGGATTTTTCCAAACAATTTCGAATTAATTTTTAAAATAAATTGGCATTTAAAATAATTATTATATAATATTTTTAAATTATTTTAAGCTATAAATTCTATTTATTCTTTATAATAAGGGAATTTTCAAATATTGTCTTCAATATTGATTTCGAAAAATGGTTTTGAAAGCTTGTTTCCTCAAATAAATTATTTTATACATAAAACACACGTTTTTGCACTATTCGAGCGAATGAGAATTAGACGATTTGATAAAACATGTGGTATGGACGCATGGTCTACCATATCGGTTAATTCTCGACTGTCCGTTTGATCGTTTTGACCTTTGGGTCAAGTTTACCGATGAGACGAGGTAAACATTTTACTACTTTAAGTGTGGAATTTACTAGCGGTTGGTAAATCGTTTAGTGCGAATGTGTGGTATGGGACACACGTTAACACTGTTCGGGTTCCTATCTGAAAGTCTGTGACACATTTGTCTAAGAGACGTATTTTCCAGTACTGGACCTTCAGGTCATTAGTCCTTCAGAATGTTTGTCTAAGAGACGTATTAGTCCATTGTGATGTATTTATCATTCGGGATTCTTGTCTAAGAGACGTATTTGTCCTTCGGGATATTGTCCTTCGACGCGTTTGTCTAAGAGACGTGATGCCTTATTTGAGAGAGAGCAGTACTTAGCAGGCTTCGGCCATAAGCACGTGCAAATTTTTAAGATGTTTTCATTGATGTTTGTGATTTCCCAATTGTATCGCCTTTTTATTATTGGCCATTCAAGTAGTTTGGTATATTATATATATTCGGCGATTACCTTATGGGTATTTGAACTCTTGTGAGTTCTATCTTTGAGATTTGAGTTACCTGCATGGGCGTTCTATTACGATTACCAATATGGCTTATACTTAAGATTTTAATCTTCTATTTGGAGATATCTTTGCCTTATGGCATATTTGGAGATGGTGATTTCTTTGAGTTTCTTTTGAGTTTGCTGATATGGCGGGTTTGGGATTTCTCCTCTTTGCGGTTATGTTTTTCTCCAAAATCATGTTTGATGTTTTGTGATACGCCGATGAGATGATGCATGCTTTTATTATGAGATTTTTTATGAAGTTTTACCGCCTTTGAGTTGCATTCATATTTAGTGATATCCTTATATCACTTGAAATTACATACCTACTTACTTTTGCCTTGTGAAGTAACCATATACCCTTGAATTATTTCTTATCATTTGAGAAGATTATATCCTTACCTTATACTTTTATTGTCGTTTATCCTCTTAAACTAATTTGTGTAGTTAGATTGACCCATGTATTTTATACTTGGGTCAGACCGAGGTGTTTCAGGTTGGTACATTTGGACTTAGCCTATTCTGCTTCCAGATGGACTATTCTGCTAGCTCTTTTTGATATAGGTTTTTGTGTAGTCCTTTTATTGCTACTTTCAAATGTATATTCTTTTGACTCGTGTTTGTATTGTGGTCATCATACCGCATATGTGATATATCATTTTGAACACTCTATGATGTATCTACATATGTACACACACACACACACACACACAGATATATATATATGATTATCTCATGTTTTGTGATGTGTTTGCTTTTGATTTGTTGTATATTGTTCTGATAGATCCTGTAGCCACCGATGTCTTTATGTTAAGTATTTATTAGATATGTCGATCCATATGGGAGAAAAAAATCATTTGTTGACGTATTCAATAGATATTTAAGACAAGGTTATAGATGGTCGCTCCAAACAAGCCCTATTCTCCGCATTAGCATACAGTATTATCTAGTAATACTATTTGTTGATGTAGGCCTTGAGGTAGGGCGTCATAGCTAAGTATTGGAGCCGATCTAGAATAGAAACACATATTACGGTACATCTAAGTGTTATACAAGTGTTACAAATCCCTGAATCATCGTGCCTTTTACCTTTTTGTGTCCTTTAGGGTAGATAGAAGTTTGGGAATACGTCTAAGAATGTATTTTAATTCTGTAGTATTCCATATTTGAATTATTGATATCTACCCTATGAATAATTCATATCTTTATCTCATCTTAGCTTTCAGCTAATGGTTGGAAGAGGCAGATGACGACGCTTGGATGTGGGGTAGTCCAGCGGCACCCATCCGGACGGTGTTTATATGTCTATCGATCAGTTTATGGAGTTATTTAGGAGCACTCAGCCTCAAGTTCCTACTCGAGCATCTCCTCCACGCAAGTCTGCCTTTGTGCGCATGTGCAGCAATTTCTCTCATCTCGGAGGAAAGTCGTTCAAAGGCTCTGAGTCCGTTATAGAGGTCCAAGCTTGGATTCGTACATGCGAGCGGATATTCTCTCGCATGGATCTTTCTGACTATCATAAAGTTCTTTTGGCATCCAACATGCTACAAGAGCGGTCTCTCGACTGGTACAGGCTTCTCATAACCGAGCTCGATGAGTCTACTCTTTCTTGGACTCGGTTTCGTGAATGATTCAAGCACAAGTTCATTCATGAATCTGAGAAAGCATTATTGGCCCGTCGCTTCATCTAATTAAAGTAAGGGAAGTCCTCTGTCTCTGATTATGTTTCATCATTTGAGGCCTTATCCAAATATGGTCTCGAATACATTAGTACTTTCTATAAGAAGAATTTGAAGTCTGTCTCTTGTCTTAAGAAGTATTTGAAGAAGTTTTCGATGAGCTTAAGTTATCTTTCAAGGAGTTGGTTGACTCAGCGCTTCATCTTCAAGTCGTCAAGAAAGAGCTTGATAGTAGTGATGAGACTGAGGTTCGCAAGAATCCCGATAAGAAGATATTTCCATTTCACAATTCAAAGTGTTTTTCTCGTAGCAAGAAGAAGAAGTTTATTGGTTCTGGTTCTAATTCTCAGCCTCGTGGAGCACCTCCTACTCGGAAGGGGTATTTCAACTACGGCTCTTTTGACCATATGATACGTGATTTCCCTAAACTTCTTATTTGCCACTATTGCAAGAAGGAGGGTCATCGAGTTGCCAATTGTCTTATTGCTCCGAATAATTCTAAATCTGGAAAGCCGAGTGTAGTGGATGCTTCTAGAGGGTCTTCTCAACACAGAGGTACACCTCCTTCCATCCTTGAGGGCTCTATTTTAATCCATGATCGTTATATTCGAGTTCTCTTCGATACGGGTGCGTCGCATTCATTTGTATCGAAGGAGCTCGTTGATGCTATTTCTTTGGATGCTTCATGCCTTATTACTTTATTGAGGATTGCAAATCCTATCGGGGGAACTGCAACCCTTGGCATGCTTTGTGATTATGTTGAGCTTGTTTTATGTGGATGTAATTTTGGTGTGAATCTACATGTTATTTCTTATTTGGGTTTTGATATGATTTTGGGTATGGACTGGCTAGTGCGATACGACGCCAGGATTATTTATTCTAAGAGAGTTTTATATCTTCGACATCCAGATTCGTCTGCTCTGCTATAACTTATTCTTTGAAATGAGGAAAATTCCAAAATGGCTTTATATTCTCTAGACTCACGAGATGATGATTATATATCACGTATTCATGTGGTTTGTGATTTCCTCAATGTGTTTGAGGCTGTCTCGGGTTTTTCACCCAAGCGGGCTATTGAGTTCTGCATTGATCTCATTCTAGGCACTCAACCAGTTAGTCGTCCTCCCACGAGGATGTCTACAAAGGAAAATAAGGAACTCAAGAAGAAGCTTTTAGAGCTTGAGGCTAAGCAGTTGATCTAGTCTAGTTTTTCACCATTGGGTGCCGCAGTTGTCTTTGTGAAGAAATCTGATGGCACTCTTAGGCTTTGCATCGACTATTGCAAGCTTAACGATTTGACCATCAAGAATAAGCATATGTTGCTTAGGATCGAAGATATGTACGATAAGTTGAGTAGCGCTAAGGTTCTCTCTCAGCTCGACCTTGCCACTGGCTTTCATTATCATCGAGTGGCGAAAGATAGCATACCCTTACACCTTTTCGCACTCGCTATGGATCTTACGAGTGGCTTGTTATGTCATTCAGTTTGACGAATACTCTTGCTTTCTTTATCGATCTTATGAATCGAGTGTTTCAAGAATATCTCGATAAGTTCGTTCTTGTGTTCATCGACGACATACTTGTCTATTCGAAGTCTGAAGCTAAGCATGCTAATCACTTGAGAATTGTCTTAAGTACTCTTTGTCATCGTCAGCTTAAAGCCAAATTCTCCAAGTGCCATTTCTAGGAGAACAAGGTTAAGTTCTTAGGCCTCGTTGTTTCTTCCATGGGCTTTTTGGTCGATCCTTCGAAGATCGAAGCCATAAAGAATTGGAAGAGGCCTAAGAATGTTAATGAGATTCGCACCTTCCTTGGATTGGTGGGTTACCACCTATGATTCATTAAGGACTTTTCCCTCATTGTGCTTCCTCTCACCAGCCTACTCGGAAAGGTGTTCGATTTATTTGGTCCGACAAGTATGATGCTTCTTTTCAGCGGTTAAAAGAGCTTCTCGCTAAAGCTCCTATTCTAGTGGTTCCCTAAGGGAATCAAGATCTTATTGTCTACAACGACGCAAATCGATATGGCCTCGGTGTTGTGCTTATGTAGAAGGGTCAGGTAGTTTCTTATGCTTCTAGGCAACTGCGATCGAATGAAGTTCGCGATGCCACTCATGACCTCGAGTTAGCCTCCATCCTCTTCGCCTTGAATATTTGGCGACATTATCCATTATGCAAGCGCTTCATTCTCTATACCGATCACAAGTCCTTGAAGTATATGTTCGTTCATATTTAATATAATTATTCCATATACTCTTAAAAAGAAAATGGAATTAATTGAAAAGAATATATCTAAGAAAGATACTTTATAAAAATGAAGTAATTGATTGATGATAGATAATCATATATGATCTTAACATCTTTTAATTGATAATTGGCTTCGAAGGAACCAGGGTCGGATTTGGGTGATTCCTATTCGAAAACCACTTTGAACCAATGTATACGTTTGAAAGTAAAGACATATTGAAGATGATGATTATTCGAAGACCGTGGATCTTCATAGTGTGAGGACTGCTTGTTGACATGCTCTGGGTCGTTCCCATTATAGAGTTATTTATAGCAATGGTCTCTTCGTTATAGGGATTTTTTCGAATTGCAAGGGTTTCTCGCCTAGCAATGGCCAAGAAAAGTGCCTTCGGTTTCGTTTAGTCTCAGAACGAACTTGTATGGACGAATGTCTGACATTGCATTTTTGAGACACAATGTTTGACTTTTACAAATGTACATCTTCTTGGTGGTGGAGAAGGCAACTTCTCTTAGCTTAACACCCTTGTCTAAGACATACAAGTTTAGAGGTCGTATGCCTGTGGGAGTCAAATAGTGATCAAAGGAATGCCACTGTGGTATTCATAGTGGTACTTGTTATGATCTGAAGTGTGGCTTTGTGAAAAACAAAGCATGGCTTTGAAGAAATCGAGCGTAGCTTCATTAGCCTCACATCCTAGAAGATGATATGGGATACTATGTGGTCTGATAGACACAATTTTGGAATAAGTGAGTACGTATGGTGATGTCCTATACGTTGGGATTTTAGGGGGATACGTCCCTCAAGGCATTTATTGCCTCATTTGAATAAAGTGGTTAGCTTGAGAAAAGCAGGGAACTACCGGTTATCAGTGGTATTGTAGCAAGTACAATTCCAAGTGACTTGTTCGAGAAAAGTGATTAAGGCACCGTGGGAACTATATTTGTTATGCATGGATCGTTGAAAAGGCCACTAGTTCCCTATCATGTTGAAAATCCAATCCCAATACGAGGTTAACGATTTTGATTGTAGTCCCAAAATAGCTGTAATGAATTGCAAACATTTCAGCTACCCCCTTTAGCATCATATATTCCATTAGGTATATTCCGTTGATCCGGTCTGGATATATTACCTTAGACATATTCTTGGTATTGATACCTTATTTGAATAAGTTTATTTGAAAAATGTTTTCAAAAAAATGTCATCAAAAATAATATCAAGTATATTTTGGTATAAAATGTTTTTGTTATCATAAGATAAAAAACCATCTGTATTTATATCTGTGCGTGGTCTTATGAGATACCCTTCTTTTCAAAGGTTTTGATAACATCGTCATGATCTATGCATTTTAATTTTCGAGTATCCCACATTGGTTTACTAAGCCTGATCCGGGTATTTTTAATACTCGAGTTAGAACACAATAGTTTCAGGTTTAGTTGAAGACGGTTGGATTTTCCAAAGGAGAGCAGGAGATCTTCATCATCGTATGGACATATTCTATAATTCGCTGCATCTATTGCACTTGTATGGACAGGGGTTTATTACTACCAAGACTGAATCTAGGTTAGACTCTGATATTTTATTTTATAATTTTCCGCTGTAAAGATTATTAATGAAATAATATATGTTATTCCATTCATGAAGTTTCTATTTTATCTTTATTTTCTTTCTACCCTTAATGATCCGTCTTTTCGTGCAATTTGAGTTAGACATGTGTGGTTTATTGTCAATTCAAATGGTACGGAAAAACGGGCTATTACATTACCCAAACCCAAGCCAAAACACTACTTTTCTAGACACACTACTGAATTGGTAATATTAATTGGTTAGTCCTAACATGACTAATTTAGTCTGTATAGACTATTTGGCTCCAATACCATTATTGGAACTGGGTAGCTGGAAGTGGGTGAAATATGTAGATTTCAAAAAAATTATATCTTGGATCAATTGGCCTATGAAATCTAAAAGGGTTATACTAGATCCAATCCAGTTTTAAATAAAATCATAGTTTATTTAATTTCATTATATATATTCGTCAATTAAAATGTTAACATTTAAATTAAATATTATATCAGGACTGCATCAATATACATTCAAACATATAACAACATAAATGAGCTCATATAACACACACATATCTAGATATTGGGATTTATATCTATTGTGTTTGTATGTGTGCGTGCGTATGTACATACACATACAAATACATGTTACATTCTCCCATGCATATCATTAATATAAATGCTTAAAAATATGCATATGTTTGAGTATATTGCAATATATGTGATGTGCACGTAAATGTGCATATTTTTACCACCATATTTATTCTAATTAATTTAAATAAATGGTCATATTGGGTATTTTAACTTGTGTAAACCAAATTCAAATTATTTTCAAATTGTCACATATTCATCTTCATCCAAGGGTAAAATGGTCATTTTTGTGCATATATTAATTTTCTAAAATTTAGTTGAAAATTTCCAGGTTGTTGTGTAGGAATTTAAATTCAAATACAAATGGCTTCATGAAGATATGCATGCACAAAAGAAAACAAAGCAAATGGAGATGAAAATAATTCAAACTCATGAAAATGGAGGACCCCACCTACCCACTCACCTTGATTTTCAATTAGGAGCTAATGCACATGCTAAAGGCCATTAAAGCTTCATGCACATTCAAGTGGGGATTATGACATGCTAATGATTACTTGGTGGCCACACTTCCTCAAGGGCATTTTGGGCATTCCATAAAAATATGAATTAGGATTTCATACATGTATAAATACCCATATGTTTCATGTAGTCTTCTCCTCTTCCTCTTCATTAGTTTAGGCTCAAAATAAAAGACAAGTTCTATTTTCCATGGCTACTTAGTCATTTTTACTTCATCTATTTTTCCTTTTTTCTATGCAATGTTAATTAGTGCTCGCTTTCTTTTACATGCTTCTTTTGTTTATTTACTTTCATGTTAGTAGTGTAGATTTATTTTTCATGCAAGTGGAATAGTTTTGTTTCTTTACTTTGCTCTTTTTTTCCTTTTCTTTTTCTTTCATGTTGCAAGCTATATTTGTTGTTTTGATAACAAATATGAGAGGCTAATCCCTTCAATTTAGGGGTAATGAAGCCTCTAATCATGTAGCTCCAACATTTTGATAATTATAGCTCTCTTTTTATGCTTAATGACAATGCTTGAAGCGGTTTAATTTGTTGTTTTTGTTTTGAATTTGATAGTCTATATAGTTGACACCTAATAGGCATGCTGAAACAATCACTAACACAAATGTCTCTTCATCAAAATATGATTACGGCATAAGAAAGTGATTTGAAATTAAAATTTGATGATTTATATTTCTAATTAATAGTTAATAGGCAATACTTAAAATAGATTTCATTTTCAACTTTATTAGAGTTAGTAAGTGGTTTAAAGGATGTGTTCTAGCTTGATGGCTTATGTTGAGCTAATTAATAGCACAAATGAGCCATACTTATGATAAACACATCATTTAAATTCACTTATGACCCAAAAAATAGAGATCAAAATTTCATAATTTGTTGAACTATATGATCTAGAGAGTGAAATTATCTCTAAATTGTCATTTAATTCTCATATTTTTATCACTTTCTTTTTGACATTTTTCTCATTTTATAGCTAATCACACTCTTCAACTTTGGTTTAATTTGATTGAATATATTTTTTAAATCGCAATTCCCTACGATCGACCCGTACTCGCCATGTACTTCAATACTACGCCGTGCGCTTGTGGATATTTTAATTTTGAAATCTTTCGACGGTTTTATAATTTCATAGAATATCCGTCGATAAACAAGTTTTTGGCGCCGTTGCCAGAGAATTGCTTTGATTTTGATTTTCTATTCTTCGAATTATTTTTTGTTTGATTTTCGTTTGTGTGTGTTTTGTGTGTTAATTTCTTTAAAAAAAATTGTGTTGCGTTAGTTTTTTATTTTCGTTTGTGTGGTTGTTGTTTTTTTAGTTTTCCATTTGCATTGCATTTCCTATTAAAAAAAATCATACACAATTTCAAAACAAAACTATTTTATTCCTTGCATTTGCATTTACACCGTCTTCACTGTTTCACTAAAACAAGTTTCACTGCTTTACATTTACACTTCTGTGCACCATTGTTTACTGTGACTGTGCACCCCTGTGCATCTTCAAACTGTAGTTCTTTACGAACTGTCATCAACCACCGACCACCAAAAACTGCTATGACAGTTCACTAACTCATCACATACCCCCGTCATCCTCATCACCTCATTCCTGACCACCCTCTCAACCATCTCAAACCATTCTACACACCAGATTTTAACATCACAGTCCTCTCTATGCACATCATTTCTGCACACCATATCTACATACTCACAGTCACAATTCAAATTTTCCATCCTCCCACTTCATCATATACATCCACCAAACATACAAGCTCCTCGACATCACCACCTCCACTGCTCTGCCATAACCACCATTTCACAACAACCACAAATCACGTCACTGCTTTCACTCCTCAACATTCAAACCATCAGCCTCGCTCTGTCAACACTGCAACATTCCCTCCTCCAAACTATAGTCCATCGCCTAACTCCTCCCACTGCATCATCTACTGCCTTCACATAACCACTGGCAACACATCACTGCAACAAGTCCTTTGAATTGCTCACAACATTGCCTGCAATACCACAAACTTCTTCAACTTCACAACTATCACTTCCCTGTCACCACTACTACCCTACACTACAGTCCAAAGCCATCACTATGACAACCTTCATAGTGTAACCAACATTCTCCCCATACCTGACCATTCTACTTAGTTGACAACTACATACAAATACTTACCTCACTGTGAACATCAGCATCATAGCAATTCCCAAACCAACCCTCTGCAAATCCCTGACCTCTTGCCTCAACACAACAGCCGCAGCACTGCCTTGCGTCTTTGTGCACTTCAAAACTGTGGTACAACATCAGCTTACACGCCACTATTCAGCTTGAACAACCACCTGCATCCCTCTGACATCATTTCAACATCATCACAAAACTTGCCATTCACCATCCCCTGAATCACAAAGCCGCACAACCATCTTCACTTGAATCTCCATTGGACTGCACCTTCAAGTTCACATCTGCTGCCAATCGTCGAAGCAACATAAAGCGAATCACTAATTCCTCTACCATCACGGTCAATCGCTTGAAAACCGAAGCGACTCCAAGACATCGCCATCCCTATCTAGCCACCGCCTCGCCCAATTGCAATTTCACCTCTTCAATCACAATCGGCAACTGCCAAACGCCTCTCAAAAATCCTCAATCACTTCGAATACCAACGCAAATTGCTAAGCCGAAACCAAATTCATCAGCGAGATCTTGACTTGAGTCTTTTGTGAATTCGAATTGGGACGTGATTTATGAATTAAGAATTGAATCGGCGATTTCAATTTGCGTGTTGATTTATTGTAGTCGAGAATCGTGAAGTATATGAAGTGGAAGCAGATAATTTTTGTATAAAAAAAGGGGAAGTATGCTGTGATTTATTGTTGGTGGGTCGGGTTGTAGGCTTGATTTCTTTTGTTTTCTTTTAGTTTGTTTTCAAATGAGAAATTTTTCTCTTTTACTTTTTTTTAATCTTCCTCTAGTTTCAAATTGTTTGGTTTTAGTTTGTTTAAGTCTTTAAAAATAATTATTTTGTTTTTTCTCTAATTGTTTTTAATTTCTTTATTTTTGTTTTGTCTCAAAAAAAACAAGTTGTTTGTACTTTAGTTTGTTTTGTTTTTAGTTTGTTTTCTTTTCTTTTGTTTTATTTTATTTTGCTTTGTTTTCTTTCTTCGTCTAAAAAAAGAGAAAAAAACTGTATATATCTCTTTGTTTCATTTTCAGGTTGCCGGAGCAGAAAGAGACAGCTTGCTTGCTAAAAAAAATATAACTGCTTGTTTATTTATAATTTTATTTGCTTTGCATTGTATATATCTATTGTTTTTATTTGCCATGCATTGTTGTTTGCTTGCATTTTAGAAAAAAAAAGTTCAAAGTCTCAAAAACAAAAACAATTTTCATCCGTAGTTGCATTGTTAATACACGTTTAATTTCTACTTTGCATCTCATTTTAGATTTTTGATAATAATAACGGTTAGACATCGATAACACTTAATTGTATATTGACAATTTGTCTTCTTTGAACAATTTAATTTCACGGTGTCTAGGCTATGGCAGAGCAATAATCAGTTATAAATATTATGGTGATTTGCAAATATTATACTGAATTGTTTCTCTGAAGGTACTAAACCTTCGGCTGCATTGCTACTGTGATTCATGGTGCACCGATAAATCCTGTCCGTTACCTGGCTGAGAACTATCTTGTTGATTTAAGACAATTTGTGATTATACAATTTTGGGTTAACTTAGGATAAATCATTTGTAATAAACCCTTGCATTCATTTAGTTACATTAGTTCATGCATATTTAAAAAAAAATTCAAAATCTAAAAAAAATTTGTAAATATTCCTTTTCCTTTGAAATTTTTAAATCCTTTTTCTTTGAAATTTCAAAAATCCAAAAAATCTAGAAAAACCAAAATTCAAAAAAAAAAGTACATAAAATATTTTCAAAAAATTTAAAAAAAAATGAAAAATCAAAAACAAAAATCAATTTTCCTTTCGAAAAATAAATTTTATATGTAAATATTTTTCCTTTATAAAAAAAAACCAAAAACATTCCTAAAAATGTCCGAGTTTCCCCACTCTCTTGAATTTGATAATAGTTGTGAAAATCACTATAATCCATATGATCACTCCAAATTCGTATGGATATTTTAACACAAACTATTGTTTAAACGATTCAAATTTCGAAACACAAAATTTTCAAAATAACGAGCAACCCTCAAATCTTGAAATACATTTCATCTCTACTTGAAATCCCTACACAACAAAATCAAATGATAAATGATTTGTGTAATTCGTATTTAGCGATAAATCATGTCAAATCCATACCTAAATAGAACTCAGAGTCAACCACAATGCATAGCATAATTTTAACACTATTTTTACTAAGTGGCTCCACACACTTTAATTTGTGGGTCCTCCTCAAATTTCAAACCAATCAGCACCCCACCTTGGAAGAGAAGGATGAACCACCTTTCTTTAATTTAAATTCACGTTGATCCGAATTTTTTATGGTTTACTTTTTCTTTGGAAGAGATTTCGGCCATGAATGGTAGAGAAGAGGAAGAAAAGTTACATTTTGTTAGAAAAATCAAATGAAGAGAGTTTGTTTTAATAGAATTAAAGGAAGATTTCCCCTTCTCCTTATCAAAACATCCTTTTTAATTCCTTTTAAATCTCAATTAATTCAGTTTATTAATTTCCTCCTCTTACCATTATATGGTTGGCCCTAGCACACTCTTAATATGCAATTTTTCCGAATAATTTTTTTATGTAATTTTTTTTATTATTTAAGCCTTGTTTAAAATTATACCGATATTGTATATTGATATATGCAAATATAACTTTTACAAATACATTTAAATAATTACCAACATTAAAAACTAAATAAGTTAACAATAATTAATATCCTATAAATGTTAATTAATTTAATCAATTTATAACATTTTACAAATTAATTAAATCATGTGGTTTTAGAAGAAATCACAAAAGCATTGTGTGACTTAGAGGTGTGAATTCAGTCAGCGATTAATATTGAAGCGACTCGGAGGTGTGAATTTAGTCAGCGATTAATATTGAACAATTTAAATATCAACGTTCACAATTTAACTTAGCTAGTGGTATAACAGTTTGGCTAAATTCATCACCTATTTTTTGGTAAAATCAAAATTCAAAATCATTTAAGTGGTACCTTTTGGTAGTGATAATTTACATCAATTATTTTCATCAAAACTATATCACATTAGGATTTATGGAATTTAGTTTTGGTCAAACTCTAACATCATCCACATTCAACTTTGTAATTCAAAATGCGAAATCCTTAATCCGATTATAATAATAATTATTAACTGTATTATTCTGGCCAGAGATGTGAATTTGAGTTGACTATGGTTTACTGTGATGCTAACCCTATATAACTGAGGAGATGAATTCTCTATTGAATAGTGTTTCACTGTAGATGCTTCAACTTACACCCGACTATATTTGTTCGATGGACGCTATGCCATGAATTAACTATAATCAAAATGGAGTATCCATATTGATGTTGCATGGTATTAACCAACAGAGCACTCTCGAGTGAGTAGTCATTCGATAACTGTTAGTACGTAACCCATTGGCTCCCCTAACAACTACGAGAAATACACTACCCAACATTTGCAGAGTGTTAGATACTCAAGTCTCAATGGATGAATCGATATCCTTTCTCAAAACATCTTGCCTAGGAAAATTTAAAATAAAATGATATTTTCAATGTGATAAAATCCCATGATTACAACACCTTGTAATTACATCGCATAACATATCATTTAAGGATTTTCTACTAAATATACTTAAATTAATTATATAATTAGTATAACACATTTTACCAAGTATATAATAGAAGAAAAACACCTTCTATTTTGAACAAGATTGGTTATCGAGTTAGATGTAACAAATTACATAATTGTCACTATGGCATATCCCTAACTCTATCAACAACTACATTTAGACTACACCTGACCCTAAACATCCTAGCCCAACCTAAGGGATCCGTATAGAAAAGACTACCTCTATACCCAATTTGGTGGATCAAGCCCATGTAATTCTATTTCTTGCTCTTCTCCTACATCCAAATATTTGTTAATGTGTAACCTTATGTGCAACCATCACAACCAATGCAACCGATGCAGATAGTAAAAGTAGAAAATAATATTCCTACGCATCCACCTTAACAAATCACTATATGGGATTTAAGAAGTAATAGAACACGACCAACAATCATCAAAAACATTCAATGCCAATCCCAATCATCAGACAAGAAGATAATAATACAAATATACTCACACACATACTAATCTTCCATTTCAATAATGCATCATCAATGTAAGTATAAACAATTAAATGTATGCTAATTATCCCATAAAGTGATACAAATCAGGTATTAATTAAATCAACATTAGTAAAACAACATTTATTATCAAATAACCATAATTAAGTACCCATAAACTGGTAGTAATGACGGTAAAACATCACACACTCTTCATAATGTGATATCATCATCAAACATCAAACATATGTGATAATTATAGCTAACAATTAATCACACATTCAGCAACCGTCAGAATAATATATTTACATCCATTGTTCTCTCAAATCATTTTATTATTGTTTGTTGTAAATCCACCTTTATTTATATGTCGCAAAAAAAAAATTCTCCCAAAGCAGTAATATACTTCGAATTCCTTTATTTTACTCCATTTTTCAAATATCATAAAACAATGTATTTTAAATCAAAAGTAATACTCTTTACCAAATCACATTTTAAAAATATATTAATATTTAAAACCTCGTTCTAACTAATAAACTTCCTCAATAGTTATTAAATATAATTTCTATTATTATTTATGAATTTCCCTAAAAATCCATAAATAATAACCTTATCTAATTCTGTATTTTAGTTTTAGTAGAATTTGTTAAATCATCCTATAAAGAACCTTATTTATTATTTATTTATCTAGTTCTCTCAATATTACTCATTTCATTTCAATTAATTATTTTCAAAGGAAAAATAAACAATTAATTATAAAACATCCAAAAACACTACAATCAATAATAATTATCCAATCAATGCACAACATATTCAAAATATTGTAATAATTAAACATTCATCCATAAAACATAATTTACATCAAACAATTATGATTTTTCATCAATAATTATATGTTTTATAATTTAAATTTCAATTAATTAAATTAAATAATTCATACCAATGTACCTTTTCCAACACTCTCTAAACTTAGCATAACCAGCGATAAATCGTTTGGAATTCTGATACGAGTCCAACGGAAGAAACCACGCATGAATCGAGTTTATATGTGAAAGTTACATAATTTTTACGATTTGAAAATTAAAATATTAAATAAATATAACTCAATGGCAAAATGGTAGTTATTATTACCTTCCCTTTGCATGCACGTGAAACCTGCTACCCGTAACCCAAATTCGATGATTCTGTCTTCATTTTGCCACCACCAGAGGCCGCTGTAGGCCAATCAGAGATCACCACCAAGTCCTCCATGCTTTGGAACCCCAATGCCAATGCCAATGCCAAAAAATACGTCGTAGACGACGAACGCAAATTTAGCCATTCAGTGGCCGTTTTGGATCAATCTGACACTTCATTCGACGATCCAACCATATTAATCGACTCCCCTTGGCATCTTCTACACTATGGTATCCTCTAATCGTCCAATTGTCTCAACTTCACCATTGGATCAAAAACCCTAAAATGGATGGCCATGAATCTAGTCAATCGGAACCTTGGATGGAAAAGCAAATTTCAGACACCTCTTTGCCTTACCGAGAGCTTTGAATACATATATAATTCGATATGGTTTAGACAGTTTGATTTTTAATCACTTTTAATTAATTTACTAAACACCATTAGAGGGTACTAGAGTGATTTTAGGATTATGGAAGGAAACAAAAGAAAGAGGTGAGGGTTAGATTTTCATAGCCCTATATATATAGTTGTTAAGATGGGTTATGGTTTGTGTATCTAATTTGATCCAAAATAGCTATGTACGCTGGTTAAACAATGTAACGCCTTTAATTTGCAAATCATAACTCCAAACATATCAAAATGATCAGCTTGTAAAGACCATCGCAACGCTGTAAATACGATTCCCAATTCATTCTTTTATTAAAAAATCTATTTTTAATTACTTTAATATTAACAGCATTAAATTCTAGGGTCGTTATAGTCTCCAACTATTAAATGATTGTGCCCTTGCAATTTTCCCTAAATACAACTTTCAATCAAGTTTAATAAATTTTTAGTCTAATCACAAAATATGAGGAAATACACGAATCAAAAAGTAGTATGTAACCACCATATAACATTAACAATAATACAGTCAAATTCATCTATAAACTAAATTTTAAATTCAAACCTACACATACTGCAGTAACACACTTTCTCAATCATACCATCCAAGCTATAGTATGTAAAATAACATTCTATTAATAAGGGTAAAACAATATCAATCGTTAGATTAATTCATCTCATGCATTTCAGTAATTCAATCATAATTTACTATAATAAAGTCCATAACAAAACATAGACCGATCCAAACATGCATGTGCCCATAAATGAATAAACTCAAACTAATAATCAGCATAGCTTATCCACAAAAACACATATTCAAAATAATATGGTACCATCACCATGCTAACCTATCAACTATTAACACGTGTGTGTGTTAATTTCAATGCTAATTATACCAATCATAATATGCAAACCCTCAAAATATTAATGATCTTCTACATTGTCTAGTACCTAAGATATCTGGTGTACCATTTTATACCTATATCGTCCAAAATATTATGTGCACCTGCCTATGGGCACATCCTCAAAATAGTATGTATCTAATTACGGCTACACTCTTTAAATGTTTTGATCATCCATTTTTGCTTCAATTGCATCGATCATTAAATCACTTGCATGCTTTGGATATGCATAACTCAAATAACCATTCCTCTACCAGGGATTAATGGAAAAATCTTGGTTTTTAGTGTACTCACCCACTACCCTAAAACTAACACTAGATCCATTAAACCATTGTAGGGTAGCCATCCCATGTACCCAATAAATTTCCTCACAATATCCCATCTTACGAGTACATAAAAAACACTTCAAGTGTCAATGATCCTTTCGCACATGTACTTGAGCCCATTCCATGCTCTATCTACTTTCATTCATCTTATGGAACCATCAACATTCCTTTGTTGTAACACCCTGCAATTTTAACGATTGAAAATTTTAAACAATTAATTTAAATATTTTATTGTTAATTAACGAAATGTACCTTGTACTTGACTTTTAAAGGTGAGTGAATTGGGATTTGAAATTCCCGTAGCTGAGTTCGTTTTTCCATCGTGAGAAAATTGAGTAAAACTTGACTATGTTTGGAGTTAGGATGTTTTTAGAGTGAACTGTGATTTTTTAGTGGATGAAATGAATTTGGGCTAGACCCATAAGTTGTCTTATATGTTAACTACGTCTTCATAATTCCACTCATTCATTCCAACGTTTCTTTCCCTCTTCTTCTCTTAATCTTTCTCTAATTACCCTTCAATTTGGGCTTAATCCCTAAGCCCTAAACCGTTCAAATAAAATCCTAAATTCAAATAAAAATCATTACAATTCCTCGCATCCAATTCTCTATAAAACCAATCATGGGATTGCTTGAAGTTATGATTTGGAGCTTCATTTATGATTTAAAAAGAGGGAAAGCATGGGTTTTTGGTGATTAGAGCTTGATTTAAGGGAAGAGATATTGAGTGGGATGATTCTCCTAACTTATTTACTTATTATACTTCACTAATTTGTTATTTTGAAGTATTATAAAGTAATTTAGAGAAAGTTAGTAATGCAATTAGGCCTATGTTTATGCCTTAACATGTTTATATCATCACCTTATTTACTAGAGACCTTTAAGACCATGTTATGAAAAGTTAGTAAGCTTTGGATTTTTGTTTCTAGGTTGATTAAGTGATTGTGAATGATTGTTTGGGCTTAGTTATGTGTCATAGATATGATTTAGTAATTATATAATTGTGTTGAATTTATATATGTACGTTTTGAGAGTTGGTAAGTTAATTAAGTGGTTTATGAGCTCAACACCTATTATTAAAGTGATTATAGGCCTAATGAAGCTTAATTAGTATTTATAGATATTATCTAAAGAGAAATGATTTTATAAAATATTGAAATATTCTTTAAAACGAAGTTAGTAAGCTAATTAAGCGAGTTATGAACTTTACACTTATTATTAAGGTGATTAATGGATTAACGAAACTTAAATAATACTTATAAATATTGTTTAAGTAAAGAAATAATTTTATAAGCAAAAGATATAATTTATAAAATTAAGTGATATTTTATAAAATAGTACAGATGATATACTTTACAAAGGAGAATGAGATTCTGTAAAAGAGTATAGGTGATTATTTTATAAAATAGAATGAAATTTTATAAAAGATTATAAATATTATATTTTATAAAATAGAATAAAATTTTGTAAAATAGTATGAAAATATATTTAAATATTATTGAAAAGACTTAGTAAATAAAAGTAAGATTTTATTTAGAGTTATCTACTTAAATATATGTGTATGTATGAACGCATAAGCGAGTATGCATATACTTATATTTAAAGTTATATAATAATCATGATAGCTCTTGTAGTGTAATTAGAGTGGTTGGAGATAGTTGTGTATATATTCATATATTGTGTGTGTTTGCACGTGCGTATGTGAATATCCCTATTTGTATATAAATACATAGCAAGCATTTCATGTAGCCGACTATCGTGTGCGCTAAAATGTGTAAGAAGGTACTAGATTGAGTAATCGCTCAAGTGAAGCTCGAAATGTGATTTATATAATTGAAGTGTGGTTGTGTGTAATTATGTGTATAAACGTACACAATGGGTGTATATGCATACATGTAGGCATCAGGCTTGGTATGAAGGTCGGCTATGTTATTTAGGCATGCTGAGAGGGCTAGATCGTTAGATTCCCCCATTGAACTCTACATATACAAAGAGTTGATTTCGTATCAAAATCAATTTTCAAGCACATAAGGATACACTCACAAAATGTCATCCAACAAACTCCTGAGGAGGTCTGATGGGGTGGAGATAGGGTTTAGTAGCAAGGCCGCTCGTCGGTCGAAGCAACAGAGGAACCGACGTGCGAACTACAGATGTATGGATCGGTGGTGCCAGCCTAGGATTTACCGCCAAGAACAGGCTACCACTAATGGACCATTGGTGGTCAAGTGCCATTTAGGCAGGGTTCTTTCCCCGTTTTGGGTTCGTGCAGAGCTTTGGTTCAACGTCAGGGAAGACTAAAGGCTTCCCAAGGAGGCAGAATGCAAGGCGAAGCTATCTAGATGCAGATGTTAAGTGATTCCTATGGGATAAATAATGATCAGGCATAGGATCAACATGGTTATTGTAACACCCCATAAATTTGGCATTATTTGTATAATTAGTTAATTAGGCTTCAAAAACGGAATTTGAGCAAATGATGGAATTTGAACATGAAACTTGCACCATTGCGTTTGTAGCGAAATTGTGAGAACTTTTATATTTGGAGTTTCGCGATCGAAGTTCAAACGAATAAGATATGGATGAAAAACGAATTCAAAACAGAAATAATTATACTAGAAAATTAAATTTTATATAATAAATAAAGGGACCCATCAGTCAAACCCCTTTATTAGGCAGGTCGACAAGTAGCTGTTGACCACTTTGAAGGTACCAGTCTATCATTAGCGACAAGGGTTTGCTTTAGCCAAACTACTTGGATTTTATAAATTTTAATCTAACGGATGCGGTTGATTCGAGTGCCTATAAATTTAGGCCTAATCCACTCTTCTCTTCTCGTTTTTTTTTGGATGTATCAGCGATGCTCTGCCATTTTAACTTTTCCACAACTTTGTAAATAAGAAAATAAATTATTTATATACGTACACTTACAAATTGGAGAATAATAAAAATCAAATAAGAGAAGAAGAGGAGCGAAATAACTTTATGTGATAACGAGGTAACACACACACACACATATATATTTGTATGTGTGCACATTTGTATTTGTATTTATATTTCCCTTCAATCCCAAATCTCTTAACAATAATTATAATAATTGTATATACCCTTGTTATATGTATTTCCTGAAATAAGAAGAAAATGGAGTTGAATCAAAAGTTTTACTTTAGATTTGGAGATTTAGAACGCTTTTTATAAGTTGAGCGGGAAATTTATATATTGCTTATGATTTTGAATCTATTCTATTGGCATACATTTGATTTTATGCCTAAATCATGAATGTTTTGAATTATAGACTCAAATTTGCGTAGAAAACTATTGCCTGCATATTTTTATTTTAGACTTGATAGGAATTATTGTTACACCCTAATCTGGAAATCAGTCTCAAAAGTTATAGATATGAATATTGATTAGATATGAAATTTATTCAAAATTTGAAATTGGGTTGTAGATTATTAGTATGATTTCAATTATTACCATAATTATGTTGAATTAGGAATTTTTCGATTTAATTTAAGGCGAGAATATCAGTTTGATTTTTATAAATTTATTTACATTTCCAAGTTGCATAAAAAATGTAGCATTTGATATCACAAGGAATATACATAAATGAAAAGGAAGAGATGTGTAAAGTACAGATTTATTCTATTTAGTTTATACTGTCTATTCCAATAAAAAGAAAATAAACATTTTTTGTAATTTCAAATAAGGAAAATCTTTCCTTTATTCTTGATCTTTTGTTTTAAACTAATTGGTAGAAATCACATTGGAGAATCTTCTTAAGAAATGTAATTTCAGCAAATTATCAGTTAAAGATTTGTGACTAGAATGTATTTGGTAGATGTAAGTATTTATACTTATTTATACACACTAATAAATATAATGATATATGTGTAACGCTCACTAAGAATATTAGTTATATTATGTAGTAATAACGTTGATTTGCGAATAGGAATTAGAAAGGAGAATGAGGAAAGGTTGTAACTCCAATTAATGGGTAATAAATGTCGAATGAATTTGAGAGTTACGAATAATTGGTAGGGCAAATGGATTAAAGGGATATATAATATGGAAAATTAGATAAATAATTATGGAATAGTTATAAAAGGTTACTAATTGGAAACTATTGATATACATAGATATCCTAGGAAATGTCCATTTGGATGATATTCTTTTATCATGGACAAATTAAAATTTGTGGAAGAAGAAAATAAAGAGGATTTATGGGGAGTTAAATATTTAAAGTAATTTATATAGCCTTAAATAAATAGAAAGGATCAGTGAGCTATGTCCATTATCCAATTTAGGATGATAAAGCTTAGTAATAGTAAAGCCGGGGATAATATGGCTTAAGTTACTAATGCCTGCAATATTGAATTGGACATAGCAGTTGGGGTGCAAGGTTAGTAGAATTACACGACAGAAGTCTGCCCTTCACTTTGGAGCTATTAGCAGTCGTGTACACTCCTATTGATGAGAGAGGTCTTTAACCAATGTAACCCCGTATTTTTAGATAATTAAATAATCAAATAATGATAAACATCAAAAATAAACATTTTGGGAACTGTCAGAATATGGCCTCGAAACTTATACCATTGTGTCCGTGGCAATTTTCCAATCAATTTTCAAATATAACTTACCGAAATTCGATTTAATATGAAGTAGTTAAAAAAAGAACAAGAAAGTAGAAATAATAATAATAATAAATATATATGTGTCAACCCACAATGCCACAGGTCGACCCAAAGAGAACAAAGGTTAACCTAGGTCGATCCGCGTTTTCCCCTGGACGTTAAATCGTCCATGGACGTGCTAAACCAAATAGATTTGATATTTTACTCAATTGGAGCCAAAAATCTAACGGTCTGAGATCCCCAAGCTACACCATAAATAGAACCCTAGGCCTAGCTATTTTCTTACAATCAAATTTTCTCCTAAGTGGGATCATCGCCTGAGGCTGAACACTAAATAAAAAATATTTCTGGGGAGAAGATCTTCTTAATAAAAAATATTAGACACCTTACAAGAGGATCCAAGAAGGCCATGGAGTAAAGCTAAGACCATAAAGCAAAGCTAAGGACGACTAGTAAGTGGATTTAAATTATACATCTTTTACGTTTATGATATATTATCGCTAGATTCCCGTTAAATATTTAATTTAGCATTTAATTTTAGTTTAGTTCTATTAATTAGTTATGTTGAAAACTGTAAATTTTATAAGAAGGCTTATATTTAATTACTATTTATATGGAAAAGAAATAAAGAAATCTAATTAAATATGAATAATATTAGGCTTAACAGTTATAGAGAAAGGCTTAAGCCTAAAATAAAGAAATTTACAGTAAATTATGCAAAAATGGGTGAAATAAATTAAAAAGGGAAAAATTTAATAACTTGATTTGGAAGTAAGTGATAGGTTAGTTGGTCGGTTTAGAAAAGAGAATACATTTACATAGTTTAATATTGCAAAAATAACGATAAATGTAATTGCAAGAATAAAAGAAAGAAATAGGGAATTATTGTAAAATAAAGACATTTTTGCGTTTTGCATTACCCAATAGTTAAAGGAACAATAAAAGAAATATCTTGCAATTTTGAATTATTGTTTATAGCATTATTTAGTATTAAAATATGCAAATGGATTTTTAGCACGGCTTTTGTAACCAACCGAATAGAATAGAACTACTTTGTGATGACCCAAAATTTTTGGATATTTGAAATTGGACATTTAATTGATTTTAAATATTTAAAAGTTATTTTCTAACTTGAATTTCAAATATCATTATTTATTGAATAATTTAAATATTGAATAAATAACTGGAAAGTGGGGAAATGGTTGAATATGGAATTTCAGGCTTGTTAAAAATAAATTGAAAGCTTATAAAATTTATAATAATGATACTAGAGATGGCAGATGTGTTAAAATTGAATTTGAAAGTAATTTGTTCAGTCTTATAAATATATTGTTTAAATTGATATTTAAAAATAGCCTTTCGAGGCACAATCTTGGAATTCGACGAAACCTGTACCGTTGGATCCGTAATAATGTATTATTATCGGATTTCTATTTCCGTAGTGCTTGGAGTGATCGTTTGGCCATACAGTAGATAAACGCACTGAAGTTTATATCGAAAATTTAATAAAATAACTGGGTCTAAAAAGCTATCTTCCCCATACGATCGAGTTAGGCTTCGAAACATTTTCTTTGTGTTCGAAATAGGGGTTTAACATTATAAATGCCTAGCGGCATGCCTCGATTGTAGATCGAGATTGTGAGTTCTATTTTTCGAGACGAATTAAATCTAAACTCTAACTTTTTAAAATCATTGAAGATAACTCTATATATACTTATTATATATGAGTACTAATAACTCAATTTAAAAAAATAAAAATAATAAATTTATATATAAGTGCATTTTGGACAAATGTAAGATAGAAGGGGACTTTGGCCTACAAATGTCAAAAAAAATTGAATTGAAGTTTTCTTCATTTCAAAAAAATAGAACAGATCTCCAGTTCAAAATTTTCAATTGGAAACAAATCGAAAAAAAATAAAAGAAGAAAACCCATAAGAAATGGACGAACGAAACATAAATCGAATTTCATTTTCGTTTCAAAATTTCTCGCGAGCTTACTCGAAGCTAACAAGAAATCGTGATTTTGGATTCGGCGTCTTACTATGGCAAATTCTCGCGAGCTTACTATGGCAAATTCTGATGGGTCGCTCGCGAATTCATAGAGGCGACGAGATGGATTCGAGCGACGACGTGATTCGAATGGTGGCAGATGCTCAGTTTCGAGTAGTGGTTGAGCAAGGCGTTCACTATTCGAGGTTGCATCAGCTTTCGCGAAAGATACTCGGGCATGGAAGCGTTGAAGAGGGGGGTCGATGCAGTGGTTGTGGTCAGTGGCGCGTCAGAGTTGAGAGAGTATAGTGGCTAGCCGAGTATTCTTTTTTTTCAATTAAATAAATTTAAATTTTGTAATGCATGTGTGTTGGAAAATTTATATAAATAAATTAGAATATATATATATATTTACAGTATAGGTTTAAATAGAAATTTCTATTTATACTTATATATATATATATATAAATATATGAAGGGTAAAAGATGAAAACAGAAAATAAAATTTTAGTAAAGTATTAAAAAATATTTCTGTTTCTAATTATATATATAAGTTAGAAAGGAATTAAAGATGTATATATAAATAAATAAAGCAGAAAATTATATACACACACACACATATATACATATATAAGACTTTGGAAAACATAGGAGTTTATATAAAGATTAGATTTTTGTCTATATAAGATTATTTATATATATATATATATATATATATATATATATAAATGAAGTTTCAAAAAAATTCATATTTTAAATCTACTAGTTATTTTAAAAGATAATGTATTAGGGAAATCAATTTGGTTAATTAAGTTGTTTTGTTACTAAAAATAATTGTAAAAGGGACATTAGTTTAAACTATATTAATAGCTAATTAAAATTTAGTAAATGGTAATTGATGGTTTGATTTATTTCAAATGTTAACAAACCGTATAATGTTACACAATGTCTGAAATCCTGACGGAAACAAGTTGGTTTGGAGTGGATTACAAATTAAAAAGCAAGGTGAGTTAATCTCATTTATTTGGAATACCCGTTAAATTTAAATAGTTAAATTTAAATTTTTGATTGAATGATTGAATTGATTGGATGTGGTATATTTTATATAGTAGTATATATATATATATATTGGAGTGATTGATTTCCCGCATTTTATAGCGGATGAGACCCTATGCGCTGCATAATAGCGGATGAGATAACATGACCCCATATACCGCGATATTCAACCTCGAAGTGGGATTGGTATTATTATATTGTGCTAACATATGTGGATGTAGGGAAAGAACAGGTTGGAGGGATCCAACTAGAATCCTCAAAACGTTTGAATTTATTTTAATATTCAGCGATATGATTATGTGATAATCTGTGATGATTGATCATATTGGGAATTGGAATTTATTGAACATTCTGGCTTGGTTATATATATATATATATATATATATATATATATATATATATTGGAATTTTGGGAATTGAAATATATAGGAAATTTGGATTTTTAAAGTAGATTAAAAGGTAATTTTAAATAAAATAATTATAAGGAATTTGGATATTAAAATGATTTAGAAGAATAAAAGTTGATTTTTAAATTGTAATAAATAAATCCGAAGTATGGGGAAAGAGATATTTTGAATAAATGAATTCAAGTGATAATATTTAAAAGGAGGAAATAATTTATTTTAAAATTCAAGGTTTAAATTTATTGGAAAAGATAAAGAAGGAATTTGGAAGGAAAAAATGTGAAATTGGTATTTTCAGTTAAAAAGATTTTAAATCATAATTAAGTAAGTAAAATCTAAAATTAATGGGTTTTGAAATAAATTAAGAAGTAAAGAAAATTTATTTCAAAATGGAGTAATTTGGAAATCGATTTGGAGATTGATATAGTGTTTGAAACTGTGTTTTAAGGAAAGATGAGACCATGGAATTTATGAACAAGGTTTATAAAAGTGAAGTAATATATCAGTGGATATTTGGAAGTATAAATTCACGATGAGAATTTATAAAGGAATGGGTAATTTGTTTTAAAAATAAATAGTGATTTATTTTTAAAGGTGTGAAAGAGAAGTGTATACCCCTGGAAAGCCAAGTATGTTTTTCAAGCAGATTTTTATGTATAAGTTAAAAGTTTAAAGATGTTTGAAAGAATGTTTTTTGTGAAATTATTATTTAAGTTGTTAAAAATTTTTAAAAGTAAATATTTACTTAAAATTAATTATATTAGTAATTATTTGAAAGGTTTGAATAGTATTATGATTTTAAAGATAATTATTAATATTTATATTTTATAAAGTAATTTCATTTTAAATGTTTTTAAATTATATATTTTGGATAAGGTGTTTAAGTAGTTTAATTTAAATGTTTTAAAGTATAATTTAAAATAAAGTTATTTAAATTGTTTTAAAATATATAGTACTTGGACTTGGTTGTTTTCAGTGGAAATAAATAAATATTTGGGAAATTTATTTCGAGAGAGAAGGGTGGTTTGGAACTGTTTTCAAAGGGTTGAAAACTGGAAATATATCTTGCGAAGATATTTTGAGGTTAATAAATATTTTTGAAAGGTATTAATGTCTGATGGTTGTTGTGAATATTATTTGATGGTTAAATAACCGACTATCAATATTGGCCAATGCGCTGGTCGTTTCAAAGAGACCGGGATCGGGATTAATTTTTCGAAAACCACATCGATCCGGTTTGAACGTTTTCGTGAGGAATACAAGATTTTAGAGTTGAAGATGGAGCAGTAAAGTACAAGGGCTAATTGCTACTAATCCTGAAGGTGATTCCAAAATGGATGTAGTGGGAGTAGTGCCTTCGGTTCCGTTCGATCTCGGAATGGACTTGTATGGACGAATGCTTTCAGAACATCGTCAGGAGGACGATGAGCATTCTAAGTAAATGTGTGCTAAAAAGGTAACGCATAGCCTCGAGCCTCATCGACCGAAAATGGCTAAAACAGGGGAGGTGCACACAAGGCTAAGTGGCTAGCAACCAATTAGGGTAAGGTCACCCATGTCTAAATGTCCCTTTATATATTCGGTTGTATAGTGGTTGCTGGTCCCAACCGCATGGTGAACTTATTCGAACTATCAAGTAAGGGGTAGCTCCGGTCTTTTGATGGAGAGGATCAGGGTGGATCCTCGGTACGGTGATCAAAACCATGTACTGTGACGGGCGATACCCCAGTAGCCCTGCCATTGATGGAAATCCATTCTCCCTATGCGCCTTTTACGGTTTTTGTTTGTAGAACCCACTTTGTGGCTCGTAGATGGAATTTAATAATGTAACAATTTCGGCTATTTGAATAAGTATTTGTGTATAGGCACTATTATAATATCAGAGGATTTTATAAGAAATGTTTTGGTTATCTAAGGTAAAAACCCGGCATGTTTCTTTGTGGCGTGGTCTTACAAGATACCTTTGATTTCAAACGATTTTGAAAACTTTAATAATCCAATTGAGCATATTTTCTCATGCTGGTTTTCCAGACTGACTTGGGTGTTGTTTAACTATAATGCTCTGGTCAGATGGAGTATTATAGAGTATAGATTTTGGATGGACTGCTGTGTATCTCAGGAGTCGAGCTGGATGAGGAGGCGTATTTTCATAGATTTATATTTCCACTGTGCAGTGTAAGCTTTATATTCAGCTTTGGAAGGATGAGATATTATAACCTCCCTGAATTATGTTGTTGATTGTTTTGAACTCTGATGTTGTATTCTAATGATGTATGCATAAAACAGATATAATTTCTTTTATGTAAAGATCAGTTATCATCTATTATATTTTATTCTACCGCGTTGGTAAGATTTTGATATTGTTTCTATTTCTTCTTCTACCTCTTCCTTCTTTAACCATAATGGTTCGGTTTTTTGGCTTCCGATTGTTCAGCATTTGATACAGTGGACATATTGTTGTCGATTTTCGGGCATCGAAAAATCAGGTCGTTACAATTGGTATCAGCGCTGAAGGTTAAGCGAGAACCTTGGCTCTGGTGGGGATTACTCATTAAATAGAGTCAGCAATACTCTAAGAATGAGTTTGAGTGTATTAGTAGATATGAGCGGGTACTTGTTGGTGAATATTAAAAAAAAATATCGTGTTGACTTATCGGTTGAATGTTTATGAATTCTGGTCGATATATGGGACGCCATGTCATCGATGGGGATTTCTAAACTTTTAAACAAGATAAACCGGCACAGTATGGTTTAAAAAAAAGGGTAAATGAAATAATTTTACCCAAATTATTTTAGTATATAAAAGAAATAATTTTCCGTAAATTATTATAGTTATATATGGTTGCTTGGTTGTTAGGGATGAAAATAATAAAATTATTATCATTGTTAAGTGGAAGCTGAATAAAGAATTGAAATTATAACCAAAGATTAAGAAATAAATTCATTAACAAAATGAAGTTTTATAAATGTGAATTATAAATGTGATTTATAAAATGAAATAAAATTCCAGATTAATAGTTGTGAATGAATTGAAAGGATTTGGAGTTTGGAATTTTAGGAAAGGTTTATATTCCTTTGGTTTTGAAAATGGTTTTCAAAAGTTTTAGAGAAATAATAGTGATATTATTTCAGATTGGATTTGAAATCTGGTGAGACTTGAAATTTAAAAATATTTAGAAGGGTTTTTAAAGAGGAAAAGCGCTGAACTCTTTTCGATTGCTGGAAAATAACTAGATTGATGACTGCAACATCATCGCTGTTCATTTTCGAGTTTCCAAGAGAGGAATTGCTACCCGAATGATTTAAATTGGAGCCGTTTGCAAAACTGGGTTAGTTTTAAAATTTCAAGGAATAAATTGGATATTCAATAGAATTATGGATTTCAAAAATGATTTTTTTAAATATTGAAGCTTTGGTTTGGTAAACCATTTTAATTTTAAAATACAAAGGAATATTGGATATTTTGAATTGGTGTTTGTTTGTGAAGATTGGGTTCGATTTTGAAAATGCAAAAGAATAGTTTGATTTAGATATATATGCCTTCAAAGT
This sequence comes from Allium cepa, assembly GCA_030765085.1. NCBI lineage: Eukaryota > Viridiplantae > Streptophyta > Magnoliopsida > Asparagales > Amaryllidaceae > Allium > Allium cepa. The sequence continues at coordinate 243,763,837 of CM060944.1, forward strand.
TTATTTTGAAATATTGAAGAATTGCTTAAACTCTAGAAGTTAATTTAAAATTTTATGGAATTTAAATAAGTTGGAAACTTAAGGAAGTTTAAAATTTTAAATGGAAATGGTAGAACTTTTATCCATGGAACTAAAGGAGTAAAAATTTAGAAATAAACTTTTTATTTATATTTGAAATTAAATTTGGAAATGAAGTGATAAATAAAATTGTAAGTTAAATTTGATTGAAAATGGATTAAGCCAGTGAAGAAAACCAATTAGATGAAATAAATTAGGAAATTAGTTAATAAATGTAATTAAATTTGGGAAAACTTATAGAAGTTTAAAATTTAATTTGAATGGGAGTGTAATTAAATAAAGTTAAATAAAAGTGAATTTAAAGAAAGTCTAAGGAAACTAAGAGAAATAGTTACTTAAATAAAAGCATGGATAGACAAAAGAATTTGCATTTGTAGGTAAATAGAATTGGAAACTGAATATTGGGAATTAATTTGAATTTTGTGTAATGGTAGTTAGTCAAGATTTGACTAAATAAAATAAAGAACTGGAATAAAATTAGTGAGTAAACTAATTGATTCAAGAGGGTAAGCAGATGATTTGGAATGAGATTTGATTTGAATCTTGTTGTATAAAATGAAGTATTAAGTTTGTTTGTGAATAAATGGGTGGAAGGAAGGAAAATTTAATTCAAGTGGAATTGAATGTGGAAATTTGAATAAAAGTATTGAGATTTGGAAATTTATTTGGTTGTAACTGAATGAAATCGAGAACTAAATATTAAAATTTAAAATTTAATTGAGTAGAGTGAAGTTGTAGAACTAGTTCTAAGTGAACTAAAATAATAAAAGTGTGGAGTAAAAATGGTTTGAGATAGGAATAAATTAGTAGTGGAACTAATTAGAGAAATGGTTAATTAAGTAGGGGTTGAGATAATGTAAATAAAATTCAATATTTAAAATGAAAGGGAAATTGAATTCAAATGAAATTGAAAATGGAAATTTGAGTAAAAGTTTAGATAAACAAAAGTGGTGAAGTAAAAATAGTTATAAGAGGTATATAAAACATTAATATTATACTTAAGAAGGAATGGTGAAATTCTTAAGTAAAGTTGGTATTGGGAAAATATTCCAAGTGAACAATTGAATGAAGATTAAGTGAAGTTGTGAAATGGAGTAATTGTGAATAAGTTAATAGAAATCAAAATAAGTATGAATAAGAGAATTGATATAGCTAATAATCAATTGGCGCAAATACGTAGGATGCACTTATATTATTTTATTCGCATAGTGATTTGATCAAGATTCGAGCACAGAATTTCGAGGTTGTTATACCGAACCAAGTTGGGTATTTCACTCGATTTTCGACGGCGAACTCTAGATATGGATTTTCAATTGATTCTGGGAATTCTCTATCATGCTTTGTAGCTATGCAAGGAGAATGACGGTTTTTGATCAAGAAACCAGATCTGAGTTCGCACTAGGAAGTCGGGTGGATGATACTAGTTCGGAAGTGAGATTTGTGTATCGAGTGAGCAATCAAGTTGGGTATTGCGGACAGATGATATACGTGCATCGTACGGATGTGAACGAAATAGATATGAAAACCTTTGTAAAGAAATGCATAAAATAATTTTGAAAGCCATGATTGGATGTTATTGCGTAGTAGGATATTCAAGCGTTAAAAGCAAAAGGGAATTGAGATTTTTGAATTTTGAAGATAAATTAAATTGCTCGACAAAAGGTAAGTGTTTAAATTTCTATATGAAATTTGACGATTTTCTGGTCTATCCTCTTGGCTTTTTGGTTTCTTTTTGAATATTGGGGGCCTATAGAGGCATTTTGTAGTTGTACCAAGCTAGCCGCGCAAAGGTGGCGCTGGTGAAATTTTTCGGAAATTTAGAGAGTTAGAAAATTATTGAGAAAATTTTGATAATTTAAAATTTGGATTTAATTTTAAATTTAAATGGTGAAATAAATAATGCCGTTGGAAACTATTGAAGTTTTTGGAAATTTGGTTGAAGTAATAGTGGGACTTTAATAAAAAGATATGTTATGGCAAGTTGATAAAACAATTTGGTTTTGGGAAAATAGTAATGGGTATTGGATCATTCTTCTTAACAAGTAATTTCGGGGACGAAATTTTTTAAGGGGGGAGGAATGCGACGACCCAATTTTTTTTGAATATTTGAAATTGGATATTTAAAAGTTAGTTTCTAGCTTGAATTTCAAATATCATTATTTATTGAATAATTTAAATATTGAATAAATAACTGGAAAGTGGGAAAACGTTTGAATCAGGAATTTCAGGCTTGTTAAAAATAAATTGAAAGCTTATAAAATTTATAATAGTGATACTAGAGATAATAGATGTGTTAAAACTGAATTTGAAGGTAATTTGTTCGTTTATAAAAGTATATTGTTTAAATTGATATTTGAAAATAGCCTTCCGAGGCACAGTCTCGGAATTCGACGAAACCAGTTCCGTTGGATCCGTAATAGTGTATTATTATTGGATTTCGAATTTTGTAATGTTTGGAGTGATCGTTTGGTCGTACGGTAGATAAGCGCGCTGAAGTCTATATCAAAAATTTAATAAAATAACTAGGTACAAAAAGCTATCTTCTACATACGATCGAGTTTGGCCTCGAAACCTTTTCCTTTGTGTTCGAAATAGGGGTTTAACATTATAAACGCCTAGCGGCATGCCTCGATTGGAGATCGAGATTATGAGTTGTATTTTTTGAGACGAATTAAATCTAATCCCTACCCTTTTAAAATCATTGAAGATAACTATATATACTTATTAAATATGAGTAGTAATAACTCAATTTAAAAAAATAAAAATAATAAATATATATAAGTGCATATTGGACAAATGTAAGATGAAAGGGGACTTTGGCCTACAAGTGTCAAAAAAATTGAATTGATGTTTTCTTCATTTAAAAAAAATATAGAACAAATCTCCTGTTCAAAATTTTCAATGGGAAACAAATCGAAAAGGAAATAAAAGAAGAAAACCCATAAGAAATGGACGAACGAAACATAAATCGAATTTCATTTTCGTTTCAAAATTTCTCGCGAGCTAACTCAAAGCTAATAAGCAAACATGATTTTGGATTCAACGTCTTCGACGAGGAGGAGGACGACCAAGGTTGCTGCAGTCTCGGATTCGTGTTTCGTGATTGCAAATTTCGATGGGTCGCTCGTGAATTCATGGAGGCGACGAGAGGGATTCGAGTGGCGACGCGATTGGGATGGTGGCAAATGGTCGGTTTCGAGTAGTGGTTGAGCGAGGCGTTCAATGTTCGAGGTTGCATCGGCGTTCGCGAGAGATACTCGGGCATGGAAGCGCTGAAGAGGAGGTCGATGCAGCGGTTGTAGTCAGCGACGTGTCAGAGTCGAGAGAGTATAGGGCTAGCTGAGGTATTCTTTTTTTTCAATTAAATAAATATAATTTTGTAATGCATGTGTGTTGGAAAATTTATATAAATAAATTTACAATATTTTTTTTACAGTATAGGTTTAAATAGAAATTTCTATTTATACATATACATACATACATATATATATATATGAAGGGTAAAAGATGAAAACAAAAAATAAAATTTAAGTAATGTATAAAAACATTTATGTTTCTAATTTTATATATAAGTTAGAAAGTAATTTAAGATGTATACATACATAGATAAAGCAGAAAAATTATATACACACACACACACACACACACACACATACATATAAGACTTTGGAAAACATAGGAGTTTATATAAAGATTAGATTTTTATCTATATAAGATTACTTGTATGTATATATATATATATATATGTATGTATGTATGTATGTATATGAAGTTTCAAAAAAAAATTCACATTTTAAATCTACTAGTTATTTAGAAAAATAATGTATTAGGGAAATCAATTTGGTTAATTAACATGTTTTGTTACTAAAAGTAATTTGTAAAAGGGAAATTAGTTTAAACTAAATTATTAGCTAATTAAAATTTATTAAATGTTAATTGATGGTTTGATTTATTTCAAATCTTAACAAACCGTATAATGTTATACAAGGTCTGAAATCCTGATGGAAACAAGCTTGTTTGGAGTGGATTGCAAATTAAAAAGCAAAGGTGAGTTAATCTCACTCATTTGGAATACCCGTTAAATTTAAATAGTTAAATTTAAATTTTTGATCGAATTGATTGGATATGGTATATTATATGTAGTAGTATATATATATTGGAGTGACCGATTTTCCGCATTTTATAGCGGATGAGACCCTATGCGCCGCATAATAGCAGATGAGATAATATGACCCCATATATCGCGATATTCCACCTCGAAGTGTAATTGGTACTATTATATTGTGCTAACATCTGTGGATGCAGGGAAAAAACAGGTTGGAGGGATCCTACTGGGTTTCTCAAAACGTTTGAATTTATTTTAATATTCAGCGATCTGATTATGTGATAATCTGTGATGAATTAAATTGATCATATTGGGAATTGGAATTTATTGAATACTCTGGCTTGGTCAAATATATATATTGGAATTTTGAGAATTGAAATATATATTAAGTTTGGATTTTTAAAGTAGATAAAAAGGTAATTATAAATAAAATAATTATAAGGAATTTGGATAATTAAAATGATTTGGAATAATAAAAGTTGAATTTTAAATTGTAATAAATAAATCCAAAGTATGGGGAAAGAGATATTTTGAATAAATGAATTCAAGTGATAATATTTAAAAGGAGGAAATAATTTATATCAAAATTTAAGGTTTAAACTTATTGGAAAAGATAAAGAAGGAATTTGGAAAAAAATGAAATTGGTATGTTCAGTTAAAAGGATTTTAAATCATAATTAAGAAGTAAAATCTAAAATTAATGGGTTTTGAAATAAATTGAGAAGTAAGGAAATTCATTTCAAAGTGGAATAATTTGGAAATCGATTTGGAGATTGATAAAGTGTTTGAAACTGTGTTTTAAGGAAAGATGAGACCGTGGAATTTATAAACAAGGTTTATAAAAGTGAAGTAATATATTAGTGGATATTTGGAAGTATAAATTAACGATGGGAATTTATAAAGGAATGGGTAATTTGTTTAAAAATTAATAGTGGTTTATTTTTAAAGGTGTGACAGAGATGTGTATTTCCCTGGAAAGCCAAGTACGTTTTTCAAGCAGATTTTTATGTATAAATTAAAAGCTTTAAAGATGTTTGAATGAGTGTTTTTGTGAAATTATTATTTAAATTGTTAAATTTTTTTAAAGTAAATATTTACTTAAAATTAAATATAGTAGTAATTATTTGAAAGGTTTGGCTAGTATTATGATTTTAAAGATAATTATTAATTTTTATATTTTGTAAATTAGTTTTATTTTAAATGTTTTTAAAGTATATATTTGGATTAAGTGTTTAAGTAGTTTAATTTAAATGTTTTAAAGTATAATTTAGAATAATGTGATTTAAATTGTTTTAAAATCTAAAGTATTTGGACTTGGTTGAATTCAGTGGAAATAAATAAATATTTGGGAAATTTATTCCATGAGAGAAGGGTGGTTTGAAACTGTTTTCAAAGGGTTTAAAAGTGGAAATATATCTTGCGAAGATATTTTGAGGTTAATAAATAATTTAGGAAATTATTAATGTCTGATGGTTGTTGTGAATGTTATTTGATAGTTAAATAACTAACTATCAATATTGGCCGATGCACTAATCATTTAGAAGAGACCAGGATCGGGATTAATTTTTCGAAAGCCACTTTAATCCGGTTAGAACGTTTTTGTGAGGAAGACAAGAGTTTGGAGTCGAAGATGGAGTAGTAAAGTGCACGGGCTAATCGCTACTAATCCTGAGGGTGATTCCAAAATGGATGTAGTAGGAGTAGTGCCTTCGGTTCCGTTCAATCGCGAAGCGGACTTGTATGGACGAATGCCTTCAGAACATCGTCAGGAGAACGATGAGCATTCTAAGGGAATGTGTGCTAAAAAGTAAAGCATAGTCTCGAGCCTTATCAACCGAAAATGGCTAAAACAGGGAGGTGCACACAAGGCTAAGTGGCTAGCAACCAATTAGGGTAAGGTCACCCCTGTCTAGATGTCCCTTTATATATTCGGCTGTGTGGCTGTTGCTGATCCCAACCGCGTGGTGAACTTATTCGGACTACCCAGTAAGGGCTAGCTCCAGTCTTGTGATGCAGGGGATCATGGTGGATCCTCCATACGGTGATCTAGACCACGTACTGTGACGGACGGTACCACAGTAGTCCTGCCATTGATGGAAATACATTCTCCCTACGCGCCTTTTACGGTTTTTGTTTATAGAACCCACTTTGTGGCTAGTAGATGGAATTTAATAATGTAACAATTTCGGCTATTTGAATAAGTATTTGCATATAGACACTATTATAATATCAAAGGATTTTATAAGAAATGTTTTGGTTATCGTAAGGTAAAAACCCGGCATGTTTATTTGTGGCGTGGCTTTACGAGATACATTTGATTTCAAAGGATTTTGAAAACTTTAATAATCCAATTGAGTGCATTTTCTCACGCTGGTTTTCCAGACTGACTCGGGTGTTATTTAACTATGATGCTCGGGTCAGACTGAGTATTATAGAGTAAGTTTCTGGATGGACTACTGTAGAGCTCAGGAGACGAGCTGGACGACGAGGCGTATTTTCATAGATTTATGTTTCCACTATGTAGTGTAAGTTGTATATTCAGCTTTGGAAGGACGAGATATTATAACTGTCCTGAATTGTGTTGTTGATTGTATTAAACTCTAATGTTGTATTCTGATGATGTATGTATAAAACAGATATAATTTCATTTGTGTAAAGATCAGTTATCATCTATTACATCTTATTCTACTGCGTTGGTAAGATTATGATGTTGTTTCTATTTCTTCTTCTATCTCCTTCTTCTTTAACCCTAATGGTTCGGTTTTTCGGCTTTCGATTTTTCGGCATTTGATACAGTGGACGTACTGTTGTCGATTTTTGGACGTCGAAAAATCCGGTCATTACATACATCCTAGAATAAAAGATAATAAAGTGAAGAGTTAAAGAAATTAAAGAAGAAATCAAGTTAATTGTTTGACAAGACTAGAAATAATTAATAGAAATGTGCCTAGATATGCATTTACTATGCAGATAGTCGAATAAAATCAAAGCAGTTATTATGATAAGTAAATTTGTGACAGTCGGATGTAGTCCTAAGCCAAGATTGTCATATAATATAAAAGAACTAAAGAGAATTCAATATCATAATAAAAGAAGACAGACTAGAATGGAAAAGAGACACTTGCAATTATATTTATAACGTGTAGATTATAAATGAATATAGAAGTAACAATTGCAAGTATAATTATAACATAGGTTATAATTAGAGATAACAGAAAAATCTTATTTTAAAACTTACACTAAGTTAATGAGCAAACATAGAAGAAAGGCCCATACCAACAACATTCCCTTTCAGTCAGGAACTGAAGGTCTTACGATAGTTAGGTGAGACTGGGACACGCTTATGCTGATCATGGTAAATAAGTAGCCTACATAATAAGAAAAGTAAACTAAACACATAATAAAAGATTAGACGTAGGGTCTAATGAAATGGCAAGATGCGATTGGAACAACCCAAATGATGAAGCGCCTAACGAAGCAGTTCATCACATATTTTGGCATAGAAGAAGCAAGTCCAACTTAGTTATTTTAGACTAGAAGGAAGTACGAGACTTCAACGGGACGTGAAGGTACTCTAGGATGGCCCTCTGGGTAGGCCTAACGAAGCACACCCTTAGAGGCAGGTCTGTATGTGTTCCATCAAGAGAGTATGTCTTGATTGCTTTTGCATTGCAGGCCTAACGGAGGGGACCTTTGTAGGCAATCAAAAGGTTGATGAATGGAGTAGGATATTCATATGACACTGCACTATGACTTACGAGTAGGTTATACTGGGCAAGACCCATGGCAGGACACAAAAGGATAGCCGCTTGCGGAGATCAAGCCATCACCAACCAAGAGCGAGTTCGGGAAAGACTAAAGTTAAACCAACATGCCAATGATTCTTTCACTATTGAGACATTGAATGAGGGGCACATCCAATTGGATGTTTAGATCGCTTGGGTAGGGCACAGCCGCTTAGCTCTTTAGTGGTCTTTTGATTAGTTGACGGGGTGGCTGCGTAGGGCCATAGCCATGATGGGAAAAGCGACAGACCAAGTAGAATATCTGTATTGTAGGCCTTACGAAGCTATCCATTATAGATATAGAAAATCCCCGATTGAGTTTCGTACAAGGTAGACCTTGTTAAGCAGAATTCAGGGAGTAGGCAGAATGATTACGTATAGTCCTCAAGCTACGCAGTGGATGGTACATTATGGATGTCCGAGCATTAGTATAGGCTAGTGCGGACGCAGTATACATTCTCATTGTAGACTATGAAACATCTGTATTGTAGGCCTTACGAAGCTGTCCTTTACAGATGTAGTCATAGAACGTTCTAGGAGCAAAACGATGGAGTCCTTTTCGAGGAGGATAAAGAAGGTACTAACGGTAGTACCTAGGTTCGATGCGGTCATTGGGTATATAGCTGCATATATATATGTGTGTGTGTGTGTGTGTGTGTGTGTGTGAGTGTGTTATTAGTTTCTAATCGAGTACTATAAACTCAGTAAACCTGATATAACAGAAAATGGAAATAAAACGGTATATGTAAAATTAAGCTTAGAAGTTTATAATTTGTCCATTCACCAGAACTTTAGTACTGACCCCCTCCTCATAACATCCTATAAGTTAGATAGATGGCAGAGACTTCCTAGCTTTGAGACTCTTGTTTAGAAGTGTCGTTATCTAGGTGAGTATTTACTTACTATTATATTCAGTTCCGCTGTAAGATATTTATTTGAGCTCTGATATAATTATCTTTGCCTATTTGCAGGATACTAGATTTCCAACTCGGGCTTCAGGGTTTTAGCATTTTTGCGAAAAATACGAACCTACTGGAATTCGAGTTGTTACATTTGGTATCAGAGTCTAGGTTTAAGGTTCGTTGATAGATAGTAGGAGAACGTATTTGTAATTTTGAATAAAATATAAATATATTATGTACTAAAATTCAAATAGTCCCCAATTGTAGATTTTAACATATGGAACTTTTTAGAAGTACATTTGTGCATAGTTTGCTAGTTAGGTTTGGGATGACCCAAGAGTGTTAAGCTCTTAGTTATTACCAATTTATAGTGCACAATAAGATATGTTTTGAGAGAAGATTAGTATCCATATGTCATAAGAAGTGGGAAAGTTCCCTAGGGATAATAGGGAGAGTATTTTTATTTTGGAGGAACAAGATATTTTTGTAAAGGAATGAATTTCCAAAGTTTAGGAAGGGTATTCCAAAGGTAGTAAGAAGAAAATCCACTTTATGTCTAGCCCGATAAAATGAAACTTTTTGGGAATTGAGAAGTTGAAAAATATAATTTCTAATATGTTTGAGGAAGTAAATATTGGGTTTTTTAAAAAAAGTGGTATGAAATTTAAATTGGTTTTTATATGATGTAAATTTTTTTAAAAGTGAGATTCTTTTTGAAGAATTATAGAGCATGCATAACTCGCTAGTTTCTTTGCAAGTAAACAAACATTTAAATATAAAAACCTAGAGTGTGTTAAGTATCTAGAACGTAAATTACAATATTTATTGTTGTAAAAGATGTTTTCATGAAAAATAAAGGAAGCATAGACTATAACCTTATTGTTATAGTAGGTGACTCCCAAAGGAAACAATTTTACATAACATATGGGATTTGTTAATATTTATTTTAATTAAATCCATATAATAGTATTTTTTGGGTTGTAATAACGATGTTTTATGCAACATCTGTTTTGACCCAAATAAAAATATGTTTCGAAGATAATTTCCAAGTATAGAAATAAAGTGGTTAGCAAGTACACTTATTATTTAAATAGGTTTATGAAAATGTTTTCTAGTTATGAAAATATTAAAAACAGTTTTGAAAGTGAGTTCTTTTGAAAAAAAGATGTAAGATAAATATTAGGAAATTAATAAATTTTGTAGGAAATGTCTATTATAAGTGACTATAGATTAAACATACTTTAGTCTATTGGAATGAAATGAATATTGATGTAATTTTCTATGAAACCAAAACACAAATAAACATATTTTGTGCAATTTATAAGGAATACATGAAAAGATATGTACAAGGTAAGGAAAGAACCATATTTTGTATAGCCTATTTTTATAAATTATAAAATAAGTTCCTTCTAATATCACATAAACATGAAATCCTCTTTTAAAGGATTCATAGAAGGTTTTAGCGATAATGGTTTCTCATAAGAGAAAGTAGTTCCAATACATTAAGGTGTAAATCCATTAGGTGTAATAAGAAGTGTAATAATTAGAGACAGTGTTAGTTAGAAGGGATATTATACAGAGCCTTAGTAAGAAGGCTAAGCAATAGAAATTTTGTATATTTTTTTCCATTTGATTATGCGCATTGGTTGCTTGCCTTTGTAGAAAATCCCAAATTGTAGTAAATTAGATACTCCTCCAAGGTTAAGTAATTGGAAGAGTAGGAAAGTTAAGGGATTTTTGATAAAATAATTGTTCTTATCTACTCCAGTTTTAGTAAATTTGATAATGTATGAAAAGATCATGTTTTGAAAACATGTGACATTTTTGGAAGTCAAGAAAAAAGAAAAATGCGAAAGAGTAAAACTTAGTAAACAGTTAAATTTAAAAAGTCCAACATATTTTTAAGGAAAGCTGTAAAGGTCTTTAAAAGAAAAGGAGGAATAAGTTTTGAGAATTTGTAAGTTTCCTCCCCTTGGTTTGGGCAATTTTTTAAATTCAAAAAGCTCCAAAGATGCAAGTCTAAAAAGATAAAATGTTAAGTAACCAAGTACCTTTAATTTAATAGAAACTTCAAAGTAACACTTTTAAAGGCAAGAATTTTAGGATTTTATGTTTCAAAAATTTAGAAGCTTTAATTTTTAAAATGAAATGATAAGTACCAAACCAAACTTTTAAATATGGAGTAGACAAGAATCATTTCCTAGGTATGATGGGAAAAAGGGTAAGGCTGTGTAGGAAATAGCAGTGATTACTTTTAATAGTAATAATAAAAGTTCTCGTAAAGTGTATAGGACACTTATGAGAACCTAGGCATGTTGCTTCATGTGTGTAGACTATAGAAGAATAGTGAAGTTATATTAGTAAGATAGTAAGACACAGGTGGTTGGGATAGGTAGAGTTTATTTGGGGAAAAAATGAAAAGTAAAGGTAAAGAGAAAATTTCCCCAAGCTTAGTTGCCTTTTTAGATAGAGACTGCATAGATTAAAATCCTTATTCATTGCAGTAAATGTGACTTGGTTATTCCATTTCGAGTATGGAAAGGAAGAGATAAATAGATCTTATTCATCGTGAGTAATACAACATAAGTTAGTAAAAAGTAATAGGTGGTAGGAGGAGCATATGAGTTGCTTGGATTCCTAGAGTAGGACCTTTCTGTGTTAGAGTGGACATGGTCCTAGGCCTCCTAGCCGTAGAAGATAGCTGTGTTTAGCAGCTAAATTAAACAAATGTAAAAGAAGATAAAAGTAACTAAAAGAAAAATAGTAAGATCTAAATAAAGCGACAGAAACGTCGATGGAAATAAATGAGAATTGCAAAAGACAAATGCATTTTTTCCATAAATTAAAACGGGAAAAAAGTTTGAAAAGGAAAGTTTTTCTTATGCAAACCGTGCTTGGGAAAGAAAATAGAGATTTTTATAGAATAGCGGCATAAGTTTCAAGTACGGGGAAAGCGGTGCACAAAAGTAAAACGGTAAACGCAAGGTTTTCCGTTTTCTACCTTCTTTTTGACATAAGAAATCGAGTTTGGAAAATTAGATTTTTTTTCGATTCGAATATTAAAAGATGTGTGGTAGGATTTGGATGTAAAATTCGCTGAACAACACCTCTATTCAGTAGGAGTGTGGGAAAAATTGGATGAAAAAAGTTTTGAGTTTTCAAAAGATTGCATTCATATAGAAATTGCAAGTATATATAAGGCATGTGCATCATGTTTTAAAATAAATTTTTAAAGAAGAAAAGCATTCATATAGGAGGTATCGCTTAGAAATTCATGTACATGCATATGTTTTATGTCGAATGACATTGTGCATAAGGACATGGATGGCCCAAAATTGGATATGTACAAAATGGATGTGATCGATGCGAGGATTTACATAATTTTATCCTTATCGAATTTCGAGGACGAAATTTCCTAAAGGGTGGCAGAATGTAACACCCCACATTTTTAAATAATTAAATAATCAAATAATGATGAACAACGAAAATAGATATCTTTGGGATTATTAAAATATGGCCTCGAAACTTATACAATTGTGTCGTGGCGATTTTTTGATCGGTTTTTATATATAACTTGTCGAAAACCGATTTAATACGAAGAATTTACAAAAAGAATATGAAAGTAGAAAAAAATAATAAAAAGTATATGTGGGTCGACCTACAATGCCATAGGTTGACCCTTAGGTCGACCAAAGAGAACATAGGTCGACCTATAGGTCGACCCGCGTTTGAGCTTGGACGTTAAATCGTCTAGGGACGTGCCAAACCAAATAGATTTGATTTTTTATTCAATCGGACCATGCATTGATTGATTTGAAGGTTCCAAACGACCATATGACATGGTGGCTCCAAATTCAATCCAAAAATTTGAAGGTTTGAGATCCCCTAGCTACACTATAAATAGAACCCTAGGCCTAGCTATTTTCTCACAATCAGAATCTCTCTCAATTGGGTTCATTGCCTGAGGCTGAACCCTAAATAGAAAATATTTCCGGGGAGAATATCTTCTTAATAAAAATACTAGACACCTTAGAATGGGATCAAAGAAGGCTATGGAGTAGAGATAAGACCATGGAGCAATGCTAAGGACGACTAGTGAGTGAATTTAAATTATATATCTTTTATGTTTATGATATATTATCGCTAGGTTCCCATTAAATATTTAATTCATCATTTATTTCAGTATTTAGTTCTATTAATTAGTTATGTTGAAAACTGTAAATTTTATAAGAAAGCTTATATTTAATTATTATTTGTATGGAAAAGAAAGAAAGAAATCCAATTAAATATTAATAATATTTGGCTTAACAGTTGTAGAGAAAAGCTTAAGCTTAAAAGCAAGAAATTTACAGTAAATTATGCTACAATGGGAGAAATAAATTAAAAAGGGGGAAATCTGATAACTTGATTTAGAAGTTAGTGATAAATTAGTTGGTTGGTTTAGAAAAGAGAATACATTCCATAGTTTAATATAGCAAAAATAACGATAAACGTAACTGTAAGAATAAAAGGAAGAAAAAGCGAATTAGTGTAAAATAAAGACATTTCTGTATTTTGCATTACCCAATAGTTAAAGAAACAATAAAAGAAATATCTGGCAATTTTGAGCTATTATTTGTAGCATTATTTAGTACTAAAATATGGAAATGGATTTTTAGCACAGTTTTTGTAAAAAATCAAATAGAATAGAACTGCTTCCTAGAATAAAATATATAGTGAAGATTTAAAGAAATTAAAGAAGAAATTAAGTTAATTATTTGACAAGACTAGAAACAATAAAAATAAATGTGCCTAGATCTACATTTACTACGCAGATAGTAGAATAAAAGCAAAGCTGTTATTATGATAAGTAAAATTGTGACAGTCGGACGTAGTCCCAAGCCAAGATTGTCTATAATATAAGAGAACTAAAGAGAATTCAATACCATAACAAAAGAAGACAAACTAGAATAGAAAAGAGACACTTTCAATTATATTTATAATATGTAGATTATAAGATAATATAGAAGTAACAATTGCAAGTATAATTATAACATAGGTTATAATTAGAGATAACAGAAAAAGCTTATTTTAAAACTTACACTATGTTAATAAGAAAACATAGAAGAAAGGCCCATACCAATAGCATTCCTTTTCAGTCAGGAACTTATGGTCTCGCAATAGTTAGGTTAGACCGGGACACGCTTATGCTGATTGTGGTAAATAAGTAGCCGACATAATAAGAAAAGTAAACTAAATGCATAATAAAAGATTAGATGTAAGGTCTAATAAAATGGCAAGATGCGTTTGGAGTAGCTCAAAGGATGAAGAGCCTAACGAAGCAGTTCATCATACATTTCGGTACAAAAGAAGCAAGTCCAACATAGTTATTTTAGGCTCGAAGGAAGTACGAGACTTCAACGGGACGTGAATGTACTCTAGAATGGCCCACTGGGGTAGGCCTAACGAAGCGCACTCCTAGAGGCAGGCCTGTATGTATTCCATCAAGAGAGTATGTCTTAATTGCTTTTGCATTGCAGGCCTAACGAAGCGGACCTTTGTAGGCAATCAAAAGTTTGATGAGTGGTGTAGGATATTCGTATGCCACCGTACTCTGACTTGCGAGTAGGTTTTAGTGGACATGACCTATAGGCAGGACCTAAAAGGATAGTCGCTTGCGGAGATCAAGCCATTATCAACCAAGATGTAACGACCCGCTATTTTGGACCATTCAAATCGACAATAAAACCATACATATCCGACTTGAATAATTCAAAATACCGAATTGTTAATTAAAATTTGGCAAAACTTAAAATATACAGTAAATAAATCAATCACGGATCACAGAGTAATATAATGCAGCGGAATAGATAAAGAATAGTAGTTCATGAAGCTACTATATACATCAGAGTTAGAAAAATACAACCGAATAGTTCAAATGCAGTGAAGTCTCCAATGCAACAGATGACTTCTCTGAACCAAACAACTGGAAAGGCTAGAATCTGAATCGATAGTTGGATTTCCAAATGAAGCTCCAAACTCCAAAGGTGAGTCTCAAATGTTGTATCACTCAGTCTGATCTTAGCGTAAAGCAAAACACAAAACACTCGAGTCAGGATTAACATTCTTATATCAATAAATCCAACTCAAGTGAAATATCAATTGAAATACAGATAACTTAAAGGATGTTTGGGATAACCATACTCTAAGGGTCCATGGAACTTTCTACAAGGTTGAAATATACACTATAACACCGTGGTCATTTTAGCTTAATTTATACTTCAAAACCAAATCTCATTTTTACTTCAAATATCTCTATATTTCCCAAAATAGTATTTATATATGTTAAATAATTTATACAGTAAAGTATTTTCAATTTCCTCAACTTAACAAATCGTTCCAACATCAACTCGACCTTCCCATTCAAATTAAATTCAATCTCAATTTATCAATTTAAATTCAACTCAATTTCTAAAATAACCACTTAAATTTTATCGATCTCAAATTCGGTTTTATAATCACAAATACCCCTTTATATTTCCATATATTTCAAAACTTTAAGTATTCAACGTTTCATCTAAATTTTAATTCAATTTAGTTTTCTAAATAATTAATTCAAATTTATTTCAACCTAAATTTTCATTTTAATTCAATTTAGTTGCTAAATAACAAATTCAACTACGTTGATTTCAAATACAGATCCGAATCTCAACATAAACCATTTAAATTCCAATATAGTTCAAGGCTTTAATATTTAAATGTTCTATATAACAGTTTCATATAGATCTCGATTTGACCTCATTATTATTTAGTCTTGAAATACTCCCTTATTAGATTCAATATCATTTAAGTAACATTAAATTACATTTTGCTCAATATTTTCTTTAATTTATTTAAACGTGAAATATTCATTAAATCACTTAAATTAAAAATCCAGTTATAAAATCATACCTTTTAAATTTCCCATTCAAAAATTTCAAATCGATTTAATTAAATAATTCCTTATTTAAGTACCATTTTTATAAACCCAAATTTATCTCCCAATCTTAATTATTCAATTTATTATAAGAGAATCTATTTGAAATATAGATTTACATAAATACTTAACCATATTATATGTATTAAATCAATCTAATTTAAATCAAATATTACTACTAAATTTATATATACAATTTTCATTTATATAATATCTTAAGAATCAAATTTATTAAAACATATATTTCTTTCCAAAATTATAGAAAATATTTTCAAAATATTTATGTGGACCAACGGCGTCTGTATATATTTCCTATCATATAGTCAAGTTCTACGGATATTTATCATTTCAATCCGTATACTAAATATATACGGGTGGATATCATTTCAACCCGTAATCCCAAATTCAATTAAATGAAAATCGCTTGGGTTTATCATTTCAACCCATAACGATTTTCTCCTATTCTAAAGTCTGTTCGGGTATGTATCATTTCAACCCATAGTGATTTCTAAACTACAGGGAACTTGCAGAGTGATAACAGAAAATACAATAAAATAACAGGCATATATCATCAATAACAATATAATATAAACAACATGATATGGTGTCATATCCCGCAGGTGAACAGTTCCAGATAATAGCATATATAACAAATTTAAATAACTACAGCAGCATATTTCAATTGTCGTTTCAATTGAAATCAAATTTAATGAATAAAAAAATGTTAATCGTGAGTGATTGCTCACCTTTCGAGGCTAGAGAATATAGAAGGAGACACGGATACGCACACTGATACAAACACTGAAATTAAATTTCAAATCCAAGCAAAGCAAAATCGGCACGAATTCAACCATCAAAGCTGATTGGCTCGAATTGATGAAACAGATCAGATCAGAACTGGAACAATGAAGATAAATGGTATAAACGAACTTTTATAACCACCTATAACTACATATACACATATGAAATTTATATTCTAAGTTCAAACATCACAAATTTAATTTACATGTTTTTCAAACATATAAATAAATAAATAAATCAAGCTTACATTTTAAAAAAAAATCAACATACACTTAAAAAAAAATATATACTAACACCTTTATACTAAACTTATATAACTAGTATATATATATTCTCAAACAAATAAAATAAATGTTTAAATATGAATACCTAAAACAAAACTTTTTTTATATATAACTATTTCTATATATATTAAATGTTATATATATATAATTTAAATCCATCCATATTTTTACATTCAATAACATATTATATTCAACCTATATAAATTTCCAAATTATATATGTGTATTAAAATAATTTATAAAGTAGAGTATTTATAGAATCATGTTAAATCCAAAATAGTATAAATATAATACTGTAACAAAATATATACAATCATCAACTAAATAAGTCAGTACCACATAGAAACCCATATGCTAACAAACCGCATAATATACATATATTAAAGTATTTTATATAATCTGTAACAAAACAAATATATGACTTACATAAGCGAATAACCATATTATAGGAAACCTGATATCAACAAATAGAAGCTGACCCATATTAAAATATAAAACACAATATATATATATATATATATATTCTTATTAAAAATGAAAGATACTTATTTTATAGTATGTTCCCTTCAAAATGTCGCATACATAATTCAAAATATTAACATGACTTATAAGCTGTGAGGAAGATCAAATAGAAACTATATATAAATATACACTGTCATGTTATGAAAATAAACTTTTGAAAAAATAGTATTAAATACTTATATAAATAGTATGTATATCACAACTAACAAAACAAAAAAAAACTTGTAATTATGAATATAAATCAAAACATTTATGTACTTACACGCCTATACCTCACTGATCAAACAGAAGCAACCGGAAGGCGAGGTGATGGGTTTCATTTGATGAGGAGGTTTGGAAGAAAGGTGAAGTGGCGGATGCAAATAATGGTGACAGCCGCATGCTTCAGTTAGCTTTTTTTTCCAAAGAAAAGTAGGGAGGGGAACGAACAGATCTAGAGAAAAGAGAAGTGAAAGCGAAAATAAATAGGGATGAACCGCATGTTTTCAGGCAAATATAACAGAAGAAAATGAATAGGCAATCAAATTTTAAGTGAATAAATAAATAAAAGTGATTGTAATGGTCAACCCTTGATTTGGTGAAAATAATTGTAGCAAGTCATAAAAGAAATAAATAGCAACGGTCACGTTGCTTGATTCAACTGACCCATAAAAGAAAATTATTTGAAATTTAAATGGTAGAAAACGTAAAAAAAACGTACCACCATAAAATAAAATTGATAACGTCTGTGCATTGATTCTGCAATATCTATTAAAGCAATTGATTGATGCGCGTTTAAATTTGAACGAAAGGAAAGAGAAAAGTCACAATTAAAGGTAAGCTTTAAATTTTTAATAAATACAAAATGTTTCTAAGTTTATACGTTTATAACTTTCCAGGTGTAGTGTATATGTATAATGAATGGTCATAAAGAATGAAGTGGAAACAGGGAGCGTAGGAAAGGAAAGGTTAGAAAAATAAAATTTTGTTGAGAAATGAATATTTGCGTGAGTTATATAGGTTTGATCAGAGAGGTAGCGTGATTTAAGGAGAAGAAAGAACGGCAATAAATCAACTTGCTTTGATATGAAAAGGAAATTAAACTAGCGTTGATTTTTAATGAGCGGTTATAGGCAAGAAATAAGATATTGATTTTTTTTTAAAAAGGCCACGATTTTGATTGAGCACTGATTTTTCTTGTTATACACGTTACTAGATTTTTAACAAATTTTAAGCAAATGGGTTTCGAAATTAAAGCAGAAGAAACAGTCAGCTAAGATTAGATTTTGGAATAAGATTTTTAAACAATATTGAATGCGTTTAAAATTTAAAGCTCGCGTTGATGGGAACAATGGAAAGAAATTAAAAAGGTGAACGGTTATAAAATTTGTAAATAACGTTCCTATTAAATCAGGAGAGTAAAAGGAGAGTGAATAAAATTAGAATGCGTACAACAGACGCAGCGGTTTTTTTCCAAAAAAAATGAAAATAACGGATTTAAATTTTATACGTTTTCTTGTATGTGTATATACATTATTTATTCCATCAAATAACACGCCTTTTAAACGCGAAATTAAACAGTTTATTTATACACAAAGTTTTGAAAATTTATTACTCATATAAAAATATGATTTGTTTACACATTTACTAAGAAATTTATATATTAAAAAATGTATATAAGTAAAATATTAAATTTTAAAATTTTAAAAGTATAAAATCAATTTTTTTTAAAGAACAAAAGGTGAAATAAACCTTGTTACGAATATATTAAATTAAACCAAAAGATTAAAAATTAAAATTTTAAAGATTTATAACTTCAAAAAAAATGTTATGTTTTAACCAAAATAAGAATTTTAGAATTTTCACACTAATAAAAATCTTGGGTGATTATTTATAGTTAAATTTAGACAATCAAATTTTCGAAAAATAAAACCCCAGAGTTATAAATAAAGAATAAAATATTGCTAAAATTTGGGCTGTTACACTCTCCCCACTCAAAACTTTTTGTCCCCGAAAAGGAAGGAGGTAGGAGAATTAAAACAACCAGAGAGAAAATAGATTGAACGACAAGATAAACAATAAATTTGAAAATTATATATATTTTACTCGAAATATTCATTTGAAAACTTCACTTGGAAATCTTAAGATACTTTTAACATTATAGATACATTAATAATCATTTTATTTAAACATGTTTTATTAAATTAATAACTTCAAAATATTTATAACACTAAAATTTTCTATTAAACAACGTAGTATACAAATAAGCAATATTTAAAAAGGATATATCCAACAAGGAAGGAAGGTAGATTTGGAAAACAGAATCAAGGTGAATAACTAAACTGAGTAGATAAGGTAGATGAAAGGAATAATATCGGGCACGAATAACTTATCTAGAACCATAAGAAGTTAAATTTCAAATATTAATTCAAAATTTCTTTATTGGGAAAAATACTTTTATAATAAATACCTTTATAATAATACTTTTATAATAAAATACTATTATATCGAAATAGATTTTCCTTTCGAAAATACTTTTATAACTCGATGTTTCAACAAGTTTATCCTCATTCTTGCAGACTCTGGCCATGCGTTGATCAGGCGCAAAGCTAGAATTCTTTAAGTACTTAGTAGACTTGGTTCAACACCCAGTGAAAATACTTGAAAAACCTTTAAAACAGATATGGAAAGTACAATCCAAACAAAACAACCAAACCAAAACCGTTGTCCGACCATGGTTCGCAGGTACACAATGGTTACGCCTGGATCCCCCAGGAAACAATCCGTATCCGTAAGCTTTCTCAGCCCTGCGAGTTACGCCATGATGACTAGTAGAGTGCAGTATACACAATGGTTATGCCTGGGTCCCCCAGGAAACAATCCGTACCCCTAGGCTGTCTCATCCAGGCAGTTTCGCTACTATTCGCGACCTACACAGATTACAGGATGCACAATGGTTACGCCTGGATCCCCCAGGAAACAATCCGTACCCCTAGGCCAGACTCGGCCAGGCAATTGCTCTATGCAGTCACGAGAGAAAAAAAACCATGGGTTACGCCACGGTGGGAACACTCGAGTATTACATCCGGAAAACAAAAAATCAGAGAGAATAATAACGATAGAATGAATCCATGATGTGGCCACAAAGCGGATATCAAGCAGAAGGCACTTTCCATATCTTTACTTCGAAAATATATATCATATAGTACCTTTTCAAATCACTTTCAAATATCGTACTTATATAAAGTCCATATATATAAGATTCCATTTTTCCCAAATCGAATACTTTCCAAAATCAATAGTAGATCAAATCATACTTATATAGACTTCGATTATATAAAATCTCTTTCCAAATTGAGTACCTTTCAAATCAATAGATTTCAAATCAACTTCATACTTATACAATCCATTTTATATAAGTTCGACCACTCCTGAATTAAGTGCTTAATAATATAAGGGTCTCAAATTTCAAATCATTTCAACATCAATTCAGTTTCAAAATCATATATGATTTCACCAAATTTTCTTCCAAATTAAATATCTAAATTTCAAAGTTCCCAAAATAATAGGTTTAGAAAATTATCCCATTTTCCAAATTAAAATAATTCAAGTCAAACAAATTCATTTCCAAAAATCACCATATAAGTACTGGTTTTAATTCCAATTTAATTTCAAAACCAAATATTTTTCCAAAATCAATTATACTCAAAATGGTTTCCAAATTTATAATTATCCCTTTTTTAAGACTTTTAAACTATTTATTTCTATATGAAATATCCAATTTACCTTTCTGAAAACCATTATTCAACTATTATTTTTTTCAAAACATTTCAAAACTAAATTTATATTCTTTATCAAACATTTTATACTCTTAAAAATTTCTTAGCTTTGAAAATTTAATCTCGATTTGGAAGTGTTCGAACATTCAAAATAGTTAGGGAAATCAAATTTTCGATTCAAGAGTTGAAAGTCAACACTAAATCAATAAATCAATTATTAAATCCGAAACTCGAGGACTGAACACCGGTCTCATTTTAAATTGTTTCAAATATATACTTATATCTTTCTAAAATATCAAATTGTAATTCGGAATTTGAAATCAAAAACGATTTTACAAAATCACTTGCATAGCAAAGCTATTAAAGTGGCCTCTCCCTCACGTTGAAACTCGAAAATCGATGTCGATGATGCATGCACTCATCACTGAAATTATTTTCCAGCGACATAAGTGAGTTCTGGACTTCTATTTTCTTGAAAACTTTTTTGGAGTTTCTTCAAAATTATTGGAATTCATTTGAACTCATTTGAAACATTTCTTAATCTAAAAAATACTTTTAAATCGTATTATTTTTATATATTTTCCAAAATCTTGAAACCAATTTCAAAATACCGAAATTCAATTCTCGAATTTCAAATTTAACTCTACAGTTATAAATCATTTTTATATAAATCAATTTCTTATAATTTTTCAAAATTTCAAATCCTTTCAAAACCTTTTTATATAGAATAACATTTCTTATTTGCTTTATGTATATATATAGGTATATAATCCTTATCGAAAATATTTTCACTTTTATATATATAAAAAAAATCATAGTTATCAAAATAAAATTTCGGTATAAACAATTTCAAAAATACAAACAAAACCTGATTTTCAAAGGATGATTCAAGAATGGATTTCAAAACAAAGATAGCGATTTAATTTAGAGGAACTCCAATCAATAGAATCCTGATTCGCAGATAGACTCGATCGAAGATGAGATAATTAATTACAAAATAGAAGATGGATATACTTCTATAAATCGCGGGCGACCTTTACCGGTCAACCGTGATTCCAAAATTAGATCGGTGTAGAATTCTGAGGCAATTCGACATTCGATCGCCAGAGATATAGAATTCGGCATAATAAGATATAGCAGCATCGTAAACCGAGGATACAGAAATCTTCGGTGAGTCCATGCCAATTGAAAAGGAGTTTTCACCCCCTTTACAAATCATTCCGTGGAGTTATGGGATACTCCGGAATCAAACGAATATAAATAGGGAGAGACGGAATGAATTTCGGAACCGAGGGACATTCCAAAATTCAAAGGAAATTGAGTCAAAAGGAATAGATTCAACTCGAGCAAAAGTGATTCTGTACATAAATTTACCATATATGCTAAGTTTTGCCTAGAGCCAAAGCTCTGATACCAATTGTAACGACCCGCTATTTTGGACCATTCAAATCTACAATAAAACCATACATATCAGACTTGAATAATTTAAAGTACCGAATTGTTAATTAAAATTTGGAAAAACTTAAAATATACAGTAAATAAATCAATCACAGAGTAATATAATGCAGCGGAATAGATAAAGAATAGTAGATCATGAAGCTAATATATACATCAGAGTTAGAAAAATACAACTGAATAGTTCAAATGCAGTGAAGTCTCCAATGCAATAGATGGCTTCTCTGAACCAATCAACTGGAAAGGCTGGAATCTGAATCGATAGTTGGATTTCCAAATGAAGCTCTGAACTCCAAAGGTGAGTCTCAAATCCTGTATCACACAGTCTGATCCGAGCATAAAGCAAAACACAAAACACTCGAGTCAGGACTAACATTCTTATATCAATAAATCCAACTCAAGTGAAATATCAACTGAAATACAAATAACTTAAAGGATGTTTGGGATAACCATCCTCTAAGGGTCCATGGAACTTTCTACAAGGTAGAAATATACACTATAACACCGTGGTCATTTCAGCTTAATTTATACTTCAAAACCAAATCTCATTTTCACTTCAAATATCTCTATATTTCCCAAAATAGTATTTATATATATTAAATAATTTATGCAGTAAAGTATTTTCAATTTCCTCAACTTAACAAATCGTTCCAACATCAACCCGACCTTCCCATTCAAATTAAATTCAATCTTAATTTATCAATTTAAATTCAACTCAATTTCTAAAATAACCACTTAAATTTTATCGATCTCAAATTTAGTTTTATAATCACAAATACCCCTTTATATTTCCATATATTTCAAAACTTTAAGTATTCAACGTTTCATCTAAATTTTAATTCAATTTAGTTTTCTAAATAATAAACTCAAATTTAGTTCAACCTAAATTTTCATTTTAATTCAATTTAGTTGCTAAATAACAAATTCAACTACGTTGATTTCAAATACAGATCCGAATCTCAACATAAACCATTTAAATTCCAATATAGTTCAAGGCTTTAATATTTAAATGTTCTATATAACAGTTTCATATAGATCTCGATTTGACCTCATTATTATTTAGTCTTGAAATACTCCCTTATTAGATTCAATATCATTTAAGTAACCTTAAATTACATTTTGCTCAATATTTTCTTTAATTTATTTAAACTTGAAATATTCATTAAATCACTTAAATTAAAAATCTAGTTATAAAATCATACCCTTTAAATTTCCAATTCAAAAATTTCAAATCGATTTAATTAAATAAATCCTTATTTAAGTACCATTTTTATAAACCCAAATTTATCTCCCAGTCTTAATTATTCAATTTATCATAAGAGAATCTATTTGAAATATAGATTTACATAAATACTTAACCATGTTATATGTATTAAATCAAACTAATTTAAATCAAATATTACTACTAAATTTATATATACAATTTTAATTTATATAATATCTTAAGAATCAAATTTAATAAAACATATATTTCTTTCCAAAATTATAGAAATTATTTTCAAAATATTTATATGAACCAACAATGTCTGTATATATTTCCTATCATATAGTCAAGTGCTACGGATATTTATCATTTCAATCCGTATACTAAATATATACGGGTGGATATCATTTCAACCCGTAATCCCAAATTCAGTTAGATGAAAATCGCTTGGGTTTATCATTTCAACCCATAATGATTTTCTCCTATTCTAAAGTCTGTTCGGGTATGTATCATTTCAACCCATAGTGATTTCTAAACTACAGGGAACTTGCAAAGTGATAACAGAAAATACAATAAAATAACAGGCATATATCATCAATAACAATATAATATAAACAACATGATATGGTGTCATATCCCGCAGGTGAACAGTTCCAGATAATAGCATATATAACAAATTTAAATAACTACAGCAGCATATTTCAATTGTCGTTTCAATTGAAATCAAATTTAATGAATAAAAAAATGTTAATCGTGAGTGATTGCTCACCTTTCGAGGCTAGAGAATATAGAAGGAGACACGGATACGCACACTGATACAAACACTGAAATTAAATTTCAAATCCAAGCAAAGCAAAATCGGCACGAATTCAACCATCAAAGCTGATTGGCTCGAATTGAAGAAACGGATCAGATCAGAACTGGAACGATGAAGATAAATGGTATAAGCGAACTTTTATAACCACCTATAACTATATATACACATATGAAATTTATATTCTAAGTTCAAACATCACAAATTTAATTTACGTGTTTTTCAAACATATAAATAAATAAATAAATCAAGCTTACATTTAAAAAAAAAATCAACACACTTAAAAAAAAATATATATACTAACACCTTTATACTAAACTTATATAACTAGTATATATATTCTCAAACAGATAAAATAAATGTTTAAATATGAATACCTAAAAGAAAACCTTTTTTTATATATAACTATTTCTATATATATTAAATGTTATATATATATAATTTAAATCCATCCATATTTTTACATTCAATAACATATTATATTCAACCTATATAAATTTCCAAATTATATATGTGTATTAAAATAATTTATAAAGTAGAGTATATATAGAATCATTTTAAATCCAAAATAGTATAAATATAATACTGTAACAAAATATATACAATCATCAACTAAATAAGTCAATACCACATAGAAACCTATATGGTAACAAACCGCATAATATACATATATTAAAGTATTTTATATAGTCTGTAACAAAACAAATATATGACTTACATAAGCGAATAACCATATTATAGGAAACCTGATATCAACAAATAGAAGCTGACCCATATTAAAATATAAAACACAATATATATATATATATTCTTATTAAAAATGAAAGATACTTATTTTATAGTATGTTCTCTTCAAAATGTCGCATACGTAATTCAAAATATTAACATGACTTATAAGCTGTGAGGAAGATCAAATAGAAACTATATATAAATATACACTGTCATGTTATGAAAATAAACTTTTGAAAAAATAGTATTCAATACTTATATAAATAGTATGTATATCACAACTAACAAAACAAAAAAAACATGTAATTACGAATATAAATCAAAACATTTATGTACTTACACGCCTATACCTCACTGATCAAACAGAAGCAACCGGAAGGCGAGGTGATGGGTTTCATTTGATGAGGAGGTTTGGAAGAAAGGTGAAGTGGCGGATGCAAATAATGGTGACAGCCGCATGCTTCAGTTTGCTTTTTTTTCCAAAGAAAAGTAGGGAGGGGAACGAACAGATGTAGAGAAAAGAGAAGTGAAAGCGAAAATAAATAGGGATGAATCGCCTGTTTTCAGGCATATATAACGGAAGAAACTGAATAGGCAACCAAATATTAAGTGAATAAATAAATAAAAGTAATTGTAACGGTCAACCCTTGATTTGGAGAAAATAATTATAGCAATTAATAAAAGAAATAAATAGCAACAGTCACGTTGCTTGATTCAGCTGACCCATAAAAGCAAATTATTTAAAATTTAAACGGTAAGAAACGTAAAAAAACGTACCACCATAAAATGAAATTGATAACGTCTGTGCATTGATTTTGCAATATTTATTAAAGCAATTGATTGATGCGCGTTTAAATTTGAACGGAAGGAAAGAGAAAAGTCGCAATTAAAGTTAAGCTTTAAATTTTTAATAAATACAAAACGTTTCTAAGTTTATACGTTTATAACTTTCCAGCTGTGGTGTATATATATAATGAATGGTCATAAAGAAAGAAGTTGAAACATGGAGCGTAGGAAAGGAAAGGTTAGAAAAATAAAATTTTATTGAGAAATGAATATTTGCGTGAGTTATATAGGTTTGATCAGAGAGGTAGCGTGATTTAAGGAGAAGAAAGAACGGCAATAAATCAACTTGCTTTGAAATGAAAAGGAAATTAAACTAGCATTGATTTTTAATGAGCAGTTATATGCAAGAAATAAGATATTGATTTTTTTTTTAAAAAGGCCATGATTTTGATTGAGCACTGATTTTTCTTGTTATACACGGTTACTAGATTTTTAACAAATTTTAAGCAAATGGGTTTCGAAATTAAAGCAGAAGAAACAGTCAGCTAAGATTAGATTTTGGAATAAGATTTTTAAACAATATTGAATGCGTTTAAAATTTAAAGCTCGCGTTGATGGGAACAATGGCAAGATATTAAAAAGGCGAACGGTTATAAAATTTGTAAATAACGTTCCTATTAAATCAGGATAGTAAAAGGAAAGTGAATAAAATTAGAATGCGTACAACAGATGTAGTGATTTTTGTCCAAAAAAATGAAAATAACGGATTTAAATTTTATACGTTTTCTTGTATGTGTTATACATTATTTATTCCATCAAATAACGCGCCTTTTAAACGCGAAATTAAACAGTTTATTTATACACAAAGTTTTGGAAATTTATTACTTGTATAAAAATATGATTTGTTTACACATTTACTAAGAAATTTATATTCAAAAATGTATATAAGTAAAATATAAAATATTAAATTTTTAAAAGTATAAAATCAATTATGTTTTTAAAGAACAAAAGGTGAAATAAACGTTGTTACGAATATATTAAATTAAACCAAAAGATTAAAAATTAAAATTTTAATGATTTATAACTTCAAAAAAAATGTTAAGTTTTAACCAAAATAAGAATTTTAGAATTTTCACACTAATAAAAATCTTGGGTGATTATTTATAATTAAATTTAGACAATCAAATTTTCAAAAAATAAAACCCCAGAGTTATAAATAAAGAATAAAATATTGCTAAAATTTGGGCTGTTACACAAGAGAAAGTTCGGGAAAGACTAAAGTTAAACCAACATGCCAATGATTCTTTCACTATCGAGACATTGGATGAGAGGCGCAGCCAATTGGATGTTTAGATCGTCTACAGTAGGGAACAACCGCTTAGCTCTTTAGAGGTCTTTCGATTAGTTGACATAGTGGCGGTGTAGGACCATAGTCAAGATGAGAAAAGAGACAGACCAAGTAGAATATCTACAATGTAGGCCTTACAAAGCTGTCCATTACAAATATAGAAAATCTCTGACTGAGTTTTGTACAAGGTAGACCTTATTAAGCGGGATTCAAGGAGTAGACAGAATGATTACGTATAGTCCTCAAGATACGCATTGGATGGTACATTGTGGATGTCCGAGCATTAGTGTAGGCTAGTGCTGATGTAGTTTACATTCTCATAGTATACGATGGAACATCTATATTGCAGGCCCCACGAAGTTGTCCTTTATAGATGTCGTCACAGAACGTTCTAGGAGCAACACAATGAAGTCCTTTTCGAGGAGGATACGGAAGGTACTAACGGTAGTACCCAGGATCGATACGGTCATTAGGCATATACATACATACATATATATATATATATATATATATATATATATTAGTTATTAGTTTTTAATCTACTAAGGAGTAGATGGGTATGATTCACGCATAGAGGCGATAGTACTATAAACTCAATAAACCTAATTGTTTGCGCCAAAATTGGTCACAAACCCCAAATACCGTGAAGGCACCAAAGTATGGATATAAATCTGCAATATTTCAAGCACAAATATAGATCACAGCAAGCAGCAAGAAATAATCTAGAAATAATGAATAGAGACACAAGATTTATAGTGGTTCGCCTATCTCCGGCCTACGTCCACTTCAAAGTTTTATCCTTTTATTGATTATCCTTGTTGGTTACAGATGATTACAGCAGTAGTAATGAAGGATTTCGAGTACAATAGTCGTATTGAAGTGTAGAAATGAATCCGGCAGAGTCTGTACGTCCAATAGCCAAAAGGTCCCCTTTTTAGTAGGTTTCAGGAGGCTATTTATAGGCGCAGGAGGCTGAGATCGAGCTAAAACTCCAGGAGACTCCTTCTGGCACGTGAGTGGGCCCACGCGACCGGTTCCACCAAGTTTCGACTCGATCTGTGATCGATACGAAGTGATTTCGTATCCATCAAAAAATGATCCAACCGAGCTGAAACTTGGCAGGAACATTCCTTACCTTGTATGCAAGCGGCTGTGAAAATTTTGTTGCATTTGGATCAGCGGTTTGGGAGATATGATCGATACGAATTGGTGTTCTTCGTGGACTGCAGATTTCGAATCCATGCTTTCGCATCCATCTCCTTCGACTCGATCAGAAGCGCGTATGCATCGATGACGTGGCGCTACTTCCCATGCCAGATCCTGAATTCGTGCCGAGTTGAGGGCCCCTTCCTTCGAACCATGCTTATCCTCAGCCGCTTTAAATGCTTCTTTGCTTGATTCACGCTCACATCCATAATTTGCGTTCATTCATGCCGATAATTTCGCTTCGCATCTCTATCCAACTGCATCGTACCGTTCTTCGTATCGATTTTAGGAGGGTATTTCGTATCGATCTATCCGATCGATACGAAATTATGTTATGCGAGGCGATCGATACGAAAAACACACGAAAGGTATGGATACGAAGCTAGATACGAACGAAGCCTTACCTGATGGATACGAGCGAGGCCTTACCTGATGGATACGAAAGTGCCAAAGTCCATCTGCTATCGATACGAGAGTATCGATTCGAAACATGCCATCTCTTCCCATCATGTTCGATACGAAGTGTATCGATTCGAACAAGCCTCTGCATGCTTTCCTACCAATCTGGGTGCATTGCCATTGAGTCGAAATCAATCTACCCTTCCTGTCTGATCGATACGAAGTCATTGAGTCGAACCTGTGCCGATCGATACGAACGGTATCGATTCGAAGTCCTTACTTTCTGATCGATACGAAATGTATCGATCCGAACCACCACCATGCCCTGCCTTTGATCGATACGAACGCTATCGATTCGAAACACCATCCTCCTGATCGATGCGAAACACATCGATACGAACCAATCCTACACACCGATGGATACGAACAACATGTTCTTCCTACCTTGCATCGATCATATCTCTTTCATACGAACTCCGATTAACCTGAAATTTGACACATAGCCTCTCCTAGTCCTTATCATCATCTCCAATTGATTCCGTCCCGATCAGAGCCCAACCAAATTTTGACGACACCGACCGCAGCCTTGATTCCAATCGATCTCCAATCCCAATATCCATCATTCCTTGCCAATTTGTTGATATTCCAGCCTTGACCGAAAGGTGGGATAACACTAATATAATAGAAAATGGAAATAAAACGGTATATATAGAATTAATCTTAAAAGTGTATAATTTTTCCATTCACCAGGACTTTAGTTCTGACCCTTTCCTTATAACATCCTACAGGTTAGATGGATGGCAAAGACTCCCAGCTTTGAGACACTTGTTTAAAAAGTGTTATTGTCTTGGTGAGTATTTACTTACTACTATATTCAGCTCCGCTGCGAGATATTTATTTGAGCTCTGATATATTTGTCTTTACCTATTTACAGGATACCAGATACCCAATTTGGGCTTCAGTGGGCTTGGATTTTAGCACTTTTGCGAAAAATCCGGACCCATTGGAATTTGGGTTGTTACAACCATAGAACCCATAGAATAATTAGGCTTGGAAGATTAGGTGTGAGACAAGTAAAGTGACACAATGGAAGTCTTCCCTTCACTCAAAGACTACCAGCAATTGTGTAGATCTATTACTAACGTGGAACATCATCGATCGTAGGATCCATGGGAAACAACTATTGGAATAGAAAGATCTGCTTAGGGATTAGTGGTATTAAGTAGCTGATTAAGGGCCTGCCTCATTCCTAATTAAAAAGTATTAAATGGCCCGAATTATCGGTTAGCAGCGGTATTGGATATCTCAGGAAGGGAACTCTTTGGGTTTGGGCTACTAAGTGACCGATCTAGGGTACGTCTCTCTTCCAAAAAAGTATTAATTGTCCTAGTGAGATTCCAAGCAATGTCAACCAAGTACTACTTGTAAGGAGTATGCCTTGAAGTTAAGTATTAAATGACAAAAGCTTGTCTAGAATTTAGGTATTAAATAGTCGAGGGTCGGCCTAGTCCTTATTAATAAGGTACTAAGTAGCTTTGATATTGTCTCTTACATGGCTAAGACTCTAATGATGATATATGCATTAGTAGTACGGCTATTATGTATTATAAAGCACTAAATAGTGGTCATAGTTCTCTATAGCTAGGACTGATATGCTAGTGATAATGATGCTAGGAACCCACTTCGTATTTGAAAAAAAATTAAGTGGATGATAGACTTACATTAATATTTTGTATCTTGGGAAGTGTAGAAA
This sequence comes from Allium cepa, assembly GCA_030765085.1. Lineage (NCBI taxonomy): Eukaryota > Viridiplantae > Streptophyta > Magnoliopsida > Asparagales > Amaryllidaceae > Allium > Allium cepa. The sequence goes on from CM060944.1 coordinate 243,794,720, forward strand.
GATGAATTGTGCTCTGTAGGTATATCGTGTGTACAATAGTAGGTTAATTTGGTTAACTTTAGGATTGTAGACGTAACATTTAAATGGAAATTAATCGGTATAAATTTATGTTGTAGACACTGTGTATATTTTCTAGTCACAGGAATGTTGTTTTGACCCCCTCCTCATTACAACCCATATGATAGATTTAGATCTAGCTACCTAGTGATTTTTGATTTTAATGATAGCTTGCAATCGAAGATACCTAATTATTCCCAATAAGCGAGAAATAGAATTCGATATTTCGCAAATGTCCAGAAACCAGCTTGGTAAGGGAATATCCATCAACCACCTTTAGATAGCAAACTGGATTGAATTAAGGTTAATTCCTTAGTCTAAACTCATAAGAGAATTTTGATAAAGTATATTTTGGAATTTCCTTAGATTTTGGAAAAATGGTTTTCGAAGGATTTATTTTCCCAAAGATTTGTTTTCAAAATTTTGTGTTGGGAATTTTTGATCTTCTAATTTTCAAAAAACACTTATACGACTAAGCTAGTCATGTTAAGAAATTTTGGTTTACAAAGGAGTAGGTTTTGAAATCCCTAAATACTTATATATGTATATATACAATAAAGGTTTGGTTTTGATTTTTTCTAAGAAAATAGTTTTTCATATTTGGAAATGAGTTTCAAAGGGTGAATATTTAGCACAATGATTTTGCTTTTTACAAAAATCGAAGATTTTAAAGTTTTCTCTCTTTTAAGGAAAGGACAAAAAAGGAATGATATTTAATTTTATTGGGGTGTGAATTCAAAAGTGTTGTTGTATCCACCAGCTGTTGGAAGAAACATTCTATATGAAGTATGCGGGGAATAGGAGTTAGAATATGATCAGGTTTTATGAATTGTTGATGGTTGAAGTAGTATAATTCTAAAGTCCTGTAGTATAACAGAGGAATGGTTCGGAAAGCTAGATGGTAAGCTTGGGCACTGTCATGAAGAGGGCAGATCGTGTCATGTTGAAGAAGACGGCATGAAACGATTAGTTATTATTATTATTTTATTGTCTATTTAACTTGGCCCATATAGTGTCTAGGTTTAACCTGCGTAAAACCGCGGTAGAATGGTTGACCACCTAACGGTCGACCGGTCGCGATAGATTGGTAACCCTCTAGTAGTCGATCGGTCAACGTGATTTTGCCTCACCTGCACCTAGAATGTGACTATAAAGCCACGTCCATTTTCCTTTCAGCCGCATCGCGCTCCCCCTTTCCCATTTCAGTCGAACCCAAAAGGCTTCACCTCCTCCTCCTCCAAATCAGCTCCCACTTCCCCCATTCCACGTCCAAGCAATGCCATTTTCTCCCCCTCTCCAATGAGCAGCCGCCTCGCCTCCCCCTTGCGTCGATTTTTGTGCATTAAATCTTGCCCTACCTTCACCCAGATCTAAACCCTATTTCTCTACTTCTTACCCTATGGCACCTCCTCGCATTGTTGGTTCCTCCTTGCGCCACCCTGGTGTCACTCCTAAAGAGTTTAGATGGCTAGACCAGAATGGCCATAAGATCTTCACCTTCCTTAGCTCCACCAGTTTTAAGTTCCTTCAAGGATGACTGGTGAAATTTGGAGACTTCGCCGCTTTTGGGCTAGAAGAGTTTTTTGAGGTGGCAGAAATTGCACCGATCATGCGCTTCAAGACTTTTGAGTGGGAATGCTACCTGCTTTGGGTTTGCCTTTTCAACATTCATTTGGCATCGTTCAATGAAGGCAATGGATTCATTCAGTCAATGTTTAAAAGTGTCAGGATCAGGATATCTAACGATGACTTTGGCGAGATTTTGAAGATCTCCGTGGATGGCGAGGATTTGGATGATATTAAGATGACCGATCTAGAGATCATGTAGTGGATCTTTTCTCAAGGAGTTTGTGTTTGGAGGGAAGATAATCTATGTCCGAATTCCCGTCTTTTTGTGTGCATTATTCAGTACAACATCATCCCCAAGACGAGAAACTATGATCAGATTTTATCCTTGGGCATGGAAGGCCACCTATGCAGTTATGGGTTGTATAGCTGTCAATTGGTCATGCACACTTATAATTCATTTTTCTGACCAGGAGTTGGCCCCCCCGCAGAGTTACTTTTTGGATTGTCACCTATTCACTCTCATATTTAGGTGGTACGAGGTGAATCTTAGTGGCGCGAGTGCCCAGACTAAGGTCCCGCCTGCCATGATAGAGCCTCTCTTAGGAAGATGGGAATTACTTTTCCCCCAACCGTAACAAAGAAGCAGGAGGCGGATCAGGGATAGGGCACCAAGGGATAACATAGTCCTAAGCTAGTCGCCATTTGGTAGGTTTAAACATAGCTTCCAGGGATCTGCGTTGACCAACAAGAGATGAGGACCAAGCTACAACACCAAAGTCATGAGATTTGGTGCTTAGCTACTATGCTTCGCCCTTTTGAGGCTGCAAAAACGACTAGAGTTATGTCAATGATCGAGAGCGTCCTTTAGTCTGTAGGTCGTGTTTTAGGTTCTATAATGTGTGATTGTATCTTTACCTTCCAGCATTTGTTCTTTCTATTTTAGGTTGTTGGGTTGTAATTATTGGTTGTCTCTTTTTAAGACACACGTGATATTATGAGATGTATTTATATTTATTTTCCATGTCATTATTTCCAAATATGTGAATCGTTATTATACGTATGTTTGGAAGAAACGGTTTAATTATGAAAATCTCATAAAATACTTAACTAATAGTAAAATGCATGTGAGACTGGGAGTTTTAAATAGATAGAAATTTTAGCAAGCGTAGGATGGGCTAATTTTTTTTCATAACAGAGTATTTCGATATAAAATGTCAAGTTTTATGGGCTAAGGTTAATTGTAGAATGCTAGAAATGAGCTTACGCTTTTAGTGCACAATTAACTTTCGACTAAAGCCAAAAATGTGGCTTAAATTATCTAAATTTATGAGAAGAAAATTATTTTGAAAAGTTTCACTTGTTTTAGAAAATTTCTCTTGGAAAAAGTTTTGATTTTTAATTTATTTTTGAAGCTCAGATAATTTTTAGAATTTTTGCTCAAATTTTGAGTTCAAATATTTTGCAAATTTATTTTTCAAGCGACATACAAATTTGAAAAGAGAAAAATGTTTTTATGAAGATTTTGATTTGGAAGGCCACATGTTAAGAGTAGGGAAGGAAAATAGGTTAGAAATGCGAATTTAGTAGTGCATTAGGATGGACGGTACGATGAAATGCAAGCGATAACAAGGGAAAGGCTATTTGAGCCTTAGAATTTCTACTTCTATACCTTATAGAAGACACGTGCGACACTATTTTTGGACTCAATTGCATTTTAGAGGTTGGAAACAAGCATTGTTATATGTTTTATGCGTTGAATATTTAAAGTGAATCTGGAGCAGCGAGGAAAATTCCATTGCAAAACAGGAAATGGGTAACTTGTAGAGTGGTAAGAATGTATAATCCTCCACCAAAATCCCTTTTTCCAGCATAGGAATGATTTTAGGAAGTGAGATTTCGTTGTGTTAGATTTTTTGGTTTGTAGGAATGTAAGAACCCAAACCTTAAAGGGCCTAAATTTTGGCAAAATTTGAAACTCGAGTCCATCAAAGCATAGATCGTTGGATTTGTTACCTATAAATAAGCATGAGCATTATCAAAGATTAATGGAAATATAAACTCACAGTGAAAACAATAACAGGATAAGAAAACTGACTATAACTACTACCTTGGAATTGATGGTATTCTTTGGATAGCATATTATCCCATCAATATCAAGCATGAGAGGTTAGAATACTTCTCTAACAACGAAGCACATTCAGCTACAGTAACTTGTCCCGCTAAATCTATCCAGTTGGTTATAATGAAAAGGGGTCAGAACAACATTCCGGTGATTGGAAAATCCATAAAATATCCATGAAGTAGGTTTATACCGATTGGTTTCCATTTAATGGTTATATTCATTAACGTTAGCAATTCTAATCTAACCTTGTGTTGCACACACAATTACTTACTTACCTCTTCCCAAGGTAAAAAATACCGATGAAGCAATATCAACCACCCAATACTTCCAAACTCATTTGCCACTTAATACTTTTAAATATGAAACAGATCTCTATAATCGTCATAAAATACTTTTAAAAGAGAAATAGGCGGACTCGGTCATTGAAGACCTCAATTAAGGTAGACCTCATCATTTAAGACATATTCCAAAGGTGATTTTTTAACAATGTTGTCAATGGTCGGTGGGTCCTACCTATAAAGACCTCTAACCACTGTTTAAGGCTTTCGACATTCAATATCCAACTATTACCGTATCTATCGCTGAAAAAATCATAGCCATGTAACAGACAGTACCCAAGCCACTAATACCTTTAAAAGGACTAGGTGGACTTCTAATCATTTAATACTTATATTCTAGGCAGGTCCCCATCACTTAATACCTATCTCCAGGCATACTCCTTATTGGTACTATCGTTATTATGGCCTTAGCAATGTGAGAGACCATACCCAAGGCACTTAATAGCTCATTAATAAGGATTAAGAAAACCTCTGACCATTTAACACCTACTTATAGGTAAGCCTTTGTCATTTAATATCTAAACCTAAGGCAGACTCCTCACTGTTACTATCTATCTGACATCGCTTGGAATCTCACTGGGTTACTTACTACTTCTTCTTAGGAGAGAGAAAGACCATACAGCCACTTAATATCTCAAACCCGAAGCAAACCATTCATGAGATATCCACTATCACTCTTAATTATAAATATGGAATCTCATTAGGTTACTTCTTTTGGTAAGGAGATGGGCCCTATAGCCAGTTAGTACCCCAACACTAAATAAACACTTTTAGATATTTATTTGGAATCTCACTAGGTTACTTAGTACTTCTTTTTAGGAGAGAGGCAGAACCTACAACCACTTAATACCTCAAACCAGAAGCGAACTCCTATGGAGATATTGCTCACCGCTCCTAATTCAAAATTTGGACCATTTAATACATTTCAATTTAGAAAGAAGACCCAGTCTCTCACATCGTAATGGGTCTTAGGATTAGTGATATCTCACATCAGTAGTAAGTGCACCCGACTACTAGTAGCCTCAAAGTGAAGGGTAGTCTACCATCGAGTGACTCTACTTACCTCATGTCACTAACCTACTATGTTCAATTAACCATCCTAAGTCTTTACTTATATTATCTTAGGTAGACATTGGACTTAGCTTACCAATTCCTTTTTTTCAAGGCAAAGGATTTACCTTAAAAACTTATCTACCTATAAATCCCCTTTTAATGCTCACAAATGTCAATTTGTCCATAAAATCCTAATGGACATTTTATAAGACATTTATGTACGATTAGTAATTTCAAATTAGTATCCTTTTATATCTATTCAATTTTTATCAGTCCCATTAATCCATTTACCTTATCAAATTATTGCAACTCCTATATTGATTACCATTTATAGCAGTTACAACCGTTTAAATTCCTTTCTTATTAATTAGTGATCCTAAAAGTGAATATTAGGTGTGATCATGGTTATTACCCAAGTTTTATTTTAACCATTATATGAGCAGTAAATTACGTATAAATATCTACTTCTATCAAATATATTCTAGTGATATATCCTCACTAAAATTATTCTTTTCTTGTTCAATTGTTGGAATCGTATCTAAAAAGATTATCCACTAAAATTTCCATAAACTAGTCCAAAACAAAATATTTTAACTTTAAAATATAAAAGATTACATCGTTTGAAATTACATGGAATAATCGTTTCTTTTTGTTATTGACATAGGCAGTGTAAACTACAATGAATTCATAATTTACACATCTCTTTCTCTTTTTATTTGCATCCATCCCTTGCTAGATCAAACACTGTATTTTTCTAAAAAGAGAAAGAAATAAACTAACTAAACAGATATAAATTCCAACACTTTCAAAAAAAGAGAAGTTTACATTCCAACAACATTAGGGTAATAATCCAAATTCATAACATTATTATGCATCGTATTTCAGATCTAGAATAAATTTCAGTCAGTCATTATTCTAATTCATACTTTTGGGACGATTTTCCAGATCAGGTTGCTAATAGTTCTAAATGAATTCATAAATAAGAAATATGTATAAAAACGAAAATACATACATTAGAATTATGATCTGAAAAGCGAATTGGGATTGGGAGAGAAAATAGATATAATTATACAAATTGCCTTAAATACGCGTATAGTTATTTATTTTCTCCTTTTTATTAGTTTTATGTTCTTCTTTGATTTGTATGAGTGTGTGTGTGTGTATATATATATATATATATGTATATATATATATATATATATAAATATCCTATTTTTATAATTTAGAAAGAAACTAGAGAAAAAGAAATGGTTACGCTTTGCTACTGCTTCCCGAAAAATATGAGAAGAGAAGGGAGGGTTAGGCCTAAATTTATAGGCGTAAGGATCAACCTCAACCGTTTGATTTAAAATATTAAATCTAGGCCATTATGGCCTAAGTTTATTGCACCTACGGTTACCCAACCGATCGGCTACCTCATATGCACTGGTCGACCGTTACATGTCAAACGGTTACAGCAAACGGTCGGCATGTGGGCTCGGGTGAATAGTTATAAACATTATTTTTTTTCTTATTTATTTATTTTTCTTTTGAATTCGTTTTTCGTACGTAACTTCTTCGTTTGGACTCTGATTGCAAAACCCCAAATATGAAAGTTGCTTAGAATTTCACGCGAACATAATGGTGCAAGTTTTATGATCAAATTCCATCGTTCGCACAAATTCCACTTTTGGAGCTTAATTAATTAACCAAGCAACTAATTAAATAACAAATGCCAAATTATGGAGTGTTACAAGGAATTAGATGCAAATTGGTTGCACCTTATTTCTATTTGTTGGATTTTGGGGATTTTTGATGATTTTTTTTTCAAAATCAACATACATATAGAATTTCCAATATATATATAGTTTTTTTGCACCATATTTTCATAATTTTAAAAAAGAAAAGCATTCATATAGGAGGATTCGATTTAGAATCATTCTGCATATATATTTTCTATGTAGAGATACAATATGCATTTGTATTTGTTGGTTGCAAAATTGGATGTACACTAATTGGTTGTGTAGTTTAGAATAATTATGAGCAAGAACCATGAATAAGTCATTGGTATAATTTCAAGGACTAAATTCCTTGAAGGGGGAAGAATATTACACCCTTTAATTTAGGGTTAGTTATTTAATTAGTTAATTATGCTCAAAAAATGGAATTGTGCAAATAATGGAATTTGACCATGAAACTTCCACTATTGCATTCGTGGCGAAATTTTGAGCAACTTTCATATTTGGAGTTTTGCAATAGGAGTCTAAACGAAGAAGTTAAGGACGAAAAACGAATTCAGAACTGAAATAATTAGATTACAAAATTAACATTTACATAATAAATACCGAGACCCATCGGTCGACCTCCTTCGTTAGGCAAGTCGACCAGTAGTGGTCGAGCCCCATAAAGGGAGTGGTTGACCAATCGATCATAGACGGCTAGGGTTCGCCATGACCGCACAGCCCGAACTTTATATATTTTAATCTAATAGTTGTGGATGATTTGAGTGCCTACGAATTCAGGCCCAGCCCTCTTTTCTCTTCTCATATATTTTAAAAGCTATAACAAAGCTCTACTATTTTCTCTTCTCCACTACTTTCTAAATAATAAAATAAATTATTTATATTCGTGTATATATAAATTGAAGAAGAATAGAAATCCAATAAGAGAAGAAAAGGAGTGGATCAACACTATATGGTAAGAGGTTATACACACACACATACTAACATATCCCATCAACCCTCTTCTTAGATCTATAATTCTAATATATGTATATACCTTTTTAATGCTTCGAAAAAGGAGGAAATGAAGTTGAATCAAAGGTTTTACTTCAGAACTGGAGATTTGAAACGCTTTTAGAAGGTGAGTGGGAAATTTATATATTGTTTATGATTTTGAATCTATTCCATTGGCGTACGTTTGATTTTTATGGCTAAATTAATAATATTTGTGAATTGTAGGCTCAAATTTGCGTAGAAAACTATTGCTTGCATATTTTTGTTTTAGATCTGATGGGAATTACTATTCCGCCTTGATCTAGAAATCGATCACAAAAGTTATAGATATGAATATTGATTAGATATGAAATTTATTTTAGATCAGAAATTGGTTTATAGATTATTAGAATTATATTGATTATTACCCTAATTATGTTGAATTGGGAATTTTCCATAGTTAATTTATAGGAAGAATGTCCGTCTCATTTTTATAAATTTGTATTTTTTTTCAGATTACATAGAAAATGTAGCGTTTGATTTAACATGGAATATGTGCAAATGAAAAGGAAGAGATGTGTAAAGTACAGATATATTCTTCATAGTTTACATTGTCTATTCCAGTAAGAAGAAAATAATTATTCCTTGTAATGTCAAATGAGGAAAAAATTTCCTCTATTCTTGATATTTAATTTTAAACTAATTTATGGAAATCACAATGGAGAATCTTCCTAAGAAATGTGATTTCAGCAAATTAAATATGGAAAAAATATTCCAGTTAAAGATATTTGACTAGAATATATTTGGTAGAAGTAGTTATTTATGAGTGCTAATAAGTATGATGATTTATGAATAACGCTCGCTTAGGATACTAGTTATACGTACGTAGTAATAACGTTGATTTATGGATTGGAATTCAGAATAAGAATGAGGAAAGGTAGTAACTCCAATTAGTGGGTAATAAATGTGGAATGAATTTGGATATCACAAATAATTGATAGGGAAAATGGATTAATGCGACTGATAAATATGGAATATTAGATAAATAACTATGGAATAGTTATAAAAGGTTATTGCTCAGAAATTAATAAATATACATAAATGTCCTAGGAAATGTCAGTTAGGATGATATTCTTTCATCATGGACAAATTAAAATTTATGGAAGAAGAAAATAAAGAGGGTTTAAGGGAAGTTGAATATTTAAGGTAATTTATATAGCCTTAAATAAATAGAAGATGGTTAGCAAGCTAAATCCACTACCCAATTTAGGATGTTAAAGCTTAGTAATAGTAAAGCCTATGATAATATGGCTTAAGTTAGTAAGGCCAAGAATAATTAACTGGACTATTAGGTTGGGATGCAAGGTCAGTGGTGTTACACAACAAAAGTCTACCCTTCACCTTGAGGCTACCACAATTGTGTACACTTTCTATTGACGTGACACATCTTTAACCAAAGGGCTCATATAATAATTGGGCTTAGAAGATTCTGATGTAAGGTCGGTAAAGTGACACAGCGGAAGTCTTCCCTTTACTAAGAGGCTACCAGCAGTTGTATACACTTATTATTGATGTGGGATATCGCCAATCATAGAATCCATGGGAAATGATTATGGGAATAATAAGATCTGATTAGGGGTTAGAGGTATTAAGTGGTTTTTTGAGGGCTCGCCTCTTTTTTAATTAAAAAGTATTAAATGGTCCGAATTATTGATTAGGAGCGGCAGTGGATTTCTCAAGAAGTGTCCGCTTCAAGTTTACGGCATTAAGTGACTGTTCTAGGGAACGTCTCTCTCCCATAAAGAAGTATTAAGTGTCCCAGTGAGATTATAAGCAATGTTAACTAGATAGTACTACCGAGGAGTCTGCCTTATAGTTAGGTATTAAATGACAAAGTCCTTTCATAGATATTAAATGGTCAGGGGTCGGCCTAGTCCTTATTAATAAGGTATTAAGTGGCTTACGTATTGTCTCTTATATGGCTAAGACTCTAATGACGATATACACATTAATAGTATAGCTATTATGTATTACAAAGCCCTAAATAGTGGTCAAAGTCCTCTAAAGCTAGGACCAATAGGCCAGCAATGACGATCCTAGGAGCCTACTTCATATTTGAAAAAGGTAAGTGGCCGATAGACTTATAATAGTATTTTGTACCTTAGGAACGGTAAATAGATGAGTTATGCTCTTTAGGAATATTGTATGTGCAATAGTAGGTTAATTTGGTTAACATTAGGATAGTAGATATAACAGTTAAATGGAAACAAATGGGTATAAATTTATGTTATAGAAACCATGTAGATTTTCCGGTCAATGAAATGTTGTTCCATTCCCTTCCTCATAAGAACCTATAGGATAGATTTAGAGGAACGGGTCACTAGAGCTAGAATTGATTAATTGTTTGATAAATCTTCTTTTCTCTCAAGCTCGATGCTGATGTGGAAATCTGATATTCAAGGAATACCATTAATTCCAAGGTAGTAGCCACAGTCAGTATTTATATCCTATTATTGTTTCCGCTATGAGTTTAGATTTTTATCAATCTGTAATAGTGCTCATGCTTACTTGTAGGTACCAAATCCAACGATCTGTACTTTGGTGGACTTGGGTTTCAATATGTACCAAAATTTAGGATTGTTAAAGTGTGGATTGTTACATTTGGTATCAGAGATTAGGTTAATCGATCAAAGGATTAGGCTAAATTGAGAGAACGTATTCGTACTATCCTATCTATTATTTTGTTTACCCTAGACTCTAAGAATCTTGACTATAGAAGTGTCGTAGTTACACTCCAAAGGAATAGAAAAAGCCACTATGGGTTGGAAATATCTTAGAGTTAAAATTTTCATGCCGACTCTGAATTACCCTATGGAGCATTGGCGATGGATAAGGCACCGATGGAGAAGAGCATGAGTACAAAATAAGATAGAATCCCAAGGCTAAATGTTGTTCGACTTGATAATTGAGATCTAGTTCCCTAGTTATTTTGGAATTTGATGATGAATTGCGGTCGAAGATAAACAACTATTATAGATAAGCAGGAAATTGAATTCTGTTTGTCGCAAATATTCGGAAACCAGTTTGTAAGGGAATGTCCATCAACAAACTTTAGATGGCAAACCGGATTAAATTAACGTCAATTCCTTATTCTAAACCCCCGAGAGAAATTTGATAAAGTATATTTTAGAAATGCCTTAGATTTTGGAAAAAGGGTTTTCGAAGGATTTCTTTTTCCAAGGATTTGTTTATGAATTTTTTTTGAAAGATTTGAAATTTTAATTTTCAAGAAACACTTATACCATTAAGTTGGTCACGTTAAGACATTTTGGTATATAAAGGAGTAGGTTTTGAGATGCCTAAATATTTATATGCATATATATCAGTAAAGGTTTGATTTTGATTTTTGGCAAGTAAATAGTTTTTTTGGATTTGAAAATGAGTTTTAAAGGGTGAATATTTAGCCAAATGATTTTCCTGTTTATAAAAGTTGAAGTTTTAAAGTTTTCTCTTTTCTAAGGGATAGGTAAAAAAGAAATGACATTCAATTTATTGGGGTACGTAGTTAGAAGTATTCTTATACTGCCAGGTGTTGGAAGAAATATTTTGCGTGAAGTATGCAGGGAATAAGAGTTGGAATATTATTAGGTTTTTTGAATTGTTGATGGTTGAAGCACTATAACGGAGGAATGGTTCGGAAAGCCAGACGGTAAAATTAGGCACTACCATGAAGAGGGCAGGGATTTCTCTGATTATGTCGTGTTAAAGAAGACAAATGAAATGATTATCGTTATTAATATTAACTTTATTATCTATTTAGCCCGCCCGTGTAGGGTCCAGGTTTAACCTGCGTAAAAAATGTCGTAGAGCGGTCGACCGATAATCCTAGAGCGGTCGAATGATCAACGGGTTTTTTTCCAACCCATACATGGAATGCAACTATAAAACCGCGTCCATTTTCCTTTAAGCAGCATCGAGCTCCACCTTACCATTTCATTCGAACCCAAAAAGCTCCGCCACCTCCTGCTCCAAATGAGCTCCTACTTCTTCCATTCGACATCCAGGTGACGCCGTTTCTCCCACTCTCCTGCAAGCAGCGGCCTCACCTCCCCCTTGCATCGTTTTTTGTGCATTAGATCATTCACCACCTCCATGCCAGATCTTAATCTTATTTCTCCACTTCTTAGCCCATAGAACCGTCCTACATTGTGGACTCCTCCTCGTGCCACCCTGGTGTCACTTCTTAAAAGATCAGGTGGTTGGACCAGAATGAGCAGAAGATCTCCACTTTCCTTAACTCTACCAGTTTCAAGTTCCTAGGCAGCTAGTGAAATTTGGAGACTTTGCTACTTTTGTAGTAAGAACGTCCATTTGATTTTTATAAATTTGTTTGTGTTTCTAAATTTCATAGAAAATGCAGCATTTGATTTAACAAGGAATATATGCCAATGAAAAGGAAAAGATACGTAAATATAGATTTATTCTTCATATTTTAATACGTCTATACTAATAAAAAGAAAATAATCATTCCTTGTAATTTTGAATGAGATGTGTAAAGAAAATAATCATATATATGTATGCTTTTTATAGGGGTACGGTGAGATCTACATAAGTTCGATCACACTGGAATACTAGATGAGGCTCAAATTTTATGTTGCATTTAGGTGATGAATCTATTTGTCTTGGGCATGAGTCTATCATGGACTCCCCTCATTAGAAATAATGACTACAATTTTATATTATTTGCCAATCTCTTATCGTTAAATTGTGTGTGATATTTGTTGGTTGATAATATGGTTATGCATTCCAAGATATGCTTGTATTGTGATATTTACATTGTCCCTGCATTCGTATATTAGGTTATTTTATTTTAGTACTCTATTACGTTTTAGTTAAAATGTATTAGTCTTGCTGATTCATTGATTGTAGAAGAGGAGCATGTTATGGTATGGTTCCCTACATATGTGATGTGTTTACTTTACTTGTTTATGGGCAACCCAAATTAACCCAAGCCATGTTTGTGGAGAGGTCTAGTTGTACTTTAGTAGGTCCTATTCTATTTGTATATAATTTTGATATACAGTTTTTGAGATAGTTCCCTTCATACTAGGCTTTATGTATGACCCACGTTTTGCCTTTGTATGTTTAAGTCATGACAACTCTCATATGCTCGATCGAGTAGGTTGGAAGTTAGGTACTTTAGGGATATGCTATAAGGTTGTACAACTAGAACGTTATGGAGGCGTGGCATAGATATTTTAGTTAATATACTTAATATTTTAGTAGTACACAACAGGCCCGTTATATGTATATATACGAGACATGTTGTATCAGATATTTACTCAAAATTCTATGTTGTTAGAATGTGATGTATTCCGACTTTTTGTATTGATATTCATTTATCAGTTTCTTTCGCTAGTGCAGTCTCTTATATATTGTCATCATGCTATGTTCATGTATATTATACGTTATCATTCCATTGTGAGATCGTTCAATGCCTTGGTTTAGTGTATCTTTCTAATCTTAACCCTACAATCTATCTTTTGTGGTTTTTAGAAATCAACCATTGATGTAAGATGATGATTTTGGGTATTACGAAGTATGGGTTGTTACATTTTGTATCAGAGCTTAGGCTACCCATACGGACTAAGTAGGACAGTTTGAATTAATCTATCTGGTAAAAGGAGATATATTGAGAGAGCGTACTGGTGTTTTCCTTCTTTATTACTGTATACACCACTTTACTTATGGACTTGGATTTATTTCTATCACTAGTTTCTAAGGTATCTTCATCAGGCTATTAATATTAGAAGACGAAGTACACAGGCGACTACAAATTGGTAGTCCGAGATGCCTGATTATTTTAGAGACTATTTAGCTACCGCAAGGAATGTTCCACCGCCCACGAACTTTTTCTATGGACGCACTAGGCATTAGAGGTGGTGTAGCCTTGAGGGCACCAGTATTTCTAGCTCCACTGGCTTTAAGCTCTTCGAAGCTATGTTGGGATTCCCTTCGCCTTGTAGGGAAGACATATCTTAGTCCTGAGAATATTGCAGAGGCACAACCTTGGGCACATGCTTATGAGAGGGCTTTTGTCGATATAGGTCTAAAGAATGTTCTCATAAGGAATATTGCTCCTTGCCATTTGGAGAGGGGAGACTATGGATGGGTATGACATACTATTTAAGTGGCTGATAAACAGGCCTGTGATGTGAAGTGAATTTAGATGTTACTTTGGGTGTTGAGCCATTTTTAAGATCAAGAATGGCGTGTTGCTTTAGCATTCCATTCATTTCTTACAGGGAAAGTACTATTGAAATTTTCTGAAATTTGATTTAGAATTTTGGTCAGTCCTGTTTCTTTCTCATACTCATAGGAATTTTGAGGGCGAAGTTTCTTTAAGGAAGGGAAAATGTAACACCCTGCAATTTTAGCGATTGGATATTTAAATGATTAATTTAAATATTTTATCATTAATTAGCAAAACAACCCTCGCACTCAACTTTTAGATATAATTGAATTGGGACTCAAAGCACCTGTAGTTGGGTTCGCTTTTCCATCGTGAGAAAAATGAGTATAAACTTGACTGTGTTTGGAGTCAGGAAGCTCTTAGAATGAATAGTGATTTTTTAGTGGATGAAATGAATTTGGGCTAGACCCAAAAGTTAGCCTAAGTTAATTACATCTTCATAATTCCGCTTATTAGAACTAAATTTAGTCAAGATTATTTAGAATGTTTAAGTAGGATTGCATACCTATTCAAATATGTTAATCACAAGTTTATTCTCCAAGTCCTTTGATTCGATTTGAAAAACAGATTTTCTATCGATTAGAAAACCCCTGAATTCTACAAAATTAGAACCGCAATGGTATGTGAGTATTGATCGATCCTACAATAAAAGTAAAAAAGTTTTAAATTACTCAATCAAACTATCACAAAAGGTTTTAAAACGTTTCTAACTGAAAATTGAAGATAAAATAGAATAAAACTAATGAGATTAAAAGACAAGTCAGAGGTAAATCCACTCTCAAATTCATATAAATCAACACATAATAAAGTTATAATCTCTTAATTTTTAACATAAGTGGAATTGGTTAATGTATTTATTTTATGGTTTATTTGTGTTATTGATTAACACAATTAAACCACCAAAAATTGATACATCAACCAAACATGAAAATGATTATGAAGTTAGAAATAAAATTTGGTTTAATTAGGATCCATTTACTAACTTTGATTTAGTAAAATAGAACATCAAATTTTAATTCTACTTTAACTTCATTACCAAAATCAAATTGTTAGGGAAAGATGTAATTTGAGTTTACATTTGATTAAGTGTAGTCTATTTGTGATTAGCAACATAGACTGTCAAAAACACTAATAAGCGTCAAATTTCCATAAACTTCTAAATTCACATCAAATCAAAAAAAGCAAGAGATCATATGTAACGGTCCTGACTCGACCTTCGAAAATCGGCACCGAATACGACACTCGTATTCAAATGCCGCAGATCCAAACTCGAATCTGGTTCGCCGGAGCTTATAACACATTAAGTACAACACAACGGAAGAAAATGAATAGCATATATCAATATACAACATTTGATACAATATCTGATACAACAGAATGATACAATGAATATTAATATACATCAGAGATACAAGAAATAGCAGCGGAAAGAAAAGATAACACTAGCAGCGGAACAGAGTCTCCAATATAGTCTTCAAGGAAGAACTCCTGCATCGGTAATCTCCATCTCCAAAGCACCAATACAGCAATAGCTCGAACTCCCAATCACAATGCACAAAGCTGAGCAAGTGCAGTTCAGATCCAATACAGAACTAGCTCCAGATAATCTACTAAACCTGACTATCTGAAAAACCCAACTCTAGACTGCCCGTGTGGGAAAATAGTGGGCACCCAGAGTTTAGGAAAGGAACAATAAACTCCAGGTCAGTCATAGGACTGGTGTGAGCAAACAAAACATTTGGTCTTTTAAAATAAGCAACAAAGAATTTAAAATAAATCCGCAATGCTTTTTTAGAAAATGAAACTACCATAAGGCCTCCCGCCACACACACAATGCAAACGCAGAATTAGAGGAGATTTCTCCTTATGATAGTCAAATATGCTTGATACGAGAAAATTTCTTTGATATTATTACTATAAGTGCAAAGTGGAAAACCTTTCGAAAGTAAAATATAAATCCTAGCCAGCATACGACATTTCGTCGTATGCCTACTATAGCTACCATGTTCAATAGCAGGTTACCACCACATTCCATGGCAGGTTATACAACTAAAACCGTACAGGGCATGTATTGTTTTGATTGGATTTCCAACAAATGATCAGGTTAAGGAACTTCCTACTGTCAATGGGATCGCCTCTGGCAGGACGTCCCGAGAAACTAACGTTACGGTTAGATCTCTGCCAACACAAGGCCGGGTTACCTCTGTAACTAGGTAATTACTACACGAGCATGCCATCCCCCGGTCCTTTGGGACCTTTATCCGAGGTACCTCTAAGCAACAACCACACAGTAATGAGATTAGAGCAACCACATGAGTAAGTATCTGGCCTCCATACCATGATACCACCCTTTACCAGAAGGGAATGACAAACCCTAAAGGGCGCGACCCTCATAACCTTGCCGCATCTTTCCTGTTTCGACCATTTTCGGGGTGTGAGGTCTTGATGCAGTCTCGTCCACAAAGCTACGCTTTATACAAAAGCCGTGCTTTGATCACAAATGATCAACAAATGATCACCAACACACAGCAGCACTCAGCATGCCACACTACCAAATTTGGGAGTATATCACTGATAAATATCCACTACAAAACCTCTGAGCTCGTACGTCTCAGAGAAGGGTGTTAAGCTAAGAGAATAAATTCTCCGCCACCAAGCAGAAATGTATTTGATAGGAATCAGTTTAATATCTCAAAGTGTAGTGTCAGACATACAACCATACAAGTCTGTTCCGGGTTTGAACAGAACCGAAGGCACTTCCGAAGAAGCCCTTGCCAATCCGGGTATCCACAATCCCGATCGGACTTCCCATCACATAGGGAGAACTCTATACCGGAGCAACTCAGTGCAGAGTCAATCGACAGGTTATCCTACCGTTCTCGAAGACACCCAGTCTTCAACACCGATCTTCAATTGCAATCCATAACGTCGTATCACTATTCAGAATGGGTTATATGACACAAGGTCCTCTCCCGGCTAAACAGAATAGTGAGCGCAATATTTAAAAACATATGGATATGGGATTTTAGTTAAGTCACAACTTATAAAACCCAAAACCTTTCTTTTAAATGGTTAAACAAATTACCATTCTAAATCTTTAAACAAAAAGATTTATTCCACAGAGTTCACTCAGTTTCACAAAGATCTATTTATAGATTTCCAAAACAATTTCCATTTCAATTTGGGTTAACTCAATTAAATCTTTAAATTAAGATTTAATTTATAGCTTTCAAACGCGTTCCAAAGATTTATTCATAACTTGAAAAACTATTTCCATTTTAGACTTGAGACCCTTTTAACACAAATTGGACGTTCATTTCTTATGTGGAAGCTTTTATTACTTGAAAACAAATAGTTTTCGTTTTAGGAAAAACCGATTTCTTTTATACAAGTTAAAATCTTTGGGTTAAATTTAAATTCCCAAAACAACACTTTTAAAAATGGTTTAAAAACTCATATAAACACATTTATAAGTTGAATAACCTTTTTAAACCATAATTTCCAAATCATAGAATTCAATTTCAAATATTGAATTCAAATTTAAATCAAATTATTTAAATTTCGAAACTCAATTAAGTTATTTAAAATAACTTTTATTTTTAAAATTCATTTTCAAAAGCTTTCAATTCTAATTCCAAAACTAATTTGGATTCAAAAATTCAATCTTTAAAACTATTTCAAAATCTGTGACTTAACCCATTTCCACGTGCAATCCATATTTGTGTGTGTATAAGTGTGGTCCAGGGGTTTTACACACAATAAAAGTGCCACATCATCAATCAACACAGATTCAAATACAACAATGTATATTTAATAAGCGGTATAGACTATAACGCTTATATTTGATAAGCGGTACCAACCAATTGTAACGCTTATCTTTTATTCACAGATCACAGGTATGTATCACAGATAACAAATTACAGTAAACATAGCTCAAATCAAAACAGAGAATCACAATCAAGGATATCAAAAAAATCATTCAATAGAATCCAAACATGCATAAGTAAGGTCGGTTAATTATCTGATAAATTCAAATCCGATTAATTACCTATGAATTACTAATCCTGGTTACTTAATATAAATTTATTACAATCATTTTGATCAATTTTCCTTTAATCAATTACTAATTAACAATTAATAATAAATTAATTAACCTTTAATTTTAATTCATCATCCTTTAATTATTACATAATTCCCTTTAATTATTTAATTCACCATTTCATTAATCATCTTCCAATCAATCATATTAATTAGTTACCCTTACATGAATTATTGTTTGATCACTTGGTTAATCAACTTTAATCATAAACTAGTTACTTTTAATTAGGCAGTTATCTCTAAGCCATTAATTACCCTTAATTACTTAATTAATTTAAATCATCCTCTAAATACTTTCATTAGTTAATCTTTAGGTCATTATTTAATTAACCTAAATCATGTAATTATTTTACCTTAATTCTTAATGGATTAACTAATCACTTTAATTATACAAATAACCCTTTAATTTAATTATATTGAGAATTAATCACCTATCCTAATAATGAAGTATTAGATTCTATTTGAAAGCATAAAAAAAAATTACATAATAAAGATATAAATATTTTAAAAAAACAAATTTTAATGTTTAACTTAAAAATTAAATTTTTGAAACTTGTTAAAAACTCGTTTAATTTTCATTTTAACTTCTCAAATACGATTAATAAATTTTGGAGACTTTATTGATTTCATCATTAGTTCACCCTTCTGTATTTGTTAAAAACTTTCTTTAAACATTTAAATAGTTTTAACTTTGGTAAATGTTTAACTAAACTAATATTAAAAACAAAACTTGCTGTATTCACTCCCCCGAGCCACACTTCCCTTTACTGGAGCCAAACCCTTCAGTTCACGAACTCTACTTCGAGTTTTTTTTCCTTCTCCAGAACGACCCAAGAGCCACGTTTTCCAACAAGAAATTTTTTCTAATTACTTTTACAACGACATGCGAATAAATTACTCGAGTTATAACTCGAGCTGGAATCCCTCACGCACGATAAATGCTTCGAGTTCGACTTTGATCCTTTACCCAGTTCTACCCTTCTTCTTCCTCCTCCAATTTCCTGATACACAACACACGGCGTGCACGATGCACATCAATCTCGCCATCGTCAATCAAGTCGCCACCCACCACCAAGTCGACGTTGGCCCCCTTGAGCTTCCCAAACACCCAGAAACTCAACATTGCCCCCAAATCAAAATCGAGGTTCAAAGTCGAAAACTGGAACCAATACCATGGCCAAAACCCTCCTCGAACTCACGCCCTTGACCACCAGACGATGCGTCACCTCGACCACTTGATCTCCGACCATCCACGAAGCTATTCCCTTTGGTCCGATCCCCTGACGCCTCTCGATGACGTCGCGACAATCGCGTTTCCGAACATGAGTAAATATGGGTTTTAAACCCTACATCGTTCTCTTGCACCCCCTACGATTCCCAAAAAAATCTGGAAGCATTTTTCCCATGCTCCCTTACGTTCCAGCTACCTTCCCTCTAAATTTCAATCCTTAACTCGACGTAGGTCGCTGGAACTCGACCATTTTTCCTTTCTCGTTCATCTCCCTTATGCTCGAGATTTATCAACTTAAAAATTGTGATATTTTCACCTAAATTCACCATTTTGTAATCCAAATGTGACTGTATAATCAGATTTCAAAATTGACATATTCGAATTAACTGATAAGTATGTTAATGTCCTGTAATTTATTACTTTCGAAAATATTTCCTTGATTTCGGTACCAAATATTTTTTTTTCAACTAACTTTATATTATTGTGAACAACTTCCTTTCAGTCATCACGAAGTAAATACCGTTATCTAAAGAGATATGGAATGTTGAACAGGTTATATAAACAGGGATGTGTAATTTAACAGTAATTTTAGTTTTCCAGTAACCTCCTTGTAGATTTTATATATTTATAATTCTATGATGATGTTATCCTCATATGAACTCTTTCAACCAACAAACAAAAACAAAAATAATGTTTTTGAGTTCTGATAATTTAAATTTTCAAACCAATTTTTTTTTTCAGAGCCTGGAATGAACGCAGGCCGGGCTTGTTTGTTCCCAGACAAACCTACAAATATCAACCACCCATAAATAAAACCAACATGCACCTCACCATTCATAGCATAATTCAAAGATCATGATATTAAAGACACAGGCAGAAGTAAGAAAGTTTGCTCACAAGCATGAAAACAGAGAAGCAATTAACAACAGAGTTTTATATATGCATCAGATAAAGAGGATGAAGGATTGCTCACCGTGAATGGTTTAAAAGCAGAGCCTGGAATGGAACTTGGATTTGAACTTTTGATCAGCGGCTTTGAAACTGAGCATTTTGATTTTGAAAACCTTTATCTTTGATCTGATACTTGATATTCACATTGAGTTGAACCTTTGCATTTGATTTTGTTTTTTAAACTTTGCTGGAAATAATTGATGGTTTCAGTGGTTTAAATCCTTGTTTCCTTAATGTTTAACAAACTCAATTTAATTTTTTTTTTAAAGAAATTTACTTTCCTAAAGATTTCCCAGAGAAACTTGCATTTATTCCCTGGCCAAACTGCAGCTATGATTTCATTTATAAATCTGCAGTTTTTGAATTGTTTTTATGTTAAAAACTTGATTTTGAAATTACAAATCCATTAAGCTTTAAAGTTAAAACTTACCTGAGATTGATCTTTCACTATCTTTTCCTTTGCTCAACCCTTAACTTGATGTTAATTTGATCTCCATCCCCAGGTTTGTTGTTGAAGACATGCATTTGGTTTTGAATCTGTTTTTGAAAATTGTCTTCCAATTTTATTTTATTTTAGTTTAAACTTTGTTTTCAGATCTAGGAAGAGAAAATGGTGGTAGTTTTTTTTTTTTTTAGATTTTTCTTTTTGAAATGAATGAGAAGCCTGGTTTACAAAATGCTTTCCTATTTACTGTTGCTCAGATTCGGCTGAGACTAAAATAATCTTAGCATGGGGAGATGGAAAGTTTTTTTTTTATATTCTTCTCATCATTTTTGTTCTTGGGTGTTGAGATTTGAAATGCCTCAAATCTTTATTTTACTATATATTTAGATTCGGCCAAGATGCTTAATAATTTCATATGGGGAACCTAAAAAGTTTTCATAATTTTAGATTCCATATTTTTATTCAATAAAAAGAATTTGAATGCCATGTGTAAAAAAATTGATTATGAAACCTATGCATGTTGATTTCTTTACCCATCCCCTTTTATGTATGTTTACTTCTTCACTTCTTATGTATGTTTACATTTGTAATTTTCAAAGATAAAAAAAAAATTATATCATATTCATTCTATAAATAAACATAACTTTCTAATTTATATTTATATTTACAAATATAAGACTAAATACCTAGTTTAGTTCACACTTTTATCTTAAAATTTATATTTACACAATTTACATTCATACATTTTTCTTTTATTATTTATTTTTGTACAACTTTTATAAAAAGGAAAGAATGGATTTAAATACTTTGATTTCATATTAACAATTGTTACATTTATTTATATAAGAGAATTTAAATCTATAAAAATAATCTTTTAAATTTTTTTTTTGCATCTCCCACATATATAAAATATTTTAGAAACAAATTATCATTAGCCTTTTTATAAATCTCAAGCTTTTAATTTCTATTTTATTTTTAATACATCATATTTTCCTAAATCCAATATTTATTTGTAAGTTACTTTTACTTAAATTTCTAATTAAATTTCTATTTAAAATTAAAAATTATTTACTTATTCTACAAATCTCTTATTAATTCTAAATTTATTCTCAAAAATAAATTTAATTGCCAAATAAATCTTGATAAATTCTCAGGAATGTTACATCATAAATGAAACCATTTATGTTGACTTAACATGACTCACGAGATCTTCATTACCCCTTAAATTGAAGGGGTTTAGCCTCTCATGCTTGAATTCATTTCGACAAAAAGTGGATTCAACATTAAAAAAATAAAAGAAAGTGCTAACTGAAAAGAAAGAGAGAGCTAACTGAAAAAGTAAATCTACACTAATTTGCATAAAAGTAAAGCTAATCTTCTTGCATTAAATAAAGTGAATATAAAACAGAATAGCATAAATTTGAAAAAAGCATGAAATAAAAGTGCATAAATAAATAAAAAACGCGAAAAAGCTATTAAAGAAAAGAGAGATATTTATTCTATTTATTGGCTACAACTAGCTATGCATAAAAAAGGTCTATTACATAAAACATAAGAGGGTATTTATAGAAATCTAATATCTTAATCTCTTTTTAGGGTGCTACCGAAAATACCCTTGACTTTCTGTAGCCTTCAACTCATCATTAAAGATTAATTAATCTCCACTAACATGTGCTTTTGTTTTTAATTATGGTCAGTAAGTGGTTAGGTGGGCTCCTCTATGAAGTGTTAATTCTTTTCTTCGTTCTTTGACTTGCATGCATACATCCATGAAGCCACTTCCAATTTGCACTCATTTCCTACAAACTATAATTAAAACATTCAAATAAATTTTCTCAAAATTAATTCATACACAAAATTAACGTTTTGCCTAAATGTAGAAAAGTGAATGATGATTTGAAAACACTTTTATATTTTGCTAAAAGCTTGTAAAATTACCATAATATGTCATTTATTTCAATACAAGAAGATTAAGCATGAGAGTAAAAATACACATTTCTATGTGCATATCAAATACCCCCACGTTTAACTTTTTATTCATCCTCGAATAAAGTAGAACTAGGATAAGTCAATTTTCCTAGAAAACATGATTACATTGAGCGTATGCAACAAGCCGTTAAACCTTGAGGTGTCCCTAGTAGAACGAGTGTTGTCTTATGAGGATTTTCAGTTGATACTACCATAAAAACCAAATGCAATATGAAAAGTTCCTAATGCAAAAGATGTGAATGCAAATTTTATTTACAAAATGAAAATTTTATTTTTTAATTGACATGAGACGGTAATACAAAAGTTTCAGTCATTATTAAGAAATTTCAGCCTTTTTACTAATAAAACTTCCAACAAAAATTAAGTTTTCATCATAATTGGACTCTAGCTTTACTGGTTGTTTCGGTTGATAACATAGTGCCACTATGAAATAAATCCTCCAGTTGATTGTCAAATTTTGCAAAGCAGTATCTTCATTTTTTTCTAACGAGTCAAGTCAATTAAGTCAAGACAATGCTTGGGTTTCAATTGCTCAATCACACTCTCTAAAAAGTTAATATTAACATTATTTTTATTTACGCACACCTACCTCAGAATACTGATGCCAGATACACTATTCATGTACTGTCTTGCAGGCTTACATGGGAAGAGTATAGAGCGTAAGGTGTATACATACATGTGTGTACCCATGACTCTATATTTGTATACATATACCTGACATAGATACTAAGGCCAGATATATCGTTTGTGCACTGCCTTGTAGGTTTACGTCAGAAGAGTATAAGGCAAGGTGAATGTACACACTTATGTGTGCACACCTGACTCTTGGTGTTATATTTTTTTAATTTTTAATTTTGTTTTTTGGAAGAGAAAGTTATGCAAAATTATCTTAGCACCACTTAACTTTAAAGATCAAAAATGTTAATGTATGCATATTAAATCAACCACCCTTTAAACGAAGACTACAATTTAGAATATACTTCATAACCATCATCGATGAATCTCCATATATACTGGTTACACCATAGTTGCTTGTAAACTTTTTTTTTTACTATTTGTTGAGATAACAATTTTTGAAAATTTCAATCAAATGACTAAAATTGTATGCTTACTCTATCATGTCTATTCAAAAGTAAATTAATATGCAAATATTGTTGAAAGAAAGGGAAAGAAAATGCAAAAATCAAACCATGTAAAATCAAAATAAACATAAGACTCCTCCCACACTTGATTTTGAGTGTGTCACCACAGTCATTACAGATATAATGAGTGTAAAGGAGAAAAATATATACATATTTACAAGAGAGGGTTAATTTTTTTTACTAGACATAGTGTGGCCAATGAAGAATCATGAGCTACTTTTGGTCACTTGACAATTCAAAGTAACACTCTAAATGATGATCATTGACCTTAAAAATTTATCCATCCCTAGGTTTTTCTATTTCTATGGCTACGTATGGAAAAACGGTATGTACTATATATGGTCCCGTCCATCTCGATTTTAATTTCACAAGGTTTAAATGAATTCGAGAGTCATTTAAAAGGACTTTCTGATTGAGCAAAAAAAAAATTTCTTAGAATTGACTTGTCATGAAAATCATTTGTTTTTCCTTGTAAATTTTCACATTTCATACGTCCCACTCCTAATCTCTTCTAATTCATTGAGTTGCAATTTGCTATTTTCTCCGTCCTTTTCAAGATCAAAGTTTACGTTCTTTATTACCCATAAATAAGTTTTATGTTCAAGATTGACTGATAAGTTACACACTTTACCATATATCAATCTATAAGGAGGTACCACAAGATTAGTTTTAAAAGCACTTCTGGAAGCCAAAAATGCACTCGTCAATTTTTAAGACCGATCTTTCTGATTTTTATTAATAGTTTTCTCCAAAATTTGTTTAATTTATCGATTTGAAACTTCAACTTAACCACAAATTTGAGGATGATAAGGATCGGATAATTTGTGGGTTATTGAGTATTTCCTCATTAAAGCTTTGAAAGATTGATAACAAAAAGGGGTTATATTATAACTGATTATTTTACGAGGTGTGCCAAACCTAGAAAAGATGTTTTCTATTATAAATTTCAAAACAACTTTATGGTCATTTGTTTTACGAAGAACGATTCCAACCTATTTAGAAACGTAATCGACAACAAGGAGAATACAAAGATTTTTGAAAGAGTTAAGAAACGGTCCCATAAAGTCAATTTCCCAAACATCAAATATATTAATTGTTAGGAACGGGGCCAATGACCTCATGTTTCTATTCGTGTTTTTTTCTTAACATTTGACAATGATCACATGCTTTACAAAACTCGAACAAGTGAACGGTGGAGGTGGCCTTCAAAATAAGAAACCGGCATCACGTGGAGATTGATATGTGATGACTCCAGAAGCACTCATTATAACATTTTTCTTATTTCAGCTTGTAAGTTTACCTCGCGACAGCTTATATATACTACGAAGGATTCTTAGTAAATCCATGATGGTTTCCCAATGGTGGATTAAGTGACTCATCTCAACGATCCTACAACTTTATTTTATGCAAAACTCCACCATGACTCTTTGCGATGGCACTACCATATTTCTTCATTAATGCTTTTTACTATAAAGGCTTTATGGAAATACCTCGTGATGACTTTTCACGATGGCTCAACCATTTTTCTTTATTAATGCTTTTTACCATGAATGCTTTATGGAAATACCCTACGATGACTCTTGGCGATGGCTCTTCCATATTGCTTTATTAATGATTTTTAACATGAAGGCTTTATGGAAATACCCCACGATGGATCTTTGCGATGACTTTTGTTTACCATTTCAAGATTGCAGGCGATGTCTATGTTAACTCTTTACTATAACTTCATAAGACTTACTATGATAACTTTAGGATTTTCTTGATTGCCCACCAAACTCTTCACGACGGCTCATGTGAGACTCTTCACGATAGCTATAAAGGAATTCTCCCTAGTGTCTTTTGAAAATTCTTCGCATTGACCTTATCAAATCTCCACGATAACCTTTATTTGGATGTTGTTTGTGTAGCTTTGTTTACACGCGATAGGTTTATTGCTTTGTTTGTCCTTCTAGAGATATAGCACAAAAGCCTTGTAGGATTACTCATGAGGGCTTTCTTACCTTGTCTAACGATTGTTTCAAGAACTAAGCATGATAACTATGGCATATTCACTTCACGATTGCTCTATTAAATGTCCCACGATGACTTCTATAAATTGTATCATGATGGCCTCTATAAATTGCCTCGTGATGACTCTATTTTCCAGTGAAGGCTCAATATCCATTTGAAGGATTGAAATAGGACGAGATGACCTCCTGTTCGTCGACAAAATTTCTATTGATTTAGAAATTTGCCGAAAAATTTCAAATTAAAATATAACCACAAGCGCACGGTGTACGAATGTAGCACGTGGCGAATACGGGTCGATCCGCAGGGAATTGATGATTTTAAAAATTTCTATTCAATCAAATTATACCAAAGTCGAGTGAAATTGTTTGATAGAACTAAAATGAAGCTAAACTAGAATTGAAATGTGATTAGTAAACTATTGAACTAGAGAACAATTTAGAGGCAAATCCACTCTCATATTTTTGTAAATCAACAAACACATAATTTATGATCTCTAACTTTGATATTAAGTGACATAATCATTGCATTTATCATAAGTATGGTTTGTTTATGTTATTAGTTAACATAACTCAAACCATCAAACTATAATACAACAATTATACCACTTACAATTCTCATGAAAAAGAAGCCAAAGCAAAAACTATTTTAAGTATGATCTATTTACTATTGTAACTAGTAACATAGATCATCAAATTTCATTTTTACTTTCATTTCATAATCAAAAATTAATTAGCAAATATTGATGTAAATTGTGTTTATGTTGAGTAAGAATAGCTCATTTGCATAAGCAATATAAGCTATCAAACCCACTTGTATAAACTTACATCAAAATTCACATTCATGAAGCATAACAAAGAGATCATAAATCATAAAAAATGTTGAAATTACATAAAGTTAGAGAGCTTCATCACCCCTAAATTGAAGGGGTTTAGCTACTCATTTGTGGCATTGAAGCATCACAAGTAAGTTTCAACATTAAAGAAAAGAAAATAAAAAATAAGCAAAGAAAGCAAAAGAGATTAGCTACTAACTACTTGCATAAATGTAAATCTAAGCTATGAACATAAGAAGAAAGAGAGCATATAAATAAACATTAACAATAAAACAAAGAAAAACATGTAGAAAAGAGAGAAGAAAGAGGCTTTGAAGCCATTTTTATTTCATAGAACATTGAGCTTACACTTTGATTTCTTAATTTCCTAAGTAAAATGAAAGAGTAGATGATGATCTTCATGTACATAAGAGGGCTATTTATACATGCATAAAACCCTAATTCTCTTTTTAGGGAGCTTCCCAAAATACCCTTGAGGTGGTGTAGCCTCCAAGTAATCATTAACATTCACTAATCCCCCACTTAATATGTACATGAAGCTTTAAGTCCTTTTAGCATGTGCTTAGCTTCTAATTGGAAGTTAGGTAAGTGGGTGGGGTCCTCCATGATCTTGAACTTGAATTATTTCCTCTTCATTCCTTTGTATTTCCTTGTGCATGCATGTATCTTCATATAAGCCTCTTCCATATGCATCCAAATTCCTATAAAAATAATCAAAAAATGTCCAAGTAAAAATTCTTACATTGACACATGCACAAAAATGACTGTTTTGCCCCTGAATGATGATGAAAATATGATGGTTTGGAAATAATTGAATTTTGGTTTTAAACATGTTAAAATGCCCAAATATGATGATTATTTAAAAAAAGAGATAAAATATGGATGTAAATATATGCACAATTACGTGCACATCAAATACCCCCACACTTATCTTTTTATTCGTCCTCGAATAAAGGAAAACTAAGATAAATCCGTTTTCGTAGGGAGCACGATTGCATTGAGCGTATGCAACAAGCCGTTAAACCTCTGGGTGTCCCCAGTAGGACGAGTGTTGTCTCGTGAGGGTTTTCAGCGGATACTACCCACAAAATCCAAATGCAGGATGAAAATATTTACAAATTGCAAGATTTATTTACAAAGAGATGAATGCGAATTTTTTGGAAATATTTACAAATGAAGGATTTATTTTTAAATTGACACGATAAGTTAAATACAAGTTTTGGTCATTGTCTTGAAAATTTAAGTCATTTACTCTTCAAAATTTTCAATAAAAATCAAGTTGTCATGACAGATAGACCATAGTTTGGCTAGTTGTTTCGGTTGATAACACAATGTAATTATGAAATGGATCCTTAGTTGATTATCAAAGTTTACTAAAGTGGTATTTTCATTTCTTTTCAATAACAAGTTAGGTCAAACAAGTTAAAATAGTGCTAGGATTTCAATTGCTTGCTCTCTCATTATTTGCAAGAAAAATTACACACCTAGCTCAGGTAAACTGAGGCCAGATATACCACCCATGCACTGCCTTTCGGGCTTATGTGAGGGGAGTACAGAGCATGGCGAGTGTACACACTTTCGTGCATACACCTATCGACCGTAGGTGGTTTTTATTAAGTCTATTCTTTTTTTATATGTGTTTCATACATGCATAACCGTGAGGACTTTTAAATGAGTATGAAAGCACATAATCAAAGATTACAAGTAATTCACCCATGCATAACCGTGAGGACTTTTAAATGCGAGCGAATACTTTGGATGTTATTATTTTGTTTTTTGTTTTTATATATATTTTTTTTTTAAGAGAGAGAGAGTTTTGCAAAATCATCTTAGCACCATTTAACTTAGAAGACAAAAATGTTATATCCTTTACTTTAAATTTACCACTTTTTAAACAACGATTTTCAATTAGAACATACTTCATAATATTCATAAATGAACCTATATACTTGTAAAACCATTGTTATTTGTAATCAAACTTCATTTTTATTTTTGTTAAAACAAATAAATTTTCAAAAATTTCAATTTATTAACCAAAACTTATACTTATCCCATAGTGTTTCTTCAAAAATAAATCAAAATGGTAAAAAGAAAATGTTTCTGAGATTTAGGAGTTTTGAGATTTTTTTTTTTGAAGAAAATGAAAATTCAAAAATGCCATGAAAAACTTAAAAAAATTAAAATGAGACTCCCCCCACACTTAATTTTGACTGTGTCCCCACAGTCGATGCATGATATAATGAGTGTAACGGGGAAAAATATGTACATATTTACAAAAGAGGGTTAACATTCTTACTAGACGTAGCTTGGCTCATGAAGGATCATGAGCTCCTCCTCTTGGTAACCAGGAAATTCCAAGAAGGGTTTTAAACGATGACCGTTGACTTTGAAAATCGATCCATCCTTTGGGTTTTCTATTTCTATGGCACCATGTGGAAAAACAGTTCGTACCACAAATGGTCCGGTCCACCTTGATTTAAGTTTCCCAGGAAATAAATGAAGTCTCGAGTCATATAAAAGAACTTTCTGGTTAGGCGAAAACTTTTTCCTTAGGATTGACTTGTCATGAAAAACTTTGGTTCTTTCTTTGTAAATTTTCTCGTTTTCATACGCGTCGTTCCTAAGTTCTTCTAGTTCGTTGAGTTGTAATTTTCGATTTTCGCCAGCTTCTTCATGATCAAAGTTTAAGTTTTTTATTGCCCACAACGCTTTGTGTTCAATTTCAACAGGTAAATGGCAAGCTTTACCGTAAACTAAACGAAAAGGGGACATCCCAAGGTTAGTTTTAAAAGCAGTACGGTAAGCCCAAAGCGCGTCGGTCAATTTCTGAGACCAATCTTTTCGATTTTTATTGACAGTTTTCTCCAAGATTTGTTTTATTTGTCGATTTGAAACTTCAACTTGGCCACAAGTCTGAGGATGATATGGAGTGGATAACTTGTGGGTTATCGAGTATTTTTTTATTAAAGTTTCAAAAGAACGATTGCAAAAATGGGTTCCGTTATCACTGATTATTGTGCGAGGTGTGCCGAACCTCGAAAAGATGTTTTCTTTAAGAAATTTCACAACAATTCTGTGGTCATTGGTTTTGCAAGGAACGGCTTCGACCCATTTTGAAACGTAATCGACAGCGAGAAGGATATACAAGTTTCCAAAGGAATTGGGAAAAGGTCCCATAAAGTCGATACCCCATACATCAAAAATTTCGATCGTAAGAATGGGGTTTAAAGGCATCATATCTCATCGAGAAATTCGTCCAAGCATTTGACATCGATCACAAGTTTTACAAAATTCAAACGAGTCTTTGAAAAGAGAAGGCCAATAGAAACCACACTGAAGCACTTTTTCCGCAGTTTTTCGAGGACCGAAATGTCCACCGCATGCTTGATCGTGGCAAAACGAAAGAACACTCCTTATTTCATTATCCGGAATGCAACGTCGGATGATTTGGTCGGGACAATATTTGAACAAGTATGGATCGTCCCAATAGAAATATTTCACTTGGGACATGAATTTGCATTTCTCCTGTTTGGACCAAGATGAGGGAGTTTCTTTAGTGACTAAGTAGTTCACTATATCAGCGTACCATGGATCGATAGAAATAGAAAGAAGTTGTTCATCGGGGAAGTTTTCATTGATCGGCAAGGAAGATGGTGCGTTCGAAAGACAAGATAAATGATCGGCTATGACATTATCGGATCCTTTTTTGTCTTTGATTGTAAGGTCGAATTCTTGAAGTAAAAGGATCCAACGAATCAAGCGGGATTTAGCATCCTTTTTAGCGAAGAGATATCGAAGCGCAGAATGGTCAGTGTAGACCGTAATGTGTGAACCTATCAAGTAAGGTCGAAACTTTTCAAGCGCAAAAACGACAGCTAGAAGCTCTTTTTCAGTTATTGTGTAGTTGAGTTGAGCGTCGTTCAAGGTCACACTCGCGTAGTAAATGACATGAAGGATCTTGTAGATGCGTTGTCCCAAGACAGCACCAACGGCAAAGTTTGAAGCGTCGCACATTATTTCGAAAGGAAGATCCCAATTGGGTGCGCAAATGACTGGGGCAGAAATGAGTTCTCTCTTAAGACGTTCAAAAGAAGAGATACAATCAGAGTTAAAATGGAAAGGAACGTCTTTTCCAAGAAGGGTCGTCAAAGGACGGGCGATTTTGCTAAAGTCTTTCACAAAGCGTCGATAAAAGCCAGCGTGTCCTAAAAATGATCGAATGTCCTTAACAGATTTGGGAATGGGTAGATTTGCAATGACATCGATTTTCGCTTTGTCTACCTCAATGCCTTTGTTTGAGATGATATGTCCAAGGACAATGCCTTGTTTGACCATAAAGTGGCATTTTTCCCAGTTCAAAGTCAAGTGTTTTTCTTTACATCGATTCAAAACCAACTCGAGGTGATGTAAACATTGAGAAAAAGAATCGCCGAAGATAGAGAAATCGTCCATAAAGACTTCTAGAAAGCGCTCAATCATGTCAGAAAAGATTCCAACCATGCATCGTTGGAAAGTTGCAGGAGCGTTACAAAGTCCGAATGGCATACGTCAATAAGCGAAGGTACCGAATGGACACGTGAAAGTCGTTTTCTCCTGATCTTCGGGAGCGATTGGAATTTGGTTATAGCCGGAATAACCATCAAGAAAGCAATAGAATTCGTGACCGGCTAAACGTTCGAGCATTTGGTCGATAAATGGAAGAGGAAAATGATCCTTACGTGTTGCGGCATTTAGTTTTCGATATTCAATGCAAACACCCCAACCCGTTTGAGTACGAGTTGGAATAAGTTCGTTAGCATCGTTTTTTATAACAGTAAGTCCGGACTTTTTAGGCACGACATGAATTGGGCTAACCCATGGGCTATCGGAGATGGGGTATATGATACCGTTATCGAGGAGCTTAAGAATTTCGTCACGAACCACATCTTTCATTTTTGGGTTAAGCCTCCGTTGTGCATCACGAGCGGGTTTGGCTTCATCAATCAAATGAATGCGATGTTGGACAATAGCAGGGCTAATTCCCTTAATATCAGTAATGGACCACCCAATTGCTTCTCTATTTTTCAAAAGAATAGAGAGAAGAGAAGCTTCTTGGTCAAGAGAAAGACTGTTAGAAATGATGACAGGACAAGTTTCGTTTTCACCTAAGTATGCATACTTAAGGTGAGCGGGAAGTGGTTTGAGGTCCATTTTCAGGAGTTTTTCGATTGCAGAATTGGGTTGAGATTCGGACTCAACTTGAAGCGATTCAAAGGGAAGAGTGTGTTCGATCTCGTTGGGGACTTCATGAAACAATTTTTCGTACTCGGCCTCGCGTTCGTCGTTAAGATCAAATGTTTCGTTTTAAAAGTTTTCATGAATGGCACTAACTTCTAATGTTTGGTCACGAAGTTCGTTCGAGTGGCTTTCAAGATTGAAAATGTTAAGGTCCAAAGTCATGTTTCCAAAAGAGATTTTCATCGAACCGTTACGACAATTGATTAAGGCGTTTGAGGTGGCTAAGAATGGTCGGCCTAAAATCAATGGGATTTGACTCGCAGGGTTTGTCACGGGTTGTGTTTCGAGAACGATAAAATCAACGGGGAATATGAATTGCCCTACTCGAATGTGCACGTCTTCGATTTCTCCCACGGGCTTCTTAATGGAACGATCGGCAAATTGAAGCGTAACTTTCGTGGGTTTGAGCTCACCTAAGCCTAATTGTTCGTACACGGAGTATGGAATCAAGTTGACACTCGCGCCTAAGTCTATTAAGCATTTGTTAATCGTCTTTTCTCCAATTGTACACGAAATCGTAGGGCAGCCAGGATCTTTGTATTTAACGGGTATGGATTGGGACAAGACTTCACTCAAACTAGCGGCTAAGAAGACTTTTTTGGGCACTTGAGTGTGTCGCTTTTGGGTGCACAAGTCCTTAAGAAATTTCGCGTAAGTGGGGACTTGCTGAACGATGTCAAGAAGAGGAATGTTAACTTTGACTTGTTTAAAAATTTCCAACATTTTTTCCATTTGGTCCGAGTGTTTCTTTGGTCGAAGACGATGTGGAAATGGAACATGATACTCGGTAGGCGGGTCTACTCGAGTAGAAGAAGAAGAATTTTGATTGTCGTTCGATTCGACGTTTGGCTCCACGTTCTGTTCTGAGTCGTTTGTTGTTTTAGAAGTATCGAGAAAAGTTCCCAGTGAATCATTTGGATTAACGACTTGATTATCGATTTGTTTACCAGAACGGAGAGTTGTGATAGCATTCAACTGGGTGACATTGCTATCTTGAACAACATGGGTTTGATTTGAATTTGCGTTTTGATTTCTGGGATTTGGAAGGGGCTGGCTTGGGAATGTTCCTCGTTCACGTTCACTTACAGACGTGGCTAATTGACTCATTTGCATTTCGAGTTTCGCAATCGATTGGTTTGTGTTTTGCATATATGAAGTCAATAAATTTTGCAAATTACTGTTTGATTGAAGGCTTTGAGTAGTTGCCTTAGCCAACGTTTCAAGAGTTTTCTCAAGCGAAGTTAAACGTTTATCGTCTTGTGGAGGATGAGTAGAATTTGGTGGAAAATTTGGTTGTTGCGGTTGATTATGAGACGGGCCCGCAAAGTTTGGTTGAAAATTATTGGGCTGAAAGGGAGGATTCGAAGCATTATTCGGAAATGCTTGAAAATTGGGACGAATCGTATTCGTGTTGGGATTGTTTTGGTTCCACGCAAAATTCGGATGATTTCTCCATCCAGGGTTGTATGTTGGAGAAAACGGGTCATTTTTGGTTTTATTGAAAGCATTGATTTGTTCGACGGAATTGGCACACTGATCGGCTATATGATTAGGATCGTTGCATTTATAACACATTGGTTGGGAAGCTTGGTTCGTTTGATTCGATGAGAAAACATTATCGAATTTTTTAATCATTGCGTCGATCTTAGCTTCCAAAGCAAAAGAAGATCCCGTCGAGTGTGCACTCGATCGTGAGTAGATTGATTTTTCGTTCGAGCGTTCCCATTGGGACGACTTTTCAGCGAGGTTTTCAAGAAATTGCCAAGCATCGTCATGATGTTGGGCAAGAAAATTGCCTTGGCACATTGATTCGAGCATGGTTCGTGAGCTGTTTTCGAGTCCATCATATAAGATTTGGCAAATCGTCCATTTTTCAAAGTTATGGTGTGGACATTTTATCAAAAGCTCTTTGAATCTTTCAAAATATTTTCCAAATGGTTCACCCTTGAATTGATGAAAATTTACAATTTCGTTTCGAATTCTACTTGTTTTTTCTAAGGGGTAGAACTTTTTTAAGAAAGCTTTTACAAATTCTTCCCACGTTTTAATTGAGTTCGAAGGTAAGCTGTACAACCATTTTTCAGCGTAATCCGTAAGAGCAAATGGGATTAATCGAAGTTTGATTCCGTCATCAGAAAGTTGTTGAAGTTTAATGGTTGCGCAAACTTGTTCGAATTTAGTCAAAAAGATGTATGGGTCATCGTGTTCGAAATTGCCAAATTTTGGAAGCGTGGCAATATGGTTCGAATGGATTTCGAAATGGTTACCCGTAGGGGCGGGTAATGTGATGCAAGATGGAATAGAAACTCTATCGGGAAAGATTCTATCCATAAGAGTTCGAGGGGCGTTTTCGTTCGCCATTTCGGGAGGATTGTCTGTTCGAGTTAAACGGTTTGTAGAAGGGTCACGAATCCAAGTATTCGTTGTTGTGTCACGAGTCCAAGTACTCATGCACAAGTGAAAGTCGAGAGGAGAAAGAAATTAGAAACGAGTTTGGAGAATGAAGGAAGATTTGAAAATGTTTTGTTTTTTTTTTAAAGGGAAAAAAAAACTATTTACCAAGTGAAGTTTATTTCAAAAGAAAAGTTTGATTTTTGTTTTGTTTTTGAATTTTCAATTTTTTTTTGAAATGATTTTACAAATTTTTTTAGATTTTTGTTTTTGAGTTTTTTTTTTAAATATGCATGAACTAATGCAACTAAATGAATGCAAAGGACTTAATTACAGTTTTCTGTCCTTAGTAGCTCCTAACCCAAAATTGTATAATCACACTTTGTCTTAAATCAACAAAAATATTTCTCAGCCAGGTAACGGACAGGGGTTATCGGTGCACCACGAATCACCGTAGCAATGCAACCGAAGGTTTAAGTACCTTCAGAGGAACAACCAGTATAATATTTACGAATCACCGTAATTTTTATAACTGGTTATTACTCTGCCGTAGCCTAGACACCAAGAAATAAAATCGTTTAAGTAAAACAATTGTGAAGATACAATTAAGCCCTAAGTGAGCTCGTGACACCCTTAGGTCCAACGTCTAACCTTTATTATTAGTCAAATTCTACGATGAAATGCGTTTGTGGGCTAAGGAAAGGGTGATGAAATCCCTCACCTTATGTGAATTGGGGTATTGCCCTTAGAAAAGAAAAAACAAGATGAGATGAATGCAAAGCAGAAATTAAACGTGAAATTACAATGCAACTAAAATGAAGTTTGTTTTTGTTTTTGGATTTTTTTTTAATTTTTTTTTTGTTATATATAAATGCAAATGCAAGCAACCAACAATGCACTAGAGATGAAAGCACAATACCAGAGCGTGCAGATTATTAGCAATTTTTTTTTAGCGGCGATTTTAGCAAAGCAAAGCAAAGCAATTATTTTTCCTTTTGGCAAGCAATTCCTTGTAATTTTCTGCTTTGACAACCTGAAATGAAAAATAAGATATATTCAACAATTTTTATTGTTATTATTTTTTTGTATGTTTATCAAAGATGAAAAACAAAATAAGCGAAAAACAAAACAATTGAAAATAAAATAAATGAAAATTTTCAAATTAAAATATAACCGCAAGCGCACGGTGTACGAATGTAGCACGTGGCGAATACGGGTCGATCCGCAGGGAATTGATGATTTTAAAAATTTCTATTCAATCAAATTATACCAAAGTCGAGTGAAATTGTTTGATAGAACTAAAATGAAGCTAAACTAGAATTGAAATGTGATTAGTAAACTATTGAACTAGAGAACAATTTAGAGGCAAATCCACTCTCATATTTTTGTAAATCAACAAACACATAATTTATGATCTCTAACTTTGATATTAAGTGAAATAATCATTGCATTTATCATAAGTATGGTTTGTTTATGTTATTAGTTAACATAACTCAAACCATCAAACTATAATACAACAATTATACCACTTACAATTCTCATGAAAAAGAAGCCAAATCAAAAACTATTTTAAGTATGATCTATTTACTATTGTAACTAGTAACATAGGTCATCAAATTTCATTTTTACTTTCATTTCATAATCAAAAATTAATTAGCAAATATTGATGTAAATTGTGTTTATGTTGAGTAAGAATAGCTCATTTGCATAAGCAATATAAGCTATCAAACCCACTTGTATAAACTTACATCAAAATTCACATTCATGAAGCATAACAAAGAGATCATAAATCATAAAAAATGTTGAAATTACATAAAGTTAGAGAGCTTCATCACCCCTAAATTGAAGGGGTTTAGCTACTCATTTGTGGCATTGAAGCATCACAAGTAAGTTTCAACATTAAAGAAAAGAAAATAAAAAATAAGCAAAGAAAGCAAAAGAGATTAGCTACTAACTACTTGCATAAATGTAAATCTAAGCTATGAACATAAGAAGAAAGAGAGCATATAAATAAACATTAACAATAAAACAAAGAAAAACATGTAGAAAAGAGAGAAGAAAGAGGCTTGGAAGCCATTTTTATTTCATAGAACATTGAGCTTACACTTTGATTTCTTAATTTCCTAAGTAAAATGAAAGAGTAGATGATGATCTTCATGTACATAAGAGGGCTATTTATACATGCATAAAACCCTAATTTTCTTTTTAGGGAGCTTCCCAAAATACCCTTGAGGTGGTGTAGCCTCCAAGTAATCATTAACATTCACTAATCCCCCACTTAATATGTACATGAAGCTTTAAGTCCTTTTAGCATGTGCTTAGCTTCTAATTGGAAGTTAGGTAAGTGGGTGGGGTCCTCCATGATCTTGAACTTGAATTATTTCCTCTTCATTCCTTTGTATTTCCTTGTGCATGCATGTATCTTCATATAAGCCTCTTCCATATGCATCCAAATTCCTATAAAAATAATCAAAAAATGTCCAAGTAAAAATTCTTACATTGACACATGCACAAAAATGACCGTTTTGCCCCTGAATGATGATGAAAATATGATGGTTTGGAAATAATTGAATTTTGGTTTTAAACATGTTAAAATGCCCAAATATGATGATTATTTAAAAAAAAAGATAAAATATGGATGTAAATATATGCACAATTACGTGCACATCACCTCCAATTGCACATAATGGCTTCTTGTCCAATAATCATTCTTGGAATTTTGAGTGTGACACTTTCCCCTCCCCTTTCCTTGTATAAAAAGTTTCTTATGCTTTATCTTAAGTAAACTTCTTTTCTTGCATTATTCCCTTTTCCTCTCACTTTATCATTCCTTGGGTGATTCATCTTTCATCATTGATTATTTATGCTACTTGCTATAACTTTCACTCCTTGATAGTATGGATTTTCGTAAAAGATTCTCCAAAAGCATAGGTTTTATAATATTTGAAGAAGAATTCCCCACAAATTTACCCAAAAATATCGTTGTGGAAGAGTTCATTATAATTCATTTACAAACCATATGATGTGAAAATCATACATACATACATACATACATATATATATATATATGCTTAGTAAAGTAGGATTGTCTATAATAATTTGAATTTCTAAAAGTGAGGAAATATGCTTGAAACTTTTGAAAGTAGTTTATTAGAATAGACTAGTGTTGTGATAAGATAGAAATTTCCAAAGTTTGGAAGAAATGCATTTTGTCCTTTTCTTGTTTCGAGTTTGGTTGTTTATTAAACCACGAGTTCTATCGGTGCTTCATCTTTTGATGGTCATTTCCATAGTCCATGCTTGGTCATTAGACTTCACATTGACCGTCTCCCTTGGATGGTACTTTAACTAGGCCCGGAGGTTGGATCAAGGACTTAATTGGCCATTACTCTTTGGATGGTTGCTTTGACTAGGCCCTAGAATAAGATCAAAATCTAAATTGACCATCACTCCTTAGATGGTTGCTTTGGTCGAGAGCAAAGGTGAAATGGAAGGCTTTTTATCCATATCCCTTGGATAAGTGCTTTAAGCAGGCCCAGTGGTAGGATCAAATGCTTAATTGACCATTGTTCTTTAGATGGTTGCTTTGGCCAGGCCCAAAGGTGGCAACAAAGGCTTTTCGTCCATCGCCCTTGGATGGATGCTTTGACTAGGCCCAACTACAAGACCAAAGGCTCAATTGACCATCACTTTTTGGATGGTTGCTTTGGCTAGTCCTGAAGGCGGGAACAAAGGCTTTTCATCTTCCTTCGGATGTGAAGAATGCCTTTGCTCAAAGAATTTTACGAACCTTGTCGGGTAAAAAGTTAAGTTTGAGCACGTGCATTTCATCTCTAGGGGCAATTAATTAGATGGGATCCTTCTTCCATCCAATAAGTCACTCTGGGTAATTAGCTTTATTCATTCGATATCATGGAATATAGCCACAAGTGTTTGGCATTCCACATTTTCATTGGGTTTGCTTAATTGATACGTCCCTAGAGGGATAACTTCTTGAATGACCGACGAACCATCCCTGTTTGGTCCGAGAGGACTATTTAGGAGGTCCTTCGTATTCATCATTATATTCCTTAGGACCAAGTCTCCTTTCTTTAACGCCCTTTCTTTCACTTTTGAATTATAATGCCTTGTGATTCTGCATTGATATTCTACGTTCCGAATAGCATCTTGGCCCCTTAATTTGTTAAGCAAGTTAAGTGATTCCTTTTTCAGTTCTTGATTCATCTCATGGTTATAAGCAATCCGTCGACATGAGGGAACTTCGACTTCAACAGGTAGCATTTCCTCAAATCCGTTGGTTAAAGAGTATAGAGTGTGTCCAGTAGCAGTCTTTGCGGATGTTCCATATGACCATAAAACAAAAGGAAGTTCATTCACCTAATTTCCTTTGGCTTTCCACAAACGTTTCTTTAAGATGTTCTTTATGGTTTTATTTGCTGCCTCTACTACTCCGTTGGACCATGGGCAAGCTACTGATGAAAAATAATTTATAATTTCGTTCTTGTCACATAAGCGAGTAAACTCCTCACTTTCGAATCGGGTACCATTATCAGAGATTATCTTGTTTGGAAGCTCGAATCTTGTTACTATATTCTTAATAATAAACTTTAGAACCTTCTTTGAAGTTATGTTTTGTAGAGGCTCAACCGCTACCCATTTAATAAAATAATCAATTGCTACTTTAACAAGTTTTGCTCCTCCTCTTGAGATCGGAAAAGGACCTATCAAGTCAATTCCCCCAACTTAAAAAGGCCATGGATTGGAAATGAAGTTTAGATGTCTGGGTAGACATCATGGTATTTTAGAGAACCTTGGACATTTTTTGCACCTTTTGACATAATTTATGGCCTCTCCTATCTTTCGGGGCCAGTAGTATCCTTATCTCGTTACTTTCTTAGCTAGTTTTATTCCATTAGAATGATCTCCATAAATCCTTCTTGTGCTTCCGTTAACAATCTTATGTCCATTTCGGGAGTAACACATATTAAGTAAGACATTGAGTATCCCTTCCAATATAGCATTCCATCAATTATCATATATAAGGGGGCTTAGTACCTTAACTTTTGTGCTTATTTCTTTCCTTTGGTAAGATTCTTTTTTAATGCATTCAATTAAGGGTGCCATCCAACTATCAACATATTGGTTTTCGTGAGCATATACCCTTTCTATACTTTTTCTGCCATTATTACCTTCTTGAAAATTCTTTTCATTACACGACTATTGTTGAACCTAGGATCTAGTTAAAACCAAATCCTCATTGCCTAACTTCTCTTCTTTAATACTTGGGTTTTTTGAAATCCAAAGGGTATGATTTTGATTCTCTGGTACTCCTCGTGAACTACGCAGCTTTGCTAAGTCATTTTCTTGGGCATTTTTTCTCTTGGTATTTGGTTTACGAAGAAATCCACATAGTAAGCCAACATTTCATGGATTCTCTTTAGGTATTAGGCTAGTCGAGCATCCATAGTTTCGAGGTCTAGTTCAATTGGCTTACCATTAGTTGTGAATCACTAAATATTTCGATTTCAGGAATTTTGAGATGTTGTGCTAAGGTTAACCCTATGATCATTAACTCATATTCTACCACATTGTTGGTTGCCGAAAAGCCTGATTTCATAGCATAGTCAAGTTTGTGTCCATCAAGGGTAATTACAACATATCTTTCTCCTACACCTTGCTCATTTGATGCTTCGTCTATGTGTAACTGCCATTTCGGTTCGAGTTTTCATTCACTCTTTGACCATTAATCAATGAATCTTGTGCATTCTATGACAAAGTCCACCAAAATTTGTCCTTTGATTAATGTCCTGGGTAGGTATTCAGTACCATATTGGCTTAACTCCATTCTTTATTGGCCTTTTTGATACTTTGGGTTTAAAATTTTCCTTCATGGGTAATTGGTTTGGACTTTGATTGAATGAGCTTGAAAATAAGACCTTATCTTCCGTTCTTACAACAATAAGCAATATGCTAAATTTTCTTTAACCAGGTATCTAATTTCAACAACTTTTAGCCTTTTACTCGTGTAGTAAATCGAGCATTGGATTACATTTCCCTCTCTTACCAAAATTGAGCTAATGGCGTGCTCTGATATGACCGTGATAGAAATAATTCTTCTCCTTCTAAGGGGCTCGAGACTATTGGTGGGGATTCTAGATAATCTTTTAATTCCTGGAAAGCTTTTTGACACTCCTCTAACCATTCGAAGGTTTTCTTTTTCTTAATTACCTCGAAAAATGGGATACATCTATCCATCGCTTTGGATATGAACCGGTTAAGAACTATGTCTCATCTATTTAATCCCACCACTTTTTCACATGTTTTTGTTGGTGTCATATCTCTAATGGCTTTTATTTGATCCGGGTTGATATCAGTTCCTCTGTCACTCATAATATATCCCAAGAACTTTCCAGATTAGATTCTGAGGTTGCACTTTTGTAGATTTAATTTCATCTTATACTTCCTTAATACTTCAAATGTCTCTCTTAAGTATTCTATATGATCCTCCTCTTTCTTAGATTTCACAAGCATCATCGACATATGCTTTTATGTTTCTTCCTATTTGATTTTTGAACATTCTGTTCATGAGCCGTTTATATGTTGCTCTTGCATTCATTAGCCCAAATGGAATTATTTTGCAGCAGTACATTCCTAATCGATGACAAAATTTGTATGTTCCTTATCAAATTTAACATCGAAATCTGATTACATCCTTAATAAGCATCCATAAAAGATAGCAGTTTATGACCCCTAGTTGCATCCACTAGTTGGTCGATTCTTGACAGTGGATACAATCTTTTGGGCATGCTTTGTTGAGATCCGTATAATTGACCCACATCCTTCACATTCCATTAGATTTCTTCACCAATATTGTATATGCCAACCATTTCGGGTAAAACACTTCTCTTATGAATCCATTCTACAATAATTTTTTTACTTCCCCCTTCAATGTCGTGGTGTGGACTTAGTTAAACAACCACTTCTTCTGTCTTACTGGAATAAACTTTAGGCCAATGTTGAGAACATGACACATTAATGATGGATCATTCCCTTCCAGGTCTGCGTGACCGTGCAAATACATTTATACTTAATCATAAGAACGGGATCGACCTTTCTTTAGTTTCTTTATTCATCCCATTACCAATTTTCCTAGTTTTGTTAGAGTCTTGTGAATCTAATTTTCACTTCCTTTAAGCTTTCGACTGATTGTGTATTCTCTCGCTCATCTATAGAATTTATGTCTAGGATTAGTTCCTCCAAAGCCACATTCTTATTGTGACAAATTATTGTAAATCAACATATTTCATTTTCCTTGCTTTAAATCTTACTTCCTTGTTGATTGTTGGAGAAAATTTTGACTTATTTTTCGTAGATATCAGTTCAAAAGGACTAATATGCAAAGGCTTTCGGTTTTCTCATTTATCTAATGCGGGCCTATAGCAAGAACCCACGATTTATTAAATTTCTCAAGTGTGGAAAAATACGCCTCAGAAGAATAAAACTGCTCTCCATAAACAATCCTTCATCCTGTTTCGTAGAGAAACCAAACTAGCAAGTGTCTTAGTGATATGAAAGCATCAATATCATCAAGTGCACATCTTCCAAAGAAAGCATTATAGTAGGAAGGCCAGTCCATGATCACAAATAGCATTCCAAACATTCTTGAATATGGATGGGTGTCGACTTGGACAAAAAAAAATTATTTGACGCACTGAAATAGAACCCTTTCTATGGAATCCAAAGATTGGATCCCTACTGGGATCAAGTTTCTTCTTCGGAATTCCTATCTATTCGAAAGCACTTTTGAAGATGACATTCACTACACTGCCTATGTCTATTGGAACTTAAGATATGAGTGAAAGTCCTATTTAGGCTGTTATCATAAGAGGGTCATTGTGGGGATGTCGCATTCCTCTTAGTTCTTAAGAAGTTGCCACTAGATTTGGCATCCTGATTATGCTTTTAAAGGACTTCAATGGTGGCTCATCACTTATTGAGTACATCCCTTCCTTAGTCTCTCTCACATACCTACTTCTTGATCCCTTGCTTAAGCCTGCTATATGCGGTCTTTCATGGATCACATCAATATAGTTCATTAGTTGTAGAAATCTTGATAGAATCTCACTTTATATGATGTTGCTGTTGTTGGGGGGTGGCTTTTATTTATAAGTAGGCTTTCGATCGATCTTCACGTATTCTTTTAGGACTCTCTTCCTAATCATATTTTGATGATTCCTGCCAAGACCCTGCATTTATCAGTTTTGTGGCTATTCACCTTATGGTAGGCACATTCATCCTCCCATCCGTTCAACTCTGGATTCGTCTTTGCTTTGAATGAAATAGGATAATCGAGTTCGTCCTTTGTAACAACATATTTATAGGAGATAGGCTGATTATTTCAACAGCTTTTGCTTTGGCAAACCCCACATCTTCTTTTTTTGTTTGGGATTGAAAAGTTCATCCTTCCCTCATGATTTCTCCTGTTATAAAATATCCCATATATTCACAACAATTTGCCTAGCCTAGAAGTGAAAATCTTGTAAGTCCCTACACCGATGAATATATAGCTCTTTCCAGAACGGTGTATTCTCGATTAAGCCAGATTTGACCACCATTAACATATCCTTATCACTCACTCTCCATGCTTTGTTAGCTTCTACTTTTTATTGCTTTCAATAGTCCCTCAATAATTCCCTTAGTTTTGTTTGATGTTATCCAGTACGCTTATGACAATTGTATGTTTTTTCGAAGCACAGAACAGGGTTGAAAACACGTATGAGAATTATTTCCATTAATAGATTTTATTTTCTCTTTAACGCAGATACCATTTTGTTGCTACTCCGAAGAAGGTGGTCAGAAAAATTCTACATTGCATTATGCTCGGGGCACTGTATAGATCAATTTGGCTTTCAAACACCATCAAGTGATCATCTGGATCTGTAGTGCCGTCGTATTTGGTATTTTAACATAAAAGGGCACTGATATAGCCATGATCCATTTGGTGAATGGTGCTCACCTAAAATTTTTGTTGACTTTAAGGTCCACCGTTTTCTTCCCCTTCAATTCAGCTATGTTCTTTATCACCCTGTCTACCATGTCCTTGAAATAAGCTTCCTCGTAATTACAGTTTTCTTGGTTCATCTTATAATATTTACGTGAAGTGGAGCTTTCAATTGTGATTTTGAACTTTTACTCGGCTTTTGAATTTGGAGACTTTCTTCTTCCTTTTGTATTCCTAAATTGATCTTCCCAACATTCTTACTTCTTAAGCTCCACTCTATTGCTTTTTCGAGTGGAGATTCAACTTCCTCACCCTCCATATCTTTTACTCTCTTTCATGAACATTTTATGAAACTAATGCTTTAATAAGCTCATGCATAACTTCTAATTTTCTCTTCATAGCTTGAAGTTCATCCTTCCCTTTTGGCATTTCTTAGGTGTAGACGATTGTCCAGTTTCTGCATTTTCCATATCAAAATGAGGGGCCAAGTTGTCTTCAAGATGAACATGATGTATTACTTCTTATTGTTGTCGGACTCCAACTATCTTAATTTATTTCCCAATTATGTAAGTGCTATTGCTGATCAATTCACAAGGCCTTAAGTTTGAGCTCTCAATGAAAACACCACTTAATGTTAGCATTAAATTTAGTCAAGTTCATTTGGAATATTTGAGTTGGGTAGCATATCTAGTCAAATATATTAACCACAAGTTGATAAATGATAGCTTTTCATTCTTGAAATGTCATATGTAATTTATTTATTGTCCAAGTTCTTTTACGCAAGTTACAAATCCAAGATGGCATAGTCGGCCGTTAAAACTTTCTAATCAAGCTTTTCTTGTACAAGATAAAAAAATGAAAACGAAGAAGAAGATGAAGTTAAAAGTTTCATCCCTTTTTAGAGGTACCTCTATATTTATATATGACTTCAGTTGTTGGGTTGGTGCCACGTGCCACTAAGAACGAGTGAACAGTAGAGATGAATTTCAAAATAAGAAAATAGCATCATATGGAGATTGATATAAGATCACTCTTGAAAAGTTCATGATAACCATTTTTCTTATTTCAGCTTGCAATTTATCTCTCGATGGCTTATATTTACCATGAAGGCTTCACATAGTTAATCCGTAATGGTTTCCCAATGGTTGATTTAGTGATTCATCATGA
This sequence comes from Allium cepa, assembly GCA_030765085.1. Lineage (NCBI taxonomy): Eukaryota > Viridiplantae > Streptophyta > Magnoliopsida > Asparagales > Amaryllidaceae > Allium > Allium cepa. Next base: position 243,839,339 of record CM060944.1, read on the forward strand.
CAAAACATTCTGCGATGACTCTTTGTGATGGAACTACCATATTGCTTCACCAATGCTTTTTACCATGAAGGCTTTATGGAAATACTCCATGGAGACTCTTTATAATGGCACTACCATATTGGTTTGTAAATGCTTATTACCATGAGGGCTTTATGGATCTACCCTATGATGATTCACGATAGCTTTACCATATTGCTTTGTCAATGCTTTTTATCATGAAGGCTTTATGGATATACCCCGTTATAACTCTTCATGATGAGTTTTTTTTACCATTTGAAGATTACAGGCGATGGCTATGTTTAACTCTTCATGATGGCTTCATAAGACTTACCACAATAACTTTAGGATTTACCTTGATTGGCCTACCAAATTCTTCACGACGACACATGTGGGAATCTTTATGATAGTTATAAAGGAACGCTCTCTAATGTCTTTTGAAGATTCTTTGCGATGACCTTATTAAGTCTCCATGATAAAGTTTATCTCGATGTTATTTTTTGTTGCTTAGTTTGCATGTGATGGCTTGATTGCCTTGATTTGCCATTTCAGAGATAGATCACAAAGGCCTTATAGGATTACTCCTGAGGGCTTTTTTACCTCATCTAATGATTACTTCAAAAACTTAGCATGTTGGGTATGGCACGTTCACTCAATGATGAATCTAAAGAATGTCCCACGATGATTTCTATAAATTGTATCATGGTGGCCTCTATAAATGGTCCAGCGATAACTCCATCTGCCAACGACGGCTCCATTTCTATATAAAGGCTTCAAATAGGACATGATGACCTCCAATTGCACAAGATGGATTCTTGTTTACTAATTCAGTATTGGAATTTTGGGTGTAACACCAGTCATTCATTTCATTCCAACGTTACTTTTTCTCTTCTTCTCCTAATCTTTCTCCAATTACCCCTTAATTTTTCCATAATCCCCAAGCCCTTGTAACGACCCGGAAATTTCGATCCCGAAATTTCCAGATAGTTAAGAAAAGAAGAAGAAAAGAAAGAAGAAAGAGATAGAAGAAGAACAGAAAAGAAGCACACAATCTCACATTCGCAGCGGATAAAATGTAATATCACATAAATAATAGTTTTACAAGAAGAACCATATCATTACACTTATATCTTTATATATCAGAGTTACATCATTACACAAATACCAGACAGTTAAAAAAATTAACTTGTTCCAGATAAATACAGCGAAACTCCTCATACGTTTCTGCCATCTAGCTCGCCTCCTGAACTCCAGAACGTCATTACCTGAAAATCTGTAATACTCGGTCTGACCCGAGCATTACGTCAAAGTAACACCCGGGTCAGGCTGGAAACCAGCGTGAGTAAACTCATCTAACATGGAATTCAAAAGCATACAACATATATAAACCCGGGGTAACTTATATCAATTTACAACTTCATAATTTGTTATAGACATCACTTATTTCACACATCATTTTTTTAAGTACCAATACTTAGATTAAATGGTCCAATTCTCTTAAATCATTCCATTTCGGTTTATTGATTTCACACATCAATCTATACAGAATCGAAGTGGTTTCGGATATTTACTAATACCCGACTCCGGTCTCTTCGAATCCAATGTCATCTAAACCCAAGTTATCCAATTTAATACAATTCAACCTTAATTGTTGAATAGCACTTTTACACAGTATTTCAAAACTGATTGATAATCACATTATCATCGTCCATCCAACATATCATATCTCAAAGCAATTTATATCAAAGATATCAACCAATTCAAAGCACCCATCATCATCTAGTCATTAATAAGCAAGATTAATCACTTCCATTAATTACATTAATTAATGATCATCTAATTACTTTCACTAGTTCATTATTCTTAAATTTCATATAATAATTAACCTTTAACTTAATTACATTCATTAATCAATCTTGATTAATCACAATCAGAAATTAACTTTCCATAATTACTTCATCAATTAAACCATTTCCTTGATTTATTATATAAATCAATCTTTCCATTACACCGGTAATTATTACTTAATTTCTTCCATCAAGTAATTATTATTTAATTACTACCCATCAAGTAATTTCTTCAATTAATCACATCCAGTAATTATCCACTAATTACTTCACTAAGTAATTATACCTCATTAATTATCTTAAGTAATTGTACTTAACCTTTAATTAATTATATTTATTAATCATCCTTGATTAATCTCATTCCGTAATTTATTTTTGTTAATTAATTACATCACTTAATTAACTTAAACTAATCATATTAATTTATTACATAGAGTAATTAATCCCTTTAATTAACTTTTGTAATTAATTAATCAACTAATTAATTACCCCTTAATTACTTTAATCAATTAATCAATTTTTAAATCAACCAAATCCTAATAATTTCTAAGATAATCCATTAATACAAATTTCTATTCAAATCTTCTTTTAATACATCTTAGAACTAAAACATCATTAACCTACTAACTTAAACCTTAAGTTATTTAAGTTAAATAGCTTTTAATAAATTTAGTTTTAACCTTGATTTTTGGCTAAACTTCAACTTGCAGATATCCTTCCCTTTGACCCGAGCCAAGCCCGGAAAAACTCACCCAAACCCGCGTCACAAACTTTACTTATATTTAACCATCTTAAAGTAATTTAAACAATTTAAATTCAAATTCATTTTATTTTATTTTGTTTTATTTTTTTAAAAAAAAACTGAAGTTTAAATTTAATTCCAGGTTTAAAAACTAGAATTTAAACTTATTTTAAATTTCTAATTTACCAATTTAAACCTACAGTTTTAAATTCAAACCAACATATACTTTTATACTAAAAAATTTTAAAACCAACTTTATATTTCAAAATTTAAATTAATTCAAAACTCAGATTCAACTAGTTTGAATTCATATTTAGTTTCAGATTTTAAACTTAGTTTAAATTTCCAGTTGGCATTTTTAAACTTTACTTTTAATTTTTTTAAAACAGAAACAATTTTACGTTTTTATTTAAACAACTTAAATTTTCTGAATTCAAAATATTTCAAAACTCAAATTCAAACAAATTTTAAATCAGGTAAAAACTCAGGTTTAACTTAGTTTAAGTTTTTGGTTTACATTTAATCTCTACTTCAAATTTTAAATACTGAAACATGTTTCTGTTGTTTTGAAAAACCTGTTACAAAATTTTACCTGTGCACCCTATAAATTACTTCGAGTAAAAATCTGATTTACCCGAGACAATTCCCGGGTCACTAAACCCTGAAACCACCCCAACATTCACCACATCCCTCCTTCTTCTTCTTTCCTTAGACTTGATAAAAACTTAAATCCTGACAGCACAAAACCCTGAAAACAACTAATCACCCGAGCCATAACCACCGTTACTTCGGGCATAAACATGAACTACCCGAGCAAATCTCAGAACAACTCGAGTAACTCGAGTACCTTCTTCCCCAAAAACACAGCATACACACCTTGAATTTCGTGCACCTGCACCACCACTTCATCCAATTCCGACCCCTCGCGACCACTCGTGTAAGTCATCGACCATCCTTCCATGCATTCCTGACCATCAAACATCTTGCAGATGCATAAAATCAAAAACGAGCATTTGTGCTCAAAATAGGAAGCAAAAGTCGAATCTGGAAATCAACAAAAATCACTCAACTTTGATCACCAGAATAGCTTCGCCTCTGGCTACTAACTCCTCCACACTCCATCAATCACCAACATGAATCAAGGCAAGCTCGATCACTTATATGGGTCACGGTGCTAAATTTTCAGATCAACAGAATACTTAGGGTTTAAAACCAAATTCGAGCAATTTCCAATGCCACAATGGATTAACCACTTTCCATTCAATTTTCCATACTCCTCTGATCAACGATGTAACTCCAGAAACAACCACGAACATCCCAGATGCAAAGATCATCAGATATTGATCAAAAACCCAATTCCAGCAAAAACCCAAATACACATTAAATACTTCTTTATAAACTTGGATTTTTTTCTTAAAAATCTTTATTTTCAAAGTGCATTCTAACTAGAATCCTGAAACATCAAGCCAGGATGTTTGAATTTTTAACACATTTGAAATTTAATTTGTAAATCTAATTTCCCAGTGAAGTTTTCTTTGAACTAACTTTAAATTATTTTTAAAATTTGAGTCTTGTTAAAATTCACAACTTTTGTTTAGAAACTAACTTCAAAAACAAATCATAGAAATAGGAATTGTTTTATGAATACATTTGATGTCGGTAAGCTTAGAGGGTATTTCATTTGTCTGATATAACTCATGCATTCTCAAACAATACTTAACATTTTCCTATGTATAATTATATTCTAAATTTCCAAATCATCATGCAAGTATTATTTTCAAACTTACATTACAGATCCACTTTAATCATATGTCAATGCATCATATTTTAAAGAGGTTCATGATAGCAGATGTTAAACAGATTTTTAAATATTGGAACAGAGGTGCTTCAAGATTTTCAGACAAACACTAAAAAAAATTCACATGCACAGGCAATTATCTCAGAAAACCATCTGAAGCAACTTAAAAATTACTTTGCATTTGAATTAAAATGTTTACTCACCTGGTACTTTGAAGAACAGAGAATCCCCCTTTTTTTTAAACTGAAAGTTGCATTTGCTTTTAAAACGATGTATTATGAACAGAGAAGGCCTGAGATGCTAAAAAAAATCAGAAGTTTGATCTTGACTCTTGATTTGCCTACTGATCTGTATTTGCTTGAATTTTGTCTTGCTTCTCGACTTTAATCTGTTGAGCTTCTAGGACTTGCCTTTGTTTTAGACTTTTGAAATTATGAGGAGATATTTGAATTCCTTGATTTTTTTTACTGGTTAAATATTACAGGTTTTTCCCTTCTTCTTCTATTTGTTTTGGACTGAACTTCTAAAAGAAATGAGAGAGAGGAGAGAAAAGGTTTATATTCTTAGTTTTTATCTTTTATTAATTATTTTAAAAATTAGGAGAAAATATGGACACTTGTTCAATTAATTAACACTTGTCATTGTCATTAAACAATTTGTTTACACATGTATTTAGATGTGTTCTTAAGCTTACATGTGTATTTATGCATGAATTTATTAATTTTTTAAAGGGTTTTAAAAAAAACTTTTATAATTAATTTCCTAATTAAATGTATATCTTTATTTATATAAATGAAATCCTTTAAAAGAAAATAAAAAAACTATATTCAAAAGAAGATCAGATATAATATATTTTTAAACAAGCACATATTTAATTTGTTCATGTGAAATTTTCATATTTTTTTTTTACTCATATATATATTTTAAACAAACACACATTACATTTGTTCAAAAATAATGATTTTTGCAAATTATAAATAATTATACTAGAATAATATCAAATAAATATTTATCCAAGTATAAATATTTATTATCATATTTATTTGTTCGATCCATAAATCAATATCTTATTTATTAACCCGATTATTTATCAATCACATATGTCTAGAATTACGGAATATCACATTCCTCCCCCCCTTTGAATCTTTTCGTCCTCGAAAAGGAATGAAACCAGAATTTATTAAATATTTAAAGCCAGTTAAAATATTCTTTGATCATTTTTAAAACACCTTTAAAAAAATCTATATATAGTATTATCAAAGTAGTTTTATAAAAATATCATTCTATAACTCGATGTTTCAACAAGTCCATCTTCGTTCTCACAGAATTTCGGCCATACATTGATCAGACGTAGGACTGAAAATCTATAAGTACTTAGCAGACTCATTTTCAACACCCAATGAAAATACTTGAAAAATAATTTTATTGAAAATATTGAAAACAGTTTTTGGAAATAGAGGAAATATCTTTAGTGAGAATGCTCTGGAAATCATCACCCCCATCCATGGTCACAGTTACATTCGAGGGTTACGTTGCCGTCGCAGCAAAAGTCCATGTAACTGCAGGCTCTCCTCGGCCTCTCGATTACGCCATGGAACCCACACAACAGATCACAGTTACATCCAGGGTTACGTTGCCGTCGCAGCAAAAGTCCATGTAACTGCAGGTTCTCAGTGGCCTCTGATTTTCGCTGTCAAAATGAAACTTCTCCACTCCTACATAGGTCGTAGTCTGCCGATATAAAATCAAACGCAGACTGTTGGCTCTCAGCGGCACACACGACTTTCGCTATGTTATACCATAGATTGCAGTTACATCCTGGGTTACGTTGCCATCGCAGCAAAAGTCCATGTAACTGTTGGCTCTCAATGGCACACGCGACTTTCGCTATGGTATACTCTACTCATAATCCTCAGGAGCTAGTTTTGTCCGGACTCCTCACAGGATCAACTTTAGAACCCCCCCCCCCTTGGGGCTCAAGGCAGCACCACCTGGTGGTACTCCTGAGAAGTTCATTTCAAGGGAGCGCCTTTTTCCCCAGAGCCATCATCAAAACATTTTATACTATACATATATAGTATCTTTAAATCATACACCTAGTACGATCTCATACAAAGCTCCTTTACTCAAAATCGATTATTCAAAAATCGATAATTCTCAAACTAGGCTTTCCAAATTCAATATTGATTTTACCCAAAAATCAAAAGCCTTTCCAAAACCAAAGATTCCCAAAACCTTTTTCAAAATCCTCATATGATCCTTTATATATATAGATATATATAAAAAATCCTTGATAAAATCTTTGGATCATTTTAAACTTGTATAAAATCCTTTTATACTTCAAACACTTTCAAAATCCTTTCCTTCTGGCAATAGATTCATCAAGGGGGGTTTTATCTTATAAAACAAAGATATTTACTTTGTTTACTCAAAATCAGATATTCAAATTTGATTACTCTTTTCAATATCATTTTCATCCAAATCCGTACGATGTACACATATCATCCTACGCTATACCAATCTGATCGCTCACTCGATCACACAAATTTCACTTCCGAACTAGTATCGTCCACCCGACTTCCTAGTGCGGACACAGATCTAGTTTCTTGATCAGAAACCGTCATTCTCCTTGCATAGTCATAACTATGATAGAGAATATCCAGAACCAATCAACAATCTATATCCAGGTTCGCCGTTGAAAATCGAGTGAAAAGTCCCACTTGGATCGATATAACTATCTCGAAATTCTGTGCTCGAATCTGGATCAAATCACTATGCGAATAGAATAACATACGTACACCCTACGTATTTATCTTTATTGGTTATTAGCCAAATCAATTTCATTTCTATTCACTTTGACTTTCATTCACTTACTCTCAATTACTTCAATCCATTTGGATTATCACCTCTATTCTTATCTCGATTGGGTATTCAACCAATAACAGTTTAAACTCCGACCAGTTTATTTAGAAAATAGCTTGAAAATTTTAAAAATAGATAAGTAGTTAGAAAATAATTACTAGTTTGTAAAATAGGTGTAAAATAGTTAGAAAATAGTTAAAATAATTATAGAAATTTTAGATAATTGCAAAATAATAGTAAGATAGTAATTAGTTTTGTAAAATAGTAATTAGTTTATAAAATAGTTGGAAAATTGTTAAACAGTTTCAAAAATAATTGTAAAACAAGTATAAGATAGTTTGGCTTTTAAAAGAAAGGTTGTATGTATAATGAATAGCTTGGAAAAGTAGGTTTATATTAAAATAATTTATATTAAAAATAGTTCAGAGTCTAAACTGCTCACTTTCCCAATCTTCATTCTCATCAATTCAATTTAAATTTTCCATTTGAATCTTATATTCATACATCTTCAATCACCATTTCAATTAATTTAGATCAAATTTAATTTGAACTAATTCAAATTTCAAATCCAAATCATCTCGAATTATATAAATTCGAGTTAATACCTCAAATGTTGATTTAATTCCTTTAAATCAATTTTCCTTTAAAGTTTTTAAACAATTCAATTCTGAGTCCAAATTACAAAATTCCATTTTAAAACATCCATCAAATTCCAAATTCCATATCTCAAACCCAATTCGAGACCACTCAAACTCTCAATTACAATCAACCATTTGACTTCCCAAGTTAAATCTTAATTTCATCTTAAAATTTACAAATCAGGTTGAACACCCCAACATATTTTACTTTTCCCAAGTTAAACTCAATTCACTAAATCCAGTCAACTTTACCTAGTTTGAACTTCTATTTCAAAATTTGGAACTTCTCATAAATAATCTTCCCACTTATTAAGTTTAAAAACTTAGCACTTCGGGTATCACATCTTATTCCACATTCAAAACTCAACATTTAGAGTTTATTTCAAACCATATTTGATATTATGTATATCCACATATATACATATTAACTTCTTTTACATACCAAGTTATACTTTAAAATTTTAAACCACCTAATTTAAACAAATTCTTTTAAAATTTCAAACAACTATTGTTTTAAATAGGACCATTTCATTCAAATGCATTAATTTATTTGTTATTTCTTTAAATTAATTATATCATTCATTAATCACAATCAGTAATTAACTTATTTCTTAATTACCTTCATTAAGTAATTGTCCCTTTTAATTACTTGCCACTAGTTACTTCATTAAGTAACTCCCTCTTATTTATCAATTCCAATCATTATCCATTAATTAATCTCATTAAATAAAGTTTAATTAATTACATAAATTAATTGTTTATCCTTATCCTGAAACCTTTCCCGAATTCAAGATTAAATTTCAGTTTGGTTGTATTTCCTTAAAACATTTTATTGTTTAAAACAATCAAACCATTATTAAACACAATAAACATTCAATTTCCTGGTTTAAAACTAATTATGATTCATCTTATTTTGAAATTCTTCCTTAACTTTAAGATTTTAATTTAATTTCAATTTGGTTGTAATCTATTACCACGTATTCTTACTGTTACTTTTTAATTTAATTAATACTACAACCAATTTCCTTAATATAATAGATAATCTATTTCTTATATAAGATTCTTTTACTTTTTGAAATCATTTAAAAACCTTTATATAAGAAAATAACAAGTACGCTCTCTCTCATATTTATACACTCAACTCATTCTAGGGTACCATTGACCCTTTTCTAAATGAGTATCCCCCACCAGAGCCAAGGTTCTCGTTTAACCTTCAGCTCTGATACCAAATGTAATGACCCGAAAATTTCGATCCCGAAATTTCTAGATAGTTAAGAAAAGAAGAAAAAAAGAAAGAAGAAAGAGATAGAAGAAGAACAGAAAAGAAACACACAATCTCACATTCGCAGCGGATAAAATATAATATCGCATAAATAATAGTTTTACAAGAAGAACCATATCATTACACTTATATCTTTATATATTAGAGTTACATCATTACACAAATACCAGACAGTTAAAAAAATTAACTTGTTCCAGATAAATACAGTGAAACTCCTCATACGTTTCTGCCATCTAGCTCGCCTCCTGAACTCCAGAACGTCCTTACCTGAAAATCTGTAATACTCGGTCTGACCCGAGCATTGCATCAAAGTAACACCTGGGTCAGGCTGGAAACCAGCATGAGTAAACCCATCTAACATGGAATTCAAAAGCATACAACATATATAAACCCGGGGTACCTTATATCAATTTACAACTTCACAATTTGTTATAGACATCACTTATTTCACACATCATTTTTTTTAAGTACCAATACTTAGATTAAATAGTCCAATTCTCTTAAATAATTCCATTCTGGTTTATTGATTTCACACATCAATCTATACAGAATCGAAGTGGTTTCGGATATTTACTAATACCCGACTCCGGTCTCTTCGAATCCAATGTCATCTAAACCCAAGTTATCCAATTTAATACAATTCAACCTTAATTGTTGAATAGCACTTTTACACAGTATTTCAAAATTGATTGATAATCACATTATCATCGTCCATCAAACATATCATATCTCAAAGCAATTTATATCAAAGATATCAACCAATTCAAAGCACCCATCATCATCTAGTCATTAATAAGCAAGATTAATCACTTCCATTAATTACATTAATTAATGATCATCTAATTACTTTCACTAGTTCATTATTCTTAAATTTCATATAATAATTAACCTTTAACTTAATTACATTCATTAATCAATCTTGATTAATCACAATCAGAAATTAACTTTCCATAATTACTTCATCAATTAAACCATTTCCTTGATTTATTATATAAATCAATCTTTCCATTACACCGGTAATTATTACTTAATTTCTTCCATCAAGTAATTATTATTTAATTACTACCCATCAAGTGATTTCTTCAATTAATCACATCCAGTAATTATCCATACTTCGCTAAGTAATTATACCTCATTAATTATCTTAAGTAATTGTACTTAACCTTTAATTAATTATATTTATTAATCATCCTTGATTAATCTCATTCCGTAATTTATTTTTGTTAATTAATTACATCACTTAATTAACTTAAACTAATCATATTAATTTATTACATAGAGTAATTAATCCCTTTAATTAACTTTTGTAATTAATTAATCAATTAATTAATTACCCCTTAATTACTTTAATCAATTAATCAATTTTTAAATCAACCAAATCCTAATAATTTCTAAGATAATCCATTAATACAAATTTCTATTCAAATCTTCTTTTAATACATCTTAGAATTAAAACATCATTAACCTACTAACTTAAACCTTAAGCTATTTAAGTTAAATAGCTTTTAATAAATTTAGTTTTAACCTTGATTTTTGGCTAAACTTCAACTTGAAGATATCCTTCCCTTTGACCCGAGCCAAGCCCGGGAAAACTTACCCAAACCCGCGTCACAAACTTTACTTATATTTAACCATCTTAAAGTAATTTAAACAATTTAAATTCAAATTCATTTTATTTTATTTTGTTTTATTTTTTTTTAAAAAAAACTAAAGTTTAAATTTAATTCCAGGTTTAAAAACTAGAATTTAAACTTATTTTAAATTTCTAATTTACCAATTTAAACCTACAGTTTTAAATTCAAACCAACATATACTTTTATACTAAAAAGTTTTCAAACCAACTTTATATTTCAAAATTTAAATTAATTCAAAACTCAAATTCAACTGGTTTGAATTCATATTTAGTTTCAGATTTTAAACTTAGTTTAAATTTTCGGTTGGCATTTTTAAACTTTACTTTTAATTTTTTAAAAACAGAAACAGTTTTATGTTTTTATTTAAACAACTTAAATTTTCTGAATTCAAAATATTTCAAAACTCAAATTCAAACAAATTTTAAATCAGGTTAAAACTTAGGTTTAACTTAGTTTAAGTTTTTGGTTTACATTTAATCTCTACTTCAAATTTTAAATACTGAAACATGTTTCTGTTGTTTTGAAAAACCTGTAACAAAATTTTACCCGTGCACCCTATAAATTACTTCGAGTAAAAATCTGATTTACCCGAGACAATTCCCGGGTCACTAAACCCTGAAACCACCCCAACATTCACCACATCCCTCCTTCTTCTTTCCTTAGACTTGATAAAAACTTAAATCCAGACAGCACAAAACCCTGAAAACAACTAATCACCCAAGCCATAACCACCGTTACTTCGGGCAGAAACATGAACTACCCAAGCAAATCTCAGAACAACTCGAGTAACTCGAGTACCTTATTCCCCAAAAACACAGCATACACACCTTGAATTTCGTGCACCTGCACCACCACTTCATCCAATTCCGACCCCTCGCGACCACTCGCGTAAGTCATTGACCATCCTTCCACGCATTCCTGACCATCAAACATCTTGCAGATGCATAAAATCAAAAACGAACATTTGTGCTCAAAATAGGAAGCAAAAGTCGAATCTGGAAATCAACAAAAATCACTCAACTCTGATCACCAGAATAGATTCGCCTCCGGCTACTAACTCCTCCACACTCCATCAATCACCAACATGAATCAAGGCAAGCTCGATCACTTATATCGATCACGGTGCTAAATTTTCAAATCAACAGAATACTTAGGGTTTTAAACCAAATTCGAGCAATTTCCAATGCCACAATGGATTAACCACTTTCCAGTCAATTTTCCTTACTTCTCTGATCAACGATCTAACTCTAGAAACAACCACGAACATCCCAGATGCAAAGATCATCAGATATTGATCAAAAACCCCATTCCAGCAAAACCCCAAATACACATTCAATACTTCTTTATAAACTTGGATTTTTGTCTTAAAAATCTTTATTTTCAAAATGCATTCTAACTAGAATCCTGAAACATCAAGCCAGGATGTTTGAATTTTTAACAAATTTGAAATTTAATTTGTAAATCAAATTTCCCAGTGAAGTTTTGCTTGAATTAAATTTAAATTATTTTTAAAATTTGAGTCTTGTTAAAATTCACAACTTTTGTTTAGAAACTAACTTCAAAAACAAATCATAGAAATAGGAATTGTTTTATGAATACATTTGATGTTTGTAAGCTTAGAGGGTAATTCATTTGTCTGATATAACTCATGCATTCTCAAACAATACTCAACATTTTCGTATGTACAATTATGTTCTAAATTTCCAAATCATCATGCAAGTATTATTTTCAAACTTACATTACAGATCCACTTTAATCATATGTCAATGCATCATATTTTAAAGAGGTTCATGACAGCAGATGTTAAACAGAGTTTTAAATATTGGAACAGAGGTGCTTCAAGATTTTCAGACAAACACTAAAAAAAATTCACATGCACAGGAAATTATCTCAGAAAACCATCTGAAGCAACTTAAAAATTACTTTGCATTTGAATTAAAATGTTTACTCACCTGGTACTTTGAAGAACAGAGAATCCCCCATTTTTTTTAAACTGAAAGTTGCATTTGCTTTTAAAACAGTGTATTATGAACAGAGAAGGCCTGAGATGCTAAAAAAAATCAGAAGTTTGATCTTGACTCTTGGTTTGCCTATTGATCTGTAGTTGCTTGAATTTTGTCTTGCTTCCCGACTTTAATTTGTTGAGCTTCTAGGACTTGCCTTTGTTTCAGACTTTTGAAATTATGAGGAGATCTTTGAATTCCTTGATTTTTTTTTACTGGTTAAATATTACAGGTTTTTCCCTTCTTCTTCTATTTGTTTTGGACTGAACTTCTAAAAGAAATGAGAGAGAGGAGAGAAAAGATTTATATTCTTAGTTTTTATCTTTTATTAAAAATATGGACACTTGTTCAATTAATTAACACTTGTCATTGTCATTAAACAATTTGTTTGCACATGTATTTAGATATGTTCTTAAGCTTACATGTGTATTTATGCATGAATTTATTAATTTTTTAAAGGGTTTTAAAAAAACTTTTATAATTAATTTCCTAATTAAATATATATCTTAATTTATATAAATGAAATCCTTTAAAAGAAAATAAAACAAACTATATTCAAAAGAAAATCATATATAATATATTTTTAAACAAGCACATATTTAATTTGTTCATGTGAAATTTTCATTTTTTTTTTACTCATATATATATTTTAAACAAACACGCATTACATTTGTTCAAAAATAATGATTTTTGCAAATTATAAATAATTATACTAGAACAATATCAAATAAATATTTATCCAAGTATAAATATTTATTATCATATTTATTTGTTCGATCCATAAATCAATATCCTATTTATTAACCCGATTATTTATCAATCACAGACGTCTAGAATTACGGAATATCACAGCCCTAAACCTTCAAATAAAATTCCTAAATTCAAATAAAAATCAGCATAATTCCTCTCATCTAATTCTCTACAAAACCCATCAAGGAATTTGCTTGAAGTTGTGATTAGGAGCTTTATCCATGATTTAAAGAGAGGGAAAGCATAAGTTTTGGTGATTAGATGTGATTATGGAAAAGAAAAGGCGAGTCGGATGATTCTCCTAACTTATTTACGTGTTATACTTCACTAATTTGTTGTTTGTGATTTTGAAGTATTACAAAGTAATTTAGGGAATGTTAGTAATGTATTTAGGCCTATATTTATGCCTTAAACATGGTTATATCATCACTTTATTTATTAGAGACTTTTAAGACCATGTTATGAAAAGTTAGTAAGCTTTGGATTAGGTTTGGGCCGAATAAGTGATCGTGAATGATTGTTTGGGCTTAGTTAAGTGTTAAAGATGTGATTTAGTACTTATATAATTGTATTGAAGTTATATATGAAACATTTTGAGAAAGTTAATAAGCTAATTAAGTGGTTTAGGAGCTCTATATTTTTATTAAAGTGATTAGAGACCTAATGAAGCTTAATTAACATTTACAGTTATTACTTAAAGAGAAGAAATGATTTTATAAAATAAAGAAATAATTTATAAAATGAAGTTAGTAAGCTAATTAAGCCAGTCATGAGCTCTACACTTATTATTAAGGTGATTAAAGGCTTAATGAAGTTTAATTAGTACATATAAATATTATTTAAATAAAGAAATAATTTTATAAGTAAAAGATATATTTCATAAAATCGAATCAGATTTTATAAAACAGTATGGTGAAATATTTTATAAAAGAGTATTGATAATTTATTTTAGAACGAGACTATATAAAATAGTATGAAAAGATATTATATTTTTTGAAAATACTTGGTGAATAAAAATAAGATTTGATTTAGGAATAATTGAGTTAATTACTTAATTATATGTATGTGTATGCGTGCACGAGCGGGTATGCACATATATGTATTTAAAGTTATATAATAATCAAAATAGCTCTTGTAGTGTAATTAGAGTTGTTGGAGACAGTTGTGTGTTTATTCAGACGTATGTGTATGTGAATATACATATTTTCATATCGACACAAAGCAAGCGACACACGTGGCCATAGCAACTATCATCTGCCCTAGGTTATGTGAGTAAGTAACAGGTCGAGTAATTGCTCCGATGAAGCCCAAAACATAATTTATATAATTGAAGTGTGGTTGTGTGCTCATGTGTATATAACATACACAAATGGGTGTATAAGCATACATGTAGGAACCGCACATGGTAGGAAGGTTGGTTATATTGTTCTAAGCGCTATAGGGGACTAGGTTGCTAGATTGGCTCATTGAACTCTACACATGCAAAGAGTGGACTTCATGTTAAAATCGATTTTCAAACACATAAGGAACCACTTTCAAAACATCAACCAATGAACTCTTGAAAAGGTCCGCAAGGGTGGAGGAAGGCTTCATAAGCTAGGCGGCTTAATATGCGAAGCAACGGTGGAAACGACGGATGAATGAACGGCCTTGTGGACCGTTGGCTCCTACCCTAGGCTTTACTACCTGGGATAGGCTACCATTGGTCAACCGATGGTGTACTGACCTGGGTAGTAAAGCCCTGTTTAGGTGCCATTAGGTGGGGTTTCTTCCCCTATTAAGATGCGGGTTTGTGCGGAGCTTTGGCACAACTTCGGGGAAAACTATGGACTACTCAAGGGGTTGAATGCAAGGCGAAGCTCAAGATATGGATTTGAATGTTAAGTGATTCATATGGTATCAACAACTGTCGGGCGTGGGATCGGCATGGTAATTGGTCACGATCACGTCCGTTGAGGGTGTACGATCGACTGGAGTAAATATGTACCTTCATGTTTTGACCTCGAGGTACAGATAGTTTGATAAATTGCACCGGTCCCGTTTTAGTGACCGTACATAGTATTGATCTTATATTAGTGATCATACTCTGCATTGGCCTTATATTAGTGGCCATGCATATTATTGTAATATGCAAGATGTCATCCGTATTGATGGAATGACGAGATACTAGTCCTCGTTTGTGATAGGCGTATTTGATTACTTGATGTTATATTTGATATATATATATGCACACACACATATATATTGGTATCGCTATTCCTTTGTGGTCCTAAAGTCTTGCCAGATATGCCCATCATTCTCTTTTGTCAAGAAGTTATGTGAACTTATTAAGAAATCTATAATGGATGCGAGGGTGATGACGATGATCATCTACGAGTGGGTCACATATCACTTATGCATGTTATAGAGGTACAGTGACATCCACAAAAGTTCCAAATATCTAGAGTAGGTCATATATCACTTATTCTTGTTATTGAGGTATGGTGAGATCTACGTGAGTTCCATAAAAGCTAGATGTGGCTCAGGGTCTATGGTACATTTAGGTACTGGCCTATTTATTTTACACCCTCAACAGAATTCATTGGATTACGATAATTTGAATTATAGATGGGTGTCCAATACAGACTTAAGTTAAAGATATCTAGAGTAGATCATATATCACTTATGCATGCTATAGTGGTATGGTGAGACATACACGAGTTCAATTACGCTGGATGCAGCTTGGGCTCTATGGTACATTATATACTAATTCTATTTACATAGCAATGACGAGTACCAATTTATATTAATTGTCTATCACTTATCATTAAATTGTGTGTTATATGAGTTGGTTAATAATATTGTTTTGAATTTTAGGATACTCTTGAATTATGATATTTACATTGGCTTCGCATTTGTATATTGGGTTACTTTATCATAGTATGCTGTTACGTTTCAGTCCCATTACATTAGTTGTGCAAATTCGTTGATTATAGGATAAGATCATGTTATGGTATAATTTCTTACATATGTGATGGGTTTACTTTAATCGTTTATTGGCCGTCCAGAATATCCCTAAGCCATGTATATGGAAAGGATCGGTTGTACCTTAGTAGTTCCTATTTTATTTTATATAATTTTGATATAAGGTATTTTAAGATAGTTTCCCTTGTACTAGGCTTTAAGTCTGACCCGTGTTTTGTCATTGTCTTTTTACATCATGACAACTCTCGGGTACTCGATTAAGTAGTTTGAAATTCAGGTGCTTTGGGGATACTCTATCAGAATGTGCAGCAGGAGCATTTTGGAGGCATGGCGTCGATATTTTGGATATGCATACTTGATATTTTAGTAGTACATTACAGATCTGTTAATTTTTTATGAGACCTATTGTATCTGATATTTATTTAGAACTATGTGTTGTAGAGTAGTTGATGTATATAGAATTTCTTTAGTGATATTCATTTATCAGTTTCTTCCACTAGTGCAGTCTCTTATATATTTTTATCCTGTTCTGTTCATATATATTCAGTACATTATACGTTATAAATACGTCGTGATATCCTATCAATGTCTTAGTTCAGTCTTTCGTTCTAATTCTACCCCGACAATCTATCTTTTGTTGTATTTGGAAGTCAATCGCTGATGTAAGATGATGATTTTTGGGTATTAATAACGACGGGTTTTACATTTCTTTCCACAATAGAACCTTTCATTATTCTATGCACGGGACCCTTCCTAGAATCTACCCTTATGGATAATCATCCTCATGACTCCATTCCACATTGAGTCGCTATCATCAGAACACTTCTAGATAATCCTCATTATATTTTCTATAGTAGAACCATTCCCCATTCTATTCTCGAGTCCCCTTTCTCGAACTCATCCTTGTTGCATCTTCCATTAGTGATTTGTCCATCTAATGACTAGGATAAATCATCCAACATACCAAAGATGGACCTGCTAGCAACAAAAATTCCAATACACGTTAAAAGAAAAACATTTACCAAAACATTTTTATTTTCAAATCAAGGCTTTCATCTCCTTTAAAAAAATATCACTTTTTTATAAAACTATATCATCAGTATATAAAACAATTTCTCAAAATACTTACCATCGTTTTAATGCAATTAAAATAATTTTTGAGAAAACATTTGTTTATATAAGAAATTAAATTGTTATTTGAAATAGAAATTCTTGGTTTAAAATTTTATAGAAGCCAAAAATGGGTTTTGAAATACATATTTTTAAAATTTTGTATAATGGACCTCCTGCCCATCCTTAATTCCTCAATGGTACCCATCAAGCCTTTAGTCACTAAAATCCTCTAACCACTATTACTCATCTTCTTGGAACTTCTTCACGTTTCTTATTCAAAAATAGCGTATATAATTACAATACGCAACCAAGTGAGAAATAAACCAAAATAATGACAACCAATCAAAATAAAAAAGCAACCGACAAACATACAATCAATAACAACCAATACAAACAAAAGAGATTAATCTAAACAAGTATAACTTGAATTAATGGATGAACATCAAACAAATAAGTAAGAAAATAAATAATATAAAAAATCAGTCATTGTATAATAAATGATTAACACCATAACACGATTAAAGAAAATAAATCATACAAGCATGACATGGGTTAATTAAATAAACATTCAATAAGTAACAGTCAAGACTAATCATAGTAAAAAAAACTATAAACAACATGATACAACAATATGAGATTAATTCAAACGAGCACAAATCAAATTAATAAGCAATTAAATTTCTTAATTACAATAATTTAGCAAACAAAAATGCAATACAAAAAATTCATTTAAAGTAACGAACACAACCAACAAGGTGACTATCCCAAACATTAAAATAGACAGTTGCCTCTCCGAACTCTTTTTACCAAAGAGAATAACTAGACGTCCCTATATCCCATTAGGGAAAATTGCACACAATAAACATAAGAGTAACATCGTCACAATGGGCATCATGCAAACTTAAGACCTATCTTACCCCATCATCTTACACCTCATCGTACATAGTCTTGTTTTACAGCTCTTAGTTAAAAAACTACAAATAAAACATCTTTTTGTTAAAATACATTGTACCACCTGGCCCCTATACCCGTGCCAACCAAGAGCAATACTCATTCCCCTAAACTAACACTGGCATGGAAAATTGTAAGAACTTTTAACTTACCATTCGGCTCAGTCTCGGATCAAAGAAATGGTACAAGTAAATTTTTCCCATGCACATAATACAGAATATATAGAATATATAACTTAGCACAACAATAACAACATAATATATACCATAATAGTAGTGTCCACAATATATATTCCATAGCACATGATACCATTCCCATAATGCATAATAGCATACATACCATAATAGATTACTAACTACTATTAAGTCCAGAGCTTCATAGTCCAAAACCCCAAAATGTGGAAAAGGATACGAGTGCTACTACAATCCACACAAACCTAACCTACTAACAAATCCACAGACTAGCCCGAGGATTATAAAAACAAATCACACGGGTCAGGCTATTTCTAGTGTAGGTGAAGTGAGATCTATGGACAATGAATAAGTTAACCAATGTATGTAAAGGTAAAATGTGCCACATATATAAGTCAACATGAGGCATAGGTGTGTGTGTACCATATATGAAAAAAAAATTAGTTTCATAATCATCCCATTATAAATAAGTAATAATTTAAAGTAAAAGTATTGTATGTAAATCAATACGATACGAACTCCAATTATCATATGTAAAGCAATATGATAATAAATAAATCCGCACATATATTCTCCAAAGATACCGGGTTTCCAAATCAATTTAAGCATTTTCCATTATTATATATTAAAACAATTTAATAAGATGGAAAAAAAATTGCATTATGGGAATTGTGGGACAAATATAATTTGACTCATAAAATATACCAAATAAACAGACTTTGGTGTTGTAAAATCATAGTGGTAGAGCTCAAGCACACGTGGAGACATTAGCACCTTAACCTACTCATAATGCTATAACACACCTGGCGATCAACCCAGGATAACCAAGACGGTATAAGGCGAAGGGCGTACGCTACTCGTTCATGGAACTACACGTAGGACCCCCACGTCTCCATCCATCATAGTCCATGGCCTGCCGATCAGGAATCTTGATTGAAAAATAAAATTACCCCTATGTAGCAGACCATTGACCATTTAGTGGTAGTAGGGAAAATGACATACCACCAACGTAGCGATCCTGAATCAGGTCGACCAAGGTGGAGTTTTCGCCCATTGGTACGACAGAGTCCAACCTATCCCAACCCAAAATCAAAGGGATTTAAAATATATTATTTTATTATAAAATTATGCCGTAAAATCCAAAGTGTTTATAAGTCAAAACACTTTTTGAAATAAAAATCAACCATGGAAACATTCTCGAAAAAACCATTATTAAATCCAATATATTTCTCATTAATTAAATAAAGATTAGTGAAACATTTGTTCATAGATGGAAATATAACTAAATCTCAGTTTCCCATTAATACACAAGTACCCCATAATACATATGTATCAAGAAGAAACAAAAAACTTCATTTATTGATTAAAATTATTCAAAGTTTGTTAAGCCAAAAAAATCCATTGCTATTTATTAAATTTAAAAGCAAAACTACACATGTTTTTAGTGTACAAAAATGCTTTAAAATTTTCAATAAAACTTACTTCTTGTTCCAAACACGTATTGGTAGAAAACATAAATTTTTTTCCAAAAATAATTTGATTTAAATTTTAAATATATATATATATATTCCGTCAAAGGCAGCCACTGCACCGCTGTACTGCAGCGGCAACTCAGCCATGATGCGCTTACATCGTGCTGCTGTGCCGGAGCGCTGCTGCGCTGCCCAGCACCGTAGCTCTACTGCGCTGCACAACTATAGCTCAGGCTGCAATAGTTATTTAACTTGCATTGTTGACATATACTTTGTTTTCCCAAAAATTAGAATATGCACTTTGTGTTTGTTTCTTCTATGGACATTTCAGCATGCAAGTTACATGCATCAACAATTTTTACCATTTTCCATTAAACTTTTAAACTATTACCATTAATCATCTTCAATTCAACCGAACTATCATATAAAACCAATTTAGATTAAATGAACAGCAAATAGAGAAGTTCTAGTACCATAAATTTCATCATATTTTTTCCTAATCTGCTCATGCAACAAAATTGTAACATCCCGCCTTTTGTACGTTTTAAATCGACGATAAACCACACACATCAAACCCAAACCATACAAAAGGGTGGATTGTTATGGGGTGAATAAGAAAAGCAGAGAAAGAAATAAAACAAAACAGAATCTCACGGCGGAATGATAAAATATAATAATCAAATACACAGTTCATGAAGTTGCTTACAAAATATTAGATTATACTTATACAATACATATAACAGTTATTCATACCAAAGAATAAAAATTAATGCAGTGGAACAGTATGAATGCAGTCGAATAATATCTTTAATAATAGTTGTAATAGCTTTGGTGTCACACTTTTTTGGTATCAATGTGAACTACCAAAACCGTCCCTCTATATATTATTATATCTTAATCACCTAAAAATAGGATATATATTAAACTTCTTTTACAAATTCAAATGCCCCAAAATGTAGGATCTAACAATTAACGTGCTTTACAAATTCAAAACACTTCCAAAAATAGGATCTAAAATTAAACTTTCATTACAAATTCAAATTATTTCTTTACAAATATACAAATCTTAATATCACTTAAAGATAAAAATTATTTTTTTGACTGATTTAAACATATAAACTTTATAAGAAAAACAATTTACGTGCGAAGTACGTGCCATAGCACTTAATGAATAATAGAAATACAAATCTTCGTCTTCGTCCTCCAGAAATAAAGTCTTCGAATCCTGAAATGCTCAAACTGACCCGAGCGAATTGAAAAGACAAAACACTCGAGTCAGAACTAAAAGATCTTATGTAAGTTAAATCAACGGTAAATAATATGAATGGAACGGCATCAGAGATGCTTACGGGATTTGACATCTCCTATCCAGTGTCTAACGTAAGTGCGGTAACTTAAGAGATGCTCGGGATTCACATCTCCTAAGGATCCGTTAAACTATTTACTATATAGTAATATACGCTATTATACTAATGTCTATTAGTAAAATAAACTTACTTTTAAATAGCGCTAAGGCTTTACATTTTCCACCTTAACACGTAATAGTGCCAGTAGTCTATACAGTACCTGCATATCTCCTGATCGGGAGACTACGAGAAGATACTCCATAGGTACGACATAAATCAAAATCGTACAAGGCTCGTTAGGGTAGGTGACACGGCACACAAGGCAATGCCAGGGTAGATATATCAATTACGCACACGGGCTGGTGGTGACGCATAGCGCGCAGCTACCGTCCACCTCGAGCCACACCCCCAAAAATCAAAGGGCCCCAATCAATCACCGAGTGATAGAATGGTATTGAAGGAGTGTGTCTGATAAGAGGGGCTACCTCACAGACCCGAGATTGCTCCTATTTTAGCCACCTTAAGCCAACACATGGGAGTCGGGTCCACGTTCATACCTCAAAGGAACACCGCCACCATCCTACATCATTCTGGAATCTCCACCGCGTACACGGTTGTTAAAGTGGTTTTCGAAGTTGGCAGAGAGTATGACAACTTCCGATCTCGGTCTCCTTAACAACCAAACGTTATTATAACACCGCGGTCATTTCAAAATAATTATACTTTAAAGCCAAATATCATTGCCCTTTCCAAATCAAATCAATGCAATATCATTTTCGCTTCAAATATATCCTTTTCTGAAATAATAACACTTTCAATATTATAACATTTCGAAATCAAAACATTTGAACATTACCTTGAAACTCATAATTTTGAAACATAATTTCCACCACTTAAATGGTTTAAATATTTAAAATGCTTTATATAATTAAATAGACTCTTCAATTCCCAAATCATAAACTTCAATTCGATCTAGTTTCCAATAAATTATTCCGAATTATATCGATTTCAAAACAGATTTGATCCACAAATTAAACCATTCTAAATTCAATATATTTCCAACTTTAAATATTCAACAATTTCACAAATAAGTTTGGAATTTTTTTATATACATATCAAATTCAATTTCTATTATTTAGTTTTAAAATATTTTACTTAATAAATCCATTATAATTTAAATATACCCAAATATCAAATAACTGAATATGTCCTTAAATTTAATTATACTTGAAATATTCATTTAAATCACTCTAACCAAAATCAAGTTATAAGAATCATACCCTTTAAAGCCTTTATTTTATTTAAATTTCAAATCAAATTTATTCAAGTATAATTCTTAAATAATTTAATTCAAACCAATTTCATATTTATCTTCCAACCTTAATTTTATTTAAGCCATTATAAACTCTACATACAATATAACTTAAACAGATACTTAACCATATAATATAAAAACAATCAAACTCTATTATTTGGCTTATTTTATATTTCCAAACAAATTTACACATAGCTAAAATCAATAATAAAATAACGTTTATATAACATCTAAAATCAATATTTATATAACCCTTATATTTCTTTACAAACCATAGAAATCATTTCAAAATATTTTTATGTATATAGACCGCGGTGTCTATATATAATTTTTTATCCTATGGTCAAGTGATGCAGATATTTGTCATTTCTATGGTCTATATATAATTTTCTATCCTATGGTCAAGTGATACGGATATAATATTTTTATGCATATAGACGTACGACAAACTCCCGATCGTCCCAAACCTGAAGATCTGTCGTTGTATCGAAATGGTGGCCTATAAATGGCCGAGGTTCGCCTTGAATTTCTAGAAAAACGATATATAAAATTGAAAATCGAATTCTAGATCTGAGTTGCGCTTATCAAGAGCTTTCCGATGATATAAAATATGATATAGTTTGAATTTTTGGCTTTGAATTTTATTTGAAATTGCAATTGGAATTTTGATTTTGTCTGCCATAGAATGAGGAAGGGCTATAGGAATTGTACTGACATAATAATGAACATAAGAAATAGGCTAGGATTTATAACAGGGTATATATAGGCAAAGCTGAAATTAGAATGAACCGGATCGATCAGATTGAAAGTTGAACGACAAATGGCCCGAAAAGCCCGTTCTGACTCCGGAACGAAAATAAGTCAACCCATATATCAAAATAGATGTTTTAAAATATTTTAAACGCAATGGAATAGGTTTCAAGTCCAAATTCCATTGTATGAAGAAGTTATGCTAAAATCAAGTTATTTCAAATAGATTTCAATTGATTTCAATTAAATCGATTTCAAGGTGTTTCAGGTCCGTACGATCAAACGACAAGTCCGATCGTTACGAAACATGAAACCCTACAATAATTCACTGTTATGGATCCGATGAAACTTGTTTCGTTGAAATCCGAGCAGTGGCTAAAATGGCTATTTTCCAGTTATTAATTTAAATTATTAATTTATTAATTAAATCACTTTTCCAATTTCAATTCCATAATTAACAAATCTTATCATTTTTGATTTCTTAAACAATTACAGCAATTTAAACCAATTTAGATATCAATTTCAAGTTAATAAATTTATCAATTATAGTGCTTGAATTAAATCTCAGCAAATTCAGATATTATAAATTTAATTTCCAATAATTACATTTAATTTAACTTGCTTCCTATTATCCAATATATTATTATCAAAGGGAGAATATTAACATTGGTTCATGATTTATTACATTAATGTAAAGACCCAGAATTTTAATTAATTAAAATTTGTATATTTAATTGATTTTAAATATTAATAAGTGAAATTTATAAGTCGAATAAATTTTATTTCGAATAATTAGATTTAATTGGATAACTAAATCGATAATTTAATATGTTAAATTACAGAAATAATTGAAAATTGGTTTAAATATGATTGAAAATGATTTGCAAAATTTTATTTTATCATATTGAAGTTAGAATGATGTTATAGAACTTTTAAAATTGAATTTAGAGTTTATTTGTGAAAATTGAATATTTTAATATTTAAATCGACTAGTGAAATTAGTCATTTTTCAAACAGTCTCGGATTTCAACGAAACCAGTTTCATCGGATCCCTAATGTGATATTATTGTACGGTTTTAAATTTTGTGTCAATTGGATTTATCGTTTGTCGGGGCAAGCTAAAACGCCTAGAAATTTGATTTACCGATTTAATTTAAATCGAACGTTTATTGCCATAACTCGCAAAGATGATCGAATTGGCTCCCGAAACACGTTCCATTGTGTTCGGAATGCGGGATAAACCGTAGGAACGCCAACCGGCATGCTTCGTTTGGAGTTCGGAAATTCTGGGATGAATAGTGTTCGCGTATTTTTCTATAAAAGCCCTCCACATGTTCACTTTTGCAAAATAAATTAAACCCTAGGGTTTTAACAGGAGCCGCCACCTCCATAAAACCAATGGCCGAAATGCATCTTCCTTCCCCTCCAAATTTCTTCCAATCTACGAACAATTTCGCGAATCCTCCAACTAGCAAAACGTAGATCACATTCTCCTCTATATATCTAACGGTCATGATCGAGTTTCGAGCAACGTGGAGGGAGAAATCGAGGGTTGAACGTGTCATGTTCGAACATGATTTTCGATGAAACTGGGCGACCGAGTTCAAAGCCCTTGTGGCCGAAGGTAGAGCTTGTTGGTGGCTTCAATTTGGTGGTAGTTGATCGATGCAAAGACGTTTGTATTGGGTGCGAAAATTAGGGTTTCTAGGGCGGCTATGGGTGTTGCGTGCGATACCTGGAGAGAGGAGAAGAAAGAGCATATGCGGCCTCGATTTGGTAGGAAGATTTGAACGGCAGAGATTAATTTAGGTCATAAATTTGAAAAGAAATTGTAAATTTTATTATATCATAAATTGTTCGATCTTTAAATCGCGATAACTTTTTCGTACGAGGTTGAAAAATTACGAAACAACTTGTGTTGGGTTCGTATGGACGAGCACTACGCAATGCAACTGGATTGGAAGCGATTGGAGTCAGTGAAAATTTCGGGTAAAATTAAACGTACGTTTAATTTTATTCGAAATAAAAGCTGAAAACGAAATTGAAATCAAGGTGAGAACTTCTCACTCAATCGAATCGGTTTCAATTTTAATTTTAAATAGTTATATTTAAAATACTTGAATGTATGTTTGAATGATGATTGTTATCTATTGATTGTTAAAATAGACATTATGCGCCGTTAGTAAGCGGATGTTATTTATTAAAAACATATACCGCGAATATTTCACAGTACAGTGAAATTGGTATTATTTATATACTTGGAATTGATTTCCCGCAGTATATAGCGGATGAGACCCTATTGCGCCGTCTATTAAGCGGATAATATTTTAAATCCTATATACCGCGATAATTCCGTACTGGAACGGAATTGGTATTATGCTAACATCTTTGGATACAGGGAAACAGGTTGGAGGGATCCAACTGTATTCCTCAACAGTATTTATTTGATTATGGATATTTTGATATTCGTTGATTATCATATACAAATATATGATGTCGTTGTTGTTGTAATTGACTACTTGGTGTGTAGCATCATTGCGCCAATTTTGGAATTTTAAAAGGATTTTAAAGTGATTTTTGAAAGTATACGTTTATAAAATATTTTTGGAATTGATCCATTTTAAAATAAATAAACGTTATAATGTTAATGTTATAGAAATTATAATTTTTGAGAAATATAGTTAAAAGTTGATTTTCGAAAATATGGGGTTAATAATTTTATAAAATAGTTTAAATTGGGATTTTTGAATTTATTGTAAAAAGTTTGAAATATAGGATTTATAAAATTTGATTATTTTATAAATCAAAATGGTGAGATTATAAAGGAGTTTAAAGACGTTTTTAAAATAATAATACAAATTGATTTGTATAAAAGAATTATAAGATGGATATTTATAAATTAAAATATTTGAATTATAAAACGAGTTTTTATAAGTGTTAGAATGAATTGTAAATGAATTTCATAAATGAATGAAATTTATAGGATTATAAACGGTGAAGTTATAAATGGAATTTTATAAGCAGTAGGGTTATAAAATTTGTAAAGTTATTTGAAGAATAGATATGGGTAAATAAATGAATCTTATAAGTTATAAGATTTATAATTTGGGAAGTTAAAGAAACGATTTTGCAAACAAATAAATTATAAGTATTTAACTTAAATTATGGACTTTTGGTTTATAATTGAGTTATAAATTGAATAGGTTAATAAAGGAGATTTATAAAAGGAGTTGATATAAAATAAATAGAAATGGAATTTATAAACATTGTATTATAAATTCGCAAGCGGTTTATTTTGATAAGTAAATTGTTAAAACTTATTTATGGAGTAATATTCACGTTTTAGACAGTGAATAATCCTTTAAAATAAAATGTACAGAAATGATGAAATTGGTTAACGAAGTATATTCACGTTTTTGAATAGTGAATAATATGTTAAAGAAAATGTTTTTGGATGTGATATTTTAAATAGAATTAAAACGATCTAACAATGTTTTTAAAATGTGTTAAGATTCGAAACCATAGATTTCAACATTCATTGTTGAAATAGACGTTTTCGAGAAATAGAAGGAAATGGTGGACTATAACACTGTTGTTATAGTAAATGATTTCCGAGAGGAAATGTTTTGTATAGTATTGGGATTTATATATCTATTTTAATTTCGAATCCCTACACTAGTGATTTTGGGTTGTCGTAACGATGTTTTACGCAACATTCGTTTTGGCCCAAATAAATATGTTTAAACGAATGATTTCCTTAGAGAACGAAATATATACTTAATTTCGATTTAAGTATATTGAATATTTTCCAAAGGTTGAAAATAAATGGATTTGTGAATTACTTATTAATAAATAAGTATGGAAATGTTTTTCCAATGTGAAATGAAACGTTTTGAGAATTTATCTTTTTGAAGATAAATTGAAAATGAATAATTGAAATCGTATATTCATAGATATTTTGGAATATAAATTCATTATGGAATTTATAAATGAAAAGGGGAATTTGTTTAAAAATAAACATTGATTAATTTTTGAAGTATGGGAATTAATTTACGGATTTGGAACGTAAATATAAAGTAAATCGTTAAGGATTTATTTAATTGGTTTAAATGAACCATGTTGAAATGAAAGTATTTCCACATAAGGAAAATGTTTGAAATTTGTTTTCAAAAGTGGTAAATGTGAAAAGTGATTTGAAAATTGTTTTCAAATAGTTGAAGTATGAAAATTATATATCTTGTAAAGATATTTTTGGGAAATAAATAATTTGGAAGATTATTTGGAATCTGGTGATGTTGTGCATATCCATTGATAGTTCAATAACCGACTATCAATATTTACCTTTGAATGGGTATTTGTTGTGATTTGTTTGAATTTGAATGCCACACTTATTTTTAAATAAGCGCTCACTATTCGGGTTAGCCGGGAAAGGACCTTGGGGTCATATAACCCATTCCGAATATGTGATACGTCGTTATGAGTTGCATTTGAAGACCGGTGTTGAAGACCAGATATTTTTGAAAGCGAAAGGACAACTCGTCGAATGTCTTTGCATCGACTGGTCCCCGGTATAGAGACTCCATATGTGATGGGAAGTCCGGTCGTGATTAGTGAATATCCGGATTGCAAGGACTTCTTTGTAAGTGCCTTCGGTTCTGTTTGATCCCGGAACAGACTTGTATGGATAGTATGTCTGACATTACAAATTGAGATATAAAGCTTATTTCTTTCAAATATATTTCTGTTGGTGGCGGATAATTTATTCTCTTAGCTTAACACCCTTCTCTGAGACGTACGAGCTCAAAGGTTATGTAGTTGAAGGTTATCAGCGATATATTCCCAATTTGGTAATGTGACATGCTGAGTGTTGCTGTGTAATGATCATTGTTTGATCATTTGTGATATGATCATTTGTTTGATCACTTATCTTTGTGATCATTTCTTTGATCATTTTTTGACCCAAAGCATGGCTTTGTACCAAAGCGTGGCTTTGTGGACGAGACTTCGTTGAACCTCACACCCCGGAATGGTCAAAACAGGAAAGATGCAGCAAGGTTATTGGGGGTAGCGCCCCTTAGGGTATGTGCATTTCCTTCTGGAAAGGGGTGGTATCATGGTATGGAGCCCAGATACTTACTCATGTTGAATCACTTTATTTATCATTGTGTGATGTTGGTTATCGAGCGCTCGGATAAAGGTCCTAAAGGACCGGGGGATGGCATACTCGTGTCAGTAGTTACCCAGTTAGGGGTAACCCGGCCATGTGTTGGCAGAGATCCGATTTGGTTCTCGGGGCGTCTTTCCAGAGGCGTTTCCATGTGACAATGGGAAGTTCTTTGGCCTGACCATTTGTTGGAAATCCAAAGAAACAATACGATCTTGTACGGTTTTAGTTGTATAACCTGCCATGGAATGTGGCGGTAACCTGCTATTGAACATGGTAGCTATAGTAGGCATAAGTGCGAAATGCCTATGCTGGCTAAGATTTATATCTTTATTTTCGAAATGATTTTTTCCAAACTATGCACTAGTAATAATATCAAATGTTCTTTTTAATGCGTATCAAGCATCTTTGACTATCATAAGGAGAAATCTCCTCCGATTCTGCGTTTGCATTGTGTGTGTGTGTGCGGGAGGCCTTATGGTAGTCTCATTTTTAAAAGCATTGCGAATCTATTTTAAAATTATCCTATTCTTTGTTTTAAAGATAAACTGTTTTGAGTTCTCACACCAGTTACATGACTGACTCGGAGTTTATTGTTTTCCTTCCTAAACTCTGGGTGCCCACCAATTTCCACACGGGCAGTCAAGAGTTAAGTTTATCAGGATATTCTGGAATTCAGGAGTTGCTGGAGGCAAGCTGGATGGCATGGCGTAATCACTAGTATATAGTATTTCTTTTCCGCTGTTTGTTGTTGTTTGTTGTTGTTCACTCTGATAATGTAATGTAATGTGATGTAATGTAATAACTGATATAGTTCTTTGTTTATTCATTTATTTATTATATGTTGTTCCGCTGCGATTGTGAGATTCTGATGTTGTTCTGTTGTTGTTTTCTTTCTGTTCTATTCTATCTTTTTCCCTCTTCTTGTATCTTTTTCTTCTTTATAAACCCTGAGAATTCGTATTTCCGTTCATGTTGAGTTAATCAATGGAGATTAGTGTATATTCAAGGAGTACGGATTTGCGGGTCCTCACATGTGGTATCAGAGCATTTGGTTAAGCGACAACCATGGCTCTGTCGGGTATTACTCATTAGAGATAGAGTTAGTAGTACTCTAGAATGAGTTTGAGTGTAATAATAGCTATGAGGGCGTATTTGTTAGTGAATATAAAAATTGTTTTATATTATGATGATTGGTTTGTTGAGTTGTATATGGATTCTGGTTAATACGAGTAATTAACGTTGTTGATAGGGATCTCTAAACACTTGTACAGAACAATTCGACACGATATTGTTTTAAATTGGGTAAATGAAATAATTTTCACCTTGAGTATATTTCATATATAAAGGAATAATTTTTCATAATTATTAAAGTATTTATAAGTAGATTGTTTGGTTGTTGAATAAGTTAAATAAAAAACATCTAAATAAAAGAATAATTGTATAAGCAAAAGAATTATAAGAATTGAATTATAATTAAAGTGATTTACAATTGTGAAATAAACTTATATATATAAGAAGTGAAACTATATGAATATATTTATGAATATATTTATGAATATGAGTTGTAAATAAAAATGAGTTTGAATAAGTGATGAAATTCGACTTTGGTATAGGTTAAATAAAAATTTACTTAGAATTGGAATCTGAATGGATTTATAAGTGGGAATTTAAGTTAAGTAAAACCAAGTGATGTTTCTAAAATGAAGTATAACTTAAGAGATGTTGAATGAAGTCGATTTTGGTATCAAAGTAAATTAATAAAGTTAAGTGATAGATATGAACTTGAGTTATATAAATGAAATTCAACCTTATATTGTTAAATGAATTAGCAATTGAATTGAATGAATGGATTGGATGTAAATCAATTAAATGTAAATAATTGATATGAAATAATGAATGTAAGTATTAATTCATTAAAATCTTATGTTATTGGAAGTTGAATAATTGAATGAAAATCAATTTAATTAAACCAAATTGAATGAATTTAAGCAAAGGAATTTGGTTGAAATTAATATACATTGGTAGTTATATGATTGTTAGTTGATTGTGTATAATTCATTAAGTATTAATGAAATTGATTTAATGAAATTGAAAGTTAAAGTAATTGAAATCCAATTGGAAGTTAAGTGAATCTTAAATAGAATTGAATTTGATTTGGAAGTAAACCAACTTGAATATGGATTAGTGAATATAAACTAATTGAAAATCCACTGTTAATGAATCAAATGTGATTAAATTGAAACCCATTTCGTTGAATATTAATGAGAATATGAATGAATATTTATTGGTTATGGATGTTAGGTGGATGTTAGTTGGATGCTAGTTGGTTGATGGTTGAATATATTGCTTTTACTACATTTGCTATGTTGGCATATATAGTTATTATGTTGCTATATGTTGTATATCGATACTATTATCTATATACATGTTTCTCATCTGTTTGTTGAGTGTTTAGTAGGTGCGGATTGCGTTTGCTTCGCATTTGGAGCTCGCTTTCGCGCTATATTAGCCGTATATGCTCGCTAATAAAATATAAGGTACATATCTCGGATTACATATCGTACTTTTACACTTTTTTCCCTGCGGGATGCCTCATCACTTGATGAGATGTATATTTGTGATATATATACTGCCATTTTTTTTCGGATCGAACCGCGCAAAGGAGACTATGGCGAATTTTTTAGAAAATTTAAGGCGTTAGAAAACTTTGAAAAAAATTAGAAAATTTTGAAAACTATAATTTTGATTTGGATTTGAAAGTTAAACAATAGTAGTTGTTTTTGAAAAGATAGCTAAGTATGATTTGAAAACTTAGTAAAGTTATTGTAGGAAGTTCAAATATGGATTTTGGGAAAGTTAGTAGATTCTGTAATTTTTCTTACTTGGTAATTTCGAGGACGAAATTCTTTTAAGGGGGGAAGTATGTAACGACCCAGAATTTTAATTAATTAAAATTTGTATATTTAATTGATTTTAAATATTAATAAGTGAAATTTATAAGTCGAATAAATTTTATTTCAAATAATTAGATTTAATTGGATAATTAAATCGATAATTTAATATGTTAAATTACAGAAATAATTGAAAATTGGGTTAATTATGATTGAAAATGATTTGTAAAATTTTATTTTATCATATTGAAGTTAGAATGATGTTATAGAACTTTTAAAATTGAATTTAGAGTTTATTTGTGAAAATTGAATATTTTAATATTTAAATCGACTAGTGAATTAGTCATTTTTCAAACAGTCTCGGATTTCGACGAAACCAGTTTCATCAGATCCGTAATGTGATATTATTGTATGGTTTCAAATTACGTGTCAATTGGATTTACCGTTTGTCCAAGGCAAGCTAAAACGCCTAGAAATTTGATTTACCGATTTAATTTAAATCGAACGTTTATTGCCATAACTCACAAAGATGATCGAATTGGCTCCCGAAACACGTTCCATTGTGTTCGGAACGTGGGGTAAACCTTAGGAACGCCAACCGGCACGCTTCGTTTGGAGTTCGGAAATTCCGAGATGAATAGTGTTAGCGTATTTTTCTATAAAAGCCCTCCACATGTTCACTTTTGCAAAATAAATTAAACCCTAGGGTTTTAACAGGAGCTGCCACCTCCATAAAACCAATGGCCGAAATGCATCTTACTTCCCCTCCAAATTTCTTCCAATCTACGAACAATTTCGCGAATCCTCCAACTAGCAAAACGTAGATCACATTATCCTCTATATATCTAACGGTCATGATCGAGTTTCGAGCAACGTGGAGGGAGAAATCGAGGGTTGAACGTGTCGTGTTCAAACACGATTTTCGATGAAACTGGGCGACAGAGTTCAAAGCCCTTGTGGCCGAAGGTAGAGCTTGTTGGTGGCTTCAATTTGGTGGTAGTTGATCGATGCAAAGACGTTTGTATTGGGTGCGAAAATTAGGGTTTCTAGGGCGGCTATGGGTGTTGCGTGCGATACCTGGAGAGGGGAGAAGAAAGAGCGTGTGCGGCCTCGATTTGGTAGGAAGATTTGAACGGCAGAGATTAATTTAGGTTATAAATTTGAAAAGAAATTGTAAACTTTATTATATTATAAATTGTTCAATCTTTAAATCGCGAAAACTTTTTCGTACGAGGTCAAAAAATTACGAAACAACTTGCATTGGGTTAGTATGGACGAGCACTACGCAATGCAACTGGATTGGAAGCGATTTGAGCCAGTGAAAATTTCGGGTAAAATTAAACGTACGTTTAATTTTATTCGAAATAAAAGCTGAAAATGAAATTAAAATCAAGGTGAGAACTTCTCACTCAATCGAATCGGTTTCGATTTTAATTTTAAATAGCTATATTTAAAATACCTGAATGTATGTTTGAATGATGATTATTATCTATTGATTATTAAAATAGACATTATGCGCCGTTAGTAAGCGGATGTTATTTATTAAAAACATATACCGCGAATATTTCACAGTACAGTGAAATTGGTATTATTTATGTACTTGGAATTGATTTCCCACAGTATATAGCGGATGAGACCCTATTGCGCCGTCTATTAAGCGGATAATATTTTAAATCCTATATACCGCGATAATTCCGTACTGGAACGGAATTGGTATTGTGCTAACATCTTTGGATACAGGGAAACAGGTTGGAGGGATCCAACTGGATTCCTCAACAGTATTTATTTAATTATGGATATTTTGATATTCGTTGATTATCATATACAGATATATGATGTCGTTGTTGTCGTGATTGACTCTTTGGTGTGTAGCATCATTGGGCCAATTTCGGAATTTTAAAAGGATTTTAAAGTGATTTTTGAAAGTATACGTTTATAAAATATTTTTGGAATTGATTCATTTTAAAATAAATAAACGTTATAATGTTAATGTTATAGAAACTATAATTTTTGAGAAATATAGTTAAAAGTTGATTTTCAAAAATATGGGGTTAATAATTTTATAAAATAGTTTAAATTGGGATTTTTTAATTTATTGTAAAAAGTTTGAAATATAGGATTTATAAAATTTGATTATTTTATAAATCAAAATGGTGAGATTATAAAGGAGTTTAAAGACGTTTTTAAAATAATAATACAAATTGATTTGTATAAAAAAATTATAAGATGGATATTTATAAATTAAAATATTTGAATTATAAAACGAGTTTTTATAAGTGTTAGAATGAATTGTAAATGAATTTCATAAATGAATAAATTTATAGAATTATAAACGGTGAAGTTATAAATGGAATTTTATAAGTAGTAGGTTTATAAAATTTGTAAAGTTATTTGAAGAATAGATATGGGTAAATAAATGAATCTTATAAGTTATAAGATTTATAATTTGGGAAGTTAAAGAAACGATTTTGCAAACAAATAAATTATAAGTATTTAACTTAAATTATGGACTTTTGGTTTATAATTGAGTTATAAATTGAATAGGTTAATAAAGGAGATTTATAAAAGGAGTTGATATTAAATAAATAGAAATAGAATTTATAAACATTGTTTTATAAATTCGCAAACGGTTTATTTTGATAAGTAAATTGTTATAACTTATTTATGGAGTTATATTCACGTTTTAGACAGTGAATAATCCTTTAAAATAAAATGTATAGAAATGATGAAGTTGGTTAACGAAGTATAATCACGTTTTTGAAAAGTGAATAATATGTTAAAGAAAATGTTTTTGGATGTGATATTTTAAATAGAATTAAAACGATCTAACGATGTTTTTAAAATGTGTTAAGATTCAAAACCATAGATTTCAACATTCATTGTTGAAATAGACGTTTTCGAGAAATAGAAGGAAATGGTGGACTATAACACTATTGTTATAGTAAATGATTTCCGAAAGGAATGTTTTGTATAGTATTGGGATTTATATATCTATTTTAATTTCGAATCCCTATACTAGTGATTTTGGGTTGTCGTAACGATGTTTTACGCAACATTCGTTTTGGCCCAAATAAATATGTTTAAACGAATGATTTCCTTAAAGAATGAAATATATACTTAATTTCGATTTAAGTATATTGAATATTTTCCAAAGGTTGAAAATAAATGGATTTGTGAATTACTTATTAATAAATAAGTATGGAAATGTTTTTCCAATGTGAAATGAACGTTTTGAGAATTTATCTTTTTGAAGATAAATTGAAAATGAATAATTGAAATCGTGTATTCATAGATATTTTGGAATATAAATTCATTATGGAATTTATAAATGAAAAGGGGAATTTGTTTAAAAATAAACTTGATTAATTTTTGAAGTATGGGAATTAATTTACGGATTTGGAACGTAAATATAAAGTAAATCGTTAAGGATTTATTTAATTGGTTTAAATGAACCATGTTGAAATGAAAGTATTTCCGCGTAAGGAAAATGTTTGAAATTTGTTTTCAAAAGTGGTAAATGTGAAAAGTGATTTGAAAATTGTTTTCAAATGGTTGAAGTGTGAAAATTATATATCTTGTAAAGATATTTTTGGGAAATAAATAATTTGGAAAATTATTTGGAATCTGGTGATGTTGTGCATATCCATTGATAGTTCAATAACGGACTATCAATATTTACCATTGAATGGGTATTTATTGTGATTTTCTTGAATTTGAATGCCACACTTATTTTTAAATAAGCGCTCACTATTCGGGTTAGCCGGGAAAGGACCTTGGGGTCGTATAACCCATTCCGAATGTGTGATACGTCGTTATGAATTGCATTTAAAGACCGGTGTTGAAGACCGGATATTTTTGAAAGCGAAAGGACAACTCGTCGAATGTCTTTGCATCGACTGGTCCACGGTATAGAGACTCCATATGTGATGGGATGTCCGGTCGTGATTAGTGAATATCCGGATTGCAAGGACTTCTTTGTAAGTGCCTTCGGTTCTGTTCGATCCTGGAACAGACTTGTATGGATAGTATGTCTGACATTACAAATTGAGATATAAAGCTGATTTCTTTCAAATATATTTCTGTTGGTGGCGGAGAATTTATTCTCTTAGCTTAACACCCTTCTCTGAGACGTACGAGCTCAGAGGTTATGTAGTTGAAGGTCATTAGCGATATATTCCCAATTTGGTAATGTGACATGCTGAGTGTTGCTGTGAAATGATCATTGTTTGATCATTTGTGATATGATCATTTGTTTGATCACTTATCTTTGTGATCATTTCTTTGATCATTTGTTGACCCAAAGCATGGCTTTGTACCAAAGCGTGGCTTTGTGGACGAGACTTCGTCGAACCTCACACCCCGGAATGGTCAAAACATGAAAGATGCAGCAAGGTTATTGGGGTTAGCGCCCCTTAGGGTATGTGCATTTCCTTCTGGAAAGGGGTGGTATCATGGTATGGAGCCCAGATACTTACTCATGTTGAAACACTTTATTTATCATTGTGTGATGTTGGTTATCGAGCACTCGGATAAAGGTCCTAAAGGACCGGAGGATGGCATACTCGTGTCAGTAGTTACCCAGTTAGGGGTAACCCGGCCTTGTGTTGGCAGAGATCCGGTTAGGTTCTCGGGGCGTCTTTCCAGAGGCGTTTCCATGTGGCAATGGGAAGTTCCTTGGCCTGACCATTTATTGGAAATCCAAAAAAACAATACGATCTTGTACGGTTTTAGTTGTATAACCTGCCATGGAATGTGGCGGTAACCTGCTATTGAACATGGTAGCTATAGTAGGCATAAGTGCGAAATGCCTGTGCTGGCTAAGACTTATATCTTTATTTTCGAAGTAATTTTTCCCACACTATGCACTAGTAATAATATCAAATGTTCTTTTTAATGCGTATCAAGCATCTTTGAATATCATAAGGAGAAATCTCCTCCGATTCTACATTTGCATTGTGTGTGTGTGCGGGAGGCCTTATGGTAGTCTCATTTTTAAAAGCATTGTGAATCTATTTTAGAATTATCCTATTCTTTGTTTTAAAGATAAACTGTTTTGAGTTCTCACACCAGTCACATGACTGACTCGGAGTTTATTGTTTTCCTTCCTAAACTCTGGGTGCCTACCAATTTCCACACGGGCAGTCAAGAGTTAAGGTTTATCAGGATATTCTGGAATTCAGTAGTTGCTGGAGGCAAGCTGGATGGCATGGCGTAATCACTAGTATATAGTATTTCTTTTCCGCTGTTTGTTGTTGTTCACTCTGATAATGTAATATAATGCGATGTAATGTAATAACTGATATAGTTCTTTGTTTAAAGATTATTCATTTATTTATTATATGTTGTTCCGCTGCGATTGTGAGATTCTGATGTTGTTCTGTTGTTGTTTTCTCTCTGTTCTATTCTATCTTTTTCTCTCTTCTTGTATCTTTTTCTTCTTTTTAAACCCTGAGAATTCGTATTTCCGTTCATCTTGAGTTAATCAATGGAGATTAGTGTATATTCAAGAAGTACGGATTTGTGGGTCCTCACAATTAATCTCTTCAAATTTCAGCTAAATTTACATTAACGTACTAGTTAAATATTTTAATTTCATTTAATTGCAATTAATCCAATTACTATATTTTAAATTCCATTAAATTAATAAATCTTGATTTCCCTTCTTCTTATCCAACCAATTGTTATATTATAAATGGAATTGACAATATTTTCAAATATTATCTTAATTTACACTCACATAATAATTAACTACATTTATTGATATTTATTTCTCAATTTACTAATACGATCAATTATAACCTTACAATTGTTTCGATTAATTGGTATTGCACTAAATTAATTATTTATTAACTTGCATTAAGATTATTACCTTTATTTTTGTGATTCCATTATTAAATTACAGATTTATATTTTCTTCCCCAAATTAAGATACCAAAACTTATTAAATTAACAAAATTAAATTATCGAAAATTACGGGTCGTTACACCCTCCCTCACTCAAAACTTTTCGTCCTCAAAAAGGAAAAGGAGGGGAAAAGAAGAATTAAGAAATCAATATATCTTACTTAAAATATTAAATTTATAAACAAATAAATTTACAAAATTAATTAATTTAAATAAAATATACCAATTTATAACCATTATATCTTTTTATACTTAAATTAATAATGTTTGGAAAAAAAATTAAAAAATTTCCTAAGTCCGAAATTCACAGAAAATTTCGGCAGAGTCTCCTTTGTACGGAGAGGCTTGCGAGAAAATATAATATCTAATATAACAATACACAACATATATTTCCAAAATAATATATCCTAACACGGGAAAAATAATATAATAGCGCTATAAAACCGTAATCCGAAAACGTACCTATTTGTCGTGCAATTTACGCTTATTTGTGAAACCAAAAGCAGTGGCAATTGCTTCCAAAACCTGTATTTCGCTTATATAATCTAAAAGAGTTAATAATTATATAAAATGAAATATTTAAAGTTAATTCCATCATAAACAAACGAATCAATACAAACAACAATCACTTGCAACCACAACATACAATCATCATACAGAATCAACACAATCAATCATTCATTCATATCAAACAAAACAAATAGTTGTTCGGGTTCAAACTTTAAATTGCACAGAATGGAAAATAAACTACTAAGTGCACCATTTACTCAACAGTCTTAGATGAAACTAAATAGATTATTCATACATCCAAACAAATTTAAAGCATCCTTGCCCAAACGACCATAAACTAAACAAATAACAATTTCAAACAATAAGTTAAGTTTATTCTTATTAATTTCATTTCATAATATTTGTTGTTTGATTTCTTTTCTTTCATGTAATGATTTATCCTTTTTATTTACATTTATCTCTTGAAAATTTCCAATTTCCATTCATTCATTTATTACTTAATTTCATTTATAGTATTCATGTTTAATTAAATTATTTAGCATATCAATTTATTAACTTTATTTTATCACCATTTATTTATAATACTTCCCTTTCTATTATACTTAATTAGTAGCATTTCATCTACACATCAAATTCTTATTTAATAAAGAATTTCATTGAATACTTTCATTACCTCAAGTTTTTACTTGTATAGTATCCATTACATTTTCT
This sequence comes from Allium cepa, assembly GCA_030765085.1. Lineage (NCBI taxonomy): Eukaryota > Viridiplantae > Streptophyta > Magnoliopsida > Asparagales > Amaryllidaceae > Allium > Allium cepa. Next base: position 243,878,176 of record CM060944.1, read on the forward strand.
TATAAGCATTAGAACTTTTAACATTTGGTAAGTTATGTATATGCTTTTAAGGATGTAATAGAAAGTTACACTAGTTTATTTTATTTCTTTTAGATTGGTTTAATGTTCAGAAATCAAATCTTTTGTTTTTGTAGGTTACATATTTCAACTTCCTGGAAGTTTCGTTTATAACCTAGCATTTAATCTCTTATTAAATTAGGGGTTGCAATTATTAGTTAAATTCCATTTCACTATACTGATGGAAACTTAAGAATTAAATACCGGGTTTTATTCAAAATCATTTTAAAATAATAGATAAATGTATATACTCGCACTTATATATCCAATTATATTTAAAACAATTTAAAATTTATATTTGTTTATCCAAATAAAACAGCAGTAAAACTACTACAGTCGCCTTCCCACTTAGAAACTCGAAAATGAATGTCGATGATGCGTGCACTCATCCTCGAAATTGTTTTCCAGCGACAGAGAGGGGAGTACAGAACTTATTTTTTCCAAAATTTCTTTAAAACAATTCTTTCAATTTATATTGAAATATCTATATCAGAAAATACTTCTAATAATATTATTACTATATTCCAAAATCATTCGAAAGAAAATTTCAAAACCCCGGAACTTAAGTTCTAAAATTTCCAATCAATATTTATAAATTTCAGTACATAACAACCAATATATTACAACCAAATATAACCTTTATAAAATTTATTTTATATATAGAAAATATAATAGGCAAAATTATTTCATTCGCCTATATTCAAAACAACATTGTGTCGGTCTGTCCTATTAAGTGTTTAGAAATCCTATTGATGTCATAGCGTCCTATGCACCAATCAAAATTTATAAATACAAAATGGAACAAAATAACACAATATCAAAACCTTTTATAACATGAAAAAACACGTTCTCTCGTATATATACGCTCAGTGACTCATCATAGGGTATTACTACTCTATAAATAAAGAGTCAGACCCCACAAAGCTAAGCTTTATCGCTAAACCAAAGCTCCGATACCAGATGTAACATCCCACCTTTTTGTACTTTTTAAATCAACGATAAACCACACACGTCAGACCCAAACCATACAAAAGGACGGATTGTTATAGGGTGAATAAGAAAAGCAAAGCAAGAAATAAAAAAACAGAATCTCACATCGGAACGATAAAATATAATAATCAAATACACAGTTCATGAAGTTGTTTACAAAATATTCGATTATACTTATACAATACATATCATAGTTACACATACCAGAGAATAAAAATTAATGCAGCGGAATAGTACGAATGCAGTGGAACAATATAATAAATAATAGTAATACAAATCTTCGTCTTTGTCCTCCAGAAATAAAGTCTTCGAATACTGAAATGCTCAGACTGACCCGAGCGAATTGAAAAGACAAAACACTCGAGTCGGAACTAAAAGATCTTATGTAAGTTAACTCAACGGTAAATAATATGAGTGGAACGATGTCAGAGATGTTTACGGGATTTGACATCTCTTATCCAGTGCCTAACGTGAGTGCAGTAACTTAAGAGAAGCTCAGGATTCATATCTCCTAAGGATCGGTTAAACTATTTACTATATAGTAATATACGCTATTATAATAATGTATATTAGTAAAATAAAATTACTTTTAAATAGCGTTAAGGCTTTAAATTTTCCACCTTAACACGTAATAGTGCCAGTAGTCTATACAGTACCTGCATATCTCCTGATCGGGAGACTACGAGAAGAAACTACTTAGGTACGACACAAATCAAACTCGTACAAGGCTCGCTAAGGTAGGTGACATGGCACACAAGGCAAGCCAGGGTAGATATACCAGTTACGCACACGGTCTGGTGTTAACGGATAGCACACAGCTACCGCCCACCTCGAGCCACACCCCCAAAAATCAAAGGGCCCCAATCAATCACTAAGTAATAGAATGATATCGAAGGAGTGTGTCCAATAAGAGAGGCTATCTCACTGGCCCGAGATCGCTCCTGTTTTATCCACCTTAAGCCAACTCACGGGAGTCGAATCCACGTTCATACCTCAAAGGAACGTCGCCACCATCCTACTTCATTATGGAATCTCCTTCGCGTACACGGTTGTTAAATTGGTTTTCGGAGTTGGCAGAGAGTATGACAACTTCCGATCCCGATCTCTTTAACAACCAAACGTTATTATAACAACGCGGTCATTTCAAAATAATTATACTTTAAAACCAAATATCATTGCCCTTTCCAAATCAAATCAATGCGATATCATTTTCACTTCAAATATATCCTTTTCTGAAATCATAACACTTTCAAAGTTATAACATTTCAAAATCAAAACATTTGAATATTACCTTGAAACTCATAACTTTGAAACATAACTTCCACCACTTAAATGGTTTAAATATTTAAAATGCTTTATATAATTAAATAGCCTCTTCAATTCCCAAATCATAAACTTCAATTCGATCCAGTTTCCAATAAATTGTTCCAAATTATATCGATTTCAAAACAGATTTGATCCACAAATTAAACCATATATTTCCAACTTTAGATATTCAACAATTTCACAACCGACTTTGGAAATTTCATATATACATATCAAATTCAATTTCTATTATTTAGTTTTAAAATATTGTACTTAATAAAACCATTATAATTTGTATATACTCACATTTCAAATAACTGAATATGTCGTTAAATTTAATTATACTTGAAATATTCATTTAAATCACTCTAAACCAAAATCAAGTTATAAGAATCATACCCTTTAAAGCCTTAATTTTATTTAAATTTCAAATCAAATTTATTCGAGTATAATTCTTAAATAATTTAGTTCAAACCAATTTCATATTTATCTTCCAACCTTAATTTTATTTAAGCCATTATAAACTCTATATACAATATAACTTAAACAGATACTTAACCATATAATATAAAAACAATCAAACTCTATTATTTGGCTTATTTTATATTTCCAAACAAATTTACACATAGCTAAAATCAACAATAAAATAACGTTTATATAACATCTGAAATCAATATTTATACAACCCATATATTTCTTTACAAACCATAGCAATCATTTCAAAATACTTTTATGTATATAGACCGCAGTTCCTGTATATAATTTTCTATCTTATGGTCAAGTGATACGGATATTTATGATGTCACTCCGTAATTTAAAACATAAATATGGTTATATATCATTTCAAACCGCAATCTCGAGTGAAATCAAATCCATAACAACTTGTAGTTTATAACAATATAAAATACAACATCCATTCATCCAATATCAATCATCAAACATTTATCACAATCATCATCCAATTCAATCAATAATAGCAATATAGAACAGATAATAAATAATAGGCATTTACTGGCAGTTTATATTCAATAATAAATTAAATAACAATTTAACTGGCAGCCTTTATGCAATAATAAATTAAATAGCAATTTAATTCAACAAATTCAATTTAACTGAGATGATGATTAAAAATATGCCACACACTCATAAATAAATTTAAAATCACATCATAAATCAATTTAACAAACATAAGAAATTTTAGAAGTTGTGAGTGGATTAAAACACTCACCTTTTGAATTTAAATTGAATTTAAATGCAAAATTTGAACAGTCTCAGAATTTTTCCAAACCAACGTCAAAATGTCCGGAATTTTACTAGGATCGCAGCGGAGAAAATCACGCATGGAACGGACCTCGTATGTAGAAGTTATGATCATTAGAACATTATACAAACAAAAATTAAAATTAAAATGAAATAAAACAAAAAAAGGGACGAGCACCTACATAGCCACGTTACCGCTACATCAACTTCACGCAAGCTCCAGGTTAACCCGAATACAGAAGCAACAGCCGCCGCATCTTCATGCAAATTTCGACTCTTCCCCGACGATCCTTAACTCGATCGGCCCTCACCACAGGCCCGCCCTCCTCAGGCCGCACCTCCCCCTAAAACATCGCGCCGCCGCTGGCTTTCAATGCCAAATCGAGGCGAAACCGATAGCCCATTCGATGAACTAACACCGCAAATGCGAAGCTTTGGTTCCCCTCTATGTACTGTAAACTCCCGATCGTCCCAAAGCTGAAGATCCGTCGTTGGATCGAAATGGTAGCCTATGAACGACCGAGGTCACATTGAATTTCTGGATAAATGATATATTGAATTTAGAAATGAATTCCAGATCTGAGATGCGCTCGTCGAGAGCTTTCCGACGATATAAAATATGATATAGTTTGAAGAGTTTGAATTTTTGGCTTTGAATTTTATTTGAAATTGCAATTGAATTTTGGTTTTTTCTGTCATGGAATGAGGAGGAGCTATAGGAATTATACGTACAGAATAATAAACATAAGAAATATGCTAGGGTTCATAAAGGGGTATATATAGGCAAAGCTAAAATTAGAATGGACCGGATTGATTGAATTAAAAGCTGAACGACAAATGGCCCGAAAAGCCCGTTCTGACTCCGGAACGAAAATAAGTCAACCCATATATCAAAATAGATGTTTTAAAATATTTTAAATGCAATGGAACAGGTTTGAAGTCCAAATTCTATCGTATAAAGAAGTTATGCTAAAATCAAGTTATTTCAAATTGATTTCAATTGATTTCAATTAAATTGATTTCAAGGCGTTTCAGGTCCGTACGATCAAACGACAAGTCCAATCGTTACGAAACCTGAAATCCTACAATAATTCACCGTTACGAATCCGAAGAAACTGGTTTCGTCGAAATCCGAGTCAGTGGCTAAAATGGCTATTTTCCAGTTATTAATTTAAATTAATAATTTATCAATTAAATCACTTTTCCAATTTCAATTCCATAATTAACAAATCTTATCATTTTTTATTTCTTAAACAATTACAATAATTTAAACAAAATTAGATATCAATTTCAAGTTAATCAATTTACCAATTATAGTGTTTGAATTCAATCTCAGCAAATTCAGATATTATAAATTAAATTTCCAATAATTACATTTAATTTAACTTGCTTCCTATTATCCAATCTATTATTATCACATAGAGAATATTAACATTGGTTCATGATTTATTACAATAATCTCTTTAAATTTCATCTAAATTTACGATAACGTACTGGTTAAGTATTTTAATTTCATTTAATTGCAATTAATCCAATTATTATATTTTAAATCCCATTAAATTAATAAAGCTTGATTTCCCTTCTTCTTATCCAACGAATTGTTATATTATAATGGAATTGACAATATTTTCAAATATTATCTTAATTTACACTAACATAATATTTAATTACATTTATTGAAATTTATTTCCCAATTTACTAAATACGATCAATTATAACCTTACAGTTGCTTCGATTAATTGGGATTGCACTAAATTAATTATTTATTAACTTGCATTAACATTATTACCTTTATTTTAGTGATTCCGTTATTAAATTATATATTTATATTTTCTTTTCCGAATTAAATTTCCAAAACTTATTAAATTAACAAAATTAAATTATCGAAAATTACAGGTCGTTACAAAAATTTCCTTTGCCTTCACCCAATAATGAGGCATTGAATGAGAACATTGATAGGGAAAGATCAAAACTCCACTCACCTAAAACTCCGAAATAGCAACCTTTAAGCTGTAGATTAGCTAGCTCTTGGATTTGCTCATCCTTCTCCTTTCAATTGCTAACAAAAATAAAAAAACCCTAAATAGTTATTCCTAAAACAAAAAGAAAGAGACATGATCGAATTGATTTAGGGATACTTACAGTAGAAATTAGGAATCTCCTTCTTTATACTTTTGATTCTCTGTTTTTTTCATGAATGAGGGGATTGGGAGGATTGAGTTACAGAGCTATTTTATCCTTTGTATCTGTTTGAGAAGAAAATATATGTACTGTTGTCAAAAGTGAGAAATGTGAGGGGTAAGAAGAATTCTCATTATGAGGCCCCTCTCTAGAATGTTTTGTTAGTCCGTGAGATGATGGTTTTGATGACAACAACCTTAGAATAGACTATAAAATATAAATACTAACATTATAAGTTTAGATATATATGTTTATGCAGGATTTAACCATGCAGGTACCAAGAATAAAGACTGTACAGTATAGATATTCAAGATATCAAGATTGAAGACTCACGAGTATTAAGATTATCAAGAGTTCAAGAATTCAAGTAATTTATTTTTTAATTAGAAATTTTGTTAAAACTCATAGAAAAGCACTGGCATCTTAAAATCCAATTTATTCGTGGATTGGAATCCACTTCGAGCCTGTTAAATGGATGGAACCCTAAGTAGGATGAAACCTACGAAAAATCTAGTGGAACATTGTTTTGTATCTGCTAACCTTTTATTCAAAATGATTTTTCAAAATTATATCTTGTTTTCAAAATGATTTCAAAACCTTCTTTTTAAAAGCATCAAAAACATCTATCCTGATTTTAAATAATTTTAGCCTCAAAATCATCTTTAATTTCAAAGTCAAATTGCACCTAATTTTAAATTATCTTTTAAATATAATATATTTAACTTTTAAATATTTATACTTAAAATTAAATATGAAATTATAGTTAAAATTCTACATGTATTATTCTCTATATTTACTTATGAATTTTAACTATAGGCAAGTATATTTATAATGTTTTAAAATAGTTTTAATATAAGATAAAGGTTATCAAATTATCAAAAAAAGCTTTGATGTCGACATACTCATGGTGACCATGTCGACATGGTGTCAGTTGAGTTTAAAATTTAAATTTCAAAGAAGTGTCTATTCATCATAACTCTTCACGAATGGACATGACTGTTGTTCTTCTATAAATAGGGGCAGTTTCAACGAATTTTACATCAGAATTTCTGGTTTTTCACTCCTCTTCTTCTTCCACTTTTCTTAATACATATTCTTACCATTACTCTGCCGAAATCAACATTGAATCGAACTCGATCATTCGTAGTTTGATTCTCTATCACTCTCTCAACAAGATCCTCAGTGATATTCAGAGTTATAGGCTTTTTGTAATCAACTTAGCGAGAAAAGGTGTGATTGTAGCCTTGAAAATCAATCAAGCGAGATAAGGTGTGATTGTAGCCTTGAGAAATCAATTGGGTGAGCTTATTGCCCGTAAAATCAAGTGAGTGAACTTGTTGCCCGGAGAATCAAGTATCTCTACCCAAAGGATTGTGATTTTGGAGGGTGTACCTCGTAGCCTTGAAATCGAGGGTGTGATTGTAGAATTGCTTGTGAAAGGAAATCTGTACTTGTATGCGGGACTGGATGTAGGGTAACTCCGAACCAGTATAAAATCCGGTGTGTTCTTTCCTTTACTGCTTTTTATTTTTGCATTTGTGTTTGTTTCTGTGATCATATCTATATATGTATATTTCATACTTCTGTGTATAAATCAACATAAACTCAAAAGGATTTAGTAATTCTTTATAAAAACTATTCACCCCCCCTTTAGTGTTAACTCTAGCCTTAATATCTGTAATCCGCATTTCTCACAATTGGTATCAGAGCAACGTTTTCAAAGTTTTCAAAATGGCTACCAACACTGGTACTGTTACCAGCACTAGTATTCATGTCACTAGTTCATTTGTAGATGGTCAGACTACTGTCAGACCACCACTTTTTAATGGCAGTAACTATGCATATTGGGCATGTAGGATGAAAATATATTTACAATCTACAGGATTTGATACTTGGAATATTACACAAACTGAATATTTTGAACCCACAACTGATTTTTCACAGTGGACTGCTGAGCAAAGACTGTTGCATAAAATAATTCAAAGGCAATGAATATTTTGTTTTGTTCACTAGATAGAAATGAATTCAATAGAGTGTCTGTAAGTCCGCATATGAAATATGGAAAACTTTGCAAGTTACTCACGAAGGAACAAGCAAAGTTAAACAGACCAAAATTTCCATGCTCACAAAACAGTTTCAATTATTTAAAATGAATCCTAATGAGTCTATTTCAGATATGTATAGTAGCTTTCAGGATATTGTGCATTCTCTAATATCTTTGGGAAAGGAATTTTCTGAAGAAGATCAATTCAGAAAGATTTTAAATTCTCTTACTCCAGAATGGGATCAAAAGACACTAGCTATCAAAGAGGCAAATTACATCAGTACTTTAAAGATAGAAGAATTAATTGGAAATCTAATGTCGTATGAAGTTCAAATGATCGGGAGAAGAGAAATCAAAACATCTGAAAAGAAATCAATGGCATTCAATGCATTGACTAATGGATCAGATTCAAACAGCGATAATGATGAAGAGTTAGCCTTGATGACCAGAAATTTTAGGAAATTCCTGAAATACAAAAAGATGAATAATTTCAAGAGAAACAACTATAAGAACTCTGTAAATCAGAATATAGTGCCAAACAATGTCAAATGTTTCAACTATGATGAACCAGTCCACATCAAAAGAGACTGTCCGTATCCAGATAGGAAAAATCCTCCTATGAAGAATGATCCAGCAAAGAAACGGAAGCGTGCATTTACTGCTACTCTAGATGACTCAGACTCGTCCTCAAGTGATGACGATCAGAAGACGGATAATTCAAATTTGTGTTTTACAACAGTTCACGACTCCGACGAATTCAAAGAAACGGACAAAGAAAAAGGACACGTTTACAATACAATTGGTTGAAATTGCTTGCTTAGAATTAGATGCTTGATTGCTTGATTGATTGATTTTGAATTGCTGTGTTATTTGAATTTTAATTTTTTTACTATTATTTCATTATTATTTTATTATTTTTATTATTATTTTATTATTATTATTATTATTTTATTATTTTTATTATTATTTTATTATTATTTTTATTATTTTGATATATTATGGAATATACTATAATTCTAATAAGTTCCATATATATAGACATTAAAAATAATAGAGTGTGTGTATATATATATATTTATTTATTAGAGAACTTAGGAAAAATAATTCATGAAAATTCACTGGCACATGTCGACATGGTCCCTACCATGATGTCGACATGGGTACCAGAATTTGATTTTCAAAATTTGAATTCAAATGTTTGAATTTCCCTCCATCTTTTCACTTCATTCAATTCTCTGGAAAGCTATCTATATGTCCTTTGAGAATCTATTTATTCACTATCCTTTATAATATCTTTTCACTCTCATTTTCAAATTCAAACTCTCTTTTCATAACTTCAAGCTCTCTACTCTCTACTTTAATGGCTTCTTTAAGCAACCACTCCACCATGAGAATTTCCAGAAAAATAAAAGAGCAACTATTCAATGATCCGAAGGCAATAAAAGCATACATCAATTATGCTAATTATGCCAAAGTCCATCCCGGAAAGTTTGCTATTTTTCAAGATTTCTCTTCTTATGAACTTGATACTCTTTTTGCAAACAATGGAGTTCTTAGTCATATAATGTTTCTCAAAATGATTTTGTTTGCTATCCAACTCTTGTCAAAATTTTGTATGCTAATTTAAATCATGGATTTTATCGTGGAAATGGGGATGAAATTTGGAGTAGTGTCAAAGGCACTAGAATTATTTTGAATTGTGATCTTTTGGGTACCATTCTCAATTGCAAGTGTACGGGAATGGATCTTTCTAATTTTAAATTTGATGAAAATGATTGTGAGACATTTCATCACATTTTCGAAGGGAATGATAATTTTGAATTCAAAAATCGAAATTTTCAACTAAAGGCAAGAATTGTCAATCTTCTTTTGCAACATACTTTGACCCCAAGATCCGGGAATTTTAACAATCCTACTTCAAAAGTTTGCAAAGCACTTTTTTCTATTTTTGGAAATTATGACATAAATTGGGTGCAGGTTATTTTGGATGAACTTCGTCCTAAAAATCTTGAAATGGGTGAGAATACTGTATCATGGAATTTATCTCACTCGGATTTTTAACTATTTTGAAGTAGATGTCAAAGGCGAAGAATTTTTTTCTAGAAAAGTTTTCAATCATTCCAACATTTCGCTTATGAAAATTCCATTTGTTTTTCAACCTTATGAGGCCCTTACCAAAAAGGAAGAGCGTTTGGCTCATGAGGAAATGGAAGAAGAGGAAGAGGAGGAAGAAGAAGAAGAAGAAGGGGATGAAATGGAAATTGAAGAAGAAGAAGGTGAAACTTCTTTGGAAAGCATTGACTATCCTCCTAATCCATCCACCAAAACCCTTCTCAAAAACCGAAAGACAATTGTTGAGAATCAACGGATTCTTAAACGATCCGTTAGTAAGAAGTTGGACGAAATTTCATCCAAGATGAACAAGTTCATTTCCAAAGTCAGCAAGAAACTTGGACTTTCTTCATCATCATCATTCTCTAACTAGTTTTATCTTTTAGTATCATGTTGTATGTGTTTTAGCTTGTTTTAATTCGAAAGTTCATGTAGTTTCATATGTTTAATCATTGTATCATCTTATTATGCAATGAAATGAAATTTCCTTTCTGTTATCTAGTTTATCTTATCTAAAGAATAAATGTTAGTATATTATATATATACACACACAATTATTCACAAAATCTAACTAGTCATATTTTTTCACTAACCCATGTCGTCATACCCCCTATGACCATGTCGACATGTATAGGTCAGAAGTGACAATTCATTTTGAATTTGAAATTTGAATAACAAACATATGTCTATTCATTTCAAACGAATTTCTACACCTATATATACCTGTTTCTTCCAGAATTCTTCACTGAAAATTATTTCCTATCTTCTAATTCTTCATTTCTTTCACAAATTCAATTATGGCTAATCCAATTCACAATTTATCCGAAAATCTTGAAGAAACTCTTAATTCGTTCAAGAGTATTCTCTCGTTCATTCTTCGTAACTAGCGACACTTAGAATTGAGTCAAATGCAGATGATCACGGAGCAAAAAAGTCATTTCGATGCAATACGATGGATGATTTCGTCCCTACACAAGGATGATAACAAAGCACATCCTCCAATCTCTCTCACCAACGACAATGAAAATTGGGATGCTATTAAGGCAGACCCAATCTTTGGAGAAGAAGGATGAGTGGAAGTTCCACGTAACGTTTAATTTTATTTGTTTGCTTTGTTTGAATTGTTTGTTTGAATTAATTTGATTTGGTTTGGATTGATACTCGGTGTGGATTGAGTGGTTTGATGTTTTCTATATAAAACATGTGTGTGTATATACATTGAAATGTATATAATCCTTGATTAATTATCATGTTCATAAGGATACTTAATTCTTAATCTATCTATTATATATTCTATTGTATAGTTTATTGATGCAGGCACTCTAGCCCAAGAATGAGGGGGAGTTTGTTTTTTTTTGATGACAAAGTGGGAGAAGTATAAAATAGGGTAGTTAGGCATAGATTAAGGGGGGAGTTATTAATTTTAGGGGGAGTTATTTGGATAGAAGTAATATTTTATAAACAAAGGTTGTCATTATCAAAAAGGGGAAGACTGTTAGTCCGTGAGATGATGGTTTTGATGACAACAACCTTAAAATAGATTATAAAATATAAATACTAACATTATAAGTTTAGTTATATATGTATATGCAGGATTTAACCATGCATGTACCAAGAATGAAGAATGTACAGTATAGAGATTCAAGATATCAAGATTGAAGACTCTTGAGTATCAAGATTATCAAGAGTTCAAGAATTCAAGTAATTTACTCTTTAATTAGAAATTTTGTTAAAACTCATAGAAAAGCACTGGCATCTTAAAATCCAATTTATTCGTGGAATGGAATCCACTTCGAGCCTGTTAAATGGATGGAACCCTATGTAGGATGGAACTGTGATAACCCGAATCTTGGAATATCTGATAAGGATTAATTGATAGCAATGCTGACGTTTCTTTGTTTAATTGAGCAAATAAAACTTGGATAGTTATAATATATGAATATGTTTATAAATGGAGTTGAAAAAAATAAATTCTGATAACATAAATTTCTATTTCAAAGCAAAATAAGAAAAATTAAAATAAAAGATTTTTTTTACATATTAATGTATAAATTAGAGAAAGTATAAATTATGTAATGTACTTTAACATGAGTAGTTAATTTTAACATAAAATTTAACACTTGTAAGGAAAATTTAACTTACATAAAAACAAGAGTATGCTAAGTACATTTGTAAATATGATATATAAATATATTAACATAAGAAGTATTAACAAATTCAAGTTAGGGCTTAAAACAAAGTTGTAAAATTAAATTAACAAGTGACATATGTGAAACCATGAACATAAGGGATGAACACTTGTAATCTTATAGTAACAAGTGGCAAAGATTTTCCATTTGAAATTGTAAAATAAAATAAAAAAAATGAAGCCAGGCCATTATTTTTCTTTTTCACATTTTTCTCAAAACTGATCTAATGGAAGCTCAAATCTATTAAACATTTATCAACCGAATCATAAGTAACAGCAGATCAAGAATCTTCAACCTGGAAATGAATTATATCAAACTTTGGCAACCAAAAACCTGGAACAGGATTAAAACAAAATCGGTTCGATTTCAAGATTTAAGCGTTAGCCTCAGAATTAAGATCAGAGAAGAAGGGAAAAATCAAACTACTAGTACAACCTGATCAAGTGTCAAACAAGCAAATTCAAGTGAGCATTTAGCAGATCATCATCAGAACTGGAAATCAGGAAAAAAAAAAAACCAGGGTGCATGTTCTCTGTTTTTACAAGAGGTGAGTAAACTACCCCTTAAAACAGTTTTAATCAATGAAAATAGGAATGCATGTGATAAATTTGTACAGGAAGATCGTAATATGGTTTGCAGGTTTGATTTTGTCTGGATATATGTTTGGAAATTTCTTTGTTTAATGTATGTATATCTATATATAAATATACATATTGTTCAGTTAAGTTATTTACATAGGGTAAATCAATTTGTCTGAGAGAAAGATAAAAAAAATCTAAATCCCCTTATGCAATTAGAATTAAATTTTGATCTCTGAATGAAGTTTGTTTATAACAGCATAATACTAACTCCAAAAATAGTGGTAAGAATTTTAATTTGGTAATCTGAAATTAAGAAAATTCAGTAATATGCTAGATTTAGTCGAAAACTAATATTCAAAATTTTTAGGTTGGGTTATATATTTGAATTCGTCATGGTAAACGATGAATTTAGGCAGTAGAATCATAATTTTCACGGTAGTAAATCGTAAGGAATCAGGAGATGACCGTGATTGTTTTTTTCGTCTTTTCCTGACAATCAAGATGATCGAGGAAGAATGGATAACGGCTGGGGGTTGCGGAGGAGATGTCAGACTTGGCAAAAATATTGGGTGAATTATTTATTCACTATGGTGGCGGCAGACTTCAGTGGTAGGGTTTTTGCCCTTGTTTTGGGTCGTGATGTTCATTTGACATCTACACCGCCAGTTATGCATCGAGTTTGACCGGGGTTTGTTAGATCGTTGCGTGTCAACATGGCACTTCGATGAGGGGATCGGCGAGCGTTCTGGTGGACGAACGTGGCAGCGCAGGGGAGATATCATCGATGGGTTTGGACTTTGGGGTTTTCAATTTGCTAAATTTTGATTTTTGGCACGATTGATTATTCTGGACGTCGTGTTGATTTGGAGTATTGCTCCCGACCTGTTGATGACCTGAGCATTGATCGGAGATGTTGGACTACGGTGTACACGTGCACAGAGATCCGTTGTATCTGTTGTTCGCTGAGTAGAAGCATCGTGGGAAATGGTGGTTTGTGTGATTTCGACTTCGAGTTTATGGGGTATGGTGACGAGAGTGTTCTGGGTATTGACTCGAGACGTTGTTGGTAGCTCGGGTTGCCTGTTTTTTTTTAAACAAATGAATTTGCATCCAGTTTTTTTTTTACAAAGGAAATAAATTTGTTGATGAAATAAGTTCCCAGAACTTATCAAACAGATTTCAAATATAGTTATGAAAAACTTTAATTAAAAGGTGCTTTGACCAAATTAATTCTTAAGCTTTGAAATCAAATAAATTTGTTGATGAAATAAGTAATTAAATTAAGTAGGAAATTTATCTTAATTATTTAAGATTTTACAAATTGAATATACTTATTTGATGAAATAAAGGGTAGTTAATTATTTAATGTGATAATTTAAGGTAAGTAAACGAATGTGTTTAGCTAAAGATAATTAACTAATGACAGTAACTTAGGGTTAATTAATTTAACTTGAGTAGATATGGGATAATTACTGGATGGAACTAATTAGAAGAAGATTAATTACTTAAAGCATAGTTACTTAATGTAAGTAATTAAAGGGGGTTAATGATTGAATGTAACTAATTAATTTGATGTGATTACCTTAAGATTAATTAATTAGTTTAATAAATTTAAGATATTCACTTGTTGGTTTGTTAAGTATAATTACTGAATGTAATTACTTAGTGAAGAAATTAATCGGTAATTACTGGGATGTAATAAATTAATGAGTGAAATTAGTTTTGAGTTTAATTACTTTGTGTAATTAATAAGAAGGGTAATTACTTAGTGGAAATTAATTAAAGATTAATTACTTAGTGTAATTAATTTAAGAATTAATGTAATTAATTATAGTTAATTAATAAAGTAATTAAAGGAAACTAATTACTCAGTGAAATTTAAGGATTAATTAATAAGTGTAATTAAATTAAAGGTTAATTACTAAATGAAATTTAAGAATAATTAACTAATAAGAGTAATTAGGGAATCATTAATTGATGAAATTTATGGAAGTGATCAATCTTGCATATTAATGATTGAATGATGATGAGTGCTTAGAATTGGTTGATGTCTCTGAAATGAATTGCTTTGTGATATGATATGTTGGATGGGCGGTGATAGTGTGATTATCTATCAATTAAAGTTGAATTGTATTAAATTGGATAACATGGGTTTAGATGACATTGGATTCGAAGAGACCGGAGTCTGGTATTAGTTAATACCCAAAGCCACTTCGATTCTTTATAAAATTGATATGTGGAAATCAATGTGCTGGTTTGGAATGATTTGAGAATATTGGACCATTTAATCTAAGTTTTGACACTTAGAAATTGATGTGTGATATAAGTGATGTTTATAACGACTTGTGAAAGTTATAAATTAATACAAGTTACCCCGGGTTTTTATAAGTTGTATGCTTTTGTATTCTATGCTAGATGGGTTTACTCACGTTGGTTTCCAGCCTGACCCGGGTGTTACTTTGATGTAATGCTCGGGTCAAACCGAGTATTACAGATTTTCAGGTAGATACGATCTAGAGCTCATGTGGCGTGGTGGATGGCAAGAGCGTATCAAATATTTCCGCTGTATAGTATAGTATTGTTGGGTATCTGTGACATGATAATTGAGTATATTCAATGTCTGTGTATTTGTGACTCTGATTGTAATAAAGTGTAATTCGACAGATATAATATTTATTTGTAAACTAATATTATTTATTATTATAGTTTATCCGCAACAAATGTGAGATTGTGTGTTCCTTTTCTATTCTTTTTCTTCTATCTCTTTCTTCTTTTTTTATAACTATCTGGCATTTTCGGGTTCGAAATTTCCTGGTCATTACATTTGGTATCAGAGCTGAAGGTTAAGCGAGAACCTTGGCTCTGGTGGGATTACTCATTAAGGATAGGGTAAGTGGTACCCTAGAATGAGTTGAGTGTGTATATATATGAGAGAGCGTACTTGTTATTTTCTTATGTAAATATTTTAAATGATTTTATATAAAAATATATTTTGATATATAAAGCAATATTCCTTTCTAATAAATATTAAGGTAAATTGGATGTTGAATATTGGAATTAAATTAAGAAGTAATATAATACAACCAAACTAAAATTAAATAGAGATAAGCTTGGACTGGGTTCAAACTAAAATTGGAAATCTTGAATTGGAGAAGTATTTTAGAATAAAATGATAATGGATGGTTAGATATCATAACCTTGGTTATTATCCTAAAATGATGAAATGTTTGTTAATGATTAAGAAAAAATAAATGTTTTAAGGAAGTAAACACTTAAAAAGGAGAATAAAATTGTGAATTTGAAAAGATGTAAATTAAAGTGGGTTTCCAATTATGAAGTTCTGAATTCTAAATTTAAACATTTGAAAATTGTTTTCAAAATGTTAAAGGAAATAATATTACTTAAACTACTTTGAATATGATCTTATTTTAAAATTAGAAATGTTTAAAAAAAAATTAAAGAGAATTTGTTTTGGATTGAAACCAAAGGTGGTTTAAATTTTAAAATTTGGCTTGGTGAGCCAAGAAGTAAATATGTATATGTATGGATATACTTGAATATCAAAACTGGTTTGAGATAAACTCTAAGTGTTGAGTTTTAAATTTGGAATGAGATATGATACCCAAAGTAATAAGTTTTTGAACTTAATAAGTGGGAAGATTATTTATGTGAAGTTTAAAATTTGAAATGGAAGTTAAAATTGGGTAAGGTTGACCGGATTAAGTGAATTGAGTTTAACTTGGGAAAAAGTTAAATAAGTTGGAATGATCAATCTGATTTGGAAATTTCAAGATGAAATTAAGATTTAACTTGGGAAGTTAAATGATTGATTATATTTGAGAGTTGAGTAATCTCAAATTGGGTTTGAGATCCGAAAATTTGAAATGGTTGGATGTTTTGAAATAATTGGATGATATCATCCTATTGTTATTAAAAAATCTTTAAATTGCAAATTGGACTTGTTTAAATGAATGAGAGATGGAGTATGGTAATCCATTGTTGAGATAAAAGGGAAATTAAACTTTAATTTGAAATTAAGGGTATGTAATTACCTTGAACTAAAAATTTGAGTAATTGAATTTGTAAATTAAAATTGTTTAAGAACTGGTTTTAAACTGGAGGATAAAATTGAGTAATAAATTAAATTTTTAAGGATAAAATTGTTTTGAACTCTTATTTGAACTTTGGAAAAAGTTAAGTAAAGATAATTTAGAATGGAATTTTGAGAATTTGACTCAAAATTAAATTGTTTAAAGGTTAATTTGATTTGTGGTATAATATGTTAGGTCTGAACTGTGAATTGAATTGTTTAAAAACTTAAAAGGTAAATTGATTTAAAGGAATTAAATCAACATTTGAAGTATTCACTCGAATTTATATAATTCGAGATGGTTTAAATTTGGAATTTGAATTGAAATTAGTTCAAATTGAATTTGATTTGAATTAATTGAAATTGTGGTTGAAGATGTATAAGTATAAAATACAAATGGAAAATTTTAATTGGATTAATTTGAAACAATTTGAAATTGAAGTGGATTCAATTTGAAATTGGTCCAAATTTATTTGAATAATTTGGAATTGTAATTAAAATTGAATAATTTTAAAATTCAAATGGAATTTGAAGTAAATTTGGGAGGAAATCAAGAATAATTCAACTTGATTTGGAAATGGAATTTGAAATTGGGATTAATTCAAACTGGAGTTGAAATGGATTGGAATTGAAGTGGGTCCAATTGAATGGATATTAGTCCAAAGTGATTGGAATAACTTGGGATTGTAATTAAAGTTAATATGTTTAAAATCAAATGGAATTTGATTTAAATTTGAAGAGGAATTGAGAATTAATTCAACTTGAATTGGGAATAAATCAAGTCCAAAGGAAATGGGAGTTATTTAAAATTGGAATTGGGTCAATTCAAATGAAAGTGGAAATTTAAATTGAATTGATGAGAATGGAGATTGGGAAGTGAGCAGTTTTGACTCTGGACTATTTTTAATAAAAATTGATTTAATATAAACTTATTTTTCCAAGCTATTTATTATATATACAACTTTTCTTTTAAAAGCCAAACTATCTTATATTTGTTTTACAATTATTTTTGAAACTGTTTAACAATTTTCCAACTGTTTTATAAACTAATTACTATATTTCAACTATTTTACAAAACTAATTACTATCTTACTATTATTTTGCAATTATCTAAAATTTCTATAATTATTTTAACTATTTTCTAACTATTTTAAACCTATTTTACAAACTAGTAATTATTTTCCAACTACTTATCATTTTTAAAATTTTCAAGTTATTTTCTAAATAAACTGGTCGGAATTCAAACTGTTATTGGTAAAATACCCAATCGAGATAAGAATAGAGGTGATAATCCAAATAAGGATTTAAGCAACTGTGAGTAAGTGAATAAAATCAAAGTAAATGTGAATAGAAATGGAATTGATTTGGCTAATAACCAATAAATATAAATACGTAGGGTGTACGTATGTTATTCTATTCGCATAGTGATTTCCAGATTCGAACACAGAATTTCGAGATAGTTATATCGATCCGAGTGGGATTTTTCACTCGATTTTCGACAGCGAACCTGGATATGGATTGTTGATTAGTTCTGGATATTCTCTATTATAGTTATGACTATGCAAGGAGAATGACGGTTTCTGATCAAGAAAACAGATCTGAGTCCGCACTAGGAAGTCGGGTGGACGATACTAGTTTGGAAATGGAATTGTGTGATCGAGGAAGCGATCAGATTGGTATAGCGTACGGATGATATGTGTACATCGTACGGATTTGAATGAAATTGATACTAGAAATTTGTGGATAAGAAATGTGAAATGAATTTTGAAATAAAAGATATATTTTGAGAAATATAGGATGAAGTAAAGTGGAAATTGGATATTTCTATGGTTGAAATTTTGTTTATGGAAGTAAGTGATATGGTAAGTGGTTTTGTAAAGAATAATCAAATCTGATTATTTGATTTGGAATAAATAAAGTTATATATCTTTGTTATATAACATAAACCTTCCCTTGTTGAATCTATTACCGGAAGAAAAGGATTTTGAAGGTGTTTTGAAGTATAAAACGAGTTTTATACAAGTTTGAAATGATCCAAAGTTTTAAAAAATTATATATATATATATATATATATATACATGCATACATACATACATATATAAAGGGATCTTATGAGGATTTTAGAAAAGGTTTTGGGAACCTTTGGATTTGGAAAGACTTTTGATTTTTGGGCAAAATCAATATTGAAATTTGGAAAGCTAGTTTGAGAATTATCGATTTTGGAATAATCGATTTTGTGTAAAGAAGCTTTGTATGAGATCATACTAGGTGTATGATTTGAAGATACTATATGTGTATAGTATAAAATGTTTTGATAATGGCACTGGGAAAAAAGGCGCTCCCTTGAAATGAACTTCTCAGGAGTACCACCGGGTGGTGCTACCTTGAGCCCCAAGGGGGGTTCTAAAGTTGATCCTGTGAGGAGTCCGGACAAAACTAGTTCCTGGGGATTATGAGTAGAGTATACCATAGCGAAAGTCGTGTGTGCCGCTGAGAGCCAACAGTCTACGCTTGATTTTATATCGGTAGACTGCGACCTATGGTATAACATAGCGAAAGTCGTGTGTGCCGCTGAGAGCCAACAGTCTGCATTTTATTTTATATTGGCAGACTGCGACCTATGTAGGAGTGGAGAGGTTTCATTTCGACAGCGGAAAATCAGAGGCCGCTGAGAGCCTGCAGTTACATGGACTTTTGCTGCGATGGCAATGTAACCCTGGAATGTAACTGAGACCATGGATGGGGGTGATGATTTCCAGAGCATTCTCACCAAAGATATTTCCTCGATTTCAAAATGTTTTCAATATTTTCAGTAAAATTATTTTCGAAGTATTTTCACTGGGTGTTGAAAACGGGTCTGCTAAGTACTTATAGATTTTCAGTTGTATGCCTGATCAATGTATGACCGAATTTCTGTGAGAACAAGGATGGACTGGTTAAAACATCAAGTTATAAAAATTACTTTTTATAAAAATTATTTTTGTAATACTATATATACTTTAAATGTTTTAAAAATGATCAATGAAGATTTATCTGATTTTAAGCATTTTAATAAATTCTGGCTTCGTTTCTTTTCGGGGATGAAAAGATTCTAAGGGGGGAGGAATGTGATAACCCGAATCTTGGAATATCTGATAAGGATTAATTGATAGCAATGCTGACTTTTCTTTGTTTAATTGAGCAAATAAAACTTGGATTGTCACGACCCAACTTTCCCCTTAAAGAAAATCGCGTCATGAATTAAGAAAGAAAGAGATAGAAAAGAGAATAGAAAGAAGAGAAGGAAGAAACAACATCAGAATCTACACAGCGGAACGAATAAATTATATTAATAACATAAATATTACATAGTTTACAACAATATCAGAGTACACAGATATACAACACATATTAGACAGTTATAAACACCTGTCGAGTTATACATCTCAATACATCACAAAGACAACAACTCAGAGAACACACAGCGGAAAACTCTATATATATCTACACGTAGAAGCCTCCTGCTCCATTGCTTCTCCACAATTCATCAAAGCTAATCCGAATCCTAACTTGAATCACCCTTGACTACTCATAAAAATTTGAGTACCCAAGAGTTTATGAAAAACAAAAATAAACTCCGGGTCAGACATGCGTCTGGTGTGAGTAACAGGTTAAAGTTGCTTAACTTTCAAAATCCTTTTGAAAAGAAGGTATCACGTAAGTCTTCCCACACATAAACATGGAAAAGTTTTTACCTTACGCTAACCAAAACATTTGATAGGAAATCCGGTGATATTATAATATTGTCTAGGGTTTTCAAATAAATAAGAAATAGCCGAAATTGTTACATGATTAAATTCCAGCTACTAGCCACAAAAGTGGGTAATACAATCAAAACCGTTGGCACTTATTGGATTTTGGATTCCATACAATGGCAGGGCTACTGGGGTACCGCCCGTCACAGTACGTGGCCTAGATCAACGTACCGAGGATTACTCCCTTCATCCCCTGCAACACAAAGCCGGACCCATTCCTTACTGAATAGTTCCGAACAAGACAACCCCGTGGTTGTAGCTAGCAACCACCCACACAGCCGAATATAAAGGGACTTCTAGACAGGGATCAATCTTGCTCTCCAGTGGGCGCGACCCACGAAGCTTTGCTGCACCTCCCCTATTTTAGCCATTCCCGGTTAATGAGGCTTGAGGCTACGATTACCTTTATAGGACATATCACTTAGAATGCTCATCGTCCACCTGACGATGTTCTGAAAGCATTCAATCCATACAAGTTCGTTCCGGGTTCGAACGAAACCAAAGGCATTATCTCGTTACACTCATTTTGGAATCACCCTCAGAGTTAACGACAATAACCCTTGCACTCTTATCCACCATCTCGAATCTATAAGGACTAATTCCGTCAACTCATTACGGAATCACCCACAGAGTTATACTGACTCATAGTCCTTACACCTCGAGTCTTCACAAAGCTCCACTTTGATACACGACCTAACGTTATTTGGAATCGATGTGGTTTTCGGATATCCAATTCTGGAAACCCGATCCCGGTCTCATCGAAAACCAAAGCGTGCCTTTTAAGGTCCAAGTTGTTTGTTTTTTTTAAATGTTTAAAACAATTCAATTACAGTATCTATTTACACACAGATAGATAACTTATAAATCATAACTGATAATCAATCATTATCACATAACAGGTAATTCACATCATTAATATCAAATAGATATACCATATATCATCATCACAATAGATATCCTATGTTATCATCACAATACAACCAAACATCCATACCACACAATAATATTTATCTCATTACTGAGATCACAAAGCATCCAAGACAATTAAGTTCAACCATTCATCCATAAGCAATGATTTACTCATCATCCTATAATATAATTAATTTTAAAATGAATTAAATTAATTATCTCTATCTCTAATTAATTTAAAATGAATTAAATTAATTCCTTCATCTTTAATTAATTTAAAGTAAATTAAATTAATTACTTCACCAATAAAAATCTTGCTTACTCTAACATTAATTGATTACAATCAATTAATCATTCAAAATAAATCATCCTAATTAATCACTCTTGATTAATTAGTCTTAATTACATTCATGTAATTATCCTTAATTAATTTTACACAAATTAATTATCCTCACTAAACAGTAATTAACCCTTAATTACTTCAATTAATTAATTAATCAATCATAATTAATCCTAATTAATTACATTAATCCTTAATTAATTAATTAATTACCTTTAATTACCTATTATTGATTAATTAATCATAATTAATTAACTTTAATTACATCATTAATTAAAATAATTAATGATCCTTAATTATTCCTTAAATTAATTACTCAAAGTAATTAACAAACTTAATTACTATATTAAACCAAATTAATTATCTTTAAATTAATTTCTCAATTAATTATTTGATTAATTACTAAATAATTAAACCAAATTACCTCACACTTAAACATCTCCACTTAATTACAATCATGTAATGATTAATTAATTACTTAACTTAAGTAATTTCCAAAACTTTAATTACATAAAGTAATTATCCTTAACCCAAGTGTTTAAAACTAATTAAACTTAATTAATTAAATTAAACAATCTTATTCAATTAAATTAATTACATTAAGTAATTAATTTCTTAATTACTTTATCAAGTAATTACTCAAACCATTTACAATTGATTATTATTAAATTAATTAATCTAATTAATTATAAAAATTAACCACATTAATTAATTGTTAAATAATCATGGTTAATGACCTTCATTAACCATCCTCAAATTATTTTATAAGGTAATTAACTTAAATTAATTACCAATTAAATTATCTTTAATTATTCATTAATTAAAGTTAATTATTAAATTAATTAACCTTAAATTAAAACTTAATTACATAATTATCATTCATTTATCATTAATTAATACATAATTAATGATCTAAATTTTAAATTGATTAATCATTAATCAATTATTAAGTCCAAATTCAATTAATAAATTAAATTAATTAATTGATCTTAATTACCTTATTAATTAATTCTAAAACATAATTCTTAATCAAATTTCCAAAATAAAACATAACTTAATTATGTTTAAAACAATTTAATTCAAAACAAAATACTTTGAAATTACTTTTAAATTCCAATTTAAATTCAAGTTTAAAATAGAATAATTTTAAACTTATCAAAGTTTTAAATAATTTAAAACTTATTTAAAATTACAGGTCAAAACAAAAGTTTGACTTAAATATGAAATCATTAGAATTTGAAGTTAAATTTATTTCAAAATTTTAGAAATTCAATTCATTCTTAATTTAAAACTTTCATATTTAAATCTTCTTTTAAATTTGAAACTAAAGTTCATTTTAAACCCAGATTTTTAGTTTTAAAATTTACCTTAAAATCTTACTTCACATTTTAGAAACTTCATTATTAAAAAGTTTCAACTATTTTACCTAAAATAAAATAGTTAATTAAGTTAAATCTTGAAACTTTAATTTAATATAAAAACTGGAATTTAAATTTGAATCTGAAATTCAAACTTGCATTTGAATCTACTCTTAAGTTTTAAATCAAAACATAAAACTGCAGTTTTAAACAGTTCAAACCCAGATTTTAAAAAAAACAGAAAACAGGTTTAAAAACCTGGAATTTAAATTCAAATTAAAAATTCAAACTTGAATTTGAATCTAAAATACAAACTTGAATTTTATTTTAAACTTAAACTTTCTTAAAACCTAAAAACTACAGATTTGATAGGCTTTTGAAAAAAACCATATTAAAAGAAACAGTTTGCTGTAACCTGGAGTTACAGTGACCCGAGAAAACACCATCTTTACTTCGGGTTTCCCTCTCCTTTACTCCGAGTTTCCAACCTATGTGCTTCGAGTCAATTCAAATATCTCCCCTGCAGCATCCCACAACCATAAATACTTCACCAAAATACATGTCGTCGTGCATATGCACGGCGACCACCACCTCTGATGACCATCACTGATGATCCAACACCAACCATAAACCCACCATAACTTCAAACATCAACCCAAATCAAACAGAAATCAAAGAATTCAAATTTCACCCAAATTCACAAACCTGGAAAATATATTACAGGTTTCTATCCAAACCTGTCAACAGCCATTTCGAGTTGCTCCGACCACTTGCAGATCCACCCCTCCGGCCTCGAGCTACTCTTCACATCAACTACCCATTCACCAAAAACTAGCACACTCGATCAATACATCTCTCCTCACTGGCCAAATCTTTAACTCTTATTAAAACTAGGGTTCAGTTTTAAAAATCAAAACTGCAATCAATCTAGCAATATATATACACTTTTCTGATTTTTCTAAGGATACATGATCCTTACTCTTTAACTCAGAAAGAATTCTGAGTTTCTACAAATCACAGATTACCAGAATTTTACCCAAATTCATATTTTTGTTTCAGACCAAACTGTCAATGAAACATACACTTTAAAATACCAATACTTGATTTAAAAATCAAGTTACAGCTTATGTTTTTTATTTATACTACTAAATTACCATACCCATTGATTGAGTTTTGTTAAAATAAGCATACCTGATCCTTTTCCCTGTTTCTAGAGTCAACTTATAATTTTAACTTCTTGACATTTTTAAACATGAACTGATGAAAATAATACAACCTACTTTACTTTATAGTTTCTTTATGTCAGGAAATAATTCAAGTAGTAGGCATTCAACAAAATTTTGGTTGTCTGGAAATCAAAGAAAACAGAACAGGGAGTTGGGAAAAAAAAACAACATGCACATCATCAAAAATCATATCAACAGTTATCTATAGCATCAGAGAATAGCTATTCCATTTCAATAACTATCATGCAACCTATTTGAAATTTTTAAAGTAAAAAGGTTACTCACTATTTATTTGAATGCAGACCAGATGTCCTTTGTATTTGCAGAACACATGCAGGCTTATAGAAATGCAGGCTTGACTTTGATATGCTTTATGTAGATGATGCAGTTGTTTAATCTCCAATGCATGCAGATGAATATGTAGTTGTTAAATCTTCACATGCAGACGCTCTTTCATTCCCAGGTTCCAAATAAGGTGCAGAAAAATGCAAGCTTCACTTTGATTTGAAATGAAGTGTAGATATGCAGGCGAATTTGCAGATTGATTTTTGAGGAAGGGTTTTGAGGTATGCAGATTTTTCACTGGACTTTCATATGCATTTGTGAATGCAGATTTTGATTGTGCAGATTAGAACATTGTTTGGATCTGCAGATTTTTATTGTGCAGATCTTTAAAATGAATTTGAAGATGGGTTTGATCTTTGTTGGATTTAGGAAAATGAAATATGCAATATGTATGAATGATGCAAACTAATTGTATTTTCAGATTTATGAAATAAAAGAAAAATAAAAGAAAAATAAAACTAAAAATTTACACTTGTCATAAACTAGACACTTGTCTATATGAATACATATGAATTTAACACATGTTATCTTCTTTAAAATAATTAATGCTAATTATAATTTAATGTGTGTATATAATCCTAAGTAAATATGTTAGTTTAATTTAAACATGTGTATGTATTAATAAATGGAAACAAACCATGTTTTACAAATTAACTTATACATATTTAAAAATGAAGATTTCATACTTTTGAATTTAAATTCATACTAAATCCAAAACCAAACAATTTTCAAATTAAGTTATAAATAAAAATTCAATTTGAAACAAACATTACAAATCTTATTTAAAAAGTCAATACAACATTAATATTGCTTTTATAAATCTCTTATTATTTAATTAAAATCATTTTCCAAGAAATTATATTTTTATACGTAAAATATCTATTTTATTAAACATAAAATATTTTATTGAATTTATTCTAAATTTAAAACAATACCAATTTATTTAAAATATAAACCATATATTTATATTGTAAATAGAAATCAATTTATATCATTTAAAAGATAAAATAACCAATTTAAATTTTTATTGAAGAAGATTATTAAATTTATCTGAATATTTATTAACAGAATATCAATATCAATTTAATTTTAACTACAGATTATTAAATTGATATTGTTAAAAATTCCGGGATGTTACAATCCTTCCCCCTTAAAAGAATTTCGTCCTCGAAATTTAAAACAAAGGTAATTTAATAATCTTATTAAATTTTAATTATAAACACAAGCATATATCAAACTTATGCTAACAACCAAACACAACCAATTCAACCAATCAAACAAATCTAATTATCCATACAAATTCTAGATAAAATTCTATCGAGTTTCCCCAGGTGTATATATATATATCCACGGGGATACTCGCTCTAGAGAATCCAAACAATCAATACTATGAAGCTATAAAACTCCTATTCAACTATATCTATAACACTAGACAAGATATCAGACTACAAACGAGTCTGACTCAATAACCAAAACTCCTGAACTTCTGGTTCCACAACCAGAGATAGATCATACACGTACTCCCTCAGAGATACGTGAAACTCATCGAATTCCGGTTATCCAAACTGGCAATCCAATCCTGTAGATCAATCACTAAATCTCCTAGATCATAGAAAAGATCCAAAACACTTCAGAGCAAACTTCTCAGCCTTACCCAATCTTATAGCTCCGTACGATCGGAGAAAACTTATCCAAAATTAAATCTCCGACTTCAGAGTCCAAATCCCTCTGAATCTTGTCCACAAAATCTCTTCAGACAATCCTGGGCTGTCCACAACCTCCCTGATCAGCTCAACCTTCACTGATGCTTCTAGCAACAAACTGGACCAATCAACTCAACAAGATGATCTCCTCAAGATCAACCAAAACCAACCACTCAAACTCAACTCCTCAACATCAGAAGACAACAACTTCTTCTGTCCAGAAAAAGAAAAGCAGATACACTTCCAAACTGCTTCCGCTGCTCAACTCTGATCCGAAGAAGAGAATGCAGAAGAAGAACACAAGCACAAACTGGACAACACACCCCAGAGATATGGTTCAACAAGTCCATAAGAATCATTCAGGAGTTCCTCCAAAACTCTGAGCTGCTACACCAACTCAACTCTTGGAACCATTCTTCTATAAAGCTGAACCTCCAGTACCACTTCTGGAATTCCAGTCGATAAGAAAAACTCAATCTCCAGATGCGAACAAAACTCAAACTTCCTGAAGACATCCAGAAAAACTCAGATAACCCAAGAGAACACTCAAACAATCGCAAGTCAATTTTGCGATCCACTCAAACCAAATCCAAGGAAAACTGTTCTACCTTAACCAAACAGAACAGCTCACTCTCACTAGCCAACCCATCAAAGAAACGGGTCCACTAAAATGCTTCTGAACTCCACTTCAGAAAAACTACTAAGCCAAAAGATCTCTTGGCGACACCAAGAACATTCCAAACTGCACTGCTAACACAGATGCCAAAGAATTCCAAACAAAGCTCTCCGAGAAATCGGACTTCAAAGCAAACAGAAACTCCTACTGAACACAGCCACAACCCCAAAATAGACTCACCTCCTTAACTTGTTCCAAAGAAATCATCTTCGGGAACATCCATAGTCACTGCATCTCATCACGCAGCTACTTGACGCAGCGGATTAATCAAAATGAACTTCAATCGGTGAAAGTAGCAATCGGTGGATTGATGAATACCAAAATGCCCAAATTCGTTGATCCGAAGATACCGAATTCTAGCTATCTCAAACACGTTGATAGCGCACTATACCGTGTTCAAAGATCTACGATTCTTCGTACGTTGATCTAGCGCACTAGATACCGTGAATCGGCTTCTACGATCGTTGAATCGAGCGCACTCGATTAACCGAAAGGGGAGATAGGAGATTACACTCAACTACCAATTTTTAGAAGAAAGCACACAGCAAACAACAAGAAATTTTATTCAAAAATCAACCACCCAAAATGTACAACACACTCGCTATTTATAAAGTTTTGACCCTGACCCTTAAGTCGTACATGACTTACGACTTACCCATAGGTCAGCGTCGACTCATCAGCAAACGCGACTCAACAAACACAATACTTAAGCAAGCCACGACTCAACGACTCAGCTACATCACAACACACCGACTCAATAACATACTGACCTACGACTTTCAAACGGTTCAAAGCTCTACCGACTCAACATTTGAACGACTCATCCCAACATAACTGGCCGACGCAATGACTTAATGACTCAACAAATTACAACACTTTACTCACTTAGGTCGTATACGACCTAATTACATACGACATAAGAAAACCCATGACATACGACTTAACAGTTACAACGACTTAACAAAATACAGATTTATCACAACACTTAACCCGTATACGACTTATCTTCCAAGCGACTCAACTCCCAGCGCCTTAACTCCTCCGAGTGACTTGAGGCTTCATTAGGTCGTGGCGTATTTTCACTTGACTCCTTAGGTCGCGGCCGACCTAAAACATGCTCCGGTTTATTTAACTCGTTGTTAACTCGTGGCCGACTTAAATCCTAGGCTTCCTCCACACGACTTAAGGTGTTGTTAACCCGTGACTTGTTATTACGTGATTCATTAGGTCAGAGACGACATATAACTTCCTTTTTAAGTCGCGGACGACTCAAGTTAGGTCGTGGACGACTCATAGCTGCTGTGTCGTTAGGTCGTATACGACCCCTCAAATCTGAGCAACTTAAGTCCCCATTAGCTCGTAACTCCTTCTCTTCATTCTTGTTAAGTCGTAGCTCTTTCCTCCAAGCTTTGTTAAGTCGTAGACGGCTTAAACTTCCTAAACGACTCAACAACATAGCGTTGTCCAAACGACTTAAAGTTCTTGAATCATTTAAACTTGTTGATTCCGTGGTTCACGCTACATCATCCTCCCCTGTTTGAGAAAAATTCGTCCTCGAATTTGTAAATTCCACTACACCAGATTGTTCATCCCCATAATACGGCATAAGATACTTAACATTGAACACGTCAGAGGTGTACACATCCTCCGGCAGCTTCAACTTATAAGCATTGTCATTAATCCGTTTCACCACTTCGACAGGACCAATTTTTCTGGCTTTCAACTTGTTATAAGCGCCCACTGGAAAACGATCCTTCGTTAACACAGCGTAAACCAAATCACCTTCCTTGAATTCAACACTTCGTCGTTTCAAGTCTGCAATCTTTTTGTATTTCTCATTCGACTTCTCCAATCGTTCATGAACGATTTTATGACATTCAGTCAACCCTTCAACAAAGTCTATAGCTCATTTAACCGTCCTCTTCGGTTGTGGCACTACTGCTAATTCCAATGGTCCCTTGGATAGATTTGAATATACAATCTGAAATGGACTGAATCCCGTACTACGATTCACTGCATGATTATGTGCAAATTCTGCCTGGCATAACTTCATGTCCCAACTTCTCAGATTGTCTTTCACCAAACATCGTAACAAATTTCCCAATGATCTGTTAACAACTTCGGTCTGTCCATCTGTTTGCGGATGATATGCGCTACTAAAGTTTAACTTCGTTCCCACCATCTTCCACGAACTTAACCAAAAGTGACTCAGAAAACGAGTATCTCTATTCGACACAATAGACTCTGGTAATCCATGTAGTCGATAGATCTCCTTGAAAAATAACTGAGCAACATGAACAGCATCCGCCGTCTTCTTACAAGCAACAAAATGTGCCATCTTCGAAAATCTGTCCACCACAATAAATATAGAATCATTTCCCCTTTGAGTTCTAGACAAACCCAAAACGAAATCCATGCTGATATCAACCCATGGTTTAGACGGTACAGGTAACGGCATATACAATCCCGCATTCGTCGTTGTCCCCTTCGAAACCTGACAAATATGACACCTTTCCACAAACCTCTCTACCTCTTTCCTCATCGATGGCCAAAAATAAGATTGAGAAATTAACTGCAAAGTACGATCTCTACCCACATGGCCTTCTTCGTGCAACTCTTTGATAATCTTCATTCTCAAACTGCTCTCTGGAATACATAATCGATTTCCTTTAAATAAGAATCCATCAACCAACATAAATTCATCAGTATCTCCATCCTTAACTTTCTCAACGAACTTTGCAAAGTAAGGATCCTCCCCAAACAATTCTGGTAATAATTCAAACCCTGTCACCTCAACTTTCATTGTAGTCAACAAATGGTTCCTTCTACTCAAAGCATCAGCCACACGATTCGTCACCCCAGATTTGTGCTTAACAACAAAGGTAAATTGCTATAAATATGCAATCCACGATGCATGTCTCGCTGAAATCTTATCCTGCCCCTGTAAATGCTTCAACGCCTCATGATCAGTGTAAAGAACAAACTCTTTCTGAAATAGATAATGCCTCCAATGTTTAACAGCTTGCACAACAGCATAAAACTCAACATCGTATGTACTATATCTCATCTTTGCCCCTGATAACTTCTCACTGAAATATGCAATAGGTCTTCCACACTGACTCAACACTCCTCCAATTCCAACCTTTGATGCATCAGTGTGTAGCTCAAACAACAACTGAAAATCTGGTAATACAAGAATTGGCGCTGTCGTCAAAAGTTCTTTGATTCATTCGAAAGCAACCCCCGCTTCCTCCGACCAAGAAAACTGCTTCCCTTTCATACAATCAGTAATCGGTGCCATCACGCTACTGAAGTGTGGAATAAACCTTCGGTAGAATGATGCCAATCCATGAAAACTTCTAACTTCAGTGATAGTTCTCGTCTGTGGCCAATTTCTAATAGCTTCAACTTTACTCTGGTCCACCTGGATTCCCTTCTCAGATACAACATATCCCAAGAATAAAACACTTCTTGTCATGAACACACATTTCTTCGTAGCTGCATAAAATTGTTCCTCATGAAGAATAATTAACACCTTCCTCAAATGCTCTACATGCTCCTCCGTACTCGCACTATAAATCAGAATATCATCAAAGTAAACTACCACGAACTTCCCAATGAATGGTATGAAAATTTGATTCATCACCCGCATGAATGTACTAGGTGCATTTGATAAACCAAATGGCATAACCAACCATTCGTATAAACCTTCTCTCGTCTTGAAGGCTGTCTTCCATTCGTCTCCAGGTCTAATCCGAATCTGATGATACCCACTCTTCAAATCAATCTTCGAAAAGATAGTAGCCCCACTCAACTGATCCAGCAAGTCATCCAACCTTGGCATAGGAAACCTGTAGCGAACAGTAATCTTGTTCAAAGCTCTACTATCGGTATGCATTCTCCATGTTCCATCCTTCTAGGCTGGTACGGCACAAGGACTCAAGCTTTCCTGAACACGTCCCTGTTCTAACAACTCTTTCACTTGCCTTCGTAACTCCTCATGTTACTTCGGACTCATTCGGTAATGTGGTCGATGTGGTAACACTGCTCCCGGAACAAGATCGATTTGATGTTGAATGTCTCTCAGTGGCGGTAACTCCTTGGGCAAATCCTCTGGAAATACATCTTCAAATTCTTTCAAAACTGGTTTAGCTTCTTCTGGAATTTCAACCTCTTCATGACTCTCTCGTCCAATCAACAAATAGACTTCAGGCTCCTCTTCAACTTCCTTAACAAACTCCTTCAAAGTCAACAGAGTTTTCAATTCCTCAATCTCCTCCAGCTTGCTCTCCTTCTGTTGCTGCTTCTTGGGAACTAAAGTGATTTTAGTACCTTCAAACATGAAACTATAGCTATTAGCACGACCATCATGTTGTACTGCTCTATCAAACTGCCATGGTATGCCCAACAATAGATGACACACATCCATGTCTACCACATCACACCAAATTTCATCTTTGTACTTCTTCCCAATAGAAAAATTCACACAAGCCCTTCGACACACCTTCACTTCACCACCCTTCCTTAACCATTGTACGGTTTAGGATGCTTCTCAGTTTTCAAGTTCAACTTCCTTACTGCTTCTGTAGATATAATATTGTCACAACTTCCAGCATCAATAACGAACTTGCAAACTTTTCCCAGAATAGTGCATGTCGACTGGAAAATATTGCTTCTCAACCAACTAGAATCCTCTTCTTGCTTTGGTGTAAGACATGACCTCCTCATCATAAGATTACAACCTTCATCTCCAGACAATTCTTCTTCCTCCTCAACATAAGGTGTATTTGAACATTCTGCCTCCTCACCATCATCCTCAATCTCAGCAACCATTGCTCTCTTCTTCGGCTTCGGACATTCATTGCTTTTATGACCCAACTCCTGACAATTATAACATTTGAAACCACTGCTAACCTTCGCCTTTTCAGCCTCCTTCACCACTGGTTTTGTAACAGGTTTAGGAACATTAGCACTTCCACTAACACCCTTCGCTTGATTATTGGAATTAGTAAACACACCACCTCCACGCCTTCCTTGCTTCTCCCAAGCCAACGCTTTCTGATGTGCCTCTGCAACAGATCTTGGATCAAACATATTAACCATATCCTGGATCTGCATTCTCAATCCCCCAATGAATCTAGCAGTTAGCTGTTCTTCCGTTTCCATAATATCATTCCTGGCAATGAGTTGGTAAAATTCGTCAGCATAATCACTAACAGACTTCGTCCCTTGCCTCAGATTCTGCAACCTCTGGTACACAAGTGATTGATAGTTGTATGGTAAAAATGTAGCTCGCATCAACTTCTTCATCTTCTCCCAAGACTCAACCTTTGACTTCCCCATTCTCTCTCTCTCGTAAGTTTAGTTTGTTGCCACCATGCTAAAGCTCTCCCCCTCAACCTAGTAGCAACTAACTTCACCCTTCGATTCTCCGGAACCTCCTTGAAATCAAAGATTTCCTCCACATTTGACAACCAATCAAGAAATTCTTCAGCTACCATTCCACCCTTGAACTCTGGAATTTCCATCTTCATACCCGATTCCCATCGACGATCATCTTCAACATCTCGATATGAATTTCGAACTTGGTCTCGATCTCGATAATGAATGCTAGCTGTATCACACTCTTCATCAAAATCAAAAGTACGCCTACATCAATCTCGACCATTATCATCCCTTCGTTCATGCATGCTTCTTCGACTATGTCTCTCTTCATCTCTATACGCCTCATTGTCAAATTCACGTTGACTTCTTCTCTCTTCATGTCCATAGTCATGATGATCTCTCCGTGATGAAATTGATGTTTCTCTTCTATCTCTAAAAGAATGCGGTGATACCCTCCTCGCTTCCGTAACCAATGGCGAAACTCGGTTTCCTCCATGGTTCGAGTTTGATGATCTCCTCCTTTGAGTTTGATTCAAATCATTCATCAAATTCTCTAACTTTCCAATGCCTTCATCAAATTTCTCATTGATACGTTGTTCCATAAGCTCGGCTTCTTCTCTTCTATACAAAGCTTCAACATTTTGATGACGATTAGCTCTCCTTGGTGGCATGATTGGAAACTCTTCACAAACACTTCAAAACTTCTCAAATACTTCAAAATTCTTCAACAAAAACCAAACAATGCACGGCTATACCACTACACGGCTTTAACACTTCAAACAATGATACCAAACTGATGCACGGCCTATACTTAACTCAATGTTATGCTCGGCCTTCACCCTTCACGGCTTAACTTGGCTCGGCTCAAGATCTCCAAGCAACTTCAAGTTCAAACACTTCTCCAACTCTAGATCCAAAATAAAATGGATCAAAATCTTCAAACTCGTTGTAGCTTCAAGATGAACACGATGAACAACAACTTGAACTTCAAATACTTGGCTCCAAGAATCAACTTAGCTATGATTGGCTAAGTATGGCTCTGATACCAAAACTGACGCAGCGGATTAATCAAAATGAACTTCAATCGGTGAAAGTAGCAATCGGTGGATTGATGAATACCAAAATGCCCAAATTCGTTGATCCGAAGATACCGAATTCTAGCTATCTCAAACACGTTGATAGCGCACTATACCGTGTTCAAAGATCTACGATTCTTCGTACGTTGATCTAGCGCACTAGATACCGTGAATTGGCTTCTACGATCGTTGAATCGAGCGCACTCGATTAACCGAAAGAGGAGATAGGAGATTACACTCAACTACCAATTTTTAGAAGAAAGCACACAACAATCAACAAGAAATTTTATTCAAAAATCAACCACCCAAAATGTACAACACACTCGCTATTTATAGAGTTTTGACCCTGACCCTTAAGTCGTACATGACTTACGACTTACCCATAGGTCGGCGTCGACTCATCAGCAAACGCGACTCAACAAACACACGACTTACGCAAGCCACGACTCAACGACTCAGCTACATCACAACACACCGACTCAATAACATACTGACCTACGACTTTCAAACGGTTCAAAGCTCTACCGACTCAACAGTTGAATGACTCATCCCAACATAACTGGCCGACGCAATGACTTAATGACTCAACAAATTACAACACTTTACTTACTTAGGTCGTATACGACCTAATTACATACGACATAAGAAAACCCATGACATATGACTTAACAGTTACAACGACTTAACAAAATACAGATTTATCACAACACTTAACCCGTATACGACTTATCTTCCAAGCGACTCAACTCCCAGTGCCTTAACTCCTCCGAGTGACTTGAGGCTTCATTAGGTCATGGCGTATTTTCACTTGACTCCTTAGGTCGCGGCCGACCTAAAACATGCTCCGGTTTATTTAACTCGTTGTTAACTCGTGGCCGACTTAAATCCGAGGCTTCCTCCACAGGACTTAAGGTGTTGTTAACCCGTGACTTGTTATTACGTGATTCATTAGGTTGGAGACGACCTATAACTTCCTTTTTAAGTCGCGGACGACTCAAGTTAGGTCGTGGACGACTCATAGCTGCTGTGTCGTTAGGTCGTATACGACCCCTCAAATCTGAGCAACTTAAGTCCCCATTAACTCGTAACTCCTTCTCTTCATTCTTGTTAAGTCGTAGCTCTTTCCTCCAAGCTTTGTTAAGTCGTAGACGGCTTAAACTTCCTGAACGACTCAACAACATAGCCTTGTCCAAACGACTTAAAGTTCTTGAATCATTTAAACTTGTTGATTCCGTAGTTCGCGCTGCATCACTACTATTCCTTAAGGTATCAAAATACCATCACTCATTTTTGCCAACCAACAGATCCAACTACTACTCATCCAACTTCAGAAATAAACTCTGAACCTTAACGGGTTTCCTTCAGAGATCAATGAAGTTCTTCATCAGTACAGAACTCACTCGAGACGGTATTAGGTCTACAGTCTCGACAAATACACTTCCAACCTTAAACATTCAAATTTCCACCAATAGTAGTCGTGTTACTCACACTACTACCCCATCTACCTTTATAACTTATATTGGAAAACCTGAACAGGTAACCCAACAGATAGGTAGAAATAAATAAAAATATATATATTTATATTAAAAATTACTAATATTCTCTCTCAAGAAAGACACCACTACAGAGCCTAGGTATTCACTCAACCTAACGCTCCCTAAAGAAAGATACACTTCAGAGCCTAGGTATTCACTCAGCCTAATGCACTGATACCAACTGTCACGACCCAACTTTCCCCTTAAAGAAAATCGCGTCATGAATTATGAAAGAAAGAGGTAGAAAAGAGAATAGAAAGAAAAGAAGGAAGAAACAACATCAGAATCTACACAGCGGAACGAATAAATTATATTAATAACATAAATATTACATAGTTTACAACAATATCAGAGTACACAGATATACAACACATATTAGACAGTTATAAACACCTGTCGAGTTATACATCTTAATACATCCAAAGACAACAACTCAGAGAACACACAGCGGAAAACTCTATATATATCTACACGTAGAAGCCTCCTGCTCCATTGCTTCTCCACAATTCGTCAAAGCTAATCTGAATCCTAACCTGAATCACCCTTGACTACTCATAAAAATTTGAGTACCCAAGAGTTTATGAAAAACAAAAATAAACTCCGGGTCAGACATGGGTCTGGTGTGAGTAACAGGTTAAAGTTGCTTAACTTTCAAAATCCTTTGAAAAGAAGGTATCACGTAAGACTTCCCACACATAAACATGGAAAAGTTTTTACCTTACGCTAACCCAAACATTTGATAGGAAATCCGGTGATAT
Organism: Allium cepa; assembly: GCA_030765085.1. NCBI lineage: Eukaryota > Viridiplantae > Streptophyta > Magnoliopsida > Asparagales > Amaryllidaceae > Allium > Allium cepa. Next base: position 243,914,090 of record CM060944.1, read on the forward strand.
TATAATAGTGTCTAGGGTTTTCAAATAAATAAGAAATAGCCAAAATTGTTACATGATTAAATTCCAGCTACTAGCCACAAAAGTGGGTAATACAATCAAAACCGTTGGCACTTATTGGATTTTGGATTCCATACAATGGCAGGGCTACTGGGGTACCGCCCGTCACAGTACGTGGCCTAGATCAACGTACCGAGGATTACTCCCTTCATCCCCTGCAACACAAAGTCGGATCCATTCCTTACTGAATAGTTCCGAACAAGACAACCCCGTGGTTATAGCTAGCAACCACCCACACAGCCGAATATAAAGGGACTTCTAGACAGGGATCAATCTTGCTCTCCAGTGGGCGCGACCCACGAAGCTTTGCTGCACCTCCCCTGTTTTAGCCATTCCCGGTTGATGAGGCTTGAGGCTACGATTACCTTTATAGGACATATCACTTAGAATGCTCATCGTCCACCTGACGATGTTCTGAAAGCATTCAATCCATACAAGTTCGTTCCAGGTTCGAACGAAACCGAAGGCATTATCTCGTTACACTCATTTTGGAATCACCCTCAGAGTTAACGACAATAACCCTTGCACTCTAATCCACCATCTCAAATCTATAAGGACTAATTCCGTCAACTCATTACGGAATCACCCACAGAGTTATACTGACTCATAGTCCTTACACCTTGAGTCTTCACAAAGCTCCACTTTGATACACGACCTAACGTTATTTGGAATCGATGTGGTTTTCGGATATCCAATTCTGGAAACCCGATCCCGGTCTCATCGAAAACCAAAGCGTGTCTTTTAAGGTCCAAGTTGTTTTTTTTTAAATGTTTAAAACAATTCAATTACAATATCTATTTACACACAGATAGATAACTTATAAATCATAACTGACAATCAATCATTATCACATAACGGGTAATTCACATCATTAATATCAAATAGATGTACCATATACCATCATCACAATAGATATCCTATGTTATCATCACAATACAACCAAACATCCATACCACACAATAATATTTATCTCATTACTAAGATCACAAAGCATCCAAGACAATTAAGTTCAACCATTCATCCATAAGCAATGATTTACTCATCATCCTATAATATAATTAATTTTAAAATGAATTAAATTAATTATCTCTATCTCTAATTAATTTAAAATGAATTAAATTAATTCCTTCATCTTTAATTAATTTAAAGTAAATTAAATTAATTACTTCACCAATATAAATCTTGCTTACTCTAACATTAATTGATTACAATCAATTAATCATTCAAAATAAATCATCCTAATTAATCACTCTTGATTAATTACTCTTAATTACATTCATGTAATTATCCTTAATTAATTTTACACAAATTAATTATCCTCACTAAACAGTAATTAACCCTTAATTACTTCAATTAATTAATTAATCATAATTAATCCTAATTAATTACATTAATCCTTAATTAATTAATTAATTAATTACCTTTAATTACCTATTATTGATTAATTAATCATAATTAATTAACTTTAATTACATCATTAATTAAAATAATTAATGATCCTTAATTATTCCTTAAATTAATTACTCAAAGTAATTAACAAACTTAATTACTATATTAAACCAAATTAATTATCCTTAAATTAATTTCTCAATTAATTATTTGATTAATTACTAAATAATTAAACCAAATTACCTCACACTTAAACATCTCCACTTAATTACAATCATGTAATGATTAATTAATTACTTAACTTAAGTAATTTCTAAAACTTTAATTACATAAAGTAATTATCCTTAACCCAAGTGTTTAAAGCTAATTAAACTTAATTAATTAAATTAAAAAATCTTATTCAATTAAATTAATTACATTAAGTAATTAATTTCTTAATTACTTTATCAAGTAATTACTCAAACCATTTACAATTGATTATTATTAAATTAATTAATCTAATTAATTATAGAAATTAACCACATTAATTAATTGTTAAATAATCATGGTTAATGACCTTCATTAACCATCCTCAAATTATTTTATAAGGTAATTAACTTAAATTAATTACCAATTAAATTATCTTTAATTATTCATTAATTAAAGTTAATTATTAAATTAATTAACCTTAAATTAAAACTTAATTACATAATTATCATTCATTTATCATTAATTAATACTTAATTAATGATCTAAATTTTAAATTGATTAATCATTAATCAATTATTAAGTCCAAATTCAATTAATAAATTAAATTAATTAATTGATCTTAATTACCTTATTAATTAATTCTAAAACATAATTCTTAATCAAATTTCCAAAATAAAACATAACTTAATTATGTTTAAAACAATTTAATTCAAAACAAAATACTTTGAAATTACTTTTAAATTCCAATTTAAATTCAAGTTTAAAATAGAATAATTTTAAACTTATCAAAGTTTTAAATAATTTAAAACTTATTTAAAATTACAAGTCAAAACAAAAGTTTGACTTAAAAATGAAATCATAAGAATTTGAAGTTAAATTTATTTCAAAATTTTAGAAATTCAATTCATTCTTAATTTAAAACTTTCATATTTAAATCTTCTTTTAAATTTGAAACTAAAGTTCATTTTAAACCCAGATTTTCAGTTTTAAAATTTACCTTAAAATCTTACTTCACATTTTAGAAACTTCATTATTAAAAAGTTTCAACTATTTTACCTAAAATAAAATAGTTAATTAAGTTAAATCTTGAAACTTTAATTTAATATAAAAACTGGAATTTAAATTTGAATCTGAAATTCAAACTTGCATTTGAATCTACTCTTAAGTTTTAAATCAAAACATAAAACTGCAGTTTTAAACAGTTCAAACCCAGATTTTAAAAAAAATAGAAAACAGGTTTAAAAACCTGGAACTTGAATTCAAATTAAAAATTCAAACTTGAATTTGAATCTAAAATACAAACTTGAATTTTATTTTAGACTTAAACTTTCTTAAAACCTAAAAACTACAGATTTGATAGTTTTTGAAAAAAAACCAGATTAAAAGAAACAGTTTACTGTAACCTGGAGTTACAGTGACCCGAGAAAACACCATCTTTACTTCGGGTTTCCCTCTCCTTTACTCCGAGTTTCCAACCTATGTGCTTCGAGTCAATTCAAATATCTCCCCTGCAGCATCCCACAACTATAAATACTTCACCAGAATACATGTCGCCGTGCATATGCACGGCGACCACCACCTCTGATGACCATCAGTGATGATCCAACACCAACCATAAACCCACCATAACTTCAAACATCAACCCAAATCAAACAGAAATCAAAGAATTCAAATTTCACCCAAATTCACAAACCTGGAAAATATATTACAGGTTTCTATCCAAACCTGTCAACAGCCATTTCGAGTTGCTCCGACCACTTGCAGATCCACCCCTCCGGCCTCGAGCTACTCTTCACATCAACTACCCGTTCACCAAAAACTAGCACACTCGATCAATACATCTCTTCTCACTGGCCAAATCTTTAACTCTTATTAATACTAGGATTCAGTTTTAAAAATCAAAACTGCAATCAATCTAGCAATATATATACACTTTTCTGATTTTTCTAAGGATACATGATCCTTACTCTTTAACTCAGAAAGAATTCTGAGTTTCTACAAATCACAGATTACCAGAATTTTACCCAAATTCATATTTTTGTTTCAGACCACTGTCAATGAAACATACACTTTAAAATACCAATACTTGATTTAAAAATCAAGTTACAGCTTATGTTTTTGATTTATACTACTAAATTACCATACCCATTGATTGAGTTTTGTTAAAATAAGCATACCTGATCCTTTTCCCTATTTCCAGAGTCAACTTATAATTTTAACTTCTTGACATTTTTAAACATGAACTGATGAAAATAATACAACCTACTTTACTTTATAGTTTGTTTATGTCAGGAAATAATTCAAGTAGTAGGCATTCAACAAAATTTTGGTTGTCTGGAAATCAAAGAAAACAGAACAGGGAGTTGGAAAAAAAAAACAACATGCACATCATCAAAAATCATATCAACAGTTATCTATAGCATCAGAGAATAGCTATTCCATTTCAATAACTATCATGCAACCTATTTGAAATTTTTAAAGTAAAAAGGTTACTCACTATTTATTTGAATGCAGACTAGATGTCCTTTGTATTTGCAGAACACATGCAGGCTTATAGAAATGCAGGCTTGACTTTGATATGCTTCATGTAGATGATGCAGTTGTTTAATCTCCAATGCATGCAGATGAATATGTAATTGTTAAATCTTCACATGCAGATGCTCTTTCATTCCCAGGTTCCAAATAAGGTGCAGAAAAATGCAGGCTTCACTTTGATTTGAAATGAAGTGTAGATATGCAGGTGAATTTGTAGATTGATTTTTGAGGAAGGGTTTTGAGGTATGCAGATTTTTCATTGGACTTTCATATGCATTTGTGAATGCAGATTTTGATTGTGCAGATTAGAACATTGTTCGGATCTGCAGATTTTTATTGTGTAGATCTTTAAAATGAATTTGAAGATGGGTTTGATCTTTGTTGGATTTAGGAAAATGAAATATGCAATATGTATGAATGATGCAAACTAATTGTATTTTCAGATTTATGAAATAAAAGAAAAATAAAACTAAAAATTTACACTTGTCATAAACTAGACACTTGTCTATATGAATACATATGAATTTAACACATGTTATCTTCTTTAAAATAATTAATGCTAATTATAATTTAATGTGTGTATATAATCCTAAGTAAATATGTTAGTTTAATTTAAACATGTGTATGTATTAATAAATGGAAACAAACCATGTTTTACAAATTAACTTATACATATTAAAAATGAAGATTTCATACTTTTGAATTTAAATTCATACTAAATCCAAAACCAAACAATTTTCAAATTAAGTTATAAATAAAAATTCAATTTGAAACAAACATTACAAATCTTATTCAAAACTTATTTAAAAAGTCAATACAACATTAATATTGCTTTTATAAATCTCTTATTATTTAATTAAAATCATTTTCCAAGAAATTATATTTTTATAAGTAAAATATCTATTTTATTAAACCATAAAATATTTTATTGAATTTATTCTAAATTTAAAACAATACCAATTTATTTAAAATATAAACCATATATTTATATTGTAATTAGAAATCAATTTATATCATTTAAAAGATAAAATAACCAATTTAAATTTTTATTGAAGAAGATTATTAATTTTATCTGAATATTTATTAACAGAATATCAATATCAATTTAATTTTAACTACAGATTATTAAATTGATATTGTTAAAAATTTCGGGATGTTACATGGATAGTTAAAATATTTGAATACGTTTATAAATGGAGTTGAACAAAATAAATTCTGATAACATAAATTTCTATTTCAAAGCAAAATAAGAAAAATTAAAATAAAAGATTTTTTTTACATATTAATGTATAAATTAGAGAAAGTATAAATTATGTAATGTACTTTAACATGAGTAGTTAATTTTAACATAAAATTTAACACTTGTAAGGAAAATTTAACTTACATAAAAACAAGAGTATGCTAAGTACATTTGTAAATATGATATATAAATATATTAACATAAGAAGTATTAACAAATTCAAGTTAGGGCTTAAAACAAAGTTGTAAAATTAAATTAACAAGTGACATTTGTGAAACCACTAACATAAGGGATGAACATTTGTAATCTTATAGTAACAAGTGGCAAAGCTTTTCCATTTGAAATTGTAAAATAAAATAAAGAAAATGAAGCCAGGCCATTATTTTTCTTTTTCATATTTTTCGCAAAACTGATCTAATGGAAGCTCAAATCTATTAAACATTTATCAACCGAATCATAAGTAACAGCATATCAAGAATCTTCAACCTGGAAATGAATTATATCAGACTTTGGCAACCAAAAACCTGGAACAAGATTAAAACAAAGATCGGTTTGATTTCAAGATTTAAGCGGCAGCCTCGGAATTAAGATCAGAGAAGAAGGGAAAAATCAAACTACTAGTACAACCTGATCAAGCGTCAAACAAGCAAATTCAAGTGAGCATTTAGCATATCATCATCAAAACTGGAAATCAGAAGAAAAAAAACCAGGGTGCATGTTCTCTGTTTTTACAAGAGGTGAGTAAACTACCCCTTAAAACAGTTTTAATCAATGAAAATAGGAATGAATGTGATAAATTTGTACAGGAAGATCGTAATATGGTTTGCATGTTTGATTTTGTCTAGATATATGCTTGGAAATTTCTTTGTTTAATGTATGTATATCTGTATATAAATATACAGATTGTTCAGTTAAGTTATTTACACAGAGTAAATCAATTTGTCTGAGAGAAAGAAAAAATATCTAAATCCCCTTATGCAATTAGAATTAAATTTTGATCTCTGAATGAAGTTTGTTTATAACAGCATAATACTAACTCCAAAAATAGTGGTAAGAATTTTAATTTGGTAATTAATCTGAAATTAAGAAAATTCAGTAATAAGCTAGATTTAGTCGAAAACTAATATTCAAAATTTTTAGATTGGGTTATATATTTGAACTCGTCATGGTAAACGATGAATTTAGGAAGTAGAATTATAATTTTCAGGGTAGTAAATCGTAAGGAATCAGGAGATGACCGTGATTGTTTTTTCGTCTTTTCCTGACAATCAAGATGATCGGGGAAAAATGGATAACGGCTGGCGGTACCGGAGGAGATGTCAGACTTGGAAAAAATATTGGGTGAGTTATTTATTCACCATGGTGGCGGCAGACTTCAGTGGTAGGGTTTTTGCCCTTGTTTTGGGTCGTGACGTTCATTTGACATCTGCACCGCCAGCTATGCATCGAGTTTGACCGGGGTTTGTTAGATCGTTGCGTGTCAACATGGCACTTCGGTGAGGGGATCGGCGAGCGTTCTAGTGGACGAACGTGGTGGCGCAGGGGAGATATCATCGATGGGTTTGAACTTTGGGGTTTTCAATTTGCTAAATTTTGATTTTCGGCACGATTGGTTATTCTGGACGTCGTGTTGATTTGGGGTAGTGCTGCCGACCTGTTGATGACCTGAGCATTGATCGGAGATGTTGGACTACAGTGTACACGTGCACAGAGGTCCGTTGTATCTGTTGTTCGCTGAGTAGAAGCATCGTGGGAAATGTGGTTTGTGTGATTTCGACTTCGAGTTTATGGGGTATGGTGATGAGAGTGTTCTGGGTATTGACTCGAGACGTTGTTGGTAGCTCGGGTTGCCTTATTTTTTTTAAAACAAACGAATTTGCATCCAGTTTTTTTTTTTACAAAGGAAATAAATTTGTTGATGAAATAAGTTCCCAGAACTTATCAAACAGATTTCAAATATAGTTATGAAAAACTTTAATTAAAAGGTGTTTTGACCAAATTAATTCTTAAGCTTTGAAATCAAATAAATTTTTTGATGAAATAAGTAATTAAATTAAGTAGTAAATTTATCTTAATTATTTAAGATTTTACAAATTGAATATACTTATTTGATGAAATAAAGGGTAGTTAATTATTTAATGTGATAATTTAAGGTAAGTAAACGAATGTGTTTAGCTAAAGATAATTAACTAATGAAAGTAACTTAGGGTTAATTAATTTAACTTGAGTAGATATGGGATAATTACTGGATGGAACTAATTAGAAGACGATTAATTACTTAAAGCATAGTTACTTAATGTAAGTAACTAAAGGGGGTTAATGATTGAATGTAACTAATTAATTTGATGTGATTGCCTTAAGATTAATTAATTAGTTCAATAAATTTAAGATATTCACTCGTTGGATTGTTAAGTATAATTACTGAATGTAATTACTTAGTGAAGAAATTAATCGGTAATTACTGGGATGTAATAAATTAATGAGTGAAATTAGTTTTGAGTTTAATTACTTTGTGTAATTAATAAGAAGGGTAATTACTTAGTGAAAATTAATTAAAGATTAATTACTTAGTGTAATTAATTTAATAATTAATGTAATTAATTATAGTTAATTAATAAAGTAATTAAAGGAAACTAATTACTCAATGAAATTTAAGGATTAATTAATTAGTGTAATTAAATTAAAGGTTAATTACTAAATGAAATTTAAGAATACTTTAACTAATAAGAGTAATTAGAGGATCATTAATTGATGAAATTTATGGAAGTGATCAATCTTGCATATTATTGATTGAATGAGTATGAGTGCTTAGAATTGGTTGATGTCTCTGAAATGAATTTCTTTGTGATATGATATGTTGGATGGGCGGTGATAGTGTGATTATCTATCAATTAAAGTTGAATTGTATTAAATTGGACAACTTGGTTTTAGATGACATTGGATTCGAAGAGACCGGAGTCGGGTATTAGTTAATACCCGAAGCCACTTCGATTCTTTATAAAATTGATATGTGGAAATCAATGTGCTGGTTTGGAATGATTTGAGAATATTGGACCATTTAATCTAAGTTTTGACACTTAGAAATTGATGTGTGATATAAGTTATGTTTATAACGACTTGTGAAAGTTATAAATTAATACAAGTTACCCCGGGTTTTTATAAGTTGTATGCTTTTGTATTCTATGCTAGATGGGTTTACTCATGCTTGTTTCCAGCCTGACCTGAGTGTTACTTTGATGTAATGCTCGGATCAGACCGAGTATTACAGATTTTCAGGTAGATACGATCTGGAGCTCATGTGGCGTGCTGGATGGCAAGAGCCTATCGAATATTTCCGCTTTATAGTATGGTATTGTTGGGTATCTGTAACATGATAATTGAGTATATTCAATGTCTGTGTATTTGTGACTCTGATTGTAATAAAGTGTAATTCGACAGATATAATATTTATTTGTAAACTAATATTATTTATTATTATAGTTTATCCGCTGCGAATGTGAGATTGTGTGTTTCTTTTATGTTCTTTTTCTTCTATCTCTTTCTTCTTTTTTCATAACTATCTGGAATTTTCGGGTTCGAAATTTCCGGGTCGTTACAGGAACCTACGAAAAATCTAGTGGAACATTGTTTTGTATCCGCTAACCTTTTATTCAAAATGATTTTTCAAAATTATATCTTGTTTTCAAAATGATTTCAAAACCTTCCTTTTAAAAGCATCGAAAACATCTATCCTGATTTTAAATAATTTTAGCCTCAAAATCATCTTTAATTTCAAAGTGAAATTACTCCTGATTTTAAAATATCTTTTAAATATAATATATTTAACTTTTAAATATTTATACTTAAAATTAAATATAAAATTATGGTTAAAATTCCATATATATTATTCTCTATATTTACTTATGAATTTTAACTATAGGCAAGTATATTTATAAAGTTTAGTTTTAATATAAGATAAAGGTTATCAAATTATCAAAAAAAGCTTTGGGATGTCGACATACTCATGGTGACCATGTTGACATGGTGTCATTGAGTTTAAAATTTAAATTTCAAAAGAAGTATCTATTCGTTATAACTCTTCACGAATGGACATGACTGCTGTTTTTCTATAAATAGGGGTCAGTTTCAACGAATTTTACACCAGATTTTCTGGTTTTTCACTTCTCTTCTTCTTCCACTTTTCTTAATACATATTCTTACCATTACACTGCCGAAATCAACATTGAATCAAACTCAATCATTCGTAGTTTGATTCTCTATCACTCTCTCAACGGGATCCTCAGTGCTATTTAGAGTTATAGGCTTTTTGTAATCAACTTAGCGAGAAAAGGTGTGATTGTAGCCTTGAAAATCAATCAAGCAAGATAAGGTGTGATTGTAGCCTTGGGAAATAAATTGGGTGAGCTTGTTGCCCGTAAAATCAAGTGGGTGAACTTGTTGCCCGAAAAATCAAGTATCTCTACCCAGAGGATTGTGATTCTGGAGGGTGTACCTCGTAACCTTGAAATCGAGGGTGTAATTGTACAATTTCTTTTGAAAGGAAATCCGTACTTGTGTGCAGGACTGGATGTAGGGTAACTCCGAACCAGTATAAAATCTGACGTGTTCTTTCCTTTACTGCTTTTTATTTTTGCATCTGTGTTTGTTTCTGTGATCATATCTATATCTATATATTGCATACTTCTGTGTATAAATCAACATAAACTCAAAAAGATTTAGTAATTCTTTATAAACACTATTCACCCCTCCTCCTCTAGTGTTAACTATAGCCTTAAGATCTGTAATCCGCATTTCTCACATGTTCTCCCAAAATACCTCCATAATTTATTATTTTCTTTAGTTATTAATAAAACATAATCATTTTATTTTGTCTTTAGTCTAGATTTTTATGTTTAACCTAATTTTATTCACTTTCTAGACCTTTCATGTAAAATATCTTACAAAACCATTATTTTATTTATTTTATTTTTTCCTTTTCAATAAAACATTCATTTCCTTTCTCGTTTTTTTTCTTCTTATGAAAACTAACATAAATCTTTCTTTTATTTTACTTTGACATACCTTTTACATTTAATTGAATATATTTTTTACTACAATTTTTTCATTGAAAAAGTTTGCAAATTTAACAAACTTTTTTAAATAATATTTTTTTTTCCTTTCATTTTTCTTTTTTCGAAGAAAAAGTAATTCATTTACTAAAAATAAATTTCGTTATTAAAGTGGAGATTTAATTCATTACATCAATTACATAACAAAATGATCCATTGATCATTTATTTTCCTCTCATCCACATTAATATTTTATTTCCATTTTTTTATCATTTTATTCTCGGTCCAAAAATATTTAAATACTTATTTTATTACTACCAAATTAATTATCAGTTTCTTTTTTATTAGTCGATTCCCAATTCAGTATCCCTAAAAATCGAGTTATTACAGGCTTCCTACCTTATAAAAACTGTGTCCTCGCAATTTCTTCATAAGGGCGATATCTATATCTTTATTTGTTAATCCAAACTTTAGAAGATAAGACATACCTTGCTCGAGTGTCGAACAATTCAGGATAATGCCTCTACATCGACTCCTATGTTTCCCAGGTGTAGTCCTTCGAATTGCTCGACCATTGCATCTTTACTGGAGGAGCAACCTTACTACGAAGATTCTTTGTCTCCGAGGCAACAATACGAATAGGCTCTCGAGTATATGTCATGTTAGGAGCAATCTCAAACTGCTGCAACTGCTTTGGCTCTACCACCTCCTCGGAATCCCTTAAAAACTTTCTCAAGTATGACATGTGAAAGATGTTGTGCACACTCAATAAGTGTTTAGGTAGAGCATCTCTATATGCCAACTTCCCAAGCCACTCCATGATAGGATAGGGTCCAATGAATCTAGGAGCAAGCTTACCATTCTTACTAAACCTCGTTCCGCCTTTCAGAGGAGTCACCTTCACGAATCATGATCTCCGACACTAAACTCCAAGTCCTTCCTTCTTCTATTTTCATAGAACTTTTGTCTATCCCATTCCTCTTTCATCCTCCTTCTAATTAGCTCTACCTTTCCTGAATCTTCCCAGACAGTATCAGGACCAAGCACCAACTTATCTCCAGTCTTTTGCCAGCATGCAAGAGATCTACATGGTCTTCCATACAGTGCTTCGAAAAGAGCCATGCCTATACTGGACTGAAAGTTGTTGTTATATGCAAACTGTACCAAGTATAGGTGGTCCTCCCAAGACCCTCCAAAATCCAAAATACATGAGCGTAACAAATCCTCTAATATTTTGTTGACTAGCTCAGTTTTCCCATCAGACTGAGGATGATAGGATAAGCTCATATTTAATTTCATCCCAAAGCTGCTTGTAAGCTCCTCCAAAATCCACTAGTAAATAATGGATCCCTATCACAAACTATAGAACTAGGTACACCATGGAGGTGAACAACTTCCTTCACATAAAACTTTGCCAAATAAGGCGTAGTCCTCTTCGACTTGACTGGGATAAAATAGGTAGATTTCATCAAACGATCCACCACTACCCATAAGCTATCATGCCCTTTCTTCGATCAAAGCAAGACATCAATAAAGTCCATAGGCACTTGATCCCACTTCCATAGCAGAATCTCCAAAAGCTGAAGAAGATCGCAAGGCATCTGGTGCTCGCATTTCACCACTTGGCCGGTAATACAATTTTTCACATATTTGTATACATCGTGCTTCATACGTTCCCAATAGTACGGGTGCTTCATGTCCATATACATTGTGATGCTGCTTGGATGAATGGTATATCTCAAACGATGGCGGTCATTCATCACCTCCGACCTAAGTCCTGTATATTTGGTACAAAGATCCCGCCCTTCTTTCTCAAACATCCCTGAGCATCTAACTCAAAACCTTTCAAATCATTAGCCTCATCTCCATTCTTCAGCCGATGAATACAGTCTAAAGTAATAGTGTCTTCCTTCTAAGTAAGAGAAATCATGTCCATAAGACTTGGTCTCATAACCAAACTAGACAACATCCTCCCAGAGCTATGAGTGGGCATACTATAATTATCCCACTAGTAGCTAACACCTCAAGATCACACCACTCAGCCACCATCATTGATACAACTGCCTGGTGTTTCAAGCTGAGAGCATATGCGACACGATTTCCTTTCCCAGGTGTATAATGAATATCAATATCGTAGGCTGCCAAAAACTACGACCATCGGTGTTGGCTCGAGTTCATTTTTTTGGGAAAATAGAAATTTCAAAAACTTATAGTCTATATAAAGAACAAACTGCTCACCCATAAGATAATGTCGCCACAACTTCAAAGCATACTACTGCTAGCTCCAAACCATGAACAACATATCAAACCTCATTTGGCCTTAATTGCCTGGATGCATAAGCCACTACATGCCCTTTCTGCATAAGTACTTCTCCAAGGCCTGATTCACATGCATCAGTATAAACCACAAGATCCTGATTACCTTCTATAATGACCAACATTGGTGCATGAGTGAGCATATATTTCATCTTCGAAAAAGCTTCTTCACACTTATCTATACACTCACACTTAATCCCCTTTTAGTCAACCTCGTCCAGGGAGTCACAATCTTGGAGAAATCCTTGATAAAATGCCGGTAGTAACTAGCTAGTCCCAAAAAGCTCTGTATCACGGTAACAGATTCAGGTCTCTTCCAATTCTATATGGCTTTGATCTTAGAAGGATCCACAGCCAGTCCGGTTTTGGAGACTATATAGCCCAAATACTTCACCTTCTGCCAAAAATGGCACTTGGAGAACTTAGCCTTTAGCATGTGTTCCCTTAAGGTCTCCAAAACAATCCTGAAATGACCTTCATGCTCTTGCTCGGACTTGGAATACACTAGGATGTCATCGATAAAAACTAAGACAAATCAGTCGAGATAGTTTCGGAATATTCTATTCATCAGGTCCACAAAATATGCAGGAGCATTTGTAAGCCCAAACGGCCTTACCCGCTGTTTTTATGAACCATAACAAGTGCGGAAAGAAGTGAGAGGAATATTATCTTCCGCTATTCTCAGCTGATGAAACCCAGTGGCCATGTCTAAACAGGAAAAGATCTTTGCTCCGCTCAACTAGTCAAAAAGATCATCAATACGAGGCAATAGATACTTATTCTTTACAGTCAGCTCATTAAGCTTCCTGTAGTCAATGCACAAATGAAGAGAGTCGTCAGCTTTCTTTAAAAAGACTGTAGAATCTCCCTAAGGAGAGCTACTAGATTGGATAAACTGCTTCCCTTCCAATTCAGTCAACTAATTATCAAGTCCCTCCATCTCAACTCGAGGTATACGAGTGGGTGGTCAACTGATTGGTTGGCTCTAAGAATAAGATCTATGCAAAACTCCACAGCCCTCTTAGGAGGTAGGCTTATAGCAGGCTCAAATACATCACCAAAACCTTGACGATGGGTCCTTTGGCTATCTCATCGTCCTCTTATGACTCCATGGAAAAGAGAGAACATGAGCATCAGGGCTCGATACATCTAGCGTCACATTAATAAGCCCTTTATAGGATAGATGCTTCAAAATAACATCTCTATCTGAGTAGGAAAGATGAGCCTCATATTGATCGAACCAATCCATTTCCAAGTAATATCAAAGTCAAGGTACTCAAATACATACAGATCAGAGGAAAAAGGGAGGTCGCATAAGAAAAACTCCAAGCCCTTGCATAACATTCCTAGTGTTGTGGACCCACTAATGGGATTCGCAACCCTTAGAGATGTCACGAGATATACAACTTCCAAAACATATATATCAACTAACTCCTTAGAAATGAAAGAATGAGAGGCAGCAATGTCAAAGAGTATACGAATAAAAGTATCTCTAAAAGGGATCATACCTTCCATGACTGTCACCTACTTTCCCTTCCTTTGGCTCACACCTGGATCTCCTTCCATCACATTCAGCTTAACTGCTAGCTTCTTCTTCATAAGTTGTGGACAATTGTTCCATAAATGACCAATCTGGTGACACTCATAGCACTATCTCTGGGGGCAATCATTATTGAAATGCCCTATCACTCCACATTTGTAGCATTTTACCCACCTTTCTCTTGCTTCTGATAGCCTGAAGCCTGACCCTTCTCTTTCTTCTTTTGAGAATTCTGCTTCTTCTTAAGGAAGAATGGTGCTTTCCTCTTAGGGGCAAAGCTCTATCCGTTGGGTGGTGCATCCTCGTCTCTTTCCTCATGCAAGCCTTCATACCTCATGGACAAATCAACTATATCATCAAAAGTGGACCGAAGCTGAATCAAGAGCTGTTCCCTCAGCTTCCTACGTAGACCATCCACAAATTTCTGATTCTTCTTGAAGGAGTGTTGACCAAATCAGGTCCATACTTAGAGAAGGAGTTGAAGGTACTGATGTACTCCTGAACTGTCATATCTCTTTGCTTCAGTTCAATAAATCTCCTAGTAAGGATGGCCTTCTTTTCCTTGGGAAAAACCTTAGCTCGAATCGTTCCCTAAATCTCTCCCATGTTAGCTCCTCCTCGCCTATCTCAGCACTAATCAAATCAAACCAATCAAAGGCACCATCTTGGAAGAAGCTAGAAGAAATTCGGACCTTCTGACGGTCCGTCACATCTATGTGCCCAAAGACTCGTTCATAAGTCTTCAGCCAAGCCTGAACTCCAACTACACCTTCATTTCCATGAAAGGGCTTCCCTCCAAGGCATAAAAAGTCCTTACGAAAATGATCGAAATTAACTCTAGGAGCAACAATAGGAATGGGTGCGGCTTGTGGCATGTTCCGCGTCAACACCAACCATTTTACCATCATCAAACGGAGAGCTCTTCTAGCCATCTTTCTCACTACTCTACCATCGTGAGAAATGTTGTTAAGCTGGAATTAAAATAATTCTCACACAAGAACGTTCAAAGATTTGGGGTTTTGGTTTCACATATGGACAACTATAATATATTATGGGAGTGATATTAAAGGTCTACAAACATATACAATGTTTCTACTGTTTTGTGCTAACCTATATTCTAAATATATTCTGTACTATTTTTAGCCTGGCTTTGATACCAACTATGTAACGCCCGACCCCTATACCCATGCCAACCAAGAGTAATACCAAGTATTACTGTCCAAAAGCATGGAGAATGGTACTTGATTGGGCTAAATGTTGTACTCATTCCCTTGAACTAACATTGGCATGAAAAACTTAAGAACTTTTAACTTACCATTTGTGCTTGGTCTTGGTTAAAAGCAATGGTAAGAGAAAAAATTTCCCAGGCACATAATACAGAATATAATAGAACATATAACTTAGCACAACAATAATAGCAGAATACATAATACATACCATAATAGTAGTGTCCATAATACAAAGTCCATAGTACATGATACCAGTCCCATAATGTATAATAGCATACATACCATAATAGATTACTAACTACTATTAAGTCCAAAGCTTCATAGTCCAAAACCCCAAAATGTGGAAAAGGATAGAGTGCTGCTACAGCCCACACAAACCTAACCTGCTAACAAATCCTCAGACTGAACCAAGGATTATAAAAACAAATCACACGGGCAGACTATTTCTAGTGTGAGTGAAGTGAGATCTATGGACAATGAATAAGTTAACCAATGTATATAAGGTAAAATATGCCACATTTATAAGTCAACAATGGGATTGGGGGTGTATGTGTGGCATATATGAAAAAATATTAGTTTCATAATCATTTCATTATAAATAAGTAATAATTTTAATTAAAAGTATCGTATGTAACTCAATACAATACAAACTCCAATTGTCATATGTAAAGCAATATGAAAATAAATAAGTCCACACACATTCTGCAAAGAAACTGGGTTTCCAAATCAAGTTAAGCATTTTCCACTATTATATATAAAAAATGTAATAAGATGAAAAAAATTGCATTATGGGAGTTATGGAACCCGACTCATAAAATATACCAAATAAACAGACGTTGGTTTTGTAAAATCACAGTGGTAGAGTTCGAGCGTGCGTGGAGACATCAGCACCGTAACCTACTCATAACGCCATAACACACCTAGCGATCAACCAAGGATTACCAAGACGGTCTAAGACGAAGGCCATATGCTACCCGTTTATGGAACTACATGTGGGACCCTTACGTCTCCATTCATCGTAGTTCGTAACACACCGATCGGGAATCGCGATCGAAAAGTAAAATTACCCTTATGGAGCAGACCATTGACCATTTGGTGGCAGAAGGGCAAATGACATACCACCAATTCAGGTAGAGATCCTGAATTAGGTCGGCCAAGATGGGGTTATGGCGGTATGACAGAGTCCAATCTATCCCCACCCCAAATTAAAGGGATTTAAATTATTTTATTATAAAATTGTGCCGTAAAATCCAAAGTGTTTATAACATCAAAACCTTTTTTGAAATAAAAATCAACCACGGCAACATTCTCTAAAAATCCATTATTAAACCTAGTATATTACTCATTAATTAAATAAAGATTAGTGAAACACCTATTCGTAGATGGTATAACTAAATCTCAGTTTCGATTAATACATAAGTATTCCGTAATACTTATGCATCAAGACGAAACATAAAGAATTCATTTATTGGATTAAAATTATTTAAACTTTGTTAAGCCAAAAAAAGGCATAATTATTTATTAAATTTAAAAGCAAAACTACACATGTTTTTATTATACAAAAATGCTTTCAAATTATTAAATAAAACTTACTTCTTGTTCAAAACATGTATTGTTCGAAAACATAAATTTTTTTCCAAAAATAATTTAATTTAAATTTAAATTATATATATGTGTATATATATATATTTCCATGTAAATACTTGAATTTCACCATGCAGTACATGACATTTTGGTTAAGTTCTAGTGAGTACAGAAAGTGATAGTATTTGGTATTTTAGGGCATATTTCCTTTTGGTGTTCCGTGGGACCGATTGATCCTTAAAGGATATAATCATGGATTTCTTTACGATTATAAATTTGTAAAGATTAATAATCTAGAGTCTTCGATTCATGGTTGCTACGATCCTCTTGATCGGTATGGACTATCCTTAAGATCAGTTGTGATTCTGTGTTCACGGTATGAGCATGATCTTTGGTATCAGAACGGTATGAGTGATACCATATTTGTTTTCCATGGTCTGAGTACAATAATTACGATTGGTATGGATGATCATTACGACCGATAGAGATTAAGATCTCTTAGATTCTAGAAATTTCGATTCTATGACTATATGTTCGTGACATAAATATATATTCTTGTACCTTGCGATGGATTCTAAGTTAAGTAAATTATGTGACTTATTATGCCTTAGATTTAACGATTTACTTATGCCATATATTCTTGTGTTATATCTTATTCTCAACCTTTTGGATATTTAGAGATAGTCTCACCTGTTTATTTTATAGTACTCGGGTCAAGCCGAGAATCTTTAGCCTATAGGACACGTAGACCTTTGGATGTTGGGCTAGTAGAGTGATAAATCGTTTGGACCTTTATTTTATCTCATGTAAGATTCTGTGTCTATATATGAGATATAGGTTTGAGTTAGAGATTTATACCGGATTTATATTATGTGAATCTAGTGTAATATTTGATAGACACTCAGTGTTGTATATGTACATGATATTTATTATTCTGATGTGATCTGTGACTATTGTTTATATGATAAACCATTTTGATTCTAAGAAACTGATGTGTTTATTATTTTTAACCGGGATAGAACAAATCAAATTTTATTTCAAAGATTTAGTAAAATGGTAAGCATGATTTGCCAGTGTTAGTTTAAAGTGGTATTCACATTTGGTCACCCTTAACAAGCCGTATTCTCTTTATTATTAGACGATGTTACTAATAATGTTCTTTTGTAATATGGGTATAACTGTGGTGTCATTACACGATCTCTATTTAGCTACCACCAGATTCCATCGTAGACCAATTAATGATCACCACCAAATCTGCCATGCTTTGAAACCTCTACGCTAATGTCACTATAGCGTACCACCACTCCATATGCCGTCAATGACTAACGAAAATTCGGCTACTCGGTGGCAGTTTTCGATTAATTTGACACTTCATTTGATGATCCAACCATATGGATTGACTTCCCTTGACATACGCTATGCTTCAGTATCCTCTGATCATCCAACAGTCACCATTTCACCATTGAATCAGAAATCCTAAAACAGACTGCCATGGATAAATCTCCAATTTCGAGTTAGCTGGAGCCTCAGCTGGAAAAAAGAAATTTCGGGAGCCTCTTTGCCTTATCGAGAGTTCAGGATCAATATGCAATTCGACTGGGTTTGGATAGTTTGATTTTTAAATTTTTTTAATTAATTTACAAATCCCCATTAGACGGTAATTAGGGTGATTTCGAGAATAGGAAAGAAAACTGAAGATAGAGGTGACGTCTAAGGTTCCATAGCCCCACTAATATTGTTGTTAGGCTGGGTTATAGACTCTTTATCTAATTTGACACGAAACAGTTACACACACCATTTAAACACTAATGCCTTTGTTTGGCAAACCATAACTCCAAACATATCAAAATCATATATCAAATTGATCAGCTCGAAAAGACTATCGCAACATTGTAAATACGATACCCAATTCACTTTTATATTAAAAATCTATTTTTAATTACTTTAATATTAATAGCTTTAACTTTTTGGGTCGTTACATATGTGGTGGAGTTTATACTTTCCATGGCTTATCGAAAACTGAGGAGATTTCCATTATGAACAATTTGTTTTCTTGATACTGATAATAAACTTGTACTCTTCAATGTGCAAGATTTACTATTAGATATTATAATGAGCTATGTCCTTTTGGGCTTTGTTAAATTTGTATCATCCACCTAATCGGCTTCTACATTAAATCCTTAGATCGTATCAAAATTCATCCCACTATCATTAATATCTATAGAAAGAAATTCCTTCTATAAGAAGGAGGCATCTATTATAACCACAATTAGTTTCTCATTGTGATGGAATAAGCATTCAAAATGTTTTATGACTTCCTATAGACTTACATAAAGTCGATTTAGCCCCGAGTTCATGAAACTTATGCCAATAATGTTGATCGGACAACTACATATCATAAAGTATTTGAAGATATAATTTCTACCCAATTCATATCTTATATGGATTAGTAATCTCAACTTTAGATGAAACAAAATTCAACGTTGATGCTTACTTTTAGATACATATCTTTATTGAAACAATTAACTCAACTACACTCATTATCGATCGTACTCGGTCCAACAGAGTGCGACTATTCCTTATCGGTACATCATTATGTAGCATAGGGAGTGTCTTTCAGTGTGAATCGTATTCTATTTTAGGTACTCCTGGAACTATTATCCAAGATACTCGCATGTTCGATTAAATCGAATAATTTTAACTCTTTTACATGTTATATTTTTCTACTTCTATTTATATTCTGTGAATTTATCAAGATATCTAACTTGTGTATCAAATAGACATGTTCATATCTAATAAAATTCGTTAGAGAATTTAACAAAGTAAGTGGATCCACTATCAGTATCATTAGTCTTGGACATCAGACATTTATGTTTACCATTCCGAAGAGTTCGCTAACTCTTTTGTTGCTCCTACCAGTGCTTTGTCGTTAATCATTTGAGATACAATTCACAAGTACCATATGATTTGAAATCCTATAATTATAGAATAATTTCTCAAATATATAGCTCAGTCCATTATTCCAAAAATAATTGTTAAATATATTATATGCAAATTTATTTTCTATAGCCAATGCATCACTATTGATATGAAAACAAATATCATCATCAAAATACCAAAAGCAAATTTATTTTATATTGAATATTCATAATAAAACTAATTTTCATATAAATTTACTTACAACCAAAATTTAAATCAATTATTTATTTCATAAATAATATTTGGTATAAACAAAGGTATTTTTCAAAACCCGATGCATTCAATTGCAATTGTTATATGGTATGCTCCTACTATTTCCACCATACAACAACATTTGAAATACCAAGCTCTATTCAGCCACTTCTCGTGGACTATTTATTTCTTCTACTGTAGCCGAGTTACAAGTGTTTTGGACTAAAATATCACAAACCTTAGAAATGGACCTTATTAAGAAAAAATTTCTATAAGAAAAACACCTTTGGGATAGAAATCATATATCTAGTTCTGTTTTTGATGTCTGCAAATATTGTACACAATTCTATTTTCGATTTCCCTTCATGAAGCAGATTAGACCATTGACCGTCTCTTTATCCTAACTAGCGAAAATATTATTTCCACTCTCTAAAACTTTCGCCTTCACTTTTAAATTGTCACACCATACCAAAAAGAAATTCTTTACTACATGACTGCAATAGATTTATTTCCAAAAGTACATTTAAACATATTTAACATTTTAGAAAGAATGTATAAGTTGCACTTAAGTAAACATATCAAAACTAACTTTCAGTTATCGAATCCTTAAGTATATCTGTAGTCCTTGGTCTATTTTTGTTCCAACATCCTCATTGTATACAGTCATATTGAACATATAATCTCACATTATGGTTTACATGGTTATTTTAAATGAAACAAATTCATCAAAACTTTATACATAATAACACGACTGTTTAGCATAATTTTTTTTATGTGATTGAATATGGAGGGAGAGTTCAAAAATCATAAAAATACATAAACTAAGGAAAACTCATACTTAAGTGACCAAAACATGAAAGTTTTAATTGATAGTACTATTCAACTCTTGCATAGGTACTGAAGCAACAACATGCCTAAAGATTAATTTATTGGTAAGTAAATTGTTACATTTTGATGTCAATCTTTAACTTTTTTCATTTGGTATATTTTACAATAAACAATTTTATCTTATATTATTATAATATTACATATGTTCTTCTAATTATTCGAGTGGTTTATTATATTTTTCTAATAAGACTCCTATAAGATTTTACATGTCTTAAAGGTTCTAAATTAGATGTGGAAATTACTTTAGTGAGTTTTAATATCCATTTACATGTTAATGCAACCTTGACGGTGCTTAACAAATGGTAGTCCACATAAATAGTAAATAACATGTTATTAGTTATATCTCGTATGTAACTCCTGGCAAACAATCTTTTACTCCTAATCATCTTTACGACCTTAGCAGTGCTCAACAAATGATAAATTACATTAAATGCTCATAACCCATCATTTCGCGATTTACCGAAGGAAAATTTTTCTAACCCATGAGGGTGCTTAATAAAGTTCCAAAATGTACTTACCAATCTAGGGACAATATAATTATTACTATAAATATTTTATAGCTTAAGGGTGCATAACAACCATAAGTATGTATAATACTATATTTATATTGTAAATGATAGAGTGCAACATTATTTCAGATTCATAATCTCATAAGGATAATGAGTATTATTGTCTATAAAGAATAAATGAGTATTCAAAACATGCAATGACATTGTTTGTCATTATGTGTGCGTGCAATTGTATACATATTATTTACTCCTTATAACTATTACAGGATTTATTTCAATTTTAGTTTTAAAAAGGTATTTTTATTTAATATTATACATGCATTATACAATATTTTTATTTAATTATACATACATAATATAATATTATATCTTATATTTATGATATATTATTAATTAACAATTATTTAGTATTACAAATTTATTATAGCCTTTCATCAGCCACAAGTAACTTCTATTATTTTAAATTCAAAAAATTACAGTTTTATTTTTTTGTAACTTTTATAAACTCGTATTTAAACAGCTTTAAATTTGACTATTTCTAAAATTTAAACATTTTAAATTTGACTCTTTCTAAACTTCAAAATTCAAATTTAAACATTTGTAAATTTATTCATTTTAACCTTTATGAATATAAATTTTAAATAACTTTAAATTTTATCCATAAACCTTATAAATTTTTATTTGAAATTTAAAATTAATTAATTTATCACTTTCATGGTTATAAATTTAAAATAATTCTAAATTTATTCGTAACCTTTAAAAATTTAAAACGGTTTTAAATTCGGATTTTATGTATTATTCATAACAAAAAAATTCAGGCATTGATACCATTGTTCGATCAACTGCATCAAGCAACAAGATAAAAAAGGAAAATTTCAAAAAAAAATTGACTTTTTGTTAATTATGTACTTGATCTTTTATAGTGTTGTCATTCATAATTTTATTCACATTAAGTCATATTTAATATCTTATTAGATTATTTTGATAAGAATTTTAGGATGTAGTGTATTACCACCATATTATTATTATTATCATCGTTATGTTTACAATGATTTTATTTATTTATTTAAAATATTTAACAAGATAATTCATTGTCAAACTAAATAAAATTTATTCAAAGGTAAATTAAGTAATAAAATATTTATATGTAATGATATATTAATATATATATATAACTTTTTATAATTGTTTTTCCCTTTTAGCAAAGTTAGCAGGCTTGACTGGGCCCTTTCAAGTTTATTGCAACAAGAGAGAAAAGAAAAACATAAGAGCAACAAGCTGAACTACTGGAAAAACCAAAGTAAAATTTAGAAACAAAAACAAAGAAACACAATGGAAACAAAGAGAAGACACAAACCAAAAAGCCTAAGAAAAGAGAAAAGAAAAAGGAAAAAATAAAACAACCAATCAAAAACAGTTACATCCAGGCAACTGTAACCCAAAGTCCAAATCAAAGGAAGAATTAACTATGTCATGCTTCATTTCCAAAAGCAGAATGGAAAAAAGAGATTCCTTTGGTTTATTTTTTGATTTAAGAACTCTCTCATTTCTTTTTCTCCACGTGACAGGGACATAAACCTTCAATGCAATAAGCAGGCTAATTGAGAAAGTGTTTTTCCATCTAATGTCATCAAATGTACTTTTCCACTCATGTTTGTTGTTCCTGACAAGAGAATGCAACCCTCCTATGGAAAGCATCATTCTCCATGGCGCATGAGTGAAGTTGCAGTTGAAGAACAAGTGTAAAGTGTCTTACTAAATGTCTTTGCAGAAAACACATTCATTGCTTGTCGAAATGGCTCTAGGTGCCAAATTTGAGAAAGTGTTTAGAGCATTTTTCAAAACCTTAAAATGAAGAAAGTTGTGCTTATGTAGACTATGAACATTCCAAGTTCTTTTTCTCCAGCCGAACCTAGAGAGTTAAGCTTGAGTGTCAAACAAAGAGTAGATGGTAGTTATGCTATGGGGGCATAGCAAGGTAAGACCAACCATAGACTTCATGAGAAGTATCAAGGATAACAACATCTTGAATAGAGTTCCATAAGTTCCTAATCATCCGGTTACAAGAGTAGGAAAAGATAATATTAACTTCATGCATACGGTAGCAAGCTTTTTCCTCGAAAATAATACAAGTTTAGAGCCTTTAGGAGTAACTCAAATTTTATGCCCAAATCAGCCTTCTTCTAGCCCATGGATCATACTAGAATTTAGCCTTGCCATGATTGTTGGTTAGCAATTCTAGATGAGGCAGCAGCTGGATACAAAGCTTCAAAATATTTCTCCAAACTCACCCACATTCTTATAGGACATCTAAAGCTAGAAGTTTTTTGTTCCAAGATGATGTTTTAAAGCCCAATCGACCCAACGGTTACTTTTGTTGTTAATGATATTGTCGAAATGTTTGCTAAAAGCAGCATGGTTCCACATTTTAAAGCATTTAATGCCTAGGACACCATAAGATAAAGGCTTTTCAAGCCTTTGAAAAATAATTGGGACAAGTTTTCTTGAATGTGTATTTCCAGTCCATAAAAAGTGGTTCATAGCTTGATCGATTTTGGTGATGAGTTTCATAAGGAGAAAGAAAGTCGTAGACCAACAAAGTGTTTGTACCAAAATTGGACACAACACTTTTTGGCAGTGTTTGAAGAGATTAAAGTGAAGAATATAAATGGAAAATGAGGTAGATCTAACAAGCACACCCAAAATAGACAAACAAAAGTATTAAAACACAGATATTTAGAGTGGTTCGGCATTGTAGCCTACGTCCACTATAGAAAGTGCCTTTTATTAATAACTCTCGTTGATTACAATTTTTTGCAATAGAATACTCGAGGTACAATGAAGGTTTCGATTGAGTATTGGCGTTCCAGAGTACAAGGTCCATTTTCTGAATAATGGCCACTTTGTATCAATCATTCAGCAGCCGCTTTGTATTGATCGAAAGGGATGGCATTCGTATCGATCCAATATATGTTCTTCGTATCGATTAATGGCCTATCAAAACGAAATGTGTGAGTAGTTGGATCGATATGAAGCATGTTGAAATGAGATCGATACGAAGTGACAATTTCCCATGGATACGAATTAGCCTAAATATGATGGATACGAAGGAGGTTGAACCATGATGGATACGAAATGAGGTTTCATTCATGCATCTTGATCGATTAATATCTTCAGCATATGAACTGTGATTGACTTAAAATTTGGATCGTTGGCTTTCATATCTTTGTTTGTCGTATCATATCGGTTATAGCTCGATCAAGACTGGGACAAAATTTACCAGTATCCATAGTAGACCTGTGTATAACCGATCTTCAGGACGGAATGTCTTCGGTTTTCAGTCAATTCCTTGGTGTCAAGACCTTGCCAAAAGGTGGGATTTTCCTTTAAAGTACATCTTATGTGGACATGACGTGCTTTGAAAAACTGCAATCTTCAGCCTGAAATGTTCTATCTGATTCGTTGAATAATTATTGTCTTTTCATCAAAAGATGTAACCCGTGATTGATTTCGGGTAATATAAATGCTGAATTGTGACTGCCAATGATTATGCAGTGCATCGTTGTAACGGAGTGTCAACTGTCAGCTAACTATTGTTCACTATTGTAATTGTCACCAGGTAAGCATTCAACTCCCGTGAATTTTGAAAATTGAATATTAGTTCGTTATATATGCATGTATGTTAACCTAACTCATGTTAACATTTGCATGTTCACGTGTCGTTGTCAAGTTTTGGTATTGAGTTTCATATTAATCCTCTCCTCGATCGACATGAAAGTCAAGTTATAACAACGCTTGATGGACGTTTTTTAGTATCCCTCGATTCACTCCTGGATCGATTTGAGAGGTAGAAAAATCTTCTTTATATCGGTGGTAAGAGATATGAATCAGTCGGTCCTTTAAAGTGCTTCATATCGATGGATACAAATTTATATGGACTTCAAAACAATGGATACGAAATTGCCATTTCGTGTCGATGAATCTCTGATGGTTCCAAATGGTTCGAACAAGTCTTTTTCTTGTCTTTCACATTGATAGCTTGATGGGTATGAAAAGTTGTGCTCTGGATCGATGTTAAATGGACACGAATAGGTCACCTTGTATCGGTTGAAGAGGAGGTCGTTCCCACCAGTCAATCATAATTGGGGGACAAATCATTTGTCATCTTGGCCTCATATCCATATAAATACTATTAGGACTTAGAAAAATTCTCACTTGCTCTCATTTTTCTACCACTTTCGTATCGGTTGAAAAACCGAGAAATAGAAATTGCTCTTGCTTTCGAATCAATCCAAACTTCAATCCCTTGAACTAATTGCTGAAATTAGGTAAATAATCGACCAAATCCAATCTTAAAATGACGAGACTCAAATTCTCGTGTCATCCCACTTGCATTCGTCGTTGATTCTGGTTAAGAGAAGGCCGGAGATGGTCAGAGCGAGGTCGAGAAAGGAGGAGATGGCATCTGAGTTGATTGGGGAAGATAAAGTATGGAGGGACGTACAGCTTCAATTTCATATGGATAAAAGGAAGGAGAAGGCTTGACTTCATATCGACCCAGAGCATGGGATTCGTATCGATGAGGAATTGATTGTTTAAATGGTGAGTTTCATATCGATTAAGAGAGGTGATACTTTGTATCGATTCGAGGCGATCGATACGAAATCGAAGAGCCAACGACCGATACGAAGCTCGTGGTAGGTGATCGATAGGAATCACGGTCGGGGATCGATATGAAGCCAAAATCCTGGATCGATACGAAGCCATATATAACCCAATCGATACCAAATTGATTCTTTTTGTAAATCGATCCGTGTTTGGACGTTGATGGATACAAAATTTTTGCACACTTCAATATTTGATATCGACGAGCTTCTGCTTTGCATAATTAGACTTAACCGTTTCATTGCATATTTGATTGCCTTTCGAAGCTCATCGATGGAACAGCAACTTGACGAAATTTAACGAACTTTAACTTGGATCGGTTATTAAGGTCTGGATGGCACGGTTGTGATGGTCAGCGATGACAATCACTCCGGTTGAATTTCGAAGTCTCATCATCCAAAGATATTTCTAATCTTATAGAATCTCTTAAGTAACATGTAGCACTACACTGCACAACACATTCATGCACTTCACACTGGGGGAAACACGGGTTTATTGTCATTTAACGATGATTTTTGCTAAGTTGATTAGCTAAGGAACCCGGAAGTTCGTAACCGTAGAAATTTCAGAGTCTGCCTCTTCCTATAATCGAGATGCTAGCTATCGCAGCCGAAGTTGTCAGTCCTTCCCCGGATGAACTCCCAAGAGCAGTCTTCACCGTGCAATTGCAAGACTCAGTTCGATCCAATATCTCCGAAGACATGTTGGGTAGAATTTGCACAAGGCATGGATTGTCGAGGGATGACTAGCTATTTTCAGGAGCAAAAGATAGAGCCCATGCTCCCCGATAGGGTATATAGCTTGTAACAGGTTCCCATGCTTAGCCAGGACACTCCCTCCATTTAATCAATACAACTAGGAAGTGCTATTCTACTTAAAGATTGCCTCGTCACAGCTGCACCCGAACGGGTTTGCCTTGCTGAATAGCTTGTTCATCGCCTTCATGGAGCACCTCTTCCAACCCCCAACTCCAAAGGAAGTCAGATACTTGTTTAATATAAAAAACCAAGGAGATACCCCCTCCTTCACTTTATTAGAGGCGGTCGGGAATTGCCAAGTTGTGATAGGGGCCCGGACCAAGCTTAGATATTTCAAGACCGAATGGTTCTACGTTCGATGCCCACCGGGTTTTTCCAGATGGTGGCTAGCCAGATGTAAGTGCTTCAACTTCTATGCCAATTAACTAGATAATAGTACTCGATTTTAGAGTTTAACATTTCTTTTCTTTCACAGCTTCGATTCCACGGCCCGAAGGGGCTCAGTTTAAGGAGATTGTAAGTGCTCTTCAAGAGGTGCCTGCCAAGCATTGGGAGATCGATGAGGTCCTCACTGATGTTGGGCTGATTGATAGAGATCAAAGCATCGGTCTTGAAGGATCTCTTAAAATGGCCCCTATGAGGCAAGTCGGAAGGAGAGTTCCTGGAATAGTGATCGCCGAGCAAGGTGACGATTAAAATATGCCCGCTGGAGACAAGCCCGCACTCGTGCCTTCACAAAGTCATCGACATTCAAGGAGGATAAGGAAATGCAAGGTCGCTACCCGCAAAGCTCCAAGACACAAGTCTATTGTAATGCCTTTGCTAGCAGCGGCTGTTTTAATTTCAGAGGCTCCCTCTTCAAAAATAGGGAGTCCTTTCGAGGGACTTGCAGATATTCCTATTTCGAACGATGTATCTCTTCACTAAGATATCGGACTAGAGGGACTTCAAGGTCCTTAGATTTAGGAGAGCCAATCCCTCTAAGTACGGCTGCTACATCCGGTTGGTTAGGGGGTTTACACATGCATGCACACACTTCATGGTACCATGCAACTGACATTCACGAGATGCTCAATCTTTGGAGATAACTAACTCCACTTCTTCTCTCACTCACAGATACAATATCGAAGAAAGGATCCATGATTAGTAGCCTTTGTGCCACATGTCAATCTTCCAGTTCACACCGAGAGTCCCACTGGCACAAGTCCGATTTTGATTGCGTCTACTCTAGTCAAGAGAGGGATTACTATGATAGGGAGAGAGAAAAAGTAAGAGAGAGTGAGAGAGAGAAAGTGAGTGGCGAGATAGGCACTGCTCCGGATCGCGCTCTCCTCCACCTAGAGTTCCCTTGCTACCTTTCGGTTTTGGAACGCACACTGTTGAAACGCCGCACCATCCAGTGCTTCCATAAACTTCAAGGCCTGGCGAACAGTGCCACAGAACTGTGGAGGGAGCCGCATGAATTGCTCAATTAAAGAAGGAGTTCCCTAACATTTGTTTTGATGGCTTCCACTTCCCTATTAGTTTGCATTTGATTCCAGAAGGGGTAAAGAAATTATGCACGACTATGTTTATCATACCTATAGCCAATACCAGGAATGGAAGAAAACTGACTAGAAAGCCTTGGCTATGGCATTTGATTGGGCAAAGGTAATCGAACAGCTGAAAAAAGACCTCGCTCAAAAAGACCGCATAGTTCAAGTGCTCATTAATGCAAATGACACCCTGAGGAACTCACAAACGGAGGCCTTGAATAAAGTCGATGATGCCAACAAGAAAATGGAGCAAATGACGCAAGAGCACTTGAAATTGGTCGATGATATGGGCCATAGAAATGCCATCGTCATAGATGAAAGAGACAATGTGCTCAAAGAGCTTAATGAGTTTAACGCTAAGTACACCGAGGTCGTCAAAAAAAGGGACAATGCTAATAAGGCTGCCCAGGAGGCATGCGATCAGGCTGTCGAACTTAAAGGAGAGCGGGATGCGGCAGTTCTAAAGGTTCAAGAAGCTGAGGCTAGAATTGAAGCTGAAGTCGGAGCAACGAAGGCCAGGTTAGAAGGCGATATGGAAGGCCTTCGATATGGAAGGCGTTCTTATCACTTATAACACCAATGTCTTGAAATACCATGGTCTGAGCTGGCTCGACAATTATCCAACCCATTTGCATAATGCTTGGCGTCGCTTGGTGGATGATGAAAAGGCTGAACATTACATTGCATCTATTGAGGAGTTTGAACTGGAAAACTGATTGTTGACCGAAGATGAGAGAAGGGTTCTACATGAGGCCATTGTTACATTTTAAAGAGAGAAGCTTGTCATCAGCATTTGGAGGTTGGGGAGGGTTATGATGTTGAGCATTATTTCACAATTTCTAAAATTCCCATGCCAACCCAGCCTAAATCAACCCCTGCGGTTGATCCTCCACCTATGCCTGCTTATGATCCCGATCAACCGCAATTGTCCTCGGCTCGCGAGCACACCTCTGAAGGTGCCTCGGCTCTACCTGAGAGCCAACCTGAGGAAGGTATTCTGAACATTTCTCAAACTTATTCAAGGTCTGCAGTGTTATCGTAAGAATTCGCTAATATTTCCTCTTATCTCCATTCGGTTATAGGAGCTGCACCGGCCGTGCCCTTTACAACCCAAGAGCAGGAGGCTATTGTGACGAAGGCGATGACTACTTCAGCTACTTTGTCGACTGAGGAAGTTCATGTGAGTGCTTTTATCTTCAACAAACAGATGATGGAAGAACTCCTCAGTCATCAGAGTGATCCACCTACATACTTGACTCTTGTCATGGGCGATGGCGCGTCCACAGCCAGCTCCTCGGCCCCAACTGCCAACATCCCACCGAACAATCAAGCAGCTCATGATGAGGCGATAACGGCAACGATCGATGCCGAGATGGCAGGTGCCACGCTGGGTAGCTATATTGGAAGTGGAATGGCAGGTCCTAGCCTGGCCCCTTTATGTATGGTCTCTTCGGGTGGTACAATCATCATCATTGGGTTCCCTATTGTCTCATCATAGAGAAAGTTCCCCCATCCCTCCGACTATGCATTCCGAAAGCATTCCAATTTTTGTGAATTTGGAAGAGGTGATTACAATTCTTCCCCTGGCCGGGGATAAGCCGGGTAAAGGCAAGAGTTCGAAATGACACTACAATGGCAGCTCTAGTGGATTAACGCAGAAGGGAAAGAAGAAGAAGAAACATAAGGAGTAGGCATGTCTCTTTGTATCCCTTTTTTGTATATAAGTAGGAATTCATTTTTTTCTTCCAGTGGGCCATGTATAGATGCGGGTTCGGCCCCTTCTAGTAGGAATTTTTGGAATAATCTTTTTCGTACTTATTTTGCTTCCAAAGAATTGATGAAATAAAATCTCCTTTCGCTTTTTGGCATAACTCTGAGTTTATTTACCTAAGTGTTTCAGCGCTTGAATTTTTTATTCAATACACTTATGAATCTTTAATCTTTAGATAGGACTCATGTTCGACTGTTAAGTCTTATAGTCATGGTCCGAGCCTGTGCAGTTAAAGCACTCGGTAGATTCAATGTAGAGGAGGTGTAAAAAGTCATAGTGGAATTCAGCGAGGATATAGCGGGATATAGCGGATGACTCTATAATAGCATATAAAAATCGTACTTAATGTTATTACAAATATATAGATGGTAATTAAATGAAAAATTATCATTCAATTGAGGTATAATTAATAAATAAATAATTTTAAATAAAAACATGTGCAAATATACTGTAAATAAACGTAAAACTGTTAGATAACATAATTGAATTTAGTAGAATATTAGAGTACTTTCATTTCTAAAAATATATTAACAATTCAATTAAATAAATTAATTTCATAATTATTATAATGTATAAATGTCATTTTTCAGTTCATTTCTTTTAAAGAAGATACGGCGAAAATAGTAGAATATAGCGGGAATAACGGGATACAGCGGAAATAGCAAGGCTTAAAGTGGAAAGGCTATATTTGCAGCTATATGGAAAAATTATAGTGGTAGAAATCCGCTATAAGTTATAGCAGGGTTATAGCGGGTAATAATGGGGCATTAACTGCATAACTCCGAGCTATAACCAAACGTTAAGTCGAGTCCTAATGTTGTACTATCTCAATCAGCAATTGGTGCTCGTGTTATGCCTCTAGTTCTGGGGACGACTTGAAGTGGTCGAAAGATGATTTCTTTTCACCTTCGACACTTTTAATTTTACCTAGTCGGAACTAAGTTGTAGTGAGATGAGTTTGAGTGGTCGAATCACAGTCGCTCATGTATTGACAATCACATCCACACTTTGGGGATTGAACTCGTATACTGGCGGTCGGTCATGCTCGCTTAATGTTCAAAGTTACGTCCATGCTCCGGGGACTTAAGTTGTTTTTCGGGCGGTCAGTCATACCCGTTTTAACAATCGAAATTGCGTCCACACTCTGGTAGTTAACTTGATCTATGGGTGGTCAGTCGCATCCAATTTGTGTTTATACTCCAGTCCGCGCTCTGGGGACTTAGAGCCAGTTGTGTGTGGTCATTCACACCTAATTAATGTTTATACTCTAGTTCACGCTTCGAGAATCTAGAGCTAGTTAATAGACGATCGATCACATCTGTTTTGAGTTTTTAGATCTCGTTCGCACTCTGGGAATGATAAACTGATTATGATCATGGATGGTCGAGTCACATCCACACTGAGTAAACAAGCGAATCCCTAGATGGACGGATCCATCCTACTTAAGTTTAGATTGTACATAGACGATTTCATGGGTGGACGGATCCACCCTCCTTGAGCCCATGTTTTTGGATTTTAAGTTTATACTCTAGCTCGCACTCTGGGAGCCGGAGTTAGCTAGAGGATTGTCGTGTATCAACCCTTTTTGGCTTTAGTGTGACAGCATTCCCTCGAGCTCAGGTTTCACTTAGCGAATGACCGATCGTATCACAGTCAATCCCTATTTGAATAAGTCCCACCATAGGATGGAATTTAGCTCTCCGTGCATTGTGATGGTCGCATGATGCATTTTAATAATCACTACTCTGACTAAAAAGTTGCATTTTATTGCTGAAATAAGAAAATATGGTAAAGTCAGTTGCCTTATTACAAGTTCAAATTTTGAAATTCATAAACAAATTACAAATGAAAAGAAGACTAAATGAATAAACTAAGCCTGTTATGTGTAGTAGCGATGGAGACTCTCGTGTTCCAACTCCCAAGCTCTTGGCAAAGTGAGACCATCAATAGTGGTAAATTTGAATGTGTCATCTCCAAGTCTCCGTTCGATAACGTACGGTCCTTCCCACGTTGACTTCGTATGCGAAGGGATCGGATAAATGCTCTTGAGCATGAGATCACCAAGTTCAAAAGTTCGAGGTCGGACCTTAGCATTGTACAATCATACGACTCGGCTTCAGTGCGTAGCTGCCCTTAAATCAACCTCTTCATGCTTCTCATCTAACAAGTTCAGAGATTCGACAAGCAATATAGCATTTGTCTTCAGATCATAGTAAGTCACAGGATGAGAAGGTACATCCAGTTCGAATAGAATAACGGCTTCTGAGCTATAGGAAAGTGAAAAATGGAATGTGGTCGGTCGTGAACTTGTGGGTAACCTGATATGTACAGGGCCATGGGAAGCTTATCGACCCGTTTGCTACCGACCTTTGCAGTTATTTTTTCAAAATGGATTTGATAACTTTATTAACAACTTTGACATGTCCATTCGCTTGAGGGTGAGCGACCACTGAGAAATTCTTCTGAATATGGAAACGCTGACAGAAGTTCTTGAACTCGGCACTACCGAATTGGGCTCCGTTGTCAGTGATAATCGTATGTGGGAGGCCAAAACGACAGATGATGTTGCGGACAACAAAGTTGATTACTTTCTTCGTCGTGATAGTAGCAAGGGGCTCAGCTTTCGCCCATTTGGTAAAGTGATCAACTGTAACGATGTCGTACTTCGCACCACCTTTAGCCAAAGGTAAAGATCTAATTATATCGATCCTCCACGTGGAGAACGGCCATGGACTGACCATTTGAGTAATTTCAGCAGGCGAGGCTCTTGTTATCTAAGCATGTTTTTTGACATCTGTCACATCTCTTGGCATAGTCTAATGCGTCCCAATTCACGGTTGGCTAATAATATCGGTATCGAAGTATCTTCTTAGCAAGAGCTTGCCCCCCTAATGTGATCGTCGCATTCCCCTTCATGCACATCATGTAACACTCGTTTGATCTCGTCGCGGGTGATACACCGAAGTAAAGAAATAGAATATCCTCTTCTATACATCCCTCCATTTTGGATAATGAATCGTGAAGCTTTCTTAAGAACTTGTCTTTTCTCACTTCTGCGCTCGGGCAAAGCTCCATGCTTAAGATAATTTCTAAAAGGGGTCATCCATGACTCCTTCTCGGGTGTGGCTTCATGAACCCAGTCTGTCTCCATTTGATTGATACTCAAAGAGGTAAGTGTCTCATCAGGGACGAGTCCCATTTGCTGTGCTCCATCGGTGTTGGCCAGTTTTGCCAAAGAATCGACATTCTCATTATGCTTTCGAGGTATGCAATAGATGACATAATAATCGAACTGATTCAATAGATCCTAGACCCGAGCAAGATAAGCAGCCAACCTCTGGTCTCTAGCTTTGGATTCTCCCCGAATTTGACATACGACCAATTGTGAGTCATAGTAGATCTCACAGCATTAATTCTCAAGTCTCTGGCAAGCCTGAGCCCAGAAAGTAAAGCTTTATATTCGGCCTCGTTATTGGTTGCACGGAAATCAAACTTCAAAACATAACATACGGATCGACCTTTTTAAGGTTTCAACAACAACTCCAGCACCTGAGCAACGATTATTCGCTGTACCATCTATGTATACCTTCCATAAGTATTTAGGAGATTCATTGGTTTCGAACAAGTCCTCCAGTATAGTGAATTCAGCAATGAAATCTGTCAGAACTTTTCCTTGAATAGCCAGCCTTGGTGTGTAAGCAATATCAAACTGACTCAACTCGATGTTCCACTTTAGTAACCTACTACACGTCTTAGGCCACGTAAGGACCTACTGTAATGGCTGGTTGGTGTAGACTATGATAGGATGGGCCTGAAAGTAGGGGCGGAGCTTTCTCGAGGCAATGACAAGACAGTAGGCTAGCTTTTCCAACTTTGGATAGTTTCTCTCAGCTCCGGTCCATCATTTGCTAATGTAATAGACCGATTATTGTATCTGACCCTCCTTTCGGATTAACGCTGCACTGATTGCATTCTCTGACACTGCTAGGTGGATGTATAGTCTATCATGATCAATTGGCTTTGATAGAATAGGCGTCGTAGTTAGGTGCTGAACCAGTGCTCGGATTGCGCCTTCACACTCCTCGATCCATTCAAAGTTTTGCTTTCCTTTCTTGATCATATCGAAGAAGGGAGTGCACTAGTCGGTGGATTTGGAGATGAGTCTGCTCAACGCTAATACCTTCTCATTAAGGCTCTATACTTTCTTTATTATCCTTGGAGTCTCGAGATTCTGAATCGCCCAGATCTTCTCAAGATTGGCTTTAATTCCTCGAGCGTTAACAATGAATCCAATGAACTTTCCAGATGTGACCTCGATATGACACTTCAACCGGTTGAACTTTATTCGGTAATCTTGGAGGATGTTGAACATTGTTTCTAGGTCTTTGAGATAATTGATGGAGAGTCACGACTTTACAAGAATATTGTTCACGTACACCTCCATAGTTTTGCGTAATCTGGATGGCAAATATTCGATTGACAAGTCTTTGATAGGTCACCCCAACATTCTTAAGTCCAAATAGCATCACTTTGTAACAATAGATTCCAAGATCGGTGACAAAGCTGGTATGCTCCTAATCGGGTAGGTACGTCGGTATTTGATTGTAGTCGGAATATGCATCCATAAAAGACAAGAGCTCATGTCCGGCCGTTGAATCTACAAGCTGATTAATTCTAGGAAGCGGAAAGCTATCTTTAGGGCATGCTTTATTTAGGTCTGAGTAATCCACACTAGTCCTCCATTTCCCGTTAGATTTCCTACCAAGTACCAAGTTGGATACCCACTCTAGACATAATGTATCTTGGATAAAATCGTTCGTTTTGAGTTTATCCACCACTTCTACCAAGGCGGTAGATCTCTCTGGATCTATAACGCGTCTTTTCTCTTTTATCGGGACAAGTCGCAGGTCAATATTCAATGCATGGCTCGCGATGTCCTGTGAGATCCCACACATGTTTGAGTGTGTCCAAGCAAACATATCGAAATTAGCTTAGAGAAATTCAACCAATTCCTCTCTTCTCTGTTGGCTTAGCTGAGATCTGACCTATATCATTCTGGAGTCATCATCATCGAACGGAGATCGATCGTCAACCCTGCCGGAGAAGCCTGACTGTCTTTGACTTCCTCTTCATTATCACCATCTCATGGATCAAGATCTTTTAGGAACTGATTGTGGCGCTCGGGCCTAGACCTAGGCATTAGCTATCAATTATCGGTAAAAAAAATGCAGAGAGATTCCTCTACGTCCTTGCCCTTTTCTTTCCGCCACGCCTTCCGCAATTCAATAACATAACAGGTGCATCCAGCCGCTTGATCTCCCAGAACATCTCTAACCCCATTGTCAGTGGGGAATTTCAAAGTTAAATACCAAGCGGCAATATCTTCCCTGAATTCACCCAGGGTTGGTTGGCCCAAGAATGCATTATACGTTGAATTGATATCTAACATAATTAACTGTAACATTCGGAATCTTCGACGATCTCCGATTCCCAACTCTACTGGTAATTCCACCATCCTAGTGGGTATAGTTGCACTTCCATTGAAACCATGAGTACAAGACTGACATGGCTTCAAGTCCTTCACTTCCACTTTCATTTAATCATATGCTCGCTTGAAAAGAATATTCACGGAGCTTCCACTGTCCACTAAGATCCTCTTCATCCAGGAAGGACCTATCTGAATTAATATGACTAGTGGATCAATGGTGGGAGCTTCGACTCTGTTGGCATCTTTGTCTCGATAAACGATGTCGTCAGTCATCGTCTTCTGTTGTTTAGCCATAGCCTTATCGCCAAGATTACTGCAACACTCGAAATATGCATGCCTAATCGAACTGGAATACGACTCCATTTCCCTCCAACTCTGATCTGCTGAATGAGGACCATCACTAACTGTGTTAATCACTAACCTCCCGCTAGTACGTGCGGGTTCCTTCGGTCTAGCCTGATTCTGTACTTGATTATGATTTGATGAGCCTGCACCTCCAACCTACGGTGCCCGGACGAATTGTTTCAACTTCCTCTTACGAATCAGCTTTTGAATAATGTCCTATAAATGGAAACATTCATTTTTATTGTGACAATAGCAATCAAGGAATCTATAGAAGTTTCCAAATGTAAATCTACTTTTCAAACGACTGCGTCAGAACACGTTTCTTATGTTGGCCAGTATTACAGTCTGCAAGTAAACAATCTCCAACGATGTATTCAAAGGAGCATAGATGTGAAATATGGAAGCTCTACGTCGCGGTCCACGATTTTGATCCCGCTTCTTACCCTGACATCCATCGCCTTTCTACTGATTCTGCTTATTTTGTATATTTAACTGCACTTTACCGGAACTCCCACCAGTTTGCTTCACAGCGACGTTACTTTGAATGCCTTCCACACTGGGCCCTGCATCATCCTTCTTCCTGGATTGTTTAGCATCTTTTCTTCTTAAGAACTAGGCCGCTTTAGAGTAAAAATGGTCAAGCGATGCGGGGGGTTTCCCAGCCAACCAATTTCCAAATTCGAAATTAGGATAGATTCCTTTAGTCAGCACCATCAATATGGAATTATCATTAGGGTTGTTAATCTCCGCACAAGTGGCATGGAATCTTTCTAAATAACATCTGAGGATCTCGCAAGGAGCTTGAATAATGCTGGATAAGGTGTTAACACCCTTAGGCCTTGTGACGTGCACACAAAACTGTTCGACAAATTTCGTAGCTAACTGATCAAAGTATGAAACGGATCGGGGCGGTAAGCGAGTAAACCACATAGTTGCGATACCCCCGAGGGAGATAGGAAAACTTTTGCATTTGACTGCATCGTCAGCTCGTGTGGCATTCATAAGCCATTCATACTTTAAGATATGCTGGTTAGGGTCTGAACTCCCTTTATAAACAAGTAAAGTTGGCATTCTGAATCGGCAGGGTGGTTCAGCATAAAGGATGCCATTAGTGAAGGGTGTATGACTTTGGGAGATTCCATAGTCATCATTGGAGAGGCCATGACTTTCATGAATCATTTGACGAATCATGGTCGGGATGTTTGGAATTTGGACATTATGAGCATGTTGGGCCAATATGTGGTTGGGTTCCAAAATGCGAGGATGGCCCGGGCACGGTCGGTGGTCCACACCTTGCCTCCTTGGCTTCAGGCCTTCGAGCACATAGGGTTCAGGTGTATGATCGCGTTGATGAAAGTTCAGATCTGTTCGGTCTCGAATGTCAGTTTCTAAGTCGACGGCGGCGACGACAGCATGGTTATCAGTAATATGATAAGGAATTGTCCCTCCTCGATAGGAGGGTCTGCCTAGTGACTAGCAGATGGACTAGGTCCTGCTTGTCCAAGATTCAGAGTG
Source organism: Allium cepa (assembly GCA_030765085.1). Lineage (NCBI taxonomy): Eukaryota > Viridiplantae > Streptophyta > Magnoliopsida > Asparagales > Amaryllidaceae > Allium > Allium cepa. The sequence goes on from CM060944.1 coordinate 243,951,862, forward strand.
CGTTGATGCCCAAGAGCTTGTGCGTAGCTTCCATCCAGTCATGGACATGTGGATCTATGATGGTAATCGGAGGAAACTGAGCTCTCAACGGATGAGTAGGAAGCTTGATCCCTCCTGGATCTCCTTCATCTTTCCTAATTCAATCGGTTGGTTAACTCCGTGTTGGCATGGATATGCTAGGTAAGCTGCTGGCGGATTTGGGTCAGCTCTTGCATCAACATATGGAACTCTTCCCTAGTGACAGGGCATTGTGGATCTGAAGGTCCAGTTGAGTTCTGGCCTGTGGCGGGTAGTTGCGTGGGGTTTTGCCTGTCTCTTCCTTCCTGATCTGCAGTGATTGAGGCAATCCTTGTAGTAACCATGGTGAATGATGTAGCTCTCTCCTAGATTTGACGCAATCTGCATAGGATGGAAGAACTACTGGATGTGAGATTTGGATCTTTGCCTTAAATTCTTGCAATCCGACGGTAGTAGTAGATGCAAAGAGCGGGAGAAAAGCTGGGTTTTCTCAGTGAAAGCACCAAAGTGTTTCTAACAAAATTGGGTACAACACTCTTCAGGAGTGTTTGAAGAGATTAAACTGAAGAATATAAATGGAAAATGAGGCAGATCTAACAAACAAACCAAAAAAAGACAACAGAAATATGAAAACACAGAGATTTAGAGTGGTTCGGCATTGTAGCCTACATCCACTATAGAAAGTTTTCTTTTTATTAATAACTCTCGCCGATTACAATTGTTTATAACAGAACACTCAAGGTACAGTGAAGGTTTCGGCAGAGTATTGGCGTTCCAAAGTCCAAAAGACCATTTTTTGAAGGCCTGGGACTGCTATTTATAGGTGTAGGCTGCAAATATCTCGCTCCATCTCAGAAGACTCCTTCTCTCATGTGGGTGGGCCTACGCTATCGACCCATGGCCATTTTGAATTGATCCATGATTAACACATGCCAAATTCATAACGATCCAAAACACCTCATTTTGGGCTAATATCGATCATGAGCATTCTTGAGGTAGCACGCAAGCTCATGTGAAAATTTGGTGGCATTTGAACTTGTAGATTTTGAGTTATGATCGATGCAAGTTTGTGTTTTCAACATACAGCCAAGCTCATATCGATACAACTCGTATCGCTTGCTTCGCATCGATGGTTTGCGCGTGTCGATCAAGTGATGTGGTGCTATCATTTAGGATCGATCCACTTTTCAAGCCGAGTGACTGAGTCTTCCACTCTTATGTGCTTTGTTCTTATCGACTTGGAGCAATTCTCTTCGTATCCATGAACTAGAGGCTACCTCGTATCGATGTAATTCAACCTCTTTCGTATTGGCTGTTAATGTTGACTTCGTATCGATGTAACTTGTCTTATTTCGTATCGATCATTGAACGGCTGCTTTGTATGGATCGGAAGGGATGACATTCGTATCGATCCAATATATGTTCTTTGTATCGATTAATGGCATATCGATACGAAATATGTGAGTGGTTGGATTGATACGAAGCATGTAAAATTGAGATCGATATGAAGTGCAGTTTCCCACGGATACGAATCAACCTGAATTTGATGTATATGAAGAAGGTTAAACCATGATGGATACGAAATGGGGTTTTATCCGTGCATGTTGATCGATCAATATCTTGAGCATACGAACTCTGATTGACTTGAAATTTGCAACGTTGGCTTTCATAGCTTTGCTTGTCGTATCGTATAGATTGTAGCTCGGTCCAAACTCGGACAAAATTTACCAATATCCGTATTAGACCTGGGTATAACCGATCTTCATGAAGGATTGTCTTCAGTTTTCAGTCAATTCCTTTGTGTTACGGCCTTGCCAAAATATGGGATAACACAAACTATCATAGCTAAAAAGACAGACTTAATTAGAGTAAGTCTTCCTTCTTGAGTAAGAAATTTGTTAGTCCAATAATTCATTAAAGTAGAGATCCTTTCAAATAAAGGAAGGAAATCCCTAAGGTTAATTCTTTTGGCCGCAAGAGGAATTCCTAAATAGGTTATATCGAGACTTGTAAATAGCATAGAGGAAACTATTAAGAAATGATTGATTTTTATTTGGCGAAGACCGGCAAATCTTACCCATTATTTGGCAGAAATTATTTCCAAGCAAAAAATAGAGTGAATTTTTTCCAATATACTTGTAATGCAATGAAGAGATTGAACAATATGCTTAGTGAAAATGATTAGATTGTCAACAAACATAAGAGTAGAGATTTTAGGATCTTTGATGTAGCACGACCTATAGAAGTCCAGAAGTTAAACCATTCACGAATTAATGAAGTGACTTTAAGTCGTTTGAGAAGCATAAGTCACTCACGACTTAACAAAGGTTGTTCACGAGCTAATGAAGAAGCCCTAAATCGTTTCCGAGTTAACAGGGTCAGGAATAACGAGTTACGACCTAAGGAAGAGGAGCTACGAGTTAAAGCAGCCGTGTTGAGTTATCTGCGAGCTAAGGAATTAAGTCGGCTACGGCTTAAAACCCTAAGACGTCTACGACTTAACACGAAGGAAAGGAAAACCCAGCAGGTGAAGGCTTTGAGTCGGAGGGAGTTAAGGCGGCAAGGAGTTGAGTCGGCATACAATTGAGTCGTCATATTTCTTGAGTCGGAGGAGTTGTATGGGCAGGCTTGTTAAGTCGCATGATGTTGAGTCGGCTAGCGACCTAGTGAGTCGTTTGCATGTACTGTATTGGGTCGGTTGTAGTTAAGTCGGATGAAGCGGCTGTGAATGAATGGTAGGTCGGTGACGACCTTGCGTAAGTCGTTTGCCTAGTGTTTTGTTAAAAAGGGTTGAGTCGCGAGTCGGTAACGACTTATGATGAGTCGGCCGAGATGAGTCGTGTATGTTGAGTCGGTGCCGACCTAGGAGTTGGGTGTTGCATGTTGTGTTGAGTTGTAATGCCTATAAATAGCGTGTGTGTTGTAAATTTTAGGTTGTTGAATATTGAATAAAATTTCCTTTTGTTAGCTTTGTGCTTTCATACCAATTGGTAGTTGAGTGTAATCTCCTATCTCCTCTTTCGGTTAATCGAGTGCGCTCGATTCAACGATCGTAGAAGCCGATTCACGGAATCTAGTGCGCTAGATCAACGTGCGAAGAATCGTAGATCTTTGAACACGGTATAGTGCGCTATCAACGTGTTTGAGATAGCTAGAGTTCGGTATCTTTGGATCAACGAACTTGGGCGTTTGGTATCTTCAACTCACCGATTGCTACATTTCATCGATCGAAGTTTTGTTTGATTAATCCGCTGCGTCATTATTGGTATCGAAGCCATTCTTAGCCAATCATAGCTAAGTTTGATTCTTGGAGCCAAGTTTTTGAAGTTTTTGAAGTTGAAGGAGTTCACCGTGTTCATATTGAAGTTGCATCAAGTTAGGAGTGTTTGATCCATTTCATTTTGGATCGAGGAGTTGGACTTTGTTTGGATTTTGACTTGGAGTTTTTGCGCGCCAAGGAGTTTGAATTTGAAGAAGGCCGTGTATACTTGGGAGTAGCCGTGCCTTGTTGATTGCATTGAAGTGTTTGTAGTAGGTGGCCAAGACAAGTTGTACCGAGGCAAGTCATAGCGAGTCAAGGTAGAGCCGACCTAACTTGAACCGAGTTAGTGTGAGCCGTGAACATCTATTGCCGATCTAAGGTTGAGCCTAGATTGCTTTATTGTGTGAAATTTTGAAGTATTGTGTTCAATTTGTTGAAGTTTGTGAAGTTTACAACCATGCCACCAAGGAGAGCTAACCGACATCAAAACGTTGAAGCTTTGTATCGTAGAGAAGAAGCCGAGCTTATGGAACAACGTATTAATGAAAAGTTTGATGAAGGCATTGGTAAATTGGAGAGATTGATGACTGATTTGAATCAAAGGAGGAGATCACCAGACTCGAACCATGGAGGAAACCGAGTTTCGCCATTGGTTACGGAAGCAAGGAGGGTATCACCACATTCTTGTAGAGATAGAAGAGAAACATCAATTTCATCACGAAGAGATCATCATGACTATGCACATGAAGAAAGAAGAAGTCATCGAGAATTTGACCATGAAGCATATAGAGATGAAGAGAGACATAGTCAAAGAAGCATGCATGAGAGAAGGGATGATATTAGTCGAGATCGATGTAGGCGTACTTTTGATTTTGTTGAAGAGGGTGATAGAGCAAGTATTCATTATCGAGATCGAGACCAAGTTCGAAATTCTTATCGTGATATTGAGGATGATCGTCGTTGGGAGTCGGGTATGAAAATGGAAATTCCAGAATTTAAAGGCGGGATGGTTGCTGAGGAGTTTTTAGATTGGTTGTCTAATGTGGAGGAAATCTTTGATTTCAAGGAGGTGCCGGAGAATAGAAGGGTGAAGTTAGTTGCTACAAGGCTGAGGGGAAGAGCTTTGGCATGGTGGCAGCAAACTAAACTTACTCGAGAACGAATGGGAAAATCAAAGATAGAATCTTGGGAGAAGATGAAGAAGTTGATGAGATCTACTTTCTTACCTTACAACTACCAATCACTTATGTACCAGAGGTTGCAGAATCTGAGGCAGGGGACGAAGTCTGTTAGTGATTATGCTGATGAATTTTACCAACTCATCGCCAGGAATGATATTATGGAGACAGAAGAACAGCTGACGGCTAGATTCATTGGGGGTTTGAGAATGCAGATCCAGGATATGGTTAATATGTTCGATCCCAGATCTGTAGCGGAGGCACATCAGAAAGCGTTAGCTTGGGAGAAACAAGGAAGACGTGGGGGAGGTGTGTTTACTAATTCTAATAATCCAGTGAAAGGTGCCGGTGGAAGTTCTAGTTTTCCTAAACCTGTTACAAAACCAGTGGTGAAGGAGGTTGAGAAGGCGAAGGCTAGTAGTGTTTTCAAATGTTATAATTGTCAGGAGTTGGGTCACAAAAGCAACGAATGTCCGAAGCCGAAGAAGAGAACCATGGTTGCAGAGGTTGAAGCAGATGATGGTGAGGAGGCAGAGTATTCAAATGTACCTTATGTTGAGGAGGAAGAAGAAGTGTCGGGTGATGAAGGATGTAATCTTATGATGAGGAGAAGTTGTTTGACACCAAAGCAAGAGGAGGATTGTAGTTGGTTGAGAAGCAATATTTTTCAATCGACCTGTACTATTCTGGGGAAAGTTTGCAAGTTCGTTATTGATGCAGGAAGTTGTGATAATATTATTTCTACAGAAGCAGTGAGAAAGTTGAACTTGAAGACCGAGAAGCATCCTAAACCATACAAGCTAGCATGGTTAAGGAAGGGTGGTGAAGTGAAAGTGTGTCGAAGGGCTTGTGTGAATTTTTCGATTGGGAAGAAGTACAAAGATGAAATCTGGTGTGATGTCGTGGATATGGATGTTTGTCATTTGTTGCTGGGCAGACCGTGGCAGTTTGATAGAGCAGTACAACATGATGGTCGTGCCAATAGTTACAGTTTCATGTTCGAGGGTACTAAAATCACTTTGGTTCCCAAGAAGCAACAGCAGAAGGAAAGCAAGCTGGAAGAAATTGAAGAATTGAAAACTCTATTGACTTTGAAGGAGTTTGTTAAAGAAGTTGAGGAAGAGCCTGAGGTATTTTTGTTGATTGGGCGAGAGAGTAGTGAAGAAGTTGAAATCCCGGAAGAAGCAAAGCCAGTTTTGAAAGAATTTGAAGATGTCTTTCCAGAAGAGTTGCCAAAGGAGTTACCGCCACTTAGAGACATTCAACATCAGATTGATCTTGTTCCAGGAGCAGTGTTACCACATCGACCACATTACCGTATGAGTCCGAAGGAACATGAGGAATTACGAAGGCAGGTGGAAGAGTTGTTGGAACAGGGACGTGTTCAGGAAAGCTTGAGTCCTTGTGCCGTGCCAGCATTGTTGGTGCCGAAGAAGGATGGAACATGGAGGATGTGCACAGATAGTAGAGCTTTGAATAAGATCACTGTTCGATATAGATTTCCTATGCCAAGGTTGGATGACTTGCTAGATCAGTTGAGTGGGGCAACTATATTCTCGAAGATTGATTTGAAGAGTGGTTATCATCAAATTCGGATTAGACCTGGAGATGAATGGAAGACAGCTTTCAAAACAAGAGAGGGGTTGTACGAATGGTTGGTTATGCCGTTTGGTTTGTCAAATGCACCAAGTACATTCATGCGGGTGATGAATCAAATCTTTCGACCATTCATTGGGAAGTTCGTCGTAGTTTATTTCGATGATATACTGATTTATAGCAGGAATACAGAAGAGCATGTTCTACATTTGAAGGAAGTGTTGCTTATTCTTCGTGAAGAACAATTTTATGCTGCTACGAAGAAATGTGTGTTTATGACGCACAGTGTTTTATTTCTGGGTTATGTTGTTTCAAGAGAAGGTATTCAAGTTGACCAGAGTAAAGTTGAAGCTATTAGAAATTGGCCACAGCCGAGAACTATCACTGAAGTTAGAAGTTTTCATGGAATGGCATCATTCTACCGAAGGTTCATTCCACATTTCAGTAGTGTGATGGCTCCAGTGACTGATTGCATGAAAGGGAAACAATTTGTGTGGTCAGAAGAAGCGGGGGTTGCCTTTGAGAAGATCAAGGAATTGTTGACGTCTGCACCAATTCTTGTTCTACCTAATTTCCAGTTATTATTTGAACTGCATACTGATGCTTCGAAGGTTGGTATTGGAGGCGTTCTGAGTCAGAATGGAAAGCCAGTTGCATATTTCAGTGAAAAGTTGTCAGGGGCGAAGATGAGATACAGTACATATGACGTTGAATTTTATGTTGTTGTTCAGGCTGTTAAGCATTGGAGACATTACTTATTTCAGAAGGAATTTGTTCTTTACACAGATCATGAAGCACTGAAGCATTTACAGGGACAGGATAAAATTTCAGCAAGACATGCATCATGGATTGCCTATTTACAGCAGTTTACTTTTGTCGTTAAGCACAAATCAGAGGTGACAAATCGGGTAGCTGATGCTTTGAGTAGGAGGAATCATTTACTAACGACAATAAAGATTGAAGTGACGGGGTTCGAAATGTTGCCTGAGATGATTGAAGGAGATCCTTACTTTGTGAAATATGTTGAGAAAGTGAAGGATGGGAGTACCGATGAATTCATATTGGTTGATGGTTTTCTGTTTAAAGGAAATCGTTTATGTATTCCGGATTGTAGTTTGAGGATGAAGATTGTAAAGGAGTTGCACGAGGAAGGGCATGTGGGCCGCGATCGTACTTTGCAGTTGATTTCGCAGTCTTACTTTTGGCCCTCGATGAGAAAAGAGGTTGAAAGGTTCGTGGAGCGATGTCATATTTGCCAAGTTTCAAAGGGGACAGCAACGAATGCAGGGTTGTATATGCCGTTACCAGTACCATCTAAGCCATGGGTTGATATTAGCATGGATTTCGTTTTGGGTTTGCCGAGAACTCAAAGGGGAAATGATTCGATATTTGTTGTGGTGGACAGGTTTTCAAAGATGGCACATTTTGTTGCTTGCAAGAAGACAGCAGATGCAGTTCGAGTGGCGCAGTTATTTTTCAAGGAGATTTATCGACTTCATGGTTTACCAGAATCTATTGTTTCTGATCGAGATACTCGTTTTCTGAGTCACTTTTGGTTGAGTTTGTGGAAGATGGTGGGAACGAAACTGAAATTTAGCAGTGCTTATCATCCACAAACTGATGGGCAGACAGAAGTTGTTAACAGGTCATTGGGAAATTTGTTGCGTTGTCTTGTACAAGATAATTTGAGAAGTTGGGACATGAAGCTATGCCAGGCAGAATTTGCTCATAATCATGCAGTAAATCGAAGCACAGGATTCAGTCTGTTTCAGATTGTTTATTCAAATTTACCCAGGGGACCGTTGGATTTAGCAGTTGTACCACAGTCAAAGAAAACAGTTAAACGAGCTGCTGATTTTGTTGATGAGCTGACTGAATGTCATAAAGTCGTTCAGGAACGATTGGAGAAATCGAATGAGAAGTATAAGAAGTCTGCAGATTTGAAACGTCGAAATATTGAATTTAAAGAGGGTGATTTGGTTTATGCTATATTAACAAAGGATCGTTTTCCGGTGGGTGCTTATAACAAGTTGAAGGCGCGAAAAATTGGTCCAGTTGAAGTTTTGAAGAAAATCAATGAGAATGCTTATCGATTAAAGTTACCAGATGGTGTTTATACTTCTGATGTTTTTAATGTCAAACATTTAATTCCATATCATGGGGGTGAGATTGTTGAGGGAGAATTTACAAATTCGAGGTCGAATTTTTCTCAACCAGGGGAGGATGATGTAGCACGACCTATAGAAGTCCAGAAGTTAAACCATTCACGAATTAATGAAGTGACTTTAAGTCGTTTGAGAAGCATAAGTCACTCACGACTTAACAAAGGTTGTTCACGAGCTAATGAAGAAGCCCTAAATCGTTTCCGAGTTAACAGGGTCAGGAATAACGAGTTACGACCTAAGGAAGAGGAGCTACGAGTTAAAGCAGCCGTGTTGAGTTATCTGCGAGCTAAGGAATTAAGTCGGCTACGGCTTAAAACCCTAAGACGTCTACGACTTAACACGAAGGAAAGGAAAACCCAGCAGGTGAAGGCTTTGAGTCGGAGGGAGTTAAGGCGGCAAGGAGTTGAGTCGGCATACAATTGAGTCGTCATATTTCTTGAGTCGGAGGAGTTGTATGGGCAGGCTTGTTAAGTCGCATGATGTTGAGTCGGCTAGCGACCTAGTGAGTCGTTTGCATGTACTGTATTGGGTCGGTTGTAGTTAAGTCGGATGAAGCGGCTGTGAATGAATGGTAGGTCGGTGACGACCTTGCGTAAGTCGTTTGCCTAGTGTTTTGTTAAAAAGGGTTGAGTCGCGAGTCGGTAACGACTTATGATGAGTCGGCCGAGATGAGTCGTGTATGTTGAGTCGGTGCCGACCTAGGAGTTGGGTGTTGCATGTTGTGTTGAGTTGTAATGCCTATAAATAGCGTGTGTGTTGTAAATTTTAGGTTGTTGAATATTGAATAAAATTTCCTTTTGTTAGCTTTGTGCTTTCATACCAATTGGTAGTTGAGTGTAATCTCCTATCTCCTCTTTCGGTTAATCGAGTGCGCTCGATTCAACGATCGTAGAAGCCGATTCACGGAATCTAGTGCGCTAGATCAACGTGCGAAGAATCGTAGATCTTTGAACACGGTATAGTGCGCTATCAACGTGTTTGAGATAGCTAGAGTTCGGTATCTTTGGATCAACGAACTTGGGCGTTTGGTATCTTCAACTCACCGATTGCTACATTTCATCGATCGAAGTTTTGTTTGATTAATCCGCTGCGTCAATCTTTACACTTAAGGTGAAGAGGGAAAGATTTGTCTACAATGGCTTGGTTAAATAGTTGAGTAAGAATATCCATAACAAGAATAAAAATGTAAGGAGACATGGGGTTGCCCTACCTAATCCCTTGAGATCCTTTGAAATAACCTATGGAATTACCATTTATTATTAAAGAGAAATAAGGGGTAGATACGTACGAGTATATCCATTTAACAAAATGCTTTGGAAATCCTATTTTAGCTATAATGACAACAGTTTCCTATTGGATATAGTGAAAAGCTTTCCCTAAGTCAATTTTCATCATAGCTCTAGGAGAAATGGAAACTCTAGCATAGTCATTAAGCAATTCATGCACCAACAACACATTTAGGATACTCTTATTAAGGAGGAAAGTTGCTTGATTTGGATAGATGATGGAAGGAAGCACCCTTTCAAGTTTAGTAGCAATAATCTTAGAAATGCATTTATATATGAGGTTACAACAGGCAATAGGCCTGAATTTTGCAATTCATGAAGGGTTAATTGTCTTAGAAATCAGGGCAGGATTGGTAGCATTTATTCTCCTTAACATTTTGCTATGTTAAAGAAGTTTAGAGCAGCCTTGGTCAAATCTTTGGATATAATGCCCCAACAGGAACTGTAAAAATAGGCTTTAAAGCCAAATGGACCACCATAAGAGTCCTTGTTTAAACTAAAAATACTTTTTTTAATTTCCACAACAAGCACTTCAGAGGATATGTAACGACCCGGGTTTTCGGACCAGTCAAAATCACCGAAAACCCATTCGTTCTGTAACTACGAATGAAAACTACCAACTTAATACATAATATTCAAAAATATTTAACATTATTAAATGTACATGATATATTTCAATTGTGCAAGTTATTAGAGTAATCAACTTAATGTACTAGGTGTGCTTTAACACATACCAAATACAAGTACAAATATCTAACACTACACAACTCTAATGAGAGAGACAACAATAGTCATTCATGTCAACTCAATGAACATGTCACATAAGGAATAAAATAGTAAGCGGAAAAAAATAACCAAAACAAGACAAATAGAAACCAATAAAAAATAAACTAGAAAGGGTTATATTATTATTGGGACTACATCACTACCACTTGTTGCTACCTATATACCCCAGTCTAACTAGGTACCCAATTAGATATAAGATCAAGCCAACGTAGTTCTCCTATCACAAATAGGACTCAAAGAGCCTATGATGCAACAAACAATATGCAATTTTCAAACTACCCATATAGGCTTAGCCTTTATTTAAAAACTATGGATATAATAATCTGGAAAATTCTTATCTCAAAGAATTTTGAGCTTTATTCCGTTCTCTACACTTGTTTGAATTCTACGGCGTGAAATCGCGAACTACCGTTACGCGACGCGCCTTATTTTGACTTATTTTTCACAACTTGTTAGAACTTCTCCGAATTGAGTTTTATTATTGATAAAACATTTATAAACTATTTTACATCATTTAAATAAATATTTTCAATATTGAATCTCATATTTGCTTTTAAATGCCGGCTCGCTTTTGCAATCTCATGGCCAAGCACACAATATCATGGCCAAGACTTCTCTCCCCCATAACTCCGCCTGCACTCCATTATTTCGAGTTCAAAAAGAATGAAAATGTTGATATCTTCGCGCTCTACAACTTTCATGTTGGCGACTTAGAGTAATTCTTAGTATAGAGAGAGTTGTTAGAATTATAAATAAAGATGGAAATGAGTAATTGAATTCACAAAGAAGGAACAAACCAAAATAAATTTTGTCCATTTTTTTCGTTCATGCGTGCATTGTTTAAGAGAAAGAAAATAATGAATGCTTTGTCCATTTGCATACGCATAGAACAAAAATTGAAAAGTAAATGTGTTAAGATATATTGCTCCTCTCTTTCATGATATATATATAACAAACATACTTCATGCTAAGAAAAATAAAGTAAACCTTAAATGCTAAGCAACCCAAAACTCAAGTGCGTAGACAAGCACTTAAATGCAAAAGACATGCGCATGTGCGAAGTAGCAAAGAAAGATATTTTTTGCTGTGATGTGTTGATATTTTAATTTTAAAATTTTTAGGGTACGACGCTACACAATATCACATTCGCGTATGGACTGCAAACGACAGAAATAAAAGTACGATTGCGTACAGTAATATAAGACAATCATAAAACAATAATAAAATAAACAAGTTAACTTATTTTGTTAAGTTTCAAAAGTACTGACATTTGCCGTAAAAAGTGTCAAACAAAAATTTAATTATTTTTCAAAACAAAAATTATGGAAAAATCCTATAAATTGAATTAAAAATATGAGATCAAAAATCAGGTCTTAATTTGAAACATAGATTTTATTATAATTGAAATCCAAATTTGAGTATTTAAACTAATTAAATATTCAAATTCGCAGACCCAAAAATATGGATCGTTACATTCTTTCCCCCTTAAAAGAATTTTGCCTCGAAATTCGAAGGACAGAAGAATATAATGAAATACAAACAATCAACAAAAGTTAAGCATACCAAAAATAATTAGAGGTTTTTAGGCTCAAGGAAAAAGTTAGAGAAAAATCTAGTCTCAGGGACAAGAAGTTTGTTTTTTAGGCTGAAGGACACTTTTTAGTGTAATTACAAAATGATAGTTGTATCTATCATTGTCAATTTACACTAAAAAGTGTCCTTTAGACTAAAAAACAAACTTGTCGTCCCTGAGACTAAATTTTGTTGCAACTTCTTCCTTGTGCCTATTTACCTGAAATAATTATATCACTCATAACCTCGGTCAGAGGTACGGTGCCTTATCCTATTCATTTTATTTATCAAATTAAGGTAGTTTCATTTTAAATTTCTTGGTTGATTTACTATCCTAGACAAATTTTACATAAGCACCTAACCTATGCTATGATACAATCTATAACGATCCAGATATTCGGACCAGTCAAAATCGTCGAAAATCAGTCCGTTCCGGAACTACGAATGAAAACTACCAACTTATACACAATATTTGACAAATATTCAACACTATTAAATGTATAGGATATAATTTCAATTTTACAAGTTATCAAAGTAATCAATTTAATCTACTATGTATGCTTTAATACATATCAAATACAAATAAAAATATCTAATGCTGCACAACTTTGATGAGAGAGACATCAACAGCCATTCCTACAAACTCATTTAACATGTCACATGCGGAATAAAATAGTAAGCATGAAAAATACAACAACACAAGTAAAATAGAAACCAATAAACAAATAAACAGGAAAGGTTATATTATTATTGGTGCTGCATCATTATTGCTTATGACTACCTACACTACTAGAAAAGGCTTTAATACCGACAGCTAGGGCCGACGGCTTCCGACGGCTTTCGACGGGCCGTCGGCAGCTGTCGGAAAACTGCGATTATAGGCCTCAGCCGAGACCTCTTCTTCTTCATTATTTCATACGAAAATTAAACCCAAAAACCTCCAAATCCCTTCTCCAAGCTTTCAATCCTTAATTTCGAGCTTCCGGATCCTCACGACTGCCTAATCAAACTCCATTACTCTTAATCTCAGGTATAATCTCTTATTTTTGTGAAAAATTCATTTTTTACCCTAATTCTAGATTTGCATAAATTGATAAATTAGGGCGAATTAGTGATTGCAATTGTTTCCAATAGCGTAATAACGGTTTATAGCATCACATGGTCAACCTATTTCATCTTTTATCATGAAATTGTGAAAAACATGTATAATTTGTGGTTGTTAATGTATATGTAAATTGTTATGTATGCCTTGATTCTACGATTGTATAAGTTAGTTGGAATAAGATAAAATGAATTAATGAACTAGGAGTATTATATTGTGCACGTATTGACTTATGAAACAAAAAAAATGCATTACTCTAAATTATAATTGTGTGTATTGAAAAATGACAAAAATATTAAACCAGCCTTAAGTTGATGTAATACGTCGAATAATTGTGTTAAATTAATATATATTTTTGTAAATGTGAACAGTGAGTAAAACTATATTTTTTCGTAAAATGCGCGCATGTAACTGACAAATGTCCCTTAGAGAGTTTTTTGCCCCGTCTGACGAGTGCTGTACATGATCGTTGTATAAATAGTCATTTTTTCAAAAAACGACCATTTATATTCATCTGGTACAATGTTTTTCCTATTTGTCCCTATATTGGACAAGTTATGAACACAGTAAGCATTTACATTTTGTATACTACTTCGTCTCAAACGGTTCATAAATTTTCGGCCTAACTTTTCTTTTTTGTTTCCTACGTACACGCATTTGTGTATAATGTACGGAACAAAAGGGAAATGCTGTCGAAATTTTGTTGAATCGTTTGAGACGAAGTAATATACGAAATGTAAATGCTTACTGTGTTTGTAATGGGAAGTACGATGCCTGACCAATGAAAAAAAAATTACAATTTTTTATATCGATACGTTAAAAAATAAAATGTGCCCTATTTGAAAATATTTTTAAATTTGTGAAGTTGTTCTTTAAATTCAAATATTATACGACCATGAAAATAATCTTTTTCGAATTTGTATTCTTGAAAATAAATATTAAATTTTGAACTTCTCATTTTGTCAAATAGGAAAAATAATTGATTATTTTGTTGATCGGAGGGGATGGATGTACCAAAGAAAAGGACTGAGGGGCTCAATAAAAGAATATTTTTATAATGGTATAAACGTGTTTGTTGAATTCACTTTAAGTAATAACGAAAACGATCCATAAATTCGTTGTCCGTGTAGTAGGTGTAGACATTTGAAGTATGTGTTACCAGATATTATGAAAGTTCATTTGTGCCAAAACGGTTTAGTACCCGAGTATTATGTTTGGGATCGGCATGGAGAAGTTGTAGCAAATACTTCTGTAGAGTCTGAAAGTGTCGTTAATGAAATAGTTTCGACGACCCGTATAGAAAATATGGTCGAAGATGCAGCACGATCAATGTTTCATATGGTTGAAGTTGACGACGATGATGCAAATGTTGAAGAACCAAATATTGAAGCAAAAAAAACTATGATTTACTAGATGTTGCTAAGAAACCTATTTGGGATGGTTGTAAAAGCGGCACTCAGCTGTCAGTAATCGCAGAATACATTTCGATGAAGTCAAAATACGACATCACTGAAGCTGGGTTTACTGCCGTTGTACAAGCTGCAAAAAGACATATGCCGCCCGATAATCTAATGTGTGAAAATCAATATGAAGTTAAAAAACTTATGTCGGCTTTTGGTTTACCTTATCAGAAAATAGATACATGTTTAAAAGGCAGCATGTTGTTTTGGAAAGAAGACGCAAACCTTAGAAATTGTAAAGTTTGTAACCAGGAGAGATACAAACCAAGAAAAAAGAAGGAAAAGGACGTTCCGTACAAGGGTATGCATTACTTACCCATAACTCCAAGACTTCAAAGATTATATGCATTATCTGTAACTGCATCTAATATGAGATGACATAGAGTGAGAACGGAGGAAGAGGGTACGTTGACACATCTGGCCGATGGAGAAGCATGGAAGCATATCGATAAAACGTATCCAAATTTTGCAGCGGAGAGTCAAAATGTTAGATTAGGATTATGTACGGACGGTTTTTCTCCATTTTCTCAATTAGGTTCTAAATATTCATCCTGGCCCATTATCGTCATACCGTATAATTTACCTCCATGGATGTGTATGAGAACGCAATATATGTTTATTACTGTTGTCGTTCCTGGCCCCGACGATCCGACACAAGGAATCGATGTATATTTACAACCGTTGATTGAGGAGTTAAAAGTACTGTGGAACGAAGGAGTAGAACATACGATGTGTCCAAGAAGAACTTTTTTTGTATGTTTGCTTCTTTGTTGTGGACTATAAGTGATTTTCCTGCCTATGCAATGCTTTCGGGATGGAGTACTACCGGTCATCTAGCATGTCCATATTGCATGGATGAAACACGAGCGTTTTCTTTACCTCATGGTAAGAAAATTTCATGGTTTGACTGTCATCGATATTTTCTCCATGTAAATCATCCCTTTAGAGGAGACAAGAAAAACTTTTTAGCTAGTAGAGTAGAAACCTGACAACTACCGACGATATGGTCAAGCGAAGACATATATGAACTTGTTAGGGACTATCCAAAGATATATGAAACTGGCGAGCAAACAGAAATTGAACGCAAATCAGTTGTTCATAACTAGTGCAAACAAACAATTTTTTGGGACTTGCCATATTGGAAACATCTTCTGCTTCGTCATAACATAGATGTGATGCACAATGA
The DNA here is from genome assembly GCA_030765085.1 of Allium cepa. Classification (NCBI taxonomy): domain Eukaryota; kingdom Viridiplantae; phylum Streptophyta; class Magnoliopsida; order Asparagales; family Amaryllidaceae; genus Allium; species Allium cepa. The sequence goes on from CM060944.1 coordinate 243,967,473, forward strand.
GAAAAATGTATTTGATAACGTTTTTAACACAATTTTGAATGTGAAAGGGAAGACGAAGGATGATTTGAAATCAAGACGTGATATAGAAGAATTATGCAAATGTCCTGAGCTTCATATGAAACCAAACGACAGTAAAAAACCCAAAGCATGTTACGAATTAGATAATAATCAAGTTAAAGCTGTGTTAAAATGGATGGAAGGGTTAAGATTTCCTGATGGGATATCATCAAATCTTCGTAGATGTGTTGACTTTAAAAATGGTAGATTGAGCGGAATGAAAAGTCACGACTGTCACATAATGATGGAAAATTTATTTCCCATTATGTTCAAAGAACTACTGTCGTTAAAAGTTTGGAAGGTAGTAACGGAGCTTAGTATGTTTTACAAAGAGCTTTGTTTGACTACTTTAAAAGTGCAACGTTTACGTAAACTTGAAGTGGACATTCCTATATTGCTTTGAAAATTAGAGAAAATATTTCCGCTAGGTTTTTTTAATGTAATGGAACATTTACCTATTCATCTCCCATCTGAAACACGACTTCGAGGTTCTGTCCAATATGGATGGATGTATCCATTTGAGAGATATGTAATATGTTATCACGTAATTTAATTGCATTTGAAAGATGAAGTTAATATAAATTAATTTTGCATAGATATTTGAATGATCTGAAGAAAAAAGTGAGGCAAAAGGCACGAGTTGAAGGTTCGATATGTAAATCTTACATCGAAGAAGAAGCTTCGTTCTTTTTCTTTCACTATTTCAGTGACCATGTGAATATTTCATTTCAAAGTGTTCCTCATAATGACAAAGGTGACGAACAAGAGTCCTCTCAAGCAATGTTATCTATTTTTAGACAACATGGTCGTCCTTCTGAAAAATGTGTAGAAATATAGCTAGACGATAGAGATCTTTATGTAGCACACACTTATATTCTTCTAAATTGTACCGAGGTTGCACCGTTTATTAGGTAATCTGAAATAATAATTTGTGTTTTATTCTTTTCTATAATGCATGCGCGTGTATAACCTAATGTAATAATTTGTTTATATAAACAATGTATATGAACATGAACATCCGAACGGAGATCTCAGTAAAGAATTTTTTGGTTGGTTTTCAAATTACGTTTATGAGCCGAGAAATTGTGTTGTTGACGAAAGGTCGAAACATCTTGCGATGGGAACAAAAAGAGTAGTCAAGACATATCCAATATATTTCGTCAATGGATATAAATTTAACACCAAAGAATATGGTGCAGAAAAATTAACAAATAATACTGGTGTATTTGTTAAAGGTGGTGACGATCCAGAAAATCACTTAAATGATTTTTATGGCATTCTAACATAAATTTTGCAACTGACATATTTCTCACGACCCGCGGAGGAGGTGTTTCTATTTAGATGCAATTGGTTTAGCAATGTTCCAGGTTCTGGAATTAATGTGCACAAGGATTATAATCTTATCGAAATAAAGCATATATCGCACTATCAAAAGTATGATCCTTTTGTACTAGGCAAACAAGCATTGCAAGTTTATTACGCTCCTTATCCGTCTCTAAAAAAAGATAAAGCAGATTAGTCTGCACTTTTTAAAACAAAGGCCAGATTCACATTCGATGGGAAGAATATTCTGAACGAACAAGCTTATCAGGCAGATCCTGAGCAAAATAACGAAATAATAATTACAGACGATCATATAGATTTTGGTCCTTTGATCGATGAATCAAATGTTTTGGTAGAAGCGTTTGATAGTGCAGAGGAAAATATCGTCGAAAACGAGACCAAATCTGAATCAGAAGACGATGATGACTGATATAAATCCGAATCTGTTTTTTTTTTGCAATTGATGTAACTATGTTGAATTCTTGATGTATTATGAAATTGATGTAACTATGAAACCAAATCTGTTTACCATTGTTTACATGTTTTATGTCATTTTCATTTGTCATTTATTTAGCAATTTTTATTAAAAATGCAATGAAATCTGCTTATCGTCGGAAGAGTACACCCATTATGAATCAGGTATAACACACTTCCATTTCTATTTCCATTTCGGTCATTAATTAAGAAATTTAAACCTTTGATGTCATTTTCATATAAAATGTATTTCATTATCATGTTATTATTCTCTTATATAATGATGTGTATATATGTCACAGGTTTATCATTATATCATATAGGGGTAGGAGCTCTTCCCGATCGTCAGGAGGCGATGGCAGTGGCCCATCGCAAGAGCCACATCGTCCAGTAGTTTCGTTGGTGCCTAGAGCAGAGGGGTAAGAATTAAATTTTATTCAGCATCTTATTTTTTTTATCATATACGTACGTACTTATCTATATCGTATTTAAAAACAGGGGGTTCGACCTACTTCCCTCGAAGGTTGTGCTGGATGTCTCTAGAGCTTCTTATCGCAGTAGGATGAGTGCGTGCTGGCCGAAGTGGGATAGCATCCCTCCTCACATCATAGAGTGTATATAGCAGGATGTCCTAGTATGTATATTTTTATGTTTTCCATTTTTAATTCGTTTTTGTCTTTTTTCTACTGTTTAATTATCGTTTAAAGTGTAATGTTTTTTTTACTTTTTATCGTGAAACGCAGGCTGAGATAGACATCCAGATAGACGATATGATGCTGGCACATGGATACTGAATGAAGAAGATGCACAAGAACTACAGGGACACGATATCTGAGATTAAGAAATCTGGTAAGAAACCACGGTGGATGGGAGAGAGTGTATGGCAAGCTTGGTTGAGATATTGGGAGACGACGAGGCAAAGGCAAGTACACTAAATTTTTTTACTTATTAATTTGACGTGATCAAAAAATAATGTATCAAATTTTGAATGTACAGGCAGAGTCGGATAGAAACTCTGCAAAAAGAAATAAGAATCCAGTCACTCATCGCGAAGGATCTAAGTCGTTTCAGCAGTATTGGCAGGAATTGGTAAATTTACTGAATAATAAATGTAAATAGTTTATGTTATATAATTTTAAATGTATAATAATTGTATGTAACAATCAACTTCAAGAAGCCGAGGCACATGGTCCTATCAGCTATATGGACGTGTTCATCCGTACGCATGCTGTCGAGCATGTTAATCCAGACGGGACTGTTTCGTATACATGGCACGACGATAAATCCAGCAAAAGCCATGTAAGCATATTTCATTTTATTCGGTATTAGTAATTGTTTTGCTTGTTAAACTATAATGAAATAAGATATGATATTATTAATTTGTTAATGCAGGAGAAGTTTATGGAGCAGTGGCAGAAACTCCTTGCTGACACGGGTAGAGATCAGTTGACGATCGATGAGGAGAACGTTATTTTTGAGTCCGTTATGCATCCAGGAGAGCATGGTCGACGATACGGATTCGGCAATCTAGCGGTAAATAATTTACTTTTTCTTACAATACTTCAAATATGATAGTTTGACCTTTTTAAAATAATAAAATTGAATTTTATTCATTTTTCAATTATTGCAGGTCAGTAGTCAGAGTAGGGGACGACGGAGTAGAGCTCAGAACGATCTAGCAGATATAGAAGAATTGCGGACTAGAGTATCCCAGTTGGAGGAGCAGAACCGCCAACAGGCCATGCAGACTGCACAGATGTTAGAGTACATGCTGCAGTTTGGTGGCCGCTTCCCTTCCTCGGCTGGCTCTGGATCTGAATGAGATTGATTCATTACTTGCTTACTTGTTCGTTCGTTCAGGTATGTTTTGTTTTAGTTTAGAATGATTTGGTAGACGGCGTAGGTAATTGTTGATTTATGTATAATTATGTTTGATACACTTGGTTCCGTGGTTGTATGAGGATGTGGATGAGGATGTTGATGAATTTGTGTATTAATAACATGGTAGAACACTTATTGTTAGGATTATTGTTAATGTTGGAACGGTTATGTATATTATGTATTCTATTTTGATGTAATTTTATTTATTTGTGTGTATATTGAATATTATGTAGTTTGGGTTTTGATATTTGGTTGGAATATTGTATATTGGATTGTGCAGTATCGATATAATAGTTTTTGGAGGAGAAATGTGGTTGAAAGGCTATATTTGCAAATTTTAAAAAAAACATCAGATTTTCGACGGCTACCGACGGCTTACAGGTCAAAATTTCCGACGGCTCCCAGCGGCCTGTAGCACATTATTTCCGACGGCTTCCGACGGATTCTGACATTTGTCGGGATCCGTCAGAAACCGTCGTAAGCCGTCGGTTTCCGTCGGAATCTTTTACGGCAGCCTCCGTTAGAAGTCGTCGGAAATACTGCTCCCCGAAGCAGTATATTCCGACGGCTTTTTCCGACGGCACGGTTTTCGGCCGTCGGAAATCGTTTTTCCCCTTGTAATGCTATATACTTCTATCTAATTGGATACCCAGTTAGATATAGGATCAAGCCAACTTAGTTCTTCTATTCACAAATAGGAGTTAAGGAGTCTACGATGCAACAAACAATATGGAATTCCTAAATTACCCACTTAGGCTTAATCCTCATTTAAAAACTATGGATATAATAGTTCGGAAAATTCTTTTCTCAAAGAATTCCGAGCTTTATTCCATTCTTCACACTTGTTTGAATTCTACGGTGCGAAATCGCAAACTACCGTTACGGGACGTGCTTTATTTTGACTTATTTTTCACTAGTTGTCAAAACTTTTTCAAATTGAGTTTGTTTATAAAACATTTATAACCACTTTTTAAATCATTTAAACAAATATTTTTCATATTAAATCTCATATTCACTTTTAAATGCCCGTGCATTTTTGCAATCTCAATGCCAAGCACACGATATCATGGCGGAAACTTCTCTCCCCCATAACTCCGCCAACACTCCACTATTTCGAGTGCAACAAGAGCGAAAAATGTAGATATCTTTGCGCTCTACAACTTTCATGTTGGCAACTTAGACTAATTCTTAGTGCAGAGAGAGTTATTAGAATTCTTAATAAAAATGAAAATGAGTACTTGAATTCGCAGAGAAGGAACAAAACAAAACAAAATGTGTCCATTTATCTTTTTTGTTCATGCGTGTCCACTTCACTGAGTGCATTTTTTGATAGAAAGAAAATAATGAATGCTTTGTTCATTTGCATGCGCATAGAACAAGAAGCGAAAAGTAAATGTGTTGGGACATATCGCAACCATCTTTCGTGATATATATATATATATATATATATATATATATATATATATATATATATATATATATATATATATATATATATATATATATATATATATAACAAACATACTTCACAGCTAAGAAAAATAAAGTACAACCATTAAATCCTAATCAACCCAAAACTTAAGTGCATAGACAAGCACTTAAACGCAAAAGACATGCACATGTGCAAAGTAGCCGAGAAAGATATTTATTTGCTGTGATGTGTTGATATTTTGATTTTAAAAGTTTTGGCATACAATGCTATACAGTATCGCATTCGCGTACAGACCGCAAATGACAGGTAGCTACAAGATAGGAAAATAACATCAGCAGAACTTAATTTAGGGAGAGGAAAAGGGTGAAGAAAATGCAATTGAGGCATGTGGCGGTTAGGACTGCATAAAAGATCAGTATACTAGTCCAGGAAAGCTTTTCGAATGTCAATTTGGTTGTTAATTATAGGAATTGCCATCAATATAATTAATTCGATAAATATTTTCCTTAGCCTACTTAGATTTAATTACTGCATGAAAAAACTTAGTGTCTCTATCTCCTTGAAGATGCCATGAGTTTCTCAGCTTTTGTCTTTTCATATCACATTCCATTGCCAAACATTGTTTAGCTGATCACAAATACCATGCTCCTTGTTAGAAAGTTTAGAGTTGCCAGGCTGGTTAAGTGTTTTCATTTGAATTTGCAAAAGTTGCTCTGAAAGACCAGTAGCAAGGTCATCTCCTTTACCAAAAATTTTTAGCCCGTATTTTCGTTGCCTCCTCGATAGCTTTTAATTTTTGCTAAAAAATGTACATAGGGCTACCAAAATATTTGTTAGACCAAGCTAGCTTAACAACAGGATAAAAGGAGTCCCCCTTAGTCCAGAAATTAAAAAAATTCAAAAGAAGAATTTCTTCTAGTAGCAGCAACCCTAAATGAGGAGAGGATATGGGAATGGTCAGGGAGCATGGGAGGGAGGATAGAAGAATATTAGGCCATTTAGAGAGGGCAGAAAAATTAAGGAAAGTGTGTCTATCTTACTCATAATTGTCACACCAATTCTAATTTTATTATACCAAGTAAAATTGGGGCTAATGGATTGCATTTCAAGAAGAGATGAATCAATTAGGGAATTATTCAACTGAGATATGTCTCTAGGGTATAGAAGAGGGCCACTGGAACGATAAGATGCTCTTAACATGCAGTTGAAATCTCCAAGCACAAGCCAGAGGTGTGTTTCTTGACTAAGGTAAGAGAAAAAATCAAGCATTTGTTGTTTAGTAGCTGGGCAGTTGTGACTATAAATAAACATGATAAACAGGGAAGTGGAGGAGGGGAGATGAAATGAAAAAGAAAACGAATAGGGTTAAGTTGTAGATAAAGGGATTAGAGAGCACTAAGAGTCTACCATAAGGAGACCGATCATTGTTATGGAAGAAGTCCCATGTTGAATTAATATAAGCAGCAGCCTTGGAGGAAAAGTTTGGGTTAAGTTTAGTTTCAAAGATAGCAAGGATTTTGATGTTGTGGGTCTGAATGAGTAGTTTGGCTTGATTAAGCTTGATGTCTTTATGGGCACCCCTAATATTCCAAGCACAGAAGTTGTTCTACATAAAAAAAGATAATGGGGGTAGAGGAAGACAATCTGGTTCTACTCTTAGAGGAGATAGGAGTAATGTAAGCTTCTAGAATTGTTTCCTCAAGTAAAAACTGAAGCCATTCATCATTGTCAGATCCAACGGTACTTTCCTTTTTCTTGTTTTTCCTTTTTTCTCTATTGGAAGTGGAGTTGATTGAGGAAAAGGTAAGGTTTGAATTTAGTTTGAGAGTGTTTACATGAGAGCACTTAGGCATATCAAGCCATATAGGGGGTGGAGAGAGGTAAGAATAAGATGAAGAGTTTGAAGAGGGAAGGACATTGAGAATAATGTCTTCAGGAATAATATTGTCAGAGGAAGCAGGTTTGAATGGGATGGACAAACTAGGGATTAGGGATGGGTTAAAGGAAATTGCATTAGGGTTAAGAGGGGAGATGTGGTGATTGGTTTAAAGAGACAAGTTGAAGGGAATAAGAATAGGTTCAACAGTAGATTTATTTTTCATGTAGCCAATTATATTTGCATGCAATTCTGCATGAACACTTTCAAGTGCATGCTTTAATTAATGTGCAAGAGCACTTTTGCCAGTTAATTCAATTAAGGAAATAGCTTAGACCGAAGAGTTATAGGTGGACAATAATAAGGCTCGAAGATATGACATAAGAGAGAGGTAGGGTAATGTGGATGGGTAGAACAATGGATGGGTCTACAAAAGAAGATTGCTATTTCCAAGGCATGCACAACATTTTCCACATTCTGACCAGAATAGTCATCCCCATTAAAATTGCTCAAAAATTCATCATTATCGGAACCATTCAAAAATTCATAACTATTGGAACCGTATTTTTTTATAATTGGACCGTGGGTCGAACCACGAGAACTCAAGGTTCAAGGTTTTGATAGTTCAACTAGCCAAATCATCGAACCATGATTTCATTTTTTGAAAAATTTACACATTTAATTATAAGCTATATGCAAAAATATCGAAATAATAATGCTATGTACACGAGTTATAAATGATCTTTTAGGTCTGCAACCAAAGTTGTATGTTGTTGCGTTACACAACTACACCAACAAGAACACAACTAAAGTAGAATAGTGCACGGCGATAGTAGTATAATGATGGTAAATTTAATGAATCTTGCAGTAGTACTAGAGAAGTTTGTAGTAGTGGAGTTTGTGGTTTAGGTTTTGGAACAATTATGATTTTTGAAATGTAAATTTATTTATTTTCTTTGAAGTAATACAAAAAATGAAAATGAGAGAGACTTTCACGATAAAAATGAGAGAAAATTACACTACGAGAAAGTAGAAGAAAACGAAAGAACCGCGGTTCTACAGGTAAAATATATGGTCAGACCGCTGGTTTAAAGGTCCTATCAAGGTTCATACACGAATGAGTCTGATTGAGTCCACGACCATGGTGATCTAAGGTTTAAGGTTATTCGAGGTCGGACGGAGGTAGAGTCGGGTTATGAAAACACAGATTGAAATAGAACTTATCATTCTCTCCTTTTACCTCATAAGCGATATTACGCTTGTTATGCCAAGGGATAACACCTTCATTCTGTAGTTCACTAACTTATCGAACACAATTTTCTTTCTTTTACTTTTCGCTGATGAAGGCATTGTGTTCAAGAATTTGTTTAACTTGTTTATTTACCTCATCCTTTCTAGGATTCACTTTTCCCCGAACTTTCTTTCTTTTTTAACTGCCAAGGCCCCTTTTCACTTTTTTAAACTACTTCTTGAACTTTAGCTACTCGTCCTTTCTCTTTGCTTTCTTTGCTTTTATCAGAATGTTCAGTGTACATATAGTTTTCAATGCAATGACCAAATACCTTGCATTGAATACATATCTTAGGCCTCATTTGGTAATACAGTTGCACATATTGATCGGTACCATCAGGCTACCTAACAGGGAAACAATCAATTTAAGTCTTGGGCAAGCGAAACTTCTATTAAAACTTTGGCATAAGAAATTCTGTATAATTTTTCCGTACTCTCATCCAACATTTCATTTTACCAATTCTACAATCTAGTTGATACCAAGGAGTAACTAGGCTATTAAGGAAATATTATAAAAATGAACCCAAATTGGCACTGACTTGATACTGCCACAAATGTTACTGTCATTTGGATTCCAAGGTTTAACAACGAACGTTTTATTTTTCTTATTGATAGGGTCTCCTTCACAGATTAGTTTTTGTCTTCCTCATAATATAGTAAAATTAAAAATAAGGAACCATCCGACTTAACTTTGATGCTACCCTTTAATCTCCAGCATTTTTCCAAATGCTGAATAAATTATAACACCAATATATGACAGTGGTTTATCAAGAAAAAAATGAACCACATAATCCTTTCAAATTTACTTTCCTGCTTCAGTGACTTCTGGAGGGGGTACTGATGCAGCGCATCATGATAAGCGGGTGGAACAAACTCGACATAGCGAGTTATGTCAATCGTATGCCTTAAGTCGTATGTCGTATGCCTTAACGACCTACAGCAGGGAGCGACCCAACGTCCTAGCGCCTAAACGACCCAACGACCTACAGCAGGGAGAGACCTATCGGCCTAAAGCACAAAGCGACTTAACTATCTAACGGCACAAGCGACCTGCCAGCCTAGCGACTCAACGAGCAACGACCTAATGAGTTAAGGCAAAACGACTTAATAACCTTGCAAGCTCCAGATTTAAGTCGTATGATGTTGTAACTCGTTTGTTGTTAAGTCTTATGTCGCATTGTTGTTAACACGTATTGTTGTTAAGTCTTATGTCACATTGTTATTAAGTCGTATGTGTTGTAACTTCATATTGTTGTTAAGTCTTATGTCACATTGTTGTTAAGTCGTATGTGTTGTAACTCGAATGATGTTAAGTCGTATCTTCTTAGGTCGTGAGTCGCATATGTTGAGTCGCGTGTGTGTTGTAATCTCCTATAAATAGGGGTGTGTTGTCATTTGTAAAAGGGATTTGATTTGGAAATAAATTTGTGTGTGAGCTTTGGTCACCTTTGTTGAAGTTGAGTGTGATCTCCTTCTTCTTTCCATCTTCGGGTTATTCATGAGCGAATCAACGAATTTGAAGTCAATTCTCGGTATCACTTACGAGTGATCAACGATCGAATTGTAGATCTTTCAACACGGCATCTTGCAAGATCAACGGGTTGGAGATAGCTAGATTCTGGCATCATCACGATCAACGGAACTAAGCATTTATCGTTCTATTGGTTTATTGGACACGAAATCATCATTTCGTGAGGAAGATCCTGGATAGGTTGTGACAGTTTGGTATCTAAACTGTTCGAGTCTAGTCTAACTTGCATCAATTGGTATCAGAGCCAAATCAGAGACAGAAACGAGATTGTTTAATGATCATGCCTCCGAGACGTGCTAATCGCTATCATAATGTTGAAGATTTGTATAGAAGACAAGAAGCTGAGCAGATGGAGCAGCGTATCAATGAAAAGTTCAATGAGGGTATTGAAAAATTGGAGAACTTGATGAACGACATGAATCAAAATGAAAGGAGAACGTCACCAGTTTCGAACCAGAGTGGAAACAGGGTTTCACCATCAGTTTCGGAAGAAAGGAGGATGTCACCCCGGTCTTATCGAGATAGGAGAGAATCATCAGTTTCAATGAGGCGAGACCACCATAGGTACCGAAATGAAGAGGGAAGAACTCAACGTGGGTTCGAGAATGAACCATATCGTGATGCTGAAAGACAGGGTAGAAGGGACATGCGTGGTCGTGGGGACGTAGATGGTCAGGATCGATATCGAAATACATCTGATTTTGAGGAAGATGGTGATGGAGGTAGTATTCATTATCGAAATCGAGGCCAAGTGCGAAATCATTATCTAGATTCAGAAAATGATCGTAAATGGGAGTCAGGTATGAGGATGGAAATTCCAGAATTCAAAGGTAGTATGCAAGCAGAAGAATTTCTTGATTGGTTGTCGACTGTTGAAGAAATTGTGAAATTCAAGGAAGTGCCTGAGAATCACAAAGTCCAATTAGTTGCTACAAAACTAAGGGGAAGAGCTATGGCTTGGTGGCAACAAACTAAACTAACTCGGGAGAGAATGGAAAAATCAAAAGTTGTCACTTGGGAGAAAATGAGAAAGATGATGAAAGCGACTTTCTTGTCGTACAATTATCAATCTCTTATGTATCAACGTTTGCAGAATTTGAGACAAGGGACGAAGACAGTGAATGACTATGCAGATGAATTCTATCAATTGATTGCAAGGAATGATATTATGAAAACCGAGGAACAGCTAACGGCTAGATATGTTGGAGGGTTACGAATGCAAATTCAAGACATAGTTAATATGTTTAATCCAATGTCTGGTGCCGAAGCACATCGGAAAGCTCTAGCTTGAAAGAAACAAGGAAGACGAGGAAGTGGTGTGTTTACGGGTTCTAACAACCAGAATAAGGGTGCTAGTAGCAGTGCTAATATTTCCAAGGCAGTCAATAAACTAATTGTCAATGAAGCCGCTAAAGCAAAGGTCAATAACAGTATCAAGTGCTATAATTGTCAGGAGTTGGGCCATAAAAGTAATGAATGTACAATGCCAAAGAAGAGAGCATTAGTTGCAGAGGAATGTGAGTATGAGGATGTGGAAGCTGAAATTGATTATTCTCAATCATCGAAATTTGATGAAGATGAAGAAGTTGTGTCGGGAGATGAAGGGTGTAGCTTGATGATAAGGAGGTCTTGTTTAGTGCCAAAGCATGAAAATGATTCTAGTTGGCTGAGAAGCAATATCTTTCAGTCTACATGTACTATCTTGGGAAAGGTTTGTCGATTTGTTATTGATGCGGGAAGCTGCGATAACATTATTTCTGAAGAAGCTGTCAAGAAGTTAGGGTTGAAGACTGAAAAACACCCTAGACCTTATAAACTGGCATGGCTATAGAAAGGTGGAGAAGTGACAGTGGGAAGATGAGCATTTGTTACATTTTCTATTGGGAAGAAGTACAAAGATGATATATGATGTGATGTTGTCGATATGGATGTGTGTCATCTACTTCTAGGAAGACCATGGCAATATGATAGAGCTGTACAACATAATGGTCGCACCAACAGCTATAGTTTCATGTTCGAAGGAACCTAAGTTACCTTAGTTCCTAAGAAGCGTGAACAAAGTGAAAGTAAGCCAGAGAAGAAAGTGGAATCAACTAGTCTATTATCTACGAGAGAATTTGTTAAAGAAGTGAAAGATAGTGCTGAATTGTTTATGTTGATTGGGTGTGAAACAAGTGAAGATCTTGAAATTACTGCGGAGGTTAGACTGGTGTTAAATTAATTTGAAGATGTCTTTCCTGTGGAATTACCCAAGGAATTACCGCCACTGAGGGATATACAACATCAAATTGATCTAGTGCCAGGTGCTGTTTTACCGCATAGGCCGCATTATCGTATGAGTCCAAAAGAGCATGAAGAGTTGATGAGACAGGTTGAGGAGTTGCTTAAGCAAGGGCATGTTCGAGAGAGTCTCAGTCCTTGTGTTGTACCAGCTCTGTTGGTACCAAAGAAATATGGTTCATGGATAATGTGTACCGATAGCAGGGCACTCAAAAAAATAACTGTCAGATACAGATTTCTTATGCCAAGACTTGATGATCTATTGGATCAACTCAGTGGGTCTGTAATCTTTTCTAAGATCGACCTTAAGAGTGGTTATCATCGGATTCGCATAAGACCAGGTGATGAATGGAAGACAGCATTCAAGACTCGGGAAAGATTATATGAATGGATGGTCATGCCGTTTGGTCTATCTAATGCACTAAGCACATTTATGAGGGTGATGAATCAAATTTTCAGACCTTACATCGGGAAGTTTGTTGTAGTCTACTTTGATGATATCTTGATATATAGTGTTAGCACAGAGGAGCACATTCAACACTTGCAAAGGTGTTAACTATTCTTCGTCAAGAACAGTTCTATGCAGCGACGAAGAAATGCGAGTTTATGACGCCAAGTGTTTTATTTCTGGATTATGTCGTGTCTAAGAAAGGGATACAAGTGGACTAGAGTAAAGTAGCCGCAATCAGAAATTGGCCACAGCCCAAAACTATAACAGAAATCAGAAGTTTCCATGGGTTAACTTCATTTTATCGAAGATTTATACCGCGCTTTAGTAGTGTAATGGCTCCTATTACTGATTGTATAAAAGGAAAGCAGTTTTCATGGACGAAAGAGGCAGGATCTGCTTTTGAACAAATCAAGAAACTTTTAACTTCAGCACCGATTCTAGTGTTGCCAGATTTTCAGTTACTATTAGAGTTACATACAGATGCATCCAAAGTTGGAATTGGAGGAGTGTTGAGTCAGAAGGGACGTCCAATTGCCTATTTCAGTGAAAAACTGTCTGGAGCAAAAATGAGTTACAGTACTTATGATGTGGAGTTTTATGCTATTGTGCAGGCCATGAAGCATTGGAGACATTACTTGTTCCACAAAGAATTTTTTTTGTATACGTACCATGAAGCATTGAAACATCTACAAGGGAAGAATAAAATTGCAGATAGGCATGCATCGTGGATAGCTTATTTGCAACAATTTACATTCGTCGTAAAGCACAAGTCTGGAGTAACTAATCGCGTCGTCGATGAATTGAGTCAGAGGAATAATTTACTAACAACCATGCGAATAGAGGTGATGTGTTTTGACTTACTTCCAGATATTCTTGTTTCAGATTCATATTTTTTCGAAATCCTAGACAAAGTCAAGCAGGGAAGCATGGATGGATATATGCTGGTTGAAGGTTTTCTATTCAAAGGAAATCAGTTGTGTATTCCAGATTGCAGTCTACGAATGAAAATCATCAAAAATTACATGAAGAATGACACGTGGGCCGCGACCGTACTATGCAGTTGATCTCAAAGTCTTATTTTTGGCCGTCAATGAGGAAGGAAGTTGAAAGGTTCGTTCAGAGGTGTCATATTTGTCAAGTTTCAAAGGGGACCGCAACAAATGTAGGTTTATATATGTCGTTGCCTATACCTACTAAACCATGGGTGGATGTTAGTATAGACTTTGTATTGGGCATGCCGAGGACGCAACGTGGCAATGATTCTATCTACGTGGTGGTTGATCGGTTTTCAAAAATGGTACATTTTATCGCATGCAAGAAGCCTACAGATGCAGTTAATGTTGCACAGTTATACTTCAAAGAGATCTATCGACTTCACGAGTTGCCTGAATCTATTGTATCGGATAGAGACACTCGTTTTCTGAGTCATTTTTGGATAAGTCTATGGAGAATGGTCGGGACAAAGCTGAAATTTAGTAGTGCTTATCATCCACAGACGGATGGACAGACAGAAGTTGTGAATAGATCCCTAGGTAATCTATTAAGATGCCTCGTGAACGACAATTTGAAGAGTTGGGATTCCAAACTGTGTCAAACTGAGTTTGCACACAACCATGCAGTTAATCGTAGCACTGGGTTCAGTCCATTCCAGGTCATTTACTCAACAATTCCTAAGGGACCATTAGATTTATCTATAGTACCACAACAGAAAGGAGTGATCAAACAAGCTAGTGATTTTGTGAATGAATTGCAAGAGTGCCACAAGGTTGTGTAGAAATGACTGCTTAAGGCGAATGAGAAATATAAACAATCCGTAGATATTAAACGACGAAATGTTGAGTTCAAAGAAGGAATTTTGTATATGCAGCATTGACTAAGGATCGATTTCCTATTGGTACTTACAACAAACTAGCTACTAGAAAGATTGGTCCTTTGGAAATCATAAAAAAGACTAATGAGAATGCTTATCAGTTAAAATTGCCGGATCATATCCATACTGCTGACGTTTTCAACGTCAAACACTTGATTCCATATCATGAAAATAAGTATGTCGAAGAAGAGGAAAGTGCAAATTCGAGGTCGAATTCTTTTCAACCAGAGGAGGATGATGCAGCGCATCATGGTAAGCGGGTGGAACAAACTCGACATAGCGAGTTATGTCAATCATATGCCTTAAGTCGTATGTCGTGTGCCTTAACGACCTACAGCAGGGAGCGACCTAACGACCTAGCGTCAAAACGACCCAACGACCTACAGCAGGGAGCGACTGATCGGCCTAAAGCACAAAGCGACTTAACTATCTAACAGCACAAGCGACCTACCGGCCTAGCGACTCAACGAGCAACGACCTAACGAGTTAAGGCAAAAACGACTTAATAACCTAGCAAGCTCCAGAGTTAAGTCGTATGATGTTGTAACTCGTTTGTTGTTAAGTCTTATGTCGCATTGTTGTTAACTCGTATTGTTGTTAAGTCTTATGTCGCATTGTTGTTAAGTCGTATGTGTTGTAACTTCGTATTGTTGTTAAGTCTTATGTCGCATTGTTGTTAAGTCGTATGTGTTGTAACTCGAATGATGTTACGTCGTATCTTCTTAGGTCATGAGTCGTATATGTTGAGTCACGTGTGTGTTGTAGTCTCCTATAAATAGGGGTGTGTTGTCATTTGTAAAAGGGAGTTGATTTGGAAATAAATTTTTGCGTGAGCTTTGGCCACCTTTGTTGAAGTTGAGTGTGATCTCCTTCTTCTTTCCATCTTCGGGTTATTCGTGAGCGAATCAACGAATTTGAAGCCAATTATCGGTATCACTTACGAGTGATCAACGATCGAATTGTAGATCTTTCAACACAGCATCTTAATGAGATCAACGGGTTGGAGATAGCTAGATTCCGGCATCATACTTCTGTCGCTCCATCCCCGCAGGGGCAGAGAACCCATCGCTGTCTTGGCTGTGCTACCGGAGGCTCTGGGGAAGTCGAGCGACGACCCTTCCACTCAGCACCGTCGGATCACTAAGGCCAACTTTCGTCCCTGCTCGACGGGTGCGTCTTGCAGTCAAGCTCCCTTATGCCTTTGCACATTTAATTTGATGGTCAGAGGCGAATTGAAAACTAAGCAGTGGTAATTATAAAGATCCCCCGGTCTTCCAATCAAAAAACAACGTCGATGAAGACGTATAGATGCAAGCCCGACGTTTTGATAAAGCAAAAAATTCCGAATGAAATAATTTTTCAGTTTGATAATAATCGAGTGACATTACTTCTTCGGTCCGAACCAAGGCTCTCATTACAGAATTGAAATAGGGAATTAAATACATTATAAGATTCATTCTATCTCTTTTAGAGTATGCCGCTACTCGGACTCCCGAACCTAATCTACGCAAAAAATGCGTACTGTACTTTTATGTTTACGAGACAAAGTTCTAGCACACGAAAGCCGAAGTATGTATTTTACTCAATAAAAACCCTGTTTTTTTTAGGATCCACAATAATAATGAGAAAGATTTCTACATATTCGACCAAATCTATCACGATCAACGGAACTAAGCATTTATCGTTCTATTGGTTTATTGGACACGAAATCATCATTTCGTGAGGAAGATCCTGGATAGGTTGTGACAGTTTGGTATCTAAACTGTTCGAGCCTAGTCTAAGCTACGTCACGGGTACCAAGGCTTTATCAGAGAAGGCCAGATCCATGTCAATAGGGACATAAGAACCCAAGTTCCTAGGAAGTAGTTTGAAGAGACTAAACCTAACAACAAAAGGAGGGGTGCATAGAGGCAACGGTGGAGGAATAGAAGGTGAGGGAAAAATAGAAGTAATAGGAAGTAAAGGAACGACAATAGGGTGCGGGGTGAAGGAAATGGGGTTAAGAGGAGGATTAGGAAGTATGGGAGGAGTAAGAGGAGGCAAAGGAGGCTCAGGAAGGATAGGGTTAGGAGAAAAGCGGGAAAAAGAAAGGGGATAAGGAGCTGCTATAAGAAAGAAAAAGATAAAGGATAAAAAAATAAAAAGGAAAAAAGTATAATTTAAAATTTAAAAGACAATAACTAATTAATATTTTTAAAAAAATTATCAGCATTTACTATACGATCATTTTTAATCAAAATGCTTCTAAATATTTTCCTCTACTGATCATCATAGCGATGATCCTGCATTTTGTACTAGAGAAATCCATTAAACTCTTGTATCGTTTTTGGTTATGTAGCTAATAAAAGTATGAGTGCTCTCCTCATAAGAGGACCACTCTTTCATCAAAAAAAATACAACTAATTAAAAAGGGCAATCTAAATTATAATAGCAATTCTAAATTAATTGTTTATTAAATGGATGTTATAAATTTAAATGATTATAATT
Source organism: Allium cepa (assembly GCA_030765085.1). Taxonomy (NCBI): domain Eukaryota; kingdom Viridiplantae; phylum Streptophyta; class Magnoliopsida; order Asparagales; family Amaryllidaceae; genus Allium; species Allium cepa. Next base: position 243,984,425 of record CM060944.1, read on the forward strand.
CAACTTAATTCAAATACCAAAATTTGAATTAAATGATTGATGTCTTAATATATTAATTTTAATTAATAGTGTCAATTTATAAATATGCGAATAAAAAAATTGATATATACACATACACATACATATCAACATCAAAATCATAATGCTATATATAAATGTATGATCTATAATAAATAATGTCGTAGTGTATAGAATTTTGATATGAACCCAACGCCGTAGGGTTGTATGCAAAAGGGAGTTCGTATGTATGAGTTATGGGGTTTTAACTTATAAGAATAATTACGTAAATAATTTTACTACAGGGACTAAATCTAACTTAAAATTACAAGGACGTAGCAAGGATTTTACCTCCTTCCTCAAAACCCAACCATCACCCGTTTTCCTCTTTTCTCAAATTTTCGCGGTCGTTTGATATCACGAGATCCACCACGACCACGGCATCACAACTCCACTTAACCCTACACTTCACCTCGGTACAAAGTTTATCAACTCCAATGTTGAAACACCAAAACCTGATTTTATGTCAATCCGACTCTTACTGAAACTGCCTACCATAAACCATTGAAATCTCACACATGTTGCCATAGTTGAAAAGATGACTTCCATTTGCATACTCGACCAATTCCGCCTGGTGTGGTAGCTTAAACTCTAGTGAAGACCAACTTGTGCATGGATGATACAAATAGTGTTTGCATGAATAGTAATCAAAAAAAAATTATAAGTTAATTTTAAAACAAACTTTTAATCTGATTTTGGTTGAAAATAACTTGAAAAACTTCGTTAATAATCACGCTAGTTGAATGCACTTTAAACTATCAGCTTTGTTTCATGAGATCGTATCTCTAATATAATGGTGGAGTTATAAAGTCCATCATTAAGATATAATTAATTTTTATGGAGAAAGAATGAATTTGTTTTTTGGTAGAACGAAGCATCTAAGTATATTTATAACAGCACTAATGGGTGTTGAATCACTAGTTTTTGATTCATGACAAAGCAAGAAAAGGAGAATTCACGACAAAAAGAAAACGGACTATGGCTATATCATCAAAGGCTTTTCATCTATGCTTTCACTATCTAGTATGTATGATTGAGTCTTAGAGTTATGTTAAAATCTATCCTCAAGTAGTCCGCACTTCATATGTCACATCAAAAATCAAAACAGAAGCATACTTATAAAAATGTCACAGCCAGTTGACTAACCAAACCAATTAGTCGACTGACTGTGTACATATACGATATGCACTGTTTATTTTTTAAATATATTGCATAGTCAGTCGACTGACCAAGAACAACCAGTCGACTGACCTGAGACCAACTGCCATATTTTCGAAAAGACATCTTCTTCTCCGAAAGGATGCAACCCTTCTCTGAACGGAAATAGTTGCTTCTTTTCGTCAGAACCCTTCACCAACGGCAGTAACTCTTCAACTACTATATATAGATACTCCCAAACACTTCATACTTACCGATTTTCATTCTAACTATCTAATACTCTTCTAGTGTTATAATCTTTGCATTCAAACAGCGAACATACTTTCTACTGCTTTAAATCTACAAATAACTTTCTTAATCTTTGATTCTTAGCATTACCTTCTCTTCATATCTTCACATACATTTTATATATACTTGAGGATTTGATTATAGGAGGCTTGTACTATCAGCGACAAATTAGTGTTATCAAGAAAACATATTGTCAGATATTCTTTATATTAGTGAAGTCCTCTTCTGCTGATGAGGCGAAAATTCTGTTCTGCTGCTTAGGTGTTTGTTCTGCAGCTCAGACTGTGTATACCCATTCCTCCGGGTTAAGTGAGGATTGTTGTTAGTTAAATTCCAGAAGGAGTTTGGGACTGGACGTAAGACGGTGCTCCGAACCAGTATAAAATCTCTGGTGTCATTTTACTATACTACTTTTATATTCCGCACTATTTATACTCTGTGTTACTTTTATCCATATTATACGGTCCTATACACTTTCATTTGGTATCAGAGCAAGGCATCTTCTAACCGTTACAAAGTTATTTGATATCTTGCTAATATGGAAAACAACACCACTAATACTAGTTTTATTGAAGGTCAATCCACTGCACGACCTCCATTCTTTAATGGTTTGAACTATAATTATTGGTCTACTCTTATGCGAATCTATATGCAATCTAATTGTTTTGAATCATGGAATATCACACAGAATGAATACACTCTTCCTACTGGAGAATACTCCACTTGGTCAAACACACAAAAATTAGATGCTACTGCCAATGCTAAAGCTATGAACATGTTATGTTGTGCTCTAGATAGAAATGAATTTAATCGTGTTAGCATGTTTCAAACTGCTTATGAAATATGGAGAACGCTTAAAATCACTCATGAAGGAACTAACAAAGTCAAACAAAGCAAAATCTCCATGCTCAAAAATCAGTTTCAAAACTTTAGAATGAAACCAGATGAATCTATCAATGATATGTACTCTAGATTTCAAGATATCTATCATTCACTATTAGGATTAGGAGAAAAGTACACTGATTTTGATATTATATCCAAAATCCTAAACTCTTTAACGGATGAATGGGAAAGAAAAGTCTTGGCTATTGAAGAAGCTAATGACCTCTCTACCATAAACCTGAAGAGTTAATAGGAAATCTAATGCCTATGAAGTGAATTTGCAGGAAAAATGAGTACAAGCACAAGACAAAAAGAACATAGCTTTTCATGCTGAAGAAGAAAAAGATGAAGATTCGGATGAAGAAGATCTAGCATTTATTGCCAAAAATTTCAAAAAGTTCTTAAAATTCCCAAAAAATAACAAAAATAATGAAAAAAGAAATTTTCCAAATAAACCATCATCCTCAGTTCTAGAATGTTTCAATTGTCATAAGAACGGTCATATTCAGAAGGAATGCCCAGAATTAAAGAAAAAATATTTCAACAAAGGCAGAAAAGACAAGAAAAAGAAAGTATTCTCGGTAACATGGGATGATTCAGACACTTCTTCATCAGAGAACAGTAGTGATAGTGAAAACGAGCAAGCAAATGTTTGCTTCATGGCTACTGAAAACGAGGTTAGTGATTTTACTTTTGATGATATGATTGAAATAAATTCAAAACTAGTGATTCAACATTTGGTATTCAGAACTAGTTGATACTTTGAAAAATCTCAAAAGAAAATATAAGGAGACTCGTGAACATCAGAACAAAGTAGAATTTGAAAGAGATATGCTTAAGGATAAAAAAATACTAGAGGAAGAACTTGAAAAATTACAAGAATCATTCTCTAATATCAATTCTCAACTCACTCTTTTGAGTCAAGAAATTGAAACTCAAAAAGAGAAGAATGACGCTCTTGTTTCTGAAAATCATGAACTAAAAACAAAAGTAAAATTGATAGAATTGGATAATACTAGTCTCAAAACTAAGTTAGAAAGCATCACCAAAAATGTTTCGAACTTTAATAAAGGAAGAGAAACTTTATCAAAAATTATTGATAACTCTCAATCTATTTCAAGTAAGAAAGGATTAGGATATGTTAAGAAAACAACAGCTCCACCTAAAATTAGGAGAAATGATAATCCTATTATTGTTCAGACAAAAAGGAATTTTTACTCAAAAAGCATAAAAGTTTGGGTTCCTAAAACAAACAACAGTTTGATTAGGAAGAAATATATAAACACCTTTTTAGAAACTGTCCATAAAAATAAAGATTATATTTTTAAATGGTATACTGAGCCCTCTTGGGTTTGGTTTCCTAAGATTTAACTCTTAGGACCCTATTAAAAAAGGTGGGTACCAATATTATATTATATTTTTTGTAGGTCCCACTCAAGAAACAAGGAAAAATGGATACTCGACAGTGGTTGCTCAAAACATATGATCGGAGACAAAGATATGCTATCAAATATTATTTACTCAGATGGAGGCTCCGTCACATTTGAAGACAACTCCAAAGGATATATCATCGACAAAGGCGATGTGAGCAACAATGGTATTTCAAATTTACCTCTTATTTCAAATGTTTTACTTGTCAAAAATTTAAAATATAATTTACTTAGTATCAGCCAATTGTGTGACAAAAGACTCAAAATCACTTTTTCTGAAAACAAATGTTGTATTTTCGATCAAAATCAAAATCGTATCTTTGAAGGAAATAGAGACAGAAATATCTATGTTCTGAATATGAAAATAAATCATAATTCAGATATGTGTTTGATAGCCAAAGAAAATGATCCTTGGTTATGGCATAAACGATTCTGTCATATTAACTTCAAAACTATAAACAAGTTATCTAAAAATGATTTAGTGAAAGGTCTACCAAAAATGAATTTTAAAATTGATCATTCTTGTGATGCATGTCAGTTAGGAAAGTTAACTAAGTCATCTTTTAAATCTAAAAAGGTCATTTCAACTTTACAACCACTTGAATTACTACATATGGATTTATTTGGACCAACACAAGTACAATCCGTTAATCATAGTAGATATGTGTTTGTTATTGTTGATGATTTTTCTAGATATACTTGGACTATTTTTATGAAAAATAAAAGTGATACCTTTGATAATTTTAAAACTTTTGTTAGAAGAATTCAAAATTTTAAAAATTTTAAAATAAAAAACATAAGAAGTGATCATGGAGGTGAATTTGAAAACGAAGCCTTTGAACATTTCTGTAAGAAAAAAGGGATATTCCATAATTTTTCATTCTCTAGAACTCCACAACAAAATCGGGTTGTAGAACGTAAAAATAGAACCTTACAAGAATGTGCAAGGACTTTGTTAAATGGAAGTACGTTACCAAAACATTTCTAGGCTGAAGCTGTTGCAATAGCTTGTTATGTTTTGAATCGTGTTTCTATTCGACCACTAACTAAGAATACTCCTTATGAACTTCTTAATGGACGAAAACCAAATATTTCTTACTTTAAAGTTTTCGGTTCAAAATGTTTCGTTTTAAACACAAAAGATCAGCTTGGTAAATTTGATCCAAAATCCGATGAAGGAATCTTTCTAGGATATTCGGATCGAAGCAAAGCTTATTGAACTTATAATAAAAGAACAAATATTATCGAAGAAACACTTCATGTATCTTTCGATGAGAATTTTAAATCAATCCAAAGAATAAGAGATGATGAAGATTTTCCTGATAATACCACAAATACAGAAATTTCGAATCTTGAAAATAATGAAAATATTATTCACAATGATAATGAATTAAGATCTCCACCTATATTATTAAGAGATCGTCCGTCTGATAATGTTATTGGAGAACTCAATTCATCTGTTAGAACAAGATGTCAATTAAATCAAATGGGTCTTGTAGCCTTCCTTTCTCATATTGAACCTAAAAATATTAAAGAAGCATCTACTGATGAAAATTGGTTAATCGCTATGCAAGAAGAACTAAACCAATTCGAAAGAAATGACGTTTGGGATTTAGTTCCACGGCCTAGTGATCAATCAATTATTGGTACAAAATGGGTTTTTAAAAATAAAGCAGATGAATAAGGAAATATTACTAGAAATAAATCTAGAGTTTTTTTTGCTCAAGGCTATAATTAAGAAGAAGGAATTGACTATGAAGAAATGTTTGCTCCATTCGCTAGACTAGAAACAATACGAATCTTACTAGCATTTGCATGTTTTCATAACTTTAAATTATATCAAATGGATGTCAAAAGTGCTTTTTTAAATGGTTTTATAAAAGAAAATATTTATGTTGAACAACCTCCATTATTCATACACGAACAATTTCCTAACCATGTCTATAAGCTTAAAAAGGCTTTATATGGTCTGAAACAAGCACCCCGTGCTTGGTACGATCGTCTTAAAAGTTACTTAATAGATTCTGGTTTTGAAATTAGAAAGGTTGATCAAACTCTTTTTATTAAAAGAAATAAGAAGGATATTTTAACTATCCAAATATATGTTGATGATATTATTTTTGGTTCTACAAATGAAAGACTGTGTCAAGAATTTTCTAGAATAATGACTAATGAATTTGAAATGTCACATATGGGTGAGTTAAATTATTTTCTTGGCTTACAAATAAAACAACTAGAAAATGGTATTTTTGTTAATCAAGATTTTTTTTGTAACATTCTAATTAATCGCTTTGGTATGGAAAATACTTCTACCAAACCAACTCCTATGAGTACAACCGTACATCTTGATAAAGATGAAAATGGAAAAAGTATTGACCAAAAATTATATCGAAGTATGATTGGATCATTACTATATTTAACAGCTTGTAGACCTAACATAATGATGAGTGTTTGTTTGTGTGCACGATTTCAAGCAGATCCTAAAGAATCACATTTACGAGCAGTGAAACAAATACTACGGTATCTTAATAAAACTAAGGATTTTGACTATTCTATCCAAAGGAATGTCCTTTTGAATTAGTATCATACAGTGATGCTGATTTTGAAGGAAGCCGGACAGATAGAAAAAGTACAAGTGGGACTTGTCATTTCATTGGATGATCTCTTATATCTTGGTTTAGTAAGAAACAAAACTGTGTTTCATTATCGACATGTGAAGCAGAATATATTTCTGCAGCTCTGGCATGTGCTCAAGTATCTATATGCAACAAACACTACAAGATTTTGGTTTTAATTTATCTAAGTCAACTATTTTCTGTGATAATTCTAGTGCTATTAATTTATCTAAAACTCATGTTAATCGCTCACGAACAAAACACATTGACATTCGTCATCATTTTCTTCGTGATAATATTGAAAAGGATTTGATAAATCTAGAATTTGTTTCCTCTGATAAACAATTGACAGATATATTTACAAAACCTCTAAATGAAAACACCTTCATCAATTTAAGACGAGAATTTGGTATTATCTCTTTTAAAAATTTATAAATTTTATATACACTATCTGTATTGGTAGCTTCTCATAACACATCTTGACAAAAAATATATATAAATATATATAACTCTCACTCAAATTTTATCATAATAAAAAAAAATTGTGACTCAAGAGAGACTTGAACCCATGACCTCTCCTTTATTGTGTTTGAAATTCTTCCTACCATTTGAGCTATGATTGTCTCTTGTTTCATCTAGAGGATTGATTTTAATTATTCTGAAAATTTTTATTCAAAAACAAAATAACATAGCCACTGGAGCTCGAACTTTGGTCTCCTAGCTGGTAGTTCAATATCTTACCAGTTGTATAATGTATATTTTCCTGCAAAGTCATATTTTTCTTTCATTCTTAACCATTTATCCTTCGAATAATTCTCATCCACTATTTTTTATCTGTGGCTATTAGCTATTGATTTCTTATAACCTCACATTCATAGCTCAAATTCAATTATAAATTTGCATTACTCTCATTTTTTCCCAATCATTCTTACAAAATATTTTTTAAGCAAATTTTAATCTTCAAGTTCCTCTTTGTTATCAATGGCCTCTCACGACTCTTATGATTCCTCAAACTCCAAATTGTCCTTTTCTACTCCGACACCTCTAGCTCTACTCCATTCTTGCCAACACCTACCCCTGTACATGAACCAGGTCGATATCACACTCGATTCTCTCCAAAACCTAAGAAGTCTCGCAAATCATTGTTTGTTTCTCCAAAAACAAAAGAAAAAATTGATGAAATCCATCATTATCAAAAGAAGCAAATTAATCTACAAAGAGAAATGTACTATGAACAACGGTTGAATTCTAGTCGCCTTAGCTTTATAGAATCAATTGCTCTTAAATTTTGTGGAAAATCATCTAAGCATGGCGTTGTTGAACCTTCAACATCTCGTCGGCAAAATTCATCCGGCTGGAATAAATGGGAACGAACTCCACCTCAACCTCCGGCATCTCCAAACTCATAGGAACGCCAAAATTATTGGTCTCCTTTGCAAACTTATGTTGAGAACACCAAGGTTGAACCACAAGAATCCTCTCCAAAAACCGCTAAATAATCATGTTTTTGCTCTATTGTTCTATGTTTACTTGGATTTTCTTTTTGTATATGTTTGTTTTTTATTATTGTATGAATAAACAATTTTTTAAGCTTCGCTGCATTCTTTATCTACAGTCAGTCGACTAATATTTCAAACCAATCGACTGTTTATAGGGTGAACAAACTCTCGGGATATCAACCAGTCGACTGGTTCATATGGGTCAGTCGACTGACTACAGAGTAAAAAACTCTCAGGTTACCAACCAGTCGACTGACCCACCCCGACCAGTCGACTGGATGTACAAAAAGACTTCAAATCTGTTTTTTTCATCCTCTATAAACTTTACCCTCTTCGTTTTTACTGCCTCCAAAACCCTAGCCCCCATTTTTCTTTCAGAAATTTCTCAAAAATCTTCAAATTAATGGCCCCTCCTAAATCTAAACGCTCAAAACAAGGCTCCTCATCCTTTGTTGACACTCACGTTGCTCATTGGCTATGATGCAACTGCAATTGAATGGTGGGAGAAGATGAAAAACTCTAGGATTTTTGAAGGCTCTTTTATGGTTTATTCTGATTTTGGTGCCTACTCTCTTCAAGAATTGATGCGAAGATGTGGCTTAGAATCACTCCTTGACTATAATGCAAACCGCCACAATATCAATCATCTTATGGTAAAACTCTTCTTCGCCAATTTAAATCTTGGTCACCAAGAACCATCAAATCCAAATAATTGTGTGTGGAGTTTGGTATATGGACAAAAAGTTTTCTTTTCCCTTGATAGAATGGCATATATACTCCAATCTCCTAATGAAGGAATAGATTTAAATGATGTAGAATGCAATCCAAGAAAAGGAGATGGAATAAGTCATATGTTCATGGGTGACAACATGATTGAATTGCGTTCTAAACTCCTTCGTCCTAGAGCAAGAATTTTACACAAGACACTTATGCACTCTATTTTGCCCCGAACCGGATCATATGAACTAATTTATCCATAAAATTTCAAAGCATTTATGCCATTTGGGGAAATATACAAGTTAATCGGTTGCGTCGTATAATGGATGAATTTCTCACCTTGAACCATGGGAATATGCATTTTATATATTTTGGAGAATATATTATGCGACTACTTCTAGATGCAGGTGTTCGTCAACCGGATTCCGAATTCTCAACTGTCGGAATGATAAATATACGGACCATAAGCCTTATGAAGCTACCTACACGACCGCCTCCTTTTACTTCATTTGAAGATTGGAAGCATCAACAGGCTCAACAACAACAATCTGGAGGTCCTACAATTCAAGAACCGGTCGAGCAACAAGAAGAAGGCGATATTCGCTTAGCTACTTCCTCTAGCACCCGTGAATCCATCGAAATTCTCTCCCGCAATCAACTTATTTTGGATTCTAGACTCAAGAAAATGGATAAGAAACTCGATAAAATCAAAGGTTTCTTTTCTACATTATGGGATGCATTATCTTGTTCTTCCTCAACTGCTGCCACATCTATTTCTCAAGGAAAACGCCCTGTGGCTCGATTTACATGGTCAATTTCCGAAGAGCATACTAGTAGTGACACTAGTGGCATAGGTAGTGGTGCTCAAGGAGCTTCTAGACCAGGAAAGGAGCCCGCACTAGAGGGAGAATACAATTGGGATCTTGATGAGTAGATCTTTTGGTGAGTGAGTTGGGTATGAATTATTTGCTTATCTAAAAACTTTATAGTCAATTTAAACATATTGAATCTTGCAACTTATTTATCTGTTGAGACTTGTACTAAATAGTCTCTCTTTGATATTTATCTCTGCACTTTACATTTATATTTTGTTTGCTGCCTCTCATTTTTGCCGATGACAAAGGGGGAGAAGAATTGTCCTAACCATCTTTATGCAGGTACAAGAAGCATCATATATTCAGGGGGAGTATTTTATATTTATTCTCTAGGATTCTTTAATATATACAGGTTTGTCATCAATCAAAAAGGGGGAGAATGTTGAATCACTAGTTTTTGATTCATGACAAAGCAAGAAAAGGAGAATTCACGACAAAAAGAAAACGGACTATGGCTATATCATCAAAGGCTTTTCATCTATGCTTTCACTGTCTAGTATGTATGATTGAGTCTTAGAGTTATGTTAAAATCTATCCTCAAGTAGTCCGCACTTCATATGTCACATCAAAAATCAAAACAGAAGCATACTTATAAAAATGTCACAGCCAGTCGACTGACCAAACCCAACCAGTCGACTGACTGTGTACATATACGATATGCACTGTTTATTTTTTAAATATATTGCATAGTCAGTCGACTGACCAAGAACGACCAGTCGACTGACCAGAGACCAACTGCCATATTTTCGAAAAGACATCTTCTTCTCCGAAAGGAAGCAACCCTTCTCTGAACGGAAATAGTTGCTTCTTTTCGTCAGAACCCATCACCAACGGCAGTAACTCTTCAAGTACTATATATAGATACTCCCAAACACTTCATACTTACCGATTTTCATTCTAACTATCTGATACTCTTCTTGTGCTATAATCTTTGCATTCAAACAGCGAACATACTTTCTACTGCTTTGAATCTACAAATAACTTTCTTAATCTTTGATTCTTTGCATTACCTTCTCTTCATATCTTCACATACATTTCATATATACTTGAGGATTCGATTATAGGAGGCTTGTACTATCAGCGAAAAATTAGTGTTATCAAGAACACATAGTGTCAGATATTCTTTATATTAGTGAAGTCCTCTTCTACTGCTAAGGCGAAAATCCTGTTCTGCTGCTCAGGTGTCTGTTCTGCTGCTCCGACTGTGTATACCTGTTCCTCCGGGTTAAGTGAGGATTGTTGTTAGTTAAATTCCAGAAGGAGTCTAGGACTGGACGTAGGACGGTGCTCCGAACTAGTATAAAATCTCTGGTGCCATTTTACTATACTACTTTTATATTCCACACTATTTATACTCTGTGTTACTTTTATCCATATTATACGGTCCTATACACTTTCAATGGGATCCATAAAATATCTTACCCATATGCACTATTTAAGGTATGGCACATTACAAGTGAGATCTTATATCTCACTTAATTAGTTAAACCCATTTCATTAATTCAAAACAACATATATTTAGCCAAGCTTATTTAAAACTATTTTAAAATTTTAGCTAACAAAATTATATATACAATTGTTTTTAAATTATTACCTTACCCAAAATTTAATGAATTATATATATATATCAATTATATATATATATATATATATCAATTATATATATATCAATTATATATTTTATTAATTAATACTATTCCCTTTAATAATAATTAATTAACATAACCATTATATTTATTTCTATATAATAATAAATTATTTATTAATGAAATTTATTTCATCAAATTATTTAAACAATTATTCTTGGGCCAAAAACTGACAATTATGGTTGCGTGACTCCAATGTGTGAATTCAGCCCTACTACTGGATGCATATTATAAATAAATATCTCTTTTTTGTTGATCTATGTGTACTTTCATGTTTTTCAAAGTAGATGATGCATGATGACAATAGCCATATAATAGGGCCTACCTTGTAATATTTTTTTAATGGGTGTAGCTCTTTTTTTAATGAATACGCGTTATAAATAAAGATCTCTTCTTTATTTGACTTTGTGTGTACTTTCATGTGTATATCTATTTTTGCTTCTTTGTTTTAGTTCTTTGATTGTTGCCTTATTGCTTGTGTTTGTAAGATATTTTAAACTTAGCTTAGTAGTTTGTCCAATTATTTAGTCGGGAAGATATCGATAAGCATACTGTCTACTCATGTGTACTCCCTAAGTGATTGGGGAACTTGTTATTTGATCACTTGTTCTTATTCACATAAGAACTTAGATTTATTTATGTAATTAACATGTTTAATTGCTAGGTGTATTTTTTTTGTTGTCGAGCCCCGTCATGGTGGGGCCAGTCCATTGGTAGGAGTGGGCAAGATCTTCTATGCCAAGCGCCATTATGGTTGGACCGCTCTATCGGTGGGAGCGGTCAGGTTCTTCTTTGTGAGCCTATCATGGTTAGACCACTCCGTAGGAAGGAGCAAGCAAGTTCTTCATGTGCCAAGCTACATCGTGGTGGGGCCAATCCAAGGAAGGGAGAGGGCAAGGTCTTCATATGTCAAGCCCCATCATGGTGGCTTTTGGATCAAGTGCATTAGTAGTGAGGTAAAAAGGAGAAATTTCAAAATACAATTCCTTTTATTAAATTTGCATGAGATCATATTTTGTGTTAACATTTATACTGTATTTGCACTAATTCATACTTAATGTTTATTAATAAAGCAGTTTGGTGTTTTAATTTCAATCCAAATTAATTTTATTAAAACTTTTATGTTTGTATATTATGATTTGGGTTTATTAAATATAATATTTGTTTTTATTTTATTTTATTTATTTAATTTTGTATTTTTATTTATACTATATTCGCATTCACAATGCAAACATTATAACATGGTATACTAAACTAGGGTAAATATAAATGAGTAGATGTCGTATGTGTACAACTAACCATTGGATCTATAGTAAATATATATAGTGTAATCTTAAGGGATGATAATAATGTCACATAAACACACATGCGCACGCGCGCGCACATACACACATACATATATATATATATATATGTATGTATGTATGTATGTATACATATATATACATATGTACATATATGCATTTATACATATATACATATATTTACATATATATGTGTGCATATATATATATAAATAAGTATTATTTTATTTGGCCATCAATACATTTTCTATATATATATATATATATGTATATAATATTATTATTGTCAACAAAGATATAAATATATAATTTTGTTTTCGAATTAAATTCAAATATTCAAACCATGGGTATATGCATATGTATATATATAATAAATTTTGATATATATATATATGTATGTATGTATATATAATTTTAAATTTAATTTTAAATCATTTTTGACCTTTCCAAAATTAAATTCTTTAATTTATAAAGCCATGAGAAAATAAATCAAATTTTTAAAAAATTACGCGCCATGAATATATATTTATATGTATGTGTATATTTGTATGTGTATTTATGTACAAATATATATATATATATATATATATATATGTATGTATATAACTCTGTTTGTGTGTGCGCGTGCGTATATGCCCGTGTGTGTTGGGCTAGAAGGTGGCACAATGACCCAATCGAATGGAAGATAGATGATTTATGTAGTAATAACAACAAAAAGAGTATGATACATAATTTTTTTTTGATGACCCACCTTTTTGGCTCTTGAGAGTGACACTTAATACATCCATGGTATTCATGTGTCCTCGCCAAGTATTTGAAAGATGAGTTATCATGGGGTAAAATATAAGAACAGAACAATAATCTCACAACAGAATGGTTAAATATAACATAAAATTAAGATAGTACATAAGGTTACACCCCAACATAGAGCTATCAGAGTTAAAACAAAAGTACTGCTATCAGTCTAGGTAGTTATAACAACCTTCTTAACTAACATCTCATAACAATGGAAATAAATAACAAGACAGATAAGGAGGCTCCTACTCGTCCACCATCTTCAAAAGAGCTCAAAGAAACCTGTCACTTTCGGACTAATCAAATATAAATGAGCACCTGAAAGTTTAGGGAAGATAAACAATTCGGGTCAGATAATAAGTCCAGTATGCGTAAATTCCAAAAAAAAGAACACACGAAATAACTAGTGAGACCACATCGCAAAAACGCAGAACGGGTTTTTCCCTCACAATGACCACATCCAAGTATAAAAGAATGGATACAAATAATTAATCATCGCGAAGTGCGTAAGTTGCTTCTTGATGTAATTAAGAAAGAATCAATCCAAAGATTTGAATCAAAATTAAGGAAAATAAATTTTTCCAACAATGACTAGGAGGGTGCGCCCTCCTTATTGAAAGTATACCTCTAGAAAAAATACTTGAGAACTACGATGTCTCTTGGAAACCTCCAAGCCAAACACCACCAACCTTACCGAGTATCCGAGTATTTCACATCTCCGTGTGCATACAATCGAAACCAATCTTAGTAAATGTGAAAATTCCCTAATAAGAGCAACCCCACATAGCTTGGCCCCCACTCGCTCTTTATTTCGTCATTTTCGACAAAGGATATCAATGCTCTAAATGAGCAATAATTAGTCTTAGATTGATGAAACAAAAACAAAAGGAAGAAGGGTATCGAAATCGATAGTCAAGATATCAACTATTGGGGATAAAAAATGATCATATATGGAAATTAAATCTTATACTCTTTCAATGCCTGGAAAATATCCGTATACTTATCTCATCGGTATAAGTATATTCACAAAACATTTAGGAGGATTTCATATTTCTAAAGCAGACTTAAATGGGTCAAAAACAATGTTCTACAAGAAGGGCGAATGTTTTCCATACCATCATAATTATAAAGATCATTTATGGTAATCAAATCTCCTACACTTGTCATGTTTTCGACATTCTCGACTTACTTTATACCTCGCCTAGAAACAAAGCCAGGTAAGTCAGGGCACTAGTTGCTCCTAGCCTTGCGTTGACAATTTTGTTCTAGATCTCACTAGTGGAGGATCAATCACTCATCGGCTTTTAGTGCCAAGTATAGGACTACTTACTTTCCATATATAACCCATTTAAATCATTATATAAATTTCAAAGCTCCTTCAAAATACTTTAAACCAAGATTTAAAACTTCCATTCAAATCGTAACTTAAACCCATCATCTTAAAGAGGAATACGAACATGAGAGGTGAAGCTCCCACTTAATCAGATGAGATAGCTAAAAGGGGTGTTATTTCCTTTTAACCAAAATGTCACTTAATGTCAATCCTAAGTTAAAAAGTGATGTAAGTTCCCTTTAACTAAATGTCTAGGTTATTGCTCATAAACTGGCCGAGCACAAATCAAACGACCAAACAAGAATAATAACAAGAATAATAACAAACTCATTATTATTTACAATTTATAATTAATATTTAACACAACATTTATTAAAATATGAATGAGTCAAATGAAAGAGATTAAGGTTACGGTCACTGTAAAATAATTAAATTAGACTCACAGAATAAGTTATTCCTACTAAACTATGAAAACAAGGAATATACTCATAAAATAAATTATACCCACTAAACAATAAAAGCAAGGAATATACTCAGAGAATAAGTTATATCTACTAAACTTTGAAAGCAAGGAATATACTCACAGAAAGTTATACCATTAAACTATAAAAGCAAGGAATATACTCACATCCTATTTGCTTTGCTGGAGACTTGGAACACTTCGCCTTTGATAATGAAATTTAGTTCTTTTCTTTAGTTTGTGAATAAATTAAAATGAGATATGGACTTGGCTATTTACAGGGAAAGAGAAGGGTACTTTAGTAATTTTCCATAGCTAACCTGATTCGACCAGATTTTGGTTCAATAGAAACCAAACTTATGGCTTAATTTGATTCAACCACATTTTGGTCCAATGGCAACCATCCGTGTGGAATATAATAATCATTTTGCTATTTCGTTTTATTAGGCAAGTAATTATACTATTCGGTTTTATTAGTCAAGGTTAATAATTCTTTCATGCTTTACTGGGTAAGTAATTATACTATTCTGTTTTATTAGGCAAGGTTAATAATTCTTTGTTGTTTTACTAGGAAAATTCTTTTCTTAAGTAATCATTCTTAGATGGTTTATTAGGAAAACTTATTCTTAAATAAATCGGTACCCCTGACCGCCTTATAACTCGAACTGTCTTTAAACTAACATTTTACGTTAGTTTTAAAAATCCATTCGACTATCCAAAATTTTATTTTAGATATAAAATCCATTATTTAATCATTTAAAAACATATTAACTATTCAAGTTCAAAGTGACTAAATTATAGGTCGTTACATCCTCCCCTCCTTAAAGGAAATTTCATCCTCGAAATTAATCAGATAAACTGTAGATATCAAAGAAATCCAAATGATATCATATACACCACACAAAGATACAAGGAAAGTGACCTCAACACAACTAGCGAGTATGCTAAAAAGAAACAGCAAAATACAAACAATAACTATATCAACTCGGGATAAGAATCCCTGATATAGTCCTTAGTTTCCTAAGTACAATCTCTAACATCTCCACTCCACTAAACCTTAACAAGATTCACAACCTTCTCCCTTAATCGCTTTATATCACGATCGACAATACGAATAGGCCGTCTTAGAATGATTAGGCTGGGATGAACCTCCAAATCAACTTGTTGTCCCGGTTATACTATCATCGAAGGGTCGCGTACATGTTTACGTAAATGAGATACGTGAAATATGTTGTGCACATATGATAGTCGATCCGGTAACTCCACTTTGTATGCAAGTTTACCAATCCGGTTCATTATGGGAAAATGGCCAATATATCGAGAGGAAAACTTCCCTGTCTTCCAATACCTCATGACACTTCCAAAGGAGAGATTTTTGCAAATACCAAGTCCCTGACTAAGAGCTCTAGACCCCTACGCCTTTGATCCGCATAACACTTTTGTCGATCTTGCACTTCCTTCATCTTTCTTCTAATATCATCTACCTTCTCATTGGCTTCTAAGACTACGTCGGGTTCAAGAACAAGCCTATCTTCAGATTCAACCCAACACGAAGGAGAATGACAAGGACGACCATATAGAGCTTCAAAAGGGGAAATACCAATGCTTGCTCGATAGCTGTTGTTATAAGTGAATTTGACTAAGGGTAAATAATCTTTCCAAGAACTCCTGAAGTCTACAATGCATGCTCGCAATAAATTTTCCAAGATCCAGTTCACTCTCTAACAATACGGGCTTAACTTCTAGGTTGGCAACCATTGCCACATTCGTACTCAGTGCATCAGCAACGGCATTAGCTTTTCCAGGGGTATAAAGAACCTCCAGATCATAAGAAGTGAGAAACTCTAGCCACCTCTGCTGCCTCAAATTCAAATCTCTCCGGGAAAAAAGGTGTTTTAAGGATTTGTGGTCCGTGTATAACTCGAACCTCTCACCCCAAAGATAATACCTCCACATCTTCAGTGCAAAGACAACAGCCAAAATCTTCAAATCATGCGTAGCATAAATTTTCTCAAGCGGCTTTAGCTGTCGACTCGCATAGGAAATAACTTTCCCATGCTGCATACAAACTGCTCCTAATCCGGTTCCACAAGCATCTGTATACATGGTTAAACCTTCGCTCTCATGTGGAATGGTTAAAACAGGAGCGCTAGTCAACTTCTCTTTCAATTCATCGAATGCTTGATCACATTTAGAAGTCCAAACGAACTTAACATCTTTCTTTGTTAACTTCGTCGGGTGAGAAGCAATCTTTGAGAAGTCCTTCATAAACCTACGGTAAAAACCAGCCAATCCCAAGAAACTTCTAACTTCCATCGCACTTTCGGGCTTCTTCCAATCTTGAGCCGCAACAACTTTAGTTGGGTACACCGATATGCCTTCTTTCGAAATAACATGCCCAAGAAACCCAACTTCGGATTTCCAAAAATGGCATATGAAAAGCTTAGCCTTCAACGCATGGCTCCTTAAGGTATCAAGCATGACACATGAATGATATTTGTGTTCCTCCTCTATCTTTGAATAGATAAGGATGTCACTAATAAAGACGAGAAGAAATTTATTGAGAATATCTCGAAATACTCGATTCATTAAGTCCACAAAAAAACGGGTGCATTAGTTAATCCAAACAGCATAACTAAGCACTCGTAGAAATTTTCTAAAGTCCGAAAAGCAGTTAAGGGAACACTCTCTTCTGCCGCTCTTAATTGGTTTAACCGATAGTAAGATGCAGTCGAGAAAATATCCGAGCACAATGGGGTTGGTCAAACATATCGTCGATCCTTGGAAAAGGATATTTATTCTTGATAGTCCTTTTGTTCAATTCCCGATAGTTAATCAAAACCTTAAATAACCGTCCGCCTTTGTGACAAAGACGACTGGCGATCCCCAACTCGAGGTACTATATAGGATCAAGCCCTTTTTCAACAAATCATAAGTCTGCCTTTCTAACTCCCTCTTCTTTTTCGGATCCATCCTTCGTAAGGGTTGTAAAATAGGTTTAATTCTCGAAGCCAAATCAATACGGAACTCGACTTCATGGTGAGGAAGTAAACCTTGCACCTCATCAAAAATATCTATGAAATCAAGAACAACCGGCACATCTCCTAGCTCCACTTTAGCCACTTCAAGTGAATAAAGAAAACTGCTCATTAACTTCTTAGGCTTTCACAACTAATATCAACACCAACTTCTCCAACATCACTAAATCTGATGAGCCTTCTACCACAGTCCAAGATATCTTTAAACTATGATAACCAATCCATTCCCAGTAACACTCCAAAACACATAAACCCAAGAAAAAAGAAGTCAAAAGGAAAGAGATGATTTCGAAAAGAAATAGGTACATTTAGACACACAGTGTCATGATTTGTCGGACCTCTAATTGGGTTGGACACACAAAGAGGATTACTTATGATGACATATTTAAGTTTTAGTTTTTCCATTAGATCATAAGAAATAAAACTATGTGAAGCTCATGTATCAGATAACACCCTTACAAGAATATCATAGATGGATAATGTACCTTGCAACACTTACTTCCTATTTTTATCTGAAGAAGTGGATGGTATCTCTTCAATGGTAATAATCTATCCTTGAGATCCCTTTTTAGGAAAAGGTCACTCATTCTTCATATATCCTGGCTAGCCGCATTTAAAACATGTGGCAATTGGGTAATGATTTGCAAAGTGTCCCCTTTTTTGCACTTGAAACAAAGAATGTTGGTCAGGTTAGTCTGCTTCTTCTGTGTTGGAGCACCATCTTTGGGTTTCTTCCCTGCCCCTTCTTCTTTCCCTTAAACTTACCCTTGAAGTTTGGCTTTCCTTCAACTGGTATAACTGATAAAGGCTTGGCACTTACTACTAGTACTACACTCTTCTAGACTCCTTCCTTAATATCAAGAGCCTCAAACCTCAAAGCCATGCTAATAATGTTGGTGAACATACCCATAAGATGATTGATCATTTCACGGTGGAACTCTGGTCACATTCCATTCACAAACATCTCATTTTTCTCAAGCGATGTGTCTATCAATCCAAGTCCAAAACGGGACAAAGCATTGAACTTATACTCATACTGCGAGATAGTCATATCACCCTGCTTTAAGTCAATGAAACTTCTAAATAACTGAGTTCTTCTGGCTACTGGAATAAACCGTGCTTCAAAAACTTCCTTGAACTGGGCCCAAGAAAAGTCCTCCTTTGGAGTAAAAGCTGTTTCTGAATCCCACCAACCCATCGTCGACTTTTGAAGTTGTCGCGATGCCAACAGCCGCTTCTCCACTCCTCCAACCGAAGATCTCTAGATATTCTTTCACAAGTATGAAGCCACATCTGCACTCTAAGAATATCTTCAGTCCCATAGAATAGTTTCCCACCCAAAGTGGTAAAATTCTTACACAAAGAAGTAAAGTTCATAGGGGTTTGAACTTGCACTACCATTTCCTCTACCGGATCTACTGCTGACATAGTAGCATTTCTAGGTACCCTATCATTGGTAACCGTGCTAGCTACAGATCCTCTTCTTCCTCCTCTTCTTGTATTCATTTTCTATTATATGAACAAATAACAAGTATCTTTAGAATACAAAAGCAGGATTAAAATTGTTTAAGGAAATAACACCAAAGGATCTAAAACGAGACTTTAGAGGATAAATAATATTATTTTAAAAATTACAAATACGCTCTCTCATGATTAACTCATTCTAGGGCATCCCTTACCCTATCTGTAATGAGTTGTACCCCAATCAGGCTAAAATGTTCGCTCAACCAAAGCTCTGATACCAACTGTGATGACCCACCTTTCTGGCCTGTGAGAATGACACTTAATACATCCATGGTGTTTATGTGCCATTGCCAAGTATCCGAAAGACAAGTTGTCATGGGTTAAAATATAAGAACAGAACAATAATCTCACTATGGAACAGTTAAAATTAAGACAGTACATAAGGTTATTCCCGAGCATAGAGTTATCAAAGCTACAGCAAAAGTACTACTATCGGTCTAGGTAGTTATAGCAACCTTCTTTTAAATATACATACATAGAACCAACATCTCATAATAGCAGAAATAAATAGCTAGATAGATAAAGAGCATCCTGCTCGTCCACCATCTTCAAAAGAGCCCAAAGAAACTTGTCATTTTTGGACTACTTTAATATAAATGAGTAACCGAAATTTTAGGAAAAACAAATAATTCGGGTCAGATAATAATTCTAGCATGAGTAAACTCCAAAAAATAGAACATACAAAATAAATGGTGAGACCACGTCACAAAAACACAGAACGGTTTTTTCCCCCATAAGGACAACATCCAATTACAAAAGAATGGAGACAAATAATTAAACATCGCGAAGAGCGTAAGATGCTTCCCGATGCAATTAAGAAAGAATCAATCCAAAGATCTGTATCAAAAAATAAGGAAAAGGAATTTTTCGAACAATGATTAGGAGGATGCGCCCCACTTATTGAAAGTATACCTCTAGAAAATATACTTAAGAACTGCAATGGCTCTCCGAAACCTTAAAGCCAGACCTTGTCAACCTTAACGAGTATTTCACATCTCCGTGCGCATACAACCGAAACCAATCTAGAGTAGATGTGACAATACCTTAATATTGCAACCCCATATAGCTTTTCCAGTACTCGCACTGTATTTAGTCATTTTCGAAAAAGGATATCAATGCTCTAAATGAGCAACAAACCATCTTAGATTAACGATACAAAAACAAAAGGAAGAAGGGTATCGAAATAGATAGTCAAGATATCAACGATCGAGGATAACAAAACGATCGTATATGGAAATTAAATCTTATACTCTTTTATTGCTTGGAAAATATCCATATACTTATCTCATCGGTATAAGTATATTGGCAAAATATTTAGGAGGATTTCATATTTCAAAAGCACTTAAATGGATCAAAAACAATTGTCTACAAGAAGGGTGAATGTTTTTCGTACCATCATAATTATAAAGATCATTTATGGAAATCAAATCTCCTACACTTGTCATGTTTTCGATATTCTCGACTCACTTTATCCCTCGCCCTCAAACAAAGCCAGGTAAGTCAAGGCACTAGTTGCTCCTAGCCTTGCCTAGACACTTCGGTTCTAGATCTCATAGATAGAGGTTCAATCTACTCATCGGCTTATAGTGCCAAATATAGGACTACTTACTTTCCATAAATAACCCATTTAAATTATTATATAAATTTCAAAGCTCCTTTAAATACTTTAAACCAAGATTTAAAATTTCCATTTAAATCATAACTTAATCCCATCATCTTTAAAGGAGAATACTACCAAGAGGGGTGAAGCTCCCTCATAATCAAATGAGATAGCTAAAAGGGGTGTTATTTCCTTTTAACAAAAAAGTCACTGAATGTCAATCCTATGTTAAAAGGTGTTGTAAGTTCCCTTTAAATAAACATCTAGGTTATTGCTCATAAATTGGCCGAGCACAAATCAAATGACCAAACAAGAATAATAACAGACCCATTATTATTAACAATTTATAATTAATGGTTAACACAACATTTATTAAAATGTGAATGAGTCTAAGTAAAAAGATTAAGATTACATTCACTGTAAATTAATTAAATTATACTCACAGAATAAGTTATAGCCACTAAACTACGAAAATAAGGAATATACTCATAGAATAAGTTATATCCACTAAACCATGAAAGCAAGGAATATACTCACAGAATAAGTTATACCCACTAAACTATGAAAGTAAGGAATATACTCACATCCTATTTGCTTTGCTGGAGACTTAGAATACTTCGCCTTTGATAATGAAATTTAGTTCTTTTCTTTAGTTTTTGAATAAATTAAAATGAGATATGGACTTGGCTATTTATAGGTGAAGAGAAGGGTACTTTAGTAATTTCCCATAGTCTAACCCGATTCAACCTGATTTTGGTCCAATAGAAACCAGCCTTATGGCCTAACTTGACTCGACCACATTTTGGTCCAATGGCAACCATCCGCATGGAATATAATAATCATTATGCTATTTTGTTTTATTAGGCAAGTAATTATACTATTATATTTTGTTAGTCAAGGTTAATAATTCTTTCTTGTTTTACTAGGCAAGTAATTATACTATTCTGTTTTATTAGGCAAGGTTAATAATTCTTTCTTATTTTACTAGGCAAATTCTTTTCTTAAGTAATCATTCTCATTTGGTTTATTAGGAAAACTTATTCTTAAATAAATTGGTACCCCTAACCGCCTTATTACTCAAACCGTCTTTAAACTAACATTTTACATCAGTTTTAAAAATCCATTCGACATAATTTATCCAAAATTTTTATTTTAGATACAAAAATCATTATTTAATAATTTAAAAATATATTAACTATTCAAGTTCAAAGTGATTAAATTATGGGTCGCTACATTTTTATAGTAGTTTGGAGAATTCTATGGCCTACATCCACTTTAATCTTATTGTGGATTGTTTTGGCATGAGTAAAAAGGCTTTACAATTCGTTTTCAAGTCTAAAACGAAAAATTATAGCCTTTAGGTGACAAGATCCAAGCAGAGATAGAAGATGAAGAAGAGAATAGCAAAAATCCTCTAATAATTACTCAGGCTTCTACGTCTACTCCATCTAGAGCTAGATGTTCGATTACAGCTGAACTCCAAAGACAACTTGTTCCACTGGTGCCACTCCAAAACCAGCCTCCTCCATTGAATAAGAAATATAGGTTAAGAATGATAAATGACCCTCCAGATAAAACACCATCTTTATTAACCGTAGAGCAATTTCGAACGATCTGCTGTCGTCATGCAATTCCAAACAGTGATGTACTTCTTAAAATGCTCGATCAATGAGCTCACAAACCTCTTCAGTGGTACACTGCTTGTAATAAGTACATGTGCATGAATGGATTCTGTGATGACCTGGAATTTTGGACAATATAATTTAATAATCTATTTTAAAAATTAAATTAAATTGATAATTGTCTTTTATAGTTTTAATTAAAATTGGCAATTTATACTTTTATAAGCAAATAAATATTTGAATTGATAAATTTTACCTTTTAAAAGATAACAAAATATTTTCTATTGATAATTGTATATATTGTAAATAAAAAAGCTTTAGTTGAAATTAATAAATAAAATCATGTTTTCAAATACTAAATATATTTGGCAATTTGGAAATCTTAATTAATTCAAAATAAAAGTTTTCTAAGCTATATAAAAAAGATAATCTCTTTTATAAATCATTTAAAATTTTCAAATTTGTTGTTTTCAAACAATATTAATAATGTAATTAGATATAAATAGATTTTAATAAAAGCAGAATAGTTATTTCAAAGCTAAATATGAAGTTATATATGTATGTATATATATATATATACAACTTGGATTTTTTGGATTTTAGAATTTAATTTGAATTTGAAGTTTTGAAATTCAAAAGATAGATATTTAAAATATTTTGGATTTTAAAGATATTCGTATAAGCTTTTATTTGTATATTTATATGTATGTATGTATAATTTGTTTTATTTTATTTTCCCTAAAAAGTAATTTATATATATATATATATATATAGGTATTTGTAAATTTATAAATTAAGTAAAAATGTTTTTTTAACATTTAAAATAAAAAGAAAATACTTAATGACAAGTGTTAACATATTAAGGCTTTATTATAACATGTGTTAATAAATTAAATAGGGTGAATGACAAGTGTCATATTTTGTTTTTTATTTTTCTTTTATTTTAAAATAAATCATATAAACTTATAAAAATATGCTTTCTCACCTTCATTTTTTATCTTTCTAAAATCAAGAAATCTTCAACCTGCAATTTTCTCAAACAAAATCTGAAAATCAATTCTTCTCTAAAACCAAAAATCTTGTTTCAGTTCATCAACCTGAAATCAAATCTGCAAATCAAATACTCTCAGCGTGAAATTCATTTTCCACTTCAAAAACAATCAAATCTGTAATTTCATTTTCATAATCGAAAGCAAGTTAAAACGTCACAGCAACAAGTATTTTCTTTCTGTAGCATGCAGTTTTCAAAAGGAAAAGACAAAGTAGCAACTCATTTTTTTTTTAAAGTTCAAGTTGTTTCAAAACAAAAGTGCTCTGTTCATTTTAGCAGGTGAGTAACATCACATTTTAAAATTTTAAGTATATAAATCTGGTTGCTTGATTATCTATGGAGTTAAGTATGATTGCATATGTATTTATAGTACATTGCTGTGTATATTTGAATGTATGGATGAGTTTACATGTTTGTTTCACCTGAGACCTATCTGTTTCTAGTTCAAGCTCAAGTTTTGATCAAAATTCTTTTTCTCTCGATCTAATTGCTGTTAAGACTTAGGATTTGAATAAAATTTGTTTGTTGTATGATAGAGTAAAGTTAAAAAAATTATTTAAGTTAAAATAATTTTGTATTGACTTTGGGAATCAAGAACAACAGAGAAAATTTAAAATAAGTGTAAATTCGAACTTTGTAATTCATTGATTCAGGCTTATAAACTAATTACTTAATCAAAAACTTGATTTTTAAAAGAAGAATCAAAACATTTAGTTGGGTTTTGAGTTTGCATTGCTGGATTGATCAAAAAATAGAAATCTGGTGGTTTCTAATGATCTCAGAGGTCTGGAGGGTCAGGGTTTTCTCTGGTGATGCACTGATGATCGTAGAGTAGAGGGAAAGTATTAGATGGTTATGCAAGTGATCGTGGTGGCGGCGGCGATCTCATTTAGTCTGCAACCCTTGTTTTGATAGGTTGGACAATTTTGATCGGCGCGACGTCTCTGGTGGATCGAGTGCCACCAATCTTTGGGAAATGGAAGCAGGTGAGTTGACGAAGGCTTGGCCAAAATTTCAGACTCTACGGTGGTCGGAGGATCGAAATTTTAATTGTTCCAGGTTATAGTTCAGTTCCAGAATTGTGCTAGGAAGCTCGATTTTGATTTCAAGCTGCTTCTGGTGATCTAATGATCGGAGTAGGATGCACGGGTGTTATCTGATGTGAGGGAGACTTTGGTGATGGCTGGAGTTGATCGGGGCCACCGTGCATGTGCACGGTGCATTTGTTTTTCTGGTGAAGTCTGTGTTGCAGAGGATTGGTTACTCGAGTTTTCCTCGATTAATTCGAGTATTTACTCGAAGATTTTTAGTTTTGGACTCAAAGTTTTAAGTGAGGAGCTCGGGTCACTTAAATTTTTACAGGTTTTAGAAACCTGTTAGTTTTTAAATTTCAAACTGAATTTGAAAATTGAAAGCCAAATTTAAACAAATTTTTAAATCAAAGTTAAGTTTGGATTCAAGTTTTACTTTGTATCCTAGTTTTGAAATAAGATAAAATTTTATCAAATTAAAATGTTATAACGAATTTAAAATGTTTAAGGTATATTTTAAAATGGTTTGAATTTAAAATGAATTTGGTTTAATTTTTTTTTAAATTTCTTTTATAAGACAAGTATTTCTTAAACATGTAATTTAAAAGGTTTTTTAATTATTTTTAAACTTTGTTAAAGTTAAATATGTATTCATTTTGAATCTTAATTTGAAATGGAATTTAAAAGTGAATTCAAAAGTATAATGTTTTCAAATGCATTTGTATATGATAATTAAGTCATTAATAAGAAAAATGTTTTATCCTAAAGGTTAACTAAGATTTAATAATTTAGGATATTTAAATTATAAAGGTAATTAAAGAATAATAAATTAATTTAATTTATTGATGATCTGGATTAATAAATTTAGTAATTAAGGGTTTAAATAAATTAATTAAGGTTTAAGTTTATTATTTAAGGAGTAATTAATTTGTTATTAAGAATCATTAATTAGATAAGTATAGAATGTTAATTAATGATTAGAAATTAATTAATCAATTAACTAAATAATTAGAGATTAATTAATTGGTTATTAAAGATAAATTAATTTGTAATTAATAGTGATTAATCTAAGTTTAATTACTTAGGAGAAGTAATTAAAGAATTGTTAATAGTTAATGAAGATCATTAGCTAAGGATTATTAAATAATTAATTAATGTGATTAATTTTAATAATTAATTATAAATAATCATTTGTGAAATTGTTTAAGTAAAATTACTTAATGAAAGTAATTAAGGAATTAATTACTCATTGTAATTAATTAAGTTTAATGTAGTTAGTTTAAGTTAATTAATTAAGTTTAATTAATTTAAGATAATCACTGGATGATTTGGTAAGTATAATTACTTAGTGTACTTTATAAAGAATAATTACTTAATGAATTAATTAAGATGGGTAATTACTTGATGTAATTAAATGAAGTATGGAAATAGTTTAGGTTAATTATTTTTTGTAATTAATTGAAGGATAATTAGGTAATGGAAGAGATTTGGGATTAATTACTTTGTGTAATTAATATGAATGATAATTACTTAGTGCAAGTAATTAATAATTAATTACTTAGTGTAATTAATTTAAGAATTGATTAATAATGTTATTTGAAGATAAGTAAGTGATGTAAATAATTAAGGATAATTAATTACTGAATGGGATTAATCAAGGGTGATTAATAAAAATAATTAATTAAAGATTAATTATTAAATGTAATTAATTAAGGAGTAATTAATTTATTTAATGAAATAATTATGGGTAATTAATTACTGAATGTGATTAATCAAGAGTGATTAATAAATGTGGTTTAATTAAAGATAAATTGCTTAATGTAATTAATTTAAATAGAGTAATTAATAATTAAAGAAGTAATTAGGGATCATTAATTAATATAATTAATGATGTAATTAAGGGTTGATTAATTAAGATTAATTAATCAATGATAAGTGATTATAGAGTAATCAATTAATGTACTTAATTAAGGATGGATGTAATTAATTATAGTTAATTAGTTAATGATGTAATTAGAGGTTAATTACTGTATTTGGTTAAGAATAATTAATTTGTAAAATTAATTAAACGCTAATTACTTTACGTAATTAAAGGATAATTAATCAAGGATGATTAATTAAGATGAATGATTAGATGGTGATTAATTAATTGATTTGTAATTAATTATGATTATGTAAGCAAGATTTATGTAATGCAAGTAATTAATTTAATTTATTTTAAATTAATTAGAGATGCAAGTAATTAATTTAATTCATTTTAAATTAATTAGAAATAGTGTGATTAATTAATCCTTGCTTATGTATAGATGGATGATATTGATTGCCTTGAATGGTTTGAGATCTCATATATAAGATAAGTGATGTTGTGTGATATGGATGCTTTGGTTGAAGTATGATGATAATATGAATTATCTATTGATGATGATAATATGGATTATCTACTTGTGATGATGTGAATTATCTATCTGTGTGTATATAGATAATGAATTGAATTGTTTTAAACTTTAAAACAACTTGGACCTAAAAGATGACGTTTTGAATTTCGATAAGACCGGGATTGGGTTTCCAGAATTGGATATCCGAAAACCACATCGATCCAAATTAACGATAGGTCATGAATCTCAGGTGAAGATAAAGATTCAAAGTGCAAGGGTTATCGTCGTTAACTCTTAGGGTGATTCCAAAATGAGTGTAACGAGATAATGCCTTCGGTTTCATTCGAACCCGGAACGAACTTGTATGGATTGAATGTTTTCAGAACATCGTCAGGTGGACGATGAGCATTCTAAGAGATGTGTTCTTTAAAGGTAATTATAGCCTCATGCCTCATCAACCGGGAATGGCTAAAACAGGGGAGGTGCACCAAGGTTAAGTGGGTAGCACCCAAGTATGATAAAGATTTTCCCTGTCTAGAAGTCCCTTTTTATTCGGCTGTGTGAGCAGTTGGAAAGCGCGCCAACTGCGGGGTTGTCTTGTTCGGGACTATCAATGAAGGGATGATTCCAGCCTTGTGTTGCAGGGGATCGGGAGTAAACCTCGGTACGTGATCTAGGCCCTGTACTGTGATGGACGGTACCCCATTAGCCCTGCCATTGACGGAAACTCATTCTTCCTACGTGCCTTACGGTTTTGACTGTATTACCCACTTTGTGGCTAGTATGCTGGAATTTAATCATGTAACAATTTCTTCTATTTCTTATTTATTTGAAAACCCTAGACCCTATTATAATATCACTGGATTTCCTATCAAAAGTTTTGGTTGGGTCTTACGTGATATCTTTTGTTTTCAAAGGTTTTTGAAAGTTTAGCAACTTTAACCCGTTTACTCACACCAGACCCATGTTTGAGCCAAGTGTTTATTTCTGTTTTATTAAACTCTTGGGTACTCAAATTTTTACGAGTAGCAAAGGGATTCATGTTAACTTTGACAAATTCCGAAGGAGATTTGGAGCAGGAGGCTTCGACGCGTAGATATATAGTGTTCCGTTGTGCTAGTGTTTGTGTCTGTAGTTATGTGTTGTATATTGTATTGTAATGACTAGACAGGTGTTATAACTGTCTAGCCTGCGATGTATTAGCTGTATAACTCTGATGTATCTGATATTGTAAAATACATATGTGATTATTATAATTTATTCGTTCTACTATTGAGATTCTAATGTTGTTTCTTTCTTTCTTCTCTATCTTTTCTCTTTTCTATCCCTTTCTTTCTTATTAATGATGCGACATTCTGTGGAGAGAATTGCGGGTCGTTACAGTGGTATCAGAGCACTAGGTTGAGTGAATACCTAGGCTTTGGAGTGATTTCTTCCTTGAGAGAGCGTACTTGTAATTTTGATATATATATATATATATATATATATATATATATTTCTACCTATTTGATTGGATTACTTGTTCGGGTTTTCCAATATAAGTTGTAAAGGTAGATAGGGTAGTGGTGTGTGTAGCACGACTACCAATTGAAGGAGTCTGATTAGGGAGGTTTGAAGTGTATCTGCCGAGACTGTAGACCCAATACCCTCTCGAGTAAGTTTTGCTGTGGTGTAAGGATTTCACCAATTTCCGAGGAAAGACTTTTTGAGATTCGGAGTCCATCTTTGATGTGCAAATTTGGTTAAGTGAGAGTTTGGATTTGTCGATTGAGAAGAGGCAAGTCGAAGGAGGTGTGTCTGCATCGGTGAGGTAGCTAGATTCAGCAGGATGATTTGGCTTTGAGGTCTGAGTTTCTCGAAGAGCTTTGGATTAGGAAGACTTTGGCATCCGTGCCAGTTTTGTAGCTTGGATAGTTCTGTGCCTGCATGAAGGTTTTCCGGCTGAGCTGTTTTCAAGAGGTGGAGTTCAGAAGCAGCAGAGTGGATCCATTTCTTCGATGGATTGGCTAGATAAGCATAAGCTGTTCTGATTGGTAAAGAGAGAACAATTTCTTTGGATATTGGTTTGGATTGATCGCAAAAGTGACTTGCGATAGCTGAGTGTTCCCTTGGGTTATCAGAGATTTTTTGGATATCTTTAGGGAAGTCAGAGGTTTGCCTTAGTATATGGAGATTTAGTTTTCTCATCAACTAGGATTCCAGGATTGGTACCGACGGTTCAACTTAGTAGAAGGATGGTTTCTAGAGAGAGGGTTTGGTGAAGCAGCTCAGGATTTGGTGAAACTTCTGAGTTTTTTCTTTATGGATCTAATGAACCATATTTTCTGGGATGTGTTGTCCAGTTTGTGCTTGTGTTCGTCATCAGCATTTTCATCTATTCCAAATCAGAGTTGTGCAGGGGAAGCAGTTTGGGAGTGTTCTTGTTTTATCTTTTCCATATAAGGAGAAGTAAGATCAGTCTTCTGATGTTTGTGGAGTAGAGTTGTGTTCTTGATTTTGGTTGATCGTGAGAGGACCATTCTATTTGATTATTTTTGGTCCAGTTTGTTTTGAGAGGCATCAGCGAAGGTTAAGCTGATCAGGCAGGGTGAAGGTAGCTCAGGATTGTCAGAAGAGTTTTGTGGATAAGAACGGAGGAATTTGGATTCCGAAGTCGAAGATTTGAATTTGGATAAGTTTTCTCCGGTCAAAGGAGCTATAAGATTTGGGTAAGACTGGGAAGCTTGCTCCGAGGTATTGGATCTTTCTGTGTCTTGTGAGGATTAGTGATTTGGTCTACTGGGATTGAATTTCCAGTTTGGAAGACTGGAATTCAGTAAGTTTCACATATCTCTGAGGGAGTACGTGTATGATCCATCTCTAGTTGTAGAACCAACTGTTCAGGAGGATTTGGTTGTTAAGTCAGACTTGTCGGTGGTCTGATATCATGTTTAGTTGTAAATATAGATGAGTAGGAGCTCTATAGCTTAGTAGTATAGATTGTTTGGATTCTGTAGAGCTAGTATCCCGGTATGTATACCTGGGAAACTCTAGGAAGTTCTATCTAGAATTTTGTCTCGATAGTTAGATTTATTTGATTGAGTAAATTGTTTGTTATGGTTGTTAGCATACGATCGATAATATATGATTGTGATTTAAATTAAAATCTTTAACGGGTTATTAAATTACCTATGCTTTTAAATTTCAGGGACGAAATTCTTTTAAGGGGAAAGGAATGTGATGACGCGGAATTTTGGGCAATATCAATTTAATAATATGTTTTCAAAATCAAATTGTTTTGATAGTTGTCTTTTATAATTTTAATTTAAATTGGGAATTTATTCTTTTATAAGCAAATAAATATTTGAATTGATAAATTTTACCTTTTAAAAGATAATAAAATATTTTCTATTGATAATTGTATATATTGTAACTAGAAAAGCTTAGGTTGAAATTAATAAATAAAATCATGTTTTCAAATTCTAAACATATTGGTAATTTTAAAATCTTGATTAATATAAAATAAAACTTATCTAAGCTATTTAAAAAAAAGATAATCTTTATAAATTATTTAAAATTTTCAAATTTGTTATTTTCAAACAATATTAATAATGTGATTAGATATAAATAGATTTTAATAAAAATAGAATAGTTATTTCAAAGCTAAATATGAAGTTATATATGTGTATATATACAACTTGATTTTTTTTGGATTTTAGAATTTAATTTGAATTTGAATTTAAATTTTTGAAATTCAAAAATAGATATTTAAAATATGTTGGATTTTAAAGATATTTGCATATGCTTTTATTTGTGTATGTATAATTTGTTTTATTTTATTTCCCTAAAAGTAATTTATATATATATAAATAAGTATTTGTAAATTTATAAATTAAGTAAAAAAGTTTTTCTTAACATTTAAAATAAAAATAAAATACTTAGTTACAAGTGTTAACGTATTGAGGCTTCATTATAACACGTGTTAAGAAATTAAATAGGGTGAATGACAAGTATCATATTTCTTTTATTTTAAAATAAATCACTTTAACTTATAAAAACATGCTTTCTCACCTTCATTCTTTATCTTTCTAAAATCAAGAAATCTTCAACCTACAATTTTCTCAAACAAAATCTAAAAATCAGTTCTTCTCTAAAACCAGAAATCTTGTATCAATTCATCAACCTGAAATCAAATCTGCAAATCAAATACTATCAGCCTGAAATTCATTTTCCACTTCAAAAACAAACAAATCTGTAATCTCATTTTCATAATCAAAAGCAAGTTCAAACGTCACAACAACAAGTATTTTCCAGTTTCAGTAGCATGCTGTTTTCAAAAACAAAAGACAAAGTAGCAACTCAATTTTTTTTTTAAAAGTTCAAGCTGTTTCAAAACTGAAGTGATCTATTCATTATAGCAGGTGAGTAACATCACATTTTAAAATTTTAAGTATATAAATCTGGTTGCTTGGTTATCTATTGAAATAAGTATGATTGCATGTATATTGATAGTGCATTGCTGTGTATATATGAATGAATGGATGAGTTTGCATGTCTGTTTCACCTGAGACCTATCTGTTTCCAGTTCAAGCTCAAATTTTGGTCAAAATTCTTTTTCTCTTGATCTGATTGCTGTTAAGACTTAGAATTTGAATAAAATTTGTTTTTAATATGATAGAGTAAAGTTTAAAATTTTAGTTAAGTTAAAATAATTTTGTATTGACTCTGGGAATCAAGAACAACAGAGCAAATTTAAAATAAGTCTAAATTCAAACTTTGTAATTCATTGATTCAGGCTTATAAACTAATTACTTAATTAAAAACTTTATTTTTAAAAGAAGAATCAAAACATTTAGTTGGGTTTTGAGTTTGCATTGCTGGATTGATCAGAAAATAGACATCTAGTGGTTTTTGATGATCTCAGAGGTCTGGAGTAAGGATGGCAATGGGGCGGGTCTAGGGTCCAAACCCGGTCGACCCGCCCCTGTTTGGCCCGTCCAGACCCGCCCCATTGGGTGATTGGGGTGGGTAGACCCGTGACCCGTTCTTGAGTGCTCCGGGTCTAGGGTCGGGTCGGGACTCGGTTGACCCGCCCCAACCCGACCCGCCCCAACCCAACCCGCACTATTAACATCTCATGAAACTGCTTTATTAATATAATGATTTATTAATCTTCTTATATATAGGTAATTCTAGCATGGATAATAAAATGTTCCAATAAATAATCTATATAAAAATTAGAGTATTAAGTTGCGTCATTGATAATTATACAATAACATATGTATATATTTTCTAAATTGTTACTGTACACATCATTTTTACTAACTTTCCTTAGACATGTTTTTATTTGTATTTCATGTACTATTTGGTGATAACAAGTATAAACAAATAAATATATGTAAGTTGGTACACAATTTTGAATCAATACATGAGACTCATCGGGTCTTGGCGCGGGTCGGGTCTACCCTGATCCGTACGGGTCTCGGGTACGGAGCAAAATTCCAGACCCGCACTGGGTCTACGGGGCGGGTCTGGGGCGAGGTCTAAAAAATCCGGGTCAGGTATGGGGCACTAAAAACCCGCCCCAACCCGCTCCATTGCCATTCCTAGTCTGGAGGGTCAGGGTTTTCTCTGGTGATGCAGTGATGATCGGAGAGTAGAGGGAAAATATTAGATGGTTGTGCAAGTGACCGTGGTGGCGGCGATGATCTCATTTAGTCTGTAACCCTAGTTTGGATAGGTTGGACACTTTTGATCGGCGTAACGTCTCTGGTGGATTGAGTGCCACCAGTCTTTGGGAAATGGAAGTAGGTGAGTTAATGAAGGCTTGGCCAGAATTTCATACTCTACGGTGGTCGGAGGATCGAGATTTCGATTGTTCCAGGTTTTAGTTTAGTTCCAGAATTGTGCTGGGAAGCTCGATTTTGATTTCGAGCTGCTTCTAGTGATCTGATGATCGGAGTAGGATGCGTGGGTGTTAGCTGATGTGAGGAGACTTTGGTGATGGCCGGAGTTGATCGGGGCCACCGTGCATGTGCACGGTGCATTTGTTTTTCTGGTGAAGTCTGTGTTGCAGGGGATTGGTTACTGAGTTTTCCTCGAAGATTTTTAGTTTTGGACTCGAAGGCTTTAGTGAGGAGCTTGAGTCACTTGAATTTTTATAGGCTTTAGAAACCTGTCAGTTTTTAAATTTCAAATTGTATTTGAAAATTGAAAGCCAGATTTAAACAAAGTTTTAAATCAAAGTTAAGTTTGGATTCAAGTTTTACTTTGTATCCAAGTTTTGAAATAAAATAAAGTTTTATCAAATTAAAATGTTTTAACGAATTTAAAATGTTTAAGGTATATTTTAAAATGGTTTGAATTTAAAATGAATTTGATTTATTATTTTTAATTTTGTTTATAAGACAAGTATTTCTTTAACATGTAATTTAAAAGGTTTTTAAATTGTTTTTAAACTTTGTTAAAGTTAAATATGTATTCATTTTGAATCTTAATTTGAAATGGAATTTAAAAGTGAATTCAAAAGTATAATGTTTTCAAATGCATTTGTAAATGATAATTAAGTCACTAATAAGAAAAATGTTTTATCCTAAAGGTTAATTAGGAATTAATAATTTAGGATAATTAAATTATTAAGGTAATTAAAGAATAATAAATTAATTTAATTTATTAATAATTTGGATTAATAAATTTAGTAATTAAGGGTTTAAATAAATTAATTATGGTTTAAGTTAATTATTTAAGGAGTAATTAATTTTAATTAAGAATCATTAATTAGATAAGTATAGAATATTAATTAATGATTAGAAATTAATTAATCAATTAATCAAATAATTAGAGATTAATTAATTGGTTATTAAGGATAAATTAATTTGTAATTAATAATGATTAATCTAATTTAATTACTTAGGAGAAGTAATTAAAGAATTGTTAATAGTTAATGAAGATCGTTAACAAAGGATTATTAAATAAATAATTAATGTGATCAATTTTAATAATTAATTTTATTAATTAATTATAAATAATCATTTGTTAAATTTTTTAAGTAAAATTACTTAATGAAAGTAATTAAGGAATTAATTACTCATTGTAATTAATTAAGTTTAATGTGATTAGTTTAAGTTAATTAATTAAGTTTAATTAATTTAAGATAATCACTAGATGATTTGGTAAGTATAATTACTTAGTGTAATTTATAAAGAATAATTACTTAGTGAAGTAATTAAGATGGGTAATTACTGGATGTAATTAAATGAAGAATGGAAATAGTTTAGGTTAATTACTTTGTGTAATTAATTGAAGGATAATTAGGTAATGGAAGAGATTTGGGATTAATTACTTTGTGTAATTAATATGAAGGATAATTACTTAGTGCAAGTAATTAATAATTAATTTCTTAGTGTAATTAATTTAAGAATTGATTAATAATGTTATTTGAACATAATTAAGTGATGTAATTAATTAAGGATAATTAATTACTGAATAGGATTAATCAAGGGTGATTAATAAAAAATAATTAGTTAAAGATTAATTATTAAATGTAATTAATTAAGGAGTAATTTATTTATTTAATGAAGTAATTAAGGGTAGTTAATTACTGAATGTGATTAATCAAGAGTGATTAATAAATGCGGTTTAATTAAAGATAAATTGCTTAATGTAATTAATTTAAATAGAGTAATTAATAATTAAAGAAGTAATTAGGGATCATTAATTAATATAATTAATGATGTAATTAAGGGTTGGTTAATTAATCAATGATAAGTGATTATAGAGTAATTAATTAATGTAATTAATTAAGGATGAATGTAATTAATTATAGTTAATTGGTTAATGATGTAATTAAAGGTTAATTACTGTATTTGGTTAAGAATAATTAATTTGTAAAATTAATTAAAGGCTAATTACTTTACGTAATTAAAGGATAATTAATCAAGGATGATTAATTAAGATGAATGATTAGATGGTGATTAATTAATTGATTTGTAATTAATTAATGATTATGTAAGCAAGATTTATGTAATGCAAGTAATTAATTTAATTTATTTTAAATTAATTAGGGATGCAAGTAATTAATTTAATTCATTTTAAATTAATTAGAAATAGTGTGATTAATTAATCCTTGCTTATGTATAGATGGATGATATTGATTGCCTTGAATGGTTTGAGATCTCAGATATAAGATAAGTGATGCTGTGTGATATGGATGCTTTGGTTGAAGTATGATGATAATGTGAATTATCTATTTATGATGATAATATGGATTATCTACTTGTGTGATGATGTGAATTATCTATTTGTGTGTATATAGATAATGAATTGAATTGTTTTAAACTTTAAAACAACTTGGACCTAAAAGATGGCGTTTTGGATTTCGAAAAGATCGGGATTGGGTTTCCAAAATTGGATATCCGAAAACCACATCGATCCAAATTAATGATAGGTCGTGAATCTCAGGTGAATATGATGATTCAGAGTGCAAGGGCTATCATCGTTAACTTTAAGGGTGATTCCAAAACGAGTGTAACGAGATAATGCCTTCGGTTTCGTTCGAACTCGGAACGAACTTGTATGGATTGAATGCTTTTAGAATAACTCAGGTGGACGATGAGCATTCTAAGAGATGTGTTCTCTAAAGGTAATCGTAGCCTCAAGCCTCATCAACGGAGAATGGCTAAAACATGGGAGGTACAGCAAGGCTAAGTGGGTAGCACCCAAGTAGGACAAGATTTTCCCCTATCTAGAAGTCCCTTTTTATTCGGTTGTGTGGGCAGTTGGAAAGCGCGCCAATTGTGGGGTTGTCTTATTCGAGACTATCCAGTAAGAGATGGTTTTGGCCTTGTGTTGCAGGGGATTGGGAGTAATCCTCGGTATGGTGATCTAGGCCCCGTACTGTGACGGGCGCTACCCCAGTAGACCTGCCATTGATGGAAACCCATTCTTCCTACGTGCCCTTACGGTTTTGATTGCATTACCCACTTTGTGGCTAGTATGCTGAAATTTAATCATGTAACAATTTCAACTATTTCTTATTTATTTGAAAACCCTAGACCCTATTATAATATCACTAGATTTCTTATCAAATGTTTTGGTTAGCGTAAGTTAAAAACTTACTCGTGTTTATGTGTGCGGAGTCTTACGTGATACCTTTTGTTTTCAAAGGTTTTTGAAAGTTAAGCAACTTTAACCCATTTACTGACACTAAATCCATGTCTGACCCAAGTGTTTATTTTCTGTTTTATTAAACTCTTGGGTACTCAAATTTTTATGAGTAGCTAAGGGATTCAGGTTAACTTTGACGAATTCTGAAGGAGATTTGGAGCAGGCGGCTTCAGCGTGTAGATATATAGTGTTCCGCTGTGCTAGTATTTGTATCTATAGTTGTATTGTATATTGTATTGTAATGACTAGACATGTGTTATAATTGTCTAGCCTGTGATGTATTAGCTGTATAACTCTAATGTATCTGATATTGTAAAATACTTATGTGATTAATATAATTTATTCATTCCATTGTTGAGATTCTGATGTTGTTTCTTTCTTTCTTCTCTATTTTTCTCTTTCCTATCCCTTTCTTTCTAATTAATGATGCGACATTCTGTGGAGAGAATGGCGAGTCGTTACGGATTCATTCCACATTCCAGTGAATTTCTCAAAATCATTTTGCAAGAAATTGGGTTGGCTCCAACTCAACTGCACCCTAATGGATATGCCCTCCTCGATTCTAAAGTCCTATTTATAATCCAGCTTCAATGACCACCAACCTTTGTAGAGTTAATACACCCTCTAAACTTCAAAAAGAGAGCCCACTCACCTTCCTTATTGACCATCGAAGCTTGGTGCCGCTGCAAGGTCATCGAGGAACTCCATTACAAATGCTCATATTTCAAGAGCGAATACTTCATTGTCCATTGTCCCTTAGGCTTCAACTGACTCTGGTTGTCTAGAAGTAGGCTTCTTTCCTAATACTCATTTATAAAGTCGTAAGCAAATAAATCAATTTTTTATAAATTAGATGCCGTGAATATATAAATATATATATATATATATGTATGTATGTATGTATGTATGTATGTATTTGTGTGTGTATCTATATGTTTATGCATGTGTGCATTGGGCCAAAAAATGGCACAATGCCCCAATCGAGTAGAAGAGAGATAATCTACATAGTAACAATAACAAAAACAATAAGATGCATGAATTTTTATAGTGGCATGGCAAATTCTATTGCTTATTCTCACTTTAATCTTATTGTAGATTGTTTTGTCACGAGTACAAAGGCTTTACAATTCGTTTTCAATGTAAGTACAACAAAATTTTGCCTTTAGTTGAAAAGATCCAAGTGGAGATAGAAGACGAAGAAGAGAATGACAAAAGGTTCTCTCATAATTGCTCAGGCTTCTATGCCTACTCCATCCAGAGCTTAGTGTTCGATTACAGCGGAACTCCTAAGGCAGCATGTTCCAATGGTGCCTCCTTAGAACCGGCTTCCTCCATTGAATAAGCAATCCGGGCTAAGTGTAACAATCCTATTTTGAAGCTATAATGTAAAACAAATTTAATAAAAATAAAAATATTTGAATTTGATTTTTGATAACTATTGTTTAGGAATTAACCTTTTACTTCTTTGAAGTCTATTTAATAATAGACTTTTTTTAACAAATTAAATTAATTAATCAATTCGCTTTAGAAATTATACTAAATTAGATAAAATATTGCTATTAATATAATTTTTTTTACGTAAATAAATTGTATGTTATTGAAAAAGTTAGAGAAAATAAATTTATTTTACATTAATGCAATGAATAATTGAAATCACATTCATTTTTGTTAATCTACTTAATAATTAAATAGAGTAAAATAATATTGTATTGAATGAAATTGTGTTGTGGTCGAAATACATATATTTTGTAAAATGAAGTGCAAAATTAGTTTAAAAATCAACTGAGAAGTTACTTTGTAAGATCAAATTAAACTTGATTTTATTTATTTTATGGGCTTTTGAATTAATCGCATCAAGCCACTATCCAAATAACATTTATCCCTTAGCTTTCTATAATCTATCGTTATCTACTTATATCCTAAAAATTAAAAAGCCTCAAACCCATTTTTCCTCTTACCCTAGCCCAATCCCAAAATCAAAGAAAAGGAAAAAAAATGAAAACCAAACAAGCGAGCGCGATACAAGAAAAGCGAACGGTTAAGCGCAAGGCCGACTTTAGCGCGGAGCGGCTGGGGATGGTACAGAGCGTGCGCACGTGTTCTGTTTGGGGCAGGTGGCATCACTTTGATGACCGCGATCGTAGCGTGGCTAAAAGTTACACTTGGTAGTCGCAATAAATGCGAAGCAATGGCCATTGGCATGGTCTAGTTTAGGCGATGTGGGGAGATCACTCAAACCTAGGGCTAAGGTGATTTCAGGCGTGATCGATGCGTGGATGAGGGGGATAGTGGTCGATGTAGGCTTCACATTATTAAGGTGAGTTGATTAACTCACGCTGCTATATCAAAATTTATCAAAATAATTCGAATGCTTTATTGAATATGATTATGCGATAAAATTGGGTATTGATTTGTTGAAATTCTTGAAATGAAATTTCTTGCTATGATTTCAATAGTTTGGTGGTTGACTTGGTTTAATTATATGTTCTAAATATTGGATTTGAAAACATTGTCGATTACGAAATTGTATGATATTGAAAACCATCGAAATGCATTTAATCAGTTGTAACTAAATTATATGATTATTGTTTACTATTTGTGCAACTGGAGTTGTTGGAAAGCAACTTGGATCGTTAAATAATTCTGTATTATAGATATATTTTTAAAGCGATGTTGGCCATAGAAGTTGCATATTTATAGATTTCTTGTTTGAATTGTGTATATTGTTTTAAAATATTCTCGATATGGGATTTTATCAATTTTGGTCTTTATTGGAATTTAATTTATAAAATATAGTTAAATTATATTACAATCTTAACTTACTTCTTATTTCAAAAAAATTATTCAAAGCTTTTAAAAATGTGTAATATTTAAATTGTAAAACCTTTTTAAAAAATCTATCATACTTATATTATAACTTTGGAAATGTTTTAGAGGCAAAAGATAAAATATATTATTATTCTATAAAGCTATTATGAAAGAAATAATTTCAGTTTTAAGTGATTTTTAGCTACAAAAGATATTTAAATGATTTTAAAAGTGTTTAACCTTTGTAAAGAAACAACTCTACTTTAAAATGATTTTATGGATTTAAAACTGATTTTGGAAAAAGTATATTTTTGTATGTATAACATAAATTTAAAACACTTTTATTTTATCTATTTTCGAATTGAATTTCTATTGAACTTCATGATTTTCTATGATATAAAATTTTCTAATAAATGATTAAATTGTCAGATCGGTATGGGACATTTCGTATAATTCTTTCGCTTATTATTATAATTTGTTTAATAGAGTTTGAGTGGAATTTACTAGCTTGTAGTAAATACTTGAATTTACTATCAGATATGGGACATTTGGTTAAATTCTTGTGATTACTTAAGTGATAATAATTACACTTAGAGTTGTATTATATTAGGTTGTTCAGATTTCATGTTGATAGATCCCAAATAGACGATGACATATTTTTCATCGACTTGAGAGTCGTTATCATTTTTTTATTTGGGTAGGTAGACCTATTTCTTTTAGTTAGGTTTGTTATGGTATGCCACGGCTGCCCTTTCTTTCTTGGACATGTGTCATATGCAGGCCTATTAGTTTATTTTACAACTGGACAATGTTACCTGTTTATTTTCGTTAGGTAAATTCACATAGTTTTATCATAAACATGGCTACTTATTTCTTTTCATTAGGAGCCAGCGTTTTTACCTAGTAGCCTATTTCTTTTGTTAGGCCAATCATTTTATTTCACAACTGGGCAATGTTTACCTGTTTATTTTCATTTGGTAAATTCATATAGTTTTGTTATAAACACAGCTACCTATATCTTTTCGTTAGAAGTCGAGGTTTTACCTAGTAGTCTATTTCTTTTTGTTGGAGTATTGCACTATGTGGCGGGATTTATTTATTTTAGTTAGGCCCGGTGTCGCATTATATCTCACCGA
Organism: Allium cepa; assembly: GCA_030765085.1. Classification (NCBI taxonomy): domain Eukaryota; kingdom Viridiplantae; phylum Streptophyta; class Magnoliopsida; order Asparagales; family Amaryllidaceae; genus Allium; species Allium cepa. The sequence continues at coordinate 244,024,813 of CM060944.1, forward strand.
TAGTTGATTACCATTATTATTTCCTTAGTGGTGATCATTTCTTTAGAGATTTTGGGGTAGATATTTAATATCTTTTAGGCTCCGGAGAATTTTGAATTGTTATCATCATATTTTCATTGACATTCCATTTGGGTCTTGATATGGATTTATGAAACGATGATTTGATTGATATGTCTTATTTTAATCATTTGTTTTGGCATACTTTTAATATGGCGTATTTATTCTAAGTTATATGTTTACGATATCAGTATCATCTCACCTTATTGGATATAGTCTAACCCGTTTGTCTTTATAATACTCGGGTCAAACCAAGACTCTACAGGTATAGGGACTCATTGACCTTTGGATTTTGGCCCAGCATTGAAGTAGACTATTTTGACCATTTCAATTTACTTCATACTTGTATATATTGACAGTTAGGAGTTATATCATGTATATTATCTAGTATTCATTGTGTACCTGATATGGCTGTTTGGATATGATGTATATATTTTATGTGGTCTAGTACTGATATTTTGTAGACTCGCACTCTATTATGTATATGATGTATATTATTTTCTTATGGTCAATGATTCTAATTCTGATTTATTTTACATTACATATTGTTCTGAATATTTTAACCAGTGTGTTTATTACTTTATATTAATATTGTGTATGTCAAAAAATTTCAGTTCAAATCCTTAAAGGTAATAAAGACGTGTTGGTGTTAGTATAAAGATATATTCACATTCGATCACCTTTAACCAACCGAATTCTCCATACTATTAGACGACATTACTTGTAATGTTCTTTAATAATATGGGTATAGCGGTAGGGTCGTTACAGCTTGGTGTATGAGATAAGGTACAGAACGTTATAGAATATAATTGTGACTTCCCACCCCGAGACCCACACTAACAAATAGTTTTACAATGTAATATTGTCTGCCAGTGCACAGAATAGGGTTGGTTAGGAGCGACCATCTATGAATTTTTGTCTTAAGCGAGTATTGAATACGTCGATTAGGTGTCTGGATTTTTTCTTTATTTCTTTGAGGATCAACGTACTCAATTCAGGCTTAACACAAAATTACGGTTGCTAAAGATCGATTCAGAACAATATATAATAACATAACAGTTCGTAGATTACAGAACATGTACATATATGTATACAGACAGTGGAAACATGTCAACCGTTATATAACTTTGTGGCACTTATGATCCACATATACAAAACATAGTCATAACAAAAGAATATACGTAAATGTGTCTAGCTCGAAAATGAAAGACTACTAATATACATGTACACCAAGTAGTCTCGATAGTGAACTTCCAAAAGCATAAGCTAAACCAAATGAGATCCATAGCATCCAAAAGCCTAACCTAAAATGACTCGGTCTGACCCCAGAAGATGAGTATGAAATCCTTTTCTCACAGGGCTTCTCAAATTTGAAACCCAAAAGTAACATGTAATTATTCCTTCTTTCCTTTTCTGTTTGACTTCCCAATATGCAACTCTGTATGTTTTTTGTCTTCTCATACCATTAAAGATGAGTATGGAATCCTTTGCTCACAGACCTCCTCAAATTTAAAACCCAAAAGTTACATATAATTATTCCCTTTTTCCTTTTCCATTTAACTAACCCATACGCAAGTTTATATATTTTTTGTCTGCTCATCCAAATCACATCAACGTTAACTTAGTAATTAATGAATCTTATAGCAATCGTCTAACAAAATTTCAACTGCACCTATGCACATTTTTTTTGAACAATTCATAATATTTAATGCTTTATATTTTAACAACGGTTTTCTTCCTTTTCTCCATGTTCATGTCCATTATTTATTATTTATTTATTTGAAGCTGTTTCTTTCTTCATTTTTTGGCCCCTCATTTTTCCCTTCTAAATATTACTTCATTCTAATATAAATTTACCGACCAATGTTTAGGTATTCCTGTTTTTTCAAATTATCACCTTAATTCGAGTAGTTGTATAACAATCTATCTATCTATCATATGTTATGAAAAGTGATTAAGATTTTTTATTGCTCACTCTCTACTATTTTCATTTTTTAGGTTTCATGTGGCATTCTATAATTAACTTGGTGATCTAATTGTTGGTTAGATCAAAATATTTCATTTATTTTTATATACATATTATCCACTCCATCTATTTTTATTATATATATTATTATTATAAACTTAAAAATGAGTTTATCGATATGTACCTTCCTGTCATTTTATTCCATTTATTTCGTATATATTCAAATTATCCATTACCGTCATACGAAAAAAAAAATTCTCTTCTATTTTACTATATAAATGGTTCAATTTCATGACATACTATTCATTTTTTGTCATTTTCTTTTAGTTTAAATATATATATTTATACTCAATTTACGGTACACATTTTCTATTTTACCACTAAATATTTTCTTTATTCCATATAAATCGCAACTTTATATGTTTTATGTCTTCTCAATACTATTAAGATGAGTATGAAATACTTTACTCATAGGCCTCCTCAAATTTAAAACTCAAAAGTCACATGTAGTCATTCCTTTTTTCCTTTTCTCTTTACTTCCCCATACGCAAGTTTACATGTTTTGTCTTCTCATCCAAATCACATCAACATTAACTTAGTAATTAATGAATTTTATAGCAATCATCTAACAACCAAAATTTCAAAATTTACGCTTATGCACGTTTATTTCCTATGATCAATTCGTAATTAGTGCTTTAAGTTTTAACAATGGTTTTCTTTCTCTTCTCCATGTTCATGTTTATTATTTATTATTTCCTTATTCCAAGCCGTTTCTTCCTTCATTTTTTGGCTCCTCATTTTCCCCTTCTAAATATTACTTCATTCTAATAAAAATTCATCGTCTAATGTTTACATATTTCCATTTTTTCATATTATCACCTTAACTCAAATAGTTATATCTATCTATCTATTATATGTTATGAAAAGTGATTAAGACTCTTTATTGCTCATTCTCCACTATTTTCTTTTTCATTTAGGTTTCATTATATGTGGCATTCTATAATTATCTTGGTGATCTAATTGTTGGTTAGATCAAAATATTTCATTTATTTTTATATACATATTATTTACTCCATCTATTTTTATTATATATATTATTATTATTATAGACTAAAAAGTCAATTTATCAATATGTGCCTTCCTGTCACTTTATTCCATTTATTTAATGTACATTCACGTTTTCCATTACTGCCATACAAATTTTTTGTTTCTCTTCTATTTTACTATATAAATGGTTCAGTCTTCATGACATACTAATCATTTTTTGTCACACTTATGCACATTTATTTTGTTTCTAAAGCCACACTTATGCACATTTATTTTGTTTGATAAATTCGTAATAATTAGTGTTTTATATTTTAACAGTAGTTATCTTCCTCTTCTCCACGTATATAAAGTTTTTATTTCCTATGTTATCTTTTATCTCCAATTTCTTTCCCTTCGATTTCATAAATAGCTTTCACATAATGTTATCTCTTTCTATTTTTCGCTTTCATACATATGACAATTAAAAAAAATCTATGTTGAACTAACGGTTCATTTCAAATAATTTTTATTCATTCTCAATAAGTTTTTATTCTCACAAAATTTGATTGAATTCATCAATAGTTTTCACTTTTTATTCTTCTAAAATTTTATATAATTTTTTTCATGTTTTGCAGAGATTATGTTTTTATGCATTGCATTCAAATTTACTGTTTTGACTGAAATTTTGTTTAAAAGCCTATAAGAAACATTGGCTTACTGCATCGGCCGAGCTTGATTTAAATGTTTGATTTTTATTTTATTAATTATATTTTTATTTAATTTGAGGTTGAAAATTTGTTTCAATTCTAAATTTCGGATTTTAGATCTTTGCATCAAGTTTTGTATCCAAATTGTTTATTTTCTTATTTATGTTTCAATCTACATTACTCTAAATATTATTTCATTCGTATTTTGCAGGGGATTATGTGGTTTATTAATACATGGACACCATAGAATTTTCGATTGTTTTGTAAAATCTATTATAGGTAAATACATGTCGAAATATGTGTTTACTATGCTTCTTCTATTCTATTGTATGGAAAGCTTATCTCTCCCACCTTCAATGTTGTCATAAATTTTTAATTCTCATAATTTATAGCTCAAATTTTACAATAGCGTCTATCTATCCCTTTCAATTTTTATTGAACATTTAAATTAACATTGTGCTCATTTAAAAAGAGTATTGTTATTAACACTCTAGTTTTTCATAGAAGGGGGTCATTTTCTTTTAATTTTTTTTACTATGAGGGGTACTAATCAGATTAGCCCCTTATAAATTACAATAAAATTAACCTATTGCCTTTTTTCATTTATCCTAATTTTCTCCTAATAATCATTAACGTTTAATCGAAAATCATTAATCAAATGACAGAAAATTCAAACCCACCCTCCAAATGGAGTTGGAAATAAAAAAGAGGTAATGGTTGATTCTTAGTCAAGAAGCATCTAATATGGTAATTTGAAACCCTAGTTTTTACCACTATTTAAAAAACATGCAATGAATTAGGTTAAGAATTTTCCTTTTCAGTACCTTCTCAGCAATTTTGGATCTGAATATAAAGATCGAGATGAATTTTTTATTCTCACTAATATTTTCTTTTTCAAAAATGGGAGGAGAATGTGAAAGAAAATAAAAATGTTTAAGGTTTTTAGGTTTTAACTAAAGGAAAATGAGGTAAAAATATATGTGTTATTAATAGGATGTATACCCCTCATAGCAATTTAATTTTGTATGAAGTGATCATAAATTTTGGCGCCCTCATATCCAAAACTAGAGCATTAATAACAATACCCTTTAAAAAATACGTGCTAACATAATGTTGACATGCACCTTTTACTCTTATCCTCTATTTAGAAAATAGACCCACATGTTTCCTTCCACCTCTTCCTCTTTTAGTACCCTAAGACTGTTTTGTAGATCCATTTCGGATTAAATGTGTTTTTAGTTCAAACCATAAGTTTTATTTCTACTTTAAGAACATTATTAACATCTTTTATTAATTTTGTCCTCACGTTAAAACCAGTTTCTCACTTTACCATTATATCTTTATATTCTATCAATAATTTATCTGTTCAATTTATCTATCTATCCATTATATAGGATATGTCATTTCTCTTCTAATTTACTGTTATATCATATCATGTTTTCTCCATAATTCAAGAAGCAATTTGCACTTTTGTTCAATTGTATTTATATCTCAATATATTTTATATTTATTTGTTGTGTAATTCAATATATTATGAAATATTCATAGGCAACATATTTTCATGGTTATTACCTAAGTCTTGATGATCTTACGCAACAATGATATAATTTTCCATGATTTTTGCAAAGTTTTTCACTGTTACATTGTTCAAACCATTTGCAACTCGGCAATAATTTTCAGTGGCTATAAATTAGAGATATAATTATTCATAATGGTTATAATTGTAACAAATATTATTACCATGCAATAAATAAAATAAATTAGTTGCTTTTAATTTTAGTTAGTTTGAATTCACGATCATTTTAAACTGAATTTCAATTTGATGAGGGAATAAATTACATATCAATTTAATTATTGCTAATATTTAATCAGTTTATTTTTTTATCAATAATTTCTCAAGTGCGTAATAGTCGTAGAAACTTCTATTGTTATATAAATTCTGTTACAAATAAAGTTAAGCTATTTCTTCTTTCTCACATTTTATATAAAATTTCATTTTCATATTTTTGTTTTTATTAATCTGATAATGAATTTGGGAACCTCCATTTATTTTTTAGGCGGTAATTATTTTGTTAATACATATGTATCAAATAAATAATTGTTTTTGTATAATCAAATTATGGTAATGTTGATCTTTGTTTGATATTAAAATAAAATATAAGTATATAAAAAATCAAATTGGAAGAAATAAAATTATATCTGAAGTAAAAAATTATTTGGATAATGAATTTCACACTATGTTTGGAGAAAATTATAAATGTATAAACAACATTTACATTCTGTATATGGAAGACAATAAATAAATTTTAGTTTTAAATATGAACTTTTAAAATATATAATTATTTTTAAATGTTTTACACTGCCTTAGTCAGTCTCTTATTATGGTAAATTCTAACATGGCCCTTCTTTAATCAATCTAGGCTTTTAATATTTACATGTTGTCTTATTTAATATACTATGTAATGTTCATATGCAACACATATTTAGGGTTATCATCGAACTCTTAAAGATCTTAAGCAAGTATGAGGTTTTTTTGAATTTTACGAAGTTTATTTATTTATGTTGTTTTGATTTTTTTTGCAAGGGTTTTTAGACTCAAGGAAAAAGTTTGAGAAAAATTTAGTCTCAGGGACAAAAGTTTGTTTTTTAGGTTGAAGGACACTTTTTAGTGTAATTCACAGAATGATAGTTGTAACTATCATTTTCAGTTTACACTAAAAAATGTCCTTCAAACTAAAAAACAAACTTGTTGTCCCTCAGACTAAATTTTTTTGCAACTTCTTCCTTGTGTCTAATTACCTGTTTTTGCAATTTGAAATTTTTTACAAATAATTATAAAATTAGAGATGTAATTATTCATAATGGTTATAAGTAAACTTTTTTTATATAGAAAGGAATATATCAAATATTATTATTAGGATGGAAAACGTATATGAATCAATTGCTTTTAATTTTGATCAATTTGATTAACAAGTACTTTGAGAATTAAACGGTAGTACATATTAATGAGAGAATTAATGCCTATTAATTATCTTTAGTGTTAGTAAATTATTTAATTAATATATAGTCAATTAATTATTTTTATTTCTTTCCTTTTATCATTAAGATTTCAAATGAAACTCTACAAGGTAAAATGTAACATGAAGTGTTCTGTAAATAAATAACTATAACATAGAGATAAAGTTATCCGTTATGATTATAAGTGTACTATTTTTAAACATTAAGTATCATATTAAATATTATTTCCATGCAATAAATAAAAGAAATTAATTTCCTTTCAGTTTGATCAATTTGGAATTTAAAATAATCAGAGAATTGTATCCTAATTTAATTTAATGATAGAATTAATTACAAAGTAAATCTCTTTAACTCTGATCAATTATAAAAATAATATGTTACCAATTAACTCTTCTTATTTATTTCTTTTTATCAGCAATCAATAGCATTTAACATACATAACAAATGCGGAAACAGGTACCAAGAAGTGTTTTGCAAATTTAAAAATATATTTCCTCGATATGACAAATATATGTATTAAAGGAAAATAGTAACATCAGACCTCATTTTCTATTTTTTTAAATACTTACTTGACTTCAATAGGATTAGTAAAAAAAATTCAAAATTAGGAGAATAAATATAGCTATAAATAATTTTCTTGGACAAAAACATAACATACTAATATTAGTGTAACATTTGCTTATACTTTAAGGGCAATGCGATATTAATGACATAGTTGTTTATGTTTGAAGGGTAACTTTATTTATTCAATATATTTTAAAATGCAATTATAATTTTTTTCTTACATAAATAACAATTGTATTGGATTAAAAATATTATATTTTGTCAATGGTTGAAGTAAAAAACAAAAATATTACAAGCACTTATAATGACATATGATTACATGATATTATAATGGCTAGCTTTGTGGATTATATTTTCTGATGCCATTCAGACTTATAGTTATTGTCAGTGCGATGTCATCTAGAGTAATTTATGCATATTCATAAATATTTCTCATGGTGATAATATTTTGCTTTAAATTATGATAGATTTTATATTGTTTCGGTTATTATATAGTGGTATGATTATTTGAAGTAAATGTTAGAATTATTTAGCTATTCCAGATATTAGACTATAATGTCCTTGAGTAGTAGCTTATTTGGTTATGACATTAGAGATAACAAAGTGGTGCAACGATTGATTACCATGACAAAATTAAATCAATTTTGAATTACTCAAAGTGGAGGGACTTTCTGTTGCACTCACTCAGGAGATTATAAAATTATCCAGTATACCTTGGTGTTCAAAAATAATATAGTACATAGTATTTATTAGTTACTTAAATTTCTTACATTATAATACGCTATATCAATTAAAAATATAACACTTGATGCTAATAAAATATTTTTCTAATTTAATTAGTAATAGCATGTGACAATAAATGTACTAATGCAAATGTTAGAATACTATTGGTTTGAATCTGTTTCGAAATGTTATTTCAAATTAGCATGGTTTCTTTATTCCATATATGGAATACTATTATTATACCAAATGCGTGCATATTTAAACTTATACTTTATATAACATGAATCCATTTTGAACTTATGCATAACTTAATTTAATTTGTACGCTCAGTAATGTAATGCGACCAAGTAAAAAATAATGGGCATATGATGTTAATTTTTTTTGCATAAATCTATTATTCTCTATAAAAAAATTATGTCATGTGTGCTTCAAGATTACTTAAGCGGATTAATTGGTAAACATTTTCCATTAGTGTTCAACATATAAACTAGTCAAAATAAATTCAATCTACAAATATACACTTACCACTAAACACAATTCAGTGAAGCTCGTGTTCGTAGCATGGGTTCGCACTAGTTTAAGATAATAAATGGGTCAGTCTAGCTTGAATAGAGGGATTAGTGCATATATGAGGAGGTAAAACTCAAGTGTAATCAATAATCCCATAGCGGCAGGTAAAAGCATGGTATTCAATATCATACATGCAAGTGGTAAATGCATCCAGCCATAAAAGCCCATAGTAAGGAAGTCCTCAAAAAACTTGAATTGTTGCATAAGAGTGTTCACCATACTCCAATTATCAAATCATAAGGCTAACGATTAAAGCTTTCTAAAACATTATGGTGAAAATAATTCAATGCAAACTCAAAAGCCTAAAATGGCAAAAAACTCTTAAAAGAGTCTTAAAATTCCGTAAATATGTCATCACCAATATTCATTTTACAACTAACTTCAAAGCCAATCGCCTTAAAACATACTAAATAAGATTGGTAACAACATCAATTTATAAATTCTAGAAACTATCAAAGAGACTCAAGAAAATCATCATGAAAAGGGGCCCAAACTCGAATGGCTAGCTTATGCTATGCGGCACGTGCAAATAGACCAAAGGCTATAATTAAGCCAAATGGTACTCTGGCGATGGCATGGTGACCATCCTTTATAAATATAGTCGTATTCAGACCAAGCTGGCATTCTGGCGATGGCGTAGTGACTATCCTTATTATGACTAAGAAGTCCTACAACGGCCAAGCTTGTATTATAGCGATAGCATGGTGACCATCCTTTGTTACGACTAAATAGCACTAAGGCATATCATTACTCAAAAGGCCTTGAAAGTCCTCGAAGGGTAAGTGTCTTAAGCTTTTAGGTAATAACCAAATAAGCGACAACAATGCGACCCATACCACACATTCTCACTCAAATGTTCATTCGAGTCAGCCAACTTCACTTGTGTATAGCCTCAATTGAACAAATCCGAAATTAACTACAAAGTAAACGCTTGTGTCTCATACCACGTATTTCACTAAATCAGTTAAATCTCTTTCTCGTTCGCGCGAAGAGTGCAAAAACATGTGATTATAAGAAAATATTATACTTTAAGAAAACCAGCTCTAAAACGATTTTTCGAAACATTATAGAAATTCGTTTCTTTCAAAATCTCTTTATTATTGAGAAATAAATATATTTATAAATACATAAAACATGCTTTGAAAAATTATTGTTACTAATGAAAATTGATTTAGAAAAATATTAATTCAAAACTAGCTTTTAATCAGAAATTTCCTTAAGAAATGATTTCCAAATCACGTGCACGAAATCATCGAATTCAAGAGGTATTCAATTCAAATCTTTTACAATAAATGCTCTTGAAGAACCATAAATTCATAGCTTAACATGTTAACAATACTTAGCTTCTACATTTATAAAAAAATGGTCACGAAACAACAATTAAAACTGCACAAAACTTAGCAATAGAACTCATGATTGAGGCTTATTTAGCCATTTAGACCCTTTAAAACCAGAAATATTATAAAACATAAAACATAAAAGTTAAAGATGATAGCCTTTGATCGAAGCTAGAAAAAGAATAAACTAATTCGAACTTACGGCTCAGAAGTTATGGCAATTTGATTATCAGGATATAAAATTACAAAACTCTAAATAATTGGAAAATTGACAGGGTCGCGGCTTAAAGAGCCAGTTAGACCTTTTAGAACTTAAAATTCGATAAAACTCAAAATGTAAAGTTGAAGATGATTGCCTTAGTTCGATGTCAAAAAAAGGATCACATAGGACTTATGGATCAAAAGTTATGGCAATTCATCTATCAGGCTCTAAAAATCGACAAGGCTGGAGATTAAAGAGCCAATTAGACAATTTAAACACAAAATTTGATAAAATTAAAAATACACAAGTTGAAGAGTATTTCCTTCGCTCAAATTGAGAAAAAGAATCACCTAATTCGGACTTACGAATCAAAAGTTATGGCAATTTCATTATCAAGACATAAAATTACAGAACTTTGAAAATCAACAGGGCCGTGGCTTAAAGAGCCAATTAGACCCTTTAAAACATAAAATATACTAAAAATAAAACTTAAAAGTTTAAGAGGATTGCCTTAGCTCGAAGTCAGGAAAAGAATCACCTAATTCGAACATACGGATCGAAAGTTATGGCAGTTTCATTATCAAGCCATGAAATTACAAAATTCAAAAAGGTCAATAAAAACATCAACCTAAGATAAGAAATATACTGTAACCATTTCTCAAGCAAATTTACAGTACAGGGACATGCAGTACTTAACAAAATTCCATTGCCTATCAAGCAAGAATATGAGTAAACTCACTTTACAGCAAAGATAGATGAACTTTGCATCAAAATTGGTAAGCTCTAGCTTCACTTTTGACCTCTAGAACCTATTAAAATCTCTCAAGATTCTTTTTCTCTTAATTTGATTTGATTTTGGGATTTGATTTTGCAATTTGAAGAGGGAAAGAGGTAATGGAGTTTCTGGAGAAGAAGAAGAAGAGGTTGGACAAGAAAAAAAATACATGCTGAAATAAGTCGGTTCATTCATTCCTCTCTTATTTGCACTAATGAGTATGGTTTAGTTTCTCAACCCTACCCAATAGCCTAAACACCCTTATTTAATTCTAATTACATCAATTAATATATTTTTTAGCCAAATTAGCATATTTATTTACAACTTTTTCTATGTTTTAATCAATACAAAGTTATTAAACATCAAGACACAAATGTTTCAACATGAAACATACATTCGGACAAAAATATAAATGTTTTATTATAAAAAAGTATCTTTTTAATTAAATTCTTTTAGCTATGTTTTATTTAATAAAACGACATAATTAGTTCCAAAAATTACTTAAAATTCATCTTTTTTCCATATTAACATAACAAAGGATTATAAAAATAATTACACACTTTATAAATCAATTTTTAACAATACTTTACATGTTTACTTCCCAAAATTAAAACGACTATATTTAAATACGCCTTTAAAATAACAAAAATCACTATTTAGCAATAATTAACAAAGTTATTGCTCTTTTCAAATTAAAATCCTTTGTTATTCTTTTAACACAAAACTAACATAATATAGGCTTAAGACTTTATTCTTTTTAATGTAAACATATTCCAAAATTATATTTTGGAAATTTATTCTTTTATTTATTTTTATTTAAAAGAAATTTACAATGATTAACTTTTTAATACAACCAGAAATAACATTACTTCTTCTATAACAATTCCAATACCTTATTTGTTCAAAATAAATAAGTTTTAACAATATTTCACCATCAATTTTATTTTATTATCAAATTACCAAAGTAAAATCATTGTTTTGACTTATGTACAGGTAATCACAAAACTAGGGTTGTTACAAACTCCTCCCTTATAAAAATTACATCCCCGCAATTTCTAGAGAAGAGTCATTAACAACACAGTTATTTCATCTCTAAAATGAAATCAAATATAGGAAATAGATTAGCTCGAGTCAAAATAACTCACCCTCAAACAACTGTGGAGAGGAAACCCGGATATGTCCGCTCGATAAATTCTATGGTTTGCCAAGTACAATCCATGGGGTTTGCAGACCATGGAATCATCACGAGATAAACATCTTTGTTTCGAAGGCATTTAACCACCGAAGCAACCACGCAAATAGAGTTTTGCACGATAGTCAAATCGAGTGGGATCTCAAGCTCTTCCAAAAGATAAGGGCCTAAGACTGAATCTGAGTTGCGAACACAATTCCGAAGCTAGCATACATGAAATACGTCGCGAATGCCCAAAAACTAAGCTGGAAGTGATACACGATAAGCAACTGGGCCAATTCGCTCGGTAATTGGGAATGGTCCTATATGTCTAGGAGCCAACTCCCCAGTCCGGCTGAAATGTATTACCCCTTTCAAAGGAGAAACACAAATGGAGGCTAGATCCCCGTTAGATAACTCTAACGGCTTTTATAGTTTTTGGCATAGGATTTCTGTCTGCTTTGAGCTTCGTTCATTCTCTATCTGATAAGATCTAACTTTTCAGAAGCTTCGTGAACAGAGTCGGGGCCTAAAATCATCTTCACCCCGGATCTAAACAACATGATGGTGATCGACATGGCCTTTTATATAAGGCTTCGAATGGGGCCACACCGATACTAGATTGATAGCTATTTTTGTAGACGAACTCAACAATAGGTATGTTATCTTCCCAATTATCACCAAAATCCAGGATGCAAGCACGTAGGAGGTCTTCTAGAATACGGTCACCCACTCAGTCTAACCATTAGACTGTGGATGATAGGCTGTGCTGAAGTTAAGCTTTTTACTTAAAGCTTTTTGGCGACTCTGCCAGAATCCATTTGTGAAAAGCGGATCCCTGTCACATACAATAGAGTTAGGAACACCACGAAGTCTCATGACTTCCCTAATATAGAGTTTGGCTAGCTGAGAAGCAGTCCGACTGGACTTAATAGGAATAAAGTGGGTTGATTTGGCTAAACGATCAACAATCACCCACACATTATTATGGACAGACCTCGAATGAGTTAGACCATCAATAAAGTCCATCGAGATCTGATCCCATTTCCATAATGGAACTTCAAAAGTTTGCAAGAGACAACTCGGACGCTGATGCTATGCTTTAAGAGTTGATAAGTCATGAAATTGCTCACATAACTTGCTACATCTCGCTTCATACCTTCCCAATAGAATAGCATTTTGTATTAGCATACATCTTACAACTACCAGGGTGTGTAGTATACTTAGAATGGTGACAATCTTTGAGAATGTCCCTTCTAAGATTATCATAACCAAGCACAACCACCTTACCTTCTTTCGAACATAACCATGAGCATCAACATCAAAATCCTTCAACCCATCATCATAGGATTCCGACCTATAAAGCTGAAAGAGATGGATAAGATCTGGAACTTGCCTTTGAGCATCGACAATACAACCCAACGGACTAGTACAAACTTCAATGCTGATTAATAGAATAGAAGAATCAGATTCTAGAGCACGATCATGAATATCACAAGAAGATAAGACTTCTAACATCTTCCACTCAGCTAACATCGTCGAAACGACGACTTGCTATTTGTGGCTTAATGCGACAGCAACTCAGTTCCCCTTCCTAGGAGTATACGGAACGATGTTGCCGCATATTATGCTCTTTCCGAGTGAATAGATATTTCAAGGATTTATGGTCTGTGAAAAGAATAAACTGCTCATCCAACAAATAATGTCACCAAATCTTTAAGGCAAAGACTATGGCGGCTGACTCCAAATCATGGGTAACGTATCGAATCTCATTCTGCCTCAACTGCCTGGAAGCATAGGCAACTACCCAATCTCTCTACATAAGGATAGCACCAAGACCCAACCTACTAGAATCAGTGTAGACAACAAGGTCTGACTCCCTTCGGGAACCACTAAGATAGGAGCATGAGTTCCTTCAATTTCTGAAAAGAAGATTCACATTTGTCAGACCATATAAAGCGAACCCCTTCCTCGTGAGGCTACTAAGGGGTAAGACAATACGGGGAAAATCTTTAATGAACCATTGGTGATAACCCACCAATCCAAGAAAGCTACAAATCTCAAAAATATTCTCCGGCCTCTTTCAATTCTAAATAGCTTCGATCTTTGAAGGATCGAAAGAGATACCATCAGTAGAAACAACATGGCCGAGAAACTTCACCTTCATCACCCAGAAATGACACTTGGAGAATTTTTCCTTAAGTTGATACTTTTGAAGAGTGCTTAAGACAATTCTCAAGTGTTGGGAATGTCTTACTTTAGGTTTGGATTGAACAAGGATGTCATCAATGAAAAACAAGACAACCTTATCGAGATATTCTCGGAATACTCGATTCATGAGATCAACAAAGTAAGCAAGAGCATTCATTAAGCTGAACGGCATCACGAGCCACTCATAAGATCCATAATGAGTGCGGAATGTGGTAAGAGGTATGCTAATATTTGCAACTCATAAATGATGATAACAAGTGGCAAGATTGAGCTGAGAGAAAACCTTGGCGTCGCATAATTGATCGAACATGTCATCGATCCTAGGCAATGGATACTTATTCTTGATAGATAATTCGTTAAGCTTGCTATAGTCGATGCAAAGCCTAAGAGTACCATCAGACTTCTTAACGAACATAATGGTAGCACACTAAGGAGACGAACTAGATTAAATAAACTATTTAGCTTCTAGTTCCAATAATTGCTTCTTATGTTCTTCATTTTACATGGCAGACATCCTCGTGGGAGGATGACTGATACGCTGAGCACCTGAAATAAGATCAATGCAGAAATCAATTGCCCGGTTAGGTAGCGAACCTAAAATAGGCTCAAAGACATCAGGGAACTCGTATACGATTAAAATCTAGGATATGTCATCATTTTCCCGAGATTCGAGAGAAAATAGTGAAGCTTCCGAATCATGATCAATGTCTCGGAGAATAGTAGATAGCTGCTTGTCAGAATCAGGATGCTTAAGGTATAAGATTCTTTCAAGGCATAGGATTTGAGCTTCGTATCGAATGAGCCAATCCATCCCCAAAATCGTATCAAAGCCCAGATTATGGATGACGTGCAGAACTGCATGGAAGGAATATCACAAAGAACAATCTCTACATCTTCACAAAACATACTAAGGGTTGCAGACCCTCCGATAGGATTTGCAATCCTTAAAGAATTCATAAGGCAAGATACATCCAATGGAATAGCATCAACAAGTTCCTTCGATATGAACGAATGTGACGGGCCCGTATCGAAGAGAAATCGAATAAATCGACCATGAAATAAGATGGAACCTTCAAGGATAGAAGAGAATGTACCTATGGGCTGAGAAGATCCATCAGAAGCATCAATAATATTAGGCTTTCCTATAGCAAGGTCTTGGCAGCTTTGTGGAATGAAGAAACCCATTGGCCTTCCTTCTTGCAGTAACTACAAACAAGAGGTTTCAGACAGCTTTTTACGAAATGATCACTAGAACCACAATTGTAACATGACTTTGAGTTGGAAGGTGTCACATTAGGACGAGAACTGGAACCACCCTGCTTCTTGAACTTCTTGTTGCACTAAAAGGATTTGGATTTCTGGAAAGGAAACTTCTTCTTATTGGGATTCTTTCGAACCTCAATCTCATCACTACTATCTCGGTCTTTCTCGAAGATGAAGCGTTGAGTCAACAAGCTCCACAAATGTGACCTTAAGCTGAAGCATTAAAGCCTTCCATGGATATTTCTTCAAACCATAAACAAATTTCTGATTCTTTTTGAATGGTGTGTTGAAGTGCTCGAAACCATATTTAGATAAATCTTTAAAGGAAGATACATAGTGAGAAATGGAAGATTTTCCTTGCTTCAACTCAAGGAAACGACAGGCAATGAGGCCTTTCTCTAATTCAGGAACAAACTTAAGCTCAAAATATTCCTTGAATTAATCCTAAGAAAGTGCGTACTTATCAACTTTCATAATCAAAAGCTTATACCGATCTAGGACCAGTTCTTGCAACATACTAGATGCTACGAGAACACGATGGTGGTCAAATAATTCAATGCAGAAAAATATGCACTTACAAGTGTGCAGCCATGCTTGAACTTCTAATACACTTTCCGAACCCTTGTAAGGCTTGCCTCCAAGGTGCAAAAAGTCACTGCACATGTGAGCGAAGGCATATTTACGACGAGGAGATGCATGAGTGGGAACAGGAAGTTGAGTGCTATGGAATAACTCCATAAACTAATCCGGACGAAGGGCATAGGACTGTCTTACCTCGGTACCCCTTCCTCTTTCAGCCATTACAATGCGGGAAAGAATAAGATAAGATAAAGATTATTCACATGGGTATGAAAATCGATAATAGCATTCAGTGCATGGAATATTACAGAATTTAAGAAAGACACATTCCTAGATGCATTCCCAAAACCTATTATCTACCCCCAAAAGACTTACAAGGTTGATGGGAAAGGCTTTAAGGATAACAGACATGTTATCCCTAGGACGCCCTATAACACATGTATTATTCTATTTCCATTTCGTATTTATCATATTTCGTTCTGAACTCAGCTCTGAAACCAAGTCGTGATGCCCTACCCCAAGAAGCATACTAACAAAGAGTATTACTATGTAATACTATCTGCTAATGTAGAGAATAGGCTGGTTAAGAGCGACAATCCGTGAATTTTTGTCTTAAGCGAGTATCGAATATGTCGATTTGGTGTTTGGACTTTTTTCTTCTTTCTTCGTGGATCGACGTACTTGATTTACGCTTAACACAAAATTACGATGGCTAAGGATCAATTTAGAGAAATATATAATAACATAAAAATTCATAGATTATAGAATATGCACATACATGTATACATACAGTGGAAACATGTCAAGCGTTACATAAGTTTGTGGCTCTTATGATCCAAATATACAAAACATAGCCATAAAAAAAGAATATACATAAAGGAGTCTAGCTTGGAAACGAAAGACTACTAATATACATGTACACTACGTAGACTCAATAGTGAACTTCCTAAAGCATAAACTAAACCACAAGAGTTCCGTAGCATCTAAAAGCCTAACCTGAAATGACTCGGTCTGTCCCGAGTATTATTGAAAATAATAAATGGGTTAGTCTGGCTTGAATAGAGGTGTTGGTGCATATATAAGGAGGTAAAACTCAAGTGTAATCAATAATCCCATAGTGGCATGTAAAAGCATGGCATTCAATATTATACATGCAAGTGGTAAATGCATTGAGCCATAAAAACCCATACTAAGGTAGTCCTCAAAAAAACTTGAGTCATTGCATAAGAGTGTTCACCAAACTCCAATTATCAAAGCATAAAGCAAACGATTAATGCTTTCTAAAACATTTTTGTGAAAACAATTTAATGCAAACTCAAAAGCCCAAAATGGTAAAACTCTTAAAAGAATCTTAAAATTCCATAAATACGTAATCACTAATATTCAGTTTACAATTAGCTTCAAAGCTAATTGCCCTAAAACATATTAAATAAGATTGGTGACAACATCAATTCATAAATTCCAGAAACTATCAAAGAGACTAAAGAAAATCATCATAATAAGGAGCCCAAACTCGAATGGCTAGCTTATGATACACCGCACATGCAAATAGACTAAAGGCTATAATTCAGCCAAATGGTATTTTGACGATGGTGTGGTGATCATCCTTTATAAACATAGTCATATGTCGACCAAGATGGCATTCTGGCAATGGCAGGGTGACCATCCTTAATATGACTAAGAAGTCGTACAAAGGCCAAGATGGTATTCTAGCGATGGCGTGGTGATCATCCTTTATTACGAGTAAATAGCACTAAGGCATATCATGACTCGAAAGTCCTCGAATGGTAAGTATCATAAGCTTTCACGTAATAACCAAATAAGTGGCAACAATACGACCCATACCATATTTTCTAACTCAGATGTTTATAACGAGTTTGCCAACTTCACTTGTGTATGGCTTAATTAAACAAGTCTGGAATTAACCGAAAAAGTAAACACATGTGTCCCATACCACATGTTTTACTAAATCATTTAAATCACTTTCTCTTTCGCTTGTAGAGTGTAAAAACGTGTGATTAGAAGAAAATATTTTACTTTAATAAAGCCAACTCTAAAATGATTTTTCGAAACATTATAGAAATTCTTTTCTTTCAAAATCTCTTTATTATTGAGAAATATATATTTATAAATACATAAAATACGCTTTGGAAAAATATTATTACTAATAGAAATTGATTTGAAAAAATATTCATTCAAAACTAGCTTTTAATCGAAAATTTTCTTAAGAAAATAATTCCAAATCACATGCACGAAAACATCAAATTAAAGAGGTATTGTGACGCACCACACTGAGACCCATATTAAAAAAGAGAATTACTAGGTAATTCTGTCTGCTAATGCGGAGAGTAGGGCTGGTTAAGGGCGACCATCATAGTCTTGCATTAGATAAGAGCTAAGTATGTTGATTTGTTACTCTTTTTTTCAATTTTGTCTTAATTATTCGACGTACTTAATTCCTATCTAATACACTACTATGGTGGCTACAGGATCGATTCAAAAACAAAATATAACAACATTAACAGTTTCAATTCACAGAACAGCAAACACAGACAGATATACATGTATAATACATCAAATGTAATACAAAATGTCCTAAGTGGTATTCAACCACAATATATACATTCATACATCCCCACAAAAGAATGTACATATCTAAGTTCCCAACAAGACAACTACTACAAAAGCTACACAAGAACTACGCTTCCTATCCAAAAGGTTTGATAGTGAAGTCCAAAAGATACGGTTAAGCCAAAAGTCGGAAAGATCTTAACCTACAACTCGGTCTGACCCGAGTAATAAATAGACGGGTCAAGCTAACTAGAAACTGATGATTAGCAAGAGATAAATGGATATACATGCATAAGGGAAACATTCCTTTAAATTGAAAGGAATGATAAAAATGAAGTTCTATTCACAATTCTGAAGGTGGCAATCGTATAATGGCTCAAAAATAACTCATGAATAGGTTTACCATACCATAAGTGATTCCGACTCAAGTTTATTCAACATAAATGTAAATAAGCAAAATGAAAGCCATAAGAGGAAACATCAAAATCTCCAGTTCAGTTATGCCTCATTTCATCGGCATATAAATATATAACTTAGAATCAAGGAATCATGCAAACTCTTAACTCAAGGAACTCAATAAGAGTTCAAAACCTGGTAAAAATGGAATCACCATATATGTATAACATCTCACACTCTACGCTATCAATGTACTAAAGATATCTCAAGTGGTGAAATCATAATAAAACACAAAAAAATTCGAAAAAACCCGGCCAGATCCCCGATTGCATGCCGAAGCAATGCTGCACGTGCCAAACTCAGACCAGTACTATATATATATATATATATATATATATATATATATTAGGTACTTATGCTAGATGACCGAAGTCGTAAATACCAGATGATCGAAGTCGTAAACTCAAATGACCCAAAGGTCTATAGTAATGGTAAACCCAAAATGTGTCACACACTCCCAGAGAGGAACCCGAAGAGTGGTAACGGTGCATCCCATACCATATGTTCTCACTTAACGGTTTCCTACACTACAACAAAATTTGGTTTTGACGGCAATAATTCTCAGTGTTCTAATTAGAAATGCGGTCAAAGTGATTTAGACAAAAATAAAATCACGTCCAAATGCTATATGATGTATTAGGAAAATTATAACGCGAGTTCTAATGAAATAATAATGCAGGCTCTAAAGAAATTATACGCCGGGCATTCCTTTCATTTTTGTGGTCAACTCTTTTTGTTATTATCTCTTCTTCTCGTTCTAAAGGCAAAATGGTAACGAAACCCTAGAATGATTCTCGTCTATGCCAATCTCTTAAAAAGTAATTATTCGGTCTCCTCCTCCGTGTTGGACTCTCTTCGCTCAATCAAAACATACCTCTAAGCAATCGTCTGGCCTCTTGAAGCAATCATTCAGCCTCTTTCTCCTTGCTTGACGGAATCATTTAGTCATTTATTTTCTACCATGTGGATCTACTTAATTTTCAGGTCAATATTTTTTTTTCTTTCAATTCATCATGATTTATCATTTTTGCAATTTTCTAGTCAATTTTTAAGTCAACATTAAATTCTCCATGGCCTCTACGGATTTGTCCAATTGTCCAAAGTTGGGACTTCGCCAAAACTCCTTATATTGCCCTAACATTCATCAAATCACTCGAATTAATTTCATGCAATCTTATGCACTTTCCTGATTATAAATTTCAAATCTGTGTTTTCTAACTCTGTTGCTCGCTGCCTTCGCTTGAGAGATGCAACCATGTCATTTTCCTAGTCAAAAATTTGAGATACTTGTTTGCTTGATTCTTCTTGTGAGATGTCGATGGCTTATTGTTTGAATTGTTATTGGTAGGATACATTCGAAAATGATGTGCAGTGGTGCTGATGAACTTGTCTCGTCCATTGTTGGTGCTTTGGCTAAAGTTGTTATGACAGGTAAGCTTCAGATCTGATTATTGCATTTTTTGTAAATGATGAAAGTATGAATCTATCGACTTATGATGGTATGTTTGGATTCTCAAATCAGTCTGTTGTTGTATATAAATCTATTTACTTCATTTATTTTCCATAATCCCGAACTAGACTGTGTAAATTAATTCACAAAATCATAAATTTAAATTAATGAAGGCATCACTTTCCGATCTTTTTTTTACAATATTTGACTCCAGTGTTCTTCCTTAATTCCAAATTGTGCCATGTGTATCAATTCACATGGTATAATATTTAAATCAACAGTATCCTTCAATTTTTATTATTACCATTTATCGATGAATTCACTTAAGTTACCTTTAAAAAATCCAAACTTCACATGTAAATTAATCATTTGGTTGCAAGCACATGAACTATACTTGCCATTACCGTCCCAATCAATTGTGATGAATTTTTGAATACACACACACATAACGCGCACGCGCATGCACACACATATATGTAAAAAAAATTGTATCTATCATTTATTTGTTTTGATTATGTATCTGTCAAATGTAAAATAATATTTATTTACCACCTTTTTTATGGAGTTATTTATCATACTTTACACAAATGAATTTTGAAGGTATGTGTTGAAGTTTACAATACACTTTTTTTAACTGGAGGATGTAGGTTGTCACTTGAACAAATAAGGATATTCACTATGAATAGTCACTTCATTCATGTTTAATCCTCAAATCAGTGGCATTTCTCTCATCTTTTTTATAGTCCATCTACTTATTTATGTAATTTCTCTTTTCCTCTTTATTCAAATTCTTATTCTTTGATGTCACCATTTTTTATTTTTTTTATTTTGATGTTCTTCATATTGATTTGTAATCTAAAACATTGTTTGCTTCCCTATTTATTTCATCTATTTTTTTTAAAATGCAATGGTTTTGTTTATATATTTATTTTTTGCTCATATTTTTACATGAATATGTTGTTAGATAAGGTGATCCAACTGATTAAAAGAAATATGATGTATTGCAAGTAATGTCGTTAGAAAAGAAGTTGTTGAATTGTGACTGGATCAGATAGAGGCTCATTATGCGGTGGTGGCAGAGGGAAACAATACATGCTAGAAGTATTGGAGTGCACAATCAATGTGTCGATAGTTTGGGTAGCAGGTTAGGAATTAACATGAGGCTGGTTGGGTAGTTGGAGCCTTTGTGAGGGTTGTGTAGTTTGGGTAGCAGGTTAGCAATTAACATGAGACTGATTGTATAAGATAGTCATGGTTTCCAGTTTTAGTTCAACTAGCTATTTGAACATTTGGTTTGGGTTATATCCAATTTACATCTATATATATTTAATTATTACACTGTCTATACCTGCATGTTTGCTTATTTATTTAGTCATTTCTAACAATTTTAGTAAGTAAGTTATTTAATAACTTAATCTTTTTAAACACTATTTCATTTGATTCCATTTTTATACATGCTCCATCTACATTTACTAATAGTTTGATTGGTAAAATATTTCATCCCTACTAACCATGTTAGTTAGTAAATCAACTGAGTAATATCAAGGATGTAATCATCAAAGCATCTTAGATAGTAAGTTTAAAATGAATTCTCAAAAATTTTAACTGAGTAACTTTTTATGCTATTCCTAAAATTAAAAGCTATTGCACTAGCCATTTAAACTCCAATTGTCCGATGTTCATTTTATTCATACATAAGTTTTATATTTAACACTTTCTAGTAGTTAATATAAATATGGAACAAACATTAATGTAGTCTAAAAACCATGTAACCTAACTTTATAGATAATTTATTATCGACGATCACATGACAAAAACATTGAAGCTTTTCCAGTTTTATCCACCTTTTCTCTTTTAACAGTTCTTTGAAATTTCAAGAGTTGCTAGTGGGTCATTCACCAATGTTGTACTTTTCTTGTTAGCGATTATAGAATGTGCTTTGTTTCATTCGTCCTTCTAATAAGAAAGAGTTTAGCTACTGGATACAGGTAAGTTTAAACTACTATAAGAGATTCCTATCAATGTCTATAACAGCCTAAATTTTAGCAATATTTTATTCTTTATTTATAACTCTAGGGTTTTATTATTCGAAAATTTGATTGTCTAAATTTAATTATAAATAATCACCCAAGATTTTTATTAGCGTGAAAATTTTAAAATTCTTATTTTGGTTAAAACTTAACATTTTTTTTGAAGTTATAAATCTTTAAATTTTTAATTTTTAATCTTTTGGTTTAATTTAATATATTCGTAACAAAGTTTATTTCACCTTTTGTTCTTTAAAAAAATTGAATTTATACTTTTAAAAAATTTAATATTTTATATTTTACTTATATACATTTTTGAAATAAATTTCTTAGTAAATGTGTAAACAAATCATATTTTTATATAAGTAATAAATTTCCAAAACTTTGTGTATAAATAAACTGTTTAATTTCGCGTTTAAAAGGCACGTTATTTGATGGAATAAATAATGTATATATACATACAAGAAAACATATAAAATTTAAATCCGTTATTTTCATATATATTTTTGGAAAAAATCACTGCGTCTGTTGTACGCATTCTAATTTATTCACTTTCCTTTTACTCTCCTGATTTAATAGGAACGTTATTTACAAATTTTATAGCCGTTCACCTTTTTAATTTCTTGCCATTGTTCCCATCAACGCGAGCTTTAAATTTTAAACGCATTCAGTATTGTTTAAAAATCTTATTCCAAAATCTAATATTAGCTGACCGTTTCTTCTGCTTTAATTTCGAAACCCATTTGCTTAAAATTTGTTAATAATCTAGTAACCGTGTATAGCAAGAAAAATCAGTGCTCAATCAAAATCGTGGCCTTTTTTTTAAATCAATATCTTATTTCTTGCCTACAACTGCTCATTAAAAATCAACACTAGTTTAATTTCCTTTCCATTTCAAAGCAAGTTGATTTATTGCCATTCTTTCCTCTCCTTAAATCACGCTACCTCTCTGATCAAACCTATATAACTCACGCAAATATTCATTTCTCAACAAAATTTTATTTTTCTAACCTTTCCTTTCCTACACTCCTTGTTTCCACTTCTTTCTTTATGACCATTAATTATATATATACACTACAGCTGGAAAGTTATAAACGTATAAACTTAGAAACGTTTTGTATTTATTAAAAATTTAAAGCTTACCTTTAATTGTGACTTTTTTCTTTCTTTCCATTAAAAAGTAAACGCGCATCAATCAATTGCTTTAATAAATATTGCAGAATCAATGCACAGACGTTATCAATTTCATTTTATGGTGGTACGTTTTTTTACATTTCCTACCGTTTAAATTTTAAATAATTTGCTTTTATGGGTCAGCTGAATCAAAGCAACGTGACCGTTGCTATTTATTTCTTTTATTAATTGCTACAATTATTTTCACCAAATCAAGGGTTGACCGTTACAATCAATTTTATTTATTTATTCACTTAAAATTTGGTTGCCTATTCATTTTCTTTCGTTATATTAGCCTAAAAACATGCGGTTCATCTTATTTATTTTCGCTTTCACTTCTCCTTTCTCTAGATCTGTTCGTTCCCCTCCCTACTTTTCTTTGAAAAAAAAGCAGACTGAAGCACGCGGTTGTCACCATTATTTGCATCCGCCACTTCACCTTTCTTCCAAACCTCCTCATCAAATGAAACCCATCACCTCGCCTTCCGGTTGCTTCTGTTTGATCAGCGAGGTATGGGCGTGTAAGCACATATATGTTTTGATTTATATTCGTAATTATATGTTTTTTTTTGTTTTGTTAGTTATGATATACATACTATTTATATAAGTATTGAATACTATTTTTTTTAAAAGTTTATTTCCATAACATGACAGTGTATATTTATATATAGTTTCTATTTGATCTTCCTCACAGCTTATAAGTCATGTTAATATTTTGAATTATGTATGCGACATTTTGAAGGGAACATACTATAAAATAAGTATCTTTCATTTTTAATAAGAATATATATATATATATATATATATATATATATATATATATATTGTGTTTTATATTTTAATATGGGTCAGCTTCTATTTGTTGATATCAGGTTTCCTATAATATGGTTTTTCGCTTATGTAAGTCATATATTTGTTTTGTTACAGTCTATATAAAATACTTTAATATATGTATATTATACGGTTTGTTACCATATGGGTTTCTATGTGGTACTGACTTATTTAGTTGATGATTGTATGTATTTTGTTACAGTATTATATTTATACTATTTTGGATTTAAGATGATTTTATAAATACTCTACTTTATAAATTATTTTAATACACATATATAATTTGGAAATTTATATAGGTTGAATATAATATGTAATTGAATGTAAAAGTATGAATGGATTTAAATTATATATATATAACATTTAATATATATATAGAAATAGTTATATATAAAAAAGTTTTCTTTTAGGTATTCATATTTAAACATTTATTTTATCTGTTTGAGAATATATATATATACACTAGTTATATAAGTTTAGTATAAAGGTGTTAGTATATATATATTGTTTTAAGTGTATGTTGATTTTTAAAAAATGTAAGCTTGATTTATTTATTTATTTATATGTTTGAAAAACATGTAAATTAAATTTGTGATGTTTGAACTTAGAATATAAATTTCATATGTGTATATATAGTTATAGGTGGTTATAAAAGTTCGCTTATACCATTTATGTGACGACCCGGAATTTTCGAGCATTTAAAATCGGAATATTTAATTGATTTTAATTATTTAAAGGTTACTTATCAACTTAAATTACAAATATCATAATTTAATTGACAATTAAATTGTTGAATTAAATAACTTGAATTTGAATAAAATGTTGAATCTGGAATTTTAATCCGATTTAAAATAATTTGAAGGCTTATAAAATTCATATTGATGATAGTGAAGGCAGTAAAAGTGTTAAAATTGAATTTGGAAGTTATTTGTTCAGTTTCGGATTTTATATCGTTTAAACTGAATTTAAAAATAGCCTTCCAAGGGACAGTCTCAGAATTCGACGAGACCAGTTCCATTGGATCCGTAATATTGTGTTATTATCGGGTTTCAATTTTCGTAGCGATTGGAATTGTTGTGTTAGCGCACGAGATTTAAACGCGCTGAAAATTAATTGATCTTAATCGAAATAAAATATACTTATAGAAGAAAAATCAAATCTGAAGTCAAATCTTCCTCTTTACAGTCAAATATTCTTCTACACGCCTCCTTCCCATCTGCCTTCTTCAAGAATTCACGTATCAAACTTTTGTGAAGCAATCCTCGTTCAAATTAAATACCTTCCCCTTTCTTCCTTTTAATCCAACACAGTTAAATAAAATAAAATAAAATAAAAAGAGGAATGGGGGACGCGAGCGACGCGTGAGGTGGCTTCGTTTCTAAACCGAATCGAAATTGATTCGTTCCAATTCGAGATCCACCAAATGTCTTCCTCCTTCTGCCCATCAAAATCGGCGACTCATGCTGTTCAATTCGAGTCGATTGCACCCGAGATTTCCCTGTGTCTTCGAAAGCAGAGAGAGAGAGGGACGAGGTCAACGACGCACGCGAGCGATTGCTTGGATGAACTGCGTGCAGCGATGGGGTTTAGGGCGTGGCGACGGCATCGCGTGGACGATGCTCGTGTGGGTGTGGGGCGGCAACACGGTCGAGGGTCTGGGTGCAGATTGAGTAGCGTTGTCGAGTCAAACTCGTGGTTGTGTGGTCGATTTGGGCGAGGTAGTGGAGTTGGTAGTCGCGAGTAGGTTTTGACAGTGAGGTACTGTTGTTTTATTTTCTGTTTTCAATCTAATACATAGCTATTTCAATTCAACATGTATGTATATATATTTATATGCAAAAGCAAATAAATAAATATACATGGTTGACGTACTATCCTAAAATATGAGAGTAGGTAATTATTGTATTTAATAAACTAATTTAATTTATCTTAGTTACCAAAATGATTTATTTCAGAAAATTTGTTTAAGTAAAATTTAATTTTTTTTTAGATGAATAAAATTTTCACGTAGATAAATTATTGTTATTTAATTTAAATTATCAAATGGAAATTAATTAGTTTGATTGATCAAATATTAATAAAATCATCAAATGTTTATTCAAGGTCTGAAAATGTGGAATACAATCGAGAATAAAGTGGATTGCAAATTTAAGGGACAAAGGTGAGTTAATCTCACTCAGTTAATTTAAATTTAAACGATTAAATTTAAATAATTGTTTGAACTGGTTGAATTGATCTATGTGTTGTAGTGTGGTATATATTTGGAATTTGCATTTTTATGTGATGCTAACGTCTGTGGATGCAGGGAAAACAGGTTGGGAGGATCCAACTGGACCCCTCACCATTTATATAAATTATTCAATACTCCCTGTTGTGATCATTTTATATTCTGTGGTGAATATCATTGATATTATTGATAATTGGGATATTGGATGTTATGGTTTACTAGAACACATTCCTGTGCACTAAGTTATCAAAATACGAAGAATTGGATTTTTGGAAATAAAATGAAGAGGATGTGTAAGAGAAATATTTATAGAAAATTTAAATAAGTTTAAGAATGAATGGGAAAAATAAAATAAAGTGCCTTTAAAATTTTAATAAATAAAGCTAGAATATAGAAAGGAAATTTTGAATGACAGGAAGTAAATGAAATTTTAAACTGTAGTGTTATTATTTAAGAGAACTAAACATTTATCTAAAATTAAAGATTTAAATTATTGGAAGGAATAAAGAAGAATTGGGAAAGACCTGAATTTATATATTTCAGGTAAGAGATTTAAAATCAAACGGAAGGTAATGACAATAATAATAAATCTATAATTAATGAAATTTTTGAAATAAACCGAGCAAGTAAGGAAATTTATTTCAAATCGAATGAATTGGGAATCAATTCGGGAAATTGATTTAAGTGCTTGAAGTTGGAATTCTCTCTGGATGACCAAGTACACGTTTCAAAAGTAAATTTGTAAATATAAATTAAATGCGTTAAAGTTGTTTTATTAAAGAAAGCAAGTTTTGTAAAATTTATTATTTCTAATATTTAATTTCTAAAGCAAGTATTTCCTTTTAATATATTATAGCAATAATCATTTACAGAGTAATTTAGTATTTGTTTTAAAAAGTTTAAATCTGGTTTTATGTTTTATTAAGTAACCTTATTTTCAAATATTCCTATAGTATGTATTTTTAACAAATTTATTGAAGTAATTTAACTTAAATGTTTTAAAGTATATATTTCAAAGTAAAGTGTTTTAAAATTTATCTTAAAAATCTATTTTTGTGCTTGGTAATTTCAGAGGAGATAGAAAAGATCTGGGAAAGTTGATTCTGAAAAGAAAGATGGTTTTGAAACTGTTTTCAAAGGATTGAAAATAGAAATATATCTTGTGAAGATATTTTTAAGATTAATAAATAATTTGGAAAATTATTTATTGGTTGATGGTTGTTTTGTGAATATAATTGATAGTTAAATCACTGATTATCAATATTGGACAATTACGTTGATCGTTTCGAAGAGACCGGGATCGAGATTTATTTCTCGAAAACCACTTCGATCCGGTTTGTACGTTTCGTGTAAACGATTTGGATTCGAAGATGGAGCATTGGAGTGCAAGGGCTAGTCGCTACTAATCCTGAGGATATTGCCAAAATGGATGCAGTAGGAATAGTGCCTTCGGTTCCGTTCGAACCCGGGACGGACTTGTATGGACGAATGCTTGCGAAACATCGTCAGGTAGACGATGGGCATTCTAAGTGAAAACGTTCTTAAGGTAACGCTTAGCCTCAAGCCTCATCAAATGGGAATGATTGAAAATCAGGGGATATGCAGCAAGGTTAGGTGGGTCATGCCCAAGTAGGACAAGATATTTCCCCTGTCTAGATGTCCCTTATATATTTCGGCTTAGTGGGTGGTTGGTCGCGCCAACCACGGAGTTTATCTTGTTCGGGACTGTTCAGTAAGGAATGGTTCCGGCCTTGTGTTGCAGGGGATGAAGGGAGTAGTCCTCGGTACGGTGATCTAGGCCCCGTGCTGTGACAGGTGGTACCCCAGTGCCTAGTCATTGTCGGAAATCCATTCTCCCTACGAGCCTTGTACGAGTTTTGTTTGTATTACCCACTTTTGTGGCTAGTAGCTGGAATTTAATGAATGTAACAATTTCGGCTATTTTATAAGTATTTGTATATAGACCCTATTATAATATCAGAGGATTTCTATAAAAATTGTTTTAGCTATCGTAAGGTAAAAACTCGACATGTTTATTTGTGGCGTGGTCTTACGAGATGCTTTTGTTTTCAAAAGGATTTTGAAACTTTAATAATCAATTGGGTGCGATTTTCTCAAGCTGGTATTCCAGACTGACTCGGGTGTTATTTAACTGTAATGCTCGGGTCAGACCGAGTATTATAGGATACATGATTTGATGCTATGGAGCTCAGGAGACGAGCATGATGACGACACATATTCTCGTACTTATTTATATATATTTTCCGCTGTTTGCGTTGTGTATTCTGAGTTGTTGTGTATTCATTGTATGATATTGATGTTGAGCTGTGATTGATGTACTCTGATGATGTAATATATAAACAGAAATATTTGATGTTGAGTAAAGATTTATATTATCTATTATATTTTATTCCGCTGCGATGGTTAGATTCTGATGTTGATTTTGTTTTCTCTTCTTCTACCTCTTATTCTTAAACCCAAATGGTTCGTATTTCTGTACAACTTGAGTTGATTGTTGCAGAATAGTGTTAACTCAAGGGGTACGGATTTGCGGGTCATCACACTTGGTATCAGAGCTTAGGTTGGTGATAACCTTGGCTCTGGTGGGAATTACTCATAGAATAGAGTCCATAGTACTCTAGAATGAGTTTGAGAGTATTAATAGATATGAGCGCGTATTTGTTAGTGAATAAAATTTTGTTTTATATTGTGTTGATTTATCGGTTGACTGTTTATAGATTTTGGTCGATGTGTGGGACGCCATGTCATCGATAGGGATTTCTAAACTCTTGAACAAGATAAACCGACACAGTATTGTTTTAACCAGGGTAAATGAAATAATTTTACCCAAATTTATTTTATGTATATAAAAGAAAATGATTTTCTTAATTATTATAACTATATATGGGTGTTTGGTTGTTAGAAGTGATAAATATTAAATTATTATCATTATATGATAATTGAATAGAGATTGAAATAATAACTAAAGATTAAGGAATAGATTAACATAATAGATGCAATTTATGAATGTGATTCATAATGGAACAAGGAATTGAATTCATAATTAAAAACTAAGAAACCAATTCATATCAAATGAATTTGTAAATGTAAACTATAATGTAAATTATAGTGTAAATTAATTATTAAAGTAAGATAAAACTCCAAAGAAAAGTTTGAATTTAAATCTAAAGAGTTTGGAATTTGGAGATTTAAGTTTCTTTGGATTGGATAATGATTCTCAAAAGTTGGGAGGATAATATATATGGAGAAATAGTTTTGAATCGGATTTGAAATCTAGAGAGACTTGGAATTCAAAATATTGGATGTATTTTAGAAAGAGAATAAAAGCATTGAACTCTTTTGGTTGCTAGAAAAAAACTTCGGTGATGACTGCAGCATCATCGTTGTTCATTTTCGAGTTTCCAGAAGTGAAATTGCTACCAAATTGTTTTGAATTGAAATTGTTTGCAAAACTGGTTGAGTTTTGAAACTCAAAGAAATAAATTGAATTTATCAAATGAATTTTGGATATAGAAGGTTTTAAAGGGAAGTTTGAAATGTTGAAAGGTTGTTTAAACCTTGGAATTTGTTGAAAAACAAAATTTCAACGGTGTAAGTGAAACTGAGTGCTGGAATTTAAAATTTAATTGTGTGGAGTTATGTGGAATGGGAAAATTAGTCAGGATGGACTAAAGATAATAAATGTTTGGATATAACATTTATTGGTTAAATAATGAATTGGTGAATGAATAAATGATCAAATAATGTACTTATAAAGAGAAGTTGATATTAATAAGAAGGGATTGAAAATTTGAATTCAGCAAATAAAATTTAACTTAAGTGAATGAAAATGAAGGAAATATAAGCTTTGAATAATGGAATATAAATCTAAGGTGAAAAGTTAAAATGGAATTAACTTGGATTGGAGAATAAAATTTAACCGGATTAAAATTAACTGGATAGGCGGAAATTAATATCCGGTTGTATTTCAAATTAAGTTGAAATCGGATTGAGTTAAATAAAACCGAGTTAAAATAAAATTGGATTGGAATAAGAATTCAATTGAATTATTGAATGAAATTAAATTTTTACCTGGATAACTGGGAAATAAGCTGGATAAGAAATAGATTGAGTTAAATAAATCAGAATAGCATATAAAAGGATTAAAAATGCATGGAATTAAAAATCAAGTATTGAACTATAAATACGGAAGAACTAATTTGTTAATAAATTAGTTAATGAAATGTGTAAATGGAAACTATTATAGTTAAATAGAAGCTGAATTGTGAGTGTATGATGAGGTTTGAAAATAAAACTCAAGTTGTAAATCAAATTCGACTTGGATCGATAGTGAAGTAAATATGATTATATTGTGGTTAATAAAATTAGATGGTAATTTAAAAGTGAATGGTAATTTGAAATGGATAATGGATTTAGAACTTGAGTTATAAATTAAATTTAGTTGAAGTGTTAATAAAATTAAATATAATTGAAATGTATCGAATGAGAATGGAAATGGATTTAAATAGTAATGGTTTGAATTGTAAATAAGATCCAATTAAGTGGAAATAAATTGGATATGACCATGTAATAAATTGGATGAACTGAATCTGAAAGGTTAAATGTGATAATAACAAAACAAATGAAATTGTAAATTTTAAAATGAGTTTTAACTGAAATATAATTACGTTGAATGGAAGAGAAAGATTTACTTGAGACGAAATGAGCTTAAGTGTAAAATTTGAATAAATTGAAGTGGAATAATTTAAGCTGAAGAAATGAAGGAGAGTTGAATTGAATTCAACTTAAGACTAAGTGTAATGATAGTGGATTGGATTTAAATCAAGTAAAAATAAATTTTAACTGAAATAAATTCGGTGAGTTACCAATAATATTTAATGGAATGAAAATGCTTAAATAAATAATTGTAAACCATTTAAATTATTAAGGGATTGAATTAACTTGGGACAACAAGGAAAAGATAGAATGTTTCGAGTTTATTAGAATGGTTTAAGTGAATGTGGATAAACTAATTATATTGAATAAATAAATGGATGGAATAAACGAGTATCAAATGAAATGTGGTTTAAATAAGTTAAGAAATGGTTATTGAATGAAATAGCTTGGATTGTCTTCGACTAAATAAAATAGTTTGGAATAAACAAATATGGAATGAAATGCAAATAAATGGATTGTAAATGAAATTTAAATGGAATGTGTCGAGCTAAATAAATGATTCTGAATGGATTAAAATTTAATTGAAATGAAACTGAGAACATATGTTTTGTGAATAAATTTAAAGTGGAATAGAATTAAGTATAAATTGAGTTGAAATCAATTTAAATTGGTTATAAATATAAATGCTTATTTATTCACATAAATCTCGTCAAATTGCAAAGAATAAATTGTTATTGAATGTAAATAGAAGTTATTTAAATACCTTGGATGGATAGGAATAAAACAAATTGATTTTTTGAAAGCAATTGAATTAAATATGAGCTCAGTTTGCTTAAAAATAAATTAAATGTAAGTGATTGAGATTAAAACCCTTTAAAATTGATGAGGTTGTATACGAATGGATTGAAAACCATTCAAATTGCATAAAAATGGTTATAAATAAATTGAAACAGTTGAATTAACATGGAAATGGTAGAAGTTGCTTATGGAAAAATGTTTGGTGTGAATTTCTTTTGGAATTCATATGTTTTAACTATTGCAAGTAAGTGAAATGTGTTAAACTTCTTATATTTGGCACTTACAAGTTTAAACTAAGTAAGTACAGGTATCTGGAAGCCGTGTGGCTGGATTTGGTTGTGCTATTTGCTAAAATAAATAAGCTGCTGGCTTAAAATGCTAAATAAGGTACGCCTATGCAAATAAAAATAGGAAATATGAACTGTTTTTTATTTTTCCGACCGTGTGGGTCGATGTATATATATTTATCTCTTTTGTCAAATTGCAAAAGCCCCTCCGTACAAAGGGGACTCTGCCAAAAATTTTCAAAATTTTTGGGAGTTAGAACATTTTTGAAGATTTTTTGGAAATTTTAGTTAACAGTGAAACGATTTCAAACTGGAAAATTGAAATTAGTTAGTAAATGAAACTAATTAAAATAATGACATAAATTAGTTATAAATGGAAAATAAAATTCACTATTTGAAATTAAAGATAAATTGAATTTGTATGAAAATGGAAGAATCAATTTGAATAGAAATGATATAAACTGAGGTGGTAAGGTGATAATGAATATAAAAAGCATATTAAATACTTGTACCAAACTTAAGAGAGGAATAGTGAATTCTTAATTGGAAATTGATAATATAAATATATTCCAAGTTAATATTTGGATGAATAAATATTGGCATTTTGTGAGAAAGTTGATATAATGTTTGAGAATATTGTGATTGGATATTAGTATTAAGCAGGATATGCAGGTAATCTAAAGGAAAAATAGAATTGGATGGATTTCAAGAGATAAATTTGAAATGCTCGACAAAAAGGTATGTATTTAAATTTGGTATGGAATTTGATTGGGATTTGGATTTGGATTGAGCCACTTGGCTTTTTTGTTTTCTTTTTGGATTTGGGAGGCCGTAGAGCCCTTTTGTAGTTGTACCGAGTCAGCCGCGCAAAGGAAACGCTGGCAAAATTTTCCGGGAATTTAGGGTGTTAGAAAAATTTTGAGAAAATTTTGATAATTCAAAATTTGGTTTTAAATTGAAACTTGAATGGTTAAACAAATGGTGTAGTCTGAAACTAGGAAAAGGTTTGGGAAGTTAATAAGAATGATAATGGATCTTTTATAAAAGATAGTTGGTAAGATGTTGAACTGTTAGAAACTGTTTGGTTTTGGGAAAAATAGTAACGGGTATTGGATCATTCTTCCTAACTAGTAATTTCGGGGACGAAATTCTTTTAAGAGGGGAGGAATGTGACGACCCGGAATTTTCGAGCATTTAAAATAGTAATATTTAATTGATTTTAATTATTTAAAGGTTACTTATCAACTTAAATTACAAATATCATAATTTAATTGACAATTAAATTGTTGAATTAAATAACTTGAATCTGGAATTTTAATCCGATTTAAAATAATTTGAAGGCTTATAAAATTCATATTGATGATAGTGAAGGCAGTAAAAGTGTTAAAATTGAATTTGGAAGTTATTTGTTCAGTTTCGGAATTTATATCGTTTAAACTGAATTTAAAAATAGCCTTCCGAGGGACAGTCTCAGAATTCGACGAAACCAGTTCCATTGGATCCGTAATATTGTGTTATTATCGGGTTTCAATTTTCGTAGCGATTGGAATTGTTGTGTTAGCGCACGAGATTTAAACGCGCTGAAAATTAATTTATATTAATCAAAATAAAATATACTTATAGAAGAAAAATCAAATCTGAAGTCAAATCTTCCTCTTTACAGTCAAATCTTCTTCTACACGCCTCCTTCCCATCTGCCTTCTTCAAGAATTCACATATCAAATTTTTTTTGTGAAGCAATCCTCGTTCAAATTAAATACCTTCCCTTTCTTCCTTTTAATCCAACACAGTTAAATAAAATAAAATAAAATAAAAAGAGGAATGGGGGACGCGAGCGACGCGTGAGGTGGCTTCGTTTCTAAACCAAATCGAAATTGATTCGTTCCAATTCGAGATCCACCGAATGTCTTCCTCCTTCTGCCCATCGAAATCGGCGACTCATGTTGTTCAATTCGAGTCGATTGCACTCGAGATTTCCCTGTGTCTTCGAAAGCAGAGAGAGAGAGGGACGAGGTCAACGACGCACACGAGCGATTGCTTGGATGAACTGCGTGCGGCGATGGGATTTAGGGCGTGGCGACGGCATCGCGTGGACGATGCTCGTGTGGGTGTGGGGCGGCAACACGGTCGAGGGTGTGGGTGCAGATTGAGTAGCGTTGTCGAGTCGAACTCGTGGTTGTGTGGTCGATTTGGGCGAGGCAGTGGAGTTGGTAGTCGCGAGTAGGTTTTGACAGTGAGGTATTGTTGTTTTATTTTCTGTTTTCAATCTAATACATAGCTATTTCAATTCAACATATATGTATATATATTTATATGCAAAAGCAAATAAATAAATATACATGTTTGACGTACTATCCTAAAATGAGAGTAGGTAATTATTGTATTTAATAAACTAATTTAATTTATCTTAGTTACCGAAATGATTTATTTCAGAAAATTTGTCTAAGTAAAATTTAATTTTTTTTTTAGATGAATAAAATTTTCACGTAGATAAATTATTGTTATTTAATTTAAATTATCAAATGGAAATTAATTAGTTTGATTGATCAAATATTAATAAAATCATCAAATGTTTATTCAAGGTCTGAAAATGTGGAATACAATCGAGAATAAAGTGGATTGCAAATTTAAGGGACAAAGGTGAGTTAATCTCACTCAGTTAATTTAAATCTAAACGATTAAATTTAAATAATTGTTTGAACTGGTTGAATTGATCTATGTGTTGTAGTGTGGTATATATTTGGAATTTGCATTTTTATGTGATGCTAACGTCTGTGGATGCAGGGAAAACAGGTTGGAGGGATCCAACTGGACCCCTCACCATTTATATAAATTATTCAATACTCCCTGTTGTGATCATTTTATATTCTGTGGTGAATATCATTGATATTATTGATAATTGGGATATTGGATGTTATGGTTTACTAGAACACATTCCTGTGCACTAAGTTATCAACATACGAAGAATTGGATTTTTGGAAATAAAATGAAGAGGATGTGTAAGAGAAATAATTATAGAAAATTTAAATAAGTTTAAGAATGAATGGGAAAAATAAAATAAAGTGCCTTTAAAATTTTAATAAATAAAGCTAGAATATAGAAAGGAAATTTTGAATGACAGGAAGTAAATGAAATTTTAAACTGTAGTGTTATTATTTAAGAGAACTAAACATTTATCTAAAATTAAAGATTTAAATTATTGGAAGGAATAAAGAAGAATTGGGAAAGACCTGAATTTATATATTTCAGGTAAGAGATTTAAAATCAAACGGAAGGTAATGACAATAATAATAAATCTATAATTAATGAAATTTTTGAAATAAACCGAGCAAGTAAGGAAATTTATTTCAAATCGAATGAATTGGGAATCAATTCGGAAAATTGATTTAAGTGCTTGAAGTTGGAATTCTCTCTGAATGACCAAGTACACGTTTCAAAAGTAAATTTGTAAATATAAATTAAATGCATTAAAGTTGTTTTATTAAAGAAAGCAAGTTTTGTAAAATTTATTATTTCTAATATTTAATTTCTAAAGCAAGTATTTCCTTTTAATATATTATAGCAATAATTATTTACAGAGTAATTTAGTATTTGTTTTAAAAAGTTTAAATCTGGTTTTATGTTTTATTAAGTAACCTTATTTTCAAATATTCCTATAGTATGTATTTTTAACAAATTTATTGAAGTAATTTAACTTAAATGTTTTAAAGTATATATTTCAAAGTAAAGTGTTTTAAAATTTATCTTAAAAATCTATTTTTGTGCTTGGTAATTTCAGAGGAGATAGAAAAGATCTGGGAAAGTTGATTCTGAAAAGAAAGATGGTTTTTGTTAATTCCTCTTCATTAGCGACCTAAAACCTAAAGGCATGGAGCGACCTAACTACAGGAACGGCATGGCAACTTAACTCATCAAGCGACCT
The DNA here is from genome assembly GCA_030765085.1 of Allium cepa. Classification (NCBI taxonomy): domain Eukaryota; kingdom Viridiplantae; phylum Streptophyta; class Magnoliopsida; order Asparagales; family Amaryllidaceae; genus Allium; species Allium cepa. Next base: position 244,061,401 of record CM060944.1, read on the forward strand.
AAAAGTATCTGCGACCTAAGGGAAGCGCCGACCTATAGCATTCCGCGACCTATTGCACTCAAACGACCTAACTGTGTGCTCAAACCTAAGGAAGGCCGCGACCTAGCGGAACCCAGCGACCTAAGAGTAGCTGTGACCTAAAGTGTTGCAACCTAAGGACTGTTGCGACCAAACAGAAGGCTACAACCTAGAGGAGGTCGCGACCTAAGAGTGAGTGCGACCTGAAGATGGACTCGACCTATGGAACTCCGCGACTTAACTATCCACCGACCTAAGGAGCTCCGCGACCTAAGGAAGGTCGCGACCTAAGAGACTCAGCGACTTAAGATTAACTATGGCTGCAAGAAAGTACTCGCGACTTAGGTTTGGTCGCTAACGACCTAAACACCAGAATATAGAAGACTATGCAATGCCACAGGGGGATAGGTCGCTCACGACCTAGTACTTGTGCAAATCAGCATGCGTGAGGAAGGAGGGGCCAATGCTCTTCAGGTCAACTACAACCCTACTTAGGTCGGTCACGACCTACGACCTTACTTAGGTCGGTCATGACCTACGACCTTGTTCTGAAAAACACCTATAAATATGATCCTAACTCCAACTAAAAGGGGACTTTTGGCTCATTCTCTTCAAGCCCTGTTACTCCGCTGCATTCCAAACCAATCAAACACTTAAAGCTCTCAAGACACGAAGAACGCTACAAACAACTTCGAGAAAAGAACACACACATCCAGCATGGATTTGAAGACTCTAATCTCCATTGAAGTTTAATCTACTTGTTCTAAGTGACTTGTAATTCAAAGTGTATTGTACTTGGAAAGAATTGTATCAGCTTGTAACGAGATCATCAATAAAAGTACTTAAAGTGGATGTAGGCTATTCCATTAAGCCGAACCACTATAAAATTGTTGTTGTTTACTACTTTTCCGCTATCATCTGCTTATAATCTGTTCCCGAGTTATCGGGTGGTGCTTTCACAACTACAACTCATACACCGGGGTGTTAGCGTTCAAATTTCAGCGTTAACATTTTTGGTGCTTTCACTGAGAATTGAACTCAGGTGAGTTATCATCATTGCTTCACAGAGATTTGTAGAGAGAATTTCCTTGAAAACCAGAAGTCTATCCGAGATTATGGCTCCTGGAAGGAAGAGTAGATCTGTCAGATCTGGGAATATTCAAGAGGGAACCTCCGCTTCCCCTATATCGAATCAAGCCACTCCAGCTGTCGGAGTTACAAAGGCAGAGCTGGATGCTGCAATTTTAGGGCTGAACCAACAGATCAATGCCCAAAATGCACAACTCGAGGCTCAAAATGCCCAGAATGCCCTAATTCTAAATAGGTTGAACGATCTGCTTGGGGCAAACCGTCAACCAGCGGGTAATGAGAGGAATTTTGCTGGCAACCTTCATGATGCTGAAGAAAGAAATGCTCCTGAAAGGGCTGCTAGCCCCTTTGAACAAACACTTCCAGAGGTTGGTGGATCTAGAACTCGACATGATGAGGAGTATCTTTCTGGAATGGTCCGACAAATTATGAAAGAGAGTATGCAGAGGGTTGAAGACAAGAAATAATGGGGTTTCGCCCCAGGTAAAACTCCATTTACCGAGAAAATCTTAAAGGCTGAATTCCCAAGGAAGTTTGTCCCACCAACCATTCCAGCTTACAGGGGGACGAGTGATCCGAACGAATTCTTATACAAGTATGATTGGCACATGACTGGTGCCAGAGCCTCTGATGAAATAAAGTGTCGATATTTTCCTGTGTATCTCGAAGGTGTAGCTCTGCTTTGGTTCACCAAACTTCCAGTCCGATCTATCGATCAGTTTTCTGACTTAACTCGGAAGTTCAAGGAGCAGTTCAGACTATACGCCTCAAAAGCTAAGGATATCATGTCACTGTCAAGTTTGGAACAGAATTCAGGGGAAACTATCAGATCTTTCTTAAACCGCTTTAATATAGCGCTAGCTGAGGTGGACAATGCAGAACCGCGAATGATATTGACTTATCTGATGAAGGGTATTGACAAGTCAAGCGAATTTGGGAAATGGCTAAACATGAAGGAACCAAATTCCCTTGAAAAATTCTATAAAAAAGCAGATGAATTCATACGCTTAGAAAGCCGTCCCGTACCGGTAAAGGCAGTGTTGGAAAAAGCTGAAGATAACACTGTTGCTCCACGCAAGAATGAATCTGTAGGGCAAAAGAGGGAAAATAACAATGGGAAGAAACAGGGTAATCTGAAGAAGCCCCGATCCTTCAAGCCATCAGAGTATACTCCTTTATCAGATACGCCGGAACGTATCTACCTTGCCATTAAAGATTCTGTTGACTTTCCTAAACCTCCTCCTCTAAGGACCGGGAAAAAGGCTATACAGAGTGGGAAGTTCTGCCGCTTCCATAATCAACCCGGTCACGAGATCGACGAATGCCGCCAGTTGAAAAACCTGATTGAAGAGTTGCTAAGGGAAAACAAACTGCAGCAATTTGTGAAAAAGAATAACAACAATCCTGCTTCATCTAGTCAAGGGCAACAGTCTCCTACTCAACAGCCTAGGACGATTGAGAAGGCTGCAGGGCATGAATCTGGAAGGCCCATTATTAATGTCATTACAGGAGGACCTCACCCAGCAGGCAAAAGCTGGGGTGAGATGGAAAGGTATACCGGAGCTTTAAAGTATGTGCCGACTGAGGAAGATGTATTTGTTTTGGAAGGTGCTACGCCTTTGAAGCAACAAAGAACTTTCGATGATGATATAGTGTTCAGAGCCAGGGATTCCGCAGGTATTGAAGCTCCTACTTTGGATCCTCTAGTCATCTCGGCTGGTATCGGACCAGCTATTGTCAGAAGAGTTCTCATTGATTGTGGCGCATCCTGTAATATTCTCTTTAAGAAAACATTCGACCAAATGAAGATCCCTATGGCTGATGTGCAAGCCTCATCGTAGAAAATTGCTGGTTTCACTGGGGAGCCAAAGCAGCCGGTAGGGACCATTGATTTGTTCGTGGAACTCGGAGAAGGAGAGAGAAAAGTGGTCCGCAAGCAAACTTTTGTGATTGTCGACGAATTTTCTGCTTACAATGCTTTCCTTGGTCGCCCAACTCTGGCAGCGTTCAAAGCTGTTCTTGCCCCGTGGTGCCTCACTATTAAATTCCCTACAGACAATGGAGTAGGAGTTATAAAAGGTGATCAAAATGCTGGACGAGAGTGCTATCTGACAGAGCTACGAGAAACCAGAAAAAGAGAAATGGGAAAGAATGCGGCAGCCCCAGTCCGCATCAAAGAACCAGCCTTGTAGCAATTACAGGGCGGACCCTGCACTGGCGAGCACAGCGGAGCAAGGAAAGAAATGGACCCTAGAAAAGTCAGTGCAGGGGAAAATAGAGTGGTACCGGTGGAAACGACAATACCAATACCTGTTGACCCAAAGGACCCAAACAAAGTGTTGAATGTGGGTTCACAACTTAATGCGTCAATTCAGAATATCTTAATATCTTTTTTAAAGGAAAATCTGGATGTTTTTGCTTGGACTCATGCCGATATGTGCGGAATATCCCCAGAAGTTGCAGTGCATGCTCTAAATATTGATCCAAAATTTACACCTGTAAAGCAGAAAAGGAGAACTCAAGGTCCGGAAAGGTCAGCGGCATTAAAAGAAGAAGTTGATTGGCTCATGGAGAATAATTTTATCAAAGAATCTACATATCCGAATTGGGTTTCAAATCCAGTGCTGGTTAAGAAAGCCAACGGAAAATGGAGAGTATGCATCGATTTTTCAGATCTAAACAAGGCCTGCCCCAAAGACTGCTTCCCATTACCCAGAATCGATCAACTGGTAGACGGAACAGCGGGACACGAATTGTTATCTTTTATGGATGCTTACTCCGGATATAACCAGATCATGATGCATGAGCCAGATCAGGAGGACACGAGCTTTATCACCGACACCGGTCTTTACTGCTACAGAGTTATGCCCTTCGGATTGAAGAATGCAGGGGCAACATACCAAAGACTCGTTAATGCTATGTTCAAACCGCAGCTGGGCAAGACTATGGAAGTCTACGTCGACGACATGTTAGTAAAGTCTAAGAAAGCACTGGATCACATAGAACACTTAGCAGACATGTTCGCTGTCCTCCGAAAATACGGAATGAAGCTCAATCCTTTAAAATGTTCATTTGGAGTGGAATCCGGCAAGTTTTTAGGTTTCATCGTGAGCGCTAGGGGCATTGAGGCCAGTCCAGCTCAAATTACTGCGTTAAAAGAAGTCAAAGCTCCTAGAACAAAGAAGGAATTGCAAAGTCTCAATGGAAAAGTTGCCGCCTTGAGTCGGTTCATTTCCAAAGCCACAGATAAATGCATCCCATTCTTTGACGCCCTAAAGAAAGGAAGGAAAAACTTCGATTGGACTCCCGAATGCCAAAAAGCCTTTGATGAATTGATTCGCCATATGGAGACGCCTCCAATACTTTCTAGGCCTGGCGATGGCGAGGATCTTCTTATATACTTGGCAGTATCATCTCATGCTTTAAGTGCAGCGCTGATACGGGAAGACAAAAGGATTCAACATCCAGTTTACTATATCAGCAAAAGACTCACTGGGGCAGAGATGAATTACTCTAAGTTGGAAAAACTCGCCTATTGCTTACTAATTGCATCTAGGAAGTTGAGGCAATATTTTCAAGCTCATCCTATCAGAGTCCTCACTGATCAACCTTTAAAGCAAGTCCTGTTTCGCCCTGAAACTTCGGGTCGTCTTCTAAAGTGGAATATTGAACTCAGTCAGTATGACATCACTTATCATCCCCGGAAAGCAATCAATGGACAAGCTTTAGAGGATTTCATTGCAGAATTTACAGATAAGGGTAACAGTGAGGAAGAAACGGTCGACAATTCCCCGATCCAGTGGAAGTTATATGTCGATGGTGCAAGAAACGACTACTGTTCTGGAGCCGGAGTTGTACTTGAGACTCCTGAAGGTCGATCATTATGCTATGCACTAAGATTGGAATTTCCTTCAACAAACAATGAAGCAGAATACGAAGCCCTTATCGCTGGCTTAAGGATTGCTAAAGAATTAAACATCCGAGCGTTACAGATATTCAGTGATTCTCAGCTTATTGTATGCCAAGTCAAAAAGGAATTCCAAGCAAAAGGGGGGAATCTGCCCGCCTACTTGTCAAAGGCTTGGGAACTCCTGGGTGATTTCGACCATTACATGATAAGTCACATTCCTCGAGAAGAAAACATGAAAGCAGATTCTCTCGCAAAGTATTCGAGCATAGGCGAAGCTCAATTTCTAGGGCTAACTCCAGTAGAGGTCCTGTCGACTCCTAGCATTGATAAGATGGACATTGATTGGATCATGAGCATGTCTCAAGAACAAGAATCATGGATGACTCCGATAATAGAATATCTGCTCAATGGATCCTTACCAGGGAACTCAAAAGAACGACAAAAGCTACTGAGAAAAGCCTCTCAATACGTAGTCCAGGATGGCCAGTTATACAGACGGGGATTCTCAATGCCATTACTTCGATGTGTATCCAGGGAAGAGTCTAAAGCAATCCTAGCAGAGGTACACGGAGGAGAATGTGGTGATCACTCAGGTGGCCAAACATTAGCAAAGAAAATTCTCCGGTACGGATATTTTTGGCCAGAAATTAATCGAGATGCAGCAAAGTATTCCCGAGAATGTGACAGATGTCAAAGATTCGCCAAAATTCCTAGAGCTCCTTCCACCGAACTCACACAGATGGTCAGTCCATGGCCGTTTGCAATATGGGGGATAGACCTTGTAGGACCGTTACCAACTGCCAAATCTGGAATTAAATATGCCATTGTTGCTGTAGATTATTTTACTAAGTGGGCAGAAGCTGAACCACTGGCTACTATCACCTCAAAAAAGATGATAAGTTTTGTGACTAAAAACATCATTTGTAGATACGGTGTGCCTCAAAAAATAATTACAGACAATGGAACTCAGTTTGAAAGTGAAGAATTCCAAGATTTTTGCAAGCGATTCAAAATCCGGAAAAGCTTCTCAGCAGTAGCTCATCCGCAGGCAAACGGGCAAGTGGAAGCCGTGAACAAAATCATTAAGTCAACCATCAAGAAGCAACTTGAAAGAGCAAAAGGTGGTTGGGTCGATAAGCTACCACTGGCACTATGGGCATACAGAACCACTCACAAAACTGCGACTGGGCACACCCCGTTTTCATTGGCATACGGGTCAGAGGCAATGATTCCGGTAGAAATAGAAGTCCCTTCACACAGAAGAATCCATTTCAATCAAGCAGAAAACGAAAAGCTACAGCTTGAAGCGCTAGATCTCCTTGATGAAAAAAGAGATGAGGCTAATCTCAGAATTGCAGCTCATCAGCAAAGAATAGCCAGACATTTCAATTCCAAAGTTCGCCAATGCAGCTTTGAGATTGGAGACCTAGTCCTGAAGAGAATTATGACAGCGACAGGTGTGTTTGGGCCAAATTGGGAAGGACCATATGTAATAGGTCAGAAGCTTCTTGACGGCACATTCAAACTCACCACTGTTGAAGGAGATCAAATTCCAAGGGCATGGAACAGCAACCATTTGTGTCCATACTTTACTTGAAAATTTTGTTGAAATATCGTAAAAAGAATTATGAATGTATGATTCTTGTAATTGAAAGCAATTGTAAAACTGATGCAAGTAAATAATGAAAGAATATAAAGTGGATGTAGGCCCAATTTCCTGGCCGAACCACTATAAATCTTGTGTTCCTTATTATTATTACATGTTTGCTTTATTTTCGATATAAAAAGTACATAGAATGTATTGCTGAAATGTCGATTTGAATTTTTGCAGACAATGGAAGTGAAACTTGCACATAAAAAGACCAAGTGATTCTCGCCAAATTTCAAGTCACAAGAGCCCCGAATTCAAATCCTAGATAGGGAGTACTTCAATTGAACGGCCTATGACTTCGACAGAAACGGGTCTTTGCTAATAAATTGAGATCGTTTGAACAAACAAACATCCAATTAAGAAGCTAATGCTCGTTCTCACGAAATTGCCTGACAATGAAGCACACTTCCTTGGATTAAACAAGTTACTTGTAAAAAAAAAAAAAAAAAAAGGGGGCCAGAGGATCATTGAAAAGGCATGAGCAAGTGAACAGAGGAACAACCAAAGCCATCATCGGCAGCACAAGTCCTCTTCGGAGGCACAACTCTTCGGAGGATAAAGACCTCTAATGGGTCATACGCCACAAAAAAGAAAGTTCTCTACTCAACAAAAAGATTGGAGGAGTCATGACCCTCCAACCATGAGAGAGTAACTTCCAGGCGATGAAAACCCTCTCTGAGGCACATTTCACCAGGAGTTGAAGTGTTATGACCGCTCTTCGGAATTTCACTTCACCAGAGTTGAAATGCAAACAAAATAAAAGCCCTCTTCGGAGGCCCATTTCACCAGGAGTTGAAGTGTTATGACCGCTCTTCGGGATTTCACTTCACCAAAGTTGAAATGCAAACAAAATAAAAGCCCTCTTCGGAGGCCCATTTCACCAGGAGTTGAAGTGTTATGACCGCTCTTCGGGATTTCACTTCACCAAAGTTGAAATGCAAACAAAATAAAAGCCCTCTTCGGAGGCACATTTCGCCAGGAGTTGAAGTGTAATAACCGCTCTTCGGAATTTCACTTCACCAAAGTTGAAATGCAAAACAAGATAAAGACCTTCCTGGAAGCCCATGCTTCACCGAGATTGAAATAAAACTTCCAAGTGTCGAAACGTGAAAAGGCTTTCCTCGAAGGCACAACTCTTTGGAGGTACACGTTTCACCAAGATTGAAATAAAACTTCCAAGTGTTGAAACGTGAGAAATCCCTCCTCAGAGGTACAACCCCCTCCCGGGGACACAATTAAAAAGAAAGACCTCTTCAGAAGCCCACGTTTCACCGAGATTGAAATAAAACTTCCAAGTGTTGAAACGGGAAAAGGCTTTCTTCAAAGACACAACTCTTTGGAGGGACACGTTTCACCAAGATTGAAATAAAACTTCCAAGTGTTGAAACGTGAAAAAATCTCTCCTCAGAGGCACAAATTTTTATTAAAAAAGAAAAAGAAAAATCCTCACCAAGAGCGTACTTTAACTTTCAAAGGAAGAGCGATTTACCTATTCTAAAAAAAAGAAGGGGGAAAGAAAGTTAAAGTACATTCAGAGGTCCGCTTTACCACATAGAAGAATTCACTTGGCAAAATGTATACATACGCAAAAGGAAAAAGTGATTTCTTCGAAGGACAAAGCGTAGAAACTTATATGAAGGAAGTTGCACTCTACGAAAATTCTCTTCGAGAATGAAGTAATTATTCTTTAGAAAACGAGAGTGCAAGTCCCCTCAAAGTATACGATATTGCAGTAAGCTCATGGTATAGGGGCAACATGGTATAGTTACATACAAAGTGGTATAGCTATGTCGGTAAAGTACGCTTAAACAACATACCACAAGCTCACCGCAACATCGTATAAATAAACTTGTGCAAAAATGAATAATAAATGCATTCTCAAATTCAAACAAAAGTCTGTACAAGTAAAGAATCATTTTATTCAATTGCAGATATTGCAGATACAGGTTTCAAAATAAAAAGCAGGGGCCGGTGCCTGCACAACATCCAACCATTACACAAAAAAGGAATCAAAAAGCTCAACTCTTCATTTCTTCTTGCCGCCTTTAGACCCTTTACCCGGCCAAATGGTTAGCTTTTCAGGTCTTTCAGGTCGGTCTGAAGGCATAAGGGAAGAAGGGGAGGGAGGTGCAACTGGCGCAATTTCTGGTTCCTCTTCAGTGGTGATAATTTTCTTCCCCCTCCTCTTCGATGTCCCATGCTTCTTTCTTCTCTTCGAAGAAGACTCACTCCCTGGAGTAACGAGAGCGGACAAAACTACGTCGTCAGAAGGAGTCCGCTCCGGAGAGATCTCGCCTCCTTCAAGTCCCTCGTCTTTATGCTCCTGCGAAGCAATAGGGTCATCCAAGCCATGAAGAGCCTCAATTTTCTCCTCTTGTGACCTGGGTTGTGAAGCAGAAGGAGGAGTCACCTGAAGAGATGGAGGAGGAATAACCAGAGGAGGCGAAGTCTGCACAGCACTTGTTGTTTCAACTGCAGAAGAAGAGAAATTGAAAATGTTAGTATCTTCCCAAAAGAAGGGAGATATGGGTTCATCGAGATTCAAGAAGTAATCGAGAAGCTCATCAAATTTTTGAGGAATAAGCAGGCAATCCACCTGAATCAGACCAATGTCGAAATTACCTAAAGATTTGGCTTCGTCAGTTCAATCTCATAATTCTGAGCCCCAGTGTCCTCCAAAGCCTCTTCATCTGTAGGGGTAATTACCCCGGTTCTTGTAGGAGGCGGCGAATGAGCACTAGAGCCTGTAATGTCCACCTCGGGAGAAACTAGAGGACGTTCAGAGGTAGTAGGCAGTACTTCTTTTTCAGAACGCTCCTCTTCCGCCATCCCGGCCCGCGCTCTGGCAAGCTGCTCTTTTCCCTTGGCAAGAGCGGCGCGGGCTTCATCATCAAGATAATGCTCTTCAAGGGCTGACTCAGCATATCCAGCACCTTTACCACCGAGCATATCAAGTGCTGCCTCCCAAACTTCAGCCAGTGTGATTTCATACTTGGGACCTAGAAAGGCAAGGCTGCCACGTCCCAAAATGCTGTGCAGATAAAAATCGAATAATGTGGAGCTAATGTCAGCTTTGGTTGCTTGATGAGCCTCTTCGGCCGCATGTTTACCAGCAACAGCCTCGTCGCGCTCCTTTTCGGCCATAGCAAGTCGAGTTTTTAACAACTCTATCTTCAAGTTTTGAGAGCCGGTCTGTTCTCGCAGTTGTACAGTTTCAGCACGATATTCTTCCATGACCTTTTCCTTGTGTGCAAGCTTATCTTCGACTGCTCTTTGACTGGCATGCGCATCTCGTACTTGTTGCTGAAGCATGCTCTCCTTTTGAGAATGGAAAGTAGATGAAGTAGCTAATTCTTCCTTAAGTTTTTCTACTTCCGCTTCCAGCTTTTCATTGTAGGAAGCAATACTTCTCATTTCGGCGTCATGCTGTTCGAGAGTCTCCTGCCACTCAGCCTTATCATTCTCCATTGTTAGCATGGCCTCGAGATTGGCTCGGTTAACCCTCTGAAGTTCGTCGATGAGTTTTTGCCAGTTCGACATTCTTTCGATATCGGTCCTGACAGTATCAAGATTTCGCAGCATAGCCGGTTTGTCGAGAGGAACCAAGTCGAGATCAAATCGAACCCCTCTCAGGCACCACTGAGGAAATCGACTTTGAAGAGTGGGAGGACCTTGCCCGACTTGGTATGCGGGCCGGTTGATGATTGCTTGAATGTCGGAGCGAACGGGAGCAGGAGATTGAGCAGGGACATGTTCAGAAGCTGAAGGAGTTGTTTCTTCAGTAAGTCTAGCCCGCTTGCTAGAAGAATCGTCTATGTGACTCTTTCCTCTCTCATCATGAGCTTTTCTCTTTTGGGTATCATCATCTCTGTGGGGAAGATCATGTCTTTCTTGTTCCCTTCGACGACGTTCTTCATATGCTCGTCTCTCGTCGGCTTTCCTGATGGCCCTCTCTTCATCCGACTCTCTGTAAGAAGGAAGGTAACGCCTGTAATCATACTGGCTACGCCTCCCGTAGCACTGGAAATCATCATAGTACGAGCCGCTGCGCCCCATAGGAGAATCTGGAATTAAAATAATAAGCTTTAGAAATCTTTAAAGTACAAGAAGATAAGTGCGTAGAAGTGATGAGAAATCCAAAGTGTCATGTAACGTGTAAACTACGCGCATCGAGTTACAAACCACTCTATGGAATAGAGGTAGTGATAACTTGAGTAGGAGGAGTTGACATTTGTTGTAAAGAAGATGTCGCCTCGATTACAGAAGAGACAGTTTTAGAAACATCATCTTTGAAAAGTTCTTGAGATGTCACAATTAAATCGCTCAACCCCTCAAAAACATCATCGCCATCTTGTTTTTTGGAGCTTGCTTTCTTAACTCCTTCACTAGTAGATCGAGGGGGTTCTTCCTCTCCAGTAACTGGGGCAAGCACAGACTTGTCAGATGGCCCCGCAACATCTTTCGGAATTGAACACTTAACTAGTGAAGTTTCTATAGAGGTTCCTCCCTGCAAGTGCTCTTTAATGGAGACTGGGGCATCAAGAGTGTTCGTCGGAGAATCAGGAACCTCCGTTGGAACTTCATGTATTTGAGTGGAACGAGAAGGATGTAGAAGCTCAAACTGATGAAGAAGTTCTTCTGTCAATAGAAATTTTGCGCTTCTTTCTTCAGCAGCCACAGTGCTTAGCCTTTCAAAAACTGACTTATGGTTGGAATCTCTAGAAGGAGGAGGAAGTGCTGTAAAAATAAGGAATGGAATCGGCATCTAGCAATACGAACCAGGCAAAACTTAGAATAAAATTAAAGAAAGAAGAGAAAAAAGATCTCACTTCCTACTCTCCAGTCTGCGTAAAATTCTGCGGAGCAACGAATGTAGAAGTATTGATTCAGGAAACCATGTGCACTCTCCGGCAAATCCAAAATAAGTTTGCGGTTCCTCGCGCCTCTTACAAGTACAATTGAAGGATGGTCCTTGTTCTTCGCAAAAGTGCACAAGTAACAGATTTCCTCAAAACTCGGAAGACGATCAAGAGTCCTCCTGAACAGAACACACAATCCCATCAAAATAGCATAGCCATTGGGGTGCAGTTGGAAAGGAGAGATCGTCAGTCGAAGGAGGATTTGCCGGAGAAATTCATTAAAAGGAGGAATTGCTCCACTCAAGCACATTTGTCGATTAATGGCAACAAAACCGTAAAGTGGTCTATCAGCAGAGTCATTTGATCCAGGGAGTAAAACTTCTGCCTCGGCAATGCCAAATTGAACGCATAATTGATTAAGCGCCCGCTGTTTCAAAAGGGTAGGAGTTCTTTCCGGAGGATTCTCTAGTGGAATAGCAATCGGGAAAACCCCTTCAGCGTGTTCTATCATCTCTTCTTGTTGAGACATCATTCTACATAAGCGACTGGATGTTCAGATGAGAAGGTGCACGTTTCCTAAAAAGTGTGAAGTGTTGTGCAGAACTAAAAAAAAAAAAAGGAAAGCAAACATAACTGAAATCAAACTAGTTGACAATTAGTCGACTATGAGATTTCAGAACTTGTTAATATAGATCTCAAGTGTAGTGTTAATGCGAACGAATCAGCTTTAACTGGATATTTTAGTTTTGCTTTAACACTTCACTTGAATTCATTGGTTCACAGCATTTCATTCGCACAGTTCATTTAAATTGATTATTCTTTACCGACTAATCTGTCATTCGATGTGGGCAGTCAATGGCAGTATATTCGTCCCAGTTTTCTGCAAATGTTATGTTTAATAGGTTATTAGCATTAGAGATAGCTTAAAAAAAAGTGCAACAGAATTCAAATCCATATAGTTCAAAGTTCAAACAGTTCAATCAAAGTTGTCTCAAGATTTCACAAGTCCTAGGTCGTCCAGCGACCTAGCATAGGTCGGAGCCTTCTTAGGTCGCGCTGTGCAAAGTAAAGAATAAGGCTTTACAAATTCGTCTGTGTTAGCTCGGCCGCGACCTAAAGCCTATGTCGCAAGGAAGTTAGGTTGCGCAGTTCTTAGCTCGAGTAACTCTTAACTCATGCAAGGTCTTAGGTCACATGAGTGTTAGGTCGTTCAGCGACCTAGTATAGGTCGAAACTATTCCTTAGGTCGCAAGGATCAATAGATCGCGAATTATTTTAAGTCGTTCAGATCTGCTAGGTCACTAACTTCCTCTCCACGCAATGCTTCACCAGACCCAATAACCCGCCATCAACTACCCGAAGAGATTCATCATCCTCTCCATGAAATTTACCATCTCTTCATACCACTAGATCATTCCAAAAATTAACCAAAAAATCCTCAATCCATCATGAATTCAACGCACTGCCATGACTTCCTAAATCAACCAAATAACGACCGAAAAAATCGATCGCAACAATCACTCGAGATAAAGCGTGATACATGGAGTTGAGCTAAGGTCAGAAAGTGAGAATTCATGATTTAACGGCGATTATGATGGGATGAAGATCAGGTTTACTTACGAGACGTAATGATGGAAGTAAATCGGTGACTGGATGGGTCGAATTCGCCTTTGGAAGCTCAGAGAATTGTTAATGGCGGTAGGAGGTTAGAGCAATGAAATGAGGAAGAGGTAGCGACCTAACAGTTTTATATGAAGCAAATATGGGAAAACAAATAGACACGCGTATTGGCACAAGTGTTAGGTCGCTCACGACCTAGCTAAGTCAGGTCGAAGCACGCGACCTACGACCTAGGCACGTACTTCGAGGGGCAAATGTTAATTCCTCTTCATTAGCGACCTAAAACCTAAAGGCATGGAGCGACCTAACTACAGGAACGGCATGGCAACTTAACTCATCAAGCGACCTAAAAGTATCTGCGACCTAAGGGAAGCGCCGACCTATAGCATTCCGCGACCTATTGCACTCAAACGACCTAACTGTGTGCTCAAACCTAAGGAAGGCCGCGACCTAGCGGAACCCAGCGACCTAAGAGTAGCTGCGACCTAAAGTGTTACAACCTAAGGACTGTTGCGACCAAACAGAAAGCTACAACCTAGAGGAGGTCGCGACCTAAGAGTGAGTGCGACCTGAAGATGGACTCGACCTATGGAACTCTGCGACTTAACTATCCACCGACCTAAGGAGCTCCGCGACCTAAGGAAGGTCGCGACCTAAGAGACTCAGCGACTTAAGATTAACTATGGCTGCAAGAAAGTACTCGCGACTTAGGTTAAGTCGCTAACGACCTAAACACCAGAATATAGAAGACTATGCAATGCCACAGGGGGATAGGTCGCTCACGACCTAGTACTTGTGCAAATCAGCATGCGTGAGGAAGGAGGGGCCAATGCTCTTCAGGTCAACTACAACCCTACTTAGGTCGGTCACGACCTACGACCTTACTTAGGTCGGTCACGACCTACGACCTTGTTCTGAAAAACGCCTATAAATATGATCCTAACTCCAACTAAAAGGGGACTTTTGGCTCATTCTCTTCAAGCGCTGTTACTCCGCTGCATTCCAAACCAATCAAACACTTAAAGCTCTCAAGACACGAAGAACGCTACAAACAACTTCGAGAAAAGAACACACACATCCAGCATGGATTTGAAGACTCTAATCTCCATTGAAGTTTAATCTACTTGTTCTAAGTGACTTGTAATTCAAAGTGTATTGTACTTGGAAAGAATTGTATCAGCTTGTAACGAGATCATCAATAAAAGTACTTAAAGTGGACGTAGGCTATTCCATTAAGCCGAACCACTATAAAATTGTTGTTGTTTACTACTTTTCCGCTATCATCTGCTTATAATCTGTTCCCGAGTTATCGGGTGGTGCTTTCACAACTACAACTCATACACCGGGGTGTTAGCGTTCAAATTTCAGCGTTAACAGTTTTGAAACTGTTTTCAAAGGATTGAAAATAGAAATATATCTTGTGAAGATATTTTTGAGATTAATAAATAATTTGGAAAATTATTTATTGGTTGATGGTTGTTTTGTGAATATAATTGATAGTTAAATCACCGACTATCAATATTGGACAATTACGTTGATCGTTTCGAAGAGACCGGGATCGAGATTTATTTCTCGAAAACCACTTCGATCCGGTTTGTACGTTTCGTGTAAACGATTTGGATTCGAAGATGGAGCATTGGAGTGCAAGGGCTAGTCGCTACTAATCCTGAGGATATTGCCAAAATGGATGTAGTAAGAATAGTGCCTTCGGTTCCGTTCGAACCCGGGACGGACTTGTATGGACGAATGCTTGCGAAACATCGTCAGGTGGACGATGGGCATTCTAAGTGAAAACGTTCTTAAGGTAACGATTAGCCTCAAGCCTCATCAAATGGGAATGACTGAAAATCAGGGGATATGCAGCAAGGTTAGATGGGTCATGCCCAAGCAGGACAAGATATTTCCCCTGTCTAGATGTCCCTTATATATTTCGGCTTAGTGGGTGGTTGGTCGCGCCAACCACGGGGTTTATCTTGTTCGGGACTGTTCAGTAAGGAATGGTTCCGGCCTTGTGTTGCAGGGGATGAATTGAGTAGTCCTCGGTATGGTGATCTAGGCCCCGTACTGTGACAGGTGGTACCCCAGTGCCTAGTCATTGTCGGAAATCCATTCTCCCTACGAGCCTTGTACGAGTTTTGTTTGTATTACCCACTTTTGTGGCTAGTAGCTGGAATTTAATGAATGTAACAATTTCGGCTATTTTATAAGTATTTGTATATAAACCCTATTATAATATCAGAGGATTTCTATAAAAATTGTTTTAGCTATCGTAAGGTAAAAACCCGACATGTTTATTTGTGGCGTGGTCTTACGAGATGCTTTTGTTTTCAAAAGGATTTTGAAACTTTAATAATCAATTGGGTGCGATTTTCTCACGCTGGTATTCCAGACTGACTCGGATGTTATTTAACTGTAATGCTCGGGTCAGACCGAGTATTATAGGATACAGGATTTGATGCTATGGAGCTCAGGAGACGAGCATGATGACGACACATATTCTCGTACTTAATTATATATATTTTCCGCTGTTTGCGTTGTGTATTTTGAGTTGTTGTGTATTCATTGTATGATATTGATGTTGAGCTGTGATTGATGTACTATGATGATGTAATATATAAACAGAAATATTTGATGTTGAGTAAAGATTTATATTATCTATTATATTTTATTCCGCTGCGATGGTTAGATTCTGATGTTGATTTTGTTTTCTCTTCTTCCACCTCTTCTTCTTAAACCCAAATGGTTCGTATTTCTGTACAACTTGAGTTGATTGTTGCAGAATAGTGTTAACTCAAGGGGTACAGATTTGCGGGTCATCACAATTTATCTTCATCTTTCCAGTTCTGATCTGATCCGTTTCATCAATTCGAGCCAATCAGCTTTGATCGTTGAATTCGTGCCGATTTTGCTTTGCTTGGATTTGAGATTTAATTTCAGTGTCTGTATCAGTGTGCGTATCCGTGTCTCCTTCTATATTCTCTAGCATCGAAAGGTGAGCAATCACTCACGATTAACGTTTTTTATTTATTAAATTTGATTTCAATTGAAATGACAATTGAAATATACTACTGTAGTTAGTAAATCTGTTATATATGTTATTATATGTAACTGTTCACCTATGTGATATGACACCATATCCTATTGTTTATATTTTATTTAATTACTAATGATATATGCTTGCTATTATATTATTATCATATCTGTTATCACTCTGCAAGTTCCCTGTTAGTATAGGATTCACTATGGGTTGAAATGATACATACCCGAACGGACTTTAGAATAGGAGAAAATCGTTATGCGTTGAAATGATAAACCCAAGCGATTTTCATTTGAATTGAATTTGGGATTTCGGGTTGAAATGATATCCACCCGTATATATTTAGTGTATGGATTGAAATGATAAATATCCATAGCACTTGAAAATATATACCAACACCGTTGGTCCATATATAAATATTTTGAAAATAATTTCTATGATTTTGGGAAGAAATATATGGTGATTCTTAAATTATTATATATAAAGGGTAATGATATATATAAATTTAATAATATTTAATTTAATTAAGATTGATATAATACATAAATTATGTTAAATATTTATGTAAATTATATTTCAAATAGATTTTTGCAATAATTGGGATAAATTGAGGTGGGGAGATAAAATTAGGATTTAGCTGAAATGGTATTAAATTAAGAATTTTATTTAGTTAAATCGATTTGAAATTATTGAATGGGAAATTTAAAGGTACGATATTTATAACTGGATTTTTACTCAAAATAAATTAAATGAATATTTCTAGTATAAATAAATTGAAGGAAATATTTATTTGTTAGAAATTTGAGTTTTATTTTATGGATTTATTTGGTGAATATTTTAAAACTAAATAATAGGACAATAAATTGCTGAATATAAATTCGAACCTTAGTTTTGAAATTATTGAATACTCAAGGTTTGAAATATATTGAATATAAAGGGGTAATTTGTGATTATAAATCCGAATTTGAGATCGATAAAATTTAAGTGGTTATTTTAGGAATTGAGTTGAATTTAAATTGATAAAATTAAGATTGAATTTAATTTGAATGGGAAGGTCGGGTTGATTTTGAAAATGATTTGTTAAGTTGAGGAAACTACAAATATTCTACTCTATAAATATTTATGTATATTTTGGAAAAAATATATATATGAAATGAAAAGATATTTTTGTTGTGAAGTATAAATTAATTTGAAATGACCTCGGTGTTATAGTGTATATTTCTAACTTATAGATAGTTCCATGGACCCTTAGAGGATGGTTATCCCAAACGTCCTTTAAGTTAATTATATTTCAGTTGATATTTCACTTGAGTTAGATTTATAGATATAAGAATGTTAATCCCGACTCGAGTGTTTTGTGTTTTGCTTTACGCTCGGGTCAGACTGAGTGTTACAGCATTTGAGACTCACCTTCGAAGTTGGAAGTTTGCTTGAAGATCCCGCTATCTATCCTTTTAGTCATCCAGTTGATTGGTTCAAAGAAGTCATCTGCTCGTACTGGAGACTTCACTGCATCTGGGATATTCCGATGTATTTAATTTCTAACTCTGATGTATATAGTAGCTTCATGAACTACTATTCCTTATCTATTCTGCTGCATTTTATTACTCTGTGTCTGTGATCTGTGACTGATTTATTTACTGTATATGTTATGTTTTCCAAATTTAAATTAACAATTCGGTATTTTGAATTATTCAAGTCAGACATGTATGGTTTTATTGTCGATTTGAATGGTCCAAAATAGCGGGCTGTTACTGTTGGTATCAGAGCTTTGGCTCTAGGAAAAACTTAGCATATATGGTAAATTTATTTATAGAATCACTTTCGCTCGAGTTGAATCTCTTCCTTTTGACTCGATTTCCTTTGAATTTTGGAATGTCACTCGGTTCCAAAATTCATTCTGTCTCTCCCTATTTATATTCGTTTGATTCTGGAGTACCCCATAACTCTACTGAATGATTTGTAAAGGGGGTGAAAACTCCTTTTCAATTGGCATTGACTCACCGAAGATTTCTGTATCCTCGGTTTACAATGCTGCTATATCTTGTTATGCCGAATTCTATATCTCTGGCGATCGAATGTCGAATTGCCTCAGAATTCTACACCGATCTAACTTTGGAATTACGGTTGATCGGTAAAGGTCGCCCGCGATTTATAGAAGTATATCCATCTTCTATTTTGTAATTTAATTATCTCATCTTCGATCGAGTTTATCTTCGAATCAGAATTCTATTGATTTGAGTTCCTCTAATTCAAATCTCTATCCTTGTTTTAAAATCCATTCTTAAAATTATCCTTTGAAAATCGGGTATGTTTGCATTTTTGAAATTGTTTTATATATCGAAATTATTATTTTGATAACTATGATGTTATTCTATATATAAAAGTGAAAATGTTTTCGATAAGGATTATATACCTATATATAAAACAAATAAGAAATGTTATTCTATATAAAAGGGTTTTGAAAGGATTTGAAATTTTGAAATTTTTTAAGAAACTGATTTATATAAAAATGATTTATAACTGAAGGGTTTAATTTGAACTTCGAGAATTGAATTCCGGTATTTTAAAATTGGTTTTAAGATTTTGGGAAATATATAATAATAATACGATTTAAAAGTATTCTCCAAATAAGAAATGTTTCAAATGTGTTCAAAAGAATCCAATAATTTTGAAGAAATTTCAAAGAAATTTTCAAGAAAATAGAAGTCCAGAACTCACTTATGTCGCTGGAAAATAATTACCGTGATGAGTGCACGCATCATCGACATTGATTTTCGAGTTTCAAAGTGGGGGAGAGGCCACTTTAATAGCTTCGCTATGCGAGTGATTTTGTAAAACCATTTTTGATTTCAAATTCCGAAGTATAATTTGATATTTTCGAAAGACATATGTATATATTTGTAACAATATAAAGTGAGACCGGTATTCAGTCCTTGAGTTTCGGATTTGATTTAGTATAATCCTATCTATTGAAATTGATTATTTGATTTATGTTGATTTTCAACTCTTGAATTTGGAAATTTTAGTTTCCAAACTATTTTGAATGTTCGAACACTTCCAAATCGAGATTGAATTTTCAAAGCTAAGAAATTTCGATGAGCATAAAATATTTGATAAAGAATATAAATTTAGTTTTGAAATGTTTTGAAAAAAAATAGTTTAAATAATGGTTTTCAGAAAGGTAAATTGGATATTTCAAATAGAAATAGATAGTTTAAAAGTTTTAAAGGGATAATTATCAATTTGGAAACCATATTGAGTATAATTGATTTTGAGAAAATATTTGGTTTTGAAACTAAATTGAAATTAAAAACCAGTACTTATATGGTGATTTTGGAAATGAATTTGTTTGACTTGAATTATTTTAATTTGGAAACTGGGATAATTTTCTAAACCTATTATTTTGGGAACTTTGAAATTTAGATATTTAATTTGGGGGAAAATTTGGTGAAATCATATATGATTTTGAAACTGAATTGATATTGAAATGATTTGAAAATTTAGAACCTTATATTATTAAGTACTTGAATTGGGAGTGGTCGAACTTATATAAAATGGATTGTATAAGTATGAAGTTGATTTGAAATCTATTGATTTGAAAGGTACTCAATTTGGAAAGAGATTTTATATAATCGAAGTCTATATAAGTATGATTTGCTCTACTGTTGATTTGGAAAGTATTTGATTTGGGAAAAATGGAATCCTATATATATGGACTTTATATAAGTACGATATTTGAAAGTGATTTGAAAAGGTACTATATGATATATATTTTCGAAGTAAAGATATGGAAAGTGCCTTCTTCTTGATATCCGCTTTGTGGCTACAACATGGATTCATTATATCGATATTATTCTCTCTGATTTTTGGTTTTCCGGATGTAATACTCGAGTGTTCCCACCGTGGCGTAACCCATGGTTTTTTTATCTCGCGACTGCATAGCGCAATTGCCTGGCTGAGTCTGGCCTAGGGGTACGGATTGTTTCCTGGGGGATCCAAGCGTAACCATTGTGTATCCTGCAATCTGTGTAGGTCGCGAATAGTAGCGAAACTGCCTGGCTGAGACAGCCTATGGGTACGGATTGTTTCCTGGGGGACCCAGGCGTAACCATTGTGTATCCTGCACTCTACTGGTCATCATGGCGTAACTCGCAGAGCCGAGAAAGCTTACGGATACGGATTGTTTCCTGGGGGATCCAGGCGTAACCATTGTGTATCTGCGAACCATGGTCGGACAAAGGTTTTGGTTTGGTTGTTTTGTTTGGATTGTACTTTCCATATCTGTTTTAAAGGTTTTTCAAGTATTTTCACTGGGTGTTGAAACAAGTCTACTAAGTACTTGAAGAATTCTAGATTTGCGCCTGATCAACGCATGACCAGAGTCTGCAAGAACGAGGATAAACATGTTGAAACATCGAGTTATAAAAGTATTTTCGAAAGGAAAATTTATTTCGATATAATAGTATTTTATTATAAAAGTGTTATTATAAAGGTATTTATTATAAAAATATTTTTCCCAACAAAGAAATTTTGAATTAATATTTAAAATTTAAATTCTTATGGTTCTAGATTAATTATTCATGCCCGATACTATTCCTTGAATCTACCTTATCTGCTCAGTTTAGTTATTCACCTTGATTCTGTTTTCCAAATCTACCTTCCTTCCTTGTTGGATATATCCTTTTTAAATATTGCTTATTTGTATACAACGTTGTTTAATAGAAAATTTTAGTGTTATAAATATTTTGAAGTTATTAATTTAATAAAACATGTTTAAATAAAATGATTATTGCTGTATCTATAATGTTGAAAGTATCTTAAGATAAAGTAGTAAAAAAAAAGTATTAAAGAAAATTGATTTCCAAGTGAAGTTTTCAAATGAATATTTCAAGTAAAATTTATAAAATTTTAAAATTTATTGTTTATCTTGTCTTTCAATCTATTTTCTTTCTGGTTGTTTTAATTCTCCTACCTCCTTCCTTTTCGGGGACGAAAAGTTTTGAGTGGGGGAGAGTGTAACAGCCCAAATTTTAGCAATATTTTATTCTTTATTTATAACTCTGGGGTTTTATTTTTCGAAAATTTGATTGTCTAAATTTAATTATAAATAATCACCCAAGATTTTTATTAGTGTGAAAATTCTAAAATTCTTATTTTGGTTAAAACTTAACATTTTTTTTGAAGTTATAAATCTTTAAATTTTTAATTTTTAATATTTTGGTTTAATTTAATATATTCGTAACAAAGTTTATTTCACCTTTTGTTCTTTAAAAAAATTGATTTTATACTTTAAAAAAAATTTAATATTTAATATTTTAATTATATATATTTTTGAAATAAATTCTTAGTAAATGTGTAAACAAATCATATTTTTATATAAGTAATAAATTTCCAAAACTTTTTGTATAAATAAACTGTTTAATTTCGCGTTTAAAAGGCACATTATTTGATGGAATAAATAATGTATATACATACAAGAAAACATATAAAATTTAAATCCGTTATTTTCTTTTTTTTGGACAAAAATCACTGCATCTGTTGTACGCATTCTAATTTTATTCACTTTCCTTTTACTCTCCTGATTTAATAGGAACGTTATTTACAAATTTTATAACCGTTCACCTTTTTAATTTCTTGCCATTGTTCCCATCAACGCGAGCTTTAAATTTTAAACGCATTCAGTATTGTTTAAAAATCTTATTCCAAAATCTAATCTTAGCTGACTGTTTCTTCTGCTTTAATTTCGAAACCCATTTGCTAAAAATTTGTTAAAAATCTAGCAACCGTGTATAACAAGAAAAATCAGTGCTCAATCAAAATCGTGGCCTTTTTTTTAAATCAATATCTTATTTCTTGCTTGTAACTGCTCATTAAAAATCAACGCTAGTTTAATTTCCTTTCCATTTCAAAGCAAGTTGATTTATTGCCGTTCTTTCTTCTCCTTAAATCACGCTACCTCTCTGATCAAACCTATGTAACTCACGCAAATATTCATTTCTCAACAAAATTTTATTTTTCTAACCTTTCCTTTCCTACGCTCCTTGTTTCCACTTCTTTCTTTATGACCATTCATTATATATATACACTACAGCTAGAAAGTTATAAACGTATAAACTTAGAAACGTTTTGTATTTATTAAAAATTTAAAGCTTACCTTTAATTGTGACTTTTCTCTTTCCTTTCGTTCAAATTTAAACGCGCATCAATCAATTGCTTTAATAAATATTGCGGAATCAATGCACAGACGTTATCAATTTCATTTTATGGTGGTACGTTTTTTTACGTTTCCTACCGTTTAAATTTTAAATATTTTGCTTTTATGAGTCAGCTGAATCAAAGCTACGTGACCGTTGCTATTTATTTCTTTTATTAATTGCTATAATTATTTTTACCAAATCAAGGGTTGACCGTTACAATCACTTTTATTTATTTATTCACTTAAAATTTGGTTGCATATTCATTTTCTTCCGTTATATTTTCCTGAAAACATGCGGTTCATCTCTATTTATTTTCACTTTCATTTCTCTTTTCTCTAGATCTGTTCGTTCCCCTCCCTACTTTTCTTTGTGAAAAAAAAAGCAAACTGAAGCATGCGGCTGTCACCATTATTTGCATCCGCCACTTCACCTTTCTTCCAAACCTCCTCATCAAATGAAACACATCACCTCGCCTTCCGGTTGCTTCTGTTTGATCAGCGAGGTATGGGTGTGTAAGCACATATATGTTTTGATTTATATTCGTAATTATATGTTTTTTTTTGTTTTGTTAGTTGTGATATACATACTATTTATATAAGTATTGAATACTATTTTTTTCAAAAGTTTATTTTCATAACATGACAGTGTATATTTATATATAGTTTCTATTTGATCTTCCTCACAGCTTATAAGTCATGTTAATATTTTGAATTATGTATGCGACATTTTGAAGGGAACATACTATAAAATAAGTATCTTTCATTTTTAATAAGAATATATATATATATATATATATATATATATATATATATATATATATTGTGTTTTATATTTTAATATGGGTTAGCTTCTATTTGTTGATATCAGGTTTCCTATAATATTGTTATTCGCTTATGTAAGTCATATATTTGTTTTGTTACAGTCTATATAAAATACTTTAATATATGTATATTATGCGGTTTGTTACCATATGGGTTTCTATGTGGTACTGACTTATTTAGTTGATGATTGTATGTATTTTGTTACAGTATTATATTTATACTATTTTGGATTTAAGATGATTTTATAAATACTCTAATTTATAAATTATTTTAATACACATATATAATTTGGAAATTTATATAGGTTGAATATAATATGTTATTGAATGTAAAAGTATGGATGGATTTAAATTATATATATATATATATAACATTTAATATATATATATATAGAAATAGTTATATATAAAAAAGTTTTCTTTTAGGTATTCATATTTAAACATTTATTTTATCTGTTTGAGAATATATGTATATATATACTAGTTATATAAGTTTAGTATAAAGGTGTTAGTATATATATATATATATTATTTTAAGTGTATGTTGATTTTTTTAAAAATGTAAGCTTGATTTATTTATTTATAAGTTTGAAAAACATGTAAATTAAATTTGTGATGTTTGAACTTAGAATATAAATTTCATATGTGTATATATAGTTATAGGTGGTTATAAAAGTTTGCTTATACCATTTATCTTCATCGTTCCAGTTCTGATCTGATCCGTTTCATCAATTCGAGCCAATCAGCTTTGATCGTTGAATTCGTGCCGATTTTGCTTTGCTTGAATTTGAAATTTAATTTCAGTGACTGTATCAGTGTGCGTATCCGTGTCTCCTTCTATATTCTCTAGCCTCGAAAGGTGAGCAATCACTCACGATTAACGTTTTTTATTTATTAAATTTGATTTCAATTGAGATGACAATTGAAATATACTACTGTAGTTAGTAAATCTGTTAAATATGCTATTATCTTTAACTGTTCACCTATGTGATATGACACCATATCCTATTGTTTATATTTTATTTAATTACTAATGTATATGCTTGCTGTTATATTATTATCATATCTGTTGTCACTCTGCAAGTTCCCTGTTAGTATAGGATTCACTATGGGTTGAAATGATACATACCCGAACGGACTTTAGAATAGGAGAAAATCGTTATGGGTTGAAATGATAAACCCAAGCGATTTTCATTTGAATTGAATTTGGGATTTCGGGTTGAAATGATATCCACCCGTATATATTTAGTGTACGGATTGAAATGATAAATATCCGTAGCACTTGAAAATATATACCAACACCGTTGGTCCACATATAAAAATTTTGAAAATAATTTCTATGATTTTGGAAAGAAATATATGGTCTTAATAAATGTTGATTCTTAAATTATTATATATAAAGGGTAATGATATATATAAATTTAATAATATTTAATTTAATTAAGATTGATATAATACATAAATTATGTTAAATATTTATGTAAATTATATTTCAAGTAGATTTTTGCAATAATTGGGATAAATTGAGGTGGGGAGATAAAATTTGGATTTAGCTGAAGTGGTATTAAATTAAGAATTTTATTTAGTTAAATCGATTTGAAATTATTGAATGGGAAATTTAAAGGTACGATATTTATAACTGGATTTTTACTCAAAATCAATTAAATGAATATTTCTAGTATAAATAAATTGAAGGAAATATGTTTTGTTAGAAATTTGAGTTTTACTTTATGGATTTATTTGGTGAATATTTTAAAACTAAATAATAGGACAATAAATTGTTGAATATAAATTCCAACCTTAGTTTTGAAATTATTAAATACTCAAGGTTTGAAATATATTGAATATAAAGGGGTAATTTGTGATTACAAATCCGAATTTGAGATCGATAAAATTTAAGTGGTTATTTTAGGAATTGAGTTGAATTTAAATTGATAAAATTGAGATTGAATTTAATTTGAATGGGAAGGTCGGGTTGATTTTGAAAACAATTTGTTAAGTTAAGGAAACTACAAATATTCTACTCTATAAATATTTATGTATATTTTGGAATATATATGTATGAAATGAAAAGATATTTTTGTTGTGAAGTATAAATTAATTTGAAATGACCTCTGTGTTATATTGTATATTTCTACCTTATAAATAGTTCCATGGACCCTTAGAGGATGGTTATCCCAAACGTCCTTTAAGTTAATTATATTTCAGTTGATATTTCACTTGAGTTAGATTTATAGATATAAGAATGTTAATCCCGACTCAAGTGTTTTGTGTTTTACTTTACGCTCGGGTCAAACTGAGTGATACGGCATTTGAGACTCACATTCGAAGTTGGAGCTTTGCTTGAAGATCCAGCTATCTATCCTTTCAGTCATCCAGTTGATTGGTTCAGAGAAGTCATCTTCTCGTAGTGGAGACTTCACTGCATCTGGGATATTCTGATGTACTTTATTTCTAACTCTGATGTATATAGTAGCTTCATGAACAAATATTCCTTATCTATTCCGCTGCATTTTATTACTCTATGTCTGTGATCTATGACCGATTTATTTACTGTATATGTTACGTTTGCCAAATTTAAATTAACAATTCGGTATTTTGAATTATTCAAGTCAGACATGTATGGTTTTATTGTCGATTTGAATGGTCCAAAATAGCGGGCTGTTACAATGTCAATGATGGTATAATATTGAATATGACCATGAGGCATAATCTATTGGGCCATGACGCAACATGGTTTATTTTTGATATATGTATTGAATAAAAAACAAATTAATAAAAAATTAACATTGTGGTGTAGTTATACTTTTAGTCAGCGTTCGGAGCAGCTAATAAAGAGTTAGAGATATGATCTTTCTTCCAATCCCTTCAGTTAGGTAATTGCACCCTTTTGTTCTTCTATCTATATATGAATAAATTTAATTTCTCATAATTTTTTAAGCACTGTAGAGAGTGAGTGTATGCGAGTATAGATGTGCGCGCACATGTACACAAACATAATATTTCTATTTTCATTATGTAAGCTAAGGATAAAAAATGTACAGGGTGATGGTTCGAACTAAATCATGATCGGCGTAAAAATCAAACTAATATAATCAAGTTTTATAATAATTCACTAAATTAACCATTTTTTATAGAAATTAACTAAGTTTATGTATGAAAACATACATTATTATAAATTTTATTACATAGATCATATATCTTTGTAATTATACACTTTTATATCGTACAAATTATTATATATATATATATATATATATAATTATCTTTGTAATTATAGATCGTATGTGCATCTTTATTCATGTTTAGTACAACTGATATCGCTTTATTTCTCAAATTGGCAAGTACAGATCAGAAATCAAAGAACAACAATAGAGAATAATATATATACAGAACTATTCTCAGCACGATTTTTACAGGTAGAGCATTATTCCGGTTGGTAAATGTGAGATTTTATACTCACCTTGATTATTTAGCAAGAAATAGGTAGCAAGCAGTGAGCTTTGGAGAAGAAATGGAGCTCTAACAACCTATATTAGCTAGTATAATCTTGTTTTAGTGGATTTACTTCTTGAATTAGCAGCATATTGGGTGAAATTTAGTTTTAGTTTGAGGAAGCCATGGATTTTTTGTCTATATTCACTTACTGTATATTTTTGGAGAAGAAGAAGCTAAATGGAAAACTACGTACATATTAGTTTGCTTACCAGAAGCCCCTAGAAAATGGGCTTTGGATCCCATTCCTAACCATATGAAGCCCAAAGGCAAAAATACTTATTGAAAATGTTGAGTTATATACATAGTTAACTTATTATAATCAACATATGCACATTGTTCTTATTTTAAACCCAACCAAAAATGTATACAACCATTTGTTATGAAAATAAAATTATTATTTGAACAAAATAAAATTTATTCCAACAAAAAAAAGTTATTTTTAACAAAAAAATCTTATTTTTATCAATATTACACAATTTACACTATTTTATTTCAAAACACCATTTTTAATGCAATAATCAATACAAAATTATTTTCTTTGCCAAATAAATTACAATAAATCATTTCAACTCTTTCCAATCATCAAATAATTTTAAATAGTATTTTCATCTTTTATGTTAATAAATTACACAATTTCTTCCTATTTCTCATTTTAAATTTAATAAGATTAATATTGATAATATTTTCTAATATTATTGTATTTACCTAATTGCAATTTGATTATTTTATGCTCAGATTCTAAAAATAAAGTTCTTAAAACTTTATTTTCATTAATTTAGATTTATTTCAACAAATTAACATTGAAATACATTGCCTAATTAATTTGTTAGCTTCAAACTAATAAATACTCAATATTTTAATTTATTTAAACCAAATACTTATCCAATCAATATTTAATCCCATATTTATACCCAAATATACAAAATAAAGTTCCAAAATTTATTTTTCTCATTTTATTTACAAAATTCATTGTTTATTTCGAATAAACAATTTAAAATTTCCAATTACATTTTAATTTACAATATTAAATTATAACTAATTTAATATATACGGGAAGTCTCCAAACCAGGGACGCTACAGGTATTCAATTCAAATCTTTTATAACAAATGCTTGAAAAACCAGTAAATTCAAAGCTTAAAATGTTAACAATACTTAGCTTTCGAATTATAAAGAAATGGTCACCAAACAGCAATTAAAACTGCACAAAACTTAGCAATAGAACTCAGGACTATAGCTTATTTAGCCATTTCGACCCTTAAAACCAAAAATATGATAAAACATAATAGTTGAAGTTGATTGCCTAAGATCGAATCCAGGAAAAGAATCACCTAATTCGGACTTACAAAATAAAAGTTATGGCAATTTCATTATCAGAACATAAAATTACAAAACTCTGAATATAAGGAAAATTTACTAGGCAATGGCTTAAAGAGCCAGTTAGAACCTTCAAAACCCAAAATTTGATGCAACTCAAAATGAAAATTAAAGATGATTGCCTTAGCTCGAAGTCAGAAAAAGGATCACTTAATTCGGACTTACGGATCAAAAGTTATGGCAATTTCATTACTAGGACATAAAATTACAAAACTTTGAAAATCCAGAGGGCTGTGGCTTAAATAGCCAAATAGACCCTTTAATTACAAAACATAAAAGTTGAAGAGGATTGCCTTAGCTTGAAGTTAGATAAAGAGTCACCTAATTTGGAATTATATATCAAAAGTTATGGAAATTTCATTATCAAGACAGAAAATTACAGAACTCTGAAAATCGACAAGGCTGTGGCATAAAGAGCTAATTAGACCCTTTAAAACACAAAATCCGATAAAACTCAGAACATAAAAGTTGAAGAGGATTTTCTTAGATCTAAGTTGATAAATAAATCACCTAATTCGGACATACAGATCAAAGGTTATGGCCGTTTCATTTTCAGGCCATGAAATTACAAAAAAACAAAAAGGTCAAGAAAAACATCAACCTAAGACAGGAAATACACCGTAACCATTTCTCAAACAAACTTACAGTACAGGGACATACAGAACTTCAAAAATGCATTATTTATTCATGCAAGAATGTGAGTAAACTCACTTTACAGCAAAGTAGATGAAGGTTGGAGCGATATTGGTAAGCTCTAGCTTCTCTTTTGGCCTTTAGAACCTATTAAAATCACTCAAGGTTCTTTAGTTTTTCTCTTAATTTGATTTGATTATGGAATTTTATTTTGCAATTTGAAGAAGGAAAGGGAAAATGGAGTTTCTGGAGAAGAAGAAGAAATGGATGGACAAGAAAAAATATATGCGCTGAAATAAGTCAGTCATTCATTCCTCTCTTATTTGCACTAATGGGTATGGGTTTATTTTCTCAACTCTACTCAATATCCTAAACACCCTTATTTAATTCTATTTACATCAATTACTATATGTTTTAGTCTAATTAGCCTATTTATTTACAATTTTTTGTATATTTTAATTAATACAAAGTTATTAAACATTAAGACACAAATGTTTCAACACGAAACACACATTTAGACAAAAATATTAATATATTATTATAAAAAATTATTATTTTTAATTAAATGCTTTTAATTATGGTTAATCTAATAAAATGACATAGTTAGTTCCAAAAATTACTTAAAATTCATTTATTTGTCCATATTAACACAACAAAGGATTATAAAAATAATTACACACTTTATAGGTCAATTTTTAATAATATTTTACATGTTTACTTCCCATAATTAAAACATTTATGTTTAAACATGCCTTTAAAATAACAAAAATCACTATTTAGCAATAATTAACAAAGTTATTGCTCTTTTCCAAATTAAAATCCTTTGTTATTCTTTTAGCACAAAACTAACATAATATAGGCTTAAGACTTTATTCTTTTTAATGTAAACATAATCCAAAATTATATTTTTGGAAATATATTCTTTTATTTTTTATTTAAAAGAAATATATAATGATCTTTTTTAAATACAACTAGAAATAACATTACTTCTTCTGTAACAATTCCAATACCATGTTTATTCCAAATAAACAAGTTTTAACAATATTTATCCCCCAATTTTATTATCAAATTACCAAATTAAAATCATTGTTTTGATCTATTTCAAAGTAATCACAAAACTAGGGTTGTTACAATAATTGACGAAGATATAGAGTCAAGATCCAAATCTAGTGACATGTAGAGTCCCATCCCTCGGATGTGCATGGTAGAATTAGAATTTATATTCCTATTAGGATATAAACATAAATGATTATTGGGAATAATCATCAGGACATATTATTTTACATTTTAATTTTCCATACAAATTATTGCTATGAAAATGACTCTAAAGTTGGACACTTCCGTAAAGACTGAGATTTAATGGGTAGTATAAATAAAACCTTAATTGGTTTAGAATCGATTATTGTTGTGTTCAAATCCATTAGTGATCAGAGTTGTGTAGCGGAAGGAGATGGACTACTTTTCATTGCGCACATTAATTAGTACATAAGTTTGATTTGTTGATGAATGAATGGTTGCATTGAAATTATAAGTAATTGTTTAAAAGTAGTATTGAGTAGGAATCAGCACTTGATAGTTTGAAACCTACTCGATATTAACAATAAGACCTTACGGTATCTTCGTTGGTGTAGCTACCGCAAGGAATATTAGAAGTTTATTTCTTTTTTTGAAAGAACATTAATCATTATGTTTGGTTAATTAAATACTAAGATGAAGAAAAAAAGTTGATAGTTTCTTAAAGTATGTATGGAACTGAATAAGTAATTATCATTCAAAGAATTCATAAACCCATTTGAATTTGGATGAACCCAGTTATTAATAAAAGCTAGGAGTTTCTTCAAAATAGAATCTTGGGGAATAAAATTTTTTAAAGAAATTAATAGTTATAAAATATAGAATGTTAAATAATGTGTATTTAATTAAATTTGGAATTTGAAAATAGACTTAATAAATAAAATAATATATAATAAAATTTGAATAGTTCCTTACTGTTGTAAATAATCGAATATAATTTGATGTATTGTTTGATTGCAAATGTTTAATAATGGATGTGTATATATATAAATATGGAAAGCTAATATTTTTTATTTAAGCAAGTAGATGATTTTTGGTGAAGTATGATTAGTAAATTATAAAAGACTGAAAGAATGTTGATTATTTATTTCATGTTAACTGGTATGTTGAGTGGATTATGGATTCTGGTCGATACGAGTAGCTAACGTATCGATAGAGATTTCTAAAAGCTTAAACGAGGCAGAATCGACATAGTATTTTGGAAATGTAATAAGAAATATGGTGCTAAAATTTTATATTGATTATAAAATAATGTATTAATTTAGAAAAATGAAACCATTGTTTTCTATATTTAAGTATTTTCAAAATGTATGCAACCAATTGAAAAGACGAACTACTTAAAGCTTGTGGCACGACGACGTTGAATATTTTATTTTAAATTAAATTTTGTAATTTCATATAAAATGGTACATTTACTAAAGTTAGATTCAAAGATATTTGCTAAGGATATATCTGTAGATATAATAGATTATTTTGAATTACAAAAAATAAATAAATTGGAAATTTCTAGCGAGGAGAAGGGCCTAAAGGAACTTATAATGGACCAGTTTCAAAAAATTTAAAATATCAACTATTGGAGACTTGTACCTTAACCATTTGCCAATGAAAGTCAACCTGCAACTTTTTAATGTTATCTTGTATAACGACCCGCTATTTTGGACTATTCGCATCCGCACACGTCGGACTTGAATAATTCAAAATACCGAATTGTTAATTTAAAATTTGGCAAAAATCAGATATACAGTAAATAAATAATCACAGATTCACAAACACAGAGTAATATGCAGCGGAAGTAAAAGAGATAGTAGTTCATGAAGCTACTATATAAATATATAAGATACATCAGAGTTAAATAAGTTACAACAGAAGTCTCGAATACAACAGTCAAATATAAGAATCAGAATACATCACTGGAATGATCGAATATCTGAAAGCTGGATAGATAGCTGGATCTTCAAGCAAAGCTCCAACTCCAAAGATGAGCCTCAAAAGCTGAACCACTCAGTCTGACCCGAGCATAAAGCAAAACACAAAACACTCGAGTTAAGATTAATATTCTCATATCAATAAATCCAACTCAAGTGAAAAAGCAATCGAAATACAAGTAACTCAAAGGATGTTGGAATCACCATCCTCTAAGGATCCGTTAAACTATCTACTATGTAGTAGTATACGCTAAATAGATAATGTCTATCAGTAATATAAAGTATCAAAATAGTGTTAAGGCGTTACCATTATCCCCCTTAACACATTTTATATAGATGTCATAGTCTATACAGCACTGTAAACTCCACCGTAAACTGGTGGGATATCAGGGAGTACTCCATAGGTATAACACAAAACAAAGTCGTAGTGGTCGCGTATACCGGGATACAAGTATGACAAGGCACATGAGGCAATACCCAAGGTAGTGAAACTACCGTTCGCCTGATCCGGACTGGTGAGAACGCATCGCCGCAGCGATCGCAACACCGCGAAACAACACTCTTGAAATTCCGAGGGTGCACCAATCAATCACAAGTAATGAGTAGTAGTTACGAAGAAGTGTGTTCGCTCGAGGTGGCTAACCCCATTTGGTCCGGCACGGCTCCTGATTTTAGTCATTTCCAATTTGACACAAGTGTCAAGGCTATCCATTATCGTTCTATTTCTTCAGTCATCACGTACATCATTCCAACCACTTCATTCTGAATCATCACTCCGCGTATAGTTATTAAAGTGGTTTTCGGTTTAGATAGAGAGTATATCCATAACCGATTCCGGTCTCTTTAATAACTTTCGTAATTATTACACCGATTGGTCGTTTAATAAATATCAAAACCAAATCAAATCCAGTTTCAATTAGAATCTATACATCAACATTTCATTTGTCTTTCAAAATCAATTTCCAAAAATCTGTGTTTCAAAACACTCCCAAATTATCATTTCAAGGTCTTACAATTCAGTTTCAATTTTATTTAAACCATTCCAATATTGATTCAAGTTCATATATAAGTTTTATTCCGAAAATCATTTAAATGATTAAATTCAGCATTCAAACTAATTTAAATTCATTTATCGACTTCATTCGTTAAGTTACTTTATTATTCAAAACAATTTTACTTGATTCCCAATTCATTAAGTCAATTACTTAAGTTCATCTTCATTTTATCAAAACTTCAAATTAACTAAATTTGATTTGTCAAATCAATTCTCAAAATTACAAGTCTTACATTAATTTCAATAAATCACATTTAATAATATAAGTTTCACATGTTCGAGAAGTTCAATTTCACTTTTTACTTATTTAAATATTTTTCCAAACTTCATAAATAAAGCAACTCCATTTCATTTGTTAACGAAGATCAAATTCACTTAAACGAAAGTTCGATTTCCTCTTATCAAAGAATTCAAATTTTTATCCAATTATCAAATAATTAAATCTCATTCAACTATTAAATAGTTTCAATCTTAATTATTAATAATTTCAAAACTTAATAATTACAAACTTGATTATAAATTCAAACTTAATTATTAATTCATTTCCACTTAATTATGAATTCAAACTTAATTATCAAATCATTATAAATTCAACTTAATAATTTCAAACTTAATTATAATTTCAAACTCAATTATTAAATGATTTCAAACTTAATAATTTCAAAATTCAGTTATTACTAATTCCAAATTATTTATTAATAATCCCAAATTTAATTATTAAATAATTAAATTCCAAACAACGTGGTTTCATCTATTACTACGTTAACATTTGTTCAGATTTCAATCTTTACATTTTTTTTTTAAAAAAAAATTCAAATTCCAACTTCATTTCATAACTTATTCTTTGTTCGAATAAACTCATTATTTTATTTTTAAATCAAATTATTGACCACTCGGATTTTATTTAATTCTCTATCCTATGTCAAGTTCATTTTGGGTATTTATCATTTCAAGCCGATTCCAATTCCAAATCAAAACATAACAAAGGGAACTTGCAGTGTGATAACTGGGATGGTGTCAAAGTAAATAAACGAGCAATAACAATCAAACATAATTCAATAATCAATCCAAATAATCCGAAATAATCGTATTAATTCGCATTGTTATTTGTGCGAATTAATATAATTATCTCTAGAATCTGCACTATCATTTCGTGTAGATTAAAGATTATTACATTTCGGTTTTTCCACTTGTCGTTCAATTTCAATTCTACACAATTTATTCAATATACGTTCAAGGTTCAAAGTGTAATTTATCAAATTCTACGAGTCAATTAGCTTAACAATTTCGAGGGGTCATATTATTCAAATTAACTAATCAAATTCAACACATATGTCGATTCAAAATTTATAACTATCCTATGTCAAATTCAATTGCATATTATTCATCATTTTTTACATTTCAATTTAACATCCAATATAAACAACAAACAATCAATCAATTTCAACCAAACTGTATTATCATCGCATAATAATTAACAGATAATGGTGTCAGATGTCATAGTCGAACAGATACAGGTAATAACAGTGTACATAACTAACAACAGGTATATTTCAATTGTTGTTTCAATTGAAATCAAATTTAATAAATAAAAGAATATTAATCGTGAGTGATTGCTCACCTTCCGAGGCTAGAGAAAATAGGAGATGGCACGGATACGCACACTGATACGGACACTGAAATTGAGTTACAAATCCAAGCATGAATCTCATAGCAAAGTAAGATTGGCACGAATCGATGAGCAAAACTGTTAAATAGGAATTGCCGAAATCAAATCAAAACATTCAACATAGCAACAATTACAAAACATGTCCTGCGTCAAAGTTTAACAATAAAATTCTATGTGCTACCGTGATCGAAATGGTCAGAAATTTGGTATGAATAAAGATCAAAACTCGTATTTCAAAACTGCAAAGAATCACTTGATTTGGACAAGAGACCAAAAAGTCACGATGTCACAAACATAGACTCAGGCCATGTTGCGACTGTCAAATGATCAAGTCTGAAAACCCCTCTGCGTCTGACTTTCAGATAAGAACCAGAGGACTGAAACACCTCGTATGAAGCTAAAACTTCATATACAGAAAGTAGAAAACTTAATCTTTTAAACAAAAAAAGAATCACTGTATTCCGACGTAAGACGAAGGAGATACTATGCGTCAAACATGAACTCAGGTCGTGTTTGCAACAGTGTAAAATAATTCTAAGTACAAAAGAATATCTGTCTGGGTCTAACTTCCAGATCCTCGACCACTAATCAAACGATGTCGGATTTCGCTGTAATTTGACATGTATAAACTAGGTAACTTCAACTTCTTTTTGAAAATAAAATCAACCCATTCCGATAAAACATGAGTGAGATATGATATCGTGAACATGAGGTCTAACTGCTGTTCAGAAAAAAATAAACATGCAAACCTATTCAAATACACAACCTATATTTTAAAACTATATACATTTCAAATCATTGTTTTAACCAAAACATATATATTTAAAGTCGATAATAAAGTTAAACACAAATAGCTTAAAGTCAAAGTAACTTATATTTTCAAAACAACCATTTAACAGGATTTGTAAAGCAAACTAAAGCTCGAACATATTACATATTTTATAAAACAAACCAAAGGGACACTTCTTTACAACCTCCGTAATATAAAACACGTACATGTCACCTTCAAAAAAAAAACAACTATCACTAATACTTACAGAAACCCTACAAAAATATATATCTAGTCCATATTGTTTAAATCAACCATTACGGTACATATTGAATAAATATTCTTCATGCTTTCCTATTTTTATAACAGGCGAATGCAACAACATATATAGCTTAGAATAATATTTTCAAAAGCATTTGAATTTTCTTTTTTTAATAAATATGGTCAGCCGTATCATACATACATAATCACATATAAAGTCTGCATGTATAAATTATAGTTACAAACGCAAAAGATATGCAGACCATATGTTAACATATATATAAATTTTTTCCAAACTAGCAAGGTATAAACATATATACATTACCAAAACATGCACGGCTGAGCTCCAGTAGTGGAGGAAAAACACGGTCATGTGAGAAAAAGTGGTGGAGCTGACAGGAGGGGAGGCACGGCAAATGGCAGAGGCATGAAAGGAGGAGGCCATTGGTCACAAAACTTCGGCAAGGGATATGTTCGACAAGGAAGATGTTCAACGATTGGCTAGGCGGAGGCGGATGGTAGAGGAGCTGCATGGGCGGAGCAGGGAGTGGCGGCAGCGGCATGAACATGGGGAGGGTCGGATCGGAGCATGGGGTAGCAAAAGCGTTGAGAGCCGGAGACGGTGTGTCGGAGCTTGGGCGTGGTGATGGGTGGCGGTGTGTCGGAGCTTGGCGTGGAGGAAGGCGGAAGAGTGCGTGAGTAGTTGGAACTAGAAATACTTGTATAATTATTATTCTTCAATGTGACAAAGAGCTAGGATGCAAACAAATGAATTGAACCAGAGGGAAGAAATGAACTGATAGCCTCAAAGAAATGAACGTACAAGAATATAATTTGAATAGCACAAAAATTTGAAAAGGTGGAATGGTAAGGGTCAAAACTGAAAATATTAATGACTGGTGTCCATTGATTTGCATGGAGGTAACGAACTGACACAGATAATTAATTAAATAGGCTCCAAATCGGTAACGATAGGGTAGGTGTTTCGCTAAGTGCAACGTACACCGGACTTCAAATTTGACAACCAAATATACCGTAAAAATCAGAACGACGAGACGATCAAAACGGTATACAGATGTTAGTGGTACGATTGAATTATAAAAATTTCAAATTTTATACTATGGAAAATGCATAAAAATCGCAGAAAAATAAGATCGACGGAGCCAAATATGTCCGAATTTGAAAAAACAACAAACTGACAACTTGCTCAAAAGATGTTTTAGAATTTTTCTATAAAAAAAAATTTCGGTTTTGAAAACGTTTTATTTTCATTGCTTTTTAACCGATTAAATTGAAGCAAATTTACGCGCGAAATAAACTTTCGTATTTTCGTACGAAAATTTACCAGTTGCTATATTTAACTAGACGCATTTCAAATATCAAATTTATATTTCAAAATTTTATCGTTTAAAATTTCACAAAATTTTAATTAAATACGTTACTAAAACCGTTAAAATTTACGGGTCGTTACATTCTCCCCCACTCAAAACTTTTCGTCCTCGAAAAGGGAGGAAGTAGGAGAATAGAAACAACCAAAAGAGAATAAAGTTGAATTACATTATAAACAATTTATTTAAACCATATAAATTTTAATTTAAATAAATTTATATACAACAATTTGTTTTTAATTTCACATTTTCATTAAATTGATTTGATTTCACATTTATTAACGTTAGTTACAAAAGTTTCTTTCAAAACGGAATTCAATTTAAATTCAATTAATTCAAGATACTCTCTTCAGTTGATTTAATTCAATTTATTAACTTTCAAAATAAATTTTTATTTTATTTACATTAACCCCATCTATTATCCAATTAACGTATTATTCTATTTTTCTCCATAAACATTTTATAATTAGAATTTAAGTGAATAACATTTATTATACGCACTCACATTTATTTTTAAAGAAAATTTATGTTATATATTACCAAATTTCTTAAATTAACAATTTCAAAGATCATAAATAGTAATTTATTATAATCATACTCTATTCGACAAATTTAATTCTTTTTAATTTCAAATTATTATTAAATTTATTCTACTCGATATATTTTATCACATATATTATGTATATTTACATTTATTATGACTACTCAAATTTATTTAAAAATTCCTTGATATCATTTTCTACTGTATAATATTTAATTACATAGTTAACTTTTGAAAATTTATGGTAAGTTATATATAATGCAATTGAGTATTGTCCAAATAAAATTTTCAATTCACTTAACTCAAGTTTACATATTAATTCAAAATTTTGGTTTTATTTATCATTGAAATCATCCTTTACCCAAATTTTAAGAATCAAATTTCCGACTAACTTCAAACAATATATATATATACACATTCAATATATCACATCAAATCAATAATCGTATACCCATATATATAAATCAAGTCATAATCTAGAAATTCAAATCTATTTAAATTTTTTTCCAAATCAAAGTGTAGCAAGGCTACGAATAAGTCTCTTCGCTTCGAAACTCGAAAATGAATGTCGATGATGCGGCCATCATCACCGGAATTATTTTCCAATGACAAAGAGAAGAGCACTGATTCAACGTTTTAACTCTTTGAAATGATTTAAATTTGAAAATATTATAAAACTATACACTTTAAACTTTCAAATCAAAGTTTGAAATCACCGAAAATTTAAATTCTCAAATTTAGTTTAAATCCATTTAAATTTCTAAATCAATTTTATAAATTCATTTATTTATTATATCCAATAGTCAATGGTTTACAAACAATAAATGACAGTCAAATATTATTACATGCAACAATTTCCTTAGCAATTTAATTTCAGAAAAATTTACACTAATATATAGTATAATCATAAAAAAACTATTTAATTTACCCAATTTGAAAATTTTGTGTCAGTTTGCTCTGCTGAAGTGTTTTAGAAATCCTATCGATAGCGTTGATCAGACGAATCGATCGGAAACCCAAATCAACATCAATAACTCAAACAACACAGAATATATTAAACATTTAAATATTAATTTACAAACATAATTCCTCGCTCGACGATACAATAATGAATTTCAAAATAAGTATAGAGATTCAAATTTAATGGAAATCAAATCAAAGAGAAATTTGATTCAATAATAAGTTCGAAACAGAAGATAAGATAATTCAATTAACAGAATCGGGAGATTGATAAGCTTATTTAATTCACGGCCAACCTTAACCGGGTTGACTGTGGCTTCAAAAATAAGAACGATGTAGAATTCCGAGGTAAATCAACATTCGACCTTAAGAGATAGAATTCAAGTATAGCAGGAGATAGATAGCATCGTAAACCAAGGATACAGAAATCTCCGGTAAATCGATGCCTATTGTAAAGGAGTTTCACCCCTTTACAAATCATTCGAAGATTGGCAAGACCGCCGATTCATCATAAAGATCATTCGAAGTGTAGTTATGGAATATTCCAAAATGAAAGAAGACGAATCATGAGGGACATAAATGAATTTCGGAACTGAGGGAACGTTCCAAAATCCAAAGGAATTGAGTCAAAAAGAAGAGATTGAAACTCGAGTGGGAGTGACTCTGTAAATACATTTACCATATATGCTAAGTTTTGCCTAGAGCTACCAAAAGCTCTGATACCAACTATAACGACCCGCTATTTAGGACTATTCGCATCCGCACACGTCGGACTTGAATAATTCAAAATACCGAATTGTTAATTTAAAATTTGGCAAAAATCAGATATACAGTAAATAAATAATCATAGATTCACAGACACAGAGTAATATGCAGCGGAAGTAAAAGAGATAGTAGTTCATGAAGCTACTATATAAATATATAAGATACATCAGAGTTAAATAAGTTGCAACAGAAGTCTCGAATACAACAGTCAAATATAAGAATCAGAATACATCACTGGAATGATCGAATATCTGAAAGCTGGATAGATAGCTGGATCTTCAAGCAAAGCTCCAACTCCAAAGATGAGCCTCAAAAGCTGAACCACTCAGTCTGACCCGAGCGTAAAGCAAAACACAAAACACTCGAGTCAAGATTAATATTCTCATATCAATAAATCCAACACAAGTGAAAAAGCAATCGAAATACAAGTAACTCAAAGGATGTTGGAATCACCATCCTCTAAGGATCCGTTAAACTATCTACTATGTAGTAGTATACGCTAAATAGATAATGTCTATCAGTAATATAAAGTATCAAAATAGTGTTAAGGCGTTACCATTATCCCCCTTAACACATTTTATATAGATGTCATAGTCTATACAGCACTGTAAACTCCACCGTAAACTGGTGGGATACCAGGGAGTACTCCATAGGTATAACACAAAACAAAGTCGTAGTGGTCGCGTATACCGGGATACAAGTATGACAAGGCACATGAGGCAATACCCAAGGTAGTGAAACTACCATTCGCCTGATCCGGACTGGTGAGAACGCATCGCCGCAGCGATCGCAACACCGCGAAACAACACTCCTGAAATTCCGAGGGTGCACCAATCAATCACAAGTAATGAGTAGTAGTTACGAAGAAGTGTGTTCGCTCGAGGTGGCTAACCCCATTTGGTCCGGCACAGCTCCTGATTTTAGTCATTTCCAATTTGACACAAGTGTCAAGGCTATCCATTATCGTTCTCTTTCTTCAGTCATCACGTACATCATTCCAACCACTTCATTCTGGATCATCACTCCGCGTATAGTTATTAAAGTGGTTTTCGGTTTAGATAGAGAGTATACCCATAACAGATTCCGGTCTCTTTAATAACTTTCGTAATTATTACACCGATTGGTTGTTTAATAAATATCAAAACCAAATCAAATCCACTTTCAATTAGAATTTATACATCAACATTTCATTTGTCTTTCAAAATCAATTTCCAAAAATCTATGTTTCAAAACACTCCCAAATTATCATTTCAAGGTCTTACAATTCAGTTTCAATTTTATTTAAACCATTCCAATATCGATTCAAGTTCATATATAAGTTTTATTCCGAAAATCATTTAAATGATTAAATTCAGCATTCAAACTAATTTAAATTCATTTATCGACTTCATTCGCTAAGTTACTTTATTATTCAAAACAATTTTACTTGATTCCCAATTCATTAAGTCAATTACTTAAGTTCATCTTCATTTTATCAAAACTTCAAATTAACTAAATTTGATTTGTCAAATCAATTCTCAAAATTACAAGTCTTACATTAATTTCAATAAATCACATTTAATAATATAAGTTTCACATGTTCGAGAAGTTCAATTTCACTTTTTACTTATTTAAATATTTTTCCAAACTTCATAAATAAAGCAACTCCATTTCATTTGTTAACGAAGATCAAATTCACTTAAACGAAAGTTCGATTTCCTCTTATCAAAGAATTCAAATTTTTATTCAATTATCAAATAATTAAATCTCATTCAACTATTAAATAGTTTCAATCTTAATTATTAATAATTTCAAAACTTAATAATTACAAACTTGATTATAAATTCAAACTTAATTATTAATTCATTTCCACTTAATTATGAATTCAAACTTAATTATCAAATCATTATAAATTCAACTAAATAATTTCAAACTTAATTATAATTTCAAACTCAATTATTAAATGATTTCAAACTTAATAATTTCAAAATTCAGTTATTACTAATTCCAAATTATTTATTAATAATCCCAAATTTAATTATTAAATAATTAAATTCCAAACAACGTGGTTTCATCTATTACTACGTTAACATTTGTTCAGATTTCAATCTTTACATTTTCTTTTTTTTTTTAAAAAATTCAAATTCCAATTTCATTTCATAACTTATTCTTTGTTTGAATAAACTCATTATTTTATTTTTAAATCAAATTATTGACCAATCGGATTTTATTTAATTCTCTATCCTATGTCAAGTTCATTTTGGGTATTTATCATTTCAACCCGATTCCAAATTCAAATCAAAATATAACAAAGGGAACTTGCATTGTGATAACTGGGATGGTGTCAAAGTAAATAAACGAGCAATAACAATCAAACACAATTCAATAATCAATCCAAATAATCCCGAAATAATCGTATTAATTCGCATTGTTATTTGTGCGAATTAATATAATTATCTCTAGAATCTACACTATCATTTCGTGTAGATTAAAGATTATTACATTTCGGTTTTTCCACTTGTCGTTCAATTTCAATTCTACACAATTTATTCAATTTACGTTCAAGGTTCAAAGTGTAATTTATCAAATTCTACGAGTCAATTAGCTTAACAATTTCGAGGGGTCATATTATTCAAATTAACTAATCAAATTCAACACATATGTCGATTCAAAATTTATAACTATCCTATGTCAAATTCAATTGCATACTATTCATCATTTTTTACATTTCAATTTAACATCCAATATAAACAACAAACAATCAATCAATTTCAACCAAACTGTATTATCATCGCATAATAATTAACAGATAATGGTGTCAGATGTCATAGGTGAACAGATACAGGTAATAACAGTGTACATAACTAACAACAGGTATATTTCAATTGTTGTTTCAATTGAAATCAAATTTAATAAATAAAAGAATATTAATCGTGAGTGATTGCTCACCTTCCGAGGCTAGAGAAAATAGGAGATGGCACGGATACGCACACTGATACGGACACTGAAATTGAGTTACAAATCCAAGCATGAATCTCAGAGCAAAGTAAGATTGGCACGAATCGACGAGCAAAACTGTTAAATAGGAATTGCCGAAATCAAATCAAAACATTCAACATAGCAATAATTACAAAACATGTCTTGCGTCAAAGTTTAACAATAAAATTCTATGTGCTACCGTGATCGAAATGGTCAGAAATTTGGTATGAAAAGATCAAAACTCGTATTTCAAAACTGCAAAGAATCACTTGATTTGGACAAGAGACCAAAAAGTCACGATGTCACAAATATCGACTCAGGCCATGTTGCGACTGTCAAATGATCGGGTCTGAAAACCCCTCTGCGCCTGACTTTCAGATAAGAACCAGAGGACTGAAACACCTCGTATGAAGCTAAAATTTCATATACAGAAAGTAGAAAACTTAATCTTTTAAACAAAAAAAGAATCACTGTATTCCGACGTAAGACGAAGGAGATACTATGCGTCAAACATGAACTCAGGTCGTGTTTGCAACAGTGTAAAATAATTCTAAGTACAAAAGAATATCTGTCTGGGTCTAACTTCCAGATCCTCGATCACTAATCAAACGATGTCGGATTTCGCTGGAATTTGACATGTATAAATTAGGTAACTTCAACTTCTTTTCAAAAATAAAATCAACCCATTCCGATAAAACATGAGTGAGATATGATATCGTGAACATGAGGTCTAACTGCTGTTCAGAAAAAAATAAACATGCAAACCTATTCAAATACACAACCTATATTTTAAAACTATATACATTTCAAATCATTGTTTTAACCAAAACATATATATTAAAAGTCGATAATAAAGTTAAACACAAATAGCTTAAAGTCAAAGTAACTTATATTTCCAAAACAACCCTTTAACAGGATTTGTAAAGCAAACTAAAGCTCGAACATATTACATATTTTATAAAACAAACCAAAGGGACACTTCTTCACAACCTCCGTAATATAAAACACGTACAGATCACCTTCAAAAAAAAAACAACTATCACTAATACTTACAGAAACCCTACAAAAATATATATCTAGTCCATATTGTTTAAATCAACCATTACGGTACATATTGAATAAATATTCTTCATGCTTTCCTATTTTTATAACAGGCGAATGCAACAATATATATAGC
Organism: Allium cepa; assembly: GCA_030765085.1. NCBI lineage: Eukaryota > Viridiplantae > Streptophyta > Magnoliopsida > Asparagales > Amaryllidaceae > Allium > Allium cepa. The sequence goes on from CM060944.1 coordinate 244,104,652, forward strand.
TTAGAATAATATTTTCAAAAGCATTTGAATTTTTTTTTTTTTTTAATAAATATGGTCAGCCGTATCATACATACATAATCACATATAAAGTCTGCATGTATAAATTATAGTTACAAATGCAAAAGATATGCAGACCATATGTTAACATATATATAAATTTTTTCTAAACTAGCAAGGTATAAACATATATACCTTACCAAAACATGCACGGCTGAGCTCCAGTAGTGGAGGAAAAACATGGTCATGTGAGAAAAAGTGGTAGAGCTGACAGGAGGGGAGGCACGGCAAATGGCAGAGGCATGAAAGGAGGAGGCCATTGGTCACAAAACTTCGGCAAGGGATATGTTCGGCAAGGAAGATGTTCAACGATTGGCTAGGCGGAGGCGGAGGCGGATGGTAGAGGAGCTGCATGGGCGGAGCAGGGAGTGGCGGCGGCGGCATGAACATGGGGAGGGTCGGATCGGAGCATGGGGTAGCAAAAGCGTTGAGAACCGGAGACGGTGTGTCGGAGCTTGGGCGTGGTGATGGGTGGCGGTGTGTCGGAGCTTGGCGTGGAGGAAGGCGGAAGAGTGTGTGAGTAGTTGGAACTAGAAATACTTGTATAATTATTATTCTTCAATGTGACAGAGAGCTAGGATGCAAACAAATGAATTGAACCAGAGGGAAGAAATGAACTGATAGCCTCAAAGAAATGAACGTACAAGAATATAATTTGAATAGCACAAAAATTTGAAAAGGTGGAATGGTAAGGGTCAAAACTGAAAATATTAATGACTGGTGTCCATTGATTTTCACGGAGGTAACGAATTGACACAGATAATTAATTAATTAGGCTCCAAATCGGTAACGATAGGGTAGGTGTTTCGCTAAGTGCAACGTACACCGGACTTCAAATTTGACAACCAAATATACCGTAAAGATCAGCACGACGAGACGATCAAAACGGTATACAGATGTTAGCGGTACGATTGAATTATAAAAATTTCAAATTTTATACTACGGAAAATGCATAAAAATCGCAGAAAAATAAGATCGACGGGAGCCAAAGATGTCCGAATTTGGAAAAATAACAAACTGACAACTTGCTCAAAAGATGTTTAGAATTTTTCTATAAAAAAAAATTTCGGTTTTGAAAACGTTTTATTTTCATTGCTTTTTAACCGATTAAATTGAAGTAAATTTACGCGCGAAATAAACTTTCGTATTTTCGGACGAAAATTTACCAGTTGCTATGTTTAACTAGACGCATTTCAAATATCAAATTTATATTTCAAAATTTTATCGTTTAAAATTTCACAAAATTTTAATTAAATACGTTACTAAAACCGTTAAAATTTACGGGTCGTTACATCTTGGCTTTTAGGTTACTAAAACATAATTGATATTGTTGCATTTATAAGTAATCTTGCTTGCAAGTAATGTGTATACAAGTATTTATTAACAATCAACATAGATTACTACTGACATATATCAAAATTTGCTGATAAATATTACTTTCATATAGTTATATAAATATTTTCGAACAATAAAAAATGTTGATCATGTGGAGCGGAATTTTATTAAAGAATGATGTATATGCTCTCTGTAATAGATCTTCGATGAAGTAGAACAAAAGGCACAAGTGTTATCGAGGCTGTTTTACATGTTCATATAGTGTTATCAACCCGTTGATTAAGAATTGAAAACCAAAACTTTTGTCCAACATTTTTTTTTGTTTAATTCCTCCTAGTATCTATCAACTAATGGGGAAATGCATACATTTTTTTTCACTTGGGTATATTAACAAAAAGATTTATTAATGTTGTCATTGAATTTCACTCTAATGCTTTGATCAACTTGGGTGTTTTTTAAGAGTGCTTTGTCTAACCATTAGAATTAAAAACTTAGGACAAAGCTTCTTTTTCCATGAAATTATTAACCGTTGATCCAATTTTTTGTATAAATACTTTTTTCGTATTACCATATATTAAGTAAAATGGTTGCTCATAAATGTTCTTGAATTTCCCCTATAGTTAAGTTCCAGTATAAAGTAGCTCTTACCATCCAAACATATGCCTGAAACTAAACTAAGGTGAGAATGCATTAGAGGTAGCATCTTTTCTCTTTTCATAACAATAGTTTCTTTGCTGCTCTGCAACATTTCTTATACCTCATGAACATTTCTTCTAAATGACAAGCACCATTGTTCAAGTGGTTAATTGATTTGGCTTTGATGCAAGAAGTCACAAGTTCGAAACTTGCCTTCGAATGTTTATTGACATGGGATATGTTGTCCCAATGATTTGTTGTATATAAAGTAGCATATCAAAAAAAAAAACATTTCTTCTAAATCATTTCTTTTAAATTATCCATAAAGCTGCTTGACTGTTTGATAATTTACAGCATTTAAAATTCTTAAATTGAGTCTTAAAGAAGGATACATAGACTATATACATGAGCCGGCGTCACTATTGACTTATATTTGAAACATCCTACATTTATTTAGAGTCCCAAAGTTAACTATTGCAACAAGGATATGATTTTGTGCTACTCGCTTCCCGAGAGAGTTTCATTTTCTGCTCTTGGCTTTTTCTTGTACTCGCACTATAGCATGCATGCACTTTAGTGTCATATCTGCTCGTTTTCTCATGTTGTTACTTCTGATTAAGGCTTGAAGCTTCACTATTCCTTTTAGTGCTCTCAATTCCCTCCTCTCTTGATATCAAAATATATAGGATAGATTCACATAGTTGTAGAAAATCACATGATTTTAAGCAGGAGATCTGATGATTTGAAATTCTGTTTAAAATTATTTGAAATTTTAGTATAGTCTTAGACCAACTTTTGTTCCTAGAAAAAAAATTAACTAACTTTAATGGCTTATGATTGTTGACATTTATTATATGTTACATATTATCACCTTAACAAGCCATCATACTCGTTCAAAATGCTCATACCAATTATTTGATGCACGTTATTTGATACATATTATACGGAGACATATTACTTTTAAAGCAAAGGGGATAATGTATTTTGAAAGTAGTTTAAAATGGTATTTTGAATTCATGTTTGGAATACTCACAACCTAAATAGATTTGAGGCAAATATCGTCTTGCGATAAGGTTAGAAGAATTTGAATTATAAAGCTGTTATGGTTTTATCATCCATTATTCACCTCGATTAAAATTATGGAGGAATTCCAAACCATAACTTGTTTTGATCATAAGTTTTAAACCATCAAACCATTTTCAAAGAGTTTAGTTTCATATAGAAGCTATATTATTAGAAAATAAATCTTATTGCTAGTTTAATGGTAAATTATTGAGCTTAACAATGATTAAAACATGAAGTAAAAATAATGTTTGTTGCTTTCTAGAAAATAAAAACATAACATAATAGTGTTGACTTCATTTAGTCATAACTTTCAAATGGTTTATCCAATTTTGATGATTTACCTATTTTGAAAATCTCAAACCACAAGCAACAAATGTTGTTTTAAGTGTTTAATAAAATTTCAATGTTTTCAAGGCTAAAAATTGTGTTTTATAAGGTGGATCTGCACCACTTTTACCAATTTAGATTTTATACATTTGGGGGAAACCACCATAACTTCTTCTATACCTTACATTTAGATGATTCGGAAGTTGTTTTGAGAAATTAAAACACAATGTAACAGTTCTTTCTATAACTGCGTTATTGATGATTTGAGCCTTGAGATCTTAGTCGACAAATGATTTTAGAAATTACTTATTTATTACTTGCTATATTTCTTCACTTGCGACTAATGTTTGAATTTGAGATCGAGTATAGGTACTTACAAAGCATGCTTGGACTAATTGGTGATAATGTCATGCTTATGCATGCTCAATTAGCTAAGTAAGTTGTTTTAAATGCTAAAATAATATGCTTTTGGATTAAAATACAGAAGTGTTAGATATCAATATATATTATGTTTCCGACATGTGGTCGATGTGTATTATATATATTATATTTGTGAAATTGCAAACGACTCTCTGTACAAAGGAGACTTTACAAAAAAAATTCGAAAATTCTAACATTTTGAAAAAAAATTCAATAAATTTTGTATGCAAATAAATAAAGATTAGTAAATCAGTCTATTAAGTTTATAACTTACGATAAGTTTGATTTCAATATTAACCAATTAAAGAATTGAATGAGTTTCAAATTGATTGTAAATATGAAAAGAGTTAATGTTAGAGTGTAGAGCGACGTCTCTCTATAGGAAATTGTAAGGATGCAATATTCATAAGGGGAGAGGTTTATAACAATCCTACTTTGAAGCTGTAATATTAAACAAATTTATTTAAAATAAAAAATGTTTGAATTCGACTTTCGATAACTATTGTTTAGGAATTAACCTTTTACTACATTGAATTCTATTTAATAATAGACTTTTGTTTTAACAAATTGAACTAATCAATCAATTCTTTTTAGAAATTATATTAAATGGGATAAAGTTTTACTGTTAATATTTTTTTAAAGTATAGATAACTTTTATATCATTGAAAAATTTGGAGAAAATAAATTTATTTTACATAAATGCAATGAATAATTGAAATAAGATTCATTTGGTTAATCTATCTAATAATTAAATAGAGTGAAATAATATTGTACTGAATGAAATTGTGTTGTGGCCGAAATACATATATTTTGTAAAATGAAATGCGAATTAGTTTAAAAATTAAATTGAGATGTTAAATTTGTAAGATTAAATTAACTTGATTTTATTTGTTTTATGGACTTTCGAACTAAACCCCATCAAGTCCATTATTTAAATAATCTTTACCCCTTAGCTTTCTTTACTCTATTGTTATCTACTTCTATCCTAAAAATTAAAAAGCCCCAAATCTGTTTTTCCTCTTACCCTGGCAAATCAAAGACAAAGAAAAAATGAAAATGAAACGAGCAACCATGATACAGGAGGAGCGAATGGTCGAAGGCATGGCCGACTTTAGGGCGGAGCGATTGGTGATGGTGTAGAGCATGTGCACATGTTCTGTTTGAAGGCAACTAGCATCACTTTAATGAAAATGATCATAGCATGGCTGGGGGGTACGCTTGGCAGTCACAACTAACACGAGGTGATGGTTGTTGGCGTGGTCTAGTTCAAGTGATGTGGGGAGGTAGCTCCGACCTTGGTCTAAGGTGATTTCAGGCGTAATCGATACATGGATGAGGGGATAGTGGTCGATGCAAGCTTTGTGTGACAGTTTTCTTCGCATTGTCAAGGTGAGTTGATTAACTCACACTACTATATCAAAATAATTTGCATGTTTTATTGATTACAATTATGCAATAAAATTTGGTAATGATTAATTGAAATGCTGGGAACGAAATTGCATTCTATGATTTCAATAGTTTGGTGGTTGAGTTGGTTGAATTGTATGTTCTAAATATTGGATTTGAAAACATTATCGATTACAAAGTTAGGTGATGTTGAAAACCATCGAAATGCGTAATCATTTGTATCTAAATTATATGGTTGTTGTTCATTGTTTGTGTAACCAGAGTCGTCAGAAAGCAACTCAGGCCGTTAAGTAATTTTATTTTATGGAATTATATTTTTAGAGCGATGTTGGCTCTAGAAGTTGCATTTTTATAGATTTCTTGTTTGAATTGTGTATATGTTTTTAAAAGATTCTCGATATGGGATTTTTCAATTTTGATCTTTATTGGAATTTAATTTATAAAATATAGTTAAATTATATTACAACCGTAACTTACTTCTTATTTCAAAAATTTTATTCAAAGCTTTTTAAAATGAGTAATATTTAAATTGTAAGATCTTTTTAAAATTTCTATCATAAGTATATTATAACTTTAGAAATGTTTTGGAGGCAAGGGATAAATTATAGTATTATTTTATAAAAGCTATTATGAAAGTAATAATTTCAGGTTTAAACTATTTTTAGTTAGATTTTAAAAGTGTTTAACCTTTGTAAATAAACAGCTCTACTTTAAAATGAGTTTATGGAACTAAAAATAATTTTGGAAAAAGAATATTTTGTATGTATACATAAATTTAAAACTCTTTTATTTTATCTATTTTCGAATTGAATTTCATGATTTTCTATGACATAAAGAGTTTTAATAAACAAATGAATTGTCGGATAGGTATCGGATTTTTCATACAATTCTTTCACTTATTATTATAATTTGTTAAATAGAGTTTGAGTGCAATTTACTATCTTGTAGTAAATACTAGTTACTGTCTAGTATCGCGACTCTAGGGACATCAATGTAGGAGACAATGAAGGCCCTGTGGGTGATACAGACATCGACAAAGGCCAGTGTAGAACGATGGAAAAGAAAATTGTCAAGAAATAGGAAAATGAGATAAGGGAAGAGAGAAGAGATCTAGACTGAAGGAAAGAGAAGGCGAGGAGGGAGATGACGAGGATGATGGTGAAGATTTTGATGCGAACGAGTCGTATAGGGAGGTTCTCCACTGAAGGCTCAAAAGTTCCTACTTCATCACACACAAAGAGATTAGTTGTTAAATCCTCCTAGCTATCTTCTGGTCCAAGTTCAACACCAGTTGCCGAGGCAACTTTTCATAAAGGATCCGAAAAAATATCTTTGGCTCACTAGGCAACCTTGACTTTCCGATCGACTATCTCCTCAAAGAATATCCTTCAAGTTTCTTTTTTCAATCCGAGGACTCATAGCTGAGGGAGACGAAACCCTCTCTTTGCTACCTTCCGAACATTGTTCATAGAAACTAAGGGCAACATCATTACTCCACACATTTATAGGATCGCAAACACCCATACCCTACATTGGCCTTTATTTAATGTTCTAAAACTAATGCAACCCTTTTTCTTTCACTAAAGGTATAGCAAGAAGAGGCCGCTTCCACTATCTACACTCCGGTGTTGGCTAGTGTCGGACAATCACCACAGAACTTATCCTTACATCTCTACTTTGTAGTGAGAAACTGAAGATGAAAGACAAAGAAGGAAGGAGAGGGAATACTTGGAGGAAAAGGGTAGAAAGGAACGTTAGGCTAAGGAGAGAGAATACTATGATCAAAGGGAGAAGTCTCGTGATTCACACGACCATCAAGGTCCCAGTTTCGGCTCTTCCCAACCATGCTTTGAACCTTGGCCTTAGTAGCTTCTAGTGACGTGTGCTTTAGTCACCACTGCAACAACCTCTCAAAAATCCAAGGAGGTTTCTACTCGTCAAGTTCTGCCATCGGCCCCCTTCAGACTCATCTACAACCGTGACAATCAGAAATATAGGTTGCCTTCCCTAACCTTTACCTCTGACACAATGAAGTTCGATGTAACAACCCGCATATTTATCGATTTTATATTTAAATATTTTATTTAAATATTTTATCGTTCGTCGGATTTTGGTCCGAAAAGCTACTTTTTGCAAACAGTCAAATTAGGACTCGAGACCACTTCCATTGAGTTCAAAATGCCGTTTGTGACCTTTTTGAGTATAAGCTTCGATATGTTTGGAGATAGTTGATTTTTGCTACTTTTTCCCGCTTTTGACTTTGGTTTGGACTGCACCCTTATTAGCTCAGCTCAACCCCTTCTCTTCATTACTTCATAATTTCCTAATACATTCAAGCTTTATCAAAAATGGGGGAAGAGAAAAAGAATTAGGAAATCCTAAGCCCTCATTTCCATTAGCAAATCCATCTTCTTGCTCCAAACTCAAGTGAACCCATTGGTAAGCATCTCCTTCTTTTTCTCCAACTCATTCTCTCTTTGATTTCAGAAAATTTCTAAACCTAATTTAGAAATTGTTTCTCTTTTAAGCTTAGATTGAAGCTTCTTGAGTTGTTATTGAAGAGGAATTGATCTTAGCTTGTTTTTAAAGCTTCTTCTTCATTGATTTGGGTTCAAAGGTGAGATTTTTATCTCGCATCTTTGTCTATAATTATCTTCGATTGTTAGGTATGAATTCCTAACACTTATTCATGTGCAATTGATTTTGGTTTGGAATGATTTCGTGTATATTCCAATTTTTGGTGTTTTGGTCTAATTTATGAAAATCCTATTATGGATATTTGGACATTGATATTTGAGGCGTATCGAAGAGCCATTTAGGCTGGGTTGTCGTTCGACGTAATTCCTTAGTCATCGCCATTTGCTCGTTCGATCGTTTCCGATATTCGTTTGGCCATTTTTGGCCTAGGTTCAGGGAATGCCCTGAACCCTTCATTCAGACGTCTGAAACGTAATATTCAGACGTCTGAATATTGTTCTGGGAAGATTTCTATTCCCAGATTCAGACGTCTGAATATATGGTTTCAGACGTCTGAATTGGTTCATTTGGAACCAGAAAGGAAATAGGCTAAAAAGTGCCTATTTCAGACGTCTGAATCCAAGGATTCAGACGTCTGAATTCTGTCTTTGGAAAATATTTATTTTCCAGATTCAGACATCTGAATCCTTGATTTCAGACGTCTGAATCAGCACTATTTTGCCTATTTGCCTATTTGCTTGAGAATTCCAATTTAAATCGATTCGTGATGATCCTATTTGTTGTTATCATTTATTATGACTTTGATGACTCCTTTTTAGGGATTTTTGAATATCCATTTCGATGGATTCTTTATCGGTTTCTTTGGATTTTATTCACGTCTTCGAATGTGAATTTTACTGATTGATTGTTCTTACAATCTTCTTTGTGATTTGTCACTTTAAAAATATAAAAGTTTTCTATACTAGTAGTAAATATCAAAACTCTTTCTTCAAATGATTTCAACACTATTTTATTACAAAGCTCGTTTTGTCAAACCGACTTCTAATCTATTAGTATATACAAACCTTTACCTCACTCGTATGAGAAATCTAATCAAACGACTTAGTAAAACAAGTGGTATGAAACACTTGCGTTTACTTCGTCGGTTAATTCTTGGACTTGTTCGATTGAATCTCTTGTGACAATTTTCTAGTGGAGATCTACAATTTGTTCGTAAATATTTAAGTTAAGCTAGTGGTTATGGGACATGAAGCTAAGCTCATATATTTACTAGCTTATTGTAATTGACACTTCTCGGTGATCATGACGATCATTTTATGTTTTAGACTAGCGTTGTGCGATGTCCCTTTTGATTTGGTTCATCGGGCGTCACGTTGTACGACGTCGATGCTCCGAATTATTTGATACATTAGATGTACCGTTTGCACTACATCAATGTCTTTGCTTTTGATACATTGGATGTACCGTTTGCACTACATCAATGTCTTTGCTTTTGATACATTGGATGTACCGTTTGCACTACATCAATGTCTTTGCTTTTGATACATTGGATGTACCGTTTGCACTACATCAATGTCTTTGCTTTTGATACATTGCTTTTGATACATTGGATGTACCGTTTGCACTACATCAATGTCTTTGCTTTTGATACATTGGATGTACCGTTTGCACTACATCAATGCCTTTGCTTTATGATTCATTGGATGTACCGTTTGCACTACATCAATGTCTTGGCCATCCTTTTCTTGTGATTTCTGGATTTCGTGTGTTGAATTCTGGAATTTATATTTCACCAACTTTTACGATTGGCATTGATCTATATGTCATTTATTGTGGCTCGGTGAAGGAAATTAGGAGTATGACATTCATTTTTATCTTTGAGAAGATCTTTGTGATATTGATTAATCTCTTATTGATTTTTCAATTATTTATTTATCACAGTTTGGCATTGTGATTATTATACGTTTAGTCATATCTCTTATTCTATATCATTTCATCTGATATTTATAGCTAGACTGATCCGTTTACTATTTTTTTATTAAATAATACTCGGGTCAGACCGAAATGTTACAGGTGCTTCTGCTTGACTTTACATCCGGGATTACCTCCTTGACTTTTGGTTAACTACTTTAGTTTAGTAGTTTTAGTTGTATACATTTGAGATACAGATCCTATGATGTATATTTACTCTTTTGTCTAGCACTTGTATCTATTCTTTTTGATGTGGTGGATCTTGTTTGACTACTACTCTGATGAACACTTTCATGTGTTATATTCATATCTTCTTCCGCCTTTGTGATATGAATTATCTGTGACTGATTTGTGTTATGCTTACTTCTAAATTTATTTTCGAAGATATTATAGCCACTGTGTAGTAGCTTTGAGTTTGTGTCGGCATGTCGGATTTCCACTTGAAAAGAATTGCATGTTATACTATCTGACATATCGATGCTCGCACAAAGTAATTACACGGATGGTCGCTCCTCAACAGCCTTATTCTCCGTGCTAGTTGACAGCATTCACCGTAATGTTCTTGGCTAGCGTGGGTATAGAGGTGGGGCGTCACATTTGACCAAAACATCAATGGTATCCCTTGCGAAGAGGCCAATCATAGAGTTGGAATGGTTATCAAACTAGTTGATCAACTATACGAGTGAAGGAAACTAACTTTTCCCTCTTTAATGTTAGTATAATTAACTAAACAAACATTCAATCATTCGAATTGGAGGAGAAGGCCCATGATGTAACAACCCAAAATTTGAGCTATAATAACTAATTAACGAATTAATTAAATAATAAAATAAGTTTGTGAAATTTTCAGAATCAAGCTATGGGAGTTGCACCATTGGGTCCTTGTTAATTTCTGATTAATTTCCATATATAACTTGTGAAAATCCGAGCCAGTATGGAGAAGTTACGAGTGAACCAAGAATTCAGAATTCAATAAACTTAAATGAAGGAAAAAATAGTAATAAAATGACCCCATAGGGGTCGACCCTTGCATTGGTCGGGTCGACCTATAGGTCGACCACTAATGAAGTTAGGTTGACCCGCCTATGTTAATGGACGAACATTCGTCCAGGTACGAGCGAATACGTTATAATATGATTTTTGAGCGATCTTGTATGTCTTTAGCTGCATCCGACGGTTCCTAGCGAGCCTATGATGGGTTGTACTAGATATGTTCTTCAAATCTAATGGCCCGAGATCCCTAAGACACACTATAAATAAGGCCCTAGACCTAGCTATTTTTCTCATTTAGATTTTTTCCCGAATAGATTCATTGCCTAAGGTTGAAACCTAAATAGAAAATTTTTATAGGGAGAAGATTTTTTTAAAAAAAATATTGTACACCCTAAAAGTGGATCCAGGACGGCCAAGGGTTAGAGCTAAGGACCACCTGTGAGTGTTTTTTATTATTTTAGATTGTTAAGTAATTTAAAATAATAGGTTATCAATAGCTGTAGTTTTTCTACAATTTTGAGACAATCTTACGTAAGTTTATTTACAGTCTATTTTTAAGTAAATTTCATAAGTTCTTTCCAATCTATTTTATTCAATTATTTGTAGTAGTTTACAGTTATTTACAGTTATTTACATCTGTTTTAAGTTGGAATTTAGCCTGTAAAATTTAGTTTCTTTTTATGAAGATTTAGTCTATTTGTACCTGAATAAATTAAAAGAGAAGAATTTGCTGATATGGATTAAAATAGAAAAACACTAAATTTACAGAAATCATATGTTAAAATAAGAAGAACTGAAATAAAAATAGAGATGAATTGAAATAGGCAAATTTAAGATATTCGCAAGCATGATTATAACAAGTGGTTATAACTAAAAAGAGAAAATAGAAGAGGCTTATTTTAAAACTTAGATTAATTTAATAAGCAAGTTATAACACATAGGTTATAATTAGAAAAGAAAGAAATAACAGAAGATGCATATTTTAAAACTTAGATCTTGAATTAAGTTAATAAGCAAATATAGAAGAAATAACATAAGAGGCTTATTTTAAAACTTAGATCTTAAATTAAGTTAATAAGCAAACATAGAAGTAAGGACCGTACCGGTAGCATTCCCTTTCAGATCTAGGACTGATCGTCTCACAATATTAGGTGAGGCTGGGATATGCTTATGCTAATTAAGGTAAATAAGTGGCTAATAGATAGAGGCTCAAATCTGGGGATTTCGGAAAGGGGAGCAAAACTAGAAAATTGTTTGTTAGGACCAGTACCGGTAGCATTCCCTGTCAGGGCTAGGACTGATGGTCTCACAACAGTTAGGTGAGGTTAGGCAACATTCCATTTCAGGTCTAGGACTAATGGTCTCACAATAGTTAGGTGAGGCGGGCACGCTTATGCTGATTAGGGTAAATAAAGGGTCAAATAAGAGGCGACAGTTAGTGTGTACCAGCGATGACCGAGCGTGCGGCATCGATTAAGGTAAATAATTCGCTACTGCATCCTAAGCGCTAAAGATGTGTCTTTTGCTGTAGGACCAACAGGATTGGCTCACAATGGCGCAATAGAGATAGAAAGGCCAATCAAAGGGTAGAATTAGGATTTCATCCTAATTAAATTAGCAATTGAGATAGTATTAGGGTTTCATCCTAATCATAGCAGTTTAAGACAAGTGCAAGAATTCAAACAATCTAAGCAAATAGTCAAACAAAATCAAAAACAGTATTTCACCCCATTTTTATCTTTTCTGTATTTTCCTTCCAAGCTAGAACTATTGCTTAGTCTATTATCTTTATCTTGCTTAAAAATGCTAGTAATTACTTTCACTCACCAGACTTTTTGTCTAACCCACTCCTCTATTTCTCTTCCTCCCCATAGGCCAGTAGAATTGAGTTGATTCAGGTTGCTTGGAGATTCATTCCAGGAGTTTTCTCATTTCGGGTTTATTCTTCTAATTTTCATTCTTTTCATTGGACTTATATGGATTGGTAATTGTGAGAGGGAATGTGATTATTATTCTTACTTTTGTACTCTATTTATGTGAGACTGAAATGTATTTTTCATGAGACGTGAATTTGAGATATTTTGAGTTTTTAAGACATGTTATGTTTTTATGACTTATTTTTGAAGTTTAACGATAAGTTATTATTTAAATCTTTTCACTGCTTTTATTTATTTGTCTTGTGAATCTTAGTCTCTGTGATGCATTAGCTATACCTGTAACGCACCACATTCTTTTATGTGCTCTTTTTGGGTATATTAAGTGGTGTGGGGTATTTCACATTATAGAACATAGTTAATTATAAAACTGAGTGGACCAAGCTCAGAAGCAAAGAGATAAGGCTCGGATTTCAACCAGGAAATCTAAATAATTAGCTGGCAAGATGTCCCTTGCATACACTCAGTTCCTTAACGTAATAAATAACCAACTTAAGAAGTCCATCTGGAGGGTGGTGAGTTTACAACTCAAGTCATGGCTAAGAAAACGACGATCATAGGAAAGATACAATGTTTCAGGCCAAGGATTTAGCACTACAAGCTAAGGATACAAAATTTTAAATGCTTTAGGCTGAAGTTTAGGGACTTAGGGCCAACTTAAATGCTAAAATGAAGGCAAAAATAAAAGCTCAAGTTGACCTTGGCATGGCTATAGCTGAATTAAATGAACTCAAAGACTTAGTGGCTTAGGATAAGGAAGAAATGAACTATACCCTTTAGCAATTCTTTGCAAAAACTATCGAAAGTAAGAATTTGAAGTGGTTGGGAAATAGTTATCCTATTACTCTAGCAGTAAGTAAGAAATTATTTGTCGTGCAACTACGCCTAGCAAAAATCTTATTGAAAATCAGTTGAAAGTCAAATTTTTAGATGTAGACATCATCATAGCCTTGGAAAAAGGCAAAGTAGTCCTGGATGAATAGGACGCGGTTGTAGGAAAAGCATATGTTGAGGCTTCTACCGATCCTAATGCATCAAATCAAGCAGAACCATCAATTCCTCATTCTAAAGAGCATGTAACAATTACTCACATTTCTATGTAGACCAGTTTTGAGGCCACCCATATTGTGATTACTACCACTTCTACCCCGATTACTGAAGAGCCTTAAATTCCTCTTCCTGTTTGTCAACATATTTAGTAATTTATTAAAGAAGGTGAGAGTACCAAGTCAGATAAAGGTATTTCCCTCATCTCTCCTATATTTGTAACGACCCGTAAATTTTCGATAATTTTTATTTGATTTATTAATATATTTAATTGTAATTTTGAGAAATTGTAAACGATAAAAATTTGAAATAAAAAAAATTAATATTTGAAATGCGTCTAATTAAACATAGCAAACTGTAAATTTTCGTCTGAAAATATGAAAGTTCATTTCGCGCGAAAATTTACTTCAATTTAATCATTTAAAAAGCGATGAAAATAAAACGTTTTCAAAACCAAAATATTTTTACATAGAAAAAGTCTAAAACATCTTTTGAGAAAGTTGTCAGTTTGTCGTTTTCCAAAATTCGAACTTCTTTGGCTCCGTAGATCTTAATTTACTGTGTTTTTCATGCATTTTCCGCATTATAAAATTTCGAATTTTTATAATTGAATCATACTACCGATATATGTATGCCGTTTTGATCGCCCCGTCGTGCTGATCTCTATGGAATATTTGTTTCTGTGTTTCGGTATCCAATACGTGGCGGAACCGCAAACGGTAACCGAACCTATACCGTTATTTTGAACCTTTGGCCTTCCTTTGTTTTTCCTATATCCAACCCGGGAAAAATCGAATGGCCATCTGTTCTTCTGTTTGTTTTTATTACTTTTGCATGTTTGTTTACTTTCATTTATTATGTTCAGATCAAAACATATTTGTACATTCTATGCTTTTAAAGAGAAACATGCATCTGTTCACCTTTCTCAGTTCCCTATATTATTTTTGAAAGGCCCGCACATCTTCTCACGTAAATTTTCACCTCCACTTTATTGTGAATCCAACTCTCTACTCTTTCCATTTCATTTCTCATCTTCTTTCCTTTCTTCTCAATTCATGTGCTCGTCTTCCTCTGCAACATTTGCCACTGGCCTTCCCACCCGAGCACGCACGCAATCGAGTGCTAACCACGTCCCGCTTCACTTCCTCCTTTCCACCGTCACACACCATGATACGGCCACGGCAGCCAGCAAGTGGACCCGCTCCATCTCCACCATTTCACATGCTCATCACCCATCCTCCTCCTCATGCATCTGCCACTGCCACCAAAATAAACACCGAAACCCCATGCGCTTCCTCCTCCCCATTCCCTCACGTGAAACCCAACACCCGACAACCTACTCTTAACACCGTTAATGCAGCCGATCCATCGCCTCTAACCCGACTTGTCACAGCCACCAAACCACTCTCCGCGCAAACATCGTCGACTCACGCACAACACTCGCCACCTCCTTTTACGACCAAACCATTCATGCTCGGCTACTTCAGATCCTTCGCGTCGCCAAGTACGGCAAGCATCTGGCTCGAGTTTATATAATATAATATCGTAAGTATATCTATGCGTTGTTGTCGCTCATTTTCTTCTGAATGCTACTATGTTCAGTTTGTCTATAATCTATAGTTTTATATACATAATTCTATTTCAAGTAAATAAGTATGAAATTTTATATGTTTAAAATATGATTGTGTACTAAGTTGGATATATGTTACAATGCTTAGTATATATATAGTATAGGTTGTTGTTTATAAATAATATATAAGTTACGCATATTAATATGTACTGTGTTTAGTATATATTCATACATAGGTTTATATACGTTAGAAAAATATATATGTAAACTGTCTATAGCAAGTTTATAACATGAGATGGTATATATATTATACAGTTCAGTGTGTTACTATATTTTTACAAGCTGTTTTTGTTTCTTCGTTTTACACTCTATTTTATATACGTAAGTTTGTGTTATTTACAATATTAAGTTTACATTGTTGCTGTTGGATTTGTATGTTAATAAAGTAAGTATTGTATTATATATTGTGATATGAAAGTTTCGAAGTTTTGTTATCTATAAATATAAAAAAAGGTATAGGTTAATAGTTGTTTACAACCTATATATATACCTTATATATGTTACTGTTTTTGCATGGGTTATATTGGTTTTATTTAAATATCGAGGTTTGCATGTTATCCGCTTTTTTTTATTATTTTCATAAAGTGTCTAGTTTTGTCTCCTCCGAAAAAGCTATATTTATATTACTGTAAGTATGAAGTCTTAAAGTTCGCATTGTACCTGTTATCATCTTCGTTCTATTTTCTGCATATTGTTGTATTAAGCCGTGTAAACAAGGTGGGTATATATAGTATAAATAATTAAATTTGTGGTCTATATGTATATATTACTTATAAGTTATTAGTTTGTTATTATATGAATAATTTGTTATAGTTTGAAAGTGTATTCATATTTGACAGCACATAATATGACTGTGCTATTTATAAGTTCTTATTATATCATGCGCACTAAATAAATGATATATGGATCTTATTTAAGTAGAGGGTTGATTTGATGTATGCATTTAATGTAAAATAATGATTTTTAATTATATATATGTTATTTAATACTTGTTTTAACTTAAATATTGATTCCCTGGAAATAATTACATATATAATTTTTGTTCTATCAAAATGATTCCGATTATTTTCGTCGATCGGGTTCTGATTGGATTTTGTCTATTCGTATTATCAGCTTTAATCGTTGAATTCGTGCCGATTCTTGCTGTGCTTCGATTCATCACTCAAATTTCAGTGTCCATATCGGTGTGCGTATCCGTGTCATCTTCTGTATTCTCTAGCCTCGAAAGGTGAGCAATCACTCACGATTAATGTTCTTATATTTATTAAATTTGATTTCAATTGAAACGACAATTGAAATATGTTGTTGCTAGTTATTTACACTGTTAAATATATGTTATTACCTGTATTAGTTCATCTGTGACATCTGACACCATTATCTGTTATGTATGCAAAATAATCTAGTTTGGTTGATAATTCGATTAATTGTGTGATGTTGACATTGAACGTTAAATTGTTAACGTTGTAAGTGATAAATAACTTGAAATTGAAATTGTCGTTGGATAGTTAGGTTTGATATATGGGTTAAGTTTGATTTGGTGACATTTGCATAATATGACCCCTTAAATGTTTAAATGAATCGACACGTAGAAATATGGTAAATCGCACATTGAACTATTTAAATGTATGTGGTGTGAATCGATGTAGTTGAAATTGAATAATGAATGACAAGTAAAGAACCGTATAAATAATATTGTAATAATCTTTAATCTACATGAAATGATAGTGTAGATTCTAGAAATAATTATATTAATTTGCACAAATAACAATGTGAATGAATACGATTATTTCGGGATTATTTGAATTGATTATTGGATTGTTATTAATTGTTGTTATTGCTTGTTTATTTACTTTGACACCATCTCAGTTATCACACTGCAAGTTTCCTTTGTTATGGTTTGATTTTTTGAATTGAATTGGAATCAGGTTGAAATGATAAATACCCAAATGAACTTGACTTAGGATAGAGAATTAAATAAAAATTCGATTGGTCAATAACTTGATTTAAAAATAAAATAATGATTTTATTCGAATAAATAATAAGTTTTGAAATAAGGTTAGAATTTGAATCTTTATGAAAGGAAAATGTAAATATTGAAATATGAAACAAATACTAACGTAGTAATTGATGAAAGAATGTTATTTGAAAATTTAATTATTTAATAATTAAATTTGGAATTATTAGTAAATAATTTGGAATTAGTAATAATTGAGTTTTGATGTTATTAAGTTTTAAATCATTTAGTAATTAAATTTGAAATTATAATCAAGTTTGGAATTATAATTAAGTTTGAAATTATTAAGTTGAATTTATAATTAAGTTGAAATGATTTGATAATTAAGTTTGAATTCATAATTAAGCGGAAATGATTTAATAATTATGTTTAAATTTATAACCAAGTTTGTAATTATTAAATTTTGAAATTATTAATAATTAAGATTGAAATTATTTAATAATTGAATGAGATTTAATTATTTGATAATTGAATAAAAATTGAATTCTTTGATAAGAGAAATTGAACTTTTGAATAAGTGGATTTGAACTTCGTTAATAAATGAAATTGAGTTGCTTTATTTATTAATTAAGCTTTGGAAAATTTAAGTAAGTTAATAAGTGAAATTAAACTTCTTGAATATATGAAATTTAGTTCTTTATTAATTGAGTTTGAAATTTGTAACGAAGTAAATAAATAAATGAAAATTTGAATTTCTTTAACAAGAAATAAAACGTGATTTATTGAAATGAATGGGATTTATTGAAATTAACGTAAGACTTGTAATTTAAAGAATTGATATGACGAATTTAATTTATTTAAATTTGAAGTTTTGATATAATGAAGTTGAACGTAAGTAATTGATTCAAATGAATTGGAATTTAAATAGAAGTTGTTTTGAAGGATAAATTTACTTAGCGAATATTGAATGAAATCAATAAATGAATTTAAATTGATTTGAATGAAAATTACACCATTTTAAATGATTTCGGAATGAAACTTATATACGAACTTGAATCAATATTTGAATTGTTTAAATAAAAGTTGAAATTGAATTGTAAGATTTTGAAATGGTTATTTAGAAGTTTGTAACGTAAATTTTGGAAACTGATAGTGAAAGACTGAAATGTTGATATATAAATTCTAATTGAAATTGAAATTGATTTGGTTTTGGAATTTATTAAATGACCAATCGGTGTAATTATTACGAAAGTTATTAAAGAATCCGGAATCGGTTATGGATATACTCTCTATCTAAGCCGAAAACCACTTTAATAACTATACGCGGAGTGATGATCCAGAATGAAGTGGTTGGAACGATGTACGTGATGACTGAAGAAAGAGAACGATAATGGATAGCCTTGACACTTGTGTCAAATTGTAAATGACTAAAATCAGGAGCCGTGCCGGGCCAAATGAGGTTAGTCACCTCGAGCGGACACACTTCTTCGTAACTACTACTCAGTACTGGTGATTGATTGGTGCACCCTTGGAATTTCAGGAGTGTTGTTTCGCGGTGTTGCGATCGTTGCGGCGATGCATTTTCACCAGTCCGGATCAGGCGAACGGTAGTTTCACTACCTTGGGTATTGCCTCATGTGCCTTGTCATACTTGTATCCCTATATACGCGACCACTACGAATTTGTTTTGTGTTATACCTATGGAGTACTCCCTGATATCCCACTAGTTTATGGTGGAGTTTACAGTGCTGTATAGACTATAACGCTTATATAAAATGTGTTAAGGGGAATAATGGTAATGCCTTAACACTATTTTGATATATTATATTACTGATAGGCATTATCTATTTAGCGTACGCTACTACATAGTAGATAGTTTAACGGATCCTTAGAGGATGGTTATTCCAACATCCTTTGAGTTACTTGTATTTCGATTGATATTTCACTTGAGTTGAATTTATTGATATAAGAATATAAATCCTGACTCGAGTGTTTTATGTTTTGATTTACGCTCGGGTCAGACTGAGTGGTTCTGCTTCCGAGACTCACCTTTGGAGTTGGAGCTTTGCTTGAAGATCCAACCATCTATTCTGCTTTCAGTATTCGATGATTCCAGTGATGTATTTTGATTTGTATTTGATGTATCGTGTTACTCTTCTGCTGTAAACTCTGATGTATCTTATATATTTATATAGTAGCTTCATGAACTACTATCTCTTTTACTTCCGCTGCGTATTATTACTCTGTGTCTGTGATTCTGTGATTATTTATTTACTGTATATCTGAGTTTTGCCAAATTTTAAATTAACAAATCGGTATTTTGAGTTATTCAAGTCCGACATGTGCGGATGCGAATAGTCCAAAATAGCGGGACGTTACAGTTGGTATCAGAGCTTTTGGTAGCTCTAGGCAAAACTTAGTATATATGGTAAATGTGATTATAGAAACACTCTCATTCGAGTTTCAATCTCTTACTTTTGGCTCAATTCCGTTGAATTTTGGAACGTTCCCTGCGGTTTCAAAATTCATTCTTGTCCCTCACTATTCGTCTTCTTTCAATTCCGGAGCATCCCATAACTCCACTTTGAATGATATCTATAATGAATCGGCGGTCTCGCCAATCTTCGAATTATTTATAAATGGATAAAACTCCTTTACAATAGGCATTGATCCACCGGAGATTTCTGTATCCTCGATTTTCGATGCTATCTATCTCCTGCTATACCTGAACTCTATTTCTTGAGATCGAATGTTGATTTACCTCGGAATTCAGCATCGATCTTATTCTTGAAGTTACGGTCGATTCGGTTAAGATTGCCCGTGAATTAAATAAGCTTATCCATCTCCTGATTCTGTTAATTGAATTGTCTTATCTTCTGTTTCGAACTTATTATCGAATCAAAATTCTCTTTGATTTGATTTACATCAAATTTCGAATCTCTATACTTGTTTGAAATCCATTCTTGTATCGCCGAGCAAGAGAGTGTACTTGTATTTGTACTAAAATGTTATATATATATATATATATATTGTGTTGTTTGAGTTGTTGATGTTGATTTGGATTTTCGATCGATTCGTCTGATCAACGCTATCGATAGGATTTCCAAAACACTTGAACAAAGCAAACTGACACAATATTGTTTTCAATTTGGTAAACAAAATAAATTGTGTATAATTATATTATATAAGTATAATTTTCCTGAAATTAAATGGTTAACGAATCCGTGGTCCGAAATGATAATATTAATTTTCATTTATGTATAAACCATTGGCTATTGTATAATATAAATAAATGAATTTATAAAACTTGGATATAATTTGATTTAGAATTTAAAATGAATTTAAAACAAGAATTTGGGAATTTAATTTCCGATAGATTTCAAACCTTGTATTTAAAGTTTTAAAAGGTATATTATTTAAAGTATTTTCAAATAGAAATCATTTGAAAGAAATTTTAGATGTTTAAATCAGTGCTCTTCTCATTTGTCGCTGGAAAATAATTTCGATGATGACGGCCGCATCATCGACATTTATTTTCGAGTTTCGAAGTGGAGAGACCAATTCGTAGCTTTGCTACTGTTTTGATTTGGAAATTTAATCGATTTAAATTTCTTAAGTATGATTTGATTTATATGTATATAGGTATATTATTTTAAATTTAGTTTGATTTGATATATATAGCATATACATAAATTCTCTAAATGGTTTGAAGGGAAATCGAAAATTTAAATTCTTAAATTTATGATTAAAGATGATTTCAAAATTTTAAATTGAGGCAAAGATTTTGAATAAATATTAAATTGGAATTCTAAAATTTATTTGGATAATACTCAATTGTATTATTTATAACTTACCTAAATTTTCAAAAGTTGACTATGTAATTGAATATTATATGGTAGAAAATGATATCAAGGAATTTTTAAGTGAATTTGAGTAGTTATAACAAAAGTAAATATACTTAATATATATGTGATGAGATATATCAAATAGAATAAATTTAATAATAATTTAGAATAAAGAAGACTTAAATTTGTCGAATAAAATATAATTATAATAAACGACTATTCAAATTTGTGATCTTTGGAATTATTAATTTAAGAAAGTTGAATAATATATAATATAGATTGCCTTTATAAATAAAATGTGAACGCGTATAATAAATATTATTCACTTAAATTTTAATTATAAAATGTTTATGGATATAGATAGAATAATAAGTTAATTGAAAAATTGAGGTGATTAAATCAATAAAATTTTGTTTTGAAGGTAAATAAATTGAAATAAAGTCAACTTAATGAGATATCCTGATATTAATTGAATATTAATTAAATTTTTGTTTAAAGAAACCTGTTTGTATCTAACAGTAATAAATGTGAAATTAAACGGAAACCTCGAATTTAAAAACAAATTGTTGAATATAAATTTATTTAAATTGAAATTTATATGGTTTAAGTTGATTGTTTTATTTTGTAATTCGAGTCTATTTTCTTCTGGTTGTTTCTATTCTCCTACTTCCTTCCTTTTCGAGGACGAAAAGTTTTGAGTGGAGGAGAGTGTAACGACCCGTAAATTTTCGATAATTTTTATTTAATTTATTAATATATTTAATTGTAATTTTGGGAAATTGTAAACGATAAAAATTTGAAATAAAAAAAAATTAATATTTGAAATGCGTCTAATTAAACATAGCAAACTGTAAATTTTCGTCCGAAAATATAAAAGTTTATTTCGCGTGAAAATTTACATCAATTTAATCTGTTAAAAAGCGATGAAAATAAAACGTTTTCAAAACCAAAATATTTTTACATAGAAAAATTCTAAAGCATCTTTTGAGCAAGTTGTCAGTTTGTCGTTTTTCAAAATTCGGATTTCTTTGGCTCCGTCGATCTTAATTTTATGTGTTTTTCATGCATTTTCCGTAGTATAAAATTTTGAATTTTTATAATTCAATCATACTACCAATATCTGTATGTCGTTTTGATCGCCCCGTCGTGCTGATCTCTTTGGAATATTCATTTCTGTGTTTCGGTATCCAATACGTGGAGGAACCGCAAACGGTAACCGAACCTATACCGTTATTTTGAACCTTTGGCCTTCCTTTGTTTTTCCTATATCCACCTGGGAAAAATCGAATGGCCATCTGTTCTTCTGTTTGTTTTTATTACTTTTGCATATTTGTTTACTTTCATTTATTATGTTCAGATCAAAACATATTTGTACATTCTATGCTTTTAAAGAGAAACATGCATTTGTTCACCTTTCTCAGTTCCCTATATTATTTTTGAAAGGCCTGCACATCTTCTCACGTAAATTTTCACCTCCACTTTATTGTGAATCCAACTCTCTACTCTTCCCATTTCATTTCTCATCTTTTTTCCTTTCTTCTCAATTCATGTGCTCGTCTTCCTCTGCAATGTTTGCCACTGGCCTTCCCACCCGAGCACATACGCAACCGAGTGCTAACCACGTCCCGCTTCACTTCCTCCTTTCCACCGCCACTCACCATGGTACGGCCACGGCAGCCAGCAAGTGGACCCGCTCCATCTCCACCATTTCACATGCTCATCACCCATCCTCCGCCTCACGCATCTGCCACTGCCACCAAAATAAACACCGAAACCCCATGCGCTTCCTCCTCCCCATTCCCTCACGTGACACCCAACATCCGACAACCTCCTCTTAACACCGTTAATGCAGCCGATCCATCACCTCGAACCCGACTTGTCACAGCCACCAAACCACTCTCCGCGCAAACATCGTCGACTCACGCACAGCACTTGCCACCTCCTTTTCAGACCAAACCATCCATGCTCGGCTACTTCAGATCCTTCGCATCGCCAAGTACGGCAAGCATCTGGCTCGAGTTTATATAATATAATATCATAAGTATATCCATGCTTTGTTGTCGCTCATTTTCTTCTGAATGCTACTCTGTTCAGTTTGTCTATAATCTATAGTTTTATATACATAATTCTATTTCAAGTAAATAAGTATGAAAGTTTATATGTTTAAAATATGATTGTGTACTAAGTTGGATATATGTTACAGTGCTTAGTATATATATAGTATAGGTTGTTGTTTATAAATAATATATAAGTTACGCATATTAATATGTACTGTGTTTAGTATATATTCATACATAGGTTTATATACGTTAGTAAAATATATATGTAAACTGTCTATAGCAAGTTTAAAACATGAGATGGTATATATATTATACAGTTCAGTGTGTTACTATATTTTTACAAGCTGTTTTTGTTTCTTTGTTTTACACTCTATTTTATATACGTAAGTTTGTGTTATTTACAATATTAAGTTTACATTGTTGCTGTTGGATTTGTATGTTAATAAAGTAAGTATTGTATTATATATTACGATATGAAAGTTTCGAAGTTTAGTTATCTATAAATATAAAAAAAAGGTACAAGTTACTAGTTGTTTACAACCTATATATATACCTTATATATGTTACTGTTGTGGCATGGGTTATATTGGTTTTATTTAAATATTGAGGTTTGCATGTTATCCGCTTTTTTTTTTTTCATAAAGTGTCTAGTTTTGTCTCCTCCGAAAAAGCTATATTTATATTACTGTAAGTATGAAGTCTTAAAGTTCGCATTGTACCTGTTATCATCTTCGTTCTATTTTCTGCATATTGTTGTATTAAGCCGTGTAAACAAGGTGGGTATATATATAGTATAAATAATTAAATTTGTGGTCTATATGTATATATTACTTATAAGTTATTAGTTTATTATTATATGAATAATTTGTTATAGTTTGGAAGTGTATTCATATTTGACAACACATAATATGACTGTGCTATTTATAAGTTCTTATTATATTATGCGCACTAAATAAATGATATATGGATCTTATTTAAGTAGAGGGTTGATTTGATGTATGCATTTAATGTAAAATAATGATTTTTAATTATGTATATGTTATTTAATACTTGTTTTAACTTAAATATTGCTTTCCTGGAAATAATTACATATATAATTTTTGTTCTATCAAAATGATTCCGATTATTTTCGTCGATCCGGTTCTGATTGGATTTTGTCTATTCATATTATCAGCTTTAATCGTTGAATTGGTGCCGATTCTTGCTATGCTTCGATTCATCACTCAAATTTCAGTGTCCATATCGGTGTGCGTATCTGTGTCATCTTTTGTATTCTCTAGCCTCGAAAGGTGAGCAATCACTCACGATTAATGTTCTTATATTTATTAAATTTGATTTCGATTGAAACGACAATTGAAATATGCTATTGCTAGTTATTTGCACTGTTAAATATATGTTATTACCTGTATCAGTTCACCTGTGACATCTGACACCATTATCTGTTATGTATGCAAAATAATCTAGTTTGGTTGATAATTCGATTAATTGTGTGATGTTGACATTGAACGTTAAACTGTTAACGTTGTAAGTGATAAATAACTTGAAATTGAAATTGTCGTTGGATAGTTAGGTTTGATATATGGGTTAAGTTTGATTTGGTGACATTTGCATAATATAACCCCTTAAATGTTTAAATGAATCGACATGTAGAAATATGGTAAATCGCACTTTGAACTATTTAAATGTATGTTGTGTGAATCGATGTAGTTGAAATTGAATAATGAATGACAAGTAAAGAACCGTATAAATAATATTGTAATAATCTTTAACCTACATGAAATGATAGTGTAGATTCTAGAAATAATTATATTAATTTGTACAAATAACAATGTGAATTAATACGATTATTTCAGGATTATTTGAATTGATTATTGGATTGTTATTAGTTGTTGTTATTGTTTGTTTATTTACTTTGACACCATCCCAGTTATCATACTGCAAGTTCCCTTTGTTATGGTTTGATTTTTTGAATTGAATTGGAATCAGGTTGAAATGATAAATACCCAAATGAACTTGACTTAGGATAGAGAATTAAATAAAAATCCGATTGGTCAATAATTTGATTTAAAAATAAAATAATGATTTTATTCGAATAAAAAATAAGTTTTGAAATAAGGTTAGAATTTGAATCTTTATGAAAGGAAAATGTAAATATTGAAATCTGAAACAAATACTAACGTAGTAATTGATGAAAGAATGTTATTTGAAAATTTAATTATTTAATAATTAAATTTGGAATTATTAGTAAATAATTTGGAATTAGTAATAATTGAGTTTTGAAGTTACTAAGTTTGAAATCATTTAGTAATTAAATTTGAAATTATAATTAAGTTTGGAATTATAATTAAGTTTGAAATTATTAAGTTGAATTTATAATTAAGTTGAAATGATTTGATAATTAAGTTTGAATTCATAATTAAGCAAAAATGATTTAATAATTATGTTTAAATTTATAACCAAGTTTGTAATTATTAAATTTTGAAATTATTAATAATTAAGATTGAAATTATTTAATAATTGAATGAGATTTAATTATTTGATAATTGAATAAAAATTAAATTCTTTGATAAGAGAAATTGAACTTTTGAATAAGTGGATTTGAACTTCGTTAATAAATGAAATTGAGTTGCTTTATTTATTAATTAAGCTTTGGAAAATTTAAGTAAGTTAATAAGTGAAATTAAACTTCTTGAATATATGAAATTTAGTTCTTTATTAATTGAGTTTGAAATTCGTAACGAAGTAAATAAATAAATGAAAATTTGAATTTCTTTAATAAGAAATAAAATGTGATTTATTGAAATGAATGAGATTTATTGAAATTAACGTAAGACTTGTAATTTAAAGAATTGATATGACGAATTTAATTTATTTAAATTTGAAGTTTTGATATAATGAAGTTGAACGTAAGTAATTGATTCAAATGAATTGGAATTTAAATAGAAGTTGTTTTGACGGATAAATTTACTTAGCGAATATTGAATGAAATCGATAAATGAATTTAAATTGATTTGAATGAAAATTACACCATTTTAAATGATTTCGGAATGAAACTTATATACGAACTTGAATCAATATTTGAATTGTTTAAATAAAAGTTGAAATTGAATTGTAAGATTTTGAAATGGTTATTTAGAAGTTTGTAACGTAAATTTTGGAAACTGATAGTGAAAGACTGAAATGTTGATATATAAATTCTAATTGAAATTGAAATTGATTTGGTTTTGGAATTTATTAAATGACCAATCGGTGTAATTATTACGAAAGTTATTAAAGAATCCGGAATCGGTTATGGATATACTCTCTATCTAAGCCACAAACCACTTTAATAACTATACGCGGAGTGATGATCCAGAATGAAGTGGTTGGAACGATGCACGTGATGACTGAAGAAAGAGAACGATAATGGATAGCCCTGACACTTGTGTCAAATTGGAAATGACTAAAATCAGGAGCCGTGCCGGGCCAAATGAGGTTAGCCACCTCGAGCGGACACACTTCTTCGTAACTACTACTCAGTACTGGTGATTGATTAGTGCACCCTCGGAATTTCAGAAGTGTTGTTTCGCGGTGTTGCGATCGTTGCGGCGATGCGTTTTCACCAGTCCGGATCAGGCGAACGGTAGTTTCACTACCTTGGGTATTGCCTCATGTGCCTTGTCATACTTGTATCCCTATATACGCGACCACTACGAATTTGTTTTGTGTTATACCTATGGAGTACTCCCTGATATCCCACTAGTTTACGGTGGAGTTTACAGTGCTGTATAGACTATAACGCTTATATAAAATGTGTTAAGGGGAATAATGGTAACGCCTTAACACTATTTTGATATATTATATTACTGATAGGCATTATCTATTTAGCGTACGCTACTACGTAGTAGATAGTTTAACGGATCCTTAGAGGATGGTTATTCCAACATCCTTTGAGTTACTTGTATTTCGATTGCTATTTCACTTGAGTTGAATTTATTGATATAAGAATATAAATCCTGACTCGAGTGTTTTATGTTTTGATTTACGCTCGGGTCAGACTGAGTGGTTCAGCTTCCGAGACTCACCTTTGGAGTTGGAGCTTTGCTTGAAGATCCAGCCATCTATTCTGCTTTCAGTATTCGATGATTCCAGTGATGTATTTTGATTTGTATTTGATGTATCGTGTTACTCTTCTACTGTAAACTCTGATGTATCTTATATATTTATATAGTAGCTTCATGAACTACTATCTCTTTTACTTCCGCTGCATATTATTACTCCGTGTCTGTGATTCTATTATTATTTATTTACTGTATATCTGAGTTTTGCCAAATTTTAAATTAACAAATCGGTATTTTGAATTATTCAAGTCCGACATGTGCGGATGCGAATAGTCCAAAATAGCGGGACGTTACAATATTCGAGAAGCTTTGGTTCTTGCATGAGGTCATCATTAACCTTTACTTCACTATATGTAAACTTACAGGTCATCCTTGGCATCCTCCTCCTCTGCCACCAATTACTTAGGGTTTAGGTCCTGCTGCTATTTCCGTTGAGTTAACCTCTATCACTATGGAACTTATCGCTCTAATTCCTCCTTCCAATTCCAGCCACGGTTCTAATTCACTGAAGATAGGGGCTTTGGATCGCTTGGAGGATACCTTACATTCCCTTAGGGAAGACATTACGAATACCAGTACTACGATCCCAACCGATTTGATTTCCATGGTGGAGAAACTGAAGTTTGGCCTCGGCAAAATTAAGATCAAAAAGGAGCCAGGAACTAAAATACCTAGAGGCTCACATAGAACAAGCCCTACTTCAAAAATTCCACTAATCAAAATAAAAACTCCAAAAGGTAGTGACACTGGCAGATCCTCCAAGTCTTTTGATGCTCCCATTGATAAACCTAAGGATCTCATCACTATTACAACTGAAGGAGAAGCCACTCATTCAAAAGGAATCACTCCTAAGAAGGGGAAGTTCGAAGGCATTAAGGGTTCGATGAGGCCACACAATGAATCCGTTTCCAAAGATGGGAAGCACATTAGAGAAAAGAAGTAGGTGCCTAGCTTTTTTTTAATATGTTTGAAGACAATTTCTTTTGGTCTTCCTTTGGTATATTTTGTTCCATCTTGTACATAAGCCGAGTTTGTATGGGGCCGGCCCTGGCAGCACTTGTATAAAAAGTGACTGTAAATAAAGATTGTTGTTTTATATAACCTTTGTCAAAATCTACATTCATATACTTCTTCTTTACTTTCCTATATACAATTGCCTGCATATATAATATATTCATATGTAATGTGATTTACTTATATTATACATGCTCGTATCTATGCAATGCTATTGCTTACTGTAACTTTGTACATATAAGTAGATTTTTAAAATTGATGCAGTAATTTTTCACTACTTAGTATTGTTCGCCATGGCCAAAGTATTTATATTTTGGATAAACATCTTGTTACTCATTTAGCCATCTTGATGACTAACCTTGTTTATTCTCGGTTAAGTTCCATCCAACAATGAATAAAGTTATAGTCAAAGAAGTGTTCGAATTCTTGTCATTTCCTATCTCTAGAAAACAACGGTACTAGTGTTTGTCACTAGACACCATATTTCACTCTTGCTTATCTTCAAGCGTTGACCGAGTTCATTCATTGAACTTCATCACTCACCATTGGCTAGGCGTGTCTCATCATGCCATAAGTGTTAGATAGCGCAATTACCTATCAATTCCTACCTCTGGACATCGTTAGTACATATGCTTATCTTTGAGCATTAAAGTTTAACCTTGCCAATCTCCAGGCTTTGGTCGAAATAGCTCCTTGACCATCATTATTTTATCCTTGGTTGGGCATGACCTTTCGAGTTGCAAACATAGTCATGGAAGATTCAATCATATAATGATTCCTATCTCCGAGAATCAGTGTTTTGAGTGCTTATCTCTGGGCTCCCGCTCTTGGTTTCACCTATCTTCGGGTGTTGTTTGAGAACATTCATCGACCATCCTTGCCTCTCCTCAACTAATTATGTCCTTCTGGGCTACAAGCGTAGTCGTGAAGGCTTAATTTTACAACATTTCCTATCTTTGAGATTCGGTTTTTCGGGTGCTATCTTCGTGTACTGTTCTCGATCTCACCTATCTTGATTGTTGGTAGAGAAGATTCATCGACCATCCTCGCTTATCCTTGGCCAACCATGTCCTGTCAGGCCATAAGTATGGTCATGAAAGCCTTGGTTCTACTAGTTCCTATCTTCAGGAATGTTGCTTCAATTGCCTAACTCCAGCATCCCTCGTTGAAGTTGCCTATCTCTAAGAGTCATGATCGAAGGGATAGGGGAAAATCTTCTACTCGACCATTATGACTATACTCCTTTGACCTAATCATGGGTAGAAGGAGTTGGTCAGTATCTATTTCTGGGTATGCAATTACATTACCAATCACGTAGCACAAAATTTAGCTTACAAGAACATGGTTTCCATTAGTTCTACAGGCTTGCTTTATTCATGAACAAAAGAAACGAAAAGTCCTACCTTATTACATTTCCCCTAGTTCACTAGTATGGATTATTTAGAAAATAAAGTAAATAAATCAAAGTGAAATAGCCTCGCAATAGGTCATTATTCCACTCCCATGGGATTGCGATCCTATCAACAGTGGCCAGCTTAAAAGTTCCATCACCAAGCTTTTGTTTCAATCGAATAGGGACCTTCCCAATTCGAACCAAGAGGCACCTACAAGGAATGAGCCATTTCAAAATAAGTCCTCCACTTCGAAGGTATGGCTTTGAATCTTGGGGTTGAAATTTCGTGCTTCTCTTTTCTGGTGTGTAGCTACCCTTAATTCAGTCTCTTTTAATTTTTTGTCGATCAAGTCATGGGACTCAAGTGTAACATCTTGATATTTTCAACCATTCACATCCGTACATGTCGGATTTGAATTGCCCAAAATATTAGATTGTTAATTTTTATTTGGCAAAACTCATCATATACAGTAAATAAACAAATCACAGAATCACAAACACAGAGTAATATAAAAATAAGAAGCGAAAACAAATGAATAGTAGTTCATGAAGCTACTATATATATAACAAAGTTAAAACAAGATATAATAGAAGTCTCGAATACATAGAAGTCTCAATACAGTAGCCAAATAACAAAACTGAATATATCGTTAGAGTCAACTGAATAACTGAAAACTGGATAGATGGATCTTCAATCGAAGCTCCAACTCCAAAGGTGAATCCCAAATGCTGTGACACTCGGTTTGACCTGAGCGTAAAGAAAAACACAAAACATTCGAGTCAGGATTAACATTCTTATATCAATAAATCCAACTCAAATGAAATATAAACTGAAATACAAGTAACTTAAAGGATGTTTAGGATACTCATCCTCTAAGTATTCATGGAACTATCTACTATGTAGTATAATACACTATTATAATATGTCTATAGTAAGTAAAAGTATTAAAATAGCATTAAGGCGTTACCCATATCCCATTAACACATTTTATATATACCTATAGTCTATAAAGTACCGTACTCTCCCCCGCACATAGTTGTTAAAGTGGTTTTCAGTATTAGCAGAGAGTATGACAATAACCGACCCGCTCTCTTTAACAGCCAAACGTTATTATAATACCGTGGTCATTTCAAAATATCATTCCTTAAAACCAAAATATCATATCCATTTCAAAACCATATCAATACGATATCATTTCTCACTTAAAATAATATTCATTTCCAAAATCGTAACACTTTCCAAAATTATAACTCTTTCAAAATTATAACACTTTGAAATTATAATACTTCCTACTTAAACAGTTTAGATATAGAAAATAGTATATATAATAAAATAGTTAATAAAATAAAATAATTAGTAAAATAAAATAGTTTATAAAATAAAATAGTTAGTATATTAAAATAGTTATAAGTTAAAATAGTTTTATAATAAAATAATATATATATTAAAATAGTTTTTCTCAAATTTCACAAATCGACTCAAATCAACTTGAGTACCAAAATTAAATTAAATTCAATCTTAATTCACACATTTCAACTTAATTCAATATCTCAACAAACTATTAATTTATATCGATTTAAAATATAGATTTGAACTACGAATCAAACCATTTCGATTTCAATAGGTTTTCGAAACTTCAGATATTCAACCATTTACAATAACTCAATTTTGATAAATTCATTCTGATTCAACTTTAACATTATTTAATATTGAAAATATTCATTTAGTCAATTCAATATCATTTAAATAAAACCTTAAATTACAATTTAAATAAACTAAATATTCCCTTCAATTTAGTTAAACTTGAAATATTCATTTAATCACTTTAAATCAAAATCAAGTTATAAAATCATATCTTTAAAATATCAAATTCAATAAGTTTCAAATCGATTTTATTTAAATATAATTTTTAAAAGAATACTATTTCAAATCAACTTAAATTTATCTTCCCATCCTTAACTTACAAAAATCTATATTTAAAATATAATTTTAAATAAATACTTAAACATATTTATTTTAATTAAATCAAACTTTATTAAATTAAATCTTATTATCAGTCTTATTTTATATTAAAACTTAATATATATATATATATTAAAATAGTAAAACTATAAGTAAATTCTTAAAATTTATAATTCCAAAACTAACTTATAACTATAAAATTTCAAAACATATAATTTTAAAAATCTAAAATTTTTAAACCTTTATAAAATACATTTACATATAATATCTTAAAATCAATATTTATTAACCATAAATTTCCTTTCAAAACCCTGGAAAATCATTTTTAAAATGTATATATAGACCAACGGTGTCTGTATATAATTTTCTATCCTATGATCAAGTGATACGAATATTTATCATTTCTATCCGCAATTTAAATATCTACGGTATATATCTTTTCAATCCGCAATCCCAAATCCAATTAATTGAAAATCACTTGGGTTTATCATTTTAACCCATAATGATTTTCTCCTATTCTAAAGACCGTTTGGGTATGTATCATTTCAAACCATAGGGAATTCTATACTAACAGAGAACTTGCAGAGTGAGAACAGTGATGATAATAATATAACATATCTATAACATGCATACATCATCAATAACAGGAAAAATATAAATAACAGATCAGGGTGTCAGATGTCACAGGTGAACAGATAAAGATAATAGCATGTCATATATAGCAATTATATAACTGACAGCAGCATATTTCAATTGTCGTTTCAATTGAAATCAAATTTAATAAATATAAGAACATTAAATGTGAGTAATTGCTCACCTTTCGAGGCCAGGGAGGATAGAAAATGAATTTGAGTAACGAAATGCAAGCATGAATCCCAAAGCAAAGCTAGATTGGCACGAATTCGACAAACAGAGATGATAGTTTGGAGTTGACGAAATCGAATCAAAAATGGATTGATGAAGATAAATAATATTAGTAAACTTATATATATATATCTCCGTGTGTGTGTATAACTATATATATAACTATTTATATGTATATAAAAATCATATTCTAAATTCAAACACATATTAAATTAATATATATGCATTTCGAAATCATTGTTTTAAATTAAAACACATATCAAAATCAAACACATATTTAAATAGGATATGTATACACCAAATCATAAATTTAACTTTAACACCAATAAAAAAATCTATATACATAAATTTCAAACCAATATTAATTTCAAACACACATAAAAATAAAATCTATATATATATATATATATATATTTATAACCAAACCCATGTCTTTTAAACACATCAAAATTTACTTTAAACATATAGTTATTGAACACATATATTTTTGACTATAATATAAACTGACTTGGCATATATATATTTATTGTTAACATCCTGTATACGTAAATTGCATTCCCTATATATGAGCCTATATATATGTATAAACTATAAATATATATGTAAACATGCTGTAAACATATGTTTCATATAATAAATAAACTTTCATAAAATAAATTGAGATAAGCTATGTAAGCTAATACGCAACCATCTGAAAACATTTATAACATATAATATTTCTTTCATAAACATATTGTAACCTATTTTTATAAAACATGACTTTGATATATATATAAAAATTTAAATTCAATATTATAAAACCCACATAACTCACTTAGACTACCATATATATATATATATATATATATATATATATATATATTATTGTATATAAATTGCTGTAACTATATATACACACACAATCAACCATAAACTTATATAAGCTACTAATATATAATACGGACTAATATACTCTTACACAAAAATAGATCATACAACTTCAAATATAAATATAGACCGAATATATACATTACAAACCTATGTATAAATGTATCTATATATAACAACGGAGTGTATAGTATAGACATTATATATATGTAGCAGCTATATTAACATACTATATACAACTTCTATAAACTTTTATAACAGATCCTATATATATATATATCTGTATGTACCTTAGATAAACATGCAGCTGAGGAGGAGAAAGAGGAGAAGAGGCGGGCTGAGTTGTTGAGGAGACTTCGGCCACATGGTGTGGGGATAGGTTCAGCTGTCTGGGCTTGCGGCAGGGGTTGAGGGGAGATGCTGCATCGGTGATGTGGAAGGTGTCGTGGAGGCTGCATGGGTTGGATGTTTGGTGGTGTTTCGATGGGGTTGAGGTTTCTACAGCGGCAGGAGCTAGTGTCAACGATGAGTGCGAGAGTGGCAAAGCGATGTGGAACTTTGGTGAGCTTGCGCGTGCTTGGATGGAAGAAGTGCAATAATAAAAATAAGTTTATTTTAATTTTGATATAGTTTTTTTTTCTATTTCTTCAAATAAGAATAGACATGGAAATGAGGCATGGTGAATAAGAAACGAACGAACCAATAATAAAAATAAACCTGAGAATATAATCAAAGCCAAGGGAAAGGAAAAAGTCAATGATTGATTTCTAGGAATTTTAAAAGCCAACGACTTTTGGTTTACATGGTATAAAATGAAAAGTCACGAGATATTTTAAAACGGAACCGATACGGAAATCGTTCCGTAGATTTTACCGTCTCTCGGACTCCGAAAC
Organism: Allium cepa; assembly: GCA_030765085.1. Lineage (NCBI taxonomy): Eukaryota > Viridiplantae > Streptophyta > Magnoliopsida > Asparagales > Amaryllidaceae > Allium > Allium cepa. The sequence continues at coordinate 244,138,905 of CM060944.1, forward strand.
ACACAAACGAATATACTACAGGGATCAGCACGATGAGACGATCAAAATGATATACAGATATTAGTAGCACGATCATCCTATCAAAAGTCCATAATCGGTACCGAAAATGCTGCTAATATGCCAAAATTAAGATAAACGGAGCAATAGCAGTCCAGATTTGATGAAACGAAATATGACGTCTCACTCAGAAGATGGTTTAAAGATTTATTATATAAAAATATTCAGGTTTGAGAAATATTTTATTATCATCTAATATTAATTGATTTGAATTGAAATAAAATTACACAATAGAGTAAACTTCCACATTTTCTGATGAAAATTTGTCATTTGCTATGTTTAGTTAGACGTATTCCAAATATCAAATTTTTATTTCCAATTTTTATTATTTAAAATTTCACAAAAATTCAGTTAATTATGTAAATAAAATTATTTAAATTTACAGGTCTTTACATCAAGCAAGAGTTCCTCGTTTTCCATGGGGTCATAGTACTTTTATTAGTGACAAGGTACTTCCAGTTCTATCAAAATCATGACCTCAGGTCCGTAGGCCATAGCGAACAGAGCATGCCCAGTCATAGAATTATGGGTTGTCCTAAAAGCCCATAGTGTAAGTGGAAGCTCATCGACCCAGTTACCCTAGGCTTCAGTTAACCATTTCTTCAAGATGGACCTGATTATTTTATTCATTTCCTTCACTTTTCCATTCACTGATGGATATGCTACTGTCGAAAAGCTTTTCTTGGTTTTGTATCGGTTGTAGAAATCCTTGAACTCGGTACTCTCGAATTGAGTTCCATTGTCTACTATAATATTCTATGGGACTCTAAATATGCATATAATATTTTTTTCATAATTGTGATTTCTTTTCTCAATGTGGTTATGGCAAGCTATTCTGCTTCAAGCTATTTTGTGAAATAATCCACCTCAACAATAGTGAACGTAGCACATCCTTTCGACATCAGTTGCACACCGGTTATATCAACTCCCCAAACCGCAAATGGCCACAGGTAACAATTTGCACAAGCTCTATGGATGGAGCTCTTGGATTTTTGCAAACCTATGGCACATGTCGCATCATCTGGTGTAATTAGCGACATCACGGTTTGTCCATGGCCATAAGTATCCGCAGCGAATAATATTCGTCCCTAAGATCTAGCCCCTTGCGTGATCACCACTGCTACCTTCATACGTTTCCTTGAGAATTTTCCTAGCTTCACCCTTGGTTACACACCGAAGCAAGGGTTTTGAGAAACCTTTCTTGTACAGCACTCTTTCTTGCATTATGAATCACACCATTTTAGGAAGTAGTATTAGTCGCTCATTTCTTCCTTTTGGGGGAGTTCCCTTCAACAAATTGTCCTTGATCGGAGTCATACCTTTTCCTCCTTGGCCTAAAAGATCCTATGAACATCCATTTAATATATGCTTGAAGCTGATAAAATTATACTAGAACGTCCATCTGATATATGATTTATATCATTTAATAGTTCTGGAGTCTTTATTAGGTAAGGGGAAAGTCTCGCACCCTTAATGTGAATTCCTATTTCACCTGGGAGACCACCAATTTAGAGTCAATGAATATCTAAAACATCCTTACCCCTGGTTCCTTTGCTATCTTAAGCCCAGCTATTAATGCTTCATCATCAGCCTCATTGTTCATTATGGGAAACTCTAACTTTAATGCATATCAAATCGTTTGTCCTTCTAGGGTTACAAGCACCACTACTACACGAGAGTTATGGTCATTAGAAGCTCCATCTACATATAATTTCCATAGAGAAAGTGGGACCATATCGTCTTCCTTTTCTCCATCCTAATAAATTCGGCAATGAAAACTGCTAAAGCTTATACTCATATCGCTGTCCTTAGATGGTAAGTGATATCATAATATCTTAGCTCGATGTTCCATTTCAATAACCTTCCTAAAGTCTCGAGTCGGTGTAGTACCTACTTTAATGGCTGATCCATCAGTACTATTATAGGGTAAGCCTAGAAGTATGATTGCAACTTCCTCGAAGTGATCGACAAGCAATAGGCTAGCTTTTCCAACTTTGGATTGTTATTTTTAGCTTGGAAGAACTTGCTATGGCTTCGAAGACAGCGCTTGGTAATTAGTTGCTATGCGTCTTCATCCATAATGCAGAGAGTTCCCTCTGCACCCTTTTCTTTCTAGCGTCGCTTGGCCTCTCTGAGCTCAGAAACATAACATTCTCGACCAACGCTTTGATCGTCTCGAATAGATCCGACCTCATTCTCCATAGGGAACTTCATCATAAAGCATCAAGGAGCCAGTGGTACTTTGAAACTAGCAAGTGCCAACTGGCCCAGAAAGGTGTTATATGCCAAGAATTCAAAAACGATTACAAACATCCAAACCCACATGATATTGCAGTTTCATTCTTCCAATTCCAAAAACAAGTCAATAGTCCCAATAGGCTCCTTCACCTCTCTGGTAAATCCTTGAATCCTGAATTTACAAGGCTCGATTTCCTTCGGACTAATTTTCATTTGATAAGAGTCCTTCTAAATATATATTTATCGAGATTCCATACCACAAAGACTCGGTGCACCGTAGCTAGGCCCATAATGAATGTTATCAACATAGGATCAAAGTTTAGCACTTCAATCCCATCAAAATCCCGATTATGAAAGATTATATCATCGGTCATCAATCTGCTTGGCCAGAGATCCATCCTCAACAGCAAAGCATCTCTCATGCGGTGAATTCTTCAAAGAATTCATGTACTACTGCATCTTATTCCAACTTTTCTATGCTAGATGAGGCCCTTGAGTTATTATATTTATCATGATCTTTCCACCGGTTCACCTTGGCCCCTCTTTGCTAGGTCTAGGTTGACTTCCTTGAGCATTCAGCCCTTGGGTTCCAACATTCTATCCTTCATCTGTGAATCTCTGATAAATTATTGTATTTTTTTCTTATGGATCAACTATTTAATGTATCTCTTAAATGACGACACTCATTGGTATTGTACCCATATGTATTATTGAAGTGACAATACTTCATTGAGCGCCTCTCAGCCTCCATCACCTCCCTTCAAGGTAGCCTCCTATATTTCTTTGTCCCTTACGTAGTAAGGTGTATATTCTCAAACTTATCATTTAGAGGCATGTATTCTTCTAGTCTCTTATTTGTTGGACACTTTTTGGAATTATTTCCCTTAACCCCAGGACCTTGATTTCTTTTCTTCTTGTTATTTGTACTATCTAGATTCACAGCAACATTATTGGCACTCTCACTAGTTTGCTTTATAGCCACATTACTCTGAACTTCTTTTCTAATTTGTCCACCACCAGCCTTCCTGGACACCAAGCTTCCCTCTTCCAAGCGCAAGAACTGGTTAGCCATTCAGTGGAACTCCTCTATTGTAGTCAGGTTCTTCATCCTCAATCATTATCTGAATCTGTATCCATATGTATTCCATAAATCAAAGCTATCAACACCAAATCTTCCTTCATATCATTCACCTTCATGATTAAAGTATTGAACTTATTCAAAAATCCTTTCAATGACTCTTCCTTTCCTTGAAAAATGCCCGATAAGGACATCACATCCTTGGGCAAAGCAGCATGGAACATTAACTGCTCCAAAAATATCTTAGCCAACTCATTAAAAGTCGAAATGGACTTCATCGAGAGCCGAGTGGAACATATCAATGCAACTTCATCCAAAAAAGTGGGGAAACACCTACACCGAACTTCATATGTCACCTTTGCACTAACTGTGTTCCATTCATACTTGAACAGATGTTGTTTGGAATCTGTTGTCCCATTTTACGATGGCATCGAAGGCATTGTAAACTTCCCAGGATATTTCTTCCATAAGACATTCTCTATGAATGGAGTTCTAAAAGGTGCAAAACTCTAATCTTTATTCTTTCTCAAACGACTATCCTCAACCAATCGCTTTATCATATCTGCTATATGCTCCTCGTTTGCTTGGTGACTCAAAAAATGACCATTAGAGCAGCCCAAGTGTTTTACTATGCAAACGGTCTCGGTTCACTCAATGATGTCTAGGCTCTCTTATCTCTAGGAAAACCACTTCTCTGGATCTTCTTTGATGCCTGGCTGGCTATTTGGTGGTTTCTTGAGCACTAGCATCCTACGTTCTAGCATCTGGTCCAACACCATTGCCAATATCTTGCAAATTGATTTCTTCAAGCAGTTGCTACCTAGGGCCAACCACAAACCTCTCAATATCGACCTGATTCTTCTCCGTAATGATTTGCCCAAATCTGCCCAAAACTTGGTCACTTTCAACAGCTGCTCTCCTTGATGTTTGAATAGTCTTTTCCTTTATCTTTTGCATCCCATCCCTTCTGTTCAAGCCAAATGCAGAAGAATTCTCCTCTTTAGAGCCAAAAGGTGATGTATCTCTCCTGCTTCTCTTAGGCCTTTAGGACTGTTGGGTCAACAAGGCAATACTTGCAACCTTCTTTTCAATATGTGCTTTCTAGCTATCCATCATCCTTTGGTTCAACTCAGCCATCATCTAGCCAAACTCCACTCTTGTCACCATCTATGGAGGGGCTGATGGTCTTGGCAAGCCCTTACCAGTTGGTTAGTCTCTTTGTTGTGGTGAGAAGCTTCATCTTCTCCACCAACGACTGCCCCAGATCTACTGGATCTTCTAAGGAACATTTGTTCAGCAATCAAATGTCCAAATAGGCAATAAGAAGCTTAGATCTAACTTCGAGGCACTCTAATCCATAATATAAGCCAAATGTACTCTTGAGAAGCTCGGATTCTTGGTGAAAGCACCATAAATGTCGGGCCAAAAAGTTGGAATTTACCGTGATCAAATAGAAGAGAGTAGACTGAGTAGTAATAACATAAAAAACAGTAAGACACATGAATTTTTATAGTGGTTCAGTAGATTCAATGGTCTACGTCCACTGTAATCTTATTGTAGATTTTTTAAGGAGTGTAAACGCTTTACAATTCATTTTCAAGTGTAGAACGACAAAATTTAGCCTTTAGGTGATAACATAAGTAGAGATAAAAGATGAAGAAGTGAATGGCCAAATGTTCCCTAATAGTGGCTCTAGGATCGGTATTTGTAGTGGAATCAACCACCAAAGTTACTAGATCATTAAAGATCAAGTAAGGATTTAGATCCATGAAAATAAAAGGGAAGACAAAATCTTCCCGTAGCACAAAACTACTCGGTATCGACATGAAACCACTTGATACAGAGGGGATTTGCTTTGTGTAAACCGCCACTTCCTCCTTCACTTCATCTTTAAGTCTTCGAGGTTCGAGCACTTTTTGATATATGAAAATCTCTCTCTTGGTATCAAAAGGTTTGGCTTTGTTTGTTACTTTTTTTTCTTCATAGCTTTGCAGTTGCTCACCTATAGCTTTGGAGTTTTTCACCTACTTCTTCAGATATGGGACCCAAGATGACCACTTTGTAATCCTATCACTTGACCATAGCAAAAATGGTATACGGGAGACCTCTCAATACCGAGTCCTTTTGTAGACCTCTCGGTGTCTACAACTTTACACTGTAAACTTGAGACTTCAAACTTTTGAGTTCTCTTCCAAGGCCATCTTGGGCTTGCACCCATGTTCTTAAACCATTTCATCTTCATCTTGACGTCCAGATTCACCTGAAGGCTGCTTGATCTAAATGTTGGGTAATAATATATAAGTAGAATAAATTGTACTTAAAACTAAGAAAAATTAGTTTTTTTAGAAATGTGAATAAAACAATATTCAATTTTCATCTAAATTCGAAAATAATTATATTTATATATATATATTTGTGCGTGTGTTAGCCATGAGTTAATATTAATGTATGTTTGAAACCTGAATTAAAAGCTTAGATATGTTAAATAATATATAGTATTAAATTTAGTTTTGAGAAAAGGTCATTTATTTATTTTGGCCGAATATAAAATAAAGGGAAGCATACACACATATATACATATAAAGTAGATTTTAAATAACGAGTTTACCTTTTTACAATCCTACTGTATTTGACACCTTGGTTGTAGCAATCTACACTCCAAACTCCTAGTTCTCTATCCTCGGTCGCATGTTGCAACTCCATCTACAAGGCGTCACCAATTTTTATCAATGGTGGCAGGTTTTCTTCTGTCGAGAACATGAAGAGTTTGGCTATGTATAGCCAACCAAATATGAAATGTGTTGCACTTATTTCTCCATGTCTAAAGGCCAATTATCTTACATGCTCTCTCCTATCGTAGCAAGTTTGGCCACCCTCTATGAGGTTTTATGGGCTTTAGGCCTAATCAATTTATCATAGAAATTAATTATTTAACCAAGTCATTAACCAGTGATTAAATAAATATATAACAATAATAATAGTTTTAATTAATTTTAAGGCTTCAAATAAATAAATCAAATGCTATGTAATTTAATACAACATTTCCATTAATTTCATTATTAAGTTATAAAATTTATAATTAAATTTTATATTGGCTAAACTTGAAAATTAGCTAATAAAATGCTTTTGTTGATCCCTTGTGCGAACTCAGTCCTTAGCCGACATTTAAGCACTTTAAACATTGAAGCGTGTATATGATTTGCTGAAGTACAATATCGAACACAAGTTCGGTAGCTTATAGATCATTCGGGTGAAATCCAATTTCCGATCTTTATTAAGCTCCAGTTTATAACAAATTTTATGCACATTTTATTTTTGTTATGACTGTATCACTAAGATATCTATAGTTTAGTCAATGGTAAAAAAACTCAACTAATATCCATAGTTAATTGCGTATACCACTTTAAAGTGCTTGGTTCAATCTGATAAAAATTTATCAATTTATCGATTTACTTTGGCCAAAGATTTTGACTTCAAGTTGACTATCAATTATGGTGATACTAACCTTCTACAAAGTAGGACACAAATCCTCTCTAAATTAGTGTTTCACTTCAATTAGGTCAATATTTACCAATTATGGCCGTAACATGATCGCTATGCCCTGAAATTAGCCATAATCAAGTACAGCCTATTTACTTAAGATCAATTGTACCCTCAAGTCTAAGAACAACAACATGTCATTACAATGACATCTCCATTTTGAATTAGTTGTATTGATTAATAGAAGGCTTTCGTTGAGTCTTTTCGTGACTGTTAAAACAACTGTGAGTAGTAATCCCTATCCCTAACAATCATGAATAATTCATCATCCGTCGTATGGAACCATATCATGCACTAGTCCTAATGGATGTATTGATATCTTTCCTCGATATATCTAGATTTAGAACCTTTAAGGAATAAGTATTTTAGATATTAATTCAAATCTCGTGGTTAAACACACACTCATCACTACAATCTATAAAGTAGCACTTCTTTGGATTTTCTACTCATATATGTTTAATGTATTAATATCATTACTTATATCTCTATATATAAAAACACATATAAGTGAAAATAAGTCAAAAGCATGGTTTATTTCAAACAAGATTATTTAGAAACTTAAGGAACATAGTTATTTATATAATTGCCCTCCGGCACACCCTTAACTCTATCAATCTCCCATTAGCAATTGAGGCCAATTATAAACCCTCATGCCCATGCCTTCAATCAATCTACCTAAATTAGATTGAGAATTTGCCTTACTGAATGGATCTGCAATGTTATCTATTAACCTTCCTTTTGTTAAGGTAGTATACAGGTGGATTTAAACCAACAGATTTCACAATTATCAAGGCCGATAAGTCCAGAGCGACGATTGTAGAGCATGAAAGTCAAGTACAGTTAATAACATGAAGCCAGGTTTGAACGGGGTTGGTAGATAGACAATTCAAGATGTTTGTAATATGAATATTGACTTGGTGAAAGGCTAGGGATCGGCATAGCTTGGACCGTCATGACTTTGTGGAAGTCTAGGGATCAGTATAGCTTGGATTGGCATAACCTAGTGGAACCCCAGGGTTTAGCATGGTTGGTTATATGAGGGATTGGTATGGTCGAAGTAAGGTGTGGATCGACATCTTGGAGGGTTCGGCATATCACATGAAAGAGAGGGAGAAGCATGCGACATCTTGGAGTATTTGGCATATCATATGAAAAAGAAGGATCAGCATGCAGTATCTCGGAGGGCTCGGCGTATTGTATGAAAGAGAGGGATCGGTGTGTGCCATCTTGGAGGGTTCGGCATTTATATGAAAGAGATGGATCGACATGCACTTACTTGGAGGTTTTGACATGGATGAAGGTAGAGGGTTCGGTATGGTTTATTGGTTTGGAAAGTCATACTTCAACTCGTTGGCAAGCAATCGGTATACGTCAAGAACCAAGTGCACTCTTGCATTCAACAATCGATGACTTCGAGCTTCATTGGTCCAAATAAGACGAGAATTGAAGGGCTAACATATTTCATCATGAAGAATCCACCATAGGAATCACTGCCCAAAAATCAACTAATGAAGGGATCAGTACCGATTCCTCCTCATGGAGATTTGGGCCTAGCGACCCCTATGGTAGCCCATGTGGATAAGGTGGACCTGTAGCCAAAGTTTCACCTATAAATACAACATGCATGGCTTTAGAAAAGAGGATCTTCTTTCTGCTTATCTTCATCTTCTAACTAGGCTACACTCTCTCAATTTCACCCTTGAATTTCACGAATTTGTAACTGTAATCAACAATATAAACTAATGAAAGATCATTGAAGTGGACGTAGGCCGGAGTTTGCCGAACCACTATAAAACTTGTGTGTTCCTTTACTTTTTCTACTATTGATTCTGTGATCTGTGTGCTTGTCTTTCTATTTAGATATCATTTTGGGAGTTTGGTGCTTTCACGTACAACTGGGTATTTGTGACCAATTTTGGCACAAACATTATCTGTTGTATCAACTCTCTTGATTATGATCTCTGCCTCATTAATAAACTGCCTTATAATGTGGAACTTGTGGAGGACGTGTCACGATTTTTTCTGAGCTCGCGGTACCTTGGAAATAATTGTTGTTACATTATTTTCGTAGTACATCAACATCAAACCTTCAATACTTGGGATCACTCCAAGCTCCTTAATGAGTTTTCACACCTTATCTACTTCCTTTGTAGCATCGCACAAGGAGATGTACTCAGCCTCCATGGTTGAATCATTAACAATTTCTTATTCAGAACTTTTCGAACAAATAGTCCTTCAGTTGAGCGTAAATACAAAACCTTAAATTGGTTTACTATCGTTGGCATCACTCTGAAAAATTGAGTTAATAGCATACATGGTTGATCCTTTTTTGATGCATAAGGAATCATACTCATACTTTGTCGTTCTTATCCGAAGATCGGGCGTCCTTCTTAGAAACAACAATTCCATGTCGTAATGGAACATTTTCGCACTCGGAATTTCCCTACTAAATCTTCATAGTATAATATTTATGTATGTTGATTGGGACAATTCTAATAACCTTTTAGACCCATATCTACAAATCTTTGTTGCAAGTATTTAAGGTGTATCTACTTAATCCTTCATTAAAAGTTATTGGACAACCAAGCTTTCACTAATTCTAATATTAGTACATTGTTACCAATCAGTAGTAAGTCGTTAACATATAAAACTAAAAGCATTATAGTACCATTCTGTTCTTTCCAATACACACACTTTCTCTATGGTTTGACTGAAACCAAACTGTTTGATTACCTTGTCAAAACATTTATTCCAACTTCTAAATGCTTGCTTAAGACCACAAACTGGTCTTGAGAGTCTAAATGCCTTGTCACACCCAATGACCTAAAAACCCTTTAGCTACAACTTATAAACTATCTCTTTTAAATCATTATTCAGAAACCTTGTTTTAATGTCCATATGATATATTTCACAGTCATAATAAGCAACGATTGTAAGTAGAATCTAAATTTATATAAGTATGGTAACTAGTGAAAACATTTTGTCATAATCAACACATTAAATTTATCGGAAACCTTTCTGCACTAACCATGCTTTATAGGTCTTAAACTTTCCATCTGCATAGATCTTTTTTAAAAGATCCATTTACAGTCGATGTGTTTCACTTCTTCGCTTATGTTCTCCAAAGTCCAAACTATTTTCCTTTATATGGGATCAATTTCGAATTTAATCGCATCAACCCATAAGGTATAGTCTTTAACCTCCATGTCTTATCAGCAAGTGAAAGGATCATCCTCAAGAATGACACAATTCTCATTCTTGGCATTAATGAGAAACCTACGGTATCTTTTCAGCATGCGAGATTCCCTATTAGACCTTATAATTGGTTGCATGTCTTCAAGGTTTGTTAGATTACTATCTAAATACTCAGATTATATGGAAGTTTCTTGGATCTTATCCAAGTTTGTCTTACTGCCACTGATTTATCGTGAAAGAAATTCCTTTTCCGAAAGGTGGCATGTCACGAAACAAATGCCTTTTGTTCCTTGGTATAATACAATATATATCCATGAGAGTTTCTTGGATACCCTACAAACATACAAAAAACTAATCTTTCCTCAAGTTTATTAGGGTATGCGTTCTTAATATAAGCCAGACAATGCCATACCTTAAGAAAGTTAAGGTTGGATTTCTTACCAGTCCATAGCACATATGGAGTCTTAGGCACATATTTAGATGGTATGGAATTCAACATATATGCTTTGGTTTCAAGCTCATATCCCTAAAGGAAAGATGCAACTCAACGTCACTTATAACCTATCGAACCATGTCTAACAAAATGTAATTTCTCCTTTCCAAAACACTATTGTGTTGAGGAGTATAGGGAGGAGTGACTTAAGAGAATCACATTCTCTTTTAGGTATGGAGCTCATATCTAATGTACTCACCACCTAGATCAGGTCAAATTATATTTTTCCTAATTGTGCAGTTTCCTACTTTGTTCTTATATTTAATGAATTTATCATAAACTCTAATTTATATATTATAAGAAACATGTATCCACATCTAGATAAATCATATGTAAATGCAATAAAGTAAGAGATTCGACTTTAGTAGTTGTAGATATAGGAACACTTACATAAGTATGTACTAGTCCAAAGAGTTTAGTAACTCTTTCGTTGCTCCCACTGAATGGATGTTTGGTCATTTTACATTAAGACACGATTTACTCAAAATTTTCAGAATCAAATGCCAGTAGAAACCCTTAATTTCTTAACTTGTTCAATCGTTTCCTTATTTATATGGCCTAGTCTATAATGCCAAAGATAGCTGTCATTTATTTTGGTGTATTATTATTTCAACACGAAAATACGCGATTATGATTAAGTATATAAATTCCTTTACTTAAAGTTCCAAAACAAATAGTTTTATTATCATGATAAATATTCATGGCATTTTCATTACGAATAGAACTGTATATGTTTTCTGTCAAACGAAAAATAGAAATTATTCTATTAATAAAGTTCGGCACATAGTAGAAATTATTCACATGGTAATCTCCTATTGCGATGGTAGCTATAATAGCTCCATTTGATACTTGGAATTCCATGCTTCCTCTTGCTAGGAGCCTCTTGCTTCTACGTCACTGTAATGAGTTAAAGATATGAGTTTCAAATCCAGTATCTTAAACCCAACTAGAAGCACTTATAGTTAAATAATTTTCTATAATGAAAATACCTTTTGGAGCTGAATCAGTTTTTTCCCCTTGAGCATCTTTGGATAAACATGATAGTTTCTTGTCCAACATCCCTTTGTAGATCAAAAGTGACATTCTCCATTCTCCTAATTTTCCTTTGCTTTACCCTTGCCACTGTTCCACCTACATCTTTTCTTCTTCGAATTATTCATGGAAGAAGCACCCTTGACAGCAAGCACCGCACTCATTTCATTTGTGAACATATTCTTGGACGTTTTTAACATATTAAAGAGGTCCTTGATAGTACACTTTAATGTATATTAAATTTCAGTATGAACGGATAAAGCAACAGAGTCAGCGATCCAAGAATCAAATTGGTCTAAAGCTCAATGTTAAGAGTCGTTCCTTACTCTTCCAATCTCTCAATGTACACAATCATACTAAGTACGTGGTCTTGAATGGGAGTAGCCTCTCTCATCTATGATGGAATAGTTTCTATAAGATTTCATACTTCATTGTATGGTACCTATCACTGTACAACTTTTCTTGGTGTTGGAATATGCTTGAATATCCATATTCGCATGCTGCTTTTAGAACTCGATGCTCATAGTTAACAATACGTAGCATTGAGCAAGTTTATAGTCTAACGACCATGACTCATAGGACTTTATTTGTTCAGTGGTGGCATTTTTATTGGGTTTAGACATAGGCTCATTGGCAACCGCTTAATAGAGATTTTCATAGGTGAGTGCAATTTTTACTCTCCTTAACTAGTCTTTATAACATGCACCGGTTAGTTTGTTTTTTCTAGAGATGGCTTTACAGTTTCCATTTTCCTATGAAAATTTATTAGATTAGATTACATTACAAATGTTCTTGTACTTATTTGGATTGGTTTATTTTATTTATCTAATAAAGCTCCCATTGAATTTTGCTTCTCTCAAAAACCCTAAAAGAGATACAGGAATTTCATAAATTCCATCAGCAGGTGTTAGGCCTAGTTATCTTGTTACTACAACCTTAATGGTGCTCAACAAATTGAGTCCATGTAAATAGTAAATAACATTTTGCTAATTATATCTTGTATATAATTTCAAACCATACATTTATTTTTGCTCCTAGTCGTCTTTTTGGCCTTGAAGCTACTCGAAAAATCATAAATTACATTATATACTCTAGATCCATCATTTTGCAATAATCTAAGGCTAATTATATAACCGTTGAGGGTGCTCAACATAGTTACACAATAATTTTATCAATATAGTGGCAATATAAACTTCATTATAAATATTCTATGGCTTTGGATGCTTAACAACCATAGTATATTTTACTCTATTAATACTGTAAATGATGAAGAACAGCTTTATTTTATGTTCATAATTTACAATAATATTTACTGAGTATTATTAACATTAGAATGGAGATAAGTATAAACTCGTGACTTCCTCTACATCCAATTTAAACTCTCTTAAGTCTTTGTGGGTTTTAATTCATTTGAACCTCACTTTTTCTTTATACATAATATATTTATATATATATATATATATATAATAATTTATTTTAATATTTATAATTTGTTAAGGTATATACATATATAAAATCATATGTAGCTTTTCATTAATTAAATATTTTAATTAATTTAAATACAACATTTATTTATATAAAAATTTTACATTTTCATTTTATGATTCCTTGTAAAATTTTATTTTAAAAAAATTTATAATTTATTTTATAATATTCAAATATGCTTATTTGAATCAATCTAAGGTGTAAAACATTTTTTAGCCTTCTTCTAGGCATACCCTTAAAACGAGCCACTTTAACAAGCCAGGTAAATGTCAAGAGACGGGAGGGTTTCTATTCATAAGGACGTTCCTTAATTAGGGATAGCTTCTCCTTAGTCAAAGACATTTTCCTTAGACACCAATCTAATTCAATTTTCCCAATGACTGTCGTACATATTGGTTGATTATTTATGCGAACACAATGCCATTGTCGGATCAGATGCATTTGCAAAGGCGGAAATGGGAAATTTCAAAAATATTATTTTATCAATTTGCACTAGAACATATTTCACTTTTACATGAATAATATATTTGCATTAATCATATCTACATTTAATTAATAAAGGAATATGGTATTATTAATACTAATTTAATTAATTTACGCTAAATATTTATATTTATATATGATGATATATCTTTATTAAATACAATATACATTATTTTTATTTTTATTCAATTAATTTTTATATTTTAATTTCTATTACATTCGCATTCATAATGCAAACATTATAATTATGATAAATATAGACTAACCTAGATATAATAAATGAGTAAATGTCATATGTGTATAACTAACCATTAGGATCTACGATTAACATATATTGTATAATGTCAAAGGATGATAATAATGTCACGTACACATACTCATATATATATATATATAAACACACACACAAACACACACACACACACACACACACACACACACACATATATATATATGTATGTATGTATATAAACACATACATACCCATATATACATGTATAAATAGATATTATTTTATTTACACATATTAACATTTACTAATATATATACATATATATAATTTTAACATTCTCGACATAAATAAATAAATTTGATATGTATGTAATTATAATTAAGTTTAAATATTGAAACCATGTGTGTATTTAAATATATATATGGAATAAATTTCCATATATATAGTTTAAATTTGAATTTTAAATATTTTTGACTTTTCAATAAAATGTTTTTAGTGTTTATAAAGCCATAAGCAAACAAGTCATATTTATTAATGAATTACATGCCGTAAATATATATGGGTGTGTGCATTTATTTATTTATTTACAAAATCCAAAAAATATTAATACCGAGAGAAAAATCAATTAATTTTGAAATGCAACAAAAATAATTTCAGTTTAAATTTAAATTCGAAATTTATCATATATGCATAGATCTAAGTCCTATGTTTAAAAAGAATATTTTTTAAACCCAAACTAAATATTATATAATTATTATATATATAGACACATTATTTTTTAATTATTAAAAATATTAGATTTAGTTTCAAAAAAATTATTTAATTTTCGCCAAATAAAATCAATGGAAGTGTGCAACACAAACACACGCACTCACACACAGACAGGCACAAACTCACACACATGCACACAGGCGCACACATATATAGAAAATGGGTTCTTTATTAATGATGTAAAAGAACATCTAGTCAATTCATCTTCTTAAAAAACCCCATGAGAGTAGTAGGAAAAAAAGTATGACATCGAACTAGTAATATAATACACATCACCTATTACATATACAATCAAATTTACAACAATAAAATATAAAAATAATTCTCAACAACTTTGTCAGACTAGGACCACCTTATTACTTCTTTAACCCTAATTCATTCTCTGAAAAGTGACTTAGCTGAAATTCTTAGTTCAACTTCATTATCCATTATCGAGCAACTGAATCGTCGTCTACTCAAAATCTATTGATTTCTCCCCTTCTCGTCGTTTGCAATATTGACTTACTCATCAGATAAGTGATATCAACTTGAATTAGTCTAGATCTTTCAATTTTGATTATACTCTTGTTACTTAATATTCTTTTGTTTCTTTCAACCTATGGGTGATATATTGTTTTAACTAGTGCATAATACGCCAGTTGCTTGAGTTAATCGCATAGAATTTGATTTTGATTTCTCGCACTTTATCTTCCAGCTCAAGGGGAGTGTCTCTATTTCAATTTAAACTGTTTGATCCGTATAATTTTCCATACCTAATTATTGTAGCTACATTGAAAAAATATATGTTTTTTTTGGTTACTCAGCACACAATAAACAATATTCATCGCCATCAAAACCCCACTCCTATAATTTGCTATTTGTGTTGATCCTATCAAGTATCACTCTATATGCACAACATGATATTTTTCCTACCATTGATTGAATTCCAAATTATAGGGCACCAGCTATACTTTTCATTATGATGTCCACTTTTGTCTTGTGTGGTTGGAAAATAAAACTTATGATTTCCATTCCCTTCCATACTCTTCGAAATTGATTTGAATTTTATTTATGGTTTTGCCTATTTCTCTTACCTTAGTTAATTTTGATGTATCCCATTGTGCATCATTTATAATATAGGAAACCTGCATTCTCTTATTATCACTAATATGATATACATCCTAACCAAGTATCTCTACTGAACTTTTATTGGTAACCTGTGGATCTGTCTATAATAAAGCATTTTCTCCATTCATTGTGACTCTTTTCATGCACTTTAATGCTTATATCTACATCTTAACATAATTTTCATATATGTGTGTGTTACTGTGTGTGTATGTATATAAATTAGATTATTAAATGGGGAGTTTACCTTCTTACGATCCCGTTGGTTGATGACACCTTGGTTGTTAGTAACCTCCTCTCTAAACTCCTTGTTCTTTATCCATAACAACAGATTGAAACTCCATCTACAAGGCATCACCAATTTTTATCAATGGAGGCTAGGATTTTGTGATGTATTGAGAACACAAAGAGTGTGGTTATTTATAGCTTACCTGGTATTAAATATCTTGCACCTCTTTCTCTAGATCTAGAGATTAAATCACCTACCTCCACACTCCGGTCATAGCATGGTTGAAACCCCCTATGGGGCTTTATCGGCTTTGGGCCTAATCAATTTATCATATAAATTATTGTTTAATTTTTCGTTTAAGCTCGTACTTTAATTAACTCAATATACAACACTTATACATCATTTTAATTAATTATAAGGCTTTAGTTAATTAACTAAAATGTTATAAAATTCAAAAAAACATTTTTATTAATTTCCAATGTTTATAAATTAATTTTTAATTGGTTGGACTTAGAAATTAGCTAACAACATGGTTGTTTTGGCTCCCTAATATAAACTCGGTCCTCAATCAATATCTAAATAATGAAGCTTGTATGACTTTGCTAAGTTATCTGCCACAAGTTAAGTTCAGTAACTTATAGATCATTTAGGTGAAATCTAATTCTTAATCGTTATTAAGCTACACCTTGTGATGATACTTCGTGTACATTTCTTTTTGGCATCACTGTATCTCTAAGATAATTAGAGTTTATTCAACGGTCAAAAGTTCTACTAATATATTTAATTAATTGTGTCGACTAATTTAAATTCTTTTGTACAGTCCGATAACATTTTATTAATTAATCATTTACTCTACCTAGATATTTTAACTTTGGGTGGACAAGCAATTACGATGATACTAACCTTCAACAATAAAGGTGATGAATTCTCTCTTGAATAATGTTTCACTTCAAATAGTTCGATGTGTACTCGATTATGGTCGTAACATAATCACTATGCCACATGGTTGACCATAATCAAAATACAACCTAGCTACTTGAGATTGACGGTACCCGCAAGTCTGATGACTACTACATGTTGTTACAATGAGATCTTCAACTTTTATTTACTTTATTAACCCATAGAATACTCTCGTTGAGTCATTTTGTGATTATTCCAAACAATTACAAGTATGTAATCCCTTAGAGCCCTCAATGGTCATGAGTAACTCATCGTTCATTGTACTGTGCCTCCCAACAGTACCAAATCACAACACTACTCGATAGCATTTTTCTGTCCGAGTCTTTAAACCACCGAACACCACGCCGACCTGAAGCTAGCCACCACCATACACCAAGTCGACCCAAAGCGAGCTACCACCAAAAAAGTGTCACTGACCAAAAATGGTGTTGTTTCTCCAATCTTCAATTTCATGTTTATTTCAGTGTTATGCTTCATTTTTTGACCCGTTTGCCTTCCCTATGCATCAATACGACTCCTAACATCCTCGAGCCTATCCATCGAAGTCCGGTTATATGCTTCCTACCTCTAATTATCTTATGAGTGTTTTCTACCATTCTAACATACACATAAACACCACACACACATCAAACGCAAGTCGTCCAATAAAATTTCTCGAGGTAAAATGCCACTACTCAACATTCTTAATGTTATAGTGTTGTACAACCCAATACGAATTTAAAAGTAATATTTTACGACCCGATGATATGTAAAACATGGCTCATTACACACTCCCCTTTTAGGAATTTCACACTTGAAATTCCCAACATAAATAAGGTAAAACCAAATATAGCTACCGCACATGCCTAACATCCATGAGCAAACATATTGAACATCAAACACGCACATAGAAGCATAAAATGATATCTATGCCTATTACAGTATGCACGATACTAAACTACCATATATGATATGGAAAGTGAAAGTAAATGCGATAGATAGAAATTCCCATCAAGTAAAGAGCTTCGGATAAGCGATACTCATGCTCTCCTCGGTCACCTAAGTACAATCACCTTCGCTTTCACTCCATTGAACCTTCACTAGCTTTAACACTTTCGTCCTAAGTTGATTCATATTATGTCCGACGATATGAATAGGCCTACGAGGTCTCGAAGCTTCTAGTCCAGTCTTGATATCATCAAGCTTATTCGATTTAAATATCACGCATGAGCCTGCAAAAACTTTCGCAAGTGAGAGATGTGGAACACGTCGTGCACACCTGCCATCTTCTGAGGTACATTGACTCTAGAAGCTAGAATCCTAATCCTCTCAACTATCAGAAAAGGACCAATAAATCATCGTGCCGACTTTCCCTTAGTACCGAATGGAACAACATATTTCATTGGAGAGACGTGACAAACACCATATCATCGATGGAGAACTCTAAATCATGTCTTCTCCTATTAGCGTAGCTCTTCTATCTATCTTGAGTGGCTTTCGTTTGTTTTTGAATGACATCAATCTTCTTCAAAGTCTCCCTAATCATACCAGGCCCAAGTAATAGTTTCTTACCCACTTGCCACCGAAATGAAGGAGCATTACACGGTCGGCCACGTAATGTCTCAAATGGTGCATACTGATGCTGGACTAATAACTGTTGTTGTATACAAACTCTACTAAATGCAAATCATAGTTCCATGAGCCACTGAAATCAAGTATGCAAGCTCGCAAGAGGTCCTCCATGATATGATTCAACCTCTCGGTCTGGCCATTAGTTTATGGGTAATAAGCTATATTGAGATGTAGTTTTGTCCCCATCGCCTGTTGTAAGCTCTTCCAAAATCCGCTAGTGAACAAGGAGTCTCGCTCGCTTACAATGATCTTTGATAACCATGGAATCGCACGACCTACTTCACATGCAAATCATCTAATTTGATGTCATTCTACAATACTTCATGAGTATAAATCTAGCACTCTGCATCAATATATCGATTATGACCCAGATGCTATCTTATCCTCCTCTGGTCCTAGATAATCCATTGACGAAGTCCATCAAAACCTATTCCCATTTTCGCTTGTTGATTTTGAGCGGCTACAGCAAACCAATCGGCTTCTTCTGCGGTGCATTTAGTAACTGACAATTCATGCACCTCAAGATAAATGCCCCAATATCCTTCTTCATCCCTTTCCAATATAATGTCTACCTCATGTCACAATAAATTTTATTGCCATCGGAATATAGTCAATCTTGAATAATGGCACTATCATAGCACCTCATCCATCAGTCCACTGACATCAGGAATAAACAATCTCCCAACCTTACGGAGCAAACCATTACGGTCGAGCCTATATTGCTTCATCTTCTCAGACTCTACTCATTCCTTTATCTTTGCCATGATATCTACTAGTCTAGCGTCTTACCTCTAACTAGTGTCGATCCGTTCAATCAAGGTAGGTCTGATCGTCAAGCTAGCCAACACTTCCGGCTCTAGCTAACATTATGGTCTAAAATCACAGCCAATGATAAACTCCAACAACTTCCACCCTAGGAACATCACTCCAAGTTATCATGTCTCTTACTTTAAGCTTCTGCGACTGCGTTTCCCTTAACAGGATTATAGGAAATGTCAAAGTCTTCGAAGGCCAAGAACTGTAACTATTGCTGTTGATGAAGGTTAAGATCCTTCTGGGAGAAGAGATGCTTCAACGATTTATGGTTTGTATACAAATAGAAACCCTCCCTAAGACAATAATGCATCTATACCTTCAAAGCGAATGTTATCACTGCCAACTCCAAAATCTTGAGTTGGATACTTCCTTTTAGGCAGTTTTAGCCATCCATTAGCAGAGGTGACAACTTTTCCTCTCTGTATCAAAATTTCACCTAGTCCAGTACCATAGACGTCTATGTATGCTATTTACTCCTTATTCCTGCTCAGAATGACTAACACCAGTGCGCTTGTCAACCTCTCCTTCAAACTCACAAATGGTTGCTGGTACCTTACGTCTCAAATAAAAGTATGAATCTTCTTCATTAAATTGATTAATGACGCTGCTACCTTAGAGAAGTCATTGGCAAAATGTCTATACTATCCCTCTAATCCAAGAAAACTTCTCATGTCTATAGAAGCCTTGGGTTGAACTTAATCCTATATTGCTACCACCTTCATATTATCTATAGCAATACCCTATTCAGACACGACGTGATCCAAAAGCCGCACTTCCCACCTTTAAAAGTAACATTTCGAAAACATCGCCATCAATCGATGCCACCTCAACACCTTAAAAAAATCATCAAATGCTTCATGTATTCTTTCTCCATCCTTAAATAAACAGGGATTTCATCCACGAATACAAGTACAAACCTATTAAGTTGATTCTAGAAGACACAGTTCCTAAGTTAAACAAGGTATGTCGATGCATTAATTAGCCCAAACGACATAACCAATCACACTTAGAATATAGATAGCGTAGAAACACTGTGATCGACACACTCTCCTTCATCGCTCTCAGTTGATGAAACCCATCACGAGGTCCAATGAGAGAATCCTTAGCACTATAGAGCTAATCGAACAAGTCATCAATAAGTGGTAGTGGATACTTATTTTTCTTCGTCACTTTCTTCAGCTCATGGTACTCTACACACGATCTAAAACAGTCGTTTGCCTTAGTGCTGAACACTACAGGTGCTCCCCACTTTGATATACTCAGTCAAATCAACCCTCATCGCAATAGGTCATTCACTTGCACCTTTAGTTCCTTATGCTCTTTTGGCGCCATTTGACTCAATGGCACAACAATCGGCTTGGAATCCTTCACCAAATCTATACAGAATTCGATCTCCCTATGCAGGGGTAATCCGGACAACTCCTCGATATGTCCGAGTACTTCATCGCTATAAGCATAGATTTCAACTCATTGTGTGGGATCTCAAGCAAATACAGAAATTTGACCATTACCTCAATGTCAGGTAGGCAGCCTATCTCCAATCTACACCCATTATCCATCCTTATCATCACCAATGGCCTTTTACAATCCACCACTACTTTGTACTTCTACAGTCATTCCATCCCTAGAATAATACCAAAGCCCACTAAATCCAAAACAAAGAAATCACAAACAAGAAAACTTCATTGACTCGATAAGGCTGACTCTCGAGAAACCATGCAAAGGCTGGTCAATCATCCAAGGGGGTTTGCAACAATCAAAGGTCAGTCAACTATCTCAGGCCTCAATCTCAATCTATCTACCAAATCACTAGATATGAAGGAATATAAAGCCTTAGTATCAAATAAAACACATACGTGTCTATCAAAAATAGAATGCATACCCTATGTAACGACGCTTTTCCCTTTCTCCTTCGTTAATGGAGCACTTGACGAAGCTAGAACAACGTTCGAAGCATAAGCTGACACAACCTGCTTTTTTCTCGATGGTTCTAGGAAATCCTTCTTGATATGGCCCGTCTTGTTGCAATTGTAGCACTTCTTGCCTTCTACCTTACAGTATCTGATAAGATAGCCCTTCTTCCTACAATTATAGCAGACATGCTCCCACTTTCCCTTCTTCTGGTTACCCTTGTTTTAAAGTTACTTCCTCTTATTGTTATTTTTCCACTTCTTCTTGCCTCTCCTTCATGTTCTCTACTTTGGCTCATACTTAAAAACAACAATCTGCCTAGACTTTGGATACCGACTCTCATGTCAAAGAGCCTTCTGCACCAGCTTCTCAAAAGACTCATTAGTATTTCCCACCAACTCTCTCTTAAGTGGTCATCCAAGGCAATAATAAACTTTTCATTCTTTTTGACCGGAGTATCGATATAAGATAGTCTATACCTCGATAGCATGCTGAACTCGACAATGTACTCTAACACAAACATATCCCCTTGTCTCAAATAAGCATACTTCCAAAAGAGCATCAACTTCTGGGTAGTTGGTATATACTTCTCTTCAAGCCACGTCTTAAACTGCTCCCAAGTAATCTGACCCTCGAGAGTGGTTATCTTAATGGCATTCCACCAACCCATAAGTTGACCCTAAAGTCATTATGTATCCTCCATTTCCATATCATCAAAGATGCATTCGCATATCTCCAACCGATCCTACACTTCAATAGTCGATTCCCTTCAAAGAAACGATTTGCTCACTAAAGTAGAATAATACTTGTTCAATTTAGCAAAGTCAGCCCTCTACATTTGCAATAGAGCACCACCACGCAAGCAATTGAAGCAACTCCTTGGGCATTTAGAGCATGTTCCTTATCATATCATTGAACATAGCCTACATATCAGGGTTCATGGCTTCCCTAACACCCGCTCCGTGCTTTGTACCAAAAGTAGAAGTCCTACCAACATTCCTTGCTTATTGGATCATTCTTACAAGCTGTAATAAGAATGATTTGTCTCTCACGAAGGAACAAGTGGTATCATGAATGCAATGCGACTTATATACTATATATACTACCATATTGTTTTTAAAACCATAATATAAACAAGTATGCCCTCTCATATATCGCTTAATCTATTCTAAGGTGATAGCTCCATCCTTATCTCTAATGGATTCAAGTATCAACTTAGGTCGTTAATGCAACCTAAGCTCCGATACCAAATATGACGACCTCCCTACACCACTCATACCCAATTTAACTGTATAATGCATTATGGACATACCTGGCCAATGTAAGACTATAGTCAAGGGCATGAACTAATGAACATCCAAATGCAAACGTGTAGAAAATCTCATAGCTCATAGATAAAATATAATATAATAACATATATGTAAAATAGATGAGATAGTAATATAATCAAATGAACCATAAATAAGAACATCATAGTGCAACAGTATCATAGGTTATACAAAAACTAAAATATAAGAGTTTATACATCCCAAACCTCAAATAAGCTCTATAACTATCTCTAAATTTATATATCTACACGTATAACTCCATAGTACTATACAGCGGAATATGTGACCTTAAGCTCCAAAGTATAGATGTATGAAAGTGTAGCCTTCTGTTCATACTCCAAATAGAACCATAAGCTATCCAGATCTGTTATCCCTAATCTACTCATTTAAAAGTTCCTGAGATAATAAGAAGTAAAGCATAAAACCTCAGGCCAGAGCAACCTACTGTGAGCGATACAACATCTCAAAAATACTATAAAATTCATATATAGTAAATAAGTGCATATGGTATGAAGAACCATGCCAAAGCCGTCCATGCATCCAAAGAGTTAGCACATAATAATCAATATATTCTAATCTACTACCATTTCGATATAAATCTACTATAATTGTAGTACAATATTCAATATCTAGGTATACGATTGAAAATACCTATATCGTGTGACACCGTAGAGTGATAAACAACCATGACAAACATAACACCCATCAAACAATCCTTACCATCACTAATGTGCATTAGGTATATGACAACTTATATGTCACAATCACAAACTAGGGACTCAATCAAATCCCGGCTTCTTTATTGGTCAAATCCATGTGACTTCGAAAGGCTATGGGCTAAACTCTCAACCACAAAAGTCCAGGGTAATCTACTATCATAGAGATCCGGATACGTTCGCCAATCCAGATGGACGTCCCCATATACCCCTTCTTTATGAGCAAACTAGAAATCTTTAAGTTATTAATGATCCCTTCACATGCATCTCTATAATGGAATTCATTTTTTATTCCGTCCCGGTTATCTCAACAGTAGAACACACATTACTCACAAGTCCTCATTGTTGAACTTGTCCTTGTGGATCACCGTTGCAATACCCATCACTAGGTCATCATCATTGAAACGCCTCTTGATCCCCATCGTAAGTCATAGAGCCAACGTACCAAAGTTCCAAAGTCGTTGTTGTGTCGAAGCGCGATGTCATCGCTTCACTTGTCACAACATGAATCCCAAATCGCCTTTAGTAACCCAAAATTCACCACCACTATTTTTCTACCTAGAAATTCCCAGGTCCGGTCCAGAAGCAGCATCTCACTAACCCTAAGCAAGACCTGAAGCAAGATACCAAGCAACCCTTGTTAACAATAAAACTCACTCAAGAACATAGGCATGAAAGAAGGCCCATAAAAGTGTTGAAAAAAGCTTTACAATAATTGAAAAGAAGGGTTTTGAAGGCATTGAAGTAGCTTTCGAAGGGGTTAGATTGGTGCCGCAAGCATCTGATGCACCTACAAGTATTGAGTAAATCCTTCCACCACAGTTAATCCTTTCGACGCAGTTGATTTCGAATGCATGAAAGAGTCTTGTATGAGTTTGAAATACCTTTCGAAGGTGTCGAATAACATACTCGCGCATAAGAACCAAACCTTTCAAAATAGTTGGTTTCGCCACTTTTCATCTTCTACATAAGGGAATTTTACCAAAGTGTACTTTCAAAAGCGAAGATAAGACTTTCAAAACGGTTAGACTCTTCCACAAGCATAAAGAAGACTTCACATAAGGCCAAGTGACCTTTCGCAATGATCCTTCATCACCTACCAGTCCTTTCAAAACCATTCGAAAGCACTTCCTCGCCAACTCAAATAATCACTCATTATGATTAGCCCTAGACCAAAGCGACCAAGGAAAGGTTTCGAAGGAAAAGAAGAAGTTGGGAGTGCTTCCACTTACATCCAGACAACATGATAGGGAACCTTGAACCTTTCGCTACTAAAAGAGGCATACCTTTCGAAGGTGTCAAAAGGTTCCAGGAATACACAAAAGCACTATTAAAGAATGATGGAACAATATCCGTTGTCAATATACCTTTGATGGAGGCGAAAGGACTAATTCAAGCGCAATAAGAGTTCAAATATTCGCCTTCGAAGATATGGAAGCGAAAGGAAAAAGGCAAAAGGATGCGAAAGGTTGGGAGAAAGGCTTTTCAATAGCATTGAAAGGATGGGGGCGGAAGGGGTCTATCTGCATCTATAAATACGACCCTAGGGGTCCGAGTTGGGGACCGACTTTTGAATTCTGAAATTTCTTTCTACTTCGTAGAAAAATCAAATTCTTGTAACCCTAGATCAATTTGGAGGAAATTTCTTACTTGTAATCCAATTTAGAAAAATAAAAAGGAGTGGATGCATGGATCCGTTATCGATTTCGAATATGAGGAAGATCATTTCGACCGTTAGCTGGACTAATGACCAATTGCATATGATACTCACTTATTTTCTTACCATATTTGACTTATGCAATGCTATGGGGTCTACTTGGATATATTGATTTCGAGTCATATTATCATCACATTTCATGATATAAAATATTAAATTGATGTGATGATGATAATCCAATATTGACATGTCAATTGAATTTGTATCATTTATTTAATACAATGTTCCATTGCATATTGAGCTTAATTTTATTTATCATATAGATTATAAATTAAGTCCCTTCGAGGGAGTAAATATCCTCTCGACTTGTTCGAAAGGGGTTTTGAAGGAACTCACTATATGATTATTGATGTTATATTAGCTGGGAGGACTCCTTCGAAAGGCACTTGAATACTCCTAAACATATAGTTCCTTCTGAAGGAGCCTTCACTATGACCATAGAACCTATGCTTTTGAAAGGGTTCCTCCTAAAAAGGTGTAATGACCCTTTCGGCCCATTCGAAAAGGGTTTTGAATGAGTTGTTTTTTTCTTAATCCTTGCTTCAAAATGTTGACAAGATTTCTTGTCAACAATTAACTTCTTTGTAGGGGCACCTTTCGAAGACATGCTGTCCCTATCGAATCATTCGAAAGGAGTTTCAAAGGGGTTGGTCACTATTTAAGTTTTTCTTTGAGGTGTTAACAAAATTTCTTGTTAACATTTTTTAGTGCTAGAAGGAGGGCTCGAACATCCGACCTTGTTTTTTCCTTATAGATTAACTATGGATCGTTTGACTTGTTGTAGGAAAATAAAATCGAAAATGCTTAGTCGAATGGACGAGGAAGTAGCACATACAACAAATTTGGAGGAAAATATTACTCTAACTTTCAACTTGGAGCGAGTTGTGCGAGGATAACCATCTACCCCAGCACAACTAGATGATAATGCGGTCAAGATAAGGCATTTGGAGCAACAATTACTAGAAATGCAAGAGCTTCTAAAAGCAGCTCTATCTTAGAAATCTTCCAAAACTGCAAATGAAAAACTGGTGACGAGGTGGTCTCCCTAAGGAGAAACTTGAAAGCTCATACCTACGAAGGTAAGAGCAAGGTCGACCTAACACCGTCAAAGAAAAAAGAACATCATGCAATTAAGGTCGATCATCAAGGAAGAGCACAATGCAAATCTCTAGAGCAATCTAGAAGCTTGACTTCAAAGGAATACAGCCTAAATCAAAAAAACTATCATGATGCTGAAGCTTATTTGAAAGATCTTGCAAATAAGGCTATCAAAGATATGCTAATCACTAAGGGGAAAAGAACTCTAGATGAGCGAGCAAATCACAATATCGAGTAGCTCCATTTACAGATGAAATCATGTCAGCAGTAATTCCATCTCATGTCAAGATCCCAACTATGAAATACCATGGCACCACTGACCTCGATGACCACTTGATGGCTTTCGACGGCCAAATGGATCTATATTATGTTTCTGGAGCAGTGCAGTGCAGACTATTCCCGGTTACCCTTCAAGGAGCAGCCGTAAAATGGTACCTTGGTATTGAGAGAAGACTATTTACTCGTGGAAACAATTTTCCTATGAATTCTCCGCTCAATTCTGCATATGCAAAGATCCCACAGTTGATTATATTGTTTTAGCAAATATCAAACAAAGGCAGGGAGAATCACTAGGGACTACCTTAGAAGGTCCAATACAAGGGCACTGAAAGCTAAAGATATGAATGATAGGGATAAGCTGATTATAGTGCATTCATGGCTAATAGAAAATACACCATTTTGGAAGGAGCTCTTTGTTCACGGATGTAAATATTTACAAGACTTTCACTTCCAAGCTGATAAATTCATTCGAATGGATGAATTGTTCTATGCTAAGAAGAACGCTAACCCTTAGAAGGAGGGTGGAAGATTTGGGTTTGAACGAGGGCATAAAATGCTGAGGTGGGAGGATTCCAATAGTAATTCAATCGCTTTGAACAAGCCATTGTCTTATATGTATGCTGTAACAAAAGATAAATTTAACTTCCCAACTTCATTTAAGGCTAGAAATTACCCTGTACAAAGGAAAGGGATAATTGTTATGCTTACCACATAGAAAATGGCCATAAAACTAATGAATGTCGAGTGCTGGCTGGAATCATTCAAAAGTTAATTCATGAAGGACACCTGAAAGAATTCATCCAGGACCAACAGAATGCACCCCGGACCAACGATGGATCGCGAAAGTTCCCTAATACCGCTATGAATGACTTAGAAGATGAAGATCCATTAAATCTGGGTCCTCTTTTGAATAAAATTGATGTATTCATAAGGGACCATATCCAGCAAGAACTAGTAAGGAAGCTAGAAGCAGATATATTAAAGAAGCTAAATAAGGAGTATTTTCTATCTAAGAAGAGCCTTCGCTTAAAAATCCATGGTTGAATATATAGATGCTGAATCTTTTAATTACTCCCCAAGAACTCAAAAAGGGAATCCATCACCCCCATAATGATGATCACCACTCAAATCGGGCTTCTATAGTGTCCAAGATTATGGTTGACACTAGAAGCGCATTTCAAGCATGCCTTTGTTTAAAGAGTAAACCCAATACTTTCGAAAGTGGTGCTTCCATTAGTTTCAAAGCTATTTTCCTAAAGATTAGTAAGCAAGGTTTTGAAATATTCGAAAGTGATTATGTGATTTCGAAAGGATTGATTTATGCAGCTTCGAAAGGTATATAATTAGTGTTTTAAAAGGAGGTTTTATATGCTTTTGAAAGAGCTCGTCCAACGGTTTCAAAAGTGATGTTTTAAGATTTCAAACAAATGACCCGTTCTCATTTTAAAAGGAAATACCATGGCATAAATAAAGATTTTGGAAATATTATTCATACTAAAATTAACCTATAAATGTTTGTTGGGAAGGGAAGAATAACCAGATAGGTTGATCCAGTAGTGAACATAAATTAAGGAATGTTAAAACCTTAAAAGTAAAGATATTAGCAGAGGACAACTGGTATACAGTAAGCCCATGAAAACTGTATATAACTAAAGATATTGGCAGGGGCCAATAGGTTCATAGTCAGTCCATGAAAACTATGATTTGATATTGGTAGAGGCCGGCAGGTTTGTAATTAGCCCATGAAAACTATATCCAGAATAAGGTATTAACAGTCAATCAATAGGTTCCTATTTATCCCATGAAAACTGGGATTAGATATAAGATATTAGAGTTACCAATAGGTTCTTACTAATCCCATGAAAACTATGATATTGGACTGATATTCCATAAACATTTAACAGGGTAATTGTAATCCGAGAAACTATAATTAAGATATATAGTCAAAATGAATGGGGATGGATAATCCAGATTTGATTTACTTATTTTGCATATCATCTAATGTTTTTTAAATACTACGTTTTAACCATAGTGGATATAGGAGCACAATATATGATTTTATAAATGTTTTAGGATACCAGTGTGGGGAAAACCAGTGCTGCAAAGCGGCGTGGTCTCGCTAGATATTTGAATGGTTTGTGATGGTAAATTATTATACATACCAAGCCTTATGTACGACTCAATTGTTTTTTCCTTAAACCTCAGGTATTTTGAGTGGGTTAAGAGTTAAGGTTTCCAGTGTTTTTTTAGACGAATAAAGCTTCCGAGGACGTGTAGGAGGCAAGCTTGTTATTAGAGTCCTTTTATTTCCACTGTGTGTTTTGTTTGTAAAAGCAAATTTGTTTTCTTACCTATACACACACACACACACACACATTCTGATCAACCAAAGGGGCATCTTCATATGTTGCTCTTGGCGTATTTTGTAATAATTATATGTTATCTAAACGTGGTCTACGAACTGGGATTATGTAATCAATATAGAATATTTTGAAATGAAACGTTGAATTTGTATGATGTTTAAGATTTTCCATATTCTTGTGTTTCTATGTATCAATATATCTAATATCACCGTGTTTGGTAGCCAAGGATTAATAACTATGGATGACTGCAGATCTGTAGCCGTTAGTTTTGGACCTCCAAATAAGGGGATGTTACAAGCTGGCGTTAGAGCATAGGTTTATGAAACTTTAAAAGACACTTAAACCTTAAAGATTTTCCAAACATAATCTAATAAATCAAATAATAAGATTGGGGTTTGGATTAACGCTATAATAACGTACTTTTATTTGCTATATATAGTTATATATATGTATGTATGTACGTATTCCCCGCTCTTTTAAACCATTCTTCTGTATCTTACTAATGCTTGTATGCAAATTTACGAGAAAAGGGATACAGAAGCTGGAAAAATAAGAGGAAATCTCGGTGTGGGAAGCACCACAACAAATGGAGACGCTCGACCCACTACAAAGAGAAACCCAGGTCGACAGGCTAATGCTAGTAATCAAAATGCTGATGGCAATGTGAGTGCTGGAAATCCACTAGTAGATATGGGGGCGATGAATCATTTCTTGGTTAGTTTGTTGCTAGCTGGAGCTGCTGCTGGTGTTGCCGAAAATGTAGGAGTGTCTAATTTTATGGATCTAGTTGGGAATAATTATGCTTTGCTGAGTAGAGATTACACCAGTTTGGGTGGAAAGCCATTCTGGGGAATGGAGAGTGCCATAGAGGATCAGAATTGGTTGTTTCATTGTGAGCATATTTTTACTGATCTAGGCCTGAATTATAGGAAAAAGAGGAGATTGGCCTCTAGACAATTACAGGGGTCAGCACTACATTGGTGAAATAGTGTCACTACTGGGGTTCCAAAAGAATAATTAACTTGGGCTGATTTTAAAATGAGATTTGAGCAGAAGTTTGTATCTGAGTTTGCCAAGTCTAAGCTGATGAGGAAGTTTATGGATTTAGTGCAGGGAAAGATGTCAACAGCCGAGTATGTTGCTAAGTATGAAGAGCTATCTCGATATGGATATGTTGTTATAGATACTAGCATCAGAAGGAATGAGAGGTTCGTTCGGGGATTACGGCTGAGCTTGCTAGGATGACTATGACACATGTCTATGATCCTTGTAATGTAGTGGTCGAGATGGCCATTCACCATGAGGAGTTACTTGTTGAGTTTGCTAAAGAGAAGTCAATGGAAACTCAGGTTTCTTAAGGAAAATAGAGGAAGTTATTTAGAAAGAAGGGAGCCCAGAAGGGAGATACAACTAAGAAGCCAAAGGCTGAGGTAGTTTGCTATAAGTGTGATAAGAAGAGTCAATTTGCTAATGAATGTCGGTCAGGAAATGGGAAGAAAGCTGCAAGTAAGAAGAATGTGAAGTGCTTCAACTATGATCAAGTTGGGCATTACAAGAATCAGTCTCTAGAGCCAGCTACGGAGGACAAAGGAAATGTTTTTGCTGTAGGACTAGCTAGGCCTGCCGTAGCAGATAAAGGAAAGACTGTGATGGAAGGTATGTTTTTGATTCAGAGTATTCCAATTAGAGTACTTTTTGACACCGGTGCATCACATTCATTTATATTTCATAGTTTGGTTAATAGATTATGTTTAGAGCCCACCAACCTTATTACTTCCTTAGGGGTGGTGAATCCAATGGGAGGGTATGCAACTCTAGGGTTAAGATGTGACTAGTTAGAACTTGACTTGTTAAGTCATAAGTTTACCTGTAATTTGTATGTTATTGATTTCGTAGATATCGGAATCATTTTGGGTATGGATTGGTTGGGCAGGTATGAGGCTAGAATATTTTGTTAAGATAGGGAAATATCATTGAGACACCCTGATAGTCATAACAGAGTGATATTCTCAGTAGAGAATACTGACCGGAGTGTTAATGCTTTACTTAATGCTATGGAGGTAGAAAAGGAGTTAAGTCAGGTTTGGGTAGCAAGAGAGTTTGCAGGTGTATTTGTGCCAGTCACTAGACTATCGCCAAAAAGAGCTGTTGAGTTTAGAATAGATCTTGTGCTGAGAGAAGAACCTGTAAGTAGACCACCTAACAGGATAACACCAACCGAGAATGAAGGAATTGAATGTGCAGCTAGTGGATCTAGAAGGAAGGAGTTTTATTAGACCAAGCAGTTCACCTTCGAGAGCGGCTATAGTGTTCATGAAGAAATCAAATGGGTCGTTAATAATGTGCATTAACTATCGTAAGTTAAACGAATAGACAATTAAGAATAAGTATCTTTTGCCAAGAATAGATGATCTATTTGATCAATTGAGTGGAGCCAAAGTGTTTTCCCAGTTGGACTTGGCGATAGGTTTCCATCAGTTAAGAGTGGCGGAGGATAGTAATCCTTTGACAACATTTCGATCCAGATTAGGTTTCCATCAGTTAGATATGGTTCATATGAGTGGTTGGTGATGCCATTTGGATTAACGAATGCACTTGCTTTCTTTGTGGATTTGATGAACCAGGTTTTCCGAGAGTATTTGGATAGGCTTTTGTTGCTGTTTATAAATCACATTCTAGTCTACTCTAGGGGTAAGAGAGAGCATGAAGTTCATCTTAGAGTGATACTTGAGACGCCGAGGCGGAACCAGCTAAAGGCAAAGTTTACCAAGTATCATTTATAGAAAAAAGAGGTAAAATTTCATGGTGATATGGTTTCAAAGAAAGGATTATCAGTCGATCCAGATAAGGTCGAAGCCATGAATAATTGAAAGAGACCAGAGATGGTGACTGAGATCAAGAGTTTTCTTGGACTTGCTGGCTACTACTGGAGATTCACTAAGGATTTCTCGTGAATAGCAGCGCCCTTAACTAGGATAACCAAGAAGGAGGTGAAAATTATTTGGTCTGAAAAATGCGAGGAAGCATTCCTCAAGTTAAAGCATTTGTTGACAAATGCACCCATGTTAGTAGTTCCCGACGAAAACCAGGGATTGGTGGTACATACTGAATCATGTGGAACTGGATTAGGAGCAGTGTTGATGTAGAATGGTAAAGTTATTGCCTATGCATTTAGGCAGCTTAGACCACATGAAGTTAGATATCCTACTCATGACTTAGAGTTGGTAGCTATGATCTTCGCATTAAAGATTTGGAGACATTATCCCCTAGGGGAGAGATTTGAGATTTATACCGATCATAAGTCTCTACAGTATTTATTCTCTCAGAAGGAGTTGAATATGAGATAGCAGAGGTGGCTGGAGGTTTTGGCTGCTTATGATTTTGGTATAGAGTATACACCGGGGAAAGGTTATAAAGTGGCAAATGCTCTTAGCGGAAAACATCAGAATGTGGTGTTAGCTATGTTAGCAGAGTGGAAAGATTTAAAAACTTTAGTCAGTTGTAATATGCAGTTAAGCTCGACTGCTAGTTCTAGTCAGAGTTTCACCCAGTTGTCTTGTTTAGAAGTTTGACCAATATTTATTGAGAAAATTGCTTCTAACCAGAAGGGGAATCCAGTATTGGCTGAGAGAATTATAAGGTTTGAGGATGGAGCTGAGATCGATGATCTAAAGCATTTTAGCCTTGACCAGAGAGGAGGTTGAGAAAGAAGGGATGGTTGTGTGTTCCTAATGTGGAGGACTTAAGGAAAGAAGTTCTTAG
This sequence comes from Allium cepa, assembly GCA_030765085.1. Lineage (NCBI taxonomy): Eukaryota > Viridiplantae > Streptophyta > Magnoliopsida > Asparagales > Amaryllidaceae > Allium > Allium cepa. The sequence goes on from CM060944.1 coordinate 244,171,403, forward strand.
AGAATGTCATCGGTCCAAGTTTACGATTCATCCTGGAGGGACTAAGATGTATCAGGATATGAAGAGGAGCTTCTATTGGGAAGGCATGAAGAGGGATGTTGGATTGTGGGTTAGGCAGTGCGCAAACGTCAATAAGTGAAAGTTGAACATTAGAAACTGAGTGGGTTGCTTCAGCCTTTAGAGATTCCAGTTTGTAAATGGGATTCTATATCTATGGATTTTATTAGCGGGTTACCAAGGTTAAACAGTGTAATGAAAGTATATGGGTTATAGTAGACAGATTGACTAAGAGCGCCCATTTTGTTCGAGTTAAGTCAACCGAAACGGAACATGTTTAGCTAAGTTGTTCCTGAAGAACATAGTTAGACTGCATGGATTTCCTAATATTATAGTCAGTGATAGAGATGCTTTGTTCACTAGTTAATTTTAGAAGAGTCTACAGGAAGTGATGGGTACCAAGCTTAATATGAGCACTGCATATCACCCTCAGATAGATGGTCATACAAAGAGAGTCAACAAAGTACTTGAGGATCTACTAAGAGCTTGCATATTGGACTTTGGTGGATCATGGGAGGATCACCTACATTTGGTCGAGTTTTCATATAATAACAGTTATCAGACAAGTATAGGAATGGAGCCTTTTGAGGCTTTGTATGGAAGACCCTGCAAATCACTAGCACGTTGATTGGAGACCGGAGACAGATTAATCTTAGGTCCAGATTTGGTTAGAGAAGCGTCAGAAAATATTGAGTTAATTCGAGGAAGGATGAACGAAGCTCAGTCAAGACATAATAGTTACATAGATAAGAGGCGTAAGGACTTAGAATTCTCAGTTGGAGATAAGGTTTTCATTAAGATATCACCAATGAAGGGTGTGATACGATTTGGAAAGTCAAGAAAGTTATCCTCAAGACATGTGGATCCATTCCAGATTGTAGAAAGGGTTGGAAAGCTCGCATACAAAATAGAGTTGCCGGGTAGTTTAGCAGGTGTCCAAAATGTATTTCATGTATCTCTACTTCGCAAGTATGTGCATGATCCGGTGACTACTATTCCTCCAAGAGGGTTGGAAGACTTAGTAGTAGATCCTAATTTGACTTTCGTTAGATAACCAGTTAGGGTTGTAGCTAGAGACAAGAAAATGTTAAGGAATAAGACAATCAGGTTGGTGAAAGTTCAAAGGAGTGGCAACAAGAAAGACTGTACATGGAGAAATAAGATAGGATTACAGATACTAATCTTGATTTGCTTTGAGGGTATGTCTATATTAGATTTATATAGATAGTTTCTAGTCAGTTAGAAAAGTATGGTTGTTAGGTGTTGTTACTGATGATTGCTATGTTTAGTATGTAGTCCTTACTGAATTTCGAGGATGAAATTCTTTAAGGGGGGAAGCCTGTAACATCCCTAATTTTTGATAACATTATTTAGCTAAATTTAATTAGATAAACTAAATAGTATAATAATGATAAGGGGTTTGAGATTTCAATAAATTATGTAAAGGGACGTGCTTAATAATTAAATAAATGGGCTTTAATTGGTTTAAAGGATAATTAGTTCACACATGGGCATATTAGTAAAATAGCCTCTTTATTTGACACGACTATACATTTCTCACTATTGTCCATTCACATTCATTTTCTCAAAATCAAAAACAAACACAAAAAACCCTAAGAGCCGGCAATTAACAAGAAGGAAAAGAGGAAGATTACAATCTTAAACTAAGGATTAAAGCTAGGAAGGATTAAGCAACAACAAATATCAAATACCTTATCAAAATTTAAGGTGAATAATAATTTTGTACCATCTCTATTTTGTTCTATGATTATGTGTTTTCAGATCTATGTTTGAATTCGTTTTTATAGTGATAGGGATGATGATATGCTTGAATTATTTTATGATCGAATTATTTTAATTTATATACATATGAATTTGCTCGGTTTAAAGGAAAACCAAGGGTTTATGATTTTCGAACGCCATGGAAAAAATTTATGACAAATAATACATGATTTTGGAAATGGATTTTTATTTTCAGAATTTTCCAAGCCATAGAAAATTTATTATGAATTTCTAAAGGAAAATATTATATAATTGGGTTTAAAATTTTATTTCGAGTATTTCAGGAAGAAATTGGGTCCGAGATTTTGATATGTTGAAATATATGATAAAAGAGATTTTCTGTGATTTTTGGGAATTTTTCCTAGATGATTTATTAAGGAAAATAAATTATTTTAAAAGAGGGACTTTTCTGCAAATATTGGTTTTGTCATATGGAAGGTTTTAATGTTATAATGTTTTGATTTAGGTCTAATTAATGCGGCAGTTTTTAATTGTAAAGTATATGAAAAGTTCTAAAATAGCCAATCAATGAGTTACAACAGGCAAGTTAGTTATAAAGTAATTGCGTGTTTAGCTATAAATCAGAATTTCAGAAAAAAGGTTGTTCCGCCTATTTCGGAGGCACCTTTCGACTCCTTTACCTCTGCACCATCTCAGTCGAAACCATCTCTGTGGAAACCACATAGTCAGAGCCAAGGCACATGGCATCAATGGAATTGGTACGAAGTGAATTGGCAATTGGCGGAATGTAGGGTGTCGAAAGCTATGCTTTCGTCAGGGTCGAAACCAAGGTTCACTTTGAAAAAGATAAGCCCATGCCTAGTTTTTGAAGGGCTTTCAACTGAGTCAATACCCTATAGAGTCAAACCTTAGTTTGTTTTCTGAAGCTAAATTTCTACCTTATATTACTTTAAGCTTCCAACATTGTCGAAAGCCATGCTTTCGAAAGTGATTTTATAAATAGCTTTCGAAGGGGTACCTTTCTCCTTAAATAAGAGCTTTCGAAGAATTTGGTTTCAACCAGGTCAAAACCCAAATGCTAATTTCTCCTTTCGACTACATTGAAGCCATGTATCCTGTCGAAGAGTTACCTCTATTGTAACATGAGCTAAGCCTTTCTCCCAAATGCTTTCGAAGGGGTTGGGGGTTTCGAAGGCAATAGAATCGAAAGGGGGTTTCGACTCTATCCTTCAAAGTTCTGATTTTAAAGGATTATGCCTTCGACTAGATGGTTCCTATACCATCCATTTTTTCTCCGGGCAATTTTATAATTGGTTTCAAAAGAGATACTTTCGTACATAACAATTTTTGACCCAATTTATGTTTTAAACAATAAACCCGATACTTTCAAAGGGGTACTTTCATTAGTTTCGAAGCTACTTTTCTAAAGATTAGTAAGCAAGGTTTTGATACAATCGAAAGGTATGATTTGGTTTCGAAAGGATTGATTTATACAGCTTCGAATGGTATACACTTAGAGTTTTGAAAGGAGGTTTTCTATGCTTTCGAAGGAGGTCATCTAGTGATTTCGAAAGTGATGTTTTAAGATTTCAAAACAAATGACCCATTCCCATTTTAAAAGGAAATACCATGGCATAAATAAAGATTTTGGAAATATTATTCACACTATTATTAACATATAAATGTATGTTGGGAAGGGCAAAATAACCAGATAGGTTGAGCCAGTAGTGAACTTAAATTAAGGAATGTTAAAACCTTTGAACTAAAGATATTGGCAGGGGCCAATATGTTTATAGTATGCCCATGAAAACTGTATATAACTAAAGATATTGGCAGGGGCCAATAGGTTCATAATCAACCCATGAAAACTATGATTTGATACTGGTAGGGGCTAGTAGGTTTGTAGATAGCCCATGAAAACTATATCCGGATTAAGATATTGATAGTCAGTCAATAGGTTCCTAGTTAAACCATGAAAAATGGGATAAGAGATAAGATATTGGAGTTACTAATAGGTTCTTAATGATCCCATGAAAACTATGATATTGTACAAATAGTCCATAAACATTTGATAGGTTAATTATAATCCTAGAAACTATAATTAAGACAGATAGTCAAAATGAATGGGGATGGATAATCCAGATTTGATTTACTTGTTTTGCATATCATCATATTGTTTTTGAAATACTATTTTTTAACCATTATGGATGCAGGAGCACTATATATGGTTTATAAATGTTTTAGGATACTAGTGAGGGGAAAACCCGTTCCGCTAAGCGACGTGGTCTCACTAGATATCTAAATGGTTTGAGATGGTAAATTATTATTCGTACCAGGCCTTATGCCTGGCTCGAAGTTTTTCCCCTTTAAACTCTCTGGCACTCAATTGATTTTGAGTAGGTTGAGAGTTAAGGTTTCCATGTGTTTTTTTTGATGAATAAAGCTTCTGACCACGCGTAGGAGGCAAGCTTTTTATTAAAGTTCTTTTATTTCCACTGTGTGTTTTGTTTGTGAAGGCAAATTTGTTTTCTTGCCTATCTATACATTCTGATCAACCAATGGGGCATCTTCATACGTCGCTCTTGGCGTATTTTGTAATAATTATATGTTATATGAACATGGTCTACAAATTGAGATTATGTAATCAATTTGGAATATTTTGAAATGGAATGTCGAATTTGTTTGCTGTTTAAAATTTTCCATATTCTTGTGTTTCTGTATGTCACTGTATCCATCGAAGATTAATAACTATGGACGACTGCAGCATCCGTAGCCGTTAGTTTTGGGCCTCTAAGTAGGGGGATGTTATATTCGGTACCCAACATAGATAAGTTAGCTTACTATCTGATACCGACGGCCTGGAAACTCAGAGCGTACTTTCAAGCCCATCCAATCAGAGTATTGACCAACTTTCCACTCAAATAATTTTTTTGTAAACCTGAGACTTCAAGGAGGCTAGTAAAATGGACAATTGAACTTAGCTAGTATGACATTGAATTTTATCCACGAGCAGCAATTAAAGGGCATGTATTAGCAGACTTTATCAATGAATGTACAAGCTTCATTAACGAATAATCAGAAAAAGATCAAAAACCTATATGGCAATTATTTATGGATGAGGCCTCAAATGAGCAGGGATCTAGAGCAGAATACGTCATAATCACATTCGATGAACATCGCTTACAGTATGCAATGAAACTAGGGTTTGCTGCGACCAATAATGTAGTTGAATATGAATCAACGGTGGCAGGATTGAATTTGTCTTTGCAACTTAAAATCCTACGGATTCAAATCTTTAGCGACTCCCAACTAATAGTGAATCAGATAAAACAGACTAAAGATGCGACACTAGCCATATATGTTAGAAAGTGCTTAAAATGCTTGCTTTATTTGAAGATTTTTCTATACATCAAGTCCCAATGGAAGATAACTCTCAAGCGGATTCACTAGAAAAATTGGTTGGCTCAAGAGGAGCTCCAGAAACCTGTATCATACCATAGGATATCAAGCAAACCCCATCATTGAAGTGGAAATGCTTGAATAAGGGAAGGAACTACTGGTTTTAAATAGATCCCAAGCCAAGACACAAGAGAGAAAAGGAAGAGAAATCAGTGAATAAATACCATATGAGAAGCCCAATCATCCAAAGATAGATAATTTTTATGATAACAATTGGATGACACCTATTTTAGAATATCTTAATAATGGGATGCTACCATCTGACAAAATGGAAGCTAGGAAAATCAGACGGTAGGCTTCGACTTTCACAATGATAGATGGAATTCTTTATAAGAAAGGATACGCCCTTCCTTACTTAAGTTGTTTGAGTTTAGAGGATGGGATGAAGTTATTGGTGGAAGCACATGAAGGATTTTGTGGAGACCATGCCAATGGGATAAAGTTGGATAAGAAAAATAATGAGACAAGGATTCTATTGGCCTCAAATGGTAGGTCAAGCTATAGGGTATGTAAAGAAATGTGAAAGATGCCAGAAATACTTGAAGATTCCTCGTTTAGCACCAAGCCAATTAACTCCAATCTCTAGTCTGTGGCCTTTCGATGTATGGGGAATCGAATTAATCATACCATTGCCAATTTCCAAAAGAAGAGTAGAATATGCTGTAGTGGCCATTAATTGCTTTACTAAGTGGGTAGAAGCAGAGCCACTCCATAAAATCGCTTCTGGGATAGTGCTTAGATTTTTCATTAAAAACATCATTACTAGATTCGGGATCCCTTACAAGATTATATCTGGTAATGGAACATAATTTTAAAATAAGGAGTTTTCTCAATTTTTCCATAAGAATAGAATTATCAAAAGCTTTCCTTCCATGGCACATCCAAAGGCTGATGGAGTCGTTGAGGCGGCAAATAAGACTATTAAGACTATCTTGGAAAAACGATTGAATAAAGCCAATGGAAATTGGGTAGAAGAATTACCACTTGTACTCTGGGCCTATCGTACATCGACTAGTACTACGACGGTTCATACCCCTTACTCTTTAACTTATGGGCGTAAAGCAATGTTTCCAATTGAAATTGAGGTACGCTCACATCAAAGAATCGCATATGCATTTGATCCAAACCAAAACTTGAAGAAAGAATCATTGGATTTAATACATAAACTAAGAGATGAAGCAGCTATTCGAACTGCAGAATATCAGAGGAAAATCTCAAAATATTACAATCAACAGTAAAGAGAAGATCATTTCAAGAGGGAGATTTAGTAGTCCAAAGGGTGATGGAAGACACAAGAAATCCTGCGGACGGACAGCCAGGACCAAACTAGGAGGGTCCCCTAATCATATGCAAAGTAATTCCTCCTAGAGCTTACAAATTATGTTGACCAAATGTCAATATGGCTCCTAGAAGACGGAATGCGAAACATTTGCGACTATATTTTCTCATAATAAACGAATAAAGCATCTTTTCTTTAAGAAAGGTCTACGTGGTTGGGAGTAAAATTCTCCTTAAATTTGGAAACTACCTTAAACGGTCGAAAGCCTTTGTCTGCGTCGAGATGGTCACGTCAAAGCACCTCCTAGAGGGAGGATAGAGTAATCCTTTATCCATGTCATGCTATGGTCATGGTAAAGTATCTACAAGCCCTTGACCGCACCATGCTATGGCCAGGTTAAGGCGCCCTCTGGAGGGGGACGGAGTAAGCCCTTGGTCCTACCATTCTATGGCGTGGCCAAGGCATTGAATAGGCCTTCAATCCCACCACGTTATGGTCTGGCTGGAGTGCCTCCTGAAAGGAGGATGGAGTAAGCCCTTGGCACCGCCATGCTATGGCCTGGCCAATGCACAGAACAAGCCTTCAATGCATCTATAAAGCTTGGTTAGCACACCTTCTCGAAGGAAGCTAGGTAAGTCCTTAGGTCCTGCTTATGGATAAGTTAATCAAGAGCACCAGACAACAATGGACTAAGATGTCTAAGATGGAAAAGCGGCACACCAAGCAATGACAACATATGAAGCCTAAAAGATGGCACATGTCAAAAGAATCAAAACCCAAAAAACAATCTACAACCCACAATTAATTTCCAAAAGAGGATTTATGGACTTCATTTATTAAAGCCCGAATTTGGGTTTCATGTCCCTTGCTATTGATTCCTAGTTTTCATTTATACCCAAATTTGGGTTTCAGGTCTCTTAGCATCGATTTCTGAATTGCATTCATTAATGCCTGAATCTGGGCTTCAGGACCTCTATTATGGATATTTGGTCTTCTATTAATTCCTAGGACTATCATACTAATACCCGAATCTGGTTTCGGACCTTCTATTATATCCAAATAAGGATTTCTGGACTTAAATTATTCTGGGTTTCTGGACTCAATTTATTAATTTCCAAAAGGGGATTCCTAGTCTTCTATGACTTGTCTTCGGAAATGATCTCAAGACTTTTCTTATTAAACCGTTATTCTTAGTTTTTTGTCGATTATTCTTAGAAAAGGATTTATAAACTTCTATTATTTATCTCCAAATGAGGATTCTTGGTCTTTAGTGACTTATTTCCAGGTGATAATTTATGGACTTTTATTACCAGATAATTGTAATTACTGGAGGAAGGCTTATGAACTTCAATTGTTGATGTCGGATCTAAACTATATGCTTGGTCTTCTATTAATATGACAATGATTTAATTTTTTGGACTTCTTTCATAATTACCAAAGTTAGATGTTGGGACTTCTATCATTATTACCAGATAAGAATTTTTGATCTTCAATAATTCCCAATTGTGGATTTATTATCAATTGTTTAGCTCCAAATGATGATCTATTAATCTCCATTATTTCCTAATTTGGAATTCAACAATTCTATTATTAAAAATGCTAATATTGCATTCAATCATATTACGAATAAATCAATGAACATATTTCTAAATAAATTTTGAACTAATAATAAAGAATGTTACCTACTTTGTACTTTGCAGGAGAATAAGGTCAATAAGGATGGAATAAGGCAAAAGGAAAATTATTAGATTTTTTTCCTAAAGAACAAAAGCTTCTTTCATACAAGGAGGCAAAATGTTAACCATAAAACTCACTTAAGAACAATGGTATGAAAGAAGGCCCACAAAATTGTTGAAAAAAGCTTCACAAGAATTGAAAAAAAGGGTTTCGAAGGCATTGAAGTAGCTTTCGAAGGGGTTAAATTGGTGCTGCAAGCATATGACGTACCTACAAGTATTGAGTAAAACAAGAGATTTCGAAGGAGTCAAAAGGGAGGCAAGGCTATCCTTCCACCACAGTTAATCATTTCGATGCAGTTGATTCCGCGTACATGAAAGAGTCATGTATGAGTTTGAAATACCTTTCGAAGGTATCAAATAATAGACTTGCGCACAAGAACCAAATCCTTTGAAATAGTTGATTTCGCCACTGTTAATCTTCCACAAGAGGGCATTTTACCAAAATGTACCTTTCGAAGGCAAAGATAAACCTTTCAAAATTGTTGGACTCTTCCACAAGCATAAAGAAGACTTCACATGAGACCAAGTGACCTTTCGCAACGATCTCTTCATCACCTACTGGTCCTTTCAAAACTATTCGAAAGCACTTCCTTACCTATTCAAATAATCACTCAATATGATTAGCACTAGGCCAAAGCAACCAAGGAGAGGTTTCGAAAGAAAAGGAGGAGTTGGGAGTGCTTCCACTTACATCCAAATAACGAGATAGGGAACCTTGGCCCTTTCACTATTGAAAGAGGCATACCTTTCAAAGGTGTCAAAAGGTTCCAAAAGTACGCGAAAACAGTATTGAAGAATGATGGAACAATATCTGTTCTTAATATACTTTGGATGGAGGCAAAAGGACTAATTCAAGCGTAATAAGAGTCCAAATATCCACCTTCGAAGCTTTGGAAGTGAAAGGACAAAGGTGAAAGAATGGGTGCGAAAGGTTGGGAGAAAGACCTTTCGACAACATCGAAAGGATGTGAGTGGAAGGGGTCAATCAACATCTATAAATATGACCCTAGGGGTCCGAGTTGGGGACTGACTTTTGAATTCTGAAATTTCATTCTACTTCGTAGAAAAATAAAATTCTTGTAACCCTAGATCAATTTGGGGAAAATTCTCTAACTTGTAATCCATTTTGGATAAATAAAAAGGAGAGGATGCATGGATCCAATACCGAATTCAAATATGAGGAAGATCATTTCGTTCATTAGCTGGTTTAATGACCAGTTGCACGTGATACTCACTTATTTTCTTATAATGCAATGCAATATACTTGGATATGTTGATTTCAAATCATATTATCATGACGTCTCACGATATGAAATGCTAAATTGGCATGATAATGATAATCCAATACTGAAATGTTAATTGAATTTATATCATTTATCCAAGATAAGATTCCATTGCATATTGAGGTTAAATCTTATTTATCATATAGATTGTACATTAAGTCCCTTCGAGAGAGTAAAGACCCTATCAACTCATTCGAATGGGGTTTCGAAGGGACTCTCTGTATGATTATTAAAGTTGTATTAGCTGGAAGGACTCCTTCGAAAGGCGCTTGAATACTCCAAAACATATAACCCTTTTCGAAGGAGCCTTCACTACGACCATGGAACCTATTCTTTTTAAAGGGATCCTCCTAAAAAGGTGTAATAACCCTTTCAACCCATTCGAAAAGGGTTTTGAATGAGCAGTTTCTTTCTTAAACTTTGCTTTTAAATGTTGACCAGATTTCTTATCAACAATTAACATCATTGAAGGGACACCTTTCAAAGACATGCAGTCTCTATCGACTCATTCAAAAGGGGTTTCGAAAGGGTTGGTCATTCTTTAAATTTTTCTTTGAGGTGTTAACAACCCTGAACCAATTTTCTTGTCCGGCTCCCGAACCATAGCACTACTGGATAGAATTTACTGTACAATATGCCATTACATCGAACCATAGCACTACCAAACAGCATTTATTGTCTGTGTCTTCAAACCAACAAACATTAAGTTGACACAAATTAAGCCACCACTAGTAAATCAATCTGAAGCGAGTTACCATCGACAAGTGCTGCCGAACAAAAATGATTTTGTTTTTCCAAACTCCAATACCATGTCTATTTCATCGCTATGCTCTGTTCTTCGAATCGTATGCCTTCTCTATACATTAGTATGACTATTTACTTTCTCGAGCCAATCCATTAAAGTGAGGTTCTATGGCCCCCGCCTCTAATGCACTCCGATAAACATTTATAACCATTCATGCATACACACAAGCACCACACATGCATCAAACAATATTCAAACATGAAAATGACATAATAAATCATAGAAATCATTATATAATGTGTCTATAGCTTGTCCTAACATCAATAAAGGCAATCACACATCCAAATAACTTGATTAGAAAACCAAAAACCACTTTATTCATTCTTTTACTTCATCTAGGATTTTAAAACGGTAATAAAATATATTTATTGCTTTAAAAATAGATCCCAAACATGTAAAAACTTATATATATATATATATATAATAAAGTGTGATGATAAGTCACTCACCAAACACACTAAGCACAAAATTTACATGCAAATCATGGCAAATCCGACAATGAACAACTGTGCCCCAGTTTTTCTTCCATAAAAATGTAGATTTGAAGATCTCTAGCTAATCTTCTTGCCATTCTTCCCTTAATCTTTGATTTAGACTTAATTTGAAGGAGAAAAGTGAAAATTTTGGTGAAGAAAGGGTTAAAAAAGGCTTAGATATATTTGGAAGGTAGGAAAAATGATATGGAGAAGATTATTTCAGCCTCTAATAGTCTCAAACCCAGAATAGGTTATTGGGTCAATCCCCAACCTCAATAATTACCTATTAGCTGCTCCAAAAACTGTGAAACTTTAAACAGCAATGTCTCTTAGATTGAAATTCCACATCTCTTTTATGACAACTATGCGGAAAGAGAACTATTTTATATTTCTAGTGGAGATGTTCTCGAGTCAAAATCTAGTTTCTACCAAAATTTATAGCCTTACATGTTTTTAAGAGAAAAATAGTCCATAAAATTTCTTAAGGTTAAAAATGACAATACTCAACATTTTCCAAAGTTATAGTGTCATACGACCCAATATGAATTTAAAAATAATATTTTACGATCCTTCGATATTTAAAATATAGGTTGTTACATCTTAAGTGCAGTATTTAGTAGAAATTATTACTCAAAGCTAGTATCTCACTCAAATCTTGATATTTTTGGGACCTTGCAAGGTCTTGGGCGGTGAGATTACCACTAGGGGATAATACGGAAGCTACTTTTCTTATAAAATAGTATTGTATTGTACATATAGTAATAAATTAAAATGTGTTAAGATGAAAATTAATTAGATGCTTGCTTGATGAGGTTTGATGTATGGATTGTTGTAAGTGAATAATTGTTGCATGTAACTATAAAGATTGTTTATAAATATTTTAATGCAAGCAAGGATATGTTTTAATTAAAACCATTTTAGGTAAAGTGCAAGCACGCACGCACGCATGCACATACACACACATATATATATATATACATATATATTAGAAAATGTTTTATTATGGACAAGAAATTATTTTTATAAAGCATGTTTATTAAAGTATATATCTAAGTGAATTTTAATGAAATTCTAAAGTACACTCCATGATAATTTGTTTGTTTAGTGTTTTAAGAATTCTGGTCAACGTACATGATTAACTTTGTCGATAAGGATTCATACACTTAGTTGAGACACTCAGAATAGTGTTTTGAAAATTTAATGCAATTTTTTGAAAGGGGTAAGATATTACGAGTAATGTGAAAATCAATGTTTTGAAAATAATATTTTGAGGAATGTTTTATAAGATATTTGGAAAAGGGGAATGTATTGAAGAATATTTTGAAATGAGTACGATGTTTTAGAAAGTGAAGAACTACTTTTTGAAAAGAAGTATAATTTTTTAGAATGAAGAACTACTATTTTCAAAAAAAGTATAATGTTTCTTGTGAAGTGCTATAAATAATACTTTGGATAGAAAATAATATTTTAAGATAAGTTGAATATTATTTAGAAAGATGTAGATAATTGAGGAAAAGCATAAGTAATATTTTTTGGAAAAGTGTATTTAAAGGAAATAATATTTTAAGTAACTATCTTGAGCTACTTTTGAAAGAAGTATCGTATGATGTTTTGAAAAAATGATATAAAGCATTTTTAAGAAAGTACATAAACTAATGTATTATTTTGAAATGATGGTTTACTAAATATTTTGGTATGGTAATATATTTATGTTATTTTGGTGAAGTAATGCATTTCTTTAGGAATAATAAAGATATTTTATAAGTTTGAATATTTTAAATGATGACTGCTATCGAGCATTAGTGGACAACAGAAATCGATGGCAAGGCAGTAAAAGATTACATGGTCAAAACTGCTGCCAACTGGTGAAGTGAATTTCTAAAATTCAAGGCAAGGAAACATGTAAAAGATGTAAATGTTTGTGAATTTGGACATATATGGAATGTGATGAGGTGAATTATGGTATAGCAGGATGAATGACTTTATTATGACTTGCGTGAATGTTGTCGATATGCATATAATATAGTTTATTAAGACATGTAAAGTGTGTGTATGTAAATTGTAAACTTAAAGTAATGGATATATGTGATTATGGTAAAATTGAATTTTGTAAATATAAATAATTTCAAAATATTAGAATTTGAATATTGTAATTTTATACAGAAAGAATTTCTTAAAGTGCGAAGCATTTATATTACTTATGTCAAGCATTAACAATTATTCATTAAAAAGGTGTAGAAATTTGATTTGGGAAAAAAATTAAGTTTGAATCAAAAAGGATATTTGGTTAGATTGGAAAATTGATTTAAAATGAGATTATACAAGATAAAGTTAATTATGATAAGTATTTTGAGTTAAGGAATGAAGGAAGGAAAACTCAATTTTGTTTTCTATGCGTAATTTTTTATTAAAAGAATGGAGTTTTTATTTTTTTATTTTTCAGAAACTGGGTTAGAAGTAAAAACAACTATCATGCAAGTTTATCTTACAAAATTTTAATATTTTCAAAATGAAAAGTTTATTTCAAGGAAGTCAAATTTCTGATAGAAAAAAGAACAAATTTTGAAGTTTTTTGGGCTGTATTAAAATAGCTATAATTTTGATTCCGTGATTGGATTATGGTGATCTTTCTTTGGTTTCAAAGACATGTTTGTAAAGAATAACTTTTGCATTAATTTATTTATTCATTTTTGAATTTTTCAAGTGTTGAAACCAGATTTTGTAAATTTGAAGTATTCTGCGCATCTGTTTAAATTTTTTGGGTTGAAGTAATAATGTGTTTTAATCATAACTTTTGAATCGTTTATAATTTTTAGTGATTTTAAACTTTTTGGAAATCTACGAGTATAAGTAATTACTTTGATTTTAAATGTTTATAAAGTTTTGGAGTTTACTATATAAAAACTAAATTCTAAAGCAGAGGTCCTATTTTGAGAAAGTACATAAGTTTTCAAATATATATTAATGGGTTTCATAAATATATTTGGGTCCTTACTATTTCTTACATGTAATAGAAATGTTATAAGAAAGAAGGAAATTTATGGATTGTTTTATTTCTTCATCTTTGAGAAGTGATATATAAGCTAAATGTTTTAAAACCTTGAAGTTCATTATGGGGTTTTGTATTTATAAATGTAAAGGTGTTCGTTTTGTGAATGTATATGTAACGACCCAACTCCCTAACTCCAGGAAGTCGCATCGTTAATAAGAAAGAAAGGGATAGAGAATAGAAAGAAAGAGAAGAAAGAAGAAACAACACATCAGAATCTAAACAGCGGAACGAATAAATTATATTAATAATCAAAAGTATTTACACAATATACAGTATCTATCAGAGATACACAGCATACACATCACATATACTAGACAGTTATAAACACCTGTCTAGTATTTACAACTCAATACAACATCACAATTAACTCAGAGATACAAAACACAGCGGACTAAATATCTACAATGCGGAAGCCTCCTGCTCCATTGCTTCTCCATTATTCGTCAAAGCTAATCCTGAATCCTAACCTGAATCCCTTGGCTACTCGTAAAAATTTGAGTACCCAAGAGTTTATGAAAAACAAAAATAAACTCCGGGTCAGACATGGGTCTGGTGTGAGTAACAGGTTAAAGTTGCTTAACTTTCAAAAATCTTTTAAAAGAAAAGGTATCACGTAAGACTTCCCACACATAAACATGGAAAAGTTTTTACCTTACGCTAACCAAAACATTTGATAGGAAATTCTGTGATATTATAATAGTGTCTAGGGTTTTCAAATAAATATGAAATAGCCGAAATTGTTACATCTATTAAATTCCAGCTACTAGCCACAAAAGTGGGTAATACAATCAAAACCGTTGGCACTTATTGGATTTTGGATTCCATACAATGGCAGGGCTACTGGGGTACCGCCCGTCACAGTACGTGGCCTAGATCACCGTACCGAGGAGCCACCCTAACTCCCCTGCAACACAAGGCCGGACCCATTCCTTACTGAACAGTTCCGAACAAGACAACCCCGGTAGTTGTCGCGAACCAACCACCCCACACAGCCGAATATAAAGGGACTTCTAGACAGGAGTCAATCTTGCTCTCAAGTGGGGGCTACCCACGAAGCCTTGGCGCACCTCCCCTGTTTTAGCCATTCCCGGTTGATGAGGCTTGAGGCTACGATTACCTTTATAGGACATATCACTTAGAATGCTCATCGTCCGCCTGACGATGTGCTGAAAGCATTCAATCCATACAAGTTCGTTCCGGGTTCGAACG
This sequence comes from Allium cepa, assembly GCA_030765085.1. NCBI lineage: Eukaryota > Viridiplantae > Streptophyta > Magnoliopsida > Asparagales > Amaryllidaceae > Allium > Allium cepa. Next base: position 244,186,505 of record CM060944.1, read on the forward strand.
AAACCGAAGGCATTATCTCGTTACACTCGTTTTGGAATCACCCTCAGAGTTAACGACAATAACCCTTGCACTCTAATCACCATCTCGAACCTATAAGTACTATTCCGTCAAACTCATTACGGAATCACCCACAGAGTTATACTGACTTATAGTTCTTACACCTCGAGTCTTCACTCGCTCCACTTAGATTCACGACCTAACGTTAATTGGAAACGATGTGGTTTTCGGATCCCAAATATGGAAACCCGATCCCGGTCTCATCGAAATCCAAAGCGTGTCTTTTAGGTCCAAGTTGTTTTAAGTTTAAAACAATTCAATTTAAACTATCAATATACACACAGATAGATACTTCACATCATCATAACAGATAATCAACAATATTATCATAAACAGGTAATCATCACAAATTGATAATCTATATTATCATCATCAATAGATAACTCATACAATCACAATGCAACCAATGCATCCATATTACACAATACAAATCTCATATCTGAGATTCAAACCATTCAAGTCAAACCAAATCATCCATTCATAAGCAAAGGTCCATAATCACATCATCCATAATTAATTTAATTAATTACTTCTATCTCTAATTAATTTAAAATGAATTAAATTAATTACCTATCTTTAATTAATTTAAAATGAATTAAATTAATTACTTCACCATTTAAAACTTGCTTACTTAACCCTTAATTGATTATCAATCAATTAAATAATTATCCTCAAATTAATCACTTTAATTAATCACCTTGATTAATTATCCCTTAATTACATTCAAGTAATTATCTTTAATTAATTTCACAAATTAATTATCCCTAACCACAATCAGTAATTAACCTTTAATTACTTCATTTATTAATTAATTACATTAATTAATTACTTCCTTAATCACTTGCCATTAGATTAATTAATCCCAATTAATTAATCCTTAATTACATCATTAATTATATTAATTAATGATCCTTAATTAAATTTAAATTAATTACTTATTTAAATTAATTACATTAAGTAATTAATCTTAATTAAGCCACAATTATTAATCATTCTTGATTAATTACATTTAGTAATTAACTAACCTTAATTACTTTCTTAATTAATCCTAAATTAATTACATTTTATAATTAATTATATTTATTAATCAATCTTGATTAATCTCATTTGTAATTAATTACTTTTAATTAATTACATTACTTAATTATTTCCAAAAGACTTAATCAATTAATGCTTAAATTAATTACACTCAGTAATTAATTATTAATTACTTCATAAAGAAATTACCTTTCATATTGATTACACAAGTAATTAATTTCCAAAACTCTTCACTTACTTTAATTAATTACCTCCAGTAATTTACTTATCTTAATTACTTCTTTAAGTAATTATACTTCATTGATTACTTATCAATCAAACGATTATTCTAAATTAATTAAACTTAATTAATTAATTTAAATTAATCCAATTAATAAATTAATTACAAAGAGTAATTAATATCATTAATTATTTCCAAAAAGTAATCATACTTAATTAAATTCCTAATTGATTATTTAAATTAATTAATCAAATTAATTATCAAAATTAATTACATTAATAAATAAATAATCACAAGTTAATGACCTTCATTAACTTATCATTAAATTCTTAATTACTTTTCTTAAGTAATTAACTTAAATTAATTACCAATTTAATTAACCTTAATTAATTTATTTCAAATCTTTAATTAATTAAACAAATTAATTAATTACATTATTTAAATTATCTTGCTAATTTAATGAAACAAATATCATTAAATTTACATTTTAAAATAAAACATTACTTATTCATGGTTACTTTATCATACATAAAGTAACTTAAAACAATTAACTCAAAATTATTTTCAAATTATATTTTTAAATTTAAAAATTTAAAAAGAAAACAAATTTAACTCAAACAAAGTTTATAAAACATTCTAAAATCTTTTAAAGCTTTATTCTTATTTTATAAAAGAAATTATAAGAAATTTAAACTCCAAACTCATTTAAAATTACAAATCATATTTAAATATGTTTGAACAACAAATTTGTTTAAACATTTAAACTTCTTTTAAAACTTTCTTAATTCTCAAACATTGTTTCAAAATTGAGTTTGCTTTTCAGATTTAAACCATGTTTGAATCTCTACTTATATTTAAAGCTTTATTCAAAATTAAAATATTTAAACTCTTTGAAGTTGTTCTAAACATTTTGTTTTAAAGTTTAAATTTAAATTTCAAACCTGCATCCCAAATTCATTTGAAATTCAAACCTTAGATTTTGATTTGAATTCTGTTTTCAAAATCCTGTATTAGATTTTTAAACCAATCTTAAAGTTAAAACTACAGGTTTTCATAAACCTGTAACTTCAAAAACAAACCCGAGTACCCCCTTAGTTTGCTTCGAGTAAAATCATCGGCTACTTCGAGTAAAATTTGATTTCACTCGAGTATAACTCGAGTACAAAACTACTGCAAAACCCACTACCTCCCTGATACTCCTTCTTCCCCGTGCATATGCACGATGACTGTAGCCACCTCCGGCCACCACCCAGGCCATGAACAAGTCGCCGACCTACCTTACATCACCTCGCAATCATCACAATCCCTCAACACCCTCGAAATCAGATTCGAGTTTCCCCAAATCAAAATCTGTCTGCAACAGGCACGACACTTCCACCCAAACCTGTCAAATCATTCTCCCTATCACCTCCGACTATAGGAAGCCAAGCACCGCCGCCAATCACCTCTTCTACACCAAAGCAACCATCACCCCGAATATCTTAACACTCGGTCACCTAAATCTTCCATACAAAAGAAAATTACTGCAGTACCCTAAAACTAGGTTTACAGATTAAATCTTATCACCGCTACCTCCTCGATGAAAAACATCACCATCTAGTATTTTTCCCACATCCCTTGATCACTGCTCTACCATCACCAAGAATCCCAAACACTTAAATCAACTAGGTCATCAGAGATTGGCCAAAACCCAATTTCAGTCTAAATGGGTACTGCAGTGTCCATCCCAAACTAAACCATTTGATTTTAGTTTCAAAATTCATTCTTTTGTTTAAGCTTCCAGATTATAATACTGTATTTAAAATTTTTAATGTTTGAGTTTTCAAGTTTATCAATCATACTCTGTTGTTTTACAATTTCCAGGGGCATCACCCTACTTATTTTACTTAAATAAATTTTTGAACTAAGCTGTGTTATAAATTTACACATTTGCTTCAGAACTTAATTCTAACAAAACTTAGACAAGGACAAGAGGATTTTGTTTTTAATTTATATGTAAAGGAATCTGGAACTTGAATCATATGTGCACAGTCACAAAACATTCAACTCAGCAATACTCTTCAAATCATATTCACAGGCATACAAATCCATCATACAATCAAAATATCACACACAACATATATATTTAAGCAACCAATTTATTTAAATTTTAAAAAAAATGTTACTCACCTGGAACTTTGGAAGACAGAGCACACATTTTCCTGGAAAGCTCTTGTTTTAAAACTTCAATTTGAATGCTATTGCTTCCTTGAATTTTTATATATATAACTTGAGTTACTTTGCATTTAAATTTGTAGCATGGACTTGCTGTTAGAAACTTGCATGTAGGCATATTCTTTATTTTTGATCACCAAAATGTTGAAATGCAGGGCCTTTGCTTCCAGAAAACAATGCAGGTTTGGTTTTACTTCCAGATTAATAGTTGCATGCAGTTTTTTTTTAAATTGCAAATCGATTTCAGGCATTTGAAATGAAGAGCTACAGGTTTATATGGTTTGTATTACAAGTTTGGGTATGATTCAGAGAGATTTGGCTTAGAGGAACATTGTTTCCAGAGAAAGAAATGCAAACATATACTTAATCCCCAGATTTTTAAAGAAAATGCAGAGGTATTACAATTTCCTTTTGAATGGAATTTCAGGTTGCAGGCAAGCTTTGGAAATGGATTTTACAGTTTTTTAAAAACTGCAGGCTTGCATGTTTGAACAGATTTGTATATGGAAATTTGTAGAATGATTTGAAGAGGAATTTGAGTATTGAAAAAGGGAATCAAATTTTGAATATGATTTTGGTTTGAGGAATATAGTTACAGATTTGTTTAGCTGAGAATATTTCTCTTCTTGACTTTGAAAACAAATGCACATTAGAAAAAGAATGAGAGTGAGGAAAACATGTTTTATGTAAGTGTAATGATTTATTTTACAAATTAAAAGAAAAAAAAATAAAAATAAAGACACTTGTCTCAACTCATATTAATATGCCAACACTTGTCTCTTTAGTTGCTTAAAATGTTAACATTTGTTATTATACACATGTTACTTATTTTTAATTTGTTTTTTTTTTATTTAATGAAAACCTCTTTTCTTTATTTATGTACATATATTTTATCTTCATTTTTAATTGTATATGTATTTCTTTTTAATGAAAATGGAATAAAACAATGTATATAAAAATAGAAGCTTACTTAAAATATATATATATATGTTTATTCTTTTGAATTCAAAATCAATACAAATTCAAATTTTATTCATACATTCAAAATCAAAGGTTAAAACTAATTTATATTAACATACTAAATTTTAAAAATAATAATATTGTCTTTTTAAAACATATCTATAATTACACATTTATTATTATTATTTAAAAATAACATATTTATTCAATTTAAATCATTTATAAAAGAAATTATATATCACTTATCTTATTTAACTTATTTAAATGAAACAATGTTTATATATAAAAGTGTATTTTAAATTTACTTAAACAATTCAAATTATCAAAATGAATTATTAGGATTTAAAACAAGATTTTATTTGTTAATTAATTTCAATTCAAAACTTATCCATTTACAATATATATATAAATATATATACATACATTATAAATAGGAAATCATTTTATTAGCTTTTAAAAGATAAAATTTATCAATTAAACATTTATTTAATTGAATTATTCAATCAAGTTAATTTTATAAACAAAATTTTATCAAATCAATTTAATTTTAATCACAGATTATTAAATTGATATTGCTAAAATTTCCGGGATATCACATTCCTCCCCCCTTAAAAGAATTTCGTCCCCGAAATTTAAAAGCAAAGGTAATTTAATAACCCATTTAAAATTTAAAATTTTAAATCACAAGCATACATCAATCATATGCTAACAACCATAGCAACCAATTTATCTAATCAAACAAATTTAATTATCTAGATAAAATTCCGGATAAAAATTTCTCGAGTTTCCCCGGTATATATATATATACACCGGGATATTCGCCCTATACAATACAAACCATCTAAACTACGAAGCTACAGAGCTTCAACTCATCTAGATCTACAAAACTAGACAAGATATCAGACTACGAACGAGTCTGACCCAACAACCAAACCCTCCTGAACAGCTGGTTCCATTTCCAGAGATAACTCATACACGTACTCCCTCAGAGATACGTGAAACTCACTGAATCCCAATTATCCAACTGTCAATTCAATTCTTGAAAACTAAACACCAAAACACAGAAGATATCCATAACATCACGGAGCTAGCTTCTCAGACTTACTCAAAACTTATAGCTCCCTCGATCGGAGAAAACTTATCCAAATCAAATCTCCGTCTCCAGAATCCAAATTCCTTTATCTCTTATCCATAAAATTCTTCTTGTTGATCCTGGGCTGTCTACATCCAAATTGATCAGCTTAACTCTTGCTGATACCCTAAAAACAATCTAAACCAAAAACATCCCAACACAACGATCTCCTCAAGATCAACCAAGACTAAGATCACCAACTCTACTCTTCAAACATCAGAAGAACAAACTCACTTCTTCTAGGAAAAGACAAACAGAAACATTCTCAAACTGCTTCCGCTGCACAACTCTGATCTATCCTGAGTTGATTCACCAAACACTATCACAAGAAATCCTTCAATGCCTCAAAAGAACACTCAACCTATCGCAAGTCACTTTTGCGATCAATCTAGACCAATTCCAAAGAAAACTGTTCTCTCTTTACCAAACAGAACAGCTCACTCTTAACTAGTCAATCCATCGCAGAAACAGATCCACTCTACTGCCTCTGAACTCCAGCTTCAGAAACTACTCAGCCAGTCAACTTCCTGATCCAAAGTTCTTCAAGAAACTCAGGCCTCAAAACCAAACACAAACAACTAGCTGAACTCAGCCACATCACCAAAGCAGACACACCTTCTTAACTTGTTCCAAAGAAAACATCTTCGGATACAATCCAATGTCACTGCATCTCATCACGCAGCTACTACTTCCTGAGTTATCAAAATACCATCCCACTTCTGTCAAAACGACAGATCTAAACTCATCTTATCCATCTTAAAAAATATGAATCTCTGAACCTTAACATGCTTCCTTCAGGGATTGATGAAATCTCTACACTCTACACAACTCACTCGAGACGGTATTAGGTCTACAGTCTCGATAAATACACTTCCAACCTCAACATTCAAACTCCAACCAATGGTAGTAATCGTGTTACACACACAACTACCTTATCTACCTTTATAACTTATATTGGAATACCTGAACAGGTAACCCAACAGATAGGTAGAAATAATAAATATATATAGATATATATCAAAACTACAAATACGCTCTCTCAAGATAGACACCACTACAGAGCCTAGGTATTCACTCAACCTAACGCTCTGATACCACTCTGTAACGACCCAACTCCCTAACTCCAGGAAGTCGCATCGTTAATAAGAAAGAAAGGGATAGAGAATAGAAAGAAAGAGAAGAAAGAAGAAACAACACATCAGAATCTAAACAGCGGAACGAATAAATTATATTAATAATCAAAAGTATTTACACAATATACAGTATCTATCAGAGATACACAGCATACACATCACATATACTAGACAGTTATAAACACCTGTCTAGTATTTACAACTCAATACAACATCACAATTAACTCAGAGATACAAAACACAGCGGACTAAATATCTACAATGCGGAAGCCTCCTGCTCCATTGCTTCTCCATTATTCGTCAAAGCTAATCCTGAATCCTAACCTGAATCCCTTGGCTACTCGTAAAAATTTGAGTACCCAAGAGTTTATGAAAAACAAAAATAAACTCCGGGTCAGACATGGGTCTGGTGTGAGTAACAGGTTAAAGTTGCTTAACTTTCAAAAATCTTTTAAAAGAAAAGGTATCACGTAAGACTTCCCACACATAAACATGGAAAAGTTTTTACCTTACGCTAACCAAAACATTTGATAGGAAATTCTGTGATATTATAATAGTGTCTAGGGTTTTCAAATAAATATGAAATAGCCGAAATTGTTACATCTATTAAATTCCAGCTACTAGCCACAAAAGTGGGTAATACAATCAAAACCGTTGGCACTTATTGGATTTTGGATTCCATACAATGGCAGGGCTACTGGGGTACCGCCCGTCACAGTACGTGGCCTAGATCACCGTACCGAGGAGCCACCCTAACTCCCCTGCAACACAAGGCCGGACCCATTCCTTACTGAACAGTTCCGAACAAGACAACCCCGGTAGTTGTCGCGAACCAACCACCCCACACAGCCGAATATAAAGGGACTTCTAGACAGGAGTCAATCTTGCTCTCAAGTGGGGGCTACCCACGAAGCCTTGGCGCACCTCCCCTGTTTTAGCCATTCCCGGTTGATGAGGCTTGAGGCTACGATTACCTTTATAGGACATATCACTTAGAATGCTCATCGTCCGCCTGACGATGTGCTGAAAGCATTCAATCCATACAAGTTCGTTCCGGGTTCGAACGAAACCGAAGGCATTATCTCGTTACACTCGTTTTGGAATCACCCTCAGAGTTAACGACAATAACCCTTGCACTCTAATCACCATCTCGAACCTATAAGTACTATTCCGTCAAACTCATTACGGAATCACCCACAGAGTTATACTGACTTATAGTTCTTACACCTCGAGTCTTCACTCGCTCCACTTAGATTCACGACCTAACGTTAATTGGAAACGATGTGGTTTTCGGATCCCAAATATGGAAACCCGATCCCGGTCTCATCGAAATCCAAAGCGTGTCTTTTAGGTCCAAGTTGTTTTAAGTTTAAAACAATTCAATTTAAACTATCAATATACACACAGATAGATACTTCACATCATCATAACAGATAATCAACAATATTATCATAAACAGGTAATCATCACAAATTGATAATCTATATTATCATCATCAATAGATAACTCATACAATCACAATGCAACCAATGCATCCATATTACACAATACAAATCTCATATCTGAGATTCAAACCATTCAAGTCAAACCAAATCATCCATTCATAAGCAAAGGTCCATAATCACATCATCCATAATTAATTTAATTAATTACTTCTATCTCTAATTAATTTAAAATGAATTAAATTAATTACCTATCTTTAATTAATTTAAAATGAATTAAATTAATTACTTCACCATTTAAAACTTGCTTACTTAACCCTTAATTGATTATCAATCAATTAAATAATTATCCTCAAATTAATCACTTTAATTAATCACCTTGATTAATTATCCCTTAATTACATTCAAGTAATTATCTTTAATTAATTTCACAAATTAATTATCCCTAACCACAATCAGTAATTAACCTTTAATTACTTCATTTATTAATTAATTACATTAATTAATTACTTCCTTAATCACTTGCCATTAGATTAATTAATCCCAATTAATTAATCCTTAATTACATCATTAATTATATTAATTAATGATCCTTAATTAAATTTAAATTAATTACTTATTTAAATTAATTACATTAAGTAATTAATCTTAATTAAGCCACAATTATTAATCATTCTTGATTAATTACATTTAGTAATTAACTAACCTTAATTACTTTCTTAATTAATCCTAAATTAATTACATTTTATAATTAATTATATTTATTAATCAATCTTGATTAATCTCATTTGTAATTAATTACTTTTAATTAATTACATTACTTAATTATTTCCAAAAGACTTAATCAATTAATGCTTAAATTAATTACACTCAGTAATTAATTATTAATTACTTCATAAAGAAATTACCTTTCATATTGATTACACAAGTAATTAATTTCCAAAACTCTTCACTTACTTTAATTAATTACCTCCAGTAATTTACTTATCTTAATTACTTCTTTAAGTAATTATACTTCATTGATTACTTATCAATCAAACGATTATTCTAAATTAATTAAACTTAATTAATTAATTTAAATTAATCCAATTAATAAATTAATTACAAAGAGTAATTAATATCATTAATTATTTCCAAAAAGTAATCATACTTAATTAAATTCCTAATTGATTATTTAAATTAATTAATCAAATTAATTATCAAAATTAATTACATTAATAAATAAATAATCACAAGTTAATGACCTTCATTAACTTATCATTAAATTCTTAATTACTTTTCTTAAGTAATTAACTTAAATTAATTACCAATTTAATTAACCTTAATTAATTTATTTCAAATCTTTAATTAATTAAACAAATTAATTAATTACATTATTTAAATTATCTTGCTAATTTAATGAAACAAATATCATTAAATTTACATTTTAAAATAAAACATTACTTATTCATGGTTACTTTATCATACATAAAGTAACTTAAAACAATTAACTCAAAATTATTTTCAAATTATATTTTTAAATTTAAAAATTTAAAAAGAAAACAAATTTAACTCAAACAAAGTTTATAAAACATTCTAAAATCTTTTAAAGCTTTATTCTTATTTTATAAAAGAAATTATAAGAAATTTAAACTCCAAACTCATTTAAAATTACAAATCATATTTAAATATGTTTGAACAACAAATTTGTTTAAACATTTAAACTTCTTTTAAAACTTTCTTAATTCTCAAACATTGTTTCAAAATTGAGTTTGCTTTTCAGATTTAAACCATGTTTGAATCTCTACTTATATTTAAAGCTTTATTCAAAATTAAAATATTTAAACTCTTTGAAGTTGTTCTAAACATTTTGTTTTAAAGTTTAAATTTAAATTTCAAACCTGCATCCCAAATTCATTTGAAATTCAAACCTTAGATTTTGATTTGAATTCTGTTTTCAAAATCCTGTATTAGATTTTTAAACCAATCTTAAAGTTAAAACTACAGGTTTTCATAAACCTGTAACTTCAAAAACAAACCCGAGTACCCCCTTAGTTTGCTTCGAGTAAAATCATCGGCTACTTCGAGTAAAATTTGATTTCACTCGAGTATAACTCGAGTACAAAACTACTGCAAAACCCACTACCTCCCTGATACTCCTTCTTCCCCGTGCATATGCACGATGACTGTAGCCACCTCCGGCCACCACCCAGGCCATGAACAAGTCGCCGACCTACCTTACATCACCTCGCAATCATCACAATCCCTCAACACCCTCGAAATCAGATTCGAGTTTCCCCAAATCAAAATCTGTCTGCAACAGGCACGACACTTCCACCCAAACCTGTCAAATCATTCTCCCTATCACCTCCGACTATAGGAAGCCAAGCACCGCCGCCAATCACCTCTTCTACACCAAAGCAACCATCACCCCGAATATCTTAACACTCGGTCACCTAAATCTTCCATACAAAAGAAAATTACTGCAGTACCCTAAAACTAGGTTTACAGATTAAATCTTATCACCGCTACCTCCTCGATGAAAAACATCACCATCTAGTATTTTTCCCACATCCCTTGATCACTACTCTACCATCACCAAGAATCCCAAACACTTAAATCAACTAGGTCATCAGAGATTGGCCAAAACCCAATTTCAGTCTAAATGGGTACTGCAGTGTCCATCCCAAACTAAACCATTTGATTTTAGTTTCAAAATTCATTCTTTTGTTTAAGCTTCCAGATTATAATACTGTATTTAAAATTTTTAATGTTTGAGTTTTCAAGTTTATCAATCATACTCTGTTGTTTTACAATTTCCAGGGGCATCACCCTACTTATTTTACTTAAATAAATTTTTGAACTAAGCTGTGTTATAAATTTACACATTTGCTTCAGAACTTAATTCTAACAAAACTTAGACAAGGACAAGAGGATTTTGTTTTTAATTTATATGTAAAGGAATCTGGAACTTGAATCATATGTGCACAGTCACAAAACATTCAACTCAGCAATACTCTTCAAATCATATTCACAGGCATACAAATCCATCATACAATCAAAATATCACACACAACATATATATTTAAGCAACCAATTTATTTAAATTTTAAAAAAAATGTTACTCACCTGGAACTTTGGAAGACAGAGCACACATTTTCCTGGAAAGCTCTTGTTTTAAAACTTCAATTTGAATGCTATTGCTTCCTTGAATTTTTATATATATAACTTGAGTTACTTTGCATTTAAATTTGTAGCATGGACTTGCTGTTAGAAACTTGCATGTAGGCATATTCTTTATTTTTGATCACCAAAATGTTGAAATGCAGGGCCTTTGCTTCCAGAAAACAATGCAGGTTTGGTTTTACTTCCAGATTAATAGTTGCATGCAGTTTTTTTTTAAATTGCAAATCGATTTCAGGCATTTGAAATGAAGAGCTACAGGTTTATATGGTTTGTATTACAAGTTTGGGTATGATTCAGAGAGATTTGGCTTAGAGGAACATTGTTTCCAGAGAAAGAAATGCAAACATATACTTAATCCCCAGATTTTTAAAGAAAATGCAGAGGTATTACAATTTCCTTTTGAATGGAATTTCAGGTTGCAGGCAAGCTTTGGAAATGGATTTTACAGTTTTTTAAAAACTGCAGGCTTGCATGTTTGAACAGATTTGTATATGGAAATTTGTAGAATGATTTGAAGAGGAATTTGAGTATTGAAAAAGGGAATCAAATTTTGAATATGATTTTGGTTTGAGGAATATAGTTACAGATTTGTTTAGCTGAGAATATTTCTCTTCTTGACTTTGAAAACAAATGCACATTAGAAAAAGAATGAGAGTGAGGAAAACATGTTTTATGTAAGTGTAATGATTTATTTTACAAATTAAAAGAAAAAAAAATAAAAATAAAGACACTTGTCTCAACTCATATTAATATGCCAACACTTGTCTCTTTAGTTGCTTAAAATGTTAACATTTGTTATTATACACATGTTACTTATTTTTAATTTGTTTTTTTTTTTATTTAATGAAAACCTCTTTTCTTTATTTATGTACATATATTTTATCTTCATTTTTAATTGTATATGTATTTCTTTTTAATGAAAATGGAATAAAACAATGTATATAAAAATAGAAGCTTACTTAAAATATATATATATATGTTTATTCTTTTGAATTCAAAATCAATACAAATTCAAATTTTATTCATACATTCAAAATCAAAGGTTAAAACTAATTTATATTAACATACTAAATTTTAAAAATAATAATATTGTCTTTTTAAAACATATCTATAATTACACATTTATTATTATTATTTAAAAATAACATATTTATTCAATTTAAATCATTTATAAAAGAAATTATATATCACTTATCTTATTTAACTTATTTAAATGAAACAATGTTTATATATAAAAGTGTATTTTAAATTTACTTAAACAATTCAAATTATCAAAATGAATTATTAGGATTTAAAACAAGATTTTATTTGTTAATTAATTTCAATTCAAAACTTATCCATTTACAATATATATATAAATATATATACATACATTATAAATAGGAAATCATTTTATTAGCTTTTAAAAGATAAAATTTATCAATTAAACATTTATTTAATTGAATTATTCAATCAAGTTAATTTTATAAACAAAATTTTATCAAATCAATTTAATTTTAATCACAGATTATTAAATTGATATTGCTAAAATTTCCGGGATATCACAGTATATTATAGATTTGTCCATGATATGTTTGAATAATGTGTTTTATGTGTTGTGGATATTCAAAATACACTTTGTACCATAGAGACTACTCTGAATTTTTTTGAAATTTCGACATTTGAAAAATATTTTGAATGTTTGTGTGTGAGAGTTAAGAATCTTTTAGACGAGACCGTTCAAATTCATTGCCTACGACCATGGATGATAGGCAAGGAGGATAAACCATTGCTTAAGTGAATAACCACCGATGGGTTTAATAATTGTTTTAATATTGGTTGAGCTTGATAAGTTGTTTGAGTCGCTCAACTTTTACTTGACGGGTTGATGCAGATAACTTTATGTGCTACCCAAGAAAGTAATAAGAGCTTTGTTTGTGACTGCCTTTAATGGTTGTAATTTTTTTGATGGCGTGTTTTGTCTTATTTTTATACTGTGGGTAGGTGTAGTAAAGCTATAAGTATTAGCTCGTTATAGAGCTTCGCTAAGAAAAATTGTGAGCATGCAATTTTCTTAGGGGGAGTTTGTAAAAACCCAATGTTGAGAAGCAATTAAATAAAAGTAATAATAGTGATTCAAATGATTAAATGGGTTTTAAATGATAATGTGTAAGTAAATTAGGATTAATTATAAATATTGGTCGTTTGAGATGATTTGTAAATATAGAAAGTTATTTGGGACTTTAAACGATAATTTGTGAAGTTAAGAATCTTGATAGTAAAATATTTATTGTTGAGATTTGAGGAAATGATACATTAATTGGTGGTTTAGAATTATGTTAGAATAAATTATTTATTAAGGACATTATTAAATGAATTACTTTAGTGTTAAATATTTTTGAAACAATAAATTATTAATAATTACAATTTTTAGGCCTTATGAAGTGGTATTGATATTTATAAAGTAGAAATGATTATGAAAGTGAATTAAAATGATTTAATAAATTGTAAAGTTAAATAATGCTAAATGAAAGAGTTTTGGAGTTTATTATAGTAAATAATGAAATTTTAGTTAATTATTTAAATTAATGAATAATTTTATTCAAATGGATATTATTTGAGGATAACTAATTTTAAAGTAAGGAAAATTATGAAATATATTTGTTATAACTACACAATATTGGTAAAACACAATAATTAATTACATATAATTTTTATTTGATAGCTGGAGTAATTTTGATTTAGTAAAATAATTGTTTTGTGAAAAGAAATGTTAAAAATGGGATGGAAAAGTAGCATTTTGAGGCCCAAAAGCCCAAAACCTTGTTTCATTGTCTCTATTTCTCTCGAGAATTCTGGAGCCTTCTATTCTTTATCAGATATCATCTCTCATAATTCAACTTATCATTTTTCTACTCCCTGTACTTTTTCATAATCCTAACCCCTTACTTCACAAATTCATAAAAATTCAAATAAATTTGGATGTGCTTCATTACAAAAGTCTACACCCTTAGGAGAAATCAAAGTGTTATTTTGTTCAAGTTTGGAGTATTTGGGAAACTAACCTAAATAGAAAATGGGGTTTTAGAGTGAAGTGAAGAGCAAGAGGAGATTTTGTGCTTGGTATTGCTAAGGTAGGTATTCTTCACTCACGGTCCTATGTTCGAATGGTTTGATTGTATCTTTGGTTAAAGTGTTTGAATCCTTGAATTGCTTCCATGTAATGACTCAGAATTTGATTACTATATGATATAATATTTAAATTTATTTAAATATAAAATATATAAGATTTCATGGTCCAAATAATATTAGATAGGATTCAGGGATAAAATATTACACAAAAATAGGAACTTTTGCTTATATCGATGAAGGTGATAAAAGATTGTTTTTAGTAAAAGTAAGTTTTGATGATTATATTTATTTTCATTATTTTAATTTATTTTTAATAACAATATACAAGTTTATTTTCAAGTTTCGTTTACAAAAATATATATATAGTTTGAAAAAAAATGTTAAAATATGACAAGGAAATATTTTGTTAAAAGTTGATTTTTTTTTATAAAACAAAAGTCATTACAACATTATTGCACCTTTATTTTGCGTATACATGTACACATTTTATAATATGGTAAGTAATAACAAAATGACTAAACATGGTTACTTTTCCTAAACAAGATTAGAAAATTCTACAAAATCATTAACAGAAGTAAGTAAGAAAGGACAAACAACAAATCACACCAATCTAACCAAATCTTTACTTTACTTTTCTTGAACCTTAAGTGATTAGGACATAAAGTGATAATGTGATAAGATGACATTAAGGGTGGGAAAATATGGTTTTCTTTGCGAATAACTAAGGGCATTTTGGTTATTTCAAGTTATAATACTTTATTCTAAAACTTTTCTATAAATACATATCTCCTTGTTCACTTTTATTCGCACTTTTTCTTCTTCATTTCCAAACTTCTCCTCTCTATTTTCATGTCCATTCTTAGCAAAATAATGGGCAAAAATAGTTTAAAAAATTTATGTATAAATTTGTCAAAACACCTCAAAACCACTTCAAAACTCCCCTTCTCTCCACTTGTAACCCACGGCCTCACCACCTATCCCTAGCCATGAGGACTTCCACCCTATACCCTAGCCGTAAGTCTTTCCTCCCTCCCTTAGTCCAAGTTGAGCCATTTAGAGACGAGCATGCAAGGATTCGTCCAAAGCTATAGCAGATTCTCCAATTGAAAACCAAAAAAAAATGTGAGAAACTTTTAATTATATGTATATATGTGATTGTGATGATATGATACGGTTATATGCATGGTTATTTATAATTTTGATAATCATGTGTTGTTTATCTCATACGGTTGTATAAACAAGTCATGATATACACATCGTTATTTCACATGGAAAACACTTTCCAAATAAATTTGAAAAGTGATATGAAATCATTAACTACCTTTAAAAACAAAAAATTGGTTGCAAATGTTTTGGAAATGTTTCATAAACATATAAGCTTGTTTCGATAGGTTTAAAATGAAAAACAATAAACAAGTCAAAACTAGGAATGTTGCGTAATGGTAGTTCGTGATTTTGCGTCGAAAAATTCAAATGAGTATACGAAGGGGAATATAGCTCGAAATTCTTTGGGATAAGAACTTTTTGGACTATTATATCTATAGTTTATAAATTAAGAAAGAAAATCAAGATTTCATCTTGTAAATTTTTAAATATGTCCAAATCAAATTTCCAGAAAAATCACGCTTTTGCAGTAAAGCGACTAAAGTGTAAAATCCTTTAAAATGGATATTTTTAAATGTTTATAAATATGAAATAAATTTGATAAATATGTTAAAATAATTTAAAAGTGATTTAAATTGTAAAATATGTATTTTCAAATAGTAGAAAAGTTATTTTAAATCTAATAAGATTTTTAAGCACTTTTCGCAGCACTTTTCTACAACAGTTTTGATAACTTTAGAAATGAAGATTAAAATATAACGATTGTTTCCAAAAATTCATTTAAAAATATTTTTAAATAAATAATTAAGATTTAGAGTCGATCAAATAACTTGGCCGCCTTTCGGGTGACAAAGACGTTGTGTCTAGGCCTGAGTTTGGAAAACCAGTTTTCTGCTCTCCTTGGCTATACGAACTGGCCCGACAGAAGGGATAGAAAATTTGATTTATTCGGACCGCATTTTTCTTAATAGATATTTAAAATTTTCCAAAATTTAAAATTATAAAATATTTAATTTTCAAAATTAATAAATTAAAATGTGGGTTGCATGGGAATAATCATTTTATACTTGGTTTTAAATTCCGAGGAGGGAATTCGCACTAACCGTATGAATTTAAAAGGTGATGTCACCATTATTTGACGAAAAGTACTTGCTGAATACGAAAATTGACGTTGAGTAAAATTAGAATGATTTCCATGATCCTAGTTTCTCAAAAATGTTTTCTAAAAAAATTTGATAATTTTAAAAGAGAGGTTTTAATGATTCGGTATATACCAAAAGGTTATTTCAAAGATATATATCTCTCAAAGATATTTGGATAAAGAGAATGAATAAATTAAATGACCAACATCTATTTATAAAACATCATTTTTATCATTGATTGGATTTCGAAGAAACCAGGGTTGAATTTGGGTGATTCCTATTTGAAAATTTCTTCAAACCAATTTACATTTCAAAGTAAAACATGTTGAAGATAAGATCACTGAAGATAAGGATATTCAAGACGTATGGCTACTTGCCACTAGTCCCTCGGGTGAAATATATCATATCATAAATTTGGCGGTAGTGCTCCATTATGGAAATCTTCAATTTGCAAGCACTACTCACTACTAATCCTAGAGGTGATTCCCAAATAGGATGTTGTAGGAGAAGTCCCTTCAATTTGTCCTATTTTTGGACAACCTGTATGGACGAATATCTAACATTGCACCCTATTTCACATTAATTGGTCTCTATAAAAGGTATCATCTGCTTAGTAGCGGAGAATGCAACTTCTCTTAGCTTAGCATCTATGAGACGTACGAGCTCAAAGTTGATACATTTGTAGAAATCGGTTGTGTGATTATGGAATGGCAATTTGGCATTCGAAGAAGAAAGATGATGTGCTATGTGAAAGGAAATCGTTACCTCAGGCCCCACACCCAGAAATGACCAAAACCGGGTAGATGCAGCAAGGCTATGCAGTTCGCAACCATTAGGGTTTAACCATCCCCTTCTAGATATATTTCTACGCGCTATAATGTTTGGGTATTAATTATTGTGGAAGTATGCTAAGAGACGTCTTGGATAGGTCGATAACGACCTGGGGATGACGTATTTTGTACTATCTAATTAGAGGTAGACCGGTCTTGTATTGGTAAAGGATCCATGTCTGGTTCTTTGTAACGTTCTCGTTTTTAGGCCAAATTAAATATAGTAATTAATATTAATTTTTGAATTAATTGGTGAGTTAATTTGAAAATTTCCAAAACAAGTAAAAATGTATTTATAAAAATATAATCTGGGTTTGGAAATAAATATATATATGGTAAATAGAATTTGATTCGGAAATTCAAATATTTTATAAATAAATTGGATTTATTAACTTTATATTTTAAAAGAACTAATATATATATATATATGTATGTATGTATGTATGTTTATTTATTTATTTGTGTATAATTAAATTTTAAATCATTTTCTTTAAAAATTGTATAAATATAGATAATAGGAAAATGTATGAATAAAAATAATATAACACATATATAGAAAATATAAAATGTATGAATACAAATATAAAACAAGAATAAATAGAAAGGTATTGTTTAATTCAATATAATACTTTTTCAAAAGTTATTCAAAGTTAATCATATATTTTCAAAAACATTTGAGATAGATATTTAATTATTTAAAGGAATAGTAACTTGAGTTTAAAATTGAAATAATATTAAATATTCTTTCTTTTAAAATAAACATGAACTAAGATTTGTATATATATTAATAAACATTAAACATCTAAGAATATGAATATAGATTAAAATGAAAACATTAAGTATAATTTATAAATATATAAAAGTATAAACATATGTAAATATAAAATTATATAAACATTTAATTAATATATTTAACAAGGGTCTAACATAAAAATAGATACTTTCAACATTTGTAAGATAATTATACCATACATAGGTAAATGTAAAATAAGTAACAACATAAATTAAAAAGTGTTAGCATAATTTACAAGTGGCATATTATATATTCTTTCAATTTAAAAATATAGATAATATGTATTAGAAAGGAAGAACCCAGGCTTCTTTATTTTCTTTTCTACATTTTTCTTCATCTTTCATCTTCAAAAACAAAGAAAAAAACTGGAGAGAAATCAAATACAAGTTTCAGATTAGATCAAAAATCAGATCAAAACAAAACTAGATTCAAGTTCAAAACAAAATCAAGCAAAGAGGCAACTCAAACTTCAACAATCAAGTTTCAGATTTGAGTACAACAATTAAACAAGCTTTGTAAATAAACCTGAGCTAGCAGGATTCAAGATCAATTCAAACAAATCAAGTAGCAGATTCACCTCATAATCTGTGATGACCCGGAGTTTTAAAGCAATATCAATTTAATAATCTGTAATAAAAATTAAATTGATTTGATAATCTTTGTAATGAGATTTGAATTAATTTAATAATTCAATAAATAAATAGTAAATTGATAGATTTTATCTTTTTAAATTAAATAAATTGTTTTATATTTATAATATATATAGAATATTGTATATGTTGTAAATAGGTATTGTTTTAAATGAATCCTGTTTTCTATAAAATTTATATCTTTAGTAAAATTGTAAATTATGATTTTATTTAATAGTTAAACTTTTTAAAAGCTATTTAATAAATAAAATATTATTTTAAATACCTAAGATAAATATTAAATGATTTAAAATATGTGTAACTCAGTTTAAAATTTAAAAAAATAACAATAAGGTTATTTTGTTTATCTTTTAAATATCATGTGATAAAATAAATAATTTATTTTTAAAGAAAATAATTTCTTTTAATAGTTATTTATGGTTATTAAATATTGTTATTTCTAAAAATATAATAATACAAATAAATTTTTAATAAAAATAATTGTTTTCCAAAATTCAAATTTGTAGTTATATTTGTAAATAAACTGGATTTCAAAAATTCAATTTGAACATGAATTCAAAGTTTTAAATCTAAAGTATAAATGTTTTTAATTTGTTTTAATTTTGAAATATTTGTATAAGTTTAATTTTATAAATATAGTTTGATTTATTCATTTTAAAATCTATATACATATGAATAAATACATGATTAACTAAATTTATTTAAACATAGGTTTACATTTATCTTGTATTAACATCTAAATAAATAACTAATTAACATTTAATTAACATTTGTGACAAGTGTAAACATCTTACAAATTAAATAAGCATGTGTTAACTAATTAACATCTTTACTTGACAAATGTTAGAATGTAAGACATGTGTCATTTAAATTTGGTTTTTCTTTTATTTGTTCAATAAAGTTTAATTTCAGTTTTACATATAAAACAAATTCTCTTTCATTTTTATTTCTTTTCTAGATATAAATAAAAAGGAATCACATTCTCAAAAACTAAAATCTGAGACAAAACTTCTCATTTATCAAATCTAAAACAATAACCTGCACCATCTTCAAATATCAAGCCTACAAAATCATATTCCCTGTAAAAGCATTTATAAACAAGAACATGCATGTACATTTTTCAATTGCAATCTGGAATCTGAAGCAAGCCAGCATCTTTTCAACTAAAGCAAGTCAGTTACAAAGTAAATCTGTAGCCTGCAATTTTGGGATTCAAGGCAACCGTCTGCATGCAGTTTTAAATTTAAGAAGCAAAACATTCCAGTTTCTAATCAGCAAGCAACTTCATTTTCAAGCATAAAGTTTTAATTCAAGAAAGAGGGTTTCAAATTTCAGGCTTTTCAAAACAAATCTGGAGACTTTGTTCTTCTTTTAAAAAGTGAGTAACATTTCCTGTTTCCTTAAAGTTAATATAAAAATTGGTTGCATGCTTATGTTGTTAAAGTGAATATGTATGATGAAGTATGGTGTGTATATATGAATGATTGATATGCGTGCTTGATACATAGGATTACTCCCTGTTTATAGCTCCAATTTTCCCTGTTTTGATTTAAATTCATTTATTTTGGAACCAATTGTTGTTAAGACTTAATTATCAAACTAAAGTTGTTTGCCATGAATTAATGTTTAAAACTTATTAAAGTTAAAATTCAAATCTGAGTGTCTCTAGAAAAAAAGAGAGAACAACAGTGGGTGATATACAAAGTGAAATCTCAAACTTTGTAAATTATGGATTCAGTAATATAGAATGGAAACACAAAGCAAAACATAAATTTCAATACTAAAATCATAATTTATAGATTGGGAAGAAGGGAGCAGTTCTGTGTTGATCATAAAATGGAAATAGGGGATTTTTGGGTGATCTCTGAAAATGGAAGGGTCGGGATTCATCTTGTGGATAGCGAAGTAACAAATGAAGCTTGGAAAAATCAGTGATGGTGATGCAGATCACTATGGAAGTAGTGGTGATAATTTAGTTTCTGAAGCCCTAGTTTTTAACTGGCATATTGATTTGGTCGGTATGGATTAAAGGGATGATCGAGTTCAACTCGGTTTTAAGGGTTGATAGTTTGGTCATAGACGAAGCTGTGGCCGGTGGTGGAGGTCCTCAAGGGGTCGGAGCACCATAGATGATGTGTTGACAGGTTTCGATGGGGTTGGGATCTTTCTGTTCCAGGTTAGGATGTGAACTCGAATTTCGATTCGAGTTGTATGTGAGTTGTGGGATGATCGGAGTGGATTAGGGAGGTGGTCGCAGGTGTAGGGAAGCCGTCGGAGTTGGCTGGTGATTGCCGGAGGCACGGTGCAGGTGCACCGTGCACTTTTGTGTCAGATGGTTGCTTGGGTATGTGCAGGAGGGGGAACTCGAGAATCACTCGAGAAATTGTAGTATTGGCTCGAAGCAGGAGTTCTTCTGACTCGAAGTAAAATTCTTTAGGCTCGGGTTGATTATATTGTTACAGTTTTTTCTGTAACTTGCTAGTAAATTTTAAACTAAATTTAAAAGAATTCAAAGGCTGTAATGATTGGATTTAAAACAAGTTTAAATCTAGTTTGTATTATTGTTTCAAGTGATTTTGAATCCTACAAGTTTTCAAATTTGTAAGTGGTTTACAGATTTAAATAATAAAAAAAAAATGAAACCTGACAGTTTCTGGAAAATGAAATTTCATTTTAAATCTGAAGGCAAATTTTTAACTAGCAGTTGAATTCAAATTTAAGTCCAGATTACCTAAGGATCTTTAAATCCTCAAGTTTTTATTTTTAAATAAGAAGTTTTAAAATCAAGGAGTAAAGCAAGAATTCAATTCAAGTTTAAAATACAAATTATTTGAATGAGGAATGGTTTCAAGTGTATTGAGTTAAAAATCTGGGATTTGAATAAGTTTTAAAATTTGAATGTTTTCAAACTAGTTTAAATTTAAATTGTTAATTAGGAATAAAGGTGTTTCAAACAAATACTTTAATTTTCTTTTTGAATGAAGCCATTATAAATGGTTTATAAAGATAGTTATATGATTGTTAACTTGAATTTATAATTTTAAAAAAAAAAGTATTGTATTTAAACTTAGTTTTTAATTTAATTGAGCAAATTAAGACTTATCTTATATAAGTTTAATTTTAAGTAATAAATGTTATTTACATTTATTTTAAAGAATAATAAATAAAATTTTAAATTGGTTAATTCTTAATATTATTTTGAATTTTAGATTCAAAATGAAAATGAAATTAGAATTTAAATATTCTAAGTACACTTTAATATTTACATAAGGAATGGGTTATCTTAGAAATCATTAAGATATTAAATATAATTAAATAAATTGGAAAATTAAGGAATAACTTATTTATTTAATTTATTTAATTAATAATTTGGATTAATTTAAATTAGAGTTAATTAAGAAGTAATTAAAGAATAAATAATAGTTAATGATGGTCATTAACTAAAGTTTATTTAGTAATTAATTAATATGATTAATTTTCAATAATTAATTAAATTAATTAATTAATGTTAATAAATTGTAAAATTTATTTAAGTTAATTACTTAAATGAAAGTAATTAAGACATTAATTACTTAATGTAATTAATGAGTTTATTGAGATTAGTTAAATTAATTAATTAAGTTTAATTAATTTTAAACATGGGATTTGATAATAATTACCTGATGTAATTAATGAAGTGAGATTACTCAGTGAAGTAATTAAAGATAATTACTGAATGTAATTAATAGATGATATTGGGATTGCGAAAATAATTTGTATTAAATTATTTTGTATAATTAATCAAGTGATTAATTAAAGAAATTAATTAAGGAATAATTAATTTGATAAGTAATTAAGGTAGTTAATTACAGAATGAAATTAATCAAAGGTGATTAATAAGTATGGATTAAGTGAGATTAATTACTGAAAGTAATTAATTTAATTGAGTAATTAATTAAATATAATTAAGAATCATTAATTAATATAATTAATGATGTAATTAAGATTGATTAATTAATATAAAATAATCAATAATAAGTAATTAAGGATAATTAATTAATTGTAATTAATTAAGGTTAAATGTAATTAACTATAGTTAATTAATTAATGAAGTAATTAAAGGTTAATTACTGTATTTGGTTTAGGGTAATTAATTTTGTGGAATTAATTAAAGTATAATTAATCAAGATTGATTAATTAAGATGATAAATTAGAGGTTAATTAATTAATTAATTTGTAATTAATTAATGATAATGTAAGCAATATTTATATTGAGATAGTAATTAATTTAATTCATTTTAAATTAATTAGAGATGATGTAATTAATTTAATTCATTTTAAATTAATTATGGATGGTATGATTATAAGTCATTGCTTATAGATGGTTGATATTGGTTACTTTGAATGGTTTGAATCTCAGAGATGAGATTGGTAATGTTGATTGATATGGATGCATTGGTTGCATTGTGATATTGATATGGATTATCTTTTAATAATGATAATGTGGATTATCTGTGGTTTGATAATGATAATTATCTGATGTGAATCTACGAATTATCTATCTGTGTGTATATAGATAATATAATTGAATTGTTTTAAACTCTAAAACAACTTGGACCTAAAAGACACGCTTTATATTTCGATGAGACCGGGATCGGGTTTCCATATTTGGATATCCGAAAACCACATCGATCCAAATTAACGATAGGTCGTGAATCTTATGTGAAGAGTGAAGACTCGAGGTGTAAGGGCTATACGTCAGTATAACTCTGTGGGTGATTCCGTAATGAGTTTGAAGGAATAGTACTTATAGATTCGAGATGGAGATTTAGAGTGCAAGGGTTATCGTCGTTAACTCTGAGGGTGATTCCAAAACGAGTGAATGAGATAATGCCTTCGGTTTCGTTCGAACCCGGAACGAACTTGTATGGATTGAATGCTTTCAGCACATCGTCAGGTGGACGATGAGCATTCTAAGATAATGTGTCCTATAAAGGTAATCGTAGCCTCAAGCCTCATCAACCGGGAATGGCTAAAACAGGGGAGGGCAGCAAGGCTTCGTGGGTAGCACCCACTGGAGAGCAAGATTGATCCCTGTCTAGAGGTCCCTTTATATTCGGCTTAGTGGGCAGTTGGATATGCGCACCAACTGCGGGGTTGTCTTATTCGAAACTATTTAGTAAGGAATGGATCCGGCCTTGCGTTGCAGGGGAGTGGGAGTACTCCTCGGTACGTTGATCTAGGCCACGTACTGTCACGGGCGGTACCCCAGTAGCCCTGCCATTGTATGGAATCCAAAATCCAATAAGTGCCAACGGTTTTGATTGTATTACCCACTTTTGTGGCTAGTAGCTGGAATTTAATAGATGCAACAATTTCGGCTATTTCATATTTACTTGAAAACCCTAGACACTATTATAATATCACTGGATTTCCTATCAAATGTTTTGGTTAGCGTAAGGTAAAAACTTTTCCATGTTTATGTGTGGGAAGTCTTACGTGATACCTTTCTTTTCAAAAGGTTTTTGAAAGTTAAGCAACTTTAACCTGTTACTCACACCAGACCCATGTCTGACCCGGAGTTTATTTTTGTTTTTCATAAACTCTTGGGTACTCAAATTTTTACGAGTAGCCAAGGGATTCAGGTTAGCTTGACGAATATTGGAGGAGCAATGGAGCAGGAGGCTTCTGCGTTAGATATTAGTATTCCGCTGTGTGTTCTGTGCTATCTCTGAGCTGTATTATGTTGTAAATACTAGACAGGTGTTTATAACTGTCTAGCATGTGTTGTATATCTGTGTACTCTAATAGTGATTGTAAACTATGTAATATTTTATGTTATTAATATAATTTATTTGTTCCGCTGTTTAGATTCTGATGTATTGTTTCTTCTTTCTTCTCTTTCTTTCTCTTTTCTATCCCTTTCTTTCTTATTAGCGATGCGTCTTCCTGGAGTTTGGAAGCTGGGTCGTTACATAATCAAAACAAAAGTAGATCAAAAGTTTCAAGTTTCAAAAACATTTTCCAGTTTTAAAACATTTCTAGGTTCTCTGTTCAAAACCAATCCTGGTAAGCAAACCTCTTAAACCTGATCCTATCTCTTGATGTTGTGGTTAACACTTGAATATGTTATGAAAATATTGCTTAGTTGTTAAATATGTCTGCATGTGTGTGTGTGTATGTATGCATAGATTGTTGTGTGCATGTCTGGTTACAGGCATATATCTTTATGTTTTAAATATTTACGCGCTAAAACTCATAAAAATGTCAAATCCTCTTGCTCCGGTCTGTTTTAGGTGAAGATCTCTGAATAGAAAAAGATTGTAACCATGTAATATCCATTTAAAAAATTGATTCAAGTACAGTATTGAATAATCAATTCAAAAATGGCAAATTTCAGTAGAAGCTTTTTAAAACAAAAAAAATCAAAGATTTTAATTTCAAGTTTTGATTTTAGAAACAGATTTGTGTATGAAAATAATGATTTTAAAAAGTGATTTCATAATTTTAAGTGTATATATGTTGAGAATTTCTGAGTTGTTCAAAAATTGATTTTCTGTCGATTTCAAGGTGATCGGTGATGGAGGAACATTGCGTTTGGGTCGGGGGTGGCTTGTGAGTCGTTGGTTGGAGGTAAAATGATGGAAGATTTTTTAGAACGTCGGAGTGGTGTTGCAACGTCGAACTAGGGTTCGATCGACAATTTTAGTCGTCTGGGTTTTAATGGTTGCTGCATCACCGTGGGTGAACTAGAGGCGACCAGTATGGGAGGGAATCGAAGCGTAGATATGTGGCAATGTTTTGGTCATAATCGTGTGTCGTTCGGTGGTTGGAGTTGGCAATGCGAGGTGGTTTTTGATGAACTGTTTTGTTCCACGTAAAAGACGAGATGCTCGATTACGATTCTCTGTTGAATTGGATGATTTAGGTGTTCGTGATCGATGAGGATGTGCTCGTCGACGTGCTGGAGGTTGCCGATGGTCGGAGGTGACTGATCGTTGGTGCACGTGCATGGGGTATCAATGGTGTCTGGATGTTTTTTGGTTGGAGACGAAGGTGGAAACTCGAAGTGGACCTCGGGGGAAAATGTGTTTGGCTCGGGTTTGTTGCTGAGTCGTCTGCGAGTGCTTAACCTATACAATAGTGTTAAATTTTTAAAAACAAAACAAAGAAAAAAAAATGGCAGGAAAGTTGCTTGGGGTTGTACTCGGGTGATTCACGTATTGGCTTGGGTGAAAACCCGAAGCAGCCTCGGGTTCATGCTGTAACATTTTGAAATTTAAATGAAACAAGTTTTTCATTTGAATCAAGTTTAAAACTTTTTCTTGATTTATTCTTGAATGAAAATAAATATTTACTTTTAGTTTTGGAATTAATTAAGGGTTTTAAAAATGTTTTAATTAATCGTACTTGACGTGTATATATATATATCCTTTATTTATTCTTAAATTTATTTTAATAAATGTAATAGTATAATTAGGAATTTAATTAAGAAGATTGAATGTCTTTTGATTTACTTAAAGGTTTTAAGTTAAATTAGATGTTAATGATAATTTATCTCAAAGGTTATTTAAAATAAGATTTAAATAAGATTATGATATAAGTTAAGATAATTGGGTTATCTTAAGAATAAAGGATTATAAATTTGTAATTTAATTACTTATTTAAGGTTAATTAAGTAGTAAATTAAGATTAATTAATTTATAACGGGTTAATTAATTAATGTACTTAATCATATGATTATCAATTAATTAAGGGTGAAATAAATTAAGGTAAGTAATTAAAAAGATTATTACTTAACGTAATTAAAGGATAATTACTTAGTGTAATTACATTAAAGAATTAATAATTAAGGTTAATTAATTACTTAAAGGTTAATTACTAAATGAAATAATTAAGGATAATTAATTAATGATTAAAGGTTGATTAATCAAGTGATTAAAGAATAATTAAATAAAGGATAATTAATTTATGTGATTAATTAATTAAGGTAATTAATTTGAGGATAATTAATTAGTTTAAAGGTTATTTAATTAATGAAAGTAATTAAGGTTAACTAATAAATGATTAAAGGACAATGAATTAAAATGGTTTGTAATTAATTAATGTTAATTAACCAGGTTTAGTAATTTTTTCACAAGTAATTAATTTGGTTTAAATTAATCAGGTGATTGATTGATCTTACTTATGGATGATTGGATTCTGTTGAATGCCTTAAATTATTTGATATCCCTGATGTGTGATATTCTATGATGTGAATTGTTTTGAATTGAGCTGTGAACTGTGATTTATTTATCTTTGTTGAATTTACTTGTTTATCTGCGAATGAAAGATAAGCGCTATGGGATTATACCGCCTATCGATATTATTGTGTTTGAGTAGATCATGGTTGTGATATTTTGTTGCTGTGTGTAAAACCCCTGAACTACACCACACACACACAAAAATCAGGATTTCACGGAAAATCGGTTAAGTCATGGGTATTTGAATTTAATTTTATTCAAAATGATGAAACGGTTTTAAAAGTTGAATTTTGAAATCTAATTGTTTTGGAAGTGAAATTGGGTTCAATATGAAAAGATTTTGGAAAGGAAGTTTTGAAATTGAAATATAGCTTGAATATAATATATCTTGTTTGATTTTTGAAATTATTTTGCAATTATGGTTTGAAAGGGTTATATAAGTTATACAAAATATATATGTGGAATTTAAACCATTTTTAAAGTATATTAAATAAATTATTTTGGGAACTTGAATTTAATTCAAACAGAACTTGCCGAGAATACGGTAGTTCGCTGATATTTCAATATATACTTTGAAAGGCTATATCTTGAGTAAATTTAATCGGATTTTCCCGAAGTAAAAAGCATTTGTTTTCAAATGATAACAGCTTCGTATTACAAAAGAATTTCCTGTTTTTGTTGAAAGGATTTCAAGTTGTGTGTAAATTAAATTTGAATTGAAAATAGTTTCAAAAGCTATGAATGAATCTTTGTTAAAGATTGGTGAACTTTGTTTCAAAGTGAAGAACATCTTAAAGGGTGAATCTTTTGTTTAAAAGATTAAAAGTGGAAATTTGTTTAAACCATTCAAAGGAATTGTTTTGGGCTTAAGATTGTGATTTAACTAAAGATCCCAATATATCCATATGGTTTTAAAGTTAAGCGCTCATTATTCGGTTTAGCTGGGAGAGGACTTTATGTCACAAACCCATTCCGAATAATGATACGATGTAATGGATAACATTTGAAGACGGTGGTGAAGACCGGGTATTTTCGAAAGCGAAAGGATTACCTGTCGAATGTCTATGCACCGAATGGCCCCGGTATAGAGATTTTGATTACCCTATGTGATGAGGAGTCCGGACGTGATTAGGGATTATCTGGATTTGCATGGGCTTCTTTTGAAGTGCCTTCGGTTCCATTCAGACCCAGGATGGACTTGTATGGACGTATGTCTGACATTACACTTTGAGATATAAAACTGGTTTCTATCAAATACATTTCTGTTTGGTGGTGGAGAATTTATTCTCTTAGCTTAACACCCTTCTCTGAGACGTACGAGCTCAGAGGTTATGTAGTTGACGGTTACTAGTGATATATTCCAAAATGGTAATGTGGCATACTAAGTGATGCTGATCATTTGTTGATCAAAGCATAGCTTTTGTGAAAAGCGTAGCTTTGTGGATGAGACTTTTTCAAACCTCACAACCCGAAAATGGTCGAAACAGGAAGAATGCGGCAAGGTTATGAGGGTCACGTCCTTTAGGGTATGTGCATTTCCTTTTGGATAAAAAGTGGTATCATGGTAAGGAACCCAGATATTTAACTTATGTGGTTGTTGTAATTGTTGGTGAATCCCGGGATAAAGGTCGATGACGACCGGAGGATGGCATACTCATGACAGTTAGTTACCTAGTTACAGAGGTAACCCGGCCTTGTGTTGCAGAGAGATGGTTAAGTTCTCGGGGCGTCCCTCCATAGGCATACCCATTCGGTGAAGGAATTTCCTTAGCCTTGACCATTTGTTGGAAATCCAATCAACCAATACGCGCTCTTTACGATTATAGTTGTATAACCTGCCATTCTTAAATGGAAGCTATAGCAGACATAATATAATGGTACCTATGCTGGCTAAGATTAATATTATACTTTCGAAAGGTTTCTGCACTATGCACTAATAATAATATCAAAAGGATTTTACGTATCAAGCATGTTTAACTATCATAAGGAGAAATCTCCTCCAAGTGTGCACTTGCATTGTGTGTGTGCAGGGAGCCTTATGGTGTTTCATTTTCCAAAAGCATAGCGGATTTCCTTTATTTCTTTTTATTTTCTTTTGTTCAAATAAACTATTTTGTTTGCTCACACCAGTCCCATGACTGACCTAGAGTTTATTATTCCCTTTCTAAACCCTGGGTGCCCATAAATTTTCCACACGGACAGCCTAGAGTCAGGTTATCTGATAGTAAGCCAGTAGGTGCAGCTTTTGGCATTCTTTGGAGTCATTGGATTGGCGATCGCATTGTGTTTACTTCAGCATGATGGTGGTTCGAGTTTCTTGGTTTGGCATCTTTGGAGCTTGGCATTGAAGATATTATCTTTCCGCTATTGGTGCTGCTTTGTTTTTCTGTTGTTGTATCTATCTCTGATATGTTGATCACTTCGTATTGTATTCATGTTGTATCAAATGTTGTATATCAATAAAATTATTCATTTCTGATTCTGCTGTGTTGTTTTGCCTAATGTTTTTATAAACTCCGGTGAATCGGTTTTCAACGTTTGAATCTGCGGCATTCGAATACGGGTGAAGTATGGATGTCGATTTTCGGGCGTAGAAATCTGGGACCGTCACATTCTTGGTACATTCCTCTAGAGATGTACTACCGGAAGGTAGTTTCTTACCTTAACATTTGTATGGAATTTATTCTTCAATACGAGCCTTTTAAGATTTTGATTGTTGAACTTACTCTGTAGCCAGTATGCTAGAATTTAATAATTTAACAATTTTGGCTAAGATTAATAGGCCAACTTGTAAATGTTTTCAAAGGAATGTCGTTAAAGATAATATTCTTGAATTTTACATAATAAAGATTTTGGTTATCATTAGGTAAAAACCCATTCCATGTTTATTTGCGACATGGTCTTATGAGATACCTTTGTTTTCCAAACATCGAATTTTGAGTTCTCACACCAGTTCCATGATTAACCCAAAGTTTATTTTCTTTTCTCTTAAACTTTGGGTGTCCTATTATTCTGGGCAGCTAAGTAGTCAGGATCACCTTGGAGCATTTTGAAGCAGTTTGGGAAAGTATTTTGGAGGAGTTCTGGAGCATGAAGCAAAAGTATCTTATGTGGATATCTACCTATATTATTTCACTATGTTATGTTGCTATTTGTATGGACAGGTCATTATTACTATCCCATCTGGATTAGTACCTACTTGAACTTTGATGGAGAAATTTAGAGTTATGGCATGTACTTTTCAAATGTATAATTATATGTTGAACACAATGTGTTCTATTATTGTCTTTTCTTCTATCTTTATTTTTCTTCATCACATGATACTCTGCCTCCCCGGCACTTGGATTTTTTGCACATGAATACCGTGGATGTATAGTGTCGATTCTAAGGGTCGAGAAGATGAATCGTCACATTCGATATCGGAGCTAAGGTTAAGGAGAACGTTTGCTTTGGTGGGGTATGACTCATTAGAGATTGGGTTAGTAATACCCTAGAATGAGTTTAGTCAAAGAGAGCGCATATTTAAAACTTTTACCCGAACAAGTATATTCAAACCTTATGACATTCCCTAAGATACCTTGTCTATATATCCTAAAGATTTTTCCTTACTATACATAGATAGTAGGAAATAAGTGGCAGAAGAGGATGAGCCAGGGGAAGGGGAGGTGGTAATACCATAAATGGTCAGACTTCTGCAACTACTGTAACCGAAGAAGTAATAATTCCAGTACAACCCCAATTCAACTTCACAACTTTATGCAAGAATAATACCAGTCTGGGTGGTAAACTATTCAAAGGAACGGAGACCATTATTGAAGTGCAGGCTTGGATCCGTTCTTATGAAAGGGTTTTAAGGGGTTGAATATTGGAGATGATCAAAAAAGATTCCTAGCTTCCTTGCAACTGCAGAATGGTGCTCTAGCATGGTGGGAATCTATCACTCAAAATGAGTCTGAAGATAATTTCTCATGGGAGCGAATCAAAGAAGGTCTAGAAGAGCAGTATATGCCAGCCGTAGGAAAATTCATCCATTATCGAAGTTTTGTCAATTTGAGGCCAGGGGAAATGTCGTTTGAGGAGTAAGCCAGCAAATTTAATGAGCTATCTCATTTTGGGCCAGGATTGATAGACGCGCCCCTCGAGAAGAATGAAATATTTATCGCTGGAATGAAAAAGCACTACCATGGTAGAATGACTGGGCATATGAAAGAACCCTTTTTAGATTTAGTAGACATAGGATTCCGGTATGAAGCTCTGGATAAGACAGATCCACCCGCAACCTAAGATAGCAACAATAATAACTGGAAGAAGAGGAAGTTCAATCACGGTGGGAAAAATCTATGGAAAGAAAAATCTAGAAGAGGATCATAAAATGACTATCTAAAGTAAGTCACTTGTTATAATTGCCAACAAAAGGACCACCTATCAAGTAATTGCAAGAATCCCAAGATTCAGAAGAGCTGCTATAATTATCATCAATCAGGGCACCTGTTAAAGGATTGTCCCATTGTTAAGAAGGGAGAATAAGCCAAAGTCTTCGCTATAAAGGATAAACCTTCAAACTCTCAAGATGTGATAGGCAAAGGAGTGTTGGAAGGTAATATTTTTATCAAAGATGTTTTAGTTAGAGTATAATTTGATACAGGAGCTTCTCACAGCTTTGTTGCTAAAGAAACCAAAGTTGATTTAGAAGTTATCCCTAAATTCATTGATACCCCTATCTATGTAAGAAATCCTATAGGAGGTACCACTAGCCATTGTATGAATTATGAAAAAGTCCCAATTTCCCGTTCTTCCCATTAATTTCCTTTTGATCCGTTTGTCTTAGATTTGAAATTTTACGTGGTAAGGTTTTGTTGACTAAGCATGAAGCTATTCTAGATTATGTAAAAAGGATGGTTTTAGTAAAAACAAAGTTAGGGAAGTTTATAGAAATATCTTGTGAAGATCCTAGTCCAAGGAGGGACAGTTTTATATTGCATTAGGTTCATCCCAAAAACAATTAGAAACAGTACCTATTGTTAAAGAATTTCCAAACGTCTTTGAAGAAGTGAAGAGTTTACCCCCACATCAAGAAATAAAGTTCCATGTCGATTTAATTCTTGGTGCAAAGACGATTAAACAATCTGATCAAAGAATGGCTCCGAAGGAGAGGGATGAGTTGATCCAAACCTAGGAGCTATTAAAGGAAGGATTGATTAAACCTAGTCGTTCAAGTTGAGGATTGGCGGTAGTTTTTGTTGCCAAGTCAGATGGGTCTTTAAGGCTTTGTGTAGACCACTAAGACTTGAATAAGAAAATGATTAAGAACATGTATCCTCTACCTCGAATAGATGACTTTTTTGATCAGTTACATGGTGCTCGAGTATCCTCGAAAAAGGATCTAGCCATGAGATTCCATCAATTAAGGATCGTAGAAGATTGCATCCATTTAACTGCATTTAAAGGTCTGAATACTTTCTTCGAGTGGTTGCTTATGCCTTTTGGGCCAACTAATGCACTTGGTTATTTTATAGACCTTATGAATAAAGTATTTAGAGACGTACTCAATAAGTTCATGTTAGTCTTTATCGATGATATCCTTATGTACTTTAAGACAGAAGAAGAACACGAAAGGAATTTGAAATCTGTGTTGGAGATATTAAGGAATAATGTGCTGAAAGTCAAATTCTGAAAATGCAATTTTTAGGAGAAGGATGTAAGATTCCATGGACATATAGTGTCTAGGGACATGATTTCAGTAGATCCTGTAAAGGGAGCTGTTTAAAATTGAAAGAAAGCTCAAACTCCTAAGGAGATTCATAGCTTCTTCGATTTGGCAGGATATTACAGAAGATTCATTCAAAACTTCTCAAAGATATCCTATCACATAACGAAGATAACAATGAAGGATGCTAAATTTTTCTGGACTCCTAAATGTGAAGAATCATTCCATGAACTTATGAAGAGGTTAACAACCGCTCCAGTCCAAGCAATTATAAAAGGAAATAGTAGATTAACCGTTATTACAGATGCTTGTGGGTAAGGAGTTGATGCAGTTCTAATGCAGGAAGGAAAGGTGATCGCTTATGCAAGTAGGCAGCTAAAGATTCATGAGAAGAATTACGCAACACACAACTAAGAATAATTAACCATGGTGTTCGCATTAAAAATATGGAGGCATTATTTGCTAGGTGAAAAGCTTGAGCTCTTCACTGAGCATAAATCGTTGAAGTATCTTTTCAACTAGAAGGACTTAAACATGAGACAGCAGCGTTGGCTAGAATTTCTTGCATCTTATGATCTAGCCAACGTAGTAGCAGATGCGTTGAGTCGGAAGCATGACGTTATAGCTTATTCGGTAGTGACTCCAACTCTATTAGATAAAATAGCAAGCAAGCGAAAAGAAGATCGATTCCTAAAGGAAATTATTAAAGATGTACGCAAAAGGAAGAATTCAAGCTTTAAAGTGGATAATTGTGGAGTATTGCAATTGAATGGGTGAATTTGTGTTTCGAAGATTGGAAATCTTAGGCAAGAGGTATTAACAGAATGCCACAAATCCACACTTAACATTCATCCGGGAGTTAACAAAATATACAAAGACATAAAATGAACTTTTTGGTGAAGAAGCATGAAAAGGGACATATCCATTTATGTCAGCCGGTGTGCATAATGTCAACAAGTCAAGAGTGACTAACAGAAGATTGCAAGGTCACTTCAACCTCTGGAGATTCCACCGTGGAATTGAGATCAAATATCAATGGATTTCATTAATGGCTTTCCACGAATGAGGAAGGGAAATGAAGGTGTTTGGGTTATCATAGGCTGATTAACTAAGAGTGCACTTTATTCCAATAAAGCCACTAGGACCGCTTCAAGCTTTACGGAGATATATATGTGAAGGATACTGTCGAATGACATGGAGTTCCAAGCAGTATAATAAGCGATCGGGACCCAATCTTTACTAGTCAATTCTAGGAAGCATTACATACAACTTTGGAAGCGAAGCTGGGTATACGCATTACATATAATCCCTGGACTGATGGAAAATCAAAAGGAGTCAACTGCATTCTGGAAGATCTTCTGAAAGCATGTCTTCTAAACTTTGGAGGCTCATGGGAAAATCATTTGCATTTGGTAGAGTTCTCCTATGACAACAACTATCAGGCCAGTATCGGTATGGCACCTTATGAAGCTTTATATGGTCATCCATGCAAGTCACCAGCATGTTAGATCGACTCCAGAGATCGGTTAGTACTTGGTCCTGATATGATACGAGAAGCTTCAGAGAAGGTTGATATGATTAGAAAGAAGCTAAAGGAAGCCCAGAGCAGATAGAAAAGTTATGCAGGCCAAAGGCATAGAAATCTAGAATTCTCACTTGGAGATTATGTCTTTTTAAATGTCTCTCCGATGAGGGGAGTAGAAAGTTTGGAATGCTGGTAAGTTACCACCTCGATATATATTGGACCTTTTTGCATTCTCGAATGAATCGGCCCACTAGTTCATTGAGTAAAATTGCCAGGAAGGTTTTTCGGTGTGCACAACATTTTTCACATATCCCATTTACGGAAACAAGTGCATGACCTAGAACAAATCATAGTAACGGCTGCTCAGGAAGACTTAGAGACAGAAACAAATTTGGCAGTTGTTAGATGACCTTTTGAATTGCTGATCACGATGAGAAATGTTTAAGAAGGAAGGTGGTAAGGTTAGTCAAAGTTTAATGGAGTGGAGATGTAGAGGATTGCACATAGGAAATGGGTAATAGAATGAGGAAGGCATATCATGAGTTTAGAATTGATGTATAAACTGTATGTGTGTGTGTGTGTCGACATAGAGTACTAACCACTTGTGGTGTAGTCACTTATTGATACTCTTATATATATTCCATCTTATCGAATATATTTCCTTTTGAGCTATTTCCTTTTTATCTAAATTTCAAGGAAAAAATTCTTTAAGGAGGAGAGAATGTAACAACCCAGAATTTGATCACTCTAGGATATAACATTTGAATTGATTTAAATATAACATATATAAGATTTTATGATCCAAATAATATTCGATAGGTTTCGGAGATAGTATATTGCACAAAAATAGGAACTTTTGCTCAAATCGATAAAGGTGACAAAAATATGTTTTCAGTAACTAAATTTTGACGGTTAAATAAATTATTTTCATTATTTAATAAGGGTTTTTATTTTTAATAACAATATACAAGTTTATTTTCAAATTTTATTTACAAATATATATATATATATTGACAAAAACGTCAAAATATGACAAGGAAATATTTTGTTAAAAGTTGATTTTTTATCAAACAAAGGTTGTCGCAACGTTATTGCACCTTTATTTACGTATACATGTGCGCATTTTATAATATGGTAAGTAATAACAAAATGACTAAACATGGTTGCTTTTCCTAAACATGATTAGAAAATTCTAGAACTCATTAACAAATGTAAGTAAGAAAGGACAAAAAAATAATCACATCAAATCTAACCAAATCACTACTTTACTTTTATTAACCCTAAAGTGATTAGGATATAAAGTGATGATGTGATAAGGTTATGGTAAGGGTTTTAAAATATGGTTTTTTTTATGGATAAGTATGGGAATTTTGGTCATTTCAAATTATAATACTTTATTCCAAAACTTTTCTATAAATACCTATCTCCTTCTTCCTTTCATTCACACATCTTCTTATTCATGTCCAAGCTTCTCCTCTCTATTTTCATGTGTTTTAGGCTTAGCAAAATCATGGCTAAAAATAGTTTCAGAATAAGTTTAAGTGTAAATTTGTCAAAACACCTCAAAACCGCTTTAAAACTCCCCATCTCCCCTTGAAACCTATGGCCTCGCCCCTACCCCCTAGCCGTAATCACTTCCACCCTATACCCTAGTCATAAGCTCTTCCTCCCTCCCCAAGTCCAGGCTAAGCCATTTAGAGATGAGCATGCAAGGATTCGTGAGCTAAAAAGCTCGAGTAGCGAAGCTACAGCCGTTCTCCGATTGAAAACGAAAACAAATGTGAGAAACTCCTAAATATATTATATATATGTGTGTGTATGTGATGATATGGTTATATGGATAGTTTTTTATAATTTTGATCATTATGTGTTGCTTATCTCATATGGTTTTATACACAAATCATGATATACACGTCGTTATTTCACTTGGAAAACACTTTCCGAATAAATTTGAAAAGTGATATGGAATCATTAAATACCTTTAATAATGAAAAATTGATTGAAAATTTTTCGGAAATTTTTCATAAACACAAAACCTTGTTTCGACAAGTTTTGAATGAAAAACAATAAACAAGTCAAAACTAGGCACGTCGCGTAATAGTAGTTCGTGATTTCGCATTGAAATATTCAAATGAGTATATGAAATAGAATATAGCTCGGAATTCCCCAAGATAAGAATTTTACGGACTATTTAATCCATATTTTTTAAATAAAGAAAGGAAATCAAGATTTCATCTTGTAAATTTTTAAATATGTCCAAATCAAATTTCCAGAAAAATCGTGCTTTTGCAGTAAAGCGACCAAATTGTAAAATACTTTAAAATGGATATTTTTAGATGTTTATAAATATGAAATAAATTTGATAAATATATTAATATAATTTAGAAGTGATTTGAATTGTAAAATGTTGACTTTCAAATAGTAGTAAAGTTATTTTAAATTGAATAATCTTTTTAAGCACTTTTCACAGCACTTTTCTGCATCGGTTTTAATAACTTTATAAATGAAGATTTAAATTTAACAATTCCTTCCTATATTCATTTATAAATATTTTTAAATAAATAATTAAATTTTATAGTCGATCCAATAATTTGACCGCCTTATGTGTGATAGAAGGATAGAGTCTTGGCTTGAGTTTGGAAAACCAACTTCATCCTCTCCCTAGCTATCCAAACTGGCCCGTTGGAGGAGATAGTAAATTATATCTACTCGAACCGCATTTTTATTAAAAGATAATTAAAATTTTATAGAAGTTAAAAGTGTAAAAGATTCAATTTTCACAATTAATAAATTAAAATGTGGGTTGAATGGAAATAATCTTTTTATACCTGGTATTACATTTCGAGGAGTGAACTCATACTAACATGTGAATTTAAAAGGTGATTTCACCCTTATTCGACGAAGAGTACTTATTGAATAAAGAAATTGATGTTGAGTAAAATTAGAATGATTTCTTTAATCATATTTTCTTAAAAATGTTTTCTAAAAAGATTTGATAATTTTAAAAGAGAGATTTTAATGATTCCGTATATACCAAAAGGATGTTTTAAAATATATATATCTCTCAAAGATATTTGGATAAAGAGAATGAATAAATCTGATGACAATCATCTATTTATAAAACAACATTTTTATCGATGATTGGATTTCGAATAAACTGGGGTCGAGTTTGGGTGATTCCTATCCCAAAATCATTTCGAATCAATTTACGTTTCAAAGTAAAACATGTTGAAGATATGTTCATTGAAGACGAGTATATTCATGATGTATAGCTACTTGCCACTAGTCCCTTGGGTGAAACTTACTATATCATATATTTGGCAGTATTGCTCTGTTATGAAAATCTTCAATTTGCAAGGACTGCTTGCTACTAATCCTAGAGGTGATTCCCAAATAGGATGTTATAGGAGAAGTGCCTTTGGTTTGTCCTGTTTCGGGACAACTTGTACGGACGAATGTTTGACATCGCACTCCATTTCACATTGATTGATCTCTATAAAACGTATTATCTGCTCGGTGACGGAGAATGCAACTTCTCTTAGCTTAGCACCTTTCTCTGAGACCTACAAGCTCAAAGGTGATATGTTCGTAGAAATTGGTTGAGTAGTTATGGAATGACAATGTGGCATTCAAAGATGAAAGATTATGTGCTATGTGAATGTAATCGTTAGCTCAGGCCCCACACCTAGAAATGACCAAAACAAGGTAGATGCAGCAAGGCTATGTGGTTTGTAACTATTAGGATATGATCATCCCCTTTTATATATATTTTATACACGCTATAACGTTCGGGTATTAATTATTGTGGAAGTATGCTAAGAGACGTCTTTGATGGGACGGTAACAACCGGGAGATGATGTCTTTGGTACTATCTAGTTAGAGGTAGACCGGTCTTGTGTTGGTAGAGGATACGTGTGTGGTTCTTGATATATTCCTCTACATATGTACTATTGAAAAGTAGTTTCTTACCTTGTCATTTGTATGGAATCCATTCTCCAATACGAATCTTTTAAGATTTTGATTGTAGAACCTACTCTGTAACTGCTGGAATTTAATATTGTAATAATTTAGGCTAAGATTAATAAGTTTACTTGCAAATGTTTTCAAAGGAAAGTCATTAAAGATGATATCCTTGAATTTTACGTAATAACAATTTTGGTTATCATAAGGTAAAAACCATTCCATGTCTATTTGTGACGTGGTCTTATGAGACACCTTATGTTTGGAAACATTGTATTTTGAGTTCTCACACTAGTCTCATGACTGACCCGGAGTTTATTTTCTTTTCCCTTAAACTCTGGGTGCCTTATTTTTTCAAGCAACCAAGTAGTGAGGATCACCTTGGAGCATTTTGGGACCAGTTTGGGAAAGTATTTTGAAGGAGTTTCTGGAGCATGGAGTAGAAGTAGCTTATGTTGATATCTACCTATGTTATTCCACTGTGTTATGTAGCTACTAGCATTTGTATGGATAGGTCATTATAACTATCCCAACTGGATTCATACCTACTTAAACTCTGATGGAGCAATTTAGAGTTATCGCATGTACTTTTCATATGTATTATTATTTGTTGAACATGATGTGAGATTCTATTTCTGTCTTGTCTTCTATCTTTTTTTACCCCATGATAATCTACCTTCCCAGCACTTGGATTTACGGCATATGAATACCATGGATGTATCATTGTCGGTTTTCGAGGGTCGAGGAGATGGATCGTCACATTCCTGTTGTTGTATCCATTACCGGCAATCATCATTTCTTAATTATTATGCTATATGAGTATTATTTGAGTGTTATAATGATGTAGAGTAGAATACGGCGAAGTCGGGGTCGAATTGGTAGGAATAGAAAGGCGTAAGTATCGAGGCTATGCACAGCCTGCAGTAATTATGCCCTAGGCGACATCGGTCAACCAATAGGTAGACAGTTTATCCCAACCGGTGGACCGGTCTGGTTAGACCGGTGCATCGATGGACTAGTCTAGCTAGACTGGTACACCGGTGAGGGAATCATGGAGCAAAGCTCTAGGCTAGTTGTGCTTATTTTAAAAAATATTTAAAAAAAATTAATAACAATATGATTTGGAAGTAGAAAGAGGGGTTTTCCAAAAATAAAGTTATTTTGTGGAAATTCACTAGTCAACCAGTCTACTCCAACTGGTGGACTGGTTTGGTTAGACAAGGTCACCAATGGAGGAAAGCACAGAGTAAAGCTTGAGGCTAGTTGTGCTGGTTTAAAAAAATTAAAAAAAAAGTTGAATTAACGTAGGATTTGGAAAGTAAAAAGAAGGCATTTTCCAAATATGAAGTTATTTTATGGAAATTCATTTATTTCATTAAATTATATTTAATTGAAGAAATGTGGTTTAAATTTAATAGAAATTGATTTTGGGCTGTAAAATCTATTTAATTTTAGAAATTTATTAAATTATTTCTATAAAATATTACTTGGTTTTGAAAGGGTTTGTATGATTTTTGATGATGTTTTTAAATATAAATTCTATAGTTTAAAGCAATTGGATTGATTTAGAGGTCTATAAATTCATTAAAAACGTATTTAATCGTAGAAAATTAACAAATGATTTTTATAAATTAATATTTGATTATAAAAGAGCTTTCTATGATTTTAAAAATATAGATATGAGTTTTGGGAGTTATTATAAGATTTAAAATCCTTATTTTGGGTTTAAATAAATAAGAGAGATTATCTTTTATACATTTTTAACTAATAAAAAGGTTTTTGGAAGTCTTAATATATTTTCTAAGAAGAAATCTGTTTTAAATAAATCATTGGCGCATTTTATGTGATTATCACTTCTGTGTGATAAGGTATTTAATAAATTGAGTTGTAATACTAATAGGTAATATTATTTTGAAATTTTTGGTGATATTTTTCTGGTTATTCTTTAGACTTGTATCATAGAATATTAATGGATGGAGGAGTGCAGTTTATGAGCATTGAGTAAATAAGCGAGTAAAGCCAAGTGTTATAAGGCACCTAAATTGATATTTGTTCGATTAATTTTTGTGAGTAAATTTTGCTCATATTGAGTAAGTTATACGGTGTTTTATACACAAGGTGTTGTGAGATATGAGCCGCGGACTGAGAGCCATAAGTGTGTCTATTATGTGTGTATGAATACTCCTATTATTTTTCATGGAGTAAACCAGATTAGGCTAGCGCCCCTACTTGTGACCTAATCACAGGGTCGCGCTGCGAAATTTGACACATTTATGTTATATTTACTTGCATGCTATAGCTGAAAGCCACTGACCCTTGTCACCTAGCCTATTAGTCTTTTACCATTTGAGTCACTTGTAAGGTCTTGAGCATGGCATGATGTAGTCACATAAGCATGTTGGTGTAGGATGGATATTGGGACACTATGGTCGTAGAGGTAACTTAAGACTGTTGGATAGCATTGAGAGCGAGTAAGGAAGGACCCTATAGCAATGTTGAGAGCGTATCAGTCTCATTTCTAGTTATTGATGTATGATATAGACATACATTTATTCGCCTTGTGGGATCGTTGAGTATTCGGTTGCATTTCCATATGGCTATTTTTGGGGCTACAAGTCCATTCTGTAATCAACCCTATATATAGGAAAAATGGTTATCTGTGAGTTAATCTATGACATTGTTGTGTGCACGTCATATTAAGGAGTCAGAACCCATACTTATTATGTGGTTGGCTGAGTCTATTTATGGCATAGTTGTGGCTATGCCATATCTATGTTTGTCGGTTATTTTCCATGGATGTTTGTTTGTCATTTATCTATATGTTGAGTTTGAAGGACCTGGGTATGTCTACATTATGACTATTTAGGAAATAAACTTAGGCTTTGTTGTGTGCATGCCATATAGTGCTTGATGATTTCTTATGTGTTGATGATGACTAGATGTGTGTATGTTTTACCCACTTTGATATTGTACAACTCGATATGTAGCTTTTCATTACTTGTATAGAGTTGATGCTACTTATGCATGGTTCGAGATATGTTGGTATGTAAAGGTGTTCGTAAGCCATTTTGATATATATTTGTTGTACCACTATCACTATGAGATATTAACATCCACATTCCAGACATAGTCTGACACGTATGTTATTTATATAATACCCGGGTTAGTAAGAGAAATTTTAGGTTCAGGGATGAAGAGACTAGTGGCCGTTGAGCATAGATGGAGGC
The DNA here is from genome assembly GCA_030765085.1 of Allium cepa. Lineage (NCBI taxonomy): Eukaryota > Viridiplantae > Streptophyta > Magnoliopsida > Asparagales > Amaryllidaceae > Allium > Allium cepa. The sequence continues at coordinate 244,228,137 of CM060944.1, forward strand.
TAATTGTTTAGTCGGTCTATATATTGTGTATATTTTTGTGTAACCACATGTATGCATATTATGATATTGAGATGTTTATATTGGATTATACTGTGTATATTTGTGAGTTTGTGGGTCTTGACTTACTTTTGTAGACCCACTGTGTATGCTTTTTATCTCATATTATTATTGCATTTTATGACTTTGTGTTCTCGGTCATATTTTATATTATGCATTGTTCTATTCTTAAAACGTACGTGTTTATTGCTTTGTGCTGATAAAGGTACATATGGGTGAAAGATTTATGATTTAGAAATATGTACCAGCATTAATTCAAGAGAAATTCACGTGTAGTAGCCCAATATCGCATCATTCTCTATATTATCAGACAGTATTACTTAGTAATACTCTTTAGTAGTATGGGTGTGGAGGTGAGGTGTTATAGTACTTGATACCTCTTTCTTCTTTGGCTGTGAAGGTTATGTCGACTTCATTCACCTCCACCTTTAAAGCTTTCAAGGCTCGAAGCTCCATTAAATATACTTTGTTAGTGAGAGTGGGTTCCCTTTTATAATAGGCTTAGACCTCTTTATTGCTTTCGAACACATTTGGGTCATCTTATAAGGACAAGATCTCTATGTTGATTGCGACAATATTATTTCCATCTAGCTGCTACGGCGGGTGGGGCACTTATCGCTCAGCCATTTGACTAACCCTTTGCTTGACATATTGGAAAAGTATACCTTCATGTATCCAACACTATATCTCATCATTTAGGTGATGGAACTCATTGGTGGTGTGACCACTTAGTTAGTGAAACTCGTAGTATTTCTCATTCTTATGGATCCGCCTTGCATTCTAAGCTGGTGGAAGGAGATTTATGGTACTAGGGAGCGGTTTGTTGTACCGAGATATATGGTTTTCATGTCACAACTTAAAGAGGCATAGTTTGTGTACCTATCTATAAACTAGAGGCCATCCACGGAGCAATTTTTGTTGTGCTCTTGACGACCATTTCTTTTGTGGTTGCTTTCAATATGTGAGTTGCACTTGTCTCCTCACCTGTCCTCCTCGTCGCTATCGGATGGGTCGGTTTCTTCCACTGCATAATGCCAACGACACTTTAAAAGGGGTCAATAAAAATGAGGCCAGTTATTTCTATATTTCTTTCCACATTTTGGAGTAGTGCCTCACCTAGAGCAAAGGGTGACCACCAAGTTGTCCTTATATACTCCCAGATGTGTGCAGACTTCTTTTAAAAGAAGTTGACATAGGAGCAAAGCAACTCAAGTTGGCCTTATCTAGTTGGCCATCATTGTTCGCATTCGAGAAGTAAAGAAGCGAATCATAAAATCAGTGCAAAAGTAACCCCAAGAGTTGATGGTGCCTACTTGTAGGTGTAGGAACCAGTGGTAGGCTAGTTTGGTTAAGGTAGAAGCATTTGACATTGATAGAGAGTTGGTCGGCTCTACTAATTGAATTGAAGGTCGTGATATGATAGGATGAGTCGGTGCTTTCATCATACTTTCAAAGTAAGGAAAATCATACCTTCAATGAATTTACATGTGAAGTATCTCCTTGAGAATGGTTCACCATTCTCGTCGTCGGTGAAAACCTCGCAACCTTCGTTTTAGGTTTGGATCCTGTGCATCTATTATCTGAGCAATGTAGTCTCTTCTCTAAGGCTGGTGTCCTCCCATTATGGGTGATGCAAAGATCTTGCTCAGGAAGGGGTCCTTCTATTCCTTGTGGGGGGACGGAGACCATTAACATCGGTAAGGGAAAGGTGAGAGGCAACGACAAGCAAGGACAGACGATCTTCTGTTTTTTATTCAAAGAAGAAGAACCAGAGTAGTTACCGTGTCCATTGTGGTAGCAAGACATTGGAACTTCCTACCGATACTGGGATTGAACTAAGAACTCCTTGGGCTTATTATCCCCTTCTCACCCTTCAACAACAAATGGTCGTAATGAAAATCATGCTCCTCATCAGTTTCCTTAAGTCGTTTAAAGGATGATTGTCTTTTAGGAGAAGTAGAGAGATGAGCTATGTTAGCCTTAAGTAGTGGGACTGGCTTTGGGACAAGACTATCGTGAGCAAAGTCATGAGTAGGAAGAGCTGTGCAACCTTGTCCCATGTAGGAACAACCCCAATAAGGGTTTCAAGTATGACCTCACCCTTAGCGTTGTGCACTGATGTTGAAAGTGGTGGAGTCGTAGGCGAAAGAGGAATCTACCCATAGCAGCTAGGAATCTCTAGCCATAGTCGACGATTCTACGGTCTTCTACATGGTCATAGGTTCATTCAAATCATGGACTATTCGCCCACGATTTCACTAACCAAGATGAACCACATGTTATTGCTCATGTTTGGGATGGGATAGCGGCATTAGTCCTAGTGCCACCATTGACGTTGTGGCCATTCGTGTTGTTGAACTTAGCATCACCTTTACCAGGTTGCATGATGAACATTCTTTTAGAGGAGAATAGTTTTTTGAAGAGAAGAAAGTGATGAAAGTTGAGAGCTTTAAGGAGAAGGCCCTCTTTCTAGCGTCAAAATATTAACTATATTCATAGCCAACCTTAGAATGATAATTATTGGGGTTTCTTAATGAAGGTAATTCACTAAAATCATTGTTTAAAATGTAAAGTGAAGAATGATCAAGGATAAAATGTAGTGCAAGTAAAGTAAATGACATAAGATGTAGAGTGGTTCTATCTGAAAGAGATCTACGTCCATTGTGGCTTTATCTTTTATTGCTTGAATTTTTTACTACAAGAGGAATTATAGTGGCTATTACGAGAACAAAAATTAGCGGTGATATCTCTTAAACATCGAAGATTTGATCCTTATACAAGTGCATGAAATCCTCTATTTATAGCTGTAGAGGTCATGCTTTGAAGGGCTAAGATTGATGCCTGAGGAGATAAGTTTCGTTGGAGTAGTTGATTGCGATTTGAGGTCAAAATGCAACAAGCTTAGATTTCACATAGATGGAGTGGTCAAATGCATGCTAGATAGTGATTTGTATTATGGCATGCTTGTGTTAGAAGTGTAATATGGCATAAGTAGCTATTATTATACCATGAAACTTTTGTTAGGTAGGTAGTGAAGTACAAAAAGTGATTATGGCACAATGACGCTTTTATTAGATGAACTATGCCATTATGGTACTTTTGTCAAGGGAACATTACAGGGTCATCAAGCTTTTATTATAGGTCTATTTAGGCAAAAAAACTAAGCGGGCAAAGATGTTGGTCAGTGAGGAGGCTTAACGAGCCGAGAGATGTACAGGCAAGACCCATGGGTGGATAAGTAGGTCCATAAGTTGGCATTATCTTGCATGACTTGGTCACTGGATGAGGTAAGGAGGAGTATGGAGGTTGATCGAGAGATGAAAACCATGAGGCTTGAGGCATACCATTCTTCTATAAAAAATGACAAACAAAGTTCTAGGCAAGGACAATGTGGTGAATAGGCTTTGAAAGTGAGGACATATTAGACGGATATGTTGTTGGGTCGAATGAAATCCTAATCGACTTTTGTTATGTGTCCCCTTGCTATTAGGCTTTGGTTCTATTTATAACTTCATGAGTAAAAGGAGCAAAAATAACCCTTTAATAATGCGTGATATCTTTATGAGGGTTTTGAGTGAGAATAAAGCTTATAAATTTGCTCTGAATGTGATTTTGTTTAAAAGGTATATGATTCTCCTAAAGCTTTACAATGTACGTTATGTGCCTCTGTTTTAATCGAAGTCATTCTCCCTATGAATTAACACCTTGTTCATGTCATAGCCATCTTATTCTTTCTATAGGTACATGGGTAGCTTTTACCTGGTATGGTGCATGTAAATATTTACCTAACCTCCTTTCCTAGTTCCATCCACCTAAAGCACCAAACATGTACTCCCCTCTCTAATGGATGTCGCATTTTAAACGTGGTCACACAAGAATCTAACCCTAAGTCCTTGATCACATATTTGAGAAATAATTCTCCCCTAATCAATATGATCGCACGTCTGAACTAAAAATTTCTTTTACAAGGAGATTAATTACATATTTGACTATATAATTATATATTTCAACTCATAGATACTCGCTCAAAGGTATACTAATCATATGAAAACACAAAGTGCTATAGTGCATATGCATGCATGGTGTGAACCAGTGGTATGATGTAGAGTAGGGTCATAAAAAATCACAAGTTCAAGAAACCATTCAATTTAAAAACTCATCATCCAAATTATGTCTTAGTATAACAGTTGTATTACCTTTGTGTCAACCTTTTTGCATAAAGAAAACTTCACAAAATGTTTAAAGCCTTTAACCTAAAAAATTTGATGTACGTATAAAGTCACGAGTTCAAATACCAATCTTACAAAAATATCTCCTTATTCATTATCAAAAAAAATGATATACATGTAAGGCGACAATTTCGGATTCTGATCGTTGCAATTATCAATTTATCTTTTGTTTAGAATACTAATACATATATAAAGCCATTGACTTGAAACACAATACTGACGAGAACCATATATCTTCATTTTTAATGCTTCCAGTTTGTTAGGTTGTATTACAAATACTAGTAGATAAATCGTTTAAAATATTTACGCTTCAACGTTTTATTTATTCATACCTCTGTTATTCCACTTACTTAATTCTCTATGTTCATGAACATTAAATCTTTTGTTGAAAACTATTTATGGTTAAATGATTTTCTCAACTTTCATTTTTTTTAACAAAAATGAATTATCCAGTGGTAGTTCTAGCAGGTGACACACTATTTTGGTGTTGTAAACTTTATTTTTAAAATGTCTTTATTCTTTTAAGTTTGAACTAAAAAAATCAATGTACACAACTTGATAAAATTACCCATTTACTTATTGTCAAAAAAAGCTAATACGTAAGATCATGGTTTGGTTCCCAGTTCTAATAGTGCCGCTATACATTGACTACACAAATTGACATACATATAAGGTCACGTGTTCGAATTCCAAACTTCAAAAAAATTCTACTTATTTTTTATCAAATAAGTTGGTATGTTAATAGTCATTGACTAGAGTATTATTTTAGATAAAAATGGCACTTTATTCAAGTAGAGCACTAATTTTGACATTTCATGGGTTCACACTCATGATCTCTAATACCTCTAGACCGTCATACCATTTGGCACTTGATTTAGTGGCCATGGACTAGAGTATTAATCCGTATTTTCTTGTTTTTATAGCATTTAAGTTTACTCTTTATATTACCAATATCATTAGATATCTCTTCTAGCATGTATACTCTTCAAGGTTCTATTCTAGGTTCATAAATTTATTATTCAACTTTTTAAGCTCTAAGTCTCCTAAATACCGACTCTTTAATTGGAAACTATTGTAACTAACTGTATCTCCAAATATATTTTTAAAATCAAATTTAAAGTGTTATGTATGCTTTATTTTATTTTAATACTTCAAAGTATATATTTTTCTTGTATCGTTGTAGCATTGGTTTAGACAAATAATTAATGAAACATTTGATTTTTAGAATCTGAAATTTGTCTATTAAAATCTGTTTGTTTCTTCTTTAGCCCTTAAATTTTATAAATTTTAGTTTAATTGTACATTTCTCAGATATTGAACTTGAGTAATTTTAAAAATATTTATGTATATACATATGCGTTCACATTGTAAATTCAAATAATATAGTATTATCAATTTTAACTATTATTTTTATTATTTATCTCAATATACAATATTTAAAATATTAATGATTTCTCTAAATTTAATGAAATCTTTCTGTAAATTTTTATGCATTTCAAATTCAAAAGTGATTCCGAGGCTTCGCTTGGAAGTTTAGTTCTATTGCTTATGAGGTTTTTTGAAAGTACCAAATGAGAGCTTTATATTTTAATAGGTTATTGCAATTGATTTTATAAGATATAAAACTATGGTTGAGATTTTTTTCATGTATTGTGAATACTATTGTCCAGCATTTGAACCAAATGACTTCTTGATAGATCTAGACTTCTAGATGATGAAGAAATGGATCAAGAATCTAAGGATTTGTTTGGAATAATGGAACGACAGAGAACAAGGAGCTAGAGCAAAAATGATGCAATTTTAATATGGTTGGTAGTGATATGATTGTGATCAGGACCGACATGATTTGATGGAGGAACCAATTATGAGCAAGTAGACGAGCTACTCCAATACTTTGCAAAAAGGGACAAGTCTTACGTAGGACAAATCCTATCATTACCGACATGATTTGTAGGGGCAGTTTTGACAATGAAGCTTGGTAACTCGAAGACTTGAACAGGTATAAAGGAAAAGTAGAATACCTCCAAGCAAATATAGTCAGTACCGACATGACTGTAATCAATACTGGGATGATATTCATTACGAAATTTCCTCTTTCTTCCTTCTTGATAACATGGATTAGAGTTCTTACTTAGTCTTTTGCAAGCTAGAGACTCTGGTAGATGGATTCTCCTATAATTATCAGTGTTATCGCAACATAGAAAGGTCTTTTGGCCCTTTTGGGATCCTTATTCTCTTCCCTAATCTAACTTTTCCACGAAGTGCTATCAAACATGGATTTACTTTGTTTTCTATACTTGAAACATTGTAACTTGTTTGTATCATGCAAAAACTTTGAAATAAAATTAAAGTGGACGTAGGCAGTGGTTTGAGGCCAAACCACTATAAAATATCGTGTGTTCAAGCTATTTCATTTCGATTTTGCTTTTTTATTTTGATTCATCTAGTTGTTGTGTCAATTTTTAGCCCAACAGTTTTAGTGTTTTTGCTTAGAAATGAGATTTTCAACTTTACATTTTGCTTAGAACTTTAGATATGAACCATCCATAAGGTAGATTTAAGAGTATTTGTTGTAGGTCTTAAATTATTTAGATTTGGAAGATGAATCTACATCATATCTCAAAGAAATGGCCCCTAGGAAAGCTCCTTCTAAGTCTGAAGTTGTTGTCAAAGGTAGGAAAAAGCCTTTAAACATAATGATGAGACTATTCAACTTTTGAATGCTTTGTCAGGACCTTCATCCCCACGTAATATGGTGACAACGGTAGTGTCGGACACGATGATGGTTAATATGAAAAGGAGGATATTAGAGAGTCTGAATGATATCTTGGAAAGGATGAAGAATAATTTTTCCATGATGTACCAGCAACCTCAGAGGTATAGGGGAAGCCATAAGGATTCATCATGTTCAGATTCTGAGGAAGAAAGTTCATCTTCATCCGATCGGAATCGAAGAGATGGCATGTAAAAATCAAAGAGGAAGGCTATTGGAGAATCAAAGAAGAAAAGTGCAAGAGATGGTGGAATTTTGGAGCTTGGCAATCATGTTGGTATTAACCATAATTAGGTGGGTACCGAGTTGATTCGAAATACTTGAGATGGAAGATCCAAGAATTAGTGAAACTATCTAACAATGAAGAGGATCTACATGATGCTGGCAATAAATTATGATAATATGTTAATGCCTATACTACTGATGTTCAGACAAATGTCATAAAACCAGTAAGGCGTTAGACAGGGACTTGATGAATGGCTCTCCTAGAAATAGGGAAGCCTAGGTGTCATGCAACAAACATAGAGCGTTTTTAGAGTCAGGAAATCAAGGTTGTTCCTGATGCTCATTTTCCAATTGTCCATAGCAGCGAGGAGTACATCGTTGATATGGTGCAAAGGTGGCTGAATGAAAATCAGCATAGAAGCAATGATGAGTGGGGTTCACCGCCTACATGGGCCCTATTCATCGATAAAATTCTACAGGAGAGTTATCCAAAAAATATGGTAATGCCAACTATGTCATTTTATAATGGAACTACTACTCTAAGGCAGCATCTGTTAAAGTACAGATGGCATATGGATAGTGCTCATGCTACACATGGTGTGATATTTAGGTGCTTTCCTATATTCTAAGAAGAAGATACTACGAAGTAGTTCACTCAGCCGACACCAAAGTTCCATATCATCCTTTGATTAGTTAGCGAAGAAGTTCATTGAACAGTTCTAGGTCCACACTATATGACCTAAAGATGCGATGTCATTATCGAATCTTCATCAAAGTTCTGAAAAGACTCTGAAAATTTTAAACGAGATTTAAGGCACAAGTAACAAAAGTGAGCAATCCTAGAGAGGAGATTGTTATGATAGCATTGATTGGGGGGTTCATCCCAAAACTGATTTTGGTAGTGGTTAAAGAGAAAACAATAGACTACCATGGAGGAGTTTTATTGAAAGGCATCCCAATTTCTACGCTTGAAAGAGGAAGATTTGGCTGCCAAATTAGCTGCCGATGGTCAAGCGGGACTGAGTACTTTAATAAAAGGAATGTTGCTATCAAGCAGACTGGTGATAGTGCTAGAAATGTTACAATAAATGTTAGGAATAATAATAATGCAAAAAGAAAGAACCAAGGCGCTGGTAGGAAGAATCAGGACACCAAGAAACACAAAAGTTGTACCAGACCTGGAGATTACACTCCACTAAACGAACCTGCTGAAAACATTTACCTTGCCATGCAAGTTACTGAAAATTATAAGAAGCCATCTCTAAGATAGGCCACTAAATAGGAAAGACGCTCGGGGAAGTATTTTCGCTTTCATGAGACCCATGGAAACAATACCAATAAGTGTAGGCACTTGAGAGATGTGACCGAGGATTTGATTTGAAAGAAAAGGCTGCAACAGTAGGGGAGGAAGATGTAAGTAATGAGAAAAAGAAAGATAAACTTCAATGGAAGATCGCCCAAAGAGATCAGGTTAGGTCTAATGAAGAAGTATCAAGGTAGCCTAAGAGGCATATATTGATCAATACTATATCCGGAGGACCTCATCCAGTAGAGAAATGTTAGAATGAGATAGAAAGATACGACAGTTTATTGAGGCATGTGCCTCAAGAAACATGCTTCACCATAGAGGATGGGACTTTAGCGAAGCAGTAGAGGACGATAAATGATGACATCATTTTCAAAAATAGAGCAACAGATGGAATGGAAGCGACGTTGACCCTGTGGTGATGTCTACCATTGTTGGGCCTACAACAATGCAATGATTTCTACTTGATTGTGGGAGCATGGTTAATATCCTATTCAAAAATACCTTTGATCAAATGCGAATAAACATGAATGATCTAAAGCCTTGTAAATTTCATATTCAGGGATTCACTAAAGAGACTAAGGAGCAGGTTGGTTGCATTGATTTTCCTACAGAATTGGGTGATGGGGACCGCAAGATGGTGCGGGTTCAGACCTTTGTTGTGGTCGGCGAATATTCGGTCTATAATGCTTTCTTGGGACGATCGGCCTAGACCATTTTTAGGATAATGCTTTCTCCATGGTGTTTGATGATGATATTATCCATTAAGAACAAAGTAGGGGCTATTTAAGGCGACCAAAATATTGGTTGAGAATGTTATGCCATAGAGCTCAAAGAGGCAAAACAACATGCAAAAGAAATTAATGTAGAGAAGTCTCTCTACATCAAGACATCTAATGTATAGCAACTATCGCCCAAGCCGTGGCTCGAGTCCCATAGCAAGTTTTACAAGCCTATAGATCCATGAAAAGAGCCAAAGGATGCGAGGGAAGCGTCAGTGGAGCTGACGATCAACATCCTAATCAATGATGATGATCCTACGTGGGTTCTCAAGATTGGAACTCGACTTGACATAAAGGTTAAAAAGGAGTTGGTAGGGTATCTCCAAGCAAATCTGCAAGTGCTTATTTGGATTCATTCCAATATGTGTGGAATTTCATCGGAGTTAGCATGCAGTGTACTGGATGTGGACCCAATATACCTACTTATGAAGCAAAAAAATGTAGTATGGATCTGAAGCAATCCAATGAGCTAAAAGAAAATAACAAGTGAAAGTAAAATGACTTTTTTTGCAAAGTTTTGTACCCAAAATAGGTGTTAGATACTGTGTTGGTAAAAAAAGAAAAATCGAAAGTGATGGACCTGTGTTAACTATTTAAACCCAGATAAGGCATGCCTAATGGATAGCTTCCCGTTGCCAAGGATCGACCAACTTGTAGATTGAATAGCTAACCATGAATTGCTATTGTTTATTGATGCATACTCCGGCTATAATAAGATAGCAATATACGTTCCAGATTAGAAGCATATAAGTTTAATCGTTGATTTGGGATTGTGTTGTTACTAAGTGATTCCATTTGGTTTGAAGAATGCAGAGCTATTACCAGCGACTGGTGAATAAGATGTTCAAAGATCTAGTTGGATTGAAAATAGAGGTCCAAGTGGATTGTATGCTTGTGAAGTCATAGCGATCGATGAATCACGTAGATGACCTCTTGAACATGTTCGATATGGTTTGGAAATATAGGATGAAGCTCAATCCATCGAAATATTCTTTCGAAGTTGAATCGGGTAAGTTCTTTATGATGTCCTGGGATTTTTGGACAATATTTATTTAATAATCTTTGTTAATAAGTATTTCAATTGATTTAATAATTATCTTTTACAAATATTAAATTGGTAAATTTTATCTTTTTAAGCTAATAAAATTAGTTTTCTATTTATAATGTATAAATGTTGATATATATTAAATAGGAAGTCTTTGGTTTTAATTAAATAAAATATATGTTTTCAAATTGTAATATATATGAATGTATATATTGTGATTTGAAATTATGTTTTAAATTTTAATATAATAATAATTTTCAAAACTAATATTAAAAATGTTTTCTATTTAAAATGTATATATATTGTAATTGGAAAATTTGTTTTAAAATTCAATGTAAAAAATTTCAAGGCTAATATTAGAATGTTTCTATTTATAATGTGTGTGTATATATATATATATATTTCTGTATATATTGTAAATAGAAAGGTTTTGGTTTAAATTTAATAAAAGTTCTTTCAAATTTTAATATATATATATATATATATATATATATATATTGTAATTGGGAAGTTATAATTTAATATAATACTTTTTCAAAAGCTATTTGAAATTTAAACTTTATATTTCTTAACAACCAAGATAATATCAATAAATGTTTATTTATTTAATATATTTTACCTTAAGATAAGATTTAATTAAAGGTTTATTTCTTTTATTTTAATATTCTTTCTTTTTAATTTTAACTTGCATTAATATAATTTGAATATATATAAATATAACCTTAATATATTAATATAAAACATAGGAATTAATATTTAAAACAAGTCTAAACACTTGTCAATTAAGGAATTAACGAATAATACATTTGTCAAATTTAAGTAACAAGTGGCAACCTTTCCTTTTAAAAACTAATTTTTTTATTTATAAAAGATTTAGAGAAATTAGGCTACTCTTATTTTTAGCTCAAAACTTTATCAACTTTCACTTCATCTTTCTTTCTACAAGAATAAATACAAACTTGAAACTAAAACCTGGAAATCAAAATTCAAAGTAAAACAATTATCAAAAGCTTCACCTGTTTCAAGTTCAAGATGCAACAGCTTACAAATCTTCAACAACCTGAAATCATGCAAAACATAATGAAGATCAACCCAACTAGATTCAAATTCAACATCAGATTTCAACAATTCGGACTCAAATGCAATTAAAAACAAGGAAACAGTTCCCTATTTTAAATTTCCTGGTGAATAAATATCTATTATTAAAAACAATTTTAAAATCTGTTATAATGCTCAAATTTTTGTGATGAATTTTTGTAGAATATAGTTTGCATATGTTTATACATGTGAATCTATGTGTGTATGAATGAAATGCCTATACAAAGTATATGTGTATGAATATATGTTCTCTTTTCATATCCAAGCTTTAAATTTCATAGAAAAAAAATTCATATCTTCCCATACATCTGATTGTAGGCTAGGATTTGAAAATAGAAAATGATTGTAAGTATATAAGCTTAATTTTAAAAATAGTTTCGTAGATATATATGGATTGTTTATTTCTAAAATAGAAAATGTCAGGTATGATCAAAAAATTTGCCCAAAATAAATTGTATGGAATTTATGAATCAATTCTATAACCTTATTCGAGTTTGAAATTTATGAATTTAGGTATAGAAAGAATGATTTTTAGTTTAGAAATTTTCGAGATATTATGGATTGATCGGTTATGACATTTTTGTCGACTGTTGTTGAACGGCGACGAATTGTACGACGAGATTTGGACTGGAGATAGCCGGGGTGTTGACGAACTTAGGAAAATTGGCGAGGCGATTTATCAAAGGTCGGGGTGGTCTGTGGTCGACGAAGTAGGGTTTTGAGTGTTGTTTTTGTTGATTTGAAAGTCGAGGTGATCTCGACGACAATGGTGCTTCGGGATCGATCGCGAGGGTTGCGATCGTGACGTAGTGATGTGAAGCTGCTCTGGTAGGAGTGCGATGGGTTCCAGTCGACGAGATCGACGTCGGCGAGAAGATTTGGTCGATCATGTTTAGTTCCAGTTGGATGAGGTTGTCGATTTTCGAATGGTTGTGGAAATTATGGATCTGGGTCGTCGAGGAGGATGACGAGGTAGTTGTCGACTTGTTGAAAGCCGGAATGTTGGTCGGAGTCGCGTTGCTCGACCATGCACGTGCATGGTGCACCACTGTGTATCTGCCTATGTTTTGTTTTGGGAAGAAATAGGAATCTTGGCTTTGTCTCGAGACGTTTTCGAGTTTGTCTCGGAGCTTTAGGGGAAGCATGTGGCTCGGGTAGGTGATCGGGGTGTCGATCTTGTGGCTCGGGTTGTCTGTTGAAGTTTTCCAGGCTTTTATAATTTAATGAATTAACATAAATAGTTTTCAAAAAAAAAGTATAACGATAGTACAAAGTTTAAAGTAAATCAAGAACAAGTTTCTAAGTTAAATATTATTTAGGTTCCAAAGCAAAGCATTTAAAATAAGTTTTTAAAAGGATATTTTGAAATGAATATTTAACCAAGTTTTTAAATATGTTTAAGATAAATAAGTTTTGAATGGGAAGATTAGTTTCAAAGATAGAGTATTTATTTTTCAAAGATTTTAAATGTCAAATTTTAATGTTTAAATTGTTTTGTTTAAAAGTAAATTATATAATATTGATTTCAAAATGGTTTCTTATGAAGCTTAATGATAGAAATAGTTATTTAATGTAAATAAAGGATTTATCTTTAATTAGTAAAGGTTATGATAAATTAATAAGAATTAATTGGTAAAAAAAATTAAAAGTTAATTACTTATTGCAATTAAGAATAATTACTTAATAAAGTAATTAGTGGATAGTTAATGAATGAAAGAATCATAACTAGTGATTAAGTGATAATTGATTAATTAATGTAATTAATTTAAGTTGATTAATTAGTTATTTAATTAAAGATAATCACTTAATGTAATTGATTAAGTATAATCACTTAGTGAATTAATTAGAGGATCATTTATTGATAAGAGTAATTGAAAGATAACTAATGTGAATGCTTAAGGCTAATTAATCTATATGGTTAATTACTCAATATAATTAGAGAAAAATTAATCAAGGATGATTAATTAAGATGGATAATTAAAATATAATTAATTAAATTTATGTGATTAATTTAAGTTAATTAACTAGATTAATTAATTAAAGAAAATCGCTTAATGGTTGATTAAGTATAATTACTTAATGTAATTACTAAGTGTAATTACTTAGTGTAAGTAATTAATGGGTAATTACTGGATGTAATTAATAAAAGAGGAATTGCTTAATGGAAAGTAATTAAAGGATAATTACTTCGTGGAAGTAATTAGGGATTAATTACTTAGTGTAATTAATTAAAGAGTTAATTAATATAATTAATTAAGGAGTTAATTAATTAACATAAGTAATTAAGGATAGCTAGTTACTGAATATGATTAATCAAGATTGATTAATAAATGTGATTAATTAGAGATTAATTATTAAGTTAATTAGAAGAATAATTAATTAATAAAGTAATTAGAGGATCACTGATTAATGTAATTAATGGAAATAATTAAGGGTTGATTAGTGTGATTAATTAAAGGATAATTAAGCAATATAAGTGATTATAGGATAATTAATTAATGTAATTGGTTAAGGGTCAATGTAATTAATTATAGTTAATTAATTAATAGCAATCAAAGGTTAATTAATATGATTGATTAAAGGATAATTAATTTGTGTAATTAATTTAAGGGTTAATTACTTAATGTAATTAAAGGGTAATTAATCAAGGATGATTAATTAAGATGAACATTAATTAATTGGGTTGTAATTAATTAATGTTAAATAAGCAGGATTTAAAAGTAATTAGGTAGTTAATTTAATTCATTGATGGATAATTAAATTAATTAGGGATAGTATGGTTGATTTATCATGCTTATGGATGATCGAATGATATTAAATGCCCTGGATTATGTGGTATCTCTGATATGTGATTTGTGTTGACATGAGATGCTTTGGTTGAATTATGATAATGTGGATTATCTATTTGTGATAATGTGAATTATCTATGTGTGTGAATATAGATAATAAATTGAATTGTTTAAACCTTAAACAACTTGACTTTTAAGAAACGTTTGGATTTTGATTAGACCGAGATCGGATATTAAATTTGATTTTCCGAAACCACATCGATCACAGTTAAACGATAGGTCGTGAAATCTCAAAGTGAAGATCGAGATGGAGTTTCAAAGTGCAAGGGCTATGGTCGTTAACTCTGAGTGTGATTCCAAAATGAGTGTAACGAGATAGTGCCTTCGGTTTCGTTCGAACCCGGAATGAACTTGTATGGATGAATGCTATCAGACCATCGTCAATGGAGGACGATGAGCATTCCAAGATGTGTTCTATAAAGTTAATCGTAGACTCAAGCCTCATCAACCGGGAATGGCTAAAACAAGGGAGGTGCAGCAAGGCTAAGTGAGTCACGCTCAAGTAGGACGAGATTTTCCCCTGTCTAGAGGTCCCTTTTTATTCGGCTTAGTGGGCAGTTGATTCGCGATAACTGCTGGGGTTGTCTTGTTTGGGACTATCCACAAAGGGATGGTTCTGACCTTATGTTGCAGGGGATCGGGAGGGATCCTCGGTACGGTGATCTAGGCCCCGTACTGTGATGGGCGGTGCCCCAGTAGCCCTGCCATTATATGGAATCCAATCTCCAATAAGTGATCTCGGATTTGATTGTGTAACCCAATTTATGGCTAATATGCTGGAATTTAGTTATGTAACAATTTCAGCTATATGAATATTTATTTGAGAACCCTAGACCCTATTATAAGATAAACAGATTTCCTATCAAATGTTTTGGTTATCGTAAGGTAAATTTTTTTACGTGTTTATGTACAGGAAGTCTTATGAGATACCCTTTGTTTTTTAAAGTTAAACAACTTTAACCTGTTACTCACACTAGACCCATGTCCGACCCGGAGTTTATTTTCTATTTTGTTAAACTCTTGGGTACTCAAATTTTTATGAGCAGCCAAGGGATTCGGGTTTGCTTTGATGAATTCTGGAGGAAATTTGGAGCAGGAGGCTTCAGTATGTAGATATACAATGGTTCCGCTGTGTCTGTATCTCTGTGATGTTTTGAGTTGTATGATAGACAGGTGTTTATAACTGTCCAATTTGTGATGTATAAGCTGTGTAACCTTGATGTATATGAGACTATGTAAAATATTATGTGATGTAATATATTTTATTCGTTCCACTATGAGATTCTGATATTGTTGAGTTTCTTCTTCTCTATTTTTTTCTCGTTTTTATCCCTTTCTTTCTTAATAATGATACGTATTTCTGTGGAGTGAAAGATGGGTCGTTACAGTTGGTATCAGAGCTCTAGGTTGAGTGAGTACCTAGGCTTTGAAGTGAATCTTTCTTGAGAGAGCATACTTGTATTTATATATATATATATATATATATATATATACACACACACACCTTTAACTATCTATTTGTTGGGTTGCCTGCTCGGGTTTTCCAATATGAGTCCTAGTTATAGTAGGGGTAGTGGTGTGTGTAGCATAACTACCACTAATGGAAGAGGTCCGAGTGTTAAGGTTGGAAGTGTATTTGCTGAAGCTGTAGACCCAATATCGCCTCAAGAGAGCTTTGCATCATTGTGTTAGGATTTCACCAATCTCTGAAGGAAACCTTTTAAAGGTTCGGATTCCATCTTTGAAGTGCAAGTTTGGTTGCGCTCATGTGAGCGGATTTTCTAGAATTTGGATCTGTTGGATGTGCAGAAGTAAGTGATGGCATCTTGGCAACTTCAAGAAGGTGCAGCTGCATAGTGGGATGCAGTATTCATGGATGTTCTCGAAGGAGATTTCCTTGGAGAAAATTTAAGGAAGTATGTGAGGAGCAGTTTTTACCTACCGCAGGGAAGACTCGACTGCATAAGGATTTTCTGGATCTCAGGCAAGGGAGTTGGTCTGTATCAGAGATGAGTCTAAGTTCAACAGGGTATTTGTGTTCGGTTTGAGGCTCGAGTTTCTTGAGGATATGCCTACCCATCTCAAGGCTCTATGTGGGATTGGATGTTATGGCTTTGAGGATCGGGGAGCTTATAGATAAGGAAACCTTTGGCATATGTGGCAGCAGCGCAACTCGGAGGTATTTTGTGTACCAGCAGGAAGATCTTTTGGCTTGGCAGTAGAGGTGGAATCCAGAAGCAGCAAAGTAGACCCATTTATTCGATGGATTGGCTAGATAAGCATATGTTGTTCTGATTTGTGAAGAGAGAATAGTATTTTGGGAAATTGATCTGGGTAGATTGCAAAAGTGACTTGCGATAGTTGAGCGTTCTTTTGAGTAATCTTTTGCATAGGATTGAGGCACCTCTAGAGCATATAGGAGCTATAGAAGTGATCAGAGATTTTTCGCATGTCTTTAGGGAAGTCAGAGGTTGGCCTTAGCATTGGGAGATTGAGTTTTCATATCGACTTGGTTCCCAGAGCTATACCGGTGGTTCAGCCTAGTAGAAGGATGGCTCTCAGAGAGAGGATTTGGTGAAGCAGCTCAAGACTTCTTAGTATTTCTGTGTTTTCTCTTTCGGGGATCTGATGAACCGTATTTTCCGGGATATGTTGATCAAGTCTGTATTTTTGTTCATCGATAGCATTCTCATCATCTCCAGATCAAAGATGCACAACGGAAGAAAAGTAGCAGCTGTTCTAGAGTAGAAGAAACCGAAAGTCTCCAGTTTTTTTGGATCTAAGTGTTACTACAGGAAATTCAAGTAGACTCCAAAGTGTGAAGAAGTTCTTCAGGATCAGAAGTCAGAGTTGATAAGTGCACCTGTGTTGGCTATATCCGGATAGGTGAAGTAGGTTCGAAGTCTTCTGATGTTGTGAAGCGGAGATTATGTTTTGGATTTCAGTCGGATCTTGGGAAGACCATCTTGTTAAGTAGGATCCGGAGATTGGTTTGTTTTTGGTCCAGTTTGTTTCGAGAAGCATCTCTAAAGGTTGAGATGATCAAGAAAGGATGAGGCAGCCTAGGATCGTCTGATAAGTTATGTGGATAAGAGACGAAAGAATTTGGAATTCAAAGTTGAAACTTTGTTTTTGGTTAAGGTTTCTCCGATCAAGGGAATAATAAAATTTGGTAAGACTGGAAAGCTAGCTCTGAGGTATATTGGATCTTTCTGTGTTCTTGTAAGGATAAATGTTTTAGCCTTCAGGATTGAATTGCCGATCCGGATGGCTAGGATTCGTAATGTATTTCACATATCTCCGAGAGAGTACGTTTATGATCCATCACTGGTTGTAGAACTAGTAGTACGGGAAGGATTTGGAAGTCGAGTCGGACTTGTCTGTGGTCTGACAGCCTGTTCAGATTATAGATCTAGATGAGTAGGAGCTAGTAGTGTAGTTTGTTTAGGTTCAGTAGAGAGAGTATCCCAGTGATTTGTATCTGGGAAACTCTAGATAGTGTTAGAAAGGTCTATCATGAATTGTGTCAGGATAGTTAGATTTGTTTGTTAGAATAAATTGGTTGTTATGGTTATTAGTATCTGGCTGATATGTATGTTTGCTGATTGAACATAAAAACCTTAGATAGATTATTAAATTGTCTTTGCTTTTAAATTTCGAGGACGAAATTATTTTAAAGGGGACGGAATGTGATGTCCCGGGATTTTAGGCAATATTTATTTAATATTCTTTGTTAATAAGTATTTAAATTGATTTAATAATCCTCTTTTATAAATATTAAATTGGTAAATTTTATCTTTTTAAGCTAATAAAATTTGTTTTCTATTTATAATATATAAATATTGGTATATTTTAAATAGGAAGTCTTTGGTTTTAATTAAATTAAATATATGTTTTCAAATTGTAATATATATGAATGTATATATTGTGATTTGAAATTATGTTTTAATATTTAATATAATAGTAATTTTCAAAACTAATATTAAAAATGTTTTCTATTTAAAATGTATATAGATATTATAATTGGAAAATTTGTTTTAAAATTCAATGTAAAAATTTTCAAGGCTAATATTAGAATGTTTCTCTTTATAATGTGTATATATATATATATATTTGAATATATTGTAAATAGAAAGGTTTTGGCTTGAGTTTAATAAAAGTGCTTTCAAATTTATATATATATATATATATATATATTGTAATTGGGAAGTTATAATTTAATATAATACTTTTTCAAAAGCTATTTGAAATTTAGAATTTATATTTCTTAACAACCAAGATAATATCAATAAATGTTTATTTATTTAAAAATATATTTTATTTTAATATAAGATCTAATTAAAGGTTTATTTCTTTTATTTTAATATTCTTTCTTTTTAATTTTAACTTGCATTAATATAATTTGAATATATATAAATATAACCTTAATATATTAATATAAAACATAGGAATTAATATTTAAAACAAGTCTAAGCACTTGTCAATTAAGGAATTAACGAAGAATACATTTGTCAAATTTGAGTAACAAGTGGCAACCTTTCCTTTTAAAAAATAAATTTTTTTATATATAAAAGATTTAGAGAAATTAGGCTACTCTTATTTTCATCTCAAAACTTATCAAATTTCTCTTCATCTTTCTTTCTAAAAGAATAAATACAAACTTGAAACTAAAACCTGGAAATCAAAATTCAAAGTAAAACAATTATCAAAAGCTTCACCTATTTCAAGTTCAAGATGCAATAGCTTACAAATCTTCAACGACCTAAAATCATGCAAAACATAATGAAGATCAACACAACTAGATTCAAATTCAACATCAGATTTCAACAATTCAGACTCAAATGCAATTAAAAACAAGGAAACAGTTCTCTATTTTAAATTTCCTAGTGAGTAAACATCTATTATTAAAAACAGTTTGAAAATTCTGATAATGCTTAAATGTTTGTGATCAACTTTTGTAGAATATGTTTGCATATGTTTATACATGTGAATGTATGTGTGTATGAATGAAATGCCTGTACAAAGTCCGTGTGTATGAATATATTTTCTCTGTTCATATCCAGGCTTTAAATTTCATATAAAAGAATTCATATCTTCCCATATATCTGATTGTAGGCTATGATTTGAAAATAGAAAATGATCGTAAGTAATAAGCTTAATTTTAAAATAGTTTCATAGATATATATGGATTGTTTATTTCTAAAATAGAAAATGTCAGGTATGATCAAAAAAAATTCCCAAAATAAATTGTTTGGAATTTATGAATCAATTCTACAACCTAATTCGAGTTTGAAATTTATGAATTTAGGTATATAAAGTATGATTTTTAGTTGACAAATTGTTGATATACTATGGATTGATCGGTTTCGACATTTTTGTCGATTGCCGTTGAACGGCGACGAATTGTACGGCGAGATTTGGACTGGAGATGGCCGGGATGTCGACGTACTCAGGAAAATTGGTGAGGCGATTTATCAAAGGTCGTGGTGGTCTGAGGTCGGCGAAGTAAGGTTTTGATTGTTATTTTTGTTGAGTTGAAAGTCGAGGTGATCTCGACGACAATGGTGCTTCGGGCTCGATTGCAAGGGTTGTGATCGCGACGTGGTGATATGAAGCAGCTATGGTAGGAGTGCAGTGGGTTCCAATCGACAAGACCGATGTCGACGAGAAGATTTGGTCGATCGTGTTTAGTTCCAGTTGGTTGAGGTTGCCGATTTTCGAATGGTTGTGGAAATTGTGGATCTGGGTCGTCGAGGAGGATGACGAGGTAGTTGTCGACTTGTTGAAGGCCGGAATGTTGGTCGAAGTCATGTTGCTCAAACTTGCCCGTGCATGGTGTACCACTGTGTATCTGGCTATGTTTTGTTTTGGGAAGAAATAGGAATCTTGGGTTTGTCTCGAGAAGTTTTCGAGTTCGTCTCGAAGCTTTGGTGGAAGCATATGGCTCGGATAGGTGACCGGGGTGTCGATCTTATGGCTCAGGTTGTCTGTTGAAGTTTTCCAGGTTTTTATAATTTAATGAATTAGCATAAACAGTTTTTAAAAAAAAAGTATAAAGGTTGTACAAAGTTTAAAGCAAATCAAGAACAAGTTTCTAAGTTAAATATTATTTAGGTTCCAAAGCAAAGCATTTAAAACAAGTTTTTAAAAGGATATTTTAAAATGAATGTTTAACCAAGTTTTAAATATGTTTAAAATAAGTAAGTTTTGAATGGGAAATTTAGTTTCAAAGATAGTATTTATTTTTCAAAGATTTTAAATGCCAAATTTTAATGTTTAAATTGTTTTGTTTAAAAGTAAATTATAAAATATTGATTTCAAAATGGTTTCTTATGAAGCTTAATGATGGAAATAGTTATTTAATGTACATAAAGGATTTATCTTCAATTAGTAAAGGTTGTGATAATTTAAGAAGAACTAATAAGTAAAATAAATTAAAAGTTAATTACTTATTGAAATTAAGAATAATTACTTAATAAAGTAATTATTGGATAGTTAATGAATGAAAGAATGATAACTAGTGATTAAGTGATAATTGATTAATTAATGTAATTAATTTAAGTTGATTAATTATTTATTTAATTAAAGATAATCACTAAATGTAATTGATTAAGTATAATCACTTAGTGAAGTAATTAGAGGATCATTTATTAGTAAGAGTAATTAAAAAATAATTAATGTGAATGCTTAAGGCTAATTAATCTATGAGGTTAATTACTTAATATAATTAGAGAAAAATAAATCAAGGATGATTAATTAAGATGGATAATTAAAAGATGATTAATTAAATTTATGTGATTAATTTACATAATTAACTAGATTAATTAATTAAAGACAATCACTTGATGATTGATTAAGTATAATTACTTAATGTAATTAATAAGTGTAATGACTTAGTGTAAGTAATTAATGGGTAATTACTGAATGGAATTAATAAAAGAGGAATTACTTAACGGAAAGTAATTAAAGGATAATTACTTTGTGGAAGTAATTATGGAATAATTACTTAGTGTAATTAATTAAATAGTTAATTAATATATCTAATTAAGGAGTTAATTAATTAATATAAGTAATTAAGGATAGTTTATTACTGAATATTATTAATCAAGATTGATTAATGAATGTGATTAATAAGAGATTAATTATTAAGTTAATTAGAAGAATAATTAATTAATAAAGTAATTAGAGGATCATTAGTTAATGTAATTAATAGAAATAATTAAGGGTTGATTAATGTGATTAATTAAAGGATAATTAATCAATATAAGTGATTATAGGATAATTAATTAATGTAATTAATTAAGGGTCAATGTAATCAATTATTGTTAATTACTAATAGTAATCAAAGGTTAATTAATATGATTGATTAAAGGATAATTAAGTTGTGTAATTATTTTAAGGGTTAATTACTTAATGTAATTAAAGGATAATTAGTCAAGGATGATTAATTAAGATGAACATTAATTAATTGGGTTGTAATTAATTAATGTTAAATAAGCAGGATTTAAAAGTAATTAGGTAATTAATTTAATGCATTGATGGTTAATTAAATTAATTAGGGATAGTATGGTTGATTTATCTTGCTTATGGATGATCGAATGATATTGAATGCCCTGGATTATGTGGTATCTCCGGTATGTGATTTGTGTTGATATGAGATGCTTTGATTGAATTATGATAATGTGGATTATCTATTTGTGGTAATCTGAATTATCTATCTGTGTGAATATAGATAATAAATTGAATTGTTTAAACCTTAAACAACTTAACCTTTAAGAAACGTTTGGATTTCGATGAGACCGGGATCGGATATCAAATTTGATTTTCCGAAAACCACATCGATCCAAGTTAAATGATAGGTTGTGAAATCTCAAAGTGAAGATCGAGATGGTGTTTTAAAGTGCAAGGGCTATGGTCGTTAACTCTGAGGATGATTCCAAAATGTGTGTAACGAGATAGTGCCTTCGGTTTCGTTCGAACCCGGAGCAAACTTGTATGGATGAATGCTATCAGACCATCATCAACGGAGGACGATGAGCATTCCAAGATGTGTTCTGTAAAGGTAATCGTAGCCTCAAGCCTCATCAATCGGGAAGGTCTAAAACAGGGGAGGTGCAGCAAGTCTAAGTGAGTCGCGCTCAAGTAGGACGAGATTTTCCCCTGTCTAGAGGTCCCTTTTTATTCGGTTTAGTGGGCAGTTGATTCGCGACAACTGCTGGGGTTGTCTTATTCGGGACTATCCAGTAAGGGATGGTTCCGGCCTTGTGTTGTAAGGGATCGGGAGGGATCCTCGGTACGGTGATCTAGGCCCCGTACTGTGATGGGTGGTGCCCCAGTAGCCCTGTCATTGTATGGAATCCAATCTCCAATAAGTGATCTCGGATTTGATTATATAACCCAATTTGTGGCTAGTATGCTGGAATTTAGTAATGTAATAATTTCAGCTATGTGAATATTTGTTTGAGAACTCTAGACCCTATTATAAGATAAACAGATTTCCTACCAAATGTTTTGGTTACCGTAAGGTAAGAACTCTTCCGTGTTAATGTGTGGGAAGTCTTACGAGATACCCTTTGTTTTTCAAAGGTTTTTCAAAGTTAAACAACTTTAACCTGTTTACTCACACCAGACCCATGTCTGACCCGGAGTTTATTTTCTGTTTTATTAAACTCTTGGGTACTCAAAATTTTATGAGTAGCCAAGGGATTCAGGTTAGCTTTCACGAATTCTGGAGGAAATTTGGAGCAGGAGGCTTCAGTGTGTAGATATATAATGGTTCTGCGGTGTCTGTATCTCTATGATGTTTTGAGTTGTATGATAGATAGGTGTTTATAACTGTCTAATTTATGATGTATAAGCTGTGTAACCCCTGATGTATATGATACTATGTAAAATATTATGTGATGTAATATAGTTTATTAGTTTCGCTGCGAGATTCTGATATTGTTGAGTTTCTTCTTCTCTATCTTTTCTATTTTCTATCCCTTTCTTTCTTAATAATGATACGTCTTTCTATGGAGTGAAAGACGGGTCGTTGCATTCTTGGTTCTCATTGTCAACTCAAAGGGCATTAAAGCTAACCCATTACATATCGAAGAATTGATGAAGGTTACTGCCCCAAAGACAATAAGGGAAATGCAGAGCTTGAATAGGAAGGTCCTAACATTGAGTAATTTTATTCGAAAGCGAAAGACAAATGCAAGTCATTCTTTAACACCCTCAAGAAGGAGAAAGGAAAGTTTTTCTGGATGTAGAAATGTCAAGATACTTTTTGGAATTTGCTAGAACTCATAGAGAAATCATCGGTGTTGTTGAAGCCTTTGGACGGGACGATTTGTTCGTTTGCTTGGTAGTCTCTACTCAGGCATTGAGTGCAGCTTTGGTATATAAAGAGAGCAGATTCCAAAGGCCTATGTATTATATTAGCAAACAGTTCGCTGGAGCTGAGAAAAATTATCCAAAGCTATAAAATTTTATGTATTGTTTGTTAATTGCATAGAGGCAGTTCTTGCAATACTTCCAAGCTCACTTGATAAAAGTGCTCACCGACCAGCCTGTGAGACAAATATTGCATCGACCTAAAATTTTAGGAAGATTAATGATCGGAATATCGAGCTAAGCCAATATGATACATCATACCATCCTAGGAAGGTGGTTCGATGATAGGCATTGGCATACATCATTGCTGAGTTCACCATGCAGAATAAAAAAGTGGAAGAAAATTTGGTCTAATTGACTCGTTGGAAATTGTATGTAGATAGAGCCTCTAACGAATACGATTCTAGGGTAGGAGTAATTCTTGTAATCCCTAAAGGGCGAAGGATATGGTATGCTTCAAGACTGGAGTTCCTAGAGATAAACAACAAAGTCTAATATAAATCATTGATTGCGGGACACAAGATAGCAAGAGAACTAGGATTCAAGGCATTACATATATTCATCAACTCTCGATTGATGGTTTGTCAAGTGAAAAAGGAATTTCAAACCAAGGGTCTAAATTTTCCCCTTACCATTTTTAGAACTACTAAATGATATTGAGCAATATATGATAATGCACATTCCTAGGGAAGAGAATAGATGAGAATATTGAGCACTATACGACCATGCAAATGGTTAACCCCTGGTCGTTTGAGGTGTAGGGAATTTATATTATTAGTGTGCCACTGATGTCGAGAGGCGGAGTGAATATACTATAGTGAATACGAATTACTTCACAAAGTGGGCTGAAGTGGAACTGCTCACATCGATCACTTCGAAGAAGGTGGTCAACTTTATAGTGAAAAACATTTTTTGTAAATATGGAGATCCATGGAAGAACATCACTAATAATGGAACTCAATTCGAGAGTGTAGAGTTCAAAGAATACTGTGCTCGTTGAGGAATTGATAAGAGCATCTTGGCAGTACCACCCCGTAACAAAATGGGCAGGCATTGTCAAGAATTTGAACCAAGCAATTTCTTAATGGATCTAGACTTTCTAGCGTTGAAGAAATTGACAAATTCCTAAGGAGTTATTTTTAATGATGGAATAGTGGAGAAGAATAAGTTAGAGCAAAAATAGTGCAAGTCAAATATGGTCGATGCCGGTATGATTTTGTTATATGCCGACATGATTTGATAGGGGACCAACTTCTGAACAAATATGCGATGTAACAAACTACACTTCCCGACACACCGATCCAAAGCTCAGTGCAGCTTTTGACCTCGTTTCATGCTAAGAAATATGAGTTGTTAGGATTTTAAAACATTATAGAGCATAATAAGGGCAAGTTCTAAGACATTCTGCATTTTATGATCTCATGGCAGAAGGAATTAAAATATAAGTACACAAAAATAGACATCACAAAAATACAGTCTCCAAAATACTTGTTTTACATATGCATCATTTTCAAAGTACAATATAAGCTTTACAGACATTTAATACAATAAGTGGCTACAAGAGAAACAATGAATGATATGGGAACTCAAACGTGAAGCTCCTTTCTCCACGTACTATGCCTAATTGTTCGTGGCGGAATTATGGATCTTAAGGCTTAAATAAATGATAGAGTGAGGTGAATAGTGTTTTCTAACTTTAATGAATTTCATTTTTATTCTTTTAAGATTATACTTAATTAAAACAGAATAAGCAATCATAGATTCAAACATAGATAAATATAAATGTAGTAAAGTAAAAGTAGAGAATCAGATAGATCACATCAGGGATTTTATACTGGTTCGGAGTTACCCTACATCTAGTCCCATAAAATTTCTTGTGCATATTTCTTTTCAAATGCCAAACTTTCAACGGGCAAATGGAAAACCCAATACAATCTCGGTTTCAAGGCAATGAGACACGCCTTTCAGATTTTCCAAGCTCTGGGTTCACTCACTTGATTGGACTCGGGACACAAGCATAGCCACTTGGATTTTCGAGACACCAAGCACACCCAGTTGATTTGAATAAGGACACAATCACACTCAATCAATTATAACTAGAGTTTTCATGGTTTTTCAAAAGACAATGTTTGATCTTTGGATACAATAGAATCTGTAGCCTCTTGGAGAACACTTTGTTATTTGATTGAGTGAGAGTGATGATTGAAATCGGAGAGTAAATGGTAGAGATTCAATACAATGAAGATTGAATTGATTCTGGTTTGAATTTGAGAAAATTTGAATATGTTTTCAATAGAAATTTTGGCAGAGTAAGAGGAGAGAAGGTAATAAGAAAATAGTTGTTAAAAATTCATTTGGAAGCCCCTTATATATAGAGAACAGATAGATATGTCCATTTGCAAAGAGTTACGATGAACAGACACGGAGAATTTTAAAAACTTTGGCATGTATATCGACATATAATCTGCCTATATGTCGATATATCCTAATATATTTTGAAAACTTGTTTTAGAATGTTTTGAAAATCTAATGTTTGGTAAAATATGTTTATACTTTTTAAAATATTTTAAACATGGTTTACAAACATTTTAAGCTTTAGAATACTTTTATAAAATATTTTTAAGTATATTTTAGAAATAGATTTTTATTTAAAAATAAATGATAGAAAAGGAGAAATTGAGATCAAAGATTGCTACTAGGGACTTTGACAATATTCAATGGCTCTATAGTAATATCATAGTCTTGAAATCTTCATATCTTGACCTATATACTCATGAGTCTTCATGTCTAGTTCTTGAGTCTTTATATTGTATAGTTTTCAATTCAAAACCTATATAATATCCTATACTATATACTATATAACTTGGTAAAAATAATTAGAATCTATATTTTATATGAATGTATATTTGTTACCAAGGTTGTTATCATCAAAATGTACTGAGGTACTAACAATCTCCTCATTTTTTTTGATGAAAACCATTATTATTTTGTATATATAAAATATGATATAACTCCTCTTGAGTTAGATAACTCACTCTTAATATGTGCATATGTATATTTTGTGAGTTGGCTGAATAAAGATCTTAAGGATAAATTAACACTAGAGGGGGGTGAATAGTGTTTAATGGATTATATGAATATTATTCAAATTCTTTAAGGTTTTACTAGGAATGATGAAACTAAAAATCACATAAACAATCACAGAATCAAAGGACAGATAAAAATAAATACAGTAAAGGTAAAAAGGAAAAAACATACTAGGATTTTATACTGCTTCAGAGTTACCCTACATCCAGTGCCACACAATTCCTTGTACTGGTTTCTTTTCAACTAGTAAATGCAAATACAATCTCAATTTCAAGGCTACGAGATACACCCTCCAAAACCCTGGCCTATTTGATTTATGGGCTGCAAGCACGCCCACTGGATTTATGGGCTACTAAGCGCATCAAATCGATTTTAACAGGCTACAATCACACCTACTTGGATTTCAGGGATACAAAGCACACTACAAAGTATAAGAGTATGATTTGATAGAGATTACATGCTCATATTTTCGATCTTGATTAAAATTAATCCTACAACTCTTTGAATTGCACCATGATCTTGAGAGAGATAAGAGAAATCAAGGAGTATATGAAAGAGAATCAAACTAGTAATGATTGAATTTGATTCTGGTTGAATTATGGCTAAATTTTGATAGGAATTGATTTAGAAACCAAGACAGTGAGAAGATGAGAGAAAAATAAGAAAGTAGTTAATGAATATTCATCTGGAAGTTTAGTATATATAGAGAAAAAACTGTCATGTCCATTTGCGAAGAGATAGGATAAAGACACTTCCTTTCAAAATTTGAATTTTGAAATTTGCGGCTTGTATGTTGACATAATTGCATAGGATATGCCAACATATCCCTTTATATTTTGAAAAATTACTTAATAAAAATTATTTCGAAATCCATTGCTTTGTAAAATAATTTGATACTTTGTAAAATCATTTAAATATAGTTATTACAAATTTTAATCAAAATATAACTTAATAAAACTTTATAAAATAAATTTGAAAGGTTTTATTCAATATAGTATAAATAATATATACAAAAACAATATAGTTATAAAATATTAAAATATGAAAAAATTCAATATATATATATATAAACTTAAAAACACTAAAATAATATCTTTATAAGTATAAGAGATTTGAAAATCACTTTAGGAAATATTTTTAGACAAGGTAAGAAAGATCGGAAAAGTGCTATCAAGGTTTTAACATAATCATGACTCTATAACTTATTTGGAATATCTGTAGAATCTTGAATCTACTCTTGGTATTAACATCTTGATACTGTACGGTCTTCTTAATCATTAAATATCTAACATCATGCATTATATACTATATATATCTTGATAAAACATTAGTGTCTATATTTTATAAAATGTCCTATAGTTGTTACCATTTAAAAAATACCTTAGGTACTAACAATCTCCCACTTTTTGACGACGACATCTATGTATATAAAATATACTATAACTCCCCCCGAGTTACAAAACTCCCCCTTAATCTATGCCTATATATTTCTCCCCTTTAGACATCAACAAAAAAATAACCTCCTAAAATTATAACTCTGACACCAACTCTTACTATAACCCTAAATAAAACACTAATCAATATGTATAAGAACTATATATAATTATGATGAGAAAGATTATATAAAAGCAATAAGCGATATGTAAAATTAGATAATCATGAAATAAAATCCAAATAGTCATCCAATTAAACAAAGTTTATGTCACATAGCATCCAAACAAATCCACACAAATCAAAACCAATCAAATCCAAACCAAACCAAGTATTATTATTTATTCAATCAAACCTATTTAAACTAGACATTATGAGGAACTTCAACCCATCCATCAATGTTAAAGATTTGATCCGCTTTGATAGCATCCCAACCGTCATCATCTTTGTTGATGATACACTTTAAAAGTGACTATGCTATGGGATCGTGTAATATGGAATATATAATAAACTTATTAACTAGTGCGGAAAGTAATTATAAATAAAATAATAGTAAAGTAAAATGACACCAGAGATTTTTATACTGGTTCGAACTTCCTATTATACGTCTAGTCCCAGACTCCTTTTGGAGTTCAAACAAGCAGCCCTTACTTAAACTGGAGGAATAGGTTTACACCGCCTGAGCAACCGAATAGGACTTGACTACCTAAGCAACCGAACAGGACTTGAATAAAAAGTAGATAGATTGTCTTGACCTTGAGGAACAAGTTTACACTGTCTGAGTAACCGAACAGGACTTCTACCGCCTAAGCAACTGAATAGGACTTGACTGCCTGATCAACCAAACATGACTTAAATACAAAGTAGATTGATTTTCTTGACCTTTTGTGTTCTTTGAACAACACGGATTTGTCAATTGCAGTACACCCTTCCTATAATCATTTCCTCAAGTATATATGTGCAATTCTGTGTATATGAAGATTAGGAAGATTTAGATTGCTTAAGAAATGTAGAATCATATTCGTAAGCAATAGATATTTGAATATTCAAGAGAGCGGTAAATTCAGAAAAGTTAATTCAAATAAAAGCAAGTAAGTGAAGTAAATTGATCTTGAAATTCATGCTTATTTATGGTAGACAAAGAGATACAACATCTGGTGAAAGGTGCTATCGAACAGCAATGGATGTAACTCTCTACGAACAAGAAATCATTCATGAAAAGAAGTGTCTTCTCATAAATATGATAGTTGAAACAAGGTCAGTCGACTGGTATATGAGCTTCAGTCGATTGAATCAAAAACATAAACGTGCACATATGTATGCACAGGTTCAGTCGACTGCCTATATGTATTCAGTCGACTGATCTGTGAATTTCCATAAAACCAATTTGAAGAACAATGTAAATTCAATTTTAAATAATCGTTGTAGATATGTGAGTGGTTGTGAACTACTTGAGGATAGATTTTAACATATATGAACACTAACTTAGACTCTAAAACAAAATTCATACTTGATATACGATCTTCGAGTCTAGTTGCCTTTGTAATTTGTAGTCGTAGATTTGTCGAATATTCTTTCATTTTTATGTCATCTTGATCGTCTTGGCATGAATCAAAACCTAAGATCCAACACGCTCTGGATTGGTTGTTGGTTCTTCTTTGTTCAAAGCATAAATCACCAACTAAATTGCTTCGAAATGCCTTTCTTGCTCCCTGATCATCTGCATTTGGCTCAATTCTAAGTGCCTTTGGTTTTTTAGGATGAAAGTAAGAATGTTCTTGAATGGTTCAAGAGTTTTTCAGAGGTTTTCTGTTAGTTTCTGAATAGGAGAAGTAATTATTTTAGTTTTAGAGTTTAGGGATGCAAAGGAAGAAGAAAGAGAGTAGATAACAATGATTCTTTGGTTTTAACAAGTATTTAAAGGGGTGGAAATTCATCGGAACTGAATAGATATTTGTTGTCTATTCAATTTTCAAAATTAATTTTTTTTTTTGAAATTACCATTGTTTATCGACATACATACCTAGGGTATGTCGGCATATATACAGAAATTTTCAAACCAACTTCGATTTACTTTTCCACTGTATTTGGCTCATATTATTACATTTGTATGACTTTCCAGAGATAGCTAACAATATATAATAGTAAGAAATAGAATTTTCATCGATAATAATAATGAGTACAAGAAATGAAAGAAAGATACATGAGATTCAATATAAACTAAAACAAGAAAATCCAAATACAAGGAGGCAAACAACTAGAAAGGTATGGATGAAGATGAAGAAGAACCACCAAGCTTGTGGATGATCTTTCCAAAGAATTTATCCATATTGTTAAAAAATTGAAATAAATCTCTTTGAAAATAATTTCTTAAGCTTCCTTTGGTTATGGATGATATTCTATTGATTTTTGAGACGATCTTTGTTGGATGGATTTGGTGGCATATTGATAACTTCCAAAAAGTATCCTCCTCCTCTTCTTGTTCTTCCTCCTCGACTTCCATTTCATCTCCTTCCTCATCCTCTTCCTCCTCTTCTCTTATTTCATGCACTTCCAAAGCCAACCATTATTTATTTTTCACAAGTGTTTCTTAAGGCTCGAAAAGGGTGAAATATGCATAAGTGAAATATAGCCCTTGTCAAATATTTTTCAAGGAATTGTTTCCTCTCTTATAAGGTCAACACAAAAATGATTGATAATACGAGTAAGATACCATGAAAAGTGTGTTTCATGTTTAGAAATTTTCTTAGGAAAAAATTCATCCAAAATGACTTGAGATTATTTTATGTCGTATTGACCATATATTGCGAAAAAAGCTTTGAAAACTTTTTGAGTCGGGTTATTATAATTACCTGTTCTAGGAGTGATACTTTGTTGGCAAAGAAGGATTAAAAATCTTGCTTTTGGTCGCAAGTTTTTGTTTTTGAATTCAAAATCATCATCACTTTTGAGAATATCATGAATTACTTCACGATATTGAAAATCAGTTTGAAAAGATGAAAGGTCCATTCCACTAGATTTGCGTCCAAGAATGTGATCCAAAAATTCACAATTTAAAACAATTTGTGTCCCTTTGACACTACTCCAAACTTCTCATTCTCTACCATCGTAAAATTTTCCTTTTAGATTTGCATAAACATCTTTACTAATCTTGGATAATAAAAAAAATCAATTTGAGAAGCATCGATTATACCAAAAATTTAATTTTGCAAACAAAGAATGAAAAGATCATAAGTAGGAAAATCTTCAAAAGTAGCAAATCTTCCAAGAAAGACTTTTCTGAAAGATAAATACTCTATATACGCTTCAATGGCTTCTTGATCATTGAAAAGAATTCATTTTTTCTTAGAAAACCTCATGGTTGCCTTAGTATTCCTTGAATATGCCATTAAAGAATAATTTGAAGAGATAAGAGAGTTTATGATTTTTGAATTTGAAAATGAAGAGAAATGAATGGGTAGAGATAGAGTAAGTAATAGAGAATCAAAGGATGTGTTCTCTGGTCAAAAGGTAGCTTTTCAGAACATAGGAGTTGGTGAAAAGGTGGAGGGAAATTCAAATTCTGTATACAAATGTCGACATATGCTCATGGGGTTTGTCGACATATAGGTCGAAATTTTCAAAAATGATTTTTGTTTAACTATATCCTATTTTATTATATAGATCTATTTGTAGTTATTCTATTTTCAAAAAAAATTAAAATAATTTAAAATATATTTTATATTATTATTTTATTATTAAAATATATAAAATATATAAAATATTTATATTTAAAATATAATCACACAATATTCAACAAGTTTTATAACTAATCTATAGGATATTCCTAACAACCAATAAAGCAACTAAAAGAAAAGAAAAATGTATTCAAGAAATTAAAAAAAACTTTTGATATATTAATAGTGTACCATTTTCTGATCCAATTCACCATTTTGTTCTGAATTATGTATTGTTGTAAAGTACATGCAAGCAATTTCTGTATCTGATTCATTATCACTTAAGGATGTATCTGAATCTTCTAATGTTGCGGTATAGGCTCTTCTCCATTTTCTGGATGAATCGGTGTGTGACGATCGGAGTTTTCGACCCTCGAAAATCGACACTAATACGTCTATTATATTGTGTGTCGAGCATTCAAATTTCAGAAAAAACCGATCGTTAGGGGTGAAAGAAGAAGATGGCAGATAGAAGAAATAAAAACACCACAGAATCTCACAACGTAACAAAATAACATATATTAATCAACACAATACTTTACAAAGTCATTTCAAAAATGATACATCAGACTCATACTAATACAATTTTACCCATGGACGGTTATACCAACATGGCCCAACCTAACTGATACAAGATACATATAATACAACGGAAAACAAGATAATAATTAGCTATCGTTGAAGCCGCCTGCTCCTAGCTCCTCCAAGATGCATCCGGGGAAAACCTATACTACTTGGTTGCCCATATAAATTTGAGCACCCAAGACTTTTAAGTAAAGTAAATAAAACTACGGGTTAGACATGGGTCTGGTGTAAGTAAACTCGAACAACTGAATTCTAATGTTTAAATCCCTTTTAAAATCAAAGGTATCTTGTAAGACCGCGCCGCACATAAATACGGACAGGTTTTTACCATACGATAACCAAAATATTTATATCAAAAAATCCAATGATATTATAATAATGTCTAAGGGGGAAAATAATAATAATCAAGTAGCTATGATGCTCGTGAGTGTACATCCAACAGTAATAGGTATATAATCAAAAATCGATATAGTGTGTTCGCTAATTGTGTAGGATTCTACGGAGGTGCTCTCGGTATTTTGAGAAACAGTCCTCCTGCACAAGGATCAAAGATATCCTTCCGAAGCAGCATACATCCCTAATGATGTACCATAGGAAAAACATAGCTGATCTCGCTAAGACCGATTGCATCATGCCATGCATGCATAACAATTGTAGATAATTTCTAGGCGGAGTCGACTTCACCCTATGGGCTGGCCAGCCCTATTGGACATGCCTCCTATCTCTGGTTTTAGCCATCACCGCTGGTGAGGCTATGTCCGGTATTCCAACTCATGCACCGCCACCAAAAAAGATTATGGAATCCCATATGGATTTCAATACCCCAACGGGTCTTGGAATCACACATGGATTCATATATCTCAAAATCAAATAGATCTTGGAATCACACATGGATTCCCATGACTCAATGGGTTTTGGAACCACACATGGATTCCATCATCTCAAAATATCACAAAACTCCTTCATAGAACCGTATATGATTATTAGAGTGGTTACGGTACGAGTCATCTCTTACGAGTATACTCCCCTGCTTACCGGGCGCCCAAAAAACCAATCGTCGCTTTCTAGAATGCTCAATGCTGGTTCTTTAGGAACTAACCGGACAACACATAAGAGCGGAGATCACCCCCTAATCATGAAGTGGATGAATCTCCTTATCATTTGTCCTAGAAGAACAAACGAGTTTATACGTACAGTATAGCACCACCAACGGAAACTGTACCATATAATTCCCTTATTTTTCCTAGATATTTCCAGAGTTAAAATCCTTTGGCGTTAAGTAGGGAATTGCTTCCTTATATTCAAAATTAAGAAGGGTTACATATTTGGGCAAAAAAATTTATAGTCGGTTATTTAACTATTAAATAATCAAACAGAGATCACATTTCCCATGGAAACAACTAAGCCTCATTTAATTAAATTTCCACAAATTAGTATCTCTTTAAGAAATATTTATCAAATTATTCATATACTTATCTCATCGAAATAAGTATATTCACAAACTATTCCTTTCAAAAATACATGAAAACTTTTAAAAATAGATATGGAAAGTACCATTCAATATCAATTATGGATTGCAGTTTACGCAATGGTTGTCTCTATCCCAGAGAAAACATAGTAAACTGTAGGCAGTCTCTTCTCCTCGAATTACGCCATGAAAACCAATCTTTTCTTTCCAAAATCTCTTTATTTCATAAATATATCCAAATCTATTTATAAAGCTTCTTTATAAATTTCCATTTTTAATTTAGAAAAATACTCTTTTATAAGTCTCAAACCATTTATAAAACTTCCATTTTCAAATCACTAAACCATTTATAAACCTTTTTTCTAAAATCATTCAAAACCCAACTTATTTTCCAAGTTCAAACCTCTTCCAAAAATATAACTCCTTTAACAAATCATTTTGTAAAATATCATTTGTGAAACACTTTAGAAAAACCTTTTCATTTAGTAAAAACACCTTTTACAAACAAGTTATAATTTATAAATACCTATATTAAACATTATAACTTGAAAATAATTTATAAACTTTAAAACCCAATTTGGTTAAAGAACTTTAGTTAACACAAAAACCTACTTTATAAATTCAAAAGAGGCTTACCAATCCCAATGGTACTAACTTAAGTTACCATTCAATTTCAATTTCAATTCACCTAACAGTTATTTAAATAGGTCAACAGGTATGTAAATTTAATTCATATCCAAAATAAGGAATAACATGTTAATATAAACACCGACATACACATGTCCAAATAACATAATAGCAGGATGGTTATTTTTCCTACTAAATAGACGTCCAAACAATTCAATCGGTTTATAGTAGAACAGGAATTTATTCTACTAAAATACATGACCACATAAACAACAATTACATTATAGCAGCATGGGGATTTATTCTGCTATCAGATGTCCAAATAATCAAACAATCAACTTATAGCAGAATAGGGATTTATTCTGCTAACACATGTCCATAAAGTAAACAAAATTATTACAGCAGAATAGGGATTCATTCTACTAACAATGTCCACACAATAAACAATTACGTTATAGCAAAACGTATATTTATTCTGCTAACACATGTCCACTCAATCAAACTATTTACACAAATCTTTCACAATTGTTTGTTTACTTAATAATATCGACCTTTGAATCCCTTGTGTTCAAAACCATCTTTGAAAAAAGAAGTACCTTTAAAACAATTTGATTCTTGGAAAACAAGGATTAAAAACTTAAAACTCCATAAAATGATTAATTATTAGTTAAACTCTTATTAAATCACAATTAATCTTTATTAAATTAAACTTCATTTAATTATAAATTAACAAATAATTTATTTATAAATTAAACCCTTAATTAATCCTTTATTAATTATTAAATAATAATTTAAACCTTTATAATAGTTAGCTATTAATTAATATTAATTAAATAAATAAATAATATTTTATTTAAAACTTAAATAATAAATTAAACCTTTAATAAGTAATTGTTCACATTATAACTTAATTAATTTTTAATTAAAAATAATTAAGCACTTGAGTAATTAAATAAATAATTCACCTTATATTTGATTAATAATTAATTAAAAATAAATCATATACTTAACTCATAATTAATTAAAAATTAATCTTACTTTAAAGGATAATTAACTAGTACTAATCTTTATTTAATTAAGATTAATGAACCTTGTTTAATACTTAACTAATTATTAGTTACCAAGCTTAATTAATTATTAAAACTTAATTACCATTTTAAAATATTTTTATTAAGTTTATAAAACCATTCCAAAATAATTTTTAAAGTACACAACTGAATTTTCAAAAATACGGACTTTTATCGAAACTGCATTCATAGCGACTATCGCTATGGATACCATAAGTTTCAAACTTGATTAACTTCTAAAATAATCTTTTAAAACATTAATTTTTAACTTTAACTTACTTTATAAACTTAACATAAGGTTTTGTAAGCAAAACAAAAGGTTAGAAACTTAAGAAAACTTTTTATTTAAAACAAACAAGTAATCAAATTTAAAAAACTCAATGGATCGCTATGTCGAATACAAACACTTTTCAAGTGCTAACCTTGCTCATTAAATTTTCCATTTACCAACTTTACTTACTAACTTTCTACATTACTTCCAATCATAAGACAAAGATCATAACTTTATAATTAAAAACATCACCTTAACATTCGATTCACAAATCTAGGCTAAACCACAAACTAGCAACATATGTACATCCAAACCGTATGATAATTCAACCATCTAAATAATATATTCTACAACCAAATAGGAAACATAATAAAAGTCGAATATTTTTACAAAAATTTAGAAGTTTACTCACCAAAATTTTGCAAAACCCTTTTGAAAACTTGAAATACTTCAGAACTTGCAAAGCTTGGAATAACACAAAATCAACTCAAAAATAGGTCATCTTTTCTTTGATTTTCGGCCATGTTACTCTTAGAATTTGGAAAAGTGGTCAGATAAAAAGTTCTTTAAAATTATCTTCTCTATCATTTCAAATAAATAATTACTTAATTTGGTTTTTTATGAGGGAGATACGGTCAAAAGAAGAAGACGTACTTCGGACTTAAAAATATGGGCCGAAAATAGGTCTGAAATAAATGAGATTTAAACATAGCTTAGCTCAATATTTAAAGAAGTTATACCAATAAAAGTTGTAGCCACTAAAATTTTAAATCGTTTTCAAAAAAAGAAAATCGCCATTAGGTTTAGAGATGAGAAAAATATAATAGGAGGAAGAGGAGGAAAATTTGAAGAAGTGGAAGGCTATTTATAAGCAATTGAAATGGTAAATTACTAAACTACCCTTGTACTTCTACCCTCCACATTATTTTTCCACCTCAACACCCTCAACCATAGATGCCATTTCAGCCCCACCTTTTCCCACCCCTCAACATGTCAAAGAAGCATGTTTAAATATGTTTGTACTCGAGTCGCCAAAGTGTCAAATCATTCTCTTAAGGCATATTTTAGTATATACATGTATATACTTAAGTATATATACCTATGTATATACAAACGTATACCGACTGGTTTACATCCTTAACCATTTAAATGTTGTTTCAAATACAAACAAGGCTCACAACATTTCAAATAACTTGTATACGATGAAATGTCGAAAATTCGAAAAACGATTCCAGTCACATTTTCTGTTTTTCATCGAACTAAATATTTTTGTAAACAAAATTTAAAAATGAATTCACCATCGTTAACTATTATTTAAAAGAGTTTTATTTCATTATAAAACCTATTATTTGAATATTTAAAATTAATTAAATATCCACAAATCAAAGTAGTGAAATTTCGGGTCATTACATTCTTCATCCTTAAAAGAATTTTGTCCTCAAAATTGCACCTCAACCTAACCCAGAAAATACTTAGCACTATACATAAATTTGTATCATGTACATAGATCATTCTTATACAAAGTCTGATTCATTCTCTATTCAAATACATAATTTTTCCTCCGAACTTGTATCGCTCACCCGATTTTCTAGTGTGGACTCCGATCAGCCTCCTTAACTTGGAACCTCTGTTCTTTTTACATAGCTGTAACTATGATTGAAAAAAACACTGGTCCCATACCAAAAATCCCCATCAAGTGCTCGCCATCGAAAATTAAGTAATAGATCCTTATCCGAAATGGCGTGAAACACCTCAAAGCCATGTACTCGAACCTTAGATCGAACTACATGGAAACTAGAGATGATCTACGTAACCTACGCACTTCTTTAATTGGTTCTCCCTAATACCAATTCTATTTTCACTAAATTATTTATTAAGCTTTTCATAAAACTAAACTTAGGTTCACTTGGATACTACTCCACTACATCCTAAGAGTATATACCCTTATTTGATTCAATAATTCCATTTTGTATTTATTACCATAAGAGAACTCAAGATCCATATACCTGGTCTTATTTCAAAAAAATTGAAATGAAAGAATATATTTTAGCCATAGAATATATATATATAGCTCGAGTAACTCCAAAATGATACTAAGGAACTGAGTACTACCAAACAGTATCATACACCCCCTTTCTAGGAAGGGTAATACTCAAGAGAAGTGTTTACCATCTGAACACATCTATTGCCCAATTTTAAGTTATTTTCGAGCCACTCGAACTAGTTAACTTAAAAATGTTACTTTTATTTTAAAATCCTTTTTTGAAACAATACTTCTCATATTTCCCACAAAACATTTATCACCAACTCGCTTTGGGTTCGTTCGTGGTTTGAACTTGTTTCGATTGTACAATGATAAAGAGAATAGTTTACTAAGTGCACCACAACATTTTCCTAGGCAAGCACCTGATCGTCACTTAGAAGATTATTCAGATCATCACAAAACAATCAGGAGTCATTTCCCTTAACCAATCCAAAGAAAATTTCTTACTTAACATTTTCACTCCCAAATTTTATTCTTGAACATAAATTGGTTTTGAATAATATTATTATTATCTTTCAAAACCTTGAAACATTTTCCAAAAGCACGGGATTTAAGTTCTCAAGTTTTCAACTTAAATTCCTTTTAATCCAAAACACATTCCTATAAATCCATTTCTACAAATCAGCTTTTATAAAACATTTTCCAAATATTTATTTAAAATATTCTAGCTTTTAATAACATTGTTTATTAAATCAAATTTAACCCCACATTATCAATCGAACGCCTTACAGTCAAATTGTGAAACTTAATTCACAAGGTATTCGCTTCAATATTATCCCTATTTCTACTTACCCAACCTAAATTCTAAAAAGGGAAGCTAACTACACATTAACAATAGTCGATGCTCAACTGGACAAGTATGACTAACAAAATCCTAATTAATAATAATAGAATATTTTTATCTCTTAATAACAATACATCAAAACACTATACTAATTCTGAAACCATTCTTTATATACAAAATATATTTCTTGGTAAATTATTTCATCTACCTAATTTCAAAATAATATTACGTCGGTTTGCCTTGTTCAAGTGTTTAGGAACCCCTATCGACACCGTGGCATCCCATGTCCCGACCAAAATTCATAAACCACTCAATAGATAAATCATACAAAATAAAACATTTGTTATTCACTAACAAATACTTGCTCTTATATATGATACCTCGTACTCTTATAGGGTCTAACTTACCCGATCTCAAATGAGTTTACCCCACTAGCGCTAAGATTCTCACTTAACCCTTCGCTTTGATACCAAATGTAATGACCGAGGTTTTCGACTCTAAAAATTGACACTAATACGTCCACTTTATTATGTACCGAGCATTCAAGTGTCGAAAAAACCAATAATTAGGGGTGAATGATAAAGATGGAAGAAACAAAAACAAGCATAGAATATCGCGACGCAATGGAATAACATATATTAAACAACATAATACTTTACAAAGTCATTTCAAAACTGATATATCAAATTCATACTAACACATTTCTACCCCTGGATACCTAACTGATACAGTGTACATATAATACAGCGGAAACAAGATAATAGCCAGCTATCGATGAAGCCGCCTGCTCCAAGCTCCTCCAAGATGTACCCAGAAAAACTTAAACTACTTGGCTACCCATAAAAATTTGAGCACCCAAGAGTTTTAGGGGAAGAAAATAAAACTCCCGATCAGACATGGGTCTGGTGTAAGTAAACTCAAACAACTGAATTATTATGTTTAAAACCCTTTTAAATTCAAAGGTATTTCGCAAGACCACGCCGCATAAAAATACGGACGGGTTTTTACCTTACGATAACCAAAACATTTATATCATAAAATCTAGTAATATTATAATAATGTCTAAGGGTGAAAATAATAATAATCAAGTAGTTGTTATGCTCATGAGTGTACATCACAACAATAATAGGTATATAATAGAAAACCGATAAAGTGCATTCACTAGTTGTGTAGGATTCCATGGAGATGCTCTCGGTACTTTGGGAATGGTCCTCTTGCACAGAGATCAGAGATATCCTTCCGAAGCAGCATACATCCCTAGTGATGTGTCATAGGAAAAACATAGCTGGTCTTGCTAAGATCGAGTGCATCGCCAGATGCATGTATAACAACTGTAGATAACGTCTAGGTGGAGCCGACTGCACCCTATGAGTTTGCCAGCCCAATTGGCCATGCCTCTTATCTCTAATTTTAGTCATTACCGCTGGTGAGGCTACAACCGGCATTCCACCTCACGCACTACCTTCAAACAGATTATGGAATCCCACATGGATTCTAATAACCCAACGGGTCTTGGAATCACACATGGATTTCTATATCTCAAATAGATCTTGAAATCACACATGGATTTTCATACCCCCGACGGATTTTGGAACTAAACATGGATTCCAACATTTCAATATATCACAAAACTCCTTCATAGAACCGTAATGGTTGTTACAGTGGTTACGATACGAGTAATCTCTTACGAGTATACTCACCCGCTTACCGGGCGCTCCAAAAACTAATCGTCGATTTCCATAATGCTCAATACCAATTCTTTAAGAAATTAGACAATACATAAGAGCAGGGATCACCCTCTAACCATTTAAGTGGACGGATATCCTTATCATTTGTCCTAAAAGAATAAATGAGTTTATACGTATAGTATAGTGATGTGCACGTAAAATTGTATGTTTTTACTCACACATTTAATCTCATTTTAGTAAGATAAATGTCATAATTGGGTGTTTTTACATGTTTAAAACCAAATTTCAAAAATGCTTTCAAGTCATCATTCATGCATCTACATGGGGGCAAAATGGTAATTTTCATGTCCAAATTAATTTGGAAACAATTACTTGCACGTTTTAATTTGTTCTGTAGGAATTTGGTTCAACTTGGAATTGGCTTCATGGAATTATGCATATACAAGAGTTGGAAGCCAAAGAAATGAAAAAATTAAAAGAATTCATGTAATCATGGAAGACTCCACCTACCCACTAAATAATGAACCACAATTAAGAGCTAATACACATGTTAGTAGGGATTAAAAGCACATGCACATTTAATGGAGAATTAATTTCATGCTAATGATAACTTGGAGGTCATACTATCTCAAGGGAATTATAGGGAGTTCTCTAAAAATGGATTATGGCTTTTATCATGTACAAGTATCCCTCTTATGTTCATGTAACAGAGTTTTTAATTATCTCATCATATTATGCAAGTTGTAGCCACAAAATTAATGAGAAATAAAATGGCTTCCTAAGCTTCTTCTTCTTCTTTGATCTTTACATGCTTTTATTTTATTTTATATTCATTTTTATTAAAGTGCTCTCTTTCTTTTATGTTAGTAGATTGGATTTCCTTTTAAGCACTTAGTTTATTTTTTATTTTTATGAAAGTAGTTAGTTTTTTTTATTTTAATTAGCTTGCACTTTCTTTTTTTGTTCTATGTTGAAATTCATATGTGTTGAAATGATAACACAAATAAGAAGCAAAATTCAAAGGTAACGAAGCTCTCTCAAATTATGTAGATTGAACATATTTTTATTATTTATGATCTCTTTTTAGTGCTTAATGAAAAGTTGGATTATGCTGTAAATTTATTAGGGAATTTGATAGCGTATGTTGCATTTCTAATCACAAATAGGCTATACTTAATCCAACATAAACACAATTTACATCATCATCTTAGTAATTGATTTTGATAATGAAATTAAAGTAGAATCAAAATTCGATGATCTATGTTACTGAACAAAATAGTAAATAGATCATGCTTAAAATATTTTTTCCTTTGACTTTATGTTCATTTTCATTACAATTAATAAGTGGTTTTAGTTGTTGTATTAAAGTTTGATGGTTTAAGTTGTGTTAATTAATAACACAAATAGACCATACTTATGATAAATACATCACTAATTCTACTTAGATTAAAATGAGAGATCATAAATTGATTTTGTGTTGATTCATATGAGAGTATGAGAGTGGATTTGCCTATAAATTGTTTTCCAATCTCATATTTTTATTAACTTTTGTTTTATTTAGTTTCTACACTTTTTTTAGCTTAAAACAATTTCAAACTCTTTGAGCTAATTTGATTGAGTAATTTTAAAATTAATTCATTTTCCTGTAGATCGACCCGTACTCGCATACGTACTACAATTGTACGCCATGTGTTTGTGGTATTTTAACGACAATATTTTTAACGGCGATTTTCTAACTGATAGAAAATTCCACCGTTATCAATAAGTTTTTGGTGTTGTTGCCGGGAAAGTTGACATTTTATTTTAATGTTACTCTTCGAATTATTATTTCCTTGGATTTAGTGTTAGTTTATATTAAACAAACAAATTTAAAAAAAAAAAAAAACCAAAACAAAAAAATTTCATTTGTTTACTGTTTTTAGTTTGTTGTTTCAGTTTTTTTTT
This sequence comes from Allium cepa, assembly GCA_030765085.1. Classification (NCBI taxonomy): domain Eukaryota; kingdom Viridiplantae; phylum Streptophyta; class Magnoliopsida; order Asparagales; family Amaryllidaceae; genus Allium; species Allium cepa. Next base: position 244,270,591 of record CM060944.1, read on the forward strand.
TTTTTTTTTTTTGCTTTTCTATGCATTTGCTTAGTGCATTTCTTGTTCATTTGTTAAATTGTTGTGCTTTGTTCGTTTTTATCTTACTGTTACACCACATTTCTCGACCAAATCAAACTGTTTTCAATCCATTGTTACAAATTGTTTACAAACTGTTTAAACACTGCATTGCATACAAACCACTGCATACAATTTACTGTTATATTTTCCTCTCCATCGCTTCTGTGCACTTCATACACAATTCATTTCTCTGTGCCACATGCATTTTCATTCCTCTGCCTCCACTTCCATCAACAACAGAACAACCCACAACAGACCCATTCAACTACACTATCTTTCATTTCATACAAACCCTTTGCTCACCTGACCATCCACTGATTCCACCACCATCACACTGTCCCCGTGCAACAGTTCCACACTACAACAAATACCCCCTTGACAGCATCTTCCATCTTCCCACTCTCCGTTCAACCTGAACTACTCCATACAATTCATAACCTATTCACCTTCACTACTCCCCTACTTCTTGCATCAAACACCTCCAACAACATACATACAACCACTACCCGCTGCAACACTTCCCTCCATTACCATCTTTCGAGTGCCGTTGCTACAAGCCACCAGTAAACCATCTCCATCATCATTTCATACTTCCACTGCAACCTCCTCTATCATCTTAACTGTTGCTCTACCTCCTCAAACATTGACCACAACGCAACCGAAGTAACTGCGACCCAGCTGTTTCTCCACCTGCGACACCCTCGAACACCTCAACAATCGACTAATCGCCAATCGTCCAAACTCGAAACCTGAACCAATTTCCCCAAAATTTGAACCTATTTCAATCGCGGTTTCTAAATCACGAATTCCAACCATGTCTTGTTTGAGCATTTCGCAATTTTTTTTAAGAAGAATCGAATTACTTTTGCAAATTAATTGAGGAGTGAAGTGACTCCGTTCTCTGATTTTTGAACAAGCGCAGTAACATTTTTTATTTGGGCTTAGGGCCGTTTGGGTTTTGGGTTGTTTATTTTCTCTTTTTTTCCTTTTAAGAAAATTGAATTGTAATTCATTTTGTTTTGTTTTGCAAATTACTTTGGTTTCCTTTTATTTGTTTAAAAAGAAAGAAAAAAAAACGAAAAAGGAAATTTACTGGCTTTTAATTTTTTTTTTGTATTCGTTTTATGTTGTTTTGTTTTGATTTGTAAATATTTTCTTCTAAATTCCTTTTATCGAAAAAAACGGGGAAGTTGTTTTCATTTTAGTCTTATAAATATTCGTGTTCAGCAATTTTGCAGGTTGAAATTTGCAAGAATTAGAAGAAGAAGAAGACTAGCTTGCTAAAACTTGCTTTTCTTGCTTATAAAAAATTTCGCCGCTTTCAAGAAAATGCTAATAATTCTGCACGCTTTGGTATTGTGCCCTTATCTCTTATTCTTATTTTCTTTGCATTGTTAGTTGCTTGCATTTTTAAAAAAAAATCAAACATAAAAACAAATTTCATTAGCAGTTGCATTGTTAATTCACGTTTTTTTTTTAGTTTTGCATTCATCTCGTTTTATTTTCTTTTAAGGGCAATACCCAAATCCACATAAGGTGGGTGATTTCATCACCCCATCCGTGGCCCACAAGTTGTGTTTCATCGTAGAATTGGACTAATAATAACGGTTAAACTTTGGACTTAAGGGAGTCATGCGCTCAACTAGTGCTTAATTGTATCTTGACAAATTGTTTTATTTGAACAATTTATATTCCAAGTGTCTAGGCTACAACAGAGCAATAATCATATATAAATATTACGGTGATTTGAAAATATTAAGTGATTGTTTTTCCGAAGGTACTTAAACTTTCAGCTGCATTACTACGGTGATTCGTTGTGCGCCGGTAACTCATGTCCGTTACTTGCCTAAGGACTGTTTTGTTGAATTAAGACAAACTGTGATTATACAATTTTGGGTTAGGAGCTACTAAGGATAAAAAATTTGTAATTAAGTCATTGCATTCATTTAGTTGCATTAGCTCATGCATATTTAAAAAAACAACAAAATCCAAAACTAAAGAAATTTGTACATTTTACTTAACTTAGTTCTTTTTAAAACCTTTTCTTTTAAAAAAAGAATTTCAAACAAAATCAAAAATCCAAAAAACACAAGCATTTTACCTAAATTAGTTTTTATTAGGAAATCAAAAATCTAAAAAAAAAAACATAAAAAAAAAAAAAAATTGAAAAAACAAAACAAAAACCAATCTTCCTTTTGAAAAATAAATCATTTTTGGTAAATAATTTTCCCTTTAAAAAAAATAATAATTTTTCACTTGATTTCGTTTTCTAAACCTTGCTTCTTTCTCTTAACTCGATTCGCACTTCTTTCTCTCCTTGATTTTTTCTTGTGCATGAGTTCTTAGACACGTGACACAACATCAAATTGTTTAACTCGAACAAACGACCCTCCAACAATGGCGAACGATAACGCACCTCGAACTCTCATGGATAGAATCTTTCTCGATAGATTTTCTATTCCTTCGTGCATCATATTACCTGCCCAACGGGCAACCGTTTCGAAATTCATTTGAATCATATTTCCCCACTTTCGAAATTTGGCAATTTTAAACATGATGACCCATACATTTTCTTAACGAAATTCGAACAAGTTTGTGCAACCATTAAACTCCAACAACTTTGTGATGACGAAATCAAACTTCGGTTGGTTCCATTAACCCTTACCGAGTACACTGAAAAATGGTTGTATAGTTTACCATTTAACTCAATCAAAACTTGGCATGTTACAGTTTTCCTAAAATAGTTCTATCCATTAGAAAAAGCAACTAAAATCCAAAATGAAATTGTCAATTTTCATCAATTCAGAGGTGAACCTTTTGAAAAATATTATGAAAGATTTAAAGAGCTTTTAATAAAATGTCCACACCATAATTTCGAAAAATTGACTCTTTATCAAATCTAATACAATGGACTTGAAAATAGTTCACGAACCATGCTTGAATCGATGTGCTAAAGAAATTTTTTCGCCCAACATCACGAGATGCTTGGCAATTTCCTAAAAACCTTGCTAAAAAGTCGTCCCAATGGTAACGTTTTAATGAAAAATCAATTTACTCACGATTGAGCGCACATTCGATAGGATCTTCTTTGGCGTTGGAAGCTAAAATAGATGCAATGGTTAATAAATTTGATAACGTTTTCTCATCCAACCAAATGAACCAAGCTTTCCAACTAATGTGTTATAAATCTAACGGTCCAAATCACATAGCAGATTAGTGCCCTAATTCGATAGAACAACTTAATGCTTTCAATAAGGTTAAGAATGACCCATTTTCTCCAACGTACAATCCTGGTTGGAGAAATTATCCGAACTTTGCTTGGAACCAAAAAATAATTCCAACATGAATTTTGTTCGTCCAAATTTTCAAGCATTTTCGAACGATGCTTCGAATCCACCCTTTCAACCCAATCATTTTCAAACAAATTTTGCAGGTCCGTCTCAAAATTGATCGCCACAATGTTTTGCTCCTCAAGACGATAAACGAATAAGTTCACTTGAGAAAAGTCTTGAAACTTTGGCTAAAGCAACTACTCAAAGCCTCAAATCAAACAGTAATTTACAAAATTTGTTAACCTCGTACATGCAAAATACAGGACAATCTATTGCTAAATATGAAATGCAAATGATTCAATTAGCCACATTTGTGATCGAATCTGAATGCACATTCCCAAGTCAGCCAGTTTTGAATCCCATAAAACAAAACATGAATCGAATCAAGCCCATGTTTTTCAAGATAGCAACATAACCCAAATGAATGCTATCATGATGTTACGATCTGGTAAACAAATCGATAACCAAGTTGATAACCCAAATGATTTATCGAAAACTCCTCTTGACACTTCGAAAACAGCAAGCGAATTTGAACACGACATTGAGTTAAAGATCAAATCAAATTCCAATCTAAATTCTTCTTACTCAAGTAGACCCACTTCTGAGTATCGTGTTCCATTTCCACATCGTCTTCGACCCAAGAAACACTCTAATCAAATGGAAAAGATGTTGGAAATTTTTGAACAAGTGAAAGTAAACATCACGCTCTTTGATATCTTTCAACAAGTCCCCACTTACACTAAGTTTCTCAAGGACTTATGTATCCAAAAATGACACACTCATGTACCTAAGAAATTTTTCTTAGCCGCCGGACTTAGCAAAGTCGTGTCCCAATCAATTCCTGTCAAACACAAAGATCCTGGATGTCCGACGAGCTCATGCACAATAAGAGACAAAATGATTACCAAATACTTACTAGATTTGGGTGCGAGTTTCAATTTGATTCCTTATTCAGTTTACCAGTAACTTGGCTTGGGTGAACTAAAGCCGATGAAAGTAACTCTTCAATTTGCCGATCGTTCAATAAAGAAACCCGTGGGAGAAATCAAGGACGTACTCATCAAAATTGGTCAATTTATATTCCTCGTCGATTTCATCATTTTGGAGAATCAACCTATGAATAATCCTATGAGTCAAATTCCATTGGTTTTAGGCCGACCTTTCTTAGCTGCTTCAAATGCTCTCATCAATTGTCGAAACGTTTTAATGAAAATTTCTTTTGGAAACTTGACTTTGGATCTTAACATTTTCAATCTTGAAAATCAATTGAATGAACCGCATGACCAAATGCTGGAAGCTAGCTTTAATCAATAAAATTTCGATAACCAAACAGTTGAACTAAACCACGAACGCGAGATCAAATATGAATAACTATTTCAAGATAAGCTAACGAAATTGAAATTACGCTTCCATTTGAACCCCTCATCATTGAATCAGAACTTCCACCTAATTCTTTGATTGAGCAACCACTACTTCTCTTCTTTCAATTCTATCAAAAAAATAAAAATCGATTGGATGGTTGATTACCGATATAATTGGAATTAGTCCCGCTCTTGTTCAATATCGCATCCATTTAGTCGACAATGCCAAGCCTGTTCGGGACTCGCAATGAAGGCTAAACCCAAAAATGAAGGATGCGGTTCGAGATGAAATTCTTAAACTCCTCGATAATAGAATCATATATGCAATCTTTGATAGTTGATCGATTAGCCCAATTCATGTTATTCCTAAAAAGTCCGGATTTACCGTTATCAAAACTGATTCAAACGAACTCATTCCAACTCGCACTCAAACGGGTTGGCGTGTTTGCATTGATTATCGAAAACTAAATGCTGCAACATGTAAAGATCACTTTCCTCTTTCTTTCATCGACCAAATACTTAAATTTTTAGCCGGTCTTGAATTCTATTGCTTTCTTGATGGTTATTCCGGCTATAACCAAAATCCAATCGCTCTTGAAGATCAAGAGAAAATGACTTTCACGTGTCCCTTTGACACTTTTGCGTATCGATATATGCCTTTTGGCCTTTGCAATGCTCCTACTACTTTCCAAATATGCATGGTTAGCATCTTTTTTGATATGATCGAACACTTTCTTGAAGTGTTTATGATTTTTCTATCTTTGGAAACTCTTTTTTCCGAGTGCTTACCCATCTTGAGTTGGTTTTTAAACGATGCAAGGACAAACACTTAAGTTAAATTGGAAAAAAATGTCATTTTATGGTCAAACATATCATTGTCCTTGGGCATGTCATTTCAAACAAAGGCATTAAGGTAGATAAAGCAAAAGTTGACGTAATTGCAAATCTACCTATTCCTAAATCTGTCAAAGACATTCGTTCATTTCTTGGACATGCTGGTTTCTATCGACGTTTTGTGAAGGACTTCAGTAAAATTGTTTGACCTCTTATGACTCTTTTTGGAAAAGACGTTCGATTCGACTTTAATTGTGACTGTGTTTCTTCTTTCCAATGTCTTGAAAACGAACTCATTTCTGCTCCCATCATTTGCTCACCCAATTGGATCTTCCTTTTGAAATAAGTGTGACGCTTCTAATTTTACAGTTGGTGCTGTCTAAGAACAATGAATTAGCAAAATTCTTCTTGTTATCTACTATGCTAGTATGACCCTTAACAATGCTCAAATCAATTGTACGACTACTTAAAAAGAGCTTCTAGCGGTAGTCTTTGCGCTCGAAAAATTCCGACCTTATTTGATTGACTCACACATTACTATTTACACTGACCATTCCGCTCTTAGGTACTTTTTTTCTAAAAAGGATGCTAAGTCTCTTTTGATCCATTGGATCCTTCTACTCCAAGAATTTTACCTTACAATCAAAGACAAAAAGGGATCCGACAATGTCATCGTCGATCATCTGTCGCGTCTTCCAAATGCACCATCTTCTTTACCGATCAAAGAGAACTTTCCTGATGAACAACTCCTTTCTATTTCTGTCGATCCATGGTATGCCGACATAGTGAACTATTTATTCACTAAGGAAATTCCTTCATTTTGGTCGAAACAAGATAAATATAAATTTCTTTCCCAAGTCAAATACTTCAATTGGGATGATCCATAGTTGTTTAAGTACTGTTCCAACCAAATCATTCAACGTTGCATTCTACATTGTGAAATCAAAAGTTTTCTTTCTTTTGGTTATGACCAAGCTTGTGGTGGTCACTTCGGTCCAAAGAAAAACCGTAGAAAAGGCGCTTCAATGTGATTTTTACTGGCCTATGATTTTTAAAGATGCATTCAAGTTTTGTAAAACTTCTGACCGCTGTCAAATGTTGGGAAGAATCTCTAGACGAAATATGATGCCTTTGAACTCCATTCTTAAGATCGAGATCTTTGCGTTTGGGATATTGTCCTTATGGGACCGTTTCCCAATGCTTTCAAAAAATTTTACATTCTTCCTGCTGTTGATTACGTCTCTAAATGGGTTGAAGCCATTCCTTATAAAACAAATGACCATAAATTTGTTGTGAAATTCATAAAAGAAAGCACCTTTTCAAGGTTTGGAACACCTCGCATGTAACGACTAGTAAATTTCGATAATTAAAAATGGTTAATTTAATAAGATTATGTGATTAAATATTGAAAGAAATAGAAATTGATAATTTAATAATAAAGTAATAACTAAAATGAATGGTAACAATGTTAATTAAAGCTAATTATTAACAGTTTGAATGAAATTCTAATAAATGAAATAATGTAAATGTTATACCTAGTTATAAATTAGATATAAGAAAACAAATTCAAACATTTAATTAGCTAATGAAACAATAATATTGTTAATGGTAATTGAATGAAACTAGCGGTATGAAAGCAATTGTAACTTTTGCTTGTAAATATTGAACCTATAAATGTGATTAAAAGTTAATTGTAACAAACATTATATGTTACCCATTTATTTAGTCTATTAAATTAAAATTGAAAATCGATTGCAATTGATTCACTTAATTAGTGTAGTCAATGTATATTAAATTGATAAGTGAAGAATGTCAATTCAGTAAGATGTAACCAATGTAAATTGTATTCATAGTATGATAATTGAGTGAATAAGAAAAATTGGAATCAAGCCTGATAAATTTATTTGAATTTTAAGCTATAAAAAATATATTATTGCAATTAACTAAAATCAAAATATTACGTTAATTGAAATTATGATGGAATGGGAAAATAATAATGTAGTAAGATATAAACCAATGTTAATTTTACCAATAAGATGATAACTGATTTAATAACAAGATGGAGAAATCAAATAAATGAATTTATTGGAGATTTAAATTTATAGTTTCTAGACTTATTGAAATTGAAACTTAACACTGGAAGTTTATGCACTATTCTATCATAAATTGATATAGAAATTGGTTACAAAGGATTATAAATTACTAGGTAAGCCAAAATGATAGAAATTTTGATTTATTAAATTTGAATTAAAAAGTGAAATAATTAATTTAATACTAATTTATTTAATTAATGTGAAATATAGCCATTTTGACCATTGTCTCAGATTTAGACGAAACCAGTTTCAACAGATCTGTAATAGTAAATTATTGTAGGATTTCAAGTTTTGCAGCGATCAGACTTGCCATTTGATCGTACGGACTCGAAACGCATTGATATCAATTTAACTGAAATCAATTTGGAATAAACATATTTTAACATAACTTCTTCATACGATGGAAATAGAAATTAAAACATAATCCATTGAGTTTGAAAATATTAAAAACATCAATTTTGATATATGGGATGACACATTTCCGCTTCGAGAACGAAATGGGCTTTTCGGGTTGTTCATCATCCAATTTCCAATTGAATTTTGTTCGTTCTTCCTATTTTCAGCCCAATCTATAAATAACCTGTTATAAACCCTAGCCACTTCCTATTTTCATTTGTCAATACATACATCTCCTTCTCAACTCCTCATTCCAATGGTAGACAAAACCTAATTTTCAAATTTCAAATTCGATTCCAAAATTCAAACTCCTCAAACTATACCATATTACATATCAATTTGAAGCTCTCGACGAGCGCAAGTCAAATGTACTGTCTGTTTTTCAATTTGGTTTTCTATGTGGTCAGATTCGAGGAATAAATCACGGCCGTTCGTTTCATCATGATGGACTTCAATGGATCGTCTCGACGATACCAGGGCGTGGAGAGGATCTGGCGGAGTTCATCGGTGCACATTGTTCGTTATTTTGAACGGTGGATCGCGATGTAAAAATTCAATTAGGGTATAAACTAGTGGCGGCGGCTGTGGTGTTTCATGCTCTGACTGACGTTGATGGGGAACCATGGGGTCGTGGTGGGCCAGGGAGGCTAGGGGGTTGAGTGGCGTGATGAACGGCGACCGGGTCGAGGTGGCGCGTGGTGCTTTCTGGAGCGATGGTGAATCGGGACAACTCGCATTAGCTAGGGTCTGGGTAAATAGAAGATGATGATGTGGAAGAACGTGTAAGTTTATTTTTTCTTCTGTTTTTAATTTAATTTTGATTTCAAAATGTTCTAATCGGCATAACTTTCACATAGGAGGTCCGATTTATGCATGGTTTCTTGTGCTGGGATCATATCGAAATTCCGGACATTTTGACGTTGGTTTGAATGAATTCTAAGATTGTTTGTATTTTGGGTTTAAATTGGATTTAAATTCAATTTAAATTCAAAGGTAAGTGTTTTAACCCACTCACAACTTCAAAATTTTCTTATGTTTGTTAAATTAAATGTATGATGTGATTAGAAATTTATTTATGGTTGTTTGGTATATTTTAATCGTCATCTCGGTTAATTTGAATTTATTTGAATCAAATCATTATTTAATTTATTATTGAATATAAATTGCCAATTAAATACATGTTATTGATTATTAGTTTTATATTGATATTTATTGATTGATTTGGATGATGATTGTGATGGATGTTTGACTGTTGATAATAGATGGATGGATGTTGTATTTTATATCGTTATAAACTGTAAGTTCACTATGGGTGGAGAAATGATACATACCCGAATGAGCTATAGATTAGGAAAAATTGTTATGGATTGAAATGATAAACTTGAGAGATTTTATTGATTTTTATATTAACTCAGGATTGCGGTTTGAAATGATATATAACTATAAAATTTTAAATTGCGGTTTGAAATGATATATAATCTCAAAATTTTAAATTGTGGATTGAAATGATAAATATCCATATCATTTGACCCTAGGGTAAAAAATTATATATGGACACCGGATTAGTTAAATTGAATGATTTTAAAATCCAAAAATTTTGAATGTAATTACATGATATTTTAAGAAAAACATGATTTATATAAATTGAAGTATTATTGGAGAATCAAGTTTTGTGTTGAAATGTGAATTGGTTTAAAGGGAATTGCTTCAAGAAGTTAAGTTGAAAGTTTAAAATGAAATTATTAAGTATGAATGAAATTCTATCAGAATTGGGCTATGGATTTTATTTGAAATATAACTTTGAAATATATTTGAAATTAGAGTAATCCAAATTGATATTTAAACATGGATTAAAAGCGATATGAAATTTAAAAGTGTACTGAAATTTTAAATTGAAAGGTTTGAAATTTGGTGTAGATTTGGAAACTGAAAATGGTTCAAATGTGTTGAAATGAAATGAATAGTTTAATTTGATATTAATTTCAAATTCATATTTTTTTCAATAACCTGTTTTAAAAATATATTATTTTAAAATTTCTAATTTTAAGATTTTCAAATTTACTAAAATTTTAACCAATATTAACTATACAATTTATTTTAATCTATTTTTAACCAATTTAATTTATTTTAAACTAATTAAACCATTTTAATTAATTTTAAATCTAAATTAATATATTTTAAACAATTTAATCTATTTTAACTTTATTCGATCTAATTTAAAATTTATTTAACTATCTTAATCAATTTAAAAATATTTTAAATCTATTTTAAATATCACAGAGTATTTTAACTATTTAAAAACCTATTTAAACCAATTATAACTACCTAAACTATTTTTCTAAAATTTAAACTAAGTAAAGATTTTGTGTTTATATCCAAATCCTTGATTTTTGAAGTGGATGTGGTTAAGCGACATTATAACGTAAGTTGGGATTTAAATAACATATTTGGTTTAATATGATAATTTTGAAATGAGAGTTTAACCTATTTTGGAAATATGGCTTTGGAAAGGAAATATAATTTCGAAACCATGATTTCAAATGTGATATGATTTCAAAGGTTAATATGATTTCAAAATTATGTAATAATTTTGAAAGTGATACGATTTAAAAGGTGAATATGATTTCGAAAGTAAGTAATGATTTAGAAAGTGATATGGTTTGAATTGAATATAATATTTTGATATCAATTATGAAATGATTTTGGAAATGTAAAAGAACCATCCGATGTGTAATAAGCGATTGGCTGTTAAAGAGACCGGGATTGGATATTGTCATACTCTCTGACAATATCGAAAACCACTTTAACAACTATATATGCGGTGGAAATTCTAAAATGAAGTAGGATGGTTGGAGACGATCCTATATAAGGTATATACGTGGACCTGGCTCTCATGAGTTAGCATAAGGTAGCTAAAACAGAAGCAATCGACAGGCCAAGTGAGGTCGTTCCTCCGATTGGGCGCACTACTTCGATACTATATTCCGACTTTGTGATTGATTTGGTGGCCACTCTTGATTTTGACTTGGGAGTGTGTTCCGAGGTAGGCGGTAGTAGCGGCTATGCATTACCACCAGTCCGAAAGTGTAATTGGTATATCTATCCTGGCATTGCCTAGTTGTGCCGTGTCGCCCACCATATCGAGCCCACTACGAGTTTGTTTTGTACCATACCTATGGGGTGTCCTCTGACGACGCCCGGTATGGGGGAGATTACGGTACCATATAGACTATAGGAATATATAAAATATGTTAAGGGAGATATGGGTAACACCTTAACGCTATTTTAATATTTTTACTTTATTGTAAACATATTATAATAGCGTGTTGTACTACATAGTAGTTAGTTTAACAGATTCTTAGGAGATGTGAATACCGAACATCTCTTAAGTTACTGCACTCACGTTAGAAACTGGACAGGAGATGTCAAACCCCGTAAACATCTCTGACACCGTTCCACTCATATTTATTTACCACTTATTTAATTTACATAAGATCTTTTAGTTCAGACTCGAGTGTTTTGCCTTTTCAATTCGCTCCGGTTAGCCTGAGCATTTCATAATTTGAAAACTTGCTTCTGGAGGACGAAGACGAAGATTGTATTATTATTTACTATATTATTCCACTGCATCATACTGTTCTGCTGTATTGTCATTTATTTATCTCTGATATTTGTAAATCTGATTCTATGTTGTATAAGTATAATCAGCGTTTTGTAAACAGCTTCATGAACTGTTATTTTGATTACTATATTTTGTCTTTCCGCTGTGAGATTCTGTATTTGTTTTATTTCTTCTATTTTTCTTATTTACCCCATAAAAATCTTATCTTTTGTATGGTTTGAGTCGACATGTGTGTCTACTTAAAGCTTCCAAAAAGGCGGGTTTTTACATCGCACAATGATAAAGATACTGGAATCCATTTCTGCAATCGTTCATTTGCAACTCTAATGAAGAAATACTCAATAACTCACAAGTTATCCACTCCTTATCACCTTCAAACTTATGGTCAGGTTGAAGTTTCAAATTGTCAAATCAGACAAATTTTGAAGAAAGCTGTAAATAAAAATCAAAAAGATTTGTCATAAAAATTGTCAGATGCGCTTTAGGCTTACAAAATAGTGTATAAAACCAATCATGGGATGTCTCCTTTTAGGCTTGTATATGGTAAATCATGTCATTTGCTCGTTGAACTCAAACATAAAGCATTGTGAGAAAATAAGAACATAAACTTTGATCTTGAAAAAGCTTGCAAAAACAGAAAATTGCAACTCAATGAGTTAGAGGAGATTAGGAACGACGCGTATGAAAACAAGAAAATTTACAAAGAAAAAACAAAAGTTTTTCATGACAAGTCAATCCAAAGGAAAACAATTTCGCCAAACCAAAAAGTTCTATTGTATAACTCTCAACTTCATTTTTTATTAGGAAGTTAAAATCAAGATGGACAGGACCGTACATCGTACGTACTGTTTTTCCACATGGTGCCAATGAAATAGAAAACCCTAGAGATAGTTCGATTTTTAAAGTCAATGGCCATCATTTAAAGCCTTACTTAACTTGCTGAGGGATCGAGAGGAGGAGCTCAAGACTCTTCAAGAGCCATACTACGTCTAGTAAGAAATGTTAACCCTCCCTTGTAAATATGTACATATATTTCCCGTAATACTCATTATATCATGCGTACTCATTATATCATGCATTGATTGTGGGGACACGGTCAAAATTAAGTGTGGAGGCAGTCTCATGTACATTTTTTTATTTTTCATGGTTTATTTTTTGCATTTTATTTCCAAAACTAAAAAATTTTAAAAATATCCCAAAACAAAAAAAATAGCACATTGATTTACTTTTGAAGAAACACTATAGGATAAGTATATGTTTTTGGTTATTAAATTGGAATTTTTGAAAATTTATTTATCTCACCAAAAATAAATATAAATTTTGATTACAATTAACTATTGTTTAACTAGTATACATGAAGGTTCATGGGATAATTATGAAGTATGCCCTAATTATAATCTTTGTTTAAAAGAGTGGTTGGTTTAAAGTAAAGGCGGTAACATTTTTTATCTTCTAAGTTAAGTGGCGCTAAGATGATTTTGCAAAACTCTCTCTTCATAAAAAAAACAAACAAAAAAAACTTTTATAAAAATAAAATCACCTAGAGTCAGGTGTTCACACGCAAGTGTGCACACTCGCCATGCTCTATATCCTTCTCATGTAAACTGAAAAAGCAGTGCATGGTCGGTATATCTGGCCTCGGTTTATCTGAGGTAGGTGTACGTAAAGAGATTTAATGAAAATAACCACCTAGAGTCATGTGTTTATAAGCAAGTGTGTACACTAGCCACGCTGTGTATTCTTCTCACATAATTCCGAAAAGCAGTGCATGATTGGTATATCTGGCCTTAGTTTATTAGAGTTAGGTGTGCAAATAATAATAATTTTAATACTTTCAAAAGTTGAGAGGGCAAGCAATTAAAATCCAAGCACTATTTTCACTTAGTTGATTCGACTTGTTGTTCAAAAGAAATAAAAATACCACTTTGAAAAACTTTGATAATTAACTAAGGATTCATTTCATAGTCGCACTAGGTTATCTATCGAAACAACTAGCCAAACTAGAGTCTAATTGTGATGATAACTTAATTTTTGTTAGAAGTCTTGACAAGTAAAAGGACTTAAATTTCTTGGTAATGACAGAACTTATATTTAACTTATTCGCGTCAATTTAAAAGTAAATTCTTCATTTGTAAATATTTTCCAAAACTTGCATTCATATCTTTGTAAATAAATCTTGCATTTAGGAATTTTTCATATTACATTTGGATTTGCGGATAGTATCCACTGAATATCCTTACAAGACAACGCTCGTCCAACTAGGGACACCTAGAGGTTTAGCGACTTGTTGCATACGCTCAATTCAATCGTGCTTTCTACGAAAGTGGATTTATATTAGTTTTTCTTTATTCGAGGACGAATAAAAATATGAGTGTGGGGGTATTTGATGTGCATGTAAAAATGTATACTTTTGATCACACATTTAATTTCATCTTGTTAAAATAAATGTCATAATAGGTATTTTTACATGTTTAAAACCAAATTTCAAAAATGCTTTCAAGTCATCATTCATGCATCAAACAATTCATATACTTATCTCCCTGAAACAAGTATATTCACAAACCATTCCTTTCAAAAATACCTGAAAACTTTTAAAAATAGATATGGAAAGTACCATTCAATATCAATTATGGATCACAGTTTATGGAATGGTTACTTCTCTGTCCCAGAGAAAACATAGAAAACTATAGGCAATCTCTGCCTTTTGAATTACGCCATGAAGATCAACCATTTCTTTCCAAAATCTCTTTATTTCATAAATATCTCCAAATCTATTTATAAAGCTTCTTTATAAATTCAAAATTTTAATTTAGAAAAATACTTTTTTATAAATCTCAAACCATTTATAAAACTTCCCTTTTCAAATCACTAACCATTTATAAACCTCTTTTCCAAAATCTTTAAAAATCATCTTATTTTCCAAGTTCAAACCTCCCAAAAATATAACTCCTTTAACAAATCCTTTTATAAAATAACATTCGTGAAACACTTTAGGGAAACTCTTTTATTTAGTATAAACTCCTTTTATAAACAAGTTATTACTTACAAATATATTTATTAGAAAATAGTATAAATTGAAGATCATTTATAAACTTTAAAACCTAATTCGTTAAAGAACTTAAGTTAACACAAAAACTCACTTTATAAATTTAAAAGACGCTTCGCAATCCTTATGGTACTAACTTAAGTTACTATCAATTTCATTTCCGATTCACTTAACTATTATTTACATAGGTCAACAGGTATGTAAATTCAATTCATATCCAAAACAGGGAAGAACGTGTCAATATAAACACTGGCATATACATGTCCAAATAGCATAATAGCAGGATGGTGATTTGTCCTACTAAATAGATGTCCAAACAATCAATCAGTTTATAGTAGAATGGGAATTTATTCTGCTAAAACACTTGTCCACACAAACAATAGTTAAATTATAGCAGAACGGGAATTTATTCTGATATCAAATGTCCAAACAATCAAATTATAAAAGAACGGTGATTTATTCGTCTAACACATGTCCACACAATAAACAATTACTTTATAGTAGAACGAGAACATATTCTGCTAACACATGTCTACACAATCAAACCATTTGTATAACTCTTTCACAATTGTTTGTCTACTTAATGATATCAGTATTTGAATCCCTTGTGTTCAAAACCATCTTTGAAAAAAGAAGTACCTTTAAAACAATTTGATTTTAGGAAAAGAAGGATTAAAAACATAAAACTCCATATAATGATTAATTACAAGTTAAACTCGTTTTTAATCATAATTAATCTTTATTAATAATAAGTTAATTTAATTATAAATTAATAAATAATTTATTTATAAATTAAACCCTTAATTAATCCTTTATTAATTATTAGATAATAATTTAAAACCTTTATTAACAATTAACTATTAATTAATCTTAATTAGTTAATTAAATAATCTTATAATTAAAACTTAAATAATAAATAAACCTTTAATAAATAATTATTTAAGTTAAAACCTTAATTAATTTATAATTAAAAATAATTAAACACTTAATTAATTAATTAATTAATTAACTGACCTTAAATTTTATTAGTAATTAGTTGAAAATAAAAAAATTAACTCATAATTAATTAAAAATTAATCTTACTTTTAAAGGATAATTAACTAGTTCTAATCTTTATTTAATTAGGATTAATTAACCTTATTTAATACTTAATTAATTATTAATTACCAAACTTAATTAATTAATAATTAATTATAAAACTTAATTAACTTTCTAAAACATTTTTATTAAGTTTATAAAACCTTTCCAAAATAATTTTTAAAGTATGAAACTGAATTTCCAAAAGAATGGACTTTTATCGAAACTGCATTCATAGCGACTATCGCTATGGATACCATAACCTTCCAAACTTGATCAACATCTCAGGGAGTCTTTTAAAATATTACTTTTTAACTTTAATTTATTTTGTGAACTTAATATAAAGCTTTGTAAGCAAAACAAAAGGCTAGAAACTTTAGAAAACTTTTTATTTAAAACAAAGTAAGTAATCAAATTTAAAAAACTCAAAGGATCGCTGTGTCGAATTCAAACACCTTTCTAGTGCTAACCTTGCTCACTAATTTTTCTATTTACTAACTATATCTGCTAACTTTCCATATCACTTCCAATCATAAGACAAAGATCATAACTTTACAATGAAAAACATCACTTCAACATTAGATTCACAAATCTACGCTAAACCAAAAACTAGCAACATATGTACATCCAATCCATATGATAATTCAACCATCCAAACAATTATTCTACAACCAAATAGGTAACATAATAAAGGTTTTATCTTTCTCGAAAATGTTAGTGTTGGCGTTAACATTGACCATCGACACCTAGTTGTATGAAAGCACCAATACCCAATTCAGTCGCAAAAATATGAAGAGAAATAAATGAAGAAATTTTTTATAACAATTGAAAAGCAAGTAAATAAAGAGACAGATTTATGGTGGTTCATCTAATTCTAGCATACGTCCACTCTAGAATAATCCTTTTTATTATACTGAAGTTTGTTTACAGTTACAATCTAAAATCCAAGAATCAAATTAATAGAGTGTAGCCTAGGTTGAAGATAAAGAGAAGTAGAAAGAAGATCCCTTTTCTAATGTCATGCCTGCTTTATTTATAGGGGAAGACATACATGGATCGGGGTGAAATTTTAACAAAAGGTTCGGGAGACCAAGACGAGGCCACTCAAAAAAAATTAGGCCCATTGGGGCACACAATAGAGTTCAGTACCGATCCTTATTTTGGTGTCCAAATGGAGTACGATCCCTCTGGATGGTTCCCTATAATGTTATCTACTTGCTTCCCAAATTTCATGCAATTCCGACGTACAATGTGTGAGATATCACATTTTTCGTGAAGTGGTATCACTTGAAATCTGATTTGTGCCAATCCCTCTAGAGGGATAAGTACTTATTCCTCCAACTTGCTCCAAATACCATGCGATCTATATGGGAGTTTCTCCATGTTGTATTATTCTTAGCCTCCAAGTTTCACACCAATTGGACTAGTAGAACTCAAGGTACGGGTTGTTTCCTACATGAACGCTCTTGCATTTTGGTATATGTCGATCCCACTTCAATGAAACCTGCTAATCCATCTTCTTCAATAAAGCACGCTGATCCCTCTTAATCAACTACGCCGATCCCTCATTCATAAGCTGAAGCATGTCGATCCCTCCAAATTAATCATGTTGATCCCTCCTTTATAAGCTAAACCACGCCAATCCCTCCTAATTAATCATGTCGATCCCTCCTTCATAAACTGAAGCACGTTGATCCCTCCTTCATAAGCTAAAGCAAGCTGATCCCTCTTAATAAATCAAGCTGGTCCCTCCTTTATGAAGCATGTCGATCCATCCTCTTCAATAAAGCATGCCGATCCATCTAAAATGTCGACCCCGTCTTTAAGAATTAGAGTACACCAATCCTTCAAAAGCGAGCGTGCTGATCCCTTCCATTTTCTAAGCTATATTCCAAACTTTGAACCTTTTGCCATGCATATCTATCAATTTCATTCAACATGGCTTGATATTACTATTTGTACTTGATTTCTAGGCCCTACAATCATCGCTCTGGACTCATCGACCTTGATAATCGTGAAGTCCATTGAGTTAATCCGCCTATTTACTGCCTTGGCAAAAGGTGGGTTACCACATTGCACCCCAAAACATGCCTTGCAATATGAAAGCGTGTTTTGAATTGCCATAAATCAAAAATCTAAAGTCCATAATTTATCGATAGTTATATTATCCAATCCATTGCTAGTCCAAATCATTGATCACTTTAGATCGTTTTGTCCAATCCTCGACGTCACCGGGTCATTAGCCAGATTCTAAACTGCTCCAGGCCCATATCCAAATCCATGGTTGTTCGAAGCTGATATACAAATCAATAACCATTCTAGATTGTTATCCTAATCAAAATCCTCAATCTCACTGGATCCTTAGCGAGCACAATCTGTACTCGACGACCTGAGCAGGCCGATCCATTGCGTTCAAGCGAAACGACCTACCCCTTGCTAGGTGTAGTCCATATTTGACGACATTGATCTCTCCGGATTCTTGCCGAGCACAATCCATATTCAACGACCTAAGTAGGTCGATCCATCGCGTTCGGGCAAACCAACCTACTCCTTGCCAAGCATAGTCCATATCTGATGTCCTGTGTTATCCATTACATTAATTCGAATTTGAGCTTTTTTAAATAGCCCACGCCCTTTAATATACCCAAAAGGACATGTTAAAGGGTGTGATCCATTGTAGGTATAACTAAAGCTAATAGAGACTAAGATTCATAAGACAAAAATAGATAAAAACAGTGGAAACTTAAAATAATAACTTAATTAAAAAAACTTCATAATTGCATCATAAATAAGTCAAATACCAAATATTATATACATGTCTAAAAATTCAATATGTCTCATGAAATAAAAACTCATAGTCTCAAAAATTAGAGTACATAATATCCCCCATAATAAGCCATTACATAGATAGAACAAAAGCTAAAAGAAAAGAAATACATGGTAGCTAACTCCTCCAAGAAATCTCTAAGCAACTACAATATAATGTCCTCTCCCTTGATTGCCTAAGGGGGAAAAAGGGGAAATCGAGAAGTGGATCAGACTAAACGTCTGATGAATGATAGTAACTACTAGAGTCTTTAAACAAAGTAAAAGTAATAGACTCTGCAACAATTGAAGTATTTAAAGAGGAAACAAATGAAATACGAAAGGGATAAACTGGAAATAAATACGATTAACTATAAGATAGGTTTGCTTTGATTTTTGCACTTGTTCTTGATAGCTGCTTTGATTAGGTTGAATTCCTAACGCTATAGTTAGGCTGAATTCCTAATTCTACCCTTCGATCGGCCTGCTACTCCATAGACCTTACTACGGACCTGAGACTAGGTAACTCCCTACACATCAACCAATGGTATCTATGAAAGATGCACAAAGCAACCACTGTGGATCCAGATGATACATGGCTCCCTACACAGAAGGCAATGGTGTCTACGAAAGACATACCTACTTAGTGCTTGGAACTCATAGTGATTACTGAGCACCAAAATGAAAGTCGCATGCATAACTGCCACCATGCCCATGCTACATTTTGCTCCACCTATTGGGTCTTCTTATTACCTCAAACTCTAGCATAAGCATGCCTCCCATCTCACTTCAGGCTAATGTAAGATCACTGTGTGTCCAAAGAAAATAGAGGAAATGCTGTTGGTATCGGCCTGTCATCCAAACAATATCTAGTTGCACCCCTTATCCAAGTCCCCCATGATTTGGACTTCTAATTGACCGGTTACTACCATTTTTAGCATAAGCGTGTCCTCGTCTCACTTTAAGCTAATGTGAGACTCCATTTTGTCTAATAGGGAATACTATATGGTACAGGTTCTACTTTCATCTTTGCTTATTAAATTAGATAAATTATTTAAATAAGCCTTCATTACCATCTTTACTTTCTAAGCTTATTAATTTATCCTAAGTCTTAAAATAAGCCTCATTGTATTCTTTTTCTTATTATAACCTACGTTATAATCATGCTTACCACTTAACCCAAGATCTAAGTGTGAAAATAAGCTTCTTTCATCTTTTACTCTTTTTTAGTTATAATTCTACATTATAACTAAGCCAATTAATTAGTCCAATTCTAATCATAATTGGGCATAATTTCAGTCCAATACCATTTATACTACAATCCAATTCCATTATTTATTACAGTGTTTATAATTTACATCTTATTTTCTTCGTTTAATATTTTTACTTATATAATCCATATTTGAGTTTAATTTATTCTAATCCATACACAAAGAAAAGGAGGAAGAAGAGAATAGACGCATGCATAAAATCCAAAACGTAGAAAAAGATGTAAATAAGAAATAAATAACAGTAAATAAACTTAAATACTGTAAATAAATCGTAAATAAATAAAAAGCTTTCCTTAAAAGAAATAAATTATAATTAATTGAAAAATAATAACTAAAAGGGAGATCTAAAACTGAAAAAAGGCTATTCCAAAATCGTAGTAAAACTACAACTATTAGAAACCTTATTATTTTAAATTACTTGAAGAAATCTTAAAATAATTTTAATCACTTACCTCCGGTCCAAAACTCTTCCTTTGGTCTTCTCGGATCCACTTGGAGTTGTAAAATAATTCAATTTATAATGATTTTCTCCTTAGAAAAATTAATTCGTTAGGGTCCTACCTAGAAAGGTGAACCCATTTGAAGAAAACCTAGAATGAGAAAAAGTGTTAGATCCAGGGTCTATTTATAGGGGTAGAAGTGGATCTCAGACCGTTGGATTTGGAGATTGAATAGGATGCAACCGCGTCATAGGCTGAATAGGAGCCATCGGATGCAAAAATAGATGGACCAGATTGGTTAGAAGAATGCAAAACACGTCATCAATAACCTCTGGAACATTCGAATGAATGAACGTTCATTCGTTCTAAATTAGCAGAGGCGGGTCGAGGGGTAGCCGACGAGTTGGTTTCCAAGTCGACCGACCGGTCGACCTGCCCTTTATTTTATTTTATTTTCTCTTCCTTCTTTTTGTTTAATTTGTTTCTCATTCATATTAGCTCGGTCTCTGACGTTCTATACATGAAAATTGACCAGAAAATTACCACGGACACAATGATGCAACTCTCGTGGCTCAATTCTGATAATTTCACAAAGCTACTTTATTATTTAATTAATTAACGAATTAATTAATTATTGCAGGTTAAATTTTGGGTTGCTACACATTCCTAAGTCCATAAAATAAGAGTCCGTACAGCCAACAAACCAGAGTTCAAATAAAATTAGAATAATAAGAGTTCGGAGAAAACAAGAAGAAAAAACAAATTTCACAAACCCTCGGTTTATCATCATCTCAGAGCATGCCTAGGGACCGTCCTCGATTTCGTACATGTGTAAGTGACTTAGCCGTCCTACTGTGGAGTTTGGTACTTATTCCATGCCATCCTAACACTGCCGCCATCAAAACCATCGATGGGTCTAGTCAATCCATTGAAACAACTGCGGCATTGAACCTAGTTAAGAAATTTTTGAGTGATTCTCCGGCCCACTACTTTACTGATGCCAGTGTCATCACATTCTTGGGTCTCGTAATGTGATAAATCTCTTGACCAATTTTGTCCCTGTACAAATAAAACACTTCTTCAATTGTATGAACCATAGCGCAACTACATCAATTAAGTACAAGGGGAAGCACCATGCCAAGACTTCTTTTGATGCCCCTAATACTTCCATGTGCCATATATACATCATCATTGCATAGTTAGATCCGACTTCACCTCATATGCTTCCGGTGTTGGTATTTTGAATTGTGGTGGATTCCTAGCATTCCTGATATTAGGAGTGAATGGACTTCAATTTACATCCTCCAGATCCCTGTTCACCAATCCTCCATGCATGGCTTGCCTTATCATCTCTGCAAACCTGTCATTGTCCAATGGTATTCTTCTATCATCATGTCCAAACTGGACCCCGAGTCTAGATGGGAATTCTGGAACGTATTTTTCCAAAGGAGCATCCAAATTCTGACTCACATCAAGCTCCACGGTATCGATTGCAGGTCCTCCAACATCACGATCAACCAGACACGGGGGCATGCCCCTAACCTTTGGGGATCGGTACCAATCCCTTTGGGATGGTAGGGATTGACTCTGGCTACTATGTTCTATTCCTTTGTCTATTGAGCCCATTTCCATGCTACCGGTTCTTATTTTCGGCGATTCCTACTGCTTCAAATCCAAGATTCTGTGCTCTGGCTTGCCTAATTTGTTGGAGTAAATGCTACATCATCTCCTTCTGTCTTTTCAGCATCCTCTTTTTCATAGCATCCATCATCATTTCCATTTCATCCTTGGTGTTGTAGATAGATGCTTGATTAGCTCTAGCTCCTAGGAAAGTCTCTTGACTCCATCCATGGTGGCTTCTTTCCAGTAGCAATCTCCTTGTTGATTTCTTAGTCATTGCTTTCTAGATCCAAATATCCCAGCTTCCAAATCTAAAATCCTAACTTCCAAATCCACAGGTGCAAGTCTTTTGGTTGAAAGCACCAAAATGTTGGCGTCAAAATTGACCGCCAACACCCAGTTGTGAAACACCCCCACACCCTTTAGTATTTCCAAGAAGGGCACACCAAAGGATCTGGTGTATTATAGGTATAGCTAAAGCATCTCAGAGACTAAGATTCCCAAGACAAATAAGTAAAAGTAGCGGAATACATTTAAATAATAACTTATCATTTAGAATTAATCTTCGTCTCAAAATAAGTCATAAAAACATAACATATCTCAAAAATTCAAATTCTCTCATGTCTTATGAAAATACCTCTCAGTCTCACATAATCAGAGTAAAAGCAACAATAATAATCCCTCTCACAAGTGCCAATCCATCATAAGCCAAATGAAAAAGATGAAAAGCAGAAGAATACATTTGAAATGAGGAGGCTTTGGAAATGAATCTCCAAGCAATCTGAATCAACTATCCTCAACTTTGCTGGCCTATTGGGGGAAAAAGAAAGATAGAGGATATTTCATGCTTGCAACTGTTACTCTTCGATGTTCTCTTCTCTTTAATATTCTCTTTTTAACTATAAACACTTGTTATAATCATGCTTGCAAATATCTTAAATTTGCCTATTTCAGTCCATTCTATTTTTATTTCAGTTTTTCTCATTCAACGTCTGATTTCTGTAAATTTAGTGTTTTTCTATTTTAATCTACATTTGTGAATTCTTCTCTTTTTAATATTTTATTCGCGTCAAAAAGGATTAAATCTTTATAAAAAGAAACTAACATTTACAGGCTAAATTCTAACTTAAAACAGATGTAAATAAATGCAAATAAATGAATAAAAATAGACTGAAAATAACTTCTGAAATTTACTTAAAAAATGACTGTAAATAAACTTACATAAAACTGTCTCAAAATTGTAGAAAAACTATAACTATTGAGAACCCTATTATTTTAAATTGCTTTCAAATCTAAAATAATTACAAAACACTCACCTATGGTCCTTTGCTCTTGCCCTTGGCCTCTCTAGATCAACTTCTAGGGTGTAGAATATTTTTACTATTCCCCCCTAGAAAAATTTTCTATTTAGGGTTCAGCCTCAGGCAGTGAATCCAATTGGGAGAAAATCTGAATGAGAAAAATAGCTAGGCGTAAGATTCTATTTATAGTGTGGCTTAGGGATCTCAGGCCATAGGATTTGAAGATTTAATCTGGTACAACCACGTTATAGGCTCAGTAGGAACCATCGGACGTAATTACGAACACACAAGATTCCACTAAAAATCAAATTTACAGTCTTCGGCTCGTACCTGGACGAAATATCATCCAGGAAGAAAGGCGGGTCAACCTATGTTCATTGGGGGTCGACCTGTAGGTTGACCTGATCCTTACATGGGTAGACATATGCCCCTTTTTTTATTTCGTTTAATTATATAATTCCGATTTTCTTGTTTCACTCGTAACTTCTCCATACTAAATCGGATTTCGACCAGTTCTATATGGAAATTGATCAGAAAATAGCCACGGATCCAATGGTGCAACTCATATAGCTAAATTCTGACAATTCCAAAAATGCTCATTTTCCTCGTTTAATAATTATTTTAGTTATTTAATTATCTAAAAATGCAAGTTGTTACAAGTTGTATGAAAGCAGCAATATCCAATCACATAAATATAAAGAGAAATAAATGAAGAACAAAATTATAACAATTAGAAAGCAATAAACAGAGAGACAAATTTATAGTGGTTCAGCTAACTCCACATATGTCCACTCTAGAATAATCCTTTTTATTATGCTGAAGTTTGTTTGCAATTGCATTCCAAAATCCAAGAATCAAATTGATTGTGTGTAGCCTAGGTTGAAGATAAAAAGAAGCATAAATAAGATCCCTTTTCTAATGCCATGCCTGCTATATTTATAGGGAAAGACGTGCACGGATCGGGCTGAAATTTTGACAGAAGGTTTAGGAGACCAAGACGAGGCCACCCAAAAATTTCCAGTCCCATTAGGGCCCATAATAGGGATCAGTACAGATCCTTGTTTTTGTGTCCAAATGGTACGATCCATTTGGATGGTTCCCCATGATGTTATCTACTTGCTCCCCAAATTTCTTACAATTCTGACGTATAGTATGTGAGATATCACATTTTCCATGAAGTAGCATCACTTGAATTCTGATTTTTGCCAATCTCTCTTGAGGGATAGGTACCGATCTCTCCAACTTGCTCCAAATACCATGCGATGCCTAGGGGAGCTTCTCCAGGTTGTATTATGCTTAACCTCCAAGTTTCACTCCAATTGGACTAGTAGAACTCAAGATATGGGTGGTTTCCTGCATGGACGCTCTTGCATTTTGGTATATGCCGATCCCTCCTCAACGAAGCCTGCTGATCCATAAAGCACACCGATCCCTCTTAATCAACAACACTGATCCCTCCTCCATATGCTGAAGCATGCTAATCCTTCCTAATTAATCACGCCGATCCCTCCTTCATAAGCGGGAGCACATCGATCCCTCCTAATTTATCCTGTTGATCCCTCCTTCATAAGCTGAAGCATGCCGATCCCTCCTAATTAATCATGCCGATCCCTCCACTATAAAGCCTGCTGATCCATCCTCTTCAATAAAGCATGTTGATCCATTAAAATGCTGACCCCTTCTTTAAGAATTGGAGTTATTGATCCCACTAGAGCGAGCATGTCGATCCCTTCCGTTTGCTAAGCTATATTCCATACTTTGAATATTCTGCGTGTATACCTATCAATTTCATTCAATCTCGACTTGATACTGCTATTTGTACTTGATTTCTGCATCCTACAATCATCGCTCTGGACTCATCGGCTTTGATAATTGTGAAGTCCATTGGGTTAAATCCATCCGTTTACTCCCTTGGAAAAAGGTGGGTTAATAGCTATAAGTTTACTCACCAAAATTTTGCGAAATTCTTTTGAAAACTTGAAATACTTCATAATTTGCAAAACATGGAAAACCATAAAATCAACTCGAAAGTGGGTCACCTTTTCTTTGATTTTTGACCATGTTACTCTTGGAATTTAGAAAAGTGGTCATAAGAAAGGTTATTTTAAATTCTGTTCTCTGTCATTTAGAAAAAAGAATCACTCAATTTGGTTTTTTTAGGGAGATATGGTCAAAAGAAAAGAGGTATTTTCGGACTTGAAAATATGGATCTGAAAATAGGTCTGAAAGAAATAAGATTTGGACATATCTAAGCTCAAAATTTGATGAAGTCGTACAAATAAAAATTATAGCCACTAAAATTTTATATGATTTAAAAAAAAATCTCCATTTGGTTCAAAGATGACGAAAATATGTAAGGAGGGAGCGGAGGAAAATTTCAAGAAGTGGAAGGCTATTTATAAGCAATAGATAAGGTAAATTGCTAAACTACCTTTGTACTTCCGCCCTCCACATTGTTTTTCCACCTCAACACCCTCCACCACACATGCTATTTCAGCCTCCACCTTTTCCCCCTCATCATGTCAAAGAACACATGTTTAAACTTGTTTGTACTCGAGTCGCCAAAGTGTTAAATCATGTCTCTTAAGGCATCTTTTAGTATATACATGCATATGATTAAGTATATATACCTATGTATATACCAGTATATACTAACTTGTTTAAATTCTTAACCATTTAAAGGTTAGTTCAAATATAAACAAAGCTCATAACATTGCAAACAACTTTTATATGATGAAACGTCAAAAACTCGAAAACCGGTTTCCAACCACATTTTCTGTTTTTCATTGAACTGGATATTTTTGTAAACAAAATTTGCAAATGATTTAACCATCATTAATTATTATTTAAAAGAATTTTATTTTCATTATAAAACCTATTGTTTTAATATTTAAAATTAATTAAATATTCACAAACCAAAGTAGTAAAATTCTGGGTCGTTACATAGTGTTTGGAGTAGTTTTTAGTTTATCAAGATGCGAACAGTCTCGTTTTAATGACCAGGGTCACCGCAGTTATAACATTTATTGCCATTTTAATTTCCACTTTTGCTTACAGGAATTTTGTTGCTGTTTCTTTTGAAATTTTTCATCTTCCTATATTTTATAAATTTTTTGAAATTCTCTGTCATGAAAGCAATTTCTTCATCTTTATCGCTATCTGAATCTAGATTATCTGTCATTATAATAGAAGCTATAGATTGCTTCTCTATATTTTTGCTTTCTCTCTTGCCCTACATGTGAGCTTCGAAAGACATCAAATTCTCAATTAACTCTTTAATTTTTAGAGTGTTAATGTCATTATTCTATTACAAGAGTCTTTTGATCCCATTCGGAAGTAAGTGAATTGAGGATTTTTCTAACTTGATCCTCTTCAGAAACACTTTACCCAGTGCAATAAGTGAGTGTACTATATACTGGAACCCGCTATACATATCAGATATGGACTCGTTTGGACTCATTTGAATAACTAAAACTGATTTATTAACATGAAAATTTTAGTCGTTTTGACCTTACTTGTCCCTTCATGTGTAACTTGCAAAGTTCTCCAAATTTCAAATGCTACTTTACATATAAATACTCTTTTAAATTCATTTCTATCTAGTGAAAAAAAATATTCATAGCCTTAGAGTTACTTTGTGCAACTGCTTTTTAGTAAGCAGTCCACTATGCAAAATTTATCTCCGGTTCAGTGTACTCAGTTCGTGATATTCCAACTGTCTAAACCAATTGACTGTAAATAAATTTTCATTCTACATAACCAATATGTGTAATTACATCCATTAAAAAGTGGAGGTCTAGCAGTGGACTGTCCTTCAACAAATGAGTTACTAACAAGTGTAACAATGTTACTAGTAGTACTATTGCTAGTGTTAGTGGCCATTTAAACTTTTTCAAACATCAGATGATGAATAGTTTGAAAACCAATGCTCCGATACCAAATATGAGTCAGCAGAATATGGATCTTAAGACTAATTAAAACTAGGGGTGAATAGTGTGTAATGGATTACACAAATATTATTCAAGTTCTTTAAGATTTTACCTGGAATGATAGAATTAACAATCCGCATGATCAAAGTATGGAAAAAAGTAAAGACAGTAAAAGTAAAAATGAAAGAATACACTTGGATTTTATACTAGTTTAGAGTTTCCCTACATCCAGTCTCGCATAATTTGTTGTACGAATTTCTTTTCAACTAGTAAATGCAAATACAATATAGATTTCAAGGCTACGAGACACACCTTCCAGAATACCGGCCTTCCAGTAAAGCCAATTGATTTCTGGTCTATAAGCACACCCACTAGATTTATGGGCCACTAAGCACACCCAATTGACTTTAATAGGCTACAATCACACTTACTTGGATTTCAGGGGTACCAGGCACACCACAGAGTATAAGAGTATGATTTGACAGAGATTACAGACTCAGATTGTAACGAACCATCTTTCTTACTCCGAAAGATGAGCCATTAAGGGTAAAAGAAAAGGGATAAGATAGAAGAGAATAAACTAACAAAAAAAATTCATAATGCAACAAAACAATTTATATTACTTAACATAATATATTACAAAGTCATTTCAAAAATGTTACATCGGAGTCATTCTAATACAAATTCTAGCCTAGGACAGTTGTAACAGAAATAGAATGGAAAACATGGTAATAACTAGCTATCGATGAAGCCACCTTCTCCAAGCTCCTCCAAAATGAATCTGCGGAAAACTTGACCTACTTTGCTGCCCATTCAAATTTGAGCGCCCAAGAGTTTAGGAAAAGGGAAAATAAACCACAAGTCAGTCATGGGTCTGATGTAAGTAAAACATACATTTTACCTTGATAAAAACCTTTAAATCAAAGGCATCTCATAAGACCATGCCGCACACAAACACAGATGGGTTTTTACCTTACGGTAACAAAACATTTTCTGTAGAAAATTCATTGATATTATAATAATGTATAGGGGTCAAAGTAAAATGTGAATATAGTTGAAATGCTTGCATCCAAAATTTCAATGTAGTTGGGCATAATTAAGTCCATAAGACACTTATTGGAGAATTGATTCCATATAATGACTGGGCTACTGGGATACTACCAGTCACGGTGCACTCTAGATAAAATAACACCGAGGACCTCGTCTGGATCCCCTGCCAACATGGAAATGACCTACCATTTGACTAGTGATATCGAATATGATCACCTCTCGGTTAATGGGCCTCGAAGCATACAAATAAGAGGTAATATCAACTTTAGATAGGGATAACTATACCCTAATGGGAGCAACCCACTTAGCCCTGCTGCATCCCCCATGTTTTAGTCATTCCCGGTTGATGAGGCTATGTTTTACCTTTTATATAGTAC
Source organism: Allium cepa (assembly GCA_030765085.1). Lineage (NCBI taxonomy): Eukaryota > Viridiplantae > Streptophyta > Magnoliopsida > Asparagales > Amaryllidaceae > Allium > Allium cepa. The sequence goes on from CM060944.1 coordinate 244,299,205, forward strand.
TTTCTACCTGGAATGCTAACACTGCCCTCTAGGAAACAATGCAATGCTAGCATTCATCCATACATGTTGTTGAGAACATGAACAAGCCGAAGGCACTACTTCTACTACAGCCATTTTGGAATCACGGCAAGCAGTCTTTGCACTTCAAAGAGCTCCGTCTTCAATTCCATCATCTTCAAGGTGTCTTCACTTAAAAATGCTTGAGTTGGATCGAAGTGGTTTTCGGATAGCATATCTGATCCCAGTCTCTTCGAAACAACATTCGATAATTTTCGGTAAATTCAACCCCGGTTCTTTAGGAAACAAATAGTCAAAGATAAGATGGGAGATCACCGACTAACCATTAGTGGATGGATTTCCTTACCATTTTTCCTAGGAGAATGAAACAAGATTATATGCACAGTACAACACCATCGTAGATGACTGTAACATCCCGCCTTTTCGCACACTTTAAACCGACACACGTGTCAATTAAAAGCATACGCAAGGGCGGATTGTTATGGGGTAAATAAGAAAAACAGAGAAGAAATAAAACAAAATAGAATCTCACATCGGAAGGATAAAATATAATAATAAATATACAGTTCATAAACGGTTACAAAACAGTTAATTCTTCTTTATACAATAAATATCAGAGTTACACATACCAATACAAACAATGCAGCGGAATAGAAAGAGTGTGGTGCATACTATAAATAATAATAATATGGATTCTTCGTCTTCGTCCTCCAAAGCTAAAGTCTTCGATGCTGAAACGCTCGGACTGACCCGAGCGAATTTGAAAAGACAAAAACACTCGAGTCAGACTAAAAGATCTTATGTGAGTTAAATTAACAGAAATAAATATGAGTACAGTAACTCAAGAGATGTTCGGGATTTACATCTCCTAAGGATCCGTTAAACTATTTACTATGTAGTATATTGCGCTATTATAATAGTGTCTATTTATAAAATAAACTTACTTTTTAATAGCATTAAGGGGTTACCCATATAGCCCTTAACACAAATAATGCCAATAGTCTATACAGTACCGTAATACCTCCTGATCGGGAAGCTACCAGAGGATACTCCATAGGTACGACACAAATAGAAACTCGTAGTAAAGGCTCGGTATGGTAGGTGACACGGCACAACTAGGCAATGCCATGGTAGATATACCAATTGCTATCCAGGCTGGTGGAAACGCGTAGCCGCAGTTACCGCCCACCTCGGACTAACTCCCCAAAATCAAAATATAGAAGTGGCCACTGAATCAATCCAAAATCAAAGTATAATATCGAAGAGGAGGGTCCGATCAGAGGAATGACCTCATTGGCCTGAGAATCGCTCCTATTTTAGCCACCTTATGCCAACTCACGGGAGTCGGGTCCACGTATTTACCTTACAGGAAACGTCGCCACCACCTACTTCATTCTGGAATCTCCACTGCGTACACGGTTAGTCAAAGTGGTTTTCGGTATCGACAGAGAGTATGTCCATATCCGATCCCGGTCTCTTTGCCAACCCATCGTTATTATAACACCGCGGTCATTTAAAAATAGGTTATACTTTAAAAATTAGAATAAACATTCCATTTCATAACCATGAATACGATATTATTTCAAAACCCAAAACCATATTTTATCACTTATCCCAAATATAATTCTTTTCCAAAATCATAATGCTTTAACTTCATAACGTCTGAAAATCAAATATTTTCAAAGCATAATATTTTGAAAATCATAATTTAAAACCATAACTTTTAAAACTTGAATGGTTTGGATATTCAATGGTATATGAATTAAAAGGTTTAACTTAAATGTTACTTTGTAAAGAAAATAGTTCTCATGGCTTTACAAATACATTTCTTTATTAAAGTCTAAACCAAAATTTATATTATCTCTCTCAAGTTCCAAAACCACTTCAATTTATATATATATATATATACGTATATCCATTTGGAGTATTAATATTTCAAACTAAAGTTGGATTTTATTCTTTCAACAAATCGAATGTTCTATTAATTAGTCTTGAATATTCACATAAAATCCATAAATAAATAAAAAATCCAATTTCTAGTAATAAAATATATATTTTTTTCAATTCAAATTATACTAGAATATTCATTTCCATTTATCTTGGGAAAAATCCAATTATATATATCATATCTTAAAATTTCCAAACTTAACATTTAAACATATGATATAAATTATTAAACTCCATTTTCTTAAAAAAAATTCCATTTTTAATAAAGAGATTTATACACCTTTTAATTTCAAAATTTTCAACTTCATATGTATATATATATGGAAGAAAAATATTTATACAATATAAAATTTAAGATTATTATAAACCGTATTCCATCCAAACCATAGAAATCACATTAAAATAGTTATATATAGACCGCGGTGCCTGTATATAATTTTCTATCCTATGGTCAAGTGATACGGATATTTATCATTTCAATCCACAATTTAAAAGATATAAAATTTTGCGGTTGTATATCATTTCAAACCACAATCCCGAATGAAAGGAAATATGCATGATAATTTGCAATTTAATGATATACAATAAAACATCCATCAACATCACCCATCATCCAATCGCAATCATCAAGCAATATCAATCAATAACAATTTATATTTGATAATATATAACAGGTAATAACTGGCAATTTTATTCAGATTAAATTTAACAACTATTAATCTAACAGTTTATATTCGGTAATAATCTATATAACTGTTAACTAGCAGTTTATAGGTAAACAAATAAATTCTAACTATCAATTAATACGCAATAAATAAATTAAATTAACAGTTAAATTTAATAAATGCAATTCAACAAATATGAGTGAAATAAACATGCCAAATACTCATAATAAATTTCTATTCATTTCTAAAATTAACTTAACAAACATAAAAGCTTCTAGTAGTTGTGAGTGGGTTTAAACACTCACCTTTGTAATTTAAATTCGATTTAAACCCAAAAATTTGACGGTCTCCAAATTTGTCCAAACAAGCGCCAAAACGTCAGAAATTCTGATACGATCCCATCAAAACAAACCGCGCGCGAATCCGAGCTCGTATGCAAAAGTTATGAAAATTTGAAAAATGGAAAATTCTGGTCCTGGGTCGACTTCGGTGCGCCGCCTCAATTCCCCGGTGCTTGCTTGGAGTTTTCGCCAAAACGACCCGGAGCGACCCGAGTCATTTTCTTCCTGACCCGAAGTTGCTCTAGGGTTTTCTCCCCTGAAACCCGAAGCGCGACCAGAAGCTGCTGCAGATCCGCAAATTTTTATTTTTTTTTATTTTGAACTGACTGGATCTAGGGTTAGCCCCCATTGAAGAAGAAGAGAAGCTTGAAGAAGATGAACGTACAGCAATTAGACAATAGAATGGAGCTAGGGTTTATAACTGTATATTTATAGGTAGGGTTGGGTTAGAGTAGATAGACTAGATAGATGAACGTACGAAACAAACTAAGGCCCAAAATGCCCGTTCTGACCCCGGAACGAAATTTGTCAAACCCATATATCCAGATAGGTATTTTAAAATATTCTGAACGCGATGGAAAAAGTTTCACGTTCAAATTTGATCGTATGAAGAAGTTATGCTGAAAACAAGATTTCCAAATTGATTTCAAATTGATTTTAATAAAATTGATTTTCAAGGCGTTTCGCGTCCGTACGATCAAACGACAGGTCCGATCGATACGAAACTTGAAACCCTATAATAATACACCGATACGGATCCGATGAAACTGGTTTCGTCGAAATCCGAGTCCGTGGCCAAAAAGACTATTTTTAATATTCATTAAATAAATTAAATAAATTATAGAAATCCAATTCTATATGAATATTCTAAAATTGTCCCAATTCTATTGCTTATGTAAATTAAAATCAATTTAAATGATTTAACAAGTTTGGCTGTGAATTAGAGTTGACAGGTCTATCAAATTTCAGTATACATTCCTCCGCTTCCTTATATTAAGGAATTATAAATAAATTCCTCAAAACCTATTTATTACATTTTTAATCCTTGTATACTTATCTTTTATCCAAAATAGGGATGCCACATACTTTGGTTCATGATTCACATTATTATTCTTAAAGTCTATTTTAAATTTCAGTAACGTAATATTTAACGTTAAATTCCCTTTATTTATGCAATAAGCGCAATTATTGAATTTGATACTCAAATTAATTTATAGATTCTGCTTTCTAAAAATCTATATCAACAATTTGGTCCAATTATAAATAGAATAAGTATTAACCTCATCTTATAGAATTAATTATTGCAATAAATCCAATTTACCATATCTTAAATCCAAATTAATAGATAAAGCTTGATTCCTTTATTAACTCCTTTGGTTTTCAATTAACCTTTTATGGTGAATATAAATTCCAATGTATAATTGAAACCTTATTTATTGATTTCACTATTTCATTAAAAATCCTCATATTCCAGCTAAATTTCAACTAACGTATAAATTAGCTATTTCAATTTCATTTAATTGCGATTATCATACTATAGAAATTAAATTCCATTAAATAAATAAATAAATGTTGATTCCCATCTATTTACATTATATTACATTGGTACTTCTATTTACAACTTAGCTTTGTATAAATGTTTGAATGTGGAATCTTGTCTATTTTACGTATTAATTAAGCCTTAAAAATCAATTAATATTATATCCTTGGTCTAACCTCATTTTACCCATATTTATATTAATATATCCTTTGAATTAGGTAAATTACCATTGATTATCTACCTTAACTTATCAGACTCTACTAACGTAATGGTTAAATATTAATTCCACTTGTAAAAAAAACAATCCACAAGATTTGCATTTCACATTACAAATGAATTCGTAAATCTTGGCTTTCTTTTTCTTTGCTTCTTAAAGGCCAAATCAAACTACCCTATCATCACAAATTTATGGCAATTAATTGCAATTGATTCTCCATTAAACTACATAAGTTATCCAGTTGAAACCTAAGTGAAACGTTTATTTATTTAAAAATCCTACTGTTTAAAAGAGTATATCATCTACGGTATAATTTACATTTGACTTGATTTCTCATATATTTCACACAACAGTGAATTCCAATTTCTACCAACATTATGTTTAATATAAATTGGAAATCCAAATCATTGGTATTTCACAACCGTACTGCGTACATTTACGTATAGTTACACTAAGTCCATACACTGATTCATGAATTCATTAATTAATACACAATTTGCCTTTGTTTTCTTATATTAAGTTTATTACCGTTTTTAAGTACATTCATTATTGAACAATATTCATAAAAAAAATTATCTACACTTATTGCATTGGTTTATTCAACGGTCACCAAATGAAACAATCCTACAATTTATTTTAATATTAAATGAATCCCATTCTAGTAAATATTTTATTAATATTCACTAATTCAACATTTATTGGTTTCTTAACATTAACTTTTAACAAAGTGTGACAATTACATTATCCAAAACTATTGTCATAAAAATTAAATTGTTACATTAAATTCCAATTACTATAACAAATTACTACATTTTCTCAAATAAATCTTAAAGCCTTTTTTTTCTAAATCAGATTAGAAATTATATTAATTTAATTCATTTAATATTATCAAATTTAACGGGTCGTTACAATCTCCCCCACTCAAAACTTTTCGTCCCCGAAAAGGAAAAAGAAGGGAGAAGGAAGAATAAAACATTACATCTTATTTCAAATATTAACTTATAAACAATAATTTACTAAATTAATTTCCTTAAATGAGATATGACCGTTTTATAGTCATTATAACCTTTTATACTTAAATTATTAAAGCTGGAAAACATTTTTAACAAAATTCTAAGTCCAAAATTTACGGAAAATTTTGGCAGAGTCTCCTTTGTACGGAGAGACTCTGGAGAAAATATAATATCCAAATATACAAATATATTACATATATTATCAAAAATATTATATTTAATGTTTACGTTTCTATTATATTTAATTACAGTAACCCTCTAATTACACTTAATTTATTAACCTTATAACCTGCATTCCTATAAGTGAAAGATTTTACTTGTTCATTAACTATGGATTGCAGTCATTTAAATTTTTTTTTTCTACTTTCCATTATATTAGAATAGTGGAAATTAAAACATACTTAAGTTAATAATCCTACAATCAATTTTTTGTTTAGAATTCCACTTTATATACTTAAGTTCATATCACCTATTAATAATACTTAACTTTATTTTTAGTAGAATTTCAATTATAACTTAAGTTTATACCATTAAATTCTTATTTATAACAGTAATTTATTGAGTACTTCATTATTTCCAAAAATTTACTTGTATAATATTCAATTTCAATCCCTTATTTAACATTTCAACTTTTTATATTTGGTAAGTTATTTATGTTAAAGAAAAATGCAATTGAACTTATACAAGTTTTATCTCAATTCTTCTAATTCATTGATTGTTCAATAAATCTTTACCATTACTTATAAGTTAAAATTTTAACTTCCTTTATACTTAGCATTAATTCTCTTACCTAAAATTAGAGGTTTCAATCCATTTATTTCTTACTTTTTATTTCACTAAAATTTAACAATTAATTAATGGAAAATTTTAGAATTAAATTCCGGGTCAAATTTCAATTTATTTTGAAATAATAGATAATTAGATTCCTACAACCTTTATATCTCAATTATATTTAAAACAATTAAAATTTTTAGATAATTTCAAAATATATATGCAGTAGAATTTTACTACAGTGGCCTTTCCCCTTCGAAACTCGAAAATGAAAGTCGATGATGCGGCCGCCATCGTCGAAATTATTTTCCAGCGACAGAGAGGAAAGTACAAAATCTATTTTCTCCAAAATCTTCTTTTAAAACAATTCTTCTGAATTATACTAAATATTTATATAAGAAATTACTTATAAACCAAATCATTATATTTCATAAATCCTTTAAAAGAAGATTTTCAAAAATCCCGGACTTAAGTTCTAAAATCTCCAATTTGATTTATTAAAATTTCAACTTAGCTTTAATTTAATATAAATATTTTTATTACCTAACACCCAATCTATAGCAACCAAATATATATCCTTATAAAAATATTTTTATATATAGAAAATATAATAGGCAAAATTATTTCATTCACCTATATAAAAACAAATATTATGTCGGTCTGTCCTATTAAGTATTTAGAAATCCCTATTGATGACATAGCGTCCCATGCATCAACCAGAATTTATAAATACAAAACGGGACAGATTAACACAATATCAAAATCTTTTATTAACACTAACAAGTACGCTCTCTCATATATATACACTCAGCGACTCCCATAGGGTATTACTACCCTATTAACAAAGAGTCAAACCCCACAAAGCCAAGTTTATCGCTAAACCAAAGCTCTGATACCAACTGTAACATCCCGCCTTTTCGCATACTTTAAACCGACACACGTGCCAATTAAAAGCATACGCAAGGGCGGATTGTTATGGGGTAAATAAGAAAAACAGAGAAGAAATAAAACAAAATAGAATCTCACAGCGGAAGGATAAAATATAATAATAAATATACAGTTCATAAACGGTTACAAAACAGTTAATTCTTCTTTATACAATAAATATCAGAGTTACACATACCAATACAAACAATGCAGCGGAATAGAAAGAGTGTGGTGCATACTATAAATAATAATAATATGGATTCTTCGTCTTCGTCCTCCAAAGCTAAAGTCTTCGATCCTGAAACGCTCGGACTGACCCGAGCGAATTTGAAAAGACAAAAACACTCGAGTCAGACTAAAAGATCTTATGTGAGTTAAATTAACAGAAATAAATATGAGTACAGTAACTCAAGAGATGTTCGGGATTTACATCTCCTAAGGATCCGTTAAACTATTTACTATGTAGTATATTGCGCTATTATAATAGTGTCTATTTATAAAATAAACTTACTTTTTAATAGCGTTAAGGGGTTACCCATATAGCCCTTAACACAAATAATGCCAATAGTCTATACAGTACCGTAATACCTCCTGATCGGGAAGCTACCAGAGGATACTCCATAGGTACGACACAAATAGAAACTCGTAGTAAAGGCTCGGTGTGGTAGGTGACACGGCACAACTAGGCAATGCCAGGGTAGATATACCAATTGCTATCCAGGCTGGTGGAAACGCGTAGCCGCAGTTACCGCCCACCTCGGACTAACTCCCCAAAATCAAAATATAGAGGTGGCCACTGAATCAATCCAAAATCAAAGTATAATATCGAAGAGGAGGGTCCGATCAGAGGAATGACCTCATTGGCCTGAGAATCGCTCCTGTTTTAGCCACCTTATGCCAACTCACGGGAGTCGGGTCCACGTATTTACCTTACAGGAAACGTTGCCACCACCTACTTCATTCTGGAATCTCCACCGCGTACACGGTTAGTCAAAGTGGTTTTCGGTATCGACAGAGAGTATGTCCATATCCGATCCCGGTCTCTTTGCCAACCCATCGTTATTATAACACCGCGGTCATTTAAAAATAGGTTATACTTTAAAAATTAGAATAAACATTCCATTTCATAACCATGAATATGATATCATTTCAAAACCCAAAACCATATTTTATCACTTATCCCAAATATAATTCTTTTCCAAAATCATAATGCTTTAACTTCATAACGTCTGAAAATCAAATATTTTCAAAGTATAATATTTTGAAAATCATAATTTAAAACCATAACTTTTAAAACTTGAATGGTTTGGATATTCAACGATATATGAATTAAAAGGTTTAACTTAAATGTTACTTTGTAAAGAAAATAGTTCTCATGGCTTTACAAATACATTTCTTTATTAAAGTCTAAACCAAAATTTATATTATCTCTCTCAAGTTCCAAAACCACTTCAATTTATATATATATATATACGTATATCCATTTGGAGTATTAATATTTCAAACTAAAGTTGGATTTTATTCTTTCAACAAATCGAATGTTCTATTAATTAGTCTTGAATATTCACATAAAATCCATAAATAAATAAAAAATCCAATTTCTAGTAATAAAATATATATTTTTTTCAATTCAAATTATACTAGAATATTCATTTCCATTTATCTTGGGAAAAATCCAATTATAAATATCATATCTTAAAATTTCCAAACTTAACATTTAAACATATGATATAAATTATTAAACTCCATTTTCTTAAAAAAAATTCCATTTTTAATAAAGAGATTTATACACCTTTTAATTTCAAAATTTTCAACTTCATATGTATATATATATGGAAGAAAAATATTTATACAATATAAAATTTAAAATTATTATAAACCGTATTCCATCCAACCATAGAAATCACATTAAAATAGTTATATATAGACCGCGGTGCCTGTATATAATTTTCTATCCTATGGTCAAGTGATACGGATATTTATCATTTCAATCCGCAATTTAAAAGATATAAAATTTTGCGGTTGTATATCATTTCAAACCACAATCCCGAATGAAAGGAAATATGCATGATAATTTGCAATTTAATGATATACAATAAAACATCCATCAACATCACCCATCATCCAATCACAATCATCAAGCAATATCAATCAATAACAATTTATATTTGATAATATATAACAGGTAATAACTGGCAATTTTATTCAGATTAAATTTAACAACTATTAATCTAACAGTTTATATTCGGTAATAATCTATATAACTGTTAACTAGCAGTTCATAGGTAAACAAATAAATTCTAACTATCAATTAATACGCAATAAATAAATTAAATTAACAGTTAAATTTAATAAATGCAATTCAACAAATATGAGTGAAATAAACATGCCAAATACTCATAATAAATTTCTATTCATTTCTAAAATTAACTTAACAAACATAAAAGCTTCTAGTAGTTGTGAGTGGGTTTAAACACTCACCTTTGGAATTTAAATTCGATTTAAACCCAAAAATTTGACGGTCTCCAAATTTGTCCAAACCAGCGCCAAAACGTCAGAAATTCCGATACGATCCTATCAAAACAAACCGCGCGCGAATCCGAGCTCGTATGCAAAAGTTATGAAAATTTGAAAAATGGAAAATTCTGGTCCTGGGTCGACTTCGGTGCGCCGCCTCAATTCCCCGGTGCTTGCTTGGAGTTTTCGCCAAAACGCCCCGGAGCGACCCGAGTCATTTTCTTCCTGACCCGAAGTTGCTCTAGGGTTTTCTCCCCTGAAACCCGAAGCGCGACCAGAAGCTGCTGCAGATCCGCAATTTTTTTTTTTTTTTTGAACTGACTGGATCTAGGGTTAGCCCCCATTGAAGAAGAAGAGAAGCTTGAAGAAGATGAACTTACAGCAATTAGACAATAGAATGGAGCTAGGGTTTATAAATGTATATTTATAGGTAGGGTTGGGTTAGAGTAGATAGACTAGATAGATGAACGTACGAAACAAACTAAGGCCCAAAATGCCCGTTCTGACCCCGGAACGAAATTTGTCAAACCCATATATCCAGATAGGTATTTTAAAATATTCTGAACGCGATGGAAAAAGTTTCACGTTCAAATTTGATCGTATGAAGAAGTTATGCTGAAAACAAGATTTCCAAATTGATTTCAAATTGATTTTAATAAAATTGATTTTCAAGGCGTTTCGCGTCCGTACGATCAAACGACAGGTCCGATCGATACGAAACTTGAAACCCTATAATAATACACCGATACGGATCCGATGAAACTGGTTTCGTCGAAATCCGAGTCCGTGGCCAAAAAGACTATTTTTAATATTCATTAAATAAATTAAATAAATTATAGAAATCCAATTCTATATGAATATTCTAAAATTGTCCCAATTCTATTGCTTATGTAAATTAAAATCAATTTAAATGATTTAACAAGTTTGGCTGTGAATTAGAGTTGACAGGTCTATCAAATTTCAGTATACATTCCTCCGCTTCCTTATATTAAGGAATTATAAATAAATTCCTCAAAACCTATTTATTACATTTTTAATCCTTGTATACTTATCTTTTATCCAAAATAGGGATGCCACATACTTTGGTTCATGATTCACATTATTATTCTTAAAGTCTATTTTAAATTTCAGTAACGTAATATTTAACGTTAAATTCCCTTTATTTATGCAATAAGCGCAATTATTGAATTTGATACTCAAATTAATTTATAGATTCTGCTTTCTAAAAATCTATATCAACAATTTGGTCCAATTATAAATAGAATAAGTATTAACCTCATCTTATAGAATTAATTATTGCAATAAATCCAATTTACCATATCTTAAATCCAAATTAATAGATAAAGCTTGATTCCTTTATTAACTCCTTTGGTTTTCAATTAACCTTTTATGGTGAATATAAATTCCAATGTATAATTGAAACCTTATTTATTGATTTCACTATTTCATTAAAAATCCTCATATTCCAGCTAAATTTCAACTAACGTATAAATTAGCTATTTCAATTTCATTTAATTGCGATTATCATACTATAGAAATTAAATTCCATTAAATAAATAAATAAATGTTGATTCCCATCTATTTACATTATATTACATTGGTACTTCTATTTACAACTTAGCTTTGTATAAATGTTTGAATGTGGAATCTTGTCTATTTCACGTATTAATTAAGCCTTAAAAATCAATTAATATTATATCCTTGGTCTAACCTCATTTTACCCATATTTATATTAATATATCCTTTGAATTAGGTAAATTACCATTGATTATCTACCTTAACTTATCAGACTCTACTAACGTAATGGTTAAATATTAATTCCACTTGTAAAAAAAACAATCCACAAGATTTGCATTTCTCATTACAAATGAATTCGTAAATCTTGGCTTTCTTTTTCTTTGCTTCTTAAAGGCCAAATCAAACTACCCTATCATCACAAATTTATGGCAATTAATTGCAATTGATTCTCCATTAAACTACATAAGTTATCCAATTGAAACCTAAGTGAAACGTTTATTTATTTAAAAATCCTACTGTTTAAAAGAGTATATCATCTACGGTATAATTTACATTTGACTTGATTTCTCATATATTTCACACAACAGTGAATTCCAATTTCTACCAACATTATGTTTAATATAAATTGGAAATCCAAATCATTGGTATTTCACAACCTTATTGCGTACATTTACGTATAGTTACACTAAGTCCATACACTGATTCATGAATTCATTAATTAATACACAATTTGCCTTTGTTTTCTTATATTAAGTTTATTACCGTTTTTAAGTACATTCATTATTGAACAATATTCATAAAAAAATTTATCTACACTTATTGCATTGGTTTATTCAACGGTCACCAAATGAAACAATCCTACAATTTATTTTAATATTAAATGAATCCCATTCTAGTAAATATTTTATTAATATTCACTAATTCAACATTTATTGGTTTCTTAACATTAACTTTTAACAAAGTGTGACAATTACATTATCCAAAACTATTGTCATAAAAATTAAATTGTTACATTAAATTCCAATTACTATAACAAATTACTACATTTTCTCAAATAAATCTTAAAGCCTTTTTTTTTCTAAATCAGATTAGAAATTATATTAATTTAATTCATTTAATATTATCAAATTTAACGGGTCGTTACAATGACGGTGCCATATAACTCACGTATTTCTCCTAGATATTTCCAAAATTTCGTTTTGGGTCCACATTTGATAGTCGGGTTATTTAACTATCAAATAAACAAACAACAACCAATTTCATTCGAGGTTTATTTATCCATAAAAACTACAAAGCCTCAAAACAAATCTTTGTTTAATAAATCTATTTTCAGAATGTTTATCTAAAACATTCATATGCTTATATCTCTGACATAAGCATACTCACAAAGCATTTGCGAATAACTTCTAACTTCCAAATCTTGTTAAAAAGGATTAAACAAATGTTGTTTAAATTGGAGGTAAGAACAACCCTAAACACTATTCCTTTGGTATTAGGTGTGGAATGGATGTTCCATACCACTAATTTTAAAGGGTTAGTTTAAAGAAACCCAGATCTCAAAAAAAAAAAAATCCTTTTCAATCGAACCTATTTCATTCATGAAATCTCTTTTACTTAAATCCAAATTCGTTTCAAAATACTTTCCAACTTCCCAAATTCATTTATAAAACCCTTTTATATATATTCAAAATCATTTATAATAATTTCTTTTATAAATATCCAAAAATTTATTTAAATTTCTTATAAATATCCAAACCGTTTTATAAACTCCCTTTATGAATATCCAAGTCATTTTATAAAACTTCTTTTATAAATACCCAAATCATTTATAAAACTTCTATACAAACCCTTCTCGTTTAAACAACTTCCTAAACAACCTTAAATCAGATTAGCTTCCTTTAATAAGCAAATCCATTTTATATATCTCCCTTATTTATAGAATCTTCTTTGCTTTAAAACTCAAACTCATTTATCCAAAACACTTTATAAATTTTTAAATTCCCATAATTATCTTGTTCAAAGTGCAATAACTTTGAAACCATTTCAGAAAGAAAAGGAAATATTTATCTTTACAAAATCGAATGGAGGCTTAGCGAACATAATGGTGCTTTTAATTTGCTTTCACTTATCTTGTTTAACATGGCGCCGCATAACAACGGGTATATAAGGAATCAACACATAATAATCGATCAACCTAAGTAGATGTCCAAGTTAATTGTAATAGCAAAAAGATTTTTTTTTTTTTGCTAATAGATGCCATTAATCATGTGGGTTACTTAAGGGTAAGTGACATAGAAATCCCTTTGTTTAAAAACAAACTTGAAAGAAAACAGTTTAAAACAAAACAGGTTACTTAAATTCAAAGCGATTTTAAAATAAATTAAAACCCTTGTACATGAAAATCAAATCCCTATTAAATAGTAATTAAACCTTATTAGAACATAATTAATCTAATCAAAGTTTAATTTAAATAAAACCCATTTTTAAAATAATAATTAATTAATAATTATCTTAAATAAAGAGTCAATAATTTATTCATCCTTAATTAATAATTAAATAATAATTAACTTTAATAAAGTAACAAACGATGATTAAATTAATTGATTAACATTTTAAGTATAAATACCATTATTAATAAATGATGAAATACTAATTACCTTTATTAATTAATTAAAAAATCATTAAATAAATAAATAAATAAATAATTTTCTCTAATTACTTAATTAAAGTTATGAAACATTTACAAAAATATTTCTAAGTGAAAGAAAGTTTAGGTTAGAAAAATAGTTAGATTTTCCGAATTGCATGTATAGCAATTATCGCTATACGGATCCGTAATTTTCAAAAACTTGAAATTTTCTTCCTAGCTTTTAAAACTTCTCTTTTGTACCCTTGTCCTCTTTGAAACATGAAAATAAAATTTTGAAAACCAAATCAAAGTTTTAAACTTGAAAACATGTCGCTTTGAAACAAAAATCAAACTTTCGACAAAAGCGAATTTCTTCGTTGCTTTTGGTTAGAGAATCGCTAGCTTCATGCCATGAACCCCCGTACAACAAATACAAAATTCAATCATAATACGACATCATAAGACTATATCAAAATCATGAGCAAGAGTATTACTTCATAAATACTAACTAACTTTTTCAATATTCAAGGTATAATCATCATCGCCTACTCAAAATTTGGCATAAGCAATCAATACCAAATCAACTTATATACACGTGTACACAAAATATTACATTACTGTATACTTAAGCAACATTTTAACTCAAAAAATTTACTAATTTAAAAAGTTAGTAACTTGAGTTTAGAAAAATGAACTTTACTCACTTTAACTTATCTAAATCAAACTAAACTTCCACCGAACTTGAAAACTAGTAAACCGCCTTAGCTTGAAAGTATTACTTTACGTAGCCTTTGAGGGACATGTTTAGCTCGACCTTGGCTAGTTTTAGGCTCGGCTTACTTGGGTTTGGGGGTATATTGGGTTTTTTGGAGGGTAGTTGTAGTATAAGTGTAGTGGAGTGGTTTAAGCTAGTTTTTTTTAAAGTGTATACACAAGTTTTTAACTTAGGAATTTTTGTTTGGATGTCATGGAAATAAGAGTATGCAAGAAGACATTAAGAAAATTGAAATGAAGAAATGAGTGTGTAAAGTGAATGACATGATAAGGATGACGTATTTATAAGCATAGAAAACTAGAAATTACTAAAATATCCTTTGTATAAAATTATACACACACACACACACATACATACATATACATACACACACATGCCATGCACATGACAACCACCATACCTCCTTCCCATCACTTGTACACGTTACCCTTCCATATCCCCTTACATTCCTTGAATCATGCTAGAGCTTCCATGTGTGCGTACTAAAGATATGGAGATGATTTGCACTATATAAGTGTGTGTCTATGTATATATATGTCTCTTATAACATAATTTGTCACATCCACTTTTATGATTAATTAAATATGTGTTAGTATATAAATAAGAGTGTTTTATTATCCAAAATCCTATCATATATGTGTGCATGATCCACCAAGGGTGTACAATGTTCTCGACGACTTCCGAGTGTCGAAAAGTTGAAATTTCGAAAAACGTTCTTCGGTCACATTTCCTATTTTTCTTCGAACAGTCAATAATGGTAAAAAAAATTTAAAACTATTTTATCATCATTATTAGATGATTAAAACAATTTTATTTACTAATAAAAGTCCATTTATTGATTGTATAAAATATATTTAGATCGCCTTTTCAAAGTGGGAAAATCCTTGGTCGTTACAAATCTATTTTACCATTATTTGTTATTATTAAAAAGAGTTATATTTTGATTATAAAACCTATTATTTGAATATCTACAAATTATTAAATATTCACAAATCAAAGTGGTAAAATTGTAGGTCGTTGCATAGATCTTCGATAATGATTACAATTGATCCTACAACTCTTTGAATATCACTTTGCTCTTAAGAGAAATCAGAGAGTATATGAAGCAGAATCAAACTAATAATGATTGAATTTCATTTTGGAAGAGTTTCGACAGAAATTGGTATAGAAATCAAGAGAGTGAGAAGAGGAGAGAAAAATAAGAAAGTAGTTAATGAAAATTCGTTTGGAAGCCTGGTATCTATAGTTGCCTGGTATCTATAGTAAAACAACAGTATGTCCATTCACGAAGAAATAGAATGAAAAAACACTTCCTTTCAAAATTTGAATTTTAAAATTTACAACTATTATGTTGACATACTTGCACAGGATATGTCGCTAAATCCCTTTATATTTTGAAAAATCATTAACAAAAATTAGTTTGAAAATCCGTTGCTTTGTAAAATAATTTGATACTTTCTAGAATCATTTAAATACAAGTTATACAAATTTTAATCAAAATATAACTTAATAAAACTTTATAAAGTAATTTTGAAGGATTTAATAAGAATATTCAACATAATGTAAATAATATATATAAGAACAATATAGTTATAAATTATTAAAGTATGAACAAAATTCAATATATATAAACTTAAAAACACTAAAATATTATCTTTATAAGTATAAGAGATTTGAAAATCATTTTGGGAAATATTTTGAAAAGATTATCTTAAAATAAAATATTTAAAAAGCAATTTTGAAACAAAATTAGAGATGGTAAGAGAGATCAAGAAAGTGATATCAAGGTTTTAACATAAATTTTATGACTCTATTAGAATATATTGAAATCTTGGACTCTTTAATACTCATGAGTCTTCGTTCTTGAACTCTTAAAACTTTATATCAACATCTTGAATCTACTCTTGATATCATAATCTTGGTACTATGCAGTCTACTTAATCAATACCTATCTAATATCCAGCATTATATGCTATATATATCTTGATTATACATTAGTATCTATATTCTTTATAATGTCCTATAGAGGTTATCATCAAATCCAATACCTAAAGTACTAACATGTTTTATATTTATATTTTTCTCCCCTTTTTTCATCAATAAAAATAGGTGAAAAACAAACAATTACTCCACCTAAATTAAAGACATAATGGTATATGATAATATATTTAATGCAAAATGATTAATTTAAGTGAAATTGATAATATATAACTATACATAAGCGATATATGATATATGATGTAGTAAGCAAGACGATATATAATAAAGCATATTTTATTAATGTAATTTTGAACAATATATAAGTGAATTCAATACACACCAATCCAATTTTAAATTAAACCAAACTAATACTTACAAATTTGTGCAATCCATCTAATCAAACATTCAATTTCAAGCAATCCAAAACAATCAAAAGCACACATCAATCAAATCCTTAGAATATACACACACGCACACACGCACACATGCACATATTAAGTTCAAACCTAATAACTACATGTTTCGAGAAAATTTAACCCAACCATCAGCCCTAAAGATTAGATCTGCATTAATGGAATCCCAATCTTCATTATACTTATTTATGATGCACTTTGGATTATTTGATGGTATATCTTTGATTAGGGAAGAAATCATCCAACGAATATCGTAAAAATGCTTCTTTTGTTCTTTTATCTTCTGCATTTGACTCATTCTAAGTGTCGCTAATTTCGTAAGATAAAAGGAAAAAACATTTGAAAGATTGGAGAGTTTGTACGAGATTTTCACATAGTTTTTGATGTGGAGAAGATATATTTGTGAAAAATATGTTTGAGAATGAAAATAGAGTATGGAATGAAATGCTAAATGAGTTTTCTAGAAGAAATTGACTTATATAAGAGTAGAAAGTCGTTTCAAATGAATACGTGATTAGTAGTTATTTTTGTTTTGAAATTTAAAAAGCTTCATTTATAGCCGTTATATGTCGACATATACAATAAATGTATGCCGACATACATACCTTAATTTTCAAAACTATCTTATTTGTTACAACTTTTATTTTTATCCTATACCATTATATTTTTATGACTTTCAAAGACTAAATAAACAATATAACATAGTAAGAAACATATTTCATTGATTAGAACTAGAGAGGTACATGGATTTCATTGGAAATGAGAGAAAAATACACAGGAGCAACATGCATTTAAACTAAAAAAATGCAAAGTATGAGGCTGGATAACACAAGGAAGCTACTAGATAAACTTTAGAAAGATGTGGATGAATATGAGATGAAGTGCCACCAAGTTTGCAAATGACATTTCCAAAGAATTTATCCATTTTGTTGGAAATAGAAGTTAAATTTTTACTAAAGGAATACTTAAGCTTCTTTTGGTTTTTAAGAAGCTTCTCTTCATTCCTTAGTATCTCTTCATTTGTAGGGTTGGGTGGTTTTTCAAAACTTTCCAAAGAAGAATCTTCTTCCTCTTCTTCTTCCATTTTATCTCCTTCCTTCTCTTCTTATTGAATTCCTTATTCCTCTTCCCGTACCAACCTTTGCTTCTTTTTAGGAAGAGTGTTATATGTCTCAAAGAATGGTGGAATATGCATAAAGAAGATATTTGCTTTGTTGAAAACTTTTCGAGAAATGGATTTCTCTCCTCTTAAATCTACACAAAAATATAAGAAAATTCTAGTAAAATACACACCAAGGAGAAGTATATTCTCATGTCTAGAAATGTTCTTTTGGATAAAGTTGTATAAAATGAGTTATGCCCAATTTATGTCATAGCGACCATAAATAGCAAAAAAGGCACTTTGAAATTTGAATACTTTTTGAGTCAGGTAATTATAATTTCTCATTCTCCGTGTAATACTTTGTTGAAGAATGAGACTCATGATTCTCGATTTAGGTCGAGGACTATTATGTTTAAATTCAAAATCTACATCACTTTCGAAAATGTCATGAAGAACTTAACGATTATGAATATCAATTTGAAAAGTGAAGGGGTTAATTCTATTAAATTTACAACCAAGTATATGGCCCATAAGTTCACAATTTAAAACTATTTGAGTGCAATTAACGTAGCTCCAAATTTGACCTTCTACCCCTTGAGAAACCTTTCCTTTTAGATTTGCACAAAACATTTTTACTAAATCGGGGTAGAAAACAAATTTGTTTTGGGAAGAATTAACCAAACTAAGAATATTATTTTCAAAACAAAGTTCATATAAACCATAAGAAGCAAAATCATTAAATATAGCAACTCGGGAAGGAACATTTTCGAAAGTTATATATTCCGTATAGGCCTCAATTGAATCTTTATTATTAAAGAGAAAGCTTTTAGTTTTCTTAGAGAGCCTAACGAATTTTGGATTTGAACTAGTGGAAGCCATTGATGAATTGTTCTAGGAGACAAGAGAGTCTAATGGATTTTTGGATTTTGAAAAAATGAGAGTGAAACGAATGGATGAAGATATAGTAATTAAATAGAGGATCAATTGTCATGTTATTTGGTCAAGAGAGACCTTTTCATAACATAGGGGTTGATGAAAAGGTAGATGGAAATTCAAATTTCGAATTTGAAATGAAAATTCACATTTTAGAATTATGGAGCATAGTCGACATATAGAGAATGGGTATGTCGATGTATAGCCAGCAATTTCCATGATACAAAGTTGAACAAATTGTTCTTATTCACTCTATATATATGTTTCAGATTATCCTATAATTATTACTAATCTATATACTCATCCAAAAAACAAAAGAAATGAATTTTTGAAAATTATGTGTACATATATTGTCTTTTAATTAATATTATATTCCTATTAACCAAAATAAATTTTAAAGATATACTTAATATTTATACTATATTCATCCAGTATTATTATTAGTCTATAGGTTATTCCTAATAATCAAAAGAAAAAATGGAATTAAAAATGTAAAAGCATACTAATTTTGCTACTTTTTCTTGATCGGTATTGACTAGTCTGTTGTTGAAATTTTTAATGTCTGTTTCATTATCGCTAAAAGGGGTCTTTGAATCATCCAAAGTTGCTTTATAAGCCCTTTTTATTTTTCTAGATGAGTCATTTGCTGGTGAGACCTTTGATTTATTTGGATGGGGCCAATCTCTCTGAAAATGACCGAGTTCATCATAGTTGAAGCATCTAATCATAGTTCTAGTTCCATTGGTTATGTTTTTAGGTTTTCCAAAGTTGTTCATCTCTCTATGCTTCAAGAATTTTCTGAAATTTCTAGTCATAAAGGTGATTTCATCATCATTGTCATCATCTGAATCCCGATCGTTAGTTATTCCATTAAATGGGATGGATTCCTTTTCTATCGCCTTACTTTCTCTTTTATCCTGCACTTGTGCTTCATAGGACATTAAACTTCCTAACAATTCTTCAATTTTCAAAGGACTAATATCATTAGCCTCTTTAATTGCAAGTGTCTTTTGATCCCACTCTAGAGAGAGTGAACTTAGGACATTTTTTGACTTGATCCACTTTAGAAAAGTTTTTCCCTAATGCAACTAATGAATGCATTATATCTTGAAATCTACAATATACCTCAGAAATGGACTCGTTTAGATTCATTTTAAATAATTGAAACTGATTAGTAAGCATGGAAATTTTAGTTTGTTTTACTTTACTAGTGCCTCATGTGTAACTTGTTGTTTCTCCAAATTTCTATCCAGACATAAAAATAGACACTCTATTGAATTCATTCTTATCTACTGAGCAAAACAAAATATTCATGGCTTCTAATTATTTTGTGCAACTGCCTTTTGGTCAGCAGTCCAAGATCAAAAATCAGTATGGGGTTTAGTGTACTTATTTTTGTAGTACTCCAAATGTCTAGACCACTTGACAGTAAATAAATTTTCATTCTAAATGACCAATAAGTGTAATTGCTGTCATTAAAAGGTGGGGGTCTAGCAATAGATTTTCCTTAGTGTTGACAAATGAACTAATAGTGTTACTAATAGAATTACTAACAGTGTTGTTAGCCGTTTAAACTTTTCAAAAAACAAAGTACGAATTTTTTGAAAACTAAATGCTCTAATACAAAAGTTTAGTGGCGAAATTATGGATCTTAAGGCTTAACTAAAAACTAAAGGAATGTGAATAGTGTTTTCTAACTTTAATGATTTTTTTTTTTGAATTACCTAGAGAACCAAGCTTCGCTTGTAAACTCTAGGAAATTATGTGCCTGCCAAACACATAATAGATTCAAAAATAGATAAATATAAATATAGTAAAGTAAAAGTAGAGAATCAGAAAGATGACACTAGAGATTTTTTACTGGTTCGGGATTGCCCTACATCAGTCCTGTATAATTTCTTATACAAATATTTTTTTAAACGACAAAATTTCAATAGGCAGAAGGCAAACCTAATACAATCTCAATTTCAAGGCTATGAGACACACTTTCTAGATTTTTTGAGCTTTGGGTACACTCACTTGATTTGACTCGGGACACAAGCACACCCACTTGGATTTCTGGGATATCAAGCACACCCAATTTATTTGAATTGGGACACATTCGCACCTAATCAACTATAACTAGATTTTTAATGGTTTTTTCAATGACAATGTTTGATATTGGATATAATCCTATAGCCTCTTGGATAACATTTTGATCTTTGATTAAGTGAGAGAAATGACTAGAATCAAAGATTGAATAATAGAGAATCAATACAATGAATAGTGAATTGATTCTGGTTTGAATTTGAGTAAATTTGAATATATTTTCAATAGAAATTTCGTCAGAGTAAGAGGAAAGAAGAAGATAAGAAAGTAGTTTTTAAAAAATCGTTCGGAAACACCCTATATATAATGAACAAACAGACACGTCCATTCACGAAGAATTACGACGAATAGACACTTCATTTTAAATTTGAATTTTGAAAACTGCGGCATGTATGTCGACATACAATCCGCCTATATGTCGACATATCCTAGTATGTTTTTAAAACTTGTTTATTTTAAAATGTTTTGAAAATCTAATACTTTGTAAAATATGTTGATACTTTGCAAAATAATTTAAACATAGTTTATACACATTTTAAACTTTAAAAAAAAATTATAAAATATTTTAATTATATTTTTATTAAAAAGTAAAACAAAAGAAAAGGAGAAATTGAGATCAAAGATTACTACTTAGGACTTTAACAATATTCTATGACTTTATACACTGTACATAGTCTTGAAATCGTCATATCTTTATCTTTATACTCATGAGTCTTCATGACCAGTTCTTGAGTCTTAATACTGTATAGTCTTCAGTTCAAAACCTATATAATATCCTGCACTATATACTTTATAACTTGGCAAAATCATTAATATCCATATTTTATATGAATGTGCATTTGTTACCAAGGTTGTTGTCATCAAAATCAATGTCTGAGGTACTAACACCAATAAAATATCACCTTGTGGTCGGGGAAACGGAAAGAGGGAGTTGGTTAGACAAAAGTCTAGTGAATAAGTACAAGCTTTATATGTGATGATCATGTGCAATTAACTTCAAAAGTATTCTAAATGACATATGGTGTACTAAGAGTTTCTGTGAATTCCTGAGGTCTATTACCTAAGGGTTCTTGTCTAATACATATCCATACTACTACCTATGTAAACTACTATAAGGATCGAACTATGGATCGAACCTCACACTAATGATCAGATAATGCTCCTAGAGCTACCGAATAAGAAATCACCGCCCGTAGGCTACTATGGAAACCCTGTTTCCACTCAAGCTACTGTGTCAACTGCTCTCCCATGGATACCTATAACCATCACTATGTTTGGAGAGGGAGAACCTCGAAATGTAGACTTGTAGTGTGACTCACCGTATGCACCGACTGTTCACCTCTTGATTGAAGTGGCAAAATGCCTCTTATTCTACTATGTCGACATCCACATGTCCCACATCATGCAGGAACTACGCCTACAAGGACTCCCATTAGTAACAGGCTCCATTCTACTCTATAATCTCTTATCATGCTGCACCAGGCCTTATTATCCATTAGAATCCCCCATTAGCACCGAGCTCACTCACCTGGTGTCTCCATCAGTGTTGGGCGTCCACTATGGAACAACCCCTGAACATCTACAAAATACATCATCATAGTCAACTCTTAGCTCTTATTTGGTAATTTAACCATTACCTATACCGCAATGGCCTATTGTCCTTTGGTAGGGAACTAACTTTCCGATGGTCTCTAGCATGTGTACTTAGACAAAAATAAGCTCAAACAATCAATTCTTCAATTATGTTATCTTTTACAAAATTACATAATTTATAATTTTTAACTTAGGCCATAGGCTGAGCATCATTCTTACAATTTACGTTGTGAACCATCGACCACTGTTCCCCTCTCGTCAAATGCAATATGTGGATCGCTAGGGTTCAAGGGTCGACCGATCTCGTATTAAAATTAGGGTTTTCTTCAATTTGATTATTGTTGATCATTCATTATCGTTTAACTCATGTCGTTGGTAGTTATTAATGAACCTTAATTACTAGGCAACCAGCCTATATATCAATTTGCAATTTGATTTTATGCTTACGGATTTAAGGTTTGTAAATTTAGTTATGAAAGAGGTATATAAGCTTAGCCGTAATTCATGTCGTTAAAGTATTCGGAAATTTCTACTTTAACTTACATATTTCAATTTAGGGTTTTGCATATTCCAATTTAGGTTTCCAGCATCCTAAATCAATTAAATTCTTTGAATCTAACTTTAATAATTATCTTACTAAAATTGTTCCACTGACCTCAAGTCTAAGCTCTTTCTATTTGTCTTGGCTAAGAATTGACTCTTCCACTACAAGAAAATATATTTTTGGCAGCATGGTTGAGTAACCTTTTAATAAAATTGATGTGATTATCTTGGTGATTACTTAAAAAAGAAAATAGAATCTCTAAAATGCTGCTTAGGTTTACCTAAAATGAAAAAGGAGGGAAAAAAAAAAATATGTCCCGCGCCTTTCTCCCTCTCTCCCACTTGCCCTATCCCTAATTTAATTTAAAAAAAATCAAACTCTCCAACACGCTCAACATCGACCTTCCACCGATCTCCAGAATACGCGCACCGCTCTGAGCTACAATTCCGCCATCGATCACCAGGATACATGATCTTCAGCAACCCTCCTCCATCTGCAATCTCCAGAATACGCGTATCACCGCTCAGCATCGACCTTCTCTCCTTTGGCCAGTTACCAAGTTATCGTAGGCCTTGCTGAGGTGAAATTTTTTATTCTTTTTTTCTTTTTCATTTGTACCTCATGGTTTCTTTTGGCCAGAATACACAAATTGAATAAAAATGCAAGGATTTGTCGTTATATTTAATTTTAGTAATAAACAGGCAAAATCTTGACTGTTTTATTTTTCTTATAAAAACTAGTTTGTTATTGGTTTTTGTGGATGAACCGCTAGTTCTTATAGTGAAAATTAGGGGACTATAGCTGAACAAGTCTGTTTGTTTGGTAGTGTTCTTATAACTTTAAGTTATATAGAATGTGACTTGCAACTTTGTCCTTTCGTATTTTATGTACGAGTTATGTCCAAATATTAATTCACATTTTGTATTTTCAATAAGCAAAGCATGATATCAAAGTAAATAATATTAGTGATATTGCTTAGATTTATCCACTAACTCTGATAACAAGCGTTTCTGGTTAGATTTTGTTGCATAAAGTTAAATGTTTTGACCAAATAAACAAAATAATAATCCAAACTGTATACATCAACTGATCTCCAAGTATAATATCAATTATGTCATAAAGAAACAGTTTATTTTCCTAATGCAAAACAAGTTTTATTTTTTTGTCCTACTAATGCAAAACAAGTTTTATTTTTTTTCCGAAAAAAACAGGAAAGACAGAAACTAAAAAAAGCATAAAGTAGTACAACACTATAATGCTCGAGTTAAGTCATCATGTCTGCACACCCTTTAAATTATCAGCATAATTTATGGTTTATAAATTATTAGCATTCAGCATATTAGGTCAGAAAGCTCGATCTAGGTACGATTATTTTGCACAATTCTGATATTTTAATTGTGTAATATAATATTTGTATTTCTCCTACTCCATGTCCATTTCTATATTATTTTAGGCCAAATGGCAAACCTGTGGCCTAACTTAAAGAGCTTAAGGTTAGTTAATGTTTACTTAGTTTCGGCATTAAGTATTGATTGAGAATTAACCTATGTCAGCATGTGTAACAGTTTTTAGAAATTGCAAAGTTTATGCGTTTGAAAAAGATTAGAAATTGAATTTGAAATAAAGCACCTGATCCTTTTGAAATTGACATAAAGATATGAGTTACAAAAATTGATTTTGGCAGGAAAGTAGAGTAAGATAAAGATTAGAATATCTAAATAAAAATAGTTTGAAGTTATGATAAGAGTGATGTTCGAAAACTTTTGAAATTTTGTGTATATATAGGGTTTAAAGGAATTGTTCGTTCAAAAGGAAAATTTAAACAATTTAGAAAACCTATATGTTCAGAGATAAGTGTGAATTGTCAATAAAGAGATAAGTGTGAATTGTCAACAAAGATTATAAGTATCTCCACAGACATGCATTAATTTGCTTTTACAGTCGCTCTGAAAAATATTTATGAGAAAACATTTCAAAGTATAAACACCTTTTGTGTGTGTTGCTATGGTTTTTTAACAATGATCTAAATTATAAAAGAAAACCTGTTATACTTAATAATATCGAACTTTTAGTTCATTTGAGTTTCTTTTTCTTGTATTTCATGTTTTTCACATTATAAAGGATAGTCTATTTTTCGTATGTAGTAGTTAAAATAATAATAGTTCTTTTAGTTCTTTTAGTTTTTGATAAGGAGAATTATGAAGAAAATATGGATGTTGGTGAATTAATTGAGGATGTTAGCTATGTTAGGAAGATTGTGAAGGCATACTTGAGTAGTTTAATTATTGTACTTAGAAAAACTATTTATGAGGATGTGAACTTATTATTATTTATTTTGCTAGTTATATGCTTGTCTATGAAATTTATGTACATGTAAACTTAGGCATGCACAAACTCAGTTTAGCTATAATTATTCTTTTTGGTTGATGTTGATGTGGTCACTTATTATTTTTGTTTGGTTGAAGTTGATGTGGTCACTTATTATTTTTGTTTGGTTGAAGTTGATGTGGTCACTTATTATTTTTGTTTGGTTGATGTGTACAAGAAAATGGCTTGGTCGATGTCTGTAGGCTCTCTGTCCCTTTAATGTTGATTAGTAACACGTTTAGTACGTCCACTCCCTTTATTTATCTAAATTTTTTGTTGTTCCAATTAGCTATATCTAGTCTGAAAGTTTTAGTTGATGTATACAATAAAATGGCATGGTTGATGTCTGTAGGCTCTCTGGCCCTTCAGTGTTGATTAGTAACATGTTTAGTACGTCCACATGCTTTATTTATCAAAAAAATTTAGTGTCCCAATTAGCTATATCTTGTCTGAAAGTTTCTTCTGTTTTATTTCAAATTTTGAAATAATTTATTACTTATATTTTACTAAATGAAGCATAGCCAAATGCATATGTCCTTTCTGATTCATAGTCTGATTTATAAAGGAAAATAAAATGAAAACTCAATATTTAATCTTTAATTGAACTAAAACATTATCCCTCTTTCAATAATTAATTGTTGTCTTATTATTATTTTTGTTAGCCCAACATGATGCATCCAACTATGCATAATTAGTCAACATTTTCTTAATTCAAATTTTAGAGAACAAGAATTTTTTTAATAAAGAACTACAAACCTGTATAGAATGAATACTTCAAGAAAATAAGAAACAAAATTGAAGGAAAATGATCGTGCTTAGTGGTGGTGTTAGGTCGATTGTCATAGTTATGAATTTTGTGTGCTACTGAATTTTTGTGAGTACGTCTATGCTACTTTGTGTGCTGCTGAGTTTATGTTGAGTGAGTTTGCGTGTGAGGTGTGCATGATTGACTTGTGTGCATGTGTATGTGTAAGAGTATATGTATATACTATTATTTATGTGCACCGATATGGGATCGTGTGTAACGACCCGGTATTTTCAACCATTCACATCCATTATAAGTGCATAGGCAGACACTCATGCCGGAATTGAATTGCTCAAAATACCGTGTTGTAAATAAAATTTTGGCAAACCTCAGAATATACAGTAAATAAAAATCACAGATCACAGACACAGAGTATATAAAAATGCAGCGGAAGAAAAAGAAATAGTAGTTCATGAAGCTACTATATAAAATATAAGATACATCAGAGTTAAATAAGATACAACAGAAGAGTAACAGGATACATTAGGTACAAATCAGATACATCACGGAACCACTGGATACTGAAACAAAATAGATGGCTGGATCTTCAAGGAAAGCTCCAACGCCGAAGGTGAATCTTGAATGCTAACTCAATCAATCTGACCCGAGTGTAAAGCGAAACACAAAACCCTCGAGTCAGGACATAAATACTTATAAACTGTAAATCAACTCAAGTGAACAGTAACAAAATGCATCAGTAACTTAAAGGATGCTTGGGACCGCCCATCCTCTAAGGATCCGTTAAACTATTTACTATGTAGTAATATACGCTATATACGGTAGTGTCTAATCAGTAAAGTATAATCATATAGAAAATAGCGTTAAGGGGATGGTGAACCTTAACGCGGTCGGATCTTTAAAACCAAAATTGTAGTGGGCTCGATACAAGGATATGACACGGCACGCGAGGCAATGCCAGGGTGGATACACCGTTTGCACTCCCGGACCGATGGTGACGGCAAGACAGCAGCTTTCGCCCACCTCGAACGATGTAACATCCTGCCTTTTCGCACACTTTAAAACCGACACACGTGCCAATTCAAAGCATACGCAAGGGCGGATTGTTATGGGGTAAATAAGAAAAACAGAGAAGAAATAAAACAAAATAGAATCTCACAGCGAAGGATAAAATATAATAATCAATATACAGTTCATGAAACTGTTTACAAAATATTTATAATGAATATCAGAGTACACATACCAATACAATCAATGCAGCGGAAATTTTAGAGTGTGGTGCAATACTATAAATAATATAATACGGATTCTTCGTCTTCGTCCTCCAAAGCTAAAATCTTCGATCCTGAAACGCTCGGACTGACCCGAGCGAATTTGAAAAGACAAACACTCGAGTCAGACTAAAAGATCTTATGTGAGTTAAATTAACAGAAATAAATATGAGTACAGTAATTCAAGAGATGTTCGGGATTTACATCTCCTAAGGATCCGTTAAACTATTTACTATGTAGTATATTGCGCTATTATAATAGTGTCTATTTATAAAATAAACTTACTTTTTAATAGCGTTAAGGGGTTACCCATATAGCCCTTAACACAAATAATGCCAATAGTCTATACGGTACCATAATACCTCCTGATCGGGAGGCTACCAGAGGATACTCCATAGGTACGACACAAATAGAAACTCGTAGTAAAGGCTCGATATGGTAGGTGACACGGCACAACTAGGCAATGCCAGGGTAGATATACCAATTGCTATCCAGGCTGGTGGAAACGCGTAGCCGCAGTTACCGCCCACCTTGGACTAACTCCCCAAAAATCAAAATATAGAAGTGGCCACTGAATCAATCCAAGTCAAAGTATAATATCGAAGAGGAGGGTCCGATCAGAGGAATGACCTCATTGGCCTGAGAATCGCTCCTGTTTTAACCACCTTATGCCAACTCACGGGAGTCGGGTCCACGTATTTACCTTACAGGAAACGTCGCCACCACCTACTTCATTCTGGAATCTCCACCGCGTACACGGTTAGTCAAAGTGGTTTTCGGTATCGACAGAGAGTATGTCCATATCCGATCCCGGTCTCTTTGCCAACCCATCGTTATTATAACACCGCGGTCATTTAAAAATAGGTTATACTTTAAAAATCAGAATAAACATTCCATTTCATAACCATGAATACGATATCATTTCAAAACCCAAAACCATATTTTATCACTTATCCCAAATATAATTCTTTTCCAAAATCATAATGCTTTAACTTCATAACGTCTGAAAATCAAATATTTTCAAAGCATAATATTTTGAAAATCATAATTTAAAACCATAACTTCTAAAACTTGAATGGTTTGGACATTCAACGGTATATGAATTAAATGGTTTAACTTAAATGTTACTTTGTAAAGAAAATAGTTCTCATGGCTTTACAAATACACTTCTTTATTAAAGTCTAAACCAAAATTTATATTATCTCTCTCAAGTTCCAAAACCACTTCAATTTATTTATATATACGTATATCCATTTTGAGTAACAATATTTCAAACTAAAATTGGATTTTATTCTTTCAACAGATCAATTTTTCTATTAATTAGTCTTGAATATTCACATAAAATCCATAAATAATAAGACTTCAATTTCTAGTAATAAAATATATATATTTTCCCAATTCAAATTATACTAGAATATTCATTTCAATTTATTTCGGGAAAAATCCAATTATAAATATCGTATCTTAAAATTTCCAAACTTAAAACATATGATATAAATTATTAAACTCCATTTTCTTAATTTTCTTTCATTTTTAAATAAAGATTTTTATACACCTTTTAATTTCAAATTTTTCAACTTCATATGTACATATATGGAAGAATAATATTTATACAATATAAAATTTAAGATTATTAGAACCCGTATTCCATCCAACCATCGAAATCGCATTAAAATAGTTATATATAGACCGCGATGCCTGTATATAATTTTCTATCCTATGGTCAAGTGATACAGATATTTATCATTTCAATCCGCAATTTAAAAGATATAAAATTTTGCGGTTATATATCATTTCAAACCACAATCCCGAATGAAATGAAATATGCATGATAATTTGCAATTTAATGATATACAATAAACATCCATTCATCAACATCATCCATCATCCAAATCGCAATCATCAATCAATATCAATCAATAACAGTATTATTTTTGGTACTACATAACAGGTAATACTGGCAATTTTATTCAAATTAAATTTAACAGCTATAAATCTACAGTCTATATTCAGAAATAAATTATATAACTGTTAACTAGCAGTTCATATACAAACAAATAAGTTTTAACTGTAAATTTATACGCAATAAATTAATTAAATTAACAGTTAAATTTAATAAATGCAATTCAACAGATATGAATAAAATAAACATGCCAAATACTCATAAATAAATTTCTATTCATTTCTAAAATTAATTTAACAAACATAAAAGATTCTAGTAGTTGTGAGTGGGTTAAAACACTCACCTTTTGAATTTAAATCGAATTTAAATTCGATTTAAACCCAAAAATTTGACGGTCTCCAAATTTGTCCAAACCAGCGTCATCAGGTCCGGAATTTAATTACGATCCTGATAAAAAAAATCTCACGTGAATCGGAGATCGTACGCGAAAGTTATGTCGAAAATTCGAGTTGAAAATCAAAATTAAATAAAAAGAGAATGGAACACAACTCACACACAACACTACACGTCAGCATCTCCTACAGCATTCACGAAACATGTCTGCATCCAAAAGAACACGGCACCCATCTACACGCACATGCCTCCACTTTGACCAACGCTGCCGCCCACCTCGGCCGTCCCTGTGCCTTGCCGCCGCACCACCTAACTTCGCCATCTCCTCCTCCTTGCTCCCCCAGAGGTCCGGTCCCCTTATACGACGCCGGCCGCCAGTTAACACTAGGGTTTCGAAACCCTAACTGAAATTCTGCGACGATCCAACCATCAACTCGCCTCAATACCCATATGGATGCGATCCCCATCGTCCACTCTACAATACCCATAAACCGTTTGACGATCTGACGAAGTTTGTTACGGCGCTGATGAATGGCCACGAACTGTTTGAATTTATTCTGAGCAAACGATGACTCCATTCGAAAAACGAATTACACCATGAGATTACGTGTTTCGAGAACATTAACATATATTTATGTGGAATTTTTCTGGAGATTTTGAATTTTCATTTTGTTTTTGAACTGACTGGATCTAGGGTTAGCCCCCATTGAAGAAGAAGAGAAGCTTGAAGAAATACGCGCAGATAAATGAAATTAGGCGGAGGCTAGGGCTGAATAGCTGGGTTTATATAGAGGGTTAGAGGTAGCGTAGATAGACCGTAGAATGAACGTGCAGAATAAACTATGGCCCAAAAAGCCCGCTATGTCTCCGGAATCGAATTTATTAAATCTATATATCCAAATAGGTATTTTAAGATATTCTGAACGCGATGGAAAAAGTTTCACGTCCAAATTTGATCGTATGAAGAAGTTATGCTGAAAACAAAATTTCCAAATTGATTTCAAATTGATTTTATTAAAATTGATTTCAAGGCGTTTCACGCCCGTACGATCAAACGACAAGTCCGATCGATACGAAACTTGAAACCCTATAATAATTCACCGATACGGATCCGATGAAACTGGTTTCGTCGAAATCCGAGTCCGTGGCCAAAATGGCTATTTTTAATATTCATTAATTAAATTAAAATAAATTACAAAAATCCAAATTTTATATTATATTCTAAAATTGTCCAAATTTTATTACTTATATAATTTAATCAATTTCAAATGATTTAACAAGCTTGGATGTGAATTAAAATTATAAGTATATCAATTTGCAGTGTAAATTTCTGCACTTTCCTATATTTAAGAATTATAAAATTAAATGCTCAAAACCCCATATATTAGATTTTAACTTTTATATACTCATTCTTTATCCAAATAGGGATGCCACATACTTTGGTTCATGATTCAAAATATTATTCTTAAAGTCCATTTTAAATTTCAGTAACGTAGTATTCAACGTTAAATTCCCTTTATTTATGCAATAAGCGCAATTATTGAATTTGATACTCAAATTAATTTATAGATTCTGCTTTCTAAAAATCTATATCAACAATTTGGTCCAATTATAAATAGAATAAGTATTAACCTCATCTTATAGAATTAATTATTGCAATAAATCCAATTTACCATATCTTAAATCCAAATTAATAGATAAAGCTTGATTCCTTTATTAACTCCTTTGGTTTTCAATTAACCTTTTATGGTGAATATAAATTCCAATGTATAATTGAAACCTTATTTCCATTTGATTTCACTATTTCATTAAAAATCCTCATATTCCAGCTAACGTATAAATTAGCTATTTCATTTTCATTTAATTGCGATTATCATACTATAGAAATTAAATTCCATTAAATAAATAAATAAATGCTGATTCCCATCTATTTACATTATATTACATTGGTATTTCTATTTACAACTTAGCTTTGTATAAATGTTTAAATGTGGAATCTTGTCTATTTCACGTATTAATTAAGCCTTAAAAATCAATTAATATTATATCCTTGGTCTAACCTCATTTTACTCATATTTATATTAATATATCCTTTGAATTAGGTAAATTACCATTGATTATCTACCTTAACTTTTTAGACTCCACTAACGTAATGGTTAAATATTAATTCCACTTGAAAAAAAAACAATCCACAAGATTTGCATTTCACATTACAAATGAATTCATAAATCTTGGCTTCCTTTTTCTTTGCTTCTTAAAGGCCAAATCAAGCTACCCTATCATCACTAATTTATGGCAATTAATTGCAATTGATTCTCCATTAAACTACATAAGTTATCCAATTGAAACCTAAGTAGAATGTTTATTTATTTACAATCCTACTGTTTAAAAGAATTGATCCTTTACGGTATAATTCACATTCGACTTGATTTCTCATTTATTTTGCAAAACAGTAAATTTCAATTGCTACCAACATTATATTTAATATTAGATTTCCAATTAATTCGATTGGAATCAATATATCTTTATATATACTTTACGTATAAATATCTAAATTACCAAATCAAGTACATTTATTAGAGACAACATTCAATAAAATTACTTATCACACTTATTGCATTGATTTATTCCAACAGACACTTTTATTTAGTCACTATTTATTATTACAACCAAATGTACAATCTCCACTATTTATTTTATATTAAATAATTCCATTCTAGTAAATATTTTTATTAATATTCACTGATTCACATTTATATTGGTTTCTTATATTTAACAAATAACAAGGTGTGCAAATTTACATAGTTCAAATCTATTCCATGTAACTATTAAATTGTTACATTAAATTCCAATTACTATAACAAATTACTACATTTTCTCAAAAAAATCTTAA
Source organism: Allium cepa (assembly GCA_030765085.1). NCBI lineage: Eukaryota > Viridiplantae > Streptophyta > Magnoliopsida > Asparagales > Amaryllidaceae > Allium > Allium cepa. Next base: position 244,332,326 of record CM060944.1, read on the forward strand.
GACCTTTATTTTATTCTAAATTAGATTAGAACATATTAATTTAATTCATTTAACATTATCAAATTCAACGGGTCGTTACAAACGATACCCCCGAATCAAAGTGGCGCCACCGAATCGAATCACAACAGTAATAGAATGGTTTCCGATGGAGCATGCTCGATGAAAGGGTGCGACCCTTTGTGTAGCCCGGTATAGCTTCTGTTTTAGTCATATATGCCAACTCACGGGAGTTGGGTCCACGTAATATACCTCGAGAACGTCGCCACCATCCTACTTCATCTGGGAATCTCCACCGCGTATACAGTTGTTAAAATGGTTTTCGGTATTGGTCGGCTATAAGACAATATCCGATCCTGGTCTCTTTAACAACCAATCGTTATTATAACCTGTAGTTATAACTTTAAAACAATATTTTATACTTCAAAATAAAATATCCTTTTCAATCCAAATCTTTATCAAAATAAATATTAAATCATTTCCAAAACCATTTCAATATATCATCGTAAAATATCTTTCAATTCAAATATTTATCAAAATAAATATCAAGTCATTTCTAACCATTTCAATATATTAAATTTTCATACCCTTTCAACACTACCTTTCAAATCATTTTAATATATCAAAATATCATAACCTTTCAAAGCTTCAGTTCCAAAATATCATATCTTTCAGAACTTCTTTTTAAATCATGTTAATATCAAAATGTCCTATCTTTCATACTCCGTTTTTCAAATCATTTGATATCAAAAATATCATATCTTCCAAAACTTCGTTTCAAATCATTTTAATATATCAAAATATCATATCCTTTCAAAACTTCGTTTCAAATCATTTTAATATATCAAAATATCGTATCTTTTCAAAGTTCATTCATTTCAAATCATTATTCATTTTATTAAATCTAGAATACCATTTCAATTCATATTTCAAAACAGTTTATATTCCAAAATTCTTTTTTATCATTTCAATGAAGTTATTATGTTTAATAATTAAATTATTAAATTTCCAAAAATTTCAACTTCCAAAGTTTATTTATTCACTTAAGTTTATCAAAACCGTGAAAATTCACTTTTCGCATTATTTAGAAAACTTATACGGAAAGTTACATTCAAAACAGTTCAATTTAATAAAAGACAGCATTTTAAAATGTTATACTAGTTTGCTTAAATTTCGAATAACTTAGTTAAATTCAAAAATTATAGCACTTACAAAGATTGCTATAATAGCTTTTAATTCAATTTAGCTTTTTAGTTCATTATCATCAACTACAGCGTTTACAAATGCTGTAATATCATTTACATTGTAATTAATAGCATTTCAAAAATGCATTCAATTAACTTCAAATATTCAATAAAATTTCTCAACCAATTATATTTTTATTAAAAACATTTTTAACTTATAAAATCATACATTTTCACATTTATAACATCATTTAATTTTCCTCAAGTTCATGATTTTATAAAGTTAAATTTCCATTCAAAAATCAAGATTTAATAATAATTCACTTATTAAAATGCAATGTTGAATTTTTAAAATCCATTACATTAAATTTCAACTTAACACTTAAGTTCAAATTCTCAAATATAACTTAGTTTTATTTTTATTTACTTAACTAAAAGTTCACCTTTACGTCAATTTCATAAATTTCCAGTTTTAGTTATATTTCAAAATTTCAACTTACAATATTCATTCATTTCACATCTCACCTTTATTAAAATCATTAATATGATATAAAAATCACTTTAAATTTATTTAAATTCAAATTATCATAAATTTATCATAATTTCATATTCACTTAAATTTCCAATTATAATTAAATCAAAATTTCTAAAATAACTCACGTTCAAAATTTCTAACTTTTTCATTAATTCATTTCACTTACAATTATTCAGAAAATCAATAATAATTTACAAAAATCTTTTTTTTTAAATTTAAAATCAAAATATTATAATAATTAAATTTCTAAAATATTTAAAATTTTAGAAAAACATATTTTAACTACGGGCCTGTATATAATTTTCTATGCTAGGTAAAGTGATACAGGTAATATATCATTTCAACCCGTAATTTACAAAGAAAATCCGGGTTTTATCATTTCAAACCCGCAATCCCAAATTAAAATAAATTAAATAAAATAACTCAGGCCTATCATTTCAGCCCATAGTGCTTCTATTCTAATAGGGAACTTGCAGTGTGATCATATACAGGAATAATATAAACAATGTCAATATCACAATATACAGTCATATATCAGATGTCAGGTGAAAATTAACAGTTTTAACATGGTAATAACATGACATAGCATATCATATGATCATCATTAACTTGCATAAACATTTTATATTACTAAACACTTGTCATCAATTCACTTTTCATAAGTATAAATGTCAGAGTGAGAAAGACTCACTTTTTCAAGCTGAAGACCAAAACAACAAACACAAGTGCGATTCCAAAAGCACGACAAGCACGATATAGCATGACTTTTGATTTGAATGAATGGAGAGCCTTGATATTTGTCTTGTAAACAATAACCAAAACAAGACAATATACACATAAATATTCAACGCAAAACAATGTTGAAACAATGAAAATACGAAGCAACAAAGGAATAGATTACTTGACCTTGCTTTAACCATTCAAATGCTTGGCCTAGGAGGTTCTTGGGTTCAGCCATGATGATGATATAGCTTAGGTTTGGCACCATAACTCACGGCTAGAAGGAGTATGGAGTGGTTGGGTTATAACATGAAGCATACAATTGGTCAAGGCAACATATATGAAGTTTTTGAGCACAACAAGGCTCGGCCTTGGGTCAAGTGAGGCTTGGCCATACTTGTACAGGTTTGGACAGTAGATGGAGGGGTGTGGGGAGGTCTGGAAAAGGTGGTGGCGGCGGCCTATGGTGGCGGCCAAGGTGGTGGATGAAGATATGAAGTGATAGGGTGGCTATCATGAATGTTTCAAGGCTTTATGCAGTGTTTTTTTGTGGAGTTTTGGTTCATGGAGTCTTGGCCATGTCAATTTCAGATCTGGACAGAAGCTAAGATGAAGTGTAGTAGTGGTAGCAAGGTGGTGGTCGTGGCTAGAGGTGGTGGCCATGGTGAAGTATGAAGGTGGTGAAGTAATAGTGGTGGCTAGGGCATTGTTTTGGACATTATTTGCAATTTTGTGGAGTTTTGTCACCAAGGGAGGTGTGGCCATGGATGGATCTGAAATGATGGCTGGAGATGATGCCAAGGAAGAGTGGTAGGGGATGGTGGAGAGTATGGTGGGTGGTAGAGGCCAATCCAGAAAGCATAGAAAACTAGGCAAAATGCATAGAAAATGAGAAGAAAAAGGTAGAAAAAGATGTAGCCATTACCAGATTTTTTTTCTCAAGATGGAGGCCATGATTTTTAGGGTTGAGAAAGAGAAAAATTTCGTGACAAATGAGCAAGGGAAGTCGGTTGGAGATGGTATAGGGAAATGCAAAAAAAACCCAGATGTATTGATGACAAAAGAAGCTGCAAAAGAAACAGTGAAACGTTTTTACGTTTCTTAGCCTTTAACCCTTTCAAATTTCTCATATATATTTATATACATCTAAATAACTGAAAATAATTAAAATCTCAGTTAAAATTCGAAAGTATAACAGATAAACAAAATATTAATAATTAAATATTAATTAGATATGATTAAAACAAGAAAAATAGCACAGAAAATGAAAACTTGACTTAAGAATTAGAAATAACTTCAATATACTTTGGAAAAATTTACTTTAATTTAAATACATGTAAAATGAATAAAATAAAGTAAAACACAGCAAATAAAAGTGAGTGCATAAAATAAATAAATAAATTTTAATTATATATAATTAAATTAAGAAAATGGCTTAAAATTGTAGACTAGGCTTTATAAATTGAAATAAATTCAAATAAACTTTAGAAAAATTATATTATTATTTTAAAAATACTTAAAAGTCAAAATATACATAATATAACATATTATCACATATTAACATAAAATAAAACCAAGAAGAAGTAATTTATAGAATTTAAAATAGACATTGTTAAATAACCCTATATACGCACAATATTGTAAAGGGTATAATTTTCACAATTTACATCCGAATTCAACGAAACGAAAAGTTGTGTTCTTAGAATTTTATGTACTTTCATAATAAAAGAAAAAAATTAAAATTTTAAACTTTTAAAATTTTAAGTTAAAAGTCACAGTTTGACTATTTTGACCAAAATCAGCATTTCAGGCAAATATTCAACTTACACAAGTTTGGAATTATAACTCATATAAAAATCAAGATTATATTTAAATAATAAATTTAATCATTTCAAATAAGTAAAATAAGTTTTTAAATCAAAATCTTACATTAAAAATAAATAAAATATGCAATAAAATAATTACAAAATACAGGGTTGTTACACTCTCCCCCACTCAAAACTTTTCATCCCTGAAAAGGAATGAGGTATGGAAGGGCACAGAAAGGATAGAGTGAAATAGGATTAAGATAAGATGACAAGAAGATTGAAGTTATACCTGATAACTGTTGTTATAGGTAAGTTTTACAAGGTGGAGGTGATCTTTCCAAGATCCTCCAGAATCAAGAACACAAGCACGAAAAAGGTGGATTCAAAATGATTACCAAAGGTCTATCAAAGATTATAGAAAGATTTCTAAACAGAAAGATTATAGAAAGATGTCTATACCGGTCTATAGCAAGATAAGGATGATAAGGACAACCAAAAGATAGTTTGAAAAACAAAATAAGGAAATAAATTTGAAAGCATGGAGATTTCAACTTAAACAGAGAATAAATCTTTACACAAGTTAAATAAATCTTAACTATCTCAAATTTCATTATCTTATTATCCAATCATCTAAAATTAACCATTTTTAAAACCATGGGTTTGAAAAATAATCATTTATTACACTCACATTGTACTTAATAAATTTAATTCTTCTTTATTCCTAATCAAAATTAAATTTATTCCTCTCAATATATTTATCACTCATGTTAAATATATTTACACTTTTTTTTTATAACTACTCAAATTTTATTTATAAAATCTTTTTATATCGTATATTATCCAATTACATTTTTAACTTCTGAAATTTTGGTAAGTTATATTTGAATGCAATTGTATTATACAAATAAAATTTCCAATTCAATCATTTCAAGCTTAAATCATTTATTCAAATTTTTTTTCTTCTTTTTATAATTGAAATTATTCTTTAAAAATAGAATTTAAGAATTAAATTTTCGATTTCTTCAGACCATTTAGAGATAAGAAATAATATATATACATATATAATATATCAAATCAAATTTCAATCATATATATATATATATATATATATTATAAATCAAGTCATATTTTAGAAATTCAAATCAATTTAATTTCCCAAAACAAAGCTGTAGCAAGACTACAGAACAGACTTCTAAGTTCGAAACTCGAAAATGAACGTCGATGATGTCGCGATCATCACCGAAGTTATTTTCCAGCGACAAAGAGAAGAGCACTAATTTTAAACCTTTAAAATTCTTTGAAAACAAATTCTATTCAAAATACTTTAAATAATATAACCTTTTAAAACTTTAAACCAAAGTTCGAAATAATCGGAATTTAAATCCTCAAATTCTTGTTTTAAATTCATTTCAGTTCCCAAATAAATTTATAAACAAATATTTATAGATCTATTTGTAGAACAATAAATGATAAATCAAGTATTATCAATTTAAATCATTTCATTAAGTTCCATAAATTTACTTATATATCAAAATTTATTTCATTAACCAAATTTTTTTTTTTTTAAATATATTGTGTCCATTTGTTCTGTCAAAGTGTTTTGGAAATCTTATCGATAGCGCTGATCAGACGTATCGATCAGAAACCCAACTCAACATCAACAACTCAAACAACACAATATATAAAACATTTTAATTTTAAATACTAGTTTACAAATACACTATACATGAAAAGATTTTCAAAGAAGGATAGAGATTCAAATTTTTTTTTAAACACAAATCAAAGGAGATTATGATTTAAAAATAAGTTGGAAATAAGGATGACATGATTAAATAACAGAATAGGAAGATGGATAAGCTTATATAAATCACGGGCAAGCTTAAGCGGGTCAACCGTGACTTAAAGAATAAGATCAATGTTGATTTTTCTAGGTTAAATCTACATTCGATCTCAAGAGTTAGAGTTTGAAATAACAAAAGATATTAGCATCTAAACCAAGGATAGATAAGAATCTCTGGTGAATCGATGCTAACTGCAAAGGAGTTTTCCCCTTTTTTTCAATTCAATTTGAAATTGGCGTGACTGCTGACTCACTAAAAAGATCATTCGAAGCGGAGTTATGGAATGCTCCAGAGTCAAAAGAAGATGAATAGTGAGGGATACGAATGGATTTTGGAACCGTAGGGAATGTTCCAAAATTCAAAGGAATCGAGTCAAAAGGGAGAGATTCAAACTCGAATGAAAGTGATTCTGTAAATACATTCACTCCATATGCTGAGTTTTGCCTAGAGCTACCAAAGCTCTGATACCAACTGTAACGACCCGATATTTTCAACCATTCGCATCCATTATAAGTGCATAGGCAGACACTCATGCCGGAATTGAATTGCTCAAAATACCGTGTTGTAAATAAAATTTTGGCAAACCTCAGAATATACAGTAAATAAAAATCACAGATCACAGACACAGAGTATATAAAAATGCAGCGGAAGAAAAAGAGATAGTAGTTCATGAAGCTACTATATAAAATATAAGATACATCAGAGTTAAATAAGATACAACAGAAGAGTAACAGGATACATCAGGTACAAATCAGATACATCACTGAACCACTGGATACTGAAACAAAATAGATGACTGGATCTTCAAGGAAAGCTCCAACGCCGAAGGTGAATCTTGAATGCTAACTCAATCAATCTGACCCGAGTGTAAAGCGAAACACAAAACCCTCGAGTCAGGACATAAATACTTATAAACTGTAAATCAACTCAAGTGAACAGTAACAAAATGCATCAGTAACTTAAAGGATGCTTGGGACCGCCCATCCTCTAAGGATCCGTTAAACTATTTACTATGTAGTAATATACGCTATATACGGTAGTGTCTAATCAGTAAAGTATAACCATATAGAAAATAGCGTTAAGGGGATGGTGAACCTTAACGCGGTCGGATCTTTAAAACCAAAATTGTAGTGGGCTCGATATAAGGATATGACACGGCACGCGAGGCAATGCCAGGGTGGATACACCGTTTGCACTCCCGGACCGGTGGTGACGGCAAACCAGCAGCTTCCGCCCACCTCGAACAATACCCCCGAATCAAAGTGACGCCACCGAATCGAATCACAACAGTAATAGAATGGTTTCCGATGGAGCATGCTCGATGAAAGGGTGCGACCCTTTGTGTAGCCCGGTATAGCTCCTATTTTAGTCATATATGCCAACTCACGGGAGTTGGGTCCATGTAATATACCTCGAGAACGTCGCCACCATCCTACTTCATTCTGGAATCTCCACCGCGTACATAGTTGTTAAAATGGTTTTCGGTATTGGCCGGCTATAAGACAATATCCGATCCCGGTCTCTTTAACAACCAATCGTTATTATAACCCGTAGTTATAACTTTAAAACAATATTTTATACTTCAAAATAAAATATCCTTTTCAATCCAAATCTTTATCAAAATAAATATTAAATCATTTCCAAAACCATTTCAATATATCATCGTAAAATATCTTTCAATTCAAATATTTATCAAAATAAATATCAAGTCATTTCTAACCATTTCAATATATTAAATTTTCATACCATTTCAACACTACCTTTCAAATCATTTTAATATATCAAAATATCATAACCTTTTAAAGCTTCAGTTCCAAAATATCATATCTTTCAGAACTTCTTTTTAAATCATGTTAATATCAAAATGTCCTATCTTTCAAACTCCGTTTTTCAAATCATTTAATATCAAAAATATCATATCTTCCAAAACTTCGTTTCAAATCATTTTAATATATCAAAATATCGTATCTTTTCAAACTTCATTCAATTCAAATCATTATTCATTTTATTAAATCTAAAATACCATTTCAATTCATATTTCAAAACAGTTTATATTCCAAAAATTCTTTTTTATCATTTCAATGAAGTTATTATGTTTAATTATTAAATTATTAAATTTCCAAAAAATTCAACTTCCAAAGTTTATTTATTCACTTAAGTTTATCAAAACCGTGAAAATTCACTTTTCGCATTATTTAGAAAACTTATACGGAAAGTTACATTCAAAACAGTTCAATTTAATAAAAGACAGCATTTTAAAATGTTATACTAGGTTTGCTTAAATTTCGAATAACTTAGTTAAATTCAAAAATTATAGCACTTACAAAGATTGCTATAATAGCTTTTAATTCAATTTAGCTTTTTAGCTCATTATCATCAACTGCAGCGTTTACAAATGCTGTAATATCATTTACATTGTAATTAATAGCATTTCAAAAATGCATTCAATTAACTTCAAATATTCAATAAAATTTCTCGACCAATTATATTTTTATTAAAAACATTTTTAACTTATAAAATCATACATTTTCACATTTATAACATCATTTAATTTTCCTCAAGTTCATGATTTTATAAAGTTAAATTTCCATTCAAAAATCAAGATTTAATAATAATTCACTTATTAAAATGCAATGTTGAATTTTTAAAATCCATTACATTAAATTTCAACTTAACACTTAAGTTCAAATTCTCAAATATAACTTAGTTTTATTTTTATTTACTTAACTAAAAGTTCACCTTTACGTCAATTTCATAAATTTCCAGTTTTAGTTATATTTCAAAATTTCAACTTACAATATTCATTCATTTCACATTTCACCTTTATTAAAATCATTAATATGATATAAAAATCACTTTAAATTTATTTAAATTCAAATTATCATAAATTTATCATAATTTCATATTCACTTAAATTTCCAATTATAATTAAATCAAAATTTCTAAAATAACTCACGTTCAAAATTTCTAACTTTTTCATTAATTCATTTCACTTACAATTATTCAGAAAATCAATAATAATTTACAAAAATCCTCTTTTTTTTTAAATTTAAAATCAAAATATTATAATAATTAAATTTCTAAAATATTTAAAATTTTAGAAAAACATATTTTAACTACGGGCCTGTATATAATTTTCTACGCTAGGTAAAGTGATACAGGTAATATATCATTTCAACCCGTAATTTACAAAGAAAATCCGGGTTTTATCATTTCAAACCCGCAATCCCAAGTTAAAATAAATTAAATAAAATAACTCAGGCCTATCATTTCAGCCCATAGTGCTTCTATTCTAATAGGGAACTTGCAGTGTGATCATATACAGGAATAATATAAACAATGTCAATATCACAATATACAGTCATATATCAGATGTCAGGTGAAAATTAACAGTTTTAACATGGTAATAACATGGTAATAACATGGCATAGCATATCATATGATCATCATTAACTTGCATAAACATTTTATATTACTAAACACTTGTCATCAATTCACTTTTCATAAGTATAAATGTCAGAGTGAGAAAGACTCACTTTTTCAAGCTGAAGACCAAAACAACAATCACAAGTGCGATTCCAAAAGCACGACAAGCACGATATAGCATGACTTTTGATTTGAATGAATGGAGAGCCTTGATATTTGTCTTGTAAACAATAACCAAAACAAGACAATATACACATAAATATTCAACGCAAAACAATGTTGAAACAATGAAAATACGAAGCAACAAAGGAATAGATTACTTGACCTTGCTTTAACCATTCAAATGCTTGGTCTAGGAGGTTCTTGGGTTCAGCCATGATGATGATATAGCTCAGGTTTGACACCATAACTCACGGCTAGAAGGAGTATGGAGTGGTAGGGTTATAACATGAAGCATACAATTGGTCAAGGCAACATATATGAAGTTTTTGAGCACAACAAGGCTCGGCCTTGGGTCAAGTGGGGTTTGGCCATAATAGTACAGGTTTGGACAGTAGATGGAGGGGTGTGGGGAGGTCTGGAAAAGGTGGTGGTGGCGGCCTATGGTGGTGGCCAAGGTGGTGGATGAAGATATGAAGTGATAGGGTGGCTATCATGAATGTTTCAAGGCTTTATGCAGTGTTTTTTGTGGAGTTTTGGTTCATGGAGTCTTGGCCATGTCAATTTCAGATCTGGACAGAGGCTAAGATGAAGTGTAGTGGTGGTAGCAAGGTGGTGGTCGTGGCTAGAGGTGGTGGCCATGGTGAAGTAATAGTGGTGGCTAGGGCATTGTTTTGGACATTATTTGCAATTTTGTGGAGTTTTGTCACCAAGGGAGGTGTGGCCATGGATGGATATGAAATGATGGCTGGAGATGATGCCAAGGAAGAGTGGTAGGGGATGGTGGAGAGTATGATGGTGATGGTGGGTGGTAGAGGCCAATCCAGAAAGCATAGAAAACTAGGCAAAATGCATAGAAAATGAGAAGAAAAAGGTAAAAAAAGATGTAGCCATTATCAGATTTTTTTCTCAAGATGGAGGCCATGATTTTTAGGGTTGAGAAAGAGAAAAATTTCGTGACAAATGAGCAAGGGAAGTCGGCTGGAGATGGTATAGGGAAATGCAAAAAAAACAGATGTATTGATGACAAAAGAAACTGCAAAAGAAACAGTGAAACGTTTTTACGTTTCTTAGCCTTTAACCCTTTCAAATTTCTCATATATATTTATATACATTTAAATCACTGAAAATAATTAAAATCTCAGTTAAAATTCGAAAGTATAACAGATAAACAAAATATTAATAATTAAATATTAATTAGATATGATTAAAACAAGAAAAATAGCACAGAAAATGAAAACTTGACTTAAGAATTAGAAATAACTTCAATATACTTTGAAAAAATTTACTTTAATTTAAATACATGTAAAATGAATAAAATAAAGTAAAACACAGCAAATAAAAGTGAGTGCATAAAATAAATAAATAAATTTTAATTATATATAATTAAATTAAGAAAATGGCTTAAAATTGTAGACTAGGCTTTATAAATTGAAATAAATTCAAATAAACTTTAGAAAAATTATATTATCATTTTAAAAATACTTAAAAGTCAAAATATACATAATATAACATATTATCACATATTAACATAAAATAAAACCAAGAAGAAGTAATTTATACAATTTAAAATAGTCATTGTTAAATAACCCTATATACGCACAATACTGTAAAGGGTATAACTTTCACAATTTACATCCGAATTCAACGAAACGAAAAATTGTGTTCTTAGAATTTTATGTACTTTCATAATAAAAGAAAAAAATTAAAATTTTAAACTTTTAAAATTTTAAGTTAAAAGTCACAGTTTGACTATTTTGACCAAAATCAGCATTTCAGGCAAATATTCAACTTACACAAGTTTGGAATTATAACTCATATAAGAATCAAGATTATATTTAAATAATAAATTTAATCATTTCAAATAAGTAAAATAAGTTTTTAAATCAAAATCTTACATTAAAAATAATTAAAATATACAATAAAATAATTACAAAATACAGGGTTGTTACATCGTGGGTGATGAGTTATATATATATATATATATATGTATGTATGTGTATATATATAGACTACTACATTCAATATTGCAATGCATTCCCTGTTTTTAACTTCACTAACTTTATTTTTTTCACTATAGCAAGATTGATGTGACCATGCATTTAATAGTGATTTACGATATTCCTATCACATGCGTGTATGGATATGTGCAACTTTATAAATGGTGCTTTGATCTGCTGTTGTTCCAGTGTTAAATATTTGACATTGCGTTGCTCTATGTTTCTATATTCTTATTGTTTTTAGTTTAATTATTTTATTGAAGAGAACTGCTACTATTTTATATTTGTCTAACTGTTATATCAATAAAGAAGTATGTTTACAGGATAAACTATTTGAATATGAATTTGGTCCCGCTTTATGGGTGAACGCTATTTTATACGTGGGTAAGCTTTAGTAATTAAAAATTAGAATATATTTTTACCTTTGAGTCTAAATAAGAAAAATTTAATCTTGAACTTTAATATAATCACTGGATGTTAGAAATATATATGAATATAAATATTCTATGTAGTGTTCATTCATCAATAGTAATTGTGTTTATTCGCCGATTCGAAACTTTGATAGTATAAGGATACTCAGGCTCATATCAAATTGTCATTGAACACTATGACAGACGTTATTAATGAATAATACATTGTCAGAATATTACAATACCAAACTATAATGGTATAAGGGACAAACATTGTTATACAGATAATGCAAGTGGAACTCTACAGTTTTATGTGTGTGTGTGAATGCGAAGAGGCATTGTGTAATGAGTTGAACATTAATTATGAATGAATAATACATCTCTATCTACTATTACATGAAAGAATAGTGTTTTGGTTATTTAGATAATAGCATGAGGGTGACAAGCACCATTGTCCAAGTGGTTAAGTGATTCGGCTTTGGTGCGAGAGGTCATAAGTTCGAAACTTGCATAGCGTGATTCGAACGTTTATTGACATGTGATATGTTGTCCCAGTGACATGTTGTATATAAAGTACCATTTCAAAAAAATAGCATGAGGGTTCCCAAGATCATATCTTATTATGTTATCTATAGACAAGGGTTGACTATTCACATTGTCAGGAAAATAAACATGAGGCAAGTTGAGTTTTATAAGTTTTATGTATACATGATTGACAATAAAGGAATTGTTATGCATTTCATTTAACGGCTTTTGTGAATCATGCATCTCTATCTACTATTCCATGTAATGATAGACAATGTTCTACTTATTTATAAGAGATATAACCCTAAAAGATAGAAACATACATTTAATCCAGTGATAGACCCACAGTGCTAAATGAAGGAAGGAAACACATGCTAAATTCCTGGAGTCTGAATATAAATAAATTAAAATATATGTATGCTTATATGTTAAATGTAATGTAAATGTGATACTTATGTTTATTAAATGAACAAAGTGAATTACTTGCACTTTACTTCTGTACCAGTATTCAATGTTGGAAAACTGAAAGAAATAGCAAAAGCACAGACAAAATTGACCTTGCTCTTTTAAGACCAGGTATCAATTTAAGTTTAGTTACTCTAGCCATGTTCTCTTTATTCTTTGTTGTACTTAACGTTAAAACATTACTCAAGGTTAACGACCATTGTATATGAGATACTTATACCGGTTTGTCTCTTTAATATCTAGTACAGAAAACGAAGAGGATAACTCAAAACCAAAAAAATGAATCTAACTTACTCAAGGAGTCTAATGTACAAAACAAGCATATGGAAGACGATAATGTTAAAAACAACTACAACGCTCATGCACTTGAAGAAAATACAATGCAAGTCGAAGAAATGTTGAAGGTAACAATCATCAAAAAGAAGTATGACCCACACCAAGTTTATTTTGTCACATGCTAATCAAACAAATACAACCGACTTCAAAATAGAGTTGTTGATTTGGAGAAGACGGTCTGTATGTTGGTATCACAAAATCAGGCGACACTTAGAAAAATTCTGTGTTTATATGTTAATATAATCTATTATGTGCTATATTGTCGAATTGGTTCGAAATCAACAAAAATTTGAGAATACAAGCATGTTGGGGTGTATGACTTCTTTGAAAAAACTAACTGACATACATATTGGCTTATCGGGGGAACGAAAATTGTAGAAATGAGAGTGCAACTCAAACGGTAAGAATTACTACATTATGGTTATGGTATCAATTAAATTTGATTTTTAATTCAAGATATAACATCGTTGCTTCTAATTTATCATAGAATAAGTATGACAAAACACATGATAAATGTGATTTATTGGATTGGATCGGGATTGATGAAATAGTAGCCGAAGGAAGGGTTCTTCCAACTAACCCGAAAGAGATTATAAATAATTTTCCTCTTGGACGAATGCCATGAAAATTTTGATAGATTTTCCAAAGAAAGCGGATGCTTTTTTATGGAGGACTACACGTAAAATGATCACATATATTGGAGAAGCTAAGGATGAGATGGTAGCATGGCCAGCTGATAGAGTTGTTTTGCACACCATGAAATACTCTGAGAAAGAAGATGGTATGGTAAACATAATTTCTTGTATTTAATAACCTTATTGTTTAGTACACAAAATTTAATTTATAAATATGATCATTTCTAGAGTAAAACTGGCAGACAAATTTCAAATACAAGCTGTATGATTGGATCGAAAGTAAAGAATTAGTTGCTAAAGGATGATTGTACTCCAGTGATCCGAAACAGCTTGTGAATAATATTCCTCGTGGACCATCTACTATGCTTGTTTTGGTCGTTGAGAGTAAGTAACCAAATGCATTTTTGTTGAGACCGCCAATAGGTATGACATACGTTGAAGAAGCTATAGGTATCAAAGTTGCATGGCTAGAAGCAAATGTAGTTGTTGGGGATATCAATGTCAAAACATCTTCTCATACAATGAATGTCGTACTATCTTCAACCGTAATGTGCATAATTTATGTGTTAAATATATTAAACGTACATTTATACAATCTTTTAATTTTTTAAATATGTTTAAATAGTTTCTTTTTTTGTATGATAGAGTACAAATTTGAAGTTAAACACTAAATGCAAGTTGATTGGTCTTGATGGAGTTGAAGTGATTGCCGATGGATGTGTGTCTTCAATTGATCCAAAATTATTGGTCCATTTTCTTCCACTTGGAGAAAATGCAGTTATAGTTTGGGTAGACATGGTAAAAATTCTAAAGGCATGTTTGTGGAGACCTACATCTAAGTTTGAAACCATCGAAGATGCAATTGGTTCTACTATAGCTTGGCCTTCTGCATATGTTATAGTAGATTCGCCTTCTAGTAAGCATGAGATATAATTTACTATGTATATGTCTACACTTAGGAGGATCATATTTCAGTTCTTTCTTTTTTACATTTAATTCAAATAGATAAATCATAAATAAATGTGCATATTATTTTTTAATTATTGTAGTAATTTTTTTTCATATAGGTAATTATTAAAGCTTCGATGCAAATTTTTCGGATAAAGACTTTCTTCTATATGGGCAACTGCACGATTTGTTTTCCTTCAAATCCATTTGGGAAAATGGTCAAGTGCAGGTACTCTAATTTCTATCCTTTTCTTTGTTGCATATTGTTTCATGTACTCCATTATATGTGCATGAATCCATGTTCATCTTGAACGACAATAAAACTACTTACCTTGCCAATTAAACAGAATTTATTTTAATAAACTATGATTTTTTTTAGATTTTTCTTTAGATTTTTTTAACAAACTATAAATGCATGTAACTTCTTCTGTTGCAAGATTGCACTTTAGATTATTTTTTTCAGATCCACTTTATTATGCTAGGAGCGATGGCAAAGTCGTTATTAAACATAAGGACTTAGCTTCCAAGTCGATTTTGTCCGATATGAGTAAGTTTACAACTGGTAGCTCTATATCCAAGTCGATAATAGTGGTAACCAAATCCTCTAGATATCATTAACCATTTTTTTTCAAATCAAAATTTTACATCTATAGGCAAATAGTATTACCTTTGTATGATACTTGGAGTACTATTTCAGGGTCTAATTTTAAAATCTAAAAGTCTGACAATCTTTTACTAGTACAATACTTAGGGAAGTCCATAAAAGCTTGTGCGATATGCAGTAAAAGTTTACAATCTTTTACCTGTCTTAAGGCCTCTTATTGCTATGAGCCAACTGCTAGTTCAAAGTCATACAAAGTTCTTCTGCCTTTGAGGTTCAACTTGTTTGACTCTTCCTAAAATTTATCTACGTACCTAAGCTTTTTAGTTGTTATTTTACCCACTGCACACAGGTCATGTAACTATAAACAGGAATATGCTAGCTTATACATTAGTCTATTATACTGTAACGCACAAGTGTTTATCTGTTTGGGCTAATTTTTCCATGCTTTGTGTTGGATTTTGTAATGTCAGAAAGAATAATTCAACAAATAAGCCATGGTCCTTTCTTTAAAAAACTGATAAGATTTCAATATAGCTTTGTTTTTTTTTTTGAAATGGTACTTTATATACAACAAATCATTGAGACAACATATCTCATGTCAATAAATGTTCGAAAGCAAGTTTCGAACTTGTGACCTCTCGCACCAAAGTTGAAACACTTAACCACTTGGACAATGGTGCTTGTCATAGCTTTGTTTTATTGATTAAAGACAAAGCATTCATTCAATGCCAAAAGTCTGTTAATTCAGTTAACATATGTATCTTTCACATATATTCAGCTAATAATTTCATGTTGTCTATTTTCATTATAAGTTACTAATCAATGTTAATGCTTGCTTACTTTTCTTTTCATATGATAACATTTAGTTTTAAACCAACAAGCAATTATGTTAATTTGACTACTTAGAATTCACCATTAAAAATAAATTACAATGACAACACAAAGGAGAGTAACTCCAAAAGACCAAATAAACAAACAAAGTGATGTATTGAATCCGCTTTGAATGATAGTCACTATCTAAGTGGATGAAAACTAAACCAACACAGAAAATCAGCTCACGACGGCCCCATATAGATGTATGGTAACTACTCAATATATAGTATGCACTTAACAACCGAGCAGTAATAAAAGATAATTCTAACTCAAAGTCTATACAGAACTCTAAATGAAAACTTGAAGACAAATGAATTGCTTATTTGAATGACAACTCCTTTCCTTTATCTGCTTCATTTTTCTGCAATGTATACATTAACATCACCAGATAAGAATCAATCATATATAAAATAAAGCATCAAATGCATCACTAGCACATGTTGTGTGTTTCCCTAGTTAACATGCTATTTGCTGAAGAATGCTAGTTTTTGCCCTTGTCCGCTTGTCCGCTTCATTTTTGAACTTGAACTTTATTTCTTCCACCATTTATCTCTAGTTGTTTTTTTTCTTGTAGGAATATTGGACTTTTGAAGGAAAAGAGCTTGGACTTTCCTTAATTTATATTATGCCCTTTTAACATACCTTTTTTGTCAGATTTTATGTTGCTAATATTTGAGTTAAAACACGGTTTTTAAAGTTTTGTATATGACTAAATCTTATAGTTAATGAAATTGATGTGGCTTTGATTATGTTTAATCCTTATAGTTGTTTATTATATCACATTATATCCATTATTGTGTTATAAATTGAACAGTTTGTTATTGAATACAATAGCTATAACTGACTTAACACTGCTACATTAAATGAAAAAAATGAAGAAAAACTTTGATATACCGCAGCGTTTTTAAAGAGTTGCAAACTAAAATAGCAAAATGCTACGAAATAACAATCCAAAGCAAAAAAGCTACAAGTATCAAAAACTTAAGAACAAAAATGCAGCATTATATATTATTGCTGCATTTCGTAAATCATGCTATATTGATGACTTGTTAAAGCATGTTTTTCGACTGTGTTCTTCAAAATGCTGCTAAATGAATTCACATCATTTACAAAACGCTGCACTAATTTTTTTTGCAGCGTTTCATAAAAACTTCATTGTCCATTTTTTAGCAACCTTTCAGAAACGCTACGGTATATTCATGCTCTTCTGCAGTGGCTCATAATACAACGTTCTTCGAAACACCGCGGATGATAATGACAACGATTCTAAAGCGTTGCAAAAGTCCCTTTTTGTTGTAGTGTCCATATGCTAACACCGGTTGTACCTTCTAGATCCAATTGCTTGTGTTCTTCTAGGTTGATTTTATTGTGATTTTTAAGAAGATTAAAGGTTAGCGGAGAGGTTTGATTTTAGTAGAGTTTTGTTATAGTAAAGTGTAATATAGAATTTAATGTTAGGTTAGTCTAGAATTTATAGGGTTTGAAAAATAGTTTAGGCCATTAGATTAGGTTACAGAGTATATACTGTTAACTCATACACTCATCAATTGCTTGGCCACGAAGGAACGATTAGAACCGTCATATGACACTTCAGTTTTCTGCATTTTCACCTCCCAGGGTCAACCTAAGATAACCCATGGTCGACCTATACCAATCGACCATGACATCCCTAGGGTCGACCTATGGATGTTTAATTTTTTCTTTTCTATTTTATTTACCCTATCTTCCAATGCCCATAACTTTTCCATACTAGCTCTTATTTTGAAGTATTATATATGAAAATCATCCAGAAAATCACTATGAACGCAATGGTATAGGATTCGTATCCAAATTTAAACGTCTATGAAAATTTTCTTTTTAGTTATTGTTTTCATTAAATTCACTTTTCTTATTAAATTTCTATTAAATTTTCGAGGGGTTACGTTATCCCCCCACCCCTAGAAAGGATTTTGTCCCTGAAATCTTAAAGGATGGAAAAATGTCACTTATATATAGAGTAACCAATAGCTACAATCATCTACTCATCTATCATCCATGAGCAATCGTTGTCTTAGAAATTTATCAATGCAGTATGTACATATATATGCAATATGAGATACATGTGAACCTATGCTAATGCAAAAAGTAGGCGGTCTAATGATCCAGTCGACCTCCTATCATGCAAGTGCTCATGCCATGCATCTAAAATGTATGCAACCTCCTAAATAAGTATACTTGAATTCTACGTGTCTGGGCAACTATTCCATCCATATGCATGGTAGACAACTATAAAGCATCCATATGTATCATATAAAACAAGCTAGATAATAATAAGGGAAAATGTAAATATGTGTGTACTACGTAGAGAATATTCTGCAATAAATGTATATAACAAGCAATCTAAATAATACATCCAAATACTTCCACTAGCATCTATCATCCATAATATGTCATATTGACATGTTTACAACCATTCCTACTATCCAATGGTCTCTACCTAAGCTAGAACCTATATAGATTATATTTCTTCTAACTAAAATAGAAATGTGCCAAAAAAGAGTTTGGGATGGATAGCTCAAGTTTTTTCCTCAAGCTCCCATGTACTCTAAACTGGATCGTCTTCATATCTAACAAGTTTAATTATTTCATCGTGGAGTCGATTTGCCCCATGCCCAAAAATACGGGTAGGTGCATGACGAACAAGGGACTCGCCTATCATTTACAACTCGACCATGGTAACTGCATTGCATAGACACTTCCACAAGTACCTGATCCGGATTCTTTATAATTTAGTCATGCTCTATCTTTCCTTGGGGATTTTCTACTTGTCTGTTTTCCAATTGTTGAATTAGCTCCATGGACTGTTGAGGATTTAGCTTCTCAAATTACCCCATATATCTCCTATCAGTACTTGCTTCTTGCCTATCTCGTGCAGTTCTTACCCTTCTAAGAATCGAATCCCAATTGAACTTACTAACTTTTACTATTGGCGTATTCTCAATTTAATTATACGTGCATCGCTAACCTCTCACAATCTTTGCTACTAACTCAAATGATGTCATCTTGCACAATGCTTAATAACTTAAGCATAAGCATGCTCCCACTAAATGCAGCTCCATAAAATCCTCAATGCACAACCTACTACTGCCCTAACTCTTCCAATAGTATGCCTAATCACCTCAACTACTATATTCCAAGTGGGATAAAGAAATGTGGATGGTACCTCTTCCTATGGTACCTCCTACTTAGCTCTTTGATATTCTCCATTTTCCTCATGGCTATCCAAACTGGTGATTTTCCGATTGTTAGAAATAGTTTATCTTCTTTTCCCATTCGGCTCAAATTAAGTCATCTCTTTTCACTTTTGGACTATTTCCCAATCTTTCAAAAATCATGGTACTTAGTTATCGTGTTTATGATCTACATGAATCTATCCTAAGTTCTACAAGTGAAAGTTTGGTCTATCTCCCTAGTTGACCTTATTAATAAAGGTTCTAAAATTAACTAGAGTTATAACCAAGAATCATTTTAGCATTCATGATAATCATCTAAGAGGTATTTCATTCGTGTGTGATTGTTATGCATACGACTATGTTTTCTAAGTTGATCTTCCATAAATTTTCTTAAAAAAATAGTTTTCCTCCAATCCAAGGGATAATTGAGAAAAAAAATCTATCCCTTTCTCTAAATCTTGCTAAAAAAAAGTTTGACCTTCTTTTCTATGAAAACCGCCTTGATATTCTCAACGCATGCAAATATCCATATCTTTTCTTGACGGGGGCCAACATCCTTGAATCAACCATCCCTTGCAAAATCTGGACTACTACTTTATCTAGGATATCCTTTTGTGATTTGAACTTCCAAAATTCCTTCTTTTATTCTTGATGTCATTCCATGAATGAGATCTCTCTTCTCTTTTCAAATGTAACCTCTTATCACTTTATTCCAATTATTTCATTTACTGTATGGTTGAGACAACTTAATGAGAAATGGCTCTTGCCATTATAATACAATAGATGTGATGACCATTACTTTGGTTTATACCTAGGGATTTCTACATTTTAATGCATTGGAACTACACTTTTCCTAAAGGAATGTGGACGGTATAAGTTTTCATAAATTATCTAAACGAGGATTTGTAGTATGTTTGAAATTACAAGGAATTATCTCTTCCATTTATTGTTGAAATATATAGTATAAAGTACCGTGACTATCCATATTTTGTACATCTCTTTCTTCTGGATATATTCCTTATTATTCCAAATGGTACACTTTTAAATTAAACTGGATAGTTTATAAAATTTACATTGTTACACACTTTATTCCAATGAATTGAAATACTACTTAAATCTCATTCTCATTTTATAATAACTTTCAATTTGTGTTTACCGATCCATATTAATTATTCAATGATTTACTACAATGACTAATTTCACATTTTTACTTGCTCAAGTGATTTGAGTCTACCAATCTGGAGCTATTACATAATATATAAGTTTCAATAACTACTACAACCCATTATTTTCCATACTCAAGTATGTGCAACATTCAAACCAACAAATCCAAGATTCACATCTAGGCATCCATGGAACACAACTACTATGATATAAATCCAATAACATGTATAAAATAGATACTTTTCCATTTTTGTCCACCTGGTCTGCCTATAGCCTACAAGGGACAACACAATACCTGGACTGTCTTTAGTCTAGAGATATCCTATCCTCGTCTGTATGGTATCAATTAACGTTTAAAACTATAGTAAAGCCTATACTTACTATTCCACTTAAAGTTGCCTAATGTTATCAAGGAAATGCCTATAATTATACTTAACACTCTTAATACGGATTAAAATATACCCTACTTGTCCCTTTAACACTTCGAATCGAAAAACTTCTTGCATTCGTAGTATTCTTTGGTACAATTAAAACACCTTAACTTACTCCTTCCTTATTTTGAATAGGTTTACTCAAATCTTACTTGCGTGAAAAGATACATGGCGATGTTTACTTTTCACTACTATGGGAAGTTCGACTTAGCACTATATATTTTCAATTTTAACTATTGACTAAAAAGATTATTAAATTCTCACGTTACTTCGTTTCTTCGTCTCGACCATTTCAATACTTTTAAGATCCATAGTCAATCTTGTCCTAGTAGGCTATTTAAATCTATTTATCTAACTCCAAACTATTTCTTTCTTTTAAGTTTTAGTGATAGTCAAAATATTTTCACTTTAACTTTTTAATTCAAAACCTATGATTTTTACCGCTACTACAAAACTAGTAAGTTTTTTAAACCTTAAAATCCTCAATTCATTTTTAACAACTATTTCCTTTTACCATGGTCATACATTTTCTTTAATTAGATTATCAAATTGATTAACTTAACTTAGTAAAAATGTACATAAAACACACATTTCTAAAATCTTCTTTTATAAATAATAAATTTTCACAAAAGCCTATTTTATATTGTATTTTTTCAAAGAAAATGTAGTATTTTAACTTATTATTATTATAGGGATATAATTGAAACATTTATAAACATTACAGATACATAACCATTACTTATTTATAAAAGGAATTCAAAAGTTAGGCCTTACATTGTGATAACCCGGGATTTTTAGCAAATGTTAATTTGATAATTTTCTTATATAATCATTTAAATTGCAAACTTATTCTTTTTCAAAACAAATTAATATGCTTCTAATTTCTATTGTTTATACGTATACGCAGATTGTAAATAGAACTTTGATTTGAAATTCAAAATTAATATCTTAAAAATAAATTGGATTTAAAAAGCTCTACATTTTAAAATTAATATATATAGTTATTTATTAAAGTAAATAGGAATGAACAGAAGACTTATCTTATTAAGTAAACATAAAATAAATAAAAAAGAAAATATGAACTAAAACATAAAAATATAAACATAAAAAAAATGCATGCATAAGACAATTGTAAGCCAAGTATAACATGCAAATTACAAATGTCAAATTTAATTATTTTCTTCGTTTAAAAAAACAAGGCTATACAACACTTATATATACTTCCTTTCCTTCTTTCATCTTTTACTTTTCAAAATTGAACCACAAAAATAAAACAGCTAAATCAACTCCTTTAAGTTTGAACTAAAAAACAATCTCTTCTAAGTTTTCAAACTGAAGCAAAGATTTAATTTAAGATTCAACACAACTAAAAACAAGCAGATCTGTAGCAGTTTTCAAATCAACTACCAAGTTTCCAGATTTTCAAAATTCAAAATCATTTTCCAGTTTTTCGAAAAGCTTTGCTCTGTTCAAACCAAAATCAGTGAGTAAATTAAAATTTAAAAGCTAAACCTCCTTATTTACTGCTGCATGTGATGATTTATGATAATAATGACTTTTCTATTGTTGCATGAATGTATAATATGCTTGCATGTATATATATGTATGAGTTGATTGTGTGCATGTCTGTATATAGATATGATGTCTCTGTTTTTGATTCAGTAGACTAAAATAGGTTCAAAAATCCAATTCTCTTCCCCTAATCTTTTTTAGGCTATGTTGTATAAAGGAATTATGTTTGAATTAACTAAATATTAATTTAAAAATATTTTTAAGTATAATTAGAAGGTAGGATGACTGGGAAGGAAGAAATATAGTGAAACTCAAAGCATGTCAAAATTTTGACTTCCATGATTTCTTGTTTCACCTATATAATCTAATTTGATTTCGAAAACCATGATTTTTAAAAATAAAATCAAGATTTCTAAGTTTGTATTTGGGTAGAATTCTCGGGTTGAACGGAAATTGGGATCACGACAATTTCTAGCGATCGACGAATGGTGGAGGGTCGAAGTTGTTGCTGGAGGTAACTTGGAGGTCGAGGCTCTCGAGAAAATGGTCTTTGATTTTTCAGACCATCGTAGTGGCGTGTCGATGATGAAGTAGGGTTTTAAAACCTGATTTGGCCGACGTTGTTTTAGATGGCAGTGCGACGTCGAGGAAGCATCGGACTTGATCGGAGTAGGGGGATGGAAGTGTGGGACTCTAGTGAATGTTTGGGCTCAACGACGAGGCTTCAGATGGTCGGAGGTGATGGCGCATGGCAAATCTTTGGATCGGGTTTGGTTTAAGTGATGTTCGATTATGCTCGAGTTTGATTTAGTGTTCGTTTCGAGGTTCTGGTGGTCGGAATTGAGGGAGGAGGTCGGAGTCGACTTGCTGGTGGTAGCATCGTAGGTCGGAGCAGTTGCGATTGTGTGTGCATGTGCACGTGTGTCAGCGTGTATCATGGGTAGTGGTTGTTGCTGTGTTTAGTAGGAGAAGAAGATGAGGCTCAGGTTTGGACTCGGGGAGATATCGGGTGTGTACCCGAGTGAAGAGAAGAGAGAGCATCGAGGGAAGAAAGATTTTGACTCGGGTTTGAGTAAGGGAGAGCACCGGGTTTGGCTTGGGTCTGGTTATTTGTATTGTAACGGTTTTTTTCAAATTTAAACACAAAACTAGTTTTTGAAAACAATTTTCTTAACTAATTCTTTTAAATAATAAATGTTTTATTTAAGTATTGGGTTAGTTAAACGTTATAAAATAAATTATTTTAAATTAATTCTTAAATTTATCAAATTAAAATTAAATAGTGTAATTAAGTGGATAGTTAAAGTAGGGAAAAATGTTTTAAACAAATATCCTAGTTATTTTATATGCTAATAATAATAAATTAATTCCAAGGTTATTAAATAAACTTAAATGACAACTAAGTGAAAGGATTAAGATAAAGGTCTATACTTTTAATTAATTAAGGTCTTAAGTAATTATAAATGATAATTAATTAATTCCAATAGTTAATTAAAATAATAATAAATGACTTGAAATTAATTAACAAAAATTAATAAGGGTTAAGTGAGAAATTTATTTGGTGTAAATTAAATTAATTATAAATTGTGAAATTAATTAACCTTGCTTGTGGATGATTAATTATATTGAATGTTTGGATTTATTAAAATCTCTAGTCTATTAACTTGTAATGTTCTGTGATGAGTAATGCCTGAGTTGAACTGTGATAAATGTGAGTTATTTATCTATGATGAAATTGTTGTGCGAATGTGATATTCTAAACTTAAATTAAATTGTTGTACTTAAACAATTTGGCCTTAAAAGACGCATTTGGATTTCGATGAGACTGGGATCAGATGTCAAATTTGTTATCCAAAAACCACATCGATCCAAATTAAGCGATAGGTTGTGGAATCTCAAGTGAAGATCGAGAATGAAGATTTAGAATGCAAGGGCTATTTGTCGTTAACTCTGAGGGTGATTCCAAAATGAATGTAATGGAGATAGTGCCTTCGGTTCCGTTCGGACTCGGAACGGACTTGTATGAACCAATGCTATCAGACCATCGTCAATGGAGGATGGTGAGCATTCCAAGATATGTGTGCTATAAAGGTAATCGTAGCCTCAAGCCTCATCAACCAGGAATGGCTAAAACAGAGAAGGTGCAGCAATTGTAAGTGGGTAGCATCCAAGTAGGATAAGATTTTCTCCTGTCTAGAGGTCCCTTTTATTCAGCCGTGTGGGCAGTTGTTGGCCACAACCGCGGGGTTGTCTTATTCGAACTATCCAGTAAGGGATAGCTCCGGTCTTGTGTTGTAGGGGATCAGGGTAGATCCTCGATACTCTGGTCTAGACCAGGTACTGTGACGGGCGATACCCCAGTAGCCCTACCATTGTATGAAATCCAATCTCCAATAAGCACGTGTACAGTTTTGATTGTGCCCAACTATGTCGGAATGTGAGATGTAAGCATTCCAGCTATTTTCTATTTTATATTGAAAACCCTAGACACTATTATAATATAACTTGATTTTCTATCAAATGTTTTGGTTATCGTAAGGAAAAAACATGTCCATGTTTATTTGCAGAGAGTCTTACGAGATACCATTGATTTCAAATTATTTTTCAAGTTAAACAACTTAAACCATTTACTCACACCAGACGCATGTCTGACCTGGAGTTTATTTTTTGTTTTCTTAAACTCTTGAGTACTCAAATTTTTATGAGTAGCCAAGGGATCAGGTTGGCTTGACGTATTTTGGAAAGGACTTGGAGCAGGAGACTTGGCGCGTGTGTGTGTGTATATATATATATATATTCCGCTGTGTTAGTATCATCTGTTTTGCATTTTGGGTTGTAATGTATAGACAGATCATTCCGACTGTCTAATGTGATGTTGTAAACTGAATGACTCGGATGTATAATGAATATTATGTAATATCTATGTGATGTAATATATTTTTCCATTCCGCTGTGAGATTCAGATGTTGCTTAGTTCTTTCTTTCTAATCCACGATAAGTCTTTCTACGGAATGAAAGGCGGGTCATCAAAGTTGGTATCAGAGCGCTAGGTTGAGATAATACCTAGGCTTTTGGGATAAAACCTGTCATGAGAGAGAGCGTATTTGTAAATTTTTATATATCTATACACATATATGATTTTTGGGTTACCTGTCCAGATTGACAACATGAGTTCTAGAGGAAGAAGAGGCAGAGGTGAGAGTAG
Organism: Allium cepa; assembly: GCA_030765085.1. NCBI lineage: Eukaryota > Viridiplantae > Streptophyta > Magnoliopsida > Asparagales > Amaryllidaceae > Allium > Allium cepa. Next base: position 244,358,316 of record CM060944.1, read on the forward strand.
CACGATGACCACAAATGGAAGTGGTCCGAATGTTGAAGGAGGAAGGTAACTGGCGAGGCTGTAAACCTAATATCGCCTCGAGTAAGCTTTGCGGCATTGTACAAGGACTTTACCAATCTCGGAGGAAAGCTTTTTAAGAGTACAGAGTACATCATTGAAGTTCAAGCCTGGTTGCGCTCGTGTGAGAGGATTTTCAAGAGTTTGGATCTGCCAAATGAGTAGAAGAGAGTTGTGGCATCATGGCAACTTCAAGAAGGAGCAGCTGCATTGTGGGATGCAGTTACCATGAATATTTCCGAGGATGATATTTTTTGGAGCAAGTTCAAGGAAGTGTTTGAAGAACTGTTTATGCCTACCGTAGGGAAGACTCGACTATATAGGAATTTTCTGGACATTAAGCAAGGAAGTCTTTCTGTATCGAAGTATGAAACCAAGTGTAACGACCCGTATTTTACGTGTCAATAAATCGTAGAATTTGCAGGTCGATAGTGTTGTTTGTGTTGCCTCTAACTTGAGTCGTTTAGGAGTTAACCCGAGTGCAAGTGATGAGTCGTGACCGACTCATAGGGGACCGACTCAAGGAGGGGTAGCGGTTTAAGTGTTGGCCGAGTTAGTAGGCAGCGACTTAAGGAAGTTGCCGAGTTAACGACTTAGAGTTAGGTCGTTCAACGACCTTAGGGCTAGCGTTAGGTCGGTAGTGTTTTAGGTCGTAGGTCGGTCATAAGAGTAAGTTGTTAGGTCGTTTGTATGATGAGTCGTAAGTCGTTATGGTTAGGTCGCATGAAGGCCTGGGAAGTTAGGTTGTTGACTCGGTTGTGTTAGGTCGGCAGCTAGATAGGTCGGCAGCCAGATAGGTCGTGTGAAGGAGTTAGGTCGGCCGTGTTCGTAGGTCGTATGATGTTGAGACGTTGGGGACTTAGGTCGTGGGTCGCGTGTGAGTTAGGTCGCTGGGTAGTGGCAGTGCAGTTAGGTCGTGGAAGAGCTTATGTGTTAGGTCGTAAGTTCTTAGGTCGGCCACGACCTAATACCGAGCTACGAGTTACGACCTAAGGGGGGATTCAGCCTATAAATAGACGACTTTGGCTCACTTTTTGGCACCGATTTTTGAAGCGACGAAGTGCTGCCATTTTGAAGACTAGACTACAACATTTCTTCATCTTCTTTTCTCCATTCCAATCAAGTGTTAGCATCCATCCAAGATCGAAGATCGGGATCGAAGATTCAAGTGTCCAAGTTGAAGATCTTCATCCGTTCGAGCTAGATTTCATCGTTTCAAGTGAGATTTCGCCGGATCAAGCCTTGATCTCCGCTGTCCAGATCTGAAGTGATAGGTTTTTGAGGTGTTTGAGTGATTTGGTGAGTGGTAGTTATCTCTCACGCGGATCCAAAGGAGTATATTGGATTGGTGGCTAGTTTATGTGTTTAAGATAGTGAATTCTCACATTTTCCTAGAGTCTGCATGTAAATCCATCATTTATGAAGATGTTTACTTATGCAAGTTACTTAACAAGTATTAGAGACAAAACCCATGTTTTATATTTGATAGATCTATGCTAAAAACCATGATTTTCACATATGTTGGACTTTTGCTCATTTATTTACGAAATTGCCATTATAGTGAATATTGCTTATTAGATCTTGCTTAAATGATTGATTGTTTGAATGTATGATTGATTTGATTGTTTCCAAGTTAGCTAGTAGTTGATTTGGAACAAGATGATTGAAGATGATTCAAAAGCTATGGAAGAAGGCTCTTGAATGGTGAAAGTTGCTTAAGGCATATGTAGCGGATGTTGAAGCTCATATGTATGATGTTGAGATGGAACTTTGCCATGATGCGATGAGGCAAACCATGTTGTTGAGTTGAGACTTTGCTTTGGTGCGATGAAGCGAAGTAAGATGTGAGTCTTGGCTTAATCCAGGCAGGGATCATTCCAAGCATGTTGATAACTTGAAGGGTAGTTCAAGTATGATGTGAGTCTTGGCTTAATCCAGGCAGGGATCATTCCAAGCATGTTGATAACTTGAAGGGTAGTTCAAGTATGATGTGAGTCTTGGCTTAATCCAGGCAGGGATCATTCCAAGCATGTTGATAACTTGAAGGGTAGTTCAAGTTGGTTGATAATGGATTGCTCAAGAGGTAGCTTGGGCAAAGTTGAGAATAGTCGTCGAGGAGGATGACTAGAAGGCTTGGATTTCATCGTTGTTGAAGGTTCTAGCAAACTTAAAGCAAGAGTACATAGGGACGCCTAAAAGACTACAGGCAGGTAGTCGAGTACTCTGGGCCAAGTAGATTAGTCCTAGGCACAAGGTAGTGTGCGGAGTTTTGTCTAGAACCGGGGTTACCATTAGCCCTTGACAGATGGCTCAGGAAGGAGTCGGTCATTCAATTAACGGTGATTTCGAAGCAAGGTTAACAGTGATAGCCAGAGTCATGGATGTTTGGATGTTTGGTTGTATCATCATTCGGCTTCAAGAGCGGTGTTTTCTGGGTGCTTATCTGATCTTGGTTTAGGCCTTGGGGGTTTGTATTTGGAAAACATCGTCCTTGACTCGAGTGATTATTGCTTTACCTTACTTATCTGCTATGTTATGCTTACTTCTCCTTAGTGTGTGTCTGGGGGCTATCACTGTAGAAAGAGGTGGAGTGGGATGGTTTGGTTCCTATTCCTTTATTTCCTTATGCTCTTTTGGTATGCTTGATTGTTAATTTACTGCTCACTAAGACTTTGTCTGACTCAAGGTTTTATGTCTCCTCTTATTACCTTGGGCTGTTCATCCATGTTTGGGATGGGCAGACTAGGTAGCAGGTGGCAGGTGCTGTGCTTAGAGTAGAGTTTTCCGTTGATGATGGCGAAGACGAGCAGGAGGCTATGCATATTAGTTTTCTTACTATATGTACTGGGTATCCGCTGCTGTATTTGGTTGAGTGATTTGTAGTGAGGCTTTCATGTATGGATTTGAGTAGATGATTGTATAAAACTACTGTGATGCTTATATGATGATGTTCTGTTCTATGGAGCTTCACTATATTATATTTCTCTATTGTATTTTGTCCACGCGCTGTGAGTTGTACGATAGAGATTCTTTTGTTCTGTTTTACCCTGACTATCGTCCATGGCTGCCTGGCACGCCTTTCAGCGCATTATTTCCTTGTTTTGGTGCGGGAGTCATGGGCGGTCGTCACATTTGGTATCAGAGCTTTGGTTAATCGATTTTAGCCAACGCTCGCTGACGTAACTACGTAAGAGAGACGTAATTGTATTTTGATGGATGATTACTATATATAATATAGTAGTTTAGATGGATTTGAATTCCTTATGCAGTTGTTTCTTAAGTTGTTCTAATCATTTCTTTTTGTAGATATTAAGGATGAGTATAGAAGAGGGACAAGCTGCTAAGGAAGGTTGTGCAGCTGAAGGAGTTGTTGATCATGCTGCTGAGTTCGAGGCTATGGTGTCTTCAATCGTGAAGAGACAGATGGCGGATTATCTGGACAATTCATTTGAAGAGCTTATGGAGAAGGCTTCCAGGCACAGGAACTTGTTTCCTAAAGAAGAACCTGCTGTTGTTTTAACCAAGGAAGGGTTTAAACCACCACAAGGCGGAAACAAGAAGAAGAGGCAGCAACAGAAGAAGGGTAAGAGTGGCCAAAAGAAGCAGAAGGGCGAGGTGACCTGCTACAATTGCCAACAGAAAGGCCACTTCTCCAGGGATTGCAAGAATCCAAAGGTGCAGGGAAAGTGTTACAACTGTGATAAGCCGGGACATATCAAGAAGAATTGTCCAGAGCCGTCAAAGGTTGAGCAGGTTGAGCAAGGCCATGTGTTGAGAGCTGTTCCTTCAACTTCACAAGCTCCTACTATGGAAGGGAAGGAGAAGAGTGTAGTGGTCTAAGGTGCTCTTTGTGGTGTTCCAGTTAGGGTATTGTCTGATACTGGAGTGTTGTATTCTCTTGTTTGTAATAATCTTGTAGACCGGTTAGGTTTGAAACCGGACATTGTTGATAGGCCATTGGTTGTGACTAATCCAGTTGGGGGTTCGTCATGTTTGTGTATGATATGCCGTGGTCTAGTTGTATCGAGTCATGATTGCTCGTTTGTTTGTGATTGCTTTGTTCTGAACTTTGCGGGATTCGGAATTATTTTGGGTATGGACTGGCTTAGGAAGTATGCGGCTAGGATTGATTGTGAGAGGCTTGAGGTGACAGTCGGGAATGTGGAAGGGCGAAAGGTTGTGATACGATGTAAGCATGAAGAAGGCGTCTTCATGAGCTTCATGTATTCGCTAGTTGTTCCACGGGATGGACTGTCATTGGTGCCTATTGTGAATGAGTTTGAGAATGTCTTTGAGGAAGTCAAAGGGTTGCCGCCGCATAGGGAGATCGAGTTTCGTATCGATCTAGTTGATGGAGCCAGACCTGTTGTGATGCCTCTTAGGCGGATGGCACCGAGGGAGCAGCAAGAGCTGAAGGTGCAAGTTGATGACCTTTTGCAGAAAGGATTCATTCGGAGAAGTGTGTCCGAATGGGGTGCGCCAGTTGTGTTCGCAACCAAAGCGGATGGATCGTTGAGGTTGTGTGTTGATTATCGTGAGCTGAATAAGGTGACTAAGAAGAACAAGTATCCATTGCCGAGAATAGATGACTTGTTTGATCAGCTTCACGAGGCTAAGGTGTTTTCTCAGATGGATTTGGCAACAGGATTTCACTAGTTGAGAGTGGCGAAGGATAGTGTGCCGAAGACTGCTTTCAGGACACCATCCGGGTTTTATGAGTGGCTGGTAATGCCGTTTGGATTGACTAACACACCAGCATATTTTGTGGATCTTATGAATAGAGTGTTCAGAGATCAGTTGAATAAGTTCGTGCTTGTGTTCGTGGATGATATTCTGATTTATTCCAGAACTGAAGAAGAGCACAAGACGCACTTGAAGGTTGTTTTAGGAATCTTACGGAAACATCAGCTGAAGGCTAAGTTTTCGAAGTGTCACTTCTGGAAGAATGAAGTGAGGTTCTTAGGTCATGTTATTTCTGGAAATGGAATAGCGGTTGATCCCGCTAAGGTGGCAGCAATCCAGGATTGGGTTAGGCCTAAGAATGCATCTGATGTGAGAAGTTTTCTTGGATTAGCAGGATATTATCGTCGGATTATTAAAGACTTTTCCAAGATAGCTGCACCGTTGACAGGATTGACAAAGAAGAACCAAGTGTTCAGCTGGGATGATAAGTGTGAGCAAGCTTTCGTAATCCTGAAAGAGCGACTGACGAGTGCTCCTGTTTTGACGATTCCAAGTGGGAATGATGAGATGGTGGTTTACACCGATGCATGTGGCACTGGACTGGGAGCGGTGCTAATGCAGAAGGATAAAGTTGTTGCGTATGCTAGTCGACAACTAAAGCCGCATGAAAGGAATTATCCGACTCATAATTTGGAGTTAGCGGCGATTGTTTTTGCTTTGAAGATGTGGAGACACTATCTATTGGGAGTTCGATTCGAGTTGTTTACGGATCATAAGTCGTTGAAGTATCTGTTTTCCCAAAAGGATTTGAATCTTCGACAGCAACGGTGGCTAGAGTTCTTAGCATCGTATGATTTTGGTATAGCCTATACTCCAGGGAAAGGTAACGCAGTGGCTGATGCGTTAAGTCGAAGACATGCAGGATTAGGAGCCATGTTTTCGGAATGGAAGAGTCTTGAGTATTTGGCTGAGTTTGACTTCAGGCCTAGATGTGAATTGGAACCTGAGATGTTGACAAACTTATCGATAAGGCCTACTCTTGTGGAAAGAATTGGTGAGCGGCAAAGGGGAAATGATAAGCTTGTCAAGATTATCTGTGATTTGGAATCTGGATTGGACCCGGAGAAGGATAAGGGATTTGAAGTCGATCGAGAGGGTTGGCTTCGAAAGCAAGGGCGACTAGTTGTTCCCGATGTAGGTGGATTGAGAGATGAAGTTCTGAGGGAGAGTCATCACTCGAAGTTGACAATTCATCCAGGTGGAAATAAGATGTATCGGGATATGAAGAGAACCTACTACTGGGAAGGTATGAAGAAGGATGTTGGAAATTTTATTTCCAAGTGTATGAATTGCCAGTTGGTGAAAGCTGGGCAGAAGAAGCCCAGTGGATTACTTCAGCCATTAGAGGTTCCTACATGGAAGTGGGAGCAAGTGTCGATGGATTTTATTGATGGTCTACCTAGAACCAGGGCAGGGAATGAAGGGATTTGGGTCGTTGTAGATCGTTTGACCAAGAGTGCAAGGTTCATTCCTGTTCGATCGACTAGGACTGCATCGAAGTTGGCTGAGTTGTATGTGAAGTGGATTGTCCGATTTCATGGTGTTCCGAAGAGTATAGTGAGCGATCGAGATCCATTGTTCACTAGTGGATTTTGGAAGAGCTTCCAGGAAGTTTTGGGAACTGAGTTGTGTTTGAGTACAGCTTATCACCCTCAAACCGATGGTCAGACTGAGAGAGTCAACCGGGTTTTGGAAGATCTTCTTAGAGCTTGTGTTTTGGACTTCGGAGGATCATGGGAAGATCACCTTCATTTGGTGGAGTTTGCTTATAATAACAGTTATCAGTCGAGTATTGGTATGGCACCATATGAGGCATTATATGGAAGACCGTGTAACTCTCCGACATGTTGGTTGGAAACTGGGGAAAAGTTGATACTTGGGCCAGAAATGATTCGACAGACTTCAGATTGTATAGAGATCATTCGGCAAAGAATGAAGGCAGCCCAAGATCGTCAGAAAAGTTATGCCGATAATCGTCGTAAGGATTTGGAATTCGACGTAGGTGATATGGTTTTTGTGAAGATTTCTCCTCTGAAGAGTGTCATTAGATTCGGGAAGAAAGGAAAGTTAACTCCGAGATTTGTTGGACCATTCCCGATTATCGAGCGTATTGGAAAGCTCGCTTATAGATTGGAGTTACCGGAAAAGATGGCGGGTGTGCACAGTGTTTTTCATGTATCTTATCTACGGAAGTATATGCACGACCCAACTACGGTGGTTTCTGCTGATAGCTGTGAAGACTTGGAGGTTGATCCAGTTGTTTCGAGACCTCGTAAGCCGCTTCGTATTGTTGAAACCGATACGAAACAGCTTAGGAGGAAGACGATTACGTTGCTCAAGGTACAATGGAGTGATGATGTTAACGACTGTACGTGGGAGGAGGAAGAGAGGATGAAGGCAGCTCATCCCGGACTCTTCGAGGAATGGCCCTAAAGTGTCGTGACATCTCATGAATTTGTAGCTTGTTCTAAGTCTTAGAATTCTGCATGCTAGGCTAGAATTGGTTGCATGGTTTGATTGATTGCTTTGGATGGTAGGCATGCGGAATATCTTTGATTGCTGTTGTTTGCTTGGAATTTCGGGGGCGAAATTCCTAAGGGGGAGAGAATGTAACGACCCGTATTTTACGTGTCAATAAATCGTAGAATTTGCAGGTCGATAGTGTTGTTTGTGTTGCCTCTAACTTGAGTCGTTTAGGAGTTAACCCGAGTGCAAGTGATGAGTCGTGACCGACTCATAGGGGACCGACTCAAGGAGGGGTAGCGGTTTAAGTGTTGGCCGAGTTAGTAGGCAGCGACTTAAGGAAGTTGCCGAGTTAACGACTTAGAGTTAGGTCGTTCAACGACCTTAGGGCTAGCGTTAGGTCGGTAGTGTTTTAGGTCGTAGGTCGGTCATAAGAGTAAGTTGTTAGGTCGTTTGTATGATGAGTCGTAAGTCGTTATGGTTAGGTCGCATGAAGGCCTGGGAAGTTAGGTTGTTGACTCGGTTGTGTTAGGTCGGCAGCTAGATAGGTCGGCAGCCAGATAGGTCGTGTGAAGGAGTTAGGTCGGCCGTGTTCGTAGGTCGTATGATGTTGAGACGTTGGGGACTTAGGTCGTGGGTCGCGTGTGAGTTAGGTCGCTGGGTAGTGGCAGTGCAGTTAGGTCGTGGAAGAGCTTATGTGTTAGGTCGTAAGTTCTTAGGTCGGCCACGACCTAATACCGAGCTACGAGTTACGACCTAAGGGGGGATTCAGCCTATAAATAGACGACTTTGGCTCACTTTTTGGCACCGATTTTTGAAGCGACGAAGTGCTGCCATTTTGAAGACTAGACTACAACATTTCTTCATCTTCTTTTCTCCATTCCAATCAAGTGTTAGCATCCATCCAAGATCGAAGATCGGGATCGAAGATTCAAGTGTCCAAGTTGAAGATCTTCATCCGTTCGAGCTAGATTTCATCGTTTCAAGTGAGATTTCGCCGGATCAAGCCTTGATCTCCGCTGTCCAGATCTGAAGTGATAGGTTTTTGAGGTGTTTGAGTGATTTGGTGAGTGGTAGTTATCTCTCACGCGGATCCAAAGGAGTATATTGGATTGGTGGCTAGTTTATGTGTTTAAGATAGTGAATTCTCACATTTTCCTAGAGTCTGCATGTAAATCCATCATTTATGAAGATGTTTACTTATGCAAGTTACTTAACAAGTATTAGAGACAAAACCCATGTTTTATATTTGATAGATCTATGCTAAAAACCATGATTTTCACATATGTTGGACTTTTGCTCATTTATTTACGAAATTGCCATTATAGTGAATATTGCTTATTAGATCTTGCTTAAATGATTGATTGTTTGAATGTATGATTGATTTGATTGTTTCCAAGTTAGCTAGTAGTTGATTTGGAACAAGATGATTGAAGATGATTCAAAAGCTATGGAAGAAGGCTCTTGAATGGTGAAAGTTGCTTAAGGCATATGTAGCGGATGTTGAAGCTCATATGTATGATGTTGAGATGGAACTTTGCCATGATGCGATGAGGCAAACCATGTTGTTGAGTTGAGACTTTGCTTTGGTGCGATGAAGCGAAGTAAGATGTGAGTCTTGGCTTAATCCAGGCAGGGATCATTCCAAGCATGTTGATAACTTGAAGGGTAGTTCAAGTATGATGTGAGTCTTGGCTTAATCCAGGCAGGGATCATTCCAAGCATGTTGATAACTTGAAGGGTAGTTCAAGTATGATGTGAGTCTTGGCTTAATCCAGGCAGGGATCATTCCAAGCATGTTGATAACTTGAAGGGTAGTTCAAGTTGGTTGATAATGGATTGCTCAAGAGGTAGCTTGGGCAAAGTTGAGAATAGTCGTCGAGGAGGATGACTAGAAGGCTTGGATTTCATCGTTGTTGAAGGTTCTAGCAAACTTAAAGCAAGAGTACATAGGGACGCCTAAAAGACTACAGGCAGGTAGTCGAGTACTCTGGGCCAAGTAGATTAGTCCTAGGCACAAGGTAGTGTGCGGAGTTTTGTCTAGAACCGGGGTTACCATTAGCCCTTGACAGATGGCTCAGGAAGGAGTCGGTCATTCAATTAACGGTGATTTCGAAGCAAGGTTAACAGTGATAGCCAGAGTCATGGATGTTTGGATGTTTGGTTGTATCATCATTCGGCTTCAAGAGCGGTGTTTTCTGGGTGCTTATCTGATCTTGGTTTAGGCCTTGGGGGTTTGTATTTGGAAAACATCGTCCTTGACTCGAGTGATTATTGCTTTACCTTACTTATCTGCTATGTTATGCTTACTTCTCCTTAGTGTGTGTCTGGGGGCTATCACTGTAGAAAGAGGTGGAGTGGGATGGTTTGGTTCCTATTCCTTTATTTCCTTATGCTCTTTTGGTATGCTTGATTGTTAATTTACTGCTCACTAAGACTTTGTCTGACTCAAGGTTTTATGTCTCCTCTTATTACCTTGGGCTGTTCATCCATGTTTGGGATGGGCAGACTAGGTAGCAGGTGGCAGGTGCTGTGCTTAGAGTAGAGTTTTCCGTTGATGATGGCGAAGACGAGCAGGAGGCTATGCATATTAGTTTTCTTACTATATGTACTGGGTATCCGCTGCTGTATTTGGTTGAGTGATTTGTAGTGAGGCTTTCATGTATGGATTTGAGTAGATGATTGTATAAAACTACTGTGATGCTTATATGATGATGTTCTGTTCTATGGAGCTTCACTATATTATATTTCTCTATTGTATTTTGTCCACGCGCTGTGAGTTGTACGATAGAGATTCTTTTGTTCTGTTTTACCCTGACTATCGTCCATGGCTGCCTGGCACGCCTTTCAGCGCATTATTTCCTTGTTTTGGTGCGGGAGTCATGGGCGGTCGTCACACCAAGTTCAACGAGTTGTCCCGCTATGGACCTGGTCTTATTGGCACACCCCTTAAGAAGAACGAGATGTTTGTGCTTGGATGAGGCCCAAATTTCATGAGAAGATGACTGCACAGCTCAAAGGATCATTTGTGGAACTGGTAGATATGGCATTGAGATATGAAGAATTGATGGAAAAGAAACCCTTGGAAATAGTGGCGACACCGAGTGGAAATTCTACCAATCCGAAAAGGAAATTCAACTTGAACTGGATGAGACAGGGTAAAGGGAAACCTGGAGGCAACAATGCAGCTCGGAAGTATTATGTGTGCCAGCAGGAAGGTCATTTGGCTAAGCAATGTCCTAGAGGTGGAGCTTTAAAGCAGCATAAGAGTGGACCCATTTCCATGGTGGTTCAGAAGGCTTTGTGTTTCAACTGTCAGCAGCCAGGGTATATGGTAAAAGCTTGCCCACTTCTCTAGAGAGCTCAACTGACCAAAGTGTTTTCCATTCAATGTGGACCGTCAACTTCTACGGATGGAAAGGCAAAGACATTCTTGAAGGTACTTTGCTTTTAGATGGCATTTATTTTAGAGTTTTTTTTATTCTGGTGCTTTCCTTAGTTTTGTTTCTTTGGAAACGGTAGAGAAATTTCACCTTACCCCTAGTGTCGTGGACTGCCCTATTTTTGTATCTAATCCCATAGGAGAAGTGACTAAGTTAGATATGATCTGTAAAGGTCTAAGAATTTCTTATCTATCCCTTAGTTTCTCGTGTGACCTATTCGTATTGGATTTTAAAGAATTTGACCTTTTTTGGGAATGGATTGGTTAGACAAGCATAAGGCTATTCTGATTTATGAAGAGAGAACCGTGTCATTGGAAACTGAACTGGGAAGGATTGCAAAGTGACTTGCGATAGTTCAGGAATTCACTTGAGTAGTCTTTTTCTTGGACTCGAGGCATCTCAAGAAGAAGTAGGATCCATCGAAGTTCTCAGAGACTTTCCAGACATCTTCGAAGAGGTCAAAGGTTTGCCCCCGCAACAGGAGATTGAGTTTCGTATTAACTTAGTTCCAGAAGCGATACCGGTGGTTCAACCAAGTAGAAGGATGGTGCCGAGAGAGAGAGAGAGAGAAGAGTTGGTGAAGCAAAATCAGGATTTCTTGGAAAGAGGATTGATTCGGCCTAGTCATACTAGATGGGGTTCTACTGTAGTTTTTGTCACCAAATCGGACGGGTCTTTAAGATTTTGTGTAGACTATCAGGAATTGAATAAGGTGGCGATTAGGAATAAGTACCCCTTGCCTCGTATTGATGATCTTTTCGATCAACTTCATGGAGCTCCTGTTTTCTCCCAATTGGATCTAGCTTCGGGTTTTCACCAGCTAAGGGTAGCTGAAGACAGTATACCCTTGACTGCTTTCAGAGGACCCAACTGTTTTAATGAGTGGCTGGTTATACCTTTTGGGCTAACCAATGCTCAAGCTTATTTTGTGGATCTGATGAATCGTGTCTTCCAAGATATGCTGAACAAGTTTGTGCTCGTGTTCATCGACGACATTCTCATCTACTCCAAATCCGAGGAGGAGCATAAGCATCATTTGGAGATAGTATTGGAAACCTTGAGAAGGCATGTCCTGAAAGCTAAGTTTTCGAAATGCCATTTCTAGAAGTCAGAAGTGAGATTTTTGGGACACATCGTATCTGGAGAAGGTATTTCTATGGATCCGGCCAAGGTGGCAGCTGTTCAATAGCGGAAGCAACTGCAGACTCCTACGGAAGTTCGTAGTTTTCTTGGTTTGGCGGGTTACTGCAGGAAATTCATCCGGGATTACTCTAAGATTTCCTCCCACTTGACCAAACGGACTAGGCAGGGAGCGAAGTTTAAGTGGACTCCTAAGTGTGAAGAAGCATTTCTGGATTTGAAGGCGAGATTGACCAGTGCACCTGTTCTGGCTATTCCAGATGGAAGGAGTAAGTATGAAGTATACACCGATGCTTGTGGAGTAGGGCTTGGTGCTATTCTGATGTGGAATGGAAGAGTGATTGCGTACACGAGTAGGCAGTTGAAGCCGCATAAGCAGAACTATGCTACTCATGATTTGGAATTGCTGGCTATCGTCGTTGCTCTGAAGATATGGAGGCATTATTTGTTGGGTGAGAAGTTCGAGCTTTTCACCGATCATAAACCTTTAAAGTATCTTTTCTCCAAAAAGATCTGAACCTGAGGCAGCAGAGATGGGTGGAATTTTTCACATCTTATGATCTGGACATTCTCTATACTCCAGAGAAAGCGAATGTAGTGGTGAATGATTTGAGTAGAAATGCAGTTTTGGCCGTTTTGGAGGTTATCCGTCACTACAAGAAAGGATTGTAAGGAATAAAATGAAGGAAAAAACATTAGAGGAATTAATTCTTGGAGCCAAGGAAGGTCGATATTCGGATTTCAAGATAGACGGTCAAGGAACTTTGAGGATTAATGGACGATTGTGCGTGCCAGATGTGGACGGATTGAGGCAGGAAGTTTTGCTGGAAGACCACAAATCAAGGTTAAGCATCTATCCAGGGATCTCGAAGATGTGTAAGGATATGAAAAGAGTTTTTTGATGGCCGGGCATGAAGAAGGATATTACTAGCTTTGCAAATGGATGTGCGATCTGTCAAAAAGTGAATGGCGATCAGTAGAAGTCCGTGGGATTGTTGCAACCTTTGGAGATTCCTAAGTGGAAATGGGTAATGATATCGATAGACTTCATCGACGGGTTGCCAAGGACCAGAAAAGGAAATGAGGGAGTGTGGGTAATCGTGGACAGGCTGAGCAAAAGCTCCCACTTTATTCCGGTTAAGGCAACCAAAACTGTAGTGTCTTTAGCAGAGATTTTCTTGAAAGAGATCGTCAGGTTGCACGGAGTTCCCATCAGCATAGTGAGCGACGATGACCCAATCTTTACCAGCAAATTTTGGAAAGCTCTGCAGGCAGCTCTTGGAACAAGATTATGTTTAAGTACAGTTTATCATCCCAAACCGACGGTCAAATAGAAAGGCTAAATCATATTATTGAAGATATGTTGAGGGCTTGTATTTTGGATTTCGACGGACCTTGGGAGGACCATCTGCACTTGGTGGAATTCTCGTACAACAATAGTTATCAGGCAAGTATAAAGATGGCACTCTACGAAGCTTTGTATGGAAGACCTTGTAGATTACTGTCTTGTTGGATAGAATCCGGAGTTTGTCTTGTTCTTGGTCCAGACTGGATTCGAGAGGCATCCGCGAAGGTTGAGCTGATCAAGAGAAGAATGTAGGCATCCCAGGATCGTCAGAAGAGCTACGCGAATAAGAGACGAAGGAAATTGAAATTCGAAGTTGGAGATTTAGTTTTTGTTAAAGTTTCCCTGATAAAAGGAGCGATCAGATTTGGTAAGACGGGAAAGCTTGCCCCAAGATATATTGGACATTTCCGTGTTCTCGAGAAAATTGGTGCTTTGGCCTACAGGATTGAATTACCATACCGGATGGTTGGGATTCATAATGTATTTCACGTATCTTATCTGAGGAAGTATGTGTAAGACCCATCACTGGTTGTATAACTAGTGGTTCAGGAAGATTTAGAGGTCGAACCAGACTTAACTGTGGTCAGACACCTTGTTTAGATAGTGGATCGAGATGAGAAGCAGCTCAGGAACAAAGTGGTGAAGCTGTCAAGATTCAGTGGAGCGAGGATCCCAGAGATTGTACCTGAAAACTCTAGATAGTATTAGGAAAGCCTATCCGGATTTGTGTCCGGATAGTTAGAATTGTTGTTTGAATGAATTGTTTGCTTTGGTTGTTAATATATGGTTTATGTGTATGCTTGATTGCTTGAATATAAAAGCTTTTGATTTTCTTTTGCTTTTAAATTTTTTAAATTTCGGAGACGAAATTCTTTTAAGAGGGGAGGAATGTGATAACCCAGGATTTTTAGCAAATGTTAATTTGATAATTTTCTTATATAATCATTTAAATTGCAAACTTATTCTTTTTCAAAACAAATAAATATGCTTCTAATTTCTATTGTTTATACCTATATGTAGATTGTAAATAGAACTTTGATTTGAAATTCAAAAGTAATTTCTTAAAATTAAATTGGATTTAAAAAGCTCTACATTTTAAAACTAATATATATATATATATATATAGTTATTAATTAAAGTAAATAGCTTAAGTTTAAATAGGAATGAATGGAAGATTTATCTTATTAAGTAAACATAAAGTAAATAAAAAAGAAAACATAAACTAAAACATAAAAGTAAAAACGTAAGAAAATGCATGCATAAGACAATTGTAAGCCAAGTATAACATGCAAATTACATGTGTCAAATTTAATTATTTTCTTCATTTTAAAAAATAATAATAAAACAAAGTTGTACAACACTTATATATACTTCCTTTCCTTCATTCATCTTCTATTTTTCAAAACTGAACCAGAAAAATAAAACAGCTAAATCTACTCCTTTAAGTTTAAACTAAAAAAACTACTTCCAAGTTTTCAAACTAAAGCAAAGATTTAATTCAAGATTCAACACAACTAAAAACAAGCAAATCTGTAGCAGTTTTGAAATCAACTACAAAGTTTCTAGATTTTCAAAGCTCAAAATTAGTTTCCAGTTTTTCAAAAATCTTTGCTCTGTTCAAACCAAACTAAAGTGAGTAAAATAAATTTTTAAAAGTTGAACCTCCTTATATACTTGTGCATGTGATGATTTATGATAATAATGAATTTTCTATTGTTGCATGGATCTATAATATGCTTGCATGTATATATATGTATGAGTTGATTGTGTGCATGTCTGTATATAGATATGATGTCTCTGTTTTTGATTCAACGAACTAAAATAGGTTCAAAAATCCAATTCTCTTCCCCTAATCATTTTTAGGCTATGTTGTACAAAGGTATTATTTTTGAATTAACTAAATATTAATTTTAAAAATATTTTTAAGTATAATTAGAAGGTAGGATGACTGGGAAGGAAGAAATACAGTGAAACTCAAAGCATGTCAAAATTTCAACTTCCATGATTTCTTGTTTCACCTACATAGTCAAATTCGATTTCGAAAACCATGATTTTTAAAAATAAAATCAAGATTTTTAGTTTTGTGTTTGGGTAGAATTCTCGGGTTGAATGGAAACTGGGATCTTGGCAATTTCTGGCGATCGGCGAATGGTGGAGGTTCGAAGTTGTTGCTGGAGGTAGCTTGGAGGTCGAGGCTCTCGGGAAAAATGGTCTTTGATTTTTCAGACCATCGTGGTGGCGTGTCAATGATGAAGTAGGGTTTTAAAACCTGATTTGGTCGACATTGTTTTACAGGGTAGTGCGACGTCACAGAAGCAACGGACTTGATCGGAGCAAGGGGATGGAAGCGTGGGACTCTGGCGAATGCTTGGGCTCAACGGCAAGGCTTCAGATGGTCGGAGGTGGTGGTGCATGGTGAATCTTTGGATCGGAATTGGTTAAGGTGATGTTCGATTGCGCTCAAATTTGATTTAGTGTTCGTTTCGAGGTTCTGGTGGTCTAAATCAAGGGAGGAGGTCGAAGTCGACTTGCCGGTGGTAGCATCGTAGATCGGAGTAGTGGCGATCGTGTGTGCATATGCACGTGTGTCAGCGTGTATCATGGGTAGTGGTTGTTGCTGTGTTTAGTAGGAGAAGAAGATGAGCCTCGGGTTTGGACTCGGGGAGATATCGAGTGTGTAAGCGAGTGAAGAGAAGAGAGAGCGTTGGGGAAGAATGATTTTGACTCGGGTTTGAGTAAGGGAGAGCACCGGGTTTGGCTCGGGTCTGGGTATTAGTGTTGTGACAGTTTTTTTTCAAATTTAGAACAAAACAGGTTTTTGAAAACAATTTTCTTAACTAATTCTTTTAAATAATAAATGTTTATTTAAGTATTGGGTTAGTTAAAAGTTATAAAATAAATTATTTTAAATTAAATCTTAAATTTATCAAATTAAAATTAAATAGTGTAATTAAGTGGATAGTTAAAGTAGGGCAAATGTTTTAAACAAAGATCTATTTTACACGCTAATAATAATAAATTAATTCCCAGGTTATTAAATAAAATTAAATAACAATAAAGTAAAAGGATTAAGATAAATGGTTTATACCTTTAACTCATTAAGGTCTTAAGTAATTATAAATGTTAATTAATTAATTCCAATAACTAATTAAAATAATAATAAATGGCTTGAAATTAATTAACAACAATTTATAAGGGTTAATTAATTTATTTGGTGTAAATTAAATTAATTATAAATTATGTAATTAATTAACCTTGCTTATGGATGATTAAGTATACTGAATGTTTGGATTGATTAAAATCTCTAGTCTGTTAACTTGTAATGTTCTGTGATAAGCAATGCATGAGTTGAACTGTGATTAATGTGAGTTAATTATCTATGATGAAATTGCTGTGCGAATATGATATTCTGAATATAAATTAAATTGTTGTACTTAAATAATTTGGCCTTAAAAGACAGCGTTTGGATTTCGAAGAGATCGGGATCAGATATCAAAATTTTCATCCGTAAACCACATCGATCCAAATTAAGCGATAGGTCGTGGAATCTCAAGTGAAGATCGAGAATGAAGATTCAGAATGCAAGGGCTATTTTTCTTTAACTTTGAGGATGATTACAAAATGAGTACAACGGAGATAGTGCCTTCGGTTTCGTTCGGACCCGGAATGGACTTGTATGGACAAATGCTATCAGACCATCGTCAATGGAGGACGATGAGCATTCCAAGATATATGTGCTATAAAGGTAATCGTAGCCTCAAGCCTCATCAACCGGAAATGGCTAAAACAGGGGAGGTGCAGCAAGGCTAGGTTGGTAGCACCCAAGTAAGATAAGATTTTCCCCTGTCTAGAGGTCCCTTTTATTCAGCTGTGTGGGCGGTTGTTGGCCACAACCACGGGGTTGTCTTATTTAGACTATCCAGTAAGGGGTAGCTCCGGTCTTGTGTTGCAGAGGATCAGGGTGGATCCTTGGTACTCTGATCTAGACTAGGTACTATGACGGGCGGTACCCCAGTAGCCCTGTCATTGTATGGAATCCAATCTCCAATAAGCGTGTGTACTGTTTTTGTCACGATCCAAATTCCAACGTTCGAAAATCGACATTCGTTGTACCAAGCTAAGCAAGGTCAGTCATCCTAACCAAATACTTCAATATCCAAAATCGATAACTCCAATCTCAAACTGCAACAGTATCCCATCTCCAAATGCAAAGGCTTAAAACTCCAAAGATCTCCAATCCAATAAGCGAGAACCAGCATCAAGTTGTACCAAGCTAAGCAAGGTCAGTCATCCTAACCAAATACTTCAATATCCAAAATCTCCAAAGGGTACCAAAGAAAAAGCTAAAATCAATTTCCTTAAACCAGAAAATCATGTTCAAATCAAACCTTATATGAATTTCTCAAACAAATCTATAATGAATTCATCCTCAAACCAGAAATCTGTAACCTGTTCATCTCTTAAAATCTAAAATCATAAATCCGTAAATCAATTTCAAAATCAAAAATGCAAATCATTTTCATTTCCAAGTCCTTTGTTTCAAATCTGAGATGAAAATCATCTAGCCTGATTTATTCAAAGCCTGTGCATTCTTCTCCTTCAACCTGAGTATTTCAAAGCAAATCTGTAATTCAAGTTTTAAAATCAAAGAAAGTAAAATATGGAAATCAATGAAGTCATCTCTGCATGCAAATCTGAGACAAGCAACTCAAGTTTTAAATCAAAAATAGAAACTAAGGCCATTCCAGTTTTAAAAGATTCAAAAGCAATTTCAAATTGAGGGCACTGTTCATCACTCTTAATTTGGTGAGTAACAATTCTTTTTCAAAGTTAAGTAGAAATATGGTTGCATGTTAATCTCTGAAATAAGTATGTTTGTGTGAATTTATATAAGAACATTTTCTGTATGAATGTATGATGTATGCATGCCTGCTGTCTCTGTGATATTCATGTTCTTTGTTTTCAAGCTCAGATTTTAATCAAAATCCATTATCCCTTAAATCAATCTCTGTTAGGACTTAGGATGCAAACAAAACTTGTTTGTTTCATCATGAAGTAAGTTTTAAATTTTTATTTGTGATAAAATAAATTTGAAATGTATCTGGAAACCAGATTGAACAGGAAAGTTTAAGTTATGTTAAAATTCAAACATTTTAAATCATTGATTCAGGAACATATTCTGAATCCCTGAACTAAATAATGATTTTTAAGAATGAAATTACAATTTTTAGTTTTGGGTTAAGGGAGCAATTTGAGTTTTATCAGAAATGGTATTTTTGGTAACCTCTGGTGATCTAAGTGGCCGGGGTGGATGCAATCATCACTAGAGATAGTAGAATGATCGGAGAGGTGGGCAAAATTGTCAAATGGAAGAGTAAGCTATTAAGATGATGGTGGGCGGTCGGATTTTTTTTGAACCCTAGTTTTCATGAGGTCGGGAAATTGGTTGGCCATGGCGTCTCTGGTGGACCGAGCTCCACCAGATTCTGGGAGATGGAAGCTTGGACGTCGACGAAGTGGTGGCTGGAGCTTCTGACATTCTGGTGACCAGAGACTCGAGTACGTGGTGATTCTAGGTTTTGATGATGTTCCAGTTTTGGGGTCGGACTGCTCGAATTCGATATCGAGCTTCTACTGGTGATCTGATGCTCGAAGTAGGATGCGAGGTTGATCGCTGATGTGAAGAGGTCATCATGGATGACTGGAGTGGGTCGGAGCCACCGTGCATGTGAACGGTGCACTTCTTTGTTTCTGGTGAAGTTTAGGTGAGCAGGGGATGTGGTTCTGAGTTTTCTCGGGTCATTCTTATGTGTTGCTCGAAGTCATACAATGTTTGACTCGAAGTATTTTTAGTTGTGGCTCGGGTCAGCTATTGGTTACAGGTTTTAAAACCTGAGTGTTTTAACTTTTAAAATGAAAATTGAAAACAAGGTTTAAACTGAGTTTTAAATCAAATTTTAAGATATAGATTCAAGCCTAAATTGGTATCCTAGTTTTGAAATAAAATAAAGTTTTATCAAATTAAAATGTTTAAACAAATTTAAATTGTTTAAAGTATATTTTTAAAATGACTTGAATTTAAAATGAATTTGGTTTATACTCTTTTAAATTTCTTTTATAAGAAAAGTATTTCTTTAACATGTGATTTAAAAGGCTTTTAAATTGTTTTTAAAATTTTGTTAAAGATAAATTTGTATTTATTTTAAAATCTTAATTTGAAATGGAATTTAAAAGTTGATTAAAGGTGTAAAATGTTTTAAATACACATGTTAATGATAATTAAGTCATTAATAAAGAAATTGATTTATCTTAAAGATAATTAAGGTTTTTAATAATTAATTAAGTTAATAAGGTAATTAAGGAGTAATTAATTTAATTAATTAATTAATTAATGGTTTAGATTAATTTATAATTAGAGATCAATTAATTGGTTATTAGGAATTAATTAATTTATAATTAATAATGGTTAATTAAAGTTTAATTACTTAAGAAAAGTAATTTAAAAAAGTATTAATAGTTAATGAAGATCATTAACTAAGGATTATTAAATAATTAATGAATGTGATTAATTTTAATAATTAATTGGATTAATTAATTAAAAATATTCATTTGTGAAATTGTTCAAGTATAATTACTTAATAAAAGTAACTAAAGGAATTAATTACTCAGCGTAATTGATTAAAGTAATGTGATTAGTTTAAGTTAATTAATTAAGTTTAATTGATTTTAAATAATCATTGGATAATGGGTTAAGAATAATTACTTAGTAAAATTTACAAAGAATAAGTATTTGTGAAGTAATTAGTAGGTAATTACTGCATGTAATTAAATTAATTAATTAAAGTAGTTTTGGGTTAATTACCTTGTGTATTAAATTAGAAAGATAATTACTTTGTGGAAGTGATTAAGAATTAATTACTTAGTGTAATTAATTTAAGAATTAATTGATAAAATTTATTTAGAAGTTGATTAAGTAATGTAATTAACTAAAGGTAATTAGTTACTGAACATGACTAATCAAAGATTAATGAATGTGATTAATTAAAGAATAATTAATTGAATAAATAATTAAGGGATAATTACTTAAATGCAATTAAAGAATGATAAATCAAGGAAGATTGTTAAAATAAATAATTAGAGATAATTATTGAATTAATTTATAATTAATTAATGTTAAGTAAGCAGGATTAAGGTAATCCAAGTAATTTAATTAGGGATAAATTAAATTAATTTATTTATCTTACTTATGGATGTTTTGAATTCTATTGATTGTTGAATTGTTTGATATCCCTGATATGTTATGCTTTGTGCTATGAATTGTTTTGGCGTGATCTGTGATGTCGTAATTTATTTTCTGTGATAAATTTACATTGCTTATCTATGAATCTGTGAATAGAGATAAGCATTATTGGATTATACCGCTTATCGAAATTGATATGCTTGAATCTGTGATGATTGATGATGTGCACTATTGGGTAAAACCCCTGGACTACACCATACACACACAAATATGGAGTGCACGAGGAAATTGGTTAAGTCACAGATTTTTGAAATGATTTTTAAAAGTTGGATTTTGAATCTTTGGAAATGGAATTGGGTTAAAGGTGAAAAGTTTTTGAAAAGGAGTTTTAAAGATAAAAGTTATTTGAACAACTTGATAAAGTATTGAAATTTAAATAATTTGATTTGAATTCAAGATTTGAAATTGAATTCTATGTTTGAAAATTTTGGTTTAAAAATGTTATTCAAGTTATAAACGTGTTTATATGGGTTTTGAACCATTTTAAAAAGTATCGTTTTGGGAAATTTGAATTTAACCAAATTTTAGACTTAAAGAGATATAACTCGTGCAAATGACGGATTTTTCCAAAACGAAAACTATTTGTTTTCAAATAATAATAGCTTTCATATAAAGAAAGAATTTCCAATTTGTGTTGAAAAGATTTCAAATTGAAATGAAACTGTTTTGAAAGCTATGAATGAACCTTTTTGAACGATGGTTGAATCTTGTTTTGAAATTGAAGAAGATTTTAATGGTGTATCTTTTATATAAAAGATCTAAAATGAGAATTGTGAATGAATCTTTGGAAATGGGTTTGAAAGCTCTGAATTGAATTTTGATTTAATAATTGGATAAGTTAATCCAATTTGAAAAGGAAATGGTTTTGAAAGCCGTGAATGAATTTTTGTGAAACTGGGTGAATTTTATGGAATAAATCTTTTTTGTTTAAAGATTTGAAATGGTAATTGGTTTAAACCATTTGAAAGGAAAGTTTTGGATTTTAAAAGTTGTGATTTAACTGAAATCCCATATCTATATGGTTTTTAAATATTGCGCTCACTATTCGGTTTAGCCGGGAGAGGACCTTTGTGTCATATAACCCATTTCGAATATGTATACGTCGTTAAATGGATAGCAATTGAAGATGGTGGTGAAGACCAAATGTCTTTAAAAACGATAGGATAACCTATCGAATGACTCTGCACTGAGTCGCTCCGGTATAGAGATCTCCATATGTGATGGGGAGTCCGGTCGGGATTGAGGATGCTCGGATTGCAAGGGCTTCTTTGGAAGTGCCTTCGGTTCTGTTCGAACTCGGAACAGACTTGTATGGATGTGTGTTTGACATTACACTTTGAGATGTAAAAACAGGTTTCTATCAAATACCTTTCTGTTTGGTGGCGGAGATTTATTCTCTTAGCTTAACACCCTTCTCTGAGACGTACGAGCTTAGAGGTTATGTAATTGATGGTTACCAGTGATACATTCCCAATTTGGTAATGTGGTATACGAAGTGCTGCCGATCATTTGTTGATCGAAGCATGGCTTTTGTGAAAAGCGTAACTTTGCGGACGAGACTTCGTCGAACCTCACAACCCGGTTATGGTCGAAACAGGAATCGTAGCAGCAAGGTTATTTGAGGGTAGCGCCCTCTGAGGGTATGTCCATTTCCTTATGGATTATAGGTGGTATCATGGTATGGAGCCCAGATACTTACTTTGTGGTTGCTGCAAACTTATTGCTTTGTGGTTGTTGGTTGAGAGGTACCTCGGTTAAAGGTCGCAAATGACCGGGGGATGGCATGCTCGTGTCAGTAGTAACCTAGTTACAGAGGTAACCCGGCCTTATCTAGCAGAGATCCGGTTAGGTTCTCGGGGGCGTCCCTCCAGAGGCGTTCCGTTTTATTTGGGAAGTTCCTTTACCTGACCTTTTGTTGGAAATCCAAACAAAACAATACGAGCCTTTACGATTGCATTTGTATTACCTGCCACCTCAGGTGGTAGCTATAGAAGGCATAATATAATGGTACCAATGCTGGCTAAGATTAATATTATATTTTCGAAATGTTTTCAGCCCTATGCAATAATAATAATATCAAATGGTTTTCGCGTATCAAGCATTTTTGACTATCATAAGGAGAAATCTCCTCTAAGTTTGCGCTTGCATTGTGTGTGTGACGGGAGGCCTTATGGTAGTTTCATTTTCCAAAAAGCATTGCGGATTTGTTTTAAAATCTTTTGTTTGTTTTCAAAGGTAAACTGTTTTTGTTTGCTCATACCAGTCCCATGACTGACCCGGAGTTTATTGTTCCCTTCCTAAACTCTGGGTGCCCACAATTTTCCACACGGGCAGTCTAGAGTTGGGTTTTTCAGATAGTAGATGTAGATATTGATTCGGTAGCTTTCGGCTTTCTCTTTGGTATTCTTTGAAGACTTTGGATATTGAAGTATTTGGTTCGGATGAGACTTGCTTATCTAGGTGCAACTTGATAGTGGTTCGAGCTATCTGTTGAGATTGCTGATATTAGTGTTTCTTCTGGAATTTCAAGTTCTAGTTGTTTCCGCTGCTAGTTCATTTGGTTTTCTGCTGTAGCATTTCTTTGCATCTCTGATATTGATCATTGTTGTATATTTGGATATTGTATTCATTGGAGTTGTATATGATATTCACTTCTTTTTCTTCCGATGTGTTGTTATACTTAATGTGTTATAAGCTCCGGCACGATTCAAATTTTAACGGTTGAATCTGCGGCATTCGAGTACAAGTGAAGTACAGGTGTCGATTTTCGAACGCTGAAATTTGGATCGTGACAGTTTTGATTGTGCCTAACTATGTTGGAACTGAGATGTAAGCATTCCAGCTATTTCTTATTTTATATTGAAAACCCTAGACACTATTATAATATAACTGGATTTCCTATCGAATGTTTTGGTTATCGTAAGGAAAAAACTTGTCCGTGTTTATTTGCGGAGAGTATGAGATATCATTGATTTCAAATGATTTTTCAAGTTGAACAACTAACACCGTTTACTCACACCAGGCCCATGTCTGACCCGAAGTTTATTTTCTGTTTTTTTAAACTCTTGGGTACTCAAATTTTTATGAGTAGCACTATAAGAAAAACCATTTACTGTTGCAAAAAACTGTGGTGCTTTATCATAAATGCAACCAAAAATATTTTTCCCAAAATATGTTTCGTGACTAAAAAATTTTTGTTCCCTCTCCTTAGAAAACTTTTTCTGCCAAGCCAAAAATAAACGTGACCAGTAATTGTTTTCCATCTCACGTATACTTAGAAAACTCTCTCCCCATTTCGATTACTTCTGCAGAATTTTTTCCCCCTTTACAATCCTCGCAGCAGCCAGCAATCGCTTAAATTTCATCAACTGGAGATCAAGTTCCCCTTTTCATCGTCCACTCCGTCCTTGCTCAACATCCTCGCGGCATTACTCAGCATCCTCGCGGCAGACTGCAATCGCTTAGGTATATTTAGGTACGAATCGTCTAAATCGATTTTGTGATTCTTTTTTGATTTAACCTTAATTTTCATGCATTGTATATTCGAATTTCTGCCTAATTTCTAACTTAAATTGTTGATTCAACCCTAATAATGAAGATCTTTTATTCAACCCTAGTTTACACCTTTATATGTTTATGTTTTTTTGGTTAAATGAATAAAAGCTTGGCTATGTCCAGGGTTAAACTATGTAATTGTTTTACTGTTTTAACCAAAGTACAAATTTTGTACAACAAGTACAAATAATCACAAAATTGAATTATGGAAGATATTGAATATCAACATGTCTGGACATGCAGAGTCTGGCTACACCTATGATTATTGTGTATACACACACACACACATATAGAGAGAGGAATAAAAAAATATGCAACGATATTACATAATATTATTGTACTTGTCTAGCATTTCAAATGCTACACAAATTGGAAATGGTATTATTTACCGTTGAATATATACTTATCCGACATGTTGAATGCAGTCTAACTTATCCGATTTAATACGCCAAATAAGTAACTAACACCCCAGTTGCCAAGGAAACTCGAGATTGCTATAGCTGGTTGAATTCAGCCAAAACATTCTCCATTGGACCCCCATTGAAATGGTTCTTACAGTGAAGTATGAGTTGCTTTTAGCAATCACCAAGGCTACAAGCGCTGTAAATCAACATAGAGTTTTGCCTCTATGATATCCAGAATTGTGTTGCTTGAGAAATTGTAATGTAGAGAATTTAACATCTTACTTTCAAGAAGATGTAGACTAAGTGATATCCCTTGTGAAATACTGGTATGTATGTGTAAAGTCGTTGAGATCAAATCCCATTAGACGCTAATTAACCACGTTGGAAAAAAAACATAGTGTTTACTATAGTGCTTGAATGCTGAGAAGTCTCTGATTTACAGTGTACTGATTGAACAAAACGAACATCAATAGAATCATCACAAAATAGCATAATGTCAATAATATATATCATATTCATCTTAAACATTTATTTATCCATCATCTGTACAATCTATTCATGGAAGAAACTAGCTGCTTTACTAGTAGCATACTAAAGAACAAGTACGTAGCCAAGAGCTTTGAAGTAAAATCCATCCAGTCACATACTTATATAAATAGTAAGCAAGGAATAGTTTAAATTTTTGAATATTTATAGCTAATGAAACAGGATAATACAAAAAGCTCCACGTTTCTGCAACCTTCAGCATAGACAAAATCATATAACGTATTCTCATTGTCGAATTACAAAGAAATCGTTATCTTTTGTTATGAGCAAACATTACGAATTAACATTTCAACAAACATTTTGCCTGCTATTACCATGATCCAAATCTTCGGTCTAACATTTAAAATACAAAATTAGTAACTATTCAGTAAAATCGCAAATATGAACAAAATGTCAACAGTTTACCTTATCGCCATAACCACCAGGCCTATGCCAGCTAGGCGGATTAATCCAAACTCCCTTCCTCCTGAAAACTTCTAAAATATCGATCTCATCCACTGCTTCATGGATTTTTTGGCTGAGTCCACAAAAATGCTGAGCGATTCCATCATATCATTGAAACTCCTCTTCTCTCTATATTAACAAAAATTCATTGAAACGCCATTGAACAAAGTTTTATTTTGCTGATCTTTAAATGATTGGGTGGCCCGATATTAAGAAGTACTATTAACGTAGTAACTTTTTTTTAAATTAGTATCAGACATAGGAAGAGGAGGTGTCACCAATTTCTATGTCAAAGTTTGGAAACTTATTTGCCTTCATATGTCGACGATGGAAAAAGATTAGGTTTTTTAAACAGGTGATAAAACAATGCTTAATTTAATATGTATTTTGAGAATTAGAACATGTAATATAATATTAAAACTCAATTTCTTTTTTACATTTTTAACTCTTGTCATAGAACTAGCGTAGAGTACCGACAAGGAGCAATGAATTTCGTGCATGCTGCAAAGAGGAATGTAAGAAGTGTAGAAATTTTTTATGCCCTTGCAAAGATTGTCGGAATCTTAGTCGTCATGATGATCATATCATCGTTGAACATTTAATTATTGGAGGAATGGATCCTAAATACATACACGGTGTATGGTTTAACCACGGCGAACAGATAATTGATGAGAAGAAAACAAATACGTTTGACGTATATGATTTCTTTAAGATGATTCACTATGAAGATGAAAATTTTTTGAATGATGATTTTTTTCATGATGATAAAGATAATGTTGATTCTCAGAGTAAAGAGGATGAGTTACTCAAGAACTTGGAAGATGCAGAAACTCCATTATATCATGGTTGCGCAGATCACACAAAATTATCTACCATCACCGTCTTGTTTAATCTTAAATGTGAGACTGGGTTGTCTGATAGTGGATTTGATAAGCTTTTAACTGTGCAACATTTATTTTTGCCGAAGAATAACGTGCTTCCCCAAACCTTATATGAAGTAAAGAAATTTCTTAGAACATTCGACATGGGTTTTGAAAAGATACATGCTTGTGAGAATGAATGTCGCCTTTTCAGAAAAGAATACAAAGATTTAGATATTTGTCTAAAATGTGGTTCTTCGAGATGGAAGAAAAATCAAGATACTAAAGAGGTTATAAAAGGTATTCTAGTTAAAGTGTTGAGATACTTTCCAATAATTTCAAGATTTAAAAGAATGTAAAGATCTCAAAAGATGGCAACATATTTAAGATGGCATATTAAAAATGCAAGCAAAGATGGAAAAATGCGTCATCCCATGGATTCTATGACATGGAAAATGGTGGATGAAAAGTATACATCTTTTTCATCCGATCCAAGTAATCTTAGGCTTGGTCTTGCTACAGATGGATTCAATCCATTTTCCATGTTGAGTTCGAAATATAGTTGCTGGTTGGTAATGCTTGTCACATACAATCTTTCGCCTACGTTGTGTATGAAGAAAGAAAACATTATGTTATCTTTACGTATTCCAGGCCCAAAGCAACCCAAAAATGATATTGATGTATATTTGGCGCCTTTGGTGGAAGACTTGCATCATTTGTGGTGTAATGGAGCTAATGCTTACGATGCATTTAGTAAAACTTTGTTTAAATTGAATGCAATTTTTCTATGGACGATTAATGATTTTCCGGCTTATGAAAATCTTGCTGGATGTCGTGTGAAGGGGGAAAAGGAATGCCCATTATGTGGTGTCAATACCCGATCTCATTGGTTGAATCACAGTCGAAAGAGCGTCTACATGGGTCATAAAAGATTTCTACCTATTTCAGATTCACGGAGGAAACAAAAGGCATTGTTTGATAACACCTTTGAAAAAGGTAGTGCTCCTAGAATTCTAACTGGGAGAGACATTTATGCATTGTTGAAGGATTATCCAAATGATTTTGGGAAAGAAAAAGAAGAGAAAAGTAAGAAGAGAAAGTGTGCTTATGATACAAAATATGAGTATGATAATACTAACAATTCTACAGAATAGGAGCTGTCAAGATGGAAGAAAAGATCGATTTTCTTTGATTTTCCATATTGGAAGGTTAGTAGTTAATTAATTTATTTTTCATTGTTTTAACATAAGAAAAACCCAATAATGCGTTATAGTTTTGGTTTTCGTACGAACTTCATTACATCACAATATAGATGTAATGCATGTGGAGAAAAATATCGGTGAAAGCCTATTGGGCACGATGTTGCATGGTAATAAATCAAAAGATGGAACCGACTTTAGAAAGGATTTAGAGGATTGGGGAATTCGAAATGAGCTTCATGCACAACCTCATGGGAATAAAACATATATTCCACCGGTTCCATACATGTTGTCAAATTCCAAGAGAAAAATATTTTGCAAAATATTGTACAATTTCAAAGGACTAGATGACTACTATTCAAATTTGAAGAATCGGATTTCGTTGCATGATTGCAAAATTAGCGGATTGAAGTCACATGATTACCATGTATTAATGCAATAGTTATTGGCAGTAGCATCGAGAGGATTAATGGCAAAGAAGGCAAGAAAAGCAATAATTCACTTATATTCCCTTTTCAACAAATTATGTCAACGTGTTCTTGATAGAGAGAAGGTAGAACAAATCGATGTTGAGATTATTGAAGTTTTATGCGAACTTGAAAAAAAAATTCCGCCATCTTTTTTCGATATAATGGTACAGTTGTCCATTCATCTTGGAAAAGAAGCACTAATGTGTGGACCGGTTCAGTTTCGTTGGATGTACCCATTTGAACGATATATGAAGACACTTAAAGATTATGTAAGAAACTATGCACGACCAGAGGGATGTATTGCAGAATCCTATCTTCTAGAAGAATCCACGATGTTTTTCAATTAATTTTTGAAAAAATCTAGACATGTAGAGGAGAAAGAAGCTTGAAATGAAGATTATGAAAGCAACGTAATACCCGAGGGACGTCCGATTTCAATGTCCAAGACAGTTACATTGTCAGCTAATGAGAAAGAAATGGCTCATTTAGTTGTGTTAATGAATATGAATGCGATTGAACCATTTATAGAGTAAGTTTATGTTACATTGTTTTAATCATTTTGATGTGTTCGTAATGTTATTTATAACTTATAATCACTTGTTTTATACTAGTTTGCATTTGGAGGAATTAGAAAATTCAGATCAGCGCATGGGAAGAAATGCGACCTTACTTTGGGACACACATACAAAAGAATTTGCCGATTGGATTAAAAGGAAGGTTAGTTGGATTCCAAATATATTCTCATGTGAGTGCTAATATTAATCTAAAATATTCATGCTAAATGGAATTTGTTGTAGATAATTATTGCGTCCAAGGATCATGATGACATGTAAAGATGGATTGCTTTGGGTCCGAAGAATGATGCTTTGTCTTACAAAGGATATGTTTTCAATGATCAACGTTTTCATATAAAAGATGTAGGGAGAGACACTAAGAATTGCGGGGTGACCTTTGATTCGACTACTATGAGTAGAGCAAGTTCAAAAGATATGTCCCAAGTGGTTGATGTGGTTACTTATTACAGAATATTGACAGATATAAATTTATTAGATTATCATTTGTTTTATATTCCAATTTTTAAGTGTCGTTGGGCGTATAAAGGAAATGGAGTAAAAGTTGATGATGATGGGTTCACTCTTGTTAATTTACATCAAGCATCGTTTTCAAGAGATCCATACATACTTGTATCTCAAGCCAGACAAGTATTTTATTCAAGAGAAAATAATGATTCTACTTGGTATGCTGTAATGAAAGCACCATCAAGAAGTTTTAATGATTTAGAGACACATGATTGCATCGAGGAAGATATCCAAGCCGTGGAAGATTATGAAATAACCGAAATGGATGATGAAGATGTTAGCTATGTTAGGGAGGATTGAGAAGGCATAATTAAGTAGAATATGTTCACCTACTAAGTCAGATCCATACATTAGACTAATGCATTAGTCATAGTTGTAGACTCATTTTACTCTCCGAATGTCTCTATTTTTATTTTGCAAGTTCTGTTACTCATTTTGTATTTATTAAACTCACTATCAATACTTGTTTTAGTAAGGAATGAAAGCATGGATTCAGATTTTATTGTACTCAATTTATTGGATTCATATAATTTATTTGTTGAATTAGAGTAGCAAACAATTCCAGTCCATTTGCGGTTCTAATTACTGTAATATTATGATTTCAATTTGTTAATTAAGTAAATTCATATCCACTGTGAACCAACCAATTTTAATTTATGATTGTTATTTATACGAAACATGAATATGTGGCACAATAAACTACCATCTCAGGCAATCTTGGCCTAGTTCATTGTCTATTATGTATTTGTAATGGAATAGCCCATAACTATTGGTTTTTTGAACTAAAATAATCTGAATTATGGCATGCAAATTTTCATCTGATAGTTCTGAGCTAATGCTTTTCCATTCCTGTTTTCAATTGTTCAGTTGGTGCTTGAAGAATTAAAGTCAGCAAATTTGGCTCTATAACTATCCCACATCGTCACTCATCTTCGAGGATTTCCAGGCCCTCATTCTGTTCATCTTGAAATCAGGTATTTTTGAATATATTAAAACTTTGCATGGTAATTGTGTCTGTACTTAACCGTGTTGAAAATAATAAATGTGCCTGATAAAAAAAGGTTGCATGCGTACAGATGACCAACACCGCATAAGATTAAGTGTATGTCTTGTTCGATTAACTATTTAATAACCTACTTGAACAAATTTACACCATATTTAATGTTATATTTCTTGTTTCTTTTTTAATTTGTTTACTTCACCCTTTTTGCATCTGATCAGGTCTATATTTGTTATAAAATAACTCAAGCTTTCATTTGTAATGAGGTGTGGATGTAACAAAAAAATCAGTTACCCTGGATATGATTTACTGATTATTTTCAATCAGGATGCTTCTAATAACAAAACAACTTGGATGCATATCCTGTTCATAAAGTCTATGTTTATAAGTACTCAATGTTCATAAAATAATGCATATCAGGTTCTACTAATTTGTTGCCAAAGAAGCACGAATTTTCTGCGAATAACGTGATAAACAAGAAAAAAAATATTTTACCACATTTTAAGTTGTGTGAGAGAATCTGTACACACTTCAAAAAAAGTAAGTTGGCCAAATAATATAAACTCGTAGCATTATTACATATAAGCTCATGCAATTCATGTTAGTTGAAAACGTTTCTTTTTATATATAGACAAAAAATTGATGACTGCATTCTTGGAAATTACAGTTATTGAGAGCCATTCTTGTTTAACCATTTTGGTTTTACTAGTGAAATTAGTTAAACCATTTACTATTCTATTTTTAATATGTATTTATGGGTCCAATTTTATTCATTAGCCCACTACAGTTTGTCATGGATGGTATATATATTTCTCATCTACATAGTCAAAGAACTGATTTTCAAATCATGAACTGGAGCTGGGAAAGGATTGAACTTGCTTAACATGGCTACTCTATAACAATTTTTTTATACATATATAGTACGTTAATTTTTTGCATGTTAACATACAAGGTCTAGTAAGTTTCTACATTAATGTATTAAAAAATAATATTGATCTGATTACAAAAAATTGGTCTTTTGTTAATTAATTTGTTCGTTATATTGTTTAAGATATAAAATTAACTTCTAGAATACTTCGAAATATAACGTTAAAAAGATTCAGAGATCATGTATCTACAAACTAATTATTGGGTCCAGATTCCTCCAGCGAGTAGATGGTAAATAATGAAATTTTTAAGTATCTCATATTTTGTTTCATTTGCAGAAAAGAGATGTTTCCAAGCTCTGTACGTACTCGCAACCAAAAAAAGACTGATGAGGAATCCCAGAAGTATAATTCAAAGCGGAAGTATAATGCAAAGTGGAAGTGTAAGATTCCAGCCGGTGCTTGCAGTGAAGGCGAAAAACGAGCAGTCAATGCTAAGAAGCAAGCCAGTGTTTGCAATGAAGACGAAGAACAAGCACTACATGATAACCCTTTTGACCCAAATGGTGAAAGGGCTTTGTTAGATGAAGAAGACCAAATGATGAAAGGGCTTTGTTACATGAAGAAGAACCCCGCATAGATAATGAAATTCTTCTTGACCAGACTGATGCTGCTGAGGTGGAAATTGACAGAGCAAGTGATGCTGAAATCGCAAGTTCGTCTCGGAAAAGAGGCAATAGAGGTCAAACAAAAGCAAAAAAACTCCCGTTAAACAGTCTTGATCGAATTGAAGTTGAGTTCAATGATATAGGCGTACCAATAGGGCCAGGGTCGGTATATTTATCCACTTTTCTTGGACCGTTGTGTAGGAGCAGGTTCCATACACACTTGATGATTGGAGGAATCTAAGTGAAGAGTTAAAAGTTGTTTTGTGGCGATCGATTCAGGTATGGAGCAGGTTCCCTATTATATATGATAGAGAATCTATTTATCAACATTTGTCTCTGCTTCTGTCTATATTTATTTCGTAGATTTATCAAGCAACTCATCTTTCTTCTTCTCCTACCACTTACTTTTTAAAGTACAAATCCGGTTATAGATTTTCCAATTTGCGGTTTTTAAATTGCATATAATAAACAGGAATTTAAATTAAGAAATCCACAAGTTCTAGTAGTTGAATCATGTCGTTTAAACATTTTATCCTGACTTCTGTTAAAGAAACTTAATTTTTTAATTTGAATCATCATTAGTGCAGGTTCGTATTGTGGGTTATCCTCCAAAATTCAATTGTTCATATTTATGGTTTTTTAACATTTAATAGATAAATAAATTAGAAATGAATATTCATATTTCACAGAAGGTTCAGAATGATAGTGATTTATGGGTCCGGATGATTATTTCTAAGGCAAAAATGTAAACATGATTTGAATTATGGGTTACAAATCATAATTTGAGTTATCTACTAAAGTACATCAGTATGAATTTGCTTGCTTATAAAATTAGTGAATCGTTTATTGATAAACTTTCTTTGTTTTCTAATTATTATTTTTGATAAAATCAGCTGACCAATGATTTCAAAACAATTATTCTAGACCGCAAATGCTATTCTTCAAAAATTAAACAATGTCGTCATAGATTATTGGATGGAAATAAAAAATTTAAACACCAAATTCCCCGCTCACTTGAGATTGAAATCATACCAACTTTGATTTTTAGTGACATTGTTATCATCTTCAAGAGTACAAATACTATAGATATATTTTAGGTGTCTAATGTCAGGACTAGGTGATTAGTTCATGAATTTCATTCAGATTTCTTCAAAATTTAGAGACCATAAAGTCATATATTCACCAATTCTGTACTAGTTTGACAGCATTCTTCTTCATTATAGCATGTTTCTTTATATTCACCTACTGTTAATATCATGTTTTCTACTGTTAATATCATGTTTTCATGTATTGTTGCTGGTTAGATTTAAATTGGAAGAGGAATGGCAAAGAAAAACCATATTTCAACAGATGGGAGTAATTGGAGATCCTCAAAAAGCAAATTGGCTCGAAAATTAAATAAAGCGGAGAACGAAGAGGAAAGACTTAAACTGAAACCTACCAACATCAAAAGCATGAATGAATGGAGAAAGTTTGTGAAGGCCAAAACAAGTCCGGAGTTTAAGGTAATTAAGATATCTGTAATATGCTTTTGGTTACTAAATTCTAACATCTTTCAATATTTCCAAAAACGAAGTGAGAAATACTCGGCCCTTAGGGTTAATCAAGTTCCACACATATCTAGTCGTAGGGGAATGGCTAGATTGACCGAGGACATGGTTAGTTGGTTAAGTATAGCATTATTTAACATTATTTTATATCTGGCAGTTTATTTGTTTAATGTTATTCTAAATTTAGAAAAAAGGAAGTCCAAATCCATCGTCCGTAACTAGAGCTGATGTTTGGATTAAATTTCACATTAAAAAAAATGGTGATCCAGTGACCGTGGAAGATGCAAACACTATTGTAAGAATTTTTCATTTTATCGGTATATAAAAAATTGTCCAAAACTGTGATGATTTTACCATCGTACATTATCTGTATGTATATATTTTATGTTAGCGGAGATTAAAAAAATTCTTAGCCTATCACAGTCCAGCTCGTCACAGAATGTCAATGGAGATGCTCTTGCAAATGTATTGGGACAAGATAAACCAGGACGTTTAAGGGCATTGGGAAGAGGCTGCACCTTAACCAAGCTAGCTGTGGCCCAGTCCAGAGATAAACAACTATCTCAATGTCGAGAGGAAATATCAGAATTGAGGGGTATGGTACATATGATGGTGGACCAAAAGGTATACTTTTTGAAAGTAATTTATGAAGTAGACATTGGGAAAACACTGGGAATAACATTGGGAAAACATTGGGAAAACACTGGGTACAATGGCTTGAGGCAGCAAGTGAACCAAATAACAAGCAACACTTTGATTTAGTGTGAAAATACCAAGCTTGGTCAGACCCTGCTAATTAAGGCCCCATTGTAGTTGCATTGCTCACTGGGAATAACATGTTATAATAATTGGAGACCCTTAAAAAGTTGGAGGCATGTTAGGTAGTTGTCTAATGGCCTAGGCCAGGGCCTACCTTTTTAATGGTTTGTAAGAGACAAATGTTGAGTCTCATATTCGCAAATTCTTTTTGTTATTTATCGACTATAGCAACTTTGGAATGGGTTACTAAACTCTTTATTAAATGAGTCTATTTATCCGTTGGGATATTCTCTTGTATCATGTCTAAATTTATCTTTAGGCAACAAGAATGTTTAAGTTTGTTAATCATGGAATGATATTTGTTTTGGAGTCAACTATATAATAATTTTAATTGATTTCCAGTACTATTTATTTTGGCACACAATTACAATTTACAAAGCTATTTATTCTTATATAGTAGATGAATAAATTCACACTTTCAAATGCAGCTTATTCTCCATCTGCTTTTATTAATAAAATTACAATCATATTATACCCGAGAACACTGTAACAGAATTAGTTGATGGGACTTTTATCTTTAGTTTATACCTTCTTTGACATATTCTGCAGAAGATCATTTTATTGATGGATAAATGTTTTTCTAATGTCGTCTGTTCACATAAATCTTTGGCATCCATTTTGAGTATCCAAACAGCATATGTAGTATAGGCGTTCCTGCTTGCTTTTCATTTTTTCTCAAATAAAACTCTAAACAAGTTTTGGGTGCACATGTCGTCTTGACACTTGATCTCTGAACATAAAAGGTAAGTCTATGACGAACAAGGTTTACTGATGCACCTATAATTTATTGCAAATATGCATAGCATCAAAGTATATATAAAAACACTGTAGTAACTGGGAATAACAAAACAGTGCATAACAACTAGTTTTTTGTTATATAATAATTTTGAAAATAATGAATTCAAACACACATGTTTGTAAGTGATGCTACAACAACTGGTTTTTTGTATGTACTCTTCCATTCAAACTTTTTGGACTGATTCTAGTGACATTTTAAGTATTGTGCGTATCCACTTCAGTGCTCCTAAGATTAAAATATCCTAATATCAGTGCTTTGCTGTAGGGTAAAGATAGTTCGAAAGAAGGGAGCACACCTGAATTGGTAAAAATAATAATTATACTACTCAAGAAATAACATTTGGATTTTAGTTTTTGATCCAGTAATTGCTATAAGTTTCTGTCGAATAATTGTAGAGCAATGACGATGTATATTTGGTGTTGAATTGGGATGGAACCTCTACAGTTGCTGCCGATGGGAGAGTTTTGTCCATGGACCTAAATAAGGTTGTCAATGGCATTCGTCTTGGACCAAATGCTGTGAGCATTAT
Organism: Allium cepa; assembly: GCA_030765085.1. Classification (NCBI taxonomy): domain Eukaryota; kingdom Viridiplantae; phylum Streptophyta; class Magnoliopsida; order Asparagales; family Amaryllidaceae; genus Allium; species Allium cepa. The sequence continues at coordinate 244,393,598 of CM060944.1, forward strand.
TATAGATTTCGTGGAAGAACCAGATGCTTACTTATGGAGGCCGACACCTGAAATGACAGTATTAGTAAACGTTGAGAATAAGGTAGTAGCATGGCCATTAAATTGCATTAAGAGGCCGCTGCGAGGACAGATGAATGAAGTTAGTATGGTAAATTTTATAATTCACAATATTTACGTCGTTCTTCCACAAATTTAATATAGAAATATATCTTGTACAATATTTTCACTTAATCACTAAACTCTTGATTTACACTTCTCCTTTTTAGAGTGACAGCAGCGCCCTAGATGACAAATGCAAGATTTATGGTTGGAATGAGGGCGAAGGGGTAGTTTTCGAAGGAAGAATCTATGCCAGAGATCCACAACATCTTGTTAATGGTATTGCGCTCGGTCAGGCTGCCTTTACGATTAGGGTGGACAATGTAATAAATGGAGATGCATATTTGTGGCGACCCACAGTTGATATGTCGTACGTTAGAGATGCAGTTGGTAGGAAACTAGCATGGCCAAAATCAAAAATTGAAGTTAATAAAAATGCAGTTGGTAAGAATGTAAATTGTACAACTTCTCCCGTGATATCCACACCCATAATCGCGAAGAAACCACAACATGTAAGTAAATATGCTGAAAATATTTTTTACTTTGTATTTTGTTTCTTCTGTTTGAAATATGCACCACTGTGTTGTTGCATTTTGTATGCTTTGGTTTCTAAAATAAGTACACAGTTTTCAATATGAACTGTTTGAAATATGCACCATTTTTTTCCAGCCGATTGCAAAGTTGACAAAAGATAATAAATGCAAGTTGATTGATGTGGGTGAAACGAACGAAGTAATGGCTGAAGCAACTATCGTTTCAACTGATCCAATATCGATGGTCCATTGTCATCCATTGGGACGTGATGCTGTAAAAGTTTGGGTTTAAACCGTGAGAGTTCCGGATGCAGTGCTATGGAGACCTACATCGGAGTTGACGTGCATGGAAGATGCCTTTGGCGTTCCCATAGCTTGGCCGATGCCAAAAGTCATTATGGAACCAAAATGAAAGGTATGCAATTCTTTATGTAATTGAAAACTTCTTGCAGAATTACCATCAACTCAAATAATTATAATGCCTAAGTGATTTGAAAAGGGGCTGCCTTCAAATTTATTTGAAATTTTCCTCTAAATTGCCTCATTATAACCTGCTTGTAGATGTGCAATGAGTTGTTGTACTTGAATTATTTATGTGAATATGCAACAATGTGAATAAATTAGAATTTATGTTGGAATTTACAATGATCGGGCTTATCAAAATATGGTATTTATGTTGTATATATTAACTGTAATTAGTCAGTGGTTTAATCCATCAGTAGCCATAAGTTATATCAACTAATTGTACTTGTTTATCGTACTTGTTAGGTAGTTTGCTCGTTTATTGTACTTGCTTAGTTCAAATGTTTATGGTACTTTAACTACAGCATTAGCATATTGTTTGGGTTACGTAGTTCGATTGTGTAAACTTCTATGTACGGTTAACCTTTTTGTCTTGAAACTACTGTTTGGTTGTGTAAACTTCTATGTACGGTTAACATATTGTTTATGTTAGTGCTTTTGTTTATGTATTTTGTGGTTTTTAAATGTGTTTATGTTTGAATGTGTATGTGTATATGTATATGTATTTTGTGGTTGTTTAATGTGTATGTGTTTATGTATTATGTTACAAGCTATGAATAAGATTGCACTGAGGCAATTTATAGGCAGAGTTGGAATATTTTTAGTAGCGTTTCGGAAACACTACTAAAAATATTACAAAAATAAAGTGCATATATAGTAGCGTTTAATAAACACGGCTGTAGGCTTTGTCAATAAACGGCGTCCTCTATTACAACGTTTAACAGATGCTACCAAAATATTGTTGAGCAGCCCAAGTACATTCTGGTAGCGTTTTATACATGCTGCGAAAAAAGAATTTAGTGACGTTTCATAAACGCTGCAGTAAAAAGATTTTGGTAGCATTGCATTAAGTGCAACTAAAAATCAAATATTTTTAGTCGCGGGCTTTATAATAATGTTCACCAAAACGCTGCTAAAACTTTTAGTAGCGCTTTTTAAGCGTACTGAAAATCAAAATTCTTGTAGTGTAGCCAAGTGATCAGGTTAGCTTGACATATTTTGGAAAAGACTTGGAGTAGGAGACTTGGCGTGTATATATATAATATATATATTCCGCTGTGTTAGTATCATTTGTTTTGCGTTTTGGGTTGTAATGTATAGACAGGTCATTCCGACTGTCTAATGTGATGTTGTAAACTGAGTGACTCTGATGTATGATGAATATTATGTAATATCTATGTGATGTAATATATTTTTCCATTCCGCCATTAGATTCTGATGTTGTTTAGATCTTTCTTTCTATTTCTTTTCTACCTATTTCTTTCTAATCTACGATACGTCTTTCTATAGAATGAAAGGTGGGTTGCCACGGTTGGTATCAGAGCGCTAGATTGAGATAATACCTAGGCTTTTGGGATAATACTTGCCATGAGAGAGAGCGTATTTGTAAATTTTTATATATCTATCACCCATTTGATTGTTGGGTTACCTGTCCAGGTTGCCAACATGAGTTCTAGAGGAAGAAGAGGCAGAGGTGTGAGTAGCACGACGACCACAAATGGAAGAAGTCCGAATGCTGAAGGAGGAAGGGTAACTGGCGAGGCTGTAAACCCACACCGCCTTGAGTAAGCTTTGTAGCATTGTGCAAGGACTTTACCAATCTCGAAGGAAAGTCTTTTAAGGGTACAGAGTCCATCATTGAAGTTCAAGCCTGGTTGCGCTCGTGTGAGAGGATTTTCAAGAGTTTGGATCTGTTAGATGAGTAGAAGCGAGTCATGGCATCATGGCAACTTCAAGAAGGAGCAGCTGCGTGGTGGGATGAAGTTACCATGAATATTTCTGAGGATGATATTTCTTAGAGCAAGTTCATGGAAGTGCTTGAAGAACAGTTTATGCCTACCGTAGGGAAGACTCGATTGTATAGGAATTTTCTGGACCTTAAGCAAGGAAGTTTGTCTGTACCGGAGTATGAAACCAAGTTCAACGAATTGTCCCGCTATGGACCTGGTCTTATTGACACACCCCTTAAGAAAAACGGGATGTTTGTGCTTGGAATGAGGCCAGAATTTCATGAGAAGATGACTACACATCTCAAAGGATCATTTGTGGAACTGGTAGATGTGGCGTTGAGATATGAAGAGCTGATGGAAAAGAAACCCTTGGCAACAGTGGCGGCACCGAGTGGAAATTCTACCAATCCGAATAAAAGAAAATTCATCCAGAACTGGATGAGGCAGGGTAAAGGGAAACCTGGAGGCAATAATGCAGCTCGGAAGTGTTATGTGTGCCAGAAGGAAGGACATTTGGCTAAGTAGTGTCCTAGAGGTGGAGCCCCGAAGCAGCGTCAGAGTGGATCCATTTCTGCGATGGTTCAGAAGTCTTTGTGTTTCAACTGTCAGCAGCCGGGGCATATGGTGAAAGCTTGCCCACTTCTCCAGAGAGCTCAACCGACCAAATTGTTTGCTATTCAAGGTGGACCGTCAACTTCTATGGAGGGACAGGAAAATGCGTTCTAGAAGGTACTTTTCTTCTGGATGGCATTTATGTTAGAGTTTTGTTTGATTCTTGTGCTTCCCTTAGTTCTGTTTCTTTAGAAATGGTAGAGAAATTTCACCTTACCCCTAGTGGCGTGGATCGCCCTATTTTTGTATCTAATCCCATGGTGGGTGACTAAGTTAGATATGACCTGTAAAGGTATAAGAATTTCTTATCTATCCCATAGTTTCTCGTGCGACCCATTTGTATTGGATTTTAAAGAATTTGACCTTTTTTGGGAATGGATTGGTTAGACAAGCATAAGGTTGTTCTGATTTGTGAAGAGAGAACCGTGTCATTGGAAACTGGACTGGGAAGGATTGCAAAAGTGATTAGCGATAGTTTAGGAATTCACCTGAGTTGTCTTTTTCTTGGACTCGAGGCATCTCAAGAAGAAATAGGATCCATCAAAGTTGTCAGAGACTTTCCAGACGTCTTCGTAGAGGTCAAAGGTTTTCCCCCACATCGGGAGATTGAGTTTCGTATCGACTTAGTTCCAGGAGCGATACCGGTGGTTCAACCAAGTAGAAGGATGGCGTCGAGAGAGAGAAGAAGAGGGTGAGAAGTTCAAGCTTTTCACCGTTCATAAGCCTTTAAAGTATCTTTTCTCCCAGAAAGATCTGAACCGGAGGCAGCAGAGATGGATGAAATTTTTGGCATCTTATGATTTGGACATTCTCTATACTCCAGGGAAAGCGAATGTGGTGGTGGATGCTTTGAGTAGTAATGTAGTTTTGGTCATTCTGGAGGTTATCCCGTCTCTACAAGAAAGGATTGTAAGCAATCAAATGAAGGACAAAACTTCAGAGGAATTAATTCTTGGAGCTAAGGAAGGTCGATATTCGTATTTCAAGATAGACGGTTAAGGAGCTTTGAGGATTAATGGACGATTGTGTGTGCCAGATGTGGATGGATTGAGGCAGGAAGTTTTGCTGGAAGGCCATAAATCAAGGTTAAGTATCCATCCAGGGATCTCGCAATATATAAGGATATGAAACTACTTTCTGGTGGCCGGGCATGAAGAAGGATATTGCTACCTTTGTAAATGGATGTGCGATCTGTCAACAAGTGAAGGGTGATCGGCAGAAGTCAGCGGGATTGTTGCAACCTTTGGAGATTCCTAAGTGGAAATGGGAAATGATATCGATTGACTTCATCGACGGGTTGCTGAGGACCAGAAAAGGAAATGAGGGAGTGAGTCAGACAAAAGTCTAGTGAAGGAGTACAAGTTTAATATATGAAGATCACGTTTAGTTAACTTCAAAACTATTCTAAATGACATAGGGTGTTCTACAAGTGTCCATGAATTTCTAAGGTCTATTGACTAAGGGTTCTTGTCTAATATATACCTACACTACTACCTGTGTAGACTACAACAAGGATCGAACAACAAATCGAATCTCACATTGACGGTGGGATATCATTCCTAGAGCTACCCGATTAGAAATCACCACCCGTTGGCTACTACAAAAACCACTTTTTCTCATAGTACCATTGGAACTACTCTTCCATGAATATCTATAACCATCACTACACCTAGAGAGGGGGTTTCCCAAAATGCAAATTCATTGTGTGACTCTTCATATGTACCCACTATTCACCTCTCTATCATAGTGACAAAATGCCTCTTCTTGTACTACGTCGGCGTCCACCTTATACTACATCACACAAAAACCATGCATAAAAGGACTCTTGTTAGTACAAGGCTCCTTTCTACTCTATAGCCTCTTATCGTGCTGTGCCGAGCTTGAATATCCATTTGAATCCCTCGTTAGCTCTAGGCTCACTCAACTGATATCTCCATCGGTGTTGCGCATCCACTACGGAACAACCCCTAAGTGTCTGCGAAATACACCACCCTAGTCAATAGGTATTTAACCGTTACCTGAACCGCAATGGCTTATTGTCCTTTGATATGGAACTGACTTCCATACAGTCTTTAGCATGTGTACTTAGCCCAAAATAAGCTCAAACAATTAATTCTACATTTATATAATTTTTTACAATATTATATAATATATAACATTTAACTTAGGCTTAGGTCGAGGTTCATTCTCGCAGTTTACATTGCGAATTGTTGACTATTATTTCCCTTCGGTTGATTGCTACCGGTCGACCGCTAGGGTTCCAGGGTCCACCGATCATGTATTAAAATTAAGGTTTTCTACAACTTGATTATTGTCGATTGTCATTATTATTTAACTAATGTCACTGCAGTTATTTGCAGTTACTAGTGAACCTTAATTACTAATCGACTAGTCTATATGCCAATTTGCAATTTTATTTGATGCTTATGGGTTAAGGGTCTGCAAATTCAATTGTAAAAAAGGTGTACAAGCTTAACTGTAATTCACGTCGTTAACAATGCACTGGAAATTTCTATTTTAACTTGAAGGTTTCAATTTAGGGTTTGCATGTTTCAATTTAGGTACCTAGCATCCTAAATCAATTAAAATATTTTGAATCTAACTATAATGATTATCTTACTAAAATAGTTCTCACTCACCTCAAGCCAAAGCTCTTCCATTTGCTTTGCCTAATAATTGCCTCTCCATATGCTAGCATAGCTTGCTCCTTCTAGATCCAATTGCTTGTGTTCTTCTAGGTTGATTTTATTGATTTTTAGGAAGATTTGGGGTTAAAGGAGAGGTTATATTTTTGGTACAGTTTTGTTACAGTAAAGTGTTATGTAGATTTTAGGGTTATGTTAGGCTAGAAAATAGTTTAAGCCGTTTGATTTAGGTTAAATAATATTACTACTATCTCGTACACTCATCAATTGCTTGGCAATGAAGGAACAATCAAAGTCGTCAAACAATGCTCCATTTTTCTACATTTTCACCTCCTGGGGTCAACCTAAGATGACCCATGATCGACCTATACCGGTCGACCATGACATCCCTAGGTCGATTTATGGATGCTGAGTATTTTGTTTCCTTTTCTATTTTATTTATTTTACTCCCAATATTTGGACGCCCATAACATTTCAGTACTAGCTCCGATTTCAAAGAATTATATATGAAAATTACTATAAATGTAATGTTGCAAGTTTCGTAGCCAAATTTGGAAGTTTGTAAAAAAATTTAGCCCTTGTTCTAATTAAATTTACTTCTCTTATAAATTTCTATTAAATCATCTATTAAATTTTTGGATTGTTACAGGTGATTTACTCTAATATTTTATAGAAAAAAACAAGTCTCCCATTGGATGAATCATACGGATGCTAATATGATTTGTAGGGGTAGTTTTGACAATGGAACATAGAAACTTGAAGACATGAACAAGAAAAAGTAGAGTAACAGCTAGAAAATATGGTAGTACCGACATGATTGTGGTCAGTGTTGAGTTGATTTTTATTACAAGATTTATTCTTTCTTCCTTCTAGATCGCATGGATTTGGGTACTTACCTGGTCTTCTATGAGCTAGCAACTCTGGTGGATGGATTCGCCTATAAACATCAGTGTTAGAGCAATGTAGAAAGGACTTTAGGTTCTTTTTGGATCCCTATTCTCTTCTCTTATCTAACTTTGCCACAAAGTATTGTCAGACTCGGATTTCCTTTGTTTACTTTATCTGGAAGATTGCAATGATTTGAGGTTGAAATACAGAAAATATTATATGTTCAAGATATTTTATTTTGATTTTACTTTGTTTGTTCTTTTTTTTAATTCATTGGGGTACTATGTTAATTTTTGGCTCATCATATGCCATCTTAAAATGATGAAATTGGACTTGTATCCTAATTTGAAATATATGTTACACTAAAAATTAAACAAAAAGCAAGTTTCCAAAATTAGAAAAGTTGGGTTTAAAGTTTGTATCACTGATTCGTAGTAAACTATATCTTAAAATAAAAGGAAAACAAATTAAATAATGTGAAATTCAATTAGAAAATAAAAAATAAAAAATTAGATATTAAAATAAGTGATGGTTAAAATTAATAGATTAACAACTTTCTAATTTTTTTAGGAAAAACTATTCATGTGCCATGCAATACAATTGTATATTTTCAATGATTCCTTTAAAGTAGAAAACATAAAATCCAAAATTGGAGTATTTAAAATAATAGTTTTAATAAGTGTAAAGTTGAAAGAAAATTTAAAAAAGATCAAAAACCACTAATTTGGCGAGTTGAAAGACACTAAAATTACACTATATTGGTTTTGATCGATTTATCCAATACCCAAAATGTAATAACCCACTTCGCAATATACTTAAATTTTGACCAAGAAAAGGCCCATCGAAACTTAGATCCGTTCTAAGGCTGGCTGTTGGTCGGAAAAAGAAGTAACAGTGCAATAACTATTCTTTTAGAATTCGTAGCGGATAGAACAAAATATAATATCAAATTGTACTCATTTATTTTAGAACCATTTGAATGTCATAGTATAAAAAATCATATAACTATCACATAAGATCTGTTACATCATCGGTTCAAATACATGGGTGCAACATAAAAATATCTTAAAAGATAATAATAATTACCACAAGCTTTAACCATTCCACCCTCGACCATCGTCGCCATCGTCACTCCATCCTTAACCCATGTTGTAATGAGGAGGGAGTTGGAACAACAAATGTCGGAACAACAAATGTCTGGTGATTAAAAATCTTGAGTCTTACCATTTCAGTACTTGGGTAGTAAGAATATGTCTACGTACATAAAAGCATTTAACACTTCTTATAAGGAAAGGAGGCGGGTCCACAATCAACTACTTAATACCTTCCATTCCAGAAGCCGCTTTCTAAATCACATAACCCAAATCCCATGTCATAAATATATGACAATGCAAGAGATAGTACCCAAACCACCTAATACCTTTAATGGAAAATATGCAGACTCTGGCCATTTAAGACTTATACTGAGGTAGACGCCATCATTTAATACCTATTTCCAAGGCAGACCCCTCAATGGTAACTAACTAACTGACATCATATGAAATCTCTTGAGCCACTTAATACTTCTTTATGGAAAAGCGAACCGTCAATCAGTCACTGAGTACCTTATCCTGAAGCAGACCTCTATCGAGATACCACCTAACATGCCTCATTACTATCCCTTTGGTCATTTAATACTTCATTTGGGAAAAGGAGGTGGGCCCTCAAACAACAACTTGATATGTCAAGACCCTAAAGCAGGCCCTTTGTATTATGATCCATACTCATAATTACGTCTCATATTGGTTCGACTATTCGTAGAAACTAGTTGTTGGATTACTTGGTTTACCCTATAGAATTTGGGACTAACCTCGCGACATCATAAATATTTATCATAGGAGATATCTCACATTAATAGGAAGTATACACAAATGTTGGTACCCTCAAAATGAAGGGCAGACTTCTGTCGTGCAACTCTACTGACCTAGCATCCCTATGACTTAGTCATGATTTAAATATCCTCCATACATATATATAATACTCATGTCACTGTTTCATAAATAAGGCCTTATAAGGAATCTTCCTTATTACATCTTAAAATATTAATTACCATCCTAAATGGGGAAATTAGTAACAATTACTACCTAATTAATACACAATTATACGTCATAGTTATACATTTATTATGCTAATAGAAACAAATATATATTCGTGCCTAACAAATTCTAAGCATGTGGTTCATGCGCTCTAAACTAGCGTTAAATGCCAGTTATTTTAACCATAATACTAATACAATTCTATCCGTTCAAATTCGTAAGATTTCAATACCTATAACAAGGGAATAAATATTCATATCCAAAACTGCAATACATAAACTTGTAAAAATAGAAACCTAATTTATAACATCAATCCAATGGAATATCCTAAACAATAGGAATTGAAATCCTAACTTTATATTCTATTCAACTCCTCTTTTACATAGAAATAAGTGAAGAAATTTTTTATGGAACAAGTGGTGTAAACTACGAATAGAATTCTTACTTTAAACCGTTATTTTATTACTAAAAACTCATAGTTTGAATCAAAGGAGGAGAAATGGAATAGACTATGAAATTACCAGAAATTGCAGAACAAAATAAATCCCATCAAATTAATATAAATAATTGAGAATCTTCATCTAGAATTGACACTTCGAAATAAAAAGGAATTTTGGAGGATTTTATCTATTTTGTTTTCACAATCCCAAAATCCCCAAGGCATATTCAAATCCATAGATATATACTAATCATTTACTGAAATAAATATACTAAGGTTTCCACTAATAGGTTATCCCTAGCTTCTCTTGTATGGATTTGCAACACCAAATAAACTTTTTTCCATATCTCCTTCTTTTGGTACATATATACATAGCAAAGGATAGGTATATATATAATTTTGTTAGATTCAGAGAGTTTAGAGGGGAAGAAAATAGATTAAAAGAACAAATAGAAAAGGATTAGAATCCTTACCTGAATTTCTAATTGAATTTCTAAATCTAAATGAAGTTAGAAATTTGCAGAGGTTCGAGGTATTTCCCAAATATATATAAATAAAAACTAGAGTGGATAAGATCCTATTTATAGGAGTTGAAACGCACCAGAACCGTCAGATGAATTTAGGTGAAATTGGCTAAATTTAGAGCATTATCACGCTAAAAAAACCATAGAGTGGTGTGGCCACCCATAGACCAGTCGATCGCTAGGGGTCGACCGCTTGGGATCGGAAGTGTAGACCTCCACTCCTATTTAGGGTGCGCTGATTTGTTTTCGTTGCACATTTATTTTATTTTATAATTAACTTTTATCGGTAACTTTTTAACTTAACAGTTACTTAAAACCCAAGTATCCTAAAATTAATTTTTCAAATTCAAATACTAAATTAAATACCCATTTGAATTTGAATTCAAACTAAATTAATTTAAATATAAAAACTTCCAATGCATCTAACTTCTTCATTTGAGCTCCGTTTTCAGCATATTATATATGGAAATAGATCAGAATTTCACTATAACTGCAACAGAATAAATTTCGTAGTCAAATCCCAACATTTATAAAATCTCCATTTTCAACTTACCTTATTTAATACAAATCAGTCAATTTACGTATCGTTGATTTTACGAGGTCCCTTAAAAGGGATTTCATTCCGAAATCTTCCAAAGGGCGAACATTGTAACCTTCAATAACATCCATATTACACAACCAAGTTACCTGCACAACCATCTACTCAACCAAAGTGCAATATGATTATGTACTGCAGACATACTAAATGATCTCAATCCTAGCGTGGGTTTGTAATTTTGTCATGCAAATATGTATGCGAATACCCTAACATGCATAAAAATTCCTATATGAGTGTAAAGTGATTGTGAAAAAGTGTGGCAACCATCTCCTACCATCTAATCTAGCAACCACGATGCAACCTAAATCCAAATTTTGGAAAGAAAAATTACCGGTGAAAAGCTTTAAATGAGTGGTCTTCATCTTCTCCTTGGTTTCATATGTGCTTTCCACCGGGTTGTCTCTCCTTTGTACTCGGACTAGCCTAATTATTTCATTGCAGAGTCTCCTAGTTCCATGCTCCACGATCCATGTGGTGGCACGGGGAACTATCAGCTCCATCTCTAATTCCCCTAATTGATCTGGCTCAACTCTAATAGCGGTGTCACGAAGGTATTTCCTAAGCTAAGAAACGTGGAAAACATTATGGACCTGTGCCAATCTGTAAAGAAGCTCCATGCGATAAGCAAGTTTTCCTATCCTTTTCAAAACTATGAATGATCAAATGAGTCTAGGCACCAATTTTATAGACATGCCGAACTTAACCGCTTTTCTAAAACAGGATACTTTGACGAATACCATATCTCCAACCTCCAACTCAAGCTCTTTCCATGTTCTGTCTGCATAATATTTCCGACGGTCTTAGGCTGCCTTCAGACAATGTCATAGTCTGATCAACCCAACTTTTTCCATGGTATCGCGATTCAATCGGGTTCGAGTAACACTTTGTTAGCTGCTTCCTATCAATAACTTGGCGATTTACATGGCCACCCATAAAGTGCTTCAAAATGGGCCATACCAATCATTGCATGATAGCTATTATTATACACGAACTCGACTAATGGTAGGTGCAGCTCCCAATCCTCCAAAATCCAAAACATAAGCCCTCAACATGCCTTCCAAAATCCTATTCGCCCTATCTGTTTGACCATTAGTTTGTGAGTGATGTGAAGTGCTGAGATTCAAAGAAGTTCCAAAGCTGCTTGTAGGCTCCACCAAAACTCACTAGTAAACAGGGGGTCTCTATCACTACCATGTAACCAAACTGCCTTCATGATATAGATCTATGTGAGAGAAGTGGAAGTTCCATTGTTCCTAACCAGGTTAAAATGGGCACTCTTGGTGAGTCTATCCACAACAACCCAAATAGCTTCATTACCCCTCTGATTTCTAGGCAATCCTTCCACAAAATCCATTAGAATGTGTTCCCACTTCCAAGTTGGAATTTTCAAAGGTAATAGTAATCCACCAGGCTTCAGTTGCTCAGCTTTTACTCTCTAATATATCAAGCACTTAACAACAAACTCAACTGCACTCTTCTTCATTCCATGCCAAAAGAAAATTCTCTTCATATCATTATGCATCATATCTCCTCTAGGGTGAATGGTCATCTTTGAGTGGTGACACTCCATAAGCACCTCTCTCAACAACTATTGACTATAGGGACACAAAGGCGTCCATCCCTTCTTAAGCATCCCATCTCATTAACTGAATAACTACTAGCATGGGAAAATTGCTCTCCTTTTCTCAGCTTCTCCAAAATCTCTACAAACTTTGCATCCTTCACTTGCTCAAACCCTATGCGGTCCATCAAGGCTGGTCCTGCCAAAAAGCCTTGGATGGATTCTTTTGGTAGTTGGAAGTTAAAATTTGAGAGGAACTTCAAATGACTCCATTCATATATAACACCTAGGGTAGCGTGCCTTCGACTAAGGGCGTAAGCGACTACATTCCCTTTCCCAGGGGTGACTGAATATTAAAGTCAAACGATACTATATATTTCATCCATCTCTGCTGCCAAAGATTTAAATCTTTTTGTAAAAATAAGGTATTTGTGTGATTTATGGTTAGTGAATAACTTGAACCTTTCTCTTAGAAAATAATGCCTCTACATCTTCAAGGAAAATACAATAACTGCTAACTCCAACTCATGAACTGGATATCTCTTTTCATGATCCTTTGGTTTCCTGCTAGCATAAGCAACTACTTTTCCTCCTTGCACTAGAACTGCTCCTAACCTAGTGCCACAAGCATCTATGAAAATCATAAATAGTTTGGCTCTATTGAGAATAGTTGAGCACATGCGCACTAGTCAATAACTTCTTAAGCTTTCTAAATGCCTTAGTGCATCTATTGTCCTAAGAAAAGACTAGATTCTTCTTAGTTAATTGGGTTAAAGGGACTGCTATTCTTGTAAATTTCTTGATGAACTTTCTACAGTAGCTTGCCAACCCAAAGAAACTTCTGACCTCTGTTGCAGTCTTAAGAGTCTTCCATTCTTAAACAGCTTCCACGGTGGTGGATTCTACTTCCAATCCTTGTTCAAAAATAATATGCCTAAGAAATCCAACTTCTTTTCACCAAAAGTGGCATTTAGAAGATTTGGTCTTAAGCCGGTGCTTTCTTAAGGTTCCTAATACCTCTCTTACGTGATCCTCGTGCTCCTCTTTGCTCTTGGAGAAAACCAAAATATCATCAACGAACATGACAATGAATTTATTGAGTTGCCTCATAAATAACCTACTCATCAAATCCACAAACTATGTTGGGGCATTCATCAATCCAAAAGGCATCACTTTCCTCTCATAGAGTCCACCTGGTGTGCAAAATGCAGTCTTCGTTTTGCTTTCTTCTGCAATCCTCAACTAATGGAATCTAGTTACTAAGTCTAATTGAAAAAAACTTTTGTTCTACCAAGCCGATTGAACAAGTCATCAATCCTAGATAAAGGGTACCTATTCTTCCATATCAACTTGTTCAATTCCGTATAGTCGACCAAAGTCTCAAAGAACCGTCTACCTTAGTGGAAAAAACAAAGGGTTCCCTACATCAAAGTACTCCTACGGATGACTCCTTTCTTTAACTGCTTAGAGATTTGCTTATCCAATTCTCTTGTTTCTATAGGGGACATGTGTCTTAAAGGTATGGTGACTGGCCTTGCGTCCTTCTCAAAATCTATTCGAAACTCGATCTCCCTATGGGGTAGGAGACCCGAGACTTCCTCAAAGACAATCGAAAATTCACAAACTATAGGTATGGATGATGGTTCTCCAACAATAAATAGACTTAGTGAGTATAGGTAGCTCAACTCAACTAAATCTTACGGTGTACAAAGAATTTCTAGGTCACAGCCTCCGCAACTTCTTAATCGTACAACCCTCGTATCACAGTCAAGAATTGCTTCATAATAAGTTAACCAATCCATACCTAAGATAAATGCATACACCTCAAAATTTAGAGCGTACACGTTACATATGAAATCAACGTCGCTTATGTCCAACACTTGGTGTTTGCAAACAAAAGAGATGTGTCAAACCCCTAATAGGATTAGATACCACCATTGGGGTGGTGACAATCTGGGTTGGAAGGTTTAAAAAGTTTACTACATTCCTAGCTATAAAGAAATGCGATGCTCTTGGATCAAAAAGGGTATCAAATGTTACCCCATAAATAATAGATACCTTCTAATGTTGCCTTCCCTTGGTATCTCGGTGGTCTACTTGCAATAGGCACGACTTCAATAGTATAAGATTATCCACCTGATCCTTCTTTTGCCAACTTAAGGCATTGATTCTTGAGATTTCCTTACTTGTGACAATTAAAGCACTTCCCTTTAAAAGCTTCCTTCATTAGATTCACCTTACAATATTTAGCTTCATGGCCTTTCTTTTGGCATCGCTTACGCACCTTACCATCCTTTTTAAATTTCCCCCTCAACTTCTTATTATCCCAAAAGCTTCCCTTCTTAGACCTTCCTTGCTTTTAGGTAGGTGTAGCCTTCTCCTTTTCTTCTTCCTTATTGTCCACATTGGTAATGTGTAGCATTTTCATCTCTACCAACATCTCTTACAAGGCACCAATGAGTACTTAGGTCAACAACATTTCTCTCGATAGGGAATTTAGACCCTTCACGAACTTCATGGTCTTTTTCATGGGTGTATATATCAAGCTCATCCCAAATTTAATCAACTCTGTGAAACTTAGCTATGTAGCACTTAAGAGTAGGGTCCCCTTGCCTAAGCTGAATGAATTTCTTCAGTTGTAAATTCACTTCTGTCGTAGATATAAAACTTATCTAAAATCTATTCTTAAATTAATCTCATGAGAAAATCCTTTTAGCATTCTCCTCGATCACCAAGTTTCACCAATCTAGGGCTTCTCCTTTGACGTTCTAAGCAGCCATCCTAGTCTATAGCTGATCTTCCCAACCAAGCTCTCTAAATATCCTCTCGTAGTCATTAACCAATGCTTTAGCTTCAAGATATCCTTTGGTTATAGAGTATGTTTCCCTCCCATATTAATAAAGTCCTTACATAAATTAAGAAATTCAATAGGACGAGGTACGCATCGGCAGGCGGGGCAGCAGGTGCCACTGGTGCAGTTGGAGGAATAGGAAATTAATCACTAGTTCTTAAATAATGTCTAAACCATTCAGGTATTCCATAAATGGTAGGTTTTCCATGGGCCGGGATTCTGGAAGAAGATTGATTATTAGCATTATCAACCATCTATAGGTTAAATCTTTAACAACAATTTCCTAATATAGTATTACATGTTGAAAGAAAAATGGTTGCCTAATGTGTGTGTATATGTTCAAAGAAATAGGTGTATAGAGATATATATACACACAGACAAACACATACACATGTATGTAGTAAGAATTTTCGAAAATCCTTTTTGAGAAACGTTTTAGAAAATAACAAGTATGCCACCCATACTTATAGTTTCCCTGTTGATTGGGTAATCTAGGCTCTAATACCAAATGTAACAACCTACCTCGGAATAGACCTAAATTTCGACCCAAAAAAGGCCCATCGAAACATAGATTGATTTTAAGGCTGGCTATTGGTTGGAAAAAGAAGTAACGGTATAGAGAAATATATTCTTTTAGAAGTCACAATGGATGGAATAAAATATAATATCAAACTATACCCATTTATTTCAAAACCATTTGAAATGTCATATTACAAAACATCATATAACTATCACATAAGCTATGTTACATCATTTTTTCAAATACATGTGTACAACATAAAAATATCATAAAAGATAATAATAAATGCCACAAGCTTGAGTCACTCCACCTTCGAGCATTATCATCGTTATCACTCCATCCTTAACCTGTGTTGTAATAAGGAGAGAGTCAGAACAACAAACATCTAATGAATTAAAACCTCAAGTCTTACCATTTTAGTACTTGAGCAGTATATTTTAAAATAAGAATATGCCCATAAAATCTTTTAATGCTTCTTATAAGGAAAGGAGGAGGTTCCACAATCAACCACTTAATACTTCCATTCTCGAAGCAGGTTTCTAAATTCAATAACCCGGATCCCACGTCATAAATATATAACAATGCAAGAGATTGCATCTAAGCCACCTAGTACCTTTTATGGGAAAATCGGTAGACTCTAGCCATTTAAGACCTCAATTGAGGTAAACACCATCATTTAATACCTATTCGCAAGGTGGACCCTCAATGGTAACTATCTAGCTGACATCATATGGAATCTCTCCAGCCATTTAATACTTCTTTCTAGAAAGGCGTACCCTTAATACATTACTTAATACCTTATCCCAAAGCGGACCCCTATCGAAATACCACCTAGCATGTCTAATAAATAGCCACTTGGCCATTTAATACTTCATTTGGGGAAAAGATGCGGTCCTTCAAACAAGCACTTAATACCTTAAGACCCTGAAGTAGGCCCTTCGTATTATGACTCATACTCATAATGACGTCCCACATTGGTCCGACTATTCGTAGGAACTGGTAGCCAGAGTAACTGGGTAGGTTTACCATATAAAATTTGGAACTAAGCTCACGTCATTAAAATATTTACCATAGGAGATGTCTCACATTAATAGAAAGTTTACACAACTACTGTACCTTCAAAATGAAGGCTAGACTTCTGTCACACAACTCTATTGGCCATGCATCCCTTTAATCCCTCCATATATGTGTGTGTATGTGTGTACATACACTCATCTCACTATTTCATAAATAATGCATTATAAGGAATCTTCCTTATTACGCCTTAAAATATCAATTGCCTTCCTAAAGGGGGAAATTAATAATAATTACTACCTAATTAACTACACAATAATATGTTTGTTACACTAATAGAAATAAATATATGTTCGTGCCTAATAAATTCTAAGCATGCAGTTTATACGCTCTAAACTAGCGACAAATGTCAATTCTTCTAACCATAATACTAATTCTAAGCATGTAGTTTATTTTCTTGAAAACTTCTTTGAAATTTCTTCGAAATCATTGGAATTCATTTGAAGTCATTTTAAACATTTCTTATTCGAAAAATACTTTCAAATCGTATTATTATATATTTTCAAAAATCTTAAAACCAATTTCAAAATACCGAAATTCAATTTCTCAAATTTCCAATTTAAAACCCTCCAGTTATAAATCATTTTTATGTAAATCAATTTCTTATGCAATTTTCAAAATTTCAAATCCTTTTGAAACTTCAAATTCTCGTTTTTTAAAAGTTATATAATCCTTATAGAAAACATTTTCACTTTTATATATAGAATATAATCATACTTGTCAAAATAATAATTTCGATATATAAAACAATTTCCAAAATACAAACAAACATGAATTTTCAAAGGATGATTCAAGAATTGATTTCAAAACAAAGATAGAGATTCAAATTAAAGGGACTCTGAATAATAGAATTCTGATTCGAAGATAGGCTCGAACTAAGATGAGATAATTAAATTACAAAATAGAAGATGGATATACTTAAATAAATCGTAGGGGACCTGACTTCGGGAATATGATCGATGCGGAATTCTAAGGCAAATCAACATTCGATCGGTAGAGATAGAATTCAGCATAACAAGAGATAGCAGCATCTAAACCGAGGGTATAGAAATCTCCGGTGAATCAATGCCAATTGTAAAGGAGTTTCACCCCTTTACAAATCATTCAAAGATTGGCGGGATCGCCGATTTTTATAGAGATCATTCGAAGTGGAGTTATGGGATGCTCCAGAATTAAAAGAATACAAATAGGGGAAGAGAAGAATGGATTTCAGAACAAGTGGGAGCGTTCCAAAATTTAAAGGATACTGAATCAAAGAGGAAGAGAATCAAGCACAAACGAAAGTAATTCTGTAATTAAATCTACTACATATGCTAAGTTTTGCCTAAAAGCAGAGTTTTGATACCAACTGTAATGTTCTGGTATTTCGTGCCATTCGCATCCGCACATGCTGGACTTGAATTGCTCAAAATATCAGATTGTTTATTTAAATTTGGCAAAACTCAGCATATAGGAATAAAAACTAATAGATCATATATATATATATATATATATATATAACGGAAACTAATATAATCTGAAACATATTCAAACTGTATATATATAAATTTATGAACTAACCCACATAACAATATATATATATATATACATACATACATATATAACAGATCACTATATACAATAGCAGAATACGTAACCCAATATATACAAAATTTTATACACAACATAAACCCATGCATATCCAGATGACTTCAAAATATATATATATATAGACACACACACACACTCATATAAATCTATATATAACCAAACCAATTTGTATATATTGCCAAACAAATATAAATATATATGTATTACAATAATGTATACTGTTAAAACTGTAAATAAGTAGGATATAAAACAAATGAATCCTAATATAATGGTTACAAATACTATTCATATATGCTTTTAGTTTTTATTTTGAAAAACTAAAACACATATACATAAGTGTATATATAGTTATTGTATAAACCAATATGTAATATAGGGGAAGACTTACGACTATTAGAGGGAGATGAAGGCATGGTTGCAGTGCTCGGTGAGGGGATTGGAGATCTGGTGGTAGGAAGAAACAGTGGAGAGGAACTTCGGCCAGAGGATGATGGGAGTGTGGGTTCCAGGCGGAGGTGGAGGGGATGAGCAGTGGGTTGCTGAGCTCGAGGAGATTGGGTCGGCCGATGGTGGAGGAGTGGTGCGCGGGCTTAGGCCAGAGTTGGAAGGCCAGGGGTGGTGGAATTTTGGTGGGCCGTGCATGTACGGTTGTTGAAGTCTTCGGCAAATGATAGGTGAGGGAAACATAGGGGAGGTGGCAAAAAAAGTGGGAAGAGAAAATGATGGTGGCCTGTCACAACTTTGGCAATAAAAGTGACGAAATGAAAAATAAAAAGATGAAGTTATAAAGGCTAAAAGTGAACCGTTCAAAATAATTAATACCAACGTATACAAATTTATACGCTTTTATTTTCAAAATGGTTATGGGATGGCAACAGCTGAATTTTAGAAAATAATGAAATGAATGTCCATTTGTTACAACCTACGGATTATTGAATGCTTAGAGAAACCAAAAGATTTTAAAACCCTGTACCGATGCAAAATCGTTTTTCGCGGATTCCACTGCATTTCGGACTTCAAAACATAGAATTAAATATACGTAGAGATCAGCTCAACAAGACGATCAATATCATATACAGATACTAGTGGTACGATCATCCTATCAAAAGTCGATAATCGGTACCGAAAATGCTGCTAATTTGCCAGGAATAAGACAAATGGAGCAACAACAGTCCAAATTTGAAGAAACGAAAAATGACGCCTTATTTAGAAGATGATTTACAAATTTATTATATAAAAGTATTTAGGTTTGGAAAATATTTTATTACCATCAAAGTTAACTGATTTGAATTGAAATAAAATTACACAATAAAAATAAACTTCCATATTATCTGATGAAAATTTACCATTTGTTATGTTTAATAAGACGTACTTCAAATATCAATTTTCATTTCCAAATTTAATTATTTAAAATTTCACTAAAATTCCGGTTAAATATATTATTAAAACCATCAAAATTCACAGGTCGTTATAAATCCTACAGTTAATTTTTCAAATTCAAATCCTAAGTTAAATACTCATTTGAATTTTAATTCAGACTAAATTAATTTAAATTTGAAAACTTCAAATCCTCGTAACTTCTTCGTTTGAGCTCCGTTTTCAGCATATTATATATGAAAATAGATTATAATTTCTCCACAAATGCAAAGGAATAACTTCCGTGGTTATATTCCATATTTCATAAAATTTCCATTTTCAACCCTACCTAATTTAATTCAATTTACTCAATTTACTTATGGTTGATTTTATGGGACGTTACACAAAATTGATGCTTAAGGCCAAGTTTCAAATTTTAAAATTTTTGTTTTTGGTCCAAGAACCTAAAATCTATTTCAACTTTAGGTCTCATTCCAAACTTATTACAAAAATATGTCTGGTTCTAACTAGAGAAGCTGTACTTGTGCAATTTTAAAATGCGCAAACATTGATTTATACTTTTTACTTGAGCACTTAGATCATGCACAAGCACAAGTGTAAAAAAATTATGGTATTGTAATTTTAAATTGCATAAATATAAAATGATGACATAATGAAATCGAGGCATGGTTTTGTAATAAGTTTTGAATGAGGCCTAATGTTGAAATTTTTTTCTTTTTCTCGAGCCTGAAACTAAAGTATATCTTTAAGAAACTTAAAAGCTTCACATAACCCTCATAGACAAAATCATTCAAAAACAGCAAAATAAGTGGAAAAAAATCCAAGTGAAACCTTGATATTGATAAACTAAGATTCCATAAAAATGAATTTATGCCTCCTTTTCTTTCATATTTTGAAATTACTTGACTATATTACTTGGAAATAAAACTAAAAATTCACATAAAAAACATAATTAGTTGTTTTACATTTCAATTTATTTTAGATTACAATAGTTTAATGACCATTTTTAACAGTGCATATTGCTTATCAAACCGACCTTTATGGTTGTTTGTTTACTGTAGACTTGCAAAATCAAATATTGAGAATCCAAAAAAGCAAGGAAAGTGTCTCTTAAAATCTCTCCCGTGTTACTTATTTTATTCTATTCACAAATATCTTAAATCATTTTTCTAATATTTGGTCTAATATTTAAATGAAAAAATGTTTTCTTCTCAAAAGCTTTTGGCTTTTCACAAACTTTGAATTCTCGAACTTATAGGTTTGAATTCAATATTTCGATTCAAAATTTTAGTTTTAAATTTATAAACTTTTGAATTCAAAATTCATGTTTTAAAATGCAAAGTTATAATTTAGATTTTCTAATTCATAGAAAAAAATTCAAAATTCTATATTTAATCCTTTAAATTAAAATCTTCAATCTTCAATTTCAAACCTCGAACTTTTAAATTTCGAATTCCAAATTCAAAATTTTAAAAGAATGAAAATAAAAAAAAAATCAAATTTCAAATTCTAAAATAAAATTTCTCGCAAGTTCAATTCTACATGCATTTTTTTTAAGAAATGTTTGCCAGTTGAACTTTTTTCTTCCGAAAAATATGAAAAATATATTAGATTTTCAAATATGAATTTGAAAGTATGAATTTTCAAATTCAGTTTCAAATTTGAACTTTGTTTATAAAAGTTAAAAATTCATATAACTATATTTTCAACTTCAAGTTTCAAATTTGAAGTTTGAAAATTGATTTTCAAGTTTTGTAGTTTCAAATTCAATTCTTTGAGTTTGAATTTTCTAATTTAAATTTCAAATTTGCATTTCAATATCTTAGTTTAAATTTTATGGATTTAGATTTTTAAAATTCAAGTTCAGTTCCTAAATTTAAAATAAATTCAGCATATTATCATTTGATGTTCAGTTAAATTTAATGAAAAATTGCAAAATATTCTTTTTCAAAATTATGCAACCAAACAGTCAGTTTCTTCATTGTTATACGTTCGTATTGGCTCAAATAATTAAATATAGGGGCATTTAGCACTACCCTTACTCTTAATAAATTGAGGTAGCTATTTATATAGGATCTAACATGCTCTATTTTCAAGGAAAAAATTGAAGTTAAATTTGTGCGTACCACCGTTTCTTTAAATGTGGAATAAAGTTTTGTCTGATGACATTATGACATTTGTGTGTATCACGTTTAATAATTTTTATATCAAAATAAACTAATATATGTTCCAATTAAATTACATGTGGATTTACATATGTAATGTTTAATATACCATTTTAAATTTATGGAAATATGTTTAGGTTAATTCTTTTTAGTTGAATATATTGCCTTAATTTTGATGCATAACACAAAAAAGTTGAGTTTCAATTGCTTTCTACTACAATTATTGAGTAAGAGTGGTATTTTAATTTAAGCTGAACACTCATTTTAATGTCTTCGAGACTGAACATAAAACCTTTAAAATCTCTGTTTAAATGTCTTCTCACTTAATATTTGAGTTAGTGATCCCTGGCCTGGTTTTGATTTTATCAAAATTTTGTGTTCTTCATTTCATTCTTTTGCTCTTATCATCTTTTCCTGTTGGATATCCAGAATGTTTGATTAACACTGTAATAATCTTCAAACTGTTTATTGATATTTTAGAACAAGTATATGGTACTATGTGTGCAGAAATAACTTAACATCAGACGATTAGAATCCAAAAGATGCACAAAATATTAACGTAATGCATGAATGTGTTAGAGTTGTTTTAGTTGTTGGAGAAATTAATTTTACGTAAGCTGATATTTATGTTACTACTGTAAAAAAATAAACTATTATAACCGTAAAATAAACTGTAGTTGCAATTATCAAACTTAAACAATATGGAGACTGAATATTTCACTGGCGACTGATACACCTTCGATTCTGTCCTCCGCTTCTCCCCTCTCTTGTTCCCTTTGATCAAGTTTACTCTGTTTCCTCTCCTTTCATGCCTCACAACATATTAAAGCTTTCTATTCAAAAGGAGCTTTCTTCGACTAGATATGGTTGCGTCTTCAACAGTGCCGCTTCTATTCCGACAATGCTTAGTCTTTCTCCTTCATCATTCACTGTGTCTTCCGATAACTCCTACTTTGAAATACCCCATTGTTATTGAAAGTTTTTCACCTAATTCTTGATCTAAAAATACAAATCCTATTCATGAAATTGCTTCCTTGATAACTTTGATTCAATTTTACCCATGTTTCTAGGCTGCATAATATAGCTGGTGGGACTAAAACGCTGTCTCACCTCTACTAGCCGCTGCTTTTCTTGGTGGTCATGGGTTATGGCATGAGACTAGTGTTTGTGAGAATGTATCTAGTACGTTCATTATTGATGTTAACGTGGTTAAGGTGACAAATACTCTACATATAAGTTACCTACTACTATGCTTGAATTTCCTAAACTTTCCTGGATTGCTTCTCAGGTAGTTCCTCCTCCTATGTAAAAAAAGGGTCCTTCTTGTTCTCATCCTTGACTAAAAATGCAGGAGCCCCGCACTTTTGAAACTGATGAAATGGATGGGGTGATGGCACCTCCTGGTGGGTTCTGCAAGTGGCTATTGATTTTTGATCGGATTACTTGGTTGGTTTTTTCTTCATTCTAACCTGTCATACTATGTAGTTTGTGAACATTGTCATATTAATTGGAAATTTAAGGGCGGCCTAAATTTTAGTATGATGATTCTATTTTTTATTTCAAGTTCACGTCCGTCCATCATTATTAGTAAGCCATTCATTTTTGGAGTCCAACGGTTAATGCTGAAAGGGATCAAATTTGACTATTCCTGTATGGGTTCATTTCATCCATATCCTTTTTTCCACTCATTCTACTATGGGAACTGCTCTCTCATGAATCTTTATAACCATCACTACACCTGGAAAGGGAGATCCCTAAAATGAAAAATTGTTATGTGACTCATCATATGCACCCACTATTCACCTCATGATCGTAGTGGCAAAATGTCTCTTATCATACTACACTGGCGTCCATATGTACCATGTCATGCTAAACCTATGTGTACAAGGACTCCCATTAGTACCAAGCTCCTTTCTACTCTATAGCCACTTATTGTGTTGTGTCGGGCCTGTTCGTCCTTAGAAATCCTAAGTTAGGACCGGAATCACTCGCTTAGTGTCTCCATCAGTGTTGCGCATCCACTATGGAACGCCCCCTAAGTATATGTGAAATACATCGCCCTAGTCAACTCTTAACTCTTATTTGGTATTTAACCATTACCCAAACCACGATGACCTATTGTCCTTTGATAGGAAACTAAATTCCCTATAGTCTCTAGCATGTGTACATAGCCTAAAATAAGCTCAAACAATCAATTCTCCATTTATATAATTTTTTACAAAATATTATAATTTATAATCTTTAACATGGGCCTTAGGCCGAGGTTCATTCTCACATTTTACGTTGCAAATAGTCAACCATTGTTCCCCTCCAGTCGACCGCTAGGGTTTTACGGTCGACTGTTTGCATATTAAAATTAAGGTTTTCTACAATTTGATTATTGTAAATTGTTCATTATCGTTTAACTTATGTCGTTTGCAGTTATTAGAAGCTATTAGCAAACCCTAATTACTAGGCAACCTGTCTATATGTCAATTTGCAATTTGATTTGATGCTTACGGATTTAGTGTTTGCAAATTCAATTATAAAAGAGGTGTATAAGCTTAACTGTAATTCAGGTCGTTAAAGTGTACTGGATATTTCTATTCTAACATATAAATTTCAATTCAGGGTTTTGTATGTTTCAATTTTGGTTTCTAGCACCCTAAATCAATTAAAATATTTTGAATCTAACTGTAATAATTATCTTACAATAATTGTTCCCGCTTACCTCAAACCTAAGCTCTTCCTATTTTGTTTACCTGAGAATTGCCTCTTTGTATGTTAGCACGGGGTGCTCCTTCTAGATCTGATTGCTTCTCCTTCTAGATCCAATTGCTTGTGTTCTTCTAGTTTGATTTTATTTTGATTTTTAATAAGATTTGGGGTTAGAGGAGAGGTCCGATTTTGGTAGAGTTTTGCTGTAGTAAAGTGTTACGTAGATTTTAGGGTTAGGTTAGACTAGAATTTATAAGGGTTTGAAAATAATTTAGGCCCTTAAATTAAGGTTATGGAATATTTATTGTTATCTTATACACTCATCAACTTCTTGGCCACAAAGGAACAATCAGAGTTTTCAAACAATGCTCCATTTTTCTGCATTTTTACTCCCAAGGTCGACCTAAGATGACCCATGGTCGACCAATACCGACCGACCATCACATCCCTAGGGTCGACTTATGGATGTTAATTATTTTTTCGTTTTCTATTTCGTTTATTTCATTCCTTATCTTCCGATGCCCATAACTTTCCCATACAACCTCCTATTTCGAAGCATTGTATATGAAAATCGTCTATAAAATCACTACAAAAGCAATGGTGTAGGTTTCGCAGCCAAATTCAGACGTTTTTGAAAATTTTCTTTCTTGTCCTTGTTTTAATTAAATTTACTTTTCTTATTAAATTTCCATTTAAATTCTTTAAATCTTCTATTAAATTTTCGGGGTGTTACTAGTGAACTACTCCAATACTTCGTAGAAAAAGGCAAGTCTCGCATTAGACAAATCATGATGATACCGACATGATTTGTAGAGGCAGTTTTGATAATGAAGCTTGGAAACTATAATCCCCCTTAAAATCAACCCTAATTAGATAAGTAAATTAAGAGAAATTCAATTAATTATGGCAGGTATAAAAAAGAAAATTTCATAAAATTTGGAATTTGACCATGAAAATTAGGTCGTCACGATCGTGGAAATTTTTTGATCAATATACATATATAATATGCTAAAAACGAAGCACAGATGAAAAGGTAATATGCTAAATCAATTAAAATATTTTGAATCTAACTGTAATAATTATCTTACAATAATTGTTCCCGCTTACCTCAAACCTAAGCTCTTCCTATTTTCTTTACCTGAGAATTGCCACTTTGTATGTTAGCACGGCTTGCTCCTTCTAGATCTGATTGCTTCTCCTTCTAGATCCAATTGATTGTGTTCTTCTAGTTTGATTTTATTTTGATTTTAATAAGATTTGGGGTTAGAGGAGAGGTTCGATTTTGGTAGAGTTTTGCTGTAGTAAAGTGTTACGTAGATTTTAGGGTTAGGTTAGACTAGAATTTATAGGGGTTTGAAAATAATTTAGGCCCTTAAATTAAGGTTATGGAATATTTATTGTTATCTTATACACTCATCAACTTCTTGGCCACAAAGGAACAATCAGAGTTTTCAAACAATGCTCCATTTTTCTGCATTTTTACTCCCAAGGTCGACCTAAGATGACCCATGGTCGACCAATACCGACCGACCATCACATCCCTAGGGTCGACTTATGGATGTTAATTATTTTTTCGTTTTCTATTTCGTTTATTTCATTCCTTATCTTCCGATGCCCATAACTTTCCCATACAACCTCCTATTTCGAAGCATTGTATATGAAAATCGTCTATAAAATCACTACAAAAGCAATGGTGTAGGTTTCGCAGCCAAATTCAGACGTTTTTGAAAATTTTCTTTCTTGTCCTTGTTTTAATTAAATTTACTTTTCTTATTAAATTTCCATTTAAATTCTTTAAATCTTCTATTAAATTTTCGGGGTGTTACTAGTGAACTACTCCAATACTTCGTAGAAAAAGGCAAGTCTTGCATTAGACAAATCATGATGATACCGACATGATTTGTAGAGGCAGTTTTGGTAATGAAGCTTGGAAACTATAATCCCCCTTAAAATCAACCCTAATTAGATAAGTAAATTAAGAGAAATTCAATTAATTATGGCAGGTATAAAAAAGAAAATTTCATAAAATTTGGAATTTGACCACGAAAATTATGTCGTCACGATCGTGGCAAAATTTTGATCAATATACATATATAATATGCTAAAAACGGAGCTCAGATGAAAAGGTAATATGCTAAATCAATTAAAATATTTTGAATCTAACTGTAATAATTATCTTACAATAATTGTTCCCGCTTACCTCAAACCTAAGCTCTTCCTATTTTCTTTACCTGAGAATTGCCACTTTGTATGTTAGCACGGCTTGCTCCTTCTAGATCTGATTGCTTCTCCTTCTAGATCCAATTGATTGTGTTCTTCTAGTTTGATTTTATTTTGATTTTTAATAAGATTTGGGGTTAGAGGAGAGGTTCGATTTTGGTAGAGTTTTGCTGTAGTAAAGTGTTACGTAGATTTTAGGGTTAGGTTAGACTAGAATTTATAGGGGTTTGAAAATAATTTAGGCCCTTAAATTAAGGTTATGGAATATTTATTGTTATCTTATACACTCATCAACTTCTTGGCCACAAAGGAACAATCAGAGTTTTCAAACAATGCTCCATTTTTCTGCATTTTTACTCCTAAGGTCGACCTAAGATGACCCATGGTCGACCAATACCGACCGACCATCACATCTCTAAGGTCGACTTATGGATGTTAATTATTTTTTCGTTTTCTATTTCGTTTATTTCATTCCTTATCTTCCGATGCCCATAACTTTCCCATACAACCTCCTATTTCGAAGCATTGTATATGAAAATCGTCTATAAAATCACTACAAAAGCAATGGTGTAGGTTTCGCAGCCAAATTCAGACGTTTTTGAAAATTTTCTTTCTTGTCCTTGTTTTAATTAAATTTACTTTTCTTATTAAATTTCCATTTAAATTCTTTAAATCTTCTATTAAATTTTCGGGGTGTTACTAGTGAACTACTCCAATACTTCGTAGAAAAAGGCAAGTCTCGCATTAGACAAATAATGATGATACTGACATGATTTGTAGAGGCAGTTTTGATAATGAAGCTTGGAAACTATAATCCCCCTTAAAATCAACCCTAATTAGATAAGTAAATTAAGAGAAATTCAATTAATTATGGCAGGTATAAAAAAGAAAATTTCATAAAATTTGAAATTTGACCACGAAAATTATGTCGTCACGATCGTGGCAAATTTTTGATCAATATACATATATAATATGCTAAAACGGAGCTCAGATGAAAGGGTAATATGCTAAATCAATTAAAATATTTTGAATCTAACTGTAATAATTATCTTACAATAATTGTTCCCACTTACCTCAAACCTAAGCTCTTCCTATTTTCTTTACCTGAGAATTGCCTCTTTGTATGTTAGCACGGCTTGCTCCTTCTAGATCCGATTGCTTCTCCTTCTAGATCCAATTGCTTGTGTTTTTCTAGTTTGATTTTATTTTGATTTTTAATAAGATTTGGGGTTAGAGGAGAGGTTCGATTTTGGTAGAGTTTTGCTGTAGTAAAGTGTTACGTAGATTTTAGGGTTAGATTAGACTAGAATTTATAGGGGTTTGAAAATAATTTAGGCCCTTAAATTAAGGTTATGAAATATTTATTGTTATCTTATACACTCATCAACTCCTTGGCCACAAAGGAACAATCAGAGTTTTCAAACAATGCTCCATTTTTTTGCATTTTTACTCCCAAGGTCGACCTAAGATGACCCATGGTCGACCAATACCGACCGACCATCACATCCCTAGGGTCGACTTATGGATGTTAATTATTTTTTCGTTTTCTATTTCGTTTATTTCATTCCTTATCTTCCGATGCCCATAACTTTCCCATACAACCTCCTATTTCGAAGCATTGTATATGAAAATCGTCTATAAAATCACTACAAAAGCAATGGTGTAGGTTTCGCAGCCAAATTCAGACGTTTTTGAAAATTTTCTTTCTTGTCCTTGTTTTAATTAAATTTACCTTTCTTATTAAGTTTCCATTTAAATTCTTTAAATCTTCTATTAAATTTTCGGGGTGTTACTAGTGAACTACTCCAATACTTCGTAGAAAAAGGCAAGTCTCGCATTAGACAAATCATGATGATACCGACATGATTTGTGGAGGCAGTTTTGATAATGAAGCTTGGAAACTATAATCCCCCTTAAAATCAACCCTAATTAGATAAGTAAATTAAGAGAAATTCAATTAATTATGGCAGGTATAAAAAAGAAAATTTCATAAAATTTGGAATTTGACCACGAAAATTATGTCGTCACGATCGTGGCAAAATTTTGATCAATATACATATATAATATGCTAAAAATGGAGCTCAGATGAAAAGGTAATATGCTAAATCAATTAAAATATTTTGAATCTAACTGTAATAATTATCTTACAATAATTGTTCCCGCTTACCTCAAACCTAAGCTCTTCCTATTTTCTTTACCTGGGAATTGCCTCTTTGTATGTTAGCACGGCTTGCTCCTTCTAGATCTGATTGCTTCTCCTTCTAGATCCAATTGCTTGTGTTCTTCTAGTTTGATTTTATTTTGATTTTTAATAAGATTTGGGGTTAGAGGAGAGGTTCGATTTTGGTAGAGTTTTGCTGTAGTAAAGTGTTACGTAGATTTTAGGGTTAGGTTAGACTAGAATTTATAAGGGTTTGAAAATAATTTAGGCCCTTAAATTAAGGTTATGGAATATTTATTGTTATCTTATACACTCATCAACTTCTTGGCCACAAAGGAACAATCAGAGTTTTCAAACAATGCTCCATTTTTCTGCATTTTTACTCCCAAGGTCGACCTAAGATGACCCATGGTCGACCAATACCGACCGACCATCACATCCCTAGGGTCGACTTGTGGATGTTAATTATTTTTTCGTTTTCTATTTCGTTTATTTCATTCCTTATCTTCCGATGCCCATAACTTTCCCATACAACCTCCTATTTCGAAGCATTGTATATGAAAATCGTCTATAAAATCACTACAAAAGCAATGGTGTAGGTTTCGCAGCCAAATTCAGATGTTTTTGAAAATTTTCTTTCTTGTCCTTGTTTTAATTAAATTTACTTTTCTTATTAAGTTTCCATTTAAATTCTTTAAATCTTCTATTAAATTTTTGGGGTGTTACTAGTGAACTACTCCAATACTTCGTAGAAAAGGCAAGTCTCGCATTAGACAAATCATGATGATACCGACATGATTTGTAGAGGCAGTTTTGATAATGAAGCTTGGAAACTATAATCTCCCTTAAAATCAACCCTAATTAGATAAGTAAATTAAGAGAAATTCAATTAATTATGGCAGGTATAAAAAAGAAAATTTCATAAAATTTGGAATTTGACCACGAAAATTATGTCATCACGATCGTGGCAAAATTTTGATCAATATACATATATAATATGCTAAAAACGGAGCTCAGATGAAAAGGTAATATGCTAAATCAATTAAAATATTTTGAATCTAACTGTTATAATTATCTTACAATAATTGTTCCCGCTTACCTCAAACCTAAGCTCTTCCTATTTTCTTTACCTGAGAATTGCCTCTTTGTATGTTAGCACGGCTTGCTCCTTCTAGATCTGATTGCTTCTCCTTCTAGATCCAATTGCTTGTGTTCCTCTAGTTTGATTTTATTTTGATTTTTAATAAGATTTGGGGTTAGAGGAGAGTTTCGATTTTGGTAGAGTTTTGCTGTAGTAAAGTGTTACGTAGATTTTAGGGTTAGGTTAGACTAGAATTTATAGGGGTTTGAAAATAATTTAGGCCCTTAAATTAAGGTTATGGAATATTTATTGTTATCTTATACACTCATCAACTTCTTGGCCACAAAGGAACAATCAGAGTTTTCAAACAATGCTCCATTTTTCTGCATTTTTACTCCCAAGGTCGACCTAAGATGACCCATGGTCGACCAATACCGACCGACCATCACATCCCTAGGGTCGACTTATGGATGTTAATTATTTTTTCGTTTTCTATTTCGTTTATTTCATTCCTTATCTTCCGATGACCATAACTTTCCCATACAACCTCCTATTTCGAAGCATTGTATATGAAAATCGTCCATAAAATCACTACAAAAGCAATGGTGTAGGTTTCGCAGCCAAATTCAGACGTTTTTGAAAATTTTCTTTCTTGTCCTTGTTTTAATTAAATTTACTTTTCTTATTAAGTTTCCATTTAAATTCTTTAAATCTTCTATTAAATTTTCGGGGTGTTACTAGTGAACTACTCCAATACTTCGTAGAAAAAGGCAAGTCTCGCATTAGACAAATCATGATGATACCGACATGATTTGTAGAGGCAGTTTTGATAATGAAGCTTGGAAACTATAATCCACCTTAAAATCAACCCTAATTAGATAAGTAAATTAAGAGAAATTCAATTAATTATGGCAGGTATAAAAAAGAAAATTTCATAATATTTGGAATTTGACCACGAAAATTATGTCGTCACGATCGTGGCAAAATTTTGATCAATATACATATATAATATGCTAAAAACGGAGCTCGGATGAAAAGGTAATATGCTAAATCAATTAAAATATTTTGAATCTAACTGTAATAATTATCTTACAATAATTGTTCCCGCTTACCTCAAACCTAAGCTCTTCCTATTTTCTTTACCTGAGAATTGCCTCTTTGTATGTTAGCACGGCTTGCTCCTTCTAGATCCGATTGCTTCTCCTTCTAGATCCAATTGCTTGTGTTCTTCTAGTTTGATTTTATTTTGATTTTTAATAAGATTTGGGGTTAGAGGAGAGGTTCGATTTTGGTAGAGTTTTGCTGTAGTAAAGTGTTACGTAGATTTTAGGGTTAGGTTAGACTAGAATTTATAGGGGTTTGAAAATAATTTAGGCCCTTAAATTAAGGTTATGGAATATTTATTGTTATCTTATACACTCATCAACTTCTTGGCCACAAAGGAACAATCAGAGTTTTCAAACAATGCTTCATTTTTCTGCATTTTTACTCCCAAGGTCGACCTAAGATGACGCATGGTCGACCAATACCGACCGACCATCACATCCCTAGGGTCGACTTATGGATGTTAATTATTTTTTCGTTTTCTATTTCGTTTATTTCATTCCTTATCTTCTGATGCCCATAACTTTCCCATACAACCTCCTATTTCGAAGCATTGTATATGAAAATCGTCTATAAAATCACTACAAAAGCAATGGTGTAGGTTTCGCAGCCAAATTCAGACGTTTTTGAAAATTTTCTTTCTTGTCCTTGTTTTAATTAAATTTACTTTTCTTATTAAATTTCCATTTAAATTCTTTAAATCTTCTATTAAATTTTCGGGGTGTTACTAGTGAACTACTCCAATATTTCGTAGAAAAAGGCAAGTCTCGCATTAGACAAATCATGATGATACCGACATGATTTGTAGAGGCAGTTTTGATAATGAAGCTTGGAAACTATAATCCCCCTTAAAATCAACCCTAATTAGATAAGTAAATTAAGATAAATTCAATTAATTATGGCAGGTATAAAAAAGAAAATTTCATAAAATTTGGAATTTGACTACGAAAATTATGTCGTCACGATATTGGCAAAATTTTGATCAATATACATATATAATATGCTAAAAACGGAGCTCAGATGAAAAGGTTATGGGCGTTTGAATTTTTTAGATTTAAATTAGTTTAGTTCTGGTTCAAATTTAAATAAAATAATTAATTCTCTAATTTGAAATTTTAAAATTAATTGTGATTAGACTTAGAGGTTAAGTAGACGTTAAAGTTAACAATTAAGGTTAAGGGTAATTTGAATATTAAATAAACTACGATTCAAAAATTTGATAATCTTCCCAATATATGGGGAAGAGGTCAGCTTCCTAACCTCCAGAGGTGGACATCTATGGGTTGATCGCTTGAAAGGAAGAGGTCGACCGCTTCCTATATGGAGGCTTGGGTTCGATTGCTTTACACGCTCTAGATTTATCCATTTTCAACCTAGTTACATCTTCCATTCTGGTGTGTTTTGAACATAACATATAAGATCTTAGACCCCTCGGTTTCATTCATAAATATTTTGAGTACATCAGTGAAGCTCTATCCATTAATCTTTTCCTAGATTCAAAAAACTTCATTAAGATTTCAGATAAGAAATCCTAATCTATCTTTGTTTATTATTTAATTTCTAAACCTCTTCTCATCCAACCTTTCTCAATCTAATACACACACACACACAACACCCTTGTTGTATGCATATATATATATATATAAAGATCTGAAGGAGATTATAATGGGCATTTCAAATCCAACAAGAAGCAAAGCTAAGGGCCAACTATGAGTGGAAACCTTAGTATTTTTATTCTAGTGATTAATTAGTATATATCTATGGAATTGAATATGCCTTAGGGATATTGGGTTGCGAAAAAAATAGATAAAATCCCCCAAAATTCCTTTTATTTACAAATATCAATTCTAGATGGAGATTTTCAATTATTTATGTTAATTTGATAGAATTCATATTGTTTCTGCAATTTCTGATAATTTTATTGTTTATCCTACTTATCCTCCTTCTTTGATTAATACAACGAGTTTTCAATAATAAAATATGGGTTTAGAGTATGAATTCTATTCATAGTTTACACCAATTATTCCATACAAATTCCTTGTTTATCTCTTTAAAAAGAAGAGTTGAGTAGAATATGAAATTATAATTGCAATTTCTATTGTTTAGGATATTCCATTTAAATGATGTAAGAAATTAGGTTTCTATTTCTCTTTACAAGTTTATTTATTGCAGTTTTGGTTATGGATATTTCATCCTTATTATGAATATTAGAATCCATTGTTATGGATATCGAAATCATGGAAGTTTGAAGGGAAAGGAATTGTATTAGTACTATGCTTAAAAGAATTGACATTTAACACTAGTTTATAGTGTATAAACTGCATGCTTAGAATTTAGTAGGCACGAATATATATTATTTCTATTAGCCTAATAAATGTATAATTATGGCTTATAACTGCACAGTTAATTAGGTAGTAATTGTCAGTAATTTCCCTCTTTAATAAGGTAATTGATATTTTAAAGCATAATAAGGAAGAATTTTTATAAAGGCTTATGTATAAAATGGTGGGGTGGGTATTATATATGTAGAATATTTAAATTATGGTTAAGTCATAGGGATGCGAGGTTAGTAGAGTTGCATGATAGAAGTCAGCCCTTCACATTGAGGCTACTAGCAGTAATGTATACTTCCTATTGGTGTGAGATATCTCCTATGACAAATATTTGTGATGATGGAATGTTGATCTCAAGTTCTACAGGGTAAATCTGCCTAGCTAATATGGCTACCAATTCCTACAAACTGTTGGACTAATGTAAGACGTCATTTTAATTATGGGCCATAATACGAAGGGCGCCCTACTTTGGGGTCTTGAGGTATTAAGTGGTTGTTTGAGGGCCTTACTTTTTTCTCCAAATAAAGTATTAAATGGCCAAAGGGATGAATATTAAGCACGATATGTGGTTTCTCGACAGGGGTTCGCTTCGGGATATGGTATTAAGTGATTGATTTAGGATCCGCCTTTTCATAAAGAAGTATTAAGTGGCTTAAGAGATTCCATACAATGTCATCTAGATAGTCACCTTTGAGGGGTCTGCCTTAGGAATAGGTATTAAAGATGGGGTTTGCCTCGTTTGAGGTCTTTAATGAGCAGAGTCTTCCTATTTTCCAATAAAAGGTATTAAGTGGCTTGGATACTATAGATATTTATGACGTTGGATTTGGGTAATAGGATTTAGAAACCTGCTTCAGGAATGGAAGGTATTAAATGGTTGACTATGGACCCGCTTATAAGAACTATTAAATGGTTTTAGGTATGTTGGACATATTCTTATTTTGAAATATACTGCACAAGTACTAAAATGGTAAGAGTTGAGGTTTTTATTCATTAGACATTTTTTGTTCTGACTCCATATTTATTACATATAGGTTGAGGACGGAACAATGATGGTGATGATGCTTGAAGATGAAGGACATATTCTTATGTTTACCCATGTATTTGGACAAATGATGTAACAGACCTTATGTGGTAGTTTTTTGATGTTTTGTATTATGTTGTTTCAAATGGTTTGAAATAAATGGGTACAATTTGATATTATACTTTATGCCATTTGCTATGGATTTTGAAAGAATAGTTATTGCTTTATACTGTTACTCTTATATATTTCTAACCAATAGCCAACCTTAGAATGGATCTAAGTTTCGATGGGTCTTTTCTAGGTTGAAATTTAGGCCTATTTCGAGGTAGGTTATTATTGGTATCAAATCTTAGGTTACTCGATCAACGAGAAAAAGTATACGTATGAGTATCCTATTTGTTATTTTTTGAAATAATTTTTAAAAACCTTACTACAAAATATATACACGCACTTACTTTGAATTTAGGCTTAATTCTATAAATTCCGACTGTAGAAATAGTTGATATTATATTCTGAAAGGGTGGGTGAAGTAACTATGAGTTGGAAAAATAAATAGAGTTGAATTTATAGTTCTTTGTTGGGCCTAGACTTACTTATCATTATAAACCCAATAAGCATGTTAAAATAATAGGGATAGGAATCGTAGAAGGAAAGGATGTAACTCCAAAATTTAACATGTAATGAATGAGCATTAAGTGGGGAGTTACAAGAAATTAAATAGATTTATGAGACATTAGAAAGATAAGCAATAAGTTAAATAGGTAAAGTTGAATAAGCAAATAAATGTCTTTAAGGAACGTCTGTTAACATAATACCTATTTAATACGGACGAAGTGACATCTAGAAGAGTAGTAAATATTTATGTTAGGCAATAGTCAAATATTATAAAGCATGGTATTTATACAGAAGTTAGGGATATAGAGGTGAAACAAACTTCCGTAAGAAGGTGTACATTAATCACCACAAGAGGATAACTAGATTTTAAGATGATTGAGTAAGGAGTACAAAGGAAAGAATAATCAAAGCCCATTTTTTTAAATTCCCATCCATTGAGAAAAAAAGTGCAAAAATATTTTTGAAAACTCGTTGAAAGTTTTGAATGAGCTTTTTCAAAAGAGTATTAAGTGAAAATCTTATGCATTGTAAGTTGGAAATTTTTGATAGAAAGTGATTTTTGACAACTTTGGAAATATACTACGATTTGTAAAAAGTTTAGAAAGAAGTGGTGAACTATTTTAAAACAAAATGATCGATGATTTTTAATTACTTGAAAAGTTGAAATAAAAAGAGAAAGGTTCTCTTTGTTAACTTTTCAAATTAAAATTTGTTGAACTAAAAGTTTTCAAATTTTGGATTTTTTGCTTTTGGGTTCTACTATTTTAGTGAATTCTTCTACTTTATGAATTTTTAAGTTGTTATTTCGAAAAGGGCAAGGAAATTTAGAGATTATAATTTATAAATAGTTGAGTTAGAAATTTCTAACTTAAAAGTATTTTGCATTCTTAAAATTATTGGGCCAAAACTTTTTGGTCCAAAGATTTTGAATAAGAGATCTTTCTTTTGGAAATTGCATGATTTTTCCTATGTTATAAATTTAGAGTCCTTAAATTTCTTTTGAAATGGTGTAAAGGCACTTGATCAACATAGGATAGAAAGGATAGAAGGATAAGAATGTCCGATAGGGTAGATAGAAGGAACATTCCCATATAAGGAAATGCGGAAAATGAAAGCTGGATTTAGGTAGTGATAGAATTAAGAATTTTAATCCAGTAATAAATGATATAAAGAGGAACGATTGGAATAAGATGAGAGTTATCTTTGTCTACCCCATTTCTCCATTGTTTAAAGCTATATTTAAGGTGTTTTTGGCAATTTAAATGATGGACATTAATAAAAGAGTTAGATATTTCTAGAAAAG
This sequence comes from Allium cepa, assembly GCA_030765085.1. Lineage (NCBI taxonomy): Eukaryota > Viridiplantae > Streptophyta > Magnoliopsida > Asparagales > Amaryllidaceae > Allium > Allium cepa. The sequence continues at coordinate 244,429,939 of CM060944.1, forward strand.
CAATTATGTAAAGATGAGAATTTTATATATGCATTTTTTCTAATTCAAATTCAGAACTTGTTTGAATAATAATATTACTGGGATTGATAAGAAAAGGATTGCAAGGGGTATTAAGAGTTTTGAGCAAAGTTACAAAAAGTATTTTATCAAATAACAGTGTATTTTGGATAATAAGGCAATCAATATTTATCTATATTTTAGATATAGATGGTATTTTGGAAATGATAATTCATGTAAATAGAAAATTCTTTGAAATGATAAAGGTCCACTTTATTATTTTAGAATGATAATTGAGTTTTGAATGTTTTGTATTGAAGATCCTATTTTAAAAAGGAGTAAATCTTGATTATAGTAATTCACTAAAAAGAGAAGTTTTCCATAGTTGCTTTTTGAAAACCAAGCAGTCTTTGAATTCTATGAGTTGAAAGCCTAACTTTTAAAGAGATAAATCTTTGATGAAGGAAGTTTTAAAAAGAGAAATTGTTTTGCTCCAATTTGGAATTAAGAAATTTTGAATTCTTGGTAAAGGTTCCTAAGTTCGTATTTTCAAAAATGGAGATTTTGAGTTTAGTACTTTATGTTTGTAAAATTTTAAGTTTTATAAGAAATGAGGTAACTAATGGTGATTTTGAATTTGATGAAAATAGTTATTGAAACTATTTTGCATGATTACTAAAATTCTAGTTTTATAAAGAATAGTTTTTACGGGTCACAGCATAGGTTGGAAAGACTAAGTTTTTGGGATATGGATAAAATAGAAATAGAATGTACAATCTAATATGGAGATTTGAAATCAACCCCCTCTATTTGAAGAAGTTGGTAAGTGTAAAGATACTCCAGATCTATAGTTGGATTATAAATTAGGTTGCCTGTGGAATATGAATTTCTATATTTTAGTTTTGGAGCAATTTCCATGTAATTTCCATAAATTATCCAATTTCGAAATACGTATAAAAGTGCATTGTTTGAAGTAAAAAGGAATAAATTAAAAAGGAAAGAGATGTGTAAGAAATGGATATTCTTTTTCATAGTTTATGCTGTCTATTTCAATAAAAAGAAAAGAAACAATTCCTTGTAATTTCTTATGGTTAATTTATGAGAAATTATGACGGTAATCTGTTTGGAAGGATAGCTTCGATAAATCAAAATATGGAAACGAGTATTCTAGTTATAGAAATTAGTAGGTAGAAATATATACGCGTACAATCGTGCCTAACAATTGGAATATATATATAGGATAGATTACGAATATATGTGTATTGGTTAGGAATTAGGATTTATGGACATTGATTACAAATTTGACAAGCAATAAATTTATAATTAATGAGAGGAAAAAGGAATTAAATGGGAACTGATTAAGGAAATTTGATATGGCATTTATGGAACAAATTTAAGTGATGATCTTATTTTGGAAACCTAAAGAAGGTTAAAGGGATTAAAGAATGATTAATTGTAAATGCTCCAATTTTGACAGTAATGATAGCATACTATGGATATTAATTGAAGCATTGGATGGACCACATTTATAGAAACCGAAAGAGGAAATTAAGGAAATGGGCAACATTGAATGGAATATTAGAAATACCCATCTTTATTTAGTAAGGAGTATTTGGTTCTCAACACCATTTATATCGATCGATAGTAAATGATAGCTTGTAGCAAAATTTTCTTTTAGTGTTCTTGGGTTATAATCGCTAGTTGTCTTCCTTAGTTATTTTTAAAGTTTATGATGTGATATAAGATGTCTCCCTATTTTATTCCTATGTTGACTTTTTGAATGGGATTTAAACCACTTGATATATATATATATATATATATATATATATATGTTAGGAGTCAAAGTAAATAGGGAAATTTTACAGGGATGCTCAACTAGCGGTAAACCATATTTAAGACCGGAAGTTATTGAGGAAATTAGGTTAGCAGCCTAAAATGAATAAATGTTTTAAACTTTAGAAGTTTGGAAATTTTTTAGCTCATAGACTGTCATAATTCAAGGAAAAGACTATGGATAGGAATGTGAAGAGAATTTCCTATTGATCAAGGATGAAGAAGAAGAAAGTGGCAGAATTTTCTACTAGAAGCAAGAAACTGTAGCCTCTCCAACACAGCTTTATGGAATTGTTGTTTGCATTATTAGTGATAGAGACCCTTAGTTTGCTAAAAAAAATTGGAGGAGTATGTCGGTACTTTAGGAACTAGCTTTAGGAACTTCGTTAAATCTGAGCAACGCCTATCAATTTAAGACCAATGAACAAAATAAAGGAATGGATGGGAACTTGGAGGATTTGTTGAGAGCTTGCATCTTGGACTTTGAAGGACGTTAGGAGCAGTGCTTACCCTTAGTAGAATTCGCGTATAGTAGTTATTACCAATAGATGATTGGTATACCACACTTGAAGCAATTTTTGGGAGGCCATACAAATCATCAAAGTGTGGGTGGGAAACCACTAAAAAGTCTACTCGGACCAGATTTAGATTGCAAGACTTTGAAAAGTTATAGTTGATTAAGAAATGTGTGAAGGCCATAAGATTTAAATAATTGAAAAAGTCGGCAGCAGATTTATTAGGCCTTCTCAAATATTGGGGAAAAATAAGAAAACCTGTAAGTTGGCTGGAGTCCATGACGTTTTTCACATTTTTCATTTGAGGAAATATCGTCATAGCATAGCAATTGTGATAGAGCCTGATTGGTTGGGGGATTTAGAGACGAGCCAATGGCATCATGTGCCATTACATGCATTATCGAGCACGGAATTAGGATGCTCCGCGATAAAGAAACTAGATTGGTCTGAGTACGATGGGGAGAAAACCTGATCGAAGGCATGATAAATTCTCATCCCAAACATTTCTCTCGTAAATTTTCTCTCCAAAATTAGGATTTTGATTGCATCATGGTTGCTTGATTAGATGGTAGAAAATGGTTGCCACATGTTTTCATCATTACTTTACACTCATATAGCAGTTTTATGCATGTTTAGGGTATTTGTATACATATTTGCAATGCATGATCACATACACATGTTAGGATTGAGCTCATTCATATTATGTTTGTAGTGCATAATTACATTGCACTTTGCTTGAGTAGATGGTTGTATAGATAACATGGTAGTATAACATGGATGTTATTGCGTGTTACACTATTCGCCCCTTGAAAGATTTTGGGACGAAATCCTTTTTAAGGAGGGATAATGTAACACCTCATAAAATCAACTCTAAGTAGATAAGTAAATTAAGAGTAATTCAATTAATTAGGGTAGGGATAAAAATGAAAATTTCATAAAATTTGGAATTTAACTATGAAAGTTATCAAGTTGCATTCATGGTGAAATTCTGATCAATTTCCATATAAAATATGCTGAAAACGAAGCTCAAACAAAAAATTTATGGGCTTTTGAAATTTCCATATTTAAATTAATTAATTTCAAATTTATATGAAATAATTAGACTTCGGTTAAGTAAACGTTAAAATTAATAATTAACACTTAATAGTAATTAGGTAACTAAATAAATAATGGCTCAAAAAATTAATAATCTTCCCGAAATAGGGGGAAGAGGTCGATCCCTAGTGATCAACCACTTGGAAGGAAGAGGTCGACCACTTCCTGTGTGGGGGCTATGGTTTGATTGCTTTGTACGCTCTAGATTTATCTATTTTCAACCTAGTTTGATCCTACGGTTTCGTTGCGTTTCAACCGCTATATATAAGACCCTAGACCCCTTACTATCATTCAGAAATATTTTGGGAACATCAGCAAAGCTCTTCAGTTTATCTCTTCTTAGATTCAGAAAACTCCATTAGGGTTTCTAGTAAGAAATTCTAATCTATCTTTATTTATTATTTAATTTCTAAAACTCTTCTCTTCCAACCTTTCTCAATCTAATATATATACAAATCCCTTGTTGTATACATCAAAAAGAAGAGATCTGAAGGAGATTATAATGGACGTTGCAAATCCAACGCGAAGCAAAGCTAAAGATAAACTGCGAGTGGAAACCTTAGTATTTTTATTTCATTAACTGATTAGTATATATCTATGGATTCGAATATGCCTAAGGAATTTTCAGATTGCGAAAAAAAATATAGACAAAATCCCCCAAAATTCCATTTTATTTTGAAATGTCAATTCTAGACGGAGATTCTCAATATTTATGTTAATTTGATGGAATTTATACTGCTTCTGCAATTTCTGATAATTTCATAGTCATTCCACTTCCCATCCATCTTTGACTAATTTTGTGAGTTTGTAATAATGAAATAAGTGTTTAGAGTAAAAATTCTATTCGCAGTTTACACAACCTAATCTCCATAAATTCCTTTGTTTATATATCTTTGAAAAGAGGAGTTGAATAGAATATGAAATTAGAATTGCATTTCCTATTTTTTAGGATATTCCATTTAATTGATGTAACAAATCAAGTTTCTATTTCTCTTTACAAGTTGTTTGCGCCAAAATTGGTCACAAACACCTAATTATAGATGAAAGCACCAAATCACGGTCTCAGATCATAGATAGATTGTATGTGATAGAATTAAATCTGAAGAACACTCAAAAAAGTTAAAAGGAAAGCAGTAGAAAGACACGATTTATAGTGGTTCGGCGTTGTTGCCAACGTCCACTTTGAAGGGTTGCTACTATATTGTCTTTATTCTCTGTTTCCAATGAGTCACCACTGATTACAATAGTACAATTAAAGTGTAGTGATGATCCGACGAAGTCTGGACGTAGAAGAGCCAAAAAAGGTCCCTTTTTCTGTAGGCTCCAAGATGCTATTTGTAGGCGTAGGGTGCAAATATCACGCTCAGATCTCGGGAGACCTCTTCTGGCACGTGGGTAGGCCCACGCGATCGATCCCATGTGCTTTGCACTCGGTCTGTGATCGATACGAACGAATTTTGTATCAATTAAGATTTGGCCCAAAATTGAGTAAGAATTTTCTTTAGGTTGTACGTAAGCTCCTGTGAAAATTTCATAGCATTTGGTCTTGTGGATTGTGAGTTATGATCGATGCAAACTTGTGTTTTCTTTTGGCTGTCGAATTCGTATCAATATCCTTTGAATCGATCAATTCGTGTCGCTTTTTGGGCACGTGCTTGCATGTTGACGTGGTGCTTGCCTTTCGTATCGATCCATATTTCATGCCGAACGATCGAGTCTTTCATTGGAGTGTATCTTGTTCGCATCGATCACCTCTGCCTTGTTCGCATCGATTATCGTTGCACTGTTCGTATCGATCATCGTTGCACTGTTTATATCGATTGATTGTATTTCACTTCTTTGTGCACTCCATTATGTATCGACCATTTTTAGTGGTGTGTTTCGTATCGATCCATAGTCGATCGATACGAACTGAGTTGAACGAGATCGATGCGAAGCGTTGTTTGCGGATGGATACGAAATGTAGCAAATACGATCGATATGAAACGACAACTCTCTATGGATACAAAGTAGTTTAGCTTTGATGGACACGAAGAGATGCAGTGGCTGATGGATACGAACCAATCGACGCGAAATAATGGATGCGAGCCGATCGATGTGAATTAATGGATGCGAAGAGTTAATTTCGTTGGTTTGCATCGATCATATCTTGAGCATACGAACTTCGATTGACTTGAAATTTGAACTGTTGTCTTCCATAATTTTGCATGTCGTGCCATATCAATTGTAGCTTGATCCGGACTAAGTCAAAATTCATCGACGTCCATAGCTAACATGTACATAACTAGCAATCGAGGAAAATGTCTTTAGTTTCCAGTTAATCTTTTGGTGTCACGGCCTTGCCAAAAGGCAAGATAACACAAGTCTATTTATTATAATTTTGGTTATGGATACTTCATCCTTGTTATGAGTATTAGAATCCATTGTTATGGATATTGAAATTTTGGAAGTTTGAAGGAAAAGGAATTGTATTGGTATTATGGTTAAAAGAATTGACATTTAACGCTAGTTTAGGGCGTATAAACTGCATGCTTAGAATTTATTAGTTGCGAATATATATTATTCTATTAGCGTAATGAACGTACAATTATGGCATATAATTGCATAGTTATTTAAGTAGTAATTGTCATTAATTTCCTCCTTTAAGAAGGTAATTGTTATTTCGAGGCGTAATAAGAAAGATTCCTAATAAGGCCTTATTTATGAAACTGTGAGACTAGTATTACATATAAGAGTATTTAAGTTATGGCTAAGTCATAAGGATGCAAGGTCAGTAGAGTTGCACGACAAAAGTCTGCCCTTCACCTTGATGTTACCAGCAGTTGTGTAACACCTCATAATTTAGCGCTGGTTATTTAATTAGTTAGTTAGTTTATTAGGATCCAAAAATATAATTTATGCAACCAATGGCCATGAAACTTGTATCATTGCATTTGTAGAGAAATTATGAGCAACTTGCATATTTGGAGTTTTGAGATCAAAGTTCAAATGAAGAAGTTACGGACGAAAAATGAACTCTGAACAGAAATAATTCGTTTAAGAAATTAATGTTTTTAATTTATTGAATGAGGTCCACAGGTCGACCTTCCTGGTGTAGCGGCCGATCTAGGGTATTAGACCCCCATGAGGGGGTTGGTCGACCGCTCTTAAGGCGAGGGCTTGGATTTTTCTCGACCCAATGTCCCAGATCTATCATATTTTGATCTCAAGATTCTAGTTGATTATAGAGCCTATAAATGTAGATCTAACCCTTCCTTCTCTTCTCATATTTTTCTGAATAGAGTAATGATGCTCTGCATTTCTTCTTCTTCACTTTCTTTCTAAATTATCAAATAAGATATTTATGTCTATATTCATACAAATTGGCGAAGAATAGAAATCTAATAAAAAAGAGAAGAGAGGAGAATCGACTATACGAGTATTTGAGGTAATTTGTATATTTACATATGTGTATCTATTTTCTCACCGAATTACAAATCTCTTCCCAGATTTGTAATTCTAATGTATGTATATAACCTTTTTATATATATTTCTTGGATTAAAAAGGATTTGGAGATGAATTTAAGGTACTACTTCAGATCTGGAGATTTGGATCGCTTTTAAAAGGTGTGTGGGAAATTATATATATTATTTATGATTTTAAATCTATTTCGTTGCATACATTTGATTTTTGTGTCTAAATCAATTTTATTTGCGAATTGTAGGCTTAAATAGTGTAGAAAACTACCGCCTACATATACTTGTTTTAGATCTAATTTGAAATTTGTTTACACCTTGATCTAAAAATCATTCCTAAAGATTTTAGAATTTGAACGTTGTATACTTTATTTCAGATCTGTACTTGAATGTAAAATAGGATTTTTGAATTATTGCCCAATTTGTGCTATGTTGTAGATTTTCCATAGTTTAATTTGTGGGAAGAACATCCGTTTGATTTTTATAAATGTATTTACTTTTTTCCACTTTTCATTCAAAAGGGCGACGTTTGATTTAATAAGGATTAAGAAATTATCCATTCCTTGTAATTTTAAACGTAATCTATCTTTCCTTTTATGTTAAACCAATTTAAGGAAATCATAGCAGAAAATCTTCCTAAGGAATTTAATTCTAGCAATTAATGAAAAGCATATTCTAGTTACATATTTATTATTAGAATATGTTTGGTTACGAATAGGTCATTTTATTAGCATTTTATATGTATTTATTGCATTAATAAAGAAGAATAGCATTTATTCATGCATTATTTATGTGTAAGATTCGTTAGTTATCATTATGTTTAGGTTAGTAATGCGAAGTCAGTCGATTCACGAGACGGAAGACTGCCCTTCACTTTGAGGCTACCAACAGTCGGATGTACTTACTACTAATGTGAATTATCACTAATCCTAGGACCCGTGAGAGCATGGGATATTGGACCTACTTTCTTAATTTAAAAGTATTAAATGGTCTAAATATAGAATTAGAAAGCAATGAGAGATATCTCTAAAAAGGTTTAGTTCAGTGTTAAGGTATTAAATGGCTAACTTAGGTCCCGCCTCCCTATCGAAAGAAGTAATCTAATGAGATTTCATATTTATAATTAAGAGTGATGATGGATATCTCAGCAAGGGCCCGCTTCAAATTTGAGGTACTAAGTGGGTGATCTAGGGTTTGCCTCTCTCCTATAAAAGAAGTACTAAGTAGCCTAATGAGATATCCAAGCAATATCAGCTAGATAGTACCGGTGAAGGGTCTACCTTGGAGTTAGGTATTAAATGGAAAAGGCCTACCTATAAATATGTGTTAAATAGTCAGATTCCTACCTAGTCCTTATTAATGAGGTATTAAGTGGTTTGGTTACAGTCTCTCGCATTTGCTAAGACTTTAATAACGATAGATGTGCAAGTGGTATGGCTACTATAAATTATAAAGTCAGATATAGTGGTCAAATTTATTTGTAGTTAGGACCAATAGACCAATAATGACGATGCTAGAAGTCCACCTTAGGAATCAGTCTTAAATAACGGTGCTACTTCGATTGGGGTCTTAACTGGCTAAGTCTGCCTATTTCTCTTTTAAAAGTATTATGTAGTGATATTAGAATCCCGCTTTATATTTAGAAGTATTAAGTGGAAAATGGTTATGGAAGTATTGGGTGGTTGATGAGGTTTTGTTGATATTTTTACCTTGGGAATTGGTAGGTAAGTAATCGTGTGTGTAATGCAAGGTTGGATTTGAATTGCTACCCTCAATAAACATAATAATTAAACGGAAATCAATCTGTATAAATTTATATTATGGACAGTTCAAAGATTTTCTAGTCACTAGAACGTTGTTATGTCCGCCTTCTAATTACAACCCACATGATAGATTTAAAGGAACATGTCACTGAAACTGGATGTGTTTAGTTGTTAGAGAAGTCTTCTTTTCTTTCATGCTTGATGTTGACGTGACAATTTGATATCCAAGAAATACCACTAATTCCAAGGTAGTAGTCATAATCAGTATTCTTATCCTATTATTATTTTCGTGGTTAGTTTAGATTTCTACCAATCCTTGATAATGCACATGCTTATTTTGGTACCAAATCCAACGTTCTGTGGTTAAATGGACATGAGTTTCGATTTTTGTTGAAATTTAGGCCCATTAAGATACATATTGTTACCTATTGAGTACACTTCCTATTGATGTGAGACATCTCCTATGACAAATATTTGTGATGACGTGAGGTTAATCCCAAATTCTATAGGGTAAATCTACCCAGCTAATCTGACAACCAATTCCTACGAATAGTCGAGCAGATATGAGACATTATTATAAGTATGGACCACAATACGAAGGGCATGCTTTAGGGTCTTGAGGTATTAAGTGGCTATTTAAGGGCATGTCTCTTTTCCCCAAATGAGGTATTAAGTGGATATTTAAGGGCCTGTCTCTTTTCCCCAAATGAGGTATTAAATGGCCAGGAGGCTAGATATTAGGCATGATAGGTGGTATCTCGATAGGGATCCGTTTCGGGACAATGTATTAAGTGACTAATTTAGAGTCTGCCCTTCCATAAAGAAGTATTGAGTGGCTCAAGAGATTCCATGCAATGCTTGTTCGATAGTCACCTTTGAGCGGTCCACCTTAGAAATAGGTATTAAATGATGGGGTCAACCTCAGTTGAGGTCTTAAATGGTCAGAGTCTGCTTATTTTCCAATAAATGATATTAAGTGGTTTGGGTACTATCTCTCGCATTGTTAGATATTTATGACGTGGAATTTGGGTTATGGGATTTAGAAACCTGCTTTGGAAATGGAATGTATTAAGTGGTTGATTATGGACCCGCCTCCTTTCCTTATAAGAAGTAATAAATGGTTTTATGCACGTTAGACAAATTCTTATTTTGAAATATACTAGCCAAATATTGAAGTAATAAGTTTCGAGGTTTTTATTCTATATACATTTGTTGTTCTAACTCCCTCCTCATTACAATGCAGGTTAAGGACAAAGTGATGATGGTGATTATTCTTGAAGATGGAGCGGCTTAACTTGTGGCAATTATTATTAGCTTTTATTATATTTCTATGTTGTACCCATGTATTTGGGCAAATGATGTAACAGATCATATGTCGTAGTTTTATGATGTTTTGTATTATGACATTTCAAATGGTTTTGAAATAAATGCGGTACGATTTGATATTATATTTTATTCCGTCCGGTGCGAGTTTTGAAAGAATAGTTTTTGCTTTGTACTATTACTTCTTTTTCCAACTAACACCCAATCTTAGAATGGATCTAAGTTTTGATAGGCCTTCCCTGGATCGAAATTTAATTCTATTCTGAGATGAGTTGTTACAAAATCTTGAAAACATGAACAAGTATGAAGCAAAAGTAGAGTAACACCCTCCAAATATGGTCAGTATCGACATGATTGTGGTCGGTATTGAGTTGGTTTTTATTTCAAGATTTACTCTCCCTTCCATTCTGATCATATGGATCTGAGTTCTTACCTGGTCTGCTGTGAGCTAGCGACTCTGGTGGATGAATTCACCTGTAAATATTAGTGTTAGAGAAATGTAGAAAGAATTTTTGGTGCTTTTGGGATCCTTATTCTCTTCTCTTATTTAACTTTGTCGCAAAGTGCTGTCAAACTCGGATTTACTTTGTTTTCTAGATCTAAAACGGTGTAGTTTGTTTATAATCACAAAAAAACTCTTGAAATAGATCAAATTGAATGTAGGCAGTGATTTGAGGTCGAACCGCATAAAATATCGTGTGTTTAAAATGTTTTATTTCAATTTTAATTTGTTTATTCTTGTTTTTCAATGCATTAAGGTGTTGTGTCAATTTCTCGCCTAATGCATACCATCTTAAAATGATGAAATTAGACTTATATCCAAATTTGAAATATATGTTACACCAAAAATTAAACAAAAAGTAAGTTTTCAATATTAGAAAAGTTGGATTTGAAATTTTGTTTCACTGGTTGGTAATAAACTATATATTAGAATTAATAGAGGAAAAAAATAAAAAAAGTCAAATTTAATTAGAAGATAAAAAATAAAAATTTAGATGTTAAAATAAGTGATGGTTAAAATTAATAGATTAAAAACTTTCAAATTTCTATGGAAGAATCTATTCATGTGTCATCCAATATGATAATATATTTTCACTTTAAAGTAGGAAACATAAAATCAAAATTATATTTTTAGTTTGGAGTTTTTAAAATAATAGTTTTAAGAAGTGTAAAGTTGGAAGAAAATATAAAAAATAATCAAAAGCCACTAATTTGGTGACTTGAAAGACAAAAATTACACTATATTGGTTTTAACAGATTTGTCCAACACCTAAAATCGATGCTTTGGGTATCGTTCCAAATTTAATAATTTTCGTTTTTGGTTCAAGAACTTAAAATCTATTACAATTTTAGGTCTCATTCCAAACTTATTTAAAAAAAAAATAGTCCTGGTTCTAACCAGAATAGGATTTGTACCCGTGTAATTTTAAAATGCTCGAACATAGATTTATAGTTCGTACTTGAGGATTTTGATCATGCACAAGCACGACTTTAAAATAATTATGCTTTTGTAATTTTAGATTGCACACATATAAAATGTTGACATGGTGAAAACGAGTCATGATTTTGTAATAAGTTTTGAACGTAGCCTAATGTTGAAATTTAATTCTTTTTCTTGAGCCTAAAACTAAAATATGTCTTTAAGAAAATTGAAAGCTTCTCATAAACCTCATAGATCAAATCATTCAAAACCGTCAAAATAAGTGGAAAAATCCAAGGGAACATTAATATTGATAAAGTGAGATTCCACAAAAATGAATTTATGCTTTCTTTTCTTTCGTATTTTGAAATTACTAAACTATATTTCATGGAAAGAAAACTGAAAATTCACATAGGAAGCATAATTAGTAGTTTTACATTTCAAATTTGTTTTAGATTACAAAATTTCAATGACCATTATCAACAATACCTATTTTTTTATCGAATCGACATTTATGAATGTTGCTTACTGTAGGCTTACAAAATCAAATAGTGTACAGCCAAAAAAAAACCTGTCTCTCTTAAAATCTCTCAATGTTAATTATTACCACCAAAAATCACTTCAACCCTGTCGAAGCCCAAAAGATTATGAATAAGAGCTTCATGAAGGACAATAGTGATAGCAAGGCCTTTTGAAAGAGTCGAAGGGATGCTTCTGCGGGTATTAAATGAATTATGGGCATTCGAAGGGGTCGAAAGGTGTAACGACCCGATTTTTTCGACTTCCGAAAGTCGACATTAATACGTCCACTGTATCAACTGTCGAACCATCAAACACCGGAAAACCGAACCGTTAGGATTTAAGAAGAAGAAAATAGAAGAAGAAACGGAAACAATAACAGAATCTCACATTTCGCAGTGGAACAACATATAATATATCAATGCATAATCTTTAAAACAAAGAATCATATCTGTTATTACATTACATCACATTACATTATCAAGTGTTGCAACAACAAACAGCGGAAAAGAATATAACATATACTAGCGATACGCTTCGCCATCCAGCTTGCTCGTGATCTCCACAGCATCTCCCTTTCAACTTCGCTTCAGAATAACTGACAATCTGACTCTAGGTTGCCCGTGTGGAAAATTTATGGGCACCCAGAGTTATTTAAAAACAGTTTTGCCCAAGTGGGACTGGTGTGAGATCTTAAAAACAGTTATTTTCACAAAGAAAATAAAAGGAAATCCGCTATGCTTTTGAAAAATGAAATTGCCACAAGGCCTCCCGCCACACACACAATGCAAACGCACATTTGGAGGAGATTTCTCCTTATGACAGTCAAAAATGCTTGATACGCGAAAACCTTTCGATATTATTATTAGTGCATAGTGCAGAAAAACATTTCGAAAGTATAATATTAATCTTAGCCAGCATACAACATTTCGTCGTATGCCTACTATAGCTACCATGTTCAATAGCAGGTTACCGCCATATTCCATGGCATGTTATACAACTAAAACGGTACATGGCTGTATTGTTTCTTTGGATTTTCAACAAATGGTCAAGCAAAGGAACTTCCTACACCGAAATGGTACGCCTCTGGAAGGACGTCCTGAGAACTTAACCAGCTCTCTGCCAACATAAGTTCGAGTTACCTCACGCTTCTGGTGCAATGAAGCTGTAACATAGATAACTCCACACATGAGTATGTCATCCCCCGGTCGTTGCCGACCTTTATCCAAGGATCCTCAACCACAAAGCAACAACCACAAAGTATAATAATTTGCAGCATCAACACAAGTAAAATATCTGGGCTTCATACCATGATATCACCTCTTATCCAGAAGAAAATGGACATACCCTAGGGGCACGACCCCTAAAAACCTTGCCGCAACATTCCTGTTTTGACCATTTCCGGGTTGTGAGGCTCGACGAAGTCTCGTCCACAAAGATACGCTTTTCACAAAAGTCATGCTTCGATCAACAAATGATCAGCAGCACTTCGTATGCCACATTACCAAATTGGGAATGTATCACTAGTGACCATCAACTACATAAGCTCTGAGCTCGTACGTCTCAGAGAAGGGTGTTAAGCTAAGAGAATAAATTCTCTGCCACCAACAGAAATGTATTTGATAGAAACCAGCTTTACATCTCAATTTGTAACGTTAGACACACATCCATACAAGTCTGTTCCGGGTTCGTACAGAACCGAAGGCACTTTCGAAGAAGCCCTTGCAATCCGGGTATTCACAATCCCGATCGGACTTCCCATCACTTAGGGAAGCTCTATACCGTAGCTACTCGGTGCAGAGACAATCGATAGGTCATCCTATCATTATCGCAAATATCCGGTCTTCACCACCTGTCTTCAAATGCAATCCCATTTCATCGTATCATTATTCGGAATGTGTTATATGACATAAAGGTCCTCTCCTGGCTAATCAGAATAACGGGCGCTTATTTTTAAAAATAAATGTTCATTCAGATTTCAACAAATCACAACAATTTCCACTTTGATCTTTTAAATAAAAGATCTATCACAATCACAAAGGTTCGATGTGGTTTCCGAATATCCACTTGGAATCCGACCCCGGTCGCATCGAAATTCAAACGCCATTTAGAGGCCAATATTGATAGTCGGTTATTTAACTATCAATCAACGTTCACTTAACAAAAATGACAATTTCAATTTGCATACCGCATTCGCAGTAACAAAATGGTAAAAACGGATATATTTTTCAAATATAAAAATATATATGAATCACTTAACAAAAATTATATGCATAAACAATAATAAAAAGTTTAATTGATGATTATTAGAAAACATTGCATAACAAAATTTTATTTTAACAATATTTAAAGTATGAGTACCATATATTTACAATATTAGCATGTGCAATGCATGTGATACATTCTATTACTTTATTGTTATTATTACTACTACTATTATTTACAATTTTAGTAAATTATATTTTTTTTTCCTATTATCTTATATTACATTTAAAATTCTTCTCAATACCGGTTTTTCAAATTAACATCTAAAACCCATCATCATACAGATGTCCGGGTGCGCATGTGCATAAGCATATAGAAGATCACGAATTCACTTAATATTACTTCAAAATGGAAAATATTATGCCAATATTTTTCTTTGAAATTTATTACATAAGTAGATACTTACAATTGTTTCACATATATAGATACGTCAGTAATAACTAACGTATGATTTCGTAGTTTCAAAATATAAATTGAACTTATTTTAAAATTAGATGAAATATTTTAAAACATAAAATTTTGGAAATAATATATCTTTATTTATTCGTATATTTTTAACGTAGAAATTGATAAAATAATATTTTTAACATTTAATTTCCTTAAACTTTAGAAATATTACTGCAAAACTAATTTGAAACGAAATATATCATTTTAAATGGTTACAATATGAAAATAATGAATAATGATTATTATTAACTATTCGAAAACAATATTTTAATATATTTTACTACGAAACATAACATCTTAACATGCTAAAAGCAAAAAATAATAATGTCAATTTTCCTATAAATTCGTCTATATTTATTTGACAAATATAAATCAGTGAAATAGTATACTTAATGTTATGAACTTCAAATTATTTTGTAATCCAAATATATTATTTTAGATATTTACAATCTAAAAAAATACGAGTACTTAAAATCTATTATGCCAGTATATTAAATTAATTAATATACATGTTTATCTAAGTACTAATCTGTTAAATAATAGTAAAATAGAATAAAATATAATTTTCTCCTTTATTTTTTTTAAGATTTCTTCCTTATTCTCTCTATTGATTTTTCATGAAGCTTCTCACTATTTTAGTAAGTCAAAAATAAAATAGTACGACCTTTGTTATCTTTTATTTCATACACGCGCAAGCGCGCGCGCGCGCGCACACACACACATATATATATATATAATTTTATACTCTCATCTAAATCTAATCTAAATATTACGTATAATCTAAAATATAACTTAATAAAACTTTAAAACGTAATGTCATTTTGAAACTAACATAAAAATATATTTCACTGTGAATATTTAGAATATAAAAACAACAGTATCTATAACTATTTATAACTATGTAGACATATAAATTATTTAAGTATGATATTTAAAATGCAACTAGCTTAATTTGAGAAATATTATTTTAGATTATTTTATTAATTTACGACAATAAAAATATTATGTTAACACAAAGATATGAAAATAGCAATATAAATTTTCTATTAATATATTTGTATACTCACTAACTATGCATATGAATTAATTAAATACTATAATCAACGTATTGTTTATTTAAATTTCAAATGCATTTTTCTAGAATTATTTTAAATTCAAACGTGTATATTTATAATCCAAAATAATAATAGATATAATTTTTGGTAATTTATTCTTATGTAACTTAAATTATTGATAGAATGATTTATTAAATATATTCTATTAAATAATAGTAATGTAGAAGGAATTATATCTCACTTATGAATTATGAGAATTAGAATCAATTATTATTTCGACTTTTTATTTTATATCAAGATCACTGTTATTTATAGTTTATGATTTTTACGATTATTAATAAGTCTATCCTTCATTCTGACATACATTTTGTTTGAGGTACAAATTATATCATTGTTTAATTAACTTCAATTATTTTACATTCAAGTTTGTATTGTTATTTTCGTTCTTAAATGATATTTAGTAATAATAAACATGCAAAATAATGAAAGCTCTCTTTATTTTTCCTTACCATTTATATTAAAATATAATTTACAAGTTATTTGGAATGTTCTCTTTAATTCCATTTAACTAAGCCACGTTTAAGTTATGTTGTTATTTTTCTTCCAAAAATGATATTTTTTTGTAGACTAACATGTACCCGATATTTGAAAACACATTACTTATATAAATTTGCGTTTATCATAGCATATTACATTGTACCTCAAATATTTGACTACGTATATTTGATATTTTCTTTTACAATATTATCGTGTGCAACGCACGGGTTACACACTAGTATCAAAAGGAAAACTCATTACCTTAGAATAGACGTTTATCCATAAAGGTTTTTATAGACACATGGACCATGTGTGCCAACTACTAATGGAACCACGTGATGATGTAAACAGTTCATATTTACAATTGAACCTCCAATGGTAGCATTTTGGCTTGTCACGGGCTACAGACATGCCACATGCTCAAATACTGTCTCGCATTTTTAGCTGTCAGATAATTAATCAAAATCAGTCCTATTAATGCTATGTATCAACAAAATTAAAGGTACAAAAATTGAAATTTGAACATCAACAGAAACTGCTAAGCAATAACACCACCACTTGCATTAAACCATATAGGACATGTACAAAAACTCGAACCAAATTACATTCTTGAAACCGACGGCTATTCATATTAACAATTTGAACTAAGCAAATATTAAGCTTACATGTGAAAAATATCAGTGTATCCACAATGCAATATGGCACTTTAAAATATATCAGTCTATCCGCAAGGCAATATGGCATTTCAAATTACATTACATGAATGCCGTTGAAAGAGATATGGTAGTTCAGTACTGCAATCTTATTTCATATTCCTCAAATGGAAGCTCTCTGCTTTTGCCCTTGAAAAAACTTCCCTCTGCAATATGGCATTTTAACACTCAAATTAGTAGGATGGCAATAGACTGGATTGGGTTCAATAAACAGCGCTATGCTACACTACTACCACCTACTCTCCCCAATGCCGGCCCACTAGATAAAAACTGAGATAACATTGATGCCATAAGCTGATAATAATATTAAAGAAAGAAAAAATAAAAAATAAAAAAGAGGAGAAAAAAAAAAGTAACAAGAAAGTGAAAAAAAAGTTGGTAGGAGAATAATTCAAAATTACGTTACCTAGTTGTATAAGTTTTTTTCAATTTTAATATACTATTATAGAGAATTGATATCATGAATTTCGGCGATTTCCAAATAACATGAAGCTTTATATTTAGTGCTCCAAATATCATGAACATGTTACTATTCTTTTCCCAAGTTACAAGAATTTCTACATTTTGTCTCAAATCTTAATTAAGCTTAGGACAAAATGTTCTGTAGATTACATGTTATAAGTTTAAATCCAAGGGAAATGGAACTGTGACATGATGCAATCGGGGTTCTGGACCAAACGTCCATATTCTCAAATGTAAATTAAGTTCCCGTTTTGTTATTTTTTTACCAAACTACCTCCTCCCGGAAAATTGCCCCAGCATTGAAATCAAAGGCAAAAGTAGCATAAATTAACCAAAAACTAAAAACAGGGACCTAATTTTCACAATTTTTCTGGAAGTGACTTTTCTTCCATCATCTTTCAATTCTAGGGACTTGACAGTCATTTCTTGATTTGATTTATTTAATAATGGGAAGTTAAGATGGAAAGATAGTTGTTGCAACTGCTTACCTGTACCATTGCAGTGATGACCCCTGGGCCCTGTAGAGCACATTAAAACAAAAATATCTAAAAATTAGGAAACAATACTAGGACGAAACCTAATATACAAGAGTGCAAATCTTCTGTCCTCCAACTTTACACTAGCATTTTATTCATTGATCATTTATCAGTTTGTAAGGTTATGTTAACCTTCACTGGCATTTCTTTTTTAACAAATAATATTTCAAAAACAGCAAATGCTAAAAGCATTATATTTCCTTAGCCTGTTGCAAAGCACAACCCTGCCTTTCTAGATCCTATCTTTAATAAAAATATAAAACTAACTGCTGACCTGAAATTGTTTCTCAGTCCACGACAATTCATTCCAATTCTTTAAGTGCAAATTTTTAAGTGAAGTTGGCACCTGAATTTTCTCTACATGTTGTACAAGCCTCAAGCTACCTGTAAGGTAATATGCTATAATTAGTTAAGAAAATCAATAGGCTCCATTATTCATACTTTACCAAACCAATTCAAGTCCTTATCCAAGATAAAAAGTCTCATGCACAAAAAGGCTGTAAAATACATCATTCAACCTATTGATCGATCCACTAAATAATAGCAAAGCAAAAGAATTTCAAGCTCTCTTAATAATTCTATGAGTTTTCTCCACTCGTGCTCTCCTAAATCTAGATATTTTATTTTCAAAATCCTATAATTATCATTTTACAGTTATAATACTAAACTTATCACACTAGGTGCAAATATAAATCACATAACATAAATTATATATATTAACGATGGTAACAAATTTATTTATAATTTATTTACCTAAATGGATTTATCATACATTCCACTTCAAAATTTTATTAACTTCAAATATCTACATTTTAAATTTTCAAAAATTACTTACAAATCCTTCTGAATTCTCTCCTAATATTTTACATTCAAATACATATTTAACTAACTGTATAATCTTAAATTTAAACTATTTAAATAAATTCAATTAACTAATATTTATTAATACATCTAATATAACCCAAAAATATGATAGTTTCATGTATATATACAACATTCGTACATACAAGAAAAAATGATAAAATTGTTTTTTATTCAAATATAAAGATATTTAAATCACATAACATAAAATGTATACATAAATAATAATAATTCTTTTAGTTTTTAATTCATTCATCTCAAAAAAATTAACATGCATAACATAATTTTATTTTTTATAACCTTTAAAGGATAAATTTATATTTACAACATTACGATATGAATGCATAAATTACACTGATAAAAATTAGACTACATGAACATTCATTTTCAACACGATATTAAATTTTACCCGGCCTATAACACAACCAAGTGCTATATAACATTATTTAGTAACCATCAAAGTTGTAAACATGACCATGCTACAACAACATGAAATGTAATGTAATTGCAAAGATAAAATTGTTCAAAGTAGAAAACTAAATAATGGATAAAAGTTCACATCTAGATAAGTTGGTCATAAGATGCACTTCTCAATTACAAATAAGTACTGAGCTCTTTTCAATTTCCTTCAACTTTTTTACATAACTCTCTATATTTGAATAGTTAAGTTGATTGTTAATTTAAATTATTTAATAAATTCAACTATCTAATATTCATTAATTCATTTATAAACCCTTTTAAAAAATAACAATTCAATATATATACAACATTCATATTAATGAAAATGGTAAAGTTATTTATTCAATCGCATATATATATATATATATATATATATATATATAATTTACATATACAATATTAACAATTTTAGGGTATTAAATTGTATAGATTTATATAAAGTGACTTCATCTTATATATATACTACCCGTTTTAAGGTATTAAATTGTACACATCAAAATATGCCAAACATGATCTGATATTGTTATCATTAGGTTCAGAATTACAATGGATCGATATTCTATATGTGATAAAATATATATAGCTATATTTAGGTAAAATGTTTTTTTTATTTGAGCAAACCAAGAACATGGACTTCGCATCATATATATGAATTTCTAGACTTTCGAATTATATAGAAAATCCAAAATTAGTATTTTCCTATTAGTAGCATCGACTACACTGCACACTGATTAAAATGATAAGTCATCATGCTCAACTTACATTACAACCAGATGAAGGTTAAACTAAACTTCTCAGCCGATATAAAGTTTTCTTTGGTGAACTCCTGGTTACAATAGAAATAGCAAAAACAAGGGCTATCAAGTAAAGATCATCTTATGATGAGGATAATATTACAATAATCATATTGCCGAACAAAAAAATAAAATAAAAAAATTATTGTGTCAACCAATTCATATAACTAACAAACTGAGAAGCAAATTATAGAATTTCGCAGAATGTTATACAGCTACGCAATCATCGCCAGCTAAAGAGTAACATAAAATTTATTCCAGAATGTTATATGCATGGAGTAGATGAACTTAACAGGTGAAGGTAAAACAAGTCTTACTGGTGATAAATGCCTCTCTCCAAAGTTCTCTTTCGCGCCAAGATGGTGACACTTCTTGACATGGTATCCCAAGACTCATACATGCCCTATGCATATGCATAAATTTCAGCTAATCAGAATCAAGTGGTTGCTTTAAAACAAATTCCATTATAGCTCCTCTTTTATGTTAGTTGCTGCTTATTTGGCATAGAACTAGCAGACATCACTGCTCTTTCATCTTAGGATTTGCTTGTTGAATACGTAAAAGGCGAATCAATTGAAGCATTTAAGAAATTAGACGATCAGACAACATCAGAAACATCACCACTTCCTATACTAGGATTGACATAAGGAACAACTTTTTTTTTAATTTCACAATATACTGGAATTAAATAGTTCAAATAATAGATATAAGGTATTGTTTGTCAAATGACAAGTCTACAATATAGTTTTATCCATTTAAGAAACAAAGAAATGGAATGAAGCTCAATTAGCACTTATTTCAGATAACCCGTGTCAGGGCTAATTTTTATTTGCTAAGCCGAACTTTCACCAGAATTAATAATATACAGATAAGCATCGTAGAAAGTAAACCCACTCTATCACGACTTGGCGTATAATTCCTGGAAGCACCTTAGCATTTACAGGTGCAGTCTGTACTTCGTAAGAACCATTTTCCTATATGTTGCAAAACAGCCACTGAGAAATCAAAATAGGTTACTAAAAAGCTTTTAAAGAAGTGTAAATAACTTGCTACCTTCTGACAAACAACAAAGAAATTTGTGATGCTCCCTTCAAGAATTTGATCGCCATCATCCGACAGCAATAGCTCGGTTGTTCCAGGTGGCCTCAACTTCTCCATCTCCTTCCTCTGCCTAAAGATACAAGCTAAACATGAAATAAATAAATTGACATTTTTTTTCCAGTTTGAATAGCGATTGACTTGTACAAACTTAGGGTGTGTTTGATTAATCATCATTTCAAGCTTGTTTTGAATTTTCAGTTTTTCATAACGAAAACATGTTTGGTGTATACTTTACTAAAATGTAATTTACAGAACAGTCATTTTTGAAAATGTATTATATGCCAAAACTTCAAAACAGCCTTTTATTTTCCCCATATTGATCATTTTCACTTTTCAGGCCCAAATCCAAAAGGTAGAAAACAACTCTCTTTTAAGCCCAATTTCTTTATAATCAAAGATGATGGTTTTGACGATAGACGAGACAGCTTAAGAGTTATTTCCTTCTGAAACCAATACACAAACAGCCTACAATGGCAATTCTAAAAGTGATGAATCTTCAGTCTCTAGGTTAAGTACTTCAAGTCCACCGATGGTGCACAAGTTAGAAAAGGGAGAAAATCAAACTCATGTTCTTCATTTTTTTCCCTTTTTTCCCTAATAAATGAAGCACTGAATGACAATGCATTATGAAGAAGTAAAAGACTGCTAGAAATGGGAAGCGACAATGCAAGAAGAGATTGAAGGAAATTTCTAAATCGGATTGGAGAAAAATAAATTTAAACCTGTCAAAAGAAATATCGATTGAAGATGAAATCAGACAGCACAGTTAAGAGACGTAAAGCTTGTCCCATTTGCTCATGGGTTTTTTTTCAAAACTACGGAATGCTCTTCTGAGAAGACATTTAGTCCCATTGTTAAATGGCAACGGATCAAAATATATTCACAGAGCAACCTTAAGGATTTATCTTTATATATGTCGACTGGAGAAGGCATTATATGGTTTTAAAAAGCACGACATACCTGATATGGAAATATTACTAAATACTTCATATTTTGTTCGTTATAGTATTTGCTAGGATGTTGTCCCATGGTGTATTTATTGTTGCTTTATTTAATATCCAAGCTGAATATATAGCAGCAATAATGACAAACACAAGAATTGCATTTGGTTCAAAGCTAGATTGAAGACATCTTTGTTAAGATTAATTATGTTGTGCATATTTAGTGTGACAATGAGACAGTTATCCACCTTGCTTCAAATCTGTAACAAACTTAAGTGTTAACGCTTAAAATTGAACGCTAACACCCCGGTGTGTGAAGTGTGAATGTGAAAGCACCATCCGATGGTTCGGGAACAGAATATCAGCTAAAATAACAGAAAATGCAGTAAGAGACAGCGATTTTATAGTGGTTCGGCTTAAGGAGTAGCCTACGTCCACTTTAAGTATCTTTATTACTGATCTTGTTACAAAACGATACAATGCTCTTCAAGTACAAATCTCTTTAGTTACAAAACACTTGGAACAAGTAGCTTAAGCTTCGATGTAGATGAAAGTCTTTGAATCCATGTCGGACGTGTGAAAGTCTTTCAAAGTAGCTTGTAGTGTTCTTCCAAACTTCAAGTATAGAGTCGGTTTAGAAATTGGCAGAGTATCGGTGCTTGAAGAGATTGTCCAAAAGTCTCCTTCATGCTTGAGGTAGGTTGGTATTTATAGGGAAATTTCCCCCTTGGGTCGTAAGTCGTGATCGACTTATGGTAGGTCGTGGCCGACTTATCTGGCCAAGCCCATGGTCTCACAAAGGTTCACTCATCTATCGAAATTTATGTTACAAGTCCTAGTCGCCCACGAGTCAACATCCTCTTGTATAAGTAACGCGGCATCGGACTTTTACTCGGTAGCTTTAGGTCGTGAACGACTCAAGCTAGGTCGTGAGTCGTGGCTTAACTGGTAAGCTCGTTTTATTTCATATAATAACACAAGTCCTGAATCGTGTACGAGTTAAGAGGCCACCGTGTTAAATAAGAAGCAGCGCTTCATTTGCTTAAGTCGCTCACGACACGTGCTAGGTCGTAAGTCGTGGATAGCTTTAAGTCGTTAACTTATTTCCTTCTTAAGTCGTGTCATCTCTTGAATCGTTAAGTCATCCTGTACTTGAGTCGTGGACTTCCTTAAGTCGTAAATTGTATACTTCCTTAAGTCGTAGAAACCTTAAGTCGTGGAGGCCTTAGGTCGTGAACCATCCCTTCTCTTTTAAACCGTTAAGTCGTAGACTTCTCTATGTCGTAAGTCGCCAAGTCTTTCAGCTCGTTAAGTCGCGCACTCTGCTTGAGTCGTATACATTGCTTGAGTCTTACAGTTCTTAACTCGTAGAAAATTGAGGGTTAACATTTGCCCCTCGAAGTACACGCCTAGGTCGTAGGTCGTGTGCTTCGACTTATCTTAACTCGTGTGCCGATTCAAGTTCCACTGCCCCGGGATATAAAAGACTTGAGTCGTTTCTCCTACTTCTTTCTGCTCATTACCTATCTCCTAAGTCGCATCTGCTATTAGCATTTCTCCGAGCTCCCTACGGCGATTCCTTCCTGATTCGTTTCCGATTCTCTCTAGCATCACACTACGTAAGCGATCCTGCTTCTTTTTCAATCGCCGAACATCGTCAATCTATGAGCCCCGTCCTTCGTCTCCGATTCACCCCTTTAGCCGTGCGAGTATTGTTGCATTGGTCATCGATGGTTTTAGGGCTGTTTGATTTGACTTAAGACGACTCGCGATTTGTGGCGATTCAGTGGTGTGATAGAACTAGGGTTGTTGTTGATTGAGATGTTATTGGGTTAACGGGTTAGGAGTTAGAAGGTTAACGGGTTAGGAGTTAGATGAGAATGTGAGTTGGCCAAATAGAGTGGGGCATTGCCTCGGGTACGACCTAGCAACTTTATACGGCCCAGTGATCTTTGCGGTTTAACTATGAACCGACCTAGCAACCTTTACGACTTAAGCCTTGAGTCATGGTCGAGTTAGGACTTGAAGAATTCCTCATTGCTTTGAACTGAAGCTTTTCCTTTTTTCCACGACTTACGACTCAAAGCGCTGACGACTTAAAACATCAACGACTCAAACTTGAAGCGACCTAACCTGACTCGCCTCATAATCCTTAGGTCGTGGACGAGTTAGCCAGAGAACCAACGACTTACTTTAACCCGTAGGAAAAATTCTTAACTCGTCGGCGAGTTAGTACTTGATCTTTCTGAACTTTGGATTGCTTGAACCTTGAACTGTTTAGTCTTTAAACTGTTAAACTTTGTTGCATTCTTTCACAGATCACTTTTGACTTGCAAGCTAACAATCTGTTTAATACATCATTTACAGAAAATTGGGACGAATATACTGACACTGACTGCCCACATCAAATGGCAGATTAGTTAACAACAGATAATCAACTTAAATAGATTGTGTGAACGAAGTGCTTTTAAATCGTCAAATTCAAGTAAAGTATTAAAACAACATTGAAATAGTCAACTGAAACTGCCCAGTTTGCACTAATACTATACCTGAACTTTAAATTAACAAGTCCTGAAATTTGGTAATCGATCAATTGTCGACTAATTTAATTCCAGTTATATTTACTTGTTATTTTTATTAGTTCTGCACAACACTTCACACTTTTAGGAAACGTGCACCTTCACATTTGAATATCCAGTTGCTTATGTATAATGACTTCTCAACAAGAAGAGGTAACAGCCCAGACTGGAGAAGCCACTCTTATTCCGGCTCCCCTAGTTAATCCTCCAGAGAGAACCTCTACCACTTTATCATACAAAGTTTTTCATCAGTTATGCGTTTAGTTTGGCATTGCTGAAGCAGATGCCATTCTTCCTGAGAAAACTAACACTGCTGACGTGGCGCCTCCTGGCTTTGTAGCGGTTAACCGGCAAATGTGCCTGAGCGGGGTCATTCCTCCTTTCAACAACTTTCTTCAGAATCTTCTTCGTCAACTAGCCATCTCCCCATTCCAACTACACCCCAATGGCTACGCCATTCTGATGGGCCTGTGTGTGCTATTTAGGAGAACATTTGATCGACTTTCAAGCTTCGATGAGATTTGCTTCTTATGCTGCTTTACCAGGACTAAGAATCACCCTTCTATCACCGTCGTGAGAAGCGCCCAAAATCGCAAATTAATCGTTGGCCTTCCTGACACTGCTCATGGGTTCTTAACTCAGTTCTTCTTTGTCCACTGTCCCCCGAGGTTTTATGCTGTGTGGAGGGAAGGAAGTAAGATCATCTACCTTTACTTCTTCTATTCTCTGAGTTTTGCGAAGTCCGAATTGCCAAGTGTTAACTTCGTTTTTTCATTTCAGCGCTCCCCCTCCTTCTAGAGATCCCAGCCACAAGCCAACTCTGGAAAGGCTCGTGGCTGTGCCGGTTGAAGAGCGGCATATGAAATTTTTGTTGAACGACGAATTCCTTCACCAGTTCGGACTTCTTCACCCTTCTCGCTCACTCAGCCTCATGAAGTCCCCGATTCTCCAGCGGAGGCACCAGATGTCTCAACCCCTGCTGAAAATCTTATGCCGAAGGAGCCCTCTACTAAAACCTCACTGGTGAAGTGCTCCACACTTA
Source organism: Allium cepa (assembly GCA_030765085.1). Taxonomy (NCBI): domain Eukaryota; kingdom Viridiplantae; phylum Streptophyta; class Magnoliopsida; order Asparagales; family Amaryllidaceae; genus Allium; species Allium cepa. The sequence continues at coordinate 244,455,652 of CM060944.1, forward strand.
CCGATGTTGCGGGTCCATCCAGCAAATCGGCACTTGCCCCAGTTATTGAGGAGGAAGAAACTCTTCGTTGCTCTGAAGATGTGACCGGTCTGGAAGCGAAAGAAACTCCCGTCGAGCATGGCGGTGATGATACTTTTGAGGGGCTAAGCGACCTGATCATAACTTCACAGGAACTTTTTAAAGATGACGTTCATAAAGCTGCTTCTCCTGTTGTCGAGGCGACATCCACTTTTCAGCAAATTTCGACGCCTGCCACTCAAGTCACTACCACCCCTGTGCCGAAGAGTGGTTTGTAGCCTGACGCGTGTAGTTTGCACACCACACACATAGGATTTTCAGCACTAATTCGTACTCAACTTCTTTTCTCTGAAGACTTTTAAGACTTGTCTTTTTTCAATTTCAGATTCTCCGATGGGACGCAGCGGTTCTTATTACGACGACTTTCAGCGCTACGGAAGGCGTAATCAATATGACTATAGGCGCTACCTTCCCGTTTACAGAGAAACTGACGAAGATAGAGCCGCTCGAAAGGCTCAGGAGAGGAGGGCTCAAGAAGAGCGTTATGAGAGGAGAGAAAGGGAGGAGCACCATGATTCTTCCCAGAGAGGTGACGACTCTCACAAAAGAAAGTCGCATGACGACCGGGGAAAAAGTCATGTAGTTGAGGACCCAAGCAAGCGTGTCAGGCACGGTGAAAAGCATGCATCTACAACTTCTGAAAAGGCCGCTGCCCCGTCTCACTTGACATCCCTTCTGGCTCTCCTGCTCTCGGGAAGACAGACATTCAGACAATAGTCAACAGACCTAAATTCCAAATTGGATCAGGCCCGGCTACTCTGCAAAGCCAGTTCCCGCACTGGTGCCTAAAGGGAGTGCGGTTCGATCTTGACTTGGTCTTTATTGACAAACAAGCAATGCTGCAAAATCTTGATGTTGTTAGACTTGATATCGAACGGATGTCAGGGTGGCAAAAGCTTGTTGATGAGCTTCAGAGGGTCAACCGCGTGAATATAGAGGCCATGCTGACCATGGAAAATGATAAGGCTGAGTGGCAGAAAACTTTAAGCCAGCATGATACTGAGATGAGGAACATCGCTGATTACAACGAGAAGCTTGAAGCAGAATTTGAAAAACTTAAATAAGAGTTTGCTACTTCTTCTACCTCGTATACTCAAAAAGAAGAAGTACTTCAAAAGCAAGTTCGCGATGCTCACGCTGCTCAGCGACATGCCGAGGCACAACTTGAGGCTGAGCAGAAAACAACGGAAAGGCATCGTGCTGACGTTGCAGAGTTACGGGAGAAGCTCAACTCTCAGGATTTGAAGATTATGAGGCTAACGGCCCAATTATTAAAGACCGAGAAGAACGCAATGAAGCCATCGCTGGAAGGCAGGCTGCCGAACAGTCGCATGAGGCGACTAAAGCCAACGTCAACTCCACTTTATTTGACTTCCACGTGCATAGCGTTATGGCGCGCGGGAGCCTTTCATTCTTAGGACCGAAGTATGAGATTACCCTGGCCGAGGTTTGGGAGTCAATTCTTGACATGCTTGGAGGTGCAGGGGCCGGCTATGCCGAAGCATCTCTTGCAGAACACTTTCTAGATGATGACGCCATAGCTGCTCTAGCCCGAGAAAAAGAGCAGCTTGCCAAAGCACGAGCTGAGGCAGGGGGCAACACTTTGTGAAAGAAGCACCATTAACTGCCCCCGTCCCTCCTTCGGTTTCGGCCGATGTTGACATCACAGGCTCCTGTTCTCATTCTCCGTCCCCTTTTAAAGTTATAACTGAGATCACAAGCACCCAGGGTGGAGATGAAGGCGAAGAGAGTACCGAAGCACAGGCTTATGAAATTAACATTAGGAAGCCGACTTCTCCAGGTAACTCTACTGTTAATCTTGCCCAAGTGGACTGCTTGTTTGCTCCTCATGAGTTTGACGAACTTTTTGATTATTTCTTAAATATCAATGAGCCGCTATCTCCTTTCTTCACGAGAGATACTAATATTTTTGGCTTTTCTTCTTCTGTAGCAAAAACGCCAAGTGCCACACAGACTTCTCCTCCTCCAGCTGTCCTTCCTCCATTCCCTCAAATCACTCCTATTTCCCAGCCGGGATCACAGGAAGAATTAATAGGAGCCCTTTAAGGCTTGGATGATCCAATCGCTTCGCAGGAGCAGAACGACGAAGGACTTGAAGGAGGCGACAAATCCCCGAAGCATACTATTTCTGATGACGTAAAACTAGCTGCTCTTGTTACCCCGGGAAGTGAGTCTTCTTCAAGGAGAAGAAGGAAGCGTAACACTTTCAAGAAGAGAAGGAAAAGCATTCTTGTTTCTGAAAAGGAAGCGAAGGTTGATCCGGCAGTAACCCTCTCTCCTTCATCCCCAACTCTCCCAAGCCGTCCTGAAAAACTGCCTATTAGGTCAGGTGAAGGCTCTAAAGGTGGTGGCAAGAAGAAGTAACGGGCCCTGCTTCCCCTTATTTTTACTTTTTGCTTTTTGCATGTACTGGCCGGAGATTGTGCGGGTACCGGCCTCCGCTTTTCTTTTCATTTTGAAACCTGTACCTGTACAAAATTTTGACAGTATTGAATAAATGATTCTTTTTGTTTGTACAAACTTTTGTCTGTATTTGAGAATGCATTTACATTTCGTTTTTGTACAAATTTCTTTATATGATATTGCAGTGAGCTTATGGTATGTTGTTCGAGCGTAATTTTTACCAATGTAGTTATACCATGTTGATGTTAACCCTCAATTTTCTACGAGTTAAGAACTGTACGACTCAAGCAAGGTATACGACTCAAACAGAGTGCGCGACTTAACGAGTTGAAAGACTTGACGACTTACGACATAGAGAAGTCTACGACTTAACGGTTTAAAAGAGAAGGGATGGTTCACGACCTAAGGCCTCCACGACTTAAGATTTCTACGACTTAAGGAAGTATACAGTCTACGACTTAAGTAAGTCCACGACTCAAGAAAGTCCACGACTCAAGGACAGGATGACTTAACGATTCAAGAGATGGCACGACTTAAGAAGAAAATGAGTTAACGACTTAAAGCTATCCGCGACTTACGACCTAGCACGTGTCGTGAGCGACTTAAGCAAATGAAGTGCTGCTTCTTATTTAACACGGTGGCCTCTTAACTCGTACACGATTCAGGACTTGTGTTATTATCTGAAATAAAACGAGCTTACCAGTTAAGCCACGACTCACGACCTAGCTTGAGTCGTCCACGACCTAAAGCTATCGAGTAAAAGTCCGATGCCGCGTTACTTATACAAGAGGATGTTGACTCGTGAGCGACTTAGGACTTGTAACATAAATTCCGATAGATGAGTGAACCTTTGTAAGACCATGGGTTTGGCCAGATAAGTCGGCCACGACCTACCATAAGTCGATCACGACTTACGACCCAATGGGGAAATTTTCCTATAAATACCAACCTACCTCAAGCATGAAGGGGACTTTTGGACAATCTCTTCAAGCACCGATACTCTGCCAATTTCTAAACCGACTCTATACTTGAAGTTTGGAAGAACACTACAAGCTACTTTGAAAGACTTTCACACATCCAACATGGATTCAAAGACTTTCATCTACATCGAAGCTTAAGCTACTTGTTCCAAGTGTTTTGTAACTAAAGAGATTTGTACTTGAAGAGCATTGTATCGTTTTGTAACAAGATCAGTAATAAAGATACTTAAAGTGGACCTAGGCTACTTCTTAAGCCGAACCACTATAAAATCGCCGTCTCTTACTGCATTTTCTGTTATTTTAGCTGATATTCTGTTCCCGAACCATCGGGTGGTGCTTTCACATTCACACTTCACACACGGGGGTGTTAGCGTTCAATTTTAAGCGTTAACATTTTTGGTGCTTTCACTGAGAACCCAACTCAGGATACTTCCATCATTGCTCCGCAAAAGTTCGTGGAAAGGATTTCTTTTAAAACCAGAAGTTTATTGGAAATAATGGCTCCTGAGAGAAAACGAAGTTCTGTAAGATCCGACAATGTTCAAGAGAATACCGCTACCTCTCCTCCTTCAAGTCAAGCAGCTCCAACTGTTGGAGTTACACGAGCAGAATTGGACGCCGTAGTTTTGGGGTTGAATCACCAATTGAATGCCCAGAATGCACAGTTGGAGGTTCAGAATGCCGAGAACGCCCTGATCTTAAGTAAGTTGAATGATCTACTTGGGGCTAACCGTCAACCGGTTAATAATGATGAAAACCCTACTGCGGGAGTTCAAGATGGTGTAGGAGGGAACGTTTCTCAAAGAGCCGCAGACCCTGTGGAAAAGACACCCCTCCAGGCTGGAGGATCAGGACCGCAGCCGACCCTCCATGAACGGTTGTCAAGACAGAATTCAGAAAGAATGGCTGATGTTTGCCCTCCAGAGCCTTTAAATAATGAAGAATATTTCTCAGGCATGGTTCGTCAGATCATGAAGAAAAGTATGCGAAGGGATGAAGATGAGAAAGAATTGGGTTTTGCTCCAAGCAAAACTCTGTTTACTAAGATAATCTTGAAGGCAGAATTCCCAAGAAAATTCGTTCCTCCTACTATCCCGGCATACAAAGGGACAAGCGATCCTAATTAGTTTCTGTATAAGTACGATTGGCATATTACGGGTGCCAGAGCGTCTGATGAAATGCTAGTGAAGTCTAAGAAAGCAGTGGACCACATGGATCACTTGGCAGAGATGTTCGCAGTACTCCGAAAGTACAGAATGAAGCTTAATCTCTTGAAATGTTCATTTGGATTGGAGTCCGGAAAGTTTTTGGGTTTCATTGTGAGCGCTAGGGGCATTGAAGCTAATCCTGCGCAGATCACTGCCCTGAGAGAGGTCAAAGCTCCTAGAACGAAGAAGGAATTGCAAAGTCTCAATGGAAAGATTGTTGCCTTGAGTCGGTTCATTTCAAAAGCTACTGACAAATGCATTCCATTCTTTGATGCTCTGAAGAAAGGAAGAAAAAACTTTGAGTGGACTCCTGAATGTCAGAAAGCATTTGATGAGTTGGTTCGTCATATGGAAGTGTCTCCGATACTTTCAAAGCCTGACAACGGTGAAGATCTCTTCATATATTTGGCAATTTCATCTCATGCTCTCAGTGCAGTGTTGGTACGGGAAGACGCAAGGATTCAACGCCCAGTCTATTATATCAGCAAAAGATTCACTGGGGCAGAGATGAACTATTCAAGGTTAGAAAAGCTCGCCTATTGTTTGTTGATCGCATCAAGAAAATTGAGGCCGTATTTCCAAGCTCATCCCATCAAAGTCCTCACTGATCAACCTCTAAAGCAAGTCCTGTTCCGTCCTGAAACTTCGGGCCGTCTTTTGAAATGGAATATTGAACTCAGCCAATATGACATCACTTATCATCCCCGGAAAGCAATCAATGGACAAGCTTTAGCAGATTTCATCGCAGAATGTACGGATAAAGGTGATAATGAGGAAGAAGCCACTGATAACATCCCAATCCAATGGAAATTGTATGTCGATGGCGCAAGGAATGATTACTGTTCTAGAGCAGGGGTTGTCCTTGAGACCCCAGAAGGGCGATCGCTATGTTATGCACTGAGACTAGAATTTCCTTCGACAAATAATGAAGCAGAATATGAAGCTCTCATCGCTGGTTTAAGGATCGCTAAAGAACTAAACATCAAGGCATTGCAGATCTTCAGTGATTCTCAGCTTATTGTCTGCCAAGTCAAGAAGGAATTTCAAGCTAAAGGAGGGAATTTACCCGCCTATTTATCAAAAGCCTGGGAGCTTCTTGAAGATTTTGACCGTTATTCAATAAGCCATATACCCCGGGAAGAGAACATGAAGGCGGATTCTCTCGCAAAGTATTCAAGTACTGGTGAAGCTCAACTATTGGGATTAGTTCCCGTCGAAGTCTTGTCAGCTCCGAGCACAGATGAAATGAATGTCGATTGGATTATGAATGTATTCCAAGAGCAAGATTCATGGATGACTCCGATATTTGAATATTTGCTCAATGGTTCTTTGTCAGAAAGTTCAAAAGAACGACAGAAGCTGTTAAGGAAAGCCTCTAGATATATGATCCAGGATGGCCGATTGTACAGACGGGGATTTTCAATGCCACTACTCCGTTGTGTAACTAAAGAAGAAGCCAAGATAATTCTAACTGAAGTACATGAAGGGGAGCGTGGAGATCATACAGGAGGTCAAACTTTAGCAAAGAAAATTCTCCGTTATGGATATTTTTGGCCAGAGATTAATCGAGATGTTGCTGACTATTCCCGAAAGTGTGATAAATACCAGAGATTTGCCAAAATTCCTAGAGCACCTTCCACTGAGCTAAAACAAATGGTCAGTCTATGGCCGTTTGCCATCTGGGGAATAGATCTCATTGGGCCTTTGCCGACTGCCAAATCAGGGATTAAATATGCTATCGTTGCTGTTGATTATTTCACTAAATGGGCTGAAGCTGAACCATTGGCTACCGTTACCTCTAAGAAAATAATAAGTTTTGTGACTAAAAATATCATTTGCAGGTATGGTGTGCCTCAGAAGATAATCACAGACAATGATACGCAGTTCGAAAGTGAGGAATTACAAGATTTCTACAAACGATTCAAGATCCGAAAAAGCTTCTCAGCAGTGGCTCACCCGCAGGCAAACGGGCAAGTGGAAGCAGTAAACAAAATCATCAAATCAACCATCAAAAAGCAGCTGAAAAAAGCAAAAGGTGGTTGGGTCGATAAGTTACCACTTGCACTATGGGCATACAGAACTACCCACAAAACTGCGACTGGGCATACTCCATTTTCATTGGCATACGGATCAGAAGCGATGATTCCAGTGGAAACGGAAGTTCCCTTACACAGAAGGATCCATTTTGATCAAGATGAGAATGAAAAACTGCAACTGGAAGTGCTTGACCTCCTTGATGAAAGAAGAGAAGAGGCTAAGCTTAGAATTGCAGCCCATCAGCAAAGGATAGCCAGGCACTTCAATTCCAAAGTTCGTCAGCGCAGCTTTGAAGTTGGGGACCTAGTCCTGAAGAGAATTATGACAGCCACAGGTGTGTTTGGGCCAAACTGGAAGGGGCCGTATGTCATAGGCACGAAACTTTTTGATGGCACATTCAAACTCACAACTGTCGAAGGAGAACCAATCCCAAGAGCTTGGAACAGCAATCATTTGCGTCCATATTTTACTTAAAAGCTTTGCTGAAATGTTGTAAAAGAATTACGAATATATGATTCTTGTATTGGAAGCAATTGTAAAGCAAGTGAATAATGAAAAGCTATAAAATGGATGTAGGCCCAGCTTTTGGCCGAACCACTATAAATCTTGTGTTCTCTACTACTATAAACTGCTTTGTTTTATTTCGACATATAAAATACGTTAATTGTGTTACTAAAAATGTCGATTTAATAATGCAGGCCATAAAAACAAAGCTTACCCATCGCAAGACCAAGCGATCTCCGACATCACCCAGCAAGCAAACGCTAAACCATTCAAAATTTCCATACTCAAATCCTACGAAAGAAGTGCTTCGAACAAAAGTTAGCGATGTGGCTGGAAGTGGACTTTTTCTAACTAACTGCGAATGTTTGTACAAACGAGCATCCAGTTAAATAGTCTGTGTCGACCACCACCAACTCGCTTAACTTCGAAGTATATTTCTTTGGATAAGGAAAATTATTGGCAACTAAAAAGGGATGATACTAGGAAAAGATAACGGGGATCGCCGACATGAATAGACATGAAAAGATGGCAAAGAGACATGGGCGAGCAAACATCAAACAGCAAAAGACCTCTTCGGAGGCACAAGCTCTCTTCAGAGGCACAACTCTTCGGAGGATAAAGACCTCAAACGGGGCATGCCAGAAGACTTTCTCAACATGGTATGGAATGATCGGAAGCACCTTCCCAGCAGGAAGGCAAAAAGCTTGTTTACTAGTTGAGACAGTTTGCGTAGACAAGCGTCCAAGTAACTTGCGTCCGCCCCGTGAGTCCATGAGACGACCGGAGGCACCTTCCTAAGTGGAAGGCAAGGCGCTCGTTCACTAGTTGAGACAATCTACGTAAACAAACGTCCAAGTAACTTGCGCTCGCCCCGTGAATCCGGCCAACCATGAGAAAGAAACTTCCAGGTAGACTCGGAGGCCCATTTCACCATAGTTGAAATGCTAAAAGACCTCGAGCGGGCCTCGTCAGAAAAAGAGAGTTCTTTCTCAACATAAAGTTGTGGACTGATCGGTGATACACTCCCGTGAATCCATCCAACTAAGAGAAAGAAGCTCCAAACTTCCAGGCAAAAGCCCTACTCAGAGGCACACATTTCACCGTGATCTGAAATAAAACTTCACACGAGTCGAAATGTGAAAAGCCCTCTTCGGAGGCTCATTTCACCACAGTTGAAATGCTAAAAGACCTCGAGCGGACCTCGCCAGAAAAAGAGAGTTCTTTCTTGACATAAAGTTGTGGACTGATCGGTGATACACTCCCGTGAATCCATCCAACTAAGAGAAAGAAGCTCCAAACTTCCAGGCAGAAGCCCTACTCAGAGGCACACATTTCACCGTGATCTGAAATAAAACTTCACACGAGTCGAAATGTGAAAAGCCCTCTTCGGAGGCCCGCTTCCCAGCGAACAGGGAAAAAATAAAAGCCTCTCCCAAGAGGCAGAAACAAAAAGACCTCTTCTCAGAGACACAATCAAACAAAAGACCTATTCCCAGAGGCACAATCAAACAAAAAGACCTCTTCGGAGGCACACGTTTCACCGAGATCGAAATAAAACTTCCAAGTGTTGAAACGTGGAAAGCCCTCTTCGGAGGCACTCGTTTCACTGAGATTGAAATAAAACTTCCAAGTGTTGAAACGTGAAAAGGCCCTCCTCAGAGGTACAACTTTTCAAAGAAGCATTTCATCAGAAATGCAAAACAAAGATCAAAAAGCCCTCCACCGAGGCACAATATAAAAAAAAAGAAGCCCTCTTTAAAGGCACACTTTAGCTTTCAAAGAAAGACTGGTTCATCTATTCTTGAAAATACTCTTCCTCAAAAAAAAAAGTTAAAGTGCCCTTCGAAGGCCCGCTCTACCACATAAAAGAATTCGCATTGTAAAAATGTATATATGCAAAAGAAAAGGTGATATCTCCAAAGGGTGAAGCGTGAAAACTCATATGAAACGAGCTGTACACTATTTTGAGCAGAATAATATTCTTCAAGTATGGAATAATTATTCTCCAGAAAATAAGAGTACAAGTCCCCTCAAAGTTGAAAATATTGCAACGAGCTTATGGTATAGGGGCAACATGGTATAGCTACATTGATAAAAATTACGCTCGAACAACATACCACAAGCTCACTGCAATATCATATAAAGAAACTTGTACAAAAACGAAGATAAATGCATTCTCAAATACAGACAGAAGTTTGTGCAAACAAAAAGGATCATTTTATTCAATACTGTCAAAATTTTGTACAGGTACAGGTTTCAAAATGAAAAGAAAAGCGGAGGCCGGTACCCGCACAATCTCCGGCCAGTACATGCAAAAAGCAAAAAGTAAAAATAAGGGGAAGCAGGGCCCGTTACTTCTTCTTGCCACCACCTTTAGAGCCTTCACCTGACCTAATAGGCAGTTTTTCAGGACGGCTTAGGAGAGTTGGGGATGAAGGAGAGAGGGTTACTGCCGGATCAACCTTCGCTTCCTCTTCAGAAAGAAGAATGTTTTTCCTTCTCTTCTTGGAAGTGGTACGCTTCCTCCTCCTCCTTGAAGAAGACTCACTTTCCGGGGTAACAAGAGCAGCCAGTTTTACGTCATCAGAAATAGTATGCTCCGGGGATTTGTCGCCTCCTTCAAGTCCTTCGTCATTCTGCTCCTGCGAAGCGATTGGATCATCCAAGCCTTGAAGGGCTCCTATTAATTCTTCCTGTGATCCCGGCTGGGAAATAGGAGTGATTTGAGGGAATGGAGGAAGGACAGCTGGAGGAGGAGAAGTCTGTGTGGCACTTGGCGTTTTTGCTACAGAAGAAAAGCCAAAAATATTAGTATCTCCCGTGAAAAAAGGAGATAGCGGCTCATTGTGATTTAAGAAATAATCAAAAAGTTCGTCAAACTCATGAGGAGCAAACAAGCAGTCCACTTGGGCAAAGATTAACAGTAGAGTTACCTGGAGAAGTCGGCTTCCTAATGTCAACTTCATAAGTCTGTGCTTCGGTGCTCTCTTCGCCTTCATCTCCACCCTGGGTGCTTGTGATCTCAGTTATAACTTTAACAGGGGACGGAGAATAAGAACCGGAGCCTGTGATGTCAACATCGGCCGAAACCGAAGGAGGGACGGGGGCAGTTAATGGTGCTTCTTTCACAAAGTGTTGCTCCCCTGCCTCAGCTCGTGCTTTGGCAAGCTGCTCTTTTCTCCGAGCTAGAGCAGCTATGGCGTCATCATCTAGAAAGTGTTCTGCAAGAGATGCTTCGACATAGCCGGCGCCTGCACCTCCAAGCATGTCAAGAATTGACTCCCAAACCCCGGTCAGGGTAATCTCATACTTCGGTCCTAAGGATGAAAGGCTCCCGCGCCCCATAACGCTATGCACGTAGAAGTCAAATAAAGTAGAGTTGACGTTGGCTTTAGTCGCCTCATGCGACTGTTCGGCAGCCTACCTTTCAGCGATAGCTTCATCGCGTTCCTTCTCGATCTTTAATAATTGGGCCTTTAGCCTCATAATCTCCAAATCCTAAGAGTTGACCTTCTCCCGTAACTCTGCAACGTCAGCACGATACCTTTCCGTTGTTTTCTGCTCAGCCTCAAGTTGTGCATCGGCATGTCGCTGAGCAGCGTGAGCATCGCGAACTTGCTTTTTAAGTACTTCTTTTTGAGTATACGAGGTAGAAGAAGTAGCAAGCTCTTGTTTAAGTTTTTCAACTTCTGCTTCAAGCTTCTCGTTGTAATCAGCGATGTTCCTCATCTCAGTATCATGCTGGCTTAAAGTTTTCTGCCACTCAGCCTTATCATTTTCCATGGTCAGCATGACCTCTATATTCACGCGGTTGACCCTCTGAAGCTCATCAACAAGCTTTTGCCAGCCTGACATCCGCTCGATATCAAGTCTAACAGCATCAAGATTTTGCAGCATTGCTTGTTTGTCAATAGAGACCAAGTCAAGATCGAACCGCACTCCCTTTAGGCACCAGTGCGGGAACTGGCTTTGCAGAGTAACCGGACCTGGTCCAATTTGGAATTTAGGCATGTTGACTATTGTCTGAATGTCTGTCTTCCCGAGAGCAGGAGAGCCAGAAGAGATGTCAAGTGAGACGGGGGCAGCGGCCTTTTCAGAAGTTGTAGATGCATGCTTTTCACCGTGCCTGGCACGCTTGCTTGGGTCCTCAACTACATGACTTTTTCCCCGGTCGTCATGCGACTTTCTTTTGTGAGAGTCGTCACCTCTCTGAGAAGAATCATGGTGCTCCCCCTTTCTCTCCTCTCATAACGCTCTTCTTGAGCCCTCCTCTCTTGAGCCTTTCGAGCGGCTCTCTCTTCGTCGGTTTCTCTGTAAACGGGAAGGTAGCGCCTATAGTCATATTGATTACGCCTCCCGTAGCGCTGAAAGTCGTCGTAATAAGAACCGCTGCGTCCCATTGGAGAATCTGAAATTGAAAAAAGTCAAGTTTTAAAAGTCTTCAGAGAAAAGAAGTTAAGTACGAATAAGTGCTGAAAATCCTACGTGTGTGTGGTGTGCAAACTACACGCGTCAGGTTACAAACCACTCTTCGGCACAGGGGTGGTAGTGACTTGAGTGGCAGGCGTCGAAATTTGCTGAAAAGTGGATGTCGCCTCGACAACAGGAGAATCAGCTTTAGGAACATCATCTTTAAAAAGTTCCAATGAAGTTATGATCAGGTCGCTTAGCCCCTCAAAAGTATCATCACCGCCATGCTCGACGGGAGTTTCTTTTTCGGCTTCCAGACCGGCCGCATCTTCAGAGCAACGAAGAGTTTCTTCCTCCTCAATAACTGGGGCAAGTGCCGATTTGCTGGATGGACCCGCAACATCGGTAAGTGTGGGGGCACTTCACCAGTGAGGTTTCAGTAGAGGGCTCCTTCGGCATAAGCTTTTCAGCAGGGGTTGAGACATCTGGTGCATCCGCTGGAGAATCGGGGACTTCATGAGGCTGAGTGGAGTGAGAAGGGTGAAGAAGTCCGAACTGGTGAAGGAATTCGTCGTTCAACAAAAATTTCATATCCCGCTCTTCAACCGGCACAGCCACGAGCCTCTCCAGAGTTAGCTTGTGGCTGGGATCTCTAGAAGGAGGGGGGGCGCTGAAATGAAAAAACGAAGTTAACACTTGGCAATTCGGACTTCGTAAAACTCAAAGAATAGAAGAAGTAAAGGTAGATGATCTTACTTCCTTCCATCCACACAGCATAAAACCCCGGGATGCAGCGGACAAAGAAGAACTGAGTTAAGAACCCATGAGCAGTGTCAGGAAGGCCAACGATTAATTTGCGATTTCGGACGCTTCTCACGACAGTGATAGAAGGGTGATCCTTAGTCCTGGTAAAGGAGCATAAGAAGCAAATCTCGTCGAAGCTTGGAAGTCGATCAAATGTTCTTCTAAATAGCACATACAGCCCCATCAGAATGGCGTAGCCATTGGGGTGTAGCTGGAATGGGGAGATGGCTAGTTGACGAAGAAGATTCTGGAGAAAGTTGTTGAAGGGGGGAATAGCCCCGCTCAGGCACATTTGCCGGTTAACCGCTACAAAGCCAGGAGGCGCCACGTCAGCAGTGTTAGTTTTCTCAAGAAGAATGGCATCTGCTTCAGCAATGCCAAACTGAACGCATAACTGACGAAAAACTTTGTATGATAAAGTGGTAGAGGCACTCTCTGGAGGATTAACTAAGGGAGCCGGAATAAGAGTGGCTTCTCCAGTCTGGGTTGTTACCTCTTCTTGTTGAGAAGTCATTCTACACAAGCAACTGGATATTCAAATGTGAAGGTGCACGTTTCCTAAAAGTATTGAATCTAGAACAAACTAAGTACAAATGTACTGAATCTAGAAAAGTATGACAGCTCATTGTTTGAGAAAAGTACTGAATCTAGAAAATTCACACAGATGATCGAGCTGCAAACATATCTACAAAGGTTCTGGCAAAGCTAGTTTTGAGAACTGTAAAACTGATCTTGGAGTTCTTAATCGCAAGTATGTGCTAAAAGGATGTACCATAAATTAGTGCATCTTATTGAGGCATATTGTTCAGACAGTGATGAAACAGTCAGAAAAGGAGCATGTTGCTGACGACTTTTAGAAGTTCTTGTAGAGATTTCTTTTTGTTTTTTTTTTTTTTTTTGCAGTCTTTTAAATTCAAGCACAAATGTAGTTTCCTTTCATGTCCCACCAATAAAGAAAAAAATCATTCTCAAAGCATTAGTTTTTTCCTCCTTTGTTCCTGTTATATTATTATTTTTCTACTTCTATTATTTATTTATATCCTTCAATGTAATTAGAATTTTTTTTGTGTATTGCAAGCTCACAATAGCCATAAGTATTTGGTCATCTAGAAACTTGCGCATTAGTGTGTGTGTATACAAGAAATTAAAGGCTCTAGCAAATAGAATATTAGAGTTGCTCTTCGAGTTGCAAACTGTAAGTATCCACTAAGGGAGAGTCTCAAAAATTAGTAAGATGTGTTTTATAGTGAGATGTGGTAAGTCATTGATGACATAATTAATAAATAAGCATCTTGCTCAGGCACAAAATGTAGTTCCCTTTTATATCTCATTAACAAAGATATTTCATTCACCTGATATTAGTTTGTTTCTCCTTTGTTCTTGTCATATTAAAGATTTTAGTGAAATGAGTATTAACTTTTAATTATGTTATTATTTTTGGTAAGATTGCATGTATGCTGAATGCATAGTGCATGATGAACATTAATAGTTAATACAAGGTTGAGAAGTAGTAATTTAATCAATATCTTTGCCAGCCAATTTAAAGTCTTTTAAATTCTCGATAAATTGTATAATTTGATGGGTATGTTATACAGTGAAATATGTTTTCAAGACTATGAAGTTCTTAGAAAATTATTGACATCAAAAAAATTGGCAAAAAGGCTTCATTATAATTTTTAAAGGAAACAGAAGTTCTTGTGAGCGTACACAAATCTAAGTTATGCCTGGTTTTACTACAATAAATCTTTAACAGTGCTCCTATATTCATAGTTCATTATATCTATTAGACAAAATTTGGTTAGGTTGAAATAGACACTATCTATAACAAAATAAATTTTGTATTGCTTATTTGATCACTTTTTTTGGTCATGTTAATCTTTATGGCAAAATACTTTTACACAAACATAATGCATATCCGCTTCTTCCTTTTTGCTTTTTTTTAGACCTTGCATCTACCTCTCAGAATAGAAAATATATTATAAGATCGGGTATATCAAGCATATTCTTAGCACAAGACTTTTTGAACCTTTTTCCTTTTGGTTATGCTTTAATTTGTCCCTTAATTTGGTACCTTGTGGTGGCCCATGCACTTATTAAACATGACATCTTAAACTTTTTAATGGTTGTTCACAAGAACCGTCAATATGTGTGCAAGTGTATTGATATGCATACATAATCCTGTAACATTGGCCAAGGATAATACCCCAAAGAATACATTAACGGTTGTCTCTTTAAATACAAATATATGTTTCGCATTCTATGAAGTAGATAATCCCAGTGACAGGCAGACATTAGGATTCATCACAAGCCACAGCTAGCTAGAAGCTTTTGACTGTTGACAAAAAAACTCTTGGATGCCAAAGACCATCAGTGTGCTCTGCATGTTCAAAAGCGATATTGAATGACTGATAGCATGCTCTATCGAAATCATATTGTCCAAACAAGCCTATGTGCAAAGAACGGGTTCCAACCTAGTACTCAAATAAAACTCTTAGACAATACTCCAATAAGAGTGCATAGGCGGTGATTCACGCAATAACCCTCACCTAGCGCCTAGGTGAGGACTCATTGGTCCCCTAAAAGGATGTTTACAATATTGCTTTAGTCTTGCACTTCCAGATTTTTATAACTCATCCTCTTGCGATTGGTGTATGCTTATTGTTTTCTTCTATCCTAATAGTCCCAGCAAAAATAAAGCCCCTGTTGAGATTATTGCAAAAGTGTTGTACACAACCCAGATTATAAAAGCGATGGCATACGAAATCATTGTCCTTGTCTTATGTATTGGGTTCAAGGTCGAGAACTCGGTTTCGGTATTTTGGAATTTTGTTAATTTCGAATGATTTCGAAAAATTCAAAAGTTTCAGTTTTGGTTTCGATTCCGGTCCTGGTTTCGGTTTTTAATGGTTTGTTAACGAAAATGTGATAATGATCTTTGTAAATAAAATATAAAATATACTCTACAAAAAAATAAAATTCAACAATACAAATCTATTACATCCAAAAACTATTTCTTCAAGCTGCATATGAATTGGTTTTATAGTTTTCTTCATCAACTTGTGTTGTACAGTATGGTAGATAACCATACTGCATTTTTTCTAAACCTAACATCATATTATCAAATGGCGAGAGTTCGTCATTTTGTGTTGAATAACTATTATATGTCCCATTTGCTCCACGATAAGAATAGCCTCTAATATAGTCAAAAATAGTGTCAGAATGTCTACAGTTAGGTAGATCATTTGAATAATATGGATTATTAGCGTAGTCGTAATTTTGTTGTTCATATTCAACATTCAAATTATGTCTCCTCTATCATGATTATCCATCAGACATCTCCTTCTCACGTAGGGCATGGTTGTTCTAAGCAAACCACATCGTCGTTAAAGCCAACATAATTACTCGTTAAACCAATATTGCTACCAACAATGTTACCATGATCGTCATTTGACGAGCCACTACTGTGTTCAATGTTTTGTCTGTTACTCGTGCAGGTATACCATCAGCTATAGCAACATTATCATTTATTATATTAACAATCAAAGGATCGTCGTCAATCAACCGTGGTTCAACTTCAGCAATCCACTCTGTCAATTGACTCTCCTCATGAAATATATGGTTCAGATCAGTCAGTTGATCGTTTGTATCACGACGTTTAATATTCTTTGCTCTTAATATCTATTGTAATGCACATACATGTTTTTCTAGATGCTTTATTTTTATTCTATTTCTCAATTTTGTATGAATCATGGAAAATGTGATCCGATTGTTTTTGCAGTTTGAAGAGAAAACCGTCTGACTTAAAATATACATTGCTAAACATGTTAAATTTGAAGCATCCTCTCTATCAATTATTGACCATTATTGAGTAGGAAAATAAGTATTCATAGCCGTTTTTCATTTGATGATCTAAATACACCAACTTTTATTATGTGATTGTCTACCTGTGGATGTAAAAGTTAAATATTTGATGATTGTTTTGAACAAAATATTTGATATAGTTTACCACTTTTTCAATCTCGATTTGTATTAATACATTCGGGACCAATCTTTCAAAGGCGTTAAATCCGTTTAATGCTTCACCACATCTTCGTATTGAAAAATAAAATTAAGAAAATAACCTATATTTTAAACCGTACGTTTCAAAGCCTTGCGAACTCTACGTTTAAAGCATCTATGAATTCTCCTTGCTTATTCCAAAACTTTCAAAGGTCGGCCGCTTACTAATAGGCAACCGAGAAGGTTGGCGTTTCTCCACCAGCCCTACCTACTTCAAATTAAGATGGAACCGAAAAGGGCCCGTTTCCACACACATGAGATAGACAGTACCAATGGACAATTTCTGTTCTATTTATCATTAAGGTTGATGAATTAAGCTAGATAGTCATACGAGTAAAAGAAAATTGCTTATAAATTTGCAACAAGAGGATTAATCCTTTCTCATACGAAGTTAAACAAAAGGACGGGTCATTTCATAGAGCACGACCTTGGAGCACCGGCATAATAACGATTAGGCAAGCTCTCTCTTTCAAGCAGTACCATGGCTGAACTTAGGCAAAGTGAACTTGGTAAACCGAATAGAGTCTTTGTTTCAACGTTGCTAGCTGACTTTGAACGAAGTGAACTAAGGTGTGTGGCATTTACATGAATTTGTCGTCCTGCTCATTAGAGTCGTTCTCGAATCTACGAATTAATATATTGTTGTCAATTAATATATTGAATATTTGTTGTTCCCCAGTTTGTTTTATTTTAGTAGCACAATAATTTGATGCCAACACGGACTTGGGTCTTTAACAATTACCCAAACATTATTGATATGCTATGAATTTTGACCATTCGTAAAGCGTTAAAATAATTTAAAATACATGTCGCGTTAATTGATCGATGTAATTGTTTTTCTCATCTTTTGTCTATAATGTCTCATCGTTTTTTTATTGCCTTTAGCCAGCGTTTTTTAATTGACTCTTTCGTTAAATACATCATTTCATAGAGATAGCTCATATTTGCTTTATCGTCATATCCGCCATTCTTAAAACTTTCACTAATAGCACAAATACAAGAATAATGGAGAAGGCAGCAATCTAAAAGGTATTATCATAAATCAGACCAGCGACAATGGTTGATATTCTTTTGTCCTTAGCACCTAGTCTAGGCATTTTAGATACAGAGTCTTTTATAGCAATCATTCTTTTCAAGTCATTTTGTGCTTATAAATAGAGTCAAATGCAATGAAATGAGTGGCAAACTTTGTCACTGTCGGTCTAATCAATTTTTTGTTGTTTGTTTTTTCTCTCATTATAGCAAGTAACCAACTATGATTGCATACAAATATCGTTATTAATTAAAAATTCGAGATTACAGTTGTTACCTCCAGTTCTTTTGAGATATCTTCCAAAATCAGATCAATGCAGTAAGCTGCATATGGTGTTCGATATAAATGTATCTTTTTCATCAACAATTTATAAACAGATTTGTAGTTGGCCATGTTATCTTTCATTACCAGCACTGCTCTGTTTTCTCCAATATACTCTACGACTTCATTCGTTAGTCCATAAAAATATTTCTCACTGAAATTCATTCGTGGCATCTACAAATTTGAGAAATATCTTTCCATTGGTGGAGTACACAAGAAAATTTATAATTTTTCGTCGCTTCTGAGTACTCTAAACATCACACATCAGTGTACAGCCGTATTCATCCCAGAAATTATGGAAAGTGTTAATGTACGACTCCACTTCTAATTCCATTTCTAAGTATGAATGTGATAATTCATATACAGTATTCATATTTAGAAATATCGACCATTGTTGCATAATGAGGACTACTGGCAATGTTGTGGAATATGATTAAAAAAAATTGGTAATTGCTCGTCATATGTATTTTTAAGCATTTTTAAAGTCTTTTATTACCGATTTAATAGGTCGAAAATTGCCTCCTTTTTTGCATGCATGAATCAATTCTTGCAACGGCACGAATTTCAAAATCGTCATCTCCTTCTTTAGATCTACCTCGTATATTTCTCTCCGTTTGACTAGAACCGACATCTAATTGTCTATAAGATCTATGCATCTTCTGCTCTCTAAATGTATTTCTGCTCACTCGCATGACACGACGACCTTTCTTACCATCTCCATTTTCATCATCCGCACCATCGAAGTCTTCTTGTTGAAGTTTGCTAATCGGTTCTTCTTGTACTCGTTGCTTCTCTAATTTCCTTTTATTTCGGTCATTTTTCTTTCCAACAATATAAGCATGTATAAGTTTTTTAACTTAAGAGATGTTTCGACATGCTATTACATTGTCGCATACGCCCACCAAATGTTATTTCATACATGTTACACCGTCATCACTGATTTGTTTATTACATAAAATACATTTGTTTTTTTAACACTATGATCGATTGGGATACCATATTCCAACCGACTTCTGTCATGTTTGTTTGATTTTTCATAGTGTATATGAGATTATAACAATTGAACCAATCAAAATTTAGTTAAAGCTGGTTAAAACTAAATACTAAGTAGAATAAATTAATTTATACTAAATATTCAGTCCAACACAGTTTAAATTATAAGAAATACTTCAGCCCAACACACTCACACACACAATATACAACATCAAATTATACTATGGCACAAAAAATCGACGATGTTATCTCACATGAATGTCGACTTTATTAACACAACGAAGTACAAAAAGAATTTCACTTTTATTTTAGAAATCTTAGGTACAATTGTTGTGTTAAACATATATTTGAATTGTACGTTCGTTTATAACAATTCATGTGAACTTGTCAACTAATAATAGGATGGTAGTTCTGAATTTTGTGGATAACTAACATTTTGTTTGTTTTCAACTCAACCCTGACTTTATTTAACTTCTACTCCTCAATTTGCTTGTTATCAAATAATATATGGCATCAATGCAAATGAATTGATTAGTCGGTATCAAGACAGAACTGACAAAGGTGCTGCTTTGATAGATTCATTGAAGATGGAAAATTAAATGGACATAAATTAGAACATATGATGAATTTGTTTTGATGGTATATGCCTAAAGAAATTATTTTGATAACGTATCCATGAATGAATAAGTATATTTTGATGGTTTCTTTCAAGGTTCGAGAACTCGGTTTCGGTCTCGGTTTCGGTCGTTTGAAATTTTCATAGTTTCGGACAATTTCGAAAATTTCGGTTTTTGTTTCGGTTTCGGTCTTAGTTTCGGTTTTTTATGATTTTGAATGTATATGTAATAATAATCCTTGTAAATGTAATTGTGTTTGTTTGGTTGGTAAATATATTTGTTAGCTTAACCCAACACAAACCCAGATAAATGTCCAAATAGATGGTCAAATCCCTAATATTTCAACCACAGCCCAGCCCTAATTAATCATGATCCAAATAAAATATTGTCTCAATTATATTTCAACCCTAGATTATTTTCCAGCTCTAAATTCTAGCCATAAATTACTCAATTACATTCCAGCCCTCAATTACCGAAGCCAAATTAAACATCGTCTCCCCTCTTACTGTCGATATCAACGTCGAGTAATATGTCGTAGCCAAATTCAAAATCATCGCAGCCGAATTCGAAGTCATCGCAGTCGAATTCGAATTCATCGCAGTCGAATTCGAATTCATCGCAGCCGAATTCGAAGTCATCGCAGCCGAATTCGAAGTCATCGCAGCCGAATTCGAAGTCATCGCAGCCGAATTCGAAGTCGCCGCCAAAGTCGATGCTATTGTCGAAACTAAAATCGATGTCGACATGGATAAGTCTCGCATGTGTTTTGTTGTCGCTCTCATTCCTTCTATTTTCGATTGTGGGTTTTTTTTTGAATTTTTCTTCGATTGTTTGAACAGAAATCCCGTCCCGGTGACGGTCGTGACCGATACGAGTTGGTCGGAATCTCGTGGTTCCGGCCGAAACCTCAAACCTTGGTTTCTTTCATGTTTTAGAATGATGTTTATAACTTGTTGAGCATATCCAAATTGATGAAAAACTTTCCTTAATGTATGATTCAACGATTTCAAAGCAAACAGCAAAACCATTGTATAATGAGCATTGCTAAAATTCATAAAAACATGATTATTCTTATGATAACCCCAAAATACAATAATAACTTGTAATTTGTCAATTTTACCTTAAAAGATTTGGTTAATCTTTAGAAAGTTGGAAAACTACCTTATGTAACATAGAAAAAGACAGCGCATTGGGGAACTATAGCAGCAACAAACCATCGGGATGAATAGTGCTCCTCATGGCGGACACGCCTCCACTCGATCCTCTTAGGTTTGAATGCATTTAACCTCTTCATTTAGCATTGGCTCTGGTTAATCTAACTTTCTGTTGTCGCCGCAATCGGTACTATCCAAACTGAACTCTGCTTGAGCAGATACGCACTTCCTATGTAAAGAAGGCTAAGAATGCACATCAAATTTGTCATTGCTTTATGCAAGACAAATCAGCTAAGAAAATGTGTAATGAGCTGGAAGTCTAGGAAGAATTTGTGTAACAAAAATGGAGACATTTGTACTGAAACTGCCAGACAAATTTATATGTTAGTGATGCAGTTTGGGGTTGTTAAAATTTCCATGCATTTTGAAATGCTCATTATACAATGACCTCGCAATATTTTAGAAATCCTTGAATTATATATTCCATAATAGTTCTTTGTCAACTTGAATATTTTTAAAATGATTACAAACATTACTTTAAATAACGATAAGTAATGTTAATTCATACACCCCATCAAAATAAATCTGACATATAAGCAATCAATAAAAACCCATCGTACACTCTAATCTATATCCATTATCATTTTCTTATCTTCCATGGCATGCATCAAGATGGCGTACTTGTAAATTTCATCTTAATATCAACTATTCCAATCACTTGTGTTGATGTTATATACCCTTTGGAAATAAACAAATTTAGAGTACGAGGTAAAGTAGAATCGTATTTGAGTTGAAAACAAACGCAAGTTATTTACGAAACTATAACTAACTATCACCCTATTACCATTTGTCATATTCATACATATTATTGCAGGGACAATGATAAAACTCGTAGTTTTTCTTAACACGACATTGAAATGGAGTTTTTGCCATGACAAAATATGATTCAAGCACTATCAACTGCTTGTTTAATATAATATTATGCATGCATTGTATATAATTCTTCAAATTGAAAAACCACATTAATCTCACGTTCTTTTGTACATTTTCGTTTAGTATGATGTTAACATCATTGACTCAAATTATCGAGTTTTACATTATGCAATTATAACTGGTTAACTACAACGCATTAATCATAATTACCATTTTTGAGCATATTCTTTATGAAAACATGTAAGATTTTATAACTCTGTGTTTTTGCATTAACCAATAACCATTTGGTAATTTATTTTTAATCATATAACTTTTATAAGACTGAGTGGGAGTTAGCCTTGAAACACATGATTACGAAGTTTCGACATGTTCATAAAATGATATTCCTTTTAACTGATTCATATTTGTTTGTTTGTTTTGTAGACAAGCTAACTTTTTATACCTTAGCATCAGCAGGCAGGCTCTAAGAGTTTTATTATTGGTGGAAATGCTATCTTCTTTAAGTCACTTTACAAAATCACTCACTCGTTGTCTAATCTGTAACTATTTATATCTTGTTTCAAAAACATGGTTTCAAACAAGTAAAAAATCAAAAATAGAATGATTTAATGTTAAATGGTACTAGATTATCCCCAAAATGAATATATGACATTAAGTGGACATTATATGATATTTCGAATTCAGTGAGCATATATAAAGCATAAGATAGGTCATTCATTTAGAAGAACGCATAACAACAAAACTAATGCTTTCAAAACAATATTTGAAATGCAACCCAACTCCAATAGTAGTAAAACTAATACTTTAAGTGGCACAAATATTACGTCCCTAAACATATGTTCACATCAATACATCGAACTTATCGACTCGACTCGAAACCATGTTCAATATGTACTAAAAACCTTCATTTTGTCCAACTATCTATAAACCTACCACACTATGTGCTAAAACAAAATTTTAGATGGCGGTGCACTTTCAATAATATTTGTTAACACATTATCATAATCCTTCATTTTGTATATCAAAAAACTTTTCTTTACATTTATTCAACCCTTTTTTGAATGGATGGGACTAAACAAATTTTAACCGAACCGATTAAAACGATTAATCGACCATTTTTGGTTCAGTTAACAATTAATAAAATTTGATCAGCCAGTCAACCGCTAATCCATTATATTTTTCATGTAAGTTTTTTGCTGCAAAACTCAACCCAATGAGCTCATTGCTAACCAATTAACCGCGGCTAACCACCCAACGATGGTGGAAAAAAAATAGTAAATAGGTGGATAACCGCGGTTAACCGATTGAATGAATGGTTAGCCGTTAACGACGGTTAACTGATTCAGTGTTAATCGCTTAATATCAACATGAACGGTTAACCACGGTTAATTTTAAACATGTTAATCGGTATAAACAGACCAAAATTAATCGTCGTTCGATTAATCAGACAGCCGCCGTCAGGCGGTTAGCCACTTCTTTAACCGTTCGGTTCGGTTAACCAACAACGTACACCCCTATTATTATTTTTGATTATACGCATTATTAATTATTTATGCTTTAACAACCATTGAATATCAAAAAAGTTCAAATTTTAATGATATTCTTCTTAGGTTGGAGAGCTAATAACATTCATCCAACCATCCAAAAAAATTGATATTGTTTTTTCCTTTGTCATCTTCCATCCATATGTTTTATCACCAACAATTTAGTTTCATCTTCTTAATAAAGCTTAGTTTGCAATTCTCTTGCACATTCCTCGAAATACATCATGCACAAAGAAAATGAAGCACCGTTGGAAATACATTTATCACTACTTTCACAAGTGCAACTTTAACATCCGTTACAACATTCGAAATCTCAATTTCATTATAAAAATTTATAACACATTAGAGAATTCCAAGTATAAGATTCTGTAATTTCTTTAACAATAAAGATAAATATAGCAATAAACATGATCCTGGTTAGCATATCAGAAACCATACAAGGTTGGAGCAAATTTTAATGATTAATCTTGAACATGCAATCCAACAACGACAAATGATTATATCATCTTGCGAGATCAACACACTTTGGTTGACTAAAACAGAGGATGGATTTTTGATTAAACTAGATAATAATGACTTGTTAAAACTTCCATAAATTGTTTCATCGCTAACCTACCTTAGGTGTTTTATAGTTTTCAATTTTACATTGTAAACTTTCTTATATATTTGAATGATTGTTCAAATTCTCAAATTTGAGAGCAAATTGAATATCTCATGGTCTAGCTCCACTATTATTCGTAATGTCCACCATCTTAAATTCAGTCTTTAATTCTCACAACTGACAAATGTTTTGTAAGTGAATTAGAAAGCATGTGATTCTGAATTCCGTTCTTCACATTAAGCATCCATTGTTTAGCACTTTCACAAATTGCATATAGCTTAAAAGGACAACCACGCTTCTTACTTCCATATCTTCTCTGTTTCTGTTTGGATTTTAAAATATAATCTTTGGTTCTATAAGTACAGTTTTTCAACACTTTGTTCGCATATTAATACCATCCAAATTCCTTATAGCATTATCGTTGGTATTTTAACTCTAGTTATTCTTGTTACGATGATGCAAACTGTTTTTCCACGTTCAATACATCAATCTCATATTCTTTTTTAAAATCAAATACTACAAGATGTAACAAAATATTATTTCAAATACAAAGATGACAACAAAACAAAAGATAAACGAGTTCATACAAACAGCTAAAGATTGTCAAATGTGCAGTTAAATCGGAAAATTCAGAAATTGTGATATCTTCAAAATGAGTTATATTAATGTTATCTTCGTCTTACTCCTCGTTACCGCCATGATTTTTGAAAGCAAGTTGGAACGGGTTTTTTTAAGTTAAAATATATGCAAGTCCTCTACTGTAAGTTAGGCTTCTTCACAAGAATTGGAATAGATATCTAGCTAGGAAAATAATATCCCGAGATAAAGTAACATTATTTACTTTTTTTCACTTCAATCAATGCGGTGCATCTCTAAGCATGCAGAGGTCGTTCTTTTACCCAACCAGTGGAATCTTGGGATTTAGGTTGACATTGCTAGTAACAATTGAACTAATATTAACCATGTTCGAAGTACACCATGCAAACCCTCCAAGTTAGCTCGTAAAAAAGTAAGCAGCTTATTTTTGATCTTATTACCCAAGTTTGGGTCAACTCAAATGTTTCAAATGCTCCAGTCTCTTGTCTCTCTTCTATCACCCTTGGATTAATATCACCATCTATAATTTCTAAGTTGCACGTTACTTAACTTTTTTGCATGATCATCAATTGTTATAAGGTTGTGCTTGTTTTGTCTATCATCGTTTTAACTTTTTCAAGCATATTTCACAAAGAACCCATAACATGAGTGAGATTAGCCAGATCAGCCGGTACAAATCCAACACCACTTCAAGATCTACTAAAGCAAATTGCTCCAAGAATGCTTTATACGAGCACAGACAATTCAAAACCCAAGCCATTACTGTAGCTCGTAAACATGTTGCACCTACACCTAATGACAACTTAATCATTCCTATGAAAGGAACTCCCTCACCCGTGAATCCATGCACAGGTACAATGCATGGATTTAAATCCTTACATTCATACTCATTTTGATAAAGGTCAACTTGAACAAAATATTCATCAAGCTTGTGTTAGCAACAAAGATCTCTACGTTCTCAATGCAATTTATGCATCAATTACCAAATGATCATTGTGAGGAAACTTGATTGCCTATGCATTTGGATAGGTACAGACTACGTCTTCACCTTCAATCTAAGCTTGGTTGATGGGTCTTTACTTTAGCGCAAAATTTGCTTCTTGCTCGTTAACAAGCATGGAAGTATAGTGTTCAAGACGTTGATTGTTATCATATACTGAGTGCACCCCTAACAAACTGAATAACCAATTAGCTTACCCAACAGCATTAAAGGTAATTCTTTGTAAATGCTTGATTTCCCAGTTGAGTTGATGGTGGCCGTTGTTGTTTCACATAGCACCGAGGGCAACCTCTTTGAACTAATTTCTATATCCCATCTTTTTAATGTTTGTAGTCGTTTGTGTTATGACCTTGAGCTTTATGGAATCTGATTTTGCAATACAAAATGGAGTTTCTGCTATCAGTCTCATTGTTCCTCTAAGGTTGAGATTGCTCGTATGGAATAGTTGGTTCAATGACTATGCACACATGCTCCTTGTACTCAATCACAACGGTATAGCTTGTGAAGTGAGGCTCATAATGTGTCCCCTATCATCACCTCTCATATATTATTTTTCATTGTTGTTTTAGGATTGCGCGCTTCTTTCAATGCCATCATTAATGGTGGTCGTTAGCATTTGCTTGACTATTTGATGCATCATTTATGTACCTCTGTTGTTTATTTTGCACCGTGCTTCCTCAACCTAAGTTACTGAATGAATCACTCAACGCACTTGTGAAAATACAATGGGAGTAGATGCAGCTTTGTGCCCTTGATAATTCGGATGAATTTAACTATTTCTCCTAGCATGAACTTACTGGTCATGGTTGTTTCCTCTAAAAGAGCTTTTTTGAAAATTAAGTACTTAAATAGTAGTCCATATTAGTCTATAAGTCTTGGGTAGTATATACCATACTACAAACCAAGATATATCCAATGGTTCGAACTGCTCTACGCAGGATTCAAATTTGTGACCTAACGGGCGAAAGTCGAAGCACATAACCATTGGGACAATGGTATTGGACCTTAAAAAGAGCTCTTTTCTAAGCCTGCTATTAGCTCTTGCTGCCCTATTATTATTCCTCTGCCAATTTGCATTAGAAGCATGAGATTTAATATGCTTATTGCCTATGATTATTTGCCTGCTCCCTAATGGATTTGGGACTATCAGGATGATTTCTCCTATTTGGAGGCAATGATCTGACCACGGACTACCACACTGAGTTGCAGGTCAAAATCTATTCTGACCTAGGGCATTAATTCACTCTGTTAGCGTTGTTTGATCCTTCGAGCAAGTTGCATCTTAGTATTCATATCATGAATCGCTTTTTGCAGAACTCCATCCTTTAAGGCATCAAAGGAGGAGCTGTAGGATTCGGCTCTACAGCGCCAGGATTTTAGTCATTCCACATCGAAGCCCAAGGATCTTGATCTATGTGCTTAGAACTTTAACTTCTAATACCTGCCTGAGAAGTTTCTCTAGTCATTGAAAAATAATCAATTGAAAAATCAACTGTGTAAAAATTTCCTGAGTTCATATTTCAGTAAAATCGTCAAAATGGTTGTTTGAAAATTCACCAGGTTCAAGATAAGTGTGCCCCCTACAAGTTGCATGTGATGTAGATATCAAGACCAACTATACTTGCAGCATTTCAATTTTTCAATCATCACACTGAAAGGCAGACAATTGCTTAAACCTTACATAACTTTCTAAGATGGCCTTAAATCATCGAAAGCAAGATTAATGGTTGGCAAGGGCTAAGACCCAAGACGTATGTAGGATTTTCCTTGAGCATAATTTTCACGATAAAAAAATTAAAAGTAATCAACGCTATACATATATATATATATATATATATATATATATATACACACACACACACACATATATATATATAGTTATATAGTGCAAACATATTCTAGGTATAAGCTCAAATGTCATAACCTAACTATATCAGATGTAAATGTTTTCGTTTACGTCAGATGTAAATTTTTCACATTTCCTCTTCATAAATGATTGTTCTAGTAGAACTTTTTAATCAATATAAGAGTATAGTATACATTTGATAAGTAAAAGAGTAAATTTAGAATAGCAAAAAACTTGAAATATTAAAACCAAATAATAAAATATTTGAAAATATTTGGATCTATTTTTAAACACATTCATGAAAAACATCGTTTTCTCTGGTAGAAGTGAGGATGCAGAATTCTTCTAACAGATATTTCAGATAACATAAACATAGACTTAAGGACTAAGTGTAAAAAGGCTAATAACTCTTAAGGAAAAATCTAAAACCGCTTTCTTCTCCTACACCGCTGATTTTTTTTTTTTCCAAGCAGCCATTTCTAACCCATTCACTCTCTTCTTATAAACAGAAATTGATAATGACATTCTGCGCTATAATAAAATTGCATGTGAGAAGGTGTTTTTTCTCTCAAATATTAACACTAGAAAGGAAAAAACATAAAAAATTTGCAAAAAAATCTCAATATCTGAGGGGCAACTGCCTCCTCTTGGCGGTGTGCAATGTGTGTTATATACGACAGAGTATGGTGCACCTATAACACTATTGCAATGCATTTGGTATCAAAGTCAAACTTGTTTAATTTATTAGTCAGTTCGTAGTATTGACAAATATATGATATTGATCAAATCGCATTACGATATCAATGGAATTCAACAATGAGTTTCCATCAAAAATTCGTGTTCAAAGAGGGCATCTGCCCAACAACTATATTATGACGTGTCATCCAAAATTAGAGCAATTTTTTATTAAAAGGTACCTTTAGATGTTAATTTTGATAAACTTTATAAAATGGCCAGGCATAATATAAAATCTGACAAATGAGGGTAATCATGCCTGAAAGATCTAAGCTGAAACAACAAAATGTGGTAATTTAATCGACCAAATCAACCATTGATCAAAGTAGTATAATGCAAACCTGACCCAATCGGAACATTTGGCTTCTGCCATCTCCCCTCTCCCTTTTCCTGCCAAAGCAAGCGTAGCCCCAACAGATCCGAAGTCGGTTGGAACATAAACGCCCAAATGCACCAAAACGCTGAATTCTTCCACTCCTTTTCCACCAACGATTACAGTGACCGCCATTTCCACGTCATCGTCGTAGCATTTCACCGCCAAATCCATCGCTCTATTGACCGATCCGTTCACCTTGGAGGTCAAGTCATCACCTTTAGCTATATGGCCGGACAATTGAAGGAGTTCTACAGACCGGCTGAGGCGAATGAGATGGCGGTCCCAAAAGAAGAGGCTGAAGGCGGCGGTACGAGTGGTTGTGTATGCTGCGCCTGTTTGCGATGGCCAGGGTAAGAAAAGTCATATGTCGAAGGAGAGATCAAAGGAGGGGAATGAGGTTACCGGGGGTGGAGGATAAAAGCGTGGTGACCGGCAGGACTGGGGTTGATAATATCTGCGGAATTCCGTCTACTACAAGAAAGTTGGGGATTGGAAGAGGAGCCGCCACCATCAGTCGGATTGAAATCGATATTGGATATTTTAAGAGAATTATTTTTTTGTAAGATAGGGCCGTTTGTTTTTTTGGGAGAAACGGCACGGCCAGAATTTGGGAGTTGAATAAATAATAATTACATAGTACTTTTCGAAAAATTAAGTTAAAATACAAAATAAAAATTGAATTTATTTTGTTTTTTGTGTTTTGTAAAATTTATCCATCCGTTATCTCTTCATCTTCTTTTTCTCCTCTGTTTTTCTTATATTCCGTTTTTCATCTCTTTATCATTGTCGTAATGACTTAATTTTAAAATGTTTTTATCCGTTTTTTCCGTATTTTGTAATAAATTTTGAAAATGCAAAACAGAGTACTTAATACGAAAACAAACGAGGCATAAATCTCTTGAAATGTTAAATCCGTTGAAATCCACCCCACTTAACATTAAAAATGAGTTATTTCCTCCATTTTTACCTCCTCCATTCTTTAATCTCAAATTAAAATTTGATGATAACTACCTATTTATATCTAATTTCACATTAATTCCTTCGATTAACAAAATTTATAGAAGATTTCAATCAACTTTGGCAAGTCTCAAATATATCTTAACCGATTTCATAGAAAAACCAAAATTATAACCTCGATCTTTATATGAAAAAAGCAAAGATACCTTTTTTTATAAAAAAAACTTATTAAGTGTAAATTTTTGTTTCCTCGTTCGTTTATTTATAAATATTGATGATAAAAATTGCAAATTATTAGATCGTAATTTTAGTTTTGATGAATTTGACAATTTAATAAGATAAAGAGTGGAAAGTGAATGAAGAAGAAATTAAAAATAGCATGCTATTATTAGTATTCGGAAAAATGCTTTTGGCTTCCAAAATTAAAACTACACAACAATTATCACTCATGTTCCTAAACCAAATTCAACTCCATTAAAACACGAACAAAATCACATAACATACAAAAAAACAGAAGAAAAAAATGTAGACGATGAAATTTCAAGTAAATACTTACTTAATGTGTTAAAAAATAATTTGTCAAATCAACCTGTATGTCTTTGAAGCATTTGACCAAATGCCTTCTACTATATTTTCACTATCAACACCTTTTGATTCGTGTAACAACCCGCATATTTATCGATTATATATTTAAATAATTTATTTAAATATTTCACCGTTCATCGGATTTTGGTCCGAAAACCTACTTTTTGCAAACTGTCGAATTGGGACTCGAGACCACTTCCATCGAGTTCAAAATGACGTTTGCGAACTTTTTGAGTATAAGCTTCGATATGTTTGGAAAAAGTTGATTTTTGCTACTTTTTCCCGCTTAGGGCTTTGGTTGGGCTGAGCCATTTAACCACTTAACTCAGTTCCAACACTCTCCTCTTCATTCACTTCTCTTCTATTTTCCTAATACTCAAGCTTTTATGTTAATGGAGGGTGGAAGAGGAAATTAAAACTCCAAGCCCTAGCTTCCTTTGCAAATCCAAGTTCTTGCTCCAAACTCAAGAAGAACCCATTGGTAAGCTTCTCTTCATCTTCTCCAACTCTTTCTCCATTCAATTTCAGAAATTTCCTAAACTTAATTTAGGAAATGTTTCTCTTTTAAGCTTAGATTCAAGCTTCTAGTGTGAGATTGAAGTGTGGTTGATTTCCATTTGCTTTCAAGCTTCATCTTCATAAATTTAGTTCAAAGGTGAGATTTTTAATCTCACATCTATGCATATAATTATCTTTGATTGTTAGGTATGAATTCCTAACACTTATTCATGTGCATTTGATTTTGATTTAGATTGTGAATATTCCAATTTTTGGTGTTTTGTAGTCAAATCTTTAAGAATCATAACTTTGATGTTTGATCATGCTTTAAGAGGTGTTTCGGAGAGCCTATAAGACCGGGTTATCGCTAGGCATAAATCCTTAGTCGTCGTTGCTCGTCCGATCGCTCCCGATACGTTTTGGCCACTTTGGCCTAGGCAAATTGTTGCCTAGACCAGGTGACCAGACGTTTGGTGACCAAGTCCAGACGTCTGGTTTGGACCTGGAAAGTAAATATGTATGCATGCATATTATAAAAAAAAGCCATAGACTATTTTCAGACGTCTGGACCATCAAACCAGACGTCTGGATAGGTCTCAGACGTCTGACTTGAGGTTTCAGACGTCTGAGTGTTCTCTGGGTTATTTCCAGAGAACAAATCCAGACGTCTGGATTCCAAATCAGACGTCTGGAAATGTTTATTTTTGCCTATTCAGGCTGTTTTGTGTGAATCTCCATTGTTTATCGATTTTAGCGATCCTATTAATCGTTATCACTTATTGTCGACTTTGATGACTTCTTTTTATGAATCTTTTTGGAAATATCCATTTCTATGGATTTGGTATCGATTTCTTTGGATTTTATTCATGTCTTCGTATGTGAATTTAGTAATTGGTTGTTCTTACAATCTTCTTTGTGATTTGTCACTTTAAAAATATAAAGGTTTTCTATACTAGTAGTAAATATTAAAACTCTTTCTTCAAATGATTTCAACTCTACTTTAATACCAAATTCGTTTACAAAACAGTTTTCCAATCTATTAGTATATACAAACCTTTACCTCACTCGTATGAGAAATCTAATTAAACGGCTTAGTAAAACAAGTGGTATGAAACGCTTGCGTTTGTTTCATCGGTTAATTCTTGGACTTGTTCGATTGAATCTCTTGTGACAATTTTCTAGTGGAGATCTACAATTTGTTCGTAAATATTTAAGTTAAGCTAGTGGTTATGGGACATGAAGCTAAGCTCATATATTTACTAGCTTATTGTAATTGACACTTCTCATTGATCATGACGATCATCTTTGTGATTTAGACTAGCAATGTGCGATGTCTCTTTGTCCATGTCGAGGACGATGCTTCATTTTTTTGTGGAGCTTCGGCTCACCAGGAGGAGCTTCGGCTCAATGTCCGCAATGGGGGACTATACCCTGTCATGAGGAACTTCGGTTCACCAGGAGGAGCTTCGGCTCAATGTCCGCAATGGGGGACTATACCCTGTCAGGAGGAGTTTCGACTCACCAGGAGGAGCTTCGGCTCAATGTCCGCAATAGGGGACTATACCCTGTCTGGAGGAGCTCCGGCTCATTTTTCTGGGATTGGCCATCCTTTTTATTGTGATTTCTGGATTTCGTGTGTTGATTTCTGGAATTTATGTTTCACCAACTTTTACGATTGGCATGGATATATATATATATGTCATTTATTGTGGCTTGGTGAATGAAATCAGGAGTATGACATTCCTTTTTATCTTGAGTAGATTATTGTGATATTGATTAATCTCTTGTTGATTTTCAATTACTTATTTATCACAGCTTGGCATTGTGATTATTATATGTTTATGTCATATCTCCTATCCTATATCATTTCTTCTGATATTTATAGCTAGACTGATCCGTTTATTATTTTCTTCTTAAATAATACTCGGGTCAGACCGAGATGTTACAGGTGCTTCTGCTTGACTTCTCATCCAGGATCATTACTCTGATTTTTGGATAACTACTTAGATTAGTAGTTTATTTTGTTGAATACACTTGAGATATAGACTCATAGTTGTATTCTTTTGTATAGCACGTGTTGCTATTCTTTTGTATTATCGTGGATCTTTTGACCACTACTCTGATATACACTTTCATGTGTAGTATTCATATCTATTTCCGCCTTTGTGATATGAATTGTATGTGACTGATTTATGTTATGTTTATTTCTATATTTGTTTCCGAAGATATTATAGCCACTGTGTAGTAGTTTTGAGTTTGTGTCGGCATGTCGGATTTCCTCTTGAGATGAAAAGTTATATTTTTATCTGACATATCGATGCTCGCACAAAGCAATTACATGGATGGTCGCTCCTCAACAGCCTTATTCTCCGTGCTAGTTGACAGCATTCACAGTAGTGTTCTTGTCTAGCGTGGGTATAGAGGTGGGGCGTCACAGCTTGGTATCAAAGCCAAACTTCGGAATAATGTAGAATAATTTAACAAGGATCATCGTCCTAAGTCCATCTTAGGAGTCGTGCTTTAGGATTTTATTCGGGTCTTCATACCGTCCTATCCTATTTTCTTTTATGATTCCTTGTTTTATCTATCAAGATTGCTTGATATTTATTTTGAGAATAACTTTTTCCTCTTCTTTCTTTCTTTCTTAAAGAAGAGAAATGGTTAGACCTGGCCGTCCCAGCGCCGGTCAATCTAGTGCTACTCCCCAGGATGGAGTATTTATGTCTGCCCAGCAGCTTCTAGATCTTGTTAAGAACGCTCAAGTAGCCGGTCCCAATCCAGAGCCTACTCATCCTAGATCCGGTTTTGCACTCTTGTGCAGAGACTATACCGATTTGGGTGGAAGGCCATTCAAAGGATCTGAGAGTGTTATAGAAATTCAAGCTTGGCTCAAATCATGCGATCGCATCTTTTCTCGCATGAACCTTATTGATCTACATCGAGTCCAAGTGGCTTCTAGCATGCTCCAAGAAAGAGCGTTAGATTGGTATGAGCTTTTAATTTCTGAAATCATTGAATCGGATCTCACTTGGGAGCAATTCCGGGAAAGATTCGAATTGAAATTTGTGCCGGAGGCTGAAAAAGTAACTTTGGCCCGGCGTTTTATCGACCTTGTTCAAGGTGAATCTTCTGTGACAGATTATGTCGCATCTTTCGAATCTCTTTCTAAATACGGGATTGAGTATATTAATACCCCGATGAAGAAAAATCAGAGGTTTGTCTATGGCTTGAATAAGAATCTTAAGAAGCCATTACTCCTGAAACTTGAGGTTTCATTTGATCAGCTTATAGATATCGCTCTTCGTCTTGAAGAGGCCGATAGAGAAAGTGATGTCGAGGTTGGGAGTGCCAAACCGAACTCCAACAACACCAAGAAGAGGCATCCCTTTATTAGGTTCGGAAGTCCTAATCCTAACAAGAGGGCGAAGCAAGAGACTTCTATAGCAAATACTCCTATCCCTAATCGCGGAGAATGCTACAATTGTGGCTCTAGGGACCACTATATAAATAGGTGTCCAAGGCCTATTTCTTGCCGCTATTGCAAAAGTGCGGATCATTATATATCTTCGTGTCCCAAGCGTCAAAGCAAGAGAGAAGGAAAGCTGCAAGTCCCTAGCAACTCTTCTCGTGGTCAAGGTATTTCTCATTCAATCCTTGATGACATTTGCTTTGTGATTATCTTGTTCGTGTTCTTTTTGATATAGTTTCCATCTCACTATTTTATATCAAAAGAACTTGTTGATTCTTTTTCTTTGAATATTTTGGGCTTGATGACTTCTTTGAGGATTGTGAATCCGGATGGTAGATCCGCAACACTCAATTTGCTTTTGTTTAGATGTCGAGATTGTTTTATGTGACTTTTCTTTCCGAGCCGATATTTACTTTGGCTTCGGAATTGACTTTTTCTGTAAGGATTGGCCTAAATTGTGAAGCCCATATCCTATTTTTCCGAGTGGATTATTCATCTTCGACATTTTCAATCTGTTAAGCAGATTTCTATTTTTCCTTTATGATTTTGATTCCAACTTGATGGCATCATTTTATTCCTTAAGCCCACTTATAAGGAAAGCGTTATTTCTCTCATTCATGTAGTTTGAGAAATTTTCCGATATTTTTGAGTTTGTCTTAGGATTATCACCTAATAAATCTTTTGTGTGGTGTTAAGGTCTTTTCAGTTTGACTTTACCACCGGTTTTCGTTTGCTACGAGTTGCGGAAATTAGCATTCCACTTACCGCATTCCGCACTCGTTATGATTCTTATGAATGACTTATTATGTCATTCAATTTGTCCAGCTTATTTCATCCATTTTATAAATCGAATATTCTATGAATATTTCGATGAGACGTATTTATTGATTTTGGATGAAAATAGTAATTTAAAATTTTGCAAATCTTTTTCATAAGATTTATTTATAAGTAAAACTGGATTTTTGTTCTTGAAACGAACAAAGAATATTCTTAAAACTTTTTAAGAGATTTATTTATCCTATAAAAGATGATTTTGTGATTGTATTGCCCGTTGAGTGCTTTAAGAATTTTGGTCGATGCGCTTGATCAACATTATCGATAGGAATTTTCTAAACGCTTTGATGTGACAATCAGACACGATATATTGACTTGTAAAAATGTAAATTTTTGTAGAAAGACTATTACATAAAAGTAAAAATGTAATTTTGAAAGTTTTAACTTTTCGGGGAAGAGAATTATTTAAAAGAAGTTCTTTCTTTTCGATACTCTTATTCTTTCTTTTCGATACTCTTATTCTTTCTTTTCGATACTCTTATTCTTTCTTGTGATTCCTGAAGGGGAACCAAGACTTTGCTATTTGTACCGATACTAGTCGTATTGGTTTGGATGCCATTCTCTTGCCATAGAGAACGTGCTATCACTTGTGCTTCTAAATCATTATAGCTTATCGAGACTAGATATGCCACTCATGATCTAGTGTTCGTGGCTATTGTTTTTGCTTTTGGAATTTGACATCATCATATTTGGATGAGAAATTTGTTCTCTACCTCGATCATAAATCTTTGGAATATTTATGTCTCTTAAGGAACTGCATGTTGACTCGAGTTCCTAGCTTCTTATGATCTTGATATTCTTTTTATTCCCGAAGGGGAAATCGTGTTGCCAATGCGTTTAGTCGTAAGCAACAAGGGATTGTTTCTTTGTTGAGACCAAATGAAATTATCTTTTTATCAAGTTCATCGGGCGTTTTGATGTACTTCATTTTATTGAGTTTCATCTCATTTCTTTTATGAACTTGCGTCCGATGTTCTTTTATTGTGTTCGGTTCATTGGACGTACCGTTTTTGTACTACGTCGGTGTTCCGAAAATCATTCGGGCTTCGGTTCATTGGACGTACCGTTTTTGTACTGCGTCAGTGTTCTGAATTATTTAGGTTTTGATTCATCGGATGTACCGTTTGTACTACATCGATGTCTTTGCTTTTGATTCATCGGATGTACCGTTTGTACTACATCGATGTCTTTGCTTTTGATTCATCGGATGTACCGTTTGTACTACATCGATGTCTTTGCTTTTGATTCATTGCATGTACCGTTTGTACTACATCAATGACTTTGCTTTTTGATTCATTGGATGTACCGTTTGTACTACATCAATGTCTTTTCTTTTTGGATTCATTGGATGTACCGTTTGTACTGCATTAATGTCTTTGTTATTTGATTCATTGGATGTACCGTTTGTACTACATCAGTGTCTTGGATTCATCGGATGTACCGTTTGTACTACATCGATGTCTTTGCTTTTGATTCATCGGATGTACCGTTTGTACTACATCGATGTCTTTGCTTTTGATTCATCGGATGTACCGTTTGTACTACATCGATGACTTTGCTGTTTGATTCATCGGATGTACCGTTTGTACTACATCGATGACTTTGCTCTTTGATTCATTGGATGTACCGTTTGTACTACATCAGTGTTTTTGATTCATTGGATGTACCGTTTGCACTACATCAATGATATGCTTTTGATACATTGGATGTACCGTTTGCACTACATCAATGTCTTTGCTTTTGATTCATTGGATGTACTGTTTGTACTACATCAATGACTTTGCTGTTTGATTCATTGGATGTACCATTTGTACTACATCAATGTCTTCGCTTTTTGGTTCATTGGATGTACCGTTTGCACTACATCAATGACTTGGCTTTTTGGTTCACTGGACGTACCGTCTTTGTACTACGTCGGTGTTCCAAATTATTCGAGTTTCTAGTTTCTCGGGCGTACCGTGATTGTACTACGCCGTTGCACCGGCTCAACTTTCTGCTATTCTTGACGTTTTCCACGTCTTTTACCTACGAAAATGCCTTAGGGATTCCGGTTTTCATTCTTGAGCCCGGTGATATTGTGGAGATTGAAGTTTCACCAAATTTGACTTTTGAGCACCATTCCATTCACATCATTGCTTCAGAGGTTGAGCGCCTTCGATATAAAGATATTCTTTTTGATAGAAGTTCAATGGTTCTCAAATCCTAAGGATTACTCATGTGAAATCTTGAGAATTCATCGAACGAAAACTTTCGGTTTTACTCCTTCGTGCTCTTTATAGTGAACTTCTTGATTCAAATTTTCTTTTGTGTTAATATGCTTCTATGGTTGTTACTTCTTATATTTCCTTCTTAATTATTGCGAGAACGCAATTTCTTTAAGGAGGGGAGTCTGTAACAACCCGCATATTTATCGATTATATATTTAAATATTTTATTTAAATATTTCACCGTTCATCGGATTTTGGTCCAAAAACCTACTTTTTGCAAACTGTCGAATTGGGACTCGAGACCACTTCCATCGAGTTCAAAATGACGTTTGCGACCTTTTTGAGTATAAGCTTCGATATGTTTGGAGAAAGTTGATTTTTGCTACTTTTTCCCGCTTAGGGCTTTGGTTGGGCTGAGCCATTTAACCACTTAACTCAGTTCCAACACTCTCATCTTCATTCACTTCTCTTCTATTTTCCTAATACTCAAGCTTTTATGTTAATGGAGGGTGGAAGAGGAAATTAAAACTCCAAGCCCTAGCTTCCTTTGCAAATCCAAGTTCTTGCTCCAAACTCAAGAAGAACCCATTGGTAAGCTTCTCTTCATCTTCTCCAACTCTTTCTCCATTCAATTTCAAAAATTTCCTAAACTTAATTTAGGAAATGTTTCTCTTTTAAGCTTAGATTCAAGCTTCTAGTGTGAGATTGAAGTGTGGTTGATTTCCATTTGCTTTCAAGCTTCATCTTCATAAATTTAGTTCAAAGGTAAGATTTTTAATCTCACATCTATGCTTATAATTATCTTTGATTGTTAGGTATGAATTCCTAACACTTATTCATGTGCATTTGATTTTGATTTGGATTGTGAATATTCCAATTTTTGGTGTTTTGTAGTCAAATCTTTAAGAATCATAACTTTGATGTTTGATCATGCTTTAAGAGGTGTTTCGGAGAGCCTATAAGACCGGGTTATCGCTAGGCATAAATCCTTAGTCGTCGTTGCTCGTCCGATCGCTCCCGATACGTTTTGGCCACTTTGGCCTAGGCAAATTGTTGCCTAGACCAGGTGACCAGACGTTTGGTGACCAAGTCCAGACGTCTGGTTTGGACCTGGAAAGTAAATATGTATGCACGCATATTATAAAAAAAAGCCAGAGACTATTTTCAGACGTCTGGACCATCAAACCAGACGTCTGGATAGGTCTCAGACGTCTGACTTGAGGTTTCAGACGTCTGAGTGTTCTCTGGGTTATTTCCAGAGAACAAATCCAGACGTCTGGATTCCAAATCAGACGTCTGGAAATGTTTATTTTTGCCTATTCGGGCTGTTTTGTGTGAATTTCCATTGTTTATCGATTTTAGCGATCCTATTAATCGTTATCACTTATTGTCGACTTTGATGACTTCTTTTTATGGATCTTTTTGGAAATATCCATTTCTATGGATTTGGTATCGATTTCTTTGAATTTTATTCACGTCTTCGTATGTGA
The DNA here is from genome assembly GCA_030765085.1 of Allium cepa. NCBI lineage: Eukaryota > Viridiplantae > Streptophyta > Magnoliopsida > Asparagales > Amaryllidaceae > Allium > Allium cepa. The sequence continues at coordinate 244,493,946 of CM060944.1, forward strand.
ATTTAGTAATTGGTTGTTCTTACAATCTTCTTTGTGATTTGTCACTTTAAAAATATAAAGGTTTTCTATACTAGTAGTAAATATTAAAACTCTTTCTTCAAATGATTTCAAGTCTACTTTAATACCAAATTCGTTTACAAAACAGTTTTCCAATCTATTAGTATATACAAACCTTTACCTCACTCGTATGAGAAATCTAATTAAACGGCTTAGTAAAACAAGTGGTATGAAACGCTTGCGTTTGTTTCATCGGTTAATTCTTGGACTTGTTCGATTGAATCTCTTGTGACAATTTTCTAGTGGATATCTACAATTTGTTCGTAAATATTTAAGTTAAGCTAGTGGTTATGGGACATGAAGCTAAGCTCATATATTTACTAGCTTATTGTAATTGACACTTCTCATTGATCATGACGATCATCTTTGTGATTTAGACTAGCAATGTGCGATGTCTCTTTGTCCATGTCGAGGACGATACTTCATTTTTTTGTGGAGCTTCGGCTCACCAGGAGGAGCTTCGGCTCAATGTCCGCAATGGGGGACTATACCCTGTCATGAGGAACTTCGGTTCACCAGGAGGAGCTTCGGCTCAATGTCCGCAATGGGGGACTATACCCTGTCAGGAGGAGTTTCGACTCACCAGGAGGAGCTTCGGCTCAATGTCCGCAATGGGGGACTATACCCTGTCTGGAGGAGCTCCGGCTCATTTTTCTGGGATTGGCCATCCTTTTTATTGTGATTTCTGGATTTCGTGTGTTGATTTCTGGAATTTATGTTTCACCAACTTTTATGATTGGCATGGATATATATATGTCATTTATTATGGCTTGGTGAATGAAATCAGGAGTATGACATTCCTTTTTATCTTGAGTAGATTATTGTGATATTGATTAATCTCTTGTTGATTTTCAATTACTTATTTATCACAGCTTGGCATTGTGATTATTATATGTTTATGTCATATCTCCTATCCTATATCATTTCTTCTGATATTTATAGCTAGACTAATCCGTTTATTATTTTCTTCTTAAATAATACTCGGGTCAGACCGAGATGTTACAGGTGCTTCTGCTTGACTTCTCATCCAGGATCATTACTCTGATTTTTGGATAACTACTTAGATTAGTAGTTTATTTTGTTGTATACACTTGAGATATAGACTCATAGTTGTATTCTTTTGTATAGCACGTGTTGCTATTCTTTTGTATTATCGTGGATCTTTTGACCACTACTCTGATATATACTTTCATGTGTAGTATTCATATCTATTTCCGCCTTTGTGATATGAATTGTCTGTGACTGATTTATGTTATGTTTATTTCTATATTTGTTTCCGAAGATATTATAGCCACTGTGTAGTAGTTTTGAGTTTGTATCGGCATGTCGGATTTCCTCTTGAGATGAAAAGTTATATTTTTATCTGACATATCGATGCTCGCACAAAGCAATTACATGGATGGTCGCTCCTAACAGCCTTATTCTCCGTGCTAGTTGACAGCATTCACAGTAGTGTTCTTGTCTAGCGTGGGTATAGAGGTGGGACGTCACAATTCGAATCGACAAATACATTCGTGATTTGTATCCTTCATATAACAATCAAAAAATATAGAAAAAATATATGGGAAAAAATGGCATAAACATTGTATGATAAAATATTATAATTTAATAGCTCATATTGAGATTGTTGATTACAACATCGTTAAACTTTATATCCTTCAAATTTGTGCTAACCATAGGATCATTAATCATTCTAAAATAACAACAAAAAGCCTTAAAAAAAATCTAAGATTGATGCGTTAAAGAAAATTAACCTTAAAGAAATAAAAAGTAAATTAACAACTTTATGTCCATCAAAATTAGGATCGTCCACCAAATCCTCATTGAGCTTTATCTATTAGATAGAAAAGGTGAGATTTTTTTTGGCTTTTGGGTTTGAAATGTTGTTTTCTGATGATGCTTTGAGTCACTTTATTGAGTTTTTTCCAAGGAGATGAAAAGGATACGATTGTTTATGGCCGAATAAGAAAATGGATCTTGGTGGCCATAAGCATATGAAAAAAATTAATGGTAGGTAGAAGCATTTTCTTAAATAACAGTGGTAGCACACAAAAATGAAAGGGTAAAATCTATATAATATGGGGTGAGAAAAGAAAATTATATGGTGTAATTTTATTAACAAAAATTGGGATATGAAAGGAAAATTAAAGGGCGCTAATAGATTAAGCCTTAGTCAAAAGGTTCTTAATGGATGTAAAGTCCGAACTTGCAAAAATCCAAACTTTTGACATTTCAAGCTTGAAAGTTCAAATGTTAATATTTAGTTTTTGAATTTAATAATTTAGAAATTATTTTTTCTCTTAAAATTTATAATTAAAAATTTTGAAAACTAAGTGCTAAACTAAATGTTCCATAAATTTTAAAATTAAATTTCTAAGACATTACTTTTGAAAATTACAATTTTGGACATTACAAATTCCATACTTTCAAAAAAATTATCTTTGAAAAGGAATATTGTTTAACCTTTCTAGTATTCAAATTCGTCTACATTAAAACCATTTGCAATTTAAAACATTTAAATCTACCACTCTTATTCCAAAAAAAGAATTAAATTTTAATATTTGAGTTCTACATTTTAATAATCGTTATTTAAAAATCATTTAGTAAATTGGGCTACTTTTGTCAAAAGAAACATTTTTCTTAATCCCAATCAGAAGTTTTGAAACAATTAACATTTGAAATTCAGCAATGAACGATCAACATTCAAAATTTAGAGTTCGAAATTCAGCATTATGACGACCCGCCTGTCATGATACCTTGAATTAACGTTGAATGACAATATCGGACTCTCGAATAACATAAAAGATAGACTGTTGAGGTAAAATTAAAGTTAAACATCATATTCAAGCTCATCGATGATAGAGTTAATGTATGCTCTGTTACAATCAAAAAAGTAACTAATAAGGCTAGCTATTACTTAGGATCGTGTAATATGGAATATAATTAAATCTAAATGCGGAAAAAGATGATAATAGCAAAGTAAATAAAATAAAAATAAAACAAGCACACTAGGAATTTTTATACTGGTTCGAACTTCCCGTTCTATGTCCAGTCCCAGGCTCCTTCTGGAATTTCAACTACAACAACCCTCACTTAACCTGGAGGAACAGGTTTACACTGCCCGAGCAACCGAACAGGACTTCACCCGCCTAAGAAACCGAACAGGACTTCAAATAACAAATATATCTGACTGTAGTGTGTTCTTAAATAACACTGATAAGTCAATTGAGTACAATCTCCCTATAATCTTCTCCTTAATGATATATAATGATGTGCTTTGAGAAATGTGGAAGATAAAGTGATCAGAGATCAAAGTATGTAAGCAATTTGAGTGCAATTTGAAAGTTTGAGAATATATGAGAATTAAAGTGTGCTAAAAGTAAATCCGGTGAGTTGTTTGTTGATTTCTGTAATCTATTTATAGTATATAAAGAGTTGCATCTATAAATGAAAAGTTATATAGAACGAATGCGACTGTTGATTTCAAAATGATGAGTGTTTGCTTGTGTGCACGATTTCAAGCAGATCCTAAAGAATCACATTTATGAGCAGTAAAACACATACTACGGTATCTTAATAAAATCAAGGACTTTGGACTATTCTATCCAAAGGAATGTCCTTTTGAATTAGTGTCATACAGTAAAGCTGATTTTGGAGGAAGCCGGACAGATAGAAAAAGTACAAGTGAGACTTGTCACTTCATTGGACGATCTCTTGTATCTTGGTTTAATAAGAAACAAAATTGTGTTTTATTATCAACATGTGAAGTAGAGTATATTTCTGCAGCTTTGGCATGTGCTCAAGTTATCTATATGCAACAAACATTGCAAGATTTTGGTTTTAATTTAAGTAAATCAAATTTATTGTGATAATTCTAGTGCTATAAATTTATCTAAAAATCCTGTAAATTATTCACGAACAAAACATATTGACATCCGTCATCATTTTCTTCATGATAATATTGAAAAAGATTTAATAAATCTAGAATTTGTGTCCTCTGATAAACAATTGGCAGATATCTTTACCAAACCATTAAATGAAAATGCTTTCATCAATTTAAGACGAGAACTTGGAATCATCTCTTTTAAAAATTTACAAGTTCAATTTTTTTTAATATATATATATATATATATATTATTTTAAATTCATAGCTTCATTTAAAAGAAAGTAAAAAAAAAGTGTCGTCTAATACTCGAACTCAAGACCTTATACTCGGCAGTCCTTTACACTGCCACTTCACTCTCTATTGTTTTTTGAAATATGAGGTTGTTATTGAATTTATGTACCTTTCATTCTCTCCTCTTTTTCCTATGGCCATTATTCTTTTAACCATACATTATCCTCTCTAATTTTAACTAGCTTCTACCTATGTATTGCCTGCATTTCTTAATGCCTTTCACCAAAAATTTATTCAACTTTCTTTTAAACTTTTCAAAAATTACTGTTCAATCATGTCATCTCAATATAACTCTGAATCATCTAAGCTATCTTACACCTCTCCTTCCTCGGAATCGGAAAATCTACCAACTCCTACTCCAATATATGAACCGGTTCCGATTGTTCCACCCTCAACTCATATTGGATATACTCCTCCAACTAAAAAAAAAGACGGCCTCTCCTTTTTGGATCATCATCCAAAAAAGAGAAAATCGATGATATTCATCACTATCAGAAAGAAACATCAGACTTACAACGTGAATTATACTATGAGCAAAAAGTTAAAGTCAAACGGCTTAGCTTTTTGGAACAAGTAGCGTTAAAGTTCTGTGGTTCTTCATCAAAAGATATTGTTCATCAACCGTCTGCAGCTCATTCTCCAAGTCGTCACAGTCCTTGGGAACCATCACCACAACGTCCACCGACAAACTCCAAATTCTTGGGAACGTGGTAATAGATGGTCTCCACTTCGACCATTTGTAGAGAACACCAAAGTTGAAGAAGAATCATATCATACACCATCCTCTTCTTCAAAATCTGTTTGGTTATCTCTTGTTGTTTATATAATATGTTAATTTGATTCTGTATATTCTAAAATCTGCAATATTTACAAATTATTCAATAATATGTATTATTTTTATTCTTAAAAAGTCTAGATGTGCCTCTGTACAAAATTCAGACGTCTGAATTAGTATAAATAGACGTCTGAATCTTCATCACATAAAATTTTTACCCCAGATTCTGACGTTTGAATCAAAAATAACAGACATCTGAATTAGACCATTTTTGAACTAATTCCTTGCGGGTTGCAATTCAACTCAATTCAGACGTCTGAATAGAATGATTCAGCTGGCTGAATTTCTTCTGAGCATTTTTTTAACTATTCTTCTGTATTTTTATTACCTTTTTACCCCGGCCTTTTCACCCTCTATATAATACCTTTTTCACTTCATTCCTTCTTACTTCAGAACCCTAGCCCCCATTTTTTATCTTCCTTAAAACTTTTAACCTTCCTTTAAGTCTCCAATGGAACTAAGATCAAAGAGAACTAGAGAATCAACTTCCGGACCATCCGAAGACCAAATCCGCCAATGGCTATGGAACGATATTGCTGTTTCTCGATTTAATTCTATGAAGAATTCCAACATCTTCGAAGGAGCATTCATGAAATTTTCGGATTTCGCAGCATATCGTATTAGAGAGTTAGCGGAGCAATTTCACTTTGACAGCTTGATTCGGTATACTCCTAACAATGTTAAGATTAATCATCTTATGATTAAACTTTTTCTTGCAAACTTAAATTTGGATCATCAAAATCCTCTAAACCGTCAAGATTGTATTTGGTCGTTAGTTTGTGGCGTAATTTTTACCTCTATAAAGACTAGGTCATATTTTAAATTGCCCTTATCAAGGAATTGATATTAACGAAATTGAAGTTGATATGGAACATCGGGATGAAGTTTCACATCAATTTTTGTCCGATCAACTTATAAATCTGGGCAATTTAAAATCTACCTTTTTAAGACCACAAGCCAGGCTGATTCACCGTGCACTTATTCGTTCTCTCCAACTAAGGACAGGTAGTTATGAAAAAGTGTATAAAGAAAACTTCCAAACACTTTATTCTATCTACTCCAATCAACAAGTGAATTGGGGGAAAATTATTATGGATGAATTCCAAGACATCACAATCTGAAGGAAGTATAGAACCATTCATTATGGTGCCTATATTATGCGCATTCTCCTAAATATCGGTGCACCAATGCTTGACTCTGATTTTACAAGTATTAGTGAGTTAGGCGCTAAAACTTTAGGATTGATGGGTCTTCCTATACGGCCTCCTTCTCAACAAATTATTTCCTTCCACCAATGGTTGCAAAATGTTCAATAAGGTGTTCCTCAACTTCAAGACGCTAGTATTGCTTCTTTTTCTCATACTCAACATTAAGAAGAAGAGGAGGACGATGACACCATCCAAGAAATTGGCCCGAATACTTCTTCAAGACACGCCATCATCACTCTCTTCCGAAATCAATCAAAGATTCATCAGGACATAAAGGCACTTGAGAAGAAGACGGAAAGAAAATTCAAATCTATCAAAGGCTTTCTCAATAAAATATGGGATCGAATTTCTTGTTCCGGTTCTTCATCCACTCAAGCTTACGATCCGTCTCTATTTGAATGATCTTCCTCAAGCTCAAGTTCTAATCACAATGATCCATCTCTTTCAAGCCAGTTTTAACTATCTTGGTCTATTTTTTAGTTATTTTCTTATGTTTTGCCTGTCGCTTTTATTGTCTAGTTGTATGAGAAATTTCTAAGACATTATCTCTTTATGTATTATTATCTACTACTGTGTTTGCTTAAATGAAATGAATTATCGATTATCATTCATGTTCTTTCTTTTTGTCGATGACAAAGGGGGAGAAATTTAAATTGTGCATATTGACAAGGAGAGTAACAATACTTTACTGGTTTATTAATTTTATATAATTGTCATCATCAAAAAGAGGGAGAATGTTAGAATCTAGATTTTGATTGTAACAACCTATATAAAATGTTATGTGAATACTAACCATTAGAAGATTTATTGCAGATTCATCTACAAATGTTTAAAGCTGTATATTGTGTGTCTAGAGTCTGTACTGTTCTTAGAAATTTGTTAAAATCTCTCCTTAAACGAAATATATACACACGCACACACACACACACACACATATGCACACACATGCTCATACTTGCACAAAAGAGCAAACTCAGATGTCTGAAACCATTCATTCAGACGTCTAAGTGCTGTAACATGAATGTTGTTTTCACAATATTTAGACGTCTAAACGAAAATATTCAGACGTCTGAATAAGGGAAGAAATGAACTATTTCTTTACTGTTTGCGTTTCAATCTAATTCAAAAGTATGAATTTTTTTATTCAGACGTCAGAATATCTCCAATTGCCATTTTCTTACGAAGACACTTCTCTTCACCAAGAGAAACATTTTTGAAATCAACAGTTACATCCGTTCTTTTCAATATAACTTTTCATTTATAGATGCAACTCTTTATATACTATAAATAGATTACAGAATTCAACAAACAACTCACCGAATTTACTTTTAGCACACTTGAATTCTCATCTATTCTCAAACTTTCAAATTGCACTCAAATTGCTTACATACTTTGATTTCCGATCACTTTATCTTCCACATTTCTCAAAGCACATCACTATATATCTTTGGTGAAAGGAAATAAGAAATGCAGATAATATATAGGTAGAAGCTAGTTAAAATTAGAGAGGATGATGTATGGTTAAAAGAATAATGGCCATAGGAAAAAGAGGAGAGAATGAAAGGTGCATAAGAATTCAATAACAACCTCATATTTCAAAAAACAATAGAGAGTGAAGTGGTAGTGTAGAGGACTACCGAGTATGAGGTCTTGAGTTCGAGTGCTAGATGGCACTTTTTTTATTTTCTTTTGAATGAAGCTATGAATTTAAAATTATATATATATATATATATATATATATATATATATATATAAATTGAACTTATAAATTTTTAAAAGAGATGATTCCAAGTTCTCGTCTTAAATTGATGAAAGTATTTTCATTTAATAGTTTTGTAAAGATATCTGCCAATTTTTTGTCAGAGGACACAATTCTAGATTTATTAAATCTTTTTCAATATTATCACGAAGAAAATGACGACGAATGTTAATATGTTTTGTTCGTGAATGATTTACAGGATTTTTAGATAAATTTATAGCATTAGAATTATCACAATAAATAGTTGATTTACTTAAATTAAAACCAAAATCTTGTAATGTTTGTTGCATATAAATAACTTGAGCACATGCCAAAGCTGCAGAAATATACTCTGCTTCACATGTCGATAATGAAACACAATTTTGTTTCTTACTAAACCAAGATACAAGAGATCGTCTTACTAGTCCCACTTGTACTTTTTCTATCTGTCCAGCTTCCTCCAAAATCAGCGTCACTATATGACACTAATTCAAAATGACATTCCTTTGGATAAAATAGTCCAAAGTCCTTGGTTTTATTAAGATACCGTAGTATGCGTTTTACTGCTCGTAAATGTGATTCTTTAGGATCTGCTTGAAATCGTGCACACAAGCAAACACTCATCATTTTGAAATCAACAGTCGCATCCGTTCTATATAACTTTTCATTTATAGATGCAACTCTTTATATACTATAAATAGATTACAGAATTCAACAAACAACTCACCAAATTTACTTTTAGCACACTTGAATTCTCATCTATTCTCAAACTTTCAAATTGCACTCAAATTGCTTACATACTTTGATCTCTGATCACTTTATCTTCCATATTTCTCAAAGCACATCACTATATATCATTAAGGAGAAGATTATAGGGAGATTGTACTCAATTGACTTATCAGTGTTATTTAAGAACGCACTACAGTCAGATATATTTGTTATTTGAAGTCCTATTCGGTTGCTTAGGCAGGTGAAGTCCTGTTCGGTTGCTCAGGCAGTGTAAACCTGTTCCTCTGGGTTAAGTGAGGGTTGTTGTAGTTGAAATTCCAGAAGGAGTCTGGGACTGGACGTAGAACGGGAAGTTCGAGCCAGTATAAAAATTCCTGGTGTGCTTGTTTTATTTTTATTTTTGTTTACTTTGCTATTATCATTTATTTCCACATTTAGATTTAATTATATTCCATATTACACGATCCTAAGTAATAGCTAGCCTTATTAGTTACTTTCATGCTCTAGGGGCAATTTTATAATTTATTGTAAATTATTAATTTTGTGATCAATTCTCATTCGTAATAAATGGTGTTTTCTTTTTGTTATATTTTTTTTATATAATATTTTATAAATAATTAGATGCTTATTAAAATATACTTAATAGAAAATCCATAAATGGTGTGTTTGTGATGACAATTATAAATAATTGTAATCATGAGTACTATATCACAATATAATAAGCACATCATTTTAATATTCGTAGTCAAGATGTATCGATATTGGATATCGATGCATTAGTTGAAACTGGAGTATGTAACGCTCTTCAAACGATGGATGGTGTATTACTTATAACTATTAGGAACACCAATGAGTTATATAATGATAGTTATTGGATAACTATGGAATGACTCACTCGATAGTTTTCTATTGGTTAATATAACTAAGGTCAAAGAAAATATTGATGTGATTAATTTATATAATTCTCTTGACTTGAGAATACTATTGATCTTCAATATGAAATCTTCGCTTTGATTGTAGTTGAATCATTGCACGACGTCCATTTAATGACTATAGTTGGGTCGAGTGGACGTATTGGAGGTGAAATTCTATTCAAGAGAGGATTTTTCTCCTTGGTTATATGAGGTTAATATCACGATCAACTGAAGTAATTCAAAGTCAAAATCTATTGCCATGGTACTTTGGTTAATATTACTTATTGTTATTAAACCATAGACTTTGTATTTGGACTATACAGTTGAATATGAATGACACTGACCATTACCAAATTTCACAAGTCCAAACTGATATTGTTTTGATGAAGAGAATTGGTGTAAATAATTGTAACTACCAGGTAATGCTTAATAAAGTAAAATTTGATTTTACCGAACCAAATAAGTAATAAATTAGGCTGTACTATCACACCATCTGCTAGGTGAATTGTGAACGTTAATATTCGAATTGTTCGATTTTAATCGTTGATCGAACTTACTCCTACGAGTCACACAACCAAAACATCAAATACTCATACTACCAACTGAATTAATTAAATTATAATTGTTATAAATTAATTAATATTTATCAAATATTAATTATAAAACTTTATTTGATGTGTATTAAACAATATTAAATAGTGTGCATATAATAGTAATCTATATACGATATCGATACACGTTTAAATTGGATTTAAATGCATTAAATATTGTTCAGGCTTGAAGTGGATTTGAGGCCCATACAAGGCTTGCTAATTTCGGACATGATGGGAGCATAGTGAGGCTAGCTATTTGATGGATTAAGGGGAAAAGTTTGAATGTTTAAAAGAAGATAATGGGTAAGAGATAAACAAAGATCTTGATCCTACTTTTTCTCTCTGGTCTCTACTTTATATAAGCATCTTAACCCTCACTCTGGAACTGATTTTTTGAGCTTCCATCCCTTTGGTTTACTAGATGAATTCAACCCTCCCTCTCCTTAAATTTTCAACCATATAAATACAAATTAAATAAAATGTTATTGTCGGCGGTAAAAGCAATTTGGGAGTTAATAACTTCAGATTTGAATTTAAATTCAAGTAGTCTATTTTTTTGTTTCAAAGTGCAAACTTTAGGCTTTGGTGAAAGGTACTTTGTTGGTCTAATATTATATACTAATTTTTATATTATCATTGTTCTATATGTTGCTTAGTTAGAATTTTAATGAATCAGTATATTAATGGATTATCACATACTAATGGTTTTGTATGTAAGTGCATATATATGTATGTATGTATACGCACACACATATATATTTAAAAAATTGTATTTTTATAATGTTCGTTTGCATTATGCTTTTGTCCTAAAGGAAAAATTAGAAATTAAAAATAACATCAAATGATTTTAATTACCAAATCTAATTTAAAAATGTTTAACACAATATAATGTATATTTTAATCTTTAAAAGTATATATTTATATTAAATAGGCTTTCGGTAATAAAAATAAATTAATGTATATATAAATACAATTTATAAATGTGACGACCCAGGATTTTTAGATATTTGAAATTGGGAATTTAATTGATTTTAAATATTTGAACGTTAGTTTAATGTGAATTTCAAATATCACTATTTATTAGGATAATTAAATTATTGGAGTTAGTAATTGGAAGCTGGGTAAAATAGTAAATCTGGAGTTTTAAGCTTGTTTAAAATAGTTTGAAGGCTTATAAATTTTGTATTACAAATACTGAAGGTAATAGAACTTTTAAAAATCGAATTTAAAAGCAGTTTGTTCAGTTTTAAAAATATATCATTTAAATCGATATTTAAAAATAGCCTTCTGATGAACAGTCTCGGAATTCAACGAAACCAGTTCCATTGGATTCGTAATATTATATTATTACCAGATTTCAAATTTCGTAGTATTTGGAGTTGACGTATGACCCGTACGGTTTATAAATGCGTTGAAATCTATATCGGAAATTTAATATAATTACTGGGTCCAAAAAACTATCTTCTCCATACGATCAAATTAGGACTCAAAACTTTTTCCAGTGTGTTTGGAATAGGGGTATAACATTATAAATGCCTGGTGGCATACCTCGATAGGATGTCAAAATTTTAGATAGTGATTTCAAGATGATTTAAATTTTAAATTTAAATTTAAATAATATTGATATTAAAGTTGTTTTGACAAAAAGCTTTCTCAGTAGCCTTTCCCTTCATTCAAACATGTGTCCTCCTAGTGAAACGCGTGTCCACCCTGTTAACACGCGTTCCCCTTTCTCTTTAAAATATTGAAAAAAACATAAACGAACGAAGAAAAGAATTTTAAGGGCCGAATGACAGTCTTTTACCAAATACATATTGTTCATTTTTCATTTAAAATTCATATCATCGAACTGTGTCGCCTCGTTCAAGTTACAAAATCATGGCCAGGTCCGTAATCGAAGTCGAGCATCGTTCGATCGAAGCTGTTGGGGATTCTCGAGCTCAAACTCGAGCGCGATGGTAAGCGCACGCTCGTGCAAAGAGGCGGAGGTCGCCTTCGGCAAGGGCAGAGCACGTTCACACTGGTGACTGCGAGAGGAGGAGCCGCTTATGGTCGCGAGGCTGGAGTGGAGATGTCATCACGAAGATGATGCTGGCAATTTTCTCTGGTCGAGCATTTGAGGGTGAGGTATATTTGTTGTTTTTGTTCAGTTTAAAATTTATGTATACAGAAAAATAGAAGAAAATATATTTGCAGTAAAGGTAATTCTGTTTCAATCAAATAAATGTATCCATATAAAAGATATACCCGCGTATTTCAATTTAATATACAAGAGTAAAACAGAAATATATATGTAGGTAAAGTTTGAAAAATAGGAATTTTTAAAGGCTGTAAAGTTTATATAAATTGGAATTTTGTGAAATCTATATAGATTATTTTGCAAATATATATATGTAGTCCTAAAGAAAATAAATATGCATACATATATTTTGATTTACTAAGTTATGTTAAAAATAATTTATTAAGGTGATAAATATATTCAATTAACTTATTTAATTATTTTGGCTACTAAAAGGATTTTTAAAAGGGAATTTTTTAGTAAAAATAAAGTGTTAACTAATTAAATTTGTTAAATGGTAAAAAATTATGTGGTTAATTCAAATGTTAATAAATTATGAAATGTTATACAAGGTTCAAAAAAATCGTGAAGAGACAAGTCGGTTTGGATTGGAATTGCAAAACAAAAACAAAGGTGAGTTAACCTCACTCATCTGGATTACCATTTAAATTTAAATAGTTAAATTTAAATTATTGGGTTGATTACTTGAATTAATTATTCGTTATCAACTTGAATGTGATACGTTATATATAGTATACATATATATTGTAATGATTGATTTCCCGCATTATATAGCGGATGAGACCATATGCGCCCCGCATAATAGTGGATGACCCTTTATACCGCGATATCCCGCCTTGAAGCGGGATTGGTATTTTAAAATTGTTATGCTAACATCTGTGGATGTAGGGAAACAGGTTGGAGGGATCCAACTGGATTCCTCAGAACGTTGAATTTATTTTATATTCAGCGATGTGATTTATGTGATAATCTGCGATGGATTATATGGGAATTGAAATTATTGAATGCCGTGGCTTGATTGAATATATATATTGGTATTTTAAGAAAATGAACTATATAAGTTTGGATTTTTAAAGGAAATAAAAAGGAAAAATTTTAAGTAAAATAATTATAGTAAATTTGGGTAAATTAAAGATTGAATTTGGAAAAGGTATAAAAGTTTAATTTTTAAATTCTATTAAATAAATTCTGAATATGGAAATGAAGATAGAGATTTTAAATAAATGAAATTAAAAGAGTTTTGGAGACTTAGGTGATATTGTCTAAAAAATTAAAGGATTTTATTTTCAAAATTTAAGATTTAAAATGTTCGGGAAGAAATAAAAAGGGGAAAATTTTGAATGAAGTTATGAAGTAGATATTTTAGTTTAAAATAAGATTTTAAATCAAAAATATAGAAGTGAATATGGAATTAATGGGTTTTGAAATAAATTTGGATAAGTAAAGGAATTTATTTTAAAATGAAGTTGGTTTTGGAAATCGATTTGAAACTAGACTAAGTGTTGAACTGTGATTAAAGGAGAATGAGACTGTGGAATTTATAAACAGGGTTTATAAATAAAGTGAAATATTTATCAGAGGATAATTTGAAAGTATAAATTCAGAATGGGAATTTATAAGGGAAGGGTGATTTGTTTAAAAATAAATAGTGGGTTGCTTTTAAAGGTGTGGAAAGGAAAGTGTATTTCCCTGAAAGCCAAGTATATTTTCCAAGAAGATTTCTAAGTATAAGTTAAAGGTTTAAAGTTGTTTTTCAAAGAATGTTTTTAGAGAAATTATTATTTAGTGGCTTTAAAGTTTTTAAAAATTCATTAAGTTAATTATACAAGTGGATTATTTTAAAAAGGGTTAACTGGTATTATGATTTAAAAGATAATTATTTAATATTTATACCTTATGTAATAACTTTTATTTTAAATTTGGTTTTGGCTTAAATTTTACATGAGAAATTATTATAAAATTTCATAACTAATATTTTAAATAAAATGTTTTAATTTTTTTTATTTTAAGCGTTTAAAGTAATTTTTTGGATATAGTGATTTAAATTATCTAAAAATCTAAGTATTAAGACTTGGTGATTTTCAGGGGAAATAAAACATTTGGTTGGAATTTTTTTCCGCGAGAGAAAAAGTAATTTGAAACTATTTTCAAAGGGTTGAAGTATAGAAAAATATCTTGCAAAGATATTTTGAAATAAATATTTTGGAAAATTATTAAGGCGTCATGGTTGTTTGTGGATGTTATATGATAGTTAAATACCCGACTATCAATATTGGCCAATGCGCTGATCGTTTCGAAGAGACCGGGATCAGGATTGATTTCTCGAAAACCACTTCGATTCGGTTTGAACGTTTTCATAAGGAAGACAAGAGCTTGGAGTCGAAGATGGAGGAGTAAAGTGCAAGGGCTAATCGTTACTAATCATGAGGATGATTCCAAAATGGATGTGGTGGAGTAGTGCCTTCGGTTCCGTTCGGACCCGAAATGGACTTGTATGGACAAATGCTATCAGAACACCGTCAGGAGGACGATGAGCATTCTAAGTGAATGTGTGCTAAAAAGGTAACGCATAGCCTCGAGCATCATCAACCGGAAATGGCTAAAACAGGGGAGGTGCAGCATGGCTAAGTGGCTAGCAACCAATTAGGGTAAGGTCATCGCTGTCTAGATGTTCCTTTTTATTCGGTTGTGTAGGCAGTTGCTAATCCCAACCGCGGGGTGATCTTATTCGGACTATCCAGTAAGAGGCAGCTCCAGTCTTGTGTAGCAGGGGATTAGGATGGATCCTCGGTACAATGATCTAGACCACATACTGTGACAGACGGTACCCCAGTAGCCCTGCCATTGCCAATCTCCAATAAGCACCTGTATGGTTTTGATTGTGCCCAACTATTGCTGAAACGTGAGATGCAAGCATTTCAGCTAGATTCTATTTTACTTTCTATAGACACTATTATAATGTCAGACGGATTTGATAAAAATGTTTTGGTTATCGTAAGGTAAAAACCCGACATGTTTATTTGTGGCGTGGTCTTATGAGATGATTTTGATTTTCAAAGGATTTTATAAACTTTAATAATCCAATTTGGGTATGTTTTCTCACGCTGGTTTTTCAGACTGACTTGGGTGTTATTTAACTATAATTCTCGGGTCAGACCGAGTATTATAGATACAGGAAAGGATGCGGTGGAGCTCAGGAGACGAGCTGGACGGCGAGACGTATCACATGTATTTGATGTATATTACGCTATATATGATTAACTGCATAGTCAGTTTTTGTGAGGACAGGTTATGATAACTGTCCAGTTATGTGCTATGAATTTTGTTGTACTCTGATGATGAATGTATATAACAGATATAGCCCTTTTTGTTTAAAGATCACTCATTTATCTATTATATATTGTTCCGCTGTGATTGTGAGATTCTGATTTTGTTTTCTTTTTCTTCTTCTACCTCCTTCTTTCTTTCCCTTAGTAATCTGTCTTTTCCGTCCTTGATCGTCGGCATATTATACAGTGGCGTATTTGTGTCGATTTTCGAGGGTCAAGAAGGACGGGTCATCACAGTGGTATCAGAGCTGAAGGTTAAGCGAGAACCTTGGCTCTAGTGGGGATTACTCATTAGAAATAGAGTCCGTAGTACTCTAAAATGAGTTTGAGTGTATTAATAGATATGAGCGCATATTTGTTAGTGGATATAAAAATTGTTTTTATATTGTGTTAACTTATCGGATGAGTGTTTATGGATTCTAGTCGATATGTGGGACGTCATGTCATTGATAGGAGTTTCTAAACTCTTAAACAAGATAAACCGACACAGTATTGTTTTAAAATAGGGTAAATGAAATAATTTTACCCAAATTAATTTTGTATATAAAAGAAATAATTTTTCGTAAATTATTATAGTTATATATGGTTGCTTGTTTGTTAGGAAGTGATAATATTAAATTATTATCATTATTGTGCGGAAACTGAACTAGGGATTATAAATTTTAAACTATTCTAACGCTATTCAAACATCAAATTTATTTTTGTTGGACAAATAGACGACATTTATTTTTTGGCGCCGTTGTGACACCTTATTGCCCATCTCTTCCTCCTCTTCTCCCTACAGATTTACATGGATTATATAATTTTGGTAGATAACATTACATAATTTTCAATTATATATATATGTATGTATATGTATATCAATTATTTCAAAATTACATATTTTATATTATAATAATATACACTATTTATAATTTATGTTTCAATTTAAATATTATTATTGTTTTATTTATACTTTATATTCAATTTATGAAATTGGACCGTACACATTCATTACTACCATATGAGCAATTTAAATATACGATTTCATGTCGGTTTAACCATTCTACGTGTAAGTTAATTGTTGAAACTATTGTTTAAATTTACGGAAACGTAGATCATATTGACTCAAAATACAAGGAATTTTATACTTAAGCATCTAGGATACAATGTCTATTCTTGAGTGTCAAGATCCAAATGTTTAAACTGGACGTTTTCAATACATACGCAAGTTCTACTGGAAATGACCAATTCTAATTGAGATTTAATATATTTTATAACATTTAACGATACTAATGTTTTTAATTCCAATACACTGATTTTTAAAAAAACATAAAAAAATATTTTTGTAATCGTTCAAAATATAAAAATATTAAAAATCCATCAGCATGGCGTCAGTAATTTCCGACGCCATTCGGATGCCTTTTCCTACATGCCCAAATAAACACCCGCCACATTTCTCTTATTTTCATTTTAGGCGGCCCAGGGCGAACACAAAATCATGTCCATCCCCAAAACTAAAACCCTATAACCTCAACTCACTCCCGCCTCCATCTCACTAATCGTCAGCTTCCACCTCGCTAATCCCAACCACCGTCTGTAGCACCAGTTTGCCCTTGCCTCCGCCTCACTAAATGCAGCATCCTCCTTGCTAACCACGATCAACATAGCCAGAACTGTTTGACGCTTCCTTGCTAGCAACCGGTATTTAATTATTTATATGATTAGATGTTTATCTTTTTTCCGTTTTACATTTTTTAAGGAGTTCTAAATAATATGTATTGGATATTATCGTTGTTTTTTTTATAATTTTTATCAAAGGATAATATAGTTTGAATGAAATATTTTGTATGTTTCTTTTTCCTTCTTAGTTAATGAAACCGAAGCAATTAATTAATCAGTGGTTGATAGCATAAAAGAAAAACTAGCGACGACTAGTATTAAATTTATTCCTTTAGCATAAAGCAAATCAAAATCATACACATATTTTATGTTTAGACATCAATGCTTGATTTCAGTAAAACATTAGAAAAAGTTGAAGATTTTATCAGATTTATGGAACTTGAGGATACATGAATGCACACAACATATTGTCATTTGAGACGTAATGAAATAACTTATTGCTGTCCATGTCCATGAAAACTGAAATTTATACCTCTTGCATTCTAGTGATTTGAAAAGATGAACTACTCTTTATACGCAACATTTGTATGCAATTAGTTGAATTTCTTATAATTTTGTATTTTTGAATTGAGAGATGAAACATAGAAGCTAAATAGTATTTAGACTTGAATAATACAAGTATTGGTACATGCATTCCGTATTTATACAGCCACAAACAAAAGATATAGCATAAATGGGCTTGGGTTTGATAAAACAGCCCATAACTGCAATATTACAACGTATTAGCATATAGCTGAGTAAACCAGGAGGCAGATGCAAAAACCTTTCTCATTTCTATCCTTTATTTCCCCCTTTCAAATAGATATAGGGTCTCTCCGATTTAAAAACTCTTTCATCCAGAGAGAGAAAAATGCAAAAAATTGCCTCAAATCTCTTAAGATCTGATGCTTGCTTATGCTATGACGTTCAAATCTAAGGTCAAATTGATAAAGTTGCAAGTTGAGGTTCTTAGCAAAGAGGAAAATGTGAGAACCAATATAGATCTGCCATGAGATGAATAGATCTTAGAATTTAACACTTCCAGTGGCATGCGCAAGGCATAATAAGGGTTTATGATTACTACAAAGTTCCTCGATTTTTGTATCCTTTTTGAATCTCATGAAGTTTGGTTCTGACAGCGGCTTTGTCAGAATATATGCTCACTGGTAAGTAGCAGATATGCGATTATACTGAGATTTTCTTTCAATACTTGTTCACGAACAAAATACAAGTCGATTTCTATATACTTCGTCCTTGAATGAAGTATATGATTAGCGGCTAGGGATACAATACTTAAGTTATCACACCATAACACTGGTTTTCTATATGAATCGATTTGTAGCTGTTCCTTGAGTAATGATTATAACACATAATTTCTGTCGTGGCACTTGCCATACTTCTGTACTCAACCTCTGTACTTGATCTGGATATAGTAGGCTGCTTTTTAGAGCTCCAGGAAATGAGGTTGTCATTAAGATAGATACGTACCCAGTGGTCGATCTACGATCATCTAGGTCTGTAGCCTAATCCACATCAGCAAAACCATTGAGATTAAGGGTTTTCCCCCTCTAAGTGTCAGTCCATAGTTTAATGTATCCTTTAAATATCTTAGAATCCTTCTAACTACTGTAACAACATGCATATTTTTCGATTGTATATTTAAATATTTTATTTAATTACAACATCGTTCGTCGGATTAAAGTCCGCAATGCTACTTTTTACAAACAGCCGAATTAGAACTCGAGACCACTTCCATTGAGTTCAAAATGCAATTTGCGACCTTTTTAAGTATAAACATCGATACGTATGGACTTAGCTTGAATTTTGACATTTTCACTTAGGGCTTTGGGTTTAGGTTTCAGCCCAATAACCTAACATAAGACCATAGCTCCACCCCTCTCCTCTTCATTCATTGTCATTTCCTAACACTTCAAGCTTTAGTAAAAATGGCGGAAAAGATTGAAAACTAAAATTTCTAAGCCCTAGTTTCTTTTGCAAATTCAAGTTCTAGCTCCAAAATCAAAGAGAAGCTTAGGTAACCATCCTCTTCTTCTTCTCTCTCTCCGATTTCAAAAATTTCCTATAATCTAACTTAGGAAATATTTGTTTATGATCTTAGATTGGGCTTTTAGAGTTGAAATTGAAGAGTAGTTGATCTTCCTTTTGTTTTCAAGCTTCTCCTTCTTTGTTTTTAGGTTTAAAGGTGAGTTTTTGAACTCACATCTATGTCTATAACCTTCATTGTTGCTAGGTATGAATTCCTAACATCTATCATTGTTCATTTTGCTTTGGATTGAATTGGTTTTATGAATATTCCAATTTTTGGTGTTTTGAAGCCAAAATTTTTAAAAATCCTAGCTTTGATATTTGAACATGAATTTGGTGATGCATCGAAGAGCCTATAAGGCTGGGTTGCCGATTGGCGTAAACCCCTAGTGCCCATTGCTCGTCCGATCACATTTGTTTTGATTTTTTCCCTTGGAAGGGGCTACGCTAAATATGCTTCAGAAGCAGGTTCAGTCGACTGGACCAGGAGGTCAGTCGACTGAACCAGAAGATAGAAAATGCTTCAGAAGGAGGTTCAGTCGATTGGACCAGGAGGTCAGTCGACTAAACCAGGGGACATAAAATGTTCTGTACCTGTATCAGTCGACTGACCTGGAAACCGAAAGTTTCCAGGCATTGTGTCAGTCGACTAACCCCCTGGTCCAGTCGATAATCTGCTTGCCTCAACCCAATTTGCCTATTTTGCTTGGGTTTTCAATTTTAATCGATTCGTGTTGATCCGAGTTGTTGCTATCATTTATTATTGACTTTGATGACTTCTTCTTCGGGATTTTTGGGAATATCCATCTTGACGGATTCGGTATCGATTTCTATGGATTTGATTCACTTCTTCGAATGTGAGTTTTGGTGATTGATTGTTTTTACAATCATATTTGTGATCTGTCACTTTAAAATACAAAGGTTTCTATATGAGTAGTAGATATTCAAACTCTTTCACAAAGATGATTTCAACTCTATTTTCAATATCAAACTCATTTATAAAACCGTTTTCCAATCTACTAGTTTATACAAACCTTTACCTCATTCGTTCAAGAAATCCAATTAAACGACTTAACAAAACAAGTGGTATGAAATGCTTGAGTTTACTTTGTTGGTTAATTCTTAGACTTGTTCGATTGAAAGTCTTGTGAAAATTTTCGAGTGGAAATCTACAATTTGTTCGTAAATATTTAAGTTAAGCCAGTGGTTATGAGACATGAAGCTAAACTCATTTATTTACTAGCTTAGTGTAATCGACACTTTTTGATGATCGATGATGATCATTTTTGTGGTTTAGACTAGCAATGTGCGATATCTCTTTGTCTGCGAGGGAGACTAAACCCCGTTTCTGTGGGGCTTTGGCTCAAAATTGGTGGGGTAGCGACCCATGGTCTTCGGGCCGTTTGTGGAGCCTCGGCTCAAAATTGATGGTTAGCAACCATGGAATAGCGTTCGGTTTATGATACACGTGTTGGTGAGTTTTCATGATCTTGTTTTGTGATAGGCCTCCCCCTTTTGTGATTTCTGGATTTCTAGTTGATGATTTCTAGAATTTGCGATTCACCAATTTTGTGATCGGCATTGATATAGTTGTCAATATTTGTGGTATGGTGAATAAAATAAAGAATATGACATTCTTTTCTGTGTTTTGAGATTTCTTGAGATATTGTATGATTTTTTTTTGTTATTTAATGTATACTTGTCGCAATATGGCATTATTGTTATCATACGTTTTTGTCATATCTCTTATTCTATCTCATTTTATGTGATATTTATAGTAGACTGATCCATTTATTATTTTCTTATTAAATAATACTTGGGTCAGACCGATATGTTACAGATTCTTCTGCTTGACTCCTCATCTGGGAACATTATCTGACTTTTGGCTAACTACTCTAGTTTAGTAGTTTTTGTTATTATATACTCGAGATAGAGACTCCTTAATATATACATATTCTTTTGTCTAGCACTTGTACCTATTCTTTTGTGATATTGTGGATCTTATTTGACCACTACTCTGATGTACACTTCTATGTGTTATATTCATGTTTGTTTCCGCCTTTGTGATATGGATGTATGTGACCGATTTGTGTTATGCTTATTTCTATATTTGTTTTTGAAGATCATATAACCACTGTGTAGTAACTTTGAGTTTGTATCGGTATGTCGGATTTCCTCTTGAAATGGAATGCATGTTATACTATCTGACATATCGGTGCTCGCACAAAGCAATTACATGGATGGTCGCTCCTCAACAGCCTTATTCTTCGTGCTAGTTGACGGCATTACCTCATAGTGTACTTGGCTAGCGTGAGTGTAGAGGTGGGGCGTCATAGCTTGGTATCAGAGCCAAACATCGAAACAATGTAAAATAATCTAGCAAGGATCATTGTCTTAAGTCCTTATTAGGAGTCGTGCCTCAGGATTTAATTCGAGTCTTCATACCGTTTTTATCCAATTTTCTTTTATGATGCCTTGTTTTATCAATCAAGATTGTTTGATATTCATTTTGAGAATAACCTTTTTCCTCTTCTTTCTTTCTTTCTTTCTTTCTTAAAGAAGGGAAATGGTTAGACCAAACCGTGCCAGCGCCAGTCAATCTAGTGCTACTCCTCAGGATGGAGTATTTATGTCAGCTCAACAACTTCTAGATCTTGTAAAGAATGCTCAAGCCGATGGACCCATTTCAGAGCCTACTCACCCAAAATCCGGATTTGCATGCCTGTGCAGTGATTATACAAATTTGGGTGGAAAGCCATTCAGAGGTTTCGAAAGCGTTATCGAAGTCCAAGCTTGGCTTAGATCATGCAATCGCATCTTTTCCCACATGAATCTCGTTGATCTCCATTGAGTCCAAGTGGCTTCTAGTATGCTCCAAGAAAGAGCATTAAACTGGTATGAACTTGGGAGCAATTCCGGGAAAGATTTGAATCGAAGTTTGTACCAGAAGCTGAAAAGGTGACTCTAGCCCGTCGTTTTATTAACCTTGTTCAAGGTGAATCTTCTATGGCAGATTATGTCGCATCTTTTGAATCCCTCTCTAAATATGGGGTCGAGTATATAAATACCCCATTGAAGAAAAATCAGAGGTTTATCTATGGCTTGAATAAGAATCTTAAAAAGCCTTTACTTTTGAAACTGGAAGTTTCTTTTGATCAGCTTGTTGATATCGCTCTTCGACTTGAAAAGGCAGATAAAGAGAGTGATGTTGAAGTTGGGAGTGCCAAACCGAACTTCAACAACAAGAAGAGGCCTAATAAGTTCAAAGGTCCTTATCCCAAAAAGAATGGGAAGCAAGCAACTCCGGTAGCAAAGACTTCTAACTCTAGTGGTGGGAAATGCTACATTGTGGTTCTAAAGACCATTACGCAAATAAGTGTTCAAAGCCCCTTGCCTGTTGCTATTGCAAAAGTTCGGGTCAATATATAACTGTGTTTGCACAAAAAATGGGCAAACAACTCCAAGTCGTATGTTTTGGTCGATTTTATGTTGTTCTTAATGATTTGGATGATTTATGCAAATATGTAAAAAGCAGGGACTAAACTGTAAAAGACACACAGATTTATAGTGGTTCGGCCAGAA
Organism: Allium cepa; assembly: GCA_030765085.1. Classification (NCBI taxonomy): domain Eukaryota; kingdom Viridiplantae; phylum Streptophyta; class Magnoliopsida; order Asparagales; family Amaryllidaceae; genus Allium; species Allium cepa. The sequence continues at coordinate 244,516,875 of CM060944.1, forward strand.
TGTGCCTACGTCCACTTTATATGTTATTCTCTTTCACTGTTCAGATTACAAGTACAAGGCTTTTATTATAAGTGTATGAAAGCTGTTTGAAAGTTCTGTCCGTGCTTGAGCCCTCAAACCTTGTCCTCCATTGTTGTACCCCTACCCCTCTATTTATAGAGTGAAGCTGGGGGTAGGGGCCTTGGATGTATGTAGCTGCTGGTGGGCCTGAGCTGATGTGATCTGGCCTGGCAATGCTGGTTCGGTAACGCTTTCTTCACTTTGGTTCGGTAGCATTGGTTCGGTGGTGAAAGCATGGATTGGTCCGGTGGTGTTGGAGTTGAGTTCTGGTCCGGTGGTCTTGGTCCGGTGGCCCTGGTCCGGTGGTGAGTGGAGTTGAGTTCTGATCCGGTGGTCTTGGTCCGGTGGCCCTGGTCCGGTGGTGAGTGGAGTTGAGTTTTGGTCCGGTGGTCTTGGTCCGGTGGAAATACGCCCAACATTTGCCCCCCAAAGTGGGGCATGTGCCTGCATATGTCGTGCTTTGTTTTAGATCATTCAGTTTGGACACTCTCATTCGGCCCAAGTGCCGAACCAGTTGGTACGATCATCCAACGCTTGCCTATAAGTATGGGCTTCACGCCTCTGTTATTCCTCACTATTTAAAATAGCCGAACCAAACTTCTGTTCTGCCGAATCAACCATATAACCGAACCAGTTTTGTCTGCCGGACCAGGTGAGGCTTTCTTCTGCCGAACGAACTTCATGCTCGAACTACCGATTGAGCTTGGGGAGTATGAGTGCCGAATGGGCCCTCGGCCTCGAACTACCGAATGAACTCGGGGAGTATGAGCCTCGAACTACCGAATGAACTCGGGGAGTACGAGTGCCGAATGGGCCCTTAGCCTCGAACTACCGAATGAACTCGGGGAGTACGAGCGTCGAATGGGCCCTTAGCCTCGAACTACCGAATGAACTCGGGGAGTACGAGTGCCGAATGGACTTTAGCCTCGAACTGCCGAATGAACTCAGGGAGTACAACTGCCGAATGGGCTTTGATGTTTTGAATTATGAATGAGATTCCAGACTGTAGGTACTTGTTTGTCTACATTCCTTGCTCTAACGATGTGTTTTCTCGTGTTGCAGATAATGTCTCATAAAGTAGAAACTCGTTCTGACAAGAAGAAATCCAAGGATAAAGGAGAGTCCTCCATAGTGCCCCCAGTTCGGGCAGAACCAAAACGTCATGGACCAACCCCGAGATCATTAGTAGATGGGTATGGTCCTCAGGAGCTCTTGAACTCACCGCCTGACTCCTTTCCCAGCTCCCTCAAAGATGAGCAGCTTGACGTTATATCTCGATCTTTTGGGATTGATAGAGCGCATATGATGTTGCCGGGGGAAGGAGTGCTGCCGTATAACCCCCCAGAAGGGTATTTTGCTTACAGTAGGTATCACTGCATGTGCGGAGTCATCCCTCCGATCAATGCTTGGATAGCCAGCTTCATCACATACTTGAAGGTGGCCCCTTTCCAGCTTCAGCCCAACTCCTATGCCATCTTGGTGAGTCTGTTCATTATCTTCCAGAGAAAATACGGGCGTCCCCCTTCCAACCGAGAGATCCGGTACCTGTATAATTTGAGAGGCTATAAGAAGGGGTCTCCATATATAAGCTTAGAATCGGCCTTGTCTTTCAAGCCAGTCCTGGACTTATATTCAAAATTTAGTATGTTCAAGAAGGAATGGTTCTTTGTCAGGGACGACTCTGTTTCTTTCTACCGCTTCACCTCTGGCTGTAAGTTGAATCTCATTTATAATTTCCATTCTGACTGCAATGCTCCTCCTTATGTGCTTTATTTCTTGCTAGCGACAGGTGGCTTTGCGGTTGTAGAGAACGATCGTCTGGTTCGGATGGCTGAGGAAATAGAAGCCATTTCGAAAAATGAGAGGGCAGCTTCTTATTTGATCAGGAATGCTACTCTTTTGGGGCTCAACTTGATTCTGCCACGCCAGTCTGTGGTCAAGCAAAGAAACACGGCTGAGGAGAAGGCCGCCAAGGCTAAAGGAGGGGCTACGGCGAAGAGTGGCAAAAGGAAACCCTTATCGAAACATCCAATTGCCGGGGGGAAGAGACTTAAGAAGTCCGATGGACCCTCCCTCGGCACATGTCCAGACATCCCGGAGGAGGAAGATGTGGAGGAGGAAAGAGGCGAGGATGAAGGAGGTGAGGTGGAGAGTGGAAGTGGTGGAGAAGGTGAGGGTGATGGTCATAGCGATGATGGTGGCGACGGACAGAGTGGTGATGGTACTGAGGCTTTGTCTTCTAAGCAAGCAGGTGTGATCCAGGAGTGGACAGACGATGCTCTCCGCCTAACTTTTGAAGGGTTGGAGGAAGGACCGGCTGTAGTGGAGAAGCCTAAGAAAGCTGATAAGGCCGAGACCGACGCTGATTCATCTTCCAAGAGCGCTTCAGCTGAGGCAATTCCTGCGATTCAAGGTGAACTTTTGACTCCTGCAGACTCCATTTATGATAAGGATTTAGGAACATTTTATGGCCAACTCCCGTCCTGGAATGAGATCCAGGACTTACTGCAGTATCCTACTCCTCCCCGGGGTTTGCATAACAAAGCATCTCTTTACTCTTCTTAACTTGATATATTTCTTGAGTTATAGCTCAATATATGCCTGTAACACGTTGTTTTTATCCCAGAAGCGGGTAAGGCGGCTAAGACGTCAGATGTTCGGCACCGTCTTGAACAATACAAACTTCTCAAGGCTTCAACTAAACCAAGGCCTCCGACCAACCGCCCTGGAGATGTAGTCAGCTACCGCCCTCTTCTTGGAGTTATCGAAGAGGATGTCCAAAGGAAGAAGAGGAGTCGTTCCTTGTTTGAATACTCACCTGGTCCTCAGTCCCCAACTCAGCCTCTTCGGGATACCACGGAGGAGGATATTGAATTTATACCTTCTCCACACCCGTCTGAAAATCCTACTGTTACCCAGATAGATCATCCCGGCTTGGCTCGTAATCCGTTTGCAAGTCATCCGGATCTGGATCCGGGTTCTTGCGATATTACCTTTGATGAGGCTACCGGTGAGCACTTTCTCTCTCGTAATCCTATGGTAAGAGTACTAGATGAAGCTAAGTCCCTGGACCTTGATTTGCTTACCACTCGGGTTGTAACTTTGGGGGACGAAGCTAAGGCAAACATTGACCGGGTTGCTGAGGAAACCAGGAAGCTGATGGGGCATCATGCCCAACTGGTCAAGGCTGGAGAAGAAATTGGGAGTGCTAACATTCGACAGCGGTTAATGTTTTCCGACTAGGCCAAACAACTTACTGATCAAGCTATCCAGATCTCTCAACATGAGGCCGCCTCAAGACAACTAAAGAAAACCATGGAAAAGGCCAGCAGAGCAGAGTTACGGAAAATGGAGGCTGCTTGTAAGGAACGGATTGATATGGCTATTGCAACGGTGGATGAGGTCCGGAAAGCGGATCTCGAGCGGGTACAGGAGATATCCGGGAAACTTGAAGCCGCAGAGCTTATTCAAACCAAGCTGAAGGAGGAGATGGAGGCGATGAGGAATCCTTCCAGGCTGACTGCTCGCGATACCAATCGGAGAGGGATGTTGTTACTGTAAAGTTGTTGGCTTCTGAGGACCGAATAAGGGAGTTTGAGGAGAATGAGGGGATAATGGATGAGATGCTTCAGGACATATACTTTCGCACTTGGAAACAGGGCAACTTATCTTGGATGGATGATTATCCCCGAGTCATGGCCAGGATTTATCTCAGGGCCCTGGAGGAGGCTAAGGCCAATGCAGATAAGGAGGGTGGCATGGCCTTTGGAATGGATGCGGTCACGGCTCAATTCACCAAGGAGGAGAAAGCGGTGGTGAAAGAGGGTATGCGGCTGCTTACTACTTACTGCTGAGGAGGTTGGTGTGTAGTTAGAGGATGATGATCAAGGAGCAGATGCTGGTAAGTCTTCCCTTTTAGCTTCTCGTAACTTGATTGCTTATTATTTATGACTATTAATGGATTCTCTCCTGAATTGGGCAGGCGGGACCTCTGGAGCACCCATTACCTCTGGTCAACATGCCGAGAGTTCCAATCCGGCAGGATAGAGGTGAAGCCCCGACGCAGCCGATTCCTTGACTTGATCTGGATATCTTTCGGTTTGTTTGACATTGCTGTCTATGCTAGTCCCAAAACATTCGTGTATCTTTTAAGCTGTAATTGTGTTATTGGTAACGAACGACTTTTCTCTTGGCATGTAATTTTTAACTTAGGCTGATTCTGTCATATTTGAATGCTTTTGTTATTTCGGTGTGTTGCATAAGAAATACGGCTGTGCACACGCCCGTGATTCAATTGTGTTTGATGTCAAGTTCTTGCTTAAGATATAGTTTCATATCTTGCAATGTTAGTGTGATGCGTGAATAAATTATAGCTACGTATTCATATAAAAAAGAAGAAAGTAATGCCCTTCATGTTTTAGTCGTAGATGGTTGCTTTGAATGTCTTGTATGACTGAGTATGGAATGCAGCTGAGTGACCTGTCATCCAGTTGTGAGTTCCTATACCCATTAGCGAGCATCTCCTATTTTGTGTCATGTACTTTTGGGACCGTTATAGAGGATAGGAGGAAAGTTTTTAAATAAAATAGAAATATAAGAAATAGTAAAACCTCCAATCACGGAAGGCCTGCGATGTGCTTAAGTTCGTGGCAAACGGGTTTTGTAGTCACTTTCCCTAGCTGTGGGTCTTGGAGACATTTGTCACCCATCTTATGCCTTCGCGGGGAGTTTCTCTTTTTTACCACAGCCGTACTTAAGACACTCGGAGCCGAGATCGCACACAGTAACTACCCGAGCCATTATGGCCCGTAATCGTGGGTATTATTCGATTTACCGTGGCCGGCTAGCGTGAGTGCCGATCGTCAACTGTGAACTACCCCTGGCTGGTCACCCCTTATGTTGGGGTTTAAAGTAGGTTCACAGTTTCCGGCGAGCCGAACGCCGTAATGAGCTGCCTAGGCTATAGTCGGCCTACTCGGTGGCTTATAATCGGCTCATTACAGTTGGCTTTAAGGGCCGACCGTGAGCAATGAGTTAACCCACAGCAGAGGGATGTTGGAGCAAAAGTGTCCCATTGACGATGGCATAGATTCGTATAGTACCTGTTAGGTCTCGTCCAGGTGAAGTCGCGCTGTGATGTGTCTTGAATGGAAATGCCATTGCACAGGATTTTGTTCAACAGAAAAGAATGAAGTTAACAAGCAGCCAAGATATAAAGGAACAAGTTAAAAAAAGACAAGTTTTTAAAGTGGTTCGGCATGAAAATGCCTACGTCCACTGATTCTCTTTGTTAATTCACTTCATATGGGCGGTACAAGTTAAGAAAAGTATCGACGAAGGTGTTGGATGTTCCATACCCTCTGGAACACTTCTCCATCCACTATTGACAAAATATAAGCTCCGTTGTGGAGATCTTTATGAATTACATATGGTCCGTCCCAGATTGGATCTAGTGCACCAGGTCGCGGGAAGATTCGCTTGAGGACAAGATCTCCTTCTTGAAAGCTACGATGCTTGACTTTGGAGTTGTATTGTGCTGCCACTTTTTGCTTGGGAGCTGCTGCTTTGAGTGCTGCATCGTTTCTTCTCTCTTCAATTAGATCCAAAGACATGTGAAGGTGTTCTTCGTTCTCTTCTGGGTTATAGTGGATCCTACGGTGGGAAGGCACTATAGTTTCTACTGGGAGCATGGCCTCTGATCCGTATGCCAAAGAGAAAGGAGTATGCCCCGTTGATGTTCTGAAAGATGTGCGGTAGGCCCAAAGTGCCGTAGGAAGTTCATCCACCCAAGCGCCTTTTGACTTTTTAAGTTTCTTCTTGATTAGAGTTTTGAGAATTTTGTTGAGAGCTTCGACTTGTCCGTTTTCCTGGGGATAGGCTACAGACGAGAAGCTCTTGTGAATTCCGTGCTCTTGGCACCAGTCGGCGAACTCCTCGCTGTCAAACTGAAGTCCATTGTCCGATATGATTTTGAGTGGAACTCCGTACCTGCATAGAACACTTTTGATCAAGAAGTTGATAACCTTTGCCGAAGATATTTTATTTAGAAGTTCTGCTTCCACCCATTTGGTGAAATAGTCGACTGTCACTATAGCATATTTGGCTCCGCCTCGGCCCACTGGCAGTTCGCCAATCATGTCAATTCCCCATACTGCAAAGGGCCAAGGGCTGGTCATTTGAGTAATCACATTTGTTGGTAGTCGAGGAATCTTAGCGAATTTCTGACATCTGTCACATTTTTTGACGAAGTCTAAGGCGTCTTTGTTTGAGGTGGGCCAGAAATATCCATATCGGAGTATCTTCTTCGCCAGAGTCTGCGCTCCAGTGTGATCTTCGCATCTTCCTTGATGGATGTTGGATAAGATTTCCTTGGCTTCCCTTCTAGCGACACACCTTAATAAGGGGTTAGAGAAGCCGTGCCGCTAGAGGACGCCTTCTTGTATTGTGTAGCGGGAAGCTTTCCTCAAGATTTTCTTGACTTCGTTACGCTCGTTGGGCAGTGTGCCATCTTGTAAGAATTTTCGGATGGGAGTCATCCAAGTTTCTTCTTCGATTGCAGCTATCAGATTCACTTGCTCGAAACTCGGGGTTAGTTGCTTTGAGATGGCTACTGTTCCGGAAATGGTACCGTCTTTCATGCTAGCTTGCTTTTCCAGTTCGTCAGCCTCTTCGTTCTCTTCTCGAGGAATGTGTTTGATTAAATAGCGATCCAATTGAGCAGTTTGGTCTTCTTTAGATATGCTGTGAGTCGTTCTCCTCGAGTCTGAAATTCTCCTGGTATTTGATTTACAACAAGTTGTGAATCACTATGAAGACATAAAGAACTGACTCCAATCTCTAAGGCAAATTCTAATCCAGCTATTATTGCTTCATATTCTGCATCGTTGTTGGTGGCAGCGAATTCCAACCTTAGAGCATAGTGCAGCTTCCTTCCCTGGGAGTGATTATTACAATACCTGCCCCCGAGCCTTGTTCGTTTGATGCTCCATCCACAAAGAGATTACACTTGATGTCTTCTGCTATTTCAAATTGCTCCTTACCTTCGTTGGTAGTGAATTCGGCAATGAAATCGTCCATGGCTTGTCCCTTGATGGCGGTGCGAGGATAGTAGGTGATATCATATTGACTCAGTTCAATGCACCATTTAAGTAGTCGCCCAGAAGTGTCAGGACGATGGAGTACCAGCCTTAGCGGTTGATCGGTTAGAACTCTGATGGAATGAGATTGGAAATAGTGTCGCAGTTTCCGTGACGTGATTAGTAAACAGTAAGTCAGCTTCTCAAGTTTAGGATATCTGGCTTCTGCCCCCCGTAAACCTCTTGCTTACAAAGTATACTGGCCGCTGCGCGCGGTTGTCTTCTCTTACCAAAGCGGCGCTTAGAGCATGAGATGACACAACAAGGTATAGGCATATCTCTTCGCCTTCGTCTGGAGTTGAGAGTACTGGTGGTCTCTGGAGGTGTTCGATTAGGTTAAGGAAGGTTGTTAAGCATTCGTCAGTCCATTCGAACTTTCCTTTGTCTTTCTTTAGAGCTTCGAAGAAAGGGATGCACTTGTCAGTCGCTTTAGAGATGAATCTGCTTAGGGCAACCACATTCCCATTTAGGCTTTGCATTTCTCTTCGAGTGGAAGGTATCCTGATATCTTTCAGAGCTCGGACTTGTTCGGGGTTTGCTTCAATTCCTCTGGCATGGACGATGGATCCCAAGAACTTTCCTGATGATACCCCGTAGGAGCACTTTAGAGGATTCATCTTCATTCCAAATTGGCGAAGTACCTGAAACATCTCGCCCAGGTGGCTTACGTGATCGTTGGCTTTCCTCGACTTTACTAGCATGTCATCCAAATAAACTTCCATAGTTCGTCCTATTAGTTCCGCGAACATCTTATTGACGAGACGCTGATAAGTAGCTCCGGCGTTTTTAAGTCCAAAAGGCATTACTCTGTAGCAGAACAATCCCCGGTCAGTGACGAAACTAGTGTGGTCTTGATCGTGAGCGTGCATAGGAATTTGGTTATATCCTGAGTATGCGTCCATAAAAGATAAGAGTTCGTGCCCGACTGTGCTGTCCACAAGCTGATCGATTCGGGGGAGTGGGAAGCAATCCTTCGGGCAAGCGTCATTTAAGTTGGAGAAGTCAATGCATGTTCGCCACTTCCCATTAGCCTTCTTTACTAGTACAGGGTTAGCGATCCACCTTGGGTAGATGGCTTCTCGTATGAAGTTATTGGCAAGTAGGTTCTTTACTTCTTCATCGAGGGCTGCTGATCGTTTGCCCCCATAGTTCTCTTTTTCTTCTTTACTGGCACCTTGGTAGGATCGATGTTCAGCACGTGGCATGCTACGTCTGGGGAGATTCCAGTCATGTCAGCGTGCGTCCATGCAAATACATCCAAGTTGTGGCGGAGAAAATCAATGAGTCGATCCTTCAATTCTGCTTTTAGCTGAGATCTGATTTTCAATAGTCTACTTGAGTCGTGTTTGTCTACAGATACAAACTCCATAGCCTTTGTAGGCTCGGCGGTGGCCTCCTCCTCTTCATCCCTGGGGTCTAATTCATTGAAAGGATCACTGGTATATCGAAGAGGAGGGGCTTTCTTTAGTTGCTATGCTTCCAAGTTTTTCGTGCAGAGAGTAGTCTCTGCAGTCTTCCCTTTATTCTTCCTTCGGTTATTGCGAAGTTCAGTTACATAGCAATCTCGAGCAGCGTCTTGATCTCCCTCTACTTCCCTTATTCCATGGTCTGTCGGAAATTTCATCTTCAGGCACCTTGGGGCCAGGACAATTCGGAAGTCAGACAGAGCTGGTCTTCCTAAAAAGGCGTTGTAGGCCGAGTGGTTTTCTATTAGCACAAATGTTTGTTTCCGCACAACGGAGCGGGGATGAGTTCCTATTTCAACAAAAAGGTCCAGTTGCCCGAGGGGCATCTTCGCATCTCCAGTGAAACCATGTAGTGGTTTGTTGCAGGGAGACACGTCCTTTATTGACAGATTCATTCTGTCGAAAGCATGCTTGAATATGATATTTACTGAGCTTCCACTATCTACTAGAATTCGGAAAACTTAGGCTGGACCGAACCAGGCAGAGATGACCATAGGATCCATGTGAGGGTACTGCCTTCGCTCTAGGTCATGCCTACTGAATGTGATGTCATCATTCTCTTTCCGCTTCGGGTGGCGTTCTTCTATAATAGAATTAACGCAGTCTTCATTGTTTCTAAGCGACTTTTCATATCTTTCCATCTCTGCCCAGCTTCTGTCAGCGATGTGTGGTCCTCCCGATATGGTATGGACCACTATCTTCTCTTGACTGGAGCCGCTGGTGTTGCGATTTCCTCCGCCTATTTCTGGGGGGGGAGGTAGCCTTGGGTTCTCATTGGCAGGAGCTGGAGTCCTGTTCTGATCTTTTACATAGCGTTCCAGTCTCTTCCTTCTGATGTGTTTTTCAATTAAGTCCCGGAGATGATGACATTCATTGGTATCATGCCCATGAGATTCGTGGAAGTGGCAGAACTTTCCAGACTTAATTGCGTTATCTGATTCCTTCTTGTGCGGGGGGCGTCTGTATTTAACTTCGTCTTTGGTGGCCAGGAAGATGTTTTCGATTGTTTCATTCAAAGGAGTGTAAGTGTCAAATCTCGATCCTGGCCGATATAGACGCTTTTCTCCCTTCTTGCCCCCAGCACCGTCTCTGGAGTCACTTCTTCGAACATCCTTTGCTGCAGCGGATGTGTCGCCATGAGCTGCCTTAGTTTGTTGCCCTGTCTGCCTTTCAGTGGCAGCGTCTTCAAGTCTCATATACTTTCCGGCTTCATGTAAGAAATCGGGTAAGGTAGCTGGTTTTTCTTTCATTAATCTTCTAGCAAATTTAGTATCCGGATGCACACCACTACAGAGGGTCATTAAGATAAGTTTCTCATCGGCATCTTGGACTACGGCCGTTGCGGCATTGAATCGGGTTAGATATTGTTGTACTGTCTCTCCAGGCTTCTATTTGATATTAGATAAGGAATAAGCGTCCTTGGGTTGTTCCACATGAATGCGGAACTGGCTGATGAACTTTTCTTTCAACATTTCCCATGAGATGATGGATCCTTGGGGCAGATGGCAGAACTAGGAGGTAGCTAGATCTGCGAAGAATAGTGGAAAGCATTTGCACAATACCCCTTCTGTTGCTCCGTTCATGAGCATATGCTGTGTGTATCTCTGCAAATGTACAACGGGGTCAGAGGTTCCCCTGTAAGGTTCCATTGTTGGCGTTTTCCATTCTCGGGGGGTGATGGCAATTTCGATATTGTAGGCGAAAGGGCTGATTACCCTAGCGCCTATCCCTCCATCTCTTTGATCCCGTTGGACGTACTCTATGAACAATCGTGCCGTCCTTTCATCAGAATTTGGAGTAGATAGAAATGATTTTGATTCTTCTCTGCGGGATTGATTCCGTCCAGAAGACCTGTAGGGATGGTATCGTCTATCACTCCTAATATTTTCCAGTGGCTGTCTCTGGTCTTCTGGGAGCATGCTAGGGTCAGCTACAATTGGCTCTTGCCTTGATCTTCCCCTGCTGGGTTCTGTTCTAAGCACTTCCTCGAGTCCAACTTCGGGCTGGACCCTAGCTCGGCCCCGTTCATTGGTGTTTCCATGGCTAGGTAGCATGACAGGCTCAGCTACAACCGACCCTCGCCTGGTACCTCCCCTATTGGGTTCGGTTCCAAGTGTTTCCTCGGGTCGGAGTTCAGGCTCGGCTCCTACCATTGTTGTTTCCGTTGTTAGCTTCTTCGAAGAAGAAAGATCTTTGTTGCCTCTGAGATCCTCCAGACTGGGACTCATCCCATGATTCAGTGTTGCGGTTGGATTCTTCAGCATCCCTTAAGCGTGACATGAGCTGGTCCACCAAGGCTTCTTGTTGGGATGTGAAGTGGCTAGTCACTTCAGCCACAACCCTGTCTAGATCTGCCCTAGTAATTGCTGCTGGCTGCTCCGTGGCAGGGGCTGTCGGATTTGCCTGATTTCCATTTTGTACTGCTGTTGGAACGGGATGATTCTCTTGATCTGTGACCATTGGATCTGGAATACTGCTAGTTGCGATGTTCTTTCCTTTGTTAACATCTTTCTTCTGCTTGGGAGGCATGTCTTCCAAGCAATATGCGATGCTGTTGGGAAAAAGGTTAAGTGGGAGAAGCTGAAGCTCCGAGCTCCCCATTTTCAGTGAAAGAACCAAAAATGTTTGCACAAAAAAGGGGCAAACAACTCCAAGTCGTATGTTTTGGTCGATTTTATGTTGTTCTTAATGATTTGGATGATTTATGAAAATATGTAAAAAGCAGGGACTAAACTGTAAAAGACACACAGATTTATAGTGGTTCGGCCAGAATGTGCCTACGTCCACTTTATATATTATTCTCTTTCACTGTTCAGATTACGAGTACAAGGCTTTTATTATAAGTGTATGAAAGCTGTTTGAAAGTTCTGTCCGTGCTTGAGCCCTCAAACCTTGTCCTCCATTGTTGTACCCCTACCCCTCTATTTATAGAGTGAAGCTGGGGGTAGGGGCCTTAGATGTATATAGCTGCTGGTGGGCCTGGGCTGATGTGATCTGGCCTGGCAATGCTGGTTCGGTAACGCTTTCTTCACTTTGGTTCGGTAGCATTGGTTCGGTGGTGGAAGCATGGATTGGTCCGGTGGTGTTGGAGTTGAGTTCTGGTCCGGTGGTCTTGGTCCGGTGGCCCTGGTCCGGTGGTGAGTGGAGTTGAGTTCTGGTCCAGTGGTCTTGGTCCGGTGGCCCTGGTCCGGTGGTGAGTGGAGTTGAGTTCTGGTCCGGTGGTCTTGGTCCGGTGGAAATACGCCCAACAAACTGCATGTCCCAAAATTCAAAGTAAGAATGAGGGAAAGCTAAATGTTGTGCAAGCCCCTAGTAACACTTCTCATGGTCAAGGTATTTCTCATTCTATTCTTGATGGCATTGTTATGTTTCGTGATCATCTTATTCGAGTTCTTTTTGATACGGGTGCATCCCATTCTTTTATATCAAAAGAACTTGTTGATACTTTTTCTTTAAGTGTTATGGCTTTGATGACTTCTTTGAGAATTGCGAATCCTGTTGGTGGATCCGCAACACTCAGTTTGCTTTGTAAAGACGTCGAGATTATTTTATGTGATTTTTCTTTTCGAGCCGATTTGCATGTCGTGCGTTACTTAGGCTTCAGAATGATTTTGGGAATGGATTGGCATAACCGTTATGAAGCCCATATCCTATGTCTTGAGCGGACTATTCATCTTCGACATCCTCAATCTGTTAAGCAGATTTCTATTGTTCTTAAAGATTCAGATTCCAAATTGGCAGCATCCTTATATTCTATAAACCCTCATGATGACGATAATGATGATGAGGAAGATGTCATTTCTCTCATTCACGTTGTTTGTGAATTTTCCGACATATTTGAGCCCGTTTTAGGATTACCACCTAAGCGAGCAATTGAGTTTAGAATTAATCTAATCCCTAGAGCTCTACCTGTCACTCATCCTCCTTATCGTATATCCAATAAGGAAAATGAGGAGATGTGTAAACAATTATCCGAATTGGAAGAGAAGCAATTTATTCGTTCTAGTTCCTCTCCTTGGGGAGCTTCGGCTATTTTTGTGAAGAAATCTGATGGTACACTTAGGCTTTGCGTTGACAACCGCAAGCTTAATGATCTTACCATTAAGAATAAATATCCTTTGCCTCGGATTGATGATTATTTGACCAACTTAGTGGTGCTAGATTATTTGCACAGTTAGACTTAGCAACCGATTTCCATCAACTTCGTATTTTAGAGGATATCATTCCTTTGACATCATTCCGCACACGTTATGGATCTTATGAATGGCTTGTTATGCCATTTGGTTTAACGAATGCTCCAGCTTATTTCGTTGACCTTATGAATCAAGTTTTCAAAGACTTACTCGATCGATTTGTTCTCATCTTTATAGATGATATTCTTGTTTATTCTAAAATCGAGGAAGAGCATGAAAAGCATCTTCGAATTGTGTTGGAAACTCGTAGGATCTATCAATTGAAAGAAAATTTTTCTAAATGCCACTTTTGGCAATCTCGTGTGAAATTTATCGGTCATATTATTTCTGAATCTGAAATTTCCATGGATCCTTCAAAGATTGAAGCGATTCAAAATTGGAAGAGACCGGAGAGTGTGACGGAAATTCGTAGCTTTCTTGGATTTGCAGGTTATTACCATCATTTTATGAAGGACTTTTCTAAAATTTCCGTGCCTCTTACTAGTTTGACAAAGAAGGGATTTAAGTACATTTGGTCAAACAAATGTGAAGCTTCTTTTCAAAAATTAAAAGAACTCCTTTCTGATGCTCCTATTCTTGTGATTCCCGAAGGGAACCAAGACTTTATTGTTTATGCCGATACTAGTCGTGTTGGTTTGGGAGCCATTCTGAATCAAAGGGAACGTGTTATTGCTTATGCTTCTAGAAAATTAAAGCTTGCTGAGACTAGATATGCCACTCATGATTTAGAGCTCGCGGCTATTGTTTTTGCCCTTAGAATTTGGCGTCATTATCTTTTGGGAGAGAAATTTATTCTCTATACCGATCATAAATCTTTGAAGTATTTATTTTCTCAAAAGGAACTTAATTTACATTAACAACGTTGGCTCGAGTTCCTTGCATCTTATGATCTTGATATTCTTTATACTCCCGACAAGGGAAATCGTGTTGCCGATGCCCTTAGTCGTAAACAACAAGCAGTTGTTTCTATGATGATATCCAAATGGACTGATCTAGAGACTTTATCCACTTGTGAGATTTGAGGCCATGAACCCGATTTATGTTCATCTCTTGTTTTGTGTAGCCTTGAGGCACTTCCTTCTCTTTTAGACCGCATTCTTGAAGCTCAAAAGGTAGATCTCGAATTGGCTCTTCTTAGCCAAAATTGTAGGGATGAAATCGACATTGAAGGTTTGAAAGACTTTGAAATTGATGCTTGTGGCGGTATTCGAAAATTTGGTAGACTTATCGTGCCAAATATTAGTGATCTTCGTAAAGACGTTTTAGAAGATTCTCATCGTTCTAAATTTACCATTCATCCCGGTAGTAGTAAAATGTACGCGGATATGAAACGACTTTATTATTGGGATGGAATGAAATCTGATATTACTAACTTCATCAAGCGTTGCATGACTTGCCAACTCGTAAAGGCCGAGCATCAAAGGCCCGGTAGGTTATTGCAACCTCTTGATATTCCTGTTTGGAAGTGGGATCAAGTCTCCATGGACTTTATTGACGGACTTCCCCGTTCTCGTTTGGGCCATGATAGCCTATGGGTGATAGTTGATAGACTTACAAAATCCCCCCATATTATTCCTGTTCGGTCTAATCGGACTGTACCTCTTTTGGCCAAACTCTATGTTAGAGAAATTGTTAAATTGCATGGAGTTCCTACTTCTATTGTTAGTGATCGTGATCCATTGTTTACTAGAGGATTTTGGAAGAGTCTTCAAAAAGCTTTGGGAATGAAGCTTAATTTTAGCACCGCTTATCATCCATGGTCCGATGGACAAACCGAGCGTGTGAATCAAACTCTTGAAGATCTTCTTCATACATGTATTCTTGATTTTGGTGGAAGTTGGGAAGATCATATTTCCCTTGTTCGGTTTTTCTATAATAATAGCTTCCAATCTAGTATTGGTATGGCACCTTTCAATGCACTCTATGGAAGGCCATGTCAATCTCCTTCTTGTTGGCTTGAAGCCGGTGAGAAGATGGTTTTAGGTCATTTTATTCGTGATTCCACAGAAAAGATTGAGCTTATTCACCATAGAATGAAAGAAGCTCAAAGTAGACAAAAACCCTATGCTGATAATCGAAGAAGGAAATTAGAATTTTCTGTGGGAGATTTGGTGTTTATTCGTATTTCACCTATGAAGGGTGTTGTGCGTTTCAGTTGCTTGGGAAAGTTAGCGCCTCGATATATTGGTCCATTTCCCATCACCGAACGCATTGGTTCCGTTGCTTATCGCCTCTTATTACTGGCTCAATTTTCTGCTATTCATGAAGTGTTTCGTGTTTCTCAACTATGGAAATTCCTTCAGGATTCCGATTCTATTCTTGAGCCCGGTGTTGTGGAAGAAATTGAAGTTTCCCCTAATTTGACTTATGAGCAACATCCTATTCGTATCATTGCTACGGAGGTTAAACGCCTTCGAAATAAAGATGTTCCGCTTGTGAAAGTTCAATGGTCCTCAAATCCTAAGGATTGCTCTTGGGAATCTAGAGAATTCATCGAGCGATCACATCCGGACTTACTCTCTCGTGCCCCTTAGATGTGAACTTCTTATTTTAAATTTTCTTTTGTGTTGATATGTTTTTATGGTTGTTACTCTTTATTTTCTTCTTAAGTATTGCGAGAATGCAATTTCTTTAAGGAGGGGAGTTTGTAACAACCCGCATATTTTTCGATTGTATATTTAAATATAGCATCGTTAGTCGGATTAAAGTCCGAAATGCTACTTTTTGCAAATAGCTGAATTAGAACTCGAGACCACTTTCATTGAGTTCAAAATGCCGTTTGCAACCTTTTTAAGTATAAACATCGATATGTTTGGAGTTAGCTTGAATTTTGACATTTTCACTTAGGGCTTTGGGTTTGGGTTTGGGTTTCAGCCCAATAACCTAACATAAGACCCTAGCTCCACCCCCTCTCCTCTTCGTTCATTCTCATTTCCTAACACTTCAAGCTTTAGTAAAAATAAGGGAAAAGATTGAAAACTAAAATTCCTAAGCCCTAGTTTCTTTTGCAAATTCATGTTCTAGCTCCAAAATCAAAGAGAAGCTTAGGTAAGCATCCTCTTCTTCTTCTCCATCTCAATCTCTCTCCGATTTTAGAAATTTCCTATAACCTAACTTAGGAAATATTTTCTTATGATCTTAGATTAGAGCTTTTAGAGTTGAAATTGAAGAGTAGTTGATCTTCCTTTTGTTTTCAAGCTTCTCCTTCTTTGTTTTTGAGTTTAAAGGTGAGTTTTTGAACTCACATCTATGTCTATAACCTTCATTGTTGTTAGGTATGAATTCCTAACATCTATCCTTGTTCATTTTGCTTTGGATTGAATTGGTTTTATGAATATTCCAATTTTGGTATTTTGAAGTCAAAATCTTTAAAAATCCTAACTTTGATGTTTGAACATGTATTTGGTGATGCATCGAAGAGCCTATAGGGCTGGGTTGTCGATTGGCGTAAACCCTTAGTGCCCATTGCTCGTCTGATCGCATTTGTTTGGATTTTTGCCCTTGGAAGGGGCTAGGCTGAATATGCTTCAGAAGCAGGTTCAGTTGACTGGACTAGGAGGTCAGTCGACTGAACTAGAAGATAGAAAATGTTTAGAAGGAGGTTCAGTCGACTGGACCAGGAGGTCAGTCGACTGGACCAGGAGGTCTGTCGACTGAACAAGGGGATAGAAAATGTTATAAACTTGTATCAGTCGACTGACCTTATGGTCCAGTGGACTGACCTTGCGGTCCAGTCGACTGACCTGGAAACCGTAAGTTTCCAGGCATTGTGTCAGTCGACTGACCCCCTGGTCCAGTTGACTGTGCTTGCCTCAGCCTAATTTGCCTATTTTGCTTAGGTTTCCTATTTTAATTGATTCGTATTGATTCGAGTTTTTGTTATCATTTATTATTGACTTTGATGACTTCTTCTTGGGGATTGTTGGGAATATCCATCTTGATGGATTCGGTATCGATTTCTATGGATTTGATTCACTTCTTCGAATGTGAGTTTTGGTGATTATTGTTTTACAATCTTATTTGTGATCTTTCACTTTAAAATACAAAGGTTTCTATACTAATAGTAAATATTCAAACTCTTTCACAAAGATGATTTCAACTCTATTTTCAATATCAAACTCATTTATAAAACCGTTTTCCAATCTACTAGTATATACAAACCTTTACCTCATTCGTTCGGGAAATCCAATTAAACGACTTAGCAAAACAAGTGGTATGAAACGCTTGCGTTTACTTTGTCGGTTAATTCTTACACTTGTTCGATTGAAAGTCTTGTGAAAATTTTCGAGTGGAAATCTACAATTTGTTCGTAAATATTTAAGTTAAGCCAATGGTTATGGGACATGAAGCTAAACTTATTTACTAGCTTAGTGTAATCGACACTTTTTGATGATCGATGATGATCATTTTTGTAGTTTAGACTAGCAATGTGCGATGTCTCTTTGTCCGCGAGGGAGAGTAAACCCCGTTTCCGTGGAGCTTCGGCTCAAAGTTGGTGGGGTAGCGACCCATGGTCTTTGAGCCGTTTGTGGAGCCTCGGCTCAAAATTGATGGTTAGCAACCATGGAATAGCGTTCCGTTTGTGATACACGTGTTGGTGAGTTTTCATGCTCCCGTTTTATGATAGGCCTCCCCCTTTTGTGATTTTTGGATTTCTAGTTGGTGATTTCTAGAATTTGTGATTCACCAATTTTCTGATTGGCATCGATATATTTGTCAATATTTGTGGTATGGTGAATAAAATAAAGAATATGACATTCTTTCCTGTGTATTGAGATTTCTTGAGATATTGTATGATTTTTGTTATTATTTAAAGTATACTTGTCGCAGTATGGCAACATTGTTATCATACGTTTTTGTCATATCTCTTATTCTATCTCATTTTATGTGATATTTATAGCTAGACTGGTCCATTTATTATTTTCTTATTAAATAATACTTGGGTCAGACCGATATGTTACAGATTCTTCTGCTTGACTCCTCATCTGGGAACATTATCTGACTTTTGGCTAACTACTCTAGTTTAGTAGTTTTTGTTATTATACACTCGAGATAGAGACTCCTTAATATATACATATTCTTTTGTCTAGCACTTGTACCTATTCTTTTGTGATATTGTGGATCTTATTTGACCACTACTCTGATGTACACTTCTATGTGTTATATTCATATCTGTTTCCGCCTTTGTGATATGGATGTATGTGACCGATTTGTGTTATGCTTATTTCTATATTTGTTTTCGAAGATCATATAACCACTGTGTAGTAACTTTGAGTTTGTATCGGTATGTTGGATTTTCTTTTGAAATTGAATGCATGTTATACTATCTAACATATCAATGCTCTCACAAAGCAATTACATGGATGGTCGCTCCTCAACAGCCTTATTCTTCGTGCTAGTTGACGGCATTACCTCGTAGTGTCCTTGGCTAGCGTGAGTATAGAAGTGGGGCGTCACAACTGCCTTCCAACGTTCACTAAGAGGTTGATGCATAAATTGACTCACTTTATTTACACTGTATGAGATCTCCGGCCTTGTGATTGTTGCATACTGTAATGCTCCTACAGTACTTCTGTATTGTCTATCATAGCTAATTGGTTTCCCTCTATATCAAGACAGCTTTAGATTGCTTGTCATTGGAGTAGACAATGGCTTTGCTAAATTCATTTTTTCTTTTCACAAGATCATAGTAATATATTTTTTCCGACTTAGTTGTAATGCTGAATCTGACAGTCCCTTCACGTCAGTGCCTAAGAAGTAGTTTAAATCAGTCAGATCTTTAATTGAGAATTATTTGTCAAGATATTGTATAATGCTGTTGATTTCCTTGCTATTGTTCTAGGTAATTGTGAAATCAACCACATATACAAGAATGTATGTTGTTTCATCCTTGTTGTGTTTTATAAATAAAGAACTGTCTGATTTTGTTGGTTGATACTGCAGTTTCATGAGTGTTGCTTTTAGTTTGTCAAACCATACCCTTGGAGCTTGCTTCAAACCATAGATCACTTTGTTTAATTTGCATACATTGTTATTTGATTGCTTGTATCCCTATGGTTAAACCTATAAACTTCTTCCTAGAGTTCTCCATTAAGAAATGCATTGTTAACATCCAATTGTCTAATATTCCACATCTTATATAATGCAACGGTAAGAATAACTCTTATAGTTGCTAGTTTTACCATTAGTGAGAATGCTTTATTGAAATCGAAACTATACTGTTGTGTGTAGCCCTTAGCAACAAGTCTGGCCTTGTATTTTTATATTGTTCCATATGATGCTTTTTTAACTTGTATGTCCATTTACATCCAATAGCATTTTTTTTGGGTAGAGTAACAATTTCCCATGTTTTATTTTTGATGAGAGCATTATATTCCTCATCCACTACAGTCTTCCATTTGTCATCAAGTATGGCTTATTCAAGGTTCTCTGGTTTACTATTGTTTAGGACAACTGCATATACTTTTGGCTTATGTGACGACCCCGAACTCGATGTCCGACAAACAACATCAAATTCGTATCGCCGGAGCTTGCAACAACATTAGATGATAAATAACACAGCGGAAATAAAAGATGATATCACTGATACAACATGAATACAATATCCAATACATCAATTTGATACAATGATAATCATCAATATCAGAGAATATACAACACAAAATACAGCGGAACACGATACAATATGAGATGAGTCTTCACAAAATCCAATACTGCAACTCCAATCCAAAACTCCAAAGCTAGAACTCTAAAACTTCAAGCTCGATCCACCATCAAGGTTGCACAAAGATAAGCAAGCAAGGTCAGTCGTCCAAGAACTGAACTAGCTCCAGATAATCTACTATCCGACTATCTGAAAAACCAAACTCTATACTGCCCGTGTGGAAAAATTGTGGGCACCCAGAGTTTAGGAAAAGAACAATAAACTCCGAGTCACTCATGGGACTGGTGTGAGCAAACAAAAATATTTTGTCTTTAAAAATAATCAAAAGATTTTAAATTTGAAATTCGCAATGTTTTTTTTGAAAATGAAACTACCATAAGGCCTCCCGCCACACACACCATGCAAACGCAGAATTGGAGGAGATTTCTACTTATGGTAGTCAAAAATGCTTACTAAGCAAAAAATCTTTTTTTTTTGATATTATTACTAGTGCATAGTGGAAAACATTTGGAAAGTATAATATTAATCTTAGCGCCAGCATAGACATTTCAAACTATGCCTACTATAGCTACCATCCAAACAGTGGGGCGCCACCATAAGTAGATGGCAGGTTATACAACTAAAACCGTACAGGGCGCGTATTGGATGATTGGATTTTCCAACAAATGGTCAGGCTAAGGAACTTCCTATTGCCACATAGGAAGGCCTTTGGAGGGACGTCCCGAGAACTTACCCAGCTCTCTGCCAAAACAAGGCCGGTTACCCCCTTCCCGGGAAGTAAAACCTAAGATATGCCACCCCCGGTCCTTTGGGACCGTTATACGAGGTACCTCTACACCAACAACATCACACAGTAATAAATATAATACAGTGCCCACATGAGTAAGTATATGGGCTCCATACCATGATACTACCATTTTCCAGAAGGAATGGTCACACCCTAGGGGAGCTACCCCTGAAACCTTGTCGCATCTTTCCTGTTTCGACCATTACCAGTTTGTGAGGCTCGATGAGGTCACGTCCACAAAGCTACGCTTTACACGAAAGCTATGCTTTGATCACAAATGATCAACAAATGATCATCAACACACAACTGCACTTAGCGTGCCACACTAGCAAATTGGGAGTATATCGCTGATGACCTTCAATCACATAATCTCTGAGCTCGTATGTCTCAGAGAAGGGTGTTAAGCTAAGAGAATAAATTCTCTGCCACCAACAGATATGTATTTGAAAGGAATTTGCTTTCTATCTCAAAGTGTAGTGTCAGACACACAACCATACAAGTCTGTTCCAGGTTCGAACAGATCCGAAGGCACTTCCGAAGAAGCCCTTCAATCCGGGTATTCACAATCCCGATCGGACTTCCCATTACTTAGGGAATCTCTATACCGTAGCTACTCAGTGCAGAGATAATCGATAGGTCATCCCATCGTTCTCGCAAATACCCGGTTTTCATCACTGGTCTTCAAATGCTATCCATAACGACGTATCATTATTCAGAATGGGTTATATGACACAAAGTCCTCACCCGGCTAAACCGAATAATGAGCGCAATATTTAAAAACATATGGATATGAGATTTCAATTAAGTCACAACTTTAAAATTCAAAACTTCCTTTCAAATGGTTTAAACCAATTACCATTTCAAAATCTTTTAAACAAAAAGATTTGTTTCACAAAGTTCACCCGGTTTCACAAAGATTCATTCACGGATTACGAAAAAATTTCCATTTCAATTGGATTAATTTATTTAAATCTTTAAATCAAGATTTAGCTTATAGCTTTCAAAACCGATTTCAAAGATTCGTCCATAATTTGGAAATTCATTTTCAATTCAAACTTGAAATCCTTTTAATACAAATTGGAAATTCATTTCTTATATGAAAGCTTTTATCATTTGAAAACAACAGTTTTATTTCGGGAAATTCCGATTTCATTTATACAAGTTAAAATCTTGGGTTAATTTAAACTCCCAAAAACAAAACTTTAAAAATGGTTTAGAACCCATATAAACTTGTATACCGTTTTTTTTAAATCATAAATACCAAATATAGAATTCAATTTCAGATATTGAATTCCAATTTAAATCAAATTATTCAAATTTCAAATCTTTATTAAGTTATTCAAAATAACTTTTATTCTTAAAACACCTTTTTAAAAGCTTTTTATATTAAACTCAATTCATTTCCAAAACCATTTAGATTAATTCAAATTCAAAACTATTGAAAATCTATGACTTAACCGATTTCCACGTGCAATCCATATTTGTGCATGTATAAGTGTGGTCTAGGGGGTTTTCACACAATAGTGCACAACATCAATCATCACAGATTCAATCATATCAATCTCGATAAGCGATATAAACCATAACGCTTATCTTCATTCACAGATTCATAGATAAAGTAAATTTATCAATCATAATGATTCATCATTACGATTCGATGTGGGTTTCGGATAACCAACTGGGATCCGACTCCCTGTCGCATCAAAATTCAAATGTCGTTTACGGGCAAAGAGGTTTTCACATACATACAAAGACAAATCACAAATCACAGTTCAGCATAAGGCAATTCTCAGCACACAGTATCACAATCACAAACAGAAATATCCATCCAGTACACAGCATTTGATGATAAATTAATTAAATTTTAATTAATTATTCCTTAATCAATTGTCTTAATTAACTAATCCTTACTTGCAATTAATTAAATCTTAATTACTTTTCTTAATTAATTAATTTTTCTTAATTAATTAATTATTTCGTAATTAATCTCATTACTTAAATCAACCTTTAAGTTAATTACATAATTAATTTTCCTTTAATCACCCTTAAGTAATTAGGAATTTATCCACCTTTAATTATTAATTAATTAATTTACTTTAATTAATTGCTTAAATAAATTATCCTTAATTGTTAAGTAATTATCTCTTAATTACTTATTTTAATTAATCAACCTTTTATTAACTTAAGGCAATTAACCTTTAAGTAATCACATTAAGTAATGATCCTTTATGAATCAAAAATAAATCGTTATATATCTTAATTATCTTTTAAACTTTTATTACTTAAACCTTTATAATAAAATCACCATTTACAAATAAAACAACTTAAGTTCCTTAAGTTAATTTAAAATTTGAAAGCATTTCATTTTAACTTCTAAAACATAGCTATTGTGTTTTGAAAACTTGATTAAATTTACATTTGCTTTTTTTTAAACTTTGTTAAAAATAGTTCAAAACTTGCTGTTCCAAAATTACACGAGGCTCTCTTCGAGTCAGGCTTCAAAACCCCCCCCCCCCCGATACTTTTCCGAGTCATTCTTCTCTCTCTCATACTTTCTTCTTCTTCTTCTTTTTATATATATATATATATATATATATATATATATATATATATTTGGCTTAAGTTTTTTTTTAAACTCAAATAACTACTCCCAGGCTCACGCGTTTCAAGCTCGAGAACTTTGCGATTCAACCCGAAGCAAACGATCCTTATACTCGAGTGACAACTCGAGATTGTTCATCCCAAAACTTTCTGACATCCCTACGCCGCCGTGCACGTGCACGACACTTCGCCGTCGTTCTAGCGAACCGCGCCATCACCGGCAAGTCATGAAAACCCTCTGCACCCGAAAACACAACTCAATTCGAATCCAAAATCTCGAAATCGAAATACACTCATTCGTTCGAACTGCAACTCGAACACACCAAACCCAAAACGCCTCGTCACCCTCACACCGACCACGGGAACCGCTACGCCTCCGTCCATGCCTCCATCCACGTCCCCAGTACACCCCTTCCAAATTTGACCACGCTCGACGCATTGACGAGCGTGCATGAGCCCAAAACCCAAACGCCATTTTTAATAGTCCTTAAACCCTAAAATGCTCTCGTCCTATTGATTCCTACAATAGATAATTTTTGTAACATTTTTCCTGAGATCATCGATGGCCATCCCTACTTCATGCAAAGTTTTACCATCCAAAATTTCTTCGGCCACCAAAATTTGATCGAAATGTATTTTTTGATCAACTACAAACTGCTCATAAGATACTTAACTAAAAAAATCCCATTTTCGTTTTAAAAATCATACTTTTGTATGTAGATTCAAGCCATGTAGCTGAATTAGCAATTTAAAATACTTGAATTAAACTTAAAATTATGGGTTACCCTGTAAATCAATTTTCCAGTTGATATATTTCATTAACAGGTTGAAACAAATTTTGAAAACTTGATTTATGTTCAAACAAACTTACTTTATTTTAAAACGTAAGCCTATAAATGATTGAACGAAGATATTTTGAATTTTTTTCTTCATCTACTTAACTCTGCAACAAAATATACTGTATATTCAAACTTTGCAGGATACCCATATATGAACACAGAACTATGTAAACAAATACATATGCAAACCTATTATTATCAAGGAATCATACACACAGATTTAATTAAACTTAGGTCTTTTAAAATTATGTTCACTCACCTGGAAACAAGATTGAACAGAGAGAAATTATTGTTTGATGGTTGAAATGTTTGATCTGCCTTTAACCCTATTCTGCTTTCTTTGAATTGAATGATGTTTTGGGTTTGTAGATAATGATGTTTATATTTCCATTTTTGGTTTTGCTTAATATTTTACTGAACGAACTAGAATAAAATTTACACACACAAATATATAGAAAGAGCAGTTTGTATAAGTAGATGATATCTGGTGTATTGAGTTTCTTTTGGTCAGAGCTTTCTTTCCTTTGACTAAATATTTTATCTTTGTTTACTGATATGATTTTAACATAATTTCGGCTGAGATGATTTGTTTTGTGCTGAGGAGATAGGGTATTAAATGCTTGTATTCCCATTTTGTCTACATATAATCCATTTGAATTGTACTTCTTTGTTTTGTAGATATATTTTTGTTTCTTTTCAAGAGTTCATACTTATTCCTTTTGATTTTATATATGTAGTTTTTTTTGTTTTGTAGATATCCTTTTTTCTGTTTTTCTTGTTCTTTATAGGTACATAAGTACATAACACTTTGTTTCATTTATTTCTTGCTTGCCTAATTCACATACAATTCTATATGTATTTCATTTGTTATTATTTTATAGTTTGATTTTATGTTGCCATATGACCATATACTTTTATTATTAACATAAATTCTTAAATTTGATTTCTATTTATGGTTTGATTTTCAAACATTATGTTTATAACATATATTTTGTTTTATACTTATATTAAATATTGATAAGATAAATTTTATTTAATACTTTTTATAGCCTCATAAAGAAAATGGATTAAAACACAATTTATACATTTAATATATAATCATACATATTATTTTCTTCCAAAGTAAAATCTTTAAATCCAATTCATTTAAATACATTTTTAATTTCCAAATCAAAATTTTATTTATGATCCAATTCAATTTAAAACATTTATTTTAAGTTTCAAATCCAATTTATAAAATAAATAAGTATATACATCTTATTAAATTTGAAAAATTCAAACAAATCCACAATTTAACCCAAAAATTTAATTTAATTACAAATTTATATTCGTCTTTAAACCGGGATCATTACAGATTCCCCTCTTAAGAAATTTCATCCCCGAAATTTGCAAAGGAGACAACTAAGAACAGATAAAAGATAGAGAAATATCTTTTCAGATCAAAGTAAATATCTATTCTGCATTTGGCTTACCAAATCAGAATATCAACAATAGATATGAGAACAAACTCAATTAACTACGAAACAATTGGGTTATCTGATCTACAAAGTATACATGGGTATTGGTTAGTTTGAAGGGATAACTAACCATTCGTAGATTATATTGAAACCCAATAAAATAGACAAAAATAGATTCGACTACGATCTCAGATTCAAGATTTAACTCATTTACGATTTGCTGAGAAATAAAACTAAGGGTAGTTTGCATGTCGAAGAAAATCTGATCAATTTAATCATAAACGAGAAGGTTACCTTATAGAATTCCTTTTCCTTAATCAGCTTCTGAGGTTGAAGAATCGTCTCTGATTGCATACACTTTCTTTACTAGAGCTTGCTTATGAGCTGGACAGTCGTTGATCCTACGTCCTGGCTTGCGGCAGTAATAGCATCCCGTAGATTCCTGATCTGGCCTCATAAATGGCTCTCTCATTCCTGGCTTCTAAGGATTCTTGCATTTGTCCGAGTAATGGCCTTTCTCCAAGCAATTGAGACAAGTAACATCTTTCACCTTTTTCTTTTGTATATTCTTCTTTCCTTTTCCTCCAATTCAGATTACTTGTATCTCCATTCTCCTCCGGATCTTTTTGCTTATCCAGAGTATCATATCGATAGCCCATATCAATTAATTCAGAAAAAGATTCCTTAATGTGAGTAGTCATCCTTTCCTGAAACTCCTTGTTCATTCCCCGAATAAACCTTTCATTCTTCTTTAACGGTGTATTCACCAATTCTAGACCAAATCGAGATAATTCATTAAATTTGTTTAAGTATTCCTCAAATGATAAACTTCCTTGCTTCAAATCCATAAACTATTGGTACATTCTAGAGATACCAGTAGACGGCATATATCGCTGCTCGAACACTTCCTTAAAACGGCTCCAAGTAAACTCATTCGCCAGCTCATCCAATGCAACTGTTTCCCACCAAGATAAAGCCTCTTCCTGGAGTTGCCAGGAAGCAATCAGTTGCATCTGATCATCTTTTAATTTTAGTCCTTTGAAAATCCTTTCACACGATCGAATCCAGGCTTGTGCTTCGATAACGGTTTCTTTGCCTATGAATGGCTTTCCACCAAGTCTAGAAAAGCTTCGATATAAATCAGCCAGATTTGGTTGAGATTGAATGGGAATATCTGTCGTTGCAGGGCCTTGACCAGTTGAAGTGGTACTTCCCTGTCCCCAATCTCGTCCTGTTCTTCCACTCAATCTTACTATCTGTAAATAGTAAGAAGACCGATTTAGGCATTCGGACGAAATATCTTAGAGATTAACAACAGGTAAAGAGAATAGATTGAGAAATTTGGATTTTTGGTTTCACTGGTTATACTCATTCTAGGGTATACTTCACCCTATCTCTAATGAGCCATCTAATGCATTACACTCCGTAGCTAAAGTTCTTACTCAACCTTTAGCTTTGATACCAAATGTGACGACCCCGAACTCGATGTCCGACAAACAACATCAAATTCGTATCGCCGGAGCTTGCAACAACATTAGATGATAAATTACACAACGGAAATAAAAGATGATACCACTGATACAACATGAATACAATATCCAATACATCAATTTGATACAATGATAATCATCAATATAAGAGAATATACAACACAAAATACAGCGGAATACGATACAATATGAGATAAGTCTTCACAAAATCCAATACTGCAACTCCGATCCAAAACTCCAAAGCTAGAACTCCAAAACTTCAAGCTCGATCCACCATCAAGGTTGCACAAAGATAAGCAAGCAAGGTCAGTCGTCCAAGGACTGAACTAGCTTCAGATAATCTACTATCTGAAAAACCAAACTCTAGACTGCCCGTGTGGAAAAATTATGGGCACCCAGAGTTTAGGAAAGGAACAATAAACTCCGAGTCAGTCATGGGACTGGTGTGAGCAAACAAAAATATTTTGTCTTTAAAAACAATCAAAAGATTTTAAATTTGAAATCCGCAATGTTTTTTTTGGAAATGAAACTACCATAAGGCCTCCCGCCACACACATCATGCAAACGCAGAATTGGAGATTTCTCCCTATGATAGTCAAAAATGCTTACTAAGCAAAAAATATTTTTTTTTTTTGATATTATTATTAGTTCATAGTGGAAAACATTTGGAAACTATAATATTAATCTTAGCCAGCATATTTCAAACTATGCCTACTATAACTACCATCCAAACAGTGGGGCACCACCATAAGTAGATGGCAGGTTATACAACTAAAACCGTACAGAGCGCGTATTGGATGATTGGATTTTCCAACAAATGGTCAGGCTAAGGAACTTCCTATTGCCACATGGGAAGGCCTCTGGAGGGACTCCCCGAGAACTTACCCAACTCTCTGCCAAAACAAGGTCGGTTACCCTTCCCGGGAAGTAAAACCTAAGATATGCCACCCCCGGCCCTTGGGGTCCTTTATACGAGGTACCTCTACACCAACAACATCACACAGTAATAAATATACTACAGTGCCCACATGAGTAAGTATCTGGGCTCCATACCATGATACTACCCTTTTCCAGAAGGAATGGTCACACCCTAGGGAAGCTACCTCTGAAACCTTGCCGCATCTTTCCTGTTTCTACCATTACCGGTTTGTGAGGCTTGATGAGGTCACGTCCACAAAGCTACGCTTTACACGAAAGCCATGCTTTGATCACAAATGATCAACAAATGATCATCAACACACAACAACACCTAGCATGCCACACTACCAAATTGGGAGTGTATCGCTGATAACCTTCAATTACATAACCTCTGAGCTCGTATGTCTCAGAGAAGGGTGTTAAGCTAAGAGAATAAATTCTCCGCCACCAACAGCTATGTATTTGAAAGGAATCTGCTTTGTATCTCAAAGTGTAGTGTCATACATACAACCATACAAGTCTGTTCCGGGTTCGAACATATCCGAAGGCACTTCCGAATAAGCCCTTGCAATCCGGGTGTTCACAATCCCGATCGGACTTCCCATCACTTAGGGAATCTCTATACCATAACTACTCAGTGCAGAGACAATCGATAGGTCATCTTATCGTTCTCGGAAATACCCAGTCTTCACCACCGGTCTTCAAATGCTATCCATAATGACGTATCATTATTCGGAATGGGTTATAGGACACAAAGTCCTCTCCCAACTAAACCGAATAATGAGCACAATATTTAAAAACATATGGATATGGGGTTTCAATTAAGTCACAACTTTAAAATTCAAAACTTCCTTTCAAATGGTTTAAACCAATTACCATTCCAAATCTTTTAGACAAAAAGATTTGTTTCACAAAGTTCACCCGGTTTTACAAAGATTCATTCGCGGATTCCGAAAAAAAATTCCGTTTCAATTGGATTAATTTATTTAAATCTTTAAATCAAGATTTAGCTTATAGCTTTCAAAACCGATTTCAAAGATTCGTCCATAATTTGGAAAATCATTTTCAATTCATACTTGAAATCCCTTTAATACAAATTGGAAATTCATTTCTTATTTGAAAGCTTTTATGATTTGAAAACAACAGTTTTATTTCAGGAAATTCCGATTTCATTTATACAAGTTAAAATCTTGGGTTAATTTAAACTCCCAAAAACCACACTTTAAAAATGGTTTAAAACCCATATAAACTTGTATATCGTTTTTTAAAATCATAAATACCAAATATAGAATTCAATTTCAGATATTGTATTCCAATTTAAATCAAATTATTCAAATTTCAAATCTTTATTAAGTTATTCAAAATAACTTTTATTCTTAAAACACCTTTTAAAAGCTTTTTATATTAAACTCAATTCATTTCCAAGACCATTTAGATTTAAAATTCAAATTCAAAACTATTAAAAATCTACGACTTAACCGATTTCCACGTGCAATCCATATTTGTGTGCGTATAAGTGTGGTCCAGGGGGTTTTCACATAATAGTGCACAACATCAATCATCACAGATTCAATCATATCAATCTCGATAAACGATATAACCCATAACGCTTATCTTCATTCACAGATTCATAGATAGAGTAAATTTATCAATCACAAAGATTCCTCATTATGATTCAATGTGGGTTTCAGATAACCAACTGGGATCTGACTCCCTGTCGCATCGAAATTCAAATGTCGTTTACGGGCAAAGAGGTTTTCACATACATATAAAAACAAATCACAAATCACAGTTCAGCATAAGGCAATTCTCAGCACACAGTATCACAATCACAAACAGAAATATCCATCCAGTACACAGCATTTGATGATAAATTAATTAGATTTTAATTAATTATTCCTTAATCATTTATCTTAATTAACTAATCCTTAATTGTAATTAATTAAATCTTAATTACTTTTATTAATTAATTTTTTTCTTAATTAATTAATTATTTCGTAATTAATCTCATTACTTAAATCAACCTTTAAGTTAATTACATAATTAATTTTCCTTTAATCATCCTTAAGTAATTAGGAATTTATCTACCTTTGATTATTAATTAATTAATTTACTTTTAATTAATTGCTTAAATAAACTATCCTTTAATTGTTAAGTAATTATCTCTTAATTACTTATTTTAATTAATCAACCTTTAATTAAGTTAAGGCAATTAACCTTTATGTAATCACATTAAGTAATGATCCTTTATGAATCAGAAATAAATCATTATATATCTTAATTATCTTTTAAACTTTTATTACTTAAACCTTTATAATAAAATCACCATTTACAAATAAAACAACTTAAGTTCCTTAAGTTAATTTAAAATTTGAAAGCATTTCATTTAACTTCTAAAACATAGTTAATGTGTTTTGAAAACTTGATTAAATTTACATATGCTTTTTTTTTTAAAACTTTGTTAAAAATAGTTCAAAACTTGCTGTTCCAAAATTACCCTATACTCTCTTCGAGTCAGGCTTCAAAACCCCCCCGATACTTTCCCGAGTCATTCTTCTCTCCCTCTCGTACTTTCTTCTTCTTCTTCTTCTTTTTATATATTTTTTTTTAGCTTAAGTTTTTTTAAACTCAAATAACTGCTCCCAGGCTCGCGCGTTTCAAGCTCGAGAACTTTGCGATTCAACCCGAAGCAAACGATCCTTATACTCGAGTGACAACTCGAGATTGTTCATCCCAAAACCTTCTGACATCCTTAAGCCGCCGTGCACGTGCACGACACTTCGCCATCATTCTGGCGAACCGCGCCATCACCGGCAAGTCATGAAAACCCTCTGCACCCGAAAACACAACTCAATTCGAATCCAAAATCTCGAAATCGAAATTCACCCATTTGTTCGAACTGCAACTCGAATACACCAAACCCAAAACGCCTCGTCACCCTCACGCCGACCACCGGAACCGCCGCGCCTCCGTCCATGCCTCCATCCATGTCCCTAGTACACCCCCTCCAAATTTGACCACGCTTGACGCATTGACGAGCGTGCACGAGCCCAAAACCCAAACGTCATTTTTCACAGTCCTTAAACCCTAAAATGCTCTCGTCCTATTGATTCCTGCAATAGATAATTTTTGTAACATTTTTCCTGAGATCATTGATGGCCATCCTTGCTTCATACAAAGTTTTACCATCCAAAATTTCTTTGGCCACCAAAATTTGACCGAAATGTATTTTTTTGATCAACTACAAACTGCTCATAAGATACTTAACTAAAAAATCCCATTTTCGTTTTAAAAATCGCACTTTTGTATGTATATTCAAGCCATGTAGTTGAATTAGCAATTTAAAGCACTTGAATTAAACTTAAAATTATGGGTTACCCTATAAATCAACTTTCCAGTTGATATATTTCATTAACAGGTTGAAACAAATTTTGAAAACTTGATGTATGTTCAAACAAACTTACTTTATTTTAAAATGTAAGCCTATAAATGATTGACGAAGATATTTTGAATTTTTTTTCTTCATCTACTTAACTCTGCAACAAAAAAAACAGTATATTCAAACTTTACAGGATACCCATATATGAATACAGAACTATATAAACAAATACATATGCAAACCTATTATTATCAAGGAATCATACACACAGATTTAATTAAATTTAGGTCTTTTAAAATTATGTTCACTCACCTGCAAACAAGATGAACAGAGAGAAATTGTTGTTTGAAGGCTGAAATGTTTGATCTGCCTTTAACCATGTTCTGCTTTCTTTGAATTGAATGATGTTTTGGGTTTGTAGATAATGACGTTTATATTTCCTTTCCTGGTTTTGCTTAATATTTTACTGAACGAACTGGAATAAAAGTTACACATATATATAGAAAGAGAAGTTAGTATAAGTAGGTGATATCTGGTGTATTGATTTTCTTTTGGTCAGAGATTTCTTTCCTTTGACTAAAGATTTTTATCTTTGTTTACTGATATGATTTTAACATAATTTCGACCGAGATGATTTTTTTTGTGCTGAGGAGATAGGGTATTAAATGCTTGTATTCCCATTTTGTCTACATATAATCCATTTGAATTGTACTTCTTTGTTTTGTAGATATATTTTTGTTTCTTTTCAAGAGTTCATACTTATTCCTTTTGATTTTATATATGCAGTTTTTGTTTGTTTTGTAGATATCTTTTTTTCTGTTTTTCTTGTTCTTTATAGGTACATAAGTACATAACACTTTGTTTCATTTATTTCTTGCTTGCCTAATTCACATACAATTCTATATGTATTTCATTTGTTATTATTTTATAGTTTGATTTTATGTTGCCATATAACCATATACTTTTATTATTAACATAAATTCTTAAATTTGATTTCTGTTTATGGTTTGATGTTCAAACATTAAGTTTATAACATATATTTTGTTTTATACTTATATTAAATATTGATAAGATAAATTTTATTTTATATTTTTATAACCTCGTAAAGAAAATGGATTAAAACACAATTTATACATTTAATTTATAATCGTACATATTATTTTCTTCTAAAGTAAAATCTTTAAATCCAATTCATTTAAATACATTTTTAATCTCCAAATCAAAATTTTATTTATGATCAAATTCAATTTAAAACATTTATTTTGAGTTTCAAATCCAATTTATAAAATAAATAAGTATTACATCTTACTAAATTTGAAAAATTCAAACAAATCCACAATTTAACCCTAAAATTTAATTTAATTACATATTTAAATTCGTCTTTAAACCGGGATCGTTACAGCATGAATCTTCCACTCTTGATCTTGTTGTCATGTGATGTCCAGTTTGATTTTACCTGACTTGGGTATGAGATGTTGCAGTAGCTTCTTGTTCATTATGTGTACTTGATGCTTGATTGTCACTTTGTGCATACTGACTGCTTTGCCATGTGCTTTGAATGTTTTGAGGAGTGCAAGTGATGTGTTCTGGCATATCAGTTCTCTCATGATCTTGTAGGTCTTGAGTTATGTTTGTATTCCTTTGTTCTATGTCATTTGAATAGAGTGGTATGGTTGGAATAGACACTGTTGGATTGAATACTTTCTAAGTTGGTCTTTTCTTGTCATCCACAAAAGGAAAAATTCTTTCATTAAATACTACATGTCTGGAAATAAAAACTTTACCTTCGCTATTAAGACATCTGTAGCCATTTTGCTTGCTTGCATATCCCAAGAATATGCATGGTGATGATCTAAAACTTAGTTTGTGTGTATTATATGATCTAAAGTATGAAAAACAAAGACACCAAATACCTTTGATGGTCTGGTTTTATTCTGCACATAACTTCAATCGGGCTTTTATGATTTAAAACTTTTGTGGGTAATCTATTAATGAGATATACAGCTGTGTTAAAAGCATTAGGCCAAAATTTCAGTGGTAAGGAAGCCTGGGCTAATAATGTAAGTCCTGTCTCTACAATATGCCTATGCTTCCTTTCCACTAAACAATTTTCTCAGAAGTATAAGGACATGCGGTTTTGTTTATAATTCTCATCTTTTGAAAATACACATTAAGAGATTTGTACTTAAATACTCCATCTGTTTGGATTGTTTTGACTGGACAATTTGTCTGATTTTCAGCTTGAGTGATAAACTATATCACTGCATTGTATGCTTCTGACTTTGCCTTGAGAAAGTATGTCTAGGTAAATCTGGAATAAGCATCAACAAAAGAAATATAATATTTGAAACCATAGTCAGAATTGATTGGAGCTGGACCCCACAAATCTGATGCTATTAGCTCCAGGAGTCTGTGAAAAACTGTAGATGAGTTAGTAAAAGCAAATTTACGACTTTTACCTAATTGACAGTAAGTACATATATAAGGTAAATATATATCATCAAAGGAAATATTATTATCTATTAGAACCTTCTTTACAATTTTCTCACTTAGATGACCAAGTTTATAATGCATACATCAAAAACGTTATCTTCTCTATTTGTTGCATTACATTCAGTAAGATTGCATAAATTTCTTGAGTTTTCTGCTGCTCGTAATTTGATAGATTGAATTTGTACAGACCATTTTGCATTTCACCCTACAAGAGAATATTTTTAGTTAGTAAATCCCTAACCAAACAAGTTTTAGGATAAAACTCAAAGTAAACTTTGTTATAAGTTACAAATGGAGAGATACTAATAAGAATTTTCCTTATTTGTGGCACTCTAAGTAATTTTTTTAAATATAGACATTTCTTTCCCTGAATAATACCATTTCCAATATGAGTAATACAAACTGACTCACCATTTCCTATGTATACTAATTTTTTACCTTATACTCCTTATTGTCTCTGTTCAGGTTGTGTAAATTGCTAGTGATATGATTTGTTGCACCTGAATCAGGGTACGAGCTCTCATTCATCATGTCTCTAGTTCTTGCTTCCTCATCAGTCTCCAGGTGATGTACTTTGATATTCCCTGAAGCACTTTTTGATTCTTTTTGCATTTGTGCTATGTTTGCACTTGGATTCTTGTTTCTTTGATTTCCTGAACTCTTATTTTGCTGAGTTATTATGTATCAAATCTGAAATAGCATTTCATGGCTGTATGACCATTTCTACCACATATTTGACATTTCATTTTGTTGTTACTATTCCATCTACCTCCTCTACTTCTTCCTCTGTAAGATTGGACTCCTCTTTGAAAAGATTAATTTATTCTGTTACTTGTCTCATTTCTGTTAGAGTATCTCTGTTCTTGATGTTTGTTGTTGAAATTTGTAACATGGTTGATAGTATAGTCTGTCTCCACTGATTTCTTTTGCTTAATTCTTCCTTCATGTGCCAATAGAGTGGAGTGAACATATTGAAAACATGGTAGATTTTTCTTTGGTGAAATTACTACTACTACTGATTCATACTCTTCATTGAGTCCATTTAGAATTGAAAATACTTGTTCTATATCAGAAACTTTATGACCAGTAGTACATAACAAATCACAGAGAGTCTTTATCTTAGATATATATTATCTCATCGGCATATCTTCTTTCTTTAAATTTTGAGGCTGTCTTCTGTAGTGCATAATTCTTGATTTTGATTGAGTACTAAATATTTGTTCTATGGTGGACCATATTTCATGTGCTGTATTGCATCCCATAATTTGTGGCAACAAGTTTGTACTTATTGATGGTAGAAGCCAAGAACTCAAGATACTATCTTGTCTTTGATATGCAATATACTCTTTGTTTTCTACCAGCTTTCCCTCACAGTCTTTCCGTAATTGTGGAGAAATTTTTTGAAGTGGTAGAAATGAAGTTGTTGAGACCATAACCTCTGATTGCAGTTTGCACTTGATACTTCAAGTGGAGATAATTGCTTTCATCAAGGTGTGCTGTTATCAGTTGACTATGTGGGCCAATTATGGTCTTGATCAGCTCCTCTGTGGCTAATTGTTGAGATGTAGATGAACTATTAGAGGTTGCAGAATAATCAGTGATTAGACTGAGAATCTAGATGATAGAATTGATGGATTCTTTGGATGAAAAGGTTTCACACAGAAAGAAAAGGAAAAGATTTCAAGAAAAGCAAGAAAAACTGATCTTAAGTCTTCAGAAGAAGAGGTAAGTGCAAACATTAACCCAAATGATGATTCTTTGATGGATTTTTATGGCAAGACACTTTTCTTTTTGATTCTTTTGATGATTTCTTGAAACTGGTTTCGGTTTTGCTATTCTGAAAGAAAGATCTTGATGCAACCAGTTCCTAGTATAGGATCTTTGGCATGGCACTTGATTTAATCTCAAATGATGATATTTTTCTGATGAGATTATCTAACGATGATGATGAATCTGATGATAAATGGATCAATATAATGCCACTAGGCAATGAAGCTCTGATACCAAGTTGAATTTCTTATAATGTTGTATTTCAGACTTGAGAGATGAAACGCAAAAGCTAAATTGTATTTAGACTTGAATAATACAAGTATTGGTACATGCATTCTGTATTTATACAGCCATAAACAAAAGATATAGCATAAATGAGTTTGGATCTGATAAGCAACCCATAACCGCAATGTTACAACTTATTAGCATATAGCCGAGTAAACCAGGAGGCAGATGCGAAACCCTTTCTCATTCATATCCTTTATTTCAATTATGATGAAAATGTGAGATATTTCTCTTTGCTATATGATATTTATATTCGAAACACCATCTCTTGGCTCTTTTTCTTGATCTATCATCTTCTGGTTGCAATGTACATGGAAGAAAAAAGTCTAAAACCAAACGTATAAGATACATCTGGATTTAATATCTCTAGGTGAACTCCCATCGTAACAGATGAGTCAAATATCTTCATTTTTGATTTTTCAACAGGACTAATATGCCAAATATGATTTTTTTTAATCAATTTTGTTTCATATTACAAATGAAGATCAATAATAGCACAAGCTCCACTACATCTTTTGTTTTTATTGCTCTCTTTATTTCCATTCATGTTACTTATATTTCAAGAATTCTATCATTGTTTCTTCTTGTGTAATCCTTCTTTCTACAAAAACTATTTTCACTGGCTATCAAATTTGCATTGATTTGCTTTAGGACCTGTTTGAAAAGATTGAAACATGCTTATTGAGAGTAATCCTTGTCTACCATATGTATATATAGCTCTCAAAAGATTTTTAAAATTTGAGTATTTATAACATTAAAGGAGCTCAAGTTTGGTATTTTGATCATGACTAGGCAATGATCTTTGAAATTATTTTTTGGTAAAGTAACATGTAGTGTCTCTTTCATGGTACATTTATACGATTTTATTGCATTTATGTTTCATTAACATAGTAGTAGTTTGTTTTTGACTTTGTATGGATGAGACGATAATAGCGGTCTATTTATTTTTCTAGGCATGAAGTCGCTACAAGGAAAATACCTAATAGCGACATGATCAATATAATTGTCCATCATACATTATTAATGCAAATTAATTCTATGAGTTCGAACCTGTGCTACGCATAAGGGGTTCAGCGTATAATTCAATTGATGTTGTATTTTTCAGATTTAGTAATATATGAAGTTGAAAGCACATATTTATGGGATGTAAAATTTTAGATTGTCTTTTTCTTGAATACTACTAACAAAAATGTGTTGATAAATCTACTTAAATAGTCTCTGAGCATATAGAGTATAATTAATATTTTAGAGCATAATGGCCTTATCAGCATACTAAGAGTCAACTTTAGTTGTTCCTAACTTGGTAAGAAATACATTGCTAAGCATGTCATTTAATTAATTTTCGAATGTAATTCACATTAGTTGAACATAGTTTTATCCTATGTTTAACTTATAAATTTAGACATGTGCACAATTTTATTCGATAATAGTGTTCTAAAGCTAGAGTAGAAAAAATTATGCTAAAAGTGTGAGATGGTATTTAAATTTGGCTTGGTGAAGCAACATTTTCATTATTACACATTTTGACGTTATATTATACTAATTAAACTAGAGAAAATATTGTAGTAGTTTTTAAACATCATTATCTTTAACACATATATCATAATATGACATGGGAATTATACGTAATATTTAAACTGAGCGTCAAATTTTGTATCTTTTCTATTGAGAATATCATTTAGGTTTATAGGTCAGCAATAATTTTTTAACTAATAATTATGTATATAACACCCATTGTATCATTGTTACTATATTAAGCTTCTTAATAAACTTGACTTGTTAACTATAAATGTTCCAACGTCGATGATTCCAACTAATTAAACATTATCCCTTATTTTAAATAATATGAATAAGACCACACGACATGATATAATAAAGGTATATTTAAATTTTACAATGAAGTAAAACTAAAAAGTAGTTTTAATCCATCAAAAATATAATGTTATATTAAACTAAAAGTGGACACTAATTAATTAACATTAATGAGAAATAGGGCGCGTTAGCGGATAATTTTGATCTGAGGTTGGAGGTTGTGGCGTTTGTGGATAAATATGGATTAGAGGTTGGATAAGAAGTATTTATGTAATGTATAGTATTTTTATGTTTGCAATAATTATTAATTTATGTACAGTATTAATTATGCCCGACTTATCGAACGTGATTATTACATATCAATTATGTCAGACTTAATTCTCACTAACCTCTTTTGGTTTAACGTTTGCGGTGCCCATAAATAGGGACTAAGTATGTAACTATTCCCTAATTAGATTAAATATTAATAAAAGAGAATTAATTATAGTAATTCTCAAATTAGTTCGAATTGGAATTGAATAAAATTAGCAACAATTTATTCTTTTAAATACAATTCTTTCCATTTGAAGTTAGCCTACTCACAAACATTATCATTAGTTCATCTTCATAATGATTTATAAACATCTCCACAATGCAAAATCAGAACAATATAGCATAAACAATCTTTACATAAATAAAAAATAATTGCTAAGATGTTCCATAAGATCTCCAAGTATACGGTGTTAACTATGCATTAAATAGGAAAATGCACGCTACTTATGAACTTTTCATGGTCAATGAAGCGATATTGTAGAAAAATGTATCACCGTAGGTCGATTAAGATGGATAATCTATTATCAAAAAACTTAAGTTTAAGTTGCGTATAACAAAATAAAATATTTAAATAAAAGTTAAGTTTCTAGAATGCTTATTTAGTACTAAACTTTCAATATACTTTTCTCGAAATGCAACATAGAAATTTATTATTTGACTATTGTTTCTTCATAATGTTAAATTTGGATAATTCAAATATTTGTTAAGGAGGAAAGAAATTGATTCATTCAAATCAATTGATTTGGCTGCTATATGGAAGGATATTTTGAAGGAAACTAATTAATTAGTCAATGCATTTGCTATATGAAGAAATAAATGATTAGTCATGGAGAATCAATCAATCAAAGGAAAGATATGGAAACCAAGATTATGCCATCTATTTGTACTAAATTCAAATCATGCAATTTGGAAAGATATTTGAGTAGTCAGGAAATTGATTTTCTTAATCTCCAAGAAACCTTTCATTATCAAGTCTATTTAAATGAAGGAATTTCAACTTCATATGCAAGTGAGTGTGTGAGAGCATCTACTATTATTCTTCCCTCTTTTTTGCACTCTTTTCTTTAGTGAAATAAAATAAGTTGTTGGGTCTCCCTGAACGTAAGATATTCATATCCGAACCACGTTAAATCTTTTGTGTCTCTTATTTCTGCTATTGTTTCTGTAAGACTGCATAATTGATTTTTTTAAGTTCCATTGGTATCTAAATAGACAATACTAGATCCTGATCAAATAATTCATTTTTGCTCAAATTAAAACAAATTTCACTACACATAAATGATATTTTTCCAACTTGATTTTCTTAAATAACTATAGTTCAAATGGAAAAAACATCAACTTTATCCAGATTATACTCAATTAAAGATTCTTTGATGCACATGTATTAGTAAACTAATTGTGCCTTTTAAATTTATAAAGGAAATGAAATTCATAATCGAACTAAACAAACACAAAATAGATTAAAGAATTTATTATGTACTAATTCTCTTTGATGCTAACTTAAAGAAATAACTTGCCACAAATACGATCGTGTTAGTTTTCAAAATATTTGATTGGATTTGATTATAACATCAAACAATCGAATTATAAAATTAACATATTACCAAATTATCAAATTAACTAAATTACACATAATTTATATTGAGTTTAATTTTTTTTGAAATAAAGCATTTAGGTTTGAAGCTAAAAATATTAAAAGAACCAAACCAACCACTATTTTTGAAATTGAAAGCATAGATGAGAATTAGCAGTTTAACCATTTGACCTTCTATCTTTTGTATCTGGAGTATCATTTAGGTTTATAGATCATGCAATAATTTTTTAACCAACAATTATATATATTATCCATTCTATTATTGCTATTATATTAGGCCGTTTCAAAAAAACTTGACTTGTTAACTATGCATATTCTGACTTTGATGATTTCAACTACTTGAACACGAACCTAGTTGTTTGAAAATGTGAAAATAGTACAAATAAAACTACACAACATGTTCAATACAAGTATACATTGGTGAGACATAATTATGTAAAATTAAAAATTAGTCTTAATGCACCATTAAAATAAATTTTATACTGGCTAAAAGTGGACACTGATTGATTAGGATTGATGAAGATTAGTACGTAACTATTCTCTAATTAGAATAAATTTCAATAAAATGTTATTAATTGTAAATAATTCTCAATTCAGTTTGAATTTGAATTAAATGAATACTATCAATTTATTCCTTTTAAGTACAATTCTTTCCATTTGAAGTTAGTTTACTTGTAAACATTATTAATAACAAATCTTCAATTCATTATGATTTATAAACATTCCTAAGAAATAAATTCAAAACAATATAGCATCAGACAATCTTTGTAGAAAATAAAAGATAATGACTACCATGTTCCATCAGATCTCCAAAAATTCAATGTTATTAAATAGGAACATTCGCGCTATTTATGTACATTTCACCGTCAATGAAGCATCATTATAGGAAAAATGCACTAAATCGTTCAACAATTAAGATGAATAATATCTATATTACAAAATTAAGTCTAGTTTGAGTAAAGAAGTAAAATATTTAATCAAAAATTATGTTAACGTAACATCTTTCTAAAACTAAACTTTCAACATAAAGTTACATACGATAGAAAGAACAAAAGTAATATTTATACATTTATATTTCTTTTCTCAAATATGATACATAAATTTATTATTTGACTATTCTTTACTTCATAGATGATATTTTCTTCAACTTGATTTTCTTAAAAGCATATGTTTAAAAATGAAAAAACATTAATTTTGTCTCAGATTATACATAATTTAAGATTGTTTGGTACACATATGTTAGTAAACCAATTATTCTATACAAAAAATATGAAAGAAATAAAATTCATGATCGTACTAACCAAACACAAATTAGATGAACGTCAATGTAAATATAAAACTTGAGAATAAAAAATAGTTTAGCATTACATATCAAGGATATTATAAAAATGATAAAAGTTTCTATGATATCGGTGTATTAATAAATCCAATAATCACCTATATAATATGAAGGAAACCAAGTTGATAATGATACAAATTGAAACCAAAATGAAAATATGATATTTTTTTCAACTTGATTTTTGTATAAACTTCTATTTCAAAATAAAAATATCAAGTGTAAAAAGTTTAAGATTATTTTATATATATATGTTAGTAAGCTAATTATTCTCTACAAAATTAATGAAGGAAACGAAAATCGTGATTGTAATAAACAAACACAAATAATAAGAATGTCGATGTAAATAGAAAACATAAGAATAAAAAATAGTCAAGCTTTATGTGTTATAGGTTTTACAAAATAACAAAGATTATGTGATATCAATGTAATAATAAATCCAATAACCTTTAAAAATACAAAGGAAACCATATTCATATTCATGCAAAATTGTAACAAAAACAAAAAGAAAACAATTTTTTGAACACAAAATTTGAAGCAAAGATCTGAAATAATATATTTAGAGCTAGAACAGAAAATTAATCCTTAAATTAAATGAAAATAAAGGTAATAAAATGAAAAACAAACCTTTAAATCTAGTTTGATAGATTAGCAAGCCAAGTTTTTTTGAATGAACAGAAATTGAAGAACTAATGGTGAATTCAATCAAATTATAGTTAGATAATATTTTTTTTAAAGAGATCGACTGAATATATTTTTTAGTTTTTTTTGAATTGTAGTAAACATGTATTGAAATAGGAGAAAAGATAATTTAATGAATAAAAAATAAATGAGAGGGATGTAAAATAATGATAGAAAACAAATGAGGTATGAAAAAATTGTAATTATAACATGGAAAGGAGGAAGAGATCTCTGTTAGATTACAAAGAAATAATTTTTTTGAGAAAAATGCGTGATCCTCTACGAATAGAGGAGTGCACACATGAGAATATATATATCACGGACATAAGGTGCTGCCAACATGTCTGGCCGGTAACAAAAATTAAATACATATATCAGATCTCAGGTACTCCTAAGATGAGTTCCGGCAAAGCCACCACCCATCACACCCCGATATCGAGCTCCGGCATGGCCATCGCCCGATATTAAGGTGTTAGAAGTACCTAAAAAACTAAAGAAAAAATATAAAAAACTACTAGATGACGTCACAAACTAATAAGGAAACTCCAAACATTTGTATCAGAAGGGATGAATAAGCATCTACTCTGAAGTGGATCTGCTGAATAGAGAAACCGCTCTGAAGGCTCTGAACAAGAGGAAGGAGTGCCAAACTGAAGAATAGATCCTCCTGAAAAAATTATTCCATAATGAAGATAGCAGTATCCTATATCTGAGGAGAAACTGCTAGAAGTCCTGGATGAAGAAACTCTGCTCTGATGACCTCTCTACAATCTGATATCCTGCAATCTAAAGACATGAGTACCTGCAAAATGAACCTGATATCCTATCGCCCATACCTGTATCTGAAAAACGACTAAGGAAAAAATTAGAATGATACATATGTATGTATATTTATATAATTAATATACATATATATGTATTTATAAGGTAGGAAATAAAAACCTAAATAAGACATCTGGACAATAACAAAAGAATTGAATTACCTGTAAACTAATACCAACCAGAGACTAGTAAAAATTGAGACAGATCCATCTTATGAACCTTTAATCATAAGTAAGTTATGATTAAAAGTGAAATCATCATATAAATTTGAGAAAATATTAATAATACCATTATTAATGCTAAAAAAATTATTTTTGTGTTTAAAAAAGTTAATATTATGACTAACCTTGTTAAAATACCGTTTAAAAATGATATTTTTAGCTCATTTATATTTAGGATTAGAATCCAATTAAAACAAAATGAAGAAATTGTAAAATCAATTTGTTTAAATGACTACTACTATTATTAAAAATTCTTTGATTTCTTTCAAACCAAATAAACCAACTAATAATAATGAATAAAGTGCCTAGTAAAAATCTAATATTCGTTTTGAACTTGAATCTATAATTATTCCAGTAGAATTCACAATCCGAAATTTTAGTTATAATATTAAAGTTAAAAATTTTAAGAGTATTAATTAGGATGTAATTAGAATCGAAACAATCATAGTATATATGATTAATGTCCTCAACATGTAGATTACAAAAATAACATTTATTATCATTATGAATATTTTTTCTCTTTAAAAATTCTATTGTATTGAGTTTTTCATGAAGTATTAACCACATGTGAATTTTGGATCTAGGAGGAGCATTAGATTTCCACATATATTTAAATGAGTTGTTTATTGTACTTGAAAAGTTAATAAATCTGTAGAAAGAATTAGAAATATATTTCTCACTCTTATCCCATTCCCAACTAATAAAATCATTATCATTATCGATATTTTAAAGATTTAATATGGCATAAAGCAAAGAAAGTTGCCTAAGGGTTGAATCAATTAAAATTCTGTTAAAACTGAAATTACAAGGAGGATCATTTTCAAGAGAATAAACTTCATTGATTAAAGCATATTTAAAGTTACAGATTTCATACAGCTCCTTAAATTCTAACTTTAGAGGTAAGATCGAAATCCAACAGTCGTGCCAAAAACAAGTACAATTACCTAAATGTACTATCGTATTAATTCCTAAGTTAAAAATTTCATGGCATTTTAAAATGTTTTTCAAAAAATTAGATAAATTTTGGGTGTGTGGATAAGAAATTTGGTATAAATTGCTATTACCGTTATAGTAATATTTAGAAACGATCTCTTTCCAAATAGCGTTATCATTTATATCTTTAAACTTCCAAAGCCATTTACCTAATAGAGACAAATTCATATTACGCAAATTAATAACTCCTAAACCACCTTCCTTTTTAGCCTTACAGACGGTTTTCCAATTTACTAGACATTTTATATTACTATTAGAATTTTCCCCACTCCATAAGAAATCTCTTCTAATTTTATCAATTTTATCAATAACCCAATCTGAAAAAAGATGCATGGATATCCAATAAATCGGAAGGGCTGATAAAACCGAATTTATTAAAACTAGTCTACCTGCTCTAGATAAAAATCTCTCATTCCAGTTAGAAATCTTATTTTTAATTTTATTAATGATAATAATCCAATCGTCATGTTTGAGTTTGGTGGGTCTAATCACAAAACCAAGGTAGTGAAAAGGAAAGTTCATAGTTTTGCAATTTAGAGTATTAGCAACTAAGTTTTCAACTTTTTCAAAATCATTTAAACTAACACGGAACTTTTGTCAAAATTTATTTTTAAACCAGACAAAAGTTCAAAACTGTAAAGGATAAACTTAAGGGTAATAATGTGTCTACTAAGATGGAAAGAAAAAAATAAGGTATCATCAGCAAATTGAAGAACCGATATACCATTACGCGATAT
Source organism: Allium cepa (assembly GCA_030765085.1). Classification (NCBI taxonomy): domain Eukaryota; kingdom Viridiplantae; phylum Streptophyta; class Magnoliopsida; order Asparagales; family Amaryllidaceae; genus Allium; species Allium cepa. Next base: position 244,560,921 of record CM060944.1, read on the forward strand.
GTCATTGCCAACACAACTAAGAGATCCATTATCCACTGCTCTTTTATTATTTTTAGCAAAAACATCCGCAGCTAAGTTAAATAATAAAGGCGATAAGGGATCCCCTTGTCTCAAACCTCTCTTAGATTGAATTCTATTACCGAATATACCGTTAACCATAATACTAGAGTTTCCAGTTCTAAGCAAAGTCAAAATCCAACTGATCCATCTATGACCAAAACCTCTAGCATGAAAAATATCTACGAGAAAATCCCAATACACTGAATCAAAAAGCTTTAGAAAAATTAAGTTTTAAAATCCCACAGGTTATGTTATTTTTAGAACAGTAATTAATATATTCTTGAACAACTGCCACTCCATTAATGATATTTCTCCCTTTAATAAAAGCCGATTGTGAACAGTCAATTAATTCGTTCATTCTTTTACTAAGTCTATTAGCTAAAACTTTAAAAATGATTTTAACTGAACAGTTAATCAAAGAAATAGGTCTAAAATCTTTTAAGTTTTTAGCTCCTACTTTTTTGTGTAACAAAATAACATTTGCGAATTAAATCTCCCTAATTGCAAATTACCATTATAAAAATCATTAAACATATTAACGAAGTTAATTTTAAAATGTCCCAAAATGTATTATAAAATAAAATTGGAAACGCATAAGGTCCCGGAGATTTATCACTTGGCATGTCATTAACTGCTTTTCTAATTTCCTCTTCAGTAAAAGGATTATCTAACTTTGATAAATCAATAACAGAATCAGATGGATACAGATTTATCCATCTAACATTGATTCTATGTTTGATTTTAGAACCAAAAATATCCTTATAATAGTCTGTAAAAGCCTTGTTAAGATCTCTTTGATCAATTAACTCTATATTATTAACAAATATAGAGTTAATTGTATTACTACATTTTCTACCATTAGCTATATTATGAAAAAATTTAGTATTATTATCACCTTCATTGATCCATTGAATTCTGGATCGTTGTTTCCACATAACCTCCTCCTTTTCTAAAATAGAATTTAATTCATCTTTTAAATTAGCATAAACGTTACGTTCGTCTAGATTTAGAGATCTAGATTCCCTTATCTTATTAATTTTAAGCATTTCATTAAGAATTTTATCTTTTTTATTTTAAAATTGCCAAAAATATTTTTGTTCCAATTTTTAAGAAAAATCCTAAGATCCTTAAGTTTAGAAACAAAAGCTTTTGCAGAATTTTCCTTATTTCTGATATTATGGAAACTCAAAGAAACTCATTTACCTTTAACTAGGTTCACGAAGTTAGATTCCAAAAGCCACATCTTTTCAAATTTAAAATTGTTTATAATAACTCTATGATACTCACAGGTAAGTACGATTGGATAATGATTAGAGTAGGTATAAGGTAAACCAGTGACTTACAGATTGGGAAATTTATCGTCAATTTCATCACTAACAAAAAATCTATCGAGAAGAGCCATGGATGGAGACTCTCTAGCGTTACTCCAAGTAAACTCTCTAGTAGAAAGGGGAATTTCAATCAAATTAGAATTAATAATAAATTGATTGAATTCCTCTATAGCAGAGTAATCTCCTTCCCTAGGATATCGCTCACCTATGAAGCGCGTAACATTAAAATCACTCCCCAATATCTAAGAACCCGGAGCCAAGGATCTAAATTCTAGGCACTTTCCATAAAATTCTCCAATTGATTTTAGAATTAGGTCCATAGACATTGGAAATATTTAAATAAGAATTATCAAAAAGATTAATAAGAATAATATGAAGAGAATGCTGCATGGTAATACATTGAAGCAACTTAAAAGAATTATCACGCCACCCTATCATCAAACCCCTTAAAGTACCTACTGAAGGTAGAAAAACCCATTTTCTAAAGTGGTATCCACATAATCTTCTAAATAAACGAATGTCGGTACAGTTAATTTTAGTTTCCTGAAGTAAAGCGATATCAATAAAATAGTCCTTAAAAACTCTCTAACCTTATCACATTTGTTTATGTCGTTTAAACCTCCAATGTTTCAACTAATGATCCTCATGAACTAACAGAACTAGCCCTCTCTAATTCCTTACCTCTAATAAATTCCCGATCAATCTCTATATCAGAAAAGATAAAAGATGTATCATTAGCTAACTGGCTAAACTCAGTAGACGATAAATTGCCTAATGCATATGAAGAGTACATGCTACCCAAAATAGAACTCATACCTGAGCCTGGATACGTAGCACCACTCATGACACTCGATCCAGGTAACTCACCTATAAATGAAGTCTGACAGATACGAATTCTAGCACTACGCCGAACCGATCCACTAGATACAACCGGTTTCTTTCGCTTTCCTCTCTTCGACGATGTGGAAACCGAGCTAGAACCACACATGACCATTTCAGGTTCTAAAGTATTTGCTGAATTAATCCCCTAACCAATGGTCAAAGTAACAGATCTATCTCCATGATCACTAATTCTATCATTGACTGGTTCAGAATCAACAGTGATATCCTCTACTACATTTGAGATTTGGAACGATAACTTGCTCTCCTCTTTTATAAAAGCCTCTTCTTCAAAATTGCCCAACCCAACCAATGACCACACATCAATATCTGCTTCGTTTTCAAAGCAAACAAAATTATAATCTTTCCTGTCATCGTCTGTTAGAAATGGAACATCACAAATATGTGCCACTGCATGATCGCTAAAATCTCCAACAACTGCATGTGAAGACTGTGCACCATACACACCTTCAATAGCGTGCACAACATCTAATGGAACCAAGGATGAATCTGAAAACACACCAGAAATTCAAGACTCAAATTCAACAGATATGCATCATCCCTCTGCTGTTCAAAGAACGATATCCAATCACGAAAAACTTCTAGTTCGAACAAATGTACATCACCTGAAAAAACATCTTCATCTGAAACAAATGATTCCAGTTCAGAACAGCGCCAGGAAACATTATTGTCGAGAAAGGCTAGAGTCTCTTCCTCAGTTATATCTCCCACAAACTTTACTTTCTTCGACGAAGGATCCAAATCCTTAGCAGCATTATTCCCTAATACCACACAAGAGCTCAAAGAAAAAACACTATCACCTGATGCCGAATCTGGATCCACATGAATTGACCTATCTAATAAACTGCCCAAAGCCAACTGATTTGTTTAGGCTTTCTTCGATGCAAAAATACATGAAACTGGAATGATGCCCATCTCTCTATCACCAGCTAATTTCTCGATCAAATGTACTGAATGAATTCGCCGCTTATCTTTAACATTATCATCCTTAGATATAGTAAATTGGCATGTACGTCCACTGTACATATGTGCATATCAGTTGAAACCTTTGTTGAAGATAAACTCTTATCATCCTTAATCTCTAGCAACTTGTCAAAATGAACAAAAATCTTCTTCTCAATCAAAAATTCATCTGCTACAGATTCAATAAACCACTCCAGTGGATTATCTTCAACTAAAGAGAAATTTGGAGAAATTTTTGATTCACTCGAGTACAAATATGCAGAACTAAAAGTTAATAAATCTTCATGGATTTTTTTTGAAATTTTCGCCACCACTGAAGATTGTATAACACAAGAATTTAATGAATCTAACACTTTATCAAAACATTTAATCTTATCAAAATTCGAGTTTGCAACAAATCTCTTTATGCCAAAAGTCAATTTATCACCAGAGCTGTTGCTGCCAATTACCATTGTATCCTGCTCCAAAAGTTCAAAATTCACAACTTCTAGATCAACGGACCAATCCATCCTCTCAACACTCGAATAACTGCTATCAAATGAATTTACATCATCACTTTTATTAGTTATTGATACACAATCACTCAAGATATTTAATTGCTCAGAAATTATTTTCTCAGTAATAATCATCAGATCACCATCACCATCTAGACTATCTACATTAAAATCAGAATCCGAGCTCGAAGATAGACAATCGAACTTGCTGAAGGTAGTAATCCCAAAGTTATCCATCGCACGATTATTGGATTTACAACATTTTCTATGATAAGAAATAAAGTCGTGACTCTGTTCTTCAACATTTTCACATCCATTCGAAAAAGATATTAGGCAAGACGAATCATTGCATAATGCACCATCTCAGGATCTAAAAGAATGGGGTCATATCCCAGATAATCATCTTTAACAGCAAAACAGGCAGGGTTGTTTGGACTTACTATTACGGCCTCCGGAGAATCAAACTTATTGTTCAAGTCTTCAAATATGCCAACGAATTCTTTTTCATTATATCCTTTGCCAATATTCAGCTCATTAATGTGTTCAAAATGATAAAACAGTTCATCAAGGTATTTGAGCTCTACTTCTTTCTTATACCAGAAATAATCAATCAATACTCCCCTCACATCAAATATTTCAATACAAATTAAAATCCATGATTAACCAATTTTGGTGTGGAGTACCCCTGTTCTCGATAATTTGGTTTGTTGAATGCAATCTGATCCTTGACTTCATCAGTTTCTGACTTGCCAAAATATTCTTCTGGGTTACCAAATCTTTTCGTGTATCCTTTACCTATATTTGGCTCATTGATAATGTTAAAGCGATATAATAACTCATCAAGATACTTGATACTTATATCTTTCTTATACCAGTAATTATCAAGAAAAACTCCTTTCAGCATCAAGAATTTCAAAATGAATTGAAAGCCATGATTAATCGAATTCGAATTAGAATCAGTAATCGAATTCGAATTATTATTAGAAACCAATTTCTTCTCACAGACCTTGCTCTTATGCCCAAAAGAACCACAGTCGAAACATCTGACTGGATCGCGACACATATTTGCATAGTGATTGAGATCCCCACATCTAATTCTTGCCTTTCCTGGAATCTATCCATTTCGTTTTGGATTTACGATTCAATTCTTGATTTCGAGATGGGAATTGATTCTTAACGGCTTGAGCATAAGTATAAGGAATAGGATTACTGTAGGAGAGATTAGATATTCCAGATGACAACGAAGATTTCAAATGAAAATCTTGTAAGAACGATGAAGAATTCGGTCGGAAATTAAGAGAGGACGCCATTACTGTCCTCGCTTACCCTTGTTTTTTATTACAAAGAAATAATGATTATCATTATAATAATAATAAATGTACATAAAATATTTTATCAAAAGGAACAAATATCATTAATTGTTATGTTAATTGTAGTAGTTTTGTGTAATTTTTAGAGGGTCTAAAAGAAAAATTATAAAAAAAATGAACGAGAACGAACTATTCAATGTAAGAGTGAATGAGAGATAAGAATACTAAGTGTTTTATATTTTCTTTCTTATATATAGATTAGATTTGTCTCCTTGTACAAACACTATTTCAGACTAACAAAAAATTGACGAGTGCAATTTGATCTTTTATTGTTTAAAAAAGTTACAGAAACCTTTGAAGTGAAAAAGAATAATTTTCCAAATTTAGTAACGCATGTAAATATATATGTACCTTTTTGTTGTAACTTGTTGAATGGAAACCCCAATATATGCATATGATTTGCACATAGCGGCAGCTTGTGAGTGGCAAATTTTGAGTGTCATGTCCATTTATGGAGAGGCAAGTCTTCTCCTCTCATTGCATTTAATTTGTATATTCCCATCCAATGTTAGACCCTTTTGTTAGCATGTGTGCATCAAAGCTACTTCTGACTTGTCATTTTGCTGCTACAGAATACATTTATTTACCATTCATGGTTCTCTCCTTTTCTTATTTACCTTTCCCTTTTACTCATTTTGAGGTTTAGGATTGGCGCAAAAAATACCCTACTTTGTTTATGACACCAAAATCTTTGTAAAAAATCTTAATTGGGTAACTTTAAAGAGACAGTTCAATTTAAAAAAATATCAAATAATGTAAATAGAATTATAAAAAAAATTAAGATGTGTAAAATGGATGCATACTCACACATAGGATCACTATATTGTTACCAAAATTAACCAACGACTTTGTATATATGATTTGTGAAATATTTTAATTTTTAGTTTAATATTATAATTTTATTTTGCTGACCTTAGATTACATTTGATCCCGTCTGGCAAGTATGTACATGATCGTAATAGAGATGTTCATTTTTTTAATATTAAAAACGGACTTAGATATTCATTTAATATAATATTTGTCGGATTTGTCCCAGCATTGGACAAGTTACAGACACAACGATATTTTACATTTCATAAATCATTTTAATTCAAATGGTAATCAAAATTTTGAGTAGTACTTCCTTTTCATTCCTCGTGTATGCGCATTAGCATATAATATGAGGAATAATGGGAACTGCTGCCGTAATTTTGTTAAATCATTCGAGATGAAATGATTTATGAAATGTAAATATAGCATTGTGTTTATAATGGAAAGTAGGTTGAACGGCCCATAAAAAAAGACAATAGAATTATGTGACGACCTACCTTTTTGGACGGTTTTAAATCGATAATAAACTACACATGTCAACTCGAACCATTCAAAATGGAGGATTGTCAATGGGGTAAATAAGAAAATAAGAGAAAAGAAAGAAAAACAAAACACAGAATCTCACAGCGGAATGACATAACATAATACTCAAATAAATAGTTCATGAAGCTGTTTTATAATATACAGTTGACTACACAAATTTTACAACAATCAGAGTACAAACAACGGCATACCAAAAATGATGCAGTGGAAAAATTACTAATAATATAATATACCAAATTCCATCTTCGTCCTCCAAAAATAAAGTCTTCAACACTGAAATGCTTAGGCTGACCCGAGCATAATGAAAACAAAACACTCGAGCCAGAACTAAAAGATCTTATGTAAGTTAAATCAAAATAAGTAAATATGAGCGTAACGGATTCAGAGATGTTTATGAGATTTTACATCTCTTATCTAGTGTCTAACGTGTGTGCAATAACTTAAGAGATGTTCGGGATTCCATCTCCTAAGGACCTGTTAAACTATCTACATACATAGTACGATATGCTATTATAATATGTCTATAGTAAAGTAAAGTATTAAAATAGCATTAAGGCATTACCTATATCTCTTTTAACACATTTTATATAAATGCCATTGTCTATATAGTACCGTAATTCCTCCGTAAACTGTAGGGCTATCGGAGGGCACTCCATAGTGTACGACACAAACCAAACTCATATAGGCTCGATAAGGCATATGACAACGCACGCGAGGCAATACCAGGGTAGATTCTACCGTTTGTAGAACCGGGTTGGTGGTAATGCATAGCAGCTACTACCGTCCTCCTTGGAACAACACTCCCATAATCAAATCGAAGGTGGCCACCAAATCAATTACAAAGTAATAAATATGGTGTTGAAGAAGCATGTCCGATTGGAGGTGCGACCTCATTTGGCCCAGGTATAGCTCCTTCTTTAGTCATATCAAGCTGACATGCATTCATACCTCATACAACAACGTTCGCCAAACCATCCTACTTCGTTCTGGATTCTCCACCACGTGCACAGTTGTTAAAGTGGTTTTCGGTATTGGCGAAGAGTATGATAATATCCGATCTTAATCTCTTTAACAACCAAACACTTATTTCATACCAGTTGGTTCTTTTACATTTCCAAAACTGATTCATAATTGATATCAAAATATCATATTCACTTCGAAATCATATCACTTTGGAAATCATATTCACTTTGGAAATCATATTCACTTCCGAAATCATATTCACTTTTGAAATCATATTCACTTTTGAAATTATATTCACTTTCGAAATCATTTCCACAAAATAGGTTAAGCCATCATATCAAGATATTTGCATTTACATCAATTAAATCTAAATCATAACGGTTTCAACTTTAAACAATTTGAATATTAAAGGTAGTTTATATATATTTATTGGAATAGTTATATATTAAAAATAGTTTTACTTAAAATACATATAATAAAAGTTGTTTATAAATTTAAAATAATATATATTAAAATAGTTTATATTTAAAAATATATTATAGATTAAAAATAGTTTAGATATTAGAAATAGTTTATACATTAGAATAGGTTATATATTAAAAAATAGTTAATGTACTAAAAATTAAAAATTATTTATATATTGAAATGGTTTATATGAGAAAATAGTTTATATGTTAAAAGAGTTTGTATATTAAAAAGTTTATATCAAAAATATTTTCAAACTTAGAATTGTTTCTTACGATTTCAAAAATTAATTCAAATCAACTTTAGTTCAAAAAAATCAATTTAAATCAGCCTCAGTTCAATGATTTCAATTCAAAAGGCCAAAGGTTTCAATTCAAATTCAAATTAAAACCATTGCAATTTATGTCGATTTCAAATCCATGTTTGAACTACAAATTTTAAACCACTTCAAATTCAGTTGGTTTCGAAGTTTAAATATTTAAACATTTACAATAACTCAATTTTGATAAATTTCATTTATATTTTATAGTTCAACTTTAAGATTTCAATTTAAATTCATTAAACAATTCATTTAAACCAATTTCAACTTCAACATTTAAAGCTTGGATTTTTAAAATAATTCAGTTCATATAAATCCAATTTTATTTTAAAATATCATTTAACTGGTTTAAAAAATCAAGGATTTAAAATCGTTTAATTTAACCAATCCGCTGTTCGTATATAATTTTCTACCCTATGGTCAAGTTATACAGATATATATCATTTCAACCTGCAATAAATTTAAATTTACGGGGATATATCATTTCAACCTGCAATCCTGAGTAAAATTCAAAATCCATAAAGTTGCTCGAGTTTATCATTTCAACCCATAACAATGTTTCCCTAATCTATATAAGACCATTTGGGTATGTATCATTTCAACCCATAGTGATTTTCCCAACAATACCAAGGGAACTTGCAGTGTGATAACAACATATAAAATAAATATAATATCCAATCATCCAAATATCAACAATTAAACATCCATCACAATCATCATTCAAATTAACCAATCGATCACAACAATTAACTGGCTATCAATCAGGTATTTAACAAACAAATTTGAATTCCAATATTAATTTAAAATGGCAATTAAATTCAATATAAATTCAAATTAAATTTAAATGACAATTTAAAATACTAAACAACAATCGATAAATTTCTATTCATATCATAAATTTAATTTAACTAACATAGGATGATTTGGTAGTTGTGAGTGGGTTAAATCGCTCACCTTCCTATGAATTTGAAAATAATAGACTTCTAGTCAATAGCTTCTCTTTATGTTTCCTTAGTCTCCTTCTTGATTGATAGCTTTGTTCCTTAATTTTTCTTTTGGTTTGATTTATTTATTTTTCCTCCTTATTATATTAATATATATATATATATATATATATATATATATATATATATATGTATGTATGTATGTATGCATGTATGTATTAATTTTTAGAAGGTTTGAAAAAAAGAAGAAGATTTGAAAAAGAAGAATTGAAAAAAAGAAGGATTAAAACAAGAAGAACTGAAAATGAGTGAGAAGATCAGGATTTGGAAAGAAACAAAAAGTTTGGAATAGAAGTAGATTTGAAAAAAAAATATTTGAAGAGGAAGGAAAAAAATAAAATGAGAGAGAATAAGAAGATTTGAAGAAAAAAAGAAAAAGAAAAGAAGAAGAAGATTATAATGGAGGCTAGGGTTTCATTTGTGTAATGGCTTGCAAATCTGTACCTCTTGAGTCAACATTATTCTCCATCAATCAACTCAAGTTGAACAGAAATACGAACCATTAGGGTTAAAGAAGAGGTAGAAGAAGAGAAAACAGAAAACAACAACAGAATCTTACCATCGCAGCGAAATATAATATAATATATAATAACAGATCTTTACACAAAGGAAAACTATATCTGTTTATACATACATCATCAAAGTACATCAATCACAAAACACACAACTGGCAGTAATCATAACCTGATCTTATACAACTGAGTACACAACTAAACAACACAGCGGAATATATATATACAAGTACGGGAGTACGTATTGTCATCCAGCTCATCTCCTAAGCTCCACAGCATCAAATCCTGTATCCTATAATACTTGGTCTGCCCCGAGCATTACAGTTAAATAACACCCGAGTCAGTCTAGATATACCAGCGTGAGAATATCACACTCATATTGATTATTAAAGTTTCAAAAATCCTTTTGAAAATAAAAGCATCTCGTAAAACCACGCCACAAATAAACATGTCGGGTTTTTACCTTACGATAGCTAAAACATTTTTTATCAAAATCCTCTGATATTATAATAGGGTCTATATACAAATACTTATTAAAATAGCCGAAATTGTTACATTATTAAATTCCAGCTACTAGCCACAGAGTGGGTAATACAAACAAAACTCGTACAAGGCACGTAGGGAGAATGGATTTCCAACTAATGACTAGGCACTAGGGTACCACCTGTCACAGTACGTGGCCTAGATCACAGTACCGAGGAGTACGCCCGCTTCCCTACAACACAAGACCGGGACTACCCCTTAATGGATAATCCCGAGTGAGATCACCCCGCGGTTGGGATCAGTAAACGCACCACTAAGCCGAAATAAAAGGGACATCTAGACAGGGATGACCTCACCCTGAATGGGTGCTACCCATTTATCCTTGCTACATAACCCCTGATTTTCAGTCATTCCCGGTTGATGAGGCTTGAGGCTAAGTGTTACCTTTTTAGAATATATCCATTAGAATGCCCATCGTTCACCCGACGATGTTCCGAAAGCATTCATCCATACAAGTCCGTCCCGGGTTCGAACGGAACCGAAGGTACTATTCCTACTACATCCATTTTGGAAATATCCTCAGGATTAATAGCGACCAGTCCTTGCACATCACTGCTCCATCTTCGAATCCAAACTCGTTTTCCATGAAAACGTACAAACCGGATCGAAGTGGTTTTCGAGAAATAAATTCCGATCCCGGTCTCTTCGAAACGATCAGCGCATTTGGCCAATATTGATAGTCGGTGATTTCAATATCAATTAATATTCACAAACAACCATCAACCAATAAATAATTTCCCAAATTATTTACTAATCCCAAAAATATCTTCACAAGATATATTTCCACTTTTCAATCCTTTTGAAAACAGTTTCAAACCATCTTCCTTTCTCAGAATAAATTCCAAGTATTTCTATTTCCACTGAAATCACCAAGCACAAAATTTTAGATTTTAAAATAATTTAAAAACGCTTTACTTTGAAATATACTTTAAAACATTTAAGTTAAAACTACTTCAATAATTGGTTAAAAATACATACTATATGAATATTTGAAAATAAGGTTACTTTATAAAATATAGAACTAGGTTTTCACTTTTTTTAAAACAAAATAATAAGTCACTTTTTAAATAATTACTATGATAATAGATTTGAAAAATATTTACTTAAGAATTTAAACGATTAGAAATAATGAATTCTCTAAAACATTCTTTTTAAAACAACATTAAAGCATTTAACTTATATTTAAAAGTTTATTTTGAAAACGTACTTGGTCATCCAGAGAAATTTACTTCTCTTCACATTCTTCTTTAAAATTTCCAATTTAAACACTTGAATCAATTTCCAAATTGATTTCCAATTTACTTCCTTTTTATTCCAAAATCCATTAACTTCAGATTTTATTCCCTTAATTATGATTTAAAATACTTTTAATTGAAAATATCAATTTTAGATTTCTCAAATTACTTCTTTATCCTTTTAAATAAATTTAAACCTTAATCTTAAAATAATTCTTTATTCCATTAAAATAATATCACTTAATTTTACAATTCACTAATTACTGTTTATTCAAATCCTTTTCTTTTCATACTCGAAGTTATTATTTATTAGTATTTAACATCACTTCCATTCCTTTTTCAAATCATTCTTAATTTATTCAAATTTTCTATAATTATTTCGCTTACAAATTTACTTCCTTTATTTTCTTCCCAAAATCTAATTTATATATTTTTGGTAATTCATTATACCCAAATATATCCAATCAAACCATAACATTCAATATTCCAATATAATTCATCATAGAATATCAAATAATCACAACAGAGAATATTAAATAATTTAAATATATGTTGAGGAATCCAGTTGGATCCCTCCAATCTGTTTTCCCTGCATCCACAGATGTTAGCACAACATAAATATCTCCGCTATATAATGCGGGAAATCAATCATTCCAAGGTGTAACATATATACTACTATATATACTATAACACACCAAAGCCAATCAATCAATCAATTATTTAAATTTAACCAATTAAATTTAAATTATAATTCAGCTGAGTGAGATTAACTCACCTTTGACTATGCATTTGCCATCCACTTCAATATTCCCTTGGTTTTCTCGATTTTTGACCTTAAATAAATATTATATGATCTATTAATATTTGAATTGATCGAACAATTTATTATTATTTATTCATTTAATTTAAACCGACAAATGTTCTTTTAAACTAATAGTTTAAGTTTAACTTAATTTCCTTTATATCTACATATACTAAAATAACCTATATGTAATGACCCAACTTCCAAATACCAGGAAGTCGCATCGCTAATAAGAAAGAAAGGGATAGAAAAGAGAAAGAAAGAGAAGAAAGAAGAAACAACACATCAGAATCTAAACAGCGGAACGAATAAATTATATTAATAACATAAAATATTACATAGTTTACAACCACTATCAGAGTACACAGATAATACAACACATACTAGACAGTTATAAACACCTGTCTAGTATTTACAACATAATACAACTCAGAGACAACACGGAACACACAGCGGAATTACTATATATCTAACGCAGAAGCCTCCTGCTCCATTGCTCCTCCAATATTCGTCAAAGCTAACCTGAATCCCTTGGCTACTCGTAAAAATTTGAGTACCCAAGAGTTTATGAAAACAAAAGATAAACTCTGGGTTAGACATGGGTCAGGTGTGAGTAACAGGTTAAAGTTGCTTAACTTTCAAAAACCTTTTGGCAAGAAAGGTATCACATAAGACTTCCCACACATAAACATGGAAAAGTTTTTACCTTATGCTTACCAAAACATTTGATAGGAAATCCAGTGATATTATAATAGGTCTAGGGTTTTCAAGTAAATATGAAATAGCCGAAATTGTTACATTATTAAATTCCAGCTACTAGCCACAAAAGTGGGTAATACAATCAAAACCGTTAGCACTTATTGGATTTTGGATTCCATCAATGGCAGGGCTACCGGGGTACCGCCCGTCACAGTACGTGGCCTAGATCAACGTACCGAGGAGCCACCCTAACTCCCCTGCAACACAAGGCCGGACCCATTCCTTACCGAACAGTTCCGAACAAGACAACCCCGCAGTTGGTGCGCAATTCCAACCGCCCACACAGCCGAATAAAAAGAGACTTTTAGACAGGGGAAAATCTTGCTCTCCAGTGGAAGCTACCCACGAAGCCTTGCTGCACCACCCATGTTTTAGCCATTCCCGGTTGATGAGGCTTGAGGCTACGATTACCTTTATAGGACACATTATCTTAGAATGCACATCGTCCACCTGACGATGTGCTGAAAGCATTCAATCCATACAAGTTCGTTCCGAGTTCGAACGAAACCGAAGGCATTATCTCGTTACACTCGTTTTGAAATCACCCTCAAAGTTAACGACGATAACCCTTGCACTCTGAATCTCCATCTCGAGCCTATAAGTACTATTTCCGTCAAACTCATCACGGAATCACCCCCAGAGTTATACTGACTAATAGTCCTTACACCTCGAGTCTTCACTCTTCACATAAGATTCACGACCTATCGTTAATTTGGATCGATGTGGTATTCGAATATCCAAATATGGAAACCCGATCCCGATCTCATCGAAATCCAAAGCGTGTCTTTTAGGTCCAAGTTGTTTTAGAGTTTAAGACAATTCAATAACATTAACTATATACACACAGATAGATAATTCAAAGATTCACAACAGATAATTATCATTATCATAACAACAGATAATCCACATTTATCATTATCAAAAGATAATCCATATCATTATCACAATGCAACCAATGCACCCATATCACTCAACATTCTAATCTCATAGCTGAGATTCAAACCATTCAAGGCAAACTATATCATCCATTCATAAGAAGTGATCTATAATCACATTATCTATAATTAATTTAAAATGAATTAAATTAATAACATCTCCTCTAATTAATTTAAAATGAATTAAATTAATTACTACGCAATATAAATCTTTCTTACATCATTAATTAATTACAAATTAATTAATTAACTAACCTCTAACTTATCATCTTAATTAAACAATCCTGATTAATTATACTTTAATTAATTTCACAAAATTAATTACTCTAAACTAAATACAGTAATTAACCTTTAATTTACTTTATTAATTAATTATCTATAATTAATTACATTAAACCTTGATTAATTATAATTAATTAATTACCCTTAACTACTTATTAATGATTAATTAATCTTAATTAATCGATCTTAATTACTTCATTAATTATATTAATTAATGATCCTTAATTACAGTTAATTAATTACTCAATTAAATTAATTACCTTCAGTAATTAATCTCACCTAAACCATAATTATTAATCACCTTTGATTAACCACATTCTGTAATTACTACCCTTAATTACTTATCAAATTAATTACTCCTTAAATTAATTTCTTTAATTAATCCCTTGATTAATTATACAAAATAATTTAATCCAAATTACTTCACAATTTCATCATTATCCCCTAATTACGTCCAGTGATTTTCTTTAATTACTTCACTGAGTAATTCTTCTTTATTAATTACATCAAGTAATTATTATCAAATCCAGTGTTTAAAATTAATTAAACTAAATTAATTAATTTAAACCAATCTCAATAAACCCCATTAATTACATTAAGTAATTAATGTCTTAATTACTTTTATTTAAGTAATTAACTTAAATAAATTTCATAATTTATTATCATTAATTAATTAATCTAATTAATTATTAAAAATTAATCATATTAATTAATTACTAAATAAACCTTAGTTAATGACCATCATTAACTATTATTAATTCTTTAATTACTTTTCTTTATTACTTCTTAATTTATCTCTAATTTAAATTAATCCAAATTATTAATTATAAATTAAATAAATAAGTCATTCCATAATTATCTTATTTATTTAATTATTTTAATATCTTAATAATTTCTAAAATAATCCATTCCTTATTATTAATTTATTAATATTAAAATGTACTTAGAACATTTCGTTTAAAAATTTAAATTCAGATTTCATTTTGAATCTAAAATTCAAAATGATATTTATTAAAACATTAACCAATTTAAATTCCATTTATATTCTTTTTAAAATAAATGTAATAACATTTACTACTTGCCCCTTTAAAACTTATATAAGATAAACCTTAATTTCTTAATTTAATTTAAATTAAGTTTTAAGAACATTATTATTTTAAATTACAAATTCAAGTTAACAAATCATTTAACTTTCTTAATAAACCTTTTATAATGACTTCATTCAAAAAGAAAATCAAATTTAAATATTTGTTTGAAAACAAATTTATTTCTAATAAACAATTTAAATTTGAACATGTTTGAAAACATTCAAATTTTAAAACTTATTCAAATATCCAGATTTTAAATTCAATACATTTGAACCATTCCTTATTTAAATCATTGAATTTAAACTTGAATTAAACTCTTGCTTTACACCTTGACTTTAAAACTCTTATTTAAAAATACAAATTCATTTTTAAAAACTTGAAGATTTAAAGATCCTTAAGAAAACCTAAACTTAAATTTGGAATTCAAACTGCTGTTTTTAAATTATTTTCAGATTTTGAAAATGAATTCAATTTCCAGAAAGAAACTGTCAGGTTCTTTTTTTTTTAAATCTGAAAACCACTTTCAAATTTGAAAACTTATAAGATTTCAAACTATTTGAAACTATAACTCATACTGCAGATTTAAACTTATTTAAATCTTATCATAACTACTTTGAAATTTATTTAAATTTTGATTTAAATTCAAAGCCTACAGACAGTTTTTCAAAAAAACTGTAATATTCAAATTACCCGAGCCAACCTTATAACTGCTTCGAGTCATCAGGCCAAATTCTTCGAGCAAAACATAGCAAACACTCGAGTGTTACTCGAGTTCAAAACATTGCAGTACCCAGAAAAGAAAACACAGACCAAAAATGCACGGTGCACGTGCACCGTGCCTCCGGCCATCATCACCCACCTCCGGCGACCTCTAATCATCAACGACCAAACCTACAATCAACCACCATTGTAACGACCCAGAATTTTTATTAATTTAAATTTGGATATTTAATTAATTTTAAATATTAATAAGTGAATTTATAAGTCAAATAAATTTTTATTTGAATAATTGGATTTAATTGAATAATTAAATCGATAATTTAATATGTTAAATTATGGAAATAATTGAAAATTGAGTTAAATATGATTGAAAATGATTTTTAAAATTTTATTTTATCATGTTGGAGTTAGAATGATATTTTAGAACTTTTAAAATCGAATTAAAAGTTAATTTGTGAAAATTGAATATTTTAATATTAAATCGACGAGTGAAAATAGTCAATTTTCGAAAAGTCTCAGAATTGGACGAAACCAGTTTCATTGGATCCGTAATAGTTAGTTATTATCGGATTTCAATTTTCGTGTCAATCGGAGTTATCGTTTGATCGTGGCAGCTCGAAACGCATCGAATTATTTTTAATTTTAATTTGGCGAGTTAAAATCGTCATTTTTCAAAAAGTCTCGGATTTCGACGAAACTAGTTTCATCGGATCCGTAATGTGATATTATTGTAAGGTTTCAAATTTCAAATCAATCGGATTTACCGTTTGTCCTGTACAAATTAAAACGCCTAGAAATCGATTTAAATCGGTTTGATTTAAATTGAACGTTTGTTGCCATAACTCGCACAGATGATCGAATTAGCTTTAGAAACCTGTTCCATTGTGTCCGGAACGCGGGGTAAACCCTAGAAACGCTGGTTACGGCGCCTGAATCGGAGTTCGGAATTTCCGGAATGAATAGTGTTTCGTCGTTTCCCTATAAATACACCAACACCCCTTCATAAAATAAAATAAAAATAAACATCTAACCCTAAACCTAGTAGCCGCCACCCCCACTATCTATGGCCAGAAATTCTCCTCTTTCTCCCCTCAATCACTCACAATCCGTTGACATTCACGCGAAGTGTTCAACAGCAATATCGTAGAGCGTATCAAGAGCTTCAGATCCATACGGTGATGATCGTGTTTGGAGCGTCGGAGGGGGAGCCAGGGGGTGCGTGCGTGGGCCGTTCATCTCTGTGCGCACGAGAAAGGGTGGGGCCGAGTGCCACCATGCTCAGGCCGAACATAGAGGAGGTGGAGGCCTTCGATTTGGCGCATTCTGATCGTTGCAGAAGTCGAAGTGGAAATCGAATTAATTAACCCTAATCTTGAGTGATGGGTTACATGGTGCGGCTGTAGAACGAGAGAGAAGGAAGAAGGAACGTGCGGTGGAGATTGCAGGGGTTGAGATCCAATGGCTGTAGGTTTAAAGATAATTATATTAGTTGTAATTTATATATAGTTTAAATCGTGTAAACTTCAAAAATCATAACTTTTTCATACGAGGTCGAAAACGCGCGAAACAAGAAGCGTTGGAATCGTATGGACGAGCACTACGCGATGAAATTGGATTGGAGTCATTTGGAGTTAGTGAGAATTTCGGGTAAAATTAAACGCGCGTTTAATTTTATTCGAAATAAATCGCTAAAACGAAATTGAAATCAAGGTGAGAACTTCTCACTCAATCGAATCGGTTTCGATTTTATTTTAAATAGTTAGATTTAAAATATTTGAATGCATGTTTGAATGATGATTGATATCTATTGATTGTTAAAATAGACATTATGCGCCGTTAGTAAGCGGATGTTATTTATTAAAAACATATACCGCGAATATTTCATAAACAGTGAAATTGGTATTATATATAATAGCAATATATATATATTGGCATATGTATATATTGGAGTTATTGATTTCCCACAATTTTTTTTTGTTTAGCGGATGAGACCCTATTGCGCCGTCTATTAAGCGGATAATATTTTAAATCCCATATACCGCGATAATTCCGTACTGGAGCGGAATTGGTATTGTGCTAATGTTTGTGGATGCAGGAAAACAGGTTGGAGGGATCCAACTGGATTCCTCAACAGTATTTATTTAATTATGGATATTTTGATATTCGTTGATTATCATATCGATATATGATATCGTTGTAGTCGTGATTGACTATTTGGTGTGTAGCATCATTGGTCCAAATTTTGGAATTTTAAAATGATTTTTAAAGTGATTTTTGAAAGAAAACGTTTTTAAAATATTTTTGGAATAGATCCATTATAAATAAATAACGTTATAAATTTTAATGTTATAAAAATTATGATTTTTGAGAAATATAGTTAAAAGTTGATTTTTGAAAATATGGGGTTAATGATTTTATAAAATAGTAAAATCGGGATTTTTGAAATTATTGTGAAAAGTTTAAATATAGGATTTATAAAATTTAATTATTTTATAAATCAAAAGGATGAAATTATAAAGGAGATTAAAGATGTTTTAAAAGAATAATATAAATTGATTTATATTAAGAGATTTATAAATGGATATTTATAAATTGAAATATTGACGTTATAAAACGAGTTTTTATAAGTGTTTGAATGAAGTGAAAATGAATTTTGTAAATGAATGGAATTTATAAAATTATAAATGGTGAGGTTATAAATGAAATTTATAAATAGTAAGATTTATAAATTTTGTGAAATTATTAAAGAATATACTTGGATGAATAATTGAATCTTATAAGTTATAAGATTTATAATTATGAAGTTCAAAGAAACGATTTTTGTAAAATAATCGTTTTATAAGCATTTAACTTATAATATGGACTTTTGGTTCATAATTGAGATATAAAGTGAATAGGTTGATAAAGGAAATTTATAAAGAAAGTAGTTATAAAACAAATAGAAAAGGAATTTATAAACATTGTTTTATAGATTCGCAAACGACTTATTTTTATAAGTAAATTGTTGTAACCTATTAATGGAGTTATATTCACGTTTTAACTGTGAATAATCCTTTAAGTTAAAAAGAATAGAAATGATGAAATGTGTTAACGTAGTATATTCACGTTTTTGAATAGTGAATAATATGTTAAAGAAATGTTTAGATGTGATGTTTTTAATTGAATTAAAACTATCTAACGATGTTTTAGAATGTGTTGAGATTTGAAACCAGTTCCATTGGATCCGTAATAGTTAGTTATTACCGGATTTCAATTTTCGTGTCAATCGGAGTTATCGTTTGATCGTGGCAGCTCGAAACGCATCGAATTATTTTTAATTTTAATTTGGCAAAAAGTCTGACAATGTGGTATCAGAGCTTATGGTTAAGCGACAACCATGGTTCTGTTGGGTATTACTCATTAGAGATAGAGTCAGTAGTACTCTAGAATGGGTTTGAGTGTAATAATAGCTATAAGAGCGTATTTGTTAGTGAATATATAAAATTGTTTTATATTGTGATGATTGATTTGTTGAGTGGTATATGGATTCTGATTAATACGAGTAATTAACGTTGTTGATAGGGATCTCTAAACACTTGAATAGAACAATTCGACACAATATTGTTTTAAATTGGGTAAATGAAATAATTTTACCTTGATTATATTTTATATATAAAGAAATAATTTTTCATAATTATTAAAGTGTATATAAGTTGATTGTTTAGTTGTTTGAATAATCTAAGCAAAAGAATTATAAAAAATTTAATTATAATTAAAGTGATTTACAATTGTGAAATAAACTTATATATATGAGAAGTGAAACTATGTGAATATATTTATGAATATGAGTTATAAATAAAAAATGAGTTTGAATAAGTAATGAAATTTGACCTTGGTTGAAGTTAAATAAAAATTTACTTTAGAAATGGAGTATAACTTAAGAGATATTGGATGAAATTGAATTGAATGAATGGATTAAATGTTAATCAAATGAATGTGAATAAAGTTGATATGAAATAATGAGTTTAAGTGTTAATTCATTAAAATCTAAAGTTATTGGAAATTGAATAGTTGAAAGATTGAATGAAAACCAATTTAATTAAACCAATTGAAAGTGATGGTGTTAAATCAAATTGAATGAATATAAGCAAAGGAATTCGGTTGTAATTGATATACATTGGTTGTTATATGATTGTTAGTTGATTGCATATAATTCATTAAGTGTTAATGAAATTGAATTAATGAAATTGGAAGCTAAAGTAATTGAAATCCAATTGGAAGTTAAGTGAATCTTAAATAGAATTGAATTTGATTTGGAAGTGAACCAACTTGAATATGAATTAGTAAATATAAACTAATTGAAAATGAATGTTAGTAAGAACATCCACTATTAATGAATCAAATGTGATTAAATTGAAAACCATTTCATTAAATATTAATGAGAATATGAATGAATATTTATTGGTTATGAATGCTAGTTGGTTGATGGTTGAATATATTGCTTTTACTACATTTGCTATGTTGGCATATATAGTTATTATGTTACTATATGTTGTATATTGATACTATTATCTATATGCATGATTCTCATGTTGTTTGTTGAGTGTTTAGTAGGTGCGGATCGCGTTGCTTCGCATTTGGAGCTCGCTTTCGCGCTATATTAGCCGTATATGCTCGCTAATAAAATATAAGGTACATATCTCGGATTACATACCGTACTTTTACAAATTTTTCCCTTCAGGATGCCTCATTACTTGATGAGATGTATATTTGTGATATATATACTGTCATTTTTTTTTCGGATCGAGCCGCGCAAAAGAGACTATGGCGAATTTTTCCGAAAATTTAAGGCGTTAGAAAAATTTGAGAAAATTGGAAAATTTTGAAAACTATAACTTTGATTTTGGAGTTGAAAGTCAAACAGTAGTAGTTGTTTTTGAAAAGATAACTAAGTATGATTTGAAAACTTAGTAAGTGTTATAAGAAGTTTAAAAATTTGTTTTGGGAAAGTTAATAAATTTTATAACTTTTCTTACTTAATAATTTCGAGGACGAAATTCTTTTAAGGGGGGAAGATTGTAACGACCCAGAATTTTTATTAATTTAAATTTGGATATTTAATTAATTTTAAATATTAATAAGTGAATTTATAAGTCAAATAAATTTTTATTTGAATAATTGGATTTAATTGAATAATTAAATCGATAATTTAATATGTTAAATTATGGAAATAATTGAAAATTGAGTTAAATATGATTGAAAATGATTTGTAAAATTTTATTTTATCATGTTGGAGTTAGAATGATATTTTAGAACTTTTAAAATCGAATTAAAAGTTAATTTGTGAAAATTGAATATTTTAATATTAAATCGACTAGTGAAAATAGTCAATTTTCGAACAGTCTCAAAATTGGACGAAACTAGTTCCATTGGATCCGTAATAGTTAGTTATTACCGGATTTCAATTTTCGTGTCAATCGGAGTTATCGTTTGATCGTGGCAGCTCGAAACGCATCGAATTATTTTTAATTTTAATTTGGCGAGTTAAAATAGCCATTTTTCAAAAAGTCTGACAATGTGGTATCAGAGCTTATGGTTAAGCGACAACCATGGTTCTGTTGGGTATACTCATTAGAGATAGAGTCAGTAGTACTCTAGAATGGGTTTGAGTGTAATAATAGCTATGCGAGCGTATTTGTTAGTGAATATATAAAATTGTTTTATATTGTGATGATTGATTTGTTGAGTGGTATATGGATTCTGATTAATACGAGTACTTAACGTTGTTGATAGGGATCTCTAAACACTTGAATAGAACAATTCGACACAATATTGTTTTAAATTGGGTAAATGAAATAATTTTACCTTGATTATATTTTATATATAAAGAAATAATTTTTCAGAATTATTAAAGTGTATATAAGTTGATTGTTTAGTTGTTTGAATTATCTAAGCAAAAGAATTATAAAAAATTTAATTATAATTAAAGTGATTTACAATTGTGAAATAAACTTATATATATGAGAAGTGAAACTATGTGAATATATTTATGAATATGAGTTATAAATAAAAAATGAGTTTGAATAAGTAATGAAATTTGACCTTGGTTAAAGTTAAATAAAAATTTACTTTAGAAATGGAGTATAACTTAAGAGATATTGAATGAAATTGAATTGAATGAATGGATTAAATGTTAATCAAATGAATGTGAATAAAGTTGATATGAAATAATGAGTTTAAGTGTTAATTCATTAAAATCTAAAGTTATTGGAAATTGAATAGTTGAAAGATTGAATGAAAACCAATTTAATTAAACCAATTGAAAGTGATGGTGTTAAACCAAATTGAATGAATATAAGCAAAGGAATTCGGTTGTAATTGATATACATTGGTTGTTATATGATTGTTAGTTGATTGCATATAATTCATTAAGTGTTAATGAAATTGAATTAATGAAATTGGAAGCTAAAGTAATTGAAATCCAATTGGAAGTTAAGTGAATCTTAAATAGAATTGAATTTGATTTGGAAGTGAACCAACTTGAATATGAATTAGTAAATATAAACTAATTGAAAATGAATGTTAGTAAGAACATCCACTGTTAATGAATCAAATGTGATTAAATTGAAAACCATTTCATTAAATATTAATGAGAATATGAATGAATATTTATTGGTTATGAATGCTAGTTGGTTGATGGTTGAATATATTGCTTTTACTACATTTGCTATGTTGGCATATATAGTTATTATGTTACTATATGTTGTATATTGATACTATTATCTATATGCATGATTCTCATGTTGTTTGTTGAGTGTTTAGTAGGTGCGGATCGCGTTGCTTCGCATTTGGAGCTCGCTTTCGCGCTATATTAGCCGTATATGCTCGCTAATAAAATATAAGGTACATATCTCGGATTACATACCGTACTTTTACAAATTTTTCCCTTCAGGATGCCTCATTACTTGATGAGATGTATATTTGTGATATATATACTGTCATTTTTTTTCGGATCGAGCCGCGCAAAGGAGACTATGGCGAATTTTTCCGAAAATTTAAGGCGTTAGAAAATTTTGAGAAAATTGGAAAATTTTGAAAACTATAACTTTGATTTTGGAGTTGAAAGTCAAACAGTAGTAATTGTTTTTGAAAAGATAACTAAGTATGATTTGAAAACTTAGTAAGTGTTATAAGAAGTTTAAAAATTTGTTTTGGGAAAGTTAATAAATTTTATAACTTTTCTTACTTAATAATTTCGAGGACGAAATTCTTTTAAGGGGGGAAGATTGTAACGACCCAGAATTTTTATTAATTTAAATTTGGATATTTAATTAATTTTAAATATTAATAAGTTAATTTATAAGTCAAATAAATTTTTATTTGAATAATTGGATTTAATTGAATAATTAAATCGATAATTTAATATGTTAAATTATGGAAATAATTGAAAATTGAGTTAAATATGATTGAAAATGATTTGTAAAATTTTATTTTATCATGTTGGATTTAGAATGATATTTTAGAACTTTTAAAATCGAATTAAAAGTTAATTTGTGAAAATTGAATATTTTAATATTAAATCGACTAGTGAAAATAGTCAATTTTCGAACAGTCTCAGAATTGGACGAAACCAGTTCCATTGGATCCGTAATAGTTAGTTATTACCGGATTTCAATTTTCGTGTCAATCGGAGTTATCGTTTGATCGTGGCAGCTCGAAACGCATCGAATTATTTTTAATTTTAATTTGGCGAGTTAAAATAGTCATTTTTCAAAAAGTCTCGGATTTCGACGAAACTAGTTTCATCGGATCCGTAATGTGATATTATTGTAAGGTTTCAAATTTCAAATCAATCGGATTTACCGTTTGTCCTGTACAAATTAAAACGCCTAGAAATCGATTTAAATCGGTTTGATTTAAATTGAACGTTTGTTGCCATAACTCGCACAGATGATCGAATTAGCTTTCGAAACCTGTTCCATTGTGTCCGGAACGCGGGGTAAACCCTAGAAACGCTGGTTACGGCGCATGAATCGGAGTTCGGAATTTCCGGAATGAATAGTGTTTCGTCGTTTCCCTATAAATACACCAACACCCCTTCATAAAATAAAATAAAAATAAACATCTAACCCTAAACCTAGTAGCCGCCACCCCCACTATCTATGGCCAGAAATTCTCCTCTTTCTCCCCTCAATCACTCACAATCCGTTGACATTCACGCGAAGTGTTCAACAGCAATATCGTAGAGCGTATCAAGAGCTTCAGATCCATACGGTGATGATCGTGTTTGGAGCGTCGGAGGGGGAGCCAGGGGGTGCGTGCGTGGGCCGTTCATCTCTGTGCGCACGAGAAAGGGTGGGGCCGAGTGCCACCATGCTCAGGCCGAACATAGAGGAGGTGGAGGCCTTCGATTTGGCGCATTCTGATCGTTGCAGAAGTCGAAGTGGAAATCGAATTAATTAACCCTAATCTTGAGTGATGGGTTACATGGTGCGGCTGTAGAATGAGAGAGAAGGAAGAAGGAACGTGCGGTGGAGATTGCAGGGGTTGAGATCCAATGGCTGTAGGTTTAAAGATAATTATATTAGTTGTAATTTATATATAGTTTAAATCGTGTAAACTTCAAAAATCATAACTTTTTCATACGAGGTCGAAAACGCGCGAAACAAGAAGCGTTGGAATCGTATGGACGAGCACTACGCGATGAAATTGGATTGGAGTCGTTTGGAGTTAGTGAGAATTTCGGGTAAAATTAAACGCGCGTTTAATTTTATTCGAAATAAATCGCTAAAACGAAATTGAAATCAAGGTGAGAACTTCTCACTCAATCGAATCGGTTTCGATTTTATTTTAAATAGTTAGATTTAAAATATTTGAATGCATGTTTGAATGATGATTGATATCTATTGATTGTTAAAATAGACATTATGCGCCGTTAGTAAGCGGATGTTATTTATTAAAAACATATACCGCGAATATTTCATAAACAGTGAAATTGGTATTATATATAATAGCAATATATATATATTGGCATATGTATATATTGGAGTTATTGATTTCCCGCAATTTTTTTTGTTTAGCGGATGAGACCCTATTGCGCCGTCTATTAAGCGGATAATATTTTAAATCCCATATACCGCGATAATTCCGTACTGGAGCGGAATTGGTATTGTGCTAATGTTTGTGGATGCAGGAAAACAGGTTGGAGGGATCCAACTGGATTCCTCAACAGTATTTATTTAATTATGGATATTTTGATATTCGTTGATTATCATATCGATATATGATATCGTTGTAGTCGTGATTGACTATTTGGTGTGTAGCATCATTGGTCCAAATTTTGGAATTTTAAAATGATTTTTAAAGTGATTTTTGAAAGAAAACATTTATAAAATATTTTTGGAATAGATCCATTATAAATAAATAACGTTATAAATTTTAATGTTATAAAAATTATGATTTTTGAGAAATATAGTTAAAAGTTGATTTTTGAAAATATAGGGTTAATGATTTTATAAAATAGTAAAATCGGGATTTTTGAAATTATTGTGAAAAGTTTAAATATAGAATTTATAAAATTTAATTATTTTATAAATCAAAAGGATGAAATTATAAAGGAGATTAAAGATGTTTTAAAAGAATAATATAAATTGATTTATATTAAGAGATTTATAAATGGATATTTATAAATTGAAATATTGACATTATAAAACGAGTTTTTATAAGTGTTTGAATGAAGTGAAAATGAATTTTGTAAATGAATGGAATTTATAAAATTATAAATGGTGAGGTTATAAATGAAATTTATAAATAGTAAGATTTATAAATTTTGTGAAATTATTAAAGAATATACTTGGATGAATAATTGAATCTTATAAGTTATAAGATTTATAATTATGAAGTTCAAAGAAACGATTTTTGTAAAATAATCGTTTTATAAGCATTTAACTTATAATATGGACTTTTGGTTCATAATTGAGATATAAAGTGAATAGGTTGATAAAGGAAATTTATAAAGAAAGTAGTTATAAAACAAATAGAAAAGGAATTTATAAACATTGTTTTATAGATTCGCAAACGACTTATTTTTATAAGTAAATTGTTGTAACCTATTAATGGAGTTATATTCACGTTTTAACTGTGAATAATCCTTTAAGTTAAAAAGAATAGAAATGATGAAATGTGTTAACGTAGTATATTCACGTTTTTGAATAGTGAATAATATGTTAAAGAAATGTTTAGATGTGATGTTTTTAATTGAATTAAAACGATCTAACGATGTTTTAGAATGTGTTGAGATTTGAAACCATAGATTTCAACATTTATTGTTGAAATAGACGTTTTCGAGAAATAAAAGGAAATAGTGGACTATAACACTGTTGTTATAGTAAATGATTTTCGAAAGGGAATGTTTTGTATAGTACTGGGATTTATATATCTATTTTAATTTCGAATCTCTATACTAGTGATTTTGGGTTGTCGTAACGATGTTTTACGTAACATTCGTTTTGGCCCAAATAAATATGTTTAAGAGAATGATTTCCTTAAAGAATGAAATATATACTTAATCTCGATTTAAGTATATTGAATATTTTCTAAGTGTTGAAAATAAATAAAATTTGTGAATTACTTATGAATAAATAAGTATGGAAATGTTTTTCCAATAAAAAGTGAATATTTAGAGAATTTATCTTTTTGAAGATAAATTGAAATGAATAATTGAATTCGTATATGCATGGATATTTTGGAATGAAAATTCACTATGGAATTTATAAATGAAAAGGAGAACTTGTTTAAAAATAAATATTGATTTATTTTTGAAGTGATGGGAATAATATATCTTGTAAAGATATTTTGGAAAATAAATAATTTGGAAAATTATTTGGAAACTGGTGATGTGTGCATATCCATTGATAGTTCAATAACCGACTATCAATATTTCCCTTTGAATGGGTAATTGATGTGATTTTTTTGAATTTGAATGCCACACTTATTTTTGAATAAGCGCTCACTATTCGGGTTAACCGGGAAAGGACCATGGGGTCGTATAACCCATTCTGAATATGTGATACGTCGTTATGAATTGCATTTGATGACCGGTGTTGAAGACCGAGTATTTGCGAAAGCGATAGAATGACCTATCGATTGTCTCTGCACTGGGTAGCTCCTGGTATATAGATTTCCTAAGTGATGGGAAATTCGATCGGGATTGTGAATACCCGGATTGCAAGGGCTTCGTGAGAAGTGCCTTCGGTTTTGTTCGAGCCCGGAACAGACTTGTATGGATTGTATGTCTGACATTACAAATTGAGATATGAAGCCGATTTCATTCAAATATATTTCTGTTGGTGGTGGAGAATTTATTCTTTTAGCTTAACACCCTTCTCTGAGACGTACGAGCTCAGAGGTTATGTAGTTGAAGGTTATCAGCGATATATTCCCAATTTGGTAATGTGACATGCTGAGTGTTGCTGTAAATGATCATTGTGTTGATTATTTGTGATAGGATCATTTATTTGATCGTCTATCCTGGTGATCATTTCTATGATCATTTGTTGACCCAAAGCATGGCTTTTGTATAAAGTATGTTTTTGTGGACGTGACTTCGTCGAGCCTCACACCCCGTGAATGGTCAAAACAGGAAAGATGCGGCAAGGTTATGAGGGGTAGCGCCCTTTAGGATGTGTGCATTTCCTTCTGGAAAAGGGTGGTATCATGGTATGGAGCCCAGATACTTACTCATGTTGAAAACACTTTGTTATGATTGTGTGAATTGATTACGAGCGCTCGGTGAAAGGTCCCAAAGGACCGGGGGATGGCATATTCGGTCAGTTGTTACTCAGTTAGGGGTAACCCGGCCTTGTGTTGGTAGAGATCCGGTTTGGTTCTCGGGGATGTCCATCCAGAGGCATTCTCATGTGGCAATGGGAAGTTCCTTGGCCTGATCATTCATTGGAAATCCAAAGAAACAATACGAGACTTGTACGGTTTTAGTTGTAGAACCTGCCATCTAATATGGTAGCTATAGTAAGCATACTATAATGGTACCTATGCTGGCTAAGATTTATATTCTACTTTCGAAATGATTTTCTCTACACTATGCACTAGTAATAATATCAAATGTTCTTTTTAATGCGTATCAAGCATCTTTGACTAACATAAGAAGAAATCTCCTCCAAGTCTGCGTTTGCATTGTGTGTGTGGCGGGAGGTCTTATGGTAGTCTCATTTTTAAAAGCATTGCGAATTGACTTTAAAAATATTCCTCTATTTTGATTTTAAAGATAAATAAACTGTTTTGAGTTCTCACACCAGTCACATGACTGACTCGGAGTTTATTGTTTTCCTTCCTAAACTCTGGGTGCCCACCAATTTCCACACGGGCAGTCAAGAGTTAGGTTTATCAGGATATTCTGGATATTCTGGAGTTGCTGGAGGCAAGCTGGATGGCATGGCGTATTACTAGTATATAGTATTTCTTTTTTCCGCTGCACTGTTTGTTGTTGTACACTCTGATGATATGATGTAATGAAATGTAATGTATAAAATGTAATAACTGATATAGTTCTTTGTTTAAAGATTATTCATTTATGTATTATATATTGTTCCGCTGCGAATTGTGAAATTCTGATATTGTTCTGTTGTTCTCTGTTCCGTTCTATGTTCTGTTTTCTATTCTCTTTTCCCTCTATTTTCTTTTCTCTATATTTTCTATCTTTTCTCTCCTCTTCTCTCTTCTTCTTTTTCTTAAAACCCTCAGTGTTCGGTTTTCCATCGTTCGATTTCTAGGCAGTCGATAAAGTGAGTATCGAAGTCGAATTTTCGGAAGTCGAAGAATCGGGTCCTGACAACCATCATCAGTTTCTCCTCCCAAAATACAAAATTAAATTCGAGATGCTTGCTCAAACCTAGAACATCAAAAAACAGGTTTCACCCCCAAACCTGTAACACCCTCATCCTCCACCTTCTGACCACCGGAATGGCAACTACTCCGGCCACATGTTCATCAACCAACCCACTCACATTCCCCAAAATCTTAGTCCACTCGATCACTTCAACAAGCCATGCCGCCCAAATCAAATGTCCTAGTTAAAACTAGGGTTCTGGTCAAAAAACTATGACCGCAGCCACCATGATGAACTGCAACACCACCCCATATTTTTCCCGACACCACTGACTACTCCTCCACCTACCAGATGAACCCCGACACCTCAATTTGCCTAGATCACCCAAAAACCCAAATTTCCCCTTTTAAGTTCAATCTAGGTCTGCATGTTAAACCTAGCTTTAAAAATTGTGAATTTAGTTTTAAAAATCATAATTTTGAATATTGTTTTTGATCTTATTCCTGAAACAATAAATCAATGTGTTTAGTATTTCATTTATATACAATTTGGTCTTGTTATCCTGAGTTTTCAGAGACAATTCCAAATATATATTTTTATTTAACTTGAACAAAATTTAAACTTGATTCTTGATTCTACAACACATTTGCATGGTCCTTAAAACACTAACATATATTATATTATGTGATAATGGTGTTTGAACAGATTCTTGATCCTAGAAATAAAATACATAAGACATTGCATGTTCAAATTACACATACATTTTACAGAAAAACAACTGATATAAACATATATATCATCCATACTCAAACATGGAAATCAACAAGCAAACATTCTAAATACTTAAATTTATTAAATAGGATGTTACTCACCTTATAATTTGATAACAGAGCCTCCAGTTTAGATTTTAAAGAGCCTGAAACTGAAACCCCTATTTTTTTTAAAACTTTGCACTCCAATGCTTTCCTTAAAACTTTGAGTTGCTTGGATTGCTTGAGTTAAAAAAAACTGGAAGCTTATCACTGAGTTCTTGCATGCATACTTTATAAAACTCCATATTTTTGACAAACAATGCAGGCAGGCTTGAATTCCAGAGATGCAGGTGCTTTTTCATTTGAAAAAATATATATGCAGGATTGCTTTGATGCAGGTTTGATTGTATGTTGAACTGAGGCTTTTGAAGATGATTTTGTTTTGATTTGTAAGAAGAATTTGCATGCAGACTTAATTGAATAAGAAATGCAAAGTTTCCTTGCTTTGCTTTTGGTTTGAGAAGTGGATTTGAAGATGATTTCAGAAATTCGGTTTTTGAATCGAAGTGTTTGTTATATTTTTTTTCTTAATTTGTTTGTCTTTAGATTTTTAGAAGAAGAAAAGGAGATGAGGGAAGAATTTTTTTTATATAAACTAAAATTATTAAAAATAAAAACAAAATAAAATGTTAAATTAAAATTTTGACACTTGTAAAGAAGTTAACATTTGTCACTTTAAATGTCTTATTTCCTAACACATGTTCTTTTAATTAGTAAAGTGTTTACATTTGTTTTTAAATGTTAATTTGTTATAATTATGTTAAGTTATATTTTAATTAGATGTTTAATATAAGATATATGAAAATCCATGTTTAAATAAATTAGTTAACATGTATTTATTAACATGTATATAAATTTTAAAATGAATAAATCAAATTTAACTTATAAAATAAAACTTTTACAAATAATTCAAAATCAAAACAAATTAAAAACATTTACACTTTAGATTTTAAAGTTTTGAATTCAAGTTCAAATTAAATTTTGAAATCCAGTTTATTTACAAAGATAATTACACAATTGAATTTTGAAAAACAGTTATTTTTATTAAAAATTTATTTGTTAAAACAATGTATTATATATTTTAAAAGTAACAACATTTAATAACTATAAATAATTTATAAAAGAAATCATCTTCTTATAAATAAATTATTTATCTATCCAACTATATTTAAAAGAAAATCAAAATAACCTTATTGTTATTTTATTTAAATTTAAACTTGAGTTAAACATATTTTAAATCATTTCAAATAATTTACCTTATGTATTTAAAACCATATTTATTGATTAAATAACCTTTTAAAAGTTTAACTTTTAAATAAAATCATAATTTACAATTTACTAAAGATACATATTTTATAGAAAACAGGATTTATTTATTAATCAGATTAAAACAAGATCTATATACAATATATACAATATTCTATTTATATTATACATATAAAACAATTATTAGATTTAAAAAGATAAAATCTATCAATTAACTATTTATTTTATTGGATTATTAAATTATTTCAAATCTTATTACAAAGATTATCAAATCAATTTAATTTTTATTTCAGATTATTAAATTAATATTGCTTTAAAATTCCGGGTCATCACACTATATATATCTATATATTTAAATATCTACCTGTTTATAAATCTTACAACATTTCAAAAGCCCTATTATATTTTAAACTGTATATGTATGTATTTTAGTATATAAACAAAAATAAATAATTTACTTACTGTAATTTTATTATCGAAATTGAAAAACAATACCTCACTCGGACGTTGGCCTCTGCCCTACCCAGAACACGCGCGGCGCCCTCCACGATTCGACTGAAACCATTATAGCAGATCCCACCACCCACACGCGCTTCCCCGGCATCTACCCAGACCCAACTCGTGCACGCTGCCTTTATCGCTACGCAACACAGCTCGCTCCTCCTCCCCTCAGATATTTCACTTTGTCACCCACAACAATCAGAATCATGGAAGCAACATCAAAATCGAGCACGAAATTCCCAAATCGCCGCCCTATCTCGAAACATGCACGCGTCACTCGAACCTCCCCCTTAGTTGACAATACACACTCTGCCGAAGCTCGGCGAAGTCAACGAGAACCGAGAGTGAGGGGAAACCATCAAGCTACCGTCGCGATTCGAATCGCCTGAGTGCTAAACCAAATCGCGAATATACCCCCCAGATGCGATGAAACCGAGCAAGGGCTCGAATTCAAAACGAGTTTCGCCACTTCACTTAATTTTTTGATCGGCTTTAGTTCGGCCATTATTTATTTTCTTCAATTTTGGGAAGGAATTCGACTACTTAGTTTCGGCCATTTTTTTAATTTTATAAAATGAACTGTGATGATTTTTTTCTTTCACGAGAACGAGATTTG
This sequence comes from Allium cepa, assembly GCA_030765085.1. NCBI lineage: Eukaryota > Viridiplantae > Streptophyta > Magnoliopsida > Asparagales > Amaryllidaceae > Allium > Allium cepa. The sequence goes on from CM060944.1 coordinate 244,593,037, forward strand.
AAATAAGGGAAAAGGGATTTCGGTTGATATAATCGTCTCCAGATATTTGTTTCGATCTTAGCTTTTGAGGGAAGAAAAGGGTAGCGTGCTTGAAACGAGAAGGGGAGACAACTAGGTCGACGGAAATCAGATGCTAGGGTGGTTATTGATTTAACCTTTATATTTATTAAAAAAAAATCTCGATTAAATTTTCAGCACATTTACTTATCATACGCTCACACAACAACTCCAAATGCTACAAAAATTGAAATTCGATAACAATAAAATATTACGGACCCAACAAAACTGGTTTCGTCGAATTCCGAGACTGTGCCTTGTAAGGCTTTTTCTAAATTCAATTAAAACGATAAATTTTTAAAACTGAATAAACCAGTGTTAAATTAAATTTTAAAACTTTTATTATTCTCAGCACTATCAATGTAAATTTTATAAGCCTTCAAATTATTTTTAACAGGCTTAGAACTCCAGATTTAACATTTTACCCAACTTCAAATTATTTAATTTAATAATTTAATCCTTAAATAAATTGTGATATTTGGATTTAAGTTAAAAATTAAACTTTTAAATATTTAAAATCAATTAAATATTCCGATTTTAAATGCTCAAAAATTCCGGGTCGTCACATTCCTCCCTCCTTAAAAGAATTTTGTCCCCGAAATTGCTAATTAGGAAGAATGGTTCAATGCCTGTCTACCCTTTGCCCAAAACCAAACAGTTTCTAACAATTCAACATCCTACCAATCTATCTTATTGTAAAAGACCCATTACCATTCTTACTAACTTCCCAAACTCTCCTATAATTTTGCAAACAATACTATTTACTTAATCATTCAAGTTCCAATTTAAAACCAAATTTTGAATTACCAAAATTTTCTCAAAATTTTTCTAACTCCTAAATTTTTTGAAATATTTAGGCAGAGTCTCCTTTGTATGGAGGAACTTTTGCAATTTGACAAAAGATATAAATATATATACATCGACCCACACGGTCGGAAAAACAAAAAACAGTTCATATTTCCTATTTTTATTGCGTAGGCGTACCTTATTTAGCATTTATAAGCAAGCGGCTTATTTATTTTAGCATTTAGCGCGATCCAATCCAGCCAAACGGCTTTCCGGTATCTATACTTACTCAATTTAAATATGTAAGTAATAAATATATGCAATTTAATAACATTTCACTTATATGCAAGTAGCTAACACATAGATTTCATAAGCAATGCATGTGATATACATTCTTAAGTACCTATGCATAGTTTCGACACTAATTTTAATTTGTTTGCATCCAAATTACATACCATTCCATTCAATTCATATTTTTTAGCGAAACGAACTCATATTCATTTCAATTGATGCCAAAATCATCTCATTTCACTTCTAATAACTCATACAATTGACCTAACCTCGTTTTACATCAAACGATCCATTTCTTATGCAATTCGACGATATTAATGTGAATAAATAATTACTTAAGCTCTATAACCATTTAAATTGATTCCCACTCAATTTATACTTGATTCCATCCCATTTTAATTTATTCACAAACTTTCATTGCATTTTCTTTCATTTCTTAAAAGTTTGATTCCAAACCGTTTTATTATACTCGACATCATCCCATGCTTCTATTAATTTTAAACTTAAGTTAATTTACTTCAATTCACCACCATTTCATAACTTAAGTTCATTCCCCTTTTTCTTTAATTTATTCATACTCGAATTGGATATATTTTCATGTCAAATCATTTTTATTTTAATCCAATTCCATACAACTTCAATTCATATTTAATTCACTTACAATTTTAAGTTGAATTTATATTTATAACTCAAGCTTCATTTCCAAACTCTATTACCTATTCACAATCTTTGATTTTATTTTCCTTTGATCAAATCCCAACCATTTCACTAATTTATTCGATTAGTTTATTCTTTTATCCATTTTAAATTTTAATTTACATTAACAATTCATTGTTGAATTTATTAACAATAAGGCCATTCAATTTATGCTTGAATTGGATTTGTTTATATTTCACACCATATCCATTTTAATCCAATTCAAATTTTCATTCAACAACACTTACAATTATAATCCCATACTTGATTTTCTTTTTCATTTATCTTGAAAATCATTTTATTCGATTTCCTTGAGTTCAATCTTATTTTATATCCCAAGTTTGGATTTTTATCTCAGAATACAATATTTTTATTCCCGCTTATTTATTCCCTTTTTAAATTTTTATAAACAACTCACTTATTAATATTCACTCTTCCCCATCTATTTACAATCAATTATATTCACATTTTACTTTTAACTAGGGGTCATATATATATATATATATATTTTCAATGCTTTTCAATTCTTTTATAAGCTTCCGAAGCTCATTTATTCTAATTCAATACTTGCTTAATTTACATTTATTTGTTTGAGTAGAATTTTATTCCAGTCAGTGTTATCTATAATTCGACTGAATTCATTTAAATTCAGTTTTATTCCAACTCAACTTCAATTAAATCTAGTTACATATCATTCTTTTAAGTTTTATTAAGCAAGGACTTAATTCCATGTAATAACATTCATGACGCAACTGACTTTTGGTTCAATTCAATCCAAATTTAACTAAATTTTATTTCTCAATATATGTGAGTTTAAAAATTATTATTTACTTAAAAGCTTATATTGCTCATTTGAGTACTTTCATCTTATAACCAAATTTCAGATTATATATAACACCTACTAGCTTAAGGTATAAATTTTCATTTCATAATTATAATCATTTTAGCTTTCAACTTTAAATCAAATTTAATTCAATTTCAATTTCAATTTTATTTAACTTATCTCAAGTTAAATTCAAATATATTTTCTTCACTTTCATACACTTAAGTTAAATTTTAATTCCCGGATTAAAATTTCCAATTTCTTCTTATTAATATCAACTTTACTCTATAAGTTCAATAGTTGATCCATTTATTCGTTCACAAATTCATTTTCAACCAATAAATTTTATTTCCAAACATTAATTATTTTTAGTTCATTTGAACTAATTCTACACTTATTTTTACACAATTAAGTCAAGCATAATCCAATATTGAATTTCATTTCATTTGCATACCATATTAATTTATCCGTTACTTATAAATTTTAAATCTCAAAACTTTGTTTTATTTAGCCCAACTTGACTAATTTTTTTTTCATCTCACATAATTTAACACAATTCAAATTTTAAATTCCAGTATCCAGTTTCCACTTTACTTACTTACAAAGTTGAATTTTATTTCAACAAATTCCTAATTTACATGTCATCAAACTTATTATATGCCATAAGCATTTCTAGTTAAGATTCCAGTGTTTAAACAGTCTTTAACACTTCAGAATTCCCTTTGAAATCTTCTATATCCAAAATTCCTTGCATTTCTAAAAATCAAATTCATCTTTTGCAAACAATTCCAATTCAAAACAATTTGGTAGTAATTTCTCTCTTGGAAACTCGAAAATAAACATCGATGATGCTGCAGTCATCACCGAAATTATTTTCCAGCGACCGAAAGAGTTCAATGCTTTTATCTCTTTTAAAACCCTTCAAATATTTTTAAATTCCAAATCTCTCTAGATTTCAAATCCGATTCAAAAAATATTTCTCTCAGATATATTATTTTTCCCATCCCTTGGGAATCATTTCCGAATTCAAAGGAACTTAAATTCCCAAATTTTCAAATTCCAAACTCTTTAAATTTATATTCAAACATTACCTTGGAATTTTATTTTATTTTAATTATTAACCACATTATAATTTACACTTATAATTTATTTTTACAAATTTCATTTGTATATGAATTTGTTTCTAGTTTTTAATTATGATTTCAATTCCTTATTCAATTATAAAGCACATTTACAAATTCCATTTATTTATTCATTTATTCTTAAATTTTTTGGTTATTATTTTCAATTTCTCATTCAATTCTCATTCAATTCTCATACAATGATAATAATTTAATATTATCACTTTCTAACAACCAAGCATCCATATATAACTATAACAATTTACGGAATATTTATTTCCTTTATATACAAAAATAATTTTGGGTAAAATTATCTCATTTATCCTAGTTAAAACAATATTGTGTCGGTTTACCTTGTTTAAGAGTTTAGAAATCCCTATCGATGATATGGCGTCCACACATCGACCAGAATCTATAAACACTCAACCAATAAATCAACGCAATATAAAAACAATTTTACATTCACTAACAAATACGCGCTCATATATATTAATACGCTCAAACTCATTCTAGAGTACCATAGACTCTATTTTATGAGTAATTCCCACCAGAGCCAAGGTGATCACCAACCTAAGCTCTGATACCAAGTGTAACGGCCCACAAATCTGTACCTCTTGAGTCGACACAATTCTCCATCAATCAACTCAAACTGAACAGAAATACGAACCATTAGGGTTAAAGAAGAAGAGGTAGAAGAAGAGAAAACAGAAAACAAACAACAGAATCTTACCATCGCAGCAAAATAAAATATAATATATAATAACAGATCTTTACACAAAGGAAAACTATATCTGTTTATACATACATCATCAGAGTACATCAATCACAAAACACACAATTGCTAGTAATCATAACCTGATCTCATACAACTGAGTGCACAACTAAAAAACACAGTAGAATATATATATACAAGTACGGGAGTACGTATCGTCATCCAGCTCGTCTCCTAAGCTCCACAGCATCAAATCTTGTATCCTATAATACTCGGTCTGACCCGAGTATTACAGTTAAATAACACCCGAGTTAGTCTGGATATACTAGCGTGAGAAAATCACAATCATATTGATTATTAAAGTTTCAAAAATCCTTTTGAAAACAAAAGCATCTCGTAAGACCACGCCACAAATAAACATGTCGTGTTTTTACCTTACGATAGCTAAAACACTTTTTATCAAAATCCCCCGATATTATAATAGGGTCTATATACAAATACTTATTAAAATAACCGAAATTGTTACATTACTAAATTCTAGCTACTAGCCACAGAGTGGGTAATACAAACAAAACTCGTACAAAGCTCGTAGGGAGAATGGATTTCCAACTAATGACTAGGCACCGGGGTACCACTTGTCACAGTACGTGGCCTAGATCACAGTACCGAGGAGTACGCCCGCTCGTAGGGAGAATGGATTTTCAACTAATGACTAGGCACTGGGGTACCCCTTACTGGATAATCTCGAGTGAGATCACCCCACGGTTGGGATCAACAACCGCACCACTAAGCCGAAATAAAAGGGACATCTAGACAGAGATGACCTCACCCTGAATCGGTGCTACCCACCTAGACTTGCTGCATAACCCCTGATTTTCAGTCATTCCCGGTTGATGAGGCTTGAGGCTAAGCGTCACCTTTTTAGAATATATCCCTTAGAATTCCCATCGTCCACTTGACGATGTTCCGAAAGCATTCATCCATACAATTCCGTCCCGGGTTCGAACGGTACCGAAGGCACTATTCCTACTTCATCCATTTTGGAAATATCCTCAGGATGAGTAGCGACTAGCCGTTGCACTTCACTGCTTCATCTTCGAATCCAAACTCGTTTTCCACGAAAACGTACAAATCGGATCGAAGTGGTTTTCGAGAAATAAATTCCGATCCTGGTCTCTTCGAAACGATCAGCGCATTTGGCCAATATTGATAGTTGGTGATTTGACTATCAATTAATATTCGCAAACAACCATCAACCAATAAATAATTTCCCAAATTATTTATTAATCCCAAAAATATCTTCATAAGATATATTTCCACTTCAGTTTCAAACTATCTTCCTTTCTCAGAATAAATTCCAAGTATTTCTATTTCCACTGAAATCACCAAGCACAAAACTTTTGATTTTAAAATAACTTAAAAACACTTTACTTTGAAATATACTTTAAAACATTTAAGTTAAAACTACTTCAATAATTGGTTAAAAATACATACTATATGAATATTTGAAAATAAGGTTACCTTATAAAATATAGAACTAGGTTTTCACTTTTTTTAAAACAAAATAATAAGTCACTTTTTAAATAATTACTACGATAATAGATTTGAAAAATATTTACTTAAGAATTTAAACGATTAGAAATAATGAATTCTCTAAAACATGCTTTTTAAAACAACATTAAAGCTTTTAACTTATATTTAAAAGTTTATTTTGAAAACGTACTTGGCTATCCAGAGAAATTTACTTCTCTTCACATTCTTCTTTAAAATTTCCAATTTAAACACTTGAATCAATTTCCAAATTGATTTCCAATTTACTTCCTTTTTATTCCAAAATCCATTAACTTTAGATTTTATTCCTTTAATTATGATTTAAAATACTTCTAATTGAAAATACCAATTTTAGATTTCTCAAATTATTTCTTTATCCTTTTAAATAAATTTAAACCTTAATCTTAAAATAATTCTTTATTCCATTAAAATAATATCACTTAATTTTACAATTCATTAATTACTGTTTATTCAAGTCCTTTTCTTTTCATACTCGAAGTTATTATTTATTAGTATTTAACATCACTTCCATTCCTTTTTCAATTCATTCTTAATTTATTCAAATTTTTTATAATTATTTCGCTTACAAATTTACTTCCTTTATTTTCTTCCTAAAATCTAATTTATATATTTTTGGTAATTCATTATACCCAAATATATCCAATCAAACCATAACATTCAATATTACAATATAATTCATCATAGAATATCAAATAATCACAACAGAGAATATTAAATAATTTAAATAAATGTTGAGGAATCCAGTTGGATCCCTCCAACCTGTTTTCCCTGCATCCACAAACGTTAGCACAACATAAATATCTCCACTATATAATGCGGGAAATCAATCATTCCAAGTGTAATATATATACTACTATATATACTATAACACACCAAAGCCAATCAATCAATCAATTAATTATTTAAATTTAACAATTTAAATTTAAATTATAATTCAGCCGAGTGAGATTAACTCACCTTTGACTATGCATTTGCCATCCACTTCAATATTCCCTTGGTTTTCTCGATTTTTGACCTTAAATAAATATTATATGATCTATTAATATTTGAATTGATCGAACAATTTATTATTATTCATTCATTTAATTTAAACCGACAAATGTTCTTTCAAACTAATAGTTTAATTTTAACTTAATTTCCTTTATATCTACATATACTACAATAACCTATATATATCTATATATTTAAATATCTACCTGTTTATAAATCTTACAACATTTCAAAAGCCCTATTATATTTTAAACTGTATATGTATGTATTTCAGTATATAAATAAAAATAAATAATTTACTTACTGTAATTTTATTATCGAAATTGAAAAACAATACCTCACTCGAACGTTGGCCTCTGCCCTACCCAGAACACGCGCGGCGCCCTCCACGATTCGACTGAAACCATTACAGCAGATCCCACCACCCATGCGCGCTTCCCCGGCATCTACCCAGACCCAACTCGCGCACGCTGCCTTCATCGCTACGCAACACAGCTCGCTCCTCCTCCCCTCAGATATTTCGCTTTGTCACCCGCAACAATCAGAATCATGGAAGCAACATCAAAATCGAGCACGAAATTTCCAAATCGCTGCCCTATCTCGAAACATCGCACGCGTCACTCGAACCTCCCCTTTAGTTGACAACACGCACTCCGCCAAAGCTCGGCGAAGTCAACGAGAACCGAGAGTGAGGGGAAACCATCAAGCCACCGTCGTGATTCGAATCGCCTGAGTGCTAAACCAAATCGCGAATCTTCCCCCCAGATGCGATGAAACCGAGCAAGGGCTTGAGTTCGAAACGAGTTTCCCCACTTCACTTGACTTTTTGATTGGCTTTAGTTCGGCCATTATTTATTTTCTTCGATCTTGGGAAGGAATTTGACTACTTAGTTTTGACCATTTTTTTTGTTTTATAAAATGAACCGTGATGATTTTTTTCTTTTACGAGAACGAGATTTGAAATAAGGGAAAAGGGATTTCGATAGATATAATCGTCTCCAGATATTTGTTTTGATCTTAGCTTCTGAGGGAAGACAAGGGTAGCGTGCTTGAAACGAGAAAGGGAGACAACTAGGTCGACGGAAATCAGATGCTAGGGTGGCTATTGATTTAACCTTTATATTTATAAAAAAATCTCGATTAAATTTTCTGCACATTTACTTATCGTACGCTCACACAACAACTCAAATGCTACGAAAATTGAAATTCGATAACAATAAAATATTACGGACCCAACGAAACTGGTTTCGTCGAATTCCGAGACTGTGCCTTGTAAGGCTATTTCTAAATTCAATTTAAATGATAAAATTTTAAAACTGAACAAACCAGTGTTAAATTAAATTTTAATACTTTTATTATTCTCAGCACTGTCAATGTAAATTTTATAAGCCTTTAAATTATTTTGAACAGGCTTAGAACTCCAGGTTTAACATTTTACCCAACTTCAAATTATTTAATTTAATAATTTAATCCTCAAATAAATTGTGATATTTGGATTTATGTTAAAAATTAAACTTTTAAATATTTAAAATCAATTAAATATACTGATTTAAAATGCTCAAAAATTCCGGGTCGTCACGATTTGCATCATATCTTATTTATAAGGTTAGATTTAGGGTAAGGGCCAATGAGATTTGAAAAGAGAGGCTACTATTAATTAGAAATAAATGAAATAAGGTTTCAGAAAATGAAGTTGGAAAATGAACGATAAAAATTAATGTAAACATGAACAAACTAGGTATTGAAATAAAGTAAATATGAACAGCCTTTTAAAAGTAGCAGGTATTAAAAAGATGTAAAAGAAAGAATTAAAAATATGAAAAGTAGTTCATGTTCGCAAAATCGAAAAACTTCAGGCAATGTAAATGGAAAGGAGTAATGAACAAATAAGGAAACAATGGAAAGAATTCGGCAATTATTAATTAGAAAGGGAATGATGGATCAGCTCTATACTGTAAACAAACCATTGGAATTCTAATTTCAAAAACAATTATTCACTTAACTAATTTTGTTAACCCCAAACAAACAAAAATTGACATCCATTAATTTAATCAATGCACAATAAATGAAAATAAATTATACATCATTAAGAACTTTTCATTTCTTTCTCTTTGTGATTAGATTTGGGAATTTAAAAAACATGTTAATATTTCGATTGAATGTTTTGTGGGAATGCATTAACATACATCAAAAATATGATAGCATAAATAAAATAATATAAACAGTTGTATAATATATATACTGTAACGACCCGGAATTTTGACAGCATATTTTAATGACAAGTTAATTTAATTTAAATTAAATATAAGCTTGTCAATGTTTAGAATGATGAGATCTTAATTATTTACTAGCATATATAAGTTTATAAAAGAAAGTTTGATTTGAAAATTTAAAATTAAATACTTCAAAACCATTTAAAACAAAATCTGACCTATTTAATAGAATCAAATCAAAGTCTTTATATTTCTGATATTAGATAAAATACATATGAATACAATTTTAGTTTTTAAAATGATAAGTTTTAAAATAAAAAAACATGAAATTATTTAACATAAATATGGAAGTTCGAAATTAGTATATAACACAATCATATATTATAAATGTAATTAAAGTAACATAAAAATACAAAATATAAATTATAATTTGAAATATATAAATACATGTATTTTTAGTCAAACAATGATCTTCAACATTCACATTATACAACACAACACCCTTAAATCAAATGTTAAAAACATCATTTGAACAAGTATGAAATTTCATATAAAATGTAACAAACAAAATAAATAAACAAAAATGTTAACAATAAAATCATATCAGGAAGTTTGTAAAACATATAATCTGTATATGCAAGTGAATGATGCAAGGAAACAAGACAGGTTATACGTAACAAGTAAAAACATTCAGGCCTAAGAAATCAGAGTGAACTTAAATATAAAACAAGTTTTTCAACTCAAAGATAATAGAATTTAAATTCTGTAAAACTTGCTAGCCGAAAATGATAAGTATTTTGTACAACACAAAGTAAGAAAACATAAATATCTTTGTACTAAGTAGCAACTGTCAGTAATAATTAATTTCTTGCTATCATGATTAATAACACAAGCATTTATTAGCATAACATATTGTTTAAATAAGTACACAGCCGAAATCCTGGTCATAATCTTCTTCTGCAGTGTATATTATCTTAACCAATAAAAAGAAAGAGTGACAATGCAAATAACAACTGGCCAGTTACAACCTGTTGCTTAATAGCTTCTATATAAATCTACCTATATATCATCAGTTTATATATACAAACGTAAACTTATAAAGTAAACCTGAGAAACATTGTTTTGGCTCTGCAAACAAAACTAGTTCAAGATAGGAAACAGAGAAGCAAAGAAAGAGTTTCACGGTAGATCAACTGCAGTCTTTTCAACATACCTTCTGTTCAACAGTTTTAAGTGAGTAAACAAAACTAATTTTCAACTTTTGTTTGCATATTTTTCTCACTGATATATGTTGATGAAGTTTAAAATATACTGTTCTGTATATGTTGTTTGCACTGGAAGTTTGCATAACTGTTATTGATCAGTACTACAAGTTGTGTATCAGTACTTCAAGTTTAAACAGATCTTATTCATATAACCATTTAAATTTTGTATTGAATAAATTCAAGTTGTTTATATGATAACAAAGCCTGTAAGTATGTTTGGAGTTTAACAGTAGGATATTAACCCTGTATTCAAACTACAGGTTTAAAAAAGAAAATCAAGCTTTAAAATTCAAATGTCAAAATTTGTAAATCCAATTGTATAATTAGTTTTCATAAACAAAATTATGATTTTACACATAAAAATTGTAATTTATAATCAAAGATTTGTTAAGCAGTTTTGCATTGAAGTTTTACTGCATATTTGTCAAATTTGGAAGATTAATGAAATTTTAATTCCTGGAATTTGGTATGAAGCAAGATTAAAGAGATATCAACCCTAGAAAAATAGTAATTTATTTTTCGAATGCATATGTTTTGAGTTTGAATCATAAATAGGGTTTAAGCCCATATGTTTTCAAAGCTTTGTAAAGAATTGATTTCGACTCCAATATGGAATCGAGTGAAGCGCGACTGTAGGTGGAGCTAGGTGGAGGTATGAGTGACGTCTTGGTGAATTTTCATCACCTCTGGTGATGTGGGGTGGCTGCACGCGTGATTTGTTCATCGGTGATGTTTTCGTATGTTGGAGCTACAGGTCGAATTCTTCATTTCGACTCGTAATTGGATTTTGGGCTTCGAATTCACTTAAGTGGATCGTTTATGGTGTGTGGGGAATGTAGAGGGTCGCCGCAGGCAAGGTGAGCCACCGTGCACGTGCACGGTGGCGAAGTGGGGTTCGAGGATCAGTGAGTGGTGGGGTTGCTCGAGACATGGGTGAGGATGCTTCGAGTAATTCCTGTGTTTTCTCCGAGTCGCGTGCGAGAGTGGTTTCAGATAAGCGTTTACAACTTAACTTTTAACATAAAAAAAAAGGAAGAAGAAGAGAAGAACTGGAGAGAAGAAGAAAAGGGAGGGGAGAGCAATGAGAGAGACGCGGGGAAACTCGTGTTTTTATCGAGTAAAGAGCGGTGTGTCTCGGTGCTTTCAGATGGTCATGTACTGAATTTTGTACAGGTTTATAACTAGTTCATAAATATTTATTAATTAAATTAAGCTAGTGTTTTAATTAAAGCTTGATTTAAGTAAATATATAAAGGAAGAAGATTGTCAGTAAATAGTTGGAATGTTGATTAAAATGTATACTTGAATTTTTAAATTAATAACTTTATGTTGAATTTGAAATAAAAATTTAATCCTAAGTTAAATCCATTAAAATCTCAAGAACATAAGCTTATCATTAAAAAGTTAATTAGTGAATGGAAGTTAACTTACGAGATTAATTAAAGATATTACACTTTAATTAAATTGATAAATAAAGTAATTTGTGATAATTAAATAATTAATTCATTTTAATAAGTAAGTTATTAATTATTAATTAATAATTAAGAATAAACTAATTAATTGGGTAATTGAGTAATAGTTAATGAATAGAAGTTAGTTAATTAATTAATTAATTAAAGGTTAGATAATTTATAAATTACTAATTAATGATTAACTAATTAATTAATTGATCATTAATCAGCTAATTAATCAGTAATTAATTAAACAGAATAAAATAGTTTATTCTTAAGCAAATAATTTAGTTAAGTAAAACCAAACTGTTTGATATGCATTGATAACTCTGTTTGGTTGACTGTGATATCTGTTGATGATATTTCTGTGATATGTTATGATATTATGGATATCTGTGATAACTGTGTAGGATTTATCTGATATATCTGTTACGCTTGATATTTAATTAAACTGTTAAGTTAAATAGACAACTTGGCCCTTAAAATGGCGTTTGGATCCGATGAGACCGGGATCGGAAGAATCAAATTTGATTCTCCGAAAACCACATCAATCCAATTTAAACGTTAGGTCGTGAATTCTAAAATGAAGATCGAGATGGTGTTTTCAGAATGCAAGGGTTATCGTCGTTGACTCTGAGGGTGATTCCAAAATGAGTGTGACGAGATAATGCCTTCGGTTTCGTTCGAACCCGGAATGAACTTGTATGGATTGAATGCTTTCAACACATCATCAGGCGGACGATGAGCATTCTAAGTGATATGTTCAATAAAGGTAATCGTAGCCTCAAGCCTCATCAACCGGGAATGGCTAAAATAGGGGATGTGCATCAAGGTTAGGTGGGTCATGCCCAAGCAGGACAAGATATTTCCCCTGTCTAGATGTCCCTTTTTATATTTCGGCTTAGTGGGCGGTTGCTAGCTACAACCGCGGGGTTTATGTTGTTCGGGACTGTTCAGTAAGGAATGGTTCCGGCCTTGTGTTGCAGGGGATGAAGGGAGTAATCCTCGGTACGGTGATCTAGGCCCCGTACTGTGACGGGCGGTACCCCAGTAGCCCTGCCATTGTTGGAAATCCATTTTCCCTACGAGACCCTACGGTTTTGATTTGTATTACCCACTTTTGTGGCTAGTAGCTGGAATTTAATAGATGTAACAATTTCTGCTATTTTCAATTTACTTGAAAACCCTAGACACTATTATAATATCACTGGATTTCCTATGAAATGTTTTGGTTAGCGTAAGGTAAAAACTTACCCGTATTTATTTGTGGGGAGTCTTACGTGATACCTTTATTTTCAAATGTTTTCAAAGTTAAACAACTTTAACCCGTTTACTCATACCAGACCCATGTATGACCCGGAGTTTATTTTTGTTTTTCATAAACTCTCGGGTACCCAAATTTTTACGGGTAGCCAAGGGATTCAGGTTAACTTTGACGAATTCTAGATGAGCAATGGAGCAGGAGGCTTCTACGTTGTAGATATAGATATAGTTCCGCTGTGTTGGTATCTCTGAGTCATATTGTTTGAGTTGTATTGTATTGAGTTGTATTAACTAGTCAGGAGTTTATAACTGTCTAGTGTGTGGTGTATGATCTGTATAACTCAGATTGATGTATTAAACTATGTAATATTTATGTGATATATTATATTTTGTTCCATTCCGCTGTGAGATTCTGATGTTATTGTTCTTTCTTCTCTATCTTTTCTATTTTCTCATCCCTTTCTTTCTTAATGATGATACGTCTTTCTGGTAGTAGAAAGGCGGGTCGTCACAGTTGGTATCAGAGCGTAAGTTGGTGATAATCTTGGCTCTGGTAGGAATTACTCATAAAATAGAGTCAGTAGAACTCTAAAATGAGTTTGAGTGTATTAATAGATATGAGCGCGTATTTGTTAGTGAATATAAAGTTGTTTTATATTGCGTTGATTGATTTATTGAGTGGTATATGAACCTTCGTCGGCACAGTCTCGAAAACTGTATCGAAGGGGTTTCTAAACACTTGAATAGAGCAATTCGACACAATATTGATTTTTAAAGTAGGGTAAATGAAATAATTTTACCCAAATTTATATTTTGATATAAAAGAAATATTTTTCTGAAATAACTATATATATACTTAGATGTTTGATTGTCAATAGTACAATCAAATAAAAATTTAAATTTGAGGGGTCTATAAACAAATAAAATTGTCTAAGTATGATCTTTAATACAAAAGGAATATAGCTAAAATTTGATTAAACAAGAATTAAAGTCCCGGAAATTTGAAAGTGTTTAAATGAATTTAAACAACGGATTTGGAAATTTAAAATCTTGGGAATGTTTGAAATGTTTTTTTTTCCAAAGATTTGAAGGAAAGAAAAATAATGGAATCTTGTTTTGGAAAATATTGTTGGTTATGATATTGTTTGGGGTTGTTGGGTATGCAAGTTATTTTAAAATTTTCAAAAGGAGAAAATTTGTTTTGGTGAAAATAAGTGTTTGAAAGTTGAAAATTTGAGTTGATATACCAAGTAGGTATGTATAGTCATCATTTCAAAATGGTTTTGGAAATGGAAACCGGGAAATTGAATTCTAAGAAATTCTATTTAAATAATGTGGAAGGTTTGAATAAATCAACTATTGAACTTATAAAGTAAAGTTGATATTAATAAGAAGAAATTGGGAATTTTGATCCCGGTATTAAAATTTAACTTAAGTAAATAAAATAAGAGATGTACCTGAGTTTAACCTGAGATAAGCTAAAAGGAATTGGAATGCAAAATGAACTTAGTTGGCTATAAAATTTGAAGGTAAAATGATTGTAAATGTGAGATGGAAATTTATACCTTAAGATGCTAAGTGTTATATATATATATTCTGGAATTGTGATTATAAGATGAAATAACCCAAATGAGTAATATAAACCTTAAGGTAAATAAATACGTTTTGAGCTCATATATTAAGAAATAAATTTAAAGGTTTGTAAGTAGCTAAATTTAACTGTAGTTGAGTTAGAATAAAATAGAATTTAAATGAATTCAGTCAAGTATAGATAATATTGAATGAAATAAAATTCTTATGTAAATAAGTAAATGTGAATCAAAGTAAGTATTGAATTGGAATTAAATAGAAATGGTGTATGTTGTTAATAAATTTAATTCAAGTATAAATTAAATAATTGATTATGAATAAATGGAATAATGAGTTGTTAATGTAAATTAAAATTTAAGAAAGGATAAAAGGATAAACTAATCAAAAAGATTAGTAAATAGTTGAGATTTGATTAAAGGAAAAATCAAATCAAAGATTTGAATGGAAATTGGTGTAATAGAATAAACCTAAGTTGTTGAGTGGAACAGTTTGAAGAAAATAAATGAAGTAAATAGTGAAATGATTATTTAAAATATTGGTTGTCAAGATTAATGAAATGGTTGGAATTAAACCTGTTGAAATAAAAGAAAATGCAACGAAAGGATTGTGAATAATTTAATTGAGATGGACTCAAGTGTAAATTGAGTTGAAATCAATTTAAGATTTGTTATAAAGCTTAAGTGATTATCTATTCACAATGATATTGTTAAATTGCCTAAGGAAATGGGTTGTTTGAAGTAAATAAGATTGAATAAAATTCTATGAATTATTGGAAGCAAAATAAGATGATTTTGAATATGAGTTTGTTTTTCTTAAATGGATTATATAAGCAAGTAAGTTGTAAATTCCTTTTAATTAAAAGGGAATGATTTGAGAATTGATTGAAATTAATTGTGTTGAGGATTGGAACCATACATATGTGCTTATGAAAAATATGTATTGGAGAATATGTCAAAGCTTTTCAGAATTTGAAAACTAAAAAAAAAAAAAATTTAGCAACAAAACAATTTCAAATTGAAAATTTAAAGTAAACTAATGAATGAAATTAATTTAAAATGATGATAGAAATCAGTTATGAATGAAAGATGGTCAATAAAATTTAATATTCAGAGTTGAAGAAAATTTGAATTCACATGGAAGTAGAAATTCAAATTGAAAATAAGTGAATATAAGAGGATATAAAGGCTATAGTGGTAGAGTAATAATATAAGGGAATATATAATGCTTATATCAAAACTTAAGAATTGGATGGTGAAACTCTTAAGTAAAATTTGATATTAAAAAAAAAAAAATTATTCCAAGTGAATAGAATCAAAATAATGTGAATAAAAGAAAATTGATATGGTTGATAATCAATGGATATAAATACGTAGGATGTACGTATATTATTTTATTCGCATAACGAACTGATCCAGATTCAAGCATAGAATTTCGAGATAGTTATATCGATCCGAGTTAGGATTTTTCACTCGATTTTCGACGACGAACCATGGATTTGGATTTTGATTGATGCTGGAAATTCTCTATCATAGTTGTGACTATGCAAGGAGAATGACAGTTTCTGATCAAGAAACCAGTTCTGAGTCCGCACTAGGAAGTCGGGTGGACGATACTAGTTCGGAAATGAAATTGTGTGATCGAGCGATCGGATTTGATATTGCGTACGAATGGTATATGTACATCGTACGGGCTTGATTGAATAGATATAGAAATTCTGTAAAGAGTCAATTAAATTTGGAAAGAGTTAATACTGTAACTTTTAAAATTGAATTGCTAGAATGGATGTCTGGAATTTATTGTATATTCCATATATCTCAGGAAATTTGTTCATGATTCATCATTGATTGTTAAACCAGTAATTCAGGAAATTTGAAGTTGAGTCGAATTGAATTGTGGTCAGGAATCCAGTTTGGATTATTGATCATCGAGAGACAAACTCTCGATAGTTTTAGGGAAACTTATCCGAACTTGTGTTCGGATAGCTAGTGTTGTTTGTTAGAATAGACTGTTTGTTTGTTGTTAATATATAAATGATATGTATGTTTGGATGATTAATATAAAAACTTTTGAATTAACTGTTGTTTAAATTTCGGGGACGAAATTCTTTTAAGGGGGGGGGGGGGGGGAATGTAACGACCCGGAATTTTGACAGCATATTTTAATGACAAGTTAATTTAATTTAAATTAAATATAAGCTTGTCAATGTTTAAAATGATGAGATCTTAATTATTTACTAGCATATATGAGTTTATGAAAGAAAGTTTGATTTGAAAATTTAAAATTAAATACTTCAAAACCATTTAAAACAAAATCTGACCTATTCAATAGAATCAAATCAAAGTCTTTATATTTCTGATATTAGATAAAATACATATGAATACAATTTTAGTTTTTAAAATGATAAGTTTTAAAATAAACAAACATGAAATTATTTAACATAAATATGGAAGTTCAAAATTAGTATATAACACAATCATATATTATAAATGTAATTAAAGTAACATAAAAATACAAAATATAAATGATAATTTGAAATATATAAATACATGTATTTTTAGCCAAACAATGATCTTCAACATTCACATTATACAACACAACACCCTTAAATCAAATGTTAAAAACATCATTTGAACAAGTATGAAATTTCATATAAAATGTAACAAACAAAATAAATAAACAAAAATGTTAACAATAAAATCATATCAGGAAGTTTGTAAAACATATAATCTGTATATGCAAGTGAATGATGCAAGGAAACAAGACAGGTTATACTTAACAAGTAAAAACATTCAGGCCTAAGAAGTCAGAGTGAACTTAAATATAAAACAAGTTTTTCAACTCAAAGATAATAGAATTTAAATTCTGTAAAACTTGCTAGCCGAAAATGATAAGTATTTTGTATAACACAAAGTAAGAAAACATAAATATCTTTGTACTAAGTAGCAACTGTCAGTAACAATTAATTTCTTGCTATCATGATTAATAACATAAGCATTTATTAGCATAACATATTGTTTAAACAAGTACACAGCCGAAATCCTGGTCATAATCTTCTTCTACAGTGTATATTATCTTAACCAATAAAAAGAAAGAGTGACAATGCAAATAATAACTGGCCAGTTACAACCTGTTGCTTAATAGCTTCTATATAAATCTACCTATATATCATCAGCTTATATATACAAACGTAAACTTATAAAGTAAACCTGAGAAACATTGTTTTGGCTCTGCAAACAAAACTAGTTCAAGATAGGAAACAGAGAAGCAAAGAAAGAGTTTCACGGTAGATCAACTGAGTCTTTTCAACATACCTTCTGTTCAACAGTTTTAAGTGAGTAAACAAAACTAATTTTCAACTTTAGTTTGCATATTTTTCTCACTGATATATGTTGATGAAGTTTAAAATATACTGTTCTGTATATGTTGTTTGCACTGGAAGTTTGCATAACTGTTATTGATCAGTACTACAAGTTGTGTATCAGTACTTCAAGTTGTGTATCAGTACTTCAAGTTTAAACAGATCTTATTCATATAACCATTTAAATTTTGTATTGAATAAATTCAAGTTGTTTATATGATAACAAAGCCTGTAAGTATGTTTGGAGTTTAACAGTAGGATATTAACCCTGTATTCAAACTACAGGTTTAAAAAAGAAAATCAAGCTTTAAAATTCAAGTGTCGAAATTTGTAAATCCAATTGTATAATTAGTTTTCATAAACAAAATTATGATTTTACACATAAAAATTGTAATTTATAATCAAAGATTTGTTGAGCAGTTTTGCATTGAAGTTTTACTGCATATTTGTCAAATTAGGAAGATTAATGAAATTTTAATTCCTGGAATTTGGTATGAAGCAAGATTAAAGAGATATCAACCCTAGAAAAATAGTAATTTATTTTTCGAATGCATATGTTTTGAGTTTGAATCATAAATAGGGTTTATGCCCATATGTTTTCAAAGCTCTGTAAAGAATTGATTTCGACTCCAATATGGAACCGAGTGAAGCGCGACTGTAGGTGGAGCTAGGTGGAGGTATGAGTGACGTCTTGGTGAATTTTCATCACCTCTGGTGATGTGGGGTGGCTGCACGCATGATTTGTTCATCGGTGATGTTTTCGTATGTTGGAGCTACAGGTCGAATTCTTCATTTCGACTCGTAATTGGATTTTGGGCTTCGAATTCACTTAAGTGGATCATTTGTGGTGTGTGGGGAATGTAGAGGGTCGCCGCAGGCAAGGTGAGCCACCGTGCACGTGCACGGTGGCGAAGTGGGGTTCGAGGATCAGTGAGTGGTGGGGTTGCTCGAGACATGGGTGAGGATGCTTCGAGTTATTCCTGTGTTTTCTCCGAGTCGCGTGCGAGAGTGGTTTCAGATAAGCGTTTACAACTTAACTTTTAACATAAAAAAAAAGGAAGAAGAAGAGAAGAACTGGAGAGGAGAAGAAAAGGGAGGGGAGAGAAACGAGAGAGACGCGGGGAAACTCGTGTTTTTCTCGAGTAAAGAGCGGTGTGTCTCGGTGCTTTCAGATGGTCATGTACTGAATTTTGTACAGGTTTATAACTAGTTCATAAATATTTGTTAATTAAATTAAGCTAGTGTTTTAATTAAAGCTTGATTTATGTAAATATATAAAGGAAGAAGATTGTCAGTAAATAGTTGGAATGTTGATTAAAATGTATACTTGAATTTTTAAATTAATAACTTTATGTTGAATTTGAAATAAAAATTTAATCCTAAGTTAAATCCATTAAAATATCAAGAACATAAGCTTATCATTAAAAAGTTAATTAGTGAATGGAAGTTAACTTACGAGATTAATTAAAGATATTACACTTTAATTAAATTGATAAATAAAGTAATTTGTGATAATTAAATAATTAATTCATTTTAATAAGTAAGTTATTAATTATTAATTATTAATTAATAATTAAGAATAAACTAATTAATTGGGTAATTGAGTAATAGTTAATGAATAGAAGTTAGTTAATTAATTAATTAATTAAAGGTTAGATAATTTATAAATTGCTAATTAATGATTAACTAATTAATTAATTGATCATTAATCAGCTAATTAATCAGTAATTAATTAAACAGAATAAAATAGTTTATTCTTAAGCAAATAATTTAGTTAAGTAAAACCAAACTGTTTGATATGCATTGATAACTCTGTTTGGTTGACTATGATATCTGTTGATGATATTTCTATGATATGTTATGATATTATGGATATCTGTGATAACTGGTAGGATTTATCTGATATATTTGTTATGCTTGATATTTAATTAAACTGTTAAGTTAAATAGACAACTTGGCCCTTAAAATGGCGTTTGGATCCGATGAGACCGGGATCGGAAGAATCAAATTTGATTCTCCGAAAACCACATCAATCCAATTTAAACGTTAGGTCGTGAATTCTAAAATGAAGATCGAGATGGTATTTTTAGAATGCAAGGGTTATCGTCGTTGACTCCGAGGGTGATTCCAAAATGAGTGTGACGAGATAATGCCTTCGGTTTCGTTCGAACCCGGAACGAACTTGTATGGATTGAATGCTTTCAACACATCGTCAGGCGGACGATGAGCATTCTAAGTGATATGTTCAATAAAGGTAATTGTAGCCTCAAGCCTCATCAACCGGGAATGGCTAAAACAGGGGATGTGCAGCAAGGTTAGGTGGGTCATGCCCAAGCAGGACAAGATATTTCCCCTGTCTAAATGTCCCTTTTTATATTTCGGCTTAGTGGGCGGTTGCTAGCTACAACCGCGGGGTTTATCTTGTTCGGGACTGTTCAGTAAGGAATGGTTCCGGCCTTGTGTTGCAGGGGATGAAGGGAGTAATCCTCGGTACGGTGATCTAGGCCCCGTACTGTGACGGGCGGTACCCCAGTAGCCCTGCCATTGTTGGAAATCCATTTTCCCTACGAGACCCTACGGTTTTGATTTGTATTACCCACTTTTGTGGCTAGTAGCTGGAATTTAATAGATGTAACAATTTCGGCTATTTTCTATTTACTTGAAAATCCTAGACACTATTATAATATCATTGGATTTCCTATGAAATGTTTTGGTTAGCATAAGGTAAAAACTTACCCGTATTTATTTGTGGGGAGTCTTACGTGATACCTTTATTTTCAAATGTTTTCAAAGTTAAACAACTTTAACCCGTTTACTCATACCAGACCCATGTCTGACCCGGAGTTTATTTTTGTTTTTCATAAACTCTCGGGTACCCAAATTTTTACGGGTAGCCAAGGGATTCAGGTTAGCTTTGACGAATTCTGGAGGAGCAATGGAGCAGGAGGATTCTACGTTGTAGATATAGATATAGTTCCGCTGTGTTGGTATCTCTGAGTCATATTGTTTGAGTTGTATTGTATTGAGTTGTATTGTATTGAGTTGTATTAACTAGTCAGGAGTTTATAACTGCCTAGTGTGTGGTGTATGATCTGTATAACTCAGATTGATGTATTAAACTATGTAATATTTATGTGATATATTATATTTTGTTCCATTCCGCTGTGAGATTCTGATGTTATTGTTCTTTCTTCTCTATCTTTTCTATTTTCTCATCCCTTTCTTTCTTAATGATGATACGTCTTTCTGGTAGTAGAAAGGCGGGTCGTCACAGTTGGTATCAGAGCATATGTTGGTGATAATCTTGGCTCTGGTAGGAATTACTCATAAAATAGAGTCAGTAGAACTCTAAAATGAGTTTGAGTGTATTAATAGATATGAGCGCGTATTTGTTAGTGAATATAAAGTTGTTTTATATTGCGTTGATTGATTTATTGAGTGGTATATGAACCTTCGTCGGCACAGTCTCGAAAACTGTATCGAAGGGGTTTCTAAACACTTGAATAGAGCAATTCGACACAACATTGATTTTTAAAGTAGGGTAAATGAAATAATTTTACCCAAATTTATATTTTGATATAAAAGAAATATTTTTCTGAAATAACTATATATATACTTAGATGTTTGATTGTCAATAATACAATCAAATAAAAATTTAAATTTGAGGGGTCTATAAACAAATAAAATTGTCTAAGTATGATCTTTAATACAAAAGGAATATAGCTAAAATTTGATTAAACAATAATTAAAGTCCCGGAAATTTGAAAGTGTTTAAATGAATTTAAACAAAGGATTTGGAAATTTAAAATATTGGGAATGTTTGAAATGTTTTTTTTCCAAAGATTTGAAGGAAAGAAAAATAATGGAATCTTGTTTTGGAAAATATTGTTGGTTATGATATTGTTTGGGGTTGTTGAGTATGCAAGTTATTTTAAAATTTTCAAAAGGAGAAAATTTGTTTTGGTGAAAATAAATGTTTGAAAGTTGAAAATTTGAGTTGATATACCAAGTAGGTATGTATAGTCATCATTTCAAAATGGTTTTGGAAATGGAAACCGGGAAATTGAATTCTAAGAAATTCTATTTAAATAATGTGGAAGGTTTGAATAAATCAACTATTGAACTTATAAAGTAAAGTTGATATTAATAAGAAGAAATTGGGAATTTTGATCCCGGTATTAAACTTTAACTTAAGTAAATAAAATAAGAGATATACCTGAGTTTAACCTGAGATAAGCTAAATGGAATTGGAATGCAAAATGAACTTAGTTGGCTTTAAAATTTGAAGGTAAAATGATTGTAAATGTGAGATGGAAATTTATACCTTAAGATGCTAAGTGTTATATATATATATATATATATATATATATATATATATATATATATTCTGGAATTGTGATTATAAGATGAAATAACCCAAATGAGTAATATAAACCTTAAGGTAAATAAATACGTTTTGAGCTCATATATTAAGAAATAAATTTAAAGGTTTGTAAGTAGCTAAATTTAACTGTAGTTGAGTTAGAATAAAATAGAATTTAAATGAATTCAGTCAAGTATAGATAATATTGAATGAAATAAAATTCTTATGTAAATAAGTAAATGTGAATCAAAGTAAGTATTGAATTGGAATTAAATAGAAATGGTGTAAGTTGTTAATAAATTTAATTCAAGTATAAATTAAATAATTGATTATGAATAAATGGAATAATGAGTTGTTAATGTAAATTAAAATTTAAGAAAGGATAAAAGGATAAACTAATCAAAAAGATCAGTAAATAGTTGAGATTTGATTAAAGGAAAAATCAAATCAAAGATATAAGTCAACAAAGAGTATTGGAAAATGTGTACCTTTCACCCGAATGTATTATTTTCCACTTACACCTAGACTGCATAGGTTATATGCATCTTATGCTATAGTAAAACATATGCTATGACACAATGAACGACAACGAGATGAAGGAGTTCTATGTCATCCTTCTGACGGTGAAGTTTGGAAATAGCAACGCCATAAATATTTTTTGTTGTTTTATAATGTTGGTGATATAATTTTATTTATTTGAGATATATTTTTCATAGCATGTGTGGTATTGATAAAATAACTGTATTTTATGTTGAGTTTGAGGGTTAGAAATACTATAAAAGTATCATAAAGTTGCTTCAGAAATGGCGTCGGAAAGGCGTCGTTATGGTATGAAAAAAAGGAAATTGTATTATAAATTTGGTGTCATCAAGACATCGGCAAAAACGTATAACATGGTGTCGGAAAGGTTGGGAAAGCGATGTCGCAAAAGCGTTGGAAAATGGCATTGAAAAGGTGTTGGAAAACCTCGATAGCCAGGCGTCGGTAAGACGCCGAAAATGCGTCGGAAAAAGATGTCAGAAAGGAATCGAAAAAAGACGGGGGAAAGTCGTTGGAAATATGGCATCAGAAAGGTGTCGAAAAACAATTTATGAATGGCGTCGGAAAAGCGTCGAAAAGCGCCCAATGCATGGCATCGGAAAGGCGTTGGATTTTTTTTTTCAATACTAGTTTTACCGATGCCAAAAAAGGCATCGAAAACAAGTTTACCGACGCCATTTTAGTGCTGAAAAATCAGTTTTCTATTGTAGTATAAATCACACCTGTCATAAATGTATATTTGAGGCTATATAGTTTATCTGTATAGTTACCCTGCCTCCTAAGTCCAATTATTAATATTCAGACACTTTTACATGAATCTGCTTTTTACTTCTTTAATATTTTGAATGTCATTTACTGCTTATTTCCAATTTAATAGATTAATTACTTCTTAACTCTTGGTTTTCAATTAGTATAATTAGGTATGTTTTACTATTCCTTTTTAACTAATCACCATACTTCTATGATGTTATTACTTTCCTAGTTCCATATTCCCTTATCTTGTTACTACTTTCATTGCTTACCGTTTGTTTGTTAAATTTGTTAGGACCTTAGGTATTGGTTTTAATGAAAACATATAGACATTATATAAAATATAAATACTAATGTTTTATGAAGTTATATATAGTCTATAGTGTTAAAACCCTATACTTTGATGTTTTAATCATGACAGCTATACAAGTATATATTGTATATACTAAGCACTTTTGAAGGAAATGATATTACTTATACAAAGAGATAAACATATCAAAATGAAGACAAAAATGACGGTACAAGATTTTATCTAGCATAGAGTCTGTATCTAGAGGTAAAAAGTTATTAAAATCTCTTCTATGAGGTATATATATGCATACGTTTTTCTAGAGAAAGAATTTTAAAGAACAACACAGAAAACATGGAATTCAGCCAGCTGAATGAACCAATTCACCCGGTTGAATTCTGTGTACGTGCATAATTTTTGAATATCATGAATATTAAGCCGGCTGAAAACTGGCTAAAATGCACCATGGCCTTGCTGCTTTCAAAATCATCGATTCAGTTGGCTCCCACACTCTATTCAGCTGTTTAAATCTACATAACAGCTAGTTTTCTAAAAAGGTGCATCTTCTACGAGAAGAGCAACAACTCTTAATTAAGAGTTGCAGTCACAACTCTTCACCGTTACTCGTCACGAATGATTGAAACCTTTAAACACTATGTAAAGAAAAGAATTTCAATGTTTTTATTAGCTATTCTATTCCTAATTCTCTATATCTTTGCTACTGAACTTAGGAGCCTTCAGTTCTAAATATATTTATATTTTGATCAGTTTTTTTATTCAAGAATATTTTCTTGCGATCAAATTTACTTCCTTTCTTTACAAACTACACTATATACCACAAAGAAAAGATTATAGAAAGGGTGTACATTATCGACTTATCAGTGCCATTCAAGAGCATACTTAGTTAAATACTTTTCTACTATTTGTAGTTAAAAGTCCCGTTGTAGAATCCTTAGGTGGTTAAAGTCCAATTCGGTTGTCTAAGCGGTTGAATTTCTATTCAATTGCTCAAGCGGTCGTAACACCTATTTCTTCAGATTACGAGAGTGTATCGGTTTAAATCCAGAAGATGTCTGGGACTGGACGTAGAATGAAAAGTTTGGACTAGTAAAAATCTCTGATGTTATTTACTTATTGTTATTTACTTTTTATTTTTATTCCACATAAGTTTATAATTTAGATAATTATTCATATTACTCATCCTTAGTCACTTTCGTTTGGTATCAAAGCAAGGCCATCATATAACCGTAACAAAGTTATTGATATTCAAGTAACATGGAAAATAATACAGCATCAAGTTTTGTTGAAGGTCAACCCACTGCATGACCACCACTATTTAATGGATTAAACTATAATTACTAGTTGATTAGGATGAGAATTTACATACAAGCAAATGGATATAACCCTTGGAATACCACTCAAAAAGAATATTTTGTACCCAACACTCCTTATGCATAGTGCTCAAATACACAAATTTAGATGCTATTGCAAATGCTAAAATTATGAATATGTTGTTTTGTTCGTTAGATAAAAATGAGTTTAATAGGGCTAGTGTGCGTACTTCAGCACATGAAATTTGGCGCACTCTTAAAGTTACTCATGAATGTACCAATAAGGTTAAAAAAAGCAAGATATCTACACTTAAGAATCAACTTCATAATTTTAGAATGAGGCAAGATAAAACCATAAATGAGATATATATTCCAGGTTTCAAGATATATGTCACTCACTTTTGGCATTAGGAGAAAAATATACTGACTTTGACATTGTTTCAAAAATTCTAAACTCTTTAACGGATGAGTAAGAATGAAAAGTCTTAGCGATTGAAGAAGCTAAAGACATTCCTACCATAAAACCAGAAGGGTTAATAGGAAATCTGTAATAACGCAAAATTTGAGCTATAATAATTATATAATCAATTAATTGAATAATAAAATAAGTTTGAGAAATTGTTAGAATTGAGTCACGAGAGTTGCAACATTGTGTCCGTGGTAATTTTCGGGTTAATTTCCGTATATATTTTGTCAAAATCCGAGCTAAAATGAAGAAGATACGAACTAAACAAGAGAACAGAAAGTAAAAGAAAAAAATGGGTCAGGTTGACCCAAACCAAGGCAAGGTCAAAACTAGGGTCGACCCCCAAGGTAGCTAGGTCGACCTATAGGTCGATTCCCACACATTCTAGGCCTACCCGCACTTAATTCTTGTGCGTTGTTTGGTTCAAAGACGTCATTTTTGTAACTTTTCTTTAATCCTATGCGTTCGTGCTTCCATCCGACGATTCCCAATGAGCCTATGATGTGGTTGCACCAGATTTAATCTTTAAATCAAATGGTCTGAGATCCCTAAGTGACACTATAAATAAGACCCTAGGCCTAGCTATTTTTCTCATTCAGATTTTCTCCTATTTGGGTTCATTGTCAGAGGTTGGACCCTAAATAGAAAATTTTTGTAAGGAGGAAACCTTTTTGATAAAAATATGCTACGCTCTAAAAGTGGATCAAGAAAGACCAAGGACTGGACCTAAGGACCACAAGTGAGTGTTTAGTAATTATTTTAGATTTTTAAGTAATTTAAAATAATAGGGTTCTCAATAGTTGTAGTTTTTCTACAATTTTGAGACAGTTTTTATATAAGTTATTTACAGTTAATTTTTAAAGTTCTTCTCGGTCTATTTTATTCAGCTATTTTAATGGGTTATTTACAATTAATTGTATTCTATTTGCATCCGTTTTAAATTAGAATTTAGCCTGAAAATGTTAGTTTCTTTTTATTTCTTTCTAGGCGAATAGTACATTAAAAAGAGAATAATTCGCAAATATGGATTAAATAGAAATAAACACTAAATTTACAGAAATTAGATGTAAAATAAGAAGAACTGTAATAAAAAGAAGATAGCCTAAAATAGGCAAATTTGAGACATATGCAAGCATGCTTATAACTAGTGGTTATAACTAAAAAGATAAAATAGAAGAGTAACAATTATAACGTAGGTTATAATTAAGCAAAAAGAACAATAATGGCTTATTTTAAATCTTACAATTAAGTTAATAAGCAAATATCGCAGAGATAACAAAAAATGATTATTTTAAGACTTAGATTAAGTTAATAAGAAAATATAGCAGAAATAACAGAAGAGGCTTATTTCAAAATTACACTAAGTTAATAAGAAAAGATAGAAGCAGGGCCCATACCAACAACATTCCCTTTCAGATTAGGACTGATGGTCTCACAATAGTTAGGTGAGGCTGGGCAGGAACCTTTTAGACTAGTACTGATGGTTTGTCAATAGTTTGGTGAGGTTGGGACACGCTTATGCTAACTAGGATAAATAAGGGGCCAATAGATAGAAGCTCAGATCGGGGGATTTGGGCAAGGGACGCAACTAGATTTTATTTGTTAGGACCCGTACCAACATCATTCCCTTTCAGACTAGGACTGTTGGTCTCACAAAACACTTAGGTGAGGATGGGCAGGATCCTTTCAAACTAGGACTGATGGTCTCACAACAGATTAGGTGTGGCCGGGCACGCTTATGCCGATTAGGGTAAGTAAGAGGTCACAAGAGGGGCGATAGTTAATATGTATCGACGATGATCTAGCGTGCGACATTGATTAGGGTAGATAAGTCGCTACTGCGTTCCAAGCACTTAACAGATGTCGTTTGCTATGGGACCCACAGGATGGGACTAGCTCACAGTGGCTCAATAGAGATAGAAGGCTAATCAATGGGTAGAATTTGGATTTCAGCCTAATTAAAATAGGATTAGGGTTTCAGCCTAATCAAAGAAGTAATCTAAGACAAGTGCAAACAATCACAATCAAAGTAAACATTTAAATTGTATTTCATTCCGGTTTTATCTTTCCTTTATTTCCTTTTATACTAGAACTGTTGCAAAGTCTATTATCTTTATACTCCTTAAAAATAATAGTGTTACTTTCACTCACCAGACTTATAATCTGACCCACTCCTCTATTTCCCCTTTTCCCCATAGGCTAGCAGAGGCAAGAATAGTAGATTCAGATTTCTTGGAGATTCTATTGCGGAGTTTTTCTTCAAGTATTCTTCTTCTTTTCAGTTTTCTTTTCATTTGGCTTTTGATTTACTGGTAGTTATGAGATGGATGATCATTTTTATTGTACTATGATTTTATGAGTGTATTTGGGACATGTGATGTTTTTCAACCTTATTTTATGAATAATGATAAGTATTTTAAATGTTTCCACTGTTATTATTTATTTGTCTTGTGAATCTTAGTCTCTGTATGCTTTAACTGTACCTATAACACACCTTATCCTTTAGTGTGTCCTTTTTGGGTATACTAAGATGTGTGGGGTGTTTCAAAATCTTATGTCATATGAAGTTAATTTACAGGCAAAACGAATTCAAGCTCAAGATAGAAAAACAATAGCATTCCAGGCCAAAAAAGAAGAATCCAACGATGATGAAGATGATATGGCGTTTATAGCTAAGGATTTCAGAAGGTTTCTAAAATTTAGAAAGAATGGAAAATTTGGGAATAACAGAAACAACAAACCATCATTCTTAACTCTTGAATGCTACAAATGCTACAAAAAGGGGCATATGAAGAAGGACTGTCCAGATCACAAGATAGATAGAAACAATTACAAAAGAGTGATAGATATAAGAAGAAACCAACTTTTTCGGTTACACAGGACGATTCAGATTCCTTTTCCTCATCAGACAGTGATAATGATTTAGAATAAGCCAACGTATGCTTTATGGTCACAAAGATGATGTAATTAATTTTGATGATTTAGCTGACATAAATTTTGAATTATTAGATAAACTAAGAAATCTTAAGAGAAAGTATAAACATTCACTAGAAAGGCTAAATATAAATGAAATCGAAGTTGATATGTTAAGAGATGAAAAGAAAATCGTAGAAGAAGAATTTGTTACTTCACATAATCTTGTTCTAATATTGCTTCTCAACTTAGTATGTTAAGTTTTTAAATCGAGACCAAAAAAAAGAAAAGAACGACACATTATTAATAGAAAAGCATGAGTTAAAATGAACTGTTAAAATACTAGGACTAGATATTTGTAGTCTTAAAACAAAGTTAGATAATATTATCAAAAATATTTCTAACGTTAATAACGGCAGAGAAAATCTTTCTAAGATTATAAAAAATTCACAATCCACTTCTAATAAAAAAGGATTAGGATATAACTAATTTACAAAAGTAAAAACTAGTCCTAAACAATATAACTCTCCATTTACAAATGTCAAAAAGAAAAACGACAGTCTTGAAAAACCTATTTTAAAATTTATTATTCAAAAGAAAACTACATATAATTCAAAATCTATTAAGGTTTGAGTTCCAAATACTAATAATCATTTGATTAGAAATAAGTATATAAAATCTTTTATGACTTCTGTTCATAGGAATAATTTTTTTTTTTATAAAGAGAATTCTAGCCTCATTAGTTTGGCTTCCATAGACCTAACACTTAGGACCCTAACAAAAGAAGTGGGTACCAACATCATTTCTATAATTTTTGCAGGTACCAAACAAGAAAAGAGGAAAATGGATATATGATAGTGGTTGCTCAAAACATATGATGGGAAATAAGGATACATTGACAAACATTATCTACTTAGATGACCTATCCAATTTGGAGATAATTCCAAAGGATATATCATCAGCAAAGGCGATGCGAGCAATGACGGACCATCTAACTTACAGCTTGTTCTATTAGTTAAGAATTAAAACATAATCTCTTAAGTTTAGTCAACTCTATGTTAAAGATTTCAAAATTACTTTTGAAAATGATAAATGTAATATTCGTGATAAAAATCAAAATTTAATTTTTGAAGGAAATCGTAAAAGAAATATATATGTTTTAAATATGAAAATTAATCATTACATAAATATATGTTTAATGGCCAAAGAAAATGATCCTTGGTCATGGCACAAGAGATTTTTTCACATAAATTTCAAAGCTACAAACAAATCATCTAAAATAATTAGCGAAAGGATTACCAAAAATGAATTATAATGTAAATAATATTTGTGATGCTTGACAATTTGGAAAACTAATGAAATCATCTTTTAAATCTAAGAAAATTATTTCTATGTTACAACCACTTGAACTATTACAATTGGATCCTTTTGTACCTACTCAAATTCAATCAATTAGTCATAATAAGTATGTACTTGTAATTGTTGATGATTTTCTAAGATATACATGAACAATGTTTTTGAAAAATAAAAGTGATACTGTAGAAAATTTTAAAATCGTTGCCGAAAGAATACTAAATTTCAAAAATATAAAACATTAGTGGTGACCATGGTGGTGAATTTGATAATGATTTATTTAAAAATTATTGTAACAAGAAAGGAATTTTTCATAAATTTTAATTTCTTAGAATCCACAAAAAAATAGAATTGTAGAAAGGAAAATAGAATACTACAAGAATGCGCTAGAACTTTACTTAGTGGTAGTAATTTGCCAAAATATTTTTGGGTAGAAGCTGTAGCAACTGCCTGCTATATTCTAAATCATGCCTATATTCATCCTTTAACTAAATAGACAACGTATGAGTTGTTTAATGGAAAGAAACATAATATCTCGTATTTAAAAAAGGTTCTAAATGTTTTTTATTCAATACAAAAGATCAACCTGGAAAATTCGATCCAAAATCCGATGAAGGAATATTTATTGGATATTCGAATTAAAGTAAAGCATACAGAATATACATTAAAAACAAAAATAATAGAAGAAACACTAAATATTCATTTTGCTGAAAATTCAAAAATTAAAAATAACGATGATGATGATGAAATAAATACAAAACAAAGTAATTCAGAAGCTGAAAATATTGGAAATTATATTGAAAATTTACCCATTGAAAATGAAGTACATTCACCATTAAGAGTTTAAGAAATCATCCTATCGAAAATATTATTGGAGAAATAAATACAAACGTAAGGATAAGAAGTCAATTAAATCAAATGGGACATGTTGCTTTTATTTTCTAATATTAAACCTAAAAATTTAAAAGAAGATTCAACTGATGACTATTGGATTTTAGATATGCAAGAAGAGCTAAAGCAATTTGAATGGAACGACATTTGGGACTTAGTTCCTACTCCTAGTGATCTAATAGTTATTAGTACAAAGTGGGGTTTTAAAAACAAAGTGATGAGCAAGGTAATATAACTCGTAATAAAGCTAGATTAGTCGCTCAAGGCTATAATCAAGAAAACAGAATAGACTACGAAGAAACATTTACTCCTGTCACTCGATTAGAAGTAATATGTATCTTGTTAGCCTTCTCTTGTTATCATAATTTCGAATTATATCAAATGGATGTAAAAACTGCTTTTTCAAATGGTTTTATAAAAGAAAATGTCTATGTAGAACAACTACCTTTGTTTACATGAATATATTCACATCATGTTTATAAACTAAAGAAAGCATTATACGGTTTAAAACAAGCACCACTTGCTTGGTATGATCGTCTCAAGAGCTATCTTATAAACTCAGGTTTTGAAATTGGAAAGGTAGAACGAACACTTTTTATTAAAAGGATAAGAAGGATATTTTAATAATTCAAGTTTATGTTGACGATGTTATTGTTGGCTCCACAAATGAAAATTTTGTAAAGAATTTTCTAACATGATGAAAAGTGAATTCGAGATGTCACATATGGGAGAACTCTCATGTTTTCTTGGATTAGAAATTAAACAATTAAGTAACGGTATTTTCTTAAACCAAGAGAAGCACTGTAATAATTTAATAAAACATTTTGGTATGAAAAGCACGTTTGCAAAACCAACTCTAATAAGCACTACAGTGCATCTCGATTGAGACGAAAATGGTAAAAGTATGGATCAAAAACTATAGTGGAGTATGATCAGTTCTATACTAATTTGACCACTAGTCGTCCCGATATCATGATGAGTATGTGTCTACGTGCACGATTTCAAGCAAACTCTAAAGAATCTCATTTGCGAATCGTGAAATGAATTTTTCGCTACTTAAGAAACATTAGAGACTACGGCCTCTTTTATCTGAAAGGATGTCCTTTCAAATTAGTATCATATAGTGATGCTGACTTTGGTGGATGTCCAACGGACCGAAAGAGTACGAGTGGTACATGCCACTTCATTGGACAATCTTTAGTATCGTGGTTTAGTAGAAGCAAAATTATGTCTCACTCTTGAAGTGTAAAGCGTAATATATCTCTGCTGCTTAGGCATGTGCACAAGTAATCTATATGCAACAAACTCTTTATATTTTGGTATAAATATTTCCAAATCAATGATTTATTGTGATAATACAAGTGCAATTAATACCAAAAAATCCGATAAATCATTTGTGAACTAAACATATTGATATCCGATGTGACAACCCATATTTTTGATAATTAAAACTATTAAATTAAATAAGATTTTTAAACTTAATATTGTGAGAAATCAAAACTTATGGTTTATTAATGAGAAAAATAATTAAAATACGATTCAATAATGTTGTTTAAATGTTATTGACAACTCTTTTAATGCAATTTCAATCAATTGAAATAATTGTAAAGTTAATTTGATTATAATTATAAATAAGGAATAAATTAAATATTGGATTCAACGTTGAAACTATCTTTTATTAATTGAAATAAGTTTATTGTGGAATACGAAATCAATTAATTAGTACATAAATTTATTATCTTTTGTTTGTAAACAATAGACTTAGAAATGCGTTTGAATTACTAATGTGTAATAATTGTTTTTATTATTATTTTATTATTTAATTCATTTGAAATTAATTTGGAAATCAGCAAAATTAATATTGCAATTAATACAGTAAAAGACGTTAACTGTTGTGCAATGAGAATAGTAGGATGGAAACATATGTTAAATTAATTCATCAAGTAATAATGATTTAATATAATAATTTAAATCTAAATAAAAGATTTGTTTGGAATTTAAACTATATTGAATGGATTTATTATAGTTGTAATTGAATGCTGAAATTAGTGTAATATTTAAATATTGGATGTAACATGAAAAATTTATTTTAATAGATTATAAATTTCTATGTAATCAGGAATGATAAAATTAACAAGTTTTAAATTTAAAAGCGATTAAATTACTTTAATAATAATTTATTTAATTAACGTGAAAATTAACCATTTTGGCCACTGTCTCGGGTTTTGACAAAACTGGTTTCATCGGATCCGTAACAGTGAATTAATGTAGAATTTCAAGTTTCATAGCGATCGGACTTATCGTTGGATTGTGCGAGCTCAAACGTGTAGAAATCAATTAAAAGACTTTAATGAATATAATTTAATTTTGAAAGCTAACTTCTATATACGATGGAATTGAGGTTTGAATCTAGTTCCATTGAGTTTAAAAATATCAGGAACTTATATTTCGATATATTGGATGACCTATTTTTGTTTCAGGGACGAAACGGGCTTTTTAGTCGTTGTTATCGATTCGACCAAATTCGATCTGCCCTTTTATTCTTATCCATCTCTGACGCAGCGGATATACCAGAAATGGATGAAACGGTGAAAACTTGAATCGATGAATTGTAAATACCGAAGGATAAATGCACAAATCCGTTGATCTCGCGAGATACCGGATTCTAGCTATCTTTAACACGTTGATCGCGCACGATACCGTGTTAGAAGATCTACGATTCTTCGACGTTGATCTCACGCACGAGATTCCGTGAATCGGCTTTAAATCCGTTGATTCGAGCGCACTCGAATAACCGAAAATGGAGAAAGGAGATAACACTCAACTTCTAATTTCAAAGAGGCATAAAGCACTCAAACAAAGTTTATTCAAAATCAATCTACTCGAATGATACAACTCACCCGCTATTTATAGGATTTACACACACAACCCACGACCTAACACAGGTCGTTAACGACCTAACCAATAGAGCACAATACACTACATATCACAACCGACCTAACTCACACGACCTAAGTCATTACAACACGACCTACGATCCAAGACGAATACAAGTTACAACATACAAACGACTTATCAATACATACAGTATTACGCGACTTAAAATCATAAATGACCTAGGCTTCAGCGACCTAAGGATATGGCACATCTTCAGTGGCATAACTTCATGCGACCTAGGGTTTAAGTGATGAGAGAATTAACTTCAAAGCGACCTTAAATCAGAGCGACTTAAGAAAGAACGGCATAAGACGCTAGGTCGTTAGCGACCTAAGAAAGCGGCGAACAACTTCATGTAACTTGGTAGGTCGTAGCTCGATAAGGTCGTAGCTCGTAGAGTTTGTATCTTCCTTCCTCTGCTTCTCCTTAGGTCGTAGGTCGCTAGGTCTTTCGCGAACTAAGATACCCAACTTTGCACAACACGCTACATCATCCTCCCCCAGTTGCAAAGAATTCGTCCTCGAATTCACACTTTCCTCTTCTTCGACGAGCTTATCCTCATGATACAGAATCAAATGTTTGACGTTGAAAACGTTGGCAGTATGGATATGATCCGGCAACCTTAACTGATAAGCATCATTGATATTCTTCAAGATTTCTACTGGACCAATCTTTCGGGATTTCAATTTGTTGTAAGTCCCAACTGGAAATCGATCTTTCGTCAATACTGCATAAACAAAATCACCCTCTTTGAAGTCCACACTCCTTCGCTTCTTATCTGCCAGTTGCTTATATTTCTCATTTGACTTAAGCAATCATTCATGAACAATTTTGTGGCACTCCTGCAACTCATTCACGAAATCACAAGCTCGTTTAACAACCCCTTTCTGAAGTGGCACTGTTGACAAATCCAACGGTCCCTTCGGAATTGCTGAATATACTACTTGAAATGGACTGAATCCAGTACTTCGATTCACTGCATGATTATGTGTGAATTCCGCCTGACACAATTTCACATCCCAGCTCTTCAAATTATCTTTCACAAGACATCTCAACAAGTTTCCCAAAGATCTATCCACCACTTCCGTTTGCCCATCTGTTTGCGGATGATATGCGCTACTAAAATTCAGCTTAGTGCCAACCATCTTCCACAAATTCAACCAAAAATGACTTAGAAATCGAGTATCTCGGTCAGAAACAATGGTCTCCGGTAGTCCATGTAGTCGATAAACTTCTTTAAAGAACAATTGAGCAACACGGACTGCATCAGCGGTCTTTTTACAAGCTATGAAATGTGTCATCTTCGAAAATCTATCCACCACAACATATATAGAATCGTTCCCTCGTTGAGTTCTTGGCAAACCCAAAACAAAATCCATGTTAACATCAACCCATGGTCTAGTAGGCACGGGTAATGGCATATACAATCCTGCATTCGTAGCTGTCCCTTTGAAAACTTGACATGTGACATCTCTCCACAAATCTTTCAACCTCTTTCCTCATGGAAGACCAAAAATAAGCTTGAGAAATCAACTGCAAAGTACGATCTCTTCCCACATGTCCTTCTTCATGCAATTCTTTCACAATCTTCATTCGCAAACTGTACTCTGGTATACACAACCGATTTCCCTTGAAGAGAAAACCATCCACCAACAGATACTCATCCGTCTTCCCTTTCTTGATTTCATCTACAATCTTTGCAAAGTAAGGATCTTCAACAAACAATTCTGGAAATACATCAAACCCCGTCACTTCAACTCTCAACGTAGTCAACAAATGATTCCTTCTACTCAATGCATCTGCCACACGGTTTGTAACTCCCGACTTATGCTTTACCACAAATGTAAATTGTTGCAAGTATGCGATCCACGAAGCATGCCTGGCTGCAACCTTATCCTGTCCCTACAAATGCTTCAATGCTTCATGATCAGTATACATAACAAATTCTTTATGGCACAAACAATATCTCCAATGTTTTATAGCTTGAACAATAGCATAGAATTCCACATCATAAGTATTGTATCTCATCTGTGCTCCAGAAAGCTTCTCACTGAAATAAGCAATTGGACATCTCCTCTGACTCAACACCCCTCCAATTCCAACTTTAGATGCATCAGTATGTAATTCAAATAACAACTGAAAATCCGGCAAAACTAGAACTGGCGCTGACGTCAAAAGTTCCTTGATTTGCTCAAAAGCAAATCCTGCTTCCTTCGACCATGAAAACTGCTTGTCCTTCATACAATCAGTAACACGCGCCATCACGCTACTGAAATGTGGAATAAACCTTCGGTAGAATGATGCTAAACCATGAAAACTTCTCACTTCAGTTATAGTCCTAGGCTATGGCCAATTTCTGATTGCTTCAACTTTACTTTGATCCACCTGGATACCTTCCTTGGACAATACATACCCTAAAAACAAAATACTTCGAGTCATGAACACGCACTTCTTTGTTGCCGCGTAAAATTGCTCCTGACGAAGTGTCATCAACACTTTCCGCAAATGCTGTAGATGTTCTTCTGTGCTTCCACTGTATATCAATATATCATCAAAGTATACCACCACGAACTTTTCAATAAACGGTCGAAAGATCTGATTCATCACTCGCATAAAAGTACTTGGTGCATTCGAAAGACCAAATGGCATGACCATCCATTCCTACAACCCTTCCCGCGTCTTGAATGCTGTCTTCCATTCATCCCCTGGTCGAATTCGAATCTGATGATACCCACTCTTCAGATCAATCTTTGAAAAGATAGCAGCCCCATTCAACTGATCTAACAAATCGTCCAATCTAGGCATCAGAAATCTGTACCTCACTGTAATCTTGTTCAGTGCTCGACTATCTGTACACATTCTCCAAGTTCCATCCTTCTTCGGCACTAACAAAGCTGGTACTGCACAAGCACTTAAACTTTCTTGTACGCGCCCTTGCTCAAGTAACTCCTCCACCTGCCTTCTCAACTCTTCGTGCTCCTTTGGACTCATTCTATAACGTGGTCTATGTGGTAACACAGCTCCCGGAACAAGATCTATCTGGTGTTGTATGTCTCTCAATGGTGGTAACCCTTTCAGCAATTCTTCAGGAAATACATCTTCAAACTCCTTCAACACTGGCTTAACTTCTTCAGGAATTTCAACTGTTTCACTACTCTCACGTCCAATCAAAAAAAATACTTCAGGCTCATCCTCCACTTCCTTAACAAATTCCTTCAAAGATAACAGGGTCTTTAGTTCTTCAATCTCCTCCAACTTGCTTTCACTCTGTTGTCGTTTTTTAGGAACCAAAGTGATTTTAGTTCCCTCGAACATGAAACTATAGCAGTTAGTACTCCCATCATGTTGCACAGCTCTATCGTATTGACATGGTCTCCCCAACAACAAATGACATACATCCATATCTACCACGTCACACCAAATTTCATCCTTATACTTCTTTCCAATGGAAAAAGTTACACAAGCTCTTCGACTAACTTTCACCTCCCCACCTTTCCTCAACCAAGCTAATTTGTAGGGTTTGGGATGCTTCTCTGTCTTCAATGCTAACTTCTTCACAGCTTCTGCAGAGATAATGTTATCACAGCTTCCTGCATCGATAACAAACTTGCAAACCCTTCCCAAAATAGTTCACGTTGACTGGAAAATATTACTCCTCAACCAGCTTGTCTCCTCTTCCTGTTTTGGTGTCAAGCAAGATTTCCTCATCATCAAATTACATCCTTCATCTCCCGATAATAAGTCTTCTTCCTCCTCAACTTGTGGTGAATTTGAACATTCTATTTCTGCATCCTCATCCTCAACCTCAGCAACCATCACTCGCTTCTTAGGCTTTGGACATTCATTGCTCTTGTGACCAAACTCTTGACAATTAAAACACTTGAAATTGTTGTTGACCTTGGCCTTAGCAACTTCATTGACAATCGGTTTACTAACAGCCTTGGAAACATTAGTATTGCTACTAGCCCCTTTCACTTGATTGTTGGAATTTGTAAACACACCACCTCCTCTTCTACCTTGCTTCTCCCATGCTAGAGCTTTTTGGTGTGCTTCAGCAACGGATCTTGGATCAAACATATTCACCATATCCTGAATCTGCATTCTCAATCCTCCAACAAATCTAGCTGTCAACTGTTCCTCTGTCTCCATGATATCGTTTCTAGCAATCAGTTGATAGAATTCATATGCATAATCATTTACCGACTTTGTCCCTTGTCTCAAATTCTGTAAGCGCTGATACATAAGAGACTGATAATTATAAGGTAAGAAAGTAGCCTTCATCAACTTCTTCATCTTCTCCCATGAAACAATCTTCGACTTTCCCATCCTTTCCCGTGTAAGTTTAGTTTGTTGCCACCATGCCATAGCTCTTCCCCTCAATCGAGTAGCAACCAACTTAACTCTACGATGCTCGGGTACTTCCTTAAAGTCAAAAATTTCTTCAACATTTGATAACTAATCCAAAAATCCTTCCGCTATCATTCCTCCTTTGAATTCTGGAATTTCTGTTTTCATCCCCGACTCCCATTTACGATCATCTTCTACATTCCGATATTGACTTCGTCCTTGGTCTCGACCTCGATAATGAACACTACCTCTGTCACCATCTTCATCATCATCAAATGTGCTTCGGTATCTATCTCGACCATCAACATCTCTATGATCACGCATATCTCTTCTACTATGCCTTTCAGCATCATGATATGGCTCGTCTCCAAACTCACGTGGAGTTCTTCTCTCTTCATTCCTGTACTCATGGTATTCTCTTCTCATTGAAACTGATGATTCTCTTCTATCTCGACAAGATTATGGTGACACCCTCCTCGCTTCCGCAACCAATAGCGAAACTCTGTTTCCTCCATGGTGCGAGATTGGTGACCTTATCCTTTGACTTTGATTCATATCATTCATCAGTTTCTCTAACTTCCCAATACCTTCATCAAACTTTTCATTGATTCATTGTTCCATTTGCTCAGCTTCTTGTCTTCGATACACATCTTCAATATTTTGAATCGATTAGCACGTCTCAGAGGCATTGTGAATCTTCAACAAATCCAAACACTCTAACTAGCACAACTTCTATACTTTCGACCTGCACTTACTCTCGGCTGTAATTGCTTTAACTCTCGGCCTTGATCTACACAAGTGATGCTCACCTCCACTTATAGCTCGGATCTAACTTCAACACTTCAAATCTTCTCCCAATAGGCTCGGCTTAGCTATGATTGGCTAAGTCTAGCTCTGATACCAAATTGACGCAACGGATATACCAAAAATGGATGAAACGGTGAAAAGTTGAATCGATGAATTGTAAATACCGAAGGATAAATGGACAAATCCGTTGATCTCGTGAGGCGATGGCATGATCTGATCAAAGCAAGAATGAACGTGGCAGCGGCGAACTAGACTGTAACGACCTGAAATTTTCGACCCTGAAAATTCGACACTAATACGTTCACTGTAGAAGTGCCGAGCAATCGAACGTCGAAAATTCCAGATTGTTAGGGAAAAGAAGAAAAAGAGGTGGAAGAAGAAACATGAAACAATAGCATAGAGTCTCACATTCACAGCGGAACAAAATGTAATATCAATAACAGTATTTACACAAAGAAAGCTATAATTGTCAATTTACAAACAATATATCAAAGTACAATCATTCACAAATAAACTGGGCAGTTGTAACAACTTGTCCCATACTACTATCAATACAAACTCAAATACACAGCAGAATATACTCCATACGTTCCTGCCATCCAGCTCGCCTTCTGAGCTCTAGAACGCCCTAACCTGAAAATTTGTAATACTCGGTCTGACCCGAGCATTACAATAAAGTAGCACCCGAGTTAGGCTGGAAACCAGCATGAGTAAACCCATATAACTTGAAATACTGAGTTGTAAACCATTTTTGAAAACCAAGGTAACTCGTATATTACTATGAGTTTTCTCTTGTTATAGTCAAACACTTATTCCACAAAGTAATATCTAAGTACCGTTACTTAGTTTCAATGGTCCAGTTTACTTAATTTATTACATTCTAGCCTATTTGATTCTATAATAAAATATATCAAGAATTATAGATTTACTAATCGAAGTGCTTTTGGATATCATTGATATCCTACCCCGATCTCTTCGAATTCAATGCCATCCTTTAAGCCAGGTTGTTTAAGGAAAACAATTCAGTTTAAATTCAGAATATCATACTCGCATAGTAATTCATCACAGATATCTAATTAAATAAATGAATCACATTTATTAACAGTTCAATCCAGGCATTTCACATCACAGAGCATTACAAATTATTAGACTAGAGATATTAATCAATCCAAGCATTCGATATAATTTAATCATTCATAAGCAAGATAACTTGGTCACACTATTCTAACTAATTTAATTAACACAACTAAATTAATTACTTTTAAATCCTGCTTAATTAACATTAGTTAATTACAAACCATTTATTTTTACTTTAATTATTTATTGACATTAATCAATTATCCTTTAATTACTTAAGACCTTAATTAATTAAAATTTAAACCATTTATCTTAATCATTACTTAATTACATTTAAGTTTATTTAATAACCTTTGGAATTAATTTATTATTAATAAATGAAATAACTTAAGACCTTTAAATTAATTAATAGTTGAAAGCATCTTACCTTCTTTAATTAACTACTTAATTATACTATTAAATTTTATTTTAATAAACTTAAGAATCAAATATAACAAGGACATATAATAAAATACTTTAAACTTAATTAATTCAAATAATTTATCTTAACCTTTAACTAACACAACGCTTAAATAAAACATTTATTATTTAAAAGAATTAGTTAAGAATTTTTTTTAAGTAAAACTTGATTTATTTTAAAATTTTAAAACCCGTTACTAAACTAATACCCATACCCGAGTCAAACCCGGTGCAAACCCACAATCAAACCCGAGCCAACTCCTCTTTTCCCCGAGATCTCTCTCTCTCTTCTGCTTTCGTACAAACCCGAAAGCAAACTCGAGTTCATACCCGAGCTTATCCCTCTTCTTCTTTCCTACAGCATCAACCCAAACACACAGATACACGTACACGTGCACAACGCATTGGAACCCCTCCGACCAACTACAACACCTCCGATCTGTCGCCGACGACACACCGACCAACCCTAACCACCCAGATTCGCAAAAGACTCACAAATCGAAATCGAGCGAAACGAAACCCAACAGAAACGAAAACCAATCACCCAAACACTTCGCACCACCTACACCGACCACCGGAGACCTCGCCGTCGCACCTGGAATCGTGCTGATTCTCGTCTCACCTTTTCCCCACCTCCGAGTCAACTCGACACCACCGTGCCTCCCAAATCTGCCGAGAACTTCCGTTGACCAAAACATGACCTAAAACCCTACTCTGGCATAGCCCCACCACCACGAAGGTCCTAAAATCAAACACCTATTTTTCCCATGACTACCGATCCACGGCCTTCCTCCAGCCATAACCCCACCGTCCACAACCCACGTAATCGTCGGAATTTGATCAAACACAGATTATCGTTCAACTTGCAATATCTCAATAAACACGAACTTAAAAATCTTGATGTCATTATCAAAATTCATTATTTTCGAAAACAAATCAAATTTTATAATCAAAACACGAAATTTAGACAATCGAATTTCTGACTTGAATCGATTTTCACAGTAATTTCTTGTTTTCGAAATAATTGCTTAATAAATTCACTGGAAAACATTTTCAAAAATAAGATATCATGTTTACAATCATAATTTCTTTAATCATCAATGCTTGAAAGTATTTGAGTGAAGAGGTAAGAATTTTGAAAGAGTTTGAGGTATGAAAATCAAGAACAGAGGCCAGAAGTTCTTTACACAGACATGCACACACAAATACACAACAAATCAAATATTTATATTAGGCAAACACATTTATACAACCATGCAAAACATGTCTGAATCATTTCTATGATTAATTTTTGCTTGCACATGTATTATAGATGCTTAAATTTTTAAAAGGTTTATGTTTGCTCACTTTTAAAATGTTGAACAGAGAATGATTTGAAAATCTAGAAACTGCAAGCTTGAATTGATCTTACTTTATATTGAGATGAATTTGAATCTACTTGAAGCTTTAGCTCAGTTGAAATTTGATAGAAGTTTTGATTTTTAGTTTTGGAAAATGAAAAGAAGAAAGGATTGAGAATTAAGTATACAGCCTGGTTCCTCATTTCATTATTATTTATATTTAGTTTTAAAAAAAAGAAATATTACCACTTGTATTTGCATGGCATACACAAGCTTACAAATGTCTAAATCCTTATGTTATATTTATTTATTTATGCTTTTATTATTATCATTTATTTATGTTTACGTTTTATATATATATACACATATATATCTATTTCATGTATAATTTTAAAAGAAAGTATATTAAACCTTTTATTAAATCCTATTTTAAGCTTAAAATATTATATTTTAAATTAATAAATATTTATCTTTAGTGTTTTAAAATATAGAATTTAACTAGCTTTCGAAAATTATTACATTGAATTCAATCAATGCTTCCTAATCACAATATATATATATATATATATATATATATATATATTAGTTAGAAATATCTTATGTGAATTTTTGATATTATATATATATCCACACTTTTACAAACTTTCTTATATTTTACCTCTCATGGCATATAGACACACACACACACTTATATGCTTGTATATGTATATGCTTAAAATTTTCAATATCATAAAATTTGCATATATCTATTTATATATTTATTAATTTATTATAAGATTTGTCATTTCCAAATATTTAAAATTCAACATTTATTATAGTTTCTAATCCATTATATATATCCAGATATTTTAATTATCAGAATTTTACTTGTTCAACTAAATAAAATCAGTATCTCAATAGTAAAAATCAGTTAATTATCCAATTATCAGATGTCCAAAAATACGGGTTATCACATAGACGTTGTCGAGGTAGCTGATAAGGCGTGGATAGGTTTGGGATTGAGCGTGTTAGGGTTGAGTTGAGAGAGGTAAATGATATTACATAATTGCACTTCCATTTTGTTTTTATTTTAAAATTTTAAATTTCAACGTTCTAATGCCTATAACTTTTTCATACGAGCTCGGATTTGGACGCGATTTCTTTGGTTGGGATCGTATCAAAATTCCAGACAATGTAAAACTGGTTTAGTTGGATTCCAAGACGGTTTAAATTTTGGGATTTATTTGGATTTTAAATAAACAATGAATCAAAAGTGAGTGATTAACCCACTCATAAATACTAAGCCTTCTTATGTTAGTTGAATTGAATATATGATGTGATAAGAATATTACTGGTTACTCTGTGCTAGTTTAATTTGACATTTTAATTGAAATTAAATTTTACTGAATTAAATTTCCATTTAAATTAATATTGAATTTAAATTGTTAGTTAGATATCTGATAATGATAACCAGTTAATTTTTGGTATTTATTGGCGGATTTGGATGTTGATTGTGATGGATGTTTATTTTTTGACATTTTTGATGACTGGATGTTATGTTTATTATATATGCT
The DNA here is from genome assembly GCA_030765085.1 of Allium cepa. Lineage (NCBI taxonomy): Eukaryota > Viridiplantae > Streptophyta > Magnoliopsida > Asparagales > Amaryllidaceae > Allium > Allium cepa. The sequence continues at coordinate 244,636,641 of CM060944.1, forward strand.
GTTATCATACTGCAAGTTCCCTTAGTTGGTTGTTAGGAAAATCACTATGGTTTGAAATGATACATTCTCGAATGATCTTATAGATTAGGAAAAATCGTTATGGTTAAAATTATACATACCCGAGCGATTTTATTGATTTGGGAATAATTAATTCGAGATACGGGTTGGAATGATATATAACCAGAAAATTTAACTATTTTGGATTGAAACGATACATACCCAATCACTTACCATGGGGTAGAAAATTATATACGGATGCCTTTGGTTGGTTTTAAATTATTTTCTAAATGGTAAAGAATGTTTGATTTATCAATTTGATTTAATGATTTTATTTAAAATTTATATTTGAAAAATAATTTATTTTATATGTTTTAAAAGCTTCAAATTATTAGTTAATATAAGTTTTAAAAACCTAAATTTTAAGATTTTAACTTATAATTTTGTTTAGTTTTAAAATATATAATTTAAATAATGTAATATAATACAAACACTTTAAAAATTCAATTTAACAAAATATTCAATATAGTTTGAAAAGATTTATTTAAAAATTTAATTTAAGAAAATAAATATAGACTTTTATAATAACCTTAATAGATAAAAGATTTTTGTAAAGGATTTTAGAATTTTGTAAAAGGTTATGCAAGGAATTTATAAAAGTTCTGTATGACATTTTAGAATGGATTTTATAAAAGGATTTTTACATAGATTTTTATAAAGGATTTTATAACGGTTTTATAAAGGAGTTTATAAAGGTTTAAAGTATTTTATAAATGGTTTTATAAAAGAACTTGTATTAAGGGATTTGGAAGCATTTTAAAGGAGTTTGCGTAGAAGTTTATGAAAAGCGAATGTGTTGTAAACTGTTTTGAAATTTATAAATAGCTTTATAAATGGTTCTAAAGCATATAAATAGTTTATAAATGGTTTAAGAGAGATTTATAAATTATTTTCGAAATTGGTTGAAAGAAAATCTTTCTCTTTATTTATTAATATATTTATACTTTTAGAATAAGTCTATGGATATCTTAATATAAAGGTATAAACTATTTGCTGGATTTTTAAAAATGTTTTATAAAATGACCACGGTGTGAAATAAGCACTTAGTTGTTAAAAAGACCGGGGTCAGAAATTGTCATACTCTCTACCAATTTGAAACCATTTTAACAACTATGCACATGGTGGAGAATCCAGAATGAAGGCGGATGGTTTGGGAAACGCTACTTGTATGAGGTAAGAATGCAGCCCTGACCCTTGGTCAACTTGATGCGACTAAAACAGGATCTATACCGGGCCAAGTGAGGTCACTCCTTCTATCAGACACGCTTCTTCGATGCCATATCTATTACTTTGTGATTGATTGTGGCCACCCTCGATTTGATTATGGGCGTGTGTTTCAAGGTGGGCGGTAGTAACTGCTATGCGTTACCACCAGTCCGGGTGTGCAAAATGGTAGAATCCTACCCTAGGCTTTGCCTCGCGTGCCTTGTCATATGCCTTATCGACCCCTCTACGATTTTGATTTGTGTCGTACCTATGGACTGCTCCCTGATAGCCTACCAGTTTCCGATGAAGTTCATAATACTGTATAGTCTATGATGCCTATAAAAATATGTTAAGGGGGATATGGGTAACGCCTTAACGCTATTTTAATACTTTACTTTACTAATTGATACTACATACATAATGTATTTTACTACATGTAGATAGTTTAACGGATCCTTAAGAGATGGAAAATCCTGAAACATCTCTTAAGTTATTACACGCACGTTATACACTGGATAGGAGATGTAAAATCTCGTAAACATCTTTGAAGCCATTACAATCATATTTACTTCTTGTTGATTTAACTTACATATGATCTATTAGTTTTGACTCGATTGTTTCGTCTTTGCAATACGCTCAGGTCAGCCTGAGCATTTCAGTGTTGAAAAATTTATTTCGGGAGGACGAAGATGGATTTTGGTATATTATATTATTAATATTTTTCGGCTGCATCAGTTTGGTATGTTGTTGATTGTACTCTGATTCTATTGTAAATTTATGTAATCAAATGTATATTAAAAACAACTTTATGAACTGTTTATTTGATTTTTATATTTTGTCATTCCGTTGCGAGATTCTGTATTTTGTTTTCCTTCTTTTCTCTTATTTTTTCTTATTTAACCCCATTGATAATCTACCCTTTTGAATGGTTTGAGTTAGACATGAGTGGTTTATTGTCGATTTAAACCGTCCAAAAAGATAGGTCGTTACATTCGATATCATTTTCTATGTGACAACATAGAAAAATATATTATTTCTCTCCAATTCATATCTTCAGAAAATCAAATTGTAGACATATTTATCAAACCATTAAATGAAAGTACTTTTATAAAACTAAGACATGAACTTGAAATTGTATCCCTACAAGAATTATAAATTTTTATGTTGAACGTCCATGATGTTATTCACAAATTTGTCTATATATTATGACGGTTTAATATTATTTTTCTACAATATTGTTGTACTTTGATTTGATCCAAAAAAACTCTTTCCCTATATAATTTTTATATATTTCTCCTATGAATATCTATTTCCTCTTTGTTGATGACAAAGGGGGAGATTAAACTTACGATTATATCAATAGGGAGAGTATACATTTTGGGGAGAACTACCTACAGATTGATTAAATTTAAAATTAAACTTACATAGTTATCATCAACAAAAAAGGGAAGAATATTAGAACCCTGTACTTGATGTTTTGATAGCGACAAGTATAAAGTATATATTTTATATACTAACCACTTTTGTAGAATTGATCACTTTACAAAGAGACAAAATATCGAAATGAAGACCAAAATGATGGTACAAAGTTGTTATCTGTCATAAAGTCCATGTCTAAAGGTAAAAAGTCGTTAAAATCTCTTCTACATAGTATACATGCACACATGTTTTTCTAGAAAAAGAATTTTAAATATCAACACAAAAAAACATGGAATTCAGCCGGCTGAATCAACTAGGTCAGCCGACTGAATTCTGTATACGTGCACAATTTTTGAATATCATGAATGTTCAGCTAGCTGAAAACTGGCCAAAATGCACTATGCCCGTATAGATTTCAGAATCATCGATTCAGCTAGCTGCCACTCTCTATTCACCCGTTTGAATCTGCATAACGACTTGTTTTCTTAAAAGGTGCATCTCCTTCGTGTAGAGTTACAATTGTTAATTAAGAGTTGCATTTACAACTCTTCACCATTACTCTTCATGAACGATTGCAAGCTTTAAACACTATATAAAGCAAAGAATTCCAATGTTTTTATTGGCTTTTCTATTCCTAATTATTTCTATCTTTGCCATTGAACTTACAATTCCTTCAATTCCAATTATCTTTATATTTCGATCACTTGTTCCAGGAATATTTTCTATTGATCAAATTTACTTCCTTTCTTCACAGACTACACTATATATCACAAAGAAGAAGATTGTAGGAAGGGTGTACATTATCGGCTTATTGGTGCTATTCAAGAGCATACTCGGTCAAATACTTTTCTACTATTTGTAGTTAAAAGTCCTATTGTAGAATCCTTAAGTGGTTGAAGTTCTATTCGATTGTCTAGGCGGTTGAAGTCCTGTTCGGTAGCTCAAGCAGTTGTAATACCTATTCCTCTGGGTTAAGAGAGGGCATCGGTTTAAATTCAAGAGTCTGGGACTGGATGTAGGACGGAAAGTTTGAACCAGTATAAAAATCTCTGGTGTTATTAACTTATCGTTATTGACCTTTTATTTTTATTCCGCATAAGTTTATAATTTAGATAATTATTCATATTACTCGATCCTTAGTCACTTTTATATAATGCAAGATTTTAGATAGGTGTTGATTAACAAGATTGTACAGTATTAACAGTAGATTCAAGATACTGATACATAGTTTCAAGAGTTAGAGAATAAAGACTCATGGGTATCGACGTGTTCAAGATTTCAAGATATTCCAAACAAGTTATAGAGTCGTAGAATTTATGTTAGAACCTTGATAACACTTTCCAGATCTCTTTCTCCTTCTCTAATTTTATTTTAAATTATTTTTCAAATTTACTGCTTTAAAATAATCTTTTCAAAATATTTCTCAAAATTATTTTGAATCTCTTATAATTATAAAGATATTATTTTGGTGTTTTTTAAATATATATATATTTATATATTGAATTTTTGTTTATGCTTTAATAAGTTGTAATTAAATTGATTTTATATATACATATATATTATTTACATTACATCAAAATTTTCAAAATTATTATATAAAGTTTGATTAAGTTTTATTATAATTGTATAAACTATGCTTAAATGATTTTACAAAGTATCAAACTATTTTACAAAAAAAATGAGTTTACAAAATAGTAATTTAAAGTATTTATAAATTTAAATAAGAGTATGTCGACATACTCTATGTATGTATGTCGACATAGTGGTCGATTTTTTCAAAATTTAATTCAAAAGAAGTGTCTTTTCGTCTTATCTCTTCATGAATAGGTATAACCATTTTTTCTCTATAAATACCAAACTTCCAAATAAACTTTCAATTAAATTTTCTTATTCATATCTCCTCCTTCCACTCTCTCATTTGCTAAACCAAAATATAACCAAACTCTGCCAAATTCAACCAGAATCAAATTCAATCATCAGTAGTTTGATTCTTCTTTATCTATCTCTGATGTCTCTCATCTCTCTCAGCCAGACCAAGCTCAAAGTGCTATGCAAGAGTTATAGGATCAATTGTAATCAAGATCGAAGATCTGAGTCTGTAAAGCTCTATCAAATAATACTGCTATACTTATAGGTGTGATTGTAGCCCGTAAAATCAATTGGGTGTGCTTAGTAGCCCGTAAATCCAGTAGGTATGCTTATGCCCAAAAACCAAGTGACTCTACCCGAAGGTCGAGATTCTGGAGGGTGTGTCTCGTAGACTTGAAACCAAGATTATATTTGCATTTACTATTTGAAAAGAGATCCATATAAGGAGTTGTGCAAGACTGGATGTAGAGTAACTTTGAACCAATATAAAATCCAGATGTGTTCTTTCCCTTTATTTTTTACTGTATTTACACACTTTGGTTATGTGATTGTTAATTACATCATTCCAAGTAGAATCTTAATGGATTTGAATTTTTTTCATATAATCCATTAAATACTATCCATCCCCCCTTTAGTGTTAATTTACCCTTAGGATCCCTATTTCAGCTGACATTTGGTATCAGAGCATTGGTTTTCAAAATATTCATAATCTAATTTTTTAAAAGTTTCAATGAAAATTTTTGATAATATTTTTAACACTATTTTCAGAAGGATAATTTGCAAAATCATCATAATGTTGTTTCATGAATTTGCATCTATTCATTATAAAACATCATGCGATCTTTTGAAAAAATATGAATTGCGGGATCAAATGTGTTACATAGCTTTTGATGAATAAACACCTGATATCAACCTATACAGATCAAAAAGGACAGATGAATATTGAATATTGGATGCTCAAGACACATAACTAGAAATCTAGAAATTTTAATAGATATAGTTTACAAAGATGGTGGATCAGTAAATTTTGAAGACAACTCTAAAGGATATGTGATTGATGTCGGCAATATCGATAATTCTAAAACTCCTACTATTTCTAGTGTTTTGTTAGTCGGGAATTTAAAGCATATTTGTCCAGTATTAGTCAATTGTGTGATAAGGGTTTTAAAATTAAATACCTAAAAGATAAATGTCACATTGAAGATAATGAGTCAAACATTATCTTGAAAGGTATTAGGAAACAAAACATATATATTAAGTATGAAAATATCAAATGATAATTTATGTCTTTTGGCTAAATCAAGTGATCCTTGAATTTGGCGTAAAAGATTTGGTAATTGAATTTCAAATTAATATAAAGTTCCTAAAAATGTTCTTGTTAGAGGTCTTAGCAATGAATTTTAAAGCTAATAATTAATGCGATGCATGTCAATTAGGAAAACTTAGAAAAAGTTCTTTTAAATTAAAAGATATGATTTTTATCTCTTAGCCCTTGAACATCTTCACTTAGATCTTTTCGGTCCTCCATAAATACAATCTATAAATCACAGTAGATATGTATTTGTAATCATAGATGATTATTCTACGTTTACCTGGGTGATTTTCCTAAAATTTAAAAGTGATTCTTTTGAAATGTTTAAAATCTTTGATGAACAAATTCAAAATCAAATGACTAGTAAAATTAAAACTATTTGGAGTGATCACAGTGGAGAATTTAAAAATGAAAATTTTGAGAATTTCTTTAATAAGAAAGGTTTAACTCATAATTTTCATTTTAAATATGAACACTATAACAAAACGTAGTGGTAGAACATAAAATAGGACAATTCAAGAGTGTGCTAGAACTAAACATATTGATATAAGACACCATTTTCTAATAGATAAGTAAACAAAAAATAATATTACTTGAATTTATAAATGTAGAAAATCAATTAGCTGATATATTAATAAAACCGTTGAATAAAATATCTTTTACAAAGAAGAGAGTTAGGAATTTGTTCTCTATCGGAAATATAAAATTAATGAAGTAAAAATTATAAAATATAAATAAAATAAAATAATCAAAATTATAACATATATGTCGATATATTCTATCCTCCTATGTTGACACGTAACGGTATTTTTTTTAAAATTTTCCTCTAAAATTCAAATTAGTGGTAATATAATAACCAAATTTCGAATTTCTTCTTCATTTCTCTATATTCTCTCTGTTTTAGACTTCTGAAACAAATAAATTATGGTCTCCTCTAATCACAGACATTCTAGAGAAGAGAATTCAATGTTTTTTCTTCCTTTCTCCAACCCAAGGCTCCTTGCAGAAGACTACTATGGCCAAAGTTATTAAATTGGAAGGTGAAATGAAGAATGTTTCGAGAATGTTGACTGAAATACAAGTTGTACATCTTTGTATGTCCAAAGAACAAGAGAAACAAAATAGAATTCTTCGCAATTTGCAAAATATCTATTGGATAATCCCAAAAATCCAATAGTTATTGAAGATGATTATGTAGAATATGCTAGTATATGATTTTTGTTTGATGATAATATATATATATATATATTCATTTAAATGTATTTGTTATGTACTGTTTTATTTTTCACATAATTAAATAAATATTTTTTGGATAAAATAAATAACACAGACTTCAAATAAATATTTTATTACAAATTCAAATAGTACAAGTTTGAGCTCTCACTAAATATATACATTTTTAATTACATTACAATTTCAATTACATCACAAATTTCAATTTATAATTTTGACCTCACTGCATATTCACACATCACTCGTATTTTTATCTTCAACTTTGTTCCAACCTATATCCAACATCTGAATTATCTGCAAAATAAACACTGACACAACAAAATTAAAAAATGAAATGTTTTGCAGTGTACAATAAAAGTGTGTGTTTGAAAATATAATTTGCCTCGTTATTTGGGTTGTTCGTCATCATTTGTTTTGAATTCATCTTACGTGACAGCTTGTAACATGCATAGTGTATCACTGTACATGTCAAAAGACCGTGCACACCAATATACCCTTGATAAAATTACGAGGACAGGTGAACACAAGGTCAAACCCAAGCCAAAGGATTGATTCAACTAAAGTGCATATGAGTCTTGACCAAATCAACCAAAAACAGATTCAACATGCATTCAGACAACAAGAACCAAACAAGACAAAAAATGTACGAAATCATCAACAACATATGGAACTAGATATGAAGCCATGAATACATAGTGCACCCGTTCAGTGAAATAACAACATAAACCAGATATATGCGTACAAAGAACATAATCATGATCTAGACCAGACTTCCAGTGAAACAAGTTGAATGAAATGGTTCATACGGATGAAGACTCATTTGTAACAACCAAGTTTATATGCAATAATGAGACAAACTCAAGACTGCAGCATGATCAACACACCAGAGGAAAGTGCACAAGACAAGTGTATCAAGACTTCAAGTTCAAAGCAAATGAATAGTACAGACTCAAAGAAACTTGAAGACCAATGTGAGCTAGCACTTCAACAGAGAATGCAACTCAAAGACATGAGTGTGGACCATACCGAAAAAGAACCACCAGACCATATGGAACAAGGCATCAAACTCCAAAATAAACAGAAGCAAAATGAACCAGTGCACATAAAAGCAGCACAATAAGTGTAGCCTCAACAGTATGCAAGAACAACTCACAATGAAATGCTTCAACAAAACATAACAACTAGCTCTCTAAATCAACGCAGTCAAATGTGATAATATGAACTCAGTGAAGAAATGAACAAGCAAGTGCAACCAGACCAGAATTCAAGTGTAGACCACAACGCACCAGTTAAGTATGCAACTAGAACAGAAACATGAAGGCATGCCCACAACAGCACACACATGAATACATGAAGACGTAAACAAGTGCAGACACACGTTGAATGAAGTAACACATCTTATATATATACATGCATGTTCACACACACCTACACACACACACATATATAGTGGTAAAACAACCAATAGAGAAGACTTCAAGTTCAATGTGCAGATGAGCATACATACATGAGTAAACATGGTAGTTCATAATTAAAATGACTCGAGGCAGTTTATAGAAAATCAAAAAAGAATAGTAGCAGGTTGAACCAGTATGAGCAGTGACGTCAATCAGGGTAAAACATAATGAACATGTCAGAGTTTATCTAAAATTCAAAAGCCACATTCGTTAACCAGCAAAAATGGAATCAACTATCAATATTAAATGTACCGAAGTAATATAAGGAAATCGACTCAAGGAAATTCAAACCAATGAGTACATGAACGAGTCAAGAAGCACTGTAGCCATGCAATTGTAAATCAACGCAACTGCTTAAATCACACGAAAAATATACGAACTAACGTTTGGGGATTTCACTCCCTATATAACCCAAGGATCATCATTGGCAAAAGATCATTCGAATTTGAGACAAAATCAAAGATCATACTTAGAACAATCACAAAAAATATATAGAACTCGAATCCGTCGAAGTCGAGAAAAAATCAAATCGAAAAGAAGAAAACCAATTCGAGTTCGACATTTGAATCCACCATGAGCAAAGAAAGCAGCAATCGATTGACGAAGCAATCCATAGCAAATGCGTACTTCAATCAATCAATTACAAGTGGCAATATTAAATTGAGCAAAACCCTAGTTTCCAGACGGAAGAAAGGCAAAAGGAACGGCCGCATATACAAAGAAATGGAGACGACCTAGTTTCTTTAATTGGGTTATAAAATTAAGCGGGCCAGTCATATTTACTTTGGGCTTAAAAGTTTTAAATAGGGTTTTGTTTAATCGTTTTATTTTATTTTGTAATTTTCTTTTAAAATTGTGAAACTCTAGTTGTGTAACTAGGTTACGAACTGCAGTGGTGTAGTTCGAGAATTCGCAACTCAGTGGTTGTGTTGTGGCAATGTTTTGAGCATAGAGTTTGGTTAGTCATTAGCGGGTGTCGCAAGTTTACATGTGTAAGCGTCTGACTACTTAATTTCTAGTAGAAACCTTGGAGGCAGCACATAGGCAGGGTTTTGTCGAAGCTGGGTAAATTTTTCTATGATCTCTACTGCTTTATTTTCTGCTACTGATTTTATTTCCTCATTAATTTTTATTACTATTAGTATCACCCTATTCACCCCCTTCTAGGGTGAAAACGATCTTACAAGTGGTATCAGAGCTAGGAACAAAAAGCAATTTTTGTTTTAAAATTTAATTTTTTAATGGCTTCTTTTAATAATGCTTTTACTGAAGGTCAGTCCATAGTTAGACCATCCATGTTCAATGGTGAATACGCATATTGGAAAAACAAAATGAATTTTTTTCTGAAATCCATAAATACTTGGAATATTGTTGAAACGGGATATAGGACACCAACAATTATAGTTGATAATCAAGAAATTGGAAAACCTATGGATCAATGGAAATTTTTAAAATTAAACTGCAAACTGCTGACACCAAGGCGATGAACTCTATTATTTGCTTACTAGACCAAACTGAATTTAATTGTTTTTCACATTGTTTAACTGCGTACAAAATCTGGCGCACACTTGAAGTAGTTCATGAAGGAACCTCCCAAATCAAAGAATCTCGTCTTGCCAAATTTAGTAAAGAATACAATGAAAAAGAAAATCAGTTCTTTTTAGGAGAAACAAATGACAGTGAAAGTGTGGAACCAAGCAAGCTGTGTTAGCAGGCTAAGGAATAACAAGAATGGTATCTAGATTCTGGCTGCTCTAGGCACATGATGAGCGACAAATCAAAGTTTCTTAGCCTAGAAAAGCACAAAGGTGGGAGAGTCACAATGGGCAACGACGATAAATGCAAAATTATCAGTAAAGGTAAAGTAGGTAATGGTACACATACCTTAAAGGATGTATTATATATTGAAAATCTACACCATAATCTGATCTCAATTAGCCAGTTATGTGGTAAGGGAATGAATGTTGTTTTTGATTCTGACTTGTGAAAAATTATTGACCAATCATCAAAAGAAACATTTTTTTCAAGTAAGAGGAAAGGTAATATATACTCTCTATCTTTGATGATCTCACTCTTTCAAAATGTTTGGTAGCTAAGGCATGGAAGTAAATTTATGGCATAGACGATTAGGGCATGTTAGCATGAATCTTTTAAACAAATTAAAAAGGAAAGATTTGGTAAGAGGTTTGCCATCACATGATTTCAAAACAGAAACTCTATGTATAGCATGTACTATGGAAAAACTTAAAAAATCATCGTTCCGGGCCATGGACACTGTAATTACTTCTAGTGTCCTTGAACTAGTTTATATGGATTTGATTGGACCTAACGATATTGCAAGTTTAGGTGATAAGAAATATTGTTTCGTATTGGTTGATGATTACTCTAGATACACATGGGTATACTTCTTAGCTAAAAAATCAGAAACTTTCTCTTACTTCACTAAATTCACAAAATTAGTTTAAAATGAAAAAGAAGTTTCTATTATTTCGCTAAGAAGTGATCAAGGTGGAGAATTTAAAAATTATGAATTTGAGAATTATTGTGATGAAAATGGATTTAAACGTGAATTCTCTACCTCACGTACTCCACAACAAAATGGAGTAGTTGAGAGAAAGAATCGAACCTTACAGAGTTGGCTAGATTTATGATAAATGAGTATGAACTACCCTTGTCCTTTTGGGAAGAGGCAGTAAATATAGCTTGTTATCTAATGAATAGAGTTATGATTAGGCCGATTCTTAAGAAAACACCATATGAACTATGGTTCAACAAAAAGCCAAATATTGCATATTTCAAAGCTTTTGGCTATCCATGTTTTATTCTTAATACAGGCGATCAACTGGAAAAATTTGAGCCAAAAGCTGATAAAGGCATATTTATGGGATACTCGTCCAAAAGTAAAGCTTATAGAGTATACAACAAAAGGACGAGAACAATCATAGAGTCAACTAATATGAAATTTGATGAAGGCATTGATGATCAAAACAAGGAAACAATCCAAAGCAATGTCGCAGAGGAGAACGAAAAGGACAAAAATGAAAATCCAAAAGAAACTACAACCACGAAGAAGTCCAAAGGAATATGGATCCAGAGAGATTGAAATTCAAAGCAGACCATCCTCCAGAATTGATAATAGGAAATCCTATCGCAGGTATTCAAACTCATTCCTCCTTTAGGAATTCATGTGATTTGTGTCTATACAGTGGATTTATTTCAGAAATAGAACCCAATGACATAGATACAACTTTTAGTGATGAAAATTGGTTTATGGCTATGCAAGAAGAGCTGAATCAATTTGAACGAAATGATGTTTGGACTTTAGCACCTAGACCCAATGATTATCCAGTTGTAGGAACAAAATGGATTTTTAAAAGTAAATTTGATGAATCTAGAAATGTGATTAGGAATAAAGCTAGGTTAGTCACTAAGGTTATAATCAAATTGAAGGAATTGATTTTGATGAAACTTTTGCAATAGTGGCTAGACTGGAATCATTAGGATATTGTTAGCTTTTGCTTGTTATAAAGGATTTAAAATAAGACAAATGGATGTTAAAAGTGATTTTCTTAATGGGATTTTGAAAGAAGATGTAATTATTGAACAAACAAAAGGTTTTGAAAATCATGAATACCCTAACCATGTATATAAACTTAAGAAATCACTATATGGATTAAAACAAGTCCCTATAGCTTGGTATGAATGTCTTAGCACGTATCTCCTTGAAAATGGGTACAAAAAGGGCATGTAGACACCATATTATTTCTACTGCATGAAACTGATGACCTTTTGATTGTTCGAATATATGTAGATGACATTATTTATGGTGCTATTAACAACTTGTTGTATGAGAAATTTGAAAAAGTCATGCAGGTGAAGTTTGTAATAAGCTTGGTAGGAGAGTTGAAATTCTTTTTAGGATTTCAAATCAAGCAAAGTGATAAAGGTACATTCATCTCTCAGACGAAATATATTAGAGAACTTGTCAACAAATTTGGATTGAAAGATACTAAACCTGCAAAATCCCCATGAGCCCAACTATTAAACTTGACAAAGATGAAAAAGGTAAGGTAGTTGATCAAAAGAAATATCGAGGTATGATTGGATCACTCCTTTATCTTACTGCTTCTAGACCTGACATTATGTTAGCTGTTTGTTTATGTACACGATTTCAATCAAATCCAAAAGAATCACATTTAAAAGCTGTAAAAAGGATTATAAGATATTTGTTGCATACTCCATGATTTGGTCTATAGTATCCAACTAGCGACAACTTTGAATTAAAAGGATATTCAGATGCAGATTACGCTGCTAGTCTGGTTGACAGAAAGAGTACTAGTGAAACGTGTTTTATGATGGGACATTCATTATTTGCATGGGCAAGTTGAATTTTTTTTTATTGCATTACCTACCACTAAGGCAGAGTATATTGCTCTTGGTGGTTGCTTTGCTCAAATTTTATGCATGATACAAACTTTGCAAGACTATGGTCTAAATTTTAAAAGAGTCCTACTAATGTGTGATAGCATAAATGCAATTAATCTCACAAATAATCCTGTATATCTCTCACGCACAAAACATATAGATGTTAGGCATCATTTTATTAGAGATCATATTTCTAAAGAAAATGTCTACATAAATTTCATTTTAACTGATTCTTAGTTGGCGGACATTTTTACAAAACCCCTTTTGGAAAATAGTTTTTGTCGACTTCGTCTTAGTTTAGGCATTTTAGAAATTTGATTTTATATTTTTGATTTTAAATGCCTATGTTAACTAATCTGACTCCCTACTGATTATCAAAAAGAAAATTAGTTACTGAAAATGTGACGAGTTTTGATCTTAATCATACATTATGACTTGAGAAAGTATATTTAGTAAATTTCTTTAAAAATCTAAACAAGATTTACAGTAGCTTTTGTTGGTAACAATTACATGACCATCTCTATTTCTATCATATTTTTAACAACCATCACTCACCAAAATCCAATAATAGTATGTCAAATTATAGTATTTTAAAACAAGAAATTATTCATTTTTTTAATTTAATTAGAAGTGAAAACATCCGAAGTATTCTCTCTCATTTAAAAGTCCTCACGGTTATGCATGGGTGAATTACTTGGAATCTTTGATTATGTACTTCCATGCTCATTTAAAAGTCCTCACGATTATGCATGTATGAAACATATCAAAATTGATTATTAAATAGGTAAGTTGATTCTAATCCCATTTAAAAGTCCTCATGGTTATGCGTGGTTAGTAGATACTTGAAATTCATTTTTTTAATAAAAAAATTGGGAATACTACTAATCTCATTTAAAAGTCCTAACGGTTATGCATGGTTAGTTAGTATTCAAATTTCTGTTATCAATCCACCACAAATAGACACGACTATATGGTTTTATATACTGACATCACCCTTATCACTCTAAAGTGGAATGTGCGCCTAACAGAGTATTTATGATTTGTGTTTGATTTTTTTATTGAAATTTAATATTTATACTAGATTAGGTATACATGGTGTATTAATGTCTATCACTTTATCTCTATTTTTATAACTCTATTACTCTTTTGTTGGTACCAAAAGTGGAAGAGAAAAGTTAAGATTCCGACAGATAAAGTTCAAATATTTTATTTTTTTAATTGCATATTCTCATCCAGGCTCATTTGCATGGTTTATTGTTTTTTATGTGAAAATTTCTTTTTATTTATTTTCATGCATATATGAAGAGGGAGCTTTGTTGTAGGGCGAGCACTCAAATAGGGGGAGCTAATAGAATTCATCAAAACCAAATACATTTAATAAAGTCAAAATCTTAATACATGTTTGTTATCATTAAAAGGAGGAGATTGTAGAATATGCTAGTAAATGATTTTTGTTTGATGGTAATAAACACACACACACATACATATATATATATATATATATATATATATATATATTCGTTTAAATGTATTTGTTATTATACTATTTTTTTCACATAACTAAATAAATATTTGTTGGATAAAATAAATAACACAGAATTCAAATTCAAACAAATATTTTATTACAAATTCAAATAGTACAGATTTTAGCTCTCACTACATATATACATTTTCAATTACATTACAATTTTAGTTACATCACAAATTTCAATTTACAATTTTGACCTCACTACATATTCACTCATCACTCGTATTTTTATCTTCAACTTTGTTCCAGTCTATATCCAACATCTGCATTATTTGCAAAATAAATAGTGACCCAATAAAATTGAAATAGAAATGTTTTGCAGTGTACAATAAAAATGTGTGCATGAAAATATAATTTGCCTCAGTTATTTGGGTTGTTCGCCATCACTTATTTTGAATTCATCTTACATGAATAGATTGAAACAAGCACAGTGTATCACTGTACATGTCATAAGGCCGTGCATATCGATATACACTTGATAAAATTGCAAGGACAGGTGAGCACAAGGTCAAATCCAAGCCAAAGGCTGGATTCAACTCAAGTGCATATGAGTCTCGACCAAATCAACCAAAACTAGATTCAACATACATTCAAACAATAAGAACCAAACAAGACAACAAATGTACAAAGTCATCAACAACATATGGAACCAGATGTGAAGCCATGAGTACATAGTGCACCAGTTCAATGAAATAACAACATGAACCAGATATATGCATACAAAGAACATAAACATGATCAAGACCAGACTTCCAATGAAACAAGTTTAATGAAATGGTCCATACGCATGAAAACTCATATGCAACAACCAAGTTTATACGCAATAATGAGGCAAACTCAAGTCTGCAGCATGATCAACACACCAGAGGAAAGTGCACAAGACAAGTGTGTCAAGACTTCAAGTTCAAAGCAAATGAACAGTACAGACTCAAAGAAACTTGAAGACCAATGCGAGCTAGCACTTCAATAGAGAATGCAACTCAAAGATATGAGTATCAACCACACCCAAAAAGAACCACCAGACCAAATGGAACAAGGCATCAGACTCTAAAATAAACAGGAGCAAAATGAACCAGTGCACATAAAGGCAGCAACACAAGTGTAGCCTCAACAGTATGCAAGAAAAACACACACATGAAATGCTTCAACAAAACATAACAACTAGCTCTCTAAATCAACACGGTCAAACATGATAGTATGAACTCAATGAAGAAATGAACGAGCAACCAGACCAGAATTCAAAATGTAGACCACAACACACCAATTAAGTATGCAACCGGAACAGAAACATGAAGGCATGCTCACATCAACACACACATGAATACATGAAAATGGAAACAAGTGCAAACACACATTGAATGAAGTAACACAGCATACATATATACATGCATGTTCGTACATATATACATGTGTGTGTATATATATATAGTGGTAAAACAATCAACAAAGAAGACTTCAAGTTCAATGTGCAGATGAGCATACCTACATGAGTAAACATGGCAGTTCATCTTAAAATGACCCGAGGCTGTTTACAGAAAATCAAATAAGAACAGAAGCAGGTTGAACCAATACGAGCAATGAAATTAATCAGGGCAAAACATAATGAACAAGTCGGAGTTTATCTAAAATTCAAAAGCCACATTCGTCTGCTAGCAAAAATGGAACTAATTATCAATATTCAAAGTGCCGAAGTAATAGGAGGAAACCGACTCAAAGAAATTCAAACCAATGAATACGTGAACGAGTCAAGAAGCACTGGAATCATGCGATCATAAATCAACGCAAGTGCTTAAATCACATGAAAAATATACGAACAGACAGTTAGGTATTTCAATCCTTATATAACCCAAAGATCATCATCAGCAAAAATCATTCGATTTCATGACAAAATCAGAGAGAATACTTAGAACAATCACGGAAAATATACCAAACTCAAATCTGTTGAAGTCAAACAAAAATCAAAATCGAAAAGAAGAAAATCACATACCAATTCGAGCTCAACATTTGAAGCCACCATGAGCAATCAAAGCAGTAATCGATTGATGAAGCAATGTAACGCAAACGTACACTTTAATTGATTAATTCCAAGTGGCATCATTAAATTGAACAAAACCCTAGTTTCCAGACAGAAGAAAGGCAAAAAGAACGGCCGCACATACAAAAAAGGGAGACGACCTAGATTCTTTAATTGAATTATAAAATTAAGTGGGCCGGTCATATTTACTATGGGCTTAAAAGTTTTTAATAGAGTTTTTTTTAATTACTTTTTTTATTTTGTATTTTTATTTTAAAATTTGCGAAACTCTAGTTTTGTAACTAGGTTACGAACTATAGTGGTGTAGTTTGAGAATTCGCAACTTAGTGTCTAAGTTGTGGTAGGGTTTTGAGCGTAGAGTTAGGTTAGTCATTAGCGGGTATCGCAAGCTTACGTGTGTAAGCATCTGACTACTTAATTTCTAGTAGAAACCTTGGGGGCAGCACGCAGGTAGGATTTTGCCGAAGCTGAGTAAATTCGTGTGTGATCTCTACTGCTTTATTTTTTCCTATTGAATTTATTTCTGCAGTAATTTTTATTATTATTAGTGTCATTTTATTCACCCTCCCTTTAGGGTGAAAACGATCCTACAGATTATACAAATTTTGCCATTCATAACCCCATTCAAGGCAGCGATGATGAGGAAGAATAGGAAGAACACATGGAGGATGACGAAGTCCAATGCGGTGGAGAAGTATGTTTCGATTGAGATGGAAATCTTGTCAAATAAAAGTGGAGCTTTTGCCTTCATTATCCTCATTGTCCTATTCACAAATCCCCGATCGTTAGGAAATCATGTTCGAATGGTACTTATCTTCGTTAATTTGATTATATGTAGTGTATATTTAATTCAATTTAACATTTGTTTTACCTACTTATATGTACATTTTAAGATGTGATTGGATTACGGTATGGTATTAAATGAATATATAGATTGGTTTGGTTACCATATCACTTATCATTTCTTATATATCATTCTTATCATTTTTCTATGAAAGTGGTTCTTTTATTGATGACTAAAACATAGTACACGCGTATAGTGCAACAAGCACAACAACACTACCTATACGATCACAATCGCCTACATCCATTTATACATCCCAATCCAGCCCGAAAAAAGGCAAAATAAAACAAATAAATATAAGAGCATAAAAAGTCACTCATGTTCTGATTCCAAGACTTAGCAGCACTCAACTGCCTTTTCTTAAATCGACTAAATAAATATTTCTATCTCAGCTATTTGTCAAGCTATAAATCTACCATCCATTATCTTTCTTCTTGTATTTGACATAGAGCACATTTCATATTACAAACTATAATATGTTAGTTTGTTCAAGAGTGAATGCATGTGTTTAAACCTAATTGTTTTCAGAAGTGAAAACTAATTCCACTCCAACTTTTCGAACTTATTCCAAGAGTCTCATCGACCATGGATATCAACGACAAAATATCTGCCACCACAAACCAAAACATCCACCCTTTCTACTCTGCTAATGCTATCGTCGACAATACACAATGCTGCAAATGTGAGACTTGGTTGAGTTCTATGTTTGGCATTAAATAGTAGATACGAGACAGATGTCATAATCACTAATTAGCAGTTGATTATCAAATCCTAAAATAAACTAACAACACCACATATCCTTGATTGGTAATGATTCGGTATTAACTCGTCTTCTTCAATTAAGTCTAGCTATGGAAGTCCAGAATTAACTCATACTTGAATAACTAAATTTGCTAGTTGACCTTTGATCTGGTATTAAAATAGCATGGATTCGCCAATAGTATGAAAACACAAAGTGATATTTAACTAAATCTGCATTTGGTTCTACATCCTAAACTAACTAATACTCACCAAATCATATACTCCAAAATAATTAGTAGGCACCAGAAATTCGTAGATGTTGTGCCTACTAGAAATCAAGCACGCCCGATATACATATCAATGAATCTTTATAGGCTGAAAAAAGCCAAAATCCTAAGTAGCCAAATCCAAATAAAAACCATAATCCATTGAGGACCTTACCCATGCGTGTGGGACAATATTTAAATTCTTATCATTATTTCCATTTCATGATTATATCATTTTAAATATCACTTATTGTTCTTACATAAATCATTCTCATCATCTCTATGTCATTAGTCTGTAATATTTTATTTGGAGGGAGCTAGAGTTAGAGTAAGAGATAGTGTTAAAGTTATAGTTTTAAGTGGTTATTTTTGTTGATTACAAAGGGGAGAAATATATAAAATCTTGGCATAGATTAAGGGGGAGTTTCGTAACCTAGGGGAAGTTATATTATATTTTATATACAGAGATGTCATCAGAAAAGGGAGATTGTTAGTACCTTAGGTATTGATTTTGATGATAACAACTATAAATGTTATATTAAATATAAATACTAATGTTCTATTAAATTATATATAGTATATAGTATAGGATATTAGATGGGTTTTGATTGAGAAGACCGCACAGTATCAATAGTAGATTAAAGATGCAGATATGGAGTTTTAAGAGTTGGAAAATGATGAACCATGAGTATAGAAGAGTGCAAGATTTCAATATATTCCAGATAAGTTATAGAGTCTTATAATTTATGTTAAAACCTTGATAGCACATTCCTAATCTCTTCCTCCCTCCCTAATTTTGTTTTAAATTGTTTGTCAATTATCCTGCTTTTGAAATAATATTTTCAAAAATATTTCTCAAATTGATTTTCAATCTCTTATACTTATAAAGATATTATTTAGTGTTTTTTAAGTTTATATATAAATTGAATTTTTGTTTAAACATTAATAATATGATTTTATATATGTATATATATATATATATTATTTTTATTATATTAAAATTTTCAAAATTATTATATGAATTTTTATTAGGTTTTATTATGATTAAAATATGTATAATCTATGCTTAAATGATTTTACAAAGTATCAAACTATTTTACAAAATAACAAGTTTTCGAAAAAATGTTTTAAAATATTTTTAAACTTTAAAAAGGGTATGTCAACATACTCTTTGTATGTATATCGACATAATGGCCGATTTTTTCAAAATTTAAATTTCAAAAGAAGTGTCCTTTTGTTGTATCTCTTCATGAATGGATATAACTATTGTTAATATATAAATACCAGTCTTCCAAACGACTTTTCAATTATAATTTTATTATACATCTCGCCTCCTTCAACTTCTCATTTTCTAAATCAAAATATACCCAAACTCTGCCAAAATTCAACCAGAATCAGATTCAATCATCACTAGTTTTAGTCTCCTTCATCTACTCTTTGATTCCTCTCATCTCTCTCACTCAAACCAAGATCAAAGTGCTATTTAAGAGTTATAGGATCAATTGTAATTAAGATCGAAGACCCGAGTCTGTAAAACTCAATCAAATCCTACTGCTACACTTGTGGGTGTGATTGTAACCCGTAAATTAGTAGACCGTAAATCTAGTGGGGATGCTTGTAGCCCAAAAATCAAGCGACTCTATCCAAAGGTCGGGATTCTAGAAGGTGTGTCTCGTAGCCTTGAAATCGAGATTATATTTTCATTTATTATTTGAAAATAAATCCATTTAACGAATTATATGGGACTAGATGCAAGGTAACTCCGAACCAATATAAAATCCATTAAACGCTATTCACCCCCTCTTCAGGGTTAATTTAGCCTTAAGATCCCTAATCCGCTGACTCACATTTGGTATCAGACCGTTGGCTTTCAAAGCATTCTTGTTTAATTTTTGAAAAAGTTTCAATGGAAATTTTTGATAATATTTTTGACACTATTTTCAAAATTATAATTTGCAAAATCATCATAATGTTGTTTCATAAATTTGCATCTATTCCTTATAAAAAATTCACGATCTTTTGAAAATGTATGAATCGCAGGAACAGATATGTTACATTGTTTTTAATGAACAGATACTTGATGATCAAACTCTGCAGATCAAAAAGGACAAATGGATATTGGATGCTCAAGGCACATGACTGGAATTTCTAAAATTTTGAAAGATATAGTTTACAAAGATGGTGGATCAGTAAATTTTGAAGACAGCTCTAAAGACATGTGATTGACATCGGTAATATCAGTAATTCTAAAACTCCTACTATTTCTAATGTTTTGTTCATTGGGAATTTAAGGCATAATCTGTTGAGTATTAGTCAATTGTGTAATAAGATTTCAAAATTAAGTTCATAAAAGATAAACGTCTTATTGAAGATAATGAGTCAAATATTATCTTTGGACGTATTACGAAACAAAACATCTATATATTAAGTATGAAAATCTCAAATGATAATTTGAATCTTTTGGTTGAATCAAGTGATTAGATTTGGCATAAAAGATTTGGTCATTTGAATTTCGTACTAATATCTAAAATTGCAAAATATGGTCTAATTAGAGGTCTTTCTAAAATAGATTTTAAAGCTAATAGTTTATGTGAAGCATATCAATTATGTAAACTTAGAAAAGGTTCTTTTAAATCAAAATATATGATTTCTACCTCTCAACCCCTTGAACTCCTTCACTTAGATCTTTTCGATCCCTCACAGATGCAATCTATACAGTAGATATGTATTTGTAATAGTTGATGATTATTGTAGGTTTACCTAGACGATTTTCCCAAAACCTAAAAGTGGTGCTTCTAAAATGTTTAAAATCTTTGTTAAACAAATTCAAAATCAAATGACTTGTAAATTATAAATATTTGGAGTGATTACGGTGGAGAATTCAAAAATGAAAATTTTGAGAACTTCTGTAATAACAAAGGTGTAATTGATAATTTTTCGTTTTCAAGAACACCACAATAAAATGGATTGGTAAATAGTAAAAAAAAGGGTGATACAAGAGTGTGCTAGAACTAAACATATTGATATAAGATACCATTTTCTAATAGATAATGTAAACAAAGAAATAATATCACTTGAATTTATAAACATAGAAAATCAAATAGCTAATATATTAACAAAACCATTGAAACAAACATCTTTTACTAAGTTAAGAAGGGACTTAAGAATTTGTTCTCTATCGGAAATATAAAAATAATGAAGTAAAATTTATAAAATATAAACAGAAACAAAATAATCAAAATAATAACATATATGTCGATTTATTCTGTCCTTCTATGTTAACATGTAACAATAATTTTCGTTTTTTAAATTTTCCTCTGAAATTCAAATTGGTGGTTATATAATAACCAAATTTCAACTTTTCTTCTTTATTTATCTGTATTCTCTCTGTTTTAGACTTCTGAAACAAATAAACCATGGCCTCCTCTAATCGTAAACGTTCTAGAGAAGAGAATTCATCGTTTTCCTTCCCTCCTCCAACCCAAGGCCCCTTCTAGAACACTGCTATGGCCAAAGTTATTAAATTAGAAGGAGAAAGGAAGAATGTTCTGGGGATGTTGATTGAAATACAAGTTGTATAACTTTGTATGTCCAAAAAACAAGAGAAGCAAAGTAGAATTCTTCGCAATTTGCAGAATATCTATTAGATAATCCTACAAATCCAATAGTTATTTAAGATAATTTTACAAATTTGGCCATTTATAACCCTATTAAAGGTAGCAATAATGAGGAAGAAAAGGAAGAACACATGGAGGAAGATGGCGAAGTCCGATGCAGCGGAAAAGTATGTTTCGATCCAGATGGAAATTTATCGAACAAAAGGGGAACTTTTGCCTTCATTATCCTCATTGTCCTATTTACAAATCCCTGATCATTAGGAAATCATGTTCGAATGGTATTTGTCTTCGTTAATTTGATTGTGTGGTGTGTGTATTTAATTTAATTTAACATTTGTTTTACTTAATTATATGTACATTTTAAGATGTGATAGGATTATGGTGTGGTATTGAATGAATATTGTAACGACCCATATTTTTAGCTATTTTAAATTATTAAATTTAAGTTAATTATTGGATAAATATGGGTAGAAATAAAAATTTAATGATTTATTAATACCGATTTATTGGATAATTAAATTGTTTAAATTTAATATTGGAAATTATTTGGATAATTAAATTCTAGATTCATTGCGTATGAAAATGATATCAGAAATTTATTTAAATTTTATTTAAATAATAATGAAGATCGTTTACTTTTAAAATTGAATTCAAGGGTGAACAAATAGAAATTGAAAATTTTATATTTTTAATTGATGAGTAAAAATAGCCATTTTGGCCACTATCATGGATTTTGATGAAACATCTTCATCGGATCCGTAATAATTAATTATTGTAGTTATTAATACAGATTTATTGGATAATTAAATTGTTTAAATTTAATACTGGAAATTATTTGGATAATTGAATTCTGGATTTATTGCGAGTGAAAATGATATTGGAAATTTATTTAAGTTTTATTTAAAAAAGAATGAAGATCTTTTACTTTTAAAATTGAATTCAAGGGTGAATAAATAGAAATTGGAAATTTTATATTTTTAATTGATGAGTAAAAATAGCCATTTTGGCCACTATCATGGATTTCGACGAAACCAGTTTTATCAGATCCGTAATTACGATCCGTAATTTCGCTACTTTAAAAATGAGAGATTTTGTTTGTTTTAAATTCAAAACGTATAAATTTGAATTTTAGAACAAATCAACAAAAGTTAAGTTTTGTAAAAAATATATAAATGCGTAAATAAATTGGTTTAAATATTTATTTAAAAAGATAAATCTTATTGAAAACGTTTAATAAAGATAATAAAAGTATAAAATATTTAAAAGTATGTTAATAATCGTTTTACAAAAATATCCAAATTTTGTCGTATTTTGTCCGTTTTACATACGCTGTAAATTTAAGATTTTGATATTATTTATACATGATTTTAAAATATAAAGAGACATGTTTTAATTTATTTGAAGAGGAAAAATGTTCATTTTTAAATTTGGTTTACATAAATAAATAGTTTAACTAAAACGTCAAAATGTGACCGCAAAACATTTTGTCGAAAATCAACGTTTTGTCGATTAAAAGTTATCGCAATGACGTCGCACATTTATTTTGTTATATAGGAATATATATTCAAATAGTATAGATATTAATTAATTCACTAATCAAGTTTACTTTTACTAAACATACTGAAAAATTCTAGAATATAATTAACAAAAAGCAAGCACAAAAAGACAAACATATCATTTCAAAGCAAAAAGTAGACATCAAACCAAACATAATTATTATATTATGTACTTAATACTTAAGTGAAAATGACATAAAATAATGATTTGAAATGTGATGTTATGTGTTGAAAAAATAAAGTTGCTTAAAAAGTAAGTAAAGGGTATTTTGGTCTTTTTACAAAATATTGTTTTAATCCGAAACTTTTTCTATAAATAAGCATCTACTTTCTCACTTTTTCACTTCTTCTTCCTTTTTCAAACTTTTCTCCACTTCTTTAATGGCTGCTTCTTCTCTCATTTCCTTACTAACTTTTTCAAAACCATATCAAACAAAGTCAAAACACCATCAAATTTTGCCAAAGACAGAATATCGCCAAAACATGGTTTAACACCTAAGATTGAAGAAATGATGGAGGAATGGGAGGATCAAGGTGTGGCCGAACCTATGGAAGAGGGAAAGACTTATGGTCGAGAGCAAGTGGAAGTAAAGTGATGACCGAGCACTAAAAAGTGAGATGAAATTGTTTAAGTAATGATTTGGTGAAGATAAGAGGATTTAGTGAAGTATTGGATTAAACGAATGTTGGTAGGAAGTTAAACGATTAGGTTAAAGGTGAGTACTCAAGTCTTAATTTTATTTAAATAAAATTTAAGTTGATAATATACATGTTAAATTAGAAATTAATATGTTGATTATTGGTTGATATTGAATGATAACTTGGTTGATATTATGGCTGATTATATGTTTGTGATATGGACGATAACTTAGTTTGATAAATGATAAGAAATGTCTAGTAAGCATAGTTAATTAAATGAGATAAATACAAATATGTGTATGAAAGTTATTTGGCCTCTTAATGATTTTAAATGATCTAAAAAGGTTAGAAATGATATTATGATAATATAATATTATAAAGTGAGATGAAATGAAAAAAATGAATTTGAAAAGATGAAAATATTTTTTAAATAAGTTAAAATAGTCTAAATATGGTTTAAAACATATTTGAAGTGTATCGGACAAGTTTCCAAGCAATTCACAAAGTAGGTCAAAATAGAGCTCGTCGTGTAGTGATAGTTCGTAAATTTCGACGCGTAACTTCAAACTAATGTAGAGAATTATTTATAAGTCGGATTTCTTCGAAATAAAAATTCTTTGGACCACAATGATAATAGTTTTCAAAGGAAGAAAGAAAATCAAACTTTCATCAAGTGGATTTTGAAATATATCTAAAACAATTTTTTAAAAACATCGCAGTTTTGCAGTTTGGAATCCAAAAAGCGATTTCTTTATAAATGATATTTTTAAATGATTAAAAATATGAAATAAATTTGATAGATATATTGAAATGGTTTAAAAGAGATTTGAAATTGGAAATATGAATTTTAAAATATTAAAAAATTGTTTAAATCAAATAAGCTTATATAGCACTTGTCGTAGCACTTTTATGCTGCGAATTCTATAACATTTTGAATATGAGTTTAAACTTAAAAATTATTTCCTAAATAAATTATGAATGTTTTTAAAAGAATAATTAAGTAATTTAGAGATGGTTTAGAAGTTTTAATAAGAGTTTTAATAAATGGTTAAGAGAAATTGATTGTAGCACTTAGGTAAAAAAGTGAAGAATATTGAATGTAATAAAAAACTGAGTATGCGAAAACGACTATTACATTTGTCCCACCTATGAGATCTGAGAAGATAAAATAAGGTGTTTAAAGGTTAGGAATGGAGCAACCAGTGCTTTGAACTTGCTTGGCCTATATTTTCTCTTCTTAGGAAAGGGGTGGAATAGATCGAAAGGAAAGCCGGATGGTCTAAAAGACCATATTTACGTTTTTCCAAGATAAAAGAAAAGAAACAAATTCTTTGAATGTTAATTAACCACTTTAACATCTTTTTATTTAATGATTGGTATAAAGGAACCGGGATCGGATTTGGACGATTCCTATCCGAAAAACCGGGATCGGATTTGGGTGATTCCTATCCGAAAACCCCTTCAAACTAATTTTCAAAATAAAACATACTAAAGACAAAGATAATTGAAAACAAAGATCTTCATGATGTAGGATTACTTGCCATTGTCCCTGAAGGTGAAATTTACCATATCTAACGTGGCAGTAGTGCTCTGTTATGAAAATATTCGATTTGCAAGGATACGATTTGAAATTAAGAAAGAAATCTTTGATTAAGATTTAATAAATGATTTGGGAATATTTTTACCAAATTAAAATTTATAATTTATATATAAGAAATTTTTGATTAAGATTTAATGAATGATTTGGAAAGGTTTTCCTAAGTAAAAGAGAAAATGATTTGGAATTATTCCAAGATTTAAAGAAGTATAAATAAACCAAATGATTTGATAAACGAGGCTTAATGATTCCATATACATTCGAAAAGAAAATGGAATCAATTGAAGAGGATATATCTAAGAAATATATTTGATTTAAATAGAAGACGAAGTAATTGATTCATGATTGATATCCACATATGAATTTAAAATCTTTTAAAGCGATGGTTGGCTTCAGAGGAACTATGGTCGGGGTTTGGATGATTCCTATCCGAAAACCACTTCGAACCAATTTACATGTTCGAAGAATGAAGATGTTTGAAGATGGAGATACTGAGACGAATAATAACGAAGGACTACTTGTTGATTAATTGGGGATAAACTCCCGATTCACTAAATTGTAGCAGTAGTCTCTTTGTTATGAAAAACCTCAAAACCACAAGGGCTTCTCGCCTAATAATGGCTGAGGAAAGTTCCTTCGGTTTTGTTCAGTCCCAGAATGAACTTGTATAGACGAATGTATGACATTGCATTTCTGAGTCACAACATTTGACTTTTACAAATGTACATCAGCTTGGTGACGGAGAAGACAACTTCTCTTAGCTTAACACCCTTCTCTGAGACATATGAACTCAGAGGTTGTATGCTTGTGGGAGTCAAATAGTAATCAAATGAATAGCAGTGTGACACTCAAAGTGAAAGAAGATGTGTTATGTGAAAAGGTAATCGTTTCCTCGAGCCTCACCAACCAAAAGTAACTGAAATAGGGTTAGATGCAGCAAGGCTAAGTGGTCATTCTCAATTAGGGTATGATCATCCCCTTCTCGATATATGTCTTCCCGCTATGACGTTCGGGATGTAAATTAATGTGGTTTGTATGCTAGAGCGTGCTCGGTTAAAGGTCGGTAACGACCGAGGGATGATATATTCGGTACTATCTAGTTATAGAGATAGGCCGATCTTGTGTTGGTAGAGGATCCTTTGTGATGGTCCTTGGTACAATCCTCTAGAGATGTACTGCTGGAAGGTAGTTCCTTTACCTAGTCATTTATATGGAAATCAATTCTCTAATAAGAATCTATGGTTTTGTTTGTAGAGCCTAGTATGCTGGAATTTAATAATGGTAACAATTTCAGCTAAGATTCATAAGTTTATTTGCAAATGTTTTCAAAGTAAATTTCATTAGAAATAATATCAAACGTTTTGATATAAAAGTATTTTAGTTATCATAAGGTAAAAATCCATCCGTGTTTATGTGTGGATGTGATCTTATGAGATACTCTTTCTTTTCAAAGAATTTTATTTAATGGCTGATATATGACACTTTCATTTATTATTGAGTTTTCTCATGCTAGTTTATCAAGCCTGATCCAGATATTTTTAATACTCGGTCAGATCCGAGTAGTTTCAGGTTTAGTCAAAGGTGGTTGGAGTTTCCAGAGGAGAGCTGGAGATATTCAGCTACGTATGGACATATTCTATTATCCACTGTGGTTTGTTTGTTTTTGTTTGATGTTTGTCAGCAATTGTAAGGACAAATGTTTATAATTGTCTAAGCTGAATTTAGGTTAGACTCTGATATATGTATATAAAAGTTTTCCACTGTAAGGATAATTGTTCAATATTATATATTATTCCATTCGTGTGAGATTCTGTCCTGTGTTATTTTCTTTATTACCCTTCATGTTCCGTCTTTTCATGCAATTTGAGTTGGACAGTGTGGTTTATTGTCGATTCAAAGGGTACAGAAAAACGAGCCAGGACAAGAATGAGGGCGACATGAGTAGTGGAGAGCGATGTGGCGTAGCGTCGATTAGGGTTTGCGATCATTTTCACATGTTCACGTTGCTGGGTGGAGGCATGGCTTCGGCTGGAGGAGCGACATGATGGCCAGACACGGCGATAGTGGAGGAGGTTGCATGCATGTTTGGTAGATGCCGTGTGGTCGCATACATGAGCAGGAAGATGAGATAAGCGTAATGATGTGGAAGTGGTAAACGAGATTGAGGCAATTAATTAAGCCATTAGTTTAATTTAATTAAGTTACTTAAATCTATCACTATTTAATGTATAACTCTTTCGTGCGAGGTAGGATTCAAATGCGGTAGACTGTGTTGGATTCATGTCAACGTTATCTTCAACATGGAGTTAGTTTTGTTGCTATTCAATTCATTCGAATTGTTAGCATCATAAAAATATGAGTGTTTATACGCTCACGAAGTACTAGAATATTTTTATGCTAGTTAAATTTAAAATTATGAAGTGATATAAATTTGTTGATTGTTGCTTGATAAATTTAAATTATCGCCTAAATTATCATTTGAATTGACTGTTAAAAATTAACAATTGACAGTTAAAATAGAGATTTGAATATATTTTGCAGTAAAATACCCGATATTGATAATTATGAAGTTATTATGAATTATTGACTATTCAGGTATTGGCTACGATGGATGAAAATTTGATTGATAATTGGATGATTTGGATGTTTATTTAGTTTGATATATCATGTTATCATCCTGTATATTATTTATGTTATGTAAAACTGTAAATCGAATTATCTCAAATAAATTAAGAAATAGGCTGAAATGATATATACCTATGGCATTTATTTTGGATTGAAATGATATATACACACCCGCGGAATTAAATTGAAACAATTGAATTCATTTGGCCATAGGATAGAGAATTATATACGGATAGCGGATTAGTTAAATTAAATGATTTTGAATTTTTTTTGATTTGAAATTTGTTCAAAATGATTTGATTTAAAGAAATAAAAATTAAATTTATGGAAATCGAATTATTTTCAAATTTGAGCTCGGAATTGAATTATATTTGAAGATTTAGATTTTAAATTGGATATTGAAGGTATATCTGATTTAAGTATTTTGAATCAATATTTTGAAAATCATACTCGAAATTGATATAAATCGAAATGATTTAAAATTAAGAATTGAATTGAATTTTTTTTTAAATTGGAATTTAAATTGATTTGAATTTGGAATTTAAATTAATTTGGAATTGGAAATGAAATTAATTTGGGATTGGAGTTGAAGTTAATTTGGAATTGGAGTTGAAATTAATTTGGAATTGGAGTTGAAATTAATTTGGGATTGGAGTTGAAATTAATTTGGAATTGGACTTTAAATTAGTTTGAAATTGGAAAGATTAATTTGAAATTCAAATTGAATTTTATTTGAAATTGGAATTGAATTAATTTGGAATTAGAAATGAAATTAATTTGGAATCGAAGTAAAAATTCGACTTGACATTTGATTTGAATCAATTAAATCGAAATGGAAATTGGGATTGATTTGAATTGGGAAATTTGGAATTGAATTGGTTTGACTTCGAAACTATTTTCAAATAAATTATTTTTGTATAACGGTTTAAAATCTATATTATTTAAATATTCAAATTGTTTTTATTTTCCAAACTATTTTACTATATAAACCATTTTATTACTCAAACTGTGTTCTATTAAACTATTTTAACTATTTAAACTATTTTCTAAAAATTCAAACTGGTCAAAAGGGTGGATTATTTATATTAAATCTTGGGTTTAAATGCGAATTGGGTTAAAGTGAAGTTATAACCTAAATTGTAATTTGAAACAAATTTTGAAATGAAATCGATATATCGAACTAAATAAACATTTTGAAGTAAAATGTGATTTTTGAAGCGAATATGATGATTTCGAAAAGGATCTGATTTCGAAGCGAATATGATATGTTGATATCAAGTACGAATTGTTTTCGAATTGTAAGAGTACCAACCGGTGTGTAAAACGACAGTTGGTTGTTAAAGAGACCGGGGCCTCTTATTGGCATATTCTCTTTCAATATTGGAACCACTTTAACAACTGTGTACGTAGTGGATTATATCCAGAATATGGTGGTTGAATTGGCGGACGTTTACGGGAATGAAGTAAGAGAACGATGATGATAGCTTAGACAGTCGTGTCATAATTAAAATGACTAAATAAGAGCCTATGTTTTCCCAATATGTTAGCTACCTCTAGTGACGTTGATCCCTCGTATTACTATTGTGATTTTATATTTGGTTGGTGCACCTTTTTTCGTTTGGATTGATTGTCGTGGTCTGCCACGGATGGGTTACGAACAACCAGAAAGGGTAAACTGGTAGAATCCTACCTTGGTATTGCCTCACGTGCCTTATCATACTTATCCTTAAACGATCCCATTATGACTTTAGTTTAGAACTGTACAAATGTGTGAAGGTGGATCAATGTAAAACCTTAATGCTATTTTGATATTTATTTTACTGATAGAGATTATCTATTATGGCGTATTCTATTATATATAAATAGTTTAACGGATCCTTAGGAGATGGAAAATCCCATAACATCTCTGAAGTTATTGGACTCATATTTTGTGATATTGATTTGACTTACATAAGAGTATTTTAGTCCCGACTCGAGTTTGTCTTTTCATTACGCTTGGGTCAGTCCTGAGTTTTTTCAGCATATTGAAGATTATTCGCCGGAGGACGAAGACGAAGATTTGGTATATTACTATTATTATTATCCCCTGCATCATACTATTCTGTTGTATTGATTATTTATCCCTGCTGTATATATATAACTCTGATAAATGTGTATAGGTCATAATCAAATGTATATCAAACAGCTTCATGAACTGTTATTTGATTATTATATTTTATCATTCCGCCGTGAGATTCTGTGTTTGTTTTTCTTCTTCTTTTCTTATTTTTCTTATTTAACTCCATTGATTATCTACGTTTTGGATTGTTTAAGTTGGACATGTGTGGATTATTATCGATCTAAACATTCCAAAATGTGGGTCATCATAAATATATAGATTGGTTTGGTGACTACTAATGATTTGTGTTATCACTAGTGATTTCTTATATACCATTCTTATCATTATTTCCATTTCATTATTACCTCATTTTAAATATCACTTATGTTCTTATATAAATCATTCTCATCATCATTATATGTTATTAGTTTATAATATTTTATTCGGAGGGAGTTAGAGTTAGAGTTAGAGTTAGTGTTAGGGTTATAGTTTAAGATGGTTATTGTTGTTGATGCCAAAAGGGAAGAAATATATAAAATCTAGGCATAGGTTAAGGGGAAGTTTTGTAACCCAGGAAGAATTATATTATATTTCATATACAAAGTTGTCATCGTCAAAAAAGGGAAGATTTTTAATATCTTAGGTATTGGTTTTGATGATATCAACTATAAATATTATATAAAATATAAATACTATTGTTTTGTCAAGTAATATATTGTATATATTACTGGATATTAAGCATGTATCGATTAAGAAGACTGTACAGTATCAAGAGTGGATTCAAGATGTGGATATAGAGTTTCATTATTTGGAGGATGAAGACTTATTAGTAGTGAAGAGTTTAAGATTTCAAGATATTCCAAATAAGTTATAGAGTTGTAGGATTTATGTTAAAACCTTGATAGAACTTTCATGATCTCTCTCTCTTCCCTTCTCTAATTTTGTTTTAAATTGTTTTCAAATATCTTAGTTTTAAAACAATCTTTTCAAAATGTTTCTCAAAATGATTTTCAATCTCTCATATTTATAAAGATATTATTTTAGTGTTTTTTAAGTTTGTGTGTGTATATATATATTGAAGATTTGTCTATACTTTAATAAGTTATCACTACATATGTATATATATATATATATATTATTTACATTATATTAAAAAAATTCAAGATTATTATATAAAGTTTTATTATGATTAAAATATGTATAAACCATGCTTAATTGATTTTACAAAGTAACAAACTTTTTACAAAACAACGAGTTTTCAAAATAACGTTTTAAAGTATTTTTAAATTTTAGAATGAGTATGTCGATATACTCTATGTATATATGTCGACATATTGGTCGACTTTTTTAAAATTAAAATTTCAAAAGAAGTGTCTTTTCATCATATCTCTTCATAAATGGATATGAACGTTGTTGTAATGACCCATAAATTTATAACTTTGACAAATTATATTTATTTTTTAATTTATTCAAATAAAAGGCGAATAATACAAATAATATTATTTTGAGTGATAATAAGTAATAGTAATCTTATTTTGAATAAATACTTACAAAATATTTTCCTCGAAAAGTAAATCGATAAAATAGCCAAACGTTGTTTTATCGTGAAATAGCTCTATAATCATAAAACGTTGTATACACAGCTTGATCCATATACTTATTTTTGTAGTCGAACAGGAATATGTAATTAAGTAATTTATTGTATTTTTGAAAATTAAATGCATTTATGACATTTTTAGTAATGCCCTTAAAATAATAATCGATTTATTTTAATTTAATTAAGATTTGATGAATATTAATTTTTTTAAATGTTAAATTCATTTTAAATGGGTATAAAGTTACAATAAATCATTTATAATTGTTTTATAAATATATGTATTTGATTTAAAAATATAAGGAAAAATCGATATCGTTTTATTGGTATAATAACAATTATTGTAAATAATTTTTAATATCAATTTATATTGTTTTATTATTCAAATATGATAATTTTAGTTTATTTATAATGATAAGAAATTTATTTTTGAATTTTGTTTACAAATATATGTACACTAATTGATAAGTGAAAATGCGATCGATAATCGGTTTCTCGATTTTCAATGATTTAACAAAAAAAGTTATTCGAAGTCATTCGAAGTATTGTTACACTCTTATGTACATACATGCATATATATATATGTATGTATGTATGTATATATGTATATACGCATACACTCGTCACATGCACATAATAACATATATATGTGTTCATGAACACTTAAATATATACATATTACAAAATAATTTCCTAAGACTTAACATTTAAGCAACCAAAGAAGCAAATATCGACTCGACTTTTCAACACCATCATCACACCATCACCTTACATCACCATCAAAAGTCCTAGGTGGGGGAGCCATGCGCTAGGGGGAGGTAGTAGGGGTGTGGACCAAGGGGAAAATGGTAATTACGCCATTAGATATTTTATCCCAAATTTTATTCTATAAATACCCACCCACTTTTTTTTATTTTCCACCATATTCTTATCATCTTCTTCTCCACTTCAAGCTTCTTTCAATGGCTTCTATGCTTAACAAAATTATGGCAAAATATTTAGCAAAAGAAATTTAGAATCTTATAATGCATATAAGTTATCAATTCCACTTCAAACAAAGACGAATTTCCTTCATTCCTCCTCTCAAATCCATGGCAACCTTCTTCCCTACCAAGGCTTTGAGCTCCTTCATCTTCAAGGCTAAGTCAAGCGTTCTTAAGGATCTCAAGCTTGATTTCACTAACTTTGATTCGATCACAGCAAAGCTATAGCCGATTTTAGAGTAGCCTTAAAAGGAAAATGAAGGTGAGAACTCCTTAACTATAGTTTTATATGCTATTAGATATTATATATGTTCGATTATGATTGTTGATGATGATTTTTCAATATGATTGTTGAATATATATATATATATATATATATATATATATATATATATATATATGCAAGTCATGGATATATATGTCGATAAGTATAAATGAAATCACTTTCCTTCAATTGAATGAATTAATGTATATGGAATGTTAAACCGCTTTAAAAAGGTTTAAAAAATGAGTTTGAAATGTTTTATAAATATATGAAAGTGTTTTGGTGAAGTTTGAAAGGTAAATTTAGTCAAAAACAGACGCGTCGCATAACGGTAGTTAACGATTTCGTGCCATAAAAGTCAAACGAGTTTATAGAATGGAATATAGCTCGAAATTCTTTGAGATAAGAATTTTTTGAACTATTATACCCATAGTTTTCAAAAAAAAGAAAGGAAATTGAGATTCTGATAAGTATATTTTGAAATGTGAGTAAAATAATATTTTGGAAAAATCGCGGTTTTGTAGTTCGGAATCCATAACTGGATTTCATTAAAAATAATATTTTATTAAAAATATGAAATAAATTTTAAAAATCTTTTAAAATGTTTTGAAGGTGATTTGAGTTATAAAATTGAATTTTCAAATGATAGAAAAGTCATTTTGATCAATATAGTTTAAAAAGCACTTTCCGCAGCACTTTTCTATAACTTTTGAAATATAGTTTTAAACTCAACCATTCTTTTCCAAATATTTTATAAATGTTTTCAAATGGTTAATTAAATGTTATTATATTGATTAGGAGGTTTTTATAGCTTATTTAAAAGAGTTTAAATAAATGATTTTAAAAAAAGCTATTATAAAGTTGTTTAATCTTGGCTGTAAAAGTCGATGAGCAGAATGGATGTTTCTATTCATGAGACCCGATCGTGAGGTGCTTAAACTAAGGAGATGTTCAGAAGCAGCCAGTGCCTTGGCTCGCCTGGTCTTCTCCCTAGGCGAGGGATAGATAAGATCAAAATGTTGGAAACGAGTTAAATATAAAAGATTAAATTTTACAAATTTAAATTAAATACAATTTTGATTGTATAAAGATAATCTTCATATACTCAGTGTTAAAGCCCATAGAGGGAACTTGTATTATTCATGGAATTTAAAAAGGTGAT
Organism: Allium cepa; assembly: GCA_030765085.1. NCBI lineage: Eukaryota > Viridiplantae > Streptophyta > Magnoliopsida > Asparagales > Amaryllidaceae > Allium > Allium cepa. The sequence goes on from CM060944.1 coordinate 244,671,169, forward strand.
TTCGCCATTATTCCATCTATAGTATTTGTTGAATATGAAAATTGATATTGAGTAAAATTAGATGATTTCTATAGATTCTGCTAATTTCATATTTACATATTTTGGATTAACATCCTAGATAACACGGTTTTAACTCAATCAAAATCATGATTTTTGAATTAAGAAATCTTTGTTAAGATCTAAATGAAATGATTTGGAAATATTTTCCTAGGTAAATAAAATGAAATGATTTCGAATTATTCCAAATTTAAAAAGGGTTTTAAGTAATCAAAGGATTTAATAAGAGAGGTTTAATGGTTCCGTATACCGAAAAGAATGTTGCAGAAATATATATCTCCAGAAGAGATTTTGAAATAAAGAACTTAATCAATTAAAGAATGATTCCTATTCATGTAACATCTTTTTATCGACGATTAATACGTATGAATCTGGGTCGGATTTGGGGGTGATTCCTATCCAAAAACCACTTCGAACCAATGTACGCGTTCGAAAAATGAAGACCTAATAAAGAAAATAAAGGATGAAGACCAAAGATCTTCGGTGTGGAAGGACTACTTGTTGATAATTTTGGTTAGCTCCCAAATAATAAAGTTGCACCAGTCCCTTATTTCTAAAACTCTAGGGTTACAAGGACTTCTCGTTACTAATCCTAGGGTTACTCCCAATAGTGCATTCAATTTGTCCTGTTCCTGGACAACTCGTATGGGTGGATGTTTGTCATTGCATTTTGAGATTACAATGTTGACTTTTACAAATGTAGATCTGTTTGGTGGCAGAGAGGGCAACTTCTCCTAGCTTAACACCTTTTGTAGGACGTACGAGCTTAAAGGTTGTATATTTGTGAAAGTCAACAGTGGTCGAAGGAATGGCAGTGTGCCATTTAAAGGAAACGTGCAAAAGGTAATCAAGACCTCAGGCCTCACACCTGGAAATGACCGGAAAAGGGTAATTGCGTCAAGGCTATGTGGTTCGCAACCATCATGATATGATCATCCCTTTCTAGATATATTTATTCCCGCTATGATGTTTGGGTTTTAAATTATTGTGAATGTATGCGATGAGGCCCTTCGGATAGGTCTGTAACGACCGGTGTGATGACATATTCGGTACTATCTATGAAGAGGTAAGCCATTCTTATATTGGTAGAGGTGCATATGTTCTGTAGGCCTAATCACATTCCTCTAAAGGTGTACTGTTGGAAGGGAGTCCCTTCACTTGGCTATTTGTATGGAAATCCATTTTCTAATAAGTGCTTACCATTTTGTTTGTAGAACCCACTTTGTGGATAATATTCTGGAATTTAATCAATGTTACAATTTCAGCTAAGATCAATAAGTTTACTTGCAAATTTTTCAATGAAATATCATTAAAAGTAATATCCCTTATTTTTACATAATAATGGTTTGGTTATCATAAGGTAAAAATCTATTCCATGTTTATGTGCAGCATGGTCTTATGAGATACCATTTTGTTTTCAAAACACGTTTTTTGATTTCTCACACCAGTACTATGACTAACTCAAAGTTTATTTTCCTTTTCCTTAAACTCTGGATGCCCAAGTTTTCCCTGGCAGCCTAGTAGTCAAGTTTAGTTTAGAAGAAATCTGAATGGAGCCCGAAGCATGGAGTTAGAAGATTTTTCTGAATATTGTTTCCACCACACTTGAGTAGTATTGTATTTCACCTTTCTAAAGATAGATATGTATGTACATACATACATACATACATATATACACATATATATAACCGTCCATTTTTAAACTTTGATAAATTTATTCAAATTTCCACTATAAAGATTATATGTTGAAATAATATATGTGAGATTCTATTATGTCTTTATTTTCTTTATTATCCTTGAGAATCCGCTTCTCTAGCACTTGGATTTGTAGCACGTGAATACAGAGGATGTATTGCTGTCGATTTTGAGAGTCAAAGAGACAGGTCCTCACAATGTGGTATCATATCTTAGATTGAGCGAACACCTTGGCTTTGGTGAGGGTAAATTCTCATCGGAGATAGGTTAGTAATATTCTAAGATGAGTAACTCATTAGAGATAGGGTTGGAAACACCCTAGAATGAGTTTGAGTATATATGAGTGCGTATTTGTTAAATTATATACAAATGGATTTGGCTTTGAATTTTTTTATATGAAATCATTTTACCTAAAAATACATATGAGAAAAAAAATTGGTAAACTTTTCAAACATTTTTTGGAAGAACAAAACATTTTTATGCAAAAATGTTAAAAGCTATCTTTAGAAATGAATCTCAAGACATTTTCTGAGTATTGACCAAACCTATCTACCTAAGAATACGTTAGCTTAAAAATATTACCTACTACTTATGTCTAAAGAAATATTGTTTACCTTATAGAAACCTTACGAGGGAAATTACTCGAAAGGGGAGTCTTCTTGAGCAAATTGGGGCGAAAAGAACAGCCTCATTATTCTCTCTAGTGATGAATAGGAACAACCGCGGTGGGTTTCCGATTGAAAAAGAATATGCCCCATACACTCGTAGGGATAATGACAGATATCCTATGGCTGGAATGCTTATACCAACCCCAGTTCCAGAAATAATTATGATTTCTAGTGATGATGAACCCGAGCAGGCCTCGAAGATAAATTGGATAGTAGATCTCGCTAGCTCCGTATTGGAACCTGTAGAAGAAATTGAACCCATGGAAGAAGAGTCAGAACCCATGAAAGAGTAGATAGAACCCATGGAGGAAGAATCAGAACCGATGGAAGACATAGATGCTATTATATCTTGCGAGTTTAGCAATGTAGTATGGGATATGGATAGGGGGCATGTTGTGTGGTGGGAAGGATCATCCATTTCGTACATAAACTAGAACGAAATAGAAAGCAATAATGAAGAAATAGAAGAAGAAAAGGAAGAGGAAGGAGTTGAAGAATTCAAAAACCCTTGGGAGGAGAACATGCAAGGCCTCAAAGAATTAGAGGATGACAAAGTAATTCCTAGAATACCAGTTGACATGGGACATGTCCCATGGCAACAACCATTGCTAACCTAGGTAGTGGGAGAGATACCGAAGAAGACGACAATGAGGCCGATGATGAGTTAAATAGCGATGAAGAAGGAAAATGAGAAGTTATGATAGAGCTTGATAACTGGAGTCCACCATCATCTTCGAACTCGGAGGAGTAAAAGTGACATTGGAGTGATGAGAGTAGTTCTAGTATATATGTATAAGTCCGACTGGGATGATGTTTGTTTTAGTATTTTGTATCGTATTAGTGTAAGGAGGGAGGGGGGGGGGGGGGGCGTTTTCATTTTTGGACCAAGCTTAAATTTGAATGATGTAAGCATGTGAAAATTTATAATATGATGTTCTAACTTCTCGTCAGTATGAATCTTTTAATTTTTTTTTTAAAGATTAATAAATCCATATGAAGTATATGGATTATTTCGTCGCATAATAAAATCTAAGATTCAAGTGCAGAACTTTAAGGTGTTTACACCAATCTAAAAAAGGATTTAGCACTCGATTCTTGATGATGAGCATTGATGACGTTTTATGGTCAGATACTTGAGTTTTCTATCATAGTTGAGAGCTATGTAGGAAAACTAAAATTCTGATCGGAAAGCCTGGTCAGAGTTCGCACTAGAATATCGGGAGATCAATGCTAGTTCAGAAGTAAAGTTGTGAATTTGAATGATTGATCAAATCAGATATTGCATACGAATGATCTATATACATCATACAGATGTAAGATTAAAAATAAATTTTTGGAAAACCATTGGGTTTTTACTGTGGGTAATTTCAGCGACGAAAATCTTTTAAAAGGGGAAGTCTATAACGATCTGCAAATTTATAACTTTAATAAATTATATTTACTTTTAAATTTATTCAAATAAACATGGATAATACAAATAATATTGTTTTAAGTGATAATAACTAATAATAACCTTATTTTGAATAAATATTTACAAAATATTTTCTTCGAAAACTAAATTGATTAAATTACCGAAAACTGTTTTATCAGCAAATAACGGTATAAGCATAAAACATCATGTACAGAGCTATACCCATACACTTATTTTTATAATTGAATAGGAATATTTAATAAAGTAATTTGTTGTATTTTTGAAAATTAAATGCATTTATGACATTTTTAGTAATCCCTTAAACATAATATTTGATTTATTTTAATTTAATTAAGATATTCACATAATTGTTTTTAAATGATAATAATTCATTTTAAATGGGTATAAAGTTATTGTAAATCATTTTTAATAGTTTTATAAAAATTTATATTTGATTTAAAATGTAAGGAAAAATCGATATTGCTTTAACGGTATAATAGTGATTATTGTAAATAATTTTTATTATTAATTTATGGTTTTATAATTCAAATATGACCATTTTATTTATTAATAATGATAAGAAATTTATTTTCAAATTTTTTTACAAATACTTATACATTAACTAATAAGTGAAAATGTGACCGATAATCGGTTTCCCGGTTTTCAACGATTTGACAAACAAAAGCTGTTCGAAGTCATTTGAAGTATTGTTACACTCTTATGCACATACATGTACATGCATATATATATATATATATATATATGTCACATGCACATAATAACATATATATGTGTACATGAGCACTTAAATATATACGTATTACAAAATAATTAATTTATTTCCTAAGACTTAACATTTAGGCAACGAAAAAGCAAAAATTGTCTCAAATTTTCAATACCATCATCACACCATCACCATCACAAGTCTTAGGGAGGAGCCGTGTGCTAGGGGGAAGTAGGAGGGGTGTAGGCCAAGGGCAAAATAGTAATTAAGCCATTAGATATTTTATTCCAAATTTTCTCCTACAAATACCCACTCACTTTCTCATATTTTCCACCATATTCTTATCATCTTCTTCTCTACTTCAAGCTTCTTTTCATAGCTTCTATGCATAATAAAATTATGGCAAAGTATTTAGCAAAAGAAATTTAAAATCGTATAATAAATATAAGTTATCAATTCCAATTCAAATAAATTCGAATCTCCTCCATTCCTCCTCTCAAATCCATGACCACCTTCTCCACTACCAAGGCCCTGAGCTCCTCCATCTTCTGGGCTAGGAAGAGCCTTCTTAAGGTTCTCAAGCTCGATTTTACTAACTTCGATTCGATCGTAGCGAAGCTATAACCAATTTTAGACTAGCCTCGAAAGGAAAATGAATGTGAGAACTCCTAAACTATAGTATTATAGGCTATTGGATGTTATATACATTTTATTATGATTGTTGATAATGATTTTTTAATATGAATGTTGAATATATATGCAAGTCATGGATATACATGTCGATAAGTATAAATGAAATCACTTTCCTTCTATTGAACGAATTAGTGTATACGAAATGTTAAACCACTTTAAAAAGGTTTAAAAAATGAGTTTGAAATGTTTTATAAATATATGAAAGTTCTTTTGTGTAGAATGAATGGTAACTGAAAATTTAGTATAAAATAAGAGCGTCGTGTAACGACAGTTCGCGATTTCACGCCATAAAAGTCAAAGGAGTTTATTGAATGGAATATAGCTCGGAATTCTTTGAGATGAGAATCTTCCAAACTATTGTATCCATAGTTTTCAAACAAAGAAAGAAAATCGAGATTTCTATAAGTAGATTTGAATTATGAGTAATATCATTTTTTGGAAAAATCGCGGTTTTGTAGTTCGGAATCAATAACAGGATTTCTTTGAAAATGATATTTTAAAATTGTTTAAAAATATGAGATAAAATTTGAAAATCTTCTAAAATGTTTTGAAAGTGATTTGAGTTATAAAATGAATTTCCAAATGATAGAAAATTTGTTTTGATCAATATAGCTTAAAAAGGACTTTCAGCAGCACTTTTCTATAACTTTTGAAATATAGTTTCAAACTCAACCATTCTTTTCCAAGTAATTTATAAATGTTTTCAGATGGTTAGTTAAATGTTATAATATTGATTTGGGGATTTTTATAGCTTGTTTAAAAGAGTTTAAATAAATGATTTAAATAAAAGCTATTATAAAGTGGTTTAATGTTGGCTCTAAAAGCCGATGAGTAGACTGGATTTTCAATTCGCGAGATTTAGATGTGAGATTCCTAAACTAAGGAGATGACCAGAACCAACCAGTGCCCTGACTTACCTGGCCTCTTCCCTAGGCGGGGGATAGATAAGGTCGAAATGTCAGAAACGAGTTACGTATAAAAAGATTAAATTTTCCAAATTTAAATTAAACACAATTCTGATTGTATAGAGATAAACTTTTTATACTCGGTGTTAAACTCCAAAGAGGGAACTCATACTATTCATGGGATTTAAAAGTTGATTTCGCCGTTATTCCACCCATAGTATTTGTTGAATACTAGAATTGATATTAAGTAAAATTAGATGATTTCTGTTGATTCTGCTTATTTAATATTTACTTATTTTGGATTAACATCCTAGAGAACATGGTTTTAACTCAATCAAAATCATGAGTTTTGAATTAAGAAATCTTTGTTAAGATTTGAATGAAATGATTTCTAAATATTTTCCTAAGTGAAAATATTGAAATGATTTCGAAATTTTTTCCTAAGTGAAAATATTGAAATGATTTCGAATTATTCCAAATTTAAAAAGGATTTTACGTAATCAAAGGATTTGATAAGAGAGGTTTTGATGATTTCCTATATATCAGAAAGAATGTTTTAAAAATATACATCTCCAATAGAGATTTTGATAAAAAGACTTAATCAATTAAAGAATGATTCACTATTCACAGAACATCTTTTTATCGATGATTGATTCGAAGGAACCGGGGTTAGATTTGGTGTAATTCCTACCCGAAAACTTGTATGCATTCGAAAAATGAAACATGGTAAAGAAAATAAAGGATGAAGACCGAAGATCTTTGGGGTGGAAGGACTGCTCATTGATAATTCTAGTTAGCTCCCAAATACTAAAGTAGCAGTGGTCCCTTCATTTCTAAAACTCTTTGTGTTGCAAGGACTTATCGCTACTAATCCCAAGGGTAACTCCCAATAGGATGTGGTTAGAGAGTGCCTTCATTTTGTCCTGTTCCGAGATAACTTTTATAGATGGATGTCTAACATTTTATTTTGAGATTACAACATTGACTTTTACAAACATACATCTGTTTGATGGCGGAGAAGGCAACTTCTCTTAGCTTAACACCCTTCTCTAAGATGTATGAGCTCAGAGATTATATATTTGTGAAGGTCAATAGTGATGGAAGGAATGGCAGCGTGGCATTCAAAGGAAATGTGCAATGTGAAAGGTAATCGTGACCTAAGGCCTCACACTCGAAAATGACTGAAACATGGTAGATGCGACAAGGCTATGTCTTTCGCAACCATTAGGATATGAATATCCCCTTTTGGATATATTTATTCCCACTATGTTGTTCGGGTTTTAAATTATTATGGATGTACGTGATAAGGGCCCTCGGATAAGTCGGTAACGATTTGACTGATGACATATTCTGTACTATCTAGAAAGAGGTAGGCCGGTCTTGTGTTCGTAGAGGTGCATGTGTTCTATAAGCCTCTGTACATTCTTCTAGAGATGTACTGCCAGAAGGTAGTTCCTTCACATAGTCATTTGTAGGAAATCTGTTCTCAATAAGTGCTTGCCACTTTTTTTGTAGAACCTACTTTGTGGCTAATATCTGGAATTTAACCAAAGTAATAATTTCGGCTAAGATTAATAGGTTTACTTGCAAATGTTTTCAAAGAACTGCCATTAAAAATAACATCCCTTATTTTTTGCGTAAAAAAGGTTAGGTTATCATAAGGTAAAAAATCGTTCCATGTTTAAGTGCGGTCTGGTCTTATGAAATACCTTTTTGTTTTCAAAACGCGTATTTTGAGTTCACACATCGGTCCCATGATTGACCTGGAGTTTATTTTCATTTTCCTTAAACTCTGGGTGTCCAAATTTTTCGGAGCATCCTAGTAATTAGGTTCAGTTTAGAAGAAATCTAGATGAAGCTCGAAGCATGTAGTTAGAAGACTTTTTGGAAGATTCTTTCCACCACAGTTGAGTAGTATTGTATTCCGCCTTTATAAGGATATATATATATATATATACATATATATATATATATATATATATGTATATAACTGTCCATTTTTAAACTTTGATAAATGTATTCAAATTCCACTGTAAAGATTATGTGTTGAAATAATATATGTGAGATTCTGTTCTGTCTTTATTTTCTTTCTCACCTTTGAGAATCCGCTTCTCTGACACTTGGATTTACGGCACATGAATACCGATGATGTATTACTATCTATTTTCGAGAGTTGAAGAAATGGGTCCTCATAGTTGTTCCTCTATAAATACCAGACTTCCAAACGAAATTTCAATTATAATTTTCTTATTCATTTCTCCTCCTTCCACTATCTCATTTTACAAATCAAAATATGATCAAACTCTAAGGGAATTCAACCAGAATCAAATTCAATCATCACTATTTTGATTCTCCTCTATCTACTCTTTGAGTTATCTTGTCTCTCTCACTCGAACCAAGATCAAAGTGCCATTCAAGGGTTATATGATTAATTGTAATCAAGAACGATGGTTCGAGTCTACAAAAATCTCTATCGAATCATACTGATATACTTGTGGGTGTGATTGTAGCCTATAAAATCAATTGGATGTGTTTAGTAGCCCGTAAATCTAATGGGTGTGCTTGTAGCCTAGAAATCAAGCGACTCTACCCAGAGGTCGAGATTTTGGAGGGTGTGTCTCGTAGCTTTGAAATCGAGATTGTATTTGCATTTACTAGTTGAAAAGAAATCCATACAAGGAATTGTGCGGGACTGCATATAGGGTAACTCCAAATCAACATAAAATCCCGATGTGTTCTTTCCTTTTTACTTTTACTGAATTTACTTTATCTGCACTTTGATTCTATAAATGTTAATTACATCATTCCAAGTAAAATTTTAAGGAATTCGAAAAATATTCATATCATCCATAAACACTATCCACCACCCCTCCGGTGTTAATTTAGCGAAGATCTCTATTCCATTAGTTCACAAACTTACTTTTAACATGTACATTAAATTAACAACAGAATTATTATTATTATTCATGTTTATAATATTTTTGTTTTACCTTTAGGGATTTTTATATTTTAATACATTAGAATTACAACTTTCTAAAAATTAATGTTAACATTGTAATTCCATAAATGACCTATAAAAAGATTTGTTATGTTTAGAATTACAAGGAATTGCCTTTTTTATTTTTAAAATAGGTGGTACAAAATACTATAACATCCCTACTTGTACATCTCTTTCTTTAGTCATATTTCTTATTATTTTAAACAATACACCATCATACATAATTATCAAATTGGATAATTTATAGAACTTTACATTGCAACATACTTCATTCCAATGTATTAAAATATCACTTAAATCCTAATCCAATTCATAACGATATATGATTAACATTTTAGTAGCACATAACTTTCAAATAACAAATCTGGAATAAAACCTTATTAATGATTTATTTATGACTTTCAGGGACTACTTTTACTCTTATTTTCTAGATTTAGGTATAAATGATATTTAACTAGATTTAGCAATTCACATAATATGTAGGCAAGGTTCTCTGACTGATTACATATACATATTTAATCCTATGACTCCATACTTTGCAATTAGGCACACAAGGAACAGATTCATAACAATATAAATCTAATATATGCATACATACATACATATATACGTACATACATACATACATACATATATACGTACACACACACACATACATATATATATTTCCACTCACCTCTAAGTTTCCAAATCTTAAGATCTAACCCCGTCATTCCCAATTAACACACTTTCTTTCTACCAAAATATGTATCGAAAGGATATATATATATATATATATATATATATATATATTTATTAGAATTGTTGATCTGAGAAGAGATTTGAATTAAATATAAATTTGGATTCAGATTTATGATTTACCTCTGGCTTTGGCGATTCGATTCAACCATATTCTTCTTTTTATATGTTTTCTACAATTCTCCAATTACACATATACACACACATATATAATATATAGAGTATACAATTCTTGATTTTGTGGAAAAAAGAAATTGACAGAGCTTCGCCATTGCTTCAAAGAAATATGAGAAGAAAAGTGAGGGGTTTCTAATCAATAGATTAGATTATATTAAATCCGGATCATTCGAACTAGTTTTAATACATGCCGCCAGCTTACCATCGGTCAACTGTTATACACCCACCATTTGACCGCTAGCGAAAAATCGATCCTAATGAGGGGATCGATCAGTCATAATATATGTTAATTGTAAATTTTTGATCGGTTTGTTTCCTTGTGCAACTTATTTTATTTGATCTGATTAACGTTAATATTACTTGGTAGTTAAGTTTTGATAAACTTTAAGTTATATTAATTAATAATAATTACTTTTATAATATATATATATATAATCATTTCCGATTCGAAATTTTCAAATGTTAATAACTTTTTCATTCGAACCCTGATCTTAAAACTTTTTATATGAAAATAAATGAGAAAATCACCACAAACACAATGATGCAAGTTTCATAGTCAAATTCTAATGTTTGTAAAAATTCCATTTTTGGGCTTTAATAATTATTTATTAATTTATTTTTAATTACTTACTGCTCCAATTTACGGGGTGTTATATCCTCCTCCCTTAAAAGAATTTCGTCCTCAAAATTCCTCAAGGACCGAATCATGTAACATAACGTGCAACCATTCCAAATTAACCAACCAATCAGCGTGTAATCAATTTTGCAGCCAATAGTGCAAATTCATGGTGTTTCATAACATATATAATTTGTATGCTGAATAATACTAAATGGCCGCCTCCTATATGATTGCATTCTTTAAAATAATTTTGAAAATATGATGCAACCAACCTACATATACTGGCGATTCCATATGTATGTAAGTTTTCAAAAATCAAATTTTTTTTTCACACAACAATTTTCCACACTCATATGAATAGGATGTGATTCAATCAATTTTGCTTCCAATCCCTACCATCCAATACCTAACACACCATTTCTAACATCTAAAGTTAGAAAACCCAGTTTTCTAAACTTGTATTCTTATACGGATAAATGAATTTAGATGGAGAACTTCATATTTCCATCATTCTCTTGTTTACCCATTCCACAATACCTTGAAATATTCTCTTTTATTCTCGATTCGTTTCCAACTTTTCCAAGTAAAGTCCATAGAAGAAAATTAAATTTTAAAATTTTAAAACAGAGTTATTTCAAAACAAGTTTTTATCCCCTCATCAATAAGGTGTGGAAAACGAAATCATAAAGCTAAAATAGTATTTTCCCTCATTATTAACTTTATTTTACACACTGTCATTTCTACTGAATAGTAAAATTCACATTTGCTAACCTGTCGACTTTTCCTACGCTAAGCATATGGCAATTTCAAAAATTAGACATTTTTTCCATTCAAGTTACTTTTCAATTTCAACAAAATATTTTATATTTTAAAATGATTTTTGAAAAACTTTTCAAAATAACTTAAGCCACATCCCTCGCAATCGAAATTAGTTAATGGTTTAATGTCTATGATTGACTCTATCACATTAGAAAGTAAATTTTCAAATTTCAATAACCTTTTCTTTTATTTTAGAGCAATAATCAGCATACAAAAAGATTTATAAATTTAAGCTTTTATGACATAAGGATAACAACCTGTGGTTTCACAATAATTTTTCATTCCTTCGCTCGCTAAAATTTATCTCGCCAAAATTTCAATGCTTTTGGGACTTAACATTATTTACTTTTAATAGCTAATACAATAAATTTCCTAAATTATTTATATAAACTTCCAGTTTTACTTTGCATTAGTTAAGTGTCTACATGAGATTTCCTTATTTATAATGTTTTTCAATCTATATAGCAGTTAATTCATAAAATCAAGATAGTAATAATAAAGGACTTTTCTCATAATATCGTGCGGGTTTCGTACGATAGAGATACCTAATGCTTACAACCCAATTAACCCAAAAGAAAAATTACTGAAACTTACTTTTTAACATCAACTAACATAAATGATGTTGTGGTCCTAATACTTCTTACCTAAATAAAATAGATATTTTTAGCATATCATTCAACTATAATCAACATATCTTAAGTTACCTTTTTGGCTTCTAATACACAAGGTCCGTCCATTACTTCAATTTTACGGCCAAATATATAACTATCTTCTTTTAATCCAAATCTATTGATAATATTCTCAAATCTCTATATATATTTCTTTACTTTTTAATCTTTTACATAGGTATACTCTAGAACTCGTGGAAATGTACTTTGATACTATGTCTCATTCCTTCATGGGTTCATCTTTGTGGCTTTCACATATGTTGAATAAAATATTCCTAAGCTCGTACCAATATTCCTTACATTCAATAAGGATTCATTATTTCCATTCTACAGGCATTCACCGCTTTTCTATTCATAGCCTTAACTTTTATCATATCTTACCTGAGCAATCATCCCTATCTTCTCCACATCAAAGTTAGTTTGATTTTCACTTCTTTATAAACTCATTTAACTTCATAGTCATGAAATATTTAACCTTAAATCCTTATCTTTAAAAAATATAAACTTAGAAACATTTTATTAGATTCATCAATAGCATGATTTCAGAAGGAACCATGAAAAACTCATTATTTTAACCAGCGTTAATTATAGGTGTCTTAACTTTTAAAACTATAATTTAGGATTTATAAATTAAGTTTATTTATTAAGTCCAAAGGAATTGGTAGAAATTTACTTTAAAAAGTTCCTTTCCTTTTTTCAAATATTAGGAGTCAGCTTTTTATTACATGAATACTTATTCAAATCAAATTTTCCTTTGAAGTATTTTCGAAATTTTTTTTTTACTTTAAAAAGTGGGATTTTTAACTAAACTCATTTATTAATTTTTGGCTTTAAAAACTCAATTGTTATATCAAACAATTTCTTTTTAAAGGTGCACCATTAAGGGGTTTCTAAAACATCTTTTATAACTTCAAACAATAAAAAATGGAGTAGACAAGGATAATATTCACTCTATTATTTTTCTGTCACTTAAACTATTTTCATTTTAAACCTTAGAGGAGACTCTAATAGCAGAGGACTTCTAAAAGATATGTACAATCAATATGCACAATTATGTAAAATGTCCACTTTCCTTTGTTTTTCTTCGATATTATTTCTAATCGGATTTCTAACATTCGTTTAATATAAATTCATAGTGTTGTTTATGTTCATATTTTATAATGTTAAGCTTTCTTCTAACTAAACTGCTCTTATTCGAATTGCTTCTATTTATATAGCTTTTCTCTCAATGACTATCTTCTTTTTTGAACTATCACAGTGTGTTCGCCTACTACTTTATTTTCAGTTTTTTGTCTCTTTTCCCATTCTTTTAATCCCGCTTAAAACTAATACCACTTCATGTTGTCCACATTTTAAAGGAAGTTTAGAACTTCAATATTTCGTAACCAGAAAATTGATGAGTATATATGCTCTATTTTCTTTTATTTCAAAAGAAATATCTATTTATTAAAACCTATTTTAACTGAAATTTTCAATATAAACAAACTTTAATTTCTACTAGAAATTGTATTTAAATAAAATATAAAAATATTTTAATTTATGGAAATATTTAATATTTACTTACTTTTCAAAAATAAGGTTTCTCTGCCTTTTCAAATAAATCCCTTAAAAATTATTTCAAATATATTATATATTATTATTTTTCAAACCATTCATTAAATTCTCTCACATGGATCAGACTCGAGTGGTTTTATTTGTCCCTTCTTTTACACTTTCCCACTTATTTCTAACTTACCTCCTTTCACGGTATATTAAAAATTTGGTTATCATCTTGGTGTGATTTCTACACACCTTCCTTTAGGAACTAGTTGAATTTCTACATCCGGATATTTGGTACATTTAAATCCTTTACTTTCCATCTATCTGGATCTAAAGTACATCATTAATCGACAATCCTATAGGGATCTACTATCATAAGGCAGTCTAAGCCCAATAAGGGAGTTAAGTACCATCTAACTTCGAGGGCCCTTCTATATGTCACATTCATGCTTTTCTTAAGTTAACTCCTTTCAATACGATCTATCTCCCATCCGGTGATCACGATAGGTGTATATTATTAACTCCATCCACTATTCTGACTCATTGTTGACTTTTATCTTTTCAAAATATGGTTGCAACTACTTCTATAGTCGGAATTTGTAGAGTTTGGCATATAATATATGTAAAAATATATACGTATATATATATATGTGTGTGTGTGTGTGTATGTATAGGTAAAAATAAAAATATGTTCATTCAGCATATTTTAACTCCTATGATCGTTAAACTCGCTCCGATACCAACTATAATAACTCGCACCTTAGTAGGCCCGAATTTTTGAAAAATTGAAAACCCAAGTGCACTAGGGCATGGATCATTGGTATTATTATCCTACAAATAAAAAAAGAATATCATAAAACTATTGATAAGAACTCACAACGAAATAAATAAACATGATAGAACATATACATATGCTAACCAGGGCTAATACTTCTAGCATCTAGTGTCTTTGTTAGTGCCGAGCATGCATAAGCTAATCTGTCCTTCCATTGTTCCTACCTTGTGCTAGTGCCCGACCCTCTAAATCTAATATATGGGTTGTAGCAAGTAGAGGGCCAGAACAACATTTTGGTGACTAGTAAATCACATATTTTATCCATAACACTAGTTTTCGCCAATTCTTTTCCATTACGTGTATGTTAATTTTTTAAAGCTCAGGGGAACTGACTTCTTGTACGCATATGATTCATCCAACCTACTCGAGGTACATAATAACTATATATATATATATATATATATCTTTGTGTGTGGTGTATTTATGTGTACATGTGTATCTCACAATCCACCATAGACCATGATACATTCTTTGCTTGTAATGACCCTCCTTTTTGGACGGTTTAAATCGACAATAAACCATAATGTCAACTCAAACCATTCAAAAGGGAGGATTGCTAATGGTGTAAATAAGAAAATAAGAAAAAAGAAGAAAAAATAAAACACAGAATCCAATAGCGGAATGACAAAATATAATAATGAAATAAACATTTCATGAAGCTGTTTTACAAATAACATTTGATTACACTTTTACTATACAAATCAAAGTTATACTCATCAAGGTTTGATAGCTTGGTCGTATCGCTCATATAGCAGCATTTTCGGCAGTGGATGACCAAGGTTTGATAGCTTGGTCGTATCGCTCATATCTGTGTACCATTCTATTCGTCTCATCATGCTGATCTCTGCAGTATATTCATTTGTGTGTTTCGGTCCATTGCATGGTGAAATCTGTAAAACGATTAGCCGTATCGATTCCGTATTTGAGCCTTTTGGCTTCCTTTGGCCTTTCAGTTATCCACCGTGTAAACCAATTTCCATTTGCCTTTAATAATTTCAAAAATCAAAGTTTGACTTTTGTTATTCCCTGGTTTTGTATATATTGCTGTTATCCCTTCATTCTCTTTCCTTTCTAATTTTTGTTCATTGATTTGATAATTTTTTTTAAAATATTATGGCTGCTTATATTTGCGTTTTGACAAAAATCTGCTCATCTCCTCAACTCATCCTTTTCTTCTATTTGCATAGAACCTATTGTTTCCCCTTCATTGAAATGCTCGTCCATCGATCTCCTACCACCCCTTTTGCTCCACCCCACCGAACCGACACAGCGACCCAATCTGTAGCCGTGCACAACCTCACTCTGCCTGCCCCACACGTAGCCTTCTTTCGCCATCCACCTTCAGCCGCTCTAACCCATTACACCTTGCTAAACACCACCACTGCACGGTCCCTCTCCTACCTTGAAACCCTCACATTCAGCGCTTCCTCCGACCAACCTTCGCCCTTTGCTCCACTCAGATCTGCCATTAACCCAACCGAAGCCTTCCCCGACCAACCTGCAATACTGTAGCCTTATCCTTCACCTTCTCGAACCATAGTAGCCTGCCAAACGCCTCCTCATTATCCAGCCTCCATCTCATCCCATCTCTACCTCTGTCACTCATACGTCCGTCCACCAAACACGGTAGCTCCACTGTCCATTTTCCGTCATCGATCCCTCCCACTGTCCAACCTCCATCGAACTCATCTAGATCCGCCAGCAACCCTGACCGATCCTCTTATCCCACCCATCACTAAAGTAAGCATCACCACCCTAATAGCTCATGACCCAATGCCTTACTCTAGCTCTTCTTTTTCCACGCCCAGAGCAGCCTCCGCGACCACCTTCCCTCTACCGAACACTACGTGGCAGCAACACTCCTCTTGTTTTATAAAAAATATATTCAAAGACTTTTACATATATATGAAAGCTTATATATGTTGCGTCTATGATATATATGTTGCATATGTGTCTTGTAGGTAGACAGCTTTATATGTTGCATATATATATATATATATATATATATATATATATATATATATTGTTTCCTTCAATCCAAGCTTATATATAAGTTAACATATATATTTGTTTTCATTTAAATTCTAGTCATCTAGATCGCCAATATCCAAAACTTGTCGCAACCATCTTTTGTTCATGTCCGTATTCGTGTGCGTGTCTGTGTCTATTTCGTCGTCGTCATTGTTTCCATTGACACGAAAGGTAAGCGATCACTCACGATTAACATTCTTATGATTAGTAAATTTATTTCACATGAAATGGCGATTCAAATATGTTGTTAATTTGAATTTGTTAGTATTTTGATCGTTGAATATGATATGTTATTATCTGCAATTGTTTCGCTATGTGAGTTGACAATATTGACACCAATAACCTATTAGTATATATATTTTATTTAAATTGTTAATTATGATCATATTTTCTATTGATATGCTATGTCATTTTATATTATTATTTTATTATTCTCATTCTGCAAGTTCCCTGATAATTAGGAATTCCCTATGGGTTCAAATGATACATACCCGAATGATTTTAAAGATTAGGGAAAATCATTATGGGTTGAAATGATAAACCCAAGCGATTTTACTGATTTTTGAAATTTTGGGATAGCGGATTGAAATGATATGTACCCGTAAATATTAAATTATTGCGGATTGAAATGATAAATATCCATATCACTTGAGCATAGGATAGAAAATTATATACAAACACCGTTGGTCTATTTTGAAAAATGATTTCCAAAGTTTTGAAAAGGAAATATATGGGATTCAATAAATTTTGATTTTTTTAATATAATATATAGATTTTATTTTAATATATGTGAAAATTTATATTTTTAAATTATATGTTTGGAAATTTTAAATTTATAAGTTAAGTTTTGAAAAATATAAATTTATAGATTTTACTTATAATTTTATTATTTTTAAATATATAAAATAAATTTTATATAATCTATTTAGTAAAATAAGATTTAATTCAATTATAAATAAAATAATAAAATTTAATAGGAATATAATTTAACTACTATATATAATATGTTTAAATATTTATTTACAAATTATATTAATATTTTAAAATATATTTTGTAATAACTTTAATATATTAAGGTTGGAAAGATGAGTTAAAGTTAATTTGTAATCTAATTTGTTTAAGAATTTAATTTAAATAAGAATTGATTTGAACTTATTAATCCTGAGAATTTTAAAGATACGAATTTTATAACTTTATAACTGGATTTTGATTAAAGGTGATTAAATGAATATTTTAAATTTAAGTAAAATTGAAATTGAATATTTAATTTTGATTTAAATTTGTAATATGGGATTTTATTTAAATGGTTGTTAAAAATGATTAAGTGAATATTTTCAAATTTCAATTAAAAATTAAAATTTTAAATATAAATGAAATTTATCAAATAGAGTTATTGTAAATCGTTTGAATATTTAACCAACCTATTGAATTGGAAGTGGTTTAAATTTTTGGTTCAAACCTGGATATGAAATCGATATAAATTAGAAATGGTTTTAACGAGAAATCGAATTGAACCTTTAACCCTTTTAATTGAAATTGTTGGACTGAGATTGATTTAAATTGAATTTGGAGCTAAAGTTGATTTGAATTGATTGGTTAAATTGGAAGAAACAATTCGAATTTGAAACTATTTTCGGTATAAACTTTTTTAAATCTATAAATAATTTTAATAAATATTATTCTAAATTTATAGACTATTTTAAATATAGATATATTTTAATAGATAAACTATTTTTAATGTATAAACTATTTTAATCTATAACCTATTTTTATATATAAGTTATTTTCAATAATAAAACTGTTTAAGTTGGAACTATTATGATTTAGACTTAATGGATTTAAATGCGAAATTTTGATATGATGGTTTAAACTATTTTGTGGTTATGATTTCAAAAGCGATATGATTTCAAAAGTGAATATGATATCAAAAGTGATATTATTTTGAAATGTATATGATATGAATCGCTTGAAAATAAAATGACCATGATGTGAAATAAGCGTTTGGTTGTTAAAGAGACCGAGAACGGATATTGTCATACTCTCTGCCAATACTGAAAACCACTTTAACAACTGTGTACGTGGTGAAGAATCCAGAACGAAATAGGATGGTTTGGTGAACGTCTGTATGAGGTACGAACGCAACCCTGACTCCCTCGAGTCAGCTTGATGTGGCTAAAATAGGAGCTATGCTAGGTCATGTAGGGTCGCTCCTCCTATCAGGCACATTTCTTCGATGCCATATGTATTACTTTGTGATTTGATTATGGAGTGTGTTTTGAGGAGGGCGGTAGTAACTGCTTTGCGTTACCACCAGCCCGGGAGTGCAAAACGGTAGTATCCTACTTTGGGCACTGTCTCACGTGCCTTGTCACATGCCTTATCATGCCCTCTATGAGTTTGGTTTGTGTCGCACCGATGGAGTGCTCCCGAATAGCCTACCGGTTTGGTGGAATTTATAGTACAGTATAGACTACGACGTTCATACAAAAATGTGTTAAGGGGGATATAGGTAACGCCTTCAAGCTATTTTAATATTTTACTTTACTGTAGACATTATCTATGTAGCGTATTGTACTATGTATGTAGATAGTTTAACGAATCCTTAACGGGTGGAATCCCAAACATCCTTTAAGTTATTTGCATTTCACTTAAACATTTCACTTGAGTTGATTTACATGCACAAGAATGTTAGTCCCGACTCGAATGTTTTGTGTTTTTCTTTATTCTTGGGTCAGATTGAGTGTCACAGCATTTGAGACTCGCCTTTGGAGCTTGGAGCTTTGCTTGGAGATCCATCTGTATCTCTTCAACTTTGTAGTTATTTGTAATTATCTATGTTCATATTTTTCATTCGCATTTGTATTTGAGACTTTTGCATACTTGGGATTTCTGTTGTATTTATTTCGGACTCTAATGTTCTTTAATAGCTTCATGAACTACTATTTATCTATTCCGCTACTTATTGTTATGTTACTCCGTTTCTATGATCCTGTGATTGATTTATTTACTGTATATGCTAAGTTTAGCCAATTATAAATTAACAATCTATTGTTTTAAGCAATTCAACTTTTACATGTGTGGATGATTGTCGATTTGAATAGTTCGAAATAACAGGTCAATACAATTTCGACCCAAAGTGATAATAGGGATATAAACATCCAATCATCCGAAATGTTAACAAATAAACACCCATCACTATCAACATCCAAATCTGCCAATAAATCACAACAATTAACTATTTATCATTATTAGGTGTTTAACTAACACTTTAAATTCAATATTAATTTAAATGGTAATTTAATTTAATAAAATTCAAATTAAATTAAAATGTCAAATTAAACAACCAAACAACAACCAATAATATTCTTATCACATCATAAATTTAATTTAACTAACATAAGATGGTTTAGTATTTGTGAGTGGATTAAATCACCCACCTTTATATGAATTTGAAAATAATAGACGTCTAATCAATAGCTCCTCTCTATGTTTCCTTACTCTCCTACTTGATTACCAGCTTTGTTCCCTATTTTTGATTTTGGTCCGATTTACTTTAATTTTCCTCCTTAATATATGTAAATGTATGTAGCGACCCACCTTTTTGGACAGTTTAAACCGACGATCAAATACACATGCCGATTCCAAACCATTCAAAAGGGCAGATGGTTATTGGGGTAAATAAGAAAAGAAAAGAAAGGGAAATAAAGGAAATGAAACAACACAGAATCTTGCAGCGGAACGATAAAATATAATAGTCAAATAAACAGTTCATGAAATTGTTTACTATACTTTGATCATTATTTATATAACATTTATTAGAGTTATACATATACACCCGAACAAATAAAATAATGCAGCAGACAGCATGATGCAAAGATAATAATAGTAATAGTATACCAAATCTTCAACTTCGTCCTCTAGAATAGATCTTCAATAAGCTGAAAAACTCAGGTCTGACTCGAGCGTAATGAAAAGACAAAACACTCGAGTCAGGACTAAAATATCCTCATGTAAGTTAAATCAATCGTAAATGAATATGAGTGTAACGACGTCAGAGATGTTTACGGGGTTTGACATCTCCTATCCAGTGTCAACGTGAGTGTAATAACTTAAGAGATGTTACGGTATTTTCCATCTCTCAAGGATCCGTTAAACTATCTACTATGTAGTACAATACGCTATTATAATATGTCTACAGTAAAGTAAAAGTATTAAAATAGCGTTAAGGCGTTACCATAATTCCCCCTAACACATTTTATAATGCCATAGTCTATACAGCACCGTAAACCCCACCGTAAACTAGTGGTTATCAAAGGGTACCCCATAGGTATAACACAAAACAAAACGTAGTGGTCGCAAATAGGATAATCAGTATGACAAGGTACATGAGGCGATACCAACTAGGATACTAGTAGTTGCGTGATCCGGACTGATGTTGAACATAGCCAGCAACTACCTCAACACCGCGAAACAACACTCCCAAATCAAGGGGTGCACCCAAATCGTATCACAAAAGTAATAGATATGGTATCGAAGAAGTGTGTCCGCTAGAGATGGCGAACCTCAGTGGCCCGGCGCGGCTCCTGTTTTAGTCATGTCAGGGGTCATCCAATATCGTTCTCTTTCTTCAGTCAATGCGTTCACCAAACCATCCACTTCATTCTGGATCAACACTCCGCGTATACTAGTTATTAAAGTGGTTTTTGGTATCGACAGAGAGTATGTCCATATCCGATCCTGGTCTCTTTAATAACTACGTATTATTACACCGATGGCTCTTTTACATTTCAAATCAATTCATAATTGATATCAAAATATCATATTTGCTTCAAAAATCAAATCCATTTCAAATATCATCATATCTATTCAAAATGTAAGGTTCCGTTTCGAAAATCATTTTTCTTTCGCCTCAATATCTCATTTCGATTTCGAAATCATTTTGAATTTCAATTTAGGTTGCAACTTCATTTAACCCAATTCGTATTTAAATTCAAGATTTAAATATAAACATTTCAGCCTATTGACCAGCTTGAAATTTTAGAAAATAGTTCTAAGTAGTTTAAAAGTAGTTTAAATATATTTAAATGGATTTCAAATAGATAAATTAATTTAATATAGTTAAATGGATTTAAGATAGATTAAATATAATTAAACAGGTAAATAGCTTTAAATCAGATTAAATATAAGTAAAATAAATTAAATTAGGTTAATTAGTTTAAAATAAATTAAATTGGGTTTAGTAGATTTAAAATAGATTAAAATAAGTTAACATGGTTTAAGATAGGTTAAAATAATTTAATATAGTTAATGTAGGTTAAAATAGTTTAAGTATTTAAAAATGGTTTATATAACAGAGTAACTTGGAAAAGAAAATGAAACAGCTTCAAAACCAAACCATTTCAATTATAACTTCCTAATTCAAATCAATTTCAATTCCCATCCTACCGATTCAATTTCGATTTCAATTCAAATCAATGTCAACTTTGACTTCAAATTAATTCAATTCTACATTCACCTTCAATTAATTCAATTTCAATTTATATCGATTTGGAGCTTGATCTTTCAAAATATCAATTTATAACACTTAATAAAATTATCCTTAAATATCCAAATTTAAATCAAAATTTCAAATATGATTCAATTCCAAGCTCAATTTCAAAATATCATTTTTATGTCACTTTTACTTAGTAATATTCAAAGCTCGAAATACTGTTCAATCTTTAAAACAAATAAATTTTCGAAATTCAATCATATCCCGATTTTAATTCCAAAGTATCAACTTAAATTATTTAACAATTTCTTTTAACCAAAATTTATTTCAACATTCCAAACTCAATTTTTGCTGTAAATTCGATTTCTATAATTTGATTTTATTTATAACTTTTAAATCAAAACATTTAAATAAATTTCAAATCAACGATTTTAAAAATTATTAATTTAACCAAACCGGTGTCTGTATATAATTTTCTATCCTATGGCCAAGTGATTAGTTATTTCAATTAAATGTCAGGGATGAATATCATTTAAATCAAATCACAGTGTCATATGTATGCATAACAATATATATATATATATATATATATATATATATAAGCAAATAAACATCCACTTCATTCTGGATGGATTTCAAATAGATAAATTAATTTAATATAGTTAAATGGATTTAAAATAGATTAAATATAATTAAACAGGTAAATAGCTTTAAATCAGATTAAATATAATTAAAATAAATTAAAATAGGTTAATTAGTTTAAAATAAATTAAATTGGGTTAAGTAGATTTAAAATAGATTAAAATAAGTTAACATGGTTTAAGATAGGTTAAAATAATTTAATATAGTTAATGTAGGTTAAAATAGTTTAAGTATTTAAAAATGGTTTATATAACAGAGTAATTTGGAAAACAAAATGAAACAGCTTCAAAGCCAAACCATTTCAATTATAACTTCCCAATTCAAATCAATTTCAATTTCCATCCTACCGATTCAATTTCGATTCCAATTCAAATCAATGTCAACTTTGACTTCAAACTAATTCAATTCTACATTCACCTTCAATTAATTCAATTTCAATTTATATCGATTTGGAGCTTTATTTTTCAAAATATCAATTTATAACACTTAAAAAAATTATCCTTAAATATTCAAATTTAAATCCAAATTTCAAATATGATTCAATTCCAAGATCAATTTCAAAATATCATTTTTATGTCACTTTTACTTAGTAATATTCAAAGCTCGAAATACTGTTCAATCTTTAAAACAAATAAATTTTCGAAATTCAATCATATCCCCATTTTAATTTCAAAGTCTCAACTTAAATTATTTAACAATTTCTTTTAACCAAAATTTATTTCAACATTCCAAACTCAATTTTTGCGATAAATTCGATTTCTATAAATTGATTTTATTTATAACTTTTAAATCAAAACATTTAATTAAATTTCAAATCAACGATTTTAAAAATTATTAATTTAACCAAACCGGTGTCCGTATATATTTTCTATCCTATGGCCAAGTGATTAGTTATTTCAATTAAATGTCACGGATGAATATCATTTAAATCAAATCACAGTGTCATACGTATGCATAACATGATATATATAAGCAAATAAACATCCAAACATTTAAATATCAACCAATAGCATCCATAAAAATACATCATCCAATCGACAATACAATTCGCGGTAATTTCATAGTTATCAGGCAATTTAATCGCAATTAAATTTTTAATTTCAATTTGACTGTCAATTTTAATTTTCTAGCATTAAATTCGATGACAAATCTAGATAACGATTTTAGTTTATCAAACAACAACAAGTAAAATTGTATCACTTCATACTGTCAAATTTAACTAGCATAAAGATATTCTAGTACGTTGAGAGCATTAGAAAACACTCACCTTGAGTTTTCAGTTGTCACCGAGACGTTCCGGTTTGAAATTTAAACCAAACGACGCTCGGTTTTAGCCCAAATTTCAACAGTCTCCAAATCCATACAAACCAGTTTCATTGCGAAGATCTTGTCAACATGATTGCAACGCAAAAGGTCTCGTCTCAATCGGACCTCATATGTAGAAGTTATACATTTTTAAGTTATCGACATTTGAATTTATAAAACAATTTATATTATATTTAAATTAATCCATACCCAAAGCAATGAAGCCCACCCCACTAAAACTCCATCTTCCAACTTCCTGTACGTGCACGAGAAAAGAACCCACCAAGCCGTGCACTAATCCCTAGTGATACGGAGCTACAGGCGATGAAAATCGAAACCGATCGCGCTGCCAAGCTTCTCCTCTCGATCTCCATCTCTCGAACCCCTCACATCGAAGCTCGCCTCTTCCTATCAAATCGCGTGCGAACCACTCCTCATCGGCCAAGGCCAGTTCGCACGACCCAAAATGCCACCGAGCTTTACCAAAACGCATGTCTAGATGCCATTCGACTAGGAGAATCCAAATACGAGCTTTATTTCTCGAATCGATGAATGAAAACGAAGTGAAGCTTAACCCTAGCTTCAAAATCTCTCGCGTCTTCACTGTTGCACTCCTAAACTCCAAGTCGCACCAGGCCAAAAGCATATAGGATCGAAGCAAACGATGAAATAGGATTTTTAGAGAAGGTTTCGGGACTTTTAGTTGAATTGAATTGGAGTAAGGAAATTTTAAAGTTGCTTCTTCTTCTTTTTTTTCTTTGTAAAGCTTGCGTGTGTGGGCTATTAAAGGAGAGTATGCATGTTTGAACAGGAAATAGGAAATAGGTACTAGGGTGTCGGCTGATAAGAAAAAACAGACAGATGTGAAGGGTATGGTCAAATCAAATTTATATATATATTAATTAAATTTTCAAACCGTCTTGATTACGTAACTCAAAATCTTGAAACCTTATCGAGGCGTGCCGCTAGGCGTTTATATTGTTTTACCCACATTCCGAACACAATGGAACATGTTTCAGGGCTTAATTCGATCGTATGTGCGAGTTACGGAAATAAACGATCAATTTTAAATTAAATCGATTAAATTAATTTCTAAGCGTTTTGAGCTGCCACGGTCAAATGACAACTCTGATTGCTATGGAAATTGAAACCTGATAAAAATAAACTATTACGGATCTAATGGAATTGGTTTCGTCGAATTCCGAGACTGTACCCCGGAAGGCTATTTTTTACTCGTCAGTTAAATCGACGACTTTTCAAAATTTACAGAATTGCTTAAAATTTCAATTTTAAAATCTTATTAACTCTACTATAATCCAAATATAATTTATATTCACTTTTGAAACCAATTTGAATCATATTAAATCAAATTTCAGTTATTCATTCTATCTTCATACATTAAAATTTCAATATCAAATTAATCATATCAAAGTCTGAATTTAATTATTCAAACATTTGTAATATTAAATTTTAAACAATTTAATTGTTCAATATGTGACGGATTTCAAAATTGGATTTTAAATAAATTTTCGTTATCAGTCGATTACTTTACTACATCAAATGAATTCCACATTATTATTTAACTTCAGTTAGAGATAATGCACTCAACTAATATATAAAATTTCATTTCAATTGCAATCGGTTCCCAAATTCAATTCGACTAACTAAATGAATAGGTAACTTAAATAATTATCACCATTAACTTTTAAATCACACTTATAAGTTTATTATTTACAAACAAGTGTCACAATTTCCTATATAATACAACTTCATTCCATTACCATTGACTATATATTATTTCAATTGATTTGGGATTTCATTCAATTCATAAATAATTAACTTAGATAAAATTTGTTGCAATTCATTCTAGTTATTATCATCATAAATAAATTACAAATTTTTAATTCTTCCCACATTAAACCATGAAATCTTATTAAATTAAAATTTTTAATTATCGAAACTTTATGGGTCGTTACAATGTATGTACGTATGTATGCACTTTTAGAAGGTTTGAAAAAAAAGAAGATTTGAAAAGTAAGAACTGAAAAAAAGGAAGGGATTAAAACAAGAAGAACTGAAAATGAAAGAGAAGATCAAGATTTGAAAAGAAAGAAGAAAGTTTGAAATAGAAAAAGATTTGAAGGAGGCGAATATTTGAAGAGGAAGGAAAAAAAATAAAATGAGTGAGAATAAGAAGATTTGAAGAAGAAAAAGAATATAGAATGGAGGCTTGGGTTTCATTTGCATCATATCTTATTTATAAGGTTAGAGTTAGGTTAAGGACCAATGAGATTTTAAAAGAAAGGTTGCTATTAATTAGAAATAAATGAAATGAGGTTTCAGGAAAAGAAGTTGGAAAATGAACGAAAAAATAAAGTAAATATGAACAAACTAGGTATTGAAATAAAGTAAATATAAACAGCCTTTTTAAAAGTAATAGGCATTAAAGAGAGGTAAAAGAAAGAATTAAAAATATGAAAAGTAGTTCATTTTTGCAAAATGGAAAAGCTTCAAACAATGTAAATGGAAAGGAGTAATGGAACAAATGCAGAAATAATGAAAAAAATGCAGTAATTATAAATTAGAAAGGGAACTAATGGACCAATTTTATACTGTAAACAAACTTTTGGAATTCAAATTTCAAAAAGAATTGTTCACTTAATTGGTTTTTTTAACCCCAAACATACCAAAATTGACATCCATTAAAGATTTAATTAACACACAATAAATGAAACTAAATTCTCTACACAAATTTATGTCATAAATTAAAAGAATATACTACGTTAAGAACTTTTTATTTCTCTCTCTTTGTGATTAGATTGGGAATTTAAACAAACATATTAACATTTCGATTGAATGTTTTACTAGGAATGCATTGACATACATTCAAATATATGATAGCATAAATAAGGTAATATAAATAGGTGTATAATATATATATGTACATCTTTATCGCCACTTATAGTTTACATTAACAAATAAAATGTATGAAAATAATCCACATAAGGAGGCAATGAATGTAAGAGTAAATTAAAAGATTAAGATGAAAAGGTAAATTATGTTGCAATTAAAATCTAATCAAGTCGAATAGAAAAGGAAATATTCTTGTGTAAATCTATTTTACCCCTTTCTCATCTCCTATTAACATTTAATTTAATACCGTATGAGATTTCAAACCTAAATAATCCTTTTTTTATGATCTAAGTAGATCTAAAACATAAGTTTACATTTATGCATAAACATATATGCAGTAAACTAGCATTAAATTTTGAAACATGAACTAAATTAATTGGAAATAAATCACCCACTTTAAATTTATTTCAATATATGTTTACAATTAACGTCTTCACACTTTTTAATTAAAAATTCCAATCATGTTAATTGTCATTGATTTTTAAGTTAGAAAGAAATGAGACAATTCAATTCCTTTTTATACCAATTTAACGAATTTACAGAATTATTGTATATAAATCAAAAGCTGTTAATTTCTTATTAAATAAATGATTTCTTATTCCTGTAATAAAATTTTTAGCTAGCAACATTTCAAATAAATAAATATATGATTTTTTATTTAGTAAAGGAACATATTTTATTTTTCTTTTACCATTTATTATTCCAATCAGTTTGAATTTACTTTCATACATTCATTTTTTCCTTCCTTATTAAACTTTACAATTATTTCCAATTTAAGCTCTACAATTACGTTCCCAATTAGCTTTACAATTACATTTAATTGAAATCACATTAATAATTTTCAATTTCATTCAATCAACATTACTAAATTACATTTAAATTTTTTTCTCCCTTTATAAGTCATAAATTTTAATTTCTAACAATATTAAATTTCAAAATCTTATTTAATCTAATATTTTTAATTATAAAAAATGTGGGTCGTTACAGTCTTCCATACTTAGAACTTTTCATCCCCAAAAAGGAACAAGAAGGAATTAAGAAGTTTGATAAATATTAATTCAAAATAATCAATTTATAAACAATTAATTTACATTCTTTAGTTTAATAAAAATTTGAAAATAACTCAACCTTTACAAAAAAATTCTAAGTCCTAAATTTAAGGAAGATTTCCACAGTCTTCTTTGCGTGGATAGGTCTAGAAAATAATAATATCAATAGTAACAATATATAAATATATATCATATTTCAATAATAAAACATCTCGAACCATGGGAAAAACAATTAAAATATCGTTCCAAAACCGTAATTCGAAAATGTACCTATTTGCCGCGCAACAAATTTTATTTATGAAACCAAAAGCAGTAGCTATTGCTTCCATAAACCTCTATCTTACTTACATTATCCAGAAGAGTTAATAATTATGTAAATAGAGTAATATATTAGTTGTTCCAATTAATAGTACAAGCAACATACAATATATAATAATCATATGCAAACAAAAAGAAGTACAACCATCATATGCAACCAAAGAATCTAACATACATCCATAGCAACCAAACTAATAGTTTATTCAGATTCAGAAACTTTTCATCATACAAGGATGATAAATAACTACCAAGTCTACCTTATGCTCAATAGCCTTATATAATTACTTAATATATTATTCATACAACCTTGAACACTTAAAGTAACAATTCCCAAACTTCCTATAAGGCAAAACAAAAAAGAATTTAACATATTATTATTTAAGTTTATGCTATTGTTTCTTTTTTCCATCATTTTACTTCTCGTTTACTTTCATTCATTCATACGATGTCATTTTTTCCATTTATTTAATTACATAAATTTTTTCCATTAAATATTTGAAATCATCAATGAATCCATTATTAAAGTATTACATCCATTTCATTGCAGTTTAATTCACACTTATTGTTAGCTTGATTCCAATTTAATATTAATATTCATTCATGAATCATTTCAACTTAAGTTTCTTAACCTTTTAATTTACATTCATCCTTACTTATATAGTATCATTGAATATTAAACCTACTTCCGAATCATTTCAACATTCTCTGAAGTTATAATCATTTACTTTACATAGTATTCAATTTTACTATTTGCTTTAATTATAGATAACTTCAAAACATTAACTTAAGTTTATAATATTCTTATACATCTTAATTTTTTTTATTTATAAACACATGTTCATTTTTGAAGCATTTTTGTTATTAAGCTTTTACTTGTATAATATTCTAATATATATTCATATTAACATTTCAACTTTTTAAACATTTGTGGTAAGTTTTATGTATGCTTTTCGAATGTAACTGAGTGTTATAAAAATTTATCTTGTTCATTTTAGTTTAAAAAACATCCAATAATTTATATCTTCTAAAATTCATTATCCTTTAAATTACTAGTGACCAGTCTACAATTTATTCATAGTTTCATTAATCACTTAGTTTCTAATTTCTTATTTTTCATTTTGGAAGCATCCAACTATTAAATTTTCACTTTATTTCTACAATTGAAAATCATTAATTTAACAGGAAGTTAAGAACTAAATACCGGGTTCAATTTCAAATAATCATGAAATAATATATATATTCATATCTTTTATATATATCAAATCATACTTAAGAAAATAAAATAATTTTTTTATCAAGACAAATGCGTACCAAAGCCACTACAGTGGTCTTCCCACTTTGAAACTCGAAAATAAACGTCGATGATGTCGTGCTTATTACCGAAATTACTTTCCAATGATAGAAGAGGGGAGTACAGAACTTATTTCCTTTTAAAAATTATTTTAGAACATTTCTTTCAAATCACATTGAAAATATTTATATTCTAAAATACTTTCAAATAATACTAACATTATATTACAAAATTATTGAAAACTAATTTGAAAACCCCATAACTTAAGTTTTCAAATTTGCAATTTATATTCACTTTATTTGTAAATCCTATTTTGCAACAAATATTTATAAAATTTCAATTCCTAGTAAACAAACATATCACATACAACTATATTCATTTATAAAAATTATTCTTTTATATACAAAATATAATACTAGGTAAAATTATTTCATTTACCTATATTTCAAAAATAATATTGTGTCGGTTTGCTTATTAAGTGTTTAGAAATCCCTACCGATGCCATAGCATCCTATGTCTCGACCAGAATTTATGAATACTAAACAGAACAAATTAACACAATATAAAATCATTTTTATAGCACTAACAAATAAACTCTCTCATATATATACACTCAGACTCATTCTAGGGTATTATTAACCCAATCTCTAATGAGTTAACCCCGAACATGCTAAGGTATCTCTAAACCAAAGCTCTGACACTAACTGTAATAACCCACCATTTTGGACAGATTAAATCGATAATAAACCACACACGTTAACTCCAACCATTCAAAAGAGAGGATTGTTAATGGTGTAAATAAGAAAATAAAAAAAGAAGGAAAAAAACACAGTATCTCACAGGGGAATGGAAAAATATAATAATCAAATAAATAGTTCATGAAGCTGTTTTACAAATAACATTTGATTACACTTTGACAATATAAATCAGAGTTATACATACAGTAGATATAACAGGATAATGCAGTGGAACAATGTGATACCGTGGAATAATTATAATAATATAATACTAAACTCCATCTTCGTCCTCTATAAATAATGTCTTCAACAATAAAAGCTCAGGCTAACCCGACCGTAATGAAAAGACAAAACATTCGAGTCAGAACTAAAAGATCTTATGTAACTTAAATCAATAGTAAATAAATATGAGTGTAATGGCTTCAGAGATGTTTACGGGATTTTACATCTCATACCCAATGTATAACGTTCATGCAATAATTTAAGAGATGTTTTAGGATTTTTCATCTCCTAAGGGTCCGTTAAACTATCTATATGTAGTAATATGCATATATATATATATATATATATATATATATATATATATATATATATATATAGTGTCTATCAGTAAAGAAAAGCATCAAAACAACGTTAAGGCTTTACCCATATCTCACTTAACACATTTTATAAATGTCGTAGTCCATACAATACTCTAAACTCCACCAATCCGATGGGCTATCAAGGAGCACTCCATAGGTACGACACAAACAAAAATCATAGTAGGCTCGATAAGGCATGTGATAGGGAATGCGAGGCAATGTCTAGGGTAGGATTCTAACATTTTGCATGCTCAGACTGGTAGTAACGCATAGCAGCTACTACTGCCTCCCTTGAAACACACTCCCATAATCAAATCGAAGGTGGCCACCAAATCAATCACAGAGTAACAGATATGGTATCGAAGAAGCATATCCGCTCAGGGGAGCGACCTCACTTCTCCTGGGATAGCTCATGTTTTAGTCATACCAAGCTGACCCAGGGGTTCAGGGCTGCGTTCTTACCTCATACCAGTAGCATTCGCCAAACCATCCTACTTCGTTCCGAGTTCTCCATCACGTGCACAGTTATTTCGAAATTAGCAGAGAGTATGGCAATATGCGACTATAACGACCCATCTTTTTGGACAGTTTAAAACAGACAATAATCCACACATGTCAACTCAAACCATTCAAAAAGAAGGATTATTATAGGGTAAATAAGAAAATAAGGAAAATAAAAAACAAAGCATACAATCTCACAACAGAATAACAAAATATAATAATCAAATAAATAGTTCATGGAGCTATTTCTCAAATAACATTTGATTATACTTTTACAACATATCAAAGTTATACATACATCATGAATGCAGCAGAATAACATGATGTAGTAGAGTAATATGATAAACAGAATGATATACCAAATCTTATTCTTCGTCCTTCAAAAAATAGTCTTCAATACACTGAAAAGCTCAAACTGACCCGAGCGTAATGAAAAAACAAAACACTCGAGTCAGAACTAAAAGATCTTATGTAAGTTAAATCAATAATAAATAAATATGAGTGCAACGGCTTCAGAGATGTTTATGACATTTTACATCTCCTATCCAGTGTCTAACTTGCATGCAATAACTTAAAAGATGTTCGGTATTCCATCTCCTAAGAATCCGTTAAATTATTTACCATGTAGTAATATACGCTATTATAATACGTCTATCAATAATGTAAAGTATTTAAATAGCGTTAAGTTGTTACCCATATCCCCCTTAGCAAATTTTTATATATTCCCGTAGTCTATACAAATGTTGTAAGATCAACTAAGCCGCTGGTTTACTAAGTGAGCACTCCATAGGTACGATACACAACAAACTCGTAGTGGGCTCGATAAAGCATATGACAAGGCATGCGAGGCAATGCCCATGGTAGGATACTAGCATTTTGTGGACCTAGAATGGTTATGACGCCCCACCTCTATGCTCACACTTGCTAAGGACACTACAGAGTAATGTCATCGACTAGTTTGAAGAATAAGGCTATTGAGGTGCGACCATCTGTGTAATTGCTTTGTGTGAGTACCGATATGCCAAATAGAAGGTC
The DNA here is from genome assembly GCA_030765085.1 of Allium cepa. Lineage (NCBI taxonomy): Eukaryota > Viridiplantae > Streptophyta > Magnoliopsida > Asparagales > Amaryllidaceae > Allium > Allium cepa. Next base: position 244,703,609 of record CM060944.1, read on the forward strand.
ATGCATTTCATTTTAACAGGACATCCGACATACCGATACAAACTCAAAGCTACTACACAATAGCTCTGTGGTCTTCGAAAACAAATATAAAATAAGCATAACATAAATCAGTTACAGATATTCATATCACTAAGGCGGAAACAGATATGAATACAACGCATAAAAGTGTACATCAAAGTAGTGGTCATGTAAGATCCACAACATCACAAAAGAATAGGTACAAGTGCTAGACAAAAGAATATGTATACATCAAGGAGTCTTTATCTTGAATGTATAAAACAAAAACTACAAAGCTAAATAGTTAGTCAAAAGTCAAAAGCTAGTCCCAGCTAAGAAGTCAAGTAGAAGCACCTGAAATATCTCAGCCTAACCCGAGTATTATTTAAGAAGAAAATAATAAATGGATCAGTCTAGCTATAAATATCATTTAAAGTGAGATAGGATAAGAGATATGACAAAAATGTATGATAACAATAATGCCATACTGTGACAAGTATACATTAGATAACAACAAAAATCATATAATATCCCGAATATTCTCAAACACCAAAAAGAATGTCATAATTTTTAACATATTCACCAAACCACAAATATTGATAAAACTTATCAATGTAAATCACAAAAATTGGTGAAACACAAATTCTAGAAATCATCAATTAGAAATCCAGAAAACTTAAAGGGGGTGGCCCATCACAAACGGGAGCATGAAAACTCACCAACATGTGCATCACAAACGAAACGCTATTCCATGGTCGCTAACCATCAAATTTGAGCCGAAGCTCCACAAACGGCGCGAAGACCATGGGTCGCTATCCCACCAATTTTGAGCCGAAACTCCACAAACGGGGTATAATCTCCCACGCAAACAAAGAGACACAACACATCGCTAGTCTAAACCGTAAAGTGATCACCATCAATCAATAAGAAGTGTAAATTACACTAAGCTAGTAAATAAATGAGTTTTGCTTCATGTCCCATAACCACTGGCTTAACTTAAGTATTTACGAACAAATTGTAGATTTCCACTCGAAAACTTTCACAAGAGTTCAATCGAACAAGTCCAAGAATTAACCGACAAAGAAAATGCAAGCGTTTCATACCACTTGTTTTGCTAAGTCGTTTAATTAGATTTCTCATACGAATGAGGTAAAGGTTTGCATATACTAATAGACTGGAAAACGGTTTTAAAAATAAGCTTTGTATTAAAAGTAACGTTGAATCATTTTTGTGAAAGAGTTTGAATATTTACTACTAGTATAAAAACCTTTGTATTTTAGAACTGACTAATCACAGTAAATGATTGTAGAAAAAAACCGATCACCAAAAATTCACATTCGATGACATGAATCAAAACCATAAAAATTGATATCAAATCCATCAAATGGATATTCCCAAAAATCCAGAAAGAAGTCATCAAAGTGGATAATAAATGACGATGACCAATCGGATCAACCAAAAATCGAGTAAAATGGAAACCCATCAAAACAGGTAAGTTGGCTGAAATTAGCACCTCCAGACGTCTGGTGGTTCTCCCAGACGTCTGAGCTGAAAGACTGGAAATTTTATTCCAAATCGCCCAGACGTCTGGAAAGTAGGATCGAACGTTTGAGCTGAAGGTCTAGAATTTTTATTCCGTAGCTTCAGACGTCTGAGCATACTACCAGACGTTTGAGCTGAAACTCAGGGCACATTATGCCTAGGCAATGGATGGCCATATTATCTCAAAAGTGATCGAACGAGCAACAGTGGTTAGAGATTTATGCCAAGCGACAACCCAACCCTATAGGCTTTTCAATACACTCCAAACAACATGTCAAAACATCCAGTGTACGTATTTTCATAGATTTCGACTTTAAAATATCAAAAATTGGAAAAAATTTCCAAACCAATTCAATTCAAAAGCAATTGGACATGAAATAGATGTTAGGATTTCATACCTAACAACAATGAAGCTATAGACGTAGATGTGAGTTCAAAAACTCACCTTTAAACTCAAAAACAATAAGTGAGAGGCTTTAAAACAAAGCAAGACCAATTCCACTTCAATACACCTCAAGAATCTTCAATCTATTATCAAAGGTGACGTTTTTCCTAAGTTAGATTATAGGAATTTCTGAAAATTGAAGAGAGAATGAGATGGAGAAGATGAAGAGGATGCTTTCCTAAGCTTCTCTTTGATTTATAGAACTTGAATTTGAATTTCCTAGCAAAACTAGGGTTTAAGAATTTTGTTTTCTTTTCTCTTCCCCTAATTTTCTTTTGTTTAAGTGTTAGGAAAATAATAGAATGAATGAAGAGAAGAGGGGATGGAGTTAGGGTAAGATGTTGGGTTAATAGGTTGAAACCCAAACCCAAAGCCTAATAGAAAAAATAGCAAAATTCAACTCAACTCCAAACATATCGATGTTTATACTCAAAAAGGTTGCAAACGCCGTTTTGAACTCAATGGAAGTAGTCTCAAGTCCTAATTCGACAGTTTACAAAAAGTAGCATTTCGGACTTTAATCCGACTAACGATGCTATATTTAAATAAAACATTTAAAAACATAATCGTAAAATATGCGGGTTGTTACAGACTCCCCTCCTTAAAGAAATTGCATCCTCACAATACTTAAGAAGAAAATAAAGAGTAACAACCATAAAAGCATGTCAACACAATAAATTTTTTTTTGAAATAAGAAGTTCACCTTAAAGAGCACGAGAGAGTATATCTGGATGAGTTCGCTCGATGAATTCTTTGGATTCCCAAGAGCAATTCTTAGGATTTGAGGACCATTGAACTTTCACAAGTGGGACATCTTTATACGAAGACGTTTAACCTCTGTAGCAATGATACAAATAGGATGTTGCTCATAATTCAAATTAGGTGAAACTTCAATTTCTTCAATAACACCGGGCTAAAGAATAGAATCGGAATCCCTAAGGCATTTCCGTAGTTGAGAGACGTAGAAAACATCATGAATAGCAGAAAATTGAGCCGGTAATAAAAAGCGATAAGCCATGGAACCAATACGTTTGGTGATGAGAAATGGACCAATATATCAAGGCGCTAGTTTTCCCGATTGACTTAAGCGTACAACACCCTTCATAGGTGAAACACGAATAAACACCAAATCTCCCGCAGAAAATTCCATATTCCTTCTTTGGTTATCGACATAGGATTTTTGTCTACTTTGAGCTTCTTTCATCCTATGACGAATAAGGTCAATCTTTTTCGTGGAATCACGAATAAAATCTGGGCCTAAAACCATCTTCTCACCGGCCTCAAGCCAACAAAAAGGAAATTGGCACGACCTTCCATTGAGTGCCTCGAAAGATACCACACCAATACTAGATTGGAAGCTATTATTATAGGAAAACTCAACAAGAGAAATATGATCTTCCCAACTTCCACCAAAATCAAGAACACATGCACGAAGAAGCTCTTCAAGAGTTTGATTCACACACTCGGTTTGTCCATCAGATTGAGGATGATAAGCGGTGCTAAAATTAACGTTCGTTCCTAAATCTTTTGAAGACTCTTCCAAAATCCACTAGTAAATAATGGATCACGATTGCTAACAATAGAAGTAGAAACTCCATACAATTTAACAATTTCTCTAACATAGAGTTTAGCCAAGAGAGGTACGGTCCGATTAGACCGATGGGAATAAAATGGGCAGATTTTGTAAGTCTATCTACTATCACCCACAAACTGTCATGACCCAAACGAGAATGGGGAAGGTCGTCAATAAAGTCCATGGAGACTTGATCCCCCTTCCAAACTGGAATGTCCAAAGGTTGTAATAACCCACCGGGCCTTTGATGCTCGGCCTTTACGAGTTGGCAAGTCATGCAATGCTTTTTAATAAATTTAGCAATATCAGATTTTATTCCATCCCACTAATAAAGTCGCTTTATATCCGCGTACATTTTATTACTATCGGGATGAATGGTAAATTTAGAATGATGAGAAACTTCTAAAATGTCTTTACGAAGATCGCTAATATTCTGCACGATAAGTCTACCAAATTTCGAATGCCGCCACGAGCATCGATTTCAAAGTATTTCAAACCATCAATATTTCTATCCCTACAACTTTGGCTAAGATGAGCCAATTCGGGATCATGCTTTTGAGCATCAAGAATGCAGTCAAAAAGAGATGGATGAGCCTCAAGCCTACATAAACCAAGAGATGAACATGAATCGGATTCACGACCTTGAATCTCACAAGTAGACAAAGTCCCGAGATCCATTCAGATACCATCGTAGAAACAACCACTTGTGGCTTTCAACTAAGGGCATCGGCAACACGATTTCCCTTTTCGGAAGTACAAAGAATATCAGGATCATAAGATGCAAGGAACTCGAGCCAACATTGTTGATGCAAATTAAGTTCTTGTTGAGAAAATAAATACTTCAAAGATATATGATCGGTGTGGAGAACAAATTTCTCTCTCAAAAGATAATAACGCCAAATTCTAAGGGTGAAAACAATAGCCGCGAGCTCTAAATCATGAGTGGCATATCTATTCTTGGTAGGCTTTAATAGCCTAGAAGCATAAGCAATAACATATTCCCCATGCATGAGAACGGCTCCCATACCAATACGACTAGCATCGGTATAAACAATAAAGTCTCGGTTCCCTTCGGGAATCACAAAAATAGGGGCATCAGAAAGGAATTCTTTTAATTTCTGGAAAGAAGATTCACATTGTCTAACCAAATGTACTTAACTCCCTTCTTTGGCAAACTAGTAAGAGGTATGGAAATTTTAGAAAAGCCTTTTATAAACCGACAGTAATAGTCTCCCAATCCAAGAAAGCTACGAATTTCCGTCACACTCACTGGTCTCTTCCAATTTTGAATCGCAGAAAATCTTTGAAGGATCCACAGAAATCCCGGATTCAGAAATGATATGTCCTAAAAATTTCACGCGGGATTGCCAAAAGTCGCACTTAGAAAATTTGTCTTTTAATTGATTGCTCCTAAGAGTTTCCAACACAATCCGAAGATGTTTTTCATGCTCTTCCTCGATTTTAGAATAAACAAGAATATCATCTATAAAGATAAGAACAAATCGATCGAGAAAGTCTTTGAAAACTCAATTCATAAGGTCAACGAAATAAGTTGTAGCATTCGTTAAACCAAATGGCATAACAAGCCATTCATAAGATCCATAACGAGTACGGAACGATGTCAAAGGAATGTTATCCTCTGCAATACGAAGCTGATGAAAACCAGTTGCTAAGTCTAGCTGTGAAAAGACTCTAGCACTGCTAGGTTGATCGAATAGATCATCAATCCGAGGCAAAGGATATTTATTTTTAATGGTAAGATCATTGAGCTTGAGGCCGTCAACGCAAAGGCTAAGCGTACTATTGGATTTCTTCATAAAAATAGCTGAAGCTCCCCAAGGAGAGGAACTAGAACGAATAAACTACTTCGCTTCCAATTCGGATAATTATTTACGCATCTCCTCATTTTCCTTATTAGACATATGATAAGGAGGACGAGTGATAGGTAGAGCTCCAGGGATTAGATTAATTCTGAACTTTATTGCTCGCTTAGGTGGTAATCCCAAAACGGGCTCAAATATGTCGAGAAATTCATGAACAACTGAATGAGGGAAATGACATTTTCCTCATCATCATTATCTCATCAGGGGGATTTAGAGAATATAAGGATGCCACCGAATTGGGATTTGAATCTTTAAGAACAATAGAAATCTTCTTAATAAATTGAGGATGTGGAAGATGTATAGTCCTCTCAGGACACAGGATGTGGGCTTCATAACAATTATGCCAATCCATTCCCAAAATCATTCCAAAGCCTAAGTAACGCATAACATGCAAATCGGCTCGGAAAGAATAATCACATAAAATAATCTCGATATTTTTACAAAGCAAAATGAGTGTTGTGGATCCACCAACTAGATTCACAATTTTCAAAGAAGTCATCAAGCACATAACATTTAAAGACAAAGTATCAACAAGTTCTTTTGATATAAAAGAATGAGATACACCCGTATCAAAAAGAACTCGAATAGGATGATCACGAAACATAATAATGTCATCAAGGATAGAAAGAGAAATACCTTGACCAAGATAAGTGTTACTAGGAGCTTTCACAACATTTAGCTTTCCCTCGTTCTTGCTTTGAAGTTTGGGACAAGAAGATATATAATGACCCAAACTTTTGCAATAACGACAAGTAAGGGGCTTCGGACACTTATTTGCATAATGGTCCTTAGAACCACGATTGTAGCAATGCCCACGACTAGAGGTAGGAGTCTTTGCTACCGAAGTTGCTTGCTTCCCTTTCCTTTTGGGATTAGGGCCTTTGAACTTAATAGGCCTCTACTTGTTGATGTTGAAGTTTTATTTGGCACCCACAACTTCAACATCACTTTCTTTATCGGCCTCTTCAAGTCAAAGAGCGATATCAGCAAGCTGATCGAAAGAAACTTCTAATTTTAGAAGTAATGGTGTTTTGAGGTCCTTATTCAACCCACAAATGAACCTCTGATTTTTCTTCAATGGGGTATTAATATACTTGACCCCATATTTAGAGAGAGATTCAAAAGATGCAACGTAATCCATCACAGAAGATTCACCTTGAACAAGGTCAATAAAGCGCCGAGCTAAAGTTACTTTTTCAGCTTCCAACACAAATTTCAACTCGAATCTTCTCGGAATTGCTCCCAAGTAAGATCCGCTTCGATAATCTTAGAAACCAAAAGCTCTTACAAATCTAACGCTCTTTCTTAGAGCATGCTAGAAGCCACTTGGACTCGATGGAGATCAATAAGATTCATGCGAGAAAAGATGTGATCGCATGTTCTAAGCCAAGCCTGGACTTCTATAACACTTTCAAAACTCTTGAATGGCCTTCCACCCAAATTGGTATAATCACTATATAAGCGTGCAAACCCAGGTTTAGGGTGAGTAGGCTCTCGAATGGGTACGATAGCTTGAGCATTCTTTACAAGATCTAAAAGCTACCGGGCAGACATGAATACTCCATCCTGAGGAGTGGCACTGGATTGACCAACACTAGGATGGCCTGGTCTAACCATTTCTCTTCTTTAAGAAAGAAAGAAGGAAGAGGAAAAGGTTATTCTCAGAATGAATATCAAACAAACTTGATTGATAAAACAAGGCACCATAAAAGGAAATAGGATAAAATGGGTCCAATGACTCGAATTAAATCCTAAGGCACGATTTCTAAGGAAGACTTTGGACGATGATCCTTGCTATAAAATTCTAAATTGTTTCGAAGTTTGGCTCTGATACCAAGCTGTGATGCCCCACCTCTATGCTCACACTAGCCAAAGACACTACAGAGTAATGTCGTCGACTAGTACGAAGAATAAGGCTGTTGAGGAGCGACCATCTGTGTAATTGCTTTGTGCGAGTACCGATATACCAAATAGAAGGTCACACATTTCATTTCAAGAGGACATCCGACATACCGATACAAACTCTAAGCTATTACACAGTGGCTAGGTGGTCTTCGAAAACAAACATAAAATAAGCATAACATAAATCAGTTACAGATATTCATATCACTAAGGTGGAAACAGATATGAATACAACACATAAAAGTGTACATCAAAGTAGTGGTCATGTAAGATCCACTACAGCATAAAAGAATAGGTACAAGTGCTAGATAAAAGAATATGTATACATCAAGGAGTCTCTATCTTGAATGTATAAAACAAAAACTACTAAGCTAAGTAGTTAGTCAAAAGTCAAAAGCTAGTCCCAGCTAAGAAGTCAAGTAGAAGCACCTAAAATATCTCGGTCTGGCCTGAGTATTATTTAAGAAGAAAATAATAAACGGATCAGTCTAGCTATAAATATCATATAAAATGAGATAGGATAAGAGATATGACAAAAGTGTATGATAATAATAATGCCATACTGTGACAAGTATACATTAGATAACAACAAAAATCATACAATATCCCGAATATTCTCAAACACCAAAAAGAATGTCATAATCTTTAAAATATTCACCAAACCACAAATATTGATAAAACTTATCAATGTAAATCACAAAAATTGGTGAAACACAAATTCTAGAAATCATCAATTTGATTTCTAGAACTTGAATTTGAATTTTCTAGCAAAACTAGGGTTTAGGAATTTTGTTTTCTTTTCTCTTCCCTATTTTTCTTTTGTTTAAGTGTTAGGAAAATAATATAATGAATGAAGAGGAGAGGGGGTGGAGTTAGGGTAATATGTTGGGTTAATGGGCTGAAAGCCAAACGCAAAGCCCAATAGAAAAAATAGCAAAATTTAACTCAACTCCAAACATATCGATGTTTATACTCAAAAAGGTCACAAACGCAGTTTTAAACTCAATGGAAGTAGTCTTGAGTCCTAATTTGACAGTTTACAAAAAGTAGCATTTCAGACTTTAATCCGACTAACGATGCTATATTTAAATAAAACATTTAAATATACAATTGTAAAATATGCGGGTTGTTACATTGGTGGTAACGCATAACAGCTACAACTGCCCACCTTGGAACACACTCCGAAAATCAAATCAAAGGATTTCCACCAAATCAATCACAAAGTAATAATATAGTATCGAAGAAATGTGCCCGATAGGGGGTGCGAACCCCCTTGGCCCAGCGTGGCTCCTGTTTTAGTCACATCAAGCTGACCCAAGGGGGTAGGGCTACGTTCATACGTAATACAGAATCGTTCGCCAAACCATCCTTTTTTGTTCTGGATTCTCCACCATGTGCACAGTTCTTTCAGTATTGCTAGAAAGTATGACAATATCCGATCCCGGTCTCTTTAACAACCAAAAGCTTATTTCACACCGGTTGATTCTTTTACATTTCCAAAACTGATTCATAATTGACATTAAAATTTCATATTCATTTCAAATCATATCACTTTCAAAATCATATTCACCTTTGAAGTCATTATTCACTTTCAAAATCATGTCCACAAAACAGGTTAAACCATCATTTCAAAATCATCATATTTACTCAAAATATATCATTTCACTAGAAAATCATATTCGCTTTTAAATCAAAGACTTAAATATAAATAATTCAGCCTTGCACCATTGGAAATTTTGAAAATAGTTTTGATTGTCATAAACAGTATAAATAGTTTAAAATAGCTAGAAAATAGTTTAATAGTTTAAAATAGTTTGAATAGTTAAAAAAATCTTAAAATAGTTTTAATAGTTCAAAATAGTTTAAAATAGTTTAAAATAATTTTAATACAGAATTTAATAGTTTAAATAATTTTAATAGAGTAAAATAGATTTAAAAATAATTTTAATAGTTTAAAATAGATTTAAAAATAGTTTAAAAAATATTAAAATAGTTTAAACAGATTAAAATAGTCTGAAATAGTTTAAATGGTTTAATATAGTTTAAAAATAGATTTAATTTAGTTTTAATAGTTTAATACAAAATGGTTTGATTATTGGAAATGATTTATATAGTAAATAGTTTGAAAATCTAAATAAATCTAAATTTACAATAATATATCTTTAAACAGTTTATATTAAAATAATTAATTTGAAATTAATATCAAATTAAACTATTTCTTCCATTTCAACAAATCTAGACCATATCCAGCTTTCGAATCCCAAAACTCAATTTTCAAATCTTCCAATTCAGATTCTCAACAAAACCATTTAAATCTTTATCGATTTCAAATCCATTTTTGAACTATAAATTTAAACTACTTCAAATTCAATAGAGTTCAAAGTTTAAATATTCAAATGTTTACAATAGCTCAATTTCGATAAATTTCATTTATACTTCAAAATCCAACTTTAAAGTTTCAATTTATATTTTTAAACAATTCATTTAAACGATTTCAATTCAACATTTAAAGCTTGGATTTTGCAAATAATTCAGTTTATATAAATCTAGTTTTACTTCAAAATAACATTTAACTGGAATCCAAATTTTAAGGTTTTAAAATTATTTAATTTAACCAGTCCGATCTCCGTATATAATTTTCTACCCTATGGTCAAGTGACACGGATATATATCATTTCCACCCGTAATAAATTTAATTTTTTTTACAGGTATATATCATTTCAACCTGCAATCCCGAGCAAAATTCAAAATCCATAAAATTGCTTGAGTTTATCATTTCATCCCATAACGATTTTTCTCTAATCTACAAGACCATTCAGGTGTGTATCATTTTAACCCATAGTGATTTACGAACAATAAACTAAGGGAACTTGCGGTGTGATAACAACATATGAATAACATACATTTAATCATCCAAATATCAACAATTAAAGATCCATCACAATCATCATTCGAATCAACCAATATATCACAACAAATAAACTGGTTATCATTATCAGGCATTTAACTAGCAATTTAAATTTCAATATTAAATTAGATGCCGATTAAATTCAATAAATGTCAAATTTAACTGGAATGACAATTTAAATATACCAAACAATAATCAATCAATTTCTAATCGCGTCAGAAATTTAATTTAATAAACATAAGATAGTTTAGTAGTCGTGAATGGGTTAAATCACTTACGTTTGATTTTTAATCGATTTAAAATCCAAATAAAGGCCCAAATTTGAACAGTTTCAGAATACATCCAAACTAGTTCCATAATGTCTAGAATCTCGATACGATTGTAATGTAGAAAACCATGCGTCAATCCGAGCTCGTATGTACAAGTTACCATTGATAGAAAGATTGAAGAATTGAATATAATAATTGATGAATAAAAACAAAACGTCACCTGCCAGGTTACTTCCACGCGAACCCTAACCCTACCATGTGCATCTCATCTCGACATCGTCATTAGCCGTCGGCCTTTGGCCAATTTTCATCGCATCCTCACGCAGCTACGCCTCGATCAAGTCACGCCGTCGCATTACCCAGCCAATGCCGCTCCTCTAGCCAAGTCGCGGCCACCCACGACGCCTCCGCCTGGCCAGCGCTGCCGCCGCCTTCTCAGGCCTTTTTTGGCGAACCACGACCCCCTAAGCACGAGCGACCATCATCCCTGTGACCTGCTCGACGTCCTCTTCCCAATGTAACGACCTAGGATTTCGAATCGTTCAATCGACAATCATCCACACATGTCAGACTTGAATTGCTCAAAACAACAGATTACTAATTTATATTTGACAAAACTCAGCATATACAGTAAATAAATCAATCACAAAGTAATATAACCATAAGCAACGGAATAGATAAATAGTAGTTCATGAAGCTACTATAAAACATTTGAGTCTGAAACAAAATACAAAAGAATCTCAAATACAAATGAATCTCTAATACATACGCAACTGACGAGTCTGAACATAAATGGTTAGAATAAACTGAAATAACTGAAAGCTAGATAGATAGATCTTCAAACAAAGCTCCAATCTCCAAAAGTGAGTCTTAAATGCCATGACACCCAGTCTGACTCGAGAATAAAGCAAAACACAAAACATTCGAGTCAGGTTTAACATTCTTATATATTAAATTCAACTCAAGTAATATGTCAACTGAAATACAAATAACTTAATGGATGTTTGAGATTTCCATCCTCTAAGGATCCATGGAACAATCTACTACGTAGTAATATATGCTATTATAATAATGTCTATAGTAAAGTAAACTATTGAAATAGCGTTAAGGCGTTACACATGTCCGCCTTAAAACATTTTGTATATTCCCATAGTATATAAAGTATCATAATTCCTCCGTAAACTGTAGGGCTATCAGAGGGCACTCCATAGGTATGGTACAAACCAAACTCATAGAAGGCACGATAGGGCATGTGACAAGGCACGCGAGGCAATGCCAGGGTAGATATACCATTTGTGGATCTGAACTGGTGGTAACACATAGCAGTTACTATGCCCCACCACAGGACACACTTCCAAATCAAAGGTCCACCCAATCAAATCACAAAGTAATACAATGGTATGGAAGAAATGTGTCTGATAGGAGAAATGACCTCACTTATCCCGACGTGGCTCCTATTTTAGCCACATCAAGCTGACTCACGGGAGTCAGGGTTACGTTAATACCTCATATAGAATCGTCGCCAAACCATCCTACTTCGTTCTGGAATCTCCACCACGTACACAGTTGTTAAAGTGGTTTTCATTGGCAGAGAGCATGACAATATTTGATCCCGGTCTCTTTACCAATCAAACGCTTATTTTACTCCGTGGTCATTTCATTTCAAATAGTCATTCTTCAAAATCAAAATATAATATTCATTTCAAAACCATATCAATTCGATATCATTATTCATTTTAAATAATATTCATTTCCAGAATCATAGCACTTTCAAAATCATAACACTTTCGAAATCATAACACTTTCGAGATCATAACACTTTGAAAATCACAACACTTTTGAAATCATAACACTTTCGTAATCATAAAAGTTCCAACTTAAACAGTTTAGATATTGCAATAGTATATATATTAAAATAGTTATAAATTAAAATAGTTTATGTATTAAAATAATTTATATATTAAAATAGTTGTAAATTAAAAATGTTTATATTTATTCAAAGAGATCATACTGAAATAGTTTCCCAATTAGAATTGTTTCATCCAATTCCAAAAATCGATTCAAACCAACTTAAATTCCAAAACTCAATTTAAATCAATCCCTTTTCAAAACTTTCAATTTAAAAAGGTTAAAGGTTCAATTCAAATTCTCAATAAACCATTTCAATTTTTCTCAATTTCAAATCCAGGTTTGAACTATCATTTTAATTCCACTAAGATTCAAAGTTTAAATATTTAAACATTTCAATATAAGTTTCATTTATACTCCAACATTTAACTTTGATTTTATTCAAATTGGAAAATATTCACTTAATCATTTTAACAACAATTAAATGAAATCTCCAATTACACCTTTAAATAAACTAAATATTCAATTTTTAAATTATTTAAATATGAAAATATCCATTAATCACTTTTTATCAAATCAAGCTATAAATCATGTCTTTCAAAATCTCAAAAATCGATAAGTTCAAATCAATTCTTGTTTAAATTCAATTATTTACCAATTTAAATTCCAAGCCAACATTAATTTATCTTCCCAACCTTTATTATTAATGTTAATAAAAAATCTATTTTTAAAATATTAATATAGATTTAAATAAATACTTAAACATATTATATAGTAATTAAATTAAATTTTATTATTAAATTTATTTGTATTGAACCTTATTTTATAAATTTTTAAAATAATAAAATTATAAGTAGAATCTTAAAATTTGTATTTTCAAGACTAACCTATAAATTAAAATTTCAAAAACATATTATTTTAAAATTTGTAAAGTAGCATTTATATATTATTTTAAAATCAATATTTATAAAGTTCATATATTTCCATTCACAACTTTAAAAAATCATTTTCAGGATATAGACCAACGGTGTCCGTATATAATTTTCTATCCTATAGTCAAGTGATACCGATGTTTATCATTTCAATCCGAAATTTAAATACGGGTATATATCATTTCAACCCGCTGTGACGCCCCACCTCAATACCCACGCTAGCCAAGAACACTACGGAGTAATGCTGTCAACTAGCGCGGAGAATAAGGCTGTTAAGGAGCGACCATCCATGTAACTTCTTTGTGCGAGCACCGATATGTCAGATAGTATCGCATGCTTTTCATTTAAGGAGGAAGTCCGACATACCGATACAAACTCAAAGATATCACACGGTGGCTATAAATAAATCTTCGGAAACAAATATAGAAATAAACATAACACAATCAGTCACAGACATCCATATCACAAAGGCGGAAAAAGATATGAATATATAACTAACACATGAAAGTGTTCATCAGAGTAGTGGTCATGAAAGGACCACAAACACAAAAGAATAGCAACACGTGATATACAAAAGAATACATCTATGAGTCTATATCTCAAGTGTAAACGACAAAAACTGCTAATCTAAATGGTCAGCCAAAAGTTAGAGTAGTAAATCCCTGGGGAAGAAGTCAAGCAGAAGCCCCTGTAACATCTCGGTCTGACCTGAGTATTATTTATAAGAAAATAATAAACGGATCAGTCTAGCTATAAATATCAGGTAACATGATATAAAACAATAGATATGGCAAGAACATATAGTAACCATAAAGACATACTATGATAAGCATGTAAATGAAGATCATCAAGAGATCAAACAATATCAAAAGAATCTTCTAAAAGATCCAAATTCACCTAAAAAAAGTGATGACACACAAATTCACCAAAACATAAAAGATGGAAAACCATAACAATGAAAGTCATGAAAATAGGTGAAGCACAAATTCCAGAAGACTACACAAGAAATCCAGAAATCACAATATAGGAGCATGAAACCTCACAAAATGGGAGCATGAAAACTCACCTACACGTGTAACACAAAGCGAGACGCTATCTCATGGTTGCAAGCCATTAATTTTGACACACGAATGGCCCAAAGACCGTGGGGCGCTACCCCACATATGTGATGGCGAAACATCACACAAATGCGATGGTGAAACATCACAAGAGCGGGGTCTAGTCTCCCTCGCAGACAAAGAGACATCGCACAGTTGCTAGTCTAAAGCACAAAAATGATCATCATGATCATCAAGTAGTGTCAATCTCACCAAGCCAGTAAATATATGAGTTTAGCTTCATGTCCCATAACCACTTGCTCAACTTAATTTTTTACGAAGAAGCTGTAGATCTTCACTAGAAGATTGTCACAAAAGGTTTTAAGGAAAAAGTTTGTATATACTAGTAGATTGGAAAACGGTTTAAGGAAAGAACTTTGTAGTAAAATAGAGTTAAAATTGTTTTGATGAAAGAGTTTTGATATTTACTACTAGTATTGAAACCTTCATATTTCTAAAGTTGTTATCCCGCCTTTTTAGCAAGGCCGTGAAACCATAAAATCGACCGAGAAGCCCAAGATAGTTTGTCTCGAAGAATGGTCAACTCGGCATCTCAACAAAGCAAGTTCTGTTGAATGTTTCTCAGATAAGATCCCCTAAGGAGGGGGGTCCGGGGGGGTGGCAACCCCCCAAGGTGGGGGTGCGGGGTTCACATCCCCGCTACGGGGTTCGACCTGACCGGTCAGGTCGCGGGGGTCCAGGGGGCAGCGCCCTCGGCGGGGTACGGGGCCGCTCCCCGTCCAAAACGGTACGACCTAGTGAAGACCTAAGGGAGGATAGGATCGAGCGACCTAATGGTTGCGACCTAGGGCTCTAAGGGGTCAAGCGACCTAGTGGTTGTGACCTAGAGGGGTGAGCGACTTAAGCGAGCGACCTAGTCATTTGAGGTCGAACGACTTAAGGGGTCATGCGACCTAACTGGAGCAACCCTGTGGTCATGCGACCTAACTGAAATGGCCAAGCGACCTAACAACCCAGGCAAGGTCGAGCGACTTAACGACCTAATGGAGAAAGCGACCTAAAGGAAGTGACGTCAAGCGACTTAAAGTGGTAAGCATGCGGCCTAGGTGGACGCGACCTAATGGTCATGCACCTAAGGATTTTAACACGCGAGCGACCTATCGGTTTTAACACGCGAGCGACCTAAGGGTTTAACACGCGAGCGACCTAAGGATTTTAACACGCGAGCGACTTATCGGTTTTAACACGCGAGCGACCTAAGGGTTTAACACGCGAGCGACCTAAGGATTTTAACACGCGAGCGACCTATCGGTTTTAACACGCGAGCGACCTAAGGGTTTAACACGCGAGCGACCTAAGGATTTTAACACGCGAGCGACCTATCGGTTTTAACACGCGAGCGACCTATCATCCCAAGGCCTAACGACCTAACTCCGAACGAGCCAAATATGCAGGCAGATTAACCTATAGGCGAACGACCTAGAGGCAACGACCTAACTCCGAATGAGCTAAGGCTAGAACGAGCCAAATGAAGGTGAGACTTTTCCTAGGCGAACGACCTAAAGGTCCAGAACGACCTAACTGCAGTTTTTCGCCTAAAACACCAAAAATTGGAGTTTTTCACCAATCCAATCCAAACCGAATGCAAATGTACATGCTAAAGTGATAGGAATTCATTCCCAACAATCCAAGATAGTTATAGACAAGAATTTGAGATAAAAATCTCACCTTTGGACTAAAAATGAATGAAAATGAAGCTTTGAAGCAAACAAGAGTCAATCCACTACAATCTCAACACAAGAGGCTTGAATCCAATATCTTCTCTTTGAATTTGGAGTTGAATGATGGATTTGAAGTTGAAACCTAGGCTTGGAGTTTTAATTTCCCTTTCCACTCACCATTAATGCAAAAGCTTGAGTTGGTAGGAATTTAAAAGAAGTTATGAAGAGAAGAGGGAGTTGGGCTTGAGTTATAATGGCTAAACCAACCCAAAATCCAAAGCGGAAAAAGTTAGTGAAATTTCACTAACTCCAAACCTATCAAAGTTTATACTTAAAAAGTTGTAAACGGCATTTCGAACTCAATGGAAGTGGTGTCAAGTCCTAATTTGACCGTTTGTAAAAAGTAGCTTTTCGAACCAATATCCGATTAACGATAAAATATTTAAATAAAATATTTAAATATTACATCGATAAATATGCGGGTTGTTACACCCGCAATCCCAAAATTCAAAATTAGTGAAAATCGCTTGGGTTTATCATTCCAACCCATAATTTTTTTCCCCTAATCAATAATATCATTCGGATGTGTATCATTTCAACCCATGGGGATTTCTAAACTAATAGGGAACTTGCAGAATGAGTACAAATATGATAGTAATATAACATATCAACAACAAGCATGTATCATCAATAATAAATTTTAATATAATATATGCAACAGGTTATGGTGTCATATGTCATTGGTGAACAATTGTAGATAATGGCATATCCTATTTAATAATTTAATAACTTAACAATTTAAATTTAACAGCATATTTCAATTGTCATTCCAATGTAGATTAAATTTATTAAATATAAGAACGTTAATCGTGAGTGATTTCTCATCTTTCGAGGCTAGATAAATTTGACAACACGACAAGGAACGAATTGAACCACGTACTAGACGATCGACCAACCCAACGACAAATCTCAAGGCGAAGCAAATCAAACATGGATTCTACGAATTAAACAAAGCTAGGCTAGAATTCAAAAATCGATGAAAACGAAATACATATAAATTTTAAAAATCTATTATTTTCTCGTATAAAAATCATTATACTATATATTTTCCTTTAAAATCAATATTCAATTTGAAATACAAATCAAAATACATTCTTTATATATATATATATTGAAAATCAATATTTATTAAACACATATATAAAATCAACTATCTATATATCATTATTTTAAATCATTTTTATTATATATATATATATATATATATATATATATATATATATATATAACAAGGCAGCCACAATGCAAAATAATTTAGAAAACAATTATACTGTAATATTATTATAATTGTTGTTATAAACACACATATATATAAAACCAGAAATCAATAGGCACAAGATAGTATAATATATATATTACAAACCTTATATATATATGTGTTCAAAAATCCAACAGAACGTATTATACATATTATATAATACATTCTATAAACATGTCTTTACTTCAGTAAACAAATATACCACCGTCAATATATATACTACTGTACTATTTATATAATATGTACTAGCAAAACAATCTAAGGCAAAGTTCAAAAGCAGCAGGGCAGCGGCTTCAAAGTAAAGCTTATATATTTATAAAAGCTTATGTATATACTTTTATAAAAGCTTATATATATGAACCTATAAAGCTTATAAAAGCTTTTATATACAATAGGCGGCAGGGTATTGCCTATGGCTAAGATTGGAGGTAGGCAAAGTGGAACGGATCCGGGATAGGTTTGGAGCTTGGCTGCGTGAGGGCCGTGCTGATGGCTTCACAGGCGGTTGCTGCGGAGGAGGCTAGGGGGGAGCGAATGGATCTCAACAACATGAAAGGTGTGTTGAGTTATGGGGTGAGCTCAACTGCATGGGGTGATGAGGCGGGAAGGAGTTGCAGTCAGGGAAGGGTTGGTTGTCAGGTGCTTGGGCGGATCGACCGACTGACTTCGAATGGGTGGCGTAGGAGGTGATGCATGCCTGGGGTTTTGATTTCGGTGGTGGAGATGGAGCGGCTGTTGTGAAAGGGAAGAAAATGGGGCAGATGTCGGAG
Source organism: Allium cepa (assembly GCA_030765085.1). Classification (NCBI taxonomy): domain Eukaryota; kingdom Viridiplantae; phylum Streptophyta; class Magnoliopsida; order Asparagales; family Amaryllidaceae; genus Allium; species Allium cepa. The sequence goes on from CM060944.1 coordinate 244,721,775, forward strand.
AGAATACCGTGGCATTCGGGCGGAGGTTCATTAGCTGTGGGATAATGGGATGGCTCACGGCAGTGTTTGGCTGGTCAGGGTAGGGGTGTTGATTGGGTTTCTGGCCGTGCTTGACTGGGAGTGGCAGAAGGAGATTTGGATCAGTGGAGAGGCAAAAGGCAGGGGTGTGTTCGGCTAGAAGGCGAAGCGGAGGAGAAAGCTGGAGAGGTTCGGCATGGGGGGAGGAAAATAGACGAGGGCATGGAATTATGAAAAGGAGATAAGTAGTTTCCTAAAAAAATGTGCAGAGCTCAATATTATAGCTTTCATATATTTTATATCATTTATTATAGGAGGCGAAAGGAGGGAGGAAAGTTTGCTAGGATTTAATGAAATATATTAATTATTTATTTTTCTCAAAATGAATGAACAGGGAAGCCAGAAACGTACCAGCATAATATTGGAACCAGTGAATATAATATTAGAACCGGTTAATACAGAAAGTCAAACATTGATTTCTGAAAATAATAAAAGCAAATCACTGTCGATGTTATACGGTGGATATAAAAGGTCATAAGAAACCCAAAGGCCCAAATACGGAACCGATACGGTTAACCATCTCGCGGTTTTTGCCACGTACCGGACATCGAAATGCACCAATGAATATACTGAGGAGATCAGCATGATGAGATGAATAGAATAGTACACACATATCAGCAATATGGTCAAGTTATAAAACTCGATTTTTCGCTGTTGAAAATGCCGCTGAAACGCCGAAAATAAGGTAAACGGAGTTGATGCAGTCCAAATTTGGAGAAACGAAATACGATGTCTTACTCAGAAAATAATTTACATTTTTATTATATACAAATATTTAGATTTTGAAAACATTTTATTTTAGCCAAATTTTAACTGATTTATATTGAAATCACACAACAAACTAACTTCCATATTATCCAATGAAAATCTGATATTTGCTACATTTAAATAGGCGCATACCATATATAAAAAATTTATTTGCAAATTAAATTATTTAAAATTTGACAAAAATTCAGTTAATTATGCTATTAAAACCGTTAAAATTTTCGGGTTGTTACATTCTCCCCCACTCAAAACTTTTCATCCCCGAATAGGAAGGAGGTAGGAGAATAGAAGTAACAAAAAGGGAAGATAGATTTGAAATACATATTAACAAATACAAAATAAATTCAAAACAATATAAATTTCATTAGTTTTTAAATTGATTTATATTCAATTAATTTGGTTTCATTCCATTTTATTTAATCAATAATATTCATTTATATTCATATTTTCTTGATTTTCAATTCAAGCTATTTTCATTCAATTTAGTTTGTTTCAATTTATTAATATTTGTTACAAAAATTTCTTTCAAAAAAAAATTTATTTGATTTAACTCATTTATTAAATCTATTTATCTTCAGTTGAGTCGACTCCACTAAAAATTCAATTTCAACTATTCTTAAGTCCTTAATTATTTACTGAAATAGTATTTTCCTTTTATTATTTAATTTATTTCACTCACATTACTTATAACATTAATTAAATGTACAAAAGTCGTAATAACAATCAAATTTTTATTTATAATTTCCCTTAATAAAATTTCATTTCTGCACATCTTATTACTTTCATTTACTGCATATTATTCAATCACATATTCTTATTACATCTAAACTTTTCTCAGGTAAGTTTTAGTAATGTTTCATGTAATTGAACACTACACCCATTTTACCTGTTATTTATAATATTTTTAGTATGTTAAATTTAATTTGAACAATTTATTACCTAAGTTGTCTCCTGTATAACCTTCAATTATGTATGCACCCTAACATTCTAACTTTTGAATATTTTAGGTAATTATATATATATGTATATATAAAATAATGCAGTTACTATTATACAAATAAATTTTTATCATATTTCTACTGTTTAAGTTGTTAAATTTCCATTTCTCTTTTAGATTCTCCAATTTTTCAAAATTTTGCGAAAATTCAATAATTGAAAATGATTACTTAACATAAAATTTAAGAGTTAAATTTCCAGTTTCACTTTAACCATTTTGAAATAAATATATAATATATAATATATATATATATATATATATATATATTTTATATACCAAATCATACTCAAGAAATTCATATCAACTCTATTTTCCAAAACAAAAGTGTAGCAAGGCTATTTAGTGGCCTCTCCATTTTGAGACTCAAAAATGAATGTCAATGATGCTGCAGTCATCACCGAAATTATTTTCCAACGACAAACGAGGAGAGTGCAGACTTACTTCCTTTAAAGTTCTTTGAAACAAATTTCATTCGAAAAATACATTCAAATAATATATTTAAAATTTTGAAAACCAAAACTTGAAAAACACCAAAAATTTAATTATCAAATCCTTAATTTAAATTCATTTTATTTGCAAAATAGATCTATAATCCATGTTTATAAAAAAATTCAACTTCTTATGCCATATAATCAATAGTTAATGGTTTGGGAATATTGAAAAAAATATCAAATGAAAATTTAGTACTATCATTTCTAACAACCAATTCATTTAATTATCTAATTTTAGAAAATTATACTCTTATATATTAAATATAATCCTACACAAAATTATTTCATTTACCAATTTCGAAAACAATATTGTGTCAATTTGCTCTGTTCAAGTGTTTTGGAATCCCTATCGATAACCAGATGAATCGACCGAACCCAAAATTCAAACTTAACAACTCAAACAACACAATATAAAACATTTTTATATCAGTTACAAATACACTCCCTCACACGATAATTCAAGAATGGATTATAGAACAAGGATAGTGATTCAAATTTAGTGGGACCCTAATCAAAGAAAATTCTAGCTAATTAGATAGGCTTGAAAGGTAGATAGAATAATTAAATTACAAACGAGGAAAGATGGGTAAACGGATATTAATCGCGGCAACCTTAACCGGGTCAATCGAGATTCCAGGAATAAGGTTGATGTGGAAATACAATTTCCCACTTGAGAAAGAAGAATTGACTTCACTAAACATTAGGATAATCCCTGACAATCGGGAAAGTCAAGATCACTTTGCTGAAAAGATAATACTGCCTCAAAAATCCCGAGGTAATCGACATTCGATTACAAGAGAATTACCCTGATCATTTACGAGAGAAATGATTCGGCTTGACAAGCGATAAAAGCATCAAAACCGAGGGTGTAGAAATCTCCGGTGAATCGACGCGTGTTGTAAAGGAGTTTCACCCCTTAACAAATCAAAGGTTGGCGGGACCGTCGAGAGAATGGGTCACACGAAAGAATGAAGTTGCCAATTAAGGTCGCAAGATGTTCTCAAATTCATTGTAGATATCAACCAAAGTGGAGCTATAGGATGCTCCAGAATCAAGAAGAACACGAACAGGAAGAGACCAGAATGGATTTCAGAACAAAGGGAAAGTTCTAAAATTCAAAGGAAACCTGAGTCGAAGAGGAAGAAACTCAAGCTCGAACAAAGGTGATTATATAATTAAATTGATTCTATACGCTAAGTTTTTCCTAAACCAGAGCTCTGATACCACTTGCAATAATCTATGATTTCGAACCGTTCAAATCGACAATCATCCACACATGTCAGAATTAAATTGCTTAAAACAACAGATTGTTAATTTATATTTGGTAAAACTCAGCATATACAGTAAATAAATCAATCATAGACACTGAGTAATATAACCATAAGCAGCGGAATAGATAAATAGTAGTTCATGAAGCTACCATAAAATATCAAAGTCTGAAACAAAATACAACAGAATCTCAAATACAAATGAATCTCTAATACATATGCAACTGACGAGTCTGAACATAAATGACTGGAATAAACTGAAATAACTGAAAGCTGGATAAATAGATCTTCAAACAAAGCTCCAATCTCCAATGGTGAGTCTTAAATGATGTGACAGTCAGTCTGACCCGAGCATAAAGAAAAACACAAAACACTCGAGTTAGGATTAACATTCTTATGTAGTAAATTCAACTCAAGTGAAATGTTAACTGAAATACAAATAACTTAAAGGATGTTTAGGATTCCCATCCTTTAAGGATTCGTGAAACTATCTACTCTGTAGTAATATACGCTATTATAATAATGGCTATAGTAAAGTAAACTATTAAAATAGCGTTAAGGCGTTACCCTTATCCTCCTTAACACATTTTGCATATTCCCATCGTCTATATAGTACCGTAATTCCTCCGCAAACTGGATGGCTATCAAAGGGCACTCCATAGGTATGGTACAAACCAAACTAGTAGAAGGCGCAATAGGGCATGTGACAAGGGAGGTAAGGCAATGCTAGGGTAGATACACCGTTTGCAGATCCGAACTGGTGGTTACGCATAGCAGCTACTACACCCACCTCAAGATACACTCCCAAATCAAAGGTGCACCCAATGAAATCACAAAGTAATAGAATGGTATCGAAGAAATGAGTCAGATAGGAGGAATGACCTCACTTGGCCCGGCGTGGCTCCTATTTTAGACACATCAAGCCGACTCACGAGAGTCAGGGCTACATTAATACCTCATACAGAATCATTGTCAAACTGTAACGACCCGCCTTTTTAGACAGTTTAAACCGACGATAAAATACACATGCCGATTCCAAACCATTCAAAAGGGCAGATGGTTATTGGGGTAAATAAGAAAAGAAAAGAAAGAGAAATAAAGGAAAAGAAACAACACAGAATCTCGCAGCAGAACGATAAAATATAATAGTCAAATAAACAGTTCATGAAGCTGTTTACCATACTTTGACAATTATTTATACAACATTTATCAGAGTTATACGTATACAATAGAACAATTAAAATAATGCAGCAGATAGCATAATGCAAGGGTAATAATAGCAATAGTGTACCAAATCTTCGTCTTCGTCCTCCAGAATAGATCTTCAAAAATCTGAAAAACTCAGGATCGACCCGAGCGTAATGAAAAGACAAAACACTCGAGTCAGGACTAAAATATCCTTATGAAAGTTAAATCAATCATAAATAAATATGAGTGTAACGGCGTCAGAGATGTTTACGGGGTTTGACATCTCATATCCAGTGTCAACGTGCGTGCAATAACTCAAGAGATGTTACGGGATTTTCCATCTCTTAAGGATCCGTTAAACTATCTACTATGTAGTAATGTACGCTAAGTAGATAATGCCTATCAGTAATATAAAGTATCAAAATAGCGTTAAGGCGTTACCATAATCCCCCTTAACACATTTTTTATAATGCCATAGTCTATACAGCACCGTAAGCCCCACCGTAAACTGGTGGTTATCAGAGGGTACCCCATAGGTATAACACAAAACAAAACGTAGTGGTCGTGAATAGGATAATCAGTATGACAAGGTACATGAGGCGATACCAACTAGGATACTAGTAGTTGCGTGATCCGGACTGATGTTGAGCATAGCCAGCAGCTACCCCAACACCGCGAAACAACACTCCCAAATCAAGGGGTGCACCCAAATCGAATCACAAATGTAATAGATATGGTATCGAAGAAGTGTGTCCGCTAGAGGTAGCGAACCTCAATGGCCCGACGCGGCTCCTGTTTTAGTCATGTCAGGGGTCATCCAATATCGTTCTCTTTCTTCAGTCAACGCATTCACCAAACCATCCACTTCATTCTGGATCAACACTCCACGTGTAATAGTTATTAAAGTGGTTTTCGGTATCGACAGAGAGTATGTCCATATTCGATCCCGGTCTCTTTAATAACTACGTATTATTGCACCGTTGGCTTTTTTACATTTCAAATCGATTCATAATTAATATCAAACTATCATATTCGCTTCCAAAAATCAAATCCATTTCAAATATCATCGTATCTATTCAAATGTAAGTTTCTGTTTCAAAAATTAATTTTCGCATCAATATCTCATTTCGATTTCAAAATCATTCCGAATTTCAATTTAGGTTGCAACTTCATTTAATCCAATTCGTATTCAAATTCAAGATTTAAACATAAACATTTCACCTTATTAACCCGTTTGGAATTTTAGAAAATAGTTTTAAGTAGTTTTAAAAGTGGTTTTAAATAATTAAAATAGTTAAAATACTTAAAATCTTAAAATGGATTTGAAATAGATAAATTAGTTTAAAATAATTTAAATTGGGTTAAGTAGATTTAAAATAGATTAAAACAGTTTAAGTATTTAAAGATGGTTTATATAACAGAGTAATTTGGAAAACAAAATAAAATAGCTTCAAAACCAAACCATTCAATTATAACTTCCCAATTCAAAACAAATTTCAATTTCCGTTTTACCGATTCGATTTCGATTTCAATTCAAATCAATGTCAACTTTTACTTCAAATTAATTCAATTTTACACTCACCTTTAATTTATTCAATTTTAATTTATATCGATTTGGAGCTTGATGTTCAAAATACCAATTTATACCACTTAACACAATTATCCGTCGATATTCAAATCTAAATCCAAATTTCAAATATGATTCAATTTCAAGCTCAATTTCAAAATATCATTTTTATATCACTTTTACTTATTAATATTCAAAGCTCGAATTAAGGTTAAATCTTTATACAAATAAATTTTCGAAATTTAATCATATCCCGATTTTAAATTCCAAAGTCTTCACTTAAATTATTTAACAATTTCTTTTAACCAAAATTTATTTCAACATTCCAAACTCAATTTTTCGATAAATTCGATTTCTATAAATTGATTTCTATTTATAACTTTTAAATCAAAACATTTAAATAAATTTCAAATTGACGATTTTTAAAATTATTAATTTAGCCAATTCGGTGTCCGTATATAATTTTCTATCCTATGGCCAAGTAATTATTTAATTCAATTAAATGTCAGGGATGAGTATATATTACTTAAACCAATCACAGTGTCATATGTATGCATAACAGTATATATAAGCAAATAAACATTCAAACATTTAAATATCAACCAATAACATCCATCAAAATACATCATCCAATAGACAATACAATTCATGGAAGTTTCATAGTTATCAATGTCAGGTAATTTAATCGCAATTCAATTTCAATTTCAATTTTAACGGTCAACTTAATTTTCAACGGTTAATTCAAATGACAATCTATATGGAAATTAAATTTATCAAACAATGACAAATAAAATCATAACACTTCATAATGTCAAATTTAACTAGCATAAAGATATTTAGTACGTTGTGAGCGTTATAAAACACTCACCTTGATTTTACGATTTTAAATCAAATCGAACGACGTTCGATTTAACTCAAAATTTTCTATAGCTCCAAATGACTCCAATCCAGTTCCATTGCATAGTGCTCATCGATACGATTACAACGCAAAAAGTTTCATGCGTTTTCGACCTCGTATGAAAAAGTTATGATATTTTAAAGATTACACGAATTAATATAAATATAATTTACAAATCCTAAACCACAGATCCATCATCACCGTTGATTCTCCCAGAGCTAATCCAGGCCGCGACTTGCTTTCTTCCTCATGCGCATTCATGCTTCAAAAATTAGCCGTGCTCAAGAGCCCAAACGTGCAAACTAGGGTTTAATTCTACACCCTCCACGATCGCTTCCAAGACGATCAACCAACGCCAAACGAACGCGCATCACAAGAGCCACATGCGCCTGCCATGGGGTGGAGCTCGGCCCCTCCCCTCTCTCTCGAGATGCGTGCGAACTTATGCCGAACGCGAGCCAAATTTGGCCACCACACAACACCAATTCGAATCTCCACCGTTGGATTTGTCAATCACGATGTCCTCTACGATTTCCTAGTTGAAAACTTTGGCTAATAATCGATGGATTGAAAGAAATTTGAGGAAGGAAGAGATTAAATTTCGGCCATAGAAAATAAAATGGCGGCCTGAAGTTATTAGCTAGGGTTTTGCTGAAGAACGTGCCTTTATAACAATTTTAATTATTATTTTAATATTAAATCCACTTATAAACCATTTTCTCAAACGATCTTCAAACAACGCGTGCCAGCTGGCGTTTCTAAGGTTTACCCCGCGTTTCAGACACAATGGAATAGGTTTCGGAGGCTAATTCGATCATCTGTGCGAGTTATGGCAATAACCGATCAATTTTAAATTAAACCGATTAAACGATTTTCTAGGCGTTTTGGCTTGCCCCGGACAAACGATAAATCCGATTGACTTGAAATTTGAAACCATACAATAATATCACATTATGGATCCGTTTAAACTGGTTTCGTCAAAATCCGAGACTGTTTGAAAAATGGCTAATTTAACTCGGCAAATTAATATTAAAACAATTTCAACGCGTTTCGAGCTGCCACGGTCAAATGACAACTTCGATTGCCACGAAAATTGAAATCCGACAATAACTAACTATTACGGATCCAATGGAACTAGTTTCGTCCAATTCTGAGACTGTTCGAAAATTGGCTATTTTCCAGTCGATAATTAACTATTAAAATATTCAATTTTCACAAATTAACTTTTAATTCGATTTTAAAAGTTCTACAACATCATTCTAACTTTAATATGATAAAATAAAATTTTACGAATAGTTTTTAATCATATTAAACCAGTTATTCAATTATCCAATAAATTCCAATTTTAAAATCTTATTAACTCTATTAAAATCCCAATATAACTTACATTCACTTTGGAAACCAATTTGAATCATATTTAAATCAAATTTCAATTATTCACTCTATTTTCATATATTAAATTTCAACGCCAAATTAATCATATCAAATTCGAAATTTAATTATTCAAACATTTGTAATATTAAATTTAAACAAAATTTGATTATTCTTAAATCACTATCTTTTGAAATATTCGAACGAACTTATAAAATTTAACCTTTGAAATGAATTAAAATTGTAGAACAACCATTTCCATTATACGGTTCTTCAATTCCCATTATTAAATTATTCAATAAATTCCAAATATTAAATTTAAACGATTTCGCTTATCCAGTAATTCATTATCTTTTGAAATATTGGAATTGAACTTATAAGATTCAATCTTTTAAAACCAATTCAAAATTTTAGAACCCCATTTTCATTTTACAGTTATTCAATTATTCAATAAGTTTTAAATATTTAATTTAAACAATTTACCTGTTCAATATCCAATATTTGATTTTAAATAGATTTTACTTATCAATCAATTACTCTATTATACCCAATGAATTCAATATTTATTATCCTATTCAACTATTGATTCACAGGTATTCACTAAGTAGCATTTATTTTCATTACTTGGCTAATTATTGTTGCAATTCATTCCAGTTATTATTATTCCAAACGAATTACAAAATTTTTCTCTAACATTAAATCATGAAATCTTTTAAATTAACTATTTTAATTATCGAAAATTTACGGGTCGTTACACAAACCGTCCTACTTCGTTCTGGAATCTCCACCACGAACACAGTGGTTAAAGTTGTTTTTGGTATTGGCAGAGAGTATGACAATATCCGATCCCGGTCTCTTTAACAACCAAACGCTTATTTCACTCCGTGGCCCTTTCATTTTAATTAGTCATTCTTCAAAATCAAAATATCATATTCATTTTAAAAAACTATATTAATCCAAAATCATTATTTACTTTAAATAATATTCATTTTCAGAATCATAACACTTTCAAAATCATAACACTTGCAAAATCATAACACACTCAAAATCATAACACTTTCGAGATCATAACACTTTGGAAGTGTAACGACCCTTAATTTTCGATAGTTAAATTTGTTAATTTAATAAGATTTTGGTGATTTAATATTGAAAGAAATAAAAATTTGGGATTTATTAATGAAATAATAACTAAAATGAAAGGCAACAATGTTAATTAAAGTAAATTATTAACAATTAGAATGAAATTCCAATCAATTAAAATCAATTTAAAGGTTATAATTGATTATTAAGTGAATATAGAAAAACAAATGTAAATATTGGATTAATTAGTGAAATAATATATAATTAGTGGTAATTGAATAAAAATCAGTGTTAGGGAAGTAATTATGACATTTGGTTGTAAATAATAAACTTATTAATGTGACTAAAAGTAGTGGTGACAAACTATTATATGTTACCTATTTATTTAACCTATTAAATTAAATTGGAAATCAATTGCAATAAATTCCCTTAATTAGTGCAGTTAATGAACATTAAATTGATCCTCGTAGAATATTAATTCAATAAGATGTAACCAATGTAAATCTTAATCACATTATGACAATCGATTGAATAAAGAGTATTGGAATCAAGTTTACTCAAATTTATGGAAATTTAAATTATAATAAGTGGATTTATTACAATTAAATGTAATTAACGATTACGTCAGTGAAAAGTAATATGAAAATGGTAAAATATTAATGAAATAAAATATATATAACAATGTTAAATATGTATGTAGAGAAATAATTGATTGAATTAAAGAATCGAAACCAAATTAAATAAATTTATTGAAATTAAATTATATTAATTGGATTTAATTATAGTTGTAATTGAACACTGTAAATTGTGAAATATTTAACACTGAATTATGTGTAAACTAGTTTCAATTTGTTATAAATGTCTAAAAAATAAAAATGATGAAAATTGTTAGTTATTAAACTTGAAATAAAAACGTGATTTAATTAATTAAATTTTAATTTATTTAAATAATGTGAAAATAGCCATTTTGGCCACTGACTCGAATTTTGATGAAACTAGTTTCATCGGACCTATAACAGTGAATTATTGTAAATTTTCAAGTTACGTAGCGTTCGGACTTGTCGTTTGATCGTACGAACTCGAAACGCGTAGAAATCAATTTAGTTGAAATCAATTGAAATCAATTTGAAATAAGCAGATTTTAACATAACTTCTTCATACGATGGAATTTGAAACTAAAACCCATTCTGGAGACAGAACGGGCTTTTCGGGTTATTTATCATTATAAATCCTAATCAAATCGTATCCGTTCTTTTCTATTTCTGTTCTGCCTATAAATAGCCCGTTATAAACCCTAACTCCTTCTTATTCCCATTTGTCTGTACGTACCTTTCTTTCTCATCGCCTTCTTCCAATGGCAGACAAACAAAATCCTAGTTCCCAAATTGCAAATTCAATTTCAAATTCAATTTCAAAATCAAACTCCTCAAACCCTTTCAAATTATATATCAATTCGGAGCTCTCGATGAGCGTAATTTTATGGTGTGATTTGTTTCTACATTTAAATCATCTTTTGTCCAGAAATCGAGATTGAACCTCAGCCGTCCATATTGGATTTTAGACGATCCAACGGTGGATCGTCGACTGTTTGTCGATAGGGTAGTGTGGTTGCGATGGTGATGTCGAGTAGGTCACATAGTGGTGTTCGCTGGTTGTAAGGTGGTCAGAATTCACCGCGATTGGTCATTGAAGGCTGCGGCGACGGTGTTGGCCAGAGGTATCGGACGACGGCGCGTGGAGGCCAGAAGCGTGCCTTGGCCTGGTGATGATGTCGGCGGGGTCAGATCTAGGAGGTGGGGTCTAGGGTAGGCGCGATAATCGATTGTTGGTAGCGGATGTTGGATTGAGTTCACGTGCGTAGGATTCGTGTTTCGTCTAGGGTTCGGTCTTGACCTACTGTGCTGACATGGTAATGTATAATATTATTTATCTATTTAAAATTTTGATTTCAAATGTTCTAATCAACGTAACTTTCGCATATGAGGTCCGTTTCACGCACGGTTTGCTCCACTGTGATCGTATTGTAATTCCGGACATTTCAACGTTGGTTTGGACGAATTCTGAGACTGTTCAAATTTGATTCCTAATTTGGATTTTAATTCGATTTAAAATCAAAGGTGGGTGTTTTGACTCACTCACAACTTCTAAAATTTCTTTTGTTAGTTAAATTAAATTTATGAGATGATTAGGAATTTATTTATGGCTATTTGGTATATTTAAATTGCTATTCCTGTTAATTTGAATTTATTTTGAATTAAATTGTTATTTAATTATTATTGAATTTAAATTGCCAGTTAATTTCCTGTATATAATATGATATTTATTGGTTGAATTAGATGATGATTGTGATGGATGTTTGAATTTATTATTAGATGATTGGATGCTATATTTGATTTATGAAATGCTATCACTCTGCAAGTTCCCTTAGTTATTATTAGGAAAATCACTATGGGTTGAAATGATATATACCCAAATGAACTATAGATTAGGAAAAATCGTTGTGGGTTGAAGTGATAGATTCGAGCGGTTTTATGGATTTTAATATTTAATTCGGGATTACGATTTGAAATAGCATATAACTGTAAAATTTTAAATTGCAAATTGAAATGATAAATATCCGTATCACTTGACCCTATGGTAGAGAATTACATATGGACCCCGGATTGGTTAAATTAAATGATTTCAAATCCTTAATTTTGGAATTTAGTTAACTAATAATTTTGAAATAAAATTTGATTTGTTTAAACTGAATTATTATCGAAGTTCAAGTTTTATGTTAAAATTTGAATTGGTTTAAAGGATTTGTTTAAAAGGAATTTAATTGAAATTTTAAAGTTGAACTTGGTATAAGTAAAGTTTGTCGAAATTGAGTTATTAAAATTATTCGAAATATAACTTTTTGAAATATATTGAAATTGGAGTAATTTAAATTGATATTTGAAACATGGATTTGGAAGAGATATAGAATTAAATATTTTGTTGAAAATTTGAATTGAAAGACTTGAAATTGGGTTTTTGGAAATTGAAAATAGTCCAAATGTGTTGAAAGGAAATGAATAGTTTAAATTGATATTAAATTCAAAGTCATATTTTTAATATAAACTGTTTTAAAAATATATTATTGTAAAGATCCTAAATTTTAAGAGTTTCAAATTTTTAAATATTTCAACCTATATTAACTATATTAGATCAATTTAACCCATTTTAAACCATTTAATTTATTTTAAAATCAGTTAACCCATTTTAACTTATTTTAAATCTAATTAATCTATTTTAAAGCTACTTAATCTATTTTAAATCTATTTAACTATCTTAAATCAATTTAACAATATCTTTAATCTATAATTAAACCATTTTAGAGCACTTAACTATTTATAACTATTTTAACTATTTTCTAAATTTCTAGACTAAGTAAAGTGGAAGTGTTTATATTTAATTCGTTGGTTTAAAAGGGAATACGGTTAAATGATGTTATAACCTAAATTGGGATTTAAATGTTATAATAAATTGAATATGATGATTTTGAAGTAAGGATTTAACCTATTATGGAAATATGATTTTTGGAGGAAATCATGATTTTGGTAATGATATGATTTGAAAGTAAATATGGGTTGAAGTGAATATGATTTCGAAAGAGATATGATTTGAAATTGAGTATGATAATTTGATATAAGTGTGAATTGACTTTTGAAACGTAAAAGAACCATACGGTGTGTAATAAGCGATTGGTTATTAAAGAGAGCGGGATCAGATATTGTCATACTCTCCGCCAATACCGAAAACCACTTTAACAACTATGTACGTGGTGGAGATTCTAGAAATGAAGTAGGATGGTTTGGCGAACGATTTCTGTGTGAGGTATGACGTGACCCTGACTCCCGTGAGTCAGCTTAGATGTGACTAAAACAGGAGCCATGCCGGGCCAAGTGAGGTCATTCCTCCGACCGGGCACATTTCTTCGATGCCATTCTATTACTTTGTGATTTATTTGGTGGCCACCCTTTGATTTTGATTATGGGAGAGTGTCCTAGGTAGGCGGTAGTAGTTGCTATGCACTACCACTAGTCCGGATCCGCAATTGGTATATCTACCCAGGAAATACCTCGAGTGCCGTGTTCACATGCCCTTAAGCACCTTATCCAAGTTTGTTTTATACCATACCTATGGGATGCCTTTTGTGTAAACCTCTTGGAGGAGCGTACGATAATGTATAGACTATGGGAATATACAAAACGTGTTAAGGGGGATATGGATAATGCCTTAACGCTATTTTAATACTTGTACTTTACCGTAGACATATTATAATAGCGTGTTGTACTACATAGTAGATAGTTTAATGGATCCTTAGGAGATGTGAATCCCGAACATCTTTTAAGTTACTGCACTCACGTTAGACACTGGATAGGAGATGTCAAACCCCGTAAACATTTCTGACGCCATTACATGCATATTTATCGTTGATTTAACTCATATAAGATCTTTTAGTTCCGACTCGAGTGTTTTGTCTTTTCAATTCGCTTGGGTCAGCCTGAGCATTTCAGGATTTGAAGATTTATTTTTGGAGGACGAAGATGAAGATTTGTACTACTATTATTTATTATATTTATTCCACTGCATTCATATTGTTCCGTAGCATTATTTATTTATCTCTAATATGTGTAACTCTGATTCTGTGTTGTATAAGTATTATCAAATGTATTGCAAACAGCTTCATGAACTGTTATTTGATTATTATATTTAGTCATTCCGCTGCGAGATTCTGTTTTGTTTTTTTCTTTCTATGCCTTTTCTTATTTATCCCAATAACAATCTACCCCATGGTATGGTTTGTGTCGACGTGTATGTCTGCTTAAAACCTCCAAAAAGGTAGGTCGTTACAGGAAATCATAATACTTTTGAAATCATAACACTTTCGAAATCATAACACTTTCGTAATCATAAGTTCCAACTTAAACAGTTTAGATATTTAAATAGTATATATATTAAAATAGTTATAAATTAAAATAGTTTATGTATTAAAATAATTTATATATTAAAATAGTTGTAAATTAAAAATAGTTTATATTAATTTAAAGAGATTATACTAAAATAGTTTTCCAATTAAAATTGTTTCATCCAATTCCACAAATCGATTCAAACCAACTTAAATTCCAAAATCCAATTTAAATTTATCCCTGTTCAACACTTCCAATTTAAAAAGGTTAAAGGTTCAATTCAAATTCTCAATAAACCATTTCAATTTTTCTCGATTTCAAATCCAGGTTTGAACTACCATTTCAATTCTAATAAGATTCAAAGTTTAAATATTCAAACATCTTAATATAAGTTTCATTTATACTTCAACATTTAACTTTAATTTTATTCAAATTGGAAAATATACACTTAATCATTTAAGAATAATTAAACAGAATCTCCAATTACCCCTTTAAATCAACTAAATATTCAATTTTTAAATTATTTAAATTTGAAAATATTCACTTAACCACTTTTTATCAAATCAAGTTATAAATCGTGTCTTTCAAAAACTCAAAAATTGATAAGTTCAAATCAATTCTTATTTAAATTCAATTATTAACCAATTTAAATTCAAGGTCACCATTAATTTATCTTCCCTATCTTTATTATTAAAGTTAATAAAAAATCTATTTTTAAAATATTAATATAAATTTAAATAAATACTTAAACATATTATATACTAATTAAACTAAATTTTATTTAATTATATCTTATTATTAAATTTATTTATACTGAACCTTATTTTACATATTTTTAAAATAATGAAATTATAAGTAAAATCTTAAAATTTGTATTTTCAAGACTAACCTATAAATTAAAATTTCCAAAACATATTATTTTAAATCTATATTTTTTTATATATAAAATAGCATTTATATATTATATTTTAAAATCAATATTTATAAAATCCATATATTTGCTTTCACAACTTTGAAAAATCATTTTCAAAATATAGACCAACTGTATCCGCATATAATTTCCTATCCTATGTTCAAGTGATACGGATATTTGTCGTCTTAATCCGTAATTTAAATATTACCAGGTATATATCATTTCAATCTGTAATTCCAAAATCCAAAATTAATGAAAATCGCTTGGGTTTATCATTTCAACCCATAACGATTTTCCCTAAATCTATAATATCATTCGGGCGTGTATCGTTTCAACCCATAGGGAATTCTAAACTACAGGGAACCTGCAAAGTGAGAACAAATATGATAATAATATCACATATCAACAACAAGCATGTATCATCAATAAGAAATTTTAATATAATATATACAACAGGATATTGTGTCATATGTCATATGTAATGACCTGGTATTTCGAGCCATTTGCATCCGCACATGTTAGATTTGAATTACTCAAAACAACATATTGTTAATTTATATTTGGCAAAACTCAGCATATAGAGTAAATAAATCAATCTTAGAATCACAGACACATAGTAATACAATAATAATTAGCAGAATAGATAAATAGTAGTTCATGAAGCCATTATAAAACATCAGAGTTTTCAATAGAATCTCAAATACAAATGAATCTCTAATACATAAGCAACTGACGAGTCTGAACATAAATGACTGGAATAAACTAAAATAACTGAAAGTTAGATAGATCTTCAAACAATGCTCCAATCTCCAAAGGTGAATCTCAAATGCTGTGACACTTAGTCTGACCCGAGCATAAAGCAAAACACAAAACACTCGAGTAAAGATTAACATTCTTATATAGTAAATTTAACTCCAGTGAAATGTCAACTGAAATAAAAATAACTTAAAGGATGTTTGGGATTCCCATCCTCTGAGGATCCATGGAACTATCTACTATGTAGTAATATACGCTATTATAATATGTCTATAGTAAAGTAAACTATTAAAATAGCGTTAAGGCGTTACCCATATCCCCATTAACACATTTTTATATATTCCCATAGTCTATACAGTATCGTAACTCCTCCGTAAACTGGAGGCTATCAGAGGGCACTCCATAGGTATGGTATAAACCAAACTCATAGAAGGCGCGATAAGGCATGTGACAAGGAATGCGAGGCAATGCCAGGGTAGATATACCGTTTGCGGATCTGGATTGGTGGTAACGCATAGCAGCTACTAATGCCCACCTCGTGACACACTCTCAAATTAAAGGTGCACCCAATCAAATCACAAAAGCAATAGAATGGTATCGAAGAAATGTGTTCGATAGGAGGAATGAGTATCGAAGAAATGTGTCTGATAGGAGGAATGATATCACTTGGCTCGACATGGCTCCTGTTTTAGCCACATCAAGCTGACTCATGGGAGTCGGGGCTGCACTAATACCTCATACAGATTCATCGCCAACCATCCTACTTCATGTGGAATCTCCACCACGTACACAGTTGTTAAAGTGGTTTTCGGAATTATTAGAGAGTATGACCATATCTAATCCTGGTCTCTTTAACAACAAAGCGTTTATTTCACACCGTGGTCATTTCATTTCAACTAGTTTATACTTTTTATCAAAACATCATATTCATTTCAAACCCATATCAATTCGATATTATTATTCACTTTAAGTAATATTCATTTCCAGAATCATAGCACTTTCAAAATTATAACACTTTCGAAATCATAACACGTTTGAAATCATAACACTTTGGACATCATAATACTTTTGAAATCCTAGCACTTTGGAAATCATAACACTTTTGAAATCATAACAGTTCCAACTTAAACAGTTTAGATGTTGAAAATAGTGTATATATTAAAAGAGTTAAAAATTAAAATAGTTTATATATTAAAATAATTTATATATTAAAATAGTTTATACATATTAAAAATACTTTATATAATAAAAAATATTCCTTTAATTTCACAAATCGATTCAAATCATCTTAAATTCCATAAATTCAATTTGAATCACTCCTAGTTCATCAATTTCAATTTAATTCAATTTCTCAAAAACCAATTTCAATTCATATCGATTTCAAATCCTGGTTTGAACCATCATTTCAATTCCAATAGGATTCAAAATTTTAAATATTCAAACATTTTCCATATAAGTTTCATTTAAATTTTTATATTTAACTTTATTTTATTTAGTTTTGAAATATTCACTTAATCAATACCATAACACTTAAATATAATCTCAAATCACAAATTTAAATAAAACTAAATATACCATTTCAACTTAAATTCAAAAATATTCATTTAATCACCTTTTATCAAAAAAAACAATTTATAACATCATATCTTTAAAATCTCAAATTCAATAAGTTTTAAGTCAATTTTATTTAAGTACAATTCTTAAACAAATAAAATTTCAAATCAGTTTCAATTTATCTTCCCAACCTTAATTTATTAATGCTATTACAAAATCTATTTTTAAAAATAAAATTTTAAATAAATAATTAAACATATTATATACTAATTAAATAAATTTTCAAATTAAATCTTATTATTAAGTTTATTTTTTATTTAATCTATTTTTATATATTTTCAAAATAGTAAAATTTATAAGTAAAATCTTAAAAAATTTTATTTTCGGGACTAACTTATAAATTTAAAATTTCCAAAACATAAATTTTTGAAAATCCAAAACTTAGACTTATATAAAAATAACATTTAATTATATTGTATTTAAAATCAATATTTATTAAAACCATATATTGCCTTTCAAACTTTGGAAATCATTTTTCATAATATAAATCTACGGTGTCTGTATATAATTTTCTATCCTTTGGTCAAGTGATACAGATATTTATCATTTCAATCCATAATTTAAATATCTACGAGTATATATCATTTCAACCCACTATCCCAAAATTCAAAATCAATGAAAATCGCTTGGGTTTATCATTTCAACCCACAATGATTTTCTCCTAATCTATTTTATTATTCGAGTATGTATCATTTCAACCCATAGAGATTTCTAAATTAACAGGGAACTTGCAGAGTGAGAACAAGTATAATAATAATATAAATAGCATAATATATCGATTAACAAGCATATATCATAATTAACAATTCAACTATTTACAATAGGTTATGGTGTCAATATTGTCAGTTAACATTGGTGAAAAATGCAAGTAATAACATATCATATTTAACAATTAAATGACTAACCAATTTAAATTTAACAACATATTTCACTCGTCATTTTAATGTGAATTAAATTTATTAAATATAAGAATGTTAATCGTGAGTGATTGCTCACCTACCAGGGCTAGAGAAACAAGAAGATGACATGGACATGTACAAACTAGAGTTGCGGTAATCATCTCCGGACAGCAACAAATAAGCACAACAATGTGGAAGAATTCAGATTTGATGAAAACACAATATATAAATATATATATATATCCTTTTCCAAAAATCAATATTCCATTTAAAATACATATCAAAAAAATAAAATCTATCTATATATATATAATTGAAATCAAAAATTAATTTTAAACTCATATTAATTTTTTTTTATTCTAATTTTTTTTCTTTCTTAAAACACGTCTCTAAAATAAAAAATTTCATATCATATTATTTTTAATCAATATTTAATTTAAAAATCATGTTAAAATATTCAAAATCCATAGTAAATTCTTTGATACGAAAAGTTGGATTATATAATATACTATATAGATATATACAACTCAAACTGATTATCTATATATATATCATCATCTTTAAAACTCATATTACAAATTATCCAGTTGCTCAAGCTCAGGTGGTTGCGGTTGAGAGGTTGGAGCTTCTCTCTGCGTGCTCTATGGCGAGTATGAAGGTAGGTGGTGACTGCAACATGAAGTGCGGCAATGGTTTGAGGCGGAAGTTGGAGATTAAGGTGGTGGTCGCACAATATAAGTCCAGGAAAAACAAAACAATAAGCATGCTACTAGAGAGTAAGGGAAAGGGAGATGTTGGCACATCAACGGAGAAGATGTTGATGGTACGGCCTGTTGTTCGCAGTAGGGGCAAGTCCGCTGGCATATGGGCGGATGACGTGGGGCTGGATGGGGAGGAATATGGGTTGTGTTCGAGTTTAAGTGGAGTACTATTGGCTTCGACAGGCGTTGGCGGTGGCATGGTGGGGTTTGGGTTGAGGACTGCAACATGTGCAGGGGTGAGTGGTTCGGTGGTGGCAGTTTGGTTTTCGCTGATGTTTGGGTGGAGGGACGCGAGTGGGAAGAGGGTGATGTTGGGTCCACATGCGCTACAGTGGACATTGGGCAGAGCAAAAGGGCGAGCATGCTCGGAGTGGATAGCGTGGTCAGGGGATGAGGTGTTGTGTGGGTGCTGTGACTAGGCTGACGTAGCCAGTAGGTGCGTGTTGTCAGTCGATGGCAAGGTGAAGGCAGGGGCCGAGGGACTTGTCAGAGGAGGAGCAGGAAAGGCTTGCGGGTGATTGTGGGAGGCAAAAAAAAGGGCCGACGATTTTGATTGATGACGTGAGAGGTAGAATGAAAGTTGTCGATGAGAATTGGAAGATGGACGAACATGTGCTAACATGTGAATGCAAGCTTTTGTATTTTATTATTATATACTCTTATATATTTCAATTTATAGAATAAGATCGAAGAAAATAAACAGAGGGAAGAGAATACGTGCAGTAGGTATGTGGAAGAAAATAAATAGGCTATAGAGCAATATATACTTATAAACTTATATTATATTATACGTTTTCTCAAGTGAATGTGCAGAACCAAAATGGAAAGGCCGAGAAATGTATGTGAAAGGACAAGTCATAAAATAAAATATTGTATCTAGAGAATATTAAAAGACAGAGGCTGAAAATATTAATTGTTGATGGCTCTTTGTATTGCACGTTGGATAACAAAAGGACACAGAACATGAAAGGCTCGAAAAATGGGTACTGATACGGTTAACTATTTCATGGATTTCTCCGCGTACCGGTTACCAAAACACACAAATGAATTGTAACGACCCGTAATTTTCGCTAGTTCAATTTAGTCATTTTAATAGGATTTAAATAATTTAAGTTAGAAAGAAATTAAGATCTGTGATTTTTTTGAAGCAAATGACTAAATGAAATGAAACCATGGGAATTTAAGTCTAAGAATTTCCAGTTGGAACAAAATGACGAGAAATTTAAGTGCTGTAAATTGTTATTTATAGGCTAAGAAATTAATATAAGAAAACAAATGGGAAGATTTCATTTATTTCATTGTTTTAATTCGTTTTTCTTTAATAAGTTGTAATTGAATTTAGTAGAAAATAATATGTATTAAACCTACTTATAGAATTCGAAGCTAATTCAAATGAATTTAAGTAGTGAAAAGGCTTTACCTGTATATATATTTAATATGAGAAATAAATGGGAATATTAAATTTATTTAATGCAGTAAAGGAATGAAAACGGAAATTAGAATAAATTAAGGAATTCTGTAACGCAAGTAATAAATCTGTACCTTGAATGAACGTTTCACTTTGATAAATTATTTAAATGAGATGACTTAATAAATAAATAATTAGGTCAATTGGTATGTGGTGAAATTTGATGTTGAAATATTTTGTAGATAAGGGTTTAGGTGGAATGAGTTAATTTATGAAGTAAAGGATAGAAATCATATAAAACGTTAAGCAAGTTGATTAATGTTGTAACGTAAGGTGTAAATGTAAATTCCAGTGGAAACGTATCCTTATTTTAGGTAGAAATTTCAGGTATATTGATAAAGTGGAGTATATACACTTAGTAATAAATTTAGTACAGGAAAAAAAACGAAATGGAAATATTGAATTTATTTAATTCGTATATATATTACCTATTTATATGGCCTATTAAATTTAATCGGATATCAATGGCAATTAATTCCTTAAATTAGTGCAATCAATGTATGATTAATTGATAACGATGAAAAGGTTGATTATATTCAGTGTGAACAACGTAAAATATTATCATAGCATGATACTTGGTTTGAATAGAAGGGTGAAATGGGGAATCAAATTTTATTTAATGATAATAACGTTAGTATTGGTTAATAAATAGATTTCAATGCAGTAACCAAATAAATGGAATAAGATGAGTATATATTGCATAGAAATGAAATGTAAATTGTCACATTTGGTAGGAGCTAATTTTTAGAAACATATAAATGTTGAATCAGTAAATATTAAATTCCATTTAATATAAGAATTCAAAGGTGGAAGATTTACATTTGGATTGGGAATTTGATAGTTATTAATTAAAAGTGACCATTGAATAAATTTATGCAAACGTGATATAATGTAAATAGATGGGGATCAACTTTTATTTATGTGGTTAAGGGAATTTAATTTCTATAGTATGATAATCGAAATTAATGGAAGTTGGAATAGCTAATTTATATGTTAGTTAAAATTAGCTAGAATGTGTAGATATTGAATGATAGTAAAAAAAAAAAAAAAAAAAAAAAAAATTTAAGGGATATAAAAGTTTCAATTATACATGGAAATTCATACTCGCCATAAAAGGTTAATTGAGACCAAAGAAGTAGTATAGGAATCTAACCTTCTTTATAAATTTGGATTTATTGCAATAGTTAATTTCATAAAATAAAGGGTAAAGCTATTTCAAATTTAACTGGACCATTGTTGGTATAACTTTAGAAGCAAGATTTATTTATGATTTGAGTATTTAATTCAACAAGTGGTATTTACGACAAATGAAATAGAATTGAACGTAAAATATTACGTTATTAAATGGAAATGGAATTTGTAAACATTGAGTGAAATCTTAAACTAATGTTAGTATTCGTCGTATTTACAACAATAACTTTGAATAATAGAAAGGAAGTGAATATAATAAATTAATCAAATTTATAGTGTTGAATTCAATTGGATTGGAATTAATAAATAGTTGAGAAAAATAAGGGTTATTAATAATTTGGAATTTAATTATGGTAAAAAGGCTAATTGCAATCAAGATAATGAGTTGAAATGGAAATCCAATTATTTATTTAGTTAGATTTTTGTTGAGAGTATAAGGGTATAAGTTTTAATAATTGGGTTTTAGAATAAAATTTTAAATTTCCTAATAATAAGAAAGTGCGGATATTAACGCTGCAAATTAATATACTTATACATTTTAATTCAAATTCAAGCGTGTTAAAACAATTGGAACTGATTGAATTATCTTAGTAATGAAATTTGGCTAATAATAGAAGTTGAAAAATAAAATTTGTTTTTATGATTTATTTAATTTATTTAATAAATATTAAAAATAGCCATTTTTGTCACGGACTCGGATTTCGACGAAACCAGTTTCATCGGATCCGTAACGGTGAATTATAATAATGTTTCAAGTTTCGTTGCGATCGGACTTGTCGTTTGATCGTACGGACTCGAAACGCCTTGAAATTTACGCATTTTGAAATCAATTTGAAATTTTGTTTTTTTTAGCATAACTTCTTCATACGATCGAATTTGGTCGCGAAACTTTTTCCATCGCGTTCAGAATATTTTAAAACACCTATTTGGATATATAGTTTTAACAAATCCGACTCCGGAGGCATAGCGGGCTTTTTGGACCATGGTTTGTCACGCACGTTCGCGTATCCAGTCTAGCTACCCTACCTCTAGCCTATCTATAAATATACATCTATAAACCCTAGCTCCTTTCTTTTTCATTTGCTGTACGTTCATTTCTTCACTCTTTTCTCTTCCCCAAATGTATACATCTCAGATCCAATTCCAGATCCATCCACAGTTCAAAATCAAAAGTCAAAACTCAAAAATTTCAGAAAATTCCAGAAAAAATATATGTTGAAGTATTCGATACGCGTAATATACTGGTGAAATTCGTTTTTCAATTGGAGCTGTCGTTCATCCAGAATAAATTCAAACAGCCCCAAAACCGTTCATCATCGTCGCGCAAAACTTCGTCGGATCGGAAAACGGTTTCTGGGTTTTGGAGAGGGAACCGAGGGGATCGCATCTATGTAGTTTGTTTCGAGTTTCAACGGTTGGATTGGCGGGAATTTTCGATTAGGGTTGATAAAGTATGGGTGGCGGCTGTTGCGTGTTGCCTTCGTGCGCGTGAAGATAGTCTACAGAGCATGCGTGACGTGTAAAGCAATTATGAATGAATGGTGAAAATATGTGTCATTTTGTTTATATTAAATTTTGAATTCAATCACCATTTTTCGCCATAACTTTCTCATACGAAGTCGGATTCACACGAAATTTTTTTTGTTAGGATCGTAATTTAATTCCGGACTCGATGACGCTGGTTTGGACGAATTCTGAGACGGGCGAATTTTTGGGTTTAAATCGGGTTTGAATTCGATTTAAATTCAAAAGGTGAGTGTTTTAACCCACTCACAACCACTAGAAGCTTTTATGTTTGTTAAATAAATTTTAGAAATGAATAGAAATTTATTTATGAGCTTTTGGCATGTTATTTCATTCATATCTGTAGAATTGCATTTTTTTGAATTTAACTGTTAATTTAATTGATTTATTGCGTGTTAATTGGCTGTTAGAAATTATTGTTTGCATATGAACTGCTAGTTAACAGCTATGTCAATTATCACTGAATATAAATTGTTAGATTAATAGTTGATAAATATAATTTGAAATAAAACTGCCAATTATTACCTGTTGTATATTACCAAACATATATTGTTATTGATTGATATTGCTTGATGGTTGTGATTGGATGATGGATGTGTTATTGAATGGATGTTTTATTTGATATCATTAAACTGCAAGTTAGTATGCATTTTTCATTTCATTCGGGATTGCGGTTTGAAATGATATACAACCGCAGTTTTATTTTTTAAATTGCGGATTGAAATGATAAATATCCGTATCACTTGACCATAGGATAGAAAACTATATACAGACACCGTGGTCTATATATAACTATTTTTAATGTGATTTCTATGGTTTGGATGGAATACGGTTTATAAAAATCTTAAATTTTATACTGAATAAATGTTTTCTTCCATAGTTATATGCATATGAAGTTGAAATTTTGAAATTAAAAGGTGAATAAATTTCTTTATTAAAAATGGAAGAAAATTAAGAAAATGGAGTTTGATGATTATATCCTATGTTTAAATATTAAGTTGGAAATTTTAAAGATATGATATTTATAATTGGATTTTTTCCCCAAAATATTTTGAAATGAATATTCTAGTAAAAATTGAATTTGGAAATATATATATATATATATATATATATTTTACTAGAAATTGAAGTCTTATTAATTATGGATTTTATGTGAATGGTCAAGATTAATTAATAGAATATTGATTTTTGAAAGGATAAAAATCCAACTTTAGTTGAAATATTAATGCTCCAAAATGGATATAAATATATATAAAATTGAAATGGTTTTGGGACTTGAAGTAATATTTTGGATTTTGGTTTAACTTTAAAAGAAGAAATATTTGGAAAGCCATGTAATTTATTTCGTTATAAAGCAACAGTAAAGTTAAACCTTTTTAATTCGCATACCGTTGAATATCCAAACCATTTAGTTTTGAAAATAATGGTTTTAAAATACTATGGATTTTCGAAGAATTATGTTGAAAGTTACAAACAGAATATTGGTTACATGGGATATTAAATAATAAAAAGTGACATAATTTTTGGAAAGGAATATTTTATTTGGGAAATGATATCATTGATTTGGGTTTAAAAAAAATAATATCAAAATGAATCCTTTTGGGTTTTAAAGAAGAAATGATATCGTAATATTATGGTTTTGAAATGGATTATA
The DNA here is from genome assembly GCA_030765085.1 of Allium cepa. Lineage (NCBI taxonomy): Eukaryota > Viridiplantae > Streptophyta > Magnoliopsida > Asparagales > Amaryllidaceae > Allium > Allium cepa. The sequence goes on from CM060944.1 coordinate 244,747,192, forward strand.
TTCTGGTTTTAAAGTATAAACTATTTTTAAATGACCGCGGTGTTATAATAACGATGGGTTGGCAAAGAGACCGGGATCAGATATGGACATACTCTCTGTCGATACCGAAAACCACTTTGACTAACCGTGTACGCGGTGGAGATTCCAGAATGAAGTAGGTGGTGGCGACGTTTCCTGTAAGGTAAATACGTGGACCCAACTCCCATGAGTTGGCATAAGGTGGCTAAAACAGGAGCGATTCTCAGGCCAATGAGGTCATTCCTCTGATCGGACGCTCCTCTTCGATATTATAATTTGACTTGGATTTGATTCAGTGGCCACTTCTATATTTTGATTTTGGGGAGTTAGTCCGAGGTGGGCGGTAACTGCGGCTACGCGTTTCCACCAGCCTGGATAGCAATTGGTATATCTACCCTGGCATTGCCTAGTTGTGCCGTGTCACCTACCATATCGCGCCTTGTACGAGTTTGGTTTTCTCCCGTAGCCCGTGTGGTATCCTCTAGTGGCTTCCCGATCAGGAGGGGCTATGATATTGGACGGACTACTGGGACTATTACGTGTTAAGGTGGAAAATGTAAAGCCTTAACGCTATTTAAAAGTAAGTTTATTTTATAAATAGACACTATTATAATAGCGCAATATACTACATAGTAAATAGTTTAACGGATCCTTAGGAGATGTAAATCCCGAACATCTCTTGAGTTACTGTACTCATATTTATATTCTGTTTATTTAACTCACATAAGATATTCTAGTCTGACTCGGGTGTTTTTGTCTATTCAAATTCGCTCGGGTCAGTCCGAGCATTTCAGGATAGCAGATTTTAGCTTTGGAGGACGAAGACGAAGAATAAGTATTATGTTATATATAGTATTACACCACACTCTTTCTATTCCGCTGCATTGCTTGTATTGGTATGTGTAACTCTGATATTTATTGTAAAAGAAGAATCAAGCTTTTGTAAACTGTTTATGAACTGTATATTTGTTATTATATTTTATCCTTCCGCTGTGAGATTCTGTTTTTGTTTTTATTTCTTCTCTGTTTTTCTTATTTACCCCATAACAATCCGCCCTTGCGTATGCTTTGAATTGGCACGTGTGTCGGTTTAAAGTGTGCAAAAACGCGGTGTAGCACAGCTGGTATCAGAGCTTTGGTTTAGCGATAAACCTTGGCTTTGTGGGGTTTGACTCTTTGTTAATAGGGTAGAAATATCCTATGGGAGTCGCTGAGTGTATATATAAGAGAGAGCGTACTTGTTAGTATTAATAAAAAGATTTTAATATTGTGTTAATCTGTTCCGCTTTGTATTTATAAATTCTGGTTGATGCATGGGACGCTATGTCATCAATAGGGATTTCTAAACACTTAATAGGACAGACCGACATAATATTTGTTTTTAATATAGGTGAATGAAATAATTTGCCTATTATATTTCTATATATAAAAATAGTTTTATAAAGATATATATATATATTTGGTTGCTATAGATTGGATGTTAGGCAATAAAAATATTTATAATAACTGAAGCTAAGTGAAATTATAATAAACCAAATTTGGAGATTTAGAACTTAAGTCCGGGATTTTTGAAAATTTGCTTTCAAAGAATTTGTGAAATTTATTGATTTGGTTTATAAGTATTTTCTTATATAAATATTTCGTATAAATTGGAAGAATTGTTTTAAAGAAGATTTTGGAAAAGAATTAAATTCTGTACTTTCCTCTCTGTCGCTGGAAAATAAATTCGGTGATGACGGCCGCATCATCGACTTTCATTTTCGAGTTTCGAAGGGGAAAGGCCACTGTAGTAAATTCTACTGCAGATTTATTTTTGAAATTTTCTAAAAATTTTCTTTTATTGTTCTAAATATAATTAGAGATATAAAAGTTGTAAGAACTTATTTATCTATTATTTTGAAATAGATTAAAATTTGACCCGGTATTTAATTCTAAATTTTTCCGTTAATTAATTGTTTAAACTTTGTTAGTGAAATATTAAGTAAGAAAGTTAATGCTAGGGATAAGGGAAGTAAAAGTTTTTAACTGATAAATAATGGAAAAGATTTATTGAAGAATGAATGAATTGAAACCTCTAATTGAAATAAGAGAATAACTGCAAAGCTATAAAGAGGAATTTGCATACATATGAGACAAAGGGTAATATGAATAAACATTAAATTTAATTAAAAGAATGGAGATTAAACTTGTATAAGTTCAATTGCAATTTCCTTAACATAAATAACTTACCCAAATATAAAAGTTGAAGTGTTAAATGAGAAACTGGAATTGAATATTTTACAAGTAGGAATTTAGGAAAAATGAAGTATTCAATAAATTACTGTTATAATAAGAATTTATTGGTATAAACTTAAGTGATAATTGAAATTTTACCCAAATTAAAGGTGAGTATTATTAATAGGTGATTTTTAACTTAAGTAAATAAAATGAAATTCTTTAATAAATAAAGATTGATGTGTACGGTTATAAACTTAAGTATGTTTTAAAATGCTACTAGTAATATAATAAAAAGTAGGTAATATAAATAAATGTCTGTAAACCCTAGATAATGAATTAATAAGATCCTTTATTTATAAAAATGGAGGTTTTAAGGTTAATAATTTAAGTGTAAGTAGAGGGTTACTGTAATTAAATATAATAAAACGTAAACATTAAATAAAGGAATGAAATTAAGGGTAAGTTGAAATTGTAATTTATAAAACGAATATATATTTATTGAACCATTAATAAATAAAAAGGAATTGAGAAGAACTTGTAAATTTTCACTTGCATTCTTAAACATACATAACTTACCATATAATAAAAGTTGCAATGTTAGTAAGAAAATGTAAGGGGAAATCTTACAAGTGAAGCTTGAGGTAATTAAGGTATTCAATAAATTTGCTGTTATAAATGAGAATTAATTGTATAAACTTAAGTTAAATTGGAAATTTTACTATATAAGAAAGGGTAAGTAGTATAAATAGATGATATAAACCTTAGTCAATAAATTGGAATACAATATAATGAATTTTGTAACAAATGGAAAATGAAAATTGTAAGAAACAAAGAAATCCCTCCATAAATGAAAGAAAGAAAATAAAACCACTGAAGCATGAAATAAATGTATAATAAGCTATTGTGGTGTTGATTTGAATTGTTTGGTTGATGTATGGTTGTTGGGTAAGGAATTTTGGAGTTGTTGGAGGAACAATAATCTATCTCTATTCCATCTAAGACTGTTGAGTAACGGATGCACTTGATAGTTATTTCTCACTCCGTAAAATTTCATAATTTGAACCCGAACAACTAACGGTTGTTGATTGAATGATTGTGGTTTGTGGTGTGTGCCGTTTGTTAAAATGTATGGTTGTTGCATTTGATTTGGATATGAATGATTGAATCTACCCAAACATTTCACTGTAAAATAAATATTTAACCTTTTAGATTATATAAGTGAATACAGGGGTTGGAAGCAACTGCTACTGCTTTTGGTTCCAAAATAATAAGCGTTTGCCCGACAAATAGGTACGTTTTCGGATTACGATTAAAGCGCTATTTATATATTTTCCCGTGTGGGATATTTTATTTTAGATATATATGTAATATATTTGTATATTTGGATATTATATTTTCTCCAGAGTCCCTCCGTACAAAGGAGACTCTGCCAAAAATTTTCGTAAATTTTGGACTTAGAATTTTGTTGAAATTGTTTTCCAACTTTAATAATTCAAGTATTAAAAGACATAATGATTATAAAACAAGTGTAATTCATTAAAGGAAATTAATTTAGTAAATTATTGTTATAAGTTAATATTTGAAATTAGATATACTGGTTATTCTTCCTTCTCCCTTCCTTTTCCTTTTCGGGGACGAAAAGTTTTGAGTGGGGGAGAGTGTAACGACCCGTAATTTTCGCTAGTTCAATTTAGTCATTTTAATAGGATTTAAATAATTTAAGTTAGAAAGAAATTAAGATCTGTGATTTTTTTGAAGCAAATGACTAAATGAAATGAAACCATGGGAATTTAAGTCTAAGAATTTCCAGTTGGAACAAAATGACGAGAAATTTAAGTGCTGTAAATTGTTATTTATAGGCTAAGAAATTAATATAAGAAAACAAATGGGAAGATTTCATTTATTTCATGGTTTTAATTCGTTTTTCTTTAATAAGTTGTAATTGAATTTAGTAGAAAATAATATGTATTAAACCTACTTATAGAATTCGAAGCTAATTCAAATGAATTTAAGTAGTGAAAAGGCTTTACCTGTATATATATTTAATATGAGAAATAAATGGGAATATTAAATTTATTTAATGCAGTAAAGGAATGAAAACGGAAATTAGAATAAATTAAGGAATTCTGTAACGCAAGTAATAAATCTGTACCTTGAATGAACGTTTCACTTTGATAAATTATTTAAATGAGATGACTTAATAAATAAATAATTAGGTCAATTGGTATGTGGTGAAATTTGATGTTGAAATATTTTGTAGATAAGGGTTTAGGTGGAATGAGTTAATTTATGAAGTAAAGGATAGAAATCATATAAAACGTTAAGCAAGTTGATTAATGTTGTAACGTAAGGTGTAAATGTAAATTCCAGTGGAAACGTATCCTTATTTTAGGTAGAAATTTCAGGTATATTGATAAAGTGGAGTATATACACTTAGTAATAAATTTAGTACAGGAAAAAAAACGAAATGGAAATATTGAATTTATTTAATTCGTATATATATTACCTATTTATATGGCCTATTAAATTTAATCGGATATCAATGGCAATTAATTCCTTAAATTAGTGCAATCAATGTATGATTAATTGATAACGATGAAAAGGTTGATTATATTCAGTGTGAACAACGTAAAATATTATCATAGCATGATACTTGGTTTGAATAGAAGGGTGAAATGGGGAATCAAATTTTATTTAATGATAATAACGTTAGTATTGGTTAATAAATAGATTTCAATGCAGTAACCAAATAAATGGAATAAGATGAGTATATATTGCATAGAAATGAAATGTAAATTGTCACATTTGGTAGGAGCTAATTTTTAGAAACATATAAATGTTGAATCAGTAAATATTAAATTCCATTTAATATAAGAATTCAAAGGTGGAAGATTTACATTTGGATTGGGAATTTGATAGTTATTAATTAAAAGTGACCATTGAATAAATTTATGCAAACGTGATATAATGTAAATAGATGGGGATCAACTTTTATTTATGTGGTTAAGGGAATTTAATTTCTATAGTATGATAATCGAAATTAATGGAAGTTGGAATAGCTAATTTATATGTTAGTTAAAATTAGCTAGAATGTGTAGATATTGAATGATAGTAAAAAAAAAAAAAAAAAAAAAAAAATTTAAGGGATATAAAAGTTTCAATTATACATGGAAATTCATACTCGCCATAAAAGGTTAATTGAGACCAAAGAAGTAGTATAGGAATCTAACCTTCTTTATAAATTTGGATTTATTGCAATAGTTAATTTCATAAAATAAAGGGTAAAGCTATTTCAAATTTAACTGGACCATTGTTGGTATAACTTTAGAAGCAAGATTTATTTATGATTTGAGTATTTAATTCAACAAGTGGTATTTACGACAAATGAAATAGAATTGAACGTAAAATATTACGTTATTAAATGGAAATGGAATTTGTAAACATTGAGTGAAATCTTAAACTAATGTTAGTATTCGTCGTATTTACAACAATAACTTTGAATAATAGAAAGGAAGTGAATATAATAAATTAATCAAATTTATAGTGTTGAATTCAATTGGATTGGAATTAATAAATAGTTGAGAAAAATAAGGGTTATTAATAATTTGGAATTTAATTATGGTAAAAAGGCTAATTGCAATCAAGATAATGAGTTGAAATGGAAATCCAATTATTTATTTAGTTAGATTTTTGTTGAGAGTATAAGGGTATAAGTTTTAATAATTGGGTTTTAGAATAAAATTTTAAATTTCCTAATAATAAGAAAGTGCGGATATTAACGCTGCAAATTAATATACTTATACATTTTAATTCAAATTCAAGCGTGTTAAAACAATTGGAACTGATTGAATTATCTTAGTAATGAAATTTGGCTAATAATAGAAGTTGAAAAATAAAATTTGTTTTTATGATTTATTTAATTTATTTAATAAATATTAAAAATAGCCATTTTTGTCACGGACTCGGATTTCGACGAAACCAGTTTCATCGGATCCGTAACGGTGAATTATAATAATGTTTCAAGTTTCGTTGCGATCGGACTTGTCGTTTGATCGTACGGACTCGAAACGCCTTGAAATTTACGCATTTTGAAATCAATTTGAAATTTTGTTTTTTTTAGCATAACTTCTTCATACGATCGAATTTGGTCGCGAAACTTTTTCCATCGCGTTCAGAATATTTTAAAACACCTATTTGGATATATAGTTTTAACAAATCCGACTCCGGAGGCATAGCGGGCTTTTTGGACCATGGTTTGTCACGCACGTTCGCGTATCCAGTCTAGCTACCCTACCTCTAGCCTATCTATAAATATACATCTATAAACCCTAGCTCCTTTCTTTTTCATTTGCTGTACGTTCATTTCTTCACTCTTTTCTCTTCCCCAAATGTATACATCTCAGATCCAATTCCAGATCCATCCACAGTTCAAAATCAAAAGTCAAAACTCAAAAATTTCAGAAAATTCCAGAAAAAATATATGTTGAAGTATTCGATACGCGTAATATACTGGTGAAATTCGTTTTTCAATTGGAGCTGTCGTTCATCCAGAATAAATTCAAACAGCCCCAAAACCGTTCATCATCGTCGCGCAAAACTTCGTCGGATCGGAAAACGGTTTCTGGGTTTTGGAGAGGGAACTGAGGGGATCGCATCTATGTAGTTTGTTTCGAGTTTCAACGGTTGGATTGGCGGGAATTTTCGATTAGGGTTGATAAAGTATGGGTGGCGGCTGTTGCGTGTTGCCTTCGTGCGCGTGAAGATAGTCTACAGAGCATGCGTGACGTGTAAAGCAATTATGAATGAATGGTGAAAATATGTGTCATTTTGTTTATATTAAATTTTGAATTCAATCACCATTTTTCGCCATAACTTTCTCATACGAAGTCGGATTCACACGAAATTTTTTTTGTTAGGATCGTAATTTAATTCCGGACTCGATGACGCTGGTTTGGACGAATTCTGAGACGGGCGAATTTTTGGGTTTAAATCGGGTTTGAATTCGATTTAAATTCAAAAGGTGAGTGTTTTAACCCACTCACAACCACTAGAAGCTTTTATGTTTGTTAAATAAATTTTAGAAATGAATAGAAATTTATTTATGAGCTTTTGGCATGTTATTTCATTCATATCTGTAGAATTGCATTTTTTTGAATTTAACTGTTAATTTAATTGATTTATTGCGTGTTAATTGGCTGTTAGAAATTATTGTTTGCATATGAACTGCTAGTTAACAGCTATGTCAATTATCACTGAATATAAATTGTTAGATTAATAGTTGATAAATATAATTTGAAATAAAACTGCCAATTATTACCTGTTGTATATTACCAAACATATATTGTTATTGATTGATATTGCTTGATGGTTGTGATTGGATGATGGATGTGTTATTGAATGGATGTTTTATTTGATATCATTAAACTGCAAGTTAGTATGCATTTTTCATTTCATTCGGGATTGCGGTTTGAAATGATATACAACCGCAGTTTTATTTTTTAAATTGCGGATTGAAATGATAAATATCCGTATCACTTGACCATAGGATAGAAAACTATATACAGACACCGTGGTCTATATATATAACTATTTTTAATGTGATTTCTATGGTTTGGATGGAATACGGTTTATAAAAATCTTAAATTTTATACTGAATAAATGTTTTCTTCCATAGTTATATGCATATGAAGTTGAAATTTTGAAATTAAAAGGTGAATAAATTTCTTTATTAAAAATGGAAGAAAATTAAGAAAATGGAGTTTGATGATTATATCCTATGTTTAAATATTAAGTTGGAAATTTTAAAGATATGATATTTATAATTGGATTTTTTCCCCAAAATATTTTGAAATGAATATTCTAGTAAAAATTGAATTTGGAAATATATATATATATATATATATATATTTTACTAGAAATTGAAGTCTTATTAATTATGGATTTTATGTGAATGGTCAAGATTAATTAATAGAATATTGATTTTTGAAAGGATAAAAATCCAACTTTAGTTGAAATATTAATGCTCCAAAATGGATATAAATATATATAAAATTGAAATGGTTTTGGGACTTGAAGTAATATTTTGGATTTTGGTTTAACTTTAAAAGAAGAAATATTTGGAAAGCCATGTAATTTATTTCGTTATAAAGCAACAGTAAAGTTAAACCTTTTTAATTCGCATACCGTTGAATATCCAAACCATTTAGTTTTGAAAATAATGGTTTTAAAATACTATGGATTTTCGAAGAATTATGTTGAAAGTTACAAACAGAATATTGGTTACATGGGATATTAAATAATAAAAAGTGACATAATTTTTGGAAAGGAATATTTTATTTGGGAAATGATATCATTGATTTGGGTTTAAAAAAAATAATATCAAAATGAATCCTTTTGGGTTTTAAAGAAGAAATGATATCGTAATATTATGGTTTTGAAATGGATTATATTCTGGTTTTAAAGTATAAACTATTTTTAAATGACCGCGGTGTTATAATAACGATGGGTTGGCAAAGAGACCGGGATCAGATATGGACATACTCTCTGTCGATACCGAAAACCACTTTGACTAACCGTGTACGCGGTGGAGATTCCAGAATGAAGTAGGTGGTGGCGACGTTTCCTGTAAGGTAAATACGTGGACCCAACTCCCATGAGTTGGCATAAGGTGGCTAAAACAGGAGCGATTCTCAGGCCAATGAGGTCATTCCTCTGATCGGACGCTCCTCTTCGATATTATAATTTGACTTGGATTTGATTCAGTGGCCACTTCTATATTTTGATTTTGGGGAGTTAGTCCGAGGTGGGCGGTAACTGCGGCTACGCGTTTCCACCAGCCTGGATAGCAATTGGTATATCTACCCTGGCATTGCCTAGTTGTGCCGTGTCACCTACCATATCGCGCCTTGTACGAGTTTGGTTTTCTCCCGTAGCCCGTGTGGTATCCTCTAGTGGCTTCCCGATCAGGAGGGGCTATGATATTGGACGGACTACTGGGACTATTACGTGTTAAGGTGGAAAATGTAAAGCCTTAACGCTATTTAAAAGTAAGTTTATTTTATAAATAGACACTATTATAATAGCGCAATATACTACATAGTAAATAGTTTAACGGATCCTTAGGAGATGTAAATCCCGAACATCTCTTGAGTTACTGTACTCATATTTATATTCTGTTTATTTAACTCACATAAGATATTCTAGTCTGACTCGGGTGTTTTTGTCTATTCAAATTCGCTCGGGTCAGTCCGAGCATTTCAGGATAGCAGATTTTAGCTTTGGAGGACGAAGACGAAGAATAAGTATTATGTTATATATAGTATTACACCACACTCTTTCTATTCCGCTGCATTGCTTGTATTGGTATGTGTAACTCTGATATTTATTGTAAAAGAAGAATCAAGCTTTTGTAAACTGTTTATGAACTGTATATTTGTTATTATATTTTATCCTTCCGCTGTGAGATTCTGTTTTTGTTTTTATTTCTTCTCTGTTTTTCTTATTTACCCCATAACAATCCGCCCTTGCGTATGCTTTGAATTGGCACGTGTGTCGGTTTAAAGTGTGCAAAAAGGCGGGATGTTACATGAATATACTGTGGAGATCGGCACAACGAAACGAACAGAATGGTACACAGATATCAGTTATACGACATCCTATCAAAAGTCGATATTTCGCTGCCACACTGCTGTAATTTCGTCTAACATAAGATAATCGGAGTTGAGAAGTCCAAATTTTACGAAACGAATTTTGACATCTCACTCAGAAAATGATTTGCATTTTTATTGTATAAGAATATTCAAATTTCAAAAATATTTAATTTTCATCCAATAGCTGATTTAAAATTGAAATAAAATTACATAACAAAATAAACTTCCATATTCTCTGATGAAAATCTAACATCTGCTACGTTTAAATGGACGCATTCCAAATATCAAACTTTCATTACTAAACTTAATTGTTTTATTTTCAAGAAAAAAATTAGTTAATTACGTTATTTAAAACTGCTAAAATTACCAAGTCATTACACTCTCTTCCACTCAAAACTTTTCGTCCCCGAAAAGGAAGGAGGTAGGAGAATATGAATAACCAGAAAGAAAAGATAGATTGAATTACAAAATACAACAATTAATTCAAACCATATAAATTTCATTAGTTTTTGAATTGATTAATATTGAACAAAATTTGGTTTCAATCTATTTTATTAAATCAATAAATATTCATTGTATTCATATTTGGTTGATCCCAATTCAATGTATTTTCATTCAGTAGGTTTGATTCAATTTTATTAACATTTATTACAAAATTTTCTTTCATAACAAATTTAATTTATTCAACTCATTTATTTAATATATTTATCTTCAGTTGAGTTGGTTCCACTAAAATTCACTTTCAACTATTCTTAAGTCCATATTTATTTACTTAAATAGTATTTTCTTTTATTATTTAATTTATTTCACTTACACTACTTATAACATCAATTAAATGTATAAAATTCACTATAACAATCAAATTTTTTATTTATAATTTCCCTTAACAAAATTTCATTTTTGGTCATCTCATTACTTACATTTATTACATATTATTCAATTTCATATTCTTATTACATCCAAACTTTTCTCAGTTAAGTTTTATTAATGTCTTTGAATATTATTGAACACTGTACAAATTTACCTTTTATTTACAACATTTTTATTAAGCAAGATTTTAGTTGAACAATTTATTACTCAAGTTTTCTCTTGCATAATCTTTAATTATATATTCATCCTTACATTTAACCTTTTGAATATTTCAGGTAAGTTATATATATTCGGATGCAATTGATTATTATACAATTAAATTTTATCTCTTTTCAACTGTTTTAAGTTGTTTAAATTCTATTTATCCTTTTAAACACTCCAATTATTCACCATTTTTTCTTTATTTCAATAATTTAAAATCATCATTTAACATGGAATTTAAGAGTTAAATTTTGAGTTTCACTTCAAACCATTTATAAATAAATATAAACACACACACACACACACATAGATATATATATATATATATATTAAGCATGAAATCATACTTGAGAAATTCAAATCAAATCCACATTCTAAAATAAAAGTGTAGCAAGGCTACTAAGTAGTCTTTCCAATTTGAAACTCGAAAATGAATGTCGATGATGCTGTAGTCATCACCGAAATTATTTTTTAGCGAAAAAAGAGAAGAGTACCGACTTACTTTATTTTAAAATTATTTGGAAGCAATTTCATTCGAAAATATTTCCAAATAATATTTTCAAAACTTTGAAAACCAGAATTTGAAAAGCACCGAAAATTTAATTCTTAAATCGTTATTTTAAATTCATTTCATTTGCAAATTAGAATTATAAACTATATTTTACAAATTTTATCTCCTTATAACATATAACAACAGTTAGTGGTTTAGAAATGTTGACAAACAATAAACGATAATCTAGTATTATCATTTAACAACCAATTTATTTAACTATCAAATTCAAAAAATTATATATATATATATATATATATTGTCATACACAAATTATTTCATTTACAAATTTTGAAAACAATATTGTGTCAGTTTATTCTGTTCAAGTGTTTTGAAAGTTCTATCAATGGCGTTGGCCAGACGAATCGGTCGAAACCCAAAATTCAAACATAACAGCTTAAACAACACAATATAAAATATTTTTATATTAATTATAAGTACATTCCCTTATAGGGTGATTCAATAAAGGATCATAAAACAAGGGTAGATATTCAAATTCAAAGAGATCCTAATCAATGGGAACCAGGACAACCAGTCAAGTTCTCGGGGATATGATCGATGTGGAATTCAATTTCTCGCTGAGGATGTGGATAAGTGACTTCACCAAATATCAGGTTAATCTTCGATTATCGAAGTGGAGTCAAGATTACAAGAGAATCACCCTGGTCATCTACTAGAGACGGTTCGGGCTTTGAAACAAATAATAGCATCTAAACTAAGGACGTAGAAATCTCTGGTGAATCGACGCTTGTTGTAAAGGAGTTTTACCCTTTTACCAATCATATTTAGGTTGGCAGGGCCGCCGATGGGATAAGGATGAAGTTGCCAAATTAAGGTGGCAGGATGAGCTCAAATTATTATAAAGATCAATAGAAATGGAGCTATGGGATGCTCCATTATCAAAAGGAACACAAACAGAAGAAGACAAGAATGGATTTCAAAACAAAGGGAAGAGTTCCAAAAATCCGAAAGAAATCCTAAGCAACGGGGATCATAACCAAGAAATTTAAGCTCCAACGATTATGATCCTATGACTAAATTTACTATATATGTTGAGTTTTGCCTAAACTAGAGCATTGATACCAACTGTAACGACCTGGTATTTCGAACCATTCGCATCCGCACATGTCAGACTCGAATTGCTCAAAACAACAGATTGTTAATTTATACTAGAATTGGTCCGTGCTTCGCATACGCGCCGTTTATATTAATGTAAACGGAAAGCAAGGCCATTTTCAGATTTCAAAAAGACGCCGAGTAAATTATTTCAACGAATTTTCATTATTAGTAGTAGAGATTTGGCAAAACTCAGCATATACAGTAAATAATTCAATCATAGAATCATAGAAATAGAGTAATACAACAATAAGCAGCGGAATAGATAAATAGTAGTTCATGAAGCTACTATAAAACATCAGAATTTGAAACAAAATACAATAGAATCTCAAATACAAATGAATCTCTAATACATAAGAAACTGACGAGTCTGAACATAAATGACTGGAATAAAATGAAATAGCTGAAATTTGGAAAGATAGATCTTCAAACAACGCTCCAATCTCCAAAGGCGAGTCTCAAATGATGTGACACTCAATCTGACCCGAGCATAAAGCGAAACACAAAACACTTGAGTCAAGATTAACATTCTTATATAGTAAATTCAACTCAAATGCAATTTCAACTAAAATACAAATAACTTAAAGGATGTTTGGGATTCCCATCCTCTAAAGATCCATGGAACTATCTACTATGTAGTAATATACGCTACTATAATATGTTTATAGCAAAGTAAACTATTAAAATAGCGTTAAGGCGTTACCCATATCCCCATTAAACACATTTTTATATATTCCCATAGTCTATTAAGTAACGTAACTCCTCCGTAAAGTGGAGGCTATCAAAGGGCACTCCATAGATATCGTACAAACCAAACTCGTAGAAGGCACGATAGGGCATGTGTGACAAGGCATGCAAGGCAATGCCAGGGTAGACATACCATCTGTGAATCTGGACCGGTGGTAATTCATAGCAGCTACTACCGCCCACCTCGTGACACTCTAAATTAAAGGTTCACCCAATCAAATCACATAAGCAATAGAATGGTATTGAAGAAATGTGTCCGATAGGAGGAATGACCTCACTTGGTTCGGCATGGATCCTTTTTTAGCCACATCAAGCCGACTCACGGGAGTCAGGGCTGCGCTAATACCTCATATAGAATCGTCACCAACCATCCTACTTCATTCTGGAATCTGCACCACGTACACAGTTGTTAAAGTGGTTTTCGGTATAGATAGAGAGTATGACAATATCCGATCCCGTTCTCTTTAACAACCAAACACTTATTTCACACCATGGTCATTTCATTTTAAATAGTTTATACTTTTTACCAAAATATCTTATTCATTTCAATCCCATATCAATTCGATATCATTATTCACTTTAAATAATATTCATTTCCAGAATCTTAGCACTTTCAAAATTATAACACTTTCGAAATCATAACACCTTTGAAATCATAACACTTTGGAAATCATGACACTTTTGAAATCAAAAAAATTTGGAAATCATAAGACTTTTGAAATCATAACACTTTGAAAATCATAATAGTTCTAACTTAAACAGTTTAGATGTTGAAATAGTTTATATATTAAAATCATTATAAATTAAAATAGTTATATACTAAAATAATTATATATTAAAATAGTTTATATATATATTTAAAAGTACTATATATAATAAAAATAGTTTCCTCCAATTTTACAAATCGATTCAAATCATCTTAAATTCCAAAAATTCAATTTAAATCAATCACAGCTCATCAATTTCAATTCAATTCAATTTCTCAAAAACCCATTTCAATTCATATCGATTTCAAATCTAGGTTTGAACCATCATTTCAATTCCAATAGGATTCAAAGTTTTCAATATTCGAACATTTTCGATATAAGTGTCATTTATATTTCAATATTTAACTTTATTTTATTTATTTTTGAAATATTCACTTAATCAATCCAATAATACTTAAATACAATCTCAAATTACAAATTTAAATAAAATTAAATATCCCATTTCAATTTAAATTCAAAAATATTCATTTAATCACCGTTCATAAAAAAAGTTATAAAATCATACCTTCAAAATCTCAAATTCAATAAGTTTTAAGTCAATTTATTTAAGTATAATTCTTAAACAAATAAAATTTCAAATCAATTTCAATTTATCTTCCCAACCTTAATTTATTAATGTTATTACAAAATCTATTTTTAAAAATAAAATTTTAAATAAATACTTAAACATATTATATACTAATTAAATTAAAATTTCAATTTAAATCTTATTATTAAATTTATTTTTTATTTAATCTATTTTTATATATTTTCAAAATTGTAAAATTTACAAGTAAAATCTTAAAATTTTTATTTTCAAAACTAACTTATAAATTTAAAATTTCCAAAAATAAATTTTTGAAAATTTAAAATTTAGACTTCTATTATAATAACATTTATATATTATATTTAAAATCAATATTTATTAAAACCATATATTTCCTTTCAAACTTTGGAAATCATTTTTCAAAATATAGACCAACGGTGTTCGTATATAATTTTCTATCATATGGTCAAGTGATACAGATATTTATCATTTCAATCTGTAATTTGAATATCTACTGGTATATATCATTTCAACTTGCAACCTCAAAATTCAAAATCAATGAAAATCGCTTAGGTTTATCATTTCAACCCATAACGATTTTCTTCTAATCTATTTTATCATTCGGGTATGTATCATTTCAACCCATAGGGATTTCTAAATTAACAGGGAACTAGCAAAGTGAGAACAAATATGATATCAATATAAATAGCAAAACATATCGATTAACAATCAATATTCGATTTAAAAACACATATACAAAAATAATATATATATATATATATATATAATTTAAATCAAAAATTAATTTTAAACTCATATTAAAAATAAAATCTTTATATATTCTAATTTTTTTCTTTCTTAAAACACGTTTCTAAAATAAAAAAAATTCATATGATATTATTTTTAATCAATATTTAATTTAAAAATCATGTTAAAATTATATATTTAAAATCAATAATAAATTCTTTGATATGAAATCTTGGATTATATAATATACTATATAGATATATACAGCTCAAACTGATTATATATATATCTCATCATATTTAAAACTCATATTACAAATTATCCAGTTGCTTAAGCTCACGTGGTTGCGGTTGAGAGGTTGGAGCTGCTCTCTACGTCCTCTATGGCGAGTATGAAGGTAGGTGGTGACTGCAACATGAAGGCCGACAATGGTTTAAGGCAGAGTCGAAGATTAAGGTGGTGGTCGCACAATATAATTCCAAGCAAAATAAAACAATAAGCATGCTATGGAGAGTAAGGGAAAGGGAGAGGCTGTCACATCAGTGGAGAAGATGGTGATGGTACGGCCTGTTGTGCCAGTAGGGGCAAGGCCACTGGTGTATGGGCGGATGACGTGGGGCTAGAAGGGGAGGAATATGGGCTGTGTTCACGTTTAAGTGAAGCGGCTATTGGCTTTGGCAGGCACAGGCCGCGACACGGTGGGGTATGGATTGAGGACTGCGACTCGTGCAGGGTTGGGTGGTTTGGTGGTGGTAGTTTGGTTTCTGTCAGTATTTGGGTGGAGGGAAGCGAGTGGGAGGAAGGTGATTTCGGGTCTACATTCGGCTACGGTGGACATTGGGTAGAGCAAAAGGGCGGGCATGCTCGAAGTGGATAGCGTGGTCTTGGGATGAAGTGCTGTGCGGGCGCTGTGACTAGGTTGGCAAGGTCAGTGGGTGTGTGTTTTAATTTCGGGGGTGAGGTGAAGGAAGGGGCCAAGGGATTGGTCAGAGGAGGAGCGGGAAAGGCTTGTGGGTGACTATGGGAGGCAAGAAGGAGGGTTGGCGATTTTGATTGATGACGTGAGAGGTAGAATGACAGTTGTCGATGAGAATTGGAAGTTGGACGAACAATAGCTAACATGTGAATGTAAGCTTTTGTATTTTATTATTATATATTTTTATATGTTTCAATTTATAGAATAAGATAGAAGAAAAGAAACAGAGGGAAGGGAATACATGTAGTAGGTACGTGAAAGAAAATAAATAGGCTACAGAGCAATATATACACACACACATATATAATCTTATATTATATTATACGTTTTCTTAAGTGAACGTGCAGAACCAAAACGGAAAGGCCGAGCAATGTATGAGAAAGGACAAGTCACAAAATAAAATATTGAATCCAGTGAATATTAAAAGAAAGAGGCTGAAAATATTAATTGCCGATGGCTTTTTGTATTGCACGTTGGATAACGAATGGGCACAGAACATGAAAGGCTTGAAAAATGAGTACCGATACGGTTAACCGTTTCATGGATTTCTCAATGTACCAGTTACCGAAACACACAAATGAATATACCGTGGAGATCAGCACAACGAAATGACCAGAATGGTATACAGATATCAGTGATACAACCATCCTATCAAAAGTCGATATTTCGCTGTCACACTGCTGCAATTTCGTCGAAAATAAGATAAACGGAGCAAGAGAAGTCCAAATTCTACGAAACGAATCGTCTCACTCAGAAAATGATTTACATTTTTACTGTATAAGAATATTCAAATTTCGATAATATTTTATTTTCATCCAATAACTGATTTAAAATTGAAATTAAATTACACAACAAAATAAACTTCCATATTCTTTGATAAAAATCTAACATCTGCTATGTTTAAATAGACGCATTCCAAATATCAAACTTTCATTGCTAAATTTAATTGTTTCATTTTCAAGCAAAAATTTAGTTAATTACGTTATTTAAAGCCGTTAAAATTATCAGGTCGTTATATCATAGGTGAACAATTACATATAATGGCATATCCATTTAATAATTTAATAACTTAACAATTCAATTTTGATAGCATATTTCAATTGTCATTCCAAGGTAGATTAAATTTATTAAATATAAGAATGTTAATCGTGGGTGATTGCTCGCCTTTCGAGGCTAGATAAATTTGACAACACTACAAACTATAAATTGAACCACGAAGTATACGATCGACCAACCCAACGACAAATCACAAGTCGAAGAAAATTGAATACGGATTCAAGAACGAAACAAGGCTAGGCTGGAATTCAAAAATCGATGAAAACGAAATATATACAAATTTTAAAAAATTTGTTTTTTACTCATATAAAAACCTTTATATTATATATTTTCCTTTAAAATCAATATTCAATTTGAAACACAAATTAAAAGACCTTCTTTATATATACATATATATTGAAAATAACTATTTATTAAACACATATATAAAATCATCCATCTATATATTATTGTTTTAAATCATTGTTATTATATATAAAAAAAGGCAGCCACAATGCAAAATAGTATGTAAAACTTATATATAAACTTACTATATTATTATTATTGTTATAAACACACATATATATAAAACCAGAAATCAATAGGCAAAGGATAGTATAATATATATAAATATATATATTACAAACTAAATATATATATTCAAAAATCCAACAGAACATAATACACATATTATATAATACATGCTATAAACATGTGTATACTTCAGTAAACAAATATACTATTGTTAGTATTTATACTACAGTACTATATATATAATATGTACTAGCAAAACAAGCCGAGGCAAAGTTCAAAAGCAGGATAGCAGTTTCAGAGTAAAGCTTATATATTTATAAAAGCTTATGTATATACTTTTATAAAAGCTTATATATACGAACCTATATAGTTTATGAAAGCTTTTATATACAACATGCGGCAGGGTATTGCCTACAGTTAAGATTGGAGGTAGGCAAAGTGGAACGGATCTGGGATGGGTTTGAAGCATGGTTGCATGAGGGTTGTGCTGATGGCTTCACAGGAAGCGGCCACGGAGGAGGCTAGGTAAGGAGCGAATGGATCTCAATAGAAGGAAAGGTGTGTTGAGTTATGGGGTGAGCTCGACTGGAACAGGGTGACGAGGCGGGAAGGAGTTGCGGTCAGGGAGGAGTTGGTTATCAGGTGCTTAGCCAGGTCGGTTGGCAGACTTCGGCTGGGTGGCAGAGGAGGTGATGCGTGCATGGTGTTTTAATTTCGGTGGTGGAGATCCATCGGATGTCATGAAAGGGAAGAAAATGGGGGCTGAGGTTGGAGAGAAAACCGTGGCGTTCAGGCTGAGGTTCATTAGCCATGGGATAGTGGGATGGTTCACGGCAGTTTCTGGCTGGTCAGGGGAGAAGTGTTGCTTAGATTGCTAGCCGTGCTCGACTGGGAGAGGCGGAGGGAGGTTTTGATCAGTGGAGAGGTGGAAGGCAGGGGTGTGTTCAGCTAGTAGGCGGAGGGGAGGAGAAAGTTGGAGAGGTTTAGCATGGGAAGAGGAAAATAGATGACGACATGGAATTATTAAAGTGGAAATTAGGTTGAAGGGCTTCTATTTGCAGGGTAATAAGTTTTAAGGACAACATTTCTGAATAATTAGTTTTAAGGACAATTTACAGCATAATGATAAATTCATTTATCTTTTTTAGTTATACAGGAAAATGATAAATCCTTTTATCATTATTTCTGTATAACTGAAAATGATAAATTCTTTTATCTTTTTCCTGTAAAATGTCCTTAAAACTAATTTTTCAAAAATAATGTCCTTAAAACTTATTACCTGCACAAATAAGCCCTTGAAGTGAAAATCCCCATTATTAAAAGAGGATGAGCAGTTTCCTAGAAAAATGTGTAGAGCTCAATATTATAGCTTTCATATATTTTATATCATTTATTATCGAAGGCGAAAGGGGAGAGGAAAGTTCCATGAATGTAAATGAACTTTATTATGTATTTACTTTTTTCAAAATGAATGAACAGGGAAGCTAGAACGTACCAACATAATATTTGAACTAGTGAATATAATATTAGAACCGGTGAATACAGAAAGTCAAACATTGATTTCTGAAAATAATAAAAGCAAATCGTTGTCAAAGTTATACGGTGGATATGAAAGGTCATAAGAAACCCAAAGGCCCAAATACGGAACAGATACGGTTAACTGTCTCGCGTTTTCGCCACGTACCGGACATCGAAATGTACCAATGAATATACTACGGAGATCAGCATGACGAGACGAATAGAACAATACATAGATATCAACGATATGGTCAAGTTATAAAAACTCGATTTTTCGTTGCTGAAAATGCTGCTAAAACGCTGAAAATAAGATAAACGGAGCTGAAGCAGTCCAAATTTGACAAAACGAAATATGACGTCTTACTCATAAAATAATTTACATTTTTATTATATAAAAATATTTAGATTTTGAAAACATTTTATTTTAGTCAAATTTTAACTGATTTAAATTGAAATTGAAATTGAAATTACACAACAAACTAACTTCGTATTATCTGATGAAAATCTAACATTCGCTATGTTTAAATAGACGCACCCAAATATCAAATTTTTATTTACAAATTCAATTATTTAAAATTTCATAAAGATTCAGTTAGTTACGTTATTAAAACCATTAAAAATTTTGGCTTTTACACTCAACGCCGCCTCCCGATCGTTAAACGGTCGACGATCCACCGTCGGATCGTAAACCCTAGAAATGGACGGCCGAGGTTCTTCTTCAATTTCTGGTCGAACGATGCATCCAATTGAAAAATGAATTGTTGTGCTGATTACGCTCGTCGAGAGCTTTCCAACGATATTTAATTTGATAAGGTTTGGAGAGGTTGAAAATTTTGAAATTGGATTTGAAATTGAATTTGGAATTAGAAATTAGGTTTCAGCCATTGGGAAGAGAGGAATGACAGAAATTTTTAGTACGTATAGCAATAAGACATAAAAAGACTACTAGGGTTAGAAAAATCTATTTATATAGACAGTGCCCGATAAGAATGAATGAACCGATCGAATTGGTTTGAACCGACGACAACGACCTGAAAAGGCCGTTTCATTCTCGAAACGAAAGTAGGTCATCCCATATATCAAAAAAGATGGTTTTGATATTTTTAAACTCAATGGAACAGGTTTCAAACCCAAATTCCACTGTATATAGAAGTTAGCTTTCAAAATCTACTTATTTTAAATTGAATTCATTAGATTTCTATGCATTTTGAGTCACACGATCAAATGACAAGTCTGATCGCTACGAAACTTGAAATCCTACAATAATTTACTGTTATGGATTCGATGAAATAGTTTTTTTTGAAATCCAAGACAGTAGCCAAAATGGCTATTTTCATGTTAATTAAATAAATTATTATTATATGGATTTAATCAATTTTAAATTCAAATTTTAAAAGTTAACAAATTTTCATCATTTCTGATTACATATAAATTTATAGTCCTTTAGACAAATTTCTAATGGCAAATTCAATATTAAATATTACACTAATTGCATCGTAAGTTAATTATAACTTAAATTCAAATAAATTCATTTATTTTGATTTTACTCTTATTATTAAATCAATTATTACCCTATGGATATAATTATCATTGGTTTATGTTTTAGTACATCAATATTGTACAGTTATCATCATAATTATTATTAACTGCGATAATTGATTTACATTAATTTTTTATTGATTTCCAAATTATTTCCACCTATTAAAAATGAGATGATAAATAAACAAATTTCTACTTTTAAGTATTCTAATCATAATTATAAATTTTATTATTCGCACAAATATTGTAACAGCTTACACAACACCGATTCTAAGTTCAATATTAATTAATTACCAACAATCTCACCATTTACTACAACATTTAACTTATTTCATTATTTACAATTATAACCAAATTAACCTTACAATAATTTCAACCAATCGTTATATTTTTCACACCGTAGTCATTTTATAAAGCATTTATATAATAAATCCATAAAACAGTTCTCATTCCAAAATATCTATATACTTATTCCAAAAGTAGAAATGTATCCATAAACGCTGCGGAAGATTTCTTTCCATCAATTTCGAAAATAATTTATAAACCTCTCTTAAACCATTTATAAACTATTTATATTCTTTAGAACCATTTATCAAGCTATTTATAAATTCCAAAACAGTGTATAACTCTTCCTCTTTAAACCTATTCCTTTTTATAAACCCTTTATAAAAATCCTTTAAAACCTTTATAAACTCCTTTATAAAGCTATTATATCAAAAAATCCTTTATAAAATCCTTTATAAAAAATCCTTTTTACAAAATCCATTACAAAATCTCTTATAAAAACTTTAATAAATTCTTTATAAAGACTCTTTACAAAATTCTAAATTCTTTTACCAAAAATCTTTGATCTATTAAAGTTATTATAAAAGTTTGTATTTATTATTTTCAATTAAATTTTTATATAAATCTTTTGAAACTATATTGAATATTTTTATTAAATCAAATATTATATAAAGCTCTTAAAACTATATTAAATGTTTTATTAAATTAAAATTTTAAACTATTTAAATTATTTATTTAAAACTAAATAAAATTATAAGTTAAAATTTAAAATTTCATTTAAAATTTCATTTAAAACTATATATTAACTTATAATTTGAAACCTTAAAACATATAAAATAAATTATTTTGCAAATATAAATTTTTAAATAAAATCATTAAATTAAATTTGAAAATTAAATTTAAAAATCAAATATACTTTTCCATTTAGAAAATAGTTTGAAACCGACCAACTCTCTCCGTATAATTTTCTACCCTATGGTCAAGCGATAGGGTATGTGCATTTCAACCAAAAATAGTAAAATTTCCCGCGTATATATCATTTTAACCCGTATCCTGAACCAATAGTTTCCAAATCAATAAAATCGCTCGGGTTTATCATTTTAACCCATAACGATTTTCTTTAATTTATGAGATTGTTCGGGTATGTATCATTTCAACCCATAGTGATAACAAGGATATAAACATCCAATCATCCAAAATGTCAACAAATAAACATCCATCACAATCAACATCCAAATCAGCCAATAAATCACAACAATTAACTGGTTATCATTATGCAGTATTTAATTAACAATTTAAATTCAATATTAATTTAAATGGCAATTCAATTCAATAAAATTCAAATTAAATTAAAATGTCAAATCAAACTACCGAACAGTAATCAATAAAATTCTTATCACATCATAATCTTAATTTAACTAACATAAGATGGTTTAGTATTTGTGAGTGGGTTAAATCACTCACCTTTATACGAATTTGAAAATAATAGACTTCTAATCAGTAGCTCCTCTCTATATTTCCTTTGTCTCCTTCTTGATTGCTAGCTTTGTTCTTTAATTTTTCTTTTGGTTTAATTTACTATAATTTTCCTCCTTATATATATATATATATATATATATATATATATATATATATATTAGAAGGACTGAAAAAAAGATTTGAAATTGAAGAATTGAAAAAAAAGAAAGGGATTAAAACAAGAAGAACTGAAAATGAAAGAAAAGCCCAAGATTGAAAAGAAAGAAAAAAGTTCGAAATATAAGAAGATTTGAAGAAGAAGAATATTTGAAGAGGAAGGAAAAAATAAAATGGGAGAATAAGAAGATTTGATGAGAAAAAAGGAAAAGCCAAAAAAGATTAGAACAGAGGCTATGGTTTCATTTGCATCATATCTTATTTATAAGGTCAGAGTTAGATTTAGGGCCAAGGAGATTTGAAAAGAGCGGCTGCTATTAATTAGAAATAAATGAAATGATGTTTCAGAAAATGAAGTTGGAAAATGAACGAAAAAATAAAATAAATATGAACAAACTAGGTATTGAAATAAAGTAAATACGAAAAGCCGTTTTAAAAGTCGTGGGTATTAAAAAGAGGTAAAAAAAGAATTAAAAATATGAAAAGTAGTTCATGATTGTAAAATGGAAAAGCTTCAAACAATGTAAATGGAAAGAAGTAATGGAACAAATGAGGAAATAATTTAAAGAATGCTGTAATTATTAATTACAAAGGGAATGAATGGACCAACTCTATACTGTAAACAAACTTTTGGAATTCAAATTTCAAAAATAACTGTTCACTTAATTAATTTCTTTAACCCCAAACATACCAAAATTTACATCCATCAAAGATTTAATCAACATACGATAAATGAAAATAATTTCTCTACAAAAATTTGAGTCATAAATTAAAAGAATATACAACATTAAGAACTTTTCATTTCTCTCTTTCTTTGTGATAAAATTGGGAATTAAAAAAATATGTTAACATTTCGATTGAATGTTTTACTAGGAATGTATTAACATACATTAAAAAATATGATAGCATAAATAAGAAAATATAAACAAGTGTATAATATATAAATGTACATCTTTATCACCACTTATAGTTTACATTCATAAATAAAAGGTATGAAAATAATCCACATAATGAGGCAACGAATGTAAGAGTAAATTAGAAGAGTGGAGATGGAAAGGTAAATTATGTTGCATTTAAAATCTAATCAAGTCTAATTGAAATTAAATAGTTAAGTGTAAATCTATTATCCCCTCTTTATCATCTCTTATTAACATTTAATTTAATACCGTAGATTTCAAACCAAAATAATCCTTTTTTAATGATCTAATTGGATCTAAAATATAAGTTTATATTTAGGTATAAACAAATATGCAGTAAACTAAATTAAATTTTGAAACATGAACTGAATTAATTGGAAATAAATCACCTAATTTAAATTTATTTCAATATATGTTTACAATTAACGTCTTCCCTTTTTTAATTAAAAGATTCCACTCACATTAATTGTCATTGATTTCTAAGTTAAAAAGAAATGAGACAATTCAATTCCCTTTTATAGTAACAGAATTATTGTATACAAACCAAAAGTTATTAATTTCATATAAAATAATTGATTTCTTATTCCTATAATAAATTTTTGAGATATCAATATATCAAATAAATAGACATATGATTTTTTATTTAGTAAAGAAACATATATTATTCTCTTTTTTAACATTTATTACTCCAATCAATCGGAATTTACATTCATACAGTCATTTGTATTTTTCCTTATTAAACTTTATAATTATTTCTAATTTAAGCTCTATAATTACATTCCCAATTAGATTTACCATTATAATTGATTGAAATCACATCAACAATTGTCAAGTTCATTTAATCAACATTTTTAATTTAAATTTAATTTTTTTTCCATTTATAAATCATAAATTTTAACTTCCCACAATATTAAATTACAAAATCTTATTTAATCTAATATTTTCAATTATCAAAAATGCGTGTTGTTAAACCGCTAGTATCTATAACTCTCCACCGTGTCGGGCATCCTCCATATGTATCTAGGGCGAAGTGCCAGCATAAACCAAGGAACTTTCCGTTGCTGCCTAATAACAACATTACACTTAAAAATATTCTACTTTGTGACGACCGAGATTTTCGACCTTCGAAAATCGACATCAATACGTCCACTGTATTGCATGCCGAGCGATCGAATGCCAGAAATACCAGATCGTTAGGGAAAAGAAGAAAGAGGTAGAAGATGAAAACAGAACAACAGCAAAGAATCTCACAATCGCAGCGGAAAAATATATAATAGATAACAACTGGTCTTTATACAGAAAGAATTATAACTGTTATTCATACATTACATCACCAGAGTTCAACCCAAACCAATAACTCAATACCGGATAGTTATAATAACTTGCCATCACAAATTCTGAATGCACAACCTATAATACACAGCTGAAATAAAATCAAGTACGTGTTATACCTCTTCGTCATCCAGC
This sequence comes from Allium cepa, assembly GCA_030765085.1. Taxonomy (NCBI): domain Eukaryota; kingdom Viridiplantae; phylum Streptophyta; class Magnoliopsida; order Asparagales; family Amaryllidaceae; genus Allium; species Allium cepa. Next base: position 244,772,506 of record CM060944.1, read on the forward strand.
TCGTCTCCTGAGATCCATAGCATCCTACCATGTATCTGACCAGAGCATTATAAAAAATAACACCGAGTCAGTCTGGAAAACCAGCGTGAGATAACACACTCAAATTGAATTATTAAAGTTATCAAAATCCTTTGAAAATCTATAGTATCTCGTAAGACCATGCCACAAATAAACACGACTAGTTTTTACCCTATGATAACCAAAACATTTCATATCAAATCCTCTGATATTATAGTAGTGTCTAAGTACATATATACTTATCCAAATAGCTGAAGTTGTTACATTAATTAAATTCCACCATACTAGGCTCTACAATCAAAACCGTAAAGCACGCATTGGAGAATGGATTCCATACCAATGACTTGGCACTTCCAAATTCATCCATAGATTACAACTAATATTATTCCACCGATCATTCAAATTACAATTTAAAACCAAATTTTAAATTATCAAAATTTTCTTTAAAATTTTTCTAACTCCTTAAATTTTTGAAAAATTTCGCTAGCGTGTCCTTTGCACGGCTAGGTCCAAAAAACTACGAAACACCGTACGGGCCCCAAATCATCAAAAGAAAACAAAAGCCAAGTGGCTCAATCAGGAAACCATCAATTTCATGCAACAATTAAAACATATACCTTTTTGTCGGGCAATCAAATTTTACTTCTGAAACTAAAGACATCAATTTATCTTTTGCTTTTAATTGCCTGCACCTTACTTTCCATTAGTATCCAATCATTTAATCCCAAAAACATTATATTTATTCCTTTTCAAAATTTTCAAAGTTTTCCTTACTCAAGCTCGTACGATGTACATATATCATCCGTACGCATTATTAAATCTGATCGCTCAATCAATCACACAATTTCACTTCTGAACTAGTATCGTTCACACGACTCTCTAATGCGGACTCAGATCTAATTTCTTGATCAGAAACCATCACTCTAATGCGGACTCAGATATGGTTTCTTGATCAGAAACCATCATTCTCCTTGCATAGCCATTTACTATGATAGAGAATTTTAGAACCAATCAAAAATCTATATCCAGAGTTCGCCATCGAAAATCGAGTGAAAAAATCCCAACTCGGATCAATATAACTATCTCGAATTCTGTGCTCGAATCTGGATCAAATCATTATGCGAATAAATTGATATACATACAACTTACGTATTAATTTCCAATTGATTATTAGCTATATCCAATTCTTTTTATTCGCATTTACTTTCATTTTCATTCAGTTGTTCTCAAACCATTATTCACATTCCTTATTCAATTTGTATTCAAATATGTACTTAGTATATATCTTAAATACCAATTCCACTTAAGAATTTCCACTTTAAATTTCTTAATTCAATTATAAACTTTTTATGCAAAAGTTCTTATGCTTATTAACACTTCACCACTTAATTTTGTATCTATTTATATTCAAATTCAATTCCAATTTCTATTTGGACTCAATTTACCTTCTAATTTCTAAATATTGAATTTTATCAACCATCTCTCAAACCATATTTAGTTCACCAATTATTGTAATTAGTTCCATCCACTAATTCATTCCAAATCTCAATAAATTTTATTTCCAAACTTTATTTTATTTTGTCCACTCGAACTAATTCTTCAACTTGACTTTATTTAACATAATTCAAATTAAATATCATTTCAATATTCGGTTTCAATTTCAATTATTTACAAATTAAATCAATTTGTTCATCCACTAATTTATTCTAACTTAATAAATTTTATTTCAATCTCGCCAAATTCCATTTTCAAAACTTATTTCATTTAGCCTACTTTGGCTAAATTTTCAAATTTCTCATATTTAACTTAGTTCAAGTTAATTTCCATTCCAACATCAAATTTCAGATTTTATAAGTTTTCAACTTCTTTATATTCCACAAAACATTTTAAATATGATTACAGAGTGTTAAACAATTGCTTAATATTTCAAAATCATTTTGGTAATCATATATACCCAAAACCCCCTAGTATATCAAATTATTTCTTTGAATTTCAAAATTAAAACTAGTTTTTTTTCCAAAACAAAACTCCAATTGCAAATTATTAAGGTAGCAATTCCTCTCCTGGAAACTCAAAAATGAATACGCGATCATCATCGGAATTATTTTCTAGCGACGGAAGTGAGTTCAGTGCTTTATTACTTTAAAAACCATTTTTAAAAATATTTTATTCCAAACATCAATATATTTCATTTCTAATTCAAAATATTCTCCAAATAATATCACTATTATTTCCTAACTTTGAAAAACATTTTCAAAGCCAACGGGATTTAAATTCCGAAATTTCCAAATTTCCATCTTTTAATTTCTTTATAAATCGTTTTTATAAACCATATCATCTTTAAATATTCCTCTGGAATTTCATTCCATTTCAAATTATAAACACATTTATATACTCACACTAACAAATTCCATTTTTTATATGAATTAATTTCTTAACCTTCGGTTATAATACCAACTTTTATCCAATTTCCACAACAACGATAATAGTTTAATATTATCATTTCCTAGCAACCAAGCAAACTATATATAACTATAATAATTTACGAAATTATTTCTTTTATAAACAAAAATAATTTGGGTAAAATTATTCCACTACCCCATTCGAAACAATACTTAGTCGTGCTATGTTTAAATGTTTAGAGATCCAATAATGTTAATTACTCGTATTGACAAAAATCCATAAGCCACTCGATAGATCAATCAACACAATATAAAACAATTTTATATTCACTAACAAACACGCGCTCATATTTATTATTACACCCAAACTCATTCTAGGGTGCTACTGATCCTATCTTTAATGAGTAATCCCCACCAGAGCCAAGGTTTTTGCTTAACCCAAGTGTGACGACCGAGATTTTCAACCTTTGGAAGTCGACATCAATACGTCCACTGTATTATGTACCGAGCGATCGAAAGCCGAAAATTCCAGATCGTTAAGGAAAATAAGAAAGAGGTAGAAGAAGAAAACAGAACAATACATAATCTCACAACCGCAGCGGAACAATATATAATATATAACAACTGGTCTTTATACAGAAAGAACTATTACTGTTATTCATACATTACATCACTAGAGTACAACACAAATCAATAACTCAATACCAAATAGTTATAATAAATTGTCCTCACAAATGCAGAATGTACAGTCTATAATACATAGCAAAAATAAAATCAAGTATGTGTGATACGTCTTCGTCATTTAGCTTGTCTTCTGAGCTCCATAGCATCCTATCCTATATCTGTAATACTCGGTCTGACCTGAGCATTATAATAAAATAACACCCAAGTCAGTCTGGAAAACCAGCGTGACAAAACACACTCAAATTGAATTAATAAAGTTATCAAAATCCTTTGAAAATCAAAGGTATCTCATAAGACCAAGCCAGAAATAAGAACGATGGTTTTTATCCTTACGATATCCAAAACATTTCGTATCAAATCACTTGATATTATAATAGTGTCTAAGTACAAATACTTATTCAAATAGCTGAAATTGTTACATTAATTAAATTTCAACATACTAGGCTCTACAATCAAAATCGTAAAGGCACGTATTGGAGAATGAATTCCATACCAATGACTAGGCGTTGGGGTACCACCTGTCACAATACACGTGTAGAAACAACATACCGAGGACCACGCCAGGATCCCTAGCCACACAAGACCGGACTATCACTAACATGGATAGACCGATTATGCTACCACCATGGGTGTTCCCACCCTTTCCAAGCTCCTTCCATGTATCGTAGTAATAATATATGAGAGTATCTAGAAAGGTGATAAACATACCCTAATTGGGTGTGACTCACTAAGCCTTGCTGCATCTCCCCTGCTTTTCAGTCATTCCCGGTTGATGAGGCTAGAGGCTACGATTACCTTTTTAAGGAATTTTCACTTAGAATGTTCATTGTCCTCCAATGACAATGTACTAATAGCATTCATCCATACAAGTCCGTTCTGGGTCCGAACAGAACGAAGGCACTATTCCCACTACATCCATTTCGGAATAATCCTCGGGATTAGTAGCGATTAGCCTTTGCACTTCACTGCTCCATCATATAATCACAGATTCCATTTTCCACTAAAAAACACTAAGCTTTATTCATTTTAAATTTCAATCTCCTAAACTTTTTTATCCAAAATATATACTTTCTTACCGAATTTAGTAAATTCACAACTATCGTTCAAAAATATTTGAAACTTTTTTTTTGAAATAGTGTGGAAAGTACCACTTCGGTATCAACCGTGGATTCATCCCAGAGAAATCCAAAACTTAACTGCAGGCGCTCATTGCCTCCGATTATGCCATGTGAGTATACCATTACTTCCCGAAAACTTTATTTCATAAATTTCCAAAATAAAACTTGTGAAATTTCTATAATAATTTTCCAAGTTAAACCTTAGACAAACCACTTTTTAAATAAAAGTTATTATAAAAAATATTAATATGGAATGGTTTATCCTTTTAAAATAATAATATTGGTTAATTCTAAATAACAATTAACTTAATATAAAATTACTTAATTCAAAATTAAATATACTTTAAACAAATTTAAAATAACTAAATAATTAATTTTCTGAAATATTGTTTAAACACCTTTTTGAATTAACAAACGATAATTAAAAATTCTTCTTTTTAAAATAAACCCAATTTCTCGAGAAATATATTTTCCAATTCCAATATAATTGGTCTAACATTTATAAATCTCTCTCGATTTATTACCAATTTTGATTTACGTCCCAATTCCCTTTCAACATTTTTAAAAATAAATCTACCCTTTATTTTTAAACCGATTTACCCATCTTCTTATAAATACTCACCGTGAATTTATATTTCCAATTTATCCACTGATAATTACCTCACTTAATTTATAGACTTCGTTTACAAATTCCATAGTCTCATTTACCATTTAAAACGGTTTCACAACACTTAATCAATTTTAAATCAATTTCTAATTTAAACTTTATTTTTATGTCAATTTCTCCAAAATAACCCAATTGTATTCCAAAACCAACCATATTCCGATTCTTTTTTTTATATAATTTAAAATCTTATTTAAGATCTAGCACGACAATCTCATACTTTATTTTCAAAATCCCCTTTTCATTCTTCCAACTTTTTAAATCTCGATTTAAAAACAAATCCTTTTATACTTAAACAATATCGCTTAAGTTATCTTATTTAAAAACCCTTTTATTCACATTTATTCAAAAATCTCTATTTTTCCATATTCCAAAATTATTTTTAGAATTTAAAAATCAAACTATTTATTTTTCCCAAATACATTTCTTTAAATTAATCCAAATTTCGCTCTAAATATTTTTACTTTAAATTTCCCTTTTTATTTCCTTTTAAAAATTCAATATTCGTATTTATGGTATTTTAAAATGTCAAAATCTATCCAGCAATACCCTAACATCCAATAAATTAAAATTCCACTATAATCTATCACACATAATATATATGAAATTAAATTCAACATTTTTGAGGAATCTAGTTGGATCCCTCCAACCTATTTCCCTGCATCCACAGATGTTTGCACAATATAAAAATACCAATCCCACTTTAAAGGGGATATCACAGTATATAGGCTCATCTGCTATTATGTGGGGGCGCATAGTGTCTCATCTGTTATATGTATGTAGGAATATCAATCACTCCAATATATACTACTATATATAATATCACATTCACCTTGAATTTTAACTGTCGCTTTCGCGTTCTGTTTTCAATTAAGTTCGAACACGTTTGAATTTATCTAGAAATTTCAGAAACTCCATTTCCATCCAATCTATTTTCATTGTGAAGAACTCGCCATCATGATCGCAACGTAAAAAGCCTCGTCTAAAAGGGACCTCGTATAAGAGAAATACTTTTTATAAGTTCACATGAATTTAAACATATAAAATTTACAACTTCTTTTTTTATTAAACATGGCCATACCATACGTTAAAAACCTAGCCCATCTTAACCCTTCTTCCCTCTTTTGAAAATTCGCCTACTCCAGTGAACTTAATGCACGAACGAGGCGTGCACGTGCATGAACCACATGCCATCGCCCATTGACATAAGATCACCCACCAATTCATCTCACCCTCCTCTTCAATCTGTTACCACCGCCAACATTCCCGAGCCCCCTATCAAAATGCGATGATGCTGCCCCCCTCGACTTGCTATAGGTCGCGATGACCACCAAGGAGCCGAGCCCCACTAAACTTCGACATCGGTGCTACTAGAAACCACGAACTCGAATCTAACCTCACCTTGGCCCATCAACGACCACAACTCCTAAAATACCTAACCCTAGGCCGAACACATGCTCTGACAAAAAATTGAGCCTCCCAAATCCTAACCGCAACCCATAAAATGTATACCCATCCGAAGGTCATGCTCAGACTATAATTTAGGAGGTGGTTTGGAGAAGTTTAGTTGAGTAGAATGGGAGAAATAAAATTTTGAAGTTCAAAGCGACCATTTTTTTCCTATCTTTATACTGTAACTTTGCCTGCATATAAAAAGAGGGGCAAGACATGATTTGAAAAGGAGGTAGCGTGTAGGTGTAAGGCTACAATGACATGAAGGAAAAGAAAGGGAAATGATGTGTTGACTAGTCAAAATATAAATTTAAATTCATAAAATATCTCGATTACGTAACTCAAAATCTCGAACACCAATCGAGGCATGCCGCTAGGCATTTATAATGTTATACCCCTATTCCAAACGCAATGGAAAAGGTTTCGAGTCCTAATTCGATCATATGGAGAAGATAACTTTTTTGACCCAATTATTATATTAAATTTTCGATATAAATTTTAGTGCGTTTATATCCCATACGATCAAAAGATAACTCCAAATGCTACTAGATTTGAAATCCAATAATAATACACTATTATGGATCCAAATGGAACTGGTTTCGTTGAATTCTGAGACTGTGCCCTGGAAGGCTATTTTTAAATGTCAATTTTAAATGATATATTTTTAAAACTAAACAAATCACTTTTAAATTCAATTTTAAAGCTTTTATTATCTTTAGTATTATCAATATAAATTTTAGAAGCCTTTAAATTATTTTTAAGAGGCTTAAAACTCAAGATTCAATATTTTAACCAATTTCCAATTATTGAATTTGATAATTAAATTATCCAGTAAATGGTTATATTTGAAATTCAAGTTAAAAATTAGCTTTCAAATATTTAAAGTCAATTAAATATTCCAATTTCAAATAACCAAAATTTTGGGTCGTTACATACTTCGTCTAAAAGACTCATCTAGGGGTTATCTAGCCTTGCCTCCTAACTAAAAATAAACCAACAAACAACTTTGAGCTAGTGCATGTCCCATACAGATCATACACTATTAGGAGGTGCAGACCATCTACGCATAACCCAGGTCTTCCTAATGACCGTTACACGACCGATGATGCTCTCAACCTATGTGTATGGTCCTACTCATATATATGGTACCAACCTTACTGATATAGCGTCGAGCCTAACATTGCCATCCCATCTAGATTGTCAGATGCAATCAGGGAAATGCACATTTGTTACTTAATACCCCTTATAAGGATTAAAGCATACCCTACTTGGTTGTTTAAAACATCAAACCGAGGCGAACCTACATTGGTATATTCCCTTCACCTATATGCGAACATATATTCCCATGGGTCCTACAGTTGGAATGTCTTACATCAGTTCAATGTCAACCATTGGTAGACCCTTTCGAAGGGCAGATTTCTATTTTGCAACATTACTGACCTCGCATTCCAACCTTTGCTAATGGCTATGTCATTCATAGTTAAATTATTAACTAGATCTAATAATCCACAATCGTTGTAAATGTATACTTGAGGTTAATAGATTATCTGTATAATTATCCTGTGTCCTAAGTTCGAATATTACTATTCATATGCTTTTACATAAACTTACATCTTACTTCTTTAGTACTATTAAATGTCATTTACTTTTTATTTATAATTTAATAGATTAATTAATTCTTATCGCTTGATTTCCAATTAGTATAATTAGGTATGTTCTGCTGTTCTTTTTTAACTAATTGCTATACTTCTATGATTATTATAACCTTCCTAGTTTCATATTCCGTTATCTTGTTACTACTTTCATCGCTTATTTTTTATTCGATAACCTACTTATAAATATGTATACTAAATTAACAACAAAATTGTTGTTATTATTTCTGTTTATAATATTTTGGTTTTATCTTTAGGAGATTTCTATATTTTAATTCATTAAAACTACATCTTTCTAAAATGTAATGTTAACACTATAATTTTTCATAAATTACCTAAAATAGGATCTGCGTTATGTTTGAAATTATAAGGAAATATCTTTTCTGTTATTTTTGAAATAAACGGTACATAATACAGTAACGTCCCTATTTTGTACATCCCTTTCATTCAGTCATATTTATTATTATCCCAAATAATACACCTTTATATATAATTATCGGGTTGGATAATATATAGAATTTTACATCGCAACATACTTCATCCCAATGAATTGAAATATCACTTAATTGCCAATCCAATTCATAATAATTTCAATTCACATTGTAATAACACATAACATTCAAATAATAAACGTGTAATAAAACCTTATTAAGGATTTATTCATGACTTTTAGGGACTACTTTTACCCTTACTTTCCAGATTTAGGTATAAATGGTATTCAACATATGTAGTTAAAGCTCTGCTAAAGCCCTACGAAATCCCTGCTATAGCGATAGCGCTCTTCGGCCACTACGCTTTTTCAATATAGCATTATTAAATAGTATATTTGCTTTAAGCCCCATATATTTCTGCTACACCCGCTAAATCAACGCTTTTTAGCACCGGCTTTAGCCACATTGGTATAAAAAGTTTGATTTGTCTAGTTCACTTTCGAACTAAAGCAACAAAGTTTGGATAAAGACCTAATTTTAAGGCATGATTGCTCAATATAAGTTAGAAATCTACTATAGTCACGAAATTTTGATTGCAAAAACCATGATATTCTTCGGTAATGTTATATAAGATTAAAAAATATGTTTTTTTTCTTACATAAATAATGTGAGAATGAGAATAAATTAACTTAAAATATTTGGTTTTATGTCCAATGAAGCTTTGTACCTTCCCCATTTTCCTCGATATTCCTGCTTTATCTCTGCTATAACTTTTTTCATACCCACCGCTATGGAACCGCTAAGCATTTAAACTGCACATTTAATAAGATTTAACAACTCACAGAACATGTAGGCAAAGTTCTCGAATTTATTACATATATTTAAGCCTACAACTCCAAAATTTACAATTACACATACGAGTAACCGAATCACAATGATATAAATCCAATATTGTATAAAAATGTATATAATTTTCCACTCATCTCTATGCTTTCATATCTCCATATCTAATTTCATATTCCTAATTAACTCTTTCCTTTCTACCAAAATATTACCAAAAGAATATACATGTTTATTAAAAAATATAGATCTAAAAAGAGATTTGGATTTAGATTTATCTTTGGCTTTGGTGATACGATTCGACCCTATTTTTCATCTCTATTGTTTTTCAGTAGTATCCACTTATATATGTAATTTATAGTGTATACAAATTTTTAGATTTTTTGGAGAAAATAAAATGACAGAGCTTCGCCGTTGCTTCAGAAAATATGAGAAGAAAATTGAGGAGCTAGGCTATTTATAGTTGCTCGAGTCAATCCCATTCATTAGATTAGACTATATTAAATCTAGGTCGTGCGGCCTAGGTTTAATACATGTTACCAGCTTACAATTGGTCAACTGCTATAACTCTATCAATCGACAGGGCCCAATGAGGGGGTCGGTCGATCGTTGTATACGTTAATTATTGATATTTGATTGGTTTGTTTCCTTATGCGGCTTATTTTACTTGATCCTATTAACGTTAATATTACTTACCCATCAAGTTTTAGTTTACATCGAATTATCATTAATTAATATTTATTCTCTCAATACATATGTAATTATTTTCAATCCGAAATTTTCGAACGTTAATAAATTTTGTTCGAACTCCGGTTGTAAATTTTATGTATGAAAATTGATCGAAAATTCACCACAAATACAATGGTATAAGTTTCATAGCCAAATTTCGATGTTTGCAAAAATTCTATTTTCGAGCTTTAATAATTATTTATTAGTTTCTTTTTGATTAATTATTGCTTTCTTTATAGAGTGCTACAACGATCTTATCACTTTTGTATGAAAATTAATATGATTGTCTGTGTTTTTCCCTGTTTGCATATTACATTTATTTTCTAGCAACAAAGATAACTTCTTAACCTTACGATTTAATCATGTAAGTGCCAGTGAAGTGAAAATAGGATGGCGAGTCTCTATAGAATCAACATACTTAATATCTTTTTTGTTTGGATTCTATTAAGTCAAAATTGATGTGAATGTTCTTTTTTCTTTGATAGTTTATTTTTTTAAGAAGTAGAAAATGTATCAATTGTATCTACTCATCCTTATTTTAAGAACCAACAACAACACCATTGCTCTCTCGAATATCAAACTGATCGTAGTCTCTTTTAAAAGATATGGTATTACAAATTGCTTTATTTTCTAACTAATTATAACCTCTTAATCTCTCCATTAAACGACATTTAAAGCAAGAAGGCAAGGAACTGAGAAATGCGACTTGAGATATGCGTTATAATACAAAATATTACTAAATGCAAATTTACACAACATATTTTTTTCGTTTAATACCACTCAAAAGCCAAATTTTTTGGAAGCCTAACATCGATTTTTAGGTATACATGTTCATATTATTTTTAGAAAAAAGAAGATAGCTCACATATTTATTTGCATTGGGTATTATTTATGAATATGATCATATTTCCAATAAATGACATAGTTCTCAATTTTCCTTGAACATGTCCAACGAATGTGCCGACCATACTGGTATTAAATAAAGGAATTGTTGCAAAATCTATTTGGATAAGGAGAATGACCAAAAAAATTCATAAATAAAATTTTTTATGAAGAGGAGAATATTATCACTGATTCTCCCATTATAGTGCTGAGGTGAAATTACTTAATTGTCCCTTTTAAATTCAACTTCTTCTTTCTTTTTCATCACCAAAACACTTTATCTATTTTTCGCCTAATTCAAAACTTCATTTCTCCTATGTAAACCCTAATTTTCTTAATTTAAGATCATGAGATTTCAATCTCCTTCTAAATCCCAATCAAAACAAGATGTTATTGATATTAGTTTATTTCTTTCTATTAAATATTCCATTGTTGACTTTGGTATATGTTAATGTGTTAATGTTTTGATCAAATTTTAAAACAAGGCATGTAATTCTCTATTTTATTAAACTTTATTTTTATTTTATTTTTCTTCAAATAAATTAAGATCAACGTTCTATACGTATTTAGATTGAAAATGTTATGAACAAAAGTCAATGAAATGAGTTCGTAATAAAATGTAAGCTAATTGGGAAGTTGGTAATATCTTTGTATGAAAAATTGCTACATCTTGTGAGTTTCTCGGTTATAGAATTTGATTTCTGTAAAAAATCCCCTTAAATTTTATTTCCCTTGGCCAAATCACTTCTCTCTTTGATAAATCCCTTAAATAATAGTATAAGAGTTTTATGCACTTTTATCGATTCTAGGGTTTCCATGTTTCTCCTTAACTTTCTCTCCATATATTTTTTCGTTTGTAATCCCTACAATTTATGGTTTACAGTTACCATAAAAGTTTTATTGATTATCATTTTACATTTATATAAAAATATTTAATAATTCTATAGCCATCTTCGGTCTTAGATGGATTCCCGAGAAATCATTAGTTACAGTCTAGGAGTATCAACTATAGTGGACAAGACCCCTATCCAGCCTACAATCCCCCGTGCTTTTAATATCATGCATAACACTCGTGAGAGGGTCATGCTTGAAATCAATGTTGGGGTCACACCCGCCCATAGTAAGGATCTGCGTACCATGCACGCCCAAGATTTCGTCCATGATATTTCATGCCCAAACCTATCCAACATCGAGGAACTCATGCTGCTCCCCTCTCTTGAAAGACTCTCTACCTATGAATGTCTTCGAGTAGTGGTTGGAGGCAAGTTTGTGGTTCGACCCGTCTAAGCGATGAAGGGAGAGGAAGGACCGACAAACATAAGAAAAAATCTATTTACACTTGACCCCAGTGGGAAGTCCCAAGGCATCGTCCTCACAACAGATGGTGTCATTACAATAGAGCTCCTTTTATGAATAGAAATAAAAGGTCGCCTAACACCATTCGGCATCGCCACTCTCTATCTCCTTGTTAAGTCACATATTTCTGTCTCATGTAAGGCACATGAGGATTTCCACCCTTGTAAGACCTTGTGTTACCCATAGGAGGTGGACGTGGATTTTGGTAAGGAATGGTCTTGTTTAAACAACAAATGATTAGAACTCAAACTAGAAATCAATGTGGCGAGGGCCTCACCGGTGACGAGGGTAGAGATCCATTCTCTAAAGAAATGCTAAAAGATTAAATCTATTAGGGATATGCTTTGCCTCACACTGAGAAGTATGATGGGAGCATCAACCCCTCTAACCTTATCACAACTTTTAGCTCCACCATCCGAGCTGGACAACACTTCAGCAATGGTAAGTGCCTCTTCTTCCCCTCCACACTAACCAAAACAGCTCTTTCTAGTTCTTGCAACTACAGTTACGCTATCCTCTCTTGGGCCCAACTATGCACCAACTTTAAAACATGTTTATTCACCTTGCGAACCCTATCCGTGATATTTAATGAGTTCTGCAACATATGGAAAGGTCCAACTAAGTTGCTTTGCTCCTATGTAAATTTCTTCAATAAAGATTCGACATGTGGAAGAGAAGGAGATAAGAATAGCCTAGTCGTCGCCCTCCTATTGCAAAGAAAGGAATCACTTTGAGATATGGAAAAGGCTATAGACCCTCTCTTCCTTACCAAAGTTCTTCCAAAGAGCCAACAACATTATGTAGCAGAGAAAGCCAACCGTCTAATAGAAACGAGGCGGATAGATAACGCGAGAAGAGCAGTTCACGCAGCGAGAGGCGTAATTATGCTTCGGGGACGACTCCCAATTCAAGCCAGTATGTAAATTATGCCTCATTGACTCACAACATGGAAACCATCCATCTCACAACAATGGACTATGCCTCATGCCAAAGGCCTCCTCCCACCCGCATATGGCAAAAGGAGGAGCCCTATGGTAATGGGAAATATTACAGCTCCATCAGTTTAATGGCCATGCCACCAATGTGTTGTGTCACCTAAATGGCAAGGTAGAACGATTAATTTGTTAAGGTGTACTTACGCAACATGTGAGGAGAGATGTCGAGCAAATGGCCAACATTATCTACTTCCTACCATGCCTCTATGGACGGTTGGATAAAACATGGTTACCACTAACAAAGAAATCATGTCTACAAGCAACAACCACCACGTAGCCCTGAGTGGCAAAGTGGATCAAGCCTAGAATGAAAGACCCAAAGAAACCAAGCTTATTCAATTGATCTCTAGTCCTTGAAAGCATTAAGAGTGAAGGAAGATGAAGATGACCTTGCCTTCAGATCCAAATGGAAAAAGGTGTCGATTACCCTTAGTATGATCCCATAATCATTTCTCTCACTAACACCAAAGTGCATTGGGTCTTGATTGGCAGGGGTAGCTCTGTTAATATCATGTTCAAGAGTGTTTTTGATCAAATAAAGCTCATGTCATTGAGCCTCACTACATATGCCTTGCCTGTCTACCGCATAGATGAGGTTGGGTTTATCCTTCTAGGTTCGATCTCGCATTTGGTCACCTTTAGTGAGGAACGTTGCTCCTCCAAAATTCAAGTAAATTTTATAACGGTAGCATACACATATTATTATAACATTCTTATAGGTAGGTTTAAAATGGTTGTTCTAGATGCAGTAGTATCATATCAACATCTTACCATGAAGTTCCTTGTCAAAAGAGATATTGGCTACTTCTATAGCAATCAACAAACCACTAGAGATTACTTCAGATTCTCTTTACAACAAACCAAGAAAGAGTACGCATGCTCCAATAAGAGGCGATGATGTTAGCACCAGAATTGGTCACTAACACCCTTAGAAATATTGTGTAGAGAGATTAATGAAGAAAGTAAATTAAAACAGAGAATAGAGTGTAAATTTTAATGCGGAGAAGAAGAACACCAAATTTATAGTGGTTCGGCATAACTGCCTACATCCACTTTGAAGTTGATTTCCATTGATTTCCTTGATAGGTGATTACAGATACAATCCGTTTTTAGTTACTAGAATACAATTGCAAAGTAAAAGAAATAAGTATGGAACGAGTCTTGAAAATGGCAGAGTCTCCCCAGTGTTCTCTCAAATCTCCCCTTTTTTCTGTGCCCCTGCCCCTCTATTTATAGACAAAGGTGGGTTGGACTTCCCTGGTGGGCCTGGTAGCTGAATAACTCGATCCAAATAGGACAAGCCCTATACGAACCAAGCAGGCCGAACGGTCGAGTATCGACTCATTCTCTTTATGTCGAATGACACGTTTGTTGTGGGGAAGAGTAGGCCGAGCAGTGATCGGACCGGGCGCACTGGGGAGAATGCCGAACCATCCTTGATTGCCGAACGTCCTTGATTGCCGAACGTCTCGGGAGGCCGAATGAGAATGCCGAGTCTTCATGGATACCGGTCGCTCCTCGAAACCGAACGGCATAATGCCGAACAGCCTGGGTGCCGAACGAGGCGCTTGATGTTCGAACGCAATCTTGACCGAATGAGCCTTTGGCCGAACGAGGCCTTTGGCCGAACGCTTCTAAATGGCGTTTGCAAAGAGATGCCGGACAGACCAGTTGGGCCGAGCAGTGGGTATGCCGAGCGTTATGGTGTCGAACCACTTAAAGGCCGAGCGAGTTTTCTGGCCGGACGATCGCTTTGGCTGGACGATATCTTATGCCGAACGCTCCATCTTAGACCGAACGATAGGGGAGGCCGAGTACTAAGTTGCCTGGCCAATTCCCTGGGAAACACTTGCCCCCCAAAGTGTATCGCGTGACCGAACGTGATACGCTTTGTATTACATATTCTTCATGCTTCGCTCCGAACCTTGGATCATCACTCTTGGGGGTCGCGCTCTGAACCTTGGATCATCACTCTTGGGGGTCGTATAATTCTCCTATGCCGGACTTAGTGTAAAATGCTGAACGGTCCAGTTGAAACCGGACACTCCTCGTGTGCCGAACGAGATGCAGGTGCCAGACCGAACGGTGTGGCTTTGACCGGTTTCACCGGGAATAGCCTCTTCGTCTTCTTCCTCTTCTCTATAAAGTCCAGCGCCGTCCCCCGTCTCTTCTTTTCACATTTTATCACCGCCGCCTTGTACTTGCTGATTTTTCCAGTTAACAAACTCCGGTGATCCATCAATCCTTTCTAGGTCTTCATCCCAATAACTAGGTATCGATTCTAAATCCTTCCCATAACTAAAAAGGGGTTTGATGCTCGAGTTTCGTAATCGATAGGGTGAATCGAGCCTTGGTTTAGATATCCCAAGGGTTTTCAGTGTTGAATGATGAGGGTGGAAGGAGGTGTGAATAGAGACAAACCTTCTAGGAAGCCGTTGGGAGATGTGTTAGGGTTTGACATAATTCCCTTGTGCCGAACGAGACGGGAGGAAGAAAGGGTGAAGGAGGAGCAGTAGGTATTCGGCATGCCGAATGCTATGTCCTGGTACGACTTGCCAAATGGTCGGTCCTTGTTGCTCGGTCGAGGATGGTGGGAAAGAGGGAAGGATTTCAGGGTGGATTGCCAAACGTTGGAGCTCGGCATAATTCTGGTTCGGTGTGACTCATCACATGCTGGACGGAAGGAGGGAAGGTTAGCGGAGAGGATGTTGGGAGTTGTTTCGGCCAAATAGGATTTTGGCCAAATGATACCCTGCCGAGTGCTAACTGGTTCGAACTTCAGTTAGGCCGAACGTGAGTTTTAGGCCAGTCGATAACTTCGCCAAGTGATAGCTTATTAAACGTAAAGGCCGAACCATGCATGCCGAGCGATATTTATCCGAACAACACATAAGTGTCGAACTACAACATGCCGAATGCTATCTAGGCCGGCCAATGTTTAACCGGTCGACGTCTTGGCCGAGCGGTCATGAATACCGATCCATACCCTATCGGCCGGACATGACTTAAGCTGAACGAACATAAATTTCGACCGTATTCTTTTGGCCGGACATAACTTAAACCGATCAAACAATTGCCTTACCCAATTTCATAACTGAATAAGGACAGGAACTCCAGCATACTTGTATCTCGAACTAATTTGGACTGATAACCTTCCCAGCAGATATAAACCTGAACTTAATTCGATGTAACCGGATAACTTCCTCTAACATTTTCTGAACCTGAAACTGTAATCGCCATAAGGAAGGCTTTTGGAGACGGTCAGCGATGACGTTCTTCGAAGGCGACGATTTTAAGCTTAGTTTTATATCAGTAATCTTGCGACTTCCAAATTTTCAATGCTTATACACGATTGATTGCACTAGTTCACACACCACGTGGGGGATTATTCGTGTTGTTAATTCTGACATCGATCATTTTTCAAGTATAGTTCACACAGCTGCTTTGAAGGATTCGATTTCCATCAGAAATGTCTAAAAAATCTAGTTCCGCCACAATCTCGGACAGAGCTGGGCCGTCTTCCAAACAAGGGGACATAGACACTTCTAATCCGTCGACCTCCCTCGCTCATGTTTTTTCTCCTGACATCCTGGAGTCCAGGATTCTCTTGGATAATCCGATCGATTCACAGGCTTCGAAGATTAACGAAGCCGCGCTCCGACGAATATGTTCGATCCATGGAATCCCTTTCGCCGACGTGTTGGTTTCGTCGGGCCATGATCGTCCACACCTGCCCCCAGTCGGATACACCACTTGCAATAAGTTTATGTGCTGGGTGGGAAGCGTGCCCCCATTCAATTTATTTCTTCGGGATGTGTTGCAATACATAGACATCGCCCCGTCACAACTGCACCCAAACGGTCATGCATTCATTTATGGGGCGTACCTCCTTTTTATGGTTGTCTTCTCCAGGCCTCCAACTCCCGCTGACATCAGATATATTTACATGATCAAGAAGAGGAGAGATAGCCCCTCCTTCGTGTTCCTCGAGCTGCACCACAAGTGCCAAATTCTAACCGGAGCGTGTAGCAAGTTTTCCCTGCACAAACAGAAATGGTTCTACGTGCGCTGCTTTCCCGGTTTCGCGAGCAGATGGGTTGAAGGATGTAAGTCTTCTTTTTGGAGCTATGCTCATATTTCGGTTGAGGCGATGCTTTTTCTAACTCTTGTTTCATTTTTTCAGATATCAATCCACGTCCTAAGGGCCGCGGCTATTCATAGTCTGTTGAGGCTATTAGGGCTCTTCCTGTCGAGGAACGAGACATCCGAACCCTCATTTCAAACGAGTCACTGTCAAGGTTCGGGCTGTTAGCAGAAGGCCGTCGGGTGAGCCTTCCTGAGGGCGTCTCCATCCCCAAGCCCGCATTCGGTAAAGGGAAAAAGTTGGCCGAATCGTCGTCACGCCACACCCTCGGTGCACATGAGGAGGGGGAAATCAGAGAGGGTGAAGCACCCGAAACACAAGGTGAGAATGTAGGTCCTAATCAGGATCTGCTGGTCGAAGTGCACGATATTGAGACGTCATCTTCCCCTTCGAAGGGAAAAAAGACGTTGACATATAAAATTAGAAAGGAGAAGGTTGGCGGAACTTCCAAAGTTACGCTCATCCCGGCAAAGAAGGAGGCTTCTTCACAGCATGTTGAAAGTTCGCTAAAGGGCCTTTCGAACCTCTCCATTCCGGAGAATCTTCTCAACTATGATTTTGGCGATCCGGAGGCATTCAAGTTTCACTTGCCCGTTAGAGGCGATGTGGGCATTCCAACCCAAAGTCAGGGAGAGAAAACCCCTGTTAGCAAGGCTACTGGTCCGTCGGGTTGGGGGGGAACACTAGGACACACACGAACATTTGCACTTCAATTCGCACTTAAATTTTTATTGTCACATCTGTCCTTGATAACTCGTTGTTATTTGGATTTCGTGCAGGTGACATGGGGCACTCACACGGATTCGATCGTCTCCGTGGTTCTTCTATTTTTCATCCGTCCAGACGGGATTCGGGCGCCGAGAGACGTTGGGATAGAGATGGTGATGGTGATAGGGACCATCATTCTTGGGACTAATCATCTCGGAAGAAACCATATTACCAGCCCAAGCATCATCGAAACCCCTCTTCTTATTCGAGGCAAAGTAAGGATAAGCCTGGTCACTAACACCCTTAGAAAGATTGTGTAGAGAGAATAATGAAGAAAGTAAATTAAAACAGAGAATAAAGTGTAAATTTAAATGCAGAGAACAAGAACACCAAATTTATAGTGGTTCGGCGTAACTGCCTACATCCACTTTGAAGTTGATTTTCATTGATTTCCTTGATAGGTGATTACAGATACAATCTGTTTTTAATTACTAGAATACAATTGCAAAGTAAAAGAAATAAGTCTAGAATGAGTCTTGAAAATGGAAGAGTCTCCCCAGTGTCCTCTCAAATCTCCCCTTTTTTTCTATGCCCCTGCCCCTCTACTTATAGACAAAGGTGGGTTGGACTTCCCTGGTGGGCCGGGTAGCTAAATAACTCGGTCCAAATAGAACAAGCCCTGTACGTCGAACCGAGCAGGCCAAACGGTCGAGTATCGACCCATTCTCTTTATGCCGAACGACACATTTGTTGTGGGGAAGAGTAGGCCGAGCAGTGATCGGACCGGGTGCGCTGGGGAGAATGCCGAACCATCCTTGGTTGCCGAACCATCCTTGGTTGTCGAACGTCCTTGACTGCCGAACGTCTCGGGAGGCCGAATGAGAATGCTGAGTCTTCATGGATACCGGTCGCTCCTCGAAACCGAATGGCATAATGCCGAACGGCCAGGGTGTCGAACGAGGCGCTTGATGTTCGAACACAATCTTGGACGAACGAGCCTTTGGCCGAACGATGTTTTTGGCCGAACGAGGACTTTGGTCGAACGCTTCTAAATGGCGTATGCAAAGAGATGCCGGACAGACCAGTTGGGCCGAGCAGTGGGTATGCCGAGCGTTATGGTGCGGAACCACTTAAAGGCCGAGCGAGTTTTCTGGCCGGACGATCGCTTTGGCCGGACGATATCTTATGCCGAACGCTCCATCTTGGACCGAACGATAAGGGAGACCGAGTACTAAGTTGCCCGGCCAATTCCCTGGGAAACAGATGATAATCTGTATTGTCTAATCTAAGAGGGTACCAGGTCATCGATCGCTTGTTCACAAGGATGACCTAGTGCATCAGCACTCCTCGAGAAAGCATGAGAGCTCCACATAGCCCCTAATTGTTTCATTTCATTAATCAAGTCGGAGCATTCAAGATAGTTCTTGAACCCCTTATAGTTCTCGCTCATGCCAGCTCAATGCAACTCGATAATTTTAAGAGAACATGAGAGCCAAGAAATGCTTTTGTCCATGCCAAGGCATCAACCATAAGGACAAATTTGGGAGATTGCATGAACCCCTCAAGGTTCCTTCTTCGGATGGAAACCTCATCCAAGCCACGTCAGATTCTTCTCGTTGCAATGAGCCTCTCACCCTCAGCCCGAGAGAACCCAAGATTAGAACATCACTGCCTTTCCTGCCAAGGCTAAAATTTTCAAAAACTAGGTTTCCTTAGTTAGTCATACCCAGATACGAGAAATCATCACATCTTGGAATGAGAAGACCTATCCCGTTGGCAAGAGGGAATAAGTAATACAACACTACCTTCCCTCTCAATGCCAGAGATCTCTTTAGTGCCAGTCAGGGACAAAACCCTATGCTCATGCACATACATCTACCCAGGCCAAGGATCTCACTGAATGCGTGATCTATGCATTGGACTAATGCAAGTTAAAGCTTGACATAGGGAGCGATAATTATAACCTCTCGGGTCCCCATCTAGGGGACATTGACATAGATGATGGTTTGGGTACAAAACTTGAAGGTACTATTACAACCGCATGTTTTAATTTTAATGGTAACAACTACATAAATGTTAGTACCAATGATTTTCTAAGTGTATATATGATATAATATAGGGATTCTATCAAAACAAATTGTAGGATAATTAAGAGAAGATGTATTATATACATCAAGGCAATTCAATATAAGAACTTAAGTACAAGACGAGGTAGATCAAGAGGAATCAAGACTAAGGAGATAAGAATAAAGCTAGAAGAACAAACAAGGTTCAAAAGCTAGGCTAAGAGAATAATGAAGATCCAAGGAACAAAGAGTGGAAGAGTACAAGTCATCATTAGTTAGTTTTAAAGTATATCTTGACATAATTTCAACTACTTAAGATCTAGTAGAAAGTTTTTGAATTTTTTTCTTTGAAATTCTTTGTTTTATTCTTCATAATTTTTTCAAAAAGTTCAAAATTGGTCCTACAAGTTGTAAGAGTTAAGCATCTTTATAAAAAGATTATCATTTTATACTAGGACATGTTAATATATGCAAAATAGAATATCAATGTACTTGCCATTGGCTCCTCAAAATTCCCATTCATCATTCGTCAAACCCTGGTTCTCTCTCACCAATTGCCTGACCATCATTGATAAGTCCAGTATCTGGATGGGCTTTTCAAGCGGTGGTCACGCTCCACCTCAAGTGAATGGTCCGGTCGATGTCTACGGGCCATTTCATGCCTTCTTGGTCCACCCTCTTGATGTGCACCATGAGCATTCATCTCGGCATCATTCCAGAGGGGTTGTTGGTCAACATTTAAATGAACTCCAACATCCAAACTTTCGAAAATAGCTTCAGCTCGATTCCCTAAGTGTAACTAGGGAATCCCTCCACTAGAGGAAGGAACGGCACCGATCCATCTTGGCAGACCGTATTGGTATGCCAAGCGATGCTCCGATGTCCCTACTTGATCTCCTTCAACCTTACAATGCCTACATCTGTGATATTCATCTGATGAGGTTAACTCTCTAACGCCGAGTAAGAAGCAAGATCCCTTCTAGCGCTTTGACGTTGTTATTGAGCAATCAGGTTCATTAGGCTAGCATTAGTCTGGATTTTATCGTTCAGCTGTCTGCGGCTTCCGATCAACTCCCTCATCAAGTTATTTAATTCAGCTCTAGTTATAGAATCGGTAGGGTTCTAGACTTCACCAGGCTCCACATTCAAATTTATAGGCTGGTTACTTTGTGCTCCTTGTTAAATGTCGGCAGTTTCATTCGCATCGTCATTCTGAGAAGTTGATATGGTATACCTCACTATTATGGATTTCCTTTCTTAGATTCTAGTGGATCTGAGTAGTATTTGCAACCGTTTAAAGATGAATTTGGATCTCCTTTGGGGGATTTTCTCAATCCAATAGCAGCAAAGGGGATCCTAAAGTGTTGAGAATCAGATTCTCAGCGAAAGCACCAAAATGTTGCAACCAAATTGGCCACAAACACCTAATAATATATTTATGTAGTGAAGTAAATGAAGAAATTAAATTAGAACAGAGGAATATATCAAAATAATAAGCAAATCACAGCAAAAACCACGAACAAAAAGATTTATAGTGGTTTGGCGTTGATTACCTATGTCCACTTTGAATATTCTCTTTATTGATTCATAATAATCTCGATTCCAGTAAGAAACAGGAAGAAGTAAGAGAATAATGGAGAAGGTTGATTACAATAAAAGTGTTGCAACCAGTAGCCTAGAGATCCTCAGATTGACTCCCTATGACTGTATTTATAGGTGAATGCGACCACCAATCTGTCTGGTACTTCGACAGCAGAACCTCCTCATCCATATAGGCCCACCATAGGGGGCGCTAGGCCCAAATATTAATGGAGAAGGATCGGTACTGATCCCTCTATTTGTTGAATTTAGGGCGGTGATCCCTATGGTAACTTCTCCGCGCTTGGATATGATGGTATCTAAAATATCACGATGATTGGATGTCTAGAGCTCATATTTTTGATCAATCTTGGGTTCAGTTCCATTTCAAAATAGTTACTATTGAACCCTTCATTTAATGACATGCCGACCCATACTCATATCCATGCTTATACCTTGAGTTACATTATGCCGATCCCTACTTGTTCGCGTATATCCCTTGGCCTTGAACATAACATGTCAATCCATCTTGCTTCGTTAGGTTATGCTGATCATCAAATAACTTATCATGCCGAGCCGAGCACAATGCCGATCGATCTTGCTTCGTTAGGTTATGCCGATTTCTCTAATAACTTGTCATGCTGAGCCAAGCACAATGCTGATCCTTCCTGCCTATATAACTATGTCGTTCTATCACCCTCCATTGTGTTATACTGATCCTTCCTCATCCTAATTGATATACCTATCCCTTGAATACTAACTAACCACGTCGAACCAGGCATCATCGCCTATGCCGATCCCTCTAACACTTCATCCATGTGGGCTATCCATTTAAATGTTTATGCCGATCCCTAATGTTTTACCTTGCTATGCAGATCCATAGTCCATCCAAGCCATTTCCTATACTTCTTGTCTGTCAATCAACTCTGTTCAATACATGCCTCGTATAACTCTCTAAACTCTATTTTCGAGTCCCGTAAACATTGCTTCATGGTCATCCTTCTAGACAATAGTCGAATCTGTCTTGCGTGATCACTCTAATATAGCCGAGTCAGGGTACCGGGCAATAAATATAATATGAGGTTGAGATTGAAATTCCTATTGTTTAGGATATTACATTGAATTAGTGTAATAAACTGAGTTTCTATTTCATTTACAAGTCTGTTATTGCAGTTTTGATTATGAATATTTATTACCTATTTTAGAATCCCTTGTTTTAGTATCTTCAAATCATGGAATTTGGGAGAAAAGGACTTGTAATATTATTTTGGCTAGGGAATTGATATTTAACGCTAGTTTAGGACATAAAATCCATGCACTTAGAATTTATTAGGCGCCGGTTTTTATTTATTTTATTAGCGTAATTAATGCATAATTATGGCATATATTGCATAGTTAATTAGACATTTATTTTCAATTATTTCCCCCATTAGGAAGTTAATTCATGTTAGACAAAATAGGGAAAATCCCTTATGTAGCCTAATTATTATTTTAAGGTGTAATAAGAAAGATTTCTTATAAGACCTTATTTAATGGTGAGATGAGTATTATATATATATATGGAGAGTATCTTAATTCATGGCTATAATAGGGTTGCGAGGTCAATAGAGTTACATGGTGGAAGTTTGCCCTTTATTTTGAGGCTAACAGCAGTTGTGTACATTTCAATTGATGTGAGATATCCTTATGATAAATATTTATACCGACGCGAGGTTAGTCCCAAATTCTGTAGGGGAAATCTACCCAGCTAATCTGGCTACCAATTCCTACTAATAGACGGACTAATGTGAGATGTCATTATGAGTATGGACCATAGTACAAGGGCCTGCTTTGAGACCTTAAGGTATTAAGTAATTTTTTGAAGGCCCACCTCTTTTCCCCAAATGAAGTATTAAATGGCCGAGGGGACACGTTAGGTGGTATCTCTACTGGGGCCTGCTTCTAGATAAGGTATTAAGTGATTGATCGAGGGTTTGCCTTTACATGTAAAGAAGTATTAAGTGGCTTGAGAAATTTTGTACGATGCCAGCTAGATAGTTGCTATTAAGGAGCACGCCTAGGAATTAGGTATTAAATGATGGGGTCTGCCTTAATTAAGGTATTAAATGATCAACATTTGCCTAATTCCCAATAAAAAGTATTAAGTGGCTTGGGTACTATCTCTTGCATTGCTAGCTATTTTTGACATAGGATTTCGAAAACCTGCTCTTGGAATAAGGTATTAAATAGTTAGTTAAGGACCCACCTCCTTTCCTTATAAGAAGTATTAAATGGTTTTAAGTTCATAGACGTATTCTTATTTTAAAACATACTGCCCAAGTACTTAAAATGTAAGACTCAGGGTTTTTATTCATCAAACACTTGTTGTTCTTACTTCCTTCTCATTACAACACAGGTTAAGGAAGGGATAATAGCAGCGACAATGCTTAAAGATGGAGAAGCTTGGCTTGTGGCAGTATTTATCATTATTACTTACTTTTATTTGTATTCATGTATTTAGAAAATTGTTGCAATGGATTTATGATACGATTTGATGTTATTTTCTACTATGACATTTTATGTTTTTGAAATAAATGGTACACTTTGTTATTATATTTTATTTCACCCACCATGAGCTCCAAAAGATTAGTAATGTCTATGTACTGTTATTTCTTTTTAGAGCCAAGAGCCTTCTTAAGAATTGATCTACGTTTTGATAGGCCTTTTTTGGGTCGCAATTTAAGCCTCTTCCGGGGTGGGTTGTTACATCTGGTAACTGAGTCTAGGTTACTCGATCAACAGGTGAAGTATACTATACGTATGAGTGACATACTTGTTATATTTGAAATGGCTTTACAAAAGATTTTTCTAAAACTTATAATATATACTGTTATTTTGAATTTGCGCTTAACTCTATGAATTTCGACTATAGAATAGCTGCTACCATATTCCAAAAGGGTGGACAAAGCAACTATGAGTTGGAAAACAAATAGAGTTAAACTTATACTTATTTGTTAGACCTAGACTTCCTTATCATTGTAGTCCCTATAAGTATTAAGGTAATATGGATAGGAATCGTAGATGGAAAGATTAATAGAAAATAAATGACCTTAAGGAAACGTCTATTACGGAAAATTAACATTTATGAAGGTAACAAATAAATGTGTCATGTGTTAATAAAATAAGGAAGTAAGGAAAGGAAAAAACTTCCGTAAGAAAGAGTGCATTTATCACGACAAGGGGAAATTAGATTTTAAAAGGTAGAGTACAAAGGTTTAAAAGAAAGAACAAATTTTAATCCTTCCATTTGGGACACAATTTGAAAAAAGTTTTCTTTAAAACCCATTGAAAATTGTAAAAGTGCCTTTCAAAAGGTTTTAAAATTTTAATATCTCACGAGTTAGAAATGTTTGATAAAAAATGATCTTAGATGACTTTTAACCGTTTTATAAAAAGTTTGAAAAGAGGTTGTAAATGTAAAAAGGGTAGTGAAATATAAGGTATGTGATTTTGATTTAAAAATTTGGCGACTTGAGAAGTTAATGAATTTTTTTTTTCATATATTAGTTTCTCATTTAAAATTTGAACGAATTAGAATAACTTTCAAATTTCTTGTTTGTGTATTCTTCTATTTTTCTATATTATATTTCCTAGACAATAATTTTGAAAGTTCTTTCTTTTATAACTTCTTAAAGGCTATATAAGCTAGAAATTTTAGGAAATGTAAATACATTTTTTGGCAGCTTTGAAAATATACCACCATTAGTTTTGGAAAAGTTTAAAAAGATTTCAATTTTTGGTTCTTTGATTCTTTTATTTTTTCATGCGATTTATTTTATAAACCTAAATGTTCTTTCTTTATAACTATTTTTTTAGTATTTATAAATAGAAATAACACCTGTTTTGGAATAGATAAATCAAAAATGGAAGGAAATGAATGTCAGATAGGATAGGTAAGAGGTAGATTCCCATATAAGGTAATGTAGAGAAAAATTGCTGGAATTTAGGTAATAGTAGAATCGTGAATTCTAGTAGATGTGATATTGAAAGGAGTAGTAGAATAAGATAGAAGTTATCTTTGTCTACTCCATCTGTTTTTCTATTATATAAATTCATGAAAGGTATCTTTGACCATTGATTGGATTTTGAAATAGTTTGGATAATTTGTAGAAGGAAAAGCATTTGGATAAAGATAAAAAGTTTTATATGTTTTTTCGAATGAATCTCAAAAATTAGCTGAATAAGAATATTATTAAATTGGACAAAGAAAAAGGTTGCAAACATTTTGACAGTCTCGAGAAAAGATATAAAAGGTATTTTGCCAAATGACAGTATAACTTGAGCAATAAATGTTACCGTACTCTTTAAAATAGTATACTTGTTATTTTGGGATGCCATTTAAAGGAAAGTTTTTCATAAGTTCCTTTTTTATGAAAAACAAAGAAAATTTCAAATGCCATAAATTAAAAAGTCTAACTTTTAAGGGAAAAAATTTTGATAAGGAAATTTTTAAAAGTATTTGGGAATAAAGGAATTTTGAATCTTTGGCAAAGGTTTTTTTAATGTCTACGTATTCAAACATGGAGATATTGAATTAGATACATCATGTCTTAAGTATTATAAGAAATGAAGTATTAAATGCTTATATTTAAGTAAGTTTATTTGTACGAAGATAATTTATTTTGTGTGCAAAAGTTATGATATTTATAAAAAAATTATGAAGTAGGTACAGATCATGACCTAAGGGGTAGAACAGACTAAGGCTTTTAGGATATGAATAAAATAGAAATATAATGTACAACCTGATCTGGAAATATGAAGTCAGTCCCAAACCACCATTTGAAGAAGTTGGTAATTCCAGATCTATAATTGCATTGTGAATCATGTTGCCCATAAAATATGAATTTCTATATTTTAATTTTGGAGCAGTTTCCATGTAATTTGCATAAATTATCCAATTCCCAAAATTTTATATAAAAGTGAGTTGTTTGAAATAACAAGCAATACACTAAAAAAGAAAAGAGACATGTAAGAGATGGATATTCTTTTTCATAGTTTACACCATCTATTTCAATAATAACAAAAGAAATCATTCCTTGTTATTTCAAACAAAGCAAAGATCTCAATTATGGTTAATTTATGATGGTAATCTTTTTGGAAGAATAGTTTTGGTAAATTAAAATATATAAATGAGTATTATAGTTGTAGAATTAGTAGTTAGATATAAATATCATACAACTACGCTGAATAAGTAGAATATATATAGATAGCATAGATTAGACTATATGTGTGTTAGTTAGTAATTGAGAAATTAGGATTTATGGATGTTAATTATAAATTTAACGGGCAATAAATTTGTAATTAATGAGAGAAAAAGTAATCTAATAGGGTGATTAAAGAAACTTGAAATTCCATTTGTGGATGAAATAAATTTGAGTAATGAATGGATTTTGGAAACATGAAGAAGGTTGAAAAGATTGAAAAAGGATTAGTTGGAAATGATCCAATTTTGATAGTAATGATCAATTGTTATGGATATTATTTGAAGCAACAAATGGACCACATTTATTAAAGATCTAAAAAGGAAAATTAAGAAAATATGTAACAATGGAATGAAATATTAAAAACATCCCATCTTAATTTAGAAAGGAGTGTTAGGACCTCAGCATCATTTATATTAACTGATAACATACGACAACTTCCAATAAAATTTTCTTTTGGAGTTCTTGGATTATGGTCATTAGTTGTCTTCCTTAGTTATTGGAAAAGCGGATGACGTGGCATAAGATACATCCCCGTTTTATTCTTGTTTAGACTTTACGAATGAAATTTAAACCACTTGATATATGTTGGGAAGCAAAGTAGATAAGAATATTTTATAGGAACACTTAACTAGCGATAGACTATAGGAAAACTAGAAACTAATGAGGGAATTAGGTTTGCAACCTAAAGTGAATAAATGTTTTAATCCCAAAAATTTAAATTTTAGGAAACACAAGGGATTTAGCTCAAAATATTTCACCATATAAGGAAAAGAGAAAAATGTAAAGGAATGATAATGGAATTTCCTATTGATCAAGGATTAAGAAGAAGGCGGCAGAAATTTTCCCTTAGAAGCAGTGGAACCACAACACTCCAATACAGCTTCACGGAGTTGCACTTTGCATTGTTTCATGATATGGAAACTTAGTCTACTAGAAAATTTTGAAGAAGTTTGCTAGTAGCTTTAGGAACTTTGTTGAATCAGAGCATCGCTTACCGATTGAAGACCGACGGACGAACTGAAGGAATGGATGGGAACCTAGAGGATTTGTTGAGAGTTTGCATCTTGGATTTTGGAGGATCTTAGGAGTAGCGCTTGCCCTTGATAGAATTTGTGCAGGATTGTAGTAATTAACACACGATGGATATGGCACCATTGAAGCATTTTTTAGGAGGCTATGCAAATCGCCAAATTATGGGTGGGAAACCATCGACAAATTCGGTTTGGACCAAATTTGGATTGCAAGACTTTGAAAAGGAATTGATTAGGAAATGTGTGGAGGCCATATGGTTTGGATAGGTGGGAAAGTTGGCACCAGATTTACTAGGTCTTTCCCAGTATTGGGGAAAGATTTGAAAACTCCTATGCTGGCTGGAGTCCATGAAGTTCTGCGTGTTTTGCATTTTGAGGAAATGCCTTCATAGCATAGCAATTGTGGTAGAGCCTAACCAATTGGGTGATATTTACAATCGAGCCAATAGCTTCCCATGCCACTAAATGCATTATGGAGCACAAAACTAGGAAGGTCCACAATAAAGAATTAGATTGGTCCGAGTAAATTAGGGGGAAAGTCCGATGGAAGGCATGAAGATTTCCTGTCATAAGCCTTACTTTAGCAATTTTTCTCTTCAAAATTAGGATTTTGGTTGCATAATGAATGCTAGATTGGACGATAGGAGATGATTGTTACACTTTTTCACAATCACTTTGCACTCATGTAGAAATTTTATGCATGTTTACGGTGTTTGCATACATGCTTGCATGACAAGATTACACATTCATGCTTGGATTGAGGTAATTTTAGATGTCTACAATACGTAATCACATCACACTATTGGTTGTATAGATAAATTGGTTATATAACATGAATGTTATTGCATGTTATGTTGTTCGCCCCTTGAAAGATTTCAAGATGAAATCAATTTTAACGGAGGGAGAATGTAACACCTCGTAAAATGAATCATAAATAAATGGAGTAAATTAAATTAAATGCGATAGGCAGAAAATGAAATTTTTGTAAAAGTTGAAATTTGACCACGAAAGTTATACTGCTGTATTCGTCGCAAAATTCTAGTTAATTTCCATGTATAATATGCTAAAACGAAGTTCGAATGAAGAAGTTATAAGCGTTTGAACTTTTCAGATTTAAAATAAATTGAATAGAATTCAAATAGATAATTAATTCCTAATGCGAAATTAATTGTGATTAGACTTGCTGGACAAGTAACACTAAAATTAACAATTAATGTTAAAAGTTAATTAGGGTATAAAATAAATAAATAATCAAGCAACGACAAAATAAAATAAATACCTTCCTAAAATAAGGGAAGAAATCAACCTAGTACCTAAGAGGTCAACCAATGGGGTCAGCCATACAGGTCAACCGCTTGGAGCATGGGGATCGCCCACTTCCTTGTTGTGGAGCCTATTTTAATGAGCCGTACATTCCAAATTTATCCATTTTTGATATATTCTCATTAAGCAGTTCTAATGCGTTTCCAACCACTATAAATTAGACCCTAGACCTTTTACTTTATCCACGAATATTTTAAAAACAATAATGAAACTCTTCTATTGTTATCTCTACAAATTAGATTTGGAAAATTCAGGTAAGAATTCATTCCATTTTCTAATTATTTTTCCTTCTTCCTCCAACCTATTCTTATTTTGTTCTTCCTTCAACTATTCTAAATTTAATAAATATGTACACATCTTCCTTATTATGTATATATCAAAAGGGAGAGATTCAAGAGGTGAATAAAAGGTGTGAAATCCATGGAAAGCGTGAGTGGAAACCATAGTATTTCTTTTTTAGTAATTGTTTAGTATATCACTTTTTGGATTTGAATAGCATAAGGATTTTGAGATTGTAAAAATACGATAGATAAAATCCCCCAAAATTCCTTTTTCTTTTGAAATGTCAATTCTATGTAAAGATTCCCAATTATTTATATTAATTTGATGGGATTTTTTTTGTTTATGCAATTTTGGATAATTTCATAGTCTATTCCACTTCTTCTTCCTCTTTAATTCAAATTTGTGATTCTTTAATTAAATTAGGGTTTAGATTAAGGATTTTATTTGCAGTTTACACTACTTATTCCACACAAATTTCCTCCGTATCTATTTCCTTGCAAAAGGGGAATCGAATAGAATATGAGGTTGAGATTTAAATTCCTATGTTTTGGGATATTCCGTTGAATTAGTGTAATAAATTAAGTTTCTATTTTATTTACAAGTCTATCATTGCAGTTTTAGCTATGAATATTTACTAAAACTATTTTGGATATTAGAATCCCTTGTTTTATTATGTTGAAATCATGGGAATTTGGAAGAAAAAGACTTGTAATATTATTCTGGTTAGAGAATTGACATTTAACGCTAGTTTAGGGCATAAAATCCCTGCACCTAAAATTTATTAGGCGCCGGTATTTATTTATTTCTATTAGCATAATTAACTTATAATTATGGCATATAATGCATAGTTAATTAGGCATTTATTTTCTCCATTAGGATGGTAATTGATTGTTAGGAAAAATAGGAAGAAATTCTAATGTAGCCTAATTATTACTTTAAGGCATAATAAGGAAGATTCCTTATAACGCCTTATTTAACGGTGAGATGAGTATTAAATATATATGGAGAGTACTTTAATTTATAGCTAAGTCATAGGGATGCGAAGTTAATAGAGTTACATGACAAAAGTCTTCCATTCACTTTGAGGCTACCAACAAATGTGTAATTTCCTATTGATGTGAGATATTCTTATGATATTATTTATATTAACATGGGATTAGTACTAGATTCCGTGGGAGAAATCTACCCAGCTAATCTAGCTACCTATTCCTATGAATAGTCGGACTAATATGAGATGTCATTATGAGTATGGGCTATATTACGAGAGACCTGCTTCGAGATCTTAAGGTTTAAGTGGTTGTTTGAGGTCCCGCCTCTTTTCCCCAAATGAAGTACTAAAAGGCCTAGGGGACATGTTAGGTGGTATCTCTATAAGGGAGCACTTCTGGATAAGGTAATAAGTGATTGATTGAGGGTTTGCCTTTTCAAATAAAGAAGTATTAAGCGACTTGAGAGATTCTATATGATGCGAGCTAGATAGTTACCATCGGGGAGCATGCCTTGGAAGTAGGTATTAAATGATGGGTTTTGCCTTAGTTAAGGTATTAATTGATCAGAGTCTACCTATTTTCCAATAAAAGATATTAAGTGTCTTGGGTACTATTTCTTGCGTTTCTAACTATTTGTGTCAAGGGATTTAGGAAACTAGCTTCTAGAATGGAAGGTATTAAGTGGTTGGTTGAGGACCCGCTCCTTTCCTTATAAGAAGTATAAAATAGTTTTATGTTCGTAAGCATATTCTTATTTTGAAATATGCTTCCCAAGTACTAAAAAGGTAAGACTAAAGGTTTTTATTCACCGGACACTTGTTGTTCTGACTCCTTCCTCATTACAACATAGATTAAGGAAGGAGTAATGGCGGCGATGATGCTTAGAGATGGAGAAGCTTGGTGTATGGAAGTTTTTATCATTATTACTTGCTTTTATGTGTAACCATGTATTTAAACAATTGTTACAATGGGTTTATGATATGATTTTGATGGTATTTTCTATTATGGCATCTTATGGTATTGTAATAAATGGGCACACTTTTCTATTATAGTTTATGTCACCTACTGTGGGCTTTGAAAGATTAGTTAGGGCTATGTACCATTAATTTTTTTCTAACCAACAGCCTTCGTTTGAATGGATCAAATTTTCGATGAGCCTTTTTTGTGTCAAAATTTAGACCTGTTCAGGGGTGGGTTGTTACGACTACCAAAAATGAATCTAAAGTATATAATCTTTTTGACACATGCCAAATTGCTAAATTCCATAAGAATTTATTTAAATCAAAAGATATGATATCTACTTCACAACCACTATAACTTCTTCATCTGGATCTCTTTGTACCATCTCAAATGCAATCAATTAATCATTGTTAAACCATTATTAAAAATTGTATAGTCGAGATGTTTAAAATCATTATTAAATGAATTCAGGATAAAAAATCATAGAAATTAAAAACATAAGAAGTGGTCACGGAAAAGAATGCTAGAATGAAAATTTTGTAATGTTTTTAAAACAAAGGAATAACTCATACTTTTTCATTACTACAACAAAACAAAGTAGTAGAATGTAAAAATGGAAAAATTCACAAATATACTAGGATAATGTTAAATGATAGTAGTCTATATAAAAAATTTTGGGCTGAGCATTAGCAACAGTCTATTACATTTTGAATAGAATTTTGACAAGACCACTAATAAGGAAAATAGCACATGAATGATTACTCGAGGAAAAGCCAAATTTAGCATCCTTTAAAGTTTTTGGGAGTAAATGTCTTATACTAAACAAAAAATATAATTTGAATAAATTTGATGCTAAAGCTGATAAAGGAATATTCATTGCTTATTCTAGCATAAGAAAGGCATACATAATTTATAATACTTGAACCAATGCTATTGAAGAAAGTCGACATGTTTCCTTTGATGAAAATTTAAAAAAATAGTATAGAAAAGGATGAAGATGAAATTTTGAATTAATTAGAAACTCATATCTTTTAAGATAACCCTAAAGAAAATATCTTAGGAAATATAGAACCATTCATAAGGAGGAAATAACTAAAGAAAATGAGTAATGTAGCATATCAACATATGAACCCAAAATCCTAAGGAAGCTTCTTCTGATGACTCATGGATTCTCGCTATGCAATAAGAATTAAATCAATTTATAAAAAATGATGTTTGGGAATTTGTACCACGACTTAAAGATTAGTCAGTTATTGAAACCAAATGGATTTATTAGAATAAATTAAATAAATTCGAAGAAGTTGTCAGAAATGAAGTATGGTTAGTAGTTCAAGGATGTAAAGAAGAAGAAAGATGGCATTATGATGAAACTTTAGCTCTCGTAGCACATCTAGAAGCAACTCATATATTACTCACTTTTTCAAATTATAATAATTTTAAATTATATCAAATGGTTGTTAAAAGTGCATTTTTAAATGGTATAATAAAGAAAGATGTATACATTGGGCAATCCTTATTATTTAAGGATGAAGATTTTCCTAATCACGTCTATAAGTTAAAAGGAGCATTACATGGTTTAAACAAGCACCTCATGCTTTGTACAAGAAACTAAAATCTTACTTAATCCAATCAAATTTTAAAATAGGTAACGTACGTATAATGTTATTTATAAAAATAACTAATAATGATATCTAATTAATACATATTTATATGGATGATTTTATTTTTGGTTCAATTAGTGAACAATTAAATTTTGAATTTTCAAGAATAATGACTATAGAATTTGAAATGAGTTATATAGGAGAACTAACCGTCTTTTTAAAGATTTCAATTAAACAATTAAATGATGGAATATTTACAAGTCAAGAAAAATATGCGAAAGAACTTGTAAAAATATTAGGAATGTCAATTACAAATGAATAACCTTCCAATGGAATATGGAGTAAATTTTAGTAAAGAAGAAAAATGTAAAATTATAGATCAAAAACTGCATCATGGAATGATAGGTTCTTTACTTTGCATCACTGCAAGTCAACTTGATATAATGCATGATGTATGCCTTTATGCGAGATATCAGTCAAATCCTAAGGAAATCCACATTAAAGTTTTTAAAAGATTCCTAAGATATGTAAGTAATACTCTAGACTATGAACTATTTTACCCTAAGAAAGATACATTTGACTTAATATCTTATAATGATGCAGATTACGCTGGATGCAAATCTGACAGAAAGTATACGAGTGGAACCTATCACTTCTTAGAATAGTCACTTATAACTTGGTTCTATAAAAAGCAGAATTCTATTTTTCTGTCCACTACAGAAGTAGAACACACACACATACACACACATATGCTACTTTAGTGTGCGATCAAGTCTTATATACGCAACAAACATCAAAAGATTTTGGCCTAAATATTAATCAATCACCTATATACTCTGACAATACTGGTGCAATACATCTATCAAAAAATCCATTTAATCATGCTAGGATGAAACACATATACGTAAGATATTAGTTTCTAATGGATTATATAAGCAAAGGGGATATAAATTTATAATTTATGAATACCAAATATCAAATAGCATATATTTAACTTAACCTTCAAATTAAAATACTTTTATTAAATCAAGAAGAGAGTTAGGTATATTTCATTCTTAGAAATATAAAAAATAATTATATGAAGTACAAGCGCACATACAAAACATTATAAAAAAATTAAAAACAAAATTTCTAGACTTATGTTTACTTATGCATATGTTAACATATATATCGTTTCTTCCATAACAAATTTTCCATCTTCAATTCAAAATTCCAAACCCACCTATAAAACCGATTTATTTTGTAGGTTTTCCATTTTTTCCAACTCCAATGAGCTCAATCAAAAATTACTCGAATTGATTCTACTTCACCTAAAAAACATTGGAAAGTCTTCAACATTTCAGGACTTTACTTTCTCTAAATTAGGAAAAATCGAAGAGAAAATGAAGCTTGTCCTAAACATGCCTACTAAAATAGGCGTTCTACTAATCTGATTGAAGAACGAGCAAGAAAGATAAGGAAGATTGATTAGGACCATTCATAGTCATATTCTCTGATGATCTAGTGATAAATGATGAATCTGAAGCAAATCAAGTTATCCATGCAGTGGATAATGAAGAAGAGGAAGAAGTTGAGATTGTCAATGATGATTTTGATGTTTGTTATGTGGGAGAGATCACCTTCGATGCTCAGGGGAATCTTATTGAATAGAATGGAAAATTCTACACCTTCTACCCCAATTATCATGGTCACAAATGCCTAGTAATTAAGGACCATTGACATTAAGTGTTTGATATATTTAAATTTATTATTTTGTATATATTTTTTGCATTTTTTATGTAAATATGTTATGTACAAATGGATTTTTAATTAAATCATGTTTATTTCACAATATACTATATGTGAAATATATAATAATTACTTATATAAGCATGTATACATTTTAGATAGAAAACAAATAAGTAGGAAGATGTAGTTTATGTTGACCTACACTATATGACATGTCGAAATAAAATCAAATTTTTATGATTTAGGATTTTATGATGATAATTAACAAACCTATATTCTCATGTCTTATTTAAAAGAATTATTTGACAGCCCATCACTGTATTAACATTAATTAATTTTATACAAATTATTTCGTCCCATTTTAGTTCATGGCAAAAGGGGGAGAGGAAAAGGGTATAAAATAAAATTGTCAAAAGGATAGGGGAAGCATTAACATTGGGGGAGGTAATGATTTAAGTGGAGTTAGACTCAAATTAATCTTAAATTTTATGCAAGGATATCTATATGGTTGTCATCACCAAAAAGTGAGAGATTGTTTGAATAACAAGTATTAATTTTGATGATAACAACCCAATTTGTATTAGTACCGATGATTTCCCAAATTTATGTACTATACAATGTGGGAATTCTATTAAGACATATTTTAGGATAATCAAGAGAAGATGTAGTATACACATCAAGGCATTTCAATTCAAGAACACAAGTATAAGGCCAAGTAGGTCAAGAGGAATCTTGACTAATGAGACAAGAGAAAGACTAAAAGAATAAAGGAATTCAAAGGCAAGGCTAGGATATTACAGGAGACCTAAGGAACAAAGACTGAAAGAGTACAAGACATCAATTTGTCAATTTTAAAGCATATCGAGTCATAGACTTAATTCTTGAAGATCATATAGTAAATGATTGAATTTTCTCTTTATAAAATATTAGTTTTACTTTCTATAACTTTCTATAAAAGTTCAATATTGGTTTTACAAGTTAAAAGATTTCAAATAATTTTATAAAAAGATTTCCATTTTACACTAGGAAATGTTGAAATATCCAAAGTAATATGTTGACATAGTAGCAATTAGATGTAACTTTTGATTCTATACAAACGGGCACATCCTTTCACTTTTTAGGAAGATACTTCTCTTATATTTAAAGGCTTTAGATAATAAAATTGTGAAGTAATTCTCTTTCAATTTTCTCACTCTTTACATTCTTACATTTTGCGAAAAAAGTTCTATTACTCATATACACTTATACTTTACGAATCCACTCTCTTTCTCTCTATTTCTACATGGATTTACAATCCATAAAAAGTCATAAAGATCGCATACAAATTTTCTATAATTTACTCTCTATTATTATTTTATTCGATAAGTAAATCAAAGATATATCACCACCGTCGGTCTATAGGAAGTTGTAATGAAGACTACTTGAAATTGTGATCAAAAGGTCAAATTTCTTGTAGATATTACTCTATTACTTATTTGTAAAGCTGTATCCTGCCACCCATGGGAAGTGGGGATTGTATAGGTGGTCTTGACCATCCATGGAAAGTCAAGAGGTCGGGTTATTTTACCAACCATGGAAGTCTAAGAAGTTAGGTGTGCTCTGCCACCCATGGAAAGTCAGGATATGTGTTGTTTGCCAACTGAATCAAAGTCAAGTTGTAAATGTTTACTTACCAACCACGGAATAGAAAGTTTGTTATTGTAGAAGTTTTGTATGGAGTATAGGACTGGATGTAGGATTGGTAATCCAAAATAATATTAAACTCTTAGCATCCTTTCTTTACTTTACTGATTTTACTTTCTTCGTTTCCTATATTACTGCTTATGAATTTGATTTTGTATTTTCAAGTTTCTTAGACAGACCAACTCATGGATAGAATAGCCAAACATAAATTTCTCTTATTCATAACTACTTACTCCAGAGAAAACCAAATCGTAATACATGTTCAAAAACGGAGCACATGAGATTCATTACCAGCTTGGGACTATATTATTACAAAATCATGTCACTCAGATTAAATAATGCTGATAAACTTACCAATGATTGGTCAATAAGATGTTTGCTAAATAAATAAGACAAACTATGGAGGTATATATGGATGATATGATGGAGAAATTAATGGATTATGTGGCATACCAATCAGAAATGTTTGAGATACTCCAGAAGTATGAAATGAAGCTAAATTCCTTTAATGTTCATTCACGGTACCACCAGGGATGTTTTTTGGACTCATCATGAAATCTAGAGGTATTGGAGCCAATCCATAGTAGATTGAAGTTGTAAAGTAAGAACCCCAAATACAAGGAGGGAAATGATGAGATTGAATGGTAAGACTTCATTTTTAGTATGCTCATCTCAAAAATGCACACCATTTTAGATGCTCTTAAGAAGGAAAAGAGTAAGTTTTAATGGACAGACAAATGCAAATT
Organism: Allium cepa; assembly: GCA_030765085.1. Lineage (NCBI taxonomy): Eukaryota > Viridiplantae > Streptophyta > Magnoliopsida > Asparagales > Amaryllidaceae > Allium > Allium cepa. The sequence continues at coordinate 244,809,811 of CM060944.1, forward strand.
TGCTTTATAGAAATTATTGAACTATCTCCAATATTCCCTTGTTTTGCCAAAGCGTTTAGATGGAGAATATATGTATAGTTATCTTGCAATATAGGATCATACATTGAGTACAATGCTTATCTATAAGGTTATGCAGTTGAAGAGCTTATCGGTTCTATAGCGGTGGATGTACAAAAAGTTATAGTGGGGATAAAGTTAGGATATATCGGACAATAGCGGAGGTGCAAGAAGCTTCATTAGATTTAAATCAAATGTTTAATGTTAACTTATTCCCATTCTCACATCATTTGTATAGGAAAAAGAAATATTGTTTAAGCATACATAACAAAACTAAGGAACATCAAGGTTTAGGCAATGTAGATTTAGTGAATATAATAGATTTCTAACTCACATTGAGCACTCGTGCTTAAAATCGTGTCTTTACCCTAACTTTGTTGATTTGTTTTAATAGAAAACTTGTCAAATCAACCTTTATATATTAATGTTGCTCAAGCAGATGCAAAAAATCCTTGATTTAGCAGGTGTAGCAGAAAATAGCGGGGCACAAATCAGATCTGCTGCTTAATAGTGCTAAATTGAAATAGCATAGTGTTTGGAGATTGCTATGTGCAATAGCAGGGAATTTGTGGGAATTTATCATGGATTTAACTGCATAGGTGTGATGAAGCAAAAGTCCAAAGTCTGGTATATCATATAAGTAAGCGGTTCACATATTTGGAATAACATTGTCCAAAATGGGAGAGTTAGCCTATTTCTTATCGATAGCCTCTAGGAATTCTAAATAATATTCTAGGATCAACAAATAAGGGTGTTGATGGATCAACCCCTAAGGCAGGTTTGCGTTGCCCCAGTACATCGAGGTGATTAGTGAAGTGGAGTATTGAGATATTTTGTATGAGATTGCATATCCTCGTAGGAAGGCTATTCGAGGATATGCATTGATAAATTCCACCCATTAATTCACAATTAAGAATGAAGAAACCTAAGAATAGATGGTTTGATTGTCAAAGTGGCGGTTATATTGCAATAGTGCATCTAATGACCAGAACATTGAAGGAGCTGTAGTCTAGCTAACCCCGGAAGGTCGGCGAGGGTTCTAGAATTTTAAGCTAGAGTTCTACGCAATCAACAACAAAGAGGAACATGAAGCGTTAACTATTGGACTCAAAATAGCTAAGGAATTGGGATCATGATGATTATAAATATTCATTAACTTTTAATTAATGATATGCATTGTAAAGTAGGAATTTCAAGATAAGGGAGAATGACTTTCCCCGTACTTGTCAAAGGTATTGGTGCTACTAGATGAGCTTGGCCATTACACAATTACACATATTTCTAAAGAGGGAAACATGAATATAAATTCATTAGCTAAGTAGACTAGCTCATGTAATGCATAGTTATTGGGCAATGTTCCGGTAGAGGTGTTATTCTCTCCAACCATTCATGGTGTAGAATGTGTTATGCAAGTAAAAGAGGAGTCATGGATGATACTATTTTATAGTACTTAATAAAGGACGTTCTAATCAAGAGTAGAAATGAAACATGAAAGTTCTTAGGAAACGCTGCTCATTAGATTATGTGACATCTTATTTCGGAGAGAATTCTCAACTCCTTGATAAAGTTATTTGATAAGGATAAAGCAAAGAAAATATTTGCAGACGTCGATCTAGAAAATTGCAGTGATCACATTGGAGGGATGCTTAGAGCAGAAGGTACTACACTATGGACAATCTTGGCCATTATAAATAACGATGCAATTGAATGTCAAGAAATGCAGAAGATGTCAAATATTTTCAAAGATGCTAACTGCCCCATCCAAGAGGCTTACGTAGATGGTTAACACGTGGCTATTTACAATTTGGAGAATCGATATCATTGAAGTGTAACCGATGACATGTGGAGGAACCGAATGTGCAATAGTTGAGGTGGATTGCTTCATGAAATGGATTGAGGAAAAGCCACCTACAATTATCGCCTAGGTGAAAGTGGTCGATTTTTTTATGGAAATCATTTATGTAGTTTTGAAGTGCCACAAAATATAATCACCAATAATGGAACCATAACGCACCAGGTTTTTCGACCGTCGACACTAATACGTCCACTGTATTGTGCGTCGAGCATTCAAGTGCCAAAAAGGCTGATCGTTATGGGAAAGAAAGAAGATAGAAGATAAAAAGAAACTGAACAATCATAGAATCTCATAATGTAATGGAATAACATATATTAATCAACATAAATCTTTACAAAGTCATTTCCAAAATGATATATCAAGGTTATACTAATACAAATTCTACCCTAGGACGGTTATCATAGCCTGTCCCTACCTAACTGATACAATATACATATATATAGCGGAAATAAGATAATAACTAGCTATCGATGAAGCTTCCTGCTCCAAGCTCCTCAAAGATGCATCGGGTGAAAACCTTAATACTGGGCTGCTCATAAAAATTTGAGCACCTAGGAGTTTTGAGAAATGAAATAAAACTCTTGACCAGACATGGGTCTGGTGTGAGTAACTCAAACAACCGAATTATTATTAAGTTTAAAACCTTTTTAAAATCAAAGGTACCTTATAAGACCATGACGCATATAAACACGGATGGCTTTTTACCTTACGATAACCAAAACACTGTTATAGAAAACCAATTGATATTATAATAATGTCTAACAGTTCAAGTAAAATATGAACATAGCTGAAATGCTTGCATCTCACATTTCAACATTGTTGTGTATGTCTAAAACCGTAAAGGCATGTAGTTTCATACTATGACAAACTAAGGGACTACTTTTCGATGGTATATCTCTAGATAAAATGCATCAGAGTCTAACATGAACATCTTGTACCCTTCCCACACTAGACTGGCCTACCATTTGACTCAAATATGATCATCCCACTTTGGGGCCCAAAGCGTACATGAATAGACAGTATGATTTGGGATGATCATATGCTGATGGGAGTACCCACATGGCCCTCTTGCATGCCCCATTTTTTTTGCGTTTCCCAGTTGATGAGGTTTGAGGCCACGTTTTACCTTTATTTAGCTCTTTCCATTCGGAATGCTATATTGCCCTCCAAGCATCAATGCAAGCTAGCATTCATCCATACAAGTTCGTTTTGGGACTGAACGAAATGGAAGGCACTACCTCCACTACACCCATTTTGGAATCACCCTCAAGGTTAGTAGCAAATAGCCCTTGCACTTCAAAACTCCGTCTTCGATTCCATACTCTTTAAGATGTCTTCAATTCAAAACGCTTAAGTTGGATCGAAGTGGTTTTCGTATAACATATATGATCCCAGTCTCTTCAAAACAACTTACGATAATTTCCGATAAATTTAACCCCAGTTCTTTAGGAAATAAACAGACAACATAAGAGTGGAGATCACCTCCTAACCATTAGTTGACAAATTTCCTTATCATTTATCCTAGAAGAACGAAACGAGATTATACGCATAGCAAAGCATCGTTGGGGATGATTGTACCATATAACTTATGTGTTTCTTCTAGATATTTCCAAAGTTACGTTTTGGTCCAGGTTTGATAGTCAGTTATTTAGCTATCAGGTAAACCAACATTCAAATATGGATTTAATTCCATATGGGGTCCACTAAGCCTTCTAAATTTAATATTTAGTTGATAAAATCATTTTATAAAACTCGATCAAAAATCTTGCACAACACCATTTCCAGAACTCTTACTTTCCCATTTTACTTTGAAAATATTTATACATACCTTAAGGGTATAAATATATTATCAAAACATTTGAAAAATTCCTCCTTTCAATTTTTTTATAAAACATTACTTGCTATAAACCGATCCACTTATCCTTTATAAAAGTTCTCTTTTAAAAGCTCACTTCATAATTCAAATAACTTATAAATTGCCAAAGTTGATTTATAAAACACATTTATAAGTCTACAAGTCAATTTACAAAACCTCTAAATCATTTATAAAATCTTTCTCCATTTAAAATTTCTTAGCTAAATCTCCTTTAAGAAATATCCTTTACAAAATATCTTTTGCAACTCATCCTTTTAAATCACTTTAAATAAACCTTTTTACTAAGTAGAAACCATTTTTATAAACAAGTTATTATTTATAGATGCCTTTATAAAATAATGATATAACTTGAAAATCATTTATAAATTTTAAACCCAAATTGAATAGAGAATTGAAGTTAAATCAAAAACCATACTTTATAATTTCAAAAAGGCCCTATCAATCCCAATGGTAGTAATCTAAGTTACCATTTAAGATCAATTTCACTTCCAAGTAACTTAACAATTTATTTACACAAGCCAACATATATGTAAAAGTAATTCATATCCAAATCAGGGAATAACATTTCGGTACAACTCAACGAGCATATAAATGTCCAAATAACATAATAACAGGATGGTGATTTTTCCTGCTAAATGGATATCCAAAACAATTCCATCAATTTATAGTAGAATGAGAATTTGTTCGACACATATGTTTACGTAATAAACAATTACATTATAGCAGAACATGGATTTATTCTGCTATCGGATGTCCAAAAAATCAAAACATCAAATTATAGCAGAACAGAGATTTATTCTACTAACACATGTCTACACAATCAAACCATTTACATAACTCATTCACAATTGTTTGTCTACTTAATGGTACCGACATTTGAATCTCGTTTTCAAAACCATCTTTGGAAAAGAAGTGCCTTTAAAACAATTCGATTCTCGATACAAAGGATTTAAAAATTAAAACTGCCTTTTAAAATGATTAATTACAAATTAACCTTTTTACTAAATCATAACTAATCTTTATTAAATTTGAACTTAATTTAGTTATTAATTAATAAATGATAAAACCCTTAGTTAATCCTTAATTAATTATTAAATAATAATTCAAAACCTTTATTAATAATTAGCTATTGAGTAATTAAATAATCTTTTAATTAAAAATTAAAAATTAAATAATAAATTAAATCTTTAATAAATAATTATTTTACATTAAAACATTAATTAATTTATCATTAAAAATAGTTAAACACTTGATTGATTAAATAAATAAATAATTGACCTTATATTTGATTAATAATTAATTAAAAATAAACCATATAATTAACTCATGATTAATTAAAAATTAATATTGCTTAATTAATAATTAATTAAAGTTAATCTTAATTTTAAAAGATAATTAATTAATATTCACTTACTTATAATTAATAAAAGTTGTTTAACACTTAATTAATTATTAATTATCAAAACTAAGTAATTAATAATTAATTATTGAATTAACTTTCCTTATCATTACCATTAAGTTTTTAAAACATTCCAAAACACTTTTAAATATAAAAAACTAACTTTTTAAAAATTGGACCTTTTATTGAACTGTATCTATAGCGGCTATCGCTATGGATACCATAACTTCCAAACTTGATTACATCTCAAATAGTTTTTTAAATCTCTTACTTTTTAACTTTAGCTTACTTTATGAACCTAATATAAAGTTTTGAAAGCAAAAAAAAAAAGAAACTTTAGAAAACTTTTTTTAAAACAAGTAAGTAATCAAATTTAAAAACTAACACCATTCAAGTGCTAACCTATCAACAAATGTTGTAGACTGGTATTGAGACAAATGCAAAGTCTTTTGAGTATATTCAAGATGGATATATCACTTTCCCTTATACTTCTAATCATGTTGTTAGGCATATGTAGGTTAGTCTTTAGTGGTTAAAAATCATGGTGGTGCATAAAGACATTGTGCTTTGGTCTATTGAGGAAGCACGGTTTAAGATATCTTCTGTTTATCATGCATTCATGTGCACTGTTGTATTCCCTAACTTCAGTTGGAATAAGAGAATTTGGATCAAGAATAGTAGTGAGAGAGATAATCTTTTTCTATGGAAAATTGTTAATAATGCCCCACACACCAAAGCTAATTTAGCTGCTAAAGATTTTGATGTTCACGTTGAGTGCAGTTTTTGTAACCATGCAGCTGAAGAAATTTTACATTTGTCTTTCGAATGTCAGTTCATCTACAAGCTTTGGTCTTTCATTATGTTCAAGTTAAGCAGGCACAATTGCATGAGAACCAGTGAGCAGGAATGGCTCATTATGCATAAATCAACAAGATGGAGATGCTTGCAGTCTTTTATGCTACTGTTTGTTCTCAAAAGATTTGTCAAAGTAGTATGGTGGTCTGAAAGAAATCAAGCAATTTTGCATGGGAAATTAAAGAATCTAGTACAATTAAAGCAATCTTTGATGCACGAAATAAGGGTTGGCATGGAGACGAGTCCTTTTGATTTACCTCACCGTATCATACAAAGATTTGTATGAGTCCTTCTCTCTGCTATGTTTTCATGTTTGTTGTGTCCTTTCTTTTTTTATTCTTTATTGCAGTGCTTGTTTCCAATCTTCTTTTTTTTTTTTAGTGACCATACTTGTTTTTGGTTATAGCTTTCTATTTTGTTTTGTTTTCCTAGTTTTCTTTTGTGTCTTCTGGTTGTATTTTCTACTCCTAGCTCTGCAATAAAACTAGTAGGGGACTAGTTAACCCAGTTGGCTTTGCTTAAAAAAGTGCTAACCTTGCTTACTAACTTTTCCGTTTACTAATTTTAATTACTAACTTTCCATATCACTTTGAATCACAAGACAAAGATCACAACTTTATAAAAAAAACATCACTTTAACATTCGATTCACAAATCTACACTAAATAATAAACTATCAACATAAATTCATTCAAAGTATATGATAATTCAACCATCCAAGCAATATATTCCACAACCAAATAGGAAACGTAAAAAGCATGAATCTTTCCACAAAAAATTAGATGTTTACTACCAAAATTTGCAAAAATATTTTTAAAATTTGAAATACTTTAGAACTTGCAAAGCTAGGAAAACCACAAAATCAAATCGAAATGAGCCATATTTCCCTTGATTTTTGACCATGTTACTCTTAGAATTTTAAAAATTAGTCGGAAGAAAAGTAATTGAAAATTATTTTCTCTATCATATCAAAAAAATAATCACTCAATCTAGATTTATCTTGAGGGAGATATAGTCAAAAGAATGAGTGTTATTTTCGGGCTTGAAAATATGGGTCCGAAAATGAGTCAGATATTTTGATCCAAAAATATTAAAAATTTGAAAAAGTGGTTCAAGTGAAAGTTGTAGCCACTAGAATTTTACATGGTGTGAAAAGAAATAATCTTGATTTAGAGTAGTCTAGAGGAAGTTATGGCCGAATGAAGTGGGAATAAAAATGGAGGAAATGGAGTATTGAAATAGAAGAAGGAGATATCCAAAATAAGTTTGAAAATGTTTTAAAAAATTTAAAACTTTTAATTTTTTAAAATTTTAAGACTATTAACAAGAAGCCATGGAAATGGATATGAAAAAGATGGAGGAGTTTGAAAATGGAAGTATGAAATGAGGAAAATATGAAAAGAAATTTAGGAAAATGTATATATAAAGAAGGATATACTAAATTACTAAAATACCCACCCATCACAACTTAGTGTCGTGTCATCAAGCCTCCACTCAACATGTCATTTCAACCCCCATAGCCTCCTTTCCCATCACGTCAAAGCAAACATTCATTTATGGCTTGTATATTGAGTTGCCAAAATGTGTTTTAAGCATTTTTATATATTAATATATTTTAATCTTTTTATAAACAAAACTTATCTTTTTTTATATGTATACTTAAGTGTACATACATGTACACATATGCATTTATTATTTCAAAATATTTGTAAATGTGAGTATATGTGTGTGCAAAAGTGTTACGATGATTCCGACAAATTTGAGCCGATGAAAAGTCAAAAATTCGAAAAACGATTTTTGACCACATTTTTAATCTTTCTTTGAACTGATTATTCTTGTAAACAAAATCTAAAAATGATTTAATCTTCATTAATTATTATTTTAAAGAGTTTTATTTTCCTTATAATATCTATTATTTGAATTATTGAAATTAATTAAATATTCGTAAATCAATGCGGTGAAATTTCAGGGTCGTTATACTCTCCCCATTAAAAGAATTTCGACCATGAAATTACACCTTAAACTATCGTAGAAAAAACTTAACACTATACATCAAATAGTATGATGTACATATCATTCATATACAAAGTCTGATTCGATCACTACTCGAATGTAAAACATCACTTCCAAACTAGCATTGCTCACTCAATTGTTTAGTGTGGAATCCAATCAGGCTGCTTGATTTGAAATCTTTATTCTCCTTACATAGCCATGTACTATGATAGAAAACATTGGTCCCATCCCAAAAATCCTCATCAAGTGCTTACCATCAAATCAAGTAATACATCCTTATTTGGAATGGTGTAAAACATCTCAAAACATGTACTTGAATCTTGGATCAACTATATGAAAAGGAGAAATGATCTACATCCAACACTTATTTAATTGGTTCTCCCTAATACCAATTCTATTTCCATCAAATTATTTATGAAAATATTTCATAAACCCCTAGGTTCACTTGGATACTACTCCGCTACATCCTAAGAGTACATACCCCTATTTGATTCAACTATTCCATTTTGCATTTATTTCCCTAATAAAACTCGAGATCCAAATACCAGGTCTTATTTCAAAAACCTTTTGAGTTAAAACAATATATTTAAATCATAGAGAGAATATATATAGCCCGAGTAACTCCAAAATGATAATAAGGAACCGGGTGCTACCAAGCAGTATCATACACCCCCTTACTAAGAAGGGTAATACTCAAGAGAAGTGTTTACCATTCCATTTTTGAAACAATACTTCTCATATTCCAACAAAACATTTATCACCAACTTATTTTGGGTTCGTTTGTGCTGAACTTATTTGACTATACAGCGATAAAGAGAATTATTTACTATGTGCAATCGCTTAGATTATTATTCATATCATCACAAAACAATCAAGAACTTATTTCCCCTAAACAATCCAAAGAAAATACTTCTTGCTGAAAATTTTCATTCCTAACTTGAACCAAAAATATTTTCAAATAATACTATTATTATTTTCTAATCCTTCACCGCCATTTTTCAAAAGTCCCGAGATTTAATTCTTGAAGTTTCATTTTATAAGACCAACTTTTATGAAACATTTTCCAAATATTTATTTCAAATATTCTAGCTTTTAATAAACATCTTTTATTAAACCAATCTAACCCTACATTATCAATCAAACGCCTTATAGTCAAATTGTGATATCCTGGAATTTCAAGCAATGTAAAACTGATAATCTCTTTATTTATTTATCTAAAATTTGTAAAATTGTTATTTAAATCAATAATAATGTGATGATTTTAAATATTGTTATAAATAGATTTTTAAATGAAATAATTATTTTTACAAATTTAATTTGGTTATTTTATAAGTAGATTTTTAGTAAACTTATTATTTTCAAATTTAAATAAGTATTGTTTAAAAGTATATGTATATATATTTATTTAAGTTAATTTTAAAAATAGAATTATTATTTTCAAATTTAACAATATGTTTATTTAAATTAATATATGTATAAGTTGATTTTAAATTAGATTTTTAAATTTGAATTTAAATTTAATATTTGAATTTAAATTTGAATTTAAAGGATAATTATTTTGAAATAGTTTAGATATAAAATATATGAATAAAGTTTTCATTAGAATATAATTTTTTTATATTGTTTTTACTTAAAAGAATTTATTTACATAAATTATGAAATTATTTATTTAAATAGTAAACAAATATAAAGGTTTGGTATTTACATTTATAAAAAGATTAAATACACTATATATGATTTTATTTAAAATATGATTGGTTTTATTTTAATTTTCTTTTAATGGTTTTATTTTTATAAATTTATAAAAGAATTTATTAATTTAGAAATGTATTAATCAATTAGGAAATTTATATAAAAGCTTTTTAAATCCATTTAAAAATAAATAAATAAATGAATAAATACATGTGTTAATTTATAAACATCCTTAGTAACATGTGTTAAGAAATTAAATCGGGTGGAAGACAAGTGTCATAAATCTTATTTTTATTTTCTTTGATTTTTAATAAAACCATAAATTAGATTATATAAGCATCCATCTTCCATTTCTTTTTTCTTTTTTCTCATCTCGTTCCTTAGCCAAGAAAACAAAGAAAATCTCAGATCTAAAGTGAAAAAAAACTGCAAACACTCTTCAAGCTCAAAACAAAACCTGTAAATCATTTTAAAATCAAAAGCAAACATATCATCAAATTCTCAAAGCAATTTCCAAGCCTGTAACCCATTTTCAAAAAGCAAACCTGTAAACAAATTTTCAAAGGCAACCTGGGTTTTCAAAGCTATCAGCAACAATTAAGTTTTAACCTGCATCAATTAAACAAGAATCAAGTTAAAGCATAGTTTATCAAGCATCTGTATCTCAGTTTTCAGAGATCAATCAAAGTTTTAAGGCAATTCAAATTTTTTAGATTCAACATCTCAGTTTTCAAAGCTCTATGCAATTCAATGTTTTCTGTTTCAAAAGCTCATGCCTGGTGAGTAAACTTTTAAATTAAAAACTTAAGTAACAAATTTCTATTGCATGTGAATTACTGTGTTGATGGTTGCTTTGTATATCTGTATATATATGTACGCTTGTGTGTATTTTTGTTGATTTTAATATCTCTGCTCTTAGTTTAAGCCTCTGACTTTTATACTGTAAAACATGAAACACCTTCAGATTTGATGCATGTGACATATGGTTGAAGTAAACTTGTGATGTATGTTTGAAAATGTGATTGCATGATGGTTTTATGATTCTGAAACATGTTTATATGTATGAAGATGCTGTCTCAATGTCTGGATATGACATTCTTCTCTGTTTTAAGTTTCAGAGATTTAAACTTAGATTAAAATTTCAATTCTTCACACTCTAATTTCTTTTAGGCTTAAGTATTTAAACAAAGTATGTTTGTTTAAAACTAAACTAAGTTTTAAAAATATTTTTAAGAATAATAGATAGATATATTATCTGGAAAAAAATAAAAAGCACAGAAGAGCTTAAGTATATGTTAAAAATCAAATGCAATGATATGATAATTTATATATATAATCTGAATTCCTTCTCCAAACTAAGATTTTTAACACCAAAATCTTGATTTTTAACATTGAATTGGATGAGCAATTCAAAGTGGACTGGGAATGGGTTTTTGAGAATTTTATGGTGATCAAAAGGGTTTGGATGGTCGGGTTTCCTGTTGAAGCTAGCTGGATAAATGGCGTGGCTGGTAAAAATGGTGCTCGAATTTTTAGGCGACCGGAGTGGCTTTGCGACTACAAAGTAGGGTTTATCATCCTGGTTGTGCCGTCGATCTTTCTGAAGAAATTGCGACATCGGGACTAGATCGGTGGCGATCGCGAGGTGTGGCGTAGGAGCCAGAAGATGAGGCGGAGCTGCGGTGAAGATGGCAAGGCTTCTCGAAGCAGGGATTGTCGGAGATGAGTGAATTTCCGGTGGGGATGGGATTCCAGATTGTGGACTTTGGGTCTATTTTGATTCACGATCGAATTGAGACAATTGGTGATCGAGTTTGGTTGACAGGTTCACCGATGAGGTGTTAGGGTTGGCTTCGATGGTCAGAATGCCGTTGGTCGCTGGTGTAGGTGCACACGTGCACAGGCATATTTGGAAAAGATGATGAAGGTTTGATCTTGGGTTGAAGCTCGAGACTGTGCGATATTTTCTCGAGTTTAACTTGAGTAGTTGGTGAAGTTTAGCTTGTTATCCGTTTTAGTTGCTAGTAGGTTTTAAAATTTAAAACTTAAACTAAAACTAACTAAATTTTTGAATGGAAAAGGGAATTCGGGTTAGACCCGAGTGATCTTTGGGTTTATTCCGAAGTAAGTGTTAAGAAAATTTTAAAAAGGATTTTAAAACTTGGTTTTTGAAATTTAAAAATGAAATTAGTTTAACTTTCTTATATAAATTACTTATATAATAGTTGTTTTCTTTAGCTTTGTTTAAGTAGTTTTGAAAACTTTGTTTAATTTAAATTTTGTTAAATAAAGTTAAAGTTATTTTAAAACTTAAGTAGAAATGAAATTTTAAAGATTTTATAAAAGCAAGCATATAAATTTAAATTGAAACTAGATTTAAAACTATTACTTGATAATTTTTTTAAAGCATTTAAAGGAAGTTGTGATTTGTAACTTTAATTTATCAAGTTGAATAAGTATTTTAAAAACTTAATTAATGATTTAATTAAGTAAAGTTAATTTTAAAATAAAATGTTTTAATGATAATTAAGGCATAAATAAGATAAGGTTTTATCTTAAGATAATTATGGTTTATCTTAAGAGGATTTAAGTTTTGTTTAATTAAGATTAATTAAGTTAATTTAGAAATTTGAGTGCAATTAATTAACTTGATTAATTAAGTATAAAGGTTTAATTAATTAATTAATTAAGAATAATTAATTAACTTAATTAAATAATTATTAAGGATTTAATTAATTTATAATTGAGTGTTATAATTAATTAATTAAAGATTAATTAATTTGTAATTAGTATTTAATCAAGTAATTAAAGGTTGATTAATGGTAATTAAGAAATTCTTAATTAAGTTTTATTAATTAATAATTATGTTTTATTAATTAATAAGTAAGAGATAATTAATCTATAATTAAAGATTAATTAAAGATTAATTAACTGTTAATTAAGGATTGATTAACTGGTAATTAAGAAGTACTTAATTTGTAATTAAGTTGTATTAATTGATGATTAAGGTTTATTGATTAATAGTTAAAGAATAATTAATTAAAGATTAATTAACTTGTTTATAAGGATAATTATGGGATGAATTATCCAATTGTAATTAATCAAATGAATGTGATTAATTTAAGTTAATTAATTTGTTAATTAATTAAAGATAAACACTTGATGATTGATTAAGTATGAATACTTAATGAAATTAATAAGTATAATTACTTAGTGAAGTAATTAATGTATAATTACTAGATGTAATTAATTAAAAGGAAATTGCTTAATAGGAAGTAACTAAAGGGTAATTACTTAGTAGAAGTAATTAAGGATTAATTACTTGGTGTAATTAATCAAAGAATTAATATAATTAATTAAGTAATTACAGGATGGTAATTACTGTTTATGATTAACTGAGATTGATTAATAGATGTAATTGATTAATGTAATTAATTAATGTAATTAATTAAGGATCAATGTAATAATTATAATTAATTAATTAATGGAAGTAATTAATTAAGGATCATTAATTAATATTGATTAATAAGAGTAATTAAAGGTTAATTACTCTAATGGTTAAGGATAGTTAATTTGTGAAATTAATTGAAGGATAATTACTTTATGTAATTGAGGAATAATTAATCAAGGTGATTAATTAAGGTGGATATTTAAAGGATGTTAATTAATTAAGAGGTTTGTAATTAATTAATTTTTGATTAAGAAAAATTGGTGATTAATTCTTAAGTAATTAATTTAATTTAAGTTAATTAAATTAATTATAAGAGGGATTAATAATTGTTGCTTATGGATGATTGTTGAGTAGAATATCTGAATTGTTGATATCTTTTGGATGATATTTTGTGATATTCTATGATGTGACATTTGATAGATATGTGATATTTATCTGTGTTAATGCTGTGTGAATTCAAGTATTGAATTGAATTGTTTAAGATTTTAAACAACTTGGCCTTTAAGATACGTTTGGATTTCGATGAGACCGGGATCAGGTATCAAATTTGATTATCCGAAAACCACATCGATCCATGTTAAACGTTAGGTCGTGACATCTCAAAGTGAAGATCGAGGTGGAGTTTTAAAGTGAAAGGGTTATTGTCGTTAACTCTGAGGGTGATTCCAAAATGAGTGTAATGAGATAATGCCTTCGGTTTCGTTCGAACCCAGAATGAACTTGTATGGATTGAACGCTTTCAGAACATCGTCAGGTAGACGATGAGCATTCTAAGATAGATATGTTCTATAAAGATAATCGTAGCCTCAAACCTCATCAACCGGGAGTGGTAAAACAGAGGAGGTGCAGCAAGGCTAAGTGGGTAGCATCCAAGTAGGACGAGATTTTCCCCTGTCTAGAGGTCCCTTTTATTCGGCTGTGTGGGCAGTTGTTGAGCTCCAACTGCCGGGGTTGTCTTGTTCGGGACTGTCCAGTAAGGGATGGTTCTGACCATGTGTTGTAGAGGATTAGGAGTAATCCTGGGTATGTTGATCTAGGCCACGTACTGTGATGGACGGTGCCCCGGTAGCCCCGCCATTGTATGGAAATCCAATCTCCAATAAGTGCCTTCGGATTTGGTTGTAAACTTATGTATGCCGGAATTTAATAAATGTAACAATTTCGGCTATGTGAATATTTATTTGAAAACCCTAGACCCTATTATAATATCACAGAATTTCCTATCGAAGCCTTGGTTAGCGTAAGGTAAAAACTTACCCATGTTTATGTGTGGGGAGTCTTACTTGATACCTTTTCTTTCAAAAGGTTTTTAAAGTTAAGCAACTTTAACCCGTTTACTCACAACACACCCATGTCTGACCTGGAGTTTATTTTCTATTTTTATTAAACTCATGGGTACGCAAATTTTTACAAGTAGCCAAGGGATTCTGGTTAGCTTTGATGAATTCTGAAGGAGATATTGAGCAGGAGGCTTCAGCGTCGTGTATATATAATAGTTCCGTTGTGTTGATATCTGTGTTGATATTTGTATTGTACATTAAGTTGTATAACTAGATAGGTGTTTATAAATGTCTAGTATGTGTTCTATAAGCTGTGTAACTCTGATGTATATGATAGTATGTAATATTTATGTGATTAATATAATTTATTCGTTCCACTGTAGAGATTCTGATGTTGTTTCTTTCTTTCTTCTCTATCTTTTGTCTTTCCTATCCCTTTCTTTCTTAATAATGATGCGTCTTTCTTTGGAGAGAAAGGCGGGTCGTCTCATTTGGTATCAGAGCGCTAGGTTGAGTGAATACCTAGGCTTTGGAGTGATTTCTTTCTTGAGAGAGCGTACTTGTAATTTTGATATATATATATATATATATATATATATATATATATATTTCTACCTATTTGTTGGGTTACCTGTTCGGATTTTCCAATATGAGTTCTAGAGATAGGAAGGGTAATGGTGTGTGTAGTACGACTACCAATGGAAGAAGTCCGAGTGTTGAGGTTGGAAGTGTATCTGTCGAGACTATAGACCCAATACTGTCTCGAGTGAGCTTTGTAGCATGGTGTAAGGATTTCACCAATCTTTGAAGGTAACTTTTTACAGATTCGGAGTCCATCATTTGAGTATATTTGATTGCGCTCGTGCGAGCGGATTTTCGAGAGTTTGGAATCTATCAGTTAAGCAGAAGCGAGTGATGGTATTTTGGCAACTTCAGAAAGAAGCAGCTACGTGGTGAGACACAGTGACTTTGGATTTTTCCAAAGACGTTTTCTTATGAAACAAGTTTGAGGAAGTATGTCTGCATCAGTGATGAAACTGAGTCCAGTAGGGTGTTGTGTTTGGTTTAAGCCCAAGTTTCTTGAGGTGATGTCTGCCCATCTCAAGGCTCTTTTTGATATTGGTTGATATGATTTTGAGGATCAAGAAGCTTTGGTTAAGGAATTCTTTGGCATCAGTGGAAGCGGTGCAGCTCGAAGTGTTTTGAATGCCAGCAAGAAGATTCTTTGGCTTAGCAGTTTCTTAGAGGTGGAGTTCTGAAGCAACAGAGTGGACCCATTTCTTCGATGAATTGGTCAAGGCTAAACTGTTCTGATTTGTAAAGAAAGAACAGTATCTCTAATACTGGGCTGGATAGGATCGCAAAAGTGACTTGCGATAGTTTGAATATTCTCTCGGGTAATTTTTTGCATGGGTTTGAGGCATCTTTAGAGGATGTAGGAGTTACAAAGTTGTCAGAAATTTTCCAAATGTCTTCTGGAAAGTTTGAGGTTTGTTTGTTTTGGAAATTGAGTTTCGTATTGACTTGGTTCAGCTAGGCAGAAGGATGTCTCCTAGGATGGGGTTTTGGTGAAGCAGCTCAGGATTTCTTGATGCTTCTGTTTTTTCTCTTTGTGGATCCGTTGAACCTTATTTCTGGGATGTGTTGTCTTGTCTGTGCTCGTGTTCATTGACGGCATTCTTATCTACTCCAGATCAAAGTTGCGCAGCGGTAGCATGGTGGCAGCTATTCTAAAGTGGAAGCAACTGAAAGTTGTAGTGTTCTGGATTAGAGGGTTTCTTCAGGATTTGAGGCGAGTTTGGCTAGTGCACTTGTTTTGTCTTTTCCGGATAAGAGAAGTAAGTGTGAATTCTACTGATGATTGTGAAGTAGAGTTTGTGTTGTTGATTTTGGGTAGATCTTGAGAGGATTATTTTTTTGGATTGTTTTTTATCCTGTTTATTTCAAGAAGTATCAGTGAAGGTTGAGCTGACAAGGAAGGATCTAAGCAGTCCAGGATCGTCAGAAGAGTTTTGTGGATAAGAGACGGAGGAATTTGGAATTCGAAGCTGGAGATTTAAATTCTGGATAAGGTTTTCTCCAGTAAGGGGAGAAATAAGATTGGATAAGACTGGAAAGCTAACTCAGAAATATTTTGGATCTTTCTGTGTTCTGATAGGGATTAGTGCTTTGGTCTACAGGAGTTGAATTGCCAGTTTGGAAGACTGGGATTCAAGGTATTTCACGTATCTCTGAGGGAGTACGTGTATCATCCATCACTGGTTTTGGAGCCAGTTGTTTGGGAGGATTTGGTTGTTGAGTCGGACATGTCTGTGGTCTAATCTTGTGTAGATTGTAGATCTAGATGGGTAGGAGCCCAGTAGCTTAGTTGTGCAGCTAGTTTGGATTCAGTAGAGCGAGTATTCCAGTATCTGTATCTAGGAAACTCGGGATAGTTTCAGGAAGCTTGTCCAGATCTGTGTCCGGATAGCTAGAAATGTTTGATTGTATGAAATTGTTGTTTGATTGATAGTGTATGGTTGATGTGTATGTTTGAAATTGTTTGAAATATAATAAAACTTTAGGATTATCTTTTGTTTAAATTTAGGGGATGAAATTCCTTTAAGGAGGGAGGAATGTGATATCCCGAAATTTCAAGTAATGTAAAAGTGACAATCTCTTTATTTACTTATTTAAAATTGGTAAAAATGTTATTTTAATCAATAATAATGTGATGATTTTAAATATAGTTATAAATAGATTTTTAAATGAAATAATTATTTTTACAAATTTAATTTGGTTTTATAAATAGATTTTTAATAGACTTATTATTTTCATATTTAAATAAGTATTGTTTAAATGCATATGTATATATATTTATTTAAGTTAATTTTAAAAATAGAATTATTATTTTCAAATTTAATAATATGTTTATTTAAATTAATATATGTTTAAGTTGATTTTAAATAGGATTTTTAAATTTGAATTTGAATTTAATATTTGAATTTAAATTTGAATTTAAAGGATAATTATTTTGAAATAGTTTAGATATAAAAATATATGAATAAAGTTTTCATTAGAATATATATATTTTTATATTTTTTCCTTAAAAGAATTTATTTATATAAATTATGAAAGCAATTATTTAAATAGTAAATAAATACAAAGGTTTTATATTTACATTTATATATAGATTAAATACACTATATATGATTTTATTTAAAATATGGTTGGTTTTATTTTAATTTTCTTTTAAAGGTTTTATTTTTATAAATTTACAAAAGCATTTATTAATTTAGAAATGCATTAAATAATTAGGAAATTTATATAAAAGCTTTTTAAATCAATTTAAAAATAAATAAATAAATAAACACATGTGTTAGTTCATAAACATCCTTAGTAACATGTGCTAAGAAATTAAATACGGTGGAAGACAAGTGTCACAAATATTATTTTTATTTTCTTTGATTTTTAATAAAACCATAAATTAGATTATATAAGCGTCCATCTTCCATTTCTTTTTTCTTTTTTCTCATCTCATTCCTTAACAAAGAAAACAATGAAAATATCAGATCTAAACTGAAAGAAAGAAAAAACTGTAAACGCTCTTCAAGCTCAAAAAAAAACCTGTAAATCATTTTCCAAAATCAAAAGAAAACCTGTCATCAAATTCTCAAAGCAATTTCCAAGCATGTAACCCATTTTCAAAAAGCAAACCTGTAAACAAATTTTCAAAGGAAACCTGGATTTTCAAAGCTATCAACAACAATTAAGTTTTAACCTGGATCAATTAAACAAGAATCAAGTTAAAGCATAGTTTATCAAGCATTGTATCTCAGTTTTCAGAGATCAATCAAAGTTTTAATGCAATTCATAATTTTCAGCTTCAACATCTCAGTTTTCAAAGCTCTCTGCAATTCAATGTTTCCTGTTTCAAAAGCTCATGCCTAGTGAGTAAACTTTTAAATTAAAAACTTAAGTAAAAAATTTCTGTTGCATGTGAATTACTGTGTTGATGGTTGCTTTGTATATCTGTATATATGTAAGCCTGTGTGTATTTATGTTGATTTTAATATCTCTGCTCTTAGTTTAAGCCTCTGACTTTTATACTGTAAAACATGGAACACCTTCAGATTTGATGCATGTGACATATGGTTGAAGTAAACTTGTGATGTATGTTTGAAAATGTGATTGCATGATGGTTTGATGATTCTGAAACATGTTTATATGTATGAAGATGCTGTGTGAATGTCTGGATATGACATTCTTCTCTGTTTTAAGTTTCAGAGATTTAAACTTAGATTAAAATTTCAATTCTTCACACTCTAATCTCTTTTAGGCTTAAGTATTTAAACAAAGTTTGTTTGTTTAAAACTAAACTAAGTTTTAAAAATGTTTTTAAGAATAATAGATAGATATATTATTTGGAAAAAAATGAAAAGCACAGAGGAGCTTATGTATATGTTAAAAATCAAACGCAATAATCTGATAATTTATATATATAATCTAAATTCCTTTTCCAAACTAAGAATTTTAACAACAAAATCTTGATTTTTAACATTGAATTAGATGAGAAATTCAAAGTGGACTAGGAATGGGTTCTCGAGAGTTTTCTGGTGATCAAAAGGGTTTGGATGGTCGGGTTTCCTACTGAAGCTAGCTGGACGAATGGGGTGTTTGGCGGAGTGGCTTTTTGACTACAAAGTAAGGTTTATCATCCAGGTTGTGTCGTCGATCTTTCTGAAGAAATTGCGACATTGGGACTTGATCGGTGGCGATCGCGAGGTGTGATGTAGGAGCTTGAAGATGAGGCGGAGCCGCGGTGAAGATGGCAAGGCTTCTCGAAGCAGGGATCGTCGGAGATGCGTGAATTTTCGGTGAGGATGGGTTTCTAGATTGTAGACTTTGGGTATATTTCAATTCACGATCGAATCGAGACAAATGGTGATCGAGTTTGGTTGAGAAGTTCACCGGCGAGGTGTTGGGGTTGGCGTCGATGGTCGGAGCGCCATTGGTCGTTGGTGTTGGTGCACACGTGCACAAGCATATCTGGAAATGATGATGAAGGTTTGATCTCGGGTTGAAGCTCGAGACTGTGTGATATTTGCTCGAGTTTAACTCGAGTAGTTGGTGAAGTTAAGCTTGTTATCAATTTTGGTTGCTAGCAGGTTTTAAAATTTAAAACTTAAACTAAAACTAACTTAATTTTTGAATGGAAAAGGGAATCGGGTTAGACCCGAGTGATCTTCCGGTTTATTCCTATGTAAGTGTTAAGAAAATTTTAAAATGGATTTTAAAACTTGGTTTTTGAAATTTAAAAATGAAATTAGTTTAACTTTCTTATATTAATTACTTATATAATTGTTGTTTTCTTTAGCATTGTTTAAGTAGTTTTGAAAACTTTGTTTAATTTAATTTTTTTTAAATAAAGTTAAAGTTATTTTAAAACTTAAGTAGAAATGAAATTTTAAAGATTTTATAAAAGCAAGCTTATTAATTTAAATTGAAACTATATTTAAAACCATTATTTGATATATTTTTTAAAGCATTTAATGGAAGTTGTGATTTGTAACTTTAATTTATCAAGTTGAATAAGTATTTTAAAAACTTAATTAATGATTTATCTAAGTAAAGTTAATTTTAAAATAAAATGTTTTAAAGATAATTAAGGCATAAATAAGATAATTTTTTATCTTAAGATAATTATGGTTTATCTTAAGAGGATTTAAGTTTTATTTATTTAAGATTAATTAAATTAATTTAGAAATTTATGTATAATTAATTAACTTAATTAATTAAGTATAAAGGGTTAATTAAGTAATTAACTAAGAATAGTTAATTAATTTAATTAACTAATGATTAAGGATTTAATTAATTTATAATTGAGGGTTATAATTAATTAATTAAAGTTTAATTAATTGTAATTAAGGATTATTAATTAAGTAATTAAAGATTAATTAATTTGTAATTAGAAATTATTTAATCAAGTAATTAGAGGTTGATTAATGGTAATTAAGAAATACTTAATTAAAGTTTATTAATTAATAATTAAGTTTTATTAATTAATAATTAAGATATAATTAATCTATAATTAAATATTAATTAAGGGTTAATTTATTGTTAATTAAGGATTGATTAACTGGTAATTAAGAAGTACTTAATTTGTAATTAAGTTGTATTAATTGATAATTAAGGTTTATTATATAATAGTTAAAGAATAATTAATTAAAGATTAATCAATTTGTTTATAAGGATAATTATGGGATGAATTATCCAATTGTAATGTGATTAATTTAAGTTAATTAATTTGTTAATTAATTAAAGATAAACTCTTGATGATTGATTAAGTATGAATACTTAATGAGATTAATAAGTATAATTACTTAGTGAAGTAATTAATGTATAACTACTGGATGTAAATAATTAAAAGAAAATTACTTAATGGGAAGTAATTAAAGGGTAATTACTTAGTATAAGTAATTAAGGATTAATTACTTGGTGTAATTAATCAAAGAATTAATATAATTAATTAAGGAGTTAATTAATTAAGTAATTACAATATGGTAATTACTGTTTATGATTAATTGAGATTAATTAATGGATGTAATTAATTAATGTAATTAATTTAGGATCAATGTAATTAATTATAATTAATTAATTAATGTGTGTAATTAATTAAGGATCATTAATTAATATTAATTAATGACATTAATTGAAGGTTAATTACTGTAGTTGTTAAGGATAATTAATTTGTTAAATTAATTGAGGGATAATTAATTTATATAATTAAGGAATAATTAATCAAGGTGATTAATTAAGGTGGATATTTAAAGGATGTTAATTAATTAAGAGGTTTGTAATTAATTAATTTTTGAATATGCAAAATTGGTGATTAATTATTAAGTAATTGATTTAATTTAAGTTAATTAAATTAATTATAATAGGGATTGATAATTGTTGCTTATGGATGACTGTTGGGTAGAATATCCGAATTGTTGATATCTATTGGATGATATTTTGTGATATTCTATAATGTGATATTGGATATATCATTGATAAATGTGTGATATTTATCTGTGTTAATGCTGTGTGAATTCAAGTATTGAATTGAATTGTTTAAGATTTTAAACAACATGGCCTTTAAGATACGTTTGGATTTCGATGAGACCGGGACCGGGTATCAAATTTGATTATCCGAAAACCACATCGATCCAAGTTAAATGTAAGGTCGTGACATCTCAAAGTGGAGAGATGGAGTTTTAAAGTGCAAGGGTTATTGTCGTTAACTCTGAGGGTGATTCAAAAATGAGTGTAACGAGATAATGCCTTCGGTTTCGTTCGAACCTGGAACGAACTTATATGGATTGAATGCTTTTAGAGCATCTTCAGGTGGACGATGAGCATTCTAAAATAGATATGTTCTATAAAGGTAATCGTAGCCTCAAGCCTCATCAATCGAGAATGGCTAAAACAGGGGAGGTGCAACAAGGCTAAGTGGGTAGCACCCAAGTAGGACGAGATTTCCCCCTATCTAGAGGTCCCTTTTATTCGGCTGTGTGGGCAGTTGTTGAGCTCCAACTTCCGGGGTTGTCTTGTTCGGGACTGTCCAGTATGGGATTGTTCCGGCCTTGTGTTGCAGGGGATTGGGAGTAATCTTCGGTATGTTGATTTAGGCCACGTACTGTGACGGACGGTAACCCTGCAGCCCTACCATTGTATGGAAATCCAATCTCCAATAAGTGCCTTCGGATTTGATTGTAAACCTATGTATGCTGGAATTTAATAAATGTAACAATTTCGGCTATGTGAGTATTTATTTGAAAACCCTAGACCCTATTATAATATCATAGAATTTCCTATCAAAGTTTTGGTTAGCGTAAGGTAAAAACTTACCCATGTTTATGTGTGGGGAGTCTTACATGATACATTTTCTTTCAAAAGGTTTTTAAAGTTAAACAACTTTAACCCGTTTACTCACACCAGACCCATGCCTGACCCGGAGTTTATTTTTTGTTTTTATTAAACTCTTGGGTACTCAAATTTTTATGATTAGCCAAGGGGTTCAGGTTATCTTTAACAAATTCTGGAGGAGATATGGAGCAAGAGGCTTCAGTATTGTAGATATATAGTAGTTCCGTTGTGTTAATCTCTAGGTTGATATCTGTATTGTATATTGATTTGTAACTAGACAGGTGTTTATAACTGTCTAGTATGTATTATATAAGCTGTGTAACCTGATGTATATGATACTATGTAATATTTATGTGATTAATATAATTTATTCGTTCCGCTGTTGAGATTCTGATGTTGTTTCTTTCTTTCTTTCTTCTCTATCTTTTCTCTTTTCTATTCCTTTCTTTCTTAATAGTGAGGCGTCTTTATTTGGAGAGAAAGGCGGGTCGTTTCACAAATTATGAAACTTAATTCACAAGATGTTCATTTCAATGTTTTCCCTATTTCTATTTACCAACCCCAAATCTTAAAAAAGGGAAGCTATCTAAACAAACTAACAATATTCAAAGCTCAACTGGGCAAGCATGACCAACAAAAACCTAATTGGTAATAACAGAATATTATTATCTATTAACAAATAACACCTCAACTTACTATACCATACTATAGCATACTATTTTGAAAATCATTCTTTTATATATATAAAATAGACTTCTAGGTAAAATTATTTCATTTTCCCAATTTCAAAACAATACTATGTCAGTTTGCCTTGTTCAATTATTTAGGAACTCCTATCGACCCTATGGCATCCCACTCTCGACTAGAGTTCTTAAGCCACTCAACAGATAAATCAGTACAATATAAAACATTTTGTAATCACTAAAAGTTACACATTCTTATATATAATACAATCATACTCATTCTAATGTCTCATTTACCCGGTCTTAAATGAGTTTACCACACCAGGGCTATGGTTCTCACTTAACCTTGCGCTCTGATACTAAATGTGACCAACCTAGTTTTTCAACCCTCAAAAGTAGACGCTAATACGTCCACTGTATTACACGCCGAGCACTCAAGTGTTGGAAAGACCGATCATTAAGGGAAAGAAAGAAGATAGAATATAAGAAGAAACTAGACAATCATAGAATCCTGCAATGTAACGGAATAACATATATCAATCAACATAATTCTTTATGAGGTCATTTTCAAAATGATACATTGGAGTCATACTAATACAAATTCTACCCTAAAACAGTTATAATAGTCTGTCCTAACCTAATTGATACAATATACATATAAATAGTGGAAACAATATAATAACTAGTTATCGATGAAGCCTCTTGCTCCAAGCTCCTCTAAGATGCATCCGAGGAAAACCTAAACTACACGGCTGCCATAAAAATTTAAGCACCTAAGATTTTAAGGGAAAGTAAATAAATCTTCGGATTAGACATAGGTCTGGTGTGAGTAATCTCAAACAACCATAAAACCCATTTGAAATCAAAGGTACCTCGTAAGACCACGCCACACATAAATAGGGATGGGTTTTTACCTTACGATAACCAAAACACTTTTATAGAAATCCTATTAATATTATAGTAATGTTTGAACATAGCTGAAATGCTTGCATCTCACGTTTCAGCATTGTTGGGTACATCTAAAACTGTAAAGGCATGTACTGGAGAATGGATTCCATACTATAACAAGGTAAAGGACTATCTTCCGATGGTACGTATCTAGATATAATGAACTAGGGTCTGACTAGAACAACTTGTACTCCTTCCACACAGGACTGGCCTACCACTTGACTAGTAGAACCGAATATGATCACCCTACTTTAGGCCGCGAAGCATACATGAGTAGATAGTAATCGATCTTGATTTGGGATGAACATACCCTGATGGGAGTGATCCACATGGCCCTGCTGCATGCCCAATTTTTGTCATTTCTCAGTTGATGATACTTGAGGCTACGTTTTACCTTTATTTAGCACTTCCTACTTGGAATGCTACACCGCCCTTCAGGCATCAATACAATGCGAGCATTCATTCGTACAAGTTCATTCTGGGACTGAACGAAATTGAAGGCACCACCACCACTACATCTATTTTGGAATCACCCTTGGGATCTCTTTGAAATAACTTTCGATAATTTTTGGTAAACTCAACCCTGATTCTTTAGGAAATAAATGGGCAAGATAAGAGCAAAGACCACCTTATAAACGTTAGTAGATGAATTTCCATATCATTTATCCTAAAAGAACAAAACGAGATTTATATGCACAAAACAGTATCATTAGGATGACTGTGCCATATAGCTCATATGTTTCTCGTAGATATTTCCAAAATTGTGTTTTGATCTGGGTTTGACAGTCAGTTATTTAACTATCAAATAAAAAAACATTCAAACATGGATTTAATTTCATATGGGATCCACTAAGCCTTTATTAATTAATCTTATGTTAATAAAATCACTTTATAAACTTGATCAAAAGATCTTTACACAACACTATTTCCAAAACCCTTACTTCCCCTTTTTACTTGGAAAATATTTATACTTATCTTAGGAGTATAAGTATATTATCAAAACATTTGAAAATTCCTCCTTTCAGATTTATTTTTGAAAACATTACTTTCTATAAACCGATCCACTTATCCTTTATAAAAGTTCCCTTTTAAAAAATCACTTCATATTTCAAATAACTTATAAATTTCTAAAGTCGATTTATAAATCACTTTTATAAGTCTACAAGTCAATTTACAAAACCTCTAAAATCATTTATATAACCTTTCCCCATTTGAAACTCCTTTGATAAGTCGTCTTCAAAAATCCTTTACAAAATATCTTTTGCAACTCATCTTTTTCACTTTAAATAAACTGTTTTACTTAGTAAAACCCATTTTTATAAACAAGTAATTATTTATAAATACCTTTATAAAATAATAATATAACTTGAAAATCGGTTATAAACTTTAAACCCAAATTGACTAGAGAATTAAAGTTAATTCAAAAACCATACTTTATAATTTCAAAGAGAACTTAGCAATCCAATGGTAGTAATTTAAGTTACCATTTAACATTAATATCACATCCAAGTCACTTAACCATTTATTTACACAAGTCAACATATATGTAAATGCAATTCATATCCCAATCAGAAAATAACATATCAATACAACACAACCAACATATAATGTCCAAGTAACATCAGGATGGTGATTCGTTTTGTTAAATAGATGTCTAAATAAATCAATCAATTTATAGAACAACGGGAATTTATTCTACGAAACATATGCCCACACAATAAACAATTACAATTTAGCAGAATGGGGATTTATTTTCCTATCAGATGTCTAAACAATCAAACCATCGACTTATAGTGAAACAAGGATTTATTCTTCTAATACATGCCCAAACAATCAAACCATTTACATAATCATTCATAATTGTTTGTCTACTTGATGATATTGACATTTGAATCCCTTATGTTCAAAACCATTTTTGGAAACGAAGTATTTTTAAATTAATTTGATTATAGAAACAAAGAATTTAAAACTTAAAACTCCCTTTTAAAATGATTAATTACAAGTTAAATTCTTTATTAAATCATAATAGTCTTTATTAAATTTGAAATTAATTTAGTTATAACTTATTAAATAATTAAACCTTTAACAAATAATTTATTTATAATTTAAACCCTTAATTAATCCTTTATAAATTAATAAATAATAATTTAAAACATTTATCAATAATTAGCTATTAATTAATCTCAATTAATTAATTAAATAATCTTTTAAGTAAAACTTAAATAATAATTTTAAATTGAAACCTTAATTAATTTATCATTAAAAATAGTTAAACACTTGATTAATTAAATAAATAAATAATTGACCTTATATTTGATTAATAATTAACTAAAAGCAAACCATATGCTTAACTCATGATTAATTAAAAATTAATATTTCCGAATTAAAATTAATTAAAATCCATCTTAAGTCTAAAAGATAATTAATTAATAATTAACCTTTACTTAGTTATAATTAACAACCTTGTTTAACACTTAATTAATTATTAATTATCAAAACTGATTAATTTAAATTAATTATTAAATTCTTAATTAACTTTCCTTAATTATCATTATTAGGTATTTAAAACATTTCAAAATAATTTAAAATATAAAAACTTTACTTTTGAAAAGACTCTTTATCGAACTGCATCCGTAGCGACTATTGCTATGGATACCACGACTTCCAAACTTCACTAACATCTTAAATAGTCTTTTAAAACACAAACTTTTTAACTTTAAATTACATTATGAACTTAATGTAAAGTTTTGGAAGCAAAAAAAAAGGTTAGAAATTCTAGAACTTTTTTTTAAAACAAAGTAAATAATCAAATTAAAAAACTCAAAGGATCGCTACGTCGAACCCAAACACCTTACAAGTGCTAACCTTACTCACTAACTTTTCCATTTACTAATTTTACATATTAACTTTCTATATCACTTCCGATCACAAGCCAAAGATCGAAACTTGAAAACCAGAAAACATCACTCTAACATTCGATTCATAAATCTACGCTAAACCATAAACTAGCAACATATGTTCATCCAAACTATATGATAATTCAACCATCCAAACAATATATTCCAAAACCAAATATGCAACATAATAAAGGTTGAATATTTCCATAAAAAGTTATAAATATACTCACCAAAATTGTCACGGCCCGCCATTTCATACCATTCAAATCGACAATAATCCACACATGTCAGACTTGAATGATGCAAAATAACAGATTGTAAATAAATTTGGAGCAAATGAAATCAAATACACAGAATCACAGACACTGAACAATTAGAATAACTCGCAGCGGAATATAAAATAACATAGTAGTTCATGAAGCTACTATAACAGAGTCTCAAACCAAATACACAATAGAGTCTGAAAACAACATAATAGGAATCCCAAATACATAGAAGTTCACTAATACATGAGATAAACTAGAACAGCTGAAAAGAAATAGATGTAAATGTAGATAAGCAGAAACTCCAGCAAAGACCAGCTTCAGAAAGAGAATCCAAAGCTGTGAATCCTCAGGCTGACCCGAGCGTAAAGCAAAACACAAAACACTCGAGTCAGGACAATATATACTTATATAATGTAAACCAACTCAAGTGAACTGTAATAAAGAACAAGTAACTTAAAGGATGCCTGGGACCGCCCATCCTCTAATGATCCGTCAAACTATTTACTATATAGTAATATTGCGCTATTAGAATAATGTCTATAGTAAAATAAACATACTTTTAAATAGCATTTCGGGCTACCCATATCACCCTTCACACATAATAGTCCCAATAGTCCATCCAATATCATGACATCTCCAGATCAGGAAACTATCAGAGGATACCACATAGGCTACGAGAGAAAAACAAACTCGTAGTAAAGGCTCGGTATGGTAGGTGACACGACACACAAGGTAATAGCAGGGTAGATATACCAATTACGCACACGGGCTGGTGGTAACACAACAGCCACATACGCCCACCCCGACCAACACTCCAAAATCAAGGGGTGCACCCAATCAATCACAACAGTAATAGAATGGTATCGAAGAAGTGTGTCTAGCCAGAGGTGCTACCTCCTTTAGCCCGAGATCACTCCTGTTTTAGCCACCTTAAGCTAACTCACGGGAGTTAGGTCCACGTAATGTACCTTAGGAACGTCGTCACCATCCTACTTCATTCTGGAATCTCCAACGCGTACACAGTTGTTAAAGTGGTTTTCGGTATCGACAGAGAGTATGTCCATATCTGATCCCGGTCTCTTTATAACCAATCGTTATTATAACCCGTAGTTATAATTTAAAAATGGTATTTATTTCAAAAATCAAATATCATTTAGCAATTTAATATCCTTTCAAATCAATTTTAAAATATCAAACTCATCATTTCATTTCAAAACCATATTCATTTTATTCAATTTAAAATACCATTATAACACACATTTTAAAATAGTTTATATTTCAAATCGAATTACTTCATTTAAATCATTAAAATGAAGTCATTACATTTAATAATTAAATTATTAAATTTGCAACATTTATAAACTTTAAAAGTGCATTCATTCACTTAATTTTATCAAAACGGTGAAAATTCACTTTTCGCAGCATTTAGAAAACGCTACGGAAAGTTACATTCAAAACGGTTCAATTAAACGAAAGACAGCATTTAAAATGCTGTAATAGGTTTACATTAGTTTAAAGAAAACTTAGTTAAATTCAAAAATTATAGAACTTACAAAAATTCTATAATAGCCTTTAATTAAATTTAGCCATTTGGTTCATTATTATCAACTACAGCATTTACAAATGATGTATTATCATTTACATTAGAATTAATAGCATTTCAGAAAAGCTGTTAATTAACTTCAAATATTCAGTATAATTTCACAAACAATTATATTTTTATTTAAATCATTTTTAACTTATAAAATCATATAATTTCACTTTTATAATCATCATTTAATTTTCCGTAAATTCATAATTTTATAAAGTTAAATTTCCATTCAAAAATCAAGATTTAATAATAATTCACTTATTAAATTCCAATATTCAATTTTAAATTCATTAAATTAAATATTAACTTACCACTTAAGTTTAAATTTTCAAATATAACTGAATTTTATTTTCATTTACATAACTTAAAATTCACTTTTTAAGCCAAATTCACAAATTTCCAATTTTAGTTATATTTCAAAATTTCAACCTAAATATTCATTCATTTCACATTTTAACTTTATTCAAAAATCATTAATATATTATAAAATCATTCTAAATTCATTTAAATTCAAAATATCATAAATTTATCATATTTTCATATTTAATTTAAATTCCAATTATCGCCAAATTAAAATTTCCAAAATAACTTATATTTCAAATTTTCTAACTTTTCCATAATTTATTTCACTTATGAATTTTCAGAAAATCAATAATACTTTACAAAAATCATTTTGAATTAAGTTTAAATCAAAATATTATAATATTTACATTTCAAAATATTTTAAAATTTTTAGAAAAACATATTTTAACTACGGGTCTATATATGATTTTCTACACTAGGAAAAGTGATACGGGTACTATATCATTTCAACCCGTAATTTACAAAGAAAACCCAGGTTTTATCATTTCAAACCCACATTACTAAGTAAATGAAATAATTTGAAAATCGCTCAAGCTCGTCATTTTAGCCCATAACGATTCCCCTATTCTAAAGTCCGTTCGGGTATGTATCATTTCAACCCATAGTGATTCTAATATAAAGGGAACTTGCAGTGTGATAAACTGATATAAATAACAGAACAGCATAATACAACAGTAACATATGATATAACAGTTGTTTAAGCATGGGTGAACGTCATATAATCATAGCATAGCAGATGTAATATGGTGATGCATTTTACAGATTCAAAAGTGGTCAATTTACTAGTTATATAGGTACAAATTGTTTGGTGAGAATAACTCGCCGGTTTAAGCTGGAGATGAAAAGTACGAGTACACAACTGAGATCCACACAAGCACGATAGCATGACAAAGATTCGAGTGAGAGAGCCAAAGGTCAATTTCCTTGAATACAAATCAAACAAAACAATATAACTATTATAAGCTTTCAAACCAAAATACGATTAAACTATGCTAGAATTAACTGCGTAAAACAAAGCTGAAATGCTTTACACTTGCTTCCAACATTGTTTAGGCTCGGCCATAAGGTGGAATACATGGCTAAGACAAGGTTTTGATCAGGTTGTGGGTTGATGTGGGTTGGCCTAGAAAGGTTTGAAGATGGTGCAAAGGTGAGCATGTGAAACAACACAAAGCAAGAAACATCACATGGTTTCAAGGCAATATAAGGTCATGGCCAAGGCACAGGGGAACGACCATCTCTGGTGGGGTCAAGGGGTTGACAAGACAGAGGGGTCAGGTGAGGCTGGAGGTGGTGGAGGTGGAGTAGGTGGCGGCTAAGTGGTGTTGAAGGTGGTGGAAGTGGAGATGTGCTCGGCTAAGTCATTCAAGAGAAGTTTGGAGCATTTGGTGAAGGATCTACCACCAAGGGTGGTGCACGGCCTGGTTGGGGTTGTAGAGGAGGTGGTGGAGATGGGTTCCTGGCAGTGGTAGAGGCAGCAAGGCTGAAGGAGGAGCATGGTCGATCCTAAAAGGAAGAAGAGCAAGAGCAAAAATCAAATAAACAAGCATAAAAACAATGGAAAAAGGAATAAAGTTTACCAATTTTTTTCGCTTTCTTTGGCCGATTTTTTTTCTTTAGAAATGAGATGAGAAATGTTTTACGTGAATGAGAAATGAGGTAGGTCGGCTGAAGGAATGAAGTGATATGGCCAATTGAATGAAAAGTAATGTTAAAATGTGAAAAGGTGTAAATACAAAGAGGCATTAAGAAATAAAAAGTCACAAAACCTTTCACATTTCTCATATTCTTTTTATAAATTTAAATAACTAAAGATACTTATAAATTCAGTTAAAATTAGAAGATATAACAAATAAACAAAATATAAATAGATAAATATTAATTATATATGATTAGAATAAGAAAATAGCATAGAAAATGAAAACTAGTCTAGAAAATTTGAAAATAAATGGAATAAACTTTGAAAAAATTTTATGGACTTGGAAAATATTTATAAATAAAGATAAGAATATAAAATAAAATGCATTCACAAAAATAAATAAATAAATTTTAACTAAATATAATTTAAATGAAGAAATAAGCAGAAAATAGAAACTAGCCTTTAAAAATAGGAAATAAATGCAATAAATTTTGGAAAATTCTATTATCACTTTTAAAATATATAGAAATGAAATATCACAAATAAAACGAATTAAAAATAATTTCAAAATGAAATAAAGTCAAATTTAAATTTATATTCAAAAATCTAGGTTGTTACACTCTCCCCCACTCAAATCTTGTCGTCCTCGAAAAGAACGGGCAAGGAAAATAAAGAGAAACAAGATAGAAAAACAAAATAGTACCTGAAACAAATAATTACGGATTCGAAGCACGAATCTCCCCTCCGTTTCCCAGGTACAATCTCGATCGTCAGTACTCCATTGTACTTTGACCAGATTAACAGATTTCCTTCTGAGCTGCTTCGTACCTCTGTCGACAATACGAAGTGGCTTCCTCTAAATAGTCAGATTAGGCTCAATATCCAAACTATCAAGAAAAGAAGATTGGACAATAAGAGATGGATCATGAAGATGACGACGAAGATGCGATACATGGAATACATCATGCACCCCAAAAAGCTTCTCGGGCAAATCCAGACGATAAGCCAAGGAACCAACTCTTTCCACAATGCGGAAAGGACCAATGAACCTAGGAGAAAGCTTCCCTCTACGACCAAAAAAAATGACATTCCTCAAGGGAGAAACCTTAAGGAACACTCGATTACCAACAGCAAATTCCAAATTCCGCCTACGCCTATCAGCATACTTCTTCTGCCTATCCTGGGCGGCTCTCAACCTCTTCTTAATCTCCTAAACTTTCTTAGAAGCTTCCAAAATCACATCAGGACCAAGAACCAAACGATTACCGGATTCAATCCAGCAAGATGAGGATCTACAAGGTCGTCCGTATAGAGCAGCAAACAGAGACATTTTGAGACTGGCCTAAATGCAAATATGGAATGAGATAGATAAAAAGATTAAGAATAGATTGAAAAATAGAAGATAAGATTATACCTGATAGCTATTATTGTAGGTAAATTCGGCAAGATGGAGATAATCTTCCCAAGATCCTCCATAATCAAGCACACAAGCACAAAGAAGATCCTCGAGAACCTGATTCACTTTCCGTTTGACCGTCGGTCTGTGGATGGTAAGCAGTGATCAGATTCAAACGAGTACCCAGAGATTCCTGAAAAGCCTTCCAAAACTGACTGGTGAAGATAGGGTCACGATCACAAACAATACCGAGAGGAACACCATGGAGATGAACGATCTCTCTCATGTAGATCTCAGATAAGCTAGAAGCAGAACGATTAGACTTGACCGGAATAAAATGAGTGGACTTGGTCAGTCTATCAACAATAACCCAGATACTCTCATTACCCCTCCGAGTCCTTGGTAAACCATCGATGAAATCCATGGAAACTTGTTCCCACTTCCAATTGGGAATCTCAAAGGGCTGCAACAAACCAGGGGTCTTCTGGTGATCGGCTTTGACTTACTCACAAGTCGCACATCGACTAACAAAGATAGAGATATCCCTCTTCATCCCCTCCCACCAATAAAACTTCTTCATATGCTGATACATCTTCGACACACCAGGATGAATAGAAAGCCTAGATCAGTGATTCTCCTGAAGCAACTCCTGCCTCAAACCATCAACATTCGGGACATAAATCCTGCCATTAATCCTCAAAATCCCTCTATCATCAATCTGAGCTCCACTACTACCGCTATTACCACCAACTCTGCAACGAACACTCTCCTTCATCAATCTAAGCATCTCATCCTCATCCTGCTTAGCCATAATACGATCCAGAAGAGGAGAAGAAGAAACAACAAGCTGACACAACAAAGCCTTCTTCCGACTCAAAGCATCGGCCACAACATTAGCTTTACTGGGAGTATAGCTAATATCAAGGTCGTAAGAAGCCAGAAACTCAAGCCAACGAACTTGCCTCTGATTCAAATCCTTCTGGGAGAAGATATATCTCAGAGACTGATGATCGGTGAAAAGCTCAAACTTGGTTCCAAGAAGATGATGTCTCCAAAGCTTCAAAGCAAAGACAACAGCAAGCAACTCTAAATCATGAGCAACATAATTTGCCTCATGGGTTTTCAACTAACTACTGGCATAGGCAATGACCCTGCCATCCTACATGAGAACAGCACCCAAACCCTTACGACTAACATCAGTATATACTGTAAATCCCTCACTTCCGTTCGGAACAGTAAGAACCGGTGCGGAAGTTAGCTTGCTCTTCAACTTATTGAATGCAGCCTTACACTGATCACTCCAGACAAATTTGGTAGTCTTACGAGTCAAAGCTGTGGGAGGTGCAGCAATCCGAGCAAAATTCTCAATGAATCTTCGGTAGTAACCGACAAGGTCCAGAAAACTACGAATATCAGATGGAGTCTTTAGAGTTTCCCAATCCTAAAACAGAATAGGGAGAACATAAGAACAACCGAAAAGATAGAATTATTAAAATGATAAAGAAAAAAGAGAAAAAAAGAAAGACTTACATCGATCGCAACGATCTTGACTGGATCAACAGATTCTCCATTACTAGAAACAATATGCCCGAGATATCGGATTTCATCCTTCTAGAAATGGAATTTAGAAAATTTAGCCTTCAACTGATGATTTCTGAGAGTCTCAAGAACATATTTCAAATGCGACTTATGCTCATCCTTAGTCTTAGAAAAGACAAGGATATCATCAACAAAGACTAGCACAAATTTATTAAGCACAACACGAAAAACACGATTCATCAAATCAACAAAGAAAGCAGGAGCATTAGTTAAACCGAAAGGCATGACTAACCATTCATAAAAACCAATCTCGGTGCGGACAGCAGTCTTGGGAATGCTATCCTCGGCAACCCTGAGCTGATGAAAACCAGTGGCAAGATCAAGCGAGAGAAAACCGTGGCACCATAAAGCTGATCAAACATGTCATTGATACGAGGCATTAGATATATGTTTTTCATAGTGAGCTTGTTCAGCTCCCTATAATCAACACACATCCTAAGAGAACCATCAGACTTGGTGACAAAAACCATCGCGACTCCCCATTCAGAAAAACTAGGCCTAATCGGACCTTTGGAAGACAAGTCCTTAATTTGCTTTCCCAACTCAACCTTCTCGCGGGGTGCCATTCTTCTAGGAGGAAGAACAACAGGTCGAGCACCAGGCATAAGATCAATCCAAAAATCAATTTCCCGCATCGGAGGAAACGAAGTGACTTCACCAAATACATCGGGATATAATCTAACCACAGGAGTTGAATCAAGATCACTGGGAGAATAATCCAGAGAATAAATAAAGTTGCTAGCAAAATCCTGAGGCAAGCGGCAAAGAATAATCAAGGAATTCCCTTGACCATCAACAAGACGAACAGTCCAAGCTTTACAAGGGATATGTGCCTCATGATGCACTAACCAATCCTGACCAAGCAGTAAATCAAAAGCATCGAAGCCCAAAACATAAAAATCACCACAAAAGCGATGATCAGAATGGAGAAATTTCACTTCTCAACAAATCCGATTAAGGTTAGCAGGACCCCCAATAGGATTTGAAACACATAATGGAACAGAAGCATACTCAGGAGATAGGAGATGCTCAAACTTATCACATAAAGCAACAGAAATAAAACTGTGTGAAGCACCAGTATTAAACAACACATGAACATGATGATGGAATAAAGTAAATGAACCCTGGAGAGTACCTTGGTCATCACTAGGAGCAGGAGCAGAGAAGGTGGAGGAATTGGAGATGATGCAGAAGTGACAGAAAATATACCAGAAGGCGTACCCCTCTGTTGGGTAGGGCAGTCCTTCTTAAAATGACTAGGCTGGAGACAGATATGGCAAAGATCACGCCTAGCCAACTAAGCAGGTGGAGGAATAGCAACACCAGATGGAGTAGGACAGCTATTGGCATAGTGCCACTTCTGATCACACCTAAAGCAAGTGATGGAGGAGAGATCAACTGGTTGCCTCTGAGCAGGAGCAGATGATGAAGATCTCAAACCAGAACGCTTCTGCCAATTCTTCTTCTGCTGCTGAAATTAGGCTTACGCTTCTTGGAATTAGCAGAAGAAGACTGAGCACCAGAAACATCAGGACCTTTAGATGTGGGGTTCTCATAGCGAATAGCCATATCCATAAGCTGGATGAAAGAGCCATGAACATGAGAAGTGAGGCGACTATAATACTCTGGACGAGCACCAGCAATGAATTTCTCATTCTTCTTGAGAGGAGTATCAATAAGGCTAGGACCGAACTTGGAAAGTTCGTCGAACTTCCTCTCATACTCAGCAAAAGACATGCTACCCTGCTTAAGACCCATAAACTCACGATAAAGCTGAGATTTCCCAGCTTCTGGCATCCATTTTGCCACAAAATCCTCCCTGAAAAAGAGATATAGAAAACAACTTAAGATAGATTCAAAAGAAAAAGGGAAAATAGGAAGAAAATTCAGGATAACACAAAGAATACCTAAACTACTCCCAAGTAATATCATCTTCGACGGTGTTAGCCGTAACAGACTCACACCAATCTAAAGCAGAATCACGCAACTGCCAAGCTGCTAACTGAAGCTTTTGGACATCAGTAATATCAAGACCAGCAAATATCCTCTCAAGACTCCGCAATCACTACTGAGCCTCAATGATGCTCTCTGAACCAGTGAATGGGGACCACTAAGTTGAGAGAATTCCTTACAAAGAACATTGAACCTGACTGGAGCAATAGGTTGAGGAGTTGGGGCAAATACCACGACCCCTACCTTTGGCGTTTCCTTGATTCATCCTAAAAAATCAAGAAAGAATTTAGGACAAGATAAAGAAAAGCCAAATATAATTTAAGATAAGACAAGATAATTCAGTTGGATGAATATCCTAAAGGAAGAAAAATCTAACAAGGTAGATACGAAAGAAAGGAAGTTAGAAAACATTTGAAAATCCTTTAAAACAAGAAAATTTTATATATCAAAATAATCTTTGAAAATACTTTGAAAACATTTTGAAAATCTTTTTATACTTTGAACATACGTCTCTCACAAAGATATGATTCTGAGATTGATTTCACTCATTGTAGGGTAGAAATACCCTATCCCTAATGAGTTTTTGCTCCGTAGAGGCAATGGTTTGCCAAAAAAACCAAAGCTCTGATACCAACTATCACGACCTGCCATTTCGTACCATTCAAATCAACAATAATCCACACATGTCAGACTTGAATGATGCAAAATAATAGATTGTAAATAAATTTGGAGCAAATGAAATCAAATACATAGAATCACAGACACAGAACAATCAGAATAACTCGCAGCGGAATATAAAATAACATAGTAGTTCCTGAAGCTACTATAACAGAGTCTCAAACCAAATACATAATACAGTCTGAAAACAACATAATAGAAATCCCAAATACATAGAAGTTCACTAATACATGAGATAAACTAGAACAGCTGATACAGAAATAGATATATATGTAGATAAGCAGAAACTCCAGCAAAGACCAGCTCCAAAAAGAGAATCCAAAGCTGTGAATACTCAAACTGACCCGAGCGAAACGAAAAACACAAAACACTTGAGTCAGGACAATATATACTTATATAATGTAAACCAACTCAAGTGAACTGTAATAAAGAACAATTAACTTAAAGGATGCCTGGGACCGCCCATCCTCAAATGATCCGTCAAACTATTTACTATATAGTAATATTGCGCTATTATAATAATGTCTATAGTAAAATAAACATACTTTTAAATAGCATTCCGGGCTACCCATATCACCCTTCACACATAATAGTACCAGTAGTCCATCCAATATCATGACGTCTCTAGATCGGGAAATTATCAGAGGATACCACACGGGCTACGGGAGAAAAATAAACTCGTAGTAAAGGCTCGGCATGGTAGTGACACGGCACACAAGGCAATGCCAGGGTAGATATACCAATTATGCACATGGGCTGGTGGTAACGCAGCAGCCACATACGCCCACCCCGAAGAACACTCCATAATCAAGGGGTGCATCCAATCAATCATAATAGTAATAGAATGGTATCGAAGAAGTGTGTCCAGCCAAAGGTGCTACCTCCTTTGGCCCGAGATCGCTCCTGTTTTAGCCACCTTAAGCTAACTCATGAGAGTTAGGTCCATGTAATGTACCTTAGGAACGTCGTCACCATCCTACTTCATTTTGGAATCTCCATCGCGTACACAGTTGTTAAAGTGGTTTTCGGTATCGACAGAGAGTATGTCCATATCCGATCCCGGTCTCTTTAACAACCAATCATTATTATAACCCGTACTTATAATTTAAAAATGGTATTTATTTCAAAAATCAAATGTCATTTAGCAATTTAATATCCTTTCAAATCCATTTTAAAATATCAAACTTATCATTTCATTTCAAAACCATATTCATTTTATTCAATTTAAAATACCATTACAATACACATTTCAAAATAGTTTATATTTCAAATCGAATTACTTCATTTAAATCATTAAAATGAAGTCATTACATTTAATAATTAAATTATAAAATTTAAAACATTTATAAACTTTCAAAGTTCATTCATTCACTTAATTTTATCAAAATAGTGAAAATTCACTTTTCGCACCATTTAGAAAACGCTACGGAAAGTTACATTCAAAACAGTTCAATTTAACAAAAGACGACATTTAAAATGCTGTAATAGGTTTACATTAGTTTAAAGAAAACTTGGTTAAATTCAAAAATTATAGCACTTACAAAAATGCTGTAATAGCCTTTAATTAAATTTAGCCACTTGTTCATTATTATCAACTATAACATTTACAAATGTTGTATTATCATTTACATTAGAGTTAATAGCATTTCAGAAATGCAGTTAATTAACTTCAAATATTCAGTATAATTTCACAAACAATTATATTTTTATTTAAATCATTTTAACTAATAAAATCATATAATTTCACTTTTATAATCATCATTTAATTTTCCTTAAATTCATGATTTTATAAAGTTAAATTTCCATTCAAAAATCAAGATTTTATAATAATTCACTTATTAAATTCCAACATTCAATTTTAAATTCATTAAATTAAATTTTAACTTACCACTTAAGTTTAAATTTTAAAATATAACCGAATTTCATTTTTATTTACATAACTTAAAATTCACTTTTTAAGCTAAATTCACAAATTTCCCATTTTAGTTGTATTTCAAAATTTCAACTAAATATTCATTTATTTCACATTTTAACTTTATTCAAAAATCATTAATATATTATAAAATCATTCTAAATTCATTTAAATTCAAAATAATATATATTTATCATATTTTCATATTTTCATATTTAATTTAAATTCCAATTATCACCAAATTAAAATTTCCAAAATAACTTATATTTCAAATTTTCTAACTTTTCCATAATTTATTTCAGTTATAAATTTTCAAAAAATCAATAATACTTTACAAAAATAATTTTTAATTAAGTTTAAATCAAAATATTATAATATTTACATTTCTAAAATATTTTAAAATTTTTAGAAAAACATATTTTAACTACGGGTCTATATATGATTTTCTACACTAGGAAAAGTGATACGGGTAATATATCATTTCAACCCGTAATTTACAAAGAAAACACATGTTTTATCATTTCAAACCCGCAGTCCCAAGTAAATGAAATAATTTGAAAATCGCTCAGGCTTATCATTTCAGCCCATAACGATTTCCCCTATTCTAAAGAACGTTCGGGTATGTATCATTTCAACCCATAATGATTCTAATCTAAAGGGAACTTGCAGTGTGATAAACT
This sequence comes from Allium cepa, assembly GCA_030765085.1. Lineage (NCBI taxonomy): Eukaryota > Viridiplantae > Streptophyta > Magnoliopsida > Asparagales > Amaryllidaceae > Allium > Allium cepa. The sequence continues at coordinate 244,848,783 of CM060944.1, forward strand.
GATATAAATAAAAGAACAACATAATACAATAGTAAAATATGATATAACAGGTGTTTAAGCATGGGTGAACATCATATAATCATAGCATAGCAGATGTAATATGGTGACGCATTTTACAGATTCAAAAGTGGTCAATTTACTAGTTATACATGTGCAAATTGTCTGGTGAGAATAACTCACTGGTTTAAGCTGGAGATGACAACAATGAATATACAACTGAGATCCACACAAGCACGATAGCACGACAAAGATTCGAATGAGAGAGCCAAATGTCAATTTCCTTGAATACAAATCAAACAAATCAATATAACAATTATAAGCTTTCGAACCAAAATACGATTAAACTATGCTAGAATTAACTGCGTAAAACAAAGCTGAAATGCTTTACACTTGCTTCCAACATTCTTTAGGCTCGGCCATAAGGTGGAATACATGGCTAAGACAAGATTTTGATCTGGTTGTGGGTTGATGTGGGTCGGCCTAGATAGGTTTGAAGATGGTGCAAAGGTGAGCATGTGAAACAACACAAAGCAAGAAACATCACATGGTTTCAAGGCAATATAAGGTCATGGCCAAGGCACAGGGGAACGACCATCTCTGGTGGGGTCAAGGGGTTGACAAGGCAGAGGGGTTAGGTGAGGCTGGAGGTGGTGGAGGTGGAGTAGGTAGCGGCTAAGTGGTGTTGAAGGTGGTGGAAGTGGAGATGTGCTCGGCTAAGTCATAAAAGAGGAGTTTGGAGCATTTGGTGAAGGATCTACCACCAAGGGTAGTGCACGGCCTGGTTGAGGTTGTAGAGGAGGTGGTGGAGATGGGTTCCAGGTAGTGGTGGAGGCGTCAAGGCTGAAGGAGGAGCATGGCCGATCCTAAAAGGAAGAAGAGCAAGAGCAAAAATCAAATAAACTAGATAAAAACAATGGAAAAAGGAATAAAGTTTACCAATTTTTTCACAAGCAATGGCTGAATTTTTTTCCAGAAATGAGATGAGAAATGTTTTACGTGAATGAGAAATGAGGTAGGTTAGCTGAAGGAATGAAGTGATATGGCCAATTGAATGAAAAGTAATGTTGAAATGTGAAAACGTGTGAATACAAAGAGGCATTAAGAAATAAAAAGTCACAAAACCTTTCACATTTCTCATATTTCTTTTTATAAATTTAAATAACTGAAAATACTTATAAATTTAGTTAAAATTATAAAATATAAAAAATAAACAAAATAAAAATAAATAAATATTAATTATATATGATTAAAATAAGAAAATAGCATAGAAAATGAAAACTAGTCTAGAAAATTTGAAAATAAATGGAATAAAATTTGGAAAAAATTTATGGACTTGGAAAATATTTATAAATAAAAATAAGAACATAAAATAAAATTCGTTCACAAAAATAAATAAATAAATTTTAATGAAGAAAATAGCAGAAAATAGAAACTAGCCTTTAAAAATAGGAAATAAATGCAATAAATTTTGAAAAAAAATTCTATTATCACTTTAAAAATATTCAGAAATGAAATCTCACAAATAAAAGAATTTAAAATAATTTCAAAATGAAATAAAGTCAAATTTAATTTTATATTCAAAAATTTAGGGTTGTTACAAAAATTTTGCAAAACTGTTTTGAAAACTTGAAATACTTTAGAACTTGCAAAGCTTGGAAAACCACAAAATCAACTCGAAAATTGGTCATATTTCCATTAATTTTTGGCCATGTTACTCTCAGAGTTTTAAAAAGTATTAAAAAAGTTCTTGAAAATTCTTTTCTCTATCATGCTAGAAAAAGAATCACTAAAGTTGGATTTGTCTTGAGGGAGATATGGTCAAAAGAATGAGTGCTATTTTCGGGCTCGAAGATATGGGTCAAAAAACGAGTCAAATAAAAAAGTATTTTTGACCCAAAAATATTTGAAATTTGATAAGGTGGTTCAAATAAAAGTTATAGCCACTATAATTCTACATCGTTTGAAAGAAATGAAAATCTTGGTTCAGTGTAGTCTAAAGGAAGTTATGGCCAAATGAAGTGAGTGTAAAAATGGGGGAAGTGAAGTACTGAAATGGAAAACGGTGATATTCAGAACAAGTTTGAAAACATTTTAAACAATTTAAAATTTTTGATTTTTAAAATTTTAAGACTACTAAGAAGAAGCTATGGAAATGGATATGAAGAAGACGGAGGAGTTTGAAAACGGAATTATGAAATAAGGAAAATATGAAAAGAAATTTAGAAAAATGTATATATACAAATGGCTATGCTAAATTACTAAAATGCCCACCCTCCACAAACTAAGTGCCACTTCACCAAACCTCCACCTCACCATGACATTTCAGCTCCCATAGCCTCCATTCCCATCATGTCAAAGAAAACATCCATTATGGTTTGTACTTTGAGTTGCCAAAATGTTTCCGTTAGCATCTTTGTATACTAATATATTTTTATCTTTTTATAAATAAAATTTATATTCTTTTATATGTATACTTAAGTGTACATACATGTATACATATGAATTTTCATGTCAAAATATTTGTAAATGTGTTTATGTGTGTGTACAAAAGTGTTACGATGATTCCGATAACTTTTAGCTGATGAAAAGTCAAAAATTTGGAAAACGAATTCTGGTCATATTTTCAATCTTTCTTTAAACTAACTGTTTTTGTGAACAAAATTTGAAAATGATTTCACCATCATTAATTATTATTTAAAAGAGTATTATTTTCCTTATACTATCTATTATTTGAATATTTAAAATTAATTAAGTATTCGCAAATCAAAGCAGTGAAACTTTCGAGTCGTCACAGGAACCCAAATAGAGAGTGCAAAATTCATCAAATGTCAAACTCAGAATCAAATCCGAAAGATCTTTCCAACGCTCAATGTTAACACATCCACGGGAAAACAAAAAGGTGGAGGCAATGAACAAGATCATCATATCTAACATAAAAAATTGAGAAAATGAGCAAAGAAAATTGGGTTAAAGAGTTAACTCCGAAACTATGGACTTATCGAACGACTCAAAAAACTATAAGTGGACATAGATCGTTCTATTAGGAAACAAAACTACAAGCTTGAATCCAATAGAAGTAGAAGTCCCTTCACACAGTGCATGCATTATGACCCCAAGGTGAATGAAAAACCATTGCAAACATCCCTATACTTAAGGAGGAAAAGAAAGAAGAAGCAAATCTAAGGGAAGTCGCTTACCATCAATGATAAACTTGTTAATTGCCTTTTAATGATATATTTATGTAAAAATATCAGGTTTGATTATCTATAATCATTTTATATGAAATCTATATCTTATTGATAAGCAAACTAGAATAAAGCCTGTCATATGTTATTTAATCAAACAATTAAAAATGGTTCTGTAATATTCCAAAATGAAAGTTTTACTTGCTTCCCTTAGCTGAATCAACATTTGATAATTTAACATATATATTTTAATCATAACGTAAATGCAATATATTATTATTAAAGGTAACTTTTAAAGGGATATCAAAAGTTGAAATTCAAATAATTTCTCCTAATATGTCAATATTTCTTCACTAGAATAAATACAAATATGAATATAAATACAAATTCAAAATACATTTCACTTCAAACTCATCTTCAGCTTTGATAGTCATCATAACAATAAAAATATATTTTTGAAAATTTTATGAGATTACGTACACATGTTTGTGTGTATTTGTGTACAAACCTAAACTGAATATGGTATTAAGACCTAAAAATTTTCAAGCAATATTTGTATATTTAAAACAAAAAAACATAACTCAAAAAAATTGGTTTGTATTATTTCCAAATAAGGTAAACAAATCAAATATGGTTTAATTTTAATATGTAAATCAATCAAACATATAGTTCACAAACTGGTTATTTCCAAACAAGGTAAACAATCAAACACGATTTAATTTTAACATGTAGATCGATCCAATATGTAATATACGTATTAATATCTTTCAATTAATTTCAAACAAAAAAATTTATGATTAATTTACTATGGATGAATTATATATATGACATGAATATAGTGGTGATATTTGAAAATATAACTAAAATGCAGCATAATTATTCCGAGACTTAGCTAAAAGTTGAACACATTGAATCATCAGCGTCTCCTTTCCAAGACCACTTTCTTGAACTTTTGATTTTTAGCAAAGTCGATAGAACAATATAATCAATTTGGCAACGGTAAGTTTATCATTTTTTTTACTTTTAAACATCGACAATATTTTACCAAACCAGGATTAGTTCATAGGCCCATTTATAATAAATAGATATTTATGTAATAGATTGTATTAAAAGAATTTAAAACAAGAAAATGATTAAATTTAGTTTAGAAATTTAGTTTAAATAATGCTAAATACATCTTTTCTTTCTCATCTATGTTCCATATATGTGTCATGACAAAATGTATTACGAAGCATCATTATAATGTTAAACTATATCAAACCTTTGATCATTTTAGACAAACGGTAATTTACTATTGCTAATGTAATGGCTACCGGTTTATAGATATACCAATCATCGGTATAATAGTAAATCTGTAACGGTAAGCAATTTTAGCTTATTAGTAAAAACGTTATGCTAACAATATTTGCAAAATGGTAATAGCGTCCATTACCATAATAGCCAAAATTTTAACAAGATTGCTTAAATAAATTAGCTGAGAAAGTGGTGGCTAGATTTTTTCTAATGTTAGTAAACAATTACAAGAGGCATTGTATTTATAGCTGTAATGACCCGTATTTTTGATAATTAAAAATATTGAATTTAATAAGATTTTTGGAATTTAAAATTATGAGAAATTAAAATTTATGATTTATTAATGAAAAGAATTTATTAATATATAATTTAATGATGTTGATTGGATGAAGTTGACAACTGTTAATGTAATTTCAATCAATTTTAATAATAAAAGTTAATAACGAATAAACTTAAATGTTGTACTAAAAAGGAAAATCATAGGTTAATTTATTTAATTGGTTTTGACATGTAACAAGAAATCAATTAGTTAGTATGTAGATTAGTAACCTTTGTTTGTAAACAATAAATTTTTAAATGTGTTTAAATTACTTAAATGTAACAATTGATTTTTCCTCATCTCGTTATTTGATCCATTCTGAAATTAATTTGGCAGTCAATGGAAAATTAAATGTAATTGTAATATTTCAATAATATGTGAAAATATGCTAACATGGAAAAATTAATGTAATTAAATTACATTAATCGTTTAAATCTTGAAATTAATGTAACGTGTAAAATTAGTCTTGAATGTTAGAATTAATGTAATGTTTAAATCTTGAAATTAACATAGAAAAATTGAATTTCAAAAGATCATTAAATTTCTTTGTAATCAAGAATGATGAAAATTGTTAACTTTTAAATTTGAATTTAAAAGTGATTAAATTGATTTTAAAATTGATTGTTTTAATTAACGTGTAAAATTCGTCTCTTTGGGAACTGTCTCAAACTTCATCGAAACCAGTTTCATCGGATCCGAAATAATGAATTATTATAGGATTCCAAGTTTCGTAGTGATCAAACTTATCGTTTGATCGTACGAGCTCGAAACGTGTAGAAATCAATTAATAGAATTTAAATGGATAATTTGATTTTAAAAGCTAACTTCTATATACAATGGACTTATGATTTGAAACCAGTTTCATGGAGTTTAAAATATTGAAAACCTATATTTCAATATATAGAATGAGCTACTTTCCTTTCAGGAATGAAACGGGCTTTTCGAGCCTTTGTTATCACATGGGCCCAATCGATCTGTTCCATCCATTTTGTCCATCTTTGTCTATATATATATGCTGTTATAAACCCTAGTAGTCTTCTATTCTATTTTCTGTACGTACAACTCAGTTCTAATCTGTTCCTTCTGAATGCTGAATAACCCGAACCCTAAATTTCAATTCCAAATCAAATCGAAAAACACAAATTGCTCAAACCCTATCATATAATATATCATCACGAAGCTCTCAATGAACATAATCTATGTCTACATTTCGTTTTTCAATTAGAGGCTCTATTTGTCTAGAAATTGGCGATTTATTCTCGACCATCCATACTAGGGTTTTGTGATCAATGACGAAACGACGACCACTCGACGATCGAAAATTGCTGTAGCGTAGAAGGCTACATAAGGGGTCAACATATGGTGCCAGATCACCTTGGATCGCCTCCAGTTCACCAGAATTGGCGAATAAATGCATATGGTGGTGGAGCTCCTCTGCCGAGGCAGAGCGGTCGCGCGACCATGGCCAAGCGTGGCAAGGCCTGGGAGACGGTGGCGAGGCCTGATCTCGAGGTGGAGGCCCGGAGTTGCGTGCGGCTGTAGGTTGAAGTGGCAGCTAATGTGCTCGATAGGGTTTCGTTAGTTGATTAGGGTTAGAGAAGGTGAGGAAATTACAATATTAGCCTTACTTTATTTTAATTTAATTTTTAAATTCAATCTTCTAGCTCGTATAACTTTGCATATGTACTCCGATTGACGCGCAGTTTGTTCCATTGAGTTTGTATCGAAATTTCGGACAACATGAAACTTGTTTTGTTGAATTTGGAGACTGCTGGAATTTTAGGCTTTTATTGGATTTTTGGTCGGTTATAAATCAAAGGTTAGTGATTAAACCCACTCACGCAATGCTAAATCTTCTTAAGTTAGTTGAATTAAATTTATGAAGTGATAAGAATTTTATTGATTGTTGTTGGTAGTTTATATTGACATATAAATTAATTTAGATTTTATATTTAATTAAATTGACATTTAAATTAATATTGAAATTTAATTGCTAATCAAACACTGATAATTGATAACTAGTAACTATGGTGATATATTGGTTGATTTGCATGTTGATTGTTATTAGATTCCTATTGATTGACGATGGACGTATGGTTGTTTATTTATTTAACATATTCTTGCTATTGCCTATTATTTATTGACATCAATTATATTATCTTTCAGAAAATTGGAAATGAATAAGAAATAGGTTGAAATGATATATACCTATGACATTTAATTATAGGTTGAAATAATATATATCCATTCATGAAAGTAAAATAGACATAAATGATCACTTGGCCACGGGATATAAAATTATATACGAACATTGGATTGGTTAAATTAAATGGTTTTAAAATCTTGAATTTGGATTTTGATCAAATGATATTAATTAATAAAAATAAATTGTTGGTTTATATGAATTAAATTATTTTCTAATTCAAGCTTTAAAATGTTGAAATTGAAATTGGTTAAAATAAATTGCTGTAAAGAACTGAATTTAAAATGTGATGTTATAAATCTATATATGACTTAAATTTTGAAAATTGAATTATTGTAAAAATTCGAATCTTAAAATTGAACAATGAGGTTTAATTTGATTTAAGTGTTTTAAATCAGTAAACTGAAAATGGACTTGAAATTGATATAAATTAAATGGTTTAAAATAAGAATTGGATTGAAATTTAAATCATTGAATTGCATTGTCGAATCAAATTTTAATTTAAAAATGAACATTTCAAAAATTGAAGTTAATTTGAATTGAAATTGAAATTAAGTTGATTTGAAATTAAATCAAAATTGAGTCATTGAATCGAAAGATTGGAAATTTAGCTTTGTTGATTTGAAATTTGGACATGGGTTTAGATTTATTGAAATGGAAGGAAACAGTTTGATTTGGTAATATTTTCAGAATAAATTATTTTAATATAAATTATTTAAAATATATCCTTTTAATATTCAAATTATTTAGATTTTTCAAACTATTTTACTATATAAACCATTTTCAATACTCAAACCATTCTATATCAAACTATTTTAAAGCTTTAAGCTATTTAAACTATTTTAAACTTTTCAAACTATTTTCTAAAAATTCAAACTGTGCAAAGTTGGAATATTTATATTTAAATCATTGATTTAAATGTGAATGTGGTTAAGTGAGGTTATAACCTAAGTTATAATTTGATATTATACTTCCAAGTGCAAACGACATATTTTTAGCAAATATGGTATTGAAATGAAGTGATATTTTTGAAGTGAATATGATATTTTGATATCGAATATAAATCGTTATTATTATTATATTTTGATATCTAATATAAATCGATATCATATATTTAATAACACAATTGTACACAATTTATTATCCAGAATGAAGTTGTCGAATTGGAGGCGTTTGCTTGATTTGAAGAAAGAGAACGATGATGGATGACCCCAACACTTATATGAATTGGAAATGACTAAAACATGAGCCTATGTCTGGCCAAGGGCTTCGCAACCTTTAGGGTCCATCACCCCTTCGTATTATTATATTGATTTTGGACTCAGTTGGTGCACCTTAATTTGATTTTGGGGGTGGTGAACTCAATGGGTGGCCGTAGCTACGATGCGTTACCACCAGCTAGAAAGGGTAAACTGGTAGAACCCTACCTTAGACATTGCCTTACGTGCCATGTCATACTTTTATCCCTATTCGCACCCATTACGATTTTGTTTTACTATGGTACCTATAAGGGACTCACTGGTTATCGACGTTACTGGTTGTGTTACAGGACCTGCATAGACTACTTGCTTAAAAATGTGATGGGGGGATCAATGTAAAGCCTTAACTCTATTTTAATACTTTACTGATAGACACTACATATATACGTATCTTACTATATATAGATAGTTTGAAGGTTCCTTAGGAGATGGAAAATCCTATAACATCTCTTAAGTTATTGCACGCACGTTATACACCGGATAGGAGATGTAAAATCCCTTAAACATCTCTGAAGCTATTACACTCATATTTACTTGTTGTTGATTTAACTTACATAAGAACTTTTAGTTCTGACCCGACTTTTTTTTCTTTTCATTACGCTCGGGTCAATATGAGCATTTCAGTGTTTGAAGACATTATTCCTTGAAGATGAAGATGGAGTTTCCTTGAACGTATTTGCTAGTATTATTCCGCTGCATTATTTTAGTATGTTGCTGATTGTACTCCGATTGTGTTGTAAAAATTGAAATCACATGGTTATCGTAAAACAGATTCATGAACTGTTTATTTGATTATATTTTGTCATTCTGTTGCGAGATTCTGTGTATTGCTTTCCTTCTTTTCTCTTGTTTTCTTATTAAACCCTATCGATAATCTACCATTTTGAATGGTTTGAGTAAGAAATATGTGGTTTATTGTCGACTTAAATCGTCCAAAAAAGTGGGTCGTCCCAATAGCCTTCAAACATATTTCTTTACTTGCAAGTAAAGCAACAAATACCTTACATTTCAAAACCATCCCCATCTTATACCTAGGGCCAACCATATTTTTATCATGTAACGAAAGAAATTTATATCATTTAAAATTATACACAATTAATAATTTAAATTACTTTATGCCATTTTATTTAATCAAAAATATAGAACCATTACATATTTAAAAATTAAATTAAAAGGGGAATCGGCTAAAAGGAGAAACATCGGTAATTATTTTAGATTTAGACCACAAGTTTCAGATTTTATTTTTAAGGACACATACATCAATATCTTCCATATTTCGTCTTCAAATCTATATCATCATGCATAAATTGATGTTGCTTCACCCTCGTCCATGGAACCATCGCCAACAGCACCACTGCCTACTGCATTGCCATGCCTACTACATCGTCTTCCTTCCTTTCTTTTTTGCCTCCATCATCATAGAAGCCTCCACCCACAAACCCTAAATCATGAAAACTATAGCCACCGCTACATACATTCAGACCACACCAATTCAAGTACAACCTTGCTTGAACCCTAACTTACAGCGATCGACAAACAAAAAAATAATCAAAAGAAAATTGTAAAGCTAAATCAAACTAGCATTATACATATATATATAGTGTTGTATTTATTTTTACAGTTAAGAAAATGTTAAATTAACATAGTCTATATAGTGTTGTATTCATTTTTATAGTTAAGAAAATGTTAAATTAACATAGAATTATATGAACATAGTATTATATTAAAATTTACAGTTCAGAAAATGCTAAATTAAATTAGCATTATATGATTGTATAATAGTATATTCAATTTCACAGTTCAAAAAATGCTTGTTGCAATTAGCATTACTGGGCTGAAACTTCACAAAAAATCACTGCTACCATCATCACCATCAAAAAATCAGGTCGTTGCCACCTCCATCACCTCGTCACCATATATAGTCGTCGTTGCCACGTAACTTATGCACATCATAGTCTTTCATATTATTGTAGAGAGGTTCATCCTTGAGGCCAAAAAATAAATTGCTTGTCCATGAAGTCAAATTTTTGTATAACTTTTCCTTATGCCTATTTATCTGAATTAAGATTCTATGCTATAAATAATAAAAATATGAACATAAACATTACTTCGTTAAACTATCTTCGGACGAACTCTGAGAATTACACTTGAGACTCTCAAACACTCGGTCCTCGGAGATATTTGAAAAATTCAAACTTTATAACATGTATGCAATTTGCTGAAGTATAATAGTTGACATGAGATTCAATGCTTATATCTCATCTAGGCGAGTCTTACTCTTTAATCATATTTAAGTGACACTATTAAGCAACAATATGTTTTGCATGTTATGTCTCTTCGTCATCACTAGTCACTTAGACGTTTAGAGTTTGACCAATGGTTGATACTCAATAATGTTTGTATTTAATTGCAAAGTTTGATTTTCAAAGTCATTTAGTTCAATCCAATAATGTTTATCGCTTAATTATGTTATTTTGGCTAGATATTTATTACTCTGTGTTAATTTTATGGCGACATTAGCCTTCTGTATTGAAGGAGATGAATCCTCTCAGGTAGTGCTTAACTTCATAAGTCTTGACACATACCAAATTATGTCCGTAATATAAATGAATATCCTGTGATTGACCATAATCAAAGTAATGTCTTTAATCATTTGATCCGTAGTATTCTCGAAAGACCACCGTACATTATCAAGTGAGATATTCTATTTGACTTAGATACTATAACCCATAAAAGCTTCTCAGTGGGTTATTATGTAATTATTTCAAATGATCATATGCATGCAACCTATAGGTGCCCAACAATCTAAGTTAATTACTGTCCATCATATGGATAGCATTACCTACACTTGTCTTGTTAGTATATTGATATCTCGTTCTCCGAATACCAAACGGCTAAGAATATTCAAGGATAAATGTTTGCTAATATTATCAAATACTAATGGTTAAAAACATTTTCATAACTGAGATTGACTAAACCCTTTGTCCACGGATTTCTACTTATATATTATAATGTACTCTTAACATTATACATATACAAAAGATAAAACCAAAAGCATATTTCTATTTCAAACAAGATTTCTTATAAGAGTTAAGTTACATAATCATATTACATAATTATCTCTAGCATATACCATTAACCTTATTAATTCACATATTAAACAATTTATTATAGGAAACACTCGTTTTAGTGCAATGAGTAATACAACCTCTTTATTCATCGTAACTACATCAATATATCATTCAGAATTGTAGAGATTTATTAAATTCGTTAAAATCCTCTCATAATTCTCTGCAAAAATAAAGTGGTAAAAAAGATTTTACTTGTCAAAGTTATTCCTACCATTCCAATTAATAAGAATTATAAGTATAATCGAGGAGTATGATAGATGGAAACACTGACATAATGAACTTGACTTGTGACGACCCACTTTATGGACAGTTTAAATCGACAATAAACCACACATGTATAACTCAAACCAATCAAAAGGGTAGATTATCAATGGGATTAATAAGAAAATAAGGGAAAAGAAAGAAAAACAAAACATAGAATCTCGTAGAGGAATGATAAAATATAATAATCAAATAAACAGTGCATGAAGCTGTTTTATAGTATACATTGAATTTCACAAATTTTTACAACTAACCAGAGTACAACAACATACCAATAATGGTGCAGCGGAAAAATAATAGTAAATATAACATACCAAACTTGGTCTTTGTCCTCCAAAAATAGTGTCTTTAAGCACTAAAATACTCAGGCTGACTCGAGCGTAATGGAAAGAGAAAACAATCGAGTCGGAACTAAAAGATCTTATGCAAGTTACATCAATAACAAATAAATATGAGTGTAATAGCGTCAGAGGTGTTTACGAGATTACATCTCTTATCCAGTATATAACGTGTGTGCAATAACTTAAGAGATGTTACAGGATTTTCCATCTCCTAAGGATCTGTTAAACACTCTTTATGTAGTAACATACACTACGTACGTAATGTCTAATCAATAAAGTAAATATTGTTCTTAGCGTTAAGGCTTTACATTAGTCCCCCTTAACAAATTTTTAAGCAGATAGTCTATGCAGGTCCTGTAACACAACCACAAATGTTGGTAGCCAGTGAGTCCCCTATAGGTACCATACTAAAACAAAATCGTAGTGGGCGTGAATAAGGATAAAGAATATGACAAGGCATGTGAGGCAATGTCCAATTTAGGATACTACTAATTCGAGTCGCCTGACTGGTGGTAACCCCTAACGGCCTACCACATCCAACACTCCCAAAATCCAAAGGTGTGCTCTACTTAAGTTTTAAAGTCAAGAAGGTAATAAGAAGAAGTGTGTCCGATAGAGGCAGCTAGCCATAATGGTCAGGACAAGTCGTCCTATTTTAATCACTTCCAATTGACACAAGTGTCAGGGTCATCCATTATTGTTCTCTTTCTTCAAATCCATCAAACATTCACCAAATCCAACCACTTCATTTTGGATAATCCACCAGGTACACAGTTGTTAAATTGGTTCCAATATTGACAGAGAGAATGCTAATAAGAGGCCACGTAACTTTAACAACCATACAAGATTTTTCACACCGGTCGGTCCTTTTACATTTCAAAACCGGTTCATATTTGATATCAAAATATCATATTCAATTCAAAATATCCTTCATTTAAAAATCATCGTATTTACCCAAAATATGCCATTTTCACTTGAAAATATCATTTTAAATTCCAATTTAGGTTATAACTTCATTTAATCACATTCGCATTTAAATCAACGATTTAAATATAAACATTCCAACTTTGCACAGTCTGAATTTTTAGAAATAGTTTAAATAGTTTGATATAAAAATGGTTTGAGTAATGAAAATAGTTTAATATAGTAAAATAGTTTGGAAAATCAAAATAATTTAAATATTATAAAGATAGATTTTTAAACAATTTATATTAAAATAATTTATTTTGAAAATAATATCAAATCAAACCGTTTCTTTCCATTTCAACATATCTTGACCCATACCTAAATTTCAAATAAATAAGACTCAATTTCCAATCTATCAATTCAATTGACTCAATTTCAATTTGAATTAACTTCAATTTTAGAACATTTATTTTAACTTCAAATTCGATTAAATAATTAAATTCAATGATTTAAATTCAATCAAATTCTTAGTTTAGACCATTTTAATTTATATCAATTTCAAGCCCGATTTTAATTTACTGATTTAAAACACATAAATCAATTTAAACCTCATTATTAAATTTTAAGGTCCAAATCTAAAAATAATTCAATTTCCAAAATTAAAGTCAAATATCAATTATAACCTTACATTCCCAATTCAATTCTTTTAAACAATTTCTTTTACCTAATTTCAATTCCACTTTTCAAAGCTTGAATTAGAAATAATTCAATTCACATAAATCCTCAATTTATTTCCTTTAAAACAATATCCTTTAATCAAAATCCCAATTCAAGAATATAAAACCATTAAATTTAACCAATCTGGTATCCATATATAACTTTCTACCCTATGTCCAAGTGATCATTTATTTCAATTTTAATTATAGGGATGGATATATATCATTTCGATCTAAATCAAAGTGACATAGGTATGTATCATTTCAACATATTTCTTAATTTATTCAAAATAATTCAAATAACAGTTTATATGCTTTCAATTAATACACAGGGTGATAATAGGGATATATATAAATAAATAAGCATCCAATCATCCAAAATGTCAACAAATAAACATCCATCACAATCAACATCCAAATCAGCCAATACATCACAACAATTGATGGGCACTAATTAGCAATTAAATTCAATATTGGTTTAAATTGCAATTTAATTCAATATAAATTCAAATTAAATTTAAATGACTATTTAAATTACCAAATAGCAATCAATAAAATTCTTATCACTTATAAATTTAATTCAACTAACATAAGAATATATAGTATTGTGTGAGTTGGATTAAATCACTTACCTTTGATTTATAGTCGATTTAAAATCCAATAAAAGCCCAAAATTTGAACAGTCTCCAAACCCAACCAAACTAGTTTTATGTTGTCTTGAATTTGATAAGAGTGCAACAGAGGAAATGCGTCCAAATCCGAGTTCGTATGCAAAAGTTATAGGCGCTAGAAGTTTAAATTTAAATTTTAATTAAAAGCAAAAATAAAATAAGGGTAAAACCATAAGTATATGATCACCTTTGTAACCTTAGATCATGATTACATATCACCTTCAGCCGCTTCCCTTTGAGCCCAAGACGCCATCGCTACAAGCACTATCGTCCGTATCCAACTATGCCACGACATCACCAACGACCAAGCACACCTGCCTGGACCATCGCGACCACCTTTGATCCCTTCTGGCTACTCGATCGTTGCCACAATACACAACCGATCAAGGTGAATCTCTATGCCATCTACCCAAATGAGCCATGTAGATCGACTCAGCACATCCTCCTCCGGCCAGTGGCGCATCCCGATCGTCCTATCGATGAAGATACACTGCTGAAAACAAAACCCTAATATGGACGGCCGAAATTTCTTCGCCAACTTCTGGCCAAACCGAGACTTAAATACAAAAATGAATTGAAATGGAGATTACATTCATCGAGATCTTCGTAACGATATATTATATGATAGGGTTTGAGGAGTTTGGATTTTAAATTTGATTTGGAATTGGGAATTAGGATTTTGAAATGTCTGCCATTGAGAAGAAACACATAATTAAACAGATAGATAGAAATTGTCCATACAGAAAATGAAAATAAGAAGCTGTTATGGTTTATAACAGTCGATATGTAGACAGAGATGGATAAGAACTGATGTAACAGTTCGAATTGTGAAACACCCCACACCCTTTAGTATTCCCAAAAAGGGAATATTAAAGAATATGGTGCGTTATAGGTATAGCTAAAACATCATAGAGACTAAGATTCACAAGACAAATAGGTAAAAACACTGGAAACATTTAAATAGTAATTCACTATTCAGAATTAAACTTCATCAATAAGTCATAAAAACAGAATATGTCAAAAACCCAAATTCCCATGTCTTATGAAAAATATATCTCGGTCTCACATCATCAGAGTATATAAATATTAATAATCATCTCTCTCATAAGTACCAATACATCAAAGCCAAATGAAAAGAAAAATGAAAAGAAGAAGAATACATGAAGAACTCCAGGAATGTATCTCTGAGAAATCTGAATCTATTGTCCTCGACTCTGTTGGCCTATGGGGAGAAAAGGGGAAATAGAGGAGTGGGTCAGGCAATAAGTCTGGTGAGTGAAAGTAACTATTAGCATTTCTAAGCAAGGTAAAGATAATAGACTAAGTAATAGTTCTAGCTTGAAAGGAAATAAAGGAAAGATAAAACTCGTATAGTGTACTATTTGACTGTTTCGATTGTTTGCACTTGTCTTAAACTGTTGTGATTAGGCTGAAACACTAATCCTATCTCAACTGTTATCTTGATTAAGCTGAAATCCTAATTCTACACTTTGATCGAGCTTCTATCTCCGTTACGCCATTGTGAACCATTCCTGTTGGTCACAACAAAAGACCTCTCTTAGCGCTTGGAATGTAGTAGCGAATTACTTACCCTAATCGATGCCGCACGCTCGGCCATCGTCGGTACACGCTAACTATCAGCCCCTGTTGTGACCTCTTATTTACTCTAATCAGAATAAGTGTTCCCAGCCTCGCCTAACTGTTGTGAGACCATCAGTCCTAGACCTGATAGGAAATGTTGCCCGGCCTCACCTAGATGTTGTGAGACCATCAGTCTTAGTACAGAAAGAGAATGCTATCGGTACTGGTCCTAACAAACAAATTCTAGTTTGCGCCCCTTACCCAAATCCCCAGATTTGAGTCGTTATCTATTGGCCACTTATTTACCCTAATCGGCATAAGGATGTCCCAACCTCACCTAACTATTATGAGACCATTAGTTCCTGACTGAAAGGGAATGCTACCGGTACGGGACCTACTTCTATGTTTGCTTATTAACTTAATTCAAGATCAAAATTTTAAAATAAGCCTCTTCTATTATTTCTGCTATATTTGCTTATCAACTTAATCCAAGATCTAAGTTTTAAAATAAGCATCTTCTATTATTTATGCTATATTTTCTTATTAACTTAATCTAATGTCTAAGTTTTAAAATACGCCTCTTATGTTATTTCTTTCTTTCTAATTATAACCTGTGTTATAATTGTTCTTTCAGCCGTTATTCTTCTATTTTCTCTTTTTTAGTTATAACCACTTGTTATAATTATGCTTGCAAATATCTTAAATTTGCCTATTTCAGTCCATCTCTATTTTTATTTTAGTTTTTCTCATTTTACATTTGATTTCTGTAAATTTAGTGTTATTCTATTTCAATCAATATTAGTGAATTCTTCTCTTTTTAATTTATTTGTGTAAAAAGGGATTAAATCTCTATAAAAAGAAAATAACATTTACAGGCTAAATTCCAACTTAAAACAGATGTAAATAACTGAAAATAACTAAATAAATATAGACTGAAATGAACTTCTGAAACTTACTTAAAAATTGATGTAAATAAATTTCAATAAAAGTTGCCTCAAAATTGTAAAAAAAAAACTACAATTATTGAGAACCCTATTATTTTAAATTACATAAAAATCTAAAATAATTATGAAACACTCACCTGTGGTCCTTAGCTCTAATCCTTGGCCTTCTCAGATCCACTTCTAGGGCATAGACTATTTTTATCAAAAATATCTTCTCCTTAGAAATTTTTTCTATTTAGGGTCCAGCCTCAGCCAATGAACCCAATTGGGATAAAATTTGAATGAGAAAAATAGCTAGCCTATGGTTCCATTTATAGTGTGACTTAGGGATCTCAGACTGTTGGATTCGACGATTAAATTTTGTGCAACTACGTCATAGGCTCTCTAGAACCCATCGGATGGAAGCACGAACGCATAGGATTTGAGAAAAATCAAGTTAGGATGTGTACGCTTCAATCTGGACGAATCTACGTTCATTAATTAAGGCGGGTCAACCAAGCTTTTATGGGGGTTGACCCTAAGGTCGACCTATGTATAATGGCGGTCGACCCTAAGGTCGACCTGACCATTGGCATGGGTCGACCCATGCCTTGCAATTTTTTATTATTATTATTTAGTTGATTTCTAGTTTCTCTCGTATCTTCTCCATATTTAATCGGATTTCGACAAGTTATATATGAAAATTGATTAGAAAATCAACGTGGACCCAATGGTGCAACTCCCATAGCTTGATTCGGACAATTTCACAAATTTATTTTATTATTTAATTAATTCATCAATTAATATTTATAGCTCAAATTTTAGGTTGTTACAAATTGGGTCGAAGTGGTAACAACGACCCAAAAAGCCCGTTTCCCAAAACGAAAATAGGTCATCCAATATATCGACATATTGGTTTTTAATATTTTTATACTCAATGAAACTAGTTTCAAACCCTAATTCAATTGTATGTGGAAGTTAGCCTTGAAAATCAAATTATGTTCCTTTAATCGATTTCAACGCATTTTGAGTTTGCACGATCAAACGATAAGTCTGATCCCTAAGAAAACTTGAAATCCTATAATAATTCACTATTATGGATCCTATGAAACTTGTTTCTTTGAAATTTGAGATATTGCCCAAAAATGCTAATTTTCACATTAATTAAATAAATTATTGTAAAAAAAATCGATTTAATCACTTTTAAATTCTAAATTAAAGTTAACAATTTTCATCATTGATTACACAGAAATAAGTAATCTTTTAAAAAAAAATTCCCACGTTTATTTCAAGATTTAAATATTGCATTAATTTCAGCATTTAATTACAACTGTAATAAAATCATAGTTTATAATAATTTAACTTCCTATAATTTCTTTTACTTTGATTTACATTCTTATTATTTAATCATTAAATACCCTATGAATTTATTTAACATAAGTTTCCATCTTATTATTCTCATTTTCGACAATTAATATCTTTTACCCTATTAACTGCAATATTTAATTACATTAAATTTCATAGATTTACAACTAATTTCAAACGGATTTAATAATAAAGCGATAAATAAATAATTGTCATACATGAATAATTCATTACAAACAAAGATTATAAATTATTTACATTTATTATTGCAATTGATTGAAATTACATTAAAACGATTGTCAATTACATCCGATCAACATTAATAAATTATATTTTAATAATCTTTTCCATTTATACATCATAAAATTTAATTTCTTTCAATATTAAATTCCAAAATCTTATTAAAATCAATATTTTTAATTATATAAAATATGGGTCATTACAAGACTCTAAGTGTGAATACGTAGTATTCAAAACCATATATGTTACCTTAACTCTTGCAAAAGTAAACAAATGTTTATCTTCTACAGTTTCATAAGATGTTGCATCATCAGTCTACCTTTTATTTCAATAATTCTATTTGGTTCCTTGCACTATATACATGTTTTAATGTAGTTTTTGGGAAAATCTTTCTTAATTCTAATAAATTCATCTTTTGGTGGAGCATCAACCATTGTTATATTTTTAACATCTTTTCATCCTCCATGACCATTCTAGCAGAAAATGGATGATCAGCCAAACATTAGGTAAAACCTGATTAAGTCTATCACAACAAACATCTACATCCCATCTATCTTTTCTTTTGCAAATACCTTTGATTACAAATGGACATCCGCACTTTCTTATAACACCTCGAACATGTCTTTCAAATTCCAATGTAGACTTATGAGGTTTATTCTTCCCACATATTTCGCATGCTGGCCAGCTAGGCTTCCTATTCGACTCAACTTTGTTTGTGATAGAGTTAGGGGTATGGATTTCTGGAAATTATATAATTTATTATAAATTAATTAACTCTGTAATCAACACTCATTCATAATAAAGGGATTCTTCTTTCTATTGTATATTTGTTATAATATGCTATAAATAATTAAAATATATTTAACAAAAAAATCCATAATTAGTTTGTTTATGATAATAATTACAAATAGGTATAATCATGAGTATCGTATCACAATATTATAAAACACACCATTTTAAATGTTCCCAATCAAGATGCATCGAGATTGGATATCGATGTATCCGTTGAGACTAGCATACATAATGCTCTCTAAATATTGGGTAGTGTATTGCTCATGAATGTTGGGAGCACCAAGAGGTTACGTACTAATAGTTATTAGATAACCATGGAACAAATCACTCAATAGTTTTCTGTTAATTAATATAACTAAGGTCAAACGAAAATTATCGACGTGACTGATTTACAAAGTTCTCTCGACTTGAGCATACTGTTGATCTAGAATATAAAAGGTCCAGTTTGATTATAGCAAAATCACGGCATGAAATCTGTCGAGTGACTATAGTTGGATCGAATTGAAGTAATGGAAGTAAAGCATTGTCCAAGAGAGGATTCGTCTCCTCGGTTATATGGGGTCAGTACCACAGTCAAATTAAGTCAATTCAAAGTCAAAATCTTCAACTAGAGTAGTTCGGTTCATAATAATTATTATTATTGAACCAGTGACTTTGTATTTGGACTATAAAGTTAAATACGAATGATATTAGAATTTTGACCATTACCAAATTCCATAAGTCCAAAGTGATATAGTTTTGACGAAGAGAATTGGTATAAATAAAAGTTTTAACTAGCTAATGCTAAATAAAGTAAAAATAGATTTTACTAAGCAAGTTATAAATTTGACCAAAATGTCACACCACCAGCTAAATGACGTATGATTTTTAAAATTTAAATAGTTTGATATTAACCGCTAACCATATTTATACCTAACGGCCGGGTCACATAACCTAAACGATGAATACTCCTTTGACCAAATGATTTAATTAATTTATAATTGTTATAAGTTAATTAATACTTGTGAAATATTTGTTGTAAAATTTTGTTTTTTGTTTGATAAACAAATATTATTGAATGTATGTATAATAGTCATAAATATATTAATTGGTATGCGGTATCCATTTAAACAGGATTTAAATGAAAAATATTTGTTTGGGCTTTAAATGAGCTTAAAGACCATATAGGGGCTAACCATATTTTACCATGATGGGGGCATAGTGCGGCCATGAGATGGTGCAATAGAGGCTTTGATATGTAAAAGAATAGGTAAGCGATGATGTAGAATATTGGTCGTAAAATATCTATAAATTCTCCTTTATGTTAGCATATCTAACCACACCAGTTTGAGGTCTTTTTAGCTCATATCCCCACTATATCTATTCGAACTCTCCCCCTTCATCTGTGTAATTTTCCAAGTTAAATCAAATCAAATCAAGTGTTATTCAATAGCCGGTGGTTATTAGTTCGAGGACCGGCACTCTATTGGATTGGAAATCAGTTCAAGGAGAAAACATTATCATTTCAAGGTGTATATTCTAGCATTGGGAGTATGGTACATTTCTAACCGATATATGATTATTAATGTTTAGATACTGTGTGTGTGTTGTTTGTTAGGTGATGATTTCGATATACATCTATATTCTCACAATTGGATTGGCTGTACGTTTACATATAATTGTATATTAAAATATATTTTTAATATATATATATATACACCATATACGCAACACAGCTAATGATAAAATAAATTATTTTTATTTTATTTTAAATAAGACAAATATATCATGTTTAAATATGTATACAAAGTGAATAATTTAATACTTTATCATATATATAAAATATAGTTGTATAATTTTATATAAATTTTTTTTAAAGGTATATTATTTTTGGTAGAAATAAAAAATAATATATATATATATATTATTTTTAAGTACTATTTAAATAAATAAACAAATAAATATATATATCAACTATATTAATGTATATACACACACATATCATAAAACTATGTATTATATTTTAGAAAATTAAATTATTTCCAAACTTACTCTCCACAAAAATTAAAAATGTTTAAAAATATTTTGTATTTTAAATTATTTAAATATAGGATGAAATTAAAAATTAGATTTGAAATTGTTTTTAAATCAAAAAATTACATATTAGTATTCAATATTATAAATATATTTCAAAATACTAATATAAATTTAATATTCAAAATTAAGTTTTAGAAAACAGTTTTTTTATTAATTTTGTTAATTTATAATGAATATCCATTTGGATATTGATTTAAATTTATTTTAAAAGTTAAAAAAATTACCGTGCTTATGACCTAGTATTATGTATGTTTAAATATGTATTTTATATAAACCTAAAATGTTAACATATATACATATAAAATTAGGCACAAACATATAAGTATTTAATATATATATATATATATATATATATATATATATATATATACATAATTATATATACACACACAAATTAATATATCGTTTTTCGACTTTAAAATAAATAAATTATATTTTATAGAATTTATAAATGATTTAAATTTCATACATATGTTTATAAATACGTACTACATACATACATTATATATTTATATAAAATTATTTAAACAAAATATGATTTTTATACATACATACAAATATACCTGTAACGTTTTGTAAATACATATAAATTCAAAATATAAATAGACATATGTTTGGACAATATATTGGTATATATAATGAGCTAATGTGTCTATTGCAGCGTAAATCCCAAAGCATATATACGGGTATGTTATACATTGTAGAGATTGACATGCTACACATGCATACGCATATATGTGTATATGATACATTTATATATATGATACAACACTAATCAAATAACATAAAATCATTTTATAAATTGAAATAAATTAAAGATTTTATAAAAAATTAGAATTATTCTAAATAAATTAGATTTCATATGTCCAATAAAGAATCAAAATCATAAAATATTTTGAAATTCACCCATAAATTCGACTTTGGGCTGGCTCGGTTTAAACAATCGTATTGGCACCCAATAGCCTATGTAGTCTAAATTAGTTACGTCAAGGTTAACTATTAAGCTCACATTAAAGATGGTAGGGTATATAGAAAGGTAATGCCTTGGATTGGGTTAGGGTAACTAAGTAGTCCACCCAACCTGGCTACGAGCCTGGCCTAAATAGATATCTGAGGCCAAAGATTGCCTCTAATATAAAAAACCCAAATTTGATTTAGGCCTTAGGCTAATTTTCAAATTAGTTTTAAAATTTAAAAATATAAGATTTTAATTTAAAAATAAAATATATACATATTATAAAAGTTATAATATAAATAGATTTTTCAAAAAAATTTAAAGCACAGAAATTAATTTCAAATTTTTTTGATAATTTTTTAATAAAAATAATAAAATAAATTAATTAATAAGCTGATAAATTAATAAACGTATACATGTATTATATATTATGATATATGTTATGTTGTTTTAAAATGTTTAAAATAACATAAGCATGCATGTATAAGAAATGAATTTTGAAATTAATATAATTTAATTAAAATTATATAATTAAATAAATTAATTAAAAAGGTTAATGGATTAAATAATATGCGCATGCATATAAAATAAATGTTATATTATAAAGGTTATAGTATATAACAACTATTAAATATAGATGTTATATTAAGTTAATATAAAACTAATCAAAATTTTAATTAATTAAAATTAATTAGTATTATTATAATATTATCATAAAACTATTATACAATTAGTATAAAATATAAAAGTTATATAATAATAAAAAATTATAATACAAATGTATAAAGTAAAGGTGGAACATTAACGAAACCCAAATAGACTAAATACATATGTAAATGTATGTATACCATGATTTCTAATGTGTCCGACACTTAAATCATGAGAGTAATTCATAAGAATTATATTACTGTATAAGTCGATATCATTCAATATTATATATACTGAAGATTATGAATCTTCAATATAATGTTGTCCACTACCATATATATATATATATATATATATATATATATATATATATATTAATAAATTACTTGCATACTCCGTAGTGTTGAGCAAACTCAAGTTAGGGATGTTTCATGCAGTATTATTAATATGTTGAATAGAAAAGGTAAAATAACTATATTTATTTTTTGAGAAAACTCAATGTACATATACTATACTTAGGCTATTACAATATAATAGGTGCAAATGAATAATTTTGTTTCAATTTGCTGAGAAAATTCAAGGTCGAACTGAAATTAGAAGAAGGTATTAAAGGGCTAGGAGTTGTATTCAATATAATCGATAAGGAGTAATCCATTGTTTGTGGAGCTATGACTTTTTAAGCAAACTTAAGGTCAGAATTCTAAGACGGACGAATTCTAACACCTATTAGTGAAGTCGAAAGACTTCTATGTTTCGACTTAGTGTTTGGTGAAACACAAAAGATTAGTGGGAGCTTTGAAACGACTCGAATTTTTCGAAGTTTGATTTGAATATTTAAATGGTTTTGAAATATTTATTTGGAATATAAATTTATTTTTGGAATATGAAGATTTTTGTTGAAATTTATGGAGTGAATTTAAAATTCAAAATACAACTATTATTGTAATACGAAAATAATGAATAATTAAAATTTGAGTTGAATATGAATCAAAATGATTTCTAATGTTGATATAAATTCTATTTGAATTAGAATTTAGATAATAAGTTTCTAAAACTGAAATTTCAAGTGATTTCGTAAATTTCAAAAATCGTTGAATTAATCGACGTGTTAAAAAAACGATCCGGGGCACAATCTTGCAATTCGACGAAACCAATTCCAATGGATCCGTAATAGTGTATTATTATCGGATTTAAATTTTCATAGCGTTTGGATTTACCGTTTGGTCATGCAATTTGAAAACGTCTAGAAACAATTTAATTGAACTTAATTTAAGTAGTCGATTTAAAAAGCTATCTTCTCCATACGATCAAATTAGACTTCACTTGTTCTTGTGTTCGAAATAGGGTTATAACATTATGAATGCTAGGCGGCATGCCTCAATAGGAGTTCCAAATTTCTTGGTATGTAAAATGAGATATTTGAATATAAATTTACAAAATCAATTAAAGGTCAAACTCAAGCCCCCCTGCTCTGAGCAGCCGCCCTACCCTATGATCGAGCCACCGTACGTAAATTCGTACTCACCCTTACAGTTTAAATCACATAAGTTTGCCTTTTTCTACCTTCAGACAAATCGATTCGCGTATTATATATAAATAAATCATGAAAAGATAAACTTGCGATCGAGTGATTAGCGGAGGCGCGTGGTAACGCGAGGAAAACCCCACGATGCTGTAGGCGGCGAACGAAGGGGAATGATGCTGAATGGTTTGCACAACTTAGGCTTTGGCTCGAATTATATGTGCACGCATGAGCGTGAGTGGTTGGGGGTTTGAGTTGTCGTTTGGGGGCATGGATTCAAGTGGCGTGCATGGAGGAAGAGAAGGGTTAGGGTTCAATGTAGCAGCAGTTTGGGATGGCGACTTTGAGGGAGTTGATGGTAGGAAGAGGGTCGTGCTGTTGTAGCGGCAAGAAGATGCTGGGCGAACTCCAAAGGCGCTCGATCTGGTGAAGGCGATGGCTACAGGCATCGGTTTCTCTTCAATATGCTTGTAGGAAGGTGCACATGAGAAAGTAGTTAGGTAACTAAATAATTTAAATATTTTATTAGTAAATTAATTGTTTCTGATTAATTGAATCTTATAAAATTCATAAATTTACTTGTACGAGGTCCATAAATCGTGAAATGAATTTCATTGGGATCATATGAACATATTCAATGCACTGGATTTGATTTGGAGTCGTTTGGAGTCAGCAGTGATTTGGGGTTAAATCGAACATCAGTTCTATTTAATATAAAACAGGAATAATCGACAAAAATTAAAAATCAAGGTGAGTAAAATCTCACTCATCTTGGATTACTTTTTCAATTTAAATCGTTGAAAATTAATTATTGAATGATTGGATGAATTTATCGATTATTATCCGTTTGGATGTTATATATATAGTATATATATATATATAGTATATATATTAGTAGTTGGATATTTTTCCCACCGTTGGAGCGAATGAGACCATATGCACCCCGCATAATTGCGATGATCCTATATTACCACGATATCCCGTCTCGAAGCGGGATTGGTATTTTATGTTGTCTAACATCTGTGGATGTTGGGAAACAGGTTGGTGGGATCTAACTAGATTCCTCAAAAATGCTAATTTTAATTTCATATATAGTGGTATATGATTTGTGTGAGTAATCTGATATAGATTATGTGGTGATTTGAATTATTGGCCTATAGTAGCACTGGCCTTAATTTTGGTATTTTAAATACCATAAATATTATTTTGAATTTTTAAGAAATTAAAAGGAGATTTTTAATATGAAAATACTTATATATCGGAATTCGGATTATTTTAAAGAGCTTAATTTAGACAAAGCAATAATTGATTTTTGATCATACTTAACAATTCAGGAAAAAATTATTTTAAATAGAGATTTTAAAATAATTCATATACATGGTTTTAAAAAGCGGATTTTTTAAAATGATACCCTGAAAAATATGGAAGGCGTTGAAATCAATATTAAAAATAAATTTAAAAAAAATGGAATTTATAAAGAAATGGATTTATAAATGGAATTTTATAAATGAGATTAGTTTTATAGAAAGTGAGATTCGGAGGAGTTATTAATTTATAAACGAGTTTATAAATAAAGGAAAACGATATCAGATGATAATTTCTGAATATAAATTCATGGAGGGAATTTATATCAGGATATGGAAATCGGGTTGAGGAAAATATTAGATTTTGTTTTTGGAAGTGGAAATGGTTAGGAGGTCGGAATGAAATCAATGTGTTGTTAATCGAGGCGAATTTATAAATTGAATTTGTTATTGACATTTTGGAAATATATTTGTATTATTAAGAAGATAAATTTGTTTTAAAAAGGGAAATTTTATTTATTAAACTGTGTAATTTTAATTAGTTAGAATTGAAATACATCGAAAAGTGAATTTTTTCAAATATTTAGTATTTATTGTAATAAATTTAAAATTTTAAAATCAGCTGTGAAAATTGATTTGTTTATTTAAAAATGAGTTGGAATCGAGTAATTTATGTTATTTAAAGAGTTTGATATTTTTAAATAAGTACTTAAACATGTTTAAAAATAAATAAATAATTATTCTTTCAAAATACGTATTATATATATAGAGAGAGCTTTGAAATGATTGAAATTTATTTATAAATCTTCTCGAGATTTGGAAACTTGGTTTATGTAACAGATTTAATTTTATAAGAGAAAATCTTATAATGAAATTTTGGGGGTTTAAGGTATTTTCGAAATGTTAGAAAACCAAAACATTGAGATTAAATCTTGATTTATAAAAAAGTCGTAAATGGATAGACAAGGTTATAAGTGAGTATAATCGAACATGAAAAATGTAAAAGAAATTAATATAAATTCTGAAAATGTAGGAGATAAGATAAGAAAAATTGCTAAGTATTGATGTTTGAAATGATTTCGGATAATGGACTTAGACTATTTTCCTAAGTGTTGAAATGGAAGGTTTTTGAAAATATTTAGAGACAAAGGATTTATATCAAAATATTTTCTAGGCAATGGATTATAAATCGAAGTTGGAAATATTTCACTAACTGTTGAACTGAGGTACAGGTGGAAATATCCTGTTATGGAAACAAGTATTTAGAAATGCTTTCAAATATTGAAAATTTTGAAAGAGATTTAAATATATATCTTTGTATAGATATTTTGAAATGAATATTTTTAAAAATTACAAATAATGACCTAGTGACTGCTTATGAATGTTATTTGATAGTTAAATAACTGACTATCAATTCTGGCCAAATTCGTTCAGTGTTTCGAAGAGATCGGGATTGGATTTAATTAACCGAAAACCACTTCGATCCGATTTGTGCGTTATGTATTATGATATCGCGAAGCTGATGGAGATGGTGATATTAAAGGAGATTCGATTTGTTCAGACTTAGAACAACTTGTATGGATGAATGCTATCGTTGCATCATTGCTTGGAAGGCAGTGTTAGCATTGCAAGAATGAATGCTATTTTAAAGGTAAACGTAGCCTCCAACCTCATCAACCGGGAAAATGACCAAAATAGGGAATGCAGCAGGGCTAAATGGGTCGCTCCCATGAGGGCATGTTAACGCTTTTTTAGACACCCTTGAATATTTTATAGTTATGGAAATGGTTGTGAATGGAAAGAGAGTGTGACGCCCCACCTCTATACCCACGTTAGCCAAGGACACTACGGGGTAATGCCGTCAACTAGCACGGAGAATAAGGCTGTTGAGGAGCGACCATCCGCGTAATTGCTTTGCGCTAGCACCAATATGTCAGATAGTACAACATCCATTGGTTTAAGGAGGGAAATCCGACATATCGATACAAACTCAAAGCTACTACACAGTGGCTATATATATTCTTCGGAAACAAATATAGAAGAAAACATAACACAAGTCAGTCACAGACATCCATATCACAAAGGAGGAAATAGATATGAATATATAACTCATGAAAGTGTACATCAGAGTAGTGGTCAGACAAGATCCACAATGTCACAAAAGAATAGCTACCAGTGCCAGACGAAAGAATATGTATACATCAAGGAGTCTATATCTCAAATGTATACAACAAATACTACTAATCTAAGTAGTTAGCCAAAAGTCAGGGTGATAATCCCAGATGTGAAGTAAGCAGAAGCACCTGCAACATCTCGGTCTGACCCGAGTATTATTTGATAAGAAAATAATAAATGGATCAGTCTAGCTATAAATATCAGGTAAAATGATATAGAATAAGAGATATGACATAACATATGATAACCATAAAGCCATACTATGATAAGTATGTAATTGAAAATCAACATGAGATTAATAAATATCACAAGAATCTTCTCAAAGATAGAAAGGAATGTCATACTCAATATCTTTATTCACAAGAAGTTAATGACACACAAATTCACCAATGCACAAATATTGATAGAGCATATCAATGAAAATCACGAAAATTGGTGAAACACAAATTCTAGAAATCATCAAGGAAAATCCAGAAATCACTAAAATGGGGAGGCCTATCACAAAATGGGAGCATGAAAGCTCACTAATACGTGTATCACAAAATGGAACGCTATTCCATGGTAGCTAACCATTAATTTTTGAGCCGAAGCTCCACAAGACGGCCCGAAGACCATGGGTCGCTACCCCACCAAATTGAGCCGAAGCTCCACAGAAACGGGGTTTAGTCTCCCTCGTAGACAAAGAGACATCGCACAATTGCTAGTCTAAATCACAGAAATGATAATCATCGATCATCAAGAAGTGTCAATTACGGTAAGCTAGTAAATATATGAGCTTAGCTTCATGTCCCATAACCACTGGCTTAACTTAAATATTTACGAACAAATTGTAGATATCCACTCGGAAATTGTCACAAGAGATTCAGTCGAACAAGTCCAAGAATTAACCGACGAAGTAAACGCAAGCGTTTCATACCACTTGTTTTACGAAGCCGTTTAATTAAAATTCTCGTACGAGTGAGGTAAAGGTTTGTATATTTTTAAAATGACAAATCACAAGAATGATCGTAGAAACGATCCATCACAAAAATTCACATTCGAAGACGTGAATAAAATCCAAAGAATACGATTCCAAACTCATCAAAATGGAAATAGCCTAGCAACTCAACACGGCGCGACCTAGCAGTGGAACGACCTAAGGAGGTCAGCGACCTATAGGCAGGCCGACTCATTGCAAGGCGAGCGACCTAGGGGTTGCGACCAAAGGCATGGCGCGACCTAAAGGATGGTGCGACTTAACAGTGCAAACGACTTAAGTGTTGCACGACTAAACCGTGCAGCGACCTAAAGTGCAAGCGACCTAAGGAAAGGCGAGCGACTTAAGAATCTCACGGCTTAAGGAGGTGAGCAGTCTAAGAAGGGTGCGACCTAAACGCATGCGTGACCTAATGGGCCGAGCGACCTAACATTGCGCGAGCTACATAGCCGAGCGACCTAACTGGAGTGGCCAATGCCAGGCGACCTAAGTGGAAGCGTCTTAACAGGGTTGCGAGCTAAAGTAGGCCGAGCGACCTAACGACCTAACCCGGTGCGACTTAAAGGGACCAACGGCGCTACCCAAGAGACGCGACCCTACCGGAGCGACCTAGCTGCAGAAAGCCAAGCGACCTAACGGCCTAATGAATAAACAAGGTCGTGCGACCTAAGGGGGCTGCGACCTAACGACGTAAGGTGTATGAGAAGGCCGAGCGACCTAGGGGGTTGCGACCTAATGAATACAAGGCCTAGCAACGACCTAGCACGGCGCGACCTATAGGGGAGCGACCTAATGTGCAGGCCGACCTAACTGTAGGCCGAGAATGATTCATGTGCAGGCCGAGCGACCTAGGGGTTTGAAGTGCAAAAACTCTCCCAATTTGCAACCGATCGAACACGGACGCTAGGGGATTATGCCCATAGACTACCTGGTCGTATTGGCTCCTCGGTGCATCACCAAAAACATGTTCAAACATCAAAGATTGGATTTCTAATGATTTGAACCCAAAACACTAAAAATGAGGATTTTCACCAATGGAAGAATAAGTGTTGGGAATTCATACCTAACAATCAAAGATAGTTATAGACAAAGATGTGAGA
The DNA here is from genome assembly GCA_030765085.1 of Allium cepa. NCBI lineage: Eukaryota > Viridiplantae > Streptophyta > Magnoliopsida > Asparagales > Amaryllidaceae > Allium > Allium cepa. The sequence goes on from CM060944.1 coordinate 244,878,725, forward strand.
TAAAAATCTCACCTTTGCACAAAATCAATGAAGAAGGAGCTTGAAAGCAATGGAAGAATCAATGGCTTCTCTTCGAATTTGGAGTTAGATGTTGGATTTGCAAATGAACTTGATCTTGGAGTTTTAATTTCCCATTCCTTCCTCCATTTTTGATGAAGCTTGAGTGTTAGGAAATGAAAGTGAAATTATGAAGGGAAGGGGGTTGAGCTAGAGTAAATAGCTTAGGCTAATGGGCTAATCCAAACCCAAAGCACAAAGTGAAAAAGTGGCAAAATTTCACTAACTCCAAACACATCAAAGTTTATACTCAAAATGATCGTAAACGGTGTTTTGGACCCAATGGAAGTGGTTCCGAGTCCTAATTCGACCATATGCAAAAAGTAACTTTTTGGACTAAAATCCTACTAACGATAAAATATTAAAATAAAATATTTAAATATTCAATCGTAAAATATGCGGGTTGTTACAGACTCCTCTCCTTAAAGAAATTGCGTCCTCGCAATATTTAAGAAAAAAACATATGGTAACAACCATAAAAGCATATTCGACATAAAAGAAACTTGAAATAAGAAATTCACCTCAAAGAGCACGGGGAAGTAAGTCCGGATGGTTTCGCTCGATGAACTCTCTAGATTCCCAAGGGAAATCCTTAGGATTTGAGGACCATTGGACTTTAACAAGCGGAACATTTTTATTTCGAAGGCGCTTGACCTCCAAAGCAATAATACGAATAGGATGTTGCTCATAAGTTAAGTTAGGCGAAATTTCTGTTTCTTCCACAACACCGGGCTCAAGGATAGAATCGGAATCCCGAAGGCATTTCCGTAATTGGAAAACGTGAAACACGTCATGAATAGCAGAAAACTGAGTCGGCGATAAAAGGCGATAAGCCACGGAACCAATGCGTTCGGTGATGGGAAATGGGCCGATATATCGAGGTGCTAACTTTCCCGATCGACTGAAACATACAACACCCTTCATAGGTGAAACATGAATAAACACAAGATCTCCCACAGAAAATTCTAATTTCCTTCTCCGGTTATCGGCATAGGATCTTTGCCTACTCTGGGCTTCTTTCATCCTATGACGAATAATATCAATCTTTTCTGTGGAATCACGAATAAAATATGGACCTAAAACCAGCTTCTCACCGGCCTCAAGCCAACAAGAAGATCGGCATGGCCTTCCATAGAGTGCTCGAAAGGAGCCATACCAATACTAGATTGGAAGCTATTATTATAGGAAAACTCAACAAGAGAAATATGATCTTCCCAACTTCCACCAAAATCAAGAACACATGCACGAAGAAGATCTTCAGGAGTTTGATTCACACGCTCGGTTTGTCCATCGGACTGGGGATGATAAGCGGTGCTAAAATTAAGCTTCGTTCCCAAAGCTTTTTGAAGACTCTTCCAAAATACACTAGTAAACAATGGATCATGATCAATAACAATAGAAGTAGGAACTCCATGCAATTTTACAATTTCTTTAATAAAGTGTTTGGCCAAAAGAGGAACGGTTCGATTGGACCGAACGGGAATAAAATGGGCGGATTTAGTAAGTCTATCGACTATCACCCATAAGCTATCATGACCTGAATGAGAACAGGGAAGGCCGTTTATAAAATCCATGGAAATTTGATCCCACTTCCAAATTGGAATTTCTAAAGGTTGCAATAACCCTCCAGGCCTTTGATGTTCGGCCATGACAAGTTGGCAAGTCATGCAACACATAACAAAGTTAGAATTATCAGATTTCATTCCCTCCCAACAATAAAGTCGCTTCATGTCCACGTACATTTTACTACTACCGGGATGAACGGTAAATTTAGAACGATGAGAATCTTCTAAAATGTCTTTACGAAGATTACTCATATTTGGCACGATAAGTCTATCAAATTTTCGAATACCTCCACAAGAAACAATATAAAAGCCTTTCAAACCTTCAATATTAATTTTATCCCTAAAATTTTGGCCAAGAAGAGCCAATTCGGGATCTAGCTTTTGAGCTTCAAGAATGCGGTCTAAAAGAGAAGGATGAGCCTCAAGGCTACATAAAACGAGAGATGAACATAAATCGGAAACACGATCTCGAATCTCGCAAGTGGATAGAATTCTGAGATCATTCCATTCGGATATCATCATAGAAACAACCGCTTGTTGCTTACGGCTAAGTGCATCCGCAACACGATTTCCCTTTCCGGGGATATAAAGAATATCAAGATCATAAGCTGCAAGAAATTCGAGCCAACGTTGTTGACGCAAATTAAGTTCCTTTTGAGAAAATAGATACTTCAAAGATTTAAGATCGGTGTAGAGAATAAATTTTTCTCCCGAAAGATAATGACGCCAAATATGAAGGGCGAAAACAATACCGCGAGCTCTAAATCATGAGTGGCATATCTATTCTCGACTGGCTTCAATTGCCTAGAAGCATAAGCAATAACACGTTCTTTTTGCATAAGAACGGCACCCAAACCAATGCGACTAACATCGGTATAAACAATAAAATCTTGATTCCCCTAGGGAATCACAAGAATAGGAGCATCGAAAAGGAGTTCTTTTCATTTCTAAAAAAAGGCTTCACGTTTGTCCGACCAAATGTATTTAACACCTTTCTTTGTCAAACTAGTAAGAGGCACGGAAATTTTGGAAAAGTAGTTTATGAAACGGCGGTAATAACCTGCCAATCCAAGGAAACTACGAATTTCCGTCACACTTTCCGGTCTCTTCCAATTTTGAATCGCTTCAATCTTTGAAGGATCCATGGAAATTCCGGATTCGGAAATAATATGACCGAGAAACTTCACACGAGATTGCCAAAAGTGGCATTTAGAAATTTTTTCTTTTAATTGATTGCTCCTAAGAGTTTCCAACACAATCCGAAGATGTTTTTCATGCTCCTCCTCGGTTTTTGAATACACAAGAATATCATCAATAAAGATGAGAACAAACCGATCAAGGAAGTCTTTGAAAACTCTATTCATAAGGTCAACGAAATAAGCCAGAGCATTCGTTAAACCAAATCGCATAACAAGCCATTCATAAGACCCATAATGAGTACGGAATGATGTCAAAGGAATGCTATCATCTGCAACACGAAGCTGATGAAAATCGGTAGCTAAGTCTAATTGTGAAAAGACTCTAGCACCACTAAGCTGATCGAATAGATCATCAATCCGAGGTAAAGGATATTTATTCTTGATAGTAAGATCATTAAGCTTGATGTAGTCAACGCAAAGCCTAAGTGTACCATCGGATTTCTTCACAAAAATAGCCGAAGCTCCCCAAGGCGAGGAACTAGAGCGAATAAATTGCTTCGTCTCCAATTCGGATAATTGTTTGCGCATCTCCTCATTTTCTTTATTGGACATACGATAAGGAGGATGAGTGATAGGTTGAGCTCCAGGGATGAGATTAATTTTGAACTCAATTGCTCGCTTAGGTGGTAATCCTAAAACGGGCTCAAATATGTCGAAAAATTCACGAACAACGTGAATAAAAGAAATAATATGTTCCTCATCATCATTATCGTCACCATGAGGATTTAAAGAATATAAAGATGCAACCAAGCTGGAATCCGAATCTTGAAGGCCAATAGAAATCTGCTTAGCAGATTGAGGATGTTGAAGGTGAATAGTCCGCTCAGGACATAGGATTTGGGCTTCATAGCGGTTAAGCCAATCCATTCCCAAAATCATTCCAAAGCCTAAGTAACGCATAACATGCAAATCGGCTCGGAAAGAAAAATCACACAAAATAATCTCGACATCTTTACACAATAAACTGATTGTTGCGGATCCACCAACCGGATTCGCAATTCTCAAAGAAGTCATTAAAGCGACAACACTTAAAGAAAAAGTATCAACAGGTTCTTTTGATATAAAAGAATGGGACGCACCCGTATCAAAAAGAACTCGAATAGGGTGATCACGAAATAAAATAATACCATCGAGGATAGAATGAAAAGTACCTTGACCACGAGATGTGTTGCCAGGGGCTCGAGCAACATTAAGCTTTCCCTCCTTCCTGCCTTGAAGTTTGGGACAAGAAGATAAATAATGATCTGGGCTTTTGCAATAGCGACAAGCACGAGGCTTTCAACACTTGTTCGCATAATGGTCCTTAGAACCACAATTGTAGCATTGCCCACTACTAGAGGTAGGAGTCTTTTCCACCGGAGTTGCTTGTTTCCCTTTCTTATTGGGATAAGGACCCTTGAACTTGTTAGGCCTTTTCTTGTTGTTGAAGTTTGGTTTGGCACTCATAACTTCAACATCACTCTCCTTATCAGCCTCTTCAAGACGAAGAGCGATATCCACGAGTTGATCAAAAGAAACTTTTAACTTTAGAAGTAATGGCTTCTTAAGATTTTTATTCAAGCCATAGACAAATCTTTGGTTTTTCTTCAATGGGGTGTTTATGTACTCGACCCTATATTTAGAAAGTGACTCGAATGATGCGATATAGTCTGCCACAGAGGATTCACCTTGAACAAGGTCAATGAATCGGAGAGCCGAAGTCACCTTCTCAGCTTCTGGCACAAATTTTAATTCGAAGCGTTCCCGGAATTTCTCCCAAGTGAGATCCGCTTCATTTATTTTAGAAATCAGAAGCTCATACCAATCTAATGCTCTTTCTTAGAGCATACTAGAAGCCACTTGAAAACGATGAAGATCAATAAGATTCGTGCGAGAAAAGATTCGATCGCAGGATCTCAGCCAAGCCTGGACTTCAATAATGGTTTCAGAACCCTTGAATGGCTTTCCACCCAAATTGGTATAATCGCTGCACAAACGTGCAAATCCAGACCTAGGGTGAGTAGACTCCGGATTAGATCCGGCTACTTGAGCATTCCTTACTAGATCAAGAAGCTGCTGAGCAGACATTAATACTCCATCTTGGGGAGTAACACGAGATTGACCGACGCTGGGACGGCCTAGTCTAACCATTTCTCTTCCTTAAGAAAGAGGGAAGAAGAAAATGGTTATTCATAAAATGAATATCAACCAATTATGATTGATGAAACAAGGAATCACAAAAGAAAATAGGATAGAACGGTTCAAAGACCCGAATAAAATCCTAAAGCACGACTCCTAAGATGGACTTAGGACGATGATCCTTGTAAGATTATTCTACATTGTTCCGAAGATTGGCTCTGATACCAAGCTGTGATGCCCCACCTCTATACCCACGCAAGCCAAGGACACTACGGGGTAATTTCGTCAACTAGCACGGAGAATAAGGCTGTTGAGGAGCGACCATCCGCGTAATTGCTTTGTGCGAGCACCGATATGTCAGATAGTACAACATGCATTGGTTTAAGGAGGGAAATCCGACATATCGATACAAACTCAAAGCTACTACACAGTGGCTATATATATTCTTCGGAAATAATTATTGAAGAAAACATAGCACAAGTCAGTCACAGACATCCATATCACAAAGGAGGAAATAGATATGAATATATAAGACATGAAAGTGTCATCAGAGTAGTGGTCAGACAAGATCCACAATGTCACAAAAGAATAGCTACAAGTGCTAGACAAAAGAATATGTATACATCAAGGAGTCTATATCTCAAATGTATACAACAAAAACTACTCATCTAAGTAGTTAGCCAAAAGTCAGGGTGATAATCCCAGATGTGAAGTCAAGCAGAAGCACCTGTAACATCTCGATCTGACTCGAGTATTATTTAATAAGAAAATAATAAACGGATCAGTCTAGCTATAAATATTAGGTAAAATGATATAGAATAAGAGATATTACATAACATATGATAACCATAAAGCCATACTATGATAAGTATGTAATTGAAAATCAACAAGAGATTAATCAATATCACAAGAATCTTCTCAAAGATAGAAAGGAATGTCATACTCAATATCTTTATTCACAAGAAGTTAATGACACAGAAATTCACCAATGCACAAATATTGATAAAGCATATCAATGAAAATCACGAAAATTGGTGAAACACAAATTCTAGAAATCGTCAATGAAAATCCAGAAATCACAAAAAGGGGGAGGCCTATCACAGAACGGGAGCATGAAAGCTCATCAACACGTGTATCACAAAATGGAACGCTATTCAATGGTAGCTAACCATTATTTTTGAGCCGAAGCTCCACAAGACGGCCTGAAGACCATGGGTCGCTACCCCACCAAATTGAGCCGAAGCTCCACAGAAACGGGGTTTAGTCTCCCTCGTAGACAAAGAGACATTGCACAATTGCTAGTCTAAATCACAGAAATGATCATCATCGATCATCAAGAAGTGTCAATTACAGTAAGCTAGTAAATATATGAGCTTAGCTTCATGTCCCATAACCACTGGCTTAACTTAAATATTTACGAACTAATTGTAGATATCCACTTGGAAATTGTCACAAGAGATTCAGTCGAACAAGTCCAAGAATTAACCGACGAAGTAAACGCAAGCGTTTCATACCACTTGTTTTACGAAGCCGTTTCATTAAATTTTTCATACGAGTGAGGTAAAGGTTTGTATATTTTTAAAATGACAAATCACAAGAATGATCGTAGAAACGATATATAATAAAAATTCACATTCGAAGATGTGAATAAAATCCAAAGAATACGATTCAAAACTCAACAAAATGGAAATAGCCTAGCGACTCAACACGGCGCGACCTAGCAGTGGAAGGATCTAAGGAGGTCAGCGACCTATAGGCAGGCCGACTCATTGCAAGGCGAGCGACCTAGGGGTTGCGACCAAAGGCATGGCGCGACCTAAAGGATGGTGCGACTTAGCAGTGCAAACGACCTAAGTGTTGCACGACCAAACCGTGGAGCGACCTAAGGTGCAAGCGACCTAAGGAAAGGCGAGCGACTTAAGAATCTCACGGCTTAAGGAGGTGAGCGGTCTAAGGAGGGTGCGACCTAAACACATGCGTGACCTAATGGGCCGAGCGACCTAACATTGCGCGAGCTACATAGCCGAGCGACCTAACTGGAGTAGCTAAAGCCAAGCGACCTAAGTGGAAGCGGCTTAACAAGGTTGCGAGCTAAAGTAGGCCGAGCGACCTAACGACCTAACCTTGTGCGACTTAAAGGGACCAATGGCGCTACCCAAGAGACGCGACCCAACCGGAGCGATCTAGCTGCAGAAAGCCGAGCGACCTAACGTCCTAATGAATAAACAAGGTCGTGCGACCTAAGGGGGTTACGACCTAACGACCTAAGGCGTATGAGAAGGCCGAGCGACCTAGGGGTTGCGACCTAATGAATACAAGGCCGAGCAATGACCTAGCACGGCGCGACCTATAGGGGAGCGACCAAATGTACAGGCCGACCTAACTGCAGGCCGAGAATGATTCTTGTGCAGGCCGAGTGACCTAGGGGTTTGAAGTGTAAAAACTCTCCCAATTTGCAACCGATCGAACACGGACACTAGGGGATTATGCCCATAGGCTACCCGGTCGTATTGGCTCCTCGGTGCATCACCAAAAACGTGTTCAAACATCAAAGATTGGATTTTTAAGGATTTGAACCCAAAACACTAAAAATGGGGACTTTCACCAATTCAATCCAAACCAAAAGCAAATGCACATGAATAAGTGTTGGGAATTCATACCTAACAATCATAGATAGTTATAGACAAAGATGTGAGAAAAAATATCACCTTTACACAAAATCAATGAAGAAGGAGCTTGAGAGCAATGGAAGAATCAATGGCTTCTCTTCAAATTTGGAGTTAGATGTTGGATTTGCAAATGAACTTGAGCTTGGAGTTTTAATTTCCCATTCCTTCCTCCATTTTTGATGAAGCTTGAGTGTTAGGAAATGAAAGTGAAATTATGAAGGGAAGGGGGTTGAGCTAGAGTAAATAGCTTAGGCTAATGGGCTAATCCAAACCCAAAGCCCAAAGTGAAAAAGTGGCAAAATTCCACTAACTCCAAACACATCAAAGTTTATACTCAAAAAGATCGCAAATGGTGTTTTGGACCCAATGGAAGTGGTTCCGAGTCCTAATTCGACCGTATGCAAAAAGTAACTTTTCGGACTAAAATCCGACTAATGATAAAATATTAAAATAAAATATTTAAATATTCAATCGTAAAATATGCGGGTTGTTACAGAGAGCGCTCGATTAGGGTGGGAACACCCGAGGTGATAACATATTCGGTAGTGGTAGTCAAGTGCTAGGCTGGTACTGTGTGGCAAGGTAAAATATATTCTTGTCAGACCCAGCTACATTGGTCTAGAGATGCACTCATCGGAAGGTAATTCCTTACCTGGTCATAGTATAGAATCCATTCTTCAATAAGCGTCGTATGGTTTTGATTATGCCCAAATATGTTGAAATGTGAGATGCAAGCATTTTAGCGATTTTCTAATTTACTTTCTGTAGACACTATTATAATATCAGATGATTTTGATACAAAAATGTTTTGGTTATCGTAAGGTAAAAACCCATCATGTTTATGCGTGATGTGATCTTACATGGTACCTTTGTTTACAAAGGATTTTTGAAAAAGTAATAATTCAAATTGAGTGTGTTTTATCACGTTGGTTTTCCAGACTGATTGGGGTGTTATTTTATTATATTGCTCGGGTCATACCGAGTATTACAGATTCAGTTTAGGATACTATGGAGCTCAGAAGACGAGCTGGATGATAGAGACGTATACTCGTACTAGATTTTATTCTGCTATGTGTATAGACTGTATAGTCCGCACTGGTGAGGACAAGTTATAGTAACTGTCCACATTGATGTATTGATTGTTGTACTACGATGATTGTGTGTGTCTATATATATTGACAACTACAGTTTTCTTATATAAAGATCTATTGTTATATATTATATTTTGTTCCGCTACGATTGTGAGATTCTGTATTGTTGTTTCTGTTATCTTCTTTTATCGGTTTCTACTTCACCCCTAATGATCTGGTATTGCCGGCACTCGATTGCTCGACATGCTACACGGTGAACGTATTGATGTTGATTTTTGAGTGTCGAAAATCTGATTCATTACATTTGGTATCAGAGTTGAATGTTAAGTAAGAACCTTGGCTTTAGTAGGGATTACTCATTAGAGATAGGGTCAGTAGTACCCTAGAATGAGTTTGAGTGTATTAAAAGATATGAGCGTGTATTTGTTAGTGAATAAAAATTGTTTTATATTATGTTGGTTAATTTATCGAGTGGCTTATAAATTCTGGTCGGCATAGTGCATACAACTGTATCGATAAGGATTTCTAAATGCTTGAATAGAGCAATTCGACATAGTATTATTTTGAAATGGGGTAAATGAAATAATTTTACCCAAATTATATTTTTGATATAAAAGGAATAACTTTCTGAAATTATTATAGTATATTGGAGTGTTTAGGTGATAATATTATAATCTAACAAGATTATAAAATTTAAAAGGTTATGTATAACCAAATGAAATTTTGTATAAGTATGAATTATACAAGTAAGTTATAATTAAAATGGATTTAAACTAGAATTTAGAAATTTAAATCCCAGAGGATTCGGAAAATATTTGCAGAAGTGTTATGGAAATGAAATTGGTGTTATGTTAGAAATATTTTTGAATGGTAATATTATTGTGAATTGTTTTTTATTAGAAATTATTTTAAAGAAATGGATTTTGGAAGTGATATAGCACTTAGCTTACTTCAGTTGCTAGAAAATAATTCCGATGACGATTGCGACACCATCGGTGTTTATTTTCGAGTTTCTAAGTGACGAATTGCTAACATAATTGATTTGTTTCTGATTTGTTGGGCAAAAAATTATTGTTTTAAAATTCCGAAAGGATTTGTTTGGATAAAACCGAGTCTATTTAAAAATTTCCAAAGGTAAGATTTGATATACAAAGAGACTATGTGATTTCAAAGTGATTTGAAATAAAACCGGTGTTTAAATTCTGGAATTTTAATATAAATGTTGGGAAAACATTAGGAAATAAGCTATGAACTTATAAATTGACAATGATTTTAATATTAAAGAAAAATACAGAATGTTTGGATTTTTAAGAAAAAGTTAAATGTAGATAGAGAAGTAGAGAGTCACAAAGATAGGCTAGTTGTGAAAGAATTTCGTCAAAGTCAAGCTATTAATTATGATGGGACCTTGCCCATACCCATGCTTAAGTCTATTTGGATTTTGCTAACCATTTTTGCGTTCTATGACTATGAAATATGGAAAATGGATGTAATGATGACATTTCTAAATCAACTTAGAAGAAACCCTTTACATGTTGCTAGCTAAGGGTTTTGTGGTTAGTGGGAGTGAAGGCAAGGCTTGCATACTGTTAAAGTCCATTTATGGACTTAAACAAGCTTCAAGGAGTTGGAAAAATTGTTTTGATAAGGTAATCAAATAGTTTGGCTTTTATCAAAACACGGAGGAAACATGCATATACAGAAAGGAACAGGGTAACACTATCATTTTCTTAGTGCTATATGTCGATGATCTATTATTGATGGGCAATGACACTTCGTTGTTGCAACCAGCAAAAGCTTGGCTTTCCAAGAACATCAACATGAAGGATTTAGGAGAGGCAGCCTATATATTTAGTTTAAAGATCTATAGAGATAGATCGAAGAGGCTGCTGGGATTATCCTAGTCCCCATAATCATAAGTACCATACTGAAAAGGTTAAGTATGAAGATTTCCAAGTGTAGAAACGTTCCAACGTAGTTTGGAACCGTCATTTCCAAGAATGACGCTCCTCACACCGATGAGGAGAAAGAATGTATGAAAATGATCCCCTATGCTTCAGTCATAGGATCCAAAATGTAAGCCATGTTATGTATTAGACTAGAAGTAGAATGCGCATTAGGACGTGTAAGCCGGTACCAGTCTGATCTTGGAGAAAAATATTGGATGATCATAAAGTGTATACTGAAGTATTCAACAAATGCTCGAGACTTATTCCTTATATACGAGAATAGAGACCACCATATAAAGGAGTATACAGATTCGTGCTTCCGTAGTGATATAGACGATAGGAAATCAGTGTCTGATTATGTATTTACGCTTAAATACGAAGCTGTTGGTTCCAAGCAAGAAACGATAACTGATTCCACGATGGAAGCCAAGTGCATCACCTTCAACGAAGCAGCTAAAGAGGTAGTCTAGATACACAAGTTTTTGAGTGAGCTCGAAGTGATTTCGGATATCGAGAATCCTATGGCATTATTTTGTGATAACAATGCGAACAATGTAGATCGCAGATAAGCCTAGAGTATACAAGAAGTCATGGCATATCCTTTAAAAGTTCCACATGTTTAGAGAATTCATTAAGATGAAAAAGGTTGTGATATAAAAGGTAGATACCAAGGAAGATATAGTAGATCCACTCACTAAGGCTCTAGCTTGGTCAGCTCTCAAGAAGCTGATTGAAGGGATTGGATTGAGATTCCTTAATTGGTCTCAAGTGTATGTGAGAGATTGATAGAGTTAAGGGTATGCCCTAAGGGCAATTATGTAATTTATTACATTAATTAACTCTACGATCAATTCTTATTCATAATAAAGGTATTTTTCTTTCTATCATATTTTTTGTAATGACTATAAATAATTAAATATTTAATTAAAATATATTTAATAGAAAATCCATAAATGATATATTTATGATAGTAATTACTAATAGTTGTAATCTTTAATATTATATCACAATATTATAACACACATCATTTTAAATGTTCCTTGTCAAGATCCATCGAGACTGAATATTGATATATTCATTAAGATAGAGTACACAACACTCTCCAAATGTTGGGCTGCTTATTACTCATGACTGTCGGTGGCACCAAGTGGCTGTGTACTGATAGATATTGGATAATTATGGAACGACTCACTCGATAAGTCTATTAGTTAATATAACGAAGATCAAACATAAAATATTGTTGCGGTTGATTTACATAGTATTAGAAGCAAAACACTATTTAAGAGAAGATTCGTCTCCTTGATTGTATGGGGTTAGTACCATGGTCAACTCAAGTCAACTCAATGTCAAAATCTCTAGTCAAAGTAGTTCAATTAATAATGATTGTCATTATTGAATGAAGAACTTTGTTTTTGGACTATAGAGTAGAATATGAACAATATTGGAATTTTGATTACTACCAAATTTAGTAGTCTAAAGTGATATAGTTTTGACGAAGAGAATTGGTTTTTGTAAATAAATGTCATGACCAGGTAATGCTTAATAAAGTAAAATTGGATTTTTCCAAAACAAGTGATACATTTGACCAAAATGTCACATCATCTGCTAAGTGATGTGTGAACGTTAATATTCGAATGCCATTATTGATCACTGACCAAATTTACGCCTAATGGGTCACACAACCAAAATAATGAATACTCCTTTGACCAAATGATTTACTTAATTTTTTGTTGTTATAAATTAATTAAATTAATTAATATTTATGAAATATTATTTATAAATTTTGATTTTTAGTTGATAAATAAATATTATTAAATGTATTTATAATAGTTATAAATATATTAATTGATATGCGATATAGATACAGGTTTGAATTAGATTTAAATCCAAAATATTTTTTCAGGCTTTCATTGAGTTTAAAGCCCATATAAGGGCTGAGCATCGGCCACGATGGGGCCTTGGTGTGGCAATGAGATGGTATAATAGAGGCTTTGAGATGAATGGCTAAGATGGAAGAGAATTGGTAAGAGATTATGTAGGATATTGATCATAAAATATCACTAAATTCTCCTTTATACAAGTCTCTCCAACCACACTATTTATGACCTTTTTACCCTCCATATCCCCTTTAAATCTGGCAAAACTATCCCCACTATTCGATAGTCGTTATCCATTAATTTAGGAACTACCACTCTGTTGGATTAGAAATCAGTTCAAGGAGCAAACTTAATCATTTCAAGGTGTACTTTTAGGCATTGGGAGTAAGGTACATTTCAAACCATATGATTATTAATGTTTAGATATAATGTCTATGTATATATATAGTCACAACTGGATAGGTTGTATGTTACCTATATAACCGTATATTAAAAAAAAAAAATTTGACATATATATGCCTACATGCAGCACGACTAATGTAACAACGCAGAATTTTAGTCATCTAAATATTGAACTTATTTTAAATATTGAAATGCTAATTTTATAAGTCAAATGGTTAAAATTCAAATATAAGGATTATTTGAATATGTGAATTGTGAATTTAATATGAATAAAAATAATTTTGAAGCTTATTTAAATTCTATTTAAATAAGAATAATAATAGTAAACTTTTAGATTAGAATTGGAAGTGATTATAATGGTTTTTATAATAACTCGTTTTAGTTAACATGTGGAAATATCATTCCAGGACACCGTCTTAGATTTTGATGAAATTAGTGTCATTGGATTCATAATAATAAATTGTTATATGCCGTAGAGTTTCGTGATGATATGATGTACTGTGTGATCCTATGGGCTCGAAAGGCATAGAAATTAATTACATGAAATTAATAATATAATTGGATTTGAAAAGCTAACTTCTGCGTATGAAATTAGGTCTCGATAATGGTTCCATTGAGTTTGAATAGGAGTATTTGATATAGAACGCTAGTAAGCATGCCTCGATTGGAGTTCGAGATTTTTGGTATGTTCAATGCAGAGTATTATAATTACTAATAATAGGTACCCATACCAGGCCCATACCTTCACCGTACTCTCCATCCCTACCTTATAGTGTCGCAATACCAAGCCTACACTTCCCCATGCTGGAACCAAAATTCAATGGGATGAATTGTATCTTGATGATGCTAAACCAGATCAATATTATGAATAAAAATTTCTAATCTATCGAATCAATTTCTTATTGAGAATTCAATAGTATAACATAGGGAGATCTTTTACCCGTACAAAAAACTATTTTTAACATGCCCCGTTCTTATATTTATACCACCCCATCTTTAAATCTTCTTGCCTGAAAAACAAACCAAACCCGGAATCAAAACCAACGGCTTGAATCAATCGGAGCCATTATCGACGTTATCAGGTGAAGTCACCAACTAGAGGATTGATCGCGATGGCAAGTGATGTAACACCCCTTCAAAATGGGAATAGTAGTCTCACATCGTGGAAAAACACTATGAAGTGGGTGCTTATATATCAAAGTTTTCACCTCATAACAACATCGAGGCCTTTTGAGGAACAAAACCCCACACCTTGGCTTGGCATATGAGGCGGAGGTGACTAAGTTGGGGAAAATACCTGCGTTAAGTGAGGTGTGGGATGTTACATTGCTATCAAAGCTATACCCAGCCGGAATTGTGGTCTTTATGTATTACAACCACGATGCCTAGGTGGCGTTGTGTTCATTGAGCCAATGAGGGCATTGGGCTCTAAAGGGGGGAGATTGTAACACACCCACAAAATGGGAATAATAGTCCCACATCGTGGAAGAACACTATAAGTGGGTGCTTATATACCAAAGCCTTCACTTTACGACAACGCGAGGCCTTTTGCGGAACAAAACCTCACATCTTGGCTTAGCCCATGAGACGGAGGTGACTAAGTGTAACAACCCGTAAATTTCGTTAATTAAATTTGTCATTTTAATAAGATATTGGAATTAAACTTAGGAAAAAAAATTATGATATTAAATAGTAAGTTGAATTAAATCAATGTCCTGTAGTAATTGAAATATTGTTTGGGAATGAAAAACTTATTAAGGTAATCATTTAATTTACCAATGCAATATTGTTTTGATTTATTTGTAATTGAATGTAAATTAACGAAATTATGTTAATGTAAGTTATTAAATAATTAATTTAGCGCAATCTAAATTAATTGAAATAACAGTAAGGTCATAATTTGTGATATCTAGTAAATTTGGAAAATAAACCTCAATAAATGTAATAAAGTATTGAAATGTATATTGTTTCCATAGGATAATAGAAAGAAATGAAAACTTGCGACCTACGCTTGGAATAACGACCAAAATAAGTGAAATAGTGTTAATGCAAGTATTTGATTCATTAATGAAATAATACAGTGTTAATGACAATTAATTAAAATTTGTGTATATATGGGATTTTAACCTATGTTATTAAGTAATAAACTTATAAATGCAAGAAAGGGAAAATAGGTAACAATCTATATATGTTATTTATTTTATCTAGTATGTTAAATAAAATTTGGAAATCAATTTGCAATCAGAAGAAATTAAGTAGTATGTTAATTGGAAATAAATTAATAAATATATTAATGAAATGTAATATAATTCAATGTTAATTTTACACATAAAATGTCAATTTATTTAATAGCAAGGTTTTAAATCAATAAACGAATTTATTGAGATTTCAATTTATAATTTATAACATTTAATGTGAAATCAATTATAATTAATTGACTTGATTTGTGCAGTTAGGTTAGATGTGATTTGTCATTAAAAAGGGTTAATTTTATAAGATGTAATTAATGCTAAGCCTTTTTATTTTATGAAAATTGGTTGATTTAAAGAATAGAAAGCAAGATTTATTAATTTGATTGAAGTGTAAAATTCAATAATTGAATTTATTGCAAATAAATGAAATTCAACATTTAATATTACGTTAATTGAAACTAGATGGAATGTGAGTATATTAGTATAATAGATTTTGAATCCAGTTTTGGTTTCATCCTATGTAATAATGAATTTGAATAATATGAATGAAAATTTATTTCAATGGAAATTATTGAATAATTTAATGGAATTATTGAAAAATTAATTTATAATTTCTAAATTTAATAAAATTGAAAATTTAGCACTGACTTTTAATTTGTTTAAAACATTTTAAATGATTGAGAAATATAAAAGTGATAAAAATGGGTCAATTTTAAGATTGAAATAAAAAAATTGGATTTTATTAATTAATTATTTAATTAATTTAACTAATGTAAAAATAGCCATTTTGGCCACTGACTCGGATTTCGACGAAACTAGTTTCATCGGATCCGTAACGGTGAACTATTATAGGATTTCAAGTTTCGTAGCGATCGGGCTTGTCGTGTGACTCGAAACGCCTTGAAATTTATGAAATTGAAATCAATCGAAATCAATTTGAAAAATATTGATTTTAGCATAACTTCTTCATACGATACAATTTGAACCCGAAACTTTTTCCATCGCGTTTAAAATATTTCTAAACGTTTATTTTGATATATGGGTTGACCCAATTTCGTTCCGGAGTCGTAACAGGCTTTTTGGGCCACTTTGGCGTTAGCGCGTATATCTGTTTTATCCATCTATTCTATTTTCAATTCTTCCTATAAATATCCTGCTATAAACCCTAGCCTCCCTACTTCTCATTTGTCTGTACGTACATCTCAACTCTCTCCTCCTCCATGGCAGACAAACAACTCTAGATCCAATTCCAAATCAAATCCAAAGCTGAAAATTCATACTCCTCAGAAAAATTCACAAAAAATATATATCGAAGCTCTCGAAGAGCGTAATCTTCTGGTGTGATTCATTTTTCATTTTGGTTCATCGATCAGTAAAAATCAAAGAATTCTCATCCGTTCATCGCGCGACGAAGATCTTCGTCGGATCGAGAAACTCTTTCTGGGTTGTGAAGAGAGAACCGAGGGGACTTCATCCGTGCAGTTTATTTCACGAATCGACGGTCTGATTGTTGACAAAATTCAATTTGGGTTATATCTTAGCGGCGGCTGCTATGTTTTTGGCTTCGATCGAAGTCGCGGGAGTGCGACATGGGGGGGTCGCGGCCTTGAGGAGGTGCGGCGGTGAGTTTTGGGGTGCCGCGATGGTCGGCGTATTGGATGGAAGTGGGGGCTCAGTAGGGTTTCGGATTTCTACTGTGCGTGCATTATTGTTTCTGCCTATGCATGCAAGAAGATGAGTACGTGGATGACGTGGCACTTATTGTATTACGGTCTCTTTTTTTTCTTTTTTTATTTGAAATTCAAAGACAATTTTTGATATAACTCTCGCATACGATATCCGATTGACACACGGCTTTCTCTGCTAGGTTCGTATTGGAATTACGGACTTTTTGACACTAGTTTGGATGAATTCTGAGACTGGTCAATTTTTTGGTTTAAATTGGATTTAAATTCAATTTAAATTCAAAAGGTGAGTGTTTTGACCCACTCACAACTTCTAAAGTTTCTTATGTTAGTTAAATCGATTTATGGCGTGATTAGAAATTTATTTATGACTGTTTGGCATGTTTGAATCATCATCTCAGTTAAATGCATTTATTTAAATTAAATTGTTAATTATTATTTTTGAACTGGTACTTTATATACAATAAATCAATGGGACAACATATCCCATGTCAAATAAACGTTCGAAAGCAAGTTTCGAACTTGTGACATCCTGCACCAAGCCGAATCAATTAACCACTTGGACAATCGTGCTTGTCAATTAAATTGTTATTTAATTTTATTACTGCATATAAATTTGATAGTTAAATTTATTTATTATTGCATATAAACTGCCAGTTAAACATTTAATAATTTATTATTGAATAAAAACTGTTCGTTGCTACCTGTTATATTTTATATGATCTATATTGATGTTTGTTTAAATTGGATGATGATTGTAATAAATGGTTGATGATTTATATTGGATGAATGGATGATGTGTTCTATATTGTATAAACTGAAAGTTATTATGCATTTTCATCTCATTTGGGATTGCGGGTTGAAATGATATATAACCGTAAATTTTATTTTTAAATTGCGGATTTAAATGATAAATATCCGTATCACTTGACCAAAGGATAGAAAATTTTATACAGACACCGCGGTATATATGTAAAAATTATTTTGAAATGATTTCCTATGTTTTGTAAAGAAATATATATATGGTTTATGAGATATTGATTTCGGATCTTTGATAAAGGTTATTTTATATATAGTAAATTCTTGGTTTTAAACTATGTATAAAATTGTTTAAAGTATGAAGTAAGTTTAATGTTTGCGTCAAAATTGACCACAAACACCCAATATCGTGAAAGCACCCGTTTATGAACACAAATCAGCAACAATCAATATAGAACTCATATCTAAGCAATAACAATCACAATAATTCACAAATAACAATCACAAACACAGGATTTATAGTGGTTCGGTGATCTTGCCTACGTCCACTCTGAAGCTTATGTCTTTGTTGATTCACTTGATGATTCCAATCGATTACAGCGGATTACATTTGATGATAGCTTTCAAATCTGATTACAACAGCGAAAATGAAGTATGGAATTGAATCCGGCAGAGTCTGGACGTTGAATCGCCAAAAAATCCCTTTTCTATAGGCTTCAGGGTACTATTTATAGGCGTGGGAGGCCCAGATCTTGCTCAAACTTCGGGAGACTTTTTCTGGCATGTGAGTGGGCCCACACGACCGACCCCACCAAGTTTCGACTCGATCTGAGATCGATACGAAGTGATTTCGTATCCATCAAAAAATGGTCCAATCGAAGTGAAACTTGGCAGGAACAATCTTTACCTTGTATGGAAGCTTCTGTGAAAATTCCGTTGCATTTGGATAAGTAGATCTCGAGTTATCGTGGATTCGAAATGATGTTCCTCGTGTGGTTGTCTGGTTCAAATCGATGATTTCGAACCGATGCCTTCGACTCCATGAACTCACGTGAGTCTGTGATGAGTTGGCACGCTTCCTTTGAGTCGATCCGGTCTTTTCTCCTAGTTGAACGCATCAACTCCTTAGATCTCGCCTACTTCGTATCGTGGAATGACACGTCATCTATGCTTATTGACTTGATGGATACGAACATGTGATTGTTCGTGGGTTCGAAATGGCCAGCACCTGATGGGTACGAAAGACTTCCGATGGATTCAATAGGTTATGGGCCATGGATTCGAACGGCAGTTGTATCGATGGATACGAATGAATAAATGAAGGTCAATGGTCTCAAACAGTTCTTTATTCGATGGATACGAGCTATATAGCTTCTTGATGGACACGAAGTGGACTCTAGCCAATTGTTACAAAGCGCACCCCCTGTTTGTGATAACCCGGATTTCTGGGCATCTGTAATTGATGATATAATTGGGATTGAACAAATTAATCTGATCAAATTAATATTTGTAATTGTGTTATATAAAAAAAATTATATACAAATTGAATTGGTGTTTGTTTAAATATTTGTATAAATCATATTGATTTTTTCAAATTGGATTAATTTGAACTTGAATTTGATATTTAAATTTTAAATCCAAAAGATAGATGTATATATATATCTTAAATTATGCTCTAGCTTAAAAATGTATTTTTTATTTGATTTTATTTAGGATATAAATTATTTATATCATTTTCTTTTTAAAGGAATTTATTTATCTAAATTAAGATATGCATTTATAAATTAGAAATCAATTATTAAAACTTTATAAAAACAATTACAAATCTATTTAATACACATGTTAACTAATAACATTATCATATTAGCAAGTGTTAACAAAATAGATAAGGATATTGACAAGTGTCCTTAATCTCTTCTTCAAAATAATTAATAAATAAGAAAAAAAAGTAATACAAACATCTCCATACTCCTCTATTATTTTCTTTTATAACTTCATTCTCTAAAATGAAATAAGAAACAGAACCTGTAACACACAAAAACCAGTAAGTAAAAATCATGAAATTCAAAGTAATCTCTCCATAATTCCAAAACCTGAAACAAAAATAAACATTGGAGCTCTCAAATTTAAGTACAGCTCAGATCAAATAAGCAAATGAAGTTAGGAAGCAGGATCAGTTTCAGTTTCCAGTTTCAAAGATTAATCTGGCTTCTGGATGTCAAAATTTCTTCCAGTCTTCTCCGCCCTTAAATCGGTGAGTAAACTTGAGAAAAACTGATACATCTTGATCTAGCATGCAATGACTCTCCTAAGTATGATTTGAATTATATTGTGCATGTCGTTTAAAAATGATTTTAAGTTGTACTTGTGGGTTAAAATTTATATTCATGATGAAAAAAAAACAAGTCTCTGTACAATCTGAAACAGTAAATAGATACTTTAAATTTGAATGAATGCTTTATGTTGATTAAAGATTAAAAAGTTAAGATGTTACATGGATGATCAAACTAGAATATGGTTGAATTACTAATGATTGTTTGCTTTCATGTCTGTGGGAATTGTTTTGAGATCTGCTATGAACACAGATTCAAGAATATAACAAATTAATTCAACATCTCTTCATACGAATTGATTTAGGTTGGGATGTTTAAAAGGTTTTTGTTCGAATTAACTAAACATTGTTTTTTTAAAATAATTAAGGTTGTTAATAGTGGTGTTTTCCTGAAATTTGGAAACTACTGGAAAAAAAAGAGAAAAACCAAAAGTTGTTAAAAATTCTCTTTCAACAATTGATTGATTTATGTATATAACCTGAATTGTCTTACGAAAATATGATTTTTAAAAGAAAAATCATAAAATTTAAGTTTGGAAATCATACTTTATCTTGAGTTGATCGTGGCTTCTGTTCTGAGCATTTTTTTGGTGATTGGGAAGGTCTGAGTGGTCGGGATTCAAGGTGGTGATGGTAGGTAGGTCAATGGTGAGGGGAAAAATAATTATTGAATTTCTGGTAGGCCGTGGTGGTGCGAGGAGGAGAATTTAGGGTTTAGGTTGGGTTGAAGTAATGGGGGTTTCTTGAAGCAAGTACGGCATCGACGTTGAACCGGGTTGGATCGGACGAAGGGGAAAGGAGCATAGGGTTCTGGCGAAGGTGTGGTCGGACTCGTGTGGGCTTCGGTGATCAAATTCGTGGGCGGCGATGTGATTTTTGATTAAAGTGTTTGTTCCAGTTCGACCTGGAGCACTCAATTTCGATTTATGGCTGTTGGAGTTGATCTGGGTTATCGTATGGAGCGGTGGTGTTGCCGATGACTTATAGGTGGTCGAGGCGCTAATCTCCGGTGGCCAGAGTTGCCGTGCACATGCACGTGCACGTTGGGTTGTGCTGTGGGTTCGAGTTTAGGAGGAACGATCGTGTCTCGGTGTCGACTTCGTATTTATAGCGTGAGTGGCTCGAAGGAATACAAGGTAGGCGAGACGCTCAGAGATGCTCGGGTTTTCTTTAGCTTGTACTCGGGTTTACTCTTGAGAAATTTGGTGGGTAGCTCGAGTGTAGTATCGAGCGGTTCGAATGATTAAAACTGTAATTTGAATTTAAACTAAAATAACATTTCAAAAAGGGAAATGAAAGCAAGGAGAAGAAAGGAGTTTGGGGTATTGGGTTATGGCCTAACTGGGTTGCTTTATTGACTCTTTGGTAGGTATTGGGCTTGTGTTTCTTTCAGGCTTGATTTGTTTAAAAGCAAAGTTTGTTTCTTTAAAGAATTTAATATATAAAAGGTTTAAGTTCATACTATTTTCCAATGTTTTGTTAATGGCGATTTAGTCATAATTAAGAAAGTTTTATCTTAAAATCAGATGAAGATTAATGATTTGAAATTAATTAAATTAATAAGGTAATTAAGAAGTAATTAGTTAATTTAATTAATTTATGATTAGGGAATAATTAATTAGTAAAAGCAATTAAGATTTAAATTAATTGCAATTAAGGGTTAATTAATTTAGATAATTAATTAAGAAATGTTTTAAATTAATAAAGGATTATTTATTAATTAAAGGTTAATTAATTATAATTAATTAAGTAATTAAGATAAATGAATTTCTAATTTGGAATTAATTAAGATTAATTAATTATAAATTAAGGATTTATTAGTAAATTAATTAAGGAATGATTAAATTTTTATTTAATCAAAATTTAATAATGATTAATAGTTAAAGAAGGTCATTAACTACGGATTATTTAACAATTAATTAATGTGATTAATTTAAATAATTAATTAGATTAATTAATTAAATGATAATCAATTGTGGAGTTAATTTAAGTTTAATTACATAGTGAAAGTAATTAATTACTTAATGTAATTAATGGTGTTTAGTGTGATTAGTTACTAATTAATTAATTAAGTTTAATTAATTTTAAATCACTTGATGGTCAGATGATAATTAGTTAATGTAATTGATGAAGTATAATTACTTAGTGAAGTAATTAATGATAATTACTGGATGTAATTAGTGGAAGATGGAAGTGTGAAAATAAATTTGGATTAAATTATTTTGTATAAAAAAATCAAGGGATTAATTAGAGATAATTAAGGAGTAATTAATTTATTTGATGAAGTAATTAAGGGTAGTTACTTACTGATGTTATTAATCAAGGGTGATTAATATTTATGGTTAGCAATTAATTAATGAAATAATTAAAGGTTAATTACCGTATTGAGTTAAGGATAACTAATTTGTGAAATTAATCAAGGGTTAATTATTTAAATGTAATTAAATGATAAATAGAACGATATTGGAAGTCTTTGATTAATTATTATTCCTAATATGTGGTTTGTAAGGCGAAGTGATAAGATATGTTTGATTTAAATTGTGATGATGTGGTTATCTATTGTTGATGAATTAGGTGACATCCTGTATTTAAAATTTAGTTGTATTTCACTTGAATAATTTAAGTTAAGATGATATTGGTTGCGAAGAGACCGGAGTCGGGTATTAATAAATACCCGAAACCGCTTCGATTCTTTATTGATATGTGAAATCAACAGGCTGGTATGGAATGATTTAAATGACTTTGGCTGTTAATCCAAGTTCTGGTACTTAGATATTGATGTGTGATATCAGCGATGTCTATAACGAATTGTGAATTTGTAAATTGATACAAGTACCCCGGGTTTGTATAAATTGTATGCTTTTGTATTCCAAGTTAGATGGGTTTATTCACGCTGGTTTCCAGCCTGACCCGGGTGTTACTTTGATGTGATGCTCGGGTCAGACCGAGTATTACAGATTTTCAGGTAAGGACGTTCTGGAGATCAGGAGACGAGCTGGATGGCAGGAATGTATGAGGTGTTTTGTTGTATTTATCTGGGACAAGTTAGTTTTTTTAATTGTCCGGTATTTGTGTAATGATGTAACTCTGATGTATAAAGATATAAGTGTAATGATATAGTTCTTCTTGTAAAACTATTATTTATGTGATATTATATTTTATCCGCTGCGATTGTGAGATTGTGTGTTTCTTTTCTGTTCTTCTTCTATCTCTTTCTTCTTTCTCTTTATTCTTTTCACTAACTATCTGGAAATTTCGGGATCGAAATTTTCGGGTCGTTACATTTGGTATCAGAGCTGAAGGTTAAGCGAGAACCTTGGCTCTGTTGGGATTACTCCTTAAGAATAGGGTAAGTCGTACCCTAGAATGAGTTGAGTGTGTATATATATGAGAGAGCGTACTTGGTATTTTCTTATATAAAGGTTTTTAAATGATTTTAAAAGTAAATGAATCTTATATAAGAAATAGACTATCTATTATATTAAGGAAATTGGTTGTAGTATTAATTAAATTAAAAGTAATAGTAAGAATTAATGGTAATAGAATTACAACCAAATTGAAATTAAAGACAAGTTTGAAATGGATTCAAACTAAAATTGAAATCTTGAATTGAAAAAGTATTTCAAAATTATATGAATTAGAATTAGTTTCAAACCAAAGAAATAGATGGTTATTGTGTTTAATAATGGAATGATTGTTTTTTTCAATAAACAATAAAATGTTTTAAGGAAGTAACCATTTAAAAGGGAGAATAAACTTGTAAATTAGGAAGGATGAACATTAAAGTGGGTTTCAAATTGTGAAGTTCTAAATTTTAAATTTAACATTTGAATTGATTTCAATATGTTAAAGGAAATTATATTATTCAAACTAATTTGAATATGATCTTATTTTAAAATAAGAAATGTTTGAAAATTTTAAAGAGAATTTGTTTTGAACTGAAACCAAAGGTGGTTTAAATTTTTTAATTTGGCTTGGTAAGCCAAGAAGTAAATATGTATATGTATGGATATACATAATATCAAAGTTGGTTGAAATAAACTCTAAATGTTGAGTTTTAAATCTGGAATGAGATATGATGCCCAAAATGATAAGTTTTTGAACTTAATAAGAGGGAAGATTATTTATGAGAAGTTAAAAATTTGAAATGGAAGTTCAAACAACGCAAGGTCGACTGGATTATGTGAATTGAGTTTAACTTTGGAAAAGTTAAATATGTTGGGAAGTTCAACCTGATTTGTAAATTTTAAGATGAAATTAAGATTTAACTTGAAAAGTTAAATGGTTGATTGTAATTGAGAGTTTGAGTGATCTCAAATTGGGTTTGAGATCTAGAAATTTAAAATGAATGGATATTTTAAAATAAATTAGATAATATCATCCTATTGTTGTTAAAAATCTTTGAGTTGTAAATTGGAATTGTTTAAATGAACGAGAGATGGTTTAAATTTGAATAATTTGGAATTGTAATTAAAGTTGAATAATTTTAAATTCCAATGGAATTTGAATTGAATTTGGGAGGAAGTTAAGAATAATTCAACTTAATTTGGAAATGGAGTATGAAATTGGGATTAATTCAAACGGGAGTTGAAATAAATTGAAATTGGAACTAGTTCAATTGAAATTTAATTGAATTAGTAGAAATTGAGATCAAGGTTGAATAAAGTTAAATTTTGGTAAGAAACTGAGGAATTCAACTTGAATTGGGTTAAATAGATTTCAATGGAAATTGAAGTTATTTAAATTGGAATTGGGTCAATTTAAAAGGTAGAGGAAATTTAAATTGAATTGATGAGAATGGAGATTGGAAAGTGAGCAGTTTGTCTCTGGACTATTTTTAATATAAATTGTTTTAATATAAACCTATTTTTCCAAGATAATTCATTATATATAAACAACCTTTCTTTTAAAAACCAAACTATCTTGTACTTGTTTTACAATTATTTTTGAAACTGTTTAATAATTTTCCAACTGTTTTATAAAATTACTACCTTGCTACTATTTTGCAATTATTTAAAAATTTCTATAATTAGTTTAACTATTTTCTAACTATTTTACACCTATTTTACAAACTAGTAATTATTTTCCAACTACTTATCTATTTTTAAAATTTTCAAGCTATTTTCTAAATAAACTGGTCGGAGTTCAAACTGTTATTGGTTAATTACCCAATCGAGATAAGAATAGAGGTGATAATCCAAATGGATTGAAGCAATTGTGAGTTAGTGAATAAAAATTTAAGTGAATGTGAATAGAAATGGAATTGATTTGGCTAATAACCAATAAAGATAAATACGTAAGGTGTACGTATGTTATTCTATTCGCATAATGATTTGATCCGGATTCGAGCACAGAATTTCGAGATAGTTATATCGATCTGAGTGGGATTTTCACTCGATTTTCGACGGCGAACCTGGATATGGATTGTTGATTGGTTCTGGATGTTCTCTATCATAGTTATGACTATGCAAGGAGAATGACGGTTTCTGATCAAGAAACTAGATCTGTGTCCGCACTAGAAAGTTGGGTGGACGATACTAGTTCGGAAGTGAAATTGTGTGATCGAGTGAGCGATCAGATTGGTATGGCGTACGAATGATATATGTACATCATACGGATTTGAATGAAATTGATATTAAAAAGAGTAATAAAATTTGAATATTTGATTTTGAATAAACAAAGTTATATATCTTTGTTATATAAGATAAAACTCCCCTTGATGAATCTTTTGCCGGAAGAAAATGGTTTTTGGAGGTGTTTGAAGTATAAAGGAGTTTTATACAAATTTGAGATGATCCAAGCTTTTAAAGATTTTATATATCTGAATATATATAAAGGATCATATGAGGATTTTGAAAAAAAGGGTTTTGGAAACCTTTGGATTTGGAAAAGGCTTTTGATTTTTGGGTAAAATCAATATTAAATTTGGAAAGCCTAGTTTGAGAATTATCGATTTTGGGATAATCGATTTTGTATAAAGGAGCTTTGAATGAGATCATACTAGGTGTATGATTTAAAGATACTATATATAGTATAAAATGTTTTGATGTTGGCTCTGGGGAAAAAGGCGCTCCCTTGAAATGAACTTCTCAGGAATACCACCGGGTGGTGCTGCCTTGAGCCCCAAGGAGGGGTTTTCTAAAGTTGATCCTGTGAGGAGTCCGGACAAAACTAGTTCCTGGGGATTATGAGTAGAGTATACCATAGCGTAAGTCGTGTGTGCCGCTGAGAGCCAACAGTCCGCGTTTGATTTTATATCGGTGGACTGCGACCTATGGTATAATATAGCGAAAGTCGTGTGTGCCGCTGAGAGCCAACAGTCTGCGTTTGATTTTATATCGGCAGACTACGACCTATGTAGGAGTGGAGAGGTTTCATTTCGACAGCGAAAATCAGAGGCCGCTGAGAGCCTGCAGTTACATGGACTTTTGCTGCGACGGCAACGGAACCCTGGATGTAACTGTGATCTGTTGTGTGGGTTCCATGGCGTAATCGAGAGGCCACGGAGAGCCTGCAGTTACATGGACTTTTGCTGCGACGGCAACGTAACCCTGGAATGTAACTGTGATCATGGATGGAGGTGATGATTTCCAGAGCATTCTCACCAAAAGATATACCCTCTATTTTCAAAAACTGTTTTCTATATTTTCAATAAAATTATTTTCCAAGTATTTTCACTGGGTGTTGAAAATGAGTCTACTAAGTACTTATAGATTTTCAGTCCTACGTCTGATCAACGTATGACCGAATTTCTATGAGAACAAGGATGGACTGGTTGAGACATCGAGTTATAAAAGTATTTTTTATAAAGCCATTTTATAATATTATGTAGATTTTAAAGGGTTTTTCAAAGAATAATTTTTCTAATAGTAAGCATTTTAATAAATTCTAGCTTCGTTCCTTTTCGAGGACGAAAAGATTCTAAGGGGGAAGGAATGTGATAACCCGGATTTCTAGGTATCTGTAATTGATGATATAATTGGGATTGAACAAATTAATCTGATCAAATTAATATTTATATTTGTAATTGTGTTATATAAAAAATTTTATATACAAATTGAATTGGTGTTTGTTTAAATATTTGTATAAATCAAATTGATTTTTTCAAATTGGATTAATTTGAACTTGAATTTGATATTTAAATTTTAAATCCAAAAGATAGATGTATATATATATATCTTAAATTATGCTCTAGCTTAAAAATGTATTTTTTATTTGATTTTATTTAGGATATAAATTATTTATATCATTTTCTTTTTAAAGGAATTTATTTATCTAAATTAAGATATGCATTTATAAATTAGAAATCAATTATAAAAACTTTATAAAAACAATTAAAAATCTATTTAATACACATGTTAACTAATAACATTATCATATTAGCAAGTGTTAACAAAATAGATAAGGATATTGACAAGTGTCCTTAATCTCTTCTTCAAAATAATTAATAAATAAGAAAAAAAAGTAATACAAACATCTCCATACTCCTCTATTATTTTCTTTTATAACTTCATTCTCTAAAATGAAACAAGAAACAGAACCTGTAACACACAAAAACCAGTAAGTAAAAATCATGAAATTCAAAGTAATCTCTCCACAATTCCAAAACCTGAAACAAAAGTAAACATTGGAGCTCCCAAATTTAAGTACAGCTCAGATCAAATAAGCAAATGAAGTTAGGAAGCAGGATCAATTTCAGTTTCCAGTTTCAAAGATTAATCTGGCTTCTGGATGTCAAAATTTCTTCCAGTCTTCTCTGCCCTTAAATCGGTGAGTAAACTTGAGAAAAACTGATACATCTTGATCTAGCATGCAATGACTCTCCTAAGTATGATTTGAATTATATTGTGCATGTCGTTTAAAAATGATTTTAAGTTGTACTTGTGGGTTAAAATTTATATTCATGACAGAAAGAAAAAAAACAAGTCTCTGTACAATCTGAAACAGTAAATAGATGCTTTAAATTTGGATGAATGCTTTATGTTGATTAAAGATTAAAAAGTTAAGATGTTGCATGGATGATCAAACTAGAATATGGTTGAATTACTAATGATTGTTTGCTTTCATGTCTGTGGGAATTGTTTTGAGATCTGCTGTGAACACAGATTCAAGAATATAACAAATTAATTAAATATCTCTTCATACAAATCGATTTAGGTTGGGATGTTTAAAAGGTTTTTGTTCGAATTAACTAAACATTGTTTTTTTAAAATAATTAAGGTTGTTAATAGTGGTTTTTTCCTGGAATTTGGAAACTACTGAAGAAGAAAAAGAGAAAAATCAAAAGTTGTTAAAAATTCTCTTTCAACAATTGATTGATTTATGTATATAACCTGAATTGTCTTAGGAAAATATGATTTTTAAAAGAAAAATCATAAAATTTAAGTTTGGAAATCATACGTTATCTTGAGTTGATCGTGGCTTCTGTTCTAAGCATTTTTCTGGTGATTGGGAAGGTCTGAGTGGTCGGGATTCAAGGTGGTGTTGGTTGGTGGGTCAATAGTGAGGGGAAAAATAATTATTGAATTTCTGGTAGGCCGTGGTGGTGCGGGAAGGAGAATCTAGGGTTTAGGTTGGGTTGAAGTAATGGGGGTTTCTTGAAGCAAGTACGGCACCGACGTTGAACCGCGTTGGATCGGACGAAGGGGAAAGGAGCATAGGGTTTCGGCGAAGGTGTGGTCGGACTCGTCTGGGCTCCGGTGATCAAATTCGTTGGCGGCGATGTGATTTTTGATTAAAGTGTTTGTTCCAGTTCGACCTGGAGCACTCAATTTTGATTTATGGCTGTTGGAGTTGATCTGGTTTATCGTATGGAGTGGTGGTGTTGCCGATGACTTGTAGGTGGTCGAGGCGCTAATCTCCGGTGGCCGGAATTGCCGTGCACATGCACGTGCACGTTGGGTTGTGTTGTGGGTTCGATTTTAGGAGGAACGATTGTGTCTCGGTGTCGACTTCGTATTTATAGCGTGAGTGGCTCGAAGGAATACAAGGTAGGCGAGACGCTCAAAGATGCTTGGGTTTTCTTTAGCTTGTACTCGGGTTTACTCTCGAGAAATTTGGTGGGTAGCTCGAGTGTATTATCGAGCGGTTCGAATGGTTAAAACTGTAATTTGAATTTAAACTAAAATAACAATTCAAAAAGGGAAATGAAAGGGAGAAGAAAGGAGTTTGGGGTATTGGGTTATGGCCCAACTGGGTTGTTTTATTTACTCTTTGGTAGGTATTGGGCTTGTGTTTCTTTCGGGCTTGATTTGTTTAAAAGCAAAATTTGTTTCTTTAAAGAATTTAATATATTAAAGGTTTTAAGTTCATACTGTTTTCCAATGTTTTGTTAGTGGCGATTTAGTCATAATTAAGAAAGTTTTACCTTAAAATCAGATGAAGATTAATGATTTGAAATTAATTAAATTAATAAGGTCATTAAGAAGTAATTAGTTAATTTAATTAATTTATGATTAGGGCATAATTAATTAATAAAAGCAATTAAGATTTAAATTAATTACAATTAAGGGTCAATTAATTTAGATAATTAACTAAGAAATGTTTTAAATTAATAAAGGATTATTTATTAATTAAAGGTTAATTAATTATAATTAATTAAGTAATTAAGATAAATGAATTTCAAATTTGGATTTAATTAGGATTAATTAATTATAAATTAAGGATTTATTAGTAAATTAATTAAGGAATGATTAAATTTTTATTTAATAAAATTTTAATAATGATTAATTGTTAAAGAAGGTCATTGACTAAGGATTATTTAACAATTAATTAATATGATTAATTTAAAAAATTAATTAGATTAATTAATTAAATGATAATCAATTGTGGAGTTAATTTAAGTTTAATTACTTAGTTAAAGCAATTAATTACTTAATGTAATTAATGGTGTTTAGTGTGATTAGTTTATAATTAATTAATTGAGTTTAATTAATTTTAAATAACTTGATGGTCTGATGATAATTACTTAATGTAGTGAAGTAATTAATGATAATTACTGGATGTAATTAGTGGAAGATGGAAGTGTGAAAATAAATTTGGATTAAATTATTTTGTATAAAAAAATCAAGGGATTAATTAGAGATAATTAAGGAGTAATTAATTTATTTGATGAAGTAATTAAGTGTAGTTACTTACTGATGTTATTAATCAAGGGTGATTAATATTTATGGTTGTATTTCACTTGAATAATTTAAGTTAAGATGATATTGGTTGCGAAGAGACCGAAGTCGGGTATTAATAAATACTCGAAACCACTTCGATTCTTTATTGATATGTGAAATCAACAGGCTGGTATGGAATGATTTAAATGACTTTGGCTGTTAATCCAAGTTCTGGTACTTAGATATCGATGTGTGATATCAGCGATGTCTATAACGAATTGTGAATTTGTAAATTGATACAAGTACCCCGGGTTTATATAAATTGTATGCTTTTGTATTCCAAGTTAGATGAGTTTACTTACGCTGGTTTCCAGCCTGACCCGGGTGTTACTTTGATGTAATGCTCGGGTCAGACCGAGTATTACAGATTTTCAGGTAAGGACTTTCTGGAGATCAGGAGACGAGCTGGATGGCAGGAACGTATGAGGTGTTTTGCTGTATTTATCTGGGACAAGTTAGTTTTTTTAATTGTCCGGTATTTGTGTAATGATGTAACTCTAATGTATAAAGATATAAGTGTAATGATATAGTTCTTCTTGTAAAACTATTATTTATGTGATATTATATTTTATCCGCTGCGATTGTGAGATTGTGTGTTTCTTTTCTGTTCTTCTTCTATCTCTTTCTTCTTTCTCTTTATTCTTTTCACTAACTATCTGGAAATTTCGGGATCGAAATTTTCGGGTCGTTACACTGTTGATGGATTCGAAGCCCATCGATACGAACTCGATGGGTTCGAATGCTGCCGACTCGATCGATACGAAGTGAACACACTTCGACGGCTACGAACGCGGGGTCGCTCCTTCGATCGATACGATCAGGATCGAATCGAACCGAGGCTTTGAAGATGGATTCGAAACATGGTTCTCTTTCCTTTGATTGAATCGATCATAACTTGCACACACGAGCTCCGATTAACCTGAAATTTGGAACGCTGTCTCTCATGGCTTTGCTTGTCATGTCCTATCGATTGTAGCCTGATCCGGGCTCGGGCAAAATTCATCGATATCCATGGTGAAGCAAAGTACGAGCAATCTTTGAGACGAACTGTCTTTTTGTCTTCGATTAATCTTTTGGTATCACGGCTTTGCCGAAAAGCGGGATAACATTTGCCTCCCAAAACATGCCTTGCGGTAGGAAGGTGTGTTTTGTAATGCCTTGAGTTGGATGTTCATATCCTGTCAACAACCTGTAAAGAATTTGATAGTTTCACATGTCCTCAAATGATGATCGTTCGGGATCGTGTGTCATTTGAGATGAATTGGGACCGTTTGTGGTCGATGCCGTTCGCGGCAAAGGATGGAAGGGAACCGTTCGCGGTCGATGCCGTTCGTGGCGAATGATGAGACGGGACCGTTCGCGGTCGGATGCTGTTTGCGGCGGATATCGATCGTTTGCGATCGTGTGGCGTTCAAGGCTGATTGTGACCGTTCGAGGTCAGACATAATAAGTGAGTTGTGACCGTTCGCGGTCGGGTGTCGTTCGAGGCAAATTGTGATCGTTCACGATCGTGTGTCGTTCGAGGCGAATTGTGATCGTTCGCGATCGTTTGCCATTCGAGGCAAATTATGATCGTTCGCGATCATGTGCCGTTCGAGGCGAATTATGTGTGCCGGGGGGGGACTTAGTATTATCAGTGCCGGAGTTAATGTTCGGGGGAGTTTTCGAATCAAAGACTTTGGCGGTTCATTGCTATGCAAGAGGTGCTCGTGGACCGTTCGCGATCCAACGGGCATACAAGTAAATTTTTTCATAGAATTGTAAATATCAAAGCAATAATCATATGAACCTTACAACAGAAATGTCCAAACAAGAAGAGTCTAAATGTTTAAATCAAAATCAAAGCAAAAAGCAAGATGAAGATGTCAAAGTGTAAACTCTTACTATGACGCGGTTGGTGGTCACTCAGAGCATGCCTATGGATCGTGCGCGATCGCTTACATGTGTAAATGATTTAACCGTGTTAGTAAGAGGTTTACAACTTGTTCATCGTTATTTCAATCGATCAATGGATAATCAAACGATGCCCCGATTCAGGGTCGCCTCTAGCTGATGTAGACGGTGGTCGCTCTGGCTCCACTGTTGGGGTTCGCCTCCTCACATACTGAAGGAGCATACCGTTCCTGATATGTCCTTCCACCTCGTCCTTAAGATGCCTACAATCATTAGTGTTAGGACCGTTTAATTCATGAAATACACAAATCTTATCTGATTTTCTTTCGTCAGAAGTTGGATCCCTTCGGATCGGTCTACGATACGAAACCTGCTATTTGGTATCCTAATAAATTCGTTCCAGACTCTCATTCAGCTCAGAGAAAGTGGTGAATCGTGGCTCCCTCTATGGCCGCTTTGACCTGTTACCATCATTCTCAGTCTTTCTTTTTCCTATACTATTCTCCATGCCTTTTCCAGGTGTTTTCCCGTCTTTGACTGTAAAAAATCAATTCCCTCTCCTTCCTCTCTTTCGGCGTTCGCATCCTCCAATCGTAAAAACTTTTCCGCCTCGTGATAGAATTCTCCTAGATCCACGTGTGGATCCTTAGTTAATGAATTTTTGAACTCTGTTCCATCAGCTATTCCGGACACAGCCGCCATCATAACCATAGATAGATCTGGTCGATCCACCGAAGTTGTTGCCGCATTAAATCGCGTCAGAAAACTCCTCAAAGTCTCTCAAGCCTTCTGTTTTAGAGTTGCCAAAGTCATCACATCCTTGGGTCTTGTAATGTGAACCCTGAATTGTCTCATAAATCTCTCAGTTAAATCATTCCATGTTCCGATAGATCCACTCTCTAGTTGTCTAAACCATAATGCTGCGCTATCCGCCAAGTACAATGGAAAGTACCGGGCCATAACCTCCTCTGATGCCCCCAGCACTTCCATATGCCTCATATACTTCGTCGGATGAACCGTGGGGTCCGTTCTCCCGTAATACATGTCCAACGATGGTAACTTGAAATCCGGTGGGTTCCTAGCTCGTCTGATTGCTGGAGTACAAGGACTCCTATTAACATCCTCCAAATCTTTGTTTACCAAACTGCCTCTCATAGCTCTTCTAACCATCTCCGCCAATCTGTCATTGTCTCCGAGATGCAATCTTCGTTCCACACTCTCAACCTACCCCCCAAGTTCACGAGGGAATTCTGGGATCTGCCCCCTTGACTGAGCGTTCACTCCTCTGCTACTCCCGAGTTGCGCAAGTGCTCCTCTCCCTCTCTCCGAGATTGGATCAACATTCTCCATGTGCGTGCCCCCTAGTTCAGGTGCCACACCAGATGGTCCTCCTCCGTTTTGTACTCCATTCGCTTCTCTATTCTGTGCTCCAAGTTGTCCTATCCGTTGAAATAAACTCTGGATCAACTCCTCCTGTTTCTTCATCATTGTCTCCATCTCGTCCCTAGTGATGAAGACCGATGCTTGATTCGCTCCTGAAGAAGCCTCTTGAATCCCTTAGTGTTCACTTCTCTCTGGCCTCTGTCTCTTGCTTGTTTGTCTCGTCATGGTTCTTAGATCTAAATTCTTAAGTCTTCAAATTCAACTTATCCTGAATCAGCTTTTCTCGGTGAAAGCACCAAAATGTTTGCGTCAAAATTGACCATAAACACCCAATATCGTGAAAGCACCCGTTTATGAACACAAATCAGCAACAATCAATATAGAACTCAGATCTAAGCAATAACAATCACAATAATTCACAAATAACAATCACAAACACAGTATTTATAGTGGTTCGGCGATCTTGCCTATGTCCACTCTGAAGCTTATGTCTTTATTGATTCACTTGATGTGGATTACAATTGATGATAGCTTTCAAATCTAATTACAACAGCGAAAATGAAGTATGGAATTGAATCCGGCAGAGTCTGGACGTTGAATCGCCAAAAGATCCCTTTTCTATAGGCTTCAGGGTGCTATTTATAGGCGTGGGAGGCCCAGATCTCGTTCAAACTTCGGAAGACTTTTTCTGGCACGTGAGTGGGCCCACGCGACCGAGCCCACCTAGTTTCGACTCGATCTGAGATCGATACGAAGTGATTTCGTATCCATAAAAAAATGGTCCAAACGAGGTGAAACTTGGCAGGAACAATCTTTACCTTGTATGGAAGCTTCTGTGAAAATTTCGTTGCATTTGGATAAGTAGATCTCGAGTTATCGTGGATTCGAAATGATGTTCCTCGTGTGGCTGTCTGGTTCGAATCGATGATTTCGAACCGATGCCTTCGACTCCATGAACTCACGTGATTCTGTGATGAGTTGGAGCGCTTCCTTCGAGTCGATCCGGTCTTTTCTCCTAGTTGAACGCATCAACTCCTTAGATCTCGCCTACTTCGTATCGTGGAATGACACGTCATCTATGCTTGTTGACTTGATGGATACGAACATGTGATTGTTCGTGGGTTCGAAATGGTCAGCACCTGATGGGTATGAAAGACTTCCGATGGATTCGAATAGGTTATGGGCCATGGATTCGAACGGCAGTTGTATCGATGGATACGAACGAATAAACAAAGGTCGATGGTTTCGAACAGTTCTTTATTCGATGGATACGAGCTATATAGCTTCTTGATGGACACGAAGTGGACTCTACCAATTGTTACAAAGCGCATCCCCTGTTGATGGATTCGAAGCCCATCGATATGAACTCGATGGGTTCGAATGCTGCCGACTCGATCGATACGAAGTGAACACACTTCGACGGCTACGAACGCGGGGCCGCTCCTTCGATCGATACGATGAGGATCGAATCGAACCGAGGCTTTGAAGATGGATTCGAAACATGGTGTTCTTTCCTTTGATTGAATCGATCATAACTTGCACACACGAGCTCCGATTAACCTTAAATTTGGAACACTGGCCCTCATAGCTTTACTTGTCATTTCCTATCAATTGTAGCCAGATCCGGGCTTTGGCAAAATTCATCGATATCCATGGTGAAGCAAAGTACGACCAATCTTTGAGACGAACTGTCTTTTTGTCGTCGATTAATCTTTTGGTATCACGACTTTGCCGAAAAGCGGGATAACATTTAATAATAAAGTGGATTTATTAAAATATATTATGGATAAGTATTTACTAAAATTATATTCGAATATAGAGTTTATATTGATTTTTATAAATCAAAGTTGAGAAGATAGTTTTGAAATTGATTTGAGATTTTTTAATTAAGATCTTATTGAAATTTAGACTTAAAAAGAATATGGTGTTATAACTAAATTTGGGTTTAAGATGATTTAAGTGAATATATCTATTCTAAATAAATTAAGGAATATTAAATTATTGAATTAGGAAGTTCTACTTAAAGGATACTGGATTTATTAAGTAAGTATTTCAAAACTAAATAATAGTAAAGGGAATTTGACATATATATAGGAATTAAAAATTTAGTTTTGAAATGGTGGAATAATTAAACTTTGAAATATATGGAAATTTAAATGGTTTATTTGGGAATTCAAAGCAGTATTTGGAATTGATTTAAGAAATTAAAAAGCTAATTTACTGTATAAAGTAATTTATTCTTAAACCATTTAAGTGTTGAAAATTATGTTCGAAGCTATGGGTTTAAAGTATATATATTTGAAAGTATTATGATTTTTGAAAAAGGATATATTAGAAATAAAAATGATATCATATTGATTTGGTTTTAAAATAGAAATGATATCGTATTTATATGGTTTTGAAATGAATATTTTATTATGGTTTAAAAGTATAAACTATTTTGAAAAGACTGTGGTGTTATAATAACGTTTGGTTGTTGAGGAGACCGTGATCGGAAGTTGTCATACTCTCTGCCAACTCCTAAAACCACTTTAACAACCGTGTACGCAGTGGAGATTCCAGAATGAAGTAGGATGGTGGCGTCGTTTCCTTTGAGGTAAATACGTGAACCCGACTCCCGTGAGTTGGCATAAGGTGGCTAAAACAGGAGCGATTGATGGGTTAAGATGGTAGCCCCTTTTATCGGACACATCCCTTTGATATTCTACTCTGACTTTGTATTTATTTGGTGGCCACTTTTGATTTCTTTGATTTGGGGGTGTGGCTCGAGGTGGGCGGTAGCTGAGGCTATGCGTTACCACTGACCCGGAAGCGTAATTGGTATATCTACCTTGGCATTGCCTAGTTGTGCCGTGTCACATACCCTAGCGCGTTTTATACGACTTTGTTTTGTACCATACCTATGAAGTACCCTCTGACGACGCCCAGTATGAGAGAGATTACGGTACTGTATAGACTATGGGAATATATTTTCTGTTAAGGGCTATATGGGTAACCCCTTAATGCAATTTAAAAGTATGTTTATTTTACAATTAGACACTATTATAATAGCGAAATATACTACATAGTAAATAGTTTAACGGATCCTTAAGAGATGTAAATCCCGAGCATCTCTTGAGTTACTGCACTCATTTTTATTTCTATTGATTTAACTTACATAAGATCTTTTAGTTCCGACTCGAGTGTTTTGTCTTTTCAATTCGCTCGGGTTAGTCCGAGCGTTTCAGGATTTGAAGATTTTATTCTAGAGGACGAAGACGAAGATTTGTAGTACTATTATCTACTATATATTATTCCACTACACCATTTAATTCCGCTGCATTAATTATTATTCTCTGGTATGTGTACTCTGATATTTATTGTATAAAGAAAATCAAATGTTTTGTAAACCAATTTTTTTGAGCTGTATATTGATTATTGTATTTTATCGTTCCGCTGCAAGATTCTATTTTGTTTTTCTTCTCTGCTTTTCTTATTTACCCAGTAACAATACAATCCACCTTTTGTATGTTTTAAGTCTGACGTATGTGGTTTATCGTCGATTTAAAGCGTGCGAAAAGACGGGACGTTACACTAAGTTGAGGACAATATCTACGTTAAGTGAGGAGCGGGCTATTACAAGGGGAATGTATTGGATGGTGGAGATGAGACCGATGGTCGTAGGTTGTTGGAATTTGCCTCCATTCTTAGGCAGTTCGTGGTCGGGTTTTGGGGAGATTTGAGGTG
Source organism: Allium cepa (assembly GCA_030765085.1). Classification (NCBI taxonomy): domain Eukaryota; kingdom Viridiplantae; phylum Streptophyta; class Magnoliopsida; order Asparagales; family Amaryllidaceae; genus Allium; species Allium cepa. The sequence goes on from CM060944.1 coordinate 244,915,785, forward strand.
GCGGCTACGTCGTGATGGGCCGAGGCTGGTGGCAAAGGAGGCGGCAAGGTCAGGGTTAGTGCTGGCAAACTCGTAGTGGTAGATGGTGGCATGGAGGAGCGATCAGAATCGTGTGTATGTCGACCTGGGTATCGAATATGAGCGAGGGGAAGAAGTAATTAGGTATGGGATTAGTTTTATATGGTAATTAATATATATATATATATATATATATATATTATTTTGAATTGATTTTCTACGTTTTGTAAAGAAATATATATGGTTTATGAGATATTGATTTCGGATTTTTGATGAAGGTTATTTTATACATAGTAAATTCTTGGTTTTAAGCTATGTATAAAATTGTTTAAAGTATGAAATACGTTTAATAATAAAGTGGATTTTATTAAAATATATTATGGATAAGTATTTACTAAAATTACATTTGAATATAGAGTTTATATTGATTTTTATAAATCAAAGTTGAGAAGATAGTTTTGAAATTGATTTGCGATTTTTCTAATTAAGATCTTATTGAAATTTAGATTTAAAAAGAATATTGTGTTATAACTAAATTTGGGTTTAAAATGATTTAAGTGAATATATCTAGTCTAAATAAATTGAGGAATATTCAATTATTGAATTTGGAAGTTTTATTTAAAGGATACTGGATTTATTAAGCAAGTATTTCAAAACTAAATAATAGTAAAGGGAATTTGACATATATATAGGAATTAAAAATTTAGTTTTGAAATGGTGGAATAATTGAAACTTTAAAATATATGGAAATTTAAACAGTTTATTTAGGAATTCAAAGCTGTATTTGGAATTGATTTAAGAAATTAAAAAGCTAATTTACTGTATAAAGTAATTTACTATTAAACCATTTAAGTATTGAAAATTATGTTCGAAGCTATGGGTTTAAAGTGTATATATATATATATAAAAGTATTATGATTTTTGAAAAAGGATATATTTGAAATAAAAATGGTATCATATTGATTTGGGTTTTAAAATAGAAATAATATCGTATTTATATGGTTTTGAAATGAATATTTTATTCTGGTTTTAAAGTATAAACCATTTTGAAAAGACGGCGGTGTTATAATAACATTTGGTTGTTGAAGAGACCGGGATCAGAAGTTGTCATACTCTCTGCCAACTCCAAAAACCACTTTAACAATCGTGTACGCGGTGGAGATTCCAGAATGAAGTAGGATGGTGGCGGCGTTTCCTTTGAGGTAAATATGTGGACCTGATTCCCGTGAGTTGGCATAAGGTGGCTAAAACATGGGCGATTGACGGGTTAAGAAGGTAGCCCCTTTTATCGGACACATCCATTCGATATTCTACTCTGACTTTGGATTTATTCGGTGGTCACTTTTGATTTCTTTGATTTGGAGGTGTGGCTCGAGGTGGGCGGTAGTTGCAGCTATGCATTACCACTGACTTGGAAGCGTAATTGGTATATCTACTCTGGCATTGCCTAGTTGTGCCGTGTCACCTACCCTAGCGTGCCTTATACGATTTTGTTTTGTACCATACCTATGGAGTGCCCTCTGACGACACGCAGTACGGGGGAGATTACGGTACCGTATAGACTATGGGAATATATTTTCTGTTAAGGGCTATATGGGTAACCCCTTAACGCTATTTAAAAGTAAGTTTATTTTACAATTAGATACTATTATAATAGCGAAATATACTACATAGTAAATAGTTTAACGGATCCTTAAGAGATGTAAATTCCGAGCGTCTCTTGAGTTACTGCACTCATATTTGTTTCTGTTGATTTAACTTACATATGATCTTTTAGTTCTGACTCAAGTGTTTTGACTTTTCAATTCGCTCAGGTTAGTCCGAGCGTTTCAGGATTTGAAGATTTTAATCTAGAGGACGAAGACGAAGATTTGTAGTACTATTATCTACTATATATTATTCCACTACATCATTTAATTCCGCTGCATTAATTATTGTTCTCTGGTATGTGTACTCTGGTATTTATTGTATAAAGAAAAATCAAATGTTTTGTAAAACAATTTTTTTGAACTGTATGTTGATTATTATATTTTATCGTTCCGCTGCAAGATTCTATTTTGTTTTTCTTCTCTGCTTTTCTTATTTACCCCATAACAATACAATCCGCCTTTTGTATGTTTTAATTCTGACGTATGGGGTATGTAGTTTATCGTCGATTTAAAGCGTGCGAAAAGGCGGGATGTTACATCTGGTATCAGAGCTTTGGTTTAGCGATAAACCTTAGCTTTGTGGGGTCTGACATTTTACTAATAGGGTAGTAATACCCTTTAGGAGTCGCTGAGTGTGTATATATATGAGAGAGCGTATTTGTTAGTGTTATAAAAAGGATTTAATATCATGTTAATTTGTTCCGTTTTGTATTTATAAATTCTGGTTGGTGCATGGGACGCTATGACATCAATAGGGATTTCTAAACACTTAATAGGATAGACCAACATAACATTTGTTTTTATATAGGTGAATGAAATAATTTTGCCTATTATATTTTCTATATATATAAAATAAATTTTATAAATGATATATGTATGTTTGGTTGCAATATATTGATTGTTAGGCAATGAAATTTTAAATAATAGTTGAAATAAGATTGAAAATAAAATAAATGAAAATTGGAAATTTGGAACTTAAGTCCAGGGGTTTTGAAAAATTCCTTTCAAATGATTTGGGAATATAGTAATAATAGTATTAGAAGTATTTTATGATATAAATATTTCAATATAAATTTAAAGAATTGTTTTAAAAGAAACTTTGAAAAGAAATAAATTTTGTACTCCCCTCTCTGTCGCTGGAAAATAATTTTGGTGATGTGTGCACGCATCATCGACATTCATTTTCGAGTTTCGAAGTGGGAAGGCCACTGTAGTATTTTACTGCAGAGTTGTTTTGATAAAACAAATATAAATTTTAAATTGTTTTAAATATAGTTAGATATATAAAGTGTAAGTATATACATTTATCTGTTATTTTAAATGATTTTGAAATTAACCCGGTATTTAAATTCTTAAGTTTACATTAATTAATAGTTTCAATTATTGTAGTGAAATGAAATGTAACTAATTTATAATTGAAACCTCTAATTAAAATAAGAGATTAAATGATAGGTTATAAATCAAATAACAGGGAAGTTGAAATTTATAATCAATAAAAGCAAAGGATATGATTATTGAACCTCTAAATTATTGAATATTAGATTAAATTAAAAGAAATGAGATAAATTTGTATAATTTTCAATTTCATTCTTAAAGCATATATATAACTTACCATATAATAAAAGTTACAAATGTTAATAAGAAAATGTAATGGGAAATCTTACAAGTAAAGCTTGAGTTAATGAAAGTATTCAATGAATTTGTTGTTATAAATGAGAAATTAATGTTATAAACTTAAGATGACTGAAAGGACACCAATTAAATATAATGAAAGGGTTAAATGAATCACCTTAATAAATAATAATTTGATGTTGTAATATTTTAATCTTAAGTGTAATTGAAAAGACTACTAATTGAAATTTTACTATAAGTAAATATAATTAAAGGTAAGTATTACCAATAGATGATTATAAACTTAGGTAAATAAAATGGAAATGCTAAAATATTGAATGGGACATGAATACTATTGATAAATGAATGTAAATAAATGAGGTCATGCAATAATAAATTAATGAATAAGTATAATGAAATAAAAGGAACTGGCCTGACCTGAGTTAATGGAAATGGATAATTGTAAGTAATAAGTGAAATAAATGAAACAAACATTGAATGAGTAAATGAAATTAAAAGTTTGTTAGAAATAAATGTAAATTAAAAAGATAAATCATTGTATAAATAAAAAGGAAATCAAACAACAAATGTATGAAATGAAATTAATAAGGATGAAATGGAAATATTGTTTAAATGGTTGTTTGTTTTGGTTTATGATTGTTTGGGTAAGGAAACTTTAAAATTGTTGGGTGTATGAATAATCTATTTAGTTTCACCGAAGGTTGTTGAGTGAAGGGTACACTTAGTAGTTTAATCTTCATTCTGTAAAATTTGAATTTTTGAACCCAAACAACTATTTGTTTTGTTTGATGTGAATGAATGATTGATGTGTGTTGATGAGATGGTTGTTTGCTTTGTTGCTATTGATGGTTGTTTGTATTGAATTGTTTGTTTATGGTTGAAACCACTTTAAATATATCATTTTATATAATTGTTAACCTTTGGATTATATAAGTGAAATACAGGTTTGTGGAAGCAATTGCTACTCCTTTTGGTTTCCTAATTAAGCGTTAATTGTCGACAAATAGGTACGTTTTCGGATTACGATTTTATAGCGCTATTATATTATTTTCCCGGGTTGGGATGTATATTATTTTGGTAAATATATAATGTATATTGTATATTTGATATTATATTTTCTCCCGAGCCTCTCCGTACAAAGGAGACTCTGCCAAAAAAATTCCGTAAATTTTGGACTTAGAAATATTTTGAAAAAGTTTTCCCAACTTTATTAACTTAAGTATAAAAAGATTTAATGGTTATAAACTGGTATATTTTATTTAAAATAAGTAATTTTGTAAATTTATTTGTTTATAAATTTAATATTTTAAATAAGATATATTGATTTCTTAATTCTTCTTTTCCCTTCTTTTCCTTTTCGGGGACGAAAAGTTTTGAGTGGGGGAGAGTGTAACGACCCGTAAATTTCGTTAATTAAATTTGTCGTTTTAATAAGATATTGGAATTAAACTTAGGAAAAAAATGTATAATATTAAATAGTAAATTGAATTAAATCAATGTCCTGTAGTAATTGAAATATTATTTGGGAATGAAAAACTTATTAAGGTAAGCATTTAATTTACCAATGCAATAATGCTTTGATTTATTTGTAACTGAATGTAAATTAGTGAAATTATGTTAATGTAAGTTATTAAATAATTAATTTAGCGCAATCCAAATTAATTGAAATAACGGTAAAGTCATAATTTGTGATATCTAGTAAATTTGGAAAATAAACCTCAATAAATGAAATGAAGTATTGAAATGTATATTGTTTCCATAAGATAATACAAAGAAATGAAAACTTGCGACCTATGCTTGGAATAACGACCAAAATAAGTGAAATAGTGTTAATGCAAGTATTTTATTTATTAATGAAATAATACAGTGTTAATGACAATTAATTAAAATTTGTGTATATATGGGATTTTAACCTGTGTTGTTAAGTAATAAACTTATAAATGCAAGAAAGGGAAAATAGGTAACAATTTATATATGTTATTTATTTTATCTAATATGTTAAATAAAATTTGGAAATCAATTTGCAATCAAAGGAAATTAAGTAGTACGTTAATTGGAAATAAATTAATAAATACATTAATGAAATGTAATATAATTCAATGTTAATTTTACACGTAAAATGTCAATTTATTTAATAGCAAGGTTTTAAATCAATAAACGAATTTATTGAGATTTCAATTTATAATTTATAACATTTAATGTGAAATCATTTACAATTAATTGACTTGATTTGTGCAGTTAGGTTAGATGTGATTTGTCATTAAAAAGAGTTAATTTTATAAGATGTAATTAATGCTAAGCCTTTTCTTTTTATAAAAATTAGTTGATTTAAAGAATAGAAAGCAAGATTTATTAATTTGATTGAAGTGTAAAATTCAATAATTGAATTTATTGCAAATAAATGAAATTCAACATTTAATATTACATTAGTTGAAACTAGATGGAATGTGAGTATATTAGTATAATAGATTTTGAATCCAGTGTTGATTTCATCCTGTGTAATAATGAATTTGAATAATATGAATGAAAATTTATTTCAATGGAATTATTGAATAATTCAATGGAATTATTGAAAATTTAATTTATAATTTCTAAATTTAATAAAATTGAAAATTAAACACTGAAGTGGATAAGTTAATCAACTTTTAATTGACTTTTAATTTGTTTAAAACATTTTAAATAATTAAGAAATATAAAAGTGATAAAAATGGGACAATTTTAAGATTGAAATAAAAAATTTGGATTTTATTAATTAATTATTTAATTAATGTAAAAATAGCCATTTTGGCCACTGACTCGGATTTCGACGAAACTAGTTTCATCGGATCCCGTAACGGTGAATTGTTGTAGGATTTCAAGTTTCGTAGTGATCAGGCTTGTCGTGTGATCGTACGGACTCGAAAGGCCTTGAAATTTATGAAATTGAAATCAATCGAAATCAATTTGAAAAATATTGATTTTAGCATAACTTCTTCATACGATACAATTTGAACCCGAAAACTTTTCCATCGCGTTTAAAATATTTTTAAACATCTATTTTGATATATGGGTTGACCCAATTTCGTTCCGGAGTCATAACGGGCTCTTTGGGCCACTTTGGCATTAGCGCGTATATCTGTTTTATCCATCTATTCTATTTTCAATTCTGCCTATAAATATCCTGCTATAAACCCTAGCCTCCCTAATTCTCATTTGTCTGTACGTACATCTCAACTCTCTCGTCCTCCATGGCAGACAAACAACTCTAGATCCAATTCCAAATCAAATGCAAAGCTGAAAATCCAAACTCCTCAGAAAAATTCACAAAAAATATATATCGAAGCTCTCGAAGAGCGTAATCTTCTGATGTGATTCGTTTTTCATTTTGGTTCATCGTCTGATCGGTAAAAATCAAAGAATCTTAGCCGTTCATCGCGCGACGATGATCTTCGTCGGATCGAGAAACCCTTTTTGGGTTGTGAAGAGAGAACCGAGGGGACTTCATTCGTGCAGTTTATTTCGCGAATCGACGGTCTGATCATTGACAAAATTCAGTTTGGGTTATACCTTAGCAGCGGCTGCTATGATTTTGGCTTCGATCGAAGACGTGGGAGTAAAACAAGGGGGGGTCGCAGCCTTTAGGAGGTGCGGCGGCGAGTTTTGGGGTGCCGCGATGGTCGGCGTTTTGGATGGAAGTGGCGGCCAGTAGGGTTTTGGATTTCTACTGTGCGTGCGTTATTGTTTCTTCCTGTGCGTGCAAAAAGATGAGTACGTGGATGACGTGGCACTTTTGGTAATATGGTCTTTTTTTTCTTTTCTTATTTGAAATTCAAAGACTATTTTTGATATAACTCTCGCATACGATATCCGTTTGACGTGCGGTTTTCTCCGCTAGGTTCGTATTGGAATTCCAAACTTTTTGACACTGGTTTGAATGAATTCTGAGACTGGTCAATTTTTTGGTTTAAATTGGATTTAAATTCAAAAGGTGAGTGTTTTAACCCACTCACAACTTCTAAAGTTTCTTATGTTTGTTAAATCAATTTATGGTGTGATTAGAAATTTATTTATGACTGTTTGGCATGTTTTAATCATCATCTCAGTTAAATGCATTTATTTAAATTAAATTGTTATTTAATTTTATTACTGCATATAAATTTGACAGTTAAATTTATTTACTATTGCATATAAACTGCCAGTTAAACAGTTATTAATTTATTATTGAATAGAAACTGTTCGTTGCTACTTGTTGTATTTTATATGATTTATATTGATGTTTGTTTAAATTGGATGATGATTGTAATAAATGGTTGATGATTTATATTGGATGAATGGATGATGTGTTCTATATTGTATAAACTGCAAGTTATTATGCATTTTCATCTCATTCGGGATTGCGGTTTGAAATGATATATAACCATAAATTTTATTTTTAAATTGCAGATTGAAATGATAAATATCTGTATCACTTGACCATAGATAGAAAATTTTAAACAGACACCGCGGTATATATATATAAATTATTTTGAAATGATTTTCTATGTTTTGTAAAGAAACATATATATGGTTTATGAGATATTGATTTCGGATTTTTGATAAAGGTTATTTTATATATAGTAAATTCTTGGTTTTAAAATATGTATAAAATTGTTTAAAGTATGAAGTAAGTTTAATAATAAAGTGGATTTTATTAAAATATATTATGGATAAGTATTTACTAAAATTATATTCGAATATAGAGTTTATATTGATTTTTATAAATCAAAGTTGAGAAGATAATTTTGAAATTGATTTGAGATTTTTTTTTAATTAAGATCTTATTGAAATTTAGATTTAAAAAGAATATGGTCTTATAACTAAATTCGGGTTTAAGATGATTTAAGTGAATATAGCTAGTCTACATAAATTGAGGAATATTCAATTATTGAATTTGAAATTTTTATTTAAAGGATAATGGACTTATTAAGCAAGTATTTCAAAACTAAATAATAGTAAAGGGAATTTGACATATATATAGGAATTAAAAATTTAGTTTTGAAATGGTGGAATAACTGAAACTTTGAAATATATGGAAATTTAAATGGTTTATTTGGGAATTCAAAGCTATATTTGGAATTGATTTAAGAAATTAAAAACCTAATTTACTGTATAAAGTGATTTATTATTAAACCATTTAAGTATTGAAAATTATGTTCGAAGCTAAGGGTTTAAAGTATATATATATATATATTTGAAAGTATTATGTTTTTTGAAAAAGGATATATTTGAAATAAAAATGATATCATATTGATTTGGGTTTTAAAATAGAAATGATATCATATTTATATGGCTTTGAAATGAATATTTTATTCTGGTTTTAAAGTATAAACTATTTTGAAAAGACTGCGGTGTTATAATAACGTTTGGTTGTTGAAGAGACCGGGATCGAAAGTTGTCATACTCTCTGCCAACTCCGAAAACCACTTTAACAACCGTGTACGCGGTGGAGATTCCAGAATGAAGTAGGTTGGTGGTGGTGTTTCCTTTGAGGTAAATACGTGGACCGACTCCCGTGAGTTTGCATAAGGTGGCTAAAACAGGAGCGATTGACGGGTTAAGAAGGTAGGCCCTTTTATCGGACACATCCCTTTGATATTCTACTCTGACTTTGGATTTAATCGGTGGCCACTTTTGATTTCTTTGATTTAGGGGTGTGGCTCGAGGTGGGCGGTAGCTGCGGCTATGCGTTACCACCGACCCGGAAGCGTAATTGGTATATCTACCTTGGCATTGCCTAGTTGTGTCGTGTCACCTACCCTAGCGCGCCTTATACGATTTTGTTTTGTACCATACCTATGGAGTGCCCTCTGACGACGCCCAGTACGGGGGAGATTACGGTGCTGTATAGACTATGGGAATATATTTTGTGTTAAGGGCTATATGGGTAACCCCTTAACGCTATTTAAAAGTATGTTTATTTTACAATTAGACAAATATACTACATAGTAAATAGTTTAACGGATCCTTAAGAGATGTAAATCCCGAGCATCTCTTGAGTTACTGCACTCATTTTTATTTCTGTTGATTTAACTTACATAAGATCTTTTAGTTTTTACTCGAGTGTTTTGTCTTTTCAATTCGCTCGAGTTAGTCCGAGCGTTTCAGAATTTGAAGACTTTATTCTAGAGGACGAACACGAAGATTTGTAGTACTATTATCTACTATATATTATTCCACTACACCATTTAATTCCACTGCATTAATTATTATTCTCTGGTATGTGTACTCTGATATTTATTGTATAAAGAAAAATCAAATGTTTTGTAAAACAATTTATTTGAACTGTATATTGATTATTATATTTTATCGTTCCGCTGCAAGATTCTATTTTGTTTTTCTTCTCTGCTTTTCTTATTTACCCCATAACAATACAATACGCCTTTTGTATGTTTTAAGTCTAACGTATGTGGTTTATCGTCGATTTGAAGCGTGTGAAAAGGCGGGACGTTATACTAAGTTGAGGACAATATCTACGTTAAGTGAGGAGCTGGCTATTACAAGGGGAATATATTGGATGGTGGAGATGAGACCGATGGTCGTAGGTTGCTGGAATTTGCCACCATTCTTAGGTAGTTCGTGGTCGAGTTTCGAGGAGATTTGAGGTGGCGGTTACGTCGTGATGGGCTGAGGCTAGTGGTAAGGGAGGCGGCGAGATCAAGTTAGCGCTGGCGAACTCATAGTGGTAGAAGGTGGCATGGAGGAGCGATCAGAATCGTGTGTATGTCGACCTGGGTATCGAATATGAGCGAGAGGGAGAAGTAATTAGGTGTGGGATTAGTTTATATGGTAATTAATATATATATATATATATATATATATATATAAATTATTTTGAATTGATTTTCTACGTTTTGTAAAGAAATATATATATGGTTTATGAGATATTGATTACGGATTTTTGATGAAGGTTATTTTATACATAGTAAATTCTTGGTTTTAAACTATGTATAAAATTGTTTAAAGTATGAAGTAAGTTTAATAATAAAGTGGATTTTATTAAAATATATTATGGATAAGTATTTACTAAAATTATATTCGAAAATAGAGTTTATATTGATTTTTATAAATCAAAGTTGAGAAGATAGTTTTGAAATTGATTTGAGATTTTTTTAATTAAGATCATATTGAAATTTAGATTTAAAAAGAATATGGTGTTATAACTAAATTCGGGTTTAAGATGATTTAAGTGAATATATCTAGTCTAAATAAATTGAGGAATATTCAATTATTGAATTTGGAAGTTTTATTTAAAGGATACTGGATTTATTAAGCAAGTATTTCAAAACTAAATAATAGTAAAGGGAATTTGACATATATATAGGAATTAAAAATTTCGTTTTGAAATGGTGGAATAAATGAAACTTTGAAATATATGGAAACTTAAATGGTTTATTTGGGAATTCAATGCTGTATTTGGAATTAATTTAAAAAATTAAAAAGCTAATTTACTGTATAAAGTAATTTATTATTAAACCATTTAAGTATTGAAAATTATGTTCGAAGCTATGGGTTTAAAGTATATATATTTAAAAATATTATGATTTTTGAAAAGGATATATTTGAAATAAAAATGATATCATATTGATTTGGGTTTTAAAATAGAAATGATATCGTATTTATATGGTTTTGAAATGAATAATTTATTCTGGTTTTAAAGTATAAACTATTTTGAAAAGATGGCGGTGTTATAATAACATTTGGTTGTTGAAGAGACCGGGATCGGAAGTTGTCATACTCTCTGCCAACTCCGAAAACCGCTTTAACAATCGTATACGCGATGGAGAATCCAGAATGAAGTAGGATGGTGGCGGTGTTTCCTTTGAGGTAAATATGTGGACCCGATTCCCGTGAGTTGGCATAAGGTGGCTAAAACAGGAGCGATTGACGGGTTAAGAAGGTAGCCCCTTTTATCGGACACATCCCTTCGATATTCTACTCTGACTTTGGTTTTATTCGGTGGCCACTTTTGATTTCTTTGATTTGGGGGTGTGGCTCGAGGTGGGCGGTAGCTGCGGCTATGCATTACCACCGACCCGGAAGCGTAATTGGTATATCTACCCTGGCATTGCCTAGTTGTGTCGTGCCACCTACCTTAGCGCGCCTTATACGATTTTGTTTTGTACCATACCTATGGAGTACCCTCTGACGACGCCCAGTACGGGGGAGATTATGGTACTATATAGAATATGGGAATATATTTTATGTTAAGGGCTATATGGGTAACCCCTTAACGCTATTTAAAAGTAAGTTTATTTTACAATTAGACACCATTATAATAGCGAAATATACTACATAGTAAATAGTTTAACGGATCCTTAAGAGATGTAAATCTCGAGCATCTCTTGAGTTACCGCACTCATATTTATTTCTGTTAATTTAACTTACATAAGGTCTTTTAGTTCTGACTCGAGTATTTTGTCTTTTCAATTCGCTCGGGTTAGTCCGAGCGTTTCAGGATTTGAAGATTTTAATCTGGAGGACGAAGACGAAGATTTGTAGTACTATTATCTACTATATATTATTCCACTACACCATTTGATTCCACTGCATTAATTATTATTCTCTGATGTGTGTACTCTGATATTTATTGTATAAAGAAAAATCAAATATTTTGTAAAACAATTTTTTTGAACTGTATATTGATTATTATATTTCATCGTTCCGCTGCAAGATTCTATTTTGTAACGACACAGAATTTTTGTTAATTAAAATATGAATATTTAATTGACTTTAAATATTAATAAGTGAAATTTATAAGTCGAATAAATTTTATTTCGAATAATTAGATTTAATTGGATAATTAAATCGATAATTTAATAGTTGAAAATACAGAAAAATTTTGAATAACGGGTTAAATATGATCGAAAATGATTTGTAAAATTTTATTTTATCATGTTGGAGTTAGAACGATATTTTAGAACTTTTAAAATTGAATTAAAAGTTAATTTGTGAAAATTGAATATTTTAATATTTAAATCGACTAGTGAAATTAGCCATTTTTCGAACAATCTCAGAATTGGACGAAACTAGTTCCATTGGATCCGTAATAGTTTGTTATTATCGGATTTCAATTTTCGTAGCAATCGGAGTTTTCGTTTGACCGTTGCAGCTCGAAACGCATCGAAATTGTTTTAATATTAATTTAGCGAGTTAAAATAACTATTTTTCAAACAGTCTCGGATTTCGACGAAACCAGTTTCATCGGATCCGTAATGTGATATTATTGTATGGTTTCAAATTTCGTGTCAATCGGATTTACCGTTTGTCCGGTGCAAACTAAAACGCTAGAAATTTGATTTACCGATTTAATTTTAAACTGAACGTTTATTGCTATAACTCGCACAGATGATCGAATTAGCTCCCGAAACACGTTCCATTGTGTTGGTAAACCTTAGGAACGCCAACCGGCACGCTTCGTTTGGAGTTCGGAAAATCCGGGACGAATAGTGTCGTGTATTTTTTCTATATAAGCCCCTTAAAATTTCATTTTGCAAAATAAAAACAACCCTAGGTTAAAAACCTTCAAGCCGCCGTTCTATAGTAATCAATGGCCGATGTTTTGCTTTCTTTTCTCTTCGATTTCTCGAAATCCACTCATTAATAGCGAAATCTTCCAACATGAAACTTGTAGAGGGGAGTGAGATCTATGATCTCAACGGTTAAGATCGTGAATGGAGCAAGGAATCGACGGCAAATCAAGCTGGAAGCCGTCATGTTTAGCACAAATTTCGAGGAGCTACAAGAGTCCGAGTTGCACGTGTTTGATGGTGAAGGTGGAGCTCGACGTTGGCTTTGGAGTGGTGTATCCTGATCGAAGTGAAAATGCTCGTGGAGGTGGCGATTTCAAAACCCTAGCTATGGGTTTGGGTTCGGTTTCACGTATGAAACCTGTACGTGAACATGGGAGAGGAGAGGGAAAGATAGGTGCGGCCCTGATGCTAGCAAAGGGGAGATCGAACGACCAGGATAATTTTGAGGTTATAAATTTAAAAAGAAAATGTAAATAAATTATATTAAAAATTCGTGTAACTTTAAAAATTCGTATCTTTTTCATACGAGGTCGAAAATGCACGAAACCAGTTGCGCTGGAACCGTATTGACGAATACTACGTTATGGAATTGGATTGGAGTCGTTTGGAGGTAGAAAAAATTCTGGGTAAAATTAAACGCTCGTTTAATTTTATTCGAAATAAAAGCTGAAAACGAAATTGTTATCTATTGATTGTTAAAATAGACATTATACGCCGTTAGTAAGCGGAGGTTATTTATTAAAAACATATACCGCGAATATTTCACAGTACAGTGAAATTGTATTATTTATGTACTTGGAGTTGATTTCCAGCATTATATAGCGGATGAGACCCTATTGCGTCGTCTATTAAGCAGATAATATTTTATAAATCCCATATACCGCGATAATTCCGTACTGGAACGGAATTGGTATTGTGCTAACATCTTTGGATGCAGGGAGACAGGTTGGAGGGATCCAACTGAATTCCTCAACAATATTTATTTGATTATGGATATTTTGATATTCGTTGATTATCATATACAGATATATAATGTCGTTGTTGTCGTGATTGACTATTTGGTGTGTAGCATCATTGGGCCAATTTTGAAATTTTAAAAGGATTTTAAAATGATTTTTGAAAGTATACGTTCATAAAATATTTTTGGAATTGATTCATTTTAAATAAATAAACGTTATATTTTAATGTTATAAAAAATTATGATTTTGGAGAAATATAGTTAAAACTTGATTTTTGAAAATATGTGGTAAATGATTTTATAAAATAGTTTCAATTGGGATTTTTGAATTTATTATAAAAAGTTTAAAATATATGATTTATGAAATTTGATTATTTTATAAATCAAAATGATGAAATTATAAAGGAGTTTAAAGACGTTTTAAAATAATAATATAAATTGATTTATATAAAGAATTTATAAATTGATATTTATAAATTAAAATATTTGAATTATAAAATGAGTTTTTATAAGTGTTAGAATGAATTGTAAATGAATTTCATAAATGAATGAAATTTATAGAATTATAAATGGTGAAGTTATAAATGGAATTTTATAAGCAGTAGGTTTATAAAATGTGTAAAGTTATTAAAAGAATAGATTTGGGTAAATAAATGAATCTTATAAGTTATAAGATTTATAATTTGGATAGTTTAAAAGAACGATTTTGTAAATAAATAAATTATAAGTATTTAACTTATAATATGAACTTTTGGTATATAATTGAGTTATAAATTGAAATAGCTTAATAAAGGAGATTTAAAAAAAGGAAGTTGTTATAAAATAAATAGGAATGGAATTTATAAACATTGTTTTATAAATCCGCAAATGGCTTATTTTGATAAGTAAATTGTTATAACTTATTAATGAAGTTATATTCACGTTTTAGACAGTGAATAATCCTTTAAAATAAAATGTATAGAAATGATGAAATTGGTTAACGAAGTATATCCACGTTTTTGAATAGTGAATAATATGTTAAAGAAATTGTTTTGGATGTGATGTTTTAAATCGAATTAAAACTATCTAACGATGTTTTTAAAATGTGTTAAGATTCGAAACCATAGATTTCAACATTCATTGTTGAAATAGACGTTTTCGAGAAATAGAAGGAGATGGTGGACTATAACACTGTTGTTATAGTAAATGATTTCCGAAAGGAAATGTTTTGTATAGTATTGGGATTTATATATCTATTTTAATTTCGAATCCCTATACTAGTGATTTTGGGTTGTCGTAACGATGTTTTACGCAACATTCGTTTTGGCCCAAATAAATATGTTTAAGAGAATGATTTCCTTAATGAATGAAATATATACTGAATTTCGATTTAAGTATATTGAATATTTTCCAAATGTTGAAAATAAATTGATTTGTGAATTACTTATTAATAAGTAAGTATGGAAATGTTTTTCCAATGTGAAATGAAAAGTTTTTGAGAATTTATCTTTTTGAAGATAAATTGAGAATGAATAATTGAAATCGTGTGTTCATAAATATTTTGGAATGTAAATTCACTATAGAATTTATAAATGAAAAGGGGAATTTGTTTAAAAATAAACGTTGATTTATTTTTGAAGTGTGGGAATTAATTTACGGATTTGGAACGTAAATATAAAGTAAATCGTTAAGGATTTATTTAATGGGTTTAAATGAACCATGTTGAAATGAAAGTATTTCCGCGTAAGGAAAATGATTGAAATTTGTTTTCAAAAGTGGTAAAGGTGAAAAGTGATTTGAAAATTGTTTTCAAAGGGTTGAAGTGTGAAAATTATATATCTTGTAAAGATATTTTTGGAAAATAAATAATTTGGAAAATTATTTGGAATCTGGTGATGTTGTGCATATCCATTGATAGTTCAATAACCGACTATCAATATTTACCTTTGAATGGGTATTTGTTGTGATTTGCTTGAATTTGAATGCCACACTTATTTTTAAATAAGCGCTCACTATTCGGGTTAGTCGGGAAAGGATCTTGGGGTCGTATAACCCATTCCGAATATGTGATACGTCGTTATGAATTGCATTTGAAGACTGGTGTTGAAGACCGGATACTTTCAAAAGCGAAAGGACAACTCGTCGAATGTCTTTGCATCGACTGGTCCCCGGTATAAAGACTCCATATGTGATGAGAAGTCCGGACGTGATTAGTGAATATCCGGATTGCAAGGACTTCTTTGTAAGTGCCTTCGGTTCTGTTCGATCCTGGAACAGACTTGTATGGATAGTATGTCTGACATTACAAATTGAGATATAAAGCTGATTTCTTTCAAATATATTTCTGTTGGTGGCGGAGAATTTATTCTCTTAGCTTAACACCCTTCTCGGAGATGTACGAGCTCAGAGGTTATGTAATTGATGGTTATCAGCGATATATTCCCAATTTGGTAATGTGACATGCTGAGTGTTGCTGTGAAATGATCATTGTTTGATCATTTGTGATATGATCATTTGTTTGATCATTTATCTTTGTGATCATTACTTTGATCATTTGTTGACCCAAAGCATGGCTTTGTACCAAAGCGTGGCCTTGTGGACGAGACTTCGTCGGACCTCACACCCCGGAAATGGTCAAAACAGGAAGCATGCAGCAAGGTTATTAGGGGTAGTGCCCTTTAGTGTATGTCATTCCTTCTGGATAGAGGTGGTATCATGGTATGGATCCTAGATACTTAACCTATGTTGTTGCTGCAAACTTATTACTTTGTGGTTGTTGGAAATCGAGGATCCTCGGATGTAGATCGGTTACGATCGGGGGATGACATATTCGTGTCAGTAGTTACCCAGTTAGGGGTAACCCGGCCTTGTGTTGGCAGAGATCCGGTTTGGTTCTCGGGACGTCATTCCAGAGGCGTTTTCATGTGGCAATGGGAAGTTCCTTGGCCTGACCATTTGTTGGAAATCCAAAGAAACAATACGAACCCTGTACGGTTTTAGTTGTATAACCTGCCATGGAATGTGGCGGTAACCTGCTATTGAACATGATAGCTATAGTAGGCATAAGTGCGGAATGCCTATGCTGGCTAAGATTTATATATTTATTTTCGAAATTATTTTTCCTACACTATGCACTAGTAATAATATCAAATGTTTCTTTTTAATGCGTATCAAGCATCTTTGACTATCATAAGGAGAAATCTCCTCCGATTCTGCGTTTGCATTGTGTGTGTGTGTGCGGGAGGCTTTATGGTAGTCTAATTTTCTAAAAAGCATCGCGAATCTATTTTAAAATTATCCTGTACTTTGTTTTAAAGATAAACTGTTTTGAGTTCTCACACCAGTCACATGACTGACTCGGAGTTTATTATTTTCCTTCCTAAACTCTGGGTGCCCACCAATTTCCACACGGGCAGTCAAGAGTTAGGTTTATCAGGATATTCTGGAATTCAGGAGTTGCTGAAGGCAAGATGGATGGCATGGCGTATTCACTAGTATATTGTATTTCTTTTCCGCTGTTTATTGTTGTTTGATTGTAGTACACTCTGATAATGTAATGTAATGGGATGTAATGTAATAACTGATATATTTTTTTGTTTAAAGATTATTCATTTATCTGTTATATGTTGTTCCGCTGCGATTGTGAGATTCTGATATTGTTCTGTTGTTTTCTTTCTGTTTTGTTCTATCTTTTCTCTCTTCTTCTATCTTTTTCTTTTTTTTTTAAAACGTAAGAATTCGTATTTCCGTTCATCTTGAGTTAATAAATGGAGATTAGTGTATATTCAAGGAGTACGGATTTGCGGGTCCTCACATCTGGTATCAGAGCATATGGTTAAGCGACAACCATGGCTCTGTTGGGTATTACTCATTAGAGATAGAGTCAGTAGTACTCTAGAATGAGTTAAGTGTAATAATAGCTATGAGTGCGTATTTGTTAGTGAATATAAAATTGTTTTATATTGTGATGATTGCTTTGTTGAGTGGTATACGGATTCTGGTTAATACGAGTAATTAATGTTGTTGATAGGGATTTCTAAACACTTGTACAGAACAATTCGACACGATATTGTTTTAAATTGGGTAAATGAAATAATTTTACCTTGAGTATATTTTATATATAAAGGGATAATTTTTCAGAATTATTAAAGTGTATATAAGTTGATTGTTTGGTTGTTGAAAATGTAAGAATATATATATATATATATATATACATATAAGTAAATTAAAAGATGTTTGAATAAGTTAAATAAAACATGTTATAAAAGAATAATTGTATAAGCGAAGAATTATAAGAATTGAATTATAATTAAAGTGATTTACAATTGTCAAATAAACTTATATATATAAGAAGTGAAACTATATGAATATATTCATGAATATGAGTTGTAAATAAAAATGAATTTAAAGTTAAATGGAAATTTACTTAGAATTGGAATCTGAATTGGATTTATAAGTGGGAATTTAAGTTAAGTAAAACCAAATAATGTTTAAATGGAATATAACTTAAGAAATGTTGAACGAAGTTGATTTTGGTATCGAAGTAAATTAATAAAGTTAAGTGATGGATATGAACTTGAGTTATGTAATGAAATTCAACTTTTGAAATTGAATTGAGTGAATGGATTGAATGTTAATCAATTTAATGTAAATAATTGATATGAAATAATGGATGTAAGTGTAATTCATTAAAATCTAATGTTATTGGAAAAGTTGAATAATTGAATGAAAATCAATTTAACTAAACCAATTGAAAGTAAAGGTGTTAAACCAAATTGAATGAATATAAGCAAAGGAATTTGGTTGTAATTAATATACATTGGTTATTATATGATTGTTAGTTGATTGTATATAATTCATTAAGTATTAATGAAATTGAAAGCTAAAGTAATTGAAATCCAATTGGAAATTAAGTAAATCTTAAATAGAATTGAATTTGATTTGGAAGTGAACCAACTTGAATATGAATTAGTGAATATAAACTAATTGAAAATGAATGTTAGCAAAAACATCCACTGTTAGTGAATCAAATGTGATTAAATTGAAAACCCATTTCATTGAATATTAATGAGAATATGAATGAATATTTATTGGTTATGGATGCTAGTTGGATGATAGTTGGTTGATGGTTGAATATATTGCTTTTACTGCATTTTCTATGTTGGCATATATAGTTATTATGTTACTATATGTTGTATATCGATACTATTGTCTATATACATGTTTCTCATCTGTTTGTTGAGTGTTTAGTAGGTGCGGATCGCGTTTGCTTCGCATTTGGAGCTCGCTTTCGTGCTATATTAGCCGTATATGCTCGCTAATAACATATAAGATACATATCTCGGATTAAATATCGTACTTTTACATTTTTTTCCCTGCGGGATGCCTCATCACTTGATGAGATGTATATTTGTGATATATATACTGTCATTTTTTTTCAGATCGAGCCGCGCAAAGGAGACTATGGCGAATTTTTCCGAAAATTTAAGGCGTTAGAATATTTTTGAGAAAATTGGAAATTTTTGAAAACTATAATTTTGATTTGGAGTTAAAAGTTAAACAATAGTAGTTGTTTTTGAAAAGATAACTAAGTATGATTTGATAACATAGTAAAGATTTTGTAAGAAGTTTAACTATGGATTTATGGAAAGTTAATAGATTCTGTAACTTTTCTTACTTGGTAATTTCGAGGACGAAATTCTTTTAAGGGGGGAAGTTTGTAACGACCCAGAATTTTTGTTAATTAAAATATGAATATTTAATTGACTTTAAATATTAATAAGTGAAATTTATAAGTCGAATAAATTTTATTTCGAATAATTAGATTTAATTGGATAATTAAATCGATAATTTAATAGTTGAAAATACAGAAAAAATTTGAATAACGGGTTAAATATGATCGAAAATGGTTTGTAAAATTTTATTTTATCATGTTGGAGTTAGAACGATATTTTAGAACTTTTAAAATCGAATTAAATGTTAATTTGTGAAAATTGAATATTTTAATATTTAAATCGACTAGTGAAATTAGCCATTTTTCAAACAATCTCAGAATTGGACGAAACTAGTTCCATTGGATCCGTAATAGTTTGTTATTATTGGATTTCAATTTTCGTAGCAATCGGAGTTTTCGTTTGACCGTGGCAGCTCGAAACGCATCGAAATTGTTTTAATATTAATTTGGCGAGTTAAAATAACTATTTTTCAAACAGTCTCGGATTTCGACGAAACTAGTTTCATCGGATCCGTAATGTGATATTATTGTATGGTTTCAAATTTCGTATCAATCGGATTTACCGTTTGTCCGGTGCAAACTAAAACGCCTGGAAATTTGATTTACCGATTTAATTTTAAATTGAACGTTTATTGCCATAACTCGCACAGATGATCGAATTAGCTCCCGAAACACGTTCCATTGTATTCGAAATGTGGGGTAAACCATAGGAACGCCAACCGGCACGCTTCGTTTGGAGTTCGGAAAATCCGGGATGAATAGTGTCGCGTATTTTTTCTATATAAGCCCCTTAAAATTTCATTTTGCAAAATAAAAACAACCCTAGGTTAAAAACCTTCAGGCCGCCGTTCTATAGTAATCAATGGCCGATGTTTTTCTTTCTTTTCTCTTCGTTCTCGAAATCCACTCATTAATAGGGAAATCTTCCAACATGAAACTTGTAGAGGGGAGTGAGATCTATGATCTCAACGGTTAAGATCGTGAATGGAGCAAGGAATCGACGGCAAATCAAGCTGGAAGCCGTCACATTCGGCATGAATTTTGAGGAGCTATAAGAGGCCGAGTTGCACGTGTTTGATGGTGAAGGTGGAGCTCGACGTTGGCTTCGGAGTGGTGTATCCTGATCGAAGTGAAAATGCTCGTGGTGGTGGCGATTTCAAAACACTAGCTATGGGTTTGGGTTCGGTTTCACGTATGAAACCTGTACGTGAACGTGAGAGAGGAGAGGGAAAGATAGGTGCGGCCCTGATGCTAGCAAGGGGGAGATCGAACGGCCAGGATAATTTTGAGGTTATAAATTTAAAAAGAAAATGTAAATAAATTATATTAAAAGTTCGTGACTTTAAAAATTCGTATCTTCTTCATACGAGGTCGAAAACGCACGAAACTAGTTGCGTTGGAACCGTATTGATGAATACTACGCTATGGAATTGGATTGGAGTTGTTTGGACCTAGCAAAAATTTCGGCTAAAATTAAACGCTCGTTTAATTTTATTCGAAATAAAAGCTGAAAACGAAATTGAAATCAAGGTGAGAACTTCTCACTCAATCGAATCGGTTTCGATTTTAATTTTAAATAATTATATTTAAAATTCTTGAATGTATGTTTGAATGATGATTGATATCTATTGATTGTTAAAATAGACATTATACGCCGTTAGTAAGCGGAGGTTATTTATTAAAAACATATACCGCGAATATTTCACAGTACAGTGAAATTGGTATTATTTATGTACTTGGAGTTGATTTCCAGCATTATATAGCGGATGAGACCCTATTGCGCCGTCTATTAAGCGGATAATATTTTATAAATCTCATATACCGCGATAATTCCGTACTTGAACGGAATTGGTATTGTGCTAACATCTTTGGATGCAGGAAGACAGGTTGGAGGGATCCAACTGGATTCCTTAACAATATTTATTTGATTATGGATATTTTGATATTCGTTGATTATCATATACAGATATATGATGTCGTTGTTGTCGTGATTGACTATTTGGTATGTAGCATCATTGGGCCAATTTTGGAATTTTAAAAGGATTTTAAAATGATTTTTGAAAGTATACGTTCATAAAATATTTTTGGAATTGATTCATTTTAAATAAATAAACGTTATAATTTTAATGTTATAAAAAATTATGATTTTGGAGAAATATAGTTAAAATTTGATTTTTGAAAATATGAGGTAAATGATTTTATAGAATAGTTTCAATTGGGATTTTTGAATTTATTATAAAAAGTTTAAAATATAGGATTTATGAAATTTGATTATTTTATAAATCAAAATGATGAAATTATAAAGGAGTTTAAAGACGTTTTAAAATAATAATATAAATTGATTTATATAAAGGATTTATAAATTGATATTTATAAATTAAAATATTTGAATTATAAAACGAGTTTTTATAAGTGTTAGAATGAATTGTAAATGAATTTCATAAATGAATGAAATTTATAGAATTATAAACGGTGAAGTTATAAATGGAATTTTATAAGCAGTAGGTTTATAAAATGTGTAAAGTTATTAAAAGAATAGATTTGGGTAAATAAATGAATCTGATAAGTTATAAGATTTATAATTTGGAAAGTTAAAAAAAACGATTTTGTAAACAAATAAATTATAAGTATTTAACTTATAATATGAACTTTTGGTATATAATTGAGTTATAAATTGAAATAGCTTAATAAAGGAGATTTAAAAAAGGGAAGTTGTTATAAAATAAATAGAAATGGAATTTATAAACATGTTTTATAAATCCGCAAACGGCTTATTTTGATAAGTAAATTGTTATAACTTATTAATGGAGTTATATTCACGTTTTAGACAGTGGATAATCCTTTAAAATAAAATGTATAGAAATGATGAAATTGGTTAAGGAAGTATATCCATGTTTTTGAATAGTGAATAATATGTTAAAGAAATTGTTTTGGATGTGATGTTTTAAATAGAATTAAAACGATCTAACGATGTTTTTAAAATGTGTTAAGATTCGAAACCATAGATTTCAACATTCATTGTTGAAATAGAGGTTTTTGAGAAATAGAAGGAGATGGTGGACTATAACACTGTTGTTATAGTAAATGATTTCCGAAAGGAAATGTTTTGTATAGTATTGGGATTTATATATCTATTTTAATTTCAAATCCCTATACTAGTGATTTTGGGTTGTCGTAACGATGTTTTACGCAACATTCGTTTTGGCCCAAATAAATATGTTTAAGAGAATGATTTCCTTAATGAATGAAATATATACTCAATTTCGATTTAAGTATATTGAATATTTTCCAAATGTTGAAAATAAATAGATTTGTGAATTACTTATTAATAAGTAAGTATGGAAATGTTTTTCCAATGTGAAATGAAACGTTTTTGAGAATTTATCTTTTAGAAGATAAATTGAGAATGAATAATTGAAATCGTGTGTTCATAAATATTTTGGAATGTAAATTCACTATAGAATTTATAAATGAAAAGGGGAATTTGTTTAAAAATAAACGTTGATTTATTTTTGAAGTGTGGGAATTAATTTACGGATTTGGAACGTAAATATAAAGTAAATCGTTAAGGATTTATTTAATGGGTTTAAATGAACCATGTTGAAATGAAAGCATTTTCGCGTAAGGAAAATGATTGAAATTTGTTTTCACAAGTGGTAAAGGTGAAAAGTGATTTGAAAATTGTTTTCAAAGGGTTGAAGTATGAAAATTATATATCTTGTAAAGATATTTTTGGAAAATAAATAATTTGGAAAATTATTTGGAATCTGGTGATGTTGTGCATATCCATTGATAGTTCAATAACCGACTATCAATATTTACCTTTGAATGGGTATTTGTTGTGATTTGCTTGAATTTGAATGTCACACTTATTTTTAAATAAGCGCTCACTATTCGGGTTAGCCGGGAAAGGATCTTGGGGTCGTATAACCCATTCCGAATATGTGATACGTCGTTATGAATTGCATTTGAAGACTGGTGTTGAAGACCGGATATTTTCAAAAGCGAAAGGACAACTCGTCGAATGTCTTTGCATCGACTGGTCCCCGGTATAAAGTCCATATGTGA
The DNA here is from genome assembly GCA_030765085.1 of Allium cepa. Lineage (NCBI taxonomy): Eukaryota > Viridiplantae > Streptophyta > Magnoliopsida > Asparagales > Amaryllidaceae > Allium > Allium cepa. The sequence goes on from CM060944.1 coordinate 244,939,371, forward strand.
TGAGAAGTCCGGACGTGATTAGTGAATATCCGGATTGCAAGGACTTCTTTGTAAGTGCCTTCGGTTCTGTTCGATCCTGGAACAGACTTGTATGGATAGTATGTCTGACATTACAAATTGAGATATAAAGCTGATTTCTTTCAAATATATTTCTGTTGGTGGCGGAGAATTTATTCTCTTAGCTTAACACCCTTCTCGGAGACATACGAGCTCAGAGGTTATGTAATTGATGGTTATCAGCAATATATTCCCAATTTGGTAATGTGACGTGCTGAGTGTTGCTGTGAAATGATCATTGTTTGATCATTTGTGATATGATCATTTGTTTGATCATTTATCTTTGTGATCATTACTTTGATCATTTGTTGACCCAAAGCATGGCTTTGTACCAAAGCGTGGCCTTCTGGACGAGACTTCGTCGGACCTCACACCCCGGAAATGGTCAAAACAGGAAGGATGCAGCAAGGTTATTAGGGGTAGCGCCCTTTAGTGTATGTCATTCCTTCTGGATAGAGGTGGTATCATGGTATGGATCCCAGATAATTAACCTATGTTGTTGCTGCAAACTTATTACTTTGTGGTTGTTGGAAATCGAGGATACTCAGATGTAGATCGGTTACGATCGGGGGATGACATATTCGTGTCAGTAGTTACCCAGTTAGGGGTAACCCGGCCTTGTGTTGGCAGAGATCCGGTTTGGTTCTCGGGACGTCATTCCAGAGGCGTTTCCATGTGGCAATGGGAAGTTCCTTGGCCTGACCATTTGTTGGAAATCCAAAGAAACAATACGAACCCTGTACGGTTTTAGTTGTATAACCTGCCATGGAATGTGGCGGTAACCTGCTATTGAGCGTGGTAGCTATAGTAGGCATAAGTGCGGAATGCCTATGCTGGCTAAGATTTATATCTTTATTTTCAAAATTATTTTTCCTACACTATGCACTAGTAATAATATCAAATGTTTCTTTTTAATGCGTATCAAGCATCTTTGACTATCATAAGGAGAAATATCCTCCGATTCTGCGTTTGCATTGTGTGTGTGTGCGGGAGGCCTTATGGTAGTCTCATTTTCAAAAAAGCATTGCGAATCTATTTTAAAATTATCCTGTACTTTGTTTTAAAGATAAACTGTTTTGAGTTCTCACACCACTCACATGACTGACTCGGAGTTTATTGTTTTCCTTCCTAAACTCTGGGTGCCCACCAATTTCCACACGGGCAGTCAAGAGTCAGGTTTATCAGGATATTCTGGAATTCAGGAGTTGCTGAAGGCAAGATGGATGGCATGGCGTATTCGCTAGTATATAGTATTTCTTTTCCGCTGTTTATTGTTGTTTGATTGTAGTACACTCTGATAATGTAATGTAATGTGATGTAATGTGATGTAATGTAATTACTGATATAGTTTTTTGTTTAAAGATTATTCATTTATCTATTATATGTTGTTCCGCTGCGATTGTGAGATTCTGATATTGTTCTATTATTTTCTTTCTGTTCTGTTCTATCTTTTCTCTCTTCTTCTATCTTTTTTTTTTGAACGTAAGAATTCGTATTTCCGTTCATCTTGAGTTAATAAATGGAGATTAGTGTATATTCAAGGAGTACGGATTTGCGGGTCCTCACATCTTTTGTTTTTCTTCTCTGCTTTTCTTATTTACCCCATAACAATACAATCCGCCTTTGTATGTTTTAAGTCTGACGTATGTGGTATGTGGTTTATCGTCGATTTAAAGCGTGCGAAAAGGCGGGACGTTACATCTGGTATCAGAGCTTTGGTTTAGCGATAAACCTTAGCTTTATGGGGTCTGACTCTTTACTAATAGGGTAGTAATACCCTTTGGGAGTCGCTGAGTGTGTATATATATGAGAGAGCGTATTTGTTAATGTTATAAAAAGGATTTAATATCGTGTTAATTTGTTCTGTTTTGTATTTATAAATTCTGGTTGGTGCATGGGACGCTATGACATCAATCGTGATTTCTAAACACTTAATAGGATAGACCGACATAATATTTGTTTTTATATAGGTGAATGAAATAATTTTGCCTATTATATTTTCTATATATATAAAATAAATTTTATAAATGATATATGTATATTTGATTGCAATATATTGGTTGTTAGGTAATGAAATTTTAAATAATAGTTGAAATAAGATTGAAAATAAAATAAATGAAAATTGGAAATTTGGAACTTAAGTCCCGGGGTTTCGAAAAATACCTTTCAAATGATTTTGGAATATAGTAATAATAGTATTAGAAGTATTTTCTGATATAAATATTTTAATATAATTTGAAAGAATTGTTTTAAAAGATACTTTGAAAAGAAATAAATTTTATACTCCCCTCTCTGTCGTAGGAAAATAATTTTGGTGATGAGTGCGCGCATCATCGACATTCATTTTCGAGTTTCGAAGTGGGAAGGCCACTGTAGTATTTTACTGCAGAGTTGTTTTGATAAAACAAATATAAATTTTAAATTGTTTTAAATATAGTTAGATATATAACGTGTAAGTATATACATTTATCTGTTATTTTAAATGATTTTGAAATTAACCCGGTATTTAAATTCTTAAGTTTCCATTAATTAATAGTTTCAATTATTGTAGTGAAATGAAATGTAACTAATTTATAATTGATACCTCTATTTAAAATAAGAGATTAAATGATAGGTTATAAATGAAATAACAGGGAAGTTGAAATTTATAGTCAATAAAAGCAAAGGATATAATTATTGAACCTCTAAATTATTGAATATTAGATTAAATTAAAAGAAATGAGATAAATTTGCATAATTTTCAATTTCATTCTTAAAGCATATATATAACTTACCATATAATAAAAGTTACAAATGTTAATAAGAAAATGTAATGGGAAATGTTACAAGTAAAGCTTGAGGTAATGAAAGTATTCAATGAATTTGCTGTTATAAATGAGAAATTAATGTTATAAACTTAAGATGACTGAAAGGACACCAATTAAATATAATGAAAGGGTTAAATGAATCACCTTAATAAGTAAGAATTTGACTTTGTAATATTTTAATCTTAAGTGTAATTGAAAAGATTACTAATTGAAATTTTACTATAAGTAAATATAATTAAAGGTAAGTATTACCAAAAGATGATTATAAACTTAAGTAAATAAAATGGAAATGCTAAGAAATTGAATAGGACAGGAATACTATTGATAAATGAATGTAAATAAATGAGGTCATGCAATAATAAATGAATGAATAACTATAATGAAATAAAAGGAACTGGCCTGACCTGAGTTAATGAAATGAATAGTTGTAAGTAATAAGTGAAAATAAATGAAACAAATATTGAATGAGTAAATGAAATTAAAAGTTTGTTAGAAATAAATGTAAATTAAAAAGATAAATCATTGTATAAATAAAAAGGAAATCAAACAACAAATGTATGAAATGAAATTAATAAGAATGAAATGGAAATATTGTTTAAATGGTAGTTTGTTTTGGTTTATGATTGTTTGGGTAAGGAAACTTTAAAATTGTAGGGTGTATGAATAATCTATTTAGTTTCACCTAAGGCTGTTGAGTGAAGGGTACACTTAGTAGTTTAATCTTCATTCTGTACAATTTGAAGTTTTGAACCCAAACAACTATTTGTTTTGTTTGATGTAAATGAATTATTGATGTGTGTTGATGAGATGGTTGTTTGCTTTGTTGCTATTAATGGTTGTTTGTATTGAATTGTTTGTTTATGGTTGAAACCACATTAAATATTTCATTTTATATAATTGTTAACCTTTGGATTACATAAGTGAAATACAGGTTTATGGAAGCAATTGCTACTACTTTTGGTTTCGTAATTAAGCGTTAATTGCCGACAAATAGGTACGTTTTTGGATTATGATTTTATAGCGCTATTATATTATTTTCCCGGGTTGGGATATATATTATTTTGGTAAATATATATTGTATATTGTATATTTGATATTATATTTTCTCCCGAGCCTCTCCGTACAAAGGAGACTCTGCCAAAAAATTTCCGTAAATTTTGGACTTAGAAATATTTTGAAAAAGTTTTCCCAACTTTATTAACTTAAGTATAAAAAGATTTAATGGTTATAAACTGGTATATTTTATTTAAAATAAGTAATTTTGTAAATTTATTTGTTTATAAATTTAATATTTTAAATAAGATATATTGATTTCTTAATCCTTCTTTTCCCTTCTTTTCCTTTTCGGGGACGAAAAGTTTTGAGTGGGGGAGAGTGTAACGACCCGTAAATTTCGTTAATTAAATTTGTCATTTTAATAAGATATTGGATTTAAACTTAGGAAAAAAAATGTATAATATTAAATAGTAAATTGAATTAAATCAGTGTCCTGTAGTAATTGAAATATTGTTTGGGAATGAAAAACTTATTAAGGTAAGCATTTAATTTACCAATGCAATAATGTTTTGATTTATTTGTAACTGAATGTAAATTAGTGAAATTATGTTAATGTAAGTTATTAAATAATTAATTTAGCGCAATCCAAATTAATTGAAATAACGGTAAGGTCATAATTTGTGATACCTAGTAAATTTGGAAAATAAACTTCAATAAATGAAATAAAGTATTGAAATGTATATTGCTTCCATAGGATAATACAAAGAAATGAAAACTTGCGACCTACGCTTGGAATAACGACCAAAATAAGTGAAACAGTGTTAATGCAAGTATTTGATTTATTAATGAAATGATACAGTGTTAATGACAATTAATTAAAATTTGTGTATATATGAGATTTTAACCTGTGTTGTTAAGTAATAAACTTATAAAAGAAAGAAAGGGAAAATAGGTAACGGTCTATATATGTTATTTATTTTATCTAGTATGTTAAATAAAATTTGGAAATCAATTTGCAATCAAAGGAAATTAAGTAGTACGTTAATTGAAAATAAATTAATAAATACATTAATGAAATGTAATATAATTTAATGTTAATTTTACACATAAAATGTCAATTTATTTAATAGCAAGGTTTTAAATCAATAAACGAATTTATTGAGATTTCAATTTATAATTTATAACATTTAATGTGAAATCAATTACAATTAATTGACTTGATTTGTGCAGTTAGGTTAGATGTGATTTGTCATTAAAAAGAGTTAATTTTATAAGATGTAATTAATGCTAAGCAATTTCATTTTATGAAAATTGGTTGATTTAAAGAATAGAAAGCAAGATTTATTAATTTGATTGAAGTGTAAAATTCAATAATTGAATTTATTGCAAATAAATGAAATTCAATATTTAATATTACGTTAATTGAAACTAGATGGAATGTGACTATATTAGTATAATAGATTTTGAATCCAGTGTTGATTTCATCCTATATAATAATGAATGTGAATAATATGAATGAAAATTTATTTCAATGGAATTATTGAAAATTTAATTTATAATTTCTAAATTTAATAAAATTGATAATTTAACACTGAAGTGGATAAGTTAATCAACTTTAAATTGACTTTTAATTTGTTTAAAACATTTTAAATGATTGAGAAATATAAAAGTGATAAAAATGGGTCAATTTTAAGATTGAAATAAAAAAATTGGATTTTATTAATTAATTATTTAATTAATGTAAAAATAGCCATTTTGGCCACTGACTCGGATTTCGACAAAACTAGTTTCATCGGATTCGTAACGGTGAATTATTGTAGGATTTCAAGTTTCGTAGCGATCGGGCTTGTCGTATGATTGTACGGACTCGAAACGCCTTGAAATTTATGATATTGAAATCAATCGAAATCAATTTGAAAAATATTGATTTTAGCATAACTTCTTCATACGATACAATTTGAACCCGAAACCTTTTCCATCGCGTTTAAAATATTTTTAAACATCTATTTTGATATATTGGTTGACCCAATTTCGTTCCGGAGTCGTAACGGGCTTTTTGGGCCACTTTGGCGTTAGCGCATACACCTGTTTTATCCGTTTATTCTATTTTCAATTCTGCCTATAAATATCCTGCTATAAACCCTAACCTCCCTGATTCTCATTTGTCTGTACGTACATCTCAACTCTCTCGTCCTCCATGGCAGACAAACAACTCTAGATCCAATTCCAAATCAAATCCAAAGCTGAAAATCCATACTCCTCAGAAAAATTCACAAAAAATATATACCGAAGCTCTCGAAGAGCGTAATCTTCTGGTGCGATTCATTTTTCATTTTGGTTCATCGTCTAATCAGTAAAAATCAAAGAATTCTCAGCCGTTCATCGCACGACGATGATCTTCGTCGGATCGAGAAACCCTTTCTGGGTTGTAAAGAGGGAACCGATGGGACTTCTTCCATGCAGTTCATTTCACGAATCGACGGTCTGATCGTTGACAAAATTCAATTTGGGTTATACCTTAGCGGCGGCTGGTATGTTTTTGGCTTCGATCGAAGCCGTGGGAGTGCGACAAGGAGGGTCGCGGCCTTGAAGAGGTGCGGCGGTGAGTTTGGGGTGCCGCGATGGTCGGCGTTTTGGATGGAAGTGGCGGCTCAGTAGGGTTTTGGATTTCTGCTGTGCGTGCGTTATTGTTTCTGCATGTGCATACAAGAAGATGAGTACGTGGATGACGTGGCACTTATTGTAATATGGTCTCTTTTTTTCTTTTTTTTTATTTGAAATTTAAAGACAATTTTTGATATAACTCTCGCATACGATATCCGATTGACGCACGGTTTTCTCTGCTAGGTACGTATTGGAATTTCAGACTTTTTGCCACTGGTTTGGATGAATTCTGAGACTGGTCAATTTTTTGGTTTAAATTGGATTTAAATTCAATTTAAATTCAAAAGGTGAGTGTTTTAACCCACTCACAACTTTTAAAGTTTCTTATGTTTGTTAAATCAATTTATAGTGTGATTAGAAATTTATTTATAGCTGTTTGGCATGTTTTAACCATCATCTAAGTTAAATCCATTTATTTAAATTAAGTTGTTATTTAATTTTATTACTGCATATAAATTTGACAGTTAAATTTATTTATTATTGCATATAAACTGTCAGTTAAATAGTTATTAATTTATTATTGAATAGAAACTGTTCGTTGCTACATATTATATTTTACATGATCTATATTGATATTTGTTTAAATTGGATGATGATTGTAATAAATGGTTGATGATTTATATTGGATGAATGGATGATGTGTTCTATATTGTATAAACTACAAGTTATTATGCATTTTCATATCATTCGGGATTGCGGTTCGAAATGATATATAACAGTAAATTTTATTCTTAAATTGCGGATTGAAATGATAAATATCTGTATCACTTGACCATAGGATAGAAAATTTTATACGACACCGCGGTATATATATATAAATTATTTTGACATGATTTTCTATGTTTTGTAAAGTGGTTTATGAGATATTGATTTCGGATTTTTGATAAAGGTTATTTTATATATAGTAAATTCTTGGTTTTAAACTATGTATAAAATTGTTTAAAGTATGAAGTAAGTTTAATAATAAAGTGGATTTTATTAAAATATATTGTGGATAAGTATTTACTAAAATTATATTCGAATATAGAGTTTATATTGATTTTTATAAATCAAAGTTGAGAAGATAGTTTTGTAATTGATTTGAGATTTTTTTTAATTAAGATCTTATTGAAATTTAGATTTAAAAAGAATATGGTGTTATAACTAAATTCGGGTTTAAGATTATTTAAGTGAATGTATCTAGTCTAAATAAATTGAGGAATATTCAATTATTGAATTTGGAAGTTTTATTTAAAGGATACTGGATTTATTAAGCAAGTATTTCAAAACTAAATAATAGTAAAGGGAATTTGACATATATATAGGAATTAAAAATTTAGTTTTGAACTGGTGGAATAATTTAAACTTTGAAATATATGGAAATTTAAATGGTTTATTTGGGAATTCAAAGCTATATTTGGAATTGATTTAAGAAATTAAAAAGCTAATTTACTGTATAAAGTAATTTATTATTAAACCATTTAAGTATTGAAAATTATGTTCGAAGCTATGGGTTTAAAGTTTATATATATTTGAAAGTATCATGATTTTTGAAAAAGGAAATATTTGAAATAAAAATGATATCATATTGATTTGGGTTTTAAAATAGAAATGATATCGTATTTATATGGCTTGAAATGAATATTTTATTCTACTTTTTAAGTATAAAATATTTTAAAAAGACTGCGGTGTTATAATAACGTTTGGTTGTTGAAGAGACCGGGATCGGAAGTTGTCATACTCTCTGCCAACTCCGAAAACCACTTTAACAACCGTGTACGCGGTGGAGATTTCAGAATGAAGTAGGATGGTGGCGGCGTTTCCTTTGAGGTAAATACGTGGACCCGACTCCCATGAGTTGGCATAAGGTGGCTAAAACAGGAGCAATTGACGGGTTAAGAAGGTTGCCCCTTTTATCGGACACATCCCTTTGATATTCTACTCTGACTTTGGATTTATTCGGTGGTCACTTTTGATTTCTTTGATTTGAGGGTGTGGCTCGAGGTGGGCGGTAGCTGCGGCTATGCGTTACCATCGACCCGGAAGCATAATTGGTATATCTACCTTGGCATTGCCTAGTTGTGCCGTGTCACCTACCCTAGCACGCCTTGTACGATTTTTTTTTTTGTACCATACCTATGGAGTGCCCTCTGACGACTCCCAGTAAGGGGGATATTACGGTAGTGTATAGACTATGGGAATATATTTCGTGTTAAGGGCTATATGGGTAACCCCTTAACGCTATTTAAAAGTATGTTTATTTTACAATTAGACACTATTATAATAGAGAAATATACTATATAGTAAATAGTTTAACGGATCCTTAAGAGATGTAAATCCCGAGCATCTCTTGAGTTACTGCACTCATTTTTATTTCTGTTGATTTAACTTACATAAGATCTTTTAGTTCTGACTCGAGTTTTTTGTCTTTTCAATTCGCTCGGGTTAGTCCGAGCGTTTCAGGATTTGAAGATTTTATTCTAGAGGATGAGGACGAAGATTTGTAGTACTATTATCTACTATATATTATTCCACTACACCATTTAATTCCGCTGCATTAATTATTATTCTCTGGTATGTGTACTCTGATATTTATTATATAAAGAAAAATCAAATGTTTTGTAGAACAATGTTTTTGAACTGTATATTGATAATTATATTTTATCGTTCCACTGCAAGATTCTATTTTGTTTTTCTTCTCTGCTTTTCTTATTTACCCCATAACAATACAATCCGCCTTTTGTGTGTTTTAAGTCTGACGTATGTGGTTTATCGTCGATTTAAAGCGTGCGAAAAGGCGGGACGTTACACTAAGTTGAGGACAATATCTATGTTAAGTGAGGAGCAGGTTATTACAAGGGGAATATATTGGATGGTGGAGATGAGACCAATGGTCGTAGGTTGCTGGAATTTGCCTCTATTCTTACGCAGTTCGTGGTCGGGTTTCAGGGAGATTTGAGGTGGCGGCTACATCGTGATGGGCCGAGGCTGGTGGCAAGGGAGGCGGCGAGGTCAGGGTTAGTGCTGGCGAACTCGTAGTGGTCGATGGTGGCATGGAGGAGCGTTCAGAATCATGTGTATGTCGACCTGGGTATCGAATATGAGCGAAAGGGAGAAGTAATTAGGTGTGGGATTAGTTTTATATGGTAATTAATTAGTGGATAATGACTGTAATTAGTAACTTAATTTATTTAATTAAATCCAAAACTTAAAATGCAATTGTTTATTCATTCTAAATCCAAATTGAACACGGTCTGTCATTTAGGTTCATATTGACAAATACTACAATATGGAATTAGATTAGTGACAATTGGAATTAGATTTAGACGAAACCTAGAACGCTTTAGTGATAACATGAATTTTGGTGAGTAAACTCACTTCCAAATGATACTATGATCATAGTTATAAAATTGTTGACTAATTATTTAGAAGATTTACTACCTTATCAATTGGTTTAGATTTATTCCCGCCCTTGGAGCAGATGACCTTTTATATACCCGCTTAGTGGTGGATGACCCATATTATATGATTATATACTGTATGCGATGCATTGGGATAGGTTGGATGGTCCAACCCTCACCACTGTTGATTTTCATATATATGTGTGTTGATATATATGAGTTGTGATGCAGGAGAATAGGTTGGAGGGATCCAACGGGATTCCTCATCGTTGTTGATTTAATTTCAATAATAATCCTGTTATATGATTATTGAATATCAAAACCTGATTGTTTGGCCTAATTGAATGTGACATTGTATATGTTTAACATTAACCCTGTAGTAGAAAATCATTAACAATATTTGTTAAGTGATGTGTTAATCCATGATTGATGTTAATAATAGTAATTGACCGAGTAAGTTAATTAAGTTAAAGTGGTAGCTTATTTAAGTACCATAGTGATTCCTAAGCCTCTTTTCAAAATTCGAAAAAAATTTATATTCAAATCAATTTCAGTTTACATCGGTTTAAAAGTAAATGTTTTAATGTATTATTATAGTTAAATATTTAAAGATATTTTATTAGTATTATTTTAAGGTCAACTATTATTAATTAAGTTAATCTTTTATTCAAAAATTAAATATTATATTTAAAGGTTAATTACTGTTAAAGTTAATTTATAATATTCTAAATTTGAAAATTATTATTTAAAGTTAATTATTATTTATTAATAATTATTGGAAATTAATTATTGTAATTTATTTTTATAATAATATTGTTTAAAATCATTAATTCTCTTAAAGATGGGTTTAAAGAAGAGTGTTCTAAAACAATAACATGATTATTGAAAGATATTTAAATAACGTTTATCCAAAAGAACTTTATCAATCTAAAGTTATAAAAGAAGATTTATAAATGGTTTTGAGTATATATAAGGAAGTTTTGGAAATAAGTAATCTTCACAAATGTTTTGTGAATATACTTATGCCATTGAGATAAGTTTTTGAATGTTTTGATAAATAATTCAGAAAGAGATTAAATAAAAGAAAGTTGTGTTTTGAGGCATAGTGGTTACTATGGGTAGTTAAATCTCTGAATTTTTTTTGTGTATTTGATAGTTAAATAATCTACTATCAAATCCATGCAATTGGACTTAGGAAGTATGATTGTGAATTCGAGTCCCGCGGTGAGGACTCGAATACTTACTTTCTAGAGAATTGAGATTGGGTCAACCGAAAATTATTGGTTGTTGGTTTGGAGAAACAGGGATCGGATATATTATTCAAAAACCACTTCGAACCAACATATGCGTTCAAGTGGAAGGGATTTGATGATGTATTGAAGACGGAGCTCTTTGAAGTGCAAGGGCTACTGCTACTAATCCTGATAGTGATTCTAAAATGGATGTAGTAGAGATAGTGCCTTCAGTTTCGTTCAGACCCAGAATGAACTTCTATGAATGAATGTTGGTACTACATTGCTGCTTGAAATATAGTGTTAACATTACATGTGGGAATTGCTAGGAGGAGATGGTAAGAGCGTAGCTTCTTTGAGCCTTACACTAAGGAAATGAATAAAGTTGGGATGTGCCGTAAGGATATGTAGGTTGCTCCATAAGGGTATGATCATCCCTGATGTAGTGTCGATATTCATGTATGCTTCGGGGTTTGTTATGGATGTTTGATCACAACAAAAGGGTGATCATATTACGTGTTACTCGAGAAGGGGGTAATGCGAGTCCAGAATAGCAGTGGTGCAATGTGTTGTAGCCTCCCGTACATTTTACCTAGAGGTGTACATATCCGATGGGTAGACCCTTACCCTTTTATTATTGGAATCCATTCTCCAATACGAGCCTTCATACTTGATTGTATTCCTACTATGCTGGAACGTGTGACGCAGGCATTTCATCATATTGAATATTTACTTTAGACTCTCGACACTATTATAATATCATTAGATTTCTCTATGAATGGTTGGTTATCGTAAGGAAAAATCCCATCCGTGTTTATGACTCGCGTGGTGTTATGAGATACCCTTGATTTTAAAGGAGTTTAAATATAATAATTCAGTTGCTTGGATTTCACTCACACCAGACCCATGTCTGACTTAGATTTTATTTTCTTTCCCTTAAAACTCTAGGGTGCTCAAATTTGTGTGGGCAACTAAGTAGTTCAGGTTTCCTACGGATGGGTTTTGGAGGAGCTGGGAGTAGAGGCTTCATCGTTATCTTGTTATTTATCTTGTTTCTATTGTGTTGTATGTATGTTATATCTTTATGTAGGGACGGACTGTTATAACTATCCTAGGTAGAATTTGTACTCTCATGACTCTGATGTATCATTTTGAAACGACTTTTTAAATCATTTATGTTGATTAGTATATATTGTTCCGTTGCATTGTGAGATTCTGTGCTGTTTAGTTTCTTCTTTTATTTATTCTTCTTTCTTCATCCCTAACAATCCGTCTTTCCAATACTTGGTTGTTTGGCACATGAATACTGAGCATGTATTAGTATCAAACTACTAAGAGTCGAAAAGGCGGGTCATTGCATTATGTATTAGAGCTAGGTTGAGTGAACACTTAGGCTTTGGTGGGGATTGCTCATAGAGGCAGGGTCAGTAGCACCCTAGAATGAGTTTGAGTGTGTATATGTAAACACGTATTTGCGAGTGATATAAAAATCTTTTATGTTGCACTGATTTATCTGTTCAGTGGCTTATGAATTTTGGTTGGTACGTGGGGCTGCACGATATCGATAGGGGTTTCTAAACACTTGAACAGGGAAATTTAGCATAGTGTTCTTTTGAAATTGGGTGAATGAATAATTTTACTTAGATTATATTTTTTAGATAAAGGAATAATTTTTCAAAAGTTATTATAGTTATATGTTATATGCTTGGTTGGTAAGAAAATGATCATTCGGTTATTCTCATTTATTGTTGATTAGTCATGCTGTCCCAATTAGGAGTATTGACTAGTGTTTGTTGATTGCGTAGTCATAACTGAGTAGTTTATGGGCATTGACTATTGTGCCAGGTTAGGAGCAGTTTTATTCTTTTAGTGTATGGGTTGGATAGATTAGTGATTGCAGGAATGTTAAAAATTAATACCTTGTGAATTCAGTTTCACAATTTAACTATAGGACGTTCAAAGGTAATGTTGGGTTAGAATTTGATTCTAAATATAAAAAATTGTTTTTTGTAACTCAACAAAATAACGTTTTGTGAAATAATTTCATATAAGAAGGTGAAATTTTATAAATATGGTTTATAATTGTGATTTATAAATTAAAAAGATTTAAGCTGAGAATTTGAGAACTAAAACCTCGGTGTTTGTGAAAATGGGTTTTTAAAATTTAGAATTTGTTTTTCAAGAGTTTTAGGAAATAAAAGTATTATTTTGAAGTATTTTTGAACAGAAATATTTTTCAAAGGGTTTTAAAGAAAATAGAAATATTTCAAATTAATGTTTAAAAGGGGATAAAAAGCATTGAACTCACTTCGTTCGTTAGAAAATAATTTGGGTGATGGCTGCAGCATCATCGGTGTTCATTTTCGAGTTTCTAAGTGACGAATTGCTATCATAAGTGATTGGCTATAAAAAAAATTTGGCAAACAAAGACTGTTTTAGATTTCAGAAGTCTGATTTGATATACAAAGGAGTTGTGTATATATATTAATTCATTTGAAAAAAAATTGGGTAGTTAATTCTGAAATTTCAATTAGGTTAATATACAGATTCGTGTATCCTATGCATTTTGGATTCGCATCTCTGTTTGATCCAATTGAAACTTAGAAGTTAAATTAGAAATTTTAGCTAAATGTTTGGAGACAACATAAGGTAATAAGTTTTGCTAACTTATAAATTGAAAAGAATAGTAATTTTAAAAAACTTTTAGATTTGTTAAATGTTCTGGTTGAGTAATGTAAATTGGAATTTTTTTAATACTCAAACGAACATAAACTTAAGTTATAAAGAGATTATATAACCATAAGTTCTAGTTATATGGATAAATTTAATTAAGGATTTTGAAACTTTAAGTAAATAAGTATGTATAACTTATAAATTTATGAAAATGGAAAGTAAAACCAAATTTTAAAAATGCTTAAACATTTTGGTTAAGGAAAGAAAATATGAAATTGAGCTACGAAATGGAATTTAACTTAAGAAAAGCTAAATGAACTTGATTTTAATTAAAAATGAATATGAACATAAGTTTTGAAGTGATAATAAACATAAGTGGCATTGTATAAAATGTTATAATAAACTTATGTAATGGTTTTATGGAATGGTTCCTAAGTGTTATTAGTATTAAAGGAAATATACTAAATAAAAACCAATGTGAATAAGAATGGATAAAAATAATTTGTTAGGGAACCAATTAAATGAATACGTAAGTTGTACATAGATAATTTTATTCGCGTAACTGTTTGATCCAGTTTCAAGTATACGATTTCGAGGTGATTTACATCGATTCGAGTTAGGATTTTTCACTCGATTCTTGACAACAAACCCTTGGTATGGATTTTTGATCGATTCTGAAGTTCTATATCATAGTATATGGCTATGTGAATAGAATGGCGGGTTCTAATCAAATAATTGTATCGACGTCCGCACTAGAGAAATCGGTTGTATGTTACTGACCATCATTAAAATGGTATATAGCTATGTAAGGAGAATGGGAGTTCTAATTAAATAATGGTACAACTTGACTATCAAGAGAACTAGGATTAAAATGGTTTTTATAATTTAATGTCACTGATTTCATTAAAATCTGAGACAGTGTCCTAGAATGATGATTCCACATGTTAATTCAAACGAGTTATTACAAAAATCATTTTAATCACTTTTAATTCCTATTTAAAAGTTTACTATTATTATTCTTATTTAAATCAATTTGTACCGTAGTGATTCGCTAAGCCTCTTTTCAAAATACGGAAAAAAGTCTTATATACAAAACAATTTTAGTTTACACCGGTTTAAAAGTAATTGTTTAACATATTATTATAGTCAAATGTTTAAAGGTATTTATTATTATTATTCTAAGGTCAACTGCTATTAATTAAGTTAATTGCTTATTTAAAAATTAAATATTATATTTAAAGGTTAATTACTTTGTTTAAAACTAATTTATAAAATTTTAAAGTTAATAATTATTTTTTAAAGTTAATTATTATTTATTGATAATTATCGGAAACTGATTATTTTTTTAAAGTTACTTGTAATTTATTTTTATAATAATATTGTTTAAAATCATTATTTTGTCTCAAAGATGAGTTTAAAGAAGAATTTCTAAAACAATAGCGTGTTTATTGAAAGATGTTTAAATGATTAGTTTCTTTATCAAAAAGAATTTTATTGATTTAAGGTTATAAAGAAGTTTTATAAGTGGTTTTGAATATTTATAAGGAAGGTTTGGAAATAAGAAATCTTCATAAATGTTTTGTGAATATACTTATGTCAGTGAGATAAGTACATGAATGTTTTGATAATTGTTTTAAAAAGAGATTAAATAAACGAAAGTTGTGTTTTGAGGCGTAGTGGTTGCTATGGTTAATTAAATCTTTGAATTTGTTGTTGTTCATTTGATAGTTAAATAACTGACTATCAAATCTGGCCAATTTGACTTAAAAAGTATGATTGTAAATTCGAGTTCCACGGTGGGGATTCGAACACTTATTTCCAAGAAAACCAGGATTGAGTCAACTGGAAATTATCGGTTGTTAGTTCGGAGAGACACGAATTGGATATATTATTTGAAAACCATTTAGAACCAACATTTGCATTCAATTGTAAGGCATCTTGATGATGTATTAAATACGAAGCCCTTTGAAGTGAAAGGGCTATACTATTAATCCTGAGGGTGATTCTAAAATGGATGTAGTAGAGATAGTGCCTTCGGTTTCGTTCATATCCAGAACAAACTTGTATGGATGGATGTTTGAACCGCATTCCTGCATGGAGGGCAGTTTTAGCATTCTAAGTGGGAATTTCTAGGAGGTAATGGTAAGAACATAGCCTCTTCAAGCCTCAAACTTAGGAAATGAATAAAGAAGGGACTTGTCGTAGAGCTATGTGGGTCGCTCCCATAAGGGTATGATCATCCCTGATCTTGTTTCGATATTCATTTATGCTTCAGGGCCCATTATGGTTGTTTGATCGCAATAAAGGAATTATCATATTCGATGCTACTCGAGAAGGGGTTGGTGTTAGTCCTGAGTAGCAAAGGTGTAATGTGTTGTAGCCTCCCGTGCATTTTACCTAGAGGTGTACGGATTTGGTGAGTAGACTGTTACCCATTCATAGTTGGTATTTATTCTTCATTACGAGCCTTCGAACTTGATTGTATATCTACTATGTTGGAATGTGAGATGTAAGCATTTCAGGTATATTAAATATTTACTTTAAACTCTAGACACTATTATAATATTGCGAGATTTCTATAGGAATGCTTTGGATATCCTAAGGTAAAAAGTCATCCATGTTTATGTGTGGCGTGGTCTTACGAGATACCTTTTGATTTTAATGGAGTTTAAATATAATAATCCAGTTGCTTGGAGTTTATTCACACCAACCCATATTTGACCTGAGGTTTTATTTTTTCCCCTAAAACTCTTGGGTGCTAAAATTTGTGTGGGTGGCCAAGTAGTTTAGGCATCTCACGTATGCATTTTGGAGGAGCTAGAAGCATGAGGCGTCATCTTTAGCTAGTTATTTATCTAGTTTCGATTGTGTTGTATGTATGTTATATCTTCATGAAGGAACAGGCTGTTATAACTATCCCTAGTAGAATTTGTATTTCCATGACTCTTGTGTATCATTTTGAAATGACTTGGTAAATCATTTATGTTGATTGGTACATATTGTTTTGTTATGTTGTGAGATTTTGCATTGTTTAGTTTCTTTTTCTATTCTTTCTTCTTTCTTCACCCCTAATAATCTGTCTTTTAGGCACTTGGTTATTCGACACATGAATACCAAGGATGTATTAGTGTCGAACTTCTAAGAGTTGAAAAGGCGAGTGAATATAGCTAGTAATAAAATAAAATAAAATTTTATTTAAATAACTTAAATCTATAATATTTAAATATGTGTACATAATGTATAATTTAATACCACATCAAACTTACATAAAATATAGTTATATAAAAAAATTAATTTTTTATATGGTATATTATTTTTGGCAGAAATAAAAAGTAATAAGAAAATATATTATTTTTAAATACTATTTAAATAAATAAATATATATATATATCAATTATACATATGTCATAAAATTATGTTTACATTTTATAAAATAATTATTACCTAACTTACGTTAAGAAAAAAGAAAAACAATTCTTTTATATTTTGAAGTTATTTAAATATAGAACGAAATTAAAAATTTGATCTAAAATTGTTTTTAAGTTATAAAATTACATAAATATTTAAAATCACAAAATATATTTTAAATATTAATATAAATTCAAAATTCAAAACTAAGTCTCGAAAAACAAATTTTTATTAATTTTTAAAGCATATCCATAAGGATATTTATTTAAGTTTGATTTTAAATTTAAAATAAAAATTACCGTGCGTATGACCTGGTATTATATATGTTTAAAATATATATTTTTGTATAAATTTAAAATGTTAATATACATAAATATATATATAATTCATTATAATATTATTTATGTATAAACTTATGAGTACTTAATATGTTTGTGTGTACATACATACATACATACATACATACATACATACATACATACATACATACATACATATATATATATATATATTCATATGTTGTTTTTCGGCTTTAAAAAATATTTTAAATTGTATTTAATGTAAGTTATAAATGATTTAAGTTTCATGCATATATTTATAAATATGTACGTATATATATGCATAAATAAATAATTATTTAAACAATATACGATTTATATACATACGTATACATACACACACATATATATATTTGTAATATTTTTATATAAATTAAAAATATATATAAACATAAATTTGCACAATATATTGGTATATATGATGAGCTAATGTGTCTGTTGCAGTGTAAATTCCAACACCTATATACAGACATATTATACCTTGTACAGATTTGTAACACCCCGTAAAATGAACCATAAATAAATGAAGTAAATTAAATTAAAAGTGAAAAGGTAGAAAATGAAAATTTTATAAAATTTGGAATTTGACTACGGAAGCTAAACCGTTGCATTTGTGGTGAAATTTTGATTAATTTTCATATATAATATTTGAAAAAGGAGCTCGAAAAAAGAAGTTCTAAGCGCTTGAAGTTTTAGATTTAAAGTAATTTGAATAGGATTCGAATAAATAATTAATTCCCTAATTAAAAATTTGAAATTAATTGTGATTATATTTGGGGTTTTTAGTAACGATAAAAATTAGCAATTAATGTTAAAAGTTAATTAGGATATGAAAAATCAAGCAACAGTAAAATAAAATAAGTACCTTCCTAAAAATAAGGAAAGAAGTCGACCCAGCACCTCAAGGGATCGACCTAGAGGTCGACCGTAGGGGTGACCGATTGGAGCATGGGGGTCGACCACTTCCTTGCCGTGGACCCTATTTTGATGAGTTATACATTCTAGATTAATCTGTTTTTAATCTACTGTCATTCAACGGTCCTGATGCATTTTTAAGCACTTTAAATTGGACCCTAAACCTTTCAATTTTATCCATAAATATTTTGAAAATAATAGCATAACTCTGCCATTGTTATCTCCTCAAATTAAATTCGGAAACTTCGTAGAGAATTCAAGTAAGAATCTATTCTATTTTATGTTTATTTCTTCATCCTCCAACCTATTCTTATTCTATTCTCCTCCAACTATTATGAATTAATAAATATATATACCTCTTTCCTATTGTGTGTGTATAAATCAAAAGAGAGAGATTCCTGAAGAGATTGTTAGGCATGTAAATCCAAGGAAGGCGAAGCTAAGGCTATTCTGTGAGTGGAAACTTTAGTATTTATTTTCAACAATTGTTTAGTATATTTCTTTTTGGAATCAATTATGCCTTATGGATTTTGTGATTTCAAAAATATGATAGATAAAATCCCACAATATTCCTTTTTATTTCTATATGTCTATTCTATGTTGAGATTCCCTATTTTTTACATTAATTTGATGGAATAGATTTCGTTTATGCAAATTTTTGTAATTTCATAGTCTATTTCGCTTCTCCTTCTTCTTTGGGTCAAATTGTGATTCTTCAATTAAATAAGGGGTTTGGTTACGAATACTATTCATAGTTTACACCACTTATTCTTATCTATGTCTTTGTAAAAGGAGCTTAATAGAATATAGTGTTTAGACTGCAATTCTTATTGTTTAAGATATTCCATTGAATTGGTGTAATAAATTGAGTTTCAATTTTATTTACAAGTATATTATTGCATTTTTGGTTATAAATTTTTTTTCCCTATTTGGATATTAGATCTCATGAAATGTTGGGAATTGGAAGAAAAAGACATGTAATAATATTTGGTTAGGGAATTGACATTTATCGCTAGTTTAGAGCGAAAAATCCATGTGTTTACAACTTACTAGGCGTGAATATTTATTTGTCTCTATTTGCATAATTAGCGTATAATTACTGTGTATATAACGTAGTTAATTAGACGTTTATTTTCATTTATTTCTCCTATTAGGAAGGTAATTGATTATGAGGCGAAAATAAGAGGAATCTCTTATATAGCCTAATTACTATTTTAAAGCGTAATAAGGAAGATACCTTATAAGGCCTTATTTATGAGACTTTGAGATGAGTGTATGTATGTGTGCATGTATGCGTGTGTATATGGAGAGTAATTGATTTATGGTTAAGTCATAGGGATGCGAGGTCAATAAAGTTACATGACGGATATCTTCCCTTCACTTTAAGGCTACCAATAGTTGTATACACTTTAATTGATATAAGATATCCTTATGATAAATATTTGGGATGAAGCGAGGTTGATTCCAAATTCATAGGGGAAATTTGCCTAGCTATTCTGGCTACCTCGAATAGTCAGACTAATGTGAGATATCATTACGAGTATGGGCCATAAGACGAAGGGACTACTTGGGGTCTTGAGGTATTAAGTGGTTGGAACCACCTCTTTTCCCCAAATGAAGTATTAAATGGCTAAGGGGACACGTTAGGTGGTATCTCTACAGGGTACCGCTTTTGGAAATAGGTATTAAATGATGAGATCTGCCTTAATTAAGGTATTGATTGACAATAGTCTGCCTATTTTCCCTAGGGAAGTATTAAGTGGCCTAAGCGATTCTATATGATGTCAACTGGATAATATCTGAGGAGCATGTCTTGGAAATAGGTATTAAATAACGGGTTCTACTTTAATTAAGGTATTAAATGACCAGAATCTGCCTATTTTTCAATAAAAGGTATTAAGTGGCTTGGGTACCATCTCTCACATTATTAACTATTTATGATATATGACTATGATATGAGATTCTTGAAACCTATTTTTCGAAATAGAAGGTATTAAGGGGTTGAAACCACCTCCTTTCCTTATTAAGAAGTACTAAATGGTTTTTATTAGTTTTATGTTCCTAGACATATTCTTATTTTGAAATATACCGCATAAGTACTGAAAATGTAAGATTCAAGGGTTTTATTCACTAGACAGTTGTTGTTCTGACTCCCTCCTTATTACAACACAGGTTAAGGACAGAGTGATGGCGGTGATGATGGAGATGGAGAAGCTTGGCTTATGGTATTATTTTTTATTATTACTTGATGTTATGTGTACCCATGTATTTAGATAATTGTTTCAATGGATATTATGTTACGATATTTATGGAATTTTGTATTGTGATAATTTTATGGTTTTGAAATAAATAGGTACACTTTGCTATTATATTTTGTTCCATCCACTATGAGTTTGAAAGTTTAGTTATTGCTCTATACTACTATTTTCTTATTTCTACCAACAACTTACCTTAAAATGGATCTAAGTTTCGATGGACCTTTTTTGGGTCGAAAGTTAGGCCTGTTCTAGGATGGGTCGTTACATTTGGTATTAGAGACTAGGTTACCTAATCAATAGGGAAAGCATACTATGCGTATGAGCGACATATCTGTTATTTTTGAAAAATATTTTTCAAATGATTTTTTGAAAACTCATACTATATATATATATATATATATATATATATATACACACTTATTTTGAATTTACGCTTAACTCTATAAATTTCGACTATAGAATAGCTGTTACCATATTTCAAAAGGGTGGATGAAGCAACTATGAGTTAGAAAATAAATAGAGTTGAATTTATCTTTCTTTGTAGGACCTAGACTTCCTTATCATTGTAGGTCCTATAAGTATTAAGGTAAGTGGAATTTGAATCATACATAGAAACGGTGATAGGAATAAATGACTTTAAGGAAACGTCCGTTAGGCTGACAACTAATACAAATAAATTAACATTTATGGAGGTAATAAATAAAGGTGTTATGTATTAATAGAACACGGAAGTAAGGAAAGGAGAAAACTTCCGTAAGAAGGAACACATTTATCACCACAAGGAGGAATTAGGTTTTTAAAGGGTGGAGTACAAAGGTTCAAAAGAAAGAACAAATCTTAATCCTACCCTTTGGGACATAATTGGATAAAAAGGTTTCTTTGAAAACCCGTTCAAAATTTTGAAAGTGCCTTTCAAAAGATTTTAAAATTAAAATCTTATAAGTTTGAAATTTTTGATTAAATTTGATTTTAGATGACTTTTAAATTATATCACCATTAGTTTTGTAAAAAGTATGAAATTTTAAAAAAGTGTGATGAAACAATTTTGATAGATGATTTTAATTTAAAAAATTGGTGACTTGAGAAGTTGATAAAAAAGTTTTCATTTATTCACATCTCAATTTAAAATTTGATTGGATTAGAAAAGCTTTCAAATTGCTTGTTTAAGTATTCTTCTATTTTTCTATGTTATATATCCTATGCAATAAATTTGAAAGTTCCTCCTTCTATAGCTTCTTAGAGGCTGTATAAGCTGGAAATTTTCGGAAATATAAATATGGTTTTAGATAGCTTTTGAAATATACCACCATTAGTTTTAAAAAAGTTTGAAAAGTAATCCAATTTTCAAAAACAGTGAATTTTGGAGCAATTTCCGTTTAATTTCCATAAATTGTGCAATTCCCAAAAATTTGTGTAAAAGCACGTTGTTTGAAGTAACAAGGACTAGAAAGCAAAGAGATGTGTAAGAGATGGATATTCTTTTTCATAGTTTACACTGCTATTTCAACAAAAAGGAAAATGAAATAATTTCTTGTAATTTCAAACAAAGCAAAATCTTCACTTGTGGTTAATTTATGAGAAATTATGATGGCAACCTTTTTGAGAGGATAGCTTCAATAAATAAGATGGAAATGAGTATTCTAGTTGTAGAGTTACTAGTTAGTATAGATATCGTACAGCTACACTAAACGACTAGAATATATATATGTGTGTGTGTGTGTGTGTGTGTGTGTGTGTGTGTGTGTGTGTGTGTGTGTAGAATAGATTACGACTATATGTATATTAGTTAGTAATTGACGGATTGAGATTTATGGACATTAATTACAAATTTAACGGGCAATAAATTTATAATCAATGAAAGGAAAAGTAATCTAATGGAGACTTATTAAAGAAACTTAATATTGCCTTTGAGGAAGACAGAAATTTAAGTAATGCATGCAAATTGGAAACCAGGAGAAGGTTAAAAGATTGAAGAAGGATTAGTTGAAAATGGTCCAATTCTGGCACTAATGATCAGCTGCCATGGATATTAATTGAAGTAATAAATGGACCATATTTATTAAAGATCCGAATAAAAGGAAAATTAAGAAAATAGGTACCAATGGATGAAATATTAAAGATAGCCCATCTTAATTTAGAAAGGAGTGGTAGGACATCAACACCATTTATATTAATTGATAAATGGCAACTTCTAGTAGAATTTTCTTTTGCGGTTCTTGGATTATAGTAACTAATTGTCTTCCTTGGTTATTGGAGAAGTGGATGATGTGGTATAAGATATGTTCTTGTTTTATTCCTATGTAGACTTTATGAATAGGATTTAAACCACATGATATATGTTGGGAAGAAAAATAAATGAGGAAATTTAACGGGAACACTTAACTAGCGATAAACCATAGGTAAAACCAAAAGTTAATGAGGAATTTAGGTTAGCATCCTAAAGTGAGTAAATGTTTCAATCTCAAAACTTTAGATTTTGGAAAACATAAGGGATTTAGTTCACAAAATACTATCATGCATGGAAAAGAGAAAATATATAAGAATGAGAATGGAATTTCCTATTGATTAAGGATCAAGAAGAAGGTGACGAAAATTTTCCGTTAGAAGCAGTGGAACCGCAACACTCCAATATAGCTTTATGGAGTTGCGCTTTGCATCGTCAATGATAGGGACCCTTAGTTTACCAGCAAATTTGAAGGGGTTTGCTAGTAGCTTTAGGAAATAGCTTTAGGAACTTCGTTGAATCGGAGCATCGCTTATCGACTGAAGATCGACCGATAAACTAAAGGAATGGATGGGAACTTGGAGGATTTGTTAAGAGATTGCATCTTGGACTTTAGAAGTCCTTAGGAGTAGCATTTACCCTTAATAGAATTCGCATAGGATTGTAGTCATCAATGGATGATCATTAGGGCACCCTTGAAGCATTTTTTAGGAGGCCATGCAAATTGTCAAATTGTGGGTGGGAAACCACCGACAAATTCTTCTCGGACCGAATTTGTATTACAAGACTTTAGAAAGTCATAATTGATTAGGCAACATGTAAAGATTGTACGATTTGGGTAGTTGGAAAGTAAGCACCAAATTTATTGGGCCTTTTCGCTAATATGGAAAAAAATAAGAAAACTTTTATGTTGGGTGGAATCCATGACGTTTTCGCATTTGAGGAACTACCTTCGTAGTATAACAACTGTTGTAGAGCCTAATCAATTGGGGGATTTTAAGACGGAGCAAATAGTGTCCCGTGCAACTATGTGCATCGTAAAGCACGAAATTCAAAGGCCCCGCAACAAAGAATTATATTGGTTCGACTACAATGGTGAGAAAATCCGATGAGAAGCATGAGGAATCATTGTCTTAAACCTTTCTCTAGAAATTTTTCCCTCAAAAGTTAGGATTTTAGTTGCATTGTAGTTTGCTAGATTGGATGGTAGGAGATATTTGTTACATTTTTTCACAACCACTTTACATTCATGTATAAATTTTTAAGCATGTTTAAGGTATTTGCATACATACTTTCATGATATGATTACACTCTCATGCTAGGATTGACTAGGATTGAGCTCATCTTAGGACGTCTGAAGTACGTAATCACATTGCACTAATGGTTGAGTAGATGGTTATCTACATAACTTGGTTGTATAAGGTGGATGTCATTGCACATTACGCTGTTCACCCTTTGAAAGATTTCAGGACAAATCCTTTTTAAGAGGGAAAGAATGTAACAACCGGTAAAATGAACCATAAACGAATGAAGTAAAATAAATTAAATATGATAAGGTAGAAAATGGAAATTTTACAAAAGTGGGAATTTGACCATGAAAGCTATACCGTTGCAATGGTGAAATTCTGATTAAGTTTTATACATAATATGCTAAAAACGAAGATCGAACAAAGAAGTTATAAGCGTTTAAACTTTTTAGATTTAAAGTAATTTGAATAGGATTCAAATAAATAATTAATTCCTTAATTTGATTTTGAAATCAATTATGGTTAGACTTGGGGATTAAGTAACATTAAAAATTAGAAATTAATGTTAAAAGATATTTAGTATGAAATCAATAATTAATGAAGCAACGGTAAAATAAAACAAATATCTTCCCAAAATAAGGGAAGAAGTCGACCCGGCATCTCAAGGGTCGACTGTAGGGTTGACCACTTGGAGCATGAAGGTCGACCACTTTCTTATTGTGGAGCCTATTTTATGAGTTGTACATTCCATATTTATCTGTTTTTAGTCTATTCTCATTCAACGGTTTTTATGCATTTCCAACTACTATAGATTAGACCTTTCACTTTTATTTACAAATATTTTGGGAACAGTAGCAAAACTCTGTCATTGTTATCTTCCAAATTAGATTCAAAAACTCCCTATAGAATTCAGGTAAGAATCCAGTCTGTTTCTACTTACTTCTTCTTCCTCCGATCTATTCTTATTCTATTCACCTCAAACTATTCTAAATCTAATAAACATATATACCTCTTCTCTATTGTGTGTGTGGTATATCAAAAGAGAGAGATTTTGGAAGAGATTGTGGGGCATGCAAATCCAAGGAAGGCGAAGCTAAGGCTATTTTGTGAGTGAAAACCTTAGTATATCTTTTCAGCAATTGTTTAGTGTATTTCTTTTTGGATTTAATTACGCCTTAAGGATTTTGGGATTTCAAAAATATGATAGATAAAATCCTCTAAAATTCCTTTTTATTTTGATATATCTATTCTATGTTGATATTCTCAATTATTTACATTAATTTGATGGAATTTGTTTCGTTTATGTAATTTTTAGTAATTTAATAGTCTATTTCGCTTCTTCTTCTTCTTTGGGTCAAATTGTAATTCTTCAATAAGATAAGAGGTTTAGATTACGAATTCTATTAGTAGTTTTTCCACTTATTCTTACCTATTTTTATAAAAGAGGAGTTCAATATAATATGGGGTTTAGATTGCAATTCTTATTGTTTAAGATATTTTATTAAATAGACGTAATAAATTGAGTTTCTATTTTATTTATAAGTCTGTTATTGTAATTTTGGTTATGAATAATTATTTCTTGTTTTGGATATTAACATCTCATGAAATCTTAGGAATTTGTAGAAAAAGGACTCGTAATAATATTAGTTAGGGAATTGACATTTAACACTAATTTAGAGCATATAATCCATGCGTTTAGAACTTGGTGGGCATGAATATTTATTTATCTCCATTTTCATGTATAATTACTTTGCATATGGCATAGTTAATTAGGCATTTATTTTCATTTATTTCCTTCTTTAGGAAGGTTATTGATTGTGAGGCAAAAATAAGGGGAATCACTTATATAGCCTAATTGTTATATATATATATATATATATATATATATATATATATGGTGAGTGATTGATTTATGCCTAAGTCATAGAGGTGCGAGGTCAATAGAGTTACATGACAGAAGTTTGCCCTTCACTTTGAGGCTACCAGCAGTTGTGTACACTTTAATTGATGTGAGATATCCTTATGATAAATATTTGTGATGACACAAAGTTGGTCCCAAGTTCTGCAAGGCAAATCTTCCCAGCTAATCTAGCTACCAGTTCCTACGAATAGTTGGGCTAATGTGAGATGTCATTATGAGTATGGGCGATAAGATGAAGGGCCTGCTTTGAGGTCTTGAGATATTAAGTGGTTAGACCTGCCTCATTTCCCCAAATGAAGTATTAAATGGCCAAAGGGACACGTTCGCTGGTATCTTTACAGGGGTCCGCTTTTGGAAATAGGTATTAAATGATGGGGTCAGCCTTAGTTAAGGTATTAAATAACCAGAGTCTACATATTTTCCATAGAGAAGAATTAAGTGGCCTAAGATATTTCATATATATGATGTCAGCTAGAAAGTACTAGTAAGGAGAACTTCTTGGAAATAGGTATTAAATGATGGAGTCTGCCTTATTAAGGTATTAAATGACCAGAGTCTGCTTACTTTCCAATAAAGGTACTAAGTGACTTGGATATTGTCTCTCACATTATTAGCTATTTATGACGTATGATTGGGATATGGGATTTTGGATACCTGCATCTGGAAGTGGAAGGTATTAGGTGGTCGGACCCACCTCCTTTCCTCATAAAGAAGTATTAAATGGTTTTTATTAGTTTTTATGTTCATAGACATATTCTTATTTTGAAATATATTGCTCAAGTACTGAAAAGGTAGACTTGAGGTTTTCATTCACCAAGCATTCGTTTTTCTAACTCCCTCCTTATTACAAAACAGACTAAGGACATAGTGATGGCGGTGACGATGCTTAGAGATGGAGAAGCTTGGCTTGTAGTAGTATTTATTATTATTACCTGCTTTTATATATACCCATGTATTTAGACAATTGTTGTAACGAATATTATGTTACGGTTTTATGGAATTTTGTATTATGAAATTTTTATGATTTTGAAACAAATAGTTACACTTTGTTATTATATTTTGTTCTATCTGCCTTGGGTTCTGAAAGTTTAGTTATGGCTCTATGCTGTTATTGTGAGAAATGCGGATTACGGATCTTAAGGCTAGAATTAACACTAGAGGGGGGTGAATAGTGTTTAAGGAATTACTAATTCTTTTTGAGTTTATATTAATTTGAACACAAATGTATGCAATATTCAAACAAAGATATGATTACAGAATCAAACGCAGATGCAGATATAAAGCAAAAGCAATAAAGGAAAGAACACACCGAATTTTATACTGGTTCGGAGTTACCCTACATCCAGTTCGGCAACACAAGTACGGATTTCCTTTCAAAATCAATTCTTACAATTACACCCTCGATTTCAAGTACATAAGGTACACTGCTCCAGATTCACAATCCTCTGGATAGAGATACTTGATTTTACGGGCAACAAGTTCACCTGATTGATTTTCCAGGCTACAATCACACCTTTTCTCGCTAGATTGATTACAAAGAAGTCTATAACTCTGAATAGCACTGGGATCTTTTTGAGATAGTGATAGAGAATCAAACCAGAGATGATCTAGTCAGATTCAATGGCGATTTCGGTAGGGTAATGGTAAAAATGTATATAAAGAAATGTGGAAGAAGAAGAGGAGTGAAATCAGAGAATGTATATATGAATGTAAATTCGTTTAAAATAGCCCCTATTCATAGTAGAGCAACAGCCATGTCCATTCGTGAAAGGAATGACGAATAGACACTTCCTTTGAAATTCAAACTTTTGAAATAAACTGTCACCTTGTCGACAAGAGTTCCTTGGAGTTGTTGACAGGCCTAAGTTATTTTTGGTAATTTGTTTTTCTTTGAAAATAACTTCTATCTTGTATTAAAACTATTTTAATCTTTATAAATATACTTAACTATAGTTAAAATACATAAATAAGTATAGAGAATAATATTTTGGTATATATAAAATTTTACTATAATTTTATATTTAAATTTAAGTATAAATATTAAAAGTTAAATATATTATAATTAGAAGATAGTTTAAAACCAAGGATAATTTGATATTGAAAAATAAAGATTATTTTGAGGCTAAAAGTATTATAAAACCAGGATGGATGTTTTTGATTTGAAAAGGAAGATTTTGAAAACAAGATATAATTTCGTAAAACATTTGAATAAAAGTTAGTGGATACAAAACAATGTTCCACAAGATTTTTCGTAGGTTCCGTCCTACTTAGGGTTCCATCCCTTTAACGGGCTCGAAGTGGATTCCATTCCACGAATAAAATGGATTTTAATATGTCGGTGCTTTTCTAGGAGTTTTAACAAAATTCCTAACTAAATTACTTATATTGAAATTTTGAGCTCTTGATAATCTTGATACTCATGAGTCTTGAATCTTGATATCTTCGATCTTGAGTTTATCAGTTCTTGAATCTCTATACTGTACAGTCTTCATTCTTTGGTACCTGTATATATATCCTGCATATACATATATATCTAAACAATAATGTTAGTATTTATATTTTACAATCTTATTCTAAGGTTGTTGTCATCAAAACCAACTTCTCAGGGACTAACAATCTCCCCCTTTTTGATGATGACAACCTTTGTTTATAAAATGTTACTTCTATCCTAATAACTCCCCCTTAATCTATGCCTAACTATCCTATTTTATACTTCTCCCCCTTTGTCATCAACAAAAAAAACTAACTCCAAACTATACAACTCCCCTTTATTCTTGTACTAAAGTACGCGCATTAATAAAATATACAATGGAGTATATTATAGATAGATTAAGAGATAATTATACTGATAGACATGATAACTAATCAAAGATCATATAAATATCAATGCGTATTTATTAGGGGTGGGCATTTAACCGACCGAACCGACTCAACCGACCGAACCGATCTTAATCGAACCGCTTTAACCGAATAAATTGGTTAACCGAACTTTAGGTTAACCGACCGATGTTAACCGACCAAAATCGGTTCGGTTAAAGGTTAATCGCGGTTATATATCAGTTAACCGTTAACCGAATATATATTTCATTATTGGGCCTGCCCAATAATTGCTACCCGACCCATTGCTTTCGTGAGACTCTGCGTGCTTGTATAACCCTAGTTTCCTCCGCCGCTATTCAGCAGTAACTACTTCGTATTCAATTTCATTCACTCACAACAATTCGCCGCGCCGAGTGCCTTGCTTAACCATTTAATTTTCGTTCTTATCATAGATTCAGAATCACAATCGTGATAATCCAGTCCGCCACGCCGAGTGCTGCCTTGCTCTTCAATCTTTGCTCATTAGATCCGCAGATCGCCCATTTCAGCAATGGTTAATACTAGCGGGAAGAGAAAAAATGTGAGTTCGATTTTCATTCTGCATCGTTCCACTTCCAATCGTGATTTGGTTGCTTCTTAGTTCTTTTGCATAGATTTACACTTGCATGTTTTCGTTTCTGAGATTATTTATTGATCTATTTGTATTTTTTTATTTTTTTGGTAAATTAATCTGTATATAATGTGTAATGGTTAAATGAAAGATTGCTCTTCCAACGTATATTATATTGATGCAGAGAGACACAATATTACCTAACAGAGAACTTGTGCTCATCATATGTCCAATAATTAATTAGCAGAAGCAAGAAAAAAAATCAAAAGGAAATAGTTTAGGATTTTTTTTTGGGCAAAAACGCAAGACAAATCTTTTACATTGAAAAACAAAATTTTTATATCTATATGTAATTGAAGTGTTTTTGATGGTTAGAAGTGTGGAACTGTTTTTCAGTGTGTAAGTGGAGAAGTTTGTGCAGTTTTGAGGCTTGATTATATTTGTGGAGTTATGGGGTGGATGGGTGGAAGTGAAATAGTAGAACCAAAGTTGTTGGTGAATGTGAAGTTCAAGGTAGTAGGTGGTGGATCGAAAAACTGGTCAGTGGATGTTTGTTGAACTGTTGGTTTGGATGGTATTGCCGAGTGATGTAGAGTGAATTTTGGAAATGAAGGGGCTGGTATGTGGATGGTTTTTGTGGATGGAAAAGTGGAATGGTTGAGGATGTGGTATGGAAAAGTGGAACGGTCGAGTGATTTGTATGGTGAAATGGTGAATGGAGAAGTGTCATTGCAGAGAAGTACTGTAGGGATTGTGATGTTAGAGGCAGAGGCGGGATTGTGTTATGCACAGTCGGAGTTTGGTCTGTGCACAGTTTGGAGGAGAATGGTTGTTGTGTTGAGGCAGTTGATGGTTGAATATGACAGTAGTTGATGTAGTAGTTTATCCTGAGTTAGGGAGTGAAACGGGGCACTGTTTGATGGCATAGTTATGATGTATGGTCAAGGAGAGGGTTTTAGGGACAGTGATGAACCTTGAATCTGGATGGTTCGGCAAGCGAGGAAATGTAAGGAAGTGAGTTCACTGAGTTGTGAAGATGGTGCTATGGTTGTCTGTGATAGGTGGTGATATGTGGAACCAAATTTAAGATTTCCTCATTTCAATAACTACTACTTATATATCAATTGGATAACAAGTTTTTCATATATCAGTTCTGAAAATAAGGAGCGAACCAAATTTCCAGTTATATATTTCCTTCCGGTTACAATGGAACATGCGCTTATTAATTATATAAAGTTGATGTTTACCAAACCGTGTTCAGTCTTAATGGCAGCGGTGTTGGTTGATAAATATTTACTTCCTTTTGGCCCTAGTGCTTTAATTTTTGTTTTGCATCTTTTTATGATCGATATATTCTTGTCAATTAATTCACAATAAATTTTACAATGTTGCACATTGGACAAAATACACGAATCTTAATTGTGGTTGGAATTAAAAAGGCTACATACGTAACATATTTTGGTATATATAAAGTTAATGAGGGCAATGCCAATTGCGTGTGGATTTTGATTTAGGGTCATTGATTGTGGTTGCAGTCACGGTGAAGTTGGCTCAAAGATAGATGACAGTATAATTTTCTTTGGCAGACAATAGGCATTTTACAGTTGAAAACACAATAAATAGATCCATGATCTTATACAAATTGTTATTGATAACCAGCCCATGTTAGTACCTTAGATATGCTAGTAGTAATTAACATTGTTTCCATCCCTCTTTCCATTTACGGGGTTATTTTCCAATCTAAAAACAAAAATGGCAACTGCCACAAAGTAAGCTAATTCACAACCAATATATCACTTTGCTTCAAGGATCATGATACAACTGAGTTGCTAACCCAGATCGAAATTCATTCAAGTTATCATGAGGATTATGAAATAGTAATGGGTTTATGCTCCTGTAACGTCAATATGATATTAGATGAAATTTACCATCTGAAAGCGTACGTTGCAGCGTTAAACTCTATTCTCAATGACATCCTATCACGTGCTTTGTTATCATGAGCAGATACAATAAAGTCAAGCATAAGGATGTCTACTATGTTTGCAGTTATGCTTATGTCATCCTATACTTTGCTCCAATTATTGTTTTTGGTTCACAAACAACCAACTTAATGATAAGTATATATGTATTTATTTCAAAGATGGCTTGCAGAAGTATATATGTATCTATTTCGGTAAGTATATATGGAGTATATTATAGATAGATTAAGAGATAATTATACCGATAGGCATGATAACTAATCAAAGATCATATAAATATCAATGTGTATTTACTATTTATACATATTATGTTTTGTACACCAATTATCAATCCACACTAAACCAAATCAAATCAATCCAAGCAATTAATTCAAATCAAACAAAGCAATCAAATAAAATCAAACATTACGAGGAACTTCCACCCATCCTTCTTCTCCAAATATAGGGTCTGCTTTAATGGCATCCCAATTTTCATTTTCATTAGTGAGAGAGACTGGAGGATGTGCTTCATTATCGTTTTTGGGCAGGGAGGAAATCATCCATCGTATCGTATCGAAATGCTTTTCTTGTTCCTCAATCATCTGCATTTGACTCAACTCTAAGTGTCGCTGATTACGAAGAATAAAAGAAAGAATATTTTTGAAAGAATTAAGGGTTTCTTCAAGGTTCTCGGTCAAACTATGAATTGGATCGGCCGTATTTTAGTTTGAGAGAAGAAATATAGATAAAGTAGATAAGAAACGATTTTGAGTGATGAATTCTGGAAGAAATATGTATTTATAGGTGTAGAAATTCATTTGAAATGAATAGACGCAAGATAGTTATTCAAATTTCAAATTTAAAATGAAAAGTCATTTCTGACCAGTACATGTCGGCAGGGTCTCTAGGTGGTTGTCGACAGGGGTTGGTTAATTTTGATGACTCATTTTGATTTTGTGAATAATTTGTGTATATATTTATATATTATACTAACATTTATTCTGGAGATAGGATAATCTAGATAACAGAAAAGCAATTCAATTTCATTTCATAATAGAATGATACAATGATTAAACATTAAGAACTACACGAACATTCAAATCAAAATAAACTAAAACCAATACAACATGACATGAAAAGGTAGAACTAGTTAGAGGATGACGAAGATGAAGATAATCCAAGCTTCTTGCTGACTTTGGAGATAAACCTGTTCACCTTAGATGACATTTTATCCAATTTCTTACAACGGACCGTTTACGATTCCGTTGTTCCTCAACAATGGTCTTTTGATTTTTGAGTAAGGTTTTGTTGGTTGGATTAGAGGGATAGCCAATACTTTCTAAGGATTTTTCACCTTCTTCTTCTATTTCCAATTCATCCTCTTCTTCTTGTTCCTCCTCCTCTTCCATCTCCTCATGAGCCAAACGCTCTTCATTTTCGGCAAGAATCTCATATGGTTGAAAAAAAATGGAATTTTCATAAGAGAAATGTTTGAGTGATTAAAAAAATTTCTTGAAACAAATTCTTCTCCTTTGAAACCTACTCTAAAATAATTAAAAATCCGAGTGAGGTAGATTCTATGATACAAAGTGGTTTCACCCATTTCAAAAATTTTGGTACGAAGTTCATTCAAAATAACTTGCGCCCAATTAATATCATAACTTCCAAAAATAGCAAAAAATTCTTTGCAAACTTTTGAAGTCAGATTGTTAAAACTCCCCAATCTTGGGGTCAAATTACGTTGTAAAAGAAGATTAACAATTCTAGCTTTTGGTCGTAAGTTTCGATTTATGAATTCAAAGCTATCATTTCCTTCGAAAATGTGATGAAATGTCTCACTATCATTTTCATTGATCCATTCCCGTGCTCTTGCAATTGAGAATGGTACCCAAAACATCACAATTTAAGATGATTCTAGTGCCTTTGACACTACTCCAAATTTCATCATCATTTCCATTATAAAATCCACGGTTGAGATTTGCATAGAAAATTTTAACAAGATTTGGATAACAAACAAAGTCATTTTGTGAAGCATCAACAAGACTAAGAACTTAGTTGTTTGTAAAAAGAGAATCGATTTCATAAGTAGAGAAATCTTGAAATAAAGCAAACCTTCCGAGATGGACTTTTCCATAGTTGATATATGCTTTTATAGCCTTCGGACTATTAAAACGTTGCTCTTTTATATTTCTGGAAAGTCTCATTGTAAAAGGGTTTCTTGAAGAAGCCATTAGAGTAGAGAGTAGAGAGCTTGATATTTTGAAAGAAGAGTTTGAATTTCAAAACAAAAGTGAAAAGTTGTGATAAGAGATAGTAAATAAATAGGTTCTCAAGGGACATGTTCTCTGGTCAAAATGTGACTTTTCAGAGACTTGAATGAAGTGAAAAGATGGAGGGAAAATCAACATTTGAATTCAAATTTAAATTTAAAATTTCTGTACCCTTGTCGACAACGAAGAGGGGCCCTTGTCGACAGTTGTCTCTAAATTTTCATGATTTATTCCTCTTAAGTATTCTAATATATATATATATATATATATATATATTATTTTTAATGTCTATATATATCTAGAATATTACTAGAAATATAGTATATTCCATAAAATATTATAATACTATTTAAAAATAAAAATAAAATAATAGTAAAAATATAATAATAAAAATAAAAATTTTAAAATTCAAATGACACACCAATTCAAAATCAACCAATCAAACATCCAATCCTAAGCATGCAATTTCACCCAGTGTATTGTAAACGTGTAACTTTTTCTGAGTCTGTTTCTCTGAATTCGTCGGAGTCATGAACTGCTATGAAACACATTTTTGATTTATCCATCTTCTGATCATCATCGTTTGAGGACGAGTGTGAGTCATCTAGAGTAGCAGTAAATGCACGTTTTCGTTTCTTTGAGAAATCAATGTTAATAGGAAGATTTTGCTTATCTGGATGCGGATAGTCCCTTTTGATATAGCCTGGTTCGTTACAGTTGAAACATTTGATATAGTTTGGCACTACATTCTGATTACCAGAGTTCTTATAGTTGTTTCTCTTGAGATTATTCATCTTTCTGTATTTCAGGATTTTCCAAAAGTTCTTGGCCATAAAGCCTATCTCTTCATCATTATCGCTGTTTGAGTCTAATCCATTGCTCAATGCATTGAATGCAATTGATTTCTTTTCAGATGCTTTTCTTTCTCTTCTCCCAATCATTTGGACTTCAAATGACATTAGATTTCCAATTAATTCTTCTATCTTTAAGGTACTGATGTCATTTGCCTCTTCGATCGCAAGTGCCTTTTGATCCCATTTTGGAGTAAGAAAATTTAAGATTTTTCTTACTTGATCTTCTTCCAAAAATTCCTTTCCCAAGGATATTAGAGAATGTACAATATTTTGAAATCTACTATACATATCTGGAATAGACTCATTAGAAATCATTTTAAATAATTGAAACTGATTTGTGAGCATGAAAATTTTGGTATGTTTAACTTTGCTTGTTCCTTCGTGAGTAACTTGCAAAGTTTTCTAGATTTCATATGCAGACTTACAAACTGGCACTCTATTAAATTCATTCATATCAAGTGAACAAAACAGAATATTCATAGCTTTAGAGTTGTTTTGTGCGACGATCTTTTGCTCGGCAATCCACTGTGCAAAACCAGTTGTGGGTTCAAAATATTCAGTCTGTGTGATATTCCAAGTGTCTAGTCCTATAGAATGTAAATATATTTTCATCCTACATGCCCAATATGCATAGTTACTGCCATTAAAAAGTGGTGGTCTGACAGTAGACCGAACTTCTACAAATGAACTAGTGACAGAGGTAATAGAACCAGTGTTGGCAGTAGTAACAGTACCAGTGTTGGTAGCCATTTTGAAAGTTTTTCAAAATTCAGATTATGAAACTTTGAAAACCTTGCTCTGATACCAAATATGAGAAATGCGGATTACGAATCTTAAGGCTAGAATTAACACTAGAGGGGGGTGGATGTTTTAAGGAATTACTAATTCTTTTTGAGTCTATATTAATTTGAACACAAATGTATGCAATATTCATACACAGATATGATTACAGAATCAAACACAGATGCAGATATAAAGTAAAAGCAATAAAGGAAAGAACACACCTAATTTTATACTGGTTCGGAGTTACCGTACATCCAGTCCCGCAACACAAGTACGGATTTCCTTTCAAAATCAATTCTTACAATTACACCCTCGATTTCAAGGCCACGAGGTACACCGCTCCAGATTCACAATCCTCTAGGTAGAGATACTTGATTTTACGGGCAACAAGTTCACCCGATTGATTTTCCAAGCTACAATCACACCTTTTCTCGCTCTATTGATTTTCCAAGCTATAATCACTCCTTTTCTCGATTGATTACAAAAAAGTCTATAACTCTGAATAGCACTGGGATCTTGTTGAGATAGTCATAGAGAATCAAACCTGAGATGATCTAGTTAGATTCAATGGTGATTTCGGCAGAGTAATGGTAAAAATGTATATAAAAAATGTGAAAGAAGAGGAGTGAAATCAGAGAATGTATATATGAATGTAAATTCGTTTAAAACAGCCCCTATTTAGAGTAGAACAATAGTCATGTCCATTCGTGAAAGGATATGACGAATAGACACTTCCTTTGAAATTCAAACTTTTGAAATAAACTGTCACCTTGTCGACAATGGTTCCTTGGGGTTGTCAACAGACCTAAATTATTTTTGGTAATTTGTTTTTCTTTGAAAATAATTTCTATCTTGTATTAAAACTATTTTAAACTTTAAAAATATACTTAACTATAGTTAAAATACAAAAATAAGTATAGAGAATAATATTTTGGTATATATAAAATTTTACTATAATTTTATATTTAAATCTAAGTATAAATATTAAAAATTAAATATATTATAATTAAAAGATAGTTTAAAACTAATGATAATTTGATATTGAAAAATAAATATTATTTTGAGGCTAAAAGTATTTTAAAACCAGGATGGATGTTTTTGATTTAAAAAAGAAGATTTTGAAATCATTTTGAAAACAAGATATAATTTTGTAAAACATTTGAATAAAAGTTAGTGGATACAAGTTAGTGGATACAAAACAATGTTCCACTAGATTTTTCGTAGGTTCCATCCTACTTAGGGTTCCATCCCTTTAACATGTCGAAGTGGATTCCATTCCATGAATAAAATGTATTTTAAGATGTCAGTGCTTTTCTAGGAGTTTTAACAAAATTCCTAACTAAATTACTTATATTGAAATATTGAACTCTTGGTAATCTTGATACTCATGAGTCTTGAATCTTGATATCTTCGATCTTGAGTTTATCAGTTCTTGAATCTCTATACTGTATAGTCTTCATTCTTTGGTACCTGTATATATATCCTGCATATTCATATATATCTAAACAATAATGTTAGTATTTATATTTTATAATCTTATTTTAAGGTTGTTGTCATCAAAACCAACTTCCCAGGGACTAACAGTTATTTTCCTTGTCCTACCAACAACTTACCATAGAATGGATCAATGTTTTGATTTACCTTTTCTGAATTGAAATTTAGGTCAGTTCCGAGTGGGTTGTTACAGGATTAATATGTTACACATGCACACACATACACAAAATCGGTGTATATGATACATAAATACATATACATACATACATACATATATATAATACATCATTAATCAAATAATATAAAATCATTTTGTAAATTTAAATAAAATAAAAGTTGTATGTAGCTACCATGCTAACATGTCCGATACAGACTTCAATTTTATCTGTAACTAACTTACAACATTAGCACTTCATTTAACATTCCCATTACCGATGCTATAATAACACCAAGTCTTATATCTTAAATTAAGTGTCATAAGACTAGATCGAAAATTACTCTTAAGCGCTAAGTAACACTCAAATTCATCATAAAAGGGTAAACCAAAAGGCATTCAGAAGGCATAGTGCAGAAACTAATCAAATTCAATAAATTCTTGTGAACAACTGTGCTAATCAACTCGACATCACATTAAAAAAGCAGCTTCTCCTCCAGGACTTTCATAACTAGTCAAGCATTTGACTGCAATTTTAGTAACATCCAAAAGAACTTCTTTGTATACTATACCAAAACCTCCTTGCCCTAAAATGTTTTTCGTGTAAACTATCTATTGCGATTTGTAGCTCTCTCCATAAAAATATTTTAAGTTGTTAAAATGTTATTCTATAATCATCTTCTCCTGTAACATCAACAAATACATCGGGCTTATGGCCATTATGTTTCCTCTTCCGCAGAAAGAAGTAAACACGAAGAATAACAATAAATTCTAATGCTCCTCCAATACTTCCCAAAATATCACCTAGTACTGAATTATGTGAATTTTCATCATTAGATTTGTTTGGAGAACAAGGCAATTCAAAACTGCTTCCACAATTCAAATTGTTGCCAATAAAATTGTATTTGGAAATTTTAAATAAAATAAAGAATTTATGTAAAGGAATTTAGGAATATCTAAATAAAT
This sequence comes from Allium cepa, assembly GCA_030765085.1. Taxonomy (NCBI): domain Eukaryota; kingdom Viridiplantae; phylum Streptophyta; class Magnoliopsida; order Asparagales; family Amaryllidaceae; genus Allium; species Allium cepa. The sequence goes on from CM060944.1 coordinate 244,977,400, forward strand.
TAGACTTTATAGGATAAATAATGATCCAAAGTGGTAAATTTTTTGAAATTCACCAATTACTTCGGCTGTGTGCTCGCTTAGTTCCAACAATTTGATATCTTTATAATCAGTTCACCATTTTTTCTTTGTTTACTACTAATGAATAAGTGTATCATGAAAAGGAAAAATCTACAATGAACTATATTTTGTCAAATGTTGAGCATTAGAAACATTTATTTTCCAAAAGATAAGCAAAATAAAATAATAAAGCACTTAGTTCATTAGTAAAATAATGGTTAGTGACATTTAGTTCATCATTCTCATGTTCACTTAATTGCACATCTTCTTTGGTCATAAACTACTCAATTATTTACCATTTTCTTCGATCATTTTCCTCCATTAAAACATCATCAAATGTTATGTTGAGTAACACATAAAACATTCATTTAGAAGTCAAAGTTGATTCTACCAAAAGTCTCAAACAATAGCATCTAATCATCCAAACATTTTATCAAAACAACCATTAATTGGCCAATCTAGAATCGAGCAATTGCTTAGGTGTAGAAAGTATCTCCAACAATAGCTATATTTTTTTAAAACTATATAACAATTATATTACTTTATAATATTAGAAAATATATAGCAATATGTAATAGTTTTTTTGATCTTCATCTTGCTTCTCATTATCCACAATTTACATATGCATGCCCCGTTCATGGGCATCCCAAACGCTCTTTGAAAAGTAGGCCGTAACTACTTGGCCAAGACCTCCAAAGCAAGCCACATCAACCGAAATATTTTCCAATCTTTCTCTTCTACAACTTCTAAAGTACAAAGATGACCTCTTCATCCTCTTTCTCATCAATAGAAAAATCGATCCACGAATGGACCAATGGTGAATCGACCAAATTCATCGAATCCTACTTCTTACTCCACCAATCATTTCAATACAAAAAATGGTATACATCATGCATGTTGTCTGCAAATATCTAATGGACAATTTTGCTTGGAATATACTCCCCTTGACCTCACTCGCAAAAGGGACAACCTTGTCAGACTGTGCAATCGTTTTCAAAGCTTGATGATGGTAGTGGGAGTTTGGTGGAACGCTAATACGAGAGTCAGCACAGGCAATGACGATTTCTGGGCTCAAGCTAAAGCGCAAGGCATTCTATTTCTGAGGAGTCTTAGAATTTGTTCGCATATTGGTTAGGAGATGATGGATTATCTACTTTAGGGTTAGTTAGCATAACATGCCCGTTCAGCAATATGATTGATTTCATCATCCTTCATATCAATCCTACAATGAAGTGTTGCGCCTGATTAAGCCGAAGGAAGCCAGGGAGGGAGGGTGAGGTAGAGAGAGTATGAAAGAGATAATGGTTGGATTGGATAGTACTGATCTATATCAATTTGATGACTTATCTTTCACTCCATAGCATAAGTTGTAGACTCCCTCCCCCCTCGCCTTAGTCTATTGTACATCCCTGGCCTAGTTGAAAGGCTAAGCACCATGTTGTTGAACATTCCACTTCCACTTCTGTGTTAGTACTTAAGGATTTGGTTTTGATAACAACAACTTTAGGTAATCATATAAAATATAAATATTGATGTTTTATCAAGGTATATAGTATATAGTACAGGATATTAGACAGGTGTTGATATAAGAAGACTATTCAGTATCAAGTAAAGATTTAAGAGTTAAAGATGTTGTAACATCCCGCCTTTTTGTACGTTTTAAGCAGACACACATTCCAACTCAAACCATACAGAAGGGTGGATTGTTATGGGGTAAATAAGAAAAAGCAAAGAAAGAGAAAAAAATAAAACAGAATCTCGCAGTGGAATGACAAAATATAATAATCAAATAATAGGTCATGAAGCTGTTTACAAAACATTTAATTATACTTATACAATACAAAATCAAAGTTACATAAACAGAGAATAAATATACAAATGCAGCGGAACAATATGAATGCAATAGAATAATAAAATAAGTAATAATAATACAAATCTTCGTCTTCAGCCTCCAGAAATAAGGTCTTCAGATCCTGAATGCTCAGGCTGACCCGAGCGAATTGAAAAGACAAAACACTCGAGTCGGAACTAAAAGATCTTATGTAAGTTAAATCATCGGTAAATAAATATGAGTGAAACGGCGTCAGAGATGTTTATAGGGTTTGACATCTCCTATCCAGTGTTTAACGTGAGTGCAGTAACTCAAGAGATGTTTGGGATTCACATCTCTTAAGGATCCGTTAAAATATCTACCATGCAGTACAATACGCTATTATAATATATCTATAGTAGAGTAAACTATTAAAATAGCGTTAAGGCGTTACCCGTATTCCTCTTAACAAATTTTTATATATTCCCATAGTCTATATAGTACCGTAACTTCCATAAAATGGGCTTATCAAAGGGCACTCCATTGGTATGCTACAAAGCAAACTCGTGGAAGGCATGCTAGGGCAAGTGAAAACGTCACAAATAGGCAATGCCAGGGTAGATATACCAATTACATTTCTGGGTTGGTGGTAACGCATAGCCGCAACTACCGCCCACCACGGAGCACATTCCCAAATCAAAATCATGGGTGACCACCAAACCAATCACAAAATCATAATATAGTATCGAAGGAATGTATCCAATTGGAGGAATGGCCTCACTTGGCCCGTCAATTGCTCTTGTTTTAGTCACATCTAAGCTGACTCACGAGAGTCAGGTCAATGTATATACCTCATATAGGATCATTGTCAACCATCCTACTTCGTTCTGGAATCTCCACAACGTACACAGTTGTTAAAGCGGTTTTCGGTGTTGGTAGGGAGTATGACAATATCCGATCCCAGTCTCTTTTACAACCAATCGCTTATTACATATCGGATGGTTCTTTTACATTTCTAAAACCATTTCATAATTGATTTCAAAATATCATATTCAATTCAGATCATATCACTTTCAAATCATATTCACTTTCAAATCATATCACCTTTGAAACCATTTCATTTCCAAATTCATTTAATAATCGGTATCAAAATATCATTTTTGATTCAAACCATATCACTTTCGAAATCATTACTTACTTTGGAAATTATACCCACCTTTGAAATCATATCACATTTGAAATCATAGTTTCAAAATTAAATTTCCTTTCAAAATTCATATTTCCTACATAGGTTAAATCATTACTTCAAAATCATCATATTCAATTAGTTATAACATTTAAATCTCAACTTAGGTCATAACATCGTTTAACCGTATTTGCTTTTAAATCAACAAATTGAATTTAAATCCTTCCACTTACTAGCTTGAAAATTAAAAAATCTTTTAAATAATTATAAATAGTTAAAATAGTTATAAATAGTCAATACTCTAAAATAGCTTTAAAATAGATTAATTAGATTTAAAATGAATTAAGTGTGGAGTTCTTCATTTTGGTCCATCTTTTGGAGCTCTTATACATGGACCTTCTGTGGCGTTTTCTTTGTGTTTTGTACTTTTGCATTTCGGTTTTTAGATACCTCTAACGCCCTAGTATTGGGCGGTGGCCTTGCCATAACTCGGTATTAGGGTGAAATGGGCGGTGGCTTTGCCGGAGCTCATTCGAGGGGTTTCTATTTTATTTTATTTTTCTAGTTTTTTTGTTGTGCCACCTGCCAGGCATGTTGGCAGCTCCTTATTATTAGTTTTATATATAGCGCTACATGTGTGCTCTCCTATTTTATTAGAGGATCACACATTTTTCTCAAAAAAAATGGTTTACTTAGTTTAAAATAAATTAAATTGGTTTAAAATAGATTAAAATAATTTATATAGTTAATATTGGTTAAATAGTTTAATAAATTTGAAAATCTTAATAATTAGAAATTTTAAAATAATATATTTTAAAACAGTTTGTATGAAAATATGAGTTTGAAATAAATATAAATTTAACTATTTATTTTATTTTAACATATCTGGACCATTTCAAATTTCCAAATCAACAAACCCAATTTCCAAACCTTTCAATTTAAAATTCCAAATAATTATTGAATTTCATATCATTTTAATCCATGTCCAAATATCAATTCGGATTACTCTAATTTCAAAATATTTCCAAATTATATTTCAAACAAATTCAATGGCCACCATCAATAGAATTTCATTTATGCTTAAAAATTAAGTTTAAACTTTCAACTTAACTTACTAATGCAATTCCTTTAATAAAATTCACATTTCAACACAAAACATGATTTTCCAATAACACTTCAATTTATATAAATTAATTTTATTTCAAAATATCATTTAATTAAATTAAAAAATTAAGGGCTTTAAAATCATTTAATTTAACCATTCCGGTGTTCGTATATAATTCTCTACCCTAAGGTCAAGTGATACGGATATTTATCATTTCAATCCACAATTTAAATTTTTACGGTTATATATCATTTCAAACAGCAATCCCAAATTTAAATATCCATAAAATCGCTCGAGTCTTTCATTTCAACCCATAACGATTTTCCCTTAATCTGTAGATCGTTCGGGTATGTATCATTTCAACCCATAGTGAACATGCAGTTCATATAAAATACAACATCCATTCATCCAATATCAACAGTCAAGCATCCATCATAATCATCATCCAAATCAATCAATAAATATCAACATAGAATTAATAATCAACAACAGGTATTTAAGTAGAAATTTATATTCAATAATAAATTAAATAACGATTTAATTCAAATAAATTCAAATTAACTGAGATGATGATTAAAATATACCAAACAGCTATAAATAAATTTTTAATCACCTCATAAATTTAATTTAACAAACATAAGAAATTTTAGAAGTTGTGAGTGGGTTAAAACACTCACCTTCAAATATAAATTGAATTTAAATTCAACTTAAGTTTAAAATTCAAACAGTCTCAGAATCCATCCAAACTAGCGTCAAAATGTCCGGAATTTTGATACGATCTCAAAAAAATAAACTGCTTGTGAATCAGACCTCATATGTGAAAGTTATTCGAGTTAGAAGATTATATAAATTTAAATAAACAAATTAAATAATGAAACGAGTGAACCAATGGGAATTAGCCAGGTCAACATCTCCTTCATCGAGCAATACACGTTCACCCCAGTATTTCATGCGCCTCCACCATTTTTGACTAGCCACGGCCTTCGCCAGCGATCACCAGCGATCGAGCAAACACCCTTCGCGTGCTCCCCATCACCGCCTCAACCGGTCGGCCTAGCCACGCCCCCGCCAAAGCACCGCCGTCGAAACTTTAGGGTTTTAAACCTAATCCACAAATTCCGGCCACCACCCACCTATTTAGACCGATAGACAACCATCATACGACTCCATGCAACAAACTTCGCCAAACCCATAAATCGATTTCGCCTATTGGTCTCGAAATCAAAAACCCCCAATTTGGCCTTAGGGTTCCGCGATTTCATGGCTTTGACCAAGATTTCTGGTTGACTCGAGCATCGTTCGTAGAAACAGACGCCAGATGCAGATTCATATCATTGAGATCTTTGGTTTTATATTTTCTCGAATTTTTTTGAGTAGTTTGAATTTTGAAGTTGGATTTTGAATTGGAATTGAATTGAGAAATTTGTTTTTTGGTTTGTCTACCATTGAGAAGGGGGGTATACTAAAATGTACGTATAGATAAATGAAAAATGATGAGTAGCTAGGTTTATAACGAGGTATTTATAAGCAGATCAAAAAAATAGAATGAATGGACACAATCTGATTTGGATTTGAACGATAAATAACCCAAAAAGCCAATTTTGTCTCCGGAATGAAAATGAGTCATCCCATATATCAATATAGATGTTTTCAATATTTTTAAACTCAATAGAACATGTTTCAAGTCCTAATTCCATCGTATGAAGAAGTTGTGTTAAAATCAGCTTATTTCAAATTGATTTCAATTGATTTTAATTAAATTGATTTCTAGGCGTTTCGAGCCCGTACGATCAAACAACAAGTCCGACCGCTACGAAACTTGAAATCCTACAATAATTCACCATTACGGATCCGATGAAACTGGTTTCGTCGAAACCGAGTCAGTGGCCAAAATGGATATACTTCATTTAATTAAATACATTAATGTTATATCAATTAAATCACTTTTTCAATCAAATATTTATTAACTAACAGTTTTCATCATTTTTGTTTGTTTGGACATTCATAATAAATAAAACAAGTTTATATATAATTCCGTGTCCAATACTTCACAAATTACAGTATTCAATTTCAACTGTAATTAAATCCAATTAGTTAGAATTTAATTTAATTAATTCTTCAGATTTGATTCCAGACTTTATATTCAATCAATTATTACTCAAATAACATATTTAATATTTGTTGATACCTTATTTCACTAATGGACTACATTTCCATCTTTTATTTATATTAACTACTATAATTCAATTATATTGAAATTTCGTCAATTTCACACATTAATTAATATTTTAAATCCAATTAATTATTTTATCTTGGTTCCATTCTTTTATTACATCAATTACTACTTTATGAATAAAATTAGCATTTCTATTCATTTTATTACATTCACAATCTCAGTTATTGTCTTAATCTTATTAATGTAACATTAAAGTTCATTTAATTCTAATTGATTTCCCATTTTAATTTAATAGACAAAATAAACAGGTAACTTATAACAATCGTTATCATAACTTTTAATTACACTTATGAATTCATTATTCACAAATAAATGTTACAATTCTTATATAATACTGATTTTATTCAATTACCTTTAACTATCTATTTTATACAATAATTAAATATTTACATTTGTTTCTTATATACAATTTTATAACCAAGTACAACATTTTCATTATTTCATTGATTGGAGTTTCATTAAAGTTGTTAATAATTGACTTAAATTAACATTGTTACCTTTCATCCTATTTATTATTTCGTTAACAAATTACAAATTTTTATTTCTTCAAAATTTAATTATCAAAATCTTATTAAATTAACAAATTTAAATCATCGAAAATTACGGGTCATTACAAATGTTGATATAGAGACTCAAGAATGAAGTCTCATGAGTATTCAAGAGTTCTAGATATTCTAGATAAGTAATAAAGAATATTGTTGAGACTTGGTTTTGATTCATGACACAAAGCTATCACTACAACATACAGATTTGACGACTGCTACGACAAAAAGAGAATATGTACTATAAGGGGACAAGACTTCAAAACTGGTGCATCAATTATATTATTTTGTTTTTGAGTCCTAGGTCAATTTTGTTAAGTTCTCTCCTCGTTTACGTATATATTAGCTTATATATTTAATCATCTTATTTCCAAATAATTTATACATACATAAGCATGTAAAATTGTTTAAATTTATATGTATTATATTATAAAAGTGTCTAAAGTTATATATATATATATTATTATACCTGTGTAAACTATGCAAATTGCATAGATTTTACCAGGTCAGTCGACTGACCCAGAGGCTCAGTCGATTGACTCTGAAAATTCTGTGCAACATGCACAGACATACAAATATATATTTAACAATTCGTTTGAATATTCAGCCGACTAACCTAGAGGCTCAGTTGACTGAATTTCTACAATAGCTACTTTTTGAAAAGACATGACTATTTATGAAGAGTTACGAACCTCTACGAAAAGATTTGGACGCAACACTTCAATTGAAACTCTTCATCAACTATCGCTGCTTTCTAACCTCTATAAATACATACTTTAACTTGATTCCAAATCACCAAATTACAACCGAATTTTCTTATCTTTCTAACCTAACTTTCTGAAATCTATTTGCTATTATACTTCGATTATTCTGCAAAAAGGCAATATTATATCTTTCTGTTCTTCATAAACTTCAAATATATATATTTATACTCGAGAAGAAGATTATAAGAAGGGTGTACTACAAGTGACGAATCCGTGTTATTAGAACACACAAAGTAAAAACAATCTTTCGTATTTGTTGAAGTCATGTTCTGCTGCTCAGGCATGTGAAGTCCTCTTCGACTGTTGAGGCAAAATCATGTTCTGCTGCTCAGTTCCCCGTTAGGCTGCTCAAGGGTTGTATAGACCTGTTTCTCAGTGTTAAGTGAGGATTGTTGTCTAAGTGAAATTCCAGAAGGAGTCTGGGATTGGACGTAGGACGGTGCTCCGAACTAGTATAAAAATCTTTGGTGTCAATTTATTATACTACTTTTATATTCCGCACTATTTACTGTATTACTATCATCACAATACACTGTATTGTCATATATCCATATTACACGATCCATAGCTCACTTTCGTTTAGTATCAGAGCCTGGAATTCTATCGATCGTCACAACATCATAGAATAATGGCCAGAAAACGATCCAGTCGAAATATAATAGGAAAAATCCCTATCAAAGCCACCAATGAGGACAACAAAACGGTACTTTCTGATTTACAAATTACAGTAACATATAATAATGAATTAGTTAGTATAAGGAATAAGATTTCAAAGCTTAATTTTATTACTTTAGAAAAGACGAAATCTGTTGAACTTGAAAATGAGAAATTGAAAAATGAGAAGTTAGGTTTAGAAAACAACTTGGTGTTTTAAAGAATAATTTTGAGGCTCTTAAAGATTTTCGAAATGAACAAAACACCATATTTTCAAAAGAGAGAGAAAAATTTTCAAAGGAGATTTTTTATTTGAAAAGATAAAATGATTTATTACAATCCTCTTTAGATAAGTCAGAATCTCAAAATTTCCTTCTCAAAAATGTGAACGGTACATTAAAAAACGAGAATTCTAAATTAAATGAGAAAACTGATATTTTAAATAGTAATAATATTTCTTTTGAAAATAATAATTGTGACTTTAAAGCTAAATTTGGTAAACTTAACACTGAAATCAAAAAATTTAATAAAGGTCAAAATGATTTAAACATGATTTTATCTAGTTCAAGACCATTACATGATAAAAGTGGTTTAGGATATTATAAAACTGATCGTAGAAATAGCACTAGATACGCTTTAATGTATACTAAATATGTTAGTGCTAGTACTAGATTACGAGTAAAGCTAAATCAAATTTTTCTAGAAATTCAAATACTATTATGACCAATAATGTTTGTAATTCCTTTAGAAGTACAAAATCATTAACAGGAAATATTAGTAAAAATTATCTAAATATTTGGGTTCCTGTTAATTGGAAAAATAGAGAAAAATATATTGATGATTATTTTGATACGGTAGTTAATAATGAAAATTATATGTTTAAAGGTTCAACCACACCCAAATGGCTATGATTTCCTAAAAATTAGGAAATTATAAGAACTTTGGGTATCGCATGATTTAAATGTTAATTTTTTTTATACCTTACATTATAAGTAGTAGTTATTTTGTTATATATTGTTCATGTTCTTTATTACTTTTTGTCGATGAAAAAGGAGAAGAAATATTATTACTAACATTAAGAATGTAGGATATAGAGCGTCAAAGATTCAGGGGGAGTAAGTATTTATATTATATATACAGTCGAAATCTATATCTATTTATAGGTTGTCATCAATCAAAAAGGGGGAGAATGTTGAGACTTGGTTTTGATTCATGACACAAAGCTATCACTAAAACATACAGATTGGACGACTTCTACAACAAAAAGAGAATATATACTACAAGAGGAAAAGACTTCAAAACCGGTGCATCAATTATATTATTTTGTTTTTGAGTCTTAGGTTAATTTTGTTAAAATCTCCCCTTGTTTACGTATATATTAGCTTATATATTTAATCATCTTATTTCCAAATAATTTATACATATATAAGCATGTATAATTGTTTAAAGTTATGTATACTATATTATAAAAGTGTTTAAAGCTATATATATTATTACACTTGTGTAAACTGTGCAAATTGCACAGATTTTACCAGGTCAGTCGACTGACCCTGAAAATTCTATGCAACATGAACAGGTGCACAGATATACGAATATATATTTAACAATTTGTTTGAATATTCAGTCGACTGACCCAAAGGCTCAGTTGATTGAATTTCTACAACAGCTACTTTTTGAAAAGACACAGCTACTTATGAAGAGTTAGGAACCTCTACGAAAAGATTTAGACGCAACACTTCAATCAAAACTCTTCATCACCAGTCGCTGCTTTCTAACCTATATAAATACATACTCTAACTTGATTCCAAATCACCGAATTACAACCGAATTTTCTTATCTTTCTAATCTAACTTTCTGGAATCTATTTGCTACTATACTTTCAATTATTCTGCAAAAAGGAATATTATACCTTTCTATTCTTCATAAACTTCAAATACACACACACACACACTCGAGAAGAAGATTATAGGAAGGGTGTACTACAAGTGACAAATTTATGTTATTAGAACACAAAAAGTCAAAACAATCTTTTGTATTTATTGAAGTTCTGTTCTGCTGCTCAGGGGTGTGAAGTCCTCTTCGGCTGCTGAGGCAAAATCCTATTCTGCTGCTTAGGTCCCTGTTCGGCTGCTCAGGGGTTGTATAGACCTATTCCTCCGGATTAAGTAAGGATTGTTGTTTTAGTGAAATTCCAGAATAAGTCTGGGATTGGACGTAGGACGGTGCTTCGAACCAGTATAAAAATCTCTGGTGTCAATTTATTATACTGCTTTTATACTCTGCACTATTTACTGTATTACTATCATCACTATACTCTGTATTGTCATATATCCATATTACACGATCTATATAGGGGTCCCCTCTATTACAGAATAGAGAAGAGAGCTTTTGCTCACTTTCAAATATTTGTTAAAATTTTGATAGCACTCAATCTCTCATCTCTCTCTATTTTTAAAAAAGTTTTTTTTATATTCTTTTCAAAACAACTTCCAAATAGTTTTCAATTTCTTATTCGAATCATTTTAGTCTTTAATATTCTACAAAGTTATTGTTTTTATTAAATTTTGATTTAATTAGTTTATTTTTCAAAATTCTTATCATATAGTTTTACTTAAGTTTTATTATGATTGTAATGTATATATATTATATTTAAACATATTTACAAAGTATAAAATTATTTCACAAAGCAACACATTTTCAAAATAATATTTTAAAATGGTTTTCAAAATTATAAAGAGTATGCTGACATACTCTAACCCTATATGTCGACATACTAGCCATGAATTTCAAAAATCAAATTTCAAAAGATGTGTCTTTTCGTCATATCTTTTCACGAATGGTCGTGATCATTATTCCTCTATAAAACCTGTCTTCCCAATGAATTTTTCAACCACTCTTAATTATTTTTCTCTCCTTCTTCTTTTCTTCTCTTTCATTTTCTAAAAAAATATATAACCATACTCTACCAAATTTCAACCGGAATCAAACTCAATCACCACTAGTTTGATTTTGTATCATTTGCTCTTTGATTTCTATCATCTCTCTCACTCCAATCAAGATCTAAGTGTTGTTCAAGGATTATAGAATCATTCGTAATCAAAATGATAATTTGTAAGATTTTGAAAGTCTTCCCAATCAAGGATTATAGATTTGCATATATTCATTTTGAAAAGGAATAGATTACAGGAATAGATGTGTTACATGGATTTTGATGAACAAACATATTATAATCAGACACTATAGATCAAAAAGAAGAAATGGATATTGAATAGTGGTTGTTCAAGACATATGACTAGAAATCCGAAGATTTTGAAAGATATAGTTTACAAAGATAGAGGATCAGTCAATTTTGGTGATAATTCTAAAGAATATGTGATTGGCTAATTCTAAAGGATATGTGATTGGCATCAGCAATATCGTTAATTCTATGACTCCTACTATTTTTAATGTTTCGTTAGTTCAGAATTTAAAACATAATCTATTAAGTATTAGTCAGTTGTGTGACAAAGGCTGTAAAATTAAATTCGTAAAAGATAAATATCACATTGAAGATAATGATTCAAATATTATCTTTGAAAGTATTAGGAAACAAAACATTCATATATTAAGTATGAAAACCTTAAATGATAACTTATGTCTTTTGACTGAACAAGTGACCCATGAATTTGGCATAAAAGATTTAGGCATTTAAATTTCAAACTTATTTCTAAAGTTATTAAAAATGATTTAGTTATAGGTCTTCCCAAAATGAACTTCAAAGTTAATAATCTAGGCGGTGCGTATTAATTAGGTAAACTTAGATTTTTTTTATTTAAATCAAAAGATATGATTTCTACTTCTCATCCTCTTGAACTTCTCCACTTAGATCTTTTTGGTCCCTCTCAAATGCAATCTATAAATCATAGTAGATATGTATTTATATTTGTAGATGACTATTCTAGGTTTATGTGGATGATTTTCTTAAAATTTAAAAGTGGATCTTTGGAAATGTTTAGGATCTTTGTTAAACAAACTCAAAATCAAATGTCTAGACAATTTAAAACTATTCGAAGTGATCATGGTGAAGAATTCAAAAATGAAAATTTTGAGAATTTCTGTAATAAGAAAGGTATAACCCATAATTTTTCATTTCCAAGAACATCAAACAAAATGGAGTAGTAGAACGTAAAAATAGAACTGTTCAAGAGTGCGCTAGAACTATGCTAAATGATAGTAATTTGCTTAAGAATTTTTGGGCTGAGGCAGTTGGTACTGAATGTTATATACTAAATAGAATTTTAATAAACCATTAACTAAGAAAACTTCTTATGAACTATTTTATAATAAGAAACCTAAAGTACCATATTTTAGAGTTTTATTTTGAATACTAAAGATAATTTAGATAAATTTGATGCTAAATTAGATAAAGGAATTTTTATTGGATATTCAAATAGAAGTAAAGCTTATAGAGTTTTTAATGCTATAGAACTAATACGATTGAAGCGACACCACATGTCTCATTTGATGAAAATTTTAAAATTCGTAATCAAAATATTGATGAAGAAGAAAACATTGATGATGAAATTGAAAGTAATGGGAACACTGAAACTTTTAATAATAATGAAAATTTATATCCAATTAAAAGAGCTAGATACTTAAGCGATCATCCTACAAAAAATATACTTGGTAATATCGAATATTTTGTTAAAACTAGAGACCAATTAAAAAAAATGAGTAATGTAGTTTTTATTTCAACCATTGAACCTAAAAATCTAAATGAAGCATCGTTTGATGGTTCATGAATTCTTGCTATGCAAGAAGAATTGAATCAATTCACTAGAAATAACGTATAAGAATCAATCCTAAAACTTGAGGATAAGTCTATTATAGGCACTAAATGGGTATATATTAATAAAATGAATGAACAAGGAGAGGTCATAAGAAATAAAGCTCGATTAGTTACGCAAGGCTATTGTCAAGAGGAGGGTATGGAATTTATTGAAATCTTTTGCACATGTAGCATGATTAGAGATTATAAGATTCTTTCTTGCTTTTGCAAACCATAATAAATCAAATTATATCAAACGGATGTTAAAAGTGCATTTTTAAATGGATTCATTAAAGAAGATGTATAGGTAGAGCAACCCCTACTTTTTGAAGATGAAAAATTACCAAATCATGTTTACAAATTAAAGAAAGCTTTATATGGTCTAAAATAGGCTCCTAGAGCTTGGTATGATAAACTTAAATCTTATTAACTACAATCGAATTTTGTGATAAGCAAAATAGATAGTACTCGCTTTATTAAAAGAAATAAAAATGATTTCCAATTAATACAAATATACGTAGGTGATATTAATTTCGGATCTACTAAAGAAAATCTTAATAAAGAATTTTTAGAATTAGTGACTAAGTAATTTGAAATAAGTCATGTGGGAGACTAAATTATTTTCTAGGATTAAAATTAAACAACTAAGTAATGGAATTTTTATTAGCCAAGAAAAATATGCTAAAGACTTAGTTAAAAAAAATTGGTATGGCAAGTACCAACGGTAAACCAACTCCTATGGCAACAAATGAAAAATTAAACGAAGTAGAAAATTCAAAAGACATAGATCAAATTTTTTACAGAGGAATGATTGGATCACTACTCTGCATAATAGACCTGATATAACGCATATTGTTTGTCTTTGTGCAAGATATCAATCTCAACCGAAAAAACCCGTTTAAAATCTATAAAACGAATTTAAGATATGTAACGCACTAGACTATGGACTCTTTTATCCAAAAGATGATTCGTTTGCATTAATTTCATATAGTGATGCTGATTACGTCGGGTGTAAATTAGATCGAAAAGATACAAGTGGAACTTGTCACTTTTTGGGACACTTTTTGGTTTCCTGGTTAAGTAAAAAGCAAAATATGGTCCCTTTGTTTATGATAGAAGCGTATATATTTCAGCAGCATTAGCCTGTTCATGGGTTATCTATATGCAACAAACTCCAAGAGATTTTGATTTAAAATTTAAAAAATCACGAATATACTACGATAATACGAGTGCGATTGATTTGTCCAAAAATCCAACTCATCGTGTTAGAACTAAGCATATTGATATAACACATCATTTTCTACGAGTAATGTAAATAAAGAATTTATATCACTTGAATTCATAAACATTAAAAATCAAGTAGCTGATATTTTGATGAAACCATTGAATCAAACATCATTTACTAAGTTGAGAAGAAAATAAGGTATTTGTTCTTTATCGAAAATTTAAAAAATGATAACATAAATTTACATAATTAATAAGAAAAATAAAATAAACAAAATTTTCCAATGTACGTCGACATACACAACCACTATATGTCGACATATAACGAAAAATTCATTTTTTGAAATTTCCCTCTAAAATTTAATTTGGTGGTTATATAAACACCAATTCAACTTTCTTCTTCATTTTCTGCCTTTTCAACTATTCTTAACTTTGAAATAAATAAATTATGGCATCCTCTTCAAATCCAAACCATAATTCAACATTTTCCTACCATTCTCCTACCACGGACCCTTCTAAAACACTACTATGGCCAAAGTTTATCAAATTGGAGGAAGACATGAAGAATGTTCTACAGACGCTGACTGAAATTCAAATCGTACAACTTCGTGTGTCAAATGAACAAGAGAAACAAAGTTGGATTCTATGTAATGTTCAAAAATATCTATTGGATAACCCTACGAATCCATTAATTATTGAAAATGATTATGCGAATTTAGCCATTCATAATCCTCTACAAAGCAGCGAAGAAGAAGAGGAAGGGGAATAAGAAGAGGAATGGTATATGGAAGAGGATGAAGATGTTCAAAACATTGGGGAAGTTTGTTAGGACCGAGATGGAAATCTCGTCGAACAAAAGGAAAACTTTTTCCTTCTTTATCCTTATTGTCTCATTCATAAGTCTCCTATCATTAATAATTCTCATTAGAATAGGACTTCTTCTTTGTACTTAAGAATAGTTGTATTTTAACTTTAATTTGGTTTTATTATGTGTACGGATTGATTGGTTTGTAAATATGATAATTGAATGAATATATAGTATGGTTTGATTACTATTATTGATTATGCTTCACTTATCATTTCCTATATATTATTCTTGTCATTTTGCATTTCATGATCATGTCACTTATCGTTTCTATATATATTTATATCATTATAAGTATATACTTGTTACCCGGCACCTTGGGCCGGTTACAAAACGACAGGTGAAGATATTATTATTAGCACTAGACAAGATTCTGACCAAGAAGATCCTAGAGGTATAAGGGTTTGATGCAATCGACATGTTTCGGCATCCCTGGCACGGTGCAGACTGGAGGTGTTAGCAAGTTGTCAGGCCTAAGGCAAAGCAAGAGCGTTTGGCCTGCCTGGCCCAGTGCACAGAAGTCACCTACTATGGGATGAGTTACCTTGTTCCTAAGCCCATGAGGTAAGTCCAACCCACCTTTGTCTATAAATAGAAGGGCATGGGCACAGTGAAAGGGACCTTTTTTCCAAGAACACTGAGAGACTCTACCATTTTTTATACTCTCCTCTTTTTAATTCAAACTTGTATTCAAGTGATTGATTTACGGATTGTATCTGTATTCAAGTAATTGAGAAAGCAATAAAGATTAACCTCAAAGTGGACGTAGGCAATTACGCCGAACTACTATAAATCTGGTGCCCGTATTTTCTACATTTAAATCTGCATATTATCCTCTGCTTAACTTACTTTCTTCATTAATCTCTCTACATAATCTCTCTTAAGGGTGTTAGTGACCAATTCTGTAACATCCCGAAAATTATGAATTTAAATTTTAGTAATGTATTTGAACTTTTTGAAATTTAAATTGAAAAGTTATAAAGAAATAAATATGAACAAAATTTAGTGTTTTTAGTTAAAACTTTTAATAGAATTAAAACAAATATTGTAATAAAATCACATAGTTATTTAATATTAATAACTAAAACAACTTTTCCTTTTAATAAAGTAAAATAATAAATTGTGGTAGATGAGCTTTTAATAGAAATAAAATTGTTAAAATAAGTTATGATAAATTTATAAAAATTTAAATCACATAATTATAATCTAACAAGTAAACAAATAAAAAAATAAACAAGTAAACATATAAACAAATAAACTAAGATAACAAATTTTTATGAAGAAATATAAAACTGTAAAAGAAAACATACACTTTCATAAACCAATATGAAGACATAAGAAAAACAAAATTTTTAAACAAAACAACACATACATATGAAAGAAGAAACAAAAAGTAACATGCTTCATTTAATGCTTGTATTAAATGCTATTTACTCTTTGCCAATGTACAAAAGCATTTCAGCCGAAATTTAGTTTGTTAGTCAACAAACAATGATATAAAAATGTACTTATAAAATCAAAATTGAACAAGAACATGCTGCAACATTGAAAAGGGGAAACCTGAACATTCCATTTACATACTTTCATTAAATGCCATCACCTTTAGCAAAGAAACATACCTTCATTTAATGTTATCACTGCATAGCAAATCTAAAAGCATGGTTTAGTTTTTTTTTATATACTTCAACTTGTACTTGCTTTGGTAGACTCAGCCTATTCTTTCACCTGCACACCACCTTTCACCTATATGTATACATACACAAAGCCTCACGTTCATTTATTAAAAAGAAAAAGAAAAAAAACAACACGAGTATCATTCAACAAATTTTAGCAAAGATCAGAAAAGAAATTAAAAAGAAATAAAAGCAAACATCACCTTATTCAACAAACTGGAGCAAGTTTATTCAGCTAATCAAAGCAGGGTTCAAGAGTAGATTCAGGAAGAAAGAAAAAAAAACTGCTGCAACTTTTCAATACAAAAATATTCTCTGTTTCAAATATTGCTGTGTGAGTAAACATCAACTTTAAAACTTTATGTTAACAGTAATATAGTTTATTGATTTTACATAGTAGTGTTTGTGTTTTATTTTGAAATACATTCTGCATATATAGGTAGCTCTGCATTTTATCTTCTCTGTATTGATCACAGAACTCGATCATTTATTCAAAAATTTAATTTATTTACATTGGAACATTGTTAAGTAATAAAAGTCTTCAATCAAACAAGAAGTTAAATCTGTAATCAAGTCTTTAAAACTGTTTCAACATGATTTGAAGAAATATACCACTGTTATTTTGATTTACAGGCAATCAAGGGAAATTGTGATGAACTCAAGTATTATAAAAAGCTAATCCAAGTTAATAGCTTAAATTTTTACTATAAATCATGATTTTTACAACAGAAATGAAGATTTTTAGTTGGTTATTTTAAAGGGTAATCTGTAAGTGAATAAATTTTAACTTTTATGAATTTGTAACAATCGATTCAATTATAAATGCAAAATTTGGTTTGTAGCAAGTATGAACATCAGAGATTTCACGAAAATTGTCAAAGAATTTTTCTATGGCGTGAGATTTGGATTTGAGGTCGCATTAGGGTTTTAATACCATTTTTTTTGAGTTCTGCAGAAATTTCGATTGCGCCCTCTTGAGTTGATCGAGCTTCACGAGGACTTGGGGAATGGTGGCTCGGGGTATGAACGTGCTAAGACCGCAGTCACGGATTTTCTGGTGGACTGAGGAGCGTTGGCGAAGGGGCTTTTGCGTGGTGACGTTGAGTTACGGTTTGTCAACACGGTGAAATTTCGATGTCGTGTTCTTTGGGTCAAATCGATGAGGGATTTCGAGTGTATGGGGTGTTAGTGACTTGCTGGAGTCATTGGTGATCGCCAGGGAGGCGTCGCTGCCATGTACATGTGCATGACTTGGCCTCTGTGTCAGTAAAGGGGGTGTGGTCTGGGTGCTCGGTGATGTTATCGAGCAGAAGGGGGTCAAACTCGGGGTCGAACTCGAGTGCGTGGTGGAGGATTATTTCCAGTTTTGATTATAAGCGTTAATAAACAAAAAGAAACTGGAAGGAGATAAGAAACTGGGATGAGGAAAGAAATGGGAAGTCTCGGGGAGAAGACGTGATGGAACCGGGGTGGACGCGAGTGAAACACTGCTTTTACTCGGGTTGTTTTATATGGGCTAAGCCCATTCAAATCTTTAAGTCAACAGTGTTAATAGAAATTTTGTGTTTTGCAATATAAACAGTTTAGATTTTGTTAAGTTAAATTTTTAACAAATGCTTTAGAATTTGTTAATTCTTTAATTAAGTAAAGAAAGTTTAAAATCAAAATTTATTTAACCCTTTAATTAAATGATTAAATTTTAAAAGAAGAATTTTAAATTAATTTACATAAAAATTCCAATGTAACAATAAATTAATTTTTTAAAGTATAAAACAGATTTTCAAATGGAAATTAAGGTAAACGATTTTTATCAATAGTTTTGAAAAGGAATTTAGAATAATTTAAAGATGGTGATTAAAACTGATTTGATAAAAAATTAAGTACTCAAATAAATTTATAATTAAGAATTTATTGATTTGATAAAGCAAGTTAATTAATTTAATTGGCAGTTAATTAAAATAACTAATTAAGGAAAAATCAATGTATCAAGATGATTAAGATTAATTTATTTATCATTAAGAATAATAAATCATTGATTGAATAATCAATAAAATAATTATTTGGTTAGTTTATCTCATTCGTTTTGAGTAGTAAATAATTAACTATTGTTGTTAACATATATCGATATCTCTGTTCTGTTTGTAATTCTGTATGATGTAATTGCCATGTTATTGCACTGTGATTATGATTTGTTCTGTATTGATGTGAAAACCCTGTTGTCCGTAAAACGGCATTTAAACTTCGATGCGACAGGGAATCGGATTTCAGTTGGTTATCCGAAACCCACATCGAACCTGTGAATATTTGTGAATGACGTCCCCATGTTTTAAAATTTGACACTCACTATTCGAATTAGCCGGGAAAGGACCTTTATGTCATATAACCCATTTCGAATATGTGATTCGACGTTATGGATAGCAATTGAAGACCGGTGTTGAAGACCGGGTATTTGCGAGAGCGATAGGATGACCTGTCGATTGACTCTGCACCGAGTTGCTCCGGTATAGAGTTCTCCATATGTGATGGGGAATCCGATCAGGATTGTGGATATCCGGATTGCAAGGACTTCTTTGGAAGTGCCTTCGGTTCTGTTCGAGCCCGGAACAGACTTGTATGGATTGTATGTCTGACATTACGAATTGAGATATAAAGTTGATTTCTTTCAAATATATTTCTTTTGGTGGCGGAGAATTTATTCTCTTAGCTTAACACCCTTCTCTGAGACGTACGAGCTCAGAGGTTATATAGTTGAAGGTTATCAGCAATATATTCCCAATTTGGTAATGTGACATGCTGAGTGTTGCTGTGAAATGATCATTGTGTTGATCATTTGTGATAGGATCATTCGTTTGATCGTCTATCTTGGTGATCATTTCTATGATCATTTGTTGACCCAAAGCACAGCTTTTGTATAAAGCGTGGCTTTATGGACGAGACTTCGTCGGACCTCATACCCCGAAATGGTCGAAACAGGAAAGATGCGGCAAGGTTATTGGGGGTAGCACCCTTAGGGTATGTGCATTTCCTTCTGGATAGAAGTGATATCATGGTATGGAGCCCAGATACTTAACTTATGTTGATATCGCAGATATATATATATAAGATTTTGTGATTTATTGCTGGGGCCCCGGTTAAAGGTTGGTTACGACCGGGAGATGGCATACTCGTGTCAGTAGTTACCCAGTTAGGGGTAACCCGGCCTTGTGTTGGCAGAGATCCGGTTTGGTTCTCGGGGACGTCCTTCCAGAGGCGTTCTCATGTGGCAATGGGAAGTTCCTTGGCCTGACCATTTGTTGGAAATCCAAAGAAACAATACGAAACCCTGTACGATTTTAGTTGTAGAACCTGTCATGCAGCGTGGCGGTAACCTGCCACAAAACATGGTAGCTATAGTAGGCATAGTTCGGAATGTCTATGCTGGCTAAGATTAATATTCTATTTTCGAAATGATTTACTTCACTATGCACTAGTAATAATATCAAAGAATTCTTTTCTCGTACCAAGAATATTTAACTATCATAAGAAGAAATCTCCTCCAATTCTGCGTTTGCATTGTGTGTGTGGCGGGAGGTCTTATGGTGGTTCCATTTTTAAAAGCATTCCGAAAATTCTTTTATAAATCTTGTTTTTATTTAAATGCAACTGTTTTTTTTTTTGTTTACTCACACCAGTCCCATGACTGATCCGGAGTTTATTGTTTTCTTTCCTAAACTCTGGGTGCCCATTATTTCCACACGGGCAGCCTAGTAGCAGGTTTCTGTATTTTGGAGTAGCAGTATTTTGGAGCTCTTATCTGGGAGATATCTTAGGAGCTTTTGGAGATTTCAGGTGTTAGCTTTTGGGAGTTCGTTATTGTCTCTCTCATTTGAGGACTTTTGGATATATGTTCACTGTTGTATTGTCATGATGTTGTATTTGGAGTTGTGGTATATGTATTATGTACTCTGTTGCAGTATGGATATTATGTTGATGTTGTAACAGTGATGTTATTTATGATATTGATTCTGTTCCGCTGTTTTATATTCATCTAATTGTTGTTATAAGCTCCGGCGATGCAAATTTGGTGTTGTTTATCGAACATCGAGTTTGGGTCGTCACAAGTGGTATCAGAGCTGTTGGTTGAGTAAGAACTTTAGCTACGGAGTATAACACATTAGATGGCTCATTAGAGATAGGGTGAAGTATACACTAGAATGAGTATAACCAAGACTGAAACTTTAAATTTTCTTAGTCTATTTCTTTTTACTGCTGATATTCCTTAAGATATCTCGTCTGTATATCTAAATCAATTTTCTTACTAATCTCAGATAGTGAAAATGAGTGGACGCAGAGGAAGAGATAGGGGTCAAGGCAATGTTGCAGCACCTAATCAAATTCCCCCAGCCGCAGAAGCAGTAATAGAAATTCAGCAGCAGCCGGACTTGGCTGATTTATATAAGAAGTTCGAAAAGCTTGGTGGCAAACCGTTCATTGGCAAGGAGTCAATTATTGACGCTCAAGCTTGGGTAAGGTCGTGTGAAAAGATTTTTAAAGGGCTAAAACTGCAGGATGAGCAGAAAAGACTTATAGCTTCTTGGCAACTCCAAGGAGAAGCTTCAGCTTGGTGGGAAACCATCATTGTAGAGGAACCCGAGGAAGAATTTACTTGGGATCGTTTTAAAAAAGTGTTTGAGAAACGTTACATGCCATCGGCAGGAGTTTCCAGAATGTATCAGGAATTTCTGGATTTGAAACAAGGAAGTTTGTCGTTTGAAGAATATTTGAATAAATTCAGCGAACTATCTCGGTTTGGCCCGGAATTGCTAAATACACCTCTTAAGAAAAACGAAAGGTTTATCCGTGGTATGAACCAGAAATATCATGGAAGAATGACGGGTCATGTTAAAGAATCTTTTTCAGATTTAGTAGATATGGGTTACAGATACGCTACCCTTGATATACAAGAAGCAACTGTGGAGAAAGGTAATTCAGGTAGTCCGAATTATAAAAAGCGGAAATTCGGAGGCAAGAAACCTTGGCAAGGCAATGAGAAGAAGAGGAACATTCAAGGAAGCGCAACAGAAAATGTCACTTGTTACAACTGCAAAGAGAAAGGCCACTATTCAAATGACTGCCCAAAACCGAAGAAGCCTGCTAAAGAATGCTACAATTGTCATAAACCGGGACATTTAGTTAAAGATTGCCCGGTGATGAAGCCAGCGCAGGTGGCAAAAGTTTATGCGATAAAGAAGGACCCCTCATCTTCAAAAGCTGATAAAGGGAAAAGTGTTTTGGAATGTAACCTTACTATTAATAATAGAACTGTTAGAGTTTTATTTGATACAGGAGCTTCACATAGCTTTATCTCCCAACAAACCGTAAATGAATTAGGACTTGAAACTAAATTTGCTAACGATCTTATTTGCGTGAAAAATCCGGTTAGAGGTCCCGCAATTCTTAGTTCATATTGTAAGAGAGTTCCTATTTCATATGCTAGCTATAAATTTCCTATCAACCTTTTCGTCCTCGAATTTAATGAATTTGAAATCTTACTCGGTATGAACTGGTTATCGAGATACGAAGCTATATTGGAGTGTAGTAATCGGACAGTTTTAATCAAAACAAGTTTTGGAAATTTTATTGAAATCTCTTGTGAGGATCCAAGTCCAAGGAGAGATAGATTGATGTATGCTTTGGGAAATCTTGAACCCAATTTGCAGTCTATACATGTTGTTCGGGATTTTTCCGACGTATTTGAAGAAGTGAAATCTTTACCTCCTCATCGAGAAATAGAATTCCGAATTGATCTTGTACCTAATACTCGTCCTGTTGTTCACGCAAGTCGCAGGATGGCACCCAGGGAAAAGATTGAATTGGTTCATCAAACTGATGAGCTACGAGCAAAAGGATTAATTCGACCCAGTGTTTCTAAATGGGGTTCAGCCGTCGTATTTGTTGCTAAATCACACGGATCTTTGAGATTGTGTGTAGATTACCGCGATCTAAATAAACAAACTCTCAAGAATAAATTCCCTCTACCAAGAATTGATGATCTATTCGACCAACTTCATGGCGCTTGTTTCTTTTCAAAGATGGATCTAGCTCAAGGATTCCATCAATTACGAATCGCCGAAGATTGTGTACATTTGACCGCTTTCAAAGGTCCGGATATGTTCTATGAATGGTTAGTTATGCCTTTCGGGCTAACCAATGCTCCAGCATACTTCGTAGATCTTATGACTCGTGTGTTTCGGGAAGTTCTGAATAAATTTGTGCTTGTATTCATTGATGATATTTTGATCTATTCTAAGACTAAAGAAGAGCATGCCGAGCATCTTAAAATCGTATTGGAAATATTGAGGAGAAATGTTCTATTTGCAAAATTTTCCAAATGCCACTTCTGGGTCAATGAAATCAAATTCCTTGGCCATATTGTTAATGAAGAAGGAATTTCGGTAGATCCTAGCAAAATTTCCGCTATTCTTGATTGGAAACAACCCACTACTCCAAGAGAAGTTCGAAGCTTTTTGGGTTTAGCAGGCTATTACCGGAAATTCATTCAAGATATTTCTAAGTTGGCTAGTCCGCTGACTAAGTTAACAATGAAAAATGCAAAGTTCATTTGGACTCCAGAATGTAAAGAAGTTTTTCAAGAGTTGAAAAAGAGATTGACCACTGCTCCTGTTCTCACTATTGTTAATGGGAACCAAGGCTTATCTGTCTATACTGATGCATGTGGTGAAGGGGTAGGTGCAGTATTAATGCAAAATGGAAAGGTGGTTGCCTACGCGAGTAGACAATTACGTCCGCATGAGAAAAACTACCCGACGCATGATTTGGAACTTTTGGCTGTTGTTTTCGCTTTGAAAATATGGCGACACTATCTTCTGGGTAAGAATCTTTTCAGCTTTCTTAACAATTTATGAACTAGGTTAACCAAAGAAATATATCTAATAAACTCTCTTTGTTTTAGGTGAAAAATTCGAATTATTCACCGACCATAAATCTTTGAAATATCTTTTCACCCAGAAGGATCTGAATCTGCGACAACAACGTTGGTTGGAATTTCGGGCATCATATGACCTAGATATCCA
Organism: Allium cepa; assembly: GCA_030765085.1. Taxonomy (NCBI): domain Eukaryota; kingdom Viridiplantae; phylum Streptophyta; class Magnoliopsida; order Asparagales; family Amaryllidaceae; genus Allium; species Allium cepa. Next base: position 245,001,396 of record CM060944.1, read on the forward strand.
ATATACTCCGGGAAAAGCCAATGTGGTTGCGGATGCTTTAAGTTGGAGACATGCTGTTCTTGCATATCTTGTTATCACTCCTACTCTCTTTGAGAAGATCGCAAGACAGCAATATGAAGATGAGTTTCTTCGGAGAATTTATAAAAGAATTTGCCAAGGAGAAGACACTAGTTTTGAGATGGATAATAGAGGAGTAATAAGATTAAAAGGCAGGATTTGTCTTCCAGACATTCCAGAGCTGAAACGTGAAGTATTGAACGAATGCCACAAGTCAAAATTCAACATCCATACAGGAGTCAACAAAATGTATCGAGATGTTAAAAGAACATTCTGGTGGAAAACAATGAAGAGAGACATATCTATTTATGTGAGTCGCTGTGCTACTTGTCAGCAAATCAAGAGCGACCAAAAGAAAGTGGCCGGTTTACTTCAACCTTTAGAAGTACCGAAATGGAAGTGGGATCAGGTATTGATGGATTTCATCGACGGATTGCCACGAACCAAGAAAGGCAATGAAGCGATTTGGGTTATTGTGGATCGTCTAACCAAAAATGCTCATTTCATTCCAGTTAAAACCACTCGGACCGCGGCAAGCTTGGCAGGTATATATATAAAGGAAATTGTTCGCCTCCATGGTATTCCCAGTAGTATAGTGACTGATCGTGATCCGATCTTCACTAGTAGATTTTGGGAAGCATTTCAGGACGCATTGGGAATGAAATTAAATTTCAGCACTTCTTATCACCCACAATCTGATGGGCAGACTGAAAGGGTCAATCGAATTTTAGAAGACGTACTGCGTGCTTGTGTTCATGATTTTGGTGGTTCTTGGGAGGACCATTTGCATCTGGTTGAATTCTCATATAACAACCGTTATCAGGCTAGTATTGAAATGGCTCCTTTTGAAGCTTTATATGGTCGCCCGTGTCGATCACCTACATGCTGGATCGAATCAGGTGATAAACTTGTTCTTGGACCGGATATGATAAAAGAAGCCACTGAGAAGGTAGACTTTATTAGAAAGAAGTTATTAACTGCCCAAAGCCGTCAGAAGAGCTATTATGACCGACGAAGGAGAAATTTGGAATTTCAAGTTGGAGATTCTGTATTCCTGAAAGTATCTCCGATGCGGGGTGTATTGAGATTCGGGAAAACTGGAAAGTTGGCACCGCGTTATATTGGTCCTTTTCCTATTCTGGAAAGGATTGGTTCTCTAGCATATAGAGTGCAGTTACCCAGCTGGTTGTTTGGCGTACATGATGTGTTCCATATTTCTAACCTTCGGAAATATGTGCACGATCCAGATGATATAATTGAAGAAGCTGCTCAGCAGGATCTTGAAATCACTCCCAACTTGGCAGTTAGAAGGGAACCGATAAAAATTGTTGATCATGATGAGAAGCGATTGAGGAACAAAATTGTGAAATTGGTCAAAGTTAAATGGAGTGGCGATCCAAAGGACTGTACTTGGGAGACCGAAGATAATATGAAGAAATCATATCCTAAATGTAGAATTGACATCTCGACTTAAAACTGTAAGTCATTTCCTTATTTATAAATTCGTCTATTCTTTGTTTTCGTTTCTCTCTCTTTCAATTTCGAGGACGAAATTTTCTTAAGGAGGGGATATTGTAACATCCCAAAAATTATGAATTTAAATTTTAGTAATGTATTTGAACTTTTTGAAATTTAAATTGAAAAGTTATAAAGAAATAAATATGAACAAATTTTAGTGTTTTTAGTTAAAACTTTTAATAGAATTAAAACAAATATTGTAATAAAATCACATAGTTATTTAATGTTAATAACTAAAACAACTTTTCCTTTTAATAAAGTAAAATAATAAATTGTGGTAGATGAGCTTTTAATAGAAATAAAATTGTTAAAATAAGTTACGATAAATTTATAAAAATTTAAATCACATAATTATAATCTAACAAGTAAACAAATAAAAAAATAAACAAGTAAACATATAAACAAATAAACTAAGATAACAAATTTTTATGAAGAAATATAAAACTGTAAAAGAAAACATACACTTTCATAAACCAATATGAAGACATAAGAAAAAACAAAATTTTTAAACAAAACAACACATACATATGAAATAAGAAACAAAAAGTAACATGCATCATTTAATGCTTGTATTAAATGCTATTTACTCTTTGCCAATGTACAAAAGCATTTCAGCCGAAATTTAGTTTGTTAGTCAACAAACAATGATATAAAAATGTACTTATAATCAAAATTGAACAAGAACATGCTGCAACATTGAAAAGGGGAAACCTGAACATTCCATTTACATACTTTCATTAAATGCCATCACCTTTAGCAAAGAAACATACCTTCATTTAATGTTATCACTGCATAGCAAATCTAAAAGCATGGTTTAGTTTTTTTTATATATACTTCAACTTGTACTTGCTTTGGTAGACTCATCCTATTCTTTCACCTGCACACCACCTTTCACCTATATGTATACATACACAAAGCCTCACGTTCATTTGTTAAAAAGAAAAAGAAAAAAAAACAACACGAGTATCATTCAAAAATTTTTAGCAAAGATCAGAAAAGAAATTAAAAAGAAATAAAAGCAAACATCACCTTATTCAACAAACTGGAGCAAGTTTATTCAGCTAATCAAAGCAGGGTTCAAGAGTAGATTCAGGAAGAAAGAAAAAAAAACTGCTGCAAGTTTTCAATACAAAAATATTCTCTGTTTCAAATATTGCCGTGTGACTAAACATCAACTTTAAAACTTTATGTTAACAGTAATATAGTTTATTGATTTTACATAGTAGTGTTTGTGTTTTATTTTGAAATACATTCTGCATATATAGGTAGCTCTGCATTTTATCTTCTCTGTATTGATCACAGAACTTGATCATTTATTCAAAAATTTAATTTATTTACATTGGAACATTGTTAAGTAATAAAAGTCTTCAATCAAACAAGAAGTTAAATCTGTAATCAAGTCTTTAAAACTGTTTCAACATGATTTGAAGAAATATACCACTGCTATTTTGATTTACAGGCAATCAAGGGAAATTGTGATGAACTCAAGTATTATAAAAAGCTAATCCAAGTTAATAGCTTAAATTTTTACTATAAATCATGATTTTTACAACAGAAATAAAGATTTTTAGTTGGTTATTTTAAAGGGTAATCTGTAAGTGAATAAAATTTAACTTTTATGAATTTCTAACAATCGATTCAATTATAAATGCTAAAATTTGGTTTGTAGCAAGTATGAACATCAGAGATTTCACGAAAATTGTCAAAGAATTTTTCTATGGCGTGAGATTTGGATTTGAGGTCGCATTAGGGTTTTAATACCCTTTTTTATGAGTTCTGTAGAAATTTCGATTGCACCCTCTTGAGTTGATCGAGCTTCACGAGGACTTGGGGAATGGTGGCTCGGAGTATGAACGTGGTAAGACCGCAGTCACGGATTTTCTGGTGGACTGAGGAGCGTTGGCGAAGGGGCTTTTGTGTGGTGACGTTGAGTTACGGTTTGTCAACACGGTGAAATTTCGATGCCGTGTTCTTTGGGTCAAATCGATGAGGGATTTCGAGTGTATGGGGTGTTAGTGACTTGCTGGAGTCATTGGTGATCGCTAGGGAGGCGTCGCTCCCATGTACATGTGTACGACTTGGCCTCTGTGTCAGTAAAGGGGGTGTGGACTGAGTACTCGGTGATGTTATCGAGCAGAAGGGGGTCAAACTCGGGGTCGAACTCGAGTGCGTGGTGGAGGCTTATTTCCAGTTTTGATTATAAGCGTTAATAAAAAAAAAGAAAAAAGAAACTGGAAGGAGATAAGAAACTGGGATGAGGAAAGAAATGGGAAGTCTCGGGGAGAAGACGTGATGGAACCAGGGTGGACGCGAGTGAAACACTGCTTTTACTCGGGTTGTTTTATATGGGCTAAGCCCATTCAAATCTTTAAGTCAACAATGTTAATAAAAAATTTGTGTTTTGCAATATAAACAGTTTAGATTTTGTTAAGTTAAATTTTTAACAAATGCTTTAGAATTTGTTAATTCTTTAATTAAGTAAAGAAAGTTTAAAATCAAAATTTATTTAACCCTTTAATTAAATGATTAAATTTTAAAAGAAGAATTTTAAATTAATTTACATAAAAATTCCAATGTAACAATAAATTAATTTTTTAAAGTATAAAACAGATTTTCAAATGGAAATTAAGGTAAACGATTTTTATCAATAGTTTTGAAAAGGAATTTAGAATAATTTAAAGATGGTGATTAAAATTGATTTAATAAACAATTAAGTACTCAAATAAATTTATAATTAAGAATTTATTGATTTGATAAAGCAAGTTAATTAATTTAATTGGCAGTTAATTAAAATAACTAATTAAGGAAAAATCAATGTATCAAGATGATTAAGATTAATTTATTTATCATTAAGAATAATAAATCATTGATTGAATAATCAATAAAATAATTATTTGGTTAGTTTATCTCAATCGTTTTGATTAGTAAATAATTAACTATTGTTGTTAACTTATATCGATATCTCTGTTCTGTTTGTAATTCTGTATGATGTAATTGCCATGTTATTGCACTGTGATTATGATTTGTTCTGTATTGATGTGAAAACCCTGTTGTCCGTAAAACGGCATTTAAACTTCGATGCGACAGGGAATCGGATTTCAGTTGGTTATCCGAAACCCACATCGAACCTGTGAATATTTGTGAATGACGTCCCCATGTTTTAAAATTTGACACTCACTATTCGAATTAGCCGGGAAAGGACCTTTGTGTCATATAACCCATTTCGAATATGTGATTCGATGTTATGAATAGCAATTGAAGACCGGTGTTGAAGACCGGGTATTTGCGAGAGCGATAGGATGACCTATCGATTGACTCTGCACCAAGTTGCTCCGGTATAGAGTTCTCCATATGTGATGGGAAATCCGATCAGGATTGTGGATATCCGGATTGCAAGGACTTCTTTGGAAGTGCCTTCGGTTCTGTTCGAGCCCGGAACAGACTTGTATGGATTGTATGTCTGACATTACGAATTGAGATATAAAGCTGATTTCTTTCAAATATATTTCTGTTGGTGGCGGAGAATTTATTCTCTTAGCTTAACACCCTTCTCTGAGACGTACGAGCTCAGAGGTTATATAGTTGTAGGTTATCAGCAATATATTCCCAATTTGGTAATGTGACATGCTGAGTGTTGCTGTGAAATGATCATTGTGTTGATCATTTGTGATAGGATCATTCGTTTGATCGTCTATCTTGGTGATCATTTCTATGATCATTTGTTGACCCAAAGCACAGCTTTTGTATAAAGCGTGGCTTTGTGGACGAGACTTCGTCGGACCTCACACCCCGAAATGGTCGAAACAGGAAAGATGCGGCAAGGTTATTGGGGGTAGCACCCCTTAGGGTATGTGCATTTCCTTTTGGATAGAAATGGTATCATGGTATGGAGCCCAGATACTTAACTTATGTTGATATCGCAGATATATATATATGATTTTGTGATTTGTTGCTGGGGCCCCGGTTAAAGGTTGGTTACGACCGGGAGATGGCATACTCGTGTCAGTAGTTACCCAGTTAGGGGTAACCCGGCCTTGTGTTGGCAGAGATCCGGTTTGGTTCTCGGGGACGTCCTTCCAGAGGCGTTCTCATGTGGAAATGGGAAGTTCCTTGGCCTGACCATTTGTTGGAAATCCAAAGAAACAATACGAAACCCTGTACGATTTTAGTTGTAGAACCTGTCATGCAGCGTGGCGGTAACCTGCCACAAAACATGGTAGCTATAGTAGGCATAGTTCGGAATGTCTATGCTGGTTAAGATTAATATTCTATTTTCGAAATGATTTACTTCACTATGCACTAGTAATAATATCAAAGAATTCTTTTCTCGTACCAAGCATATTTAACTATCATAAGAAGAAATCTCCTCCAATTCTGCGTTTGCATTGTGTGTGTGGCGGGAGGTCTTATGGTGGCTCCATTTTTAAAAGCATTCCGAAAATTCTTTTATAAATCTTGTTTTTATTTAAATGCAACTGTTTTTTTTGTTTACTCACACCAGTCCCATGACTGATCCGGAGTTTATTGTTTTCTTTCCTAAACTCTGGGTGCCCATTATTTCCACACGGGCAGCCTAGTAGCAGGTTTCTGTATTTTGGAGTAGCAGTATTTTGGAGCTCTTATCTGGGAGATATCTTAGGAGCTTTTGGAGATTTCAGGTGTTAGCTTTTGGGAGTTCGTTATCGTCTCTCTCATTTGATGACTTTTGGATATATGTTCACTGTTGTATTGTCATGATGTTGTATTTGGAGTTGTGGTATATGTATTATGTACTCTGTTGCAGTATGGATATTATGTTGATGTTGTAACAGTGATGTTATTTATGATATTGATTCTGTTCCGCTGTTTTATATTCATCTAATTGTTGTTATAAGCTCCGGCGATGCAAATTTGGTGTTGTTTATCGAACATCGAGTTTGGGTCGTCACAAATTCCGGTGCTAACAATACTGTTTATTTAAAAGGGAGTTAGAATTTGTATTAAGAGCTAGGGTTAGAATTATAGTTATAGTTAGTTATTTTTTATTGATACCAACGAGGGAGAAATGTATAAAATAATAGGCATAGATTAAGGGGGAGTTTTATATGCATAGATTAAGAGGAAGTTATATTATATTTTATATTCAAAGTTGTCATCATCAATAAGGGGGAGATTTTTAGTACCTAAAGATTTGATTTTGATGACAATAACTTTAGGAAATCATATAAAATATAAATACTAATGTTTTATCAAGGTCTATAATATATAGTGCAGGATATTAGTCATATGTTGATATAAGAATACTGTATAGTACCAAGTAAAGATTGAAGAGTTAAAGATGTTGATATAAAGAATCAAGAATTAAGGCTCATGAGTATTCAAGAGTTCAAGATTCCAAGATATTCCAAATAAATTATAAAGTTTAGAGTACTTGCTAAAATTCTGATAGCACTTGTCTCTCTCTCATCTCTCTCGCTCCCTCTCTATTTTTAAATCTTCTTTTCAAAACAATTTCAAATAGTTTTCAATTTCATATACTTATAATTTTATTTTTTAATATTTTACAAGGTTACTGTTTTTATTAAATTTTGATTTGTATTAGTTTATTTTTCAAAATTCTTATCATATAGTTTTACTTAAGTTTATTATGATTATAATATATATATAATATTTAAACATATTTACTAAGCATAAAATTATTTCACAAAGCAATACATTTTCAAAATAGTATTTTAAAATATTTTTCAAAATTATAAAGGGTATGTCGGCATACTCTAACCCTATATGTCGACATACTAACCTTGAGTTTCAAAAATCAAATTTAAAAAAAAGTGTTTATTCGTCGTATCTCTTCACGAATGGACATGATCGTTATTACTCTTTAATACCCATCTTCCCAATGAATTTTTCAATCACTTTTCATGATTATTTTCTCCTTCTCTTTCATTTTTTAAACAAAAATATAACTATACTCCCAACCATAATCAAACTCAATCACCATTATTTGATTCTTTATCATTTGCTCTCTGATTTCTATCATCTCTCTTATTCCAATCAAGATGTAAGTGCTATTCGAGGATTATAAGATCATTTATAATCAAGATTGAAGTTTTGAGTTTGTAAATCTCTATCAAATTTAACCAATATACTTGTGGTGTGATTGTAGCCCGTGATATCAATTGGGTATGCTTAGTAGCCTGTAAATCTAGTGAGCGTGCTTGTAACTCGAAAATCAAGTGGCTCAACCAAGAGGCCTGGATTCAGGAGGGTGTGTCTCGTAGTCTTGAAATCGAGATTGTATTTGCATTTACTAGTTGAAAAGAAATACATACAAGGAATTGTATGGGAATGGACGGGGTAACTCCGAATCAATATAAAATCATGGTGTGTTCTTTCCTTTTACTCTTACTGCATTTATTGTCTATCCGGGTTTTGATTCTATAATTGTTTCTGTGATTGTTGATCTCAATGTTCTAAATATAATTCCAAAAGATTTTAAAAAGATTCATATAAATTAGAAAACACTATTCATCTCCCCTCTATTGCTAGCTAGCTTAAGATTCCTATTCCACAATCTTGCATTCTGCTTTAGCTCGTGCTCTTCATGCTGCTGCAACTTTTAACCGATACAATAAGGTTTTGAAATGACTTCATGGATTGGAGCGGTGATCTTCACTAAAGATGGCTACAGCTAGTACCATTTTGTTGGAATTAGAGAAATAGAACCTGGTTTCGTAGATGATGGAAATCGACAAACTAGAGACAATTGTTGAGATTGTCCATATCTTTATTGCAGAATATCTTCATTAGTTATATTTTTTCGTTTTACTTTTTAATTTTGAATTTGTAGTAGGAGTTTGAATTTGTATTTAAAATTATATTTAAATTTGAATTTATATTCTTGTTCATTAAATATTATCAATCAATAATTAAAATAATTAATTTAAAATAACTAATAATTATTGAAAAGAAAAGATAATATACATTACATAATACTTCACATCCAACCTTTATTCAAATTTTTGTCGCAAACGTTGAAAACTCTAACTCTAATCCAATTTGTTCATGAACGCACTAAAAATGTAATTGTAGATAGTAGCGATGTTCTAAGGTTAACTAGAGTGGGAAGAATAACAAGCGATAATTACGAATTATGATTAGGGGAGAATAGCAAGTGTTTTTCCAGATAAATAGCAACAACCCCTATTAACAAATGTAATGTGAGATAAGAGCATTTCCAATCCTAGACAATGTTATTTCATGAGATATTTGTATAGCACAAGTAGTTAAACAATGTTAAGTTAATGTGGTTGTAAATTACAATAAAGTAAATTAATTTTCTGACACTATAAGGAGAAATGCATTTTCCGACGGCCAGAATCCGTCGGCGGCCGTCGGAAGCCGTCGGAAAAGACTGCGTCGGGGAGCAATATTTCCGACGGCTTCCGACGGATGCTGCCGAGCACGTTTCCGACAGCTCTCGACGATTTCCGTCGATTTCCGACGGCTTCCGACGGGCGTCGAAAGTCGTCGGAAATATGTACAGGCCGCCGGAAAATGTCGGAAGTCGTCGAAAGTTTTGACCTGTAAGCCGTCGGAACCCGTCGGAAATCTGTTGTTTTTTTATATGTGCTGCAAATAGAGCCTTCCAACTACATTTCTCTTCCAAACACTACGATATGAATACTGCACAATCCAATAAACAATAATCCAACCAAATATCCAAACCTAAACTACAAAATATTCAATAAACACACAAATGGATAAAATTAGAATAAAAATAAAATACAAAATATACATACCATTCCAACATTAACAATAATCCTAACAATAACTGTTCTACCATGTTGTTAATACACAAATTCATCAACATTCTCATACATATCCTCATACAACTACAGAACCAAGTGTATCATATATAATTATACAAATCAACAATTAATCGCACCATCTATCAAATCATTCTAAACTAAAACAAAACATACCTGCACGAACGAATAAGCAAGCAATGAATCAATCTCCTTCAGATCCAGAGTCAGCCGAGGAAGGGAAGCGGCCACCAAACTGCTGCATGTACTCTAACAACTGTGCGGTCTGCAAGGCTTGTTGGCGGTTCTGCTCCTCCAATTGGGACACTCTAGTCCGCAATTCTTCTATACCTGCTAAATCGCTCTGAGGTCTACTCCACCGTCCCCTACTCTGACTACTGGACTGCAATAATTGAAAATTAAATAAAATCCAAGTTTATTGTTTTGAAAAGGTAAAAATATCATATTTTCAGTATTTTAAGAAAAAGTAAATTATTTACCGCTAAATTGCCAAATCCGTATCGTCGACCATGCTCTGCTGGACTCATAACAGACTCAAAAATAACGTCCTCCTCATCGGTCGTCAGCTGCTCTCTACCTGTATCAGCTAGGAGTTTCTGCCGCTGCTCCATAAACATCTCCTGCATTAACAAATTAATAATATCATATCTTATTTCATCATAATTTAACAATTAAAACAATTACTAATACTCAATAACATGAAATATGCTTACATGACTTTTGCTGGATTTATCATCCTGCCATGTGTACGAACAGACCCGTCTGGATTAACATGCTCGACAGCATGCGTACGGGTGAACACGTCCATATAGCTGACAGGACCATGTGTCTCGGCTTCCTGAAGTTGATTGTTACATACAATTATTATACGTTTAAAATCATATAGCATAAACTATTTACATTTATTATTCAGTAAATTTACCAACTCCTGTCGATACTGCTGAAACGACTTCGATCCTCGGCGATGAGTGACGGGATTCTTATTTCTATTTGTAGAGTTTCTATCCGACTCTGCCTGTACATTCAAAATTTGATACATTATTTTTCAATCACGTCAAATTAATAATCCAAAAAAAATTAGTATACTTGCCTTCGCCTCGTCCGTCTCCCAGTAGCTCAACCAAGCTTGCCACACGCTCTCTCCCATCCACCTGGTTTCTTACCAGATTTCTTAATCTCAGATATCGTGTCCCTATAGTTCTTGCGCATCTTCTTCATGCAGTATGCTCGTGCCAGCATCATATCGTCTGTCTGGATGTCTATCTCAACCTGTATTAAAAAAAAGATTACACTTTAAATGATAAACAATAGAAAAACGACAAAAACGAATTAAAAAACAAAAAAATTATACATACTAGGACATCCTGCCATATGCACTCTATGATGTGAGGAGGGATGGTATCCCACCTCGGCCAGCACGCACTCATCCTACTGCGATAAGATGCTCTAGAGACGTCCAGCACAACCTTAGAGGGAAGTAGGTCGAACCCCATGTTTTTAAGTACGATATAGATAAGTACGTACGCATATCATAGAAAAAATAAGATGCTGAATAAAATTTAATTCTTACCCATCTGCTATAGGGTCTAACGATACAACTGCACGCTGTGGCTCTTGTGATGGGCCACTGCCATCGCCTCCTGACGATCGGAAAGAGCTCCTACCTCTATATGACATAATGATAAACCTGTGACATATACACATCACTATATAAGAGAATAAAAACATGATAATGAAATATATTTCATATGAAAATGACATCAAAGGTATAAATTGCTTAATTAATGACTGAAATGGAAATAGAAATGGAAGTGTGTTATACCTGATTCATAATGGGTATACCTGATACATTGCATTTTTAATAAAAATTGCTAAATAAATGACAAATGGAAATAACATAAAACATGCAAACAATAGTACACGGATTTGGTTTCATAGTTACATCAATTTCATAATACATCAAGAATTCAACATAGTTACATCAATTGCAAAAAAACATATTCAGATTTGTATCAGTGAACATCGTCTTCTGATTCAGATTCGGTCTCGTTTTCGACGATATTTTCCTCTGAACTGTCAAACGCTTGTACCCAAACATTTGATTCATCGATCAAGGGACCAAATTCTGTGTGATCGTCTGTAATTATTATTTCGTTATTTTGCTCAAGATCTGCCTGATAAGCTTGTTCGTCCGGAATATTCTTCCCATCAAATGTGAATCTGTCCTTTGTTTTAAAAACCGCAGACCAATCTGCTTTATCTCTTTTTAGAAACGGATAAGGAGCGTAATAAACTTGCAATGCTTGTTTGGCTAGTACAAAAGGATCATACTTGTGATAGTGCGATGTATGCTTTATTTCGATAAGATTATAATCCTTGTGCAATTAATTCCAGAACCTGGAACATTGCTAAACCAATTGCATCTAAATAAAAACACCTCCTCCGCGGGTCGTGAGAAATATGTCAGTTGCAAAATTTGTGTCAGAACGCCATAAAAATCATTTAAATGATTTTCTCGATCGTCACTACCTTTAACAAATACACCAGTATTATTTGTTAATTTTTCTGCACCGTATTCTTTGGTGTTAAATTTATATCCATTGACGAAATATATTGGATATGTCTTGACCACTTTTTTTAGTCACATCGCAAGATGTTTCAACCCTTCATCAACAACACTATTTCTCGGCTCATAAACGTAATTTGAAAACCAACAGGAAAATTCTTTACTGAGATCTCCGTTCAGATGTTCACGTTCATAAACACTGTTTATATAAACAAATTATTACATTATGTTATACACGCGCATGCATTATAGAAAAGAATAAAACACAAATTATTATTTCAGATTACCTAACAAACGGTGCAACCTCGGCACAATTTAGAAGAATATAAGTGTGTGCTAAATGAAGATCTCTATCGTCTAGCCATATTTCTACACATTTTCTAGAAGGCCGACCATGTTGTCTAAAAATAGATAACATTGCTTGAGAGGACTCTTGTTCGTCGCCTTCGTCATTACGAGGAACACTTTGAAATGAAATATTCACATGGTCACTGAAATAGTGAGAGAAAAAGAACGAAGCTTCTTCTTCGATGTAAGATTTACATATCGAACCTTCAACCCGTGCTTTTTGCCTCACTTTTTTCTTCAGTGATTCATATATCTATGCAAAATTAATTTATATTAACTTCATGTTTCAAATGCAATTAAATTACGTTATAACATATTACATACCTCCCAAATGGATACATCCATCCATATTGGACAGGACCTCGAAGTCGTGCTTCAGATGGGAGATGAACAGCTAAATATTCCATCACATTAAAAAAACCGGGCGGAAATATTTTCTCTAATTTGCAAAGCAATATAGGAATGCCCACTTCAAGTTTACGTAAACGTTGCACTTTTAAAGTAGTCGAACAAAGCTCTTTGTAAAACATACTAAGCTCCGTTACTACTTTCCAAACTTTTAACGGCAGTAGTTCTTTGAACATTACGTGAAATAAATTTTCCATCATTATGTGACAGTCGTGACTTTTCATTCCGCTCAATCTACCATTTTTAAAGTCAACACATCTACGAAGATTTGATGATATCCCATCAGGAAATCTTAACCCTTCCACCCATTTTAACACACATTTAACTTGATTATTATCTAATTCGTAACAAGCTTTGGGTTTTTTACTGTCATTTGGTTTCATATGAAGCTCGGGACGTTTGCATAATTCTTCTATATCACGTCTTGATTTCAAATCATCCTTCGTCTTCCCTTTCACATTCAAAATTGTGTTAAAAACATTATCAAATACATTTTTCTCATTGCGCATCACATCTATGTTATGGCGAAGCAGAAGATGTTTTCAATACGGCAACTCCCAAAAAATAGTTTGGTTGCACCAGTTATGAACAACTGATTTGCCTTCAATTTCTGTTTGCTCACCAATTTCATATATCTTTGGATAGTCCTTAACAAGTTCATATATGTCTTCGCTTGACCATAACGTCGGTGGTTGTCTGCTTTCTACTCTATTAGCTAAAAAGTTTTTCTTGTCTCCTCTGAAGGGATGATTTACATGGAGAAAATATCGATGACAGTCAAACCATGAAATTTTCTTACCATGAGGTAAAGAAAACGCTCATGTTTCATCCATGCAATATGGACATGCTAGACGACCGGCAGTACTCCATCCCGAAAGCATTGCATAGGCAGGAAAATCACTTATAGTCCACAACAAAGAAGCAAACATACGAAAATTTTTCTTCTTGGACACATTGTATGTTTCTACTCCTTCGTTCCACGGTATTTTTAACTCCTCAATCAACGGTTGTAAATATACATTGATCCCTTGTGTCGGATCGTCGGGGCCAGGAACGACAACAATAAGAAACATATATTGCGTTTTCATGCACATCCATGGAGGTAAATTATACGGTGTGACAATAATGGGCCATGATGAATATTTAGAACCAAATTGAGAAAATAGAGAAAAACCGTCCGTACATAATCCTAATCTAACATTCGACTCTCCGCTGCAAAATTTGGATACGTTTATCGAAATGCTTCCATGCTTCTCCATCTGCCGGATGTGTCAACGTACCCACTTCCTCCGTTCTCACACTATGCAATCTCATATTAGACGCAGTTATAGAAGATGCATATAATCTTTGAAGTCTTGGAGTTACGGGTAAGTAGTGCATACGCTTGTACGGAACTTCCTTTCCCTTCTTTTTTCTTGATTTGTATCTCTCATGGTTACAAACTTTATGATTTCTAAGGTTTGCGTCTTCTTTCCAAAACAACATGCATCCTTTTAAACATGCATCTATTTTCTGATACGGTAAACCAAAAGCCGACATAAGTTTTTTAACTTCGTAGTGATTTTCACACATTAGATTATCGGGCGGCATATGTCCTTTTGCAGCTTGTACAACAGCCGTAAACCCAGCTTCAGTGGTGTTGTATTTTGACTTCATCGCAATGTATTCTGTGATTACTGATAGCTGAGTGCCGCTTTTACAACCATCCCAAATAGGTTTCTTAGCTGCATATAGTAAATCATAAAAAAATTTAGCTTCAATATTTGGTTCTTCAACATTTCCATCATCGTCGTCAACTTCAACCATAGGAAACATTGATCCTGCTGCATCTTCGACCATATTTTCTATACAGGTCGTTGAAACTATTTTGTTACCGACACTTTCAGACTCCACAGAAGTATTTGCTACAACTTCTCCATGCCGATCCCAAACATAATATTCGGGTGCGAAACCGTGTTGGCACAAATGAACTTTCACAATATCTGGTAACAAATACTTCAAATGTCTACACCTACTACACGGACAACGAATTTCTGGATCGTTTCCGTTATTACTTAAAGCGAATTCAATAAACACGTTTATACCATTATAAAAATCTTCTTTTATTGAGCCCCTGAGTCCTTTTCTTTGGTACATCCATCTCCTCCGATCAACAAAATAATCAATCATTTTTCCTATTTGACAAAATGAAAAGTTCAAAATTTAATATTTATTTTGAAGAATACAAATTCGAAAAAGATTATTTTAGTCGTATAATATTTTGAATTTAAAGAACAACTTCACAAATTTAAAAATATTTTCAAATACGGCACGTTTTATTTTTTAACGTAACGATTTAAAAATATATATAATTTTTTTCATTGGTCAGGCATCCTACTTCCCATTACAAACACGGTAAGCATTTACATTTCGTATATTACTTCGTCTCAAACGATTCAATAAAATTTCGGCAGCATTTTCCTTTTGTTCCTTGCATTGTACACAAATGCGTGTACGCAGGAAACAAAAAAGAAAAGTTAGGCCGAAATTTTATGAACCGTTTAAGAAGAAGTAGTATACAAAATGTAAGTTCTTACTGTGTTCATAACTTGCCCAATACAGGGACAAATCCGACAAATATTGTACCAGATGAATATAAATGGTCGTTTTTCGAAAAAAACGACTATTTATACAACGATCATGTACAACACTCGTCAGACGGGGCCAAAAACTCTCTAAGGGACATTTGTCAATTAACATGCGCGCATTTTACGAAAAAATACAGTTTTACTCACTGTTCACAGTTACAAAAATATATATTAATTTAACACATTTACTCGACGTATTACGCATCATCTTAAGGCTGGTTTAACATTTTTGTTATTTTTCAATACACACAATTATAATTTAGAGTAATGCATTTTTTTTGTTTCATAAGTAAATACGTGCACAGTATAATACTCCTAGTTCATTCAATCATTTTACCTTATTCCAAATAACGTATACAATCGTCGAATCAAGGCATACACAACAATTTACATATACATGAACAACCACAAATTATACGTGTTTTTCACAATTTCACGATAAAAGATGAAATATGTATGCCATGTAATGCTATAAACCGTTATTACGCTATTGGAAACAATTGCAATCACTAATTCGCCCTAATTTATCAATTTATGCAAATCTAGAATTAGGGTAAAAACTGAAATTTTCACAAAAATAAGAGATTATACATGAGCTTAAGAGCAAGAGACGTTGAATTAACAACGGGGAAGGAGAAAAAATCACGAAATCAGCGATTGGAGGTGGATAATGGGGATTTGGGGGTTTTTTTTTAGAAATGGAGAGGCTGGAAAATGAGGAAGAAAGGCTCGGCCAAGCTGCAGATATCGCGAATTTCCGACGGCTTCCGACGGCTGTCGACGGCCCGTAGGAAGCCGTCGCTCCCACCCGTCGCTATTTGGCATTTTTCTAGTAGTGTGAAATGCAAATATTTTTATGTATTAAAATTTGTTTAGATGTCAAAAAGTTAATGTTGGTTACCCCTTACATTGTTAATTACTATGTTTAAAAGTAGACAATTTAATTTCACAATGTCATCATGCTCCACATTATAGTTACTTTAGCATTGAAGACAAAAAATAAGTCCATTATGATATTTACGTGTTATTCATTTTATATTCAAAATACACATGGGCGGAGATGTCTAATTTTTCCTTTAGTTTGGTACTATAAAATGGTTCAGTGAGCTATGGATTCCTTTGTCTAGCATCGTCGTCTTCTTTTCCTTCACAATTCGCGCGCTTTTTCATTAGCTAACTTCCATTTCTTAAAATGTCCTGGAGAAACCTTTCCCGATTCCCCATCACTTCTCCTATAATCTACCAAAGCGAGTCAGGATCTGAACCTGAATATCCCGAACCCGCATACCAAGAAGTAGAAAAACTAGAACAAGAACAAGAAGAAGAAGAAGAAAAAGAAATTATTGCGAGTCCTGAAAGTAGAAATGAAGAAAGCGGTAAGAAGAAAGCGCCTTTGAATCTTAGCCTAAAAAAAGTTTGTAAGGTGGGTTCTTTGTAATTCTCCCGCCAGTTTTTAGGGTTTTCAGTTTAGTATTTTGCCCTTTTATGAATTTTCTTTTGTTCAACTGCTATGTAGCTTTGTAAAGAAAAAGGGCATCAAGCTGGGTATTTTGGTGCGACCTATATCGACTGCCCTAATAGACCTTGCTTTTTATGCAAAGTGTTGGTGTAAACCAAAATAAGAGTCGTGTCTGCTGATGTGAAAAGTCATGTCTATTCGAATGAAGAGTCATGTCCATTCGAATGAAAAGTCATATCTATTCAGTGAAGAGTCGTGTCCGTTCACTGAAAAGTCGTGTCTATTGAAATGAAGAGTCGTGTTTATTAAGTAAAAGTCATGTCTATTGAAGTGAAAGGGTGTCTGTTCAAAATAGTTATGTCCGTTTGTAAGGGTTGTAAACCACTATATATATGTGGTCATTTTGTTGTGTTGAAAGCAAGTTGTAGACAAGACAAAAAGCAAGTTATAAAAAAAAAATTGTCTATTCTCCTCTAAAATTATAATTCTCTCTCTTTTTCTACTTTAACAAATTGGTATCGGAGCTTGGTTGAAAAATGTCAAACAACCTTGTCTCCCTTGTTCCTCGATTCAATGGTGAAAAGTTTGATTATTGGAGCAATCTAATGAGGCTCTGTCTTGAATCTCAAGACTTGTGGACAGTTGTTGAAGAAGGTGTTGGTGCGCCGGAAGATGAAACGCAACTCACAGTTGCCCAAAGAGATCTTCTAAAAAGCAAAAAACAGAAAGATCGGAAGGCTCTCTTCCAAATCTACCAGACACTTGAAATTCAAGTTTATGAGAGAATTTCAAAAGTTGCAAATGCTCAGGAGGCTTGGAAAATATTGAATACAACGTATTCTGGCCAAGATCAAGTAAAAAAGGTTCGCCTGCAGTCACTACGAGCTGAATTCGAAAAGCTCGAAATGAAGGATAGTGAGAAAATCTCAGAGTATTTTACTCGTCTCACTTCCATCATAAATCAGATGGCTTCAAACGGAGAAGTCGTGGAGACTCAAAGAGCCGTTGAAAAAATTCTACGGAGCCTACCAATCAAGTTCGATCATATTGTGGTTGCAATTGAGGAATCAAATGATATTGCTTCACTTTCTCTTGAAGGATTGCAAGGAAGGCTGGAAGCTCATGAGGCTAGAATCTTGATGAGAAGTAAACAAACAAATTCTTCTCAAGATCAAGCCTTAAAATCTCAATTCACATCCATAAAAGTTCAAGGCCCATCCCATGGCAAAAGTAACAGCAGGAATAGTGGAAAATTTGAAGAATCAAAGGAGGAGAAACGATCATTTCAAAGTAACAAGGCGCGAGGCAAATACAAAGGCAAAAAACCATATTTTGAATGCAATTTCTGTCACAAGCCAGGTCATAAAGCAAATGATTGTTGGGAGAAACATCCTGAAAAGAAGCCAGTTGCTGGTTTTATGCATAATGAAGCAGAAAAATCTAAATCTTTGTTGATCGCTTCGGATGGAAATGTTGAAAACGTATGGTACTTGGATAGTGGTGCAAGTAGGCATATGACTGGAAATAAAAATCTATTTTCAAGTCTTGTGGAAGCTGATGATGGTCAGGTTACTATTGGAGATGCAAAATCATACAAAATTCAAGGTGTTGGCGAAATTTCTTTCAAAACCAAGGCTGGAAAAGTTGAAAAAATGTCGGAGGTTCTTTATGTACCAGGCATACGTAGCAATCTTCTTAGCGTCGGTCACTTGCTGAAGAAAGGATTTGATTTTCGATTCGTTGGAGATCAATGTAGCATGAAGAAGAACGACCAACAAGTGGCAAATATTGTGATGGGATCCAACAAATTATTTCCGATCAAACTTGACATCGTAAGCAGTACGTGCATGATTGCTACTTCTAATGATGAAGTTTCCAAGTTATGGCATGAGAGGTTTGGCCATTTAAACTTCCGGAGTTTGAAGGAAATGTCTACCAAAGAAATAGTCCGAGGGCTGCCTAAACTTGAAGTGATAAACGAAGCATGTGAGGAATGCCAATTGGGAAAACAACATCGTGAATCTTTCCCATCCAAATCGAAGTGGATTTCTCAATCACCTCTGGAGCTTGTTCACACCGACCTCTGTGGACCAATGCAAGTGCCATCGCTTGGAGGCAGCAGATATTTCTTGTTATTTGTTGACGATTACACAAGAAAAATTTGGGTTTATTGTGTCAAAGAAAAATCAGATGCCTTCTCTTGCTTCAAAGAGTTCAAATTTCAAGTTGAAAAACATTCCGGTCATCAAATAAAAAATCTAAGGAGTGACCGTGGAGGAGAATACATGTCCTCTCAGTTTGAAGAATTCTGCCAAAATCATGGAATCCGCCATGAGTTAACTGCTAGGTACTCACCTCAACAAAACGGAGTCGCAGAGCGCAAAAATCGAACAATAATGAATATGGTCAGATGCATGTTGAAGAATAAGAACTTGCCTGCATGTTTTTGGGCTGAAGCGGTCTCTTTTGCCGTTTACTTAATCAACCGATCACCAACGAAGAGCTTAAAGGATTCCACTCCAAATGAAGTCTGGTATGGCAAGAAACCAAATGTTGCTCATTTAAAAACTTTTGGTTGTCTTGCATATTCTCATATTCCTGATGCTTTAAGATCGAAGCTCGACGACAAATCTGAAAAAGGCATTTTCATTGGTTATAGCTAAAAGACTAAAGCATACAAGCTTTACAATCCGAAGACGAAGAAGATGATTATCAGCAGAGATGTTCGCTTTGATGAAAATGGGTGTTATAATTTTTCAGATTTTGCAGAATTACCTGGATGGCAAACTCTAAATCTTGAAGAGGAAACTTCTTTGGAACAAGATGTTGATGCTGATGTTGGTATTGAAGAACAACAGCTTAAAAATAATGGGGTTGAGCAGGAGCAAAATTCACCACCAACGGCGGAAAGAAGGACGCGATCCTTGAGAGAAATCTATGATACAACCGAAGAAGTTGACACTATGGATCATGTATATTTTGCATTTTTTGCGGGAGAAGATCCAATCACTTATGAAGAAGCATCAAAGGAAGAAAAATGGGTGAATGCAATGAAGGATGAAATCAAGTCTATTGAGAAAAATGGTACGTGGGAGCTTACCACATTGCCTTCACACAAATCAGCCATTGGTGTAAAATGGGTGTTCAAAACCAAAACAAATCTTGATGGCTCCATCAACAAGTACAAAGCACGTTTGGTTGCGAAGGGGTATAAGCAAAAGGAAGGGGAAGATTTCAATGAGGTATTCGCTCATGTCTCTCGACTTGATACAATTCGATTGTTGATTTCTCTTGCTGCCCAAAATGGCTGGAAGCTGCTGCATATGGATGTGAAATCATCTTTCTTGAATGGTTTTCTTCAAGATGAAATTTATCTTCAACAACCTCCTGGTTTTGTGAAGAGGGGCGAAGAGGAAAAGGTGTATAAGCTGCGGAAAGCTTTATACGGGCTGAAGCAATCCCTCCGTGCATGGTATGATCGTATCAACAATTTCTTCTTAAAGAATGGCTTTGAAAGGTGTTCTTTTGAACACACTCTTTACATGAAGAAGCATTCAAAAGGAGGTTTCATGATCGTGAGTTTATACGTGGATGATCTTATTTTTACTGGAGATAATATGGAGATGTTATCTGAATTCAAAAATTCAATGATGAAGGAGTTCGAGATGACGGATTTGGGAGAATTACATCATTTTCTAGGGATAGGTGTTCAGCAATCAAAATGTGGGATTTTTATCTCGCAAGAAAAATATGCTGCTTAAGTATTGGAGAAGTTCAATATGATGAATGCAAATCCAGTTTCAACTCCTTGTGTTGCAGGTTTGAAATTGTGCAAAAATGGTGAAGGAAAGTTTGTGGATCCAACTATTTTTCGAAGCCTAGTTGGAAATTTGATGTATCTCACTGCTACAAGACCCGACATCATGTACGCAGTAAGCTTGATTAGCAGATTCATGGAGAAACCTTTCTCAAACCATTGGGAAGCTGCAAAAAGAATTTTACGATACGTTAAAGGAACTATTGACTATGGCATTTTCTATGAAGCTCATGTGCCTGTGAAGCTTGTTGGATATACGGACAGCGATCTAGGTGGAAGTATCGATGATTCAAGGAGTACTTCAGGTTATGCATTTAACCTTGGAAGTGGAATTATTTCTTGGTGTTCAAAAAAACAACCAGTTGTGGCACTTTCTACCACCGAAGCGGAGTACATCGCAGCATCTCTAGCAGAATGTCAAACTTTGTGGCTAAGAGGAATTCTTGAAAATCTAAGCTTCAAGCAAAAAGATTCTACGATCATTTATTGCGACAATAGTTCTACTATCTCTGTCTCAAAGGATCCTATTTTGCATGGAAGAACAAAACATATTCGTCTACGTTTCCATTTCCTACGAGAACTCGTTCGTGAAGAAGAAGTGAGTCTTGAGTATTGTCGAAGTGAAGAACAAATTGCTGATATCTTCACAAAGCCGCTTGGAGGGACTACTTTCTCAAGAATTGTTGCTGCGTTAGGTGTTCGAAGGAATTTTGGTTTAGGGGAGGCGTTGTTGGTGTAAACCAAAATAAGAGTCGTGTCTGTTGATGTGAAAAGTCATGTCTATTCGAATGAAGAGTCATGTCTATTCGAATGAAAAGTCATATCTATTCAGTGAAGAGTCGTGTCTGTTCACTGAAAAGTCGTGTCTATTGAAATGAAGAGTCGTGTCTATTAAGTAAAAGTCATGTCTATTGAAGTGAAAGGGTGTCTGTTCAAAAAGGTTATGTCCGTTTGTAAAGGTTGTAAACCACTATATATATGTGGTCATTTTGTTGTGTTGAAAGCAAGTTGTAGACAAGACAAAAAGCAAGTTATAAAAAAAAAATTGTCTATTCTCCTCTAAAATTATAATTCTCTCTCTTTTTCTACTTTAACAAAAAGATCCTGGTGAGCACAGTTTCTTCTTCACCTCTCTTTTTTTTTAAAGGTTATATTTCCTAGTCATTGGCATATAGAAGCATTTTAATGGCACATAATGTTTGGATTGTGCGGCCAATTTTAGTCATATTTTATCATGTTACAGCCAAATTGGTTTATAATGTGTCCTAGTATGGGTGGCAATTTAACTACTGTTCAAAATTTTGTTGCGATAGATACTAATAAAATTTCCAAATTTATAGGTCATTTCACAGTGTGTTGCCCACGCAGATTGGCTACAGAACATGGTGTTATTCTTGCAGGAAAAAGGAACCATAGTACGTCAATGGATTTCGTATTTGGACGTCAATTAGGAATTAAAACTCAAAAGGTATCTGCATGTCCATTAATCTTTTTTCCTTAAGTTGATATCACATTTTTGATTGTTTTGCACTGCATGTTTTCCAACCTTAAGTTATTAGGCAAGCATTGACTTGATCTCACTACATTCTTGAATTTGAAAATTTACCGTACCCGTGAGCTGATTATTCTGCATATTTCCTACTTTCAAGATACTACCACAAGCTTCCACTTATGTTAATAATTAATTAAAAGACGGTAGCCACAATTTAAGTAGCAAAAAGAGGCACATGAACTTAAAAATAGCATCAACACTTTCAATTATGGATATTGATAAAAGCGAACTTACACTTCTCCTGAACATGTACACTAAATAAAATTTTCAATTTTGTTATGCTCATCGCTTAGTCTTGAAGTATATAAATGTAGTCCTTAGGACTTGGGACTTAGAACAGGTACCATCTGACCTTTAATTGTTGAAATTGTGTGCAAATTCACTGTAAACAAATACTGTGAAATAGCTGACAGGGGTATGATTCTATTGGGCCTTCTGACAGTGTTTGGGATCTAATCTCCAATCTAGCTATTGTTTGTGGAAACTTGGATGTTTTTTGTTTTTGTGTATCTTACCCTTGATTACTAGTTTAAAAAACTTATATATATTCAGGTCATAAATTCACAGAATCTAACATAAAATTGTAGATCTCTCATTTTGTTTGTGATCATATATAGAAATTATCCACTTTTAATACTTTATTAAAAGTATTGACATGTAATCATGCATCTTCTCATATTATGTAGTTGAAGCCCTCTTTCGTGATTCCAAATGGAGTGGTCAATGGAAGTATCGAACACCACAGTAGTCATACAGTTACCTTGGAATTTCATCCGTCTAAAGATACAGTTATAGTATCAGGAGATAGGGTACCCTTTTAATATTTATTTTCTCAAAAATTATGTCCTCAACGGGTATTATTGACTGTAACCGATGATTCAGGATGGAGAAGTGGGTATATGGAACTATGGTATAATTGATGGGAAGACCATCTATGACTCCATCCACACCTACGAAGTTAACCACATCAAGTAAGTCCTTAATTCACTGAAAAAAAATGTTCATCTCTAGTATATAAT
The DNA here is from genome assembly GCA_030765085.1 of Allium cepa. Classification (NCBI taxonomy): domain Eukaryota; kingdom Viridiplantae; phylum Streptophyta; class Magnoliopsida; order Asparagales; family Amaryllidaceae; genus Allium; species Allium cepa. Next base: position 245,024,575 of record CM060944.1, read on the forward strand.
TACTGAATTCATATGTGGTTTTGTTCAGGTTTAATGTGACTAATGATGGGACATTTTATACATCATCAACTGATGGCACTATTTGTTGCATTGACCTTGAGACAGGCTTACATAATACTCTTATTGACTGCAATACTGTAATCTATCCTTTTTGACGCAAAAGCCAGTGTTTGTTTCCGTACATTTATTAGATGGTGTGACTGTAATAACTCATTAATCTTATTGCTCAGGGTCCCTCAATGCTGCATGCTATGGATATACATGCAGAAAAAAACCTAGTGCTAGCAGCAGACGGCAATGGATACATACACTTGTAAGGAATTCTCTCCTTTTAACAGTTTAGTCTTTTATCTAAACTAAAGGACGCTAACTACTTCAGGTTCAAGTACTTTCTCAGGGTGCACCTTTTCCTCAACCTTTTAGTTCTTATTGCCTAATCTCCTGCTTAATTTATTAGCTAATTTGTAAACACCATTCTAGTCCAAATTTCTCTATACATGCAATTTCCTGATGTAAATTTCTCACATGCATATCCATTATTTCTTCACATAAAACTTATAAATGAACCAAATTTTTGTGAAGCTGCTCCGGAGTATGTTATGATTAGCTAAATTTTTTATAGCATCTGTAGTGTTGCTCAAATATAATAGAAGTGCTAGAAGGTTGCCCCAAAAGCGACGCGTCATTGAACCTTATATAAGCATGCAGAAAAAACAAACACACAGAATTTTGGAGCAATTCTCATCATATCATATTTTGAGCTACACTACTCAAATTTTACAAAATTTTGTAGACATTTAATTAATCTACATCATAAATATCATTTATACAAAAAAACAAGAAGGGGAAATTAGAAAAAAAAAGACAAAATTTGAAGAAAATTTTCTAACGTAAAGGACATTAAGTTTTATTTTTAGATTGAAGGACAAATGCTAGTTATAATTATCATTATATTCAACTTTTACACTACAAAAAATGCTAGTTTTAACCAGCATTACATTTAGTTATACACTATACAAAATGCTAGATATAACTAGCATTGTTCTTCAGTCTAAAAATAAAACATGTCATCCTTTAGTTTAATTTTTTTTAAAGTTTGTACTTGTGTGTATTTTCTTGAAACGGACATATGAAATTTTTAGCCTCTTCAAAATTAAAAGGAAGGTGTCACTGAACTTTTCTCCATCCCTCTATATATGTTTTTGTGTGTGTGTCTACATATATACATACATCATACATATATTAGTGCTTATTATATCTTGATAGATGCTACTTTAGCTGCTATAATTGTTAGAATTTTCAAACAAGTGAATGAGATATATCTCATATCGCCAAAAATAAGTCCATTTTCTTGTTTATATAGTGTACTCTCAATCCCTACATTGACCCTTAGGGTCAGATAATTTTGTGCGAGGGGGAGGACATATATGACCATGGACTAACACGAACGCCGCCGTCCGCTGGGTCGGGTGCAGGTGCAATAAAATTGGGCTGTGTCATATATTTTTGCTACATAAAAAAAGGGACTGTTTTTTAAACAAAAGTGTGTTTAAATAGATACGAATTTTCCAATGGTTGTGACCGTTGCAAATGAAAGGAAGTGCCTGTTGCGAACAATAATACTTTTTGACGTTGCAAATGAAGAAATGCTACTGTTCTCAACGGGCGTAGCCATTGGAAATTCGGCTATAAATAAGGAGAAACCTGATCACTTTCCTCACTCAATTTTAAAACCGAATTATCTCTTCTTTATCTTCATTTTTCTTATAATTATAACCAGTCATATCACATAGAGGATCATACACATCACGATCTCGAGCAGCTTACGCCTGTTGTATCTTGGAAGACTTTAAATAAAGTCTTAAGGAAATTGTTACGACAAGCCTCAGACGAAATTTCATTCTTCAACCGATTAGATTTCTAGTTGATTTATATATTTATATATATACATATATCGTTTTCGTTTCTACCTTGTACTATTTACTTAAATAGTATAATGTTTGATTTATTGCTATAGTTATTATTACTATAATTGTTAGTTTGTTGTAATTAATTACAACATATACTTATTGTTAAAAATAACTAATACATAATTGCAAAGTAGTGAAAATCTGATTTGTAAACTTGTGAGACGAGTTTATTATTGATTAGTCTCTGTTTTGGTATATTAGACGTATAACATCTTAAGACTTTCCTGTTTTCACTAAAACAGAGATGGAAACATTTGAACTATCAACAAAGGCTACTACTCACAACAGGTCTGATCCGTTCAAAGGAGATGGTGATGACTTCATAACATGGCAAAATCAAATGCTGTTTTATCTCATCACGCCAGGGCTGCAGAAGTGCATCGAGGAGGATGAACCAAAGCCTAAAGACGGACAAACTAGAGAAAAAGATGCAGCTTTTTTCTCAAAATTGACTCATGAAAGCATTTAGACTTCCTGTGCCGAAACTACATTCTAATTTGTCTGGATCAAGTACCATATAAAGCATATTAGCCACACCAGACATCAAAATCCTTATGGACTGCACTTGCACATAAATATAAACCGCAGAATGTCAATTTGAAGAAGTTCATCATAGACAAGTTTATGGAATACAAAATGGTTGACTCCAAATCCGTAACTAATCAAGTGCAAGAACTCCAACTCATAATTCATGAACTTGAAACAGAATGACATAAAGTTGGAGAATTCTTCCTTGTTGAAGCGATAACAGGAAAATTACCACCATCCTGGAAAGACTACCGCAATTATCTGAAACATAAGAAAAAGAAGATTTCCTTAGAAGATCTTATTGTCAGACTAAAAATTGAGGCTGAAAATCGCGGAGTGACAAAACAAAGCGAAGAGACATTTGTGGCAGAAGAGTCAAAGAACAAAGGGCATTTCAAGAAAAAAACAAACCCAAAGACAACCAACGAACCAAGAAGTTTAATGGTGAGTGTTGAGTTTGTGGAAAAGAAGGACACGCCGCTAGAGATTGCAGACATAAGAAGGAATGCAACTTAGAGGCAAATATGATGGATAACATGGAAGTAGACGAGTCTAATTTTTCAGCAGTTATATATGAATGCAATTCAGTTCAGAACCCTAACCAATGGTGGGTGGACACATGCGCTAATCGTCATGTTTGCTCTGACAAATCCATGTTTTCTACATACCAGAAACTCGATCAGGAAGAAGAACTCTATATGGGTAATTCTGCAGTTTCCATGATCGAAGGCAATGGCGCAGTAATCCTCAAATTTAGTTCTAGAAAAACTTTCAAGTTGACTGACATGCTCCACGCTCTAGACATACGCAAGAATCTCATCTCTGGTCTAGTGCTATCAAAGAAATGATTCAAAATGGTCTTCGAGTCAAACAAGATGGTTCTGTCCAAAGATGGAATGTATATAGAAAGAGGATATTTATGTGATGGCCTATTTAAGGCAAATGTAGCCGTTGTCGGTAATAAAACTATGTATTCTGATTATGCTATTAATAAAATTGAAGTTTCTTATTTGTTTGAGCATGAAATTTTACTATGGCATGATAGATTAGGACACATAAATTTTCGAAAAATGAAAAACCTATCAAACTTGGGATTAATTCCAAAATACCAAGTAGATAAAAACTAAAAATGTGAGACATGTGTAGAAGCAAAAATGGTCAAAAAAACCATTTCATAAAGTTGATAAAAGCACCGAACCACTAGGTTTGGTTCATACTGATTTATGTAATTTCAAATCATTACCTACAAGAGGTGGAAAAAAGTATTTTATTACCTTTATTGACGATTATACACGATATTGCTATGTATATCTTTTAAATAGCAAAGATGAAGCAATCACATCGTTTATGAAGTTCAAAGCTGAGATAGAAAATCAGTTAAATAAAAAGATCAAGATATTGAGATCTGATCGAGGTGAAGAACATGAATCACCATTTGAACAATTCTGTGCCGAAAATGGTATAATTCATCAAACAACAACACCATATTCACCACAACAAAATGGTATAGCCGAGAGAAAGAATAGAATATTAAAAGATATGATTAATGCAATGCTTTTAACTTCTGGCCTACCGACGAACTTGTGGGGAGAAACCTTAAATATGTCTAATCACATATTAAAAAAGGTTCCTCACAATAAACATGAACAATTCCATATGAATTATGGAAAAGACACATACTAAGTTTTAAATGCCTCAATGTGTGAGGGTGCTTGGCAAAGTTCCAGTTCCGCCTTCCAAGAAAGTCAAACTTGGACCAAAAACAATAGATTGTTACTATTTAGGGTCAGTCCAAAATAGCAGTGCCTACAAATTTTTTGTATTCAAGTCTGATATAATTGATATTCATGTAAATACAATCATGGAATCAAGAGATGCCTCATTCTTTGAAGATGTGTTTCCGCACAAAAGAAATGAAGGAAATAATGTCCCCAAAAGGACAAGAGAAGAATTGAGTAAATCACATGAAGATGAAACTCATCGTGAAACTGAGAAAGTTGAACCAAGAAGAAGCGTAAGGGCAAGAACTTCCAAGACATTTGGTAATTCGGAATTTTTAACATATATGTTAGAATACGAACCTCAAACGTACAAGGAAGCAATATCATCATCTGAATCCTTATGTTGGAAAGAAGTAATTCAAAGTGAAATTGATTCAATTCTGAGTAATAAAACATGGGAAATAGTTGATCTTCCACTAGGAATAAAACCAATTAGTTGTAAATGGATCTTCAAAAAGAAGATGACCAGATGGCTCCATCGACAAATACAAAGCAAGATTGATAGCCAAACGATATCATCAAAAAGAAGGTGTAGACTTCTTCGATACCTATTCACCGGTAACACGAATAACCTCTATAAGAATGTTAATAGCAATTGCATCCATCTATAATCTACAGATTCATCAAATGAATGTAAAGACAGCATTCTTAAATGGAAATCTCGATGAGAAGATTTACATGGAGCAACCCGAGGGTTTTATATCCAAAGGGAATGAAAACAAAGTATGTAGATTAGTCAAATCATTATATGGACTAAAACAAGCTTTAAAACAGTGACACGTAAAATTTGATAGTGTCATAATGAAAAATGGTTTTCGTATAAATGAATGTGATAAATGTGTTTTTTACTAACAAATTGGACAATCATACGTGATGATTTGTCTATACGCAGACGATATGCTAATCTTCGGTCCAAATACTAAGATAATAGAGACCACTAAGCAGATGTTAATTAACAATTTCGATATGAAAGACTTAGGAGTTGCAGATGTTATTTTGGAAATCAAAATAATAAGAACACCTAATGGAATTGAATTATCTCAGTCACATTATGTGGAATAAGTGATTGAAAATTTTCAAAATTTTAGAGTTAAAGGAGTACGAACGCCGTATAATCCATCAGAAGTACTGCATAAAAACACTAATGAGAGTGTAATGCAACTGAAATACCCTCGTGTAATAGGATGTCTCATGTATGTCATGAATTGCACAAGACCAGATATAACTTATGCAGTAAATCGATTAAGCAGGTATACAAGCAACTTAGGAAAGGAACACTGGAAAGCACTGATGAGAGTGCTTGGATATTTAAAAAATACCACAAACCATTCCTTACATTATGGAAAATACCCTGCCGTCTCAGAAGGATATGGTGATGCAAACTGTATTGCTGATTCAGAGGAATCAAAATCAACGAGTGGTTATGTATTTACTTTAGCAGGGGCAGCAGTGTTATGGAAATCTACTAAACAAACATGCATAGCTCGATCCGCTATGGAATCGGAGTTCATCGCTTTAGATAAAGCAGGCGAAGAAGCAGAATGACTTCGTCATTTTTAGAAGATATTCCGTTTTTTGTCTAAACCTTACCGGCCATATGCATATACTATGATAACCAAGCAACATTAAGCAAAGTGCAAAACTTTGTGTATAATGGAAAGTCACGGCACATTCGTCGACGCCATACACAGTTAGGCAGTTAGTCTCAAATGGAACTATTTCCATAGGTTATGTGCGAACAAATGATAACCTAGCGGATTCATTTACTAAAGGTTTATCAAGAGAGAAAATTAAGCGCGCATCGAGGGGAATGGGTTTAAAAGGCTAAACCAACAAAAGTTATCTTATACGGAAACCTATCCTAGCGATTGGAGATCTCACGGATTAAGATCAATAGACAAACCAGTTCTGAATAACTCAAGACGTAATGTATTTGTTTGGACTTAGTCCTACTTCATTCCTATGGTGTACAATATAAATGCATGCCTACGGAAGTATTAAAAGGATAAAACTATGTTTTTTAATGATGACCATATATTGAAAATAAAAAGTGGGGTATATGTAGGATACTCTTAATGGTTGTGATCACATATGTTAGTTTGAGCTGGGTCGGCCCTATGAGAATATTAAAGGCTTTTATTCTCTAAAATCACTCGCAGACCCAAAAATTATTCAGGACCAAAATGAACACAACCAAGAGATTGGATGTGAAGGAAAATAATGATTTGTAAAGCTTATTTTCTGATTATACAATAACTGTAACGACCCAGTATTTTGTACCATTCGAATTCGACAATAATAGAACATGTCGAGCTGGAATAGTTCAAAATAATAGATTGTAGAATAAATTTGGCAATACTCAGAATATACAATAAATAAATCACAGAATCACATACACAGATATCAGAATCTCGCAGCGGAAATTAAAAATTTAGTGGTTCATGAAGCCACTGATACATCTTTACAAAACAGAACTTACATTGTCTATAATCCTCAATACAAATTTTAACATACACAGATAGAGAGTCTTCAAAGTCTTGAATTCCAGAAAGGATAAAGGCTGAAACAACTTCCAATAGCACGAATGATCTATTGAGTGTCCTAGCTACGGAGAAGAAACTGAAGCTGCAACTCAGGCTGACCCGAGCGTATATTAAAACAAAACACTCGAGTCAGGACATACATACTTATATGATGTAAGCTAATTCAAGTATACTGTAATATATAGCAAGTAACTTAAAGGATGCTTGGGACCGCCCATCCTCTAAGGATCCGTTAAACTATTTACTATGTAGTATATTGCGCTATTATAATAGTGTCTATTTATAAAGTAAACATACTTATTTCTTAGCATTAAGGGGTTACCCATATAGCCCTTAACGCGTAATAGTCCCAGTAGTCCATCCAATATCATAGCTCCTCCTGATCGGGAAGCAACTAGAGGATACCACACGGGCTACGGGAGAAAACCAAACTCGTACAAGGCTCGATATGGTAGGTGACACGGCACAACTAGGCAATGCCAGGGTAGATATACCAATTGCTATCCGGACCGGTGGTAACGCGAAGCCGCAGCAACCGCCCACCTCGAACAACACTCCCAAATCAAGGGTGCACCCAAACAATCACAAGAGTAATAGAATGGTATACGAAGAAGTGCGTTCGATCAGAGGAGCTACCTCATTAATCCGAGAATCGCTCCTGTTTTAGCCACCTTAAGCCAACTCACGGGAGTCGGGTCCACGTATATACCTTTCAAGAAATCGTCCCCACCAACCTACTTCATTCTGGAATCTCCACCGCGTACACGGTTAGTCAAAGTGGTTTTCGGTATCGACAGAGAGTATGTCCATATCCGATCCCGGTCTCTTTGCCAACCCATCGTTATTATAACCCGTGGCCATTTAAAAGCAGTTTATACTTTGAAACCAGAATAAACATTTCCATTTCAAAACTATAAATATGATATCATTCTAAAACCCAAAACAATATGATATCGTTATATTCAAAATATAATTCTTTTCCAAAAACCGTACTACTTAAAATTTATAATATCTGGAAACCAAATATTTGAATTATATCTTCGAAACATAATATTTTGGAAATTTACTTTAAAACCATAACTCCCGAAACACAAATGGTTCGGATATTTGATGGTATATAGAATAAATGGGTTAACTTTATGGTTACTTTGTAAAGAAGAGAATTTACATAGCTTTACAAATAATCTCTCTATTTAAAGTTTAAACCATAAATTTAATATCATTTTATGTTCCTAAAACATTACAATTCCCATATATATATATTAAATTGGAGTATTTGCTATTCAAACTAAGTTTGGGTTTTATTCTTTCACAAATCAATGTTTTTATTATTTAGTCTTGAATATTCCCATAATTTCCATAAATAAAACTTTCAAATTTTTAGCCATTAAATTTTCCAAAATTTACTTAATACCAGAATATTCATCTTTAATTAAGGAAAAATCCAGTTATAAATATTATGTCTTAAGCTTTTCCAAAACTTAAGATAAATAAAATTTATCAAATTCCATAAATTTTAAAGCAACCAAATTCTAGATTCCGTAGCACTTAGGAAATGCTACCTAAGGTTGCGGGTAAAACTAGTCTAATTTCAAAAGACAGCATTTAAATGCTGTAATAGATTGTTTAACTTAATAAATATTTCCAAATATAACTTATTTATCTATTTATTTATTAATTGAAATCTTATTCTTTCAAAATTCAGGATTTCCAACATAAGTTATATTCCAAAGTTTTACTCAAATATTTATTTATTTATTACATTTAATATTTGTTCAAAAATCAAATAAAAGCTTTTTAAAGATATTAACCCAAATATTTAACTTCCAAAATAATTTTTTTAAATATTTCAGAAAATATTATAAGAACCACGGGCCTGTATATAGTTTTCTAGCCTAGGTCAAGTGATACGGATTTATATCATTTCAACCCGTAATTTATAAAACCCCGGGTTCTATCATTTCAAACCCGCAATCCCAAGTAAATTTACAGCATTTAACAAAACAAGTGAACAGTAATAATTATTTAGGCCTATCATTTCAGCCTATAACAATATATATATAACAGGGAACTTGCAGTGGGGATTTAAGCAGTAAATAAACAATAATATAATATAACTGCAGAATATCATACAACAGATAATAACTGATGAGGTGTCAATTTAAATGGGGTTCATCATTCTATATTACACTACGGACAGATAATAGTGAAATACAATTATACACATACACTTGCAATAATTTACGAAATATAAATACGTATGTCTGGTGAGAAATACTCACCTGAAAGCTGCAGAAAATTTGAATTTCAAAACGACAATTTCACCGGAAAAAGAACGACAGAGAGTAACGATCAAAATTCTTCGGATGTCGCCTAGATTCAAATCTATAACAGGATTCAAAATATTGAATACGCGACTTTAGAATTTACGGTCAAGGAAAAATTAAAATAGGAAGAGAATTGGTTTGATTTGCTCGACCACTCCACCGTGTAAATAGACCAAAATATACCCCAAACGTGAACCGTGCTAACACAAAAATTTCGACAAAATTTCCTAAAACAAAAACGGCAAAATGTTGAATACGCATACACGTGCACACTTCTTTTGCTTTATGGCCGTGATATATACATTTTACACGTGCACACTTGCATTCCTATGTATTATGAAAATGTTGTTGCTTAAATTTTCCTCAAACTTAGAGTCACTTTTTCAAATCCAGCTACTATCTTACATTTTAAACTTAATTTGCATCATTGCTTTATGACTTCATCCATCTTCAATCTAAACTTTCCAGGCTTAAAATCGGTAACAGTCAGAAACCTCAAACCCACCTAACTTCGAGAAAACATGTACTTGCTTCGAGCCAAACAAGTATTTCTTCGAGTAAAATGTGTAAAATCTTCGAGTCCATATGCAAAGCTTTGTGACAAATTTACGCAACATCCTCTGCAAAATATTTAAGAACAACTTCTACTTAAGCAACACACTGAAGCTTCACACAACAGCTACCTGCCTACCTTTAACACTAACATCCAGCAACTCAAACTCATGCAGATTGAATCCTCCTCTCCTTGAATCAACACAGAACAAACAAACGACAAGTGTATCCTTTGCGCATTTGAACATGCTTGATATCACTATGCACAAACGTGCACATCACACTGCACAGGATCAGTTTTTGTACAGACAACTCTTCACCCACCCTACTCAAAGCATTTAGGCTAGATCTTTGTATTACTGAACTTTTTCATACCCAAGTCTGAACTATTTTAAACTTATGTATGTATTCTCCTATCAAAGCATGCCCAACTTCTATGCAACAAATCTTCACGCAACAAAATGCTCAAAACATCACTGAAGCTTCACACCTATCAACAACTTTCCTATGGACTTATGCACGCACAGACTCCACAACTAAATGTATGTACCCATTCACAACTGTGGCATGCCAACTTCCTCAACATCAACGTATACCCCCAGGCTTTTCAAACTGTACAGACACACCTCATCCTATCTTCAACTATTACTAGCATCCCCAAACTCCAGCCTTTTACTAAACACTCAGGTTAGATGAATTCACTCACAAGGCTTGGTCATCATATCCAAAGCAAGTTTTTTACTGATCCATTCGTGCACCGTGTGATACACAGATATGCACAGCCTATGAATTTTATAAATGCAGACTACCACTCAACTACGTTTTTCTTAATTCACTCATATATGCCTCTATGCTCTTTTCTTCTTCTATCCTCTTTTGCAATAACTTACCCAAACTAGAACCCAAACCTGGTCTAAGTTTACAAATACAGTTTGTCTGAAAGGAGAAAAATGAGCAAATTCCTTATTATACCCCTAGTCGAACCCATGATTTTGAAATCAAAAGAAAACTCAGGTTAATGAGATGTTTTGATAGAACTTGGTTTTACATATGTAAATTTTTTTTTCAAAGTAACCTCTCAGTTCTATAAAGTTAGTACCTCTGACTTAATTATGTATACTAAAAAAAGAAAAAAAAGAAAACTCTATAAACCCAGATCCATATGTTGTTCAAGGCATATGATAAGATTCTTAGAGAAAACAAAGTGGATAAATGGTAGTGTGGCCGAGCAAGGCAGAGATAAAACAAAATTTTCGAGGAAGAGGAAATATCTGAACAAAGAAAAGAAAATGACATAGACCATTTACCTGATAAGAGTTCGAGCCCGAGAAGAACAGACAAGAGAGAATGAAACTAAAGAAGATAAAGCAAAGTATATATAGATGGATTTTGCGAAATAGTCAGATATGAAACGTACGAGTATTAATGTAAGCGTTGATCTCTCCTACCACTCCTCTGTTAGAACGTTATGAGCGTGATTTACTGATCAGTTTGCAAAAGGATAAATCTTCGAAATATACAGGGGAAGCCAAGAGTTTCACAACGTATAAAGCTTGATGATAATTTAATGCCAGATTAATTTCCTGCGTGATTTGAGCTCATACCAGAGAACTGGTATCTTGGCAGGTATACATTGTTATAACTTCAAATTTATGTGATGTGTGATTAAATGATAAAACGGCAAGGCACATAAATTTGAACTGATGCGCATTTGAAGGGTGCTTGATTTATATTTTTTTTCTTTCCAGATGATATGTGTGATTTTAAACTGCTCATTATGAATATATTTTGATTTCACAATATGTTCCAATTAAACAGTTGCATGGTTAAAGCAAGCATGCTTTGAAGTAGTTGCAGAGATTTATGGGGAAAATGGCAAGAATAGAAACGGAGCATTGCTTTGAAATCTGAACGTTTTGCATATATGCGTGATTTCTCCTTTCAGTTTCAAAGAAATAAAGGTTTCAATATTAAGAGGAAGAGAAATCAAATCTGCTGCCAGTTATACACAATTGATTGAATGCATCAGTTTCTTATGTTAATTGTTTACTCACGTGATTAAAGCAATGGGATAAATATATAGGGCTTTGAATATAACTGACGAGCTAAATCAGAGGAGATAAATCAATAGTTATCAATTATACAAGATGTCAGGGAATACGTTCAAATTTCAAGCATTGATTTGGTAAATATTTGCTTTAAATCTTCGTATGAATTAAAGGAGAGATAAATGGGAATGAAAACATCAGTTTCTATATGATAAATGCTTATACGTGATTTACTTCCAGTTTATACATTGATTTATAGGCAAACAAACGGCAAATAGTGATACAATGCAATATTCCCTTGGTCTTAAGAAACGGCAGAGGTGCTGATACAACTAGTGATTCAAGCAAATACATATATATTTGTTTTAACTGTAGGTTGCGTGATTCATTTCCAGTTTTATGTTTTCTGGAAGTTGCAAATGTGATTTACACATTTTAGTTTGCAAAATATATAAGCTAAAAGGGCCGAGAGTTTCACAAGGCAAAGCTCAATCAGGGGAGGGAAGGATGTATCAGTTTTATTTAAGTATGTAAATATGACCGCGTGATATATGGTTTGTTTTAAAAGTTTGAACGTTACAAATGTTGATTCTCATTCCATTTTATATTTTGATTTTAACGTTTGATATTAATAAATGAAATGGTGAATAGGCAAAGACTTTGTAATGGGAAAGCATAAACAAAATTTAAGAAAATCTGTCAGTTACACAAAAGTCGTTCCTTAAAAATCATCGACTGATATTTTACTCCAAAAATATTTGAAAATATGATTTTTACACTACGTTAAACGGACGCAGTCTAAAACATCAAAAATTTTGATAAAAAAAATAACATTTTAAAAACACACGTTTTAATACGTTGCTTATACTTAAAAATTGGCGCGTCTTTTAAACGCGAAATTTACCAGTTCAAACATAGCTTAAATTTTCACAGTTATTATTTAAATTTATTGACATATACAATTTTATAAAATATATCTTCCAATTTAAATATTTAAACTATATTGTTAAACACAATTTATATAAAATATATTTAAAAAATTAAATAATTAAAATAAAATAAATAGTTATAAAACTAGGGCTGTTACACTCTCCCCCACTTAAGAACTTTTCGTCCTCGAAAAGGAACGAAAGAAAGAAAGAAAACAAAGAAGATAAGCTAGATAAACAAGAACCTTAAACGGATAGTTCCGGATTTGAAGCACGAAGAAAACCTCTAGAGTTGGTTTTACCCTTTCAGTTTGACTGCCCGTCCATGGGTGTTCAGCGGTGCTCAGGTCCCGATGAGTAACAAAGATTTTCAAAGATTATAGAAAGATTTCTGAATAGCCTGGTAGAAGCAATAGCCTCCCCATTCTGGAGCAGATAGGAAACCAAGGACACTTAAAGATAGTTTGAAAACAAAATAAGATAATAATTTGAAATCCTAATGCCTTTGAAATCATAATACTTTTGAAAATCATTAGAATTTATAGATATTATTATTTGGAATCATACTACTAAAATCATGATACTTTTTAAAATAATCTTCATTCATACCTTTTAAATTCACTGCCAAATAATATTCATTTCAAAGTTGAAATATTCCTAGGTTCGTTTATTTTACTTAACTCTTAATTTTTAACAAATAACCTACACTTGGAATTTTCATTTGAAAACCAAATTCTCAATTATCAAATTTTTGTGGTATTAAAATATGTCTTAACTATTTAAATTATTCATTTTCAAGACATATCTATTTCATAAATAAAATATTTATCATAGCCAATATAACAATCAAATTTTATTACATATTCATTCATCAATTAACTATGATTTTAAGATAAATAATCTTTTAATACCAAAATATCCCTTAAATATATTTTTCTTATTCAAGATACATTGTTTATTACTCAAACATATTCATTTCAGGAAATAACCTTTATTAAAATTTCTTGGTTAGATTTAATGTTCCATATTGAATCAGCTTTGATTATTAGGTTATTTAAATAAATTCCTTAAATTCCTTTTTCCTTATTTACTACCATTAATCTTTTATAACTAAAATTTAAGTGTATAACATTTATTATAACCACCCAAATTTTATTTATAAAAATCCTTTTTATATTGTATGTTATCCCATTTACATTGTTAATTTTTGAAAATCAAGGTAAGTTATATTGAAATGAAATTGAGTGTTATACAAATAAAACTTTCAAATTCAATTATCTCCAGTTGGAAATTTTTTATCCAAAAATTTTATTTTCTCCTCAAGATAAACTTTAAAATTTTATTTCCGATTCCCTCCAAACCATTTAGAGATAACTAATATATGTACATAATGTGTCAAATCTATTTTATAAATTAAGTCATATTTTAGAAATTCAAATCAAATAAAATCTCAAGGTAATACTGTAGCCAGACTACAGAATGGTCTTTCACTTCGAAACTCGAAAATGAATGTCGATGGTATACTTTTAAATAATATATTTAAAATTCTTTGGGAAACAAACTTCTATTTTGAAAATACTTTAAATAATATATACTTTTAAAATTTTAATCCCAAAGTTTGAAACCATCATAAATTGAATTCTCAAGTTCTTGTTTTATATTTATTTCTGTTTCTAAATTAATTTATAACCATTGTTTATATTCAATTATTTAGACAAACACATGGTTTACAAAACCATAAATAAAATCAAACTATTATCTCCTGACACTAGTTAAATTAAATATTAAAATTTCTGAAAATTTATACTTATATATATTTTAGATTTCCTTTCAAATATAGGAGTAAATTTCCAAAACAAGGATAGAAATTCAAATTTGATGAACTCAAATCAAATAGAATTCAAGATAAATGGAAATCAGAAAGACTGATGATTTAATATCAAAATAAGGAACTGGGTGAGTTTATATAATCGCGGACAATCTTGATCTGGTCATCCGTGACTTTGAAGAGTCAGATCGGTGTGGTTGAGTAAATCTACACTTGATCCGAAGAGATAGAGTTTGGAATAACTAAAGATACTAGCATATAAACCGAGGATAAATATAAACCTCTGGTGAATCAATGCTAATTGCAAAGGAGTTTCACCCCTTTATTAGAATAAAGGGCGAGACCGCCAATTCACTATGAAGATCATCCGAAGTGGAATTATGGGGTACTCCAGAGTCTAAAGATGATGAAAAATGAGGGACACGAATGAACTTTGGAACCATAGGGAATGTTCCAAATTCGAAAAGGAAGAGATTCAATCTCGAATGAAGGTGATTCTGTAAATCAAACTTACCGTACATTCTAAGTTTTGCCTAGAGCCAAAGCTCTGATACCAACTGTAACGACCCAGTATTTTGTACCATTCGAATTCGACAATAATAGAACATGTCGAGCTGGAATAGTTCAAAATAATAGATTGTAGAATAAATTTGGCAATACTCAGAATATACAATAAATAAATCACAGAATCACATACACAGATATCAGAATCTCGCAGCGGAAATTAAAAATTTAGTGGTTCATGAAGCCACTGATACATCTTTACAAAACAGAACTTACATTGTCTATAATCCTCAATACAAATTTTAACATACACAGATAGAGAGTCTTCAAAGTCTTGAATTCCAGAAAGGATAAAGGCTGAAACAACTTCCAATAGCACGAATGATCTATTGAGTGTCCTAGCTACGGAGAAGAAACTGAAGCTGCAACTCAGGCTGACCCGAGCGTATATTAAAACAAAACACTCGAGTCAGGACATACATACTTATATGATGTAAGCTAATTCAAGTATACTGTAATATATAGCAAGTAACTTAAAGGATGCTTGGGACCGCCCATCCTCTAAGGATCCGTTAAACTATTTACTATGTAGTATATTGCGCTATTATAATAGTGTCTATTTATAAAGTAAACATACTTATTTCTTAGCATTAAGGGGTTACCCATATAGCCCTTAACGCGTAATAGTCCCAGTAGTCCATCCAATATCATAGCTCCTCCTGATCGGGAAGCAACTAGAGGATACCACACGGGCTACGGGAGAAAACCAAACTCGTACAAGGCTCGATATGGTAGGTGACACGGCACAACTAGGCAATGCCAGGGTAGATATACCAATTGCTATCCGGACCGGTGGTAACGCGAAGCCGCAGCAACCGCCCACCTCGAACAACACTCCCAAATCAAGGGTGCACCCAAACAATCACAAGAGTAATAGAATGGTATACGAAGAAGTGCGTTCGATCAGAGGAGCTACCTCATTAATCCGAGAATCGCTCCTGTTTTAGCCACCTTAAGCCAACTCACGGGAGTCGGGTCCACGTATATACCTTTCAAGAAATCGTCCCCACCAACCTACTTCATTCTGGAATCTCCACCGCGTACACGGTTAGTCAAAGTGGTTTTCGGTATCGACAGAGAGTATGTCCATATCCGATCCCGGTCTCTTTGCCAACCCATCGTTATTATAACCCGTGGCCATTTAAAAGCAGTTTATACTTTGAAACCAGAATAAACATTTCCATTTCAAAACTATAAATATGATATCATTCTAAAACCCAAAACAATATGATATCGTTATATTCAAAATATAATTCTTTTCCAAAAACCGTACTACTTAAAATTTATAATATCTGGAAACCAAATATTTGAATTATATCTTCGAAACATAATATTTTGGAAATTTACTTTAAAACCATAACTCCCGAAACACAAATGGTTCGGATATTTGATGGTATATAGAATAAATGGGTTAACTTTATGGTTACTTTGTAAAGAAGAGAATTTACATAGCTTTACAAATAATCTCTCTATTTAAAGTTTAAACCATAAATTTAATATCATTTTATGTTCCTAAAACATTACAATTCCCATATATATATATTAAATTGGAGTATTTGCTATTCAAACTAAGTTTGGGTTTTATTCTTTCACAAATCAATGTTTTTATTATTTAGTCTTGAATATTCCCATAATTTCCATAAATAAAACTTTCAAATTTTTAGCCATTAAATTTTCCAAAATTTACTTAATACCAGAATATTCATCTTTAATTAAGGAAAAATCCAGTTATAAATATTATGTCTTAAGCTTTTCCAAAACTTAAGATAAATAAAATTTATCAAATTCCATAAATTTTAAAGCAACCAAATTCTAGATTCCGTAGCACTTAGGAAATGCTACCTAAGGTTGCGGGTAAAACTAGTCTAATTTCAAAAGACAGCATTTAAATGCTGTAATAGATTGTTTAACTTAATAAATATTTCCAAATATAACTTATTTATCTATTTATTTATTAATTGAAATCTTATTCTTTCAAAATTCAGGATTTCCAACATAAGTTATATTCCAAAGTTTTACTCAAATATTTATTTATTTATTACATTTAATATTTGTTCAAAAATCAAATAAAAGCTTTTTAAAGATATTAACCCAAATATTTAACTTCCAAAATAATTTTTTTAAATATTTCAGAAAATATTATAAGAACCACGGGCCTGTATATAGTTTTCTAGCCTAGGTCAAGTGATACGGATTTATATCATTTCAACCCGTAATTTATAAAACCCCGGGTTCTATCATTTCAAACCCGCAATCCCAAGTAAATTTACAGCATTTAACAAAACAAGTGAACAGTAATAATTATTTAGGCCTATCATTTCAGCCTATAACAATATATATATAACAGGGAACTTGCAGTGGGGATTTAAGCAGTAAATAAACAATAATATAATATAACTGCAGAATATCATACAACAGATAATAACTGATGAGGTGTCAATTTAAATGGGGTTCATCATTCTATATTACACTACGGACAGATAATAGTGAAATACAATTATACACATACACTTGCAATAATTTACGAAATATAAATACGTATGTCTGGTGAGAAATACTCACCTGAAAGCTGCAGAAAATTTGAATTTCAAAACGACAATTTCACCGGAAAAAGAACGACAGAGAGTAACGATCAAAATTCTTCGGATGTCGCCTAGATTCAAATCTATAACAGGATTCAAAATATTGAATACGCGACTTTAGAATTTACGGTCAAGGAAAAATTAAAATAGGAAGAGAATTGGTTTGATTTGCTCGACCACTCCACCGTGTAAATAGACCAAAATATACCCCAAACGTGAACCGTGCTAACACAAAAATTTCGACAAAATTTCCTAAAACAAAAACGGCAAAATGTTGAATACGCATACACGTGCACACTTCTTTTGCTTTATGGCCGTGATATATACATTTTACACGTGCACACTTGCATTCCTATGTATTATGAAAATGTTGTTGCTTAAATTTTCCTCAAACTTAGAGTCACTTTTTCAAATCCAGCTACTATCTTACATTTTAAACTTAATTTGCATCATTGCTTTATGACTTCATCCATCTTCAATCTAAACTTTCCAGGCTTAAAATCGGTAACAGTCAGAAACCCCAAACCCACCTAACTTCGAGAAAACATGTACTTGCTTCGAGCCAAACAAGTATTTCTTCGAGTAAAATGTGTAAAATCTTCGAGTCCATATGCAAAGCTTTGTGACAAATTTACGCAACATCCTCTGCAAAATATTTAAGAACAACTTCTACTTAAGCAACACACTGAAGCTTCACACAACAGCTACCTGCCTACCTTTAACACTAACATCCAGCAACTCAAACTCATGCAGATTGAATCCTCCTCTCCTTGAATCAACACAGAACAAACAAACGACAAGTGTATCCTTTGCGCATTTGAACATGCTTGATATCACTATGCACAAACGTGCACATCACACTGCACAGGATCAGTTTTTGTACAGACAACTCTTCACCCACCCTACTCAAAGCATTTAGGCTAGATCTTTGTATTACTGAACTTTTTCATACCCAAGTCTGAACTATTTTAAACTTATGTATGTATTCTCCTATCAAAGCATGCCCAACTTCTATGCAACAAATCTTCACGCAACAAAATGCTCAAAACATCACTGAAGCTTCACACCTATCAACAACTTTCCTATGGACTTATGCACGCACAGACTCCACAACTAAATGTATGTACCCATTCACAACTGTGGCATGCCAACTTCCTCAACATCAACGTATACCCCCAGGCTTTTCAAACTGTACAGACACACCTCATCCTATCTTCAACTATTACTAGCATCCCCAAACTCCAGCCTTTTACTAAACACTCAGGTTAGATGAATTCACTCACAAGGCTTGGTCATCATATCCAAAGCAAGTTTTTTACTGATCCATTCGTGCACCGTGTGATACACAGATATGCACAGCCTATGAATTTTATAAATGCAGACTACCACTCAACTACGTTTTTCTTAATTCACTCATATATGCCTCTATGCTCTTTTCTTCTTCTATCCTCTTTTGCAATAACTTACCCAAACTAGAACCCAAACCTGGTCTAAGTTTACAAATACAGTTTGTCTGAAAGGAGAAAAATGAGCAAATTCCTTATTATACCCCTAGTCGAACCCATGATTTTGAAATCAAAAGAAAACTCAGGTTAATGAGATGTTTTGATAGAACTTGGTTTTACATATGTAAATTTTTTTTTCAAAGTAACCTCTCAGTTCTATAAAGTTAGTACCTCTGACTTAATTATGTATACTAAAAAAAGAAAAAAAAGAAAACTCTATAAACCCAGATCCATATGTTGTTCAAGGCATATGATAAGATTCTTAGAGAAAACAAAGTGGATAAATGGTAGTGTGGCCGAGCAAGGCAGAGATAAAACAAAATTTTCGAGGAAGAGGAAATATCTGAACAAAGAAAAGAAAATGACATAGACCATTTACCTGATAAGAGTTCGAGCCCGAGAAGAACAGACAAGAGAGAATGAAACTAAAGAAGATAAAGCAAAGTATATATAGATGGATTTTGCGAAATAGTCAGATATGAAACGTACGAGTATTAATGTAAGCGTTGATCTCTCCTACCACTCCTCTGTTAGAACGTTATGAGCGTGATTTACTGATCAGTTTGCAAAAGGATAAATCTTCGAAATATACAGGGGAAGCCAAGAGTTTCACAACGTATAAAGCTTGATGATAATTTAATGCCAGATTAATTTCCTGCGTGATTTGAGCTCATACCAGAGAACTGGTATCTTGGCAGGTATACATTGTTATAACTTCAAATTTATGTGATGTGTGATTAAATGATAAAACGGCAAGGCACATAAATTTGAACTGATGCGCATTTGAAGGGTGCTTGATTTATATTTTTTTTCTTTCCAGATGATATGTGTGATTTTAAACTGCTCATTATGAATATATTTTGATTTCACAATATGTTCCAATTAAACAGTTGCATGGTTAAAGCAAGCATGCTTTGAAGTAGTTGCAGAGATTTATGGGGAAAATGGCAAGAATAGAAACGGAGCATTGCTTTGAAATCTGAACGTTTTGCATATATGCGTGATTTCTCCTTTCAGTTTCAAAGAAATAAAGGTTTCAATATTAAGAGGAAGAGAAATCAAATCTGCTGCCAGTTATACACAATTGATTGAATGCATCAGTTTCTTATGTTAATTGTTTACTCACGTGATTAAAGCAATGGGATAAATATATAGGGCTTTGAATATAACTGACGAGCTAAATCAGAGGAGATAAATCAATAGTTATCAATTATACAAGATGTCAGGGAATACGTTCAAATTTCAAGCATTGATTTGGTAAATATTTGCTTTAAATCTTCGTATGAATTAAAGGAGAGATAAATGGGAATGAAAACATCAGTTTCTATATGATAAATGCTTATACGTGATTTACTTCCAGTTTATACATTGATTTATAGGCAAACAAACGGCAAATAGTGATACAATGCAATATTCCCTTGGTCTTAAGAAACGGCAGAGGTGCTGATACAACTAGTGATTCAAGCAAATACATATATATTTGTTTTAACTGTAGGTTGCGTGATTCATTTCCAGTTTTATGTTTTCTGGAAGTTGCAAATGTGATTTACACATTTTAGTTTGCAAAATATATAAGCTAAAAGGGCCGAGAGTTTCACAAGGCAAAGCTCAATCAGGGGAGGGAAGGATGTATCAGTTTTATTTAAGTATGTAAATATGACCGCGTGATATATGGTTTGTTTTAAAAGTTTGAACGTTACAAATGTTGATTCTCATTCCATTTTATATTTTGATTTTAACGTTTGATATTAATAAATGAAATGGTGAATAGGCAAAGACTTTGTAATGGGAAAGCATAAACAAAATTTAAGAAAATCTGTCAGTTACACAAAAGTCGTTCCTTAAAAATCACCGACTGATATTTTACTCCAAAAATATTTGAAAATATGATTTTTACACTACGTTAAACGGACGCAGTCTAAAACATCAAAAATTTTGATAAAAAAAATAACATTTTAAAAACACACGTTTTAATACGTTGCTTATACTTAAAAATTGGCGCGTCTTTTAAACGCGAAATTTACCAGTTCAAACATAGCTTAAATTTTCACAGTTATTATTTAAATTTATTGACATATACAATTTTATAAAATATATCTTCCAATTTAAATATTTAAACTATATTGTTAAACACAATTTATATAAAATATATTTAAAAAATTAAATAATTAAAATAAAATAAATAGTTATAAAACTAGGGCTGTTACAATAACGACTGACGGTTCGAGATAAAATAATTCACCGATTAGCCAAGTATATACGATAAGTTTTAACTAGGAAAAATTCAAAGTGAAATATCTACTTATCCTCGATATAGCGTTATTTTCATATGAACTGTGTGATATTACACTTAGCGTGGGGGAGACATATATCGTCATTTATGTAGGGAATTGCTAGAATTCTCAAAGATAGTCAATGAGATATATCCCACATCGTCAAAAATAAGTCCATTTTCTTGTTTATATAGTATACTCTCAATTGTTATATTGGCCCTTAGGGTCATGTAATTTTATGCGAGGGGAATGACATATATGACCATGGACTAACATGCGTGCGGCATCCGTATGTCCGACCGATCGAACCGGGCCGGGTGCGGGTGCGGGTTCAATAAAATTAGGCTGTATCATATATTTTTCTACCTAAAAAAATGGACTGTTTTTTCAACAAAAGTGTGTTTAAATAGATACGAATTTTCCAACGGTTGTGACCGTTACAAACTGATGAAGAGATGCGACTGTTGCAGATGGCCATTACAACAAAAAACAACAGTTTTGAACCGTTGCAAACGAACGGACGCGACTGTTGTGAACAGTAACAATTTTTGGCATTGCGAACGAACAGACGCGGCTGTTGCAAACAACAACATTTTTTGGCGTTGCAAATGAAAGCAAATGTCTGTTGCGAACAGTAACACTTTTTGACGTTGCAAATGAAGGGATGCTACTTTTCTCAACAGGTGTAGCCATTAGAAATTCGGCTATAAATAAGGAGGAAACCAGATCACTTTTCTCACTCAATTTTAAAACCGAATTATCTATTCTTTATCTTCATTTTTCTTATATTTATAATCAGTCCTATCATACAGAGGATCATACACATCACGATCTCGAACAGCTTACGTCTATTGTATCTTGAAAGACTTTAAATAAAGTCTTAAGGAAATTATTACGACAAGTCTCAGACGAAATTTCCTTCTTCAACCGGTTAGATTTCTAGTTGATTTATATATATATATATCGTTTTCGTTTCTACCTTGTACCATATACTTAAATAGTATAACGTTTGATTTATCGCTATAATTATTATTACTATAGTTGTTAGTTTGTTGTTATAATTAATTATAACATAATTATTGTTAAAAATAGCTAATACAGAATTCCAAAGTAGTGAAAATCTGATTTGTAAACTTGTGATACGAGTTTATTATTGATTAGTCTCTGTTTTAATATACTAGACATATAACAATGATTTCTTTGTAGATATGTTAATATCATAATTAATATATCTTTACACAAATTGGACTAATTTGAATATATCTGACATAACAAATTAATGTTTGAAATTAACGGTCAAAATAAACGTTTTACAGATGAATATTGACTTAAAAACTTGAATAGATTGGTATAAATAATTATTTTGCATTTGAAATACTTTAACTCAGAATATGGTTTTGTTAAAAGAGTTTCTCCGAAAGTTGGGTGCTGTTAAACATTTATCCATATAGAGAAAGGTTCAATAACACATCCCTTTTGGAGCAACTCATTAACACCTTTATCCTATGCAGTTAAGCCTGCTAAAGTCCCGCAAAATCTCTGCTATAGCGTATAATACTCTTCAATCGTTACGCCTTTTCAATATAGCGTTATTGAATAGTAGATCCGTTTTGAGCCTCGTTATTTTCCACTACATCCGTCGACTAAAGGTTTTTTAGCACTCGCTTTAGGAACATTAGTGTAAAAAAGTTAATTTAACTAGTTCGCTTCTAAACCAAATCAATAAAGTTAGGTAAAAACCTAATTTTAAAGAATAAGTATTCAATATAAATTGGAAACCTATTGTACTCACCAAACATGTACTGCGTAAATCACGATATTTTTGGGGGACAAATTTTTTAAAGAGTCACAACAAAAAAACATAATGCAAAAATAGGCTCCCTTTAGAACTAATTGCAAAAATACGTCTACTTTCATATAGTATGCGCATTTATGAAATACGCATGGTATATTAAAAAAAATTAACTTGTGCATTTTTGGAATGTCTAAGCTATATTTTTCAAATGGAACCGACTATTTATTTTAATCAGAAATTATATTTGCGTAACTCATAAGTACGCAAATACAAATTATACACTTGCACGTTTATAGATTGCACAACTTATTTAAAAAATATATCGCAATGCAATTTTTTTATAAAAAAACATAGCTTGCGCATTTCATAAATGCGCAAATTTTATGAAACAAGTCTATTTTTACAATTAGTTTTGGCTGAGGCTTATTGTTGGAATAAGTTTTTTGCCGGGTCTCTTTCAAAAATTTGTCATATTCTTTGATTTTATTACGTAAGATTAAAGAATATTTATTTTTTCTATACAAATGATGTGAGAATGAAAATAATTAACTTTAAATATTTGGTTGTATATCTATTGATTTTTTTTTTTTTTTGCACCTCTGTTACTTTTCGGTATATCCATACTTTATCCACGCTATAACTTTATGCACCACCACCGCTATGAAACCGCTAAGCGTTTTAACTACACAGCCTCTATCGTATTTTCCCCAACACCACTTCATATACTATAAATCTTTGTAGATTTTCTCGTATCATGCTTGTGATCATCTCCACAAAAAATGAGCCTATATGAACATATGTCTAACATAATAGTTTTTATGTTTAGAACAACGGTTAAAATAAATATTCTAATAGGGCAGTCAGATACTTGAAAATTTGAATCTGTATCCGAAATATAGATAAACATCCGATATCCGAAAACTAGATACGGACGTGGATATGAGGACATTCACATTCGAAAATTATTCATTCAGTTTTTGTGAAAATTATAATTGTATTTAGTATAATGAACGATATGTATTTATTATTTTATTAAGTTAATAGTTTATATTATATTCATTTAATACATTTTAACAACTCAAAATTATTTATTGTTATCATATTTGTTTGTTTTTCATACTTTTATAGTCAATGAGACTGGAAAAAAATCACATTAAACCAAAATTTTCTGTTTGTCCTTTTCGATTTATCAATCGTCGACGGAAGTGATAAATATATATATTATTCATCCGTAACCGTGGATGCGGATATCCAAAAATGATTTTAGATGTAGATATGACACTATTTTCATTCGAAAGATATTGGATCAGGTGCTTCGAACAACATGGTAAAATAACAAGTTTTTATTTATAGTTCACTACGCACTAGACCTTTTATAGTGTTACCATGAATAATATCTATAACATTAAATCATCTTTAATGTTTCACTAAATGAATTTCATTTGATTTTAAATTATATCATTGTTAATATGAATAACACTTATTTGAATGTGACATTTACATAAATAATTTTATTTTAATTGGTATTAAAATCTATCTAAAATGATACATCTGAATATACATACATACATATAGATACACACGTACATATTATTTGATTGAATAATATGTGTTCCAATCTAAAATTTGACAAACAATTTTATTAATTATGAATAAGATTTATCAAATATAATGCTTGAGAAACACACACACGGATAAGTGTATCATTATACACACACATAAAATACACATAGGTACATGATTTGTAATTTGTTTTGATTTGAATATAAAATTTTCAGATGATAAATATTGTCCTAATTTAATATTTTCTCTTGACTACGTTAATTTATAAATGTCTTATAACAAATTAATATTGTAAATATCTACATTAGAATATTATACACATGTGTGATTTACGCTCAAAATGTTTAGAGTTTAATACAAAACCAATAACGCAAGTTACGTGCAAAAACAAAGTTTGTATAATATTTTATGTTTTTGAATGATTAGGGTTATATGTGTAATTTTAAAATTCAAAGGGACCGAACGAAAAAATTACCTTTCTTCTCAATTCATGAAACCATAGCCATCACCGACCGTTCTTCCTCGAATTTTTATTGTCATATAAGACCACCAGACTCCTTCTAACCGCTGTTGTCGTGCTCGTTACCACGAGACGAATCTATGGTAGGTATAACTTCAAGCTCGATGCATGTGTCAAATACCCTATTGGCTTTGCTAATCTATTACTCAAAGTATGACCCATTATAAATGAGATTTTATCTCACTTAATTAAATAAACTCATTTAAATCATTCATACTCAGATATATCTTGGTCCGCTTCATATAATCATCCATCATACATAGAGTGTTATATGTACATTAGTCTCAATGGAGATATCAATATTTCTTTCTCGATACGTCTCGATCATGAAAATTTAAGGACAAATATTTGTTTATTCGATATAGTGTTCAAGGTTACAAATGCATTCGTAACTGCAACCGATTAAATACAATTTTCTAAGGGTTTTCTACTAATATGTATTTAAAGTATTTCAACACTAATTATATCGCAATATAACAACATATACAATAGAAAGTAAAACTATCAGCTTAACTTTTTTTGATAATTAAAGTAATACTTAATTTAAGCAGAGCACTCATAGAACCATAAGCTTATTTTATTTCGAATAATTTCGTTATAAGATTTAATTTATATGATCAATTATATAATTGTCATTAAAACACACCCTTAACTCTATCAAAAGTATCTGTTGACAGGTCTATGTTCTAACATTGAATATTGACTTGTAATTTTGAAGAAGTTACAATTTCTAAACGCTCATTAACAGTAATTATAGTTTAGATTAAACATCCATAAAATTTTGAGCATTTGAATAGTGCATTCGAAAATAAGGGTGCCACCAAATCTCTCTCTCTCTCTCTCTCTCTATATATATATATATATATATATATATATATATATATATATATATATATATATAGAGCCATGCTACACCTCTTTTTCCTACACTCCATCCGGCTCCATACCATTTTCGGAGCTCCACAATTTTCAAATTATAATTTTTTTGTAGACATATGATTCACGGTTGTCTTCACAAAATTTTGTTTAATTTGGATAACCCTACCATATTCAAAATAAGATTTCAATTCGATGACTAAAATAAACGTTTTAGTTGTTGATCTTGACTGAACATTTTTAACATGTTAGAAGTTTAGCCATAACTTCATTTTTTTTGGATATGATGTTCATAAGAAGGATTGAATATCCTTAATGTTTTATTTGATTCTGACTTGTATAACTTTAAAAATCAAAGAGGTGTATAATGGGGGTGTAGGGATCCTTACCACACCCCCCCCCCCCCCCCCAAAACAAACCCCCCCTCTACCCACATATGGACACACGTATTTTTTATTTTTTTTAATCAACTGCTGGTTACTTTCTAATTACACCATAAAGGATTGATAGAAGATCAGGTAATAGAGTTGAAAACCGAATTCTAATCCACAGAAGATGTAGTACGATTTTTGGGCTTCAGTGCAATCCTCTTCAGCCAGATATTCTTTTAAGTTGCGGAAATGATCATTTTGTGAGCAATTTTTTATTTTTACTGTTACGCTATGTTAACATTTTTACCAGCTCATAACTGATTAGTTAATAAAAATCATAAATTGCAGGCTCGAATTTGGGACATCCGTCGGTTGGAATATAAATCTTCACTTGCTAGTCTTGATCATGGACGAGTCGTTAACTCAGCTTACTTCTCACCACATACAGGAAATAAGATTTTAACGACATCTCGAGATAATAGAATTCGAGTATGGGATTCCATTTTTGGAAATTTAGAATCTCCTAGTAGAGAGATAGTTCATAGTCATGACTCCAACGGTCATATGACTTCTTTTAAAGCAGAATGGGACCCAAAGGTTTGCCATTTTTAGCTCATTTATATCGAGCATGCATTTTTTGTCGGTTGATGCATGGAAATGATATGGTATAGCATGATAATATTTTAGAAGCATATACTTAGAGCATCTTCAATAAGGGTATTTTTTGAGTATATTCATACTCAAGTAATACTCCAGTAGGGGCAGTTTTTGATATTTATGCCCCAATAGCAAACATCGCTACCCTATATTCAGAACATCGTGAAAGTAACTATCATACATATACACACACGTGTTTGTGTATGTATGTATATGTTATGTATGTGTGTATGTATGTATATGTGAGAATCATCGACTGCTATTTTATAATCGTTTGGTAATATGGATTTGCTCAATAAACTAAACATCGGGCAAGTCTATATTTCCTGCTACCTCCATTAGGCTTTCCTACTTTTTGCTGGGATACTCTTATGCTATCAGTCTGAGTGTGTCATGCAGTATATTTGAAGAATGTTGTTAGCATAATTTGAAATTCTGACGGAACTGTGATCATTCCGTTCTGGTTATGATTATTAATTGAGACAGAATTCAATCCAAATTTTGATCCGGTCTATATTCCGGATCAGCGCTTTAAATGTTGAAATATTAGATAAGCTAAATAAGTGAAAGTTCAATAAATATGTAAAAGAACACAAAAATAACTAATCAAACATGATAATAAAAAGAAACATTTTGTGAATGTGTGCCGTAGGGGCACACATTAATAATGCTAGTTACTAGCTAAATGACAGAAAAAATATATTTGAAATACCTATTTTAACTTTATATAATTTTACAAAGGTCATGCGCATAATGATCTGGATGCCCAGGTTT
The DNA here is from genome assembly GCA_030765085.1 of Allium cepa. Lineage (NCBI taxonomy): Eukaryota > Viridiplantae > Streptophyta > Magnoliopsida > Asparagales > Amaryllidaceae > Allium > Allium cepa. The sequence goes on from CM060944.1 coordinate 245,052,561, forward strand.
GAGTCAGGAAACTGCCTTTTATATCAATGCAAGGGAAAAGCTGCATACGATATCGACCTATTCAGAACCCCGTTATCGTGCGCTAGGCTCGTGTACTGAGCTTCACCCTATAATTTTGAAAAGGTGGAATTCAGGAAGGGTATATTGATAATTCAATAACTTTACTTATAATTTTGAAAAGGTGGAATTCAGGGAGGGTATATTGATAATTCAATAACTTTAACCCATGGTAATTGGTAACATTTTCCTAAAAAGAATACATAAACAATCATATAGTTTGAGGAAAACCATGATATGCATTTGTCAATTCCAAATCATTTCAGCAGAAATAACTATTATTAAAAAACAATGAACCAAAAATTGGATCAACTTTTTTGGGGCATGATATATTTTGTTCTGCTGAATACAAATATGTACTATTAAGCAATGTATTTCTATCAAAATTCAAAATGGAATCATAATAGAAATTTTAGGAATTTCTGAAACTGATAAAAATCTCAAATAGACAAAACGGAAACCGAAATCTTGAATCTTGTTTGTTAGTTCCTCCAACTTGTACATCTACACAGCAATACAAAGGTGCACACCACTTTATGGTATCCAAGCCTCATAAGTAATGATAACAAGTACCTTTAGGTATAGGTGCTCATAAAGCATGTAATAAAGGAGAAAATGTTGCACTATTACCTAAAATAATAACAACTGGCTCCATGCATACAAATATTAAGCCTGAAATACTAATTGCTTGCAGGACCTTTCAGAAGCACTTGCTGTTATTGGTCGTTACATGAGAGTGAACTACAACGGTGTTGCGTTGCATCCTATTGATTTCATAGATACAAGCACAGGAAAGCTTGTTGCCGAGGTTATAGAACAAGGTGCAACAACAGCCATGTCTCCTGTAAACAAGCTGCATCCTAGAGATGATGTCATGGCTTGTGGGAGCTCCAGGTATACATTTCTTTTATCTTTATTTACTATAATATTTTCTAGTAACTTAAATGTCATGTTTAGACAGACGGTAAACCCATTAAAAAACCACTATATATGCATGCATGAAAATAACATGGATCTATTGTTGAATTCTTACAAAAGGAAGCTGAATAAATGCTTCCTTTAAATAATATCAGACTAAGGCGAATTATTTAATGAGATGGAATGTATATTTAGCAACAGTTTACACCAACATTACGAATTTTTAGTGGTAAATTAGTATACCATTAGTCTTATGTGTTGATTTTAAAGGCTCATAAGTACACTTAAATAAGGTGCATTAACACGAATTAACATAAACCAACAGTAATCCACTTGATAACAGTTTGAAACTTTTTTATATTCATTGGTGATGAGTATTTTTGCACTTTGGCACCACAGCTCTATTTATATTTGGACACCGGGTCAGGAGGATACCGATTCTGAAAAGGAGCAAAATACAAGATGATGGATGCTGGCTAAGCTCGGCAAAAAAAGGAAAGAGATAATTTAGCTAGAAAGAAAAGAACATAAAAGGAAAGAAATTTAGATAATAAATCTCAAAATATGTAGATAGATCAGGTGGACTGGCGTGCAGTAAATTCAAAAAAAAAAAAAAAAAAAAAAAGGAGTGTGGAGAGTAGATGTTTAGATAGTATATTTAGAACGCTCTACTTTGGCTCTTATTTTGTAGTTTTGGATATGAGTTTGGCCTATGTATGTCTTTTCTGCTGGAAAGAAGTTCAACTATTATTATTATTATTATTGTTGTTGTTATTGTTATTAATACTAATCTGTGTTTTATATACGGTTGAAGTGGTGTTTTGTATTGATAAGTTCATGAAATTTTTGGAGAAAGATAACCTTGCATTTCCATTCAAACTCCTAGAATATATAACCTAATATACAACCGGTCATTCCAGGAAATATATCCTTATCAATCTCCTAAAATATATAACTAAATATACAACCAGTCTGTAACGTACGCGGATTTTCGTTGCCGAAAAACCGGAATGTTATGGGTTTTAAAAAGAAAAGAAAAGAAAGAAGAGAGAAAAAGAAAAATAGAGAGAAAAGAAGATAGATAATTTTTAGAAAACAGAGAATTTTAAAAATAGAAGATAGAAGAATTTTAAAATAGAACGGACAAAAGAAAACAACAGAACAACAACAGAATCTCACAATTCGCAGCGGAACAACATATAATAATAAATGAATAATCTTTAAACAAAGAACTATATCAGTTATTACATTACATCACATTTCATTACATCATATCATCAGAGTGTATAACAACAACAAAAAGTGCAGCGGAAAAGAAATACTATATAAGTAATACGCCATGCCATCCAGCTTGCCTCCAGCAACTCCTGAATATCCAGAATATCCTGATAAACCTTAACTCTTGACTGCCCGTGTGGAAATTGGTGGGCACCCAGAGTTTAGGAAGGAAAACAATAAACTCCAAGTCAGTCATGTGACTGGTGTGAGAACTCAAAACAGTTTATTTAACTTTTAAAATCAAAATAGAGAATATTTTTAAAATCAAGTCGCAATGCTTTTAAAAATGTAACTACCATAAGACCTCCCACCACACACACAATGCAAACGCAGACTTGGAGGAGATTTCTTCTTATGTTAGTCCAAGATGCTTGATACGCATTTAAAATAACATTTGATATTATTACTAGTGCATAGTGTAGAACAAATTCTTTCGAAAGTAAAGATATAAATCTTAGCCAGCATAGGTACCATTATATTATGCCTACTAATAGCTACCATATTAGATGGCAGGTTCTACAACTAAAACCGTACAAGTCACGTATTGTTTCTTTGGATTTCCAACAAATGGTCAGGCCAAGGAACTTCCCATTGCCACTGAGAATGCCTCTGGAAAGACACCCCCGAGAACCAAACCGGAACTCTGCCAACACAAGGCCGGGTTACCCCTTAACTGGGTAACTACTGACACGAGCACGCCATTCCCCGGTCCTTTAGGACCTTTTCAACCGAGCGCTCGATATCCAACATCACACCATAATAAATAGAGTGTTTTCAACATGAGTAAGTATCTGGGCTCCATACCATGATACCACCCCTTTCCAGAAGGAAATGCACATACCCTAAGGGGAGCTACAGCAACCCCTAATAACCTTGCCGCATCTTTCCTGTTTTGACCATTTCCGGGATGTGAGGCTCGACGAAGTCACGTCCTCAAAAACACACTTTGTACAAAAAGCCGTGCTTTGGGTCAACAAATGATCAACACAATGATCACTAAGATAGACGATCAAATAAATGATCCTATCACAATAATCAACACAATGATCATTTCAGCAACACTCAGCATGTCACATTACCAAAATGGGATATATCGCTGATAACTTCAACTATATAACCTTTGAGCTCGTACGTCTCAAAGAAGGGTGTTAAGCAAAGAATAAATTCTCCGCCACCAACAGAAATATATTTGAAAGAAATCGGCTTTATATCTCAACTTGTAATGTCAGGCATACAATCCATACAAGTCTGTTCCGGGCTCGAACAGAACCGAAGGCACTTACAAAGAAGTCCTTGCAATCCGGATATTCACAATCCTGATCGGATTTCCCATCACTTAGGGAGTCTCTATACCGTTGCAACTCAGTGCAGAGACAATCGATAGGTCATCCTATCGCTTTCGCAAATACCGGGTCTTCAACACCGATCTTCAAATGCGATTCACAACGACGTATCACATATTCGGAGTGGGTTATACGACCCCATGGTCCTTTCCCGGTTAACCCGAATAGTGAGCGCTTATTTAAAAATAAGTGTGCATTCAAATTCAATCAATTCACATCAAATACCCATTCAAAGGGAAATATTGATAGTCGGCTATTAAACTATCAATGGATATGCATACATCACCAGATTCCAAATAATTTTCCAAATTATTTATTTTCCAAAATATCTTTACTAGATATATAGTTTCAACACTTCAAAAATAAATCAATATTTATTTTTATACAAATTCCACTTTTCACATATAAATTCCATAATGAATTTATATTTCCAAATATCTATGCATATACGATTTCAATAATTCATTTCGATTTATCTTCAAAAAGATAAATTCTAATATTCACTTCTTATTGGAAAACATTTCCATACTTATTTATTCATAAGTAATTCACAAATCTTTTTATTTTCAATCCTTGGAAAATATTCAATATACTTAAATCAAATTAAGTATATCTTTCATTCTTTTAAGGAAATCATTCACTTAACATATTTATTTGGGCCAAAACGAATGTTGCGTAAAACATCGTTACAACTACCCAAAATCACTAGTATAGGGATTCGAAATTAAAATAGATATATAAATCCCAATACTATACAAACATTTCCTTTCGGAAATCATTTACTATAACAACAGTGTTATAGTCCATCATCTCCTTTCATTTCTCGAAACATCTATTTCAACAATAAATGTTGAAATCTATGGTTTCGAATCTCAACATGTTTTTAAAACATCGTTAGATCGTTTTAATTCTATTTAAAACATCATATCTAAAACAATTTCTTTAACGTATTATTCACTATTCAAAAACGTGAATATACTACCTTAACAAATTTCATCATTTCTATTCACTTTAACTTAAAGGATTATTCACTGTTCAAAATGTGAATATAACTCTATCTCTAAGTTATAACAATTAACTTATCAAAATAAGTCATTTGCGGATTTATAAAACAACGTTTATAAATCCCGTTTCTATTTATCTATAAAAACTTCCTTTTTTTATAAATTCCTTTATTAACATATTTGATTTCATATCTCAATTATAAACTAAAAGTTCATATTATAAGTCAATTGCTTATAAAACGATTATTTTACAAAATCGTTCTTTTTAGAGACCTTTCAATTTATAAACCTTATAACTTATAAGATTTATTTATTTAATAAATCTATTCTTCAAATAATTTCACCAAATTTATAAATCTTACTATTTATAAATTTCGTTTATAACTTCACAGTTTATAATTCTATAAATTTCATTCTATTATGAAATTCATTTTCACTACTTTCAAACACTTATAAAACTCGTTTTATAATGTCTATATTTCAATTTATAAATATCCATTTATAAATCTCTTAATATAAATTAATTTATATTATTCTTTTAAACGTCATTAAATTCCTTTAAAATTTCACCGTTCTCTTGATTTATAAAATAATCAAATTTTATAAATCTTATATTCAAACTTCTAATAATAAACTCAAGAATCCAGTTTAAACTATTTTATAAAATCATTGGTTCATATTTCTCAAAAATCGACTTTCAATCGTATTTCTAAAAATCAGCTTTTTAACTATATTTCACAAAAACCATAATTTTTATAACTTTAGAAATTATAACGTTTATTTATTTATAATGGATCAATTCCAAAAATATAGTATATTTTCAAAATCACTTTTAAAATCATTTTAAAATCCCAAAATCTGGGTCCAATGATGCTACACACCAAATAGTCAATCACGACTACAACGATATCATATATCGATATGATAATCCATCAAATATCAAAATATCTGAAATAAAATAAAAACTGTTGAGGAATCCAGTTGGATCCCTCCAACCTGTTTCCCTGCATCCAAAAACATTAGCACAATACCAATTTCGCTCCAGTACGAAATTATCGCGGTACATGTTCTTAATAAATATTATCCGCTTAATAACGGCGTAATAGGGTCTCATCCGCTAAACAAAAAATGCGGGAAATCAACAACTGCAATATATACATATGCCAATATATATATATTGATATTATATATAATACCAATTTCACTGTTTATGAAATATTCGCGGTATATGTTTATATTAAATAACATCCGCTTACTAACGGCGCATAATGTCTATTTTAACAATCAATAATTTACAGTCATCATTCAAACATGCATTCAAATATTTTAAATCTAACTATTTAAAATAAAATCGAAATCTATTCGATTGAGTGGGAAATTCTCACCTTGGTTTTAATTTCCGTTTTAGCTTTTATTTCGAATAAAATTAAACGCGCGTTTAATTTTACCCGAAATTCTCACTAACTCCAAACGACTCCAAACCAACTCCATCGCGTAGTGCTCGTCCATACGATTCCAACGCAACTGAGTTTGCATTTTTTCGACCTCGTATGAAAAAGTTATGAATTTATGAAGTTTGTACACGATTTATATACATAAATTACAACATAAACTAAAATTTTAAAACCCACATCCATCATCCACCATCCATTCTCTTTGCTTCAGATCTGGCCGTCCCCTCTTCATCTTCTTCTTTCACGTTCACAGCCGCACCACCCAACCCATTAGCATGAACTAGGGTTTCCATTTCCGACCACCACACTCGATGAAACTCGATCACACAACCACCAACTCGAAGCTCTCGACTTCCTCTACCCCTAGCCCATGACCGCACGCACTCGGCCCTATGTTTCGCATGGAAATGCGTGCCGACCTGATGGTGAACGGCCCCCCTTAGCTCCCTCTCCGTTGCACCATTTCCGATCATCACCGTATGGAATCGAAGCTCTCGTCGTGCTCTTCGACTTCCTTGTTGAACACTTCGGCTAATTCTTTACGGATTGAGAGAGATTGATGAATGAAAGAGGATGATTTCTGGCCTTAGGTTATATAAGTGGCGGCTACTATTATTAGGGTTAGGGTTTGTGAATATTTTCTAAGTTATGAAGAGGTGGGTCTATTTATAGAATTTCGTTCGACACTATTCATCCGGAAATTCCGAACTCCGATTTAGACGCCGTAACCAGCGTACCTAGGGTTTATCCCGCGTTCCGGACACAATGGAACAGGTTTCGGAAGCTAATTCGGAAGTATGTGCGAGTTATGGCTGAAAACGCTCAATTTGAATTAAACCGATTTAAGCGATTTTCTAGGCGTTTTAATTTGCACCGGACAAACGGTAAATCCAATTGACTTGAAATTTGAAACCTTACAATAATATCACATTACGGATCCGATGAAACTGGTTTCGTCGAATTCCGAGACTTTTTGAAAAATGGCTATTTTGACTCGCCAAATTTAAATTAAAAACAATTCGATGCGTTTCGAGCTGCCACGATCAAACGATAGCTCCGATTGACACGAAAATTGAAATCCGGTAATAACTAACTATTACGGATCCAATGGAACTGGTTTCGTTCAATTCTGAGACTGTCCAAAAATTGACTATTTTACAGTCGATTATTAAATATTAAAATATTCAATTTTCACAAATTAACTTTTAAATCGATTTTAAAAGTTCTAAAATATTATTCTAACTTCAATATGATAAAATAAAATTTTACAAATTATTTTCAATCATATTTAACTCAATTTTCAATTATTTCCATAATTTAACATATTAAATTATCGATTTAATTATCCAATTAAATCCAATAATTCAAATTAAAATTTATTTGACTTAAAAATTCACTTATAAATATTTAAAATTAATTAAATATTCAAATTTTAATTTATAAAAATTCTGGGTCGTTACAATCTTTCCCCCTTAAAAGAATTTCGTCCTCGAAATTACAAGTAAGAAAAGTTACAGAATCTATTAATTTTCCAAAATTCATAATTAAACTTCTTACAATAACTTTACTAAGTTTTCAAATCATACTTAGTTATCTTTTCAAAAACAAACTATATCATTTAACTTTCAACTTCAAATCAAAGTTAAAGTTTTCAAAACTTTCCAAATTTTCTCAAAATTTTTCTAACGCCTTAAATTTTCGGAAAAATTCGCCATGTCTCCTTTGCGCGGCTCGATCCGAAAAAAAAATGACAGTATATATATCACAAATATACATCTCATCAAGTAATGAGGCATCCCGAAGGGAAAAAGTGTAAAAGTACGGTATGTAATCCGAGATATGTACCTTATATTTTATTAGCAAGCATATACGGCTAATATAGCGCTAAAGCGAACTCCAAATGCGAAGCAAACGCAATCCGCACCTACTAAACTCAACAAACAACATAAGAATCATGCACATATGCAAATAATCTCAATATACATCGTATAGCAACATAATAACTATATAAGTCACATAGCAAATGCAACCAAACAACAAATGCAAACATCAACCAACTACCATTCATAACCAATAATATCCATTCATATTCTTATTAATATACAATGAATTGGTTTTCACTCTAAATCATATTTGATTTATTAACATTGGATTTTATCAACATTCATTCTCAATTCTAATTAGTTTGCATTCACTAATTAAATCCAATTCACGTTCAATTCTATTCAAATTTATTTACTTCAAATTTGAATTCAATTTCATAGCTTCTAATTTCATTAACTATTAATGAATTTTATACAACCAATCAACAATCTTATAACATTAGATTTTAATGAATTAACACTTACATTCATTATTTCATATCAACTTTATTCACATTCAATTGATTATCATTCAATTCATTCATTCAATTCAATTACAAAAGTTGAATTTCATTTACATAACTTAAGTTCATATTCATTTAATCCACTTGATTATTTACTTCGATACCAAAATCAACTTAATTCAATATCTCTTAAGTTATATTCCATTTAACTTTAAATCACTTCTTATATATATAAGTTTATTTCACAATTGTAAACACTTTAATTATAATTTTATTCTTATAATTCTTTTGCTTATACAATTACTCTTTTATTTAGATTATTCAAACAACCTAACAATCAACTTATATACACTTTAATAATTCTGAAAAATTATTTCTTTATATATAAAATATAATCAAGTAAAATTATTTCATTTACCCAATTTTAAACAATACTGTGCCGAATTGTTCTATTCAAGTGTTTATAGATCCCTATCAACAACGTTAATTACTCGTATTAACCAGAATCCATATACCACTCAATAAACCAATCATCACAATATAAAACAATTTTTATTCACTAACAAATACGCTCTCATAGCTATTATTACACTCAAACTCATTCTAGAGTACTACTGACTCTATCTCTAATGAGTAATACCCTACAGAACCATGGTTGTCGCTTAACCATCAGAGCTCTGATACCAAATGTAACGTACGCGGATTTTCGTTGCCGAAAAACCGGAATGTTATGGGTTTTAAAAAGAAAAGAAAAGAAAGAAGAGAGAAAAAGAAAAATAGAGAGAAAAGAAGATAGATAATTTTTAGAAAACAGAGAATTTTAAAAATAGAAGATAGAAGAATTTTAAAATAGAACGGACAAAAGAAAACAACAGAACAACAACAGAATCTCACAATTCGCAGCGGAACAACATATAATAATAAATGAATAATCTTTAAACAAAGAACTATATCAGTTATTACATTACATCACATTTCATTACATCATATCATCAGAGTGTATAACAACAACAAAAAGTGCAGCGGAAAAGAAATACTATATAAGTAATACGCCATGCCATCCAGCTTGCCTCCAGCAACTCCTGAATATCCAGAATATCCTGATAAACCTTAACTCTTGACTGCCCGTGTGGAAATTGGTGGGCACCCAGAGTTTAGGAAGGAAAACAATAAACTCCAAGTCAGTCATGTGACTGGTGTGAGAACTCAAAACAGTTTATTTAACTTTTAAAATCAAAATAGAGAATATTTTTAAAATCAAGTCGCAATGCTTTTAAAAATGTAACTACCATAAGACCTCCCACCACACACACAATGCAAACGCAGACTTGGAGGAGATTTCTTCTTATGTTAGTCCAAGATGCTTGATACGCATTTAAAATAACATTTGATATTATTACTAGTGCATAGTGTAGAACAAATTCTTTCGAAAGTAAAGATATAAATCTTAGCCAGCATAGGTATCATTATATTATGCCTACTAATAGCTACCATATTAGATGGCAGGTTCTACAACTAAAACCGTACAAGTCACGTATTGTTTCTTTGGATTTCCAACAAATGGTCAGGCCAAGGAACTTCCCATTGCCACTGAGAATGCCTCTGGAAAGACACCCCCGAGAACCAAACCGGAACTCTGCCAACACAAGGCCGGGTTACCCCTTAACTGGGTAACTACTGACACGAGCACGCCATTCCCCGGTCCTTTAGGACCTTTTCAACCGAGCGCTCGATATCCAACATCACACCATAATAAATAGAGTGTTTTCAACATGAGTAAGTATCTGGGCTCCATACCATGATACCACCCCTTTCCAGAAGGAAATGCACATACCCTAAGGGGAGCTACAGCAACCCCTAATAACCTTGCCGCATCTTTCCTGTTTTGACCATTTCCGGGATGTGAGGCTCGACGAAGTCACGTCCTCAAAAACACACTTTGTACAAAAAGCCGTGCTTTGGGTCAACAAATGATCAACACAATGATCACTAAGATAGACGATCAAATAAATGATCCTATCACAATAATCAACACAATGATCATTTCAGCAACACTCAGCATGTCACATTACCAAAATGGGATATATCGCTGATAACTTCAACTATATAACCTTTGAGCTCGTACGTCTCAAAGAAGGGTGTTAAGCAAAGAATAAATTCTCCGCCACCAACAGAAATATATTTGAAAGAAATCGGCTTTATATCTCAACTTGTAATGTCAGGCATACAATCCATACAAGTCTGTTCCGGGCTCGAACAGAACCGAAGGCACTTACAAAGAAGTCCTTGCAATCCGGATATTCACAATCCTGATCGGATTTCTCATCACTTAGGGAGTCTCTATACCGTTGCAACTCAGTGCAGAGACAATCGATAGGTCATCCTATCGCTTTCGCAAATACCGGGTCTTCAACACCGATCTTCAAATGCGATTCACAACGACGTATCACATATTCGGAGTGGGTTATACGACCCCATGGTCCTTTCCCGGTTAACCCGAATAGTGAGCGCTTATTTAAAAATAAGTGTGCATTCAAATTCAATCAATTCACATCAAATACCCATTCAAAGGGAAATATTGATAGTCGGCTATTAAACTATCAATGGATATGCATACATCACCAGATTCCAAATAATTTTCCAAATTATTTATTTTCCAAAATATCTTTACTAGATATATAGTTTCAACACTTCAAAAATAAATCAATATTTATTTTTATACAAATTCCACTTTTCACATATAAATTCCATAATGAATTTATATTTCCAAATATCTATGCATATACGATTTCAATAATTCATTTCGATTTATCTTCAAAAAGATAAATTCTAATATTCACTTCTTATTGGAAAACATTTCCATACTTATTTATTCATAAGTAATTCACAAATCTTTTTATTTTCAATCCTTGGAAAATATTCAATATACTTAAATCAAATTAAGTATATCTTTCATTCTTTTAAGGAAATCATTCACTTAACATATTTATTTGGGCCAAAACGAATGTTGCGTAAAACATCGTTACAACTACCCAAAATCACTAGTATAGGGATTCGAAATTAAAATAGATATATAAATCCCAATACTATACAAACATTTCCTTTCGGAAATCATTTACTAAAACAACAGTGTTATAGTCCATCATCTCCTTTCATTTCTCGAAACATCTATTTCAACAATAAATGTTGAAATCTATGGTTTCGAATCTCAACATGTTTTTAAAACATCGTTAGATCGTTTTAATTCTATTTAAAACATCATATCTAAAACAATTTCTTTAACGTATTATTCACTATTCAAAAACGTGAATATACTACCTTAACAAATTTCATCATTTCTATTCACTTTAACTTAAAGGATTATTCACTGTTCAAAATGTGAATATAACTCTATCTCTAAGTTATAACAATTAACTTATCAAAATAAGTCATTTGCGGATTTATAAAACAACGTTTATAAATCCCGTTTCTATTTATCTATAAAAACTTCCTTTTTTTTATAAATTCCTTTATTAACATATTTGATTTCATATCTCAATTATAAACTAAAAGTTCATATTATAAGTCAATTGCTTATAAAACGATTATTTTACAAAATCGTTCTTTTTAGAGACCTTTCAATTTATAAACCTTATAACTTATAAGATTTATTTATTTAATAAATCTATTCTTCAAATAATTTCACCAAATTTATAAATCTTACTATTTATAAATTTCGTTTATAACTTCACAGTTTATAATTCTATAAATTTCATTCTATTATGAAATTCATTTTCACTACTTTCAAACACTTATAAAACTCGTTTTATAATGTCTATATTTCAATTTATAAATATCCATTTATAAATCTCTTAATATAAATTAATTTATATTATTCTTTTAAACGTCATTAAATTCCTTTAAAATTTCACCGTTCTCTTGATTTATAAAATAATCAAATTTTATAAATCTTATATTCAAACTTCTAATAATAAACTCAAGAATCCAGTTTAAACTATTTTATAAAATCATTGGTTCATATTTCTCAAAAATCGACTTTCAATCGTATTTCTAAAAATCAGCTTTTTAACTATATTTCACAAAAACCATAATTTTTATAACTTTAGAAATTATAACGTTTATTTATTTATAATGGATCAATTCCAAAAATATAGTATATTTTCAAAATCACTTTTAAAATCATTTTAAAATCCCAAAATCTGGGTCCAATGATGCTACACACCAAATAGTCAATCACGACTACAACGATATCATATATCGATATGATAATCCATCAAATATCAAAATATCTGAAATAAAATAAAAACTGTTGAGGAATCCAGTTGGATCCCTCCAACCTGTTTCCCTGCATCCAAAAACATTAGCACAATACCAATTTCGCTCCAGTACGAAATTATCGCGGTACATGTTCTTAATAAATATTATCCGCTTAATAACGGCGTAATAGGGTCTCATCCGCTAAACAAAAAATGCGGGAAATCAACAACTGCAATATATACATATGCCAATATATATATATTGATATTATATATAATACCAATTTCACTGTTTATGAAATATTCGCGGTATATGTTTATATTAAATAACATCCGCTTACTAACGGCGCATAATGTCTATTTTAACAATCAATAATTTACAGTCATCATTCAAACATGCATTCAAATATTTTAAATCTAACTATTTAAAATAAAATCGAAATCTATTCGATTGAGTGAGAAATTCTCACCTTGGTTTTAATTTCCGTTTTAGCTTTTATTTCGAATAAAATTAAACGCGCGTTTAATTTTACCCGAAATTCTCACTAACTCCAAACGACTCCAAACCAACTCCATCGCGTAGTGCTCGTCCATACGATTCCAACGCAACTGAGTTTGCATTTTTTCGACCTCGTATGAAAAAGTTATGAATTTATGAAGTTTGTACACGATTTATATACATAAATTACAACATAAACTAAAATTTTAAAACCCACATCCATCATCCACCATCCATTCTCTTTGCTTCAGATCTGGCCGTCCCCTCTTCATCTTCTTCTTTCACGTTCACAGCCGCACCACCCAACCCATTAGCATGAACTAGGGTTTCCATTTCCGACCACCACACTCGATGAAACTCGATCACACAACCACCAACTCGAAGCTCTCGACTTCCTCTACCCCTAGCCCATGACCGCACGCACTCGGCCCTATGTTTCGCATGGAAATGCGTGCCGACCTGATGGTGAACGGCCCCCCTTAGCTCCCTCTCCGTTGCACCATTTCCGATCATCACCGTATGGAATCGAAGCTCTCGTCGTGCTCTTCGACTTCCGTGTTGAACACTTCGGCTAATTCTTTACGGATTGAGAGAGATTGATGAATGAAAGAGGATGATTTCTGGCCTTAGGTTATATAAGTGGCGGCTACTATTATTAGGGTTAGGGTTTGTGAATATTTTCTAAGTTATGAAGAGGTGGGTCTATTTATAGAATTTCGTTCGACACTATTCATCCGGAAATTCCGAACTCCGATTTAGACGCCGTAACCAGCGTACCTAGGGTTTATCCCGCGTTCCGGACACAATGGAACAGGTTTCGGAAGCTAATTCGGAAGTATGTGCGAGTTATGGCTGAAAACGCTCAATTTGAATTAAACCAATTTAAGCGATTTTCTAGGCGTTTTAATTTGCACCGGACAAACGGTAAATCCAATTGACTTGAAATTTGAAACCTTACAATAATATCACATTACGGATCCGATGAAACTGGTTTCGTCGAATTCCGAGACTTTTTGAAAAATGGCTATTTTGACTCGCCAAATTTAAATTAAAAACAATTCGATGCGTTTCGAGCTGCCACGATCAAACGATAGCTCCGATTGACACGAAAATTGAAATCCAGTAATAACTAACTATTACGGATCCAATGGAACTGGTTTCGTTCAATTCTGAGACTGTCCAAAAATTGACTATTTTACAGTCGATTATTAAATATTAAAATATTCAATTTTCACAAATTAACTTTTAAATCGATTTTAAAAGTTCTAAAATATTATTCTAACTTCAATATGATAAAATAAAATTTTACAAATTATTTTCAATCATATTTAACTCAATTTTCAATTATTTCCATAATTTAACATATTAAATTATCGATTTAATTATCCAATTAAATCCAATAATTCAAATTAAAATTTATTTGACTTAAAAATTCACTTATAAATATTTAAAATTAATTAAATATTCAAATTTTAATTTATAAAAATTCTGGGTCGTTACACAGTCATTCCAGAAATTATATCCTAATATAACCCACCATATCAAATATATCGTAATATAACCTGTCATATCAAATATATCCTAATATAACTCATCATATCAAATATATCATATTACTACCCCTCAAGTTGGGGCATGCAAATCACAAATGTCCAAATTGCGTAACAAATAACCAAACTTTTGACGACCAAGGGCCTTAGTCAAAATATCAACTAACTGATGACCAGTAGGTACATACGAAGCAGTAATATTTCTATCCTGCAACTCATCACGAACAAAGTGGCAATCAACTTCAATGTGCTTGGTGTGGTCATGAAACACCGGGTTCTTCGCAACATGCAAAGCAGATTGACTATCACAAAACAGCCGCATGGGCTTGGAATGAATCACACCAAGAGAATGCAACAATGATTTTATCCACTTAAGTTCACAAGTCGCAACGGCCATAGAACGATATTCTGTCTCCGTAGATGAACGAGAAACAGTTGGTTGCTTCTTAGTTTTTCAGGAAACATGAGAGCGACCAAGAAGCACAAAATAACCAGACACCGAACGACGTGCTAAAGAACAAGCTGTCCAGTCACTATCACAATAAGCTGTCAACTGCATATCACTGAGACGAAACAAAATACCTTGACCAGGTTGACTTTTAATATATCGTAAGACACGGATTGCAGCATCCCAATGTGCGACCTGAAGATTACTTAAAAACTGAGCAAGAGTATGAACGGAATAACTCAACTCAAGTCGAGTAATAGAAAGATACACTAAGCGCCCCACCAAACCCCTATATTGCTCCGGATGCTCATAAGGATCATTCGCCGCATAAGCCAACCGATGATTCTATTTCATTGGTGTATCAATAGGTTTACAACCTAACATACATGTCTCTGTCAATATATCCAGAGCATACTTCCGGTGAGAAAGAAAACAAACCCTCATCACCATGGTCTACTTCAATCCCATGAAAATATTTCAACACACCAAGATCCTTCATACGAAAACACTTACTCAAGTATTCCTTGAACCTCAAGATCACATCATATGAGGAACCTGCAATAATCAAATCATCCATATAAACTAGTACATGTAGAGAAATCTCATCCTGCTGATAACTAAATAATGAATAATCAGCATAGGATTGTGTAAAATCAAATTTCCACAAAGCACTAGATAACTTAGCAAACCACACTCAGCAAACCACTGCCGAGGAGCTTGACGTAAACCATACAACTGACACACTTTCCCAGAAGTAGGACTACTATAACCTGGAGGAAGTTGCATATAGACCTTTTCCTCCAAATCACCATGAAGAAAAGCATTATGTACATCCATCTGATGCAAATGCCCAATTACGAGCAATAGCAACTGCAAGAAAAATACGAATAGTACCCATCTTAGCAATTGTAGCGAAAGTTTCATTATAACTAATACCAGCAACCTGCCGGTTACCATACACATCCAAACGTCCCTTAAGATGCTCAACATCGCCATTAGCGCGTCGCTTTATTTTATAAACCTAACCACTACCAATAGCCTTCTTACCAGGTGGCAAATCCTCTAATGTCCACGTGCCATTTTGTTCAAGTGCATCAATCTCCTCTTTCATTGCCTGACGCCAACTTGCATCCTCAACGACCTCTTTAAAGGAAGTAGGCTCTTTTTGAGATGTAGTTGCTACTAAAAAATGCTTATGTCTCATAGAAAATTTATCATAATTCACATAACAAACTATACTAAAAGGTTTACTTGAGGAACGAGATGTAGTAGGAGAAGCAGTACATGGGTCTATCTTGCACATAACTGTGTTAGTAACATATCCTCGAAGACGAGACGAGGGAAGCTTGATGCGGTGCCCACAACCAAGATTATCACCATTTGAATCAATGCTTGAATTCTTTCTAGACTCCACACCATCAAAATTAACTCTCATACCCCCCTTGTGCGTACAAGGCTGCTGGGCAGCATGCTCCACGGCTACCCCAGCGAACTGGGTTGCTGCCTGCTGCTCACTCACGGCACCTTTATCTTTAACTATCACATCCTCTATGATCTCAACATCACGTGCATTACCCAAATCAGACATAATACCCAACTCATCATAATCATCAAACACACCATTCATGGAATTCTGGATAGAAACTGATTCAAATGATCATTGGGGAATGTGGAAACGGAATCATGGGTAGAAAAAGGAAAGATATGCCCAATAAACTTTACGTCACAACTAATAAAATACACATGAGCATCTAAATCATAAAAATGCCACCCCTTTTAACCCCAAGGATAACCAACAAAGATACATCTCCTAGAACAAGAGCCAAATTTATCCTTAACACGAGGCTGGTTCGCAGCATAGCAAAGATACCCAAATACCTTTAAAGCAGACATACTAGGTGGACTCCAAAAGGCATTTCATAGGGAGTTTTACCATCCAAAACAGAAGTGAGAATCCGATTAATAAGGTAACAGGCAGTTAAGACACACTCTCCTCAAAAATCAATAGGTAAGTAAGCTTGAAAGCGCAGGGCACGAGCAACACTTTGAACATGTTTATGTTTATGTTCTACTCTACCATTTTTTAGGGAGTATCGACACAGGAGGTTTGATGCAAGGTGCCTTGTTGAGCAAAAAATCCTTTAAACAATTAAATTCTTCTCCGTTACCACTACGCAAAACCTTCACTGGCCTATTAAACTGCGTTTTGACCATAGCAAAAAAATTTTGAATCAATTCGCCAACCTCATATTTACCCACCATCAAATATATCCATGTATCACGAGAAAAATCGTCAACTATGGTCAAAAATAATGAGCTCCACAACTAGAAGAAACACGATAAGGACCCCAAATATCACAATGCATTGAATCAAACAAATCAGTTGCTTTATTGTACTTAATGGAATAGAGTCACGAGGCTGCTTAGCCATAAAACAAACATCACTATTGTCATCATAAAATTTATTCGTACTACTACTACTACTTCCAACAGGTAATAAAGAACGGACCACTGTCATGGAAGGCTGACCCAATTGTCTATGCCATAACTGAGCAGAGTCTGCAACTATGGAGTTATTTGCTTGAATACTACGAACTGGTCGAAAGAGATATACCCCGTTACACTGCTCTCCTGTGCCAATCAGGTTCCTCAAACTCCAGTCCTGTATAGTGCATAGCTTGTTAGTGAAAAATACAATAAATTTTTGTTCTTCAAACAATTGAGACACAGACATCAAATTGCAATTAAGGGTAGGTAGGTACATATAAAATATTATCAAGAATTAAGTCATGGCTTAATTTAGTACGGCCTTCTTTAGTGGTAGTGTCATGTTTTCCATTTGGAAAACTAACGGGTTCTGAAGCAATTTCTTTGTTATCAACAAACAAGTCAAGGTTACCCGACATATGGTTTGAAGCTCCTCTATCAATAATACATTGGTCCAAAAATTTCTTACCATGCAACTTTGGAGTAGAAGACACAGCTGAGGAAGTCTTGAGAGCTGCGATGAGCTGCTGCACTTGCGATCAGTGAGAGTGGGTAACGAAGCACGATCCACCTCACTCATCGCAAAATCAAATATTGTCTATACCTTGAAAAAGAAAACAAACCTTCGCTTAAAACACAAGCACACACTGCAAATCCTTAGCACATAAAACTAATTTTCTGGAATACGGACCATAAACCAGAAAGCGAGAGAAAAAACTATTTTTCATGCCTTAACTTAGGAGGCTCTGATACCATGATAAGTTCAAGAAATTTTTGGAGAAAGATAACCTTGCATTTCTATTCAAATTCCTAGAATATATAACCCAACATACAATCAGTCATTCCAGGAAATATATCCTTATAATAGCGAAATATTACTACATAGTAAATAGTTTAACGGATCCTTAGGAGACGTGAATCCCAAACATCTCTTAAGCTACGCACTCACGTTGACACTGGATAGGAGATGTCAAATCCCGTAAACATCTCTGACGTCGTTCCACTCATATTATTTATTGTTGATTTAAGTTACATAAGATCTTTTAGTTCTGACTCGGGTGTTTTGTCTTTTCAATTCACTCGGGTCAGTTTGAGCATTTCAGGATTCGAAGACCTTATTTCAGGAGGATGAAGACGAAGATTGAATTATTACTATTATTTACTATTATTCCGTTGCATCACATTGTTTCGCTACATTGTCATTTATTAATATTTTTGGTATGTGTAACTCTGATTCTGTGTTGTAAAGTATAATCAAATGTTTTTGTAAACAGCCTCATGAACTGTTATTTGATTATTATATTTTGTCATTCCGCTGTAAGATTCTATTTTGTTTTTTCTTTTTCTGCTTTTCTTATTCACCCCAATAACATTTCGCCCTTTTGTATGGTTTGAGTCTGATGTATGTGGTTTATCGTCGATTTAAAACATACAAAAAGGCGAGATGTTACATAGCCCTGCTATATCTTCCATGTTTTAGTCATTTCCGATTGATGATGCTTGAGGTTACGTTTTACCTTTTATATAGCACTTCCCACTTGAAATACTACATTGCCTTCCAATCGATGACACAATGTCAACTTTCGTCCATACAAGTCGTTCAGAAGATGAACTAGCCGATGGCACTACTTCTACTACATCCTTTTTGGAATCACTCTCGGGATTAGTAGCAAGCAGCCCTTGTACTTCAAAGTGCTTCGTCTTCAATTCTATCATCTTCAAGATGTCTTTACTTCGAAACACTTGAGTTGGATCGAAGTGGTTTTCGGACAACACATCTGATCCTAGTCTCTTCAGAACTACTCTTGGTAATTTTCTGTAAACCCATCCCCAGTTCTTTAGGAAATAAACAGTCAAATATAAGAGCTAAGATCACCTCTTAATCGTTGATGGATGGATTTTCTTATCATTTATCCTAGAAGAACAAAACGAGATTTATATGCACCAGTACGACATCATCGGAGAGGACTGTGCCATATAACTTGTGTTCTTCTAGATATTTCCAAAGTTACGTTTTGGTTCCATATTTGATAGTCAGTTATTTAACTATCAAATAAAAAAACAACAACCAATTCCATTTTAGATTTATTTATCCATAGCAACCACTAAGCCTTAAAGCAAATCTTTATTTAATATATCTTTTCCCAAAACGTTTGTCTAAAACATTCATATACTTATCTGTTAGACATAAGTATATACACAAAACATTTGTGAATAACTTCTTACTTCCAAATCATGGTAAAAAGGGCTAAACAAATGTTATTTAAATTGGAGGTAAGGACAATCCTAAATGCTATTTCCTCGGTGTTAAGTGTGGAAAGATGTTCCATACCACCATTTTTTTAAAGGTGAGTTTAGAGAAATCCATATCTCAAATTCTTTTTACCCTTCTTCCGAAAAATCCTTTTTAATCATATCTATTTCATTTATGACATCTCTTTTACTTGAAATCCAAATCCATTTCGAAATACTTTCCAAACTCCTAAATTGATTTATAAACACTTTTATAAATATCCAAAATCATTTTTAATAATTGCTTTTATAAATATCCAAACTTTTTATATAAATTTCTCATAAATATCCAAGCCTTTTTATAAACTCCCTTTATAAATATCCAAGTCATTTTCTACAACTTCTTTTATAAATACCCAAAATCATTTATAAAACTTCTTTATAAACCTTTCATGTTTAAACAACATCGTATATAACCTTACATTTTATAAATCTCTTTTATTTATGAAATCTTCTTTTCTTAAAAAATCAAATCCATATACCAGAAACACCCAATACATTTTTAAATTTCATAAAACTCTTTATAAAACCTCTTTTTATAACATGGAAAACCATTCCTATTAGTTAAAAACATTAGTAAAACCAATTATCAAATCTTGTTCAAAATGCAATAACTTTAAAACATTTCAAAAAAATGAAGTATTTATCCTTACAAAAATCAAATGAAGGCTTAATGACCACAATGGTGCTTTTAATTTGGTTTTACTTATTACTGTCTGTGGTATTCAATGGTGCTTACTCTGTTGAGATTAGGGTTTATTCCCTGTCCTCTTTTGGGGATCTTGCCAGATCCCGTTATTTGTGGGTCGAGAATTGTTTTATGGAGTTGCTGCCGGTCTCTGATGGTGGCTTGTTGTGCCGTCCTCCTCCCTGTAGGCGTATTTATCAATTCGACGCTGATTGGGTGGTGTCGTCTCATTCTGATGTTTCCACAGTTGCTTCGAAGAGGGACTTCACCACCCTTTTCGAACCGCTGTTAGCTTTCTCTGACCATTGTGAGATTCTGCCTTGTGGGGAGGAGCCGCTGGTGGTGGGTTCGGTGAGTTGTGGCTCTGTCTATGGTTCTGATGTTTTGGACAAAGGGGATTTCATCACCCACTTCGCTCTGTCGGTTAATTTTTCGCCTGCTTGTGAGGTTTTGCCTCGTGGGGAGGAGACGCTGGTGGTGGGCTCGGTTTTCTGTGATTTTGGCTTTGGATTGGATACTTTGGTCGAAAGGGATTTCACCACCCCTTCCACTCAGGTTGCGGTGCTTCCCTCCCCGGTTCCTTTTTCATCGTTTTGTGGTTCTTGGGATGGTACTGGAATTTTGGCATTGGAATCCGTAGCTCCGCTGGTGGTGGGCTCGGATTTTTGTGATTGTGGTGATGGTTTCGACGGTGTTCTTGATGTTTGCGTCGTAGGGGACTCTGACACCCCATCCAGGCTGGTTGCGATGCTTCCACCCTATACCTTCGTTGGTGTTTCGTGACTTTTGGGTTAGTCGTGGCGGTTTGGCCGTGGGTTCCAGTGCGATTGTTATTGGTTGGGTTTTTCGTCTTTGTCTATCTGTTCGATCTCCTCAACCCTGTTTGTGGGGTGTTTTGTTGCGCGAGCAGATTTTGGTGGGTTGCTCTGTTAATCCCCTCGTCGCGCAGATGCAGGTAAGTGTTTTGTTGGCCGGTCAGGTGAGTATCTCGATTGTGCATTTTCAATTGGTCGTTGATTTTGGGATTTTGTTATCTTGTCGGTTTATGTCTGTTGGCTTGTTCTTTGTGGTTTTGAGCCTTGACACGCTTCGGCGTGTGCTCCCTGATATTGCTACCCTGGTGTTGTTTGGTGGCGTGTCAGGTCCTTTAGGCATTGTGTTCTCCGTTTGGAGCGGACAGTGTGGATCCCTCTGTTGGATTTTTGTTATGAGCCATAGCGAGGCCTGGTCAGTATCGTTATTGGCTTATTATCGTCTTCCTCTACTGGTTGGTCCCCATTGGTCTCTACGGAGAGATTACCCTGCCTGGGTCGATTGGCTCAGGCGGTGTTCCAGTCCTGATTGCATAGTGTACCCTGATGTGGTCCACTATGCGGGCATCCTGGAATATTACCAGTCAGTTGCGACCCGATCGGGTGATATTTCTGCTAGGGCCACCTTGCGAACCTCATCTGTCTCGCGGGGCTGTCTCACTAGTGGCAGTCCGACATGGGTTAGGTTCCTATAGCATCGTGGGATGCGTATTATTAGCTCCCCTACATTCTTTCGTCATCCTCTATCTGTTTTGTTTTCTCCTGATTCTTCGCCTATTTGTTGCTCTTCCCGTTGCTCTCTTCCTTCTTCTTCTTGTGCCTTATCGATCGTCATTCCGATGCTTAGTGTAGAGGAAATTGCTTTGATAAATGAGCGGCTCTCTCGTCTTACCGAGAACTCTGCTCCCTCCAGATCCTTTTCTTCTCTGTCCGATTCGAAGGAGAGTTTAGGTGCTTCTTCGGTGTCCGAGCCTTTGCGTCAGCCTATGCGCAGATCCTCTCGACGGTGTTCGCGTGGCGCTTCCATCATCCCCCGCACTATCCGTACTCGCTCTATAGCGACGACTGAGCAGATCGATAGATCTGCTCTATCCTCCTTGTATCGTATCTGATTTGCGTCTGTGTTGTCTCTCTAGGCTTGTGTCTTTCTCTCTGGTAGGTGTTGTCTTCATGACGAACTTTCTCTTCTGGAATATTCGTGGTATTGGCAATGAAGCATCTTATGCTAGGCTTAAGCGGATGGTCCGTAAGCATTCCATTGGCTTGGTGGCTATTTTGGAACCTTTTGTGGGTCCTGGTGAGATTACCAAGGCAGTTCTGTCGCTTGGTTTTGGAGGTGCTATATCGAATGTTTCGGGTAAGATCTGGATTCTTTGGTCCAAAGAATGCGTTGTTCGCCCTGTTTTTGACTCGTCTCAACTTTTATCTATCTTGTGCTCCTCTTCCTTTTTCCCGCAACCGTTCCTTCTTTCGGCGGTGTACGCCAAGTGTGACCAGATAGATAGATTATCTCTCTGGGATGACATTATGTCACTTGCTGACCTCGATTGCTCGATTTCAGTGGTGGGTGGTGATTTCAATGTTGTCGCTAGTCAGGCTGAAAAATTAGGAGGGGTGGCCGTCAATCGGTAATCGGTTTCTGATTTCAATTCTTTCATTGTGAGATCCGGGTTATCTGAAATTCCTTTCGTTGGCTCTGCTTTTACTTGGTCTAACAATCAGGAAGGTCCGAATCGGATCCTCTCCAGGTTGGATAGGATATTTGGGTCTGCTGATTGGTTTAACCTCCCTTTTACTTTTTCTATCTCTCATCTTCATCGCTCTTGTTCTGATCATGCGCCTCTAGTATTACGGTGCGCTTCGCGGTCTTTGTCGGGACCTTCTTCTTTCCGCTACCTTAGTATGTGGAGTTCCCACCATAGTTTTTTACAGGTGGTTGAGGAATCGTGGTCCACTCCCCTAGTGGCTGCTCCCATGGGGGCATTCTCTCGGAAACTGAAGCGTCTTAAGGTTTGCCTAAAGACGTGGAATTCCCTTGTTTTCCGGAATATTTTCGATCGTGTGCGAGCGGCTGAAGAGTCCCTGATTCTTGCCGAATCTTTGTTCGACGAGAGTCCCTCAGCCGAAAACAAGGAGAATTGGGCTTGCGCTCAATTGGCTTTCTCTTCGGAACTTCGTATTGAAAACTCATACCTCCGTCAAAAGGCGAGGATCAAGTGGGTAGTCGAAGGTGATACGAATTCCAAATTCTTTCATTCTTCTATTCGTAAGAAAGCTAATTTGCTTTCTATTCGTGAGATTTTGAGGGCGGACCAATCTGTGGCTTCGACTCCGTCTGAAGTCATAGAGGTTTTAGTTTCTCATTTTCAATCTTAGCTGGGTTCTCCTTCTGTGTCTGATCCAATTTCGGACATCCTGTCTTTCATTCCTCGGCTTGTTCCTTCTGTGGGAAGTGAAGATTTAGCTTTCGTGCCTGTGTCTTTGCTCTTAGCAAGGATAGTGCCTGTGGACCGGATGGTTTTAATGGGTCCTTCTTTCGTAGTACCTAGCATATCATCCAATCTGATTTATGTCTGGCTATTCAGCATTTCTTTTACGGAGGCGCTCTTCCCATTAGTTGGTCATCCACTAACTTGGTCCTTATTCCAAAGTGTGATAATCCTCGGGCGTGCTCGGAGTTCCGTCCAATCAGCCTGTGTAATTTCGCCAACAAAGTGATTTCTAAGGTCCTGGCCACTCGTTTGGCTCCGTACCTTGCTCGCATTATCTCTTCCTCTCAGGCGGGTTTTGTAAAAGGTCGTTTGATCACTGATAACGTCCTTTTAGCCCAAGAAATTGTTTCTCAGATTGACCGTAAGGTCAGGGATTCTAACATTATTTTCAAACTGGATATGGAAAAGGCCTACGATCGTATGTTCTGGTTTTTCATCATCAAGGTTCTTCGTGCCTTCGGTTTTCCTGAAACCCTTATCGAATTGGTGTGGATGCTCATTTCCAACTGTTGGTATTCTATTCTCATTAACGGATCGGCCAATGGTTTTTTCAAAGCTGGTAGAGGTATCCGTCAAGGCGATCCTCTATCCCCTTCTCTTTTCGTTATTGCGGCCGAGGCTTTCATTCATGGCATCCACACATTAACGATTTTTGGTCAAATTCAGCGTTTTGGACTTCCGAGTGGGTGTCCACTCGTATCCTCTCTGTCATTCGCGGATGACATTGTCATTTTCTCTAACGGAAATCGGTCCTCTGTTCGCCGCCTTATTCGGTTCATTCATATGTACGAGAGGTGTTCGGGCCAATTGGTCAACTCTGCGAAGAGTTGCTTCGTCCACGCGAAGGACATGGACCTTTTGAGAGTGTCTTGGGTCGAATCTTTTACCGGGTTCAGGGCAGCTTCCCTTCCCCTTCCTTATTTGGGAATAGTTCTCTACAGAGGAAGGAAACTTAACGCCCTTTTCGATCCTCTTACGGACAAAGTAAGGGGAAAGATTATCCGTTGGAATGCGTCTCTTCTGTCTCAAGCAGGAAGATTAGTGCTCATCCAATCGGTTTTGAGCTCTATGGGTACTCATATTTTCGCCGCTATGACCCCAACTTCCTCCTTTTTTCGATCGTTCCAATCTTTGGCATTCTCTTTCTTCTGGGGATCGAAGGGTGACAATCGCCGACATCACTGGGTGTCTTGCGATGTTATCTGCCGGCCTAAGAGTGAGGGTGGGTTAGGATTGCGTAATCCGAAGGACATCTGTTCGGCTTTTCGCTTGCAAGTTGTGGTACATGTTTGGGACTAACGACTCCTTATAGGCGAAGTTCCTTCATGCTAAGTACCGGAGACTGGCATCTTCTGGCTATGCCGGTTCTCCATCTTACGCCAGTGAGACTTGGAAGCATATGCAATCGGTCAAATTGCTAGTTGATTCTCATAATGGCCACTCCGGTTGGGATGACGGTCCGTTCTCTATTCTTAAGGCCTGGAGCTCATCTAGGAACCCCTCTCCAGTCCTTCCTATTTTTTCATACATTTGGGACGTTCGAATCCCACCAAAAGTCTCTCTCCTCATGTGGCGAACCTTCCATTATGGGTTACCGGTTGATGAGAACCTTCAGCAGATTGGCATTCCATTTGTTTCCCGTTGTAGATGCTGCGGCAACGGGGAAACATAATCGGTGGATCATTTGCTTTTCGTTGGCTGGTGTGCCAGATCCTGCTGGAATTATTTCGGTAATTTATTGGGTGTCCGTGGTTCCATCTCCTCGTCGTATGATTTTCTGTCCTCTTGGTGGTTTGATAGTTCTGGTAGATCTCTTCGCTCTATCATCTTTCGCTTGATTCCCTGTCTGATTTGCTGGCACATCTGGTGTGCGTGGAATAAGGCAATTTTTGACGAGATTCCTATGGATCCCCTCTCCGTTATTTGCTGGGTTAGAGATGATGTTTACTTGGCGTTTCGTGGCCGACCTTTCAGAGGTTCGGTCAATACTCGTTCTGGTCGCTTAGTGAACCTTTTATCTATCTCCTGTTCACAGACTTCTTATAGAGCGGGAATTGGATGATTGCCGATCCGGAGACTGGTGGATCTGGCTTACTAGTCTCCTCCCTGACCGTCTTCCCCCCCTTTTGTTTTCTTACTGTGTGGCTATTGCTTTTAGGCTCTGGCTTTTCTGGGGTGGTTTTTGTTTCTCAGTACTTCTTCTGATTGGGGCTTGCTTAAAGGAATGCCGCTACTCTTTTCCAGCTGTCGGTATTACAGTTGTTGGGGTGTTGGCCGTTTCTTTCTTCTGTTTTGGAGGGTCGCCTGTTGGGATTTCTGTTTCTTTGCACGGTGGTCACTCAACATCGTCATCGGGCGGTGGCCTTGCCGGAGCTCGATTACGATGTTGGATGGGCGGAGGGTTTCCACGAGCTCATCGGGTGTGCTGTGTGCCTGGTGCCAAAGGTCCTTTGCCTTTGCTTCTCGCTTGTGTCTACTGGTTTCCCTTGTTGGTTGTTTCAATGTTCTTCTGATGTGGTTTCTCGGTTTTGTATTCCTTTCCTTTTTCTCGGTTACCTGTCAGGCTTGTTGAAAGCTTTTGGTTGAGTTTATATATGAAAAGATGTATTTCTGTTAAAAAAAAAAAGGGTATTACACAATAATTGGTATATAAGGGATAAATACATAACAATCAATCAACATAAGTAAATTTTGAAGCTAATCTTAATTGCTGAATGGTGTTTTATTCTGCTAATATATGTCATTTAGTTTTCCTAATCATATGGGGATGCTTAAGGGTAAGTAACACAGAAATCGCTTGATTTAAAACAATTTGAAAAGAAAACAGTTTAAAACAGAATTGATTAGTTAAACTCAAAGCGATTTTAAAATAAATTAAAAAAACTTATAAACGAGAATCAAATCCCTATTAAATAGTAATTAAACTCTAATTAAAGACAATTAAACCTTGATTAAACCATATTAAAAAATAATCAACTTTAATCAAAGATTAATTAAATAAAACCCTTTTTAAATAATAATTAATTAATAATTATCTTAAATAAATAATTAAATAATAATTAATTAGTCTTTAGGTAATAATTATTTTAAAATTAACTTTAATTATGTAACAATTCAAGATTAACTTAATTGATTAACTTTTAATTTAAAAACCTTTTTTATCAAATGGCTAAGTACTAATTAACTTTATTAATTAATAAATCAATTAAATAATCATTAAATAATTGTTCGTTAATTACTAAATTAAAGTTAAAAAACATTTTCAAAAATATTTCTAAGTGAAAACAAATTAAGATTAGAAAAACAGTTCGATCTTCTAAACTGCACGTATAATGACTATCGCTATACGGACTCGTAATTCTCAAAACTTGAAATTCTGATTTTCTAACTTTTAAAACTTTACTTTTGGTCTTCTTTAAAACATGAAAATAAACTTTTGTAACCAAATCAATATTTTAAACTTGAAAACTTTTTGCTTTGAAGCGAAAATCAAACTTTCAACAAAAAGAAGATTTCTGTGTCGCTTTTGGTTAGCGAATCACTACCTTTGTATCATGAAACCACATACAACAAATACAAAATTCACACATAATATCACATCATAACATTACAGCACCATTATGAATAAAGTATTACTTCATAATACTAACAAACTTTTCCAATATTCAAGGTATAATTTTTATCGCCTACTCAAACTTCAGCATAAACAATTAACACCAAATCAACATATATGCATGCATATTCAACACATAACATTACTTCATACTTAAGCAACATTTTAACTCATAAATTTAGATCTTTAAAAAGGTTGTAACTTGAGTTTTAAAAGTTTGGACTTTACTCACACTAAATCAAACCAAACTTGATCTCGACCAAGCTCACTTACTCCTAGCTCAACAAAGTGAAGACATGGACCCTTGAAAGGCTAAATAGGCTAGGCCATGCATGTATTTGGACTCGGATATGCATGTCTATGAAGGGTGTGGACTTGTACATTGGAAGAAAGGTGTTGTAGTGTATGTAAAAGCGGTTAGTGAACTAAAGTGGAGATTTTGAGTAAAAAAAGTGATTTTTCTTACTTTATAATTTATAAAAAGAAGTCATGGATGTATTTTCTCAAGCTCTTAGGAATTTTAGAAATGAGGATGGAGATTGAAAAATGAAAATTATGAAATGGAAAGAGTATTTATCGGCTTAGGAAAATATTTTAGAAATATAAAGTAGTTATACACACATGCATGCACCTCCATCCCTCTCCCACCCTAGAACATGTCCTCCCTCCCTTTACATTCCTTGAATCATGCTAGAGCTTCCATGTGTGTATACTAAGGATATAGAGGTGATTTGTCTAAATATAAGTGTGTTTATATGTGTATATATGCCTTTTATAACATAATTTGTCACATCCATGCTTATGTGTATATATATATATATGCATAGTTATGCTTAATTAATACTAATCCTGACATTTAAAAATGTGTGTATGTTGCACCAAGTGTGCACAACATTTCCGACGACTTTCAGGTGTCGAAAAGTCGAATTTCGGAGAATGTTCTTCAGTCACATTTTCGCTTTTATTTGAACTATCTATACTGGCAAACAAAATTTAAAAACTATTTTATCATCATTATTAGATAATTAAAATAGGTTTATTTTCAAATATAAATCCATTTACTGATTATATAAAATATATTTAAATAGCCTATTTTAAAGTGGTAAAATCTCGGGTCATTACAAATCTATTTTACCATCATTTGTTGTTATTTAAAAGAGTTACATTTTAGTTATAAAACCTACAATTTTAATATTTAAAAAGTATTAAATATTCGCAAATCAAGTAGATAAAATTTCGGGTCGTTACAACAGTCGAAAATAAGATAGACTTATCAAGGAAGTACTCCAAAAATAATGGTGTCGCCAAACCTTTCTTACACACACACACAAGAGGCAAGCTACACTTCTTTTTGCTACATCCCATCTAGGTCCATAACATTTTTGAAGCTACTCGATTTTCAAATTATAATTTTTTGCATAAAATTTGTTCAATTTGCATAATTCTGTTATATTCAAAACAATATTTCAGGTAGTGTTTAGAACAAGCAATCACTTCGTTGACCATTTATTTGTGAATAAGCACTTAAAAGAAGTTTGTTTTCATTAAGCATCAATAACTAAAATATTTATTTGATGAATAAGTGATCAACACTTTTAAATTGCTTTATCTATTGCTGAAAGATTAATAATAATAAAATTCCATTTACACCCTTAGTTACATCTATTAAATTATTTTAAGTTTATGTGGAAATATCCAAAACTTTAAAAATACGAATCATTAAAGTTCCATGTTTCTAGGATTTTTCAAAACTTGAAAACTATTAACTAGTTTTTTAATTATATTTTAATTTTTTTATTTATTAAAAATAAAATTTTAGAATATATAAATTTTAAATTTAAATTATTCATTGCTACAGATTTCTGTCTTTATTAGTTCAATAATCGTATTTTTTTAACATTCAAATATTGTAAAATTTGAAAATTTTAAATTAAAGCTTTCTGATAATAAAAATTTATCACAATTTGAATCTTGTTTTAAGTGATTATTTGAAAAACTAATATAGAGGGTAATATTGTCAAAATAACTATATACTTTAATTCTATTTAAAAATAAAAATATAAACAAATAACCGTTCATAATTCATTATTCAACAATTATCAAGCAAAATTCAACATTCAGCAATAAGTGTTCAACGTTTTGAACAAAAATGCATCATAATCTTCTATTATACTTGTTTTGCTTTTAATGTGGAAAGTGATAATCATTTCCAAGTAGATATTCTAACCCTAAAAAAATATGCAAGATGCTGGTATGTAGATCGGTTTATAAATTTGATGTTATTTACATTATCGTTAAGTGATAATGGTGATAATTGATTAGAAGTTGAAAGTGGATGTGATTTAATTATTCAATTTTGACCAATATGTGTCATGTAACGACCCGGATTTTCTATCATTTAATTTTGAATATTTAAATTATTTTAAATATTGAAGTTGGAATATGACTTGATTTTTGAATATGAAGATTTTGGTTGAAATTATAGAATGAATTTAAATTTCAAATATTGCGATTTATCAAAATATAGGAATGGTGAATAATTGGAATTTGAATATGAATCAAAACGATTTTAAATATTGATATAAATTCTATTTGAATTAGAATTGAATTAGCAGTTTTTTTTACAAATTTGAATTTTAAGTGATTTCGCTAATTTTTGAAATTTATCGATCGAATCGACGAACTAAAATAGCGATTCGGGGTACAATCTCAGAATTCGATGAAATCAGTTCCATTGGATCCATAATAGTGTATTATTATCGAAATTCAATTTTCGTAGCATTTGGATTTACCATTTGATCGTACGATCTGAAAACGGCTAGAACTAATTTAATTAAATTTAATATAAATAATCGATTTAAAAAGCTATCTTCCATATACAATCGAATTAGGCCTCTGAACTTGTTCCATCGTGTTCGGAATAAAGGTATAATATTAGAAATATCTGGTGGCACGCCTTGATAGGGGTTCAGGATTTCGAGGTACTTAAACAAGATATTTTGGATATAAAATAAAAACATAATTATAAAAGTCAAACCCTATATTATCTCGATCTACCCTAGCATCTGAATCGCGCAAACTTATTTCCTCCTCCTCGTTTAAAACACGACTTTCCTCTTCATCATTCTTAATATATCGAACAACAACCAAAAATTAAATTCGATTAAAATAAGTAAATAAAGTAAAAAAGGTTACGCGATTTATCATGATGGCATAAGAGCCTAAGGAAGCAATTGGAAGGGAGTGAGTGTGACAGGCTGCTGCACGATGGTCGATGTGGAGTTTTCAAAGCAGAACTTCACGCATCGTATGGTGTGGTGGCTGAGTTCGAGATTTGAGGGGTCGCGAGCTGTTTTCGTTATCGGAGGAGTGGGAATGGGTATGGGCGATGGCATAGCGGGGCAATGGCAGAGGTTTGGAGGTGCGTACACATGGAAGGAGGCTATGCAGGTTTGGTTGCTGAAGCATATTTTGGCAGTGGGAGGCGGTCAGTGCATGGCAAGCGATGGTGAGCGTTGGAGGTCGATCGAGTTGCGTGTTACATTCACGTTTTACCTAGGTTGTTCGAACGCAAGGGTGGAAGGTCTGCGTTGGTGGGTTTGAACTTAAGTCGAGGGTAATTTGGTGTTGCATGTGCTAGGGTTGAGCAGCGACAGTGGCGATGACGAGGTCGAGCAGAGTGAAGTAACTAACATTTATAGTTAGACGATTAAGTTAATTAATTAGTAAATTAGTTTTTTTTTGATTTATTTGAATCCTATAAAATTCATAAATTGTTTGTACGAGTTTAAATCGAGAAGAATCAGTCATGTGAGATTCGGAGCTATGGAACCTGAGCGAAAGAAGTTAAATTTGAACGATTGGCAAATTAAAAGTCAAGGAGAGTAGATCTCACTCATTTGGATTGCTAGTTTTTAATTTTAAATATTAAAAATTATTTATTGATTGTTTGGATGAATTGATAATTATTATTATCAGTTGGATGTTACATTATAGTATATATATATAGTAGTATATATTGGTAGTTGGATATATTTTCCACCTATTGGAGCAGATGAGACACTATGGCCCCACATAATAGCAGATGACACTATATTACCGAGATATCCCACTCGAAGTGGGATTGGTATTTTAAGTTATACAACATCTGTGGTTGTAGGAAAACAGGTTGGAGGGATCAAACTAGATTCCTCAACAATGTTGATTTTAATTTCATATATAGTGATATATGATTTGTGTGAATAATCTAATATAGATTATGTGCTGATTTGAATTATTGGATGCTATAGTAGCACTGGCCTAAATTTTGGTATTTTAAATACCATAAATGTTATTTTTGAATTAGATGGAATTAAAAGGAGATTTTAAATGTAAAATATTTATATCGAAATTTGGATTAATTAAAAGAAATTGATTTGAATAAAACAATGATTTGGTTATGGGGTTGTACTTAACTATTCGTAAAATGTTTAAAATAGAGATTTTAAAATAATTTATATAAAGAATTTTTAAATGATAATCCTGAAAAATATGGAAAGGAGCCGAAATCGACATTTTAAATAGATTTGTAAAATAATGAAATTTATAAAGAAATAGATTTATAAAATGGAATTTTATTAATGTGATTATTTTTATAAACAAGTAAAAATCCAAATGTGTTTGTAAATTTTTAAATGATGTTTATAAATAAGGGAAATGATATTATTTGATAAATTGGAAATATAATTTCACAGGTGAATTTATATTTAGATATGAAAATAGATTTTTTGAAAAAAAATCGTGGATTCTATTTTTGAAAATTAAAAATGGTTAGAGAATTAGAATGAAATCGATGTGTTGTGATTCGAGAGGGATTTATAGATTGAAACTGGTTGTTGAAATTTTAAATATATTTTTATTAAGAAGTTAAGTTTTGCTTTAAAAAGGAAAATTTTATTTATAAAACTATGTAGTTTAAACCTGGTTAGTATTGAAATATTTCGAAAGTGAATTTTTCAAATATCTTATATTAACTGAAATAAAATTCTAATTTTTACAATAAGCTTTGTAAATCGATAGGTTTTTTTAAAATGAACTGGAAATGAGTTATCGATGTTTATTTTAAGTTATTGAATATTTTATAAACTACTTAAATGTGTTTTAAAAATAAAATACTATTATTTAAAAATACTTGTTATATATATGGTGTTTTGGAAGTAATTGGAATTTAATTATAAATTCTCTCGAGAGTTGTAAATAGAGTTTATTCAACTATATGATTTTTATAAGAGAAATCTTATAACAGAATTTTGGAACTTAAGGAATTTTCGAAATGGTTGGATAAGCGAACTTCAAAAAATGAATCTGAATTCATAAAAGAAGTTATAAATTGGCGAATGAGATTTTAAATAAGAAAAATCGATTTTTGGAAATGGTAGAAGGGATTTCGAAAATTCCAAAGATTAGAAAATGAATTAAAATGAGTTGTGACTTTACAAAAGGGTTGTAAATGGTTTATGAAGTTGGAACAAAAGGGAGATTTCCTCGTTTGTGATTAGACCTATAAAATCGATAAGATATAAATATTTCTTAAGTGTTGAGGAGTAAGTATTTTTGGAAAAATATATTTATAAATATTTTTATAAGTATTGGAATAAATAATTTGGGAATGTTTGGAATACGGGAAGGTTTATGGAAATATTTCTAAGCATTAATTGGGTTGAAAATGTTCTATTAAGGATATAAGGATCAAATGTTGGAATATTGGAAGAGATTTGTGTGTGTGCATGTGTGTGTATGTGTGTATATCTGTGTATATATATATATCTATATGTAAAGATATTTGAAATCAATGTTTAAGAAGATTAAATAAATGGGCCTAGTGACTACTTATGTATGTTATTTGATGTTAAATAAATGACTATCAAATCTGGCCAAATTCATTGAACGTTTCGAAGAGACCGGGATCAAATTTAATTATCCGAAAACCACTTCGATTCGATTTATGCGTTATGAATCGTGATATCATTAAGATAATGAAGATAGTGATTTTGGAGCTTCGGCTTTTTTAGACCCAGAACAACTTGTAGGGATGAATACTATCACTTGCATCGTGGACTAGAAGGCAGTGTTAGCATTCCAAGTGTGAATGCTATTCTAAAGGTAAAACGTAACCTCAAGCCTCATCAACCGCGAATGACTAAAACAAGAGAGATGCAGCAAGGCTAAGTGGGTCGCACCCAATAGGGTATGTTATCACTTTTCTAAATACTCTCGGACATAGTTTATTATAATAATAGATATGGTTGTGCGTGGAAAGAGAGTGCACGATTAGGGTGGGAAAAACCCGGGTGATAACATACTCAGTACTATCCAGTAAGGGGTAGGCCGATCTTATGTTGGCAGGGATCGGTATGTACGATCTCGGTACATTTTTCTGAAGGTGTACTATGGTGGGTGATACCCCAGTAGCCCAGGCAATGTATGAAATCCAATATCCACTATGAGCCTGTACGGTTTTGATTTTGCCCAACTATGCTGAAACGTGAGATGCAAGCATTTCAGCTATTTTCTAATTTACTTTCTGTAGACCCTATTATAATATCAGATGATTTTGATTTAAAATGTTTTGGTTATCGTAAGGTAAAAACCCGTCGTATTTATTTGTGCCATGGTCTTACGAGATACCTTTCTTTTTAAAAGATTTTGATAACAGTAATAATTCAAATTGAGTATGTTTTCTCATGCTTGTTTTCCAGATTGACTCGGGTGTTATTTTATTATAATGCTCAAGTCAGACCGAGTACTATAGGTTCAGGTTAGAATGCTATGGAATTCAGAAGACGAGCTGGAGGAGACTCAAGCGTATTTCACGTACTTGATTATATTCCGTTGTGTATGTTGAACTGAATGTTCAGTATTTGTGTGGACAAGTTATAATAAATGTCCATATCGATTATTGATTGTTGTACTCTGATGATTGTATGTATATTAACAGTTACAGTCTTTTTGTAAAAAATTTGTCATTATATATTATATTTTGTTCCGCTACGATTATGAAATTCTATGTTATTGTTTCTGTTTTCTTCTATCTTTCTCCTTCTTCACCCCTAGCAATCGGTATTTCTGGCACTTGAATATTCGGCATGCTATACAGTGAACATATTAATGTCGATTATCGAGGGTCAGAAATTCTGGTTCGCTACAGTTTGTATCAGAGCTGAAGGTTAATCGAGAACCTTGGCTTGGTAAGGGATTACTCATTAGAGACGGAGTCATTAGTATTCTAGAATGAGTTTGAGTGTATGAATAGATATGAGCATGTATTTGTTAGTGAATATAAAATGATTTATATTATGTTGGTTGATTTATTGAGTGACCTATGAACTCTGGTCGGCACAGTCCGTACAACTGTATCGATAG
This sequence comes from Allium cepa, assembly GCA_030765085.1. Taxonomy (NCBI): domain Eukaryota; kingdom Viridiplantae; phylum Streptophyta; class Magnoliopsida; order Asparagales; family Amaryllidaceae; genus Allium; species Allium cepa. The sequence goes on from CM060944.1 coordinate 245,087,479, forward strand.
GGGTTTCTAAACACTTGAATAGAGTAACTCGACACAGTATTATTTTGAAATGGGGTAAATGAGATAATTTTACTTAAATTATATTTCGATAAAAAAGAAATAATTTTCTAAAATTATTACAGTATATTGATGTGTTTAGGTATTGTTATCATAATCAAAGCAAGATTATAAAAATTAAAATGGTTTATATAACCAATAGAAATTGTATAAATAAGATTTATACAAATGAGTTAAAACTAAAAATTGATTCAAACCAGAATTTGGATATTTAAATCTGGGAAAGTTTGGAAAATATTTTACAAAGTATTGTAAAAATAAAATAGCATTATTTTTGAAAGGATTTTTGAATAAAATGTTTTATAATAGATTTTGGAATTGATAAAGCACTGAACTCACTTCAGTCGTTGGAAAATAATCCTGGTGATGACTGCGCAACATCATCTTTATTCATTTTTGAGTTTCTACGTGACGCATTGCTACTGTGATTGTTTGGCTTTAGAATTGTTTTGGTAAAGTCATGTTTTGATTTAAAAAAGAGAGGAAATCTGTTCAACTAAACCGTCATTACTGAAAATTTTATTCGATCCAGTTATAATAGTTCTACTATCTTATTCTAGTCTGCATTTATCCATGGTGTTATGTTGTTGTTAGCGTAGATCTATTTCTTTCCCTAAGTGATATACAATTGCGGTCTTGTGCCATTTTATTCTTGCCAATTTCCCTAAGGAAGCAGCGTAACTGCAATTTTTTTAGTGGAAGGTTTCTCTTGCAACTAAGCCTACATGCCATGAAAAAAAGAATTTCACTCATGAAAAAGCCATTCTTGGAAATTTTGCAGATTTATACTACTCTATAGTTATAAGAGGTCACATGGGTACGATTTTCTAGGATTGACTTGTACAATGTAAAGTAACAAGCTGTGTTTAATTTTATTTCTGGAAATGATTGCGTCTTGCATTCAACTTGCACAGAACGTACTTACTCAGCTTTACAGAGCAAATGAAACACCCACATCATGCAATATAATCAAATGGGTAGATACATTAGGTAAATGCGACAATATGAAAATATATTAATAAACATATGCGTAGGCTTAAATACTTAACATTTCATGTTTCAAAGAAAATACAATGTAATGCTATATAATTGATAAGGCAATAATGGATTTTTGAACAATGTTTCAAACTATACATAATCATAAAGTCACATCATTCGTCAACTTAAATCCCACACGAATGAATCGTTTCTTGAACATTTGATTGTAGTTTTTTTAGGTGACTTAAAGTTAAAAAATGACATATTCATGAATTGGTAGACTAGGAATGATATAACAACCTTGTTGCATAAATTACATAGAGGTACAAACAATTGAAACAAAGTTGTCATAGCACAACGTACCCTATAATGAAAAAAAAGAAAAGAATTCACTTCACCTTAACCCTCGTTGTTTGGCTGCCGCAATTTTCTTATACAAATAATTTAGGATTTTGAATGAAAAAGGGTTGCGAGATAAATTTATATGAAGGATAGAGTAGACCTTGGATTGGCAATACGACAAAGTTAAATTAGAAGAGAAGAGAGGTCTGTAGTGGCTAATCAACCATTTCAAACCACAGTCAAGTAAAATGATATCAAAAAACGATAATTGGCATAAATCGGTTGAAATAAATAATCAAAACGTTGGAACTTTGTGAGTATTGATAAATTCATGCTATAACATGTTGGTTACGGAATTTTTGTGTTTGCACTAATTAAATGAATGAAATGCAATTAAAATTTCATGTTTAGGTACTTATGTGTTTATTTAAGCAAGTACAGGTACTTTGAGCTGTTTGACTTAATTTTCGGTTGCGAAATTGCATATAAATTGAGCGAACTCGCTTAATAATGCTAGTATAGGGTACGCTAACGCATTAAAAGGAAAAAAAAAAATGAGATATTGATATATATTGTGTTTTCGACCTGTGGGTCGATGATATCATTTTTATTATATTTGTTATATTGCAAAAGGCCTTCCGTACAAAGGAGACTCTACCAAAAAAAATTAAAAATTTAGGGTGTTGAAAATTTTTGAAATTTTTTTGTTAACTAAAAAGTTGATTTTTGGAATTGAAATTGAAATAAAGAGTTTTGGTTTAGAAATGGAAAACTAATTGTTTTGCTTAGAACTAAAAGATTAGAGAAGTGAAATATCGAATTTTCACTAAGTGGGTTTTTGAAAAGTAATGGGTTTGGATCATTCGTCCCACCTTAGCAATTTCGGGAACGAAATTCTTTTAAGGAGAGAGGAACGTAACGACCCAGATTTTTCTGTCGTTTAATTTTGAATATTTAAATGATTTTAAATATTGAAGTTGGAATATAATTTGATTCTTGAATGTGAAGATTTTGGTTGAAATTATATAATGATTTAAATTTCAAATATAACAATTTATCGAAACACGGGAATTGTGAATAATTGGAATTTGAGTTGAATATGAATTGAAACGATTTCAAATGTTGATGTAAATTCTATTTGAATTAGAATCCAGTCAATATTTTTTTTAAAAATTTAAATTTCAAGTGATTTCGTCAAAATTTGAAATTCGTCAATCTAATCGACGAATTAAAATAGCGATCCGGGTCATAGTCCTAGAATTTGACGAAACTATTTTCATTGGATCCGTAATAGCGTATTTATTATCAAGTTTCAATTTTCGTAGCGTTTCGATTTACCGTTTGGTCGTGGGATCTAAAAAACGCCTCGAAATAATTTAATTGAATTTAATATAAATAGTCGATTTAAAAAGCTATCTTCCACATACGACCGAATTAGGCTTTAGAATTTGTCCCATCGTGTTCGAAATAGAGGTATAACATTAGAAACACCTGGCATCACGCCTCAATAGGGGTTAAGGATTTCGATGTACGTAACCGAGATATTTTGGATGTAAAATAAAAATATAACTATAAAAGTCAAACCCTATATTGGCTCGAGCCACCCTATTATCTGAATCGCTCAGACCTATTTCCTCCTTCTCGTTTAAAACACGACTTTCCTCTTCCTCATTCCTAATATATTGAACAACAATCAAAAATCAAATTCAATTAGAAAAAAGACTACGCGATTTATCGCGATGGCACGAGGGCCTGGGGAAGCAATTAGAAAGCGCGTGAGCGTGACAGGTTGTTGCGCGATGGTCGATGTAGAGTTATCGAAGCGGAGCTTCACGCGTTGTCTGGCGTGGTGGCTGAGTTCGAGATTTGAGGAGTCACAAGCTGTTTTCGTTATCGAAGGCGTGGGAATGGGTGTAGGCAATGGCGTTGCGGCGCGATGGCAGGGTATTGGAGGCGCGTACACATGGAAGGAGTCTATGTAGGTTTGGTTGCTGAAGTGTATTTTGTCAGTGGGAGATGGTCAGTGCACGACAGGCAATGGTGAGCGTCGGAAGTCGATCAGGTTGCGTGTTTCATTCACGTTTTGCCTGGGTTTTTGAAGGTAAGGGTGGAAGGTCTGCGACGGTGGGTTCGAGCTTGAGTCGAGGGTGATTTGGTGTTGCGTGTGCTAGGGTTGAGCAGCGACAGTGGCGATGGCGAGGTCGGGCAATGTGAAGGTAATTAGTGTTTATAATTAGATGATTAAGTTAACTAATTAGTAAATTGATTTTTTATTTATTTATTTGAATCCTATAAAATTCGTAAATTGCGTATACGAGGTTTAAATTGAATAGAATCAACTGTGTGGGGTTCGAAGCTACGGAACCAGAGCGGAAGAAGTTAAATTGGAACAATAAGCAAATTAAAAGTCATGGTTAGTAAATCTCACTCATTTGGATTGCTAGTTTTTAATTTGAAGTATTAAAAATTATTTATTGATTGATTGGATGAATTGATAATTATTATTATCAGTTGGATGTTATATTATATATATAGTAGTATATATTAGTAGTTGGATATATTTTCCGCCTATTAGAGTGGACGAGACACTATGCGCCACGCATAATAGCGGATAACCCTATATTTTCATGATATCACCCTCAAAACGGGATTGGTACTTTATGTTATATAACATCAATGGTTGCAGAAAAACAGGTTGGAGGGATCCAATTGGATTACTCAAAAATGTTGATTTCAATTTCATATGTAGTGATATGTGATCTATGTGAATAATCTAATATAGATTATGTGGCGAACATTGCCCTCGAGACGAAAGTCAAGCAGGAGAAAATGGAGCTTGTTTTCCATCTCATCTCCATCATTTTGCCTGGAGAAACTGTGCATGCTTCCGATCCTCAGCCAGTTCCTATTCAAGATGCACCTACTGGACCAATCCAAACTACTCCGGTGAAAGGCCAAGGAAGCGAGAAAAGAGAAGAGCAGTGGGGAAAGTTGGAGCGAAATCTCTCCTAATTCCAAGAAGAAGAAGAGGAAGCCAATGAGGAAGTGATTCTTTGTGCGTACTCCTGCTCCCAAGTCATTTGGGTTTTGTTGGCCGAATTTGTATGGAATCATCCCCCGTTTTTTGAATCTTTTGCTATGAATACTTGTACTTGACCTTCCAAGCTTATGTAAATAAAGTTTTTTTACTTTTGTCGAAATTTTGTGTGAATTTTCTCGAGTAGTTGAGCTATTACATTTTTTGTTCAATGTACTCTAATTCGTCGCTCATTGATTCAGGTCATAATCCATTAGTTTTATCCCAAGGCCTCTATACGGTCATGGCCTCAAGTCATTATAGACACTGGGTTCAAGCCCTAGTGTTACATTGTAGGATTCAGCGATTTAAGTGATTATACTCCTACCTCTAGTTCTTGGGTTAAAGGTGTTAGATAGTTGATAGTCGAATTCTATATTTAGTGAATTTATACACCTTTTGTCGATTTCGGGTCGGAGTTAATGGAATAGTGAGTGGTCAAATCACACTCATCTATTTTTTTATACTCATATCCGTACTCTAGGGATAAGAATTTTTTTGTGGATAGTCGGATCGCACATAATTTGTGTTTATACTACAATCCACGCTCTAGAAACATAGAACTATTTCAAAAAATAATCGACCCGTATTTTCCTTGATTGATTGACTTGCTCCCAAGCCTGGGTTTTAACTTGGAGGGCGATCGGTCGTGTTATGATTGCTTTTTGTTTCACGTCTATCTCATTGCTTGGTGGGATTAATTTGATTATCTGATGGTCAAGTCACATTCATTTCTTGTTAAGTACTCTGCCCATCGAGTTGTGAGCGAGAATCTTCAAATGAACGGTCGGACCACATTCATTTTGTTTATTCCAATCGTGAACTTGTGTAATCGGTCGGCTTCAAACTCTGGGAGTATGCTTGGACATGTCAGTATTAGTTAGTTTGGTATCATAACAAATATGTAATGCTACAACAATCAAAAATATGAAGGAGATTTCAATTTTTTTTTGCAAATGGAAAGAAATTACATAATTTGTCTTACTACATATTTGAAAAATCAAATGCTAAAGGAAATTTGAAAATTAAATACAACTAATGAAAACGAATAAACTAAATGAAATAGCATCATAAATGCTCGCTACTCCATGCCCTTGGGAGTGTGATGCCATCAACAGTCGCTAGCTTAAAATTTCTTTCTCCAAGCCTCTATTCGATGAATGTAACGACCCGCTATTTTGGACCATTCAAATCGACAATAAAACCATACATATCTGACTTGAATAATTCAAAATACCTAATTGTTAATTAAAATTTGACAAAACTTAAAATATACAATAAATAAATCAATCACAGATCATAGAGTAATATAATGCAGCGGAATAGATAAAGAATAGTAGTTCATGAAGCTACTATACTTTATTTATTCCGTTGCATTATATTACTCTGTGATCTGTGATTGATTTATTTACTGTAAATGTTAAGTTTTGCCAAATTTTATTTAACAATTCGGTATTTTGAATTATTTAAGTCAGATATGTATGGTTTTATTGTCGATTTGAATGGTCCAAAATAGCGGGTCGTTACAGTTGGTATCAGAGCTTTGGCTCTAGGCAAAACTTAGCATATATGGTAAATTTATTTACAGAATCACTTTCGTTCGAGTTGAATCTCTTCCTTTCTGACTCGATTTCCTTCGAATTTTGGAATGTCCCTCGGTTTCGAAATTCATTCTTGCTCTTTCTATTTATATTCGTTTGATTCTGGAGTATCCCATAACTCCACTGAATGTTTTGTAAAGGGGTGAAAACTCCTTTACAATCGGCATTGATTCACCAAAGATTTCTGTATCCTCGGTTTACGACGCTTCTATATCTTGATATGCTAAATTCTATCTCTGGCGATCGAATGTCGATTTGTTTTGGAATTCCGCATTGATTATATTCCTAAGGTCACGGTTGACCTGATTAAGGTCGCCGCGATTTGTAGAAGTATATCCATCTTCTATTTTGTAATTTAATTATCTCATCTTCGATCGAGTCTATCTTCGAATCAGGATTCTATTGATTGGAGTTCCTCTAATTTAAATCTCTATCGTTGCTTTGAAATCCATTCTTGAATCATCCTTTGAAAATCGGGTTATGTTTGAAATTATTTTATTTATCGAAATTATTATTTGGATAACTATGATTTTATTCTATATATAAAAGTGAAACGTTATTCTATATATAAAAGTTTTGAAAGGATTTGAAATTTTGGAAATTTATATGAAATTGATTTATATAAAAATGATTTATAACTGAAGGGTTAAATTTGAAATTCGAGAATTGAATTCCGGTATTTTGAAATTGGTTTTAAGATTTTGGAAAATATATAAAAATAATACGATTTAAAAGTATTTTTCGAATAAGAAATGTTTCAAATGAGTTCAAATGAATTCCAATAATTTTGAATAAATTTAAAAGAAGTTTTCAAGAAAATAGAAGTCCAGAACTCACTTATGTCGCTGGGAAATAATTTCGGTGATGAGTGCACGCATCATCGATATTGATTTTCGAGTTTCAAAGTGGGGGAGAGGCCTCTTTAATAGCTTCGCTATGCGAGTGATTTTGTAAAACCGTTTTGATTTCAAATTCCGAAGTGTAATTTGATATTTTCGAAAGATATATGTATATATTTGAAATAATTTAAAGTGAGACCGGTGTTCAGTCCTCGAGTTTCGGATTCGATTTAGTATAATCCTATCTATTGAAATTGATTTATGTTGATTTTCAACTCTTGAATTTGGAAATTTGATTTCCCTAACTATTTTGAATGTTCGAACACTTCCAAATCGAGATTAAATTTTCAAAGTTAAGAAATTTCGAAGAGTATAAAATGTTTGATAAAGAATATAAATTTAGTTTTGAAATGTTTTGAGAAAAAATAGTTTTGAATAATGGTTTTCAGAAAGTTAAATTGGATATTTCAAATAGAAATAGATAGTTTAAAAGTTTTAAAGGGATAATTATAAATTTGGAAACCATTTTGAGTATAATTGATTTTGAGAAAATATTTGGTTTTGAAATTAAATTGAAATTAAAAACCAGTACTTATATGGTAATTTTGGAAATGAATTTGTTTGACTTGAATTATTTTAATTTGGAAACTAGGATAATTTTCTAAACTTATTATTTTGGAAACTTTGAAATTTAGATATTTAATTTGGAAGAAAATTAGGTGAAATCATACATGATTTTGAAACTGAATTGATATTAAAACGATTTGAAATTGAGAACCTTATATTATTAAGCACTTGATTTGGGGGAGGTCGAACTTATATAAAATGGATTTGTATAAGTATGAAATTGATTTTAAATCTATTGATTTGAAAGGTACTCAATTTGAAAAGAGAATTTTATATAATCGAAGTCTATATAAGTATGATTTGATATACTATTGATTTGGAAAGTATTCGATTTGAAAAAAAGAATCCTATATATAATAGACTTTATATAAGTATGATATTTGAAGGTATTTGAAAAGGTACTATATGATATATATTTTCGAAGCAATGATATCGAAAGTGCCTTCTGCTTGATATCCGCCTTGTGGCCACATTGTGGATTCATTCTATCGATATTATTCTCTCTGATTTTTGGTGGATGTGATACTCGAGTGTTCCCACCGTGGCGTAACCCATGGTTTTTTTTCTCTCGCGACTGCATAGCGAAATTGCCTGGCTGAGTCTGGCCTAGGGGTACAGATTGTTTCATGGGGGATCCAGACGTAACCATTGTGTATCCTGCAATCTGTGTAGTTCGCGATTAGTAGCAAAACTGTCTGGCTGAGACGGCCTAGGGTACGGATTGTTTCCTGGGAGACCCAGGTGTAACCATTGTGTATCCTGCACTCTATTACTCATCATGGTGTAACTCGCAGGGCTGAGAAAGCTTACGGATACGGATTGTTTCCTGGAGGATCCAGGCATAACCATTGTGTATCTGCGAACCATGGTTGGACAAAGGTTTTGGTTTGGTTTTTTTTTTTGGATTGTACTTTCCATATCTGTTTTAAAGGTTTTTCAAGTATTTTCACTGGGTGTTGAAACTAGTCTACTAAGTACTTGAAGAATTGTAGCTTTGCGCCTGATCAACGCATGGCCAGAGTATGCAAGAACGAGGATAAACTTGTTGAAACATCGAGTTATAAAAATATTTCTGAAAGAAAGATTTATTTCGATATAAAGGTATTTTATTATAAAGGTATTTTTCAACAAAGAAATTTTGTGTTAATATTTGAAATTGAAACTCTTATGGTTTGAAATTTATGATTCGTGCCCGATTCTATTCTTTAAATCTACCTTATCTTCTCAGCTTTAGTTGTTCACCTTGATTCTGTTTTTCCGAATCTACCTTCTTTCCTTTTTGAATATAATCTTTTAAATATTGCTTATTTGTATACTACATTGTTTAATAGAAAATTTTAGCGTTATAAATATTTTTGAAGTTATTAATTAAATAAAACATATTTAAAGCGAATGATTTATTAATAATGTTTGAAAAGTATATAAAAACAAATTTATAAATTTATGAATTATGGATTTAATGTTTTCAATAGCTTGTTTGTAAATATAACTAATGATGCAAATAATTGTTTTCAAATATCTTTCATATATGTATAAAGGTGTTAGTTAAACATATTAAATTCCAATGAGTTTTGAAAATTTTAAAGTATTAAAGATAACTGAATCGCAAATGAAGTTTTCAAATGAATATTTCAAGTAAAATTTATATAGTTTTAAATTAATTATTTACCCTTGACTTTCAATCTACCTTTATTTCTGGTTGTTCTATTCTCCTACCTCCTTCCTTTTCGGGGACGAAAAGTTTTGAGTGGGGGAGAGTGTAACGACCCATAAAATTTTATTAATTTTTAGTTGGTTTTATAACGTATTTAATTTGGATTTTGAGAAATTTTAATAATAATATTTTGAAATAAAGTTTTAATATTTGGTTTACGCAAAATTAAATATAGCAAATGGTAAATTTTCAATCAATTTTATGAAGGTTTGTTTATTATATAATTCTATTAAATTCAAATCAGTTAATAATTGGTGAAAATAAATTTATTTTCAAGACCTGAATATTTTTACATAGAAAAATTCTAAATCATCTTCTGACTGAGACATCATTTTTCGTTTTTTCAAATTTGGACTTCTATAGCTCCTCGATCTTATTTTCTGCATTTTTACTGCATTTTTTCTGCTAGTGAAAATTCGATTTTTTATAATTCAATCGTACCACCAATATCTATATACCATTTTGATCGTCTCGTTGTATTGATCACTACGGTATATTTATTTCTGTATTTTGAGATCCGATACGCGACGGAAACAATAAAAACATGCATCATCGGTGCTGAAATTCGTGACTTGGATTTATCTACTTTTCAAATTTGAAACCGTACAACTCATACCATATTAAATTTCCTTTAAAGGTTTTAGCTAAATCTATGGGTGAGCGTTGCCACACCTTTCCACCTTATATTTAATTCTCTGCCGTTTCAATTTGCATTCTATCCGTTCACATTTCATTTATTCCTTTTCTACCATATATTCCATTATCTCTTTCTGCTATTTGCTAATTGCTATTTGCTCATTCACGCCATCATTTAATTGAAATCAAAATTTCAACCCTTACTTCTCTTTTCTTTTCAAATTTGATACGTACTATTAAGTCAAGCCATTAATTGCTTTTATTTTTTTTCCTTAAATCAACGTACGACTCACACAATTATAAATTGCATTAAATTTTCTGATGAACTACACCATGACCGTTTATATTACATTTATTTGGAATATATTCATTTGTTTGAAATCTTTCCCGTTCTCTCTTATCTTAGTTGGGAATAAAATAAATTTCAGCGGAAACAACGTTTTAATGCTTTTAACTCTTTATAACTTTCGATAAAATTTCTCTGTCCATTCCTTTTTCCATTTTAATATCCTTACCTTTCCAAACTCATTACGTCCTGTCCAAACAAAAAAAAAATTATTGCTTTAATTATTCAGCTCAATCTGAGGGACCGTTACTATTCAAATCACTTTATATTTTTGGTATACGTTTCTTATCTTTATTTGGCAACGGTTCTTTTATTTTTTGCCTTAAACACTTTGCTGAATCAACGGACAACCGTTCCTATTAAAATTTTCTTTTGATCTGATCTGTGGCGTACGTTACTTTGAAATAAATTTTTAGATATCATAGCGTCTGTCACTTCCATTTTCCACTTTGAATCATTTATTTACCTATTCATTTTCTGTACTTACACGTTATCGAATAAATAAAGTATATATTTATAATCAAGCTTTCATCTTCCCAGATCCAATTCATGTTGTTGAAAACTTTTGCATCCTCTTCCCCTGTTTCAACCCGAAGGACGTGCAAACCATCCTTCTTCCCTAATGCCATCTCCAACCTTTTGTTCCTCCTCCTCTTCTTCTAGTGCAGCACGTGAGTAATATATAAGTTAGAACTATATTTTTTTTTTCAACTGTTTACAATTAATACAAGGCATATCTATATGAAAGTATTATATAATTTTCTATGTTCAAAGATATATTTTCTTTGTATGTTTTAAACTGATTTTTTGTTTATATATATATATATATATATATATATATATATTTCATATGGGACAGAGAATATATATGTACATGTTTTGTATTATAATAGTATATAAGTTGATATTATATGTTGTTTTAAGTATTATATAGATTACTGTATTTCATTTGCAGTAATATATATAGGGATAAAGTACTGTTTATTTGAGATTCAATTGTTTATATCCTACCTACTTACAAATTTTAATAGTATACGTATGATTTTATATTATTCGTTTATGCATAAGTTTACAACTGGGTATACGTGTAATTATATACTTTAGCCATAAAATTTCTAAGTATATATACATTGGTTTGTAGTGATTTATAGTATTGATTCTTATAAAATATATACGTACGTGGTATACAAAGTCTTGGGATTTAACAGTTCTGTTACATATGTTATATTGTTTTATATAAAATAATAAAACTGTTATGTTAGCGTTTGTAGCTTTCTTTGTTATAGTAATATATAAAGTTATTTTGAAAAGTGGTCTCATCATTTTTCTTTAAACTTGTATATGTTTATGTATATTTCTATATAAAAGTTACAGCATTTATTTCAAATTTTATTATATTTGATTTTAATACATGTGTTTAATACAAACCAATGATTTTTCTTACATACGTATTTTGTTTTGATATTTGACTTAAAAAGAAGTATTAATTTAATAAGAAAATAATAATGTTATACTTTCAATTTATGTCAATCTGATTTGGATTTGTTCTCGTAAAATTCTGTTGTCAGCTATCCATCGAATTCGTGCCCATCCTGCTTTGCTTTGAAACTTATGCTTGGATTCGTAATTTATCCCACTTTCGTTCATCTCTAGCCTCGAAAGGTGAGCAATCACTCACGATTAACGTTCTTTATTTATTAAATTTGATTTTAATTGAAACGACAATTGAAATATGAGGCTGTAGTTATTTAAATTGTTATATATGCTATTATCTATAACTGTTCACTTATGGGATATGACACCATATCCTATTGTTTATATTTGTTTTGATGATATATGCCTGTTGTTATTATTATTTTCATATCTGTTATCACTCTGCAAGTTCCCTGTTAGTATAGAAATCATTATGGGTTGAAATGATACATACCCGAACGGACTTTAGAATAGGAGAAAATCGTTATGGGTTGAAATGATAAACCCAAGCGATTTTCATTTAATTGAATTTGGTATTACGGGTTGAAATGATATCCACCCGTATATATTTAATGTACGGGTTGAAATGGTAAATATCCGTAGCACTTGACTATATGATAGGAAATATATACAGACACCGTTGGTCCATATAAATATTTTGAAAATAAATTTCTACAGTTGAAAAGAAATATATGGGATTTAATAAATATTGGTTCTTAAAATATTATATATATAAATGGAAATTTTATATATAGATTTAATAATAATATTATTGAGATTGATTTCGTCCATATAACATGTTTGAGTATTATTTAAGATTTATATTTCAAGATTTACCGTTGTAAAAAGTTGAATAATTAAGATTGGGAGATAAATTAGGGTTAATTAAAAATGGTATTTTAAATAAGGATTTATTTAATTAAATCGATTTGAAATTATTGAACGGAAAATTTAAAGGTATGATTTTGTAACTGGATTTTTGATTTAAGTGATTTAATGAATATTTCACGTTTAATAAAATTAAAGAAAATATTGAGTAAAATGTAATTTAAGGTTACTTAAATGATATTGAATCTAATAAGGGAGTATTTCAAGACTAAATAATAATGAGGTTAAATCAAGATCTATATGAAACTGTTATATAGAACATTTAAAACCTTGAACTATATTGGAATTTAAATGGTTTATGTTGAGATTCAGATATGTATTTGAAATCAACGTAGTTGAATTTGTTATTTAGCAACTAAATTGAATTAAAGTGAAATTTAAGTCGAACCAAATTTGAATTTATTATTTAGAAAACTAAATTGAATAAAAATTTAGTTGAAACGTGAATACTTAAAGTTTTGAAATGTATTGAAATATAAAGGGGTATTTTTGTGATTACAAGTCCGAATTTGAGATCGATAAATTGAAGTGTTTATTTTAGGAATTGAGTTGAATTTAAATTGATAAATTGAGATTGAATTTAATTTAAATGGGAAGGTCGGGTTGATGTTGAAATGATTTGTTAAGTTGAGGGAATTGAAATTACTTTATTGTATAAATTATTTAATATATATAAATACTATTTTGGGAAATATAGAGATATTTGAAGTGAAAATGATATTTGGTTTCGAAGTATAAATTAAGCTGAAATGACCACGGTGTTATAGTGTATATTTCTACCTTGTAGATAGTTCCATGGACCCTTAGAGGATGGTTATCCCAAACATCCTTTAAGTTATTTGTATTTCAGTTGGTATTTCACTTGAGTTGGATTTATTGATATAAGAATGTTAATCCTGGCTCGAGTGTTTTGTGTTTTACTTTACGCTTGGGTCAGACTGAGTGATACAGCATTAGAGACTCACCTTTGGAGTTCGAAGTTTCATTTGGAGATCCAACTACCGATTCAGATACCAGCCTTTCCAGTTGCTTGGTTCAGAGAAGTCATCTGTTGCATTGGAGACTTCACTGCATTTGAACTATTCAGTTGTATTTTATTTCTAACTCTGATGTATATAGTAGCTTCATGAACTACTATTCTTTATCTATTCCACTGCATTATATTACTCTGTGATCTGTGATTGATTTATTTACTGTAGCTGTTAAGTTTTGCCAAATTTTAATTAACAATTCAGTATTTTGAATTATTCAAGTCGGATATGTATGGTTTTATTGTCGATTTGAATGGTCCAAAATAGCGGGTCGTTACAATGAAGCCTCTATTTAATGACGTACGGTCCCTCCCAAGTTGGATTCATGTATGATGGGAGAGGAAAAAACACGTTTCAAGACAAGATCACCGATTTCAAAGGTCCTAGGACAGACTCTAGTGTTGTAGTATCAGGCGACTCGATATCGATGTGCGGCTACTGTCAAATCAGCTTCTTCGTGCTTCTCATCTACCAAGTCTAGAGATTCTAAAAGGAGATCTCTATTCATTCTGGGATCATACTAGGTCACTCGATGACAAGGGACTTCAAGTTTAAAAGGAACGATGGCTTCAGAGCTGTAAACAAGGGCGAATGGAGTATGACCAGTTATAGACTTGTGGGTGGTTCTGTGCCCATAATGCTGTTGAGAGTCCATCCACCCACTTGCCTCCAGCTTTTCCAAACGTTTCTTCAGAATGGACTTTATGATTTTGTTCACAGCTTCAACTTGTCTATTTGCTTGTGAGTAAGCAACTATCACAAATCTCTTTTCAATATGATGCCGAGTCTTTGAATTCAATGCTGTCGAATTGGGTTCCATTATCAGTTACAAAGGTTCGTGGATGGACAAAATGACAGATGATGTTTCGAACAATGAAGTTGATTACTTTCTTCATCGTGATCATGGTTAAAGGTTTTGCTTTGTCCCATTTGGGGAAGTAATCCACTGCTATGATGCATACTTCACACCATCTTTAGAGATCGATAAGGAACCGATAATATCTATGCCCCATGTGGCAAATGGTCATATACTAGTTATTTGTGTAATTTCCATTGGCGGAGCTCTTGGAACTTTCGCATATATCCGACATTTGTTGCATCGCTTAGCATAATCAGCAGCATCTTGGTTGATAGTTGACCGGTAATACACATAATGGAGTATTTTCTTTGCTAGGGTTTTCCCCTCGGTGTGATAGCCACATTCTCTTTCATGAATTTCCCTTAGGACTCATTTTATTTCATTATAAGCGACACACCGAAGTAGGGCAACGGGAAAACCTTTTCTATACATGACACTTGTAACGGCCCAAAAATTTTAATGATTTAAATAACGTAATTAACTAATTTTTTCATGAAATTAGATAATAAATTTTTTGCAATGAAGATTTGATATTTGAAATACGTTTATTTAAATGTAGTAAGTGTCATATTTTCATTGGAAATATGAATGTTTGTTTAGTTGTGAAATTTCAAATTTAAAATTTAAAATCAGTTAATTTGATGGAAATTAAATATTTTTGAAATTTGAATATTTTTATATAGGAAAACTATAAATAATTTTCTGAGTGAGACGTCGTATTTCGTTTCGTCAAATTTGGATAGCTCTAGCTCCGCTTATATTATTTTCGACGTTTTAGCAGCATTTTTTCCAATGAATATCGAATTGTGATAGATCGGTCATGTCACTCATATCTGTGTACTATTATGTTCTTCACGTCGTGTTGATCTCCGTAGTATATTCATTATGCATTTTGGCATCCGATACACGGCGAAATATGAGAAACGATTATACATATCGGTTCCGCATTTGGGCTTTTGGGTTTCGTGTGGCCATTCATTTATCCACCATGAGAAACCATTGGTCAGTATATTTTATTATTTTCTGGAATTCGCGTACCAGACTTTTGGTTATTCCCACTTTTCATTTTTCTATACTTTCATTTCTATGAGAAACCGATGCTTATCTTCTTTCGAATCCCCTCATTCTTTCTGATGTACTTTATAAAGTAAAATAAAATAAAAATGGAATTGGAAAGCTAAATATATGTAAGCTTGCTTCCTAAAGTCTCGCATCTGCTTGAAGCTGATTCGTTTGCCACCCTTTTAAATTTGCCGACCACCCTACCGCTTGTTCCACAAAATCCAGCGGACCACTCTCCAGTTCGCCCCTACGGCCGCCTGTTCGCCACCCATAAACCCAAAACCAACATCAAGCCTAGCCGAGATGTACTCATCCCCCTTTGGCCTGAAACTTCCACGTTCTCCCTTCATTTGCCCATCTACCATCTCAAAACAGCCTTCACGCCACAGTCTATTGTAACAACTCGGGATTTGCATTACCAATTAATAAATAAAAGTTAGGATTCTTTATTTATTTTAATGAAGCATAAAAGGATTTGGAATAACAAAATTTATTTCAAAAAGGCTATTTTAATTAAATGGGAAATATGTGATTTTAAAATGAGGATAAAATGTTATTTTTGGAAAGTTAAATATTTTAGGAGAGATTTTAAAATGGGTTTGGATAAGAAAATGAGTTTTATAAACATATATGAACACTTAGAATAATTTTTGGAAACATGTAAATAACTCTCTTCTTATTGGGTTACTAAACCTAGCCCAATAACCCACTCTAAACCTCCTCTATAAATTATCTCAAAATCTCCTAACCTCATTCATTTATCCCTAATCAAACCCTAATCATTTCCTAAAGCTTTCTTAACTAAAATGGCCTCTATCTTCATCTCCTTCTAGTTTTAGCTTATGCAAGTCATTCTATGCAAAGGTAATGCAAATACCCACTTCAAATTCGTTTTATATATTTCTAATTTCTGAAATTTATTTGGTAACACACGTTTTATGTGTTTTTGATCTTATAGCCTCCTAATCATCTTTTGCTAACTTGGGTTGATGCTATAGTGGTCTTTGTTGCTTTCTAGAGAGGTATATTGCTAAAAACCTCTTCTAATATGTGTTTAATCATCTTTTGATTTCGGTAACCATTTAGTAACACATGTTTTATTATGTAACATGTGAATCATAACTCTTTGATCATCTTTGCTTTCATTTTGGGGTGTGCACATAAGGTGCTTGTGATATTGCTTCCTAAGGTAATGCTACGATTTGGCCCTTTGTTTCCTTTAATATAGTGTAGTAATCATTATATGGTAGTTAGTGATTGATATTGGTGAAATTTGATGCCAAAAACTTGAAAAAAACACCCCAAAATCACCAAAATCAGCATTTTCAGCTGCCTGGAATGCTTCAGCATGAAAACAGGCTAAAACAGGGGTCTGAATGCACCAGGGCAGGCTTGGGTTGCACCCAGGCTGCTGCCCGGGCGCAGCAGGCAAGCCCGGTTGGGCTAGCCGGTAACAGGCCAGCCCATAGTGGGCTGGCACGCACGCTCAGCGCGGGTCCGCATGGTGCGGCCCGCTATACCCCCTCCCCGCGCGGGTGCAAGGCCCGCGGCCTACATCCTATGCGCGGGCACAAGGCCCGCGGCCCACATTCCAGCGCACGGGCGCAGGGCCCGTGCTGACTAAATATCCAGCGCGCGGGCGCATGGCCCGCGCGACTCAGATGCTGACGCGGGCCGTAGCCCGCGTCCATACTTCCCCAGCCCAGGCGGGCTGGGCTTACTACTTCTCCCCAGCCCATGCGGGCTGGGGCTTGACCGAACCATCTGCACCGCATGGTGCAGCCTGGTTCACAGAAACGGGCTGCACCATGCGGTGCAGCCGGCTTCTATGCAATAGGCTGCACCCATTGGGTGCAGCCGGGTTCCGACCCACCGGTTGCACCATTTTGGTGCAACCGAGTCCGGGTTGCACCATTTTGGTGCAACTGCTTCAAATTGATTGTTTCTGCAATGAAGCTTTGGACTTCAATTGCTAATCAGAAATTGTCGAATTTTGGTTCACAACCATTCGGAATATTTTCTAACACGAATATTGGTTTTCAGTGATTTTCTGATTTATCGATTTCTCTGAGATTTGGCACTAGATTTCGTACACGGGTTTTATGAACTAGTTTAAAAGGATTTTTCACTCCTAAATGGCTTTCGAAATTATTATATAATGTTATTTTTAATTATTAAACTATTTACTCCATAATAGGAGAGTTTTCAAAAGCCGTTTTAAAGTGATTTCAAAATCAATTATAAATCCGTTTCGCACCATTATTTTCTATAATAAAAATCTCACACTCACTTTTTAGCACATAGAGCGAAGTGGAAAGGTGCTTAAACGTTAGGAAATCTCCGCCTATGGAACCGTGTGTATTTTCTTTCCGGTTAATCCCCGACCAATTCGATTGATCGTTTTGACCTTTGGGTCTTGTTTACCGATGATACGAGGTGGACTTTTTATTGTTTGGAGTGTGAGCTTGCTATTGGATAGTAAACCGTTTAGTGCGAACGTGGGGTATGAGACTCATTGTTAACACTTTACGGGTTCCTCTCCAAGAAGTTTGTGACACATTAGCCTACGGGCGGCCAGTACTGGACCTCTGGGTCACCACGCCTCTGGGCAACCGTCTCTGGACACCTGCTCTATGGAGCAGTTTTTCGGCATGTGCCTCTGGGCCTTTATCCTTCTGGGAAGGATCTCGCCGTCTCGCGCGTTCCGCATCTGTGCGAGTGATCGATCACAACTCTACAGTACTTGGCAATAACGACTCTGGTCGGTGCACGTGCTATACTTGTATTATCTGATGATTTTTATATCCATTCGAGTACCGCCATTCGGTGTTGGTTCTATGGAACCATACGATGTAAGTGTGATTACCTTGTGGATTCACAGTGTCTCTGGACACAGCTTTTTCAGTGTTCGATTTCACTGATATTCAGTATATCCCTATTGCTTTTTGGAGCATCGATCTTTGTTTGGGCATTGATTACAGACTCTGGGCACTCTTGGGATTATTGCCTATGGGCAACTTTATATAGCTTTAGCTACGCCGATGATATGAGGCGATTTTATTTATTCAACACTTTGGTGTTGATATTCTTTTTGATATTCTTATATATCTTAGTTATTACCGATTGTTTAGCTAGCCTGACCCGAGTGTTTTCGCTCGGGTCAGACCGAGTTGTTTCAGGTTAGGTCTTTGGACTTAGCTTCTGTGCTTCCGCTTGTACATTATCTGCTATGCTGATAGATAGCTCTTTATATTTGTCCACTATTTTGATACTCTGATTATTCAGTCTCTTATGTATATATTTTTGACTGTGTGAGCGGTGGGTTTGTATCCACTTTCTTTACATTTGGACTTGTATTGACGATATGATGTACTTATGCTCTGTGACTGTTCTGTGATGGATATATTATCGTTGTTATTATGTTTGTTCTGAATCTATTTTTAGCCATTGTAGTTTCATTATAAATATCTATTGGATATGTCGAACCACTTGAGAAAAGAAAACCACCTATTCGACGTATTCAGTAGTTAGTTATAGCTTGATTACATATGGTCGCTTCCATTATACTCTATTCTCCGTTCTAGTAGACGGTATTACTCCGTAATACTCTTTACTAGAGTGGGTCTCGGAGTGGGGCGTTACAGTTTGGTATCTGAGCTAGGTTCAGAACTAAGTATAATAAACAAAGAACGGTAACACTTAGTACAATACATCCTAGTATGATTCAAATATTACAAAGCCCTTTCCTCATGACATTGGATAGATAAGTTAGGAATATGTTTAGGAATACATTTATATTCCGTAGTATTCTACTTTGAATTATCTATCTTTGAATCGTGCTTAACTCCTTCTTACCTTATCTTTCAGTATGGCTAGTAGAGGTAGGAATCTTCGTTCTGCTGACACTCTTCATTCTGATGATGCTGGTCAGTCCGGCAACCCTCATCCAAGGGGTATTTTTATGACTACGGATCAGCTTATGGAGCTGGTTCGTAACTCTCAGCCTTTTACACCGGTTCCCGATGCTCCGTGCAAGTCTGCTTTTGCGCGCCTCTGCAGCGACTTTATTCATCTTGGAGTGAAGCCGTTTAGTGGCTCCGAGACTGTTCTTGAGGTTCAGGCTTGGATCAGAATTTGCGAGCATAATTTCACTCGCATGACCCTTCCTGACCATGACAGAGTTCTTGTTGCTTCTAGCCATCTTGAGGGCCGTGCCTTGGATTGGTACGAGCTCCTTATTTCCGAGACCGATGAGGTCTCACTCACTTGGGACCAGTTCCGAGAGCGCTTCTTGCTCAAGTTTGTCCCCGAGTCCGAGAAGATAGCCCTTGCATGCCGCTTTATTGACCTTAAGCAAGGGAAGACCTCTGTTGCTGACTATTCATCATCTTTCGAGGCCCTGTCCAAGTATGGCCTCGAGTTCATTAGCTCTCATTATAAGAAGAATCTCAAGTTTGTAGAAGGCCTGAAGAAATATTTGAAGAAACAGCTTATGCTCCAGCTTAAGCTCCCTTTTGATGAGCTAGTTGATGCAGCGCTTCACCTAGAAGCGGTGGAGCATGAGAGAGACAGCGATGGGGATTGTGAGGGTTCCAAAAACCCCAATCAGAAGTGGGGTCCATTTCAGAAGACCAAGCCTTGGAACAAGAAGAAGAAGACTGGCAGTTCTACTTTTCGGACTCAACCTCAGACTCGTCCTCAGTCCCAGACTCCTGCTCAGGCTAGTGGGACACGTCCCTCGAAGAAATGCTTCAACTGCGGTTCTCCTGATCACTTTATTCGAGAGTGTCCCAAACCTCTCTATTGCACCTTCTGCAAGAAGGAGGGACACAGAATCTCCACTTATCCTACTGCACCTCCTAGATCTGGCAAGCTTAATGCTGCCAAGGCTCCTACATCTTCAGCTCTGCCTCGAGGTATGCATCCTTTCGTTCTTGAAGGTTCTCTTTTATTTCGTGATAGACCTTGTAGAGTTCTGTTTGATACGGGTGCCTCTCACTCATTCGTATCAAAGGAGCTAGTAGATGCTTTATCCTTGGATGTTACTTGTCTGGTTTCTTCACTAAGGATTGTGAATCCCATCAGCGGATCCACGACCCTTAGCTTGCTTTGTGAGGATATAGATATTGATCTTTGTGGATTTTCTTTCCATACGAATCTGCACGTTATGGAGTATTTGGGATTTGACATGATTCTTGGGATGGATTGGCTCGCTCAGTATGACGCCAAAATCATTTGTTCGGAGTGGATATTACTTCTTCGTCATTCTGACTCGTCCGCTCCGTTAGCTATTGCTCTTCAGGATGTTGGGATTTCTGATATTACTTTATTTGCTCTTGATTCACGAGATGAGGATGTGGACATATCTCGTATTCCTGTTGTTAGGAATTTCCCAGATATATTCGAGCCAGTATCAGGCCTGCCGCCAAAGCGGCCCATTGAGTTCCGCATCGATCTCATTCCAGGCTCCCACCCAGTTGGGCGTCCTCCCACGAGGATGTCTACTAAAGAGAATGAGGAACTCAGGAAGCAGTTAGTAGAGCTTGAGGCGAAGCAGTTCATTCGGTCCAGTTCTTCGCCATGGGTGCTGCTGTGGTCTTCGTTAAGAAGCCTGATGGCTCTCTTAGGCTTTGCATTGACTATCACAAGCTTAATGAGGTGACCATCAGAAATCGTTATCCATTGCCACGGATAAATGATATGTTTGATCAGTTGAGCGGTGCGAAGGTCTTTTCACAGCTCGACCTTGCCACCGGATTTCATCAGCTCCGAGTTGCGGACGATAGCATTCCTCTTACCGCTTTCCGCACTCGTTATGGTTCTTTTGAGTGGTTGGTCATGCCATTCGGCTTGACGAACGCACCGGCTTTCTTCGTCGATCTTATGAATCGAGTATTCCGGGAATACATCGATAGATTCGTTCTGGTTTTCATCGACGATATTCTTATTTATTCTAGATCCGAGGCAGAGCATGCTCATCATTTGCGGATCGTCTTGGATACTCTTCGTCAGCATCAGCTTAAGGCCAAGCTCTCCAAGTGCCATTTTTGGGAGAGCAAGGTCAAATTCTTGGGCCATATTGTATCATCTGAGGGTATTTTTGTCGATCCTTCCAAGATCGAAGCTATTCAGAATTGGAAGCAGCCCGAGAACGTTCATGATATTCGCAGCTTCCTTGGTCTGGCGGGTTATTACCGTCGGTGTATCAAGGATTTCTCTCGAGTTGCACTTCCCCTTACGACGCTGACTCGTAAGAGTGTTCGCTTTATTTGGTCTGATAAGTGTGAAGCTTCTTTTCAACGATTAAAGGAACTTCTCACTCATGCTCCTATCCTTGTGGTTCCTGAGAGTAACCAGGATCTTGTTGTTTACACCGACGCTTGTGGTAGCGGCCTCGGTGCTGTGCTTATGCAGAAGGATCAGGTAGTTGCTTATGCTTCTAGGCAGCTACGTCCGAATGAGGTTCGCTATCCGACTCATGATCTTGAGTTGGCAGCTGTCGTCTTTGCCTTGAAGACGTGGCGTCACTTTTTATTAGGCGAACGCTTCACTCTTTACACCGATCATAAGTCTCTGAAGTATCTTTTCAGCCAGAGAGATCTCAACATGAGGCAGCAGCGATGGCTTGAGTTTCTCGCCTCATATGATTTAGATATTCAGTATACCCCTGGCAAGGGGAATTGTGTTGCAGATGCACTCAGTTGCAAACACTCGGCAGTTGTTTCTATGATGATTGCCGAGTGGAATGTTCTTGAGACTCTATCTTTATGTGATATTAGAGATCGAGCTCCATCTTCTGATGCTCTTGTCTTATTATCCAGCTTGGAAGCTCGTCCCATCTTGTTGGATTGCATTTGCCCATGCTCAGCGGCAGGATCCAGACCTATTGCATTTCAATCATCTTCTCAAGTCAGGATCCAGTGATGAGACATTGCTGGACTATTCAATTGATTTTCATCGGTGTCTTCGGAGGAAGAACCGTATTGTTGTGCCATCTGATTCATCTCTTAGGAGTGACATTCTAGACGAGTGTCATCGCACTAAGTACACTATTCATCCCGGGTCGAGTAAGATGTATGCCGACATGTGTCGCCTATTTTATTGGGAGGCTATGAAGAGTGATGTTGCAAGTTATGTAAGCCGTTGCATGACTTGTCAACAGATCAAAGCCGAGCATCAGCGTCCATCTGGTCTTCTTCAGCCGCTAGAGATTCCATTATGGAAATGGGATCAGATATCCATGGATTTTATTGACGGTCTTCCTCGATCGAGGTTAGGCCATACTTCAATTTGGGTCATCATCGATCGCTTGACCAAATCAGCTCATTTCATTCCTATTAAGTCCACTCAGACTGCTCCTCAGTTGGCCAAGCTCTATATGAAGGAAGTCGTACGACTTCATGGCATTCCTAGCTCCATCGTGTGTGATCGAGACACCATTTACACTAGTCATTTCTGGAAGTGCCTACAGTCAGCTTTGGGCTCAAAGCTGAATCTCTCGACTGCTTATCATCCTCAGACCGACGGTCATACGGAGAGGGTGAATCGTGTTTTAGAGGATCTTTTGCGCTGTTGTATTCTGGATTTCGGAGGTAGTTGGGAGGATCACTTACCGCTTGTAGAGTTCTCCTACAACAACAGCTTTCAGTCTAGTATCGGTATGGCACCTTTCGAGGCTCTCTACGGAAGGCCATGTCGCTCTCCTGCTTGTTGGTTAGAATCTGACGAGAAGCTTATTATTGGCCCAGATTCAGTTCGGGAAACTTCTGAGAAGATCGTGCTTATCCGTCAGAGAATAAAAGAGGCACAGGACCGCCAGAAATCCTACGCGGACAACCGTAGGAAGCCTCTTGAGTTCTCCATTGGCGATTCTGTCTTTATTCGGGTTTCTCCCATGAAGGGGGTTGTGCGTTTCAGCTCTACAGGGAAGTTGTCTCCTCGCTATGTTGGACCATTTCCTATTACGGAACGCATCGGCCCCGTTGCTTATCGTGTGGCTCTACCTGCTCACTTCTCTGGAATACACGACATGTTCCATGTTTCCCAGCTTCGCATGTGTGTCCGCGATCCTGATTCTATCATTGAGCCGCATGTCGTGCCTGATTTAGAGATCTTACCTGATTTATCTTTGGAGCAGCAACCTCTTCGTGTGCTTGATTCGGAGGTTAGACGCCTTCGCAACAAAGAGGTTCCACTCGTGAAGATTCAATGGTCACCGAATCCTAAGGACTGCACTTGGGAGACCAAAGAATCTATCGAGCGCTCTTATCCAGGCTTTCTCCCATCTTCTTCTGCGGGTGAGAATTCTCTGTTTTATCTCTATCACTTCTTTTGTGGATTTGACGTTATAGACGACATCTATCTTAAGGAATTGCGGGGACGCAATTTTCTTAAGGGGGAGTCTATAACAACTCGGGATTTGCATTACCAATTAATAAATAAAAGTTAGGATTCTTTATTTATTTTAGTGAAGCAAAAAAGGATTTGGAATAACAAAATTTATTTCAAAAAGGCTATTTTAATTAAATGGGAAATATGGGATTTTAAAATGAGGATAAAATGTTATCTTTAGAAAGTTAAATATTTTAGGAGAGATTTTAAAACGGGTTTGGATAAGAAAATGAGTTTTATAAACATATATGAACACTTAGACTAATTTTTGGAAACATGTAAATAACTCTCTTCTTATTGGGTTACTAAACCTAGCCCTATAACCCACCCTAAACCTCCTCTATAAATTATCTCAAACTCTCCTAACCTCATTCTTTCATCCCTAATCAAAACCCTAATCATTTCCTAAAGCTTTCTTAACTAAAATGGCCTCTATCTTCATCTCCTTCTAGTTTTAGCTTATGCAAGTCATTCTATGCAAAGGTAATGCAAATACCCACCTCAAATCCGTTTTTATATCTTTCTAATTTCTGAAATTTATTTGGTAACACACGTTTTATGTTTTTTTGATCTTATAGCCTCCTAATCATCTTTTGCTAACTTGGGTTGATCTATAGTGGTCTTTGTCGCTTTCTAGAGAGGTATATTGCTAAAAACCTCTTCTAATATGTGTTTAATCATCTTTTGATTTTGGTAACCATTTAGTAACACATGTTTTATTATGTAACATGTGAATCATAGCTCTTTGATCATCTTTGCTTTCATTTTGGGGTGTGCACATAAGGTGCTTGTGATATTGCTTCCTAAGGTAATGCTAAGCTTTGGCCCTTTGTTTCCTTTAATATAGTGTAGTAATCATTATATGGTAGCTAATGATTGATATTGGTGAAATTTGATGCCAAAAACTTTAAAAAAACACCCCAAAATCACCAAATCAGCATTTTCAGCTGGCTGGAATGCTTTAGCCTGAAAACAGGCTGCAACAGGGGTCTGAATGCGCCAGGGCAGGCCTAGGTTGCACCCAGGCTACTGCCCGGGCGCAGCAGGCTAGCCCGGTTGGGCTAGCCGGTAACAGGCCAACCCATAGTGGGCTGGCACGCACGCTCAGCGCGGGTCCGCATGGTGCGGCCCGCTATACCCCCTCCCCGCGCGGGCGCAAGGCCCGCGGCCAACTTCCTACGCGCGGGCACAAGGCCCGCGGCCCACATTCCAGCGCACGGGCGTAGGGCCCGTGCGGACTAAATATCCAGCGCGCGGGCGCATGGCCCGCGCGATTCGGATCCTGACGCGGGCCGTAGCCCGCGTCCATACTTCCCCAGCGCAGGCGGCTGGGCTTACTACTTCTCCCCAGCCCATGCGGGCTGGGGCTTGTTGCTTCTCCCTAGCCCATGCGGGCTGGGGCTTGACCGAACCGGCTGCACCGCATGGTGCAGCCTGGTTCACAGAAACGGGCTGCACCATGCGGTGCAGCCGGCTTCTATGCAATGGGCTGCACCCATTGGTTGCAGCCGGGTTCCGACCCACCGGTTGCACCATTTTGGTGCAACCGAGTCCGGGTTGCACCATTTTGGTGTAACCGCTTCAAATTGATTGTTCCTGCAACGAACCTTTGGGCTTCAATTGCTAATCAGAAATTGTCGAATTTTGGTTCACAACCATTCGGAATATTTTCCAACACGAATATTGGTTTTTAGTGATTTTCTGATTTATCGATTTCTCTGAGATTTGGCACTAGATTTCGTACATGGGTTTTATGAACTAGTTTAAAAGGATTTTTCACTCCTAAATGGCTTTCGGAATTATTATATAATGTTATTTTTAATTATTAAACTATTTACTCCATAATAGGAGAGTTTTCAAAAGCCGTTTTAAAGTGATTTCAAAATCAATTATAAATCCGTTTTGCACCATTATTTTCTATAATAAAAATCTCACACTCACTTTTTAGCACGTCGAGCGAAGTGGAAAGGTGCTTAAACGGTTAGGAAATCTCCGGCCTATGGAACCGTGTGTATTTTCTTTTCTGTTAATCCCCGACCTATTCGATTGATCATTTTGACCTTTGGGTCTTGTTTACCGATGATACGAGGTGGACTTTTTATTGTTTGGAGTGTGAGCTTGCTATTGGATAGTAAACCGTTTAGTGCGAACGTGGGGTATGGGACTCATTGTTAACACTTTACGGGTTCCTCTCCAAGAAGTTTGTGACACATTAGTCTACGGGCGGCCAATACTGGACCTCTGGGTCACCACGCCTCTGGGCAACCGTCTCTGGACACCTGCTCTATGGAGTAGTTTTTGGGCATGTGCCTCTGGGCCTTTATCCTTCTAGGAAGGATCTCGCCGTCTCGCGCGTACCGCATCTGTGCGAGTGATCGAACACAACTCTACAGTACTTGGCAATAACGACTCAGGTCGGTGCACGTGCTATACTTGTATTATCTGATGATTTTTATATCCAGTCGAGTACCGCTATTCGGTGTTGGTTCTATGGAACCATACGATGTAAGTGCGATTACCTTGTGGATTCATAGTGTCTCTGGACACAGCTTTTTCAGTGTTCGATTTCATTGACTTTTCAGTATATCCCTATTGCTCTTTGGAGCATCGATCTTTGCTTGGGCATTGATTACAGACTCTGGGCACTCTTGGGATTATTGCCTATGGGCAACTTTATATAGCTTTAGCTACGCCGATGATATGAGGCGATTTTATTTATTCAACACTTTGGTGTTGATATTCTTTTTGGAGATTTTTACTATTTATAGATGATTGGGGATCGTCATTTTATTCATGTGGTCCATAATACTCTCCTCTTCGGAGAAGTACTGTTTTATTTATGTACTGCATTCTTATATATCTTAGTTATTACCGATTGTTTAACTAGCCTGACCCGAGTGTTTTCGCTCGGGTCAGACCGAGTTATTTCAGATTAGGTCTCTGGACTTAACTTCTGTGCTTCCGCTTGGACATTATCTACTATGCTGATAGATAGCTCTTTATATTTGTCCCCTATTTTGATACTCTGATTATTCAGTCTCTTATGTATATATTTTTGACTCACATGTGTGAGCGGTGGGTTTGTATCCACTTTCTTTACATTTGGACTTGTATTGACGATATGATGTACTTATGCTCTGTGACTATTCTGTGATGGATATATTATCGTTGTTATTATGTTTGTTATGAATCTATTTTTAGCCATTGTAGTTTCGTTATAAATATCTATTGGATATGTCGTACCACTTGAGAAAAGAAAACCACATATTCGACGTATTCAATAGTTAGTTATAGCTTGATTACATATGGTCGCTTCCATTATACTCTATTCTCCGTTCTAGTAGACGGTATTACTCCGTAATACTCTTTACTAGAGTGGGTCTCGGAGTGGGGCGTTACACCTATGACCATTCGCCTCACCACCACTGACCGATCTCCAGCCTTCCCTTCAACCCCGACCATCCCCTCCCCTACACCTCTCCTCCCTAACGCCAGCAGCCACGACCATAACCTGAACCAACTTTTCACACCCACCACAACTCGACCACTATCTAGCTCCCCTTGGAACTATCGACCAGTTCCTCCACCATCCCCTCACCGATAGCCTAACTCCATGACCTGCCAAGCTCACCTCCCACCCCACAGATCCGCCAACAGACTCGGGCCTACACAATCCACATGACATCCTCACCGCCTTTAGCCCGTCACCGTAGCCACTACCCTATCACACCGCAAACCGTTCGGCCTCCCTGTCATTCGCCACATCCTGAGCAGTCAAACCATCCTTGCCTGACCCCAGCATCTAGCGTGCCTTACAGCCCGACCACAGCATGTAGCACCATTTTTGTCTTCCCTCTCCACCCTCGAAACCCTACCATCTACCCACCATGCCTTGCTCGACCTCCTCCATCTGACCTCATGCAGCCAACAGCCTGTTCTTGTATATTATAACATGTTTGTGTAAATATTTGAAATAGATTTTTTTTATAATTTTAATACATATGTATATTATGTTTAAGAAATTTTAGAAATATAGGTTTTGTTAAATATTGATAAAATATATATTATATATATAATATGAAGATTTTTATTTTATGTATGTGTTTTTAATTAAATATTGATTTTAAGAAAGAAAAAAATATAATATATTTATTTTGTTTCCATTTATATCAAGCTAGTTTGATTTGTTTTTCCATTGATTCTATGCACGAGCTCTGCTTTGTTCATCGAACTCGTGTTCATTGTGCCGTGCTTTAAAATTTATGCTTGGATTCGCAGCCAGTTATGTGTCTAATTTCTTTAGCCTCGAATGGTGAGCGATCACTCACGATTAACATTCTTATGTTTAGTAATTTTAATTCATACGAAATGACGATTGAAATATGTTGTTGAATTTAATTTGATTGGCGATTAAATGGTTGAATATGATATGTTGTTATTTAAATTGTTCACCTATGATTGATATATAACACCATAACCTGATATTGTGTATATTAAATTTAAATTGTTAATGATTCTATATGCTTGTAACTGATATGCTATGCTGTTCATTTGTATTGTTCTCACTCTGTAAGTTCCCTGTTAGTTTAGAAATCCCTAAGGGTTGAAATGATACATACCCGAACAATACCATAGATTAGAAAAAAATCATTATGGGTTGAAATGATAAAACCAAACAATTTTATTGATTTTTAAATTTTGATATTGCGGGTTGAAATTACATATACCTGTAAATATTAAATTATTGCAGATTGAAATGATATATATCTGTATCATTTGACCATAGGATAGAAAATTATATACTGCATCGTTGGTCTATTTTCGAAAAATGATTTCCAAAATTTTGAAAGGAAATATATGGGTTTTAATAAAAAAATTAATTTAAAAAATATAATATAAAGATTGTATTTTAATATATGAGCAAAATTTAGATTTTTAAATTATAAGTTTGAAATTTTTAAATTTATAAGTTAACTTTTGAAAAAGGTAAAATTTTAAGATTTTACTTATAATTTTACTATTTTAAATATAAAATAAGGTTTAAAATATATTTAATAATAAGATTTAATTTAATAATAATTAATATAAAAATATCTAATAAGAATTTAATTTAACTAATATATGTATGTAAAATATGTTTTAAGTATTTATTTAAATTAGTAATTTGAAAATAGACTTTTGTAAGAACTTTGAAAAATTAAGGTTGGAAGGATAAATTAAAATTGATTTACAATTTAATTTGTTAAGAATTTAATTTAAATGAGAATTAGTTTGGACTTATTAATTTTAAGATTTTAAAGATGTGAAATTTATAACTTGATAACTTGATTTTGATTGAAGGTGACTAAATGAATATTTAGGATTTAAATAAATTGAAATTGAATATTTTAAGTTTTCATTTAAATGTGTAATTTGAGATTTTATTTAAATGTTTATAAAAGTGATTGGTGAATATTTTAGAATTAAATATAACTGAAATTAGATATTTAATTATTGATTTTATTTAAATTTGTAATTTGAGATTTTATTTAAATGTTATTAAAATGATTTGGTGGATACTTTCAAATTTAAATGAAATTAAAGTTCAATTTTGAAATATGAATGAAATTTATTAAATTGAGTTATTGTAAATTGTTGAATATTTAAACTTTGAAATATATTGAAATTGGAAGTGGTTTAAATTTGTAGTTCAAACTTGGATTGAAATCGATATAAATTAAAATGGTTTAAATGAGAATTTTAATTGAACCTTTAACCTTCATAATTGAAATTGTTGAACTGAGATTGATTTAAATTAAACTTTGGAACTTAAGTTGATTTGAATTGATTTGTGAAATTAGAAGAAAAAATTCTAATTTGAAACTATTTTAATATATATAAACTATTTTAAACTATAAATTATTTTTAATACACACACACACACACTATTTTAATCTATAACCTATTTTAAATATAACCTATTTTAAATGTGTAACTATCCAATATATAAATTACTTTCAGTATTAAAACTGTTTATGTTGGAACTATTATGATTTAGGTTTGATGTATTTAAATGCACATACTTTGATATGATGGTTTAACCTATTTTGTGGTTATGATTTCGAAAATGAGTATAATTTAAAGTGAGTAATAATTTGAAGTGATATGATTTCGAAAGTGAATAAGATTTTGAAAGTAATATGATTTCGAAAGTGAATATGATTTCAAAAGTGGTACGATTTTGAAATGGATATGATATTTTAATATAAAGTATGAACTATTTGAAACGATAATGACCATGGTGTGAAATAAACTTTTGGTTGTTAAAGTGACCAGGATCGGATATTATCATACTCTTTGATAATACTGAAAACCACTTTAACAATTGTGCACATGGTGAAGATTCCAGAACAAAATAGGATGGTTTGGCAAACGATTCTATATGAGGTATTAACGCAACCCTGACTCCCAGTAGTTAGCTTGGTATGGCTAAAACAGGAGCTATACCGGGCCAAGTAAGGTCGCACCTCCGATCGAGCATACTTCTTCGATACCATTCTATTATTTTGTGATTTGATTGGGTGCATGTAACGACCCAGAATTTCTGTCAATTAAAATTTGTATATTTAATTGATTTTAAATATTAATAAGTGAAATTTATAAGTCGAATAAATTTTATTTCGAATAATTGGATTTAACTGGATAATTAAATCGATAATTTAATAGTTAAAATTCCAGAAATAATTTGAAATTGGGTTAAATATGATTAAAATTGATTTGTAAAATTTTAATAAATCATATTGGAGTTATAGTGATGTTATAGAACTTTTAAAATTGAATTAAAAGTTAATTTGTGAAAATTGAATATTTTAATATTTAATTGACGACTGAAAATAGTCATTTTTCAAACGGTCTCGGATTTCGACGAAACAAGCCTCATCGGATCCGTAATGTGATATTATTGTATGGTTTCAAATTTCGTGTCAATCGGATTTACGGTTTGTCCGGGGCAAGCCAAAACGCATAGAAATTAGTTTAAATCGATTTAATTTAAAATCGATCGTTTATTTCCGTAACTCGCACAGATGATCGAATTGGCATTCGAAACATATTCCATTGTGTCCGGAACGCGGGGTAAACCCTAGAAACGCCAGCCAGCATGCTTCGTTTGGAGTTCGGAAAATTTAGAGTGAATAGTGTTTGCGTAAATTTTCTATAAAAGGACGACTTATTCACAATTTACAACAAAGAAAACCCTAGGGTTTGTGACCGCCAGTTCTAACATTAATGGCCGAAATTCAACTTCATTATTCCTCAAATTTCTTCAAATCCACGAATTATTATCAAAAACCCTTAACTACAAAAGTGTAGATCGTCTCGAGATCTATATTCTCAACGGTCATGATGGGAAATAACGCGGTGGATCGACCAGAAAGTGCTCGAGTATGTTGGCCGTTCATCATTGAAATACGTGCTAAAGTGGAGGCCGAGCTTCATCGTTCTCTGGCCGTGAGTGGAGAATGGTGTGGGCTTCGATTTAGTGGTGGTTGATCGACTCAAAATGGGTGGAAGTGCGTGCAATAATCTAGGGTTTGAACGAGCAAATGGGTCTCGTACGCGACTCGTTACCTAGAGAAGAAGGTGATGCGTGAAAAGGCTCAAATCTTGGGCTTGAAATCTAACGGCCAGAATTATTTACAAGTTAAAATTTAAAAGAATATGTAAATTGTTTTATATTATAAAATTGTACGATGTTTAAAATGCGATAACCCTTTCATACGAGGTCGAAAAATTACGAAACGACTTGCGTTGGCTTTGTATTGTCGAGCATTACACAATGGAGCTGGTTGGAGTCGTTTGGAGCTGGTGAAAATTTCGGGTAAAATTAAACGCACATTTAATTTTATTCGAAATAAAGCGCTGAAACTGTATTGGGATTAAGGTGAGAACTTCTGACTCAATCGAATTGTTTCGATTTAAATTTTAAATAGTTAAATTTAAAATCGTTGATTGTATGCGTGGATGATAAATTATTATCTATTGATTGTTAAAATAGACATTATACGCCGTATATTAAGCGGAGGTTATTTATTAAAAACATATACCGCGATAATTCCATCTTGATTGGAACTGGTATTATATATGTACTTGGAGTTGATTTTCCGCATTATATAGCGGATGAGACCCTATTGCGCCGCATAATAGCGGATAATATTTTATAAATCCCATATACCGTGATATTCTGTTTTAAACGGAATTGGTATTGTGCTAACATCTGTGGATGCAGGGAAACAGGTTGGAGGGATCCAACTGGATTCCTCACCAATATTTATTTCATTATAAATATTGTGATATTTGTTGATTATCATATTGATATATGATGTTTTGATTGTCGTGATTGATATATTGTTGCTGTTGCAGCATTGGCCTATTTTTGGAGTTTTAAAAATATTAAAGTAACGATTTTGAATTTAAAAGGGTTTTAAAGTGATTTTTGAAAGGATATGTTTTATTAAAATTTTGAATTGATTCATTTTAAATAAATTAATGTTATAAAATTTAAAATTATAAAATTTATGATTTTTGTGAAATATAGTTAAAATATGATTTTTGAAAAATGGAGTTATTTTATAAAATAGTTTAAATTGGGATTTTTGAATTTTTATAAACGATTTATATAAAGGATATATAAAATTGATATTTATAAATTAAAATATTGGAATTGTGAAATGAGTTTTTATAAACGTTAAAAAGAAGTACAAATGGATTTCATAAGTAAATGAAATTTATAAATTTATAAATTGGGAAGTTATAAAATGAATAGATTTTTGTAAAATAAAAGATTTATAAGTAATTAACTTATAAATCGGATTTTAGCATTTTTATTGAGATTTTCGAAAAAGTATAAATGGTTTATAGATGAGATTTATAAAATATATTTTATATAAATCGAAATAATGGAATTATAAAAGGAGTTCCGTTAATGTTGAAAATGAGGTTATAAATGGAATTTTATAAGTAGTAAGATTTTTAAATTTTGTAAATTGAAGTCTTTATAAAATATAAATGGGAATTTATAAACATTGTTTTATAAATCTGAAATCGACTTAGTTTGATAAGTCAATTATTTTAGATTTTTAAATGAGATATATTCACGATTTTGGACGGTGGATAATCTTTAAACAAAATGTGCAGAAAAATGTTGAATTTGGTTAACGAAGAATATTCACGATTTTGGGACAGTGGATAATATATTAAAGTGTTTTGGGGAAGTGATATTTGAAATAGAATTAAAATGATTTGAAGTTGTTTTAAAATGCATTAAGTGTCGAAACCATAGATTTCAACATTCATTGTTGAAATAGACGTTTTCGAAAAATAGAAGGAAATAGTGGACTATAACACCGTTGTTATAGTAAATGATTTCTGAAAGGAAATGTTTTATATAGTATTGGGATTTATACATCTATCTTAATTTCGAATCCCTATACTAGTGATATTGGGTCGTCGTAACGATGTTTTACGCAACATTCGTTTTGACTCAAATAAACGTGTTTGAGAGAATGTTTTCCTTAAAGAATGAAATATATACTTGATTTCGATTTAAGTATATTGAATATTTTCTAAATGTTGAAAATAAATAGATTTATGGATTACTTATTATTAAATGAGTATGAAAATGTTTTCCAATATGAAGTGAATATTTTGAGATTTTATCTTTTAAAGATAAATTGAAAATGAATATTAGAAATCTATTTGAAAATCGTATATTCATAGATATTTTGGAATTGTAAATTCACTATGGAATTTATAAAAGGAAGGGAATTTGTTTAAAAATAAACATTGATTTATTTTTGAAGCGTGGAAATAAATTTACGGATTTGGAACGTAAGTTTAAAATAAATCGATAAGGATTTATTTGATTGATTTAAATGAACCATTTTAAATTTAAAATGGATAAATATTTGGAAGTATTTCCGTTTAAGGAAATTGATTTGAATTTTTTTTCAAAGATTGAAAGGTGAAAAATTATTTGAAATTTGTTTTCAAATGGTTGAAGTGTGGAAATTATATATCTAGTAAAGATATTTTGGAAAATAAATAATTTGGAAAATTATTTGGAATTTGGTGATGTTGCGCACGTCTATTGATAGTTAAATAACCAACTATCAATATTTACCTTTAAATAGGTATTTGTTGTGATTTGCTTGAATTTGAAGGCCACACTTATTTTCAAAATAAGCACTCACTATTCGGGTTAGCCCGGAAAGGACCTTGGGGTCGTATAACCCATTCCGAATATGTGATACGTTGTTATGGATTGCATTTGATGACCGGTGTTGAAGACCGGATATTCGTGAAAATGGAAGGATTACCGTCGAATGTTTCTGCATCGGCTGATCCCCGATATAGAAATTTATTACCCTTTGTGATGGGAAGTCCGGTCGTGATTAGTGAATATTCGGATTGCAAGGACTTCTTTGGAAGTTCCTTCGGTTCCGTTCGATCCCGGAACGGACTTGTATGGATATGTGTCTGACGTTACAATTTGAGATGTAAAGCCGGTTTCTATCAAATATATTTCCGTTGGTGGCGGAGAATTTATTCTCTTAGCTTAACATCCTTAGAGGTTACATAGTTGATGGTTACTAGTGATACATTCTCAAATTGGTAATGTGGCATACGAAGTGCTATTGAGCATTTGATGATCAAAGCACAGCTTTTGTATAAAGCGTAGCTTTGTGGGCGAGACTTCGTCGGACCTCACACCCCGGAAATGGCCAAAACAGGAAGGATGCGGCAAGGTTATTAGGGGGTAGCGCCCCTTTAGTGTATGTCATTCATTTTGGATAGAGGTGGTATCATGGTATGGAGCCCAGATACTTAACCTATGTTGTTGCTGCAAATTTATTACTTTGTAGTTGTTGGAATCGAGGATCCTCGAATATAGATAGGTTACGATCGGGGAATGACATATTCGTGTCAGTAGTTACCCAATTTGAAGGGTAACCCGGCCTTATGTTGGCAGAGATCTAACCATAACATTAGGTTCTCGGGTCTTCTTTCCAGAGGCGTATCCATGTGGTAATGGGAAGTTCCTTGGCCTGACCATTTATTGGAAATCCAAAGAAACAATACGAACCTTGTACGGTTTTAGTTGTATAACCTGCCATGGAGTGTGGCGGTAACCTGCTATTGAACATGGTAGCTATAGTAGGCATACGATAATGGTCGTATGTTGGCTAAGATTTATATCTTTACTTTCGAAATGTTTTCCTACACTATGCACTAGTAATAATATCAAATGTTTCTTTTTAATGCGTATCAAGCATCTTTGACTTTCATAAGGAGAAATCTCCTCCGATTCTGCGTTTGCATTGCGTGTGTGTGCGGGAGGCCTTATGGTAGTCTCATTTTCCAAAAAGCATTGCGAATCTATTTTAAAAATATCCCTTTGTTTGTTTTAAAAAGATAAACTATTTTAAGTTCTCACACCAGTCCCATGACTGACTCGGAGTTTATTGTTTCCTTCCTAAACTCTGGGTGCCCACCAATTTCCACACGGGCAGTCTAGAGTTAGGTTATCAGGATATTCTGGAATTCAGGAGTTGCTGGAGGCAAGCTGGATGGCATGGCGTATTCACTAGTATATAGTATTTCTTTTCCGCTGTTTGTTGTTGTACACTCTGATGATATAATGTAATGTAATATGATGTAATGTAATAACTGATATAGTTCTTTTGTTTATAGATTACATTTATCTATTATATGTTGCTCCGCTGCGATTGTGAGATTCTGATATTGTTCTGTTGTTTCTTTCTGTTCTGTTCTATCTTTTTCTCTCTTCTTCTATCTTTTTCTTCTTCTTTAACCATAACATTTCGGTTTTTCGGCATTCGATTGCTCGGCAGTTGATATAGTGGACGTATTGATGTCGGTTTTCGAGCGTCGAAAAATCGCAAACGTTACATTCCTTTGATTTGGGAGTGTGTCTCGAGGTGGACGGTAGTAGTAGCTATGTGTGACCACCAATCTGGAGTGCAAACGATAGAATCCTACCTTGGCATTGCTTCGCGTGCCTTGTCACATGTCTTATCGCGCCTTTTACGAGTTTTTTTCGTACCGTACCTATGGAGTGCTCCTTGAGTAAACCATTTATTTGGTGGAGCTTACAACATCTATATAGACTACGGGAATGTATAAAATGTGTTAAGGGGGATATGGTTAACGCCTTAATGCTATTTTAATATTTTACTTTACTATAGACATTATATGTAGCGTATTGTACTATGTATTTAGATAGTTTAATGGATCCTCAAAGGGTGGATCTCAAACATCCTTTAAGTTATTTGTATTTCACTTGGACATTTCACTTGAGTTGATTTACTTGCATAAGAATGTTAGTCCAGACTCGAGTGTTTGTATTTTGCTTTATGCTCGAATCAAACTGAGTGTCACAACATTTGAGACTCACATTTGGAGCTTGGAGCTTTGCTTGGAGATCTATCTGTTATCTATTCAGCTTTCAGTTTTTTTCAGTTATTTCCAGTTGTTTATGTTCAAACTTGTCATTTGCTTATGTATATGAGACTTCTATGTATTCGGAATTTCTGTTTTATCTTGTTTCAGACTCTGATGTTGTAGTAGCTTAATGAACTACTATTATATATTCCGTTGCTTATTATTACATTACTCCGTGTCTGTGATTCTGTGATTGATTTATTTACCATATATGCAAAGTTTTTTCAAATACAAATTAATAATTTGTTGTTTTGAGCAATTCAAATCTGACATGTGTAGATGATTGTCAATTTGAATGGTTCGAAATTCCCGGTCATTACAACTCCTTCCTG
This sequence comes from Allium cepa, assembly GCA_030765085.1. Classification (NCBI taxonomy): domain Eukaryota; kingdom Viridiplantae; phylum Streptophyta; class Magnoliopsida; order Asparagales; family Amaryllidaceae; genus Allium; species Allium cepa. The sequence continues at coordinate 245,124,232 of CM060944.1, forward strand.
AATGATATATCATGAAGCTTTGTAGATTATTTATCGTCTTTCATTCCTCTATTCGGGAAGGACTCCCTGTAGCAAATAATCTTTAATCGAAGTCATCCATGACTCTTTCTCGGGATCCGTCTCTATTACCTAGTCGATTTCCATCTAGTTTATGCTGGGAGCATTGAGTGCTTCGACTGGAACCAAGCCCATTTGTTGTGCATCCCCAGTGCTAGCAAAATTTTCCAATGCGTCGGCCTCTTTTTTTTATCCTAGGGAATTGCATGATGTTATAATACTTATAGATAATCAATGGCTCTTGGACTCAAATAAGGTACGAAGCGAGTCATTGCCCTTTAGCCTGGTAATCTCCCCTGACTTGGTATACCATCAACTGGGAATAGAAAAAGATTTCAAGAGATTTTATTCCCAGTTCTCTAGCAAGTTTGAGTTCAGCAATCAGAGCTTCATACTCAGCTTCATTGTTCGTTGCTGGGAAGTCAAGCTTCAACACATAGCAAATTGATCGATCCTTTGAATTTATTAACACGACTTCGACTCTAGAACAACGATTATTGGATGCGCCATCCATATACATTTTTCACCAAACGGTAGGGGCTCTATAACTTTCAGGGATATCCATATACAATTTTCGCTGAATTAGCTCAGTTCAATGTTCTACTTCAGTAACCTTTCAGATGTCTCGGGTCACTTTAAGGCCTATCATAACGACTGGTCGGTGTAAACGTTGATGGGATGAGCCTGAAAATAGGGGCAAAGCTTTCGTGAAGTAATCAATAAACAGTATGCCAATTTAGCTATCTTTAGATAGTTTCTTTCAGCTCCCGTTAATCACCTGCTAACACAATACACTGGTCTCTAGATTCGATTATCCTTGCAAAGTAGTGCAGTATTTATAGTGTGTACTAACACGGCCAAATGGATATACAAGTCTTCGTGATCCACCAGCTTTAACAAGATGGAAGGTCTCTCTAAGTGGTTCACCGAAGCTTGGAATGCGTCTTCACACTTTTGTGTCCATTCAAAGTTCCTCCTCCCTTTTCTTAGTAGGTTTAAGAAAGGAATACATTTATCAATGGCTTTGGAAATAAATGGACTTATGGCCACAACCTTCCTATTTAGGCTCTGTTCTTGTTTGATAGTCTTTGATGCTCGAATGTTGCAAATTGCTCGAATCGTCTCAAGTGTAGCTTCAATTCCGCGAGCATTGACAACTTAGAATTTTCTGGATGCAACACCAAAAGAACATTTTAAAGGATTGACCTTCATTTTATAATATCAGAGGATATCGAAAATTTCTGCTAAGTCTTTGACGTTTTCTCTTAATCATCATGACTTTACGAGCATATCATCCATATATACCTCCATCGCCTTTCCAATTTGATCTTTAAACATCAGTTGACCAGGCCCTGATACGTTGCTCCAGCATTCTTCAATCCAAATGGCAATGCCATATAACAATACAATCCCACATCGGCAATAAAGCTGCCATTCTCCTGGTCAGTGATGTGCATCAGGATTTGATTATACTCAGAGTACGCTTCCATGAAAGATAATAACTTGTGTCCTACAACTGAGTCCACCTGCTGGTTGATCCTTGAAAGGGGAAAATTGTTATTCGAACATACCTTGTTTAAGTTCGAATAGTCAACGCATGTTAGCCACTTTACATTTCGACTTTCTCACAAGCATAGGATTGGATACCCATTTAGGTTATAGGGTGTCATGAATAAACCCATTGCATTTGAGCCTATCCACCTCCTCTTTAAGGGTGGCAGATCTCTCCAGATCCATGCCATGCCTTTTGTAACGACCCACCTTTTTGGATGGATTAAATCGACAATATACCACACATGTCAACTCAAACTATTTAAAAGGGAGGAATGTTAATGGGTAAATAAGAAAATAAGATAAAAGAAGGAAAAAAACGAAACACAGAATCTCACAGCGGAATGATAAAATATAATAATCAAATAAACAGTACATGAAGCTGTTTTACAAATAACATATGATTACACCTTTACAATACAATCAGAGTTATTAAAACAGCAGGTATAAAAGGATAATGCAGCAAAACAACATGATATAGTGGAATAATAATGATAATATAATACTAAACTCCGTCTTCGTCCTCTAGAAATAATGTCTCCAACACTGAAAAACTCAGGCTCACCCGAGCGTATTAAAAAGACAAAACACTCGAGTCAGAACTAAAAGATCTTATGCAAGTTAAATCAACACTAAATAAATATGAGTGTAATGACTTCAGAGATGTTTATGGGATTTTACATCTCTTATCCAGTGTATAACATGCGTGTAATAACTTAAGAGATGCTTCAGGATTTTCATCTCCTAAGGACCCGTTAAACTATTTATGTGTAGTAATATACGCTATATATATTATTTGTACCAAAATTGGGCATAACACATTTGGATGTGTTTGAAGAGATAAAACGTTGAAAGTAAATGTAAAATAAGGCAGATTCAACAAACATACTAATTAACAGATAAGAAAAGGTGCCGAAACGCGCAAATGTAAAGTGGTTCGGCATATGGTCTACGTCCACTATGGAATGATTGATGATTATTGATTATAACTCGCTAGATACAAAAGATTTACAACTGTACAATCAAAGTACAATAGAAATTTTAGCAGAGTATCGGTGCAGAGAGTCAAAAAGTCCTTTTTCCTTAGGTCTAGGGTCATTATTTACAGCGTAAGCAGCAAATATCTCGCCCAGATATCGTAAGACTTCTTCTCTCACGTGGGTAGGCACACGGGATTGAGTTTAGGTGATTTCGACTCGATTTAAGAGCGATAAGAATTCAGTTCGTATCGATCAATAATTGGTCCTTGAAGGCTGGGATGATCAGGTACATTCTTGAGGTAGTACACCAGCTCCTGTGAAAATTAGGTAGCATTTGGACTTGTAGATCTTGAGATATGATCGATGCAAGCTTGAATTTGTATGACATTGTCATCTTCGTATCGATACTATTTCGTATCATTCATGCATGGCTCTGTTCGTATCGATGCTTGCATGCTACTTTATATCGATGGTTGGAGGATGCCTTCGTATCGATGCTTCATGTTGCTCTTCGTATCGATGGTAGGAGATTGATACGAGATGGATGGTGGCAGACCAATACGAAATGGACATTTTTTGATGGATAAGAAGTGTTGTTAACATGATGTATACAAAGTAGCTTCATTTTGATGGATATGAAGGAAGTTAGTAGGCAATGGATACGAACTGAATCTCTCTTGGGGAATGGATACCAAAATTGAATGGATACGAATAGAGTTGGTTTTTTCAACCTTGATCGATCAATATCTTGAGCATACAAAATCCGATGTGCTTTGAAAAGCTATATCCTTCATATCTTAAATGTTCTATCTGATTCGCTGAATAGCTGCGACCTTTTCATCAAAAGATGTAACCTTTGATTGATCTTCAGTGCTATAAATGTCGAACTGTTGATTATCAATGGTCATGTAGTGCTTTGTTGTAACTGAGTTTTGAGATCTAGCGATTTGTTGTTCACTGTTTTGATTGTCATCAGATGAGCATCAATCGCCGTTAACTTTGAAAATCGAATGTTAGTTCGTCATACATGCACGTATGTTAACCTGACTCCTGTTCATGTTTGTATGTTCACGGATCATTGTCAAGTTCTTTAGTGTTTGTTTGGATTGAGTTTCGTATCTATCCTCTCCTGGATCGATGTGGAATTCGAGTTGTAACAATGTTTAATGGTTGTTTCAAGTTCTTCCTTTGTATCGATCCTCTTCTGGACCGATCTGAGATGTTGGAATGTATGCTTCATATCGATGGATAAGTAATATTGGGTCTCAGATCGATGGATATAATAGTAATGCTTTGTACCCATGGAGTTGAACGATCTAGACAAAATCATGCAGTGATGCTTCACAGAGGATATGCCATTTTCATTCCTTTTTTCAAGAAGAATCCCCGATTGTGGATAATCTTTGATAAGAGTCATCCATGACTCCTTTTCTAGATCCATCTCTAAGATCTAGTTGATCTTTATATGTCAATGCTTGGAATAATAAGTATTTCAACTCGGACAAAGTCTTTTTGCTGCGCATCCCCAGAACTGGCTAGCTTGGCCAGTGACTAGGCTTTTTCATTTTGTTCTCTGAAGATGCGTGTAATAGTGTAATTCTCGAAGTCGGCTAGTAGCTTTTGGATCCAGCTAAAATAAGGAGCAAGACGTTGCCCCCTAGTTCGATAATCCCCCTATCTTGGCATACCATTAATTAGAAATCACATAAGATAAGTAAAGTTTCCACTCCTAATTTTCTTGTAAGTTTGAACGTGGTGAACAAGGCTTCATACTTAGCTTCGTTATTTGTTGCTATAAAGTTAAGTTTCAGGGTGTGGCAGATCGATCGTCCTTTGGGAGTCATTAACACAACTTCGACGCCGGAAAACCAATTATTGAAGGTTCCATCTATGTACATTCTCCATCGATTGTACAGTTCTCCATTGCTCTTCGTATAGTCGTCTAAAGCAGTGAATTCAGAAATGAAGTATGTTAATTGTTTGGCCAAGGATAACTCTTCGAAGGAGATAAGTGATATCAAATTGGCTTAGACGATATTCCATTCGAGTAACCTTCCAGACATCTAAGGTTGCTATAGGACCTATCGTATCGTCTGGTTCTTGTTTCTCCTCACATAACATTGCGATGCTTGTGGCGTGTGTCGACACGGCCCAACTGATGTATAAATCTTCACTATCCAAAGGTTTGGGTAAAATAGGAGGTTTCTTTAAGTGATCTATCAGTGCTGGAATTGCATCAACATGGTTGTTAGTTCATTCAAAAGTTTCCTTCCCTCTCTTGGTCAGGTTGAAGAAGAGAATTCACTTGTAGATGGTCCTAGAGTTGAATCGACTTAGGATGGTAACCTTTTAACTTGGGCTCCATACCTGCTTGGTTGTCTTCGGTCATGGGTGTCTCTAATTGTCGAAATTTTCTGCAAATTAGCCTTGATTCCACGAGAATTGATGGTGAAAACGAAGAATCTTTCTGATGTAATGATGAAAGAGCAATTTAAAGGATCGAGTTTCATCCTGCATTTTCTGGAGAGCACTGAATATCTCTGCCAAGTCATCGACGTGGTTGTTCGGTAGTCATGATCTCATGAGCATACTAATCGCATATAATTTCATCGATCGATTAATCTGATTTTTGAGTGATCCGTTAACCGTCCTTTTGCAAGTAGCACCAGTTTTCTTAATTTTGAATCGGAGATTGCAACATAGCACTATAGGCCCAGGTCAATAACAAAACTGTTGTATTCCTGGACTGGGACATGCTTCAGTATCTGATTGAGTTTGTGTCCATGGAAGTGAGTAATTCATGTCCGATGGTCGAGTCCACTGGTTGGTTGATCCTTGGAAGTGGAAGATTGTGTTTCTTCATGCCTTGTGCAATTCTGAGTAGTTAACGTATGTCTGCCACTCTCCGTTTGTTTTTCTTGTAAGAAAAGGATTGGATATTCATTTTCGATGGAGGGTATCATGGATAAACCCATTAGCTTTGAGTAGATTTGCCTCCTCCTTAAGTGTAGCGGATCTTTATGGATCCACATCGCTTCATTTTTATTCACCAAGATATGCCTCGGGTTGACATTTAATGCAGGATTCTCAATGGTATATATACACATATATATACGTATATATGTACGTATATATATATATATATATATATATATATATACATACATATATACATATATATACATATATATATATGAGATCGAGTCCAAGCGAACACATCAAGATTCGCCTGAAGTAATAATGTTAACTTTTTTATCATTATTGCGCTGAGATGTGATCGATCTTTAGTACTCATGATGGATTGTAGGCACTTCATGTGCTTATTTGCAATGGTTAATGATTAGCCTTATAGACATGTTGAATCAAAGGCTTAGTTGAGTTTAGCCTTGTACCACTTTCTGCTGTATAGCTGGTTCCAGCTATGAGTTTGAATCTACTTGTGTTTCCAAGTGATGCACTTTCCATTCAATGTACTCGTGATCTATTGCTCACTGTAAGGGACATAATGATGATCGGTTGCCCATAAGTCCGGGTGTTGATCCGATTATTATGTCTCTGGGCATCCTTTTGGCCGTAACCTAGAGTTGTTATGAATATCAGGCACGGGTAATAGGTTCAAGTTGTCATAGTTAACCCTTGGATAATCACTCATTTTCCCCAGTCTCGGGTTGGTGGATGCATTACGTGGACGGTCAAGTCTCGTCCCAGTTGTGTTTATACTGTAGTTCAAGCTTTAAGAACTAGAGTTGATTGATGAATGGTTGAATCACATTCATCCTATCATCTTTCTCATGCCCCTAAGTCTGGGGAGTATCTCAATAAGTGGTAAGGAGATAATTTCCGCTTCAATTTCGTATTCTATCCCGTTGAACGATAGGATCGGGTTAACAGATGGTGGGCTAAGTCGTGCCTATCCTGCAATATGTTCTAGTTCTTTCCTCTAGGTGGAATACTTCATTGCTTTACTGACGTATGAACATAAGCTTAGTTCTAGAAGGTCAATCACATTCACTTCGCTGCTTGTGTCGCCATACTCCAGGCAAAAACTGAAGAGTGAATCGTCTAGTCAGATCCAATGCAGGATTGATGCTTCCCTTGTCGAATCCAAGGTAAGAATCGATTCGTAGACATTTAGGTTGCACTTGTTGTGAATTACTCGTTTAGTTGGATCGTGGTAAGAGTTAAAGAATGAATGGTAGCATTGCATTCTTTTAGAGTTAGGCGATCAACCACATCTATTTCGATTTACATTCTCCTCTTAGGTCTAGGGATAAAGTCAGCTCAAATGCAGTCATGTTATGCTCATATGGTCTCATGCCCTTCCTAGGCGGCGGAGGATGAATGGTCATGTCACACTCATTCGTGGTTTATTCTTTTATCCATGCTCTGTTTGTCAAAGTCGTTCAATGGACGTTCGGGTCACATCAATATATAGTCGAAGAGGATCGATATTGACCATCGATTTAACAACATGATGTAGAATGCTTGGACATCATTTCCCATGGATCCAATGGTATGATATGAAAGGTGTAGATTGATATTTCCCGTCGATCCGGTAGTACGATATAATCGGTTGCCCATAACTTCGAGTATCATTCTGATTGGTTGGCATTAAGACCTCCTTGTAGTCGTTTCCATAAGTTGTAAAGGATGCTAAGCTGGAGATGCAGTGAGTCATCTTTCTCGTCTTTCGATGATTTTTACTTCTGCCCCCAGTCATGGATTAGCAGAGTTAGTTCGTGGATGGTCTGATTGCACCTGTAGTGAGTTTATACTCCTCATATCGAGTTAGGTCAGAGTTGGTGAATGAATGGTTGAGACACATTCATTATTTTTCTATGATTATAGCCGCACCTTGGGGATCAGAGTCACTTGAAGGGCCATTAATCACACATATTTGATGTTTTTTCCATGTCCGCCCTATGCGGACTAAGAATTTTAGTAGAAAATGGTCGGACTGCATTTTCCTTGATTAATTCCTCTGGTACAATCAATGGAAAAAGTTGAAGTGTAGTCGGCCACATTGCAACAACTTTAATTTGATGTTTCTCCAACTAAATTGTAGGAAGGAATTGATTGGCGGGCGGTTGGGTCACACCCGTCCATGTAGCGCGCACAATCCATCGGATCATAGGCGAGAGTTAGCGGATGAATGACCATGTCACGTTCATTTGTGGTTGGATGATAGTAATATCAATTTAGAATAGGACATCCAGCTAGGTCCATTTTGCGAATCTTTGTCTCCCTATCGAATCAAGGAAGAAATTTTGTCTTGTAGTGTTGGAAAGCATCCCTATAAATTGATGTTATGGGTCCCATGCCGAGGACAAGAGTTAATACATGGACGGTCGTGTCACATCCCTTTAAGTATTTATATTCCGATTGTAACGACCAAGAATTTCAGTCATTTGAAATTCGTATATTTAATTAATTTTAAATATCTAAAAGTTAATTTTAGAAGCTGAATAAATTATATTTCGAATATCTAGGTTTAATTGGATAGTTAAATTGTTAATTTAACATTTGAAATTGCTGAAATAATTGGAAATTGGATTTAACATGAATAAAAATGATTTATAAAGTGAATTAAATCATATTTGAATTTAAATGATGTTAGAGAACTTTTAAAATCGAATTAAAAGTTAAAGTGAAGAAATTGAATATTATAATGTTTAATTCACGAGTAAAAATAGCCATTTTAAACAGTCTCGGATTTCGAAGAAACCAGTTTCATTAGATCCGTAATGTTAAATTATTGTAAGATTTCAAATTTAGTGTCAACCGGATTTACGGTTTGTATGGGGCAAGCTAAAACGCGTAGAAATTCATTTAAGTGAAATTTTAAATTTAAATAATTCAATTTGAAAATCTATCTTTCAAATGCGATCGAATTAGCTTCCGATATATATTCCATTGCATTCGAAAGAGGGGCAAAACATTATAAATGCCTGGCGGCATGCTTCGTTTGGATTTCGGAAAATTTTCGGATGAATAGTGTTTCAGAATTTTCTATAAAAGCCCTTGATTTTCTTCATTGGCAACAAACCTAGGGCAAGCTAACCCTAGCCGCCACTTTACTATTAATGGCCAGAATTTCGCCTCCTTCCTCCTCGATTTCCTTCCAATCCGTTAACCATTACGAAAAATTGTCAACTACAAAAACGTAGGGGACGACGAGAGCTTTCAGATCTACGGCTGTGATCTGATTTGGAGTGTCGTAATGGTCGCAAGGGGGCTGTGTTCACCTATCGGTTGCATGATTTTCTACGCCTATGCTCGACCAAGCTTGATGATATTTGGGCGAAGAGTGGAGCTTGCTTCGGCGCATTGATGGGTGGTGCTCGATCGTCTTCAAGTTGATCGTAGGTCGAGCGGCGATCGGCTTTGTTTCGACGTGGATGGGTTTTGTTGCATTCAAATTTACACGATGAGGAAGAACGAATGCATCAGCCAGGATTTGATGAAAAATACGAACGACTCAAATCAAAAAGTTTAAAATAAAAAAAGAAATTGATTTATATAATTATATTAAAATTGTGCAATGTTTAAAATGCTGTAACTTTGTCATAAGAGGTCGAAAATTGACGAAACAAATTGCGTTGGGTTCGTATTGACGAGCACTATGTGATGGAGTTGGTTTGGATTTGATTGGAGCTAGTGTGAATGTTGGGTAAAATTAAACGGCTGTTTAATTTTATTTGGAACAAAACACTGCAACTGCTATTGGACGCAATGTGAGTACAACTCACTCATTCTGACTCACTGATATTTTTATACAAGTGAGAATAAATATTATTTATGATGATTGATGATTGTTTGGATGATATATAATATATTGATTGATATTTGGATATATACCTGCCTAGTGGAGTAGATGACCCTATACGTTCCCGTGTATGAGCGGATGACCCTTTGTACGCGCGACTGCCTTGAAGTGGACATTGTACACATATTCTAAAATGCATATTTGTTGTAGGTGATAGGTTGGAGGGATCCAACTGGATTCCTCACCCATATTGATTTATTTATAGATATTATGATATATTTTGTTATCATATGATATATGATGTTTTGGATGCCATTGTTATATTTAGTGTCGTTGCTGCATTGGGCCTATTCTTGGAATTTAAAAATGTTAAAGTGATGATTTTGAATTAAAAAGGATTTTTAAAAGTAATTTTAAAAATATACTTTTGGTGAATTTTTGAATTGTTAAAGGAGTGAATTTATTTAAGTAAATAAATGTGATAATTTTTATGTTATAAAAATTACGATTTTGGTGAAATATACTTAAATATGGTTTTTTGGAGTTATATACGTTTAATAATGATTTGTAAATTATTAAAAGAATTGGTTTATTCAAATTGGTATTTTATGAATTAAAATATTGGAATTATAAAACGAGTTTTATAAGTGTTCAAAATGGAGTTATTAATGGATTTTATAAATAAGATTTATAGATTTATAAATTGATGAAGTTATAAAAAGAAGGATTTTGTAGATAAGAGGTTTATAAGCAATTAGCTCATAAATTGGATTTTGGCATGTAATTGAATTATATATGGAATTAGTTAATAAAGGTATTTTATAAGTTGAATTTTCTATAAAATAAAATAAAAAAGTGAATTTATAGACACTGTTTTGTATATCCCAAATCAATTGAAGTGGAAAAGTTAAATATAGAAGTTTATTAAAGAAATTATATCCACGATTTTGGACAGTAGATAATCCTTTAATGAATATATAAAAGCAATGATTTGGTAAAAGAACTATATCAACGATTTTGGACATTGGATTATCTTTAATAAATGTGTAGAAATGATTTGGATAAACGATTTATATTCATGATTTTGGACAGTGGATAATCTTTTGAAATTAAGTAAATGTTTTGAAGTGATCTTCTAAACGGAGTTAAACGATTTGAAGTTGTTTTAAAATGTGTTGAATATCAAAATCATTGATTTCAACATTCATTGTTGAAATAGAAATTTTCGATAAATATGGAAATGACGGAATATAACATTGTTGTAATAGTAAATGATTTTCGAAAGAAAATGTTTTTGTATAGTATTGGGATTTATATATCTATCTAATTTTCGAATCCCTTTACTAGTGATTTTGGGTTGTCGTAACGATGTTTTATGCAACATTCATTTTGACCCAATAAATGTGTTTAAAGAGAATGTTTCCTTAAACAATAAAGTATATACTTAATCGTGATTTAAGTATATTGAATATTTTTCAAATGTTGAAAATAAAATTGATTGTGAATTACTTATTATTAAATAAGTATATGGAAATGTTTTCCAATATTGAAAAACTGAAATGGTTCGAGATTATATCTTTTTAAAGATAATTTGAAGTCAATATTTGGCAAGCAATTTAATTAATAAAAGATTAACAAAAGGCCCTAGTGATTGTTATGGTGCTGAATATTTGTTTGTTTGCTTTGATAGTTAAATAACCGACTATCAGACTTGACCAAAATTTTTAGTTCATCGACTTGCTGTAGGAACTATTTAGTCGTACGCTTAGTACGTAGCCTTCTGTGTAGGCTTGATTATCGTTTGTGTTGAGGAGGTTGATTCGTATAGTGTGGAGTATTACTCCAATCTATCGAGCTTACTTCTTGGTCCGAAGGATAGCAAGTTGAAAGTTGGAGGCGTGATAAGTCTATGAGACTTAGTTTCTGTGTGAGGTTGAGAAACGCTTTTGTGTTATTGGTGTGAAGAGACCGGGATAAGATTTACCTAAAAACCACTTCGGACCAACGTATATGCGACGAATGTGCAGGTTGCTTGTGATGATATTGATATTCTGGATTTTCATAGTGGGGGGCTGCTTGTTGATCGTTTGGGGTTAAAATCCCAATATACATCCAGTAGCAGTGGTCTCTTCATTATGAAATATCCAATGCGAGGACTATTCGCTACTAATCGTTGGGATTTCCCGATAGCATGTGGTAGAAAAGTACCTTCGGTTTGTCTTATTCCCAAACAACTTGTATGGATGTTTGTATGACATTGCATTTCTATAGATTACGTACATTGGTTTTTACAAACGTACATCAGTGGTGGCGGAGAAGGCAACTCCTCTTAGCTTAACACCCTCCTTGAGACATACAAGCTTAAGGGTTGTAATTTTGTGGAAGGCAATTAGTAGTCAATGGAAATGGTCGTGTGCATTTAAAGTGATGTGATATGTGATTGTGAAAGGTAATCGTTACCTCGTCAGGCCTCATCAACCGGAAATGACCAAAACAGGGTTAGATGCAGCAAGGCTAAGTGGGTCATTCCCAAGTAGGATATGATCATCCTCTTCTAGATATATCTTTACACGCTATGATGTCGTGTATCTGATTATGTGGTTTATATGCTTAGAGGGCCCTTGGTAAAGGTCGGTAACGACCGGAGGATGATATATTCTGTGCCATCTAGTTATAGAGGTGGGCCGGTCTTGTGTTAGTAGAGGATCCTTTGTGATAGTCTTCGGTACATTCTTCTAGAGATGTACTTCTGGAAGGTAGTCCCTTCACCTGGTCATTTTTATGGAAATCCAAAATGCACTACGAGCCGCGATTTTGTTTGTGAAGGCGTAATGAATAGCCTCGAAATGCTGTATGAGTAACCATTTCGACTATGATTAATATTATTTGTATATAGTAGACACTACTATAATATAAGAGGATTTGATAAGAAATGTTTTAGTTATCGTAAGGTAAAAACATGTCCGTGTTTATGTGTGGACTTGTCTTACGAGATACTTTTGTTATGATAAAGAAAAAGTTTGGTAAGTTAATAAATTCGGTTGAGTGTGTTTCTCACGCTGGTTTACCAGACTGATCCGGGCGTTCTTCCCTTTTCAATGCTCAGGTCAGACCGAGTATGTTTACAGGTTTAGTTTTGGTGCCTTTGGAGCTTCAGCAGGAGAGCTGGAGATCTTCATTTTCGTACATCCGTATTTTCTTGATTATCCGCTGCATTGCTTAGTTGTTGTTATCATCGACATTTGTAAGGACAGGGTATTATAACTGTTCAAGCTAATAACTCTGACTGATTGTTGAACTCTAATTGACGTATGTATATACAGTTTCTGTTTTGTAAAGATCATTGATATGATATTATATATTTTCCGCTACGATGTGAGATTCTATATTGTTCTGTTTGGTTCTATCTTCTCTCTTTCTTCTCTTCTCTTCTTCTCTCTTCTTTTCTTTCTCTTGACTTTCCATCAGTCTGTGCTTATTGGGTCGGACATGTGTGGATTATTGTCAATTCAAAGGGTATAGATTTTCGGGTCGTCACATGTGGTATCAGAGCTTAGATTTTGTATATTCCTAAGCTTTGATGTATACTCATTATAGATAGGGACAGTAGCACCCTAGATTGAGTTTGAGTGTATTATATATATGAGCGTGTATTTGTTAGTGGTGTAAAAACGTTTTATATTGTGTTTGCTTATCCGTTAAGCTGTTTGTGAATTCTGGTCGGTATGTGGGACGCCAAGTTATCGATAGGGATTTTCAAACACTTAAACGAGACAAGTCGACATAGTTTCATTTTAAATTGGGTAAATGAAATAATTATACCTCAATTATATTTTATACATAAAGAAACAATTTTTCAGAATTATTAAAGTGTATATAAAGGAATTGTTTGATTGTTTGAAAATAAAAATATATATAAGTTAATGAAAGCTGCTTGAATAATCTAAATAAAAACAACAATTGTAAAAGAATGAAATTATATAAGCAAATGAATTATGTAGTATGGAATTATAATTAAAACGATATACAATTATGAAATAATCTTATATATAAGAAGTGAAACTATATGAATATATTTATAAATGTGATTTATAAATAAAAGAAATTTTTGAAAGAATATGAAGCACTGAATTCACTACTGTTACTGGGAAATAATAAGGGTGATAACTGCAGCATCATCAGTATCATTTTCGAGTTTCTGTGTGATGGATTTGCTACCAATAGTAAATTGAAATTGAAGTTTTGTTTTGATAAATAAATTTGAATTTAAAATCCAAATTGAAATTGATAAATATAAGTAAAATAAGTTTTGGACTTATAATATGAAGTAAGAATTTACTTCAGTAAAGTTGAAAGGAATTTGAGTTAGTAAGTGAATTATATGATTTGAAGTTTAACTAAAGGAAGGTTAAATAATTAGAATTGGATTAGATAAATTATTGAAATGGAAATTAAACCTAAGTGTAAAGTGATTATATAACCATGATTTGAAATTATAAAAATGTGAACAGAAGCATACTTAGGAAAATGTTTCTGGAAGTTTGAATAAACAAGTTGTATAACCTATAAAATGAGAAAATGTAAGTAAAATCAATTGTTAAAATGGTTAAACTATTATGTTAAGTAAGACAAGATATGAATTTGAATAGTGATATGAAATTTGACTTTAGTAAAAGGTTAATGAAATAAATTAGAGAATGAACTTATGTTGTATAGTGAAAGTAAATGTAAATGAAATTGAAATGAAAGATAACTTAAGTAAGGTTAAATGAAGTTGATTTTGGTATCGAAGTAAATTAATAAAGTGAATTTATGAAATGAAAATGAATTTGAGTTATATAAAGAAATTCAACTATATTTGTAGATTGATTTGGTAATAGAAATAATGAAATATGAATTGAATGTTAAATATCGAATGTAAATGAATTGACATGGAATAGTGGATGCAAGTGTTAATTCATAAAAAGCTAATGAAATTGGGAATTGAATAATTGAATGAAAGTCAATTGAATGTTAAACCAGTTGAAATTAAATGTGTTGAACCAAATTGAATGTAAGCGAAGTAAATAAATTTGGTTATGATGTATATGCATTGGTTGTTAGACAGTTGTTAGTTGATAGTATGGAAATTCATCAAGTGTTAATAAAAATGAATAAATGAATATTAAAGGAACCCAATGTTAATGAATCATAATGAGATTAAATTGAAAATCAATTCAATGGATATTAATGAAAAGTGAATTCATATTGATATGGTTATGGATAGATTGGATAGATATGGATTAATTAGATGATAGTTGGTTGATGGTTGGATTTGTTGTAGTGATTGCATTTGCTATATTGGCATATGTAGTTGTTATATTGATATATGTTGTATGTTGATATTATTTTCATATACACATGTTTCTCATTTGTTTGTTGAGTATTTAGTAGGTGCGTATGGCGTTTGCATCGCATTTGGAGCTCGCTTTCGTGCTATATTAGCGGTATATGCTCGCCAATAATATATAAGGTACATATCTCGAATTACATATCGTACTTTTACACTTTATTCCCTTCGAGATGCCTCATCATCGATGATGAGATGTATATTTTTGATATACACATTGTTATTTTTTTCTGGATCGAACCACGCAAAGGAGGCTATGGCGAATTTTTCTGAAAATTCAAAGCGTTAGAAAATTTTGGGGAAAATTTGTGATAACTAAAATTTTGATTTTGAGTGGAAAGTTAAACGATATTAGTTGGTTTTGAAAAGATAACTAAGAATCGATTTGGAAAACTTAGATTTTTTTTATAAGAGTTTAGTTAATAGATTTTGTAATTTTTTCTTACTTGGTAATTTTGAGGACGGAATTCTTTTAAGTAGGGGAGAATGTGACGACCCAGAATTTCAGTCATTTGAAATTCGTATATTTAATTAATTTTAAATATTTAAGAGTTAATTTTATAAGCTGAATAAATAATATTTCGAATATCAAGGTTTAATTGGATAATTAAATTGTTAATTTGATATTTGAAATTGATGAAATAAATGGAAATTGGATTTAACGTGAATAAAAATGATTTACAAAGTGAATTAAATCATATTTGAATTTAAATGATGTTAGAGAACTTTTAAAATCGAACTAAAAGTTAAATTGAAGAAATTGAATATTTTAATGTTTAATTGACGGGTAAAAATAGCCATTTTAAAAACAGTCTCGGATTTTGATGAAACCAGTTTCATTGGATTCGTAATGTTAAATTATTGTAAGATTTCAAATTTCGTGTCAATCGGATTTACGATTTGTGCGGGGCAAGCTAAAACACGTAGAAATTCGTTTAAGTAAAATTTAAAATTTAAATAATTCAATTTGAAAACCTATCTTTCAAATACGATCGAATTGGCTTCCAATATATATTCCATTGCGTTCGGAATAGGGGTAAAATATTATAAATGCCTGACGGCACGCTTCGTTTGGAGTTCGGAAAATTTACGGATGAATAGTGTTTCAGAATTTTCTATAAAAGACATTGATTTTCTTCATTTGCAACAAACCTAGGGCAAGCTAACCCTAGCCGCCACTTTAATGTTAATGGCCAAAATTTCACCTCCTTCCTCCTTGATTTCCTTCCAATCAATTAACCATTACGAAAAATTGTCAACTACAAAAATGTAGGGGACCACGAGACCTTTCAGTTCAACGGCTGTGATCTGATTTGGAGTGTTATGGTGGTTGCTAGGGGGCCGTGTTCGCCAACCGGTTGGGCACGATTTTCTGTGCCTTTGCTCGACTGAGCTTGATGATATTTGGGCCGAGAGAGGAGCTTGCGTCGGCGCGTTGACGGGTAGTGCTCGATCGTCTTCAAGTTGATCGTAGGTTCAGCAGCGATCGGCTTTAGTTCGACGTGGATGGGTTTTGTTGTGTTCAAATTTACACGATGAGGAAGAATGAACACATCGGCTAGGATTTGATGAAAAACATGAACGGCTTAGATCAAAAGGTTTAAAAATAAAAAAGAAATTGATTTATATAATTATATTAAAATTGTGCAATGTTTAAAATGCTGTAACTTTGTCATACGATGCCGAAATTAACGAACCAAATTGCGTTGGGTTCGTATTGACGAGCACTACGCGATGGAGCTTGTTTGGAGTTGATTAGAGCTAGTGTGAATTTTGGGTAAAATTAAACGGTTGTTTAATTTTATTCGGAACAAAACACTACAACTGCTATTGGACGCAATGTGAGTACAACTCACTCTTTCTGGCTCATTGATATTTTTATATAAGTGAGAATAAATATTATTTATAATGATTGATGATTGTTTAGATGATATATGATATATTGATTGATATTTGGATGCATACCTGCCTAGTGGAGCAGATGACCCTATACGTTCCCGTGTATGAGTGGATGACCCTTTGTACGTGCGTCTGCCTTGAAGCGGCCATTGTACACATATTCTTATATGCATATTTGTTGTAGGTGACAGGTTGAAGGGATCCAACTGGATTCCTCACCCGTATTGATTTATTTACAAATATTGTGATATATCATGTTATCATATGATATATGATGTTTTGGTTGCCGTGATTGTTATATTTAGTGCTGTTGCAGCATTGGGCCTAATCTTGGAATTTAAAAATGATAAAGTGATGAATTTTAATTAAAAAGGATTTTTAAAAGTAATTTTTAAAATATACGTTTTGGTGAATTTTGAATTGTTAAAGAAATGAATTTATTTAAGTAAATAAATGTGATAATTTTTATGTTATAAAAATTATGATTTTGGTGACATATACTTAAATATGGTTTTATGGAGTTATATACATTTTAATAACGATTTGTAAATTATAAAAAGAATTGGTTTATTTAAATTGATATTTTATAAGTTAAAATATAGGAATTATAAAACGAGTTTTATAAGTGTTCAAAATGGAGTTATTAATGGATTTTATAAATAAGATTTATGGATTTATAAATTGATGAAGTTATAAAAGGAAGGATTTTGTAGATAAGAGATTTATAAGTAATTAGCTTATAAATTGGATTTTGGCATGTAATTGAAATATATATGGAATTAGTTAATAAAAGGATTTTATAAGTTGAAGTTTCTATAAAATAAAAAAAGTGTGAATTTATAAACATTGTTTTGTATATCCGAAATCAATTAAAGTGGAAAAGTTAAATATAGAAGTTTATTAAAGAAATTATATCCACAATTTTGGGCAGTGGATAATCCTTTAATGAATATATAAAAGCAATGGTTTAGTAAAAGAACTATATCCACGATTTTGGACAGTGAATTATCTTTAATAAATATGTAGAAATGATTTGGATAAACGATTTGTATTCACGATTTTAGATAGTGAATAATCTTTTGAAATTAAGTAAATGTTTTGGAAGTGATCTTTTAAACGGAGTTAAACGATTTGAAGTTGTTTTAAAATGTGTTGAATATCGAAATTGTAGATTTCAACATTCATTGTTGAAATAGACATTTTCGATAAATATGAAAATGATGGACTATAACATTGTTGTTATAGTAAATGATTTTCAAAAGAAAATGCTTTTGCACAATATTGGGATTTATATATCTATCTAATTTTTGAATCCCAATACTAGTGATTTTGGGTTGTCGTAACGATGTTTTATGCAACATTCGTTTTGACCCAATAAATGTGTTTAAAGAGAATGTTTTTCTTAAAAAATAAAATATATACTTAATCGTGATTTAAGTATATTGAATATTTTCCAAATTTTGAAAATAAATTGATTGTGAATTACTTATTATTAAATAAGTATATGGAAATGTTTTCCAATATTGAAAAGCTGAAATCGTGTGAGGTTATATCTTTTTAAAGATAATTTAAAGTGAATATTTGGCAAGCAATTTAATTAATAAAAGATTAATAAAAGGGCCTAGTGATTGTTATGGTGCTAAATATTTGTTTGTTTGCTTTGATAGTTAAATAACTGACTATCAGACTTGGCCAAAAATTTTAGTTCCTCGACTTAATGTGAGAACTATTTAGTCGTACACTTAGTACGTAACCTTCTATGTAGGCTTGATTATCGTTTGTGTTGAGGATGTTGATTCATATAGTGTGGAGTATTACTCCAATCTATCGAGCTTCCTTCTTGGCCTGAAGGATAGCAAGTTGAAAGTTGGAGACGTGATAAGTCTATGAGACTTAGTTTCTGTGTGAGGTTGAGAAACGCTTTTGCGTTGTTGGTGCGAAGAGACCGGGATCGGATTTATCAGAAAACCACTTCGGAGCAACGTATATGCGACGATTGTGCAGATTGCTTATGATAATATTGATATTCCGGATTTTCATAGTGGGGGACTGCTTGTTGATCATTTAGGGTTAAAATCCCAATATACATCCAGTAGTAGTGGTCTCTTCATTATGAATATCCAATGCGAGGACTATTCGCTACTAATCCTAAGGATTTTCCGACAGGATGTGGTAGGAAAGTACCTTCGGTTTGTCCTGTTCCGGTACAACTTATATGGATGTTTGTCTGACGTTGCACTTCTATAGATTACGTACATTGGTTTTTACAAACGTACATCAGTGGTGGCAGAGAAGGCAACTCTTAGCTTAACACCCTCCTCGAGACATACGAGCTTAAGGGTTGTACTTTTGTGGATGGCAATTAGTAGTCAATGGAAATGGCTGTATGGCATTCAAAGTGATGTGATGTATGATTGTGAAAGGTAATCGTTACCTCATCAGGCCTCATCAACCGGAAATGACCAAAACAGGGTTAGATGCAGTAAGTCTAAGTAGGTCATTCCCAAGTAGGATATGATCATCCTCTTCTAGATATATTTTTGCAGACTGTGACGTTGTCTATCTGATTATGTGGTTTGTATGCTTAGAGGGCCCTTGGTAAAGGTTGGTAACGAACAGAGGATGATATATTCGGTACCATCTAGTTATAGAGGTGGGCCGGTCTTGTGTTGGTAGAGGATCCTTTGTGATGATCCTCGTTACATTCTTTTAGAGATGTACTGCCGAAAGGTAGTCCCCTCACCTAGTCATTTGTATGGAAATCGAAAAAACACTACGAGCTGTGATTTTGTTTGTAAAGGCATACTGAATAGCCTCGAAATGCTATATGGGTAACCATTTCGACTATGATTAATATTATTTGTATACAGTAGACAGTACTATAATATAAGAGGATTTGATAAGAAATGTTTTATTTATCGTATGGTAAAAACATGCCCGTGTTTATGTGTAGACTTGTCTTACGAGATACTTTTATTTTGATAAAGGAAAAGTTAGGTAATTTAATAAATTCAGTTGAGTGTGTTTCTCACGCTGGTTTACCAGACTGATCTAGGCGTTCTTCCCTTTCAATGGTCGGGTCAGACTGAGCATGTTTACAGGTTTAGTTTTGGTCCCTTTGGAGCTTCAACAGGAGAGCTGGAGATCTTTATTTTCGTACATCCATATTTTCTTGATTATCCGCTGCATTTCTCAATTGTTGTTATTATCGGCATTTGTAAGGACATGGTATTATAACTGTTCAAGTTGATAATTTTGATTAATTGTTGAACTCTGACTGATGTATGTATATATAGTTTCTGTTTTGTAAAGATCATAGATATGATATTATATATATTGCTGCGATGTGAGATTCTGTATTGTTCTGTTTGGTTCTATCTTCTCTCTTTCTTCTCTTTTCTTCTTCTCTCTTCTTTTCTTTCTCTTGACTTTCCTTTAGTCTGTGCTTTTTGTGTCGGACATGTGTGGATTATTGTCGATTCAAAGGGTACGGATTTTCGGGTCGTCACACCAATCCTAGCTTTAAGGACTAGAGTTGCTAGATGGGTGGTCTACCATACCCATTTGGTCTTTATACTCCAGTATGCGCTCGGGACCAGAGTTAGTTGATGGGTGGTCAGTCACACCTAGTTGGTGTATATACTCCAATCCGCTATCTAGGGACTTAGAGTAAGTTGATGTTTATAATCCAGTTTGCGCTTTGGGAATCTTTAGTTAGTTGATGTGTGTTCAAGCACACCCATTTGGAATTTGTGCTCCAGTCCGTGCTCTCGGGACTAGAGCGAGTCGGTGTTTTACACTCCCGTTTGCGCTCTAGAAATCTAGAGTTAGTTGATGGGTGGTTAGTCACACCCAATTGGTGTTTATACTCTAATCCATGCTTTGGGACTAGGGTTAGTTAATATCTATACTCCAGTTTGCGCTCTGGGAATCTGGAGTTGGCCGATAGATGGTCAGTCACATCTATTTAGGCTTTAGGATTTCGTTCACACTCTTGGAACAAGGAGTTGATCGGGTACGTGGACGTCTTATCACATCCACGCTAAGTAGGCAAGAAAAGTTGTGAGATGGATGGATCCACCCTTCTCGAGCTTGTAAATACGAAAGGCGAGGTCATTTGATGGATTGATCCATCCTACCAGGTTTAGGTTGAACACGGGTGAAGTCGTTAGGTGGACGGATCCACCCTCCTCGAGCCCACATTTGTAAATATGAAAGGCGAGGCATTAGATGGACGTATCCATAACCACCTGGGGATTAGGTTGATCATGGGTGAAGTCGTAAGGTGGATGGATCGACCCTTCTCGAGCCCGTGTCCGTATATTTATACTCTAGCTCGCACTCTGGGAGCCGGATTAGTTAGATGATTGTCGTGTGTCAATCCCTTTTGGCTATAGTGTGATGGCTTGTCCCCAAGCTTGGGGTTTCATCTTAGCAAGTGATCGGTGGGATCTCGATTACTTTCCACTTATCTACCCTCAACGAAGGATGAGATTTAGTTTGGGGATGGTTGAATCATGTCCATGTTCATTTGGATTCCACTTCTGCCAAGCCTAAGGAGTAGATTAGTGTTCTAGGAAGCTTTGAGCTCAAGCAGAGAAGAGCATGGTCGAACTACATCCACTTTGAGTTGTGTATTTTCCCTTAAGTCAAGGGCAAGAGTAGGAGAGCAGACAGTCAAGTCACGTCCACTTTATGCTTTGCGCTCTTCCTGTCGAGTTGAGGAAGAGAGCTGAAATGATTGCTCATGATGGTTAGAGAGTAAGCAGTCAGTCGTTGATGACTTTAAATTGAGGGTTTACCCCCGATGAAGTCATTTAAAGGCATGATTGCTTTGCCGATTCATAGGCACAAATTAGAGAGTGAATGCTCAAATCATATCCACTTTAAACTTCTGTTCTCAAATATCCCCAAGTGTCTAATGTAAATTTGATATATAGATGGTCACATCATGTCCACCCCTGGTGTGGTTCCAATCTTACAAGGCATCAGAAGAAGCGTAAGTACTTTGACGAGCTTCAAGTACGAGAAAGAGAGTGCATTGTTGGGACATATCACTCCAAGTCTCTCTCAGATCTCCAATTAAATTGCATAGGCGGATGAGTGGATGGTTGGTTGCATCCACTTTGTACTAGAGTTCTAACCATGTCAGTCTCTTTCACTTGGATGCCTTGTCCCAAGTCAGAGGCATATAGTAGCCGATGAGTGGTTGAATCATGCTCGTCGTGATGATACCTCAATGACTTGATCATAGTCCATGGAGGTTGTTTGGCACCCAACCTTGAGTACTCGGTGACCTGCACCATTTGCAAGTAGTTTAATGAAAGTCGGTCATATTTCGCAACATAAATGAAATTGAAATAGAAATAATTCAAAAGAGATTGGATTAAATCTCATTGATAAGTAAAGCAACGTATGCTCACTGTTGCACTTCAGTCCAACCCTTCCCAGTAGGAAGTCTAATGCGAGTGGTTCAATTTGATCAAAGTTCTTGATCAATAGTTGTTGGGGGTTCCCTACCCTTCGTTTTATGGGGCTTGCACATATTTTTGGAGCTATCCTTTCTAGAGAAGCCTTATGGTGCTGGCATCCAGTAGCCATCTAAAGAAGTGGAGTTCTCCGATCGAGAGTATGGAGTAGGTTCCATCCTTATCTCGCTATGTTAATCCTTCATCTGGTTCATCAACTCAATATTGGCCTAGACATGTTGGTGTAGCTGTTGGCGACTATCCATCTATTCTCTTATACAATTTTGGAAATAAGCTCTAGTGATAAATTCATTTATGAGTGTTGGAAGCAATTGGTTGTGGATTTCAATCATTTCGTTGGCTGCCGGCTTCTTTATTCCCTTCAGTAAGATGAGAAGTAAAACTAGTATGTCTAACCACGGTTGACAGCCTTCTTTGAGGAATGGGGGAAGACATCTGCATTTGATGGAAGTCATCACTCTTGGTCGAATCCATGCGCCATTCTCACTTCATGAGGTAGTGTCGGGGGGTTGCGTTTCTATAGTACACTAACTTGGTTGGCACGTTGAATTTTCATTGGAAATTCTGCATGTAGAATGGTTTCAATGAATGGGTCTCAACTGGGAACGATAGCCCAATCGCCGTTGTCAGGTCCATTTTCTAACTACATGGTCTTGTAATACTGGTGAATGATACATGCATGATTGTCTAACTTTTGAGCGGTTGGTAACGCCGATTAGATGGTGAGTTGGTTAAGATGGGCTAATAGATTAGTGATTGTCACAAACTCTCGTCCAGGTAGGAGACCAATATAGGGTAGTAAGGAAGTCCTCTAGAAGTTGTATGCCATGCTTCTAATCACATGGACACGGTATGATTAAGATGCGACATTTGAAGACGGTGAAGTGGTGACCAGCTATGCTTTGAGTTGGTAGGGTAGCCAGTGTAGGGCAGTCGTCACATTAGCCATCGTACCATAGTTTCAATTCAGGAATGTGAAAGATGGTCAATCATACGAAGTTGCTATCCACCTTGGAAGCATGATATATTAACCAACTCCAGTTCTTGGCGTATTAGCTAGGTTCTCCAGCCTTTGGGAGCACCGGTTGAGTAGTATTTCTTTACCCCTTCTTTGAATGCAATTCATCATCTGCTGCTGTAATCCCCTATGTCTCGTTCAGTCACGGAACGATCAGAAGCATGAATGGAACGATCCTTCATTAAGTTGAGCTCTGAACGATAAAAATGTTGGTGAAATTGAATGATCCGAAAAGTGGACACTTCGATCGATACGAAATGCGCACAGCTGGATCGATACGAAGTGTATTCGAGGATTGATATGAATTGCACACAGGTGGATCGATACGAAGTGTATTTGAGGATCGATAAAATTGGACGCAGCTGGATCGATACGAATTGGACCCAGCTGGATCTATACGAAGTGTATATAAGTATAGATACGAATTGGACGCAGCTGGATCGATGCAAAGTGTATATGAGGATCGATACGAATTGGACCTAGCTGGATCGATACGAAGCGTATCCGAGGATCGATACAAATTGGACCCAGTTGGATCGATACGAAGATATGGATACGAAAATCATTATATTTTCATGGATACATAAATCATCATATTTTCTGGATACGAAAGTATGAATACAAAAATCAACATATTTTTTGGATACGAAAATCATGATGAATGTGGTTCCTCTTAGATCTGGAGCAATCTGAATAGAAGAGGAGGAACCACTGTACGTCAGGTCTGGATCTCCTCCTTAGATTTTTGCAATCCAACGAAGATAGTAGTTCTACAGAGCAGGAGAAAAGCTGGGTTCTCTCAGTGAAAGCACCAAAGTGTTTATACAAAAATTGGACACAACACTCTTCGGATGTGTTTGAAGAGAAAAAAATGAAGAAAGTAAATGTAAAATGTGGCAGATCTAACAAACACACAAATTAACAGATAATAAAAAGTGTCGAAACATGCAAATTTAGAGCGGTTCGGCGTATGGCCTACTCCACTATGGAATGATTGATGTTTATTGATTATAACTCGCTGGACACAAAAGATTTACAACAGTACAACCGAAGTACAATAGAAATTTTAGTAGTGTATCAGCACAGAGAGGCAAAAAGTCCTTTTTCTTTAGGTCCAGGGTCACTATTTTATAGGCGTAGGTAGTGAATATCTCGCCCATATCTCAGTAGACTTCTTCTCTCACGTTGATGGGCCTACGGGATCGAGTTCAGGTGATTTCGACTCAATTTAAGAGTGATACCAATTGAGTTCTTATCGACCAAAAATTGGTCCTTTCAGGCTAGGATCGATCTGGTACATTCTCGAGGTAAAACACCAGCTCATGTGAAAATTTGGTAGTATTAGGACTTGTAGATCTTGAGATATGATCAATGCAAGTTTGGATTTGTATGACATTGTCGTCTACGTATCAATGTTATTTTGTATCGGTTATGCATGGCTCTATTCGTATCGGTGCTTGCATGCTACGTCTTATTGATGGTTGGAGGCCTCCTTCGTATCTATTCGTCATGTTGCCTTCTTCATATCGATCCTTGGTTATTTCTCTTTGTACCGATGGTGGGAGATCGATACCATATGGATGGAGGGAGACCGATACGAAATGGACATTTGTTGATGGATATGAAGTGTTGTTAACATGATGGATACGAAGTAGCTCCATGTTGATGGATATGAAGGAAGTTAGTAGGCGATGGATATGAACTGAATCTCCCTTGGGGAATGGATACGAAATTGAATGGATACGAATAGTGTTGGTTTTCTTAATCTTGACCGATCAATATTTTTGCATACGAACTCCGATTGACTTGAAATTTGGAACGTTGGCTTTCATAGCTTTGCTTGTCTGTCATATCAATTGTACCTCAATCCGGACTCGGAAAAAATTTACTAGTATCCATAATGAATCTATGTCTAACTGATCTCTAGGACAAACTGTACTCGGTTTCTAGTCAACTTCTTGGTGTCACGGCCTTGCCAAAAGGCGAGAAAACATATATAATGTCTGTCGGTAAGGTAAAGTATTAAAATATCATTAAGGCGTTACCCATATCCCTCTTAACACATTTTATAAATGCCATTTTCTATATAATACTGCAAAACCCACCAAACCGGTGGGCTATCAGAGAGCACTCTATAGGTACAACACAAACCGAAATCATAGTGGGCTCGATAAGACACATGACAAGGCACGCGAGGAAAAGCCTAGGGTAGGATTCTACCGTTTTGCATGCCCAGACAAGTGGTAACACATAACATCTACTACCGCCCACCTCGGAACACACTCCCATAATCAAATCGAGGGAGGCCATCAAATCAATCACAAAGTAACTGATATAACTCCTTTAAAATCCCTTTACACAAGTTCTTTTGCAAAACCCTTTATTAAATCCTTTAAAACCTTTATAACTCCTTTATAAAGCTATTATAAAATCCTTTTATAAAACCCTTTATAAAATGCATGATAAAATCTCTTACAAAACTTTTATAAATTCCTTACAAATCTTTTACAAAAATCTTTTATCTATTAAAGTTATTATAAAAGTCTATATTTATTATCTTAAATCAAAACCATATCTATTGTATTAAATTAAATTTAAAAATATATATTAAATTAAAATTTAACTATTTAAAAATATATTTTTCAAACTAAATCAAATTATAAGTTAAAATCTTAAATTTACATTTAAAACCATATGTTAACTTATAATTTGAAACTTTTAAAACATATAAAATAAAAATATTTCTAAATATAATTTTTGTAAATAAAATCATTAAATTAAATTTATAAATCAAATTTATAAATCAAACATACATTATCATTCAGAAAATAATTTAAAGCTGACCGACGGTGTCCATATATGATTTTCTACCCTGTGGTCAAGTGATAGGTATGTATCATTTCAACCCAAAATAGTTAAATTTTTCCTGGTATACATCATTTCAACCCGTATCCTGAATCAATAATTGCCAAATAAATAAAATCATTCGAATTTATTATTTCAACCTATAACGATTTTTCCTAATGTATAAGATCGTTTGTATATGTATCATTTCAACCCATAGTGATTTTCCTTACAAAAAACTAAGGGAACTTGTAGCATGATAACAACATATATAACAAACATAACGTCCAATCATCCAAATGTTAACAAATAAACATCAAAATCAGTTAATACATCACAACAATTAACTGGATATGCTTTTAGGTATTTAATTAACAATTTAATTTCAGCATAAATTTAAATGGCAATTTAATTCAATAAAATTCATTTCAATTAAAATGTCAAATTTGACAACCAAATATATTCTTATCACATCATAAATTTAATTCAACCCACATAATAAATTTTAGTATCTATGAGTGGGTTAAATCACTCACCTTTTATTTATCGTCAATTCAAAATCCAAATAAAGCCAAAATGTTAAAAAGTTTCCAATTTTGATCAAAACAATTTCATATTACCCGGAATTTCGATACGATCGCAATGAAAGAAACCACGTCCAAATCCGAGCTCGTATGCAAAAGTTATATGTATTAGAACGATTTAAAATTTAAATTAAATTAAACAAAGGGCATAATAGTAAATTCGTATACCTCAAAACGCTAACCACATGCATATGAACTACCATCGTATCTCAGCCACCACTTTCAAACACATTGCCGCATCAACCATGGCCCGCCATCCCCAGATCCACACTCGCCATTGGCCACCCCACCTTCGGCAGACCTTCACCTGGCCGCGCGCAGCGCTCGGCCGCCACCTAAACCCCCAGGCCGCCATTATCTTTACCTGAAAATTTTGGCGAGCTCGACGACCGCTGAGATGAACTAACATCATAGATCAACTCCTCTCGGCCTCTTTGACGATCCAGCACCACCCGATCGCCATATCGTTGAACATCCACCGTCGAATTGAAAACCCTAGGATGGACGGTCGAAACTTTATCAACATTTTCTGGCCAATCCAAGAATCAATTGCAAAAATGAACCGCAGAAGTAGAATATGCTCATCGAGAGCTTTCCAATGATATATAGTTTGATATGGTTTGAAGAATTTGAATTTTCAATTTGAATTTGGAAATTAGGATTTTGGAAATTGTCTGACATTGGGAAGGAAGGAAGAAGATGATTGAACAGGTACATGCAGAAAAATAGAATCGACAGCTAGGGTTTTAGGAAATATCCATTTATATAGATAGAGATGGATAAGAACGAATGGACATATCAAATTGGGTCGAAACAGTAACAAAGATCCGAAAAGCCCGTTTCGTTCTCGAAACAAAAGTAGGTCGTCCAATATATCAAAATATAGGTTTTCAATATTTTTAAACTCAGTGGAACTATTTTCAAACCCTAATTCCATTTCATAAAATTTAGCTTTTAAAATCATATTTTATTTTTAATTAAATTCATTTAATCGACTATTATGCGTTTCGAGCTCGCAAGATCAAACGATAAGTCCGATCGCTACGAAACTTGAAATCCTATAATAATCCACTATTATAGATCCGATGAAACTGGTTTCATCAAAATCGGAGACAGTTGCCAATATGGATAATTTTCAAGTTAATAAAATAATATCATTGTTAAATTGATTTATCACTTTTAAGTTGAAATTTAAAAGTTAACAATTTCGTCATTCTTGAATACATAGAAATTTATAATCTTTTAAAATACAATTTTCCATATTAAATTCAAGATTTAAATATTGCACTAAGTTTAGCGTTCAATACAATTGTAATAAAACCCCAGTTAATTATATTTTAATTTCAATCGAATTCTTTTATTTCGATTTACACTCTTACTATTGAATCAACTATTATCTTATGAATATAATTAACATTAGTTTACTTTTCATTACATTCATATTCTACAGTTAACATCTTAACTCATATTAATGACAATATCTAATTATATTATATTCACATTGATTTCCAAATTATTTCAACCAATTAAATAATGAAATAATAATTAAAACAATTATTACACATTAGTAATTCAAACACATTTTAGAATTCATTGTTTACAAATAAAGCTAAAAAATTTACGTAATAATTAATTGATTTCAAATTCCATAATAAACCTATTTCAATAATAACAGATAATTTCAATATTGAATCCCACATTTAACTTATTCCTTATTTACAATTTTAACTAATTGAACTTTACAATTGTTTTTAATGACTGAAATTACATTAAAATTGTAACGATCCGGGATTTTCGACCCTCGAAAATCGACATCAATACGCTCACTGTATGACATGCCGAATATTCCAGTGCCCGAAATACCGATTAGTGGGGTAAGGAAGAAGAAGAAGAAGAGATAGAAGAAAACAGAAACAATAACATTGAATCTCACAATCGCAGCGGAATAAAATATAATATATAATAACATATCTTTACACAAAGAAACTATAACTATAATATGCATACATTCATCAGAGTACAACAGTCAAAAATCAATCTGGACAGTTATAATAACTTGTCCTCATATGTACTGAATATAGCATAGCACACACAGTGGAAATAACCAAGTACATGTAAAACGCCTGAAGTCCTCCAGCTCGTCACCTAAGCTACATAGCATTCTAACCTGAATCGGTAATACTCGGTCTGACCCGAGCATTATAATAAAATAACACCCGATTCGGTCTGGAAAATCAGCGTGAGAAAACACACTCGATTTGGACTACTACTATTATCAAATCCTTTGAAAACAAATGTATCTCGTAAGACCACGCCACACATAAATACGACGGGTTTTTACCTTACGATAACCAAAAGATTTTATATCAAAATCATCTAATATTATAATAGTGTCTATAGAAAATAAACTATAAAATAGTTGATGCATCTCGCTTTTTAGGATAGCTTGGCACATCTGAAACCGTATAGGCTCGTAGTGGATATTGGATTCCATACAATGGCAGGGTTATCGAGGTGCCGCTCGCAATAGTACACCTCTAGAAAAATGTACTGAGATTGAATATTTCGATCCCTGCCAACACAAGGCCGACCTACCCCTTACTGGATAGTACTAAATATGATCACCACTAATGGGCCCCGAAACACATACAAATGGAAGTGATGATAAATATCCACTCTAGATGAGTGATAATAATACCCTAATAGGAGCGACCCACATAGCCTTGCTGCATCTCCCTTGTTTTAGTCATTCCCAGTTTATGAGGCTTGAGGCAACGTATTACCTTAAGAATTGCATTTATACTTGGAATGCTAACACTACCTTCCAGGAAACGATGCAATGATAGCATTCATCCATAAAAGTTGTTCTGGATATGAATAAACCGAATCTCCTTCAAGGTCACCATCTCTATCATCTTCGAGATATCACAATTCGTAACACATAAATAAGGTCAAAGTGGTTTTCAGACAACTAAATTTGATCCCGGTCTTTTCGAAATGATTAACGAATTTGGCCAGATTTGTTAGTCTGTAATTTAACTATCAAATTACACATATAAGTAGTCACTAGGCCCAATTTTATTAAATCTTTTCAAATATTTATTTCAAATATTTTTTCAAAGATATATATCAAATATCTCCCAGTATTCCAACTTTTGAAAACAATTTCAAATCCTTAAATCCATAACATGATACTTTTAAACTATTTCAACACTTAAAAATATTTCCGAATTCAATTTATAACACTTAGAAAAATATTTCTATATCCTTCATTTCACACTTAAAATATTTCTGAAACCTTCTTTTCAGTACTTAGGAAAATATTTATAAACATATTTTCCAAAATCATTTTAATATCAACTTAGGAAATATTTCATAACTTATCTCATAAATCTCCGCAATAATTTCCTTTTTACACTTTCCAAAATCAATTATACTCACTCATAATCTCATCTAACCATTATAACTTCTTTATGAGTTCAGATTCATTCTTGAAGTTCTTATTTCTAACGTTTACGAAATTTCCTTAAGTTTCCAAAATTCCATTATAAGATTTCTCTTATAAAATCACATTTGTTCAATAAAAACTGGTTCCAAATCTCGAGAGTATTTATAAATGAAATTCAATCTCCTACTTTTAAATTCTATATATATATCTATGTATGTATGTATGTATGTATGTATATAACAACAACAACTATTTTAAGGAAATAATTATTTTCCAAAAAGGGCCTTTAAGTAATTATTTAAAAGATCAAAATACTTCCCAAATAGACAATGGAAACTGATTCCGTATTCATTATAAATAATATTTATTGACTTACAAGGGTTATTTATAATAATTAGATTTATTCGAATAATTAACTTTTTCCAAAATATTTTAAATACAAATAACAGTTTTAAAACAACTCTATTTATAATCTCTTTTAAACAAATTTTACTTCTTGATTCCAAAAATCTATTTTTGAAATTCCAATATAACCGATTTCAATTCATAACCTCTCTCGATTTATACACCTCAATTTACAATTCAAATTCCATAACCATTTCCAGTTTCTGGAAATAGAATCATCTGTTTTCCTTAAACCAAATTCCCATATCTCGTTTTTAATCCATACTACGACATATCCACCCAAATTTTGTCCATTTATTACTATTACACTTCTTTTGTAAACGTCGACTATAAATTCATAACTTGTTCTTATTTAATCTATTAATGCCAGTTCCATGTTTCAAAAGCCGTTTAATTCAATTTCTATTTAAAATCCCGTTTGGAAATCTCTTTTCAATAAATCCAATTTTATTCCAAATCCCTTCAAAAACTTGATTTCAACTTCTAATTATAATTTAAGAATATTATTAAAATATCTTGTTTCAATTTCCTTGTACATATATAAATTTTAAAAATATGTTTATTTTTGTTTGAAAACTCTATGAATTAATTAAGTATATTTCCAAAAATCAAATCCTTTATTTAATCCGAACCATTCCTTATTCAATATTCCAACCTCCATATAAATATTTATATTTCCAAAAATCACCTTTGAATTTCTTTTAAGGTTCAAAAATATTATTTATGGTACTTAAAATACCAAAATTAGGGCCAGTGCTACTATAGCATCCAATATATCAAATCACCTAATAATTCATAACAAATTATTCAATCACATCATATATCACTATATATGAATCAATCAATATATTTTTGAGGAATCCAGTTGGATCCCGCCAACCTATTTCTCTACATCCACGAATGTTATATAACATAAAATACCAATGCCGCATCGAGGAGGGATATCGAAGTAATATAGGGTCATCCGCTATTGTGCGGGGCGCATAGTGTCACATTGACTTCAATCAGCAGGAATATACACAACTACTAATATATATACTAATATATATAATATAAATCCAATGGATAATAAATTATAAATTCATCCATTAAACCAATAAATAATTTTAACATTTTAAATTAAATCCACTAATCCAAAATGAGTGAGATTTACTCAACTTGTTTCCAATTTTCGCTTTCGCGTTCTAGTCCTGATGTAAATTTCCAAAAGCTCCAAATTCAAACAAATCTTTTACATTGCACTGCTAACATCCTAACGAGGGTAAGGCAAAACTCCACGCTTGAATCTAATTGCCTCCAGTGAACTCTACTTCATACAACAACTAATTATTTACAACTTCATACCACTTCATTTATAGCTCCCCACTACATTGGCCACCATGGTTTCAATCAGCATAAGCTGCCGCTACAGCATACAATCGCAACCACCAAGATCCAAGCATACTGCACTCAATTGCCAACATACTCACAACCAAAAACATGTTCGAATCCATCACCTTAAACGCAATAACCTTCAAACAGTGCATCAGCTACTCTACAACCATCGCCAATCTATCAACACAAATCATTAACCCTAGACCACGACCCCTGCGACATACTCTAACACCACAACCAATCATTGAACCCCAATTTCGAATGCTACCCAGCCATCATCCTTCATCGACTTCATAACCAACCGCCATCGCCCTCGACCAAAAGAACCGCCTGGCCTTGCTATATGAGTGCCAAAACCACCCTCAAATCTACCCAACGTCTCCTCTTAAGACCACTAAAACCTACGTGCACCCATTAACGCGTTCACGTGCGCTCGCCCTCTAGGCCTCGACTATAATGCTTTAATCATGTGAGTTTTTTTATGCTGCTGTGATTTCGAATTCCAAATGGAAGAGAGAGGAAAGGCTCACATTTATAAACCAAAGGGGTTCGGTGCGTTTCAGATGGTAGGGTGGCTCGATGCACGATTTAGGGCGGCTGTGAGAAATAGGGATTGACTTAGAAATGTTTATAGTATTATTAAATTTCAAAATATCTCATCTACAGTAACTTAAAACCCCGAACTTCTATCGATGCATGCCGCCTAGTGTTCCTAATATTATACCCCTATTTCGAACGTAATGGATCTAGTCTCGAGCTCTAAGTTGATAGTATCGAGAAGACAACTTTTTGAACCCAATTATAATATTAAAATTTTGATATTAAATTCAATGCGTTTCTATCCCATAGGACCAAACGATGAATCCAATCGCCATGAAATTTGAAATCCGATAATAACACATTATTATGGATCAAATGGAATTAGTTTCATCGAATTCCGAGACTACGCATCAAATCGCTATTTTAATGTGTCGATTAAAACGAAGATTTCAAAAATTGACGAAATCACTTGAAGTTTCAGTTTTTAAAATTTACTAACTCAATTCTAATTCAAATAGAATTTACATTCATATTAGAAATTTTTTCCATTTATTTGCAACCCAAAGTTTCATTTATTTGCACTTTCCCATTTTATGATTATCGCTATATTTGAAATTTAAATTCATTTCAGAATTTCAATCAAAATCTTCATATTCAAAATCAATTTATATTCCAAATCCAATATTTAAAACCATTTAAATATTCAAAATCAAATGATTGAAAATCTAGGTTATTGCAAAAATAGTTGACAATAACTTTCAAATAATAATATGAAATTGTAATGTAATAATTTCTCCCCATTCATAAATCATAATTTTTTTATTTCTTACAATATTAAATTTCAAAATCTTATTTAATTTAATATTTTAATTATCAAAAATATACGGGTCATTACACCTTTTCTATATCTCTAGGACATGCCTTGGGTCAATATATAATGCGTGCCTCGGAATGGCATGCGAGATCCCACACATAATAGATTGTCCAAGCAAACACATCGAAATTTGCTTAAATAAATGTAACGCCCGGCCCCTATACCCATGCCAACCAAGAGGAATACTAATTATTACTGCCGGAAAGCACGGAGAATGGGACTCGATAGGGCTAAATGTTGTACTCATTCCCTTGAACTAACACTGGCACGAGAAATTTTTCGATTTTTTTTTGCCTTTTACTTACCATTTGTGCGCAGTGTTGGTTCAAAGCAATGGTACAAGGTAAAATTTTTCCAGGTTACATAGTATAGAATATAATAGAATGTACAATTTAGCACAACAACAGCATAATGCATAATACATATCATAATAATAAGTCCACGATACATAGTCCATAGTACATATCACTTCCAAAATACATAATAACATACATACCATAATACATAATAACTACTCCTAAGTCCAAGCTGAAAAGTCCAAAACCCCAAAACGTGGAAAATAATATGAGTGTTGCTATAGTCCACGCAACCTAACCTGCAACCATAATCCTCAGACTGACCCGAGGATTATAAAACAAATAACACGGGTCAGACTATTTCTAGTGTGCGTGAAGTAAGGTTTATGAACAATAATTGTCTCAATCAACAAAAGGATAAGAAAGCGCCGCATGTATAAACCAACATGAGGCATATAAGTGTGTGAGAACTAACATGCAAATTTGGTTTCATAAACAATTCCTTTAATCAAACAATGGTTTTAGGCCAAACCAATCGTATGTAATCCAATACGATACCAACCCAATTATCATTTGTAACACAAAGAATAAGTTCATACACACATTCTCCAAAGATACTGGGTTTTCAAAATCAACTTTAATACTTCCCAAAAATCATAAAGTAAAGAAAATTGCATTATGGGAATTATGGGATAAATATAACATGACTCATAAAATATACCAAATAAACAGACGCTAGTATTGTAAAATCACAGTGGTAGAGCTCAAGCGCGCGCGGAGGCATCAACCCCGTAACCTACTCATAACGCCATAATACACCTGGCGATTAACCCAGGATAACCAAGACGGTCTAAGGCAAAGGCCGTATGCTACCCGTTCACGGATCTACACGTGGGACCCCCACGCCTCCAACCATCATAGTCCGTGACCCGCCGATCGGAGATCCCGATCAAAAATAAGATTAGCCCTATGTAGCAGACCGTTGACCTTTGGTGGTAAAAGGGCATGTGATATACCACCGATTCAGTTAGCGATTCTGAATCAGGTCGGCCAAGGTGGAGTTTTGGCCTATTGGTACAACAGAGTCCAATCTATCCCGACCCAAAAATCAAAGTGGTTATAATTTTAAAACACTTCTTAAAAATAAAAGTCAACGACGACAATCGTCTCTCAAAAATTCCATTAATAAACCCAGTATAATATTCAAAAGCAAATAAAATTTAGCAAACAATTATGCGTATAAAAGAAAATAATTACTTCTCCGTTTCGTATTAACACACAAGTACCCCATAATACTTATGTATTAAGACGAAACACAGAAACCTCATTTATTGGATTAAAATTATTAAAATTTGTTAAGTTATAAAAAAATTGATAACAATTAATTAATTAAAAAGGCAAGCTTTAGTACTCAAAAACGTAATCAAAATTCCAAATAAAATGTTCTATTTCCGTACACAATTTTATCAAGGATTATAATAATAAATAATATAAAAATAAATTATGATGAATCTTTTAAAATTTCATTATTCTTCTTTGAAAGCTTTTCTTTAAATAAACTTATTTTCAAATCACGAATATATAATCACCTTCAAATTCAACATTACTTTCAAAAAGAATCACTGAATTTCATATAGAACCCACCTCAGTCTGTAATTCATAATAAATAAAATAAATTTCATAAAATTCTAAATTTTTAATATGTTGTTCATAACTCATTTACAAATCATCAGTAAAAATTTCATACAAAAATATGACCATTTGATGGGTTAAATCATAGTATTACAGCAGGTGTTTTTAGACAGACCTTAGTGCGAAAATCTGCACTTATACACCTCTGTAAACGATTGATCCAACCTATCAAAGCTCATTATTTTTCAATGAAATTTTTACAGACTATTATAATATGAGTTGTAAACAACATATTTAAATTTCAGAATTTTATAAATTTTCTCTAATTGTTATGAATTTCGTATTGACAGCCACTGCTGTTACAAAATCTGGGCAAATATAGCATTGTAAATAATTGATTTCATCAATCAAAACACAATATTATTCTCTGAAATTTTCAGAGCATATGCGCATACATGTAGAAAATAACATATCAAAATTTCAGAAATTTATAAAAAAAATTCAATTTATTGTAATCTCCGGACCACGTGTTGTTTCAACAATATAACAATCAAGATCCCCAAATATATCTAATAGGTGATCTAAACTCAAACTTGCATAAGAAAAAGAAATTATAACAAGGAAAAAAGAAAAAAAGGAGAAGAAATACTTATTCATTCAAAGAAAAAGGCCAATTCAACCATAAAAATAAGGATTACATATCACTCACCTAAAACTCCAAGATGCAATATTCAAGCTTTAGGTTAGTTAGCCATTGTGGCAAATAACCAAACACCATGCATGCATTTTTTTTCCAATCAACACATGCATTAGGGAATGAGTAGACAATAATAATCCAAGAATTTCATCCAATATTTTCATGCATATATGATAAATAATAAGAAGAAAAACACGATTAAAACTTCACTCACCTAAAACTCCAAGTAGCCATCTTCAAGCTCTAGGTCAATTAGTCTTTAATAGTTTGGCTTTCACCTTTCAATTGGTTACAAATTAGAAAACCCTAAATTTGTATTTACTGAAAAAGAAAGATGCTAAGAGATTATAAGAATACTTACACTTAGAAATTGAGAATCTTTCTCTTAGATTTGATTGCAACTTTATTTAGTAAATCTTGGATGAGAGAAAATTAGAAATTAGGTTTCCTCCTTTCCTCCTTTCTTTCTTTGCTTTCTGTTTTTTTTTTCTGAACGTACTGTAATGTAAACAGAAAGGGGAGAGGGGATGTTGTGTTTTATTATAAAGTCCTCTTCTAGATTGTTCTCTCAATTAACCCCCTATTATTATATTTTTTTCCTTCTTTTTAATACAATGTGTTCTTTTTATTTTGTTCTTGTTCTAGAAATTTCTTTTGCTTAACATTATTTTATTCAATTTCTAGATCTTTCCTACATGATATTGAAAAAAATGATATCATTATTATTATTTGTTTTATTATTTTATGTATAATTTGTAAATTAGTATGAAGATTCCTCTTTTTTTTTTGTCTTTTCAACGTATAACATGAGAATTGACATAAAACATTATTTTACTAAAGTTTTTCCTCATTTTTTTTTTAAAAACTTTTTAAGTAACAACTCCTCTACTCCTTTTTTCCTAAAAATAATTAATTCATTAAATAAATTCCTTACTAAAATAAAACATACAATTCATTACACATAATATACATAACAAATAAGTCACTGATCATTCATTTCCCTCTTATCCACTTTAATATTTTATTTCAATTTTTCAAACAAAATATTTATTTATTTATTTACTTTATCATTATTAACAAATAAATTATAATTTTTTTTAAAAAAAACTTTTCCTTTCTTTTTCTTCCTATTATTCCTAATTGTAAATCCACATAAAAAAATTCTCATCAAAACTTTTCATACATAATACACATTTTATCTAATGTAATTAGTTATCATTCTTTCATTAAAAAAACATAACATTCTCAATGTTTAACTTTCCAAATAGTTTTGGTTAATAAATTACACTTCCATTAAAAAGACATAATTTATAACTCCAAATAAAAGCAAATGAATTCATTGCCATTTATTTTCCTCTCAACCATGTTAATATTAAAATTCCATTTTATTTTCTTTTGTTTATTATTTTATTTTTTCCATAAATATTTAATTATTTATTATTATTAACTAATTAATTATCAATTTATTAGTTGATTCCCAATTTAGTATCCTTAAATATCGGGTTGTTACAGACTTCCCCCCTTACAAAAATTGCGTCCTCGTAATTTATAAGTAAGGACAATATCTGTAACTCGAGGAGCAGCATTAGGAGCGGGTGCCATTTGAGGCATGTTCCGCTTCAACCCTAACCACTGCTCCATAGTTAAACATGAATGCTTTCCAGCCATCTTTCTCACTAATCTACATAGTGAGAAATGTTGTTAAGCTGGAATGAAATTAATTCTCATACTAAAGAGATCAAAGATTTGGGGTTTTGGTTTAGGCATGTATGACTATTATTATATTATGGAAGTGATACTTATGGTATATAGACATGTACAATGCTTCTATTTCTTTGTGCTTACTTATATTCTAAATATATTCCCTACTATTGTTAACCTGGGCTCTGATACCAAAAATGTAACGCTCGGCCCCTATACCCATGCCAACCAAGAGCAATACTTAGTATTACTGTCGGAAAGCACGGAGAATGGGACTCGATAGGGCTAAATGTTGTACTCATTCCCTTGAACTAACACTGACACGAGAAATTTTTTGATTTTATTTTTAACTTTTTAAGTAACAACTCCTCTACTCTTTTTTTTCCTAAAAAAATTAATTCATTAAATAAATTCCTTACTAAAATAAAACATACAATTCATTACACATAATACACATAACAAATAAGTCACTGATCATTCATTTCCCTCTTATCCACTTTAATATTTTATTTCAATTTTTCAAACAAAATATTTATTTATTTATTTACTTTATCATTATTAACAAATAAATTATAATTTTTTTAAAAAAACTTTTCCTTTCTTTTTCTTCCTATTATTCCTAATTGTAAATCCACATACAAAAAATTCTCATCAAAACTTTTCATACATAATACACATTTTATCTAATGTAATTAGTTATTATTCTTTCATTAAAAAAACATAACATTCTCAATGTTTAACTTTCCAAATAGTTTTGGTTAATAAATTACACTTCCATTAAAAAGACATAATTTATAACTCCAAATAAAAGCAAATGAATTCATTGCCATTTATTTTCCTCTCAACCATGTTAATATTAAATTTCCATTTTATTTTCTTTTGTTTATTATTTTATTTTTTCCATAAATATTTAATTATTTATTATTATTAACTAATTAATTATCAATTTATTAGTTGATTCCCAATTTAGTATCCCTAAATATCGGGTTGTTACAATAAAACCATCAAGTTCTTTCATCATCGGGGACTGAGCTGTGATTCGATCTTTAGGACCCACGATGGGTCATCATGGCTGATTGTGATGTCAATCATCTACTCAGCCGGTGCAGCCTTGGTTTCTTTGGGCTCCTCCTCATCATCCCTTGGATCTATGTCTTTATAGAATTGACTATGGAGCCCGAGCCAAGGCCTAGGCACTGGTTGTCAATCTTCGGTGGCTTAGATAAGGATAAACTTGTCCACACCCTTACCTTTCTCCGTCCGCTGAGTGTTCCTCAACTCAGCCACATAACAGGCGTGTACAGTCGCCTATTCTCCATGCACAACACCCACACCGTTGTCAGTTTGGGAATTATAAGGTAATACACCAAGGAGTAATCGCTGCATGGAATTCAGCAAGGCCTGGTCGACCTAGAAAAACATTATATGGATAGTCCACATCCAGCACAACAAATGGCAACATCTGCACTCTTATTGGTCATCTTCTCTTAACTCCATGGGTAATTAAACTAGAGCTTCGGTCCTAGCACCATTAAAGCCGTCGATGCAGGCTTTAGATGGTTCAAGTCCTTGGCTTCCATCCTCATCTAATTGTAAGCTTATTTGAAAATAATATTCAGGGAACTACCTTAGTCAATCAAGATCTTCCTCACTAAGGCGATGCCCGTGACGACCCGGGATTTTTAGATATTTGAAATTGGAATATTTAGTTGATTTTAAATATTTAAATGATAGTTTAACGTGAATTTTAAATATCACTATTTATTAGGATAATTAAATTATTGGATTTAAAAATTAGAAATTGGAAAAATTGTTGAATTTAGAGTTCCATGCTTGTTAAAATAATTTAAATGCTTAGAAAATTTATATTTATAATACTAAAGATAACAGAATTGTTAAAATTTGATTTTAAGGTGATTTATTCAGTTTTAAAAAATATGCTATTTAAAATCAATATTTTAAATTAGCCTTCCGGGGTACAGTCTCTAAATTCGACGAAACTAGTTCCATTGGATTCATAATATTGTATTATTATCGGATTTCAATTTTTGTGGTATTTGGAGTTGTCATGTAATCGTACGATAGGTAAACGCATTGAAATCTATATCGAAATTTAATATAATAACTGGGTCCAAAAAGCTATCTTCTCCATACGATTGAATTAGGACTCAAAACCTTTTCCATTGCGCCGGAATAGGGGTTTGACATTATAAACTCTAAACGGCACGCCTCGATAGGAGGTCGAGATTTTGAGTTGCATTATTCGAGACGATTTAAATTTAAATTTAAATATAATATATATATTGACTGGTCAAAACTTTATTTATTTTATTTTTACCATACTTTGGCCACTTTTCTGCTGGGTCATGCCATTTGTCGTGCACGCAAAGAATTTT
Source organism: Allium cepa (assembly GCA_030765085.1). NCBI lineage: Eukaryota > Viridiplantae > Streptophyta > Magnoliopsida > Asparagales > Amaryllidaceae > Allium > Allium cepa. The sequence continues at coordinate 245,164,172 of CM060944.1, forward strand.
TTGAAACACGTGTATTTTTTTTGAAAAAAAGGGTAAAGCCATGATTTAAAATATAGAAAACATTTTGTTCGTTCATATTCGAATTCCTTTATCTCCAGTTTTTGAAACCGCATGTTCCGTTTTCTTTTTACCCCAATTCATTCGAAAACGAATTCAAGATAGAAATAGAAATCGACAACCTTGTTCTAAAAGCAGAGAAAGGCATGAAATCGCGTATTTTTTCCTCATGCATATCGATTCGAACTCGAGCTAGGGGATTCAAGGCCGATACGTTCGCGAAGGGACATTCGTTTTCGATCCTGGGCACAGCTTAGGGTTTCAGCTAGGGTTTAGGGGATGGCAATCTCGTACGCAACGGCTTGGGCAAAGCTTTGGGAAGTGGGTGCGTGCGAAGGGAGGAAGATGGGGTGGTCGTTGTGGGTTGCATTGGTGAGTGCAACGAGGAGGCGGGATTGGGAATAACGAGGAGCCGGAATGGTGGTTCGAGCATGGCGATGGTTTGAGATATTTGCAGTCTTTTCTTTTTCTTCTTGTCTTCTTTTAATTTAAAATATGGGTATATACAGGTTATTCAATTCAATTTAAATATGATAGTATGTATTTGTGGATATGTAAAGATATACATACGTATTATAATTTAAAAATATATAAGCAAACAGTAAATATATATATATATATATATATATATATATATAGGATTTTTAAACTAGGATTTGAAAAAAAATGTCTTGACTTAGAAGATTTATTAAAATTTAGATTTTCGGGAATTTATACAAATGATTCTGTGTTTTTTTTGTACAGTTAAGTCTTGATTCTGTAATTTGGTTATAAACCATTTGGTAAGAAAAAATATTGGGCTAGGATATACAAGACAGTTCTGTTTCCATTAAGTATATATATAATACATTTTATTTTAAATTATTTCGTTAAATTTATATATGTACATTTACAAAAATAATATATATATAACAGTAAGGTTTCTGTTTTAAATATATACATATATGTGTATGTTGGGAAAAGATTTTATTTGGTTGATTACAGAAAAGGAAAAGTATATAAATATTTGGCAGTAAGCTTTATAAAAATCATGTTTCTAAATTAATATATATAACGTGAAAGGAGTTTTATTTTATTTGGAAATAGTGTATTAAGAGATCAATTAGTGTAATTAACTTATATTAATTATTTTTAAACAAAGGGATTTTTAGAGGAAAATTATTAGTTAATTTAAAATTAATAAATGATTAATTATTTATAGAATATTTCAGATATTAATAAATCATATAATGTTATACAAGGTCTTAAATCAAGGGAAGACAAGCCGGTTTGGATCGGATCTCCAAATTTAAAATCAAAGGTGAGTTTATCTCACCCAACTTGGAATTCCGATAATTAATTTTAAGTAGTAAAATTAATTATTGGTTGATGGATTGAATTTGATGATGATTATCAGTTGGATGTGATAGTATGTATAGCAGTGTGTATGTGTGTATATATATTAGAGTGATTGATTTCCGACATTATATAGCGGATGAGACCTTATGCGCCCCGCATAATAGCGGATGACCCCATATACCGCGATTTTCCACCTCGAAGTGGAATTAGTATAATTATATTGTGCTAACGTGTATGGATGCAGGGAAAAACAAGTTGGAGGGATCCAAATGGATTCCTCAAAATATTGGAATTTGTTTTCATATTCTGTGATTGATAATTTGTGATAGATTATATTGATAATTGAAATTATTGAATGCTATGTTTGGTTGAATATATTTTGGAATTTTAAGTTATCAAAGATATAAAGGTTGGATTTTGAAGAGTAATAAAAAGAGAATTTTTAATTAATTTTGTTTAGCTAATTTGGACAAATTTAAGAACAGAGTTGGGAAGGAATAAAGTTGATTTTTAAATTCTTGTAAATAAATTCCATTATGGGAAAAGTGATTTTTGAATAATGATAATAAATGAATTTTTAAACTTAGTGATATTATTTAAAGGAATAAAGGATTTGCTTTTTTAAATTCAAGGTTTAAATTATTTAGGAAGATAAAGAAGAATTTTGGGAAAAGTATAAAATTTGTATTTTTTGTTTAGAATAAGATTTTTAACTAAAAATATAGAAGTAAATCTGGAATTAATTAGTTTTGGAATAAATTTGGATAAGTAAAGGAATTTATTTTAAATTGGAGTTGGTTTTGAAAATCGATTTGAAAACCAACTAAGTGTTGAAACTGTGTTTAAAGGAGAATGAGAATTTGAAATTTATAAACAGGGTTTATAAATAAAGTGAATGTTTGTCAGTGGATAAATTTGAAAGTATAAATTCACGATGGGAATTTATAAAGGAATGAGTAATTTGTATTAAAAATAAATGGTGGTTTATTTTTAATAGTGCGGAAAAGAAATTCATGGATTTGGGATGTAAATTGAGACAAATCGAGAAGGAGTTATTGATTGATTAAGTGGACTATATTGGGATGGAATTGTATTTTCCTAAAAATGCCAAGTATGTTTTCAGAGCAGATTTATAAGTATAAGTCAAAATTTTTAAAATTGTTTTAAAATAATGTTTTTGAGAAATTATTATTTAAGTTGTTTAAAATATTAAAGGTAAATAATTATTAAATTAGTTATAGTAGTAGTTATTTTAAAAAGGTTATTGGTATTATGATTCAAAAAGATAATTATTAACATTTATATTGTATAAAGTAGTTTTGTTTTAAAGATAGTTTGGCTAAAGATTTTATTTGAAAATTTGTATAGAATTTCATAACTTTTATTTTAAATTTGTTTTGTCCTAAGTTTTACATGAGGAATTATTTTAAAATTTTATAACTAGTATTTTTAAATAAAGTGTTTTAAGTAGTTTTTATTTTAAATGTTTAAAGTATATATTTTGGTTAAGCGGTTTAAATTATTTTGAAATCTAAGTATTTAGACTTGGTGATTTTCGGTGGAATTAAACAATATTTGGGAAATTTGTTTCACAAGAGAAAAGAGATTTGAAAACTAATTTCAAAAAGTTGAAATGTAGAAAAAAATTGCTTGTGAAGATATTTCGAAATAAATAATTTGGAAAATTATTTAAAGTCTAATGGTTGTTTGTGAATGCTTTTTGATAGTTAAATAACCGACTATCAATATTGGCCAATGTGCCGATCGTTCCGAAGAGACCGGGATCGGGACTAATTTCCTGAAAACCACTTCGATCTAGTTTGAACGTTTTCGTGAGGAAGACAAGAGCTTGGAGTCGAATATGGAGCAGTGAAGTGCAAGGGGTAATCGCTACTAATCCTGAGGGTGATTCCAAAATGGATGTAGTGGGAGTAGTGCCTTCGGTTCCGTTCGGACCCGAAACGGACTTGTATGGACGAATGCTATCGGAACATTGTCAGGAGGACGATGAGCATTCTAAGTGAATGTGTGCTAAAAAGATAACGCATAGCCTCGATCCTCATCAACCAGGAATGGCTAAAACAGGGGAGGTGCAAACCAGGCTAAGTTGCTAGCAACCAATTAGGATAAGGTCATCCCTGTCTAGAGGTCCCTTTTATTCGGCTGTGTGGGCGGTTGCTGATCCCAACCGCGAGGTGATCTTATTCGGACTATATAGTAAGGGGTAGCTCCGGTCTTCTGATGTAGCGGATTAGGGTGGATCCTCGGTACGGTGACCTAGACCACGTACTGTGACAGGCGGTACCCCAGTAGCCCTGCCATTGATGGAAATCCATTCTCCCTACGTGCCTTTACAGTTTGATTTGTAGAACCTAGTATTGCTGGAATTTAATATTGTAACAATTTCAGCTAGTTGAATAAGTATTTGTATATAGACACTATTATAATATCAGAGGATTTTATAAGAAATGTTTTGGTTATCGTAAGGTAAAAATCCGGCATGTTTATTTGTGATATGGTCTTACAGATACCTTTGATTTCAAAGGATTTTGAAAACTTTAATAATCCAATTGGGTGTGTTTTCTTGCCTGGTTTTCCAGGCTGACTCGGGTGTTATTTAACTATAATGCTCGAGTCAGACCGAGTATTATAGGGTACAGATTCTGGATAGACGGCATGGAACTCAGAAGACGAGCTGGATGGCAAGCCATTGCACACGTACTTGACGTATATTCCGCTGTGTTGTAGTTGTGTAGTCAGTTTTGGGAAGACAAGTTAATATAACTGTCCAATTGTATGCTATAGATTTTGTCATACTCTGATGATGTAATGTATAAACATATATAGTTCTTTTTGTTTAAAAATTAGTCATTTATCTTTATATATTGTTCCTATGCGAATGTGAGACTCTGATATTGTTTTCTAATTCTTCTTCTACCTCCTTCTTCTTTAACCCTAATGATTCGGTTTTTCGGCATTTGATACAGTGGACTTATTGATGTCGATTTTCGGGCGTCGAAAAATCGGGTCGTTACACTTGATATCAGAGCTGAAGGTTAATTGAGAACCTTGGCTCCGGTGGGGATTACTCATTAGAAATAGAGTCAGTGACACTCTAAGAATGAGTTTGAGTGTATGAGCGCATATTTTTTAGTGAACACAAAAATTGTTTTAATATTGTGTTAATTTATCGGTTGAGTGTTTATGAATTTTGGTCGATATTGGGACGCCATGTTATCGATAGGGGTTTCTAAACTCTTAAACAAGATAAACTGACACGGTATTGTTTTAAAATAGGGTAAATGAAATAATTTTACCCAAATTATTTTTGTATATAAAAGAAATAATTTTTTTGTAATTTAGTATAATTATATATGATTGCTTGGTTGTTAGGAACGGTAATATTAAACTATTATCATTATTGTTGTGAAAATTGAATAAAGAATTGAAATCTTAACCCAAATATTAAGAAATTAATTCATATAACAAAATGGGATTTTAAATGTGAATTTTAAATATGATTTATAATAGAATAAAATTCTAGAGTGATATTTGAATAGGGATTGAAAGGATTTGAAAATTAAAATCCTTTGAGTTTGAAAATGATTTTCAAAGGTTTAGGAGGAAATAATGGTGATATTATTTTGAACATATTTTTGAATTGGATCTGAAATCTGGTGAGATGTGGAATTTAAAAATATTTGAAATGTTTTTTAGGGATAAAAGCACTGAACTCACTTCGGTCGTTGGAAAATAATTTCGATGATGATCACCACATCATCGGTGTTCATTTTCGAGTTTCCAAAGGAGGAATTGTTCGCAAAAGTTGGGTTTGATTTTAGAAATGTGAAGGATTTTGGATATGGTTGATTTCAAAGGTGATTTTGAAATGTTGAGAAATTGTATAAAATTTTGGAAGTAAATTGGAAATGTTTATGGAATTATAAATGGTTTGATAACTTATTAAAAATTGTAATCTGTTGGAATATAAAATTTAAATTAAAGTATGTTGGATGAAAAGTCAGAAAGGCAAACCAATTAAGAAAAGAAATCAAAGGAGATTAGTGAATGAAATGCATATAAGTTGGAAAACTTATAGAAGTTTAAAAATTTGAATTGAGTTGGAATATAAATTGAATTAAGTTAAATAAAAGTAAATTTTGAGGAAATGAATCTAAGTAAGCTAAGTGGAATGCTTACTTAAATAAAAATTTATAAGTAGGAAATAGATTTGTTAATGATCAAATGAATTTACATTTGTTTATGGGATTGAAAATTGAATATTGGAATCAATTTGAATTATGTTAAGTAAAATGGAATCGAAAAATATAGTTTGAGTGGACTAAAAGAATAAAGTTCTAAGAATAAAATTTATTGGAAATAGAAGTAAATTGGTAAGTGGAAATAATTAAAGGAATGATTAATTAAATATGGTTGAAATGAGATGAATTGAATTCAATATTTAAAATGGGAAGATAAATTGAATTCAAATGGAATTGAAAAGGCAAAGTGAATAAAAATGGATATTAAACCAAAATGGTGAAGTGAAGATAAATATGTAAGTGTGTAAAATATTTATAATAAACTTAAGAAAAGTAAAGGGTGAAATTCTTTAGAAAATTTGGTATTGGAATTCTAAGTGAAAATTTGAATAAAAATTAAGTAAAGTGTAATAGGAAAATTGTGAATAAGTGAACGAAAATCAATACGATTGTGGATAAAAAGAAAATGATATAGCTAAAAATCAATTAAGATAAATACGTAGGATGTACGTATGTTATTTTATCCGCATAACGATTTGATCTAGATTCGAGCACAGAATTTCGTGGTAGTTATACCGATCCGAGTTGCGATTTTTCGCTCGATTTTCAACGGCGAACCCTGGATATGGTCTTTTGATCAATTCTAGAAATTCTCTATCATTGTTTGTGGATATGCAAGGAGAATGACGATTTATGATCAAGAAACCAGATTTGAGTCCACACTAGAAAGTCGTGTAGACGATACTAGTTCGAAAGTGAAATTGTGTGATTGAGTGAGCGACGGTATTGCGTACGAATGATATACGGACATCGTACGGGCTTGAATAAAATGAATATTGAGATTTTGTAAAGAGATGAGTAAAATAAATTTGATTGTACCAGTAAACACTATTGGTAGATAAGTACAGGTATTTAAAGGCAAAGGATAAATGGATGTTTTTGGTTTCTGAAGATAAAATTGAATTGGCCAACATAGATGTATATGTTTAAATTTCTATATGAAATTTGATGATTTTCTGATCCAGCCACTTAGCCTCTTGTTTTCGTTTGAAATCTGGGGGCCGGTAGAGGCATAGTCGTACCGATCTAGCCGCGCAAAGGAGACGCTGGCAAAAAATTTTGAAAATTTAGGGAGTTAGAAAATTTTTGAGAAATTTTAAAATTTTAAAATTTGGTTTTAAATTTAAATCTGAATTGTTGAGTAAGCAATATAGGTTGGAACCTACGGAAGAAGTTTGGAAAGTTAGTTAGAATAATAATGTCTTTATTAAAAAGATGGTTTTGGGTATTGTTAAAAACTATTTGGATTTGGGGATTTGTTAAAAACTAGTTTTTTGGGAAAATCGTGAACGGGTATTGGATCATTCTTCTTAACTAGTAATTTCGGGGACGAAATTCTTTTTTAGGGGGAGGAATGTGACGACCCAGGATTTTTAGATATTTGAAATTGGAATATTTAATTGATTTTAAATATTTGAACGATAGTTTAACGTGAATTTCAAATATCACTATTTATTAGGATAATTAAATTATTGGATTTAATAATTAGAAATTGGGAAAATTGTTGAATCTGGAGTTCCAAGCTTGTTAAAATAATTTGAATGCTTGGAAAATTTATGTATATAATAATAAAGATAACAGAAGTGTTAATATTTGATTTTAAGGTGATTTGTTCAGTTTTAAAAAATATATAGTTTAAAATCAATATTTTAAATTAGCCTTCTGGTGCACAGTCTCAGAATTCGATGAAACAAGTTCTATTGGATCTGTAATATTGTAATATTATCAGATTTTAATTTTTGTAGTATTTGGAGTTGTCATGTAATCCTACGATAGGTAAACGCATTGATATCTATATCGAAATTTTATATAATAACTGGGTCCAAAAAGCTATCTTCTCCACATGATCGAATTAGGACTCGAAAACTTTTCCATTGCGTTTGAAATAGGGGTTTAACATTATAAACGCCTAGCGGCACGTCTCGATAGGACGTCGAGATTTTGAGTTGCGTAATTTGAGACGATTGAAATTTAAATTTAACTATTATATATATATATATATATATTTTGACTAGTCAAAACTTTATTTATTTATTTTACCATATTTTGGCCACTTGTCTGCTGGGTCATGCCATTTGTCGTGCACGCAAAGAATTTCGAAACACGCGTATTTTTTTTGTAAAACAAAGGGTAAAACCGTGATTTAAAATATAAAAAACATTTTGTTCGTTCATATTCGAATTCCTATATCTTCAGCTTTTGAAACTGCATGTTCTTCTTACTTTTTCCCCCAATTCATTCGAACACGAATTCAAGATAGAAATGAAATCGACAGCCTTATTCTAAAAGTAGAGAAAGGCACAAAATCGCGTATTTCCTCCTCAAGCGTATCGATTCAAACTCGAGCTAGGGGATTCGAGGCCGGCACGTTCGCGAAGGGACATTCGTTTTCGAGGCTGGGCGCAGCTTGGGGTTTCAGCTGAGGTTCAGGGAATGGCGATTTCGTACGCGACGACTTGGGCAAAGCTTTGGGAAGTGGGTGAGTGCGAAGGGAAGATGATGGAGTGGTCACTGTGGGTTGCATTGGTGAGTGGGACGAGGAGGCAGGGTTGGGAATAATAATGGCCACGATGGTGGTTCGAGCATGCGATGGTTTGAGGTATCTGCAGTCTTTTCTTTTCTTTGTCTTCTTGTTTTCTTTTAATTTAAAATATGGGTATATAAAGGTTATTCAATTCAATTTAAATATGATAGTATGTATTTGTGGATATGTACAGATTTACATACGTATTATAATTTAAAAATATATAAGCAAATAGTAAATATATATATATATAAGATTTTTAAACTGGGGTTTGAAAAAAATGTCTTGACTTGGAAGATTTATTAAAATTTAGATTTTTGGGAATTTATACAAATGATTACATGTTTTTTTTGTACAGTTAAGTCTTGATTCTGTAATTTGGTTATAAACTGTTTGGTAAGAAAAAATATTCTGTAATTTGGTTATAAACTGTTTGGTAAGAAAAAATATTAGGCTAGGATATACAAGACAGTTCTGTTTCAATTTAGTATATATATAGAAGACATTTTATTTTAAATTATTTCGTTAAATTTATATATGTACATTTAAATAATATATAATATACAAGTAAGGTTTCTGTTTTAAATATATACATATATGTATATAGGTTGGGAATTTTTTTTATTTTGTTAATTATAAAAAAGGAAAAGTATATAAATATATTGCAGTACGCTTTATAAAAAAATCCTGTTTCTAAATTAATATATATCACTTGAAAGGAGTTCTATTTTATATGGAAATAATGTATTAAGGAGATTAATTAATGTAATTAACTTATATTAACTATTTTTAAACAAAGGGATTTTTATAGGAAAATTATTATTTAAATTAAAATTAATAAATGGTAAATTATTTGTATAATATTTCAAATATTAATAAATCATATAATGTTATACAAGGTCCTAAATCGAGGGAAGACAAGCGGATTTGGATCGGATCTGCAAATTTAAAATCAAAGGTGGGTTTATCTCATTCAACTTGGAATTTCTGCAATTAGTATTTAAGTAGTAAAATTAATTATTGGTTGATGGATTGAATTTGATGATTATTATCAGTTGGATGTGATAGTATTTATAACAGTATATATATATATATATATATATATATATATATATATATATATATATATATATATATATATATATTAGAGTGATTGATTTCCCGCATTATATAGCAGATAAGACCCTATGCTTCCCGCATAATAGCGGATGACCCTATATACCGATATATTCCACCTTGAAGTGGAATTCGTATTATTATATTGTGTTAAAATCTGTGGATGCACGAAAAAACAGGTTGGAGGCATCCAATTGGGTTCCTCAAAATATTTGAATTTGTTTTCATATTCTGTGATGTGATAATCCGTGATAGATTATATTGGTAATTGAAATTATTGGATGCTATGTTTGGTTGAATATATTTTGGAATTTCAAGCTATCAAAAATATAAAGGTTATATTTTAGAAAGTAATAAAAAGAGAATTTTTAAGTAATATTTTTAGCTAAGTTGGATAAATTTAGGAACGGAATTGGGAAGGAATAAAGTTGATTTTTAAATTCTAGTTAATAAATTCCGGTATGGGAAAAAAGATTTTTGAATAATGATAGTAAATGAATTTTTAAGCTTAGTGATATTATTTAAAAGAATAAAGGATTTTTTTTAAGTTCAAGGTTTAAATTAGTACGGGAAGATAATGAAGAATTCTGAAAAAAGTATAAAATTGGTATTTTTAGTTTAAAATAAGATTTTTAAATAAAAATATAGAAGTAAATCTGGAATTAATAAGTTTTGGAATAAATTTGGATAAGTAAAGGAATTTATTTTAAAATGGAGTTGGTTTTGGAAATTGATTTGAAAACCAACAAAGTGTTGAAACTATATTTAAAGGAGAATAAGAATTTGAAATTTATAAACGAGGTTTATAAATAAAGTGAATGTTTGTCAGTGGGTAAATTTGAAAGTATAAATTCATGATGGGAATTTATAAAGGAATGGGCAATTTGTTTTAAAAATAAATGGTGGTTTATTTTTAAAAGTGTGCAAAAGAAATTCATGGAGGGATGTAAATTGAGATAAATCGAAAAGGATTTATTAACTGATTAAGTGGACTATATTGGGACGGAAGTGTATTTTCCTCAGAGCAGTTTTATAAGTATAAGTTAAAAGTTTTAAAGTTGTTTTAAAATAATATTTTTGAGAAATTATTATTTAAGTTGTTTAAAATTTTAAAGGTAAATATTTATTAAATTAGTTATAGTAGTAGTTATTTTAAAAAGGTTAATAGGTATTATGATTTAAAAAGATAATTATTAATATTTATATTGTATTAAGTAGTTTTATTTCAAAGATAGCTTGGCTAAATATTTTATTTGAAAAATTTATATAGAATTTCATAACTTTATTTTAAATTTGTTTTGGCTTAAGTTTTACATTAGGATTTATTTTAAAATTTTATAACTAGTATTTTTAAATAAAGTGTTTTAAGTAGTTTTTATTTTACATGTTTAAAGTTTATATTTTGGATTAAGTGATTTAAATTATTTTAAAATCTAAGTATTTAGACTTGGTGATTTTCGATGGAATTAAACAATATTTGGAAAATTTATTTCACAAGAGAAAAGAGATTTGAAAACTATTTTAAAAAAGTTGAAGTGTAGAAAAAATTTCTTCCAAATATATTTCGAAATAAATAATTTAGAAATTTTTTTAAAGTCTGATGGTTGTTTGTAAATGTTTTTTGATAGTTAAATAACCGACTATCAATATTGGCGAATGCGCTAATCGTTTCGAAGAGACCGCAATCGGGATTAATTTCCCAAAAACCACTTCGATCCGGTTGAATGTTTTCGTGAGGAAGACAAGAGCTTGGAGTCGAATATGGAGCAGTGAAGTGCAAGGGCTAATCGCTAATAATCCTTAGGGTGATTCCAAAATGGATGTAGTAGGAGTGGTGCCTTTGGTTCCGTTCGGACCCGGAACGGACTTGTATGGACGAATGCTATAAGAACATCGTTAAGAGGACGATGAGCATTCTAAATGAATGTGTGCTAAAAAGATAACGCATAGCCTTGAGCCTCATTAACCAGGAATGGCTAAAATAGTGGAGGTGTACACAAGGCTATGTGGCTAGCAACCAATTAGGGTAAGATCATCCCTGTCTAGAGGTCCCTTTCATTCGGCTGTATGGGAGGTTGCTGATCCCAACCATGGGATGATCTTATTCGGACTATCCAGTAAGGGGTAGCACTGGTCTTGTGATGCAGGGGATCATGATGGATCCTTAGTACGGTGATCTAGACCACGTACTATGACGGCCGGTACCCCAGTAGCCCTGCCATTGATAGAAATCCATTCTCTCTACGTGCCTTTACCATTTTGTTTGTAGAACCTAGTATTGCTGGAAATTAATAATGTAACAATTTCGGCTATTTGAATAAGTATTTCTATATAGACACTACTATAATATCATAGGATTTTATAAGAAATGGTTTGGTTATCGTAAGGTAAAAACCCAACATGTTTTATTTGTGACGTGGTCTTACGAGATAACTTTGATTTCAAAGGATTTCAAAAACATTAATAATCCAGTTGGGTGTGTTTTCTCACACTGATTTTCCAGACCGACTCCGGTGTTATTTGACTATAATGCTCGGGTCAGGCCGAGTATTATAGAGTACATATTCTGCATGGACGGCTATGGAACTCAGAAGACGAGTTGGATGGAAAGATGTAGCACACGTACTTGATGTATATTCCACTGTGTTGTAGCTGTGTAGTCAGTTTTGGGAGGACAAATTAATATAACCGTCCAATTGTCTGCTATATATTTGTTGTACTCTGATGATGTAATGTATAAACAGGTATAGTTCTTTTTGTTTAAAAATTAGTCATTTATCTATTATATATTGTTCCGCTGTGATTGTGAGATTCTGATATTGTTTTCTAATTCTTCTTCTATCCCCTTCTTCTTTAACCCTAATGTTCGGTTTTTCTGGCATTAGATTGTTCGACATTTGATACAGTGGACGTATTGATGTCGATTATTGGGCGTCGAAAAACCAGGTCGTTACAAGGCCAATCATGGATGAAATGACCATTAGGTCTATCGTTGTTGCCACCACTTATCTGCATCTCTGTTTCTAAATACAATGTCGTTTGTCATTATACACTGCTGTTTGGGAAGAGCCCAATCTTTTATTTTCAAAACACTCAAAATCCATATGCTTGATTGTGCAAGCATAGCGCTTCATCTCATGCCTGCTCTTATCAGCTAGATGTGGTCCTCCAACTATTGTATTGATAACTAATCTTTCACCAGTCCATGCAGGCTTCTCCGCCTTATGCGGCGCTCATCCTCGGTTGGGGTCGGATATCCCATGCTCGCCATCTTGCAGGGCTTTAACAAACTGCTGTAGTTTTCATTCCCGAATCAGTTTCTCGATAACATCCTGGAGATGTCTACACTCATTTGTGTTATGACCATAAAATTCATGGAACCATCAATATTTTCCAATCTGCTTTTGTTTCTCCATCGATTTCTTCGAAGGTGGCATCCTATACTGCATGGTATTGCATGTGGACAAGTAGACGTTCTCTAGAGATGTATTCAGTAGTGTGTAGGTATCATACATTGGAATCCTTGACATTCCTCTTCCAGAATCCCTCTTTCGTTTACGGTTCCTATCACCATCTTTCTTTTGCTAATTCGGTTTATTTTGGACATTTGCTTGAACATTTCTAGAACTCTCCCCGGTCTGTTTCATTGAAATGTTACTTTGCACTCCCTCTCCATTTGGTCCCACAACAATCTTCTTCCTAGAACATCTAACTTCCTCTTTCCCTAAATACCGAGCTGCTTTTGCATAGAAACACTCAAACCTCGCGGGTGGTTTGCCAGCTGACCAGTGACCAAAGTCAAATTCTAGATCAATCCGTCTTGTTACCGCCATCAATGTTGAATGGTCATTCGGATTACTGACTTATGTGACAGTTATGTGAAATCTCTTCAAATAGTCTTTCAACGATTCTCCCGGAGCTTATATCACACATGATAAGGACATTACATCTATAGGACGAGTTGCTTGCATACATAACTGCTTGATAAATTTTGTTGCTAAATCATTAAATCTAGAGATTGATTGTAACGACCCGATATTTTCAACCATTCGCATCCGCACGTGTCGGACTTGAATTGTTCAAAATACCGCATTGTAAATAAAATTTGGCAAATCTCGGAATATACAGTAAATAAATAATCATAGACACTGAGTAAATAATAATGCAGCGGAAGTAAAAGAGATAGTAGTTCATGAAGCTAATATATATATAAGATACATCAGAGTTAAACCAGATATAACCGAAGAGTAACAAGATACATTAGGTACAAATCAGAGTCCATCACTGGAATCACTGGATACTGAAAGCAAAATAGATGGCTGGATCTTCAAGCAAAGATCCAACTCTAAAGGTGAGTCTTGAATGCTGAATCTGTAACGACCCAGAATTTTGAACAATTTAAATTTGAAAATATTTAATTAATTTTAAATATTTGAATGATGGTTTGGATTGAATTTCCAATATAACTTTGAAAATGGCGATTAAATTATAGAATTTAATCTATTGAAAGTTGAATAAAAATTTGAATCTTAAATTTTAACCTGATTTAAAATATTTCAAAGGCTTATCAAATTTATATTGATAATATTGAAGATAATAGAAGCTTCAGGATTGAATTTGAAAGTGAATTGTTCCGTTTTGAAATTTATATCGTTTAAATTGAATTTGAAAATAGCCTTCCGGGGCACAGTCTCGGAATTCGACGAAACCAGTTCCATTGGGTCCGTAATATTGAATTATTGTCGGATTTCAAATTTCGTATTTTTTGGAGTTGTTATGTGAGCACACGGTGAGTAAACGCATTGAAATCAAAACGAATTCAATTCAAAATTTTAATTTAAAACTTGTCAACTTAAAGCCACCCTACTCCTGAGTAAGCAGACCTATGCCCTGCAAAGAAAAAAAAATCGCGTACGTTTGTCTCCTCAGCTCGTTACAAATCTTACGTGAATCCATTCTCTCAGAAGAAACGAAAATTAAAAATGGCCGAAGCCTGTAAGGAAATTTATTTCGCTCAAACTCAAAACCATGGCGCTCCTTCCTAATTTCTTCATCCCCAAATCAAAATCCTCTGAAACAAACAATGGCCGAGCTTCTTCTACAAATAAAAATCGAACTCCTCTCAGTAAAAAAAAAAGGGCACGAACGAAATCGAATCGATCTCGCGTAGGGGCGTCGCGAGGTCAGAGGAGGCGATTGGGTTCACGCGCGTCCAGCTATCGCGTGTGGGGTTTCGCGAGGGCGGCGCTCGGCAGCATCTCGAGCAGAGGGAGGGGCGGCACTCGCGAATGGGTCGTGGTGGCACTAATGGTCTGTGAAGCAACGAGGCTTGGAGCTCGCGAGCAAGGCAATGGAGGCGGCGACAGCAAGCGCGTGGCCAGGGGCAAATCACGGTGTCGATTTGGGGCTCGCATGGAATCTAGGGTTCGTTCCAATTCGATGGCAAACAGTAAGGTATTTACAGTTGTTTCAATTTAATTTAAATACGAAAAAAAAATGAATTTGAAAATGTACAGTTGAACTGCAACACAGTATGTAAGTATATACAGATTTTGAATTTAAAATTATAAGATATGTATATAGATAAATATGTAGATGCAGTAAAAAGAAATAAATAAATAAAAGGGAAATGGATTTCTATTTAATCTAAAGTATGTGTATAAGGTTTGAAAAAAAACAGAAATCTGAACCCAGTTTTATTTTCACTAAAACAGTGATGATTTTAGTTATATATAAAAAAAAAGGAAAGAAAACATTCACAGTAAGTTGTAGCTATTTACAGAAAAATAAAATAAAAATAAAGTAGATATGTTAATGTAGTTTATATAAATAAATGTTGTTTTGAAAGTTTATATGATAAAAATTCAATCGTTAGCTAATTAAATTACCAAATGAAAAGAATTTATTATTTGATATGTTCGAATATTAACAAATTGTATAAAAATGTTATACAAGGTTTTAAAATCACGGAAACAAGCTGAGACGGAAATGGACTACGAAATAGATAGCTAAGGTGAGAACTTCTCACTCAAAAGGGTATTTAAATTTTAAATAGTTATATTTAAAATTTGTTGATTGATGGATTGTTGTTTGATTGTGATATTAGATATTGTAGGTTATATATCTATATATAGCAATATATATATATATATATATATATATATATATATATATTGGCATATGTATATATTGCAATTGATTGATTTCCCGCATTGTATAGCGGATGAGACCCTATTGCGCCGTTATTAAGCGGATATATATTTTATAAATCCCATATACCGCGATATTCCACCTTGAAGTGGAATTGGTATTGTGCTAACATCTGTGGATGCAGGGAAACAGGTTGGAGGGATCCAACTGGATTCCTCACAAATATTTATTTGATTATAGATATTGTGATGATTGTGATTATCATATCGATATATGATATTTGTGCAGTGATTGACCATTTGATGCTGTGGCATCATCGGATCCATTTTTAAAGTTTAAAGTAGCAATTTTTATTTTAAAAGGATTTTAAAGTGATTTCTCAAAGTATATGTTTTATTAAATTTTCGAATCTGATTCACTTTAAATAAATTAAGATTTTAATTTTAAAGTTATAGGATTTATATTTTTGTGAAATACAACCAAAGGTAATTTTTAAAATAAATACATTTATAAAATAATTTAAATTTGGATGTCTGAATTTTTATGAAGGATTATATAAAAGACTCTATAAAAATTGATATTTATGAATTAAAATATTGGAATTATAAACAAGTTTATTAAGTGTTAAAATAAAGTATAAAATAGATTTCATTGAAAATTATAGATTTTAGATTGTGAAGATTTAAAATGTATAGAAGTTGAAAATAAAGGATTTATAAGTAATTTACTTATAAACTGGATTTTGGGTATATAATTGGAATATACAAATTTAATTGGGTAAATAAAAGATATTTATAAATCGAAGTTTATAAATAGGAATGGAATTTATAAACATTGTTTATAAATTCGAAATCAATTGAATTTGATAAATTTAATATTGAAATTTATTAAAGAAAATATATTCACGATTTTGAACAGTAGATATATTATTAAAGAAAATGGATATATTTTGGGGAAAGGAATGTTTTAAATGGAATTTAAAATGATTAAAGGCGTATTAAAATGCATTAAGTATCGAATACATAGATTTCAACATTTATTGTTGAAATAGACGTTTTCGAGAAATAGAGGGAAATGAATACGTAGATTTCAACATTCATTGTTGAAATAGGCGTTTTCGAGGAAAATAAGGAAATAATGGACTATAACACTGTTGTTATAGTAAATGATTTCTGAAAGGAAATATTTTATATAGTATTGGGATTTATATATCTATTTTAATTTCGAATCCCTATACTAGTGTTTTTGGGTTGTCGTAACGATGTTTTACGCAACATTCGTTTTGACCCAAGTGAATGTGAATAAAAGAACGTTTTCCTTAAACAAATGAAATATATACTTAACTATGGGTTAAGTATATTGAATATTTTCAAATTGTTGAAAATAAATGAGATTTATGAATTACTTATTTTTAAATAAGTATGGAAATGCTTTTCCAATATGAAATGAAACGTTTTGAGAATTTATCTTCTTGAAGATAAATTGGAATTGAATAATTGAACCTATTGAAAACTGTAGATCAATAGATAATTTGAAACATAAATTCACTATGGAATTTATAAATGGAAAGGGAAAATTGGTTTCAAAATAAACGTTATTTATTTTTGAAGTGTGGAAAAATTTATATCTTGTAAAGATATTTTAAATAATTTGGGAAATTATTTGGAATCTGATGATGTTGCGCATCTTTATTGATAGTTAAATAACCGACTATCAATATTTACCTTTAAATGGGTATTTGTTGTGATTTCTTGAATTGAATGCCACACTTATTTTAAAATAAGCGCTCACTATTCGGGTTAACCGGGAAAGGACCATGGGGTCGTATAACCCATTCCGAATAGTGATACGTCGTTATGAATTGCATTTGAAGACCGGTGTTGAAGAACGGATATTTGTGAAAACGGATGGATTACCGTCGAGTTACTCTGCATCGGCTGATCTCCGATATAGAGTTTTTATCACCCTTAGTGACGGGATGTCCGGACGTGATTAGTGAATATCCGGATTTGCAAGGACTTCTTTGTAAGTGCCTTCGGTTCTGTTCGAGCCCGGAACGGACTTGTATGGATTGTATGTCTGACATTACAAGTTGAGATATAAAGCTGATTTCTTTCAAATATATTTCTATTGGTGGCGGAGAATTTATTCTCTTAGCTTAACACCCTTCTCTGAGACGTACGAGCTCAGAGGTTATATAGTTGAAGGTTATTAGTGATATACTCCTAATTTGGTAGTGTGGCATGCTGAGTGATGCTGTGAAATGATCATTGTGTTGATCATTTGTGATAGGATCATTTGTTTGATCGTTTATCTTGATGATCATTGCTTTGATCATTTGTTGACCCAAAGCACTGCTTTTGTAAAGCGTGGCTTTGTGGACGAGTCTTCATCGAGCCTCACACCCCGGAAATGGTCAAAACAGGAAAGATGCAGCAAGGTTATTAGGGGGTAGCGCCCCCTTAGTGTATGTCATTCCTTCTGGATAGAGGTGGTATCATGGTTACTGCAAATTTATTACTTTGTGGTTGTTGGAAATCGGGGATCCTCGGATATAGATCGGTTACGATCGGGGAATGACATATTCGTGTCAGTAGTTACCCAGTTAGGGGTAACCCGACCTTGTGTTGGCAGAGATCCGGTTAGGTTCTCGGGACGTCATTCCAGAGGCGTTTCCATGTGGCAATGGGAAGTTCCTTGGCCTGACCATTTGTTGGAAATCCATTCTTCAATACGTGCCTTGTACGGTTTTAGTTGTAGAACCTGCCATTTAATATGGTAGCTATAGCGGGCATAATATAATGGTACCTATGCTGGCTAAGATTTATATTCTACTTTCGAAATTGATTTCTACACTATGCACTAATAATAATATCAAAAAAATGATTTGATTTTGCGTAGTAAGCATCTTTGACTAACATAAGAAGAAATCTCCTCCAAGTCTGCGTTTGCATTGTGTGTGTGGTGGGAGGTCTTACGGTAGTTTCATTTTTCAAAAGCATTGCGAATTTTCTTTTAAAATTTCTCCTATTCTTTGTTTTAAAGACAAATAACTATTTTAGTTCTCACACCAGTCACATGACTGACCTGGAGTTTATTGTTCCCTTCCTAAACTCTGGGTGCCCACCAATTTCCACACGGGCAGTCTAGAGTTTGGTTATCAGGTCATCCTGGATTTAGGAGTGCTATGGAGTTCAGGAGGCGAGCAGGATGGCGTAGTCTATTATTTATTGTATCTATGGTATATAGTATTTCTTTTCCGCTGTTTGTTTGTTGTAAACTCTGATGATGAAATGTAATATGATGTGATGTAATGTATAAAATATACAGTTCTTTTGTTTAATGAATATTCATTTATCTATTATATGTTATTCCGCTGCGACTGTGAGATTCTGATATTGATTTCCTGTTCTGTTGTGGTTTCTTCTTTTCTGTTCTTCTTTCTTCTTCTTCTACCTCTTTCTTCTTTCTTAAACCCTCATGGTTCGATTTTCCGGCCTTCAATTAAGTGGCATTTGATACAGTGGACGTATTAATGTCGATTTTCGGAAGTCGAAGAATCAGATCTTGACAGAATCACTCAGTCTGGCCCGAGCGTAAAGCAAAATACAAAACACTCGAGTCAAGACATAAATACTTGTGAACTGTAAATCAACTCAAGTGAACAGTAACAAAATGCATCGGCAACTTAAAGGATGCTTGTGATCGCCCATCCTTTAAGGATCCGTTAAACTATTTACTATGTAGTATTCTCTATTATAATAATGTCTACAGTAAAATCTATTTACTATGTAGTATTATCTATTATAATAATGTCTACAGTAAAATAAACTTACTTTAAAATAGCATTAAGGGGTTACCTATATAGCCCTTAACACGTAATAGTGCCAGTAGTCATTACAGTACCTGCATATCTCCTGATCGGGATACTACGAGAAGATACTCCATAGGCACGACACAAATCAAACTCGTAGTAAAGCTCGCTATGGTAGATGACACGGCATACAAGGCAATGTCAGGGTAGATATACCAATTACGCACACGGGCTGGTGGTAACGTAGCAGCCACTACACCCACCTCGGAACCCACTTCCAATCAAAATCGGAGGATGGCCATCAAATCAATCACAAGTAAGGGTATATTATCGGAGAAATGTATTCGATAGGAGGAATAACCTCACTTGGCTCGAGATCGCTCCTGTTTTAGCCACCTTATGTCAACTCATGGGTGTCGGGTCCACATTCATACCTAAATAGGATTGTCGCCACCATCCTACTTCATTCTAGAAACTCCACCGCGTACATAGTTGTCAAAGTGGTTTTCGGAGTTGGCAGAGAGTATGACAACTTCTAATCGCGGTCTCTTTAACAATCAATCGTTATTATAACGCCTGGTCCTTTCAAAATAGTTCATACTTCAAAATCAAACCATTTCATTTCAAAACTATATCCCTTTTAAAATAGTTTATACTTCGAAACCAAAACCATTTTTATTTCAAAACTATATTCAAATCAATACTATATCATTTCCATTTCACCTATATATTCACCTTTCAAAAATCATAATACTTTCAAAGTTATAACTCTTTTGAAACCAAAAGTACTTGAAATCATTACACTTTGGAAATCATAACATTTCGAAATCATACATTCGAAATCCAGGAAAATTCCGTTAATTCTTTACATTTTACAAATTTATTCAGTTAAATCCAAATTTTCAATTTAATCCAATTCAAACCATCAGTTTCAATTCAATTCAGTTTCCCAACAAAACATTTCAAATACAGATTTGGTCCACAAAATAAACTATTCAATTTTTAATATATTTCAAAGCTTTAATATCCCACATTTCACAACTAATTTTTATAATTTCATATAACTCTGATTTAACTTCATTATTACATAGTTTTGAAATATTCATTTCATAAATTCAATACATTTAAATAAACCAGAATTACAAGTAAACTAAATATCCTTCATACTAGTATAAACTTCAAATATTCATTTATTGAATAGATCTAAATCAAATGTCATTCCAAATTCACATTCTTTATCAAAATAAAGATTATGTCATTTAAAACCATTTCAGAATCATTTCCTTTCCAAATCCATTATAAATTCATTATCATTCTTTAATTCAAATATTCAATTTAAATATCATTTTCAAATCAAATATGTCATTCATTTATTATTTCAAATATCATTACAAAATACATTTCAAAATTCCATTCAAAAATTCATTCATCTCATTTATTTCATTCCATTTAACACATAACCAAGTAAACCTTCTTTAAATTCAAATTTAATTTAAATTCCTTAAAAATTAAAATTTAAATATTAAAATATATTCAAAACTCCTTAAATTTCATAAATAATCAATTCCAAAAGCTAAATCATTTAACACTTTTAAAATATAACTCAAACAGTGTTAAAATCTATAACATTTCAATACATTGTCAAATTTTAGCAACGACAACATTTATAAAGTGCTATCGTAGCTTATAGTTTCCAAAATAGTTTAGTTCAGGAAAAACGACATTTATAAAATGCCGTAATAGATATTTAGTTATTTCAAACATATTTAAATTCAAAAACAACATCACTTAAAAATGCTATCATAAGTGTAACGACCCGTAAATTTTCGATAATTAAAATAGCTAATTTAATAAGATTTCATGATTTAATGATAGAAAATTTTTTGTAATCAGTTGGAATTATTTATAGATTGAATGGAGTTCCAATCTAATTGAATTGACTCAAATGTTATAACTTGGTTACAAGGGAATATATGGAAAAACAAATGTAAATAAGTGAATAAGAAGTGTGAATTATTTAGGTAGTAATACAAATTTTAATAGATTGGTTTCGAAGATTTAAATAGTAATAAGTATTGGAAAATAAATGCTACTTGGTGAATGCCTTTGAAATCAATAGTTGGATAGGATAATAAATGTTGAATTCATTGGGTATAATAGAGTAATTGATTGATAAGTAAAATCTATTTAAAATCAAATAATTGAATATTGAACAGGTAAATTGTTTAAAGTAAACATTTAAAACTTATTGAATAATTGAATAACTATAAAATGGAAATAGTGTTCTAAGATGTGAATTGGTTTTAAAAGTTGAATCTTATAAGTTCAGTTTCAAATATTTCAAAGGATAATGAATTATTGGATAATTAAAATTGTTTAAATTTAATATTTGGAATTTATTGAATAATTGAATAACGGGTTTAATATGATTAAAAAAATGATTTTTAAAATTTTATTTTATCATATTAAAGTTAGAATGATGTTGTAGAACTTTTAAAATCAAATTAAAAGTAAATTTGTGAAAATTGAATATTTTAATATTAAATTGATGAGTTAAAATAGCCATTTTTCAAACAGTCTCGGATTTCGATGAAACCAGTTTCATCGGATCCGTAATGTCATATTATTATAAGGTTTCAAATTTCGTGTCAATCGGATTTACCGTTTGTCCGAGGCAAGCCAAAACACATAGAAATTAGTTGAATCGGTTTAATTTAAATTTGATCGTTTATTTCCGTAACTCACACATATGATCGGATTAGCTTCCGAAACACGTTACCTTGTGTTCAGAACGCGGGGTAAACCTTAGAAACGCCTGCCGGCATGGTTCGTTTGGAGTTCGGAAAATCCGGGATGAATAGTGTTTTAGAAATTTTCTATATAAGCCCCTATATATTTCACTTTTACAAAATAAAACAACCCCTAGGGTTTCATCTTCAGAGCCGCCACTTCCTGCAGTTAATGGCCGAAAATCAATCTCCTTCCTCCCTCATTTTCTCCAAATCTATGCATCGAATCGAGAAGTTGTAAACTAGAAAGATGTGGAGCATTCTAGGATCTTGAAGATCAACGGCCGTGATCGTTTCTGGTGCCATAGATCATCGGCAAATCGAGCTCAAAGGCTATGCGTTCAAGCACGTCGTTTGAGGCCAATTGGCGACCGAGTGGGGCCGCAAATTTGGGCGTTGGTGGTGTTGTGTGTGAGCTTCGTTGTGGGAGTGCCTGATCGATGTAGAAGTGAAGGGAGGAGGCTCAAAAATTAAACCTAATACGGCGGCCCTATGGGTTCTTGCGTGCGACATCTCCTGGAAGTAACGTGGGAGAAGAACATGAAGAGCGGCCAGATTTGCATCTCATCAAAACGAGCGGCCCAGATCTATTAGGGTTAGAAACTGAAAAGTTAATTGTAAATTAAATTTATTTAAATTTGTATAAACTTTAAAAAACTGTATCTCTTTCATACGAGGTCCGTTTTGAACGAAACGAATTGCGATGGGTTCGTTTTGTTGAGCACTACGCTATGGAGCTGGATTGAAATTGTTTGGAGCTAGTGGAAGTTTCGGGTAAAATTAAACGTTCGTTTAATTTTATTCGAAATAAAACGCTGGAACAACAGAATATCAAGGTGAGTGTTTTATAACGCTCACAACGTACTGAATATCTTTATGCTAGTTAAATTTAATATTATGAAGTGATATGAATTTTATTTGTCGTTGTTTGATAAAATTTAATTGTCATATAGATTGTCATTTGAATTAACCGTTAAAAATTTAATTGACAGTTAAATTGAAATTAAAATTGAATTGCGATTAAATTACCTGACATTGATAACTATGAAATTGTCATGAATTGTATTGACTATTGGATGATATATTTCGACGGATGCTATTGGTTGATATTTAAATGTTTGGATGTTTATTTGCTTATATATATCCTGTTATGCATACATACGAAACTGTGATTTGATTTAAGTGATATATATTCATCCCTGACATTTAATTGAAATAAATAATTACTTGGCCATAGGATAGAAAATTATATACGGACACCGGATTGGTTAAATTAATAATTTTTGAAATCGTCGATTTGAAATTTATTTAAATGTTTTGATTTGAAGGTTGTAAATAGAAATCACTTCATAGAAATCGAATTTATCGAAAAATTGAGTTTGGAATGTTGAAATAAATTTTGGTTAAAGGAAATTGTTAAATAATTTAAGTTGAGACTCTGAGATTAAAAATTGGGATATGATTGAATTTCGAAAATTTATTTGTTTTAAAGATTGAACATTATTTCGAGCTTTGAGTATTACTACGTAAAAGCGATATAAAAATTATATTTTGAAATAGAGATTGAAATTGAATCATACTTGAAATTTGGATTTAAATTTGAATATTGAAGGACAATTTTGTTAAGTGTTATAAATTGATATTTTGAAAATCAAGCTCCAAATCGATACAAATTGAAATTGAATTAATTGAAGGTGAATGTAGAATTGAATTAATTTGAAGTCAAAGTCGACATTGATTTGAATTGAAATCGAAATTGAATCGGTAGAATGGAAATTGAAATTGATTTGAATTGGGAAGTTATAATTGAAATGGACTGGTTTTGAAGCTGTTTTATTTTGTTTCCAAATTATTCTATTATATAAACCATTTTTGAATACTTGAACTATTTTAATCTATTTTAAATCTACTTAACCCAATTTAAATTATTTTAAACTAATTTATCTATTTTAAATCCATTTTAAGATTTTAAGTATTTTAAGTATTTTAATTATTTAAAACTACTTTTAAACTACTTAAAACTATTTTCTAAAAATTCAAGCTGGTCAATAAGGTGAAATGTTTATGTTTAAATCTCGAATGTAAATACGAATTGCGTTAAATGAAGTTGCAACCTAAATTGAAATTCGAAATGATTTGGAAATCGAAATGAGATATTGAGGCGAAAAATGTTTTTGAAACGGAACCTTACATTTTGAATAGATATGATGATATTTGAAATGGATTTGATTTTTGAAGCGAATATGATATTTTGATATCAATTATGAATCGATTTGAAATGTAAAAGATCCACCGGTGTAATAATACGTAGTTATTAAAGAGACCGGGATAGGATATGAACATACTCTCTGTCGATACCGAAAACCACTTTAATAACTATTATACGTGGAATGTTTTTCCAGAATGAAGTGGATGGTTTGGTGAACGCGTTGAATGAAGAAAGAGAACGATATTGGATGACCCCTGACATGACTAAAACAGGAGCCGCGCCGGGCCATTGAGGTTCACCATCTCTAGCGGACACACTTCTTCAATACCATATCTGTTACATTTGTGATTCGATTTGGGTGCACCCCTTGATTTGGTAGTGTTGTTTCGCGTTGTTGGGGTAGCTGCTGGCTATGCTCAACATTAGTCCGGATCACACAACTACTAGTATCCTAGTTGGTATCGCCTCATGTACCTTGTCATACTGATTATCCTATTCGCGACCACTACGTTTTGTTTTGTGTTATACCTATGGGGTACCCTCTGATAACCACCAGTTTACGGTGGGGCCTACGGTGCTGTATAGACTTTGGCATTATAAAAATGTGTTAAGGGGGATTATGGTAACGCCTTAACGCTATTTTAATACTTTTACTTTACTGTAGACATATTATAATAGCGTATTGTACTACATAGTAGATAGTTTAACGGATCCTTGAGAGATGGAAAATCCCGTAACATCTCTTGAGTTATTGCACGCACGTTGACACTGGACAGGAGATGTCAAACCCCGTAAACATCCCTGACTTCGTTACCCTCATATTTATTTACGATTGATTTAACTTACATGAGGATATTTTAGTCGTGACTCGAGTGTTTTATCTTTTCATTACGCTCGGGTCAGACCTGAGTTTTTCAGCTTATTGAAGATCTATTCTGGAGGACGAAGACGAAGATTTGGTATAGTATTACTCTTATTATCTTTGCATCATGTTGTCTGCTGCATTATTTTATTTGTTCTGTTGTATATGTATAACTCTGGTAAAGGTTGTATAAATAATGATCTAAGTATTGTAAACAGCTTCATGAACTGTTTATTTGACTATTATATTTTATCGTTCCGCTGCGAGATTCTATGTTGTTTCATTTCCTTTATTTCTCTTTCTTTTCTTTTCTTATTTACCCCAATAACCATCTGCCCTTTTAAATGGTTTGGAACCTAGCATGTGTATTTGATCGTCGGTTTAAACTGTCCAAAAAGGCGGGTTGTTACAGTTGGTATCAGAGCTTTGGTTTAGCGATAACCTTAGCTTTATGGGGTCTGACTCTTTATAAATAGGGTAGTTATACCCTATGATGAGTCGCTGAGTGTATATATATGAGAGAGCGTATTTTTAGTGATATAAAATGTTTTGTATTATGTCGGTTGATTTGTTGAGTGGCTTATGGATTCTGGTCAATACGAGTAATTAACGTCATTGATAGGGATCTCTAAACACTTAAACAGAACAATTCGACATAGTATTGTTTTGAAATTGGGTAAATGAAATAATTTGGCTCTAATTATATTTTATATATAAAGAAAATTTTAGAAATTATTGTGACTTATCTAGCTTACCTGTTGTTAGGAATGATAATATTGGTTATTATCATTAATTGGATATTGTAATTTAATAAATAAGATGAATTACAAAATGAACAGTGATAAAACAACTTGTGGAATATTTTAAGAAAGTAAAATCCTATAAGAATATTTTGTAAAGGTGACTTATAACTAAAACAGATTTAAATTGAAAAATATTGAATTTAAGACCCGAAGGTTTTGACAATGGTTCTCAAAGCTCTGAAGAAATATATAGTAATATTAGTTGGAAAATGTTTATGGAAATATTTTGAAAGGATTTTTTTTTAAAAAAAGAAGGAATGAATTCAGTACTCCTCTCTTCTGTCGCTAGAAAATAATTTCGGTGATGACTGCGCAGCATCATCGACGTTTATTTTCGAGTCTCAAAGTGGGGAAGACTTCAGAGAAGCTTTGCTTTTCTTCGAAATTATTTGGATAAATGGGTTTTGGTTTAAACTCCAAAGGTATGATTTGATATATTAAAGATATAAGTGTATATATTTATTTCAAACGATTTGAAAAGAACCGGGCATTTAAATTTCTAAGTTCTGTTAATTAATAATTTTCAAATAATTTGAATGAAATGTGAATAACCAGAATTTATAAAATAAGAGGATTAAGATATCTAAGCTTATGTTTTGGGAAAACTTTAGAGTTGTAGTGTACCTTTAAAGTTGAAAGGTAAAGAGGATTTAAATAAATCAAATTTGTGAACATTCTAATTATGTAAAATGAAATTCTATAAATTTGTATAATACCAAATTTGCATTCTAATAACATATAACAAGACTTACCAAATGTTAAAAGTTAAAATGATGTTTTGGATATGTAATGAGATATTGTACAACTAAACAGAACCTGAAAGTAATTGAAATATACAAGTAAGGAAAACTCAAAAGGAATTAAAATGTATATAAATGGGAAATTTGGTTGTGATAAAAAAAATATATTTATATATACTTAAATATAGCATGAAATGATGAATGGATAAATGGAACAAGTAAGTGAACTTAAGAAAGAAGACAAATGAATTGTATAATATCTTTTGTAAATTGGTTATAGAAAATAAATATAAATTGCATAGAAAAAAATTTGAATTTATAACTTTGAGAGAACCGTAAACTAAGAAAAGTCATATATAAGAAGTTAGACTTTTATAGAATGACTATAAACTAAAGTGATGATTAATAAAATGTTCCACAAATAAATCTGTTATTAACTGAAACTGAATATGAAGTAAATGTAAACAAAAGAATTTGGTATGGCTAAGAATCAAATTGGAATTGAAAGAGATAAACCAAATTGAATGTAAAATTAATAATTTGGTTATGTTGGGTATGGTTTGGTTGTTATATGATGTTAGTTGATTGTATATAATTCATTAAGTGTTAATGAAATTGAAAGCTATAAATCATTGAAATCAAATTAGAAGTTAAATGAACTTAAATAGAATTTAATTTGATTCAAATTGGAAGTGAACTAATGTAAATATAAATTAGTTAATGTTAACTAATTTAATTAAGAATGAATGTTAGTAAAATCCAACGTTAATGAATCAACTGAGATTAAAAATTGAAAACCAAGCCAATAAATATTAATGAGAAGTGAATTTATATTGATTGGTGATGGATTTGTAGGATGATTGTTGGATGATAATTGATTTGGTGGATGCATTTGTTGTTTTGTTGCATTTACTATGTTGACACATGTAGTTGTTATGTTGCTATATGATGTATATTGATATTAAATTCATATATGCATGTTTCTCATGGTTTGTTGAGTGTTTAGTAGATGCGGATTGCGCTTGCTTCGCATTTGGAGCTCGCTTTCGCGCTATATTAGCCGTACATGCTCGCTAATAATATATAAGGTACATATCTCGGATTACATACCGTACTTTTACACTTTTTCCCTGCGGGATGCCTCATCACTTGATGAGATGTATGTTTGTGATATATGTACTGTCATTTTTTTTCCAGATCGAGCCGCGCAAAGGAGACTCTGCCGAAATTTTTCGTAAATCCGGGTGTTAGAAATTTTTTCAAGTTTTAAAATTTTATAACTTGTTTGATAACTAACTTTTAAAGTTAGAAAGCCATTCGGAGTAACTTAGTGGAAGCGTAGTAATGAATTTATGAATGGAATTTCATTGTTTTATAAGTTGGTAACTTTGAATAAAATATATCTAATGTTGAATTCTATACTTAGTTCCTTTCCCTTCTTTTTCCTTTTCGGGGACGAAAAGTTTTGAGTGGGGGAGAGTGTAACGACCCGTAAATTTTCGATAATTAAAATAGCTAATTTAATAAGATTTCGTGATTTAGTGTTAGAAAAAAATTTGTAATTCATTTGGAATAATAATAACTGGAATGAATTGCAACAATAATTATCCAAGTAATTATTTATAGATTGAATGGAGTTCTAATCTAATTGAATTGACTCAAATGTTATAACTTGGTTGCAAGGGAATATGGAAAAACAAATGTAAATAAGTGAATAAGAAGTGTGAATTATTTATGTAGTAATACAAATTTTAATAGATTGGTTTCGAAGATTTAAATAGTAATAAGTATTGGAAAATAAATGCTACTTAGTGAATGCCTTTGAAATCAATAGTTGGATAGGATAATAAATGTTGAATTCATTGGGTATAATAGAGTAATTGATTGATAAGTAAAATCTATTTAAAATCAAATAATTGAATATTGAACAGGTAAATTGTTTAAAGTAAATATTTAAAACTTATTGAATAATTGAATAACTGTAAAATGGAAATAGTTTTCTAAGATGTGAATTGGTTTTAAAAGTTGAATCTTATAAGTTCAATTTCATATATTTCAAAGGATAATGAATTATTGGATAATTAAAATTGTTTAAATTTAATATTTAGAATTTATTGAATAATTGAATAACGAGTTTAATATGATTAAAAAATGATTTGCAAAATTTAATTTTATCATATTAAAGTTAGAATGATGTTGTAGAACTTTTAAAATCGAATTAAAAGTAAATTTGTGAAAATTGAATATTTTAATATTAAATTGACGAGTTAAAATAGCCATTTTTCAAACAGTCTCGGATTTCGACAAAACCAGTTTCATCGGATCCGTAATGTCATATTATTTCAAGGTTTCAAATTTCGTGTCAATCGAATTTACCGTTTGTCCGGGGCAAGCCAAAACGCATAGAAATTAGTTGAATTGGTTTAATTTAAATTTGATCGTTTATTTCCGTAACTCGCACATATGATCAAATTAGGTTCCGAAACACGTTCCATTGTGTTCGGAATGTAGGGTAAAGCATAGAAATGCCTGCCAGTACGCTTCGTTTGGAGTTCGGAAAATCCGGGATGAATAGTGTTTGAGAAATTTTATATATAAGACCCTATATATTTCACTTTTACAAAATAAAACAACCCCTAGGGTTTCATCTTCAGAGCCGCCACTTCCTGCAGTTAATGGCCGAAAATCAATCTCCTTCCTCCCTCATTTTCTCCAAATCTATGCATCGAATCGAGAAGTTGTCAACTAGAAATATGTAGAGCACTCCAGGATCTTGAAGATCAACGACCCTGATCGTTTCTGGTGCCATAGATCATCGGCAAATCAAGCTCAAAGGCTATGCATTCAATGTGATGACCCGCAAATCCGTACTCCTTGAATATACACTAATCTCCATTGATTAATTCAAGATGAACAGAAATACGAATTCTCAATGTTTAAGAAAAAGAAAAAGAAAAAGAAAAAGACAGAAGATAGAGAGAAAAGAAAATAGAACGAAAAAAAAACAGCAGAACAACATCAGAATCTCACAATCGCAGCGGAACAACATATAATAGATAAATGAATAATCTTTAAACAAAGAACTATATCAGTTATTACATTACATCACATTTCATTACATCATATCATCAGAGTGTACAACAACAACAAATAGCGGAAAAGAAATACTATATACTAATAATACGCCATGCCACCCAGCTTGCCTCCAGCAACTACTGAATATCCAGAATATCCTGATAAACCTTAACTCTTGACTGCCCGTGTGGAAATTGGTGGGCACCCAGAGTTTAGGAAGGAAAACAATAAACTCCGAGTCAGTCATGTGACTGGTGTGAGAACTCAAAACAGTTTATTTATCTTTAAAATCAAAATAGAGGAATATTTTTAAAGTCAATTCGCAATGCTTTTAAAAATAAGACTACCATAAGGCCTCCCGCCCACACACAAACACATGCAAACGCAGAATCGGAGGAGATTTCTCCATATGATAGTCAAAGATGCTTGATACGTATTAAAAAGAACATTTGATATTATTACTAGTGCATAGTGTAGAGAAAATCATTTCGAAAGTAAAGATATAAATCTTAGCCAGCATAGGCATTCCGCACTTATGCCTACTATAGCTACCATGTTCAATAGCAGGTTACCGCCACATTCCATGGCAGGTTATACAACTAAAACCGTACAAGATCGTATTGTTTCTTTGGATTTCCAACGAATGGTCAGGCCAAGGAACTTCCCATTGCCACATGAGAACGCCTCTGGAAGGACGTCCCCGAGAACCAAACCGGATCTCTGCCAACACAAGGCCGGGTTACCCCTAACTGGGTAACAACTGACACGAGTATGCCATCCCCCGGTCCTTTGGGACCTTTAACCGAGCGCTCGTAATCAACATCACACAATCATAAATAAAGTGTTTCAACATGAGTAAGTATCTGGGCTCCATACCATGATACCACCCTTTTCCAGAAGGAAATGCACATACCCTAAAGGGAGCTACCCCTCATAACCTTGCTGCATCTTTCCTGTTTTGATCATTCCGAGGTGTGAGGCTCGACGAAGTCACGTCCACAAAAACATACTTTATACAAACGCCATGCTTTGGGTCAACAAATGATCATAGAAATGATCACAAAGATAAACGATCAAACAAATGATCCTATCACAAATGATCAACACAATGATCATTTCACAGCAACACTCAGCATGTCACATTACCAAATTGGGAATATATCGCTGATAACCTTCAACTACATAACCTCTGAGCTCGTACGTCTCAGAGAAGGGTGTTAAGCTAAGAGAATAAATTCTTCGCCAGCAACAGAAATATATTTGAAAGAAATCGGCTTTATATCTCAATTTGTAATATCAGACATACAATCCATACAAGTCTGTTCCGGGCTCGAACAGAATCGAAGGCACTTACAAAGAAGTCCTTGCAATCCGGATAATCTCTAATCACGTCCGGACTTCCCATCACATAGGGAGTCTCTATACCGTAGCTACTCGGTGCAAAAACAATCGACGAGTTGTCCTTTCGCTTTCAAAAATATCCGGTCTTCAACACCGGTCATCAATGCTATCCATTACGTTGTATCACTATTCGGAATGGGTAATCCGAATAACGAGCGCAATAATTTAAAAATAAGTGTAGCATTCAAATTCAGCAAATCACAACAAATACCTTTCAAAGGTAAATATTGATAGTCGGTTATTGAACTATCAATGGATATGCACAACATCACCAGATTCCAAATAATTTTCCAAATTATTTATTTTCCAAAAATATCTTTACAAGATATAAAATTTCAATATGTCAAAAATAAATCAATATTTATTTTTAAACAAATTATACTTTCTTTTATAAATTCCATAGTGAATTTTCATTCCAAAATATCCATGCATATACGATTTCAATTTATCTTCAAAAAGATAAATTCTCAAAACGTTTCATTTCACATTGGAAAAACATTTCCATACTTATTTATTCATAAGTAATTCGCAATTTTTATTTATTTTCTACACTTGGAAAATAGTCAATATACTTAAATCGAAATTAAGTATATATTTCATTCTTTAAGGAAATCATTCTCTTAAACATATTTATTTGGGCCAAAACGAATGTTGCGTAAAACATCGTTACGACAACCCAAAATCACTAGTATAGGGATTCAAAATTTAAATAGATATATAAATCCCAATACTATACAAAACATTTCCTTTCGGAAATCATTTACTATAACAACAGTGTTATAGTCCACCATTTCCTTCTATTTCTCGAAAACGTCTATTTCAACAATGAATGTTGAAATCTATGGTTTCGAATCTTAACACATTTAAAACATCGTTAGATCGTTTTAAATTCTATTTAAAACATCACATTCAAAACAATTTCTTTAACATATTATTCACTATTCAAAAACGTGAATATACTTGTTAACAAATTTCATCATTTCTATACATTTTATTTTAAAGGATTATTCACTGTTCAAAAACGTGAATATAACTCCGTAAATAAGTTATAAAAATTAACTTATCAAAATAAGTCGTTTGCGGATTTATAAAACAACGTTTATAAATTCCATTTCTATTTATTTTATAACAACTTCCTTTTATAAACCTCCTTTATCAACCAATTCACTTTATAACTCAATTATAAACCAAAGGTTCATATTATAAGTTAAATGCTTATAATTTATTTGTTTGCAAAATCGTTCCTTTGAACTTCATAATTATAATTATAAGATTCAATTATTTATCCAAAAATATCCCTTTAATTACTTTACAAATTTATAAACCTACTGCTTATAAAATTTCATTTATACTTCACCGTTTATAATTCTATAAATTTCATTCATTTATGAAATTCATTCACAATTCATTCTAACACTTATAAAAACTCGTTTTATAATTCAAATATTTTAATTTATAAATTATCAATTTATAAATCCCTTATATAAATCAATTTATATTATTATTTTAAAACATCTTTAAAGTCCTTTATAATTTCACCGTTTTGATTTATAAAATAATCAAATTTTATAAATCCTATATTTCAACTTTTTATAATAAATTAAAAAATCCCGATTAAACTATTTTATAAAATCATTAGCCTCATATTTTCAAAAATCAACCTTTGACTATATTTCGCAAAATCATAATTTTTATAACATTAAAATTATATCGTTTATTTATTTAAAATGAATCGATTCCAAAAATATTTTATAAACGTATACTCTTCAAAAATCACTTTAAAAATCATTTTAAAATTCCAAAATTTGGCCAAATGATGCTACACACCAAATAGTCAATCACGACAACAACGATATTATATATCAATATGATAATCCATCAAATATCAAAATATCTGAAATCAAATAAATACTGTTGAGGAATCCAGTTGGATCCCTCCAACCTGTTTTCCTGCATCCACAAACATTAGCACAATACCAATTCCGTTCCAGTACGGAATTATCGCGGTATATGGGATTTAAAATATTATCCGCTTAATAGACGGCGCAATAGGGTCTCATCCGCTATACAATGTGGGAAATCAACAACTACAATATATACATATGCCAATATATATATTGCTATTATATATATAATATCAATTTCACTGTTTATGAAATATTCGCGGTATATGTTTTTAATAAATAACATCCGCTTACTAACGGCACATAATGTCTATTTTAACAATCAATAGATAACAATCATCATTCAAACATGCATTCAAATATTTTAAATATAACTATTTAAAATTAAAATCGAAACTGATTCGATTGAGTGAGAAGTTCTCACCTTGATTTCAATTTCGTTTTAGCGATTTATTTCGAATAAAATTAAACGCGCGTTTAATTTTACACGAAATTTTCACTAACTCCAAACGACTCCAATCCAATTCCATCGCGTAGTGCTCGTCCATACGATTCTAACGCAACTGGTTTCGCGTGTTTTCGACCTCGTATGAAAAAGATATGCATTTATGAAGTTACACGAATTTTTATACAATAATTTACAACAATTTTCTTTATAATTTTTAAACCTAGCTAATATTGGCCGTAGATCTCCTGCATCTTCATCAAGACCGCACGTCCCCCATCCATCTTCTCTTCCCAAACGCACGTCTACAGGCTACAACACGCGAGAAACCCATATGCCGTGATTTAGGGTTTCATGCCGCACCACCAACGTTGATCAAAACGTCATCATACCACCACCAACACGAAGGTCTCACCTTACTCCTTCACCGCCTCCAACCCCATAGCACTCGGCTGCCCATATCCATCGAAATTCGTGCCCAAAGCCGGCCACTTTAAACCCAATTTCACGACAATCCAAATATCCATTTCCCATCATAGCTGTATAGATACGAAGCTCTCCTCGAGCTCTTGAACTTTGATGTTGAAGATTTCGTGAAATATTGCATGGATTGGAAGTAATTGAGGGATGAAAGCAAACAATTTTCGGCCTTTGGTTCATAGCCAGCGGCTAGGGTTTTAACCCGAATAATTTTTTTTTTATTTGTGAAAGGTTAAGGGTCTATTTATAGAAAATAAAACGAAACACTATTCATTCCGGAATTTTCAAACTCCGATTTACGCGTGGTGACCGACATTCCTAGGGTTTATCCCGCGTTCCGGACACAATGGAACAGCTTTCGGAAGCTAATTCGGTCATCTGTGCGAGTTATGGCAATAAACGTTCAATTTAAATTAAACCGATTTAAACGATTTTCTAGGCGTTTTAGCTTGCACCGGACAAACGGTAAATCCGATTGACATGAAATTTGAAACCTTACAATAATATCACATTACGGATCCGATGTAACTAGTTTCGTCGAAATCCAAGACAGTTTGAAAAATGACTATTTTAACTCGCTAAATTAATATTAAAAACAATTTCGATGCGTTTCGAGCTACCACGGTCAAACGATAACTCCGATTGCTACGAAAATTGAAATCCGATAATAACAAACTATTACGGATCCAATGAAACTAGTTTCGTCCAATTCTGAGACTGTTCGAAAATTGGCTATTTTCACTAGTCGATTTAAATATTAAAATATTCAATTTTCCCAAATTAACTTTTAATTCGATTTTAAAAGTTCTATAATATCATTCTAACTTCAATATGATAAAATAAAATTTTACAAATCATTTTCAATCATATTTAACTAAATTTCAATTATTTCTGTATTTTCACTATTAAATTATCGATTTAATTATTCAATTAAATCCAATTATTCGAATAAAATTTATTTGACTTATAAATTTCACTTATTAATATTTAAAATTAATTAAATATTCAAATTTTAATTAATTAAAATTCTGAGTCGTTACATACTTCCCCCCTTATAAGAATTTCGTGCTCGAAATTACCAAGAAAAGTTACAGAATCTATTAACTTTCCCAAAACAAATTTAAACTTCTTACCATACTTTACTAAGTTTTCAAATCTATACTTAGTTATCTTTTCAAAAGCAATTACTATTGTTTAACTTTCAATTCCAAATCAAAGTTAAAGTTTTCAAAATTTTCCAATTTTTTCTTAAATTTTTTTCTAACGCCTTAAATTTTCGGAAAAATTCGCCATAGTCTCCTTTGCGCGGCTCGATCCGAAAAAAAATGACAGTATATATATATCACAAATATACATCTCATCAAGTAATGAGGCATCCCGTAGGGAAAAGTGTAAAAGTACAATATTTAATCCGAGATATGTACCTTATATTTTATTAGCGAGCATATACGGCTAATATAGCGCGAAAGCGAGCTCCAAATGCGAAGAAAACGCGATCCGCACCTACTAAACACTCAACAAACAGATGAGAATCATGCGTAAATGAAAATAATCTCAATATACATCATATAGCAACATAATAACTATACATGCCTATATAGCAAATGAAACAAAAGCAATATGTTCAACCATCAACCAACTAGCATTCAATTCAACTAACATCCATAACCAATAAATATTCATTTATATTCTCATTAATATTCAATGAATTGGGTTTTAAATTTTTTTAATCACATTTGATTCATTAACAGTGGAAGTTCTTACTAACATTCATTTTCAATTAGTTTATATTCACTAATTCATATTCAAGTTGGTTTACTTCCAAATCAAATTCACTTCTATTTAAGATTCACTTAACTTCCAATTGGATTTCAATTACTTTAGCTTTCAATTTCATTAACACTTAATGAATTACATATAATCAACTAACAATCAAATAACAACCAATGTATATTAATTACAACCAATTTCCTTTGCTTATATTCATTCTATTTGGTTTAACATCATCACTTTCAATCGGTTCAATTAAATTGATTTTCATTCAACTATTCAACTTCCAATAACATTAGATTTTTATGAATTAACACTTATATCCTTTATTTCATATCAATTATTCACATTTAATTGATTAACATTCAATTCATTAATTCAATTCAATTACAAACGTTGAATTTCATTCACATAACTTAAGTTCATATCCATTACTTAACTTTATTAATTTACTTCGAAACCAATATCAATTTCATTCTACATCTCTTAAGTTATACTTCCATTTTACAAACATCACTTGGTTTTACATAACTTAAATTCCTACTTATAAATCAATTCAGATTCCAATTCTAAAGTAATATTTTTATTCAACCTTAAATTCATTTTTATTCACAACTCATATTCATATAGTTTCACTTCTCATATATATAAGTTTATTTAACAATTGTAAATCACTTTAATTATAATTCAATTCTTATAATTCTTTTGCTTATACAATTATTCTTTTATTTAGATTATTCAAACAACTAAACAATCAACTTATATACACTTTAATAATTCTGAAAATTATTCCTTTATATATAAAATATACTCAAGGCAAAATTATTTCATTTACCCAATTTAAACAATATCGTGTCGGTTTATCTTGTTTAAGAGTTTAGAAACCCCTATCTACGATAGTTAGCTAGACTACATCGACCGGAATCTATAAACAATCAACCGATAAGTCAACACAATACAAAAAAATTTATATTCACTAACAAATACGCTCTCATAGCTATTATTACACTCAAACTCATTCTAGAGTACTACTGACTCTATCCCTAATGAGTAATACCCAACAGAACCATGGTTGTCGCTTAACCATATGCTCCGATACCACCTGTGATGACCCGCAAATCCGTACTCCTTGAATATACACTAATCTCCATTGATTAATTCAAGATGAACAGAAATACGAATTCTCAATGTTTAAGAAAAAGAAAAAGAAAAAGACAGAAGATAGAGAGAAAAGAAAATAGAACGAAAAAAAAACAGCAGAACAACATCAGAATCTCACAATCGCAGCGGAACAACATATAATAGATAAATGAATAATCTTTAAACAAAGAACTATATCAGTTATTACATTACATCACATTTCATTACATCATATCATCAGAGTGCACAACAACAACAAACAGCGGAAAAGAAATACTATATACTAATAATACGCCATGCCATCCAGCTTGCCTCCAGCAACTCCTGAATATCCAGAATATCCTGATAAACCTTAACTCTTGACTGTCCGTGTGGAAATTGGTGGGCACCCAGAGTTTAGGAAGGAAAACAATAAACTCCGAGTCATTCATGTGACTGGTGTGAGAACTCAAAACAGTTTATTTATCTTTAAAATCAAAATAGAGGAATATTTTTAAAATCAATTCGCAATGCTTTTAAAAATGAGACTACCATAAGGCCTCCCGCACACACACACATGCAAACGCAGAATCGGAGGAGATTTCTCCTTATGATAGTCAAAGATGCTTGGTACGTATTAAAAAGAACATTTGATATTATTACTAGTGCATAGTGTAGAGAAAATCATTTCGAAAGTAAAGATATAAATCTTAGCCAGCATAGGCACTCCACACTTATGCCTACTATAGCTACCATGTTCAATAGCAGGTTACCGCCACATTCCATGGCAGGTTATACAACTAAAACCGTACAAGGTCATATTGTTTCTTTGGATTTCCAACGAATGGTCAGGCCAAGGAATTTCCCATTGCCACATGAGAACGCCTTTGGAAGGACGTCCCCGAGAACCAAACCGGATCTCTGCCAACATAAGGCCGGGTTACCCCTAACTGGGTAACAACTGACACGAGTATGCCATCCCCCGGTCCTTTGGGACCTTTAACCGAGCGCTCGTAATCAACATCACACAATCATAAATAAAGTGTTTCAACATGAGTAAGTATCTGGGCTCCATACCATGATACCACCCTTTTCCAGAAGGAAATGCACATACCCTAAAGGGAGCTACCCCTCATAACCTTGCTGCATCTTTCCTGTTTTGACCATTCCGGGGTGTGAGGCTCGACGAAGTCACGTCCACAAAAACATACTTTATACAAAAGCCATGCTTTGGGTCAACAAATGATCATAGAAATGATCACAAAGATAAACGATCAAACAAATGATCCGATCACAAATGATCAACACAATGATCATTTCACAACAACACTCAGCATGTCACATTACCAAATTGGGAATATATCGCTGATAACCTTCAACTACATAACCTCTGAGCTCGTACGTCTCAGAGAAGGGTGTTAAGCTAAGAGAATAAATTCTCCGCCACCAACAGAAATATATTTGAAAGAAATCGGCTTTATATCTCAATTTGTAATGTCAGACATACAATCCATACAAGTCTGTTCCGGGCTCGAACAGAACCGAAGTCACTTACAAAGAAGTCCTTGCAATCCGGATAATCTCTAATCACGTCCGAACTTCCCATCACATAGGGAGTCTCTATACCGTAGCTACTCGGTGCAAAGACAATCGACGAGTTGTCCTTTCGCTTTCAAAAATATCCGGTCTTCAACACCGGTCATCAATGCTATCCATTACGTCGTATCACTATTCGGAATGGGTAATCCGAATAACGAGCTCAATAATTTAAAAATAAGTGTAGCATTCAAATTCAGCAAATCACAGCAAATACCTTTCAAAGGTAAATATTGATAGTCGGTTATTGAACTATCAATGGATATGCACAACATCACCAGATTCCAAATAATTTTCCAAATTATTTATTTTTCAAAAATATCTTTACAAGATATAAAATTTCAATATGTCAAAAATAAATCAATATTTATTTTTAAACAAATTATACTTTCTTTTATAAATTCCATAGTGAATTTTCATTCCAAAATATCCATGCATATACGATTTCAATTATTCATTTCAATTTATCTTCAAAAAGATAAATTCTCAAAACGTTTCATTTCACATTGGAAAAACATTTCCATACTTATTTATTCATAAGTAATTCACAATTTTTATTTATTTTCTACACTTGGAAAATATTCAATATACTTAAATTGAAATTAAGTATATATTTCATTCTTTAAGGAAATCATTCTCTTAAACATATTTATTTGGGCCAAAACGAATGTTGCGTAAAACATCGTTACGACAACCCAAAATCACTAGTATAGGGATTCGAAATTTAAATAGATATATAAATCCCTATACTATACAAAACATTTCCCTTCGGAAATCATTTACTATAACAACAGTGTTATAGTCCACCATTTCCTTCTATTTCTCGAAAACGTCTATTTCAACAATGAATGTTGAAATCTATGGTTTCGAATCTTAACACATTTAAAACATCGTTAGATCATTTTAAATTCTATATAAAACATCACATTCAAAACAATTTCTTTAACATATTATTCACTATTCAAAAACGTGAATATACTTGTTAACAAATTTCATCATTTCTATACATTTTATTTTAAAGGATTATTCACTGTTCAAAAACGTGAATATAACTCCGTAAATAAGTTATAAAAATTAACTTATCAAAATAAGTCGTTTGCGGATTTATAAAACAACGTTTATAAATTCCATTTCTATTTATTTTATAACAACTTCCTTTTATAAACCTCCTTTATTAACTTATTCACTTTATAACTCAATTATAAACCAAAGGTTCATATTATAAGTTAAATGCTTAGAATTTATTTGTTTGCAAAATCGTTCCTTTGAACTTCATAATTATAAATCTTATAACTTATAAGATTCAATTATTTATCCAAAAATATCCCTTTAATTACTTTACAAAATTTATAAACCTACTGCTTATAAAATTCCATTTATACTTCACCGTTTATAATTCTATAAATTTCATTCATTTATGAAATTCATTCACAATTCATTCTAACACTTATAAAAACTCGTTTTATAATTCAAATATTTTAATTTATAAATTATCAATTTATAAATCCCTTATATAAATCAATTTATATTATTATTTTAAAATATCTTTAAAGTCCATTATAATTTCACCGTTTTGATTTATAAAATAATCAAATTTTATAAATCCTATATTTCAACTTTTTATAATAAATTAAAAAATTCTGATTAAACTATTTTATAAAATCATTAGCCTCATATTTTCAAAAATCAACCTTTAACTATATTTCTCAAAATCATAATTTTTATAACATTAAAACTATATCGTTTATTTATTTAAAATGAATCGATTCCAAAAATATTTTATAAACGTATACTCTTCAAAAATCACTTTAAAAATCATTTTAAAATTCCAAAATTTGGCCCAATGATGCTACACACCAAATAGTCAATCACGACAACAACGATATCATATATCAATATGATAATCCATCAAATATCGAAATATCTGAAATCAAATAAATACTGTTGAGGAATCCAGTTGGATCTCTCCAACCTGTTTTCCTGCATCCACAAACATTAACACAATACCAATTCCGTTCCAGTACGGAATTATCGCGGTATATGGGACTTAAAATATTATCCGCTTAATAGACGGCGCAATAGGGTCTCATCCGCTATACAATGCGGGAAATCAACAACTGCAATATATACATATGCCAATATATATATTGCTATTATATATATAATACCAATTTCACTGTTTATGAAATATTCGCGGTATATGTTTTTAATAAATAACATCCGCTTACTAACGGCGCATAATGTCTATTTCAACAATCAATAGATAACAATCATCATTCAAACATGCATTCAAATATTTTAAATATAACTATTTAAAATTAAAATCGAAACTGATTCGATTGAGTGAGAAGTTCTCACCTTGATTTCAATTTCGTTTTAGCGATTTATTTCGAATAAAATTAAACGCGTGTTTAATTTTACACGAAATTTTCACTAACTCCAAACCACTCCAATCCAATTCCATCGCGTAGTGCTCATCCATACGATTCCAACGCAACTGGTTTCGCGTGTTTTCGACCTCGTATGAAAAAGATATGCATTTATGAAGTTACACGAATTTTTATATAATAATTTACAACAATTTTCTTTATAATTTTTAAACCTAGCTAATATTGGCCGTAGATCTCCTGCATCTTCATCAAGACCTCACGTCCCCCATCCATCTTCTCTTCCCAAACGCACGTCTACAGGCTACAACACGCGAGAAACCCATATGCCGTGATTTAGGGTTTCATGCCGCACCACCAATGTTGATCAAAACGTCATCATACCACCACCAACACGAAGGTCTCACCTTGCTCCTTCACCGCCTCCAACCCCATAGCACTCGGCTGCCCATATCCATCGAAATTCGTGCCTAAAGCCGGCCACTTTAAACCCAATTTCACGACAATCCAAATATCCATTTTTCATCATAGCCGTATAGATACGAAGCTCTCCTCGAGCTCTTGAACTTTCATGTTGAAGATTTCGTGAAATATTACATGGATTGAAAGTAATTGAGGGATGAAAGCAAACAATTTTCGGCCTTTGGTTCATAGCCAGCGGCTAGGGTTTTAACCCTAATAAATTTGTTTTATTTGTGAAAGGTTAAGGGTCTATTTATAGAAAATAAAACGAAACACTATTCATTCCGGAATTTTCAAACTCCGATTTACGTGTGGTGACCGACGTTCCTAGGGTTTATCCCGTGTTCCGGACACAATGGAATAGCTTTCGGAAGCTAATTCGGTCATCTGTGCGAGTTATGGCAATAAACGTTCAATTTAAATTAAACCGATTTAAACGATTTTCTAGGTGTTTTAGCTTGCACCGGACAAACGGTAAATCCGATTGACATGAAATTTGAAACCTTACAATAATATCACATTACGGATCCGATGTAACTGGTTTCGTCGAAATC
Organism: Allium cepa; assembly: GCA_030765085.1. Lineage (NCBI taxonomy): Eukaryota > Viridiplantae > Streptophyta > Magnoliopsida > Asparagales > Amaryllidaceae > Allium > Allium cepa. Next base: position 245,206,089 of record CM060944.1, read on the forward strand.
CAAGACCGTTTGAAAAATGACTATTTTAACTCGCTAAATTAATATTAAAAACAATTTCGATGCGTTTCGAGCTACCACGGTCAAACGATAACTCCGATTGCTACGAAAATTGAAATCCGATAATAACAAACTATTACGGATCCAATGAAACTAGTTTCGTCCAATTCTAAGACTGTTCGAAAATTGGCTATTTTCACTAGTCGATTTAAATATTAAAATATTCAATTTTCCCAAATTAACTTTTAATACGATTTTAAAAGTTCTATAATATCATTCTAACTTCAATATGATAAAATAAAATTTTACAAATCATTTTCAATCATATTTAACTAAATTTCAATTATTTCTGTATTTTCACTATTAAATTATCGATTTAATTATTCAATTAAATCCAATTATTCGAATAAAATTTATTTGACTTATAAATTTCACTTATTAATATTTAAAATTAATTAAATATTCAAATTTTAATTAATTAAAATTCTGGGTCGTTACATTCAAGCATGTCGTTCGAGGCCAATTCGCAACCGAGTGGGGCTGCAAATTTGGGCGTTGGTGGTGTTGTGTGTGAGCTTCGTTGTGGGAGTGCCTGATCGATGTAGAAGTGAAGGGAGGAGGCTCGAAAATTAACCCTAATACAGCGGCACTATGGGTTCTTGCATGCGACATCTCCTGGAAGTAACGTGGGAGAAGAACATGAAGTGCGGCCAGATTTGCATCTCATCAAAACGAGCAGCCCAGATCTATTAGGGTTAGAAACTGAAAAGTTAGTTGTAAATTAAATTTATTTAAATTTGTATAAACTTTAAAAAACTGTATCTCTTTCATACGAGGTCCGTTTTGGACGAAACGAATTGCGACGGGTTCGTTTTGTCGAGCACTACGCTATGGAGCTGGATTGGAATCGTTTGGAGTTAGTGGAAATTTCAGGTAAAATTAAACGTTCGTTTAATTTTATTCGAAATAAAACGCTGGAACAACAGGATATCAAGGTGAGTGTATTATAACGCTCACAACGTGCTGAATATCTTTATGCTAGTTAAATTTAATATTATGAAGTGATATGAATTTTATTTGTCGTTGTTTGATAAAATTTAATTGTCATATAGATTGTCATTTGAATTAACCGTTAAAAATTTAATTGACAGTTAAATTGAAATTAAAATTGAATTGCGATTAAATTACCTGACATTGATAACTATGAAATTGTCATGAATTGTATTGACTATTGGATGATGTATTTCGATGGATGCTATTGCTTGATATTTAAATGTTTGGATGTTTATTTGCTTATATATATCCTGTTATGCATACATACGAAACTGTGATTTGATTTAAGTGATATATATTCATCCCTGACATTTAATTGAAATAAATAATTACTTTGCCATAGGATAGAAAATTATATACGGACACCGGATTGGTTAAATTAATAATTTTTGAAATCGTCGATTTGAAATTTATTTAAATGTTTTGATTTGAAGGTTGTAAATAGAAATCAATTCATAGAAATTGAATTTATCGAAAAATTGAGTTTGGAATGTTGAAATAAATTTTGGTTAAAGGAAATTGTTAAATAATTTAAGTTGGGACTATGAGATTAAAAATTGGGATATGATTGAATTTCAAAAATTTATTTGTTTTAAAGATTGAACATTATTTCGAGCTTTGAGTATTACTACGTAAAAGCGATATAAAAATGATATTTTGAAATTGAGCTTGAAATTGAATCATACTTGAAATTTGGATTTAAATTTGAATATTGAAGGACAATTTTGTTAAGTGTTGTAAATTGATATTTTGAAAATCAAGCTCCAAATCGATATAAATTGAAATTAAATTAATTGAAGGTGAATGTAGAATTGAATTAATTTGAAGTCAAAGTCGACATTGATTTGAATTGAAATCGAAATTGAATCGGTAGAATGGAAATTGAAATTGATTTGAATTGGGAAGTTATAATTGAAATGGACTGGTTTTGAAGCTATTTTATTTTTTTTTCCAAATTACTCTGTTATATAAACCATTTTTGAATACTTGAACTATTTTAATCTATTTTAAATCTACTTAACCCAATTTAAATTATTTTAAACTAATTTATCTATTTTAATCCATTTTAAGATTTTAAGTATTTTAACTATTTTAATTATTTAAAACTACTTTTAAACTATTTAAAACTATTTTCTGAAAATTCAAGCTGGTCAATAAGGTGAAATGTTTATGTTTAAATCTCGAATGTAAATACGAATTGGGCAAAATGAAGTTGCAACCTAAATTGAAATTCGAAATGATTTGGAAATCGATATGAGATATTGAGGCGAAATTTTTTTTGAAACGGAACCTTACATTTTGAATAGATATGATGATATTTGAAATGGATTTGATTTTTGAAGCGAATATGATATTTTGATATCAATTATGAATCGATTTGAAATGTAAAAGAGCCACCGGTGTAATAATACGTATTTATTAAAGAGACCGGGATCGGATATGGACATACTCTCTATCGATACCGAAAACCACTTTAATAACTATTATACGTGGAGTTTTGATCCAGAATGAAGTGGATGGTTTGGTGAACGCGTTGACTGAAGAAAGAGAACGATATTGGATGACCCCTGACATGACTAAAACAGGAGCCGCGCCGGGCCATTGAGGTTCGCCATCTCTAGCGGACACACTTCTTCGATACCATATCTATTACATTTGTGATTCGATTTGGGTGCACCCCTTGATTTGGGAGTGTTGTTTTGCGGTGTTGGGGTAGCTGCTGGCTATGCTCAACATCAGTCCGGATCACGCAACTACTAGTATCCTAGTTGGTATCGCCTCATGCACCTTGTCATACTGATTATCCTATTCGCGACCACTACGTTTTGTTTTGTGTTATACCTATGGGGTACCCTCTGATAACCACCAGTTTACGGTGGGGCTTACGGTGCTGTATAGACTATGGCATTATAAAAATGTGTTAAGGGGGATTATGGTAACGCCTTAACGCTATTTTAATACTTTTACTTTACTGAAGACATATTATAATAGCGTATTGTACTACATAGTAGATAGTTTAACGGATCCTTGAGTGATGGAAAATCCCGTAACATCTCTTGAGTTATTGCACGCACGTTGACACTAGATAGGACCTGTCAAACCCCGTAAACATCCCTGATGCCGTTACACTCATATTTATTTACGATTGATTTAACTTACATGAGGATATTTTAGTCCTGACTCGAGTGTTTTGTCTTTTCATTACGCTCGGGTCAGACCTGAGCTTTCCAGCTTATTGAAGATCTATTCTGGAGGACGAAGACGAAGATTTGGTATACTATTACTCTTATTATCTTTGCATCATGTTGTCTGCTGCATTATTTTATTTGTTCTGCTGTATATGTATAACTCTGATAAAGGTTGTATAAATAATGATCAAAGTATTGTAAACAACTTCATGAACTGTTTATTTGACTATTATATTTTATCGTTCCGCTGCGAGATTCTGTGTTGTTTCATTTCCTTTATTTCTCTTTCTTTTCTTTTCTTATTTACCCCAATAACCATCTGCCTTTTTGAATGGTTTGGAACCGGCATGTGTATTTGATCGTCCGTTTAAACTGTCTAAAAAGGCGGGTCGTTACAATAAGACCACAGCATTTTGGGAAATGCTATTAATAAAATTCCAGATTTTATTATGACTTCAGAAACATTAACACTCCAAATTTGTGTTATTTTAAACTTATAAATCATATTTCTAGACTTCAAAATTTCACATTTAAATAATTTCAACATATGATTTATCACAACAAAATTTTATAATTAAATATCCAATTTAAAACTCAATTCATTTGTCAGGTCAAAATTTCACTATGTCTCAACTTATAAATTTAATAAAACTTAACATTTTACTTCAAATATCATTTCAAAACTTTAAATTTAATTTCCATTATTTACTTATATTTTAAAAGTATAATTTAAAGTCAAAAATCACATTTACTTCAAATTTACATACTTTAATTCAACTCAAATACTTAACTCTCTTAAAATACAAGAAAAATATTTAAATCAAAATTTCATACTTTAAAATACATATTTATAAAAAAAATCATTTAAAGTATACCGCAGGGTATGTATATAATTTTCTATCCTATGTCAAGTGATACAGATATGTATCATTCCAATCCGCAATTTAAAAAGAAAACTCGGGTTCTATCATTTCAAACCCGCAATGCCAAGTCGAATAAAAATACAATAAAAATCACCTGAGCCTATCATTTTAGCTCATAATGATTTTCCCCTATTCTAATTTCCGTTCGAATATGTATTATTTCAAACCATAGTGATTCTATTCTAACAGGGAACTTGCAGTGAATATATGCATAAACAATATAAGCAAATATACTAACATGCCAATGTCACGATATACTGTCATTTATCATATGCCAAGTGATAATTAACAAAGTTAACATGGTAATAACATGGAATAACATATCATATAATCATCATTAACTTGCATAACATTTTAATTACTAATCACTTGTCATCTATTTACCATTTCATAAGTAATAATGTCAGAGTGAGAAGGACTCACCTTTTTCCAAATCTAGAGACCAAAACAACACACAAGAACGATTCCAAAGGCACAACAAGCACGATTAGATTTGAATGGATAAAGAGCCTTGATATTGATCTTGTATACACAATTAAAACAAAGTAATATAAATATATATATTCAACACAAACTTTATTGGAACCAAAATGGAAACTAGAATAAACAAAGAGACAAATGACTTAACCATGCTTTAACACAAAAGTGCTTGATCTTGATGGAACATAGGCTCGGCCATGCTCATTATTTTTGCTCGACCATGGTTCTAATTTGAGGAACAAGGCTTGGGTATGGGTCAATATAAGCACAGCTAGCAAGAAGGTGGAAGTTTTGGAGTTACAACATGGAATACAAAGGGTCATAGGCCATGAAGTAGAGTTTGGTGCAACATAGGCTTGGCCTATGGTTCTATAGGCTCGGCCTGGTGCATCTTCAGGTCAGGTCAGAGGTGATGGTAATGGCTAAAGGTCATGGAAGCAAGTGGTGGTGGTGTTAGAGGTGGTGGCCAAGGCTAAACATGAAGTAGTGGTGAATATAGGTCTTTGGTGATGGTTAACATGTTTTTTTGGAGGTGGGGTTTGGCCTAGAGGCTCACGGCTTGGCTAGGGGAGGAGGAGTGGTGATATAGGCTGTGGATGATGAGGAGGAGATGATGGTGGTGGTCAGTGGAGGAGATGGTGGGTTGTGGCCGAACAAAGCATGAAGAGATCAAGGAAAAATCAAACAAAATGAAGAAGAAAAGATAGGAAATGGAAGCCATTAACTAACAATATTTTTCTCAAAATGAAATGGCCGTGAGAATTGAAAAGGAGGAAGTATTTTCATGTGAAAACACATAGAAATGCACGGCTAAAGGTGAGGGAAACTGGAAGGTCACCAGGAAAAGGAAGAGTCAAGCAATGAAGAGGCATAAGGAAAAGGAAAAGACACAAGATTAAAAGCTTTTGTCTCTTCGAATTTTCAATTCTATTAATTCAATATAAATAAACAAAAATTAAGTAAATAAAATAAAATGTGAAAAAAAAGTAAAGTAGAAATGAAAATAAATAAATAGTTTAGGAAAAATAGAAAATAAATAAAGGAAATACTTTATTTAATTGAAACTAGAATTCAAAAAATTTTAAACAAAATACAACTAACCTTGGAAAATTTCAACTACACTTTTAAAATGTTTTAAAAATAAAATTATATACATAGCATGTCATGTTACACATATAAACATAAATTAGAACATGATATGACCAAAAATAATATGACCAAAAATAATATTTATTTATATAAAATTTATTTTACATAAATTAGAACATGATATGACAAAAACTTTTGTTAAATAAAACAATTTACATACAATGGTTTAAAAAGCATAACTTTCACAATATTAATCGGATTTCAATGAAAATAAAAGCAACATACTTAAAATTTTATTTACTTTCATAATAAAAGATAAAATTCAAGAATTCAAATTTTAAAATTTTAAATTTAAAAGTCAAAGTTTGACCATATTGACCAAAATTCACATTTCTGTAAAATATTCTATTTATTCATGTTTGGAATTTTAATTCACATACAAATCAAAATTTATATTTAAAATAACAAAATTTATCCATTTTAATAAATAAAATAATGTTTTTAAATCAGGAATTTCAATTTAAAATAATTACAAAATACAGGGTTGTTACATTGATCTTAGGGACAGTCTCGTGAACCACATCGTTGCTATGCCAGAAAGATTGATGGGAAACATGTACATTTTATAGCATCATCTGCTCCTGTGGCATCCATCAGCCATCATATGTCATGATATGCTACTTGGAGTTGGTTTGTCCCTCATAGGCAAGCAACGATGGTATGCTAAATCTTCTCAGATATTCAGCGTGTAAAATATTATCTGTGAATGGTGTATGGCTTCTTGAGATCCCCCAATCATCATTGGCAAAGCCTTGGCTCTCCCTTACTAGCTGCTTGATCATAATTGTTAAGTTCGACGTTTGGATAGTTAGAGCCCGGCGGTGGTCATGCTCCGCCTCACGTGAATGGTCCGGTCAATGTCTGTAGGCCATTCCGTGCCCTCTTGCCTCAACATCCTCTTGATGTGCATTCACATCATTATCATTCCGTAGAGGTAACCGATCTGCATTAACTTGAGCTCCAACATCCAAATCAACTGTAATGGCTCTAGTTCGAGTTGCATTAGAAAACGGTAAGGCTCCTCCCATGGAGGAGGGATTGACCTTGATCCCTATAGAGGAATCGAGTCTAATCGGTCTTGGTAGCCCAAGATTAGTTGCGTGTTGATGTCCTGATACTTCTGCATGATATCCATCGGTTCTGTGACATCGGTGCCTGTGATGGTCATCTGATGAAGTTGATCTCTCCGGTACAGAATAGGGAGTTGGCTCCCTCCTATTTTCCCCACATTGTTGATCCATGAGTTGATTCATTAGATCGATATTGGCTTGAATCTGTTGGTTCAACTGTCGGAGGCTATCCATGAGCTCTCTCATCAGGTTCTGAAAATCGGCTCTTGTGATGGAATTTGTTGGATTCTGGACATCAACTGGATTAGTAGCATTACCACTTACAGGTAATTTCTCTGGCCTCCTTGCTGGATGTTGACATTCTCATTTCCTTCTGCGTTTTGAGAGGTAGATATGGTGTTCCTAACCATTATGGATAATTTTCCTTAGACTTTTGCAAATCTGAATAGAACGGATAAATTATTTGAAGATAATTCTAGATCTCTTCCTTGAATTTATGCAATCTAATAGTAACAAAGAGATCAAAATAGAGCTGAGAATCTTGGATCTCGGTGAAAGCACTAAAATGTTTGCACTAAATATTAGCACAAACTCCCAATAGAGATTTTGTAGAGGAATAAATAATGAATAACATATGTAAGCAAAGAGAATATAACAGTAAATTAATAAGAAATGAGCAAGCAACAAAGACATAGCAATTTATAGTGGCTCGGCGTTGTTCGCCTACGTCCACTTTGAAAATATATCCTTTTTAGTAACTTTTTAAACAGAGTACAAGAGGGATTAGAGAAAATCCTTAGTCACAAAAGAGTACATAGCAACAAGCAGCGTAAAGATCCTGAAAATGAATAATAAAGTCTGTATTATAGGGGAAGAAGGTGAAATATCTTCTTGAAATTTCGACAGCGGAGTTCTCTAGTTCAAGGAGAAGTCACAGTATTAATCGTGGGTCCCACGTCACTTGTAATAACGATCGACGCCAATCATTTTATGACCTCATTTTGGCATGCGATCGATATGGTGGGCTCCAATCTTTATTATATCGATGTTTCCAAAGTTTCATGCATAATCGACTTGTAGATTTTGAGATATCGATCATTTTCCACAGAGTTGATCTTTGAAATTGATACGGTGCTGTCCATAATTGATGAATATGGATCGTACCCGATCCATTTTTAGGGAGTTGTGTATTTTAATATTTTGAGTGTTCTATTGAGTTCATCTTCCGGTTTTGCTTCACCATTTCTTCGTATAATCATCTGCGCCTGATCTTTGGGGTTCATGATCGTTAATCTGACATGTCGATCGTGATGACAGTCGAGTCTAACTTGTCCAGTCAGTTTGGATATAGCGGGGCAAAAAGACCGGATAACACTTATTGATAATCAAGTCAAATTAATATTAAAAAACTTATCTTATGTTATTTTAATAAAACAATTAAAAATGATTCTTTTGTATTCAAAAATTAAAATTTTCCTTTCATCCATTGGCTAAATTAATATTTAGTTTCATAATTTAACTTAATATTTTAATCATAACTTAAATACAAGGTATTATTGTTAAACAAATAATATCTTCCTATATGGCAATACTTTTACACTGGAATAAACACAAGTATAAATGTAAATATAGATTCAATATATATATATATATATACACATCACTTCAAATTCATCTTCAGCTTCAATAGTCTTCATAACAATTAAATATTTTTTAAAGAAGTTTATAAAATTAAATTTATATATATACATGCGAATGTAATGTTTTTGCATATGCAAACGTAAATTGAAAACAGCATTAAAATAACAAAATATTAAGGTAGTATTTTCAAAATAATACAAAAATAATATATGTATAAATATTTGTTTGTATTATTTCCAAATATGGTTTGAATTTAATATGTATATCAGTCTAACATACAGTTCACATTCTGGTTATTTCCAATAAGGTAAAAAATCAAAAAAAAGTTAATTTTGACACGTAAATAGATCCATCATGTAATTCACATATAATTATCTTTTAATTAGTTTCAAACAAAAAAATAAGTTTATAATTATTTTACTGTGGATGAAATATATATATATATATATATATATATATATATATATGACACGAATATATTGGTGATATATGAAAGTATAACTAAAGATATCGCATTTCTTCAAAGATTTGGCTAAGAGTCAGACCCGTTGAAATATCAACTACTCCTCTCCAATAACACTTTCTTGAATTTTTGAATTTTTCTAAAGATTTTAATTTAACAAGATATTTTAACTTTGGAATGATAAAAAAGAGGAGAGAATTGAGGTAAGGATTTTGTTAAGTGGATAAACAATTGTTAAATGAGTTGTATTTATTGCCTCCAAACTTATTTCTTCGCTTGTAAGTAAAGGAATAAATACCTCACGTTTATAAACCATCCCTATCTTATACCTAGGGTCAACTGTATTTTTATCATGTAATAAAAGGAAAATTTTCCATTTAAATCAAACAACATTATTTATTTAAATTGCTTTTTTCCCTATTTTTCTTAATTAAACAAACATACAACCATTGCATATTTAGAAATTAAAATAGAGGGATTACTAAAAAGGACAAACTTCAACAATTTTTTTTGATTTAGACCACAAGTTTCAAATTTTAGTCTCCAGGATACATACTTCTATCTCATCCAGATTACTCCCTCAAATCGATGTCATAACGCACAAATTGATTCTACTTCACCATCATTTATGGCACCACGGCTCGCCACACTGCTATTCCCACTGCATTGTTGTCCCTTCTTTCTTCGTTGCCTCCATCATCATAGAATCCTCCACCCATAAACCCTAGGTTACAAAATCCCTAGCCACCGCTAAATACTTTTAGATCGCACCAATTAAAGTATAACCTTGGTTGAACCCTAACTTAAAATAATCAACAAATATTAAAAAAATTGAAAGCAGATGAAAATGCTAAATCAAACTAGCATTATACATATATAGTGCAATATCCAATTTTACAATCCATAAAATGCTAAATTAATTTAGCATTATATGAATGTAATGCTATATTAAAGTTTACAGTTCAGAAATCTAAATTAAATTAGCATTAGATGGATATATTTTGCTATACTCACTTCCACCATTCAAAAATGCTAGTTGCAATGACATTATTAGCCTGAAACTTCACAAAAAGAATAATCATTGTCGCTCCCATGGTCAATCAATCAGGTTGTTACCATCTACATTAACTCGTCGCTACCTAGATTCCTCATCGCTGCAGTAACTTGTAGCCACCTCAGTCTTTTGTGTTGATTCAGAGAGGTCCTTAAGGCAAAAAATAAAAGGCTTCTCCTTAAGGCCAAATTATTGTTTGTGCTTTTCATTATGCCAATTTTTTTGAATTAAAATGTTAAAAATGATAAAAATTGTCAGCATCACCATTACATTATTTATTTTCCACAATAATTTATAACGTTCATAAATTACTTTATTAAACTATCTTCAGACAAACATCAAAATTTTTGGTTATGGGACTCTCAGGTGTGACACTCGGTCCTCGGTGATATTTGAACAATTCAAACGTTTAAACTTGTATGGACTTTGCTAAAGTACATTAGTTAATATGATATTTGATGCTTATATATCATCGAGGTGTGTCTTACTTCTTATTCATATTTAAGTGATACGCTTAAATAACGATATGTTTTGCATGTTATGTCTCTTAATCATCACCGTGTCACTTAGACATTTAGGGTTCGGATGATGGTCAGTACTCTAGTAATGTTTGTATTTAATTGCAAAGTTTAATCTTTAAAGTCGTTTAGTTCAATCTAATAATGTTTATCTATTGACCATGTTAGTTTGGCTAGATATTTCTAACTTCATGTTAATTTCCAACTAGCCTTACGTATCGAAGTAGATGAATCTTCTCCTGAGTAGTGTTTAACTTCATAAATCTTGACGCGTATCAAACTATGTCCATAACATGAAGGAATATCACATAATCGACCATAATCAAAGTAATGTCTCCGCTCGTAAGATCCATGGTACTCTTAAGTCGAAAGACTACTGCACATTATCCGGTAGGACATTCTGTTTGAATTAGATACATTAACCCATAGAAGATTCTCAATGAGTTATCATGTAACCATTCCAAATGGCTATATGTATGCAACCTATGCCCTAACAATCTAGGTTAACCATTGTCCATCGTATGGATAACATTACATACATTTATCTTGTCTGCATATTGATGTCTCCCTCTCTAAATATCAAATGATTAAGCACAATCAAAAAGAAATATTTACTTATATAATCCAATACTCACGGTTACAAACTCTTTCATAACAGATATTAACTAAATCCTACGTTATAGGGAATTCTACTTATAATTTATAATGCACTCTTAATATTATACATAGTTACATATTTAAAAAAGTCCAAAAGCGTATTTATTCAAATAAGACTTCCAATGAGAGTTAAGTAACATAATCAAATGATGTAATTGTCTCTACTGAAGGAACAAGGGAAGGTTGCAACGGGTTAAAAGAGTGAATTTCAATAAAAAAAATCCATTTTGGATTTTTATTGGGCCTATGAAGTGTAAATGATTTTAGATATAATCTAAAATATTTTAAATTGGATCTTTATTTTATATAATTTATTTGTGAATGGTTTAGTTTAATTTATATATGTTATATTTTATAAGTGTATTAAGTACACTTATATCCGTATATTGCACGTGTAACGTATAAATAGCGTACGTGGTTAATGTATATGTATATAAGTGTTCGGATCTACGACATAACAAATATATTTATTATACATATGTATATATGAAATCATAAATTATTAATGACTGTGTAAATATAATTGAAATTAATTTTTGACTGAATCAAAATAAGTATTTATATCTAAAATTAAAAATAATATCTTGAAAAATCTAATTTTCCATTAGAATGATTCAAATTAGATTTACAAGTTTAAATAAAATATCTATTTAAAAATTTGAATTAAATGTAAGTATAAAATATAAATGTATTTTATTTTCAATTAATTTTATTAGAATATATATATATATATTTATAAAATTAAATTTTATTTATAAATTATATATCAAAACACATATTAAAATATACTCTATGTATAATCGACCGAATAATAATTGTATTTTTTTTATTTTATCTAGTTCGTGCGGATTTGTTTAAATTTTTATTTTAATAAATATATGTATGCATTCATATATTAAAATATTATAAAATAATTATTCATGAGAATGAATTTTTTAATATATATCCGGAAGTGCGCACACACTCATATGTATTAAAAAATTAAACAATTTAAACTGCATTTAATATAATTTTTTATCTATAAATGATATGAAATTTATTTTAAGTAATAAAATTAATTTAAACATTCGATATTTACTTGAAACAAAATAGTGGTTGTAGTGTGTATATATATATGTATGTATATGTATGTATGTCTATGTATGTACGTATGTATATTATATATGTATGTATGAATATGTATGTATATGTGTATACGCATGTGTGTATGTATATTTATTATAGTAATGTTGCAATGTATTTTTTATTAACCAACTTGAATACACACACATAGAGAGAGATATATCTGTGTAGTTCAGACGATATTGGCATATACAATTCGTTATAAAGCATATGAGATCTAATCTACATGAACCCAGTGATATGTATAAATAAAATTGATACTGAAAGATTACCAAAAGGAAGTTGCCTGTGTAATGCACCTTGCATGAAACTCCTAGATCTGACCAAATTAGGTTTTAGAAATTGCAATAATTAGAAGCACCACTTTTGTTTTTTGTTTTATTTGATATTGCACTTAAAAAAATTTGGCCATGGTTTTTGATGCTCATGGTTGGAAGAACCAAGAATAGAATAAAATAATGAAGTGAGGTGGTGAATTTAAATTGCATAAAGAAGAGTTAAAGGAGGAGAACATATTTCTTTATTTCGCTCATTCTTTTTCTACCTTTTCAAAACCATTTTGAACACTTTTAACCACACCCCAAAAATATTATGGCCAGCCAGGGAAGTGCCTAAATGGTCCTTCAAATGTCCCAAGCCCGTTTAGTAAATATTTGTTTTCAATAAAGTTTAAATTTCCATTGATATCGTTTATGCATACTGAAGGACTTGGTCGAGTCGTAGGGGAATAAATAAGTGAATTTCTAGAAAAATATCTATTCTTAGACCTTATTGGGCTTATGAAGTCTACATTACTTAGATCCAACCTAAATAATTAAAAAAATCTTTATTTGATTTAAATTGTTTATATTAGATATTTGATTTTAGTTATATAATATATATAATACACATGTGTAAAGTGCAAGTGCAACACATAGAAGTGTACAAGGTTTATTGTGCCTATATATAATTGTTGGGATTTACACCGCAAAGGAGACATTTGTCCCTTTATATACATTTTTGAAGTCCAAAATTAATTTGTTATTTATATAAATTCATACACACACACAAAATGTGTATATATATGTAAAACATTTATATATATTAATCTTAGTTATATAAAAAATTAACCAATTCAAAAGAATTAAATTAGTATCTAAAAGTCTTAAGATAGTTTTGAATTTGAAAAACAGAGCTAGATCTAAGAGAAAATATCTATTTCAAATTTTAATTTCAAATTTCAAATGTTGAATGTGTGTATACACACACATTTTTTTTTTTAAACATTTAAATTATTAATTTTAAATTTTATTTATGGAATATTATTTGATAAATATAAGTTACATATGTTTAAAAAAATTTACATGTATATTTGTGTGTGTAATTCAACCGAAACATTTTATACAACTTTTTTGTGCATAAATGAAAATTCATGCAGATTTTTATATTGAAATTTTAGTATGTATTTTTGTAATAAATTATAAAAAATCTATATGGATTTATATTCAGTAGAATTTGTAAGCATATAATAATTTAAAATGGTTTAAAATATATTTATCAATTATTGTTTACATTTTGGATTTAATTATATATATACATAAAAATTGTTTTTTTAAAACACATATGCACACATATATGTGTGTATGTGTGAATATAAACTAATAAATTAATATATATGCATTATATAGACTCTAATCACCAATTTCAAATTTTAATTCCTAAATTGTTTGAAGATCATTTTAGCTTTCGAATTTTTTTAAATAGCTGAAACAAAATTCACACACACACAGATATATATATATATATATATATATATATATAATATGGATATATGTTTTCTTAATTCAATTTTAATGTGTGTATCTATGTATGTAAATCAAACAGCAGGCTCACACATACTATTTTAGTATCAATTTTATAAAGAGTAGTATGTTCGAAATTAATTTTTCCAAGTACAACACATGTCCTTTTTATTTCTGTAATCATCATAATGTATTAGTTAGTGCTTTGTTGCTTTCTTTGCTATTATATGTACAGTGTTTGTTGAAATGTTGATTAAAAAGAATTTTTATTCAACTTTGATACATTTGTATTCGGTGAGCCACTTCCTACTATATGATTTTTAGTTTAATTGTAAGTTTGATCCTCATTAGATGCTGATCTATAATTTAGCAAGTTAGCATCGATTTTGGCAAAAAAAATTAGTTTCTGTACCTGCATATATGTTACTAGAGAGTTATGTTCATTTTAATTTTTAGATGGTTATGCCGTCATTCAACTTTGAAAATTCCAGATTTGAGTTTTGAGTGCATGCATGCTTACGCTACAAGAACTACTATTTATAGCAACGGATGGGGGGTGGCAACGGCTTCCAACGGCGAGCAACGACAAGCTTTTTCCCGGAATTTTTTAAGAACAAAAAGCACATGCCGTTGGAAGCCGTTGGAATATTACCGTTGGCGGCCGTTGTACGCCGTTGGAAATCCGCGACTTACCTGCAGATCAATCTTCTTCTTCCTTATTCCCATTCCACCCGAAAAAAAACCAAAAACCCCAATTTTCCCACCCTAAAAAATTTCCAACCCCATTTTATCCCATTCTACACGTTCTGGCATCCCCATCTTCGTTTGCCAGCTTCACAACCTCCAAAATCAGGTATTATTTGCTAAAACCCTAATTTTGTTAAAATTTTAATTTTAGGTTAAATTGGTAATTTTTGTGTATGTATTGTGCTATTGTCTGTGAAGTGTAGTGTATTGGACCTTAATTATTGTTATTAAACTAATTATTGCATGTTTAACTATGATTTGTTAAATTAGGTTTATTATTAAATTAGTTTCAAACTTAATAATTGTTACTAACCTAAGCATGAACCTCACTTGTTATTATATTGGTGATTGAATTGCGTAAAAGCGTACGTAGAAAGTGATGATATTGACATGTAAATTGTTCACTTTTGACATGTTATGATACGATATATACGTGATACATTTTGTGCATGACTGGATGTGATTTGTGATGCGATTATATGTATAACATTGTTTGTTTATTTTATACGTTGCGCACACACACTGGATTTTTTTTGTTTTAGGAAAAAATTATTATATATGTGTTGATTCAACAAATTGTTTATTGATATAAAAGTTTAAATTTTTTATGAAAATAAAATTGAAACTTTTATATCGCTAATTTTAAAATTTAAACCCTTAGAGTGTTTTTGGCCCCGTCTGATAAGTACTGTATATGATCGTTGTGTGGATATTCGTTTTTTAACAGAACAGACATCTATATTCATCATATACAGTATTTGTTGGATTTGCCCCAAAAACAATAACGTAATTAAATCTCGTAAATCATTTTAGTTTAAACGGTTCGCAAAATTTCGGCCGCGCTTCCCTTTATGTACCCTGTGTACACGCAATTGTGTACTGTTCAGGGAACTAAAGCTAATTGCTGTCGAAATTTTGTTGAATCGTTTAAATTGAAATGATTTATGCGATTTAATTACGTTATTGTATTTGTAATGGGAGGTAGGATGACCCGTCAACAAAGTATCAATGATCAACTAATATCAAATTCGCTAATAAAATTGTTTAAATAGAATATAATGTTCATTTCAAAATAAGCTTTAAGTATTATTTTAACAGATATAACAAAAAAAAGAATGTTTATAAAATTGTTTTAATAAAAAATATCAATGCAAATTTATGTCGTACTTTTTAATTATATACGTAGGTAAATGGACAATTATTTTACTGATCGGAGCTGGATGTACAAAAAATGAAGGGTCGATACTGAAGGCTCAACAAGTGAACATTTTAATAATGGTGTTAACGTTTTTATGGATTTTGCTTTACGTAATAACGGAAACTACAAAGAAATCCGTTGTCCATGTAGTAAATGCAAACTGTTAAAGCATTTGATACCAAAAATGGTTAGAGTTCATTTGCGTCAGTACGGTTTCGTGTCGAACTATTTGATTTGGGATCGTCATGGGGAACAGTTAGCATCTAATCCTGTACAAGATGAGGAGGTGGTGAGTAATGAAATTGGTTGAAGATGCTGCACGTTCAATATTTCTTGTTCCTCAATTAGCTGATGACGATGGTAATGCTGAAGAAGAACCAAATATTGGGGCAAAAAAAATAAATGATTTGTTAGATGCCGTGAAAAAACCCCTTTGGGAAGGATGCACAAGCGGAACTCAATTATCAGTAACTGCTGAATACATTGCAATGAAATCCAAGTACAACCTCACAGAATCTGGATTTACGGCTGTTGTACAAGATGCGAAATGACATATGCCTCCTAATAATCTAATGTGCGAAAATCATTACGACGTAAAAAAACTGATGTCGGTTTTCGGTTTACCGTATCAAAAAATAGATACACGTCTAAAGGATTGCATGTTGTTTTGGAAAGAAGATATCAACCTTAGAAATTGTAAAATATGTAATCAGGAAAGATACAAACCAAGAAAGAAAAAGGGAAAGGAAGCCCCGTATAAGCGTATGCATTATTTACCAATTACTCCTGGACTTCAAAGGTTATATGCATCTTCTGTAACTGCGCAACATATGAGATGGCACGGTGTAAGAACACAAGAAGAAGGTACGTTAACACATCCAGCTGACGGGGAAGCATGGAAGCATTTTGACCAGAAATATCCTGATTTTGCATCCGAAATTCGTAATGTTAGATTTGGTTTATGTACGGATGGATTTTCCCCATTCTCTCAATTTGGTTCGAAATATTCATCCTGGCTTATAATTGTCACACCTTATAATTTACCTCCTTGGATGTGTATAAAAAATCCATATATGTTTCTTACAGTTGTCATCCCTGGTCCCGATGATCCGACACAAGGAATCGATGTTTATTTACAATCATTGATTGATGAATTAAAAAAATTGTGGTACGAGGGAGTAGAGACATATGATATTTTCCAAAAAAAGAACTTCCTCATGTATGCTTCTTTACTGTGGACAATCAGCGATTTTCCTGCATATGCAATGCTTTCAGGTTGGAGTACTTCCGGTCGTCTAGCTTGTCCTTATTGCATGGAAGAAACACGAGCAATTTTTTTACCTCATGGAAAGAAAGTTTCATGGTTTGACTGTCATCGATGTTTTCTTCATATTAATCATCCTTTTAGAAGAGATATAAAAAACTTTACAGCTAATAGACATGAAACTTTGAGACCACCTACGGTTTGGTCAAGCGAAGAAATTTATAAACTTGTAAAGGATTATCCAAAGATACATGAAACTGGAGAACAAATTGAAATTCAAGGTAAATCATCGATTCATAACTGGTGCAAACAGAGCATATTTTGGGAATTTCCTTATTGGAAAAATCTCTTGATTCGTCATAATATTAACGTGATGCATAATGAGAAAAATGTGTTTGATAATCTGTTTAATACAATTTTGAATGTTAAAGAGAAGACGAAAGATGATTTGAAATCAAGTCGTGATACCGAAGTAATATGTAATCGTCCCGAGCTTCATATAAAAACAAATGATACAAAAAAGCCAAATGCTTGCTATGAGCTAGACAATAATCAATTAAATTACTTTTAAAATGGGTGGAAGGATTAAGATTCCCAGATGACATATCTTCTAATCTTCATAGATGTGTTGACTATAAGAACAATAAACTTAGCGGGATGAAAAGTCATGATTGTCATGTTATGATGGAAAATTTGTTACCCGTCGCTTTTAAAGAACTGTTGCCCGTAAAAGTTTGGACTGTTGTAACAGAATTTTGTCTGTTTTATAAAGAGATTTGTTCAACTACATTAAAAGTTGATCGTCTATGTAAACTTGAGGAAGAAATCTCGATATTGCTTTGCAAACTGGAAAAAATATTTCCTTTAGGTTTCTTCAATGTTATGGAGCATTTACCTATTCATCTTCCATTTGAAGCACGTCTTTAAGGGCCTGTGTAAAAGTGTACTTGACCGATTCTGATATTTCTGTTGTCCGGCGCCATTGGAGCTGCAAAATTGCAAAACAACATCAAAACATCAGGAAAGAGGCCTTATTGGATGAGTGAAGCTGTCTTTGATGAGTTCGCCACTTGGTAGAGCAACGAGGATTTTGTGGTAAATCTATCATATATTTAATTTAAATTGTTTGAGGCAAATAGTATATAAATAATTAAAACTGTCAAAACAATTTTTGTTTTCAATTTAAATTTGCAGAGGCAGTCCAAGAGGAATTCTGCAAACATGAGCAGGAACCCCGTTACACATCGCGGTGGTTCCAAGTCTTTCCAGCATCACCAGGAAGATTTGGTATAATTATTAAATAAGATAAATAGTTAATTATTTTAAGTTTTAATTTGTTAAAATATAAATCATGTATAGTTATATGTGCATATTTCAGGAGAGACAATGCGCGCGGGGGAGAGGGGGGGTGTTAGTTATTGGGATGTGTTTACCCATATACATGCCTTGACTCAGGTTGATGATTCCGGCGCAGTTTCTTACTCTTGGGACCACGATGACAAAGCGCGTGCTGCCTGTGTAAGCATAACATAAGTAACTAAAACTTACAAGTTAATTGAAATAACGTTAACTAAATTCAATTATATTTTGCATGACAGTAAAATTACAGGAAGCGCGGACAGCCTTACTTGAGGATACGGGACGAGCTCACTTGACCCCCGATGAGGAGGATGCCATTTTTGAGTCTGTCATGCATCCAGTGACCCGCGGCAGACGCTACGGATATGGAAGCCAATCGGTAATTTTAAGTTAAATTTTAAAATAATTATTATGATTAATTAGTGTGTTAATCATATGTGTGTGTTAATTATTAATGTGTGTTAATTAATTCTTTAATTGGCTTGAATTCGGGTTTAAGTTAGTAAATATCCTTATACTTGTGTATTCCATTCATATTTTGAACTATCATGATTTAGTTTGTTTTATGAATTTGTTAGTGAATATATATAGGTTAGTTAATTTGCAATTATTTTAATATTAATTTTTTAGTGTAGTTGATAATTTAAATTTGTTTACAGGTTCAGACAGCCCAAAGAGAATATCAAAAGGCTCAAGATAAGGATGAGATTGCGCAGCTACGAGCCGAGCTTGACGAGATGCGGGAACGCAATTCGCTGCATGAAGCAAGGACGGAGGAGATGAACCGGCGTATGGAGGAGTTCATCGCACAGTATGGATAGCCTCCTTCATCTGGTGGTTCTGGTGCGGAGTGATTTAGGTATGTTTTGTTATTGGCATGTATATTTTGGAGTTGGTGAGAATTTGATACATTCGGATGGTTTCTGTGTATATTTGGATTTTGATACATTCTGATGGTTTGGTTGTGAATGTTTGTTTGGATTTGTTGATGTTGGTTTGGATTTTTTGATGTTGGTTATGTTGTGTTATGTTTGGATATTGGTTTATGTTGAAACATATGCATGATTTGGTTATATATATATATGTTTGGATATGTTTTGATATAGTTGTTATATATATATATATATATATATATATATGCTCGAAATGGAGCTGTTTTGATATAATTGTAGCTGCGTGTGGTTGGAAGCAAGCACTGCTGGTTTTATAAAAAAAAAATATACCCAGATTTCCAACGGCTTCCAGCGACGACCAACGGCCAAAACGTCTGACGGCTTCCAACGGCAAATTCCAACGCATTCCAACGAATTTTCAACGGTAGCTTGGTCAAGAGGATTTGTCACGTTGGTAAACTTGCCGTTGGAAGGCGTCGGTATAATCCCGTTGATGCCGTTGGGGGCTGTTGGAAGCTGTTGAAATGTATACCAACGGCCTTTCCAACGGCCTCCAATGGCTTTCCAACGGCCTCCAACGGCCGCCTGCCGTTGGAAAGAGCCGTTTCTCTTGTAGTGTTAAATTATTGGTTTCGAATGTTTCCTAGATAATTTAAAAGGACTCCCATCCAATTTAATTTTATTCTCGCCTTTGATTTAACTAGAGTACATTTTTTTTATTTGTGCAATCTAAGTTGAGTTTTACGGATACAAATATGATCAGCACTAATTTTATTTCAGTCATATATCATAACATCTATGTACACCATTCCTTTTAAGCCGCAAATAAAAGGAGGCATGCAAAAAATTTAAGCTTGCATTGGAAATGACCATATGTTTACTTAGACTTGCTTTCATATCTTCTACCAACATAACCACTATGCAAACAATAAGATGCATGAAAAGATTAATGATACGTAGTTCTTTGACCATATTTATTAACGGTGCATTGTTCCATGTTCAATAAGGTGTATCATTGTGATATGTGGTTTTAGAGCTTAATTTTGTTGAGTATTAACAATTTTTTTTGCTTTTAAGGCCTTTTTTATTGCACAGTGTCATTTCTAAGCTAATTAATTATCATGTGACTAATATGTCTGTATATTGAATTAGCATTACCACCCATTTTAAACTACGTGGATAGTTGGCCTTATTTCAAAATGTAAACTATATCATTATAGTTTAATGTAGTCACTAGACATCTACTCATCAATATTTTTTAATAGATCGGTTATTAGTTCTTTTAGCCTTATTTCCCTCAGTTTTGTTGCAATTGAACTTTTTTCTAGTACTAGCTTTGTAGCTGTTATTCACCATTTGTTTCAGACAAGGTGCAAAATTGATTGTGTATACATGCTCCTACAAAATAGGAGATTACTAAAAATAGAACCAGGTACCACCCACAAGCCATTGAGTAATGGTTTGATGTATAGATTTTAGTCGTTTTACTTGATTATTATGTTTGTGGTGAGAGTGGATGAATGCAATTTGTTTCCTGATAACCTGTTTATTCATTATTTGGTAATTGAAATGTTTTAGAGTTACCCTTGGTCAACTGTTAGTGGGTTATGATAATTATAATTTAATCATTTGTTTTACAGTGTTTTCGTGTCTATGTTATCCGTGATATTCTATATGATGCTTATACTACCTAATACAGCAATCAATTACATAGTATATGTACTTCAATTTCATTTTAGTTTCGTATTAATTGTCATGTAATTATCCGATAAATATGCTATTTCATGGTAGTGGTGCAGACGTTTTAAGTTTTATCCTGCTCATTTTTTGATTATTTCTAGCTTTTTAACTTTGATTTACCTTCATGAATATATTTCCCCTTGTTTGATTAGCAAATTAGATCAATTTTTGAGGAAAAAAGGCATATATTTATATATGTGTATATTAATGCATATGCACACATTTTCCTATGTATATGTGCAGTTAAATGATAGCTTTCTACTAAGTTATACTCTATTTCAAATCTTGATCTATTTTTAATGCTCTCTACTCTGATCCCTATACAGTTTGGTTTTAGTTATTGTTTAATACCATGAGTTGACAAAGATAAGGTCGGTGCTATATCAGAAGTGCAAAATACTGTACATGTAGGTAGCGAGGATTAGGTTTATGCACACTGAAATGAAAGCATGAGAATCTAATTGCCATGATGAAGCAATAGCTGAAGGACATCACTATTGCATGTATCAATGTGTATACATGTTAAACTCAGAAGCAACATACTATTTGGCCAGAAGTTGCATGAAAACTGAGGCAGTACCAAAAGCAAAAATGACGTAAAGTGCAGTAAACTGCAGCTGAATACCAATTTTATGGAGTAGAGGAAACAATTTGCAGCATAAATATGAAGTTTAATTTCTGAGATTGTAGCCATGAAGGAAAGAGGCGGAACATAGAAAGTATGGGTAGTGATTGGATCTACATAATGTGTACTTTGTGAATGTTTGCAAAATGAGGCTGTGGATAGCATGGGTACTGATAATGGTTAAGCAAAAATATGAAAGTGACGAAAATGTGTGTAGGGTGTGAATGGAAAAAGATTTACAGATATGCCGATTAATACACTATTATAAGGTTTGGAATGCGCGCCAATCAACGTTGTAGCTATGAAAACATGCAACCCGCCTAAAATGTTGCAGAGAGGTGAGAGTTGTGCTAACTCAGAAGACATGTAAATGAAAGCACATTGAAACTGTTAAAGTAGTTGGTAGCGAAGGATGCATCAAGGGATTTAGAATAGCAATTTGTACTTCCCATGAACGTCACCGTATAGAATGGTAATATAAACTTAACTATATAGAGTGGCAAATGTAAACAAATTTATTTGTAATAAATCCAACATTGACGGTATGAAATAATATTGTAATTATTCAACACTATTAGTGTTTCGACAAATGATTGATTTGTGAATGTTTATATGTAAAATCAAAAAAAGCTTACAAATGGTGGTTTTCAATGTCAGTTATACTTGTGCACTTTTATTTGTTTTTATTAAATTGGATTTTAACTCATCATATTACTGTGAATTGGATTTGACATTCTAGCAAACAGTTGGACTGCAACTACTTGACTATGTAAGCATTCAACAATGCAATCACTATCTAAAGGTAAGCTTAATACAACTTAAGTTTATAGATTCAAATTTGCTAAAGTACATTAATAATTACTTTCATAATCAAGTGAGGTGTTGGGGTGCAAAAACCTCACCAAAATGTTCAATAAATGGTTCATTAGTTTATTTATTTTTTAGCCTTTAGTTGCACTTTAACATTTACATATAGAAGTTAAAGTCATAAGACTTACGGCTAAAAGAAAATATTTTTATTTTTACTGATAACATAGTGAATAGTTTGGAAATAAAATAGTATCGAATATTATAAAATTATATTTTCCTACAAGTGACGACGTTTAGCAAAGGTTGTAGAGAAATTATATGGATATGCAGTTTTGAATTAATGAAAGTTTGTTAAGTTTTTTTATTTGTAGAAAATAGTTCATATGATGCATATGAACGGTAGAATATTCTTGTTAGACATAGCATTTATAGTGGCCACATTGTTATATCTTTATATATGTAAGTTCAAACTTTACATAACAGCGCAAATATCCATTTCATGGACAACCCCATTCTACAGCATGCCACTGATCTGATTTTTATGGAAACTTTCTAATAGACAGACTCTGAAAGCCGCTATGTACATGCCGTGGCTATGACACTATTATGCATTTAGGTTTTTTAAGCCACTATCACTTTTTTTGTACTACATTGGTGACACAAGGAGGTCGGAGAGATACATGGACCTGCTAATATTTTTGTTTATTATGTCTCTGGGGTGAGCTGTAGACTATGTTAACATGTTTAATTTTTTGTAAAAAGGTGGTAAGATAGATAAATAGATCCTTTTGTATGACTAGATATTCCTTTTTCTATGTTTAGGCTGATGGGAAACATGCTGGACATGGATGGTGGGAACGTATGGAGATCTTCCATTAGAGTGGCTATGGAATACTAGATTCCATCTATACCAAATTTATCCACTTGCTCTTAATTATAACTCAAAAATTTTATTCTGAATTTTACGTATGTATGACACAGTTTATGTGCAATGAAATATTTTTTTTATAGAGATTCATATGGCTTGGCAAAATAATTCCTTTCCACCAACAAAAGAAATGCTTCACGCAAATAGAAAAAAAGTAAACAATGTCATATCATGTTATATATATTTAACCAAGTAACATACTTCTATATTCAATGACTCGGATTTAAACTAAACTAAATTTGCAAAAATCAACATCTATTCACACACATCATTTTGACTAATTTTCCTATAACATGTACATGACACAATTATATATATAATAACAGCAAAAGCTACATGAAGCATCATTTTCTTTGCGATTATGCTATTTATATATCCATTAATCCGAATTTTATATTGGAATAAAATACCTAACACCCATAATTTACGTACACTAACAATACGGTTTCACCTACGATGCAATGACCAAAACTAATACAACAACTAACAGTTTAAAACTCATTTCCAGCTTTGTCAAATTTATCTATGTGCACGCCCATTGGGAGTGCATATATATATATGTGTGTGTATACACACACACACACACATATATAGATATATATATATATATATATATATATATATATATATATAGTATAGAATTTACTAGAATATAAGACCTAGGATTGGCACCTTGAATATTGAATGAACTCCTTCTAGATCCAATATATACTCCCTCGGTAATTATAAATGACTAGAAGAGAATGCCGCTAATTACAAATAAATTTATTTGATTCGAATTTGAGTTAGAAATAAAGGGGAACATCAACTGTGATTTGTGGCCAGGATAGGTAGGGGTGGAAACTAAAAGTAACCTGAAAATAAGAAAGGATGGGTGGTTTATATATGCAACAGAAAAGAGTAAAAGGAGGAGATCTAAATCTCCTTGTCTACCTCTTCTCTTTGACTATTCAAAATCAGATATTTCAAGAAAATACCACCTTTCTCCCCCTTCCTAGTATGGCTGACCATGTGGTGAGCTCATAGGACCATATAAATCTCCAAATCCAATCAATATTTATTCATTTTAAATCTCATGTAAATGTTAATAGATATCATTTATCGACACGTACATATTTAGCTTATATATATACACACACACACACACACTCTTTACTAAAATACCGATTCATTAAATTAAACTAAATTTAACATTTCATATACCATGAATATTAATTAATTCATAATATTTATAATTTAATTAAAATGTGTAGTTTTTAGAGTATTCAGTATTGTAGTTATGCAACTCAAATATGTAAATTCAGTCGACGATTAGTATTAAACAATTTGAATATTAACGTTCACACTTCACCTTCTCCGGGGGTGTGAGAGTTTTAGGCCTGTAAATGAATACTTTCAGATATGGATAATGTTATATCCGCATCCACATCAAAAATCATTTTTGTATATCGAATATTCGCATTCGTGGATATGGATGGTATCGGATAATTATCCTATCTGCTAACGATCAATAAATTGAAAAATATAAACATAAAATTTTCGTTCAACATAATTTTTTTCAATCCCATTGATTATAAAAGTGTGAAAAATAAACAAATAGAATAATAAGAAATAGTTTAGAGCAATTAATATGAATTAAATTCATATAATACAAATATTAGCTTAATAAAAAATTAACACATGGTTATCTACTAAAATACACATTATATTAACTATATTCATGACAAAAATCGAGCGAATTTTTTTCGAATGCAGATACCTTTATATCCTCATCTGTATCTTTTTTTTTTTGAATATCGAATATTTATCTGCTTTTTAGATATGGATATTGATGGATTTTGGATATTTCAAGTATTAATTGACATGCCTAGACAGTATGGCTAAATTTATCACTTACATATTTTTTCGATAAAAATCCAATTTCACTATTTTAAGTGGTACCTGATAGTAAGGATTATTTACACCAATTCTCTTCATCAAAACTATATCCTTTAAG
Source organism: Allium cepa (assembly GCA_030765085.1). Classification (NCBI taxonomy): domain Eukaryota; kingdom Viridiplantae; phylum Streptophyta; class Magnoliopsida; order Asparagales; family Amaryllidaceae; genus Allium; species Allium cepa. The sequence goes on from CM060944.1 coordinate 245,231,746, forward strand.
ACTTATGGAATTTGGTTTGGTCAAAATTCCAATATCATCCACATTCAACTAGTGTAATCCAAACAGAAAGTCCCTTGTTCAATAACAACAGTTATTATTAACCGAACTACTTGGCCATAGACTTTGACTTTGAGTTTACAACAATTGATCGTGAAACTAATCTTATAATACTTAGGAGACAAATTCTCTATTGAATAGTGCTTCAATCCCAATGCTTCAAATCCGACCCAACTATAGTCGTTGATGGATGTCATGCCATGCTTTAGATATAATCAAAGTGGAGTGTCGACATTGAAGTTTAACAATGTTCTTAAGTTGAGAGAATTATATAATATCGTCACTTCAATATTCTATATTGACCTTAATTATACTAACTAGTAGAAAATTATCAAGTGGGTCATTCTATGTTTATCTTATAATTGTGAATATGTAACCCATCATTGCCTCCAATACTCATGAGTAATATGTTGCCCAATAATTGCAGAGTGTTATGTACTCTAGTCTTAACAGATGAATCGATTTCCTATCTTGATACATGGGGACTAGGAATATTTAAAGTAATTTTTTATTTTAAGATAAAATTTTGATGATTACAATACATTGTAATTACTATCATATAACATACTATTTAAGGATTTTCTATTAGATATCCTAAAATTAAATAATTAAGTAATATAATATAGTATGACAAGTATATAATAGAAAGAAAAACATTGTTTATTTTGAATGAGATTTTTATTACAGAGTTAATAATTTATAATAAATTTCAGAATTGTTCCTAAGGCGTACCCCTAACTCTATCAATCTTACCCTTGTACTTGTGACCAATTATGAAATCTCTATCTCATCCCTTCGATCAGTTTGCTAAGAACCTAACAAGCTAGACCCTTTATGAATGGATCAACTATGTTGTGCTTTGTATCTACTCTTAGAATTATGACTTCGATAAATTCTCTAATAAGTTGGAACTTTCAAAGAATGAATCTTAATTATTTATGCACTCTCGGTTCCTTTATGATCTACATCGCAGCATTTGTAACACCCCGTAATATAAACGATAATCAATTAAAGAGAATTATTAAATAATTAATAAGGCACAAAAAATGGAGCTTGAGCAAACTTTAAAATTTGACTACGAAACTTGCACCATTACATTTGTAGCGATTTTCTAAGTAATTTTCATATATGAAATTCTGTGATCGGAGTTCAAGTGAAGAAGTTATTAGCATTTGAAGATTTTGGATCAATAATAATTAAAAAGAAATTAAGAAAATAAATAATAACTAATGCGAATACCCTACTGGTCGAACCCTTCTTTGGGTCTCAAGTTGTAACGGCTAGGGTTGGACCTTCGCCTTACGGTGTGGATTTAATAAATATAAATCTAACTTATAAAATTGATTCAAGCCCATGTAAATAAGGCCTAGCTCCTCACTTTTCTCCTCATATTTTATGAAAAAAGAAGCGATGCTCTGTTATTTTCCCTTTTCCACTATTTCCAAAAATTATAAAATAATATATTATACATATACATAAATCAAAGAAGGGTAGAAAATAAAAAGAAGAAGAGAAGGAGTGAATCAATTCTGCGAAAAAGATAAATTTTATAATTATAAATCTAAATTCTACTTAACTCAAATCTTCTCTTAGATTTATAATTCTAATGGGTGTGTATATGTCTTGTTATACATATTTTTGTGGTGGAGAGGAAAAAAGAGTCAATTAAATGAATGGATTTGGATTTGGGAGATTTGGAAAGATAGGAAGATGAGTGGGAAATTATATGATTTATATATAACACAGGAATTTATATTGTTGAGGTTTATTTAATTACTATACCTATGTAAGATCTGTTGAATTGTAGACTCAAAATAAATATTTTTAATTGCTTACTTGCATATTTTATAAGTTATGTAATTGTAATGGGATGACCTATACACCATAATCTAGAAATTTTGGAAATTAGTCGCTCAAAATTTAAAGTATGATGTTGATAAGGTTATGAAGTTTATTCCACATTTATGATAATTGGCTTGTAAATTATTAGTAACCATTTGGAATGACCTAGTTTTGCTTGGAATGTAAATTTTTATGTTCTAATTTATTAAGAGCATTGCATGTACAGTTTAATCATACCTATTTTCGTGTAAATTTCCATAGACTGTCGAACCTCACGACATGTATAAAAAGTGCACCGTTTGGAATAATAAGGAATATATGTAAATAAAAGAGACGTGTAAGGTATGGATGTCCTTCTTTGTAGTGTGCAATCTATTTCAATAAAAATAAAAAGAGACAATTCCTTGTAATTTCAAACAAATAAAGTCTCGCTTTCAGCTAGTTTATTGAAAATTATAATGGTAACAATTTCTTTCTATGGGAAAGGATAACTCAGTATATTAAAATGTGGAAATAAACATTCTTTGTTGAATTTAAACATAGATGTGTATTTTTAGATTTCTTAGTGTGGAAATTAATGAACTAAAACACTCACACACGTATAACCGCAACTACTAATTAAAAATAGATATATATATATATATATATATACACACATATATAAGGTAATGAATAAAGCATAATAAATAAATTTACATTGATTTTCATATTAATTACGATGAACGTTTAAATAGTAGTAACATAATAAATAAAAGGGTTGGGAGATAGTAATGGGATAGGGCTAATGACTCCAATATTAATGAATAATGATTGCAATAATGGTAATATATGCACAGTAATGGAAGATTACAAAAATTAAAAGGGGACATAAATGCATTTAATTGTATTGATTATATAATTTACCATGACATTTATGGAGGAAAAGGAATAAACCTAATAAGTTTTATTTGAAATGACTGAATGAATGAATATCATTAATGACTGTCTAATCTGAATAATAACGACCATTTATTAAGGATAATTAATTGGAGGTAATGAAATAAGTGACATTTAAGTAATATAAAAGGAAATGAAGAATACAGAAAGTAAGCATATAACATTGGAATTGGTTCACATTAAAAAAATAAATACTAATAAATAAACTTAAGAGGCAATATAGTTTCCATAGTGGAAACTATGTAGCCTCAATACTATGTTTCGGATGAGCCTGAATTAGTAGGCCTAGTAGAATATCTAGGTTAATTAATAATGGTTTGGTTTAGTATGGGTTAGGATGCAAGGTCAGTAAAATTAAACAACAAAAGTATGCCCTTTACCTAGAGGCTAATAGTAGTTGTGTATACATACTACTAATGTGGGACATCTCCTACTATAGGACCGATAGGGAAGGGATACACATTCAGGTATGGGTGTTGGAAAATGTAACAACGTTTCACCTCGAATTTGAAGTATTAGTTTTCTTGATGCCTTTAGTGATGTCAAGGGGTTTACTTTGGGGTGGAAGGTATTAAATTGTCATTGGATATGCCTCCTCCCTATTTAAGAAGTCTTAAATAACCTACGACGGTGCCTAATTGGTAAATGGGGGTTGGTATTGGGTAAGTAGAATGGAAATTTTCCTTGACTTGTATTAAGCAAGTCTAAATAGAATTTCAACTGTAGGAGGTTAGCTGACTATGTTAGTGTTATTGATAGGCCGGTACTTAGAAGTAGGATGACATATTGGCTTTGACTATAGCAGTCTCACACGGTCATTATGAAAGACTTGGGTTTTGCCCTGATGGACTTCGCTTCCTACTGGTGTAAATCTATATATAATACGCAAAGACCTCAAAGTTTGATTAGTTGTTTGTTTGTGGGAGATGGGCTAGTTAACCCTTAGAAAATCCTTAAGATGCATTAGTGATAAGGCAAATTAAATTATAAAGCTATATCTAGGGGTCATCGGCCCTTGTAGCTTGGGCCGATTGACTAGCGACTACGTTACGGAGGGCTTGCTTCAGGGTTGAGGTATTAAATGGCCATTGGGTATGCCTCCTCCCTATTTAAAAAGTATTAAATAGTGGAGGTTTCTTTTCTGGTTAGTAAAATGCTTATATATAGGCTATATAGTTATATCTTGAAGAAGGTTGGATATATCATACGCACATATAGAATTAAACTGATAAGCTGTGAATAATAGTCATAACACTTAAATAAAAATCAACCAGCATAGATTAGTGTTATGTATAAAGTTTGTAATATTTTAGTCGCTAGAACATTATTCTTAGCCACTCCTCATTACAACCTATATGACGGATTTAGAGGGATAGGCTACTAGTGCAAGATGTGAATAGTAAATGAAGAAGTCTTCTTATTCATGCTCGTCACTGACAAGGCAACTAGATGTCCAAGGAATAATATTGATTCCATGGTAGTAGGTTTAGTCGGTATATATGTTATATTTTATTTTTCTATTCCATTGTGAGTTTATGTAGATAGCTCTCTGATATACTTATATTTATTTTAGGTTACCAACATCGATGTCCGTACCCTAGTAGACCTGGATTCCTATTTAGTAGATATTCAGTCTCATTAAGGTGTGAGTTGTTACAGCATTGTTGTCCTAATCAATGCCGTTGGATCTTCCGGGTTGGGAATTGCACCTGACTCAGTCCTAAATTTTCGCGTCCAGACCGCTTATTTAGTGGCTATATTGAGGGCGACATACTCAGCCTTCATCGTGGAATCAACTATTATTTCCAATTTGGAACTTTTCCAACTAACAGCCTGATCGTTTAAAGTAAAAATGTAACAAGATACAAACTTATTGTCGTCAATATCACTTAGAAAGCATGAGTTTGTATACCCCTTCATAAGGAGGTCTTCATTCCCCATATGTAAGGAATAAATTCTTAGTATTTCTTGAATACTTATGTATACATTTTACAATAGTTCAATGTTTTTCTCTAAAATTAGACTAGGTATCGGCTTACGCATCCTTATACACAAGACACATCTGGTCTAGTATACATCATGACGTACATTATGGAACATTTCATCAATGCATAAAGTGTCCTCTTCATACGCTCTTTCTCCTTATCAGAATGAGGAATGCCTTCTTATAAAGAACAATTCTAGATTGTGTTGAAACATTTACGCATTTGGAATTATTCATACTGAACATTTTTAGTATGGTATCTATGCATAGCGATTAAGGCAATCCTATTATCCTCTTAGATCTATCTCTAACTTAATACCCATTATATAGGTTGTTTCTCTCGAATCCTTTATGAAGTTCTTGGATAACTATGTTTTTACGGATTGTAACGACACAGTGTCCTTGCCAATCAAAAACAAATCATCGATGTATAAAACTACGAACAATATAGCATTTCCTTGTTCTTTCTGATATACATACGCTTCCTCTATATTCTAATAAAAATCATGTTCGATTACTTTGTCAAAATACTTATTCCAACTTCTTGAAGCTTTTTTAAAACCGTAAATGGTTCTAAACAACATACTTGCCTTTCCTTCGCTCCCACTGACCTCAAAACCCTCGGGCTATTAAATGTAAACCATCTCTAGTAAATCAACATTTAGAAATATTGTTTTTTCATCCATTTTCCATATTTCACAGTCATAAAATGTGTCAATAACTAGCATTTTCTGAATGGACTTGAGCATTTCTATGGGCGAAAATGTTTCATCATAACTAACACCTTGAATTTGACGAAACCCTTTTTCCATTGGTATTGTTTTACAATCTCCACTTGTCCATCAACATTTACTTTTTTCTCAAAAATCCATTTGCAATCAATGGGTTTTATCCCTTTATGTATGTCAGTCGAAGTACTTACATTTTTTGTATAGGAAACCCATTTTGGATTTCATAGCTCCAAGCCAAAGTATGGAGTCTTTATTATGCAGTGCTTGTTGGAATGAAAGTGGAGGTATCTTTTAAGATGTAGTCCTTTTTATTTCCATCTATGAGAAAACTGTTGTCGCAAGATTCCATATTAGATATTTTAATAGGTTGCGTGTTCTCGTATAATGGTGAATCTGATTCTCCCGCTGGATTAGCCTCTGTGTTAATTTATCGCATCTCATCCAAATCTACAACTTCGCTGTTAATTTCCTTTGACAAAAGTTCCTTTTCTGTAAAGAAAGTATGTGTGGAAAAAATGACCTTTTGTTCTGCAGTATTCCCGAAAATACATACCCTAGAATCATTAGGATATCCCATAAATTAACACAAGGCTGATCCTATCTTTTATTGTTAAGATCAACTTTCTTAATGTAGATAGGATAGCCGGAAACCTTCAAATAATTAATGTAAAGTTTATTTCCATGCCACATCTTATATGACATCTTTGGCACAAATTTCATGGGTATCAAATTCAATAGAAGTGCTACGGTTTCTAGTGCATATCCCAGCTTTACTCATCATGGAAATCAAATAGGCCTCAATTCCTTTTCTTTGAAACACCATTATTTCGTGAAGTATAGGTGGAATAACCTAAAAGGCAATCCTATTGCCTTTTACCTACTATTGGAGCTCTTATCCAAAAAACTCACCTCCCCAATCAGATCAAAGTATTTTAATCTTATGGTTCATCTAATTGTCTAGCTCATTCTTATACGCTTTTAATTTCTCACTAACATTAGTTTTTTCTTTCATAAGGTACATATCTAAGTCTTGAGAAATTATCGGTAAATGTTACCAAATAAAAAGCATTACTTTTGGCAATTATATGCATTGGACCATATACATCAGTATCACGAAACCAAGAATTCTTTAACTCTTTTATGGCTCCTATTAAAAGATCGCTTGCTCAATTTTCCTTTTAGACATGACTCACACATATCAAATAATTCTAAATCAAATGATGGTAGAAAACCATTAACTTTTAGTTTATGTAGTCATTTGTCACTTATATGACTTAGCCTACAATACAAAAAGAACTTGTTGTTAATGTCAACACTAGAAGAATTATTCACAACACATATATAATTGCAATTAAGAACATAAATGCCATTATCCATGTTATCCCATATTTTGTCAAGGCCTTGATACCATAGATTTGGCTAAAATGGGTGGTTACCAACCTTGAGAATCAATGATATACACGACTATGGACGATGGTCAAGCAGATTCAGACGGGTCTCGATCAAGGTGCAATCAATATGAAGTGACAAGGAAGGCCCTATGAGGCTACCTTTCAAATTTCAAGCCAATCGAGGTTGATACGCTCGAGCTATGGACAAATGAAGAATTTATGTGGATTGATCTAGAACGATCCATAAAGCAGCATAAATCGACGAAGATCCATCAATGTCTCAAAATTTACAAAGCCGCTGCACTTGAAACTTTCGGAGCATCAATATATTGAAGAGTAGAGCCCACAAAAACGATCGCAGGTCAAAACTCTAAGGTACTAGAAATGCCAATCGTTTTATACCGATCGTTCCTAACGATTGGTATAATTCAGCAAGCAACCCAAATGCGACCAAGATTGACCATATCTCACAATCTATAACTTAGAATGACTTCATATTTTAGAACCAAGGTCTAAAGGAATGTGGGACCTCCAAAAAATGAACGCATGGCAATCGGTGGCAAAAATAATGATCGATATAATTTGTACCGATCGTTTCAAAACAATTTATGTCCACCGATCGTTATGGTGGGTCCCTACATATCTAGAGATTCTTCTGGCAAATTTTTAGCCCGATCCGTGCACATCTCTCCCTATAAATACAACTACCATTCTCCATAAAGAGGATCCTTCTTTCTGCTGCGCAGGCTCTGTAATTTTTGTTCTTTACTCTTGTACTAATGGATCCCAGCTGATCCAAAAATTCTTGTAATCATAATCAAGTGCAAGATCAATAAAAATATGAAGTAGACATTGTGCCGAACCACTATTAAAATCTGTGTGTTCATTACTTTCTCTGCTATGTTTTAATTTTAGTCTTCATTTAACTTTGCTAGATTCTATTGGTTATTGACGCCCATTTTTGGCATCAACATTTTGGTGCTTTCACCGATAAATGAATTCTCAGCTTGATTGGATCTTATCTTCTACTTATGCATTGTCATGTCCTCAAGGAAGATCCAGATTCAACTCCATAAAGTTTCCTATTATACTAAGATTTGAAGAAGAGAATCTCCAAGGAAACTCCTAGCCATGGCCAAAGGAGCTAAGTCTGCTTCCCTTGTAGAAGAAGGAAATCATGATGCTGGTATTCGATCGAACATGTCTTTGATCAATATGCACACATTTTTAAGTTCTAAAGCATCTATGATTGACCGTACATCGGCCATGCTCCACAAAAATGATCATTCCATCATTCCCTTCATAATACCTACTGACCTATCCATATCAAAGAAGAAGAAACAAGAGAAGTTGAAGGTCATAATTGGATTGAGTGTGATCCATTTTTCAAGGATTTACACTGATTATTTCCAAACAGATCATTTCTATACATTCTTTCCTACAGATTATTTCCACATGATCGCTTTAATACTGATCGTTCCTATATGATCATTCGCACTAGACCGTTCCTTATAGATCCATACACTGTATCGATTTATGATCGTTTTTCTGTACGATCGTTTCTCTACAATCGTCCATATGATTGTTTTTCCAAATCGTTCCAATGTGATTTGTACGATCGTTTTTTCTAACTGATCATATTTTCATTACATCAATCATTTTTTCAGAAGCTCATTTTTTTGGTCGATCATTCCAGTTAACATTTCCACCGATCATTCCAAGTTAATGTTTCGACCGATTGTATGAACTGCCTGGTATTCTAACAGATCGTTACTACAACTGACCATTCCACCGCTTTGGAATTATTTTCATCAAATTGTTGTTTCAATCGATCAATTTGATTACACTGATCATTTTTCAAAAAAAAATGAGTACGGTCCAAATGTTAAGAAAAAGGTACTAAGAAAATTTTGAGTGCGATGCAGCATAGTGACCCCGCATTCTGCATTTGGAACTCAATTTACAGATAGTGCTTTCTATCCACTTTCCTTGTGTCTTGTGACTGACCGAGGCATAGCGAATCAAGTGGCGACTTTTGAATTGCAGCCAAGGAATGGATAAGGAGCTGATACTCAAACGGAACTCCCAAAGGCAGAAGTAGAAAGTTGATTTGATAAAAACTAGGATCAATTACTCGATCGAACTTCCAAGGTGGATTGCGATTGCCCACAATTGATAAACTTCCAAACGCATGATGTGACAGCTATTGTCTTCGAATAGTTCACTTCAGGGTTGACCCGAAATAATCACCCATCTGACTTGAAGCAAACCCAAGAAACTTTGGCCCGAAGCCAAACTCTGGAAAAACCAAGATTTTCTCTAAGCAAACGCCAATATGACTCCAAGCACCATTCTTTAGTGAACCAGCACTTTGAATTCAGCGACTCCAAGAAAACCAGTTGCTGACTCTAAGAAAATAGCTGATTTTCTTGGATCCGACTCCAAGTAAATTACCACCAATCCGCCAATATCGGTCCATCTTGCTTTGCTCACATCTCAGACATTCGGACTCCAAATGACTTGAAACTTGGTATGAAACCTCAAGAGGCGCTCCTTACTGCTCTATATGGATCGCGCCCTATTTGGGTGAAATTTGGGGGATCGTCACCGATCAACGACCCCATCCTAACTAATTTGCTATTCTATAGGCATTCTCAACCATTCGAACATTCGACAACCATGCATACATCATTGACAAGCATTACAAGCTGCTATAACTTAAAAACGGATTGGACTGACAATGGTTGTAGCATCTCCCCCAATTGAAATCTATTCATCGAAGCTATTCAGCGTGCATAATATCCGAGGAGATTCAATGCGCCAACCACGCCAGTGTATTCTATGAACATGGACCCCCGGCAACATCTCGTGAAGCATGAGTGGCAAATGGATCCCTCTGGAGTAATGAATGCCATCAAATGCAAATGTTTTACCATATTCCTCGAAAGAATAACGATTAAGTGGCTTACGCATATAACACCTAGGTTCATCTCCTAATTCGATCAACCAGGTCAGAAGTTTGCCGAGCAATTCAGAATGCATATGACTCTCACCAAGGATGTGATGTCATTATCCAATTTATTCTACACGCTAGGTGAGTCACTCAAGGACTCCTTGTAGAGATTCAGCAGCTTTGTCAATGAAGTAAGAAATTCTCGTTAGCACATTATACTTATGGCACTGATAAAGGGAATCGACCCCGAGATAGAATTTGGCGACTGTTAAGCTGGAGAGCCTCCTACAACCTTGAATCGTTTCTATTACAAAGTGAATCAGAACCTAAGCAAGGAGAAGGTAGAGCAGACTAGGAGAAAGAACAATGCAGGCCCATTAGCCGAAGGAATTCAAAGCGAGGACAGCATTAAGGCCTTAGATAAGGACTCATATTCTAGGAGACGACCCAGAATCTCAAAATCAACTCATATACTTCTTTTAATGTTTCAATCAAAAACATTTACTTGAAGACTCACGACTTGAAGTAGTAAAGGAAAGCAACCTTGAGAGAGCCTACCGAAACCAAAGAGAAGTCTAGGAAGTATTGCATACTTCATGATACAAATTATCGTAACACTGCAAAAAGCAAACACCTCTGAGATATGATTGAAGAGCTGATCCAGAAAGTAAAATTTTAGCAATATGTGCTAGCCCCATTGAATAGCAAGCAAGGAACATCAAACCCCAATCGATAAAGAACTTTGATTACCAATTGGTCACCTACGGTCCACTTCCAACTGAGAAGAGCTCAAGTAAAGTGGAATAGCAATCATACGATGCTGCTTTACTTACCAATAGGATTTATTTCAATTTCATTTATGTTATGAACTACGACCAACTTGAACTAAACTACTTCCAAATGATGCAGGTGAAAAAGTACTTAGAGTTGGGTACCAACCGTCTCCATGGACCATGATTGGACATTTGGAGTTTAATTAAGATAAGTGTGATTCGACCACTCATCAGCTACCATATACCCTTACTTTGGTACAAGGACTCGAAATAGGAAGTGGGTATGACTTGAGTATCCACTTCCTGCTCTATGCTTCAATTATCATAGGACATCTATGCCTTACTCAGAGCCCGACAAGGTCAGAATTCAATACAAAGTGGAAACAACCGACCATCCACTCATCATTTGACTTGAAGATCGAAAAAACACTTAGAGTGGATGAGACCCGACCGTCCGCTCCCTATCTCATACTTTAAGTTCGCTAAAATACTTATGCCTCTCCCGAAGCCCAGTAAGACAGTGGTCTAACTAAAGTGGATGTGATTTAACTATCCACACATTCACTCCTGCCGTAGACACAGGAGGCCGTTTTGGGGGCTCGAAAAAAAATAGGCGTGACTAACTGTCTACTCATCAACCACCGTCCTCGACACGAGGATGCAACTATCACTTGAGGTGGATGCAACTTGATTGCCTACCCTATAACTCTCTACCTCCACTTGCCAGGAAAAGTACGAAGCAAATTGTATGAAACATGACCATCCAACCCAAGCATGGATGTGATCCGATCATCCATCGCCCACTCCCTTCCTTGACTTGACAAGAGGAGCTACAATCACCGAGTGGACGTGAATCGATCGTCTCACTCTCCATGTTCTGTCCAAGATGATAGGGTAGAATTTCATTCCTTGAATTAATGGGATTCAACCGTTCATTCAATAACTCTTACCTAGACTTAACAGGTGGAGAATAAATAAAAAGGGTGCGACTGACCACCTATCATATATCTCTAGTTCCCATAATGCGGACCGGATTATAAACACCAAAAGATGGACACGAACCGACTATCCGTGGATCAACTCTAGTTCCCAGAGTGCGTACTGGAGTATCAAAAAATTATGGACGTGCTACGACAATCCATTGATCAACTATAGTTCCCAAAGTGCGGACTGGAGGATAAACACAAAAGGATGGATGCATTCCGACTATCCAGCGATCAACTTTAGTTACCGGAGCATGGTCAGGAGTATAAACATAAAGAGTGAACCTAGTTTGGTTGTCCAATCCCCAATTCTTCCCCCTATTTTGGGAGCAAAGGCACAACTCAAAGTGGATGCGGTCTGACCATCTGTTTTCCTGCTTGAGCACAAATTTAAAAGACTCATCTCACTCCCGGGATTCGGCGGAAGCAAGATCTAAATGAAAGTGGATGTGGTATGACCATCCACGTGTCAACTCATACCTTGGATGCAAGGGGCAGTTTGAGAGCCCAAGTTTAAATCGGATGTGACCGAAACATCCACAAATCGGCTCCTTCCCACGATTCGCATGAAGAACTCCATGTAAGAGTGAACATGATATGATCGACCACTCTTCGACTGCCACCCTCACTTAAGGGCAGATGAAAAGACTAAGGAAAATGTGGTTCGACCATTTTCTAGAATAACTCTAAGTCTCCAAAGTGTAGACATGAATATAAACACAAATTAGGTGCTATCTGACCACCCGCCAACAAACTCTTATACTTAGATTGTGGATATGAGTATAAATAAATAGATGAGTGTGGTTCGACCACTCATTGTTCCGTAAACTTTGACTTAAACTCGACAAGAGGAGTATAAATTCACTAAGGATGGAAGTCGACCATGCGTGAACTAACTCGATAACCAAAGACTAGGGGCAGGAGTACTGATTACTGAAAGCTGAACACGACAGCTCACTATAGCCTCGAATTGGTGTTCTTTACGACTCAAGGAACCAACTGTAGGGATGCCTTGACACAACCAATCAGAACGACATTCGAATTTATAGGTGACTGACTATATCGTACCATTAGATCAATGGTCAATATCGGTCCTCACCAACCACAAATGGATGTGACGCGAACGTCCATAGAGTAACTCCAGCCACCAGAATATGGATAGGACAATAAACCAAAAATGAGTGCGACTTGGCCATTCGTTCTCCATCACCTTCCTTTGATCCATTAGGAAAAGTATAAAACCAGATGAGCATGACTTGACCACTCCTGATTCAATTCTGTCCCTAGATCTGACGGGATAATATGAATCAAAATGGGTATGATTGACCTTCCAGCTTTGAATGAATGTGACGCGACCATTCATTCGTTGACTCTTATCATGATTCGACTAAAAGAGTGATACGAAACGGACGTGACTCGACCATCCACACACTGATCCTTGCCCTCGGTCCGAAAGGGAGAGCATCAATCACTAATCAGATGTGACTTGACCATATATTCTTTGGTTCCACCCGGAGTATGGAGACATCTGCATGTAAATTGGACGTGATTGACCATCCAATACTTAACTTATGCTCGAAATTTGACGAAGCATTGAGGTCTTATCCCAGAGAAGAAAAACCAGAAAACAATCAAGAGTGGGTATGACGCAGCCATCCAACAACAAACTCGATACCATGGTTCAACGGGAAAGAGTATAGAGCTAATGCGGACATGATTTTCCTATCCACTTTTTATCATCTACCCCAAACTTGTGGGAGCACGAGCGAGAACCAAGATGAATGTGAATCGACCATTCATCGATCAATGCAAAGTCTTTGGAGCTCGGGTGGGAGTATAAACACGATTAGTAATAGACTCGACCATCCATGCAGTAAATTTATCAACTCGAGACCAGAGGCAGAGGTGTGATCACTCAAAATCAGACTGTGATAGATCAATTCATTGACTCACACCTGGTGTTTACAATAATTCGAGGGTATGACCGAAAGGGTGCCTAGAGATAGTATCGTTGAACCGATGCCCAAGCTTATTGGCAACTAACCATCACTCTAACCTAAATGACGAGTAATGATCATGAGTACATTGAATGGAAAACGCGTTTCTCGAATATACAGGTAGATTCAAACTCAAAGTAAGAACCAGTTATGCAGTTGTGCGTAACATAAGGCTAAACCCTACTCAACTTTTGATTCAACGTGCTTCTAAGCTTGATCTTTGGCCAGTTGCAAATAATAGCTCAAAGCATCTAGAGCCCTTCACTATCAGACTCAATAACTCATGACGAGACTCTGGGATTCAACTGGAATAACCGTCATCATTGACCATCCCAACCGGATTTCATGTTGATTGTTACGCGAAATAGTTACATTTGAACCCAAGGAATCCTAGGCTGCATCCGTTGAGCTAACAATCGATAGTATGGTCAGCCACGACAACACATCACAAGTACTAAAGATCAGATCACAGCTTAATGCAATGATTATGAAGGAATTACATATCTTTCTCCCAATGAATCTTGATGTGTTCACTTGGACAAATTCTGACATATGTGTGATCTCACCAACTATCGTGAGCCATGCTTTGAATATCGACACGAGGCATGTCCCAGTGAAACAAAAGTGATACGGAAAAAGCAGCGCGACATGGATTCGGAGAGATCTGCTGCACTTAAAGTGGAATGGATAAACCCAAAAACGATAGGTTTACACATGACATCCTCTACCCGAAATGGGTATCTATTCCAATTATTATGAGAAAAGATGATGGAAAGTAGCGGACATGCTTTGACTACTCTTACTTGAAAAACATGCCCGAAAGTTAGCTTTCCACATTCGAGGATCGACCAGTTAGTAGACTCAACCACTGGATATGAACCGCTGTCATTTGTGGATGTGTACTCTAGATACAAGAAGATCCTGATGCATGTCCTTGACCCGGAGCACACCTACTTCATTACCGATCTATGGCTATATCATTATGTTGTGATGTCGTTTGAACTATTTAATGTTGAAGCTACTTACTAGAGACCGGTCAACAGGATGTTCAAACACTAGATTAGGCGATCGATGGAAGTATATGTGGATGATATGCTCGTGATGTCACAATAATCAAATGACCAAATCGATGACTAAACAGAGATGTTCAATATTCTACGAAAATATGGAATAAAACCAAATCCCTTGAAATGCTCTTTCAGTGTTGCGTTTGGGAAATTTTGGGATTTCATCGTCAACTCTCGTGGAATCAAAGCCAATAATCCTAAGAAGATGGAGACAATCAGAGACATCCAGGTACCGAAGACAATCAAGCAAGTACAGTCCAATCCTAATATATTGATTTCAAGTGGCACTGCAGTATAGCCCCATTATATATCGCCCGTTAATACACGACCAATTAAGGTTTGATCAATTTTTTTTTCTTTCACCCCATTTCGAGGACTCACGAAAATACCTCGGATAGTACCACAATTTGTTCTATGTATAACAATGTGGTGAACTACTTCAACAAGTCTACGTATAAGGAATTCAGCATCTGATGTTCGTACAGCAGTATCCATGACTCCTTGTCCAGCTCCGTAGCAAGAAATTATATATTCTATCAAGGAAATTCCTCAAGTAAATTGCTTTGAATGGGTAAATCGATCACAGCCTTAAGTCGATTTATCTCCATGGCCACCGATAAGTGATTTCTCTTCTTCAACCTAATCAGGTGAGGAAAGAGAAACTTTGTATAGATGTAGGACTGCATTGACATGTTTGAAGCTCTGATAGATCACTTAGAGCAACGTCCCATCCTATCTAAGCCATTGGATCGTGAAGACATATGTCTATTTAGTAGTGTTAGTGCATGCCATAAGTTCCGCACTGTTACACGAAGAGAATCAGATCCAAAGACCGGCATATTATTTAAGTAAGTAGTTGGAAGTTGGTGAGAGAAACTACACGAAGCTGGAAAATCTCACGTATTTCCTATTAATTGCGTCACAAAAGCTTCGTCCTTACTTAAAGGCTCACCTCATTGACATCTACAACGACCAGCCGTTATGACGGGTCCTACAGCGACCTGGGAGGTTTGGAAGGTTGCTCAAATGGAATATCGAGTTGAGCCAGTTTGACATTAATGATCTCCCTTGGAGAGCCATCCAAGGACAGGCACTGGTGGACTTCATACCTGATTTCACTACACCAAACGACTTTTCGAAGAGCAGTGGAGAACCAACCAATCAATGGAAAACGAACACGGATGGAGCATCCAACGATTGGTGTTCTTACGCCAGAGTCATGTTAGTAACCCCTGAGGGAATAATCAATCTGCTACACCTTGAAACTTGACTTCTCCGCAATAAATAACAAAGTTGAGTATGAAGCATTGATCACTGGGCTCAAAGTTGCTAGAAAACTTGGAATGTAAACTTTATAAATCTTTTGTGCTTCTCGGGTAGTAGTATGCCAAGTCAGGGGAGACTATTAGGCTAGGAGCAGTAAATTACTCCTTATCTTAGTTGGGTCCAAGGGCTACTGGTCAGCTTTGAGTATTACACCATTACACACACCATAGAGAACAAAATGAGAAAGCCAACTCACTGGCCAAGCTGGCTGTTGGCGTCAAAATTGGCCACCAACAGCCAATTACATGAAAGCGCTAATATCCAATCATATTCACAGAAATACGAAGAGAATTAAATGAAGAATAAAATTAAAGCAACCAAAAAGCAAGTAAAAAGAGATAGGATTTATAGTTGTTCGGCTAACTTTGTCCTACGTCCACTCCCAAATAATCCTTTTCATTATACTGAAATTTGTTTACAGTTACAATTTGAAATCAAGAGTCAAATTGGCAGAGTGTCGCCTTGATTAAAGATAAAGAGGAACAGAAAGTAAAAGATCCCTTTTTTGATGACATGCATGCTATATTTATAGGGGAAGATGTGCACCAATCTCTTTAGAACTTCGACTAAAGGACCTTCCAATTCATATGGGCCCACCAGAGGGATAGCTAAGCTCAATTTTCATTAAGGAGGGATCGGTACCGATACGTTCATCGGTTAATTTTTCGGGAGTGTTAACCCACCTTTTGGTAAGGCAGTACACATGCGGATTTAACTCAACGGTCTTCATGATCATCAAGACAAGATGCCCAAAGAAACGGTTACCAAGCTCAAAGATCAGTTATAAACAAGACTAGGGACGATGGGCAAGTAGATTCAGATCGGATCCCTAATGTTTGTTGCAATCAATGTGCAATTGATATGAATTGATAAGGAAGGACTTATGAGGCTACGTTTCAAATTTCAAATCGACCGGAGTCTGTTTGTTAGAGTTATGGGTAACAGAAGAGAGATCGGTTCATATTTAGCTCAATAGGACAACTCAACGATGGTCACTTCATAAATCAACAACCACAAGGTGGATTGAAGTGAAGCTTTGGGAACAAGAAGAGGGGACCCTAGGAAGTCTATTCTAGGAATATCATGGAAATTGGAAGAGATGGAGGGATTGACATATATCCATCTAGAGGGGCCGGCCCTCTACCCTCATAGGGATCGGCTATGCATAATTTTCTAGCAAAGATCGATCGATATCTCAACATCTACATATCCAATTGGCATAAAACTTGGAGGATAAGCATAATGAAATATGGAGAAGCTCCCCTAGGGATCACATGCAATTGGAATCAAGTTATATGGATCGGTACCTATCCCTATGGAGGGATCAACAGAAGTCAGGGTTCACTCAACACCACTTTACGGAAAATACGATATCTCACAAACCCCAGGTCGGAATTGCACGAAATTTAGGGAGCAAGTAGCTAACACCAAGAGGTACCATATGAAGGGATTGCACCCTATTTGGATGCTAACGTAGGTGTCATTACTGATCTCTATGTGGGCTCAAAAAGGGGTCATCAGAAATCAAGATTCACTTAACACCACTTCATGGAAAATAAGATATCTCACAAAACATATGTCGGAATTGCACAAAACAGCAAGTAGCTAACACCAAGGGAAACCATCTAGAGGGATCATACCCCATTTTGACACAAATATAGGGGTCGGTACCGATCCCTATTTGGGCTTAAAATGGGGCCGACATAAATCAAGATTCACTCAACACCACTTCACGGAAAATGTGATATCTCACAACCCGTATGTCGAAATTGCACGAAATTTGAAGATCAAGTAGATAACACCAATGAACACCACCTAGAGGGATCGCACTTCATTTTAACACTAAATAGGGCTCAGTACCAACCCCTATTGTCGGCCTCAATAGGCCTGGAAACTTTTGGGCGGCCTTGTCTTGGCCTCTAGAACCTTGGATCAAAATTTCAGCTCGATCTATGCACGTCTTCCCTTATAAATACCGCAAGCACAACATGAGAAAAAAATCTTCTTTCTACCTCTCTTCATCTTCAACCTAGGCTACACTCTATCAATTTTATTCTTGGACTTCGAATTGTAACGATAAACAATCTTCAATATAATAAAAAGGATTATATGGAAGTGGACGTAGGCCTGAGTTAGCCATACCACTATAAATCTTGACTCCTTTAACTTGTTTTCTAGTTGTTTTAATTTTGTTCTTCATTTATTTCTCTTCATATTTCTATGATTGGATTGGATATTGGAGTTTTCACATAATTGGGTGTTGGTGGCCAATTTTGACGCCAACAGGAAGTGATCCCTATAGTGGCTTCTTCATGTTAAAATATGTTTGTACGCTAATTTTCATGTCATTTGGACCACTGGAACTCGAGATATTGCTTTATCGAGATTTTACCCTACTGTTATGCAATCCCTAAGGTAGGCCCCCTAGGATCAATATACCTTGGTCTCCAAATTTCATATGCTTTAGATCTGTATATCTCGAGATATTGATTGTTAAATGTATGAATGCACTTGAGCTTGGGTATATGCCGATCTCCTTTCAACGTAGCCCTCCAACCCCTTTTGATTGAATATGTCGATCCCTTCCATCTCTTCCAAAGCCATGCAATCACTAGAGGAGCTTCTCCATGTTGCATTATGATTGGCCTCTAAGTTTCACGCCAATTGTATTAGTAAAATTTGAGTTATTGATCAATCTTCATTGCAATAAGTAATAAAGGCTGATTATAGCCGATCCCTATGGAGGGATAGGTAACGATCCCTCCAACTTGCTCCAAATGATATGCGATCCTTATGGGGTATTCCACATATTGTAATAAGTTTGTGATCCAAGTTTCATGTTAACTGGATTTATATATATTGAGATATTGACTAATCACTGCCAGAATTAGAATATAGTGGATCCATACAAGGGAAAATTTGTGACCCTAATGGAGGGATCTGTACTGATCCCTTTAAGTTGCATGTTTCTTGGTGCGATCCCTAAGGGGAACTCCCTAGGGTCCCCTCTTCCTATTCTTAGAGTTTCACTTCGATCCCTCTTATGGTTGTTGAGTTATTAATTATTTTATATCGAAATGCACTCGCTCCTATGTGTAGAACCATACTCCATACTATGAACATTCCGACTTGCATATCTACAATTCCATTGAATTTGGACTTCATGTTATTATCTATACCTGATTTATGGGTCCTAAAAACAACGCACTGGACTTATCGCCTCGATAATCACGAAGTTTATTGGATTATATTGCCCTATACTGCCTTGGAAAAAGGTGGGTTGACACTGACCAGTTCCAGGAATAAGCAGCAAGTAGATTTTTTCTCTATTGAAGTACTAGGTGCTCCGAGCATCGACCATGTGGAGATTAATTGGATTCTAGGGACGAAGCTTGAAAGGGAGTTATGGATTGCCATATATTGCCTCAGCAAAAGGTGGGTTAACACTTTGCTTCCCAAAATATCTCTTGCGATAGGAAGGTGTGTTTTGAATTGCTGTAAATTCAAAATACGAATTCCATGATCCATTACTAACCGTATTTTCCAATCCAAAATCCAATCCATTGCCAATCCAAATCCATGATCTCTTTGGATAGTTAGTGAAATCCATGACTGTTTCGAGCCGATATCCAATTTCGAATACATTTCAAACCCTTAGTCGAATCCATATCTATCCAAAGCTAATAGCCAAATCCATGATCTTACCTGATCATTTGCCAAATCCTAAGCCTTGATCTCAATGGATCCTTGTTGAACACAATCCATATTCGACGACCCGAGTAGGCTGATCCATTGCATTCAAGCGAAGCAACCTACCCCTTTCCAGGCATAGTCCATATCTGATGAACTTGATCTCTTTGGATTATTACCGAGCATAGTCCATACTCGATGACCTGAGTAGGCCGATCCATCATTTTTGAGCTAAGCGACCGACCTACACTTTGCCAGGCATAGTCCATACCTGATGACCTTGATCTCTCCATATCCTTGCCGAGCACAATCCATACTCGACGACTTGAGTAGGACGATCCATCATGTTCGAGCGAAGCAACCTACTGCTTGCCAGGCATAGTCCATGCCCAACGACCCGTGTTATCTACTACATTGATCCAAATGTAAAGATTCCCAAGTCTATTTGCCAAAATACAAAATAAAAGTTCATACAACTAATAAACTAGAATTCGAACCAAACAAGAAGATAAGATAAGAAAAAGAAAAACCGATTTCATAAACTCGAGCATTACAATTCATCATCTCATAGCATGCCTAAGGACTATCCTCGATTTCGTACATGTGTAAGTGACTTAGCCGTCCTACTGTGGAGTTTGTTCCTTATTCCACACCATCCCGATCAACTGATGAAAAGTTGATGATGACGCCTTAATCTAGTGCCATTTTCATTCGAGGTGGATGGTGGCTGCTCCTGTTCTACCACCGTAGCTCGAGTCCTTAGGTATTATTGCAACTGACCATTCCCAACGTGTTCTTCAATGATATCCTTCAAATGCCTACAACCATTTGTATTATGCCCATTCAGCTCATGGAATCGGTAGCGCTTTCTCGATTCCATTCGTGTTCGAAGGGTTCCCTCCTTGCCGACCTTTGATATGGAAGGAATCCTCGAGTAACCAACTATACCCTTTCTAGGGTTTCATTCAATTTCGAGTAAGTAGGGAATTTGGGTTCTCCCCTCGGTCGCTTCGATCCATTGAAGCTAATGTCCATGCTCTATTTTCCCTTGTCCTTTCCTGAGCTCTCACCGGCCAGTCCTCCACCCCATACTGTATTAACTTCTATTGCCTCTTTATCATCTTTCGTATCTTCTTGTCGTAAACCTTTCTACTTCAAGGTTGAATTCCTGGAGATCCATCGGTGGATCCCACGTTAGTGATATCTTAAAATCTTAATTATCTGCATCTCCTAACACTGCGGCCATCAAAACCATTGATGGATTTGGTCAATTCACCGAAACAATTTCCGTATTGAACGTGGTTAAGAAATTCTTAAGCGAATATCCTGCCGACTGCTTCACTGATGTCGATGCCATCACATTCTTAGGCCTTGTAATGTGAACCCGAAACTGCTTCATAAATCTTTCAACCAATTTTGTCATGTACTAATAGAACTGCTCTCCAACTGTCTAAACCATAGCATAACTACCTCCGCTATGTACAGGGGGAAACATTATGCCAGGACTTCTTCTGAAGCCCCCAGTACTTCCATGTACTGTATATACCTCATCATATGCATGGTTGGGTCTAAGTTCTATCATAAGTTTCTAGTGTTGGTGTTTGAATTCTAGTAGATTCCTAGCGTTCCTGATATTAGGAGCGAATGGACTTCTATTTACATCCTCCAAATCCGTGTTCACTAATCCTCCATGCATTGCTCACCTGATCATCTCTACAAACCTATCATTGTCTTTCAGTGGTAATTTTCAACCATCATGTCCAAGCTACCCCCTGAGTCTATGATGGAATTCTAGAACATATTCCTCAAGATGAGCATCCAAATTCTGATTCGCACCAAGATCCATAGAATTGACTGCAAGTCCTCCAACATCACGATCTACCATGTCTTTGGGCTTTTGGGATCGGTGCCAGTCCCTTTAGAGGGATCGATGTCGATCCCTCTAAGATGGCCGGGGACTGCCCTCGGCTGTTCTATTTTAGTCCTTTGTCCAATAGCTATGCTTCCATGCTCTTAGTTCTAATTTCCAGCGTATCTTACTGCCTCAACTCGATGATCCATAGATCCAGTAGTCCCTATCATTCCAACTCCTTAGTTTTGCATTCCAACAGCTCCTATGTCTCTAGCATGTTCGATCTATTGGAGTAGATTCTGCATCATCTCCTTCTACCTTTTCAGCATCCATTCCTGCATAGCGTCTATCATTGTTCCCATTTCATCTCTGGTGATGTAGATAGATGTTGGATTAGCTCTAGCTCCTGAGGAAGCCTCATGACTCCCTTCATGATGGTGTTGAATATGCGCTTATATGATTTTTGTTTGATGATAACAAACATATATACATTCGTTTAAATGTATTTGTTAATGTGCTATTTTACTTTTCATAGGTTAAATAAATATTTGTTGGATAAAATTAAATAACACAGAATTTGAATTCAAACAGAAATTTTATTCAAACAAATATTTATTATAATTTTGAATAGTACAAATTCAAGCTCTCACTATTCACTATACAACTTTGATTACAATTACATCACAATTTAATTTACATAAATTCCTCACTACATATCACTCACACTCTTATTTTATCTTCAACTTCATTCCAGTTAGAATCAAGCATCTGAGCAATCTGAAAAATATTCACTAACGCAGTAAAATTGGAAAAGAAATATTTTTGCAATATAAAATAAAATGTGAATTTCAGAAATAATATTTGCCTCAGTTATTTGGGTTGTTCGTCATCATTTACATTTGAATTCATCACACACGAACAATGTGACATGCACAGTGAATCACTGTACATGCCACAAGGCAGTGCACACCGGTATACACTTGATAATGTTACAGGGACAGGTGAGCACAAGGTCAAACCCAAATAAAAAGACGGGTTCAACTCAGGTGCAACATAAATAAAATCTCGTCTTCAGCACAAGGTCAAACCCGAGTTTTTTAAACTGGACTCAACTCAAGTGAAATTTCAAAAATCAACATGAAAGGATAAAGAAACAAACAGCAATGCATGCAAGTGCAGACCAAAGTGCAACAGAAAATCGGTGCAACCCGAAGTCAAGACAACATGAAGCATGCAATCTATTGCACAAGATATAGAGCCACAACAACTCCAACAGTGACATACACATCAACCAAAGTCAGGGCCGCAAATGAAGACTATAGGTCTCAATATCAATAGAATGCAAATTGTCTCGAAGAATAGAGCCAAGACTACAAGTACAAGGGACAGTGCACTACTGACCATGAAGTAAAACCAAAGCCAAGACTACAGTGATACAAGTACAGGAAGCAGTTCAATACTCAAGACAACATGAAGTGGACAACACTGACTCAAGTACACAAACAACAAACAGCAGTATGCAAGTGCATACACAAAGAGGCAACAAAGATCAAGGACCAAGTAAAGCATGTACAAGTGTATGAAAACCAAAGTCAACAGCACAGTGAAGTACAAAGCAACTGCAACAGATGCAGTGAAGCAAAAATATAGCAGCAATGTACATGAATACAACTATAGGTACCAGGCCAGAAGTTCAAGCAGGTGAACAGAGACCAGTAGTGAATTCAACAAACCAACATACATGAAGACTACAATACATGAGTCAATCAAGTGATACATGGTAGTGTTAATGACAGCAAACAACTCTGTGCACATTGATACATGATCAGACACAGGACAACAAGGCTCAAACCAAAGTATAGTGAAGCAACTCGACTACAATAATTCAAGCATTGACTTCAGTGAGCAGGCAAAGGAAAACATGCATGCACAATGTGATACAAGGCAAACTGGCAACAACAACAGAGAATCAACAATGCATGCAACAGGACTAAGGCCACAATGTGCATATGTCAGAAACAATACAGCGTGTACAAGGATCAATGAAAAGTCCGACCAACAGCTACATGAAACAAACAGTGAATCAAGACAGGGCCGAGCAACTGCTATATGGTGATGCAGTTAACAATTACTCAAAGCAACAGTGACAATGAAGTGAATGCAACTACAGGAACTCAACAGAGATAAGATGGTCAGTCGCCATAATAATGAAAATGTCGAGCTCAATGCAACACAGTGGCAACCATAAGATGCAGACCAACCAGAAGTACAAGTGCATAACTAAACCAACAAACATCAGCAAGTACAATATCATAATACAAATGTCTATGCCGAGAAAACAATGAAGCAATCAGAGAATGTACAAGTCAAAGCCTGCAGTAAATCAAGTTCGAATTCGATGCAGATGATAAGCAACTCGAAGTCGCAAGCAATAAACAAGTCCAAGTCAAAATCATGGAAGCATACAGAAGTAAACAAGGAAATTCGTGAACGTATTTTTGAAAAGGTCAAATCAAAAGAGGAAAGTCTCTGCCGTATTAATTAAGGAAAATCGAACGTTTGAAAATAAAAACCGTGTGTATCAAGTTGTAACAATATCAGGAAAGCATAATTTAGGTAAGTATCGAAGTGATTAAGGTCTCGGAATTCATATAAATACCAAACCGCAAATCATCATCAGTGTGTGGAGAAATCAAATCGATCGAGTTCAAGCATTAAAATCCCAATCGTCATCACCGGCAATTTAAAAAGGCATCAGAGTTCAAGCAAGCATCGAACCAGAAAACAAAGGAAGAAAGTACATACCGAAATTGTATACGAACTCGATTCAATTGAAGTGCCGTGAGCTAATCAGAGAAATAAGTGATCGACAAGGCAAACTACCAGCAATCAAAAGCGGCGGTTTCAATTGAAGAGCCCTAATTTCCACAAGGGAACGAAACCCTAATTCAGATCGAACAAAGAAAGCATGGCCGCCATTTTCCCAAAGGACCAAATAAAAAAGGATCGGGTCTAAATAATAAAAGGGACCGGCCTTTAAGAATTAGGGTTATTGTTTTAAAATAAGGGCTTTATCTTATTTTTTGTTTTAAATTTGTTTTTAATTTTTAATTTCTTTTTAAACCGTTTAATTTTCTAATCGTGTGACTAGGGGACAAGCTACGTAGCGTAGCTTGAGAATTCGCAACTCAGTGGCTGAGTTGTGGTAGGATTTTGAGCGTAGAGTTAGGTTAGTCAGTAGCGGGTGTCGCGAGTTTACGTGTGTAAGCGTGTGAGTTCTATTTCTACATTTATTATTCTGCTTTTATCTGTGCTGCTACTATTCTGTGATCTGTGTTGAAATTATTTTATAAGCTTCTGCAATTAATTTTTATAATTAATACTATCACCCTATTCACCCCCCCTCTAGGGTGAAATCGATCCTACAAGTGGTATCAAAGCTAGGAATAGAAGTCAATTTTTGTTTTAAAAATTCATTTTTCAAAAATCTGTTTCTGTTTAAAAGTTTGAATTTTTAAAATGGCTTCTTTTAATAATGCTTTTGGTGAGGGTCAGTCTATAGTTAGACCACCAATGTTCAATGGTGAATATGCTTATTGGAAAAATAAAATGAAAATTTTTCTGAAAACCATTGACGCTTGGAAAATTGTTGAGACAGGTTATAGAGCACCAACTATAATTGTAGATAATCAGGAAATAGATAAACCGATGGATCAATGGACAGAACTAGAAAATAAATTACAAAATGCTAATGCTAGAGCTATGAATTCTATTATCTGTTCATTGGATCAATTTGAATTTAATCGTGTCTCACATTGTCTAACTGCACAGGAAATATGGCACACACTAGAAGTGACTCACGAAGGAACATCTCAAGTCAAAGAATCTCACATTGCCATGCTAAGCAGCGAATACGAGAATTTCACAATGGCAAAAGAAGAAAATGTCAAAGAGATGCATGGACGACTTTCCAATATCGTATACAAATCAAAAGCCCTTGGAAAACCATATACAGAGTTGGAGATAGTCCGAAAAATCCTCAGAGTCCTTCCACGAAGTTTTGAAGCCAAAGTGACTGCCATTCAAGAATCAAAAGATTTGAAAAAAATGGAAGTCGAAGAACTCATCGGAAATCTCACCGCTTATGAGCTAAAGATGAAATTCAAGGAAGAACGTGAAGGAGGTGATACTCGAAAGAAATCAATAGCTCTTAAAGGAACAACAGAAAGTGATAGTGATGATAATGATGATGGAGCAGCAGAATTGTAGCTGATAATAAAGAAAGTCAAAAGGTGAAATTACAAATACGGAAATTCAGCTCTAAATCGAAAATTGAAAAGCAGAATAAATAAAATATTAGACAATCCAGAAGAACCAAAGATCATCTGTCATAAGTGCAACCAATCCGGACACATAAAGCCCAATTGTCCTCAAACTCGACGCGACTTTGAAAAGAAATCAAAAAGGAGAAGTTTTGCTGCCACGTGGAATACAAGTGATGAAGATAATCAAAGTGCTAACAGTGAGAATGAAAAAGCTGACTTGTGTCCTCATGGTGAAATAACTGACAGTGATGATGACGAGCCAAGTGAGGTATCAAAACTTTCTCATTCGGAATTACTTATATATTTCCATGAAGTGAATGGTTGTTTTGAACGACTTAGGGAGAAGTATGCCAAACTTGAATCACAAAAAGATACTTTGATAGATTTAAATAAACAACTTGACCAATTAGTTAAAACCTATCAAAGTAGGATCCCTAAGTGTGATAAGTGTCCAACATTCGAAGAAGAAATTAAAAAATCAGAAATCAATATAAAATCAATTGAAAATGAAATTCTGATTTTGAAAGAGAACGAAAATACTAGGAGAGAAAATTCTATCAAAAAGTGCACACAATTATTGAACGAAAATGAATCTCTCAAAATACAAGTCCAACAATTGTTAATAACTTTAGATAAATTTTCGAAAAGTGAGAAATCGTTGAATCTGCTATTAGGGAAGCAAACTGTTAATACAGCTAGACAAGGACTTGGATATAATCCATTTGAAAATGTTGAAAGCGATATTAATCAAGAAAATTCCATGTGCACAATTTGTAGAAAATATGGACACGATCACATTAATTGTTGGTATAGACCCAAACATGTGAAAACCATACCAATTTGGGTTCCAAAAGGCACAAATATAAAATCTCTCAAAGTTAAACAAATTTGGGTGCCAAAAGGAACATATATAAACAGTTTTGGGTCTCCACAAAATTATATTTATAAATCTTCTGCCACTAACAACCATGGACCTATAAAAATAAATAGGTCACATAAATCTTTTTCCGTGTAGGTGTGGTGGCAGGCTAAGGAACAACAACAGTGTTTTTTGGATTTTTGGCTGTTCCAGAAACACAACGGGCGACAAAGCAAAGTTCCTTAGCCTATTATAAAGGTGACAGAATCACAATGGATAAACAACGAAAAATATCGTAAAGGTAAAATAGGTAGTATATTTACGATATATTAAATGTGACGATCCGCACCATAGTCTGAATTAAAATTAGCCAATATCGAGATGGTGAAGAGATGATGATTTTGATTCTGACTTGTTCAACATAGTTGGCCGATTATATTTATGCCAAAAACACTATAAAATTCTCTAGACTCTTTGATTTACTTTATATAGATTAGTTTGGATTAAAAATAGTGTTTTGTTGGATAAAAATACATTTGATTATAATATGGCTAACTCTATATTCATGGTTTTTTGATTATTTACACGACTTCATTTCAAATTCAAGAGAATGTCATTTGAAAAGCTGTTAAATTTGATTTTGAGATATTTTGTTGCATACTTCATGATCTGGTCAATCAAATTCAATTAATGATAATTTTGAGTGAAAAAGAAATTCAGATGCAGATTACACTGGTAATCTAGTTGATAGAAAAATTACTAGTTGAACGTGATTTTTGAGATATTTAGTTACTGCATCGTTATTCAAAGAAAATATTTGCATATTTTTCATTTCAAATAATTTTCAAATTGCAGAAAAATTTCTTATAAAACCCCCTCGAGAAAATCATTTTTGACCATATTTTCAGATTAGTCATTTTGAAAAATTGGTTTCATAATTATGTTTGAATTTGATTTTAAATGGCTATTTTGACTAATCTGACTCCCTATGATTATCAAAAAGATGAATAGTGATTGAAAGAGTGATGAATGCTAATATTGATCATGTATTATGACTCGAGATGGTATAATTAGTAAATTTCTTTAGAAATTCAAACAAGAGTTATAAAACTTTTTGTTGGGTAAAGATTCCATAACCATTTCTATCTCTATCATATTTCTATCAACCATCGCTCATTAAAAATTCAATATAGTTTTTCGACATGTGGTACTTTAAACAGGAATCATTTGTTTTTCGTTTTATAAAAATAAAATCCAAAGTATTCACTCTCATTTAAAAGTCCTCACGGTTATGCATGGGTGAATTACTTGGAATTTGTTATGTGCTTCCATGCTCATTTAAAAGTCCTCACGGTTATGCATGTATGGAACGCATATCAAAATTGATTTATTAGATAAACAAGTTGATTAGATACTTGAATTCATTTTTAAAATTAAATAGGAATACTACTAATCTCATTTAAAAGTCCTAACAGTTATGCATGATTAGTAGATATTCAAATTCCTGATATAAATGTACCACAAACAGATACAACTGTATGGTTTTATATGATGACATCATTTCCATTACTTCTAAAAGTGGAATATGCGCCTAACGAGGGTAGTTATGATTTTTGTTTGATTTTTTTTTATTGAAATTTAATATTTATATTCAATTGAGTTTTAATGTTGAATTAATATCGATCACTTTATCTCTATTTTTCTTTTGCTGATAACAAAAGGGGGAGAGAAAAGTTAAGATTTTGTCAAGTAAAATCAAGCAAAGGTCAAATATTTTCCATTTGCATCTAGGCTCATTTGCATATTATTTAATTGTATGCATATTTGTAGGGGGAGCTTTGCGTGGAGAGGAAGCATTTAAATAGGGAGAGCAATTAGAGCATATGAATGATCAAATACATTTAATATATTCAAAATCTTAAATATATGTTTGTTATCATCAAAAGGGGGAGATTGTTGAATATGCGCTTATATGATTTTTGTTTGATGATAATAAACATATATACATTCGTTTAAATGTATTTGTTAATGTACCATTTTACTTTTCATAGGTTAAATAAATATTTCCTGGATAAAATTAAATAACACAGAATTTGAATTCAAACAGAAATTTTATTCAAACAAATATTTATTACAATTTTGAATAGTACAAATTAAAGCTCTCACTATTCACTATACAACTTTGATTATAATTACATCACAATTTAATTTACATAAATTCCTCACTACATATCACTCACACTCGTATTTTATCTTCAACTTCATTCCAGTTAGAATCCAGCATCTGAGCAATCTGCAAAAATATTCACTAACGCAGTAAAATTGAAAAAGAAATATTTTTGCAATATAAAATAAAATGTGAATTTCAAAAATAATATTTGCCTCGGTTATTTGGGTTGTTCGTCATCATTTACATTTGAATTCATCACACATGAACAATGTGACATGCACAGTGAATCACTGTACATGCCACAAGGCCGTGCACACCGATATACACTTGATAATGTTACAGGGACAGGTGAGCACAAGGTCAAACCCAAATAAAAAGACGGGTTCAACTCAGGTGCAACATAAATAAAATCTCGACTTCAGCACAAGGTCAAACCCGAGTTTTTGAAACTGGACTCAACTCAAGTGAAATTTCAAAAATCAACATGAAATGATCAAGAACCAAACAATAATGCATGCAAGTGCAGACCAAAGTGCAACAGAAAATCAATGCAACCCGAAGTCAAGACAACATGAAGCATGCAAGCTATTGCACAAGATATAGAGCCAAAACAACTCCAACAGTGACATACACATCAACCAAAGTCAAGGCCTCAAATGAAGACTACAGGTCTCAATATCAATAGAATGCAAATTGTCTCGAAGAATAGAGCCAAGACTACAAGTACAAGGGACAGTGCACTACTGACCATGAAGCAAAACCAAAGCCAAGACTACAGTGATACAAGTACAGGAAGCAGTTCAATACTCAAGACAACATGAAGTGGATAGCACTGACTCAAGTACACAAACAACAAGCAGCAGTATGCAAGTGCATACACAAAGAGGCAACAAAGATCAAGGACCAAGTAAAGCATGTACAAGTGTATGAAAACCAAAGTCAACAGCACAGTGAAGTACAAAGCAACTGCAACAGATGCAGTGAAGCAAAAATATAGCAGCAATGTACATGAATACAACTACAGGTACCAGGCCAGAAGTTCAAGCAGGTGAACAGAGACCAGTAGTAAATTCAACAAACCAACATACATGAAGACTATAATACATGAGTCAATCAAGTGATACATGGAAGTGTTAATGACAGCAAACAACTCTGTGCACATTGATATATGATCAGACACAGGACAACAAGGCTCAAACCAAAGTGTAGTGAAGCAATTCGACTACAATAATTCAAGCATTGACTTCAGTGAGCAGGCAAAGGAAAACATGCATGCACAATGTGATACAAGGCAAACTGGCAACAACAACAGACAATCAACAATGCATGCAACAGGACTAAGGCGACAATGTGCACAGGTCAGAGACAATACAGCATGTACAAGGATCAATGAAAAGTCAGACCAACAGCTACATGAAACAAACAGTGAATCAAGACAGGCCCGAGCAACTGCTATATGGTGATGCAGTTAACAATTACTCAAAGCAACAGTGACAATGAAGTGAATGCAACTATAGGAACTCAACAGAGATAAGATGGTCAGTCGCCATAATAATGAAAATGTCGAGCTCAATGCAACACAGTGGCAACCATAAGATGCAGACCAACCAGAAGTACAAGTGCATAACTAAACCAACAAACATCAGCAAGTACAATATCATAATACAAATGTCTATGCCGAGAAAACAATGAAGCAATCAGAGAATGTACAAGTCAAAGCCTGCAGTAAATCAAGTTCGAATTCGATGCAGATGATAAGCAACTCGAAGTCGCAAGCAATAAACAAGTCCAAGTCGAAATCATGGAAGCATACAGAAGTAAACAAGGAAATTCGTGAACGTATTTTTGAAAAGGTCAAAAATCAAAAGAGGAAAGTCTCTGCCGTATTAATTAAGGAAAATCGAACGTTTGAAAATAAAAACCGTGTGTATCAAGTTGTAACAATATCAGGAAAGCATAATTTAGGAAAGTATCGAAGTGATTAAGGTCTCGGAATTCATATAAATACCAAACTGTAAATCATCATCAGTGTGTGGAGAAATCAAATCGATCGAGTTCAAGCATTAAAATCCCAATCGTCATCATCGGCAATTTAAAAAGGCATCAGAGTTCAAGCAAGCATCAAACCAGAAAACAAACGGAAGAAAGTACATACCGAAATTGTATACGAACTCGATTCAATTGAAGTGCCGTGAGCTAATCAGAGAAATAAGTGATCGACAAGGCAAACTACCAGCAATCAAAAGCAGCGGTTTCAATTGAAGATCCCTAATTTCCACAAGGGAACGAAACCCTAATTCAGATCGAACAAAGAAAGCATGGCCGCCATTTTCCCAAAGGAGCAAATAAAAAAGGATCGGGTCTAAATAATAAAAGGGGCCGACCTTTAAGAATTAGGGTTATTGTTTTAAAATAAGGGCTTTATCTTTTTTTTTTTAAATTTGTTTTTAATTTTAAATTTCTTTTTAAACCGTTTAATTTTCTAGTCGTGTGACTTGAGGACAAGCTAAGTGGCGTAGCTTGAGAATTCGCAACTCAGTGGCTAGTTGTGGCAGGGTTTTGAGCGTAGAGTTAGGTTAGTCAGTAGCGGGTGTTGCGAGTTTACGTGTGTAAGCGTGTGACTATCTAATTTCTAGTAGAAACCTTGGTGGCAGCACGTAGGCAGGTTTTTGCCGAAGCTGGGTAAATTCTATGTCGTTCTATTTCTGCATTTATTATTCTGCTTTTATCTGTGCTGCTACTATTCTGTAATCTGTGTTGAAATTATTTTATAAGCTTCCGCAATTAATTTTTATAATTAATACTATCACCCTATTCACTCCCCTCTAGGGTGAAATCGATCCTACAGATGGTTCCTATCCATTGCTTGTCTCCTTGTGAGTGTCTCATCATTGCTCCAAATCCAAGCTCTCTACAGGGGTTAGCCTTCTTGGTGAAAGAACCAAAATGTAGGTGTTGATCTTTATGAAGGGATAGGTATCGATCCCACTAACTTGCTCCAAATGATTTGCAATCTCTATAGGGTATTCTACATGTTGTCTTTAGCTTGTGCTCCAAGTTTCATATCAATTGGATCGTAGATATTGAGATATTGACTAATCATTGCTAGAATTTGAATATAGTGGATCCCTACATGGGAAGAGTGATTAATTTTGTGGAAGGATCGTTACCGATCCCTTCAAGTTGCATGTTTTGTGGTGCGATCCCTAGAATAAACTCCCTTGGGTCCCTACTTTTTGTTCCTAGAGTTTCACTTTGACCCCTCTTGTGGTTGTTGAGTTATTAACTGTTTTCTATCGAAATACACTCGCTCCTATTTGTTGAATCATATTCCATACTTCAAAATTTTTTTCCTTGCATATCTATCAATTCCGTTCAATTTCAACTTCATGTTATAATTTATACTTAATTTCTAGGTCGCACAATCATCACTCTGGACTCATCGGCCTCGATAATCACGAAGTCCGTTGGGTTAAATCTGCATGTGTACTGCCATTGAAAAAGGTAGGTTAACACTGGCCAGTTTCGAGAAAGCCCAAAAAATAGACTTTGTCCCGATTGAAGTACTAGATGCTCCAAGCATCGATTATATGGAAATTAATTCGATTCTGGAGATGGTTCCGGAAAGGGAGTTGTGGATGACTCATGTCAACGGTTATCTGCAATGAGGGATCCTTCCTAGATGGATGAGTGAAAAAAAAAAGATCTTCCACAAAACTTCACACTACATCATCCAAGAAGAAGTCATGTATAGAAAAGGTGTCTCCATGAAGGAGATTGCGACGATCACAGCAGGGGTAATCCCTAACAAAATACTTCGCTATGGGTACTACTTGCCAACTGTCAATTGAGATGCAGCTGATCATGCTAAACAATGCGACGAGTGCTAGATGTTTGCAAAAAATTCCGAGAGCTCTACCGACATAAGTTACACAAATGGTCAGTACATGGCTATTTGCCACTTAGGGAATTGATATTATCGGTTCCTCACCGATCTCTCAAGATGGAGCGAAGTACGCCATTGTAGTAGTAGATTACTTCACCAAATGGGCTGAACCTTTAGCCACGATCATGATAAAGAAAGTAATCAACTTCATTGTCCTGAGCATCATCTGCTATTTTGGCCTTCCATGAACCATTGTAACTGATAATGGAACCCGAGTCGATAGTGCTAAATTTAAAGACTTCTGCCATCGGCACCATGTTGAAAATAGATTTGCAACAGTTGCTCACCCTCAAGCAAACGGACAAGTTAAAAGAGTAAGCAATATCATAAAGTCCATTTTGAAGGAATGTATAAAAAGGGCTAAAGGCAAGTGAGTGAATGAACTCCCACCATCATTAAGGGCTTAGAGAACTACCATAAGTCCACGACTAGCCATACCCTATTCGCCCTGTTAACGACTCTAAGGCCGTCATCCCTATAGAACTTGAAGTCCCTTCCCAAAGAGTGACTTACTACGACCCCTATTTCGTTATATAAAAAATACAAATAAGGAATTGCAATCCCGTTGCAATTAAAACTATAAGGAATTGGTGACGACTCATGAGCTACAAACACATTCAGGTGCCAATGATAAGAACGTGTGCTTGAACGTGCATGAGTGTATTCTAAAAGATTGATTTCTTGAAATCAAAAGAAATTGAATTTTTATCTGGAGTTATTATACAAAATACTGGAATTGATAGACAAATATTGCTAGCCTCATAGAACTAAAAACATATAGCAACTGATAGAATACAATCCTAAATTTATGCTGTTGGAAATCGACCAATGTCCATGATGAACAGAAAGAAATGCAACTATCAGTAAAAGTGGCTTAACGGAAGGATACTGAGCATTCAATAAACTGAATGGAATCCTTTTCGATGGTTGAGGCTTGCGGCAATTCAAAGCACGTCATGTTCAAACAAGACGTACTTTAGGATGCAAAATATTATCCCGCATTTTGACAAGGCCTTGATACCGTAGATTTGGCTAAAACGTGTGGTTACCAAACTTGCAAATCAATGATATACAAGACTATGGATGTTGGCCGAGCAGATTTAGACCAGGTTCCGATCAAGGTGTAATCAATATGAAGTGACAAGGAAGGCCCTATGAGGCTTCTTTTAAATTCAAGTCAATCGGAGTTCGTATGCTCAAGTTGTGGACAAATAAAGAACTTATATGGATTGATCTAGAACGATTCATAAAACAACATAAATCGACGAAGATTAATCGATATCACAAAATCTACAAAGCTAATACACTTGAAACTTTGAAAGAATCAATATATTTTAGAGTGGAGCCTGGAAAAACGATCATAGGTCAAAAATCCGAGGTTCAAGAAATGCCGATCGTTTTATGCCGATCTTCCCAATGATTGGTTTAATTCAGCAAGCAACCAAATACAACCAAGATTGCTCCATATCTCATAATCTACAACTCTGAATGGCTTTATATTTTAGGAAAAAGGTCTAGAGGCATGTAGGGCTCTCCAAAAACGATCGCCTGGCAAACAGAGGCAAAAATAATGATCGGTATAATTCATACCGTGTTCCAAAACAACAAGTTATATCCACCGATCATTATGGTGGGCCTTATGGATCTCGAGATTCGTTTTGAAATTTTTAGAACGATCCATGAACATCTTCCCTTGTAAATATAGCCACCATTCTCCATAAAGAGGACCCTTCTTTCCGCTAGCTACGCTCTGTAATTTTTATTCTTCACTCTTGTACTAATGGATCCCAGCTGATCCAAACATTCTTGTAATCATAATCAATTGCAATATCAATAAAA
The DNA here is from genome assembly GCA_030765085.1 of Allium cepa. NCBI lineage: Eukaryota > Viridiplantae > Streptophyta > Magnoliopsida > Asparagales > Amaryllidaceae > Allium > Allium cepa. Next base: position 245,266,467 of record CM060944.1, read on the forward strand.
ATATAAAGTGGACGTAGGCCAAGATTGCCAAACCACTATAAAACTCCTTGTTCATTTACTTTCTTTGCTATGTTTTAATTTAATTCTTCATTTAATCTCTACTAGATTCTATTGGGTGTTGATGCTCATTTTTGGCATTAATAATCCAAAGCAACATTGTAGATTTTATTTCCGTCTAGCATAATGTTTATAACATCATCAACATAATGAAAAATATATCAAGTCTTAGACGATTTAGACACATAAATCATTCCATAAATAAATTTCCTAACATAATAGCAATTATTTAATATTAATTCAAATCCATTTGGAAAAGCCAACTGATAGTCTCCAATTGTAGTTGAGATCCATTAATAACTTGAAGTCTCATCTAACCCTCTATCATAAGCCGCCTATTCCTAGGTCCTTGTAACATATTACAAGTATGAGTTCTAGATCAAGTATTTAAAACCCATGACAATATATTGATTGAAAAATAATTTTGAATCATATATACCTGTAGGAGCGATGGAATTATTTTGTTTCTTCTCTTTGACAATCTTTAGGTAATTCAGACAATTCCATTTCTAGTCCCCCTCCTTGTGACAGTGACGACACTCAGCCTTGTCATTTGGAGCACTCTTCTTATTTTATTGTTAACCCATTTTCCCTTCTTCGAACCATTTGAAGATGATGCTTTTCCTTTTACTGCGAGCATTGTGCCTTGATCCTTTAATGAAGACTTGATTGATCTCAAAATATTGAGCAACTCCACGAGATTACATTCGACTAGTTCATATTGTAACTCAATATGAATGACATAAACTATGGCATAAGAGAACTTAGGATCAAGTCTACTTACAGCTCGTTGTTTATCATAACGTCCAATTGATAAAACCTTAAAATATAGTCTTTTATTATTATGAAGTACTCATCCATTTTCATGCCATTTGACATCTTCGTATTGAATAACTTCTCAGGAATCCCGTACTTTGCGGAATGCGATTGATTCCCGTACAATACTTTGAGGCTATTGAAGATTTAATGGATATACATGTTTTTGTACGGTCGTATCAATGCTTTTCCAAATATAGACAACATGTAAACTTGGACAGTCTCTTGGTCCACAACCCATTTGTTATAAGCAATATTAGTTTGTGGTCTGTATCATCAACTACTCGTACTCTAGCAGGTTCAGTTATTGACGACCATAAGCGTTTATATGTAAGTGCTATTTTTGTTTATCTTAATTGGTCTATGTTGTTAGGTCTAGTGAGTTTGTCAATTTAAAAAACAATGTTGGTGTAGACAATTTTTTGCAAATTTAATTTAATAGATTAGGTCATGAAATTCATAGCAAATGTTTTTATAATATTATTAAAGTTAAACATTATATTTCATTCTACTAACATGCTCCCACTAGACTTTTATGTTTCTCAAAACCTTTAAAGGGAACCCAAAAACATTTTGATTTCTCTAGTGGGTGTTAGACTCGCATGCCTTGTGATTCTGACCTTGAGAAAAGCTTAACAAGTCACATGCCCACATGTGATAGATAACATTTTATCGGTTGTTCATATATAACTCCTAACCATTGGTTTTTGTCCTAATATAATCTTTAACTCGAGGAAAGCTTAATAAATAAAAAGAGATTATTTACTCTTACCCACCATTTCATGACGACCTATGTATATTGTGTATATCTAGGAGTAAGCACAACAAATTTATACCCGTATCTTACCTCGTCTAATTAACATATTAATAGTAATAGTCAATAGCTTGAGGAAAGATAAATAGCTAAAGAGTATGCAATTAGTCTATTAATATATAAATAATAGAGGGCGGTATTTATATTAAAGATTCATAATCTCTAATATATTTATTTAAGTGATATCGAATTATGGAATAATGTATTTTTTATGAATTACCATCGTGATTCAAGCGTCAAACACATCTGAAATCACAGCATACGTACTATACATATGTACTTATTCCTTAAATACATACTGTGTTTATTACAGTTCCACCTTTTAGTATACATTATATAAGTTTGATTCATGCATAGAAATTTATAATTTTAATCAACTTATACAATATCCTTATATATAAATTTGTATTAATTTTATTAATTAAATCTTATTCAACTAATTAACATTTAAATTAAATTAATTTTATTCATTTTAAACATTTTAAATAATATATATTATTATGTATTATAATATATCATAATACATGTATATTACTTTATTCATTAATAACTAATTAATTAATTAATTAAATTAAAATGAATTTAATCAAATTGAATAAATTTAAAATTTTCTTTATTTACTACATCAAACATTTTAAGCTAGATTTACATATATCATTATTTATGTTTTTAATTTAATTAATTAGCTTTTAATTAATTGTTTATTTAATTGATCCAATTATTTTTATTATTATTTTTGAAAATAATTAATTATTTTTCGAAACATTTTGGGAAAATATTTTATAACATCTATAAAATTAATTAAACAATTTAAGCATAACCTTTTAAATTTAAAATATTATTTATAAAGAAATTTTTTCAAAGTGGGCTAATTTTCGAAACTATTTCGGGTTCAGAGCTCATTTGCAAACTTATTACCAAACAAGACTGGTTTGCGCCTAATCAACAATCATGACATTTTTCATTTGTAACTGCCTTCGTATAGTCGCAACTATAAGGAGCGCCTATATCAAAAAACAAAAGGCACAACTCATAGTTGCACCTATCTAGTAATCGATAAATACAGAGGAGCGCGACTAGGAGTTCCACCTTGTATATTCACTTAACTAGCGCAACTTGCGACTATACACACATAAAGGTAGTAGCAGCGGCCAACCCTTTTGTTGTCTTCATTTTTCTGCTTCTCCTCTCCATTGATTAAGCTCGAATTCAACATCCCCAAACCCAAAACCAATAATTTTTTCATCAATTCCACTCATAATTTTCACATTCTTCACCAATCTTCGATTAGAACAAAACTACAACATTGGAAGCGGGATTTTCTTTAATATAATATGATTTTAGCATTCTCTAAACCCTATATTTTCAGGATTGTATACAACTTATGTTTCATTTTTTGTATGCATAATGAACATTGTCAAAAGCTTGTTGTGGGTGGTCGAAATCAAATTATTATCATTCAATCAATCGTAGCTTGTAAATTTATCATTAATTTGCATTTTATTGCATTAATTTTTCGAACCGGAGAACGACCACGTAGATGGTAGCGCTTTATATTAACAGGATAACCACAGTATAAATTTTGAAGACTTAATGAGGGTAATTTATTAATTTTCTAAGTACAATAAATAGTTTAAGAATTTTACCATTTTGAACTAACCACATATTATAATTCTCTATTTTGTAGAGTGTAAAAACTATCGACTGTTTAGACCATTCTCAGAGATTTGAAGACCTAATGGAGATGGTTGATGACCAACGAGTTTGGCATTTACTTCATAAAGCAGGCTTTTGGTATTTCTTGCAAACGAAGTATATCATATTTGATAGTCCTTACTCACAGCCTTATGTGATAGATGGAGGCCCGAGGCTAGCACATTTCATTTATCTGTTAGAGAAATAACCATTACATACAAGATGTTGTTATATTACTCGACCAGGCACTATTGTTAATTACTTGGGCAATGTGGACATAGATGATAATTATCACTAATTACTTGGTGAGATTCCACCCTTGAAGTAGTGGTTAATAGAAAAGAAAGTTAAATGGATTAACGACCTTATAATTGGCCTGACTATTACTCCCGATTCATCAATTGAAGACCTAGAACAGTTTATAATTTACATGGGCTGTGATATTGCTTCTTATAGCATCCAAGCCTTTCCCAAACCATACCAAGGGTCGAGTCAGTGTCAAATGGTTATACCTGCTATAGGAAATTGCCATTATATCTGGTTATTCGTGGGGTAGCATGGTTTTGTGCGCTCTGTACAAGGAGCTATATACTGTAGTGTTAAGGAAGTCGAACGGGATAGCCAGTTGACTAACCCTTCTGCATATATTACAATTTTTACTTAGTATTTTCACTAATATTTTTAACACCTTGTTTAACACTAACAATGTGCAGGTTTGGTCATGGACGCATATTTCTATTGGTCGTCTGAATGTTCATGCCATTGACACTGTTGGGTTATCGTATAAGGTTAGGTAAAACCGCTAGTAATTTCTATTGAAAACTATATGCTTTAGTACAATATTCATACATTAATTTGTTACATTATTTGCAGATGGACATGAGATAAACATTGGAGAGATAATCTAGCCCATCAATGAACCACTCTATTGCAATGAGCTAGGTGTAATGGAGCAATATAATGTTGATTAGATGTTATATAAAGTTGACATTTTACATGATTTGCTTCAAGTATGCTTGGATAGGCAACAAATTGGTATTCCTGAACCCATATTGTTTGCCTACAAAGTGTGGACATTAACTCTCCAGATAGAATGATGAGGCAATTTGGCCTTAATTGGCATATATCAGATGTAGCCAAGCAAGTATTCCTAAATAGTTGGAATAGAGATTTGTATAACACTTATGTTGCCAAACTAGATCACATGTTGGATGACGTACAAGTTGAACGCATACCAATCATCACCATCGAAAAATATCACAGTTAATACTAGCATAGCATGCGACGATTTGTTCTTAAAGAACCGTCTACTAGATTGTCAAGATATGCTCCACGAGGACACGTAAAACATGACTTGGTATGAATAAATAAGGTTTTATCTCATAAATCATTCATATAGCTTTACTGTCTTTTGTTAAACTTATTTTGTTTCAGATTCAAGGGCTATAACTGATTTCGAATGAAGTTGATGATGTGCTTGCTGATCCTATAGATGAATGTCAAGTTAAAAGTAACTGCCTCAGCATCAAAGAGATTATCAAGTCAATTCTTTGGAGATACAAGCTTGAATGACCACCACCTTATATGCCTCGTACGCTTGTAGCTTTTTCTCATACATAGCAATGAACATGTAGGAAAGACAAGGATGGTTCTTCACAAGGCACTTGATCGGGGCATGATGTAGTTGAAGCTAGACCATCTCAACTGCCTCTAACCCAAACTCAAAGAACACCACGAGAAATTAGGAACCTTAGACGATAGGCTATATGTTAGGCTATTGTTTAGGGTTTTTGTTGATAACATGTATGAACTTTTGAAGTCAATTTGGTTGATGTAAGAACAAGATGTTTGTGTTACTTAATTTGATTTGTCTTTAAGTTGCACATGTAGCTTCGATAACTTGTTATTGCTGTTTTCATATGAAATGTATATGATGTTCTTAAGTTGGATTGGATTTGAATGAAATGCACTTAAGTTGCATTTCGATTGTATATGATGTGTTTTTGTTTCTAGCAATTCACCACAGGGACAACTTAAAGTTGTGCTTTATAGTATAACCTAAAGCGCGACTTAAAGTTGCGCTATCGTATATACTCGTGGGCACAACTTCCGGTTCAATTTACCGATGAAATGTTCGAACTGGAATGTGTGGGGAAAGGCCCTTGAGTAGGTATAATTTTTAAATCAAATGAATCTCTAGTTGAACACATAAGTAATAGTTAATAAAACGTTAGTTTCATTTAAAACATTAAGTCTCATGCTAGAGAGTTTACTATTATATGTGATATTGATGATAATTGTCCATGGAGGCTTCATGCTATTATTTTTTTAAAAGATCATGTTGGATGGTGGGTAATAAATAAATACATTGGTAATCATATGTAACACCATTTAAAATCAACCATAATTAAGTAAATAAATTAAGTAAATAAATTAAGTAAATTAAATTATATAAGGTAGGGTAGAAAATAGAAATTTTATAAAAGTTAGAATTTGACCACGAAAGTTATTCTATTTATTCGTGGCAAAATTTCGATATGCTTATATCTATAATATGTAAAAAATGGAGCTCGAATGAAGAAGTTATAAACGTTTGAAGTTTTTCAATTTAAATTAACTTAGTTCCTAATTCAAATTCAAATAAGTAATTAAATTTATAGGTTGAATTTTGAAAATTAACAGTAGAATTACTTAGGGGTTAAGTAAACGCTAATTTAAACAGTTAACAATTAAAAGTTAATTGAAAATAAAATAAGTAGGCAAAACAAACAAATGCTCCCGAAGTAGAGGAGCGGTCGACCGGTATGACCCAACGGTCCACCGCTAGCGGTCGCCTGCTACAAACAGTGGTGACCAGGGTTTTTTGAGGTTACACGCTCCAGATTTATCATTTTCCACCTAACTCCATCCTACGATTCTAGTGCGTTCCAACTCCTATAATAAGACTCTACCTTCTCCACATTTTGTTTATATTTAGGGAATTCTGCAAACCACTATCATTTTTCTCTTTAGTTAGATTCAACAACTAAATTCAGAATTCATGTAAGGATTCTAATTCTTTTCTAATTATTATTTTAATTTATTCTCTTTTCCTGCAACCACTCTAAATCTAACAAAATTATATAGACCAATTCCTTATTGTATGTATGTATATATATAATATACATACATACATACATACATACATACATACATATATATCAAAAGAAGGAGATATAGGAAAGAATTGCTTTGGTGTTGCAAATCCATACACGAAAAGGTAAGGATAATCTTTGAGTGGAAAACTTAGTTCTTTTATTTCAGTGGTAAATAAATAATGGATCTGAATATGCCTTAGGGATTTTTGGATTACGAAAAAAACAAGATAAAATCAACAAAATTCATTTTTATTTCATAGCGTCAATTCTAGATGGAGATTCTCAGTTATTTATGTTAAGTTGATGGAATTTATATTATTTCTGCAATTTTTGGCGACTTCATATTGTGTTCCACTTCTTCTCCTTCGTTGATTCAAATTGTGAGTTTTCAATAATACAATAAGGGTGTAGAGCATGAATCCTATTTGTAATTTACACCACTTAATCCATACATAAATCATATAAAATTCCTTCGTTTATTTATTTGTAAAAGAGAAGTCGAATAGAATATATGAAGTTAGAATAGCAATTCCTATTGTTTAGGTCATTCCATTAATTTAATGTAGTAAATTGAGTTTTTATTTCTATTACAAGTCTACATATTCCATATTTGGATATGAATATTTAATCCTTGTTATGGCTATCATAATTCCATGTTACGGATATTGGAAATTTGAAGAAAAAGAGTTGCATTAATATTATGGTTAAAGGAATTGACATTTAACACTAGTTTAGTGCGTATGAACCACACATTTAGAAGTTTATTAGGCGCGAATATATATTTATTTCTATTAGTGTAATAAACATATAATTATGGCATATAATTGCATAGTTAATTAGTAATTAAATACTCATAAATTCCCCTTTAGGAAAATAATTAATATTTTAAGGCATAATAAGGGAGATTCCTTATAAGGCCTTAATTATGGAACAGTGAGATGAGTATTATATATAGACAGTTTATCATTATGGCTAAGTTATAGGAATGTGAGATCAGCTAAAAGACACACAGAAGCTTGCTCGGCTAATCTGGCTACCAATAGTGTGACTTTGGGGCTGATGTAAGACATCACCTATAATAAGTATTTATGATGACGCGAGGTTAGTCCCAAATTCTATAGGGTAAACCCGCCCAGCTAATCTGGTTACCATTTCCTACAAATATTCGTACTAATGTGAGATGTCGTTATGAGTACAGGTCATAATACGAAAGGCTTTCTTCAGGGTTTTGAGGTATTAAATGGTTGTCTGAAGGCTCGCCTCTTTTCCCTAAATTGAGTAATAAATGGTTAAGAGTTAGTTATTAGGCACAATAGTTGATATCTCATGGGGGTTCACTTTAGGATAAGGTATTAAGTGGTTGATTGAGGGTCTGCCTTCCTATAAAAAAGTATTAAGTGGCTCAAGAGACTCCATGCAATCTTGGCTAGACAGTCACCGACGAGGAGTCCGCCTTGGAAATAGGTATTAAATGATGGGTTTCTTAAATGGCCAGAGTCTGTTTATTTTCCAATAAAAAGTATTAAGTAGTTTGGGTACTATCTCTCGCATTGTTAGACATTTATGATGTGGGATTTGAGCGATGGGATTTAGAAACCTGCTTTAGGAATGGAAGGTATTAAGTGGTTGATTGAGGACCCGCCTCCTTTCTTTATAAGAAGTATTAAATGGTTTTATATATACATGTAAGAATATTCTTATTTTGAAATATACTGCCTAAGTACTAAAATTGTAAGACTCGAGATTTTTATTCACTAGACATTTGTTGTTTTGACTCCCTTCTCATTACAATGCAGGTTAAGGACGGAGCGATGACGATGATAATGCTTGAAGATGCAATGGCCAAAGCTTGCGGCAGTTATTATTATCTTCTATTGATATTTTATGTGGTACCCATGTATTTTTGAATAAATGATGTAACAAATATATTTTACAACTTAATGATGTTTTGGTAATATGAAAATTTAATGATTTTGAAATATATGGGATTAATTTTCTATTATATTTTATTCCATCCGTTGTGAGTTCTGAAAGTGCAATTATAGCTCTGTATTATCATTTCTTTTTCCAACCAACAGCCAAGTTTAGAGTGGATCTGTGTTTCGATGGGCCTTTTATTAGGGTCAGAGTTAGGCCTTTTGCTGGGCGGGTTGTTAAATCACATATGCTCAAATCCAATCATCAACTCGAATAATAAAAAAGTAATAGCTATGTTCATATGTACCAAAATCCTTCACACGTTCGATCGAACCCGAGTTGCATTGTAAAATATGTACAAGAGCTTATGGCAAATACATATGAAATTCAAATAAGCTATACGAGAGCTTGGAAAGGACTAAGAAAACCGTGTCAAAAATATTTGGCGATTGGGAATCGTCATACAATGACAAGTCATAGTTTCTTCATGCAAAAAAGAAAAGAAATCCAGACACTATTTATCATGTTTGTATAAACAGCGTTCAGTTTTAGGGGCTTTGTAGACATTTGGACCAGCATAGAAGGTTTTAAGCATTTTCATCCTGTTCTTTTTATTGATGGAACACATCTTTTTGGTAAATATCAAGTACATTGCTTATGGCTACAAGAGTTCATGTAAACAATTTTCCGTTTCTTTTGGCATTTTCTATTGTATGAAATAAGTCAATAGAGACCTAGGGATGGGTTTTTCATGGATGGGACACTTAATTCCATCTTTAAATGCTAGATGCATTACAATTATTTCTGATAGAAGGAAAGAAATTCCAACCGCTTTGCAAGAGAAATGGAGAAGACCTCATCATCATCGCTTCCGCCTCACCATTTGAAAGAAATTTCAAAAAAGAAGGTTTTGGTAGCGAAATTTTGCAGAACTTATTTCACGCTTGTGTAGAAGCAAAAAAAGGTGTAACACAAAAAGAATTCAGTGAGCAACTAAAAAATGTTAGTCTGGCTGTTGACAGATGGACTGACAAAAGTCTTAGAAAGACGGATGAACAGTGGGCTCAGTATAAGGACAACGGTGAATGATTTTGCATGATGACTACCAATGCCACGAAGAGTTTTAATGGAATTTTAAAAGTGCAAAGTCATTACTTGTGAAGGACATAGTAGCATGTGCCTTTCATGGCCTTAATAGTTACTTATACAGATGATGTACTAATGGATTGGAGTACACATTTGCATTCGTGCCAGCATATGAAAAACTGTGAAAAAATATGCAGCAAAAGCATGAAGTATGAGCATTAACAGGTTTAGCTTGACGGAGTGGTCAGTAACAAACACAAATGCATATTACTGCATAGTAAATATTGCCCATGAAAACTGCAATTAGTCATGTAATATTTCTGTTCTTTCACATTTTCCATGCTCTCATGTTTTGGCTACCTGTGCACAATGAAAAATAGAAGCTAACAGAGCTTACATGTTCTTATATCACCTTGGTTTATAGCAGAGAATTATAGACATAGTTATTCTCTAGTTTTTCATCCTGTGCCTAATAGCAAATATTAGGATGTACATAATGGCCCTACCTTGCAACCACCTGCTACACGGTGGAATACAAAACGACCAAAGTTCACAAGAATTAAAGGGGTCATGGATGGAATGGGGGATAGAAGACTAGATATATGTGACCAATGTTGTAACTTTGGTCACAAGAGAACAACGTGCATAATAAAATAGATAATTGTTTGTTTTACTACTTATGTCATTTGAGTATTGTACTACTAGTTTTATTTTATACGCAACTTTGTACTAAAAGTTAGGTTTTTCAAAACCTATGCAGTTAAAGCACTCAGCGAATTCAATGTGGTGAAGGTGCAAAAAGTCATAGCGGGAATAAAGCGAGGATATAGCGGGTACATAGCTGACGACTTTAGAATGACATACAAAACTTGTACGTAATGTTTCCACAAATATATATGGTAATTAAATGCATAATTAGCACTCAATTTAATTATATTTAATAAATATTTAATTTTAAAAACATGTATTAGCGTATTAGAAATAAACATAAACCGATATAACATAATTAAATTTAGTAGAATATTAGAGTACTTTTATTTATGAAAATATGTTAAAAATTCAACTAAAAAAATAATTTCATAAATTTTATAATGTATAAATTCCATATTTCAATTCATTTCATCTAAAGAAGATATACCAGGAATAGTGGGAATAACGGGATATAGTGGAAATAGCAGGGCTTACAGTGGAAAGGCTCTTTTCGAGGCTATTTGGGAAAATCATAGAGGTAGAAACCCACTATGGGATATACGGGGGCAATAATTGCACGGTTTCGAACATTGATTTGAGTTGCTATGTGCTGTGATTGTGATAGCAATCATATGCATTATATGTAAAGTTGAACAACAACCAAGTAGTATATCAACCATTACATAACCATTCTAATTAAAACTACCGAATACATGATTCCAACAAATCAGTTTGATACAAAACCATGGCAATAACCATTTTAATAGGTACCCATTAAATAACCATTGGATAAGAATGCATTAACAATACATGATTCCATCATAACAATCTTATAAACCATTAGAGCGCAACTATGAGTGATGCCTGTTGTGTAAACAACAAAGCACAACTCTTAGTTGCACTCTATTGTTTTTTCAAATAATAACATAGGAGAAACTTTGAGTTCCACCTTTTATTTTTTGATATAAGCGCAACTCATAGTTTCACCTATACGAAGACAATTACAAAAAATGACATGGCTACTGACTGAGCTCAAACCAACCTTGTTTGGTAATTAGTTTGCAAATGGGCTTTGAACGCGAAGTAATTTTGAAAATTATCCTACTTCGAAAATTTGTCCTATTTATAACTTAAAATAGATTAGAAATTAGCTCAAGGCCCAAGATCAATTCGAGCCTTCATATTGAGGATAGCTGTTAAGCTCACTTCATCTTTCAAGCCAAGCTAGTAGCCAGGTAGGCGTAGAGTACTTGATTACCCAAACTCAACTTTCAGCACTACCTTCATAAACACCATACTAAATGGGCAGGTTTTTTTTAATAAATTAGCTATAATACTTCTAATTTAGACCTCATAAGCTATTGGACTCTAATATCATTAAAGGAACTCGACTGGGTCGCAGCGGATAAATGAGTGAATTTCAATTTTTTTCATTTTAAGATCTTATTGGGCGTATGAAGTCTAAATTATTTTAGACTAATCTCAATAATTTTAAATAATATCTTTATTTCATTTAATATTTTATATAAAATATTTGATTTAGATTAATATATATATATATATATATATAATGTATATGTGTAGTGCACGTGCAACATATAAAAGTGTACATAGTTTGATGCGTCCGTATATAAGTATTGAGATTTACACCGCAATAGACATATTTTTCACTTTATGTACATATTTTGTATCCATAATTATTTATTATTTACACACATATATATACGCACACAAACAAACACATATAGACATATGCATGTGTATAAAGCATTTTTATACATTATTCTTGTTTGTATTTAAAAATGTTGACTAATTCAAAAGATTTAAGTTAATATCTAAAACATCTTAAGATAGTTTTAGATATAAAAAGAAAATTTAAAACTAAGGGAAAATATCTATTTCAAATTTTAAGTTCAAATTTCAAATACTGATATGTTTAAATGTGTAATATATATACACAGACAGATATATTTATATACATAATTTTAAACATTTAAAATTTTATTTGTAGAATATTAGCTATTAAAAATAAATTACATATTTTTAAAATTATATATACACACATATAATTTTGTAATTTGGTAGAAACATTATATATATATATATATATATATATATATATATGCAAATCCAAGTAGATTTATGTTTGAAATTTTTCATATACAAATCTATACGAATTTGTATAATGGATTTTTTTAAATATAAATCCTTATGGATCTATATTTAAATCAATTTTCAAACACATAATAAATTAAAATGGTTTAAATTATATTTATAAATTATCGTTTATATTTCGGATTTAATTATATATATTTATAAAAAATTGATTTTAAAAAACAATATTAAAAATAATTTTTTTGTATTATATATTTGTATACTAATTACAAAATTCAAATTTTAATTATTAAAATTGTTTTAAAATCATTTAAACTTTCGAATTTTTTTAAATGGTCAAAACAAGTTCATGTAAATATTATATGAATATATATTTTTTAACTTAATTTAAATGCGCTTGAATATCTATATAAATTAGCCAACAAACATATATATATACACACGCATAAATATATGTTGTTGATGGCAAAAATAACCACCAATGCCCAAGTAATGTGAAATCACCACCAATCCAACAACAATACCAATCAGAGAATAGTACAAGTTCATAGATAACAGATTCAGTGTAGAAAAGTAAATGGTCATGCAAATTTTATATTGGTTTGGTAGACTCTAGCCTACGACCACTCCAATAATCTTATTATTTATATTGTAAGATTAAAGTACAGTTTTTCTTGCGTTTGAATATTAACGACGATAGAGAAAAGAGTAATGAAGAATAGCCGGCCAAAACTCTCGAAATGAATGTTAAGCCGGCTATATTTATAAGAGAAGACATGCAATATCTCGTTCAAAATTCGGATCTGGAATCTCCAAGCCATGACGACCTGACCTACAAAAATCTGGACCAATGGCATCCTTATAGAAGGATCGGCCACTTCCCTCCTTTATGCCATGTGGCGGCATGCCACCACTCCTGCGGGTACCACATATTGCCTATTTTTTGTTTCCAAAGTTGATTCTTGAGTTGATGCGTTGTTCGTTGAGTTATTGAGCGGTCATCGTTGAGTTGTGCTGCTAATTCGAGCGATCTATAGCCATATTAATCCGATCTGATCCCTTTCCTAGGGGAAGTATTCCGATCCGATCTCTTGCCTATGGGAAATGTCAATTCCATACTTAGCCAAATCCAAAGTGTCATTTGTCCTTATCCACTCAACCATCGTCCATAGCCTTGTTTATAATCGATCTCCGAGCCTGATAATAATCTCTTGGGGCTTTCTATCTTCATGATCACAAAATCCATTTGGTCAAATCCATGATATACTGCCTTAGCCAAAAGGCGGTATAACATTTTCCTCCTAAAATAAGCTTGGCGGTAGGAAGGCTTGTTTTGAATCACCATAAGTCCGAAGTCCATCATCAATTGACAACAGTATTTTATAATTTAGAACCTGATCCATTTCCAAGCCAAATTTCATAAGACGTTCTTTTTTCGCCCGGGAGATTGTTAATGAAACCTACAACTGCTCTGAGATTATCAGCCAATTTCAAGGTCTCGCCGGGCCAATTGCCTGGTTTGTAGTCTCTCCTGACCGATCACACCCCTTTCGAAGCTCTTGATGGACCTTATCTCATCATTCTCCGGCAAAAGGGGAACAAAGACAAGTAAGCTGATCTATCGCTCTCAAATGAAGCGACATCACTTGCTGCACTCCAGTTCATTGTCCCTGAACATAATGTGATTTTATAGTCATCCTAGTCCGATCAAGGTCTCTTAAGACCCTTCTAGACCCCATCCAGCTGCTCTTCGACGAAAGAGGGAATAATGACCACTAAGTATGAATCATGGCCTCTTCGGACCAACCACGATCTCTCTAGACCATTACTAGACCCCACTCACTCTCCAACAAGAAGAGCGTAACGATAAGTCGGCCGATCCTGTCGCTCTCCGACGAAGCAGCCTACTCCTTGCTTCTCCGATCCCGTCTCTCTAGTCGGGAGATAGCGTGATTATTTAGGTATCTTTCTCTAGCCTCAATCCCTTGTCGAGGACTTAATCGATGTATGAGTCCATCTTGTTGCTCTCCTACGAAGGGACTCGTGTCTTACGGTTATTGCCATATTGCTCCGGTCGGAACAACTTTAACATGTCATCCATTATATTAAACTTGTTTTAAGCTTTCCAAAGTCCGTTTGCCAAATTATAAATTAAGAGTTCGTATAACTAGAAAACTAATAAACCAAAAACAAGAAAAACCAAATTTCATAAATTCGAACACTTATGGCTAATCATCATTTCAGAGCATGCCTAGGGACCGTCCTCGATCCCGTACATGTGTAAGTAACTTAGCCATTTTATTATGGAGTTTATTACTTATTCCATGCCATCCTGATCAAGAGATAACGAGCTGACGCTTCGATCCAAGGCCATTCCCATTTAAGGTGGATAGTGGTTGCTCCTGTTCCACCTCCGTAACCCAAATTTTCACGTATTGTTGTAGCTAACCAGTCCTTATGAGTTCCTCGACTATATCCTTCAAGTGCCTACAGTTGTTTGTACTATGCATATCCAACACATGGAATAGGAATTATTTTCTAGATGTTCACTCCCATTCTGAGGGTTCCCTCCTTGCCGGCCTTCTGTACGGAAGGCGTCCTTGAGTATCTAAATAAATCATTTCCAAAGATTCAGTCAAATCCAAATAAGAAGGGAATTCTGGTTCTCTCCTTTGCTCCTTCGAACCATTGAAGCCGTCGTCCACTTTTCTTTTTCCTTTTTCCTTGTCCTAAACTTCCTCGAATGGTCCTTCGTCACTAGCTGCCTTGGCTTCTTCTTTGTCAACCTTAGCATCTTAATGCCGCAGGATCGTCTCTGCCTCATGATAAAACTCCGCGAGATCCCTAAGAGGGTCCCATTCTAATGACACCTTGAAATCCATGTTATCAGCTACTCTTGATATAACTGCCACCAAAACCATCGATGGATCATGCTGATTCACCGAAGTAATCGCCGCATTAAACCTTGTTAAGAAATTCCTAAGGGACTCTCATGTCCTCTAATTCTGTATTGTCAATGTCATCATACTCTTAGGTCTCGTGATGTAGACCCGAACTTTCCCCATGAATTTGTCTACCAATTCCATCCAAGTGCCAGTAGAACCATTCTCTAATTACCGAAACCAAAATGCAGCTATATTTTCCACGTACAAAGGGAAACATTGTGTCGTCACTTCCTCCGATGCTTCCAGCACTTTCTTATGCCTTATATACCTTATCAGATGAACAGTAGGTCTATTTTTCCATTATACGCCCCCAATGTAGGTAATTTAAAATTCGGTTGATTTCTATCACGTTTGATATAAGGAGTGAATGTACTTCTATTCACCGTCTCCAAATCTCTATTCACCAATCCCCCACTCATAGCCTGCCTGATCATCTCTGCAAACCTGTCGCTTCTATCCAAATGTAGCCTCCAACCATTATTCCCAACCTGCCCCCGACTCCGTGAGGCAATCCTAGAATGTAATCCTCTTGACAAGTAGCTAAATTTCGATTCGCACCAAACTCTACTAGATTGACTGCAGGCCTACTAGAATTCTAACCGACCAGACCCGAAGGCATGCCCACGAGCCTTTGGGAATCGATGCTGACCCTTTAGGAGTGATTGGTACTGATCCTTCCCTCTTGGTCGGGGACTGGCCCTGGTTGCTCCACTCCATTCTCATGCCTATTTTCTCCATTTCCATGAACCCGGTTCTGATTTTCCACAGCTCATGCCGCTCCAACTCCTTGATCTAAATTGCCATTAGCTCTAAATCCTTGGTTTTACACTCTAGTATCTCCTATTGCTCCAGCCTATCTAACCTGCCTAAGGAAATTTTGCATCATCTCCTCTTGCCTCTTCATCATCCATTCCCGCATAGCGTTCACCATTGTTTCCATCTCCTCCCTAGTGATGTAGGCAAAGGTCTAATTAGCTCTAGCTCCTAAGTATGCCTTCTGAATTCCTCTATGGCGACTTCTCTCTACTAGCACTCTCTTTGAAGATTGCCTAACCATTATTTCAAATCCAAGCTTCAAATCTTTTCCAAATCAGTGGGTGCAAGTACTCTCAGTGAAAGCACCAAAATGTTGACAGCAAAAATGGACACCAATACCCAAGTAATGTGAAAGCACCACCAATCCAATAACAATGCTAATTAGAAGATAAATATAAGTTCACAGATCATAGATTGAATGCAGAAAAGTAAATGAAAACCTAAATTTTATAGTGGGTCAACAAACTCTGGCCCAATGTAAGATCACACGTATAGTTGTTCTTACCTTAGAAAATTAATGAAGGAGGAGCAAAGAGTTATGAAGAATAGCTAGCTAAAGCTCCCCGAATGAATGCCAAGCCTGCTATATAATAGAAGAAGATATGCAAATATCTCGCTCAAAATTCGAATTTGGAATCTCTAAGCCACGATGACCCGACCCACAAAAACCCAGACCAATCGCACCCTTATAGAGGATTCGGCCCGATCCCTCCTCCATGCCACATGGCGGCATGCGACCCTTCTTGTGAGTACCCAATTTTGCCTACTTATTATTTCCAAAGTAGATTCTTGATTTGATGCATTGTTCGTTGAGTTATTAAGTGACCATTGTTGAGTTATGATGCCTATCCGAGCGACCCATAGCCATATTAACCCAATCTGATCCCTTGTATAGGGAAAATGTTAATTCCATACTTAGCAAATTCCAAAGTGTCATTTGTCCAAATCCGCTTGACTATCATCTTTGGCCTTGTTTATAATCGATCTCTTTGGGCTTCCTCTCTTGATGATCACGAAATCTGTCTTGTCAAATCCATGATATACTACCTTGGTCAAAATGCAATATAACATATACATATAATCGTAATAATATAAAGATTTAATCTACACATGCGTACATATATAAATGAATATATGTGCGTGTGTGGTGAGTGGGTACAAATAAAATGGTATAGAATCTACTACAATATGAAGCCTATGATTAGTACCTAGAATATTGAATGAAATCTTTCTAAATCCTATCTATACTCATTAAAAAATTGCAAATGACTAAAAGAGAACACCACTACCTAGAAATAAATTTATTTGATTCAAATTCGGGCGAAAATGAAGTGATAATCCCTTGTGATTTGCGGCCAAGACGGTAAGGGTGGAGGCTAAAAGTAACCTAAAAATAAGAGAAGATGGGTGGTTTTATAGGTAACGAGAAGGAGTAAAAGGAGAAGATCTAGATCTCCTTATCTACCTCTTCTCCTTGCCTATTCAAAATCAGATATTTCAAACAAATATCACATCCCCCACTAGTATGGTCGACTATATAATGGGCTTACAGGACGCATAAAAATTTCCAAATCTAATCGGTATTTATTCATTTATAATCAAATATAAATATTTATCAATATCCTATATTGATATGTATGTTGTAACGACCTTCCTTTTGGACGTTTTAAGCAGACACACATGCCAGACTCAAACAATTCAAAAGGGCAGATTGTTATGGGGTAAATAAGAAATAGCAGAGAAAAAAAAATAGAATCTCGTAGTGGAATGATAAAATATAATAATCAAATAACAGTTCATAAAGCTGTTTACAAAACATTTGATTATACTTATACAACAAAGAATCAGAGTTACACATATCACAAGTAAATAAATAATGCAGTGGAACAGTATGAATGCAATGGAATAAATATAGTAAATAATAGTAGTATAAATATTCATCTTCCTCCTCGAGAAATAAGGTCTTCAAATTCTGAAATATTCAGGCTGACCCGAGCGAATTGAAAAGAACAAATGCTCGAGTCAGAACTAAAAGATATTATGTAAGTTAAATCAATGGTAAATAAATATGAGTGGAACGGTGTTAGAGATGTGTATGGGGTTTGACATCTCCTATCCAGTGTCTAACATGAGTGTGGTAACTTAACAGATGTTCGGGATTCCCATCTCCTAAAGATCCATTAAACTATCTACTATGTAGTACAATACGGTATTATGATATGTCCACGGTAAAGTAAAAGTATTAAAATAGCGTTAAGGTGTTATCCATATCCCCTTTAGCACATTTTATATATTTCCATAGTCTATACAGTACCGTAACTCTCTCGTAAACTGGAGGGCTATCAAAGGGCACTCCATACTCGTAGAAGGCATGATAGGGCATGCGCCACGGCACACGAGGAAATGCCAGAGTAGATATACCATTTGCATATCCGAATTGGTGGTAATGCATAGCAGCTACTAGCGCCCACCTCGGAATACACTCCCAAATAAAAATCAAGGGTAGGCACCAAATCAAATCACAAAGTCATAATATAGTATCAAAGAAGTGTGCATGATCGGATGAATGACCTCACTTCGCCCGGCATGGCTCCTGATTTTTGCCGTATCAAGCTGACTCACGGGAGTCAGGGTCACATAAATACCTTATGCAGAATCGTTCGCCAAACCATCCTACTTCATTTCTTGAATCTCCACCACGTACACAGCTTTTTAAGTGGTTTTCGGTGTTGGCAGAGAGTATGACAATATTCGATCCCGGTCTCTTTAACAACCAAACGCTTATTTCACACCAGATGGTTCTTTTACATTTCAAAAGTCCATTCACAATTTATATGCAAAATATCATATTCTCAAACCATATCACTTTCACATCATATTTACTTTCAAATCATATTCACTTTCAAATCATATCATCGCCGAAATCAAAATTCTTACAAAAATCATATTTCCAAATTAGTTTAAACCCTCATTTCAAAATCATCATATTCAATCAATTATGTCATTTAAGTTTCAACTTAAATCATAACATCATTTAGCCGTATTCGCTTTTAAACCGATGAATTTGAATACAAACACCTCCCCTTTACTTAATGTGAAAATTTAGAAAATAGTTTAAATGGTATAAATAGTTAAAATACTCTAAAATAGATTAATATAGATTAAAAATATTTTTCTTGATTTAAGATAGTTATATAGACTTAAAATAGATTAAATACAACGAAAATAGGTTAAATAGATTTAAAATAGATTAATTAGATTTTAAATAAGTTAAATCGGTTAATTAGTTTTAAAATAAATTAACTGGTTTAAAATAGGTTAAAATGATTTAATTAAGTTAATATAAGTTCAAGTAGTTTAATAATTAGAAATTTTAAAATAATATATTTTAAAACAGTTTATAATAAAATATGAGTTTGGATTTATTATCAATTTAAACTATTTATTTCATTCCAACACATTTGGACCATTTAAATTTCCAAAGGCATAATTTCAAAATTTTCGATTCCAAATTTCAATAAAATATTTAGTTCAATATCGCTTCCAATCCCTGTTTGAAATATCAATTCAAATTAATCTCATTTTAATATATTTCAAAATGATATTTCAAAAAAATTTAGTAAATCGATTTTGTTAAATTTTAATTATATTTCAAGATTCAACTTTAAATTTTTAATAAAATTCCTTTAACAATTCCTTTAAAACAAATCCACATTTCAGTCATAAAATTAACTTTTTCAATAATAATTCAATTTATATGATAAAATTTTATTTCAAAATATCATTTGATTAATTTCGAAAATTTAGGATTTTAAAAATTCATTTAATTTAACATGTCCGGTGTCCGTATATAATTCTCTACTCTGGAGTCAAGTGATACAGATATTAATTATTTCAATCCGTAATTATTTTATATTTATGGATATATATAAATATATAAAGTTAACATAACATCCAATCATCAAATATCAACAATCAAACATCCATCACAATCATCATTCAATTCAACCAATAAATATCAACAATTAACAGATTATTATTTACAAGTAATCAACTTGGCAGTTTAAACTCAATAATAAATTAAAAGATAATTTAATTCAAAAATAAATTCAAATTAATTTGGAACTACGATTAAAATGTACCAGACAGCTATAAATAAATTCCTAATCACATCACAAATTTAATTTAACTGACTTAAGAAATTTTAGAAGTTTTGAGTGCGTCAAAACACTCACATTCGTTTGAAAATCGAACTAAAATCCAATTTTAGGACCCAAATTCGAACGGTCTCAAATTTGTCCAAACTAGGGTCAAAATGTTCGAAATTTCAATACGATCCCAACACAAGAAATTGCGCGCGAATTGGACCTCGTAAGCAAAAGTTATGTCGATAAGAACGTTATACGATTTGAAATTTAAAATGATAAAATGATTAATTATAATACACGTCAGTGCTCACCCCATCTTTCCCGAGATTACCTCCTTCAGGTCGACGCAAGCACGAAACCTAGCGCCGCCACCTTTTAATCAAAACATCGACCGTCAGACATCCCGCTACCCTAATCCATGACCTTCGCCCGCCTCCTCAGGCGGAGGCGCACCACCCTAGCCCCGTGTGATCAACTCTGGTAGACCTTACCATGCTTGCCGCCATCGACATTCTCGAGCCATTTCCAATGAATCCAGTAACAATTATGACCAACAAACACTGCTATATAGCCTGCTCTACGTCCTCTCCCCAACGCCACTCCCCGATCGTCGATCGGGCAAAGATCCACCATTGAAAAATTAAAACCCTAATATGGACGGTTGACGTTCAACCTCAATTTTTGATCAACGATGATCTGAATCGAAAAATGAATAGTTTTATGGATTACGCTCGTTGAGAGCTTCAAAATGATATATAATTTGATATGGTTTGGAGAGTTTGAATTTTTTGATTTGGTTTTGATTTGCAATTGAATTGGAAATTTGGTTTTGGTCCATCTGCCTTTGGATAGAGGAGATGAGAAGGAAATTTATGTATAGACAAATGAAAATAAGAAGTAGCTAAGGTTTATAATGGTCTATTTATAGGAAAACCTGAAAACAGAAGGAATGGACCAGATCGATTTGCATTGAACGATAAGTGACCCGAAAAGCCCGTTCTGTCTCCAGAACGAAAATGGATCGTCCCATATATCAAAATAAATGTTTTCAGTAGTTTTAAACTCAATGAAACAGGTTTCAAGTCATAATTTCATCATGAACAATTTATATTAAAATCAGCTTATTTAAAATTAATTTCAATTAAATTGATTTCTATGTGTTTCGAGTCTGTACGATCAAACGACAAGTCCGATTGCTACGAAACTAGAAACTTTATAATAATTGACTATTATGAATCCGATGGAACTGGTTTCATCGAAATCTAAGACAGTTCCCAAAATGGATACATTTCAAGTTAATTAAATAAATTAATATTAAATTAATTAGAACACTTTTCAATTCAAATTTAATTATTTAACAATTCTTATCACATTAGATTAGTTAATAATTTATAATCCTTTATAACAAATTTATATCTTAATTTATTATTGAATATTTCATAATTTTCAGTGCTTAATTTCAATTTTTAATAAGTTTAGTAATTATAAATTAAATCTCAGTAAATCCATTTAGTTGATTTAAATCTTGTTATTCCATCAATTATCATCTTGTGGGTAAAATTAACATTGGTTTATATCTTAGTACACCAATGTTCTCCAACTTCATCTTAATTCCCATTAACATAATATTTAATTCCATTCAATTGCACTAAATTCAATCGTTACAATTTAAATTTCAATAAATAGATAAATCTTGATTTCCATTCTCTTTATTTAACCAATTATCATATTATGAATAAAATTTTCATTGGTGACATCTTATTGAACTAATATTCTACCATTATCAATTTAACCTACATTAACTGCACAAATAAGTGAATTAATTTTAAATTGATATCCAATTTTAATTTAGCAGGCTTAATAAAAAGGCAGCATCTAATAATTGTCACCATTGGCCTTTAACTACATTTATAAGTTTATTACTTACAAACAAATGTTATAATTTATTATATATTACTGATATTATTCTATTACCATAATTTTTATATTATTTCATTAAATAACAATATCTACATTTGTTTTCTTACATTTAATTTATAACCACGTATAACCTTTCAATCCTTTTAATTAATCGGAATTCCATTAAACTTGTTAATAATTAACTTTAGTTAACATTGTTACATTTCACTCTATTTATTATTCACATTATAAATCTTAAATTTTAATTTATTCCAAGATTAAATAACAAAAATCTTATTAAATTAACTATTTTTAATTATCGAAAATTACGGGTCGTTATACTCTCCCCCACTCAAAACTTTTCGTTCCCGAAAAGGAAAAACAAAGGGAAAAAGATGAATTAAGTAATTAATATATCTTATTCAAAATATGAAATTTATAAACAATCAATTTATAAAATTAAATAATTTAAATAAAATATATCAATTTATTACAACTAAATCCTTTATATTAAAGTTAATAAAAGTTTGGAAAACATTTCACAAAATTTTCCAAGTTAAAATTTCACGAATTTTTTTGGCAGAGTCTCCTTTGTATGGAAAGATCTGGGAGAAAATAATAATATCAATAATAATAATATATATCATATATATCAAAATAATAGGTCCCAACAGCAGGAAATCAATATAATATCGCTATAAAACCGAAATCCGAGAACGTACCTATTTGTCGGGCAAATAACGCTTATTTCATGAAACCAAAAGCAGTGTTTATTGCTTCCATAACCTGTATTTTACTTATATAATCCAAAAGAGGTTAATAATTATATAAAATGAATTATTTAAAGTTGTTTCAACCAATAATAAAATAAATCAATTCAACATGACAATGATCACTTGCAAACAAGCATCCAATCATCACATGAAATGAAAGAGATCAACCATTCATCTATATCAAGCAAAACCAATGGTTTGTTTTGGTTTTAGACACTTTAATCATATAGAATGACAAATAAACTACTAAGTATACCATCTACTCAAAAGTCTTAGATAAAACTCAATAAATTATTCGTACATCCTAAACAATTAGAAGTATATTTTCCCAACAACCCATAAACCAAAATAAACATCAAATTCCAAACATTACTTAAGTTTATTCTTATTAATTCATTTTCATAATATTTGTTGTTCATTTTTTTTTTCATTCAATGATTACTTCCTTAAATTTTACATTTGTCTCTTACAAAATTTTATTCCCATTTATCCATTAAGCACTTAATTCTATTTATTTATATTCATTTATTCACATATGTTATTTACATTTTCTTTCATATGTTACTCATCTACAATTATTCTAAACATATATAAATCAATTCTTAAAGTACTATATAGGTTTCTTTGTAAATAAATTCCCATTCATTCATTTAGTACTTATTTTCACTAATTTTCATCCATTACTTACAAAATTCGTTTTCAGTTATTCATGTAATTTCAATTTCTTTTCACTTCATTACATTCATTTCTTGCATAAGTTAATTCCATTCAGTTGTTTATAATAATCAATTACTTCATTATTTAAGTTTTACATACATTTTGTTACATTTTAGTTCACATTAATTAATTTATATACTTGATTTCCTTTAGATATTAATATTCATTAGTGCATAAATTCATTCCTAAGTTTCTTACCTTTTAAATTAATATTCATTTCCTTATATTGTCATTGAATGTTGAATCCATTTCCTAATTCATTTCAACATTCTAAAGTTATAATCATTAACTCAATATAGCACTAATTTTATTATTTATTTTAATTTTAAGTAGCTCCAACATTAACTTAAGTTTATAATTATTTACTTGAAATACTTTCTTTCTATTACATTTTACTATAGTAACATTTCAAATATAACTTAAGTTTATAACAACTACAATATAAAGTTTCTTATTTATAAAACAATTTCGCTGAACATTTTCATTATTTTAAGTTTTACTTGTATAATTTTCCATTACATTTTCTTATTAAACATTACAAATTTTAATATTTGTTAAGCTATTTAATATATGCTTTTAAGAATGCAATTGAAAGTTACACAAGTTTATTTTATTTATTTTGACTAACAAAGATTTAGTAATCTTCTCCTTAGAATTTTCATGCTTTGGCTTACAGGTCACAAATCTCAAATTTCTTGTATATTTTATTTATAGTTTAGCATTTACTTTCTCATTTTCATTTTAGAAGTTCCAATTTTTAAATAGTCGAATCTCATTTTATTACAATAATTGAAATCCCTAATTTATAGAAATTTAAGAACTAAATGCCGGGTTCGCTTCAAATCATTTAAAAATAACAGATAAATGTATATACTTACAACTTATATGTCCAATTATATTTAAGACAATTGAAATTTATATTTGTTTATCAAAATAAATTTGCAGTAAAACTACTATAGTAGCCTTCCCACTTTGAAATTCGAAAATAAATATCGATGATGCATGCACTCATCACCGAAATTATTTTCCAAGGACAGAGAGGGGAGTACAAAACTTATTTCCTTTTCAAAATTTCTTTAAAACATTACTTTCAAATTATATTGGAATATTTATATCAGAAAATACTTCCAATTAATATCAATATTATTCCCAAAATCTTTTGAAGAATTTTTAAAATCCCGGAACTTAAGTTCTAAAATTCCAATTTATATTCATTCTACTTGTAAATCCTATTTTACAATCAATATTTATAAAATTTCAGCACCTAACGAAAAAATATATAACAACCAACAATATCATTTATAAAATTATTTGTTCTATATACAAAATATATAATAGGAAAAATTGTTTCATTCACCTATATTCAAAACAATATTATGTCGCTCTGCCCTATTGAGTGTTTAGAAATCCCTATCGATGCCATTGCGTCCTATGCACCAACCAAAATTTGCAAATACAAAATGGAGCAAATTAACACAGTATAAAAACATTTTATAACACTAAAAAATATGCTTTCTCATATATATACTCTCAACGACTCATTTTAGGGTATTACTACCATATTAAATATAAGTCTGACCCCACGAAGCTAAGGTTATCACTAAACTGAAGCTCTGATACCAATGGTAATGACCTACCTTTTGGACGTTTTAAGCAGACAAACAAGCCAGACACAAACCATTTAAAAGAGCAGATTGTTATAAGGTAAATAAGAAAAAGTAGAGAAAGAAAAAACAAACTAGAATCTTGCAGCGCAATGATAAAATATAATAATCAAATAACAGTTCATGAAGTTGTTTATAAAACATTTAATTACACTTATACAATATAGAATTAGAGTTACACATATTAGAGATAAATAAATAATGCAGCGGAACAACATGAATGCAGTGATATAAATATAGTAAATAATAGTAGTACAAATCTTCGTCTTCGTCCCCCAAAAATAAGGTCTTCAAATCCTGAAATGCTCAGGTTGACCCGAGCGAATTGAAAAGACAAAATATTCGAGTCAGAACTAAAGATCTTATGTAAGTTAAATCAACAGTAAATAAATATGAGTGAAACGACGTCAGGGATGTTTACGGGGTTTGACATCTCCTATCCAGTGTCAAACGCGAGTGCGGTAACTTAAGAGATGTTCGGGATTCCTATCTCCTAAGGATCCATTAAACTATCTACTATGTAGTATAATACGCTATTATAATATGTCTATAGTAAAGTAAAAGTATTAAAATAGCGTTAAGGCATTACTCATATCCCCCTTAACACATTTTATATATTCCCATAGTCTATACAGTACCGTAACTCCCTCCGTAAACTGGAGGGCTATCAGATGGCACTCCATAGGTATGGCACAAAACAAACTCGTAGAAGGCATGATAGGGCATGCTCCAAGGCACACGAGGAAATGGCAAGGTAGATATACCATTTGCTTATCCGGACTGGTGGTAACACATAGCAACTATTACCGTCCACCGTGGTATGCACTCCCAAATCAAAATCAAGGGTGGCCACCAAATAAAATCACAAAGTCAGAATATAGTATTGAAGAAGTGTGCCTGATCATAGGAATGACCTCACTTAGCCCGACGTGGCTCTTGATTTTAGCTGCATCAAGTTGACTCATGGGATTCAGGGTCACGTAAATACCTTATACAGAATCGTTCGCCAAACCATCCTACTTTGTTTTTGGAATCTCACCACGAACACAATTGTTAAAGTGGTTTTTGGTACCGAGAGAGAGTATGACAATATCTGATCCCGGTCTCTTTAACAACCAAATGCTTATTTCACACCAGATGGTTCTTTTCCATTTCAAAAGTCCATTTACAATTTATATCCAAACTATCATATTCTCAAACCTTATCACTTTCACATCATATTTACTTTCAAATCATATTCACTTTCAAATCATATTCACTTTCAAATCATATCATCCCCGAAATCACAATTCTTTCAAACATCATATTTCCAAATTAGGTTAAACCCTCATTTCAAAATCATCATATTCAATCAATTATGTCATTGAAGTTCCAACTTAAATTATAACATCATTTAGCCGTATTCGCTTTTAAACCAGTGAATTTGAATATAAATACCTCCCCTTTACTTAGTCTGAAAATTTAAAAAATAGTATAAACAGTTATAATTAGTTAAAATACTCTAAAATAGTTTAATATAGATTAAAAATATTTTCTTGATTTAAGACGTTTAAATAGATTAAAAATAGATTAAATATAATGAAAATAGGTTAAATAGCTTTAAAATAACTTAATTAGATTTCAAATAAGTTAAATCGGTTAATTAGTTTTAAAATAAATTAATTTGTTTAAAATAGGGTAAAATGATTTAATTAAGTTAATATAAGTTAAAGTAGTTTAATAGTTAGAAATTTTAAAGCGACATATTTTCAAATAGTTTATAATAAAATATGAGTTTGGAATTAATATCAATTTAAACAATTTATTTCATTCCAACACATTTAGACCATTTAGAATACCAAAGACCCAATTTTATAATTTTCAATTCCTAATTTCAATAAAATATTTAGTTCAATATTGCTTCCAATCCCTGTTTGAAATATCAATTCAAATTAATCTGATTTCAATATATTTCAAAGTTATATTTCAAACGAATTTAGTAACCCGATTTTGATAAATTTTAATTATATTTCAAGATTCAACTTTAAAATTTTAATTAAATTCCTTTAAACAATCCCTTTAAAACAAATCCACATTTTAGTCATAAAATTAAGTTTTTCAATAATAATTCAATTTATATAATCAAAGTTTATTTAAAATATCGTTTGGTTAATTTCGAAAATTTAGGATTTTGAAAAATTAATTAATTTAACCAATTCGGTGTCCGTATATAATTCTCTACTCTAGAGTTAAGTGATACAGATATTTATCATTTCAATTCGTAAGTATATTATATTTACGGATATAAATCATTTCAATCCGCAATCGCGAAAATATTAAAATCCATAAAATTGCTCGAGTTTAATCCATAATGATGTTTCCCTAATCTATAGATCGTTCGGGTATATATCATCTCAACCTATAATGATTTTTTTAATAATAATTAAGGGAACTTGCAGAGCGATAACAATATAAATATATAAATTTAACATAACATCCAATCATCAAATATCAACAACATCCACAACAATCATCATTCAATTCAACCAATAAATATCAATAATTAACAGATTATTATTTGCAGGTAATTAACTTGGCAGTTTAAACTCAATAATAAAATAAATGACAATTTAATTCAAAAATAAATTCAAATTAATTTGGAATGACGATTTAAATCCACCAAACAGTTATAAATAAATTCCTAATCACATCACAAATTTAATTTGACTAACATAAGAAATTTTAGAAGTTGGGAGTGGGTCAAAACACTCACCTTCATTTTAAAATCGTATTAAAATCCAATTTAGGGCCCAAATTCAAACCGTCTCAGAATTCGTCCAAACCAGCGTCAAACTGTCCGGAATTTCAATATGATCCCAACTAAGAAACCACGCATGAATTGGACCTCGTAAGAGAAAGTTATATCGATTAGAACGTTATACGATTTGAAATTTAAAATAATCAATTATAATACATGTTTGCACTCACGCCATCTTTCCCGAGATTACCTCCTTCAGTTTGACGCAAGCATAAAACCTAGCGCTGCCACCTTCCAATCAAAACATCGACCGTCAAACACCCTGCTACCCTGATCCACGACCCTCGCCCGCCTCCTTAGGTAGAGGTGCACCACCCTAGCCCCATGCAATCAACTCTAGTCGACCATACCAGCTTTCCATCGCCGACGTTTTCGAGCCATTTCCAATGAATCCAGTAAAAATTATGACCGACGAACACTGCTACATGGCCTGCTCTACGTCCTCTCCCTAATGCCACTCCCCGATCGTCGATCGAGCAAAGATCCGCCATTGAAAATTAAAACCCTAATATGGTCGGTTGAAAGTTCAACCTCAATTTCTGGTCAAATAATGATCTAAATCCAAAAATGAATTGTTGTAGTGGATTACCCTCGTCAAGAGCTTCAAAATGATATATAATTTGATATGGTTTGGAGAGTTTGAATTTTTTGATTTGGTTTTGATTTGTAATTGAATTAGGAATGTGGTTTTGTCTGTCATCCATTGGAAAGTGGAGGTGAGAAGGAAATGTACGCACAGACAAATGAAAGTAAGGAGTAACTAGGGTTTATAATGGGCTATTTATAGGCAAAGCTGAAAATAGAAAGAATGGACCAGATCGATTTGGATTGAACGATAAGTGACCCGAAAAGCCCGTTCTGTCTCCGGAATGAAAACGGATCGTCCATATATCAAAATAGATGTTTTCAATAGTTTTAAACTCAATGGAACAAGTTTCAAGTCCTAATTTCATCAAATGACGAAGTTATATTAAAATCAGCTTATTTCAAATTGAATTCAATTAAATTGATTTCTACGAGTTTCGAGTCCATACGATCGAACTACAAGTCTGATTGCTACGAAACTTGAAACCTTACAATAATTGACTATTATGGATCCGATAGAACTAGTTTCATCGAAATCCGAGATAGTTGCCTAAATTATATATTTCAAGTTAATTAAATAAATTAATATTAAATTAATTGTATGTAGCAAAAATGGGCACAACACTCTTCGAAAGTCTTCGAAGAGATAAAAATAAAGAATAAAAATGTAAAATGTGGATTATCTATTAAAAACTTCTAAAACAGATAAGTAAATGCATAGACACACAACAATTTAGAGTGGTTCGGCGTGTTGCCTACGTCCACTATAAAGTTTGATGATTTTATTGATATTCTTTGAATGATTACAATCGATTGCAGTGGATTACAGCAAGTTACAATTGTGAAATTCGAGTACAACAACAGTGTAGAGTGCAAGGTTGAATCCGACAGAGTTTGGGCATTCGAGAATCCAAAGATCTTTCTTCTGTAGGCCCTGGGACTATATTTATAGGTGTAGGAGGCTGATATTTCGCTCAGATCATGGGAGACTTCTTTTGGCACGTAGGTGGGACGACGCAATTGGTCCCATGAAGTTTCGTCACGATCCGTGATCGATATGAACATAATTCGTATCGAACAAGATTTCATAGCATTTGTGCTTGTGGATTGCGAGATATGATCGATACGAGTTGGTGTTCTTTGGTGGGCTGTCTGGTTCGAATCGATGATTTCGAATCGATCTTCTTCGAATCTATCGTTGCACGTGCCCAGGCGATGACGTGGCGTGCTCTCTTCGGACCGATCCACTTTCTATGCCGAGTTGACCGAGTCGCCCCATGAATTTCGCCTTGTTCGTATCGAAGTCCGTTGCCTCGTTCGAGACGATAGCCATTGCCAATTCGTATCGATAGAAGTATCTTCGTTCGTATCGATAAAAGTGCCCCGTTCGTATCGATTGATGTTGCTCCAACTTGATACGAACAGTGGTTCCGTGATGGATATGAAGTAATGTTTACTTGATGGACACGAACTAACGAGCCTCGATGGATTCAAACAAGGTCTTCCAGGATGGACGCGAACTAAACAACTATCGTATGACGTGGATCTTGTTTGATGGTGGAGTTGAGTAGATAGATACGGACAAGCCTATTCTCTCGATGGATAAGAAGTGGTACATCATGTTCGATTCAAACGAATGCCTTTTGAGGGATATGAACAAGGTCGATGCGAAAGAAGCCACCTTTGGTTGGATACGAAGTAGCGCTGCTCGATGGATATGAACAGATGTTCGCCGATGGATGCGAAGTACTCAATAAGTGATCGATACGAAGAGAGACTATCTGCTGATGGATACGAAATCGACCGATGCGAAATGATGGGTTGTGACTTCGATCGATTCGAAATGATGGATACGAATGAATGGGTTTCCTTGACTTGCATCATCCTATCTTGAGCATATGAACCCGGATTGACCTGAAACTTGCAACGTTGGCTTTCATGGCTTCGCTTGTCGTGTCTTATCAATTTTAGCCTGGTCCGAACTCGGATAAAATTCAACGATGTCTATGGTGAGCCTTTGCATACTCAATATCCAGGATGAGCGATCCTTGGTTTTCAGTCAATCAACTGTTGTACCATGTACTGTTGTAATTGATTGCTGTACGATAGTAATTAGTTGTTTGTCGTCGTAATCATTATCAGGTGAGTATCCAATTCCTGTGGATGTTGAAAATTGAATGTTAGTCTGACATATATACATATATGTTAATCTGACTCTCGTTAACATTGCACGTTCACGAGTCGTTGTCAGGTTTCTCGTATCGAATTAAGTATCGATCCTCTCCTGAACTGATGTGAAATTCGAGTTGCAACAATGCTTGATGGTGGTTTTTGGATGTTCCTTCATATCGATCCTCTCCTTAATCGATGTAAAAGGTTGAAAAATTGTTCTTGCATCGATATACTTTGCATAGATGGATACGAAATGAACATTTTGTATCGATAGACATGAGCTTTGATGGATACGAAATTGCCATTTCGTGTCGATAGTTTTTAGTAGCTCCAACAAGCCTTTGTGGGGTCCTTCGTATTGATGGTTATGAATCCTTGCAATCTTTCAAAATGACGGATACGAACGAGTGATTTCGTATCGATAAACCAATAAGGGGTACGAATAGAGCAACTAGTTCCCCGTGCACTATTCTTATCGATGGATATAGGCCTTTGGAGGCCGTGACTTGATGGACTCGAACGATGTAATTCGTCTCGATGAAGGTTCAAGCCTATGGGTTCGAATGGCTTGTTCGAATCGATATGCTAGAACTGTTGCTACCGGTCGAGTTTACCGGGAGGCGAAACGCCTTTTTCCTTCACACTTGAGTCCATATAAATACTCTGGAGTTAGGCATTTTTTCTTCGTTTTCCGTTCTAGCTCTCTGCCTTCGTATCGCTCTGAAAACTTGGAAAAAGAAGAATTTTGCTCGCCTTTAAATCGAACCAAACCTTCAATTCCTTGAATCAACTGTTAGATTTAGGTAATCCTTTAAATGACTCCAATGCATAAACGATGAGACTCGATTTTAATCATCAAATCACCCAGAGTCGTGGCCGATTCTAGCGCCGTTGGTGTTGAATTTAGGTCGGATCAAGGTTGAGGAGGAGGCAATGGCGTTTGTGCCATTTGGAGAAGAAGGAATGACGAGGGATTGGATGGAATTGATTGAAGGTTGTTCGACCTTCGTTTCATGTTGATCTGGAGTACGTGCTTCGAGATGATGAAGTGGAGGCCTTCGTATCGATCGACGATAAAAAATTTGCACTGAATCGGGATGATTGATACAAGTGCTTTCAACTTGTCGATCAATATGAAGGGGTTGCATTTTATTGATTCGAAACCTAGAGTTTCCTATTTATACGAACTACTTTCCAGGGGATCGATACGACGACGACCCAATTGATCGATGAGAACGCATACCTTGATGGACACGAAGTTGATCGATTCGAACTAAACGTCAAAGGATCGGTACGATGGCAACCTAATTCATCGGTGCGAATGCGTACCCTGATGGATGCGAAGCTGATCGATTCAAAATTAGGATTCTTGCGACCGATACGAATTGAACCTTAATGAACTTGAAATCCCTTGCACGTTTGAACATCTAACCCCGACGAGCTTCAACCTTGCATAATTGGACTTAAATATTGAACAGCATGTTTGACTATCCTCTGAAGCTCATCGATGGAACTGTAACTTAACAAAACGGTAACGAACTTTAACTTGGATCGATCGCTAACATATGGATGGCGCGGTTGTGACGGTCAGTGATGACGGTCACCCTAGTTGAATTTCGAAGTCTCATCGTTTGCAAGCTTATTCATACTCTGTCGAATTTTTTCAAGCAATACACAGCATTGCACTGCACGACACATTCACACACTACACACTGGGGGATGCACGGGCTTATTATCATTTAATGATGATTTCTCGTAAGTTAATTAGTTGTGGAACCTTCAAGCTCACAGCAACATCAAGCTCAGATTTCTCTCCCCCCAACAATCGAGTTACCAGTCATCGAGGCCAAGATTATAGATCTGCCCCGGATGAGATACCTGGGGCCGTTTTTACCTGTACCCTGCCAGATTCCATGCTGTTTAATGTTTCCAAGGACATGTTGGGACAGATATGCCTGAGGCATGGTTTGTTAATGGATGACGTGTTATTGCCGGGCCCAAATGATAGACCGCACCTTCCACCTGAAGGGTATACCGCATTCAACCATCATGCATGCAAAGCTGAGTCTTTCCTTGTTTAACCAATATATCAGGGAAGCATTGTCTTTTCTTGGGATCTCTCCATCTCAGCTACACCCTAACGGATACGCGCTGTTGAACAGTTTATTCATCGTCTTCATGGGGCATCTCTTTCGGCCACCAATTCCAATCGAGATTAGTTATCTATTCAACATTAAGAGCCGGGGAGATAGCCTATCTTGCATATTCTTGGAAGTGGTCAAAAATTGCCAAATAGTAACAAGGGCTTGGACCAGGCTAAGTTACTTCAAAATGGAATGGTTCTATGTTCGACGTCCCATGAGATTTGCCAACCGGTGGTTAGCTAGAGATAAGTACCACAATTTTCTCAAGTAGCTAATAAGATAATCATGATTGATGCCAAACTTATATCACTTTTTTCTTTACAGCTGCGATTCCACGGCCTGAAGGTGTGCATTTTAGGTATATAGTTTGGGTACTCCAAGAGGTTCCGAGCGAAGAAAGGAACATTGACTCTGTCCTGACGGATAGGAACTTGAGAATCGTCGGATAGATTGAGCAGAACGAAAGTATTAGGCTCGAGGGAATGGTAAGGTCCGTCTCGAAGAAACGAGCTAAGCGTAAGACCCGACTTGTTATAACCGAGGAGGCAGATTCGGAGAGAACACCTATTGACGATGAACTTGCGGCCGAGATCTTTGTTACCCCTCAAGATCCCGAAGAGAAAAGAAAAGGCAAGGCAGCTGCTTTTAAACGTCCCGAATCCGGGAGATGGAAAACTGTGGTCATGTCCCCACCCATTCCTGGACCTAGAGTTTCAGAGGCTTCTCCCCTACGAGTGAAAAATCTTTTCGAAGGGCTCGCCAATATCCCAATCCCGGATTACGTGTC
The DNA here is from genome assembly GCA_030765085.1 of Allium cepa. Lineage (NCBI taxonomy): Eukaryota > Viridiplantae > Streptophyta > Magnoliopsida > Asparagales > Amaryllidaceae > Allium > Allium cepa. Next base: position 245,300,241 of record CM060944.1, read on the forward strand.
CTTCCAACATGATGCCGGACCGGAGAACTTCAGCACGCTTTAGATTTAAGCGAGTCTCTTCCCACTGGCATGGTCGAAACTTCTAGTTGGTCAAGGGGTTGCACATAAATACATGCCTCACGGCACTACACTATTTCTGACCATAGGTTGATCACTTTGGGAAATTACTAGCTCTATTCTTCTTTTCCTTTGTAGATATAATGTCCGGTCGAGACTCGATGCTAAGAACTCTTCGGAAAACTCCTCGATCTTCTATATATTACGAGAAGCGTAGAAGAGAGGCAGATGGGGATTATGACCGCGAGTATTCTAGTCAGGAGCAGTATGAAAAAGACAGAGAGTACATACTCCAATCTCGATCTCGTGCTCCCCCTCCAAGAAATCCTGTACGGACTCCGGTCCACGTTCACGACCTCCAAAAACTTCACAACATAAGCCGTCTTCTCATGCTCCAAGGTCTGAAACTCAACAACGCAGGATTGATGTAGGGGCGACCAGGTCCTCGCCGATCCCACAAGGGAAGGAGCGATTAAACTCGCTTAACTGAAGAAATTTTTTCCCAACATCTGTTTTGGTGGGTATATTTCCCCCCGCATTTAATTCCGACGGAGGCGAGAACATTGTTCATGACTATGTCGCTGATATTTACTTTTAATATAAGAAGTGGGCGAAAGCAGCGAAAAAAGCGTCAAAAGTGGCTTTCGAGTGGGCTGCTGTGATCGAGAAGTTGGAGAAAAAGCTCACGTAGAAAGACCGAATTATTCAGGTGCTCAATACTGAAGCCGAGTCTTCTCGAAAATCTGAAATGGAAGCTCTCAAAAAGGCCAATGATGCCAACTTGGCCATGGATAGGATGAGGCAAGAACATTATGTCATGATGAAGGACATGGGCCATAGGAACCGCACCTTCATTGTCGAGCGGGACGCAACCCTCAAAGAGCTCAACGAGCTTAAGTCCAAATTTTCCGAGATCACTAAAGAGAAGGATGCTGCCAATATTTCTGCACAAGAGGCATGTGATCAAGCTGTGGTGCTTCAGGGCGAAAGGGATGCGGCTTTGGAAAAAGTCCGCACGGTGGAGGCCGAGGTCAAAGAAAAAGTTCGGACGGCGGAATCCAGGCTGGAGGCCTATACAGAGGAACTTCTCGTTACCCACAACGCCAACGTGTTGAAACATAGAAATCTGGCTTGGCTCGAGAACTACTCGACACATTTCTATAATGCTTGGATTCTATTAGTCGAGGAGGAGAAGGCGATGCATCTGGATGGATCATTTGATGAGTTCGAGCTGGAGAATCATGTGCTGGCTGAGGATGAAAAGAAGATTTTCCACGATTCGATGATCTCACATGAGAAGGAGAAGCTCAGCACCCAGCACCAGGCGATTGGGGAAGGCTTGGGTGTCGAGCACCACGCCACAAGTTTCGAGATTTCTACTCCACCTCGATATGAGCCTATTTTAGTGGCTGAACTCCAATCTTCCTAGCCTACAATCCAAAACAGCCACAGCTTTCCCCCATTAAAGAGCTCGCCTCCAAAGCCGATTAGCCTTCCGTGAGCTGAACTGAGGAAGGTACTCTGAACAAATCTTATGTGTGTTCAAAATAAGAAATTCACCTTGAAGTGCTTACTAACAATTTCTCTTCTTTATTTGTTCAGTGATCGGAGTTACATTGACAGTGCCTCATGCAATCCAAGAATTGCACTAAGCGCAGGAGGCCATTATCACTGAAGCGAACACTACGACAACAGCCGCGCCAATCGAAGGAACGCAGGGAAGCTCACTTTCTTTCGATGAGAAGATGATGAATGAGCATCTAGAATGACAAAGTGACCCCTTCGCAGACTTGCCATTTGTCATTAGTGGACTCGCGCCCGCTTCTGGTGCTTCAACACAGAACACTGTTGCGTCTAGCGAAGCCCAATCTATTCGCGAAGAAGAGATACTGGCTGAAATCAATGCTAAGTTGGAGGCAGTGGCACATGGTGGTAGTTCTGGGGGGGAATGGCGGCGCCTGTCCCAGCTCCGCTAAGAATGATATCACCTGGAGGTACACATGTCGATACTAGTGTGCCCATTCTGCCCCCTATTGCAGATCCGACTCCTCTGAATCCTCTTATAGGGAGCATTCCTCTATATTCAAGTTCGGAGGAGGATGTTGACATCATGCCTCCGTCTGGAGACCATCCGCCAAAGGGTAAAACCTTAAAGCGAAAAATCACTAGTGGCTCCAGCGGATCCACACCGAAGAGGAAGCCGAAGAAGAAGATGGAGTAGATAGGCCTATTCGGTTCATTTTTTGGTAGTTAGGAACTTGTTTTTTGCTTTCTTTTCATAGGCAGTGCATAGATGCGGGTTCGGCTCCTGATAGTAGGAATTTTGGGAAACTTGTACATGAATCTTCACTTACAATTAGTTGAAATGGAATTTTATTTTCTTGCTTCAACTTTTATTTCTGTCTTTTATGCTTAAGTGTTGCAGCGTTTGAATTTCAGTTCAGTGCGCTTGCGGAGTTTCAACTCTTGAGTTGAGTTTGTCTTCATTCCCAAAGTCTGGAAATCACAAATATGAAGTGTATTTGGAAATCGAGTTGGACTTTGATGCTGCACGTCTCCGGCCAGTGATTAACACATGAATCCTGCCCCCTATTCTGAGGACAAGTTGTAAAGATCGGCTACAGATCGTAATTTGTTTCTATTTATTTGAATTTAACATCGTCAGATCGATGCTAAAACAATTGAGAGTCGAGCTGTCGGATCATACTCGCTTACTCATAAATAGCCACATCCTCACTCTGGGGATTTGCATTTGCATTTCGGCGGTCAATCACACCTATTGAAGTTTTAAGTACATGTCCACGCCGTGGGGACTTAGGTTAGTTTATGAGTGGTTGTTCGCACTCAAGTCATGTTTATACTCTGTCCACACTTCGGGGATTTAGAGTTGTTTGCAATCGATAATCTGGTTTGCACTCTAGGAATCTGTAGATAATCGATGTTTGTACCCCAGTTCGCACTCCGGGAACTTGAATTTGACATTTATACTCCAATTCACACTCTGGGATTTGGAGCTGGCGCTAATACTCTAGTTCGCACTCTGGGAACGTAGAGTTGATGTTTATACTCCGATTCGCACTATGGGAATTTGGAGTTGGACGACATATGGTCAGCCACATCTGTTTAAGCTTTTTAGAGCTTCGTTCGCACTCTGGGGACGATGGGTTTATTGGGTTCGTGGATGGTTGGGTTAACAAGTGAGGTCGTTAGATGGACGGATCCATCCTCTTTAAACTTAGCTAGGGTACAGTCGAAGTTGCTAGGTGGATTGGATGGGTCCACTCTCATCAAGACAATATTTATGAGTTTATGCTCCAACTCGCACTCTGGGAGTTTGGAGTTAGTGAAAGGATTGTCGTGTATCAATCCTTAATTGACTTTAGTGTAGTGACTTGCCCTCAAGCTTGGGTTTCACTTAGCGAGGGGCCGGTCGTATCATAGTCACTCTCTATTTGAATAAATTCCACCGTATGATGGAATTTAGCTCTCTGTGCATCGCGATGTTGTTCGTCAATTTCAATAAATCAAAGCTCTGGCTCGAAGAGATGGCATTTTATTGCTGAAATGAGAAAATACGGCAGAATCGGTTGCCTTATTACAAATTCACATTTCGAAATGCAGAAACAAATTGTAAATAAAAGAATGAGCTAAATAAATAAAGCCTATTATGTATAATAGCGACGGAGACTCTCGCTATTCCAGGCTTTCAGCAAAGAAAGACCGTCAATGGTCAATAACTTGAATGTGCCATCTCCATGTTTTTGTGTAATCACATACGGTCCTTCCCAATTTGGTTTCATGTGTGAAGGCACCGGATTGATTCTCCTGAGAACGAGATCGCTGAGTTCAAAGGTTCATGGTCGGGCCTTAGCATTGTATAATCGGGCGACTCGACTTCGATATGTGGCTGCCCTCAAATCAGCCTCTTTACGCTTCTCATCCAATAAATCCAAGGATTCAGCAAGTAATATGGAATTTGTCTTTGAATCACAGTAAGTCACACGATGAGAAGGTACTTCCATCTCGACTGGAATAACAACATCTGAGCCATAAGAGAAAATGGAGTGTGTCCAGTCGTAGACTTATTGGTCGTTTGGTAATCCCATAAAGCCATAGGAAGTTCACCAACCCACTTGCTCCCGACCTTTTCCAGTCGCTTTTTCAAAATTGACTTGATAACCTTATTAACAGCTTCAACTTGGCTATTCGCTTGAGGGTGTGCAACTGCAAAGAATTTCTTTTGGATATGGAAATACTTACAGAAATCCTTGAACTCAACACCGTCGAACTGGGCTCCATTGTCAGTAATAATGGTATGCGGGAGACCAAATAGGCAGACAATGTTGCGAACTATGAAGTTGATTACTTTCTTCGTCGTGATTGTTGTAAGAGGTTCAGCTTCAGCCCATTTGGTAAAGTAATCAACTACGGTGATGGCGTACTTCTCACCTCCTTTGGTCAGAGGTAGAGTGCGAATGATATTAATGCCCCATACTGCAAATGGCCACGAACTGACCATTTGGGTTATCTCAGTAGGTGGGGCTCTAGGAGTTCGAGCATGTTTCTAGCACTTATCACATTTCCTGGCGTAGTCTGCTACATCACGGTTTACAATTGTCTAGTAATACCCATATCGGAGTACTTATTTAGCGAGAGCTTGCCCTCCTATGTGATTGCACGTAACACTCGTTTAATTTCATCGTGCGCGATACAATGGAGGAGAGGAACTGAATATCCTCTTCTATATATGACTCCATTCTGAATTGTAAACCATGAGGCTTTTTGAAGAATCTGTCTTTTCTCACTTCTGGGCTTAGGCAGCATTCTATGCTCGATGTAATTTTGGTTCGGAGTGATCCATGACTCCTTACTGGGAGTGCTTTCAAATACAGAGTCTGTCTCCATCTAATCAATGCTCGGAGAAGATAATGTCTCCATAGGAACAAGTCCCATTTGCTATGCTTCACCCGTGCTAGCTAGCTTCGCCAATGAATCAGCCTTTTGATTGTGCTTGCTGGGTATGTAAAAGATGGCATAATAGTCAAACTGATCAAGTATTCCTTGGACTCGAGCTAGATAAGCAGTTAGTCTTCGATCCTTAGCCTGATATTCACCCCGAACTTGGCATACGACTAATTGGGAATCATAATAAATTTTCACAGCAATAATTCTCAAATCATGGGCGAGTTTCAATCCAGCAAGCAAGGCTTCATATTCAGCTTCATTATTGGTTGCACGGAAATCAAATTTCAGGGCATAGCATATGGATCGGCCTTGGGGGTTTCGAGTATTACCCCAGCACCCTAGCACAGATCGTTGGATGCACCATCGTTATGCAGCTTCCATATGTATTCGAGAGACTTACTGGTCTCGGGCTAGTCCTTTGGAATCGGTAAATTCAACTATGAAATCTGCTAGGATTTTTCCTTAAATAGCTCTCCTTGGAGTATAAGTGATATCGAACCGGCTCAGTCCAATGTTCCACTTGAGTAACCCACCAGACGTCTCAGGCCACGTAAGGACTTGTCCTAATGGCTGATCGGTGTACACACTGATAGGATGAGCTTGGAAATATGGACGGAGCTTCCTTGAGGCAATGACTAGGCAATAAACCAATTTCTCTAGCTTCGGAGAATTTCTCGCAGCTCCGGTTAGTCGTTTACTAACATAATAGACCGGTTTCTGCACTCGGTCTTCCTCCAGAACTAGAGCAGCACTGATTGTGTTTTCAGATACTGCCAGGTAAAGGTATAAATGCCCATGGTCGATAGGTTTTGACAAAATCGACGGTGTGGAGATATTGAACTAGTGCTTGGAATGCGTTTTCACATTCCGTGGTCCATTCAAAGTTTGGCTTTCCTTTTTAGATCAGATCGAAGAAGGGAATGCACTTGTTGATGGACTTTGAAATGAACCTACTCAATGCTGCTAACTTCCCATTGAGACTCTAGACTTGTTTTATGGTTCTCGAAGTTTGAAGATTTCTGATCGCCCAGATCTTTTCGAGATTGGCTTCTATTCTTCAAGCTTTGACGATGAACCCAAGAAACTTTCCAGATGCGACTCCAAAATAACATTTCAGTGGATTGAGCTTCATCTTATACTCTCGAAGGATGTTGAACATCGATTCCAAGTCTCTTACATGATCAGTAGAGAATCTGAATTTACCAGTATGTCGTCCACATATACTTCCATGGTCTTCCCTATCTGGTTGGCGAACATCCGGTTGACTAGGCATTGGTACGTTGCTTAGGCATTCTTGTGTCCGAATGACATGACTCTGTAGCAGTAGAGTCCCAGATTCGTCACAAAGCTGGTATGCTCTTGGTCGCGTAAATGCATGGGTATTTGGTTGTAGGCGGAATAAGCATCCATAAAAGATAGTAACTCATGCCCAGCCGTTGAATCTACGAGCTAATCAATTCGGGGAAGTGGAAAACTGTCTTTCAGGAAAGCTTTGTTCAAGTCGGAATAATCAATGCACGTTCTCTATTTCCCGTTCGGCTTTCAGACAAGTACGGGATTGGATACCCACTCTGGATATAAAGCATCTCGGATAAACCCGTATGATTTCAATTTATCGACCTCTTCCTTAAGGGTGTCAGATCTCTCTAGATCCATACCATGCCTTTTCTGCTTGACCGAGATATACCGCGGATCAATATTCAGGGTGTGGCTCGCGATGTCTAGCGAGACCCCACACATATCAGAATGCATCCAGGTGAATACGTTGAGGTTCGCTCGGAGAAATTCAACCAATTCATGTTGTGCCTATTGTCTTAACTGAGATCCAACCTTTATCACCTTTAAATCATCCTTATCATCGATCGGAACATCAACAGTCAATTCGGCCAGGGAAACTTGACTGTCTTTAAATTCATCTTTGCTCTCGGTATCTCCAGGGTCAAAATCCCTATGGAATTGGTTGGGGTGCCCGGGCCGGGGCCCAGGCACCAATTGTCGATTATCAGCAAAAAAGACGTAGAGAGATTCCTCTATGCCCTTTCCTTTTTCTCTTCGCTGCGCCCCGCGTAGCTTAACAACATAACAGGCTCTCCCAGCTTCCTGATCTCCTTGAACGGCTCCGACCCCACGATCGGTGGTGAACTTCAGAGTCAAGTACCACGGGACAACAGCTGCCCTGAATTCAGCAAGGGTCGGTCGGTCCAAAAAGGCACTATAAGGTGAATCAATGTCTAAAACAAAAAATTGTAAAATCTGGACTCTTCGGCATTCTCCAACCCCCAATTCCACCGACAGTTCCACCACTCCAATGGGTATAGTAGCACTTCAATTGAAGCTGTGGATTCGAGATTGACAAGGTTTCAAATCCTTGGCTTCCATCTTCATCAAATCATATGCTCGCTTGAACAAAATATTCACAGAACTCCCACTGTCAACCAGGATCCTCTTCATCCAAGTAGGACCTACCTAGGAAGATATGACTAGTGGGTCGGTGGTGGGGGCTTCGACCTTATCGGCGTCTCTATTTCTGAATACGATGTCATCTGTCATCGTCCTTTATTGCTTGGCCGGAGCCCCGTTATCACAACTGCTACAACACTCGAAGTCTACATGCCTGATAGAGCTGGCATACGACTCCATTTTCCTTCAGCTTCGGTCTGCTGGATGAGGACCATCACTTAACGTATTTATAACTAACCTCCTGCCAGTACGAGCGGGTTCCTCCTGCCTTTCTTGATTCAGTACACAATTTTGGGTTGATGGGCCCGCACCACCTGACTGCGGCGCCCGCACAAACTGATCCAACTTTCTCTCTTTAATCAATTTTTCGATAACATCCTGCAAATGACGACACTCATTTGTGTTGTGGCCATAACTCTCATGAAACCTACAGAACTTTCCTGTCTTAATTCGCCTCTCCGATGATGGCTTCGGACCGGGCTTCTTGTATTGCATAGTATTGTAGGTCTGCAGATACACATTCTCTAGCTACATATTTAATGGAGTGTAGTTATTGAACATTAGAGCCCTACATCGCGGACCATAATTTTGATCACGCTTCTTATTTTGATTTCCATTGTTCCTCTGTTGAGTTTGCTTGTTCTGTATATTTAACTGAACTTTTCCAGAACTCTCTCCGGACTATTTAACCGCAACACTACTTTGTATTCCCTCCATACTGGGTCCCACGTCATCCTGCTTCCTAGACTGTTTCGCGTCCTCCCGTCTCAAGAATTGGGCATCTTTGGGGTAGAAACGGTCCAATGACGCGGAGGGTTTCCCAGCTAACCAATTTCTAAACTCAAAGTCAGGGTCAATTCCCTTATTCAATGCTATTAAGATTGAGTTGTCGTCGGGATTACTAATCTCCGCACACGCAACATGGAATCTCTCAAAATAGCGCCTGAGTGTCTCTCCAGGAGCTTGATTGACACTAGATAGAGTGTTAACATCTTTTGGCCTCGCCACATGCATACAGAATTATTCTACAAACTTAGTGGTCAACTGGTCAAAGGAAGAAATGGATCAAGGTGGCAATCTTGTGAACCACATGGTAGCAATGCCCTCCAAAGAAATAGGAAAATTGCGGTATTTCACTGCATCATCAGCTCTCGCAGCGCTCGTTGACCATTCATATTTCAGGATTTGTTGATTGGGGTCAGAATTTCCTTCATACATTGGCAAAGTTGGCATCTTGAATCGCCGAGGGAGTTCAGCATATAATATCTCGTCCGTGAAGGGAGTATGACTCCGGGAGATTCCCTAGTCGTCATTCGTGAGGCCTTGACTTTCTCGAATCATCTGCCAAATCATAGTTGGGATATCTGGCATCTGTACATTCTATGTTCGATGAGCCAAAGTGTGATCGGGTAAAACAGTGCAAGGTTGGACCAGGCGCTGTCGACGGTCCATGTCTCGCCTCCTTGGCTCAAAGTCTTCTGGAACGTATGGTTCAGGAGTACGTCCACACTGATGATCGTTCAGATTTGACTAATTCCGGGCATCAACCCTTGGTTCAACCACGATGGTGGTAGCACAGTTGTCTGTGGTGTATTGAGGAACAATACCTTCTCGGGAGGAGGGTCCAATATGGAAACTGATCGATGGGCCAACTCTCAACTGTCCAACGGTCATTGCAGGTTGATGTCCAATGGCTTGTGTGTAACTCCCGTCTAGCTAGGGACGAGTGGATCTTTGGTGGTAGTCAGACGAGGCTGAACTTTCTATAGAGGAGTGAGAGGCGTTATCCCTCTTGGATCTCTTGCGCCTTTAGAGATTCAACTGGTTAGTCAGTTCAGCATTAACGCGCAGCTGTTCGATCAATTGCTGCCGACTCTCGGTCAATTCTTGAAGCAGCATCTGAAATTCTTGTCTTGTAACCTGGCCTGACGGATCTGAGGGTCCGGTAGCATTTTGGTTGGATGGAGGCAATTGCGTGGGATTCTGTCTATCCTGGCCTTCTTGATCGGCAGCAGTGGAGGTGGTCCTTGTGCTTACCATCGTGATAGGTGAAGTCCTTTTCTAGATTTTATGCAAATCTGAATAGGTTGGAAGGATTCTGGATTTGAGATCTGTATCTTCTTCTTGGATTTATGCAATCCGGTATCGATAGTAGATCCAAGGAGCTGGAGAAAAGCTGTGTGTTCTCAATGAAAGCACCAAGTGTTTGTACCAAAAATGGGCACAGCACTCTTCGGAAGTCTTTGAAGAGATAAAAATGAAGAATAAAAATGTAAAATGTGGATTATCTAAAAAAACTTCTAAAACAGATTAGTAAATGCACGGACACATAGCAGTTTAAAGTGGTTCGACGCATTGCCATACGTCCACTATGAAGTTTGATGAATTTATTGATATTCTTTGGATGATTACAATCGATTTCAGCGGATTACAGCAAGTTACAGTAGTGAAATTCGAGTACAACAGCAGTCGTAGAGTGCAAGGTTGAATACGGTAGAGTCTGAGCGTTCGGGATTCCAAAGATCTTTCTTCTGTAGGACCCGGGGCTCTATTTACAGGCGTAAGAGGCTGATATTTGGCTCAGATCTCGAGAAACTTCTTCTATCACATGGGTGGGCCCACGCGATCGGTACCATGAAGTTTCAACTCGATCCGTGATCATTACGAACGTAATTCGTATCGATCAAGATTTTATCCAATGGAGTTGAAACTTGATGTGGACATTCTTTAGCTTGTATGTAAGCTCCTGTGAAAATTTCATAGCATTTGGGATTGTGGGTTGAAAGATATGATCGATACTAATTGGTGTTCTTTGGTGTCTGGTTCGAATCAATGATTTCGAATCGATCTTCTTCGAATCGATCGTTGCACGTGCCCAAGTGATGACGTGGCGCGCTCTCTTCGGATCGATCCACTTTTTATGCCGAGTTGACCGAGTCACCCCTTAAATTTCACCTTGTTCGTATCGAAGGTCATTGCCTCGTTCGAGTCGATAGCCATTGCCAATTCGTATCGATGGAGGTATCTTCGTTCGTATCGATAAAAGTGGCCATGTTCGTATCGATCGAACTTGCTCCAACTTGATGGATACGAATAGTGGTTCCGTAATGGATACGAAGTAATGTTTACTTGATGGATATGAACTAACGAGCCTTGATGGATTCGAACAAGGTCTTCCAGGATGGATGTGAACTAAACAACTGTAGTATGACGTGGAGCTTGTTCGATGGTGGAGTTGAGTAGATCGATACGAACAAGCCTATTCTCTCGATGGATACGAAGTGGCACATCCTAATCGATTCGAACAAATGCCTATTGAGGTATACGAACAAGGTCGATGCCAAGAAAGCCGCCTTTGGATAGATATGAAGTAGCGCTCCCCGATGGATACGAACAGATGTTCGTTGATGGATGCGAAGTGGTCAATAGGTGATCGATACGAAGAGAGACTATCTGCTGATGGATACAAAATCCACCGATGCGAAATGATGGGTTGTGACTTCGATCGATTCGAAATGATGGATACGAATGAATGGGTTTCCTTGACTTTCATCGATCCTATCTTGAGCATACGAACCCGGATTGACCTGAAACTTGGAACATTGACTTTCATGGCTTCTCTTGTCGTGTCTTGTCAATTATAGCCTGGTCCAGACTCGGATAAAATTCATCGATATCCATGGTGAACCTGTGCATTCTCGATATCCAGGAAGAGCGATCCTTGGTTTTCAGTCAGTTCTTTGATATCTCGGTCTTACCAAAAGGCAGGATAACATTAATTAAATCACTTTTCAATAATAACTTTTATCACGTTAGATTACTTAATAATTTATAATCCTTTATAACAAATTTCTGTCTCAATTTATTATTGAATATTGCATAATTTTCAATGTTTAATTTCAATTTTTAATAACTTCAGTAATTATAAATTAAATCTCGGTAAATCCATTTATTTGATTTTAAATCATGTTATTCCATCAATTATCGTCTTATAGGTAAAATTAACATTAGTCTATATCTTAGCACACCAATATTCTCCAATTTCATCTTAATTCCCATTAACGTAATATTTAATTCCATTTAATTGCACTAAATTCAATTATTACAATTTAAATTTCAATAAATTGATAAATCTTGATTTCCATTCTCTTTATTCAACCAATTGTAATATTATGAATAAAATTTTCATTGGTGATATCTTATCGAACTAATATTCTACCATTATCAATTTAACCTGCATTAACTGCACTAATTTGGTGAATTAATTTTGAATTGATTTCCAATTTTAATTTAGCAGGCTAAATAAATAGGTAGCACCTAATAATTGTCACCCTTAGCCTTTAATTACTGTGATGACCCGTATTTCAAACGCTCGAAGATCGACATTCATACTTCACTCGTATTCGAATGTCGCAGATTCAAATGTTGAAATCTGATTCGCTAGAGCTTATAACAACATTAGGTGATAACAACACAGCGAAAACACAAAAAATAATTTTATTGATACACAACAATTATACAACATGATATAATATGAAATGATCAACATAATCAGAGATAGATACAACAGCGGAAAGATAATATCTTCAATGCCTAAGCTCCAAAGCTCTAAACCAAAAGCTCGAACCACCATTATGCTGAACTTGTTGCAGATTTGATGATCAATGCGATTGCCAAACCAAAGATTCCCAAGATTTCCAATTCTACACCTAGTGGATGACTATTAGATAACCTGACTCTAGGCTTCCCGTGTTGAAAATTATGGGCTCCCGGAGTTTAGAAAGGGAACAATAAACTCTAGGTCAGTCATGATACTGTGTGAGCGAACAAAAACAGTTTTATTTTGAACAAAAAGAAACAACAAAAGAAATAAAAGAAATTCTTTATGCTTTTTGGAAAATGAAACTACCATAAGGCCTCCTGCCACACACACAATGCAATCGCACACTTGGAGGAGATTTCTCCTTATGATAGTCAAACATGCTTGATATGCAAAATCCTTTTTATATTATTATTAGCGCATAGTGTAGAAAACATTTCAAAAGTATAATATAAATCTTAGCTAGCATACGTACCATTATAGTATTCCTATTATAGCTACCATGTTAGATGGCAGGTTCTACTACTAAAACTGTACAAGGATCGTATTGGGTGATTAAATTTCCAACAAATGTTCAAGGCTAAGGAAATTCCTTTCCGAATGGATACACCTCTGGAAGGATGCTTCGAGAACCTAACCGGATCTCTGCCAACACATGGTCGGGTTACCTCTGTAACTAGGGAACTAACTGTCACGAGTATGCCATCCCCCAGTCGTCACCGACCTTTTCCGAGGCATCACGAATAAATTTTCCAACAACCAAATAAGTTAAATATTTGGGCTCCATACCATGATACCACTTTTTATCCAGGTGGAAATGCACATACCCGAGGGACGCGACCCCCGTTAACTTGCCGCATCCTTCCTGTTTCAACCATTTCCGAGGTGTAAGGTTCGACGAAGTCTCATCCCACAAAGCTACGCTTTTCACAAAAGCTATGCTTCGATCAACCAATGATCAGCACTTAGCATGCCACATTACCAAATTAGGAATATATCACTAGACAATATCAATTACAAAACCTCTGCGCTCGTACGTCTCAGAGAAGGGTGTTAAGCTTAGAGAATAAATTCTCCGCCACCAAACAGGGATGTATTTGATAGAAACCAGCTTTACCTCTCAAAGTGTAACATCGGACATACATCCATACAAGTCCATTCTGGGTCTGAATGGAACCGAAGGCACTTCAAAGAAACCCTTACAAATCCGGGTATCCACAATCCTTACCGGACTCTCCATCACATATAGAGATCTCTATAGTGGAGCAACTTAGTGCAGAGACAATCGATAGGTAATCCTTTCGTTCTTGAAAATACCCGGTCTTCAACCACCGTCTTCAATTGCTATCCATTTTGTCACATCATTTATTCGGAATGGGTTTTATGACATAAAGTCCTCTCCCGGCTAATCCGAATAATGAGCGCTTATTTTAAAAAACATATGGATATATTTGGATCTTAGTTAAGTCACAACTTTTCAACCCTTGTTCCCCAAAACTTTCTTTTTGAATGGTTTAAAAAAATTTCTATTTTAATCTTTTAAACAAAAGATACCCCTTTAAGATCCACTACAATTTGAAATCAAGATTCACCAAATCTTTAACAAAGTTTCATTCATCGCTTTCAGAACTATTTACATTTCGAATTCGAAATCTTTTCAACAAAAGTCGGAAATTCTTTCTTTATATGAAAGCTGTTATCATTTGAAAACAAAGATTTTTTGTTTCGGAAAAATCCGATTAAATTTGCTCAAGCTATAGCCTTTCAAGGTATAAATCAGAAAATCAGCGAACTGCCGTATCCTCGGCAAGTTCTATTTTGAGTTAAATTTAAATTCCTAAAATAATTCTTTTAAAATATCTTAAAAATGGTTTAAAATCCATATATATACATCATATAACCTGTATAACCCTTTTAAACTATAGATTCAAATAAATAAATATGTATGTATGTATGTATGTATATGTATATAGAATTCAACTTTAAATCTTGAATTCAAATTAAATTATTTTGATTTCAAAACTTTAACAAACCATATTATATTCAAAATAATTTAATTTCAAAACTTCCTTTTCAAAAGTTTTTTCATATTTAATCCAATTTCATTTCCAAACCATTTTAGATTCAAAATTTCAATATCTAGATTCCTCATCATTGAAAATAATATTAAATTCAAAAATATTCATGACTTAATCAATTTCATGTGAAATCCATATTTGTGTGTGTTGTGTGTAGTCCAGGAGTTTCACACGCAACAATGAAATGTCAACCATCATAAATCCAAGCACAACAATATCAATAAGGGGTATAATCCTATAACGGTTATTTTCCATTCACAGATAAATATGTAAATACATCACAGATAAGTAAATCACAGTTTACAGCTTAATCCAAAGCAATTCATATCATAGAATGTCACACATCAGAGATATCAAACAATTCAAGGCATTCAATAGAATTCAATCATCCATAAGCAAGATAAATTAATCACATGATTATAATTAATTCAGTTAACTCAGATAGATTAATTACTTATGAATTAACCACGTAACTTTGGTTAATTAATATTAATTAATTACAAACCATTTTAATTAATTATCCTTTAATCATTTATTAATTAACCTTTAATAATAAATTAATTAACCTTAAATTATTAATTAATCAACCTTAGTTAATAAATCAATCAACCTTTAATCATTAAATAATTAACCTTCAATTATTTAATTATTCTTTATTAATTATCCTTAATTAATTATATTAATTAATTAATCCTTAATTAATTACAATAACAAATTAACCCTTGACAAATTAACCCTTAATTAATTAATATTTTATTAATTAATTATCCTTAATTAATTTATATTAAGTCATCAAACCTTTAAGTAATTATCATTAATTAACCTTTAATTAAATCACATTATTAATTAATTATTAAGTAATTAATTCTTTACATTGAATAGTTATCCTTTTAATTACTTCTATTAATTAATCAACTTTTAATTGCATTAAAGTAATTAACCTTTAAGTAATTACATTAAGTAATTAACCTTTTATTACTTGTATTAATAAATGATCCTTTAATTACTCAAGACCTTAATAAATCAAAGATAAATCATTACTTTAATTTATTTCTTAATCATCATTTAAATCTTTATTTAATAAACCTTGAAAATAAAATATCATAAACATATAAATTAACTTAATACCTTTAAGTTAAAAACATCAATTAAGATAAACCATTTATCTCTTTAATCAGTTTCTTAATTTAAGCTATCAAATTTTATTCAAAATAAACTTAAGAAAACCAAACTTAATCAATTTTAGGTTAAAATAAACTATACAACTTTTATCGACCAAAAAAAATTAAACTTTTATTATATAAAAGTAATTGTTTAAAGAATAAAATTTTAAAACTTGTTTTATTTTAAATTTCAAAACCGTTATATCTATAAACCCGAGACCACTTCGGGTATCTACCCGAGTCATTTGCATTTTTACCCGAGCATTACACCGAGTCAAATCTCAAACCCCTTCCCCCGAGTCATTTTTTTTTAAATTTGTTTTTAGTTTAAACTTTAAAAACTGCTACTGACACGTGAGTGTCCCCGAAATTGAACCCGAACCAAGACCCAACTTCCCCAAGTTCATCTTTGAGCTTCTCACTTTCTTCTTCTATTCTTCCTGACACAAAGATGCACATACACGTGCACAGATCGCGGCACAGTAAACCCTGGGTAGCCAAGTGTGGAGCGGATAACTGCTAAAAGCATCGTTCTTTTTTCTCTGACAGATGGTCAGAACTTCATCTGGGTTCACCATCGACACCTCACCGAACACCTCCCCCAATGGTCTGATCACCCAGAACCCCGAGGTCACCTTCGAATTAAAATTGAGCCAAAGGAGTCGTAACAAGAACCCAGTCGATCAACCAAAAACGCCTCTCGCCATCAATTATGTCCATTGGAATCCACGCCATCAGGATCAAAGCTTCGCCATGCAACCATGCTTCGATTCCACCACCCTACGGTTAAGTCCGATGCACCCACGACACTGCAGCAACCCCATTTCCGACTTCAACTAAGGACTAGGTCTAAACCCTAAATCCTCTCTACCTCGCCACCATGGTGGATCAAAAACCTCCTGGCAGTTTTTCTGATGATCCCTGACCTACCAGCGTCCTCCGGCCTTAACCCCGAAATCCACAATCCACTTGATCGCCAGAATTCGACACAAATTCAGTTACCGTTCAACTCCCAATATCACTTGATTTATCAACTTAAAAATCTTGATGTTTCCATTAAAAATCATCATTTTCTACTTCGAATCTGAGTCTATAATCAAAACATGAAACTAACATAATTGATTTCTTTGACTTGAAATGATTTTTGCTATTAATTATCATTTTCAAAATATTTACTTAATATATTCATTTTAATTTATTTTTAAAAATGATTTCTGGTTGATACTAACACATTTCTTCCAAAGATCAAATACTAAAACGGATTGAAAGAAGAGGAATTTAACTTTGACCCTAATATAAGTCTTTTTTTTTTTTTGAACAGGGTGAATATGCCTGTACACATACATGCATACTCAAATATATTTTTATATTCAGGCATACAATCACAATTTATATTCATACAAACCATTTTCATAATCATACTTCCTAGTATTATACAAACTTCAAGATATAATAATAGATTCAAGAGGTTTGCTCACCTAGATTTGGTTGAAAAGAGAACAAGCTTTTGAACTGAAGACTGGAACATGAATTTGATCTAAACTTTGGTTTTGATTTGTTGAATCTGCAACTTTGATCTGAGTTGAACTTGGATCTGAATTACTTAGCTTCAGATTGGAAACTTGATTCACTTATAGTTGAAAACTATGCTGAGATGATCTTTAATTTGAATCTATAACTTCAGTTTGAAAATGGGAAGAGGCATTCGCTTTAAATTTTGTTTTTGAAATTCTGGAATGCTTTGTTTCAGGTTGAGATGCTTCAGATTTGTAGTTGTTTTTTTTGAATTTATTTTCAGGTTTTGATTTTGATCTAGTTTGGATTCGAATGGATCAAAGAAAAAATGAGAAGGAAGGAGAGGTAGAAATATATATATATATATATATATATATATATATATATATATATATATACACACACACACACACACACACATACATACACACACAATCTTGTTTCTACTTTATCTATTACTTAAAAATAGAAAGAAAGTGATGACATTTGTAAATTTGCATGAGTTAATAATAATTTTATATAATATATATTAGTTTATGCTTAGTTAAATATATATTTATATTCTATTTCCTGTTTTATTCTTATATATATTTCTTTTTATATATTAACATATGTTATATATATTCTTATTAATTCATTTTTTATTATTTATACTTACATAACTTTTAAAGAAAAATGATTTTAAAATCTAATTATTCCATAATAAATAAACACACACAAATATATATATATATATATATATATATATATATATATATTATATTTTTAAATTTATTTTTAAAATATTGATTTTAATTTTTAACGACTTTTGAAAATAATTTATATCAAATTCAAAATATAACTTCCAAAATATATATATATATACACATATATATTATAAAACAAAATTTTTTATTAATTTTAAAATATACAGTTTTTAAGTCTAATTTATTTATTTCAATAGTTATTTCTGAATTTCAAATCAAAAACTTTACAATCGGTTTATATATATATATATATATATATATAAGCAAACACATATCTCACTTAATTTGAAAAAATTCAAACTAATTCACAAATTAATCCCAAAAATCATATTAATTACTAAATTAAACTTGGATTAAAACCGGGATGTTACAATTACATTTATAAGCTTATTAACTACAAACAAATGTTACAATTTCTTAAATAATATTGATATTATTCAATTACTATAATTTTTATATTATTTCATTAAATAGATTAAATATCTACATTTTATTTCTTACATTTAATTTATAACCAAGTATAACCTTTAAATCCCTTTATTTAATAGGAATTACATTAAACTTGTTAATACTTAACTTAAGTTAACTTAAGTTAACATTGTTACATTTCATTATATTTATTATTCCCATTATAAATCTTAAATTTTAATTTCTTCCAACACTAAACAACAAAAATCTTATTAAATTAATTATTTTTAATTAACGAAAATTATGGGTTGTTACATATGTATATAACTTTTATATATGTACTTTGTTAGATATAGATTCAAATAAATCAAAATAAATCTTATCATTAATATTTCATAAATATTAATTGATTTATAACATTATAATCTAATTAAATTGTGTGGCATTTTGGGATATCCAACATTACGGTTATGCGAATCAAAGGTGTAATTCAGTCAGTGATTAATATTGAACAATTTGAATATTAATGTTCTTACGTCGCCATAGTTAGTAGTGTGTGATTATTTGGTTAATTTATCACTTACCCATTTTTTTGGTAAAATCTAATTTCAATATTCCATTTGGTATCTGGTAGTAATGAATATTTACACCAATATTTTTGTCAAAACAATATCACCTTAGGACTTATGGAATTTTTTGGGTCAAAATTTCGATGTCTTCTACATTTAACTTATTTAATCCAAACATAAAGTACTTTTTAATGATAAAAATTATTATTAACCAAACTACTTCAATCGGAGACTTTGACTTTGAGTTGACTATAGTTGGCCGCAATACCGACGTCATTTAACATAAGGGATATTCTTTATTGAATAATGTTTCACTTCTAATACTTTGACTCAGACCCAATTATAGTCATCTAATGGATGGCATGCCGCAATCTAGCTATAATCAAAGTGGAATGTCCATATTAAAGTTGAATAGTATTCTAAAGTAGAGAGAACCGTTCAATATCGTCATTTTGAAATTCTCTGTTTGACCTTAGTTATATTAAACAACAAAAGACAATCCAATGGGTCATTCCATAAATATCCTCTAATAACTATCAGTATGTAACCCCTTAGTGCCCCCGACAGCCATGAGTAATACAATGCCAATTATTTGGAAAGGGTTATATAATCTAGTCTCAACAGATGAATCGATATCCTATCTCAATACAACTTGACTATAAATATTTAAAACAATATGTTATTTTTAATGTGATAAATTTCTCATGGTTATAACACATTGTAATCATCATCAAATAACATATTATTTAAGGATTTTCTATTAGCAATACTTAGACTAAATAATAAATTACCACAACACAATATGACAAGTATAGAATAGAAAGAAAAACACCATTTATTTTGAATGGGATTTTTATTACAAAGTTAATAATTTACAATAAATTATAGAATTGGCGCTAAGGAATACCTCCAATTCTATCACATACATACATACATAACTTTGATATATACGCACCCACAATTATGATGGGTAATGGCACCCAAAAATCAAATAAAACTTAAATAATTAATATTTTATAAATCAATTAATTTACAATAATTATAAATTAATTGAATTGTATGGTATTTCAGAGTATTCATCATTATGGTTGTGTGACACAAAGATGTAAATTCAATCAGAGATTAATATCGAACAATTCAAATATTAACATTCATATGTTCCTATAGCTAGTGGTGTGACATATTGGTTGAATTTATCTCTTATACATCTTTTTGATAAAATCCAATGTTACTATTTTAAGCCGTACCCGATAGTACGGTTATTTACACCAATTCTCTTCATCAAAACTATATTGATTTAGTGCAACGACCTATACTTTTAACTATTTTAAATTACTAAATTTAATGTGATTATTGGATAAAAATGGGAGTAGTTGCTTTATTATTTGAAATCGTCTAAAATTAATTTTTATAAGTTAAACAACTTATATTAAAATATAATGATTTTTTGGATAATTAAATTATTAAAAATTTAATGTTGGAATTTTTTTAAATAATTAATTCTGAATTTAATACGAATGAAAGTGATACCGAAAGTTGATCTAGTTTTATTGGAACACGAATGAAGATTGTTAACATTTAAAATTGGATTTAAAGTGAATAGTTATAAATTGGAAATTTTATATTTTATTTAACGTGTAAAAATAGCCCTTTTGGCCACTATCTCGGATCTTGTCAAAAATAGTTTCATCGGATTCGTAGCAGTGAATTATTGTAGGATTTCAATTTTCGTAGCGATTGGACTTGTCGCTTGGCCGTGCGAGCTTGAAATGCGTAGAAATCAATTAATGAAATTAAATTAATATGATTTGATTTTAATAGCTAACTTCTATATACCTTCTAATAAAGGTTTGAAACTAGTTTCATTGAGTTTAAAAATATTGAAAACCTATAATTCGATATATTGGTTGACCCATTTTATTTCGGGAATGAAACGGGCTTTTCGGGTCGTTGTTATCGTTTCGACCCAAATCGATCTGTCCATCCATTCTTATCCATCTCTGTCTATAAAAATACATTTTTCTCTACCCCCAGCGGTCTTTTATTCTACTTCCTGTATGTGCAAAATTATATCTCATCCATCCCTTCTCAAATGACTGTTAGACGTATCAAAACCCTAAATTCTCAATTCCAAATTCAACTGCAAAATTCAAACTTCGCAAATCCTATCAAATTATATACTGTCGGAAAGCTCTCGACCAACTTAATCTAGACCTGAGGTTCGTTTTTCAATTTAGGGTACGTTATGACCAAAAATTGTTGAAGAATTTTCGGCCGTTCGTATTAGGGCTTGGGATTTAGCGGTGGATCTTCATCGATATGACAATCGAAAGTTGCTGCAGCTTAGAGGACGACAAGTGGAGCCAATCCATGTGGTTGGAATGTCGAGATGGCATCGAGGTTCGCTAGAATTCACATCCAACGTTGAATGGCGGTGGAGTCTCCAAGCATGACCAGAGTTGGTCTCTAGTGCGTAATGATGGTTGGGGAAGGTAATTTTAACTACCATTTTGCTCTTTTGCTTATATTAATTTAAAATTTAAAATCCAAACTTATAACTTACATAACTTTTACATACTTACTCGGATTTGGACGTTGTTTCTTCCATTGCATTCGTGTCAAAATTTTGGACATCATGGAGTTTGTTTGGATGCTTTGAGTCTGTTGGATTTTTAGGCTTTTATTGGATTTTAAATCGACGGTAAATCAAATGTGTGTGATATAACCCACTCATGAAATACTAAACCTTCTTGTGTTAGTTGAATTAAATTTATGAATTGATAAGAATTTTATCGATTGCTGTTTGTTAATTTAAATTGTCATTTAAATTTACTTTGAATTAAATTGCTATTTAAATTAATATTGAAATTAAATTGATAGCTAAATACCCTGATATTGATAACAAATTAGTTGTTGTGATTTATTGATTGATTTGGATGTTGATTGTGATGGGTTTGTTGGTATTTTGGATGATTGGATGTTGTGTTTGTTGTTATCACACTGCAAGTTCCCTTAGTCTGTTGTTAAGAAAATCACTATGGGTCGAAAAGATACATACCCGAATGATCTTATAGATTAGGGAAAATTGTTATGGGTTGAAATAATACATACCCGAGCGATTTTATTCATTTGGAAATTATTGATTAGGGATATGGGTTGAAATGATATATACCCAAAAAATTTAACTATTTTGGGTTTAAATGATACATACTCAATCGCTTGACAATTGGGTAGAAAATTATATACGGACACCATTGGTAGGTTTAAATTATTTTCTAAATGGTAAAGTATGTTCGATTTATGAATTTTATTTTTAAATTTAATTTAATGATTATATTTAAAATTTATATTTGGAAAATAATTTATTTTATATGTTTAAAAGTTTCAAATTATAAGTTAATATATATGGTTTAAAATGTAAATTTAAGATTTTTACTTATAATTTTTTTTAGTTTTAAATATATAATTTTAATAGTTTAAAATTTAATTTATTAATCTATTTAATATAGTTCTAAGGGATTTATTTAAATTTAATTTACTAATAGATTTTTATATAATTACTTTAATAAATAAAAATTTAAGAAGTTAAGTAGAGAATAATTTGTAATTAAATCCGGTTTAAAGGTTTTTTATAAAAGGTTTTATAACGGATTTTAAAATGGTTTTATAAAGGAGTTATAAAAGATTTTATAAAGAGCTTTATAAAAGAACTCGTGTAAAGGGATTTGGAAGCGTTTTTAAGGAATTTGCGTTGAAGTTTATGAAAAGGGAAAGACTTGTAAACTATTTTGGAATTTATAAATTTTATAAATGGTTCTATAGCATATAAATAGTTTATAAATGGTTTAAGAGAGATTTATAAATTATTTTCGAAATTGATTGAAACAAATCTTCCACGGCATTTATGAATATATTTATACTTTTGGAATAAGTATATAGATATCTGGATATGAAGGTATAAACTATTTTCTGGATTTATTATTAAAAACGTTTGTAAATGACCACGTACGAAATAAGCATTTGGTTGCTAAAGAGACCGAGGTCGGTTATTGTCATACTCTCTGCCAATTCTGAAACCTTTAACAATTATGCACGTGGTGGAGAATGCAGAATGAAGTATAATGGTTTGGTGAACGCTACTGATATGAGGTAAGAACGCAGCCCTGGCCTTCAGGTCAGCTTGATATGACTAAAACAAGATCTATATCGTGCCAAGTGAGGTTGCTCTTCCTATCGTACCATATCTGTTACTTTGTGATTGATTGGTAGCCGCCCTCAATTTTCACTATAAGAGTGTGTCTCGAGGTGGGCGGTAGTAGCTGTTATGTGTTACCACCAGTCCAAAAGTGAAAAATGGTATAATCCTACCTTGGTCATTTCCTCGCGTCCCTTGTAATATGCTTTATCGAGCCCACTACGATTTTGTTTTGTGTCGTACCTAAGGAGTGCTCCTTGATATCCCAACAGTTTACGTTGGAGTATACAGTACTGTGTAGAATACGATGCCTATAAAAATATGTTAAGGGAGATATAGGTAACACCTTAAAGCTATTTGAATACTTTACTTTACTAGTAAACACTACATATATACAGCATATTTTACTACATATTGATATTTTAGTGGATCCTTAGAAAAAGGAAAATCCCAAACATCTATTAAGTTATTGTACGCACGTTATACGCTGGATAGGAGATGTAAAATCCCGTAAACATCTTTGAAGCCATTACACTCATATTTACTTGTTGTGGATTTTAACTTACATAAGATCTTTCAGTTCTAACTCGAGTGTTTTGTCTTTTCATTACAATCGGGTCAGCCTGAACATTTCAGTGTTGAAGATTTATTTTGGAGGACGAAGACGGAGTATATCACATTATTAGTAATTTTCCATGGCATCATTTTGGTATGTTATTGTTTGTACTCTGATTGCATCGTAAAAGTGTAATCAAATGTTATTTGTAAAACAGCTTCATGAACTGGTTATTTGAATATTTTATTTTGTCATTCTGCTGTGAGATTCTATGTTTTGTTTTCATTCCTTTCACTTATTTTCTTATTTACCCCATGATAATCCTCCCTTTTAAATGGTTTGAGTTGAAATGTGTGGTTTATTGTTGATTTAAACCTTCCAAAAAGGTGGGTCATCACAGTTGGTATCAGAGCTTTGGTTTAGCTATAACCTTAGTTTTATGGGTCTGACTAATTAGAGATAGGGTAGTAATACCCTAGAATGAGTTTATTTGAGCACACACACACACACATATATATTATATATATGAGAGCGCTTGCTTGTTAGTGTTATAAAATTATTTATACTTTGTTTACTTATCCATTGAGTTGTTTATGAATTATGGTCGGTGTGTAGGACGCTATTTATCGATCGGGATTCTAAACACTTAAACGAGGCAAGTCGATATAATATTGTTTTAAAATCAGATAAATGAAATAATTTTACTTAAATTATATTTTATACATAAAAAATGATAATTTTCAATAGATGTTAGTTGTTAGGTGTTAACCCGCTTTTTCACAAGGCCATGGACAGGCGGGTTTAACTTAATCGACTGCACGTTCGCCGAGGCTGGTGTACGATGGACTCAGTCGACTGGAGGGATGGACGACGCAACATGCTTGGGGGACGAAAATATGATTGGATAAAGATGAATCGACAATAATTTGGGTCTAGGAAACATGGTTCGACATTGAACATGGTTTGGCATTATGGAGGTTCGGCACAAATGGTTCGTCTGGCATTCATGTTCAAATAGCATTCAAGAGTACTCGGCATCCAGGAGCGTTCGGCATTCAGTAGTGCTCGGCATTCAGTAGCGCTCGACATCGAGTAGCGCTCGGCATTCAGTAGCGCTCGGCATCCAGGAGCTCTCAGCATTCAGTAGCACTCGACATCCAGGAGCGCTCGGCATTAGAGATCGTTCGGTCTATACTCCTCGCTCGACATACGGAATGGTTCCGCATTGGTTGCCGCTCGGCATAAAGGAATGGTTCGGCATTTGTAACAACCCGCATATTTCACGATTTTATATTTAAATGTTTTATTTAAATATAGCGTCGATAGTCGGATTTAGGTCCGAAATGTTACTTTCTGCAAATGGCCGAATTGGGACTCGAAACCATTTCCATTGGTTCCAAAATGGCGTTTGCGATCTTTTTGAGTATAAGCTTTGATATATTTGGAGTAAGTCGAATTTTGCTATTTGCTAAGTGGGCTTTTGGGTTTGGGTTTCACCCAAACTGTTCTATTAACCTCAACTCAGCCCTTCTCTCCTCCCATTCACTTATTCATTTCATAAAAGCTTAAGCAAAAACTGAAATGGGGGAAGAGAAAGGAAATTAGAAACTCCTAGCCCTAAATCCATTTGCAAACTACAAATTCTTGCTCCAAAATCAATGAGAAGACATTGGTAAGTTCTTCTTCATCTTCTCCAACTCTTCTCCTTCAATTTCAGAAAGTTTTCCTAAACCTAATTTAGGAAAATACTTGTTTGTTCTTAGATCGAAGCTTGTTGGGTTGTAGTAGTGATTAGTTGGTCTTCTCCTTGTGATTTAGCTCCTCCATCTTCTTTGTTTGTGAGATTAAAAGGTGAGTTTCTAACTCACATCTGTTTCTTTTGATATCATTGATGTTAGGAACGAATTCCTAATATATGTTCATGTTCAATTGCTTTCGAATTGGATTGTTTTGGTGAAATTACCAAATATTGGATTTTGAAGCAAAATCTATGAAAACCCTTATATGGTTGATGTTTATGTTGTTCGGAGTGTTTGGGGGTGTTGTTAAGGTCGGGTAGTCGATTGACGTAAGCCCATAATCAACACGCATCCGATCGCTTTCGATTTGCTTGGCCATAGTTGGCCTAAGTTCAGGAATTGCCTGGCCATCTGGTTTCAGACGTCTGAAATGCCTATTTCAGACGTCTGAATATTGTTCTTGGGAAGAAGTTTATTCCCAGATTCAGACGTCTGAATTTTATATTCCAGACGTCTGAATTGGTTAAATTTCGACCAGAAAGGAAATAGGAAAAATATTGCCTATTTCAGACGTCTGGATGGTTGGATTCAGACGTCTGAATTCTGTTGGGAAAAACCAATTGAATTCCAGATTCAGACGTCTGAATCCATTCTTTCAGACGTCTGAATATGCTTTTTTTTTGCCTATTTGCCTTGTTCGTTTAATTTTCCAAATTTGATCGATGTATATTGATTCCAATTAGTTGCTTATGCATATTTGACCTTGATAATTCCTTTTTGAATTCATTCACAGGTTTATAAATAATTTCTTCAAATCGTATTAAAGCTTGCTTCTCCGATTTATAAATTCTATTAAAAATACACGCACAATTTCGCACTTCGAGCGAAGTGGAAAGGTGATTAAACGGTTAGGCAAAACACGGACCATGAATCTGTGCGTTTGTCTTTCTGATTAATCCCCGACCTATTCAATTGATCGTTTTGACCTTCGGGTTTGGTTTACCGATGATATGAGGTGAATTTTGTACTGCTTTGAGTGTGAAATAAACTAACAGATAGTAAACCGTTTAGTGCGAATGGATGGTTATGGGACTCACGTTACCACTTTTCGGGTTCCTTTCTAGGAGTTTGTGACACATATTGCCTTTGGGATAGTGTCTTCGGACTGTCTCCTTCTGGCTTGTTGCCTTTAGTATCGCTTTCGATGTTGGCCGTTATGCGCCACATGGGTGATATTGGGTTGTTATAGTATCGCTTCCGATGTTGGCCGTTATGCGCTACATGGGTGATATTGGGTTGCTATTGTATCGCTTTCGATGTTGGCCGTTATGCGCCACATGGGTGATATTAGGTTGCCCTATTGTATTGCTTTCGGAGTTGGTCATTCATTACCGCTCGAGCAATTTTTATGATGTTTCAATTGAGATGTATATTCCCTAGGTATCGCCCCTCGGTGTAGGTCTTTTTGAACCACACGATATGTAGTGATCACCTTGTGAACTTGTATACCATATTGGTATTTGTTATTTGCCTTTTGGCTTGTTTGGGATATTCCTATCCTTTGTTTCTATGAGTTGCCGATGATATGAGGCTTGTTTGTTATGATATGATTCATCTTATGTTAGATGATTGTGTTATCTCATTTGGAGATACTTGATATATATTGTGACCTTGCAAGTTTAATGTTGTTCAGTTTATCTAACTGATTTGTTTAGCTAGACTGACCCGTGTATCTTATACTCGGGTCAGGCCGAGATGTTTCAGGTTAGGTGCTTTTGGACTTAGCCTATTTTGCTTCCGCATGGACTACTCCGCTAGCTTCTTTTTGTTACAGCTTTTTGTGTAGTCCCATTTTGTAGTAACTCTGATATGTATTCTTTTGACTCGTCTGTATATTGTGGTCTGCTATACCACTTGACTTGTATTGTTTTGTAAACTCTGTTGTGTATCCATATATGTGTATATGATGATTTAATGTTCTGTAATGTATATTGCATTTGAGTTATTATATTCTGTTCTGATAGATCCAACCACCTATGGTTTTGTTTTAATTATTCATTGGGTATGTCGGCCTGGTTGGTATGTTTATTGTCGATGTATTCAATAGATAATTAGAGAAAGGCTATAGATGGTCGCTCCCAACCAGCCTTATTCTCCGTGTTAGTTGACGGCATTACCTTGTAGTTTCCTTGGATAGCGTGGGTATAGAGGTGGGGCGTCACAGCATTGGTTGCCGCTCGGCATAAAGAAATGGTTCGGCATTGGTTGTCGCTCGGCATAAAGGAATCGCACCACGATACCTCGACACCTCGATACCTCGATACCACGACACCTCGATACCTCGCACCTCGATACCTCGCACCTTGATACCTCGCACCTCCACTCAATCGGCATACCTCCACTCGTTCGACATACCTCCACTCGGTCGACATACCTCCACTCGATTGGCATACCTCCACTCGTTCCGCATACCTCCACTCGGTCGACACACCTCCACTCGTTCGACATACCTCCACTCGGTCGGCATACCTCCACTCGGTCGACATACCTCCACTCGATCGGCATACCTCCATTCGGTCGGCATAATGAAGTAGGGTTCGGCTGTGACCTTGATGGGCCCAAACTACTCAGGAGGCCCAACAACCTGGTTTTGCCCATAAATACAGCACGTGGGTCTCCAGATGGGAGGGCTTCTTTTTCTTCTTCTCTTCTGTTCTCTGATTTTTTTCCTAGGACTAAGGCTAGTCTTCCACTTTGTAACTATAACTGATTATTGCATCAATAAAAAGGAAAGTTCTGGGGTGGACGTAGGCCGGAGTTAGCCGAACCACTATAAAATCTGTTGTTCTTTACTGCTTTCATTTTAATTTTGATTGTTCTTCATATTAGTACTCTTTACATACATCCTATCTGTGAGCTGTGATTGGGATTTTGTGCTTCCATCTGGATTTGGGTGTTAGCGACCACTTTTGGCTCTAACATTTTGGTGCTTTCACTGAGAAGGGGAAGCACTCAGGGATTTTGGAGCTAGGAACCTGGACTCTAGAAAGCAATGGCTAGGCCATCAACAAGAAAGAAAGTGATAGAAAGGAGAAATCGGGAAGGAAGTCAAGAGGCTTCCTCTGGAGCTAGAGCAGGTCAAGCATCCATCTACATCACCAGAGAGGAAATGGAAGTCATGATGAAAAGACAAGAGGATATGATGCAGACTCTTCTCAGGCAATTTACGCAAGAAAGAAATGCGGAGGCTCAGATCCATGGAGCCAGATCAGAAGCGCTAAACCAGCAAGTAGAGGGAATGGTTCAGTAGGGCGCAACCCTCAATCAACAGAAAACTAACAATCCGAATGGACCTGGATTCGGGGGCGCACCATCAAATAATGCTTAACCAGTTCATGGAGGGGTTTCAACTAACACCATGCAACAGGATGCTGGCTAGAATGTAAGAGCAAGAGATGAAGAGTATGTATCAGAATTCCCTCGGAAACTTGGGGGGCAACCCTTGACGGACAATGCTAGATTAGCTGAGATTATCAAGCGAACCACGCACGGGGGTTTGACCAATAGAGATCTGGAAGGAGTAAACAAGAGTCCGTTCACTCGTGAAATCAGGATAGCTCGAAATCCGCCAGATTTCAAGCTACCTAACGTCGAAATGTACAATGGCAAGGCCGATCCAACAAATCACTTGATGAGATATACAAGACACATGGAGGTGCTGGGGGCATCGGAAGAAGTTATGGCTCGATGTTTCCCTTTATTCTTAACGGACATAGCCGTTATGTGGTTCAGGCAGCTGGAAGAAGGATCTATCGAGACATGGATAGAGTTGGTGGACAGGTTTCTGAAGCAGTTTCGGGTACATATCAAAAGGCAAAAGAATGTAATGGCGTTGACATCGGTAAAATAGAGGACAGATGAATCACTCAGAGCTTTCTTAACTCGGTACAATATAGAGGTTGCTTCGGTGGATCGGCCGAATCCATCGATGGTTTTAATGGCGGCAGTGTCAGGAGTTAGAGAAAATTCAGATTTCAAAGTGTCACTGATACGGGACCCTCCAATGGATCTCGAGGAATTCTTTCACGAAGCTGAGAAATTCCTTCGGCAGGAAGATGCATGCTCAGATATGAAGCTAAAGGAGGTGAACGCGGCTGAGGATGGAGGGCCATCCAGTGGAGGGTTGGAAAAAGAAAAAAGGAAGCTGGATGACGAGTTAGGAAAGGCTAGGAAGCGGGAGAGAGAGCAAAAATTCTCCACCTACACAAGATTCAACGAGACGCTAGAACAGATTTATTTGGAGACTCAGAATCGCCTTCCCTACCGAAGGCCGGCTAGGAGAGAACCCTTCGAACGTGAGAGGGCATCAGGAAAACACTGCCTCTTCCATGATTTGGACGGGCACGATACCAATAGCTGCAGGCACTTAAAGGACATAATTGAGGAGCATGTAAGGAATGGACAGTTGCAACAATACGTCGAAGCATGGAATGCAGCGGTGGGGAATGAGTAACCACCGTCCACCTCACATAGTGACGGTGCGAGGCACAGGAATGATGGTCAATTGGTCATCAATTGATTGGGATATTATGAAATAAGTAGAAAACTACGGGCAAACGGCCAAGTCACTTACTCATGTATGGGGACGGAGATAGCCCCTAGGCATGTTCTGAGATGATGACAAACCGCGACGCTCTAGTTTGTGAAATCTGCTTTCTCTTTTTTGGCTTAGACATTTGATTTTTTCTAATTTGGTTTGAACTTCTGATTTTGTTTGTTTCTTGGTTTGGACTTATATTTGGATGATTGTTTTCTAGTTTGAATATTGGTTTGGATTTTCGATATGGATTTTTTGTTTTCTGATTTGATCTGGATTTTGGATTGGCTTTCGATTGGATTTTTTATCTGGTTTTTGATAAATGGTCGTCAGGTATGGATTATACCTAGCAAGGGGTAGGTCGCTTTGTCCAATCACGACAAATCGGCTTATTCAGGTCGTCGAGTATGGACTATGCTCGGCAAGGGTCCGGAGAGACCAGGATTCGGCCTAGGACTTAAGCCCCATATTATCGGTTACTATTTCAGGTCATCGAGTATGGACTATGCTTGGCAAGGTTCTGGAGAAACCAGGATTCGACCTAGGACTTAGGCCCCATATTATCGGTTGCTATTTCAGGACGTCGAGTATGGACAATGCTCGGCAAGGGTCCGGAGCAACCAAGATTCAGCTTAGGACTTAAGCCATGCATTACTCAACGTTCAGGGACACTGGACTACGGTCATCAGGTGTAGATTGTGCTTGACAAGCACCCGGAGAGGTTATGGATATGAATATCGGATATGAACGGCTGAGGATTTGGATACTGACACGGAGAGGTCCTAGAGTTGGTAATTGGTTATTGGAAGTGGATGAAACATGGACTTTGGATATCGGATTTGAGGCTATCAAAACACACCTTCCAACAGCAAGGCATGTTTTGGGGGGCAAGTGTTAACCCTCCTTTTTACAAGGCCATGGACAGGCGGGTTTAACTTAATCGACTGCATGTTCGCCGAGGCTGGTGTACGATGGACTCAGTCGACTGGATGGATGGACGACGCAACATGCATGGGAGATGGAAATATGATTGGATAAAGATGAATCAATAATAATTTGGGTCTAGGAAACATGGTTCGACATTGAACAGGGTTTGGCATGATGGAGGTTCGAGACAAATGGTTCGTCTGGCATTCACGTTCGAATAGCATTCAAGAGTACTCGGCATCTAGGGGCGTTCGGCATTCAGTAGCGCTCGGCATTCAGTAGCTCTCGGCATCTAGTAGCGCTCGAC
Organism: Allium cepa; assembly: GCA_030765085.1. Lineage (NCBI taxonomy): Eukaryota > Viridiplantae > Streptophyta > Magnoliopsida > Asparagales > Amaryllidaceae > Allium > Allium cepa. The sequence continues at coordinate 245,331,123 of CM060944.1, forward strand.
ATTCAGTAGCGCTCGGCATCCAGGAACGCTCGGCATTCAGTAGCGCTCGGCATCCAGAAGCGCTTGGCATTAGAGGTCGTTCGGTCTACACTCCTCGCTCGACATAAGGAATGGCTCGGCATTGGCTGCCTCTCGGCATAAAGGAATGGTTCGACATTGGTTGCCGCTCGGCATAAAGGAGTCGCACCTCGATACCTCGGTACCTCGATACCTTGACACCTCGATACCTCGCACCTCGATACCTCGCACCTCCACTCGTTCGACATACCTCCACTCGGTCGGCATACCTCCACTCGATCGGCATACCTCCACTCGTTCCGCATACCTCCACTCGATCGGCATACCTCCACTCGTTCGGCATACCTCCACTCGTTCGACATACCTCCATTTGGTCGACATAATGAATTAGGGTTCGGCTATGACCTTGATGGGCCCAAACTACTCAGGAGGCCCAACAACCTTGTTTTGCCTATAAATACAGCCTGTGGGTCTCCAGATGGGGGTGCTTCTTCTTCTCTTCTGTTCTCTGACTTTTTTCCTAAGATTAAGGCTAGTCTCCCACTTTGTAACTGTAACTGATTATTACATCAAGAAAAAGGAAACTTCTGAAGTGGACGTAGGCCGGAGTTAGCCGAACCACTATAAAATCTGTTGTTCTTTGCTGCTTTCATTTTAATTTTGATTGTTCTTCATATTATTACTCTCTACATATGCTATCTGTGAGCTGTGATTGGGATTTGGTGCTTCCATCTAGATTTGGGTGTTAGCGACCAATTTTGGCGCTAACATTAGGAGATGATAATATTTAATTATCATCGATTATTGGCCAAACTAAATTTAAAAACGAATAATTTGTTAACTCCATTTGACGAAGTGTTTGATAATTAAATTGAATTGAAATCAATTAAAATAAGAATTGGCTAAAATTACAAAGATGTAAATTAGTGAAATATTTTCATAATAAGGCAATGAAATTATACAAGTATATTTATAATATGGCTTATAAACAGAATGGATTTAAAAGTCGAGAAATTTTGAATTTAAAATCCGTTGCTTTCAAAATTGTCTTCAAAGCCACCAAAATTAATAAGAATATTATTTAAAATTATTTAATGAAAAGTATATTTTGAAACGATTTTTTAAAGAAATAAAGCATTGAACTTGGTTTAGTCGCTGGAAAATAATTCTGGGGATGACTACAGCATCGCCAAATTTCATTTTCCAGCTTTTGAGTAAGAATTACTAGCAAAAGAAATTTATTTTTGATTAAAACAAGTTTTGATTGTGATAAAATATTCTAAGTATAATTTTGATGAATATATGAAAATTGTTTTGAAATTATAATCGAAAATAGTATAAATAAAAATAAGTTATAACTTATAGATTTGAATAGGAATGTAAAAATTTAAATTTTAAAACTGTTGAATATTTGGTTTAGCAAACAATGGAAAATTTGAAATTGAGGTATGAAATAAAATAATTAACATAAGAAATTTTAGATAAATAGAATTTGTGAAATGAAGTAAATAAAATGAAGCCTAACTCAAGAAAGCTTAAATAAAAGTGAATTGTATTTGAAATGAATTAAATAAAATAACGAAATGAACTTTAAGTGAACATATAAATTATATATTTGAGAAATATTATGGTAAAAAAATTCGAATTTTTTTAATGTGAATGATAAGAAAAATGAATAAAAAAATTAAAATAGAGTTAAATAAACGGAGTGATGGATTAAATGAAATAAATTTAACTTAATAAAAATTAAATGAATTGAACTGGATTTGAATGGAACTAGATAAATTAATAAAGTGAATTAATTGCACTTAAGTTATAAAATGAATTAGTATTATGAATACGAACTTGAATTATAAATGAAATGCAATTTGAATTGTGAATGAAATTAAATGAAAAAAATGAGTGTATGTAAAACTAATATGAGTAATTGAATTTAATTTGAACTGGATGTAAATAAATTAAACGCAAATAGAATGCGTTTCAATAAAATTGAATGGTAACTAATTGAATATGAAACAAGTTAATGGAATAAATTATAAATGGAAGTTTACTTAAGAGATGTTGAATGGATTATGAAAAAAAGGAAATTATTAATAAGAATTTGTGCTATAAAATAAAGTTTGCTTAAGTAAAATTATTAATAAACCATTGAAGTGATCACTTTATAAATTAAAATTTATTGAAGCAAAAATTTATTAATATGAACTTGAATTTATAGAATGAACCAATGAAGTGAATTGAAGTATTTTATAGCGTATGGACCCCGAACGACAAAATAAAAATACTATCGTGCTCAAAATAGTGATGTACCCCTAAAATAGAGATAATATACATTTACTATTGAGTTTTGTAAATCACAAAAGCACTGTTGTTTGTAGATAAATCGTCAAACAAATAATTTCAATATTTTCTAAATTAAAAATTATGGAAAAATCAAATAAATTAACTAAAAAATACATCAATAAAAATCAAGTCATTATTTTGCACTTAAAATTTCTGATTATTTATTCGAACTGCTTATTGTTGCAAATAAATTTACAGAATGAATTCACCGTTATTATTTATCAATTGAAGAAGTTAAATAAGACCATAAAATCATCTAAATAAATATTCGAATAAAAAATTCAGATATTTAAATCTCCATTCAAATATCTTAAGTTCACAAATTCAAATATTATAAATAAACTCTGAAGTTGAATTCAAGATATAGACTTTTAAAACTCCATTTAATTAATACTTAGTTTAGGATCCAATCTTTAAAATCACTGTTATTGAAATTTCCAATTCACATATTTTAATAATCTCTATAATTTAATTCAAGCTATTTAACTTTCTATCCAAATTATTCAATATTTAAATTTAATTAAATATTCAAAATGCATTGATAAAAATTATGGATTGTTGCATTCTCCTCCCTTAAAAAAAATTTATCCCTGAAATTCCAAAGGTAGGGAAAATGCCTCCAAACCATTAAACTTTTCAAAATCAATTATTTGAAATGGTTATTAAATTTCTAAGCCTTTAAAGTTAAGAAAAATTTCGGTAGTGTTTCCTTTGTGCGACCCAATCGGAAAGACTACAAATCGCCACTATGGGCCCAAACCAATTAAAAGAAAACAAAAGCCAAGCAGCCTCCCATATTTGGGGTATAAAACCATCAATCCAAAACAAAATATAAACATGTACACATTTATCAGGCAGCCCTACTCTGCTCATGAAACCAATGGCATCTAACTAGCGTTTGCTTCTATAAACCTGCATCTCACTTACACATATTATGCAACCACATATTTTGCATTTTTTGAATGTCGAACATATACTTTTATTAAAGCTGGTACAATATACATATATCATTCATATGCAATATCCAATCTGATCGCTCGCTCGATTACATAATTTTACTTTCGAACTAGTGTTGCTCACTGGAATACCCTAGTGCGGATTTCGATCCGGTTCCTTGATTAGAAACCGCCGTTCTCTTTACATAGCCATATACCATGATAGAGAATTTTGAAATCGTATCAAAAACCTATATCAAGTGTTCGCCGTCAAGGATCGAGTAAAAACCCTAACTCAAACCGGCGTAAATCATCATAATGCGCCTGAATCTGGATAAAAAATTCGCATGCAAATAAAATGATCTACATATATCTTACGTATTTATTCCGGTTAGTTTTCTTAATTCCACCAATTCCCTTTTTAATTCACATTCATTTTAAATCTCATTTAATTATACCAATAATATGTTTAATTCAAAAAAAAAATATTGCTCATCAATCGTTCCATATCATTTTCTTAAGTTTATTAACATCTCATATAACACAACTTATATAAATCACTCACTTGTAAACATAGTTCATGCAGAAAGCCACAACTTGAACTTTAAAGCCCTTCCATGATTAAGTTTGTTATAAACACTTTATGAAGCACGCTTATGTTTATTATCCACTTTAAACTTTAGTTCATATTACTATAACACTCTACCATATCTAAAAGAGTGTATATACAAATTTTAATTGTTTCACTTAACATAAATGTCCAACAAATTTAAAATTTGTTTTTAACTTACTATTTCCTCAAATTCATAAATTATAAAAAAGTATCCTCTTATGTTTTCACAAAACACTTAGCTTAATTTCAATTTAACTCGGAAGATTTCTACTGTCCCAAATCATCAAAAATTCCATTTCATTTCAATAAATGAAGACTACTAAACAACATATCAAAATGATATGCAAAACCAAACTACACTAATGTATAGGATATATGCATCCATATAATAACTTGACTGAAAATTTCGGACTTAAACACCCGATTTTATTTCAACTCTATTTTAAAATAAATAATATTTATTCATATCTGTTTTTATATTAGACCACACTTTTGGAATTCTAAACAAAATTTATTTATCCAAACTACTCTATGGCAAAATACTATGGTAGTAATCCCTCACTTGGAAGCTCAAAATGAACAACGATGATGCTGCAGTCATCACCGAAATTATTTTCTAGTGAAAGAAGTGAGTTCGGTGTTTTATATCTCCTTTAGAATCCTTTAAAAATATTTTATTCAAAAATACTTCCAAATAATAATATTATTATTTTTTTAGAACTTTTGAAAAATAATTTACAAACGACCAAGATTTAAGTTATCAAATTCTCAACGTAAATCCTTTTTATTTACAAAACACAACTATAATTCATATTTATGTAGTTCCATTAGCTTATATAAAATCGTTTCACAAATATATGTCTTTATTTAAATTATAATAAGCACCTTTTATTAAAGGTAAATTTTAACCCAACGTTATCAACGAACACCTTATAGTCAAATTGTGAAACTGAATTCATAAGGTGTTCGTTTCAATATTTCCACAATTACTATTACCAAACCCAGGAAGTGAAAGGGATAAAACAGCTCCTAATCAACCATAATAATCAATGTCTATAAACTGGTCGGGCACAACTACTCAATCAATAGATAGTAGCTAATGCTCCTAACTGGATGAGCATGACTAATCGCACGATAAATGATAATAATTAAATATTATCATTCCCTAACAACAACACATCAATAATAACTATACTTAATTTTACAAAATTGTTCCATTATACACAAAATATAATCCAAGGTAAAATTATTTCATTTACAAATTTTAAAACAATATTATGTCGGTTCACCTTGTTCAAGTGTTTAGAAACCTCTAACACCGTGGCATCCCACGTACCAATCAGAATTTATCAGCCACTCAAAAATTAATTAAAACAATATAAATAATTTTATAAAATGTGTACTCTATATATAATACACTCAGACTCATCCTAGGGTGTCGCTTACCTTATCTCAAATGAGTAATCTCCATTAAAGCCTAAGTGTGCTCAACCTAAGCTCTAATACCATGTGTAACGATCGACCTTTTCAACTCTCAAAAGTTGACACTAATACAACCATTATATTTACATGTCGAGCATCCAAGTGCCATAAAGATAATTGTTGGGAGAAAAGAAAGAAAAGACAGAACAAAATCTCACATCATGACGAGTAATATATAATATACAGCAGAACTTTACCAAAAAGAAGACTTAAATATACATATACATCAATCAAAGTCAACTAAACAATCATCAACTTAGACGTTTATAATAGCCTCTCCGTACAATTTCTGGTAAAATTGACAAGAAAATTCCACGGAAATATAAAGATACGTGAATACATCTTGGAGGCATCTAGCTCATCACTTGAAACTCTAAGTATCCAGATTGAATCTGTATGTATGCTCGGTCTGACCCAAGCATTATAATAAAATAACACTCAGTTTAGTCTAATAAACTATCGTGATAAAACATACCTTAATTGAGTTTTAATGTTATAAAAATCTTTTGAAAATAAAGGTATCTCGTAAGATCACACCGCACATAAACACGGATGAGCTTTACCATATGATAACAAAAACATTTCTATAAGAAATCTTCCGATATTATAATAATACCTAAGTTTAAAATAAATATTAAATCTAGCTGAAATTGTTACATTAATCAAATTCCTACATAATAAGTAAACAATCAAGTCTGAAGGCTCGTATTGAAAAGTGGATTCCAACTATGAAAGGGCAAGGGTCTACCCACCGAATCCATACACCTCTAGATAAAATATACGAGAGGCTAAAACATACTGCACCTCTGCTACTCAAGACCGGCCCTACCCCTTACTTGATATGGCCGAATATGATCACCCCTTGGTTGATCAACAACCATAATAGGCACCGCAGCATACATAGATATCGAATCTAGATAAGAGATGATCATACCCAAAAGGAAGCGACACACTTATCCCTACGACACGTCCCTACTATAATCATTTTACTGGTTGATGAGGCTTGAGGCTACGATTACCTTTTTATATAGCAAACTATCTTGGAATGCTAACACTACCCTCCAGGAAGAAATGCAATTCCATCATTCATCCATACTAGCTCATTCTGGATTTGAATGAAACCGAAGGCATTAGATCCATTTCTGGATCACCCTCAGGATTAGTAGCAAGTAGCCCTTGCACTTTAAAGAGCTCTTTCTTCGATCATCTTCAAGATGTCTTCCATTCGAACACTTATACTGGTTCAAAGTGCTTTTGGATAATTTATCTAATCCCGGTCACTTCTAACCAACAACAATAGTTCAAAACTGGCCAAGTTTGATAGTCGGTTATTTAACAATCAAATAAACAAACAAGCCTCAATCAAATCAGGGATTTATTTTCATAGGGAAACCAACATCGGTTAAGCATATAAGCAGTCACTAACCTCTTTAATTAGTCCTTCTATGAATTAAAATCACTTTGTAAATACTTGTGTCAACAAACCTTTACAAAGATATATTCACAATCCCTTTATAATCCATTTAATACTTAGAAGAATATCTATATACTTATCTCAACAATATAAATATATTCACAAAAACACTACACTTTCTGTACATAGAAGAAATATTTATATACTTATCTCAACGGATAAGTATATTCACAAAACATAGAGAAAAATTTCCTATTTGGTGTTGAGTATGGAAAGATGTTCCATACCACCATAATTATTTAAAGATCATTTGGAAATCATTTTCATCTTCTTTTATAAATCTCCTTTTTATACAAATCTAAAATCATTTATAAAACTCTTTTTATAAATCTCTAAAACCATTTATAAAACTCTTTTATAAATCTCTAAAACAATTTATAAAACTCTTTTTATTAATTTCTATAACCATTTATAAAACTATTTTGTAGATCCATAAAACCATTTATAAAACTTCTTTTATAAATCTAACCCATTTATAAAACTTTATTCTTCTATAAAAGTCTTTTATAAAGATCCGTTATAGAAGTTCTTTATAAAAATTACTTTATAAAAATCTTTCCAAAATTCCTTTTGTAAAATCCTTTATAAAAATCCTTTATAATGTCTTTATAAAAATCCTTTATAAATCCAAAACTCCATTTTTTTATAAACTCTTCATTAAATGAAATTCTTTTATAAATCAATTTATTATTTAAAATATAATTAATCAGATAAACAAATTGACTTTAAAAATCATAAATAAATAATAAATTAACTTTTCAACAACATTAATAACACATTCAATTTCTTTTGGAACATCATTAACAAAATAATCAATTTACTTTTCGTTATAAGTATAATAATAAATAACTTCAAAAAATTATTTATATAATAATTAATAATTTCAAATAATATTAGTATGATATTTAATAATTAATCTTCAAATACCATATTATAATAAAAATTAACTTCCAAATATTAATATTATCTTTAAACAATATCAATTATTTAAATAAATAACTTTTCATAATATTAAAAAAGTAATTAATAACTTTTAAACGGTATTAAATAGAAACAACCAATCCTTTAAACATCATTAAACAATAGTTAAAAGAACTTAAATCGTTATTAAATGATAGTTAAACAACTTCAAATCATTTCTAAATGGTTTAGAAAAAGCAAATAAAAAGGTTGGGTAAAAATAAAGAAGTTCAAAACCTGCTTAATTTAAAATATTCCAGAAAACCCAAAGATCAGAATTTGAAATCATTCTCCGAATCAAAAACCAATTTCAAGTCAAACGGCATTTAATAGTATTTTCAAAATACTAAATTGAGGCCAATAGCAACCAAAGCACTTAACCAATATTTTTGCTAATTTTTATCACTACAAGGGTTAAGATTTGAACATATAACAATGTCATAACTAATAGTGCTAAACAATCCAGATTTACCAATTAACAGTCTATAAATTGGATTATAATTGAAATAGAATCAATAGGTATATATAACTAGAAGTTAAAATCACATAACTGAAATAGAATCAAGAGGTATATACAACTAGAAGTTAAAATCACTACGGTGAGAAATCCAGATTTCTCTATAAAATTTCCTGTATTTCAGTTTTAAATGACAGTCGCTTTTCAAAAGCGAATGTTTAACCAATCTTTCCAATACTTCAATCAAACAAAAAGAGTAAATTTTATCTACTATATTTATCCTTCTGATTAAGCAAAAAGTTGAGTTAAATTCACCAAAATTCCTGTTATTGCAAAATCGTTCTGGTTTCGTCTAAAATCGAATAGCGTTTGATTTTTAGCTGAAATTTCTACCATCTTTAAACTCAAATAATCTAATTCCAAAGTGTAGTTAATGACTGCACAAGTCCAATGCAACTGACCGCGTCTAATTTGGACCTTGTATGAAAAAGTTACACATTTAATAAGATTTTGAATTTTAAAACAATATTAACCACTTGATTAACAATTTATTTAATTTACCTTTCCTTAAACCTTCTATTTCAACACTCAAATCCTTCCCTATGCATGCGGTCATGGTGCACGAATTCAGGACTGTGCACCCTTCTCTCCACTCCGAACAACTACTCGACAAATGGACTCCTCAAACGAAACACTCCTCCTCGACTCGTTGGCCACCACCATCCCTGGTCCGTACCTCTAGGTCAAAACGTAACCTCATGCCTCCCTTTCGACCCTACATTGTCATGAATCCCTTGACTTGACCACACTTCATGAATTTTGACCATAAGGTGTCAGTCGATCCCTTAAACCAAAATCCATACTTTGATTAAACAATCACTTCCAGAAATCGCCACAATCCTAAGCCCTAGATCCCTCCTTAATATCGGCCTTCCCCAAACCGTAGTCCCACATACCATCCGCATATCAACACGTAGATCTCTCCGCTACGGATCCAAAGGTCCATCTTTTTTAATTTTTAGAATTTTATTTGAATTATATTACAAAATTAACGATTGGATTGCTTGCTTTCTTTTTCTTGTTTTGATTTTGCGAGAAGATGGAATGATGTAAAGAACAAGAAAGAGAAAAATAGCATGCCATTAGGTATGAAATGTTTTGAGTTAATTTATAATTCAATTTTCTAGCATCATGCTGCATAGATTTTTGATCGTGTACGGACCCCGAATGACAGAACACAAATAAGGTCAAGCACAAAACAACGACGTGACCCCAAAACAAAAATAATATACACTGGTTATTGAGTACAGTAAAATCACAAAAACATTGTTGTTTGTTGATAAAAAGTCAAACGAATAATTTCAATATTTTCAAAATAAAAAATTATGAAAAAATAAATTCAATTAAAAATACGTCTGTAAAAATAGAGTCATTATATTCAAATTAAATTTTTTGATTATTTATTCGAACTCTTTGTAACTCCAAATAAATTTACAGAATGAATTCACCGTTATTATTTGTTAGCTGAAGAAGTTAAATAAGACTATCAAATCATCTAAATAAATGTTCAAATTAAAAATCCAGATATTTAAATCACCATTCAAATATTTTAAATTCACGAATTCATATATTTTAAATAACCTCTATAATTGAATTCAAGCTATAAACTATTGAAACCCCATTTAATTAATATTTAGTTGAGAATCCTATCATTTAAAATCATTGCTAAATTATTGAAATTTCCAATCACATATTTTAATAACCTCGATAATTTAATTCAAGTTGCTTAAATTTAAACCCAAATTATTCAATATTTAAAATTAATTAATTATTCAAAATCCAAGGACCAATGTTTTGGGTTGTTACAATGTATCTCTCGTTTATTCTCTATTTCTGCAACATATATTGTGTTATTTGTTAGAATTGATGAGGACGGGTCATTATAGCTGTCCAGGCCTATGATTAGGAGTTAAGTGTAATCTGATTTTAACGCATGTGTATTACAGTTTTCTTTTGTAAAGATCTATTGTATACTATATATTACTCGACACGATGTGAGATTCTGTTATGTCTTTTCTTTCTTTTTGCTCGACGATCTTTCTTTCTGGCACTTGGATATTCAGCATGTGAGTACCATGAATGTATTAGCGTCGACTTCTGAGGATCGAAAAGACGGGTTGTTACAGGTAGTATGGGATCTTAGGTTAAGCGAACACTTAGGGCTTGATGGGCTAAGCTCATTAGGCGAGGTTATTAATACTACAGAATGAATAACTCATTAAAGATAGGATCATTAGCGCCTTAGAGTGAGTTGAGTATATATATATATAAAAGAGTGTGTATTTGTTAGTTCTATTAAAATGTTTTTTTATTGTGTTGTTTGATCCATTAATTTGAATTTTGGATTCCAAGCAATGCGAGTAGCTAACATTATTGATCGAAATTTCAAAACACTTGTATAAAGGCCAAACTGACATAGTATCGTTTTAAAATTGGTAAATGAAATAATTTATCTAGGGTTATATTTTATATATAATGGAATAATTTTTATAAAATAACTATAGTTATTAGTGGTGTGTTTGATTGTTAGAAAATGATAATATTTAATTATTATCATTTATTGTTTGTTAGTCATGCTCACCTGGTTAGGAGCATTGGCTATTGTTTGTTGATTGAGTAGTTATGCCTGACAGTTTATGGGCATTGACTATTGTGGTTGATTGTGAGCAGTTTTATCCTTTTTGCTACATGGGTTGGGTAGATAGCAATTTGTGGAAACATCGAAACAAGCACCTTGTGAATTAAGTTTCCCAGTTTGACTATGAGGCATTTAATGCTGATGTTGGGTTAGAATTTAATTTTGATATAACCTAACAAAAATATTCAATTTTACTAGGTTTTATATAGAGAAATGAAAATTATATAAATATGATTTATAAATGTAGTTTATAAATAAAAGGATTTAAGCTGAAAATTTGGGAACTGAAATCCCGGTGTTTTTGAAAATTTGTTTTTCAAAGTTTTGAAAGAAAATTATAATAGTATTAATTGGAAGTATTATTTAATATAAATATTTTTAAAGGATTTCAAAGGAAATAGAAAGAACAGAACCCACTTCAGTCGTTAGAAAATAATTCTGATAATGACTGCAACATCGTCGGTGTTCATTTTCAAGTTTCTAAGTGGGGATTACTGGCGTGGTAATTTGTTTGGAGTTGTTTGGGTAAAATGGATCATGGTTTAGAAATCCCAAAAGAAGGATTTATTACGCAGAGGGAGATTTGTATATTACTTTTATCTCAAATGGATTTGAAATAAAAACCCAGCTATTTAATTCTGAAGTTTTCAATTAATTTATTATATGGATGCATGTACCCTATGCATTAGAGTCTTTGCATCTCATTTTGTTATGTTTTCTATATGTTTTCATTTATTGAAATGAAATGGAATTTTCGAAGATTTTGGATAATTGGGACTTCCAAATTTGATATTGAAATTGAAGCTAAGTATTTTGTGAAATATAGGAAATAAGTGTTTGTCGCTTATGAATTTGAAAGATGGTAAATTTAAAACAAGTTTTAAAATTGTTGGACATCCTGGTTAAGTATATACTCTTAGGAAGTAAAAGAGTATTTTGCAAAAACGAACTTAAGTTATAGAATGTTAATATACTTAAGTAATGTTTCTTAAGTAAAATAATTATTCTTTTAAAAGTAATTACAATCTTGGAAAATGTTTTATTAATGAAGATATGTCTTTATAAAGTGTTTGTAGGCTTAGAATAAAATGCCATGAAATATTTATACACTTAAATAAAGTTTTATGAGATTATTAAAAAATGAATTTAGTGTGAACTGAAATGTTATTTAATAAGAATTGAATGGGGCTTAAAATGAAGGCAATGGGTATAGTTAAGAAACAAATTGGAATAAATATGTAAGATGTACGTAGATAATTCTATTCGCATGAGAATTTTGATCCAGATTTAGGCACATGATTTTGAGATGATTTACATCGGTCCAAACAAGGATTTTTCACTCTATTCTCGATAGCGAACACTTGATACGTATTTTGGGTGTGATTATGAAGTTCTTTATCATAGTATATAGCTATGTGAAATGAGAACGGTGGTTTCTAATTAAGGAACCGAAACGAATTCCGCACCAGAGAAGGTGAGTGAGTGAGTGATACTAGTTCGGAAGTGAAATTTATATGATTAAGTGAGTAACCAGATTTGATATTGTGTACGGACGATCGTACGGACTTTAGTATAAATTTTTGTATAAAAATTTCTTCTTGCATTTGGATTGCAAATTACATGATTTGATATGTCATATTGGTTAGAGACGGCTGTTATTTATGGTTTGGCATGCTTAGATTCTTGTTATATGTTGGTTGAGCTGTTGTATTACTTCATTGTCGTGTTTAACTCTCTTTGGGTTATGTAAGTGAGTTTCAGGTACATGGAAGCAAAGGCTAGCATGGTGCTTTTGGTTTCATGAGTAGAGTTTGTTGCTCGACAAATAGGTATGTGGTAGGTTTAGAGTTTAGGATTTGGTTAGTGATTTTATGCCCCAAATATGGGAGGACTCTTTTAGGCTTTGTTTTCTTTTGTTGACTTAGGCCATTTGACGCAAGTTATAGTTTTTCAGATCTAGCTGTGCAAAGAAGATGCTACCAAAATTTCCTAAAACTTAGGCAAAAGTTGAAATGAAGCAAGAGTAAGGATGTTTATATATGACCAATAGGCGTAAGAATCGGTGGGGAGAGATTATTGGAATGGCCTAGATTGACTTAGGAATTTTAGTGACAATATGAGAAGTCACTATAGACACAATTGTCGTTCCTTATTCGTTTCGAGTGGTTATATCGCGATTCGAGTGGGAGATCCATGTTGGTTGACATGTGCATGGTAGGTAGGATAGTGCTCAAGATAGATTTGTGTGGAGTTTGCTGATTTGGCATAAGTTGAAGAAGATTTTTATATATCATCAAATATGCTTGGGAGTTGTGGTTTGTTGCTTAATCCTTTAGGATTTTGGGGAAGAAATATTTTTATGGGGGAAGAGTGTACGTATTTTTTAGCTGCTTTGAACATTTAAATTTTTGATTTTTAAATATTAAATGGATTTATTCTATCTATGAGCTGAACATTTGATTTTCATAGATAAACTTTTTAAGAGTTTGGATTATTTCCAATGGGTTCGGATGGTTCGAGCGAACCAGAATGATTTTGAGCATCGATATATTTCGACTGTTTAGTTTTGAGTTAGAAAGTCGAGTTCGGTTCGTAAATTGAGTGACTCAAAAAATTAAATTTTTATATGTTAGAATTAGGTCCGAGAAATAGTTTCATTGAGTTCGAAATAGGGATATTTTGCTAGGGTCACTAGTAAGCACACCTCGAGTGGAGTTCGTAAAATTTTGGACGTGAATAGTGTCAGTTAGTTTTCCTATATAAGATGCTTACCCTTCATTTTTTTCCCAAAACCAAGCCACCATTTAAAATTAACCTTCATCCAACGACCTCCATCCCTAAGCGCCACTAGGGGTCGATTTAGGCAAGGGTTCCGACTAGGAAAATGTTCGGCACATAATGGGGAGTGAAGTGGACGGTTGGATTGTCCTAGATCAGTGTGGGATGGTCGGAATCTGAGTTCGATGGCGACCATGTTTTTGGAGTTTTTGGTGAGCTTCAATCGACGATAGAGGCCAAAGCCAGTATCACTGGGTACCGGGTGGCTGGGGCAGTCTTCGGTGGGGTTGCAGCAACGCGGCATCGCCTGTGGCGGTGGGGAGATGTAAAAATTAGAGGCATCGGGGTAGGTATTTTGGCGGCCTGAGTTTCGTGAAGGAAAAGATTAGGGTTAGGCAAGGTGGATTAGTGTTTAATAATGTAATTAGTGATTAAATTATATTATTTAATTCACAAATCTTTGTAAACCTAATAAGTATTTCATACGAGGTTAGATTCAGAAGCTATCAATCGCGCTGGACTCGTATCGACATTATCTTCGCAATGGAGTTGGATTCCTAGAATTTGGAGCTTGTTGAATTTTGAGCTAAAATCGAATGGCTTTCGATTTAGGCCAACTCAGAATTTAGAAGTGATAGCTGAAATTTTGGTGAGTTAAACTCACCTCTTTAGATAAATCGGTATGTTATATAGTAGATAAATTTTATTGTTTGAGTTTGATTGAAATTATTGGCTGATTGATTAAATATCCGCTTTAAAAAGCGATTAGCATTTAAATTTGAAATATTGGAAAATTTGTAGAAAAATCTGAATTTCTCGAAATTGGGATTATTAATATCTAGTTATATTCCTGTTGTTTTATTTATGCTATAGTTGTATGGTTAAGTGCTTTGGTGGCAATTAGCCTCAATTCAGTATTTTGAAATACCATTAATTGCCTTTTTGACTTGAATTGGTTTTTGATTCGGAGAATGATTTTAAATATAACCTTTGGGTTTTCTGGAATATTTTTATCTAAGTGAATTTTGGACTTCCCTATTTTACCCTAAAATTCTATTTGTCTTTTCTGAACCATTTAGAAATATTTTGAAGTTGTTTAACTATTGTTTAATAATGTTTTAAAAATTGTTTATTTATATTTAATTGTTTGACGTTATTTATCAGTACGTCAATATTGTAAAAAATTATCTATTTAAATAATTAATGTGGTTTAAAGATAATTAATTATTATTATTTGTTAAAAAATTAGAATTTATAATTGTTATTTATTAAAAACGGTTTGGTATTAATAATTATTAGTTATTAGTAATGTTTAAATAAATTATTATTTGTTATAATAATGTTTTAAGTTATTAATTATTACATTTATTATGTTTGAAGTTAACAATTATTATTTATCAGTAATATTTTGCGGTTAATAATAATAATTATTATATAATAATGTTTTGAAGTACGATTTGGTTGTGTTTTGTTCCCCTGACAATAACACAATCACGAATATTATGAATACTCTTGAACAGTTTTATTCTATGACTGGTCTTAAGGTTAACATACGCAAGTCTGACATTATAACATCTGGTGTGAGTGATGTTCTGTCTGCTCAAATCTCTCGTACTACAGGTATAACTACAAATTCAAATACTGTGTCTTATCTGGGACTGCCTCTCTCAACTACTAAGATAACAATTAACCAATGTCTTCCACTATATGAGAAGATCACAACTAGATTGAGTTGTTGGACCACTAGAACTCTAAGTCAAGCGGGAAGATTAACTTTGATAAAGTCGGTTATTTTTTCAATGCAAGTTTATTGGGCTAGAACCTATAATCTACCATATAAGTTGATCAATATGATCAGATCTGCTTTCATGAAATTCTTATGGTCAGGCAAGACTACTGGAAAATACATAGCACCTATAAAATTTAGCAAACTTGAGAGGCCTTTGAGTAGGGGGGGTCTTGGTATATTCAATATGAAGCAAAGGAATAGGGCAGCTTTTGCGAAGCATATAGACACTCTCTATAATGGTACTGACAGCCTATGGGCCAGCTGGTCAAAAAAAAAAACATAATTAAAGGAAAGAGTTTGTGGAAAATGACTAAACTGCAGAAAATGAGCTGGACTTGGCAATGCTTGATTAAAACTAAGGAGTTATTCCTTCCTCTTATTCAATTGAATTCCTGCTCATCATATAGTGTTAGTTTCTGGGATGATCCATGGCTTGATAGTGGGTGCATTCTCAGTCGTCAACTTACATACAATGAAATACACCAAACTGGTATTCACACAGCAGCTATTGTCAGGGATGTTCTCAATAATCATAGTAGAACTGGATACTCGTCTTCCAACCCTAGAATACAGAATATATGGAATATCATAAGAAGATTCACTCCCTTACCTACTACAGCTGCTGGAATTGTATGGGGACATAATAAGGGAAAGTACAATATTGGTAATGGTTATGAATACTTAATGAAAAATGAAGAGCAGCCAAAGTGGAAATGGTGGAAGCGAACATGGTGTTTGGACAGTAGTTATCGTGAAAACCTGCTGTTGTGGAAGGTCCTTATCCGTGCGGTTCACACAAGAGCCAAGCTTGTTTGCATGGGAATGGTGGTTGACATTGCCTGTCTATTCTGCAGCGAGCAAGTGGAGACTGTAGAGCATCTGTTCTTTGAGTGTAAATTCATAAAGCAACTCTGGTATGTGGTTTTGACCAAACTTAAGAGTTATACGGCCTCAACTGATAATCGTGTTGAATGGGAGAATATATTTGCGAAGACTGGAAACAAGGGTAATAAGAAGAGACTCTTTACTGTGCTTATGAAAAGCTTCATCAATACGGTATGGAAAGAACGTAACTCCAGAGTGTTTGACGTAAGTAGGGTTAAATCTGATGTTGTATTCAAAAATTTGTTGACAAACGAGATGAAACAGTCCATGGGGATGCAAAGCTTCAGCATTGAACCTGGCATGTACTGCTCATTCCATTCCTTTTAGTCCTTTTGTGTTTTTACTTTTGTGTTTTTATTCCTGTTGTTCTTGTGGCACTATGTCTCCCTTTGTTTTCTTGAGCTTTGCTCTTTGTTGTACGTGTTCTGTATCTATTTGTGCTACAATAATATGGTCGGGGTCCATTCAACCCCGTCGGCCTTGCCAAAAAAAAATATTATTTATTTATAGTGTTTTGAAGTTTCTAATTATTATATTAATAATGTTTTGGAGTCAATAATTTTTTTATTAACGATGTTGTAAAGTATATTTATTATTTACCCAGGATGTTTAAAGTAAATTAATTTATCCGAATAATTGTATTTATAAATAATACATTGATTTATAAATGGAATTTAATTTAATAAAAGAGATTTATTAAAAAGATTATAAATAGAAATAGGGTTTGGATTTATAAGAATTTTTAAAAGGCTTTATAAAGAATTTTTATAAAAGAGTTTTAAAAGAGATTTTTATAAAGGATCTATATAAAGGAGTTTTATAAAAGAATAATGTTTTATAAATGACTTTATAGATTTATAAAAGGAGTTTTATAAATAGTTTATAGATTTATAAAAGGTTTTTATAAATGGTTTTAGAAATTTATAAAAAGTGTTTATAAATTTTTTTAGAGATTTATAGCAGAGTTTGTAAATCGTTTAGAGATTTACAATAGGAGTTTATAAATGATTTTAGAATTGTATAAAAAGGAAAATAAAAAGAACATGTGATTGATTTCCAAAAATATCCTTTTAACAATTATGTTGGTATTGAAAAATCTTCCCATACTTAAGACTAACAAAGAGGATCTTTCTCAGTGTTTGTGAATATACTTATGCTGTTGAGATAAGTATATAGATATTTTCCAAGTATTGAAAAGAGCATAAAGGGTTGTGAATATATATTTGTAAAAGTATTTTAATGCAAGTATTTCCAAAGTGATCTTAATTAATGAAAGGATTAATTAAAGAGTTTAACGGTTGCTTATGTGCTTTACAAACGTTGATTTCCCTATGGAAATAAATCCCTAATTTGATTGTTATATTTATTTGATAGCTAAATAACCAACTATCAAACCTTAGATGGTTTTAAAACTATCGTTGTCAGTTAGGGGAAACTGGGATCAGATATATTATTCGAAAAACACTTCGAACTGGCATAAGCATTTGAATTGGAGATATCCCGAAGATGATCAAAGGCAGAGTTCTTTGAAGTGCAAGTGCTACTTGCTACTAATCCCGAGGGTGATTCTAAAATGGATGTAGTAGAGGCAGTGCCTTCGGTATCGTTCGGACCTAGATCGAACTTGTATGGATGAATGTTGGCGTTGCATTTCTGCCTAGAGGGTAGCGTTAGCATTCCAAATGGAAGTTGTCAAAGGATGGTAATGGCTAAAACTGGATAGGTGCAGCAGATCTATATGAGTCCCTCCCATAAGGGTCTGTTGTCACCTTTCTGGATTATCATATTATGAATTTGGTTATTCACGAGGGATCTCTATAAAGGTTGGGAACAACCGGGATTGTGAGAAATGTGGATTGCGGATCTTAAGGCCAGGATTATCACTAGAGGGGGGTGAATAGTGTTTATAAAAAATTACTAAATCTTTTGAGTTTATGTTAACTTAAACGCATATGTGTGCAATATACAGATAAGGTTATGATCACAGAACCAAACACAGATGCAGAAATAAAATAAAAAGCAGTAAAGGAAAGAGCACATCGGATTTTATGCTGGTTTGGAGTCACCCTACATCCAGTCCCGCACACAAGTATGGATTTCCTTTCAAAAGCAATTGTACAATTACACCCTCGATTTCAAGGCTACGAGGTACACCCTCCAGAATCACAATCCTCTGGGGAGAGATACTTGATTTTCCGGGCAACAAGTTCACCCACTTGACTTTACCGGCAACAAGCTCACCCAATTGATTTCCCAAGGCTACAATCACACCTTATCTCGCTTTATTGATTTTCAAGGCTACAATCACACCTATTTTGCTAAGTTGATTACAAAAAGCCTATAACCCTGAATAGCACTGAGGATCTTGTTGAGAGAGTGATAGAGAATCAAACTACGAATGATCGAGTTCGATTCAATGTTGATTTCGGTAGAGTAATGGTAAGAATATGTATTAAGAAGAGTGGAAGAAGAAGAGGAGTGAAAAACCAGAAAACCTGATTAAAATTCATTGAAACTGACCCCTATTTATAGAAGAACAACAGTCATGTCCATTCGTGAAGAGTTGTGATGAATAGACACTTCTTTTGAAATTTAAATTTTAAACTCAACTGACACCATGTCGACATGGGGTACGTGGGCATGTCGACATCCCAAAGAATTTTTTGGTGTTTTGATTTTCTTTGAAAATAACTTTTATTTTATATTTAAACTATTTTAAACTTTATAAATATACTTGACTATAGTTAAAATTCATAAGTAAATATAGAGAATTATATATATATATATACATATATATATATATATAATTTAACTATAATTTTATATTTAAATACAAGTACAAATATTTAAAAGTTAAATATGATATATTAAAAGATGGTTTAAAATCAGGAGTAATTTGACTTTGAAATTAAAGATGATTTTAAAGCTAAAATTATTAAAATCAGGATAGAGGTTTTTGATGCTTTTAAAAGGAAGATTTTGAAATTATTTTGAAAACAAGATATAATTTTGAAAAATCATTTTGAATAAAAGGTTAGCGGATACAAAAAAATGTTCCACTAGATTTTTCGTAGGTTCCATCCTACTTAGGGTTCCATCCCTTTAACAGGCTCGAAGTGGATTCCATTCCACGAATAAATTGGATTTTAAGATGCCAGTGCTTTTCTATGAGTTTTAACAAAATTTCTAGTTAAAGAATAAATTACTTGAATTCTTGAACTCTTGATAATTTTGATACTCATGAGTCTTCAATCTTGATATCTTGAATCTCTTTACTGTACAGTCTTCATTCTTGGAACTTGCATGGTTAAATCCTGCATATACATATATATCTAAACTTATAATGTTAGTAATCATATTTTATAATCGATTCTACGGTTGTTGTCATCAAAACCATCATCTCATGGACTAACAATCTCCACTTTTTTGATGATGACAACCTTTGTTTATAAAATATTACTTTTATCCTAATAACTCCCCCTTAATTTATGCCAAATTACCCTATTTTATACTTCTCCACCTTTGTCATCGACAAAAAAACTAACTCCCCCTTATTGTGGGACTAGAGTACCTAAATTAATAAACTATACAATGGAATATATAATAAATAGATTAAGAAAACATTATCCTAATGAACATGATAATTAATCAAGGATTATATATATTTCAATGTATATATATACATTTTTTATGTAGCAAACATCATACCAATCAATCCACACTGAGTATCAATCCAAACCAAATCAAATTAATTCAAACAAACAATTCAAATAAAGCAAACAAATAAAATCAAACGTTACGTGGAACTTCCACCCATCCTTCTTCCCCAAAGATTGGGTCTGCCTTAATAGCATCCTAATTTTCATTGTCGTTGGTGAGAGAGACTGGAGGATATGCTTCGTTATCATCCTTGTGTAGGGAGGAAATCATACATCGTATTGCATCGAAATGACTTTCTTGCTTCTTGATCATCTGCATTTTAATCAATTCTAAGTGTCGCTGGTTAAAAAGAATGAACGAGAGAATACTCTCGAACGAATTAAGAGTTTCTTCAAGATTTTTGTATAAATTATGAATTGGATTAGACATAATTGAATCTGTGAAAGAAATGAAGAATTAGGAGATAGGAAATAATTTTCAGTGAAGAATTCTGGAAGAAATAGGTATATATATGTGTAGAAATTCGTTTGAAATGAATATATATATGGTTGTTATTCAAATTTCAAATTCAAAATGAATTGTCATTTCTAACCAGTACATGTCGACATTGTCATAGGGGGTATGTCGACATAGGTTAGTGAAAAAATATGACTAGTTAGATTTTGTGAATAATTGTGTGTGTGTGTGTGTGTATATATATATTTATATAATATACTAACATTTATTCTGGAGATAAGATAAACCAGATAACAGAAAGGAAATTTCATTTCATTGCATACTAAGATGATACAATGATTAAACATATGAAACTACATGAACTTTCGAATTAAAACAAGCTAAAACACATACAACAAGATACAAGAAGATAGAACTAGTTAGAGGATGATGATGATGAAGAAAGTCCAAGTTTCTTGCTGACTTTGGAAATGAACTTGGTCATCTTAGATGAAATTTTTTCCAACTTCTTACTAATGGATCGTTTAAGAATCCATTGATTCTCAACAATCGTCTTTTTGTTTTTGAGAAGGGTTTTGGTGGATGGATTAGGAGGATAGTCGATGCTTTCCAAAGAGGTTTCACCTTCTTCTTCTTCAATTTCCATTTCATCCCCTTCTTCTTCTTCTTCCTCTTCCTCTTCTTCCATTTCCTCATGAGCCAAACGCTCTTCCTTTTCGACAAGGGTCTCATAAGGTTGAAAAACAAATGGAATTTTCATAAGCGAAATGTTGGAATGACTGAAAACTTTTCTAGAAACAAATTATTCGCCTTTGAAATCCACTCCAAAATAGTTAAAAATCCGAGTGAGATAAATTCCATGATGCAAAGTATTCTCACCCATTTCAAGATTTTTCGGACGAAGTTCATCCAAAATAACTTGCGCCCAATTTATGTCATAATTTCCAAAAATAGCAAAAAGTGCTTTCCAAACTTTTGAAATAGGATTGTTAAAATTCCCCGATCTTGGGGCCAAAGTATGTTGCAAAAGAAGATTGACAACTCTTGCCTTTGGTCGAAAATTTTGATTTTTGAATTCAAAAATAGCATTCCCTTCGAAAATGTGATGAAATGTCTCACGATCATTTTCACCGATTTTAAAATTATAAAGATCCATTTCCGTACACTTGCAATTGAGAATGGTACCCAAAAGATCACAATTCAAAACAATTCTAGTGCCTTTGACACTACTCCTAATTTCATCCTCATTTCCATGATAAAATCCACGGTTTAAATTAGCATACAAAATTTTGACAAGATTTGGATAGCAAACAAAATCTTTTTGAGAAGCATCAATAAGACTAAGAACTCCATTGTTTGCAAAAAGAGAATCAAGTTCATAAGAAGAGAAATCTTGAAAAATAGCAAATTTTCCGGGATGTATTTTTTTCATAATTAGCATAATTGATGTATGCTTTTATTGCCTCCGGATCATTGAATAGTTGCTCTTTTATTTTTTTGGAAATTCTCATGGTGGAGGGGTTGCTTGAAGAAGCCATTAAAGTAGAGAGTAGAGAGCTTGAAGTTATGAAGAGAGAGTTTGAATTTGAAAATAAGAGTGAAAAGATATGATAAAGGATAGTGAATAAATAGATTCTCAAAGGACATATTCTCTGGTCAAAAGATAGCTTTTCAGAGAATTGAATGAAGTGAAAAGATGGAGGGAAATACAAACATTTGAATTCAAATTTTGAAATTCAAATTCTGGTACCCATGTTGACATCATGGTAGGGACCATGTCGACATGTGCCAGTGAATTTTTGTGAATTATTTTTCCTAAGTTCTCTAATAACTATATATACTTTATTATATATTTATGAAATATTATTGGACTAATAATATATTTCAGAAATTATTATTATACTATTAAAAAATAATAATAAAAAATAGAAAATAGATTTTTAAAATTCAGAAAACACACCAATTCAAAATCAATCAATCATGCACTCAAACATCTAATTCTAAGCAAGCCCAATTATATTATAAACGTGTACCTTTTTCAGAGTCCGTTTCTCTGAATTCGTCAGAGTCGTGAACTACTGTGAAACACAAATTCGAATTATCTGTCTTCTAATCATCATCACTTGAGGATGAGTCTGAGTTATCTAGAGTAGCAGTAAATGCACGCTTCCGTTTCTTTGCTGGATCATTGTTCATAGGAGGATTTTGCCTATCTATATACTAACAGTATCTTTTGATGTGGCTTGGTTCATCACAATTGAAACATTTGACACTGTTTGACACTATATTCTGATTTCTAGAGTTCTTATAGTTGTTTCTCTTGAGATTATTCATCTTTCTGTATTTTAGGAATTTCCTAAATTTTCTGGTCATCAAGGCTATCTCTTTATCATTATCGCTGTTTGAATCTGATCCATCAGTCAATGCATTGAATGCCATTGATTTCTTTTCATATGTTTTGCTTTCTCTTCTACCGATCATTTAAACTTCATACGACATTAGATTTCCAATTAATTCTTCTATCTTTAAGGTACTGATGTCATTTGCCTCTTCGATAGCAAGTGTCTTTTGATCCCATTCTGGAGTAAGGGAATTTAAAATCTTTCTGACTTGAACTTCTTCAGAAAATTCCTTTCCCAAAGATATTAGAGAATGCACAATATCCTGAAATCTACTATGCATATCTGAAATAGACTCACTAGGATTCATTTTAAATAATTGAAACTGATTTGTGAGCATGGAAATTTTGGTGTGTTTAACTTTGCTTGTTCCTTCATGAGTAACTTGCAAAGTTTTCCATATTTCATATGCAAACTTGCAAACTGACACTCTATTGAATTCATTTCTATCTAGTGAACAAAACAAAATATTCATTGCCTTAGAATTATTTTGTGCAACGGTCTTTTTCTCAGAAGTCCACTGTGCAAAACCAGTTGTGGGTTCAGAATATTCAGTTTGTGTAATATTCCAAGTATCTAATCCTATAGATTGTAAATATATTTTCATCCTACATGCCCAATATGCATAGTTACTGCCATTAAAAAGTGGCGGTCTGATAGTAGACTGGCCTTCTACAAATGAACTAGTGACAGGAATACCAATGTTAGTAACAGTACCAGTGTTGGTAGCCATTTTGAAAACTTTTCAAAAATCAGATTATTAAAATTTGAAAACCTTGATCGGATACCAATTGTGAGAAATGCGAATTGCAGATCTTAAGGCTAGGATTAACACTAGAGGAGGGTGAATAATGTTTATAAATAATTACTAAATCTCTTGATTTTATGTTAATTTAAGCACAGATGTGTGCAATATACAGACACAGTATTGATCACAGAACCAAACACAGATGCAGAAATAAAATAAAAAGCAGTAAAGAAAAGAACACAACCGATTTTATACTGGTTCGGAGTTACCCTACATCTAGTCCCGCATACAAGTATGGATTTCCTTTCAAAAGCAATTGTACAATTACACCCTCGATTTCAAGGCTACGAGGTACACCCTCCATAATCACAATCTACTGGGTAGAGATACTTGATTTTCCGGGCAACAAGTTCACCCACTTGATTTTACGGGCAGCAAGCTCATCCAATTGAATTCCCCAGGCTACAATCACACCTTGTCTCGCTTGATTGATTTTCAAGCCTACAATCACACCTTTTCTTGCTAAGTTGATTATAAAAAGCCTATAACCCGGAATAGCACTGAGGATCTTATTGAGAGACTGATAAAGAATCAAACTACGAATGATTGAGTTTGGTTCAATGTTAATTTCGGCAGAGTAATGGTAAGAATATGTATTAAGAAGAGTGGAAGAAGAAGAGGAGTGAAAAACCAGAAAATCTGATGTAAAATTCGTTGAAACTGGCCCCTATTTATAGAAGAACAACAGTCATGTCCATTCGTGAAGAGTTATGACGAATACACTTCTTTTGAAATTTATATTTTAGACTCAACTGACACCATGTAGATATGGGGTACTTGGGCATGTCGACATCCCAAAGGATTTTTTGGTGTTTTGATTTTCTTGGAAAATGACTTTTATTTTATATCAAAACTATTTTAAACTTTATAAATGTACTTGACTATAGTTAAAATTCATAAGTAAATATAGAGAATAATATACATAGAATTTAACTATAATTTTATATTTAAATTCAAGTATAAATATTTGAAAGTTAAATATAATATATTAAAAGATAGTTTAAAATCAGGAGTAATTTAACTTTGAAATTAAAAATGATTTTAAAGCTAAAATTATTAAAATCAAGATAGGGGTTTTTTATGCTTTTAAAAGGACGGTTTTGAAATCATTTTGAAAACAAGATATAATTTTGAAAAATCATTTTGAATAAAAGGTTAGTGGATACAAAATAATGTTCCACTAGATTTTTCGTAGGTTCCATCCTACATAGGGTTCCAACCCTTTAACAGGCTCGAAGTGGATTCCATTCCACGAATAAATTGGATTTTAAGATGCCAGTGCTTTACTATGAGTTTTAACAAAATTTCTAATTAAAGAATAAATTACTTAAATTCTTGAACTCTTGATAATCTTGATACTCATGAGTCTTCAATTTTGATATCTTGAATCTCTTTACTGTACAGCCTTCATTCTTGGTACCTGCATGGTTAAATCCTGCGTATACATATACATACATATATATATATATATCTATCTAAACTTATAATGTTAGTATCTATATTTTATAATCTATTCTATGGTTGTTGTCATCAAAACCATCATCTCATGGACTAACAATCTCCTCCTTTTTGACGACGATAACCTTTGTTTATAAATATTACTTTTATCCTAATAACTCCCTCTTAATCTGTGCCTAATTACCCTATTTTATACTTCTCCCCTTTTGTCATCAATAAAAAAACTAACTCCCCCTCATTCTTGGACTAGAGTACCTGGATTAATAAACTATACAATGGAATATATAATAAATAAATTAAGAAATAATTATCCTTATGAACATGATAATTAATCAATGATTATATATATATTTCAATGTGTATATATATACATGTTTTATGTAGCAAACATCATACCAATCAATCCACACCGAGTATCAATCCAAACCAAATCAAATTAATTCAAACAAACAATTCAAACAAAGCAAACAAATAAAATCAAACGTTACGTGAAACTTCCACCCATCCTTCTTCTCCAAAGATTGGGTCTTCCTTAATAGCATCCCAATTTTCATTGTCATTTGTGAGAGAGACTGGAGGATATGCTTCGTTATCATCCTTGTGTAGGGAGGAAATCATCCATCGTATTGCATCGAAATGCCTTTCTTGCTTCTTGATCATCTGCATTTGACTCAATTCTAAGTGTCGCTGGTTACGAAGAATGAACGAGAGAATACTCTTGAACGAATTAAGAGTTTCTTCAAGATTTTCGGATAAATTGTGAATTGGCTTATCCATAGTTGAATTTGTGAAAGAAATGAAGAATTAGAAGATAGGAAATAATTTTCAGTGAAGAATTCTGGAAGAAGTAGGTATATATAGGTGTAGAAATTCGTTTGAAATGAATAGACATATGGTTTTTATTCAAATTTCAAATTCAAGATAAATTGTCATTTCTGACCAGTACATGTCGACATGGTCATGGGGGTATGTCGACATAGGTTAGTGAAAAAATATGACTAGTTAGATTTTGTGAATAATTGTGTGTGTTTATATATATATATATATATATGTATATTTATATAATATACTAACATTTATTCTGGAGATAAGATAAACTAGATAACAGAAAGGAAATTTCATTTCATTGCATACTAAGATGATACAATGATTAAACATATGAAACTACATGAACTTTCGAATTAAAACAAGCTAAAAACATACAACAAGATACAAGAAGATAGAACTAGTTAGAGGATGACGATGATGAAGAAAGTCCACGTTTCCTGCTGACTTTGGAAATGAACTTGTTTATCTTGGATCAAATGTTGCCCAACTTCTTACTAACCGATCGTTTAAGAATCCGTTGATTCTCAACAATCGTCTTTTGGTTTTTGAGAAGGGTTTTGGTGGATGGATTAGGAGGATAGTCGATGCTTTCCAAAGAGGCTTCACCTTCTTCTTCTTCAATTTCCATTTCATCCCATTCATCTTCTTCTTCCTCTTCCTCTTCCTCTTCTTCCATTTCCTCGTGAGTCAAATGCTCTTCCTTTTCGGCAAGGGTCTCATAAGGTTGAAAAAAATGGAATTTTGATAAGCGAAATGTTGGAATGATTGAAAACTTTTCTAGAAACAAATTCTTCGCCTTTGAAATCCACTCCAAAATAGTTAAAAATCCGAGTGCGATAAATTCCACGATACAAGTATTCTCACCCATTTCAAGATTTTTAGGACGAAGTTCATCCAAAATAACTTGCGCCCAATTTATGTCATAATTTCCAAAAATAGAAAAAAGTGCTTTGCAAACTTTTGAAGTAGGATTGTTAAAATTCCCCGATCTTGGGGTCAAAGTATGCTACAAAAGAAGATTGACAATAATTGCCTTTGGTCGAAAATTTCGATTTTCGAATTCAAAATTAGCATTTCCTTCGAAAATGTGATGAAATGTCTCACGATCATTTTCATCGATTTAAAAATTAGAAAGATCCATTCCCGTACACTTGCAATTGAGAATGGTACCCAAAAGATCACAATTCAAAAAAATTCTAGTGCCTTTGACACTACTCCAAATTTCATCCTCATTTCCATGATAAAATCCACGGTTTAAATTAGCATACAAAGTTTGACAAGATTTGGATAGCAAACAAAATCATTTTGAGAAGCATCAATAGGACTAAGAACTCCATTGTTTGCAAAAAGATAATCAAGTTCATAAGAAGAGAAATCTTGAAAAATAGAAAATTTTCCGGGATGGACTTTGACATAATTAGCATAATTGATGTATGCTTTTATTGCCTCCTGATCATTGAATAGTTGCTCTTTTATTTTTCTGAAAATTCTCATGGTGGAGGGGTTGCTTGAAGAAGCCATTAAAGTAGAGAGTGGAGAGCTTGAGGTTATGAAGAGAGAGTTTGAATTTGAAAATGAGAATGAAAAGATATGCTAAAGGATAGTGAATAAATAGATTCTCAAAGGGCATATTCTCTGGTCAAAAGATAGCTTTTCAGAGAATTGAATGAAGTGAAAAGATTGAGGGAAATTCAAACATTTGAATTCAAAATTTGAAATTCAAATTCGTGTACCCATGTTGACATCATGGTAGGGACCATGTCAATATGTGCCAGTGAAGTTTTATGAATTATTTTTCCTAAGTTCTCTAATAAATATATATACTTTGTTATATATTTCTGAAATATTATTGGACTAATAATATATTTCAGAAAGTATTATTAAACTACTATTAAAAAATAATAATAAAAAATAAAAAATACAATAGTAATAAAAAATAAAAAATAAATTTTTAAAATTCAAACAACACACCAATTCAAAATCAATCAATCATGCAATCAAACATCTAATTCTAAGCAAGCAATTTCAACCAATTATATTGGAAACGTGTACCTTTTTCTGAGTCTGTTTCTCTGAATTCGTCGGAGTCATGAACTGTTGTGAAACACATATTTGAATTATCTGTCATCTGATCATCATCACTTGAGGACGGGTCTGACTCATCTACAGTAGCAAGAAATGCGCGCTTCCGTTTCTTTGCTGGATCATTGTTTATAGGAGGATTTTGCCTATCCAGATACTGACAGTCTCTTTTGATGTGGCCTGGTTCATCACAGTTGAAACATTTGACATTGTTTGACACTATATTCTGATTTCCAGAGTTCTTATAGTTGTTTCCCTTGATATTATTCATCTTTCTGTATTTCAAGAATTTCCTAAAATTTCTGGTCATTGCATTCATTTCCTTAGAATTCATGTTTGACACTCTATTGAATTCATTTCTATCTAGTGAACAAAACAAAATATTCATTGCCTTTGAATTATTTTGTGCAACAGTCTTTTGCGCAGCAGTCCACTGTGCCAAATCAGTTGTGGGTTCAGAATATTCAGTTTGTGTAATATTCCAAGCATCTAATCTTATAGATTGCAAACATATTTTCATCGTACATGCCTAATATGCATAGTTACTGCCATTAAAAAGTGGTGGTCTGATAGTAGATTGACCTTCTACAAATAAACTAGTGACAAGAATACTAGTGTTAGTAACAGTACCAGTGTTGGTAGCCATTTTGAAAACTTTTCAAAAATCAGATTATGAAACTTTGAAAACCTTGCTCTGATACCAATTGTGAGTAATGCGGATTGCGGATCTTAAGGCTAGGATTAACATTAGAGGGGGGTGAATAGTGTTTATAAAGAACTACTAAATCTTTTGAGTTTATGTTAATTTAAACACAGATGTGTGCAATATACAGACAAAGTTATGATTACAGAACCAAATACAGATGCAGAAATAAAAAAAGAGCAGTAAAGGAAAGAACGCACTAGATTTTATACTGGTGCGGAGTTACCCTACATCCAGTTCCGCACACAAGTATTGATTTCCTTTCAAAAGCAATTGTACAATTACACCCTCGATTTCAAGGCTATGAGGTACACCCTCCAGAATCACAATCCTCTAGGTAGAGATACTTGATTTTCCAGGCAACAAGTTCACCCACTTGATTTGACGGGCAATAATCTCACCCAATTGATTTCCCAAGGCTACAATCACAACTTATCTCGCTTGATTGATTTTCAAGGCTACAATAACACCTTTTCTTGCTAAGTTGATTACAAAAAGCCTATAAATCTGAATAGCACTGAGGATCTTGTTGAGAGAGTGATAGAGAATCAAACTACGAATGATCGAGTTCGATTCAATGTTGATTTCGGTAGAGTAATGGTAAGAATATGTATTAAGAAGAGTGGAAGAAGAAGAGGAGTGAAAAACTAGAAAATCTGATGTAAAATTAGTTAAAACTGACCCCTATTTATAGAAGAACAACAGTCGTGTCCATTTGTGAAGAGTTACGACGAATAGACACTTCTTTTGAAATTTATATTTTAAACTCAAATGACACAATGTCGACATGGGGTACTTGGGCATGTCGACATCCCAAAGGATTTTTTGGTGTTTTGATTTTCTTTGAAAATAACTTTTATTTTGTATTAAAGCTATTTTAAACTTTATAAATATACTTGACTATAGTTAAAATTCATAAGTAAATATAGAAAATAATATATATAGAATTTAACTATAATTTTATATTTAAATCTAAGTATAAATATTTAAAAGTTGAATATATTATATTAAAAGATAGTTTAAAATCAGGAGTAATTTGACTTTGAAATTAAAGATGATTTTGAAGCTAAAATTATTAAAATCAGGATAGAGGTTTTTGATGCTTTTAAAAGGAAGGTTTTGAAATCATTTTGAAAAAAAGATATAATTTTGAAAAATCATTTTGAATAAAAGGTTAGCGGATACAAAACAATGTTCTACTAGATTTTTTGTAGGTTCCATCCTACCTAGGGTTCCATCCCTTTAACAGGCTCGAAGTGTATTGCATTCCACGAATAAATTGGATTTTAAGATGCCAGTGATTTTCTATGAGTTTTAACAAAATTTATAATTAAAGAATAAATTACTTGAATTCTTGAACTCTTGATAATCTTGATACTCATGAGTCTTCAATCTTGATATCTTGAATCTATTTACTGTACAGCCTTCATTCTTGGTATCTGCATGGTTAAATCATGCATATACATATATATCTAAACTTATAATGTTAGTATTTATATTTTATAATCTATTCTAAGGTTGTTGTCATCAAAACCATCATCTCATGGACTAACAAGGATGATGACATATTTGGCGCTATCCAGTAAGGAGTAGGTCGGTCCTATGTTGGTAGAAGGGAAAATGCATTGTAGCCCTTAGTACTTTTTATCCAAAGATGTACTGTATGGAAGTTAGTCCCTTACTTTGCCATTGTTGGAATCCATTCTTCAATAAGCACCGTGTGTTGATTAAGTAGTTTTACCCGACCTATTTATGGGAATTGATTATTGTGGTTGACTGTGAGCAGTTGTATCCTTTTCATTACATGGGTTAGGTAGATAGTAATTTGCAAAAACATTGAAATGAACACCTTGTGAATTTAGTTTGATAGTATTACTATAAGGCATTCGATGATAATGTTAGGTTAGAATTTAATTTTGATATAATTTTAAAAAGTATTTGATTGTAAAATGATTTTACATAAGGAAGTGAAAATTATATAAATACGATTTATAAACGTAGTTTATAAATAAAAAGGATTTAAGCTTAAAATTTGAGAACTGAAATCCCAGTGTTTCTAAAAATTTGTTTTTCAAAATTTTGGAGGAAAATAATGATAGTATAATTTGGAAGGTAGTTTTGAATAGAAATAATTTTAAAGGATTTCGAAGGAAATACAAAGCAATGAACTTACTTCAATCGCTGGAATATAATTCTAATGATGTTGCAGCATCAGCGGTGTTCATTTTAAAGTTTCTAAGTAGGGGATTGCTGCCATGGTAATTTGTCTAGAGTTTTTTGGGTAAAATGGATCATGATTTAAAAATCCCTAAAAAAGGATTGGTTACACAGAAGGAGATTTGTATATTATTGTTATTTCAAATTGATTTGAAATAAAAACTAGGATCTTTAATTCTAAAGTTTTCATTTAAATTATTATATGACTGCATGTACCCTATAAATTAGACCAGTTTGGTTTTGCATCTCATTTTGATATGTTGTTTGTAAGTTTTCATTTATTCAAGTAAAATGGAATTTCCAACAATTTTGGATAGTCGGGACTTCCAAATTTGATATAGAAATGAAGCTAAGTGTTTTGTGAAAATATAAGAAATAAGTTTTTGCAGCTTATGAATTTGAGAAGATGGTAAATTAAAAACAAGATTTAAAATTATTAAACATCATGGTTAGGTAAAACAAATTTGATATTGTATATATATTCTTAAGAAGTAGAAGAGTATTTTGCAAATATAAACTTTAGCTATAGAATGTTAACATACTTAAGTAATTTTCTTAAGTAAAATAATAGTTCTTTAAAAAGTAATTATAATATTTGGAAATATTTTATTAATGAAGATAAGTCTTTATAAAGTGTTTTTTTGCTCAAAGTAAAATGTCATGAAATATTTATAAACTTAAGTAAAGTTTTATGAGATCGTTAAAAAATGAATTTAGTATGAAAGGATATGTTGTTTAATACGAATTGAATGCGATTTTAAATGAAGGCAATTTGTATAGTTAAGAAACCAATTGGAATAAGTACGTAGGATGTACGTAGATCATTCTATTCGCATGAATATTTTGATCCAAATTCGGGCACATTCGAGGTGATATACAATGGTCTGAACAAGGATTTTTCATTTGATTCTTGATAGTGAACATTTGGTGCATATTTTTGATATGATTCTGAAGTTCTCTATCACATTATATGGCTATGCAAGGAGAATGAAGATTTCTAATCAAGAAACCAGATCGAAGTCGGCTCTAGAGAAGTCAAGTGAGCGATACTAATTCGAAAGTAAAATTTATGTGACCGAGTAAGTGATCGGATTTGATATTGCATACGGATAACATATGTACATCGTATGGACTTCGGTATAAATTTTGGTAAAAAAATTCTTCTTGCATTAGAAATGCAAGTTACATGATTTGATATGGCATATTGGTAAGAGATGATTGTTATTTATGGTTTGGTATTCTTAGTGTGTAACATGTACATGAAAGCAAAGGCTAGCATGCTGATTTTGGTTTCTTATGTAGAGTTTGTTACCCAAAATTGGTATGTAGTAGATTAGAGTTTGGGATTTGGTTGGTGATTTTATGCCCTATATATGGGAGGCCATTTTGGGCTTTGTTTTCTTTTGTTGGTTTGGGCCATTTAAGGCAAGTTGTAGTTTTTTGGATCTATCCATGCAAAGGAGGTGTTACCAAAATTTTCCAAAAACTTAGGCAAAAATTGAAAAGAAGTTAGAGCAAGGATGAATAGATATGACCGATTGGCGTAAGAATCGCTGGGAGAGACTATTGGAGTAGCCTAGAGTAACTTAGGAATTTTAGTGACAATATAGGAAGTTGTCACTATAGAAGTAGTTGTTATTCCTTATTCGTTTCGGGTGCTTATATCTCGATTTGGGTGGGAGTTCCATATTGGGCGACATGTGCATGGGTATGGAGGATGTCTATGACGTATCTCTCGTATAATCTCTATTTCCGCTGCATGTGTTGTGTTATTTATCAGCGTTTGTGAGGACAGTTTGTTATAACTTTCCAAGCTGATTGTTTGCGATTAAGTGTACCCTGATTTTGATGCATGTGTGTTACTGTTTTCTTTAATAAAGATCTATTTTATATTATATATTACTCGGCACGATGTGAGATTATGTTCTGTATTTTCTTTCTTTTTCCCCAATAATCTGTCTTTCCAGCACTTGGATGTTCGGCACATGAATACTGTGGATGTATTAGTATCGACTTCTGAGGATCGAAAAGGCTGGTTGTTACACTTGGTATCACTGCTTAGGTTGAGCGAACACTTAGGCATTGGTGGGGTAAGCTCATTAGTGATGAGGTTAATAATACCCCAGAATGAGTAACTCTATAGAGAAAGGGTTAGTAGCACCCTAGAATGAGTTGAGTGTATATATATAAGAGCGCATGTTTGTTAGTGCTATAAAAATGTTTTACATTATGTTGTTTGATCTATTAAGTATGAATTTTGGAATATAATCAATCCGAGTAGCTAACGTTATTGATAGAGATTTCAAAATACTTGGACAATGCCAAAATAACACGGTATTGTTTTAAAATTGGTAAATGAAATAATTTTACATAGATTTATATTTTATATATACTGGATTAATTTTGATAAAATAAGTACAGTTATGGCGTGTTTGCTTGTAAGGAAATGATAATATTTAATTATTATCATATAGTTATACTCACTCAGTTAGGCGCATTGGCTATTTTTTGTTGATTGCGCAGTTGTGCCTGAACAGTTTATGGGCATTGACTATTGTGGTTGAATGTAAGCAGTTTTATCCTTTTCACTATATGGGTTAGGTAGATAGTAATCTGCAAAAGCATCAAAACCAACACTTTGTGAATTTAGTTTAACAGTTTGAGTATAAGGGAGTCGATGGTAATGTTAGGTTAGAATTTAATTTTTATATAACTTAAAAAAAAATTCAATTATGAAATTGTTTTATATAAGGAATTGAAAATTGTATACATGCGATTTATTGACGTAGTTTATAAATAAAAAGGATTTAAGCTGAAATTTTGAGAATTGAAATTCCTGTGTTTTTGAAAAAAATATTCAAAGGTTTGGAGGAAAATAATAGTAGTATTATTTGGAAGTATATTGAATATTTTTAAAGCATTCCAAAGGGAATAGAAAGCACGGAACTCATTTTAGTCGTTGAAAAATAATTTTGATGATGCTGTACCATCATCGGCTTTCATTTTCAAGTATCTAAGTGGATGATTGCTACCAAGATAATTTGTTTATACTTGTTTGGGTAAAATGGATCATGATTTAAGAATCCCAAAAGATGGATTTGTTCCACAGAGGGATATTTATGTATTATTGTTATTTCAAATTGATTTGAAATAAAAACTCGGGTGTTTAATTATAATGTTTTCAATTAAGTCAATATATGGATCCATGTACCCCATGCTTTAGAGTAGTTTGGTTTTGCATATCATTTTGATATGTTGTTTGGAAGTTTTCATTTATTGAAATGAAATGAAATTTTCGATGATTTTGGCCAGTCAAGACTTCTAAATTTGATATAGAAATTGAAGCTAAGGGTTTCGTGAAAAAATAAGACATGGGTTTTTGTAGCTTATGAATTTGATAAGACGGTAAATTAAAAACAAGTTTTAAAATGGTTTGATATCATGGTTAAGTAAAAAATTATGATATTTTATATATACTCTTAGGAAGTAGAAGAGTATTTTGCAAGCATGAACTTGTATTGTAACATCCGGATTTTCAACCCTCGAAATCAAAACTAATACATCCACTTTTTTGCATGTCGAGCATCAAGTGGCGGAAAATAGATCATTAGGGTTGAAAGAAAGGAATGATAAAAGATAAGAAATGAAACAACATAGAATCTCACAACTCAAGGTGACAATATATTACTCAACATAATATATTACAAAGTCATTTAAAAATGCTACATCATAGTCGTACTAATACAAATTCTACCCTAGGACAGTTATAACAGCCTGTCCCTACCTAACTGAATACAATACACATATAATATAACGGAAATAAGAAAAAAAAAACCTAGCTGTTAATGAAGCCACCTACTCCAAGCTCCTCCTAGTGGATCTACGGAAAAACTTGAAATACTTGACTGCCCATTCAAATTTGAGCACCCAAGAGTTTAGGAAAAGAAAATAAACTCTAGGTCAGACATGGGTCCGATGTGAGTAAACTCAAACAACTTAATCGTTACTTTAAAATACTTTTGAAATCACAGGTGTTTGTACCAAAATTGGGCACAACACACTTCGGATGTGTTTGAAGAGATAAACTGAAGAGAATAAATGTAAAATGAAGCAGATTTAACAAATACACCAATAAACATATAAGAAAATGTACAACAACACACGGATTTAGAGTGGTTCGATGAATTTCCTACATCCACTATGAAATGAATGATGTTTATTGAACTTTACTTGCTGATTACAAAAGATTACAACAGTACAACTGAAGTTTGATAATGATTTCGACAAAGTATCAGCGTAGGGAGGACCGCTAAAGTCCTATTTATAGATGCATATGGTTACTAATTATGGGCGTAGGCTGAAAATATCTAGCCCAGATCTCGAGGGACTTCTTCCCTCACGTGGGTGGGCCCACAGGATCGAGTTCAGGTGGTTTCGACTTGATCTGGGAGCGGCATGAATGGAATTCTTATTAACCAAGAATTGATACTTTTTTGCTGAAATATATCTAGTACATTCTTGACATTGTAGACAAGCTCCTGTGAAAATTTGGTGGCATTTGGACTTGTAGATCTCAAGTTATGGTCGATGCAAGTTTGGATTTGCATGACATTGTCGTCTTCGTATCGATACTATTACGCATCGGTCCTGCGTGGCTCTGTTCGTATCGATGCTTGCATGCTACTTCATATCGATGGTTGGAAGCTACCTTGTATCGATGCTTCATGTTGCCTTCTTCGTATCGATCAATGGTTGTCTCTGTTTGTATTGATGGTGGGAGATCGATACGAGATGGATGGAGGGAGACCGATACGAAATGCACATTGGTTGATGGACACGAAGTGTTGTTAACGTGATGGATACAAAGTAGCGTCATTTTAATGGATAAGAAGGAAGTTAGTGGGCGATGGGTAAGAACTGAATCTCTCTTAGGGAATGTATATGAAATTGGATGGATACGAATAGAGTTGGATTTCTCAATCGTGATCGATCAATATCTTGAGCAAACAAACTCCGATTGACTTGAAATTTGGAATGTTGGCTTTCACAGCTTTGCTGGTCCTATCCTATCAATTGTAGCTCGATCCGAACTTGAAAAAATTTTATTGGTATCCATAACTATGTATTAACGATCTCTAAGACGAACTATCCTTGGTGTCTAGTCAAGTTCTTGGTGCCACGGCCTTGCCAAAAGGCGGGATAATATTTCCCCCCCAAAGTACATCTTGTGTGAACATTACATGCTTTGAAAGGCTGCCATCTTCATTCTGAAAAGTTCTATCCGATTCGCTGAGTAGTTGATATGTTTTCGTCAAAAGATGTAGCCTTTGGTTGATCTTCAGTGATGTAGATGTCAAACTGTTGATTGTCAATGATTGTGCAGTGTTTTTTGTAATTGAGTATTGAGCACTAGCAATTTGCTGTTCATCGTTCTGATTGTCACCAAGTAAGCATTCAATTCCTGTTAACTTCAAAAATTGAATGTTAGTTTGGCGTACATGCACATATGTTAACCTGACTCCTGTTCATGTTTGCATATTTGCGGGCCGTTATCAAGTTCTTTAGTTTTTGTTTGGATTGAGTTTCATATCGATCCTCTCCTAGGTCAAAGTGAATTTCGAGTCATAACAACGTTCGATGGTAGTTTTAAGTCCTTCCATTGTATCGATCCTCTCTTGGATCGATTTGAGATGTTAGAATGTATGCTTCATATCGATGGATACGCTATATTGGGTTTCGGATTGATGGATAAAGGAGTAATGCTTTGTGTCGATGGAGTCAAACGATCCAGACATAATCATGCAGTGATGCTTCATGAAGGATATGCCATTTCTCATTTCTCTATTCAAGAAGAATTCCCCACAGTAGATACTCTTTGATAGGAGTCATCTATGACCCCTTTTCTAGATCCATCTCTAAGATCAAGTTAATTTTCATATGTCAATGATTGGAATAATAAGTATTTTAACTGGGACAAAGTCTTTTTGTCATGCTTTCCAGAATTGACTAGCTTGGCCGGTGACTTGGCTTTTTCATTTTTTTCTCTGAGGATGTCCATAATGGTGTAATTCGTGAAGTCGACTAGTAGCTTTTAGATCCAGCTAAGGTAAGGAACAAGACGTTTCCCCTAGTCAGATAATCCTCCCTACCTTACCATACCACTAATCAGAAATCATATAAGATATGTAAAGTTTCCACTCATAGTTTGCTTTTAAGTTTGAGCATGGTGACCAAGGCTTATATTCAGCTTTGTTATTTGTTGGAGGGAAGTTAAGTTTCAAGGTGTAGTAGATCGATCATTCCTCAAGAGTCATTAACGCAACTTCAACATTAGAAAGCCGATTATCGAAAGTTCCATCTATCTATGTTCTCCATTGGTTGGACAGTTCTTTACTGTTCTTTGGATAATCGTCTGATGTAGTGAATTCAGATATGAAGTATGCTAATGGTTGACCATGGATAGCTCTCTGAGGAAGATAAGTGATATCAAATTGGATTTGCTAGATATTTCATTTGAGAAACCTTTCAGACATCTAAGGTTTCCATTGGACCTATCTCGATACAGACATTAACAGGGTGAGCTTGTCAATAGCTAGCTTTCATCATATACTGGTCTTTGGATTGGTTTCTCTTCACAAAGCATTGCGATGCTTATGGCGTGTGTTGACATGACCCAATTGAGTAGATCTTCACGATCAAACGGCTTGGCTAAAATGGGAGGTCTCTCTAAGCGATCTATTAGAACTGCTTGGTTTCCCCGGTACATGGATGACTCTAATCTTCAGTATTTTCCGACGTTAGCCTCAATCCTACGAGAATTGATGGCGAAACCTAAGAATTCTTCTTATACAACATTGAAAGAGCATTTTAAAGGATCAAGTTTCATTCTACAATTGTTGGAGAGCACTGAATATCTTTGCCAAGTCATCGATATGGTTATTCGACGGTCGTGATCTCACAAGCATATTAACCACATATACTTTCATCGATCGGCCGATCTGATTTTTAAAAGATCTGTTAATCATCCTTTGGTAAGTGGCATAAGCGTTCTCAAGTTTGAATCCAAGGAATGCAGCATAGCACTATAGATCGGTATTAGTAATGAAACAGTTGTATTCCTGGTCTGGAACATGTTTCAGTATCTGATTGTATATGGAGTTTGCGTCCATGGATAAGAGTAATTCATGTCTGATGGTCGAGTCTAGTAGTTGGTTGATCATTGGAAGTGGAAATTTATGCTTTGCCATGCCTCGTGCAAATCTGAGTAGTCGGTGTATGTCCACCACTCTCCATTTGTTTCTCTCATAAGTAAAGGATTGGATACTCATTTTGCGTAGAGGACATCGCGGATAAACCTATTGGTTTTTAGTAGATTCATCTCCTCCTTAAGTGCAGTAGATCTTTCTAGATGCACGTCGCTTCGTTTTTATTTACTGAGACATGCCCCGAGTTGACATTTAATGCAGGGTTCTCAATGGTTGGTGAGAGTCCATATATATATATATATATATATATATATATATATATATATATATATATGAGATCGAGCCCAAGCGAACACATCAAGATTCACCTGAAGTAAAATAGTTAAATATTTTAGCATCATTGTGTTGAGTTGTGATCTGATACTTAGTGCTCCTGATGGATTGTAGTCACTTCATGTGCTTATTTGCAATGGTTAATTATTAGCCCTATAGGGACGTTGAATCAAAGGCTTAGTAGAGTTTAGCCTTGTATCGTGTGCTGTAGCATAGCTAGCTCCAGCTATGAGTTTGAATCTACTTGTGTTTCCGTGCAATGCACTTTCCATTCAATGTACTTGTGATCCGTTGCACACCAAAAGGGTTAGAATAATGATGAGTTGCCCATAAGTCTGGGCGTCGATCAGATGATTCTATCTCTATGCATCCTTTCGATCGTAACATCAAGTTATTATAAATACTAGGCACGAACTATAGGATTGACTAGTCGTATCCAATTCTTGGATAATCACACTCATGCCCCCAATCTTGTGTTGATGGATGTATTATGTGAATGATCGAGCCTAGCTTCTGTTGTGTTTATATTGTAGTCCAAGCCGTAAGAGCTAGAGTTATTTGATGAACGATCAAATTATATTCATCTTATTTCTCATGCGTGTCCCCAAGTCTGGGGAATATCTCGATAAGTGGAAGGTAGATAATGTTAGCTTCAATTTCGCATTCTATCACGTTGAACCATGGGATGGAGTTAACCGATGGAAGGATGAGTTGTTCCTTATCCTGCATTCAGTCCTAGTTCTTTCCTCTAAGTAGAATACTTCATTGCATCGTCGACATTCACTTTGCTTCTTATGTCGTCATACTCTGGGCAAAAACTGAAGAGTGAATCATCCAGTCAGATCCAATGTTGGATTGATGCCTCCGTTGTCGAATCGAGGGTAAGAATCGGCGCATGGAATTTTAGATTGCACTTGTTGTGAATTGAGCATTTAGTCAGTTCGTGATAAGAGTCAAAGAATGAATGGTTGCATTCCATTCTTTTGGAGTCGGGCGATCAATCACGTCCATTTCGATTTACGTTCTCCCGTCAGATCTGGGGATAAAGTCGGCCCAAATGCAATCAGTCATGCTCATCCAGTCTCATACTCTTCCTGGCATATCGAAGGAAGGCGACGGAGGACGAATGGTTAAGCCACACTCATTTGTGGTTCTATCCATGCTCCGGTGGTCGAAGGTATTCGATGGGCGCTCGTGTC
The DNA here is from genome assembly GCA_030765085.1 of Allium cepa. Lineage (NCBI taxonomy): Eukaryota > Viridiplantae > Streptophyta > Magnoliopsida > Asparagales > Amaryllidaceae > Allium > Allium cepa. Next base: position 245,370,903 of record CM060944.1, read on the forward strand.
ACATTGATTTGTAGTCGAAGAGGATCGATATTGGTCGTAAATTTAGCGACACAATGTAGAATGCACGGACCTCATCGCCTATCGATCCACTGGTATGATATGAAAGGTGTAGATCGATATTGCCTGTTGATCCAGTTGTACGATATAATTGGTTTCCCGTAACTTCGGCCATAATTCTAATTGGTTAGGATTACGGCCTCCTTGTAGTCCTTACCTTAAATTATAAAGGATGTTATGCTAGCGATGTAGCGAGTCACCTTTCTCTTCTTTTAGTGATTTGTTCTTCTGCCCCCATTCTTGGGTTAGCAGAGTTAGTTTGTGGATGGTTTAATTGCATCTGTAGCGAGTTTATACTCCTCCCGTCGACTTTAGGTCGGAGTTAGTGAATGAATGGTCAAATCACATTCTTCGTTTGTCTATGCTCGTAGTCGCACTCTGGGGACCAGAGTCAGTTGAAGGGCCATTAGTCACACCTATTTGATGTTTATACCCCTGCCCACACTTAGGGGGCTAAGATTTTTTTTGTAGAAAATGGTCAAACCGTATTTTCCTCGGTCAATTCTACTGCCTCCAGTCAAGGGCAAAAGTAGAAGTGTGGTCGATCAAATTACAAAAACTTTGATTTGATGCTTCTCCAACTGAACTGTAGAAAGGAATTGATTGATTGGTGGATGGTTAGGTCACATCCATCCATGTTGCACACACAGCCCGTCGGATCGTAGGCGGGAGTTAGCGGATGAACGATCTCGTCACATTCATTTGCAGTAGAATGGGTAGTCACATCCATTTAGAATATGACGTTCAGCTAGGTCCGTTTTGCGAATCTGCATCTCCCTGTCGAATCAAAGAAGAAATTTTGTCTTGCAGGGTTGGAGTGCATCGTTATAAAATTATGTCATGGGTCCCTTGCCAGGACAAGAGTTGATGCATGGACGGTCGTGTCGTTCCTGCTTTGTGCTAGATGGTCGGATCGCATTCGATTTTTTATGATGAGTGTGCCCCCATGTCAGGGGAGGAGTTGGAAAGCAGACAGACGAACCACATCCACTTTTTGTACTACAGAATTTGTTGAGGAATCAAAGTTGATAGAAGGGGAGTCGAATGGCATCCCTTTTGGTATTTATATTCCAAATCATGCTTTAAGGACTGGAGTTGGTTGATGTTTATATTCCAATTCGCACTCTGGTAATCTAGAGTTAATTGATGTTTATACTCCAGTTCGGGCTCTCGGTGCCAATGTTAGTTGATAGGTATACTCTGGTTCGCACTCAGGGAATCTAGAGTTAGTTGATGTTTATACTCCAGTTCGTACTGTGGGAATCTAGAGTTAGTTGATGTTTATACTCCAATCTGTGCTCTCGGGACCTGAGTTAGTTGATGGGTATACTCCAGTTTGCACTCTGGGAACCTGGAGTTAGTTAATGGGTGGTCAGTCACACCCATTTGGTATTTTAGGATTATGTCTGCACTCCGGGGACTTGAGTTGTTTGAGGAGTTGTCGGTCACACACATTTTGATGTTTATACTCCAGTTCGCACTCCGGGAATCTAGAGTTAGCAGACAGATGGTCAGTCACATCTATTTAGGCTTTAGGATTTTGTTCATAATCTGAGAACCAGAAGTTGATCAGGCACGTGGACGGTTGTATCATATCCACCTTAAGTAGGCAAGAGAAGTCGTTAGATGGACGGATCCACTCTCCTCGAGGTTGTAAATATGGAAGGTGAGGTCGTTAGATGAACTGATCCATCCTCCTCGGGTTTAGGTTTAACACGAGCGAATTTGTTAGATGGACGGATTCATCCTCCTCAAGCACATGTCCATAAGTTTATACTCCAGCTTGCACTCTGGGAGTCGGAGTAAGTTAGAGGTGTTTCAATCACTTTTGATCTAAGTGTGTCAGCCCCCGAGCTCGGCTTTCACTTGATAAGTGATTGATTGGATCTCGATCACTTTTCACTTATCCACCCTCAACGAAGGATAAGATTTTGTTGGTGGACGGTCGTATCACGTACATGTTCATTTGAATTCTACTTTTGCCAAGCCTAAGAAGTAAGATTAGTGTTCTGGCAAGCTTTGAGCACGAGCAAAGGAGGGGATGGTCGAACTACATCCACTTTGAGCTATGTAATTTCCCTTGAGTCAGGAGTAAGAATTTGAGAGGGGACGGACAAGTCATGTCCACTTTATACTTTGCGTTCTTCTGATTGAGCTAAGGAAGAGAGCTAAAATGATGGCTCATGATGGTTGGTGAGTAGATAGTCAGTCGTTGATGATTTTAAATTGAGGATTGGCCCCTAATGAAGTCGATTTAAGGCACGATTGTTTTGCTGAATCACAGACGCAAACTAGGGAGTGAATGGTCGAATCATATCCACTTTAAACATGTGTTCTTAAATAACCCCAAGTATTTAATGCAGGATTGGATGCATGGACGGTCATGTCATGTACACCCTGAGTGTGATTTCGATTTTACTAGGCATCAGAAGGAGCATAAGTATTTTGACAAGCTTCAAGTACGAGATGGAGAGTGCATTGTTGGGACATATAACTCTAGGGCTGTCAATGGGTCGGGTCGGGTTTGGGTCGGGTCAAGTCGGGTTCGGGTTGATTTTAAATGGGTCGGGTCAACCCGTTTATTAAACGGGTCGAAAAAGCTCAACCCGAACCCGACCCGTTTATAAACGGGTTGACCCGACCCAACCCGTGTAACCCGATTATGAACGGGTCGGGTCGGGTCGGGTCGTAAATGGGTCGGGTTAACCCGTATAAGGTGTAAACGGGTCGTAAACGGGTCGGGTCAACCCGTATAAGGTATAATTGGGTCGTAAATGGGTCAGAACAGGTCGTAAACGGTCGGGTCAACCCGTATAAGGTACAAACCGGTCATAAATGGGTCGGAGCGGGTCGTAAACGGGTCAACTCAACCTATATACTATATAAATGGGTTGTTAACGGGTCAATTTCGGGTTAGCGGGTCAACCCGAAACCCATCCGTTTATAAACGGGTCAAATTCGGGTTGACCCGAAAATGACCCGCCAATTAAATGGGTCGGGTTAACCTGCTAATTTTCGTGCGGGTTTCGGGTCGTGTTTCGGGTCGTGTAGGAAATTGACAGCCCTATATAACTCCATGTATTTCTCAAATCCCCTAATTCAATTGCATAGGCGGATGAGTGGCCGGTCGGTTGCATCCACTATGTACTGGAGTCCTGACATTGTAGGTCTCTTCTATTTTGATGCCTTGCCTCCAAGTCAGGTGCATATAGCAGCTGATAAGTGGTTGAATCATGATCGTCATGATGATACCTCAATGATGTTATCATAGTCCGCAGAGGTTGTTTTGTCCCCATCCTTAAGTACTCGATTACCTACATCATTTGCAAGTAGTTTAATTCAAGTCGACCATATTTCGCAAGATAAAGTAAATTTAAATAGAAATAATTCAAAAGAGATCGGATTAAATCTCATTGATAAGTGAAGCGGCATCGTATGCTCGCTATTGCACTTCGGTCCAGCCCTTCACGGTTGGAAGTCTAACGCAAGTAGTTCAGTTTGACCAAAGTTCTTGGTTTATAAGGGTCAGGAGTTCCTGGCCCTTCGTTTTATGGGGATTGGACATATTGTCAGAGCTATCTTTTCCGAAGCAGCCTAATGGCATTGGCATCCATGGTAGTTGTAACATCCCGCCCTTATGTACGCTTAAGTAGACACATGTGCCGACTCAAACCATATAAAAGGGCGAATTGTTATTGGGATGAATAAGAAAAAGGAAGAAAGAAAGAAAACAAAACAAAATCTCACATCGGAATGACAAAATATAATAATCAAACAACAGTTCATGAAGCTGTTTTACAAAACATTTGATTATACTTATACAACACAAAATCAGAGTTACACGCACTAAATAATAATAAATAATGCAGTTGAACAGTATGAATGCAATGGAATAATATAATAAATAATAGTAATAAAATCTTCTTCTTCGTCCTCTAGAAGTAAGATCTTTGAACCCTGAATTGCTAAGACTGACCTGAGCGAATTGAAAAGACAAAACACTCAAGTCAGAACTAAAAGATCTTATGTAAATTAAATCAACGGTAAATAAATATGAGTGTAAACGGCGTCGGAGATGTTTACGAGATTTGACATCTCCTATCCAATGTCTAACGTGAGTGAAGTAACTTAAGAGATGCTCGAGATTCACATCTCTAAGAATTCGTTAAACTATTTACTAAATAGTAATATTTCGCTATTATAATAATGTCTATAGTAAAATAAACTTACTTTTAAATAGCATTAAGGCTTTACATTTTCCACCTTAACACATAATAGTCCCAGTAGTCCATCCAGTATCATAGTCCCTCCTGATCGGGAAGCCACCAGAGGATACTCCATGGGCTATGGGAGAAAACTGAACTTGTACAAGGCGTGCTAGGGTAGATGACACAGCACACAAGGCAATGCCAGGGTAGATATACCAATTACGCATCCGGGCTAGTGGTAACGCGTAGCAGTTACTACCGCCCACCTCGAGCCACACCCCTAAATTTCAAAAATCAAAAGTGGCCACCGAAACAATCCAAAGTCAGAGTATAATATCGAAGGAGTGTGTCTGATAAGAGGGGCTACCTCCTTGGCCCGAGAATCGCTCCTGTTTTAGCCGCCTTATGCCAACTCACGGGAGTCGGGTCCGCGTATATACCTTAATAGAACGTCGTCACCATCCTACTTCATTCTAGAGTCTCCACTGCATACACGGTTGTTAAAGTGGTTTTCGAAATTGGCATAGAGTATGACAACTTCCGATCCCGGTCTCTTTTACAACCAAACGTTATTATAACATCGCGGTTATTTCAAAATAATTTATACTTCAAAACCATAATATAATATCCATTTCAAAACCATACAAATACGATATCATTTCCATTTCAAAAACCAAACCAATATGATATCATTTTATTAAAACCCAAAGCAATATAATATCACCTTTAATTAAAATATATCCTTTCCAAAATCATAGCACTTTTAACGTTATAACACTTCTAAATCAAACACTTGAAATATAACACTTTCAAATCATAATACTTTGAAACTCATAACTTTGAAACGTAACTACACCACTTAAATGGCTTAAATATTAAATTACATTATATAATAAAATGGCTTCTTTAATTTCACAAAACAATCCTAAATACAGATTTGAACCACTAAATAAACCCTTTCAATTTCCATATATTTCAAAGCTTTAAATATTCCACCATTTCAAAACTAATTCTTTGATAATTCCATATATATCAAATTCAATTTCTATTAATTTGATTTGAAATGTTTACTTAATATATCCAATATCATTTAAGTAAAACTTTTAAACTTCAAATAACTGGATATTCTTTCAATTTATTTAACTTGATATATTCATTTAAATCACTTTAAACCAAAATCAAGTTATAAAATCATATCCTTTAAAATCTCAATTATATTAAATTTCATATCAAATTTATTCGAGTATAATTCTTAGATAATTTAATTCAAATCAGTTTCATATTTATCTTCCAACCTTGATTTTATTCAAGTCATTATAAACTATATATACAATATAATTTAAATAGATACTTAATCATATTATATATAAAAATTCAAACTTTATTATTAAACTTATTTTACATTTCAAAACAGATTTATACCTTGCTAAAAATCAAGAATAAAATAACATTTATATAACATCTAAAATCAATATTTATATAGACCATATATTCCTTTACAAAACCGTAGAAATCATTTCAAAGTAATTTTATATATAGACCATGGTGTCTGTATATAATTTTCTATCCTATCGTCAAGTGATACAGATGTTTATCATTTCAATCCGTAATTTAAATATAAATATGGTTATATATCATTTCGAACCGCAATCTCGAATGAAATAAAATCCATAACAACTTGCAGTTTATAACTATATAAAATACAACATCCATTCATTCATGTCAATCATCAAACATTTATCACCATCATTATCCAATTCAATCAATAACATCAATATAGAACAGATAATAAATAACAGGTATTTACTGGCAGTTTGTATTCGATAATAAATTAAATAACTGTTTTATTCAAATAAATTTAAATAAACTAAGATGATGATTCAAAATATGTCAAACTATCATAAATAAATTTCTAATCACATCATAAATCAATTTAACAAACATAAGAAATTTTAGAAGTTGAGAGTGAGTTAAAACACTCACCTTTTGAATTTAACTCCAATTTAAACCCAAAATTTGAACAGTCTTAGAATTTGCCTAAAACTGCGCCAAAATGTACGAAATTTCAATTCGTTCCCAATGCAACCGCACGTGAATCGGACCTCGTATATAAAAGTTACATGCGTTAGAACGTTTAAAATCTAAATTTGAAATTAAAAATATAACCGATTAAAGCAATGTAGGCTCACCGCTCGCAATATGCCACGTCAGCTCCACTTTCATTGCATCTAGAAACCCTAACAGCTGAAACCCAATGTTGCATGTACGCGAGGCCGCCATTTTCATCATCGTCGTTCGACGCATGAAGCCCGCCGCAACCTAGACCACAACCCCCACCCCTTCGCCGACACCTCCCCCTTCGGCCTACGTCACTGCGCTCAGCCACGCTCTGCCAGAAAACACAGCCGCCGCCAGCATTTTATAACCCTAATCGAATTAAATTGACTAATTCGGTCGTTGAAACGACGAATGACCACCACCAATGAGTTGCGCTCGTCAATCTCCACTCAACGGTAACCTCCAATTGACGATCAGGCAAAGATGATTGCGACACGATGAACGGCCATGATTTCTTCTTTATCTGGATGAACAGTGGCTCAGTTTGGAAAATGAATTACAGATCTGAGATGCGCTCATTGAGAGCTTCAGATTGGTATAAAATTTGATGTTGTTTGAGGAGTTTGGATTTTTGAAGTAGAATATTGAATTGAAATTGAATTGTGAAATTCTAGGTTTGTCAGCCATTGGGAAAGAGGAGCAACAGAAATTTTTGTACGTACAGAAATGAGAAACAGAATGGCTACTAGGGTTTATAACCAGATATATATAGGTAGAGCTTAAAATAGAGGAATGGATACGATTGGTTTGGACCGTTGAACGATAAATGGCCCAAAAAGCCTGTTCTGACTCCAGAACGAAATTGAGTCAACCCATATATCAAAATATATGTTTTAAAATATTTTAAAATCAATGGAACTGGTTTCATGTCCAAATTCCATCGTATGAAGAAGTTATGCAAAAATCAATTTATTACAAATTGATTTCAATTTAATTGATTTCTAGGCGTTTCGAGCCCGTACGATCAAACGACATGTCCGATCGCTACGAAACTTGAATTCCTATAATAATTCACCGTTATGAATCCGATGAAACTGGTTTCGTCAAAATACAAGTCAGTGGCTAAAATGGCTATTTTTATATTAATTAAATAAATTGATAGTTAATTAATTAAATCAAATTTTCAATTTCATTTCTATAATTGACAATGTTTATCAATTTTAAATTTCTTAATCATTTACACTGATTTAAAAAAATTTAGATGTCAATTTAGACTTGATTAATTTATCAATTTCAGTGTTAACCTCAATTTCAGTAAATTCAGAAAATTATAAATTTAATTTCCAATAATTCCATTTAATTTACTCCTCATTCTGTTATTCAATCCATTGTTGTCAAAATGTTTGAAATTAACACTGGATTCATGATCTATTACATTACTATTCTCAAATTCCATCTTAACTTCAATTGACATAATATTTTATTTAGATTTATTGCAATTGATTCCAATTCAATTTAATGGATTAAAAATATCGGTAACTTATAATAATAATTTCCACAAACTCTTAATCAAACTTTTATAAGTTATCATTTCCAAACAATATTAAAATTACTTACAGAACATTTATTTCATTTAATTACTATTTATTATTATTAATTCATTAATTAATTCAATATCTATGTTTGTTTTCTTGTATTAAATTTGTTACCAAGTATACATTTACCTTATTTCAACTAATTGGAATTCCATTCAAGTTGTAAAAAATTAACTATAAATAACATTGTTGTGTTTCACTTTATTTATTATTTCGTTAAATAAATTAAAAAAAATTATATCTTACAATATTTATTCATAATTTCTTATTTAAATTAACATTCTAATTATCGAAAATTACGGGTCGTTACATTCTCTCTCACTCAAAACTTTTCATCCCCGGAAAGGAAAAAGAAGGGAAAAGAAAGAATTAAGTAGTCAATACATCTTATTCAAAAATATTAATTTTATAAACAAATGGTTTACAAAATTTAATAATTTAAATAAAATATATCAATTTATAACTATTAAATCTTTTTATACTAAAATTAATAAAGTTTTGAAAACATTTTCATTAAATTTTCTAAGTCCAAAATTTATGAAAAATTTCGGCAGAGTCTCCTTTGTACGGAGAGGCTCGGAAGAAATTATAATATCAATAAAACAATATATAACATATAATTTCCAAAATAATACATCCCAACTCGGGAAAACAATAGAATAACGTTATAAAACCATGCTCCGAGAACATACCTATTTGTTGGGTAATTAACGCTTAATTATGAAACCAAAAGTAGTAGCAATTGCTTCCATAACCTGCATTTCACTTATATAATCTAAAAGAGTTAATAATTATATAGAATGAAATATTAATTTTGTTTCATCCACTAGCAAACAAATTATTGTCAAACAACAATAATCACTTGCAACCACAGCATACAATCATCATACAGAATCAACACAATTCAATTATCCATCCATATCAAACAAAACAAATAGTTGCTCGGGTTCAAAACTTTAAATTGTACGGAATGGAAAATAAACTACTAAGTGCACCATTTACTCAACAGTCTTAGATGGAACTAAATAGATTATTCATACATTCAAACAATTTTAAAGTATCTTTGCCCAAACAACCATAGACCAAACAAACAATAATTCCAAACAATAGATCAAGTTCACTTATTATCAATATAATTTCATAACATTCATTGTTTGATTTCCTTTTTATTCATTCATTCGTTACTTAATTTCCCTTATTCATTTATTTATAGTATTCATGTTCCATTAAACTTCTTAGCACTTCAATTCATTTACTTAAGTTTATAATCATTTATGTACAGTACTTACCTTCTATTATACTTAATCATAGTAACATTTCAATTATAACTTAAGTTATCACAATATATCATCAATTCTTACTTATTAAGGGATTCATTGAATTCTTTCATTACCTCATGTTTTTACTTGTACAATATCCATTACATTTTCTTATAAGCATTAGAACTTTTAATATTTGTTAAGTTATATATATATATATATATATATATATATATATATATATATATATATGCTTTTAAGGATGTAATTGAAAGTTAGACAAGTTTTCTCATTTCTTTTAACTAAATAAATATTCAATAATCCTATCTTTGTTTTATAGGTTACAATTTCAACTTTCTTGAAATTTCATTTATAACCTAGCATTTAATCTCTTATTTTAATTAGAGGTTCCAATTATTAATTAGTTACATTCCATTTCACTACAATAATTGAACCATTAATTAACGGAAACTTAGGAACTAAATACCGGGTTTAATTTCAAATCATTTTAAAATAATAGATAAATATATACTTACAACTTATATATCCAATTATATTAAAACAGTTTAAAATTTATATTTTTTTATCAAAATAAATCCGCAGTAAAACTACTACAGTGGTCTTCCCACTTCGAAACTCGAAAATATATGTCAATGATGCATGCACTCCTCACCAATATTATTTTCCAGCAACAGAGGGGGGAGTACAGAACTTATTTCCTTCCAAAGTTTCATTAAAAAAATTCTTTCAAATTATATTGAAATATTTATATTAGAAAATACTTATAAAAAAATATTATTATATTCCAAAATCCTTTGAAAGAAAATTTTAAAATCCCAGAACTTAAGTTCTAAAGTTTCCAATTTACATTTATTTTATTTTCTTCAAATTTGGTTTCCAATCAATAGTTATAGATTTCACTGCCTAACAACCAATGTATTACAATCAAATATAACCTTTATAAAAAATTATTTTATATATAGAAAATATAATAGGAAAAATTATTTCATTCACCTATATTCACAACAAATATTGTGTCGGTCTGTCCTATTAAGTGTTTAGTAATCCATATTGATGTCATAGCGTCCTATGCACCAACCAGAACTTATAAATACAAAACGGAACAAATTAACACAATATCAAAATCTTTTATAACACTAACAAATACGCTCTCTCGTATATATACACTCAGCGACTCATTACAGGGTATTAATACCCTATTAATAAAGAGTCAGACCCAACAAAGCTAGGGTTTATCGCTAAACCAAAGCTCTGATACCAGATGTAACATCCTGCTTTTTTGTACGCTTAAGCAGACACACGTGAAACTTAAACAATACAGAAGGGCGGATTGTTATTGGGTGCATAAGAAAAAGGAAGAATGAAAGAAAACAAAACAAAATCTCACATCGGAAATGACAAAATATAATAATCAAATAACAGTTCATTAAGCTGTTTTACAAAACACTTGATTATACTTATGCAACACAAAATCAGAGTTACACATACCAATGAATAATATATATTGCAGCTGAACAGTATGAATGCAGTGGAATAATATAATAAATAATAGTAATACAATCTTCTTCCTCTAGAAATAAGATCTTCGAACCCTGAAATGCTAAGACTGACCCGAGCGAATTGAGAAGATAAAACACTCGAGTCAGAACTAAAAGATCTTATGTAAGTTAAATCAACGGTAAATAAATATGAGTGTAAACGGCATCGGAGATGTTTATGGGATTTGACATCTCCCATCCAGTGTCTAACATGAGTGCAGTAGCTTAAGAGATGCTTGGGATTCACATCTCATAAGGATCCGTTAAACTATTTACTATGTAGTAATATTTCGCTATTATAATAATGTCTATAGTAAAATAAACTTACTTTTAAATAGCATTAAGGCTTTACATTTTCCACCTTAACACGTAATAGTCCCAGTAGTCCATCCAATATCATAGTCCCACTTGATCGGGAAGCCACCAGAGGATACTCCATGGGCTACGGGAGAAAACCAAACTCGTACAAGGCACGCTAGGGTAGGTGACACGACACACTAGGCAATGCCAGGTTAGATATACCAATTATGCATCCGGGCTGGTGGTAAGGCGTAGCAACTACTACCGCCCACCTCGAGCCACACCACCAAAATTCAAAAATCAAAAGTGGCCACCAAAACAATCCAAAGTCAGAATATAATAGCGAAGGTGTGTGTCCGATAAGAGGGGCTACCTCCGTGGCCCGAGAATCGCTCCTGTTTTAGCCACCTTATGCCAACTGATGGGAGTAGGGTCCGCGTATATACCTTAATAGAACGTCGTCACCATCCTACTTCATTCTGGAATCTCCACCGCGTACACGGTTGTTAAAGTGGTTTTCAAAATTGGCAGAGTGTATGACAACTTCCAAGCCGGATCTCTTTAACAACCAAACGTTATTATAATGCTGCAGTCATTTCAAAATAATTTATATTTCAAAACCATAATATAATATCCATTTCAGAACCATACAAATACGATATCATTTCTATTTCAAAAACCAAACCAATATGTTATCATTTTATTAAAACCCAAATCAATATAATATCACCTTTAATTCAAATATATCCTTTCCAAAATCATAGCACTTTTAACGTTATGACACTTCTAAATCAAACACTTGAAATATAACACTTTCAAATCATAATACTTTGAAACTAATAGCTTTGAAACATAACTACACCACTTAAATGGCTTAAATATTAAATTACTTTATATAATAAAATAGCTTCTTCATTTTACAAAACAATCCTAAATACAGATTTGATTCCCCAAATAAACCATTTCAATTTCCATATATTTCAAAGCTTTAAATATTCCACCATTTCAAAACTAATTCTTTGATGATTCCATATATATCAAATTCAATTACTATTATTTAGATTTGAAATGTTTACTTAATATATCCAATATCATTTAAGTAAAACTTTTAAACTTCAAATAACGGGATATTCTTTCAATTTATTTAACTTGATATATTCATTTAAATCAACTTGATATTCATTTAAATCACTTTAAACCAAAATCAAGTTATAAAATCATATCCTTTAAAATCTCAATTTTATTAAATTTCAAATCAAATTTATTCGAGTATAATTCTTAGATAATTTAATTCAAACCAATTTCATATTTATCTTCCAACCTTGATTTTATTCAAGTCATTATAAACCCTATATACAATATAATTTAAATAGATACTTAATCATATTATATAAAAAAATCAAACTTTATTATTAAACTTATTTTATATTTCAAAACAGATTTATACCTGGCTAAAAATCAAGAATAAATTAACATTTATATAACATCTAAAATCAATATTTATATAAACCATATATTCCTTTATAAAACCATAGAAATCGTTTCAAAATATTTTTATATATGGACCATGATGTCTATATATAATTTTCTATCCTATGGTCAAGTGATACGAATGTTTATCATTTCAATCCGTAATTTAAAATATAAATACGGTTATATATCATTTCAAATCGCAATCCATAACAACTTGCAGTTTATAACAATATAAAATACAACATCCATTCATCCAATATCAATCATCAAACATTTATCACAATCATCATCCAATTCAATCAATAACATCAATATAGAACAGATAATAAATAATAGGTATTTACTGGCAGTTTATATTCAATAATAAATTAAATAACTGTTTTATCCAAATAAATTTAAATAAACTGAGATGATGATTCAAAATATGCCAAACTGTCAAAAATAAGTTTCTAATCACATCATAAATCAGTTTAGCAAACATAAGAAATTTTAGAAGTTGCGAGTGGGTTAAAACACTCATCTTTTGAATTTAAATTATTTAAATCCAATTTAAACCCAAAATTTGAACAGTCTAAGAATTTGCTAAACCAACGCCAAAACGTCCCGAATTTCAATACGATCCCAATGCAAAAAAGGCCTGTCAATCGGACCTCGTATGCAAAAGTTACATGCGTTAGAACGTTTAAAATCTAAATTTGAAATTAAAAATATAATCGATTAAAGCATTTGTAACGACCCGAAAATTTCGATCCCGAAATTTCCAGATAGTTAAGAAAAGAAGAAAAGAGAAAGAAGAAGAAGACAGAAACAAGTCACAGAAACCTCACATTCGCAGCGGATAAAATATAATATCAAATAAAATAGCAGTTATACAAAGAAAACTATATCTGTTAATTTACATTTAAATACAATAGAGTTACACATATACATAAACATTGGATAAAACAATCATGTCCAGATACTACAATATCACATTGGAAATTCTCTATACGTCCTTGCCATCCAGCTCGCCTTCTGAGCTCCAGAACGCCCTTACCTGAAAATCTATAATACTCGGTCTGACCCGAGCATTACATCAAAGTAACTCCTGGGTCAGGCTGGAAACCAGCGTGAATAAACTCATCTAACATGAAATACCAATGCATAGAACTCATTTAAAACCCAGGTAACATATTTCAATTTACAACTTCACAAGTCGTTAAAGACATCACTTATTTTACACATCAAATTCTAAGCACCAAACTTAGATTAAATGATCCAATTTACTTAAATCATTCCAAATCAGCATATTGATTCCACATATCAATCTATAAAGAATCGAAGTGGTTTCGGGTATTTACTAATACCCGACTCTGGTCTCTTCGAAACCAATATCATCTTAATTTAAATTATTCAAGTGAAATACAACTGAATTTTTAATACAGGGTGTCACATAATTCATCAACAATAGATAACCACATCCTCACAGTTTAAATCATCATATCTTATCACATAGCATCACAAACCACATATTAGGAATAACAATTAATCAAAGACTTCCAATATCGTTCTATTTATCCTTTAATTGCATTTAAGTAATTGACCCTTAATTAATTTCACAAAATAATTATCCTTAACCCAATACGGTAATTAACCTTTAATTATTCCATTAATTAATCGCTACCATAATTATTAATCACCCTTGATTAATAGCATCAGTAATTAACTACCCTTAATTACTTCATCAAATAAATTGATTATTCCTAATTATCTCTAATTAATCCCTTGATTAATTACAAAATAATTTAATCCAAATTACTTTCACAATTCCATCTTCCACTAATTACATCCAGTAATTATCATTAATTACTTTACTAAGTAATTATACTTTATATTCTAAATTAACTTGAATTATAAATTAATAACCTCTTAATCATTAATTAAGAAACCCAATTATTACTTAATAAAACTTTATTAAGTATTTCTTAATTCCTAGTTTAAATAAACCTTAATTAATTAATTAATTTCTAATTACAAATTAATTAATTTCTAATCATTAATTAATCAATCATAATTATTAATTAACAACCTTAATTCTCAAGTTAATAAATCACTTTGAAACTTTAATTGTTAATTCTATAAATCATTAATCTTTAACTAATTTAATTAGTTAATTACTCTTTAATTATTCCATTTATTACCAAACTTTATTTAAGATTTTAGGATAAAACATTTCCTCATTTAATTAAATCTTAAGTTTGAAAATAACATAAGAATTTACTTAAACCATCTAAGTTTACAAGTCATACAAATAAATAAACAATTCATTTCAAAGAAATGAATTTCAGGAAAATGATTTAACTTGATTATTAAGATTTAGAACTTACTTTTATTTTAAATTTAAAACTGGTTAAACTTTTACTTAACTCCTATGTACCGGAACTCAAACCAAGTACATTTTCCTTTTCTTCTTCTATTAAACAGTTTAATTAAATTTTAAAAAATGTTAGATTTAAAATCTTTAAACCTGTTAAAAACTTAACAGTTTCACTTAAGTTTGCAAACGACCCAGAAACAACTCGAGACACAACCCAGAATACACGAGTTTTCCCCGAGACATCTACCATATACACCGAGACCTACTCGAGATAGACGAACAACCCAAAACAATCTATGGTGCACCGATCTCCATGTGCACCTGCACCCAACCACGGTGAACTTCCGGCATCAACGGCGATCACCGGCACCTCGAAAATCAATAAAGTATCTGCTCCCGATCATCCAACTATCGCCACCAACCCCCGATCAAAAATTTGGTTACTCGGTTAAAACCGATCCAACTGCCATGGCCAAAAACCCACTCGAACCAACAACCCTGACCTTCAGACGATGAGCAACTTCAGCCAATCCATCTCCGTTCGTCTACGAGCCCACCTCCAAACCCTTATTGAACTCGATCACCCATATAAGTGACACTGACCTCTTTTCCCCAGGCCAACAGAATTTAGGGTTAAAACCCAAATCACTTCACCGTCGTCACTATGAAAATCATCCAGCATCCACACCATTTTTCCCAACAACTCTGACCCTTCCTCCATCTCCAGTAGAAACGCCGACCACCCTAAATGTCCTGACCACCAGAACTAGCCCAAAAACCCTTTGCCAGACAAATCCCAAATCCACATTCACTCCTTTATTTAAAATTGTAAATTTAATTTTAAAAAATCCAAACTCCTAAAATGGATTCAATTTATAAACTTGAAACAGTAAATTAAAGAGACTGAATTTGTCATATTTAAAATAATTTTTACTAAATTTCATTTTTCAGATGTGTTACTAAATATTTTTCTTTAAATTCATTTTTAATATTAAATTTAATCTTAAACAAACAATTAATGTTTGAAGACCAAAACTTATATGAGATCAGAGGAAGAGCAATATGAAATTTGGTCTAAACTGGGTAATCCTGTACAAAACAGGGAGAACAATATAGCAGAGACATGCACATTCCTGAAACATTCAAATAAATACAGATTCTACACTTATATATACATAACTATGCAGAGCACATTCAACACAGAATTTCACAAACAACTTTATATTTTTACTTATATTTTAAATTTAAACATTTTTCTCTCAACATATTGCTAAACAGGGTTGATACAGGTTGTTAACAGACAAGCATGCACCATTATTATTATATGTATATATGTTTCATCCTAAACCAACAGACAACCAAACTACTCAACATATTTCAAGATTTACTTCAAGCATTCACACACAAAAAAACAGATCAGGCTTAAAGATGAGGTTACTCACCTGGCTATTTAGAACAGAGACAGAAAATTTCTGGAATTTTACTTAAACTTGAAAATCTGGAATAGATCTATAGCTTGCATTAGATTCGAATTTGATCTATGCTTGCTTAGTTTCAGAACTTGGTTGATATGCTGAAGCTTGTTTGATCCTAGATTGATTTCCAGGTTTTGGATTGTTGTTGAGTTTTCTTTGCCTTTGATTACTCAAGTTTGCTTGATTTACCTTCTGTTATGAAATGTTTATAGATCTGAGTTGATTACGCTTCAGGTTTGCTAGATTTGAGCTTATTTGATTCAGCACTGTAAAATTTTCATTTTTGTGATACAGACCCCAATTGTTTATTTGAAAACTATTTTTAAATTTGAAATTATACTGTTATAACCATTTACTACTTGAAGATCAAAGTTTGAAGTCATTTGTGTAGGTAGATATGAATTTTCATTGTTATTCCAGAGCCTGGAATCACAACAGTATCAAGCAATCATGCAAGCAACCATATATACAAATGTATATGATGTATTTCAACTAAAATCAGTTAAAATCATCCATGCAACCCATCCTTATAACTTACTTTGCAGATTTATCACATGCATTGCAATATTCAACAAGTTTGAACATTTAAGAATTTTGTTTACTCACCTACATGAAGAACAGAGGCCTGGTTCTTAATGCTCTGATCAGGAGCTTGCCTTTATTTTTTGAAACTTGGTTTATCCAGATTAGCTGATTTATGACGATTTGAGATTTGATCCACTTTGATTTTGAAAACTCCTTATGATTTGCAGCTGAGCTTAATTTTTATTTGCAAGTTGAATTCCATTTGCAGATTTTACTTCCGTTTGTTTTTTATTTCAATGCCAGGTTTCAAATTGTTGATTTGAACTGTTGCACTGAGTTGAATTGCTGTGAAGAACATAAATTTGCAGATTTGCAGGCTTTAATTTGAGTTTGCAGATTTCAGATTTTGAAAATACTTTCTGGTTTTAGCCATTAATTTGAAGAAGAAACAAATTTATTCATATGTTAAGTTTATAAAAATTAAAGAGAGTAAAAATTTAAAATAAAGACACTTGTCACAAACCCCTCTTAATTGACTAACATGTGTTATTAAGGTGTTCAACATGGTTACACATGTTATTAAATATTTTTAATTGAATTTTTATTTAATTTTAAATGCAAATATAAACTTACACTTTTAATTTATTTTAATACTAAATACTTATATGTGTAAATATAAATTTACTTTAAAGAAAGTATTATAAAACTAATTACAATACAAATAAATCTTATATGTAATTTAAAATCTAGAACTTTTATTTTTATTTTTATTTTCTTGAATTCAAATTTAATTCAAATTACAAAGGAATGACTCGGGTTACACAATAGCTTCCTCTATATATATGTATATTCACCTATATATAAACACACTTAAATTTTCAATGACATTTGCATATGTCCATTAACATATTTTAATTTTCCATAAGGATTATTATTTCCTGATAATTTTAAATTATCAGAATTCACTTGCTTATTCATATAAAAAAAGTAAATTATCCAGTTACCAAATGTTCCAAAATCCAGGTTATCACATTCCTTCCCCCTTTGAATCTTTTCGTCCTCAAAAGGAACGAAGCCAGAATTTATTAAATATTTTAAAACCAGTTAAAATATTCTTTGAAGCACTTTTAAAATCTACATAATATTATAAAATGGTTTTATACAAAAATACTTTTTATAACTCGATATTTTAACAAGTACATCCTTGTTCTCATAGAAATTCGGTCATACGTTGATCAGGCGTACGACTGAAAATCTATAAGTACTTAGCAGACCCGTTTCCAACATCCAGTGAAAATACTTGAAGAATAATTTTAATGAAAATATAGAAAACAGTTTTGGAAAATAGAGGATATATCTTTGGTGAGAATGCTGTGGAAATCATCACCCCTATCCATGGTCACAGTTACATTCCAGGGTTACGTTGCCGTCGCAGCAAAAGTTCATGTAACTGCAGGCTCTCAGCGGCCTCTCGATTACGCCATGGATCCCACACAACAGATCACAGTTACATCCAGGGTTACGTTGCCGTCACAGCAAAAGTCCATGTAACTGCAGGCTCTCAGCGGCCTCTGATTTTCGCTGTCGAAATGAAACCTCTCCACTCCTACATAGGTCGCAGTCTACCGATATAAAATCAAACGCAGACTGTTGGCTCTCAGCGGCACACATGACTTTCGCTATGTTATACCATAGGTCGCAGTCTACCGATATAAAATCAAACGCAGACTGTTGACTCTCAGCGGCACAGACGACTTTCGCTATGGTATACTCTACTCATAATCCCCAGGAACTAGTTTTTTCCGGACTCCTCACAGGATCAACTTTAGAAACCCCCTTGGGGCTCAAAGGCAGCACCACCCGGTGGTACTCCTGAGAAGTTCATTTCAAGGAAGCGCCTTTTTCCCCAGAGCTATCATCAAAACATTTTATACTATACATATATAGTATCTTCAAATCATACACCTAGTATGATCTCATACAAAGCTACTTTACATAAAATCGATTATTCCAAAATCGATAATTCTCAAACCAGGCTTTCCAAATTCAATATTGATTTTACCCAAAATCAAAAGCCTTTCCAAATCCAAAGGTTCCCAAAACCTTTTTTCAAAATCCTCATAAGATCCTTTATATATATATATATATATATATATACAGATATATATAATTTTTAAAACTTTGGATCATTTCAACTTGTATAAAACTCCTTTTATACTTCAAAACACCTTCAAAAAATCCTTTTCTTCTGGCAAGAGATTCAACAAGGGGAGTTTCATCTTATAAAACAAAGATATTTAACTTTGATTACTCAAAATCAAATGTTCAAATTTGATTACTCCTTTCAATATCATTTTCATTCCAATTCGTATGATGTACATATATCATCCGTACGCTATACCAATCAGATCGCTCACTCGATCACAAAATTTCACTTCCGAACTAGTACCGTCCACCCGACTTCCTAGTGCGGACACAGATTTGGTTTCTTGATCAGAAACCGTCATTCTCATTGCATAGTCATAACTATGATAGAGAATATCCAGAACCAATCAACAACCCATATCCAGGTTTGCCGTCGAAAATCGAGTGAAAAATCCCAAGTCGGATCAACATACTATCTCGAAATTCTGTGCTCGAATCTGGATCAAATCATTATACGAATAGAATAACATACATACACTCTACGTATTTATCTTTATTGGTTATTAGCCAAATTAATTTCATTTCTATTCACATTCACTTGACTTTCTTACTCACAATTACTTCAATCCATTTTGGATTATCACCTCTATTCTTATCTCGATTGGGTATTTAACCAATAACAGTTTAAACTCTGTCCAGTTTAAATTTAGAAAGTAACTTGAAATATTTAAAAATAGATAAGTAGTTGGAAAATAATTACTGCTTTGTAAAATCGGTGTAAAATAGATAGAAAATAGTTAAAATAATTATAGAAATTTTATAAAACAGTTGGAAAATTATTAAACAGTTTCAAAAATAATTGTAAAACAAGTATAAGATAATTTGGCTTTTAAAAGAAAGGTTGTACATATAATGAATAGCTTGGAAAAATAAGTTTATATTAAAAATAATTTATATTAAAAATAGTCCAGAGTCAAAACTGTTCAATCCCCAATCTCCATTCCAATTCAATTCAATTTAAATTCCACTTCCATTTAAATTGACTCAATTCCAAATTAAATAACTTCAATTTCTATTGAAATTGATTCAACCCCAATTCAAGTTGAATTAACCTCATCTTCTTTCCAAACTTAACTTTATTCAACCTTGATCTCAAATTCTTCTAATTCAGATAAATTTCAATTTAACTAGTTTCAATTTCAATTCATTTCAACTCCTGTTTGAATTAATCCCAATTTCATACTCCATTTCCAAATCAAGTTGAATTATTATTGATTTCCTCCCAAATTCAATTCAAATTCCATTTGAATTTAAAACCATTCAACATTAATTATAATTCCAAATTATTCCAATAAATTTGGACTGATTTCAAATTGAATCCACTTCAATTTCAAATCGTTACAAATTAATCCAATTCAAATTTTCCATTTGAATCTTATACTCATACATCTTCAATCACACTTTCAATTACTTCAAATCAAATTCAATTTGAACTAATTCAAATTTCAAATTTAAACCATCTCTCATTCATTTAAACAATTCCAATTCACAACTTAAAGATTTTTAACAACAATTGGATGATATTATCTAATTTATTTTAAAACATCCATTCATTTTAAATTTCTAGATCTCAAACCCAATTTGAGATCACTCAAACTCTTAATTACAATCAATCATTTAACTTCCCAAGTTAAATCTTAATTTCATCTTAAAATTTATAAATCAGGTTGAACATCCCAACATATTTAACTTTTCCCAAGTTAAACACAATTCACTTAATCCAGTCAACCTTACCTAGTTTGAACTTCCATTTTTGAATTTCTCATAAATAATCTTCCCACTTATTAATTTCAAAAACTTAGCACTTCGAGTATCACATCTTATTCCACATTCAAAACTCAACATTTGGAGTTTATTTCAAACCATATTTGATATTATGTATATCCACATATATACATATTAACTTCTTTTACACACCAAGTTATACTTTAAAATTTTAAACCACCTTTGGTTTTTAATTCAAACCAAATTTCTTTTAAATTTTCAAACAACTCCTGTTTGAAATAAAACCATTTCATTCAAATGCATTAAATAATATTATTTATTATTTCTCTAAATTAATTACATCATTAATTAATTCCAATTAATCACATTCGGCAATTAACTTTTTTCTTAATTACCTTTATTAAGTAATTGTTCTTTAAATTACTTCCCTCTAGTTACTTCATTAAGTAACTCTCTTTTTATTTATCATTTCCAGTTATTATATTACTTCTTAATTTAATTCCAATAATTTAACAACCAATTACCTAATATTTATTAGGAAGAAATATTGCTTTATATATCAAAATATATTCTTATATAAAATCATTTAAAATCTTTATATAAGAAAATAACAAGTACGCTCTCTCGTATATATACTCAACTCATCCTAGGGTACCACTTACCCTCCTTAATAAGTAATCCCACCAGAGCCAAGGTTCTCGCTTAACCTTCTGCTCTGATACCAAATGTAAAGACCCAAAAATTTTGATCCCGAAATTTCCAGATAGTTAAGAAAAGAAGAAAAGAGAAAGAAGAAGAAGACAGAAACAAGTCACAAAAACCTCACATTCGCAGCGGATAAAATATAATATCAAATAAAATAGCAGTTATACAAAGAAAACTATATCTGTTAATTTACATTTAAATACATCAGAGTTACACATATACATAAACATTGGATAAAACAATCATGTCCAGATACTACAATATCACATTGGAAACTCTCTATACGTCCTAGACATCCAGCTCGCCTTCTGAGCTCCAGAACACCCTTACCTGAAAATCTGTAATACTCGGTCTGACCCGAGCATTACATCAAAGTAACTCCCGGTTCAGGCTGGAAACCAGCGTGAATAAACTCATCTAACATGAAATACCAATGCATAGAACTCATTTAAAACCCGGGTAGCTTATTTCAATTTACAACTTCACAAGTCGTTATAGACATCACTTATTTTACACATCAAATTCTAAGCACCAAACTTAGATTAAATGATCCAATTTACTTAAATCATTCCAAATCAGCATATTGATTCCACATATCAATCTATAAAGAATCGAAGTGGTTTCGGGTATTTACTAATACCCGACTCCGGTCTCTTCGAAACCAATATCATCTTAATTTAAATTATTCAAGTGAAATACAACTAAATTTTTAATACAGGGTGTCACATAATTCATCAACAATAGATAACCACATCCTCACAGTTTAAATCATCATATCTTATCACATAGCATCACAAACCACATATTAGGAATAATAATTAATCAAATACTTCTAATATCGTTCTATTTATCCTTTAATTGCATTTAAGTAATTGACCCTTAATTAATTTCACAAAATAATTATCCTTAACCCAATACGGTAATTAACCTTTAATTATTCCATTAATTAATCGCTACCATAATTACTAATTACCCTTGATTAATAACATCAGTAATTAACTACCCTTAATTACTTCATCAAATAAATTGATTATTCCTAATTATCTCTAATTAATTCCTTGATTAATTACAAAATAATTTAATCCAAATTACTTTCACAATTCCATCTTCCACTAATTACATCCAGTAATTATCATTAATTACTTTACTAAGTAATTATACTTTATATTCTAAATTAACTTGAATTATAAATTAATAACCTCTTAATCATTAATTAAGAAACCCAATTATTACTTAATAAAACTTTATTAAGTATTTCTTAATTCCTAGTTTAAATAAACCTTAATTAATTAATTAATTAATTAATTTCTAATTACAAATTAGTTAATTTCTAATAATTAATTAATCCATCATAATTATTAATTAACAACCTTAATTCTCAAGTTAATAAATCACTTTGAAACTTTAATTGTTAATTCTATAAATCATTAATCTTTAACTAATTTAATTAGTTAATTACACTTTAATTATTCCATTTATTACCAAACTTTATTTAATTTTTTAGGATAAAACATTTCCTTATTTAATTAAATCTTAAGTTTGAAAATAACTAAAGAATTTACTTAAACCATCTAAGTTTACAAGTCATACAAATAAATAAACAATTCATTTCAAAGAAATGAATTTCAAGAAAATGATTCAACTTGATAATTAAGATTTAAAACTTACTTTTATTTTAAATTTAAAACTGGTTAAACTTTTACTTAACTCCTATGTACCTGAACTCAAACCAAGTACATTTTCCTTTTCTTCTTCTATTAAACAGTTTAATTAAATTTTAAAAACTATTAGATTTAAAATCTTTAAACCTGTTAAAAACTTAACAGTTTCACTTAAGTTTGCAAACGACCCAGAAACAACTCGAGACACAACCCAGAATACACGAGTTTTCCCCGAGACATCTACCATATACACCGAGACCTACTCGAGATAGACGAACAACCCAAAACAATCTATGGTGCACCGATCTCCATGTGCACCTGCACCCAACCACGGTGAACTTCCGGCATCAACGACGATCGCCGGCACCTCGAAAATCAATAAAGCATCTGCTCCCGATCATCCAACTATCGCCACCAACCTCCGATCAAAAATTTGGTTACTCAGTTAAAACCGATCCAACTGCCATGGCCAAAAACCCACTCGAACCAACAACCCTGACCGTCAGACGACGAGCAACTTCAGCCAATCCATCTCCGTTCGTCTACGAGCCCACCTCCAAACCCTTATTGAACTCGATCACCCATATAAGTGACACTGACCTCTTTTCCCCAGGCCAACAGAATTTAGGGTTAAAACCCAAATCACTTCACCGCCATCACTACGGCAATCATCCAGCGTCCACACTATTTTTCCCAATAACTCTGACCCTTCCTCCATCTCCAGTAGAAACGCCGACCACCCTAAATGTCCTGATCACCAGAACTTACCCAAAAACCTATTGCCAGACAAATCCCAAATCCACATTCACTCCTTCATTTAAAATTGTAAATTTAATTTTAAAAAATCCTAACTCCTAAAATGGATTCAAGTTATAAACTTGAAACAGTAAATTAAAGAGACTGAATTTGTCATATTTAAAAGAATTTTTACTAAATTTCATTTTTCAGATGAGTTACTAAATATTTTTACTTAAATTTATTTTTAATATTAAATTTAAGCTTAAACAAACATTTAATGTTTGAAGACCAAAACTTATATGAGATCAGAGGAAGAGCAATATGAAATTTGGTTTAAACTGGGTAATCCTGTACAAAACAGGGAGAACAATATAGCAGAGACATGCACATTCCTGAAACATTCAAATAAATACAGATTCTACACTTATATATACATAACTATGCAGAGCACATTCACCACAGAATTTCACAAACAACTTTATATTTTTACTTAAATTTTAAATTTAAACATTTTTCTCTCAACATATTGCTAAACAGGGTTGATACAGTTTGTTAACAGACAAGCATGCACCATTATTATTATATGTATATATGTTTCATCCCAAAACAACAGACAACCAAACTACTCAACATATTTCAAGATTTACTTCATTCATTCACACACAAAAAAACAGATCAGGCTTAAAGATGAGGTTAATTACCTGGCTATTTAGAACAGAGACAGAAAATTTCTGGAATTTTACTTAAACTTGAAAATCTGGAATAGATCTATAGCTTGCATTAGATTCGAATCTGATCTATGCTTGCTTAGTTTCTGAACTTGGTTGATATGCTGAAGCTTGTTTGATCCTAGATTGATTTCCAGGTTTTGGATTGTTGTTGAGTTTTCTTTGCCTTTGATTACTCAAGTTTGCTTGATTCACCTTCTGTTATGAAATGTTTATAGATCTGAGTTGATTATGCTTCAGGTTTGCTTGATTTGAGCTTATTTGATTCAGCACTGTAAAATTTTCATTTTTGTGATATAGACCCCAATTGTTTATTTGAAAACTATTTTTAAATTTGAAATTATACTGTTATAACCATTTACTACTTGAAGATCAAAGTTTGAAGTCATTTGTATAGGTAGATATGAATTTTCATTGTTATTCCAGAGCCTGGAATCACAACAGTATCAAGCAATCATGCAAGCAACCATATATACAAATGTATATAATGTATTTCAACTAAAATCAGTTAAAATCATCCATGCAACCCATCCTTATAACTTACTTTGCAGATTTATCACATGCATTGCAATATTCAACAAGTTTAAACATTTAAGAATTTTGTTTACTCACCTACATGAAGAACAGAGGCCTGGTTCTTAATGCTCTGATCAGGAGCTTGCCTTTATTTTCTGAAACTTGGTTTATCCAGATTAGCTTATTTATGATGATCTGAAATTTGATCCACTTTGATGTTGAAAACTCCTTATGATTTGCAGCTGAGCTTAATTTGTATTTGCAAGTTGAATTCCATTTGCAGATTTTACTTCGGTTTGTTTTTGATTTCAATGCCAGGTTTCAAATTATTGATTTGAACTGTTGCACTGAGTTGAATTGCTGTGAAGAACATAAATTTGCAGATTTGCAGGCTTTAATTTGAGTTTGCAGATTTCAGATTTTGAAAATACTTTCTGGTTTTAGCCATTAATTTGAAGAAGAAACAAATTTCTTCATATGTTAAGTATATAAAAATTAAAGAGAGTAAAAATTTAAAATAAAGACACTTATTACAAACCCCTCTTAATTGACTAACATGTGTTATTAAGGTGATTAACATGGTTACACTTGTTATTAAATATTTTTAATTGAATTTTTATTTAATTTTAAATGTAAATATAAACTTACATTTTTAATTTACTTTATTACTAAATACTTATATGTGTAAATATAAATTTACTTTAAAGAAAGTATTATAAAACTAATAACAATACAAATAAATCTTATATGTAATTTAAAATCTAGAACTTCTATTTTTATTTTTATTTTTATTTTCTTGAATTCAAATTTAATTCAAATTACAAAGGAATGACTCGGGTTACACAATAGCTTCCTCTATATATATGTATATTCACCTGTATATAAACACACTTAGATTTTCAATAACATTTGCATATGTCCATTAACATATTTTAATTTTCCATAAGGATTATTATTTCCTGATAATTTTAAATTATCAGAATTCACTTGTTTATTCATATAAAAACAGTAAATTATCCAGTTACCAAATGTTCAAAAATCCGGGTTATCACAGCAATGCAGGCTCACCACTTGCAATATGCCACGTCAACTCCCCTTTCATCGCGTCTAGAAACCCTAACAGCCGAAACCCAATGCCGCACACATGTGAGGCCGCCATTTCCATCATCTTCGTTCAACGCTTGAAGCCCGCCGCAACCTAGACCACAACCCCCACGCCTTCTCCGACACCTCCCCCCCGGCCAACGTCACCGTGCTCAGCCACGCTCGGCCAAAAAACGCAGCCGCCGCTGGCGTTTTATAACCCTAATTGAATTAAATCGACCAATCCGACCATTGAAACGACGAATGACCACCACCGATGAGTTGCGCTCATCAATCTCCATGCAAGGGTAACCTCCAATTGACGATCAGGCGAAGATAATTATGGCACGATGAACGACCGTGATTTGTTCTTTAATTTTTGGACAAACAGTGGTTCAATTTGGAAAATGAATTATAGATCTGAGATGCGCTTATTGAGAGCTTCATATTGATATAAAATTTGATGTTGTTTGAGGAGTTTGAATTTTTGAAGTAGAATATTGAATTGAAATTGGATTGTGAAATTTAGGGTTTGTCTTCCATTGGAAAAGAGGAGCAACAGAAATTTTTATACGTACAGAAATGAGAAATAGAATGGCTGCTAGGGTTTATAACCAGATATATATAGGTAGAGCTTAAAATAGAGGAATGGATACGATTGGTTTGGACTGTTGAACGATAAATGGCCCAAAAAGCTCATTCTGACTCCGAAACTAAATTGGATCAACCCATATATCAAAATAGATGTTTTAAATATTTTAAAATCAATGGAACTGGTTTCAAGTCCAAATTCCATCATATGAAGAAGTTATGCAAAAATCAAGTTATTACAAATTGATTTCAATTAATTTCAATTTAATTGATTTCTAGGCGTTTTGAGCCCGTACGATCAAACGACAAGTCCGATCGCTACGAAACTTGAAATCCTACAGTAATTCACCGTTACGAATCCGATGAAACTAGTTTCGTTGAAATCTGAGTCAATCGCCAAAATGGCTATTTTTAAATTAATTAAATAAATTAATAATTAATTAATTAAATCAAACTTTCAATTTCAACTCTGTAATTGACAATGTTTATCGTTTTTAAATTTCTTAATCATTTACACTGATTTAAAAAAATTTAGATGTCAATTTAGAGTTGATTAATTTATCAATTTCAGTGTTAACCTCAATTTCACTATTTCAGAAATTATAAATTTAATTTTAAATAATTCCATTTAATTTACTTCCCATTCTATTATTCAATCCATTGTCGTCAAAATGGATGAAATTAACATTGGATTCATGATCTATTACATTACTATTCCCAAATTTCATCTTAATTTCAATTGACGTAATATTTTATTTAGATTTATTGCAATTGATTCCAATTTAATTTAATGGATTAAAAATATCTGTAACTTATAATAATAATTGCCACTAACTCTTAATCATACTTTTATAAGTTATCATTTCCAAACAATATTAAAATTATTTACATAACATTGATTTAATTTAATTACTATTTATTATTATTAATTCATTAATTAATTCAATATCTACGTTCAGATTCTTATATTAAATTTATTATCAAGTATACATTTACCTTATTTCAACTAATTGGAATTCCGTTCAAGTTGTAAATAATTAACTATAAATAACATTGTTGCGTTTCACTTTAGCCATTATTTCATTAAATAAATTACAAAAATTTTATATCTTCCAATATTTATTCACAATTTCTTATTTAAATTAACATCTTAATTATCGAAAATTACGGGTCATTATAGTAGCCATCTAAAGAAGAGGAGTTTTTCGATCTAGAGTATGGAGTAGGTTCCCTCCTTATCTCGCCAAGTTGATCCTTCATATGATTTATCAACTCAATATTAGCCTGGACATGTCGGTGTAGTCGTCGGCGGCTATCCACCAGTTCTCTTATCAAAGTTTGGAAATAAGCGTCGGTGATGGATTCATTTATGGGCATTGGCAGCAACTGGCTGTGGACTGGATAAATTCATTGACTGCTAACTTCTTTATTCCTTTCAGCAATACGAGAAGTAGAACCGGTATGTCTGAGGAATGGGGGAGGACATCTGCATTTGATGGCATTTATCACTCTTGGTGGAGTCCATGCGCCATTCTCACTTCATGAGGTAGTGTCGGGAGTTGTATTTCCGTAGTATACTGACATAATAACCATATTGAATTTTCGCTGGAAATTTTGTACATAAGATGGTTTCAATGAATAGGTCTCCACTGGGGAAGATTCTCCAATTGCCATTATGACAAGGTCCATTTTATGGCTACGGGGTCTTGTAATACCGATGAATTATGCAAGCATGATTGTCCAACGTTTGAGTGGTTGGTAACGCCGATTGGACGACGAGTTGGTTAAAATGGGCTAATAGATTGGTGATTGTCCCAAACTTTCATCCACATAAGAGACCTATATAGCGTATTAAGGAAGACCTCTTGAGGTTGTATGCCATGCTTTTAGTCATATGGACGTGGAATGATTAAGATGCGGGCATTTGAAGATGTTTCAGTGCTGACCAGCTATGTTTTAAGTCGGCAGAGTAGATAGTGTAGGGCAGTCGTCATATTGGTCATCGTACCATAGTTGTCAATTCAGGAGTTTAAAAGTTGGTCAATTTGGGGAAGTTGCAGTCCACCTTACAAGCATGATATATTAATCAACTCTAGTTCTTGGCATCTTAGCTAGGTTCACCAGCCTCTAGGAGCATGGTTGAGTAGTATTTCTTTACCCATTCCTTGACTGCAACTCAACAATTGCTACTGTAATCCCCTACGTCTCATCTAGTCATGGAACGATCAAGATGTTCCTTTATTAAGTTGAGTTTTGAATTCACTATGCGGGTCCAGTCATGAAACGATCAGGATGTTCCTTTATTAACTTTAGCAATGTTTGAACGATACGATTGTGGTGAAATTAAACGATCCGAAAAGTGGGTAATAGGATCGATACAAAAGGCGTGTAGCTGGATCGATACGAAATGGTATCTGAGGATTGGTACGAAATGCTCACAGCTGGATCGATACGAAAGTTGATCGATACGAATGTTGATCGATACGGAACTAATCGATATGAAAAGTGATCGATATGAATGTTGTCAATGCGAAAGCTGATCGATACGAAAACTGATCGATACGAATAGTGATCGATATGAAAGTCGATCGATGCGAATGTTGATTGATACGAATGTTGTCATATTTTCTAGATATGAAAACATGGATACAAAAAATCACCATATTTTCTAGATACGAAAACATGGATACAAAAGCACCATATTTTATGGATATGAAAACATGGATATGATGTAATGATCCTGATTTTGAGTCGAATTTAAACTGGTAATTTAAATTTATTTTTGAATTAAATTATGAATTTTTGGTGAATTTATTTGAATTTTCCAAATTTAATAAGATGTATGTTTATATATTTATATAAATGGATTTTTTAAGATAATTTGAATTTGATTTGAATATAGAAAGATGAATATATGATATATATGAAAGTTATATTTTGAAATTAATAAAATAATTTTTGAATTGCTATTAAAAGGGTATATTTTAAGAAACTAATATGGTTATCAGTATATAATTTGATTTTGAATCATTTTATTTAAAGGTTATATCAATATAAATTTTTTGTATGTATATATATTCACACATACCACATATTTAAAAGTACAGTTTAAATTAGTATTGGTTATAAAGATTTGAACATTTTTTTTAAAATATAGTTTGTAAATATAGAAAAAATTGTGTGAATATAAATATATAAAAAAATGATTCTTAATAAATGCAAAAGTATAAGCTTGTAAATATAACAACAGGAAGGTTTAAAAACAAACATTAACAAAATAATTTACATTAGGGACTTAAACATAAATTTAATAATTTTTTACAAGTGTTCATATTTACAAAAAAATGTAAGATAAATATAACCTGGCATTACAAGTAGCAAAAATATGTTTCTTTCAACATGAAATGTTAATAAAAAAACAAAAATAAAAGAAACCAATCTAAAGCAAAAGAAAATCTGTTTATTTCAATTCTCTTACTCTCCACCTAAAACTAGGTTTTCATTTCTTCTCAACACTAAAACCTGAGTATAAAAATCAAAAGAAACCAAATACAAAGCAAAGATAAAAGCAAAGACTGCAACTTCAAGTTTAATCAAAGTAAAGAATAGATCGAAATCAGGTAAACCAAGTTTCGGTTTTCAAATTCAAGTAGCAGTACAAAATCAAATAAGTTCAAACTTAAATTGCAATGCAAAT
The DNA here is from genome assembly GCA_030765085.1 of Allium cepa. Classification (NCBI taxonomy): domain Eukaryota; kingdom Viridiplantae; phylum Streptophyta; class Magnoliopsida; order Asparagales; family Amaryllidaceae; genus Allium; species Allium cepa. The sequence continues at coordinate 245,401,417 of CM060944.1, forward strand.
CAAATAGCATATCAACATCAGGTTTCAAGCCCCAAGATAAATCTGGTTCCAGATTTCGTTTTCAGGCTATTCTCTGTTCAAAATTCCTTCCAGTAAACAGCCAAGCTAAATCAAAACAGACCAGAAATGATCAAAGTAAAACAAATCAAACCCACTTCTCTGGTTTCTCTGCTCTATTCACATGACCAGGTGAGGAAATCCCTAAACTAAATCCCTGTTTTATCTGTTGTTGCTTGTGAATAAACTTTTACCTTGAATTTGTTAAAATCTGGATGTATGTTAAAGTTTGTGTGGGAAGTATAAAATACTACAGGTTGTATATATGCATTGATGTTATGCATATCTGGTTCTGTTCTTAGCAACATGATTTTAATCAGAAGAGAAAAAAATCCAATATCTCTTCATACAATTAATGTTATGTCATGATCTTTAAAGAAAGTTTGTTGTGTTAATTTAATACTATTTTTAAAAATAATTATAAGTACAATTAAATAGGATAATTTACTGAAAAAGGGAAATTTACAGAGGAATTTCTTAAAAATAAATCAATATTCTTAAATGCATATTTTGAATTGATGATTGGAATCACATTAGGATATGATGAATTTTAACAATCGAATTGGGATTTTTAATTTGGTAGATTGTTAGGAATTATGAGTTGAACAGAAAATATATTTTTGTCAATATCTGATGGTCGACGAAGATTCATGGGTCGAAGCTGATGCTGAAGGTAGTGGAGGGGATGACGAGGCTGGGAAAAATGGTCGTGGTATTTCTCGATCATTAGAGTGATCGTGCGACAATAATTAGGGCTTTGAACATAGCTTTTTTCATCAAGAAATACGTGACGATTTCGTCAATGAGAATGGATCGGAATTATTCGCATCAGTGGGAATTGAAGCTAGAAACTACGACGGAGGTTCAGGCGGAGTTGCGAGGTTTCGGGCAACGTTATGCAATGGTGCGAGGTGTATTTAGGCATTGGGTTTTGGGTTCCAGAAATGCTTGAATAACCTAATTTCGATTTCATGGTGGTACTGGGTTTTTGGGTTGTGGAGTTCGTCGATGAGGTCAAGGATGATTTATGGGTGATCGCAACGTTGGTTGGAAGTGATTCTGTTAACCGTGCATGTGCACGAATGTGGGTTTGTGTCAATAGCAGTAGTTTGGAAGGGAAGGCTATGAACTCGAAGTCGTGCATGAGTATTTTTGAAATTTGCTCGGGGGTTTTTGTTTTTGGGCTCGGGTAGTTTTGACGAAAACAGGTTTTAAAGATAAAGAGGGAAAGAAGAAGAAGAACAGGTAGAACTCGAAGTTGAGCTCTAGGACAACATGTTTTGGCTCGGGTTGCTTGTTTTTGTTCACAAGTTTAAGCAAGTTTCGAAGATTTAAACTTTAAAGTTAAATTTGTTTTAAAATTGTTTCAAAGATAATTAATGGCTTGTGATGATAATTCTTAAGCTTATTTAAAACTTAATTAGTAGTGTGATTAAGTAATTAATCTAGATAAAAAATTTATCTTTAATTAAATGAATTTTTGAATAGTTTAAGAATCATTAATTAATTTTAAAATAATTTGTAAATGTAATTAATTTTAAAGGTTGATTTATTATTAATCAAAGGTTTGATTTATTAATAATTAGGATTTAATTAAGTATTGATTAAAGGATGATTTATGATTAATTAATGAGATTTATTAAAGGATGATTACTTAATATAAGTAAATTGAGTGATAATTTATTAATGAAATTAATTTAAGGGTTCATTAATTTATCCATAATTTAAAGATTTATTAAGTGATTAAAGGTTAATTACTTAATAATTAAAGGTTGATTAATTGATGATTAAAGGTTAATTAACTTGTAATTACTTAATGTAATTAAGGGACAGTTAATTATATAATTAACTTAAGATTAATTAATTAATGAAGGTGATTAAGGAATGATTTTTAATTAAGGATTAATTAATTAATTATTGTAACTAATTAAGGATAATTAATCAAAGGATTAATTATTAATTAAAGGTTAATTAATGATTAAATAATAATTAATAATAAAGGTTTGTAATTAATTTGTTTTAATTAACCAGGATTAATAGTTTATTCAGAAGTAATTAATCTGATTTAAATTAATCAGATATTTAAATGATCTTACTTATGAATGTTTGAATTGTATTGAATGTTGGATTGTTTGATACCCTTGTGTATTAATCTGTGACATATGTGACATGTTTCTGTATGAATGAGAAAAACTCCTTGGCCCGTAAAACGGCATTTGAATTTCGATGCGACAAAGAGTCGGATTCCAGTTGGTTATCTAAAACCCACATCGAATCGTAATGGTGAATCTTTGTGATTGATAAATTGACTTTATCTGTGAATCTGTGAATGAAGATAAGAGTTATAGATTATACCTCTTATCGATATTGATATGATTGAATCTGTGATAATTAATGTTGTTGCACTATTGTGTTAAACCCCTGGACTACACCATACACACACAAATCTGAACTGCACGAGGAAATTGGTTAAGTCACAGATTTTTGAAATGGTTTTAAAGTTGAATTTTGAATCCAAGCAGTTTTGGAAATTGGAATTGGGTTAAATGTGAAAAGCTTTTGAAAGGAGTTATAAAAGTTATTTTGAATAACTTGATTAAGTTCTGAAAAATTAAAATAGTTTGATTTGAATTTAAATTCAAAAACTGAAATTTGAATTCAAATTTGGAAATTATGGTTTAAAAGTTTATACGAGTATAAATATGTTTATATGAGTTTTAAACCATTTTAAAAGTATGGTTTTGAGAATTTGAATTTAACCCGAGTTTTATATTTGAAAGGCTTTAACTCGTGCAAATATAGTCGAGTTTTTGGGAAACGAAAACGAGTGGTTTCAAATAATAATAGTTTTTATATAAGGAAAGAATTTCCAAATTATGTTGAAAAGATTTAAAGTTTAAGATAGAATGGCTTTGAAAGCTTAATTGAATCTTTGTGAGAGATAGTTGAACCCTGTTTTGAAATTGAAGAGGATTTTAAATGGTGTATCTTTTATACATAAAAGATTTGAAATGGTAATTGTTTTGAAAGTTATGAATGGATCGTTGGAAATGGTTTTGAAAGATATGAATTGAATCTTTGATTTAAAGATTGGATGAGTTAATCCAATTTGAAAGGAAAATTGATTTGAAAAGGGCTATGAATAAATCTTTGTTAAAGATTGGTGAGGTTTGTTTTCAAATTGAAAAGGGATATGAAAAGCGTATCTTTTGTATAAAAGATTTGAATTGGAAAAATATTGAAGAATCTTTGTGAAAGATTGGTAAACTTTGTGAAGTGAATCTTTTTGTTCAAAAAGATTTGTAAATGATAATTTGTTTAAACCATTTGAAGAAAAGTTTTGGGTTTTAAATTGTGACTTGACTGAAATCCCATATCCATATGTTTTTAAATATTGCGCTCATTATTCGGTTTATCCAGGAGAGGACCTTGTGTCATATAACCCATTCTGAATAATGATACGACATATATGGATAGAATTTGAAGACCGGTTGTGAAGACCGGATATTTTCGAAAAAGAAAGGCTTTCTTGTCGAATGTCTCTGCATCGGATGATCCCCGGTATAGAGATTTGAGCACCCTTTGTGATGGGGAGTCCGGACGTGTTAGGAATTATCCGGATGTGCAAGGGCTTCTTTGTGAAGTGCCTTCGGTTCTGTTCGAACCCGGAACAGACTTGTATGGATGTGTGTCTGACGTTACACTTTGAGATGTAAAGCTAGTTCCTATCAAATATATTTCTGTTTGGTGGCGAAGATTTATTCTCTTAGCTTAACTCCCTTCTCTAAGACGTACGAGCTCAAAGGTTATGTAGTTGATGGTTACTAGTGATACATTCCCAATTTGGTAATGTGGCATAGAAGTGTTGCTGATCATTTGTTGATCGAAGCAAGGCTTTGTTAAAAAACATAGCTTTGTGGACGAGACTTCGTCGAGACTCACAACCTGGAAATGGTCGAAACAAGAATGTTGCAGCAAGGTTTTTAGGGGTCGCGCCCCTAGGGTATATCCACTTCCTTCTGGACAAAAGGTGTTATCATGGTATGGAGCCCATATATTTAACCTATGTTGTTGCTGCAAACTTATTGCTGTATGGTTGTTGGTTGAGCAGCGCCTCAGATAAAGGTCGGTAACGACCGGGGATGGCATACTTGTGTGGTAACTACCTATGTTATAGCTTGGTTAAAGTGTGAGGTAGCGTCGGCCTTGTGTTAGCAGAGATCCGGTTAGGTTCTCGGGGGCGTCCTTCTAGAGGCGTATCCATTTCGGTGTAGGAAGTTCCTTTGCCTGACCATTTTTTGGAAATCCAAAGAAACAATACGCGCCCTTTACAATTTCAATTGTATAACTTGCCATTTAACGTGGTAGCTATAGTAGGCATACGACAAAATGTGGTATGCTGGCTAAGATTTATATTATACTTTCAAAATGTTTTCTGCACTATGCACTAATGATAAAATCAAATGGTTTTCGCGTATCAAGCATTTTTGACTGTCATAAGGAGAAATCTCCTCCAAGTGCGCGCTTGCATTGTGTGTGTGGCGGGAGGCCTTATGGCAGTTTCATTTTCAAAAGGCATTGCGAATTTCATTTTAACTTCTTTGTTCAAACCAAATGTTTTTGTTTACTCATACCAGTTACATGACTGACGTGGAGTTTATTGTTCCCTTCCTAAACGCTAGCTGCCCACAATTTTCCACACGGGCAGCCTAGAAACAGGTTATCCGTGTTTTGGGAGCTAGCTTGGATTCGGAAGTCTTTTGGAAGCTGTCAGATTTTGAAAAGCTTTTGGATTTGGAAATCTTTCAAAGTGCTTGGAGTTTTTTGAGTTTTTGAAGACCTTATCGAAGTTGATGTATGTTGGAAGCTTTTCTTTGAAGTCTCTATTGTTTTGCTTTGGAGTGGTCATTTTGTTGTAGTATCTTTTGTGTATCACTGTGATATTAGTGATTGATGTTGTAGTGGATATTATATCAAAGTGTATCTGTGTTAATATCAATGATATTCCTTTTTGTTTCCGCTGTTTATTTACATCTAATGTTGTTATAAGCTTCGGCGATGCGGATTTCGATGTCGTTGTCGGGCATCGAGTTTGGGTTGTCACATATGAGAAGCACCATAATTTCGGTATACGAAAACATGGATATGAAAATCACCATATTTTCATGGATATGAAAACATGGATATGAAAATCACCATATTTTCTAGATACGAAAACATGGATATGAAAATAACCATATTTTCATGGATACAAAAACATGGATAAGAAAATCATCATATTTTCTAGATAAGAAAACATGGATACGAAAATCACCATATTTTCATGGATACAAAAACATGGATACGAAAATCACCATATTTCTGGATACGAAAACATCATATTTTCTGGATACGAAAACATGGATATGAGAATCTTGCTGAATATAGTTCCTCTTAGATCTGGAGCAATCTAAATAAAATAGAAGGAACCACTAAATGATAGATCTGGATCTTCTCCTTATATTTTTGCAATCCAACGATGATTGTAGATCCATAGAGCAGGAGAAAAGTAAGGTTTTCTCAATGAAAGCATCAAAGTGTTTGCATAAAAATTGGGCACAACACTCTTCGGATGTGTTTGAAGAGATAAAATGAAGAGAATAAATGTAAAATGAAGCAGATCTAACAAACACACCAATAAACATATAAGAAAATGCACAGAAACACACGGATTAAGAGTGGTTCGGCGAATTGTCTGCGTCCACTATGAAATGATTGATGTTTATTGAACTTTACTCGCTAATTACAAAAGACTACAATAGTACAACTCAAGTTTGATAATGATTTCGGTAAGGTATCAGCGTAGAGAGGACCAAAGTCCCTTTTCTAGATTCATATGGATGATGTTTATAAGCGTAGGCTGAAAATATTGAGCCCAAATCTCGAGGGACTTATTCCCTCATGTGGGTGGGCCCATGGGATCGAGTGCAGGTGGTTTCGACTCGATCTAGGAGTGATACGAATGGAATTCGTATCAATCAAGAATTGATCCTTTTTGGCTAAAATTTATCTAGTACATTCTTGACGTTGTAGGCAAGCTCCTGTGAAAATTTGGTGGTATTTGGACTTGTAGATCTCGAGTTATGTTCGATGCAAGTTTGGAATTACATGACATTGTCGTCTTCGTATCAATACTATTTCGCATCGGTCCTACGTGGCTCTGTTCGTATCGATGCTCGCATGCTACTTCGTATCGATGGTTGGAGGCCGCCTTCGTATCGATACTTCATGTTGCCTTCTTCGTATCGATCGGTGGTTGTCGCTGTTTGTATCGATGGTGGGAGATCAATAAGAGATGGATGGAGGGAGACCGATATGAAATGGGCATTGGTTGATAGATACGAAGTGTTGTTAACATGATGGATACGAAGTAGCTTCATTTTTATGGATACGTGGGATGTTAGTTGGCGATGGATAAGAACTAAATCTCTCTTGGGGAATGAATACGAAATTGGATGGATACAAGTAGAGTTGGATTTCTCAACCGCGATCGATCATTATCTTGAGCATACGAACTCTGATTGACTTGAAATTTGGAATGTTGGCTTTCATAGCTTTGTTGGCCCTGTCATATCAATTCTAGCTCGATCCAGACTCGGAAAAAATTTACCGGTATCCATTGTAGACCTATGTATTAATGATCTCCAAGACGAACTATTCTTGGTTTCTAGTCAAGTTCTTGGTGTCACGGCCTTGCCAAAAGGCGGGATAACAGCAAGTATCTCGTAATACCACTCGGCACATAAACATGTATGGATTTTTACCTTACGATAACCAAAACATTTGTATACAAAACCAAGTGATATTATAATAATGTGTAGAGTACAAATACATATCCAAAATAGCTGAAATTGTTACCATATTGCAGTCTAGCACACTAGGCTCTAAAATTAAAACCGTAAAGGCACGTCGTGGAGATGGATTCCATACTACAACAAGGTAAGGGATTATCTTCCGATGGTACACCCCTAGAAAATGCGCTGGAGTCTGAAAAGAACTTCTTGTACCCCTGCTACACAGAGCCAACCGCCCCTTTAACATGGAAACCTAGATTACCTCATCCCTTTTTAACACCGAGGCCTTATTTTGCATGCAAGACAACTCGAATATGTACAATCTAGAATGGGATGTCGGGTCCTAATGGTAGCGGACTACATAGCTCTGCTGCATACCCTGTTTTCACCATTTCCTGATTTGTGAGGCTCGTGAGTTCACTTCTTTACCTTCTTCCTCCTAACAGACCATCTTGGAAGGCTAAAACTGCCCTCCAAGAAGAGATACAATGCCAGCATTCATTCATGCAAGTTATTCCAGGATCGAACAAACATTCCACATTAATATCTTTCATTTTGGAATCACCCTCAGGAAGAATAGTATAATTCCACCGCATCCTTCAATATGATTTATCGTTCGTTATTAGTTTGGAGTTGTTTGGATAAATCCAGGGAGCGGTGGCTCCAAACTAAGCGATAATTTCCGACTAAATCAATTTCAGTTCTTTTGGAAGTATGAACTAAGAAATCAAGTCCTTGCCAGGGAGTTCGAATATACCCGACATACCTCCTGAGTCAAAATAGGTCCAGATTTAATAGTCAGTTAATCAACTATCAAACAAACAAACAATAACCAATTCCATTTGAGATTAATTTACTCATAGCAGCCACCATGCCTCAAAACAAATCTATATTTGATAAATCTCTTTTAAAAGTGTCTGTCTAAAACATTTATTTACTTCTTTTTCTAAAATAAGTATAACAAAACCTTTACGAACAACTTCTTACTTTCAAATCAGGTTAAAATGGGTTAACAAATGTTGTTTAGATTGGAGATAAGGACAACCTTAAACACTATTCCCTTGGTATTTAGTGTGGAATGGATGTTTTATACCAATATTTTTAAAAGGTTGATTTATAGAGAACCAGATCTCAAATTCTTTTTAAATGGTTTTCAATAAATCCTTTCTAATCAAATCTATTCCATTCATAAAATCTATTTTACTTGAAATCCAAATCCATTTCAAAATATTTTCCAAACTTCCAAATTTATCTATAAAATCCTTTTATAAATATTCAAAACCCTTCTAACTCCTTTATAACTAACCAACCCTTTATAAACTTCTTTTACAAACATCCAAAATCTTCATTTATGAATATTCAAACCTTTCTAAAACTTCTTAATGAAGCCCCAAAATCTTTCAAAAAATTCCTCTATAAGCCATTCGTATTTACCCAACTTCTTAATGAAATCCTATCCACAAAGTTCCTTTGGATAAACCCATCCATTATTAAATATCTTAACTAAAACTATTGCAAATCATCCATGAAATGTCTTATCCAAAATGGAATAACTTTGAAATCACTATCGCAAAGGAAAATGAAACATTTAACTTCACAAAATTCCTCGAAGGCTTAGAAACCATAAGGGATCTTTTAATTTGGTTCTGCTTAATAATTTGACATGGATATTTGCATAAGCAAGTAGTAAGTAAAGAGGATCTTTCAATCACAATCAATCAATCTATATACGGGTAAATGCCTCAGTATTTATAATAGCAGAATAATGTTTTTTTCTACCAATAAGGTCATTTGGTTTCCTAGTCATAAAGGGTTACTTAAAGCATAGACAAGAGATCCTTCATTTTAAACAATTCACGTAGATAAGAAAAACTAGTTTAAAATCAATAACTGATAGACTTTCAAAGAACTTTTAAAGTGAATAACCTTCAATTAAAACAAAAGTTTAAAATTAATTAAACCTTAAGAATCTTAACTAATCCAAAAATTAAAATCATAATTAAACCTTAATTTAGCCTATTTTTACTCTTAATTTATTTAACTAAAATTCTAATCTCAATTAAACTTGGTTAAGTCTTAATTAATCGATAATTAGACATTAGTAAATCAAAAACTAATTAATAATTAAATTTTAATTAAGTAGCCCTAATTACGTAATAATTAAATGAAAAATTAACCTTCAATTAAATAACTAACTCCAATTTAATAATTAATTAAAATAATTAAGATTTATTAAGTAAAAATATAATACCTTTTATCTTAATTAACCCTTACTCAAAACTTCCTTAATTAAAAATATTTAACTTCATCAATAAATTTTTAAACTCTAATTACTTAATAAATTAATAATTATCCATAATTGATAAACTAAATAAATAAATTATTAATATAAATAAACTTAAATTGACTTGCTTACTTTTGTTTGAAATGAGTTTCTAAAAAAACTAAAAGAAAACACTTTAAACTAGAAATCGTGAAATCTTCCGAACTGCATCCATAGCAACTATCGCTATGAGCGCAGTTCGCTAGAATTGGTTTCTAGGTAGAAACCTCAATTTAACTCTAGCTGCAACACATTCGAAAACACAATGGAAGAGTTTTGAAAACTTACACAAAAGGTGAAAACTTGAAAAATATTTTCTAAATCCAAAACTAGAAAAACAATGTTTTGTTCTCAAATCGGATCTCAAGCCCTTTGTGACATTTAAAATTGCTAAGTTCAAAACAATTTCATTACATACACTACTTTTTGGTTTCATAAACACACTACCATCATATCATAACCAACCATTAACATATGCATACCCAAACATATCGTTTGACATCTAAATCACAAATCCAAGCTCAATCGAAAATATGTTACCATATGCCATCAAAACAAGATGATATTTCAACACAACAAGCACTATGTTTGTACAATATATAGTTCAATATAATCAACTTAATATCTTGTCCAAAAAATGAGAGTTTTACTCACCGAAGCTTGCTAATTCAAACCAAACTTTTGTTAAAACTTTGAAACAACCTAGTATCTTGCAAAATCGAAGACTTTGGATGCCTACACATCCAAAATGGGTTTGGCCTTAGATAATTTAGGCTCGGCCATGTGATATTGGGGCTCGACCATGTAGGGTTAGGTGCATGATGGTGCTTTTAATTGAATATGAAGTGAATAAATGGATGAAGAAGGGTTTTAAACAAGTTATGGAAGGAATTTTAAGTGGAAAATGTGAGATTTTTATAACATAGAAAATATGTAGGAAGCCATGAAAACTTTCTCAAGCTTTAGGAAATTTGAAATGAAGAAGAGAAGTTGTAAAGTGAAAATAATGAAATGGAAGGGGTATTTTTAGGCTTAGGAAAATATTTAAAAATATATAAGCGCTTGAATTAAATTTGTATGCATATGCATGCACTCCCTCTCCATCCTATGATTTCCGTCCATCATGTACCCTCTTTTACATTGCACCTATTCAAGCCATGATCCTATGGTTGAAAGAGATATTTTTATATATTAAAATATATACCTTTTAATAATAAAAATCTCACTTATTTATATATATACACATATGCTTAAGTGAAAATATATGTACATGTATAAGTTTTCATGAAAAAATGGTTTGCAGTGTATATGTATGTGTTTACAATAGTGTTTTAACATTTTCGATAAAATTTAACCAATGAAAAATCGAAATTTCGGAAAATGGGTTTCGGTCACATTTTCTATTTTTCTACGAATTGTATAAATTAGTAAAAAATTGAAAATGATTTTATCATCATTATTTATTATTTAAAATAAGTTTATTTGTTAATATAAATTCATTTATTTATTATTTAAAATATAATTAAATATTCACTAAAATAGTGATTAAATTCTGGGTCATTATACTATTCTCCACTTAAAAGAATTTCGTCTCGAAATTTGTTACAATCCTAAACCAGAAGTATTGTTTAATAAAACCAAGTTTATTTAAATCTTCTTATTTATATAATTCAAATTTAGCTTCATTTATTAATATATCCTCTAACCGAAATATCTTATGACGAGTCAACAATACCTACTGAGTTGACACAACATAAAGTCATGAATCTTAGTAGCTCTAGTCCTTGTCTATTTACAAGGGTAGGAGAGATAGAACTATGATACGAACTAATATCCATCAAGAACAATAGAAGAGATGATGCATAGATATTGAATATCATTCAAAAAAAACAATGTAACGACATCTTTTACCACCTTGATTTGAGAATATTTAATAAATTTTAAAGATTAAAATAAAGGTTTTATAATTAAGATATAACTATTTTAAATAATAACAAATGATGGTAAAATAGATTTGTAACGACCTTGGCTTTTTCCACTTTGAATAGGCTATTTAAATATATTTTATATAATCAATAAATGGATTTTTATTGGCAATGAACCTGTTTTAATTATTTAACAATGTTGATAACATAGTTTCCAAAATTTATTACAATTAGGTAGTTCAAATAAAAATAGAAAATGTGACTGAAGAACGTTTTTATAAATTTGGACATTCCGACATCTGAAAGTTGTCGAGAACGTTGTGCATACTTGGTGCAGCGTGCACACATTTATACATATTAGGATTAGTATTAATAAATCATACTTATGTATATCAACTAATATATATATATAAGCATGGATGTGACAAATTATGTTATAAAAAGCATAAAAACACACACATAAATGCACTTATATGTATACAAATCACCATTATATCTTTAGTACACATATGGAAGCTCTAGCATGATTTAAGTCATGAAAATGGGAGGGGAGAACATGTACAAGTAATGGGAGGGCGGTATAAAGTGCATGCATGTGTATATATTTAATTATAAGCACTTTATGTTTCAAAATATATTCCTAAGCCTCTATATACCACTTCAATTTCAAAATTTTCATTTTACAATCCTCTTCTCCACCTTCAAAATCCTAAATGCTTCAAAATATATATCCACGGCTTCTCTTCATAAATTTTAGAGTAAGAAAATTCGCTTCTTTTTACTCAAAATCTCCTCTTTAGTCCACTAAACCACTTTTATATATACTACAACCTCCTCTCTTCCAAGTTCCAAGCCCATCCACCCTAAAACATCAATGGCCGAGCCCAAATTGTCCAAGGCCGAGCGCATTTTGGGATTTTAGGCATCCAACGACTTCATTTTTGTTATGTAGCTTGCATTCAAGTTTGGTAGAAGTTTTCCTTGATTTAGTGAAAGTTTGGTGAGTTAAAGTCCATGTTTTTAAAACTCAAGTTACTAACTTTTAAATTTTTAAAATTTATGGGTCAAAATATTGCATATGTATGTGGTAATGTTACATATTGTGTTTGTTGGCATATATGTTGATTGCTTATGCCGACGTTTGAGTAGGAGATAAAGATTATAACTTGAATATTGGAAAAGTTAGTGTTGTAAAGTAATACTTTGTTCATGATGGTGCTATAATATCATGATCTGATATTACATTGGAATGTCATATTTGTTGTATGTGGTTTCATAACACAAAGGTAGCGATTTGCTAACCAATAACGACTTAGAAATCCGTGTTTTGTCGAAAATTTGATTTTTGTTTCGAAGTGAAAAGTTTTCAATTTTAAACTTTGATTTGGTTTTCAAAAGTTTATTTCCATGTTTCAAAGAGGATAAGAGTTCAAAATGGGAAGTTTTAAAAGTTAGAAAATGAAGTTTCAAAATTTTGAAATTACGGATCTGTATAACGATAGCCGTTATACGCACCGTTCGTGAAAAACGAACTAAATTTTCAAAATCTTAAGTATTTACACGTAAAAAATTTGTATAAAATGTTTTCTAACTTTAATTAAGTAATTAGAGAACAAATATTTAATTATTTAATTTTTATTAAATTGATTAATTAATTTATAAAGGTAATTAGCACTTAATCATTGTTAACAATGGATTTATTCTTAAATGTTAATCAATTAAGTTAATCATGATTTGTTAATTAATTAAAGTAAATTATTATTTAATTATTAATTAATTATTATTTAAATAAGATAATTATCAATTAATTATTATTTTAAAAAAGGGTTCTATTTAAATTAATCTTTGATTAAAGTTAATTATGCTTTAATAAGGTTTAGTTACCCTTAATTAGAGTTTAATTACTATTTAATAAGGATTTGATTCTCATTTACAAGGGTCTTAATTTATTTTAAAATCGCTTTGAGTTTAAGTAATCAGTTTTGTTTTAAACTGTTTTCTTCTCAAGTTTGTTATTAAATCAAGAGATTTCCATGCCGCTTACCCTTAAGTAACCCTATATGATAGGAAAAACTAAATGACACCTATTAGCAGAAAAAAACACCATTTTACTATTACAATTAACTTGGACGTTTACTTAAGCTGATTGATTGTTGCAACGACCTGCAAATTTATCAACTTGATAAATTATGTTTATTTTTAAAACAATCAAATATAAGCTTTTAAAAACACAGACTACGATATTTTAAAACAATAAATAATAATGTTAATAAGTATTTACAAAAATATTTTCTTTGGAAGGAATATCAATAAAATGGCCGAAAACCGTTTTGCTGATAAACAGCTCTATAATCGTAAAACGTAAAGAATGAAGCTGGATACATACACTTATTTTTATAATTGAACAAGAATGTGAAATAAAATTATTTATTTTATTTTTCTAAATTAACAGTATGTATGACATCCTCAACGATGCCCTTATATTTAAAAATTGATTCTTGATTTTTGAATTGAGATTTAATGATTTAATAATTATTATAATTATTCAAATCATTGTTTCTAAATGATGATAATTCATTTTGAATAGTCATAAAGTGATAATGAATCATTTATAGTGTTATAAATGTAGGATCGATTTCACCCTAGAGGAGGGGGTGAATAGGGTGATAGTGTTAATTATAAAAAATAATCGCAGAAGCTTATAAAATATTCAATTCAGATCACAGAATAGCAGCACAGATATCGCAGAATATAAATAACAGAAAAAACAGAACAACACAGAATTTACCCAGCTTCGGCAAAACCCTGCCTACGTGCTGCCCCCAAGGTTTCTACTAGAAATTAGATAGACCCTCGCTTACACACGTAAACTCGCTATACCCGCTATTGACTAATCTAACTCTACGCTCAAAACCTTGCCACAACTCAACCACCGAGTTGCGAATTCTCAAGCTACGCCACGTAGCTTGTCCCCTAGTCACACGACTAGAAATTTAAACGGTTTAAAATGAAAATACAAATTTAAAAACAATAAAAATAACCCAAATTCTAAAATAAAAACCCTTATTATAAATTTTAAAAACCCCAAACTAAAATAAGGCCGGCCCATGCTTTCTTCTCTCTTTATCTTTTTATCGGCTCGTTCCTTTTTTTTTTTGAGATGATGGCGGTTGTATTCGTCTGTGCAAATTAGAGCTTCTGCTCCTTGCGCTCTTTGTTCCAAATTAGGGTTGTAAATTAGAAGCAGCTAATAGTAGTTCGATCGTATGATTGATTTAGCTCCTCTCTATGCCGATCGACTATTTTTCTGAGTTGCTCACTGCTGCTCGATCGAGTTCGACGCTTGCGATTTCGGTATGTAATTTATCCTTTTGATTTACTGGGTTGATGCTTGAACTCGATACTAATTGCCGATGATGTGAATTTGATTTATATAGGGTTTGTAAATCCTATTCTTGCGTTCGTCTCAATAATTCTCCTCGGCCATTCGATTAATTTCTGATGTTGATGATTTTACTGACTCAATCAAATTCGTATAATTCGTGTTTACTTGGTTAACACGGTTTGACTTGTTCGATTTCTTGATTGACTAGGCTTCGGCTTGATGCTGGATAATGTTTGACTTCGACTTGGTTTTTGACTTGTTCCAACTTATCCACGGCTTCAGCTCCGATCATATTTCTGTTGATTTTATTCTCATGGTTTCACGAAAAATAAATAACCACTACACTTTGAAACTGCTCCTTGACTTGTGTTTACTGTGGCACTGTGTCACTGTGTTTATTTGTGTCCACTGATGCTTCGAGTCTGCAACTTGTAGCTGGACTTGTTGATGTACATATTAATTTGTTCACTGTGTCACTTAGGTGTATACGTTTGCACTGTGCATTGACTTGAGCTTCTGGCTTCGCTTCTTTATGGTCTGATCTCTGGTTTACTATCTGTATTCACTACAGTTTGTACATGCATTTGCCACACTGTTTGCTGCATTGCTGTTATTGCATTGATGATTTTGTGTTGGTTCCATTGTTGCATCTCTGACCTGTGCATTCCATTCTCGTGTGTTCATTTGAGTTGTCTGCACTTAGACTTGAGCTTTCATTGTCATGTTGCATTGACCTGAAACAATCCATATTATCGCTTTGATAATGCAGTTTGGTCTTGACGCAGTTGCTCTTTGTTGCACTGCATAGTGGTCTTCTGTCCATGGCACTGTTCATGTTGAGTTTGTTGCTGTGTTGATTTGAATTGTTGCATGGTTCATGTCACTGGTTGCTTCGAGTCAGTTTCATTGTGTTAGTTTCATTGTTGCTGCTCCTTCGGTGCACTATGCTTTGTGTACATGTCTTGTTGAGTTTGTAGTTTGCTGTTGGTTTTGGTTTTCATTTTTGTTGTTTGCATGCTTCATTGACATCTGATTCACTTCCACCTGTACTTGGTCATAAGTGACGGTTCAGTGGTGTTTTCTGAAACTTGCAGTAGTCTTCATTGCAGTATTTGCCATTGTTTGATATAGTTTTGAATTGTGCAGTATGGTCCATGAATGCAAGATATTGAAATTGTATATATTTGCACATTTGTTACTGTCACTGCTGCAGTCGCTATGCAGTTGCTATGCCTTGCTTTTGAGTTGTTTTGTCTTTGCCCAGTTGATGTTCTGTTCATTGCTTGTGACATCCATATTGCAACTGTTTTGGTCGAGACTTGTTGTTTGTTGGCACTGGACCTGATCTGCATACATGATTGTTGCAGTCCATTTTTGCTGTTGGTCTTCGTTGCATTCATGTCATGTTGCCTTGTGTTGAATCCAATTTCAAAACTCGGGTTTGACCTTGTGCTCGTGTCGTGACTTTTATGTTTTTGCACGTGAGTTGAACCCGGCTTTTTATTTGGGTTTGACCTGTGCTCGCATGTCCCTGTAAATCAATCAAGTGTATATCGGTGTGCACGGCCTTGTGGCATATACAGTGATACACTGTGTATGTCACAAGTTGTTCGTGTATGATGAATTCAAATTTAAATTATGACGAACAACCCAAATAACTGAGGCAAATTATATTTTCAAAAATCATGTTTCATTTTATATTGCAAAAATATTTCTTTTTCAATTTTACTGCGTCAAAATTTATTTTTGCAGATTGCTCAGATGCTGGATTCTAACTGGAATAAAGTTGAAGATAAATACGAGTGTGAGTGATATGTAGTGAGGTAAACTGTAAATATGAAATTGTGTAAATATGAAATGTGATGTAATTGTAATCAAAGTTGTATAGTTATAGTGGGAGCTTGAAATTGTACTATTAAAAGTTGTAATAAATATTTATTTGAATAAAATATTCGTTTGAATTCAAATTCTGTATTATTTAATTTATTCAACAAATATTTATTTAATCTGTGAAAATAAAATAGTATATTAACAAATACATTTAAACGAATGTATATATGTTTATTATCATCAAACAAAAATCATATAAGCGTATACTCAACAATCTCCCCCTTTTGATGATAACAAACATATATTTAAGATTTTGAATATGTTAAATGTATTTGATCATGGATATATCCTAATTGCTCCCCCTATTTAAATGCTTCCTCTCTACACAAAACTCCCCCTACATATATGCATGCAAATAAAAATATGCAAATGATCCTAGATGCAAATAGAAAATTATTTGACCTTTGCTTGATTTTATTTGACAAAATCTTAACTTTTCTCTCCCCCTTTTGTTATCAGCAAAAGAATAATAGTGTTAGAGAAAATAGAGATAAAGTAATCGATATCAATCCAACATTAAAACTCAATTGAATATAATATTAAATTTCGATAAAAAGTCAAACAAAAATCATAAATATTTTGTTATGCGTATATTCCACTTTTAGAATGATGGGAATTATGTCATCATGTAAAACCATACAGTTGTGTCTATTTGTGGTATATTTATATCAGGAATTTGAATATCTACTAACCATGCATAACCGTTAGGACTTTTAAATGAGATTAGTAGTATTCCAATTTTATTTTAAAAAATGAATTCAAGTATCTTCTAACCACGCATAACCGTGAGGACTTTTAAATGGGATTAGAATCAACTTGATTATTTTAAAAATCAACTTTTGATATGCGTTCCATACATGCATAACCCTGAGGACTTTTAAATGAGCATGGAAGCATATAACAAATTCCAAGTAATTCTGTAACATCCCGCCTTTCGCATACTTTAAACCGACACACATGCCGATTCAAACCATACGGAAGGGCGGATTTGTTATGGTGTAAATAAGAAAAACAGAGAGGAAATAAAACAAAATAGAATCTCACAGCGGAAGGATAAAATATAATAACAAATATACAGTTCATAAACAGTTTACAAAAGCTTGATTCTTCTTTTACAATAAATATCAGAGTTACACATACCAATACAAGCAATGCAGCGGAATAGAAAGAGTGTGGTGTAATACTATATATAAAATAATACTGATTCTTCGTCTTCGTCCTCCAAAGCTAAAATCTGCTATCCTGAAACGCTCGGACTGACCCGAGCGAATTTGAAAAGACAAAAACACTCGAGTCAGACTAGAATATCTTATGAGTTAAATAAACAGAAATAAATATGAGTACAGTAACTCAAGAGATGTTCGGGATTTACATCTCCTAAGGATCCGTTAAACTATTTACTATGTAGTATATTGCGCTATTATAATAGTGTCTAATTGTAAAATAAACTTACTTTTAAATAGCGTTAAGGCTTTACATTTTCCACCTTAACACGTAAAATGCCAATAGTCTATACAGTACCGTAATACCTCCTGATCGGGAAGCTACCAGAGGATACTCCATAGGTACGACACAAATAGAAACTCGTAGTAAAGGCTCGGTATGGTAGGTGACACGGCACAACTAGGCAATGCCAGGGTAGATATACCAATTGCTATCCAGGCTGGTGGAAACGCGTAGCCGCAGTTACCGCCCACCTCGGACTAACTCCCCAAAATCAAAATATAGAAGTGGCCACTGAATCAAATCCAAGTCAAAGTATAATATCGAAGAGGAGCGTCCGATCAGAGGAATGACCTCATTGGCCTGAGAATCGCTCCTGTTTTAGCCACCTTATGCCAACTCACGGGAGTTGGGTCCACGTATTTACCTTACAGGAAACGTCGCCACCACCTACTTCATTCTGGAATCTCCACCCCGTACACGGTTAGTCAAAGTGGTTTTCGGTATCGACAGAGAGTATGTCCATATCCGATCCCGGTCTCTTTGCCAACCCATCGTTATTATAACACCGCGGTTATTATTTAAAAATAGTTTATACTTTAAAACCAGAATATAATCCATTTCAAACCATAATATTACGATATCATTTCTTCTTTAAAAACACAAACCATTTATTTTCATATTATTTTATAAAAGCCCAAATCAATGATATCGTTTCCCAAATAAAATTTCCTTTCCAAAAATTATGTCACTTTTTATTATTTAATATCCCATGTAACCAATATTTTGTTTGTAACTTTCAACATAATTCTTCGAAAATCCATAGTATTTTAAAACCATTATTTTCAAAACTAAATGGTTTGGATATTCAACGGTATGAGAATTAAAAAGGTTTAACTTTACTGTTGTTTTATAAAGAATAAATTACATGGCTTTCCAAATATTTCTTGTTTTAAAGTTAAACCAAAATCCAAAATATTACTTCAAGTTCCAAAACCATTTCAATTTTATATATATCTATATCCATTTTTGAGCATTAATATTTCAACTAAAGTTGGATTTTTTTATCCTTTCGAAATCAATATTCTATTAATTAATCTTGACCATTCACATAAAATCCATAATTAATAAGACTTCAATTTCTAGTAAAATATATATATATATATATTTCCAAATTCGATTTTTACTAGAATATTCATTTCAAAATATTTTGG
This sequence comes from Allium cepa, assembly GCA_030765085.1. NCBI lineage: Eukaryota > Viridiplantae > Streptophyta > Magnoliopsida > Asparagales > Amaryllidaceae > Allium > Allium cepa. The sequence goes on from CM060944.1 coordinate 245,420,487, forward strand.
GAAAAATCCAATTATAAATATCATATCTTTAAAATTTCCAACTTAATATTTAAATATAGGATATAAATCATCAAACTCCATTTTCTTAATTTTCTTCCATTTTTAATAAAGAAATTTATTCACCCTTTTTATTTCAAAATTTCAACTTCATATGCATATAAATATGGAAGAAAACATTTATTCAGTATAAAAATTTAAGATTTTATAAACCGTATTCCATCCAAACCATAGAAATCACATTAAAAATAGTTATATATATACCGCGGTGCCTGTATATAATTTTCTATCCTATGGTCAAGTGATACGGATATTTATCATTTCAATCCGCAATTTTAAAAAAATAAAACTTTGCGGTTTTATCATTTCAAACCACAATCCCGAATGAAATGTAAAATGTATGCTAACTTGCAGTTTAATGATATCAAATAAAACATCCATTCAATAACACATCCATCATCCAATCACAAACATCAAGCAATATCAATCAACAACAATATATGTTTGGTAATATACAACAGGTAATAATTGGCAGTTTTATTTCAAATTATATTTATCAACTATTAATCTAACAATTTATATTCAGTGATAATTGACATAACTGTTAACTAGCAGTTTATATGCAAACAATAATTTCTAACAGCCAATTAACACGCAATAAAACAATTAAATTAACAGTCAAATTCAATAAAATGCAATTCTACAGATATGAATGAAATAACATGCCAAAAGCTCATAAATAAATTTCTATTCATTTCTAAAATTTATTTAACAAACATAAAAGCTTCTAGTAGTTGTGAGTGGGTTAAAACACTCACCTTTTGAATTTAAATCGAATTTAAATTCAATTTAAACTCAAAAATTCGTCCGTCTCAGAATTCGTCCAAACCAGCGTCATCGAGTCCGGAATTAAATTACGATCCTAACAAAAAAAAAATTCGTGTGAATCCGAGTTCGTATGAGAAAGTTATGGCGAAAAATGGTGATTGAATTCAAAATTAGAAATACACAAAATGACACATATTGAAAAAAATAAACATGCGCGCTTGCCTGTGACGTACGCACGCAGATCCCCACAATGCACAGCCGCCGCCATCTTCTCCCCTTGGCCGAAACCCTAATCCAAAATTCCCGCCAATCCAACCGTCGAAACGCCAAACAAAATACATAGATGCGCTCCCCATCGTCCATACTACAATACCCAGAAACAGAATTTCGATCAGACGAACTTTGATGCGACGCTGATGAACGGCTTTGGGGCTGTTTGAATTTATTCTGGATGAACGACAGCTCCAATTGAAAAACGAATTTCACCAGTATATTACGCGTATCGAATACTTCAACATATATTTTTCTGGAATTTTCTGAAATTTTTGAGTTTTGACTTTTGATTTTGAACTGTGGATGGATCTGGAATTTGATCTGAGATGTATACATTTGGGGAAGAGAAAAGAGTGAAGAAATGAACGTACAGCAAATGAAAAAGAAAGAAGCTAGGGTTTATGGATGTATATTTATAGATGGGCTAGAGGTAGGGTAGCTAGACTGGATACGCGAACGTGCGTGACAAACCATGGTCCAAAAAGCCCGCTATGCCTCCGGAGTCGGATTTGTTAAAACTATATATCCAAATAGGTGTTTTAAAATATTCTGAACGCGATGGAAAAAGTTTCGCGACCAAATTCGATCGTATGAAGAAGTTATGTAAAAAAAACAAAAATTTCAAATTGATTTCAAAATGCGTAAATTTCAAGGCGTTTCGAGTCCGTACGATCAAACGACAAGTCCGATCGCTACGAAACTTGAAACATTATTATAATTCAACTTTACGGATCCGACGAAACTGGTTTCGTCGAAATCCGAGTCCATGACAAAAATGGCTATTTTTAATAGTTATTAAATAAATTAAAATAAATCATAAAATCCAAATTTTCTTTCAACTTTAAATATTGGCCAAATTTCATTACTTATATAATCCAATCAATTTCAAATAATTTAGCAAGCTTGGATGTGAATTAAAATTTATAAGTATATAAATTTCGCAGTGTTAACCTCTGCGTTTTCTTATTATTTGGGAATTATAAATTTTATTCGCAAAACCCAATTATTAAATCATATACTTATACTCTCATCTTAAATCTAATTATATAAATAACTTGATTTCTATTATCCAACTCAAAATATATCAATTTTTCTCCAACTACATAGTTAACGTTTCTTTTATATATCACTGTGGTAATATTTCAAAATGTTCATCTTTTGTTTGCATAAATTACTGTATTTAGATAAAATTATAATTTTGGTAACTTATCACATAAATAACTTAAAATCTCAACTAATACATTCCACCTTTGTTTCATCTTATTCATTCACTCATCAATATTCCGTACTAACTACAAAATTTGGTGTATTCCTTTAAATTGATCAAAATAAGACTTATCAACTAATAGAAAGATTTTCGTACAAAATTTATTGTCATACATCAAATTTACAAGCCTATACTTAATTATTATCCAACAATACGTTTTACGTTACTATAATGTTCATTCCTCCGTTCCTACGTTTCTATAAATTTATTCATTTATAATTTATTTAACGCAACACTTAATCTACACCTATTGCGATGTTTCAAATTTACTTGAATGAACAATTTCTTTACTCAAAATAGTTGTTGTAAACTCTTAATTCCACATTTATAAGTGTATTATTATTTTCACTCAAATATTATACATATATATAGAGTATTGGGTTTTTATTTAATCATCATTTATCATATATATTAATTAATTAAATTCAATATTTAAGTCTGACTAAATTTATTCCCCAAATACACATTTACCTTTCTCAACCAATAAATATAACCAATCAAATTCTCATTTTATTGAACCTTGGTCAATTCCACACGTTAATTTTACTTAAAGTCTCAATTAATTAATTTACCTCGGTTTCATTACCTTATTACCTTATATGCATAATTGACATGGTTATATCTTCCATTAATTTCGATTATCATACTATAGAAATTAAATTCTCTTAACCACATAAATAAAAGTTGATCCCCATCTATTAACATTATATCACGTTTGCATAAATTTATTCAATGGTCACTTTTAATTAATAACTATCCAATTTCCAATCCAAATGTAAATCTTCCACCTTTGAATTCTTATATTAAATGGAATTTAATGTTTACTGATTCAACATTTACATGTTTCTAAAAATTAGCTCCTACCAAATGTGACAATTTACATTTCATTTCTATGCAATATATACTCATCTTATTCCATTTATTTGGTTACTGCATTGAAATCTATTTATTAACCAATACTAACGTTATTATCATTAAATAAAATTTGATTCCCAATTTCACCCTTCTATTCAAACCAAGTATCATGCTATGATGATATTTTACGTTGTTCACACTGAATATAATCAACCTTTTCATCGTTATCAATTAATCATACATTGATTGCACTAATTTAAGGAATTAATTGCCATTGATATCCGATTAAATTTAATAGGCCATATAAATAGGTAATATATATACGAATTAAATAAATTCAATATTTCCATTTCGTTTTTCCTGTACTAAATTTATTACTAAGTGTATATACTCCACTTTATCAATATACCTGAAATTTCTACCTAAAATAAGGATACGTTTCCATTGGAATTTACATTTACACCTTACGTTACAACATTAATCAACTTGCTTAACGTTTTATATGATTTCTATCCTTTATTTCATAAATTAACCCATTCCACCTAAACCCTTATCTACAAAATATTTCAACATCAAATTTCACCACATACCAATTGACCTAATTATTTATTTATTAAGTCATCTCATTTAAATAATTTATCAAAGTGAAACGTTCATTCAAGGTACAGATTTATTACTTGCGTTACAGAATTCCTTAATTTATTCTAATTACCGTTTTCATTCCTTTACTGCATTAAATTAATTTAATATTCCCATTTATTTCTCATATTAAATATATATACAGGTAAAGCCTTTTCACTACTTAAATTCATTTGAATTAGCTTCGAATTCTATAAGTAGGTTTAATACATATTATTTTCTACTAAATTCAATTACAACTTATTAAAGAAAAACGAATTAAAACCATGAAATAAATGAAATCTTCCCATTTGTTTTCTTATATTAATTTCTTAGCCTATAAATAACAATTTACAGCACTTAAATTTCTCGTCATTTTGTTCCAACTGGAAATTCTTAGACTTAAATTCCCATGGTTTCATTTCATTTAGTCATTTGCTTCAAAAAAAATCACAGATCTTAATTTCTTTCTAACTTAAATTATTTAAATCCTATTAAAATGACTAAATTGAATTAACGAAAATTACGGGTCGTTACACTCTCCCCCACTCAAAACTTTTCGTCCCCGAAAAGGAAAAGGAAGGGAGAAGGAAGAATAAACAGTATATCTAATTTCAAATATTAACTTATAACAATAATTTACTAAATTAATTTCCTTTAATGAATTACACTTGTTTTATAATCATTATGTCTTTTAATACTTGAATTATTAAAGTTGGAAAACAATTTCAACAAAATTCTAAGTCCAAAATTTACGAAATTTTTTGGCAGAGTCTCCTTTGTACGGAGGGACTCTGGAGAAAATATAATATCCAAATATACAAATATATTACATATATATCCAAAATAAAATATCCCACACGGGAAAATATATAAATAGCGCTTTAATCGTAATCCGAAAACGTACCTATCTGTCGGGCAATACGCTTATTATTTTGGAACCAAAAGCAGTAGCAGTTGCTTCCAACACCTGTATTCACTTATATAATCTAAGAGGTTAAATATTTATTTTACAGTGAAATGTTTGGGTAGATTCAATCATTTATATCCAATCAAATGCAACAACCATAAATTTTAACAAACAGCACATGCCACCAACAGACAATCATTCAATCAAACAAACAATTAGTTGTTAGGTTCAAATTCCGAAATTGTACGAAATGTAAAATAACTATCAAGTGCATCCTTTACTCAACAGTCTTAGATGGAACAAAGATAGATTATTTCTCCATCTCACAACTTCAAAATTCCTTACCCAACAACCATACATCAACCAAACAATTCAAATCAACACCAAAATAGCTTATTATACATTTATTTCATAATTCAGTGTTTGATTTTCATTCCTTCATTTATGGAAGAATTTCTTTATTTCTTACAAGTTTTATTTTCCAATTATCCCAAAATTCATTATATTTGTATTTCCTTTTATTACTTAAGTTTCCTTTTATTACCTAAGTTTATAAAATAAATTCTCATTAATAACAACAAATATTTGAATATCTTCATTTCCTTACTCTTCACTTGTAAGATTTCCCTTAAATTCTTAATCTGCTAACATTCATTCTTATAAGTGGAAGTTTTTATTTATTCATCAACTATTAATTGTAGTCATTTCAATTTTTCCTACTTTCCATTATATTGGAATAGGGGAGACTTAAGACATCTTAAACTAATAATCCTACAATCAATTCTTATTTAGAATTTCATTTTATTTGCTTTAAGTTCATCTCACCTATTAATAATTCTTAACTTATTTTCAGCAAAATTTCAATTATAACTTAAGTTTATACCATTGAATTCTTATTATAACAGTAATTTATCGAATACTTCATTTTTCCTAAATTCCTACTTGTAAAATATTCAATTCCAGTTTCTCATTTAACACTTCAACTTTTATATTTGGGTAAGTTATTTATGTTAAGGAGATTGCAATTGAACTTATACAAGTTTAATCTCCATTCTTTTAATTAAATTTAATGTTTATTCATATTACCCTTTATCTCATATGTATGCAAATTCCTCTTTATAGCTTTGCAGTTATTCTCTTATTTCAATTAGAGGTTTCAATTCATTTATTACTTAACTTTTATTTCACTAACAAATTTTAAACAATTAATTAACGGAAAAATTTAGAATTAAATACCGGGTTAAATTTTAATCTATTTCAAAATAATAGATAAATAAGTTCTTACAACTTTTATATCTCTAATTATATTTAGAACAATAAAAGAAAATTTTTAGAAAATTTCAAAATAAATCTGCAGTAGAATTTACTACAGTGGCCTTTCCCCTTCGAAACTCGAAAATGAAAGTCGATGATGCGGCCGTCATCACCGAATTTATTTTCCAACGACAGAGAGGAAAGTACAGAATTTAATTCTTTTCCAAAATCTTCTTTAAAATAATTATTCCGAATTATACTAAATATTTATATAAGAAAATACTTATAACCCAAATCAATAAATTTCACAAATTCTTTGAAAGCAGATTTGGAAAAATCCCGGACTTAAGTTCTAAAATCTCCAATTTGATTTATCATAATTTCAACTTAGCTTCAGTTATTATAGATATTTTTATTTTCTAACACCCAATCTATAGCAACCAAATATATATATATCTTTATAAAACTATTTTTATATATAGAAAATATAATAGGCAAAATTATTTCATTCACCTATATTAAAACGGATATTATGTCGGTCTGTCCTATTAAGTGTTTAGAAATCCCTATTGATGGCATAGCGTCCCATGCATCAACCAGAATTTATAAATACAAAGCGGAACAGATTAACACAATATAAAAATCTTTTCATTAATACTAACAAATACGCTCTCTCATATATATACACTCAGCGACTCCCATAGGATATTTCTACCCTATTAACAAAGAGTCAAACCCCACAAAGCCAAGGTTTATCGTTAAACCAAAGCTCTGATACCAACTGTAACATCCCGCCTTTCGCATACTTTAAACCGACACACATGCCGATTCAAACCATACGGAAGGGCGGATTTGTTATGGTGTAAATAAGAAAAACAGAGAGGAAATAAAACAAAATAGAATCTCACAGCGGAAGGATAAAATATAATAACAAATATACAGTTCATAAACAGTTTACAAAAGCTTGATTCTTCTTTTACAATAAATATCAGAGTTACACATACCAATACAAGCAATGCAGCGGAATAGAAAGAGTGTGGTGTAATACTATATATAAAATAATACTGATTCTTCGTCTTCGTCCTCCAAAGCTAAAATCTGCTATCCTGAAACGCTCGGACTGACCCGAGCGAATTTGAAAAGACAAAAACACTCGAGTCAGACTAGAATATCTTATGAGTTAAATAAACAGAAATAAATATGAGTACAGTAACTCAAGAGATGTTCGGGATTTACATCTCCTAAGGATCCGTTAAACTATTTACTATGTAGTATATTGCGCTATTATAATAGTGTCTAATTGTAAAATAAACTTACTTTTAAATAGCGTTAAGGCTTTACATTTTCCACCTTAACACGTAAAATGCCAATAGTCTATACAGTACCGTAATACCTCCTGATCGGGAAGCTACCAGAGGATACTCCATAGGTACGACACAAATAGAAACTCGTAGTAAAGGCTCGGTATGGTAGGTGACACGGCACAACTAGGCAATGCCAGGGTAGATATACCAATTGCTATCCAGGCTGGTGGAAACGCGTAGCCGCAGTTACCGCCCACCTCGGACTAACTCCCCAAAATCAAAATATAGAAGTGGCCACTGAATCAAATCCAAGTCAAAGTATAATATCGAAGAGGAGCGTCCGATCAGAGGAATGACCTCATTGGCCTGAGAATCGCTCCTGTTTTAGCCACCTTATGCCAACTCACGGGAGTTGGGTCCACGTATTTACCTTACAGGAAACGTCGCCACCACCTACTTCATTCTGGAATCTCCACCCCGTACACGGTTAGTCAAAGTGGTTTTCGGTATCGACAGAGAGTATGTCCATATCCGATCCCGGTCTCTTTGCCAACCCATCGTTATTATAACACCGCGGTTATTATTTAAAAATAGTTTATACTTTAAAACCAGAATATAATCCATTTCAAACCATAATATTACGATATCATTTCTTCTTTAAAAACACAAACCATTTATTTTCATATTATTTTATAAAAGCCCAAATCAATGATATCGTTTCCCAAATAAAATTTCCTTTCCAAAAATTATGTCACTTTTTATTATTTAATATCCCATGTAACCAATATTTTGTTTGTAACTTTCAACATAATTCTTCGAAAATCCATAGTATTTTAAAACCATTATTTTCAAAACTAAATGGTTTGGATATTCAACGGTATGAGAATCAAAAAGGTTTAACTTTACTGTTGTTTTATAAAGAATAAATTACATGGCTTTCCAAATATTTCTTGTTTTAAAGTTAAACCAAAATCCAAAATATTACTTCAAGTTCCAAAACCATTTCAATTTTATATATATCTATATCCATTTTTGAGCATTAATATTTCAACTAAAGTTGGATTTTTTTATCCTTTCGAAATCAATATTCTATTAATTAATCTTGACCATTCACATAAAATCCATAATTAATAAGACTTCAATTTCTAGTAAAATATATATATATATATATTTCCAAATTCGATTTTTACTAGAATATTCATTTCAAAATATTTTGGGAAAAATCCAATTATAAATATCATATCTTTAAAATTTCCAACTTAATATTTAAATATAGGATATAAATCATCAAACTCCATTTTCTTAATTTTCTTCCATTTTTAATAAAGAAATTTATTCACCCTTTTTATTTCAAAATTTCAACTTCATATGCATATAAATATGGAAGAAAACATTTATTCAGTATAAAAATTTAAGATTTTATAAACCGTATTCCATCCAAACCATAGAAATCACATTAAAAATAGTTATATATATACCGCGGTGCCTGTATATAATTTTCTATCCTATGGTCAAGTGATACGGATATTTATCATTTCAATCCGCAATTTTAAAAAAATAAAACTTTGCGGTTTTATCATTTCAAACCACAATCCCGAATGAAATGTAAAATGTATGCTAACTTGCAGTTTAATGATATCAAATAAAACATCCATTCAATAACACATCCATCATCCAATCACAAACATCAAGCAATATCAATCAACAACAATATATGTTTGGTAATATACAACAGGTAATAATTGGCAGTTTTATTTCAAATTATATTTATCAACTATTAATCTAACAATTTATATTCAGTGATAATTGACATAACTGTTAACTAGCAGTTTATATGCAAACAATAATTTCTAACAGCCAATTAACACGCAATAAAACAATTAAATTAACAGTCAAATTCAATAAAATGCAATTCTACAGATATGAATGAAATAACATGCCAAAAGCTCATAAATAAATTTCTATTCATTTCTAAAATTTATTTAACAAACATAAAAGCTTCTAGTAGTTGTGAGTGGGTTAAAACACTCACCTTTTGAATTTAAATCGAATTTAAATTCAATTTAAACTCAAAAATTCGTCCGTCTCAGAATTCGTCCAAACCAGCGTCATCGAGTCCGGAATTAAATTACGATCCTAACAAAAAAAAAATTCGTGTGAATCCGAGTTCGTATGAGAAAGTTATGGCGAAAAATGGTGATTGAATTCAAAATTAGAAATACACAAAATGACACATATTGAAAAAAATAAACATGCGCGCTTGCCTGTGACGTACGCACGCAGATCCCCACAATGCACAGCCGCCGCCATCTTCTCCCCTTGGCCGAAACCCTAATCCAAAATTCCCGCCAATCCAACCGTCGAAACGCCAAACAAAATACATAGATGCGCTCCCCATCGTCCATACTACAATACCCAGAAACAGAATTTCGATCAGACGAACTTTGATGCGACGCTGATGAACGGCTTTGGGGCTGTTTGAATTTATTCTGGATGAACGACAGCTCCAATTGAAAAACGAATTTCACCAGTATATTACGCGTATCGAATACTTCAACATATATTTTTCTGGAATTTTCTGAAATTTTTGAGTTTTGACTTTTGATTTTGAACTGTGGATGGATCTGGAATTTGATCTGAGATGTATACATTTGGGGAAGAGAAAAGAGTGAAGAAATGAACGTACAGCAAATGAAAAAGAAAGAAGCTAGGGTTTATGGATGTATATTTATAGATGGGCTAGAGGTAGGGTAGCTAGACTGGATACGCGAACGTGCGTGACAAACCATGGTCCAAAAAGCCCGCTATGCCTCCGGAGTCGGATTTGTTAAAACTATATATCCAAATAGGTGTTTTAAAATATTCTGAACGCGATGGAAAAAGTTTCGCGACCAAATTCGATCGTATGAAGAAGTTATGTAAAAAAAACAAAAATTTCAAATTGATTTCAAAATGCGTAAATTTCAAGGCGTTTCGAGTCCGTACGATCAAACGACAAGTCCGATCGCTACGAAACTTGAAACATTATTATAATTCAACTTTACGGATCCGATGAAACTGGTTTCGTCGAAATCCGAGTCCATGACAAAAATGGCTATTTTTAATATTTATTAAATAAATTAAAATAAATCATAAAATCCAAATTTTCTTTCAACTTTAAATATTGGCCAAATTTCATTACTTATATAATCCAATCAATTTCAAATAATTTAGCAAGCTTGGATGTGAATTAAAATTTATAAGTATATAAATTTCGCAGTGTTAACCTCTGCGTTTTCTTATTATTTGGGAATTATAAATTTTATTCGCAAAACCCAATTATTAAATCATATATTTATACTCTCATCTTAAATCTAATTATATAAATAACTTGATTTCTATTATCCAACTCAAAATATATCAATTTTTCTCCAACTACATAGTTAACGTTTCTTTTATATATCACTGTGGTAATATTTCAAAATGTTCATCTTTTGTTTGCATAAATTACTGTATTTAGATAAAATTATAATTTTGGTAACTTATCACATAAATAACTTAAAATCTCAACTAATACATTCCACCTTTGTTTCATCTTATTCATTCACTCATCAATATTCCGTACTAACTACAAAATTTGGTGTATTCCTTTAAATTGATCAAAATAAGACTTATCAACTAATAGAAAGATTTTCGTACAAAATTTATTGTCATACATCAAATTTACAAGCCTATACTTAATTATTATCCAACAATACGTTTTACGTTACTATAATGTTCATTCCTCCGTTCCTACGTTTCTATAAATTTATTCATTTATAATTTATTTAACGCAACACTTAATCTACACCTATTGCGATGTTTCAAATTTACTTGAATGAACAATTTCTTTACTCAAAATAGTTGTTGTAAACTCTTAATTCCACATTTATAAGTGTATTATTATTTTCACTCAAATATTATACATATATATAGAGTATTGGGTTTTTATTTAATCATCATTTATCATATATATTAATTAATTAAATTCAATATTTAAGTCTGACTAAATTTATTCCCCAAATACACATTTACCTTTCTCAACCAATAAATATAACCAATCAAATTCTCATTTTATTGAACCTTGGTCAATTCCACACGTTAATTTTACTTAAAGTCTCAATTAATTAATTTACCTCGGTTTCATTACCTTATTACCTTATATGCATAATTGACATGGTTATATCTTCCATTAATTTCGATTATCATACTATAGAAATTAAATTCTCTTAACCACATAAATAAAAGTTGATCCCCATCTATTAACATTATATCACGTTTGCATAAATTTATTCAATGGTCACTTTTAATTAATAACTATCCAATTTCCAATCCAAATGTAAATCTTCCACCTTTGAATTCTTATATTAAATGGAATTTAATGTTTACTGATTCAACATTTACATGTTTCTAAAAATTAGCTCCTACCAAATGTGACAATTTACATTTCATTTCTATGCAATATATACTCATCTTATTCCATTTATTTGGTTACTGCATTGAAATCTATTTATTAACCAATACTAACGTTATTATCATTAAATAAAATTTGATTCCCAATTTCACCCTTCTATTCAAACCAAGTATCATGCTATGATGATATTTTACGTTGTTCACACTGAATATAATCAACCTTTTCATCGTTATCAATTAATCATACATTGATTGCACTAATTTAAGGAATTAATTGCCATTGATATCCGATTAAATTTAATAGGCCATATAAATAGGTAATATATATACGAATTAAATAAATTCAATATTTCCATTTCGTTTTTCCTGTACTAAATTTATTACTAAGTGTATATACTCCACTTTATCAATATACCTGAAATTTCTACCTAAAATAAGGATACGTTTCCATTGGAATTTACATTTACACCTTACGTTACAACATTAATCAACTTGCTTAACGTTTTATATGATTTCTATCCTTTATTTCATAAATTAACCCATTCCACCTAAACCCTTATCTACAAAATATTTCAACATCAAATTTCACCACATACCAATTGACCTAATTATTTATTTATTAAGTCATCTCATTTAAATAATTTATCAAAGTGAAACGTTCATTCAAGGTACAGATTTATTACTTGCGTTACAGAATTCCTTAATTTATTCTAATTACCGTTTTCATTCCTTTACTGCATTAAATTAATTTAATATTCCCATTTATTTCTCATATTAAATATATATACAGGTAAAGCCTTTTCACTACTTAAATTCATTTGAATTAGCTTCGAATTCTATAAGTAGGTTTAATACATATTATTTTCTACTAAATTCAATTACAACTTATTAAAGAAAAACGAATTAAAACCATGAAATAAATGAAATCTTCCCATTTGTTTTCTTATATTAATTTCTTAGCCTATAAATAACAATTTACAGCACTTAAATTTCTCGTCATTTTGTTCCAACTGGAAATTCTTAGACTTAAATTCCCATGGTTTCATTTCATTTAGTCATTTGCTTCAAAAAAAATCACAGATCTTAATTTCTTTCTAACTTAAATTATTTAAATCCTATTAAAATGACTAAATTGAATTAACGAAAATTACGGGTCGTTACAAATTCACCCATGCATAACCGTGAGGACTTTTAAATGAGAGTGAATACTTTGGTATTTATTATTATTATTATTATTACCCCCGTTTTTTTCTCAAAAAAATGTGAAAAATGAAAAACGAACGATTCCTGTTTAAAGTACCACATATCGACAAACTATATGGAATTTTGATGAGTGATGGTTGTTAGAAATATGATAGATATAGAGATGGTCATGGAATTTTTGCCAAAGACAGTTTTATAACTCTTGTTTAAATTTCTAAAGAAATTTATTAATTATACCGTCTCGAGTCATAATATTTGATCAATATTAACACTCATCACTTTTTCAATCACTATTTTTCTTTTCGATAAACATTAGGGAGTCAGATTAGTCAAAATAGTCATTTAAAATCAAATTCAAAAATAATTATGAAATTAATTTTTTAAAATTGACTAATCTGAAAATATGGTCAAAAATCATTTTCTCCAGGGGGATTTAAAAGAAAATTTTCTGCTATTTGAAAAATATTTGAAATGAAGAATATGCAGATATTTTCTTTGAAAAACGATGCAATTACTAAATGTCTCAACAAAAATCACGTTTCACTTGTAATTTTTTTCTATCAACTCGATTACCAGTGTAATCTGCATCTGAATTTCTTTTTCACTCAAAATTATCATTAATTGAATTCGATTGACCAAACCATGAAGTTTGCAACAAAAATTTCAAACTCAATTTTTACAGCAATTTAAATGACATTCTTTTGAATTTGAATTGAAGCCGTGTAAATAATCAAAAACCGTGTATATAGAGTTAGCCGTATTATTAACCAAATGTATTATCCAACAAAACACTATTTTTAATCCAAACTGATATATATGAAGTAATTCAAAGAATCTAGAGAATTTTATAGTGTTGTGGCATAAGAATATAATTTGGCCAACAATGTTGAATAAGTCAGAATCATCATCTTTTCATCATCTCATTATTGGCTGATTTAATTCAAAATACGGTGCAGATTATCACATTTAATATATCATTTAAAACATACCATTACCTGTTTTACCTTTACGATATTTTTCAATGTTGTCTATTGTGATTCTGTCACCTTTGAACTAGGCTAAGGAACTTTGCTTTGTCGCCCGTTGTGTTTCTGGAACAGCCAAAAAACCAGAGAACACTATTGTTGTTCCTTAGCCTGCCACCACACCTACACGATGAAAGATTTATGTGACCTATTTGTTTTTATAGGTCCATGGTTGTTAGTGGCAGAAAATTTTGAAAAACAATTTTGTAAAGACCCAAAACTATTTATAATTGTTCCCTTCGGCACCCAAATTTGTTTAACTTTGAGAGTTTTTATATTTGTGCCTTTTGGAACCCAAATCGGTATAGTTTTCACATGTTTGGGTCTATACCAACAATTATTGTGATTGTGTCCATATTTTCTACAAATTGTGCACATTGAATTTTCATGATTAATCTCGTTTTTAACAATTTTAGATTGATTATATCCAAGTCCTTTTCTAACCGTATTAACAGTTTGCTTTCCTAATAGCATATTCAACGATTTTTCACTTTTTGAAAATTTATCTAAAGTCGTTGACAATTGTTGGACTTGATTTTTAGAGATTCATTTTCGCTTAACAGTTGTGTGCACCTTTTGATTGAATTCTCTCTCCTAGTATTTTCACTTTCTTTTAAAATCAGAATTTCATTTTCAAGTGATTTCATTTTAATTTCTGATTTTTTACTTTCATCTTCGAATGTTGGACACTTATCACACTTAGGGATCCTACTTTGATAGGTTTTAACTAACTTATCAAGTTGTTTATTTAATTCTATCAAAGTAACCTTTTGTGATTCAAGTTTAGCATATTTCTCCGTAAGTCGTTCAAAACAGCCATTTACTTCGTGGAAATAAATAAGTAATTCAGAGTGAGTGAGTTTTGATACCTCGCTTGGCTCATCATCGTCGCTATCAGTTATATTTCCTTGAAGGCACATATCTGCTTTCTCACTCTCACTGCTAGAACTTTGATTATCTTCATCACTTGTATTCCACGTGGCTGCAAAACTTTTCCTTTTTGATTTCTTTTTAAAGTCGCGTTGATTTTGAGGACAATTGGGCTTGATGTGTCCGGGTTGATTGCACTTGTGACAGATGATCTTCTGTTCTTCAGAGTAGTCTAGTGCTTTGGCTATTCTGCTTTTCGCTTTTTGAATTCGAGCTGAATTTCCATATTTGTAATTCCAGTTTTTGAATTTCTTTATTAATAGCTCCAATTCTGCTGCTGCTTCATCATCGTCATCGTCATCTCTTTCGGTTGTTCCTTTGAGAGCTATTGATTTCTTTCGAGTATCACTTCCTTCACGCTCTTCCTTGAATTTCATTTCTAGCTCATAAGTGGTGAGATTTCCGATGAGTTCTTCAACTTTCATTTGGTTTAAATCTTTCGATTCTTGAATGGCAGTCACCTTTGCTTCAAATTTTCGTGGAAGGACTCTGAGGATTTTTCAGACTATCTCCAACTCCGTGTATGATTTTCCAAGAGCTTTTGATTTATATACGATATTGGAAAGTCATCCATGCATCTCTTTAACATTTTCTTCCTTCGCCATTGTGAAGTTCTCGTATTCGCTGCTTAGCATGGCAAGGCGAGATTCTTTGACTTGAGATGTTCCTTCGTGAGTCACTTCTATTGTGTGCCATATTTCCTGCGCAGTTAGACAATGTGAGACACGATTAAATTCAAATTGATCCAATGAACAGATAATAGAATTCATAGCTTTAGCATTAGTATTTTGTAATTTATTTTCTAGTTCTGTCCATTGTTCCTTTGGTTTCTCTATTTCCTGATTATCTACAGTTATAGTTGGCATTCTATAACCTGTCTCAACAATATTCCATGCGTCAATGGTTTTCAGAAAAATTTCCATCCTATTTTTCCAATAAGCATATTCACCATTGAACCTTGGTGGTCTAACTATGGATTGGCCCTCAGCAAAAACAGTATTAAAAGAAGCCATTTTAAAAATTCAACTTTTTAAAATAAAAATTGGTTTTTGTAAAATCAAATTTTTTGAAACAAAAACGGCTTTTGTTCCTAGCTCTGATACCACTTGTAGGATCGATTTCACCCTATAGGGGGGGTGAATAGGGTGATAGTGTTAATTATAAAAATTAATCGCAGAAGCTTATAAAATATTCAATACAGATCACAAAATAGCAGCACAGATATCGCAGAATATAAATAACAGAAAAAACAGAACAACACAGAATTTACCCAGCTTCGACAAAACCCTGCCTACGTGCTGCCCCCAAAGTTTCTACTAGAAATTAGATAGACCCTCGCTTACACACGTAAACTCGCTATACCCGCTATTGACTAATCTAACTCTACGCTCAAAACCTTGCCACAACTCAACCACCGAGTTGCGAATTCTCAAGCTACGCCACGTAGCTTGTCCCCTAGCCACACGACTAGAAATTTAAACGGTTTAAAATGAAAATACAAATTTAAAAACAATAAAAATAACCCTAATTCTAAAATAAAAACCCTTATTATAAATTTTAAAAATCCCAAACTAAATTAAGGCCGGCCCATGCTTTCTTTTCTCTTTATCTTCTTATCGGCTCGTTCCTTTTTTTTGAGATGATGGCGGCTGTATTCGTCTATGCAAATTAGGGCTTCTGCTCCTTGCGCTCTTTGTTCCAAATTAGGGTTGTAAATTAGAAGCAGCTGATAGTAGTTCGATCGTATGATTGATTTAGCTCCTCTCTATGCCGATCGACTATTTTTCTGAGTTGCTCACTGCTGCTCGATCGAGTTCGACGCTTGCGATTTCGGTATGTAATTTATCCTTTTGATTTACTGGGTTGATGCTTGAACTCGATACTAATTGCCGATGATGTGAATTTGATTTATATAAGGTTTGTAAATCCTATTCTTGCGTTCCTATAAAATCATTTGAATCTGTCAATAATTCTCCTCGGCCGTTCGATTAATTTCTGATGTTGATAATTTTACTGACTCAATCAAATTCGTATAATTCGTGTTTACTTGGTTAACACGGTTTGACTTGTTCGATTTCTTGATTGACTAGGCTTCGGCTTGATGCTGGATAATGTTTGACTTCGACTTGGTTTTTGACTTGTTCCAACTTATCCACGGCTTCAGCTCCGATCATATTTCTGTTGATTTTATTCTCATGGTTTCACGAAAAATAAATAACCACTACACTTTGAAACTGCTCCTTGACTTGTGTTTACTGTGGCACTGTGTCACTGTGTTTATTTGTGTCCACTGATGCTTCGAGTCTGCAACTTGTAGCTGGACTTGTTGATGTACATATTAATTTGTTCACTGTGTCACTTAGGTGTATACGTTTGCACTGTGCATTGACTTGAGCTTCTGGCTTCGCTTCTTTATGGTCTGATCGCTGGTTTACTATCTGTATTCACTACAGTTTGTACATGCATTTGCCACACTGTTTGCTGCATTGCTGTTATTGCATTGATGATTTTGTGTTGGTTCCATTGTTGCATCTCTGACCTGTGCATTCCATTCTCGTGTGTTCATTTGAGTTGTCTGCACTTAGACTTGAGCTTTCATTGTCATGTTGCATTGACCTGAAACAATCCATATCATCGCTTTGATATTGCAGTTTGGTCTTGACGCAGTTGCTCTTTGTTGCACTGCATAGTGGTCTTCTGTCCATGGCACTGTTCATGTTAAGTTTGTTGCTGTGTTGATTTGAATTGTTTCATGGTTCATGTCACTGGTTGCTTCGAGTCAGTTTCATTGTGTTAGTTTCATTGTTGCTGCTCCTTCGGTGCACTATGCTTTGTGTACATGTCTTGTTGAGTTTGTAGTTTGCTGTTGGTTTTGGTTTTCATTTTTGCTGTTTGCATGCTTCATTGACATCTGATTCACTTGCACCTGTACTTGGTCATAATTTATGGTTCAGTGGTGTTTTCTGAAACTTGCAGTAGTCTTCATTGCAGTATTTGCCATTGTTTGATATAGTTTTGAATTGTGCAGTATGGTCCATGAATGCAAGATATTGAACTTGTATATATTTGCACATTTGTTACTGTCACTGCTGCAGTCGCTATGCAGTTGCTATGCCTTGCTTTTGAGTTGTTTTGTCTCTTCCCAGTTGATGTTCTGTTCATTGCTTGTGACATCCATATTGCAACTGTTTTGGTCGAGACTTGTTGTTTGGTGGCACTAGACCTGATCTGCATACATGATTGTTGCAGTCCATTTTGCTGTTGGTCTTCGTTGCATTCATGTCATGTTGCCTTGTGTTGAATCCAATTTCAAAACTCGGGTTTGACCTTGTGCTCGTGTCGTGACTTTTATGTTTTTGCACGTGAGTTGAACCCGGCTTTTTATTTGGGTTTGACCTGTGCTCGCCTGTCCCTGTAAATCAATCAAGTGTATATCGGTGTGCACGGCCTTGTGGCATATACAGTGATACACTGTGTATGTCACAAGTTGTTCGTGTATGATGAATTCAAATTTAAATTATGACGAACAACCCAAATAACTGAGGCAAATTATATTTTCAAAAATCAAGTTTCATTTTATATTGCAAAAATATTTCTTTTTCAATTTTACCGCGTCAAAATTTATTTTTGCAGATTGCTCAGATGCTGGATTCTAACTGGAATAAAGTTGAAGATAAATACGAGTGTGAGTGATATGTAGTGAGGTCAACTGTAAATATGAAATTGTGTAAATATGAAATGTGATGTAATTGTAATCAAAGTTGTATAGTTATAGTGGGAGCTTGAAATTGTACTATTAAAAGTTGTAATAAATATTTGTTTGAATAAAATATTCGTTTGAATTCAAATTCTGTGTTATTTAATTTATTCAACAAATATTTATTTAATCTGTGAAAATAAAATAGTATATTAACAAATACATTTAAAAGAATGTATATATGTTTATTATCAGCAAACAAAAATCATATAAGCGTATATTCAACAATCTCCCCCTTTTGATGATAACAAACATATATTTAAGATTTTGAATATGTTAAATGTATTTGATCATGGATATATCCTAATTGCTCCCCCTATTTAAATGCTTCCTCTCTACACAAAACTCCCCCTACATATATGCATGCAAATAAAAATATGCAAATGATCCTAGATGCAAATAGAAAATTATTTGACCTTTGCTTGATTTTATTTGACAAAATCTTAACTTTTCTCTCCCCCTTTTGTTATCAGCAAAAGAATAATAGTGTTAGAGAAAATAGAGATAAAGTAATCGATATCAATTTAATAGAGAAAATTATGCATATTAATTTAATAGAGATAAAGAAAAATCTATTTTTGATTTTTTTTAAAAAAAATTATGCATATTAATTTAATAGAGAAAATATGATGTATCGTATAAAATTTGTGCAACGTTGTAGGAATATGTTACGTACGCGAATACATGTACATGTGCATACATGAAACATATATATACCAAAATATATATGTTTAATTAAGTATAAGAATATAATATAAAATATATAAGATATTTTAAGCAAACTTATTTCTTAAGCTTACATAAGTCAACATAAGCATAGATGAGGTGACGGAAGTGACGTGCACATGGGAAGTGGCTTTTGGCATGCATATGGGCGAGGAAGGTGTGTTGGAGAAGCTTTGAAATGGTGATGCAAAAGGTGATGTGTGCATGTCTTCTTTTATACTCTTCTTTTCCTATAAATAACATACCCTCTTCTCTTCATTTTCATTCTTCTTCTTTATATTTTATATGCTTTGTCTTCCATTTTGATGGCTTCTTCTTTAAAAAATTTATGAAGAAATTTTAGTAGAAAATAAAATTATATACATACATATACAAAGTCAAATCACCTCAAAACCAAAGGCTATCACCACCACTTTCCTTCCACCATTCACGGCCATCACCATCAAGACCAAGCTCCATCACCTTTTCTGTGGGGAGGTCGAGCCCATCAAGAATAAAAGAAGTAGATTGGGAAGCTCAGAAGCAAGAAAAGAGGAGGAAGTGCTGTAGGAATCGATTTGAGAAGCTACAAAAACGATTAGCGAAGTGGAGTCATAAGTGAGTACTCAATGTTTATTTGATGATAAATAATCTCTATAGCTATTTTTAAGTATGATAAGATGACCATTTAATCTCTTAAGGATCCTTAATATGAATGTTTGATAACATGGTTGATTCTGTGGTTGACTTCATGGATGTTGATATGGTTGTGATAACTTATGAGAAATCATAATGAAAATGGTTAATTTATAGAAAAGGAATTCATATAATATGTGTATGGAGTTTATTGAGCCTCTTAGTGGTATTAAAATATATAAAAGTTTGGAAATGAATATTGTAATAGTATAATATTTTGGGATGATTTAAAAGTGAAAAGGAGATTTAATATGGAAAATATTGGTTTAAAATGGTTTAAAAATGAGTTCGAAATGTTTTACAAATAGTTGAAAGTGTTTTGGTGAAGTTTCAATGATAATTGAAAATATAGTCAAAATAGGCGAGTCGCGTAACGGCAGTTCACGATTTCACGCCATAAAAGTCAAATGAATATATAAAATGGAATTTAGCTCAGAATTCTTCGATATAAGAATTTTTCGAACTGTTATATCCATAGTGTTCAAACGAAAGAAAAAAAATAGATTTCGATAAGTAGATTTTGAGATATGAGCAAAACAATTTTTTTGAAAAATTACCGTTTTGCATTTCGGAATCCACAAAAGGAATACATTGAACTATTTTAAAATTGTTTAAAAATATGAAATAAAATATAAAAATATTTTTAAAAGTTTTAAAATGGATTTGAGTTATAAAAATGAATTTCCAAATGACAAAAAATCATTTTGATCAATATAGTTTCAAAAGCACTTTCTACAGCACTTGTCTATGTGTTTTGAAATATAGTTTTAAACGCAACCGTTCTTTTTCAAATTTTTTGTAAACTTTTCCCAATGATTTACAAAAAATTTTAAAAGATTATTTGAAGGATTTATGGAATGGTCAAATAAATGAATAAGTATTTTAAATAATGATTTGGAAGTTTTATAAATCATTTCTAAAAATGAAAGGAGTACACAGAAACGATTAGTACATTTGTCCCGCCTGTGAGATCTAGACGGTAAAATAAGGTGTGTAGCTAAGTTTAGGAATAGAGCAACTAGTGTTCTGAACTTACCTGGCCTCTGTTTTCTCCATTAGACAAGGGTTGGAATAGATCGAATGGAAAGTCGGATGCTCTAAAATAATGTTATTCTAATATGAGATTTAAATAAATAATTTAGAATTATTTTAATTCCTATACTTGAAATTAATTATTTTGGGTTAGCAGTAAACTATGTATTAAATAACATCATTTTTGACCCATTTAAAAGTTATGTTTTAGAAATAAGAAATATTTGATTAAGATTTAATAAATGATTTGGAAATGTCTTCCTAAGAAAAAGGTGAAATGATTTAGAAGTATTCCAAGATTTAAAATGGTTTAATTAACCAAATGATTTGATAAAAGAGGCTTAATGATTCCTTATATTGTTAAGAAGATAAAGGAATAATTAAATGAACATATCTCTAAGAGATATTTATGGATGAATAAAAGGATGAATTGAATTGAATGATGATTGATAATCACATGTAAACTTAACATCTTTTTTAATTGATTACTGGTTCGGAGGAACCGGGGTCGCATTTAGGTAACTCCTACCTGAAAACCACTCCGAACTAATGTATACGTTCGGAAGTGAAGACATGATGATGATGATGATGTTTTTGAAGATGGGGATCTTCATGATAAGGGTTGCATCCCACTAATCCCTCGAGTTGAATTTTACCATATCATATATTTATGGTGGCAGTAGTGCTATGTTATGAAAATCTTCGATTACAAGGACTAAGTACTACTAACCTCGGGATAACTCCTGGTATGATGTGGTAGGAGGAGTGCCTTCGGTTTTGTTCAGTCACAGAATGAACTTGTATGGATGAATGTTTGACATTGCATTTCTGAGACCACAATGTTGACTTTTACAAATGTACATCTATTTGGTGGCGGAGAAGGCAACTTCTTCTAGCTTAACACCCTTCTCTAAGACATATGAGCTTTGAGGTCATATTTTGTGAAAGTCAATAGTGATTTAAGGAATGGAAATGTGGAATTCAAAGTGGAAGCTGTGATGATCAAAGCATGGCTTTACGAAAAGCAAAGCATGGCTTTATGGAGCGTAGCCTCACGAGCCTTACGTCCCAAGAATGATGCGGGATACTATATGGTCTAAAGGACATATTTCAGGCTATTATTGAGGGAAGTTCCTTATAGGCACTCGTTGCATATTGTATGAATGGAATGGTATGGAGGCTGATAGAGATGGTGTAAAGCCACTGAGCAATACTCTATTCCATTATAGTATAGCAGTATAGTTCGGAGGCTGACGGAGATCGTGTAAAGCCACTTGAGTGAACTAGGATTGTTATACGTGGATTTTTGGGTCTGAATGGTCACTAGTTCTCTATCAAGTTGGAAATCCAATTCCAATACGTCACCTTTGTGGTTTTTATTGTAGAATCTACTTTTAAAAAGTTGTTAGTAAGCCATCAAATTTAATCAATGTAACAATTTCGGCTGTCTTAATATATTATTTGATAACTGTTTTCAAAGGAATGTCATTAAAGATAATATCAAATTATTTTGGTATAAAAGTGTTTGGTCATCATAAGGTAAAAATCCATTCGTATTTATGTGTGGGCATGGTCTTATGAGATAACCTTCTTTTCAAAGGTTTTGATTGACATCAACATTCAAAGTTTCTAGTATCTCACGCTGGTTTATCAAGCCTAACCTGGGTAAGTTCAATACTCAGGTCTGATCCAACTAGTTTCAGGTTTAGTTAAAGATGCTTGGAGTTTCTAGAGGAGAGCTGGAGATCTTCATCTATGTGTGGACATATTCTATTATCCGTTGCATCTATTTCATTTTTTTTTATTTCTTAGCAACTGTAAGGACAAAGATTTATAACTATCCAGGCTAAATCTAGGTTAGACTCTAGTATTGTATTCAAAATTTCCCACCGTAAAGATTATATACTGAAATAATATATGTTATTCCATTCATATGAGATTCCATTCTATCTTTAATTTATTTTTCCTATAACATTCGAGCTTTCCGACACTTGGATTTGCGACATGAGGATGTATTATTGTCGATTTTTGAGGGTCGAAAATCTGGTTCATTACAATTTTTATGTGTTGATCCTTCATATATCTATTATTATGTGATGCCATATTAGACTGGATAAGTAAAATCAAATTAAAAGCACCGTTATGGTAATTGAGCCTTCGTTTGATTTTGTAAGGATAAGTATTTCATTTTCTTTTAAAATGGTTTCAAAGTTATTGCATTTTGAACAAGATATTTAAAAGTGATTTCACAAATGGTTTTACTGAAGATGTTTTTACTAATGGGAATGGTTTTCTATAAAAAGAAGTCTTTATAAAGAGTTTTATAAAGGAATTTGGAAATCTATAAGGTGTTTTGGGTAAATGGATTTGAGATTTTAAGCAAAGAATATTTCATAAATAAGGAAGATTTATAAAATGGTTTTGCTATTAAAGGAAGCTAACTTGATTTAGAGTTATTTAAGAAGTTGTTTAAATAGGAAAGGTTTGTAAAGAAGATATATAAATGATTTTCAATGTTTATAAATTTGGGAGTTGGAAAGTATTTTGAAATAAATTTGGATTTCAAGTAAAAAAGATTTCATGAATAAAATTGATTTGATTAAAAAGGATTTATCAAAAGAAATATAAAAAGAATTTGAGATCTAGGCTTCTCTAAACTGACCTTTTAAAAATGGTGGTAAGGAACATCTGTTTCCACACTAAATACAGAGGGAATAGTGTTTAGGGTTGTCCTTACCTCCAATTTAAATAACATTTGTTTAATCTTTTTTAATAAGATTTGGAAGTAAGAAGTTAATCGCAAATGTTTGTGAATATACTTATGTCAGAGAGATAAGTATATGAATGTTTTAGGCAAACATTTTTGAAAGAGATTTATTAAATAAAGATTGGTTGTGTGGCTTAGTGGTTGCTATGGATAAACAAATCTCAAATGGAATTGGTTGTTATTTGTTCATTTGATAAATTAATAGCCGGCTATCAAATATGGACCCAAAACATAACTTTGGAAGTATCTAAGAGAAACACTTGAATTATATGGCACAGTCATCCTCGATGATACTGTATTATGCGTATAAAACTTGTTTCGCTCTCCTAGGACAAATGATAAGGAAATCCGTCCACTAACCGTTAGGAGGTGATAACCACTCTTATCTTTGACTGTTTATTTCCTAAAGAACGGGGTTGAGTTTACCGAAAATTATCGAATGTTGTTTCAAAGAGACCGGGATCAGATATGTTATCCGAAAACTACTTCGATCCAACTCAAGTGTTTCAAAGTGAAGACATCTTGAAGATGATTGAATTGAAGACAGAGCTCTCAAGCATTTCATTCATTCCCAGAACGAACTTGTATGGATGAATGCTTGCATTGCATTGCTAATTAGAGGGCAATATTAGCATTCCGAGTGGGAAGTGCTATATGAAAAGGTAAAAAGTTGCCTCAAGCCTCATCAACCGGGAATGACCAAAATAGGGAAGATGCGGCAGGGCTAATTGGGTCAATCCAAGTAAGGTGCGATCATCCCAATCTACAGTCAGTATTATCTCTCATTTGTACGCCTCGGGGCCCATTAGCATAAGGGATGATCATATTCGGTACTATCCAGTAAAGGGTAGGCTGGTTCTGTAATGCCAAGGGTTGATGGTTCGACCTTGATGTTATTTTGTCTAGAGAAGCACTATGATGGGTGGTACCCCATTCATTAAGCATCCTACAAACTTAGGTGTGCCCAACTATGTCAGAATGTGAGATGTAAGCATTTCAGCCATATTCATATTTTACTTTGACCCCTGGACATTATTATAATATCAATGGATTTTTTTATAAAAAACGTTTGGATATCGTAAGGTATTAACCGTTCCTGTTTTTGTGCGGCATGGTCTTACGAGATGCCTTTGATTTAAAGGTTTTTATAAAGTTAAAGACCTATGCTTTACTCACAATAGACCCTTGTTTGACTCGGAGTTTATTTTCTTTTCCTAAAATCTTGGGCGCTCAAATTTGAATGGGTAGCCAAGTAGTTCATGTTTTTCCGCAAATTCATTTTCGGAGGAGGTTGGAGTGCATGGCTTCATCGATAGCTAGTTATTACCTTGTTTTCTGATGTATTATATGTATATCGTATCTGTTAGGTAAGGATATGCTATTATAACTATCTTAGGTAGATTTGTATTAGTATGGCTCTGATGTGACATTTTGAAATGACTTTGTAATATATTAAATTGAGTAATATATATTGTTCCGTTGCGCTGTGAGATTCTATGTTGTTTATTTCCTTCTCTTCTTATCTTTCTTTTTCTTTTACCCTTAGTGGCATGTCTTTTGAAGTAAGAAAGGCTGACTGTTACATTTGGTATCGGAGCTTAGGTTGAACGAGGAGCTAGGCTTTGGTGGGGGTAAACTCATTATAGATAGGGTCAGTAGTACCCTAGAATGAGTTCGAGTAAAATACATACACACTCACATGAATGCATATTTATTAGTGAATAAAATGTTTATATTGTGTTGTTTGATCTGTTGAGTGGCTTAAGGATTTTGATCTATGCTCCTAGTTAATGTTATCGATATGGATTTCCTAAACACTTGAACAAGTTCAATTGACATGATATTGTTTTAAATTGGTAAATACAGTAATTTTACCAAGGAATATATTTTCTATATATAAAAATGGATGATTTTCAAAATCTATGTAGTTATTTATGAGGAGAGTGGGTTAGAAGTTAATAATATTTAACTTATTAGCATTTAGGGTTTAACTAATCATACTTGTGTAGTTTTGAGCATTGACTATTGTTTGATTTAATAGTAGATTTCCTTTTTCCACCATCGGTCGGGTAGATAGAAATTGTAGGAATGTTGAACCGAAAACCTTACAAATTAAGTTTCACAATTTGACTATAAGGTGTTCGACGATATATATGGTTAAAATTTTGAATTTTAATAAAAGTTTCTATTAAAAGAAAATCTTCATATAGTTTTATAGGGTGAACTGAGAGAGATGATTTTACAAATTAGAATATTAAATAAGTTTTAAAAATGAAAAGGGTTTTGAGAATCTTAAATCCCAGTGGTTGTAATAAATTCTAAGTGATTTTGGAAAATAGTTCTGAGATTTATTAAAGGAAAGTATTAAGTTGCTTGGTACCGTCTCTTATGTAGTTAGCTATTTATGACGTATGATTGGGATATGAGATTTACGTCTGGAATAGAATGTAATAAGTGCTTGGACCCACCTCCTTTCCTTATAAAGAAGTAGTAAATGTTTTTATGTTCGTAGACATATTCTTGTTTTGAAATATACTGCCTAATTACTGAAAAGGTAAGACTCGAGGTTTTTATTCACCAAACACTTGTTGTTCTGCCTCATTACAACACAGATTAAGGATAGAGTGATGGCGATGATGATGCTTAAAGATAAAGAAGCTTGGCAGGTGGCAGTATTTATTATTATTTGCTTCCTTGTGTACCCATGGATTTAAACAATTGGTGTAACAGATATTATATTACGGTTTTTATGGAATTTTATGTTATAACATTTTTCTATTTTTGAAGTAATTGTGCACACATTACTATTATATTTTGTTCCATCCGATGTGACTTTTGCAAGTTTAGTAATGGCTCAGCAATGTTATTTCTTTTTCCTACAATGGTTTGCCTTGGAATGGATCTATGTTTCGATGGGCCTTTTCTAGGTCGAAATTTAGGCATGTTTCGAGATGTGTTGTTTCATTTGGTATTAGAGCTCTAGGTTACTCTATCAATGGGGAAAACTATATGTATGAGAGATGTATTTGTTATTTTGAAAAAGATTTTCAAAATAATTTTCAAAAGAATTTTTACTGTATATATATACCCCCTCTTCTTGGACATATGCACATACACTAGGCAAACTTTTCTTTTCTTTCAGCATGTAAATATTATCTTAGGAAATTATCACTAAATTTTTAGCCTATAGATAGTTGATATGGCTGATGATCGATCTTCTTCTGATCAAGGGAATCCTACCCACAAAAGGCGACCAATTCGTGGAATACCCGAATGGTTTAAATAATATTGTAGGACTATCGGGCTGATTCCTATTTCTCCAGCTGCATCGGTAGCACCCACTTCCCCAACTGCTGATGCAGCACCATGTCTTGCCGACTTTCCTAAGATATGTAAGGACTTTCTCAATATGGGAGGGAAGGCATACTCTAGAATTGAAGGATATTCGAAGCTAAATAATAGATTGGTAACTGTAAAAAGATACATAGAGAGCTTGGTTAGGATGATCAGCTAATAAGAAGAATGGCAACTTGGCATCTCAGAGAAGAAGCTTTAAATTGGTGGAACTTTGTGACCGATGAGCACCCATGCAAGATATTCTCATGGGATAAATTCAAGGACCGATTCGAGATGAGATTAATGTCTAGAGAAGAAGTTAGCTTGTAGTTGGAAAAGTTCATTTAGCTAGGACAAGGAGATTCTACCCTTATAGAGTAAATAGCTAAGTTTACTGACTTGGCTAAATTCGCGGTGATCCAGACAGACACACCCATGAAAAAGGCAATAAAGTTTGTAAAGAGCTTAAATTTCCCACTAAGAGAAATGTTATTGATCCAAGTACCTATGGGGGCCACGTATGAGATGTTGGTAGAAATAACGATGCTTCACGTGGCCAGTGAGGAAGATAAGAGAGAAAGAGAAGTCTGCACATACCCAAAAGCAAAGAGGGTCTAAGACATGGCTTTTGGGCCAATAAGAAGTCGAAGGGGAAGTTCAATAAGGAAATAAAGGTGTGTAAGAGATTCCAAAGGAAGGGTCATGAAGCTAAAGATTGTAGGGTAAGTTTGATAAAGGAAGCCTTTAAAGGAAAGTGTTTTAACTGGCACGAGGAAGGGCATCAGAAGAATCAATGTCCCAAGATAGCTAAGGAATGACCAAATGGACAGGCCTACACTGTTGAAGTTGTCCCTATTGCTAGTAAGCCACCAAGGGACTAAGGAAAAGCAGCTCTAGAAGGCATAGCTCTTATTTTTGGGGTTATTATTCATACCCTATTTGATTCGGGGGCATTGCATTCCTTATAGCTAGAATATAGTAAATTTCTTAAACCTCAAAACATAGATGGTCAACATCCCCATAGAGGTTACCAATCTTATTAGAGGTTCGACCCATTTTTCTCTTATTTGCAAAGACATAGTGTTAGACATATGCAACATTGATTTCATATGTACTGCGTACGTTCTAAATTTCGAGGGGTACAGATTTATCTTGGATATGGATTGGTTTTCATATGATCGAGTCATTCTTGACTATGATAAAAGGGTAGTACGATTAAGGAGTCGTGGAGGTTGTGACCTAGAAGTTCTTTATACACCTAAAGCTTTAGTCAAGTTAAGCCATTTATACTCACTAAATCTATCTGTTGTTCATGAGCCATTATATGACCCATAGTTTGTGAATTTCTTGATGTCATCGAGGAGGTCTCTGGTCTCCCACCCCATAAGAAGATTGAGTTCTGAATCGATTTAGAGAAGGACGCAAGACCCTTCGCTTTGTCTTTACAACGTATGACCCCCGAAGAAAGAAAGGAGTTAGATAAGCAAATCTTTGAGCTATTGAAAAAAGGATTCATCCATAGGAGTACTGTAATGACCCGTAATTTTGCTACTCGAAAGTGAGAGATTTCTTCTTTTAAATTTAGAAAGGTTTAAAACTTAAATAAATAAGTTATATATAATGGATAATAATAGAGAAATTATTTATTCTTATAGTTGATAATTTGAAAAGTATAAATTTGGATTTTAGAACAAATCAACAAAATTTAAGTTTTGTTAAAAATAAATAAATGCTAAAATAAATAGGTTTAAATATTTATTTAAAAAGATAAATTTTATTGAAAACATTTAATAAAGATAATAAAAGTATATTAAAATATTTATAAGTGTATTAATAATCGTTTTACAAAAATAACCAAATTTTGTCGCATTTCATCAATTTTACATACATCGTAAAATTGGAGATTTTGATATTATTTAAATATGATTTTAAAATATAAAGAGACATGTTTTAATTTATTTAAAGAAGTAAAAGTTAATTTTTAAATTTGGTTTACATAAATAAGTAGTTTAACTAAAACGTCAAAATGTAACCATAAAACATTTTTTTCGAAAATCGACGTTTTGTCGATTAAAAGTAGTCGCAACGTTGTCGCGCCTTTATTTTCTTACATAGGAACATATATCCAAATAGTATAAGTATTAATTAATTCATTAGTCAAGTTTACTTTTACTAAACATACTTAAAAATTATAGAATATAATTAACAAAAAGTAATCATAAAAAGACAAAAAAAAGTACAAAAGTCAAAAAGTAAAACATCAAATCAAAGAAACATAATTATACTTTTTTTACTTAATATCTAAGTGAAAGTGATATAAAGTAATGATTTGAAATGTGATGTTAAGTGTTGAGAAAATAAGGTTGCTTAAAATGTAAGTAAAGGGTATTTTGGTTTTATTCAAAATGTTATTTTAATCCAATTTTTTTTTATAAATAAGCATCTGCTTTCTCACTTTTTTTTCATTTATTCTTCTTTCTTTTTCAAGCTTTTCTTCGCTTCTCCAATGGCTTCTTCTCTTCCATTTCCTTAC
This sequence comes from Allium cepa, assembly GCA_030765085.1. Taxonomy (NCBI): domain Eukaryota; kingdom Viridiplantae; phylum Streptophyta; class Magnoliopsida; order Asparagales; family Amaryllidaceae; genus Allium; species Allium cepa. Next base: position 245,450,208 of record CM060944.1, read on the forward strand.
TAACTTTTTTAAAACCATATCAAAAATATCAAAACACCACCAAACTTTGCCAAAGTCCTTATAATACCATTAAAACATGCTTTAGCATCTAAGAAGTGAAGAAACGATGGATGAAGAGGAAGAATAGGAGGAGGTCAAACCTATGGAGGAGGAAGGAGCAAGTTGTGAAGCTTTAGAGCGAGAAAAAGAGAAGGAAATGCTACCGGGATCAAAAGGAAAGTCCACGGAAAAGATTTGGTGAAGATAAAAGGATTTAGTGAAGTATTGGATGATATGAATGTTGATGGAAAATGAATAATTTGGTTAAAGGTCTGTACTCATATTTATTAATTAATCCATAAATTATTTCAAGTATAATGATTGAAAAGTTTAAATATGTCGAACGATTAAATGTTTGATAACTTGGTTGAAAAAATTGGTTGATTATATGATTGTTTATGTGGTTAATAACTTGTTTGATAAATGAGTAGAAATTAAATCCATATAAATGTATGTATGAAAATTATTTAGCCTCTTAATGATTTCAAAATATCTAAAAAGATTGAAAATGATATTATAGTAATATAATATTATAATATAAATGAAATGAAAAATGAGTTTGAAATGATGAAAATATTGTTTTAAATAAATGAAAATAGTTTAAATATGGTTTAAAATAAATTTGAAGGGTTTCGGACAAGTTCCGAAGCAATTCTCAAAATCGAGCACGTCGTGTAGCGGCAGTTCATAAATTTCGACCCACAACTTCAAATTATATAGAGAATGATTTATACGTCAGATTTCTTTGAAATAAAAATTCTTTGATCCATAGTTTTCCAACGAAGAAAGAAAATCAAGATTTCACTAAGTATATTTTGAAATATGTCCAAAATAATTTTCTAAAAACATCGCGGTTTTGCAGTTCGGAATCCAAAGAAGGATTTCTTTATAAATGATATTTTTTTGTGACTAAAAATATGAAATAAATTTGATAAATCTATTAAAATGTTTTAAAAGAGATTTGAAGTGGAAAATATTAATTTTCAAATATTAAAATGTTGTTTAAATCAAATAAGCTTATATAGCACTTTCCGCAGCACTTTTATGCTGCAAATTATGTAACCTTTTGAAATAGTTTTAAACTTAATAATTCTTTCCTAAATCTTTTATGAATGATTTTAAAAGAATAATTAAGTAATGTAAAGATGATTTGAAAGTTTTAATAAGACTTTGAATAAATGGTTAAGAAGAATTGTTTATAAAACTTAAACAAAAAAGTGAAGAAAATTGAATGTAATAACAAAATGAGTATGCGAAAACGACTAGTATATTTGTCTCACCTATGAGATCTAGAAAGATAAAACAATGTGTTTAACTAAGGTTAGAGATGGAGCAACCAGTGCCCTGAACTTACCTGGCCTATCTTTTTTCTTTTTATGCGAAGGGTGAAATAGATCGAAAGGAAAGCCTGGATGCTCTAAAAAGATCATATTTAAGTTTTTCCATGATAAGAGAAAAGAAATAAATTATTTGAATGTTAATTGACTATTTAACATCTTTTTATTGATGATTAGTGCGAAGGCACGGAGATCAGATTTGGGTGATTCCTATCTGAAGAACCGGGATCGAATTTGGGTGATTCCTATCCAAAAATTACTCCAAACTAATTTTCAAAACCTCATATGAAATTAACATCATTTTATCGATGATTAGAACGAAGGAACCGAGACCTGATTTGGGTATTCCTATCCGAAGAATTGGGATCGGATTTGAGTAATTCCTATCCGAAAACCCCTTCAAACTAATTTTCAAAATAAAGAATATTGAAGAAAAAAATCTTCATAATGTAGGATTACTTACCATTAGTCCCTGGGGTGAAATTAACCATATCTAAAGTGGCAGTAGTGCTCTGTTATGAAAATCTTCGATTTGCAAGAATACGATTTGAAGTTAAGAAAGGAATCTTTGATTAAGATTTAATGAATGATTTGGAAAGGATTTCGTAAGTAAAAGAGAAGATGCTTTGGAATTATTTTAGGATTTAAAAAAGGTTTAAATAAAACAAATGATTTGATAAATGAGGCTTAATGATTCCATATACTCTTGAAAAGAAAATGGCATAACTTAAAAAGAATATATCTATGAAAGATATTTGATTTAAGTAAAAGATGAAGTAATTGATTGATGATTGATATCCACTTATGAACTTAACATCTTTTTAAGTAATGACTGGTTTCGAAGGAATCGGAGTCGGATTTGGGCGATTATCTGAAAACCACTTCGACTAATGTATATGTTCGAAAGTGAAGATATGTTGAAGATGATAATTATTGAAGACCGTGGATCTTTATAATGCGAGGACTGCTTGTTGAACATGCTCTGGGTAGCTCCTATTATAGAGTTATTTATAGTAGTGGTCTCGCTGTTGTGGAGATTTTTCAGATTGGAAGGACTACTTGCTACTAGTGGTAGTAGGAGAGTGCCTTCGGTTTCGTTCAGTCCCAGAACGAACTTGTACGGAAGAATGTCTGACATTGCATTTCTAGGACACAACGTTTGACTTTTACAAATGTACATGTGCTTGGTGGTGGAGAAGGCAACTTCTCTTAGCTTAACACCCTTCTTTGAGACATATGAGCTCAGAGGTTGTATGCTTGTGGGAGTCAAGTAGAGATCAAAAGAATGGCAATGTGGCATTCAAAGTGGAACCTGTTATGATCAAAACGTGGTTTTGTATGACAAGCGTGGCTTTGAAGAAATTGAGCATAGCCTCACGAGCCTCACACCCGGATATGATGGGATACTATGTGGTATGACAGATACAAATTCGGAATAAGTGAGTGTATATGGTGGTATCCAATATGTTAGGCCCATTAGGGGATACGTCCCTCAAGGAATTTATTGCCCCGTTTGGATAAAGTGGATAGCTTGAGAAAAGCAGGGAACTACCGGTTATCAGTAGTAGTGTAGCAAGTATAGTTCCAAATGATTAGTTTGAGAAAAGCGATTAAGGCACCGTGGGAACTATGTTTGTTATGCGTGGATCGGAGAAAAGGTCACAAATTCCCTATCATATTGGAAATACAATCACAATACGAAATTTTCGATTTTGATTGTATTTCCAAAATAGCTGTAAGCATAGATTTCAGCTACCCCTTTTTGGTATCATATATTCTATTCGGTATATTCTGTTGACCTAGTCTAGGATATTACATTAGACTTAGTCCGGGTATTAATACCTTATTTGAATAAGTTTATTTGAATAAGTTTATTTGAAAAGTGTTTTCAAAAGAATGTCATTAAAAATAATATCAAGTGAATTTTGGTATAAAAGTATTTTGGTTATCATAGGGTAAAAACTCGTCCATGTTTATATGTGGACGTGGTCTTATGAGATACCCTTCCTTTCAAAGGTTTTGATAATATAGTCATTTAAAATTTTGAGTACCTCACATTTGTTTATCAAACCTGATCCGAGTATTTTTTAGTACTCGGGTCAGATCCGAGTAGTTTCAGGTTTAGTTGAAGACGGTTGGAGTTTCAAAAGGAGAGCTGGAGATCTTCATCATTGTATGGACGTATTCTATTATCCACTGTGTTTATTTCACTTGTTTTGTTGTTTATCATCATTTGTAAGGTTAGGGTTTATAATTGTTTAGGCTGAATCTAGGTAAGACTCTGATATTGTATTTTAAAATTTTCGCTGTAAAGATTATTATTGAAATAGTATACGTTATTCCATTCGTGTGAGATTCTGTTCTGTCTTTATTTTCTTTCTACTCTTAATGATATGTCTTTTGATGCAATTTGAGTTAGACATATGTGGTTTATTGTCGATTCAAAGCGTACGAAAAAACGGGCCATTACAAGTAATTTTGAGTAGGGAGCCCTTGTTATTTTAACTACTAAGGCAGATGGTTTTTTAAGACTATGTGTCGATTATAGGGAGTTGAACAAGTTGATAGGGAAAAATAGGTACCCTCTACCTAGAATAGATGAGTTTTTCAACCAACTTGTAGGAGCTAAAGTCTTTTCCCAATTAAACTTGGCAATGGGATTCCATTAGTTAAGGATCGCAGAGAAAAGCAACCCGAAGAACGCATTCTGTACACCAGATGGACTTTACAAGCGAGAACTAATGCCTTTTGGGATGATGAATGCCTCAGCATACTTTGTTGATTTGATGAGTGGAATATTTATAGGGCAACTTAATAAATTTGTCGTGGTGTTTGTTGATGATATCTTGGTTTTCTCCAAAGGCAAGAAGAAGCATGAGGACCACCTTAGGGAGGTATTAGAGACCTGAGGAGAAACGAACTCAAAGCCAAGTTTTCTGAATGCTACTTTTGGAAAAATGAAGTTAGGTTCCTTGGGAAATTTGTTTCGAAGAAAGGATTGGTGGTGAACCCTACTAAAGTGGAAGTTGTTCAAGGAAGGAAGATTCCTCGTAATGCATTGAGGGTTAGATGTTTTCTAGGGCTGGTAGGCTACTGTAGGAAGTTCAATAAGAGCTTTGCACAAATAACAGTCCCTTTAACCCGATTGACTAAGAAGAATCTGGTTTTTATTTGGGATGATAATTGCACCAAGGCATTTGAGAATCTTAAGGAGTCATTGACTAGTGCACCCGTGCTCACTATTCCATATGGAACCAAGCCATTTATGGTTTTAACGAATGCATATGGTACAGGATTAGGAGCAGTTCTTATGCAAGAAGGGAAGATTGTTGCTTATGCTAGTAGACAACTAAAAGATCATGAGAAGAGGTATCCAATGCATGATTTAGAATTCACAACCATTGTTTTTGCCTTAAAGATGTGGAGGCATTATCTCTTGGGGGAAAGGTTTGAGTTATTCACTGATCATAAATCACTCAAATACCTATTTTTCCAAAAAGATTTGAATCATAGGCAGCAGAGGTAGATGGAGTATATAGCATTCTTTGACTTTGGTATTCCATATACCCTTGGAAAAAGGAATGTGGTCGTCAACTCCTTTATTAGGAGACATGCTACTCTAGGTGCAATATATGAATGGAGACAATTGGAATTTCTCTGGAATTTTAACCTCCAACCGTAAATAGAACCCATCCAAGGTTTTCCATTAGTTACGGAGGTTAGACCAGCCTTGATAAATCGTGTAGGGCATGAGCAAGTGAAATATAGGGAGTTAGTAGAGATTTTAGGAAAATTAAGAAAGGAGAGCATTTTCCCCATGCTAAGAAGAACTCGGTTGATGAGAAGTGATATTTGAGAAGAGATGGATGTCTTTGCGTCCTAATGATTGATGACTTGATGAGAGACGTGCTTAAGGAGTGTTACCACTCAAGGATGTCCATTCTTCCTGGAGTAGATAAGATGTACAAGGATATGAAGAGAATTTTCTTTTGGAATGGAATGAAGAGGAGCATAGCTGAGTTTGTTGCTAGGTATTTAACATGTTAAAAAATAAAAGCTGAGCAAGGGAAGCCTGATGGATCATTATTACGTTTGGAAATTCCGACTTGGAAGTGGGAACATATTTCGATGGATTTTGTGAAAGGATTGCCTAAAAGTTAGAAGGGCAATGAGGCTATGTGGTTTTTTGTAGATAAATTCTCTAAGAGTACTCATTTTGTTCCGATTAGGAGAAATAGGATTAGTGCTTCTCTGCTCAGATTTATATTAAGGAGGTAGTTAATCTACATGGAATCCTAATAAGCATAGTTAGTGATAGGAACCCCTTGTTCACTAGCGAGTTTTAAAGGAGCCAACTAACAGCTTTGGGAACTTCTTTGAACCTTAGCATAATATATCACCCGCAAACTGATGGATAAACAGAGAGGGAAAATATAATTTTAGAAGACTAGTTGAGAGCTTGTGTATGGGATTTCAGAGGACATTAGAAGCAGCATTTAACTTTGGTTGAGATTGTGTATAATAATAGCTATCAAACTACGATAGGTATGGCCTCTTTTGAAGCACTTTATGGGCGACCATGCAAATCACCTAGTTGTTGGTGGGAAATCATCGACATAGTATTGCTCGAACCAGTTTTGATCCATGATACCATGGAAAAAGTAGAGTTGATCAGGCTAAAGATGAAGGTAGTGTAAGACCGTCAGAAATCTTATGTGGATAAAAGAAGGAAAGAGCTTGAATTTGTGGTTGGAGATATGGTATTTGTTAAAATCTCCCCGCTTAGAAAAGTTGTTAGATTTGGCAAGTCTGGAAATTGGCACTTAGATTTATCGGGCCATTCAGGATTCTTGAAGGAATAGAAAATTGGCATATCATATAAAGCTTCCCTACAAGTTGGCAGGAGTCCACGGTGTTTTCCACGTTTCTCACCATAGGAAATACCTTCATGACATCGCTAGCAAAGTAGAGCCTGATCAGTTAGGAGATTTTGAGATGGAGCCAACAATGCCTCGTGCCACTACACACATTATGGAGCACGGTACTAGGAGCTCCACAATAATAATTAATTTGGTCCAAGTACAGTCGGGGACAGTCTAGCGAAAAGCACATAGGAGACTGAGGAGAAGATGAAGAACACTCACCTAAAGCTTTTCGTCAGTAATTTCTCTCTCCAAAATTGAATTTTGGTTGCATCGTGGTTGCTAGATTGGATGGTAGGAGATGGCTGTTACACTTTTTCAGAAACACTTTACACTTATATAAAAAAATTATGCATGTTTAGGACATTTGCATACATACTTACATGACATGATTACGCACTCATGTTAGGATTATCCTCATTTTAACACGTCTGTAGTACATTATCACATTGCACTATTGGTTAAGTGGATGGCTATGTAGACAACTTGGTTGTATAACGTGGACGTATTGTGAGTTACGTTGTTCGCCCCTTGGAAGTTTTCGAAAGGAAATCATTTTCAATGGAGGAAGAATGTAACACTTCGAAAAATCAACCATAAATAAATAAAGTAAATTGAATTAAATATACAAGGATTGGATATGGAAATTTTATAATAATTGGACTTTGACCATGAAAGTTATTATGTTCCATTCGTGGCGAAACCTTATTTGTTTCCATATATAATATGTTGAAAGAGGAGCTCAAATAAAGAAGATATGAGTATCTGAAGTTCTCTGATTTAAATTAATTTAGTTTGAATTCAAATGAGAAATCAAACTTAGGATATAAATTTCAAAAATTAGCTTGGGGTCTAAGTAAACGTTTAATTAACGCTTAACATTAAAAAGTTAATCAGGGAATAAAATAATACGATAATGGTAAACACCGTTGAATAAAAGAGCGGTCGATCCTAAGTAGGTCAACCGGTCGACCAGTTGCCAAGGACGGTTGACCGCTTGGCAACAGCAGTTGCCAATGGCGGCTAGGGTTTTACGTTATGTTTTATTTGGTTGTACGCTTCAGATTTACTCGTTTCCTACCTACTTCCATCCTATAGTTCTAGTATGTTTCAACTCCTATAAATAGAACCCTATCCTCTCCACTTTTATTCGTATTATTTTAGGACATATGACGAAACTCTGTCATTGCTATCTCTCTAATAAGACTTAAAAACTCTGTAGAGAATTCAGATAAGGATTCAACCTATTTTCTATTTGTTTCTTCTTCCTTTAATCCATTCTTCTCCAATCTGAATCTAATGAATATATGTACCTATTCTCTATTTTGTGTGTGTATCAAAAGCGAGAGATTCTGGAAGGGATCGAAAGGCTACAAATCCATTTGAGTAAAACTAAGCCTAATCTGTGGAAACCTTAGTATATTTTTCAGCAATTGTTTAGTGTATTTCTTTTGGATTTGAATATGCCTTAGTGATTTTGGGATTTCAGAAATATGATAGATAAAATCCCCTAAAATTTCTTTTTATTTTGAACTGTCAATTCTATGTTGAGATTCTCGGTTATTTACATTAATTTGATAGAATTTTTTCGTTCATATAATTTTTGATAATTTCATAATCAATTCCACTTCTCCTTCTTCTTTGGGTCAAATTGCGATCCTTCAATAAAATAAGAGGTTTAGATTACGAATTCTATTTGTAGTTTACACCACTTATTCATATCTATTTCTTTGTAAAAAATAGAAGTTGAATAGAATATGAGATTTAGATTCCAATTCTCATTGTTTAAGATATTCCATTGAATTATTGAAAAAAACCGGGTTTCTATTTTATTTACAAGTCTGTTATTGCAGTTTTGGTTATGAATATTTATTCCCTGTTTTGGACATTATAATTCCATGAAATCTTGGGAAATTGAAGAAAAAGGATTTGTAATAATAATTGGTTAGGAAATTAGCATTTAATGCTAATTTAGACCGTAAAATCCGTACGTTTGGAACTTATTACGCGTGAATATTTATTTATTCATATTTACATAATTAACATATAACTATTGCGCATATGGCGTAGTGAATTAGACATTTATTTACATTTATTTACCCTATTCGAATGGTAATTGATTTTGAGGCGGAAATAAGAGGAAACTGTCATATAGCCTATTTATTAATTTAAGGAGTAATAAGGAAGATTCCTTATTAGGCCTTATTTATGTAATGCTGAGATGAGAGTGTGTATGTGTGTGTGTGTCTATGTGTGTGTATATATAGTAATTAATTTATGGCTAAGACATAGGGATGCGAGGTCAATAGAGTGACATGATAGAAATCTACCCTTCACTTTGAGGCTACTTGCAGTTGTATACACTTTTATTGATGTGAGATATCCTTATGATAAATATTTGTAATGACGCGAGGTTAGTTCCAAATTCTATGGGGAAATTTGCCTAGCTAATCTAGCTACCAGTTCCTACGAATAACTGACTAATATGAGGCGTCGTTGAAGGTATGAGCCATAAGATGAAGGGCCTATTACGGGGTTTGGTCTATTAAATTGGTTGGATCCGCCTTTTTCACCAGATGAAGTATTAAATGGCTATGGGTTACGTTAACTTATATCTCTATAGGGGTTCACTTCAGGAAATATGCCTTAAATGACCGAGTCTGCCTATTTTCCACTTGGAAGTATTAAGTGACCTATGAGATTCCATATGATGTCAGTAAGATAGTACCATTATGGAGTACGGTTTTAAAAATAGATCTAAATGACAGGGTCTGCCTATTTTACACTAGGAAGTATTAAGTGACTTAGGTATCGTCTCTTAAATTATTAGCTATTTATGACGTATGATTGGGATATGGGATCTACTTCTGGAATGGAAGGTATTAAGTGGTTGGACCCACATCCTTTCCTTATAAAGAAGTATCAATGATTTTAATGGTTTTACGTTCATAGATACATTCTTATTTTGATAAGTACTGTCCAAGTATTGAAAAAGTAAGACTCGAGGATTTTGTTCACGAGATGCTTGTTGTTCTGATTCCCTCCACATTGCAACATTGGTAAAGGACGGAATGATGGCGGTGATGATGCTTAAAGATGAAGAAGCTTGGCAAGTGGCTGTATTTATTATTATTTGCTTTCATATATACGTATGGATTTAACAATTGTTATAACGGATATTATATTAGGCTTTTATGGGATTTTGTGTTATGACATTTTTCTGGTTTTGAAATAAATAGGTACATTTTACTATTATATTTTTTCCATCTGCTGTGAGTTCTAGAAGTATAATAATGACTCTACAATGTTATTTTTTTTGCTACCAATGAATTGCCATAGAATGGATCGAAATTTCGATGGGACTTTTGTAGGTCGAAATTTAGGCCTATTTCGGGGTAGGTTGTTAAAAGGATGAAATCTTTTTAAGGGAGAAGAGCGTGACAATCTGCATTTTTTGGCCGCTCTGAATATTTAAATCTTGGATGTTTAAATATTAAATGAATTTATTTTATCGATGAGCTGAACATTTGATTTTCGAAGGCGGACTTTTCAGGACTCGAGATTATTTCCGTTTGGTCTGAACGGTCCGAGCAAGGCAGAATGAGTATAAGTCGTGATATATTTCGACTGTTTGGTTTCGAGCCAGAAGGTCGAGTTCGGTTCGTAAATCAAACGACATGAACAGTTAACTTTTGTATTTATTAATATTAGGTCTCGAAAATAGTTCCATTGAGTTTGGAATAGGGGTATTTGGCTAGGAACACCAATAGGCATGCCTCATTTGGAGTTCGTAGAATTTTGGGTGTGAATAGTATAAGTTATTTTTCCTATGTAAGGACAATCACCCCTCGTTCTTTTCCCAAAACCTAGCCGCCATTTCAAATCAACCTACATCTAATGGCCTCCATCCCTAGGCACCGCTAGAGGCTGATTTAGGCAGGGGTTCTAACTGGGAAAACGTTCGACACTGTATGAGGAGTGAAGTGGACGGTTGGATCATCCTAGATCGATGTGGGGTGGTCGGAATCCGAGTTCAACGGCGACCGTTATGGGATTTTCAGTGAGCTTTAGGCGATGATGGAGGCCAAGGCTGTGTCGTTGTGTGCGGGGTGGTTGGAGCTGTCTTTGGATGGGTTGTAACGGCGGGAAGATGTAGAAATTAGAGGCGTTGGGTTAGGTATTTAGCCGGCCTAGGTTTTGCGAAGAAAGAGATTAGGGTTAAGTAAGATGGATTAGTGTTTAATGATGTAACTAGTTATTAAATTATATTGTTTAATTCATAAATCTTATTAAACTCACTAACTATTTCATACGAGGTCGGATTTAGAAGCAGACAAATCACCTTAGACTCGTATCGACAATATTTTCACAATGAATTTGGACTTGTGAAATTTGGAGCCTGTTGAATTTCGAGCTGAAATCGAACGACTTTCGATTTTAGACCAAATGAGAACACGGAAGTGATAATTGAAATTTTGATTAGTAAAACTAACGTCTTTGGAAAAATTAGTATGTTAGATAGTAGATAAATTTTATGGTTTTTGTTTGGTTGAAATGATTGGCTGATTGGTTAAATATCCGCTTTAAAAAGCGATTGGCATTTAAAATTCAAATTAGAAAAATTTGTAGAAAAATTCGAATTTCTCGAAATTGTGATTATTAATTTCCATTTATATTCCTATAGTTTTATTTTCAGTTATAACCATGTTATATCCCTGTTATATTCCTATAGTATTAGTTACGAATATGTTCAAAACTTAACCTTTGTAGTGATAAAAATCAATACAACATTAGTTAAGAGTTTTGGTGGCTAATAGGCTCAATTTAGTATTTTGAAATACTATTAATTTTCGTTTTGGTTGAAATTTGTTTTTGATTTGGAGAGTGATTTTAAATCTAACCTTGGGGTTTTCTGAAACATTTCTATATAAGCGGATTTTGAACTTCTGTATTTTACCCCAACCTTTCATTTGTCTTTTCTAAACAATTTAGAAATATTTTAAAGTTGTTTAACTATTTTTTATTAGTGTTTTTAAAATTGTTTTTTATATTTAATTGTTTGAAGTTATTTATCAATATTTTAATATTGTAAAATGTTATTTATTTAAATAATTAATATTATTTGAAGATAATTAATAATTATTACTTATTAAAAAAATGGGAATTTATAATACTTATTTATTAATAATGGTTTGGTGTTAATAATTATTATTTATTAGTGATGTTTTGGAAATTAATTATTATTTATTATAATGGTGTTTGAAATTATTAACTATTATACTTTTAATGTTTAAAGTTAATATTTATTATTTATTAGTAATGTTTTGCTGTTAATAATTATTATTATATAATAATGTGTTGAAATACATAATTATTATTTATTTATAAAGTTTTAAATTTATTAATTAATATATTAATAATGTTTTGGAATTAATAAATTATTTTATTAATGATGTTGGAAAGCTAATTTATTATTTATTTAGAATGTTTAAAGTAAATTAATTTATCTGATTAATTATGTTTATAAATAATAAATTGATTTATAAAAGGACTCTTATTTGATAAAAGAGATATATTAAAGAGTTTATAAATGAAAACAGGGTTTGGATTTGCAAGAATTTTTAAAAAGCTTTATAAAGGATTTTTAAATGGGATTTAGAAGGGATTTTATAAAGGATTTCATAAAGGAGTTTTATAAAAGATTAAAATTGTATAAATGATTTTATAGATTTATAAAAGGAGTTTTATGAGTAGTTTTATGGATTTATAAAAGAGGTTTGTAAATAGTTGTAGAAATTTATAAAAAGAGTTTTATAAATTGTTTTAAAGATCTATGATGGAGTTTATAAATGGTTTACAGATTTATAACAGGAGTTTATAAATGATTTTAGAGTTGTATAAAATGGAAATTATAAAGGAAAATGAGACTGATTTCCAAAAATAACCTTTTAATAATTATGGTGGTATGGAAACATTTTTCCATATTTAACACTAAAAAAGTGGATCTTTCTCATTGTTTGTGAATATACTTATATCGTTGTGATATGTATGTGGATATTTTTCAAGTATTAAAAGGAGTATAAAGGGTTATGAATATATTTTTGTAAAAGTGTTTTGATATAAGTATTTACAAAGTGATTTTAATTAATGAAAGGATTAATTAATGAGGTTAGTAGTTGCTTATGTGCTTAACAAACATTGGTTTCCATATGGAAATAAATCCCTGATTTGATTGTTATTTTTATTTTAGTTAAATATCTAATTATCAAACCTTGGCAAGTTTTAAATTATCGTTGCCGGTTCAGATAAACCAGGATCGGATATATTATCTGAAAAACACTTCGAACCGACATAAGCATTTAAATTGGAGTTATCTTGAAGATGATCATAGAAGGAGTTCTTTGAAGTGCAAGGGTCAGTTGCTACTAATCCTGAGGATAATTCTAAAATGGATGTAGTAGAGGTAGTGCCTTCGGTTTCGTTCAAACCTATAACAAACTTATATGGATGAATGCTGGAATTGATTTTTGCTTGGAGGACAATGTTAGCATTCCAAGTGGGAATTGCTAAAGGAAGGTAAATCATTATCTCACGAGCCTCACGCCTTGAAAATGGCTAGAACATGGTATATGCAGTAGGGCTATGTGGGTCGCTCCCATAAGGTTGTGTCATCACCTTTCTAGATTATCATATTATGAATTTAGTTATGCATGAGAGCTCTCTATAAAGGTTAGGAACAACCAGGATGATGACATATTCGGTACTATCCAGTAAGGGTAGATCAGTCATGTGCTGGTAGAGGGGCAAATGCGTTTGTAGCCCTTAGTACATTTTATCTAGAGATGTACTATATAAAAGGTAGTCCTTTACCTTGCTATTATTGGAATCCATTCTCCAATAAGCATTGTGCGGACATAGTTGTATACCTATTACACTGGAATTTAATAGATGTACCAAGTTCGGCTATACTCAATATTTATTTTAAACCCTAGATATTATTATAATATCTCTGGATTTTCTGTAGAAATGTTTTGGTTATCGTAAAATAAAAACTTGTCCGTGTTTATGTGCGGCATGGTCTTACGAGATTCCTTTGTTTTTAGAAGTTTTTTAAAACATTAAAAGTCAATGGGGGTGTGCTTCTCATGCTATTTTACCAAACAAATCCGGGCGTTATTTTTCTTATAATGCTCAAATTAGACCGAGCATATTATCAGAACTAGTTTGGATGCTTTTGGGTTTCAAAAGACGAGTTGGATGTCCAAGGCATATCTCTCGTATATTCTATATTCCACTACATGTGTCGTATTATTTGTTAGCATTTGTGATGATAAGTTGTTATAGCTATCCGGGCTAATTATTTATGATTAAATGTACTCTGATTTTGATGCATGCGTGTTACAGTTTTATTTTATGAAGATCTATTGTATATTATATATTACTTAGCATGATGTGAGATTTTGTTCTGTCTTTTCTTTCTTTTTTCCCAATAATCTATCTTTTCGGCACTAGATGCTCAACATGTTAATACCGTGGATGTATTAGTGTTGAACTCTGAGGATCGAAAAGATGAGTTATTACATATACCTACCCAATTGATTACTAATAACACTTGAAATCAAAAAAGTTAAATAATTAATATTTCATCAATATTAATTAATTCAGTTAATTTACGAAAATTATAAATTAATTAAATCATATGGTATTTCATAGCATTCATTATTATGGTTGTGTGAATCAAAGGTGTAAATTCAGTTAGTGATTAATATCAAACAATTCAAACATTAACAATCACACGTCACCTTAGCTAGTGGTAGTGACGATTTGACTAAATTTTTCTCTTACACATCTTTTTGGTAAAATTTAATTTTAGTATTTTAAGCAATACCATGTAATAACGATTATTTACACCAATTCTCTTCATCAAAACTATATGCTTTAGGACTTATGGAATTTGGTTTCACTACACCAAAACATGAAATTCCCAACAAAAATATTTCTGAATTACTAACAATCAAATGCCGTTATAAAATAATAACACTTAAATCCCGTTATAAAACTTTCAAAGCCATTGTAAAAGGAGCTGTAAATAGTTTATCACTGCTTTACACCGTTATAAAATTTGGTAAAAATGAAAATAAATTGAAAACAAAAGGGTAAAAGATGGAAAATAACATCTGGACTCACAACGCTTAAGCTCATTACGCTTCCCACTTTCTTTGGCCACCAAATCTCCAAATTATTTTCACTTTCCGCCAAATCCCCATTTCCTCCCCAAATTCGCGCTTCAGGATCGCTTTTACTTTTCCAATCGCAAAACCTTCTCAGGAAAAATCAAGGGCTAAATCAACTAAAGGTATCAACGCTTTTAATCTTTATTCAAATCTGTTGATTTCCTACTATTAGTTGCTTGAGTTTGAACTGTTAAAACGTTTTGATTTCTTCGCTTATTTCTTGATTGCATTTTAATTTTGGACATTTGTAGCCTAGCTTTGGTTAGTTAATCTTAGTTTAGCTGAGGGTGTATGCTTCCATTTTTTTGTAAAGGAGGATTGCGGTTGATGACTGCAGGTTGGAGGGCGATTGGTAGGTTTGGGTGATGAGGGAAATTCGAGTTAGTTTGAGTTGTTGGAGGCAGTAGCAGGTTAAAGTGGACGGTTTATAGGCAGAGGTATGTTTGTTGTATGGTATTGTATGAAGTGGTGATGAACTGTTATGTGCAAGTGGTTGATGCTTTTCTGGTTTTAGTGAACTTTGGTGATGCATGGTTGGTGAAGTTGTATGTCACTGGGTTGTTCGATGTTGATGTTATGGAGTTCTTTAGATGGTCAGAGCAGTGAAGAAGATGGATGATTTGGTGTGGTGGTTTGCAATGTTGACAGGTTGTTAGGCAGTGGCATGAAGGGTGGTCTGAAGGGCTGTTATGGAATTTGTATGGTTAATGAATATGGAGATGTTGGTGATGACTAGTTAATTTAGTGTGCAATTCTTTAATTTCATATCAACCAATTTTTATTTGAGTTTTATTTCTTCACAAATCCTGGTTCATTATTAAAATAGTTTTTTGTTCTGATAGTATAATAATGTGCGTTACCAAAATATAATCTTAAATAATAGCAAATGATTACTTAAGCACTTCGAAAAATAGTTTCCATTTGGACTGTTTTTTTCTTGAAATATAAATTAACGGTTCCATAGGAAAACTTTTTTTACACGTGGAGCATCTAACTCGTCATACTTATTGAATGTTTCCATGAAATAACAACTCAATTGATAATATTAACTCAAAAATTAAAGAAAATATATGGATGTTAATTGTCTAATAAATTCATATTTGAATATAAGGATGTATAAAGCAATACAAAATAAAACCAATATTTTAAGCCAACATAGGAGTGAGTATAATTTAAGGAAATTTTAATAAGGATGTGAACACAGGGCAGATTTAGATATACAAACTTATATAATCACCAATCTATAATCTAGTATAACCTTACAATAAAAACCATACTTATATTGTTAATCGGTTTCATATGTCATCATGGAATATGTAGTCTTTGAACACTTCTGTAAATAATCATTAATGCAAACTGGTGGAAACTAATAAAAGAATCAAGATTAATATCACTTGAAGAGTAGTAATGCTTTAAATTACTGAAAATAAATCAATGCTTATGTCATCAAACATATTAGAGTGATGTTTGGCAAGGTGGTGATTGGATGATGATGTGATCAGTTGTGTTGACTGCACTATTACACTTGTGGGTAGATGAAGAAGTGAAGTTGAGTCAGAGGATTGTAATGACAGTGTAGAAGTTGATATGTAAATGGTTGGTGAGCAGGATTGTTATGAGTTGGCAGTGATGGGTGGCAATCCTGTGAGTGGTCGGTGAAGAGATGTTTGAGGAGCAAGGCAGATTTGAGAGTAGGGGACTAGTTGCAGTGCAGTTCAGGGTTGCTAGTGGGTTGAACGTGAAGATGTTGAGCGGTATGGTTTGTTAGTCACAGTGGTGAATTTGGAACTTGTTTGAAGTGTGTTGTAGAAGTGATGGCAGAGATGTGGTGAAGAGGGGTATGTGGATTGCAAGCGTGGTTTGCAATGTGATGTTGGACGTGAGGTTTGGTTGTGACTATGTGATTGATAGCGACTGGAAGTTTGGGTATGCGTGGATGTTTTGTGGACTGTGAAGTATGAGTAGTAGATGCAGTGAGGGTTTATGAGAATGATGGTTTCAGGGGATGGTAATTCTGAATTTGAATCTTATTTTGAGAACTTTGACTGAATTTGAATCGTTGTGTCATTTTTTGCCGTAATATTTTATTATATGTGCTTTTGCTCCATTCATATAAGAAACGACACTGAATCAATAATCTTTATTTTCATAATGAATTAGGTGATCCATGAGTTTTTGCTAATGTCAGAACCTACCTCGAGAGATTGGATCAGAATTCGACATAGGAACACAAACAAATATATACAAGGTGTTCGATATTTTATGAATTTCGTGAAGCGTCATTCACCACCTGATTTTGAAATAGGCTGTTGTCCTTGTATAAAGTGTAGAAATTCTAAAAAATTGCCTTTTGAAATAGTTGAGAAGCACTTAATTCTTTATGGTATGGATCCAGCATACGATGAATGGTTTTTCATGGAGAAAGTAACGGCATTGAAGTAATGGTCAATCCTACACCCCATGTTGTCAATGATGATTTCGTGTCCCATCAATTTCAAGAGGAAAACCCAATAGAAGGTGGTCTTGGAAATCTTGTTGATGATGTATATGGATTATCTCATGGTAACAAGCAACTTTTGGTGGAAACCATGAAAAAAAGTATAATGAATACAAAAGAAAAGCAAGTGAAAAATTATATCCTTCTTGTGAAGAGGTTGAAACTATGGCTTCCAAAGAAAAATACACTACCCGATAAGTACCCTACAATGAAAAAAATATTAAAAGATCTAGGAATGAATGTAAAAGGAATACATGCTTGTGAAAATAATTGTATATTATTTTGGAAGGGGTATGAAGATGCATTGGAATGTCCGCACTGTAATACTTGGAAATTTAAAGTTAAAGAACATGGGAAAATAGTCGAAGTCACAAAACAACCAAGAAAAGTTTTGAAATATTTTCCCATTATTCCTAGATTAACTAGGTTGTACACTGTACCTTGGATAGCCCAAAAAATGTTATGGAATAGTGAAGAAAAGCCTTCTTAGGACTCCATGCGCCATCCTATTGATTCGGCTGAATGGAGATCGCTTAAAAATAGATGGCTGGATTTTGCTACTAACGGAAGAAATGTTTGGCTTGGCATTGCTACTGATGGATTTAATCCTAATGGAGCTCAATCTAATAGTTATAGTTGTTGGCCCATGCACATGATCCCATATAATTTCCGCCCTTTATTATATATGAAACCCGATTTTCAAATGTTATGTTTGTTGATTCCTGGACCTAGAGCACCAAGCTAAGACATTGATGTATACTTAGAACCTCTTATGGATGAGTTAAAGCAGCTTTGGATAGGAGTGCCTGCATTTGACATGGATAAGAAAGAGCAATTTACACATAGAATGATGCTTTTGTGGGGAATTCATGACTTACCAGCATTTGGAAATTTATCCGGTTGTGTGACACATGGTAACAAAGCATGTCCAGTTTGTGCTACTGAGACCGAGTCAGAATGTATTGGTAATAAGATTGTTTATACAAAGTATAGAATATTTTTGAATAATGGCCATCCATATAGAGCATTGAAACATGGATGGTACAAAGATGTAGAGCATAATGAACCTCCCACACGATTGGTAGGATCGGCAATTTTAGAAAAGCTTGCTCATATCAAATATGTACCGGGTAAAAAAAAATTAAAACGTAAAGAATTTGATGATGGTGATGAAGATCATTTTGTAAATGAGAATGACAATGAAGAAAGACCAGTGTGGTATAAGAAGTCGATTCTTTTTACCTTAGAGTATTGAAGTAGTCATAAAGTGCGACATACGATTGATGTGATGCATACTGAAAAGAATGTAGCGGAGCATCTTATTAACTTGTTTTTTGATAGGAAACAATCTTCCAAGTTTGCATTTGATAAGACCTACAAAATTCAATGCTGCCAAGTCTTAAAAGGTGCAAAGCTTCCATCATGTTTTTCAACAAAGATAGGCAATTTAGTCAACGTTCAACCACCTAGCTTGAGCATTAGAAAATCATATGATTATCGTATCATTCTTCAATATTTTCTTCCAATCATGGTTCAACATGCCTATCCAAAATGTCGCGACTTAAGGCGTGCAATTTTGCAAGTATGTTTATACTTCAAAATTATTTGTTCGAAGGTTTTAGTTCAAGAGCATGTCCAAGCTACTAAAGATATGATTTCAAAGGCGTTATGTGTGTTGGTTGACTACTTTCCTGCTCACTTCTTTGATATAAGCATACATCTAATGTTGCATTTAGCTGATCAAGCATTACTTTGTAGACCTATTAATTATATATGGATGTATCCGTTTGAGAAGTACGATACATCTTTATAAAATTACTTGTTTTATATTTAAAAATATATATATAAGGTAATATATTTTTTGTTTCTTGACTAGAGCTATGAAGGAGTGTAAGAACATACCAAGTAACAAGCAATATATAGAAGGCTCAATTTCTGAAGCGTGTCTTGTTTCAGTATCTATTAGATATGCAATGGAATATATGCCAAATCCACGTATGGGTAATCATAGTTGTACACAAGCGTCATTTTTGGATGAGAATGACAATGATATATACGAATGTTCAATTATGGAAGGCAAAAATATCAAGTTATCTAGTGTGCAACGTACGTAGATTCGAAGATGGATACTTTTCAGAATTGACATACCAGATCTAGATGATTATTATAGGTTTGTATTTTTTGTGCATTTTGTAAGGTATAACATTATATTTATTGAGAATATTACTTATAATTTGTAGCGAGTATCGGTTGTCCTTAGAAGATGCTTAGCGTGGTAAAAAAAGACTACAGACAAAGGCGGAAGTGGTAGTACAATCTGAATTTATTGATTGGTTGCACAATAAGGTTTGTTGAACTTGCTTCCTAGTTCATAGTTTAATAATAAAAATAATAGTGTTTAATATATTTCAGTGGATTTAATAGCTAATTGAAGAAAAAAGCATGGATTCAATGTTGTGGCGTTATGTTAATGGACCACAATGGGAAGCTAGAACTCATCTTAAGTATAGAATCAATGGTTATATATTCTCTCCACAACATTATGATAACACGTTATCAACCCAAAATAGTGGTGTTTGCATGAATGCGATTACAACATTTGTTGCAAGTGCGAAAGATTTAAATCCTATGGATGATAATACTACGTGGTATGGTATTATCAAAGAGATTATTGAAGTTGATTATTATGAATCTCGACATGTAGTATTCTACTGTGATTGGATCAATGTAGCAGATAAATCAAATAGCTGTAAGATTTGTAGTGACTCTAATTTGTTAATGGTGAATCTAAGGAAATTGAAAAGCAGTAGTGGAGAATATGACGAGCCCGTCATTCTACCTTCCGAAGCAAGTCAAGTCTTTTACATAAGCGACATGCATGATCCTAATTGGTCCATCATACAACACTCGCCTAAGCGCATGACTGATAGCATAGATGATTATGAGATGCCAATGAGCTTTTAATCTATTTTGAAGGAGCGGCCTAATTTAACTGCATTGTTGAAATGTATCGAATCAAAATAGACACACTTGATTGAACAATAATTATTTTGTTTACTTGTTACAATGTTGTATGATTACTATACACTTGGGTATGTTTCCCTATTGTTGAATTTTTTGAAGTTATTACACTTGTCATGAACGCATCATATTAATGCTATGATTTAATATTTTTGTGTATAATTGATACCTTTTACAAATATGAATTGGTATGAACAATAAATAAACATGGATTAAGCTTTTTCTATGTTCTCCATCTTGGATGAGCCATTATCCTATAAATTTTCTTTTATGCTCTAATGTGCATTCATCGTCTTTAAATTATTTGCATTGTAGAATGTCAGGCAATTGTAATGCCACGTCACTACATAAAAATGACGCAGAGGAAGTTGATGTTCCTCCTCCCCCTCCAAATAAAAA
Organism: Allium cepa; assembly: GCA_030765085.1. Classification (NCBI taxonomy): domain Eukaryota; kingdom Viridiplantae; phylum Streptophyta; class Magnoliopsida; order Asparagales; family Amaryllidaceae; genus Allium; species Allium cepa. Next base: position 245,470,657 of record CM060944.1, read on the forward strand.
GTACTCAATAATTGTGGACTTAGAAGGTGAAAAAGGCAGTGATGCAAAAAAATGGGCCTCTCGTTGTGGTGTTTTGCTTCGTTATCTCATTCCGATTGGTTATGAAGGAGGAATGATGTAGATGTTGTTTTCAAAGATAGCATGTCGAAAGCACTAATGGTACATAACTATTTATTCGTAATATATTGAATTATTTATTCGTAACTGTTTATACTTCATTATGCTTGAATCTGTTGTCTGGTTCATCTACAACTTATTTTTTATACTCTTGCCCTTTTTGTTTAGTTGTTGTGTCTTTAACTGTCTTTAACTTTTCAGGTTAGGAATCAAATTATGTTTAAAATATTGATGATGCTAAAAGTTTAAAGATCAAATAATGTCATTAACTTTTCAGGTCTCTCATTCAACACAAACCACTGTCTGCTCCATCCATTTTTCATATTTTCTCCATTGAATAACAAAAAATTGACATTGTTATTTGATTTTTTGTTTCAACAGAAAGAGTTTGACTTGAATATCGACACCATGGTAGCTAGACCAATATTGGAGAAGAAGTTTTCATAATGTTATCGAACATTCAAAGCAACGGTACGTCAGAGATTCCTCAAAAAAGATGGACAACTCATGCCCAAACATGTTGCACTTAATAGTCGTCCTGATGACGTTGATAAAGCATGGTGGCAGAGGTTTGTTGACATCGAATATAGTGACAAGCAAATGAAACAATGCAATACAAATTTCGAAAACAAGGCCAAAAGTACTCTAACTCATACATTGGGAAGGAAACCTTATCTTAGACTATATGAAGAATTGTATGTAAAAACATTTTTTAGGTTAATATTTCAGTGACAAAAATATACTTTATGAAATTATTCAAATGCAGGCAGCTGAGAATCCAAGACAGAAGATCACACGTACAGTGGCATGGAAAGTGGCTCATACAAGTAGAAAAACGGGAAAGGTGATTCCATGTGCTGCCGAAAAATTTGTAAGTACTTCAACATCTATTCAAGACTGTATCGGTAACTGTAAGTATTGCCCATTGGGTTTGAGAATTGGATTTGAGAATATGCACTTCTCTTAATAATATAGAGGTACAATAATTACCATGTTCTTGAGTTTATAGTTTTGATCACCCTTCGGTTCTTTTTATCATGAAGTTCATAGTTTAAGGCTTGTTTATGCTTCATTTTGATGTTGAAAAATAACTATCAGGTTTGAAATCTACAAATGCTAATTAATTAATTTGAACAATGAAAAAATAAAAATGCACTTGATGAAAACAGTTTGCAGTTTGCACCTCCACACTTTCACGGACAGTTGGAGGTTCTTCTTAAAATCTAAGTACGATACTCAATTTTAAATCTGAGTACAAACTATACTCAGTTTTAAAAACTAAGTACAAAGTTGAGTACTCAGTTTTAAAACCGAGTACAAACCCCGGTTTTAAAATCTAGACATTGTATAATACTTAATGCATTGTGCTTTGAATTAACAGCAAGTGCTTTGAATTAACCTTGGTCATAAAATATTTACTTGTACTTTCATCACTAATTAAAAAATACAAATTTTCAATAGCATAGTACTTAGTTACAAAAAAAAAATTATGACGAAATCTTACCTTAAAATTATAAGTGTCTCAAAATTATATCTCACAACACAAATTTGTTATGTCATATGAATGATGGACCTCAAATCCAGCCATTTTAATTAAATAGAAAATAACTTGTTAGAAAACTGTTAACAATTAAAATGACTCGTACACGTTTCTTATTAGGTAAATGTTTACAGAACCTATCTCATTAACAAACCAAAAACCCACCCACACCACCCCCTCCCCTCCCCAACCCCCTGCTTAACAGATGAGGACAAATAATTTTATATTTTCACAGAAAGGTAGCAGATCATATATATCTCTGCCACTTTCCAATTTATTGTTTTAACCAAAGTTTGGATTAGGTTTAATGATGTTTAAATAAAGTTCTTCCTGTTATAAGTTGAAAGTAAAATGGAGTTGAGAACTAATCTTATGTGATTGAAGTTACTTTCATGAAAGTTGAAACTGTTATATGTTACATTACTGAGACTAGGAGGTTAAAAGTAATGAACAGATAGCGGACAACTAATTCTGTGTAATTAACATAAAAAAGGTGGGGAAAAAATATTATCATTCTTCTATCACCTATTTGATGAATTTAAAAGTATATTTAATATCTCATGCAGTAAGTACTCTTTATAACACAATGAATTCAATTTTCTTTTTTATTCTACCAAAGTGTCACACCATTGTGATGAACAACAAAACTGGAACAGCTGGTTTGAAACAAAACAATGCTATACCAAGATATATATAAAGATAAAATGTAAATTACACTTGGACAATGGTTCTAAAGATTATTAGTTAATCATCTATCTAATACCAAATTGTTAGAACATAATAATAATTAGTTAACTACATACAAACAAAAGTAAAATACAGAAAAAATAAAATGTCTCTAAATGTAATGTACAATTTGTCCCTTACACGCAACTGTTTTGAACATTATGTATTATATTGGACAGTGGGAATGCAATGCGATTATGATGAAAACTGTCGTTGTATATTTACAGAGAAAAAGGAGAGAAAAAGGAAATTATTTATTTGTAGTTGTATGGGTGGTTGTTGAGGAGGGGGGATTTGGTTAGGAGGAGGATGTGGGAGAGGGATATGATTAGGTGGAGCCAGGTGAAGATATAGGGAAATGGTGGTGATTGTAAATGTTATAGCAGATAGATGTGGAGTTGATAATTGCACATGAGAAGTTTGTACCATACTGAAGTAGCTGTTGTTGAGTATGGTAGGTTGATATATGGTAAGAGGAGATTTACCTTATGTGCATGTATGATGAGGTTGATCTAGTGTAACTGTAGATGAAGTTAAAAGGGGAAGGGGTTACTCACTGGTTTTGTGGAATCAATGTGGATTTGTTGAGAAGATCTTGGTATTTGTGCTTATTAAGATGGATCTGAAGGTAAATGTAAGTCTGATGTGACTGTGTGCATGTCCGGCTTTGAGGTGATGTGTTCGAAGGGTAGGGGAGAGATGGCTGTAGATTGGGAGATCTTTCAATTTATTTTAGATGAGGGAATTTGGTTGATTGTGTATAAGTGGTCAGGAGGGAATATTTGTCGAGTTGCATGTGTTTGGTTCCATATAGATTTTTGAATTTTGTCTAGCAAGAGTTGTTAGTGGGGTGAAAAAATTGAAAACAGAGTTTATTGCATGGATTTCTTGATTTTATGTGGGGATTTTATTGGGACTTTATTATTTTGGATTGGTAGGGGACAATGCAGCTGATTCTTTGTATTTCTTGAGTGAGTTTGATAAAGGATCATGTCTTGCATCACTGTGAATTGTTCCTGCTTGAAAATATCACTCTACCGTGCATTTTCCAAATTGCGATTTAGATCATTCATTGTCATACCACTATAGTTCATATTCCCATAGAAAAAAGTTGTTTATATGATTGAACTTGCTTTTATAGTTTATCTTATGCATTATAGTTTATCTCCTCCATATTTTGTTTTACATTATTCATAATTTGACAGGATTTTTTTTTACAGTATTCACATGTTCATCATTTTCTATCAACCAATATGCAAGATATTGATAGTATATTCTTTAGTTTATGCTTTTACTTTATTTAATATGCAAAATATTTTCAAGTTCAACTTTTGTTTATAATTTATTTGGGTATTATGCAGCCATTAGTTGAAGCAGCGGAGGAAAGACAAAAGGAAAACTCTAGTGTCAATGGTAGCAATGGAAGTAGAAGTTTTGAAGATTTTGAGAATGATCCCATTGCTGAAGTGTTTGGAAAGGAGAAAAGAAAAAACCATTGTCGTGCAATTAGCTCTACATCGACTATGAAGCAAGTGAAGCTTACGCAAGCAACAAAAGCAATAGCTAATTTCAAGGAAGATGAAGATAGAAAATGGAAAACAAAGATGGAGAACAATCAAAATAGACTAACCGAAGAATTTAGATCGATGCATTCGACTATGATGAGTATGCAACAAAGTTTGTTACAATTTATGAATCGGTTTGGAGGGAATGCGACACCAAGAAATGAAGTTGCTTCCAACAGTCAGCATGATAGTCCTAGAGCTAGCTTGGGTGTTCAATCCAATGGTGCTGTTGGATCTTCCGCAAGAGATAGGCAATCTGTAGTCTTATTGTTAGAACAGTTGAAAGAGGTTGCTAAGGGCTATCTTGGGACACAGAAAATATGCCACCATAGAGAGGTGATGAATGGGGAAAGAGTTGTATGGGTGGAGAAAGCGTTTGATCCAGAAGCATCTATTTATGAAGCACCACAAAATGGTAATTACAAGCTATTTGATATAATTGATGGAGGTTTTGTTATTTGGCCTGAGTGTCGTGTTTGTTGTTTGTAGGATCTAGAATTTATTTTGAAGTAATGTTAGAACTTGTAATATTTTGATTTCATACTCTTTAGTTATGTATGATGAACTTGTGAAATTTCGAATCTTCCTTTAATTTGTTGTCAAATATTTGTGCAATTTAAGTTGTATGTTTGGATGCGTAATTACTTATTGTTATCGAAATTCTGTAATTTTTGATATCTATGTACCTACTGTATTATAATGGACAATTCTATAGTGTAAATGCTTGCAAAAATGCAGCTCTACATGGTTTGGTAGCTGTAACGAACATATTCGTTACTAAAGACGAAATTTATGACGAGCATAGCCGTTACTATTGATGAAATTTGTAACGAACAAGTGTGTTACTAATGATGAAATTTGTAACGGACAAGGTCGTGATAATTTAGAATGACAACGCTTCTTCTACCATGAAAGGGGAAACCAAGTAACGGAAAATACCCGTTACAAACAGATGCAACTAATAACAAACTTTTTCGTTACAAAATTTTAGATTTCTAACGACAAAGTCTGTTGGTAAGTGATATATCTAATAACGGGTAGAGGCCGTTATAAATATTTGTAACGACATACCTCACGCCTGTACCGCTCACGACTATATCTGTTATAAATTTCATTTGTAACGAATATATTCGTTACAAATACACCTTTTCGGTGTAGTGTTTTAATCAAAATTCCAATCATCGTCCACAATCAACTTTGTAAATCCAAACATAAAATCTTTGGTTCTGTAGTAACAATTATGATTAACCGCATTGCTTTGGCTAGAGACTTTGATTTTGAGTTGCCTACAGTTAACTGTGATACAATATCTGTATAACTAAGGAGACAAATTCTCTATTAAACAATGTTTTTGTTTCAATGCTTCAACTCTGACCCAACTATAGCTATTCGATAGACGTCATGCAACGATTTAAAAATAATCAAAGTGGGGTGTCCACATTAAAGTTCAATGTTATTTTCAAGTCGAGAAAAATGTGTAACATCGTTAGTTCTAGATTCTCTACATGACCTTAGTTATACTAACCAATAGGAAACTCTCAAGTGAGTCATTCCACAACTATCCAATAACTATTGGTATGTATCCCCACAGTACTCCAATAGCTATGAGTAATAAACTGCCCAATATTTGCAAAGCGTTACGTACTCTAGTCTCAATGGATATATCGATGCCAATAATATATTATTTTTAATGTGATAAATTTCTCGTGGTACAATACGTTGTAATTACTATGACATAACATACAATTTAAGAATTTTCGATTTAGTATACTTAAGTTAAATAATTAATTAATACATCACAACATGACAAGTATATGACAGAAAGAAAAAATCTTCTACTTACTGGCATTTGTAATAAATTACACAATTACCCCTAGGGCATTCCCCTTTTATTATCTAGGGTATACCATTAGCTTTATTAATTTATATATTAATCAATTTATAGTCGGAAATACTCATTTTAATGCAATGAGTAATGCATTCACTTTATTCATCACAGCCACATCAAGACATCGTTTAGAATTACAGAGATGTCTTAATTTGTTAAAGTTCACTCATAAATCTCTGCTTTTTTACAAAAACGAGCATGCTATAAAAATGATTTTACTCATCATAGTCATTCCTACCATTTCAACCAATGAGAGTTACAAGTAAAATCGAGGAGTAATACCGAAGGAAAACACTTTCATAATGCACCAGACTCCGAGTGCAAACATATAATAATCAATACCATACTCATTATATCATCTCTTGCATACTACTAAACATTATGTTTATCTTCTAGTAGTTTCATAATAAGCTGCATGATCGATCTACCTTTCACTTCGGTAATTCTTATTTGGTTCTTTTCATTATACACATGTTTTAATGTAATTTTTGGGGAAATCTTTCTTAATTCCAATAAGTGCATCTCTTGTTGGAACATCAACCGTAGTTATATTTTTAATCCCTCTCCATGATCTTTCTAGTAGAAAATGGATGACCAACCAAATAATAGGTAAAGCATGATTATCTCGATCGCAACAAACATCTACATCTATCTTCGCTTTTGGAAATACCCTTGATTAAAAGTGGACATTCGCACTTTCCTATAGCACTTCAAACAAGTCTTTCAAAATTTCAATTGTAGACTTATAAGATTTATGCTTTTCACTTCTTTTGCGCTCAAGCCAAATGTTAGGCTTCCTTCTCGACTCGGCTTTGTATGATATCTTTATACTCACAACCATATTCACTTTTTTGCCTCTATTTTCCACTAGTGAGTAAGTGTATCACACGAATGGAATATTTACAATGAACTATATTTTGATGATATATAAGCATCGACAACATTCATTTTCCAAAAGATAAATAAAATAATAAAAACACTTAGTTCCCTAGTAAGAAAATGGTGAGTGGCCTATCCATTTATTTTGTGTTATCCAATGAAAAGTTTTGCTACATGGTGTTTCTTGCTATGTACTATTTGATGACTAAATTTCTATCAGATTAGAAAATAGCTGATCAAATTTTAATTAAAAATAACCGTAAGCGTACGGCGTACAATTTTAGTACGTGGCGAGTACGGGTCGATCCGCAAGGAATTGTTTGGATTTTATAATTCTATTCAATCAAATTAAACCAAGAATTGAAGTTTTGTTAAGCTAGAAAATGTAAGAAAACTAACAAAAGGAAAATGGATAAAAATATAAAAGTTTAAAGGCAATTTAGAGGCAAATCCCCTTTCATGATCACATAAATTAACAATATGAAATTATGATCTCTCTTTTGGTCATTAGTGAATTTAGTTGATATGTTTATCAATAAGTATGAAATATTTGTGCTATTAATTAGCTCAATATAAGCCATCAAACTTTAACATGCCCACTAAAGCACTTGCTAAAACACATGAAAATTGACAATGAATTTGAAAATAAAATCTATTCTAAGCACGATCTATTAATTATTGATTAGAAATATTGATCATCAAATTTTAATTTTAAAATCACTTCATTACCAATATCATGTGTAGATGAAGATGTAACTTGTGTTTTGTTTGTTTAAGCATATTCTATTTGGTGTTAACAATATAGGTTATCAAATTCAAAGCTAAAAAAACAAAATTTAACCCATTTAAACATTTCCATTAATTACAAAAGGAGATCAAAAATTACCAAAATATTGAATCTATATGATTAAGAGAGCTTCGTTACCCTAAATTGAAGGGGGTTTAGCCTCTCATATTTGTTATCATTACAACAAATGTAGCCTTCAACATGAAATAAAAACAAGAAAAAAATGAGAGCAAAGTAGCAAGAGTGTTAATTAAAATAAAATAAAAACTAATTTACTTGCATAAATAAAAAGATCTACACTACTAACATGAAAAGAAAGAGAGCATGTAAATAGAAAAGTGCTTGAACTAACATTGCATAAAAGAATATTACATGAAAGAAAACGGCTAAGTAGCCATGAAAAAAAAGAATTTTTTTTTATTTGTGAGCCTAAAACTAAACTAAAGAGGAGGCTCAAAGGCTAAGAGAGGCTAATTACATGAACATTTGAGGTATTTATACATGCCTGAAACCCTAATCCATATTTTTGGGAACTACCCAAACTACCATCTTAGGAAGTGTGGCTATCAAGTTAACATTAGCAAGAGATAATCCTCCATTAAGTGTGCATGTAACTTTAAAGGCCATTTAGCATGTACATTAGCTCCTAATTGTACGTCATGGAAAGTGGGTAGGTGGGGTCCTCCATGTTGCATGGTTTGAATTATTTCCATCTTCATTTCTTTGTATTCTCTTGTGCATGCATATTTTCTATGAAAACCTCTTTTGTTTGAATCCAAATTCCTATAAAATATCATAAAAATGACCGAGTAAAAATTCTCAAATTAATATATGCACAAAAATGACCATTTTGCCCCTATATCAAGATGAATAAAAGGTGATTTGAAAATAATTTGAATTTTGGTTTAAACATGTTAAAACACCCAATATGATCATTTATTTAATTAAATTAGATTAAATATGGAAGTACAAATATGCACATTTACGTGCACATCAAATACACCCACACTTATCTTTTTATTCATCCTCGAATAAACTAAAACTAAGATAAACCTGTTTTCATAGGGGGTATAATTGCATTGAGCGTATGCAACAAACCATTAAACTTCTAGGTGTCCCTAGTAGGATGAGTGTTGTCTCGTGAGGGTTTTTAGTAGATACTACCCACAAAATCCAAATGCAATATGAAGCATTCCTAAATGCAAGATTATTTACAAAGATGTGGATGCAAGTTCTGGCCATCATCATCAAATTTTAATCATTTTACTTGTTAAAATTTCCAATAAAAAACTAACTTGTCACAACAAAAAGACTCTAGTTTGGCTAGTTGTTTCGGTTGGTAACATAGTGTAATTATGAAATGGATCCTCAGTTGATTATCAAAGTTTGCAAAGTGGTATTTTCATTTTTTTAAATGACAATTCAAATCAAATAAGTAAAAATAGTGCTTGGATTTCAATTGCTTACTCTCTCTTTATTTGAAAATTTTATTGATATTAACAATATTTACATATGCCTAACTCAGAAAACTGAGGCTAGATATATCACCCATGCACTACCTTGTAGGCTTACGTGAGGCGAATATAGAGCATGGCAAGTGAAAAGACAAGTGTGTACGCCTATCGACTGTAGGCGTTGTTAATAAAAGAATTTTTATATACATACACCTAACTCGGATAAACTGAGGCCTGATTTACCGATCATGCACTGCCTTGTGGGCTTACATGAGAAGGGTACAGAGCATGGCGAGTATACACACAAGTGTGTGAACACGTGACCCTAGGTGTTTATAAAATATATACATATATACAAATATATATTTTTTCTTTTGTTTTTTCGTTGAAGAGAGAGTTTTGCAAAATCATCTTAGCACCATTTAAGTTAGAAGATGAAAAAATTTATATCCTTTACTTTCGAATTAACCACTTTTAAAACAATGGTTACAATTTGGATATACATTATAATTATCACCCATGAATCTTCCAATATACTAGTCAAACCATAATTACTTGTAATCAAACTTTATTCTTATTTTTGTTAAGACAAATAATTTTTCAAAAATTACAATGCAATAACCAAAATCCTATACTCATCCTATAGCATTTCTTTAAAAAGTAAATTCGTATGCTAAAAAATATTTTTTTTTAAAGGATTTTTTATCTAAAATTTTTGGGTTTTGGAAAGAAAATGCTAAAAAAATTAACCATGAAAAATTGAAAATGAAGATGAGACTCCTCCTTACACTTGATTTTGACCATGTCCCCATAGTCTACCCAAGTGAAAGGAGAAAAATAAAAATAAAAATATTACCTGTATTAGCATGAAAATGAAACGGTTATTTACAAGACATCAGAAAATATACTGTTAAAGAATAAATGAAACGGTCTTCCAAAGACCAATTTATTTGTCTTGTCAAATATGAGAGACACGGCTTAAGGATAGAAAAACCATAAAAGATTTCGAATTTGAATGTTGATTTGAAAAAAAGATTGTCGTTTTATTAAATATCGTGTGAGCTGTTTTATCTTCGATGGTTTTCGGGGTTGATAAAACAAGTGGTTAAAGTTCAAGTTTATTTTCACCAAATTTGAATTCAAGTTTATCATTGAAAACTTCTTTATAATTATCGATTTCAAAATCAAAATGGTGATATAAATCTTCCCCTTCGGAGTTCAACAACTCATCTTCGAAAAGTCTGAAGAATTTATGTTCACTAAATTCATTTTCCTTTGTTGGACTATCAATAACTTCATTGCATATATCAAGTTCAAAATCCAAAGTTGTATTCAAATTTTCAAAATCAAAAAATGGAAGATCGAATTTTAAATTTTGTTCCCAATACTCAAAAGAATAGAAATCCAACTCAATTACTGAATTTTCAACAACTTCATTGAGATTGTCATTTTCAATTTCAAAAGTGGTTATTTGAAAATCATCAACTTTGGTAAAAGATGGATTATCACTTGACTCGTCACATGTTGGGATTTGATTTTGTTTCTCACGTTGTTTTATATATGTTTCAAACAACAAATCTATGTGATCATTGGAAGTCTCGTTCATTTGCTCAACAAAATCCAATTTATAATTATTAACTTGAGAATTTTCGATTTGAACTTGTTGAGAACGAAAATTGTCCATTGAACCATAGTCGAGATTATTCTCATTGCCAAAATTATTTGAAAAGTGGTTCACAATTTCATTTTGATTTTGAAATTCATTTTGGAGTTTGAAATTGAATTGGCATGAGTTCTAGTCGAAATCATTTGAATTTTGAAGTGAATTAAAATTTTGATTATTTCGAAAATTTTGACTTAAGTTATTACACAAATATGAATTACACAAATCATTTATCCTTTGATTTTGTTTTGTAGAGAGTTCAAGTAAAGAGGAAATCGTTTCAATATTATTTTCAAGAATTGAAGGTTGGTCATCATTTCTAAAATTTTATTGTTTCAATTTCGAATTGTTTGCACAATAGTTGTTATTAAAATATCAACAAGAATTTGCAGTGAAATAATATGGATTATATTGAATTTCACAACTATTGTAAAATTCATGTAAGTAGGGAAACTCGGACATTTTCAAAAACTGTTCGTATTTATAAAGGAAAAATATTTACCAAGAAGGATTAATTTTTCAAATGGAAATTTTGTTTTTTTTTTTGTCATTAGGATTTTTCAATTTTTTTTTTGAAAAGATTTTTTAATTTTTTGGATTTTGTATTTTGATTTAAAAATTTCAAATGAAATAAGAAAAAAACCTAAGTTAAGAAATATTTATAATTTTTTATTCTGTTTTGGATTTTGAATTTTTTTTCCTTTTTTTAAATATGCATGAATTAATGCAACTAAATGAATGCAAGAGTTTAATTACAAATTTTCTATCATAAGTAGCTCCTAACCCAAAATTGTATAATCACATTTTGTCTTAATTCAACAAGATAGTTCTCAGTCAAGTAGCCGACAAAATTTATCTGTGCACCAAGAATCACCGTAGCAATGCAGCCGATGGTTTAAGTACCTATAGAGAAACAACCAGTATATTATTTATGGATCAACATAATATTTATAATTGGTTATTGCTCTGCCGTAGGCTATAAACCAAGAAATTAAATTGTTGAATGAGGACAACATGTCGATATACAATTAAGTCCGAGGTGAGATCGTGACACCCTTAAGTAAATCGTCTAACCGTTATTTTAGTAAATTCTAAGATCAAATGCGATTTGTGGGCCAAGGAAGGGGGATTAAATCCCCCACCATATATGGATTTGTGTATTGCCCTTAGAAAAGAAAATAAAATGATACGAATGCTAATGGAAATTAAATGTAAGTTAATGATGCAGCTATGAATAAAAATCAAATCAACTCTCCAGCAACGGTGCCAAAACTTGTTTGACAACTAAATTTCTATCGAATTAAAAAATAGCTAATCAAATTTTAATTAAAATAACCGCAAGCGCATGTCGTACATGAACATTTGGGGGTATTTATACATGCATGAAGCCCTAATCCATATTTTTAGGAACTACCCTCTTAGGAAGTGTGGACACCAAATTAATATTAGCATGAGATAATCCTCTATTAAGTGTGCATGTAACTTTAACGACCATTTAGCATGTACAGTAGCTCCTAATTTACATCATGGAAAGTGGGTAGGTGGGGTCCTCCATGTTGCATGGTTTGAATTAGTTCCATCTTCATTCCTTTGTATTCTCTTGTGCATGCATATTTTCCATGAAAACCTCTTTCATTTGAATCCAAATTCCTATAAAATAACATAAAAATGTCCAAGTAAAAATTATCGAATTAATATGTGCACAAAAATGACTATTTTGCTCCTATATGAAGATGAATAAATGATAATTGAAAATAATTTGAACTTTGGTTTAAACATGTTAAAATACCCACTATAATCATTTATTTAATTTAATTAGATTAACTATGGAAGTAAAAATATACACATTTATGTGCACATCATGAACTAAAACCTTAGACTGATATATTTTTGTCAGTGATCAGGCACTTTGCTCAGACCACTTGACTTATTTTACTTACACATTTTGGCGGTGTAGTTGTGCACTATACAACCATTTCCCACAAATATGAATAAATAAATAATCGATAAGTGAAATTTACTTTGGTGTTCTTACGTTCACTTATTTGCACATCTTCCATATTATTGTTTACTCCTTTGATCATAAAACTACTCAATTGTTTTTCAATTTCTTCTATGTTAAAAATAATTTTCCTCCGTCACAATGTCCTCAAATTTTATGTCGGGTAACATATAAAAAATTCATCTACAAGTCAAATTTGCTTCTACCAAAAGTTGCGGACAGTAACATCCTGTCGGTCAAGCTTTTTATTAAACCAACCATTAATTGGTCAACTCGAGTTGAGCAATTGCTCAGGTGCGAAAAGTACTAATGGAAACAATATTTTTCCAAACTATATAACTATCATATTATTTTATAATATGAAAAAACACAATAATTAGTCTTAACTAAAATAGTTTTCCCATCTCCATCTTGCTTCTCATTATCCACAATTTACATATGAAATGTGATTGGTGATAGTAACAGGTTTCTAAGGGTAAGGTAGGAAGAATACAAAATGGTAATAAGGATTAGGGAGGGATTGACTAAATTTAAGTGTGCTTTATTGTATTTTAAAAAAAAGGTTATTTTTAAGGTGTTACTATCTACACACATCAAATATACACATCTCACTCTTTTTTCTTCACAACCACTAAATTATTCCACACACACATACCGATCAATTTAATTTATGTTCTTCACCCCATGTTTGCTCTCCTCAACATATATTAAATATAAGAATTTATTTACCACTCTTCCCTTAAAAACAAACCAATGGAATTTATTCACCACTCCTTCCTTCCCCACCAATACGCTCGAATTCTTAGCCGCAAAAACCAAGTCGATTTTCAAATAGATCGAAACTACAATGAAACAAACAAAATACGGTTTTGCATAATCATTAAATTTCGAAACCCATTTTTTAACCATAAATTAAATTACTATGTATTATATTGTTTCAATCAAATTAATTTTTTATTACATACCGTTGGCGCCAAAATTGACCATAAACACCCAATTATGTGAAAGCACCAATATCCAATCCAGTCACAGAAATATGAAGAGAAATAAATTAAGAACAAAACTAGAAACAATTAGAAAGAAAGCACACAGAGACACAGATTTATAGTTGTTCGGCTAACTCCGGCCTATGTCCACTCCAAATATTTTTCCTTTTATTAGTTATAATGCTGGTTACAGTGACAAACTCGTGAAATTCAAGAATAAAAATGGCAGATTATAGCCTAGATAGAAGATAAAGAGAAGCAGAATCAAGGTCCCCTTTTCTGAATCCATTCCTGCTGTATTTATAAGGGAAGACGTACACCAATCTCTCTGAAACTTTGGCTACAGGACCTTCTTATCCATATGGGCCCACCATAAGGGTCGCTAGGCCCAAATGCCAATAAAGTTAGATCCGTACCGATCCATCCATTGGTTGATTTTTGGGCAGTGATTCCTTTGGTGGATTCCACATGATAAAATCTGTTTAATTCCCAAGTTTCATGTCATATGGAATAAAGGAACTTCTGCTTTTGATTAATCTTTAGTTCAATCCACTCGGAAGTTATTTCTTGCCGAACCCTTCTAATGGACATATGCAATCCATAGCATGACCATCCATGCCGACCCATCTTATAACCAACCATACCAATCGCCTAGGATAATTCCATGCTAATCCATGCCTTTCTACTTATTCTTATCTCTCTTCGTTAAACAATGTCGATCCTTTCTCTTCCATAACACCATGCCTATCCCTTCTTTTCCATAATGCTATGCCAATCGACCTTCTTCCATAATGCTATGACGATCCATCTTGTTTCAATATATTATGTCGATCCCTCTGATAACCATCTATGTCGATCCATGCGCCATCACCTATACCAATCCCTGCATAACTTCATCCATGTTGACTCTTCATCCAACCGATTTTGATGATTCTTCCTTTATGGAGTATGCCGATCCAATCTCCAGGAAGTGCACCGATCCCTCCTACTCCATGTAGGTACGCCGATCCCACCTATGCTACAAAGCTATGTCGATCCCTCATATGCTATGTCGATCCCTTGGGTTACATCCATATTTCAAGCACCCTGCGTCATTTATCCACCAACTCTATCCAACTCGAGCTTCATATAAACATTTTCACTTTACCCTCGGTTCCTAGAATTGTCGCTCTACACTCATCGACATCGATAATTATGAAGTCTGTTGGGTTAAATCCACCCGTGTATGACCTTGCAAAATGGCAGGTTAACACTTTGCCCTCCAAAACATGTCTTGCGATAGGAAGGCATGTTTTAAATTTCCATAAATCCAAAATATGAAGTCCATAATCCATTCATTGCTATATTATCCTATAACATCCCCTATCTAGAAGCCCAAAAATAAGTGCTACAGATGTTGCAGCCATCTACAGTATTAGCTTCCGGCGACTAAATACGGCTATGTTAATGGTACGTATAATATTAGAAGCACTTGAATATGAAACAAAACAAAGATTTCAAAACAACATTTTCTTTATAACATTCAAAACAGATGTTCCATATTCATCTTACATAATCCCATTACATTCTCAATCGTAGATAAAATATAATTATTACAAAATATGCCAAGTGCGGTATAAGAAGATAACCCCTTGGATGATCAAAGTCATATAGTAATAATAGACTTAATAAAAACACAACGGAAATACAACAAAAACATGAAAGTACAACTCCAAAATAGCTATCTGTTTACTTCCCACATGCCTATGGTAGCCTTATTCGTGATCCTACTAAAACCTAAAAAAGACCTTAACCCCTCAGCCTACTCAAATCAATTTTGAGCACTCGAGAGTTTAAGGGAAAAATATAAACTTCGAGTCAGACATAAAGCCTAGTGTGAATAATACTATACATCCTGGTTTAATATGTAAAGTGAGACCACGCCGCTTAGCAGAACAGGTTTCCCCTCGCTAACATTCTTTTAAAACATATCTTTGAAAAAGCTTTTTCCTACAACCAAAACTAGTTAAAATATTGTAAAGCATCATTATGTAAACATACATAATTATCAGGTAATAAATGAACCATCTGTTCAAACACATAAGTTTTGTTTGGCTAACTTTTAACCTTTGGCAGACTCGGGCCTACCAAACAGCATATCAAAATAATCAAACAACTGTTAGACTCTACTGCTTTTGGACGATCTGTCCTTAACTATCATTTAAATGCTTCTCTTCTGGATGGTCTGTCCCTAACTTAATTGTAACATCCTATGTGTGGAGTCCAAAACCTAAACGTTATGGATGCTGTAGTCATCCACAGTATTAACTTATGGGGACGAAATACTGCAGTGTTAATGGTATCAACAATACCAGAAGCACTTGAATATGAACAAACTCGTAGATTTCCAAAAACAATAATTTCAGTGATTACATTTCAAATAAATCATATTGAAGTTACAAAAATCCCAAGCATTGATCAAATATAATTTACAACAATACGCCAAAAGAGACATATGAAGATGCCTCCTTGGATGATCAAAGCAATATAGACATAATTGTCTTCATATACAACGGAAACAATTTTAAAAAAGAATTCCTTAATTAGCTATCCATCCGCCACCTACTTGTCTTCGGATGCTTTATTCGCCAAAATCTGCTAAAACCTAAAAATCTAAACCCTCAGCATACTCAAATCAAATTTTGAGCACCTAAGAGTTTAAGGGGAAACAAAAACATCGAATCAGACTTAAAGCTTGGTATGAATAATATATGTTGCATCCCAGTCCACTGATAATTAGTGAGGCCGCGCCACTTAGCAGAACAGATTTCCACTCACTAATATCGCTTTCAAAAAATATATTTTGCAAATCCCTTCCTGTAGCCAAACTGGTTAATCAACTGATTATAATAATAATATAGCAATATCCATTATGCTAAAACAGGAAATGAAATAGACCATGTGTCTAAAATCTGAACTACCTGTTCTAATTCTTAGCTATCTGCTCTTTTGTGGTCTATCTGTCCTAAAATTTGAACTATCTTTTCTTTATTGGACTATCTGTCCTAAAATTGATTATAGCAATATCTTTTATACTAGATAATAGGCTATCTACCCAAAAGAGGTAAGAAGGGTGGACTAATTGTCCTTAAACATTTAGCATGATCATAAATGAACTATCTGTTCATATCAGAGCTGACTGCTCTTTCTAGACTAACTGTCCTCTAGCCTAACTACCTTAAAATGGACTAACTGTCCAAATTTAAAATGTGCTGACCGTCCGAATTTTCATTTTGGTTAACTACCCTTCAAAATGTCTGAGCTAACTGCTCTTTAAATTTTCCTTGAGACCTTTTCAAAATGATATAATCCGCCAAATCATATATATACAAGGAAAATATGTCTTTAGCTTTACTCTAAGCTATTTTTGTCATGTTATATATACTTTACTCAAATATTGTTGATGATGTTCAATAAGGATTGTCTATCCTTTAAAATAAGTTAAATTCCTTTATAACTTAACCTAGGCTATCCGCCTAATTCTTATATTCGATACCTTTGTTTAAACCCCTTAAATAACCTTTCGAAAACATAGAGAGTAATTCCTACAAAATCATTCATAAAACCTTTCAAAAGTATTAAAGGTAACTCCTTCATATCCATTAATAAACCTTTCAAAATCAATGAAGGAAACTACTTCTAAACCTTTTAAAAGCCTTCCTTTTAAAAGTTTTTAAACATACGACATCCGCCCTTTTAAGTCCTTTAAACCTTAGCCTTTCAAAAACACAGCAATACCATGCCTTTTGACCTTGTCGAAAGGTTATATCTTTCGACTTTGTCGGAAGGTCACCTTTCGACTTTGTTGAAAGCCTTGGGTACCTCTCTTATATAATAAATCTTTCGACGGTAATGTACCTCAAAACTTTTGAAAAAATTGGGTTCGGTTTAAAACAGGTGGAAAACCTTTCTAAACCAATTAAAGTTAACTACTTTGAAACTTCTAAAACATTTCAACTTAAAACATTTGGATTAGTCAAAGGGATCAGAAAAACATTGGAGTCGAAAGTGACTACGTTTAAACCTTTATAAAACCTTATGAAACCATTCGAAAACAATGAAGTATTGGTGTTGAAACCAACCCTTCGAAATCAATGGAGAGGGGCGGTAACTTTTAGAAAACAAAATATAACCTTTGACTCTATCTGTGTCGAAAAGTTAGGAAGCAGCAACTATGCTTTCGGCCTTGTCGGAAGCTATACCTTTCGACCTTGTCAAAGGGTTTCATTTAAAACAAGAAAGCAAACCAATCGAAACCTTTTTCTTTTAAACCTTTGGATAATTTTGAAAGCTCTTTGTCAAAAGCTAGCACGTGTATTTTCTTTAACCAAAACAAAACTTCATCTCTTTCAAAAGCTATAACCTTTCGTCCCTAAACTTTAGACCTTTTTCAATTCACTACGTACGAGTTGCCTGATACCTTGTGCCTTGGTATTTGACCTAGCCAAAAGGTTTGATACCTCTCGACCTTGTCGGAAGATCTGGAATGAAGGCGGAAGCTCTACCGAAAGGGTTGAATTAGAAGAAAACTATTTATTTGTACTTTAAAACAGTTCTTTTGTACCCTACCTGCCTTGTTTGTCTAAATTTGATTGGTTGCCAGAATTTTATATTCAAAAGTGCTGCCGACTTTCCTTATTTGGAAATTTGAATAATTTTAAAAAGGCCCCTTTCTCCTTATAATTATATAAAACTTTTAAGTCTCATACCTTAAATAATTTTATATAACTATTAAAACATCTTCAAAAATTCTAGAAAAATTCCACAAAATCAAATAGTATGTTCTGTTTAACATATAAAATTTTCGAATCTAAACTATAATTATTTTTCCCATAAATAATTTTATAATCCAAATTAACCTTTTCTTCCTTAGAAAATTCATAACAATTCCACAAAATTCAGAAAATTTTGAAAATCGAACCCCCATCTCTAAAATAACTTTTTAGATCATTGTATAAATTCGCATGGCTAATGGATGTCATTTAATATGGTTTTATTCTCAAAACTTGTCATAAAATCTATATGAACATACATAACTCATCAACGAGTATGTGCATCATTTTATCTTTCAAAACATGGCAAACATTTGCAAAATCATTCGAAATTAACCTAAAAAAAACCATAAAAAATTAAAGATGTAAACATTATTCACCTTTTACTTTGATGATTAAGGAGCTTGAGATTTGAATGGGTTTGATTTGAATTTGCTTTCCTTAAGCTTTTCTTTTGTTTCCTCTTCTTATTCCTTTGTTAATGGTGGTCGGCCAAGATTTTTAATTTTTGAAAATGAGAATGAACGTGTTTTGATATACACGGACTAAGGAAGGTGATAAAGGAATGGCCTCTTTCCCATAATACCACTCCTCTAATTCATTTTTTAAAACCTTCTTTAAATTCATTATTTAATAGGCACCGCTACCTTAATTAAATCAAATCTCAATCCCCTTATCAATACATTATTTTATTTAGCTTATCTAACTAAATCTCCTAAATATTGTTATCAAAAATTCTGGGTGTTACAAACTCCTCTCCTTAAAAAAATTTGTCATCGAAATTACAGTAAGGCTCAAAACAAACAAGAAGGTAAAAGATACCATCAAAACAACTCAGGATAAGTATCTCTAATCCTGTTCTCCACCTCCCAAGTACAGTCTCTGTCATTGTTACTCTACTGGACTTTGAATAATCTAACCGCCTTGGTTCTAAACCTCTTCTTATCTCTTGTAACAATGCGAGCTAGCTTCCTCACTATGGTCAAGTCCAGTTCGACCATTAAATCATCTAGCACTGTAAGTGCAATAGCAGTCTCTGGATCTCTAACACACTTTCTAAGATGAGAAATATGAAAAACATTATAGACACCTATCAAAATGCTCGGTAACTCAAGTCTATACACGAGCTTCCTGATTCTTAAGAATAGGAAAAGGTCTTATGAAAACTAGGAGATAACTTCCTTGACTTTCCAAATCTAAGTACACCCTTTATTGGTGATACTTTGATGAAAACCTATTCACCAACTAAGAACTCCAAGTCTTTCCATCTCTTATCTGCATAACTTTTCTACCTAGACTGAGTCTCCTTCATCCTATCTCGAATGACCTCTATCTTTTCTGATGCTTCTCTAACCAAATCTGGACCAAGATCAACCTATCCCCGGTCTCCAACCAACGAACAGAAGATTTGCATGGCCTTCCAAACAAAGCTTTGAATAGTGCGATTCCAATACTAGTGTGATAACTATTGTTATACGAAAACTTTAATAGATGCAGATGGTCCTCCCATGATCCCCAAAGTCTAAAACACAAGCTCTCAACAGATCTTCTAAGATCTTGTTAACTCTTTCTGTTTTCCCATTTGTCTGTAGATGGTAAGCGATGCTCGTCATAAGCTTGGTTCCTAAAATTTCCTAAAGACTCTTCCAAAACTCACCAGTGAACAAGAAATCTCTATCACTAAATATGCTGCTAAGAACTCCATGCAGTCTGATCACATTCTTCATAAACAACCTTGTTAAAACAGATGTCATCCTGATTGACTTAACTGAAATGAAATGGACACTCTTGGTCAATCTGTCCACTATAACTCATATACTTTCATTTCCCCTGTTTGACCTTAGCAACCCATTTATAAAGTCCATAGAAATAGAGTATCACTTCCACACTGGAATATCTAACGGCCGAAGCGAACCAATTGGTTTCTAGTGTTTGGCTTTTGCCTGTTGACGATTCAAGCACTGCCTTACACACAAACCAATATCCCGCCTCATTCCTTCCCAGAAGGAACTCCTCTTCATATCCCAGTACATCTTGGTACCTCCGGGATGTATAGTGAACTTTGAACGATGGAATTCAACTAAAACTTCCTTTCTTATGTTTTCTACACACAAAACACATAATCTTCCTTTCTTTTTCAACCACCCATTTTGGTCAAACTGAAATTTTTTAAGTCATCGCTCTTGGTTCCTTCTTTTAGCTTACTGATCCATTCAGCTAACACTAGATCCTCTATGTAACAACCTAAAATATGAGCTATAATAATTAATTAACGAATTAATTAAACAATAAAATAAATTTATGAAATCGTCGGAATCGAGCCATGGAAGTAGCACCATTGGGTCCATGGTAATTTTTGAGCAATTTCCATAAATAACTTGTCGAAATCCGAGTCAGTATGGAGAAGTTATGAGAGAAATAAAAAATCAGAATTAAATAAACAAAAATGAAAAAATATGCAATACAAGGGCATGGGTTGACCCTTGCTATGGTCAGGTCGACCTATTGGTCAACCCCCAAAGATCATAGGTCGACCGACAAAACTTCCTGGATGTGACAACGTCCACGTACGAGCCGAACACCTTAAAATTTGATTTTTGGTTAATCCTTTGCGTTTGTAGCAACATCCAACAGTTCCTAGTGAGCCTATGACATGCTTGCACCAGATTTAATCTTCAAACCCGATGGCCTAAGATCCCTAAACCACACTATAAATAGAACACTAGGCCTAGCTATTTTTCCCTCTCATATTTTCTCCCAATTGGGTTCATTGCCTGAGGTTGAACCCTAACTAGAAAAAATTTCTAGGGAGGAAATCATTTTAATAAAAATATTCAACATCCTAGAAGTGGATCCAGGAAGGCCCGAGATTAAAGCTAAGGACCACAAGTGCGTATTGTGCAATTATTTTAAATTTGTAAGCAATTTAAAATAATAAGGAGAGATGGAAGACTTTGTGTCCGCCGCATTGGTGATTTGATGAGAGCAGTTCTAGCAGAGGCACACTATTCCAGTTAACTATTCATCCTAGCGGAGATAAGATGTATAAGGTCAAGAAGAGAGCGTTTTATTGGAGTAGCATGAAGAAGGATGTAGCATAGTTTGTGGCTAAGTGTCTTATGTACCAAAGAGTTAAGGTGGAGCAGCGGAGGCCTGGCGGATTGCTTCGACTGTTGGATGTACCCGAATGGAAGTGGGATAATGTTTCAATGGACTTCATAGATGGTTTACCGCGATCTAGGAAGGGTAATACTAGTATTTGGGTGGTTGTAGATCGTTTTACTAAGAGCGCCCACTTCATTCTGGTTATGAGTAAGAGGACAACACCTTATTTGGCATCCATACATATTCATGCGACAGTGCAACTTCATGGAGTTCCCTCTAATATAATGAGTGACAGAATCCCTAACTTTACTAGTGAGTTTTAGAAGAGCATGCAAGAGGCTTTTGAGACACAGCTTAGATTGAGTATGACCTGTCGCCCATAAACGAATGGAAAAACGGAGAGAGTTAATAGATTTATTGAGGATTTTTCGACGATGTGCATTCTTGATTTTGGAGGAATTGGGAGGAGCACCTTCCTTTATTCGAATTCTCTTATAACAATAGATTTCAGGCTAGCATTGGGATTGCTCCTTTTGAAGCTCTTTATGGAAGACCTTGCGAATCGCCTTCATATTGGTTGGAGTCTACAGAAAGATTTCTATTTGGTCCCGACATGGTTAGAGAGACTTCGAAAAAGATTGAATCGATTAGAAGAAGAATGAAAAGGCCCAAGATAGACAGAAATCCTATGCAGATAAGCGAAGAAGGGATATTGAGTTCGAGGTAGGAGATTTGGTTTTTATTAAGGTGTCTCGGCTAAGAAAGGTAGAAAGGTTTGGATCAAGTGGGAAACTTGCTCCCAGATTCGTAGGATCGTTCCCCATTATGGAAAGGGTTGGAAGGATTGTGTATCGGATAAAGATACCGGAGAGGCTCATAAGAGTTCATGATGATTTTCATGTTTCACACTTGAGAAAGTGCTTACATGATTCAACAGAGGTAGTGGAACCTAGCCTACTTAAGGAAGTTGAAATGGAGAGAGAAGCATGGTTCGTCGCATTCCTACCAAGATAGTTGGGCATGATATCAAGAAGCTTAGGCATAAGGAAGTCTCTTTGGTTAAGGTGCAGTGGGGAGATGGTATTGAGGACACTACATGGGAAGCTAAGGAGAAAATACGTACCTTTTATGCACATCTTTTTGATCGTGTTGAATTTTCTATTTCCATCTATAATTTTGAATAGGTTATTTCCTTTAGTATCCTTTGGGAGGGTAGATCTTAGGATTTATCCGATGGATGGTAGGATTGAATTTAAACATTTTACTAGAACATGTTATATATGTTGGACACTAGTGCTTGCAAGTGTTTGCTAGTGGATGCTAATGGATGCATATACACACTCTATGCACTATTATCTCTTAGAGATCGGCCTAACTAGGTCACTAAATCATATGCATACGCATATGGATGTGTGTGCACTTGCATTTTTATTTCACGGTTGTTATGAATGGATGATTATCATATGATTGTTCCATTTGGATGATGATTGTAGCACGCATATAGAACTATCTGTTATCATTAGGAAATTTGCATTCATTGGGATACATGGCACAAACATGATTGCATAAAAAGGAGGTTGACTAAGTTAGTATACTACCAAATCTTTTGCATTAGTTAGGGACACTGACACTACCCTATTGCATATATCATAAATTGCATTAGAAAGTTTAAGGACAATGGATGTAATGGATGATGGTTGAATGTGTGGTTGTGGAATTTGGATGAAAATATTTATTTCATTCTTCTGTCCTTGGAGATTTCGAGGACGAAACCTTTAAGGTAGGGAGAATGTAACAACCCAAAATTTGAGCTATAATAATTTATTAACGAATTAATTAAGAAATAAAATAAATTTTTGAAATCGTCAGAATCGAGCCACGAAAGTTGCACCATTGAGTCCATGGTAATTTTCTGAGCAATTTCCATATATGACATGTAGAGATCCGAGTCAGTATGGAGAAGTTATGAGAGAAACAAGAAATCAGAATTAAATAAACAGAAACGAAAAGAAAAAAAATACAAAGGCATGGGTCGACCCATGCTATGGTCAGGTCGACCCCCAAAGACCGTAGGTCGACCCACAAAACTTCTTGGATGTGAAAACGTCCAAGTACGAGCCGAACACCTTAAAATTTGAGTTTTGGTTAATCCTATGCGTTCGTAGCTGCATACGATGGTTCCTAGTGAGCCAAAGATGTGGTTGCACCAGATTTATTCTTCAAATCTGATGGTCTGAGATCCCTAAGCCATACTATAAATAAAACCCTAGCCCCAGCTATTTTTCTCACTTAGATTTTCTTCCAATTGGGTTCAATGCATGAGGCTGAACCCTAAATAGAAAAAATTTCTGGGGAGGAAATCTTTTAATTAAAAATATTATACATCTTAGAAATGGTTCCAGGAAGGCCCAGGATTAGAGCTAAGGACCACAGGTGAGTGTTTTGTAATTATTTTAGATTTGTAAGCAATTTAAAATAATAGGGTTCTCTGTGGTTGTAGTTTTTCTACAATTTTGAGACACTTTTTACGTAAGTTTTTTTATAGTCAGTTTTCAAGTAAATTTTAGAAGTTCTTTTCAGTCTATTTTTATTCGGTTATTTTATTCAGTTATTTACAGTTAGTTGCAGTTATTTACAATTTATTGCTGTTATTTACATCTGTTTTAAGTTGGAATTTAGACTGTAAATGTTAGTTTCTTTTTTAGAGATTTAATCCTTTTGACGCGAATAAATTATTAAAAAGAGAAGAATTTGCAAATATGGATTAAAATAGAATAACTCTAAATTTACAGAAATCGGATGTTAAATGAGAAAAACTAAAATAAAAATAGGGATGGACTGAAATAGACAAATTTAAGATATTTGCAAACATAATTATAATAAGTTATTATAACTAAAAAGAGAAAATAGAATAGTAACAGTTGCAAGAACAATTATAACACGCAGATTATAAATAGAAAGAAGAGATAATAGAAGAGGCTTATTTTAAAACTTAGATCTTGGATTAACTTAATAAGTAAATATAGAAGTAGGGCTCGTACCGGCAGCATTCCCTTTTCAGGTCTAAGACTGATGGTTTCACACGTAGGTAAGGCTGGAACACGCTTATGCTAATTAGGGTAAATAAGTGGCCAGCAAATAGAGGCTCAAATCTGGGGATTTGGGAAAGGGACGGAAAGATAGAAGATTTTTTTTGTTAGTATTAGTACCGGCAGCATTCACTTTCAGGCCGAGGACTGATGGTCTCACATGTACGTGTAGCTAGGCACGCTTGTGCTGATTAGGTTAAATAAATGGTCAAATAGAGGGCAACAGTTAGTGTGTACCAGCGATGACCGAGCGTGTGACATCGATTAGGGTAAATAATTCGCTACTGCATCCTAAGCACTAAAGAGGTGTCTTTTGTTGTGACCAACAGGATTGGTTCATAATGGCACAACAGGGATAGAAAAAGCCGATCAATGGGTAGGATTAGGATTTCTGCCTAATCAAGTTAGCAGTTGAGATAGAATTAGGATTTCATTCTAATGACAGTAGTGCAAACAATCAACAATCAAAGCAAACAGTGAAACAGAATCAGAAACTGTATTTTATTCGAGTTTTATCCTTTCTGTATTTTCTTTTCAAGCTAGAACTATTGCTTAGTCTATTATCTTATCTTACTTAGAAATGCTAGTAATTACTTTCATTAACCAGACTTATTATCTGACCCACTCCTCTATCTTTCCCCTTTTCTCCTAATAGGCCAGCGGAGTTGAAGATAGTTGATTCAGGTTGCTTGGAGATTCATTTCCAAAGTTTCCTCATTTCAGATGGATTCTTCTGCTTTTCATTTTTTCATTGGCTTATGATGGATTGACTCTTGTGAGAGGGATTATTATAACTACTATTGTTATCTTTATATTTTTATTTTATGAGACTGAGATGTATTTTCATGAGACATGAGACATTTTGAGTTTTTGAGATATGTTATGTTTTTATGACTTATTTTGAGATGAAGTTAAATCTTGAATGATAAGTTATTATTTAAATGTTTCTGCTATTTTTACTTATTTGTCATGTGAATCTTAGTCTCTCTGATGCTTTAGCTATACCTATAATGAACCACATACTTTGGTGTGCCTTTTCTAAAGGGTGTGGGGGTGTTTCACTCTATCTGCTTAGAAGCAATCCGT
The DNA here is from genome assembly GCA_030765085.1 of Allium cepa. Classification (NCBI taxonomy): domain Eukaryota; kingdom Viridiplantae; phylum Streptophyta; class Magnoliopsida; order Asparagales; family Amaryllidaceae; genus Allium; species Allium cepa. The sequence goes on from CM060944.1 coordinate 245,496,355, forward strand.
TTGATCAAAACTGGTCGAACTTCCAAATAAGACAACACAACTATATCACCACTAGACCTTGCCTCGGATCTCCACTGCACTCTACAATCTGCTAATGCTTCTAAATCTTTCCACTTAGCCATCATTGCCAGCACTGCATTCTGATGCTTCCTGTTAAGTGCATCTGCAATCCGGTTTCCTTTCCCTGGTGTGCACTCAATCCCAAAATCATAAGCGGCTATGAATTCTAACCATCTCTGCTGTCTCATATTCAGCTTCTTTTAGGAGAACAAATACTTCAGCGACTTATGATTTGTAAACGGCTCAAACCTTTCTCCTAAAAGGTTATGTCTCCACACCTTCAAAGTAAAAATTACAACAGCCAACTCGACATCATGCATTGGATATCTAACCTCATATGGTTTAAGCTATCTAGAAGCATAGGCAATCACTTTACCTCTCTGCATCAACACAGCTCCTATTCCAGCTCAACATGCATCGGTATAGACTACTAAATCCCGATTCCCCTATGGAACTATCAACAGAAGTGCATGGGTCAACAAGTGTTCCAAACTCTGGAACGCTTCCTCACACTTATCGGTCTATACAAATTTCACATCCTTCCTCGTCAGCCTGGTCATCGATGTTTCTATCCGTGAGAAATCCTTAATGACTCTCCGATAATAACCAGCTAACCCAAGGAAACTCTTAATCTCGATTACTTTCTCGTAGTCTCTTCCAACTATTCACTGCCTCGATCTTAGTCAGATCTACTGATAACCTTTCCTCTGAGACGACATGACCAAGAAACTTCACCTCCTTCCAGAAGTGACACTTCAAAAACTTAGCTTTTAGCTGATGCTGCCTCAGTGTCTCAAGCACTACTCTAAGATGAGCTTTATGCACTCTTTCATCCTTAGAGTACATTAAGATATCATGTATGAAAACTAGCACAAACCTATCCAAGTGCTCTCGGAAAATCCCGTTCATCAAATCCACAAAGAAAGCTGGAGCATTCGTCAGTCCGAAAAACATAACTAACCATTCGTACAATCCATATATGGTCCTGAATGCTCTCAAAGGTATACTATCCTCTACTACTCTTAGCTGATGGAAACCTGTTGCCACATACAACTGAGAACATACCTATGCTCCACTTAGCTGGTTGAACAAATCGTCAATCCTGGGCAATGGATATTGATTCTTTATCGTCCTCTCATTCAACTTACGATGATCGATACATAGCCTCAATGATCTGTCCGACTTCTTAGCAAACACTACGCTACACCCCACGTCAAACTACTTGGCCTGACAAAACTCTTGCCTTCTAGATCCCAACTGCACCTTCAACTCCCTCATCTCTGAAGGGGTCATCCTGCTTGGCGGTCTACTCACTGGTTCTGCTCTTGGAACCAAATCTATTTGAAACTCAATAGCTCGTTTCGGTGACAATCAAACTATAGGCACAAATACATCTGTGAATTCTCTAACCACGAAAACTCGGCGCAACTCATCATCTGTATCCAATGCACCTAACAAAGCAAACACTGCACCACTAGAACCTCCTATGGTGAAAACAATCTGATCGCTACAGTTTGGGTCACTAAGAGATATCTTCCTACCCTAGAAAAATATCTTAGCATCGTACTCGCTTAAGCAATCCATGCCTAGGATGATCCCAAACCCCATAGAATCAAGCACATGCAAACTACACTCAAAAATATGACCTAACAGGTCAAACTCAAACGGGTCACACCTCAATCCTAGATTTGTATACCCTCTTATTGGATTCGCAACCTGTAAGGAAGTAACTAGATATGTGGGTTCAAGGTCAAGCTTATCTATCAAACGTCTAGATATAAAAGAATGTGATGCACCAGTATCAAATAAAACGCTAACATACATATCATGAATCTGAAGCGTTCCTCCAAAAATTGACATTCCCTTCTCCTAGGTTATTGGCTTGGAAGTGGCAGGCTTCAATGCCAACACCTTGCCCTTACCATTTTTAATGGGCTCCTTGCACTGGTTCCTATAATGACCTATCTGGTTACAGTTAAAACACCTGTCCTTCTTCCCCTTAGTCACATCCTTCGCTTTCCCTAAGTGACACTCATTAGCAAAGTGCTCTTCCTTGTCACATTTATAGAAGACAACTTCAAACTTTGCATTCTTGGCTGATCCACCCTTCTGAGCACCTTTCTTGGGAAAGAACTTCCACTTCTGGCCTTGCCCAACCTGGACCACCTTTTGCCTTGCTCTTCCCCAGAGACTCAAGACTTCTTTCTACTTCAAAGCCATCTTTGTAACAATATCATAAGGATCTCTAAGATGAGACAAAGTAGCACTAGCCAATTCTGGCTTCAGTCCTTTGATAAAATTTTCATTCTGCTTCAACATAGTATCTACAAAAGCATACCCATACTGGGTCAACTCTTCGAACTTCCTGACATAATCGACAATAGACATCTCACCCTGCACCCGCTTAGCAAACTGCCGAATCAAAGCTGACTGTGCCATTACTGACATAAACCTCCCCGGAAATCTCCTCTTGAAATCCTTCATGGTTAGTGTCTCCTCATCAACTGTCACTGATACAGTGTTCCACATGAAAAATGCAGCCCTCTAAAGCTGACTGGACGCCAGCCTCCTCTTCTGCTCGTCATTGAGCCCTAAATCTACAAAAATCCTTTCGCAGTGCAACAACCAATTCTCCACTTCAGTGGCATCCTCTGTTCCCATAAACGGCTTCCCTCCAAGCTTCACATAATCATCACTCATCTTAGTGAAATGATTAACTACTAGAAACCCTACTCCTACGACATTTCCTCCTACCACTTTGGCTGCAACTCCTGCCTGCATTATACTCCTGAAAAACTGATACATACCTTCCATTCGGACCTGCGGGACTTCAGCACCAACATTCTCTGCTTGACAATGGCCTCTTCCTGCATTAGGTCTGGCATCCCTTTCGGTGCTTTCCCCTCCTTGGTTAACTCTACTTCTTCTACCATCCATATCTGTATTCAAACCTTGTGAGATACAGAAAGATTACATGATCAAAGATAGACGAATGGAGATAAAAAGCATACTTATATATAGAAAATACAAGTACGTAATTGCAGCGCTAACCCAACCTCAAATCCTACTCCAATTTCCTTGGATTTTTGTTTTCAAAACCAATTTTTAGTTAAATTTTTCATAAACCTATGCTCTGATACCAAGCTGTAAAATCACGTATCTGGAGGTCAAAAGCTAAGCACTATGAATGTTGCAGTCATCCATAATATTAACTTTTGGTGATGAAATACGGCAGTGTTAATGGTATCAATAATATTAGAAGCACTTGAATATGAACAAAATCACAGATTTTCAAAAACAATAATTTTAGTGGTTATATTTTAAATAAATCATATCCAAGTTATAAAAATCCCGAATGTAATCTCAGGCATTGATCAAATATAATTTACAACAATATGCCAAGAGCAACATATGAAGATGCCCTCTTGGGTGATCAAAGCAATATAGACATAATTGTCTTAATACATAGCGGAAACAATTTTAAAACAGAATTCTTTAATTAGCTATCAATCGGCAACCTGCTCGTCTTCGGATGCTTTATTCGCCAAAATCTGCTAAAACCTAAAAACCTAAACCCTCGGCCTACTCAAATCAAATTTTGAGCACCCGTGAGTGTAAGGGGAAACTAAAATTTAGAGTCAGACTTAAAGCCTGGTATGAATAATATATGTTACATCTCTTTTTATTGATAACTAATGAGACCATGCCACTAAACGGAACGGGATTTCTCTTACTATATCTCTTTTCAAAACATACATTTTGCAAATCCCTTCCTACAACCAAACAGGTTAATCAATTGATTATAATAATAATATAGCAATATCCATTATGCTAAAAAAGGAAATGAAATAGACTGTCTGTCTAAAATCTGGACTATCTGTCCTAAATTCTGAGCTATTTGCTCTTTTTTGAACTCACTATCCTAAAATTTGAATTATCTAATCTTTACTGGACTATCTGTCCTAAAATTGATTATAGCAATATCTTTCATACTAGATAATGGGTTGTCTGCCCAAAACCGGTAAAAAGGGTGGATTAACCATCCTTAAAAATTTAGCAAGATTCGTTGTACAAATAAATGAACTAGACTGCTCTTTCTGGACTAACTATCCTGGACTAACCGTCCTCTGGGTTGACTGCCTCAAAATGGACTAACTGTCTGAATTTAAAATGAGCTGACTATTCGAATTTTCTTTTGGGTTAACTACCCTTCAAAATATCTGAGCTAACAGCTCTATAATATTTGAGCTAACTGCTCTTTAAGTTTTCCTTGAAACCTTTTCAAAATGATTTAATCCATCAAATCATATATATATACAAGGAAAATATATCTTTAGCTTTACTCCAAGCTATTTTTGCCATGTTATATATAATTTACTCAAATATTGTAGATGATTTTCAATGAGGATTGTCAATCCTTTAAAATAAGTTAAAGTCCTTTATACCAAAAACGCATAGGCTATCTACCAAATTCCTATATTTGAAACCTTTGTTTAAACCCCTTAAACAACCTTTCGAAAACATTGAAGGTAATTCCTTCAAAATCATTCATAAAACCCTTCAAAGGTATTGAAGGTAACTCCTTCATATCCTTTAATAAACCTTTCGAAATCATTGAAAGTAACTCCTTCTAAACCTTTTAAAAGCCTTTCTTTTAAAAGCTTTAAAACAGAAGACATCCGCCCTTTTAAATCCTTTAAACCTTAGCCTTTCGAAAATATTGCACAACCAGACCTTTCGACCTTGTCGAAAGGTTTCATTTTTTGACTTTTTCTGAAGGTTTCTTTTCGACCTAGTCGAAAGATTTCACCTTTCGACTTTGTCGAAAGCCTACGTACCTCCCATATATAGTAAACCTTTCAAAAGCAATGTACCTCAAAACCTTCGAAAGCATTGGGTTCAGCTTAAAACGGGTGGAAAACCTTTCGAAACCAATCAAAGTTAACTACTTTGAAACCTTTAAAATGCTGACTTAAAACATTTGGATTATGCAAAGAGATCAGAAAAACATCAGAGTCTAAAGCGACTGCTTCGAAAATTTTATAAAACCTTTTGTAGCCATTCGAAAACAATGAAGTGTTGGTGTTGGAACCAACACTTCGAAATCAATGGAGAGAGGTTGCAAGTTTAGAAAACAAAAGATAACCTTTGACTTCATCTGTGTCGAAAGGTTAGGAAGCGGCAACGATGCTTTTGGCCTTGTCGAAAGCTATACCTTTCGACCTAATCGGTAGGTTTCATTTAAAACAAGGAAACAAACCAATCGAAACCTTTTTTTTAAACCTTTTGAGAATTTCGAAAGCTCATTGTCGAAAGCTAGCGGGCTTATTTTCTTTAAACCAAAACAAAACTTCATCTCTTTCGAAAGCTACAACATTTCGTTCTTAAACCTTTCAACCTCTTTCAATTCATTACATACCAGTTGCCTGATACCTAGTGCCTTGGTATTTGATCTAGTTGAAATGTTTGATACCTCTCGACCATGTCGGAAGGTCTGGAAACAAGGCGGAAGCTCTGCCGAAAGGGTTGAAATAAAAGAAAAACTATTTATTTGTATTTTAAAAGAGTTTTTTTGTACCCCCACCTGCCATGTTTGTCTAAATTTGATTGGTTGCCAGAATTTTATATTCAAAAGTGCTGCCGACTTTCCTTATTTGGAAATTTGAATAATTTTGAAAAAGCCGCTTTCTCTTTATAATTATATAAAACATTTAAGCCTCATACCTTAAATAATTTTTATAACTATTAAAACATCTTCAAAAATTCTAGAAAAATTCCAGAAAATCAAATAACATGTTCTCTTTAACATATAAGATTTTTGAATCCAAACTACAGTTATTTTTCCCGTAAATAATTTATAATCCAAATTAACCTTTTCTTCTTTAGAAAATTCCTAACAATTCCATAAAAATACTAAAAATTCTGAAAATCGAAACCCATCTCTAAAATAACTTTATAGATCGTCACAAAAATTTGTAAGGCAAACGGATGTCATTTAACAGGGTTTTCTTCTCAAAACATGTCATAAAATCTATATGAACATACATAACTCAGCAACGTGTATATTTATATCATTTTGTTTTTCAAAAACATGGCAAACCTTTGCAAAATCATTCAGAATTAACCTTAAAAACGAAACCATAAAAATTTAGAGATGTAAACATTATTCACTATTTGCTTTAATGATTAAGGAGCTTGAGATTTGAATGAGTTTGATTTGAATTTGCTTTCCTTAATCTTTTCTTTTGTTTCCTCTTCTTCTTCCTTTATTAAAGGTGGTCGGCCAAGCTTTTTAATTTTTAAAAATGAGAATGAATGAGTTTTGAAATACATGACCTAAGGAAGGTGATAAAGGAATGGCCTCTTTCCTATAATACCCCTTCTCTAATACATTTTATAAACCCTTCTTTTAATTCATTATTTAAAAGGCATGACTACCTTAATTAAATCAAATCTCAATCCCCTTATCAACGCATTATTTTATTTAGTTTATCCAACTAAATATCCTAAATAATGTTATCAAAAATCTGGGGTGTTACATTAATCATCTCCTGGGTCTTCCTGATCCGAATGTTTTTTCGGACTTACCAATAACCTATATGTATGCAAACTTATGTTCCCCTCGGTGTGTATTCATAATTTTAGTCTACCTGACCAAGCCCTACACACTGTAATTTTGGACAACAATTAGCTGGGGCTAATAGCAAATTTATAGGGCATGATCTCATTTGGTATTCTAATATCTGAGTCATTTCCACTTAGGGATCCCCTTCCATAATTTTCCTTGAAAACCTTTTCAAAATGATTTAAAACCATTAAATCAAACTAACACAAGGAAAAATATGTGAGTTTTATGCTTTACTGAAAATCATATTGCTATTATATATATATACGTACATACACTTTACTTGAAACTTAGTTAATGAAAACATTTAAACATTTGAAAGTACCCCTTTAGATTCTAATGAAAGTAATCACTTATAAACCTTTGAAAGCATCTCTTTCGAAACCACTGAAAACCTTCCTTTCGAAAGCATTGAAACCTTAGACATCCCATCTTAAAACACTTCAAAACATTGCCTTAGAAAACCTTAGAAAAATCTTCCATTTCAAATCTTTCGAAACCATCAAAATACAGGACCTTTCGACCCATTTGAAAGCTACCTTTCGACTCCATCGAAAGCTTTACTTTTGACCCCTTCGAAAGCTTGGCTTTCGACCCCTTTGAAACCATTTAGAAAATAGTACCTTTCGAAAGTATTAAACCACTAAAATATAAACCTTTCGAAAGCCCTTTAGATTCAATTTAACACATGTGGAAAAGACTTCTTTTAAAAGCTTTCGGCTTCGTTGAAAGCTTAGCTTCCGACCCCTTCGGAAACTCCCCTTCGAAAGCATTAAAGTGTTTCTTTTAAAACAATAGGCTCCATCCTTTTATTACTCTAAACACCTTTTTGAAACCTTGGGTTATACTTCAATTAGAATATAAAAGGGTAAAACATCTAAGTTGAAAGCTTCCTTTCGAAAGCATAGGAGAAGCGACTGGTTTTTAAAAGACAAATATACCTTTCGATCTTGCCGAAAGCAATGGCTTCGAAAGGTTGCAAGGCGGTGGTTAGGGTATTTTGACCCCTTCGATAGCTTGTTGACCTTTCGACCTCATCGAAAGGTTCAAACCTTTATTTTGAATAATTGACCTGTTCGAAAGCAACCAAGTCGAAAGCTTCTTTTCAAAAGCAAAGCAGGTGTTAGTTTTGGTTTATAAAACAAACATACTCCAACCTCTTCAACAACTAAGGCTTCAACCAAATACCCTTCGACCTTGTCCACTTTGTTACGTACTAAATTGCTTGATACCATACACATTGGTTTTTTTATTCTTCTCAAAAGCTTTAAAAAAATTCAACCTTGTTGAAAGGTCCGTGTCGGAAGGTTTGATGCCGAAAATGGCTGAAACATGCTAAAAGCATGATTTTCTTGTTTTTAACTTAAAAGAGATAACTTTCCAACTAACCTGCCTTTGTTTATCAAATTACTATTGGTTAATAAATTCTTTTTAGAAAAATGCTGCCAATATTTTCAGAAATAAACAATGATTTTGTTTTATAAAATGTCCTTCTCCTTAATTAAATATATAAAACATTTAAATCCCATACCTTAAATAATTTTATATATTCATCAAACACTTAGGAAAAATCTAAAAAAATTCCAAAAAATCTATTCTAATATGTTTTCCAACATATAAAAATTTCAAACCCAAATAACTATTATTTTAGCCGTAAATAATTTATAATCCAACAAATCATTTTCTTCACTAAAAAATTAGTATAAAATCGACATTAATTCAAAAAAATTATGAAAATTGAAACCCATCTTCAAATATCATTTCTGACTTATATTTAATTTTTCAAGGCAGTTGGAAGTCATCTAATAGGGTTTTCATGTCAAACATATCATAAAAACTAACATGAACCTATATAATTCATCAACAAGCATTTATGTAACTTCATTCATCCAAAACATGGCATAAAATTGCAAAAACATTTCAGACCTATCTTGAAACTGAAAACCATAAGAAAATGGGATGTAGTAATTATTCACCTTAGCTTTGTGATTAAAAGATGTGAGATTTGATGTTGAATATGTTGATTAACTTCTTTCTCTTGAATCTTAGCTTTATCTTCTCTTGAGAATGAAAATGGTGGCTGGCCTTGATGTATTTTAATTTGATATAATGAAATGAACGTGAGTTTCCTTTCCTAAGGTTTAGGGTATAAGCCTCTCCTATTTCCCATATTGCCATTGCTCATTCCCTAACACATTAGTTCACATTGTTTCATTTGCTTTATATTTAACATGGCATGACTACCCTTAGCTAAATCAGATCTCAACCTATTAATCTCCATATTATTTTATTTTATTTAACTAATTAAACGTACTAAAAAAATATTAGAAAAATATGTAGTGTTGCAGACCCCCTTTCTCAAAGAATTTCGTCCTTGAAATTACAATAAGATACACAACAAAACAATCAAAGGTAAAACATACCATCAAACAAATTGGGATAAAAGTATCTAATCCCGCTCTCAGTCTTCCAAGTACAGTCTCTAGCATCGTCACTCCACTGGACCTTTACTAATTTGACTGTCTTGCTCCTCAATTTCTTCTCATCTCTTACCATAATCTGAATCGGCTTTCTAACTATAGTCAAGGCTAGCTCTACTACTAAATCCTTTGACACTACAGGTGATACAGTAGTCTACGGGTCTCTAACACACTTTCTAAGATGAGAAACATGGGATACATCATGAACTCCAGCTAAACTATTCGGTAACTCCATTCTATAAGCGAGTTTCCTGTTCCTCTCAACAATACAGAAAGGTCTAACGAATCTAGGTGCCAACTTTCCTGACTTTCCAAACCTAATCACACCCTTCATTGGTGAAATCTTAATAAACACATAGTCTCCAACATAGAATTCTAAATCTTTCCTTCTTCTATCTACGTAACTTTTCTGCCTAGACTGAGCTTCCTTCATCCTAACTCGGATCAACTCAATCTTCTCTATAGCTTCTTTCACTAAATCTGGACCAAGAACCAACCTATCCCCGGTCTCTAACCAACATACAGGAGATTTGCATGGCCTTCCATACAAAGCTTCGAACGGTGTCATCCCAATACTAGTCCGATAACTATTCTTATATGAGAGGTCGACTAAATGTAGATAGTCTTCCCATGGTCCCCTTAAATTCAATAAACAAGCTCTTAACAAATCCTCTAAGACTTTGTTAATTCTTTCAGTTTGTCCATCAGTCTGTTGATGGTAAGCAATACTCATGTTGAGCTTGGTTCCTAATGTTTCCTGTAGACTCTTCCATAACTCACTAGTAAACAATCTATCACTAACAATACTACTAGGATTCCCGTGTAGTCTAACCACATTCCTCATAAATAACTTTGCCAAAATAGGTGTCATCCTAGTTGACCTTACTGGAATGAAATGGACACTCTTAGTCAGTCCATCTACTATGACCCATATGCTTTCATTTCCTCTACTAGACCTTGGCAACCCATCGATAAAATCCATAGAGATAGAATCCCACTTCCATAATGGAACTTCCAACGGTTGAAGCAATCCTCTTGGCTTCTGATGTTCAGCCTTTGCCTGTTGGCAATTCAAGCGCTACTTACACATAAACCAATGTCCCGTTTCATACCTTCCTAGAAGAAACTTCTCCTCATATCCTGATACATCTTCGTTCTTCATCGCTGGATAGTGAACTTTGAATGATGATATTCCTCTAAAACTTCTTTCCTCATGTCTCCTACATTCGGAACATACAGCCTTCCTTTCTTTCTCAATCACCCCTTTTGGTCAAGACTGAAATCCTTTAAGTCATTGCTCTCTGTTCCTTCCTTTAACTTTCTGATCCATTCATCCAAAATTAGACCCTCCTCCTTTTAAGAAGCTATCTCCTCAATCATTACTGGTTGAACTTCTAAACAAGACAATACAACACTTCCTGCACTAGAACCTGGCTCGAATCTATACTGCACCCTACAAGCTGATATTGCTTCCAAATCTTTCTACTCGGCAATTATAGCCAATTCCTCATTCCAATGTTTCCTATTAAGTGTATCTTCTACTTTTTTTTTCCTTTTCTAGGTGTGTACTCAATTCTAAAATCATAAGCATCAACAAACTCCAACCATCTCTATTGTCTTGTTTTAGCTTCTTTTGAGAGAATAAGTACTTCTACGACTTATGATATGTATATAGCTCAAATCGCTCTCTCTAAAGATAATGCCTCCACACGTTCAAAGCAAATATAACGGCATCTAACTTCAAATTGTGCGTTGGATACCTAACTTCATGTGGTTTGAGCTGTCTAGAAGCATAAGCAATCACTTTACCTCTTTGCATAACACACCTCCCAATCTAGTTCCACATGCATCGATATAAACAATCAAATCCTAAATCCACTCCGGAACCACCAGCACCGATGCATGGGTCAATAAGTATTTCAAGCTCTGTAATACTTCCTCACACTTATTAGCCCATACATACTTCACATCTTTTCGCATAAGTTTAGTCATCGGTGTTGCTATCTGTGAAAAATCCTTTATGAACCTTCTATAATATCCGGCTAGTCCAAGAAAGCTTCTTATCTCAATCACGGTTTTTGGTCTCTTCCAACTATTTATGGCCTCAATCTTAGTAGGATCTACTGCCAATCCTCTCTTCGAGACTACGTGACCATGAAACTTAAATTCCTTCTTCCAGAAGTGGTACTTAGAAAACTTCACCTTCAGTTAATGTTCCCTCAAGGTCTCAAGTACTACTATGAGATTAACTTCATGCTCCTTCTCCTCCTTAGAGTATATCAAAATATCATTTATGAACACCAGCATGATCAATCCAAGTGCTCTTTGAAGATTCGGTTCATCAAATCTACAATGAATGTCGGCATGTTAGTTAGTTCGAATGGCATAACTAACCATTTGTACGATCCATAGCGGGTCCTAAACACTGTCAACGGTATACTATCTTCTGCAACTCTAAGCTGATGAAACCCAGTAGCCAAATCCAACTGATAAAATATCTTCGCTCCACTCGGCTGGTCGAAAAAATCGTCAATTCTCGACAATGGATATCGGTTCTTTGTCATATTCTCATTCAACTTATGATAATCGATACATAGCCTCAACGAACCATCCGGCTTCTTAGCAAACACTATCACTGCACCCCAAGGTGAAATACTCGGTCGAATAAGACTCTTGTCTTCCAAATCCAAACTTCACCTTCAACTCTTTCATCTCTGTAGGTGTCATTCTGCTTGGGACCCTACTCACCGGTTCTACTCCAAGCACTAAATGAATTTGAAACTCAATGGATCGTTTCGATGGCAACCGACCTACCAGCTCAAACACATCAGAAAATTCTCTAACCACAAAGACACTATGCAATTCGTCCTCCATCTCCATGATACCCAACAAAGCATTCACCTCACAACTAGGGCTTTCTATGGTACAAACTATTTGATCACTATAGTTCAGGTGTCTAAGTGATATCTTCTTATCATGGCAAAATATCCTAGCATCATATTTACTTAACCAATTCATCCTAAGGATAGTCGCATGCCCCATAAAATCAAATACATGCAAACAACAATTAAAAGTATGACCTAGCAAATCAAACTCTAAATGGTCACACTCATCCCAAGTGTCGCATACCCTCCTATCGGATTTGCAACCCTTAAGGAGGTAACTAAACACGAGGGCTCTAAATTAAGCTTATCTACCAAACACCAAGTCGTAAAAGAATGTGGTACACTGGTATAAACAGAACGTTAATAAACATACCATGAATCTGCAGTGAGCCTCACAGAACAGCCTTTCCTTTCTCTTGCACGATTGGCCTTGAAGTTGTGGGCTCCAATGCACACATCTATCCCTTTCCTTCTCTAACAGGCTCTGGGCATTTGTTTTTATAATGGTCGATCTGATCATTATTAAAGCATCGGATATTCTTCTTTCCAACTGCTTCTTTCCCTTTTCCTTTTTCACTTCGACACTAATGAGCATAGTGCCCTTTCTTATCGCATTTATAACAAACCACCTCATATTTTCCTTTCTTCTGTGCTCCTCCCCTCTGAGCATTCTTCTTATGGAAAAACTTTCTTTTCTGGCCTTGTCCCACCTAGACTTCCTTATCTTTCTTCTTCTCCAAACAAGCTAACGCATCTTCCTACCTTAGCGCCATTTCTACCACTACATATATGGATCTCTTAAGTACGGTAAGGTAGTTCTTGCAAACTCTGGCTTCAAACCTGTTATAAACTTCTCGTTTCCTCTTTATCACCGTATCAACTATGGCATACCCATACCGGGCTAAATCTTCAAATTTTCTTGCATACTCTAAAAAAGACATCTATCCTTGCTCCAGTTCAGTGAACTTCCTAACAAATAACTACTGCGCCATCACTGACATAAACCTTTCTTGAAACCTTCTCTTAAACTCTGCCCAAGTCATGGTTTCCTCGTTAACACCAGCTACAACAGTGTTCCACCAAAATTGAGCAGCTCACTGCAACTGTCTTGAAGTTAGTCTCCTTTTCTGCTCATTATTCAACCCTAAGTCAGCGAAAATCCTCTCACAATGTAACAGCCAGTTTTCTACCTTGACTGCATCTTCCGCTTCCCTCCAAGCTTGGTATAATCTCCGCTTAAATTAGCATAGTGGTTGACTATCGGAGTTTTCGAAACTCCTCCTTCAACAGCATTCCCTCCGACAACTCCAGCTGCAATTCCAGCTTGCATCATGTTTACGAAAAATTAATACATGACACCCATATCCACTTGGAGAACTCCAACACCAATATTTTCAGCCTAAGCTTGACCGGTACCTCTTCTAGTATTTGGTCGGGGATTTCCATTAGTGGTGGTGCTCTCTCCTCCAAGATTAACTCTGCCCCTTCTTCCTTCCATATATATATATTCAAGCCTCGTGAGATACAGATGAATAACTTAACTAAGATAGGAGTCTAGAGATATAGCATATACTTATATATAACAAATACAAGTGCGTTACTATTGCGTTATCCCAAACCCCGATTTTAACTCTAATTCCTAGGGATTATGTTTTCAAAACCATTTTTAGTTAAAGTATTTCATCAACCATGCTTTGATACCAAGCTGTATCATCCCCTATCTAGAGGTCTAAAACTAAGCGCTACAGATGTTGTAATCATCTATAGTATTAACTTCCCATGACTAAATACAGCTATGTTAATGGTATCTATAATATCAGAAGCACTTTAATATGAAACAAAACACAGGTTTCAAAACAACATTGTCTTTATTACATTCAAAACATATGTTCCAAATTCATCTTATGTAATCCCATTACGTTCCCAAGCACAGATAAATTATACTTATTACAAAATACATCAAGAGCGGTATATAAAGATACCCCCTTGGATGATCAGAGTCATATAGTCACAATAGACCTAATACAAACACAGCGGAAATACAACAAAACATGAAACTACAACTTCTAAACAGCTATCTGTTTGCCTCCTTCATGCATCTGGTAGCCTATTCATCATCTTACTAAAACCTGAAAAAGACCTTAACCCCTTAGCTTACTCAAATCAATTTTGAGCACCCGAGAGTTTAAGGGAAAAACATAAACTTCTAGTCAGACATAAAGCCTAATGTGAATAATACTATACATCCCGGTTAAATATGTTAAGTGAGACCACCCCGCTTAGCAGAATGTGTTTACCTTTATTAACATCCATATCTTCGCAAAACTTTTTCCTACAACCAAAACTGGTTAAAATACTGTAAAGCATAATTATGCAAACATACATAGTTATCAGGTAATAAATGAACTATCTGTTCAAACACATAAGTTTTGTTGGCTAACTTTTAACCTTTGGATGACTCAAGCCTACCAGACAACATATCAAAATAATCTAACATCTGTTAGACACTACTACTTCTAGAAGATCTGTCCTTAACTATTTGTTAAATGCTTCTCTTTTGGACTGTCTGTCGCTAACTTAATCATCTCACAGGTCTTCCCGATGCTAATGGTTTTTCGGGCTCACCAATAACCTATTTGTATAAAAACTTATATTTCCTTCGGTGTGTAGTCATAATTTAAGTCTACTCGACCAAGCTCTACACACTGAAATTTTGGACAACAATTACCTGAGGCAAATAGCTAATGTATAGAACACGATCCCATACTAGTCCCATTTGGTATTCTATTATTTGAGTCATTTTCACTTAAGGATCCCCTCCTATAATTTTCCTTGAAAAACTTTTCAAAATGATTTAAAACCTATAAATCAAACCAACACAAGAAAAAATATATAATCTTTATGCTTTACTCAAAATCATATTGCCATGCACACACACACACACTCTACTTAAACCTTAGTTGATGAAAACACTTAAACACTCGAAAGTACCCCTTTCAATTCCATTGAAAGTACTCCTTCTAAACCTTTGAAAGCATCTCTTTGGGAACCATTCAAACCTTTCGAAACCATTGAAAACCTTCCTTTCAAAAGCATTAAAACCTTAGACATGCCATCTTAAAACATTTTAAAACATTGCCTTAGAAAACCTTGGAAAAACCTTCCATTTCAAACCTTTCAAACCATCAAAATATAGGACCTTTTGACCTTGTCAGAAGCTACCTTTTGACCCCTTCGAAAGGTACCTTTCGCAAAAGATTTTCTTTCGACGCCTTTGACAGATTGGCTTTAGACCCCTTTGAAACCATTCAGAAAATAGTACCTTTTGAAAGCATTAGACCATTAAAACATAAACCTTTCGAATGCTCTTTGGGTTCAATTTAAAACATGTGGAAAAAACTTCTTTTAAAGCCTTTCGACTTCGTCAAAAGCAACCTTTCGAATTTGTCGAAAGCTTAGCTTGCGACCTCTTCGAAAGCTCTCCTTTGAAAGCTTTAAAGTGTTTCTTTTTACAACAATAGGCTCTAGCATTTTAATACCCTAAACACCTCTTTCGAAACCTTGGGTTATACTTCAATTAGAATATAAAAGGGTAAAACATCCAAGTTGCAAGCTTCCTTTTGAAAGTATGGGAGAAGCGACTGGTTTTCAAAAGACAAATATATCTTTTGACCTTGTCGAAAGCAATGACTTCGACAAGGTTGAAAGGTGGCAGTTAGGGGATTTTGACCCCTTCGAAAGCATGTTAACCTTTCGACCTCGTCGAAAGGTTTAAACCTTATTTTAAATAATTGACTTGTTCGAAAGCAACCAAGTCGAAAGCTTCTTCTCGAAAGCAAAGCAGGCGTTAGTTTTGGTTTATAAAACAAACATACCTCAACCTCTTTGACTACGAAGGCTTCAACCAAATACCCTGCGACCTTCTCCAATCTGTTACATACCAAATTTCTTGATACCATACACATTGGTTTTTTTATCCTTGTCGAAAGCTATAATACCTTTCAACGTTGTCATAAGGTCGGGGTGGGAAGGTTTGATGCCGAAAATGGCTAAAACATGCTAAAAGCATGATTTTCTTATTTTTAACTTAAAAAGGATAATTTTTCAACTAAAAAAAATTCTAATTGGTTAATAAATTCTTTTCAGAAAAGTGCTGCCAGTAGTTTTAGAAATAAGCAATGATTTTGCTTTATAAAACGTCCCTTCTCCTGAATTAAATATATAAAACATTTAATCACATACCTTAAATAATTTTGTATATTCATCAAACACTCAGGAAAAATCTGGAAAAATTTCAGAAAATCTACATGTTTTTCAACATATAAAAATTTCAAACCCAAATAACTATTATTTTAGCCGTAAATAATTCATAACCCAGTAAATCATTTTCTTCACTAGAAAATTAGTATAAAATCCACATTAATTAAGAAAATTATGAAAATTGAAATTCATCTCCAAAATATCATATTTGACCTATATTAAATTTATAAGGCTTTTGGATGTCATCTAATAGGGTTTTCATGTCCAGCATATCATAAAAGCTAACATTAACCTATATAATTCATCAATAAGCATGTATATAACTTTAATAATCCAAAACATGGCATAAACTTGGAAAAATATTACAGATCTATCTTGAAATTGAAAACCATAAGAAAATGAGATGTAGTAATTATTCATCTTAGCTTTGAGATTAAAAGATGTGAGGTTTGATGTTGAATATGTTGATCAACTTCTTTCTCTTGAATCTTAGCTTTATCTTCTCTTGAGAATGGACATGGCGGCCGACCTTGATGTATTTTAATTTGATACAATGAAATGAATGTGAATTTCTTTTCTTAAGGTTTTAGGGTATAAGCCTCTCTTATTTTCCATATTGCCCTTGCGCATTTCCCAACACATTAGTTCATGTTGTTTCACTTGATTTATACTTGACATGGCACAACTGCCCTTAACTAAATCAAATATCAACTATTATTCTCCATATTATTTTAATTTAACCAATTAAATGTCCTAAATAATGTTAGAAAAATATATGTTGTTACATATCAAATCCGTTGTCAATCCAATTCCTTAATCTCTTCGGATCATTAGAGAAATCCATGACTGTTCTAAGTCGATATCCAATTTTTAATCCCTTCCAAATTCAATAACAAAATCTACGATGTCTCCGAATCGTTTTATCTAAATTCGCGACCACTCCGGGTCCATATCCAAATTCATAGACCTCTTCGAGTCGTTTTATCCAAATTCAAGACCGCTCTTGGTCCATATCCAAATCCATACACCCCTCCTGGTCGTTAGCCTAATCCAAATCCTTGATCTCATTGTATCCTTGCCAAGCACAATCCATATTAGACGACCAAAGTAGGCTGATCCCGTCGGCGAAGCGGCCTACCCATTGCCAAGCATAGTGCATACCTGACGACCTTGATCTCTCCGAATCCTTTTCGAGCATAATCCATACTCGACGACCTGCTGAGTTTTATTCTTTGGCCTTGACTCTCCAGCCGAGGCCTTAATCCGTGGGGTATCCTACTTCGGCCTCGGTCCCCAGTTGAGGACTTAATCCGTGTACGAATCCATCATGTCGCTCTCCGGTGAAGGGACTCGTGACTCACGGTTATTGCCCTATCTCTTAGTCATGGCATATTCGTGACCTATGTTATTTATTACATTAATCTAGACTTAAGCATCCCTAAGTCCATAAAACAAAATTCCATACAACCAATAAACCAAAGTTTGAAGCAAATAAGAAAAAACAAAATTTCACAAACCCGCGCACTATGGTTCATCATCATCTCAGAGCACGCCTAGAGACCGTCCTCGAACTTATACACGTGCAAGTGACATAGCCGTATTACTGCGGAGTTTATTACTTATTCCATGCCATTCCAATCAATTGATGACAAGCTGACGATGATGCTTTGTTCCAGTGCCATTTTTGTTCGAGGTAAACTGTGGCTGCTCCTATTCCACCGTCGCAGCCCGAGTCCTTATCTATTGTTGTAACTGACCATTCCTCATGAGTTCCTCAATTATATCCTTCAAATGCCTGCAGTTATTTGTATTGTGCCCACCCAGATCATGGAATAGGCGGTGCTTTCTGGATGTCCGTTCACGTTCGGAGGATTCCCTCCTCGCTGGCCTTCGATACTGAAGACGTCCTCGAGTATCCAAATAAATCCTTTTTAGAGATTCGGTCAAATCCGTATGTGAAGAGAATTTTGGTTCTTTCCATTGCCTTTTTGACACATTAATGCCATCATTCATTTTCTGTTTGCCTTTATCATTCTTGTTTACATCTCCTAATGATCCTCCACTCCATGCAGCATTTACCTATGTTTTGTTTGCGCGTGTGTCTTCTTGCCGCGGTAACATTTCTGCTCCATGATAAAACTCTTCGAGATCCATAAATGGATCCCACGCCAGTGAATCCTTGAACTTCGTGTCATCTGCAATTCCAGATACAACTGCCATCAAAACCATGGATGGATCTAGACGATCTACCTATGCCGTCGTGGCATTAAACCGTGTTAAGAAACTCCTCAAGGACTCTTTAGTCCTCTGTTTCAGTATTGCCAAACTCATCACATTTTTGGGTCTCGATATATGGACCCCAAACTACCTCATAAACCTTTCGATCAATTCCATCTATGTGCTAATAGAGTCACTTTTCAAGAACCATAATGCATCTATATCCGTTAAGTACAAGGGGAAGCACCATGCCATGACTTCCTCTGATGTCCCCAATACTTTCATGTGTCTCATGTATCTCGTCAGACGAATAGCGAAATCCATTTTTCCACCATATGTCTCAAGCGTCGGTAATTTGTACTTTGGTGGATTCCTAGCTTGCATGATATTTTGAGCGAATGGACTTCTATTTACATCCTCCAAATTCCTGTTCACTAATCCTCTATGCATAGCTCGCCTTATCATCTCTGCAAACGTGTCATTGTCTTCCGATGGTAGTCTCTTATCATCATGCCTAAGCCGCTCCCCGAGTCTATGGGGGATTTCAAAACGTACTCCTCAGGACGAGCATCCAAATTATGATTTGCGCCAAGCTCCATGGGATCGATCATAGGTACTCCAGCATCTCGATCAACCAGACCAAGAGGCATGCCCTAGCCTTTGGGGATCGGTACAGATCCATCTGGGTTGGCGGGGGCTGCCCCTTGTTTCTCCGTTCCACTCCTTTGTCTATTAGCTCCATTTCCATGTCCCCAATTTCCGATTTCCAGCGATCTATGTTGCTTCAACTCCTTGATTCTGTGCTCTAGCTTGTCTAACCTGTTAGAGTAAATTCTGCATCATCTCCTCCTGCCTTTTCAGCATTCTCTCCTGCATAGTATCCATCATTGCTCCCACTTCATCTCTGGTGATGTAGATTGATGTTTGATTAGCTCCAGCTCCTGAGGAAGCCTCCTGACTCCCTCCATGGTGGATCTTTTTCGGTAGCACTCTGCTTATTGATTGCCTACTCATCGTTTTATAGATCTAAATATCCAAGCTTCCAAATCTAAGATCCTAGCTTCCAAATCCATGGGTGCAAGTCCTCTCAGCGAAAGCATCAAAATGTTGGCACTAAAATTAACCGCCAAAAGCGCCAATATCCAATCCAGATGCAAAAATATGAAGAGAAATAGATGAAGAACAAAATTAAAAACAATTAAAAAGAAAGTAAATAGAGACACAGATTTATAGTGGTTTGTCTTACTTAGGCCTATCACTCCAATGATTTTCCTTTTATTAGTTTATACTGCTAGTTACATTTACAAATCCATGAAATTCAAGAATAAAAATGGCAGAGTATAACATAGATAAAAGATGAAGAGAAGTAGAATCAAGATCCCTTTTTCTAAAGCCATGCCTGTTGTATTTATAGGGGAAGACATGCACCAATCTCTCTGAAAACTTCGGCTACAGGACCTTCATATCTATATGGGCCCACCGTAGGGGTCGCTAGGCCCAAATCCCAATGAAAATGGATCGATATCGATCCATCCATTAGTTGATTTTTGGGCAGCGATTCCTATGGTGGATTCCACATAATAAAATATGTTTAATCCCCAAGTTTCACATCATTTGGAATAAAGGAGCTCCTGCTTTTGATTAATCTTTGGTTCAAATCCACTTTCCATCCAACTCTTGCTTCGTACAACCATTTGTACTTTACCCTCGGGTGCTAGAACCATCGCTCTGCACTCATCGGCGTCGATAATTGTGAAGTTTGTTGGGTTAAATCCGACTGTGTGCGGCCTTACTAAAAGGCGGGTTAAAACATACTATCTTAAAATAAACATTAATACAAACCACAATAAATTCAACCTTGAATTTATTGAGATTATAACACACCTATATACCTTGCGTAGTTTGAATAGTTATAGAAAAACTATCAATTCATACAATGATTTATTCAAAAACAATAAAATTGGTCTTACATACATTATTAATTTCAAGATACTCATTCATTAGTTGATAATAAAGGAAGCTATTATTGTGTTTTATAATTATGGTTTTGTTTTTATACATTTGCATCGTTCGATCATGTAAAACTACGTGTCTGTTTTTTCACTCAGTTTTGCATAATCAGTCGAAATTTGTTTATACAATATATTTTGTCCCACTTACTTTTAATATCTATCTAAGTGGAGTCCATATATATCCAATTTGAATAACAACACCCTCCGTTAGCAAAAGTAGTGTGGGGTAATTTTTGCTTCGAAAATGCTACTAGGACCGAAAGCTGGTTAGTCATTTTATGCGACAGAAACATAAGCCATCAGATTTCCTTGGCCCTCTTAAATTCAACCGTATAAAACCAGATCCGCAGCTTTTTACTGAAAATATTCGGGTGTTGCAGCAGCCTCCTTTTCGCTTTGATTTGGTACTATAAAACGGTTTAGTGAGATGCTATGGTTCCCTTTAATAGCATCGTCGTCTTCTTCTCCTTCACAATTCGCGTGCTTTTTCATTCGCTAACTTCCCTTTATTAACATGCCTCGAAGAATCCTTTCCCGCTTCCCCATCACTTCTCCTATAATCTACCAAAGCGAGTCAGGATCCGAACCCGAATATCCCGAACCCGCATTCCAGGAAGTAGAAAAACAAGAACAAGAACAAAAAGAAGAAAAAGAAAAAGAAATTATTGCGAGTCCTGAAAGTAGAAACGAAGAAAGCGGTAAGAAGAAAGCGCCTTTGAATCTTAGCCTAAAAAAAAGTTTGAAAGGTGAGTTCTTTGTTATTTTCCCGCCGATTTTTAAGGTTTTAGTTTAGTATTTTGCCCATTCATGAATCTTTTTTGTTTATCTGCAATGTATATTTGTAAAGAAAAGCGGCATCAGGCTGGGTATTTTGGTGCGACCTATATCGACTGCCCTAGCAGGCCTTGCTTATGATGCAAAGACCCTGGTGAGCACAGTTTCTTCTTCTTCTTCACTCTTTTTTTAAAGGTTATATTTCCTAGTCATTGGCATATAGAAGCATTTTAATGCCACATAATGCTTGGATTTTGCTGCCAATTTTAATCATATTTTATCATGTTACAACCAAATTGGTTTATAATGTGTCCTAGTATGGATGGCAATTCACTACTATTCAAAATTTTGTTGTGATAGATATTAATAAAATTTACAAATTAATAGGTCAGACGACAGCAGATTGGCTACATAACATGGTATTATTCTTGCAGGAAAAGCGAACCATAATCAATGGATTTCGTATTTGGACGTCAAATAGGAATTAAAGCTCAAAACTTTTATCTACGTGTGCATTAATTTTTTTCCCTCAAGATGATATCACATTTTTGATTTTTTTTTTTTGCACTGCATAATTTCCAACTTTAAGTTATTAGGCAAGCGTTGACTTGATGTCTAGGGCTGGCCGTTTTCGGTTAAAATTAATTAGGAAGGAATTCCTTCCGTTGGATGGTGGAAATCCATGAAATTTCCACTATTTCCGTGAAAATTTCATTCCTTCCGATTGTATGTTTAACTGGGCTAGGCCCATTCTTACGAAACGTTATTTTTTTTTTTTTGAAAGAAGGTAAAAAGGGCCCAGCCCAATACAAAAATAAACGGGTATACGACCCGCAATCTCAACATCAACCACTAAACCCTAGCCGACATAACCACACAACTTCACAAAATAATTAAGCGGCCAGTAAAGAGAAAGAAAAATGAAAATGACAACAATGGCCGCTCCATCTCTACTCTCCATCGCTCCTCTTTTTACTGCTCTCTCCTCTTTCCCAGTAAGAAAGGGCTTCATTAAACCCTCTTCTCATACCACTGCTACCATTTCTATACTCGAAACCATTACTAGTATTGATCGAAAGCGGAAATACATTAGATCTATGGTCAATACGACCTAGATCTGATGAAACTTGGTGTGCTTCTCTAATATCACCCAAAGGAGGACCAGATCTCATGGCAGAATCACTGATAGCCTCCGAATTGTTAGCGCTATGGTCATCGCGACCTAGATCATATGAAATTTGCAGCGCTTTGCTATTACCACCCAATAATGGCCTGGATCTCTCAACATAGTCTCTGATGACCTCGGAATTGTTAGATCTAGTGTCAATACGACCTAGATCTGACAACTTCATGGCATTAGTTTGATGAAGCTCTCTGCTATAGCTCGTAGCTCTGAAAGAGCTATAGTTTTTGCTAATCTGAAAGTCTCTAGAATTTATAAGATATGCTTCCAAATGTTTGCTACCAGCTTCGATTTTCCAGTCTTCAGCAAGGGAAGTATATCTGGTTTGACTTTTATGAAATTTTTTTGATTTTTGCAACATGATCTTACTATCTGTACTAACCGTAAGCCAGATTTGTTCTTTGCTACTGCTACCCTTTTTATGCACACGCTGATTTCTTTCCTTCCATAAGTAAAAAACTACCGTAGTAAGAAGAATGTAAGCGTACTCTGAACCTTCTGAATTAACCTTGAATTTGTTGTTGATAATTCTGATAATATTCATGATATCCATATGACTGTTATCATCAATGTTTAAAGTCATTCTGATTTGATTCCATATAAAATATGAGTAGCTGCATTCAAAGAATATATGATTAGCATTTTCATCACATAAATTGCACAAGGAACAGAGTGAACTAACATTACTACCCCATTTATTAATCCTATCCCAGGTTGGCAATCTGTTTTTAATAGCAAAGTAAGTACAGAATGCCATCTTGGGACAGTTCACTCTATTCCAAATGCACTGATACCATTCTTCAGTAGGATATTTGATTCTAATAAAGTTCCAAGTTTCTTTAAAAGAAAACTTCCCTCTGTTAGTAGCTTTCCACTCCCAATAGTCATTCTCTGCATATTTGTCAAATTGAATTTTGCATATATTATTTTTATGAGGGTTAGTAATGGGATGAATCTGTGGGTGCCACTGGTTATTAACAATAATATCAGAAACTTTCTCATTAGGCTTACCACATAACACAAGACTATTCCACCCTGCCCTATTTATAAAAGTTTCATTATTAAACCAAGGATCAAACCATAAACTGGTGTTTTTACCATCTTTAAATTTTCTTTCAATCAGAGATTTCCCAATTTCCCTACAATCTAAAATATGTTTCCAAGTGTTTGATTGATTATTTTTATGAACAGTGGTCCAAAAATTTTCCTGCCTTAAGTACTTGGATCTCATCCACCTAGCCCACAAGGAATCAGAACTAATGAATCTCCAAAACAATTTTAAATGGCAAGTATTACTCAAATCTTTCAGATTTCTAATACCAAAACCCCCCTCATTTTTTGGTCTGCACACATTATTCCAACTAATTTTGTGGTATTTGCCTCTCCACAAAAAATCTGCACATCTGTTTTCCAGAATTTTAATAGTAGAAGCAGGGATTTGAAATGTTTGTATCCAGTATAAAATAATAGCATAAACCACAGTTTTAATAAGCTCTAGTCTACCAGCTATGGAAAGTAATTTGCAAGACCATGTTTCCATTCTCTCTTGAATTTTATCAATAAGAATTGAGCAATCAGAATTTTTTATCATATTAGACGAAAGAGGCAAACCTAAATACTTGATAGGAAGAAAACCTTCATCTATTTGTAAAATATTTAAAAATTCTTGTTTGAACTTACAAGCTTTGCTAAAATAGGCTTTACTTTTGTTAACATTAAGCTGAAGCCCTGCATGAATTTTTAACTTTTCAAAAATGTATTTTATAGATTCTGCATTAACTTTATTAGCTTTGATAAACACCATAAGATCATCTGCATAGATCAGGTGATTGACACATGGCTGGATTCTATTAATAGGATGGATCTTACCTTTCATACTTTCTATTTCAATAAGAATAGAGAAGTATTCCATCACTATGGCAAAAAGATAAGGAGATAAGGGATCACCCTGTCTTAGTCCCCTATTAGACTTTATAAAACCTTCTGTCTTACCTTGAATGAGAATAGAAAAGGTGGGGGTGTTAATACACTCAAAAATCAAATCACAAAATTTTATAGGAAAACCCATACACACCATAATGTGACGAATAAAGTGTCTATTAACCTTGTCATATGCTTTTTGCAAATCAATCTTAATACAAACATTATCACCTTGTTTAGTATTAAATTTTCTGACCATTTCATGAGCTAAAAGGGAGTTTTCGTAAATAAGCCTTCCAGGAACAAAAGCACTTTGGTTTTCAGCAATAAGAAAAGGCAGAAACACTTTAATTCTATGACTGAGCACACTAGCAATAATTTTGTAAATAAAATTGCAACATGAAATAGGTCTGTAGTCACCTATATCAATGGGGTTTTTATTTTTTGGAATAAGGGTAATAAAAGTATGATTAATACTTTTGAGAATTTTACCACTGTTTATAAATTCATTGACCACATCAGTCACTTGTTGCTTTATAAATTCCCAATTGTTTTTAAAAAATTTAGCATTGAAACCATCAGGGCCTGGACTTTTGTTGTCCCCAGCATTAAAAACTATAAATTTAATTTCATCTATACTTACAGAATCCAGTAGGATTTCTGCAGCATTATTATTTAATATATTTTTGCATGTTATAACTGGGAACTCTTTTTCTATAGATTCAGAATAATAAAGTTCCTTATAGAACTTGACAGCTACAAAAGAAATTTTCTCAAATGAATTAGTTAAATTGCCCTCTCTATCAAATATGCAGCCTATATTATTAAGGTGTTTCCTATTACTCATCTTAGCATAGAAAAACTTGGTGCAATCATCCCCTAAAGTAAGCCAATCAGACTTTGCCTTTTGTCTAGCATCTACTGATTCTTTATACATCTCATTAGACAACTCCCTTTGATTAAGAAAAAATTTATTAATATTGATCAAATCATCTGGCTTATTATCAGCATTCATCTGTAAATTTTTACCTTCATTTCTCAACTCAGCAATTCTATTTTTACTGAAAAGTTTATTTTTATTCCAGTTTTTAAGATTATTTTTAGTGAATTTTAGAAACATACAAAACTGAAATTGTTTGGAGCCATTACAAGAAAAACTGTTACAGTTTTCTATTAAACTTTTGTAATCTTCTTCTAGAACCCAACTGTTTTTGAATCTAAAAGGATATGCTTTAGTATTAGCAATATTATTAATAACAAGGTTAACCAGAAGAGGAGTGTGATCACTTAAGTTCTGCTCCAAAGTAGAACATGTACTGTCAGGAAATTTATTTAAAAAGTCTTTATTATACAAAATTCTATCTAATTTGCAATGAATGTTTTTAGCTAGACCAGATTTCCAAGTAAACTTACTACCACTAACAGTAGGTTCAATCAAACCAGACTCTAACATAAACTTATTGACTTTGTTTAGCTTATTCTGAGGAATCTTAATCCCACCAAACTTTTCATTTACATGAAAAACAGTATTAAAATCTCCTAATACAATCCAAGGGAGATTGTAAATGTAATTTAGAGATTTCAGTTTTTGCCACAAAGCATTTCTTTCAATTTCTAAGTTACTACCATATACAGCAGTTACTTGTAAATAAAAACCACCAATATTTCTGAAATTACAATCAATAAATTGACTGTCTTTATTTATATTTGTATTATTCCAGACATTAGAATCCTAAATAACAATAATTCTACCTTTACAGCCACAGTCATTATTATGAATAGCTTTCCAATTACTAGATAATTTAATACAGAATCTTTCAAAGTTTTCATCATTCAATTTATTCTCAATTAGGGCAATTATAGTAGGTTTATATGTTTTAATCATATGAAGGATATCAGATTGTTTAACAGGGGCATTCATTCCCCTAACATTCCATGCAAATATAGACATATATATGATAAAAAAAGAAATTTAGATTGTACCTGACACCATGGTACTTTTACCTCTCCTTTTATTATCAGTACCTTTAGCCTTCAATCTGGTGGACATTTGATCCCACTCTGGGTTAATTGATATATATTTTTGTTTGAAAGCTTTTTTCTCTTTACTCCCCTTTAACTTACCAGCAGATT
This sequence comes from Allium cepa, assembly GCA_030765085.1. Lineage (NCBI taxonomy): Eukaryota > Viridiplantae > Streptophyta > Magnoliopsida > Asparagales > Amaryllidaceae > Allium > Allium cepa. The sequence continues at coordinate 245,522,904 of CM060944.1, forward strand.
TTGTTTTACTTATATGTAATTCTGATATGTCAAACTCTTCACTACTGTCTTTTTCCTCTGATTTATCTACTTCCATACGTGCAGATTCTGGAATCTTGATTAATGATATATCAAAAGAAGCAGAGCGAGGCAATTCTGATTCATTATGATCAGACATTGCAGCCTGCTCTGGAGGTAGATCATCCTTGCGAGGCAATGTTGAGCAGCCTTTTTTCTCAGCATCTGCAGCAAGTGAAGAAGAAGATTCCTTCTCAGCCTTTGATTCTTGATTCATATTGGAATTTTGATGTATTGTGTTCACTAAGCTTGTATTAATCTGGCCTGTAATTAAACATGACTCTGAAATTTGGGGGGTTTCAGAGTTAAAGACCTGTTTGATTTTACCCTCCTTTTCATTTGACGGATCTTGATCTTTTAAGGTTTTTTTCCTTTGCTGATGAACTTCCATTGCCATGATCTGATTGTTTTGATCAGTGAGCTCTTTAGAATTGCTTTCTTGATCGAAAATGATATCTTCTTGATTGATTCGATCAACTACTTCTTGAGATTTTGACTGAAAACTTGTATCTTCACTGACGTTAATTTCTTGAACTGTTTCAGATCTATTTTCTTGAATACTTGCTAAATTTTTCTCATTCTGTTTGGGAATCCACGTCTGCTTCAGGTTACACTGCTCTATAGTATGACCGAAGCATTTACAGATACTACACTTAGGTGGAACCCATTCATACTCAACCTTTTGTATTATGTTTTCACCATTATAAAGATTTAAACAAAGTTCGTCTGGAAGTTCATCCATTGCAGAAACTTCCACTGGAATTCGAGCATAATTCAATCTCGTCTTCATGGTTGTTGCTGCATCCATTTTAATGGGTTTTCCGATTATACTTGCCATGATGCTAAACGCCTCTCTATCCCATAATTTGAGGTTTACACTTGGTAATCTAATCCATATTGGCATAGTTGACAGAAGATCTCTGTCCATCTTCAATGATTCTGACCACCTTCTCATGATGATGAGCTTGCCGTTATAGAAATATGGCCCATTCTGAATAATTGAGTTGCAGTCTTGTGAATCACTGAATTTAATCAGAAAGAAACCATTTTCTCTGGAAAAGATTTCAAACTCACCTTTTGGCTTCCAAACTCTTTTAATATATTCTTTGAAAAACACGAAATATGGTCTACTACTTACAACATATACCAGTACAGAATTATTCCAACACTCCATTGCTCTTTTACAAACCGTCTCTTTTATAACACCATATTTCTTGCAATTGATTTGGATAGGCATAATGGTTTCAAGACTGCAATCTTCATCATTTGGTTCATTAGATTGTTCCGAGACAATCTCGGCCCAGGATCTCTGCCCTAGTTCTCTATTTATTGAGAACTTTGCTGGTGGTTTATCACTTTTTGTCTGCTTGGTTCTATCCCTGAAAGAATTGATCTTTTGATCCTCTTTTCTTCTCTGATTATTATTTATCTGGGACTGAGACTGACCAAACCTGGGCTGATTTCTCTTTTGCGATCTTGTTTGAACCAATTGGAAGCCCTCATTATCTATGTTGACATTATTCGGCTTTCTGAAATGAGTTTCAGGTGGCCTATCTTGAGGAGATGGACAAGAGAGAGAGGGATTGGAATTGGGTTTGAGAGAGAGATTGTAATCTTCCATGGCAGAAGAAAACCCTAGATTTTTCAGAAGAAGGACTTCTCATGCCTAATTAAAAAAAAAAAAGAAAAAAAAAAAAAAGAAAGACGAAACGTTATTTTTCCTAATACATAACTCTGAAAATAATTTTACATCGTTACAAAAACCTAGTGACTCCAAAAACTAGTGATTACAAGCATCGCTTTCACTTTCGACTAACATATTCTCTCTCAGGTACTTAAAGCACTTTAATTTTAATTATTTTGCTATTTTCATCTTGTCTGTTTCAAATTTGTTGATTTCGTGATGGTAAAGTTGACTTTACGCCTGATATGACGTAAACAATTATTGTTCTATAGTCTCTGTGGTTGCGGTGCAGAGCTTGAACTGCATCGTTGATTGTCTTGTAGTTGCCCGAACCATCTAGAGCAACGGTGATATCTTTGTTGTCTCTTGATGCATCCCATAATTTTAGTAGGCTTGGTTTGTGAGGTCTTTAGTAGGTTTTTTATTTTCTTTTTTCCTTTCCTGAAATGTTTATCAGATAAGATAGTTTAGTATGTTCGAAACGTAAAACATATGTCCAGGTCACCTGCTGTGTTACAAAGTTATGACGTATATATGAGGTATAAACGAATAGTTTTGATTAACTTGGATATTTAAACTATAAATGAAAAACTATCATTGATTTCAATCCATAGATATTTTTCTTAATTGCTCAAGTTCATGGATGGATCCCTACTATGTTTTCACTGCAAAACTATATAAATGGATTTTTTTTCTCAGCAAATTATTACATTTCACCGAAACATGAACTGGATAGCTTAAGTTTATTTATTTGCACATTATAATTGAATTGATTTTCATAATCTACCATTATGGAAGTAAAACACCTACAACCACCACTTTTACTGTTTAGCTATATAACTCTGTTTTTCATAACCATGGAGGAACCTTAATTTTTGTTTAGTAGTCTGAAAACTACATCTATCCTTACCTCGATGGATGTTTTACAGAGGTTAAATTGAGTGGGTTACCGTATGGGCTCAGAAACGATGTTGAATTAGACAAAATTGTATATATAAGTTTTAGCATGTATGTAAATTTATGTCAAAGCTGTGGAACCGTCAATGCTTCCACTTACAATTATTATGTATCATCTGGTCGATAATATGGCTGTTGAAGAAGTTCCTGATTTGATCATTCAGTTTAGCATTGCTAACATACATATTGGAGAGATTGATAACACCAACAGATATAGGCATGATCTTTATAACCTAATGGATTTAGATTTTCCTAAGAAAAATAGTTTGTCTAATGAAGTTTATGTTGACAGCTTGTTTGATAATGCATTCGGTGGTGATAATTGTGGGGAATTTGATAAAGTTTATGCATGGTCTTAATGTTTCTCAGTTAGCTTCATAGCCTTTTTTTTTGGTTCATTGTATGAAAGGTTTGAATGTGCAATGATATCGTTTGAAAGGTTTAGAAGGGAATTCTTCTATGTCATTAGCAGCAGCATCATCACAGAACATCGGGGAATAGATGCGTAATGGGTCATGCTTTTTTGATGTAGGTATGTATCATCTATACACTGATTCATTCTTACATGCATTGATTTATTACAATTTAGATTTGATAAAGGTTCTTTCCAATTTAGACTAGCAAGTTTTTCTTGCTCTTTCAATATTTTAGCTACCTATAATATGTTTGGTTTATATGAATCAAGATCTGTATAGGTCAATAGAAAATACTAACGTTTGTGCTAATCTAGTGTGTTGTAATTGAAGAAGTGTAAGACTTCCATATTATTTTCAATTAGTGTGGCTTACTAGTATATCAAAGCTTGTAAGTTCTTGATGGTACTGTTAGGCGTAGTACGGTAGATTAATATTTTGCAGTTTCTCATTTATTTTATCATCCTGAATAAGAATTTCACTTCGAAAAAACGATAATACCAAGCATATTGACTATTGTATACAAACATCTCTGCTCAGAATATGATCACTGAAAAAACACTTTTTAATGGTGTTAATTTAGTAATCAGTCATTATGTATACTTTGGTCTATTATAATTTGATAACCGAGGCATATGAATTTTAAGTATACTACAGTCTTGATTTTGAAAATTTACTGTGCTTGTGAGCTGATTGTTCTGCATATTTCCAAATTTCAAGATACTACCGCAAGCTTCCACTTGTATGTTAATAATTAAAATGCAGTAGCCACAATTTAAGTAGCAAAAGGGGCACATGAACTTAATAGCATCAACACTTTCAGTTTTGGATATTGATAATGAGAACTTATGCTTTTCCAGAACATGTACAATAAATAAAAATTTCAATTTTGTTATGCTCATATCGTTTAGTCTTGAAGTATATTATTCGCTTAGGACTCAGGAGAAGACGCCTAAATTTCATCATTGTAGACCTTATAGCAGTCCAGGGTACCATCTGACCTGGAATTGATGAATTGCATGTAAACAAATACCGTGAATAGCTGAATGGTGGTGTACTTCTATTGGGCCTTGTGATAGTGTTTGGGATCTAATTTCTGATCTAGCTATTGTTTTTGGTAAATTGGATGTTTTTTATATGTGTATCTTACCCAAGGTATCAAAGTCTGGCCAACCGGAGTTTCGGTCATCTCGGCCTGGTTCCGGCGTTGACCGGACAGTAACAATGAAATAAAACCGATAAACTGGTTTTCATGTTAAAAAAAATACGGAGGAGAAACGAACGCATGCGAAACGAAGCAACAAAATCAAAACTTTATTCTAATCAATCATAATTTTGTCTGCCATATACAAATTCACGTGAATCAATTTATGCTCTATATAATCAGAGACGATTCAATCAATATACGTAGTAAAACTTACCTCATCAGTTCGCGGCAGCCCTTGTTCGTGGCAGAAATGAACGGCGACAACTGTTCACGGCAGCGCATGTTTGTTACTGATTTTGATTCGCGGCAGAAAGGCAGAAACGAACGACGACACCTGATTGAGCTCGATCTTCCTTGAACAAAAAGTGGCGACCAGGTTTTTTTTTCCTACCCAATTTGATGTTACTGCGTTGATTTTGATTTGCTCGAGCTCGATCCTCTTTCGGCTATTTGATTTGCGTTGTCTGATGGTAGGGCAGAAATGAACATGGGAGATAGTTAATGGGCCGGTTGTGTATGTTTAATTTTCTACCCAATTTGATGGTTACTGCATTGATTTTCTGATGTACACTGATATACTATGTTACCCTGTCCAAACTGGTGCGTGTACCATACATCAGCTATGCAGTAATTTAATTCGTTGAAGTGAATGTAAAATTTGCATTATTGAAATACATGACGAAATCCTAGATCCCAATCTGTTCCCCCTTCTGTCTAGTTCATTGGAAATATTATAGCTAAGGCATCATTAGAATACAATGGAATATTTGTTTTATTACTCTGTACGATGGTAAAAAACAAATACTAGAAACCGGACTGTGCCAATGTCATATATGATTTACAGACTGCATTGTGCCTATCCCATGAAGACAAATATGAATTAGACATGGAAAATGGGAAAACATTATATGTATATTGCATTCCTCACACTCGAATGCAAGAAAAAGATTTCTTTTAGTACCCATGAAATCAAATAAAAGGTTTTGCATCTTACTAATATGTACACATATAATGAGAAGTTGATCTACAAAAGAATATCATATAGTATAGTTTTAACAAGTAATTCATGCTTATATATTTATTATTTATGTCAAATTGAATTGTGAAGGCTAACATTTATTCTGCATATGCATATATACTTTAATTTGATAATTGAACAACTATGAATGGAAGTCCCATAATGCAAATAATATATTGTTTAGTTTGCATTAAATGTATCAGCGTTAAGTAATTAAACGTTAAACTATTTTTTTCTTATTTAGGTGGCTGATTATGGAAAATTGTGATATCGTTTGGAATTATTGTATGGCGGTTATTGGTGGAAAAAGAAAAAACAAATGTAATTATTGTCATAAATAATTTCTGATGGTGATATAACACGTATGAAAGTACATTTAGCAGGACAAACAGGCGACATGGCAGTATGTCCGACTGTTCCTAGAGAAGTCAGGAAATTTGTACGAGAACATCTGAATAAAAAGAGAAGTGAGCGAAATCAAGAGAAGCTCGAAAAACGTGTGCAAGAAGAGCTAATGAGCATGCCCGAACAACAAAATGAAGATACCAGACAGTGATGGAGGTGAAGATGACAGAGAGCTAAGATGCGCCTTGCAAGAAAGTAAAGAAAGTTACACTACTAGAAAGTCTTCAGAAAGCGACACTGCCTAACGACGGCTACCAACGGCTAAAAAAGGCGGTAATTGCTAGCTGTCGCTAGCCGTCGCTTATCGCATTATACAAACTTGCTACCCGAGAGAAACATTTTCATTTCCAGCCTCCGTAAATCTACTCAGATCCGCCGCCCCCGCAACCAGCCGCCACCAGGAGCCGTCGCAACCTTCCGTCACTAATTTCAACCTCTCCAAACTTGCCGGTATCTCCTATTTTGCATTATCTTTGTTTAATTTAGGTTTAAATTAAATTAGTTGATGATTTAGGGATTTGGAATTGGATGATTTAGGGGTTTGGAATTGATGAATGTATGTTATTAGTTTATGATATATAGTTTATTATTTGAATTGGGTATATAATGGTAAACCTAATTTTAGAAAATTAGTTGATTATGTATTTGAAAATGGTGATTATTGCGTATTATGTGATGATAATTAGTGTTGATTTGTTGGTATTAATTAGTGAATTTATTGTTTACTATGTTGTTAAAAATTATGGCTAATTTAAAATCCAAAAAATAGTCCGTGATTATTGAATAATATGTTTATTGATAAGTTTACGAGAATGTTTGTTATACTGTTGTAAGTGCTAACTATTTATTTAGCTCACAAAATCGTTAATTAAAATTTATGTAGTTAAATAATAGTTAAAATACGTTTTAAAATTTTAGATTTGATTAATAAATATTTAAATAGTTAAATGAATTGTAAAATAGTTTTTGTAGTTGTTAAAATAGTAACTCATAGTTTCCATTTGTGAGATAAAACATATTTTCCGAGTTACGGATAGTTCCCATTGATTTTGATTCATAATTAAACCAATTCTATTTTGCTACATTACTAAAAAAAAATTAAGATCATTATTTCACTACAGACCACTAATACTTCAATATTCATATTTTTTAATTTGTGCTTTATTTATGTGAACCCCTTAGAGAATTTTTGGCCCCGTCTGACAAGTGTTGTATATGATCGTTATATGGATATTCGTTTTTTTACAGAACGGACATCTATATTCATCTGATACAACATTTGTTGGATTTGTCCTAGTATTTGGACAAGTTACAAACACTAAAGTAATCATATTTTATAAATCATTTTAGTTTAAACGGTTTAGAAAATTTCGATGGCACTTCCTTTTTTCCCTGTGTACACGTATTTGTGTACGATACAAGGAATAAAGGGAAGTGATGTTGAAATTTTTTAGAATCGTTTAACCTGAAATGATTTATAAAATATGATTATGTTATTGTGTTTGTAATGGAAAGTAGGATAATCGGCCGTCAAAGTAAAAAAAACAATAAACTTTAGAATTGAAAATTTGAATGCAGTATTTATTTGAATTTGTTAAAATAGTAAAGAGTTATATATGAATTTTTATAATCCTTTAATATGAAGTGTGTTATTCAATCGTCTAACCTACATTTTACAAATCAGGAAATATGTTCGATTATTTTCTCGATCGTAGTTGGATGTATGAACCTCGAAAAGGTATGAAAGGATCAATAAAAAGACGTTTCTGTAACGGTGTACACGTATTTATTAGATTTTCTCAATCTAATAATTGAAATAACGTAGACATTCGTTGTCCGTGTAGTAAGTGCAAACATCTGAAGCATTGGAAACCAAATGTGGTAGAAGTACATTTGTACAAATTTGGTTTTGTGCCGAATTATTACTTATGGAATCATCATGGAGAACTTGTTCAACCTACACCTAATCCTGTAGTGTTAGAGGACGATAATACTATGACCAATCCTATAGAAAATATGGTGCAAGATGCTGCATGCTCAATGTTTCCTAACTTTGACTAAAGTGACGATGGGAACGAAAATGTTGACGAAGAGCCGACCGTGGAAGCTAATTTTTTTATGATTTATTGGATTCTGCTAAGAGGCTATTGTGGGATGGATGTACAAGCAGAACCGAATTATCTGTAACCGCCTAATACATCACTATGAAATCAAAATTTAATCTTACAGAAGCTGCATTTACAGCAGCTGTACAAACTACAAAACGACACATGCCACCTAATAATTTGATGTGTGATAGTCATTATAAAGTAAAAAACTTATGTCTGCTTTTGGATTGCCGCACCAGAAGATAGATACATGTGTAAAAGGTTGCATGCTGTATTGGAAAGAAGACGCTCATCTTACTAAATGCAGAATATGTAACGAGGAAAGATACAAACCAAGAAAAAAGAAAGGAAAAGAAGTTCCATATAAGAGGATGCATTATTTACCCATCGCTCCTAGACTTTAATGGTTATATGCATCTTCTGCTACAGCATGTCATATGCGATGGCACAGTGTGAGAATATCAGAAGAAGGAACTTTGTTATATCCATCTGATGGAGAATCATGGAAACATTTCGATAAGACTTATTCTGAATTTGCGGCAGAGAGCCGTAATGTTAGGCTTGGCTTATGTACAGATGGATTTTCTCCATTTTCTCAGTTTGGTTGTAAATATTCATCATGACCTATTATTATTACTCCTTATAATTTACCTTCATGGATGTGTATGAAAACTCCATATATATTTCTAATGATTGTCGTCCGCGGTCCCAATGATCTGGCACAAGGAATTGATGTTTATCTACAACCACTAATCGACGAGTTGAAAACACTGGCATGAAGGAGTTGAAAATTTCGAGAAAAAGGAATTTTCGTATGTTTGCTTCTGTATTATGGACTATTAGTGATTTTCCCGCGTATGGCATGCTTACAGGTTGGAGCACATCTGGACGTCTTGCTTGTCCTTATTGTATGGATGAAACACGAGCATTTTCATTAAAGCATGGAAAGAAAATTTCTTGGTTTGACTGTCATCGGTGTTTTCTACATATCAATCATAAATTTAGAACGGATGAAAAGAACTTTAAAGGTAACAGAGTAGAGAGTATGCTACCACCTAAGGTTTGGACAAGTGAAGAAGTATATGAAATTGTAAAAGACTACCCAAAGATACATGAAACTAGGGTACAGATTGAAATTCCGAGTAAATCGAACATTCATAACTGGTGCAAGCAAAGTATATTCTGCGAGTTACGGTACTGGAAAAATCTCCTACTCCGACATAACATTGACGCCACGCATAACCGAAAAAAACGTGTTTGACAACATGTTTAATACAATTTTGAATGTGAAGGAGAAAATCAAGGACGATGCAAATTCAAGACGTGATATATTACACTTCTGTAAGTGGCCCGAATTTCAATTATACGACGATAATAAGAAACCCATAGCATGCTATGTGCTAGACAATAAGCAAGTAAAACTCGTTCTAAAGTGGGTGGAAGGACTTAGATGTCCTGATGGGATTTCTTCTAACCTCTGTAGATATGTTGACTTTAAAAACAGCAAACTGAGTGGGATAAAAATCACGATTGCCACATTATGATGGAGTATTTTTTTTCCTATGATTTTCAAAGAACTGCTGCCTGCAAAAATATGGAGTGTTATAACAGAATTAAGTATGTTTTATAAACAGCTTTGTTCTACGACGTTAAAGGTAGATCGTATACGTAAACTTGATGCAGAAATCCTTATACTTCTATGCAAATTGGAGAAAATATTTCTGCCTGGTTTTTTTAGTGTAATGGAGCATTTACCCGTTCATCTTCCATCTGAATCACTCCTTCGTGGTCCTGTGCAGTATGGATGGATGTATCCATTTGAGAGGTAATTTAATTAATTTCGGTTTTTGTACCACCACATAAATTTAATTAATTTTGTTATAGGTACTTGAATCATTTGAAGAAAAAAATTAGACAAAAAGCACGAGTAGAAGGTTCGATTTGCAAATCATACCTTGAAGAAGAAGCTTTATTTTTTTCTCACGTTACTTTAGTAACGATGTGAACTTATCTTTCGTAAGAGTTCTCCGTAATGAATAAACTATTCAGCAAGATTCTTCTCAAACAATGTTATCTATTTTTAGACAACATGGAAACCTGTTGGAAAATGTGTGGAAATATGGTTAGATGATAGAGATTACCATGGCACACACATATGTTCTCCTAAATTGTGCTGAAGTTGCACCATTTGTCAGGTAATTATGAATTCATATATAATTCAATTATACATGTATATATTAAATATAAAGGAATATAATACATATTTGCAGCATATACGAATCACAACATCCATCTAGCGATCTCATTAAACAATTTGCTGGATGGTTTTCAAACTACGTTCATGATGCAGAAAACCGTGTTGTTGATGAAGGATTACGACATCTTGCTATCGGACCAAAACAAAATGTCAAGACTTATCCAATATTCTTCGTCAATGGATTTAAATTCAACACCAAAGATTACGGGGCTGAAAAATTAACATATAACAGTGGTGTATTTGTCAAAGGAAGTGATGATCCAGAGGAGCATATAAAAGATTTTTATGGCGTCTTAACATAAGTTTTAGAGTTGACATATTATATACAACCTGTAGAGAAAGTTTTTTTATTCAAATGCAACTGGTTTAGCAATGTTCCTGGCTCTGGAATTAACGTGCACAAAGATTATAAGCTAATTAAAATAAGGCATACGTCGCATTACTATAAGTATGATCCTTTTGTATTAGCTAAGCAAGCTTTACAAGTTTATTTAGCTCCATATCCGTCCTTAAATAAAGATAAAGTAGACTGCTGGACTGTTTTTAAAACGAAGGCAAGATATACATTTGATGGAAATAATATTCTAGATGAAGCAGCGTATCAAGCGGATCTCGAGCCAAATACTGAAATAGTGATAACTGATGGCATTGATATAGGGTCGTTGACTGATGGATCGAATGTTTTAATAAATGCATTTGTAAGTATCGAAGAAAATGATATAGAGTACGAGACCGAGTCTGAATCAGAATATGACGAAGACTGATCATAGATGACATCGCTTGTTGTATAATTCTGAGCTATGTATTAACAATAATGACTATGTTCTGTAATATTCTGAGCTATGTAATAATAACGATGACTATATATGATCTGTATCATTCCAAGTTATGCATTATTATTTTTTGTACGCTTTTTTCGATGATTATGTGCAGAGTATGTTTATGTAATGATTATCATTTGATTAATAATTATGTGGTGATTATGCGATGATTAATGATTATGTGATATTGATTGATGATTATGTGATGTTTATGTTATCATTACTCTTTTCTAAGCAGTGTATGATATTATATTCATGTTTGTGCCAGATATGTCTGATAGACGACGTAATCGACGTAGCACATCTCAGTCACCTTCACTTGGAGCAGGTCCGAGTAGCTCTGAGCCAGATCTCCGTCGAGGTGTGGAGATAGTTTCAAAAAGTGCTGGGTATGTATCAAACTTATTTGAATTATATTATATGAAATATATTGAATATATACATCAACATTTCTACAGACGATTCGAGGTGGAGCCGTCCGAGTTTATTTTACAAGTATCGAAGGAAGCATACAAGAATAGGATGTCCGGATGTTGGCCTCAGTGGGATAACATCCCCACATATAAAAAACGCAATATGGGCTGATCTTATGGTAAGTATAACTTTGTAATATATAATTATGCCTTATATGAAACCAAAAACAATATGCCATCGTGCCTTATGATATCAGTTTTATGTATTCGGTTCTGCTGATTGTTTTATAATTATATAATCTCTTTTATATAATACGTATGATAATTCAATATGCAGGCAGCTGTACGTGTGGATTCGTAGGATATGAATGTTTTTATAAGTCATTGGAATATAAAAAATGCAGATAAATTACAAAGAGACCCTGTCAAGGGCTAATAGTTCAGGGAAAAAGCCAAGTTGGATGGGGGATGATATTGGGCTGGATTCCAACTGTATTGGAAATCTGAAGCATTCAAAGTAAGTTATATTGTCACTATATTTTTACATTTAAATGTGTTGAATTATTTTACTTAATATTGTGTATAAATTAATAGGAATTATTGGCAAGAAAGAAAACTAATAGGAACAAAAACCTCGCTTTACATCGTGGTGACTCGAAATCCTTCCAACAATATATGAGGGAATTGGTAAATAAATTAACCAATATTTATGTTTTTGATGTATATATTTACTAGTGTCTCTTTACCATATATTCTTGTATATAATCTATTCCTGTATATACTCATGCAAATTATCAATATAATCTATTCTTGTATATATTCACACTAGTACAAAAAGTGCATATTGCTTCGCCTCATTTGCATCGGTTGAAGTAAAAACTGATGCAAATAGAACTATTTGCATCCGTTCTATCTTAGTAACCGATGCAATTGGTATGTGGAAAGCAATAGGTAATAAAAAAATTCAAATTTGCATCAGTTCTCACCAACAACCGATGCAAATAGTTTTAGTCGCATCGGTTTTAAAATCAACTGATGCAACTACATGTTGATGGCAATATGAAATTTAGGTGGGAAATAATGAAAAATTGGCTCCAAAGTTACTACTTTGGACAATGTACCCCAAAAAAATTCTCTCCTCCTCAGAATCCTCGGTGCCAGAAAATTTATTTTTTTACTTCTTTTCTTTTCTTCTTCAACAAATTCTTCTCTGCATGGCAGGACGCAGGCCAAGCATATCTGGTGGTTTGTAGCTCCGCCGTTAGCTGTTTGAAGTAGTCGTTTGCGAAAGACTTCGACTTCGCCACTATTGCTGCTATTTGAGAAGTGGTCGTTTGCAGCTTGAAGATCGAAGATGACTTCAACTTCGACGTCTTCACCACTGTGTAGATCTGGAAATGAAATCTCGAAGATGACCCAAAATCACCTCCGTTGTTTCGACGTTAGTTTCAAACAACGTTAGCTTAAACAAAATCCGTGGTTGTTGATTTGCCTTGATCTGGAAATGGTGGATTGGTTTATGGGGTAAGCTGTGTAGTGCATTATCAATAGGATTTAACCAATTTATGGCTGGGTATGCTAACTTTGGAGACTATTTTTAATTTTCAATTAAAATTATTGTATACTATATTTCTCCATAAATTCTTCTCCTATGCACATACAGGAGAATAATTTTTGGCAAGTTTATGGATATGGTTTGGAGCATTAAATTTATGGAACATGGATACATCTAGAGGGATGCGTTCTATTTTCTGTTGATGGATTTTTATAGTGGTTAAACTAGAGTGAATCCATACTTGAGTAGAATTGGGTATTTAATTTAGATCTATCGTCTTTTTCTCAATTTACGATTTAGAAGAACTGGAGTTTTTTTAATAAAAAGCCTCGCTTCTTGTTCTTATTTTTTAGCCGCTCCTATATTTTAGCAAACCTTTCAACTTTAATCATACTGAGTGTGTTTGTAATCATTTATCAACTTTGATTTCAATTTCGTGATTTATTTTGATTATGTAGTTGGGTTAGCTTCAAACTAATATTTTTTTAATAACTCGAATTGTTGAATTACTGCAAAGTACATATAAGTCATGTTTTTTGCTAATGTGTTTGTCCTTGTTTGTTGTTATATCCCATGAACTATTTGATTGGATATTTTTTTTTACCTTGAACATAACATGAACAGAACTATTATTGTCAGAAGAAATTATCTTCATTATGTGAAAGAATATCAAAGGCAAGCTCCGTCAATCAAAGTTCTAGCCTTCATTTGTCCACTGCATTAAGCATCTAATATCCTTTTTATTATTATTCCAGGCATGAGAAGAGGCACTCAAACATACCAGCACACGTTTAAGTCTAAATTATATAATGCTTGACAAATATAAATTCGTATTACACAATGTTTATCTGCAGAACAATAGAGCATCAAAATTAGATATCATACATTAGAAATTGATAGGTGTTGAGGCTATGTTTGAGTTCAGGCCAAGCAACTACAAAATAAACAAACCTGTACATTTTTCTGAATGCTAGAGGAATATTTAAAACAAGTTGTAGCTTTGTCATTAGATCTCACTTGATCAGGTATTAACTTTACAAATTCAAACGTACTGAACTCATTTAACTAATGTAATTCCTTTATGACTTACAAGACTCGGTTGGTTGCTTTATTTACTTATCTATTCTCAGTAAGTTGTATACACAGAAACAACAACGTGCCTTGCATGTTCTGAAGTGTTGACTTAAAAATTAATATGCAAAACACAATTCAATAATTAGACTATCATTTTACAATTTTGCATATCAAAATCTATTCTCTTCCTTATATCATTTTATTTACTTTTACCAAAAAATATTTCAAAAACTGCTGAGTGAAAAAAATGTTTTGTATTATAATATTAACCTGAAGGGTAATGTTTTTTCCCTGAATATATCTAAATAACCGTTACTTGGTTTAGACATAAAATGAAACTTCCATAATATGATATGGTTCCATATAACCATTTTACTTAGGTTATACATAAGATGTTTCTTAGTTAAAACATTATTTAATAAATTTACTGATGTGAAGATTATTAATTTTTATTCAAAAGTAACTACACTAAAAACTTACAAAATTTTAATAACATAAGCAATGAAAACAATTAGTTCAACTAGCATGTAACCCTTTTATTATTGGTACACCTGATCAATAAGGACAACCCTGTTGTAGTTGATTCTTAATTACAAAATGTTTCATTTACTAAAGCAAACTAGAACAACATTTACAAATACATAATATATTCATATGTTTTCTGCTGTAGGATACTCCATCAACCGAACAGAGTACGACCCAACTGGATGCTGATATACTTTGCTTTGTTGATATGCAGGCTGATGATGCGTTTGAGTAGGCTTAAAAAGCTAAGTATTCCAACATTATTTGTCTTTGATTCTATCTTGGCTTGTTAGCAACTGTTCAAAATTATAGTCGTGGTTTAATTTAATGGAGTTTCTGTTTATTTCTTTGTAGATGGATGCTTATCCTGTATTCATTGTGTGGCTGATGAACCTCTCTTCAAATCAAGGGAAGGCAATTCTGCTTTATTCGAAGTTTATGTATGCTCTTTACTTTCTAACGTTTAAATTGAAACTTATATATATTCAAAACCCATCTTTTGCTTTGCTTTTTAACTACTGCTCTGTAACATACTATCTCATTTCTAATAGATATTATTGACCTGGAAATGCACACTGACACATAAGACGTACACACAAAGAATTAAATGGGAGTTCTGGGGGTGTTTATTCCAGTTCTAGAAAGGGACAGATCAGAAAAAAAATGTTATTTAAGACATTAGTGCTTTGAGTTCTGAATGTGAAATGATGGGGGACATGGAATATGATTCGTGGTTGAGTTTAGTGATAAAGCAAACCCACTCACCTCTGGACTAGGCACTAAATAATGGTGAGGTGACGAAGAATATCAAACGTGATGGGGATGGTAATATAAAACAAAAGGCAACAACTGGATTATCTTCTATGTTAATTTTCTAACCTTAGGCTGAATAGGTTATAAAATAAGCATGTGGTATTAAGTTCGATATCTCAAAGAATATAAACCTTGCATATTAATTTATTATTCTTGAGTTGTGAGTTCGTTCATGTTGTGTCGGTTCTTAATCATATCAATTGTACCCATTCATGTTGAAATCCTTTGTTGAAAGTATCTAATTCTAATTTTTTGAATGTTCCATTAAGGGTTTAATTCATAGTTCTGTTTATTATTTGGGTTCGCATTGCTCAATGTAAAGTAAATTAGTATAAAATATCAGTAAATTGTTGGTTAATGCTATTTTATACATTCTGTGTACATTCTTCTTTAACATCAATCTAGAATTACCTAACTTTGGATAACTTAGGGCATCATATTTGAGGAAACTTTGAAATCGTTTAGGGACTACTTATTATGTATATTTCAAAAGTATACGAAGACTAACATCTTCAAACTAAAACGATTAATAAAAGTTTATCTTTGTACCGTACGGTTTAGATTAGAACGGACACGTGTGCCGTTTTGAAAAATAAAATTGATCAAACTTAACATCCAACGTTAAAATAATTGAAACTTATATATGTGCGGCCTTTTTTTTGCACTGGAGAGGAGGAGTAGAGAGGAATGTGGGTGGATTGTGTTGACAGTTAGTAGAAGTGTGAAATGTGTATTTGGTATGGTGATGTAGGGGAGTGATGAATGCAGTGAAGTTTATGGTGACAGTGGGTTGGTTAGTAGGTAGAAGTAGGTGAACTGGAAGGAAGGGAGGAATGATGACTGATTTATGGTGGCAGTAAGGTGGTGGTAGATGGATAGAGGCAGTAAACAGATGGGGGTGGTCGAAGTGTTGCTGCGGTAAGGTTATGTAATAGTTGCACTGAACTGTTTGTAGTAAAACTGCTTGTAGTAGAGCTGATGCAACAAGGTGTAAGGATAGTGGAGGTGATGTAACAATGAACTGCTTGTAGTAGAGCTGGAGTTTGGTGGTTTGTGTAGCGGTTTTATGGTGATTTGAGATGCATGTAGGACTTGAATTTGTGGTGAATGAAGTTAAAACTGGCAGTTGGGTGGACTTGTAGCAGTAAGGTTGAGATGGTGTTGCTGTGGTGGAATGAATGGTAGATGGTTGGATATTTGGGCACTGTTGTGTGCGCAGCAGTGTTGTAAAGATGGTGGCATTTTTGAGGTGAGAACTGTTGCTGTTTGAAGTGTAGGTGATGAAGTAGAGGGGAGACGGTTGGGGTTGTTTTGATTGACAGTGGTGGTAGACAGGGAGCAGTGTGGTTGACAGTGGTCTCTGATGGATATATTTTCTGATGTTGTATGGAGGAGTTATGGTTGAACTTGATATTTTGATGAGGAAGTAAGGCGCTATGGTAGTGGTGATTGTTATTTCATGTAACTAGATGGTTGCACAGTTTGATGTATCCACACTTATTTTGTATATATTATTAACACTGTAATTGATATATGCTTATTTTGGTATTACGTTATTCAGTTTGTATTTGCCATCAAATTTAATTTTGAATGATTGTAATATTGCATGCAATAATTGTTTGTTATAATCAATAATATATATATATATTGTCTATTTGAGTACTGTAATAATGATTTCTGAGAATGGCTTTTTTGCATCAGGTATAAATAGCTGATGCAATAGAGGGATTAGTTTGCATTGGTTGTTATAAAAAACTGATGCAACATGGGGGCTGTGTCCAAGCAACCAACCATGATATTTTGCATCAGTTGTTAGTAACAACCGATGCAAAAAGGACATTTTTGCATCGGTTTCAGAACTGATGCAAAAGTGTTAAGCCTGTTACATCGGTTGCATATGCATCGGTTGTTGAACTGATGCAAAAGGGGGGTAAACAACCGATGCAAATGGCCTGTTTTGTAGTAGTGTCAGTGGGAAAAGAATGAAAGGGATCCTACAGCGGCTGAGGTTTTTAGAATCACACATGCAGTGGAGCATACAGATGAGGATGTGAGTGTTTCATATGGTTGGTTGGACGACAAGGCTGCTTCTGTAATGGTAAATATGTTTACTTCTATAATGAAAATATTTCATATTCGTTTATTTCACAGTAAATAAGTAAATTGTATAACAATTGTGTCAAATATCTGTTCGTAATTGTAGTGGAGATATAATGCAGAGCATGCACGAGCGATACAAGCGAGTGGACGGGAGTCGCTTACAGTTGATGAGTCTAATCGGATATGGGATTCAATCATTGAACCGGCAAGTCGAAACATGCGTTACATTTTTGGTGATATGGTATGTACTCAACATTTACACAGTAGAAACCTGTATGCCATGAACTTCGTATTCACTTGAGTATATTACCAATAACTTGAGTTTTCTTATTGTTGTTTTATGCCATAAACTTCTTATTCACTTGAATTATTTCACAGGCTCTTAATTTCCAAAGGGCATATAGGAGATCCATAGATGAGGAAGAGATTGCTCAGATGCAAACACAATTGGATGAGCTCAATGATTGACGGAAGAGTCAGTTGGCGACGCAGATAGATGAGAGTATTGCTACCTTCTATCAGGAGCATGGGTCAATGCCCGGGGAAGGAGGTGCAGATGATGATGATGATGATGATGATGCTTAGTTGGTTGTTTTGATGGGTACGCTTCATATATATATGTATGTATGTATGTATGTATGTATATGTATATATATGTACATATTATGATGGGTTTGACATTTGGTACTTTGGATGTTGTGATTGATACTTAGTGTTTTGGTGGATTTGGTATTTCGGTTGTTGTGATTGATACTTTGGCACTTGATATGTACTGACCGTTTAATTTAGTTATGTAGTTTGGCTTGGTGGATTTTCATAAATTATCTTAAACTTTAATTGTTAATTAATAAATCATTTCCACTAATTAATTTAAATAAAACATTTACTTAAATTCTCATTTATATTTCAAAATAAGTTTGAAATAATATTAAGATTGTTACTTAAGTTATTTAAAACATTATACAAGTTTGTTTATAAAAACCATTCAATTTCAAAAAAAACAAGAATTTTAATCTAACTTAAACTTTTTAAAGTTTAAAACTTATTTTATAATTAAACTAAATATCTGGTTGGACATAAATCTGGGTTCAACCCATATATATATTTGGATTCAAGTACAAGTACATTTCTTTTTTTTAAAACAATCTGCCCTCTTTTAAAATTTAAACTGTTTAATTTAAACTTTAAAAACTGTTAAACAACAGTTTAACACAACAACTTGAAATCCCAGCGACTACACTAGTATTACCCCGAGCCACAAACCAAAATGCTCGAGTTTTCCCCGAGTCTTCTCCCTTCCTACCCGAGCTAAAACCCAGTAACACAAACCAAATCAAAACCCAATTCACTCTGACATCAATCAAAGCCACCGTGCAACCTGCACCGACGCCGGATCCCTTCCGACCAACGCCGACTTCACCACCACATCATCCATCCTCTCTACTAGCATCCACGATCAACCAATCACTGATTTTTGCCTTAACCCAAAATCGAGCATCCAGGATGAACATAACTCAAACACCATCAGGAACCCCCCCCTTGAACATCGCCTCCGATCAACTATAGCTACCAGAACTCCGTCCATAGCTCGTTGATCCACCCAGGTTCCTTCACCCGAACTTACTTCAAACTCGATGTAGTTTTGAAGATTCAGAAATCAATTTATATTAAGCTTCCAAAACTAGGTTTAAAAATGAATCTTTGACAAAATAAAATTATTCAGTGATTTAAAAATTCTGTAACCATTTTTACAATACTCACTGATGCTTCACCTAACTCCATTAACCATCTCAAGCCACCCAGATCCAAGAATCATCAGTAATTTGCAAAAACCCAAATTTCAGTTAAGCCCCAATTCCTAACTCAATTCAATTTTAAAAATTTTGGTTTTCTTATTAAAATTCGTATTTCCCAGTGACAATCCAAATCACATAAATTATTTTATCTAATTTTCAACATTTGATTTCAACATTGATTATCAAATGTCACTACATTGTATGTTTTCCAGATAAATTCAAAACAAGAGACTTAGATCTACTTTTAGTTCTTAGTTTAAGTTTAAACAACAATTCTTGTTTGATTTCTAATACCTAACAGCAAGCAGATGGAAAATTTTGAATTTTGTTAAAAACTCTGAACTTATGAACAGAGTAATACTCAGGCAACCAACATGCACACTTCAATCTGCACATACACACAGAGTACATATATATATAAACATGCAAAGACAATCTATTTCAGAAATCATATGGAAGCAACTTTAAATCTACTTTAGTTTTTTTTTTAAAAAAAATTGTTTACTCACCTCCATTAAAAAGAAGACAGTGCAGAAACTTTGAAAATGACTGGAAATTAGCAACAGATTTGAACTTGAAGCTGAAGCCTTTGAAACATAAATGCTTCATGTTTGCATTTTGAAAACTTGCTGTGCTTCCTTTTAAAACTTTGAAATGCTTTGAAACTTGGCCTCTGGAACTGGAATTGCTAAGAACAGTTTGATTACTTTGAAAACTTTTTGTTTTGACCAGATTTTCTTGCATGTACTTGAAAGATGGTTACATGCTTGATTTGTAAATAAAGATAAATGTTTCAGGTTTCGATTTGAACATGGGAAAGTTTTCAGAATTTCAGTTTGGGGATTTTGTTTGAACTTTTACAAACAGAATGTTGCAGGCTTGTTGAGATTACAGATATTGGTTTGAGGAAATTAAATGCAGATTTTGTTTTTGAGGGTTGATCAGGTTTATGTTTTGAGGAATTACAGGCTTTTTCAAAGAAAAATGATTTACAGGGAAGTGTTACAGGTTTTGAATGAGTAAGAGTTTTCATTGATGGTTTTAGTTTTCATCTTAGAAATGAACAAAGAATTAAAGAAAATGATAAAGAGGATTTTTATAGGAAAAATTTCAGATTTTATAAATTTAAAAGAAAATTAGAAATAAATGGACACATGTCTCTTTACTTACACAAATGTTTTACACTTGTTATCATAATGTTTAAGAAATGAACATTTGTCAAATAAAGTTTGTTTTTAATTTTAAAAGAAATTTAAAATGCTTTTTAAAATTATTTTTCCTAATTACTAATGTGCTTTCTAAATTTTAAAAATGCTTTTCTTATTAAATATCAAATAAACAAATACACTTACACATTTATAAATGCATGTTAATTTATATAAATTATAAAATATAATCTTTGAAAAGAACATAAAATAAATATAAACAACTATTTTAAAATAAATATAAACAACTATTTTAAAATAAGCTCATTAATATTTACAAATAATATATCCTATTTAAAATCAACTTAAAATACACAGATTTAAATACAATTTAAACACACTTATAAATTTTGAACACAATATATCAATTTAGAATTTATTTACACAAATAAAATAATTAATCTTAATATAAAACCAATTTATAACCATAATTAAAATATTACCTGGTTAATTATTTTTGAAAATAACAGTTTATCAATTCAAATAATTTAAATTAAGAGATTATCGGCATTTTAAACTCTTGGAAATTCCGGGATATTACAATCCTCCTCCCTTAACAGAATTTCGTCCTCGAAATTTAAAACAAAGATAATCCACAGTTTTATTTCTTTTCAACCGATTCAAACATCAATAACAGCCATACACTATCAATCAACAAACAATTTCATCCAAACCAATTCAATCAAACAACACTAGCTATTCGGACGCAGATCCGGGTAAACTTCCTAAAATTATCTCGAGTTTTCCCAGTATTTACACAGGGATACTCGCTCTACTAAACCCAAACTAGCTATACTTAAAAGCTACTGCTGAGTTCCCACTCAGCTAGATCTATAATCTACACAAGATATTAGACCAAAGACAAGTCTGATCAACAACTTGAACTTCACAGAACTACTGGTCTCAAAACCAGTGATGACCAAACATGTACTCCCTCAGAGACACGCGAAATATTTTGAATTCCAGTCTTCCAAACTGGCAATTCAACTCTTCAACCCAAAACACTGATCTCTACAAAACTCAAAAGAATCCAATATACCTCAGAGATCACCTAACTTATTGCTTCCTTTACAAGAGAAAATCTTAACAACATCGAAGTCTCCAACTTCGAATTCCAAATTCTTCCGTTACTTAACCTCAAAACTTCCCGGACGATCCGGGCTGCCTACAGATCCTTCCCGATCAGCTCAACCTTCACTGATACTTCTACAAACAAACTGGATCACAACAACTCACAAACTGATCCTCACAAGATAAATCCAAAAATCAATACCAACCTCTACTATCAACAGTAGAAAACAACTTCTCCCATCTTGAAAAGACAGAACAGAATCACTCGCCAGCTTGCCACAGATTCTGAAAAATAAATTCAGTAGAAACTCTCTAATTCAAAATGCTGCAACATCCAGTTGCTTCTACTCAAGTCAACAGCCACCTTGCTTCCGCTGCACAACTTTGATCTAGAGCAGATGAAAATGCCGTCGAATGAACACAAGCACCGACCAAACATCACATCTCGGAAATAAGGTTCAACAGAAGTTCCAAGAAATACAGAGCTGCTTCACCAAGCCACCAACCTAGGAGACAACCCTCTACCCAGCTGAATCGCCGATATCACTCCTGACATCAAGTCGATTCAGAACTCAATCTCCAATGCGGGAAATCTCTAACTATCCTGAAGATATATCAAGAAAAATCTTCGACAATTCCATAACTCCTACATCCTCTAGAGATGCCACAAATCCAAGCAAAAGACTATTTAATATAATCATCAAACTATCGCAAGTCACTTTTGCGATCAACCCATCCTAAATTTCTAAACATACTGTTCTCTCTCCACTAATCAGAACAGTTTATCCTTGATCAACTAATCCATCGAAGAAACAGATCCTCACTGCTGCTTCTGAATTCCACTTCCAAGAAATGCTAATCCAAAAAGATCTTCCTGCTGAAACACAGATCACTCCCGAGCTACACCGCTAGCACAGATGCCAAAGACTTCTTATCCCGAGTTCCTTGAGAAACCCAGACCTCCAACAAAACTCATACATCCTGCTGGACTTAGCTACAACACTGAAGCAGACACATTTCCTTAAACTTGCTCCGAAAGAAAACATCTCCGGAGACATCCATAGTCACTGCATCTCATCACGCAGCTACTACTTCCTGAGGTATCAAAATACCATCACTCACTTCTGTCCAACCGACAGATCCAAATTCTCAAAAATCCGCTCACATGAGCGCAAACAAACTTACACTTCAAAGATGAACTCCGAACCTTAACAGGTTTCCTTCAGAGATCAAATGAAATACTTACTCCAAACTACAAAGATTACTCGAGACGGTATTAGGTCTACAGTCTCGACAAATACACTTCCAACCACCAACATTCAAACTCCAACAAATGGTAGTTGTGTTACACACACTACTACCCCATCTACCTTTATAACTTAAATTGGAATACCCGAACAGGTAACCCAACAGATAGGTAGTAATATATATATATATATATATATATATATATATATAGTTATATACAAAAATTGCAAGTATGCTCTCTCAAGAAAGACACCACTACAGAGCCTAGGTATTCACTCAACCTAATGCTCTGATACCAACTGCGACGACCCGACTTTCTACCACCAGAAAATCGCATCATCTTTAAGAAAGAAAGGGATAGAAAAGAGAAAAGATAGAGAAGAAGAAAGAAACAACATCAGAATCTGAACAGCGGAACGAATAAATTATATTAATAACATAATACTTTACATAGTATCATATACATCAGAGATACACAGCTAAAACAACACATACTAGACAGTTATAAACACCTGTCTAGTTATACAACTCAATACAACAACTCAGAGAACACACAGCGGAATACTCTATAGCTATACGCAGAAGCCTCCTGCTCTATTGCTCCTTCAGAATTCGTCAAGCCAACTTAAAATCCTAACCTGAATCCCTTGGCTACTCGTAAAAATTTGAGTACCAAAGAGTTTAAGAAAATAGAATAAACTCCGGGTCAGACATGGGTCTGGTGTGAGTAAACGGTTAAAGTTGCTTAACTTTTAAAACCTTTTGAAAGAAAAGGTATCACGTAAGACTTCCCACACATAAACATGAAAAAAAATTTACCTTACGCTAACCAAAACATTTGATAGGAAATCCGACGATGTTATAATAGTGTCTAGGGTTTTCAAGTAAAATACAGAAATAGCTCGAATGCTTACATCTCACGTTCCAACATAGTTGGGCACAACTAATTCGTACGATACTTATTGGATTTTGGATTCCATACAATGGCAGGGCTACTGGGGTACCGCCCGTCACAGTACGTGGCCTAGATCACCGTACCGAGGAGCCACCCTAACTCCCCTGCAACACAAAGCCGGACCCGTTCCTTACTGAACAGTTCCGAATAAGACAACCCCGGCGATTCTAGCTATCAATCGCCCACACAGCCGAATATAAAAAGGGACCTCTAGACAGGGGTAAATCTTACTCTCCAGTGGGGGCTACCCACGAGGCCTTGCTGCACCTCCCCTGTTTTAGCCATTCCCGGTTGATGAGGCTTGAGGTTACGGTTACCTTTATAGGACACATCACTTAGAATGCTCATCGTCCACCTGACGATGTTCTGAAAGCATTCAATCCATACAAGTTCGTTCCGGGTTCGAACGAAACTGAAGACATTATCTTATTACACTCGTTTTGGAACCACCCTTAGAGTTAATGACGATAATCCTTGCACTCTGATTCACCATCTCGAATCTATAAGATCTATTCCGTCAAACTCATTACGGAATCACCCACAGAGTTATACTGACGTATAGCCCTTACACCTCGAGTCTTCACAAAGCTCACTTAGATTCACGACCTAATGTTATTTGGAATCGATGTGGTTTTCAGATATCCAAATATGGAAATCTGATCCCGGTCTCATCGAAATCCAAAGCGTGTCTTTTAGGTTCAAGTTGTTTTAAAGGTTTTAAAACAGTTAAATTCAACTATCTATATATACACATAATAGATAATTCACAAGCCACAATTGATAATCAACATTATCAAATAACAGGTAATCCACCTAATCAATATCATAATAGATAATCCATGTATCAATATCATAATAGGTAATCCGTATATCAACATCCCAATTGATAATCTATGTAATCATCGCAATGTAACCAAGCATTCCTATCATACAACCATACTTATCTCATTACTGAGATCACAAAGCATTCAAGACAATCAATGTCATCCAATCATACATAAGCAATGACTTACTCATACCATAATATAATTAATTTAAAATGAATTAAATTAACTATCTCTATCACTAATTAATTTAAAGTGAATTAAATTAATTACTTCATCTATAATTAATTTAAAATAAATTAAATTAATTACTTCATCCAAATATATCTTTCTTACTTATTCTTCAGTTAACAAATTATTTAATCATCATCCTAATTAATCAACCTTGATTGATTAACTCTAAATCAAATAATTAATCCCTAATTATTTTCATTAATCATATCAATTAATGAACCTTAATTAATTACTTCTATTTATTAATTAACCATAATTAATTACATTATTTCTTAATTAATTAATCATGCTTAAATTAATTACTTTCAATTAATCAACTATAAACAGTAATTAATTATTCTTAATTACTTTGAATCACTTATAAATCCTTTGATTTATTACACTAAGTAACAAACTCTTAATTACTTTAACAAGTAATTATCCTTTTTTAAAATTACTTCCCAATCAGTAATTTACCTTAACTCAATTACCTCTGTAATTCATCAATTACTTGCCTTAAGTAATTAGCCTTACCAAATCTTATTAAGTAATAATACTTAATCATTTATCAAGTGACTATTCTTAATTAATTATCAAATTAATTAATTAGCTTGATCAAACTCATCTCATAAACAAAATTGAGTAATTCATTCCTTAATTACTCATTAACCAAATTAATCTTTAATTAATATATTAATTATCTTCAACTATTAATTAATAAACCTTAATTATTAATCAATCCTTTAATACAAAGTAATTAATTACTAATTACTTTTATTGATTAATTAATTAAACTTAATTAACTAATTAATCAACTCTTAATCATTAATTAATAAACTTAATTATTAATTAACAATCTTAATTACAAATTAAGTAATTCATAAATATAATTAATTAATCCTTAATTAAAATTAATTAACTTTAAATAAAATAGTTAATTAATTCTTAATTAACTAGCATTAAAAATCAATAATCCTTTAATTAATTAAGAAAACCCAATCAAAACTTAATAAAACCTTTATTAAGTATTAATTAATTACTATTTAAATTAATCCTTAATTACTTAAATAGATAAGTAATTATAATTTAATTAATTATTAGACATTAGTTAAATTATCATCTTAATTAATAGTTAATTAAATAAATAATTATACTTAATTAATTACTTAATTAAACCCCTTTAAATAAATTAGTTAACTTAAAATTCCGTAATTAACTAACTAATTACAAATTATAAATACTTAATTATTATTTAAGACAAAATATTATCTTAAATAAATCTTGAATTCTTTACTTAACCAAATTCATTAATTAAATTAAATTATAAAGAAATCATTAATTACCTTAATTATTAATTAACAATCCTAATTTCAAGTTCATAAATTATCTTAAACTTTAATTGTTAATTAATAAATCATTTCCACTAATTAATTTAAATAAAACATTTACTTAAATTCTCATTTATATTTCAAAATAAGTTTGAAATAATATTAAGATTGTTACTTAAGTTATTTAAAACATTATACAAGTTTGTTTATAAAAACCATTCAATTTCAAAAAAACAAGAATTTTAATCTAACTTAAACTTTTTAAAGTTTAAAACTTATTTTATAATTAAACTAAATATCAGGTTGGACATAAATCTGGGTTCAACCCATATATATATTTGGATTCAAGTACAAGTACATTTCTTTCTTTTTTAAAACAATCTGCCCTCTTTTAAAATTTAAACTGTTTAATTTAAATTGTTTAATTTAAACTTTAAAAACTGTTAAACAACAGTTTAACACAACAACTTGAAATCCCAGCGACTACACTAGTATTACCCCGAGCCACAAACCAAAATGCTCGAGTTTTCCCCGAGTCTTCTCCCCTCCTACCCGAGCTAAAACCTAGTAACACAAACCAAATCAAAACCCAATTCACTCTGACATCAATCAATGCCACCGTGCAACCTGCACCGACGCCGGATCCCTTCCGACCAACGCCGACTTCACCGCCACATCATCCATCCTCTCTACTAGCATCCACGATCAACCAATCACTGATTTTTGCCTTAACCCAAAATCGAGCATCCAGGATGAACATAACTCAAACACCATCAGGAAACCCCCCCTTGAACATCGCCTCCGATCAACTATAGCTGCCAGAACTCCGTCCATAGCTCGTTGATCCACCCAGGTTCCTTCACCCGAACTTACTTCAAACTCGATGCAGTTTTGAAGATTCAGAAATCAATTTATATTAAGCTTCCAAAACTAGGTTTAAAAATGAATCTTTGACAAAATCAAATTATTTAGTGATTTAAAAATTCTGTAACCATTTTTACAATACTCACTGATGCTTCACCTAACTCCATTAACCATCTCAAGCCACCCAGATCCAAGAATCATCAGTAATTTGCAAAAACCCAAATTTCAGTTAAGCCCCAATTCCTAACTCAATTCAATTTTAAAAATTTTGGTTTTCTTATTGAAATTCGTATTTCCCAGTGACAATCCAGATCACATAAATTATTTTATCTAATTTTCAACATTTGATTTCAACATTGATTATCAAATGTCACTACATTGTATGTTTTCCAGATAAATTCAAAACAAGAGACTTAGATCTACTTTTAGTTCTTAGTTTAAGTTTAAACAACAATTCTTGTTTGATTTCTAATACCTAACAGCAAGGAGATGGAAAATTTTGAATTTTGTTAAAAACTCTGAACTTATGAACAGAGTAATACTCAGGCAACCAACATGCACACTTCAATCTTCACATACACATAGAGTACATATATATATATATATATATATATATAAACATGCAAAGACAATCTATTTCAGAAATCATATGGAAGCAACTTTAAATCTACTTTAGTTTTTTTTTAAAATTGTTTACTCATCTCCATTAAAAAGAAGACAGTGCAGAAACTTTGAAAATGACTGGAAATTAGCAACATATTTGAACTTGAAGCCGAAGCCTTTGAAACAGAAATGCTTCATGTTTGCATTTTGAAAACTTGCTATGCTTCCTTTTAAAACTTTGAAATGCTTTGAAACTTGGCCTCTGGAACTGAAATTGCTAAGAACAGTTTGATTACTTTGAAAACTTTTTGTTTTGACCAGATTTTCTTGCATGTACTTGAAAGATGGTTACATGCTTGATTTGTAAACAAAGATAAATGTTTCAGGTTTTGATTTGAACATGGGAAAGTTTTCAGAATTTCAGTTTGAGGATTTTGTTTGAACTTTTACAAACAGAATGTTGCAGGCTTGTTGAGATTACAGATATTGGTTTGAGGAAATTAAATGCATATTTTGTTTTTGAGGGTTGATCAGGTTTATGTTTTGAGGAATTACAGGCTTGTTCAAAGAAAAATGATTTACAGGGAAGTGTTACAGGTTTTGAATGAGTAAGAGTTTTCATTGATGGTTTTAGTTTTCATCTTAGAAATGAACAAAGAATTAAAGAAAATGATAAAGAGGATTTTTATAGGAAAAATTTCAGATTTTATAAATTTAAAAGAAAATTAGAAATAAATGGACACATGTCTCTTTACTTACACAAATGTTTTACACTTGTTATCATAATGCTTAAGAAATGAACATTTGTCAAATAAAGTTTGTTTTTAATTTTAAAAGAAATTTAAAAAGCTTTTTAAAATTATTTTTCCTAATTACTAATGTGCTTTCTAAATTTTAAAAATGTTTTTCTTATTAAATATCAAATAAACAAATACACTTACACATTTATAAATGCATGTTAATTTATATAAATTATAAAATATAATCTTTGAAAAGAACATAAAATAAAATCAATGATAATTTAAATAAAATTACAAAACATTGCAAACTTATTTTTAAAAATGCTATTTCAAAAGCCTTACATTTATTTTATTAAATAAACACAAATCAAATTTGTTTAGATAAACTTCTAAAAAAGAAAAATAAAACATATATATTATTTATTTTAAAATGTATGTATATTCTTGAATTCAAATTTATATTCATTTCAAAGTCAAATTAAAAAGTCAAATCTAAAATAAATGTAAACAACTATTTTAAAATAAGCTCATTATTATTTACAAATAATATATCCTATTTAAAATCAACTTAAAATACACAGATTTAAATACAATTTAAACACACTTATAAATTTTGAACACAATATATCAATTTAGAATTTATTTACACAAATAAAATAATTAATCTTAATATAAAACATATTTATAACCATAACTAAAATAATACCTGGTTAATTATTTTTGAAAATAACAGTTTATCAATTCAAATAATTTAATTAAGAGATTATCGGCATTTTAAACTCCTGGAAATTTCGGGATATTACAATCCTCCCCCCTTAACAGAATTTCGTCCTCGAAATTTAAAACAAAGATAATCCACAGTTTTATTTCTTTTCAACCGATTCAAACATCAACAACAGCCATACACTATCAATCAACAAACAATTTCATCCATTCAACCAATTCAATCAAACAACACTAGCTATCCGGACACAGATCCGGGTAAACTTCCTAAAATTATCTCGAGTTTCCCCAGTATTTACACAGGGATACTTGCTCTACTAAACCCAAACTAGCTATACTTAAAAGCTACTGTTGTGTTCCCACTCAGCTAGATCTATAATCTACACAAGATACTAGACCAAAGACAAGTCTGATCAACAACTAGAACTTCACAGAGCTACTGGTCTCAAAACCAGTAATGACCAAACACGTACTCCATCAGAGACACGCGAAATATTTTGAATTCCAGTCTTCCAAACTGGCAATTCAACTCTTCAACCCAAAACACTGATCTCTACACAACTCAAAAGAATCCAATATACCTCGGAGATCACCTAACTTATTGCTTCCTTTACCAGAGAAAATCTTAACAACATCGAAGTCTCCAACTTCGAATTTCAAATTCTTCCGTAATTTAACCTCAAAACTTCCCGGACGATCCGGGCTGCCTACAGATCCTTCCCGATCGTCTCAACCTTCACTGATACTTCTACAAACAAACTGGATCACAACAACTCACAAACTGATCCTTACAAGATAAATCCAAAAATCAAAACCAAACTCTACTATCAACAGTAGAAAACAACTTCTCCCATCCTGAAAAGACAGAACAGAATCACTCGCCAGCTTGCCTCAGATTCTGAAAAATAAATTCAGTAGAAACTCTCTAATCCAAAATACTACAACATCCAGTTGCTTCTACTCAAGTCAACAGCCACCTTGCTTCCGCTGCACAACTCTGATCTGGAGCAGATGAAAATGCCATCGAATGAACATAAGCACCGACCAAACATCACATCTCGGAAATAAGGTTCAACAGAAGTTCCAAGAAATACAGAGCTGCTTCACCAAGCCACCAACCTAGGAGACAACCCTCTACCCAGCTGAATCACCGATATCACTCCTGACATCAAGTCGATTCAGAACTCAATCTCCAATGCGGGAAATCTCTAACTCTCCTGAAGATATATCAAGAAAAATCTTCGACAATTCCACAACTCCTACATCCTCTAGAGATGCCACAAATCCAAGAAAAAGACTATCTAAGATAATCATCAAACTATCGCAAGTCACTTTTGCGATCAACCCATCCTAAATTTCTAAACATACTGTTCTCTCTCCACTAATCAGAACAGTTCATCCTTGATCAACTAATCCATCGAAGAAACAGATCCTCACTGCTGCTTCTGAATTCCACTTCCAGGAAATGCTAAGCCAAAAAGATCTTGCTGTTGAAACACATATCACTCCCGAGCTACACCGCTAGCACAGATGCCAAAGACTTCTTATCCAGAGTTCCTTGAGAAACCCAGACCTCCAACAAAACTCATACATCCTGCTGGACTTAGCTACAACACTGAAGCAGACACATTTCCTTAAACTTGCTCCGAAAGAAAACATCTCCGGAGACATCCATAGTCACTGCATCTCATCACGCAGCTACTACTTCCTGAGGTATCAAAATACCATCACCCACTTCTGTCCAACCGACAGATCCAAATTCTCAAAAATCCGCTCACATGAGCGCAAACAAACTTACACTTCAAAGATGAACTCCGAACCTTAACATGGTTCCTTCAGAGATCAAATGAAATCCTTACTCCAAACTACAAAGATTACTCGAGACGGTATTAGGTCTACAGTCTCGACAAATACACTTCCAACCACCAACATTCAAACTCCAACAAATGGTAGTTGTGTTACACACACTACTACCCCATCTACCTTTATAACTTAAATTGGAATACCCGAACAAGTAACCCAACAGATAGGTAGTAATATATATATAGTTATATATAAAAATTACAAGTACGCTCTCTCAAGAAAGACACCACTACAGAGCCCAGGTATTCACTCAACCTAATGCTCTGATACCAACTGCGACGACCCGACTTTCTACCACCAGAAATCGCATCATCTTTAAGAAAGAAAGGGATAGAAAAGAGAAAAGATAGAGAAGAAGAAAGAAACAACATCAGAATCTGAACAGCGGAACGAACAAATTATATTAATAACATAATACTTTACATAGTATCATATACATCAAAGATACACAGCTAAAACAACACATACTAGACAGTTATAAACACCTGTCTAGTTATACAACTCAATACAACAACTTAGAGAAGACACAACGGAATACTCTATAGCTATACGCAGAAACCTCCTGCTCCATTGCTCCTTCAGAATTCGTCAAGCCAACTTAAAATCCTAACCTGAATCCCTTGGCTACTCGTAAAAATTTGAGTACCCAAGAGTTTAAGAAAACAGAATAAACTACGGGTCAGACATGGGTCTGGTGTGAGTAAACGGTTAAAGTTGCTTAACTTTTAAAACCTTTCGAAAGAAAAGGTATCACGTAAGACTTCCCACACATAAACATGGAAAAAATTTTACCTTACGCTAACCAAAACATTTGATAGGAAATACGATGGTATTATAATAGTGTCTAGGGTTTTCAAGTAAAATACAGAAATAGCTGGAATGCTTACATCTCACATTCCAACATAGTTGGGCACAACTAATACGTACGACACTTATTGGATTTTGGATTCCATACAATGGCAGGGCTACTGGGGTACCGCCCGTCACTGTACGTGGCCGAGATCACCGTACCAAGGAGCCACCCTAACTCCCCTACAACACAAAGCCGGACCCGCTCCTTACTGAACAGTTCCGAATAAGACAACCCCGTCGATTCTAGCTATCAATTGCCCACACAGCCGAATATAAAAAGGGACCTCTAGACAGGGGTAAATTTTACTCTCCAGTGGGGGCTACCCACGAGGCCTTGCTGCACCTCCCCTGTTTTAGCCATTCCCGGTTGATGAGGCTTGAGGTTACGATTACCTTTATAGGACACATCACTTAGAATGCTCATCATCCACCTGACGATGTTCTGAAAGCATTCAATCCATACAAGTTCGTTCCGGGTTCGAATGAAACTGAAGACATTATCTTATTACACTCGTTTTGGAATCACCCTTAGAGTTAATGACGATAATCCTTGCACTCTGATTCACCATCTCGAATCTATAAGATCTATTCCGTCAAACTCATTACGGAATCACCCACAGAGTTATACTGACGTATAGCCCTTACACCTCGAGTCTTCACAAAGCTCACTTAGATTCACGACCTAATGTTATTTGGAATCGATGTGGTTTTCGGATATCCAAATATGGAAATCCGATCCCGGTCTCATCGAAATCCAAAGCGTGTCTTTTAGGTTCAAGTTGTTTTAAAGGTTTTAAAACAGTTAAATTCAACTATCTATATATACACATAATAGATAATTCACAAGCCACAATTGATAATCAACATTATCAAATAACAGGTAA
Source organism: Allium cepa (assembly GCA_030765085.1). NCBI lineage: Eukaryota > Viridiplantae > Streptophyta > Magnoliopsida > Asparagales > Amaryllidaceae > Allium > Allium cepa. Next base: position 245,555,480 of record CM060944.1, read on the forward strand.
TCCACCTAATCAATATCATAATAGATAATCCATGTATCAATATCATAATAGGTAATCCGTATATCAACATCCCAATTGATAATCGATGTAATCATCGTAATGTAACCAAGCATTCCTATCATACAACCATACTTATCTCATTACTGAGATCACAAAGCATTCAAGACAATCAATGTCATCCAATCATACATAAGCAATGACTTACTCATACCATAATATAATTAATTTAAAATGAATTAAATTAACTATCTCTATCACTAATTAATTTAAAGTGAATTAAATTAATTACTTCATCTATAATTAATTTAAAATAAAATAAATTAATTAATTCATCCAAATATATCTTGCTTACATATTATTCAATTAACAAATTAATTAATCATCATCCTAATTAATCAACCTTGATTGATTAACTCTAAATCAAATAATTAATCCCAAATTATTTTCATTAATCATATCAATTAATGAACCTTAATCAATTACTTCTATTTATTAATTAACCATAATTAATTACATTATTTCTTAATTAATTAATCATGCTTAAATTAATTACTTTCAATTAATCAACTATAAACACTAATTAATTATTCTTAATTACTTTTAACCACTTATAAATCCTTTGATTTATTACACTAAGTAACAAACTCTTAATTACTTTAACAAGTAATTATCCTTTTTAAAAATTACTTCCCAATCAGTAATTTACCTTAACTCAATTACATCTGTAATTCATCAATTACTTGCCTTAAGTAATTAGCCTTACCAAATCTTATTAAGTAATAATACTTAATCATTTATTAAGTGACTATTCTTAATTAATTATCAAATTAATTAATTAACTTGATCAAACTCATCTCATAAACGAAATTGAGTAATTCATTCCTTAATTACTCATTAACCAAATTAATCTTTAATTAATAGATTAATTATCTTCAACTATTAATTAATAAACCTTAATTATTAATCAATCCTTTAATGTAAAGTAATTAATTACTAATTGCTTTTTTGATTAATTAATTAAACTTAATTAACTAATTAATCAACTCTTAATCATTAATTAATAAACTTAATTATTAATTAACAATCTTAATTACAAATTAAGTAATTCATAAATATAATTAATTAATCCTTAATTAAAATTAATTAACCTTAAATAAAATAGTTAATTAATTCTTAATTAACTAGCATTATAAATTAATAATCCATTAATTAATTAAGAAAACCCAATTAAAACTTAATAAAACCTTTATTAAGTATTAATTAATTACTATTTAAATTAATCCTTAATTACTTAAATAAATAAGTAATTATAATTTAATTAATTATAAGACATTAGTTAAATTATCATCTTAATTAACAGTTAATTAAATAAATAATTATACTTAATTAATTACTTAATTAAACCCCTTTAAATAAATTAGTTAACTTAAAATTCCGTAATTAACTAGCTAATTACAAATTATAAATACTTAATTATTATTTAAGATAAAATATTATCTTAAATAAATCTTGAATTCTTTACTTAATTTAATTCATTAATTAAATTAAATTATAAAGAAATCATTAATTACCTTAATTATTAATTAACAATCCTAATTTCAAGTTCATAAATTATCTTAAACTTTAATTGTTAATTAATAAATCATTTCCACTAATTAATTTAAATAAAACATTTACTTAAATTATCATTTATATCTCAAAATAAGTTTGAAATAATATTAAGATTGTTACTTAAGTTATTTAAAACATTATACAAGTTTGTTTATAAAAACCATTCAATTTCAAAAAAACAAGAATTTTAATCTAACTTAAACTTTTTAAAGTTTAAAATTTATTTTATAATTAAACTACATATCAGGTTGGACATAAATCTGGGTTCAACCCATATATATATATTTGGATTCAAGTACAAGTACATTTCTTTTTTTTTTTTTAAAACAATCTGCCCTCTTTTAAAATTTAAACTGCTTAATTTAAACTTTAAAAACTGTTAAACAACAGTTTAACACAACAACTTGAAATCCCAGCGACTACACTAGTATTACCCCGAGCCACAAACCAAAATGCTCGAGTTTTCCCCGAGTCTTCTCCCCTCCTACCCGAGCTAAAACCCAGTAACACAAACCAAATCAAAACCCAATTCACTCTGACATCAATCAACGCCACCGTGCAACCTGCACCGACGCCGGATCCCTTCCGACCAACGCCGACTTCACCACCACATCATCCATCCTCTGTACTAACATGCACGATCAACCAATCACTGATTTTTGCCTTAACCCAAAATCGAGCATCCAGGATGAACATAACTCAAACACCATCAGGAAACCCCCCCTTGAACATCGCCTCCGATCAACTATAGCTACCAGAACTCCGTCCATAGCTCGTTGATCCACCCAGGTTCCTTCACCCGAACTTACTTCAAACTCGATGCAGTTTTGAAGATTCAGAAATCAATTTATATTAAGCTTCCAAAACTAGGTTTAAAAATGAATCTTTGACAAAATCAAATTATTCAGCGATTTAAAAATTCTGTAACCATTTTTACAATACTCACTTATGCTTCACCTAACTCCATTAACCATCTCAAGCCACCCAGATCCAAGAATCATCAGTAATTTGCAAAAACCCAAATTTCAGTTAAGCCCCAATTCCTAACTCAATTCAATTTTAAAAATATTGGTTTTCTTATTAAAATTTGTATTTCCCAGTGACAATCCAGATCACATAAATTATTTTATCTAATTTTCAACATTTGATTTCAACATTGATTATCAAATGTCACTACATTGTATGTTTTCCAGATAAATTCAGAACAAGAGACTTAGATCTACTTTTAGTTCTTAGTTTAAGTTTAAACAACAATTCTTGTTTGATTTCTAATACCTAACAGCAAGTAGATGGAAAATTTTGAATTTTGTTAAAAACTCTGAACTTATGAACAGAGTAATACTCAGGCAACCAACATTTCAATATTCACATACACACAGAGTACAAATATATATAAACATGCAAAGACAATCTATTTCAGAAATCATATGGAAGCAACTTTAAATCTATTTTAGTTTTTTTTTTATAAAAAAAATTGTTTACTCACCTCCATTAAAAAGAAGACAGTGCAGAAACTTTGAAAATGACTGGAAATTAGCAACAGATTTGAACTTGAAGCTGAAGCCTTTGAAACAGAAATGCTTCATGTTTGCATTTTGAAAACTTGCTATGCTTCCTTTTAAAACTTTGAAATGCTTTGAAACTTGGCCTCTGGAACTGAAATTGCTAAGAACAGTTTGATTACTTTGAAAACTTTTTGTTTTGACCAGATTTTCTTGCATGTACTTGAAAGATGGTTACATGCTTGATTTGTAAACAAAGATAACTGTTTCAGGTTTTGATTTGAACATGGGAAAGTTTTCAGAATTTCAGTTTGAGGATTTTGTTTGAACTTTTACAAACAGAATGTTGCAGGCTTGTTGAGATTACAGATATTGATTTGAGGAAATTAAATGCAGATTTTGTTTTTGAGGGTTGATTAGGTTTATGTTTTGAGGAATTACAGGCTTGTTCAAAGAAAAATGATTTACAGGGAAGTGTTATAGGTTTTGAATGAGTAAGAGTTTTCATTGATGGTTTTAGTTTTCATCTTAGAAATGAACAAAGAATTAAAGAAAATGATAAAGAGGATTTTTATAGGAAAAATTTTAGATTTTATAAATTTAAAAGAAAATTAGAAATAAATGGACACATGTCTCTTTACTTACACAAATGTTTTACACTTGTTATCATAATGTTTAAGAAATGAACATTTGTCAAATAAAGTTTGTTTTTAATTTTAAAAGAAATTTAAAAAGCTTTTTAAAATTATTTTTCCTAATTACTAATGTGCTTTCTAAATTTTAAAAATTCTTTTCTTATTAAATATCAAATAAACAAATACACTTACACATTTATAAATGCATGTTAATTTATATAAATTATAAAATATAATCTTTGAAAAGAACATAAAATAAAATCAATGATAATTTAAATAAAATTACAAAACATTGCAAACTTATTTTTAAAAATGCTATTTCAAAACCTTACATTTATTTTATTAAATAAACACAAATCAAATTTGTTTAGATAAACTTCTAAAAAAGAAAATAAAACAAAATCTTATTTCTAATTAAAATATTATCTATATATTTTAAAACCAAATTATATATATTATTTATTTTAAAATGAATGTATATTCTTGAATTCAAATTTATATTCATTTCAAAGTCAAATTAAAAAGTCAAATCTAAAATAAATATAAACAACTATTTTAAAATAAGCTCATTATTATTTACAAATAATATATCCTATTTAAAATCAACTTAAAATACACAGATTTAAATACAATTTAAACACACTTATAAATTTTGAACACAATATATCAATTTAGAATTTATTTACACAAATAAAATAATTAATCTTAATATAAAACCAATTTATAACCATAATTAAAATATTACTTGGTTAATTATTTTTGAAAATAACAGTTTATCAATTCAAATAATTTAAATTAAGAGATTATCGGCATTTTAAACTCCTGGAAATTCCGGGATATTACAGGTATACTTCTTACAATGTCCCCATTTTTAGGTATTCTACATCTGACTATATCGGAGGTTATTCGTATTGTGGGTTAAATCAACCGTATGCTGCTGAGCCATCAAGTAGGCAAGATGAACTCTCACCCTTTGAATATATGATGATGACATTTTTAAGTTCAGATAAGATATAGCAGTATGTTTTTCCAGCATATTATAATCTGAAACAAGATGAAGAGATCGATGAACAAAATTTATATGATGCTAGAGAAATAGTTTTTGGTATTAAATTTTGATGTTGTAAGTTTTGTTACTTCCATGTCACTTGAATAATTTAGTGTAATTGACTATCAGTATTGCATATTTATTTGCGTATTTATAATAAAAAGTATCGGAATTCACAAATCGGATTTAAAATGGAATTTTCGAAAATTCTGAAACGGGACCGTAATTTTGAATTTTTCAACCGAAACGGAAACGGAAGCCGCAACTTCGAACCTTGATATTACCCTTGATTACTAGCTTAAAAATTTATATTCCGGTCATAATTTCAAAGAACCTAACATAAAATCGCAGATCTCTCATTTTGTTTATGATTATATAGAAATTATCCGCTTTTGATATTCTGTTAGAAGTATTGACATGTAATCATGCATCTTCTCATATTACATCGTTGAAGCCCTCTTTCGTGATTCCAAGTGGAGTGGATAGTGGAAGTATCAAGCACTACAGCAGTCGTATAGTTTCCTTGGAATTTCGTCCATCAAAGGATACAGTCATAGTATCGGGAGATAGGGTACCCTTCTAATATTTATTTTCTCAAAAATAATGTCCTTGGAAAGTGTTATCGACCGTAGCTGATGATACTGGACGGGGAAGTTGGTATATGGAACTATGGTATAGTTGATGGGAAGATTATCTATGACTCCATCCACTCCTGCGAAGTTAACCATAAAGTAAGACGTTAATTCACTAAAAGGGAGGGGATAATCTCTAGTAGGCCCGCCAAAGGTATGGGTATCGGTCCGAGCCTTGTCTGAATCCGTCCTATTTATGCGGGTACTGGTTTTGTCTTTTACTACACAAGCCTTACTCAGGCCCGATCCGAGTCGGGTACGGTTTTATCAAAACCTGGCCCGGTTGGGGCCCGAACCGATTATTAGTTTTTCGTTGTATCAAAATATGAGTGCATATGTAATTTATTTACCGATTTGTTTGTTTACATGTAGATTTTTTTGCATACTTTTTTTATGAGCTTGACTACATCACCGTCCAATTTATATGTGTACATTGTTTGTATACAAAGTTTACCAAAGCTGTAGTTTTAAAATATGGCTTTAACATAAATATTCTGAGCTAGGTATATAGTTATTACCCAACAGGCTTAAAAAGCCCGACGGGTCGGGCTAGGATATTGGGTTGAAATACCCTGCGGGTTCAGGCCAAGCTTAGGATTTAATTATTGTAACTGGACACGGGTCCGAGTTTTATAATACCTGAACCGAACCCTGCCCATTGACAGGCCTAATCTCTAGTATATAATTATGGTATTCATATGCCGTTTTGTTCAGGTTTAATGTGACTAATGATGGGACATTTTCTACATCATCATGTGATGGCACTATTTGTTGCACTGACCTTGAGACAGGATTACATAATACTCTTATGGACTGCAAGAATGTAATCTATCCCTTTTGAAACAAAACCCAATAGTTGTTTCCGTACATTTATTAGATGGTGCTACTACAATAGCTGCTCTTCAATCTTATCGCTCAGGGTCCGTCCGAGTTCCCTTGTGTAATGTTTTATGCAATGGATATACACGCAGAAAAAAACTTGATGCTAGCAGCAGACGGCAGGGGTTGCATACACTTGTATGAAATTATCTCCTTTTAGCAGCTCAATCTTTTATCTAAGCTAAAGGACACTAACTTCTTTATGTCTTAGAACATTCTTATGGTGCACTCTTTTCTCAGCAATTAGTTATTATTACCTAACCTCGTGCTTAATTTGTTAGCTAATTTGTAAATACTGTTCTAGTCCAAATTTCTCTTTTCATGCAATTTCATGATGTAAATTTGTCACATGTATAACCTTTATTTCTTCACATAAAAATTTGTAAATTAATCAAAGTTTTATGGAGATGATCTTAAGTATCATATGAACGTAGCTAATTTTTTTTAATACCATTTGTAGTTTTGCTCAAAATGTGATGAGTGATAAAAGGTTGCTCCTAAAAAGAGGTGTCATCGAACCTTATATATTTATACGTACGCACAAAAACAGACACACATACATACTTTAGAAGCACCTCTTTAACACCATATCATATTTTGAGATGCACTATTTAAATTCTACTAAATTTTGTAGACATTTAATCTACATTATAAATATCATTTATACAAAAAAAATAAAACCATGTTGAAATTTTTAGGCGTCGTTGAACTTTTCTTCATATGTCTTTATATGTTTGTGTGTGTGGGTCTCTGTGTGTATGAGTGCTTATTATATTTTGACCAATACTACTTCAAATGCTATACTTATTGTAGATATATTAAAGTCATATTCAATATCATCTTTACATAAATTGGGTAATTTGAATATATAACAGTCTGATATTTTCAACCATTCACATCCACACATGTCAGATTTGAATTGTTCAAAATACCAGATTGTTAATTTATATTTGGCAAAAACTCAGCATATATAGTAAATAATAAATCACAGAATCACAGACACAGAGTAATATACAATATAAAGCGGAAACAAAATTAATAGTAATTCATGAAGCTACTATATATATATATATATATCAGAGTTAAATAAGATACAATAGAAGTTTCAAACACAATAGTCAAATACAAGATCAGAATACATCACTAGAATCAACTGAATAACTGCAAGCTGAAAAGATGTAGATGGATCTCCAAACGAAGCTCCAACTCCAAAAGTGAGTCTCAAATGCTGTATCACTCAGTCTGACCTGAGCGTAAAGCAAACACAAAACACTCGAGTTAGGATTAACATTCTTATATCAATAAATCCAACTCAAGTGAAATAACAATAGAAATACGAGTAACTCAAACGATGTTTAGGATGACCATCCTCCAAAGTTCCATTAAAACTATCTACTATGTAGTAATATACGCTATTATAATAATGTCTAAAGTAAAGTATACTATTTAAAAATAGCGTTAAGGCTTTACATTTTCCACCTTAACACATTTTGTAGTGCCAATAGTCTGTACAGTACCGTGATACCTCTAGATCGGAAGGCTACCGGAGGATACTTCAAGGTACGACACAAATCAAACTCGTATAAGGTACGCTAGGGTAGGTGACACGACACAACTAGGCAATGCCAGGGTAGATATACCAATTACACTTCTGGGCTGGTGGTAATGCATTGCAACCACTACCGCCCACCTCGAGCCACATTCCCAAATCAAAAATCACAAGTGGCCACCAAAATCAATCACAAAGTCAGAATATAGTATCGACGGAGTGTGCCCGATCGGAGGAGCTACCTCACTTGGCCCGTCAATTGCTCCTGTTTAGTCACCTTATGCCAACTCACGGGATTAGGTCCACATATATACCTCATATAGGATCGTCGCCACCATCCTACATTTTGTAATCTCCACCGCGTACACGGTTGTTAAAGTGGTTTTCGGTATTGGCAGAGAGTATGGCAATATCCGATCCCGGTCACTTTAACAACCAATCGTCATTATAAAACCGCAGTCATTTAAAAATAGTTTATACTTTAAAACTAAAATATCATTGCCATTTCAAAACCATATCAATACGATATCATTTCTATTTCAAAACCAAATACGATATCATTTCATTTTCAAATATACCCATTTCCAAAATCATAGCACTTTCAAAGTTATAACACTTTCGAAACTAAACACTTGAAATTATAACACTTTCAAAACATAATATTTTGAAATTCGTAACTTTGAAAACATAACTTCCACCACCTAAACAGTTTAGGTATGAAAATAGTATATATATATATAACAAATAGTTTATAAAGTAAAATAGCTTATATGAAAGAGTCATAAGTTAAAATAGTTTATATTAAAAATATTTTATATTAAAAATATTTTATATTAAAAATAGATATATTAAATGATTTACATTAAAATAATTTATAAAGTAAAATGTATATATAGTTTAAATAAAATTTAAAAATACTTTATATAATAAAATAGTTTCCTCAAATTCCATAAATCGATACAAATCAACTTGAATTCAAAAATTCAAATTTAATTTCAATCTCAATTTATAGATTTCAACTCAATTCAGTTTTCAATAAACCATTTCAAATTATATCGATTTCAAATACAGATTTGAACCTCAAATAAATCATTTCAATATATTTCAAAGATTTAAATTCCATAATTTCAAAGCTAAATTTGATAATGTCATATATATCTTAATTAAATTTACTATTATTTAGTTTTGAAATATTTACTAAATAAATTCAGTATCTTTTAAATAAAACTCAAACTTGAAATATTCATTAATCACCTTAAACCAAAATCAAGCTATAAAATCACATCCTTTAAATATCAAATGCAATAAATTTCAAATCGATTTAATTAAATAAAATTCTTAATTAAATACAATTTCAAATAAATTCAAATCTATCTACCCGGCCTTAATTTGTTAAAATCATTATAAACTCAATATTAATATATAATTTAAATACTTAATCATTATGTTTAATAAAATCAAACTTTATTATAAACAAATTTATACATAGCCTAAAGTCAAGAATTTAACTATGTATATAAAATAACATTTATATAAAAATCAATATTTATATAAAACCATATACTTCTTTCCAAAACCATAGAAATCATTTCAAAATATTTATATATAGACCAACGATGTCTGTGTATAATTTTCTATCCTATGATTAAGTGATACAAATATTTATCATTTCAATCCGTAATATATATATATATATATATATATATATATATATATATATAATTTCAATCCATAATCCCAAATTCAATTCAAATGAAAATCGCTTGGGTTTATCATTTCAACCCACAACGATTTCCTCATATTCTAAAGATCGTTCGGGTATGTATCATTTCAACCCATAGTGAATTTTATACGAACAGGGAACTTGTAGAGTGATAACAGATATGATAATAATGTAACATACATATATCACAATATAAATAGCAGATAATGGTGTTTGATGTCATATGTGAACAGATACAGATAATAACCTATAAATAGCAGTGTAAATAACTAATAGCAGCATATTTCAATTGTCGTTTCAATTAAAATCAAATTTAATATATATATATATATATATATATATAAGAACGTTAATCATGAGTGATGGCTCACCTTCCGAGGCTAAAAGAATTTGATGACTCGACAAGGTATGAATTGGATCACGATCTAGACCATCGTACAATCCAACCAACAACTCAAAGCAAAGTAAGCTGAAAGTGAATTTTGATGGATCGATGAGATAATTAGAATCGGCTTGAGAGAAAAAATAGTGATTATATATATACATACATACATACATACATATATATATATATTATTTCCATGAAATCACTAATTAATTTAAAAGAAATATTAAAATAACATATATAAAATTAAGAATCATTGGTTTTAAATTAAAACACATATATTAAATCAACCATATATAACCATATATACCTATAATATACTTTGAATTAAATTCTTATATATATACTTATATAAAAATGCAAAATTATTACATATATAGTATATCTTTAAAATCGATATTTAAAATAAGATTAATATACTTACTTTGCTATAACATACACAATATTAATACATAAAGACGTATATTACAGACATATATTAAACTATATATTATATTCATACAAATACAATCTTCGTAACTATATATGTACTATAACTATATGTGAAATATATATAATAACAAAATAATGCTTATAAACAACACACACATATATATAACATATATTATACAAAGTAATGCTTATAAACAAGGGGGGTGGCCGTCAACCATTCTTTGGTTTCGGACTTCAATTCTTTCATTGTTAGTTCCGGTCTTTCTGAAATCCCTTTCGTTGGCTCTGCTTATACCTGGTCTAAGAACCAGGAGGGCCCGAACCGTATCCTATCTAGGTTGGACAGAGTTTTTGGGTCGAATGATTGGCTCAATCTCCCCTTCTCTTTCTCTATCTCGCATCTCCATCGTACCTTTTCAGACCATGCTCCATTGATTTTGCGTTGTTCCCCCCTTTCCCTCTCGGGGCCGTCATCTTTCCGTTTCCTAAGTATGTGGAGATCCCACCATACTTTTCGTCAGGTAGTGGAGGACTCGTGGTCCTCTCCTATTTCAGCTTCTTCCTTGGGGGCTTTCTCCCAAAAGCTGAAACGTCTCAAGGTTTGCCTTAAGACCTGGAATGCCCATGTTTTCAAGAACGTTTTCGACCGTGTTCGGGCGGCAGAGGAGACCCTCATCCTTGCTGAATCTTTGTTCGACGAGACCCCTTCCGCCGTCAACAAGGAGAAGTGGGCTATTGCTCAGTTGGCCTTCTCCTCGGAACTTCATATCGAGAACTCCTATCTTCACCAAAAGGCGAGGGTCAAATGGGTGGTCGAAGGTGGCTCGAATTCCAATTTTTTTCACTCTTCTATTCGTAAGAAAATCAACCTTCTTCGATTCGTGAGATAATAAGGTCGGATCTCTCTGTGGCTTCAACTCCTGCCGAAGTCAAAGAGACCATTTTGTCTCATTTCCAATCCTTTCTGGGTTCTCCTTCCGTTTCGGATCCTGATCCGAACCTCCTTCCTTTCATTCCCCGTCTGGCCCCTCCAGCGGGAAGTGACGCTTTAGCTGTTCCTCCTTCGTCGAAAGAGATCCATGCCTATGTCTTTGCTCTTAGCAAGGATAGTGCCAGTGGGCCGGATGGCTTCAACGGTTCCTTCTACCGGAGTGTTTGGCCTATCATTCAGCCAGACTTCTGCCTGGCAATCTAGCATTTCTTTTCTGGCAGTATTCTTCCCATTGGTTGGTCTTCCACCAATTTGGTCCTTATTTCGAAGTGTGACAATCCTCGGTCTTGCACGGATTTTCGTCCCATCAGCCTGTGCAATTTCTCTAACAAAGTAATCTCTAAGGTGTTGGCCAATCGTTTGGCTCCGTACCTTGATCGTATCATCTCCACCTCTCAGGCGGGTTTAGTCAAAGGTCGTTTAATCACTGATAACGTCCTTTTAGCCCAGGAACTTATTTCTCAGATTGACCAGAAGGTCAGGGGATCTAATGTTGTTTTCAAACTAGATATGGAAAAGGACTACGATCGACTGTCATGGTTTTTCGTCATCAAGGTATTGCGTGCCTTTGGATTCCCTGAAACCCTTATTGATTTGATTTGGAGGCTCATCTCCAACTGTTGGTTCTTCGTTCTCATTAACGGATCGGCCAATGGTTTCTTCAAGGCGGATAGAGGTTTACGTCAAGGTGATCCTCTATCGCCTTCTCTTTTCGTGATTGCGGCTGAGGCTTTCATTCGTGGGATTCACACCCTATCGATTTTCGGTCAAATCCATCGATTTGGGCTTCCGAGGGGGTGCCCGCTCGTTTCCTCCTTATCCTTTACGGACGACATTGTCATATTCTCCAACGGAAACCTGTCTTCTGTTCGTCGGCTACTTCGCTTTATTCAACTATACGAGAGATGCTCGGGCCAGCTCGTTAACTCTTCCAAGAGTTGCTTCGTCCACGCGAAGGACATGGCTCCTTCCAGGGTTTCTTGGGTTCAGCCCTTTACCAGATTCAAGGAAGCTACCCTTCCTCTTCCTTATCTGGGTATTGTTCTCTACAGAGGTAGGAAACTTAACGCTCTCTTTGATCCTCTGCCAGACAAAGTTAGGGGAAAGATTATCCGATGGAATGCGTCTCTTCTATCTCAAGCAAGTAGATTGGTTCTAATCAAGTCGGTCTTAGGCTCGTTGGGCACTCATGTCTTCGCTGCGATGACCTCTACCTCTTCTTTCTTCCGGTCATTCCAATCTTTGGCATCGTCCTTCTTTTGGGGGTCGAAGGTTGATAACCACCGTCATCACTGGGTCTCCTGGGACGTCGTGTGCCTTCCCAAAAACGAGGGCAGACTTGGCTTGCGCAACCCTAAGGACATCTGTTCGGCTTTTGGTTGCAAGTTGTGGTACAGGTTTGGGGCTAACGACTCCTTATGGGCGTCGTTCCTGCATGCCAAGTACCATAGGCTGGCGAACTCAGGTTTCTCCAGATCTCCTTCTTACGCAAGCGAGACTTGGAAACACATGCAATCGGTGAAATCATTCTTTGATTCTCATGGTGGTCATTCCGAATGGGATGGCGGTTCGTTTTCTATCTTCAAGGCTTGGAGCTCGTCTCGTAACCCGGCTCCGGTTCTTCCCTTGTTCTCTTTCATCTGGGATGCTAGAATCCCTCCTAAAGTGTCTCTGTTCATGTGGAGAATCCTTCACGATGGGTTGCCAGTAAACAAGAACCTTCAGAGGACTGGCATTCCTACTGTCTCCCGATGTAGATGCTGCGGCATCGGGGAAACGGAATCCTTGGGTCATTTGCTTTTTTCGGGTTTCACTGCCAGATCCTGCTGGAATTACTTCGAAAATCTGATAGGTATCCGAGGTAGCAACAGCACTCCGGCTGATTTACAGAGAACCTGGTGGTACGGGATCTCTGGTAAATCTCTTCGCTCTATCATTTTTCGATCGATACCTTGTCTGATCTGTTGGCACCTCTGGTGCGCGCGGAATAAGGCAATTTTTGAGGAATCTCCCATGGATCCCTCTTCCATTATTCGGCGGGTTAGAAATGATGTCTTCTTGGCTTTTCGTGGCAGACCTTTCAAGGTTTCGGTCAGCTCACGTTCTAGTCGGCTTGTGGATCTTTTATCTATTACCTGTATTCAGTCTCCCTATAGAGCTGGAATTGGCTGAAGCCCGTTCCCATGCCAGGCTATGGCTCTTCAGGTTTGGTCCGGGGTCATCTTTCGTCTTCTTATTTTATGGATTTCTGAGTGATTTTCTATCCTAGCTCTGGTGGTCTCGTCTGCTCTTCTTGCTGCTGATTAGCTAGTTTTTCTTTTGACTACATCATCGGACGGTGGCTTTGCCGGAGCTCGATATCGGTTGTTTTTCTCGGCATTCATCCTGTATGTTCAGTGCCTGGTTCCAGTGGCCGGCTTGCTGTCGTTCTCGCCAGCTTTCGCTGTTTCTCTGGTCTATTGTTCTTGTTTTGTCTTTTTGTTTGCTTCGGCGGTTTTGTATTTCCTCTTTTTTTGGTTACCTGTCAGGCATGTTGATAGCTTTTGGTGTTGTTTTATAAAATACAATCCTTTGGAAAATATATATATTATATAAAGTAACTATATATATAAAATTCTGCTTTTATATCATACAAACAGCTCACAATAGGCAGCATACAGCTGTATATAAATAAACTAATATATAACCTGCATACTATTAAAATAGCATACAAACGTGATATATAAGTTATAAAACAAATCAATTTACCAAATCTCTATACATATTATAATATGTGTATATGAACATAAAAATACCTTTAAAAGCTAATATATATAAAATTTATAAACTAACATATAATATGTTTTGACCGAAATGTATAGCTTATACAACTCATATAAATCCAACAGCAACACACACACACACAAATATATATATAGTATATTATCTTGCAACATTCATATAATATATATAAAGATCTTAACATTTTATATACTTTACATTATGAAATCTATATGTAAAATCAAAATATCAACAAGTTATAAAACCCAGATATTCTAAAAGTATATATATACTGTAATAATACGCAAACATATAGAATAACATAATGAAGTAAAAAAACAATATATAACAACAATTATTACCTATCATAAAATTTATCTAACTTACATATACTCAACAGAACTTGGGTTTAAGGGTGACGATCGGCTACAGGCTGTGCGAAAGAATGTTAGGCGAGAGGAAAAAGAAGGAGACACGTGAGCTCGGTCTGTTGTCATTCGGCGAGGTGGAGATCTTGGAGTCGGGTCTAGTGGAGTTTCGGCTGCTCTGGTTTTTGGCCATGGCTACATGGAGATGATTGGGCTCGGGATGTGGCAAGTCAGAGGAAGTCGCCGTGATGGGATGTTGGGCCAAGCAGTGGTGGTTCTTCGGTTGAGGATTTGTTCGAAACGACATGCCAGGGGAAGGAGGAAGATGCGGCATGGGGTTAGTTTGTTGCCAAGTGGTTATTGGGTTTGCATGGGTGGAGAAAGGTGGAACGATTTGGGTCCATGCGATGATGGGTTCTGGAATAAGGTCGGCATGGTATTTGATGGTGGGAGGCGGTGATTGACTTGGTGGGAATGCAACTGGATGTGGCGAGTCTGGTCGGAGCCTGGCGGAGGTTGGCTAATGTAGGAAGGAGGTAGAACGAGCAGCTCTCATTTTTGTTTCAACAAATATATATAATAGAACTTATACAAGCTGCTATAGTATATATAATATCGAAGGAGCACTGAACAAATTGAATATGAAGAACGAAGATAATATAAATTATAATGAATGTACCAAATACTATAAATTTGACAGGTGGAATTGCAAAAGTCATGCCAACTGGATACTGAAAATATCAATAGCTCATGGCGATTAAATTTCTCATAGCTGAATGATGACAAGACAAAGAAAACCAAAAGTCAAATTGTTGAATTCTAGAATATTGATAGCTAGTGTTGTCTGATTATGCGGGGAAACAAACGAATGGGCACAGGAAACGAACAACTCAAATGGTACCGATACGGACAACCATTTTGCGGGTTAAACCACATACCTGTCAACGAACACAGAGGTGAATCTATCGAAAAGATTGGCACGACGACATGATCAAAATGGTATATAGATATCAGTGGTACGATTATCCGGTCAAAAGTCGATAATCAGTACCGAAAATGCTGCTAATTTGCCGAGAATAAGATAAACAGGGCAATAGAAGTCCAAATTTGAAGAAATGAAATACGACGTCTCATTTAGAAGATGATTTACAAATTTACTGTATAAAAATATTCAGGTTTGAAAAACATTTTATTATCATCAAATTTGACTGATGTAAATTTAAATAAAATTACACAAGAAAATAAACTTCCGTATTATCTGATGAAAATTTACTATTTACTATATTTAACTAGATGTGTTCCAAATATTAAATTTTTATTTCTAATTCAATCATTTAAAATTTCATAAAAATTTAATAAATTTAATAAATAAAACCACTAAAATTTTCGGGCCGATACACTCTCCCCCACTCAAAACTTTTCGTCCCCGAAAAGGAAGGAGGTTGGTGAATAGAGCAACCAAAGGAAGAATAGATTGAAATACATATTAAGACAGTTAATTAAAAACCATATAAATTTCAGTTCAAATTAATTAATATTCAATATTTGATTTTAAATTCAATGTATTACAATAAGTCATTTTAATTTCAATTTATTAATGTTCGTTACAAAAAAGTTTCTCCTAAACAAAATTTTATTTATCTCATTTATTATTCAATCAAATTATTATTCCGTTTATCTCTATTAACATTTTTATAATAAAAATTTAAGTGTATAACATTTATTATAACCACTCAAATTTTATTTATAATTCAATTTGTATTATATATTATCCAATCACACATTCAACTTCTGAATAGTTTCCGTAATTTGTATTGGTATGTAATTGAATATTATACAAGTAAAATTTTGTAATTCGATTATTTAATTTTAAACATTTATTCCAAAATTTTGGCTTCATTTATAGTTGAAATCATCCTTTAAGTGAATTTACGAATTCAATTTTCGATTAACTTCAAACAATTTAGAGATACATACATACATACATACATACATACATACATATATATATATATATATATATATATATATATATATATATATATCTATACATCAAATCAAATCTGTAAACATATATTTATATATTAAAAATCAAGTCATACTTCAGAAATTCAAATCAATTAAATTTACAAAACAAAACTGTAGCAAAGCTATTGATGGTCTCTCCACTTTGAGTCTCAAAAATGAATGTCGATGATGCTGCAGTCATCACTGAAATTATTTTCCAACGATAAAAGAAGAGAGTACTGATTTAAAACTTTCAAGATTCTTCGAAAACGATTTCTATTCAAAATTACTTTTAATCAAATTTTCAAAACATATCGAAAATTAAATTCTCAAATTCTTAATTTAAATTCAATTAAATTTCCAAAACAGTTTCTAAACCATGTTTTTAATTCCATTTATTTATATCATGTGACAATAGTCTATGGTTTACAAAATAATAAATGAAAATCAAATATTATTATTTCAAACAACCAAATTCATTTGACTATTAAATTTCAGAAACTTTACTTATATCTATAATATAATCATACAAAATTTATTTTGTTTACCAAATTTGAAAATATTATTGTGTCAGTTTGCTCTATTCAAGTGTTTTGAAAAATCCTATCGATAGCGTTGGTTATAGGATCGATCGAAAATCCAAATCAACATAACAACTCCAACAACACCACGTATAAAACATTTTAAATATTAATGCAAATACACTTCCTCACTCGATGATTTTAGAATGGATTTCAAAACAAAGATAGGGATTTAAATTCAAGGGGACCTTAATCAAAGTGAATTCTGACTGGAAGATAAGCTCGAAACGAAGATGAGATAATTAGATAGCAGAATACGAAGGTGGATAGACTTATATAAATCACGGGCAACCTTAGCCGGGTCAACCGTGACTTCAAGCATAAGATCGATGCAGAATTCTGAGGCAAATCGACATTCGATTGCAAGAGATAGAATTCAGGCATAGCAGGAGATAGATAACATCATAAACCGAGGATATAGAAATCTTCGGTAAATCAATGCTTTTGTAAAGGAGTTTCATCCCTTTATAAATCATTCGAAGATTGGCGAGACCGCCGAGTTATTATAGAGATCATTCGAAGTGGAGTTATTGGGTACTCTAAAATCAAGAAACACGAATACGGAGAGATATGAATGGATTTTGGAACCGAAGGGAACGTTCCAAAATTCAAAGGAAATTCAAATCAAATAGGAAAATTTCAAGCTTGAACGAAAGTGATTCTGTAATTAAATCTATTACATATGTAAGTTTTTCCTAAAACCAAAGGTCCGATTCCAACTGTAACAGTCCGATTTCAACCATTCGCATCCACACATGTCGGATTTGAATTGCTCAAAATACCAGATTGCTAATTTATATTTGGCAAAAACTCAGCATATGTAGTAAATAATAAATCACAGAATCACAGGCACAGAATAATATACAATATGCAATGGAAACAAAATGAATAGTAATTCATGAAGCTACTATATATATCAGAGTTAAATAAGGTACAATAGAAGTTTCAAATATAATAGTCAAATAAAAGATTAGAATACATCACTGGAATCAACTGAATAACTACAAGCTGAAAGGATGTAGATGGATCTCCAAACGGATCTCCAACTCCAAAAGTGAGTCTCAAAAGCTGTATCACTCGGTCTGACCCGAGCATAAGGCAAACACAAAACATTCGAGTCTGAATTAACATTCTTATATCAATAAGTCCAACTCAAGTGAAATAACAACTAAAATACAAGTAACTCAAAGAATTTTTGGGATAACCATCCTCTAAGGATCCGTTAAACTATCTACCATGTAGTAATATACGCTATTATAATAATGTCTAAAGTAAAGTATACCTTTTAAAAATAGCATTAATGTTTTACATTTTCCACCTTAACACATTTTATAATGCCAATATTCTATACATTACCGTAATACCTCCAGATTGGGAGGCTACCAGAGGATACTCCATAGGTATGGCACAAATCAAACTCGTATAAGGCGCGTTAGGGTAGGTGACACGGCACAACCAAGCAGTGTCATGGTAGATATACCAATTACACTTCCGGGTAGGTGTAAACGCATAGCAGTCACTACAGCCCACTTCAAGCCACACTCCTAAATCAAAAATCAAAAATGGCCACCAAAATCAATCACAAAGTCATAGTATAGTACCAAAGGAGTGTGTCCGATCGAAGGAGCTACATCACTTGGCCCATTAATTGCTCCTATTTTAGCCACCTTGTGCCAACTCACGGGAGTTGGTTTCACGTATATACCTCATATAGGATCGTCGCCACCATCCTACTTCATTCTGGAATCTCCACCGCATACACAGTTGTTAAAGTGGTTTTCGGTATTGGCAGAGAGTATGACGATATCTGATCCCGGTCTTTTTAACAAAAAATCGTTATTATAACACCGCGGTTATTTAAAAATAATTTATACTTCAAACCAAAATATCTTTGCCATTTCAAAACCATATCAATACGATGTCATTTCCATTTCAAAACCAAATACAGTATCGTTTCTTTTTCAAATATATCCATTTCCAAAGTCATAGCACTTTTAAAGTTATAACACTTTCGAAACCTAACACTTGAAATTATAACACTTTCAAAACATGATATTTTGAAATTCATAACTTTGAAAACATAACTTCCACCACCTAAACAGTTTAGATATTAAAATATTATATATATAATAAAATAGTTTATAAAGTAAAATAGTTTATATAAAAGTGTTATAAGATAAAATAGTTTATATTAAAATAGTTTATATTAAAATAGTTTATATTAAAAAATAGTTTATATTAAAAATAGTTATATTAAAATGATTTATATTAAATAATTTATAAAGTAAAATGTATAAATAGTTTAAATAAAATTTGAAAATACTTTATATAATAAAATAGCTTCCTCAAATTCTACAAATCGATTCAAATCAACTTGAATTCAAAAATTCAAATTTAATTTCAATCTTTATTTATACATTTCAACTCAGTTCAGTTCTTAATAAACCATTTCAAATTATATCGATTTCAAATATAGATTTGAACCTCAAATAAACCATTTTAATTTCATTATATTTCAAAGCTTTAAATATTCCATAATTGCAAAACTAAATTTGATAATTTCAAATATATCTTAATTAAATTTACTATTATTTAGTTTTGAAAATTTATTAAATAAATTCAATATCTTTTAAATGAAACTCAAACTTAAAATATTCATTAATCACCTTAAACCAAAATCAAGCTGTAAAATCATATCCTTTAAATATCAAATGTAGTAAGTTTCAAACGATTTAATTAAATAATTTTTTTAGTTAAATACAATTTCAAATAAATTTAAATCTATCTTCCCGTCCTTAATTTATTGAAATCATTATAAACTCTAAATTAATATAATTTAAATACTTAACCATTATATTTAATAAAATCAAACTTCAATATTAACTAATTTTGTATTAAACAAATTTATACATATCTTAAAATCAAGAATTTAACTATATATATAAAATAACATTTATATAATATCAAAAATCAATATTTATATAAAACCATATATTTCTTTCCAAAACCATAGAAATCATTTCAAAATATTTATATATAGACCAACGGTGTCTGTATATAATTTTCTATCCTATGGTTAAGTGATACATATATTTATCATTTCAATCCGCAATTTATATACACACACACACACACGGGGATATATCATTTCAACCTGCAATCCCAAATTCAATTCAAATGAAAATCATTTGGGTTTATCATTTCAACCCATAACGATTTCCTCCTATTCTAAAGATCGTTTGGGTATGTATCATTTCAACCCATAGTGAATTTTATACTAACATGGAACTTGCAGAGTGATAACAGATATGATAATAATGTAACATGCATATATCATCAATATAAATAGCAGATAATGGTGTTTGATGTCCTATGTGAACACATACGGATAATAGCCTATAAATAGCAATGTGAATAACTAACAACAACATATTTCAATTGTCGTTTCAATTGAAATCAAATTTAATAGATATAAGAACGTTAATCGTGAGTGATGGCTCACCTTCCGAGGCTAGAAGATTTTGACAACTCGACAAGGTACGTATTGGATCACAATCTAGACTGTGACGACCCAGAATTTTGGACATTTGAAATTGGAATATTTAATTGATTTTAAATATTTAAAAGTTAAATTCTAGCTTGAATTTCAAATGTCACTATTTATTGAGTGGTTTAATTATTAAATTAAATAATTAAAAATTGGGTAAATTGTTGAATCTGAAAATTTAAGCTTGTTAAAAATAATTTAAAGGCTTGTAAAATAAATATTGATAATACCGAAGATAATATAACTTTTAAAATTGAATTCGAAAGGGATTTGTTCAGGTTTGAATTTATATCATTAAATTGATATTTGAAAATAGCCTTACGAGGCACAGTCTTGGAATTTGACGAAATCAGTTCCATTGGATCCGTAATATTGAATTATTATCGGATTTTAATTTACATAGTGTTGGAGTGATCGTGTGGCCGTATGATATATAAACGCGTTAGAATTTATATCGAAAATTTAATATAATAACTGGGTCCATAAAGATATCTTCCCCATACGATCGAGTTAGGACTCAAAACCTTTTCCATTGCGTTCGGAATAGGATTTTAACATTATAAACGCCTAGCGGCACGCCTCGATTGGAGATCGAGATTTTTGAGTTGCGGAAATCGAGACGATTTGAATTTGAGTTAAATATATATATATTTATATTCTCGTACAATATACAAATTTAACACGATTATAACCCTGAGAACATGTGTTTCTTTTTGTCTTTTTAAGTTAACACGCATGTAACGACCCACTATTTTGGATCATTCAAATCGACAATAATCCACACATGTCAGACTTGAATAATTCAAAATAACAGATTGTGATAAAATTTGGAGCAAATAAAATCATTCACAGAATCACAGACACAGAAACGTCAGATTAACTCGCAGTGGAAGATAAAATAACATACTAGTTCATGAAGCTACTATTACAAAGTCTCAAAACAACATCATAATATCAGTCTCAAAATAAATACAATAGAATCCAAATACATAGAAGTCCACTAATACAAGAGCTGAAATAGAACAACTGAAACTGAAATAGATAAATAACTAGATAGGTAGAATCTGCAGCGATTCCTAGCTCCAGAAAGAGAAATCCAAAGCTGTGAATACTCAGGCTGACCCGAGCGTAAAGCAAAACACAAAACACTCGAGTCAGGACATACATACTTATACAATGTAAACCAACTAAAATGAACTGTAATAAAGTACAAGTAACTTAAAGGATGCTTGGGACCGCCAATCCACTAAGGATCCATTAAACTATTTACTATGTAGTAATGTTGCGCTATTATAATAATGTCTACAGTAAAATAAACTTACTTTAAAATAGCGTTAAGGAGTGACCCAATATTCCC
This sequence comes from Allium cepa, assembly GCA_030765085.1. Classification (NCBI taxonomy): domain Eukaryota; kingdom Viridiplantae; phylum Streptophyta; class Magnoliopsida; order Asparagales; family Amaryllidaceae; genus Allium; species Allium cepa. The sequence continues at coordinate 245,577,487 of CM060944.1, forward strand.
CTTAACACGTAATATTCCCATTAGTCCATCCAGCATACCTCCAGACCGGGAGGTTACCCTAAATACTCCATGAGGTACGGGAGAAAAAAAATCATAGTAAAGCTCGCTACGGTAGGTGACACGATACAACTAGGCAATGCCAGGGTAGATATTCCAATTGCGCTTCCGGGCTGGTGGTAACGCATAGCAGCCACTACCGCCCACCTCGAGCCACACTCCCAAATCAAAGGGGTGCACCCAATCAATCACAAAAGTAATAGAATGGTATCGAAGAAGTGTGTCCGATAGGAGGAATGACCTCACTTGGCCCGTCGATTGCTCCTTCTTTAGCCACCTTAAGCCAACCCACGGGAGTTGGGTCCATGTAATATACCTCAAGAACGTCGCCACCATTCTACTTCATTTTAGAAATCTACTGCGTACACAGTTGTCAAAGTGGTTTTCAGTATCGACAGAGAGTATGTCCTTATCCAATCTCGGTCTCTTTAACAACCAATCGTTATTATAACATGTGGTTATAAATTTCAAAATAGTATTTATACTTCAAAAATCAAATATCATTTCAAATTCAAATATCATTTCAAATCCATTTCAAAATATCAAAATATCATATCTTTTCAAAACCTCATTCATTTTTATTTAATTCAAATACTATTCCAAATCACATTTCAAAAATGGTTTATTTTTCAAATTAAAATACTCCATTTAAACCATTTAAAAGTGAAGTCATTATATTTACAATTCAAATATTCAATTTTCAAAAATTTAGCCTTTTCTGAGTTCATTTATTCACTTAAATACATTAAAACAGTGAAATTTCAGCTTTCGCCGCACTTAGAAAATGCTACGGTAAGTTACATTTGAAAACAATTCAATTCAGTAAAGACAGCATTTAAAAACTGCTATAATAGTTCAGTTTTAGTTGAAAATAGTTCAATTCAGCAAAGACAGCATTTACAAAACTGCTGTAATAGTTCAGGGTTCAAATTAAAAGATTTAAATCAATTCAGCAAAGACAGCGTTTACAATACTGCTGTAATAGTTCAGTTTAGTTCAAAATCTCATTTCAGCCAAATACAACACTTATCAAGTGCTACTGTAGCCCTTTATTAGTTTAAGATTTTAGTTTAGTTTCTGCAACTACAGCACTTACAAAGTGCTGTAATATTACTTAGTTAAATTTAGCCTTTAAGTTCACTTATGCAACTACAGCACTTACAAAGTGCTGTAGATTCATTTATTCCAGATTTTAGTTCATTTTCAGAAACGAAAGCATTTTTGAAGTGCTACTAAAAGAATTTCCAGATTTACAATAGAATTTCAGCAACAACTAAAATTCAATTTAAAACATTTTAACTTATAAAATTTCATATTTTCCACTTTAAAAAGTCATTTATATACCCTTTAACTTATGATTTTTATAAAGTAAATTTCACAATTAAATATCAAATTTCTCAATATTTTACTTATAAAAATCAATGTATATTTTTTCCAAATTATTGCATTTACTTTACACTTTAATTTAATTTACCATTTCATAAATTAAATTAAATTTCCATTTTATTTTCTTAACTTAACTTTTATTTTTAAAACAAATTTCACATTTCCAAGTTAAGTTATATTTCAAATTACACTTTTAAACATTCATTTATTTAACCATTTTAGTTCATAGAAAAATCAATAACACCTTATAAAATTATTTTAAATTCTAATTTAAATCAAACTATCATATTTTTACATTTTTAAAATACTTTAAAAATTCTAGAAAAATATATAATAACCACGAGTCTGTATAATATTTTCTAACCTAAGTCAAGTGATACGGATAATATATCATTTCAATCCGTAATTTACAAAGAAAATCCAGGTTCTATCATTTCAAACCCGTAATCCCAAGTCAAATAAAATAAATAAAAATCGCACAGGCCTATCATTTCAGCCAATAACTATTTTTCCCAGTTCTAAAGTCCGTTCGGGTATGTATAATCTCTACCCGTAGTGGTTCTATTCTACAGGGAACTTACAGTGTGAGAAACTGATATAAATAACAGTATACCAACGTATGGCAGTAACAGATGATATGACAGGTTTATAAACAGGGTTAACATCATATGATTCACATCATATGCAAGTATAACATGATATAGCAATTCTACATATTCACTTGCTGTCAGTTCACAATTTATATAAGTATAAATGTCATGAGTGAATACTCACATTTTCAAGCTGGAGCAAGTAATTCAAACACACAGACCACAATCCAAAAAGCACGATAGCACGACTTTGATTCGAGTGGAGTGGAGAGCCAAGAAGTTAATCTTGTATTCAACAACAAAACAAAGCAAATATAAATATAAATACACTACCAAAATTATTGAGACAGATAGAAATAGAGTTTACACAAGACATCACCAAGCTTTACCAGCCATGATGGTGTTTTGGGTTGAAATGGATCTGGTTATGGGTCATAAAGGCACGGCCATAAGGAGAAGTGAAGGGGTAGGAGTTACTAGTGAAGGAAGGTCAAAGGGCAAGACAAAAAGAGGGGTTTTGGGGTAGCCTTTAGGCTCGGCCATGCATGAATTGGCTCAGCCTTGGTCATGCACAGGTATGGTGGTGGCTGGAGTGATGGCCAGAGGTGGTGATCTAACTGGTGGTGTGGCTAAGTGGGTGGCCGAAGCTATATATGAAGGGTATGGTGAAAACAAGCTCGGCTATGCATGGTTTCAAGGGTTTTTGCAACTTTTAGTGGTGTTAGCATCATGGGGTGGTCACGGCCAATATAGGTCAGTGGAGGGGATGTTCAGGCCATGTATGGTGAGGAGAAGAAGGTGATGTGGTGGTCAGTAAAGGTGGTGAAGAGTTTAGGCCGAACAAAGCATATGAAGATTCAAGCAGAACAAATGAAAATTCAATAGAAAAATGAAGAGAAAAGTAGAAAAAATTGAAGAAGCTATTACTACTTTTTTCTCAGATTTGAATGGCCGAAATAAATGATGGAATGAGATGTTTTCTCATGTGAATTACAAAATAGGACTCACGGCAATCAAAGAGAATGGACGGCTAAAGAGAATGAAGAGACAAGGCATTGAAAAGTCATAAGTTGAAAAGGTTTTTGTCTCTTAGAATTTCCTATTTCTTTTATTCGAATAACGCAAAAGATAAATCATGTAAATAAAATAAAAACGAAAACAAAATAAAGTAGAAATGAAATAAATAATTTTTAGGAAAAATAGAAAAATATAAGAAAATAGTTCATTAATTTAAAACTAGGATTTAAATTGTAAATAAAAATATAACTAGTGTTGGAAAAATATACACTACACTTTAAAAATGTTTTAAAATAAAATCTTGAAATAAAATAAATTTTAAAATATTTTCAAAATGAAATAAAATTTAATTTAAAAATATTTTCAAAAATCTAGGGTTGTTACACTCTCTCCCACTCAAATCTTTTCGTCCTCGAAAAGAACGAACAAGGAAAATAAGGAGAAACAAGATAGAAAACAAATAGTACCTGAAATAAACAATTCTGGATTCGAAGCACGAATGCTCTCCTCCGTCTCCCAGGTACAATCTCGATCATCAGTACTCCACTGTACTTTGACCAGACTAACAGATTTTCTTCTTAGCTGCTTTGTACCTCTGTCGACAATATGAAGTGGCTTCCTCTCGACAGTCAGATTAGGCTCAATATCCAAACTATCAAGAGAAGAAGGCTGAAAAATAAGAGATGGATCATGAACATATTGGCGAAGATAAGAGACATGGAATACATCATGCACTCTAGAAAGCTTCTCGGGCAAATACATATGATAAGCCAAAGAACCAACTCTTTGCACAATGCGGAAATGACCAATGAACCTAGGAGAAAGCTTCCCATTACGACCAAAGCGAATGACATTCCTTAAGGGAGAGACCTTAAGGAAAACCTGATCACCAACAACAAACTCCAAACTCCACATACGCCTATCAGCGTATTTCTTTTGCCTATCCTGAGCAACTCTCAACTTCCTCTTAATCTCCTCAACTCTCTCAGAAGCCTCCAAAATCACATCAGGACCAAGACCAAACGATTACCAGATTCAATCTAGCAAGATGGAGATATACAAGGTCGTCCGTAAAGAGCAGTAAACGGAGACATTTTAATACTGGTCTGAATTCAAAGATGGAATGAGATAGATAAAGGATTAAGATAAGCTTAAAAATAGAAGATTAGATTTTACCTGATAACTATTACTGTAGGTGAATTCAACAAGATGGAGATGATCTTCCCAAGATCATGCACAATCAAGCACACAAGCACGAAGAAGATCCTCGAGAATCTGATTCACTCTTTCCGTTTGACCGTCGGTCTGTGGATGGTAAGCAGTGCTCAGATTCAGATGAGTACCCAAAGATTCCTGAAAAGTTTTCCAAAACTGACTGGTAAAGATAGGATCACAATCATAAACAATACTGAGAGGAACACCATAAAGACGAACAATCTCTCTCATGTAGATCTCAAACAGGCTAGAAGCAGAACGGGTAGACTTGACCGGAATGAAATGAGCGGACTTGGTCAGTCTATCCACAATAACCCAGATACTCTCATTACCCCTCCTAGTCCTCGGTAATCCATCAATGAAATCCATGGAAACCTGTTCCCACTTCCAATTGGGAATCTCAAGGGGTTGCAACAAACCATGAGTCTTTTGATGGTCGGCCTTGACTTGCTAACAATTCGCACACCAACTAACAAAGATAAGGTTATCCCGCTTCATCCGTCTCCACTAATAAAGCCTCTTCATATCCTGATACATATTTGACACACCAGGATGAATAGAAAGTCAGGATCGATGATTCTCCCGAAGTAACTCTTGCCTCAAACCATTAACATTCGGGACACAAATCCAACCATTAATCCTCAAAATCCCACTATCACCGATCTGAGCTCCACTACTACCACTCCTACTACTTCCAACTCTGCTACGAACACTCTCCTTCATCAATCTAAGCATCTCATCCTCATCTTGCTTATCCATGATACGATCCAAAAAAGGAGAAGAAGAAACAAAAAGCTGACACAACAAAGCCTTTTTCCAACTCAAAACACCGGCCACAACATTAGCTTTACCGGGATTATAGCTAATATCGAGGTCGTAAGAAGGCAGAAACTCAAGCCAACAAACTTGCCTCTGATTCAAATCCTTCTGGGAGAAGATATATCTCAAAGACTGATGATCGGTGAAAAGCTCAAACTTGGTTCCCAAAAGATGATGCCTCCAAAGCTTCAAAGCAAAGACAACAACAAGCAACTCTAAATCATGAGCAGCATAATTTGCTTCATGGGTTTTCAACCGACGACTGGCATAGGCAATGACCCTACCATCCTGCATGAGAACAACACCCAATCCCTCACGACTAGCATCAGTGTATACCGTCAATACGTCACTTATATTCGGAACGGTAAGAACTGGTGCGGAAATAAGCTTGCTCTTTAACTCATTGAATGCAACTTCACACTTCTTATCCCAGACAGACTTAGCATTCTTACGAGTTAAAGCAGTAAGAGGTGCAGAAATCTGAGCAAAATTCTCAATGAATCTTCGGTAATAAACGACAAGGCCAAGAAAACTATGAATACCAGATGGAGTCTTAGGAGTTTTCCAATCCTGTAACAGAATAGGAAGAAAATAAGGATAACTGAAAAGATAGGATAATTAAATGATAAAATAAAAGAGAGAAAAGAAAAGCTTACATTGATCGCAGCGATCTTGACTGGATTAACAGAAACTCCATTCCTAGAAACAATATGCCCGAGAAATCGGACTTCATCCTTCCAGAAATGGCATTTAGAAAATTTAGCCTTCAACTGATGATTTCTGAGAGTCTCTAGAACAGATTTCAAATGCAACTCATGCTCTTCCTTGGTCTTAGAGAAGACAAGGATATCATCAATAAAGACTAAAAAAAAGTTATTAAGCACATCACGAAAGACACGATTCATCAAATCAACAAAGAAAGCAGGAGTATTAGTCAAACCAAAAGGCATGACTAACCATTCATAAAACCCATTCTCAGTGCGGAAAGCAGTCTTGGGAATACTTTCCTCAGCAACCCTGAGCTGATGGAAACCTGTGGCAAGATCAAGCTGAGAGAAAACAGTGGCACCATAAAGCTGATCAAACATATCATTGATGTGAGGCATTGGATATCTGTTTTTCATAGTGAGCTTGTTCAGCTACCTATAATCAACACACATCCTCAAAGAACCATCGGACTTGGTGACGAAAACCATTGCTGCTCCCCATTTTAAAAAGCTAGGTCTAATCAGACCTTTAGAAGTTAAGTCCTTAATTTGTTTTCCCAAATCAACCTTCTCCCGAGGTTCCATTCTTCTAGGGTGAAGAACTATAGGTCGAGCACCAGGAATAAGATCAATACGAAAATCAATTTTCCGCTTAGGAGGTAAAGAAGTGACATAGAGTCTGACTATAGGAGTTGAATCAAGATCACCAGGAGAAGAATCTGGAGAAAAAAATAAAACTGCCAGCAAAATCCTGAGGCATGCAGCATTGAATAGTCAAAGGATCACCCTTATCTCCCACAAGAGTAACAATTCGGGATTTACAAGAGATACGGGCATCATGATTCTTTAACCAATCTCCACCAAGCAATAAATCAAAAGCATCGAAGCCCAGAACATAGAAATCACCAGAAAAATGATAACCAGATAGAAGAGTTTCACTCCTCTACAAATCCTACTAAGGTTCGTGGGACCCACAATAGGATTAGAAACCCATAAAGGAACAGAAGCATACTCAGGAGAAAGGAGACCCTCAGACTTATCACACAAATCAATAGAAATAAAACTATGGGAAGCTCCAATATCAAATAAAACATGAACAAGATGATGAAATAAAGAAAAGGTGCCCTGAAGAGTACCTTGGTCATCACCAGGAGCAGGAGCAGGTGCAGGAGCTGGAGAAGATGCAGCGGTGACAGAAAATATACCAGAAGGCTTACGCTTCTGCTGGGTAGGGCAATCCTTCTTAAAATGGGTAGGCTGAAGACAAATATGGCATAAATCACGCCTAGTCAACAGAGCTAGAGGAGGAATAGCAGCACCAACTAAAGTAGGGCAACTATTGGCATAGTGTCCCCTCTGATCACATCTGAAGCAGGTGATAGAAGAAAGATCAACATGCTGCCTCTGAGAAGGAGAAGATGATGAAGATCCCAAATCCGAATACTTGAGCCAATTCTTTTTCTACTACTGGTAATTAGGCTTTCTCTTATTAGAATTAGCAGAGGAAGACCGAGATGAAGGAGCACCAACAACAGCAGGACCCTTAGAAGTAGGGTTCTCATATCAGATAGCCATATCCGTAAGCTGGGTAAAAGTGCCATGAACATGAGAAATAAGACGATCATAATACTCGGGACGAGCACCAGCTATAAACTTCTCATTCTTCTTGAGAGGGGTGTCTATCAGGCTAGGACCAAACTTGGAAAGTTCATTTGAACTTCCTCTCATACTCAGAAAAGGACATGATACCCTGCTTGAGATCCATGAATTCACGATAAAGCTGAGATTTACTGGCTTCTGGCATCCATTTTGCCACAAAAGCCTCTCTGGAAAAGAGATACGGAACAAACTTAAGATAGATTCAAAAGAAAGGAAAAATGGGAACAAAATTTAAGATCACACAAAGGATACCTAAACTGCTCCCAAGTAATATCAGCCTCGGCGGTGTTAGCCATAACAGACCCCCACCGATCTAGGGCAACCTCCTGCAACCGCCATGCTGCAAACTGACGCTTCTTGGCATCAGTAATCTCAAGACCAGTAAATATCCTCTCTAAACTCCGCAACCATTGCTGAGCTTCAATAATTCTCTCTGAACCGGTAAATTTGGTTCCACGAAGTTGAGAGAATTCCTTACAGAGAACAGTAAACCTAACAGGTGCAACATGCTGAGGAGCTAGGGAAATTCCACGACCCCTACCTCTGGCATTTCCACGATTCATCCTGAAAAGATCAAGAATGAATTTTAGGATAAAGGTAAATAGAAGACAAAGATAAATTAAGATACGACAAGATAAATTCACTTGGACGAATATACTAAAGAAAGAAAATAGTAACAAGGTAGACACGAAAGGAAGGAAGTTTAGAAAAATTTCTTTTAAAACAAGAAATTTTTTACATCAAAATAATCTTTGAAAAATCCTTTGTAAAAAAATTTGAAAAATCAGTTTATACTTGAAAATATATTCTCTCACAAAGAATGATTCTGAGGTTGATTTTACTCATTCTAGGGTATTTCTACCCTATCTCTAATGAATTTTTGCTCCGCAGGCAATGGTTTGCCTAAAATCAAAGCTCTGATACCAACTGTAACGGCCCACTATTTTGGACCATTCAATCAACAATAATCCACACATGTCAGACTTGAATAATTCAAAATAACAGATTGTAATAAAATTTGGAGCAAATAAAATCATTCACAGAATCACAGACATAGAAATGTCAGAATAACTCACAGCGGAAGATAAAATAACATTGTCGTTCATGAAGCTACTATCACAAAGTCTCAAAACAACATCATAATATCAGTCTGAAAACAAATACAATAGAAATCCCAATACATAGAAGTCCATTAATACAAGAGCTGAAATAGAACAACTGAAACTGAAATAGATAAATAACTAGATAGGTAGAATCTCCAGTGATTCCTAGCTCCAGAAAGAGAAATCCAAAGCTGTGAATACTCACGCTGACCGAGCGTAAAGCAAAACACAAAACACTCGAGTCAAGATATACATATTTATACAATGTAAACCAACTCAAGTGAACTATAATAAAGTACAAGTAACTTAAAGGATGCTTGGGACTGCCCATCCTCTAAGGATTCGTTAAACTATTTATTATGTAGCAATATTGCGCTATTATAATAATATCTACAGCAAAATACACTTTCTTTAAAATAGCGTTAAGGAGTGACCCAATATTCCACTTAACACGTAATAGTCCCAATAGTCCATCCAATATCAACATACCTCCAAATCAAAAGGCTACCCTAAATACTCCATGGGCTACGGGAGAAAAAAAAATTCGTAGTAAAGCTCGCTATGGTAGGTGACACGACACAACTAGGCAATGCCAGGGTAGATATACCAATTACGCTTTCGGGCTGGTAGTAACGCATAACAGCCACTATCGCCCACCTCGAGCCACACTCCCAAATCAAAGGGGTGTACCAATCAATCACAAAAGTAATAAAATGGCATCGAAGAAGTGTGTCCGATAGGAGGAATGACCTCACTTGGCACGTCGATCGCTTTTGTTTTAGCCACCTTAAGCCAACCCACGGGAGTCGGGTCCACGTAATATACCTCAAGAATGTCGCCACCATCCTACTTCATTCTGGAACTCCAGCTCGTACACAGCTGTTAAAGTGGTTTTCGGTATCGATAGAGAGTATGTCCATATCCGATCCCGGTCTCCTTAACAACCAATCGTTATCATAGCCAGTGGTTATAAAGTTCAAAATAGTAGTTATACTTCAAAAATCAAATATCATTTCAATTTCAAATATCATTTCAAATTCATTTCAAAATATCAAAATATCATATCTTTTCAAAACCTCATTCATTTTTATTTAATTTAAATACCATTCCAAATCACATTTCAAAAAGGGTTTAGATTTCAAATTAAAATACTCATTTAAACCATTTAAAAGTGAAGTCATTATATTTACAATTCAAATATTCAATTCCAAAAAATTTAGCCTTTTTTGAGTTCATTTATTCACTTAAATACATTAAGACGGTGAAATTTCAGCTTTCACAGCACTTAGAAAATGCTACGGTAAGTTAGGTTTGAAAACAATTCTATTCAGCAAAGGCAACATTTAAAAACTACTGTCATAGTTCAGTTTTAGTTGAAAAATAGTTCAATTCAGCAAAGACAACATTACAAAACTGCTGTAATAGTTCAGGGTTCAAATTAAAACATTAATTCAATTCGGTTTACAAAACTGCTGTTATAGTTCAGGGTTCAAATTAAAACATTAATTCAATTCGGCAAAGACAACGTTTACAAAAATGCAATAACAGTTCAGTTTTGGTTCAAAATTTCCTTTTAGCCAACTGCAGCACTTATCAAGTGCTACTGTAGTCTTTTATTAGTTTAAGATTTTAATTTAGTTTCTACAACTACATCACTTACAAAGCGCTGTAATATTACTTAGTTCAATTTAGCCTCTAAGTTCACTTCACAAAGTGCTGGATATTCATTTATTCCAGATTTTAGTTCATTTTCAAAAACGATAGCATTTCTGAAGTGCTACTAAAAGAATTTCCAGATTTACAACAGAATTTCAGCAACAACTAAAATTCAATTTAAACCATTTTAACTTATAAAATTTCATATTTTCCATTTTAAAAATGGTTATTTAAATACCTTTTAACTTATGATTTTATAAAGTAAATTTCACAATTAAATATCAAATTTCTCAATATTTTACTTATAAAAATCAATGTATATTTTTTTTCCAAATTATTGAATTTACTTTACACTTTAATTTAATTTACCATTTCATAAATTAAATTAAATTTCCATTTTATTTTCTTAACTTAACTTTTATTTTTAAAACAAATTTCATATTTCCAAGTTAAGTTATATTTCAAATTACACTTTTAAACATTCATTTGTTTAACCATTTTAATTCATAAAAAAATCAACAACACTTTATAAAATCATTTTAAATTCAAATTTAAATCAAATTATCATATTTTTACATTTTTAAAATACTTTAAATTTTTTAAAAATATATAATAACCATGGGTCTGTATAATATTTTCTAACCTAAGTCAAGTGATACGGATAATATATCATTTCAATCCGTAATTTGCAAAGAAAATCCGGGTTCTATCATTTTAAATCTGCAATCCCAAGTCAAATAAAAATCATTCAGGCCTATCATTTCAGCCCATAACGAATTTTCCCTATTCTAAAGTCCGTTCGGGTATGTATCATTTCAACCCATAGTGATTCTGTTCTATAGGGAATTTGTAGTGTGGGAAACAGATATAAATAACAGTATAGCAATATATGGCAGTAACAGATGGTATGACAAGTTTATAAACAGGTTTAACATCATATGGTTCACATCATAGGCAGGTATAACATGATATATAAATTCTACATATTCACTTGCTGTCAATTCATAATTTATATAAGTATAAATGTCATGAGTGAATACTCACATTTTCAAGCTAGAGCAAGCAATTCAAACACACAAACCAAAATCCAAAAAGCACGATAACACGACTTTGATTCGAGTGGAGTGGAGAGCCAAGATGTTAATATTGTATTCAATAATAAAATAAAGCAAATATAAATATAAATACACTACCAAAATTATTGAAACAAATAGAAATAGAGTTTACACAAGACATCACCAAGCTTTACAATTAATTTTGCTTGACCAATAATCACTTCTGCCCGGCCATAAAGCTATATTGGTTCAGCCATGATGGTGTTTTGGGTTGAAATGGATCTGGTTATGGGTCATAAAGGCACGACCACAAGGAGAAGTGAAGGGGTAGGAGTTACTAGTAAAGGAAGGTCAAAGGGCAAGGCAAAAAGAGGGGTTTTGGTGCAACCTTTAGGCTCGGCCATGCATGAATTGGCTCATCCTTGGTCATGTACGGGTATGGTGGTGGCTGTAGTGATGGCCAGAGGTGGTGATCTAACTGGTGGTGGTGGCTAAGGGGGTGGCCGAAGCTATATATGAAGGGTATGGTGAAAACAAGCTCGGCTATGCATGGTTTCAAGGGGTTTTTGCAACTTTTAGTGGTGTTAGCATCATGGGGTGGTCACGGCCAATATAGGTTAGAGGAAGGGATGTTCAGTCCGTGTATGGTGCGGGAAAGAAGGTGATGTGGTGGTCGGTGAAGGTGGTGAAGAGTTTAGGCCGAACAAAACATACGAGATTCAAGAAAAACAAATGAAAATTCAATAGAAAAATGAAGAGAAAAGTAGAAAAAATTGAAGAAGCCATTACCTAATTTTTATTCTCAGATTTGAATGGCAGAAAGAAATGATGGAATGAGATGTTTTCTCACATGAATTACAAAATAAAACTCACGGCAATCAAAGAGAATGGACGGCTAAAGAGAATGAAGATACAAGGCATTGAAAAGTCATAAGTTGAAATGGTTTTTGTCTCTTAGAATTTCCTGTTTCTTTTATTCAAATAAACCAAAAGAAAATTCATATTAATAAAATAAAAATGAAAAAATAATAATGTAGAAATGAAATAAATAAATAATTTTTAGGAAAAATAGAAAAATATAAGAAAATAGTTTATTAAATTAAAACTAGGATAAAAATAGTAAACAAAAATATAACTAGTGTTGGAAAAATTTCTACTATACTTTAAAAATGTTTAAAAATAAAATATTGAAATAAAATAAAATTTGAAATATTTTAAAAATGAAATAAAATTTAATTTAAAAATATTTTAAAAAATCTAGGGTTGTTACAACGCGTCTCTTTTAAAATAAGCTATAGAAGAAAAAAAATTATAATGCCAAAATGACAGTTTTTCTCCCCAGTTCTAATTCATTCGGAAAGCTAAAAAAATAAAATCATTGCCAAGCTCTTCATAAATTAACCCCAATTCAGGCCTCTTATCTTCCCTTTACTTCATTCGGAATCAAATCAAATCGAGCGCATCGATTTTGGGCGACATCCGGAGATTCGCGACAAGCAGTCGCTCGTTTTCGATCTTGTTGAAGCGGCCGCGCTTGCATGCGTGCGCCTAGGGGGCCGAGATGGCGAGCGATGGTGGACGTGAGTGCCTCGTCGCGAGGTGGAAATTCTGGTAGGGTCGACGGTCTGAGCAGGCTCGAACGTGTGGGGGTCGAGTTCGGCAGCGTGGCGTTCAGGGACTTCAACAGAGGGTTTCACGAGCTCGCAAAGGACATGGCTACGGCAAACAGTTGCAACGGGTGTCATGGGTTCGTGTATGCATTGTTGCATGGGATCTGGGGTTGTAGCAGTGGGGTTCGAATCCTTTTTCTTCTTCTGCTTCGGTCAATAGTTATTTAGGTTGTATATATAGGAAATTAAAGTATATGGTACATATAGGAAAAGATATTACAGTATAGTTATTAATTTACTCTATTTTATAGGTGAAGCAGCGAATATATATATATATATATAATAAGATTTTTTTAAAACTATTTGAGAATTATATAAAATTAGATTTTTAAAATCTATAGATTATTTTTATAAGTATATGTGAAGTTTCAAAAATAAAATAAATATACAAATACATTTTATTTTTTAGTCTATTTTAAATTAATATGTTGTGGAGATTAATTTATTTAATAAAATTATTTAATTATTTTGGTCGAAAAGATTTTTAAAAGGAAATTAGTTTAAAACTAAATTATTAGTTTAAAATCAAAGTGTTAGTTAAGTAAATAAGTAATTTATTGTTCGATTAATTCAGATATTAATAAGCCATATGCAAAATGTTTATACAAGGTTGGAAACCCATGAAGCTAAGTCAAGATTGGACTGGATTTCGAACAAAATCAAAGGTGAGTAAATCTCACTCATTTGGAATACCCTTTAAATTTAAATAGTTAAATTTAAATTTTTGATTGATGGATTGAATTGACTGGATGTGATAGTATATGTAGTAGTATATATAGTATATATATTGGAGTGATTGATTTCCCGTATTATATAGCGGATGAGACACTATGCGCACCACATAATAGCGGATGACCTCATATATCGGATATCCCACCTCGAAGTGGGATTGGTATTTTTATATTGTGCTAACATCTGCGGATGCAGGGAAAAAGGTTGGAGAGTCCAACTGGATTCCTCAAATTATTTAGATTGTTTTAATATTTTGTGATATGGTTTATTTAATAACTTGTGATAAATTATATTGGTAATTGAAAATATTTGATGCTATGGTTTGATTGAATATATTTGGGTATGCTGAGTTATCAAAATATATGGATGGGATTTTTGAAGGAAAATAAAAGGGAGAATTTTTAAGTAAAATAATTATAGAGAATTTAGATAAACTAAAGAATGAATTGGAAAGGATAGAAGTTGATTTTAAAATCCTAATAAATAAATGCCTAAGTATGGGAAAGGAGATTTTTAAATAAATGGAAATAAATGAAATTTTAAACATAAGTGATATTATTTAAAGAAACAAGAATTTATTTTTAAATTCAGGATTTAAATGGTCTGGAAAGAAATAAAAGAAAATGTTTGAAATAAAGTATAAAATTTATAATTTCAGTTTTAAATAAGATTTTTAAATCATAATTAAGAAGTAAACCTGGAAGTAATGGATTTTTGAAATAAACTTTGAATAAATCGAGAAATAAATTTTATAGGAAATTAAATTTAGAAAATCGATTTTTAAATCGATTAAGTGATTGAAACGGTATTTCAAAACAGAATGAGATTATGGAATTTATAAACGGGGTTTACAAATGAATTGAAATATTTACCAGAGGATAATTTGGAAGTATGAATTCAGGATGGGAATTTATAAAGGAGTAGGTACTTTTTTTGAACAAATAAATGGGGGTTTATTTTTAGAAAATAAAGGTGTGAAAGGAAAGTGTATTTCCCTGAAAGGCAAAGAACGTTTTCAAGCAGATTTTTAAGTGTAAGTAAAAAGTTTTAAAATTTGTTTTTAAAGAACGTTTTTGAGAATTATTATTTGAGTTGTTTAAAAACTTTTTAAAGGTAAATATTTATTAAATTAATTATAGTAGTAATTATTTTAAAAGGTCAATTGGTATTATGATTTAAAAAATATAATTATTAATATTTATATTTTATAAAGTAGTTTTATTTGAAAAACTTGTATAGACTTTCATAGCTTTTATTTTATTTAAATTTGTTTGGCTTGAGTTTTACATGAGAAGTTATTATAAACTTTTCTAACTACTATTTTAAATAAGTGTTTTAAATAGTTTTTATTTTAAGTATTTTAAATAACTTTATTTTAAAATGTTTTAAAGTATTATATATTTTTGGATAAAGTGATTTAAATTATTTTAAGATCTAAAATATTAAGGCTTAGCGATTTTCAGTGGAAATAAAACAATTAGGTGGAAATTTTCTTCCGAAAGAGAAAAGTGGTTTGGAAACTATTTTTCAAAGGGTTGAAAAGTGGAAATATATCTTGCGAAGATATTTTGAGATTAATAAATAATTTGAAAAATTATTTAATCTAATGATTATTTCTGAATGTTATTTGATAGTTAAATAACCGACAATCAATATTGGCTAATGCGCTGATTGTTTCGAAGAGATCGGGATCAGGATTAATTTTTCGAAAATCACTTCAATCCGGTTTGAACGTTTTCATGAAGAAGACAAGAGATGCGAGTCGAATATGGAGTAGTGAAGTGAAAGGACTAATCGCTACTAATCCTGAGGGTGATTCCAAAATGGATGTAGTAAGAATAGTGCCTTCGGTTTCGTTTTGATTTCAGAAGATAAATTGAATTACTCAACATAAGGTATGTAATTAAATTTCTGTATGAAATTTGATGATTTTTTAGTCTGGCCACTTGGTCTTTGATTTTCTTTTGAAATCTGGGGGCCCGTAGAGGCATTTTGTAGTTGTACCGAGCTAGCCGCGCAAAGATGACGCTGATGAAATTTTTTGAAAAATTAGGGAGTAGAAATTTTTTCGAGAAATTTTGATAATTTAAAGTTTGATTTTAAATTTAAATTGAAATTTAAATTGTTGAGTAAATAAGGCTGTTTGGAAACTGTGGATAGATTTGGAAAGTTAGTAAGGGTGATAATGTTTTTATCAAGAAAATGATTTGGGTATTGTTAGAAACCATTTGGTTTTGGGTAGTTGATAAAAACTATTTGGATTGGAAAAATAGTTTATGGTTTAAGGGTCATTCCTCTTGACTAGTAATTTTGGGGACGAAATTCTTTAAAGGGAGAGGAATGTGATGACCCGAAATTTTGGACATTTGAAATTGGAATATTTAATTCATTTTAAATATTTAAAAGTTAAATTCTAACTTGAATTTCAAATGTCACTATTTATTGAGTGGTTTAATTATTAAATTAAATAATTAAAAATTGGGTAAATTGTTGAATCTGAAAATTTAAGCCTGTTAAAAATAATTTAAAGGCTTGTAAAATCTATATTGATAATACTGAAGATAATAGAACTTTTAAAATTGAATTCGAAAGTGATTTGTCCAGTTTTGAATTTGTATCGTTTAAATTGATATTTAAAAATAGCCTTCCGAGGCACAGTCTCGGAAATTGACGAAACCAGTTCCATTAGATCCGTAATATTGAATTATTATCAGATTTCAATTTTCATAGTATTTAGAATAATCGTGTGGACGTATGGTATATATAAATGCACTAGAATTTATATAAAAATTTTAATATAATTACTAGGTACAAAAATCTATATTCTCTATATGATCAAATTAGGACTCAAAACCTTTTCTATTGCGTTCGAAATTAGGGTTTAACATTATAAACGCCTAGCGGAACGCCTCGATTGGAGATCGAGATTTTTGTGTTGTGGAAATCGAGACGATTTGAATTTGAATTAAATATATATATTCTCATATAATATACAAATTTAACACGTTTATAACCCTGAGAACACATGTTTCTTTTTGTCTGTTTAATTTAACATGCGTCTCTTTTAGAATAAGCGATCGAAGAAAAAAGTTATAGTGGCAAAACGACAGTTTTTCTCCCTAGTTCTAATTCATTCAAAAAGCAAAAAAATAAAATCAATGCCAAGCTCTTCATAAATTAACCCCAATTCAGGCTTTTATCTTCACTTTACTTCAGTCGTAATCGAATCAAGTCGTGCGCATCGATTTTGGGCGGCGTCTGCAGATTCGTGACAAGCAGTCGCTCGTTTTCGATCTCATTGAAGGGCCACGCTTGCATGTGCATGCATAAGGGGCCGAGATGGTGAGCGATGGTGGCTGTGAGTGCCTCGTCGTGAGGTGGAAATTCTAGTAGGGTCGGCGATTTGAGTAGGCTCGAACGCGTGGGAGTCGAGTTCGGCAGCGTGGCATTTGCAAATTCAACAGAGGGTTTCATGAGCTCGCAAAGGACATGGCTACAGCAAACAGTTGCGATGGGGGTCGTAGCTTTATGTATGCATTGTCGCATGGGATCTGGGGTTGCAGCAATGAGGTTCGATTCCTTTTTCTTCTTCTTCTTCGGTCAATAGTGAATTAAGTTGTAGATATAGGAAATTGAAGTATATGGTATATACAAGAAAAGACATTACAGTATGGTATTAATTAACTCTGTTTTATAGGTGAAGCAGTGGATATGTGTATATATAAAAAAAATAAAAAAAAATATATATATAATAGGAATTTTTAAAAAAGGGTTTGAGAGTTTATATAAAATTAGATTTTTAAAATCTATAGATTATTTTTATAGGTGTATGTGAAGTTTCAAAAATAAAATAAATATACAAATACAATTTTATTTGCTAGTCTATTTTAAATTAATATATTGTGAAGATTAATTTGTTTAATAAACTTATTTAATTATTTTAGTCGAACAGAATTTTAAAAGGAAATTAATTTAAAACTAAATTATTAGTTTAAAACCAAAGTGTTAGTTAAGTAAATAAGTAATTTTTTGTTCGATCAATTCAGATATTAATAAGCCATCTGCATAATGTTTATACAAGGTCGAAAAACCATGAAGCCAAGTCAAGATGGGATCGGATTTCGAAAAAAATCAAAGGTGAGTTAATCTCACTCATTTGGAATACTCTTTAAATTTAAATAGTTAGATTTAAATTTTTGGTTGATGGATTGAATTGACTGTATGTGATAGTATATATAGTAGTATATATAGTATGTATATTGGAGTAGCTGATTTCCCGCATTATATAGCGGATGAGACCTTATGCTCCCCGTATAATAGCAAATGATACCATACACCGCGATATCCCACCTCGAAGCGGGATTGGTATTTTTATATTGTGCTAACTTCTGTGGATGCAGGGAAAGAGATTGGAGGGATCCAACTGGATTCGTCAAAATTATTTAGATTTTTTTTAATATTATGTGATATGGTTTATTTAATAATTTGTGATAAATTATATTGGTAATTGAAAATATTTGATGCTATTGTTTCATTGAATATATTTGGGTATACTGAGTTATTAAAATATATAGATGGGATTTTTGAACAAAAATAAAAGAGAGAATTTTTAAGTAAAATAATTATAGAGAATTTGGATAAACTAAAGAATGAATTGGAAAGGATAGAAGTTGATTTTAAAATCTTAATAAATAAATGCCCAACTATGGGAAAGGAGATTTTTAAATAAATGGAAATAAATGAATTCTTAAACATAAGTAATATTATTTAAAGTATTAAGAATTTATTTTTAAATTCAGGATTTAAATGATTTGGAAAGAAATAAAAGGAAATTTTTGAAATAAAGTATGAAATTTATAATTTCAGTTTTAAATCATAATTAAGAAGTAAATCTGGAATTAATGGATTTTTGAAATAAACTTTGAATAAATCGAGAAATAAATTTTATGGAAAATTAAATTTAGAAAATCGATTAAGTGATTAAAACAGTATTTCAAAAGAGAATAAGATTATGGAATTTATAAACGGGGTTTATAAATAAAGTGAAATATTTATCAGTGGATAATTTGGAAGTATGAATTTAGGATTGGAATTTATAAAGGAATGAGTAGTTTGTTTAAAAAATTAAATTGGGGTTTATTTTAAAAAAAAGGTGTGAAAGGAAAGTGTATTTCCCTGAAAGCCAAGAACGTTTTCAAGCAGATTTTTAAGTGTAAGTTAAAAGTTCTAAAAGTTGTTTTTGAAGAATGTTTTTGAGAATTATTATTAGAGTTGTTTATTTTTTTTTAAAGGTAAATATTTATTAAATTAATTATAGTAGGAATTATTTTAAAAGGTTAACTGGTATTGTGATTTAAAAAATATAATTATTAATATTAATATTTTATAAAGTAGTTTTATTTTAAAGATAAATGGCTTAAGTTTTATTTGAAAAACTTGTATAGAATTTCATAACTTTTATTTTATTTAAATTTGTTTGGCTTAAGTTTTACATGAGAAATTATTATAATATTTTATAACTACTATTTTAAATAAGTGTTTTAAATAGTTTTTATTTTAAGTATTTTAAACAATTTTATTTTAAAATGTTTTAAAGTATATATATTTTTGGATAATGTGATTTAAATTATTTTAAGATCTAAAATATTAAGGCTTGGCGATTTTCAATGGAAATAAAACAACTGGGTGGGAATTTTCTTCCGAAAGAGAAAAGTAATTTGGAAACTATTTTTCGAAGGGTTGAAAAATGGAAATATATCCTGCGAAGATATTTTGAGATTAATAAATAATTTGGAAAATTATTTAATCTGATGATTATTTGTGAATGTTATTTGATAGTTAAATAACCGACTATCAATAATGGCCAATATGCTGATCGTTTCGATGAGACCGGGATCGGGATTGATTTTTCGAAAATCACTTCGATCCGGTTTGAACGTTTTCTTAAAGAAGGCAAGAGTTGGGAGTTGAAGATGGAGCAGTGAAGTGCAAGGGCTAATCGCTACTAATCCTGAGGGTGATTCCAAAATGGATGTAGTAGGAATAATACCTTCGGTTTCGTTCGGACCCGTCGTCAGGAGGACGATGAGCATTCTAAGTGAATGTGTGCTAGAAAGGTAACGCTTAACCTCGAGCCTCGTCAACCGAGAATGGCTAAAAGAGGGGATGTACACACAAGGATAAGTGGCTAGCAACCAATTAGGATAAGGTCACCCCTGTCTAGAGGTCCTTTTTTTCGGCTGTGTGTGCGGTTGCTGATCCCAACCGCGGGGTGAACTTATTCGGACTATCCAGTAAGGGGTTGCTCTGGTCTTGAGATGCAGCGGATCAGGGTGGATCCTCGGTACGGTGATCTAGACCATGTACTGTGTAATAACCCGCATATTTTACAATTGTATATTTAAATATAGCATCGTTAGTCGGATTAAAGTCCAAAATTCTACTTTTTGCCAATAACCGAATTAGAACTCTAGAACACTTCTATTGAGTTCAAAATGTCATTTACGACCTTTTTAAGTATAAACATCGATATGTTTGGAGTTAGCTAGAATTTTGATGTTTTCACTTAGGGCTTTGGGTTTGGGTTTCAGCCCACTAACCCAACTCATCTTATATCCTAACTCCACCCCCTCTCCTCTTTATTCATTCTATTAATTTCCTAACACTTCAAGCTTTAGCAAAAATGGGGGAAGAGATTGGAAACTAAAATCCTAAGCCCTTGTTTCCTTTGAAATTCAAGTTTTAGCTCCAAAATCAAAGAGAAGCTTAGGTAAGCATCATCTTCTTCTTCTCCATCTCAATCTCTCTCTAATTTCAGAAATTTTCTATAACCTAACTTAGGAAATATTTGTTTATGATCTTAGATTGGAGCTTTTAGAGTTAAAGTTGAAGAGTAGTTGATCTTCCCTTTGGTTTTCAAGCTTCTCCTTCCTTGTTTTTGAGAAAAAGGTGAATTTTGGACTCACATTTATGTCTATAACTTTCTTTGTTGCTAAGTATGAATTCCTAACATCTATTCTTGTTCATTTGCTTTGGATTGAACTGGTTTTATGAATATTCCAATTTTTGGTGTTTTGAAGTCATAATCTTTAAAATCCTAGCTTTGATGTTTGAACATGTTTTTGGTGTTGCATCGAAGCGCCTAAAGGGCTGGGTTGTCGTGGGGCATAAATCTCTAATCGTCATTGCTCGTTCGATTGCCTCCATTTGGTTTTCGCCCTTCACCGGGACTAGGCTGAAAATACTGAAAATCCCAGTTCAGTCGACTGAACTGGGAAGTCAGTCGACTGAACAGAGCCCAGGAGTTATCCTGAGCCAGTGTTAGTCGACTGGACCCATGGTCTAGTCGAGACCTGGAAACCGAAAGTTTCCAGGCATAGTTCAGTCGACTGATCACTATGGTCCCGTCGACTGAATTTGTTGTGTCAGCCAATGTTGCTTTTTGTGTGGGTTTCCAATTTTTAATCGATTCTAGAGGATCCGATTTGTTGTTATCCCCTTTGTTGACTTTGATAACTTCTTTTTTGGGATTTTGGGAATTTCCATTTTTATGGATTTTGTATCGATTTCTTTGGATTTAATTCACGTCTTCGAATGTGAATTTTTGGTGATTGATTATTTCTACAATCATTTCTCTGACTTATCACTTTGAAATACAAAAGTTTCTATACTAGTAGTAAATATCAAAACTCTTTGATCAAAACGATTTCAACACTATTTTAATACAAAGCACGTTTATTAAAACCGTTTTCCAACCTATTAGTATATACAAACCTTTACCTCGTTCGTACGAGAAAATCTAATTAAACGGCTTAGCAAAACAAGTGGTATGAAACGCTTGCGTTTACTTCGTCGGTTAATTTTTGGACTTGTTCGATTGAAACTCTTATGAAAATTTTCGAGTGGAGATCTACAATTTGTTTGTAAATATTTAAGTTAAGCTAGTGGTTATGAAACATGAAGCTAAACTCATTTATTTACTAGCTTAGTGTAATTAACACTTTTTGATGATCGATGATGATCATTTTATGGTTTAGACTAGCAATGTGCGATGTCTCATTGTCCACGTGGGGGACTATACCTCGTTTTATTGAGCTTCGTCTGATTTCCTTTATGGGCTAGCGACCCATGGTCTTTGGACTATTCGTGGAGCAATCAGCTCGATAAGTCGGAGCATGGGGCGTATCTTTCTTGGTGCGTCGATGTCTGATTATACATGGGGCGTATCTTTCTAGGTGTGTCGATGTCTGTTTATACATGGGGCGTATCTTTCTAGGTGCGTCAATGTCTATTTATGCATGGGGCATATCTTTCTAGGTGCGTCAATGTTTTTGATACACGTATTGGTGAGTTTTCATACTCCCGTTTGTGATAGGCCTCCCTCCTTTTTTAACTTCTGGATTTCTAGTTGATGATTTCTAGAATTTGTGTTTCACCAATTTTGAGATTGGCATTGATATATTTGTCAATATTTGTGGTATGGTGAATAAAATAGAGAACATGACATTCTTTTTAGTGCTTGAGATTTCTTGAGATATTGTATGATTTTTGTTGTTGTTAAATATATACTTGTCACAGTATGGCATTGTTGTTATCATACGTTTTAGTCATATCTCTTATCCTATCTCATTTTATCTGATATTTATAGCTTGACTGATTCGTTTATTTTTTTCTTATTAAATAATACTCGAGTCAGATCGAGATGTTACAAGTGCTTCTGCTTGACTCCTTATCTGAGACTAGCTTTGGACTTTTTGGCTAACTACTCTAGTTTAGTAGTTTTTGTTATTATACATTCGAGATAGAGACTCTTTGATGTATACATATTCTTTTATCTAGCACTTGTATCCGTTCTTTTGTGCTGTAGTGGATCTTGCATGACCACTACTTTGATGTACACTTTTATGTGATATATTCATATCTATTTCCGCCTTAGTGATATGAATATCTGTGATTGATTTGTGTTATGCTTATTCCTATATTCGTTTCCAAAGAAAACATAGCCGCTGTGTAGTAGCTTTGAGTTTGTATTTGATATGTCAGATTTCCTCTTGAAATGAAATGCGTGACATACTATCTGACATATGGGTACTCGCACAAAGCAATTACACGGATGGTCGCTCCTCAACAGCCTTATCCTTCGTTCTAGTCGATGGCATTACCCCGTAGTGTCCTTGGCTAGCATGAGTATAGAGGTAGGGCGTCACATACTGTGACGGACGGTACCCCAGTAACCCTGCCATTGTATGGAATCCAATCTCCAATAAGCGCCTATATGGTTTTGATTGTGCCCAACTATGCTAAAACGTGAGATACAAGCATTTCACCTAGCTTCTATTTTACTTTCTATAGACACTATTATAATATCAGACGGATTTGATAAAAATGTTTTGGTTATCGTAAGGTGAAAACCCGACATATTTATTTGTGACGTGGTCTTACAAGATACCTTTGATTTCAAAGGATTTCGAAAACATTAATAATCCAAGTGAGTTTGTTTTGTCATGCTAGTTTTCCAGACCTACTCGGGTGTTATTTAACTACAATGCTTGGATCAGACCGAGTATTATAGATACAGATTCTGGATGGACTGGTATGGAGCTTAGGCGACGAGCTAGATGGCAAGACGTATCACATGTATTTGATGTATTATCCCTATGTATGGCTTTCTACAAATTCAGTTTCTATGTGGACAAGTTATTATAACTGTCCAGTGTTGTATTTTGTAAATGTTGTACTCTGATGATGTATGTATAAAACAAATATAGTTTCTTTTGTGTAAAAGATCAGTTATTATCTATTATATTTTATTCCGCTGTGTGGGTAAGATTCTGATATTGTTTCTATTTCTTCTTCTACCACCTTCTTCTTTAACTCTTGGTTCGTATTTTCATTCACTTTGAGTTGATATGATGGAGAATAGTGTCGACTCAAGGGGTATGGGTTTGCAGGCTGTTACATAAACCATCGAACAATCCAACCAACAACTCAAAGCAAAGTAAGTTGAAAGCGGAATCTAATGGACAAACTGAAAGATATGAATCGACGAGATAATTAGGATCGGTTTTACATATAATTTCCATGAAATCACTAATTAATTTAAAACAAATATTAAAATAATATATATAAAATTAAGAATAATTGGTTTTAAATTAAAACACATATATTAAATCAACCATATATAACCATATATACCTATAATATACTTTGAAAAAAATTCTTATACATATACTTACATAAAAATGCAAAATAATTACATATATAGTATATCTTTGAAATCGATATTTAAAATAAGATTAATATACTTACTTTGCCATAACATACACAATATTACTACATAAGACGTATATTACAGACATATATTAAACTATATATTATATTCATACAAATGCAACCTTCATAACTATATATGTAGTATAACTATATGTGAAATATATATACTAACAAAACAATGCTTATAAACAACATATATATATAACATATATTATATACAGTAACTATATATATATAATTTTGCTTTAAATCGGCGGCATACAACTATATATAAATTAACTAATATATAACTTGCGTACTATTAAAATAGCATATAAACGTGATATATAAGATATAAAACAAATCAAGTTATCAAATCTCTATACATATTATAATATCATATACATTATGAACATAAAAATATTGATAAAAGCTAATATATATATTATAAACTAACTTATAATATGCTTTGACCGAAATGTATAGCTTATACAGCTCATATAAATCCAACACCAACACAAATATATATATATATAGTATATTATCTTGCAACATTCATATAATATATATAAAAATCTTAAATTTTTTATATACTTTACATTATAGAACTTATATATAAAATCAAAATATCAACTAGTTATCAAACCCAGATATTCTAAAAGTATATATATACTGTAATAACACACAAACATATGGAATATCATAATGAAGTAAAAATACAATATTTAACAACAATTATTACCTATCATAAAATTTGTATAACTTACATATACTCAACAGAACATGGGTTTAAGGGCGACGATCGGCTACAGGCTGTGGGAAAGAATGTTAGGCGAGAGGAAAAAGGAGACACGTGAGCTCGGCCTGCTGTCATTCAGTGAGGTGGAGATCTTGGAGTTGGGTCGAGTGGAGTTTCGGCTGCTTTGGTTTTCGACCATGGCTACATGGAGGTGATTAGGCTCGGGCTGTGGCAGTCGAAGGAATTCGCCGTGATGGGATGTTGGGCCGAGCAGTGGTGGTTCTTCGGTTAAGGGTTTGTTGGAAATGACATGCTAGGGGAAGGTGGCAGAAGCGGCATGGGGTTGGTTTGTTGCTAAGTGGTTATTGGGTTTGCATGGGTGGAGAAAGGTGGAACGATCTGGGTTTATGTGCTGATCGGTTTTGGAATAAGGTCGGCATGGTATTTGATGGCGAGAGGCAGTGATTGACTTGGTGGGAGTGCAACTGGATGTGGCGGGTCTGCTCGGAGCCTGGCGGAGGATGGCAAATGTGGGAAGGAGGTAGAACGAGCAGCTCTCATTTTTTTTTTCAACAAATATATATAACAATAACTTGTATAAGCTGGTATAGTATATATATTCTCAAAGGAGCATGGAATAGATTGAAGATGGAGAACGAATATAATATAAATTAAAATGAATGTACCAACGTACAGGTGGAATTGCAAAAGTCATGCCAATTGGATACTAAAAATATCAATAGCTGATGGCGATTAAATTTCTTACAGCTGAATGACGACAGGACGAAGAAAATCAAAAGTCAAATTGTTGAGTTCCAAAATATTAATAGCTAGCGTTGTTTGATTTTCTAGGGAAACAAATGAATGGGCAGAGGAAACGAACAACTCAAATGGGTACTTATACAGACAACCTTTTCGCGGGTTAAACCGCATAATGGACAACGAACACAGAGGTGTGTATACCACAGAGATCAGCACGAAGAGACGATCAAAACGGTATATAAGTATCAGTGGTATGATTATGCGGACAAAAGTCGATAATCGATACCGGAAATGCTGCTAATTTGCCGAAAATAAGAAAACAGAGCAATAGCAGTCCAAATTTGAAGAAATGAAATATGACGTCTCACTCAGAAGATGATTTACAAATTTATTGTACAAAAATATTTAGGTTTGAAAAACATTTTATTATCATCAAATTTGACTGATGTAAATTTAAATAAAATTACACAAGAAAATAAACTTACATATTATCTGATGAAAATTTACTATTTACTATATTTAATTAGACGTGTTTCAAATATTAAATTTTTATTTCAAATCCAATCATTTAAAATTTCACAAAAATTCAGTAAATTAAATTAATAAAACCACTAAAATTTTCGAGTCGTTACAGAATATATCAGACATAATACATTTTGATTGAAATTAATGGTCAAGATAAATGATTTATTGGTGAATATTGACTTATAAACTTGAAAAGACTAGAGCTTTGATATTATAATATAAGTTAAACAGTTGTACAATTATTTTGCATTTGAAATACCATAACTCAAAATATGATCGTGTACAAGAGTTGCTCAAAAGGGTGTTATTAAATCCAAAATTGTCAAGGCGAAAAGCCCCAAAAAGCCTGAGGCTGACGTCTAATGCTTTTTTTGCGCCTAGCATGACTTTTTCTATTTTCACCGCACACAAAACCATACTTCAAATCTGCGTTCATTTCACTTTTCTTTATATTATTTAAAATTTAAAATTTAAACTTAAAATTCAAAATTAAAATAGATCAAAATTTCATTCAGTCAAATTAAACTAGTTAATTGAACCTTCATCCATATAGAGGAGGGTTCAATAACACACCTCTTTTGGAGCAACTCATTAACATCTTTATCATAATTTCACCAATGCTACTTCATATGTTTTAAATCTTTGTACATATGCTCGTACCATATTTGCGATCATCTCCACAAAAGTTGAGCCCATTTGAATATAACTAACATGGTAGAATTTATGTTTCGAATTAAAAATTAAAATAAATGTTCTAACAATGAATATTGACTTATAATTTTAAACAGCTTAGAATTTCTAAATGATCTCATTTTTTGTATAAATAATAATTATAGCATAGATTAAACATCTACATATATTTATAGCATTTGAATGGTGTAGTTGAAAATAAGAGTTGTCAACGAAGTTTCCAAAATTAGGTTGCCACTGAACCGTTTATCTATGTATAATAGAAAAGTTACTCTACACCTCTTTTCGCTATACTCTATTTGGATGCATTCCAATTTGGGAGCTACACTTTTTCAAGTCATGCAAAAATTTATAAATACGTTCTTATATGATTCACGATCGTCTTCACAAAATTTTGTTCAATTTTGATAATCCCATCATAGTCAAAATAATATTTCAAATTGATGATTAATATAAACTTGTTAGTGGCCGACACCGACTCAACATTTTGAACGTGTTAGAAGTTTAGAGAACCTCATTATTGTGGATATGATGTTCATAGGATAGATTGATCATTCTTAATGTTTTATTTGATTATGAATTGTATAACTTCAAAAATCGTAGTAGTGTTTAATGGGGTATAGGGATCCTTATCCTTCTCCACCACCCCCACTCATACCTATACACACATATGTAGTTTTTATTATCAACTACTGATTACTTTCTAATGACGCTAATAACGTCATAAAGGATTGATAGATCAATTAATAGAGTTGGAAACCCAATTCGAACCCATAGAAAATGTAGTAGGATTTTCGGGCTTCAGTGTAATCCTTTTCAGCCAGATATTCTTTTAAGTTGCGGAAATGATCATTTTGTAGGTAACTTTTTAAATATTATATTTAAATAATTATGTTGATGTGTTTACCTCATAACTAGTTAGTTAATACAAATCATAAAAATTATAAATTGCAGGCTCGAATTTGGGACATTCGTCGGTTGGAGCATAAATCTTCACTTGCTAGTCTTGCTCATGGGCGGGTCGTGAACTCAGCCTACTTCTACCACATACAGGATATAAGATCTTAACAACATCTTGGGATAAGACATTTCGAGCATGGTATTCCATTTTTGGAAATTTAAAAAATCCTAGCAGAGTGATAGTTCATAGCCATGATTCCAACAGTCATTTGACTCCTTTTAAAGCAGAATGGGACCCAAAGGTTTGCCCTTTTGTAGTTCACTAATACTGAGGATGCAATTTTTTTTAAATCGCTTGATGCATGGAAATGATATAGTAGCATAATAACATTTTAGGAGTACATACTTAGAGCATCTTCAATAGGGTATTTTTTGAGTATTTGACGTAGCGGATTTAATTTCGACGTGCTAATAATGTTTTGATATCAATTTGGTGCAACTTTTTTCCTCATGAAATGATTTCGTGTCAAATAAACCTGAAAGAACGATAAATGCCCAAATCCGTTGATCTCTCGAGATACCGGATTCTAGCTATCTTCAACACGTTGATCGCGCACGATTCCGCGTTAGAAGATCTACGATTCTTCGACGTTGATCTCGCGTACGAGATTTTGTGAATCGGCTTCAAATTCGTTGATTCGAGTGCACTCGAATATCCGAATATGAAAGAAGAAGGAGATCACACTCAACTTCAACAAAAGTGGAAAAAGCACACAAACAATTTTATTCAAAATCAACCCCCTTTTACAGTGACAACACAACCCTATTTATAGAAATTACAACACACACACGACTCAACATCTACGACTCACAACTTAACATACATAGGCGACTTACATCAACACATGCGACTCAGTACAACGCAATAACGACATAATGAGATAACGACATAAAAACATACGCGACTTAACAGCTACACGACCTAACAGTACAACATACACGACATAACAACAAACGACACATATGCGACATAAGCACAGAATGACTTAAGCGACCTAAGCTTCAGGCGACTTAAGAGAATAACATAGCTTCATGCGACATACGACTTAAGAAATGTAGCATAACTTAACAGCTTACGGAACCAGCCTTCATGCAACATAAGAACCCGTGTGACATAAGCGACATAGCGACATAAGAACATCGCGACCTAACTGAGTGACTTAAGAAACGCGACCTTGTTTTCTTGAGCCGTTAGCTTCATAGGTCGGTAGGTCGTTCAGTGACTAAAGAACACGTCCTTGTTTTCCTGAGTCGTTAGCTTCACTGGTCGGTAGGTCGTTGAGCGAATTATGGTTGATCGACATATGTTGGCGTGACTTAAGGAATGTGGCAACAGGGAACGACCTAAGAGATGCGGCTTTGCTTCCTTGATCCGTTAGGTCGTTGAGCGACTTAAGTTGGTGCGACTCAACATGGCGCGACTCATAGCAGGTCGAGCGACTTAAGGAACTGTGACTATCATGGTGCGCTGCATCATCCTCCCCTGGTTGAAAAGAATTCGACCCCGAATTCACACTTTCCTCTTCTTCGACATGCTTATTCTCATGATGGAATCAAGTGTTTGACGTTGAAAATGTCAGTAGTATGGATATGATCTAGCAATCTTAACTGATAAGCATTCTCATTGATCTTCTTTACGATTTCCGAAGGACCAATCCTTCTAGCAGCTAGCTTGTTGTAAGCACCAATAGGAAATCGATCCTTAGTCACTACTGCATATACAAAATCTCCTTCTTTGAAGTCAATATGTCATCGTTTGATATCTGCTGATTGCTTATATTTTTCATTCGCCTTAAGCAATCGCTCTTGCACAACCTTGTAGCATTCTTGCAACTCATTCACCAAATCACTAGCTCGTTTGATCACTCCTTTCCGCTGTGGTACTACAGATAAATTCAATGGTCCTTTAGGAATAGTTGAATAAACAACCTGAAATGGACTGAACCCAGTGCTACGATTAACTGCATGGTTGTGCGCAAACTCGGCTTGACACAGCTTGGTATCCCAACTCTTCAAATTATCATTCACGAGGCATCACAATAGATTACCTAGGGATCTGTTCACAACTTCTGTCTGTCCATCCGTCTATGGATGATAAGCACTACTAAATTTCAGCTTTGTCCCGACCATTCTCCATAGACTCATCCAAAAATGACTCTGAAAACGAGTGTCTCTATCTGATACGATAGATTCAGGCAACATTAGAATCAGTGCTGAGGTTAAAAGCTCCTTGATTCGCTCAAAAGCAAATCTTGCCTCTTCCGTCCATGAAAACTTCTTTCCCTTCATACAATCTGTAACAAGAGCCATCACACTACTAAAGTATGGTATAAACCTTCGATAAAATGAAGCTAACCCATGAAAACTTCTGACTTCTGTTATAGTTTTGGGCTGTGGCCAATTTCTGATCGCGGCAACTTTACTCTGGTCCACTTGTATCCCTTCCTTCGACACAACATAACCCAGAAATAAAACACTTGGCGTCATGAACACGCATTTCTTCATTGCTGCATAGAACTGTTCCTGACGAAGAATAGTTAACACCTTCCGCAACTGTTGAATATGCTCCGCTGTGCTAGCACTATAGATCAAGATATCATCAAAGTAAACAACAACAAACTTCCCAATGTAAGGTCTGAAAATTTGATTCATCACCTTCATAAATGTACTTCGTGCATTAGATAGACCAAACGACATGACCATCCATTCATATAATCCTTTCCGAGTCATGAATGTTGTCTTCCATTCATCACCTGGTCTAATGCGAATCTGATGATAACCACTCTTAAGATCGATCTTTGAAAAGATTACAGACCCACTAAGTTGATCCAATAGATCATCAAGTCTTGGAATAGGAAATCTGTATCTGACAGTTATTTTGTTGAGTGCCCTGCTATCTGTACACATTCTCCATGAACCATCTTTCTTCGGTACCAACAAAGCTGGTACAACACAAGGATTGAGACTTTCTCGAACTCGCCCTTGCTCAAGTAACTCCTCAACCTGTCTCCTCAACTCTTCATGCTCCTTTGGATTCATCCAATAATGTGGACTATGCGGTAAAACAGCACCATGCACTAGATCAATCTGATGTTGTATGATGGTAACTCCTTGGGTAATTCCGCAGGAAAGACATCTTCAAATTCATTCAACACTGATCTAACCTCCGCAGGAATTTCAAGAGCTTCACTTGTTTCATACCCAATCAACATAAACATTTCAGCACTATCTTTCACTTCTTCAACAAACTCTCTCGAGGATAATAGACTAGTTGATTCCTCCTTCTTCTTTGACTTGCTTTCACTTTGTTCACGCTTCTTAGGAACCAAAGTAATTTGAGTACCTTCGAACATGAAACCGTAGCTATTGGTGCGGCCATTATGTTGTATAGCTCGATCAAATTGCAAAGGTCTTCCCAATAATAAATGACACACATCCATGTCTACAACATCACACCATATATCATTTTTGTACTTCTTCCCAATAGAAAATGTAACAAATGCTCGTCTTCCCACTGTTACTTCTCCACCCTTCTTTAGCCATGCCAATTTATAAGATCTAGGATGTTTTTCAGTCTTCAACCCTAACTTCATGACGGCTTCTTCAGAAATAATGTTATCACCGCTTCCCGCATCAATAACAAACCGACAAATCTTCCCTCGGATAGTACATGTAGACAGAAAGATATTGCTTCTTAGACAACTAGAATCATTCTCATGCCTTGGCACTAAACAAGACCTCCTCATCATCAAGTTACATCCTTCATCTCTTGACACAACTTCTTCATCTTCATCAAACTTCGATGGTTGAGAATAGTCAATTTCAGCTTCCACATCCTCATACTCACATTCCTCTACAACTAAGGTTCTCTTCTTTGGCTTTGTACATTCATTACTTTTGTGGCCAAACTCCTGACAATTGTAGCACTTGATACTTTCATTGACCTTTGCTTTAGCGGCTTCTTTGACAAGTGGTTTACTGACTGCCTTGGAAACATTAGCACTGCTACTAGCACCCTTATTCTGATTGTTAGAACTTGTATACACACCACCTCCTCGTCTCCCTTGTTTCTCCCAAGCTAAGGCTTTCTGATGTGCTTCAGCAACAGACATTGGATTAAACATATTCACCATGTCTTGAATTTGCATTCGTAATCCTCCAACATATCTAGCTGTTAGCTGTTCCTCCGTTTTCATAATATCATTCCTTGCAATCGACTGATAGAATTCATCTGCATAATCATTCACCATCCTTGTCCCTTGTCTCAAATTCTGCAATCATTGATACATAAGAGATTGATAATTGTACGGCAAAAAAGTTGCTTTCATCATCTTTCTCATCTTCTCCCAAGTGACAACTTTTAATTTTCCCATTCTCTCCCGAGCTAGTTTAGTTTGTTGCCGCCAAGCCATAGCTCTTCCCCTTAGTCTTGTAGCAACTAGTTGGACTCTGCGATTCTCAGGCACATCTTTGAACTCCAAAATTTCTTCAACATTTGAAAACTGATAAAGAAATTCTTCTGCTTGCATACCACCTTTGAATTCTGGAATTTCCATCCTCATACCTGATTCCCATTTACGATCATTTTCTGAATCCAGGTATTGATTTCGTACTTGGCCTCGACCTCGATAATGAATACTGCATCTATCACCATATTCCTCAAAATCATATGTATGTCGGTATCGATCTCGTCCATCTACATCTCTATGACTATGCATGTCCCTTCTATCATGTATTTCAACATCACGATATGGATCATCTTCAAATCCACGATGAGTTCTTCTTTCTTCATTTCGATACTCATGGTGTTCTCGCCTCATTGAAACAGATGATTCTCTTCTATCTCGATAAGACTGGGGTGACATTCTCCTTTCTCCCGAAATTGATGGTGAAACCCTGTTTCCACTATGGTTCGAAACTGGTGAAGTTCTCCTTTGATTGTGATTCATGTCTTTCATCAATTTCTTTATTTTCTCAATACCTTCATTGAACCTTTCATTAATACGCTGCTCCATCTGTTCAGCTTCTTGTCTTCTATACACATCCTCAACATTATGATAACGATTAGCACGTCTCGGAGGCATGATCTTCAAACAATCTTGGTTCTTTGACTTAGCTTTAACTCGGCTCTAAACTCTGCACTAGCTCGGCTCGGCTTTGAACTTAGCTCTGAACTGGATTGAACTGATATGTCTCGGATCTGAATTGATTTGGACTGCACGGCTTTGAACTGGATCTGTATCGGCCTTGATCTTACTAAGCTTTGAACTAGGATTCGAACTAAGTTCCGACCAAAAAGTGACGCAGCGGATTTAACTTCGACGTGCTAATAACGTTTTGATATCAATTTGGCGCAACTTTCTTCCTCACGAAATGATTTCGTGTCAAGTAAATCTGATAGAACGATAAATGCCCAAATCCGTTGATCTCTCGAGAAACCGGATTCTAGCTATCTTCAACACGTTGATCGCGCATGATTCCGCGTTAGAAGATCTACGATTCTTCGACGTTGATCTCACGCACGAGATTCCATGAATCGGCTTCAAATTCGTTGATTCGAGCGCACTCGAATATCCGAATATGGAAGAAGAAGGAGATCATACTCAACTACAACAAAAGTGGGAAAAGCACACAAACAATTTTATTCAAAATCAACCCCCTTTTACAATGACAACACAACCCTATTTATAGGAATTACAACACACACACGACTCAACATATACGACTCACGACTTAACATACACAGGCGACTTACATCAACACATGCGACTCAGTACAACACAATAACGACATAACGAGATAACGACCTAACAACATACTTGACTTAACAGCTACACGACCTAACAGTACAACATACACGACATAACAACAAACAACACATATGCGACATAAGCACAGAATGACTTAAGCGACCTAAACTTCAGGCGACTTAAGAGAATAACATAGCTTTATGCGACATACAAATTAAGAAATGTAGCATAACTTAACAGCTTACGGAACCAGCCTTCATGCGACATAAGAACCCGTGCGACATAAGCGACATAGCGACATAAGAACCCATGCGACATAAGAACATCGCGACCTAACTGAGCGACTTAAGAAACGCGGCCTTGTTTTCCTGAGCCGTTAGCTTCATAGGTCGGTAGGTCGTTGAGCGACTTAAGAATGCGGCCTTGTTTTCCTGAGTCGTTAGCTTCATAGGTCGATAGGTCGTTGAGCGACTTATGGTTGATTGACATATGTTGGCGCGACTTAAGGAATGTGGCTTCAGGGAACGACCTAAGAGATGCGGCTTTGCTTCCTTGGTCCGTTAGGTCGTTGAGCGACTTAAGTTGGTGCGACTCAACATGACGCGACTCATAGCAGGCCAAGCGACTTAAGGAACTGTGACTATCATGGTGCGCTGCATCAGTATTCATACTCAAACAATACTCCACTAGAGATAGTTTTTGATATTTATGTCCAAGAGCATGCTATCGGGTAACATCACATCATTACATCAGTCAACTATCCAATAGCAAACACTATACTATATCCAAAACATTGGGAAAGTAACTATATAATCATTGCAAATTCATAAAACCATAATGTTTACCACATCCGTATTAAAACGCTACGCTATTACCATTTTACATTACACATCTACCATATTACCCTCTATCATTTATACAAATTTCACGACCCGTAATTTTCTATGTGGCAAAAAAGAATAATCAAAACAACCAGGATTGTCCAATCACCCCAAATAAACAACTTTTAAAAATTTCAGTTTTCTTTGAATGCATTGTGATTTCAATACTTTCAGTTTTCTTCTATTTGACCTCATTATTTGTGCAATATAATGTTTACCTTTCCTAGAATTTCTTTGCCAAACAAATTGGATAAATTTTCTATCCAATGCAATAAGGTCAGAACAATGCATTTCATATTAGCCAAATTTATAAATGTGAAGATAACGTCTTCTTATATCAACAACCATGCGGCGAAATGTAATACTTTAGTATCTACATCTTTAGTCCTTCACATTACAATCGATTTTCTTTAGGTTTTCCTGATGTTGCGGGAGGAAAAGAATCATTGACTTGAACAACTGAAAAAGTGAAATGGATGGAGGAAGATGAAGTTATTTTGGTAAAGACATATGCATCGCTCGTAGAATGAGAAAGTAGTTATTTTATTTTATTTTTTTATTTTTTTATTTTTTTTGCAATGGAGTGGCTGCTATATATAATAAGAATTTGTGAAATAAATGGACTCATTGCGATTTTGAAAAAATGAGCAAGCTATGCCAAAATTGAGAGAACATATGCAGCAAAATGAGTAATGTGAACTGTAGTGGCATCAATCCTTTGGATATTGCAATAGATTGTGACATTGCATTAAAAAACGAGAATAAAGGAAAATCTTTCTCCTACGAATAAGCTTATGACGTCTTAGAGAAATGTAACATGTAGGTCGATATTTGCAAAGAGTTTGGACAAAGTCGCTTCTTCAGGAAACCCATGAAAACAATGTACGATTCAATCCCAGTATCCAAGTCATTCCCCAGCATTTGAGCGTCATACCTCTAACTACTCGAGCTAGAGGTCCTTGATTCAATAATGTCTAGAAACATAAATTATATTTTAATCCTGTTAGTTTGCCACACCTTTGAATGGTTCCTTGGTAGAAATTCTTAATTTCGACAATTAGGGTTTGCAAAGCCCTAATTATTCAAACCTAGAGTGCTATGTAATCTTGGGTTTGGTAGAGGAGAATTTTAAAGTGACCCGACGAATGGGATGAAGTCTATATTTATAGGAGAGAATGAAAAGTTATTTTTCCACAAGAATTTCTCCATTTCTCCTAGGACTTAATCTGATAAAAATTGTCTAAAATATCAATCATATCTGGCCGTCCATCCCCACCCACACCCTCCTCCCCGTCTTCTAAAAAAATTAAAAAATTACCCGCCCCTATTTAACATTTAATATATAATAATGAATGAAATGAAGACTGTTTTTAGAAGAAAATGAAGAGATATTCTTCCATAAGAATTTCTCTTATCATTTCTTCTTTAGACTTTATCCATGTATAAGTCTAGTCAAAATAACTTGCCATCTTTATCCATACATCAGGATCGACTATATTTATATAACTAAATCTATGTTTAATTGTTTTACTAATATCAAATTATTATTTAATGTAAATACATGCTTTATAAATTAAATAAATACATAGATAACTACTAGGTACATATTCAAATAATTTCCAAAGGTGTAACGACCCGTAATTTCGATAATTAAAATTTGTTAATTTAATAAAGTTTTGTGATATAATGTTAGAAGAAATAAAAATTTGGGGTAATAACAAGAATATAACTAGAATGAAAAGTAATAGTATTAATTTAAGGTAAAGTGATAACTGCTTTAAATGCAATTCCAATTTATTAAGTAAAATGATTACAAGAGTAATATTTGGTTATACAGTGTAAATTAATTGTAATAAGGTGTGTATTAATTGATAATCGGATTAAGGAGCAGTTGATGATTTAAATGTTGATTAATTAACAAAATAACGTGTACTAAATGAAAATTGAATAAAATTAGTGTAATGAGAGTTGTTAAAACATTTGCTTGTAAATAATAAACTCACAAATGTTATTAAATGTAGAAATGGTGACAATTGTTATTTGTTACATATTTGTTTAACTTGTTGAAATCAAATTAGAAATAAATTGCAATGAATGATATTAGATATAGCGTTAAAATGAATTAAGATAATGATTGTAGGATATTGTTGTAATTAGATAGAAACCAATGATAAACGTACACACGGAACAATGAATGATTGAATATAAAACTTTGAAATAAGTTGATCAAATTATTGGAATTTAAATTATAATAATTTGATTTATTGCAATTAAATGTAATTAAATGTTATGTTAATGAAATTAAGACGATAACTATAGATTATTTGTGTAATAAGATATAGACAAATGTTAACTATGTTTGTAGAGTAATAATTGATTGAATAAAAAGAATGAAATCAAATTAAATTAATTTATTGGAATTAATTGGAATTATTTACAAGTTGGAACTGAATACTGTTATTTGTGTAATGATTAACATTGAATATGTAAAATTGTTTAAATTATTATAAATGGATAAGTAATCAAAAACGATGAAATTTGTTAGTTTATAAATATTGAATAAAAAAAAGTGATTAGCTAGTTTAATTTTAATTTGTTGAATTAACGTGAAAACACCCATTTTGGCCACTGTCTCAGAGTTCGACGAAACTAGCTTCAGAGGATCCGTGACAGTGAATTATTGTAAGGTTTCAAGTTTCATAGCGATCGAATTTATCATTTGATCATACGGGCTCGAAACACGTAGAAATCAATTTAATTAAATTCAATTGAAATCAATTTAAAATAAGCTGTTTTTAAGATAACTTCTTAATACAATGGAATTAGGACTTGAAACCTGTTTCATTGAGTTTAAAACTATTGAAAATATCTATTTTGATATACGGGATGACTCATTTCCGTTTCGAAAGCGAAACGGGCTTTTCGAGTCGCATTTATCGTTTCAAATAAATTCGGATGTCTATTCATTTCTTTTCGGGATTCATTAATATATATACTGTTTTATGCTAACCCTAGCAGCCTTATTGCTTCTCATTTTTGTACGTACAATTCAGTTGTCTGCTTCTTCTCAATGGCTGGAAACCCAAAATTCCCCATTTCAATTTCAATTCAAAATTTTACTTCAAAATCAAATCCTTCCAAACCCTATCATATTTTATATCGATTTGAAGCCCTCGACGATCGTAATTCAAATCTTCGGTTAGTTTTTCAATTTGGATTTCTGTGCGGCCAGAAATTGATGAAAAAATCTCAGCTATTTGTCGTGTTTTGATCAACTTTGTCTGATCGTCGAATTGAAGGTATTAGGTTGTGGAAATTCGCAAGTGGAGTTCATCGGTTTAGGTTGTTCGTCGTATCAACGGTTGGATCTTCGCCGAAAATTGGAATAGGATTACAAATTTTCGACGGCTGTGCTTGCTTTCATTCCGGTCGGCGTGTCTGTGCGATCGCTTGGCGTCGTAGTGGGGGGGGGTCGAAGTGATGGGGGGTCGCGGTGGCCTCTGGTGTGGGCGGAGCCTTCTTGATCGGCGGTAGGTGAGCTTTTGGGTTTTGAACGGACATCGAGAGGGCGTGCGTTGTCAGTAAGGGATGAACATGGGGTGACGTGTTCGCTGGGTATTAGATAATGTTTTTTGTTTTATTTTATTTAAATTTTGTTTTCAAACCGTCTAACGACTGTAACTTTTACATACGAGGTTAGATTTAAGCGTGATTTGTTCCGCTGCGATCGTATCTAAATTCTGGACATTTTGACACTGTTGGACGAATTCTAAGGCTGAATTTTGGGCCTAAGTTGGATTTTAATTCGGTTTAAAATCGAAGGTGAGTGTTTTAACCCACTCACAACTACTAGATTATCTTATACTAGTTAAATTAAATTTATGATATGAACAAAAACTTATTGATTGTTGTTTGGTATGTTTAAATTGTTATTCTAGTTAAATTGGACTTTTATTGCATTTAATCACCATTTAAATTTAATGTTTAATTTAAAATTTTAATTTAATACCTGTTATTGATGATCAATTAACTATTGATGTTTATTGATTGATTTGAATGATGATTCTGAAGGATGTTTGATTGGTTGACATTGGATGACTGGATGGTATATTTTTATATTTTTGTAATATTGCAAGTTCCCAATGGGTTGAAATGATACATACGCAAACGATCTATAGATTAAGGAAAAATCATTATGGATTGAAATGACAGACTCTAGCATTTTATGTATTTTTATTTAATTCGGGACCGCGGTTTGAAATGATATATAACCATACAATTTTGAATTGCGGGTTGAAATGATAAATATCTGTATCACATGACCCTAGGTAGAAAATTATATACGGACACCAGATTAGTTAAATTGATTGATTTTTGAATCTTTAAATTTTGAATTTAGTTAACTGGTATTTTGAAATAGAAATTAATTTATATAAACTGAATTATTTTCGATAATCCAAGTGTAAATGCTGAAATTGGAATTGATTTAACGAATTGTTCAAAGGATTTAAATTGAAATTTTAAAGTTGAAGTATCGAATATAAATGAATTCATTGGAATTGAGTTATTGTAATTGTTTGGTTATAACTTTGAAATCTATTCTAAACTAATTCAAACTATTTTAATCAATTGAAACCTTTTCAATTATTTTAATCTATTATAACCTATTTAATCCAATTTAATCTATTCTACCCATTTTAAACTAATTAAATTTATTTAATCTTTTTTAAGTCTATTTAATGTCATTTAAATATATTAAATCTATTTTAAATTAATTATTTATTTAATTTATTTAAAAAAATCTACTTAATATAATTTAAGTCTGTTTAATCTATATTTTTGATATATTTAAATCATTTTTAAGTCTAATTAAATCTATTTAATCAATATTTAATATATTTAAATCATTTTAAAACCAATTAAATCAAATTTAAATTTATTTAAACTATTTTTACCATTTAAATTATTTTAAATCTATTAAACAATTTTTAAAACTATATAAACTATTTATAATTACCTAATTATTTTCTAAAATTTCAGATTGTGTAAAGTAGAAGTATTTATATCTAAATCCTTGATGATGGCACTATTATAACATCGTATTGTACTACATAGTAGATAGCTTAACGGATCCTTAGGAGATGGAAATTCCGAACATCTCATAAGTTATTGCACTCGCGTTAGACAGTGGATAGGAGATGTCAAACTCCGTAAATATCTCTGACGCCGTTACACATATATTTATTTATCGTTGATATAACTTAAATAAGATCTTTTAGTTCTGACTCGAATATTTTGTCTTTTCAATTTGCTCGAGTCAGTCTAAGCTTTTCAGTTTATCGAAGACTGCATTCTGGAGGATGAAGACGAAGATATAGTACTATTACTATTTGTTTTATTTATTCCGCTGCTTCATGTTATTTCGCTGCATTTATTTATTTATTCATGTTTATGTAACATTGATTTTGTTTTGTAAAAGGATAATCAAATGTATTTATAAACAGCTTCATGAAATGTTATTTTATTATTATATTTTGTTATTCTGCTGCGAGATTTTGTATTTTATGTCTTTCTCTTTTTATTATTTACCCCATAACAGTCCGCCCCTTTGAATGGTTTGAGTCTAACATGTGTGGTTTATCGTTGATTAAACTGTCCATAAAGGCAGGTCGTTAAAGTTGGTATCAGAGCTTTAGCTTAGCAACAACCTTAGCTTTGTGGGGTCTGACTCTTTAGAAATACGGTAGTAATACCCTAGAATGAGTCGCTGAGTGTATATATGAGAGTGCTATTTGTTAGTGTTGTAAAAGGTTTTTGTATTATGTTAATTTGTTTAGTTTTGTATTTATAAATTCTGGTCGGTGCATAGGATGCTATTACATTGATAAGGATTTCTAAACACTTAATAGGGCGAGACCGAAATAATATTTGTTTTGAAATATAGGTAAATGAAATAATTTTTCCTATTATTTAATTTATACATAAAATAATAAATTTTATAAATAATTTAGTTGGATGTAATATATATTATTTGTTAGGTAAAGAAATTTTATAGATATTGATTAAAAAATAGGATTTACAAATAAAGTAAATATAAATTGGAGGTTTAGAACTGAAGTTCCAGGATTTTTGAGAATTTCTTTCGAAAGATTTTGGAATATAATATTAGTAGTATTCAGTAGTATATTCTGAGATGAATATTTCAAGATGATTTGAAAGAAATTTTGGAAAGAAATTAGTTTTGTACTCCCCTCTCTGTCGTTGGAAAATAATTTCGGTGATGAGTGCACGCATCATCGACGTTCATTTTCGAGTTTCAAAGTGGGAAGACCGTCGTAGTAATTTTACTACATGTTTATTTTGATAAATAAATCTTAATTTTGAATTCCAAATATGATTTGACATACAAAAAGGTATGATTATATACATTATTTTAAAATAATTCAAATGAAACCCGATTGTTTAGTTCTTAAGTTTCTATAAATTAGAAATTGAAATTATTGTAATAAATGAAATCTTGGCTATATTTATAATCGGAAACTTCTGAAATGAGGAAAATAAGAAATTGGAAGCTAAATAATTAATGAAATATATATGAGATAGAAATCGTGATATGTAAATCAAAGGATAGGGAAATTAAGAAATGTAACTATTAAACATTTTGTTAGCTTAAATAAATAAGAGAAACTTGTGTAACATTCAACTACACTCTAAAAGACATAATGTATAACTTACCAGATTATTAAAAGTTGAAATGTTAATAAGAATATGTAATAGAATATTATACATGTAACTTAGAAATGGAAGTGTTCAATGGAATTTCTTCTGTAAATAAGAATTCTGATATTATAAATTGTTGTGAACTTGAGTTAATAGTTCGAAATGTTACTAATTAATTGTAATAGGTAGGTGAATACTGTACGTAAATAATTATAAACCTAAGTTAATGTTGAAGCCATTTATAATTAAAAAGAGTGCTATATTAATTGAATTATTATAACTTCAGAAAACGTTGAAATGATTTGGAAATGAATTTAATATTCAATAATATTATATATGAAACAAATGCATGTGAAAAAGAAATAATCTATAAATGGTGAATTAAATTGTAAAGAAACTTACCTAATAATGTACAATCCAATAATTAAACTAAAAATAACTTATTTAAGCAATGAATGTAAATTACTAACATGAAAGAAAATGACATTGTATGAATAAATGAGAAATGAACCTTTGTAAGTAAGAATGAATGCAAATTAATGAAAATAAGCATAATATGAATGAGAAAGGAATAGTAATTGATGTGAAACAAACATAAATAACATGGAAATAATTGTTTGTCTGGCTTATGGATTGGTTGGGAAAGGATATTTCTATTGTGTAGGATATATGAATGATCTATTGAGTTTTATCTAAGAATGTTGAGTATATGATATATTTAGTGGTTTATTTATCATTTTATAAGATTAAAAGATTATAAACTCGAACAAACCATTTTTTTTGTTGCTGCTATGGATGGATGATTGCTCTCTTTATTGAAAATGATGTTTGTACTGTTGTTTGCAAATGACTATTGTTATATTGTGATGATTAGTTTGTTATCTATTGAAACAACTTAAATATTTCCCTTTTAAATAATTATTAACTTTCTTTGGATTATATAAATGAAATACAGGTTATTGAAGCAATTGCTACTCCTTTTGGTTTCATAAAATAAGAGTTGTTTGTCCGATAAATAGGTACGTTTTTGGATTATGGTTTTCTAGTGATATTATATTATTTTCCCATGGTTTGGGATATTTTATTTAAAAATATATAGTATATATTGTTATTACTGATATTATTATTTCTTCCAGACCTCTCCTTACAAAGGAGACTCTGTCGAAATTTTCCGTAAAATTTGGACTTAGAAAATTTTGTGAAATGATTTCAAACTTTTATTAACTTGAATATAAAAGGATTTAGTTGTTATAAATTAATATATTTTGTTTAAATGATTTAATTATGTAAATTAATTGTTTATAAACTTAATATTTTTGAATAAGATATATTGATTACTTAATTCCTTCGTTTTCCTTCTTTTTCCTTTTCGGCGATGAAAAGTTTTGAGTGGGGGAGAGTGTAATGACCTGTAATTTTCGGTAATTAAAATTTGTTAATTTAATAAGTTTTGTGATTTAATATTAGAAGAAATAAAAATTTGAATTAATAATAAGAATATAACTAGAATAAAAGTAATAGTATTAATTTAAGGTAAAGTGATAACTGCTTTAAATGTAATTCCAATTTATTAAGTAAAGTGATTAAAAAAGTTATAATGGTTATAGAGTGTAGATTAATTGTAATAAGGTGTGTATTAATTGATAATTGGATTAAAAGAGCAATTGATGATTTAAATGTTGAGTAATTAACAAAATAATGTGTAATAAATGAAAATTGAATAAAATTTATGTAATGTGAGTTGTTATAACATTTGCTTGTAAATAATAAACTCGCAAATGTTATTAAATGTAGAAATAGTGATAATTGTTATTTGTTTCCTATTTTTTAACTTGTTGAAATCAAATTAGAAATAAGTTACAATGAATGAAATAAAATATAGCATTAAAATGGATTAAGATAATGATTATAGGATATTAATGTAATTAGATAGAAGCCAATGATAAATGTATACATACACAAATGAATGATTGAATATAAAACTGTAAAATCAAGTTGATCAAATTATTGGAATTTAAATTATAATAATTGGATTTATTGCAATTAAATGTAATTAAGTATTACGTTAATGAAATTAAGATGATAACTGTATATTATTAGTGTAATAAGATATAGATAAATGTTAACTAAGTT
This sequence comes from Allium cepa, assembly GCA_030765085.1. Taxonomy (NCBI): domain Eukaryota; kingdom Viridiplantae; phylum Streptophyta; class Magnoliopsida; order Asparagales; family Amaryllidaceae; genus Allium; species Allium cepa. The sequence continues at coordinate 245,620,564 of CM060944.1, forward strand.
TATAGAGTAATAATTGATTGAATAAAAAGATTGAAATCAAATTAAATCAATTTATTGGTATTAATTGGAATTTATTTATAAGTTGGAACTGAGCACTTCAATTTGCGTAATGATTAACGCTCAAATTATATGTAAACTTGTCTAAATTATTATAAATGTCTAAGTACTAAAAAATGATGAAATTTGTTAGTTTATAAATATTGAATAAAAAAAGTGATTAACTACTTTAATATTAATTTGTTGAATTATGGTGAAAATAGCCATTTTGGTCACTGTCTCGGAGTTCGAAGAAACCAGTTTCATCGGATCCGTAATGGTGAATTATTGTAAGGTTTCAAGTTTCGTAGTGATCGGACTTGTCATTTGATCGTTCGGGCTCGAAATGCGTAGAAATCAATTTAATTAAATTCAATTGAAATCAATTTGAAATAAGCTGATTTTAAGCTAACTTATTTATGCGATGGAACTAGGACTTGAAACCTGTTTCGTTGAGTTTAAAACTATCGAAAACATCTATTTGGATATATGGGATGACCCACTTCCGTTTCGGAAGCGAAACGGGCTTTGCAAGTCGCATTTATCGTTTCAAATCAATTCGGGTGTTTAATTATTTATTATCGGGATTCGTTATTATATATATATATATATTATTTTGCTTTTACCCTAGCAGCCTTATTATTTCTCATTTATATGTACAATTCAGCTGTCTGCTTCTTCTTCTCAATGGTTGGAAACCCTAAATTCCCCATTTTGGTTTCAATTTAAAATTTTACTTCAAATTCAAATACCTCCAAATCCTATCATATTATATATCGATTTGATGCTCTCAACGATTGCAATTCAAATCTACGGTTAATTTTTGATTTGGATTTCTATGTGGCTAGAAATTGATGAATAAATCTCGGTCGTTCTTCGTGTCTTGATCAACTTTGTCTGATCGTCGAATCGGAGGTACTGAGTTATAGTGATTCGCGAGTGGAGTTCATCGGTGTAGGTTGTTTGCCGTACCAACGGTTGGATCTTCGTCAAAAATTAGAATAGGGCTACAAATTTTTGGAAACTGTGCTTGCTTTCGTTCCGGTCGGCATGTCTGTGCGATCGCTTGGCGTCGCAGTGGGGGGGTCGAGGTGATGGGGGGTCGCGGTGGCTTCTAGTGTAGGCGGAGCCTTCTCGATCAACGGAAGGTGAGTCGTGTTGATGGTAGGTTTTGGGTTTCGAATGGACATCGAGAGGGCGTGCGTTGCCTGTAAGGGATGGATATGGGGTGACGTGTTCGCTGGGTATTGGGTAATGTTTTTTGTTTTGTTTTATTTAAATTTTGTTTTCAAACCATCTAACGACTATAACTTTTACATACGAGGTCAGATGTATGGGTGGTTTGTTCTGCTACGATCATATCGAAATTTTGGACATTTTGACACTGGTTTGGACAGATTCTGAGACTGTTTGAATTTTGGGCCTAAATTGGACATCAATTCGATTAAAATCGAAGGTGAGTGTTTTGACCCGCTCACAACTACTACATTAACTTATGTTTGTTAAATTAATGTTTGAAATGATTAGAAATTTATTGATTGATGTTTGATATGTTTAAATAGTTATTCTAATTAAATTGGACTTTTATTACATTTAATCACCTTTTAAATTTAGTATTTAATTTAGATTGTCAATTTAATACCTGTTACTGATGATCAATTAGCTATTGATATTTATTAACTGATTTGAATGATGATTGTGATGGATGATTGATTGGTTGATATTGGATGACTGGATGGTATATTTTTATATTTTTGTAATATTGCAAGTTCCCTATGGGTTGAAATGATACATACCCGAACGATATATAGATTAGAGAAAAATCGTTATGGATTGAAATGATAGACTCGAGCGATTTATGTATTTTTATTTAATTCGCGACTATGGTTTGAATTGATATATAACCGTAAAATTTTAAATTGCGGGTTGAAATGATAAATATCCATATCACTTGACACTAGGGTAGTAAACTATATACGGACACAGATTGGTTAAATTAAATGATTTTTGAATCTTTAAATTTTGAATTTAGTTAACTAGTATTTTGAAATAGAAATTGATTTATATAAATTGAATTATTTTCGATAATCCAAGTGTAAATGCTGAAATTGGAATTGATTTAATGAATTGTTCAAAGGATTTAAATTGACATTTTTAAAGTTGAAGTGTCGAATATAAATGAATTTATCGGAATTGAGTTATGGAAATTGTTTGGTTATAACTTTGAAATCTATTCTAAACTAATTTAAACCATTTTAAGCAATTTAAACCTTTTTAATTTATTTTAATCTATTATAACCTATTTAATCCAATTTACTCTATTTTACCTATTTTGAACCAATGAAATTTATTTAATCTATTTTAAATCTATTTAATATCATTTTAATCTATTTTAAATTTATTTAATCTATTTAAAAAATCTACTTAATAAAATTTAAATTCGTTTAATCTATATTTGATCTATTTAAATCATTTTTAACTCTAATTAAATCTATTTAATCAATTTTAATCTATTTAAATAATTTTAAAACTAATTAAATCAAATTTAAATCTATTTAAACTATTTTTACTATTTAAACTATTTTAAATCTATGTAAACTATTTTTAAAACTATATAAACTATTTATAATTACCTAAACTATTTTCTAAAAGTTCAGACTGTGTAAAGTTGAAGTATTTATATCTAAATCCATGACAATGATACAACCTAAGTTTAAATTTGGAATTGAGACCATTTTGTGAAATGACATATTTGAGTGAATAAGATAATTTTGAAATGAAGAATTAATTAACATAACTTATCGATAATCTCAAAGTGAATGTGAATTTCAAAAGTGAATATGATTTTGAAAGTAAATATAGTTTGAAAGTGAATATGATTTCGAAAGAGATAGGATTTGAAATCAAATATGATATTTTGATATAAATTATGAATTGATTTTTTGAAATGTAAGAGAACCATCCGGTGTGAAATAAGCGTTTAGTTGTCAAAAAGATCGGGACCGGATATTGTCATACTCTCTGCCAATAAGGAAAACCACTTTAACAACTCTATACGTGGTGGAGATTCTAGAAATGAAGTAGGATGGTTTGGCGAACGATTCTGTATGAGGTATTTACATAACCCTGACTCCCGTGAGTCAGCTTGATGTGGCTAAAACAGAAGCTACGCTTGGCCAAGTGAGGTTTCCTCCTATCAGACACATTTCTTCAATACCATTCTATTAATTTATGACTGATTTGGATGCCACTCCTTGATTTTGATCTGGGAGTGTGTTCAGAGGTGGGCAATAGTAACTATTATGCGTTACCACCAGTCCGAATCCGCAAAATAGTAGAATCTTACCTTGGGCCTTGCCTTGCGTGCCATGTCGCATGCCTTATCGCTCCTTCTACGAGTTTGTTTTGTACCATACCTATGGAATGCCCTCTGGGTAAACCTCACGAAGGAGCATACAGTACTGTATATACTATGGGAATATATAAAATGTATTAAGGGGGATATGGGTAACACCTTAACGCTATTTTAATACTTTACTTTATTATGGACACTATTATAATAGCGTCTTGTACTACATAGTAGATCGTCTAACAGATTTTTAGGAGATAGAAATCCCGAACATCTCTTAAGTTATTGCACTCACGTTAGACACTAGATATGAGATGTCAAATCCTGTAAAGATCTCTGATGCAGTTACACTCATATTTATTTATTGTTGATTTAACTTACATAAGATCTTTTAATCTTGACTCGAGTGTTTTATCTTTTCAATTCGCTCAGGTCGGTCCGAGCTTTTTAGTTTAGCGAAGACCGCTATCTAGAGAATGAAGATGAAGAAATAATACTATTATTATCTGTTTCATTTATTCTGCTGCATCATGTTGTTCCGCTGTATTTATTTATTTATTCTTGTTTATGTAATTCTGACTTTGTGTTCTAAAAGGATAATCAAATGTATTTATAAATAGCTTCATGAACTGTTATTTGATTATTACATTTTGTCATTCCACCGCGAGATTCTGTATTTGTTTAATTTCTTTCTCTTTTTCTTATTTACCCCATAACAATCTTCCCCTTTGAATGGCTTGAGTCAGACATGTGTAGTTTATCGTTGATTTAAACCGTCTAAAAAGGCAGGTCGTTACAAAAGGCCACCAAAATTTCTAAAGGCTACCAATTTTTTTAAAGCTGCCACAATTACAATATGCACTCATTATAACTAATATAACATTTATATTCATTAATTGAATTAAATCATAACATTTATACATTAATTAAATCAGGTTTTACTTTAGAGATTACTCATATTCGGTTGTGCGACTCATAAGTGTAAATTTGATCAATTATTAACATCGAACATTTTGAATATTAAAATTCACACATTACCTTAGCCTATAGTGTCATATTATGATCAAATTTATTGCTTATAGATTTTCAAGGTAATATCATATTTTAAATCTTTTAAACGACGTCCTTAAGTAACGATGTTATACTTACATTCTCTTCATCATCACTATATCACTTTAGATACCTAGAGCTTGGTCATGGTCAAATCTCTACTAATATCCATATAAAACTATATAATCCAATATCAAAATCCTTGGTTCATTAATGACATTTAGAGATTTGCTAGAAAGACCATCTAAATAGTAGACGGGTTACACGGATCTGGAATTTAATGGGGAGGAGAATAGAAGGTTGCAAAATTGTATGGTGGTGATTAGAGTCGCATTCCATCGTGAATGAATTCGTCGGTTGATAGAGAGTTATCGTAGCATTTATTATTAACCGATTTACTATAGTTAAGATTTTAACTTTTTGTTGACCACAATTGACTGTGATATTAACCGTTGTGATAGATAAGACAAATTCTCTATTAAATAGTGTTTCACTTCAAACGCTTCAACTTAGATTCAATTATAGTCGTATCATTAATGCTATTCTATGATTCAACTATAAACAAAGTAGAGTCTCCATATTTAAGTTCCATAATGTTCTCAAATCAAAACAACATCGTATATCGTCTCACTAAGATTTCTTATTTGACATAATTATAATCAACCAATAAGGAAATCTCGATTGAGTCATTTTATAGTTATCTAATAACTATAATTATGTAATATCTTAGTACTCCCAGTAACACTTCCCTACTTTTGAAGAGTATTAGGTACACTGGTCTCAATATATGTATTGATATCCTTTCCTCGAAATACCTTGACTAATTGAAACAAAATATTATTTTATTATGATTTAATACTCGTGATTGCATTGCAATCATAACCATATAAAATTATATTTAAATATTTTCTACTTATATTTATTTAATTATTATTTATTACATTATATCACAATATAACAATATACATAATAGACAATAAAACCAAAAACTTACTTTATTTTGAACAAGATTGTCATACATTGTCAGTTCATATAACAAATTACATACTTGCCTCTACGGAATACCACTAACTCTTTGAAAAACATCTGTCTGTTTATACCAAATCTTGGCACAAACTGTGAATTGATCATGAAGAATTCTGAATTATAGTTATATTCTTACGAGGTATTTTAAAACTATTGATTCATATGCAATTGTATGAATGCTATAAACATATATCATATTACAAATCACAGAGAATAGAAATCAAAATGACATTAAATTATTTAAATAAATGAAAAATTACACCAGCTTTTTGTTACTTATTGTTAGAGTACACGATAATATTTCACCTTGATAAAAAGATAGAATTCTATAATCAACAACAAATAAATCAAATTTCAACAACAAGAGGGCTAAAAATGGATTGGTTTGATTTTTCCAACAAAGTTCCATATGCCTTCGATGATCCTAATATTATAGATGTAGGTAGGAAGTATCTAGATTGTAAATATCTCGAAATATTTGGATGTGGAGTTTAAAATTCAAATAGAGAAGATCTACATAATGTGGATTAAGAAATGGTTAACTTTGACTCGGTTTCAAGGCAGCATGGCTTAAACCTCGACCAATCAAGAGCGATCAAATTCAAAAAATTACCCATAGGACACATTCAATTGATGATATTGAACTTACTCGAGCAGTTCAAGTCTTTGAGCACTACTACAAAACAGGCCATTTGCATCGGTTGTTTACCCCCCTTTTGCATCAGTTCAACAACCAATGCATATGCAACCGATGCAACAGGCTTAACACTTTTGCATCAGTTTTGAAACCGATGCAAAACCGTACTTTTTGCATCGGTTGTTACTATCAACTGATGCAAAATATCATGATTGCTTGCTTGAACACAACCCCTATGTTGCATCGGTTGTAATGAAAACCGATGCAACAAAGTATCTTGTTGCATCGGTTTTTTATAACAACCGATGCAAACTAATCCCTCTATTGCATCAGCTATTTATACCTGATGCAAAAAAGCCATTCTCAGAAACCATTATTACGGCACTCAAATAGGCTGTATATATATTATTGATTATAACAAACAATTATTGCATGCAATATTACAATCATTCAAAATAAAATTTGATGGCAAATACATAATCAGATTTAATAATTCGAAAAAAGAATGAAAAACATAAATAAATTCCACAGTACATAATCAGACAGTCAGTAATAAAAAATAAATGCAGCGTGTTATATGTAGACACACAAAAATACATATATACAGAGAAGAGAATGTACCGTTGACAGCGGATAAATTAAGCAGAAGATGGTCTTTAAATGCACAAACCTTCATCCTATTTTGTACTTGAGCTACCTGAAGTTGAGCTGTGCAATTTGCATATGCATATGATCCTGCAGAATACAAACATTCAATGCATAACATAGGCATCCTGGACAAGTACATCAACATCAACAGATTAGATAACAGAAGAAAATAATTTGAACTTACATCATCCAACAGCAAACTGTTGCGGTAATCAGCAGAGTCAGATGAAACCTGTAATAATGATATGATCAAACATGTTTCCAACATAAAAATGAATTTCTTTTCATAAATTAAACTAGGAATATCATAATTCAGAAGATAACTTACATCATCCAACAGCAAACTGTTGCGGTAATCAGCAGAGTCAGATGAAACCTGTAATAATGATATGATCAAACATGTTTCCAACATAAAAATGAATTTCTTTTCATAATTTAAACTAGGAATATCATAATTTAGAAGATCAACATGTAGATGACTAGCAAGTCAAAGATTACTTGGTGCAACCGCTATACAATTTTCAGCAAATAGAAATCTACTTAATGTTAGTTCATCGAAGTGTCGACCATTTTAATGTTTTGGGTTTGCTACCTACATTAAACCCTCTCTCAAAACAAACAAACTAACCAAGCATACCTACATTAAACCAGACAGTCTCCTTAAACTTTAGCAGATTATTAATATATTGTGTGTTCTTTGAATCGTGTGAGGTTGGTGAAACCCATTTAATCTAAACTATGAATCTAACTCAGACCAAGTTCTCATGATCTACGAAGAAAACCATGAGGTGAATCTTATATACATGTGCAAAACACAAAATCAATCACAAATAAATCACCTGCATCATTCCTAATTCAACGACAAAAGCACTCTCAACCTATAAGCAAAAACCATAATTGTGACCACAGTACTCAACTCTTTGGCAAATACCAAAGACAGCACACGTTTAATTGGCATATGCAGGTCAAGCTTCATGAATTCCCTTATTAATTGGATCATTAACGCCACCCTATGAATGATGACGTTAGCAGACACATCTTGGCAAACCTGGGCATAAACCATATGCATTTGATTTTTTTTTCTTTTAAACAAATAGCCAAAATATTAATTTTGAGCAATGGATATGTACGTTTAGCTTTTAAATAAAAATTTTTAAACAACATTGTGTCATCAAAATATTTCAGAAACGGCAACATGCGGAGCAGTATTTATTTTTACACTCACCCATAATCTTTTGAAGCTTAAATTTGCACTTCCTTGCCCAAATAAGACTCAAACTTTATCTTAATCGGTACAAACAAAAAAGTGTCAGACTAATCTCGAATTCTAGATGGTGCCCCAACACCCCTTTCCTATCACTAACCATCTGCAACTAAATTAATCAAATATACATATGCAGTAATGAACAAACAGATTTCTGGTGGTGGACCTCAACTAACAATAGAGAAATCAGTCTAAAAATTTATTAGAATTGCATAAGAACTAGCGATTCTGTCAAAAACTAGTGTCATCACATATGTAATATGATTCTACCCCCAAATACTAAATGTGTTCATACCTTGAACTAAATAACCAGCATAAAACCTTAGACACAATCTGCAAATGGTTGAATATCAACTCAACCATCTACGAATTATGCCTCAAAGATGATAAGACTAGCGAGCACATGTTTTTCAAGTGTGAATAAAGCAACAACTTGTGGTCCTCAATCAGTAATATGTTAGAATTTCAAAATAACTACAACAACAAACTTTGTGACATTCTAGAAATGATTGTGCCAAGATACAATACTACAGGTCTGCACTTAATTTTAGTGGACGTGGTAGTGTATAGTGTAGTGTGGCATGTCTGGCTTGAACGCGATCAACGACAATTTCGAAATAATAACTAGCCGCAAACAGCAGACTTCGGCTCATCATTCAAGATTAACCAAATAATTTATATTCACTTTTATATTTTTATTCCATATATATGAATTTTAAACTAATTTTAAACCACACAAAAATAGTTTTCATCCTTTGATATGAAATTCAAACCGTTATTCGATAACTAGTACAATTCCTAATTAATTTTTCCATGAAACATTTTCACCTTTGTATTTAACAAAAAATTATTTCAAATAAGTTCCAAAATAATATTTTTAAGATTATTTATCAAATATTTCTCCTTTTAATGTTGTTTAAAACATTTTTTTGAATTCATATAATTATTATTCTCAATAACTCATTTTATTTTTGAAAACCAATATCTTTACTTCAAAATTCCCAATTTAAATATAAAAAATGTATTCAATTATAATTATTTTATTTTTAGCTCCTAATCATGTAATGCTGAAAGTATGAAAGAGACAAGAATAAACTCACCATATAGTAGCATATAAGAAGACTACATCCAGTTATGCATGATAAAACTAGCTAAATTATCACGAACCACATATATCTCTTGCTGGCTATAAGAACTATCTTGTACAAAGTACTGCAATTACAAGATTGTTTCTAAACATTAATCAAATAAGTACTTAACAAAAATTATGAAGGAAAAAAATTAAAGTGGTACCTCAAGTATTTCGGTGCTTTGATCGTGGTTTTTTACTATATCATACATATACCTCATCACATAATATACACAATCCGTCGTTCTAGATTGTTGAGGACACTACAACAATATTACACAATAATTTAATAGATAAGTTAATTTGAATTTATATCCAACGTAGAAGTTTATTTTTATTTTGTACAAAATAAATCACCTTAATAGTCTTCCATTTCAAGTAAATTCCTCGAGATTTTCCACCATACGCCTTATAAGTTTTAAAGGCCCTACACATAAAATAAAATTTTAAATACAACGTACATATTCACTTGCATCAAGCAAAAAAGATATCAAAAGGCAAATAAATAAAACGTACATATTCATTTGTGGTCTAATTTCCAGTTTAGATTTGCATTCGACTTGGGGATCCAAAACATAAACCTCATTCTTTTCTATACGAAAAACAAGCAGTAGACAATGTTTCCTACATTATAACATTTATATGAAGTTAATATCAACATTAGATTTGTAAACTAGTTTCTAAAAGTTCATTGCGCATACCCTTCGTAGTGTGGGGCTAAGAGTAAGCTCTTCGATTATGACGCACGCCATGTGTTCGAAATATATATATTTGTCGCGTTTGGATATTTCCGCACTTGAGACAACTTATATGGACACATAAACCCGATGGTCTATACTCTGAGGTCATTGCACATATGATTTAACCACCTAAAAATAAGTACAACATACAAATATTGTTATTCTACCATTTCATGTATAATACATAATATAAAATAGAACATATACAATGAATTTATAAGCTATTTATTGTAAATGTAACCTAAGTATTTCACATAGTAGCTATATTGGTACACAGATAGAAATATTCATCATATATATAATACTCACATGATGCAAATTTGCAAACATTCTCCATTCAACCATCCCATACTAAGGAATTGGATAATGTCATCCATAGTGACATGGATTTCAAAGTCCTCATCGTATGTAAATAAATCCTTGTTCACATGAATTGCATTGATGAAATTATTATCATGGGATGGCACTTGAACTATCAGGTCAAGGAAATATTTGCACTCATCCGTTAAAGTATTGATGATGTCTTCACCCACGATCGTCCTACGCTTTGCAGGCTCATTTGTCATCTTTTGGTTATTATTCATGTCCGTAGCAACACACTCTTCCACTTTGTCTTTGCTCCTAATATGTTTACCCTGCACACAAAAAATTCATAAGCGGCATGGAGTCTGCATATTTTATTCAAGCAAAGCTCAAAAAAATACAAAAAGTGTTTTCTTTACCTTATCATCATCACCTAAAAGTACGAGATTTTTAGGCCATTGTACAAAACTACCAAGTGCTTCTCATATGTGATGTGATATTTACTTGGAACCGGAAGAGGGGTTCCTACATGAATAGGCTCTACTGCGTCAATTCCAACCTTTACATGATTGGTCAAGATTTGTTGATTATGGCATTGATCTCCAGGCCTAGAAGCAGGATGCACCATGCCGTGACCCACTACGACAATTTGGAGTCCAAATTAACAGCTAAACGACATTTAGTTCGCCTCTAGAATAACAAGTACAACATTAAAATTATTGACTTACATGTTTTAGAATCGTATAATTTTACAAAAATAGACTTTTGAATTAGTTACCTACATGTTTTCATAAGGATTCATCTCTTGATTTGTGCTGGTATTTTGTAATTTGTCCAATTGTACTGATTGACAACTGCTACGATGACCAACTGATGGTACATTTTCGACCACAATATCATTGGGCATTTGCATACCCATCCTATTGAAAAAGTTTGCAATCTTTTGCTCAACCACCGTATCTACCATAGACTCGAATCTTTGGCTCATTTTAGTTTCTATTTCGTAAGTGATACGATGTTGTTCATCTGCTGATTTACACCACTTGAACCTTTATATTTCACTACCTTTCTAAATACATCTTTGATACCGACCGTCCCACCAATTCCTCTAACTCGACCTGGATGTTCTTTTTTTTTCAAGAGCACTATTTAAGACATCATCATGTCTATTTGGAACCATGTTCTTTCGATGGCTTTTTCTCTCCAAGCATTCTGTCAACAAAAAAAAAATTAGTTTTCTCAATAATTTATTGCTTTGTTTTGTAAGAGATTAACCAAATGGGATAAAATACATCGAAATTAGTCATACCGCTTTATCTGCAACTATCCTAGTTTTCTCATTAGGGATTACATAACTTCCATTAGATTCTTTTTTTTGATCTTGCCAAAACCCAGTCAATACTTCGATCCAAAAAAGAACCACTTGGTAATGTAGTCGATGAACTATGACCTTCGGTTATCCATTTAGCTTTCTTCCCTGCATATCCAGCTTGCCCCAAATAGTGATGATGCTCATTGTATGCTTGACTCTTCCTACCCTTCTCGCTTAATCGCTGTCAAAAATAATGAATATTAATGTATACCCGAAGTTCTTGCATAAAATTCTTGCTACTCTACTGCTAACATATACTCCACCGCATTCTTGCAGTATCACATGTCTGCAACCACTAACAAAAAAGAAATCAAGCAATTACTTGATCAACAAGGTAGATTGGTCACATATGAAAAGGAGTTAAAAGCTGATGCACTTCACTTTTATTCAGAGCTATATAATGCTGAAACCATTTAAAACAGTTTCCCAGATCTAACTTGCAAAAAGATTATATCTGAATATGCTAGACAAAATCAGGACATGGAAATCTCAGTTGAAGAAATCGAATACTATATTTCAAATTAGTGATATATGCTATGGTAATCTAGAGCTTCCTAGGTAACATCGTCTGATAAATTCTTTGTAAGAGCATATGTAATCCAGATCTTTCAAGTGCAACTTGATTATGTAAATTCATACCATGTCTCCAAAGAGTTCAAATTAAATGCAAAAGAAAGCTCACAACCATTATTAGCTACTAGTTAGAATGAAGTTCCTTGTAAGCATCAATGGACAGCGAAAAAAATGTTAGTATGTTGCTATAACAATTGTAGCATGCGAACAAAAGCGAGGAAAAGAGATACAACCAAGTCATGTTTTAACAAACATTATGATAGCAACAAAAAAAATGGTGAAGAATCTAATCAACAAATTATTATACACAATAACGGAAATGCAAGGCTTGAACATTTACAGAAAAAACGTCAACTATAACAGGTTAAACGGTAAACTGGTGCAACTACAAGCAACAACGCAGTTATCTTTCAGACTTTCTGCCTGTATTAGTTTTCCCACTTAAAATCAGTAAACTTAATACTGATTATAATTCCGACAGCGTCAATTAATCGTGATCTACAACATCAACAGGCAGTACATGCACTTGAGTTTGAATTTTCAAACAGGAAATAATAAAACAACCATAGTGACTTTTATGTCTACCTAACTTCCATCTATAAAAGCAATAAAAATATGAAAAAGAACTGCGACTCAGAAGTTGACAAAAAATGCATAAAAGAAAAATTAGTCAAACATATACAAAAGGTAATGGCACTTTCAAAACTAAAAAATAAATACTCATGCATCTTGTCTGAGTCCAAGCTCTCTTTGTGGCCATCAGCATAAAATCATAGTATTTTATCTCTGGAAAAGCATTACAACCATATGAAAAGTATAAAATGAATGTGTATGTGCTAACTTGTAAATAAGAATCAGTCGACTGTAATGTACTAGTATTAATAGAAGAATCTATTATGGCAAATAATTTTATGATTGTAAATAATAATAAACATTAGCACGTATCAAATATAAAACTACATTACTTAAGCTGTTATTAATGGAAAACTCATTGAGCCCACTTGTCAATAGTATGGCGGTCGATATAGATACAGACATAGATGAAGAGGACATCATGAATATCATTTAAAAAGAAATAGCAAAACTTTACAATTATTGATGCTCAGGAAAAATAGCTTAGTATAAGGGAAAAAATGTAATGCAAAATCTTAAAATGAGAAGGATATGGTAAGTACAGAACTTGAGGGAAAGATCAAACTGACTAACAAAGAACATAATATCACAAAAATCAATCACAAACAAGGCTTGTAGTAATTGTTGTACAAAATGCTTACCGATTCCCATGGAATAAATAACATTTGACGTTTGCAGTATGTAGATGGCAACTAATAATGCGATAATTTAGAGGTTAAGCATGCAACAAAATATCAGTAAATACTCGATATTGAAAGTTAAGCCAATGTTAATGGTAATGGTAATATTTAATGCGATTTCATTATTCTACCGTATTTGCCTTTTACAGTTTTATTATTGGGCTACTGTTCCTGGAACAAATGACATTTGATATCTATAATATGAAGAAATAGCAAGTAATAAAGTATATACTATGAAAAAATGGCAACTAAAAAAATCCACAAAATCTCATGCATAGTAACCGATATGAACTCAGTGTTGCAAATTTGATATATTTAATTTTGAAAATAATTTTGAAAAGGTTCTTTTTAATTTTTTTGAAGTTAAAATATACTTAAATTTATGGATAAAATATTCCAATCAACTAAAAATATTAGTCAAAATTCGCATGCGCTTAACTGTTCAAAACATATGTTTCAAGGTCGTAGTAAACTTTTATTAACTTTTACAGTGAATAAATCATCAAAAATATACATATTACATAATTCCAAATTCAATCCAAAAAACCTTTGAAGAACAAATTTTGACTAACTTTTCCATATATCAATCCATATTAGCAAGTATTAAAATTTCCAAAATAGAAACTTCGTAATCGTAGTTATTTTTATTAACTTTAGAGTAAATAAAACAACAAAATATACACATTGCATACTTCCATATTTAACAAAATAATAATAAACATGAAACCAAAAATTCAAATATTTGCAGTTTGAAGTAAAAATAATCGCATGATAGTTGGTACAACTCTATGAGGATTTGGTTACAAAAGGAAGTCCATCGCCCACACAAAACAAGATGACAATATAAACAGATTATAACACCTAACTGAAGTAAACGTGTTAAATCAAGACAGTCAATAATGTACGCAAGAAGTAATTACAATTATTACTTTCTTCGACATCGTCAAGGAAACAAAAATACATTTTAAAAGGATAAAGTTTGAAATGAACAAAAAATACCTTAAATTCCTCAGTTTCACAATTCTTCTTGAACGTTTCCCACTGTGCTTGTGTAATGCCATCATAAAGCTCATACGGCTCTTTATGGTCCACTGGAAGATTTCTTGTCTTCGTAATCCAACTACCAATCAATTTTGTTTTGAAATCTTTCCATTGTCCACAGACATATTTTAACACGCTATCTTTCATGTTGTCGTCAATGTGGTACTCGATCTGAGATTAAAAGAAAATCATAGTTACATATGCCTTATAAGACTTCAAATGTCCAATTAGGTCTCAAAGCCGAATAAGTAATAAGTTAATAAATGAATTTATAATACCTTAACATCTTCCCATATAGTATCTTTAAGACCTTTACAAACGTCATCCCAATTTTTAATATTGATATCAATTTTAGATCTAGCAGTATCGCCCATAGACGCCTTATAAGACTTCGCCCACTTTCCAATGGGGTTGCCGTTATCACTCCACTCAATGAATTTTGGTTCTTGTGTTTTATATTTCTTCCCGGTTGTTGGGCCTCTGTAACGACCCACCTTTTTGGACAGTTTAAACCGACGATCAAATACACATGCCGATTCCAAACCATTCAAAAGGGAAGATGGTTATTGGGTAAATAAGAAAAGAAAAGAAAAGGGAAATAAACGAAATGAAACAACACAGAATCTTGCAGCGGAACGATAAAATATAATAGTCAAATAAACAGTTCATGAAGCTGTTTACTATACTCTGATTATTATTTATACAACATTTATCAGAGTAATATATACACACCAGAACAAATAAAATAATACAGCAGATAGCATGATACAAAGATAATAATAGTAATAGTATACCAAATCTTCGACTTTGTCCTCCAAAAAAGATCTTCAATAAGCTGAAAAACTCAGGTCTGACCCGAGCGTAATGAAAAGGCAAAACACTCGAGTCATGACTAAAATATCCACATATAAGTTAAATCAATCGTAAATAAATATGAGTGTAACGGCGTCAAAGATGTTTACGGGGTTTGACATCTCATATCCAGTGTCAATGTGCGTGCAACAACTTAAAAGATGTTACAGGATTTTCCATCTCTCAAGGATCCGTTAAACTGTCTACTATGTAGTACAATACGCTATTATAATATGTCTACGGTAAAGTAAAAGTATTAAAATAGCGTTAAGGCGTTAACATAATCCCCCTTAACACATTTTATAATGCCATAGTCTATACAGCACCGTAAGCCCCACCGTAAACTGGTGGTTATCAGAGGGTATCCCATAGGTATAACACAAAACAAAACGTAGTGGTCGCGAATAGGATAATCAGTATGACAAGGTACATGAGGCGATACCAACTAGGATACTAGTAGTTACGTGATCCGGACTGATGTTGAGCATAGCCAGCAGCTACCCCAACACCGCAAAACAACACTCCCAAATCAAGGGGTGCACCCAAATCGAATCACAAATGTAATAGATATGGTATCGAAGAAGTGTGTCCGCTAGAGATGGCGAACCTCAATGGCCCGGCGCGGCTCCTATTTTAGTCATGTCAGGGGTCATCCAATATCGTTCTCTTTCTTCAGTCAACACGTTCACCAAACCATCCACTTCATTCTGGATCAACACTCCGCGTATAATAGTTATTAAAGTGGTTTTCGGTATCGACAGAGAGTATGTCCATATCCGCTCCCGGTGTCTTTAATAACTACGTATTATTACACCGGTGGCTCCTTTACATTTCAAATCGATTCATAGTTGATATCAAAATATCATATTCGCTTCAAAATCAAGTCCATTTCAAATATCATCGTATCTATTCAAAATGTAAGGTTCCGTTTCAAAAACATTTTTCGCCTCAATATCTCATTTCGATTTCCAAATCATTTCAAATTTCAATTTAGGTTGCAACTTCATTTAACCCAATTCGTATTTACATTCGAGATTTAAACATAAACATTTCACCTTATTGACCAGCTTGAATTTTTAGAAAATAGTTTTAAGTAGTTTGAAAGTAGTTTTAAATAATTAAAATAGTTAAAATACTTAAAATCTTAAAATGGATTTAAAATAGATAAATTAGTTTAAAATAATTTAAATTAGGTTAAGTAGATTTAAAATAGATTAAAATAGTTCAAGTATTCAAAAATGGTTTATATAACAGAGTAATTTGGAAAACAAAATAAAACAGCTTCAAAACCAGTCCATTTCAATTATAACTTCCCAATTCAAATCAATTTCAATTTCCATTCTACCGATTCAATTTCGATTTCGATTCAAATCAATGTCTACTTTGACTTCAAATTATTTCAATTTTACATTCACCTTCAATTAATTCAATTTCAATTTATATCGATTTGGAGCTTGATTTTCAAAATATCAATTTATAACACTTAACAAAATTATCCTTCAATATTCAAATTTAAATCCAAATTTCAAATATTATTCAATTTCAAGCTCAATTTCAAAATATCTTTTTTATATCACTTTTACTTAGTAATACACAAAGCTAGAAATAATGTTCAATTTTAAAACAAATAAATTTTCGAAATTCAATCATATCCCGATTTTAAATCTCAAAGTCTCAACTTAAATTATTTAACAATTTCCTTTAACCAAAATTTATTTCAACATTCCAAACTCAATTTTCCGATAAATATGATTTCTATAGATTGATTTCTATTTATAACTTTTAAATCAAAACATTTAAATAAATTTCAAATCGAAGTTTTAAAAATTATTAATTTAGTCAATCCGGTGTCCGTATATAATTTTCTATCCTATGGCCAAGTGATCAGTTATTTCAATTAAATGTCAGGGATGAATATATATCACTTAAATCAAATCACCGTGTCATATGTATGCATAACAGGATATATATAGGCAAATAAACATCCAAACAATTTAAATATCAACCAGTAGCATCCATCGAAATACATCATCCAATAGACAATACAATTCACGGCAATTTCATAGTTATCGGTATCAGGTAATTTAATCGCAATTCAATTTTTAATTTCAATTTGACCTTCAGTTAAATTTTCAACGGTGAATTCAAATGACAATTAAATTTTATCAAACAACGACAAATAAAATTCATAACACTTCATAATGTCAAATTTAACTAGCATAAAGATATTCAGTACGTTGTGAGCGTTATAAAACACTCACCTTGATTTCAATGTAGTTCCAGCGTTTTATTTCGAATAAAATTAAACGCGTGTTTAATTTTACCGAAATTCAAACTAGCTCCAAACGACTCAAATCTAGTTCTATAGCGTAGTGCTCGACAAAACGATTGCAACGCAAAAAGTTTCGTTCCAATCGAACCTCATATGCAAAAGTTATACATTTTATAAGATGACAACAATTTAATTTAAAATCGAATAGCTTAAATTCAAATTACACAATTACCCTCCAATCTTCTTCCCCCCACTGTGAACATTTGCACGAGACACAGCAAACCCATCCACTGAGCACGCACGACCACTTACACCACTCAATGATCATCGATCGAACTAACGGACATCGCCATCCACCTTCTCGCCTCGAGCTCGACTCGACGAGCACCTTTACGTGACGGCCAAGGCCCCTACCACCATCGCGAGCTGCTCATGCTCCCCCTAACCGTACAAATGGTCGCGCCACCCCAAGGTGAACCGCACACCACCAAACTATGGCCACGCGTGCGCCCTCTTCTCTTGATCACGAATCCACCCTCGCCTTGAGCAACCTCAAATCCAAACATCCAAAAATTGAAACCCTAGTTCTCTCTACCCACTGTCGATCTACACCAACGAGTGCCGCACCCATCTAAAGCCATACCAGATCGAAGCTAAGGGAAAAACTTGATTTTTAAAATTGATTTCGCATTTTTCTCTTGAGTAGATTTTTTTATATAGATTTTTGAATTTTTGTTTTAATATTTTCTTTACTATATATGCGTGCCGAGCTTAAAAAAAGGAAGGGAGATGCCTTGCGTGCTGAAGTGGGAAAGGCTACCGTGATTTGAAGTGAGAAAAAGCTGTTGTGAAAAGTTGACAAGACAATATATTAAATTAGATTTCAAAATATCCCAATTTATGCAACTCAAAATCTCGAACCCCTATCAAGGCGTGCCGCTAGGCGTTCATAATGTTATACCCCTATTTCGGACGCAATGAAAAAGGTTTCAAGTCCTAATTCGATCGTATGTGCGAGTTACGGGAATAAACGATCAATTTTAAATTAAATCGATTAAATTAATTTCTAAGTGTTTTGAGCTGCCACGGTCAAACAACAACCCCGATTGCTATGGAAATTGAAACCCGATAATAATAAAAAATTACGGATCTAATGGAACTAGTTTCGTCAAATTCTGAGACTGTTTGAAAAATGGCTATTTTAACTCGTCAATTAAATATTAAAATATTTAATTTTCACAAATTTACTTTTAATTCGATTTTAAAAGTTATACAACATCATTCTAACTTTAATATGATAAAATAAAATTTTACAAATCATTTTTAATCATATTTAACCCGTTATTCAATTATTCAATAAATTCCCAAATATTAAATTTAAACAATTTTGATTATCCAATAATTCATTATCCTTTGAAATATTTGAAATTGAACTTATAAGATTAAACTTTTAAAACCAATTCACATCTTAGAACACTATTTCCATTTTATAGTTATTCAATTATTCAATAAGTTTTAAATATTTACTTTAAACAATTTACCTGTTCAATATTCAATTATTTGTTTTTAAATAGATTTTACTTATCAATCAATTACTCTATTATACCCAATGAATTCAACATTTTTTATCCTATCCAACTATTGATTGCAAAGGAATTCACTAAGTAGCATTTATTTTTCAATACTTATTACTATTCAAATCTTCGAAACCAATCTATTAAAATTTGTATTTCTACCTAAATAATTCACAATTCTTATTCACTTATTTACATTTGTTTTTCCATATATTCCCTTATAACCAAGTTATAACATTTGAGTCAATTCAATTAGATTGGAACACCATTCAATCTATAAATAATTACTTATATAATTATTGTTGCAATTCATTCCAGTTATTATTATTCCAAACGAATTACAAATTTTTCTAACATTAAATCACGAAATCTTATTAAATTAGCTATTTTAATTATCAAAAATTTACGGGTTGTTACACTCTCCCCCACTCAAAACTTTTCGTCCTCGAAAAGGAAAAAGAAGGGAAAAGGAACTAAGTATAGAACAACATTAGATATATTTTATTCAAAGTTACCAACTTATAAAACAATGAAATTACATTTATAAAGTCATAACTACGCTTCCACTAAGTTACTCTGAATGGCTTTCTAACTTTAAAAGTTAGTTATCAAACAAGTTATAAAATTTTAAAACTTGAAAAAAATTTCTAACACCCGGATTTACGAAAAATTTCGGCAGCATCTCCTTTGCGCGGCTCGATCCGAAAAAATATAAAATGACAGTATATATATCACAAATATACATCTCATCAAGTGATGAGGCATCCCGTAGGGAAAAAGTGTAAAAGTACGGTATGTAATCCGAGATATATACCTTATATATTATTAGCGAGCATATACGGCTAATATAGCGCGAAAGCGAGCTCCAAATGCGAAGCAAGCGCAATCCGCACCTACTAAACACTCAACAAACCATGAGAAACATGCATATATGAAAATAATATCAATATACACCATATAGCAACATAACAACTACATGTGCCAACATAGCAAATGTAACAAAATAACAAATGCATTCACCAAATCAATTATCATCCAACTATCATCGAACAAATCCATAACCAATCAATATAAATTCACTTCTCATTAATATTTATTGACTTGGTTTTCAATTTTAATCACAGTTGATTCATTAACGTTGGATTTTACTAACATTCATTCTCAATTCAATTAGTTAACATTCACTAATTTATATTTACATTAGTTCACTTCCAATTTGAATCAAATTAAATTCTATTTAAATTCATTTAATTCCAATTTGATTTCAATGATTTATAGCTTTCAATTTCATTAACACTTAATGAATTATATACAATCAACTAACAATCATATAACAACCAAACCATACCCAACATAACCAAATTATTAATTTTACATTCAATTTGGTTTATCACTTTCAATTCCAATTTTATTCTTAGCCATACCAAATTCTTTTGTTTACATTTACTTCATATTCAGTTTCAGTTAATAACAAATTTATTGGCGGAACATTTTATTAATCTTCACTTAAATTTATTGTCATTCCATAAAAGTCTAACTTCTTATATATGACTTTTCTTAGTTTATAGTTATCTCAAAAGTTACAAATTTATCTTCACATATTTTTCTTTTTATTGCAAATTTATATTTAATTCTACAACCAGTTTACAAAGACATTGCTTGACTCAATGGCCTTTTCTTAAGTTCACTTACTTGTTCCATTTATCCATTCATCATTTCATGCTATATTTAAGTTTTTATAATTTTTATCACAACCTAAATTTTACATTTATATATATTTTAATTCCTTTTAAGTTTTCTTTATATGTATACTTCAATTGTTTTCAGGTTCTGTTTAGTTGTACAATATCTCATTACATATCCGAAACATCATTTTAACTTTTAACATTTGGTAAGTCTTGTTATATGTTATTAGAATGCTAATTTGGTATTATACAAATTTATAGAATTTTATTTTACTTAATTATAATGTTCACAAATTTAATTTATTTAAATCCTCTTTACCTTTCAACTTTATAGGTACACTACAACTCTAAAGTTTTTCCAAAAAATAAGCTTAAATATCTTAATCCTCTTATTTTATAAATTCTTGTTATTCACATTTCATTCAAATAATTTGAAAATTACTAATTAACATAACTTAGAAATTCAAATGCCCGGTTCTTTTCAAATCGTTTGAAATAAACATATTATATCTTTAATATATCAAATCATACCTTTGGAGTTTAAACCAAAACCCATTTACCCAAAATAATTTAGAAGAAAAGCAAAGCTTCTTAGAAGTCTTCTCCACTTTGAGATTCGAAAATGAACATCGATGATGCTACGCAGTCATCACCATAATTATTTTCCAGCGACATAAGAGAGGAGTACATAATTCATTCCTTCCTTTAAAAATCCTTTTAAAATATTTCCATAAACAATTTCCAACTAATATTACTATATATTTCTTCAAAGCTTTGAGAACCATTTCAAAATTCCCGGGTCTTAAATCCAATATTTCTCAATTTAAATCTATTTTAATTTATAAGTCACCTTTGTAAAATATTCTTATAAGATTTTCTTTCTTAAAACATTCCACAAGTGTTTTATAATTGTTCATTTTGTAATTCACCTTATTTATTAAATTACAATATCCAATTAATGATAATAACCAATAATATTATCATTCCTAAAAACCAGGTAAGCTAGATAAGTCATAATAATTTCTGAAAATTTTTCTTTATATACAAAATATAATTAGAGCAAAATTATTTCATTTACCCAATTTCAAAACAATACTATGTCGAACTGTTCTGTTTAAGTGTTTAGAGATCCCTATCAATGACATTAATTACTCGTATTGATCAGAATCCATAAGTCACTCAACAAATCAACCGACACAATATAAAACACTTTATATCACTAACAAATACGCTCTCTCATACGTATACACTCAGTGACTCATCATAGGGTATTACTATCCTATTTATAAAGAGTCAAACCCCACAAAGTTAAGGTTATCGCTAAACCAAAGCTCTGATACCAACTGTAACGACCCACCTTTTTGTATAGTTTAAACCGACGATCAAATACACATGCCGATTCCAAACCATTCAAAATGGCAGATGGTTATTGGGGCAAATAAGAAAAGAAAATAAAAGGGAAATAAAGGAAATGAAACAACATAGAATCTTGCAGCGGAACGATAAAATATAATAGTCAAATAAACAGTTCATGAAGCTGTTTACTATACTTCGATTATTATTTATACAACATTTATCAGAGTTATATATATACACCAGAACAAATAAAATAATGCAGCAGACAGCATGATGCAAAGATAATAATAGTAATAGTATACCAAATCTTCGACTTCGTCCTCCAGAAAAGATCTTCAATAAGCTGAAAAACTCAGGTCTGACCCGAGCGTAAGGAAAAGACAAAACACTCAAGTCAGGACTAAAATATCCTTATGTAAGTTAAATCAATCGTAAATAAATATGAGTGTAACGGCGTCAGAGATGTTTACGGGGTTTGACATCTCATATCCAGTGTCAATGTGCGCGCAATAGCTTAAAAGGTGTTACGGGATTTTCCATCTCTCAAGGATCCATTAAACTATCTACTATGTAGTACAATACGCTATTATAATATGTCTATGGTAAAGTAAAAGTATTAAAATAACGTTAAGGCGTTACCATAATTCCCCTTAACACATTTTATAATGTCATAGTCTATACAGCACCGTAAGCCCCACCGTAAACTAGTGGTTATCAGAGGGTACCCCATAGGTATAACACAAAACAAAACGTAGTGGTCGTGAATAGGATAATCAGTATGACAAGGTACATGAGGCGATACCAACTAGGATACTAGTAGTTGCGTGATCCGGACTGATGTTGAGCATAGCCAGCAGCTACCCCAACACCGCGAAACAACACTCCCAAATCAAGGGGTGCACCCAAAACGAATCACAAATGTAATAGATATGGTATCGAAGAAGTGTGTCCGCTAGAGATGGCGAACCTCAATGGCCCGGCGCGGCTCCTGTTTTAGTCATGTCAGGGGTCATCCAATATCGTTCTCTTTCTTCAGTCAACGCGTTCACCAAACCATCCACTTCATTCTGGATCAACACTCTGCATACAATAGTTATTAAAGTGGTTTTCGGTATCGACAGAGAGTATGTCCATATCTGATCCCGGTCTCTTTAATAACTACGTATTATTACACCGGTGTCTCCTTTACATTTCAAATCGATTCATAGTTGATATCAAAATATCATATTCGCTTCAAAATCAAGTCCATTTCAAATATCATCGTATCTATTCAAAATGTAAGGTTCCGTTTCAAAAACATTTTTCGCCTCAATATCTCATTTCGATTTTCAAATCATTTCGAATTTCAATTTAGGTTGCAACTTCATTTAATCCAATTCGTATTTACATTCGAGATTTAAACATAAACATTTCACCTTATTGACCAACTTGAATTTTTAGAAAATAGTTTTAAGTAGTTTAAAAGTAGTTTTAAATAATTAAAATAGTTAAAATACTTAAAATCTTAAAATGGATTTAGAATGGATAAATTAGTTTAAAATAATTTAAATTGGGTTAAGTAGATTTAAAATAGATTAAAATAGTTCAAGTATGCAAAAATGGTTTATATAACAGAGTAATTTGAAAAACAAAATAAAACAGCTTCAAAACCAGTCCATTTCAATTATAACTTCCCAATTCAAATCAATTTCAATTTCCATTCTACCAATTCAATTTCGATTTCAATTCAAATCAATGTCTAATTTGACTTCAAATTAATTCAATTTTACATTCACCTTCAATTAATCCAATTTCAATTTATATCGATTTGGAGCTTGATTTTCAAAATATCAATTTATAACACTTAACAAAATTATCCTTCAATATTCAAATTTAAATCCAAATTTCAAATATGATTCAATTTCAAGCTCAATTTCAAAATATCATTTTTATATCACTTTTACTTAGTAATACTCAAAGCTCGAAATAATGTTCAATCTTTAAAACAGATAAATTTTCGAAATTAAATCATATCCCCATTTTTAATCTCAAAGTCTCAACTTAAATTATTTAACAATTTCCTTTAACCAAAATTTATTTCAACATTCCAAACTCAATTTTCCGATAAATACGATTTCTATAGATTGATTTCTATTTATAACTTTTAAATCAAAACATTTAAATAAATTTCAAATCAACGATTTTAAAAATTATTAATTTAGCCAATCCGGTGTCCGTATATAATTTCCTATCCTATGGCCAAGTGATCAGTTATTTCAATTAAATGTCAGGGATGAATATATATCACTTAAATCAAATCACCGAGTCATATGTATGCATAACAGGATATATATAGGCAAATAAACATCCAAACATTTAAATATCAACCAATAGCATCCATCGAAATACATCATCCAATAGACAATACAATTCACGGCAATTTCATAGTTATCAATATTAGGTAATTTAATCGCAGTTCAATTTTTAATTTCAATTTGACAGTCAGTTAAATTTTCAACGGTGAATTCAAGTGACAATTAAATTTTATCAAACAACGACAAATAAAATTCATAACACTTCATAATGTCAAATTTAACTAGCATAAAGATATTCAGTACGTTGTGAGCGTTATAAAACACTCACCTTGATTTCAATGTAGTTCCAGCGTTTTATTTCGAATAAAATTAAACGCGCGTTTAATTTTACCCGAAATTCAAACTAGCTCCAAACGACTCAAATCCAGTTCCATAGCGTAGTGCTCGACAAAACGATTGCAACGCAAAAAGTTTCGTTCCAATCGAACCTCATATGCAAAAGTTATACATTTTATAAGATGACAACAATTTAATTTAAAATTGAATAGCTTAAATTCAAATTACACAATTACCCTCCAATCTTCTTCCCCCCACTTTCAACATTTGCACGAGACACAACAAACCCATCCATTGAGCACGCACGACCACTGACGCCACTCAATGATCATCGATCGAACTAACGGACATCGCCATCCACCTTCTCGCCTCGAGCTCGACTCGACGAGCACCTTTACGCGACGGCCGAGGCCCCTACCACCATTGCGAGCTGCTCGTGCTCCCCCTGACCGTACAAATAGTCGCGCCACCCCAAGGTGAACCGCACACCACCAAACTATGGCCACGCGTGCGCCCTCTTCTCTTGATCACGAATCCACCCTCGCCTTGAGCAACCTCAAATCCAAACATCCAAAAATTGAAACCCTTGTTCTCTCTACCCACTATCGGTCTACACCAACGAGTGCCGCACCCATTGAAAGCCATACCAGATCGAAGCTAAGGGAAAAACTTGATTTTTGAAATTGATTTCGCATTTTTCTCTTGAGTAGATTTTTAGATATAGATTTTTGAATTTTTGTTTTAATATTTTCTTTACTGCCTGTGCGTGCCGAGCTTAATAAAAGGAAGGGAGATGCCTTGCGTGCTGAAGTGGGAAAGGCTACCGTGATTTGAAGTGAGAAAAAACTATTGTGAAAAGTTGACTAGACAATACATTAAATTAGATTTCAAAATATCCCAATTTATGCAACTCAAAATCTCGAACCCCTATCAAGGCGTGCTGCTAGGCATTCATAATGTTATACCCCTATTCCAGACGCAATGAAAAAGGTTTCAAGTCCTAATTCGATCGTATGTGCGAGTTACGGGAATAAACGATCAATTTTAAATTAAATCGATTAAATTAATTTCTAAGTGTTTTGAGCTGCCACGGTCAAACGACAACCCCGATTGCTATGGAAATTGAAACCCGATAATAATAAACAATTACAGATCTAATGGAACTAGTTTCATCAAATTCTGAGACTGTTTGAAAAATGGCTATTTTAACTCGTCAATTAAATATTAAAATATTCAATTTTCACAAATTTACTTTTAATTCAATTTTAAAAGTTCTACAACATCATTCTAACTTTAATATGATAAAATTAAATTTTACAAATCATTTTTAGTCATATTTAACCCGTTATTCAATTATTCAATAAATTTCCAAATATTAAATTTAAACAATTTTGATTATCCAATAATTCATTATCCTTTGAAATATTTGAAATTGAACTTATAAGATTCAACTTTTAAAACCAATTCACATCTTAGAACACTATTTCCATTTTACAGTTATTCAATTATTCAATAAGTTTTAAATATTTACTTTAAACAATTTACCTGTTCAATATTCAATTATTTGTTTTTAAATAGATTTTACTTATCAATCAATTACTCTGTTATACCCAATGAATTCAACATTTATTTTCCTATCCAACTATTGATTGCAAAGGCATTCACTAGGTAGCATTTATTTTTCAATACTTTTTTTTGTTTTTGTTTTGGAAATGGTACTTTATATACAACAAATCACATATCACATGTCAATATATGTTCGAATCACGCTACGCAAGTTTTGAACTTGTGACCTCTCGCACCAGAGTCGAAGCACTTGACCACTATTAAGTATCTTTCAATACTTATTACTATTCAAATCTTCGAAACCAATCTATTAAAATTTGTATTTCTACCTAAATAATTCACAATTCTTATTCACTTATTTACATTTGTTTTTCCATATATTCCCTTATAACCAAGTTATAACATTTGAGTCAATTCAATTAGATTGGAACTCCATTCAATCTATAAATAATTACTTGGATAATTATTGCTGCAATTCATTCCAGTTATTATTATTCCAAACGAATTACAAATTTTTCTAACATTAAATCACGAAATCTTATTAAATTAGCTATTTTAATTATCGAAAATTTACGGGTTGTTACAGCCTCTTCGCCTCTTCTTAGACAACGACTGTGAAGTAGAAGGATCATGTTCTTCATTTTCTCCAAATTGTTCTATCTCCATTATTCTTGTAGTTGATTGTTTAGTGACCATTTAATTATGGATGTCAAAGTCAATAGTAGTTAGTTTAATGTTAATAGATAGATAACAGTTATACTAATGGGTAATTTAAAAAATAAGTGGCATTAAAAGGTTTATTAGTGTAATTAGATAAAAACTTCCTATATGTACATACTTGCAACCTATATTCTTACTTTACTAATACTTATATGCTTTAGTTAATTATTCACTAATACTTATATGCTTTAAGTTTACCTGAAGTTATATACTTCAGTTGATTTTTTTCTGTATCTTTTTTCAAATATAATGTATAGTCATATGAACTAATGTCACTAATATATATGCAGTCTATAACTTATACATATATGAGATATATGGCTTATGATGTATCTGTAGCTTATATCAATTAGTACATTTTGGATTCATATCACTAGTACATATGCAGTCTATAGCTTATATAGTTAGTAGAGTTAGTACAATTTAATCTAAACATGTATGCTTCAGTTCTAATATAGTTATACATGTTTACTATATGCTTCAGTTAATTGCTAACTTATATATGTTTATCTTTGGACGAACTTGGAGAATGGAGACTGAAATTGGAGAATAGAGACTTGGAGTCGACTTTATAGCTATAGTTGCATTAATGTATTTTTATATTTTGTTTGGACTTTAGAGATCAAAACATTGAATTACTAATGTAATGTGGCTGTGTTGCGAACGAAGTATGAACCTTTTTTTGTGTGCAAAAGTGTGAATGAATTGCTAACTGCTGCACAACTGCTATGGTTATTTATAGTTGCTGCAGTGTTAAAGTTAGGACCGTGTTTATGCATGAATCATGAATGTTTATGTTAGCATATTTATGTATCACTATTTCCTAAAGCTAGGAGGAAATCTAGATTTATGGTTTGAGCACTATCATCAAATAAAAAGAATATTTATAATCACGTGAAATCTTCAGACATAAACTAAGTGGTAAAGCATTTTAACTTCAATTTACTGGTCAGCTAGAACTGGTAACAATGAAATAAATACTGAGCTGCAATAATGAAAATTTGAGATGATGTTGACTTGGGGAGTTCTACCTAATCATCATGTTACTCTGAACGATTTCAAAAACACTCCTACATGTAACGAAATATCAAATGACAAGAAAATATTTCAAAATTTCTATTGTTGTATGTCCAGATCTTGGCATACATGTTATTTTTTTTACTTCTTTAATAGTTATATTTTTTACTTACACTGGCGTTATCGCTACTTTAAGAAATCCAATGGTAATTTTCTTACAGAACATAAAAAAAATTAATGACTCTAAAATTCTCCAGTAACATTTCTGAACAAAGATTTTTATACCTCAAGCTATTGAAATTAACAATATTAGTTAGTTGTTGGATAGGGTAGAATATTGACATGATTATAAAGTTTTTATCTAATTTAAAAAAGAGAAGCTTCAAAGAAGTGCAAGTAAAATTCAGCAATAACAATTCTATTATATTCAATCATCCAAATAACATCAAATACAATATCAGACGTTTCCTACTGTAGACTCGAGCACAACTGATCATTTATGCTTGTATTATCCAAAAGATACCACACAGAGGTTACACGAATCCTATCACAAGTAAACGAACCTTTCATGTGTGATACATATATATATATATAATAACTGATGAGTTATGCCACAAAATTCAACAGCCAGAAACTCCTTGGCTGAATACATATATCGCAAATTAAAGAGCAGATAATGCACTGAAATATTAGGTATATGTGTTTATTGTTTTTACTGAGAATGCATTCTTAGCCTGAGTCTACAAAAATCTACGAGGTAACTAAATGAGTAGCATATAGAAAATGAAAATGGTGTAACTGTACTTATTTTAAAAATGGGCTGAACTTACCAGTGCTTGCGTCCACTATTCATATCAGAATTTGCATTTGTTGCTAACTTATAAAATTGCCATTCAGCCTACACAAAAATGTTTACTTTAAGTTAGGCATTAAAAAGTACATGTACTTGTATGCATTCAACAACAAAATTTCACTTAGTTTTATTTTATCAAGTATCTACCTGATTTTGAAAACTGACGAAAGACAAATTAAATGATTATAATATAGTAAGTATATTTAATTTATTTGATGGAACAATTCAAGAAGCAATTGTGATGAATCATATTTATTTTTCAGCAAAACATATTCTGTAAAAGATGCCGTTTAATTTCATATATTGGTTGTTACTGCCATTTCATGACATGCAATAATTTCAATAATATATACTCAACTCAGCCTGCATATGGATTTCCATATTTGTAGAATCTTACTTTCATGATGAGGGATCTTCTATTTTTATACTAGCAGCGTATCTTAATAATTCATAACTCACGCGTCAACAAATATCTCAAGTCAGATTTCTAATTGACTTGTAATTTTATGAAGTAGACAATTTATCTCATATTAAACGAACGAATTGAATATGATGCTGAATATATATATGGAGTACAAATGAAAATGAAAATGGTGTAACTATACTTATTCTAAAAATGGGCTGAACTTACCAGTGCTTGTGTCCATTATTCATATCCGAAGTCTACAACAAAAACAGCGATCAAGTATCCCTGTAAAATATCTTATTAGT
Source organism: Allium cepa (assembly GCA_030765085.1). Classification (NCBI taxonomy): domain Eukaryota; kingdom Viridiplantae; phylum Streptophyta; class Magnoliopsida; order Asparagales; family Amaryllidaceae; genus Allium; species Allium cepa. The sequence goes on from CM060944.1 coordinate 245,650,281, forward strand.
AATTATTCTAAAAAAAACTAAAGAATTACAGAAAATGAAAGATTTCAACTGGAAACTAAAGCATGATGAGAATAAAAAAAATTACCCAACTATCCAAACACCCTCATCGTGATCAGAACGTGCATAAATTGCATTTAAATCAACTTCTTCTGGTAGACTTAAGCCGATGGAGAAATGTGGATTCTCATCAAATTGATTAAACTCTTCTTCATCCACCACATCACCAATCCCAACAATGCGTCTTTTGCCGGGAAGAACAACAGACCACTTATTATCGGTAGGATCAGTCACGTAAAAAACTTATTTTGCTTGAGATGCCAAGATGAGTGGATCATTATCATGACTCACTTGACCAAAGTCAACCAATGTGAATCCATGTTCATCCACTCGTATAGCACGACGATTGTCAGCCCATCTACATCGAAATAGCGGGATTGTGAAGTCTTTATACTCAAGTTCCCAAATATCCTCGATTATCCCATAATATAGCATTATCGCATTTATTGGTCTGTTATCTTTAGCACTAGCAAATTCTCTTGAAGATGCAACGATGCTAACTCCACTATTTTGCACTTTTCTCTTCTCATCCTGACGCTTCGTATAAAAGACATAACCATTCATATCAATCCTTCCCATGAATTGACATGCAATCGAGGCCCATATGCTAACCATTTTATTGTATCTGAAATACCATGATTTGTTTGAGACATTACCGTATGTTTAAACCATATGACAAAAGAGCGGTTATGTTCATTCGTCAACCACCTTTCGTTCTTTGAAGGATTCTGAGACTTTAGAATTGCCATGTGCTCCTCCAAGTAAGGATGTACCTCACTAAGGTGCTGCAAAACAAGTAGCTGAGCTTTGTGAAACATCTCATCACCAATTGAAATCAATTTTGATCCAATTATGCCCTGGCCGTCAAGTCGTCCTTCATGTCGAGACTTACAAACTCCAATAGGTTCAACACCAGTTAAGTATGGAGTGACAAATTCAATAACCATCTCAGCTACAGTAGCTTCTATGATACTGGCTTCAGGTCTATATCTGTTTTTTGTTTTTCCTTTTAAAGTTCCCATATGCATTTCAAACGGATACATATATCTCATAAATACAGGACCACAAATTTTGATTTCTCTTACAAGATGAACAACCAAATGCAACATAACATCGAAAAATGAAGATGGAAAATACATCTCAAATTGGCATAAGGTAACAATAACATCGGCTTGTTGAGCATCCAATGTATCAGGATCAATTACCTTGCTACAAATTATATTTAAAAAGAGACAATGCTTTGTAATAACATGCCTAACATGTTTAGGCAATATACCTCTAATTGCAACAGGTAATAAATGTTGCATTAACACATGGCAATCATGAGACTTCATACCGGTCAATTTCAAATCCTTCACTGATACACGACTGCTAATGTTTGAAGAAAATCTGTAGGAACCTTCACACCACGAAGACACTCACATAAACTAGTTTTCTCTTTTTTGGACAATATATAACATGCGGGGGGCAAATAGGTACGTTTACCATTCTGCACCGGTGCTAACTCCTTTCGGATACCCATTTTCAACATATCTTGCCTAGCTTTCTCACCATCTTTTGTCTTACCAGGTATATTCAAGAGTGTCCCAACGATACTGTCGTAAACATTTTTTCTATATGCATTACATCTAGACAATGTCTAACCTATAAATGTCTCCAATACGGAAGTTCCCAAAATATAGATTTCTTCTTCCACGAGCCTTCTAAAAGAGGAAATGCTTTGCCAAATGCATTTTCAATATCTTTGACCCGTTCATAAACATCATTTCCTGTTAATGGAAAACGAGCAACTCCATTCTCTATCTCCCCATTAGAAGGCTTCTTCTTTTTACGTTAAGGATGATTAGGAGGGAGAAATCTACCATGATGCATATACACATTTTTTTTGCAATAATGTAAACGCTCAACAACCATATCATCTTCACAAATTGGGCATGCTTTGACACCTTTTGTACTATAGTCAGACAAGTTACCATACGTAGGAAAATCATTTATGGTACAAAAAATCATGACGCGTAATGTAAAATTACTTTGACTATATGCGTCAAACACATGCACACCTTTATCCCATAGAAGTTTTAGATCATCAATAAGAGGATTTAGGTAAACATCGATGTCGTTTCCTGGTTGTCGTGGTCCAGAGATTAAAAGAGACAACATGATATACTTGCGCTTCATACTCAAATGAGGTGGAAGATTGTAAATCACCAGAAGAGCGGGCTAAGTACTATGTTGACTACTAAAGTTGCCAAATGGGTTTATGCCATCTATACAAAGACCAAGTCTGAGATTTCTAATTTCTTCACCAAAATCAGGATACATTGTATCAATGTTTCTCCACTGTGGAGAATCGGCTGCATGCCTCAATAATCCATCATTTTTCCTCACATTTGCATGCCACCTTAAGTTTTTTGCATTTTCTTTATTTGCAAATAAACGCTTAAACCTTGGTATAATTGGCAAATACCACAAGACTTTTACTGGAAGCCATTTCTTATCCGGGTCATTGTGAACGTTCCCTCGCGACTTGTAACGGGATAATCCACACTTGGGACACTCATGCAAGTTCTCATATTCATTTCGATACAATATACAATCATTTGGACATGCATGTATCTTTTTATATCCTATACCAATTGGGCACATAATTTTCTTTGCCTCATAGTTAGAAGTTGGAAGCTCATTACCTTCCGGAAGCATGTCATTCAAAAGTTCCAACAAAGATGTAAAACTTTTATCACTCCACCCATGCTTTGATTTTAAATTAAAAAGCTTGAGCACAGCAGACAATGTTGTGAACTTAGCACAATTAGGAAACAAAGGCTTATCGGCATCAATTAATATTCTTTCATACAACTTTGGCTCTTCCATCAAATGTTCTTCAGCATCATGAAACATCTTATGAACACAATCATTCTCATCATTCGCGTCATTATTCATGTTATCTTCTCGGTCATTCTCATCATTCTCATGATTATTAGAACTAGCTCTACTAAGTATACTTTCACCATGTCATATCCACCGTGTATAATTTTTCTTAAACCCATAACGGATTATGTGATCTCTAATCTGATCTATATTGCGAAGTCTTCTCTTATTTTTGCAGTGTCTACAAGGACAAAAAATAGTTTCTTCCCCTCTTCTTAATTGATCATTCAGTGTACAATTGATGAACTCTTCAATTTTGTTTAGGAACTCGTCATCGTCACGTTTTACATTGTACATCCAACTACGATCCATATGCAAATGCTAGAGACACACTACACAAGCAAAAAAAACATTGGATTACGAAGAGCATTCATTATTAAATCAATATTTTTAGCTAATTCAAGTGGAGTGGGTAATCAGTTCAACATCACTCCACAAACACAAGCAAACTAAACTACACAACAAACAAAAAAATTCTCATTGTCCAAATAAAAATACAAGGAAATTCTAGTTCTGAATCATCATCATAGATAAAACACCAAACCAACATATAATGCAAACTTAACTACACAATCAGCAGAAAAGACAAAACAACTAAACGAAAATAAGAGTCCTAATCAAACCTTGAATATGAATCTATATGATACATATCATTTGATGCTAAATTATATTAAGGTCCTTTGTTCAGTTATTAATAATTGATAATCACTAAATTTTAAACTAAAAATTAACATAAAATTTCATTTTAACTATACAGTAACAATAGAAATTACATAAAATTCAATGGTTCATCTAATGAAATATTTTATTGCAATGTTCTTTTCTTTTGATTCAACATATGTAGAAATATGTACACCTTTTTGATTCGGACTCAACCTTATTATTGGACTGTTTGCATTTCAATTTATTGAGCAAGTAACTTTGGTTTTGAAATTAATGGACTTTGATATTGAACTAAATTCTATTTATGAATTTGCATGTCCTATTACTACTTACATTAAACTTAAACGTATAAGGATGCATGGGTGGTTAAGCTGAAGAAGGTTGAGAATATGAACAACCGAGGCAGAAGAAACTTCCATTTTGGATAGGGAAGAGGATGACCTAACTTGTAAAGTGTCTGGAAGCAGCCTAATCATTTTGTTAGGACTATCATACCCAAAATAGGAGCTGCAGCCCCATAAGGAGAGGTCAGGAACAAACCCCAACATGCACTATAATAAAAGTATCAAGAAAGCAACATGAACATGCAATAACATTCTACAGCATCAGCATCAGATTAACAAAGTCTTAGAAAAGATGGTAACGAATTTAAGAAGATGAAACACCATGTTGTTTGAAGAAGAATACAGTGAATGAAAATGACGAGCTTTTTAAAAGAAAGGGAGAAATATATTAGTTAATCCTCCAAGGATTAACTCACAAAGTACTCAGCGGATAAACTTATCAAAATCCGATTGTGGATTAAGCGATCAACCAATAGAAGTTTTCTTTATATATAAGGAAAACGAAAGATAATGATTTCATCTTCTATCTGCAACTATAACATATTACAACACTCAAACTCTCAGAACACTGCTTCCGAAAACAGAAGTATAAAATTGAAATACAAGAAATATTAAAACGCAGTAAATCAAAATTTAAAACCAAAAATAAAACTAAGTTTAAAATGAGGTTCTATTTAGGCCTCAAACCAATAAATACATTGCCTTGTCTTCACCAATGTATTCACTGGTGGCAGGTTCAAGTTCGAAGCATGGCCTCTTAAAACCTATGACTAACGGAAACTTAATTGGGATATTGACATGGAGGGGAAAAAAGAACTGTACGCTACCTTCAGCATCACCTTATTTATATTTGTGTTCACTTTTCTAAGCTATTACAAAAGTTTCCATCAATTGATGTAATCAGCAAAAGCAGAAAATTTGCTCAGTTTATAAGTTATTCTACAGTAATTGTCTTGACTCTTCACCCATGTAATTCCAACCATCACAAGTTCAAGTCGCAAGCATTACGTTCAGTATCTATCTAAGTGTGTGTTTATGTGTATGTGTGTACATACATATACATATATATATATATCGCATACATATATATGTGTATATATATAACGCATATACACACACATGTGTGTGTGTGTATCATGAAAATTATAGTATAACTGAAATTATATACAGATACAAAATTATATACTAGCTAACTGCAATAAGCCAGCTTACAAAATGCCCATGTACTCATCTTTCAGAGATTGGATGGGCTTTATGGCATTAGTAAGACTTGTTACCACGTTATTATTTTTTATACATTAGCAGTTTTGTAAGTGATTATGCAAGAAAAAAAATGTTAATACCAGCATTAGCTGCATGTTTTAATCGATACACATGACATAAATGTAACCTTGAACTAAATACAAGTATACAGTTAAATACATTCACATTATACAATGGACAAGGCATATGGCAACTGAAGAAAATTAAGATGTGTGATGAATGGCCAGAAAATGCAAAGAATTATATTATAAACCTCAACTATCGTTGTCTCACTCTAGCAATGATGCGTGCACATGTACATTCATCTAAAAAAAATTTCTTCACAACAACAGAAGCATAATGTGGCCTTCAACCTTTCAAAATAGTATGAAAATTTTGTGTATATAGCGGTGAAAACAAAAAATCCCGGTAACCAATCACACTCTTTTTTTGCAATCAATCCAGCAAATTCGCCCAGTAAACTTCACCAATCACACTTATTTTCTTAATTACAACCATACACTTAATCAGCTATGGTTTATAACAACACCAATCACACTCTTTTTTGCAAGGTATAAAAAGAGAATGCAAGCCAAATAGTAACAAAAGATCTCATAGGCATCATTCAAATACATTTGGTGCAAAAAACACGAACACGTAAAATAAATTAGAAAAGAAAGATGAGACTTTATTTTTTTAATAATAATCAATTAGCTAGAATCGAGAAAACTCAAAAATAATGAAAGGAAGTAGTAGGAATTATATAGAAAGTTTTGTACCTGAAAATCAATCCAGCAAACTCGAAATTGTTCGCTTAACGGTGAAATCAATCCAGCAAATTCGCCCAGCAAACTCGAAACTCGACACTCGAAATCAACTGATCGCTTAACGATGATTTTAGGGTTTTTTTTTCTTTGAAGCACGCGAATTATTGGGGGAAAAGAATGGGAGCGGCGAAAAAAGAATTGGAAACGAGGGATGTAAACGAATAACCTAATTTTGAAATTGCGTCGCGTACGCAAGGGAACCGATGCGAAAAGTATTATGTTGGACGTAGTTGCATCGGTTGAGTTTAAAACCGATGCGACTAAAACTATTTGTATCGACGTATTTGCATCAATTGTTGGTGACAACTGATGCAAATTTGACTTTTTTATTATCTATGGCTTTCCACGTACCAATTGCATCGGTTATTAAGACAGAACTGATGCAAATAGTTCTATTTGCATCAGTTTTTACTTAAATCGATTCAAATGAGGCGATGCAAATGGCCTGTTTTGTAGTAGTGGAGTCCCAGGCGTCTTCCTAAGCACATATTTGACCGGCCCATTTAGCAATATTTCGACTTATTAAATCATCTTGAAAGTTGTACTTTACATTTTCCAGACTGTACACTTATTGGTCGTTCTATCATTTCCAATGCTCCATCACCTTTTATGATTCTTCGATCAAATAATAACAACTAGTATAACTGTACAACGGTGGAGAAACCGACCATTCGATTGTATAACTTTGATAAGAAATATAAATTTAAAATTTTTGTTAGTATTACTTAAACATTAAGTGATAATATGTTGGAAAAGAATAAATTGAGATTTGAATCTGAAAATATGAATTTCAAATTTAAATATTAATCAAAGCATTCAAAATTGTCGATTTGAAATTGAAATTTTAGAATTTGGAAATCATAATAGATTTGAATTTGGAATCTTTGATGCGCGAAGTAAAGGGAGGAAGTTTGGGAAAACCGCGATGAGACAAGATCCACGTTTTTTTGGCTTCAGAAAAATTGATTTTGGCCAGTGACAGTAAGCAAACCTCCCTAACGGTCGGTTTGATAATTTCCATATTACACTACACCTCAATCTGATGTTAGCGGTAACAAGCACTTTAATCATGGAGCTGCTTAGCTTCGAGATGTCAAAGTTACTAAGGATAAAGAAGTATCTCTTGCAGCACTATATGCATGTAATTAGAATTTTAGGATCTTTCTCGAATTTAATCAATCGTGGCCAAGAGATTGAAGAATGATTGTAGCATGACAAATTCAAGAGAGTGAATTAAAACAAAAGCAAGAAACAAATGATCTTCTAGTAATGAGTATTGATTTAGGCAATATGAACAAAGCTATGTGTCAAATGTTTAAGTATATTATCTTAAAGAACCATTAACACATAAAGAAGCTGGTGGTTGAATAACTTTGGATTTGACTTTTAGATGAGTATTTGTATCTTTCATCACTATTTGTATCTTGTATCATTGTTACTATCTTATATTAGTAGTCCTATCATGTAGCAGTAATTTTTATATGTACTTTAAAAGTGAAAAATTTATACTTTGAAAGTGGAATTTCAATATTGGTTTGAAATTGCATGAATCGAAATATTAACTTGGAATTAAATGAATTGAAATATTATACTGAACTAACATAAATGGATGTATTGGACTATGAAATCTTGACCATATATGGGTTACTAGTTGTCGTAGAATGGAAGGGCGGTCGTAACAACTCGGATTTTCAAACGTTTTATGATTAAATATCAGTATTATTTAAATAATTAAATATTGGATTTAATGTGAAATAAAATGATTTCAAAATCTTATTTAAATTATTTTTAAATAATAAGTAATAATGGTAAACCATTAATTTAAATGAAAGTGAACAAATTTGTTTTAATAATAATTCTTTTTAATTAACGTGTGAAATTATCATTCTATGACACTATCTTGGATTAAGACAAACCTAGTGCCATTAGATTCAGAATACTGAGTTATTATACATCGACGAGTTTCGTGACAATCAGACATGGCATGTGGTCGTGCATGCTATAAATGCATAGCATTTAATTTAAGTATTATATATTTGTTTATAAATATCCATACTTGGATATTTTCCTCAATCACTTTTGTATCACCCTTTGTCTCTCCCCTTCTTTTCTCTTTTATTTCTGTAATCTGAACTAGTGGCCGCCTCTTTCATCGAATTATTCCTGGAGTTGTAGTAAATAAAACCCGACACCGTTTGATCTATGGCCTCGTGCAGCCTAGGGCTTTATGATGGTGTGTTTAAAATTGTGTGCGGAAAGGTTTGAGGTTGCTCAACTTGCCATGGCCGAAGTTAGGACTTGGGATCAAAGGAGCTTTAGGTATCTATTGTCCAAGGCGAAGGTGGCACTGGTGTTGTTGTTCAAAGATTAGCGCTCGATGATTTTTATAGGTGGTGGAGATGTGGGTAGAGGAAAGCGGCATTTGGTTTGTCGTTTCTGGGGGTCGTTGTCGCGATGAGAAGGAGACGATCAGAAGCAAAATCAGTGGCGTGGTTGAGTTCGTTATGGCGCAAGGAGTGATTTGGCAATGGTCGTCGACGATATGGTGGAAGGAATCAGAATGCGACCTGGGATGTTCAATTTAGGGCAAAAGACATCGATCGATAGGGAGGTGATCAGGTTGGGGGAAAACTGGTCAGGTGAGTGGTGTTCAGGAAGAGGAATTGATTGGTGAGGTTGGTTTGTCGTTTATTGAGTCGTACTCCTTGTCACTGATCATTGTGCACGACAAGGTTGGGTTTCATATCACTGTGCATCATTTTGGAGAAGTTGAATCGGGAGGGAAGAGCATTTAAGGTATTGTTAATTATAATTAGTTTAGTTAATTACTTAATTAAATCCAAATTCTTTCATAACTCGTAACTTTTGCATTTGAGTTCCAATCGAGACGTCGTTTTCGCCATTGCACTCGTATTGGATTATCTATGTTTGGGATTAAATTGGGCTTCGTGAGTTTAATCACCAGAAAACTGTATATTGTTATGTATATAATTGTTGTTGTATTAAAATATAAACGTTATAACGAACAATGTATGTTATTACTTTTAGACCACGCCCTGTTTTGTAAAACAAGTGACAATATTATTATGGAGTATAATTTCTTTTTTGATCATCGATAACGTATATCGTGGCCCGGACTACTTGTTTACATGATTGATAGTGCGTTGTAAATGTTTGAAGCGATATAATTGTTATAAACGTATTTTGAAATCCTTGATATTTGATATATATTAAATTGGTTAAATTGTGATATATCATGGAAATATAATTGTATATATTTGGCGATATACGTTTGGTATGTTTGGCGTAGAGGAATTAGTTTGGGCATTTGTAGTAATTGGAAATGAAAGTTGTAAATGGTAGAAGTGAAAAGACTGTTATAGATGCACTTTAAAATCGCTATGATCGATGATTTTAAAGTTAACTTTGAAAGACATGCTAAGGTTTTTTTCGTATTTCTAATAAGTACGATGAGTGGGCTTATTATGGGAAAATATCAAGGTTTAAATATATTATTGATAATCATTTATGGATTTTTCAAGTAATGGTTTCAAACTATAAAACAGGCTTTTATGGTTTTTTTAAAAATGTTTTAAAACATAGCATAAGTATTTTAAAAATATGTTTTAATATATATAGTTTTGGAAAATTGTTAAAGATTTTATTTAAGAAATAAAAGGCTTTTATATTATCATTTCTTTCATATTGTTTGTAGTAATTTATTAAATACCATAGTTTTATAAATAAATTAATATGTATGTGTGTATTTTTTTTTTAAAGGAAGCTGGTATTTGTAAAAGGATACAAACGAGTCTTTAGATTATAGCACTTATGTTATAATAATGGATGATTTTGTAAAATTGATTAAGAAAGTATATTACCTTGTTTAATTAGTGAAGATGTACTTAGAGCTTTAAATGAATGTTTCAAAGTTAATGGAAAGTATATAAGTGATTTTGGGTTTATAATAGTGATGTTTGGACAACATTTGTTTTAATCCATTTAACTATACCTTTGAAAAGTAATTAGATCTTTAAAATAGTGCTTTAAAGATAATCATAAGTGAAGTTTTTTGGGTTTGTTGTAAATTATGTTTTAGTAATAATGTTGTTTAAACCATTGAATAATATTTTAAAGTGGTAAAATATTGTTACTAATTTTGAAAAATACTAAGATCTTTAATAATGAATTTTGAAGAGACTAAGAAGTACGAATTGGTTTTGGGTTTGTTATGAAAATGTGTTAATAACATTCGTCCTTAACCCGTTTTGATTATACTTATGAATGTAAATAAATTTTTGAAAGAAATGTTTTAAAGATAATCATAAGAGAAATAATTTTGGATTTATTGTAAACAATGTTTGAGTAATGTTTGTCTTAAACCCTTTGAAATTGATTTGTGAATTTACTTATGCGGTTGAGATAAGTATATGAATACTTTTGAGAAGTATCGAAATTTGTGGAAAAGAATATGGAAGTTTTAACTAAACAGTAAAGTTTAATTAACAAGTGAGTTTTCGTTAACAAAGAAGGTTATTGAGTAAAAAGTAGTTTTACTAATAAAACACGTTTTTAATTAATAAAGAAAGATTAATCAAAAAGGGGATTAGAAGTCGTTTATATGACTTGATCGTGCTTTTGTGTTTCGATCATGCTTTATGTGTTACTTATGGATATTATATGGGACCTAGTTTCCCGTATTCGATTATTCTCATTGTTATTCGAATTGACTAAAATACGACTCTAAAAATATTAGGAAAAAACGTGGAAATTATGTGATACGGTAATCTTCGGTGATGCTATACTATATGTATAAACTTCTTTTTGCACTTCTATGACAAATTTAAGGAAATCCGTTCATTTAAACAATTAGGAGGCGATTTCCGCTCTTATGTATTGTTTGTTTATTTCGTGCAGAACCATAGTTGAGTTTACCAAAAATCCGTCGATTGGTTTTGGAGCACTCGGTAAGCAGGGGAGTGTACTTATATAGGATGCGTAACCACTCAAAACCATATATGTGTTCATGCTCTGGATGAGGTTCGTGATTGGTTCGAGATGTTGGAATCTATGTGGAGAATCGAGATTTGTTTGAGATGCTTGAACACATGTAGTTGTTCACGATCTATTCATGATACGAGAATCCATGTGTGATTTCGAGTTCTGTTGAGATTTAATAATACATGTGTGGTTCCAAGATCTGTTTGAGCGATGATGGCTCGTGCCCTGAGATCTGTTCAAGTTGTGACTCATGTGCTGGGATGCTAAACATGATTTCACCATCGGTAAAGACAAAAACCAGAGATAGAAGACGTAACCTATGTGGTTTTAGCTAACTTAAAGGGTGCAGAAACTCCATTCTAGTTAAACTTACGGATATGCATAATGGAGTGATGTGGCCTGGTGCCATGTGTTTGGGCATAGACCCGCTATGTTTTTCCAATAATATAATTTATCTAGAGATATACGATGCTTGGAAGGATATCTCCTATCATTGTGCAGTAGATCGGAGTCGGTTTTGATCCAAGGAGATCTACGTGGAATCCTACATAATTAGTGAACACGCTTTAGCATTTTTGGTTGTATACCTATTATAGTTGTGATGTACACTCACATGCATCACAGCTACGTGATTGTTTATATTTCACACCTTAGACATTATTATATTATCACTGGATTTTATAATAGAAATAGTTTGGTTATTGTAAGATAAAAATTCATCTGTGTTTATTTGCGGTGTGGACTTACGAGATACCCTTACTTTGAAGGGTTTTACAAATATAACAATTCATATAATTTGAGTTTTTCACGCTAGTTTACCAGACTGATCTGAGTGTTATACTCTTATAATGCTCATGTTAGCTCGAGTATGTTTCTAAATTTCGCTATGGTTCATTGGAGCTCTTGGAGAAGAGTTGGATGATTAAATACTGTATTTATTTTCCATTGCATTACTTATTTTGTATCTGTCAGCATTTATGAGCACATGCTGTTATAAATATTCAAGATGATGATATGTTAGTTTACTCTGATTGATGTATGTATATCAAAGTTTTCTTTTGATAAAGAATTTTTGAGATATTATATATTATTGTTTTACATGTGAGATTCTGACGTTGTATTCTTCTTTCTTATTCTTTTTTTTTTATTTTCTTCATTTTTTTACCTTAATATTTTGTCTTTTCGACATTTGGGTGCTCGACACGTGAATACCGTGTATGTATTAGTGTCGACATTCGGGGATCAAAAATGCATGATCGTTACAGCCATCATAATCTCTATTCAATCCGACTTTTATTGAAAGATATAACGTCTTGAGACAAAGCTTCGAACTCTTCGACAAACCGAAGATAATTTATATTTTGATTTTTGAAACCTTCGTTTACCTTCTACGATCACATTGTCATCGTAACACGTGCATACATGTTATTAACTTAGTCCTTGTTGTGATAAAAGGTTAGCTGCTTTACAAATAATATGGAACCAGCCTTGCAAGACATTAGAAACATGCTCAATCATTGTTTTTCACTTAAATGAGCCAGATTTATAATAGAGTACGCTATAGCATGAGATTACCCATAGCGCATGGTATGCGTTATTTAACCTATAGTAGTCCACATGTCATCTATAGGTTATAACACAAAACATCGCACTATTTTATCAAAGCGTAAATTATCAAATAGCCTAAAATAGCACTCTATTTTATTTATTTATTTTAGGTATGTATACTGAAAAAATCCTAAATAAAATTGAATGATGCAAGCAAGGACATTTGCACATTAGTCGATTATATATTTTCTTTAATAAATCAAAATATTTTATTGAAAAATGACCATGAATGGAAGGCACCAACTAACACTTTATAGTGTAAATTACAATCCATAATCAAATTACAGCGTAAAATTTTATAAAATAATAGTGATACTCATAAGTGAGTGATTTGCTATTTATGTAAACATAGGCCACATTTACTTTAATCCATTTTATTTAACTAAAAATACAAAATTTATAAAAGTGAACAAAATAGCGAGCACTATAGTGCATAACACTACGCTATTTTCAATTCACCACCTTGTCATGAGCCTATGTGAAATGTGTATCCTCCTTCTCTATTGGAATTTTAATTGCTTGAAGTTAAACAATTATTCATCATTTGAGACAAATACCATTTGTAAGGTGGTAATCCATGTTGTGTTCAGGTCCATCAACGTTGGACTTACTATATTGCAACCTCATTTGCTAGATCATAGAACAATTTGATCGCTCCAACACATAACTGTTGTATGCCAAACCCGATAACGGGAAAAGAAACGCTAGAAAAGGATAGTGAGATGCCACAACATTTGAAATAAAGATTGTATTTTTTACTTTGCACCTAGTATATTTTCATTGTCAAGTATTTGGGCAATTTTTACACTACCAATATATAAAGTAAAGACATTTAAACATTTTAAGACAACCTATATTCCATAAGATAATAATCATCCCACATTTCTTTCATTCGACACTCTAAGATGTTTATTTGACTATATTGGCCAAGGCGCTACTGAGCGCAGATTATGTGCTACTTTTTAATTTTAACGCCCTACCTTTTTATTATAACTCTTCATTATGCCCTTTGTTTGAGGTGTCGTACGCTGCACTTTTCTTAGGAGTCGGAAGATAGATGTTTTTACTATAAATTTATTTTTTACTCGACTAAATTAAACGCATTCACAGTAAATCATCCAGTCATTTTGTTTATTTATCGTAGATCTTTGTATTTCAAGAATTTCAATGCTTGAACAGTTTTTAACTATTTTCTTAAAATATACAAAAATCGGTTTATAAATGATAATAATAATTTTTCTTTATATTTAAGAATAAAAGGTACTTTTTAATTTCTCACTTTGAAATTTGGCTTTTCTGATATCTCAAATTTTTTATCTCAATTGTGTTGGTCTTTCGAAAGTGGTTTTAAAATAATTTATTAATCAAACACAAAATAAATAACTGTAAATTGAAATTTATATTATTGACTAATATTATATTTGTACTTGAGTTTTTAAGATTATTTGGTATACAAACAATCAATTATTGTCCTGACACAAATTTTATTAATTTAAATTTGGTTGCTTCGATAAATTATTAAAGTACTTGATTCATTTATATATTTATTGACAAAACATTAACATCTATATACACAATATATAAATATATACATACATGCATGCTTGCGAGCACATACACATATCACTTATAATAAACTAATAAGCAGTGATCATCTTATCAATATCAATCTAGTTTAATAAATAGTTAGTTATTTTTTGTTATTATTTAATGTGAATATCGTTTGTCCAAAATGTATGTGATGAACACATATTTTCGCCTAGGCTCCGCCTGGACTCCAAAGTCAATCTTAGCGTCCAATGCTTCACTCTGCCTCGAAGATATTATTTGCAACAAAAAATTCTTTAATTGTTTCATTTGCACTAGATTCACCCGTGCGATCTTTAATGACATTATACAATGGAATTTTGATGCAGCGTAACTTGCTTTTAATATTTACAAGAAAATTGAAAAAGAAGAAATTTTTTCAAAGAAAAATGGATGAAGAAAGTAAAAATTAAAGCAGTCATTGTATACAAATTATGGTTACAAACACTATATATTTACATACACATACTCAAATTTGTATATGTATATTTATGTATATATGTATGTATGTATGTATGTATGTGAGAATTATTGATGGCTATTTTATGGTTGTATTGTAATATGGATTTGCTCAATAACCTATACATTAGGCAGTCTATATTTCCTGCTGCCTCCATTAGGCTTTCCACTTTTTGCTGGGACAATCTTATCCTATCAGTTTGAGTGTGTCATGCAGTATATTTGAAGAATGTTGTTAGCATAATTCGAAATTTCGATTGAACTCCGAATATTCCATTACGGTTGTGATTGATAACTGGGACAGAATCCGATCTAAATTTTGATTCGATCTACATTCTAGATCTGCTCATCAAATGTTGAAACAGTAGATAAGCAAAATAAGAAAAAGTGCAACAAACATGTAGCGACAACAATAACAAAGCCATTATTCTCAAACAAATTGGGATCGGCTGGAGATGGAACCCAAAACTAAATGACAAAGCTAATTTAAAGGTTATAACAAGAACAATAGCAATAATAAAATAAAGTCAAATAAGTAAATTAATATTGACAGTAACTAAGTAAAGTAAAAATAAAGGTAAAAATCCATATATATGTATAAAAATAAATAAAATAAAAATAAAATAAATGATGATAATGATATAAATAGTAATAATGGTGCTGATAGTTTTATTGATCAAAGACCAAATGTTATGGCTTAGGCTCCTTTTCCCCAGTCTTATACTAAAACTTATAAAACTCATAGCTCCTTGTTCTGGTACGTGAATCACTAACTTTCATGCGCTCCTATACGTTACCAGCACTTTGGATATATTCCAATCCTTCAAGTCTCTTTTTACTACTTCTTCCCATGTCAACTTTGGTCGACTTCTACCTCTCTTTGAGCATACGACGCGGCCTATAATTCCAACGCGCATAAGTGCTTCGGGCGGCCACCGTTGGAGATGTCAAAACCATCTTAAGCAATGTTGAATTAGCCTCTCCTCAATTGGTGCTACTTCAAAATTTTCATGTATATCATCATTTCTAATTTGGTCTCTTCTGTATGACCGCAACTCCATCGTAACATATGCATCTCTGCTACGCTTATCTTCTGGACATGTTAGTTTTTTGCAGGCCAACATTCTACACCATACAACATTGCAGGCCTGATTGCCGTTTTATAGAACTTTCCTTTAAGTTTTTGGGGAACTTTTCTGTCACAGACAATGCCAAATACTTGTCGCCATTTCACCCATCCAACTCGAATTATAAAACTAACATCTTCATCAATCTCACAATTACACTGCAACGTTGATCCTAAATATCGAAAGGATTCCTTCTTAGGAACTATTTGTCCGGTCAAAGTGACATCTCCATCCTCTGACCTGTCACCGTTGAACTCATACTTCATATACTCTATTTTAGTTCTACTAAGCCTAAATCCCTCTGATTCTAAAGTCTGTGTCCACAGCTCAAGTTGTCTATCAACCCCAATCATACTTTCATCAATTAGCAGAACATCATCAGCAAATAGCATGCACCAAGAAATATTCTCTTGTATACCCTTCGTAACCTCATCCATCACTAGAGAAAAATGTAGGGGCTCAAAGCTGATCCTTGATGTAATCCTATATTAATGTGACAATCACTGGTTACACCATCGCATGCTCTGACACTAGTCACAACAACAATGTACATATCCTTGATAAGAGTAATATACTTTATTGAGACTCTCTTATTTTCCAGAGCCTATCACATCACCTTTCACGGTACTTTGTCATAAGCTTTCTTCAAATCGATAAGTACCATATGCATATCCTTCTTTTGCTCCTTAAACCTCTCCATAAGTTGTTTTATCAAGAAAATCGCTTCTGTGGTCGACTTTCCACGCATGAAGCCCAATTGGTTTTAAAAACGCTTGTCATTCTTCTTAATCGATATTCAATGACTCTCTCCCAAAGCTTCATCATATGACTTATAAGCTTAATTCCTCTGTAGTTGTGCAACTTTGGATATCTTCTTTATTCTTAAAAATTGGAACTAATATGCTTCTCTTTCATTCATCTAGAATGTTGTTTGATTTGAAAATATTATTGAATAACTTAGTTAGCCAGACTATCCCTGCATCTCCATGGCATTTCCACACCTCAATGGGGATGCCATCAGGTCCCAATGTCTTGCCTGCTTTCAGCCGTTTTAGCGCCTCGTTTACCTTAGATACTTAAATTTTCCGAACAAAATGCTTATTGGTGTCATCAAAAGAGTCGTCTATCTCGATCATAGTGCTATCGCCTTCTTCATTAAATAGCTTGTTGAAGTAATCTCTTTATCTATTTTTTATCTCACCGTCCTTCACCAAAAGTCCATTATTGTCAGCTTTGATGTATTTAACTTGGTTGAAGTCTCTTGTCTTCCTCTCATGGAACTTAGCTATCATGTAGACGTCTTTTTCACCGTCCTTCGTATCTAGCTTATGATACAAGTCTTTATACGTCCGACCCCTTGCTTCACTCACCGCTCTCTTTGCGTTCTTCTTTACCACTTTGTATCTTTGCATGTTGTCCTTACTTCTGCAATGATGCAAACATTTATAGCATTCCTTCTTTTCTTTGATAGCCTGTTGCACATCACTGTTCACCACAATGAATTTTTAGGTTCACTTTTATTTCCTTTCGTTAGCCCCAAACACCTCAGTAGCCACTTTCTGAATTTGCGTTGTCATCTCATCCCACATGTGATTTTCTTCTCCTTTCAAATTTTATGCCCCTTCTCCCATCACCCTATCATTAAATACCTGTGAAGCATCTCCTTTGATCTTCCACCATTTCTTCCGAATAATCTTGGCTTCTTTATCCTATCGAACATGTATCCGAAGATGAAACTCGGATATCAGAAGCTGATGTTGTGAGACGATGCATTCTCCAGGTATGACTTTGCAATCTACACAAGCTCGTTTGTCATATCTTCTAGTAAGGACAAAGTCATTCTGGCTAATGTGTTGACCACTACTAAAAGTAAATAAGTGTGACCGTCTCTTTGTAAAGAAGGTATTAGCTATCATGAGGTCATGAGCTATAGCGAAATTCTGTATTTATTCTCCTTCTTGGTTCCTATCGCCATATTCAAAACCACCATGCACTCTCAAACCCACCACTAGCTGTACCAACATGCCCGTTGAAATCTCCTCCTATGAAAAGTTTTCGCTACTAGGAACATATTTAACCATAATATCTAGCCCTTTCAGAAATTCTTCTTGACGGTTTCACTTAGACCTACTTATGGGGAACATGCACTAATGACGTTCAAAATCATACCGTCCACTACCAGTTTGACTAGGATGATCATGTCCCCTTGTCTATTCCAACTAATCGAACATGTAAAAGAACAAAAAATAACTAATCAAACATGACAATAAAAAATGCATAAACAATCATATAGTTTCAAGAAATGGATGATTCATTTGTCAATTCCAACTCATTTTAGCAGAAAATAACTATTGTTAAAAAATAATAAACCAACAATTGAATCAATTTTTTTGAAGTATGATGCATTTTTTTCCCGTAAATACAAATATGTATTTCTATCAAAAGAAGTATCAAAATTCAAAATGGAACCATGATAGAACTTTTAGGAATTTTTGAAACTGATAAAAATTTCAACAATCTCAAATAAACAAAACGGAAATTGAAATCTTGAATCTTGATTGTTAATTCCTCCAACTTGCACATCTACACAACAATACAAATATGCACGCTACTTTATGGCATCTGAGCTTCATAAATAACGGCAACAAGTACCTTTTTTCATTTATTTAGCTATAGGTGCTCATGAAGCATCCAATAAAGCAGAAAATTTTGCACAATTTCCTAAAATAACCACAACTAGCTACATGCATACAAACATTAAGCCTGAAATAATAATTGCTTGCAGGACTTTTCAGAATCACTAGCTGTAATTGGTCGTTACATGTAAGTGAACTATTGGAAATTATTTTGAAAAATAAGTGAATTATTAAAAAAATTGACTAAGTGTGGAAATTGGCTCCTATTTGTGAATAGTCCCAGATTGTAGGATTATATGCAAGAATCAAGAATCAAGTATTTATACTTGATTCTTAGAGGCTAAGTTGGGCCCTTTGGGCATCCAATGATACTCTTTTGTGAGGAGGGAGATTATGCTTGACCACCACACACGCGCACGCATGCCGACCGACTCGACCCGACCCGGGCCGGGCTCGTGTTCGGGCTTGTAGTGGTGTAACACTTATATTTTTGGTACAAATTTATTAACCGATTTTTGACCGGACTGACCCGCATTGAAGAACGTTACATAACGTTCATTGATTTGACCCGCTATTTCTCAGATCCGTTTTTTAAGACCACGTTTCTCCCAACCAGTAACATTCTTTTTACTGCTCCCCTTCTTAACTGATAAGGAGACGAAATAGAAAGAACAACATGTCTCATTTTCGTCTTTCCTAAAAATTCGAGCAATATTTTTTTTAGTGCAAATAGAATCGCTTCGTCCGTGCAAACGAATCGATACCACAAACTTCGAGAGGCAGTTTTATCTTAGAGGCAGCGGTGATTGACGCCAACTGCTTGCACCCTAGAGCAGATCGTCGAAACATCTTCAAGAAAGTGACGTAGTACACGACTCAGCTGAAGATAATCGTTGTTTCCAACAATTTGAAGATGACGCCACCGACAATGACTTCTGCTGCAAATCTCAATGTCGCTGCTCCCGCTTCCCTCTTCCAAGTCCCAATGGTCTCTACTGCGCCTTTCAGATTCGAGGGCCTCCATTTCAAACGCTGGAAACAGAAGATGGAATTCTTCCTAACCATGAGAAAGGTGGTGGCTGTGTTGACAACCGACAAACTGCAGCTGCCGGACAGACGAGTTGAAACCGACGCAGATCTGATGCGAGTCTGGACAGAAAAATCAAAGGAGGTGCAGAACTGGACATAGCAGGATTACCTGTGCCGGAACTTCATACTCAACGGCCTTAGTGATGACCTCCACGACTACTACAACTCTGACAAGTCGGCCAAAGAGATTTGGGAAGCGCTACAAATGAAGTATGACACTGAAGAGGCTGGAGCGAAGAAATATGCAGTCAGCCGCTACCTGAAATACCAGATGACAGGTCAGTAGAGATGCAATCTCATGAGCTACAGAAAATTTTCCATGAGATCATCTCCGAAGGTATGAGTTTGGATGAACAGTTTCAGATTGCTGTTATTATTGATAAATTGCCCCAGGTTGGGAAAGATTTTAAGAATGTGCTTAGGCACAAAACTAAGGAATTCTCCTTAGAGAGCTTGATCACTCGCCTCCGTATTGAGGAGGAGGCTCGTAAGCAAGACCATAAGGAGGAATTGCTTTTTGTTACCAATAACAACACTAAAAAGTCCAAGCCCGCAGTTCTGAAATCGAATCCGAAAATCTTTAAGAATCAGAAGCGCAACCGCAAAAAACAGAATTGAAACCCGCAAGTGAACCAAAAAGGACAATAGAAACCGACCCAAAAGAATGACTCTGGGCAGTTGTTTCTGTGTTACAACTGTGGAAAACCAGGTCATATGGCACGCAAGTGTAGGAACAGACCAGGCCCTGCACCGCAGGCTAACCTGGCTGAGGAGCCTCTTACGGCTATGATTTATGAGATTCACCTTATTGGTGGATCAGAGGGTTGGTGGGTAGATACTGGTGCATCCCGCCATGTATGCTATGATCGTGCTATGTTCAATACATACACGGCTGCTGATGATCAGAAAGTGCTGCTGGGAGATTCTCACACCACTACGGTTGCTAGCATTGGAAATGTGAAAATAAAGTTTACCTCTGGAAAGACAGTTATTTTGAAAGATGTGATGCATACTCCAGAGATGAGAAAGAATTTGGTTTCTGGTTTTCTCCTTAATAAGGATGTCTTTACTCAAGTTATAGAGGCTGATTTGTATACTTTGACTTATAAGGGGATGTTTGTAGGGAAGGGTTATGCTTGTGAGGGTATGTTTAAACTTAATGTTGAATCTAATAAAGTAACCAGTTCTGCATATATGTTGTGTGACTTTAATATTTGGCACTCTAGATTATTTTATGTAAATAAGCGTATAATTCATAACACGATCACATTAGATTTGATTCCTAAAAAGTCACAACCTGATTTTGGTAAATGTGAATTCTGTAGTCAAGCAAAAATCACTAAGAAACCCATAAATTAGTTGATAGATTTTCTGAATCCTTAGAATTGATTCATTCTGACACATGTGAGCTTGATGACACTTTGACTAGACATGGACACCGTTATTTTATCACTTTCATAGATGATACATCTGATTTCACTTATGTATATCTTCTGAGAAATAAAAGTGATGCATTTGATATGTTTAAATTATTTAAAACTGAAATCGAGAATCAATCAAATAAGAAAATTAAGAGACTTCGTAGTGATAGAGGAACATAATATGAATCTAGTTCATTTCTTGATTTCTATAAATTGCATGGTATAATTCATGAGAGAACTGCACCTTATTCACCTGAAATGAACGGTAAAGCTGAAAGAATAGGACCTTTACCGAATTTATTGTAGCCATTTTATTCGGGTGCAGCAAAACATTAGTGGGGGGATATTTTGTTGACTGTATGCTATGTAATGAATAGAATCCCTAAATCAAAACGTAAAATTTCACCTTTTGAAAATTTAAGAAATTATAAACCGAATGTATCTTACTTTAGAACATGGGGATGTTTGGCATATGTTCGTATACCCGACCCTAAGAGAATAAAATTAACAAGCAGAACATACGAATGTGTATTTATTGGCTATGCTATTAATAGTAAAACATATAGATTTTATGACCTGAATACACATAAAATAGTAGAATCTATTGATGTTGACTTTTATGAAAGTAAATTTCCTTTTAAATTGAGGAATAGTGGGAGCACGTCAAATAACACCGTGCCTATTAGAACAAAACTTACTGAATCTTCTGAAAACCTAGAAGAAGTAAAAGACCAAAAGTTGATAAAGATTTTGGCTCGGATTTTTGCACTTTTCTATAGAGGAGGATCTAACAAACCTCCAAGAAGGCTTATTTTCATTAGATGCCGATTTTTGGCAAGCGGCTATAAATGGTGAGATGGATTCCTTGGAATCCAATAAGACTTGGCACTTAGTAGATTTGTCACCTGGTTGTAAGTCTATAGGTTGTAAATGGGTACTAAAAAAGAAATTAAAACCTGATGGAACAGTTGAAAAATATAAAGCCCGTTTGGTAGCTAAAGGTTTTAGGCACAAAAAAAATATAGACTTTTTTGATACTTTTTTACCTGTAACTAGAATCACATCCATTCAAGTAATAATTTCATTAGCATCTATTTATAATTTAATTATACACCAAATGGATCTTAAAACTGCTTTTTTAAAATGGTGAATTAGAAGAGGAAATTTATATGGATCAACCTGAAGGCTTTGTTATTCCTGGTCAAGAACATAAAGTTTGCATATTAGATAAATCATTATATGGTTTAAAACAAGCACCTAAGCAATGTCATGAAAAATTTGATAACTTAATAATCTCAAATGGTTTCAAAGTTAATGAAAGTGACAAATGCATTTATTATAAATCTGAAAATGACATTTGCACTATAGTATGTTTGTATGTAGATGATCTACTTATTTTTGGATCAAACATTCATGCCATAAATACTGTTAAATCTTTGTTAAGTGCCAATTTTGATATGAAAGATTTAGGTGAAGCGAGTGTAATCCTTGGTATTAAGATTACTATGTCCGAAAAGGGACTTTTTTTGGATCAATCTCATTATATTGAGAAAATCTT
Organism: Allium cepa; assembly: GCA_030765085.1. Taxonomy (NCBI): domain Eukaryota; kingdom Viridiplantae; phylum Streptophyta; class Magnoliopsida; order Asparagales; family Amaryllidaceae; genus Allium; species Allium cepa. The sequence continues at coordinate 245,672,828 of CM060944.1, forward strand.
AAAGAAATACAATTACTTTAACTGTAAACCTGCATGTACACCATATGATACTAGTGTAAAGATTTTCAAGAACACTGGTGAAGGTGTAAGACAGTCTGATTATGCGAGCATCATTGGCAGCCTTCGGTATACCACTGATTGTACTAGAACCGACATTGCCTATGTCGTGGGCTTATTATGCAGGTTTACTAATAAACCTAGTATAGAGCATTGACACGCTATTGAGATGGTCATGAGATACCTGAAACGAACCATAAACCTTGGATAGTTTCCAGCTGTTCTTGAAGGTTACACCGATGCAGACTGGAATACTTTATCTGTTGACTCAAAGGCGACCATTGGCTATATCTTTAGCATTGCTGGAGGGGCTGTTTCTTAGAAATCCAAGAAACAGACTATTTTGGTTCAGTCTACTATGGAGTCTGAGATGATGGCACTAGCCACGGATAGTGAGGAAGCAGAGTACTTAAGAAATCTGCTAGCTGAGATTCATTTATGGAAAAAACCGATACCAGCTGTGTTGATCCACTGCAATAGTACCGCGGCTATTGCAAAAGTTTAGAACCGTTATTACAATGGTAAAAGACGACAGATACGTCGTAAGCACAACACTGTTAGAGAGCTACTCTCTTCAGGAGCTGTTAGAGTGGATCACATACGCAGTGACGAGAATTTGACAGATCCTTTGACGAAAGGACTGGCCAAAGAGAAAGTCCTTACGACTTCTAGAAAAACGGGACTATTGCCTTTAGATTGTTGAGTCACGCACAATGGTAACCCAACCTAATGATTGGAGATCCCAAGAACTAGGTTCAATGGGTAAGAACAAGTTGTGTGATATGAGTTGAACATGCTATTTTTCACCCATATAAAAGCATGTATTCCTGAAGTGATTAGAGGATGAGTTAATAGAAACTCTTAATGAGATCTATGCTCCATTTGGAGTGGAGTACCTACTTCAGAAGTACTCTTGATAGACTCACCTGTGTGAATATGGAAATTTGACCGTTTCCTATGGAGTTTTGGGCAAAACTCCTAGAGCATTCACTAAACTGTGATAGACGTGCATGACCATAAATGCACGAGCTTGTTTGATTGCACTGTGTGTATTCTGATGTCTAGAGTTCAAGACTACGTGTCACTCTAGTAAAAACTGAATCTTATTCACCATGCAAAGGTTCAAGTAGAACGACACCTTTGTTTATGCACAATCTTATGTTTCCAGAAATTGCTCGAAAATATTTTTTGAAAATTCAAGCGGGGGATTTTGGAAATTATTTTGAAAAATAAGTGAATTATTAAAAAAAATTGACTAAGTGTGGAAATTGGCTCGTATTTGTGAATAGTCCCACATTGTAGGATTATATGCAAGAATCGAGTATTTATACTGATTCTTAGAGGCCAAGTTGGGCCCTTTGGGCACCCAATGATACTCTTTTGTGAGGAAGGAGATCATGCTTGACCACCACACACGTACGCCCCTGATCGACTCGACCCCACCCGGGCCGGGCTCGGGTTCGGGCTTGTAGTGGTGTAACACTTATATTTTTGGTACAAATTTATTAACCGTTTTTTGACCGGGCTGACCCTCATTGAAGAACGTTACATAACGTTCATTGATTTGACCTGTTATTTCTCAGATCCGTTTTTTAAGATCACGTCTCCCCCCAACCAGCAACGTTCTTTTTACTGCTCCGCCTTCTTAACTAATAAGGAGACGAAACAGAAAGAACAACATATCTCATTTTCATCTTTCCCAAAAATTTGAGCAATATTTTTTTGAGTGCAAACAGAACCGCTTCCACTACAACAAAACAGGCTGTTTACAACGGGCAAAGCCCGTTGTAATAGGGGTTCCACAACGGGCAGCCGGCCGTTGTAATAGGTCATACATATTTTACAACGGGCATTTAATGTTGTAAAGACCGTTGTAGTAATCTTTTTTACAACGGTCGTCGACCGTTGTAATAGACTCTAATACAAGCTTCTTTGCCTGTTGCAATAGGCTCTATGACAACAATTAAAGCCCGTTGTAATATATAATATTGCAACGGTTTCTGACCGTTGCAAAATAAATGCAAATTTTGAAAAAATTACAGCAGCATTCATGCAGTACATCCATAGCAATAACGAATAATCTAACGAGTAATAAATATTATCATAAAACAACCAAAATCACATACGAAAAGACTGAAAGCTAGAGTCATAAAATTCCAACACATTCCAAAAAGTTAGATAAGTTTACATCGACATGGTTCTAATATACACATGACAACTAGTTTTCACAAACCATGCATCTTGAGAAGAGCACGCCTTATCCTCCGATAGTAGCCATTGCAGTTGATGTTCATTCTAACGACCATGCAATAGAACTGTATACATAAAACTTGTCATGTAGAAATTCCATTAACAATCGAAATTAAAATAAAACTAAGAAGATAAAATCATGAGCTTGCCTTGTCTGACATGAAGCAAATTAGATGTTCTGTGGTATTAGATAATCGTATTATTGCTCACTATCAAGTGCTGCCCCTATCTATTAAAACGAAAAGTATTAACATTTAAAGGATTACAACAGTGCTTTACACGACAAATAATGATAGTTGGGGAGCTTTTAAAATAGAAAAAAAAATACAGTTACAGCTAAAGCAGAATGTCACATTTACTTTGCTGTCAAGAAGCTGAATTTGGTCACAACATGAACTGCTTAACCACTAATACACGACAACAAACTATATATATCAGTAAATGGCATGCTAATTTGCTGATTCTTGGCAACTATCAGGATATTTATATGTAGGGCCTGTACAACAGAAAGTGAAAGGAAAAAAAAGAAAAAAGAGAGGTGATGACCGCTCACCAACATATTCTTAAAGCATAGAAGAAGCAAGCAATGCAATGCAAGGCTTCCAGCTTCAGCCCTGAAAAAGCTCAGAAGAGTTAAACATCCAATGTGTACATAGGACGCTGCTACCAGTCAATAACTGTTCTTAAACTTGTTGTTACATAATGTAAGCCCATATCGGACATAAATAACTACACCGTGAAGAAAAGTGACCATGGTTACACACTTACACTGACCATGTTGCAGTAATCCATTAATGATATAGTTTAGAAATATGTTGTGTGTCATCTGTATATAATTTTGTGCACAGCCAGTTACATCCGAATGGATAACAAAATTTACAAAGAGAAAGACAACTTAATACGAGACGATTATAAAAACATAAAAAGCCATTTTATTTCATTTCTTCACATGTTAGATATTTCTACAAAAATTCCCCAGGAATAACAACATTAAAACGAAAAGTATTAACATTTAAAGGTACAACAGAATATGTTGGCACATAGTTTTGAATTGAGACCGTGATTCCTGCCATTGAATTAACTAAACACATAGCTTAGTCTAACGCGTTTGTTATTTGTTCAAACTCTTCTTCGCATTATCTTGGTTCCTATTACCCTGTACCATCAATATAAAGCCTGTGCATAACATCATTACTGTTTTGCGAAATGGTATGCATGCTTCATGTTTCATGTATATGTTAGCATTAAATACATTAGCCAACACTCCTGTAGCATACACTACTGTGCGTTTATTGAGGCTCTCTTACTAATGGTTTACTTCTCAAAATGAATATGTACATAACTGTTTCAGCAAATTTTAGCTTCAGCCAACTTCAGACAAAATTATCCATGGCAAGCATATTTAAAAACAAAGGAGAAAAAAATATATGTACTCACGCTGTTGCTTTTCACTTCATGGATGGCTGACTTGACCAACTCAGATATTAGTATAATCGGTGCAATTTGAAGACATTTTTGTGGCATATGTGCTTATTGGAAGGAAGAAGTGAAGCTGCCAAAAGCATGACCTAGCAAATTTTGATATAACTTGTGTACATGTTGCAAAGTACACAAGTTATGCATGTTTTAATTTTGCTAAGTTATAGGACAAAAGGCGTTAATGTGACTAAAATAATAATTTCATGGGAGACAACCAACGACTGTCAATTAGTGTTGTTCTTTCCTCTCAGTTCTCAGATTTGCAGTTGCAGTAATCAAGTTATCATCACAGAGGAAGTTTATTATTTTACTCCTTTATCTCATATTTTTCCTTATTTTCATTTGTTCAATACACTGAACACATCATCGAGCCATACCAAGAAAAGCATCAGGTTTCTTTTTCTTTCATCATTTGTTTTTCTTGATTGCTCTCAGTATTCTTTTGATTGTTTCTATCAAACTGACATAATACTTCTCTTTAACCATCATAATAAGCCCTACCTAGAGAATACATTCTCTGGCTGCTTACTATTTTTTGAATGGTAATTATGTCATCTCCTCATTTTTTCAAAATATTCTGTTGATAAATGATGGAGCAATGCAACAGCTGTGTACATGTTCAAACAAAGCTACAACATGAACCATTGGCCACAAATGCTCCAGACCAGACCAACAAGGGATTTCAAAAATAGTCGAAGTCATAGCGTACAAACTGAATTTGCGTATAAACTATCAGGCAACTGATACACCAGAGCTAATCAGAACTGCTTTCCATAGCCGTATAAACTATCAGGCAACTGAATCTAACAATCAATGCATAGGTAAAAATGATCATGCTACAAGTGAGAAAATATGATAATGTAATTCAACTCAATTTCACGAACGTATGGGTTAAAGACAAAATAAAGGCAACCCCAAAGCTTCAATTTTGTTAGACAAAATTTAAGCAGCATGAAAATTGTTGATTGATCCTAAATTATGTTAAACTGCAGTAACATACTTGCATGTATAATGTATGCACATCAATCCCCAAAGCTCTCACCTTCAAGCCACAATCACTCACCCATTCACCTTTATCCACCACAATATCCATTATCTAATGTTCTGGAAAATGGAAGTAACTATAAAACCATTAAAAATGATGAGAAATATTTGCATGATTAGAGATGCACCCTTGTAATTTAAGGATTCGGATTAGTACAGATGATTTATATATTTTCCCCTTCTCTTTTGAATCCATAAGGCAAATAACATGGAAGTAAGCTATTTTAGGATAAATCGACAAAAATTTAAACGTCCTAGCTCCAAAAGTTCGAAATGAGCAGCCAACATCAGGTACACATTGAGAAATCCATCAATTTTGAACGAGCCGAAGATTACTTCTTATTAAAGTATTTAACGGTAAAAATTAATAGCGAACTTGTATATTAAGCACCAGAAACCAAATTGAACTCCTACAATGTACTAAAACTAACCAAAAATCACAAGGAACACGGACCAATTGACATTTCTTTTTTTTCCAGAGGCGGACAAATTTATACGAACGAAAATATAGAAAATCGAATTCTATAAAACCCTAACATCATCGGCCGTGAAATGCATTCGAGTTCGACCAAAACAAACGAACAATAAATCAAATCAACAACTCGAATCAAAGTCGAGCGTAATTGAAATCAAAGAAACATCACATACCAATTTATATGAAGCATACACGCTCGACAAATTGAAGCTGCCACAAACAACAATCGGCAAACCAAATCAAAGAATATCGAAGTCTACAATCAAACAATATCAAGCGGCGCTTCAATTTAGCAAAACCCTAAATCTGGATTGAGGAACGAACGAGGAACGACTGCCATTTTCACATAAAAAAAGGAACGGAGCAAATAAAAGAGAAATGGGCCGAAGATATAATAGAAAAAGGGGTCGGCCATTGTATTAGTTTGTTATTTTATTTGGACTTAATTTTTACAACGGGCATTTCCTGTTGTAAATTCGACATGTATTACAACGGGCTATCATCGTCCGTTGTAAAAAGGTCGTTTGTATAGGGCATCTATTACAACGGGTCTGAATGGACCGTTGTAATAGCATTCTATTAAATGCTATTACAACGGGCTATCATCGCCCGTTGTAAAAGGGTTGTTGTACATGGCATCTATTACAACGGGTCTGAATGGACCGTTGTAATAGTCTTTTATTACAACGGGCAACTAATGCCCGTTGTAAAAAGGACGTTGTAATAGGGTATTTTTGTTGTAGTGTTCGTCCGTGCAAACGAATCGATACCACAAACTTCGAGAGGCTGTTTTATCTTAGATGCGACGGTGATTAACACGAATTGCTTGCACCCTAGAGCAGATCGTCGAAACGTATTCAAGAAAGTGATGTAGTCCACGACTCAGCCGAAGATCATCATTGATTCAAACATGAACTACAAAGGTGTTGCACTGCATCCTATCGATTTCATAGATACAAGTACAAGAAAGCTTGTTGCCGAGGTTATAGAACAAGATGCAACAATAGCCGTGTGTTGTAAACAAGCTGCATCCTAGATATGATGTCATGGCTTCTGGGAGCTCCAGGTATACATTTCTTTTATTTTTAGTTGTGGTAATATTTTCTTGTAACTTGTATATCATGTTCAGACAGAAGGCAAACCAATTGAGAAAATAATCTCAGCCTACGACGACCTATTTAATGAGATCGAATGAATATTTACTAACAGTTTACATCAACATTACTAATTTTTTGTGGTAAGTTAGTAAAGCTTTAGTTTTATGTGTTGAGAGAGGCTAATAAGCACACTTAAATAAGGTACATTAACAGGAATTGACATAAACCAATTGCAATCAATTTGACAACTGTTTGAAACTTTTTGATATTCATTGGTGACAAGTATTTTTGCACTTTGGCACCGCAGCTCTATTTATATTTGGACACCGGGTGATGAGGAGGATACGGATTCTGAAAAGGAGCAAAAAGCAAGATGAGGGACGCTGGCTAAGCTCGGTAAAAAATGAAAGAGAGTATTTATTTTGAAAGAAAAGAACATAAAATAAAAGAAATTTACATAATAAATCTCAAAATATATGTAGATAAATCTAGTGGACTAGTATGCTGTAAATTCCAAAAATAGATGTTTAGACAGTATATTTGGAACACTGTACTTCTGGCTATTATTTTGTAGTTTTGGATATGAGTTATATGTTTTTCTGCTCCCTGTTACTGTCTCTATATAAGCAAAATTGAAGTTGATCGCTTTTTGCCATGTGCATGTAGAAGTGGCATGTTGTACATAATGAAATGTTGCAGCTATCATACTAATAGTAATCTGTGTGACTGTGTATGATCGGTTTAATATTCGACATGGTTGAAACTGAATTTTTGTGTTTCTGTGCATTTGGATCCAATGCATATGAAATTCGTTGTGTCTGAGTGTGAAACACTGATCATTTACATATTTTTTTAACTTTCAGGGGACAATGTAGTTGGTTCAAACATACTTTCACGTGAAAGGTTAAAGGTTCAATCATCACTATCCACTTATTCTTACGCTAGAGCTAGAGAATTTATGTATTAAATCATTTATATGTTTAGTGCATACTTTGAAAATACATCAAAGACCGACTCCAGCTATACTTATCCTATTTTCTTTTGTCCACTTAAGGCTACTGAAAACAATCCTTATAGTGGCCTGTTCATTACACAAATGCATGCGTTGTCAGTGTATGTGAACATTAGCCAATTAGACATTGTTACCCAACTTGTTAGCGCTATCGTGTTTTTCTTGCCTAAATTGTAAGTATACAAACATGAAATTGTGCTGTATGACTTCTCCAGTCAAGAAAATACTTTCTAGGATAATAGTTTAGAATAATTAGTTTTAATGACAGAAAATAAAAGAAAGTACAACTTTACAGATGTTAGACCAAAAATGGTATAACACCCTAGGCGTCGACTATGATGAATTAGCTCTCGATTGGAATATTTATAGGGACATGATCAAGTATGAATTGATCAATATTGTTTTAACGAGAATCAACTTATCATTTGTGACTAACCTTATGATAGAATCATTACTGGATGGGTGATGTTAAGTCTTTAAGGAAAATCATATGAAAGTCTATTTATTATTCTGTAATCATTATGCTTGAAGTCCTTAGAGTTCATTTTAGTCGTTAGCCTCGACATCCTCTAAGGTCAAAAGAATCGTTATGCTCGAAGTGCTTAAAGTCATTATGTATATCCACTCATTTAGGCATTTAAACGGGATAGTACAAAAATGCCCATGTCATATCATATGTTCAATAGAGGTATGAATAATAAGTGACGCATCCAAGCTGTAGTCCATTATGCACGACAACGTCATATAATTAGGCACGATTCAGCCTTTATATTCATAACCCATGGTTCATATAATTATACATATAGGAGTTTGTCATAATTCAAAACTTATCGATCAAGTTCATGTCGAGTTTAATCATGGTGAGTCGATAAATATTAAATATGCAAGCATATAACAATAATGCGCAAAAAAAAGATCAAAGTCTAAGTCAATATGCTCATTCAAGTCCTTGTTCATATAATTCGAATATGATTGTCAAATAAGGTTTGTCCCCAATTCAATTTGGGGTTATAAGGCTTTGATTTAAAAAAGAAAGAGAAAAGAAAATTCGTCCCCCTCCACAAAGCCCCTAGGTCCATATTTATAAGGTTTGGCCAGTGACAGGCTTCAGCACACATTAGTTTCGGCATTAATTGCATCATCGAGCATCAAGTTTGGTGGTTTATCGGCTTTGACATTAGCAGCGTCGTCGAACATCGAGGTTGGAACTTTTGTGTTCTTATAGTGGGACTTCGGTACTTGGCGCAGTAGAGCTGGCATTCGGCATCATTAAGCTCGACGTTGATAATCCTTTATCTATTGATTGACTTTCACTACATCCATATATTAACATAGATAGAAGGCGATGTAATCAAACCTTGGCTTCGACAACTCTTTTGGATGTACTGATGGTTCTTGACATAACTAATGAAAACCGACGACGACTCCATATCTTGTGACCTTCTTTGATTTATGGTTGGCGGCATTGTGGGCATTAAACGACGGCGACATTGACGATCCTTGATGTCAATGTTTAATAGCTTGTGGTTCCTCTTTCGAAATGACACCAATGAACGACGATGTCTCAATGAATTTACTATCATTATTTAACAACTTCGATCACAACGCCTTGTTAAGCATGGATGACATTGATAGCATGCATTGATAAATGAGGGCTTTATTCATCATTGCCTTCAAAACTCTGACTCTCGATGTTAATCTCAGTACCACTCAACAGTCGCCGTGATTCATGAAAGACGATGTTATTCTTTTATCTTATACCGCATGCCTTCAAAGACAATATTGGTGGTATCAGCCTTGTTAATAAAATGCGATGCTGATGAATCACGATGTGGCGGGATGCGGTGTAGATGAAGGGAAGTTTTGTACGAAACTGATGCTACATTGACCAAGTTCGACATAGATGCTTATGACATGGAAGAATGTTGACGTAGTTGAAGACCGATATGATATTATGGTCTTCGACCTTGGCTCGGTGTCATTTCTCTGGTGCTGCTTGCTTTTATATTATCATCAATTGGTGCAATGTTTGTGTCTTCAACATCGACGGAGACCTTGAAGTCGACATTTATTCCTTAATGCTATCCTAGCATCTGGGGCCTCGAACTTTGACATAATCCATCAAACTCGACGTTGACTTTCCTAGTCTTTATCCTTTGAAAATTATATGGGTAACATTTAGCCTCCCTTGTATGAAGGAAGCTTTTTACTCTTTAGGGTAAAACCAAGAATTTTTTTCTATTGACCAATTCTTTAATAAGACTTCCTTGCTAGCCTCTTTTCTTGTAAAACACAAAGTAAATGATATTTTTGTTAGCAATTTTCCTTCTAAGTTCGATTGAGTTACAAACCGGCATCTATTTCTTATATTATCTATGCGAACTTATGTTTGTAACTTTGTTATAAGAGATCAACAAGTTGGGATAAGTTTCCAAGCAAAAGCTCAGAAGATTATCCGGTCATGTTATACATTTGATATTAAAATGTCTTTCTTGCAATGAGAGGAGGCTAAAAATCCATATCGAACCATTATAAGAGATGTCAAGAAATCAATGTCTGATAATAACTGAGGGCCAAAAATCTTTATCCGATAGAAGACCATATTTCATTATCCGATAATGATACGAGAAGACCAGAATTCCAAATCCGGTCATAGTAATAGAAAACTAGAAATCCTCGTTTGACATTAATAGCGGATGATCAGAAATCCATATTTGGCATAATAATAGAGGTCCAGAAATCGTTATCTGGGAATAATAGAAGGAAACCAAAAATCCAAATCTGGTAATAATAATGGAAGATCAGAAATGCATATCCGACAATAATAGTAGAAGTCTAGAAATCCATACCTGGATAGTAGAGGAAGAGCAGAATTCCAAATTTGGCAATAATAATAGAAGAGTAGAAATCCATATCTGGCAATAATAATAGAAGACCAGAAATCCATACATGGCTATAATAATAGAAGTCCAGAAATCTATATATGCCAATATAATAGAAATTAAGAAATCCATATCTGGAAATAGTAGAAGAAGACCAGAATGTCTTGTCTGGTGGCTATGAATTGCATTTGTTGAGAGACATAAATTACCCATATTTGATGGACCTTTCTTTAGAAAAATCGATTTGATTTGAAGCGCTACTTGGCTCGGATTTTGACCAACATGAGAGAACTACTAGGCTCTGACCTTGATTGACTCTAGAGCACTACTTGACTCTAGTTTTGATTGACGTGGAAACACTACATGGATTTTGATTTTGATTGATATTCCTTTTGAAGATTTCGGTGCTTTCATGAGGCCTTTGATGGCAAACACTAAAGGCATACCCTGTCTTCCCTCTAGATGGCGCTTTAACCAAACCATATAGGCAATGGCTGAAGGCTTTCTTGGTGCTTTAGTGAGGCCTTTGATGACGACACTAAATGCTTACCCGACCTCCCTCTAGGAGGCTTCAGTGAGGCCTTTGATGATGACTTTAGAGGCTTTCCCAGTGCTTTAGTACGGCCGTACTATGGCAGGCACTAAAAGGCTTACCCGACCTCCCTCCAAGAGATGCTTCAGTAAGGGCTTTGATGGCAGGCATTGAAGGCTTAAGGCCTTTGATGACCGGAGCCTATTGCGGTCAAGTCTTTAATGATTGGGGCCTCTTGCGATCAAGCCTTTGATCGCTGGGGCTTTTGAGGGCCAGGCCTCTTAGGGTTGGCCTTTAATACCTGGGGCCTTTGATGGTCGGGAAGCTCTTGCGGTCATGAGCCCTTGATGGCTTTGGGAGAATCTTACTCCTTTTCAACAAATTTATTTTTATTCATCCATTCTCGAAAAGTATGGCCATAAATGTTCGACATTTCATATTCTTGCAATGATATTGCCATTTGGGCAGCAAAGTTTATAAGCTCCTGGCGGAATTACTTTGTGCACTATTAAGTGTCCTTCCCAATTTTGTCCTAACGATCCAACAGTTGGACTTTAGTATTATCCATGACGCAACATAGCATTAGATCTTCTTTTTGAAATGACCGTTCCCTTACTCTTGAGTTACAGTACATGGTTGTTCTTCGTTGGTATTCAACCGTTCCGATGACTGCTTCATCTCTTGGCTCATTGATTAAGTCTAAGGACACTTTCTTTAGCTCTTGATTTTGCTCAAATGCATCTGTGACTCTCTGATGAGAAGGAACCCCGACTTCAATTGGGAGCATGGCTTTACATCCATATGTAAGAAAATAGGGGCCCTGGTATAGTTTTGGTCGATTTAATTGCCTGTTTTTCCGTACCATTTGAATCGACAATAAACCACACATGTTTAACTCAAATTGTATGAAAAGACGGATCACTAAGGGTAGAAAGAAAATAAAGACAAAACGGAATCTCACACAAATGGAATAACATATCTTTTTTAAATAATAATCTTTACAGCGGAAAATTTTAAATACAATATCATAGATCCAGCCTGGACAGTTATAAACATGTCCTTACAAATGTTGAAAGCAACTAAACAAATGCACTAGATAATAAAATACGTCCATAAGATGATAAAGATCTTCAACTCTTCTTCGGAAACTCTAAGCATCTTCAACTAAACCTGAAACTACTCGGATTTGACCCGAGCATTAAAAATATCCAGATCAGGCTTAAGAAACCAGCGTGCGATACTCGAAATTTAAAATGACGATCATGACGATGTTATCAAAACTGTTAAATATAGGGTGTAATTGTTTCCTTTTATTAAACTTTCCTATTATAAACTTTTCTATTATAAACTTTCCTAGTTTAACTCTTTGGTGTGATATATAAACACCTCTTCTTGTATATCAATGAGATGGGATAAATAAAATAAGTTTTTTTTTGCTTTCTCCTCTATGTCTATTCTTACAAATTATATTTGATACCAAACCAATTAACATGGTATCAGATCATCTCAGAAAATTATCTTAAATCAAAGTTAGGTTTATTTATCCCCATTCCAGAAAATCAGATAACTCAACCATCCCCACATCACGTTGCAACATAACCTTCTGCCATCTTCACCACTGCCTTTTCGAACAGCTTCCTCAATCAATACCAAATCACGAACTCCCAGCCTCAACAAATTCCCCTAACACAGCACCCCAATTTCCTCCATCCTCACTACTGCAACATCGCGCCTTCACAACCGCAAGCACCGTAACCTAAATCCTCAACTTCATCCAAATCCCAAACTGCAATCATCGAAAACCAAAGCCCTGAACTTCAATTCACAAACCAATCAACTTGCAAACCCTATCCCATAACCTCAATTCGCTTCCACTATTAACCAATCGACAACCCTACGCGACTCTCGTCGTAACCCAAAATCACAAATCAACACCTCGCGAATCATTTCGCAACCACGAATTCAAGCCAAAATCAGAACTTGGGGATTTACGAATTTGGGAAGTGATTTTGATTTTAAAGAAATCGATTTTGGGAACTGATTTTGAAGTCCTCTGCAAACCCAATTTCATTGCCTCGAGCAACTGTAGATAGAATTGCTATACCCTTCGACAACCCAAACCTCCATAATTTTTTTTTCGAAATTTTTCCTCTGCATCAATTTTGGGATATCGTATCAAGTATTTAGTGTTCTTCTCGGATTAAATGGGTGAAGAAAAGGTATCGACTATGGTAGACGTCGTGCTGATATTATCAAAAATCACTGACGACAAGTTGAACGGAGCCAACTACCTAGACTGGAGCAAAAATGTGCGCATCTACCTCAGGAGCATTGAGAAAGATAATCTTCTAATCGATGACCCAGCGCAACCAGATTCAACTGAGAAAGCCCACCTGAATTGGCTTCATGATGATGCTCGCCTCTTCCTTCAAATTGGAAATTCGATTGATAATGAGATGATTGACTTAATCAACCACTGTGAATTTGTTAAAGAACTATTAGATTATCTGGAATTTTTGTCTCTGGAAAAGGAAATTTGTCTCATATGTATGAGGTCTGTAAATCTTTTTACTGAGTTGAGAAGAATGAACAATCGTTGATGACCTACTCCATGAATTTCAAGAAGACCTATGAAGAGTTTAATTTGCTTCTGCCCTTAAGTTCAGACATAAAAGTTCAACAAAAACAACGCGAGCAGATGGCGATCATGAGTTTTCTTGGTGGATTACCTTCTGAGTTTGATTCTGCTAAAACACAAATCCTGTCTGGAACTGACATGTCTTCATTACGTGATGTGTTTAGTCGACTTCTTTGAGCAGAAAACGTAGCTTCTTCAGGTAATAGCTCTGTTCACAACAATGCCCTTGTCTCTAGGAATATGAACTGGAAAAATCAAAACATAGGAAAACTTGACTTTCGAAATATTCTATTCAACTACTGTAAGAAATCCGGGCATACTAAGTTGGAATGCAGAAAACTTCAATATAAAAATATGCAGAGGCAATCTATCGACACTGGCTCAAGTCAGTTTGGAACGGGGCAGTTTGGAGGAAATAGGCAAATTGCAAATTTAAATTTTGTTGTGGTAATAACTTAGATCAGGTGAATACTGGACAAACAAATATTGGGGCCAGTCAAACTTTGGGAACTAATGGTCATACCCCTGGAACATCTGGTAATAAGACAGTGCATGATTACATCGATGAATTTGCAAAATTCCTAAAACATCAAGGAACTTCAAAGGACTCTTTATCGGTAACTGCTCTAGCTAATTCAGGAAATAGATGGGTCATTGATTCAGGCGCAACTGAACATATGACAGGTAACTCCTCACTTTTTTCGAACTATCATTTAAATGCTTTCAATCGCTCAGTTATTTTAGCCGATGGATCTCTTTCTCATGTCCAAGGAACTGGGATTGTTAACCCTACTCCTACTCTCTCTTTAACCTCTGTCTTACATTTTCCATCATTGTCTTTTAATCTACTTTCTGTTAGTCAGATCACTCGCAAACTAAATTGTTTTATATCTTTTTTCCGGATCATTGTATTTTTCAGGACCTAACGACGAAGCAGATTATTGGTAAGGGGCATGAGTCTGGAGGGTTGTATATTCTTGATTCGTCACCTTCCATAACTTGTTCAAGTATCACCTCTGCCCTCAAGATTCATTACCAGTTAGGCCACCTATCTCTTTCTCTCCTCAAGAAGCTTTATCCTCAATATAGTTTTTTGTCTACACTAGATTGTGAAGCATGTCAGTTTGCTAAACATCATCGTCACAGTACAAGTCTTAGAATTAATAAACGTGCTAGTGCTCCTTTTGAACTTGTACATTCTGATATTTGGGCCCTTGTTCAATTTTGTCTAAATCTGGATTCAAATATTTTTATTATATTTGTAGATGATTATTCTCTTACAACTTGGCTTTAACTTATGAAAAATCGATCTGAATTATTTTCTATATTCTCTGGCTGCCGAAATCAAAAATCAATTTAATACTTGCATTCGTACATTACGAAGTGATAATGCAAAAGAATATACATCTGTTGTATTTCACTCTTATATGACTCAGCATGGAATACTTCATGAAACATTGTGTGTTGACACTCCATCACAAAATGGTGTGGCAGAAACGAAAAATAGACATCTTCTTGAAACTGCACGCGCTCTTTTATTTTCAATGAATGTTCCGATATATTTTTAGGCCGATGTAGTTTCTACGGCATGCTTTCTCATAAATCGTACCATCTTACATACTTAATTGGGAAATTCCATTTAAAGTTTTGTTCCCCAACAAACCATTATTCTCTGTTAGCCCTAAAAATTTTGGTAGTACTTGCTTTATTAGAGATGTAAGGCTACAAATAACTAAACTTGATCCAAAGTCTTTGAAATGTATTTTTGTTGGCTATTCACGACTTCGAAAAGGATATCGTTGTTTTTGTCCTAGCCTTAATAAATATATAGGCTCCATTGATGTCAATTTTTTCGAAAATACACCTTTCTTTTCAAAATCTGATTCTACCACTACCTCTACTATTCAAGACAGTGATGATATTCTTATATATTTTACTCAAACTATTCGTACTAACCCATTCATCCCAAACTTTGAAACATCTTCTGACCAAAATACAGATATATCTTCTCCAATTGATCCCATTACAGAACAAAACATAATAACTTCCTCTAAGTTAGATCTCCCAGTTGCTTTAAGAAAGGGAAAACACAAATGTACTTTCCCTATCTCATCGTTTATCTCACATAATAACTTATCCACTTCTTCATATTTGTTCATCACTTCTCTTGACTCAATTTCAATTCCTAAATCTGTTACTAAAGCCCTATCTATTCCTGCTTGGCGGAAAGTAATGATTGATGAAATGAATGCTTTGGAGTTTAATAACACATGGGATTTAGTAAAATTACCTATTGGAAAAAAGCTATAGGATGCAAATGGGCATTCTTTGTGAATTAATCCAAATGGATCAGTTGCTCGTTTAAAAGCTTGATTAGTTGCGAAAGGATTTACTCAAACTTATAGAGTGGATTATTCTGAAACATTTTCTCCTGTTGCAAAATTAACGACAATACGATTATTTATTTCACTTGCTGCTACATATGACTGGTCTTTACATCAACTTGATATTAAAAATGCTTTTCTTCATGGCGACGTTAAAGAGGAAGTATATATGGAGCAACCACCTGGCTTTGTTGCTCAGGGGGAGAATGGTTTAGCATGCCACCTTAAAAAAACTCTATATGGACTAAAACAAAGTCCTTGTGCTTGGTTTGGAAAATTTAGTCAAGCTATTGAGAATTTTGGTTTGAAGAAAAGCAAAGCAGATCACTCAGTATTCTATAAAAATTTAGAGAATGGAATTATTTTGCTAGTTGTCTATGTGGATGATATTGTTATTACAGGAAGCAACAAAGAAGGGATTGAGTCTCTTAAACAATTTATTCACACTCAGTTTCATACAACAGATTTGGGAAAACTAAAATATTTTTTAGATGTTGAGGTTTTAAGTAGTAACAAAGGTATTCTTTTATCTCAAAGAAAGTATATGCTTGACTTCCTAAAAGATATAGGAAAGCTTGGATCAAAACCATGTACTACTCCAATGATTCCAAATATGCAACTAACAAAAGAAGGCAAATTATTTGAAAATCTAGAAATGTATAGAAGATTTGTTGGGAAATTGAATTATCTTACCGTTACTCATCGAGACATTGCATATTCTGTTAGTGTTGTAAGTCAATTCATGTCATCTCGAACAGTTCATCATTGGACTGCTTCATAACACATTTTATGCTACTTAAAAGGAACAGTTGGGCTTGGTATTGTATATACAAATCATGGACATAACCGGGTTAAATGCTTTTCAGATGCTGATTGGACAGGTTCTAAGATAGATAGAATATCTACAACAGGATTTTGTGTCTTTGTTGGAGGAAACTTAATATCATGGAAATGTAAGAAGCAAAATGTTGTCTCACGTTCAAGTGTAGAATCAGAGTATCGAGCTATGGCAAAATCTGTGTGTGAGATAGTTTGGATATATCAACTCTTGAATGAAATAGGACTGAAAACTATTATTCCAGCTAAATTATGGTGTGATAACAAAGCTGCTATTTATATTGCATCTAATCCTGTGTTCCATAAACGAACCAAACACATAGAGATTGACTGTCATTTTGTTCGGAATAAAATATAAGATGGTTTAATATCTACAGAGTATATGGAGACTGAAGAGCAGATTGCAGATATCTTCACCAAAGCTTTGAATGGAGTCAGAATTAATTTACTTGTGTAACAAGTTGGGCCAGATTAACATCTATGCTCCAACTTGAGGGGGAGTGTTAAATATAGGGTGTAATTGTTTCCTTTTATTAAACTTTCCTATTATAAACTTTCCTATTATAAACTTTCCTGGTTTAACTATTTGGTGTGATATATAAACACCTCTTCTTGTATATCAATGAGATGAGATAAATAAAATAAGTTGCTTTTGCTTTCTCCTCTATGTCTGTTCTTACAAATTATATTTGTTACCAAACCAATTAACAAAAACCTTTGAAAAGAAAGGTATCTCATTAGACTACGCCCACATATAAATACAAACGAGTTTTTACCTTATGATAACCAAAATATTTTTTACCAAAATACACTTGATACTAATTTTTAATGATATTCTTTTGAAAATACCTTTCAAATAAATTTATTCAATTAAGTTATCAAAACCCGACCTAAGTCTAAGGTAATATATCCGAATTAGGTCAAAGAATATATCGAACGAAATATATGATACCAAAAGGCACTACAAGAAAAGTTGCTTTTAACGGCAATATAGCACAGCGTTTGGATGCAAACTGCAGTTGTCGATCCTTTCATTTATGTAAATACTGAAAACGCGGAACAAAAATACAAAGACATCCGAACAAAACGCTGTATTAACGTCTTTTCTAAAGCCAGCAAAAGTTCCCTCTATTATTTTCATTTTACCGCTTAAAACATATTTCCCCTTTCGCCCATGATAACTACCTAATTCTCAAATCATCCATTCCTACATCTCCAAATCTAAATCCGTGATACTTCCATTGTTCAAATCCCTAAAAATGATGCCTCCATATTACGCTCGATGCCATCACGAAAGAGATCCCCATGGTCGCTTCGCTATGCTTTGGTGCTTGCATTGGTGTGTCGGCATCCACTTCGTCAATCGCAGGTACTCTAGCTATAACGAACAACTTGGACTGTAATCCTTTTTTAAATTTAGAATCTTGAATCCATGACCAAAATTTTTGGGATGCTTAGACTTTTCTCAGGTTAGAGTTCCTTTCCTAATAAATGTTAATCTTTCAGCTTTTGTAGACCATGTTGTTTTTGCTTCAAGTAGTTTTGATCAGCTAACCTAATCGTTATTCCTTTTTTTCGCAGGTCAGCTTTTAGCATTGTCTCGATCAATTAATATCATATCCACAGCTTCAGGTTAGCTATTTCTTCTCACCAGTATTGTTTCTTGATTCAACAATTTAAAAAGTTACAGTAAAATTTTCTCAGTTTGAAATTTAATTTGAAGTAGTCATAGATCTATATACTTAGTGAATTGAACATCATAAAAATCCAGTTTACAGGTAAGGAAGGGTTGGTTCTGGTTTGCCTTTTATGTGTCCGTGGAAATGATAATGAGACCAAAAAATGGTGCGGTTATTTTTGCTCTATTATAAAGCTGAAAGGATTTTCTAATCATTAGTTGATTTGAACAGGATCCATCTATCTTAATTATCAACCTAAACAAAGCCCCAATGAACTCAACTGTTTCAGTAAAGTTTTTATTCTACCTTTTAAGTTTTCAGTGTTTTTGGTTCATGACATAAGGATACTCTTGTTTTCAGTGTTAATATCACTCCTATGTTGTTGCATTAGAACTTAGAATTAACTTGCAGATTAAATGTTTAATTTTGCATTTTTTACCAGCAGCCTCCTTTTCTTCAGAAAGAAATTTGAAATTTTGGCATTATATAGTTCATTTTCACACACCGAGTATTTATTTTTACACATAAACTTATTGACATGATACCCTTTTTATTTTCAGTAGCATGGTTCTGATTTATTTAATCCAAGCAGGAAATTTCAAGCAGTAGTCTCTAAGAATGGTAAAGTACCGTATTTTTTTCTTGATCGCAACCATTTACTCAGGTTTTCGATTTATGTGTCATCAAGACGATTCTGATTTGACACAAGATTAATTTTTTTGAGTGGTTACTGTTGAACCAATACCTTAAATGTTGACATGAATATTCATAAAGGCTCATGAAATGTTGCTTGAATTATATAAACAAGCATAATGAAATACAACTAGCCTTCCCTGACTAATGATAGTGGAAAATAACATGTAGGCATGGAATATCATTATCATCAGAGTAGCTATATTGTAGCTGCATACACTTTCATGCAAACTGACTTGGTGATTAATTAAACATGAGTGGTCATCTTTATGGAATAGATCTATAGAATGGTAGCTTTTTTGTTTCACATTTTTGACTTCCAACTTTACAGATTTATTTCTTTAGTAGATGAACCTCCATGTATATAGTTATGATAGCTCACTTTTTATTTGTATATATCATCAGAAGTGACTGCTTTCTTGTGCTAAGTTTAGGTGTACTTTGGATCTAGTTAAGTGTATGAGGGTGGATGACTGATAGCATATTTTAGACACGATCTGTACGAAGAATTAAAGTTTTTGAATTTTTTTGGTTGTCGTAGTTGTTACATGTATATTAAGCATATTGAATTCCATCATATTTCTTGCTTGTAATATGTGAATATCCAGGGGTCTTTTCTGCGCTATACAAAGAATTGTTTTTTACCTAACGAATTATTAAATTTTAGGCTTTATTCTTTTGTTACTAAATTTGTGGTTTCTTTTGCTTGATAGACTGCCTGATGGTTCTCTGATGGAGATCACCAAAGTGTATCCACTAGATGCTGTTTTTGACACTCCTGAGGATGTTCCTAAAGATGTGAGTATCTCATCTCTTTTTTCCTTTTTCCTAACACATGGACTTTGCCAAACAGATTGACTAATATTTTGTATTTTGTATACACATCAACCATGCTTCTATCCAATGTACACTTGTATATGCAAAACTATTATATGTTTTGCAAAACTAAAAAAAACAAACTGTGCTACCTTTTGCGAATAGATTCAGATCAACCATACTCGCAATCAATGTTTGTTTTTCAAGAATTTGTGCAGAAGTCTAAATTGTTACACTTTTTAAGAGCAACCCAAAAACTATGCAGTAGCGTATCAATTTCCTCTCTATTACTATTACTATTGTCGTTATTCCTTCTATGCTTGTAGTCTTGTAAGACTTACTATGTTATATAATGGATTTCAATCATATTTATTTTGTTAATGTTCAATATACTTTAATCTATTTGTTAATGTGAATTTCCAAACATATGCTTTGAATTTTTCATGTCATGGTGTGCAGTGTTTTGAAATAATTGAGTGGCTAATAACCATGTATCTCAAGTGTTATGGCTTCTAGCTTCAGGTTGTGCATGGAGGTCTTGGTTATACAAAATTTTAATTCCGCTTCTCTCCCTAATATATGTTTCTGTCTATTTTATGTTTATAAATATATATTTTTTTTCCATATATTGGGTTTTTAAATTTTGATCAGTTTTTTTTATATTGTTACTATTCAGTAAAATCTTGATTATCTAAATTATTGAGAATAAGCTGCAGAATTCGAGCCATATAACGGTGTAAAACATATTCTTGAAATAGCTGATGTTAGAGACTGATACATGTTTCTTAAAGTTTATCCTTGAACCATTCATTTTCAATTTTTATTTTTTATTGGATAACAATGAGAAAGCTAAGATTATTGTTCAAGTGAGAAGAAAAGAAAAAGTGACAACACATATAATGTTATTAGAGTTGTAATTCTTTGACAGAAGGAGTCCGAATATATTTACTCAAATGATTTCAACATTAGCCTTTTCTCCCCCTCTTTTCGATATCAATATGCCTATGTGAATTAGAATATAAGAACCTGTTTTGCTTTAAATAAACATAATATAATTAGCACTACAAGTTATCTATGTTTGAAAGCACCCCATATGGTATTTGCTTTAATAAGTAAATTGATGTATACAGGAGGTATGGTTAAGCGCCGGTGAGTAATTTGACAAGAGAAGCAAAGAAAATAAGCGCTGGTGAGTAATTTTTTCAGTTTCTTGTACTAATTTTGAATTGATCTTTATTGTGATCTAATAAAATATTTTATGTTGACAAATGACATTTAGTTCTATTAAAGGTAAATAATCGATACGATCATCGACTTCATATTGATTGGATTGTATAATGCCTGAACATGCATCAACATGTTGTGACACAATTATAAATTTTTATCCGTGAACGTCCACTTCAATAAAAAAAGATGATATTATATACCACCATAAGTCTTAGTTATAACTTTTGTACTTATCAGCTTGATGCAATACCTCTCAACTGTAAAGTACGTGACATTGGTTACTTTGTCATGGTAAAGGTAGTGAATTTGATACTAAAAGATAAATTATCGTACAAGTTAGAAAATGTCTTTAAATTACTCGAATTCTTTTAAGTGACTGCCAATAGATAGTGCTGAATAACTTATACCAAGCTAACATATTTGGCAACCATATCGCCTGCAAGTTTTTCCTACAAAGTTAATCTAGTGGAAGAGCCTGCAGATTTGTCCAGAAACCATTTCATTTTAGATAAAAATTGATATACAAAATTATGAAAAAATAAGGACTTCTTAGATAATTAGCTGGATCGTTCAGCATAGTTATTACTTTGTCAACTCTCCACACTACATTTAACTAAAGACTAGCCACTACTTGAAATAAAGTGGCAAATTGTTGCATCTTCTATTTTCAGTACATTCATGTACAATGCGATGCATAAACAAGTTTACACTACAACAAAAACTTCAATTGGCTTAACTTATTTATTTTTATGCAACTCAACTAGCAATCTCATTTGGCTTTTGATAGCCTAAAGTAAACGAACTGTATGTTCATTTTCCCAACCTCCTCACTTCAGTTAACTGTTAGAAGCTTATATCTCCTTCCTCCCCACCTCAAACCTTAAATACAAAACCTCTAACCCCTCAGAATCTAGAGAAGTAATTAAAGAAATTATAAAGCTATAAACTTCAGGTGTAGAATCTCAAACCATTATTCATCTTTCATAGGATTTCTTTTCTTAGAATTTCAGTGATTGGACCTCGTTGTTGTCATGCTTTCCTTGCATTAATTAGTAGAGGCGGCAGCTGAAAGTAATAGGCAATAGCTCCTCTCCAATAAGCTAACAAATTTGGAAATTCAGGTGAGTGAATTTTACATCTTGTCCAAATCTAATTTCATATGGGAATACTTGTCTGAATGTGAATTTTTAATTGGAGTTTGGCTAGTTGCTTGACTCTTTCATTGCTATGAATAGAAATAGTTTACCATCACCAAATTGCACACTGTAAATTATCATGTCATCTGATTTCCTTGTTGTACTTGTATGATATTTTGTTAATTTCATGCAAGTGTGTATACGTATGGATTAAAATAGCATGCTTCCACTACAAGAAAAGTTGTTTTTGACAAT
This sequence comes from Allium cepa, assembly GCA_030765085.1. Lineage (NCBI taxonomy): Eukaryota > Viridiplantae > Streptophyta > Magnoliopsida > Asparagales > Amaryllidaceae > Allium > Allium cepa. The sequence continues at coordinate 245,695,321 of CM060944.1, forward strand.
TCATTTGGACGTATTATATTCGTTAGATGTTTGGGCAAGTACAATTCATTTGGCTATAGGATTTTTCTAAACATTTTGACATATCAACTTCTAACTATTAGTTTTGTACATGGGAATGCGAAAGCAAATCAAGCTTCCATCAAGAATTACAGTTCAACATAATATTGGACGACAATTTAGTATTTCAACAAGTTGAATTGAAAATTTGAAATCACAATTCACTGTTGACCTTAATAATATTGTATTTGAGGAGCTAACACATTGAAGGTTCTTTATGTCAAATCCATATGTGGTTTTCTACACTTTTTATGAACAATTTTTTTGTAACATTTTTGGAATATTAAAGCTTTGCCTGAAATGAGAACTCATATGTGCTTTATGATAAGTGAAAATTTAAAACCATGTATTTCAATCATGTTTAAATATTTATTAATAAATTAACCAAATATAAACATCAAAAATACACATAAAAGTGCTAATAGTTTATGAAGCAAAACCATCCCACGAATTTAAATATTTATAATAAGTGTTTTAGTGATTGTTATCAAAAGTATAATAACTGTAACATTATTTTTGCATCAAAAGACATTTATTATTTTGATGGAGATGGCTAATATTTCAGTCGTATCAAAATTCCAAGAAAGAGATGATAGATGCTTCCAACTGTATAAATATCTAAAAAGCAAAAACCAGTTCGTCCTGTTCAACAAGCAAGGACCATGAAATTTGAAGTGAAAATTTGTGTTGTATTCTGGTGTACATCCATAGTCCATATTTTGTCATAATTTCCATTGAATGAGTTTTCATTTCCAGTATAATTTCCTCATCTTTATTTTGGGAGGACTTACTTTCACCAAAGTGGTGGTTTCTCGCTCGATGGACAGTTAGCATTTGTTATTGATCACCTTTTGGATTTCATCCTATTAAACCACTGAATGATATTTTTTTTAAAATGTCATACATTAATGGTAATCCTAGGAGGTGGTCTAGTGGTAAATGTACTAACGGGTTATAAAATATCACAGTTGGGGTCTCGGTAATAGCAATGCTTTATACCTTTCTATGTATATGCTTGATCTGTTTGTTTTGGGTTTAATGACTACTTTTCCTTTCAGAGCTTAACAATTTCCATTGGAAATGCCTGGACTTCTTACGGTTTTTCAGGACATTCCATACCAACTTATTATTGTATAAAATATAAAAGAGTATGATTAACATCAAAATTTAAATAGTTGATTATGAAATCAATCTTCTGGGAACTCATGGTCTCAACCCATGAAGATAACTTTCTAAGAAACTTGTTTAGCTAAGGTTAATTGTAGAGATTACTTGTATCTGTTGAATTTGGCGACACCATAGGGAGAATTGAAGAATTAGAAATCTGCTTTAAGGAATGTATATACAATAAGCAAGCCTTAGAAATCCGCTTTAAGGATTAAGAAATGCAAGATAGCTCAAGATATCGTAACTTCTCAGTCTAAAGCAGCAGTGCAGTTTTGCACTGTACCATGTGCAACACTACTGCATTTGCAGCAGTGCAGTTTTGTACTACTCTACATGTGTGTGTTCATGATTTTTTTTAAAATCTGTATATTGAAATCATGAATATAAACTGTAATATCCAATGAACAATTATAAACTGTAATATCCAAGATTATATTGATAGGTATATAATGCTATTATGGTCATACAATACATATGCAGATTGTACATGGAAAGTTCAATATTTCATGCATTCACTCAACGTTATCTTTGTTTCTCTTAGACAATCAATACTTCCAGATTGTTTTAAATAAAATATGCTTTCCATGTATTAGCAAATTCTTCCTTCTAGTTTATAAGGAATAGATGACCTGTTCAACATGACAGAGCATGTACGGTTGCGGTAATAAATTTCCAGCTTGTGATGGAATTGCAGAAGGTCATGGACACTGTTGAGTTGGAGCTTGTGATGGTATGGATGATTAGTGGGATGGTCAGTGAAATGTGTGTTGTTGAACTGAAAGGGATGTAACAAGGAAGTAGGTTGGTTTTGTGATCCAGCTGGTGGTTGAACTGGTTTGGAATTGTCAACTGTGAAGTGGATTGTTGAAGTTTGATGAAGTATTGTTTGATGAATGGTGAGGCACTGGAAATGTATGGTGAAGGCAGTGCAGAAGATAGGTGTGCTTTATTGTAAATGATGGTATGAGAGGAGTAACATGGTGAACAGTAGTGTTGCAGCAGTGATGGTTAAACATGGTGGTGGTGGTTGATGCAGGTGGTATGCAGTGAGAAATAGTGAAGGAGGTAGGCAATGGCAGGGTATGTACTGGTTGTATAGTGGCACAGTGGTGAAGTTGGATGCATAGACATTGAAGTTTGATGGTTTTGTGGTGGTTGTCGAGTGTAAATAGTGGGATGGGGTTTGCAGTAGTGGCGAGTTTGTTTTGTGATTTGATATGTAGGTAGTCGCAAGGGACTGTGTGGTATATGTGAAGGGAAGGCAAGTCAGGTGGAATTGGAGAGGTTTGTGTGTTGTTAAGGAAGTGGATAATGTTATGTTGTATGAAGTTGCACAGCAAAGGGAAGGCAAGTAAGTGGCAGAGGTTAGAGATTGTTGTATGCAAGTGGTTTAGTTACTGCAGTCAGATGCGCAGTTTGACAGTGAGGAGGTAGTGAGTGGGATTGATGGTTTAGAGATGAATGGTGGTGTAAATGTAATGACAATGCTTGGTGTCTGGTCGTGTAGTTGAGTGGATTTTGTTTATGGATATTATTGAAACTTGGTTTATGGATGTCTTTTGTTTATTAATATTCTCTTAACTAGTTTATGTAACCAATTAATAGTTATTAGAACCTGTTATATATACTAGTTGCTTGAATATGCTTAAAATATAGTTTTGGAATATTCAAAAATAGAGTGGAATATTAAAGCTGTTATATAAATAGAAGACAACGTTCGATTAATGCTGTCAATGAAGAAACAACAGCGTTTATTTCATGCTGTAATTATCTTGAAATTGTCAATAACAGCGTTTTTTACATTCTGTCGAAATAGTTGATGATTCAATCACAGCGTTTTTAACATGCTGTCGAAATTGTTGATGATTCAATAACAGCGTTTAGAAAAAGCTGTTTGTAAACAGTTAAAGTAGAATTTGAACATCTTCGACAACTAAATTATAAACGCTGTTGAAACATAATACAGCACGTCTGAAACGCTGTAAAAGAATTATTGACAGCTCGTAATAAACGCTGTCACAGAGATGTTTCAACAGCGTTTATAGAAACACTGTTGTAAGTTATGTATATACGACAGCATGTCGTTATACAGCGTTTCTAATAACGCTGTTGTATCATATTACAGCGTTTATCAAACGCTGTTAAAAGCCTTTTATGGTGTAGTGAGGGGCAGCTAAAATGTTTGCAAGTCATTACAACTATTTTGGGACTACAATCAAAACCATAAATCTCGTATTGCGATTGGATTTCCAACATAATATGGAACTGGTGGTCTTTTCTCTGATCCGTGCATAACAAACATAGATCACGCGTGCGTTAATCGCCTTTCTCAAGCTAGTCATTTGAAACTGTACTTGTTATACCACTACTAATAACCATAGTTGCCTGCTTTTCTCAAGCTAACCACTTTATCAAAATGGGGCAATAAATACCCTGAGGGACGTTTTCCCTTAAAGGGCCCAACGTATTGGACACCACCATACATACTCTTATTCTAAATTTGTGTTTGTCAGACCACATAATATCCCATATCATCTTCCAGGATGAGAGGCTAGTGAGTCTATGCTCAATTTCTTCAAAGCCAAGCTTTTCATACAAAACCACGCTTTGACCATAACAGGTTGCAGTTTGAATGCCACATTGTCATTCCATGTCATATGACTGAATTCCAGAAAAGTATAACTTCCTTAGCTCGTATGTCTTGGAAAAGGGTGTTAAGCTAAAAGAAGTTGTCTTCTTCGCCACCAACTGATCTAGTTTTATAGAAATCACTCAAATGTGATTTAGAATACAATGTCAGACAAACATCCATACAAGTTCGTTCTAAGGATTGAACGAAATCAAAGGCACTCTGCTACTACCACAAGTAACGAGTAGTCCTTGCAATCCAAGAAAACTCCACAAAGAGGAGATCATTACTATAAATAACTCTATAATGGAAGCGACTCAGAGCATGTCAACAAGCTTTCCTCACGCTATGAAGATCCACGGTCTTTAATAATCATCATCTTCAACATGTTTTCACTTTCGAATGTATACATTGGTTCGAAGTGGTTCTTGGATAAGAATCACCCAAATCCAACCCCGGTTCCTTCGAAGCCTCATCCCTTCAAAAGATGTTAAGTTTATATGTGTGTATCAATCGTCAATCGATTAATTCATCTTTTATTTAATCAAATATATTTCTCAGATATATTCTTTTCGATTTATTCCATTTTCTTTTAAGAGTATATGGAATCATTAAGCCTCATTTATCAAATCAGTTGGTTTATTTACCTTTCTTTTTATCCTGAAATAATTCCAAATCAGTTCATCTTTTACTTAGAAAAATATTTCCAAATCATTCGCTAAATCTTAATCAAAGATTTCTTATAGTCAAGTTATATTCTTACAAATCGAAGATTTTCATAACAGAGCACTACTTCCACCTTAGATATGGAAAATTTCATCTCCAGGGACTAATGGCAAGTAATCCTACATCATGAAGATCTTCGTTTTCAATGATCTTCGTCTTTAATATGTTTATTTCGAAAATTAGTTGAAGGGGTTTTTGGATAGTAATCACCCAAATCCGATCTCGGTTCTTCAAATAGGAATCGCCCATGTGCGAATCTTCGACAAAAAAGATGTTAAGTGGTTAAAAAATATTCAAAGAATTTGTTTCTTTTCTTTTATTTTGGAAAAACTTAAATATGATCGTTTAGAGCATCCGGGTTTCCTTTCGATCTATTCCACCCCTCGCCTAAAAAGAGAAAACATAGACTAGGTATGTTAGGGGCACTGGTTGCTCTATCTCTAATCTTAGTTAAATACTTTGTTTTATCTTTCTAGATCACATAGGCGAGATAAATGTACTAGTCATTTTTGCATACTTAGTTAGTAGCTTTATTTTGGAATTGATTATAAGACTCCAAATTTTCTTTTAAACACTTAATTTTTTTTAAAAACATTCGTAACAATTCTAGAAAAAATCGTTATAGTTAAACCTTCTTTTAAAATTCGTAGAAACGGTAGTAGAAAATTGCTGCGGAAAGTGCTTTAAAAGCTTATTTGATTTAAACAACTTTTTAATATTTGAAAATTCATATTAACATTCCAAATCTCTTTTAAATCATTTTAATAGATTTATCAGATTTATTTCATATTTTTAATCATTTAAAAATCATTTATAAGGAAATCTCGTTTTGGATTCCGAATTGCAAAATCGCGATGTTTTTAGAAAATTGTTTTGGACATATTTCTAACTCTATTTAATGAAATTTTGTTTTTCTTTCTTCGTTGGAAAACTATAGATATAATAGACTGGAAAATTCTTATCTCGAAAAATTCCGAGCTATATTTCACTTTGTACACTCATTTAAATTTTATGGCGCGAAATCGCGAACTACTGTTATACGACGCGCCTAGTTTTGACTTGTTTTCAATTTCTTTTCTAACTTCTTGAAAACACATTTAAATTTTTATAAAACATTTCTAAATCATTTTAATCTCATTTTAAAAAAATATTTTTATATTTCAAACTCATATTCCATTTTATTTCATTTTATAATATTATATTATTATAATATCATTTCTAACCTTTTTAGATTATTTAAAATCATTAAGAGGCTAAATAATTTTCATACTTATATTTGTATGGATTTATCTTTTTTAATTAACTATGGTTAATTTCTAATCATTTCTCTTATCATTTATCAAACAAAGTTATTATCCATATCACAAATATATAATCAACAATAATATCAACCAAGTTATCATCCGTTAAATCATCCAACATATAACAAACTTTTCATGTTATTGACTTGAAATATTTGTTTTTAAGAATTAGTAACTTAAAATATGAGTACTTACCTTTAACCAAATTGTTCGCTTCCAACCAACATTCATATCATCCAATACTTCACTATTTTCTCAACTATAACCACTTTGAAAATCCGTAGAGCTTCCGCAGTACTTCAAACTTTCTCCTGCTTCCTTGGAATGAAATGGGCGGCACTTCTTTCTCTTTTTCTTACACCGGACCTTTCTAACTTACTCCTCCCTCCTCCATAGGTGCGGCCTCCTTCTATTCCACCCCTTCCTCCATCATTTTTTCACTTCTTAGATGATAAACCATGTTTTAATGATTATAGTAGAGCTTTGGCAAAGTTTGATGGTGTTTGGAATTGATTCTATGCGATTTTAAGAAAAGTTGTAAGGAAAGAGAAGAGAAAAAACCATTAAAGCTCTAAGGATGAAGAACAAGAGAGCTTTGAAAAGGAAGAAGAAGAATATAAAGTGTGTGGAATTTGTGAAAGAAGTGGTAGGTATTTACAGAAAAAAGTTTGAAAAAAATATTACTATGTGAAATGACCAAAATACTCTTTACTTACTTTTTAAGCAACCTTATTTTTTTCAACACTTAACATCACATTTAAAATTATTACTTTAATTCATATTCACTTAAGAGGTAAGTAAGGAATATAATAACTATGTTTGGTTTGATTTGATGTTTACCATTTGCTTTGAAATGACATATTTGTCTTTTTGTGCATACTTTTCCATAATTATATTATAGAATTTTCCAAGTATGTTTAGTAAAAGTAAATTTGATTAGTGAATTAATTAATATTTACACTATTTGAATATATATTTCTATATAAGAAAATAAAGGTGCGACAATGTTGCGACAACTTTTAATCGACAAAAAGTTGATTTTCAAGAAAATGTTCTACAGTCAAATTTTGACATTTTAGTTAAACTATTTATTTACGTCAACCAAATTTAAAAATAAATTTGTATAATGCTATTTAAAAATATAAACACTTAGAAATAAATTAAAATAATTTATTTAGCCATAGAAACTTACTTTTCTGAAATCATCATTTTGTCACTATTGTCGATATAGACAAATGTTACTATTTTTGTGTATACTTCTCTTTCTAAATTCTATCTAATATTGTTTGATTCATATAACCTTACTTAATTTAATTTTAAAATCAATTTAAACATTATATTTTAAAGTGGTCAAATTCTGGGTCGTTACATTCTCCCCTACTTAAAAGAATTTCGTCCTCGGAATTACCTAAATCAAAAGTTTGCCCAAAACATTTATCTTTAATCTTAATTCCATATAATATACCTTTACATGCTAATAGTATATACAAATCCCAAATTTCAATCTGGTTTTACTTAAATCCGTCTTTCTAACAAATTTAGACTTTGTTGTAATTTACTATTATCTCAAATTCACAAGTTATAAAACTTATTTATTATTAATTTTCTAGCTTTAAAAAAACAAATTCTAAAACTGTCCGTATTTGAATCCTCATACTCTTAACTCTTAAATCTCTCATTTTCTTCTTTATAAATTAGGTTTGTAAAATATCCTTATATTATTTCATTTAGTCAAAGTATTTTACAATCCTTTACCAAAAGTTTTCACAAATTTCTTTGCTTTGAGATATGTATGATTCGGAAATTTTCGAGTGTGCAAAATCGTCAAGAATTTTGTTTTATCTTATCAATTAGCGATCCCAATTTATCTTTGGTTTAAACACTATTAAAAAGATTACTAATTAATGATTCACATTATTTCTTCAACTTAAGAAAATTATATAGATCGAGTAACTCCAAAACATTCCAAGAAACTGGGTACTACGAATAGAATCATATATCCTCTTAACAAGAAGAGTAATACTTAATAGAAGTGCTTACCATCCGAACACAACTCTTGCCCATTTTTAGTTTATTTTCGAGCCAATCGAATTAGTTCTCATAAAATACCTCTTTTTATTTGAAATAATACCATTTCTAAAATCCTTTAGACATTACTTTATAAAACTTGTTTTATAAATTCATTTTATCTTATATTAATTAAATTTATTTAAATTACCACAATTCTTTTACTCGAATTTAAATTCTCACTTCTTTTATATATTTTCCTTTTACATAATAATTTTCTACTTCTTTTATCTTATATGTTCGTTCCTTAAAACAAATCTTGTTGTCAAATACCTTATAGTTGAATTGCGAAACTTATTTCACAAGGTATTTGTACTTAAACGTTTAAATCAAACAATTGATCCATTTATTATTTTGGAATAAGTATTAAAGATCTTAATTACCTTATCAGATTTCTTACTTATCTTTATGAAACATCTTATAGTCAAACTATGAAATTCTAATCACAAGATGTTCATATTTAAATTTCACTAATCCTAATTTCTAATTATACAATTTTTCAAAATATAAACTTTATATTCAAAATATAATCCTAGATAAAATTATTTCATTTACCAACTTTTTCAAAATCAGTATGTCGATATGCCTTGTTAAGAGTTTAGAAATACATATTGATATAGTTGTACTTTCCATATCGACCAGAATTTATAAACCGCTCAACCGATAATTCAACACAAAACATTTTTATATCAAATAACAAATATGTACTCATATATAATACACTCAAACTCATTCTAGGGTGTTACTAACCTTATCTCTAATGAGTCACTCATCCTAGGGTGTTACTAACCTATCTCGGATGAGACTTACCCCAAAAAGCCCAGATGTTCGCTCAACCTAAGCTCTGATGCCAAATGTAATGGCCTATTTTTTCAATACCCTTTGAATCGACAGTAAACCACACATGTCTAACTCAAATAGCATAAAAAGGCAGATCTTTAAGGGTGGAAAGAAAATAAAGACAAAAAAATCTCACATGAATTGAATAACACATATTATTTCAAAAATAATCTTTACAATGGAAAATTTTAAAATACAATATCATAGCCTAACCTATCAGCCTGGAAAGTTATAAACTTCTATCCTTATAAATGCTGAAAACAATAAAACAAATGCAATAAATGCAGCGGATAATAGAATGTATCCATACGATGATGAGCTTCAGCTCTCTTCAGGGAACTCCAAGCGTTAACTAAACCTGAAACTACTCGAATCTAGCCCGAGTATTAAAAATACCCAAATCAGAGTTGATAAACTAGCATGAGATACTCGAAATTTAGAATGACTATCATAACGATGTTATCAAAGCCTTTGAAAAGAAGGGTATCTTATAAGACCATGGCCACACATTAATATGGATGGGTTTTTACCTTATGATAACCAAAACATTTTTATACCAAAATACATTTGATATTAATTTTAATATTATTCCTTTGAAAACACTTTTCAAGAAACTTATTCAAATAAGATATCAATATCCAGAGTAAGTTTAAGGTAATATTCGGACTGGGTCAACGGAATATACCGAATGAAATATATGATACAAAAAGAGGTAGATGAAATATTTGCAAGTCATTACAACTATTTTGGGACTACAATCAAAACCGTAAATCTCGTATTGGGATTGAATTTCCAACATGATAGGGAACTAGTGGCCTTTTCTCCGATCCACACATAACAAACTTAACCTTAATCACCTTTCTCAATCTAGTTACTTGGACCCGTGCTTGTTATACGACCACTGATAACCGGTAGTTCCCTGCTTTTTTCAAGCTAACAACTTTATCAAAATGGGGCAATAAATGCCTCGAGGGACGTTTTCCCCTAAAGGGCCCAACGTATTACACAGCACCATACATACTCACTTATTTTGAATTTTTGTCTGTCAGGCCACACAGTATCTCATATCATCTTTCGGGGTGTGAGGCTAGTGAGGCTACACTCAATTTCTTCAAATCCACGCTTTTCATACAAAACCATGCTTTGATCATAACAGGTTCCACTTCGATTCCCACAATGTCATTCTACGTCACATGACTAATTTCTAGAAAAGTATAACTTCCTGAGCTCGTATGTCTCGGAAAAGGGTGTTATGCTAAAAGAAGTTGCCTTCTCTGCCACCAACTGAGATACTTTTATTGAAATCACTCAAATGTAATTTAGAATACAATCTTAGACAAACATCCATAGAAGTTCGTTCGGGGACTGAACGAAACAGAAGGCACTCTCCTACTACCACTAATAGCGAGTAGTCCTTACAATCTGAATAATCACCACAATGATGAGAACAATGCTATAAATAACTCTATAATGGAAGCAACCCAGAGCACGTCAAAAAGCAGTCCTCACGCTATGAAGATTCAAGTCTTCAATAATTATCATCTTCAACATGTCTTCACTTTCGAACATATACATTGGTTCGAAGTGATTTTCGGATAGGAATCACCCAAATCCGACCCCAGTTCCTTCGAAGCCAATCGTCGCTTTAAAAGATGTTAAGTTCATATATGTGTATCAGTCATCAATCAATTACTTCATCTTTTATTTAAATCAAATATATCTCTCAGATATACTCTTTTCGATTTATTCTAATCTGTTCTAAGAGTATATGGAATCATTAAGCCTCGTTTATCAAATCATTTGGTTCATTTACCTTTCTTTTTATCTTGAAATAGTTCCAAATCAGTTCATCTTTTACTTAGGAAACCATTTTCGAATAGTTCATTAAACCTTAATAAAAGATTTCTTATATTTAAGTTATATTCTTGCAAATTGAAGATTTTCAACAGAACACTAATGCCACCTTAGATATGGTAAATTTCACCTTTAGGGACTAATGGCAAGTAATCCAACATCATGAAGATCTTCGTCTTCAATGATCTTCGTCTATAATATGTTTTGTTTCGAAAATTAGTTTGAAGGGGTTTTCGAATAGGAATCACCCAAATATGATCTCGGTTCTTTCGTGCCAATCATCGATAAAGAAAATGTTAATTGGTTAAATAATATTGAAAGAATTTGTTTCTTTTCTTTTAGTTTGGAAAAACTTAAATATGATCTTTTAAAGCATCCGGGCTTTCCTTTCGATCTATTCCACCCCTCGCCTAAAAAGAGAAAACATAGACCCGGTAAGTTTGGGGTACTGGTTGCTCCATCTCTAACCTTAGTTAAATACCTTATTTTATCTTCCCAGATCTCACAAGCGGGACAAATGCACTAGTCGTTTTCACATACTCAGTTAGTAGCTTTATTTTGGAATTGATTATAAGACTCTAAATTTTCTTTTAAACTCTTAATTTTTTTAAAAACATCCATAATTGATTCTAGAAAAAATCGTTAAGGTTAAACCTTCTTTTAAAAAGTCGTAGAAACGACTGGAGAAAAGTGCTGCGGAAAGTGCTTTAAAAGCTTATTTGATTTAAACAACTTTTTAATATTTGAAAATTCACATTTTCCATTCCAATCTCTTTTAAACCATTTTGATAGATTTATCAAATTTATTTCATGTTTTTAATTATTTATAAATATTATTTATAAAGAAATCTCTTTAAAAGATGTTAAGTTCATATGTGTGTATTAATTGCCAATCAATTACTTCATTTTTTATTTAAATCAAATATATTTCTCTGATATATTCCTTTCAATTTAAACCATTTTCTTTTAAGAGTAAATGGAATTATTTAGCCTCGGTTATCAAATTGGTTTATTTACCTTTCGTTTCATCTTGAAATAATTCCATATCAGTTTATCTTTTACTTAGGAAAACATTTCCAAATCATTCGTTAAATCTTAATCAAAAATTTCTTATATTCAAGTTACATTCTTGCAAATCGAAGATTTTCATAACAGAGCACTACTGCCACCTTAGATATTGTAAATTTCATCTCTAGTGACTAATGACAAGTAATCCTACATCATGAAGATCTTCGTCTTTAATATGTTTTATTTTGAAAATTAGTTTGATGGGATTTCAGATAGGAATCACCCAAATTCGATCCCGATTCTTCAGATAGGAATCACGCAAATCCGATCTCGGTTCTTTTGTGCCAATCATCGATAAAAAGATGTTAAGTGGTTAAATAATATTCAAAGAATTTGTTTCTTTTCTTTTATTTTGAAAAAAAACTTAAAGTCTTTTAGAGCATTCGGGCTTTCCTTTCGATCTATTCCACCACTCGCCTAAAAATAGAAAACATAGACAAGGTAAATTCGGGGCACTGGTTACTCCATCTCTAACCTTAGTTATATACTTTGTTTCATCTTCCCAGATCTCACAGGCAGGATAAATATATTAGTCGTTTTTGCATATTCAGTTAATAGCTTTATTTTGGAATTGATTATTAGACTCCAACTTTTCTTTTAAACTCTTAATTTTTTTTAAAAACATTAATAATTGATTGTAGGGAAAATCGTTAAGGTTAAACCTTCTTTTAAAAAGTCGTAGAAACGGTAGCAGAAATGTGCCGCGGAAAGTGCTTTAAAAGCTTATTTGATTTAAACAACTTTTTAATATTTGAAAATTCATATTTTCCATTTCAAATCTCTTTTAAAACATTTTAATAGATTTATCAAATTTATTTCATATTTTTAATCATGTAAAAATATCATTTATAAGGGAATCTCTTTTTAAATTCCGAATTGCAAAACCGCGATGTTTTTAGAAAATTATTTTGGACATATTTCAAACTCTATTTAATGAACTTTAATTTTCTTTCTTTGTAGGAAAACTATAGATATAATAGACCGGAAAATTCTTATCTCGAAGAATTCCAAGCTATATTCCACTTTGTACACTCATTTAACTTTTATGGCATAAAATCGCGAACTACCATTACGCGACGCACCTACTTTTGACTTGTTTTTCAATTTCTTTTCTAACTTCTTGAAAACACTTTTAAATTTTTGTAAAACATTTCTAAATCATTTTAATCTCATTTTAAACAATGTTTTTATATTTCAAACTCATATTCCATTTTATTTCATTTTATAATATTATATTATTATAATATCATTTCTAACTTTTTTAGATTATTTAAAATCTTTAAGTGGCTAGATAATTTTCATACTTATATTTGTATAGATTTATCTCATTTAATTAACTATGGTTAATTCTAATCATTTCTCTTATGATTTATCAAACCAAGTTATCATCCATATCACAAATATATAATCAACAATAATATCAACCAAGTTTTCATCCATTAAATCATCCAACATATAACAAACTTTTCATGTTATTAACTTGAAATATTTGTTTTTAAGAATTCAAAACTTAAAATATGAGTACTCACCTTTAACCAAATTGTTCGCTTCCTACTAACATTCATATCATCCACACATCATTACTTTTTCAACTTCAACCACTTTGGAAAATCCGGCAGAGCTTCCGCAGTACTTCAAACTTTCTCATGCTTCCTTGAAATGAAATGGGCGGCACTTCTTTCTCTTTTTCTTACACCAAACATTTCTAACTCACTCCTCCCTTCTCCATAGGTTCGGCCTCCTTCTATTCCACCGCTTGCTCCATCATTTCTTCACTTCTTAGATTATAAAACATGTTTTAATAATGATATAAGAGCTTTGGCAAAGTTTGGTGGTGTTTGGAGTTGATTCTGTATGATTTTAAGAAAATTAAGTAAGGAAAGAGAAGAGAAGAAACCATTAATGCTCTAAGGAAGAAGAATAAGAGAGCTTAGAAAAGGAAGAATAAGAATAGAAAGTGTGTGAAATTTGTTAAAGAAGTGGTATGTATTTATAGAAAAAAGTTTGAAATAAAATATTATTATGTAAAACGACCAAAATACCCTTTACTTACTTTTTAAGCAACCTTATTTTTTTCAACACTTAACATCATATTTCAAATTATTAATTTATGTCATATTCACTTAAGAGGTAAGTAAGGAATATAATAATTATGTTTGGTTTGATTTGATGTTTACCTTTTGCTTTGAAATGACATGTTTTTGTTTTTGTGTTTTTGTGCCTACATTTTCTTAATCATATTCTAGAATTTTCTAAGTATGGTTAGTAAAAGTAAACTTGATTAGTGAATTAATTAATATTTACACTATTTGAATATATATTTCTATATAAGAAAATAAAGGTGCAACAACCTTGCGACAACTTTTAATCGATAAAACGTTGAATTTCGACAAAATATTTTACGGTCACATTTTGACGTTTTAGTTAAACTATTTATTTATGTCAATGAAATTTAAAAATAAATTTTTACAATTTTATTTAAAAATATAATTTATTTAGTCATTGAAACTTACTTTTCTAAAATCAGCATTTTGTCACTATTATCAATATATGCAATTGTTACTATTTTTGTGTATACTTCTCTTTCCAAGTCCTACCTAATATTGTTTGAATTATATAACCTTACCTAATTTAGTTTTAAAATCACTTTAAATAATATATTTCAAAGTGGTCAAATTCTGGGTCGTTACATTCTCCCATGCTTAAAAGAGATTCGTCCTTGAAATTACCTATATCAAAAGTTTGCCTAAAACATTTATCTTTAATCTTAATTCCATATAATATATCTTTACATTCTAGTTGCATATACAAATCCCAAATTTCAAATAGTTTTTGCTTAAACCCTTCTTTCTAACAAATTCGACTTTATTGTAATTTACTATTATCTCAAATTCATAATTTATAAAACGTATTTATTATTAATTTTCTAGCTTTGATTTTTTTTTTTAAAACCATCCATATTTGAATCCTCATACTCTTAACTCTTAAATCTCTTTTTTTGTTCTTTATAAATCAGATTTATAAATTATCCGTATCTTATTTCATTTATTCAAAGTATTTCACAATCCTTTACAAAAAGTTTTCACAAATTTCTTAGCGACGAGTTAGGTATGATTCAGGAATTTTCGAATGTCCAAAATCGTCAAGAATTTTGTTTTATCTTATCAATTAGCGATCCCAATTTATCTTTGGTTTAAACACTTTTATAAAGATTACTAATCAATGATTCACAGTATTTCTTTAACTTAAGAAAATTATATCGATCAAGTAACTCTAAAACATTCTAAGTAACTGGGTACTACCAATAGTATCATATATCCTGTTAACAAGAAGAGTAATACTTAAGAGAAGTACTTACCATCCGAACACAACCCTTGCCCATTTTTACTTTATTTTCGGGCCAATTGAATCAGTTCTCATAAAATACCTCTTTTCATTTGAAATAATACCATTTCCAAAATCCTTTAGAGATTACTTTATAAAACTTATTTTATAAATTCATTTTATCTTATATTATTTAACTTTATTTAAATTACCACAATTCTTTTACTCGAATTTAAATTGTCACTTCTTTTATATATTTTTTCGTTTTACATAATTATTTTCAAATACTTTTTACCTTATATGTTCATTCCTTAAACAAATCTTGTTATGAAATACCTTATAGTTGAATCATGAAACTTATTTCACAAGGTATTTGTACTTAAATTTTTAAATCAAACAATTGATCAATTAAGATAAAATTGACAAAGTTATATTCCAAAAGCCACATCTTTTCAAATTTAAAATTGTTAATAAAAACTCTATGGTATTCCCAAGAAAGGATAATGGGACAATGGTCAGAGAAGGTATGCGGTAAGCCATTAACTCTACAGATAGGAAATTTGTCTTCAATCTCATCACTAACAAAAAATCTATCGAGAAGAGCCATGGAAGGAGACTCTCTAGAGTTACTCTAAGTAAACTCTCTATTAGATAGAGGAATTTCAATCAAATTAGAGTTAACAATAAATTTATCAAATTCCTCCATAGCAAGTAATCTCCTTCTTTAGGAAAACGCTCTCCTATGAAACACGTAACATTCAAATCATCCTCCAAAATCCAAGAACCCGGGGCTAGGGGTCTAAAATCTAGGCATTCATTCTATAAAATTCTCCTATCAATTTTAGAATTAGGCCCACAAACATTTGAAATATTTACTAAAGAGTTATTAGAAAGATTAATAAGAATAGCATGAAGAGAACGCTGCTTAACAATACATTGAAGCAATTTAAAATAACTATCACGCCAACTCTTTTCTATTACGTTTCCAATTAGAAGTTCTTATGTATAGGTTATCTATGTGCAGGACTTAGGTAATATACCCTTTTGGTAGAGACAATTGGATGGTAGGAGTAATTATAAACATGTCGATATGGCGTGTTATGAACGATGGATGCTAATGGATGCTCTTTTACATGTTAGGATAGTATATCCTCTAGGTACACACATGCACACTTATATCTAGTTGCATATTATTTCTTGGTTATTACTATGCTGGTGGATGTTATGCATATGGATTTTGCATATGTTCAAATGGATATGCATGCACATAGGATTACAAGTATATCATTTAAGATATTGCATACATTTGGATGCATAACATGAGCATTTTGCATTACAAGAGGTCGACTGAATCAGTAGACTGCCTACATTGGCATTAGAATAGATTCATATGCATTTCACGTTGCATATATGTGTACATGATGCATTAGAAATTTCTAAGGATGATGATTGTTCATAGATGAAGGATGAGTAGATGATTGTAGTTATTGTTGCTGTGTATGAATTGCATTTTGAGATTTCAAGGATGAAATTTTTTTTGGGGGAAAGAATGTAATACCCCAGAAGTTTAAAAAAAATTAAGACATAATTTCCTAAGAAAATTAAATTAAAGTAAAACAAGGACTTAAAAGGAAACTCCTACAAATGTCTGAATTTGTCCTGTGAAACATGCACCATTGCATTCTTAGCAATTTTCATATATAACACTTCGAAATCTGAATTAGTATGGGAAAGTTACTAGCGTTAGATTGAATTAAAAATTTAAAAACTTAAATTTTAAAATTTAAAAAGCCATCGGTTGATCCTTAGGGGTTCAAGATCGACCGGTAGTGATCGACGGTGGTAGGGGTGGTCGACCCAAACATGAAATCATGGGCTATCGATCTTACGAAGACGCATTTAATGAACTAGATGTTTTCTTGCAACTGAAGGTTATGATAAGAGGACCAAATTCTGTAAATATATTTCTTAAGCTAATCTAATGGTCTACATCAATACCATATCTCTATAAATACTAAGCTAATGGAAACTTAATTCTCACATAAATAGTTAAGTAACCAAACTTTGCAAAAAAAAAATCTCTTAACCCTGAACTCCAAAATCCTCAAAAATCAAATAAACCCAAATTAGAAGAATAAGAGATACTAAATCAAGGTGGATAAAGGTGAAGCTATCAATTTAGGGAGAAGATTCTCAAGCACAAGCAAAAGGAAGTGCTTAGGCTTAAGGTGGGTGGGCATAAATTTTATCAGTTGATTATTATAGTTAGTTTTAACTATTTTAATTAATTAGGATGTTAGAAAACCCTAAATGGAATATGTTTATTTTAAATTAAATATGCTAAAACCCTAGTTTTAGTTATCACCAAACTGTTAATTTGAGATTTCTGTATATCTTTTCTCTTGAAATTGGAAACCCCAAATCGATAAAACCTAAACTTAATTGCAAATCACTGCTTAGACTATAATTAGGTTTTACAATTACTGTACGGATTAATGATTAACTTCTATAATCAATCAACAAAAGAAAAACTATCAAACCCCTAATTTTACTCATGAACGATCGAGATGGAAACCCTTGCGGTTGATAGGTAGCGGTCGACGGTTAGGTATAAGCGGCCGACCAATCGTATTGAAAATTGGCAGGTTGAACCTTGGCCTATGGCCTAAATTAAAAAATGTGTGTGTGTGTGACGACCCAAAATTTGATCACAAAAAAATATAATATTTAAAGTAATTTTAAATTTAAAATATATAGGGTTTTATGATTCAAATAATATTTGATAGGATTTGAAAATAGAAATATACATAAAATAGCAACATTTGCTTATATCTACAAAAGTGACAAAATCTTGATTTTAGAAAAGCAAGTTTAAATGGTTTAATAAATTATTTTAATTTATTAATAAGTGTTTATATTTTTAAATAACATTATACAAATTTATTTTTAAATTTGGTTTACATAAATAAATAATTTAACTAAAACGTCAAAATATGACCATAAAACATTTTGTTAAAATTCAACGTTTTGTCGATTTAAAGTTGTCGCAACATTGTTGCATCTTTATGTACACAATTTAATAAATATGTTAACATATAAAGGTAGTTAACAAATAACTAAATAATTTTACTTTTAATAATCACACTTAGAAAATTCTAGAAAGTAATTAGCAAAAGTAAACTAGAAAACATAAAACACATGTTACCTCACATGAGACATAAAGTAAAGAAATATGACATAAAATAAAGTAATTATTCTTATTCTTTACTTAACTCTTAAGTGTTTGAATTTTAAAAGTGTGATGTGATGTGGATGGTAAGTTTTGAATTAAATAAGTTCACTTAATTATTAAGGAAGGTTATTTAAGTAAAAACACAAATCTATATTTTTATCTCAAATATTTTCTATAAATACACACTCACTTTCTCACTTCCTTTCATACTTCTTCTTCTCAAAATGTCAAGCTTTTTCTCACTCTTTTAATGGCTTCCAACCTTAACAAAGTTATGTCAAAATATTCTCAAAAATAAAACAAAGAAAAATATTGACAAAACTCCTTCCGAACCACTTCAAAATGCCTCCTTCCCTCTTCTATTACTCACACCCCCTTACTCCATGTGGCCGAGCACTCCTAGCCTTTCCCAAGCAAATTCAAGCTATTCAAGTCTAAGCGTTCAAGGAATCGTAAGCTAAAAACGTCGAGTAGCGAAGCTATAACCGATTTTCCGTTCGCCAAAACCATACAATGTGAGAACTCCTGATATATATATATATATATATATATATATATATATATATATATATATATGGTTTTGATGTTGTGGAATGCTGTTTGGATATTTGACTATGATATTAATTTTCATATGTTGTTTATTGCATAAAAATATTAAAACAAGTCACGATATACACGACATCGATTCACACGGAAATTACTTTCCAAAATAAATGAAATGTGATATGCAATCATTTATAACTTTAAAAAATATTTGAATATGCTTTATAAATGATCTATAATTGTTTAAACTTGTCTCGACAAAGTTTGGATATAAATATCAAAATACGCCTAAAATTTGACGCGTCACGTAATGATATTTCGTGTTTTCGCATTAAAAGTTCAAATGATCATAGGAAGTGGAATATAGTTCGGAATTCTTCAAAGTAAGAATTTTCCGAATCCTTAAATCAAAATCATTCATATAAAAAAATAAAATCAAGATTTCATCTTGTATGTTTTGAAATATGGTAAAAATCAGTTTTCAAGAAAAATTCAATTTTTGCACTAAATGACCAAAGTTGAAAATTTATAAAATAATCATTTTAAAAATATGAAATAAATTCTAAAAATGTTTTATAATTTTTTAAATGTGATTTAGTTGAAAAGATGGTTTTCTAAATGATATAAAAGTCGTTTTGAAGAATATAACTTTTAAAGCACTTTTGTAACACTATTTGCAACACTTTTCGCAACGCTTTTCAATAACTTTTGAAATAAAGGTTGAAACTTAACAATTCTTTCTCAAATCATATGTAAACATTTTTAAGTAAATAATAAAACATTTTAAAAGAAATTTGAACAATTTAACATTATTTCAAAAATGGTTAAACAAATAGTTAAGTGATTTAAAAAGGAAAAATTAGTATGCAGAAAACAACTAGTGCATTTGTCCCGTCCGTGAGATTTAAAAGTGAAAATAAGGTGTGCAACTAAGGTTAGGGATGGAGAAAATAGTGCTCTGAACTTACCTGACCTCAGTTTTCTCTTTTAGACGAGGGGTGGACATATCGAAAGGAAAGCCCGGATGCTCAATTTGGATTTTATAGAAATAATCTTCTTATAATTATTATTAAAATCCGAAGAAGGAACTTGTCCTATTCGTGGAATTCAAAAGGCAATCTCATCATTATTCCTCCCATAGCACTCGTTGAATACGGAAGTTGATTTTTAATAAAAGTAGAATGATTTTTATAATCCTATTTTCTCAAAAGATACTCTTTAAAAATAATTTGAGAAATATTCAAAAGAGAGGTTTAAATGATTCTGTATTCACTAAAAGACTATTTTGAAAATATATATCTCTTGAAGAAATTTTGCTAAAGGAAATGAATGAATCGAAAAACAATCACCCAATTACATCATTTTTATCGATGATTGGATTTCGAAGGAACCGGGGTCGGATTTGGATGAATCCTATCTGAAAACCACTTCAAACCAATTTACGTGTTTGAAGATTAAAGATGTTTGAAGGACGGAGATATTGAGATGAATTGTAACGACGGACTACTCGTTGATTAATTGGGGATAAACTCCCGATTCACTATATTGTAGTGGTGGTCTCTTTGTTATAAAAAACCTCAAAACCACAAGGGTTTCTCGCCTCGTAATGGTTGAGAAAAGTGCCTTCGGTTTCGTTCAGCCCGAGAACGAACTTGTATGAATGAGTGTCTGACCTTGCATTCTAAATCACAATGAGTGGTCTTTATAGATGTATATCTGTCGGTGGCGGAGAAGACACTTTCTCTTAGCTTAACACCTTTCTCGAGACGTACAAGCTCAGGAAGTTATACGTTTATAGAAATCAGCCGTGTGAATATGGAGTTGCAGTGTGGCATTCAAAGTGAAAGAAGATGTGTTATGTGAAAAGGTAACCGTAGCCTTGAGCCTCATCAATCAAAAATGACCGAAACATGGTTAGGTGCAGCAAGGCTAAGTGGGTCATTCCTAAATAGGGTATGATCATTCCTTCTAGATATATTTCTTCCCGCTATGATGTTCAGGATGTAAATTAATGTAGACGTATGCGAAGAGAGCTCTCGGATAAAGGTCGATAACGACTGGGGGATGAAATACTGTGACGACCCGGAATTTTGAGCAATATCAATTTAATAATCTTTGATAATAATTAAATTGATTTGATCATTTATATTTTAAATTGACAAGTTAAAATTTATTTTAAAAGATTAATGGTAATAATTTGTTAATATCTATTAATATTTCTCTAACAATATATATAGGCAAGATTAATTCTAAGTTTTTAATAATTTGATTTGGAAATATTTATTTTTAGTAAATAAGAAGTTTTAATATAACAAAATTTGATATTCAAATTGTAATATATATGAATGTATATATTGTGATTTGAGATTTGTTTTAAAATATAATACAGTAATTTTCAAATTTAATGATAAAATGTTTTTCTATTTGAAATGTGTATATATATTTATATATATATATTTGAAATAGAAATTGTATTAATTTGAATTTAATAAGTATTTGCAAAACTTTAATAAATATATAATTTGAAAAGTTAATTTGATTTAATGCTTTTAAAAATGATATTTGGAATCTAAATTTTTAATAACAATAATAATTTCTTATTTATTATAAACGTATACTTTAAGCTTTTGGTTTTAAATAAGATATAAATTAAAAAGTTCATTTGTTTTAAAATCTTTATATAAGGAGTTAAAATCAATTTCACAAGGTTATAAATTATATAAAATAAATCAAAACTATAAGTTATTTGTATTCACATGCATATTTATTAAAAGATAAGTTCATGATATTACATAATTACTTACATATAACTTAAATAAATTTATAAATAACAAAATAATAGTTAAGAATATTAATTAGATATTAAAACACTTGTTAACATTTTAATACATGCTAAGACACTTGTAAACTTAGGAGTATATGTGTAAGTCAACTAAGAACTTGAAGTGACAAATGTAATTCTCTTGTAAAGTTAATTTAAAATTAAATTGTAAGATACAAAAAAATGAATTTCATTTTCAGCTAGTTCTTTTTACATTCTCAACCAAAACGAATCAAAAATAAATACAGATCTGAAAAAAAAAATGAAAAAAAAAACCTGTAAAATCTGAAATTAAGAAGTAGAAGATAATCTGGAAATCCAAAACAGAGGCAAGCAAGTTCAATCAGAGAATATGCAGAAAATTTTCAATAGCAACTAGAATGTTTTCAACCTGCAAAACAAATTCAAGAACACGCAGGAAATCTATAACCTGGGAAATCTAAAAAAAAAAAGAGAGAAGAAGCTAACTGGGGATTAAAATCAACATGCAAAGTTCTTCATGTATGTAAATAAGAAATTCTGGAAACATCAACTCAATACTGGAAACAAGCAATTCAAGAGCATGCAATTAAGTTTAAGAGCCTGGAAAAGAAAATTGCAAATTCTGTTCTCTGCTCCATGATAACAGGTGAGTAAACGAATTTTAAAAAAACAGTTTTTAAACCTGAATTTCATCTTGTTTTTAAATGATGTCTTGATTTTCTGAAATATTGATCTGAAGTGAATGCATGTTTGGAAGTATGATAGTTGAATGCCTGGAAAGTTAAAACTATATACTGTGTAAAATATTAAAGTTGACAGTTTCATATTAAAATTCAATAACTTAAATCTGGATTCATATGGGCCTTTGATGTATAAGTAGAATTTGTTTGTAAATAAGTAATTCATCATCTAAAAATATTTACAAGATTTTAAAATGAAATATTGGCTCAGAAATTTTAAACTTACTGTAAAATCTTAATATGGGTTAAAAATTTATCGAATCAATTTTGGATTCGAATTACATAATTGAATTTCTAATGCAAAGCATGATTTTTGAGATTAGTATCATAATTTTTAGATTAGAAATTGAAAACAATTTTGGGTTTAACTGTTTTGTACACTTTGGTCAATTTGGGACGAACGGCGTCGAATCAATGGACGAGGCTGAGCTCGAAGGTGGAGGAGACAATGGTGGTCATCAGAAAAATACTGGTGTATTTTATTGATGAAGGGGTTGAATGGAAATCGAGGTAGTAGGGTTTTGAGTGCTGTTTTAGTCGTGAGTGTTCCAATGGGATTGGCGATGTCGTAAGGCAACCGGAGTTGACCGCTTGTAGGATGGAGCCACTGGGAGGTGAGGCGGAGCTAGGGTTGTGGCGGCGAGGTCTCTCGTGAGGGGAATGGTCGTTGATGAGTGTTTTCGGTAGCATAGGCTGTAGCAATTTGGGGCGAGGGGTCGAATTTCGATCCACGATCGGAATTAGGTTTCTGGGTGTCGCGTTTGAAAGTTGGGTACGAAGGTGACTGGATGACGCCTTGGCGATGATCGTTGGTGGAAGGGGGCACGGTGCACGTTGCACGCGTGTAGGAGTTTATCAGTGGAATTTGGGTTTTGGGAAGAAGAAGGGTTGGGCTCGAGTTGTACTTCGGGTATTTGCTGGGTTTACTCGAAGCATGTATAGGGAGTTTGTTGTTTTGTCTCGAAGCTTGGTTTAGGTTGGGTTACTCGAAGTTAACGCGAGAGATTATCGTGGATGGCTCGAGTTTGTGGAGCAGTTTTTATCTAACCGTAAAGTGATTAAGGTTAAATAAGTTTTGCTTATAAAACTAGTTGGTTTCAAAGTTAAAATTTAAACAAGCTTTATATATATTAAAATATGAAGTTTTTAAAATAAAAGGAAATGGATATTTTTGAAATAAAACTTGTATTAAATTTTAATTAATATCCTTGGGAAAGTTTTAAAGATTTTAAGGTTTAACTTAAAATGTGTTTTAAATTATAATTGATTTCCAATATATTTTATTTAAATAAGGATTAATGATTTCAATTTAGTAATCAATTATAATTAAGATTTATCTTGAGTAATTAAGAGTTGGTTAACAATTATAATGAAGATTTATATTATGAATTTTTATTCATCTAAAGATAAATAATTGTGAGAATAATTTAGATAATTCAATTATTTTATTAATTATCAAGTGTTATTGGTTAATAAATGATTTAATTAAGATAATTGTTTTCTTAATTAAGAACCTTTTTAAAATATAAAAGTTAAGAATCATTTAATTAAACATAATGATTAAGTTAAATAATTAATTTAATAATTAATTGGTGGTTAATTAAGATAATCACATATGGGTTAATCTAATATAATTACTTGGGAAGTAATTAAGTAATTAAGTAGTTAATTACTAAGGGTAATTAAGTAAAAGATAATTACTCTATAAAAGTGATTAAGTAATGTGATTAAGTGTTAATCACTTGTGTATTAATTTAAGAATTAATTAACATAATTAATTAAAGGTTTAAATTATTTAATTAATGATTAATTAATAAAAGGATTAAAAGTAATTAATTAAGTGATTAATTATTTATTAAAGTAATTAATTAAGAAAGAAATTTAATTAATGGAAATAATCATTAATTAAAGAATAAGTAATTAATTGTTAATTAAAAATTTAAAGAATAATTAATTTATAATTAAGTTTTAATTACTAAATGTAATTAAAAGTAATTAATTAAAAGTGATTAATTAAAAGTAATTAATCAAAGGTGATTAATTAAAAGTAATTAATTAAATATGATTAATTAAAGTAATTAATCAAGTAAGTTTAATTAAAAGTAATTAATTAAATGAGATTAATTAAAAGCAATTAATTAAGTAGGTTTAATTAAAAGTAATCAATCAAGTGAGATTAATTAAAGGTAATTAATCAAGTGTAATTAAAGGATAATTAAGGAATAATTATCAAGGTAATTAAATAATAATTAATCGAATGTGATTAATTTAAAAGAGTAATTAGGGATAATTACTTGGTATAATTAAGAAGTAATTAATCAAGATGATTAATTAAAAATTGTAACTAAGGAATAATTACTTAAAGTAATTAGGTAATAATTAATCAAGGGGATTAATTAAAGTGGATAATTAAGTGATGTTTAATTAATTAATTTGTAATTAATTAATGAATAAGTCGGATTGGATTGATGATAATCCAAGTGTTTAATTAAGGATGAATTAAATTAATTAAAGTTGGATCAACCTTATGGATGATGAATGATTGATTAATAAGTATCATTGGATAAGTAAATGATATTGAATGTTATTGTATGTCTTTGGTTGATATGTGATGATATGAATGTGATATATATGCTGCTTTGTGATAGGTATAGATGCATGTGATAATAGTAGATTATCTATCTGTGTAATGTGAATCATCCATTTATGTTAAGTGATATTTCTGAATATCTATTGTTTAAATCCCTTAAGTATAACTTGGACATTAAAATGGCGTTGGATTCGGTGAGACCGGGATCGGGTTTCCATATTTGGATATCCGAAAACCACACCGATTCCAATTAAACGTTAGGTCGTTAATCCAAGTGGAGCAAGTGAAGACTCGAGGTGTAAGGACTATACGTTAGTATAACTCTGTGGGTGATTCCGTAATGAGTTTGACGGAATAGTGCTTATAGATTCGAGATGGTGAATCAGAGTGCAAGGGCTATGGTCGTTGACTCTGAGGGTGATTCCAAAATAAGTGCAACGAGATAGTGCCTTCGGTTCCGTTCGAACCCGGAACGGACTTGTATGGATTGAATGCTTTCAGCACATCGTCAGGCGGACGATGAGCATTCTAAGTGTTATGTCCTATAAAGGTAATCGCAGCCTCAAGCCTCATCAACCGGGAATGGCTAAAACAGGGGAGGTGCGCCAAGGCTTCGTGGGTAGCCCCCACTGGAGAGTGAGATTCATCCCTGTCTAGAAGTCCCTTTATATTCGGCTGTGTGGGGCAGTTGATTGCAACAACTGCCGGGGTGGTCTTATTCGGGACTATTCAGTAAGGAATGGTCCCGGCCTTGTGTTGCAGGGGATGAAGGGAGTAATCCTCGGTACGGTGATCTAGGCCACGTACTGTGACGGGCGGTACCCCAGTAGCCCTGCCATTGATGGAAACCCATTTTCCCTACGAGACCCTACGGTTTTGTTTGTATTACCCACTTTTGTGGCTAGTAGCTGGAATTTAATGAATGTAACAATTTCGGCTATTTCATATTTACTTGAAAACCCTAGACACTATTATAATATCACCGGATTTCCTATCAAATGTTTTTGGTTAGCGTAAGGTAAAAACTTTTCCATGTTTATGTGTGGGAAGTCTTACGTGATACCTTTTCTTTTAAAGGTTTTTTTTCTAAAGTTAAGCAATCTTAAACCGTTTACTCACACCAGACCCCTGTCTGACCCGAGTGTTTATTTTCTGTTTTATTAAACTCTTGGGTACTCATATTATATATGAGTAGTCAAGTGATTCAGGTTATCTCTTGACGATTTCTAAAGGAGCTTTGGAGCAGGAGGCTTCAGCGTGTAGATATAGTTAGAGTTTCCGCTGTGTGATATTCTGTGTTGTCATTCTGTATAGTTATTCTTGTATTGTATTAGACAGAAATGTTATAACTGTCTAAATTGAGATGTATAGTTGTGTACTCTGATGTATATAAAACCATGTATATGTTATATATTATATTTCATTCGTTCCGCTGTGAGATTCTGATGTGTTGTTCTTTCTTTCTTTTCTTTCTTTTTCTTCTTCTATCCCTTTCTTTCTTTGTTAGCGATGCGACTTCCGGGTGGATGGAAGTCGGGTCGCTACAGTTGGTATCAGAGCGTTAGGTTGAGTGAATACCTAGGCTCTGAAGTGTGTCTTTCTTTAGGAAGCGCTAGGTTGAGCGAATACCTAGACTCTGGAGTGGTGTCTTTCTTGAGAGAGCGTACTTGTAATTTTTATATATACAGATATATTTATAAATCTACCTATTTGTTGGGTTACCTGTTCGGGTTTTCCAATGTAGGTTATAAAGGTAGATAAGGTAGTGGTGTGTGTAACACGACAACTACCGTTGGTTGGAGTTTGATATGTTGTGGTTGGAGGTGTTTATCGAGATTGTAGATCTATTACCATCTCGAATAAGTTGTGTAGGTTGGTGAAAGGATTTTTTGAAGTCCGGAGGAAGTCCTTTTCAAGAAATGGAGTATATTCTTGAAGTGTGAGGTTGATTTGCTCTCGAGTGAGCGGGATTTCTAAAAGTTGAATCTGTCCGCTGAGGAGAAGCAGGTGATGGCATTTTGGAGACTTCAAGAGGGAATAGCTGTGTGATGAGGGGCGGTATTCATAGATGGTTCTGAAGATGTTTCTTTTGGGGCCAGATTTAGATGGTGTTGGAAGAGCAGTTGATGCTTACTGTAGGGAAGATTCGGACGTTTAGGGATTTTCTAGATCTCAAGTAAGGGTGTCTAGTCTATATTGAAGGTTGAGACTAAGGTCGATGAGTTACCTCACTTTGGACATGGTCTCATTTGATTTCCTTAAGAAGGATAAGAGGTTGGTGTTTGGTGTGGAGCCGAGATTCTTGAGGAGATGTCTACCCGTCTCAAGTGTTTTGGTGGAATTGAGTGATAGTTTTGTGTTTTAAGAAGCTTGTGGTCAAGGAAGATCTTTGGCTTAGCTGTATCATTATAATGAAGTTTGGAAGCAGCATCGTGGATCTGTTTCTTCGGTGATTCAGTAATCTTTGGGATTCTACTATCGGCAGACCAGGTGGATAGTGAAGGCTTATCCATTTCTTCGGGAAGCTCAGCAGAGCAGGATATTTGTTGGAGTGATCTATTAGTTTTTTCTGATAGGTGAGCCATTCTTGAAGATTGGTTACAATTAAGAAAGCTGTTCTAGTTGATGAAGATAGTCCTTTAGAATCTGAACTAAGTGGGATCGCAAAAGTGACTTGCGATTAGTTCAGAAATCTTTGAGTATTCTTTGGTTTGAGATTTAGGCATCTCAAGTAGAGGTGAAAGTTATGAAGTAGTCGGAGGTTCTCTAGATGTTTTTGGAAGAAATCAGAGGTCTTCCAGCATCAGAGGTTGAGTTTTCTTATCGACTTGGACTTCCAGGAGCAGTATTGATGGTTCAACCATGTATAGAGATGACTCTTGAAGCGAGAAGAGTTTGGTGAGACAGCTCAAGATTCTTGGAGAAGGATTGATCATCTAGTTTCCTAGTTGTGATTCTGTTGAGATGTTTTCACCAAGTGGAAGGGTCACTTAAATTTTATGGATCGGATGAACTGTTTATGGAGAGAGTTTGTGCTCGAGTTCTTCGATAGCATTCTCATCTACTCAAGATCAGAGTTGTGCAGCGGAAGTGAGATAGCAGTTTTTATGGTATGGGAGCAACTGGGAGTTGCAGTAGTGGATTTCTACAGGAAATTCAAGTATGAGGTAAATTTCTGGATTTGGATGGTGAGTTGTCAAGTGCAACTGTTTGGCTATTCCAGATAAGAGAGGTAGGTCTAAAGTCCACTAACGCTTGTGGAATAGAGTTGTGTTTTGGATTTCAGCAAAATTTTGGAAGAGTCATTTTGATTGAGTAGGACCTGGAGATTTGGTTTGATTTTGGTCCAGTTATTCATAAGGTAATCAGTAAGAGTTAAGCTGATCAGGGAAGTTGAAGTGGCTCAGGAGCATCGGAAGAGTTATGCAGTTGGAATTGAGGGGATTTGGAATGTGAAGCTGGAATTTATTGTATTTCACACCTCTCTGAGGCATTTGTGTATGATTCATCGAGTGATAGAATCAGCAGTTCAGAAGGATATGATAGTTGAATTGGTCTTGAGTTTAATCTGATATCTCGTTCAGATTTGTAGGATCAGATGAGAGAGTTCTTGGTTATAATAGTCTAGTTAGTTAAGATTTGTAGAGCGAGTATTCCAGTATAGATACTTGGAAAACTCTTGATAATATTAGGAGGTTCTATTCAAAATTTTATTTGGATAGATAAAATTGTTTGTTTGAATTAGTTGCTATGATTGATTGTATGATTGCTAATTTAAATTTAAATTCTTTAACTGGGTTATTAAATTATCTTTGCTTTTAAATTTCGGGGACGAAATTCTTTTAAGGGGGGAGGAATGTGACGACCCGGAATTTTGAGCAATATCAATTTAATAATCTTTGATAATAATTAAATTGATTTGATCATTTATATTTTAAATTGACAAGTTAAAATTTATTTTAAAAGATTAATGGTAATAATTTGTTAATATCTATTAATATTTCTCTAACAATATATATAGGCAAGATTAATTCTAAGTTTTTAATAATTTGATTTGGAAATATTTATTTTTAGTAAATAAGAAGTTTTAATATAACAAAATTTGATATTCAAATTGTAATATATATGAATGTATATATTGTGATTTGAGATTTGTTTTAAAATATAATACAGTAATTTTCAAATTTAATGATAAAATGTTTTTCTATTTGAAATGTGTATATATATTTATATATATATATTTGAAATAGAAATTGTATTAATTTGAATTTAATAAGTATTTGCAAAACTTTAATAAATATATAATTTGAAAAGTTAATTTGATTTAATGCTTTTAAAAATGATATTTGGAATCTAAATTTTTAATAACAATAATAATTTCTTATTTATTATAAACGTATACTTTAAGCTTTTGGTTTTAAATAAGATATAAATTAAAAAGTTCATTTGTTTTAAAATCTTTATATAAGGAGTTAAAATCAATTTCACAAGGTTATAAATTATATAAAATAAATCAAAACTATAAGTTATTTGTATTCACATGCATATTTATTAAAAGATAAGTTCATGATATTACATAATTACTTACATATAACTTAAATAAATTTATAAATAACAAAATAATAGTTAAGAATATTAATTAGATATTAAAACACTTGTTAACATTTTAATACATGCTAAGACACTTGTAAACTTAGGAGTATATGTGTAAGTCAACTAAGAACTTGAAGTGACAAATGTAATTCTCTTGTAAAGTTAATTTAAAATTAAATTGTAAGATACAAAAAAATGAATTTCATTTTCAGCTAGTTCTTTTTACATTCTCAACCAAAACGAATCAAAAATAAATACAGATCTGAAAAAAAAAAATGAAAAAAAAAACCTGTAAAATCTGAAATTAAGAAGTAGAAGATAATCTGGAAATCCAAAACAGAGGCAAGCAAGTTCAATCAGAGAATATGCAGAAAATTTTCAATAGCAACTAGAATGTTTTCAACCTGCAAAACAAATTCAAGAACACGCAGGAAATCTATAACCTGGGAAATCTAAAAAAAAAAAGAGAGAAGAAGCTAACTGGGGATTAAAATCAACATGCAAAGTTCTTCATGTATGTAAATAAGAAATTCTGGAAACATCAACTCAATACTGGAAACAAGCAATTCAAGAGCATGCAATTAAGTTTAAGAGCCTGGAAAAGAAAATTGCAAATTCTGTTCTCTGCTCCATGATAACAGGTGAGTAAACGAATTTTAAAAAAACAGTTTTTAAACCTGAATTTCATCTTGTTTTTAAATGATGTCTTGATTTTCTGAAATATTGATCTGAAGTGAATGCATGTTTGGAAGTATGATAGTTGAATGCCTGGAAAGTTAAAACTATATACTGTGTAAAATATTAAAGTTGACAGTTTCATATTAAAATTCAATAACTTAAATCTGGATTCATATGGGCCTTTGATGTATAAGTAGAATTTGTTTGTAAATAAGTAATTCATCATCTAAAAATATTTACAAGATTTTAAAATGAAATATTGGCTCAGAAATTTTAAACTTACTGTAAAATCTTAATATGGGTTAAAAATTTATCGAATCAATTTTGGATTCGAATTACATAATTGAATTTCTAATGCAAAGCATGATTTTTGAGATTAGTATCATAATTTTTAGATTAGAAATTGAAAACAATTTTGGGTTTAACTGTTTTGTACACTTTGGTCAATTTGGGACGAACGGCGTCGAATCAATGGACGAGGCTGAGCTCGAAGGTGGAGGAGACAATGGTGGTCATCAGAAAAATACTGGTGTATTTTATTGATGAAGGGGTTGAATGGAAATCGAGGTAGTAGGGTTTTGAGTGCTGTTTTAGTCGTGAGTGTTCCAATGGGATTGGCGATGTCGTAAGGCAACCGGAGTTGACCGCTTGTAGGATGGAGCCACTGGGAGGTGAGGCGGAGCTAGGGTTGTGGCGGCGAGGTCTCTCGTGAGGGGAATGGTCGTTGATGAGTGTTTTCGGTAGCATAGGCTGTAGCAATTTGGGGCGAGGGGTCGAATTTCGATCCACGATCGGAATTAGGTTTCTGGGTGTCGCGTTTGAAAGTTGGGTACGAAGGTGACTGGATGACGCCTTGGCGATGATCGTTGGTGGAAGGGGGCACGGTGCACGTTGCACGCGTGTAGGAGTTTATCAGTGGAATT
Organism: Allium cepa; assembly: GCA_030765085.1. NCBI lineage: Eukaryota > Viridiplantae > Streptophyta > Magnoliopsida > Asparagales > Amaryllidaceae > Allium > Allium cepa. The sequence goes on from CM060944.1 coordinate 245,726,456, forward strand.
TGGGTTTTGGGAAGAAGAAGGGTTGGGCTCGAGTTGTACTTCGGGTATTTGCTGGGTTTACTCGAAGCATGTATAGGGAGTTTGTTGTTTTGTCTCGAAGCTTGGTTTAGGTTGGGTTACTCGAAGTTAACGCGAGAGATTATCGTGGATGGCTCGAGTTTGTGGAGCAGTTTTTATCTAACCGTAAAGTGATTAAGGTTAAATAAGTTTTGCTTATAAAACTAGTTGGTTTCAAAGTTAAAATTTAAACAAGCTTTATATATATTAAAATATGAAGTTTTTAAAATAAAAGGAAATGGATATTTTTGAAATAAAACTTGTATTAAATTTTAATTAATATCCTTGGGAAAGTTTTAAAGATTTTAAGGTTTAACTTAAAATGTGTTTTAAATTATAATTGATTTCCAATATATTTTATTTAAATAAGGATTAATGATTTCAATTTAGTAATCAATTATAATTAAGATTTATCTTGAGTAATTAAGAGTTGGTTAACAATTATAATGAAGATTTATATTATGAATTTTTATTCATCTAAAGATAAATAATTGTGAGAATAATTTAGATAATTCAATTATTTTATTAATTATCAAGTGTTATTGGTTAATAAATGATTTAATTAAGATAATTGTTTTCTTAATTAAGAACCTTTTTAAAATATAAAAGTTAAGAATCATTTAATTAAACATAATGATTAAGTTAAATAATTAATTTAATAATTAATTGGTGGTTAATTAAGATAATCACATATGGGTTAATCTAATATAATTACTTGGGAAGTAATTAAGTAATTAAGTAGTTAATTACTAAGGGTAATTAAGTAAAAGATAATTACTCTATAAAAGTGATTAAGTAATGTGATTAAGTGTTAATCACTTGTGTATTAATTTAAGAATTAATTAACATAATTAATTAAAGGTTTAAATTATTTAATTAATGATTAATTAATAAAAGGATTAAAAGTAATTAATTAAGTGATTAATTATTTATTAAAGTAATTAATTAAGAAAGAAATTTAATTAATGGAAATAATCATTAATTAAAGAATAAGTAATTAATTGTTAATTAAAAATTTAAAGAATAATTAATTTATAATTAAGTTTTAATTACTAAATGTAATTAAAAGTAATTAATTAAAAGTGATTAATTAAAAGTAATTAATCAAAGGTGATTAATTAAAAGTAATTAATTAAATATGATTAATTAAAGTAATTAATCAAGTAAGTTTAATTAAAAGTAATTAATTAAATGAGATTAATTAAAAGCAATTAATTAAGTAGGTTTAATTAAAAGTAATCAATCAAGTGAGATTAATTAAAGGTAATTAATCAAGTGTAATTAAAGGATAATTAAGGAATAATTATCAAGGTAATTAAATAATAATTAATCGAATGTGATTAATTTAAAAGAGTAATTAGGGATAATTACTTGGTATAATTAAGAAGTAATTAATCAAGATGATTAATTAAAAATTGTAACTAAGGAATAATTACTTAAAGTAATTAGGTAATAATTAATCAAGGGGATTAATTAAAGTGGATAATTAAGTGATGTTTAATTAATTAATTTGTAATTAATTAATGAATAAGTCGGATTGGATTGATGATAATCCAAGTGTTTAATTAAGGATGAATTAAATTAATTAAAGTTGGATCAACCTTATGGATGATGAATGATTGATTAATAAGTATCATTGGATAAGTAAATGATATTGAATGTTATTGTATGTCTTTGGTTGATATGTGATGATATGAATGTGATATATATGCTGCTTTGTGATAGGTATAGATGCATGTGATAATAGTAGATTATCTATCTGTGTAATGTGAATCATCCATTTATGTTAAGTGATATTTCTGAATATCTATTGTTTAAATCCCTTAAGTATAACTTGGACATTAAAATGGCGTTGGATTCGGTGAGACCGGGATCGGGTTTCCATATTTGGATATCCGAAAACCACACCGATTCCAATTAAACGTTAGGTCGTTAATCCAAGTGGAGCAAGTGAAGACTCGAGGTGTAAGGACTATACGTTAGTATAACTCTGTGGGTGATTCCGTAATGAGTTTGACGGAATAGTGCTTATAGATTCGAGATGGTGAATCAGAGTGCAAGGGCTATGGTCGTTGACTCTGAGGGTGATTCCAAAATAAGTGCAACGAGATAGTGCCTTCGGTTCCGTTCGAACCCGGAACGGACTTGTATGGATTGAATGCTTTCAGCACATCGTCAGGCGGACGATGAGCATTCTAAGTGTTATGTCCTATAAAGGTAATCGCAGCCTCAAGCCTCATCAACCGGGAATGGCTAAAACAGGGGAGGTGCGCCAAGGCTTCGTGGGTAGCCCCCACTGGAGAGTGAGATTCATCCCTGTCTAGAAGTCCCTTTATATTCGGCTGTGTGGGGCAGTTGATTGCAACAACTGCCGGGGTGGTCTTATTCGGGACTATTCAGTAAGGAATGGTCCCGGCCTTGTGTTGCAGGGGATGAAGGGAGTAATCCTCGGTACGGTGATCTAGGCCACGTACTGTGACGGGCGGTACCCCAGTAGCCCTGCCATTGATGGAAACCCATTTTCCCTACGAGACCCTACGGTTTTGTTTGTATTACCCACTTTTGTGGCTAGTAGCTGGAATTTAATGAATGTAACAATTTCGGCTATTTCATATTTACTTGAAAACCCTAGACACTATTATAATATCACCGGATTTCCTATCAAATGTTTTTGGTTAGCGTAAGGTAAAAACTTTTCCATGTTTATGTGTGGGAAGTCTTACGTGATACCTTTTCTTTTAAAGGTTTTTTTTCTAAAGTTAAGCAATCTTAAACCGTTTACTCACACCAGACCCCTGTCTGACCCGAGTGTTTATTTTCTGTTTTATTAAACTCTTGGGTACTCATATTATATATGAGTAGTCAAGTGATTCAGGTTATCTCTTGACGATTTCTAAAGGAGCTTTGGAGCAGGAGGCTTCAGCGTGTAGATATAGTTAGAGTTTCCGCTGTGTGATATTCTGTGTTGTCATTCTGTATAGTTATTCTTGTATTGTATTAGACAGAAATGTTATAACTGTCTAAATTGAGATGTATAGTTGTGTACTCTGATGTATATAAAACCATGTATATGTTATATATTATATTTCATTCGTTCCGCTGTGAGATTCTGATGTGTTGTTCTTTCTTTCTTTTCTTTCTTTTTCTTCTTCTATCCCTTTCTTTCTTTGTTAGCGATGCGACTTCCGGGTGGATGGAAGTCGGGTCGCTACAAATACTCGGTATTATCTAGTTATTGAGACATGTCGGTCTTGTGTTGGTAGAGGAGCTTTGTGATGATTTCTCGGGACATTCATCTAGAGGTGTACCCATCAGAAGGTAGTCCCTTCACCTGGTCATTTTTATGGAAATCCATTCTCCAATAAGAACTTGAGGTTTTGTTTGTAGAACCTAATATGCTGGAATTTAATAATGGTAACAATTTCGTGTAATAATAATAAGTTTATTTGCAAAAGTTTTCAAAGAAAGTCATTAAAAATAATATCCTAAATTTTACGAAATAAAGAGTTTTGGCTACCATAAGGTAAAAACTCATTCCGTGTTTATGTGCGGCGCGGTCTTATGAGATACTTTTTTTTTCTCAAAACATCGTACTTTGAGTTCTCACCCTAGTCTCATGACTGATCCGGAGTTTTTTTCCCCTTTAAGCTCTAGGTGTCTTATTTTTCGGGCAGCTAAGTAGTCAGGATAACTTAGGAGCATGTCAGGGAGCATTTTGGAAAAGTCTTTTGGAGCTATGAAGCTGAAGTACCTTATGTAGATATCTACCTATATTCCACTGTGTTACGTAGTATGTATTTCCCAGCATATGTATGGATAGACAGTTATAACTATTCTTCTGGATTTGTACCCGACTCTGATCATTTATGTATAATTATGTTCAATGCGATGTGAGATTCTATTATTGTGTTATCTTCTATCTTTATTTTCTTTTACACCCCTGATGATCTGCCTCCCCGACACTTGGATTTATGGCACGTGAATACCATGGATGTATTAGTGTGAATTTCTGAGGTCGAGGAGATAGGTCGTCATAATATGAATTGTTTTGGGCCTATTTAAGGCCAATTAGATGCATGTTAGGAGTTATGGTGAAGCTAGTTCCTTAGGAGCGGAATTTGGGCCATGGCGGCGTTAGGCAAATATTTTTTATCCAATTTAGGATAGTAATCGATTCAAGGTGATGTATCTTTACAAATGTCACTTATAGAAGGTTCCAATGGTGAGCATGCAGATGGCGCGAATGCCTGATGGAGTGGGTTCGACACAACTAGAGTCTTAGTATGTGTGATTCCTGATGCACAAGATATAATTAGAAAGAGAGGACCCGAAGTATGCAATAAGAGGCCAACACTATGATCCAGAGGTGGAAGCGAATACAGACGATGATGCATTCTAGCAGATCAAACATTTCAAACTCTTCCTCTATAGGCATAGTGATGGGGAATCGTCCCCAATAGCCCGGTAACGATGATAGTAGTGGAAATTTATTTCCATAGTAGCTTAGTGGTAATGTCTTCCATTGTTAGTAGCCAAGATGGAGGCATCTTACACATTGAGTAGCTCTTGGAACGGTGGTCGATCATTAGATATGAAATTCGATCCTTAGTTCGATCCATTGAACTAGCTTATATAAATTGTAGAGTAGGAATGCACTAGACAAGAACCCTTAGGTAACGGATCTTAGAAAATCATAAACACTTTATCACACCCTATATCTTTTAGAGCAATTTTAAAGTAACTGCATATAATTATCATATTAAACTTATACTCATTCATCAGACTTTATTTTCGACCCATTCTCTTTCCTTCTTCTCCCCACCACAGGTGGATATAACAATATGTGATTGACTCAATCTTGATATTTGGGAGTCAAGCTTATCTTTGGTGACTACTTTTTACCATATTTGATCTTTATGTATTTTTCTATCTTATCAGTCTAGTTTATCTCATTTTCAGACTTGGAGTGATATTTTCTATGTACTCATTATTGAATCATGCATTGGTTCTCTAAGACTGTGATTTAGATATTTCCTGAGATGGATATTTTATATGTTATATGTTTTATTCCTTCCGCTTTGAGTTTTGAAAGTGTATTATATCTACTTGTATTAGTCTTTGTGTTGTGAAATGTTATAAATCTCAACGACACGCATTTCTCGCGTGTCCAAAGATCACATTAGGCATTGGATTGACATGTCGTGAGGTTGCGGGTTGTCATAAGAACCAAATATTGGAGAAAAGAGAATCCATGATTTATCGAATATTTCTAAGAAATCCCTTCGGGATGGTTGTAAAAGTGACACCTGATTATCAATAACTGCTGAATTGATTGCTAAGAAATCTAGCTAAATTCAACTTCACAAAAGACGATATATAACAGTTGTACAAGCTGTAAAATGACATATGCCACTCGATAATTTAATGTGTGAAAATTATTATAAACTAAAAAAAACTTATGTGTGCTTTTGGTTTTCTGTTAAGATAAACACTTGTTTAAATGGTCGCATTTTGTTTTGGAAAGAGGACATCAACCTTATGAAGTATATAATATGTAATGACGAAATATACAAACCTAGAAAATGGAAAGGAAAGGAAGTTCCATACAAGAGAATGCATCAGTTCGCCATCACTTAGACTTCAAAGGTTATATGCTTCTTCTATTACCGCACCTCATATGAGATGTCACAGTGTGAGAACATAGGAAGAAAGTACCTTAATACACCTAACTGATGGAGTAGCATGGAAATAATTTGATAAGACTTATCCCGATTTTACTGCAAAGAGCCGTAATGTTAGACTTGGTTTATGTATGGATGGATTCTCACCATTCTCTCAATTGGGTTCTAAATATTCATCTTAGCCTATTATCATTATGCCTTATAATTTACTTCCATGGATGTATATGAAAACTCCATATATGTTTTTCACTATTGTTGTTCATAGTCCTGATGATCCGACACAAGGAATAGATGTTTATTGACAACCATTGATTGAAGAGTTGAAAACATTATGGTATGAAAAAGTTGAAACACACAACATTTCGAGAGAGAAATTCGTATGTTCGCTTCTTTGTTAAGGACTATTGGTGATTTTCCTACTTATGAAATGCTTTTAGATTGGAGTACGGTCGGTCGTCTAGCTTGTCCCTATTGTATGGATGAAACACGAGCATTTTCTTTAGCACATGGGAAGAAAATTTCATAGTTTGGTTGTCATCGTTGTTTCTCCATATTAATCATTTATTTAGAAGAGAAAAAAACTTTATAGCTAATAGAGTAGAGACTAGACAACCACCAATAATTTAGTCATGCGAAGAAACATACGAACTTGTAAAGGAATATCTAAAGATACATGAAACTGGAGTAAAAATTGAAATTCAAGTAAATTGGTGGCTCATAATAGGTACAAATGAAGTATATTATGTGAGTTACCTTATTGGAAAGATCTTTTAGTTCGTCAAAATATCGACGTGATTCATAATGAGAAAATTGTATTTGATAATGTGTTTAATACAATTTTTAATGTCAAGAGGAAAACTATGGATGATGTAAAATCAAGACAAGATATAAAAGAATTATGTAAGTGTCACGAGCTTCATATCAAACCAAATGATACTAAAAACTCAATCATCTTATGAGTTAGACAATAATCAAGTAAAATTTGTGTTAAAATGGGTGGAAGGATTAAAACTTCATAATGAGATTTTTTTTCTAATCTTTGTAGATGTGTCAGCTTTAAAAATAATAGACTAAAGAGGATGAAAAACAACGGTTGCCACGCAATGATGGAAAATTGTTACCAGTAGTTTTAAAAGAACCGTTACCCATAAAATTTTGGACGGTTATAACGGAACCGAGTTTGTTTTGTAAAGAGCTTTGTTTGGCTACATTAAAATTGAACATCTACATAAACCTGACGTAGATATTCTTATACTACTCCGCAAACTGGAGAAAATCTTTCTTTCAAGTTTCTTTAATGCAATTGAGCATTTATTTATTCATCTTCCATTTGAAACACATCTTCGAGGTCCTGTGCAATATGAATGGATATATCCATTTAAGAGGTAATAATTTTAAGTATGTTAAATATTAATTTATTTACATAAGTAACTTTAATTTGAAATAATTTTGTAATAGGTACTTACATCATCTGAAGAAAAAAGTTAGACAAAAAGTACGATTTGAAGGTTCAATTTGCAAATCATATACCGAAGAAGAAGCTTCATTCTTTCTCTTATTATTTTAGTGATCATGCGAACTTATCATTTGAAAGTGTTTCGCGTAATGATGAAGGCGTTGAACGTGATTTTTCTCAAGTAATGTTTTCTATTTTAGACAACATGGTCGACTTGCAGAAAAATGTACGAAAACATGGTTAGACGGCAGAAATTACCATGTAGCAAACATATGTACTTCTTAATTGCACTGAATTTACACCATTTGTTAGATATAATTACTTAATAGTTCTTGAAATGTTAATTTTTAAATTTATATTTGTTTCAATCATACTTAAAGAGTATGTGCAATATATGATTGTAGTATTTACGAATCACAACATCGACTTGGTAAATACATCCACGTGGTAATCTCAATAAAGAATTCACTAATTGATTTTCAAAGTACATTTATAATTCGATAAATTGTGTAGTCCATGAAGGATTGAAACATCTTGCTTTGGATCAAAAAGAAATGTCAAGACATATTCAATATTCTTCGTCAATGAATTTAAATTCAACACCAATAAATATGATGCTAAAATATTAACTGATAAAACCGGTGTATTTGTTAAAGGCATTGATGATTCAGATGATCGTGTAGATGTATTTTACAGCGTGCTAACCCATGTTTTGTAATTGACATATTTTATACGACGTATGAAGAATTTTTTTATGTAGATGCAATTGGTTAGCAATGTTTCATGTTTTGAAATCAACGTGCACAAAGATCAAAATCTTATTGAAAAAAATTATAACTCTCATTACCGTAAGTTTAATCATTTTGCATTAGCCAAACAAGCACTACAAGTTTATTATGCTCCGTATCCATCTCTAAAAAGAGATAAAGCAGATTGATTTGCAGTTTTTAAAACAAATGCAAAATTTACATTTGATGGAAAGAATATTGAAAGAATATTCCAAATGAACAAGCTTACCAGGTGGATCTTGAGTACAATAATAAATAATAATAACCGACGATCATACTGAATTTGGATCACTAAACGATGAATTAAATGTTTTACTAGAAGCAACTGAGACCGCAGAAGATAACAATATAGAGTACATGACCGAGTCTGAATCAGAAACGACAAAGACTGATGATTATTAATATACATTTTGATAGAAAGTAATTTATGTTATTATTAATGTTATATTTTTCTCATAAAAATGATATGTTTCCCATAATTAAATGATCTATTATCGCGTAATAAAAAGATATGTCTGTGGCGTGTATTATGTTTCGATGTCGAAGATCTTCCCATTCATCAGGTTCCCCTTCTTCTAGTCAGAGAGGGACCAGCACGGGAGGCAATGATTGCGGCCCATCACGCGTAGAGCGTCCCATAATTACATTAGTAGGTAAAGCGAGTGTGTAAGTATCAAATTTATTGCAACATGATAAATATTTTGTGTATGATATATTATTTATAATTTACTAAAGGTCATATCATAATTAGTGCAGAGACTTTGAACCCGAGCCTTTGAATATTGTTCCTGATATTTTCATGGCTGCTTGTAAAAGCAGAATGGCTGTGTGTTGGCCTAGGTGAGATAATATCACACCCAACGTATTAGAGTGTATTTAGCCGGATTTCTACGTAAGTGTAATTCTGTATTCCATTTTATATATAACTACTGCACAATTTGTTGTCCATGTATAAATGTATAGCTGTTTTTTTAATGTGTAGGAAGCGGCAGAATTACATAAATTCGATTTGCCCTTTGCAGAAATTACCGGGTTAAAAAAATACGGAAAAATTATTGCGATATGATGTCGAGCATTAAAAAATGATGGAAAACCCCTGATTGGATGAGTGCAAGCATATGACAAGCTTTGATTGATTACTAAAAAAGTATAAAAACATATATAAGTTTATCAGTCTCGTATATTTATTACAAATTTAGTAGAATTAGTATAATAATTGCATCAATTTAGAAATGTGGGACATACTACTCATTTTATATTTACAAACAGAGTCGGAGCTCTTCAAACAGAAATAAAAATCATTTCACACACTGCGGGGTTTCAAAGTTATTTCAGCATTCTCATCAAGAGCTGCTGAATTTATTAATTGCAAATATAAATACTTATAATTTTATTATATACAATAATAATAATACATAATGATTCAAGGAAAGAGAGCGTGACCGTCCTAACCCTTAAGTGGAAGTGTTTATACGTACTCACGTCATCGAGCATGTCAATGAAGATGACTCAATAACATACACATGACATGATACGGAATCAAATGAGGCCTTGGTAAACATATTTGTAATTATAAGTTATTAATAATCACTTTAAATTATAAGTTTAAAATAATTAAAATAATGTTGTATGAATTTTATTTGTAATTCTATTTGTAATCGCATGATAAATTCATGCAAGAACAAGAGAAATTGCTCAAGGGAATAGATCGGGACCAGCTAACCGCTGAAGAGGAGGTCCAGATTTTTGATGTTGTCATGGAACCACCAACGCGGAGTAGGCGTTATGGTTTTGGAAACCAAGAGTTAATGTTTATGTATAGTATATTTATGAATAATGTATAACACATTGATTTTATTAATCACTGTATATGAAACTCATGCACTTTGGTAAACAATATTACGGGCTAAACGTAAGAGAAACAGCTATCAAAAATCTCAGGACAATCAGAAGATTGCAGAGTTGAGAATTCGGATTGCTGACTTGGAGGATAAAGACAATCATCAGTCTGCGGAAATGTACCAGATGCTGGATGAACACATTGTTATGTATATGCAACAACATGATACATTTTCTTCATCTACGGGATCTGAAGGCAAGGTAGTTTGACTATGTATATATATGCACTTTGAGATGAGTGAGGTAGTTTAATTTTATTGCTAGATAGTTTGAGAGTTACATATACTTTGAGGTGAGTAAGATTTGATATATTTTGAGATGTTGACATATGTTTATGTTTGTGATTTGTGGTATATTGTTAGATGTTTGAGGTTGGTTCATTGTATATATTGATGTTTTTTATTATTGATGTGATATATTTTATGATATATGTGATTTGAGTTTTGATATATACGATTTATATATATATATATATATATATATATATATATATGTATATGTATATGTATGTATGTATGTATGTATGTATGTATGTATGTATATATGAAATTGAGTTGATATATAGTTATATATGTGTTGTTTGAGGTTGAGATGCCGCTGAAATAAGAAAAAAGCTCAAGATTTTCGACGGTTTTCGATGGCTTACAAGTAGTAGATTTCCAATGGCTTGGGGCAGCGATCAGCAGCAAGTTGGTGAAGGCGTGACCTTCCACGTATGCACGATGAGGCGTCGGAAGAGTAGACGAGAGCGGTCGAAAAAATGCGGATGGAGCCGTCGAAAAGTATATCGAAAAACAGTCGTTTGACGTCCAATATTTCAACGGCTTTTGCATCGGCTTCCGACGGCTTTCAACGGCCGCCGACGGAAATTAGCCATTGGAACTGCTGTTGCTTCTTGTAGTGATAATGCTCATGAATGTTGAACATATTAAAAACTCATATATATTGAAACAAAGGAACCATGAAGAACAACCTTCCACAAAAACCCACAAACGCAGAGAATATGACATAGAAAATTGCAGGATTTAGAAAACCTGTTAAAGATGCCAATAATAGTAAATACATGTAGAACTAGAACTGCGTATGAAGTGCTTGAGAGGATCCTTGTATTGGAATATTATAAGGTAAAGTTTCAGTATCTAGATCATTTGTTTCCTTCTCATTGTCTTTCCTACTACCTTTTCTAATAGCAGAGAACACTTCAGTTAATATCTTGGTCTTGATTTGGCCTCTCTTAGGTGCTGGATTTCTCAGACTTGGATTCTTCTCAAGTCCACGAATTTGGTAAGCTGTTGACATGATGATTATTTGTTTTAGAAGAGCAGTGTAAAGATGAAGATGAGTTCTACTTTGGTTGATAATAAGCATGACAGGTTCAGGTATTTATAGATGGTCAATGGTCCTTCCATTATTGTTTAGAATATTATTATCCTGGGCAATGTAAATTCAAACTGTATCAGACTCCAAAGATATTTTGTACTATTTTTTCTCCACTTAAGCCTACTGAAAATAATTCTTTGCACACGGAGGTGTACGCATAACATATATGGTGCATGTTTTACAGTTTTAGTATGTATGGACTCTAGCCAATCAAATTTTGTTACCTAAGTTGGTAGTGTTAGCCATTATGTTTGACTTGCCTAGATAATAAATATTAATAACTATGTGCGTCACATTTTTTTTTAGGTTTATGGATCGTAACTAAATTTGCATGAGAAACGTGAGAAGACATGTTAGACTGCAAATTTTGTAGCTGATTATTTAAAGCTTTATGTTTAAATGTATTATTAGTGTATTTATTATGCAGTGTATGTAGTTTAGTCATAGTGCAAAATATGCTATATGTTTAGATGCTATAATAGTTTATATTCAAATATTTTTAATAAAAAGTACATATTACGTTATTTCAAGTGCAGCATAATCCAACTGTATTGCAATATTCAGAGAAATAGCAAGAACACAAAACTTTATGTTTAAAACTTGCAACTCATTCACTGAATAAATTATAATTTTTTCCTTGTAATATAAAAACAGAAGGCGTTAAACATTTAATCTCATCTTATAACAAGAAACGACAATTTAGTAATATAAATTGGTTTGGTTGAACTTCTTCCTCCTCCTCCTTTAATAAAAATGGTTTTTGTGAACTTTAAACTGATCGCTTAAGTTCACTGAAATAAACTAAATGAATCACATTTACAATTTACTAACGCTTCTTTGATCGTCCTACAAAATCATATTGTCAATGATACACATAGCAAATCAGATACAAAATGAAGTATGATACATCATATGAGCCCGGTTTCTTGGAAAATGTACTCCATCTTGACACCATTAGGATTGTGTATTGTTCTATTTTGACAATAAGGTGTTTGTATTACAGCATCTTATCCATATTGAATCTGAATTTGAAATCGAGTCCTGCTAACAGCAAACTTAGATTCATGTGCCTCGGAATTATTCTGTTGCCTGCAAATGAACAATCCTTTAGGTGTCGCTGGAAATAGTTTTATTTCCTGTTGAGATAATATGAGTTGATAAAGCGATTCTGTGTTCTGGAATCTTTGTATAAAAATCTGTAGCTGTGAAAATAAAAAACTGGTTCCTATCCTCCAAGACGAGGATAGTTTTATTATCCAACATACTTCTCCCCTTGATGGATTAGAATCTGTAGTACTTTGTGTGTGCGTCCGTGGGGTCTTTCGATCGTCAGCTTCTTTCACTCATCTCCAAAAAGAACCTGATACTTTTTTATTGGGGTGCAAAGGTTACGATTCCCAGCCATTATCAGTTTCTTTTCCTGCGTGATTGTAGATAAGAATCTTATATATTCTAATTCACTAATGATTGCAAAATAAAAGTTGATTAGTTCTCACTAAAAGATGCTTTAGCATTTTCTTCTTTCCAGTTGCGCAGAATAACAAGCTTTTTATATCTAACATTAATGCTCTATGTTGGATGCCCTTTTAAATGCCACTCACTGGGTATTCCTAACCAAAGGAGGAAAAAGATCAAATTATCTAAGGTAATTATTTAAGATTGTTAGGTCATACGTCTTTCTTTTGTTTTACAATGAATCTCGCATGTAACCCATGCGTTGCATATTATAATGATGTAAAAACACGATGTTTATATTTTAAATATATCATTAAAAAGGAAAACAATTTCTATAATGCATAGTGATCTTGTTGAGATGGACTTATAATTAAATTTGTTATTTGTATTTAAGTATATAAATTTTGTTGCATAACTTATACATTTCTATATTGGAAAAAGGTACATTTGACCTTTTTTTAACAGCATAGATACTAAAATTGTTGTCTTCAAGGATTTAATATTCGTTAGCCAGTTTAATGAATATTTATTTAAATGAATATACTTCGTCAATTTTAAATTAAGATACATTATTGTCCTTTTAAATAAATATTCATGTGGATAAATTTCAAGTTTGATATTTGAAATTAAAATCATTTGGCCGGATTAATGATGTTTAATACTTTGATCAGATAAATGTACATGTTTCTTTGTGATAAAACACTATTTTTCGAAAAATGGGGAGTTCAATGTAAAATGGTTGAAGAAAAATAAGTGGTACCCTGTAAATAATCGTAGAACTATAAACTATAGGAACCTGAATGTAAAATGACGGAAGAAAATTAAAAAGAATTGATGAATTGATCGTCAAAATTATAAATTAATAGGATTCGAATGTATATCAAGGGAAGCAATTCATGGAGAGGTTAGAAAAATCGTAGATTCAAACACAACGTGGAATTCGTCTATTTTACTATCATGTAATAAAATGAAAAAAAAAGCGAGCATCGACAAAGCACCTAGATTTTTTCTTCTGACTATCAAGAGTAAAGGCCAATCTTAAACATTTCCATTTCCACTTTATAATACCAAGTACTATTTTCTTCACGTGAACGGTACTCGAAATTCAAATCGATTATTTCTGACTTTCTTCAAGAACGAATGAAGCTACCGGAAAGAGAAATGAAGTCAAGTCGGTTTGTAAGCAAGTTAGAAGCTCACCGTCTCTCAATAACCTATGCAGTAATTGATTAAGCATTCATTCTCTATTTTTCTTTTTTGCGAAATCCTACATTTTCAGATCGCGGTTGATTGATTTGTTGAAATGAAAAAACTCTAAACAACATATCTATGATTGATTTGTTGAAGTAAAATAGACTTTAATTTAACATATGAAAATGAAAATAACATCTTTATGATCATTACAATTTGGATTATCAGCAAAAACTTTACCTTCCATCATCTATTAGGCAAAAAGAGTTTTTATTTTAGGATTCAAATTTTTGAGAAATATGTATGATTTCTTGAAAACAGACGAAATGTACGACTGTGTAAGGCTCGGTGAAAGAATAAAATATAGTGGCCGGAAGTACATACAAAATATTGACGTGTAATAAAATTATAACGGTGACTGGAAAAAAAAATTTGGATGCCAATAGCAGCACACATTTATGTGTACCGTTGTTTATTATTTATTAATTATAGTTCAATAATTATTCATTGTTACTTATTACTTCTCAATTATTAATTATTATTTTTTAATTCTTAATTTTAAATTATTATTTAACTAATAATAACTAATGGAATAAATAAAATAAACGAAAAAAATTTGATGAAGAGGGGTTGAGTATTCAAAATTACCGATGCCCAACCCTCCTCTCGATTTTCATTTGTTCTTCAGCGGAATTCGATTTCCTTATTGTCACCACCTCTTGTGCCTCCGCTACCCTACATTCATCCATTGAAATTCATGTTTTTGGTGATGATCTTGATCTCAGACTTTGTTTTGATCAAGTAGGGCTGAATGGGTTAAAAAACAACCGATATGAAGATTTTGTTATGTTTGATTAAAGGAAGCGTTGACACTTTTTCACTTCATTTATCAAATATCAATAACCATTCTTATTTTGGTTGTTAGTGAGTTCTAAATGACATTTTAACCTTTTCAATAAATGCCTCTATTTAATGGGATATTTGTCTGAATTAAAAAAATCTTAATAAAAGTTGTAATGGTGTTTAATGACATTTGCTTTAATCAAGCATAGGCAGTGGTATTGGTACCATGAAGCCATATTACATTTTAAATATTCGTTCCTCTAGCACAATAATGAACAGGCAAGCATTTCTGTAACTACAAAATTCTTTCAAGAAACAAATATAAACCAACCATTGAATGTCAGATTTAACTAAACTAGTAGCATGTAACATACATTGATTGTACAATTGAGCTCGTAGTAACGTTTTGTGTATTATTTTTGTCCGAACCTTTGTTGACCGTACCAATAAATAATTGAATATTGATTTTAATTTTATAAAACATTATCATGTCATCGAAAAACATTCAAATGGCGACGACCCCAAATGGCGATTTTCCTTTTTGAAATCGTTTCTTCATTTTTTGCGAAATTTAGCTCAATCTCCTCTTCTTGAAGCCTGCCAATTTAATCTTCCTCTCGGATCTTCCACTTCGACTATCAGTAGCATTGCGGCCTTGGTTTCGTGCTTCTGTTTTTTAATCATGATCCTGGCTTCACGTTTCCTGTTCGAACACTCATTTGTCGATCTTCCAATTGGGCACTCGTTTCCCGTTCCAGGATTTGAATCTCATGGCATCGCTGCCGAACAATGCAGATTTCCCCCTTTTGCCTGCTCATGCTCCTAGTTCGGGTGTGAGGGCGGTTCCGGCTACTCCTGCACTTGTGTTTGGACAGTTCAATTTGTGTGGCTATTGATGGTTTGTGTTCCAAAAGCTGATGCCATTTTGGTAGATGGTGCTAGGCCACTTGATGTTGGTAACTCCTGCTCGTCTGATGCTGTAGCATTGGACGATGGTTCAAGTTCAAGTCTGGGGCAGGTGCCATCTTCCTCTGAGCTGCTTTCAAAGGTAACCCCTAAACCATCTTCTGCTCCCTCTTCGGTTGTTGAGAAAAATGGTTCTTTCATTTCCAAGCAATATGATGTTGAATTTTCGGACAGTCCCATCCAGCCCCAAAGAAGATTTTTGACGTTGATATCGCTTTTTGGAAAGACTATTTAGTTGGTTTCCTTGTAGATGAGGCACCCCACTACTCCGTTGTGAAACAAGTCCTTGGTATGTTAAAATTGCATGTTAAGGTTAATGTTAGGCGTGATAACTCGAGGTACTTCTTTAAACTTTCTAACCCTTCGGAAAGATCCTGCTTTTTAGAAATGGACCATCTTATCATTGGCGGTAAAGTGTTTATCATTACTCAGTGGAACCATTCTATTGACCTAGTCCGCAAGCAACTTTTATCAATTCCCGTCTGGGCTCATATTTATAATATCCCCTTGGCTCTCCAATCCCTTGAGGGGATTATTTGGGTTGCAAACCGTATCCGTTGGTTAATCTGTTTTGACATCTCAACCGAGCATAGGTAGATTCTCCTTTTCGCTAAGGCTCTCATCGGAGTCACCCCTCTAGACAGTTGCCAACCCGTGTCTTGATTTTCCTGCCTATTGATAGGGTTGCCTTTGTAGACATTGCATATCAGTGGAAGTCACCTATTACTTATCATTGTCATTCTTTTGGCCACACCTTTGCCTCCTATCCTCATTCGGTTGATGTTCCTGATAAGCTTCGTGCTATGAACCCCCTTCCAAGCCTCCTTCTAAGCGTTGGTGGATCAAATCCGCAAGACCTGTACCGCCTTCCTAACCAGGCCTCTCCCTCCTTCCCATGATCTTGTCCCCTTTCGACAACCATATTGACTCTCATTTTTCACCGCCATCCTCGCCTGTGGCCTCCCCGGTTGTGATGCCACCTACTTTGCCCCCTCATCTATCCTTAGGCCACTGAGCCTTGATCTGCCTTTGTCTCCTACTACTAATCTACAATTGAAGTTTAGCGAGGCTCTTCCCTTCTAGTGTTGAGCTCATTGCTCAAGGGATCGTTGATAGGTGAGCCGTGGGTTCGCTGTTGGTATGTTGTGCTAAATCTGGAACTTGGTCTCACCAGATGAGTGGTTTGTGCTACCACCCGAGATGGAATGTCTTCTCTAAATGGGTCTCCAATGATGATGGAGATGAGCGGGAACTTTACAACTTGCTTTTTGATGAGCCGGTTCTTTGCAATGATGGTGAGTATGGTGTAAATAATGAGGCGAGACTAGCTGCTTTAGATTGGGATCAGAAATTTATTTTCTTTCCTCGCACTCCAGGATTTTGCCCCGATATTATTAGTCGGTTCCGTAGATGTACTCGTATTTAGATATGACGGTCCTTTTGCAGCTTCTTGTGGTTGTTTTTTTGATATACTTTTCTTTATCTCGGATGTGTTGTCTAGCTGGATTCTTGTAATTTAATATATCAGGAAATTATTTGTCAAGGACAAAATTTTACAACTTTTTAGCCTCAAGGACAGACCTTCAATATTTTATCCTGAAGAACAACTTTCTGTAGGTATCAGTTTTTAGTTATTGATAGCAGTTTTTAGGTATCAGTTTTTAGTTATCGGTAGCAATTTTTAGGTATCAGTTTTAGCTCGGTAGCAGTTTTGTTGTCCTTATGAATAATTTTGAAAAATATCCGTCCTTTTGAATAATTTTTAGAAGAATGTTTGTCCTTGTGGTAAAAATATTGAGCTCGTGTCCTTGAGGCAAAAAATATACAAATTTTTGTCCTTTAAATTAATCCCCCGTTTAATATATTTATTTCGCTGTTGGTCAGGCATATTGGCAGCTTTATTTTATGTAGCTATGTTATGTAGCTGCTGAGGCATATGGCCTCACACATGTGTTACTCTTTGTGTTGATGGTTGGTTCACCTAAAATCGTGAGCTACTAGCCAAGCCTTGTTGGCCGCTATATGTTATATTTCTATCTAGTATGTCTGTATGACCTTCAGGTCATACAAGCCTTTAGTTAAAAAAACATTATTATATCCCATACCAAGATATATGGAAATATTCTAAAATAATCATTAATTTAAAAAGACAAAATTCAAAAAGAAGGTTTTTGATAGGTAAACAAACAACTTATTTGTTCATCGACATCAACATTAAACAAATATAATTCACAACCAGTGTTCAGATTTCAATAGTTAGTATTCAACATTATAGACAAACAACACCTTAATGTGGTTCAATTTGAATTTTTTTTAGATTGAGTATGCTCTTTTGAGAAATGGCACTCATATTTTCCTATGGGAAGTTTATGTGTAGCAACCCAGTTTTGAGTAGTAATTAACTAAAGTTAAAAATAGCGATTTGATGAATAAAAATGGATTCCATACATAAAACAAGAAAATTCTGGATTTTATTTGCAAATATCAGGAATTGATGATAAAATAATATGTAATGAAATTGAATTGTTTTCGGAATAGTATACTATTCAAAAGAGACCATGGAATAGATTTTTTGAAAATTAAATGGTTAAAGTTGATACTTATTTAATAAATAATGGATTTAAATATTTTGAAGTAAAATTATTAGTTTGAGTTTTAAATGATTTTAAAGTATCTATGTGATTCATTTGGTAATTTAAATAAATATTATTTGAGAATAATAATTGATTTATGAAATGAAATAGAGGGATAATGTTTGTTAAGTAAATAATCAAGCCCAAAGCTCAAACCTAAGTTTCCCAAGCCCAAAATCATAATAATATCAAGACTTTTTGTTTTCCAGGTTTTTCCTATACGCTCGCTATATTCACTTCCTCTTCTATTTTCTATTTATCAACTTAGGAAGCCAACCCTACTTCTTCACACATCAAATTAAAATCAAAATAAATCATCTTGTATCCCTAAATTGTCATGTATTCATCACAATATCACACCACATCATCGACTATGAAGGAGTTTATATTTTGATCATATTTTGGAGTTTGGAATTTGGAACGAACAGGAAGAAGCAATAGAGTTTACAACAGTGCATTGGTGAGTATTTCATTCACAAACCTATGTTTAAATCATTTAATCGTGCGTGCGTTTATACACACACAAACACTAGTGCGAGCTAGTGCTATGCATACGGGGCTCACTATATAAATTATTTAATAGTGTACACTTGGATTTATTGTTATATGAAGGTAATAACATATGCTTTTGAATTGTAATTTTCTCATAACATTTATTAAGCACTACTAACAAACTTTTGTTAATAAATCTACTGCAAAAAGTATAACTAATATTTTTGAACCACATTCACTTTATAAAATAAATGTTAACATCAAGTATTTGTTACTTTGAACTTGGTAAGCGTTATGTTACCAAGATTGATTATTAATTTTCAAGTCTAAATGACATAAAGTTCAATATGGATTTATCCTTGTTTAACATATACATTTTAGTACATACATTGTTTGCTACAATAATAGCATTCTAAGTGAATAATATTCCAAATTTTGTCAAAAAATGAAATTCCAGCATTTTCATCACTATACATTAAAAAAAGGTACTAAATTAGTAATCATAGTCACATTTCTCTACTTTTTAAGCAGACAATATTAACTAAATCAGAAAAAAAATCATGGTAGCTAGGAAACACCATCTTTTCTAACTCATATGTAATATGACGTGAAAATAATACATAATATTTCATTAAAGATGACAATTACATCAAATGATGTAAGAAAGAACAACTAATGAAACTAACTATTAAAAATAAATTATTATTATTAGAATAATATATAAGCTATTGTAGATGCTTATATTATAATACATAGCAAAGTATTTTATAAAATAGACACCTACACATTCCTAAAAGCAATAAATATTGAAATTTCAGGTAGAATGCTATATGGTAAAATAATGATTTTATAAAATGCAAGAAACAAACGAAGTTAACTTGTTTTATTGTGAACTAAAATCCATAGAAACCACTTTTTCAATTAGAGATAAATTATTCATTTTTCCACAAAAATCATATATAAAACTTGCATTTTTATCATGTGCATTAAATACTTTTGTTAGTTTCTTTAAAATTCTTTATAATAATTTATTGAATAGAAACATCTTTCATATCTCTCCTCTTTCAACAAAGTATTGTCACTTAATACTCAAATCTATATTTAAACATATTTTTCATTTAATTTTGACTTTTTTATTTAATAATTTCTCACTTTCACCTTATCGTTTTTTTCCCTCATAGCTGCAAAATTGAGTATGAGTTTTCATTAGAGATTCAATAGGAAATAGACTTGAACTCATTTTACAGTATTAATCCAATATTGGTACTAAACATTGATATTATTCATTTGCACATAAAATTATCGACACGATACGTAGTTTATAACATAACCGGATTGTTATTCATGTCAGGTTAAATGTACAATCATGTTCTATAATATACTGAATATATAATGTTGTCTTTCAAGCAGAAACAAAAATGTAAATATAATCTTACTTTTTAAACCATAAAAATATTTTAGTCCGTTGTAATATCATCTGCCGGATAAATTTAAAATATTAACTTGATAAGTAAATTATGCATATTATCTGATAAACTTATAAAAATTAAAAGTCTAAACCAAGCCAATTTCTGATAGTCTAAAAGTAGTTTTAAATATGAAGTATCACATTTCGACATTGGTATTTTGAGAAAGAAGCATATACGACACAATTTTTTTTTAATTTGAAAACAATTAATGAAAATATTGAACATTAAAGTGTTAAGAAGTTTATCACACCGCTACATTAATCCAATGTATAAATATATGAATAGATGCCACATGAGATTAAATTCATATTTAGTTTCGCATGGAGTTGAGAACAAAAGTATACTATGATAAAGATATTTACTAATTCAAACTAATTGAGAATAATTTACAATATGAGTTTATGATATGTTTGATTCCAAATTAAGTTAGAGAATTGAGTACACATAATTTTTGAGTTAGCTCTCCTTAATGCATGTTAAATGAATTAATTTTCATTAATTTGGGAACTCAACCGCAATGAGTATAAATGAAAAAAAATATGAAAATATACATCATAATTGAAATTTAGACTAAAATCATTAATAATATCAATAACTTTTTAAACCTAACAAATTAACCAAATTACATAGATTCTCTACTAATTATATATAGTTTTCATTAAAATAAGCTAAGTTTATTTTTCTTTGGTTTCAGAGTTGACTGGAGTTGAAAGTACGAATTTTAGAAAATTAAAAAATTAAGAAAACCAAAGGTAACATTATACTTTAAACCGAAAGGTGGATAGTTTACGCTTTCAACAGTTAACATTTTCACTTTTGAAGCAAATATACAATTTAAGTTTATAGATGTTGTAATATACTCAATATGCACCAATATAATAAAAATAAAGAAACAAATTGTATAAAACCCTTTTCAACTTATAGACGATTAGATCGTATAGAAAAATTTCACATATAACTGAATATATATATATATATATATATATATATATATATTTATTGTTGCAAATAAATATAAAATTGTATACATAAATAAATGAATATATATTTATTGGTACATGCAATAAAAAGTTGAAGTAACTATGATTAATACATTTGTTATTTTATATATTCTAATTTAAATTAAATAGAGAGTTGATATTTATTAATTCTAACTTATTTCTCCTTATTCTGATTTAAATTATTAATTTGAGGACTAATTACGTATCAGTTATTAAATTAATTCTCTTTAATGCTATATTAATAAATTTATTGTCACCGATGAAGTTATAATTAAATAACCAATTATTAAAGAACGTAAAAATATAAACATATCCATTTAAAATATTAACAACTAACTAAATAGAAAATAGGTAACTAAAATTTCAAATTAACAACATAACACATATAATTTAATGAATTTATGGAAAATAATGTATTTTTTAAAGCCAAGCATTTAGGTTAAAACTAAAAGCGTGGAAAAAAACTAAACCTAATGTCATCTTTTGAAATTGAAAGAATAAATGAGAATTAATATTTTCATCACTTGACCTACTAAATTTTACATCTACGGTATCATTAAAGTTAATAAATCAATTTTAGAATATCAACTTCTAAAAGAAAATTGACTTGTGAACTATGTGTCTTCCACCCGTGATGATTCTAACTAGTTGAACACAATCCTAGTTTGTTAGAAAATGTGCAAATAATACGAGTAGGAACAACACAACATAATTTAATAAAGGTAAATTTGAAGAATATGGAACTAAATAGAATTAAAAAGCTAATATGATGAAAAAATTATGATTATGCATCAGTGTTCTAGATGGAAATAAGAATGTTGCAAGGAGAAACATGCAAAATAAAGAGCTGATCACAAATTTAATATTACTCAATATAATCAAATTAGAAAAATATCACCTTAGCTTAAAATGTCATGTTTTTTTTAAAACATACAACATAACATAACACAAAAATTATACATAGAACATAAACCTTGTGAAATCTAGTTTTTGGAACAACTAAATAATTTTCTTTACTTTGAATATATTGTTAGTTTGCGGAAGTAAGGATCTTAAGGCTGATTTAACACTAGATGGAGGATGAATAGTGTTTAATAACATTTGTGAATCTTTTTGAGTTTTTTAAGATTATAGTTTAAACAATGCAAATTAACAATCATAGATGCAAACAAAAATAGAATATAAATGCAGTAAAAGTAAAAAGTAAGGAGTTGAAGAGATCGCACCAGGATTTTTATACTGGTTCGGAGTTACCAACATCCAGTCCCGTAAAATTTCTTGCACATATTTCTTTTCAAATATCAAAGTTTATACAATCTCGATTTCAAGGCTTCGAGATACACCCTCTAGATTTTCCGAGCACTGGGTACACTGAGTGGATTCAGATACAACACTGGCACACCCACTTGGATCCAAACGGGACACCAAGCACACCTACCCGATTCAAACGGGACAAGCACACCCACTTGAATTTCAGGGACATCAAGCACACCCAAGTGTATTTGAATATGATTTGATAGAGTTTACAAAATCAATTTCTTGATCTTGAATACAAATAATCCTATAGCCTCTTGAATAACACTTTGATCTTGATTTAAGTGAGAGAGATGAGAGAGATCAGAGAGTAAACAATAGAGAATCAAACAATAGACTTTGAATCTAATTCTGATTAAATTTGAGAAGGTCTTTAGTAGAATTGATTTTAGAAATCAAGAGAGCGAAGGAGAAGAGAAAATATAAGAAAGTAGTTGTTAAAATTTATATAGAGAACCCTTATTTATAGAGAAACAATAGTCATGTTCATTCGCGAAGAGATACGATGAAAAGACACTTCCTAATTTTGAAAATGTCGGACTATGTGTAGACATATAGCTTCTATGTATGTTGACATATCCTTTGTTAATCTGAAAAAACACTTGATAAAAAAATATTCTGTGAATATTAAATTTTGTAAAATATTTTGATACATTGTAAAATCATTTAAGCATAGTTTATAAACATTTTAATCATAATGAAACTTAAGAAAACTTTATTAAATTATTTTAATATATAAAGGATTAATATGAATTTCTTTTGAAAAATAATATGTAAAGTATAAGTGAATATATATTTAAAATCAAAGTATTAATAAATGTCAAAATAAGCTTTTGAATACCATAAACACTTAGAAAATATAAAACCAAAATTTATGTCTAAATACAATAAATTAAAATTATACATTAAAATATAAAATACTTAAAAACTTTATATAACCATTTTGTAAATAAATAATTAAAAGGTTAGGACTCATTTGAAAGCTTTTTTGAAAAGATATTTGGAAAATCATTTTTAAAATAGGGATTCTTAAAAACATTTTTTTTAACCAATATATTTGAAAATCAATAAAATTAGAGAATAGATTTTAAAAACCTTTTTGAAAAAATAAAGAGAGATCAAAGAAGTGCTACTATGGATTTAACAAAATAATCTATGACTCTATAACTTATTTTGATATCTTGAATTTTCAAACCCACGAGTCTTCAACCTCTAATTCGTGAATCTCTATATCAGCCTCTTTATCAGTCTCTTGAGCATGCTTTTGATACTTTATAGTCTTCTTTATCCACACCTGTCTAATATCCTACACTATATATTATATATAACTTTACAAAACATTAGTATCTATATTTTATATGATCTCATATGGTTGTTGTCATCAAAACCAATACCTAAGGTACTAACAATCTCCTCATTTTTGACGATGACAACCATGTATATAAAATATGATATAACTCCTCTTGATTTACAAAACTCCTTTATATATGACTAGATTTATATATTTCTTCCCCTTTGCGTTCAACAAAAATATGATCAAAACTCTCCCCAACTAAAGTACTACATGATATATAAGAGTGATATATTGATAACTAAGAAAAGCCAATTTTATTAATCATTCCAATCAATACATAAAATTATTCAAAATAATCCAAGTCAACATAATTCAATTCAATTATAAGTCAAACAAATCAATCCAAACGAACTCTATCTTAAATATGTTCATACAAACCAATCCATTCTCCTTATTATATTCTATATTTTTTAATATCCAAACTTAAACCAAATCTTATATATATATATATATATATATATTTAAAAACTAACCAATCAACTTAAACTTCTCTAGGAACTTCTACCCAACCATCAGAGCCGAAAATTGGATCAGTTTCGATGGCATCCCAATCTTCTTTGTCTTTGTTGATGGCAGTGTCTAGATTGTTGGTTAGTTCATTTTTGATAAGGGAAGAAATCATCCATCGAATAGTGTCAAAATGCTTTTCTTGTTCTTTTATCATCTACATTTGACTCAAGTCGAAGCGTCTTTGATTTATAAGAATAAATGTAAGGATATTATTGAACGATTGAAGGTTTTTTTTCTTCAAGATTCTCACATAATTTTTGGTGTGGAGAAGTTATATTTGAAAGGTTAAGCTTATAAATGAAAAAGGAGAAGAAAGAGACTATAAATAATGTTTCTCTAGAGTGAATAGGTTCATATAGGGGTGAAAGATCATTTACGATAGACGGTAGTTACTTTATTTTGAAATTAATTTTTTTTTTGTTCCTACCAGCTATATGTCGACATATAAGGTACTCATATGTCGACATATATACCATATTTTGCAAAATCAACTTTTTTGCTATAATTTTGTAATTAGCCTAAACTATAGCACTTTTATGACTTTTCGGAGACTAATAACAATGTATAATAGCAAGGAAAATGATTTCTTTGATAATCATTGACAAGTACATAAAATTTAAAGATAAACATAAAAGGTACGTGGATTAAAACTAGAACAATTCAAACTAAAAGTTAGAAAATCATAGGAAATAAAACTAAAAAGCAGTAGATGAAGATGAGGATTTTCCACTAATCTTGCTCCAAAATACTTGTCTACTTTGTTCGAATGAGATGTAAATGATTTTTTAAGCTTATTTTGGTTATTAGAAGCTTTTCTTGATTCTTGAGAATTTCCTTGGTGGATGGATGAGATGGCTTTTCGAAACTCTCGAAAGAAGTGTCTTCCTCCTCTTCTTGTTTTCCTCCTCCTCCATTTCCATCTCTCCCCCTTCTACTTCCTCCTCTTCTCTAATTTCATGCTCATCCTCCTAAGCTATCTTGCTTCCTTCTCCATAAGAGTTTCATAAGGTTCGAAGATCGGTGAAATGTGCATGAGAAAGATGTTGGCCTCATCAAAGATTTTTTGAGAAATGGTTTCCTCTCCTCTTAGGTCGACATCAAAATATGTGAATATTCTAGTGAGATAAACACCATGAAAGAGTGTGTTCTTGTTCCAAGAGATATTCTTAGAAAAGAATTCATCCAAAATGAGTTGTGCCCAATTTATGTTGTAATACCATAAATCGCAAAAAGTGCTTTGAAAACCATGTGAGTCAGGTTATTATAATTTTCCGTCCTCAGATATTATAATTTTCCGTCCTCGGAGTTTTAGTTTGTTGCATAATGAAACTCATAATTTTAGATTTAGGACGTAAATTCTCATTTTTAAACTCAAAATCATCATCACTTTAAAAATTTCGTGAATAACTTCATGATTTTGATTTTCAATTTTTAAAGACGAAAGGTCAATTCCACTAGATTTGCATATGAGAATATGACCTAAAAGTTCACAATTCAAAACAATTTGAGTGCCTTCGACACCACTCCATGATTCACTTCCATTTTCTTTGTAAAACTTTCCTTTCAAATTAGCATAAAAACATTTTCACTAAGTTTGGAAAACACACTAAATCATTTTGGGAAGCATCTATTAAACCAAGAATTCCATTTTGATCACAAAGATCATAGGAAGGAAAGTCATCAAATTTGGCAAATTTTCTAAGAGAGAGTTTTTCGAAAGAAACATATTCCATATAGGCTTCAATGGCATCTTTTTCATGGAAAAATAGACCTTGGTTTTCTTAAAAAGCATTATGGTTTTTGCAGTATTGCTTGAGGAAGCCATTGATGAATTATTTGAAGAGATAAGAGATAATGATTTTTGAATTTAGGACAGGACATTGGAGTTTTTAAAAAGGTAGAGGGAATTTCAAATTTTGAAATTGAATTGAGAATTCAAAATTCTGGTTTCTAGGTATATGTCGACATATGAGAAGTGGGTATGTCAACATATGGCATTAATTTCCAAAATTTTAAGATAAACGAATTATTCATATTTACTTACGCACACACACACACAAATATATGTATATAATTATCCTATAATTATTACTAATATATATTCTTAGTAAATAATTTTTTAAAAATTAATTTACATGTAACGACCTACCAATCCACACAATTTAAGATGACAATAAACCACTCATGTCCAGCCCAAATCGAATGGAAAGATGGATAGGTATGGAGGAAAAGAAGAAAGAAGAAGAGAAAAGAAACTAAAATCAACACAAAAACTCATTATCGCAGTGGAACGATGTATAATATAATACCAATAATCTTTGTAAAATAGAACTGTTAGATACGTACATCTATCAGAATACAAAAACAAATCACAATCATCAATCTGGACAGTTATAACAACATGTCCTCACAATTGTTGATGATTTCAACAACAAAGTAGCAGAAAATAAACAAATACATGAATACGACTTGAAGACCTCCAACTTATCTCCTAAGCTGCAATGCATCCAAAGCAATCTGTAAATATGCTCGGTTTGACCTGAACATTGGAATAAAATAGCACCCGAAGCAGTCCGGAAAACCAGTGTGAGAAAACACACCCAATTTAAATTTTAAAGTTATAAAAACTTTTGAAATCGAAAGAATGTCGTAAGACCACACCACACATAAATACGGACGGGTTTTTACCTTACGATAACCGAAACATTTTATATGAAATTCTCTGATATTATAATAATGTCCAAGATATAAATACTTATTAATCACAGTCGAAATTGTTACAACTAATTAAATTCTAGCATAATATGTATACAACTTGTAGCGATCTGACTTTTCGACCCTCAGATATCGATACTGATACATCCACGGTATTCATCTGCCGAGCATTCAAGTGCTGGTAGGACGAATTGTTAGGGTAAAAGAAAATGAAAAGGAAATAAAACAAGGAAGAAGAGAACATAATATTATAATCTCACATATGGAACGATAACATAAAATATTTCATAAATCTTTACCAAAAAGAAAACTTTTATATACATACAGCAATCAAAGAAAACTAACCTATCATCAGCCTGGACAGTTAAAACAATATGTTCTCACAAATGCTGATGGATACAATCAAGTAATGCAGCGAAAAATAAGTATGGTAGGAATCATCCAACTCCTCTCCAAGAGCTCTAATGAATAGCAGCTAAATCTAAAAATGAACTCGAGCTGACCCGAGCATTATAACAGAATAGTACCTAGATCAGCCTGGTAAACCAGCGTGGGAAACTCAAATCACATAGAATTTATTTTACCTTAAAACCTCTCAAAATAAGGGTATATCATAAGACCACACCGTTAATAAACATGGATGGGTTATTTCCTTATGATAACCAAACCAATTTATTATAAAATCCAGTAATAATGTAATAATATCTAAGGTGTGGAATGTAATTACAAATCACAGCTGAAATGGTTTCATTAGTTACATTTGACAGCATATTTAAGTATACAAGCAAAACTGCTAAGGGATGTTTGTATAAATGGATTTTCCACGAAGACCTCCCTAGTATACTCGTAAGCCATACTGAGACTACTCACCTATGACAAGGGTCAGAAACTACCTTTGAAGCACTGTATATCTCCAGATAAAAATATACCACATGGTGAACATAACCAGCCCACGCCCTAACAAGTGAACCGAGTATCATTAGCTTCCCACGCGCAACATATCACTCTAGATAATGGAGTTGATGTACCCCCTATTTGGGTTAGCTGAACCCGAGATCATGCATCCTACTTTAGATAAGCAAGCAACACACAAAACACGATCGAAAAGAAAAGCATGATCAAGTCATATAAACAATTTTCAATCCTCTTTTTATTTATCTTCCTTTAATAAAACTTATTTTACTGAATAAAGCCTTTTATAAATGAAATTCCAGTTGTTAATTAAACTTTACTATTTAATTAATCTTTATATGTTCATTTTTAACACATTTCAACACTTCACAAATTATTCATATACTTATCGCAATCGTATAAGTATATTCAAAAATCAACTCAAAGGGCTTAAAACAAATGTTACTCCAAACATTGTCACTACAGACCTAAAGCCATTACACTTATGACTATCTTTAAAACTTTCTCTTTTCAAAGATCCATTTACATTCATAAGTATTATCAAAATGTGTTAAAGGCAAATGTTACTGACACATTGCTACAACAAACCCAAAATCAATTTATACTTGTTATCCTCTTTAAAATCCTATTATTAAAGATATAAGTATTTTTCCCAAACTCATTTACCATATTTTTAACACTTTAAAATATTATTTAAGGGGTTAAAAACCAATGTTACTAAAACATTATTTACGATAAACCCCAAAACACTTTACTATTCCTTTATCTTTAAAATTCTATTTTAATGATCTAATTACGTTTCAAAAGTATAGTTAAATGGGTTAAAACAGATGTTGTATAAACATTGATACTATAAATCCAAAATCCACTTTAATACTTGTCATTTACTTTAAAATACCATTTAAAGTTCTAAGTACATTTCCATTTATTAAACAGTTAATATACCCTTTTTAATCAATTTATAAAACAGTCCATTATAACAGAATGTAATATTCCAAGACTCATTTATAATTCCTTTAGCAAATAACTTCCCTTTTATGACTTTTATGTATTGAAATATTTTTAAAAAGATAAATATTTGCATGTACTAATTTATTTATAAAACAATGATATTGAATAAATACTATAAATCATTTGTAAAATATTATAATATAAAATCCTTTTAAAAATCATTATTAAAATCTTTAATAGCCTTTCAAAAAACATATATAAAATGAAAAAATACTTTTAATGTATTTTTTGCTTATTATAAAACCTTTTATTTAAAACCCATTTAAAAACCTGCTTTATAATTTAAAACCATCACTTTGTAAATCCATAATTGATTTTCAGAAACATATTTAAACCTTGTTATTTCCAACAATAAGTACACTAACAATACTTATTGTAGATACGGTTAAGCCCTAGGATATCTCTCAAAGTTAATTGTAAAATTGCAAATCACAACGATTTCAAAGTGCATCCATCGCGACTATTTCGCTTCTACCATTTTCAGTTTCCATAAATGTTTAAACCAATTCCATTTATGCCTAACACACCAAACTGTGCATAAAATAACCCAATATATATATATATATATATATATATATATATATATATATATTTCCTACAATTTATCCAATTTAACATACATTAGTTATCAGGGATATTAAAGCACGTTTATAACTACTAAATCGTTTCTAACATTCATAACATACTATTACTTTTCGCAAAGCAATATCAGACATGTAAACAATTAGTTTGGGCCACGAACATGTTTTACAAAATCAATATGAGATTATACTTTAATATAATGTTATCACTTGTATTTCAGAAAAAGACGGAATCCGAAAGTAATAACTTATATTGTTCATTATACAGTTTATATTTTCAATACAACAACAATTATATATATACACAACAATATATAGCTAACTGGTAAGTAAAACTCACCCAAGCTCTAGTTAATGCTATAGCGTTTCCTAATAGTCCGAAATCGAACGTCGACTAAAATTCCAACAAGCTCCAAACATGACGAATCCAACTCCATCGCGTAGATGATCTCAACACGAACGCAATGGCGAAGACGTTGCCTCAATCGGACCTCGTATGCACAAGATACGAATTTTTATAAGTTATCAAAATTTAAAACATTTACTAATTAACTTAATTAACTTTAAGAACTCAATAAATTGCTCCTTATCTTCTCCTCCCTATGTGCATAGAGACACCAACTAACCCAAAACACACGTGCACGATTTCCAATAATACGACAAATCGCTTGACAAATCTTCAAATCGACTTCGCCATCGGACTCCCTGTCTCATGCCTAACCTATCCACAGCTCTTTCGACCTCCCTAGCGCCTCCTTATCGATCATGACATGTCACCCTAATCTCGCCTGTACAAGTGTTGCCTCTCGCATTCCTCCACCGAAGCATCTCAATCCAACGGCAATCAAATCCTTATGCCAGCACAAACACAACGGCGAACTCGATTTCACCTCAGGTACCTCATACACCATCGCGACCTGACACCCTCTTAGCAACCTAAGATGTCGCATTCCATCCCACAATACAACTCCATCCAACACTATACCCACAAACTTTTCCTCACCTAACTAACCCACCATCCATTCGACCCATCACCCCTTCCATTGTCGTTGTTTCCAAACCCTAACTTGCGATAGTTAAAGTTGAGCATATACGAACTCACCCACTCCCAAAACTAAGCATAAGGAATCAAAGACTAGCCAATACGTAGCTATCATATCCAAAATCCTTTGATTTTGTTGACTATCGTTCTCGAAATAATGGGATAAAGGTGAAGAATGGATGGCGGCTCGGGCAAAATTTAAAATGGAAGTGGCATTTAGGTTAAAGGTTGATGTTTATTTATAGTAAAAATTATAATATATTTAATTCTCCTTTTATTTACGTCGCGAGTTTCAATTCCGCACGATCATATAACACGTCCTATCGTCACGAAACTCATCGGCGTACAACAATTCATTATTCCGGATCCAATGACAGTAGTTTCGTCAAAATCCAAGATAATGCCCCCAAATGATAATTTCACACGCTAATTAAAACAAATTATTATCAAAACGATTTTAATCACTTAAATCGTAATTAAAATTTACAGTAACCATTTACTATTTAAACAGTATTTAAATAAGATTTTGAAATCATTTTTTTGAATTAGATCCAAGATCCAATTAATTAAATAACTCCAATATTTAATTATAAACTATTCCAAAATCTAGGTTGTTACATTCTTCACCCTTTAAAAGAATTTCATCCTCGAAATTGTCAAAGTGAGAAAATTTCCCCGAACTCATTAACTTTTCAAAACCAATTAGTTGAAATGGATTACCAAATTCTTTTAAGCCTTTATCTTTTCGAATCAATTTGTTGAAACTTTAGTTATCTAAATTTCATTCATAGTTACTAACTAATATCAGTCCAAGTTATAACGTAAAAATCAATTTTTAGTTATCAAAATTTTTCTAACGCCTTAAGTTTACAAATAATTTCACCAACATCTTCTTTGCACGATTCATCGGAAAAATTTACAATATATATATATATATATTTATATATATAATCACAAATATACATCTCATCTTCATTGATGAGGCATTTCGTAGGGAAAAATACAAAAGTACATTATGTAATCCGAGATGTGTACCTTCTATTAGTATTAGTAAGCATATACAATCAATATAATGCGAAAGGGAGCTTCAAATGCGAAGCATATGCCATCCGCGCCTATTAATCATTCAACAACCAATGAGAGCAAGTATATGGAAAGTAATATCAATATATAACATGTACTAATGCAATAAGCATATGCAAATGTAGCAAAGGTAATAAGAGAAACCATCCAACAAATGATTCCATCCACTTAATTCATAACCATATCATCCGTATGCAAAACCATACCTGATCGCTCGCTCGATCACATAATTTCTCTTCCTAACTAGTATCATTCACACAGCCACTTTAGTGTGGACTTAGATCTGATTCCTTGATTAGAAGCCTCCATTCTTCTTGCATAGCCATATACTATGATAGAGAATATCATAATCAAATCTAAAATCCATATCCAGTGTTCGCCGTCAAGAATCGAGTGAAAAATCCTTACTCAAACCGATGTAAATTATCTAGAAATCATATATATTCGAATTGGATCAAACAGTTATGTAAATAAAATAGTATATGTACAACTTACATATTTATTTCAATTGGTATCTTATTATATCGTATCCTTTATTGTTTATTGCTCACATTGCTTCGTTCACATTCGTTTATTTACTTTCAATTTTCACATTCATTTTTCATATTTATTTTCATATTCATTTTGGTGGTTCAAATTCAATTATTCACATTATACTTAACAACATTTCATTACATGTTTAATTCATTTATGGATTATTTTATAAGATCATTTCATTTTAACTTTTCCTAAGCTAAATTTTATTATCACTTAGTATATTTCTTTAGTTAATACTAAAATCACATCATTTCATAAAATTTAATTCATGTTATTAAGCATTGCATAACTTAAGTTCATATACGTATAATACTCTATTACATCCTCAGCGTACATAAAAAATATCCAATTCATTTTACTTAACATGAATATTCAGTCAATTTAAAACTAATTTAAATTCTACTATCTTTCCAAACCAAGTGTTGTATGTAAAACTTAACTTATATAAACATTTAGCTTCCAAATTCTTTTATTCTCTAAGTTCAAGTGCTATATAAACTTACCTTCTTATTTTCACAAAACACTTAGATTCAATTTCATACATAATTTTCGACTATCCAAAATCGTTGAAAATTCCAATTTCATTTTGACAAATGAAAAAAACTACTGATCAGCAGATCAAACAATATGCACAATCATACTTACCCTAATGCATAGAATATAATCCATAAATACCTTAACTAAAAAACTTAAGAACCAAACACCTGAGTTTCATTTCAAATCATTTCGGAATATATATACTTATAACTTTTTTATGTCAAATCATACATCCGATATTTAAATTAAAATCCTTTTTTACCAAAACAACTCTATTACAAATTGCTACTGTAGCATCCCTCACTTTGAAACTCGAAAATAAATGCTAACAATGTTGCAGTCATTATCAAAATCATTTTCCAATGACGAAAGTGAGTTTAGTACATCCAAACCATGCCTTTTGGACTCAACTAAAATCATTTCCAAAATGATACAGATACTTTGCGAATATTACTAAGTACCATTATGTCACTCTCCTAAACTAATTCCCAAATATTTACTTTCAAATAATACTATTATTATTTTTCGAAAACTAAAAAACCAATTTCTAAAATACCGAGATCTGAGTTCTCAAATTCTCAGTTTAAATCCTTTTCATATTTATAAGCAATATTTATAAACCATATTTATATAAGTAACTTTCTTATATAAAATCATTTCTCAAATATATATTCCAAAATATCTTTCTTCCTCGAAGTTTAAAATAAACAACTTTTGTTAAAATCAAATTTTAACCCAATATTATTACCAAACGCCTCATAGTCAAACTGTGAAATTTAATCATAAAGTGTTCTTTTTAATGTTCCCCTAAGTTATTATCTACTCAACCCATGTAGTGAAAAGGTAAAGCTGCTCATAAACCGGTCGAACACAACAAATCAAACAGCAAATGATAATCAGAGAATATTATTATTTCCTAGCAAACAAACACATCATAAATAACTATGTCGATTTATGAAAACTATTCTTTTATATATAAAATATAGTCTAAGATAAAATTATTTCAATTATCAATTTCGAAAACAATATTGTATCGGTTTGCCATATCTAAGTTCTTAGAGACCCCTGTCAATCACAGTAGTAATTCGTATTGATCATAACCCATAAGCCACTCTAGAAACCAATCAACACAATACAAAACATTTCGTAACAATAATATATATGCATTCTCATATATATACGCTCAACTCATAATTAGGTATTCCATTACCCCATCTCTAAATGAGTTATACCTTCCAAGCCATGGTTCTCACTTAACCTTCAGCTTTGATACCAAGCTGTAACAACCTGACACTTCAATCCTCAAATATTGACATTAATACATCCACAATATTCACGTGCCGTGCACCCAAGTGCCGAAAAGATGAATAGTTAGGTTAAAATAAAAATAAAAGGAAATAGAAAAAGGAAGAAAAGAACATAACATCAGAATCTCACATACAGAATGATAATATATAATATCTCACAAAGTCTTTACCAAAATGAAAACTTTTATATACATAAATCAAAACAGAGAAAACCAACTATCATCAACCTGGACAGTTTTAGAAACCTGTCCTCATAAATGCTGATGGATACAATCGAGTAATGCAGCGGAAAATAATTATGGTAGGAATCATCCAGCTCCTCTCAAAGAGCTCCAGTGAACAGAAGCTAAATTTGGAAATATACTTGAGCTGACCCAAGCACTGTAAGAGAATTACACTCGGATCAGTCTGGTAAACCTGCATGAGAAACTCAAATCATATAGAATATCTTTTATCTTAAAACCTTTCAAAATAAGGTTATATCGTAAGACCACACCACTAATAAACATGGGCGGGGTTTTTTCCTTATGATAACCAAACAGTTTTATTATAAAATCCAGTGATAATATAATAATGTCTAAGGTGTGGAATATAAATATAAATCATAGCTGAAATGATTACATTTGACAGCATATTTTGGTGCACAAACAAAATAGCTAAGGGACTTTCTTATAAATAAATTTTCCACGAAGATCACCCTAGTATATTCGTAAGCCATACTAAGACCGATTACCTATGACAAGGGTAAGAAACTACCTTTCGAGCGTCATATATCTCTAGATAAAATATACCATAAGGTAAACTTAGCAAGCCCATGCCCTAACACGTGAACCAAGTATCATCAACTCCCCATTTGCAACATATCGATAAGCACACTCTTGATAATGGAGTCGATGTACTCCTATTTCGGTTAGCTGAACCCAAGATCATGCATCCTACTATGTCTTTAGTCATTTTCCGATGTTGAGTCTATGTTCGGTAACTTCACATGAATTTTCAACAAAACTCGATATAATAATGAGAATCCCACATGGATTCTATCATCTCAAAAGATTTCAGAACCATACAATGATTTCCATATCACAACAGATCTCGTAACCACACATGGATTCTCATACCTAAATAGATCAGAACAACTACATGTGTTTGAGCATCTCAAACAGATCTCGAATCTTTGTATAGATTCTAGCATCACGAAGCAATCAAGAACCTCTTCCAAAGCATAGAACACGTATATGGTTTTGGAGTGGTTATGGTTTCAAGTCATCTCATATAAGTAAACTTCCCCGCTTACTGAGTGTTCCAAAACCAATCGATCGATTTCCAAGGAAGCCTAACCCCAGTTCTATAGGAAATAAAAAAGCAATACATAAGATAGGAGATCACCTCCTAACCATTTAAGCATGACAGATTTCCTTATCATTTGCCCTGAAAGATCAAAATGAGTTTATATGTACAATATAGTATCACCGAAGATAACTGGACCATATAATCCTTGTGTTTCTTCTAGATATTTCCAGAGTATATTTGGCCAAGATTTGATAGTCGGTTATTTAACTATCAAATAAACAGACAGTTTAATATAATAAGAATAATCGCATATGGGAAACCAAGTCCCATGTACTGTCCATAAACAAGTAACACACAAAGAAAGGTCGAAACGACAAGCAAGGTCAAGCCATATAAATGACTTTGAATCCCTTTTTTAATTTATCTTCCTTTATTAATTAAAAAACTCTTTTATAGTAAAACTCGTTTTACTCAATAAACTCTTTTATAAATGAAACTCCATTTGTTAGTTAAACTTCGCTATTTAATTAATCTTTATTTGTTCATTTTCAACACATTTCAACACTTTGCAATGTATCCATATACTTATCTCAATCGTATCTCACAAATCAATTCAAAGGGTTTAAGACAATTATTACTCAAACATCGTCACTACAAACCCAAAGTCATTTCACTTATGATTATCATTAAAACTTTCTCCTTTTAAAGATCCATTTACATTCACATGTATAATCAAAACGGGTGAAAGGCGAATGTTACTAACACATTACCACAACAAACCTAAGGCAAATTTATATTTATTATCCACTTTAAAATCCCATTATTAAAGATATAAATAGTTTCCCAAACTCATTTACCATACTTTAACACTTCACAATATTATCTAAGGGGTTAAAAACCAATTTACTAAAACATTATTTATGACGAACCCCAAAATACTTTACTACCCCGTTACCTTTAAAATTCCATTTTAAAGATCCAAGTACTTTTCAAAAATATAGTTAAATGGGTTAAAATCGATGTTATATAAACCTCGATATGATAACCCAAAATCCACTTTAATACTTGTCATTTACTATAAAATATCCATTTAATTCTAAATACATTTACATTTATTAAACAAGGTAATATACCATTTTTAATCAATTTATAAAACAATCGATTACAACATAATAGTATAATTCAAAACTCTTTATAATTCCTTCACATATACTAAACTTCCATTTCACAAATAACTTCTTTTTACAACTTTTATATATTAAAAACTATTAAAAATATAAATTACATATACTAATTTATTTATAAAATAATGATATTAAATAAAATACTATAAATCACTTCTAAAATATTATAATATAAAATCATTTCAAAAATATTTATTAAATTCTTTAATAGCCCTTAAAAAATACATATATAAAATAACAACGTACTTTTAAAGTACTTTATGCTTATTATAAAACCTTCTATTTAAAACCCATTTAAAAACCTGTTTTATAATTTAAAACCATCACTTTATAAATCCATAATTGATTTTCAAAAATATATTTAAACCTTTCTATTTTTCAACAATAAGTATACTAATGGTACGTATTACAGATAGGAGTAAGCCCAAGTATGTTTTTCAAAGTTAACTTTAAAATCGTAGATCACAGCGATTTCGTAGTGCATCCATTGCGACCATTTCGCTTCTATCATTTTCAATTTCCATAAATATCCAAACAATTTCATTTCTGCCTAACACACCAAAATATGTATAAAACAACACAATATATATATGTACATATATATGTCCACATTTTCCCACAATTTATCAAATTTAACTAATGTCAGTTATCAGGGATATCAAAGCACGTGTATAACTACTAAATAGTTTCTCATTCATAACATGCAATCACTTTTCACAAAGGAATATCAAACATGTAAATAATTAGTCCGCGTTAACTAGAGCTTGGGTGAGTTTTACTCTCCAGTTAATTATATATTATTACATGTGTGTGTGTGTGTATAACCGTTGTTGTATTGAAAACATAAAATGTATAACGAACAATACAAGTTATTACTTTTGGACCTTGCCTTGTTCTGTATAACAAGTGATAACATTATATTGGAGTACAATCTCATAAAGATTCTGTAAACCATGTATTGTGGTACGCATTTCCTAATAATCCAAAATTGAAAACTAAAATTCCAACAAGCTCCAAACCCGACGAATCCAACTATATCACGTAGATAATTTGGATACGAACGCAAAGACTAAGACGGTGCCTCAATTGGACCTCATATGAACAAAATACGAATTTTTATAAGTTACCAGAATTTAAAACAATCATTAATTGACTTAATAAATTTTCAAAACTTACTTACCTTGTAACGACCCATCTTTTCAACCATCGAAAGTCAACACCGAATGCGTCCACGGTATTCAAATGTCGAACACCCAATCACCGAAAAGGTATGTTGTTAGGGTAAAATAAAAAGAAAAGAATAGAGAACGGAGAAAAATAGAGTCTCACAGCAGAATCGATAACATGTAATACAATAAGAACAGTTAAATCTGCCACTCCAAAAATATAGAGTATATCAGAGTTAAAAACAAACCTTATCAGTTGGGCAATTATAAAATTCTTACCTTACATTTGCTGATAGGTATACAACATAATACAGTTGAAATAAGGCACTATGATAGGTAAACATCTAGCTCTTCTGCAATAACTCCATATCACCAAAGTAAACCTAGAAAAATCTTGGCCTAAACCGAGCATTATAGTGAAATAACATCCGAGTTAGTCTGGATAACCAACGTGATAAAACTCAAGCAATATGATGAATATATGAAAATTCCATGAGACCACACCGTTAATGCGGAAAGGGCGTTTACCTCACAAGAATAACATCCACAAATAAAGAATTAGGAATCAAATCAAAAAACAATCCAATCAAGTAAGAATGGAAATAAACAGTAAAAACAGTCCAAATAAAGGGGGTATGTACCTGTAAGAACAAATCTCATGTTGAATGAATGAGCATAGATAATATCAAATTCAGAACATCAAGGAATGCTGACAGATGATTAACCATAAAGAAGAGCACAAGACAACTCTCAATGCAATTAAGGAAACAATTCAAAGATTTGAATTAACAACAATGGAAAAGTGAAGTTTTTCCAACAAATGACTAGGAGGGTGCGCCCTCCCCTTACCGAAAGTACACCTCTAGAAATATACTTGAGAACTCCTATAGCTCTCGGACACGTCTATTAGAGTATTTCACATCTCAATACGCAACATCGAATTCCATCTAGAGTGGATATGAAAATATCCTAATGGGAGCCACCCCACATAACTTAGCTTCCACCCGCTCTTTTGGTTTAGTCATTTTCGAAAAAGGATAACAAAGCTTAAATGAGCAACTCATCGTCATAGTGTGACGAAATAAAAAGAAGGAAGCAGAGTCAAAGTTGATAGTCCATAAGTCAACTATCGTGAATGATAAGATGGTTATTTTCACTTGTGCTCGAATTCCACATTACAATACCTTTAAAGAAACTTTATAAACATTCTTCTTTAAAATATTCCTTTTAAAAAGGGCAAATTATATTTTCTAAGTGTATTAAAACTAGGGTCAAAACGAATGTGAAAA
Source organism: Allium cepa (assembly GCA_030765085.1). Lineage (NCBI taxonomy): Eukaryota > Viridiplantae > Streptophyta > Magnoliopsida > Asparagales > Amaryllidaceae > Allium > Allium cepa. The sequence goes on from CM060944.1 coordinate 245,765,599, forward strand.
CATTGTTTATTATAAACCCATCAATTTACACATAGCTTCATTTTAAAACAATTCTTTATAAAAAGTTTTCTGGTTATAAACTATTATTTATAAAAATTTAAAACGTATTTATTATCCCAAAAGTTAATAAATCAATATACTTATTTTATAAGTTTTAAATCAAAGGTTAACCATCCTAAAGGGTAATTTATATAACATTTTATAATCTTTAAAAGAAAATTAATTTTCCCAAATATAATAAATCAAAATTTAAGTCCCTTTTATAAATTTAAACCAACACTAATTATCCTAGAGGATAATATATTGCATTTGTAATCTTTTCTAATTTAGGGAACAATGTTATTTATCCCGAAAGTTAAAAATTACATTCGTAATCTCTTTTAGTAAATCAATCAATTCTCTTTGTTTACATGGTAAATTTTCTAAAAGACTTTTATCAAATCAGCAAATTAACTTTAAAACCATTATTAAATCAGATAATTCACTTTAAGACACTAAATTATTTAATTAAATTTAGAACACTTTTATTAAATCATTTAATTTACTTTAAACAATTTTGTTAAACTAATTAATCAACTATTAAAACGCCGTTAGTTAAAAATATTAAACGAATTCTAATATCATTAATTAAAATGATGAATTAGATTCAAACATCATTAACTAAATTTAAAATATCTTTAATTAAAAGAATTAATTAAAGTCAAACATCATTATTTAAAATAATTAATTACTTTTCAAACATCTTATTTAAAATGATTTATTAACTCAAATATGATTAATTAAAGTAATTAATTCATTTAAATATAATTAATCAAACAGTTAATTTGATTTAAACATCTTTAATTAAAATAATTTATTTAATTCAAATAACTGTTAATTAGAAGGATCATTAGTTAAAATGATTTGGCAAATTTTAAACATAATTAATTTAAATAATTGACTAATTTAAATATCATTAATAATATTAGTTAATGCATTTAAATATCTATTTCATGAAAATCCAAACTCCAGACAACACACACGAAGAGTTTAGGAGATAATATTCAATAATTGACGATATAGCGAAAATTACTATAACGATATTTAAAATTTTTGAATAGAATATCACGATTAATTACAACTAAACATCAATATAAGTAGCATACGGAATAATTAACAAATTATTGACGAGAAGCCCCTTAGGGTCTCTCTATAAATATTCCCTGCAAAACGATGGTGACAGACAATATATATAATCATATGGGTTCACAGCAATTAAGTTAATATGTCGTCCATTTCTCAAACGAGATTTTTAACTAAAACAAACAATCAAACAACAACAATATATAAACTATCAATCAAACATTCAACAATCAATTAAGAGCATCACAGGTATTATATAGCAAATTTAAGGGTGAGTAAACTCAAAGAAATTTCCAATGATCGTCAAATTGTTTTGTTTTGAGCCAAATTCGAACAGGCATTCGATTTTAGCTTGAAACTCTATAAGCCCCATTCTCTTTCAATCCATTTCCATAACAAAGACAATGATTCCACGAGTACAAAGCAACTTACCGCGCTCGAATCTGACCTTGCATGAAATATTTAATGGATTTATAAAATTCTGGAATTATACTATAGTTAATTAACTAATTATGTTTTTTAATTACCAAATTAAACCAAATCCATCTTCTCGCTTCGATAAAAAACCAGGCCGCGACAAATCACAAACTCGATGTCAACTTTCCTCGATCACCGCCGTCGCCCCTGGCCTCCAGCCACCGCCGCCTTCCTACTATAGGTAGGCCCAGCTCAGCCAAGTCGAACGCCGCCAGCTTCATCTCCTAATTCGCCTCCGTTGCCTCAAAAAACCTACCTAAATCTGAATGTTGTCAATCCAAATTCTGGCCACCTCAGGCGATCGCACCTTAATCCATCTGGTCGATGTGCTCGCCTCGGCACCCTGAACATTTCTGCAGTTGACAACTTTGCCGAATATGGCCCCTAGTGGCTTTACAAGCAGGGTTGAATATTCTCTACCATTCAATAAAAAACATTTAAAATATGGGGGTAAACTTCCCTATCAATCCAAGATTAAAACCATGAATGATGGGTTTGGAAATTCTTTCAATTGAGGCTGACGTTGTGGGCAGCCTTGACAACCACTCATTTCATCATTTTTGAAAGGGCCTACTATCCATATAAGATATATATATATATTAGAAATACATTTATAGTGAAAGTTTCACTTTTTTAAGTTGGTACTAAGTTTTAAGGAATGTTCTCCGATAAGAGTTCAATAAATGATGGTCCAAATGAACGATGAAAGATAATTCGTTGAATTTGCATTCTCAAACACTTTGAATGGTAACTAAGACTAAATTTTGCAAGTTAAGCGAGGTTGAATACTCTTTACAATTTTATAGAAAAAGTCTAAAAGATAGAAGTAAGAGATATCGTATTGACTATTACAACTTACGTGCAAACCCTAACATTCACTAAAGAAAATACTCTAATCACAGAAGACCTAAACAACATAAATACATAATTTGACACCATACCTCATTACCAATACTATCTAAGAGCACTCCTAAGTAATACTGTTGGATAATACAGAAATGGTGCTATATGTGGTACACACGTAAATATTCCTTGGGATTACACCGATACGTATTTAAATATTGAATAAGTAACTTACCTATATGTACATAGCATCAGCATAAAGCAGTAAACATGTACGTCTCTAGCATAGAACAATAAACAATATATATTACTAACAAAGAGCATAGACTTTGAATCGTAATGACATGATATAATAAGAAATATACATATATGTATATGTGTGTTTGTAAGTATATATGACTGATTGAATACAAAACATCATATATCCATTATCTCAAAGTGAAATGCCATATATAATCAATACACATCATAGTGTCTTATGTATACAATGAGGATAGATCATACATACATTATATAGCAATCATAAATATACAACCACCACTAAGTCCACTAAACACAAGCTGGTCACATCATTTCTGTATTTGAAATATCCTGGACTGATTTGAGTATTACGGAAATAACATACGGGTCAGACTATGTCTAAATCAATGGTCACTACACATATATAGGTCAGTATATGTAGGGCAAAATAATATGACAACATCATCTATATAACTCAAAACCACAACAATAATGTTAGTGTATCAGTATAGTAAGGTATGCGTAGTACATAAAATGTCAAATATCAAAAACCATGCATAAAGATGTCATCACCCATATAAAAGCACATCAAATCAGAAATCACGGAATCAACATTAACTTTTAATTATTAAATACACATTTTCTTTAAATAGATAGATAAAAATATGTAACATACTTCTATTAACTTATTAATCATGAAATTCATTTGAAAATACTTAGAATATTAATTAGATTATGTTCCTCAATTTTGTAGTTTTTATAAACTTCTAAATAATTAATTAAAACAAAATATGAATTTATTTTTATAAGTTAATAAATTTAAAACAATAAATACTAAATTTTAAATATAAACTCTATTTTTATTATATTCACTTTATCTTCATTCTCAACTTTATTTATAAATATAATTTGATTATTTATTTTATTTATCATTTATTTTATTTTAGTTAATATTTTTTTAAAAGAACAACACTAGTTGGGCAACCGAAGGCATCACCTGCGGATTGCTAGCGGTCGACCGATAGCGGCCGACCGGTTGCCCTACCGGTCATGCGCTTTGTAGAAAATATCTCTTCATTTGCACCATCTCCTTGTCCTCCTTGCTAACATCTTCTCCAATTAAATACACAACCATATCCATCAATATATTAATTCAAATAGACACACACGTGCGTGCGCATGCACACACATGAATGATTAGAAGATTTGTGAGAGAAACAATCACCTGCACACTACTATAAACTTTGTTGCTTCTTCTTCCTGTTCATTCCAACTTCCAAACTCCAAATCTGATTAAAATATAAATTTTTCCATAACTGGTGATGTAGTGTTATGTGATGAATGTATAACAATTTAGGCATATAAGATGATTTATTTTTATTTGTAAAGAAGTAACGTTAGCTTCCCGAAGTTGACAAATAGAAGATAGAAGAGGAAGTGAATATAGTGAGCGTATGGGAGAAATATAGAAAACGAAAAGTCTGGATATTATGATGATTTTAGGTTTGGGAAACATAGGTTTTGGCTTTGAGCTTGATTATTACTTAACAAACATTTTCCTTTTATTTCATTTCATAAATCAATTATTATTCTAAAACATTATTTATTTAAGTTACCAAATAAATCACATATAATACTTTAACATCATTTAAAACTCAAATTATTAATATTACATCAAAACATTAAAATCCCTTATTTATTGAAAAAATCTCAGCTTTAAACTATTTAATTTCAAAACAATATATTATCTAAACTTTTTCAAATATTATACAATTCAAAAAATAATTCAATTCCTCATATATTACTTTATCATCAAATCCTGATATTTGCAACAAAAAAATCTACAATTATTCTTATGTAATCTCTAAAAAACCATTTTAATTAATCAAATTGCTATTTTTAACTTTAGTTAATTACTGCACAAAATAGGGTTGTTATAGACTTCCTTCTTAAGAAAATGATGTCCTCGCAATTTCCCTAAGGGAAAAATCAATAACTAAGGTGATAAACCCTAGCCCAACTATAGCATTTACAATTTATATTTAAATGCAAAACAAAAAACCAGCGATAGATAATTAGTTCAGTCCTTTTTTTTCTAATGGCCTCTCCCCCCCGTCCTTTTTCTCCTTCTGTCCCGCTTCTCTCTTCCATCAACATCCCTTCGTACCGTTCGAGCATAACAACCATCCCCTCCATCGTCCCTCGACCTCCAGACCCTCCTCCTTTTCCTCAATGTCTTGTCAACTGTCTGCCTTGTCCTGTCATCATTCCACCTCTCCTTCCAACTCCCCATCCCGTCCCAGTATCTTATCCTTCCTCTTCTTCTGCCACTCTATCCTTGCCAACTCCATCTTCTCAAGCCTTACCTTGGTGCTCTCTGTTCAAGTCAAGACCGCGCAATGCTGGTAAATTCATCCCTGTGTCCTTTCCTCTAGTTTATGATGGGGAAGCCATTGTTCCTCCATCTGAAGTGATTCAATCTGGAAATGAAGTGTGGGGTCAAAACCTAGTTGGCTTCTTCCTTGACAAGCCCCTACCGTATCCTATAGTGTTGAACCATCTTAAGAGGGTCTGGAAACTCAAAGGCTCCATTCAAGTCAAGTCTGATGGGAACTTGTTCCTCTTCAATCTGTCCTCTGATGAGGATAGAAGGAAGATAATCCAGTCAGACCCAATAGTTATAAGGAACAAGTTGTTTATTGTGAAGGAGTGGGATCCCTCCATTGGCAATAGTGTCAGTACTATTAAATCTGTACCAGTGTGGATTAAACTGTCCAATATCCCCCTATATTGCTGGTCACATTTAGGCATAAACTGGTTAGCAACAAGACTTGGAAGATTTCTCTGTATGGATGAAGCAACTGAAAAGTTAAACAGGATTGGGTATGCAAAGTGTATGGTTGAGGTAACTGCTATGGTTGAATTACCTGAGTCATTTTCGGTGAAGTTGTTGGATGGCTCAATGCAAGTGGTCAAGGTTGAATACTTGTGGAAACCAAAGATCTGTGGGATATGCAAAGAGTTCGGGCATGATAAATAAGACTGTTTGGTTCAAAAAAGTTTAAGTGGTAGGATTGAGGAAGCCCTCAAAAAGGATCATTCTGGAGATAATAAAACTGATAACTTGAACAAGAAGGATGTAACAATTGTGGATGACAAGGAGAAAACAGGAAGAAAAAATGGGTGGAGAAGGGTACCCTATAGGAAGGAAAGGTCAAGTATCAATGACAAAAGGATAGGGGTTGAAAAAGAAAATAGATTGATTAAAAGTAAAGTTCTATCAGTGGTAGGGGATATTGCAGTGGAGGATAAGCCTGAAGATTTAATGGTAAATACCGAAGTTGTGGCCAAAGATGATCCAAAAATACCTCGAGTAGGTACAGAGCAGATTGATGTTTTACCCGAAGCAATTTTGATCCATAACCCCTTTAATATTTTAAACTGTTCTGGAACTGGTGAAGAATCAATGATGAATATATGCTCCAATATTGAGGAAGGTGATATTGTTCCCTCAAAATTAATGGCAAACAAAGCAAAGTCAACCCAGTTACTTTCAAACTTTGATAAAGTATCAAATCATGGAAATAAGTTTAAAAGTACAATGGTTTGTGAACGAATATCAACAGACAGTGGATGTACTTCTAATCAACCACCCTTAAATATACAAGAAACACATGCAAAGGTGATTACAAAAGCAAATTCTCTGCAGTGCCTTGAACTTGACTTCATGCAATCCATTTAAAAATTTGTCCTTTCTATCTTTCAACCCACATCATCTAAACTGTCTCCTCTTCAGGAATCAGCCCCATTGACATCCCTGACCATTCCCATCACCTCCCCATACAACTACAAGGGCACAATTCCCGGATGGGTCTCTCCTCCTGATGATCCACCCTCAGACAACCTAAAATCCACAAAGTCTCCCTCTCTTTCTCCTAAGCTTAAATCAACTAGAGTTGATCCTCCTTCAACAAGGAGTAGGGCAGGTGTGTCTCATCTCTCCCTGTAGTTTTTATGATGAATAAGATCGCTACTTGGGATATAATGGGTGCTCATAACTCTGAGAAACTTGATCATGTTAAAACCATTATTCGTGACCACAACATCAAAATGTTTGCCATTTTGGAAACCAAGCTCTCTCTACCGTTATCTATCAGAGCAGCAAACTATATTAATCCATCCTGGGAGTTCAATCACAACTTGAATGAAGCCCCATATGGTCGTACCCTTGTTGTTCATGATCCCACCGTTTTCTCCCTTAATCATATTCTCTCCTCCATGCAAATGATGCACTTTCATGCTCTTTAACTGCCAACTCAGCTTTCCTTTTATATAACTTTCATTTATGCGCATAATGTTGTTGCCTCGAGGCAACCTCTTCTAAATACTCTCCCTTCATTACGTCAAAATACCCATCCTTGGATTGTGTTGGGGGACATCAACTGCTGCTTGAATCTCTCTGATAAATTTAGTGGACTGCCTCTGTTGCCTAGGGACATTGCTCCATTAAACTCCTCACTTTCTGACTCTGACCTTCTCCCTGTTGTTCGCTCTGGTGTTCCATTTTCCTGGAATAACAGAAGTCGATCTGGCGTACGAACCTTCTCCAATATTGATCACACCTTTTGCAATGCTGCTGCCTTCTCTCTTTGGCCTTCCCTTTCTTCTTTCATGCCTCACCGTATCTTATCTGACCATTCCCCCCTCATCCTTTCACTTTCTTGTTTGGCTAGTAGAGGAAAGAGGACTTTTAAATTTTATAATGCTTGGGTTTCTGACCCGGAGTACAATAATATTATATCTACTGCTTGGTCTAATAATATATATGGCAATCCTATGTTTGTTCTTTGCAGGAAGCTAAAGGCTACTTCGAAAGCTCTCCAGCAATGGGCACATGAAAAATATGGGGATGGTACTCATCAAATCAAGAATATCAAAGCTCAGTTGATACATGCTCAGGACATGCTTAATGAAGGTCCTTCCAACCTTATGCTTGCTCAGAATGAATCTAATCTTTTTCTCCTGCTCAATGAAGCTCTTAATGTTGAGGCATGTATGAGGAAGCAGCAGTTTCATCAGAAGTGGGTTAATGAGGGGGATAGAAACACTAAATTTTTTCATGCTTCTATCAAAGACAAGCGTGCTAGAGATCGTATTGCCACGTTATGGGATGAAAATGGGAATCTACTTAACACTGCTGAGGGGATAGACAATTATCTCCTTCAATCATTTACTGATCATCTTGGTAACTCCTCTAACTTCTCATCTGATCTGGATAAGCTCAATAATATCCCCCTCCCCAAGTTACAAGCTGACATGAAAGTCATGCTAGTTGCTAAAGTGACTGACCTTGAAATTAAAAAAGCTTTATTTTCCATGAAAACAAGCTCCCGTGGTGGGCCAGATGGATTTAACCTCGTGTTCTATATGAATAGCTGGAATGTAATTAAATCTGATTTTTTGGCTGCTGTTCATAACTTCTTTGACAAATTTAAGTTGTTGAGAGAAGTTAATGAAACTAACCTTGTCCTTATCCCGAATATTAGACCAGTTTTAAATGCAACATCATTTAGACCTATATCGTGCTGTAACGTTGTTTATAAATGCATATCAAAAATCCTTGCTTCAAGGCTTGTCCATGTTCTCTCTTCAATTATATCGACGAATCAAACTGCCTTCATTCCTGCCAGAAACATTCTTGATAATGTTATGATGGCTCATGAATTAATTAACGGTTATGGTAGGAGTCAGACTTCCCCTCGTGCCATGATGAAGCTTGACGTAAGTAAAGCCTATGATAGCTTACAATGGTCTTCTATTGTTCGAATTATGTCAGCAATGGGATTTCCAAAGGTATATGTGGCCTGGGTGTATGTGTGCATTTCCAGTTCCATTTTCACCCTTTGTTATAATGGGAAAACATTGGGATATTTCAGAGGGAAACAAGGTGTGAGGCAGGGGGACCCAATATCATCATATTTATTCATAATTGTAATGAAGGCTCTCACCAGCATGCTATCCATCAAGTTTGATGATAAAAGTGTTTTGTATCATCCTAAATGCAAACCCCTTCACATTTCATCTCTCTTTTTCGTTGATGACATCATGATATTCACCAAGCCGACTGATCAATCCATTCAACATATACTTGATACTTTGAACACTTTCTACTTAGCCACTGGCCTCAAGCTAAACACCAACAAATCCCAGATTCTTATTGCTGGTATGAACAACATTGATAGGGTTAGAATTGAGGGTATGTCTGGTCTTCAACCTATGAATAATAATATGACATACTTAGGCCTACCATTGTGCACCTCGAGAGTTACCAAATTTGCTTGCCTTCCTCTCTTTGAAAGAATCACTACTAGGTTGACTTCTTGGACAACTAAGTTTCTATCTATGGCAGGAAGACTTGTTCTTATTAAAGCTGTCTATTTTTCGATGACTGTTTATTGGGCCAGATGTTTCATTCTTCCTACCAAGCTCCTTCACATGATCAAAGCTGCCATGATGAGATTCTTATGGACTGGATCCATTCATAATAGGAAGATAATTCCTGCTCCCTATTCTACTTTGGAAAGACCTTTAAGTAAAGGTGGCCTTAGAATCAAAAATATCAAATTATGGAATATTGCAGCTGTTAGTTCTCATGTCAACGCCATCTTGAATAAGAAAGATAGTCAGTGGGTGAAGTGGTCTTGGAGATATAATATAAAGGATAAAGACTTTTGGACCATGGAGGTTACTCAGGGTAGTAGTTGGATATGGCGGAAAATTTTGAGCATTAGACCCTTATTGCTCCCCCTGATTAAATTCAATTTATCCCCTAACAGTTCAGTGAGCTTTTGGAAGGATCCGTCAGTAAGCTATGGTTGTGTCCTATCTTCTCTGTTGTCTACTCATGAACAAGTGCAATCTGGGATTGGGTTCAATGCCAGGGCTATTAATTTTATAGCTCATGGTAAATTGATTGTTCCACATTCTAGTAATCAAACTGTTAACACCCTTTGGAGCAATATGGCTAACCACTCTGTTAAAATTATGAATGAGGATGCTCTTTCCTGGCGAGGAAAATCCCATAGCATCAGTGCTGTCTACGATCTCCTAGCCAAGCATGGAGATTTGCCTGTTTTCTTATGGGCTAAAGTTTCTTGGACTTCTTATACGTCCAGCTCTGATAATGTGTTGTTCTGGAAGGCAGTTAACAAAGCATTGTTGACAAGGGATATGCTTGTGGCTGTTGGAATGAATGTGGTCAACCTGTGTGTATTTTGCAATATATCCCCTGAAACCATTGATCATATTCTCTTCGAGTGCAGTTATCTTGTTAATTTGTGGTTATCACTTATGTATAAAGCTGGGGTTGATGGCATTCAAGGAGTCACGTTTGCTGATTGGTCAGTCCTTCGCAAGGCAACAAGATGGAGATCTAGCAGATGGGATATAGTTTTCTTTGTTCTGAAAATATACATACGTAATGTATGGATAGAGAGGAATAAGCGATGCTTCCAATCTGTGTTTCTTCCTGCATTGAATTTATGGCAGAAGTTGATGAGAGAGATTAAGTATGGTATTTGTGTTTCTGGCCATACGTTCTCCCCTCACCAGAATGTCCTGTGGTGTTAGCTCACTGCTGTTGTGCTGGGCATGTCTTGTGCATGGCCTGTGCATGCTACTGTTGTGGTCTTGCCTTCTTGCAGTGGTGTTCCTTCTATTCTCATCTTAGTGAATGTGTTGTTGTGTTTATGTTCTGTTGTTTCCTTTCCTAGTTCCTGTTTTGTGTTGTTGTTGTTCCCTGTTTTTTTTCTTTATTTGGGTTGGCATAATTTGTTGTGTCAACTTTTTGTATGTTCTTCTCCTTTTTCTCTGTTTTAATAAATCTGGTAGCGGCCCAGTCAACCTCGCTGTCTATTCCAAAAAACCACCGATACAAATTTACAATACTATACCCTTTACTCTCTCGAGTCTACCGATATAGTGATCTATGTTAACTTGTCAAGTAATAAATAGAGTAACCAAAATCAGTGATTAGACCTTTCATCAGTGTCTTATCAAAAGAATCAATTATATCACTAAATATTAAAAAACTTAACTCATAAAGTATTCTTCAAAAATGATGAATAATAGTAATCTGAAAATTCCTTCCTGCTCTAAAATATAATTACCAAAATTAGAAATTACTTTCCATACTTATTGGATGCTTTATTTTGATTAATTTCTCTCTAAATACTTATCCAAAATTGTCATTTTACAAATAATTCAAAGGCTAACCAAAAGAAAAATCCGCATCAAATAAACTTCGAAATACTTTTAGAAAAACCAAAACCTTATCAACAAGTTTTTCAGTCAAATTTCATTTCACTATTTAATGTAAATATATTCAATATATTTCTTAATTTCAAAATATCTTATTATATATTCTTTTCAAATTCCATTCTCCAAAACTCTCATTATATAAATTACATAAATAATTATCAAAATTTTCATTTTCAATAATTCATTATACTAAAAGTTGTATATTCGTTACTTGTAAAATAACTTATTAACCCATCGTTATTACTATACATACTTTCCAAAATTATTAATATTAGTTAATAAAATATATTCCTTTTCAAATGGTTTATATTTATAATTTTGAAAATTAGCCTAAAAAATTATTTCTATATATTTATAAAAATATACCTTTCAACTAATATATTAGCATCTCAAAATAATCAAATATTTAACCTCTTGTGAAAACTCTTTACGCGCGCGCGCGCGCACACACACACACACACACACACATATATATAGGGAAAGAGCATTTGAACACAAATGGTGACAAACAAGATCCGGACCATAAATCTTTTTGTTATTATGTTGAAGGTGAAATTAAAGAGGCAATCCAATGGTAGAGATCCATTACGTCACCAAATTTGTCACCAGATTGTGTTCAAATAGACTTTCCCATAATACACACACACACATACAAATAAATACACACACACACACATATTATAGAGGAGATTTAAACACATTCATAAAATGTAATATTTGAAAATTAAAACTATATATCTCACTAAAATAATTCTCAAATAAACAAATTTGTTAAGTATCATAAATTTTATAATCTGGAAAATACTCCATAATTAAAAAATTATTTTCCATCCCAATTTTTTTTATCATAATCCATTCTTTTTAAAATTTCAAAATCAAGTCCAATCAAATTCTATCCTTTAATAATTAATAATGCACATAACAAAAAGAAATCACCCTTTTTCTTTAAAATATCCTATAACAAACTTTAAATGAAATTCATTTCCAAAATCTCTTTTCATATAAGCTTTCCAAATCCATTTTAATATTTGTTTTTATAATACACATATATATTAGTTTATTACAATCATGTTCTAATATTTACAAATACTTGTTCAAATCACACTTAATTATTGAAAAATACTACATAATTCATTCAAATACACAATACATACATAATACTTATTTATTCTTCATCTCTTAAAAATTACCCAAATATCAAAAATAACATCCTTCTTTATTCCAACGATTTGTTAAAACTTTATATATAATTTCAATAATATTTCATAATCATAAAATCAATGTATTTATGCTATATAATTTTAAAAACATAACTCATAGTATTACTTTTAAAACATTCTTTTAAATTCATAAACAATTCTACAAAATTTTACTATATTTCTTCCAAATAAATTCTAATTATAATTTGAAACTAATTTACCCATATATCTTTACATTCATTTGTAAATCAACACCATTCTACATTTCAAAGTGATAAATCTCTAAACTCATCACCCAAAATTTCCAAATATATACATATTCTATAAAGAATAATAATTAGATAATAACATTCAACTTTTCCAAAAGTAGGAATAATATTTCTTACCAATCTAATCCTTTGACATATATTTTCTGTAAATATATAAACTTCACAATTTTTAAATATTTTAACATAAAATTTTATTTTATGAGAATCACCTTCCCTTTATAAGAAAATTGTAAAATATAATCATTCCACACATTTATTTTCAAATCTAATTCCTCTTAAAATCAAAGATCGAATAAACTTCATTTTATCAATGATAACCAATATACACTAAAAAAAGAAGAAAATTTTCTTTATTTTAAAATAAATCATCTCATCATTCTTAATTTCTATAAATTTTGAATGCAAATATCATAATCGCTATGTATATCTTTATAATATAAGATTCTTTTAACTCAAAATACCAAAACTTTATAACACTTTAAATATTTATATATATGTCAAAAGTTCATCAAAATACATATTTATATTCATAAAGTTTCTACCACTATAAAATATAATGATGTTGCCTTGCCATTTATTTTAGTAACTGACCAATATCAATTGGTTGCAATATTAACCGTGTAACCAATACTGCCACGCCAGTGACCCTAGTTGTCCATTGATGTCCAATGACTGCATACGTTACTTAAAAATATCCATACTCTTATTTCTAAAATATTCTTTTTAAAACATTATGACTAAATGTTTTGTCCGAGTGTTTAGAAGTCCTTACTGAATAAGTGTGCATCTGTATCGATCAGAATTAAGCACTCAATGGATAAATTAACATGGATTTTACTTCTTTAAACAATTATTTACTTCTACTTCGAATCATAGTCAAACTTTCACTTCTTTATACTCATATCATACCAAGATTTTCTAATTTAAAACATATAGCCTCATTTCGTAAAATATTTCTAAAAATCTATATATAGAAAATAATAAATACGTTCCCAAACAATTACCCTAGTAATCATCATACATATATATAACTACTATCCCTTATTATAGGTTGCTACCCAACACACCCTTGTTAACTTGGACTCTAAGTCTCATCTAAGGTCATGACTCGTGTCTCTTATATATGATTTATTGTTTTGAAACTACTCCGATGCCGTTTTGTGACACCAAACTCTATACCCATACTATCTAAGAGTATTATTAAGTAATACTATAGGATAACGCAAAGAATAAAGTTATATGGCTTAAATATGTGAATATTCCTATGCGCTAAAACTGGTACATATTTAAACATCAAATTAGTAACACACCTAACATACACAGTATCAGCACAAAGCAATAAGCATGTACATCTCTGGGATAAAACAATATACAATAAATACAGAGAACATGGAGTTTGAATCGCAGTGACTGGATATAATAAGAAATATATATATATATATATATATATGTATGTATATATATGTATATATAAATATATATTTATATATATAAGTATATAATTATATGTGATAGAGTGAATAAAAAACATCATATGTTCATTATCTCAAAGTCAAATACCATGTATGGTCAATATACGACACAATGTCTAATATATACGATGAGTGTAGATCACGCATACATTATACAACAATCATAAATATACAGTCTCCACTAAGCCCACTATAACCAAGCTAGTCACATCGTCCCTATACCTGAAATGTCCCAGACTAACCCGAATATTATGTAAATAACACAAGGGTCAGACCATGTCTGAATCAAGGGTCAATATATTATTGACATATGTAACTCTATGTTTGTAGGGTAAAATACTATGACAACATCATCTATATAACTCAAGACAACCATAATGTCAGTGTATAAGTATATTAAGGTATGCACGGTACATAATTCTATTATCGTAAATCATTCTTAAATTAGCACAAAATGTCAAATATCGCATAACTATGCTGGAAGATGTCATTATCCATATAGAATCACATCAAATCACAGACCGTGGAATCAACATTGAATGGGTGAATCATTTATATCCAGAAATCATTATCAAAATCTTGAAATCATCTATAAGTGAGATATTATCAAGTATAATCAGGCTAGCAGTAGCCTAGCACATGGCTTTACACAAATATCTATCAATCTCAATAAAATAGAACATCATCGTCAATGTATAGGATATGATAGGCTGCTTATTAGTATAATCAAAGATATGAGAATCCACTATACTCTGGGCACCTATCCAGGTATGATCTCATCTCCTCATATATGAATAAATCAGAATATATCATAATGGGTAGTGACTGCACGACATACATGAAGTCTTAAGTAGAATCATATATATATATATATATATGACACCTAACCCATATATACTTTAGTGAGGCGTATCAATAATATATGCCAATCTATCACTCTGTTGGAAGAAGACAAGAGACTGATAGCACGAACCTAGCTCTAGGTCACATAGACTCTATAGTCTTTGGTTACCTCCATGGTATCATGACACGAATTCACTAGTGTGCTCGTCAACGTAAAGGGCTTAAAGTTACAATCCGGCTCCTACCCTTATAGGTAATAGACTATTGGCCTAGGTGATACGAGGGCGAATGCATGAAGTTAAAGCACGCAGCTATGTAAATATAAGGTGTCATAGATTCGGGGCGCGACCCCAAGATCAGGCCACTTGCATGGATTCTAGCCTTTTGGTCCTCTCCAATACCAATAAAAGGAGTACATCATGTTAGTAACACATATACTAATAAATACAATCACGAAGCCTTGCTCATTGTTAGGCACAGAGCCTTACCCACTGAATATAGGCACGAAGCCTTACCCATCACTATGTGTATCACCTCACATTCATATCTATATTCTCATCATGTGAGTGTCATCTGCTTACAATGAACAATCTAACGAATATCACAACAGTGTCCCACGCCATTATGTAATACTCTAATGTTTATTCACTATTTATAAACTACACTCAATCCCCATAATATTCTATATAAGGAGTCCAAAGAATAAACGAAGAAATATTATCGAAAGTCCTAAACCAGATGATAATATAACCGCATTTGCTGAAATTCCATATCAAACAGAATTAAATACTATGAAATCGTATAAAAGGATATCATCACCATATCACATCAAAACCACCAATCAATATCAACTAAGATTCATTCATATCATCCAAAATCAATAAGGAAATGATGAGAAGTAAGAAAAGTAGAATAAAATTTTATCAGTCAAACTTATAGAAAATATTTATTAATGTTTATTAATTATATATTTTACTTTAAAATATTTTGAACATTAACTTGAAATTACTTCTTATTTTCCAAAAATTATTTATAATTTTTAAATAATCACTTAAAACCAAAATTAGATTGACTTTCAATAATCTAATAACTTTTAAATAAAATGGAATATTGAATTTTGAATTAAACTTACTTCATAAACTCACATATTTATCTTATACAAATTATCAAAAAAATGAATTATCCATAATATCCAGCCTCATAATATCAAAGTTGAGAATTTCATAAATGCATAATAACCATTAAGAATTAAATTGGATATTAAATGAACTTTTATTTATTAAATACACATTTTCTTTAATCAGATATATACAGATATATAACATACTTCTTTTTAAATTTATTAACCATGCAATTTATTTGAAAATACTTATAATATTAATTAATTATATTACTTAATTTTCATAATTTTTATGAACTTTAAATAATTAATCAAAACCAAATATGAATTTTCTTATTATAGGTTAATAACTTTAAACAAAATTAATGCTAAATTTTAAATTAAAAATCTTCTTTCAAAATTCACTTTGTCTTCATTCTTGAATTACTTATAAATATATTTTAATGAATTTGTTTTACCAATCGTATATTTTAATTTTATTTTAAAGAACAACACTAGTTTGGGCAACCACAAGCACCATCGGTCGATCAGCTACCCTACCGGTCGTGCACTTACGGAGAAAATATCTGATCACTTGCTCTATATCCTCCTCCTCCCCGCTAACATCATCTCCAATGCAATAGAAAAATTATCTTATCCATCCATATATTAATTCAAATAAACATATATACACAAAAAACGTGTATATATATGTATTACACTATTAAAACTGAGTTCCTCTATGAGCTCTTTCATTGCTTCGTGTCTTTTCTACTTCTCATTCCTTTATTCTTATATAAAAACTAAATTCTTACCTATTTTATCTATTCCATTGTATTATATAAAAAGAAAACACAAGACTCTCTATATTCTCATATTTAATTCACTCTCACTCAAAATACTTTTCTCTCATTAATTTATGGAAAAATTCATCTAACTCCATAAAATTAAATGTCATTTAGAACAAAATTTATTTCTATTGTAGGAATATCATTATAGTTATATGTATTATAACAGTTTAAGTTTCACATCTACCCCAATCCTTTTATTCATTATTCTTAAATAATCCAAGTGTTGTTCTCTTCCTCTTCTCCGTGCATTCAATGTATAAAAACATAGTATTTCTTATTTTTATATCATGTCTTTACTTTCTTCTTCCTCCTATAACAACTATTTCTTCCACATCTCCAATTTCTTATATAAAAATTCGGTTCTTTTATTCAACTTTGTACATTCCTTAATTTTTTTAATTTTTTTTTTGCAATGGTCGTTTTTCTGCCCGGTTCATTTAAGTTACATATTTGTATGGAAAAGTTATTTGAAAGCCAACAATAACCTTGGCTTAGTGCATCGATGGACTCGAATTAAAGGTTATATCTTTATTTTATTATTTATTTTTCTTCTAGTTTGAGTTTAAATTTGTTGTTATAGTTGTGAAAAAATGTAGAGAAGCGTTTAGTACTAATGTGCGGAAGCAATTAACTAAGATCTAGTTTTATCGATTGAACACCAATGCAAATTCAATTTTAATAGCGCTATCCCACAAGATTAAACAATAAAAAGAAAAGACATAAATGATTTAACATGGTTCGGATTTGTATCCTATGTCCACAGAAACCCAACAACTTTATAGTTCACCAAATTAGGGAGGAGAGACAACAAAATGGTGGAGATTTCTTAAAGAAAAGTCTCATCTCTATTACAAATCTATATAAGAATATTTAAGAGGAACTATTATTTGAGAAGAATGAGATGCTTTCTGATAGCTTGAGGCTTCTTTTAATAAGAGTAGAATGATATTGAATCTTATGAAGCAATGAAACTAATTAGGATAGTAGACAATCAATTTCGAACAACTTTTGAAACTCTTCCATTTTTCCAAGGTTTGATTTGCCTTTGATTTAATATAGATATCTATCTCCTTCTATGAAAAGATGCATATATCTAGTTTCTTCTTATTGTATAGTTGACTTCTATGAAAATATGCATATATCTAGTTTCTTCTTATTGTATAGTTGACTAATTAATTAATTAAATCAATTGATTTGTTTCATTGTTCTTCTATATTCTAATAGATTTGAGTAATATTTTTGACACTCCACCTTGGTTTAAAATATTCATATCTCTCTCAAACGAATTCAATCATCATCTATGAGATATTGGGTTAACACCGCGTGGCACTAAGTAGCAAGGACTAAGCTAACCAATTCTAAGAAATGCTTAAAATTGTCCTTAGGAAGTGACTTAGTCATCGTGTCTGAAGGACTATCCATATGAATCAACTTCTACAAGTTGATCTTGCTTCGTTCTTCCTCCAAAGTAAGGAGGAAGCCTCTGACAACAATTGTTTTATACGAGAAATATAAGCTTGATCCTCCACAAGATGAATCGCACTCTGACTGTCTGAAAATAGCTCTATTTTCCATTGCACCATCGAAAGATCATTCAATAATTGAAGTAAATATAATCCCTCCTTAGTTGCTTCCAAATCGATGTAAACTCGACCTCGATAGTCGAAAAGCTACTATAGACTGTAGCTCTAATCTCCATGAAATCGAGACTATGCCAAGTGTAAAAACATAGCCCAATATTAACTTTTATCTTCTCTATCACCAACATAATCTGAATCATAGTAATCTCTAAAAGAGATGTCACCATTTACTCCATCATACAACAAGCCAAGTGATAAAGTTCCATGATATATCTAACTATCCGCTTCACTACTTGCTAATGTTCTTTTCCCGAACTAGACATATATCGACTCACAACAACCAACGCATGCACCAAATCTGGTCTCATGCTCTATATAGTTGTACAAGAAGTCTCATGTAGTATATAACATATTAAGAGTCAACATATGTCCAGTTAGTAGAATCACGTACTACGCGGGATTCAGACATGTGGTATCATGGGTTAAAGCAAGATATCCTAACCAATGAGACAGCGGTACCGAACATTATACAGTGATATTGTAACAACCCACATATTTTACGATTGAAAATTTAAATATTTTATTTAATATATTTCATCGTTAGTCGGATTATTGTCCGAAAAGCTACTTTTTGCAAATAGTCGAATTAGGACTCGGGACCACCCCCATTGTGTTCAAATGATGTTTGCGACCTTTTTGAGTATAAACTTCGATATGTTTGGGGTTAGTGTAATTTTGCTACTTTTTCACTCAGGGCTTTGGTTTTGTTTCAGCCCATTAGACCCAAGCTTCACCCCTCTTCTCTTCATTTCTATTTCCTAATACCCAAGCTTTAGCAACAATGGAGAGAGGAATGGGAAATTAAAACTCCAAGCCCTAGTTTCCATTTGCAAATCAAGTTCTAACTCCAAATTCTAAGAAGAAGCTTTGGTAAGCCCTCTCTTCTTCTTCTCAAACTCATTCTCTTATCAATTTCAGAAATTCCTAAATCTAACTTAGGAAAGGTTTCTCTTTTAAGCTTAGATTCAAGGTTGTTGAGTTGGAATTGAAGAGTGATTGTTCTTGCCATTTCTCTATAGCTTCTTCTTCATTTGTTTTGGGTTTAGAGGTGTGATTTTTATCTCACATCTATGTCTATAACTATCTTTGAATGTTGGGTATGAATTCCTAACACTTATCCACGTACATTTGCTTTTGGTTTGGATTGATTTGGTATATATTCCAACTTTTGGTTTTTTGAAAGAAAAATCTATGAAAATCCTTTTATGGATGTTTGAACAAGTTTTTGGTGATGCATCGAAGAGCCTATAGGGTCGCGTTGCCGATTAGCATAAATCCCTAGCGCCATTGCTCGTTCGGTCGCGAATTGGATGAGATTGCAGATCAATTATATAGGCTGAAAAACTGCCTTAGCACCAGTCAGTCGACTTACCTTTGCAGTTAGTCGACTACCTGTAGCTAATAAGCATTCCAAAGGCTGTCTGCAGAGGCTTGGAGGCTCTGTTTTCTGCAGTCGACGGACTCTCTGAGTTCAGTCGACTGACCAGCATCCCGCGGATTTTTAGGGACTGGGTTCAGTCGACTATTCTCAGAGAACCAGTCGACTGACCTGTTCTTGTTTGCCTATTATGCCTATTTCTGCTTGGATTCCAATTTTTATCGATTCGTTTTGATTCCTAGTTGTTGCTATCAATTATTCGACTTTGATGACTTCTATTTTGGAATTTTTGAAAATATCCAATTTTGATGGATTTGATATCGATTTCTTGGAATCAATTCACGTCTTTGAATGTGAATTTTGGTGATTGATTGTTCTACAATCATTTTTGTGATTTGTCACTTTAAAACATAAAGGTTTCAATACTGGTAGTAAATATCAAAACTCTTTCATCAGAATGATTTCAAATCTATTTTCAATATCAAACTCGTTTATAAAACCATTTTCAATCTATTAGTATATATAAACCTTTACCTCACTCGTATGAGAAATCTAATTAAACGGCTTAGTAAAACGAGTGGTATAAAACGCTTGCGTTTACTTCATCGGTTCTTTCTTAGACTTGGTCGATTGAATCTCTTGTGACAATTTTCTAGTGAAGATTTACAATTTGTTTGTAAATATTTAAGTTAAGCTAGTGGTTATGGGACATGAAGCTAAACTCATATATTTACTAGCTTAGTGTAGTTGACACTTCCTTGATGATCGTTGATGATCATTTTTTGTGATTTAGACTAGCGCCATGCTATGTTTCTTTGTCCATGGAGGGGAAGGTACCTCGTTTTATTTAGTTTCGTCTCATTTTTATTATAGGCAAACGACCTATTTATTTCTTCGAGTTTCGACTCAATTTTTGTGGGCTAGCGACCCACGTTTTTATGGAGTTCGGTTCTTCGGGTGTACCGTTGAACTACGTCGTTGTTCCGAATTTTACGAGTTTCAGGTTCCTTGGGCATACCGTTGTACTACGTCGTTGCACCGGCTCTATGATTAGCGACCATGGTATTGCGTCCCGTTTTGTGATACACGTGTTGTGAGTTTTCATGCTCCCGTTCTGTGATAGGCCTCCCCCTTTTTATGATTTCTGGATTTCTATTAATGATTTCTATAATTTGTGTTTCGCCAACTTTATGATTGGCATTTATATGTTGTCAATATTTGTGGCTTGGTGAATGAAATAAGGAGTATGACATTCCTTTTGATCTTTGAGAAGATTCTTGTGATATTGATAAATCTCTGGTTGGTTTTCAGTTACATACTTATCACGGTATGGTATTATGGTTTTTATACGTTTATGTCATATCTCTTATTCTATACCATTACATCTAATATTTATAGCTAGGCTGATCCGTTTATTATTTTCTTATTAAATAATACTCGGCTCAGACCGAGATTTTGCAGGTGCTTCTACTTGACTCCTCTTTTGGGGTTACTATTCTGACTTTTGGCTAACTACTTAGATTAGTAGTTTATTTTGTTGTATATATTTGAGATATAGACTCCATGATGTATACTTATTCTTTTATGTCGCACTTGTAACTATTCTTTCGTGATATTGTGGATCTTGTAGAGCACGACTCTGATAAACACTTTTAAGTGTTGTATATTCATACCTATTTCTGCCTTTGTGATATGGATATCTATGAATGATTTGTGTTATGTTTATTTCTATATATTTTTCCGAAGATATTATAGCCACTGTGTTGTAGCTTTGAGTTTGTATCGGTATGTCGGATTTCCTCTTGAAATGAAATGCATGTTATTCTATCTGACATATCGATTCTCGCACAAAGCAATTACACGGATGACCGCTCCTCAACAGCCTTATTCTCCGCGCTAGTTGATCGCATTACACCGTAGTGAACTTCGCTAGCGTGGGTATAGAGGTGGGGCCTCACAGCTTGGTATCAGAGCCAAACTTCGGAACAATATAGAATAATTTAACAAGGATCATCGTCCTAAGTCCATCTTAGGAGTCGTGCCTTAGGATTTAATCCGAGTCTTCGTACCGTCTTATCCTATTTTGTGATTCCTTGTTTTATCAATCATTATTGTTTGATATTCATTTTGTGAATAACCTTTTTTCTTCTTCTTTCTTTCTTTCTTAAAGAAGAGAAATGGTTAGACTCGACCGTCCCAGCGTCGGTCAATCCAGTGCTACTCCCCAGGATGGAGTATTTATGTCATCTCAACAGCTTCTTGATCTTGTAAAGAATGCTCAAGTTGTCGAACCCACTCCAGAACCTACTCACCCTAAATCCGGGTTTGCATGCTTGTGCAGTGACTATACCAACTTGGGTGGGAAGCCATTCATGGGTTTCGTAACCGTTATTCAAGTCCAGGCTTGGCTAAGAACATGCGATCGAATCTTTTCTCGCATGAATCTTATTGATCTTCACCGAGTTCAAGTGGCCTCTAATATGCTCCAAGAAAGAGCGTTAGACTGGTACGAGCTTCTGATTTCTAAAATAAATGAAGCGGATCTTACTTGGGAGAAATTCCAGGAACGATTCGAATTAAAGTTTGTGCCAGAAGCTGAGAAGGTGACATTGGCTCGTCATTTCATTGACCTTGTTCAAGGTGAATCCTCTGTGGCAGATTATGTCGCATCCTTCGAGTCACTTTCTAAATACGGGGTTGAATACATAAACGCCCCATTGAAGAAGAACCAAAGATTTGTTTATGGCTTGAACTAAAATCTCAAGAAGCCATTACTTCTAAAATTAGAAGTTTCTTTTGATCAACTCATTGATATCGCTCTTCGTCTTGAAGAGGCGGATAGGGAGTGTGATGTTGAAGTGGTAGGTGCCAAACCAAACTTCAATGACAACAAGAAAAGGCCTAATAAGTCTAAAGGCCCTTATCCCAATAAGAAAGGGAAGCAAGAAACTCCTGTAGCAATGACTTCTTCCTTTAATAGTGGGCAATGCTTCAATTGTGGTTCTAAAGACCATTATGCCAATAAATGCCCGAAACGTCTCTTTTGTCGCTATTGCAAAAGTTCGGGTCATTTTATATCTGTATGTCCCAAGCTTCAAGGCAAGAAGGAGGGAATGCTTAATGTGGCGCAATCCCCTAGCAACACTTCTCATGGTCAAGGTATTTCTCATTCTATCCTTGATGACATCATTATATTTCGTGATCAACCTATTCAATTTATTTTTGATACGGGAGCATCCCATTCTTTTATAGCTAAGGAACTTGTTGATACTTTTTCTTTAAGTGTTGTTGCTTTAGTGACTTCTTTGAGAATTGCGAATCCGGTTGGTGGATCTGCAACACTCAGTTTGCTTTGTAGTGATGTCGAGATTATTTTATGTGATTTTTCTTTCTGAGCCGATTTGCATGTTATGCGTTACTTAGGCTTTGGAATGATTTTGGGAATGGATTGGCTTAACCGCCATAAAGCTCAAATCCTATGTCCCAAGCGGACTATTCATCTTCGACATCCTCAATCTGTTAAGAAGATTTCTGTTGAGCTTAAAGATTCGAATTCCAATTTGGCTGCATCTTTATATTCTTTAAATCCTCATGATGACGATAATGATGATGAGGAAGATGTCACTTCTCTTATTTACGTTGTTCGTGAATTTTCTGACATATTTGAGCCCTTTTTAGGATTACCACCTAAGCGAGCAATTGAGTTCAGAATCAATCTAATCCCTGGAGCTCTACCTATCACTCGTCCTCCTTATCGTATATCCAATAAGGAAAATGAGGAGATGCGTAAACAATTATCCGAATTGGAAGAGAAGCAATTTATCCTTTCTAGTTCCTCTCCTTGGGGAGCTTCTGCTATTTTTGTGAAGAAATCCGATGGTACACTTAGGCTTTGCGTTGACTACCGCAAGCTTAACGATCTTACTATCAATAATAAATATCCCTTACCTTGGATTGATGATTTATTTGACCAACTTTGTGGTGCTAGAGTCTTTTCACAATTAGATTTAGCAACCGGTTTCCATCAGCTTCGTATTGCAGATAATAGCATTCCTTTGACATCGTTCCGTACTCGTTATGGATTTTATGAATGGCTTGTTATGCCATTTTGTTTGACGAATGCTTCGGCTTATTTCGTTGACCTTATGAATAGAGTTTTCAACGACTTCCTCGATCGATTTGTTCTCATCTTTATTGATGATATTCTTGTGTATTCTAAAACCGAGGAGGAGCATGAGAAGCATCTTCAAATTGTGTTGGAAATTCTTAGGAGCAATCAATTGAAAGCAAAATTTTCTAAATGCCACTTTTGGCAATCTCGTGTGAAGTTTCTCGGTTATATTATTTCTAAATCCGGAATTTCCATGGATCCTTCAATGATTGAAGCGATTCAAAATTGGAAGAGACCGAAGAGTGTGACAGAGATCCGTAGTTTCGTTGGATTGGCGGGCTATTACCACCGTTTCATAAAAGACTTTTCTAAAATTTCCATGCCACTTACTAGTTTGACAAAGAAGGGAGTTAAATACATTTGGTTGGACAAATGTGAAGCTTCTTTTCAGAATTAAAAGAACTCCTTTCTGATGCTCCTATTCTTGTTATTCCCGAGGGGAATCAAGATTTTATTGTTTATACCGATGCTAGTCATTTTGGTTTGGGTGTCGTTCTCATGCAAAGAGAACGTGTTATTGGTTATGCTTTTAGGCAATTGAAGCTAGCCGAGTCTAGATATGCCACTCATGACTTAGAGCTCGCGGCTATTGTTTTCGCCCTTCGAATTTGGCGTCATTATCTTTTGGGAGAAAAATTTATTCTTTACACGGATCATAAATCTTTGAAATATTTAATTTCTCAAAAGGAACTTAATTTGCGTCAACAATGTTGGCTCGAATTCCTTGCTTCTTATGATCTTGATATTCTTTACACTCCCGGAAAGTGAAATCGCGTTGCCGATGCACTTAGTCATAAGCAACAAGCGGTTGTTTCTATGATGATATCCGAATGGAATGATCTCGAGACTTTGTCCACTTGTGAGATTCAAGATCGTGTAGCCGATTTATGTTCATCTCTCGTTTTATGTAGCCTTGAGGCTCATCCTTCTCTTTTAGACCGCATTCTTGAAGCTCAAAAGCTAGATCCCGAATTGGCTCTTCTTAGCCAAAATTGTAGGGATAAAATTGGTATTGAAGGTTTGAAAGACTTTGATATTGATTCTCGCGGCAGCATTCGAAAATTTGGTAGACTTATCGTGCTAAATATTAGTGATCTTTGTAAAGACATTTGAGAAGATTCTCATCGTTCTAAATTTACCATTCATCCTGGTTGTAGTTAAATGTACGCGGATATGAAGCGACTTTATTATTAGGATGGAATGAAATCTGATATTGCTAACTTTGTTAAGTGTTGCATGACTTGCCAACTTGTCAAGGCCGAGCATCAAAGGCCCGGTGGGTTATCACAACCTTTAGAAATTCCAATTTGGAAGTGGGATCAAATTTCCATGGACTTTATTGATGGCCTTCCCCATTCTCGTTCGGGTCATGATAGCCTATGGGTGATAGTTGATAGACTTACTAAATCCGCCCATTTTATTCCCGTTTGGTCCAATCGGACCTTTCCTCTTTTGGCCAAGCTCTTTATTAAAGAAATTGTTAAATTACACGGAGTTCCTACTTCTATTGTTAGTGATCGTGATCCATTGTTTACTAGTAGATTTTGGAAGAGTCTTCATAAAGCTTTGGGAACGAAGCTTAATTTTAGCGCCGCTTATCATCCTCAGTCCGATGGATAAACCGAGCATGTGAATCAAACTCATGAAGATTTTCTTCGTACATGTGTTCTTGATTTTGGTGGAAGTTGGGAAGATCATATTTCTCTTGTCGAATTTTCCTATAATAATAGCTTCCAATCTAGTATTGGGATGGCACCTTTTGAGGCACTCTATGGAAGGCCATGCCGATCTCCTTCTTGTTGGCTTGAGGCCGGTGAGAAGCTCGTTTTTGGTCCAGATTTTATTCGTGATTCCACAGAAAAGATTGACCTTATTCGACATAGGATGAAAGAAGCTCAAAGTAGGCAAAAATCCTATGCCGATAACCGAAGATGGGAATTAGAATTTTCTGCGGGAGATGTTGTGTTTGTTCGTGTTTCACCTATGAAGGGTGTTGTGCGTTTCAGTCGATCGGGAAAGTTAGCACCACGATATATTGGTCCATTTCCTATCACCGAACGTATTGGTTCCATGGCTTATCGCCTTTTATTACCAGCTCAGTTTTCTGCTATTCATGACGTGTTTCATGTTTCTCAATTACGGAAATGCCTTCGAGATTCCGATTCTATTCTTGAGCCCGGTATTGTGGAAGAAAATGAAGTTTCACCTAATTTGACTTATGAGCAACATCCTATTCGTATCATTGCTTCGGAGGTAAAACACCTTCGAAATAAAGATGTTCCTCTTGTGAATGTTCAATGGACCTCAAATCCTAAGGATTGCTCTTGGGAATCCAGAGAATTCATCAAGCGAACACATCCAAACTTACTTTCTTGTGCTCTTTGAGGTGAACTTCTTATTCCAAATTTCTTCTTTTGTGTTGATATGCTTTTATGGTTGTTATTTTTTGTTCATTTATTTCTTATGATTGTGAGGACGCTATTTCTTTAAGGAGGGGAGTCTGTAACAACCCGCATATTTTAAGATTGAATATTTAAATATTTTAGTTAAAATATTTCATCGTTAGTCGGATTATTGTCCGAAAAGCTACTTTTTGCAAACAATCGAATTAGGACTCGAGATCACCACCATTGAGTTCAAAATGACGTTTGCGACCTTTTTGAGTATAAACTTCGATATGTTTGGGGTTAGTGGAATTTTTCTACTTTTTCACTCAGGGCTTTGGTTTTGTTTCAGCCCATTAGACCCAAGCTTCACCCCTCTTCTCTTCATTACTTCATTTCTATTTCCTAATACCCAAGCTTTAGCAACAATGGAGGGAGGAATGGGAAATTAAAACTCCAAGCCCTAGTTTCCATTTGCAAATCAAGTTCTAACTCCAAATTCTAAGAAGAAGCTTTGGTAAGCCTCTCATCTTGTTCTCCAATCATTCTCTTAACAATTTTAGAAATTCCTAAACCTAACTTAGGAAAGGTTTCTTTTTTAAGCTTAGATTCAAGGTTGTTGAGTTGGAATTGAAGAGTGATTATTCTTGCCATTGCTCTATAGCTTCTTCTTCATTTGTTTTGGGTTTAAAGGTGAGATTTTTATCTCACATCTATGACTATAACTATCTTTGAATGTTGGGTATGAATTCCTAACACTCATCCATGTGCATTTGCTTTTGGTTTGGATTGATTTGGTATATATTCAAACTTTTGGTGTTTTCAAAGCAAAATCTATGAAAATCCTTTTATGGATGTTTGAACAAGTTTTTGGTGATGCATCGAAGAGCCTATAGGGCCGGGTCGCCAATTAGCATAAATCCCTAGCGCCATTGCTCGATCAGTCATGAATTGGATGAGATTGCACATTAATTATGTAGGCTGAAAAACTGCCTTAGCACCAGTCAGTCGACTAACCTTTGTAGTTAGTCGACTGGCTGTAGCTAATAAGCATTCCAAAGGCTGTCTGCAGAGGCTTGGGGGCTCTGTTTTCTACAGTCAGTCGACTGACTCTCTGAGTTCAGTCGACTGACCAACATCCCGCGGATTTTTAGGGACTGAGTTCAGTCGATTGTTCTCAGAGAACCAGTCGGCTGACCTGTTCCTCTTTGCCTATTATGCCTATTTCTGCTTGGATTCCAATTTTTATTGATTCGTTTTGATTCCTAGTTGTTGCTATCAATTATTCGACTTCGATGACTTCTATTTTGGAATTTTTGGAAATATCCAATTTTGATGGATTTGATATTGATTTCTTGGAATCAATTCACGTCTTCGAATGTGAATTTTGGTGATTGATTGTTCTACAATCATTTTTGTGATTTGTCACTTTAAAACATAAAGGTTTCAATAATAGTAGTAAATGTCAAAACTCTTTCATCAAAACGATTTCAACTCTATTTTCAATATCAAACCCGTTTATAAAACCATTTTCAATCTATTAGTATATATAAACCTTTACCTCACTCGTATGAGAAATCTAACTAAACGGCTTAGTAAAACGAGTGGTATGAAATGCTTGCGTTTACTTCGTTGATTAATTCTTGGACTTGTTCGATTGAATCTCTTGTGACAATTTTCTAGTGGAGATTTACAATTTGCTTGCAAATATTTAAGTTAAGCTAGTGGTTATGGGACATGAAGCCAAACTCATATATTTACTAGCTTAGTGTAGTTGACACTTTCTTGATGATCATTGATGATCATTTTTTGTGATTTAGACTAGCGTCATGCTTTGTTTCTTTGTTCACAGAGGGGACGGTACCTCGTATTATTGAGTTTCGTCTCATTTTTATTATAGGAAAATGACCTATTTATTTCTTTGAGTTTCGACTCAATTTTTGTGGGCTAGCGACCCACGTTTTTATGGAGTTCGGTTCTTTGGGTGTACCGTTGTACTACATCGTTGTTCCAAATTTTACGGGTTTCAGGTTCCTCGGGGATACCGTCGTACTACGTCGTTGCACCGACTCTATGGTTAGCGACCATGGGATAGCGTCCCGTTTTGTGATACACGTGTTGGTGAGTTTTCATGCTCTCGTTCTGTGATAGGCCTCCCCCTTTTTATGATTTCTGGATTTCTATTAATGTTTTCTTGAATTTGCGTTTTACCAATTTTATGATTGGCATTTATATGTTGTCAATATTTGTGGCTTGGTGAATGAAATAAGGAGTATGACATTCCTTTTGATCTTTGAAAAGATTCTTGTGATATTGATAAATCTCTGGTTGGTTTTCAATTACATACTTATCACGGTATGGTATTATGGTTTTTATATGTTTATGTCATATCTCTTATTCTATATCATTACATCTGATATTTATAGCTAGACTGATCCGTTTATTATTTTCTTATTAAATAGTACTCAGGTCAGACTGAGATGTTGCAGGTGCTTCTACTTGACTCCTCTTTTGGGGTTATTATTCTGACTTTTGGCTAACTACTTAGATTAGTAGTTTATTTTGTTGTATACATTTAAGATATAGACTCCATGATGTATACTTATTCTTTTGTGTAGCACTTGTAACTATTCTTTCGTGATATTGTGGATCTTGTAAACCACGACTCTTATAAACACTTTTAAGTGTTGTGTATTCATATCTATTTCCGCCTTTGTGATATGGATATCTATGAATGATTTGTGTTATGTTTATTTCTATATTTTTTTCCGAAGATATTATAGCCACTGTGTTGTAGCTTTGAGTTTATATCGGTATGTCGGATTTCCTCTTGAAATGAAATGCATGTTATTCTATCTGACATATCGGTGCTTGCACAAAGTTATTACACGGATGGTCCCTCCTCAACAGCCTTATTCTCCATGCTAGTTGACAGCATTACACCGTAGTGAACTTGGCTAGCGTGGGTATAGAGGTGGGGCGTCACAGATATATTGTTTGTTTTGAACTATATTAATTTTTGTAATGTTCAAGTTGTAATGTCTACATTTATATTTGAAGTGAAGGCAAAAGTTATTTGGTTACTCCATAAGGTTTATGTTCCAGGCATGTTTTTAATGTTTGTTATGCTATATATATATTAAAAATATAACAATTCATGGTATAGTAATATTTTTCTATAGTCAATTATCGTTAAAGATTACAAATTTGGTTTTGCCACTTATCAAGCAAAAAATCGATGTATTTATTAACATGTAGATACCCAAAATCAATATTGTTCAACATATGTAAACAGAGGTAAAATTGTCATACTTTCACTATGAGACATAAATATGTAAGAATAATCAAGTTGGGAGAAAAAACTATATCAAAAGTAAAAGTACATAAAAAATTTAATTTGTAATAAAATAGCCAAGGGAAAAAATATAATGCATAATTTTTTTTCTATCTTTAGTGTGCAATTTTTAAATTTAGAGAAAAGTTTAGTTTTAATACATATATTACAAATTCAATATTTTACATTCGTTGTAATCTTAGTCACTTAACCTTATATTTTGTGAATTTGGGTATTATCCGTCTTAACCTATCTACACTTCATATATTTTCTAATGTGTTGTTTAGTACACTATAAAATATTCACAAAAAATCACAATCTTGGTTTCCATCAAATTCTTAGTGATATTACAAAACAGTGAGGCAATTATCAGTGATTTTTTATTAAGTATTTTTATGTTACATAAAATTTTATGCAGATGGTAATGTTCATATATAACTATACATCAGAGATGAAGTTATGTATAGTGCTTATAAGCGAACTATTTTAAAATACGTATCGAATATTTTTTCAGTGCAATTATAAAAATGAAAACAGTTGCTTTTAGTTTTTAACTATTTGAATTAAAATTAATTAAAGAATCAATCACAATTAGTTCTGTTTTAATTAAATTCAATTACTGTGAAACATAATTACATACTTGTTCACTTTAATGTTAATCCATTATAGAATTAAAATATAATAATGTAATTTCTTTTAATTATTTCAACAGGAAATTCTTTAAATTAATATATTTTATCTATATCCTCCATATATTTTTGAAATTGAGTACTTAGGTGGTAATGATATCTTTACATTAGAGATGTAGTTATTTATAATGGTTGTAAGTAAACTATTTTTTAAATAGGTAGGATAATATTAAATGTTATTACGATGCAATTTTTAAATAATAAATTTTATGTCCAGTGGTTTGAATTACGCACTATATGGGTTTTGAACATATGGCCTCATGGACCAAATCGAGGGTGCCTAACCACTGAAACGGTGGTGCTGGATATTTTATGATGATATATTATTCCATCTTAAGTAATGTTAATTTTTTACTACCTCGGTTATATTGTCTATATGTATATGTTAGACCTTAGGTATTGATTTTGATGACGTCGACCACATAAGATCATATAAAATATAGATGCTAATGTTTTTTCAAGTTATATATAGTATATGGCACAGGATATTAGATAGGTGTTAATTAAGAAGACTGTAAAGCGTCAGACTCAAGCGGCTGATATAGAGATTCAAGAACTAGAGATTGAAGACTTATGAGTTTGAAGATTCAAGATATCATGATAAGTTATAGAGTCATAGATTATTTTATTAAAGTTTTGGTAGCACTTCTTTGATCTCTCTTCATTTTTTAAAAAGGTTTTTAAAATATTTTCTTTGATTTTAATGATTTTCAAATATCCTAGTTTTTAAAAATGATTTTTAAGAATCCCTATTTTCAAAGTGATTTTTCAAACATCTTTTTCAAATAACATTCAAACCATTCATAACCATTTAATTATTTATTTACAAAATTATTATATTAAGTTTTAAGTATTTTATATTTTAATATATACTGTTAATTTACTATATTTAGATATAGATTTTAGTTATATGTTTTGTAAATGTTTATGATATTCAAAATTTATTTTGACATTCATTAGTACTTTGATCTTAAATATATATTCACTTGTACTTTATATACTATTTTTCAAAATAAATTCATACATAAATCCTTTATATATTAAAATATTTCAAAATAATTTAATAATGTTTTCTTAAGTTTGTTATGATTAAAATGTGTATAAACCATGCTTAAATGATTTTACAAAATTTAATATTTACAAAATAATTTTTTATTAAGTGTTTTTTGCAAATTAACAAAGGATATGTCGACATACATAAATCTCGGACTATATGTCGACATACTGTCCCAGATTTTCAAAATTCAAATTTTGAATGAAAACGATGATTCATTGTATTTCTTCGCGAATGGACATTACCGTTATTTCTCTATAAATAGGGGTTCTCTCAACGAATTTTACAACTATTTGCTTATACTTTCTCTCCTCTTTCACTCTCTTGATTTCTAAAAGAAATTCTACTCAAGATCTTCTCAAATTCAATCAAAATCAAATTTAAACTCTATTAATTTGATTATCTACTATTTACTCTCTGATCTCTCCCATCTCTCTCACTCAAATCAAGATCAAAATACTATTCACGTAGGTATAGAATTATTTATATTAAAGATCAAGAAATTAATTTTTCAAATTATATCAAATCATACTCAAATACTCTTGGGTGTGCTTAATGTCCTTGAAATCTATGTAGAAGTTCTTGTGTTCCGTTTGAATCAACCGAGTGTGCTTGGTGTCACATAAGAATCCAAATGGGTATGCCCATGTCTCGTATGAATCCATTGAGTGCACCTAGAGCTCAGAAAATCTGAAGGGTGTGTCTTGTAGCCTTGAAATCGAGATTGTATAAACTTTGATTTTGAAAAGAAATTTGTACAATAAATTTTATGCGACTAGACGTAGGGTAGCTTCGAACTAGTATAAAAATCCTTATGTGATCTCTCCAACTCTTTACTTTTTACTTTTACTGCATTTATGCCTATTTGTATTTGCATCTATGATTGTCAATTTGCATTGTTTAAGCTACAATCTTAAAAGAATTCAAAAGGATTCATAAAAGTTATTAAGCAATATTCATCCTCCCTCTAGTGTTATATTAGCCTTAAGATCCTTACTTCCATAAACTAACAGTCGATATCAGAGCATTGGTTTTCAAATTATTCATAATTTTTTTTTTGAAAATTTAAATGGCTAACAATACTGTTAGTTCACTTGTTAGTAATGGCATCATTGCAGGACAGTATACTACTAAACCCCCACTTTTTAATGGCCGTAATTAGACCTATTAGTCATATAGAATGAAAATCTATTTATAATCAAATAGTCTAGATATTTGGAATGTCGCACAAAATGATTAAACTGAGCCCTAAACTAACTTTACACAATAGACCGCTGACCAGAAGGCACTTTCACAAAGTAACTCTAAAGCTATGAATATTTTGTTTTGTTCATTAGATAAGAATGGATTCAATAGAGTATCTATTTGTAAGTCTGCGTATACATGAGGGCACTAGTAAAGTAAAACAGACCAAAATTTGTTTGTTAATTAGTCAGTTATAATTATTTAAAATGTGTCCTAATGAGTCCATTTTTTATATATATAGTAGATTTCAAGATATAGTTCATTAACTAGTTGCATTGGGTAAAAGTTTTTCTGAAGAGGATTAAATTAGAAGAATCTTCAATTTGCTTACCTCTGAATGAGACCAAAAGAATCTTGCATTTGAAGAGGCTAATAACATTAGCACTCTGAAAAATTGGAGAGTTGTCATATGAAGCATAAATACAGGGCAAGCTAGAAAGCAAGGTAATAGAAAAGAAATCCATCGCCCGTAATACAACAACAAATGATTTGGACTCAGAAAACGATGATGATGAAGAAATTGCTTTCATGACCAGAAATTTCAGAAATTTTTTGAATTACGAATAAATGAATAATCTCAGGAGAAATGATAACGAAAATCCAAGAAGTAGAAATGTTGTTAGATGTTTTAACTGCATTGAGTTTGGCCATATGTAGAAAGACTGTCCACAACCGGAGAAACCGAAAATATCACCAAAAACCGATTCGCTGGGAAAATGGAAAAAGGCTAATACTGCAACATTAGATTATTCAGATACTTCCTCAAGTAATAATGAATCAAATATGGAAGATACCAATATGTGATTCACAATAATTACCAATTTAGTTTAGAAAGGTTCGAAGAAATGGCGCAAAAAAGGTATTCGTTTAAAATTTAAAAAAAATTGATTAGATTTTTGGTTGCTTTCGATAGGATTAGATTAATAATAATATTGGATGAATATAATACACACACACACATATATGTATAAAGAAAGTTTTATAAATTTTTTTTAATAAGAATTTAATATTAAATAAAAATAATATGTATAATGTAATGACCCAGAATTCAATCATTCGAATTTTGGATATTTAATTGATTTAAAATATTGAAAGGATAATTTTATAAGTTGAATAACTTGAATTTCAAATATAGAGATATATTTGATAATTAAATTGTTAAATCGAATATTTAGAATTTTCTAAAATTCTAAATCTTGAATTTAATATGATTGAAAATGATATCGAAGGTTGATTTAAATTATAGTTAAATAAGAATGAAGATAGTAAACTTTCAAATTGAAATTAAAAGTTATTAAACTGATTTTGTAAATTAATCATTTGAATTAATGTGTGGAAATAGTGTAACGATCCGTATATTTGATAAATAAAAATATTAAATTTAATATTTTGGAATTTAATATCATGAGAAATTAAAATTTATGATTTATAAACGGGAAAAAATTATCAATTACAATTTAATAATGTTGATTGGATGTGTCTGACATCTATTTTAATGTAATTCCAACTAATTATAACATCAAAGTTTAATAATGAATAAATTAAATGTCGTATAGAAAATTAGAAATCATAGGGTATTTAATTTGAAATTGGTTAATATAGAATGGAATCAATATTTGGTAAGTAATTTATCAACCTTTGTTTGTAAACAATAAGTTAATAGAGATGAATTATTAATGTATAACAATTGATTTATTCTCATCTTATTGTTTAGTCCATTGAAATTAATTTGGAAATCAATGTGAAATTAATATAATTGAAATATTGTAATTAATATGGTAAAAGACGTTAACTGTAGAGTATGAGAATAACAGGACGGAAACTTATGTTTAATACATTCATAGGGTATTGTTTGATTTAATAATAAGAGTTGAAATCAAAATGAAAGAATTTATTAGAATTTAAAACATAATAAATTGAGGTTTTATTACAGTTGTAATTAAACGCTGAAATTAATGTAATATTTAAATACTGAATTTAATATAGAAAACTGCATTTTAAAGATTATTAAATTTCTATGTAATCAAGAATGATGAAAATGTTTTATTTTTATTCAGAATTTAAAAGTGACTGAATCAATTTAATAACAATTTATTTAAATAACGTGTAAAATTAGCCTTTTTAGGCACTGTCTCGGATTTTGATGAAACTAGTTTCATCAGATCCATAATAGTGAAATATTACATGATTTCAAGTTTCGTAGCGATCAGACTTATCGTTTGATCGTGCAAGCTCGAAACGCATAGGAATCAATTAATGGAATTTAAATGAATATAGTTTGATTTGAAAGGTAACTTCTATATACAATGGAACTAGGGATTGAAATCAGTTCCATTGAGTTTAAAAATATCGAAAACCTATATTTCAATATAGCGGATGACCTATTTCGTTTCAGGAACGAAGCGGGCTTTTCAGGTCTTTGTTCACTTCGAATCATTCGATTTATTCCATCCATGCTTATCCATCTCTATCTATATACAGGCTGTTATAAACCGTAGCAGCCTTCTATTTTCTACACGTAAAATTTATGTTCCCTCATCTGTTTCTTCTCAATGGCAGACATCTTAAACTCTAATTGCAATTCCAAATCAGACTTCAAAATTCAAACTCCTCCAAACCTATCGAATAATATATTATTGTGAACCTCTCGATGAACCTAATCTGTGTCTGCAGTTCGTCTTTGCATTCAAGTTTTAGTTTATCCAGAAATCATCGAACCAATCGTGGCTGTTTATTCTAGGGTTATCGATTCGATGGTGGATCTTTGACTATACAACGATCGGAGGAAACTGGAGTGTAGAGGGCGATGCATGGTGTAACGACCCTACTTTTTCATACAATTTAAGCAGTCAATGAACCACATATGCCCAACTCAAACTGAATGGAAATATGAATCATTAGCGGTGAAGAAGAAAAGATAGAAGAAAATAGAAACAACATCACAGAATCTCACAATCGTAGAGTAACAAAATATAATACATAATAAAATATTTTTATATAAAAGAATCTATAGCTTTTGATATATATACAATTATCAGAGTACAACAATCGACAAATCAATTTGGGCAGTTATAATAACTTGTCCTCAATAGTGCTAACTATACAGTCTACACACACAGCGGAATATAATCGAGTACGTGATATGCGTTTGAAATCCTCCAGCTTGTCTTCTGTGCTTCATAGGATTCTAACTTGAATCTAAAATACCCAACCAAACCCGAACATTATAATAAAATAACACCCGTGTCAGTCTGGAAAACCAGCATGAGAAAACACACTCAATTTGAATTTTTTTTCAAAATCCTTTGAAAAGCAAAGGTATCTCGTAAGACCATGTCACACATAAAAACGATGGTTTTTCCCCTAAGATAACCAAAACATTTTATATCAAAATCATATAATATTATAATAGTGTCTATAGAAAATAAATTAGAAAATAGCTGAAATGCTTGCATCTCACATTTCAACATAGTTGGGCACAATCAAAATCGTACGGCGCTTATTGGAGAATGAATTCCATACTATGACCAGGTAAGGAACTACCTTCTGATGAGCACTTCTCTAGACCAATGCACCCGAGTCTCACAAGAAAATCTTGTACTTCACCACATAGGACCAGCCTAGCACTTGACTACTAGTACCAAATATTTTATCACCCGGGTGTTTCCACCCTTATCGAGCGCTCTCTTTCCATGCACAAACATTTCCATAATTTTAATATAGGGTATCTAGAAAACTGATAACATACCTTAATGGGAGGGACCCACTTAGCCCTGCTGCATGCCCTTTTTTAGTCATTTTCGTGGTTGATGAGGCTTGAGGTCACATTTACCTTTAGAATAGCATACATACTTGGAATGCTAACATTGCCTTCCAGTAACGATGCAATGATAGCATTCATCCATACAAGTTGTCCTGGGTCTGGGCAATCTGAATCTCCTTCAATATCACCATCTCCATTAGCTTTAAGATATCACAATTCATAATGGATAGATCGGATCGAAGTGGTTTTCGGATAATTCAATCTGATCCCGGTCATTTCGAAACAATCAACAAATTTGGCCATATTTTGATAACTGGTTATTTAACTATCAAATAACATCCATAAGCAGTCACTAGGCCTCATCTTATACATCTTCAAAACATCCATTCAAAAAATCTCTCAATGATATGTATATGTATTCAAAGCTCTTCCAGTATTTCAATATTTGGAAACAATCTCAAATACTTATCTGTAACAAGCTATTTTGTTCACCATTTCAACACATGGAAATATTTCGAATTCAAATTATTCTCCAATACTTAGGAAATATTTATGAGTATAATTTCCTAAAATCATTTATTTCCAATACTTAGGAAATACTCCATTTATTCCTATTCCTCAAAATCTTTTACAATTTATTTGGAAATTCCTTAACTCACTTATACCAAATTCTATAAGTTTCGAAATTCATTAATTAATTTCCTTTAATGTTTTCAACATCTTTTACTCTTTTTTATAATTCAAAATCTCGATTTCTAACTTCTCTTATGAATTCTAATTCATTTTTCTAAGTTCTCTTGTTTCAACCAGTTCGGGAATTTCCATAAGTTTCCAAAATTCCACTGTACGATTTCTCTAATAAAATCATATCCATTAAATAAACTCCGTTTACAAACCTCGAGAGGATTTATAAATAAATTTCAATCATTTCAAAACTTTAAATATAATAAGCTTTTTATAAAAGAATAATAATTTATTTTAAAATATGTTTTAAGTAATTATTTAAAAATATTAAAACACTTTAAGTAAACATCAAATCCATTTCTAAATCATTTTAAATAAACCAATCGATTTGCAAATCTTATTATAAAAAAATTGGAATTTATTCCAGTTAATATTAAATATTTGAAAAATCCATTTTTTGAAGTGTTTTATTACAAAAGTAGCTTTAAATTACATAATTTGAATAAATAAAATTTCTCTTTTTAAAACAACTTAACTTCTCGATAAAAATATGTGTTTAAATCTCAATAACCAATTTCAATTTATAATCCCTCTCGATTCAAAGCACATCAATTTCTTTTCGATTCTCTAACCATTCTCACTTTTCAAATAGAATCCGTTATATTTTTTTTCCAAAAGCCCATTTTCATATCACGATATAAATTCATTCTGTGAATTTATATTCCAATTTATCAATTGATATTTTTTTCCTTATTTATTAACATCGTTTATTAATTTATAGATTCACTTGAATTTTTCTTATTTATAAAAAAAAATCTCATTCGTAAAATTTTATTTTATAAATCCATTTCTTTATAAATTTCATTTATTTTACAAATCTATTTTAAATATTTATTTTCAACTTCTTTCCATACTTTTTCAGAGATGTCATTTTAAATTCATTTTTAAAAATCCTTTATATAATTTATTTTAAAATCTATATTTAAAATATTTACGAATAGTCAAGTGCAAACCCCAAAAATCAAATTATTTTTTTTCCTTAACTCAATTTCCTTAAAATAGTCCAAATTTCAATATAACTATTTTTATATCCAAAATCTCCTTTCAATTCCTTAAATTTTCAAAATAATATTCTATGGTATTTAAAATACCAAAATTTAGGCCAGCGCTAATATAGCATCCAATACTTTAAATCACACAACAATTCAAACAGATTATTCAATCATGTCATATATTTTTGTATATAAAAAAATAAATATTTTTGAGGGATCTAGTTAGAACCCTCCAACCTATTATCCTACATCTACAGATGTTAGATAAGATAAAAAATACCAATCCCACTTCGAGGGGGATATCGCAGTAATATAGGGTCATCCGCTATTATGCGGGGCACATAGGGTCTCAACTGCTCTAATGGTGGGAATATATCCAACTACTAATGTATATATACTACTATATATATATAATATAATGTCCATCTGATAATAATATATCGATTCAACCAATCATCCAATAATCATTTTAAATTATTATAAATTAATTCTAGTATCCAAATGAGTGAGATTTACTCACCTTGATTTTTTGTTGCAATCCGTACCAATTTTAAATCGAACTGAACAATGTTCAATTTAATTTAAAACTCCTGCTACCTTCAATAAATTCCAAACCAATTTCTAGAATGTAGATAATATCCATGTGAGTGCAACACATCATTGGTACCTAATTTCGACCTTGTAAAACATGGTTATTGAATTTAAAAATTTCGACTTACAACCAAAATTATTTTAATAAATCATTAATTTGTAAAATATTAATTACCAGTTAATTACCTTCTTTAAAACAATTGCGGCTAAACACAATATCCAAAATCACCCATTCGCGACTTCCTCCAACTCATTCATTTCAAGCATCAGAAACCTATTCTGATCCACCACCTTGTACGAACTTCCAACAAACGACGCTGCGCCACCCACGGCCATG
Source organism: Allium cepa (assembly GCA_030765085.1). Classification (NCBI taxonomy): domain Eukaryota; kingdom Viridiplantae; phylum Streptophyta; class Magnoliopsida; order Asparagales; family Amaryllidaceae; genus Allium; species Allium cepa. The sequence continues at coordinate 245,804,655 of CM060944.1, forward strand.
CCCACCAACGTCAAGCCATCCGTCCCTCATTTCGTATGTGAACGCGAGCTCTTCCCTCAAGTCACAATCATGACATCAAGTCGCAGTCGCAAGGCCACTTTTTTTTAATCAGTCGTGTACGAACTTGAATTGTTCGCGACTACGGTGACTATCGCCGTAGTTATTTCCTCTCCCTTCCACTTGCACAACACAAACCAATGCGACTAGTTTCCCTGGGTGACGCGCTGCTACTCCTCCCACCATCACTAACTCTATATCGACTTAGTTCGTATCGATTAGGGGCTGACTTGGTTCGTATCGATCATAGGTAGGCTTAGTTCGTATCCATCCAACTTGTGGTTGTTCGAATCGATAGGTTCGTGTCCATGTTCATATCCAATATGCTCAAGCAAGTTCATTTTGTATCGATGGCATCTACAGCGATCGATACGAAGTACACCAACAACGATCGATGTGAACGAGGGCTGCGATGAATGGATGCGGATCGATCGTCGATTTGAAGAAGGACTGAAGTAAATGGATGCGAATTAACGGTCGATGCGAACAAAGCTTCAGTATTGGACACAAATCACTCGGTCAATTTGGCATACAAAATGGATCGGTCTTGGAATCTCGCAACACGTCATCACATTGTCATGTGCCCTAATCAATTCGAACAGATCGATATGAATCAATTGATTCGAACTACACTGCCTACCGAAAAACCCTATCTCGTATCGATCATATTTCCTAAACCACAGGTCCAAATGCTATGAAATTTTCACAGCAGCTAACGTACAAGCCAAGGAAGGTTCTTGCCAAGTTTCGACTCCAATGGACAACATCTTGATCAATACGAAATTGGTTGGTATCGATCACGGATCGAGTCGAAACTTCATGGGATCGGTCGTGCGGGCCCACTCACGTGCCAGAAGGAGTTTCTCGAAGTTTGAGCGAGATATCAGCCTCCCACGCCTATAAATAGTGCCCCAGAGCCTACAGAAAAGGGATCTTTTTGGCTATCTGACATCCAGACTCTTCCGGAAACACATTTACACTATTAATCCACTGTTGTACTCGAATTTCTTCATTATAATCGCTGTAATCAACTGTAACCAGCAAGGAAAGTTAATAAAAGATTAACATTTGGAGTGGACGTAGGCTGGAGATAACCGAAGCACTATAAATCTTGTGTTTCTGTTCATTATTTTTCGATTGTTTCATCTGGATCTGAGATTTATGTTTGGATATTGTTGATTTGTATTCATATATTGGTGCTTTCACGATCTTCGGGGTTTGCGACCAATTTTGCACAACCACTTTGGTGCTTTCGTTGAGAATTGAACTCAGGACCCGCTATACCAGATTTGGGATTCAGGTTTGAAGGCTCAAGGATTCAGATCTAGAGAATTATGATAAGGCAATCGAGTAAGAGACAAAGGACAGAGAGAAGTCAACATGAAGGAAGCCAGGAGGCTTCATCAGGAGCCAAACAAACTTCAGATTTCATCACCCGAAATGAAATAGAAATGATAATGGGAGTGATGCATGAAGAATTCCTGAAAAGGCAAGAGGAGATGATGTAGAACCTACTCAGACAAGTTGGACAAACAGGGACAGTCGGGGCTTCAAGATTTCAGATCCATGAGGCTGGAGCAGAAAGATAAAATAGGCAACCGAATGGAGCAGTTCAACAAGGCATAGCCCCTAATCAGCATGCACCTACTAATCTGGGTGAACCCAGGGTCGAGGGCACACCACCGGTTAACGATGGAACAGTTCATAGAGAAACTCCAGTTGACACTGCACAACAGGATGTTGGTAGGAATGTAAGAGCGCGGGACGAAGAGTATGTACCAGAATTCCCCGAGGACTCATAGGGAAACCCATGACGGACAACGCTGGATTGGCTGAGATTATTGGACAAACTATGCATGGAGGTTTGACGAATAAAGATCTGGAAGGGGTAAACATGAGTCTGTTTACTTGTGAAATCAGGATAGCTTGGAATCCACCAGAGTTAAAGCTACCTAACATGGAGATGTACAATGGAAAAGTTGATCCAATTGCTCACTTGATGAGATATACAAGACACATGGAGGTGCTGGGGGCATCGGAGGAAGTTATGGCCCGATGTTTCCCTTTATACTTGATGGACATAGCTGCTATGTGGTTCAGGCAGCTGGAAGAGGGATCTATCGGGACGTGGATAGAATTGGTGGACAGATTTCTGAAGCAATTTCGGGTTTATATTAAAAGACTGAAAAACGTGATGACGCTAATGTCTGTAAAGCAAAGGATGGATGAATCGCTGGGAGCTTTACTAACTCGGTTCAATGAGGCGATTGCTTCGGTCGATCGGCTGGATCCATCTATGGTTTTAATAGCGGTAGTACCATGGGTCAGAGAGAATTATGAATTCAAAGAATCTCTAGTACGGGACCCACCACTGGATCTTGGGGAATTCTTTCACAATGCTGAGAGATTCCTTCGGCGGAAGATGCATGTTCGGATATGAAGTTAAAGGAGGCGAACGCGACTGAGGATGGAGGACCACCCAGTGGAGGCTTTGACAGAGATAAAGGTAAAGGAAAAACAAAGCTTGATGATGATTTAGAAAAAGCTAAGAAACGATGGAGGGAGCCAAAATTCTCCACATATACGGAATTGAATGAAACATTGGAATGGATATTCATGGAAACCTAGAATCGCCTTCCCTACCGAAGGCCGGCTAGGAGAGAACCTTCTGAACGTGAAAGAGCACCAGGAAGGCACTGTCTCTTCCACAATTTGGATGGACACGATACCAACAGCCGCAGGCCCTTAAGGGACATAATTGAGGAGAATGTGAGGAATGGACAATTGAGGCAGTATGTTGGGGCTCGGAATGCAGCGGTTGGGGCTCGGAATGCAGCGGTAGAGCAGGAGAGAGCACCGTCTACCTCAAATCATGATGGTATGAGGCCTAGGGATGATGGAGGATTGGTTATCAATTGATTGGGATATTATGAAATAAGTAGCAAGCCACTAGCAAACGACAAAGTCATTTACACGTGTACGAGGATGGAGATGGCCCCTAGGCATGCTCTGAATGATGATAGGCCGCGATGCTATGGTTTGTGAAATCTGTTTTTCATTTTTGGATTGGATACTCGTTTCTCTGGTTTGGTTTTGAAGTTTGGTTTGAACTCATGATTCTGTTTGTTTTTGGTTTGGACTTCTGTTTGGATGTTGGTTTTGATCTTGGATGTGAATTTTTAGTTTTCTGATTTAATTTAGATTTTGGATTGGATTCTTATTTGGCTTTTTGGCAAACGGTCGTCGAGTATGGATTATACCTGGCAAGGGGTGAGTTGCTTTACCCAACGTGGCGAGTCGACTTATTCAAGTCGTCGAGTACGGACTATGCTCAACAAGGGTCCAGAGTGACCGGGATTCGGCCTAGGACTTAGGCCCTATATTATCGGTTATTATTTCAAGTTGTCGAGTATGGACTATGCTTGACAAGGGTCCGGAGTGACCGGGATTCGTCTTAGGACTTGAGCCATGGCATTATACATCGTCCAGGGACACTGGACCACGGTCGTCAAGTGTGGATTGCGCTTGGCAAGAACCCGAAGAGGTTACGGATTTGGATATCGACCCGAAGAGGTCTTGGATTTGGGTGTTGATTATTGGATGTGGATGGATTAGGGCTCGTTTTTCGAGTTCAGATGGATATGGAATTGGTTAAGGCTTTGGCTACTGGATTCTGAATCAAACATCGAATCAGAGCAGTCAAGAACGACGCACTCGGATGATGTGGCAATGAACAACGAATACCTCAGACGGATTCGGAACTATCTCAAAACACACCTTCTCACCACAAGGCATGTTTTGGGGGGTAAATGTTGTCCCACCCTTTGGTCAAGGCTAGAATATCAACAAATTAATTGGAAAATGATGGATGTCAGGATCAACAATCGATTGGAAACAAGGTTATGATCGATGTCATCAAAAATTTGTCCTAGCTCCGATCAAAACGGAATCGATTGGGAGTGATAAACAGGGCTAGAAGAGGCTACATTTCAATTTTTAGGTCAATCGGAGTTCATATGATCGAGATATGATCGATACAAGTTAAGGAAGAAATGCTGTTCGAATCCATCATAGGGCTCTGTTCGAATCAATGTTGTTCGACTCCATCTAGAATTAAACCCTTCACATCGATCCAAAAGCAGCAGCATCATATCGACTTAGTTCGTATCCATCGTGATCAAACTACTTCGTATCGATTAGGGGCTGACTTGGTTCGTATCGATCGCAGGTAGGCTTGGTTCGTACCCATCCAGCTTGTGGTTGTTCAAATCGATAGGTTCGTATCCAAGTTCGTATCCATCATGCTCAAGCGAGTTCATTTCGTATCAATGGCATCTACAGTGATCGATATGAAATATACCAACAACGATCGATACAAACGAGGGCTGCGATGAATGGATGCGGACCGATCATCAAATCCAAGAAGGACTGAAGTGAAGGGATATGAATTAACGGTCGATGCAAACAAAGCTTCAGTATTGGACACAAATCACTCGGTCAACTCGATACACAAAATGGATCAGTCCTGGAATCTCGCAACACATCATCAAATTGTCACGTGCCCTGATCGATTCGAACAGATCGATACGAATCAATCGATTTGAACTACACTGCCTAACGAAAAATCCTATCTTGTATCGATCATATTTCCTAAACAACAGGTCAAAATGCTGTGAAATTTTCACAGGAGCTTACGTACAAACCAAGGAAGGTTCATGCCAAGTTTTGACTCCATTGGACAAAAATTGATCGATACGTAATTGGTTCGTATCGATCACGGATCGAGTCGAAACTTCATGGGATCGGTCGCGTGGGCCCACTCACGTGCCAGAAGGAGTCATCCGAAGTTTGAGCGAGATATTAGCCTCTTATGCCGATAAATAGAGACCCAGAGCCTACAGAAAACGGATCGTTTTGGCTATCTTACGTCTAGACTCTGCCGAAAACACTTTTCCACAATTAATCTATTGTTGTACTCGAATTTCTTCATTATAATCACTGTAATCAACTATAACTAGCAAGGAAAGTTAATAAAAGATTAACATTTAGAGTGGTCGTAGGCCGAAGATAGCCGAACCACTATAAATCTTTTGTATCTGTTCATTATTTTTCGATTGTTTCATCTGGATCTGAGATTTGTGTTTGGATATTGTTGATTTGTATTCATATATTTGTGCTTTCACGATCTTCGAGGTTTGTGACCAATTTTGGCGCAAACAGCTATGTCCTGTATGGGGATCTTTGCCCAATGGTAAATTTTCATCTGATAATATGAAATTTATTTTATTGTTCAATTTTATTTCAATTCAAATCAGTTAATATTTAATGATAATAAAATGTTTTCCAAACTTAAATATTTTTACATAATAAATTTGTAAATCATCTTCTGAGTGAGATGTCATATTTCGTTTCTCAAAATTTGGACTATTATTGCTGCAGTCTCCTTAGTTCTGATATTTTAGCAGCATTTTCGGTACTGATTATCGACTTCTGATAAGATGATCGTACCACTGGTATCTATGTACTGTTTTGATCGTCTCAATGAGTTGATCTCCGTAGCATATTCGTTTGTGTTTTATGGAGTTAGGAACACAACGAAATCTACGGAACTATTTCTGTATCGATTTTGATTTTTGAATCTTTTTGAATTCCTTGTTGATTGATTATCCAATCTGTAGCATACAGTCAATAGCCATCATTATTCTCAACCATTCACGCATCTGACTCTTGCGATTCCCTGGCCGTGCCTCTTCATTTTGCTCACATTCATATTTTCAAATATGATAATACGTTTTTTCTGAGATTACTGCTCATCGTTATTTTTGCTTGCATACAGCTTCCATATTCCCAGAACTCCACCTATAGCATCTACCTATTCACCATGGTAACCGTACATCCTCCATCCCTTCCCACCATGAGCAACCTCTCACCCGTGTCCTTTTCGAAACCCATTGCCATCAACGCTCAGCTCTACAAGCACCACTGAGATCCTCTACGTTCGCCATGCGAGCTTCCTCCATTGATCCTCCATGTCATAGCAGCGCTCAAAGCCCATGCCCTTGTTCCACTCATCGTCTCGTTGTAAACCAAGACAACCACCATTCCACTCGCCAAGCATAGCAGCCTGTCCCAGCAGATCCGTCTTACCACAGCCTAGCACAGCCGTGCTTCTTCCTTTACCCATGCAACCCTCTATGCTCGAGGCCACTCCAACACCTCCTCGTGCTCATTAACTCGGCCCACGCCTAGCAGGCATTCATCTCCCCTCCTCCTTTGTGCTTCACCATGCCGCCACTGCCCTTGGCCGGAGAGCCTCACTTGTCTGCCTTCCTGCTTTATTCAGTGGTAATATATATATATATATATATATATATATATATATATATGTATGTATGTATGTATGTATGTATGTATGTATGTATTGATTTTATATGTATGTTGTTAATGATTTTATATAAAACAGTTTTGTTTATGTATTATGATATACATATATAAACATTTATTTTATTTGTTAGTATACTTATATGTTTATGTAAGTATATGTATAAAATGAGTTCTGTTATATGTATAGTATATAGTAGTTTTCGTGCCTATATATAAGTATGTATATTTTAAAAGAGTATTTTGTTTATAGTATATATATTTGTTTTGCACATCTTTGGTTAATACTCTGATCTATATATACCGTTTATAAATGAAATCTACATATAGGTTCATAGATCTGCATATATTTATTTACATATCTAATATGTATATATATAGGTTTCAGCTAGTTATATATATATATATATATATATATTAGTATATATGAGTCATATATATGTTTTACATAAAGGTTGTTACGTTTTAATATGATTTAAAAGTATATATTTAAAAAAATATGTTTTGTTATATGTTCGAAATAGCTCTTCTATGTTTAAATTGTTACTCATATAATCTAAAGTTCTATTTTGTTAATTATTGTTTCAAAAATGTAAAATGTATGGATGTTTTGATTTGTGAGAAGTATACAGATTATAAATGTAGGTGTATCTAAGTATATTAAGTAATGATGTATATATTATGCATTTATATGTTAATATATCTGACCCTGTTCAAAGTATTTATACAGCGTTTATATAATATGTTATACATTACTTTAATTAATATTGTTAAGAAATGTGAATGTTTACAGTATTAACCCATATGCTCAAGTATGTATTCATTGTGTTTAAATATTTTCAAATTTATGTTAATATTTTTTATTTAGTTTGTGATAAATGTACATATATTGTGTTATGTTTAAATTGAAATTTTGGAATATAATATGGATTTGAAAAAATATGTTTTAAAATTATTTTAGAAAACGAATAATATATAATATAATAATAATGTATATATTTTCAGTTTATATAAAAATTAATTCAATTTGTTTTCATCAATTCCTGTTATCAGTTGTCCGTCGAATTCGTGCCAATCTTGCTTTGCTTCAAAATCCGTGCTTAGATTCGTATCTCATCTCATTCCATTCTCTCTCTAGCCTCGAAAGGTGAGCAATCAGTCACGATTAACGTTCTTATGTTTATTGAATTTGATTTCAATTGAAACGACAATTGAAATATGCTGTTGTTAGCTATTTACATTGCTATATATATATGTATTATCTGTATTTGTTCACCTATGACATCTGACACCATTATATGTTATTTATATTGATACACATGCCTGTTATACTATTATCATATCTGTTATCACTTTGCAAGTTCCCTATTAGTATAGAATTCCCTATGGGTTGAAATGATACATACCCAAATGATTTGTAGAATAAGACAAAATCGTTATAGATTGAAATGATAAACCCAAGCGATTTTCATTGAATTGAACTTGGGATTGCGGGTTGAAATGATATATACCCGTAGATATTTAAATTATGGATTGAAATGATAAATATCTGTATCACTTGACCATAGGATAGAAAATCATATACAGACACCGTTGGTCTATATATAAATATTTTGAAATTGATTTCTATGGTTTTGGAAAGAAATATATAGTTTAATAAAAATTGATTTCTATGGTTTTGAAATTGTTTAAAACTATAAGTTAGTTTGAATTATGATTTTAGGAATTTACTTATAATTTCACTAATTTAAAATATGTATAAATTGGTTATAATATAAAATAAGTTGATAATAAGATTTGATTTAATAAATAAGTTATATGTTTCGGTATTTTTTAAAATCATAACTTAAAATAGACTGTTGGAAAGATAAATTTAAGTTGAATTGAAATAATATTCTTTTAAGAATTATATTTAAATAAAATCGATTTGAAACTCATTGGATATTGAGAATTTAAGGATATGATTTTATAACTTGATTTTGGTTTAAAGTGATTAATGAATATTTCAATTTTATTGAAGAAAATATTTAGATTATTTGAGATTTATGTAAATGATAGTGGATTTATTAAGTGAATATTTCAAAACTAAATAATAATGAAGTTAAATTAAGATATATATATATAATTATCAAATTTAGTTTTGAAAACAATGAATCTTTAAATCTTTGAAATATATTGAAATGTAAGTGTTTTATTTCGTGGTTCAAATCTGTATTTGAAATTGATATAATTTGAAATGATTTATGGGGAAATTGAATTGAAATGAAATAGATGAACTGAGACCAAGTTGAGTTGAATTTTGGCACTTGAGTGGATTTGTATCGATTTGTAAAATTTGCGGAAGCTATTTTATTATATAAAGTATTTTTAAATTATATTTAAAACTATTTTTATAGTTTACTTTATAAATTATTTTAATATAAACTATTTTAATATAATAATTATTTTAATATAACTTTTAACTCATAACTATTTTAATATAAACTATTTTATTTTATAAACTATTATATTATATATAATATTATTAATATCAAAACTGTTCAAGTGGGAAATTATGATTTCAAAGTTACGAATTTCAAAGTATTATGTTATCAAGTGTTATGATTTCCAAAATGTTATCATTTCTAAGATTTATAATTTTGAAAGTGTTATAACTTTTAAGTGCTATGATTTTTGAAATGAATATTATTTTAAGTGAGAAATGGTATCGTATTGATATGGTTTTTAAAATGGATATGATATTTTCGTTTTGAAGTATGATATTTTGAAATGACCACAGTGTTATAATAACGTTGGTTGTTAATAGCGTATATTACTACATAGTAGATAGTTCCACGGATCCTTAGAGGATGGTTATCCCAAACATCTTTTGAGTTACTTGTATTTCAGTTGATATTTCAATCAAAGTTGGATTTATCGATATAAGAATGTGAATTCTGACTCAAGTGTTCTGTGTTCTGCTTTATGCTCGTGTCAGACTGAGTGTCACAGCATTCGAGACTCCCCTCTGATGTTGGAACTTCACTTGGAGATCCATCTATCTATTCATCTTGTAGTTATTCAGTTGTTTCCACTGATGTATTCAGATTTTTTTATTTGACAATTGTATTGAGACTTCTGGGTATTCGGGACTTCTGTTGTATCTTGTTTAATTCTAATATATATATAGTAGCTTCGCGAACTATAATTCATCTGTTTCCGCTACTTATTGTTATATTACTCTGTGTCTGTGATTCTCTGATTATTTTATTTACTGTACATGCTGAGTTTTGCCAAATTTAAATTAACAATCTGATATTTTAAGAAATTCGAGTCCGACATGTGTGGATGTGAACGGTTGAAAATATTGGGATGTTACATAATATGTACTTAGAGAAAATTATGGACTTAAGAAAAATTATTAATCAGGTTATTAGTCATTTAACATTTTAAAATATTGTTAAGTGTTAGATTTTTCGTTATCGAATTTGATTGCTTGGTTGTATTAGCTTATTCCTTTGCGGAATTTAATTAGATTCGATTCATTTGTTGTGTGATTAATATACCATAGTTTATAAAGTTTGAATTTACAAACAAAAGTTTCTAAATTATTTTTTCTTAGGACTTAAATATCGATGGTTTTCAAATCGTTTTAAAAGAATTTTTGGAATGATTGTGGAGAGAAATAAGAATAGCATGATTTGAAATATTTAAAAATATTACTATTTTGATAAAAATTGGAATTTGTTCCAGTAGATATTTGCAAAGTGTTTTACAAATATTTTTATTTATTTTAGTAAATGACTAAAATCAAAGCGCAATTGGGAGTTTTCTCCATTTTGGTACTCTTCGAGTGTGTTTACTATATTGTTCTAAGAGGTACCAGATTACCACTAGATGTTATTGTTTTTGTTTATAGTTATACCATGCTCTAAAGGGGGGCGCACCCTTCTGGTCATGTTGGATCTAGTTTTGATATGTTTCTTTTTGTGGAAGTTCTAAAATATGTTTTTGAATATAACCTCAAGAATTTAGTTCTAAATTTATAGTTTGAAAATATTGGATGCATAATATTTATTACTGGATATTCTCTATATCTTGTTACATAGTTGATATATTGTTTTTAATTGCTTATAGCTTTATTTTATGCTAGTTTTTGCATATAGAGTTACTTTACATTGTTTTTATTTGCCACGTTTCCTTTTAGATTATGTATGTATAGGGAAGCATAGGATTTCTACCTGACTTCTTATGCACCTGTATTTACATCGAGTAATAATCTTCTTGCTAAAATATAAATTAAATGCAAAAAGGCACATAGTAGATTTAGAAATTTGAATTGGTTAATGTTTTTATTCCCCAGATATGGAAGGCTACTTGGCTTTTGTTTTCTTTTGATTGGATTGAGATCATAGTGGAAATTTATAGTTGTTTCGATCGAGCCATGCAAAGGAGACGCTGGCAAAATTTTCTGTGAATTTAAGAGTTAGAAAATTTTAGAGAATCCTAAAAAAATTGATCACTAAAATCTGATTTTTGAGTCGTAACTTGGAAATGGATAGATGGAAGGGAATCAACTGGTATAGGTGGGTGAATTTAAATGACTTGGAAAATTTAGAATCTATTCAAGCTAATTGGTTTTGAAAAGTTATTAAGTTTAATAACTCATTTTAATTAATAGTTTTAAACTTCAGGGTTTGAAAACATTTTCTTCCTTAAGAATTTAGATGATGAAATTCATTTAAGGGAGGAGAATGTAACAACCCAAAATTCTAGTCGTTTGATTTTAAATGTTTGAATTTTGAAATATAATAACTTGCAATTCAAATACAGGGAATGATTAAATATTTTAATTAAATCTTAATAAATAGATTTAATGATTTGATTTAACTCCTTTTAATTAATAAATGATATTTCTGAACTAAATTTGTAAATTTATTTACAAATATAAATAGATCGGATAAATATTGATAATTAAATATAAAATGATATTTAAATCTGTGAAATTAGCTTCCTGGGGCACTGTCTCGAATTTTGACGAAACCATTTTAATTGAATCCGTAATAGTGAATTATAATATGCCATAGAAATTCATGGGGATTAGATGCATTGTTTAGTCGTGCGAGTGCAAAACGCACTGAAGTTAATATCGAAAATTTAATATAATAATTTGGTTTGAAAAGGCTATTTTCTATACACGATCGAATTAGGCCTCAAGACTAGTTCCATTGCATTCAGAATAGAGGTATACTATATAGAATGCCAAGCAGCATGTTTCGATTGGAGTTCGTCAATTTTAAAGCATGAAAAGTGTCGGTTATTTGAGAACCCAATATAAGGACCCATGCTCTTTATCTTTGCCCAAAATAGAAAATAGAAACCGAAGTCGTCCCTAAATCCTAAGGACATAAATAAACTTGAGAAAATTCAGTCTAAGTTTACTATTTAATGTGTTTGAGAATGCAAATTCAATAAACTATCTTTCATCGTTCATTTGGACCATCGTTTGTTAAACTCTAATCAGAGAACACTCCTTAAATCTTAGTACCTACTTTACGAAGTGAAACTTTTATTGTGAATGAATTTCTATTATATATATATATATATATATATCATAGAGATAGTTGGACCTTTCAACAATGACGCCATGAGTGGTCATCGATGCTGCCAATGATTAACATCAGCCTCAACAGAAAGAATTTTCGAACCCATCATTCATGGCTTCAATCTTGGATTGATATGTAAGTTTACTCCTATCTTTTAAAAAAATTCTATAAAATGGTAGAGACTACTCAACTCGGTTGACTTGTGAAAATTCATTCTTAATTTACAGTTCAAAGTGTCTGTGAATGCAAATTTAACGAACTGTCTTTCGTCGTTCATTTAGACCATCATTTGCTCAACTCTTATCCAAGAACATTCCCTACAATTTACTACCAACATGGCCAAATGAAACTTTTATCGTAAATGAATTTCTTATATATATATATATATATATCATACATATAGTGGGCCCTTTCAAAAATAATGCCAAGAGTGGTCGTCGATTGCCCATGACGAATATCATCCTCAATAGAGAATTTCCAAACCCATCATTCATGGCTATAATCTTGGATTGATAGGGAAGTTAAGGTGCTTAGCCATTTGCAAGCTTAAAAATAAAAGAACTATATTTTTCTCGAACATTTCATCTAACTCCATTAAAAACATCAATGAAAAACTCATTTATCATATTATATAATTGATACAGATAAGATCAAAAAGTTTTTAATTCATAAAAATTCCAGATCATCGGTATTAGCCATGGAAAACCAGCCGCCGCCCCTTTCCTCCATGCTCCTCAGCCTTCGTTCTCTACCTCGACTTCTTATGCAAAAGAAGATGATGGGTCTATAAAGGCTCGTTTAGGGAAAATGGTGAAACTCTAGAGATCTAGGAAAAATTCCATGCATATGAGGGGATTTGCTCAACCTGCTTTTCAGTTTCTAAAAGGACAACTCCTCTTCCTCTCAACCGAACGTAACACACTTCGACCAAGAGCACAAGTCCTAGATCCATCACAAATTAGGTCATGGAAACAAGTAGTTATAGGTGAGAAAATTTCAATCACTTCCACTTTAAAGTTTAATAATCCAATGGATTTCAAAACTAAAAAGTGTGCCATAAAATGACAAGAACAGTTATTAACACTGTGAAAAAAACAATGGGATAACTCAATAATGATTTCTGTTATATGATCTCAACCTTATTACCAATACTTTAAGCCTTTATACTGAAATACTTTTGAAACCCGAAGGTTATAACATTTTTTTTTCAAAGGATAATGGATTTTATATGGTTAAATTTGACATAAAAACTAGTGGCAAGGTTCATAAAGTGGTCCTTACTCATAATGATCGTAGACATACGAAGATTAAAATGTAGGTACTTGGTTAAAACCCAAATAAAGAGTTTTTACAAACAATACAAGTGTGGGTTAAGTTTCATGGTTTTAAGTTAGAATTTTGACAAGAAGAAGGCATTAGTCATATATATATAATCGGTGGTTGCTACTTTTAGTCTGGTAGCTCTATACCATTTATGTGCAGTAGATAGTATGCAAATTATCACGAATCCACATACGTCTATGCTGTCTTCATTAGATGAATGTGTATGTGTTTATGTAGTTAATATATATATACACACACACACACACATACGTATGTACATACATACATATATATCATTCAGCCAGTAATAAAAAAATGATTTTTATTTTCAAAACCAATCAATAGTGTAAAAAGAAATTTTAACAAAATTGAACTTTGACTATGTAAATAAATTATATAAAATCTACATTAATATATTTTTTCAATCTAAATATGCAATAAGTTTTTTTTGGAAATAGCGTGTGTAATGACCCAGAATTTCTGTCGATTGAAATTCGTATACTTAATTGATTTTAAATATTAACAAGTAAAATTTTTAAGTCGAATAAATTATATTTCGAATATATAGATTTAATTGGATAATTAAATCGATAATTTAATATTTCAAATTTCAGAAATAATTGGAAATCAGGTTTAATGTGATTAAAAATGATTTGTAAAGTTGTATTTAATCATATTGGAGTTAAAATGATGTTATAGAACTTTTAAAACTAAATTAAAAGTTAATATGTGAAAATTGAATATTTTAATATTTAATTGACGAGTTAAAATAGCCATTTTTCAAACAGTCTCGGATTTTGACGAAACCAGTTTCATCAGATCCGTAATGTTAAATTATTGTAAGATTTCAAATTTCGTCTCAATCGGATTTACCGTTTGTCCGAGGCAAGCCAAAACGTATAGAAAATTAGTTTAATCGGTTTAATTTAAATTTGATCGTTTATTTCCGTAACTCGAACATATGATCGAATTAGCCTCTGAAACATGTTCCATTGTGTTCGAAACGTGGGGTAAATCCTAGAAACGCCAGCCGACATGCTTCGTTTGGAGTTCGAAAATTTTCGGATGAATAGTGTTTCGTTGAATTTTCGATAAAAGGACCTCCTTATTAACTTTTGCAAACAAGAAAACCAAAACCCTAGTTTCAATGCTTCAGCCGCCATCAGCAGTATCAATGGCCAAAATTTTGTTTCTTTCCTCCTCAATTATCATTCAATCCATCAATCTATACGTGAAACGTTCAACTGCAAAAACGTGGAGGGCAACGAGAACCTTCAGTTCAACGGTGATGATGAATTTTCGTGCTATGAATTAGCGGCAAATAGAACACAAACAACCGAAGCTCAAGCACGTTTTTCGACACCAGGGTGAGGCCGAGCTCCATGCAATCGGGACCGAAGGTGAAATCGACGTTGGGCTACTCGATGATGGTCCCAGATCTTTGCCTCGACGTTCGTAATGGTGGCGACAATTAGGGTTTTGGGCGGCTTTAATGGGTTCGAACACGATTTTATCTACAGGGGGAAGAAAGGGAAAAACGCAGCCAGATCTAATGCTAATGAAACCAACGGCCATGATGAGTTAGGTCTAAAATATGAAAATAAAAGTTGTAAAATTTATATTATATAAATTGTGTAAACTTTAAAAATCGATATCTCTTTGGTACCAGGTCAAAAATTTACGAAACGAATCGTGTTGGCTTCGTTTTGACGAACACTACGCAAAGGAGCTGGATTGGAATTGATTGGAGCTCGTGAAAATTTGGGGTAAAATTAAACGCGCGTTTAATTTTATTCGAAATAAAACACTACAACCGTATTGGAAGCAAGGTGAGAACTTCTCACTCAATCTAATCTGTTTCGATTTAAATTTTAAATAGTTAGATTTAAAATTGCTTGATTGTACGCTTGGATGATAAATTTTTATCTATTGTTTTGAAATAGACCCTATACGCCGCATATTAAGCGGAGGTTATTTATTAAACACACATACCACGATATTCCGTCTTGAAGTGGAATTGGTATTATATATGTACTTGGAGGTGATTTTCCGCATTATATAGCGGATGAGACCCTATTGCGTCGTATAATAGCGGATAATATTTTATAAAACCCATATACCGCGATATTCCGTCTTGAAACGGAGTTGGTATTGTGCTAACATCTGTGGAAGCAGGGAAAAAGGTTGGAGGGATCCAACTGGATTCCTTAACAGTATTGATTTATTTATAGATATTGTGATATATTCTGTTATCATATGATATATGATGTTTTGGATGTCGTGATTGTTATGTTTAGTGCTGCTGCAGCATTGGGCCTATTTTGGAAAATTAAAAGTGTTAAAGTGATGATTTTCAAATTTTAAAAGATTTTTAAAGTGATTTTTGAAAGTATACTTTTTATTAATTTTTGGAATTTATTCATATTAAATAAATAAACGTTATAATTTTAATGTTATAAAAATTATGATTTTTGAGAAATATAGTTGAAAATTGATTTTTGAAAATATGGAGTTAACAATTTTATAAAATAGTTTAAATTGTGATTTTTGAATTTATTATAAAAGCATTATATATAAGATTTATAAATTTGGATTTTTATAAATCAAAGTGATGAAATTATAAAGGAGTTTTGAAAACGTTTTAAAGTGATGCTATAAATGGATTTTATAAAAGAATAGAATCTATGATTTGTGAAGTTATAAAATGAATGAATTTGTAAATAGAGAATTATAAGTAATTTGCTTATAATTTGGATTTTGGCGTGTAGATGGGATATGGATAGAATCTGTTAATAAAGTGCTTTTATAAGTTGAAGTTGTTATAAAATATAAATGGAATTTATAAATATGTTTTATAAATCCGAAAATGACTTATTTTGATAAGTTAGTTATTATAGCTTATTAAAGGAGATATATGCATGATTTTGGACAGTGAATAATCCTTTAAAATAAAATATGTAGAAATGTTGAACTTGGTTAACGAAGTATATTCACGATTTTGGACAGTGAATAATATATTAAAGAAATGTTTTGGGGAAGTGATATTTTAAATAGAATTAAAACGATTTAAAGATGTTTTAAAATGTATTGAGTATCGAAACCATAGATTTCAACGTTCATTGTTGAAATAGATGTTTTCGAGAAATAAGGAAATGGTGGACTATAACAGTGGTGTTATAGTAAATGATTTTCGAAAGGAAATGTTTTTATATAGTATTGGGATTTATATATCTATCTTAATTTCGAATCCCTATACTAGTGATTTTGGGTTGTCGTAACGAGTTTTACGCAACATTCATTTAGACTCAAATAAATGTGTTTAAGAGAATGTTTTTCATAAAGAATGAAATATCTACTTAATCATGATTTAAGTGTATTGAATATTTTTCGAATGTTCAAAATAAATAGATTTGTGAATTACTTATTATTAAATAAGTATGGAAATGTTTTCCAACATGAAGTGAAATGTTTTAAGATTTTATCTTTTTAAAGATAAATCGAAAGTGATTATTTGAAATCGATTTGAAAAATCGTATATTCATAGATATTTTGGAAATGTAAATTCACTGTGGAATTTATAAAAGAAAGGGAAATTTGTTTAAAAAATAAACATTGATTTATTTTTAAAGTGTGGAAAAAATTTATCTCGTAAAGATATTTTTGGAAAATAAATAATTTGAAAAATTATTTGGAATTTGGTGATGTTGTGCATACCTATTGATAGTTAAATAACCAACTATCAATATTTACCTTTAAATGGGTATTTGTTGTGATTTGCTTGAATTTGAATGCTACACTTATTTTCAAAATAAGCGCTCATTATTTGGGTTAGCCGGGAAAGGACCTTTGAGTCGTATAACCCATTCCAAATAGTGATATGTTGTAATGGATAGCATTTGAAGACCGGTGTTGAAGACATGATATTTTTGAAAATGGAAGAATTACCGTCGAATGTTTCTACATCGACTGATCTCCGATATATAGATTTATTACCCTTTGTGATGGGAAGTCCGGTCGTGATTAGTGAATATCCGAATTTCAAGGACTTCTTTGTAAGTTCCTTCGGTTCCGTTCGATCCCGGAACAGACTTGTATGGATGTGTGTCTGACGTTACAATTTGAGATGTAAAGTTCGTCTCTATCAAATACATTGCTGTTGGTGGCGGAGAATTTATTCTCTTAGCTTAACACCCTTAGAGGTTATGTAGTTGATGGTTACCAGTGATACATTCCCAATTTGGTAATGTGGCATACGAAGTGCTGTTGAGCATTTGGTGATCAAAGCACAGCTTTTGAATAAAGCGTAGCATTGTGGACGAGACTTCGGACCTCACACCCCGGTCATGGTCAAAACAGAAAAGATGCAGCAGGGTTATTAGGGGATAACGCCCCCTTAGTGTATGTCATTCCTTCTGGATAGAGGTGGTATCATGGTATGAAGCCCAGATACTTAACCTAAGTTGTTGCTGCAAATTTATTACTTTGTGGTTGTTGGAATCGAGGATCCTCGGATATAGGTCAGTTACGATCGGAGGATGACATATTCATGTCAGTAGTTACCCAGTTAAGGGGTAACCCGGCCTTGTGTTGGCAGAGATCCGGTTAGGTTCTCGGTGCATCTTTCCAGAGGCGTACCCATGTGGCAATAGGAAGTTCCTTGGCCTGACCATTTGTTGAAAATCCAAAGAAACAATACGATCCTTGTACGGTTTTAGTTGTATTACCTGCCATGGAATGTGGCGGTAACCTGCTATTGAACATGGTAGCTATAGTAGGCATAAGTGCGGAATGCCTATGCTGGCTAAGATTTATATTATACTTTTGAAATGTTTTTTGCACTATGCACTATTAATAATATCAAAAATGATTTGATTTTGCGTAGTAAGCATCTTTGACTATCATAAGGAGAAATCTCCTCCGATTCTGCGTTTGCATTGTGTGTGTGCGGGAGGCCTTATGGTAGTTTCATTTTCCAAAAGCATTGCGATTTGACTTTAAAACCTCTCCTGTTCTTTGTTTTAAAGATAACTGTTTTAAGTTTTCACACCAGTCCCATGACTGACCTGGAGTTTATTGTTTCCCTTCCTAAACTCTGGGTGCCCACCAATTTCCACACGGGCAGTCTAGAGATAGGTTATCAGGATATTCTGGAATTCAAAAGTTGCTGTAGAAATTTGGAGGCAAGCTGGATGGCATGGCGTATTAACCAGTATATAGTATTTCTTTTCCACTGTTTGTTGTTGTAAACTCTGATAATGTAATGTAATGTGATGTAATGTAATAACAGATAAGAT
Organism: Allium cepa; assembly: GCA_030765085.1. NCBI lineage: Eukaryota > Viridiplantae > Streptophyta > Magnoliopsida > Asparagales > Amaryllidaceae > Allium > Allium cepa. The sequence goes on from CM060944.1 coordinate 245,823,295, forward strand.
TCTTTGCTTTAAAGATTATTCATTGATATACTATATGTTGTTCCGCTGCGATTTGTGAGATTCTGATATTGTTTTTTGTTGCTTCTTCTTTCTTTCTTCTTCTACCCTTTCTTCTTTAACCCTAACAATTCGGTTTTTTCGGCCTTTGATTGCTCGACAGTTGATACAGTGGACGTATTAATGTCGATTTTCGGAAGTCGAAAATCCCGTATGTTACAATGTGGTATCAAAGCATTTGGTTAAGAGACAACCTTGGCTCTGTTGGGTGTTAGTCATTAGAGATAGAGTCAGCAGTACTCTAGAATGAGTTTGAGCGTAATAATAGTTATGAGTGCGTATTTGTTAGTGAATATAAAATTCTTTTATATTGTGGTGATTGGTTTGTTGAGTAGTATATGGATTCTGGACAATACGAGTAATTAACATTGTTGATAGGAATCTCTAAACACTTGTACAGAACAAATTCGACACGATATCGTTTTAAAATAGGGTAAATGAAATAATTTTACCCAAATTATTTTCATATATAAAAGAGAAATTTTTTCTTTGAATTATTATAATATATGATTGCTTGGTTGCTAGAAAGTGAGGATATTAAATTATTATCATTAATGTTGAAAAAGAAATTGAAATCGTAACTCCAAAGTTAAGAAATAAATTCACATACAAATAGAATTGGAGAATATAAATTGTAAATGTGATTTGTAATTTGCAGTAAAATTCCAGAGGAATATTTGGAAATGTTTTGAAAGGGTTTGCAATTTGGAAAAGATTAAATTCCTTTTTGAGTTTGAAAATGGTTTTCAAGGGTTTGGAAAAAATGTTTTTGGAGAGATAAAAGCTCTAAACTCTTTACGGTCGCTGGAAAATAACTTCGGTGATGACTGCAGCATCATCGGTGTTCATTTTCGGGTTTCCAAAAGAAGGATTGCTGCCAAGTTATTTTGAATAGAAGTTGTTTGGAAAATTTGGGTTTGGGTTTTGAAATTCAAAGGATAATTTGAATTGGTTTCAAAAATGGTTTTGAAATGTAGGAAAGACTCTGGAATCTGATAAAAAATGGTTATGGAATAAAATTTATTAAGTTGAAAATAAACTTAGGGTTGAAACAAATGAATTGAAATTGAGCTTGAATTATGGAAATAAATTTATGAATGAATGAATTTACAATTGCGAGTGAATGAAATTGGAAACTAAATGTTGAAATTCATCTTGAAATTGCAAGTAAATAAATATATTTTTTTGTCAAATTGGATCAAATGAAGCTAAGTATTAAAATAAAATTAGTAAGTAAAACTAATTGAAGAAATGACAAATTTAATATGGATTGAATGAATTGAATTCAATATTTATAAATAAAGGGTATATTAAATTCATATGGAATTTGAAATCCATTTTAAATATAAGTGGTTATAAACCGAAATAGTGAATTGAATTGTGTTTGGGAACGAACAAAAGAATAAAAAAAACTGAAATTGAATACTGAATATTGAAAACCAATTTGAATTGTGCGAGATGAAATGTGTTAGAACTTGTAATGAATTAGTAAAAGAAACTAATTTAAAATAGCAACATGAATCAGTTGTGAATGAAAAATAATTCATAAAATTCAATATTCAGAAGGTAAATTGAATCCAAATAGAATTGAAATTGTAAATTGAATTCAAATAAAATTGATGATGTGAGATTGAATGAAGATGGATATTATAGTTAGCAGGATTTACAGGTGAATTAAAGGAAATTGGGATTTTTATTTCGAAGATAAAAAAATTTAATTGCTCGACAAAAATATACGTATTTCAATTTCAGTATGAAATTTGGTGATTTTCTTGTCCAGCCGCTTGGCTTTTTCTTTGCTTTTTGAATCTGAGGGGCCGTAGTGCCATTTTGTAGTCGTACTGAGCTAGCCGCGCAAAGGAGACGCTGGCGAAATTTTTCAAAAATTTAAGGCGTTATAATATTTTTGAGAAAATTAGAAATTTTGAAAACTATAACTTTGATTTTCGAGTGAAAAGTTAAACGATATAGTTGGTTTTAAAAAGACAACTAAGTGTGATTTGAAAACTTAGTAAGGTTTTTGGAAAAGTTAAAATGTTTAAATGAATTTTAAATTTAATTTGAACAAATGGTTTTGAAAAGTTAATGGATTCTATAACTTTTTCTTACTTGGTAATTTCGAGGACGAAATTCTTTTAAGGGGGGAAGTTTGTAACGACCCAGAATTTCTGCCAATTCAAATTCGTATATTTAATTGATTTTAAATATTAACAAGTAAAATTTGTAAGTCGAATAAATTATATTTCGATTATATAGATTTAAATGAATAATTAAATCGATAATTTAATATTTGAAATTTCAGAAATAAATGGAAATCGGGTTTAATGTGATTAAAAATGATTTATAAAGTTGTATTTAATCATATTGGCGCTAAAATGATGTTATAGAACTTTTAAAATTAAATTAAAAGTTAATTTGTGAAAATTGAATATTTTAATATTTAATTGACGAGTTAAAATAGCCATTTTTCAAACAGTCTCGGATTTCAACGAAACCAGTTTCATCGGATCCATAATGTTATATTTTTGTAAGATTTCAAATTTTGTGTCAGTCGGATTTACCGTTTGTCCGGGGCAAGCCAAACCGCATAGAAAATTAGTTTAATCGGTTTAATTTAAATTTGATCGTTTATTTCCGTAACTCGCACATATGATCGAATTAGCCTCTGAAACACGTTGCATTGTGTTCGGAACGTGGGGTAAAGCCTAGAAACGCCAGCCGGCACGCTTTGTTTGGAGTTCGGAAAATTTCGGATGAATAGTGTTTCATTGAATTTTCTATAAAAGGACCTCCTTATTCACTTTTGCAAACAAGAAAACCAAAACCCTAGTTTCAATGCTTCAGCCGCCATCAACAGTATCAATGGTCGAAATTTTGTTTCTTTCCTCCTCAATTATCATTCAATCCATCAATCTATACGTGAAACGTTCAACTGCAAAAACGTGGAGGGCAACGAGAACCTTCAGTTCAACGGTGATGATGAATTTTCGTGCTATGAATTAGCAGCAAATCGACCACAAACAGCCGAAGCTCGAGCACGTTTTTCGACACCAGGGTGAGGCCGAGCTCCATGCAATCGGGATCGAAGGTGAAATCGACGTTGGGCTACTCGATGATGGTCCCAGATCTTTGCCTCGACGTTCGTAGTGGTGGCGACAATTAGGTTTTGGGCGGCTTCAATGGGTTCGAACGCGATTTTTTCTGCAGGGGGAAGAAAGGGGAAAACGCGGCCAGATCCAATGCTAATGAAACCAACGGCCGTGATGAGTTTGGTTTAAAAATTGAAAATAAAAGTTGTAAAATTTATATTATATAAATTGTGTAAACTTTAAAAATCGATATCTCTTTGATACGAGGTCGAAAATTTACGAAACGAATTGCGTTGGCTTCGTTTTGACGAACACTACGCAATGGAGCTTGATTGGAATTGATTGGAGCTCGTGAAAATTTTGGGTAAAATTAAACGCACTTTTAATTTTATTCGAAATAAAACACTGTAACCGTATTGGAAGCAAGGTGAGAACTTCTCACTCAATCGAATCTGTTTCGATTTAAATTTTAAATAGTTAGATTTAAAATTGCTTGATTGTATGCATGGATGATAAATTTTTATCTTTTGTTTTGAAATAGACCCTATACGCCGCATATTAAGCGGAGGTTATTTATTAATCACATATACCGCAATATTCCATCTTGAAGTGGAATTGGTATTATATATGTACTTGGAGTTGATTTCCCACATTATATAGCGGATGAGACCCTATTGCGCCGCATAATAGAGGATAATATTTTATAAAACCATATACGGCGATATTTCATCTTGAAACGGAGTTGGTATTGTGCTAACATCTGTGGATGCAAGGAAACAGGCTGGAGGGATCCAATTGGATTCCTCAACGGTGTTGATTTATTTTACAGATATTGTGATATATTCTGTTGTCATATGACATATGATGTTTTGGATGCTGTGATTGTTATATTTAGTGTCGTTGCAGCATTGGACCTATTTTGGAAAATTAAAAGTGTTAAAGTGATGATTTTCAAATTTTAAAAGGATTTTTAAAGTGATATTTGAAAGTATACGTTTTTATTAATTTTTGGAATTTATTCATTTTAAATAAATAAACGTTATAATTTTAATGTTATAAACATTATGATTTTTGAGAAATATAGTTGAAAATTGATTTTGAAAATATGGTGTTAATAATTTTATAAAATAGTTTAAATTGAGATTTTTGAATTTATTATAAAAGCTTTATATATAAGATTTATAAAATTGGATTTTCATAAATCAAAGTGATGAAATTATAAAGGAGTTTTGAAAACGTTTAAAAGTGGTGCTATAAATGGATTTTATAAAAGAATAAAATCTATGATTTGTGAAGTTATAAAATGAATGAATTTGTAAATAGAGAATTATAAGTAATTTGCTTATAATTTGGATTTTGGCGTGTAGATGGGATATGGATAGAATCTGTTAATAAAGTGCTTTTATAAGTTGAAGTTGTTATAAAATATAAATGGAATTTATAAACATTGTTTTATAAATCCGGAAATGACTTATTTTGATAAGTTAATTATTATAGCTTATTAAAGGAGACATATCCACGATTTTGGAGAGTGGGTAATCCTTTAAAATAAAATGTGTAGAAATGTTGAACTTGGTTAACGAAGTATATTCACGATTTTGGACAGTGAATAATATATTAAAGAAATGTTTTGGGGAAGTGATATTTTAAATAGAATAAAACGATTTAAAGATGTTTTAAAATGTATTGAGTATCGAAACCATAGATTTCAACATTCATTGTTGAAATAGACATTTTCGAGAAATAAGGACATGGTGGACTATAACACTGTTGTTATAGTAAATGATTTCCGAAAGAAAATGTTTTTATATAATATTGGGATTTATATATCTATCTTACTTTCGAATCCCTATACTAGTGATTTTGGGTTGTCGTAACGATGTTTTACATAACATTCGTTTGGATTCAAATAAATGTGTTTAAGAGAATGTTTTTCTTAAAGAATGAAATATCTACTTAATCGTGATTTAAGTATATTGAATATTTTCCAAATGTTCAAAATAAACAGATTTGTGAATTACTTATTATTAAATAAGTATAGAAATTTTTTCCAACTTGAGGTGAAATATTTTGAGATTTTATCTTTTTAAATATGAATAAAAAGTGAATATTTGAAATTGATTTGAAAAATCGTATATTCATAGATCTTTTGGAAATGTAAATTCACTATGGAATTTATAGAAGAAAGGGAAATTTGTATAAAAATAAACATTGATTTATTTTTGAAGTGTGAAAAAAAAATATCTCGTAAAGATATTTTTGGAAAATAAATAATTTGGAAAATTATTTCGAATTTGGTGATGTTGTGCATACCTATTGATAGTTAAATAACCAACAATCAATATTTACCTTTAAATGGGTATTTTTTGTGATTTGCTTGAATTTGAATGCTACACTTATTTTTAAAAAAAGCGCTCATTATTCGGGTTAGCCGGGAAAGGACCTTTGAGTCGTATAACCCATTCCGAATAGTGATACGTCGTAATGGATAGCATTTGAAGACTGGTGTTGAAGACCGGATATTTTTGAAAACGGAAGGATTACCGTCGAATGTTTCTACATCGGCTGATCTCCGATATAGAGATTTATTACCCTTTGTGATGGGAAGTCCGGTCGTGATTAGTGAATATTTGGATTGCAAGGACTTCTTTGTAAGTGCCTTCGGTTCCTTCGATCCCGGAATGGACTTGTATGGATGTGTGTCTGACGTTACAATTTGATATGTAAAGAAGCTGGTCTCTATCAAATACATTGTTATTGGTGGCGGAGAATTTATTCTTTAGCTTAACACCCTTAGAGGTTATGTAGTTGATGGTTACTAGTGATACATTCCCAATTTGGTAATGTGGCATACGAAGTGTTGTTGAGCGTTTGGTGATCAAAGCACAGCTTTTGTATAAAGCGTACCTTTATGGACGAGACTTCGTCGGACATCACACCCCGGTAATGGTCAAAACAGGAAAGATGCAGCAAGGTTATTTGGAGATAGCGCTCCCTTAGTGTATGTCATTCCTTCTGGATAGAGGTGGTATCATGGTATGGAGTCCAGATACTTAACCTATGTTGTTGCTGCAAATTTATTACTTTATGGTTGTTGGAATCGAGGATCCTCGGAAATAGGTCGGTTACGACTGAGGGATGACATATTCGTGTCAGCAGTTATCCAGTTAAGGGGTAACCCGGCCTTGTGTTGGCAGAGATCCGGTTAGGTTCTCGGGGCGTCTTTCCATAGGCGTACCCATGTGGCAATGGGAAGTTCCTTGGCCTGACCATTTGTTGGAAATCCAAAGAAACAATACGATCCTTGTACGGTTTTAGTTTTGTTACCTGCCATGGAATGTGGCGGTAACCTGCTATTGAACATGGTAGCTATAGTAGGCGTAAGTGCGGAATGCCTATGCTGGCTAAGATTTATATTATACTTTTGAAATGTTTTCTGCACTATGCACTAACAATAATATCAAAAATGATTTGATTTTGCGTAGTAAGCATCTTTGACTATCATAAGGAGAAATCTCCTCCGATTCTGCGTTTGCATTGTGTGTGTGTGCGGGAGGCCTTATGGTAGTTTCATTTTCCAAAAGCATTGCGATTTGACTTTAAAACTTCTCTTGTTCTTTGTTTTAAAGATAACTGTTTTAAGTTCTCACACCAGTCCCATGACTGACCTGGAGTTTATTGTTTCCCTTCCTAAACTCTGGGTGCCCACCAATTTCCACACGGGCAGTCTAGAGTTAGGTTATCAGGATATTCTGGAATTCAAGAGTTGCTGTAGAAATTTGGAGGTAAGCTGGATGGCATGGCGTATTAACCAGTATATAGTATTTCTTTTCCGCTGTTTGTTGTTGTAAACTCTGATAATGTAATGTGATGTAATGTAATAACAGATAAGATTCTTTGTTTTAAAGATTATTCATTGATATATAATATGTTGTTCCGCTGTGATTTGTGAGATTCTGATATTGTCTTCTGTTGCTTCTTCTTTCTTTCTTCTTCTACCCCTTCTTCTTCTACCCCTTCTTCTTTAACCCTTACAATTCGTTTTTTTCGGCCTTCGAATGCTCGGCAGTTGATACAGTGGACGTATTAATGTCGATTTTCGGAAGTCGAAAATCCCGTATGTTATAGCGTGTGTGTGTATTTATACGCAAATTGAAAACGTATATAAATATAAATTAGATTAAATATAATATATTACATTATATAATATATATATATATATATATTATAAAATAAATATATAACAATTTAATAACAATTTTGTGCATGTTTTGGAACATTTTCTTAAATTGAAAAGAAAAAATTAGTTTTTTTCATAGATTTTCGTGTGGAATTATCAATTTGAAAAAGATAATTTCTTAAACCGCATGGTTTTAATAAAAATTTATTTTGTCTGGCCCAAATATATAAATGTATACGCTTAAATATATTTATATACATTAAAACATATTTGTATATAGTTATTTCATATTGAATATAAACATTACTTTACATTATATGTAAAAATTTATATATGTGTATTATTTTTAAGTTAAAAATTAAACAAAATAAAATTATCACAAGAAGGGTCATTGGAATTAGAATTGTCCGGAGTACTTGAAGATTGGCAAAGAGAAGAAGCATAATGATTCTACCACTCTATCAGGTATATTTATGATTCAAAATTATTTTGCAATAAATAAATTATCTTGGGTTTTAAATATTGGATCTGAAGCTCACATATGTAATTTGTTATAGGGGCTTTGGAACTGACATCGCATGGCAAAGGGAGAAATGATCCTTGATGGATCTATTGTAGATGCAACGGAAGTTAGAGAATTTTATTTGAGTTTGCGAGTGTATTTATTTTGATATTGAATAATTGCTATTATGTAAAGACTTTATTTATGAGATTATTATGTATCTAGATTGTTTAAGACTAATTATATTTTTCATTGTGCTAAAAAATTTATGAACACTATTTTAGATTGTAATAAAGTCCATGATGATATTTTCGATAATGGCATTTATGCGATCAATACAAATTATGTGTTTAGTAAGTAATTCTCATATGATAGTATAAATAAAAATTATCTTTGGTATTGTAGGCTAGGTCATACAAGTGGGAATCAACTATAGGAATTGAAAACTGAATTATTTTATATCATTTGATTTTTAATCATTTGATGCATGTGAGTCATGTCTCACAGGTAAGACGACCAAGCACTCGTTTAGTTGGAGCAATAAAGGAGTTGATAAATGCTTAGGTAGTAATGTATATGGCCCAAATTCCTATAGTTTCTAAAGATAACTGTTTTTATTTTGTAACCTTTACCGATAATTTCTCTAGAATAGGACATGTGTGTCTTATGAAGAAAAAATCCAATATCTATGAGAAATTCAATAAATATAAGCATAAGGTTGAAAATTAAATGAATCGTAAGATTAAAATATTTTTATCCAACCGAGGATGTGAGTACATTGGACATGAACTCCAATAGTGCTTAAAAGATAACAAGATTATCTCTTAGGTTACTCCATCGTATACTCCGCATCACAGTGGTGCTTTGGAGTGAAGGAACAAAACCTTATTAGATATGGTTCGTTCCATGATGAGTAAGGCCGAGTTACTTCTGTCCTATTGAGAAACTGAAGCGCATATATTGAATTTGTTATAACTAAATGTGTGCCTAAACATCACATGAGATATGGCATGAGAAGAACCCCCACTTTAATTATTTGAAGATGCGGGGCTATCCAGTCTATGTTAAGAACGTCGGTGTAAATAAGCTTAAGGCAAGATCAGTCTAATGTAAGCTCATATGATATTCCAAGAACTCCATGAGATATATTTTCTATAATACTGAGAAACAAAAGGCGATTATTTCTCAACATGCTGCCATTTTGAAAAAGGAATTTCTTGTAAAATAAATTAACAATGAATTTATGGAATTGGATGAGAGTAGAGTATGGAGACCAAAATAGTGGAAGAAGAAAGTTCACATGTATATGAAAACACGCTGATTATTAGAAGCTCTAGTAGGGAATCTCATGCACTATAGAGATATTACAATTTTTCTCATGGATGGCAAGAATGAGAACCAAGTCTTAGATGATAACACTCCTTTATCATTCCAACAAGCACTTCAGAGTAAAGACTTTGCCCTTTGGCTTGGAGCAACGAATTTCAAAAATGGATTCCATGTATGAAAACAAAGTGTGGACTTTTTCTGACATACCGAAAGGGATAAAACCCATTGGCTGCAAGTTGATTTCTAAGAAAAAGCTAAATGCATACGGACAAGTGGTGACTTGTAAAGCGAGGCTAGTTGCAAAAGGATAATGTCAAATTCCAAGTGTTGATTATGACGTTACCTTTTCACCTATAGCAATAATTATGTCCTTTCAGATAATGCTAGATATTTTTGCGTTCTATGACTACTATGGCAAATGGATGTAAAGACAACATTTCTAAATTGTGATTTAGAAGAGACCATATATATGTCACAACCCGAGGCTTTCGAGGTCAGTGATAGTGAGGGTAAGGCTTGCAAGTTGTTAAAGTCCATTTATGGACTTAAAAAGCTTCAAGAAGTTGGAACAAGTGTTTTGATAAAATAGTCAAATAATTTGGTTTTTATCAAAACACTAAGGAAGCTTGCATATACCGAATGGAACGGGACAATGTTATCATGTTCTTACTACTATACGCTGATGATCTTCTATTGATTGGTAATGACAGTGTATTATTGCAACCAGTAAAAGCTTGCCTATCCAAGAAATTATATACGAAGGATTTGGAAGAAGTAGCATATATACTATGCATAAAGAGCAATAAAGATAGATGTAAGAGGTTGTCGGGATTGTCTCAATCTTTGTACATAGATATATTAAAGAAAAGTATGCTGAAGTATTTGAGAAATACTAGGGACTTATTCTTAATACATGGAAACGAAGATCTCCGTATAAAGGGGTATACCGACTTTAGTTTTCAATGTGATATCGATGATAGTAGATAATGTTGGTTTATATATTTACTATCAATGGTGGAGCAGTCAATTTAAAGAGTTCAAGTAGGAAGTAGCTGCTAATTCCACAATGGAGGCCATGTACATCTGTGACGACCCGAAATTTTTGAGCATTCGAAACTAGAATATTTAATTGATTTTAAATATTTGAAAGTTAACTTGAATTCAAATATTTTTTTATAGCAATTAAGTTATTGGATTTAATAAACTGAAATTGGGTAAATTATTGAATCTTCAGTTTTATGCCTGTTAAAAACAATTTGAAGGCTTGTAAAATTTATATTGATAATACTGAAGATATTAAAAGTTTTAAAATTGAATTTAAAGGTGATTTGTTCAGTTTTGAAAGTATATCGTTTAAATTGATATTTAAAAATAGCCTTCCGAGGCACAGTCTCTAATTTCACCGAAACCAGTTCCATTGGATCCGTAATAGTGTATTATTATCGGATTTCAATTTTTGTAGCATTTGGAGTTGTCGTGTGATCATACGTAAGTAAACACACTGAAATTTATATCGAAAAATTCAATATAATAACTGGATCCAAAAAGCTATCTTCTCCATACGATCGAATTAGAACTTGAAACCTTTTTCAATGCATTCAAAATAGAGGTATAACATTATAAACGCCTAGCGGCATGCCTTGATAGGAGGTCGAGATTTTTAGCTCGATTTCGAGACGTTTGAATTCAAATTTAAATTATAATTGTATTTTGTGACTAGTCAAATACAAATCATATCAACACTTTTTCAGTAATCAATGTAGCCTTCTTTACACGCCACTTGATGTTCAACATCACATCTTGCCTCCTTTTCTTCTCCATTATCACGCAACACAATTCAAAGAAAATAATAATAAATAACTAGAAAACTGCTGCTTTGAAAAAAATAATGGCCTATCAAATTTGCAGTTCTCTCCTTACCTCAAATCGAAACCCGCAACTCCCTCTCCTCATTTTTCAAACAAAATCCTCGCGGTTAAATAAAAAAAAGAAATCAAATTTGATCGGCAGAGACCTCTCTAGTAAATCATTCCTAAATCGAATCTTCTCGAGTTCGAGAGTTTGATACTCGAATCCGTGTTGTAACGTTCACAATCGAATCATGATCAGTTGGGGCGTGAGCAGTGGTGGTTTAAGGTCGGCATCGCCTGTGTATGTCGGCGCATTTGAGCAAGGGTTGCTTGCTCTCAAGCTCTTCGGTAGCTAGTCCATTGGGAGGCAATCGATAGAGGGGATTGGCTGAGCTTGGTGAAGTGGATGGCGAAGTTAGGGAGGTCCGGTCATTGATTCGTAGTGCGCAACATTCAGGCCGAGGAGGGGGAGGGGAGTCTCGGTGAGTTGCGTTGCTATGCACGAGGTGATGGTCAAGAATTCAGATAGAGGTTTAGGAGCGGTCAGCAATCTCTGAGATCCATGGAGATCGAGTTCGTTCTGGTGGTCGTGGTCGAAGTCTGGGTTTGCTGTTCGTGCATTGGCAGTTAGGTATAAGGTTTTTTTTTAATTTTAATTTATATATATATATATATGCATATGAAAAAAATATGGGAATTCATATAAAGGTTTGATTTTTAAAATCTATATGGGTTATTTTTATAAATATATGTAATTTCTAATCAGAAATAATATATATATATATATTATTCTAAACTTAGTAGTTAATTTCAAATTAATGTATTATGGAGATTAAGTTGTTTTATTAACTTATTTAATTTGTTTTAGTTACTAAAATATATTTTTTAAAGGGAAATTATCAGTCCAAATTAAATTTGTTAGTTAATTAAATTTACCAAATGGAAATTAATTGTTCGGTTATTTCAAATATTAATAAACCATTCAATGTTTATACAAGGTCAAAAATCATGAAATCAAGGCGCGATTGAAGTTGACTACAAATAAAATAAAGGTGAGTTAATCTTACTCATCTGGTTGCTATTCAAATTAAAATAGTTAAATTAAAATAATTGGTTGAATGATTGAATTGATTTGATGTGTTATATTATATATAGTAGTATATACATAGTATATATTGGAATGTTTGATTTCCAGCATTATATAGCGGGTGAGACCCTATACGCCTCATAATAGCGGATGATATTATATGAATCTCATATACCACGATATTCCACCTTGAAGTGGAATTGGTATTTTATGTTGTGCTAACATCTGTGGATACAGGGAAACAGGTTGGAGGGATTCAACTGGATTCCTCAAAATTATTTAGATTGTTTAATATTCTGTGTTATGAATATTTGATATTCTGTGAGGAATTATATTGATAATTGGAATATTGAATGCTATGGTTTGCTGAAAATATTCCGGTATACTGAGTTATCAAAATATATAGAATTGGAATTTTGGGAAGAAAATAAAAGAGTGAATTTTTAAGTAAAATAATTATAGAGAATTTGAATAAAAATAAGTGTTTGCGCCAAAATTGGCCACAAACCCCAAATACCGTGAAAGCACCAGTGTATGAATACAACTCAGCAATATTCAAACACAAATCACAGATCTCAGCAATTTAGTTGATTTTATGCTATTCGTAGTGATTTGGGTGGTTTATGCAAATACGTAAAAAGCAGGGACTAAACTGTAAAAGACACGCAGATTTATAGTGGTTCGGCCAGAATGTGCCTACGTCCACTTTATATGTTATTCTCCTTTTCCGATCCGATTACAAGTACAAAGCTTTGAATACAAGTATATCAAAGTTGTTTGAAAGTTCCTTCCAGGCTTGAGCTCTCAAACTTGTCCCCCATTGTTGTACCCCTGCCCCTCTATTTATAGAGTGAGGCTGGGGGCAGGGGTCTCGGATGTATATAGCTGTTGGTGGGCCTGGGCTGAAGCAATTTAGCCTGGTAGTGCTGGTTCGGCAGCCCCTTGGTTCGGCGGTGAGTGGTATGTTGTTTGGACCGGTGGTAGGTAGGGAATGAGTTTGGTTCGGTGGAAGGTTGGACCGGTAGTAGCGTTGGACCGGTAGTGGCATGGTTCGGTAGAGGCTGGTTCGGTGGTGATTGGAGGTAGGTTGGTTCGGCAGTGGAGGGTAGAGGAGTTGGTTCGGCAGTGGCACTTTGGGTTTGATTCGGCAGGTAGTGGAGTGGTGAGGTCCGATTCGGCTATGCTTTGGACCGGCCTTGCTTGGAGCGGGTTTGGTTCGGTGGTACTACCAAATGGATGTTATACTGAAAATGCCGAATGATCCCTTGTGTTTGAGAATGCCGAATGAGCCATGTGGAGTTCGAATAGTATGTCCCTCCTACCTTGCATCGATCATATCTCCTTCATACGAACTCAGATTAACCTGAAATGAGAAACATAGCCTCTCCTAATCCTCATCATCATCTCCAATCAATTTCGTCCTGATCGGAGCTTAACCCCGACATCCAACATTCCTTACCAATTTGTTGATATTCCAGTTTTGACCAAAAAATGGGATAACACTTTGCCCCCCAAAACATGCCTTGTGATAACAAGGCGTGTTTTGAATAGTTCCGAGTCCAATATCCAAAGTCCATAATCATATTGCCTGAGTATGTTATCTTTGACTGCTCCGAGTTGATGTCCAATTCCAAATCCAATAACCAAAGCTTGAGCCAATTCCATGTCCATCCGAACTCGGCAACCGAGTCCCAATCCATCCTTACCAATAGCCAATAACCGAATCTAGGACCTCTTTGGGTCGATATCCAAGTCCATAACCTCTCCGGGTTCTAGCCAAGCGTGATCCATATCTGATGACCGTGGTCCAGTGTCCCTGGACGTTGAGCTAACCTCTCCGGGTTCTTTCCAAGAGCAATCCATACTTGATGTCCTTGGTCCAGTGTCCCTGGACGTTGAGCTAACCTCTCCGGGTTCTTGCCAAGCGTAATCCACACTTGATGTCCTTGGTCCAGTGTCCCTGGACGTTGAGCTAACCTTTCCGGGTTCTTGCCAAGCGTAATCCACACTTGACGACCTTGGCCCAGTGTCCCTGGGCGCTGTGCTAACCTCTCCGGGTTCTTGCCAAGCGTAATCCACACTTGACGACCTTGGTTCAGTGTCCCTGGACGTTGTACGATGCCATGGCTTAAGTCCTAAGCCGAATCCTGGTCTCTCCGGACCCTTGCCGAGCATAGTCCATACTCGACGACCAGAAAATAACAATTGATAATATAGGGCCTAAGTCCTAGGCCGAATCCTGGTCACTCCGGACCCTTGCCTAGCATAGTCCATACTCGACGACCTGAATGAGTCAATTTACCACGTTCGGGCAAAAGCGACTCACCCCTTTCCAGGCATAATCCATACCCGACGACCGTTTATCAAAAATCACATAAAAATCCAATCCAAATCCAAATTCCAAATCCAAATCCAAAATCCAGAACCAGAAAACCAAAAATCCAAACCAGCATCCAAAACCGAAAACAATCATCCAAAGGAAAATCCGAATCAAAAAGCAAGAAAAACCAGGAGCTCAATCCAAGCTCCAAAACCGAAAATCAAAAAGAAAAGCAGTGTCCAATCCAAAAGCAAGAGATAAATTTCACAAACCATAGCATTGCAGTTTATCATCATTCAGAGCATGCCTAGGGGCTATCTCCGTCCACGTACATGTGTAAATGACTTGGTTGCTTGCCAATAGTTCGCTACTTATTTCATATTAACCTGGTCTATGGATGATCAACCGACCATCATTCCTGGGTCTCCCACCATCGTAGCTTGAGGTAGGCGGCGGTTGCTCCTGCCCCGCCGTTGCATTTCGAGGTCCAACATATTGTGGCAGCTGTCCATTCCTTACATGCTCCTCAATTATGTCCTTTAAGTGCCTGCAGCTGTTGGTGTCGTGTCCATCCAAATCATGGAAGAGACAGTGCCTTCCTGATGTCCTTTCCCGTTCTGTTGGTTCTCTCCTAGCCGGCCTCTGGTAGGGAAGGCGATTTCGAGTATCCAGGTATATCCGCTCCAGCGTCTCGTTCAATCCTGTGTATGTGGAAAACTTTGGATCCTTCCATTGCTTCCTAGCATTTCCAGAACCATCGTCCAACTTCCTTTTTCCTTTGTCTTTATCCAAACTTTGCTGGATGGTCCTCCAACCTCAACTGCATTAACCTTTTTCAACTTTAAATCCGTACTCGCATCTTCTTGCCGAAGGAACCTTTCTGCCTCGTGAAAGAATTCGTCGAGATCACGTGGGGGATCTCGTATCAGAGATACCTTGAAATCCGAATTCTCCCTGGCTCCTGATACTGCTGCCATTAAAACCATCGATGGATCGGGCCGATCCACCGAAGCAACTGCGGCACTGAATCGAGTTAGAAAAGCTCTAAGCGATTCATCCATCCTTTGCTTTACCGATGTCAATGTCATCACGTTCTTTGGTCTCTTGACATGAGCCCGAAACTGTCCCAAAAACCTTTCCACCAATTCCCTCCAAGTCCTGATAGATCCTTCTTCCAGCTTCCTAAACCATATCGCAGCTAAGTCCGTCAAGTACAAGGGGAAGCATCGGGTCATCACTTCCTCCGATGCCCCCAGCACCTCCATATGTCTGGTGTACCTCATCAAGTGATCCGTAGGGTCTGCCTTGCCATCATATACCTCCATGCTAGGTAGCTTGAACTTAGGTGGATTCTGAGCCATCCTTATTTCCCGAGTGAACGGACTCCTGTTCACTCCTTCCAAGTCTCCGTTGGTCATACCACCTCGCACAGTCTTCCTGATTATATCTACCAATCCAGCGTTGTCTGTCGGGGGTGGCCCCCGAGGGAATTCCGGTACATACTCTTCATGTGGCTAGCTAGCAGCAACGTTGTTTCTAGCCTGTTGAACTCCTTCCAAAGGTCCTCCTGTGTTGGATCCTGCAGGCCTTCCCTCAAGCCCCTGTCGATTGCCCTCTGGCTCTGCATCCTGTCCTCCATTGGGTTCCATAACCCTATCTCCTTGTCCTGCATCCACGGCTGCTGTAGCTGTTCCTAAGTTCTGGGTCCCTGCAGCTCTCATTTGCTCCAAGAAAGTCTGCATCATCTCCTGTTGACTCTTCAACAACCTCTCTTGCAGTGAATTTGTTATGGCTTCCATTTCATCATGGGTTACGTAGATCGAAGCTGGTACTTCCTCACCTTCGGAGGATGCTTGTTGACTTCCTCCATGTTTGCTTCTCTCAGCCCTCAGCCTTCTACTATTTTGCCTAGTCATTGTCTTCCAAATCTAAACTTCTATCCGATGTAGCGGGTGCTGGTTCCTCTCAGTGAAAGCACCAAAGTGTTTGCGCCAAAATTGGCCACAAACCCCAAATACCGTGAAAGCACCAGTGTATGAATACAACTCAGCAATATTCAAACACAAATCACAAATCTCAGCAATTTAGTTGATTTTATGTTATTCGTAGTGATTTGGGTGGTTTATGCAAATACGTAAAAAGCAGGGACTAAACTGTAAAAGACACGCAGATTTATAGTGGTTCGGCCAGAATGTGCCTACGTCCACTTTATATGTTATTCTCCTTTTCCGATCCGATTAAAAGTACAAAGCTTTGAATACAAGTATATCAAAGTTGTTTGAAAGTTCCTTCCAGGCTTGAGCTCTCAAACTTGTCCCCCATTATTGTACCCCTGCCCCTCTATTTATAGAGTGAGGCTGGGGGCAGGGGTCTCGGATGTATATAGCTGTTGGTGGGCCTGGGCTGAAGCAATCTGGCCTGGCAGTGCTGGTTCGGCAGCCCCTTGGTTCGGCGGTGAGTGGTATGTTGTTTGGACCGGTGGTAGGTAGGGAATGAGTTTGGTTCGGTGGAAGGTTGGACCGGTAGTAGCGTTGGACCGGTAGTGGCATGGTTCGGTAGAGGCTGGTTCGGTGGTGATTGGAGGTAGGTTGGTTCGGCAGTGGAGGGTAGAGGAGTTGGTTCGGCAGTGGCACTTTGGGTTTGATTCGGCAGGTAGTGGAGTGGTGAGGTCTGGTTCGGCTATGCTTTGGACCGGCCTTGCTTGGAGAGGGTTTGGTTCGGTGGTACTACCGAATGGATGTTATACTGAAAATGCCGAATGATCCCTTGTGTTTGAGAATGCCGAATGAGCCATGTGGAGTTCGAATAGTATGTCCCTCCTACCTTGCATCGATCATATCTCCTTCATACAAACTCAGATTAACCTGAAATGAGAAACATAGCCTCTCCTAATCCTCATCATCATCTCCAATCAATTTCGTCCTGATCGGAGCTTAACCCCGACATCCAACATTCCTTACCAATTTGTTGATATTCCAGTTTTGACCAAAAAATGGGATAACAATAGGAATGAATTGGAAAGGAATAAAAGTGATTTCAAAATCCTAATAAATTCTAGGTATGGAAAAGGGATTTTGAATAAACAGAGAAACAATGAATTTTAAACCCAAGTTATATTATTTCCAGAAATAAAGAATTTATTTTGAAATTCAAGTTTTGGATTTATTGGAAAGGTTAAAGAAGAAATTTGGGAAATATGAAATTGGTATTTTCAATTAAAAGGATTTTAAATCGTACTGAAGAAATAAAATCTGAAGTAAATGGATTTTGAAATAAATGGAGCAAGTAAGGAAATTTATTTAAAAAGTGAAATACATTGGAAATCAATTTGGAGATTGACTTAAGTGTGTAAAACCGGGATTTTTAAAGAGAAGTGAGACTTTGAAATTTATAAACTTGGTTTATAAAAGTGAAGTAATATATCAGTAGATATTTGGAAGAATAAATTCACGATGGGAATTTATTAAAGGAACGCGAAATTCGTTTAAAAATAAATAGTGATTTATTTTTAAAGTTAGAATGAGAAGAGTATTTCCCTGGATAGCCAATTACGTTTTCAACGTAAATTTTTAAAGATAAGTTATGTTGTTTTAAAAAGCATGTTTTAGAAAATTTATTATTTCAAAATGTCTAAATTCTAAAGTAAATATTTTTCAAAACTATTATCGTAGTAATTATTAAAAGGTGACTTGGTATTTTGTTTTAAAAAGAGAAAATCTAGTTTTATATTTTATAAAGTAACCTCATTTTCAAATATTCCTATAGTATATATTTTTAATAAAGTATTGAAGTAGTTTTATTTTAAATATTCTTAAAGTATTTATTTTGAATAAAGTATAAAAGTAGTATTTATTTTAATATTTTAAAGTATAATTTATAATAAAGAGTTTTAAATTATTTTTAAAAATCTAAAGTTTTTGTGCTTGGTGTTTCCAGTGGAAATAAATATTCGGGAACTCATTTCATGAGAAGAGTGTGGTTTGAAAACAGTTTTCAAAGGGTTGAAAAGTGGAAATATATCTTGTGAAGATATTTTGAAATTAATAAATAATTTGGTGAAATTATTTATTGTTTGATGGATGTTTGTGAATGTTAATTGATAGTTAAATAGCCGACTATCAATATTGGCCAATGCGTTGATCGTTTCGAAGAGACCGGGCTCGGGATTAAATTCTTGAAAACCACTTCGATCCAGTTTGTACGTTTTCGTGAGGAAGACGAGTTTGGAGTCGAAGATGGAGCAGTGAAGTGCAAGGGCTAGTCGCTACTAATCCTGAGGATGATTCCAAAATGGATGTAGTAGGAATAGTGCCTTTGGTTCCGTTCAAACCCTGGACGGACTTTTATGGATGAATGCTTTCAAAACATTGTCAGGTGAACGATGGGCATTCTAAGTGAAACGTTCTAAAAAGATAATGCTTAGCCTCAAGCCTCATCAACCGGGAATGACTGAAAATCAGGGGTTATATAGCAAGGCTAGGTGGGTAGCGCCCATTAGGGTGAGGTCATCCCTGTCTAGATGTCCCTTTTTATTCGGCTTAGTGGTGTGGTTGCTGATCCCAACCGTGGGGTGATCTTACTCGGGATTATCCAGTAAGGGGTAGTCCCGGTCTTGTCTTGTAGGGGATTGGGAGTAATCCTCGGTACGGTGATCTAGGCCACGTACTGTGATAGGTGGTACCCCAATGCCTGGTCATTAGTTGGAAATCCATTCTCCCAACGTGCCTTGTACGGTTTTGTTTGTATTACCCATGTTTGTGGCTAGTAGCTGGAATTTAATAAATGTAACAATTTCGGCTATTTGAATAAGTATTTGTATATAGACACTATTATAATATCAGAGGATTTTATAAGAAACGTTTTAGCTATTGTAAGGTAAAAATCCGACATGTTTATTTGTGGCGTGGTCTTACGAGATGGTTTTGTTTTCAAAGGATTTTGAAACTTTAATAATCCATTTGAGTGTGGTTTTCTCATGCTGGTATTCCAGACTGACTCAGGTGTTATTTATCTATAATGCTTGGGTTAGACTGAGTATTATAGAATACATGATTTGATACTGTGGAGCTCAGGAGACGAGCTGGATGGCGATACGAATTGCCGTACTTGATTATTATTCCGCTGTGTATGCAGTTTTGAGGACAAGTTTATAGGACTGTTCCACTTGTATGTTATTGATGTTGTTGAACTCTAATGATGTATTCTGATGATGTATGAAATAAATAGATATAGTTTTGTTTTGTGTAAAGATCTGTTATTATCTATTATATTTTATTTCTCTGCGATGGTTAGATTCTGATGTTGTTTCTATTTTCTTCTTCTATCTCTTTCTTCTTTAACCCTAATGGTTCGTATTTCCGTTCATCTTGAGTTGATTTGATGTAGAAGAGTATCGACTCAAGAGGTATGGGTTTGTGGGTTGTTACAATTGGTATCAGAGCTGAAGGTTAAGCGAGAACCTTGGCTCTGGTGGGGATTACTCATTAAATAGAGTTCGTAGTACTCTAAAATGAGTTTGACTGTATTAATAGATACGAGCGCGTATATGTTAGTGTGTATAAAAATTGTTTTATATTGTGTTGACTTATCAGTTGAATGTTTATGGATTCTGATCGATATGTGGGACGCCACGTCATCGATATGGGTTTCTAAAGTCTTAAACAAGGTAAACCGGCACAGTATTGTTTTAAATGAGGTAAATGAAATAATTTTACCCAAATTATTTTTGTATATAAAAGAAAAGTTTTTGTAGATAATTTTAGTTAATATATGGTTGCTTGGTTGTTAGAAAATGGTAATATTAAATTATTATCATTAATGTGTAAAATTGAATAAGAAATTGAAATTAAAACTAAAGCTAAGGAATAAATTCATATACAAAGGAAATTTGTAAATGTAAACTGTAAAGATATTTATAAATTGAAATAAGATTTCAGAATAATATTTGAATATGAATTGGAAGAATTTAAAACTTGAAATTTTGGGAAAGTTTAATTCCTTTGGATTGAAAATGATTTTCAAAGATTTTGGAGAGGAATAATAGGAATATTATTTGGAAATATTTTGAATTGGATTTAAAATCTGATGAGACTTGAAATTAAGGACATTTGAAGATGTTTTTAAAATGATAAAAGCATTGAACTCTTTCGGTCGCTAGAAAATAACTTCGGTGATGACTGCAGCATCATCGATGTTCATTTTCGAGTTTCCAAGAGAGGAATTGCTACCAAATTGTTTTAAATTGAAATTGTTTGCAAAAGTTGGGTTGATTTTATAAATGCAAAGGATTTTGGATATAATTGATTTCAAATGATTTTTGAAATACTTAAGTGATTATTGAAGGCTCTAGAATTGGTTTAAAATGTTTCGAGTGTCTAAGTAATGGTTTAAACTCTAAAGGTTTAACTAAAAATGTTATGGATTATAAGCAGGTTTGGAAATTTGTAAAGGTTGAAATTTTCTGGGGTGAAATTTACTTGTAAAAAGTTAATAAAGTTAGAAAGGTAAGACAATCAAATAAAGTAAAATAAAGAAGGTTAGTAAAATGGGATTGAAAAATATAATTTGGGTGGATTAAAGGAACAAAGATCTATGAATTAAAAATTTATTTGGATTTGAAATAAATTAGTAAATGGAGCTAATTTAAAATAATTATGGAAACGAAATTAGTTAGGAGAGCAAAAGTCGAATTAAATGAACTTAAACTAAGTTTAATAATAGATTGTGATTAGATTTGAATTAAAGTTGAAATATGATTGAGATGAAATTGTATCACGTGGTGGATACATTAAATGAAATTAAGTTCTTAATAAAGTTTAAAATGGATTGAATGAATATACGAATTGAATTAAATAGAATTGAATTTAATTGGAAATGGAGATGAACTTAAGTTGTTAACTTAAGCAAATTGTTAGATGGTTGTTAGAGAGCTTTATGAAATGGTTTTGAATAGAACCTGTTTGAATGATGAAATGGAATGTAAATTAAAATGGAAATGAATTAAACGAAAATTGAGTTGGAATCGATTGGATGTGGATAAAAACTAAAATGGATATTCTGTTAAGTGAATATCGTCAAATTGCATAGAATAAATTAGTCGTTCGACTTAAACGGAAGCGAATAAAAATTCGATGAATTGGTAGAGGTAAATAAAATTAATTTTTGGAATCAATTGAAATAAATGTGAGTTGTTTGGGTTAAAAATGAATTGAATGTA
Organism: Allium cepa; assembly: GCA_030765085.1. Lineage (NCBI taxonomy): Eukaryota > Viridiplantae > Streptophyta > Magnoliopsida > Asparagales > Amaryllidaceae > Allium > Allium cepa. The sequence continues at coordinate 245,844,925 of CM060944.1, forward strand.
AGCAATTGAGTTGCAAACCATTTAAATTGAATGAAGTTGTATACAAATCGGTTGTAAACAATTAAAATTAATGTCGGAACCCTATAAGTTGCTTATTAATATTGTTTAACCTGCATTGCTTATCGAAACTTGTATGTTTGCTAGTTAAATATGTTAAATGTTGTTAAATTACATGATTTTGGCACTTGCATGTTTAAATTAATTAAGTACCGGTACCGGAAATCCTTTTGGCTGGATTTTGGGGCACGCTAATTGCTAAATAATAAGCCGCTTGCTTAAAAATGCTAAATAAAGGTACGTCTACACAATAGAAATAAGAAATACGTACTGTTTTTGTTTTTCTGACCGTGTGGGTCGATGTATACATATTTAATCTCTTGTTAATTTGCAAAAGCTCCTCCGTACAAAGGAGACTCTGCCAAAAAAATTCAAAAATTTTGGGAGTTAGAAAATTTTTGTTAGCGACAAAACGATTTGAAATTGGAAATTGAAATAAATTAGTGGATGAAACTATTTAAAATAATGATATGAATCAGTTATAAGTGGAAGATAAAATTCAATATTCAGCGTTGAAGATAAATTGAATTCATATGGAAATGGGAGAACAAATTTGAATAGAAGTAGATATAAACTCAAGTGGTAAAGTGAAAACAAAAATAAAGAAGCATATAAAATGCTTATATTAAACTTAAGAAAGGAATGGTGAATTCTTAAGTAAAATTTGGTATTAGAAATATATTCTAAGTTAATATTTGAATGAAGATTTAATAAAAGTGATAATTGTGAATAAGTGAATAGAAATTAAAATGAATGTGAATAAAAAGAGAATTGATATAGCTGATAATCAATTGAGATAAATACGTACGATGTACGTATATTATTTTATTCGCATAGCAATTTGATCCAGATTCGAGCACAGAATTTCGAGATAGTTATATCGATCGAGTTAGGATTTTTCACTCGATTTTCGACGGCGAACCCTAGATATAGATTTTTGATTGATTCTGGAAATTCTCTATCATAGTTATGACTATGCAAGGAGAATGACGGTTTCTGATCAAGAAACTAGATCTGAGTCCGCACTAGGAAGTCGGGTGGACGATACTAGTTCGGAAGTGAAATTGTATGACCGAGTAAGCGATCGGATGCGGTATTGCGTACGAAGGATATAGGTACATCGTACGGGCTTAAATAGAAGGAATATTGAAAAGTTGTTAAAGAAGTGTATAAAATGATTTTGGAATCTGTTGTTGGATATGGTTTAATTGGATATACAAGTATTAAAAAGCAAGTGGGAAAAACTGGGATTTTTGATATCAGAAGATAAATTTGAATTGCTCGACAAAAAGGTGTGTTTAAATTTATGTATGAAATTTGATTGGGTTTTTGATCTAGCCACTTGGCCTTTTGTTTTCTTTTGGAATTTGGGAGCCCGTAGAGGCATTTTGAAGTTGTACCAAGCTAGCCGCGCAAAGGAAACGCTTGCGAAATTTTTCAAAAATATAGGGAGTTAGAAAATTTTTGAGAAAATTTTGAAAATTTAAAACTTAGTTTTGAATTATGATTTGAATGGTTGAATAAGTAAAGTTGTTTAGAAACTATGGAAAAGTTTGAAAAGTTAGTAAGATATATAGTGTGTCTTTAATAAAGATTGTTTGGTTGTTGTTAAAAACTGTTTGGTTTTGGGAAAATAGTAAACGTGTATTGGACCATTCTACCTAACAGGTAATTTCGAGGACGAAATTCTTTTAAGGGGGAGGAATGTGATGACCCGGAATTTTTGAGCATTTGAAATTGGAATATTTAGTTGATTTTAAATATTTAAAAGTTAATTTTAACTTGAATTCAAATATATTTTTTTAGCAATTAAGTTATTGGATTTAATAAACTGAAATTGGGTATATTATTGAATCTTCAGTTTTAATCCTGTTAAAAACAATTTGAAGGCTTGTAAAATTTATATTGATAATACTGAAGATAATAAAAGTGTTAAAATTGAATTTAAATGTGATTTATTCAGTTTTGAAAGTATATCGTTTAAATAGATATTTAAAAATAGCCTTCCAAGGCACAGTCTCGGATTTCATCGAAACCAGTTCCATTGGATCCATAATTATGTATTATTATCGGATTTCAATTTTCGTAGCATTTAGAGTTGTCGTGTGATCTTACGGTAAGTAAACGCACTGAAATTTGTATCGGAAAATTCAATATAATAACTGGATCCAAAAAGCTATCTTCTCCATACGATCGAATTAGAACTTGAAACCTTTTTCAATGCATTCAAAATAGAGGTATAATATTATAAACGCCTAGCGGCATGCCTCGATAGGAGGTCGAGATTTTTAGCTCGATTTCGAGACGTTTGAATTCAAATTTAAATTATAATTGTATTTTGTGACCAGTCAAAAACAAATCGTATCAACACTTTTTCAGTAATCACTGTAGCCTTCTTTACACGCCGCCTGCTGTTTAACATCACATCTTGCCTCCTTTTCTTCTCCTTTATCACGCAACACAATTCAAAGAAAAAAATAACAACTAGAAAACTGTTGCTTTGAAAAAAATAATGGCCGATCAAATTTGCAGTTCTCTCCTTACCTCAAATCGAAATCCACAACTCCCTCTCTTCATTTTCAAAAAAAATCCTCGCAGTTAAATAGAAAAAAGAAATCAAATTCGATTTGCAGAGACCACTCCAGTAAATCATTGCCAAATCGAATCTTCTCGAGTTCGATACTCGAATCCGAGTTGAAACGTTCACGATCGAATCATGATCGGTTAGGGTGTGAGCAGTTGTGGTTTGAGGTCGGCATTGCCCGCGTATGTTGGCGCATTCGAGCAAGGGGTACTCGCTCTCGAGCTCTTCGGTAGCTAGTCCTTTCGGAGGCAGTCGATCGAGGAGATTGGCTGAGCTTGGTGAAGTGGATGGCGAAGTTTGGGAGATCCGGTCGTTGATTCGTGGTGCGCAACATTCAGGCCGAGGAGGGGGGGGGGAGTCTCGGTGAGTCGCGCTGCTATGCGCGAGGTGATGGTCATGAATTCAGATGGAGGTTTTGGAGCGGTCGGCAGTCTTTTAGATCCATGGAGATTGAGTTCGTTCTGGTGGCCGTGGTCGAAGTCTGGGTTTGCTGTTCGTGCATTGGCAGTTAGGTATAAGGTTGTTTTTTATTTTAATATATATATATATATATATATATATATATATATATATATATATGCATAGGAAAAAAATATAGGAATTTATATAAAGATTTGATTTTTAAAATCTATATGGGTTATTTTTATAAATATATGTAATTTCTAACGAGAAATAATATATATATATATATATATATATATATATATATATATATATATATATATATCCCATTCTAAACTTAGTAGTTAATTTCAAATTAATGTGTTATGGAGATTAAGTTGTTTTATTAACTTATTTAATTTGTTTTAGTTACTAAAATATTTTTTTTAAAGGGAAATTATCAGTCCAAATTAAATTTGTTAGTTAATTAAATTTACTAAATGGAAATTAATTGTTTGTTTATTTCAAATATTAATAAACCATACAATGTTTATACAAGGTCAAAAATCATGAAATCAAGGCGGGATTGAAGTTGACTACAAATAAAATAAAATTGAGTTAATCTCACTCATCTGGTTGCTATTCAAATTAAAATGTTTAAATTTAAATAATTGGTTAAATGATTGAATTGATTTGATGTGTTATATTATATATAGTATATATAGTATATATTGGAATGATTGATTTCCCGCATTGTATAGCGAATGAGACCCTATACGCCACATAATAGATGCTGATATTATATAAAACCCATATACCGTGATATTCCACCTTGAAGTGGAATTGGTATTTTATATTGTGCTAACATCTGTGGATGCAGGGAAACAGGTTGAAGGGATCCAACGGATTCCTTAAAATTATTTAGATTGTTTAATATTCTATGTTATGAATATTTGATATTCTGTGATGAATTACATAGATAATTGGAACATTAAATGCTATGGTTTGCTTGAAAATATTTCGGTATACTGAGTTATCAAAATATATAGAATTGGAATTTTGGAAAGAAAATAAAAGAGTGAATTTTTAAGTAAAATAATTATAGAGAATTTGAATAAAAATAAGAATGAATTAGAAAGGAATAAAAGTGATTTTTAAATCATAGTAAATTCTGCGTATAGAAAAGGGATTTTGAATAAACAGAGAAATAATGAATTTTAAACCCAAGTGATACTATTTCCAGAAATAAAGAATTTATTTTGAAATTCAAGGTTTGGATTTATTGGAAAGGATAAAGAAGAAATTTGGGAAATATGAAATTGGTATTTTCATTTAAAAAGATTTTAAATCGTACTGAAGAAATAAAATCTGAAGTAAATGGATTTTGAAATAAATGAAGTAAGTAAGGAAATTTATTTAAAAAGTGAAATAAATTGGAAATCAAGTGTAAAACCGAGATTTTTAAAGAGAAGTGAGACTTTGAAATTTATAAACTTGGTTTATAAAAGTGAAGTAATATATCAGTGGATATTTGGAAGAATAAATTCGCGATGGGAATTTATTAAAGGAATGGGAAATTTGTTTAAAAAAATAGTGATTTATTTTTAAAGATAGAAAGAGAAGAGTATTTTCCTGGATAGCCAAGTACGTTTTCAACGTAAATTTTTAAATATAAGTTATGTTGTTTTACAAAGCATGTTTAAGAAAATTTATTATTTCTAAATGTTTAAATTCTAAAGTAAATATTTTTCAAAAACTATTATCGTAGTAATTATTTAAAGGTGACTTGGTATTTTGTTTTAAAATGAGAAAATCTAGTTTTATATTTTATAAAGTAACCTCATTTTCAAATATTCCTATAGTATATATTTTTAATAAAGTATTGAAGTAGTTTTATTTTAAATATTCTTAAAGTATTTATTTTGAATAAAGTATAAAAGTAGTATTTATTTTAATGTTTTAAAGTATAATTATAATAAAGAGTTTTAAATTATTTTTAAAAATCTAAAGTTTTTGTGCTTGGTGTTTCCGGTGGAAATAAATATTTGGGAACTCGTTCCATGAGAAGAGTGTAGTTTGAAAACTGTTTTCAAAGGGTTGAAAAGTGAAAATATATCTTGTGAAGATATTTTGCGATTAATAAATAATTTGGTGAAATTATTTATTGTTTGATGGATGTTTGTGAATGTTAATTGATAGTTAAATAACCGACTATCAATATTGGCCAATGCATTGATCGTTTCGAAGAGACAGGGATCGGGATTAAATTCTCGAAAACCACTTCGATCCGGTTTGTACGTTTTCGTGAGGAAGACGAGTTCGGTGTCGAAGATGGAGCAATGAGGTGCAAGGGCTAGTCGCTACTAATCCTGAGGATGATTCCAAAATGGATGTAGTAGGAATAGTATCTTCGGTTCCATTCGAACCCAGGATGGACTTGTATGGATGAATGCTTTAGAAACACCGTCAGGTGGACGATGGGCATTCTAAGTGAAACGTTCTAAAAAGGTAACGCTTAGCCTCAAGCCTCATCAACCGGGAATGACTGAAAATCAGGGGTTATATAGCAAGGCTAGGTGGGTAGCGCCCATTAGGGTGAGGTCATCCCTGTCTAGATGTCCCTTTTTATTCGGCTTAGTGGTGTGGTTGCTGATCCCAACCGTGGGGTGATCTTACTCGGGATTATCCAGTAAGGGGTAGTCCCGGTCTTGTCTTGTAGGGGATTGGGAGTAATCCTCGGTACGGTGATCTAGGCCACGTACTGTGATAGGTGGTACCCCAATGCCTGGTCATTAGTTGGAAATCCATTCTCCCAACGTGCCTTGTACGGTTTTGTTTGTATTACCCATGTTTGTGGCTAGTAGCTGGAATTTAATAAATGTAACAATTTCGGCTATTTGAATAAGTATTTGTGTATAGACACTATTATAATTTCAAAGGATTTTATAAGAAATGTTTTAGCTATCGTAAGGTAAAAACCCGACATGTTTATTTGTTGCGTGGTCTTACGAGATGCTTTTGTTTTCAAAGGATTTTGAAACTTTAATAATCAATTTGAGTGTGGTTTCTCATGTTGGTATTCTAGACTGACTTGGGTGTTATTTAACTATAATGCTCGGGTCAGACCGATCATTATAGAATACAAAATATGATGCTGCGGAGCTCAGGAGACGAGCTGGATGGCGATACGTACTGCCGTACTTGATTATTATTCCGCTGTGTATGAAGTTTTGAGGACAAGTTTATAGGACTGTTCCTGTTGTATGTTATTGATGTTGTTGAACTCTGATGATGTATTCTGATGATCTGTGAAATAAATAGATATAGTTTTCTTTTGTGTAATGATCTGTTATTATCTATTATATTTTATTGCGCTACGATGGTTAGATTCTGATGTTGTTTCTATTTTCTTCTTCTACCTCTTTCTTCTTTAACCCTAATGGTTCGTATTTCCGTTCATCTTGAGTTGATTTGATGTAGAATAGTATCGACTCAAGGGGTACGGGTTTGCGGGCTGTTACAACATCGCTCTCAGTGAAGGAGCTAAAGAAGTAGTTAGAATGCACAAGTTTTTAAGTGAGCTTGAAGTGATTCTCGACGTGGACAATCCAACGGCTTTGTTTTGTGACAACAATGTAGCGATGTAGGTCGTAAAGGAGCCTAGGGCATACAAGAACTCAAGACACATTCTTCGAAAATTCCACCTAACTAGTGAATTCATTGAGAAGAAAGATGTCGTGATATAGAGGGTAGATACTAAGGACAACATAGCAAATCCATTCATAAGGGGACTAGTTCGGCTGATTCTTGTCAAATTGATCAAAGGGATATGATTGAGTTTCCATAATTAGCTCCAAGTGCCAGTGGGAGAATGATACAGTCATGGGTATGCCTTTGGGAAAATTCAGTAATTTATTAATTCTGTAATAAAATCTTGTTCAAATTATAAGGTGTTTTTTTGTTATTTACTTGTTGATGCGTTATAATTACTTAATTATTTAATTTTAGTATATTTAACGAAAAATCCGTAAATGGTGTGTTTACGATAGTAGTTAATTGTTGTAATCGTGAGTATCTTATTAAAATGTTTATAATAAACACATCATTTTAAATATTCCAAGTCAAGATGTTTCGAGACCCGATATCGATGAATCTATCGAGACTAGAGTATTAACGCTTACCAAAGGTTGGACAGTGTATTACTCATGATCACCACTGGCACCAAGGGGTTACGTGCTGATAGTTATTAAATAACTATGGAATGTCCCATTCTATAGTTTTCTATTGTTTAATATAACTAAGGTCAAACAAAAATATCGATGTGAAAAATTTACATAATTCTCTTGACTTGAGAATACCATTGAGCTTCAATATGTTAACTCCGCTTTGATTATAGTTTAATCGTTTCACAGTGACTATCAAATGATTATAGTTGGTCAAATGGACTTGTAAACGTTAGTACTCAAATTATTCGATATCAACCGATGATCGAATTTACACCTAAGAGTCACACAATCGAAACGTTGATGTAACGGCCCAGAAATTTCAATCTCAAAATTTCCAGATAGTTATGAAAAGAAGAAAAGAGAAAGAAGAAGAAAACAGAAACAAGTCACAGAAACCTCACATTCGCAGCGGATCAGATATAATATCAAATAAAATAGCAGTTATACAAAGAAAACTATATCTGTTAATTTACATTTAAATACATCAGAGTTACACATATACATAAATATTGGACAAAGCAATCATGTCCAGATACTACAATATCATAGTGGAAACTCTCCATACGTCCCTGCAATCCAGCTCGCCTTCTGAACTCCAGAGCGTCCTTACTTGAAAATCTGTAATACTCGATTTGACCCGAGCATTACATCAAAGTAACACCCGGGTCAGGCTGGAAACCATCGTGAGTAAACTCATCTAACATGGAATACCAAAACATACAACTTATATAAACCCGGGGTAACTTGTATCAATTTACAACTTCACAAGTCATTACAGACATTACTTACATCACACATCAATTTCTAAGTATCATAACTTAGATTAAATGGTTCAATCACTTTAATCATTCCATTTCATTTTATTGATTCCACACATCAAATTATAAAGAATCGAAGTGGTTTCGGGTATTTACCAATACCCGACTCCGGTCTCTTCGAATTCAATACCATCTTAAGCCAAAGCTGTTTAAGCTTTAAACATTTCCATGTATACCCACAGTAACAGATTCACATAGCAATTCTATTTTCTGATAGATAATCCATATCTAATACCCTAGCATCACAATCACCTTCCAGGTATAACAACAATCCAAACATCCAGTAACATTCAGCCATTCATAAGCAAAGACTTTAATCACACAATCTTTAATTAATTTAAAATAAATTAAATTAAATTCTTCCATTTCTATAAATCCTGCGTGTTTAATCCTTAATTAATTACAGCAAATTAATTAATTATCCAACAATTACCCATCTTAATTAATCACCCTCGATTAATTATTCTTCCACTACATTAAGTAATTAACTTTCAATTAATTACACAAATTAATTATCCTCGAACAATTTCATTCATTAATCAATCCTGATCAATCACATTAGTAATTAACTTCCCTTAATTACTTATAATCATTAAATCAACTCCTTGATTTAATTACATTTATGACTCCTTTAATTACATTGAGTAATTATCTCTTAATTACTTTCTCATAAGTAATCATCCTTTAATTACTTCCCAATAAGTAATTTCCCTTTAATTAATTACATTCAGTAATTACTCATTCATTGCTACATTAAGTAATTTCACCTCATTAATTACATTAAGTAATTATACTCAATCCATCATTAAGTAATCCTCTTTAACTAATTAAACTTAATTAATCGATTCAAATTAATCACATTAACTTAATTAATTACAAAAGTAATTAATAACTTTAATTACTTTATTAATTATCCTTAGTCATTTACAGTAATAAATCTTTAATTAATTACCTTCCTTAATTACTTTAGTTAATTACATTAATTAATGATCCTTATTCAATCACTTTCATTAACCATACTTAATCAATCATAACAGTAATTAACCCTACTGTGATTACTTATCTTAATTAATTAATTCCTTAATTAAATGAATAAATTACACCAAGTAATTTAATCCTTAGTTACTTCTACTAATAAATTAACCTTTATCAATTTCCTAATCACATAAATTAAAACATTTATCCTTTAATTAATACTTAATTTTATTTATTAAGTTTTAAATTGTCTTAAAGTGTAACTTAACAACATAAGTTAAACAATCATTTCTTTACTTAATTAAAGGTTAAAGAAACATTTAACAGAAAGGAGTTATTTAAGAAAAGTTTTTAAAACAATCATCACTTCATCATTCTTCCTTTCAAAGCATCGTTTTCCTTTAAAACCCTTTTCATCACAATGTTTTAAAAACTTGCTTAAACTTCGGCTTGGGGTCATAACCGAAAATCACTCGAGACCTGCCTGGGTTTTATTCTTCTTCTTCTTCCCTTTTCTTTTAGTTTAAATTTTAAACAGGCTTACATAAAACCAACTCTGCACACACCCAAAAACACACGTAAACAACTCGAGCTACACTTCCTTTTTCCCGAGTTTCCCCCCGAGTGAACTTTCCTCTTCTACCTTTGAACCAAAACCGATACACGACCTCCACCGGGCACGTGCACACGACGTCCCATCCACTTCGATCACCATTCAGGTCATCTTCAGGTCGGCGACACACCCCTAAGAGGAAACGACCCCCTAGAACTACTGATCTTGCAGGAAAACAAAAATCGAGTATAATCGATCGTCACTGGAACCAAACCACTCCTTCCCCCTCGACCGATCACCATACGCCACCAGAACACATGGCCCATTGCCGAATGCTTCGCCTGACCACCCTTTGCCCTTTCCTTCACAACCGATCACGACCGATGCATCATCCATGCTTCATTTATTTCAAGAACAAATACTAGCCAGACCCAGTCCTAAACCCTAGATCGACCATTTGCCCTCGCCATGGCGAACTAAAAATTCGCTTACCATTTTTACCTAGTCCACCAAACCCCAAGCTAACTACAGCAGAGACCCCGACCTTCCCGATACGCTCGATTCCCAGAAATTGATCAAAACCCCAAATGTGATTAACTACGAATTACACCCTCGACCAAGCATTAACAATCTGGATTCGTTTCTTTAAATTAATGATTCTTGATAGCGAACAAGATTATATACATGAATCTAAAAAATTTGATATTTGATTTTAACATGTTTTGGATGTCTTGACTGTCTTTACCATCAGCTAGATGATAATCAAATCTATCCCACTCAAACATATTTTAAATTTTGATTTATGATTAAACGAACATATTAGGTTCAGAAAACAAAGCTTAAATATCATTAAGTTAAATGATTAATTTTTTTTATTATTATCGGGATTAAACCTATGCTATTTGGATCAGAGGCATGCTTTGCCTGTTCCAAATCACAAACACAAATACTCACACACCTAAAAATACATAAAAATTAACATGCGCAGAAAAATCCAGATCATACTTATATGTTCATCACATACTAGTTCAAGATTCATAGATTTACCAAGTTTACTCACCATAAGTTTTGCAGAGCAAAGAACAGAGCAGGTTCTATATTTTCCAGGTTTGAGATCTGAGTTGTTTTAAATTGCCTTTGATTTGCTTTTGATGCTTTTGCAGTTGAAAATCCCTTGCATGCCTTAAATTTTTTGATTTAAAATGTTGTTGAAACTGGTGATTTTAAACTTGCACTTGAACTTGGTTCTTTGAAATGCAAGTTGAACTTTGTTTGAATGCAGGTTTGAAATTGATGTTGCAGGTTGAATTGTTGTGAAAAACTTCATTTGAATATGCAGGTTTGTTAGTTGTAGATTTGCAATTTGAATTCAAGTTTCAGGTTTTGAAATAATTTCTGGTTTTGAACTAAGAAAAGAAAACAAAGGAAAAATGTTTTTGAAAAAAAACTAGTTTTCTTCTTAAAATATTTATTAAAATCAAAATAAAATAATGCCACATGTTTGATAAACTTACATTTGTCATTCAAGTACTTAAATTGACTTACATGTGTTTTAAGAGGTGTTAATATGGTTACACATGTTCTTATGTATTTTTAATTAATTTTTATTTAATTTAAAATGTTAATATAAACTTACTTATTTAAGTTTCTTAATTAATAAATACTTATGTATGAATATATATAAGTTTAACCTTTAAAGAAAATATTATAAAACTAATTATAATACAAATAAATCTCATACATGTATTTGTAAAATCTAGAACATTTATATATATACATTTATAACCATTTTAATTTCAAACACTTTAAAGAAAACAAAATAAAACTTTAGCTTTTGTATATTTTTTTTTATTTTATATTTACATATGTGATGTGTAGTTTAAATAGCTCTAAAAAAATTGGTTTCTATATTTTTAAATAGAATTTAACTTTAATTACCCTTTGAAAAATTATTGAATTCAAAACAATGCCTCTTAATTATTGTACATATACATACATACATACATACATACATATATATATACTTATATACTTGTATGTATGTATATTTGAATTTTCTAACATTATGAAGGTTGCCTAAATTTATATATATATGTATGTATGTATGTATGTATGTATGTATGTATGTATGTATGTATGTATATGTTAATTTCCTACAAGATTATCATTCTCAAAATTTTAAATTTATAGGTTCAAATTTATTTATATACGTATCCAGATAATTATCCAATTATCAGATGATCAAAATCTATGTTATCACATTCCTCCCCCCTTAGAATCTTTTCGTCCTCGAAAAGGAACGAAGCCAGAATTTATTAAAAAGTTTATTTTTAGAAAAAATTATTCTTTGAAACACTTTTAAACACTTTTAAAATCTACATAATATTATAAAATGGATTTTATAAAAATACTTTTTATGACTCGACGTTTTAACCGGTCCATCCTTATTCTCACAGAAATTCGGTCATATGTTGATCAGGCGTACGACTGAAAATCTATAAGTACTTAGCAGACCTGTTTTCAACACCCAGTGAAAATATTTGAAAAATAATTTAATTGAAAATATAGAAAACAGTTTTTGAAAGTAGAGGATATATCTTTGGTGAGAATGCTCTGGAAATCATCACCCCCATCCATGGTCATAGTTACATTCCGGGGTTACGTTGCCATCGCAGCAAAAGTCCATGTAACTGCAGGCTCTCCGCGGCCTCTCGATTACGCCGTGGAACCCACACAACAGATCACAGTTACATTCCAGGGTTACGTTGCCGTCACAGCAAAAGTCCATGTAACTGCAGGCTCTCAACGGCCTCTGATTTTCGCTGTCGAAATGAAACTTCTCCACTCCTACATAGGTCGCAGTCTACCGATATAAAATCAAACGCAGACTGTTGGCTCTCAGCGGCACACACGACTTTCGCTATGTTATACCATAGGTCGCAGGCTACCGATATAAAATCAAACGCAGATTGTTGGCTCTCAGCGACTCACACGACTTTCGCTATGGTATACTCTACTCATAATCCCTAGGAACTAGTTTTGTCCGGACTCCTCACAGGATCAACTTTAGAACCCCCCCGGAGTTCAAGGCAGCACCACCTGGTGGTATTCCTAAGAAGTTCATTTCAAGGGAGCGCCTTTTTCCCCAGAGCCATCATCAAAACATTTTATACTATACACATATAGTATCTTCAAATCATACACCTAGTATGATCTCATACAAAGCTTCTTTACACAAAATTGATTATCCCAAAATCGATAATTCTCAAACTAGGCTTTCCAAATTCAATATTGATTTTACCCAAAAATCAAAAGTCTTTCCAAATCCAAAGGTTCCCAAATCCTTTTCCCAAAATCCTCATTAGATCCTTTATATATATATATATATATATATATATATATATATATATATATATATATATACAGATATATATAATTTTTAAAACTTTGGATCATTTCAAACTGATATAAAACTCCTTTTATACTTCAAACATTTTCAAAAACCCTTTTTTTGGCAAAAGATTCAACAAGGGGAGTTTCACTTTATAAAACAAAGATATATAACTTTATTTACCCAAAAATCAAATATTCAAATTTGATTACTCCCTTCAATATCATTTTTATTCAAATCCATATGATGTACACATATCATCCGTACGCTACCAATCTGATCGCTCACTAGATCACACAATTTCACTTCCGAACTAGTATCGTCCACCTGACTTCCTAGTGCGGACACAGAACTGGTTTCTTGATCAGAAACTGTTATTCTCCTTGCATAGTCGCAACAATGATAGAGAATATTCAGAATCAATCAACAACCCATATCCAAGTTCGTCGTCGAAAATCGAGTGAAAAATTCCAACTCGGATAGACATACTATCTCGAAATTCTGTGCTCGAATCTGGATTACATTACTATGCGAATAGAATAACATATGTACACCCTACGTATTTATCTTTATTGGTTATTAGTTGAATCAATTCCATTTCTATTCAAATTCACTTTGATTTTCGTTCACTTACTCACAATTGCTTCAATCCATTTAGATTATCACCTCTATTCTTATCTCGATTGGGTATTTAACCAATGACAGTTTGAACTCCGACCAGTTTATTTAAAAAATAGCTTAAAAAAATTTCAAAAATTTTAAAAATAGATAAGTAGTTGGAAAATAATTACTAGTTTGTAAAATAGGTGTAAAATAGTTAGAAAATAGTTAAAATAATTAAAGAAATTTTTAGATAATTGCAAAATAATAGTAAGATAGTAATTAGTTTTGTAAAATAGTTAGAATATAGTAATTAGTTTATAAAATAGTTGGAAAATTGTTAAACTGTTTCAAAAATAATTGTAAAACAAGTATAAGATAGTCTGGCTTTTGAAAAAAAAATTGTATATATATAATGAATAGCTTGGAAAAATATGTTTATATTAAAACAATTTTATTTTTTAAAAAAAAATTCAGAGTCAAACTGTTCAATTCCCAATCTCCATTCTCATCAATCCAATTTAAATATCTTCAATTTCCATTGAAATTGATTCAACCCCAATTCAAGTTGAATTAACCTCAGTTTCTTTTCAAAATTAATTTTATTCAACCTTGATCTCAAATTCTACTAATTCAAACAAATTTCAATTGAACTAGTACCAATTTCAATTCGTTTCATCTCCAGTTAGAATTAATCCCAATTTCAAACACCATTTCCAAATCAAGTTAAATTATACTTGATTTCCTTCCCAAATTCAATTCAAATTCCATTTGAATTTAAAATTATTCAACTTTAGTTACAATTCCTAATTATTCAAATCAAATTTCAATTCAAATTTCCATTTGAATCTTATACTCATACATCATCAATCACAATTTCAATTAATTCAAATAAAATTCAATTTGAACTAATTCAAATTTCAAATTTAAATTATCTCGAATTATATAAATTCGAGTTAATACTTCAGATGTTGATTTAATTCCTTTAAATCAATTTTCCTTTAAAGTTTTTAAAAAATTCAATTCTGAGTTCAAATTTCAAAATTCTATTTTAAATTATTTTTACTTAACTCATTACAAGGTTCAAGTAAGAGTTTCAAACAATTTAAGTTTACAAATTTATTTCTTAACATTCAAATCTTAAGTTCAAAGGAATTCCATATCTTAATTTTAAATTTAAGTCAAATTTTATTTATTTCTATAATGGATATATTACCACACTTCACTTCTCATTTATTTAAACAAATCCACTTCACAATTTAAAGATTATCAATAACAATAGGATGATATCATCCAATTCATTTTAAAACATCCATCCATTTCCAATTTTCGGATCTCAAACCCATTTTGAGATCACTCAAACTTCCTAATTCAAATCAACCATTTAACTCTCCAAGTTAAATCCCAATTTCATCTTGAAATTTCCAAATCAGATTGTTGATTCAAACTTATTTAACTTCCTCTGAGTTAAATTCAATCAATCCCATTTAACCTTACTCAAATTTGAATTCTCCATTCCAAATTTCAAAATTCTTTTCCGTCAATAAGTTCAAAAACTTATCACTTTGGGTTTTCACATCTCATTCCAAATTTAAAACTCAACCTTAGAGTTTATTCATTTACACAACTGGTTACTTTTAATATTTAAACCACCTTTGGTTTTAAATTCAAACAAATTCCTTTCAAATTTCAAACAACCCTTGTTTGAAATAGGACCCTTCATTCGAATATATCAAATAACATCTCTTATTTTAAAATAAGATCATATTCAAAATAGTTTGAATAATATTATCTCCTTTAACATTTTGAAACCAATTCAAATGTTTAAATCTAGAATTCAAAACTTCACAATTTAAAACCCACTTTAATTTACATCCTTTCAAATTTACAAGTTACTCTTTTTAAATGGTTACTTCCTAAATTATTAAACACAATAACCATTCTATTTTTCTGGTTTGAAACTAATTCTATTTCATCTTATTTAGAAATTCTTCTCCAACTTCAAAAATTAAATCTCAGTTTGAATCCATTTCAAACTTATCTTTAATTTAATTTCAATTTAGTTGTATTTCTATTACCATTTAATTTTAATTCCAATATTTAACATCCAATTACCTTAATATTAATTAGAAAGATATATTGCTTTATATATCAAAATATAACCTTATATAAAATCATTTAAAATCTTTATATAAGAAAATAACAAGTACGCTCTCTCATATATATATATATATATGTATGTATGTATGTATGTATGTATGTATGTATGTATATATACACTCAACTCATTCTAGAGTACCATTGACCCTTTCCTTAATGAGTAATCCCAACTGAGACAAGGTTCTCGCTTAACCTTCAGCTCTGATACCAAATGTAACGACCCGGAAATTTCAATCCTGAAATTTCCAGATAGTTAAGAAAAGAAAAAAAGAGAAAGAAGAAGAAAACAAAAACAAGTCACAGAAACCTCACATTCGCGGCGGATCAGATATAATATCAAATAAAAGAGCAGTTATACAAAGAAAACTATATCTGTTAATTTACATTTAAATACATCAGAGTTACAGATATACGTAAATATTGGACAAATCAATCATGTCCAGATACTACAATATCATAGTGGAAACTCTCTATACGTCCCTGCCATCCAGCTCGCCTTCTGAACTCCAGAACGTCCTTACCTGAAAATCTGTAATACTCGGTCTGACCCGAGCATTACATCAAAGTAACACCCGGGTCAGGCTAGAAACCAGTGTGAGTAAACTCATCTAACATGGAATACCAAAACATACAACTTATATAAACCCGGGGTAACTTGTATCAATTTACAACTTCACAAGCCATTACAGACATTACTTACATCACACATCAATTTCTAAGTATCATAACTTAGATTAAATGGTCCAACCACTTTAATCATTCCATTTCATTTTATTGATTCCACACATTAAATTATAAAGAACCAAAGTGGTTTCGGCTATTTACCAATACCCGACTCCAGTCTCTTCCAATTCAATACCATATTAAGGCAAAGCTGTTTAAGCTTTAAAAATTTCCATGTATACTCATAGTAATAGATTCACATAGCAATTCTATTTTCTGATAGATAATCCATATCTAATACCCTAGCATCACAATCACCTGCCAGGTATAACAACAATCCAAACGTCCAGTAACATTCAGCCATTCATAAGCAAAGACTTTAATCACACAATCTTTAATTAATTTATAATAAATTAAATTAATTTCTTCCATTACTATAAATCCTGCGTGTTTAATCCTTAATTAATTATAGAAAATTAATTAATTAACCACCAATTACCCATCTTAATTAATCACCCTCGATTAATTATTCTTCTACTACATTAAGTAATTAACTATCAATTAATTACACATATTAATTATCCTCAAACAATTTCATTCATTAATCAATCCTGATCAATCACATTAGTAATTAACTTCCCTTAATTACTTATACTCATTAAATCAACTCCTTGATTTAATTACATTTATTACTCCTTTAATTACATTGAGTAATTA
The DNA here is from genome assembly GCA_030765085.1 of Allium cepa. Taxonomy (NCBI): domain Eukaryota; kingdom Viridiplantae; phylum Streptophyta; class Magnoliopsida; order Asparagales; family Amaryllidaceae; genus Allium; species Allium cepa. The sequence goes on from CM060944.1 coordinate 245,862,050, forward strand.
TCTCTTATTTACTTTCTCATAAGTAATCATCCTTTAATTACTTCCCAATAAGTAATTTCCCTTTAATTAATTACATCCAATAAATACTCATTCATTGCTTCATTAAGTAATTTCACCTCATTAATTACATTAAGTAATTATACTCAATCCATCATTAAGTAATCCTCTTTAACTAATTAAACTTAATTAATCGATTCAAATTAATCACATTAACTTAATTAATTACACAAGTAATTAATTACTTTAATTACTTTATTAAGTAATTACCATTATCCTTAATCATTTACAGTAATAAATCTTTAATTAATTACCTTTATTAATTACTTTAGTTAATTACATTAATTAATGATCCTTATTTAATCACTTTCATTAACCATACTTAATCAATCATAACATTAATTAACCCTACTGTGATTACTTAGCTTAATTAATTAATTCCTTAATTAAATAAATAAATTACACCAAGTAATTTAATCCTTAGTTACTTCTACTAATAAATTAACCTTTATCAATTTCCTAATCACATAAATTAAAACATTTATCCTTTAATTAATACTTAATTTTATTTATTAAGTTTTAAATTGTCTTAAAGTGCAACTTAACAACATAAGTTAAACAATCATTTCTTTACTTAATTAAAGGTTAAAGAAATATTTAACAGGAAGGAATTATTTAAGAAAAGTTTTTAAAACAATCATCACTTCATCATTCTTCCTTTCAAAGCATCGTTTTCCTTTAAAACCCTTTTCATCACAATGTTTTAAAAACTTGCTTAAACTTCGGCTTGGGGTCATAACCGAAAATCACTCGAGACCTGCCTGGTTTTATTCTTCTTCTTCTTCTTCCTTTTTTTTAGTTTAAATTTTAAACAGGCTTACATAAAACCAACTCTGCACACACCCAAAAACACACGTAAACAACTCGAGCTACACTTCCTTTTTCCCGAGTTTCCCCCCGAGTGAACTTTCCTCTTCTACCTTCGAACCAAAACCGATACACGACCTCCATCGTGCACGTGCACACGGCGTCCCATCCATTTCGATCACCATTCAGGTCATCTTTAGGTCGGCAACACACACATAAGATGAAACGACCCCCTAGAACTACTGATCGTGCAGGAAAACAAAAATCGAGTATAATCGATCGTCACTGGAACCAAACCACTCCATCTTCCCCCTCGACCGATCACCATATGCCACCAGAACCCATGGCCCATTGCCGAAAGCTTCGCCTGACCACCCTCTGCCCTTTCCTTCACAACCGATCACGATCGATGCATCGTACATGCTTCATTTATTTCAAGAAAAAATACTAGCCAGACCCAATCCTAAACCCTAGATCGACCATTTGCCCTCGCCATGGCGAACTAAAAATTCGCTTACCAGTTTTGCCGAGTCCACCAAACCCCAAGCTAACTACAGCAGAGACCCCGACCTTCCCGATACACTCGATTCCCAGAAATTGATCAAAACCCCAAATGTGATTAACTACGAATTACACCTTCGACCAAGCATAAAAAATATGGATTCGTTTCTTAAAATTCATGATTCTTGATAGCGAACAAGATTATATACATGAATCTAAAAATTTTGATATTTGATGTTAACATGTTTTGGATGTCTTGACTGTCTTTACCATCAGCCAGATGATAATCAAATCTATCCCACTCAAACATATTTTAAATTTTGATTTATGATTAAACGAACATATTAGGTTCAAAAAACAAAGCTTAAATATCATCCAGTTAAATGATTAATTTTTTATTATTATCAGGATTAAAGCTGTGCTATTTGGATCAGTGGCATGCTTTGCCTGTTCCAAATCACAAACACAGATACTCACACACCTAAAAATACATAAAAATTAACATGCACAGAAAAATTCAGATCATACTTATATGATCATCAAATACTAGTTCAAGATTCATAGATTTACCAAGTTTACCCACCATCAGTTTTGTAGAGCGAAGAACAGAGAAGGTTCTATACTTTCCAGGTTTGAGATCTGAGTTGTTTTAAATTGCCTTTGATTTGCTTTTGATGCTTTGCTGTTGAAAATCCCTTGCATGCCTCAAATTTTTTGATTTAAAATGTTGTTGAAACTGATGATTTTAAACTTGCACTTGAACTTAGTTCTTTGAAATGCAGATTGAACTTTATTTGAATGCAGGTTTGAAATTGATGTTGCAGGTTGAATTGTTGTGGAAAACTTTATTTGAATATGCAGGTTTGTTAGTTGAAGATTTGCAATTTGAATTCAAGTTTCAGGTTTTGAAATAATTTCTGGTTTTGAACTAAGAAAAGAAAACAAAGGAAAAATGTTTTTGAAGAAAAACTAGTTTTCTTCTTAAAATATTTATTAAAATCAAAATAAAAATAATGCCACATGTTTGATAAACTTACATTTGTCATTCAAGTACTTAAATTGTCTTACATGTGTTTTAAGAGGTGTTAATATGGTTACACATGTTCTTATGTATTTTTAATTAATTTTTATTTAATTTAAAATGTTAATCTAAACTTACTTATTTAGGTTTCTTAATTAATAAATACTTATGTATGAATATATATAAGTTTAACCTTTAAAGAGAATATTATAAAACTAATTATAATACAAATAAATCTCATACATGTATTTTTAAAATCTAGAACATTTATATATATACATTTATAACCATTTTAATTTCAAACACTTTAAAGAAAACAAAATAAAACTTTAGCTTTTGTGTATATATATATATATATATATATATATATATTTATTTCATATTTACATATGTGATGTGTAGTTTAAATAGCTCTAAAAAAATTGGTTTCTAAATTTTTAAATAGAATTTAACTTTAATTACCCTATGAAAAATTATTGAATTCAAAACAATGCCTCTTAATTACTGTACATGTACATATGCATACATACATACATACATATATATATATATATATACACACACACACTTAGTATGTATATTTGAATTTTCTAACATTATAAAGTTTGCCTAAATTTATATATATATGTTAATTTCCTACAAGATTATCAATCTCAAAAATTTAAATTTATAGGTTTAAATTTATTTATATACATATCCAGATAATTATCCAATTATCAGATGATCAAAATCTGGGTTATCACATTTGAATACCCTTACTACCACCTGATTTGATTAATTATAATTATTATAAATTATTTGATTAATAAAAATTTATAAAATATTAATTATAAATTTTATTTGATTTGTGTTATCAATATTAAAATTATGCATATATAAAAGTTGTATACATACGTGTCCATATACGATATCGATGTGCATTTGAATTAGATTTAAGTGCACATTTTTTTGATCGGGCTTGATGTAGTTAGGAGACCTAAATAAGTGGCGATAGTGGATGGCCATAAGGGAGATATAGGATTGAATATTGATTCAAAAATGATGTGAAATAGTAGAGGAGGATCTAGATCCCCTTTTTGCTAATCGGTAACCATCTCAAATCCCACTTTAGTTTCTTTTAATTTTTTTCCATCTAGACAAAAACTGATCAACCTTCCCTTCACCTTCCTCTTAAAATTTTCAATATTTTAAAATATAAATTAAATACATATAGTATATCGGTCGTTGCTACTTTCAGTTTGGTTGCTTGTTTTGGAAGTTTGGATACATATTCAATGATTTCATTAATCCAACGCTTAAACATGTTACAATTAGGTATTAGGCAACGTAAATCTTTTATCTTGCTTATATGTATGTATGTATGTATGTACAATCATTCATTATGTCATTTATGTGCATTAGCTAATATATGAATTATCATGAATCCACATATGTTTGCGCTGCCTTCGTTAAATTAATGTGAATATATATAATTAAAAGAATTATATATGCATATATATCATTTAGCCGGTATTTAAAATAATTACTTTTATTTTTGAAATTAACTAATAATTAAAAAAACCTTTTAAAAAATTGAACTTTTAATATATAAGTAAATTATATAAAATCTATGTAAATATATTTTATCAACCTATATACATAATATGTTTTTCAAAAAAAATACATATGCATAAAATTAGTTTAAAAAACTGCATACTAGTATAATTTATATTAAAGTTAATATACTACATTTATATTATATATATATATATATATATATATTATAATATGATGTATAATACACATAAATATTTAATAACAATTATGTGCACGTCTTGATTTATTTTTAAGAAAAAAAAGTAGGTTTAAGTAGGGAAAGGGAAATCTCAATTAAAAAAAATTATAAACCGCACAGTGTTAATAAGAAAAATTATTTTATCAAATATAATCATGGTCGAATATATATACTTATATATATTTATTTAATTATATATTTACGCTAAGACATATTTATATATATTATTATTTCATATTGAATATAAATATTACTTTACTATATGTATATGTAATTTAGCTAAAATTAAAATTTTCAATATATATATATATATATATATATATATATATATATATATATATAGAAAATGATACATGATTTGACTTTGAAATTAGTATATATTTATTACACAGATGTAGATCTGAAATTCACAATTTGAATTTTAAATTTGATTTTGAATTCAAAATATTTTTATTCACAATTATTTTATATTATAATGTCTAACACAGACACAAACACATCTAATTAATTATATTTTATAAGTATCACTTTATACTATCTTAATACTATGCATGCATTCATATATACATACATGCATGCATGCATACACACACATTAGACAACACATATGTACATGGAGGGGGCCAATATGTCCATTGCAGTATAAATCCTAACATCTGTATATGTTATGCTTCTCATATTATATTATATAAATACAACATTAAAATAGAACATTATTTACAAATCAATGAAATATTTATTTTATTCAAAACTAAATTAGATCGGTTCTAAATAAGTTTAGACTCATAGGCCCAATAAGATCCAAAATGGAATAATTTTACATATTTACCCAGTTGTGTGCTGGCCTAGATCTAACAACATGATCCCCAAAAGAATCCTTCATGCAGCCCTTTCAAAATCTATCCATCTTAATCTGAAGACACACACCACTAAAGTGGTATGGAGTACCCCTGTTTGTAGAGCTTTCCATTTACAATCACGTAGTTGGGAGCCCGATAGAGAATCTTCATAGCATCTTTGCAGTCTGCAGGAAGCTCTTCACTTGTTAAATATTTTATAAGGGGCACCATCTTATTGTCCATAGACGACGTGTTTATTTCTATGGTTGTTGCCTTTTGCTAGTTTTAGGGGTGTCTTGAATCTTTAAAAGGACCCAAGGATTGAATTCTTCTGGATTACTTGCTGCCTTGGCAGTTGATCGGTCTAGGTGCTCTGCTCCATGGGTACCTTCTCCAACTTGAATTTGGAAAAGGTGTTGACAATCTTCTTGGACACGATAACATATAATGCCGGTGCCTTGTTCTTTACTTGATAGCGTTCGTTAATCTGATCGATGACCAAAGATGTGTGACCAAAAACATGGATAGACTCAACGTGCAATTCTCTTGCCTTCCAATGACTAGCTAGGGCAACGACATATTTGGCTTCATTGTTGGTCGTCTTAAAAGTAAAGAGGACTGTACAACACAATTCCTTTCCTTTAGGTATGACAAGGACCATGTCGGCCCATGCCTTCTTCTCAACTGATGCTCTGTCCACATACATATGCCAAGTTGGTTGGTTAGTGACAGTCTTTTCTTCCAAATTGTCTAGGCTTGAGCATTCGGTAATAAAATTAGCAGCTTCCTAGCCCTTGATGGAAGTGTGAGGCTGGAAGGAGTTATGATGTTACCTAAGCTCGACGGACAACTTCAAGAGTCAGCAAACTATGCCAGGTCGGCTAAGGATTTTCTTTAAAGGCTGATTGGTTAGGATTTTGATTGGACGTGGCTAGAAGTAAGACCGAAGCTTTTGGGCAGCGATGAGCAGGCGAAAGACAAGGTTCTCTAGCTTAGAGTACCTCGTTTATAGGCTGTTTAACCTCTTGTTGACATAATAAACTAGTCATTTGGTCTTCTTGTCCTATGTGATTTAGGCAACGCTATTTGCATGGTCAAATACTGCTAATTACATATACAAATTCTCCCCCTCAATGGGCTTGGATAGTATTTAAGGAGTGGTGAGATGATGTTTCAGCTCCTTGAAATCTCGCTTCAAGTGAAAAGCTTTCCCTTCTTGATGAGGTTGAAGAAAGGAGATACCGCTTGGTTGACTTTGATACAAACCAGCTTAATTTTGCAATCATCTCATTCAATCTTTGCACTTGCTTCATAATTTGGGAAGTTGTATATCATGGACGGCTTTAATCTTGCCAGGATTAGCTTCAGCGCCCATGGTACTTACAAAATAAACTAGGAATTTACTAGATCGGATGACAAAGGAGCACATCTTTTGATTCAGTTTTATGTTGTATGGATGTAGGATGCTGAAAGTCTTAGATAATTTCAATATGTGCCTCTCCGCTTCTCAGACTACACCAACAAGCCTTATGCCTAAAAATTTATGTATTGATCGATCTATTTGAAGAACATATTGTTAGCGAGAATTTGATAGGTAGCGCCTACATTTCGCGAATCAAAAGGCACAGCGCGATAGTAGTATAAGCTAGCATTTGTAATGAAGGAGGTGTATTTTGGTATGGACCATGCATGACAATTTGATTGTACCTAGAATAGCCATCCATTGAGGAGCTCAAGGACGCTTGTTGCATCCACAACCCAATCAATGAGAGGTAAATGAAAATTTCTTTAGGGCATACTTTATTGAGATCGGAGAAGTCAATGCATGTCCTCCAAGTCTAATTGGACTTTCTGATTAGCACTGGATTTTCCACCCAGACTAGATATCCTACACCTCTGAATGAAACAATTGGCTAATAGCTTATCTACTTAGAGCTTGGTACCATTCTACATCGAGCGCTTTTGCTAGACGAGGGTGGCTTTTGGATCGATATGGAGTGCGTGCCCACATATGAAGATATCTTTTCTATATTGTAGGAACTTGATTGGATCTCTTTAACTTTTAGACATAACTCTATGCCGATTTGGGTACTTTGCTGGGGTCCCACTATCTATAGAGAATGATTCCAAGGGAGTGGCCGACTCGCTTTCAATTTTGAGTCATCCATGAGAGGGTCTAGCGGGTCAGCCTCTGGATTCAAGCTTGTTTCCAAGTTACATTGGTCAAGCACGTAAATTATGTGCTCCATGACATCCTCGATTGGGATGGAAGACTATGCTCGGGTCGGGTAATGAAGCTGTCCTCGGGCTCTCATTGATGAGTTTGCTGACATTAAGGGAGAAGGATATTTTATGCTTAATGACCCACTCGCTTATAGGAAGCAACTACTTCATTTCACATTATGATGAGCTCTCAAGTTCATTGGGGATTGGCAAAGGATATAGGGCTTTTGCCATCCCAGTCTTTAGTGTGATTGATGGTCTAGATACAACCCTAAACGTTGCTTGGATTATGGGTACTCACAGGTGACATGCAATCATTTGGTGTAGATTCATGGTCGAAGGTGATCCCAGCATGACCCTGACCATTGCTCGGCTAGAGGGTACTCCAAGGCAACACACCATCGGCGGTTGTTTCTTCAATGGAAAGGATGGTCCTAGCACAAGCATTTGGCACCCTCTTGGAAAACACTTCGTTGATTGCTACAACTTGCTCATGTGGATTGTTGCTGGTAGAAGGAGATGATGATATGGATGCTTTAGAATTATGAGTGGTTTCATAATGAACTAAAGTGCCAATAGGCTTGATTATTTCCTCGAGTGAACCCTACTAATTATTGCAAGATCTTAATGAAGCATAAGAGCATCCATCTTTGCTTGCCTACGGGAGGTTCCACAACACTCCCTAGCCTTCTTCTGATTATGTCTATTCTTGTTAACTCGACTCTAGATGGTGAACTTCATTACGAAGCGATTGTAGGAGACGATGGCATCCAGTTCGATAAGTTTTGGTCGTCTTATTAATGGGTTATATGCAGAAGGGTAGACAACTAACAGAAAGTATATCTGAATTTTTACAACAAGGGGTTCTTGGCCTAACATTTTGATAAGTGAGGCGGTGCTCGTTGGAACAACGCTTAAACCCTCGAAGCCATAAATTAGATAGGATCAGGGGGTGAGGCCGGAGGGAGAAAGTTTGAAAGCCTTAACGACATGCTTGAACACGACATTAATTGAGTTTCCCTAATCCATGAAAACCCAGTGTACATTGGAGTTATTCGTTTCAAGAGTGATGGCCATTGTCTTGTGATAGGGGTTATACTGATTCCTTGTCCTCATAGTGAGATGATCGACTGGTCTGATTCCAACCGGGGTGTTTTCGACGCTCGATGCTTTAGTGAATAAACCTAACCAACCATGCATATTTCTCTTTGATAACGGTACAGTGCTCCCTAGCTGTTATTTCTTCATATGGTCAAGCTGCAAGCCACATGCAAGCATTGCATGCTAGCCACATGTGGGACTCTACATATGGTCAAGATATCGATGATTGCTACAATATTGTTATTGGGTTGCTGAGGCTGAGTCGGTAAGTTGTCGATGTTATTTCTTTGTTCTACCTAATCATGAACAAACTCTAGAGGTGTTCCTTCTCGAATGAGTTTCTCAGTCTTATCCTTAAGCATCCGACACTCGACGGTGGAGTAGCTGTTAACTTTATGGAAATCATAATACTTGGCGTTACTATGAGGTTCCTCCCTCTTTCCATTTCTTGTGGTATTGGGCCTTTGAAAGAGCACCCGGTCTTGGGTGGCAATATATGTTATTACAACATCCCTCTGTTCAAAGAAGCATAACTAACATACCTAGGCTTGTACTAAGTATTAGTCTCTACTCGCCTTTTGATGACCATTGCTTCGCCGTTCTTTATTGTTGTGATGATTGACCTATGTGGGATGCCTAGTTCCATTGTTGCTACCCGAAAGATCTATAACTTTCATTCTCGTTACGTCATTTGACCTTTGATAAAAAGTCGGTCAGGGAAATAGCGGACTGCTTTTTGAGCTCTCTCCACATTCTGGACTTGTATCCTAGCACTGAGCAGAGGGCCATAGCCAAGTTATTCATGTATGCAAGCTTTCAGTCGGACCCTACCTGATGTTACCTAGTTCACTAGGCATCATAAATTAGGTTCTAGAAGTAAGGAATCATATCCTGAAATATAGGCCCAAGAACCGATGCTACCAGGTCGCAAATGCAAGAACCAACTGGAGGTTCGGATCATGAGAGTAGATGGAAAGAGAAAGCACTTTGTTGGTTTGAAAAGTTGATTGACATGGGTAATGGAATTGAAAGCAGTTATGTGATCAAATGGGTTAGCATTCCCATTATACTTGTTTATGTGTGGAAAAGCATACCATCGGTGAATGTAAGTGTTCAAAATCTCATTGGGAAATGATTCTCCATTCCCGTCGCCAAAGAATCCTTCACACCACTATTTCAGGCTTGCATTTATTAAGTTGCTGGCGAAGAATGTGCATTTCTTCCCTAAGGCCAATATTGGCCTATTAAGGGATATTTTGGAAAATGATGGATAGAGGACTCATCCTATGATTAGGTGGAGTAGGAGATCAACGACGAGTGGGAGAGTGATGACGATGATGAGTTGGAGTGAGGGACCTCTCCCTATGCATAGAGGGAAACCTTAAATGTCAAGCCCACCCCTCTCTTGAACTATTCCTGGCCATACCCATGTGTGATCTTGACTATGCCAAAAGAGCCGTAAGAGCACTAGTATTGCGACTGTCAAAAGCATAAGTCCATAGACAGGTTAAGGGTTGTTCCGTTGATGGGGATGGACGATGGCCTGGTTCTCTTGGCACGACCACATCTGGAGCAATACCAACATGGCTAGGCACATGCATAGTATACCTCCTTGGAAGAACGACATCCATGGGTGCGGTTGTAAGCTCCACTCTTCATCGAGCCTTATCATTAATCATGAGGTCGTAGGCACTGGGTAGCAGGTCGGTGAAAATGTGGGTCAATGAGGTAAACTGTGGGAAGATCTGGTTGGACAAAATTTACAATAGCTTGGGCGTCCGACCATGTCCTCGGACTTTGTACGTCACGGGTCAGTGCACCTATGTTTGTTAATTATTACAATACAATATGCCATATATTATCGTTGAGCCTGGGAAGGGTTGAGCAACATTGGCGACGATGTTGCCTTTCATTTCATGCTCATTGTTGTTTTTACCTTCCATTCCAAGAACCAAGTCCATGGTAACAAGATAGATCAGATTTTTGTAGAGAAGAAAAGTGATGAAAGGGGAGAGCTTTAGGGGAAGGTCCTCCCTCTAACATTAAAATATTGACTTGAGATTTAGCCAACCTCGAACTTAAGCTAGACACGTCGTGAAAGAAAATGTTACTTTATAATCGCTAGGATTAGAAATGAAAAATGAGGAAGCATGCAAGCAAAAAAAGAGAAGTAAATGACACCAGATATAGAGTGCTTTGGCAAGATTTCCTGCATCCACTATGAAGATATCTTTCTATAGTCATCTGTTATAATTATAGGGAATTACAAGAGAATTATAAGAAAATAGCACTTAAAATTAAAAAAGTTAGCTAATCTTGGATACTTAGGACTTTGATTTGCCATGATGAGAACATTAGAGGGAGATAACGACCAAAATTCCAAAAAATTTCCAATCTATTTGAAGTGGAAATACATAGGACATTTATAGTAGCCAAAATGTATGATGGATGGCTGAGATTATGCTAAAAAATAGAGGCGAAGAGCATTTGGCCATTGATCTGGCCACATAGGTTGATAGGAGACAGCTGTAAAGATAGAAAGAAATATATGCCAAAGAAGCATGATATTTATCCCCTATACTATGCAATGACTTTGCATTTAATGTGCATTAAATGCTGATGACTTGCTACAGGAGTAGATATACTTTCAACCGCTTCAGTACAGAACCTAGTATAATTAGACGTACGGCTTGTCTTCGGCCTTATGTTTTGTCGACTAGATGGACTGGTTTAGAATAGCTTAGCTTTGGTTGGCATTTATGGGCCAATCGTAGGGTAATTTGGTCGCTTTGATTAGGCTAGGTTGCACCTTAATTGGCTTGCTAGTTGCTTACATGAAAATTGAGCAACACCTGTGTATGTACATAATATGGTTGATGATAAGTTGAAGGCTGGAGCATACATGGGCATATTTATGGGATACACGAACGGAGTTAAAGATATCAAATTAGAAACCAGTTGATAGGAAGATTATGCATTTCAAGCATGTTACATTTGTTGAGTCTCCAATGTTCAAGTCCACGGAAGATTTTCCCAGCACATTAGTTGAATCTCATAGGCTTAAGGCTGTGCAATTAAAACCTTGGAAAATCCTCGCTATAGCGCATAGTGCTCTTCAACTGCTACGCTATTTTGATTTAAAATTGTTGAACAATAAAACTTGTTTAAGCCCCGCTATTTTCCGCTACATTTGCTAAATCAAGATTTTTTAGCATCCGCTTTAGCAAAATTAATATACAAAGGTTGATTTGACTAGTTATCTTTTAAACCAAATCAACAAAATTAAGGTAAAGGCTTAATTTTAAGGTATAAGAGCACAATATAAGTCAGAAATCTATTGTAGTAACCTAATCTAATAGATATAAACTGAGATATTCTTCGGTTTTGTTATATAAGATTAAATAGTATTTCTTTTTTCTATACAAATGATGTAAGAATGAGAATAAATTAACATCAAAATATTTAGTTTTATATCTAACGAAGCTTTTTGCACCTTAGCTACATTCCGCTATATCTCCGCTTCATCCCTGCTATAACTTTTTGCACCTCCACTGTTATAGAACCACTAAATGCATTAACTACACATGCCTAAGGAGATGTAAAATGTTCCCACATTTTAGTCCAGTAGTAGAGTTATAGTTGTTATTGACACAAGTGAAGATTCAGTTAATGAGAACATCAAAGAGTAGCCACATACGCCCTTTAGTAGCGTTGGCGATGTGAATAAAGCCAAAGGAAGTTCAATTCAAGGTGGATTTGAATGGAGTTTAAACGATATTATACATACTCGAACCAATCGTAGGACAATTTGACCGCTCGAGAAGCATGGTAATTAGCAGTATGCAAACTTTAGCTTTGGCGATCAGTTTGACTATACCCTACATGTGGTTTATGATGAGCCATTTGACCATGAAGAAGTCATGAAGTCAAATGACAACTCAAAGTGAATCTATGCTATAGAAGAGGAGTTAGAGTCACTAAATAATAAGACTTAGGATTTGGTACAACCACCTTAGGGATGCCGAGTCATAGATTGCAAGTGGGTGTTTAAGTTGAAGGATGATAAGAGATACAAGGCTAGATTAGTTGCAAAAATGTTTTCACGGAGGAAGGAAATAGAGAATGATAAGATATTTGCTCCTGTTAGACATTCCTTCATCCAGATTTTTCTTACCAAAGTTGCAACTCATGATTTAGAGTTGGAGAAAGTGGATGTGAAGACCGCTTTCTTGCATTGTGACTTATACTAGACCATTTACATGTTGCGCCAAAAGGATTTTTTGTAGGTGGAAAAATATATTAGGTTTGCACATTGAAGAAGTCTCCTTCTGGAAAGAAGTAGCCGCTTAAATGTGGTATAAGAAATTTGAATCTTTTATGTCTTTTGGTTTTGATCATAACATCAAAGACCCTTATATATATTTTAAGCATTTAAAGAGTGATAATTTGGTGTATTTTCTCTTGTATATGGATGATATTTTGATTACTTCCAAGTATAAAGTTGAAAATGACATATTAAAGTTGATGTTAAAGGTGGAACTCGAGGCAAAAGACGTTGGAGAAACAATGAAGATTTTGGGTACAGAAATTCAAATGATAGAAAGCTAGGACTTTTGAGGCTTACTAAAAAGGAATTTATTCAGAAGATGCTTGCTTGGCTTAGCATGGAGGAAGCAAAGACATTAGTACTTCCATGCCTTTCCACATACAGTTTTCTGGTAAAGGCTCTCTGATCTCAGAGAATGACAAGGCGTTCATGAGAAGGTGCCCCATGTAAATGTAGTTAGTAGCATGATGTATGCTCTGGTTTGCACTAGTCTTGACATTTCACATGCTATTGGATTAGTTAGTAGATATATGGCCAATATAGGAAAAATGCATTAGGAGATAATGAAATATATTTTCAGATACCTTTGAGGAACTCCAGACCACTTGTTTTTGATGGTAAGGATAGAGATTTCAATTTAGTTGGATTTTGCGATTCTGACTATGTTGGGGATAAATATCAAAGGAAGTCGGCATTAGGTTATGTGTTCCTCTTGGAGGGACAATTATTAGTTGAAGACTGAGGTTGCAAACTATAATTTCTTTGTTTATTATATAGGCAAAGTTGATAGCCGATGTTGAAGTATCTAAGATGACAATTTATTTAAAGCCTTTAATGTGTGATTTTGGCTTCATATATGATGGATTAATTGTGAGTTGTGATAGTCAAAGTGCAATACACTTAGCTGAAAATCTAGCTTTTAGCTAAAGGACAAAGCATATAGAGGTGAGAGTATTTTTTATCTCGATAAACAAAGAAAACTAGTTCATCTTTAGAAGGTTCATACAGAGAAAAATACAGCGGATATGTTCACTATCCTTATATGTAGCAAAGTTCGAGCAGTGATTGACATGTTAAGGTGCTAGGTGCCACATGGTGGTATAAGGAGAGAGTGGGTTGGTAGATGGAGGTGATTGTTTTAATTGTTGAGATTGATAGGCCCTAAGTTCATTGAAAAAGTGCAATAGGTGAAATTGTATTTATAGGTGATAGTAATGCCAAAGCTCATTGGAATTTTATCTATGGTGTCATGCATGAGATTGCTTAGAGTATGCTGGTATAGATGGAGTTGCACGGCTAATAGAGAAATATAGTATTAAGGTTTAAATTGTTAGAAGTTATGATATATTTACAGATATGGAAAGAAAGGCATCATGTGGAGGTATAAGAAGGCATGGCAGAAGGTAGAAAAGAGTGCTACAGCATCAGAGGCCCGTAGCATGAGCTACAGGCAAACGGAAGACCACTAGAAGCCACTAGTCCACTGAAACTATTTTCAGTCGACTGGTAGGCCTACCAGTCGACTGGTAGGCCTACCAGTCAACTGAGTTTGGGGGGTTTTCCAACCTAAACGCACTACTTCTTTTTTAATCAATCATAAATCTTTTCCAGTCTGCTGCCACTAATCGATTGATAGGATTTCCAAACGACTGGTGCAAAAAATTATGGAAAACTAATGCTCAAATTTCTAAGGGTATTTTCATCTTTTGGAGACCATTGTGGAGTATCCACCGTAGATTTCTACAGATATTTGATACAATGACAAAGAATAAATCAGAGCACTATAAAACGACATAAGGCTTATTGCTGTATGATATGAAGAATTCCAACATGAGAAAAACTAAAGAGGGTTTTGATTTTGTTCTAGGATTAGCCTCCAAAATAGAAATCCATATTGTAATCTCTTTTCTTGTGAAAGTGATGAAACTGCCTCTCTCCAAAGTAGATGTACACTATCTTGTGATAGTGAAACAACTGTAAATCACATGTGTGAGCTATTAATTTTTATTTCATCTGTGATCTTTGTTTACCATATTGCCATATTATTCTTTTGTTTGTTTTACCTTACCATCAACACGTTCATATTGTTATTTTCGCTGTGTTGGGGTTTATTTGATTATTGGAAATTTTCCACAATAATGAATAATGTGGGAATGTTATCTCATATATATAGGTAATGATAATAGGTAAAGCTTACATAAAATTAAAATACATATGAAATCATTTTTCAAGCATTTGAATTGCTTTTTCAAATTTGAAACCGCCTTGAATCGATGAAACATCTAGTACACCATTATCTTCAATCTCATTTTCTTTATTTTTTGATTTCTTTATAGCTCCAACAATAACAAAAATCAGTTCACTTAGTATGTTCGCTTTAATTTGACCACTTTTTGGCAGTGCAGTTCGAGTGTCTGATATCTTTTCTATGCTTTGAATTTAGAAACCAATTGCCATTATAATGTGAAAAGATAAAAGAATTATAAATACTTGAGAGTTGATGATAAGCAGGTATAGTGACTTATAGTATAGAGAAAGATCTAATGAGAGATGTCGTGACTCACAAGACAAATATACTTTGGTATATGGTTGTTAGGCTCATGCGTATAAAGGCTACATATATGTATGTGTGTGCGTCTGCATGTATGTGTTTATATATTTATAAGCTAGGATCAATAGCCACCTTTATTTAGCACCATTTGTTGCCCCTTATATCTACCACAAGTTTATCTTTAGATATTTGGCTCATGTGACAAGAGAGAAGAAAAATATGTATTTAAATAGAAACATATGGCTGATATCTAGAGGCTACGAAATGATGACCTTGTTCCTTCTCTCTTCTATCGCATGGAGCAAATATCTGAATAGAAACCAGTGGTTGATATCCAAAGGTTACAAATGATGGTAAATAAAAGTGGCTATCGATTCTAGTTACACATGCGCACATGCGCGCGCACAGACACACATATATATAATCTTCCAATATAATGTGATGCAGATATTTCACATAGGTAAAGAATAGCCCTGCACTTGCAATAGGGTTTTTACAACGGGCCAGCGCCCATCTTATTATATGATGTTGTAATAGACCCAAAAGATTTTACAACGGTTTAAAGCCGTTGTAGTAAACATTTTTACAACGGTTTAAAACTTTTCTTTACTGTTAAGTTCATACGTGCTATAATAAAATTTTACTAATATATATAGTTTGCTTTTTTCCCAGCTTATGTATTTTATATAATATATATACTATATTATATGTGTTTAAAATTTTAAATATGTAAGTTTGGTTATATATATTTTATATACGTAGGTATTATAGGCAAGTTTGTTTGGGTATAAGTATTTATAGTGCTAATAATGTAGTTATGTATATAATTATATATAAAGTTATGGTATGAATACTATAATAGAAATATGTCAGCCTATACGGGTCTTATTATATATTATATATCTATTGATGCTTTGATTCTAAAATGCATATTTTGATTTTTATTGATATAGATTTGATTTTTCAATGTATCCGTTGTAAGGTTATATTGATTTTTTTTCAAATATATATTTATTATTTTCAAATACGTGTTTTGATTTAAATATTATTTCAAAAGAAAGTGATATATAATAATATATTTGTTGTATGTATCAAAATTGATTCTGATTAGTTTTCATCATTTTCCCATTTATCAGTGTTGTCCATCGTGCTTGTTTTCTTCATTGAATCATGTCCATCTAGTGTTGCTTTGGATTTCGTAGCTCATCCTATTGACAAATTTCTCTAGCCTTAAAAGGTGAGCAATCACTCACGATAATATCCTTATATTTTATTAAATTTGATTTCAATTGGAACGACGATTGAAA
The DNA here is from genome assembly GCA_030765085.1 of Allium cepa. Lineage (NCBI taxonomy): Eukaryota > Viridiplantae > Streptophyta > Magnoliopsida > Asparagales > Amaryllidaceae > Allium > Allium cepa. The sequence continues at coordinate 245,878,558 of CM060944.1, forward strand.
TATGTTATTGTTAGCTATTTACATTGCTATATATATGCTGTTATGTTGATCTGTTCACCTATAACATCTGACACCATTATATGTAATTGATATATGCATGTTGTTATTATTATCGTATCCATTATCACTCTGCAAGTTCCCTGTTAGTATAGAATTCCCTATGGGTTGAAATGTACATACACAAACGATATGTAGAATAGGAGAAAATCGTTATGGGTTGAGATGATAGACCCAAACATTTTCATTTAATTGAATTTGGAATTGCGGTTTTAAATGATATATACCCTATTTATATTTAAATTGCGGATTAAAATGATAAATATCTGTATCACTTGACCATAGGATAGAAAATTATATACAAACACCATGGACTATATATAAAAATATTTTGAAATGATTTCTATAGTTTTGGAAAGAAATATATGGTTTTATATAATATTGATTTTTTTTTGGTATTACATAAATGAAATTTTATATATAGTTAAATTCTTGATTTTAAGCTATGTATGAATTTGTTTTAACATAGAATAAGTTTAATAATAAGTTTGATTTTATTAAAGATAATATTGTTAAGTGTTTAAATTGTATTTTAATATAGAGTTTTTAATGATTTAAATAAACTAAGGTTGGAAGATAAATTTGAAATTGATTTGAAATTGAATTTATTTAAGAATTAAACACAAGTAAATTTGATTTCAAATTTATTAAATTTAAGATTTTAAAGGATATGATTTTTATAACTTGATTTTGGTTTAAGGTGATTTAAATGAATATATCAAGTTAAAATAAATTGAAGGAATATCCAGTTATTTGAAATTCAAAAGTTATATTTAAAAGATATTGGATTTATTGAGTAAATATTTCAAAATTAAATAATAGTAAATTGAATTTGATATATATATGAAGTTATCAAATTTAGTTTTGATATTATGGAATATTTAAATCTTTGAAATATATTGATATTGAAATGGTTATTTAAAATTTCAAATCTTTTTGAAATCGATATATTTTGAAATGGTTTATTTAGAAACCGAACTGAATTGAAATGGATGATTTGAGATTTGATTAAATTGAATTTTGGAATTTGAGTTGATTTGAAATTGATTTGTGGAATTTTTAGGAAACTATTTTACTTTATAAACTATTTTATCACATATACTATTTTAATATCTAAGCTGTTTAAATGGTGGAAGTATGTTTTCAAAGTTATGAATTTCAAATTATTATGTTTTGAAAGTATTATAATTTGTAGTGTTTAGTTTCGAAAGTGTTAATAACTTGGAAATGCTATGATTTTGGTTTTGGGAAAGGATATATTTGGAATGGAAATGATATCGTATTGATAAGGTTTTGAAATGGCAATGATATTTTGGTTTGAAGTATAAACTATTTTAAAATGGTCGCGGTGTTATAATAACGATTGGTTGTTAAAGAGACAGGTAGCGGAAGTTTTCATGCTCTCTACTAACTTACTTTAACAACTCTATACGCGGTGGAGATTCCAGAATGAAGTAGGATTATGGCGACGTTCTATTGAAGTATATACGTGGACCTGACTCCCGTGATTTGGCATAAGGTGGCTAAAACAGGAGTAATCGACGGGCTAATGAGGTCGCTCCTCTGATCGGACACACTCCTTCGATACCATTCTATTACTTTGTGATTTATTAGTTGCACCTTTGATTTTTGGGATTGTGGCTCGAGGTGGGCGGTAGTGACTGCTACGCGTGACCACTGGTCCGGAAGTGCAATTTGTATATCTACCCTGGCATTGCCTAGTTGTGCCATGTCACCTATCCTAGCGTGCCTTCTACGAGTTTGATTTGTGTCATACCTATAGAGTATCCTCCGGTAGCCTCCCGATCTAGAGGTATTACGGTACTGTATAGACTATTGACACTATAAAATGTGTTAAGGGGGATATGGGTAATGCTTTAACGCTATTTTTAAATATATTATACTTTACTTTAGACATTATTATAATAGCTTAAATTACTATATAGTAGATAGTTTAATGAATCCTTAGAGGATGGTTATCCCAAACATCCTTTGAGTTACTTGTATTTCAGTGGTTATCTCACTTGAGTTGAGTTTATTAATATAAGAATGTTAATCCCGATTCAAGTGTTTTGTGTTTTGCTTTATGCTCGGGTTAGACTGAGTGATACTGCTTTTGGGATTCACCTTTAGAGTTGGAGCTTCGTTTCGAGATCCATCTACATCTTTTCAGCTTGTAGTTATTCTGTTGATTTTAGTGATGTATTCTGATCTTTTATTTGACTATTGTATTTGAAACTTCTATTGTATCTTATTTAACTCTGCTATATATATATATATATAGTAGCTTTATGAACTACTATTCATTTTATTTTCGTTGAATATTGTAATTACTCTGTGCTTGTGATTCTGTGATGTATTTATTTACTGTATATGTTGATCTTTGCCAAATATAAATTAACAATCTGGTATTTTGAGCAATTCAAATGCGGTATGTGTGGATGCAAATGGTTGAAATATCGGTATGTTACAACATGAAATGACAATTGAAATATGTTGTTAAATATAAATTATTAGCTATTTAATTGAAAAATATGATATTTTAATATTTAAAATTATTAACTTATATTAGTTGACATATGACAACATAACCTGTTGTATATATTATACTTAATTTGTTAATTTTGATCATATTTGCCATTGATATGTTCTGTCATTTATATTTTATTTTAATTTTCTCATTCTGCAAGTTCCCTGATAGTTTGAAATTCCTTATGGGTTGAAACGATACATACCCAAAAGATCTATTAGATTCGGGAAAATCGTTATTGCTTGAAATGATAAACCCAAGCGATTTTATTTCTTTTCAAATTTTGGGATTGCGGGTTGTAATAATATATACCTATAAATATTAAATTATTGCAGATTGTAATGATAAATATCTGTATCACTTAACCATAGGATAGAAAATTATATACGGACACCGTTGGTCTATTTTTTAAATGATTTCTAGAATTTCGAAAGCAAAAATATGGGTTTTAATAAAAATTGATTTTTAAAAAATAATGTAACGATTTTAATTTTAATATGTGTAAAATTTAGATTTTTCAAATTATATGTATTGGAAATTTGAAAATTAGAGCTAAGTTTTGAAAAATATAAATTTTTAGATTTTACTTATAATTTTATCATTTTTAAATATAGAAAATAAGATTTTATACAATATATTTTGTAAAATAAGATTTGATTTAATAATAATTAATGTAATAAAATTTAATAATAATTTAATTTGACTAATATATATAATATTTTTTAAATATTTATTTACAATTTATATTAATATTTTAAAATAGATTTTATAATAACTTAAGTAAATAAAGATTGGAAAGAAAAGTTAAGTGGACTTGAAATTTTATTTGTTTAAGAATTATATTTAAATAAAATTTAGTTTGGAACTTATTAATTTTAAGATTTTAAAGATATTTTTTATAACTTGATAACTTGGTTTTGTTTAAAGGTAATTAAATGAATATTTTCAAATTTAAAAAAAATTGAATAGAATATTTAATATTTATTTAACATTGTAATTTAATATTTTATTTAAACGTTATTAAAAGTGATTAAGTGAATATATTCAAATTTTAAATAACATTTAAGTTGAATTTTGAAATATAAATTAAATTTATTAAATTGAGTTATTGTAAATTGTTTGAATAATTAAATGTTGAAACTTATTGAATTGGAAGTGGTTTAAATTGATAGTTCAAACCTGGATTTTAAATCGATATAAATAAAAAATGATTTTAGTGAGAATTTGAATTGATCCTTTAACATTTTTAATTGAAATTGCTGAACCGAGATTGATTTAAATTGAATTTTGGAACTAAAGTTGATTTGAATTGATTTGCTAAATTGGAAGAAACAACTCTAATTTGAAACTATTTTCGATAAACTCCTTTTAATATATAAACTATTTTAATACATAGACTATTTTAATATATAAAATATTTTTAATATATAAACTATTTTTAATATATAAATTATTGTGTGGTTATGATTATGGAAATGAAAATAATTTAAATGAATATGATTTTGAAAGTGATATGATTTTTTTATTGAATATGATATTTGATATGAAGTACGAACTGTTTGACACATAAATAACCACGGTGTGAAATAAGTATTTGGTTGTTAAAGAGACCGAGATCGAATATTGTCATACTCTCTACTAATACCGAAAACCACTTTAATAACTTTGTACATGGAGGAGATTCCATAACGAATTAGGATAGTTTGGCGACATCTATATGGGGCATGAACGCAACCCTGTGAGTCAGCTTGATGTGGCAAAAACAGGAGCTATACCGAGGCAACTAGGGTTGCTTCCCCTATCGGGCACATTTCTTTGATACCATTTTATTACTTTATGATTTGATTGGGTGCACCTTTGATTTGGGAGTGTGTCTCGAGGTGGGCGGTAGTAGTTGTTATGTGTTACCACCAATCTGGGAGTGCAAACGGTAGAATCCTACCCCGGCATTGCTTCGTGTGCCTTGTCACATGCCTTATCTCGCCTTCTATGTGTTTTGTTTGTACCGTACCTATGAAGTGCCCTCTGATAGAACTTCAGTTTACTGAGAAATTACGGTACTGTATAGACCACAAAATATATAAAAACATGTTAAGGGGGATATGGGTAACATATTTACGCTATTTTAATATTTTACTGTAGATATTATCTATGTAGCGTATTGTACTATGTATGTAGATAGTTTAAAGGATCCTTAAGGGACCAAAATCCCAAACATCCTTTAAGTTATTGTATTTCACTTGAGTTGATTTACTAGTACAAGAATGTTAATCCTGACTCGAGTGTTTTGTGTTTTGCTTTATGCTCGGGTCAGACTGAGCATCACAGCATTTGAGACTTACCTTTGGAGTTTGGAGCTTTGCTTGTAGATTTATCCTATCTATTCTGCTTTGCAGTTATCTCAATTATTTCCAGTTATTTATGTTCAGACTTGTCAGTTTCTTTTTTATTAGTGACTTCTATACATGAAATTTTCTGTTGTAACTTACTTCATGTTTTTGTGATATTTCTGAAATTTTTTGAGGGCTATGATGCCTATCAATAGGCTTGCCAAGTAGTGATGAATTTGAAATTTATATTTGAATTGAATTTGAATTGAATTTGAATGACGGTTTGAGAGATTTCTTCGATTTCGATCACGGATTTTTCCGAATAATTTTGGAATAATTTTTAAAACAAATTGGCATTTCAAATAATTCTTTATAGTATTTAAAATTATTTCAGGCTACAAAATCTATTTATTCTATATAATCGGGGAATTTTCAAATATTATCTTCAATGTTGATTTCGGAAAATGGTTTTAAAAGCTTGTTTTCTCAAATAAATTTTTTATATATAAAATACACGTTTTGCACTATTCGAGCGAATGAGATGGAGAACTAAATGGTTTGGTAACATGTGGTATGAGACACATGCATTTATCTTATCGGTTAATTTATGACTTGTCTGTTTGATCGTTTTGACCTTCAGGTCGAGTTTACCGATGAGATGAGGTAAACTTTTTACTGCTTTGAGTGTGAAATTTACTAGCGGTTAGTAAACCATTTAGTGCGAACGTGTGGTATGGGACATATGCTAACACTGTTCGTGTTCCTATCCGAGAGTTTGTGACACATTTTTCTAAGAGACGTATTTGCCAGTACTGGACCTTCGGGTCATTTGTCCTTGGGAATGTTTATCTATGAGACGTTTTTCATTGCGATGTATTTGTCCTTGGAGATGTTGTCCTTCGGGATGTTCGTCTAAGAGACGTATATATTTGTCTTTTGGGATGTTTGTCGAAGAGACGTGGCGCCTTATTTTGGGAGAACGGTACTTGGCGGGCTCTGGCCATAAGCATGTGCTATATCTTTGAGATGATTTCCTTGTGATTTTCCAAGTGAATCGCCTCTTTACGTTATTGGCCATTTAAGCCGCTCGAGTTATTATATATGGCTACATCTTTGGAAATTGAACTCCTTATCGAGTTCTATATTTGAGATTTGGGTTTTCCAACACTTGGCATTTATTTTAGATTTATACACTCATGTTTGGAGATACACGAGATTGCCAAATTTGGCATATTTTGTGTTTGAGACTTCTCTATTTAGAGAATATTTTTGTGATTTCCATTTATGGTGAGTTTTGAGTTTGAGATTTGGGATTCTCTTATGTTGGAGATATGGTTCATAGAAACCATTTTAGTGGCTTTTGGGATTTCGTCGACGATATGAGGCATTTATTATACTTAGTGTTATTTGGTGAGTTTACATATTTCGAGGACATACACTTTAGTATAATTACATTATTTGAAGTAGAGGCATGCTCTTATTATTGTTTCTTCTCATTCGAGAGGATATCTTACCCTTTACCTTACGTTCATATTATCACTTATCCTTATAAACTGATTTTTTTAGCTAGACTGACCCATGTATTTTATACTCGGGCGAGGTGTTTTAAGGTTATGTACTCTTATAGACTTAGCCTATTCTGCTTTCGCATGGACTTATCTGCTAGCCCTTATTATTGTATTCTTTTTGTCGCTGCATTTATATGTATATTGTTTTGACTCGTGTGTATATTATGGTCGTCATATCACTTATGATGTATTACTTGTATTGTATTGGGATGTATCAGATATGTATGCATATATATATACATATGTATATACATTTGTTGTTCTGTGATGTGTTATGCATTTGAGTTGTTGTATTTTGTTCCGATAAATCCTATAACCACCTGTATTTTGGTATTAAGCATTTATTGGTTATGTCGATCCACTTGAGAAAGGAAAAAAATATAGAGCACTAATCGATGTATTCAATAGATATTTAAGACAGGACTATAGATGGTCACCCCTAAGCAGCCCTATTCTCCGCATTAGCGGCCAATATTACCTAGTATTACTCTTTCTTAATGCGGGTCTCGGGGTGGAGCATCACAGCTTGACATCAGAGCTGAGTTCAAAACAATATATGATAAACACATAACGGAAACATATATTACAATACATCCAAGTATAGTACAAGTGTACGAATCCCTTAAGCATTGTGTCATTTACCTTATCATGTCCTTTGGGATAAAGTTTGGGATATGTCTAGGAATATATTTTATTTCATAGTATTCCATAATAGAATTTATAATATCTTATCTTAGGAGTAATCCTAATTATGGTTGTTTTATTCGAGTCCTCTTAGATACGTGTGCTTGACACTCATCCGTATCGGAGGAATTTGTTGATGCTTTTTGATGTTTTTATCTTATGATTTCTTTAAGGATCGCGAATCCTATTGAGGGGATCCGCAACATTTGGTATGATGTTTGAGGATTTTTGGATTGTTCCTTGTAGCTTATCTTTTTGTGCGAATTAGCATGCTATTTTTTCGATCTTGGGTTTGGATTGGTGTGAGATGGAGTGGCTTGCATATTATCAAGCCACATTCTATGATTTGAAGGATCCTATATTTTGGTATCCTAATTTTGGCTGATTTGTTGTTTCTTGTTCTTCGGAATGTTAATGACGATTCTGAAGTATCTGTATTTACTCTTGAGTTTTGAGATGTTGATGATATATCTTGAATTCCAATCATCGTGACTCTGTTGATTTCTGTGAGTTCATTTCGGGTATGAAAGCCAATCGGGCAATTGAATATTGTATTGACTTCATTCCTAGTTCTTACTCTTTCAGTCATCCTCCTATGAGGATGTCCACTAGGGAAATGAGGCAATTCATTGAATTTATTTGATACTGTCATTCTTGCCTCCTTTTGAGATATCCTCTTTGGATACTCAATTGTTGAAATTCTTTGTAAAATTACTTCACTCGAAGTAATGATATGTTGTTAGTGTTCTTCTCTCACTCGAGAAGATATCTTAACCTTACTCTTATATCTCATTTCTCTCTTTTTAATCCATTGTGTGGTGCTAGGATCATTCCTCAACTTGACCTTACACTGATTTTTCATGTGCTACGAGTCATGGAGGATAGCGTTAATCTTACCGCATTCGGCAATTATTATGAGTCTTGTGAGTGGTTCATTATACATCTGGAATAATAAACACTCCAGTCTACTCCATTAACCTTAAGGATCGAGTATTCTTGGAATATCTCGATGAGCTCTATTTGTGTTCCTTGATTTTGAGAATAAGTAATAAATTGTTTTTTCAAATTTTTCAAAAATTGAAGATATGTTTCTAAGAGAAAATGATTTTTTTTTTGGGAAAAACAAAGAATATTTTGAGTATTATAAATGAGGTATTTCTTTTTTTAAAAAAAAATTATTTTTTTGTTGGGGTGTCCGTTTAGTGCTTTAAAAATTCCAGTCGATGCGTTTGCCCAACGTTATCAATAGGAATTTCCTAAACGCTAAAATGAGACAGTCAAACATGGTAAATTGAGTTTTAATATGTAAAGTCTGAAAATAATTAATATGGCGGAGTACTAATTTTTATTTTAAATGTTTAATGAAACCATTGAACCATAGTGAGGTTGGATGAGTGGCGAGGCAGTTTTGATCATTTGATCAACTCTGCAGCTAATCGACTGGGTCATTCACTATAAATCTATGGCGAGGCAATACCCTTATATTATTTAAAATTTAAGAAATTGAATATGGAAATTTGGGTAAGTAAAAGTGAATAATTCTAATTAAGGGGATATCATAATTAGAAGAAAATATCATTTGATGCTTTGATTAATAAAATGATGTATTTAAGGTAAAAGAATACTTTGGTTTGAAAAAGTTAAAATATTAATTGAATAGTTTAGTACAAGTTATTAATGACGACTATAAAAATTTGTTTTGTCACTCAGTTATTTGAGTAATAGTAGAGGATAGAATAAAACTCTTTGTTAAGAGAAAACAAAGAAGTGTTAGTTTAAAACATTTAGTATAAATTTATAAGCTAGTTTTTGTTTTAAACTTAAACGGTATTAAAACTTGTGGGTTTGAAATTGCAAAATTCTTTTTAAAACAAGTTTGGATTAATTATCAACTTTAATTATTTTTATCTTGATAAATAGATGGGAATTAAATTTTTATGACAAGTGGAAATGTGAATTTGGTTTGTTTCGGTAAATGAACAATTCATGCAGTATAATCATTTTAAATTGTGAGAATAATTTAAACTTTATATATATATATATGTATGTATCTATGTATGTATGTAAGTATGTATGTATGTATGTATGTATGTATGTATGTATGTATGTATGTATGTATGTATGTATACGTGTGTATATATATATATGTGTGTGTGTATATATATATCCCAAAAATTTATTTGGTGGATAATCAATAATCATCTCTTGATAATAAAAGAGATTAGTTATCTCTTCCAAAATGAGTTTTCATAGTTAATTGTTTTAAAGCTAGATTTTGGAAAGCAATGAAAGTATTTCCACTTAATGAATTGTATGTTTAATGATTACATAAAGTTGATCATAATTTTGTATGTCTAAGCTTTCCAGGGTAAATGAAGATCAATTAATAAATGATATAGCAAAAAGTTTGTTTGAAAATGTATTTTGAGGTTAAAATGGTTTGGGAAAATTTCAAATTTCAAATTAATTTAAAAACTGAAATTTTGTTTGGAAATGTGCTGTACTAAAATAGCGATAACTTGATATTTATAACTCCAAATGAGTTCAATCTTTTTGAAAATGAAAGTGCTTTTAGAAAGAAAATTTTCTCTTTACCACATTAGAAGATTTTGCTTTATAATTTGTCTAAAATAGGTTTGAAGGTGAATAAACATTTTTGTCTTATAAGTTTATAAAATTTGAACTGAAAGTAAATTTTCATAAATTTCAAACCTTGAATCTGATTTTGATGATCTTTATATCACTAGAAAGCTTATAATAAGTAGAATACTTTTATTTTATAAGAGTTCTCTGACTTTGTTTTTTGCTAGGTCAAAATTTGCTTTCTTTACAGCTGGTCAGAAATTAAAATTTACTTGTTTTCTTTATGGTCATGTGTATTCCACCTATTTTGTGAATGTAATTGAGTTGATGTTCGGTATAATTATATGTTTCATACTGATATATATATATATAGGTAGAATTTAAGAGTGAGGCATTTTATTCACTTTAAATGAGGAATTTAGAGATTAAATTTTATTTTTTAAAGAGGTTTTGAAAATTTTCGAAATGTTGGAATTTGAGAATTTGATTATGTAGTAAAAGGATTTTGATAACCTTAAAAATATTTTTTTAGTACAATTGGAATATAAAATCCATTTCTTGAGTTTGTCTTGCCTTTATACAATTATCTAACGACTTTCACTTATGCGGTCATTTGAGTTTGGTAGTGTTTGAAGAAACTACCTCTCGTCGAGTTTTCTTACCTCTATTGTTGTCAATCCTACATCGTTGTGGTTCTTTTCGTGTCACACGGAAATTTATGTCAACAATTATTTAGTTGGTTAAAATCAGGATAAAATTTTGTTAAAACCTGATTCTATTCGAGAAAATCCCAAGGAATCAATCTCACTCAATTGATCTTTTGTATGGCATACTCTCTGTGATCTTGTTTCAAAGGTAAGAGGTCTTCGAAATCATGATGTATTCCTTATAGAAATTCAATAGGCTGCCAACCCCAATATTAGAACTTGGGAAACCATTGAATTAATCGAACAATCTTATCTTGTTTTTCTATCATCTTGTGTTGGGATGAGAAATTTTAAATTTGAGCTTATCTGTTTTCCTTTACTTGATGAAATCATTTGTGTTGAATACATCTCTTCTTTAGAAATTGCAATGACACAATTTTTATAAGGGAAGAGTCCGTAACAACCCTGATTTTGGCCGTTACCTGTAAATATTAAATTATAACGGTGGTTATAATTTAATATTGTGAATTAAAAATAAACTGGAGATTTAAATTTTTTATTTAAATAAACAATGGTTTTTGGAAATAAAATGTGAAAATAAAGTTTTAAAAACTGTATCTTGGTTAGTTGTGAGAAATATGAGTGAAATATGATTTATTTAGTAAAAGTGCAATAATTCTTATAATTATTACCAAATGCTCCATTTAATAATTTTTAGAGGAAATATTTGATTTTAAAATGTGTTTATTTTAAATAAAAAGAATAAATTTGGTTTAAAAATAAGTTTTGGTTATAAAAATGATGGAAAATGGTTTGTTGCATTTTACTACACAAGAAAATTATTTTTGTGTAATTTTTGAAGTTACAAATGGGGTTTTATGTAAAAATATTGGTGAAAATTGGTTATTTATTTAAAACTAAGGGTTTTTAATAATAAAAATATCTATATAGTTACGTTATCTTTTTATTAGTTGTAAAATGTTTAGTTAAACATGAAAATATGTTTGTATAATTTTATTATGCTGAAATCCTGATAATATATGTTGTTTTAATTTGTTAATACAAGTGTATTTATGTAATTGGGTGTTAATTAGATTTTTATTTGGCTAAGTATTGGGTCTAAGCCCATTTTGACTGTAACCAGAATAAGAAAAGAGAAGTTTCTTCTCCTCAAACTTATTTTTGTACGTACTACAAAACTTACAACTAGAAGAAAATTAAGAGAAAGCTTCCTCTTTCAAAACTTAGGCTCCAAATCTCCAAATCTCTTCGATCTTTTTTTGTCTATAATCAAATTAAAGCAATTTTTCACAATTAATCACTACATAAATAATTCTATTCCATCAATTTCAGATTTTGAGAAAGTTGATTGTGTGTAATTTCTATTTTAGTTTGCATGTCCTTTTGTTTAAAGGTTGTTGAAGCTCCCCTAGCCAAAAGCCCTCAACTTTCTCCAAGTTTGCACAAATTTAATCTTCATTTTGCTCAGGTGAGTTGCTTACTCATGAACTCTATCTAAAAACATGCTCTGCTATCCAAAAACTGTGCAAGTGGCTTAAACAATTTCATGTGGTTGATTATTTTCTATGAAATCTGTTCTTGGTGGTTCCTTTGTATATCCATATCTTTCAACTCTGGTGATGAAATACCACCCCAATTTTTTTGGGTTGTAGCCTGTATGTTGTAGATTATGCGTATAAATTTTCATGCACAAACTTTTCATGTAACTAATAGAAATCTATGCTCTAAGTTGCAAGTGGAGCATGTTTTGCTCCAAATTGTTACAGTGAAATTATTGTCTGGGTTCATCTTTGAGACATCATAAGTTTCTCATACCTTATTAAAATTGCACGATTCCTTTTCCAATTTCAGGTATGAGTGGTAAACAATGTGCGTACCAAATTTCAATTCATTTCGACCTATGTAGATTATAGAAATATGCTCCTGAACATTGAACAAAAGCATGTTTTTACCCAGATTTTTACAGTGAAAACACTACCTGGGTTCAAATTTGAGACATCATAACTTTCTCGTAGCTTCCTCAAATTCAGTGATTCATTTTCCCGTTTCAAAAATGAGTGTTAAACATTGTGCATACTAGTTATTATTTCGATATGAGGTCATTTGGTCCTCTGTTTCATGCTTGAAATTTGAACGCGAGATGGTTTTCATGCCTGTACATTCGTCTTTTTCTGTTGCAAACATGGCCTGGGTACATGTTTGAGACAGTGTAACGCTTTCATTTCCAGTCAGAATTCATTGATTCTTTTTTTTGTTTGAAATATGAAGTTTTCTAGTATGTGCATACCAATATACAACTCAATATAAGGTTTTTTGGTCCCCTACTTTAGGCTTGTAAGTTGAACCCAAGATGGTTTTCAGGCATCGCAGTTTTTTTGAGCTGTTGCAAATATAGTCTGAGTCCATGTTTGAGACTGTGTAACTTTTACATCTCCGGTCGAAATTCATTGATTCTTTTTTTGTTTGAAAGCTGAAATTTTCTACTTTATGCATACTAATTTTAGTTCAATCAGAGGTCGTTTGGCCACCTTTTTCATGTCTGAAAGTTGAACCAAGAGAAGATTTCAGACCTAGGTATTATCTTGCCTATGTATTTTTTATCTTCTTTTTCGGTCCAATTTTTTACCTATACTTTAAGTTTTTGTGATATTTCTGAAATGTTTTGAGGGCTATGATGCCTATCAATAGGCTAGTCAAGTTGTGATGAATTTGAATTCAAATTTGAATTGATTTTGAATTGAATTTGAATGATGGTTTGAGTGATTTTTTAATTACGAGCACCGATTTTTCCAAATAATTTTTAAGTAATTTTCAAAATAAATTGGCATTTTAAATAATTATTGTATAGCATTTTAAATTATTTTAAGCTATAAAATCTATTCATTCTCTATAATAAGGGAGTTTTCAAATATTGTCTTCAACGTTGATTTCGAAAAATGGTTTTAAAAGCTTGTAAAATACACGTTTTTGAACTATTCGAGTGAATGAGAAGGAGAATTAAATGGTTTGGTAAAACATGTTGTATGGGACACGTGCGTTTATCGTATCGGTTAATTCCTTACCTGTCTGTTTGATCGTTTTGACTATGGGTCGAGTTTACGGATGATACGAGGTAATTTTTTTACTGATTTGAGAGTCAAATTTACTAGCGGTTAGTAAACCGTTTAGTAATAACTTGTAGTATGGGACACAGGTTAACACTTTTTGGATCCCTATCCGAGAGTTTGTGACACATTTGTCTAAGAGACGTATTTGCCATTACTAGACCTTTGGATCATTTGTCCTTCGAAATGTTTGTCTATGAGACGTTTGTCATCGCGATGTATTTGTCCTTTGGGATGTTGTCCTTCAGGATGTTTGTCTAAGAGACGTATTTATTTGTCCTTCGGGACCTTTGTATAAGAGATGTGGCGCCTTATTTTGGAAGAACAGTACTTGGCGGGCTTCGGCCATAAGCACGTGTTATATCTTTGAGATGATTTCATTGATTTCCTTGTGATTTTCCAAGTGTATCGCCTCTTTACATTATTGGCCATTTGAGCCGTTCGAGATATTATATATGGCTACATCCTTGGAATTTGAACTCCTTATTGAATTCTATATTTGAGATTGGGTTTGCCAACACTTGGCGTTTATTTGAGATTTATACACTCCTACTTGGAGATATATGAGATTGCCATTTTTGGCGTATTTTTGTTTGAGATTTCTCGATTTATAGCATATTTTTGTGATTCTCATTTATAGCAAGTTTTGAGTTTGAGATTAAGAATTCTCTTATTTTGGAGATATGGTTTATAGAAACCATTTTAGTGGCTTTTGGGATTTCTCCGATGATATGAGGCATTTATTATACTTAGTGTTATTTGGTGAGTTTACCTATTTCGAGGACATACACTTAGTGTAATTACATTATTTGAAGTAGATGAATGCTCTTATTATTGTTTCTTCTCATTCGAGAGGATATCTTACCCTTTACCTTATGTACATATGATCACATATCCTTATAAACTGATTTGTTTAGCTAGACTGACCTGTGCATTTTATACTCGGGTCAGACGGGGTGTTTCAAGTTACGTACCCTTATAGGCTTAGCCTATTCTGCTTTCGCATGGAATTATCTGCTAGCCCTTTTTATTGTAGTCTTTTTGTCGCTACTCTGAATATTGTTTTGACACGTGTGTATATTGTGGTTGTCATACCACTTATGATGTATTATTTGTATTGTATTGGGATGCATCGGCATATATATATATATATATATATATATATATATATATATGTATATATCTGCTTGATGTTCGATGATGTGTTATGCATTTGAGTTGTTGTATTTATTTCTGATAGATCCTATAGTCACATGTAGTTTTGTATTAAGCATTTATTGGATATGTCGATCCACTTGAGAAAGGAAATAAAATATAGAGCATTAATCGACACATTCAATAGATATTTAAGACAAGACTAAGATGGCCGCCTCTTACCAGCCCTATTCTCTACACTAACAGACAATATTACCCAGTAATACTCTTTGTTAATGTGGGTCTCAGAATGTGGTATCATAGTTAAGGTTGCTGCGATTAAAATAAGTTTATCCATCTTACCTCTTTTGTAATTTAGTTATCTTATTTTCCTTTTGAGCCTATCTTTGTTTTTAGAATTCTCTTTGATTTGTGTCCCTCTAAATTTGAATCTCTATACTCATCCTGAAATCCATTTTTGAATCATCCTGTGAGGGTGTTTATTTGTAATTAATGTAAAAATGATTTGTATAGTGTTGTTTGAGTTGTTAAGTTTGAATTTTGGATTTTGGTCGATTCGTCTGGCCAATACTTTCGATAGAAATTCCAAAACATTTGAACAGAGAAAACTTACACAATATTGTTTTCAAAAACAGTAAATGAAATAATTTAATGTATGATTATATTATTTACATATATACAAGCATAATTTTCTGGAATTGGATAGTCAAATGAATTGGTTGTTAGAAATGATAATACTTGATTATCATTTATTGTTTGTCAACATTTCTAAACCATTAACTATTGTTGTTTGTTATAAGAAGATGAATTTTTAAAACATGGTTTATAAATTTAATTTGAAAATTAAATGAATTTAAATTTAAGGATTTAATTTTCGGTGTTTTTCTAAATTTGGTTTCAAAGTTTTAGGAAAATATATATTATTTGAAAGTATTTTCAAATAAAAATTATTTCCAAAGAATTTTAAAAGAAGTAGGTCAATACTTTCCTCTTTTGTCGCTGGAAAATAATTTCTATGATGACTACAACATCATCGACATTCATTTTCAAGTTTTAAAGTAGGGTGACCGCTTAGTAGCTTTGCTACACTTTTGTTTTGGGAAAATGAATTTGATTTGAATTTCTCGACTATGATTTGTGGTATAATATATATATATATGTATATGTATATGTATATGTATATGTACATGTACATGTATATGTCTATGTAAATGTAAATGTATATGTATATGTATATGTATATGTATATGTATATATTTCAAATTGGTTTGAAGTGAAACCGAAAATTTAACTCTTAAGTTATATATTAAGTGATGGTTTTCAATTATTGAAATAAAGCAAAAAAATTGAATAATTGAAGTGTCAAAAATAAGAAATGAAATTAAAACAACATAAACAGTTAAACCAGGATAAAACTTATTTGTACAATACTCAATTGCATTATAAAACATATATAACTTACCTGAATTATTCAAAAAATTAAAATGCGAACGTGAATATGTATTGAAGGTTATACAAGTGAAAACTTAAGTAATAAAACGTTCAAACTAAATTTAGCTTATTATGAATGTTTTCAATAAAAGGGAAAAGTTTGAATGTGATGAGGACATGTAATTGAATAGTATACAATATAAATGTAAGTAAAAAAGATGTCCAATAATGGAATTTTTATGGTTTTGAATTAATTGTTATATCTGCTACTATGTATTTCAAATCAGTCGTTATTTTCTGTTGCTACTATTCTCCTATCTCGTTCCTTTTCAAGGACAAAATTTGTTGAGTAGGGGAGACTGTAATGACCCAGAAGTTTTAATGATTTTTATAACGTAATTAACTAAATTTTTCATAAAAATAAATTATTAAAATTGAGCAATGAATTGATATTTAGTACACGTTTATTGAAGCATGGAAATTGGCAGATTTTCATCTAAAAATTTGAAAGTTTGTTTGTTGTGAAATTTTTAATTTGAATTAGTTAAAATTATGATGGAAATAAAATATTTTCAAAATCTGGATATTCTTATATAAGAAAATTGTAAATCATTTTCTAAGTAAGGAGTCAAATTTCAATTCGCTGAATTTGGACCGCTCTAGCTCTATTTATTTAATTTTCGGCACTTTAGCAGCATATTTGGCACAAATATCTAGTTTTGATAGGATGGTCATATCGCTCATATCTATGTACTACTTTGTTCATCCTGTCGTGCTGATCTTCGATATTCATTTGCGCATTTCGGTGTCTGGTATGTGGCAAAATCTGCGATACAATTAGCTGTATCGGTACCCGTTTGAACTTTTTGTTATCCTATGGCCATTTAATTGTCCACCATGAGAATGCATATAGCCCGTAGGCTTTTATAATTCCCAAAAATTTATTATTGGACTTTCACTGTTACACCAATTCAATTTATATTGGTTCGATTACCGACTCTCATTTCTCTGCCTTCTTTATTTTGTTCTTATCTCTACTAATAATGCAAATACTTTCATATGGTGAAGCTTTTTTGAACTTCCCAACCAACCCTTCTACCTACAACTACTTACAAGTACAGAAAAGGGGCATTCCTGTCCTTTCTCATACCCATGCTCTAATCCCACTCAAATTTCAGCCGTTTCTCCCCACTTTCTCCTCTACCCACTTTCTCCTGTACCCATTTTTTCTCCCAACATGTCAACCGCCTTTCTTAAACCACCCTCCGCCTCAGTCGCTTCCCACAGCCTTCACCTTCTTCACTTTCCTACACAAACTAAATTGATCTTCTCTTATCTGCATCTCCACTTTCTCCTCACGTTGTTTTCTCCGCCTACATGTCAACCGGCTTACCTGAACCCTCCTCCAACTCATCCATATTTTGTGCAACCTTACCCTTCTTCCTGTTCCTCTACAAATTTTGTGCAGCCTTACCCTTCTTCTGCCATCCTGATTTGGTTCCCAATTTTACGCTTTGAAACGTAAATCAACGACCTACCAAGCTGTTTTTTATCTCACGGTCTCTGCGATTTTTTGGTTCATGGAGGTAGGAATTCAGTTATCGTTTCGTTTCCGCTCTGCCTTGCTGAGGTCTGAATCTGCTGGTTGGCGAAGTTACTTGCAAGCTCAAGGTGAAAGAGGCTTCACGAAGTTCATCATCTACTAACAAAATCGTCCACCTTTATTTAAGCTTACGGAACAACAGCGAAGTCCTCAAGTCGTTGACTTCCAGATCCGTCGACAAAATCAGAGTCATAGATGATGCCGCAATCGGTAGTGATGATCTCCCTCAAGGTACGAGATTTTTAGTCGACATTATTAGTTTCAATTTGACGATTTACAAATCTAAAAAGATGAATTTTTATCCAAATACTCTTGCTATTTCAGAACAACTGCAAAATCCTTTACTCATTGACTTCCAGATCCGTCGACAAAGTCAGTGTTCTAGATGGTGCTACAATCGGTACTGATCCAAAATCAACTATTTACTACTTTTGATGTACTTTCTGCAACAGTTAGATAGTTTTTGGGAAGAGTGTTTGTGAATGTTGTTCTATGCTACTTTTAACTGATTTTAATTTATTAGTTTTTTGGCTAAATTAATAAAAGAAGAAAGTCTCTTCTTTTAAATGGCATCAAGTGTGTTCTCCGTTCTATAATCGATCAATTAATTTTGATCCATTTATTCTCTACTTTGTTTCTAAAAAAGTCATCGTTGTAATTTTGTAGGATATTCATTCCATAACAGTTGGTTTTTGACTGGAGCTCGAATGACCCATTGGAGGTGGAGGAACTAGGCAACCAAGGTATTCAGAATATATAGCTATTCTGATTAGTACAACGCAAACGACAGTAAGTTTTATTTATATATCTTAAGTAATTGTTGTGTTGCGTACCATGCCTTTTATCAAAACAACATGCATAAAAATAGTTTACTTGAATACATGTTGTCAAAGGCTTTTTTTAATAATTTAAGCTAATCGAAACTCTAATTTGTTTGTTATTCTTTCATTCTTTCATAAACATGTACGCCCATGTGTGCTTGATTGTCTTCCAAAATGATCTAACTCTTCAGAGATTGTGCATATTTTGGAAGCTCCAGGAGACACTAATAGTATTAGATTTTAAAACCACAATGGAAGATATTTCTAAATCGGCATTCCCATTACCAACTTTAAGCAACTTCCACAAAGGGTCGTCACTACAGATAGGAGTTTTAAAGCAATGTTGAAAGTAGATAAAAATATATGCCAAAATTTTGATTTCACCATGTGTTCAGTGTTTTTTTGATCTTAGATCACTAAATATATGGTGAAATTAACTATCTTTTGGGTATAGATCACTAAATCAATAATTGAAAGTAGAAAATATATGCTAAACTTTTGATTTCACCATACGTGTGTCCCGTGTTAAGTAATTTTTTGATCTTAGATCACTAAATATACAATGAAATCAATTTTTTTTATTAAATATGAACAAAAAAAAACTATTCAAGTTTATGAATTAGCGATAGTTCGTAGGAACATTGATTATATTATACAAATAACTACCATATTGTTTTTCATAAATTCAATGCAGACATCCTAATTATGTTTCATGTTTTAAATTTAGTTTTACAAATATTTACACTTACCAAATATTTAAAAAGCCATGAATAAACTATTTAACAGAAGTTCCCAAAATTCAATGCCCACATCCTAATTATATTTAATGATTTCAAGTTTAATGTAATGATAATTTATACTTACCAAATGTTTTAAAAATTTACACAAAATAACTCTTTACTAAATGACCCTTAAGTTTGCAGTAGATTAAAAAAGAAAAATTTAGCTTCTAAAATTTCTACGTCATGTTACGTATTAAGCTTCAACCTTTATGAATAACATTTCTATTTAGTTCTTAGTTTCCAGCTGCATTTTCGAGTTCTCCCTCCATTTATAATGCGTTTTTAATCATTTTGGATTGGGTCTGAGATTATATTTTTACCAGCTATTAGGAGTTGATCTCAAGTTTTTTTTACTTATCTTTAAACATACACATTGTTAATGGTTTGTAGCACAAGAACTATCAAAATACTATATCAAGAGCGAATGTAAAACATTATGAAACAGATTTATTTCATTTTGCATAATTTATGAGAAATGAGTAAAAAAAAACATGAAAATTTGTTTAGTATGCTTTTCTTCCAGAAAAATGAAGGAACTACCATATTGTTATTGCTAACAATGAATGTTTCATATTCTTTGCTTCTAGAGAAATGAGTCGAAAAACATGAATTTGATCCATAAAAATTAAGATTTTCATGTAAGGTCAAGAATGAGATTATACAGAGCAGGCTAAAATATATAGAACAAAAAAGTGATTTTGCGGTCATTTTTTTATCACTCTATTGTTACTCTCTGATTTACTTAGTCTCTTCAACACTGTTTTGCCCAACTCGGTTGATTTTAACATTCATTGTCTATTTGCAGCATTGGAAAAGGATCCAAAATAGTCAAAAGTATTTTTTATATTATTATTTTTCAAATTCTGTTTGCTACACAGATTAATTATAGCTCCTCTCCTTCCATTAAACTATGTATTATAGATCCTCATGTTTGGTTGTTTTTGTGAAGCGTTTTCATAATTGTTTTTCTAATATGCTAGAGGCATTCGAAGAACAACCAACATAATTTTGTTCTCATGATTTTTTTGTGTCTTCACACATCATGAGTTTGATCGAAACAAAACAAGTAAAGATTTCCATAAAATCCTTTGTTAATTCTAGGACTTCTTTACTTATCTCAAATATGGAAAATTTTAATAGCATTTGATAATTAAAGTGGAAATATATCTACTTGCTATTTCAAATGGTCATTTATGGCTCATATTTTAAGGCAACCAATCCTGAATTTAACATAAATGACTCAAATTTACATGTTTGTAGTAACATTGTCAACATTTGTTAGATTATTGCAATAGACTTAATATTTTATTTCTTTTTTCTTATTTGATTAGTTATTACAAGGTAAAATATATGTACACACTTACTGACCTAGGAAGTTAGTTATGATTGTCAAATATTTGTTTTAATTGCAAAAATATTTATTGTGTTTGCTGCAATTAAAAGTTAGTCAAAGTCCACCTACATAAGGACAAGATACATTATACTTGGTGGATTTTCAATGCTCTTATTGTACCAAATACACAACAATGTAACAACTGACAGAACATTTTCGTTTGACGCTGCATGGATCTACAGATTATATATACTCGTTGAATTTGATAGCCCATTTGTTATATGAATTCACTTCCCCTTACTTGGTTATTGGATACCATCTCCCTTCACTCAATACCATACCTGAAAATCAAGCTTTATGCTACTTTCATGAACAAGTCAGATTGCACTGGCTATCACCTATATCGATGCAGCTGTCTTCAGCCCTTTTATGCCTCCATTTGTCTCTCAGTCGAATTGCATCGGATACCATAATCGAACTGCTGTTGGAGGGTACATCTTAGGAAGCATTTTCGTAAATCCACAGCGGCAGCAGGTAAATAAAAGAATAAAGAGTAGTATATCACATATTTTGAAATGGGATCTAAATAAATATATATTAGCAGGCTATGATAAGAGAGCAGCAACAGTATGTTGCATAGAAGCTGGCAGCCATGGCAGCAGCAGCAACAGGGAGAGAGCAGGAGTTGATGATGGCGAACAGTAATAGTAGTAATACTGTTTTGACGGCATAGCCCATAGTGAGTACTGGGCCGGTGCATGAGGATTTGGCACTAAGCCCATTGCAGTTTGACGACAGTTTCAATGTGCATGGTCAGAAGGTTAGAGTAAGCAGCAGCTGCAGAAGCAAAATTTTCAGATGCAGTATCCGTATGTGGATGTATCATGTAATCTTGGGACCCGCATCACCAGCAGAATCATTTTGGGCAGCATCAAAGGGCAAGCGGTAATGAAGGGGGAGTGGTTGAATTATTCTTTCTAACTGACGCATTTTTTTAATTTGAGTTTTGATGGTTAATAATAGATTTTTTTTCTTAATGCTATTTGAAGTAATTTTTGGACGATTGATAGTACTATGTCGTGCATTTTATATGTTCAACTGATTTATGTTTATGAAATTTTATTGCAGTGTTAGCTACAATAAAAGGATGCATGTTATACATAAGTAGAGAAAGAGGATAAAAATTAGGTACTAATTTTAAGTTGAGTTTTTGTTTAATTTTGAATGTTGTAATGAGTAATGTAATAGTTGTTTCAATGTTGTACTGTTTTGTCAATTTCTGTATTGTAGCAATTGAATATGCAAAGTGCACCAAATACTTTGATATTTCATCATTTCATGTAAAGGCTCTGATGATCTGATCAATGCAAGAGTTTGATCAAATTAATTTTGTATGAATTTTGGGTATAGAAAATTGATATTCACACTTTAATTTCTGTTATGTATATTGGTGCATTTATACCTGCAATCTAATTTTGCATAAAATATTCAAGTTGATTTTTCATACTAGGTCATATTATTATTAGGAGTTCCAAGTGTCAGCTTATTACTGCATAATATTAAACACGTTTATATTGAAATGACTTTCTTATTCGGTGACTACGGTTACGTTTATATTGAAATGACTTTCTTATTTGGTGACTACGGTTTAGAGGTTTGATAATCTATATTGCTTCCTACCTTTCAACGTTATTGAATGCATTTGCAATACAAGTAAGTCAAAATATGTACTGTAGATTTTGGTATCCACTATCATAGTACACGGTTGGATAACAAATAAAAGAGTAAAATATTGTACCTTATCCGATACAGATTGTATAACCCTTTTACTGTAATATGTACGCATTTACCATTTTTAGCGAATAAAACTATCTTTTACATGTACAACAGTTCCACTACTATTACTGCCATACTACTCACGTTATCGATATTTATAATCCGCTTTTGCACTACTAATATAATAACACATTGCACACATCTGTGATACACAAACACATACATATTTTATATACTGGTCACGTATAGTACATATTCAAGTTTCACATACAAATCTTACAGGTTAACTCGGTATGCATTTGAAGAAAATTTTGGCGAAAACAAATTATATTACCAGCACTAAGGGCATGTTGTCTGTTTTTCAGCATGTAACAGCAACCTGAAGGGTTCCGTAGGAGAGGTGGTTGAAATTCTCAGTATGACTTGGAAGCCAATAAGCTTTTCAAAGAAGGTACAAAATTACATTGTTCCCATAGTAAACCAACTGTGGAATTGAAGAAGGTATTTTACGAATTTCAAAACGAAATCGCCCAACCTCTACTCATTGATTTCTATTTGTTACAAGTATAGATGGATAAAATAATGACCAGTAGCATGCTGGAGAAACATACCAGCTAATTGAACTGAGGTTGTTGCCTTACTTCAATTCCCACATCAACTTCCGTTACAAAATTGACAAAACATGCACACTAGACAACAAAATGAATTCACACTGTAATAATTTATTCAATGCACATTTGTCATAGTTCTCTTCGCACCCAACCATTTTGACACCTATTTGCCATACTCACGTCCATCGGACGTGCCTCCATACTTGTAAAATATAATATATATAATGTGTTGCTTATATATAATTGAGAAACTGCTCTCATTCCCTTCATGCAGTACCTCCATCTAACCTAGCCGCAAATCCACTGTACCGCACCGTGCTTCCATTCTCCTCGGCAAGCCCATCTTCCCACAGCCCCTCACCACGTTTCCCATTGCAGCCAATCTACACGCCCTTCCCTCACACAAACCCCCTCGACAGCCATGCACACAACAGAAACCCTATCCAATCTGACCACCACTCTCAATTCGACAACTCCGATCACATCTCCACTTTGTCCAGTCTCTACTTTGTCAAACGGGCCACATCCGCCTTGTGTTTTCCACCAAACCCATGAACTCCATCTCCAACCAATCATAGCACCTGACCTCTAAAGCCGCCTTTCACGACTGTTGATCTGCCTCTGACCTCTAGATCCGCCTCAGCCTTGCCCACTTGCCTTGGGCATCCATGTTCCTCTCCGCTTGAAACCTCACGACTCTGCCATCTCCCGCCACTGCTTTGACCCGCTTCAATCTCTCCTTCACATGACCGCATGCACCAAACTCACCTAACACTACGCAAGCCACCCAAACCTTTGCTACCTGATCCGTGCATGCAGGCTACGCCTTCCTCCAGCCGAAGCATACCTCATATCCTTGCGCCTGCCATGTCAGTCTCCTCCCTAGCATTTGCCTCTCCTTCCCCCTTTGGTCCTATGCAGCACTTCACCACAGAGCAACTAAGCTCCGACCTTCTCCTTGCCTTTTCTCTTTCTTTTATATGTATATGGCCTGTGTATACATAAGCATGTCACCCTCTTTGTGTGTGTGCGTATATAATATGCTATGTTGGTATTTTGAAATGTGTGTATAATATATATTATGTTATGTTAGTATTTTGAAATGAATATAATATTTTTGGGTTTTGAATTAAAAATTGAGTTTTAAATATATATTTATATAAGAATTGATTTTGATATGTGTTCAAATTGAATATTGATTTTCAAAATAAAATATGAAGATTTTATTCTAAATATATGTTTTGATTTGCATATTGATTTTAAAAATATAGTATAAAGATTTTATTTTAAAAATGTGAGAAAATTTTATAAAAAATCATATATTTTGTTTTCATCGATTCAAGTCCATCGTGCCTTGCTTTGGATTTCGTTTTGGGATACGTAGCTCATTTAATTGTCAAACTTCTCTAACCTCGAAAGGTGAGCGATCACTCATGATTGACATTCTTAGTAAGCTTATATTCACATGAAACGACGGTTGAAATGTGTTGTTAAAGTAAATTATTAGTTATTTAATTGTAGAGTATGATATGTTAATATTTAAAATTGTATACTTATATTAGTTGACATATGACACCATAATCAGTTGTATATATTATACTTAATTTGTTAATTATGATCATATTTGCCATTCATATATTCTATTATTTATATGTTATTTTATTGTTCTCACTCTGCAAGTTCCCTGATAGTTCGGAATTCCTTATGGATTGAAATGATACACACCTGAACGAACTTTTAGATCAAGGAAAATCGTTATGGGCAGAAATTATAAATCCAAGTGATTTTATTTCTTTTGAAATTTTGGGATTGCGGGTTGAAATAATATATACCCGTATATATTAAATTATTACGGATTGAAATGAGATGACTTGACCATATGATAGAAAATTATATACGTACACCGTTGGTCTATTTTTAAAATGATTTCTAGAATTTTGAAAAGAAATATATGTGTTTTTAAGAAAATTGATTTTTAGAATATAATGTAAACATTTTATTTTTAAATATGTGTAAAATTTAGATTTTTAAAATTATATGTTTTGAAAATTTTAAAATTATAGCTAAGTTTTGAAAAATATAAATTTTTAGATTTTACTAATAATTTTATTATTTTAAATGTATAAAATAAAATTTTATGCAATATATTTAGTAAAATAAGATTTAATTTAATAATAATTAATAAAATAAAATTTAATAAGAATTTAATTTAACTAATAGATATAATATGTTTAAAATATTTATTTACAATTTAAATTAATATTTTAAAATTGATTTTGTATTAACTTAAGTAAATAAAAATCGAAAAGTTAAGTTAGAGTGGACTTGAAACTTTATTTGTTTAAGAATTGCATTTAAATTAAAATTTGATTTGAAACTTATTAATTTTGAGAATTTAATGATATTATTTTTATAATTTGATAACTGGGTTTTGATTAAAGGTAATTAAATAAATATTTTCAAATTTAAATAAAATTGAATAGAATATTGAATATTGATTTAATTTTGTAATTTGAGATTTAATTTAAATGTTATTAAAAGTGATTAAGTGAATATTTTCAAATTTTAAATAAGATTTAAGTTGAATTTTGAAATATAAATGAAATTTATAAAATTGAGTTATTGTAAATTATCTGAACATTTAAACGTTGAAACTTAATGAATTGGAAGTGGTTTAAATTGGTAGTTCAAACTTGGATTTGAAATCAATATAAATAAAAAATGGTTTTAATGAGAATTTGAATTGAACCTTTAACATTTTTAATTCAAATTTTTGAACTGAGATTGATTTAAATTGAATTTTGAAACTAAAGTTGATTTGAATTGATTTGTAAAATTGGAAGAAACAATTCTAATTTAAACTATTTTCGATATAAACTCTTTTTAATACATAAACTAATATATAAACTATTTTAATATATAAACTATTTTAATATATAAAATATTTTAATATATAAAATATTTTTAATATATAAACTATTTTATTTATATAAATTACCGTGCGGTTATGATTTTGGAATTGAAAATGATTTAAATGAATATGATTTCGAAAGTGATATGATTTTTTATTGAATATGATATTTGATATGAAGTACGAACTGTTTGAAATATAAATGACCATGGTTTGAAATAAGCGTTTGGTTGTTAATGAGATCGAGATCGGATAATGTCATACTCTCTGCTAATACCGAAAATCACTTTAACAAATGTGTACATGGAGGAGATTCCATAACGAAGTAGGATGGTTTGGCGACATCTATATGAGGTATGAACGTAACCCTGACTCCTGTGAGTCAGCTTGATGTGGCTAAAACATGAGCTACACCAGGCTAAGTGGGGTCGCTGCCCCTATTGGGCACATTTCTTCGATACCATTCTATTACTTTGTGATTTGATTGGGTGCACCTTTGATTTGAGAGTGTGTCTCGATGTAGGCGGTAGCAGTTGCTATCGCGCTTTCTACGAGTTTGGTTTGTTCCGTACCTATAGAGTGCCCTCTGATAGCCCACTAGTTTATGGAGGAATTATGGTATTGTACAGACTACGAAAATATATAGAAATGTGTTAAGGGGGATATGGGTAACGCCTTAACGCTACTTTAGTAATTTACTTTACTGTAGACATTATCTATGTAGCGTACTGTACTATGTATGTAGATAGTTTAACGGATCCTTAAAGGATGGAAATCCCAAACATCCTTTAATTTATTGTATTTCACTTGACATTTCACTTGAGTTGATTTACTAGTATAAGAATGTTAATCCTGACTCGAGTGTTTTGTGTTTTTCTTTTTTCTCAGATCAAACTGAGTGTCACAGCATTCTTCAAAGGACAAACTTTTGTGAATACCATATCTCAAATCGAAAACTCCAAATCTCATCGTCTCTTATCAGCATAGATTTCCTATAGATCCTGAGTAGTTTTCATTTGTTGCTGAATGATCTCAATCTCCTTCAATGTCTCTCTAATCATATCTGGCCCAAGTATCAGCTTCTTGCCCACTTTCCACCAGCATGAAGGAGTGCTACATGGTCTGCCATACAATTCCTCATACGGTGTCGTGCCAATACTCAATTGACAAAATGTAGATGAACATCCCACGATCCTCTATAATCTATAATGCGTGCTAGCAAAAGACCTTCCAATATATGATTTATCCTTTCGATCCGCCCACCTATTTGTGAATGATAAGGTATACTACGATGCAGCTCGATACCTAATGCCTCTTATAAGCTCTTTCGAAACCCACTGATGAGAAACTGGTCTTGGTCGCTCACATTGCTCTTTGGCACACCTTGAACTTGTAATATCCACTTTACATACAACTCTGCCAACTTGGATGCTGTTCTATTTGACTTAATAGGTATAAATTTTGCACTCTTGGTCAATCTATATACTATGACCCAAATGCCATTGCACCCTCCTCGAGTACTCGACGGTCCATCAATAAAGTCCATCGGTACTTGCTCCTATTTCCACTTAGGAATCTCAAGAGATTGCAACGATTCACTAGGTTTCTTCTACTTTGCCTTTACTAATTGACAATTCATACACTTCGAGATGAATGCCCTAACATCCCTCTTCATGCCTTTCCAATAATAAGTTCACTTTATATCTCGGTACATTTTGTTATCGTCGAGAGTAATGGTCAGCCTGGAATAGTGACACTCTCACTGTTCTTCATCTCATAATCCATCAACATCGAAAACAAATAGTCTTCCCTCCTTACAAATCTAACCTTCTCGGTTGAGTTTGTATTACTGCATGTCTTCATATTCTACTCCTTCTACTATCTTCGCTGTGACCTCTTCTAGCCTAGCATCTCACTTCTAAGTAGTACCGGTCCTTTCAATTAAAGTAGGTCTGATCGATTAACTTGCTAACATCTCTTGTTCCAGCTCACAATAAGGTTTGCAGTCATATCCAGCAATGTACTCTATCCGCTTCTATTCCAAGAACATCGCTCCTAAACATCATGTCTTCTACTCAGTGCATCAAGGACTACATTCGATTTTCCTGATGTATAGCAAATATTAAAAACATAAGAGGCCAAGAACTCCAAACACCATTGCTGATGAAGGTTGAGATCCTTCTAAGAGAAAAGGTACTTCAAGGGTTTATGGTCCATGAATAGCTCAAACATTCCTCCTAGATAACGCCTCCACATCTTCAAAGCAAAAACTATCGCCGCCAACCCCAAATCATGAGTTGGATAATCTTTTTTTGTGAATTTAGTTTTCGACTAGCATATGCAACAACTTTTCCTTTCTGCATTAACACCGCACCAAATCCAATACCACAGGCATCTCTATATATTGTCAAATCTTCATTTCCACTTGGAAAGGCTAACATTGGTGCATTCATCAACCTTTC
The DNA here is from genome assembly GCA_030765085.1 of Allium cepa. NCBI lineage: Eukaryota > Viridiplantae > Streptophyta > Magnoliopsida > Asparagales > Amaryllidaceae > Allium > Allium cepa. The sequence continues at coordinate 245,906,967 of CM060944.1, forward strand.
TTTCAGACAACAAATGCATCCTCACACTTCACATCCCAAGTAAAAGTCCGATTCTTCTTCATCAAATTGATCAATAGTGCTGCTATCTTTAAGAAATCCTTAATAAAGCATCTGTAGTATCCTGCTAATCCTAGGAAACTCCTCATGTCCATAGCATTCTTAGTCTGGTTCCAATCTTGGACTGCTACTTCCTTCGTAGGATCCACTGCTATATCTTGTTCTGACACGACATGACCCATGAATCTCACTACTTTTACTTAGAGAACTTTGCTCTTAACTTGTGCTTCCTTAATATTTCTAGCACAATCCTCCAGTGCGTCTTGTGGTCCTCTTCATTTCTGGAATGGATCAAAATATCATCCACGAAAACAAGCACGAACTTGTTCAACTGTCTCTAAAAACCAGATTCATAAGATCCAAAAAAGTATGCTAGAGCATTAGTCAATCCAAATGGCATCACCAACCATTCATAAAAAACCCGATGGCATATGAAGCGCAGTAATAGGCACATTGTCCTTCGCTACTCTCAACTGGTGAAATCCTATTGCCAAATCCGTTTGAGAGAATATCTTCACGCTATGAAGTTGATCAAAGAAGTCATCAATACATGAGAATGGATACTTGTTCTTCTTTGTCACTTTATTCAGCTTATGATAGTCTACATACAACCTCAAAGAGTAAACTGCCTTAATCGCGAATACTGTAGGTCGATTCCACTCGGATATACTCCTTCAAATGAACCCTTTCCTTAATAGGTCACTCACTTGCACCTCTTATTCATTCCACTCTCTGGGTGCCATACGCCTCAAAGGAATAACTATCTGTTTGGCTTCCTTCATCAAGTCTATTCGAAACTCGATCTCTCTATGTGTCGGAATTACTATCACTTCCTCAAAGATATCAGGATACTCTCTAGTGGTAGATGTAGATGAAAACACCTCTTGTGGAACCTCAAGTGAATATAGAAAGCTAACCATCACCCCATCCTCTGGTAGGCAGATAATAACTGTCATTCACCTATCCACATCCCTGATTGTCACCAACAACTTCTCGCAATCGCGAATTACATATTCCAGCCGAGCCATTCTTCCTCATTTCAGCATAAACTAATTTTGATTTCTAAAATCCCAAATTCACTCCCCAAGCCTCCAATCACTAATTCCATATTTTTGCATCCTCCCCGACTACGAATTCAACCTCTCTTGCTTTCTAGCTCAGGTATAATCTCTTATTTTCGCGAAATATTCAATTTTTACCCTATTTCTAGATTTGCATAAGATGATAAATTAGGGCTAAATGCGATTGAAATTGTTTCCAATAGTGTGATAATAGTTTCTAGCATTTCATGGTATATCTATTTCATCTTTTATCGTGAAATTGTGAAAAACATGTATAATTTGTGGTTGTTCATGTATATGTAAATCGTTGTATATGCCTTGATTCTACGATTGTATATGTGTGTAGCGCTGCTATAATTGTATTGTGTTAGTTGGAATAAGATAAAATGAATGAACGAGCTAAGAATATTATATTGTGCACGTATTGACTAATCCAACAAAAAAAGGCATGAGTCTTAATTATAATTGTGTGTATTTAAAAATAATAAAATGTTACACCAGCCTTAAGTTGATGTAATACATCGAATAAATGTGTTAAATTAAAATATATTTTTGTAAATGTGAAAAGTTAGTAAAACTGTATTTTTTCGTAAAATGCGCACATTTAATGTCGCTTAGAGAGTTTTTGACATCGTCTGACGAGTGTTGTACATGATCGTTATTTATATAGTCGTTTTTTTTCAAAAAACGACCATTTATATTCATTTGGTACAATGTTTGTTGGATTTGTCCCTGTATTGGACAAGTTATGAACACAGTAAGCATTTACATTTTGTATACTACTTCATCTCAAACGGTTCATAAAATTTTGGCCTAACTTTTCTTTTTTGTTCCCTAAGTACACGCATTTGTGTACAATGCAGGGAAAAAAGGGAAGTGCTGCCGAAATTTTATTGAATCGTTTGAGACGAAGTGATATATGAAATGTAAATGCTTACTGTGTTTGTGATAGGAAGTAGGATGTCTGACCATTAGAAAAAAATATCTTTTTGTACAATATTTTGTATCGATATGTTAAAAAATAAAATGTGTCATATTTGAAAATATTTTTTAATTTGTGAAATAGTTCTTTAAATTCAAATATTAGACGACCATGAAAATAATCTTTTTTCGAATTTGTATTCTTGAAAATAAATATTAAATTTTGAACTTGTGACTCATTTTGTCAAATAGGAAAAATGATTGATTATTTTGTTGATCGGAGGAGATGGATGTACCAAAAAAAAGTACAGAGAGGCTCAATAAAAGAAGATTTTTATAATGGTATAAACATATTTTTTGAATTCGCCTTAAGTAATAACGGAAACGATGCAGAAATTCGTTGTCCATGTAGTAGGTGTAGACATTTGAAGTATTTGTTACCAGATATTGTGAAAGTTCATTTGTGCCAAAACGGTTTCGTGCCCGAGTATTATGTTTGAAATCGGCATGGAGAAGTTGTAGCAAATACTTTTGTAGAGTCTAAAAGTGTCGTTAACAAAGTAGTTACGACGACCCATATAGAAAATATGGTTGAAGATGCAGCACGATTAATGTTTTCTATGGTTGAAGTTGACGACAATGATGGAAATGTTGAAGAACCAAATATTGCAGCAAATTTTATGATTTACTAGATGTTGCTAAGAAACCTATTTGGGATGGTTTTAAAAGCGACACTCAGCTGTCAGTAAACGCAAAATACATTGCGATGAAGTCAAAATACAACATCACTGAAGCTGTGTTTACGGCTGTTGTACAAGCTGCAAAAAGACATATGCCGTCCGATAATCTAATGTGTGAAAATCACTATGAAGTTAAAAAACTTATGTCGGCTTTTGTTTTACCTTATCAGAAAACAGATACATGTTTAAAAGGCTGCACGTTATTTTGGAAAGAAGACGCAAACCTTAGAAATTGTAAAATTTGTAATCAGGAGTGATATAAACCTAGAAAAAAGAATGGGAAGGAAGTTCCGTACAAGCGTATGCATTACTTACCGATCACTCTAAGGCTTCAAAGATTATATGCATCTTTTGTAACTGCATCCAATATGAAATAGCATATTGTGAGAACGGAGGAAGAGGGTACGTTGGCACATTCGGCCGATGGAGAAGCATGGAAGCATTTCGTTAAAACGTATCCAAATTTTGCAGCGGAGAGTCGAAATGTTAGATTAGGATTATGTACGGATGGTTTTTCGCCATTTTCTCAATTTGGTTCTAAATATTCATCCTGGCCCATTATCGTTACACCGTATAATTTACCTCCATGGATGTGTATGAAAATGCAATATATGTTTCTTACTATTGTCATTCCTGGCCTCGACTATCCGACACAAGAAATCGATGTATATTTACAACCGTTGATTTAGGAGTTAAAAATACTATGAAACGAAGGAGCAGAAACATACGATGTGTCCAAGAAGAAATTTTTTCGTATGTTTGCTTCTTTGTTGCGAACTATTAGTGATTTTCTTGCCTATGCAATGCTTTCAGGATGGAGTACTGACGGTCGTCTAGCATGTCAATATTGCATGGATGAAACACGAGCGTTTTCTTTACCTCACGATAAGAAAATTTCATGGTTTGACTGTCATCGATATTTTCTCCATGTAAATCATCCCTTCAGATGCGACAAGAAAAACTTTTTAGCTAATAGAGTAGAAACAAGACAACCATCAGACAAACATATATGAACTTGTTAGGGACTATCTCAAGATATATGAAACTGGAGTACAAACAGAAATTGAAGGCAAATTGATTGTTCATAACTGGTGCAAACAAGCTATTTTTTGGAAGTTGCGATATTGGAAACATCTTTTGCTTCGTTATAATATAGACGTGATGCACAATGGGAAAAATGTATTTGATAATGTTTTTAACACAATTTTGAATGTTAAGGGAAGATGAAGGATGATTTGAAATCAAGACGCGATGTAGAAGAATTATACAAACATTCCGAGCTTCATATGAAACCAAATGACAGTAAAAAACCTAAAGCATCTTACGAATTAGATAATAATCAAGTTAAAGTTGTATTAAAATGGGTGGAAGGGTTAAGATTTCTTGATGGGATATCATCAAATGTACATAGATGTGTTGACTTTAAAAATGGTAGATTGAGCGGAATGAAAATCCACGACTGTCACATAATAATGAAAAATTTATTACCCGTTATGTTCAAAGAACTACTGCCGTTAAAAGTTTGGAAGGTAGTAACAGAGCTTAGTATGTTTTACAAAGAGTTCTGTTTGACTACTTTAAAACTGCAACGTTTACGTAAACTTGAATTAGATATTCCTATATTGCTCTGCAAATTAGATAAAATATTTCCGCCAGGTTTATTTAATGTAATGGAACATTTACCTGTTCATCTTCCATCTGAAGCACAACTTCAAGGTCCTGTCCAATATGGATGGATGTATCCATTTGAGAGGTATGAAATATGTTATCACGTAATTTAATTGCATTTGAAAGATGAAGTTAATGTAAACTAATTTTACATAGATATCTAAATCATCTGAAGAAAAAAGTGAGGCAAAAAGCACGAGTTGAAGGTTCGATATGTAAATCTTACGTCGAAGACGAAGCATCTTTTTCTCTCACTATTTCAGTGACCATGTGAATATATCATTTGAAAGTGTTCCTCGTAATGACGAAGGTGGCGAACAAGAGGTCTCTCAAGCAATGTTATCTATTTTTAGACAACATGGTCGGCCTTCTGGAAAATGTACAGAAATATGGCTAGACGATAGAGATCTTCATGTAACACACACTTATATTCTTCTAAATTATACCGAGGTTGCACCGTTTGTTAGGTAATCTGAAATAATAATTTGTTTTTTATTCTTTTCTATAATGCATGTGCATGTATAACCTAATGTAATAATTTGTTTATATATACAGTGTTTATGAATGTGAACATCCGAACGAAGATCTCAGTAAAAAAAAATCGATTGGTTTTCAAATTACGTCTACGAGCCGAGAAATTGTGTTGTTGACGAAGGGTAGAAACATCTTGCGATGGGATCAAAAAGAGTGATCAAGTCATATCCAATATATTTTGTCAATGGATATAAATTTAACACCAAAGAATACGGTGCAGAAAAATTATCGAATAATACTGGTGTATTTGTTAAAGGTAGCGACGATCTAGAAAATTACATAAATGATTTTTATGGCGTTCTAACACAAATTTTGCAACTGACATATTTCTCACGACCCGCATAGGAGGTTTTTCTATTTAGATGCAATTGGTTTAGCAATGTTCCTGATTCTACAATTAATGTGCACAAGGATTATAACCTTATCAAAATAAAGCATGCATCGCACTATCACAAGTACGATCCTTTTGTACTAGCCAAGCAAGCATTGCAAGTGTATTACGCTCCTTATTTGTCTCCGAAAAGAGATAAATCAGATTGGTCTAAAGTTTTTAAAACAAAGGCCAGATTTACATTCGATGTGAAGAATATTGCTGACGAACAAGCTTATCAGGCAAATCTTGAAAAAAAAACGAGATAATAATTATAGACGATCATACAGATTTTGATCCTTCGATTGATGATTCAAATGCTTTGGTAGAAGCGTTTGATAGTGCAGAGGAAAATATCGTTGAAAACAAGACAGAATCTGAATCAGAAGACGATGATGATTGATAAAAATCTAAATCTGATATTTTTGCAGTTGATGTAACTATGTTGAATTCTTGATGTATTATGAAATTGATGTAACTACGAAACCAAATCTGTACGTTTACCAATGTTTACATGTTCCATTTCCATTTATCATTTATTTAGCAATTATTATTAAAAATGCAATGTAATCTGCTTATCATTGGAACATGAGACCCATTATGAATTAGGTATAATACACTTCCATTTCTATTTTCATTTCAGTCATTAATTTAGCAGTTTATACCGTTGATGTATTCATTTACGTATGAAATATATTTCATTATCATGTTATTATTTTCTTTTGAAATGATGTGTATATATATCACAGGTTTATCGTAATGTCATCTAAAGGTAGGAGCTCTTTTCGATCAGGAGGCGACGGCAATGGTTCATCGTAAGCATCACAGCATCCTGTTGTTTCTTTAGTACCTAGAGCAGAGGGGTAAGAATTAAATTTTATTCAGCATCTTAGTTTTTTTTATATACGTAAGTACTTATCTGCATCATATTTAAAAACAGAGGGTTCGACCTACTTCCCTCGAAGGTTGTGTTGGATGTTTCTAGAGCTTCTTACCGGAGTAGGATGAGTGCTTGTTGGCCGAAGTGGGATAACATCCCTCCCCAGTGTATTTGGCAGGATGTCCTGATAAGTATATTTTTCTGTTTTTCATTTTTAATTCATTTTTGTCATATTTTTTTTACTGTTTATCGTTTACAGTTTAATATTTTTTTGCTTTTTAACGTGAAGCACAGGCTGAGATAGACATTCAGACGGACGATATGCAGTTGGCACGAGAATATTGGATGAAGAAGATGCGTTAAAACTATAGGGACTCGATATTCGAAATCAAGAAATCAGGTAAGAAACCACGTTGGATGGGGGAGAGCGTATGGCAAGCATGGTTGGGATACTGGAAATTAAAACTGACACAGCGAAGGCAAGTATACTAATTTTTTTTAATTTATTTGACTGGTAGTAAATGTCATAAAATACATGATCGATAAATAATGTATCAACTTTTGAATGTACAGGCAGAGTCGGAAAAAAACTCTGCAAACAGAAATAAAAATCCTATCACACATCGCGGAGGGTCGAAGTCATTTCAACAGTATCGACAGGAGTTGGTAAATTTACTGAATGCAAATTGGAAATAGTTTGTGCTATATAATTTTAAACGTACAATAGTTGTATGTAAAAATCAATTTCGGGAAGGTGAGGCGCATGGTCCGGTGGGCTATATGGACGTGTTTACTCGTACGCATGCTGTTGCGCATGTAAATTCGGACGGGACAGTTTCGTATAGACGACACGACGATAAATCCAGCAAGAACCATGTAAGCATATTTCATTTTATGCAGTATTAGTAATTGTTCTACTTGTTAAAATTTAATGAAATAAGATATGATGATATTAATGTATTAATGCAGGAAAAGTTTATGGAGGCGCGTCAGAAACTACTTGCTGATACGGGTCGAGATCGGCTAACGACGAATGAGGAGGATGTTATTTTTGAGTCAGTTATGAATCCATCGGAGCATGAAAGATGATACGGATTTGACAATCAAGTGGTAAGTAAATAATATATTGGCAATCAAGGAGTAATTTCAAATTTATTACTCTCATCCTTCCCTATAGTTACTTTACTTATGATAAAATGTTCCAAAGTTATAGTAATTCAAAATATAAATCAACATTCTTGTCACTATAGTTACTTGGTGTTACCACAATCTAAAATGTTATCAACATGCACATACACTTACATAAACATCATAAACTAAATTAAATAACATTATCACACTGCTAATCATTTACATACCTACACATACACTTACAGAGATCATACAGCTAAATTAAATATTTATTACAGACCAGCAGTCAGAGACGGGGTAGGCAGACTAGAGCTCAGATCGTTCTAGCAGAGATCGAAGATTTGCGGGCTAGAGTGGCGCGGCTGGAGGAGTATAAACGTCGGCAGGCCATAGAGACTACACAGTTGCTAGATCAGCGTATCGCCGAGTACATGCAGCAGTATGGTAGCCGCTTCCCTTCCTCTGCTGGCTCAGGTTCTGGAGGAGATTGATTGAATGCTTTGATCGGTAAGTTTTTTATTGTTTTGTACGATTTGGTAGATGGTAGAGCTACTTATTGGTTTTGTGTACTATGTTATGATTGAATGTTGGGAATGTTGTGGATGTATGTATTGAACGCACGAACATTTGATGTTGTGGATATTTTGTGTATTAGTTTAGGTGATGATGATGTGCATTGACTTAGTTTTGTGTATTTTTTTGTTTGGTGATTTGTGTATATTTTGGTTTTCTGATATTTGATTGGAATATTATGTACTAGATTCTGCAGTATTGGTGGAATAGTGTTTGTATGGTAAGTGTGGATGGAAGGCAGTATTGCAGCAGAAATAAAAAAAAAATTCAACAGATTTCCGACGGCTTTCAGGTCTTATATTACCGAGGGTTTCCGACGGCTTTCAAGTCATTTTTTCCAACGGCTTCCGATAACAGTCGGAATCCGTAGAAGCCGTCGGAAATACGAACGACAAGGTTCGTCGGAAGCTGTCGAAAACACTGCTCTCTGACGTCGTAATTTTCGACAGCTTTTTCCGTCGGCTATCGACAGCATCTGATGGCCGGCGACGGTTTACAGCCGTCGAAAAATGGCTTTCCCCTTGCAGTGAAGAAATAAGCACATAGTCGTGAAGTTTCATTTTTTAAGGGATCTCACTAGTAGGAAATTCATTGATCTCGTTCATTACAAAAACGCAGAACAAGTTGCAGATATATTAACAAAGTCTCTCAAATTGCCTACATTAAAAAACTAAGGAAGCTGCTTGGTTTGTGTACATTGGAAGATCCAGTTTGAAAAAGCATGTTTTACGCTATATATTAAACTGAATGTTTGAGAGGGACTGTTGAGATTGTCCAATATACTAAGGAATAATAGTCTGAACACGTAAATGAGGAAAAGGAAATAAAGTTTCTTCTTTGTTATCTCATGTTGTACTTCCGCTTCTATTCATATATTTTTTATTCGTAACACCAATTACCTGATTTCAAGGACTGAAGTCAACAAATCAATATTGATCTCCACCAAACTCTGGTATATTCCATCTTTTACAGTTCTCCGTCTTACTGCATCGGTATAGCATAGGATTTGGCTAATTTAAATCAAAACCATTCACATTCTAGGTGTAAATTGGTCATTTTTGATTAGAACATTATAGTCAAAGTGGTTGATTGGAGTAGGATCGTAATATGGTTAAGAGTATAATTTTTTAATTTTTGTAAAACGCAGATTAATTTGCAGTTTGTATCAAGAAAGTGTAAGCTAACTTGACGCTTTATAATTTCGAAAGGTAAAGACATAATTTACATATTTATTGGTACATGGGCTTTTCTTATAGCATTATCAGAAATAGTACATGAGCTTTTTGTAGAACATCATCAGAAATAGGAAGCTGATGTACAAAATCCTTTAACAAAAACCCACACTCTATAATACAGGAAGTTGCGCTATAATACAGGAAGTTGCTCGATTAGTGGTATAATATACAATAGTAAGCATACGTAGAATTAGAACTGCATGTTAAGTGCTTGAGAGGATCCTTGTACTGGAATGTTATAAGGTAAAGTTTGAGCATGCAGATCATTTGCTAGCTTCCTTCTGATTGTCTTTCCTATTACCTCTTATAATAGCAGAGAACGCCTCAGTTAATATTTTGGTCTTGATTTGGCCTCGTTTAGGTAATGGATTTTTCGTACTTGGTTTCTTCTCATGTCCACGAACTTGGTAAGCTGTTGACATAATAATTGATTACTTTAGAAGAGTGTGTAGATGTAGATGAATTATACTTTGGCTAATAACAAGCATGACAGGTTTGAAGTTTATATACATGGCGGGTGGGCCATTCACTATAATTTGGGCTGTTTGGAATATGATTATCCTGTCCCGGACTCCATGGTATTTATCCTTCTTTTTCTTCCACTTATGTTACAGAAAATGATTCTTCGCATGCAGATTACAGTGGCATGTGCATAACACAAATGCATGCCTGTGTTGGCATGCGTGCCATGTGGACATTATTTAATTAGGCAGTCTAACTTTGTTGCCTAACTTCCTAGCGTTGTCGGACTCAAGAGCGTTTGATTTGCCTAGATAGTTAATACAAAAAACTATATCTGTCACATTTTTATTTTTATTTTTGGTTTATCAATCATTACTTTGCAAAAAGGTTCTAGAAGATTTGCCTAGATGGTAAATATAAAAAACTATGTCTGTTACATTTTTATTTTTATTTTTGGTTTATTAATCATTACCTTGCAAAAGGGTTCTGGATAGTAAATATAAAAAACTATGTCTGTAACATTTTTATTTTTATTTTTGATTTATCTATCATTACTTTGCAAAAGGGTTCTACAAGATTTGCCTAGATAGTAAGTATAAAAAACTATGTCCGTCACATTTTTATTTTTATTTTTGGTTTATCAATCACTACTTTGCAAAGGGTTCTGGAAGATTTTGCCTAGATAGTAAATATAAAAAACTACGTCTGCCACATTTTTATTTTTATTTTTGGTTTATCAATCATTACTTTGCCAAAGGGTTCTAGAAGATGTGCTAGGCTGCGGATCGTGAAGATGATTTATATATGATTAGAAGTTTTATGCTCAAATGAAATATCAGTATGCTTATTATGCACTAAGTTTAGTCATAGTAAAGAATAAGCTATATGTTTAGATGATTTAATTAATAAAGTTCTTAGTTAACATTAGAAATAGAATGCATACCTATGGAAACTAATTATTCAGTTATTTCAAGTGCAGCATTCTCCATCAGAGTGTACTGTAATATTTAGAAAAATAATTCTATCCATCCTTGTTCTCATCCAATCTGTATACTACTCATGTTTACCATGTTCCATTTCTGCATACAAAAATATCACCCTCCTTTACGTATACTAGGCACATTTAACCTCCAGTGAATAAAATTCAAAATACGTGTACTGGGCATGATCGAAACAAAGCAGGTTTTTTGTCTTGCATTCCGATATTTTGACGCGAGACCATTAGAGTAAAGTAGCATTTTAATTTTGTTTCTAATCTTTAAGTGTTTGAAGAAACATAACTGTGCTACACTGTGCAGGAACCTTCATCAATTAAACTTTGTATTGGAGGGTCAACCGAGTGCAACATTGCAACGTGCTTTCACTATGTGGCGAGTAGAAGGCTAAATGTTTATAAGTGATTGAAGGCAACGATGAGGTCAAAATATCACCTTGAATATAGGTATGCATATGCAGCAAATATATAATGTGGGATCATATAAAACTAATCTTCTTAATTTGTCCCTGATGATAGATTGACGAGATATTTGAGTTCTTACCTAACTCATCTTAATCGCATCTAAAATGCTATACTACTCCTGTGCCTAGTACAATTATGTACTCATGCATGCACAACATTTACACGTCTATGATTTTTAGCATCAACATCTTTATTTGAGAGACGTTTATCGTGTGCTTTGGAGTATCTAGATAAGAATTCTATATTCTAATCTACTAGATGATTGGAAAAATAAAAGTTGAGTTTGTTCTTCTCACATTATCATTAAAAGATGCTTTAACCTTTTATGTTATATGCAGAATAACTAATTTTTTCTTTTATTAACCTTTTGCCATGGAGTCTTATTGGAGAATGATTTTTTTTTTTTTTTGAAACCCAGGAGAACGCAGCAGGCCGGTAAACTCCTGAGGAGGGTATAATAAAGTCGTCCGCTGATCCAAACCCTCATACCTACAGGTAAATTTATATAGGATAGAGAAGCGCATGACAGGAATCGAACCTGAGTCTTTTTAGCAGAACTCAAGTCTCATTTCCACTGCGCCGCACCCGCAAATATTCTCAACATATATCAGCTCACATTATCTGATGTAAAGATCCATGTCCTTCATCTTGAATCCAACGGCTTATATTCAGTGCCGGCCCTACGTATCAGTTGCCCTAGACAAGATTTTGGAGAAAATGAAGGAAATTTTTTGGCAAAGTAACAACATATTGTAGGGTTTGAAGTTGCCCTAGACAAGATTTTTGAGAAAATGAAGGAATTTTTTGGCAAAGTACACTAGTACAAAAAGTGCATATTGCTTCGTCTCATTTGCATCGGTTGAATTAAAAACTGATGCAAATAGAACTATTTGCATCAGTTCTATCTTAATAACCGATGCAATTAGTACGTGGAAAATAATAAATAATAGAAAATCAAATTTGTATCGGTTATTAAAATAGAACTGATGCAAGTAGTTTTAGTCGATTTAAGATCCAACTGACTTCCGTTGCAAACAAAAGAAAATCTAAATATTGGGACATCAATCATTTGGCCCCAAACCTCCTCTTCAACCTTTCAACCTCCTTCGCACTCGAATCGAAAGCCTTCTCCAGCAACTCCTCCTTCACGCCCGACCCAAACATCGTCCCGGGCAACCTAATCAACCCCGGATTCTCGCTATTAAAACTCCTAAAAATGGTCGCCATCTCATCCCCAACGTTCATCTGAAAATGCACCATCCCTCTCGGAAACACCACAACCTCCCCCTTCTTAACCACCTTCGCGTAAACCCTCCCGCTCGAATCCACGAACCCGGAATAGATCGATCCGCTTACCACCAGCGCCGTTTCCGTCGCCCTCGGATGGTAGTGCGGCGGGTTGAACCCGCCGATATCGAAATCCGCACGTGCGAATGACATGCCTAGCGTGTGCAAAGCGGGAAATAAAGTCGGGTTAACTGCAATCCCGGAAAATCCGGTAGATGGCGAGAATAGACCTGGATTTGTGATGTTCGAAAAAGTGAAGTCGTCGGCGGTGACATTTGATGGGTCTTTGCATGGGTATGTGGGTAGATGGGCGAATTTGATGCGATTGGACGCTGGACCCGGGTCGGGTATGCAGAAGTCATCTGAATCCGATAGGGAGAGGACGAAGAATGATGCGAGGAGGAGAATGGTAAGCTTTTGAGATATGGTTCTTGAAGTTTATTTCATCTACTTTGAGATTTCATAGCAATTACTAATAATGTTGAATTAAGACTTGCTGCGATGAATACTATGTCCATGGATTGACTTGACATAGGAAAAGTTCGAACTAGATGCTTGGTGGAAAAGGGATATGTTATAGACCAAGTGGGTAGGTGCAACAAACAGCTGTGTTTAATCATTTTATCACTAAAGTTAACATGAATGAATGGGATTATATTAGAATACATAGATGCTTTGACGTAAAGCCTTGCAAAAAGTTGATAAATGCAATACGAAGTATACATTGCTGTTTAGTTTTTTAATTATACAGTTCAGACCCGCAATCTAGTGTTACTTTTTATGGCATTATATTTGTAAATTTCAAGTAGCAAGACATTCTGTTTTATTGGCCATTGCAAATATAAACTTGAATAAGAAATTTTATAAACTCGCTCATGTACGTAGTACCGCTTTCCCATTTTCATAACAAAGTTTACATGAATGATAATTGATTGCTCCTTTTTGTATTAGCTAGCTTACTACTGTTAGTATTTATCAGTATTGTGTTGTGATAGTTCTATATAGCATGAATATACTTACAATGAATGTGACTACATGTTTCTGTTACCACTCACAACTGTAACTAAAATTTCCATCTTTTGTGATCTTTCAATGCTAGTAATCTACCTCTATATCAATATGGATTTTAATGTATTCTAATGTTGTTATTTAAATCTGCCATTTAACTAGTCTGAGCTACTTCCGTCCAACACTATATTTGCTCATGTATAATTTTACATGCTTTCTAATCTAACCATCCGTTATATCTATGCTTGCATAAGAGACGGTTTATAAGAGCCCTGCTGACAGTAGGTCAGTGCTTATGTGCACTAATATCCAATCTTAAGCCTATGCTTCAATATTTGGTACGTGGAAAGATACTGAGAGTTCGGATATGGAATCTCAATATCATTGATTTATCCGGTTTTCGTAACACTGCGTGAAATATTATGTGAATGATGTCAAACTTCAGAGCGAACCCCACAGCAAATGGAAACGTTGCTATTAGCTGAAAAATGAAAAATAGAGGTACACAACTTTAAGAGAGCCGGATAATTATTTGTCTTCTTCAAAGAAAAACTCCACTACATGTTTATGCAGTGTCAAATCCCTTGAGTTTAAGGGGAATACTGAACCCTTTCTATTTTTTCTTTTCATTTATTCTCATTTGAAATCTCATTCCCTCATTGATTTGAGAGGAAGAACAAATATGTAAATAGAACTTGTGGCTGATATGAGAAAGCTACGAAATGATGCCTAAGTGAAAGGGATTATTGATCATTCATACACACACATGTATGTATACATATAATATTGGACCTTCGTTTATCTCAACTCTCACTAAGTTTCAGCTTAAATCCTAATTTACTAGAGTAAAAAATTCTCCAGTTTTTTCCATGCGTTACACAACTTTAAGAGAATTTTGATCCCCTCTCCAACGTTCCTGGGTCCTTGCCGTTTCAATATCCAGTTAATTCCGTATATTGGGACAGCTCCTTCCATCTCACCCTTCTTGGTTTTCGTCCCTCGTATTGTTGGCGTTAGAGGTAACTCCGACTTTCCAATTCTTCTTTAATTTACAGCATTTTCTCATAATTTTGTAAATCTCTATCTGTGTACTTATTTGTTTCATTCCTACCGACCTTTTTAAGCTCTTGCTTTCAGTTTCAATCCACCTCTGGTGTTACTTAGATTTTTGAATTTCCCATGCAGTTTAGGTATTTCCACTTCTATTTTTGTTGTCCTAATATGTTTTAAATCTTTACAGATTTTACAATGATTAAATTTTTTTCTTCTGACTGCAATTTTTATACACTAGGTTAACATGGTAAAACTTTATTTTAGTTGTTTTGCATTTAAATTCAAATATTCAAATACACATATGATTACCATCAGTGTTTTAATGTAGGTGTGGAGATGAGTTAGTGAATTTCCTATTATTTTGAAGATTACTTCAAAGACAAATTTTCAACATAGACTCCTAAAAAAAACTTATTGTCAAAATAGACTTCATTAAAAACTTATTATAAAAAAATGTCATGATTTCAATAGGTCAAAATTTGTAAATTCAACTTTTGTAGTGTGTATGTTCGTATATTATTTGAAATAAACTTTATACTTGCGTATTTTTAAAATGCACATATACGGAAAGCTTTAATGGTGAAAAGTAGGTCTACTTTTATAATAAGCTTCATGTTTTCATAATAAGTTTTCTTGAGAAATCTATATTGAAAATTTGTACTTTATTCAATTGTTTGGAATCCAAGAATTCATAGTTTAGGAATTCATATCCCGTCTATAAAAATTACTAGCTGTATCTTCCTTTGAATCCCATCTATATATTCCTTTTGCTTTCTTTGTATGTCACGTGTAGAAGGCTTTCAGTGATAATATTATGGATTCGCAGCTCACTTGATGTGCAAGAAAATTATAATATTATTCTTGAATTGCACTGGAATGAAATGAATCCTCATAAACAAAATAAAAAATAATATGTTCACCTGTTATGTCAGGTTTATAAAAGAGTTAGCAACCTCACATACAATAAAATTGAAATAGTAACAATAAAAGGTAGCAATAGAGTAGAGAAGCATTGGACTAGCTATGATAGCACTGGTTTGGCGAGCGCTGATTGATCATAACACTATATGAAAGTGTTAATATAAAGACGACTGTTTAGCTATTGAAGTTTTCACTCTTCGGATTCTTAGTCTCAAAAAAGATTTTTAATGAAATTTTAATCTCAAACTTTAGAGATTGAAATTCGATTTCAAAATATTCTAAAAGACCAAATTTTAAAGAATGATATGTGGTACCTGATCAGTCTCAAATTGTGTACATAATATCAGAATCATATTTTCAAATATGATGTAAACAATTTCCTGTTAGGAATAAACCATAAAACAAAGAAACTACTTTTTGTTTATATCGAGCATGACTTCTAAAAACATGATAAAAGAATTACAGATAGCCACAAAATTTTGTAACTATTAAATGGATCGCAAGGTAATATTTATATTAATTATCACAACTCATGTATCTTTCTTACATTGTGACTGGACTTTGCAGTTGGATCACAAAGTTATTGTACTCATTTTGCTCTACCCATCAAAGTGTGCACAAAGATAACAACCATTGGTTGGTTCTACCATGATTGTTATATTATCTTTGATTTTCTTCTTCTTAAACTAATCAGCCATTGTTTAACAAGTTCATTTTAAGCCATTCTGCGATAATAAGGAAGACTATAATTTAAATTTTCTTATCCTCGCAGGCTATCTATCTGCTTGCTGCAAGCACTCTAGATATTGAGCCATCCAGGTATATGAACTGTTTTCCTGTTTCAGTAACATTTGATATGTTTGGACAGTTTTGATGTCGATGAACTTTGTCAATGAAGAGTAGTGAATGAGTAATGTTGCTGGTGAAGTTTGGCGCGGATTGTCAGTGGCAATGATACTGGAGGTTGAAGAATTGCAACAAAATACCTTGGTATCAAGTATAATGAGATCATTGTGGACAACTGCTGCATGCAACTTGTTTCAAAGCCTGAGCAGTTTGATGTTATGGTATAAACTTTTTTCTACGTAGTGATTTATGTTTTACTATTGTATTTTTTTTATTAACTTAGGTTCTCTTTTAATTGATTTGTATGAACTCTGCTACTCTCCTCAATTCACACCTAACTTGTATGGAAATCTAGTAGCAAATACTGCTGCAGGTATTGCTGGAGGTATTTCTTGATCTCATGCAACATAACTTGCAGATTTATCTAGTTCCCTTTTTTCATCTGTGGAGTGTAGAACCATCTTTACAACAATTGAATGAGCAATTTATTTTGCTGGCCCTAAGGGAGTCTATGGGAAATATTTTAGCTTTATAAATTCAAGGCAGAAAAAAATGTTATCAATGTATGCTTGGATTGCTATTAGATGTTAACATAATAGCTTTTGTGCAGTGACATGCATCCAGTTCAATCCCATTGATGAAAACTATTTCATAAGCGGGTCCTTGGATGAGAAAGTTCGACTGTGGAACATTCCAAACAGACAAGTAGTCGACTAGGATGATCTGCATGAAATGATCACTGCTGTTTGTTTTACTCCTGATGGGAAGGTATCTTCACACTTTGAAGGTGTTTGAATATACTTTCTCTTATCATGTCTGTTCAATTTATGTGATGATTCACAGTAAACTGTGTAGAGCTCATTCGTTGGTTCACATAGAGGAAACTGTTACCTGTACGACACATCAGGTATGATCAATCAGTGTTGTCGGCACACAAATGTAGAAAAGCATATATCACGATGCACTATATATTGTCACTTTTAATAATACTTGTTTCCTATTTCAGAAAATAAGCTGCTGAAGAGAAAAAAGTTAGGCTTACAGAACAAGAAAAAGAAGTCCAGTCTTAAGAAAATCACTAGTTTTCATGTAATGAAGCTAGATGACTTCAGTTATATGATAACATTCAAATTGATTTCAGGGAAGAGAAAAAAAAATTCATCTTCCATGTCCATGCATTTAGAACCTTAAATTTTGATACTCGTTCAGTTTTCAGCGGGGAGTTCAACGGATGTGATAATTACATCCGCAGGCTCACGAATAAGAGTTGTCAATGGTGTGGATGTTGTGCATAAATTCAAAGGTATTACAGCATTATATATACCAATTCTATGTTATCCCTCTATGCAACTTTCTAGTAACTATATATTTATTGTTGTGTTGCAGGTTTCCGCAATACCAGCAGCCAGATTTCAGCATATTCAACTGCAAATGGAAAATATCTCGTATCTGCAAGTGAAGATTCTCATGTGTACATATGGAGATGCGAAGCATCATATTCTAAACCAAACGGAAACAAATCAGGTTCAACTTCATCGACTCAATGCTATGAACAGTTCTACTGTGAAGACGTGACAGTAGCGCTACCATGGCCAGTAACCAACACAGCAGGTGCATAAGGAAAATATGATTTGACCTTAAGGTAATTAAAAAGTCTATATAAATAGTTTTTTTAGATCAACTTAATAGTCACATAGGAACATTATAGCTGATCCTGTTGATTGGGTGCCTGCAGGTAGCAGTGTGCGATGCACAGAAGGGATGCCCATGCATGTTGAGGAATTTGCACTTGAGAGAGAAAGTGCAGATATGTTTCTACAGCAAAAATGACGAACATGCAGGAACGTTGGAGAGGGGAGCTGTCCCAATATACATACATGTGTGTGTATGAATGATCAATAATCCCTTTCACTTAGGCATCATTTCGTAGCTTTCTCATATCAGCCACAAGTTCTATTTACATATTTGTTCTTCCTCTCAAATCAATGAGGGAATGAGATTTCAAATGAGAATAAATGAAAAGAAAAAATAGAAAGGGTTCAGTATTCCCCTTAAACTCAAGGGATTTGATACTGCATAAACATGTAGTGGAGTTTTTCTTTGAAGAAGACAAATAATTATCCGGCTCTCTTAAAGTTGTGTACCTCTATTTTTCATTTTTCATCTAATAGCAACGTTTCCATTTGCTGTGGGATTCGCTCAGAAGTTTGACATCATTCACATAATATTTCACGCAGTGTTACAAAAACCAGATAAATCAATGATATTGAGATTCCATATCCGAACTCTCAGTATCTTTCCACGTACCAAATATTGAAGCATAGGCTTAAGATTGGATATTAGTGCACATAAGCACTGACCTACTGTCAGCAGGGCTCTTATAAACCGTCTCTTATGCAAGCATAGATATAACGGATGGTTAGATTAGAAAGCATGTAAAATTATACATGAGCAAATATAGTGTTGGACGGAAGTAGCTCAGACTAGTTAAATGGCAGATTTAAATAACAACATTAGAATACATTAAAATCCATATTGATATAGAGGTAGATTACTAGCATTGAAAGATCACAAAAGATGGAAATTTTAGTTACAGTTGTGAGTGGTAACAGAAACATGTAGTCACATTCATTGTAAGTATATTCATGCTATATAGAACTATCACAACACAATACTGATAAATACTAACAGTAGTAAGCTAGCTAATACAAAAAGGAGCAATCAATTATCATTCATGTAAACTTTGTTATGACAATGGGAAAGCGGTACTACGTACATGAGCGAGTTTATAAAATTTCTTATTCACGTTTACATTAGCAATGGCCAATAAAACAGAATGTCTTGCTACTTGAAATTTACAAATATAATGCCATAAAAAGTAACACTAGATTGCGGGTCTGAACTGTATAATTAAAAAACTAAACAGCAATGTATACTTCGTATTGCATTTATCAACTTTTTGCAAGGCTTTACGTCAAAGCATCTATGTATTCTAATATAATCCCATTCATTCATGTTAACTTTAGTGATAAAATGATTAAACACAGCTGTTTGTTGCACCTACCCACTTGGTCCATAACATATCCCTTTTCCACCAAGCATCCAGTTCGAACTTTTCCTATGTCAAGTCAATCCATGGACATAGTATTCATCGCAGCAAGTCTTAATTCAACATTATTAGTAATTGCTATGAAATCTCAAAGTAGATGAAATAAACTTCAAGAACCATATCTCAAAAGCTTACCATTCTCCTCCTCGCATCATTCTTCGTCCTCTCCCTATCGGATTCAGATGACTTATGCATACCCGACCCGGGTCCAGCGCCCAATCGCATCAAATTCACCCATCTACCCACATACCCATGCAAAGACCATCAAATGTCACCGCCGACGACTTCACTTTTTTGAACATCACAAATCCAGGTCTATTCTCGCCATCTACCGGATTTTCCGGGATTGCAGTTAACCCGACTTCATTTCCCGCTTTGCACACGCTAGGCATGTCATTCGCACGTGCGGATTTCGGTATCGGCGGGTTCAACCCGCCACACTACCATCCGAGGGCGACGGAAACGGCGCTGGTGGTAAGCGGATCGATCTATTCCGGGTTCGTGGATTCGGGCGGGAGGGTTTACGCGAAGGTGGTTAAGAAGGGGGAGGTTGTGGTGTTTTCGAGAGGGATGGTGCATTTTCAGATGAACGTTGGGGATGAGATGGCGACCATTTTTAGGAGTTTTAATAGCGAGAATCCGGGGTTGATTAGGTTGCCCGGGACGCTGTTTGGGTCGGGCGTGAAGGAGGATTTGCTGGAGAAGGCTTTCGATTCGAGTGCGAAGGAGGTTGAAAGGTTGAAGAGGAGGTTTGGGGCCAAATGATTGATGTCCCAATATTTAGATTTTCTTTTGTTTGCAACGGAAGTCAGTTGGATCCTAAATCGACTAAAAATACTTGCATCAGTTCTATTGTAATAACCGATGCAAATTTGATTTTCTATTATTTATTGTTTTCCACGTACCAATTGCATCGGTTATTAAGATAGAACTGATGCAAATAGTTCCATTTGCATCAGTTTTTACTTCAACCGATGCAAATGAGACGAAGCAATATGCACTTTTTGTACTAGTAATTCATGTACAACGATTACTGCATTGATCATTCATGTAAAACTCTTTACATCTGATCATTCAATAAAGATCAAGATTATTCTCTTTCAATTTTTTCAAATCTTTTACAAATTTCCTGCAATTTCCTATATGGTATCAGAGCATCTATGCTTAACAGCATCAAAGATATCTCTGTTGAAAGAAACTCATCAGAAAAAAGGTATTAAAATCATCATCTGAGTTCGTTTTTTCCTCTCATCAGATTCAAGTCATCATTTGAGATAGAGACCTAACAAAAGGCATTTTTGCTGGGGCAGTTTTTAAATTCTGGCTGCTAAAAGGACCTCTTGCTGAATCGGAGAAGAATAGAAATCAAAATCTTAGAAAACAAAATCAAGAATTCAAAATCATCAACTCAAAATCAAGGAAAGTGCCATGCTAAGAAAAAAATTCATCAGATTTCATCATCATCTGAACTTTTCTGGTTGCAACTTACTTGGCAGTATCTTGATTAAGTTCTTGATTCTGAATTCTTGCCAAGATTTGCTGTTCTTTCCTTTTCCCCTTCAATTCAGCATCTTAATTTTTTTTGTGATATACGTACGTACTTATTTGTATCATATTTAAAAATAAAGGGTTCGACCTACTTCCCTCGAAGGTTGTGTTGGATGTTTATAGAGCTTCTTACCGGAGTAGAATGAGTGCTTGTTGGCCGAAGTGGGATAACATCCCTCCCCACATTATAGAGTATATTTGGCAGGATGTCCTAATAAGTATATTTTTCTATTTTTCATATTTAATTCATTTTTATCATTTTTTTTACTGTTTATTGTTTGCGGTATAATATTTTTTATGCTTTTTAACGTGAAACACAGACTGAGATAGACATTCAGACGGACGATGTGCAGTTGGCACGAGAATATTGGATGAAGAAGATGCGTAAAAACTATAGGGACTCAATATCAGAAATTAAGAAATCAGGTAAGAAACCACGTTGGATGGGGGAGAGATACTGGAAAACTAACACAGCGAAGGCAAGTATACTATTTTTTTAAAATATTTGATTGGTAGTAAATATCATAAAATACATGATCGATAAATAATGTATCAACTTTTAAATGTACAGCCAGAGTCGGAAAAAAATTCTACAAACAGAAATAAAAATCCTGTCACTCATCGCGGAGGGTCGAAGTCATTTAAACAGTATCGACAGGAGTTGGTAAATTTACTGAATGCAAATTGTAAATAGTTTGTGCTATATAATTTTAAATGTACAATGATTGTATGTAAAAATCAATTTCAAGAAGCTGAGGTGCATGGTCCCGTGGGCTATATGGACGTGTTTACTCGTACGCATGTTGTCGAGCATGTAAATTCGGACTGGACAGTTTTGTATACATGGCACGACGATAAATCCAGTAAGAACCATGTGAGCACATTTCATTTTATGCAGTATTAGTAATTGTTCTACTTGTTAAAATATAATGAAATAAGGTATGATAATATTAATGTATTAATGTAGGAAAAGTTTATGGAGCAGCGCCAAAAACTCCTTGCTGATACGGGTCGAGATCAGCTAACGAGGAATGTGGAGGATGCTATTATTGAGTCATTTATGAATCCATCGGAGCATGGCAGATGATATGGATTTGACAATCAAGTGATAAGCAAATAATATATTGGCAATCAATGAGTAATTTCAAATTTATTGCTCTCATCCTTCCCTATAGTTACTTTACTTATGCTAAAATGTTCCAAAGTTATAGTAATTCAACAGATAAATCAATATTCTTGTCACTATAATTATTTGGAATTACCACAATCTAAAATGTTATCAACATGCACATACACTTACATAAACATCATAAACTAAATTAAATAACAATATCACACTGCTAATCGTTTATATATCTACACCTACACTTACAGAGATCATACAGCTAAATTAAATATTTATTACAGGCCAACAGTCAGAGACGGGGTAGGCAGACTAGAGCTCAGATCGATCTATCAGAGATTGAAGATTTACGGGCTAGAATGGCACAGCTGGAGGAGTAGAACCGTCGGCTGGACATAGAGACTGCGCAGTTGCTAGACCAGCGTATCGCCGAGTACATGCGGCAGTATTGTGGCCGCTTCCTTCCTCTGCTGGCTCAGGTTTTGGCGGAGATTGATTGATTGCTTTGATCGGTAAGCTTTGTTGGTATTTAATCTAAGCATATCTTTGTTTTAAATAAAATAGCTGCTGTTCGGTTTTGTAGCAGCTAGAATTAGTCTTGGTTTGTTTCAGTAATTAAAGGGGAGTCACGTATGAATAGGAGTTATGGAGTGATTGTAGGAGTTTTCTTTTGACTGAACACTTTATTCCTTTATTTATTTCCCTTGTATTCAGTTCTAAACAATGAGAAGAAGTATCTGTAGTTTGCAGTACAGTATCTCCATATATCTGTTTTGATTACAGTATCTCCATATATCTGTTTTGAAGTTTTCATTTGGTATCAGAGCCTTGCTCATTACATGCCAAAGTATATGCCCAAGACAACGACGATGGAGAGAGTAAAGAGCAAAGATGGATCGGTAGGATTGAGTTACCCGATGTTAACGAAAAGCAACTACACGGCTTGGTCGCTTAAGATGAAAGTTTATATGCAGGCACATGGCATCTGGGAGGATGTTGAACCCAAGAACACTAATGACATGATTGATGACAAAATGGATAAGATGGCTTTGGCCGTAATCTATCAGGGAATTCCTGAAGATATATTGTTATCGATTGCTGAAAAGAAAACAGCTAAGGAAGGATGGGAAGCAGTGAAAACAATGTGTCTGGGCGCTGATCGGGTAAAGCAGGCGAGAATCCAAATGCTAAAGGCTGAATTCGAGTTCTTAAACATGAAGGACACGGAGTTGATAGATGACTTCTGTATGAAACTCAATGGTATAGTAATTAACATACGTGCCTTAGGAGAACCAGTTGAAGAGGCATATGTGGTGAAGAAATTACTTCGAGCTGTTCTTGAAAAGTTTTGGCAGATCACATCGACGATAGAACAGTTTGGTAATTTGGAGGTGATGACTATTGAGGAAGCAGTGGGTTCACTCAAGGCCCATGAAGAACGACTTCGTGGGAAAATCGAAAGTAGTGGGACAAACTCCTCCTAACTGAAGAAGAATGGAGGAAACGAGAAAGCACTGAAGGGCAACTATTGCTCACAAAAGAAGAATGGTTGAAAAAATCAAATAAGGGAGAGATGTCTCCAGGCATGAAATACCAAGGCAACAATAGCTATCAAGGGAGAGAAACTGGACGTGGAGGACGAGATCGAAGCAAAGTTAAATGCTTTAACTGCAATATATATGGACACTATGCTGCCGAGTGTCGTAAGCCTCGACGCAACAGAGAAAAGGAACAGAGAACGGAGGTTAATTTAACACATATTCAGGATGATGAGCCAGCTTTGTTAACGGCTGAACACAGTAGAGAAACAAGGAGAAATTTGCTGCTAAATGAGGAAGATGTAATGCCAAAATTAAGTCAAGATGTCGAACAACACACAGAATCAAATCTGTGGTACCTAGATAACGGAGCAAGTAACCACATGACGGGATGTCGATCAAAATTCAAAAGTTTGGATGAAGGTGTGATGGGTCAGGTGAGGTTTGGTGATGGATCGACCGTGGACATAAAGGGGAAGGGATCGATTGGCTTCAAATGCAAAAACGGAGAAGAACTTGTGTTTCACGAGGTATATTACATTCCAAGGTTGTGTAATAATATTATATCTCTTGGTCAATTGTCGGAGAACGGGAACAAGGTTGTACTCAAAGGCACATTTCTATGGGTTTACGATGATAATGGTAGACTAATTATGAAGGTTAAGCGCTCGACAAACAGATTGTATAAAGTCGTAATTGAAACAGCTAAACCCACCTGTTTGTTATCAAAAGTCGAGGAGTCGTCGTGGCTATGGCATGCACGACTTGGTCACGTTAACTTTGGAGCAATGATTATGATGTCTGCTAGTAGGATGGCACATGGGTTACCGGAGTTTACTCAACCGAAAGAGGCCTGTGATGGGTGCTTGATGTCAAAACAAACTAGACAGCCGTTCCCTCGCCAAACAGAGTTTCATGCAAAACGAGTTTTGGAATTGATCCATGGCGACCTTTGTGGACCTATAACACCAGAAACAGCAGCAGGAAACAAGTATTTTTTCTCTTGGTAAATGACTTTAGTCGTATGATGTGGATATGTATGTTGAAAAGTAAAGATGAGGCATTGGGTGCATTCAATAAATTCCGAGCTCAGGTTGAAAAGGTTTCTGGAAAAGAAATCAAAGTTTTCAGAACAGATACGGGTGGGGAATTCACTTTCAAAGATTTTACGACATATTGTGAGGATGCTGGCATAATTAGACACTTTACTGCGCCATACACCCCACAACAAAATGGGGTTGTAGAGCGAAGAAATCGAACGGTGGTCGCAATGGCTCATAGCTTATTGAAAGGAATGCAACTACCATCTTCATTTTGGGGAGAAGCTGTACGTCATTCAATTTACTTACTAAATCGGTTGCCCAACAGAGCTCTATCAGATAAGACTCCGTATGAAGCCTGGACGAAGAATAAACCAAACGTCGAACATCTTAGAGTGTTTGGTTGTGTGGCACACATGAAGTTGCCAAGTGCACACACAACCAAACTCAGTGATCGTAGCAAGCTGGTCGTGCATCTTGGTAAAGAGACAGGGACTAAGGCATATCGATTGTACGATCCAATCTCTGGACAAGTACACGTGAGTAGAGACGTCATATTTGAAGAGAACAGAGCCTGGACGTGGGACAAGCAACAGCAAGAGAAAACATTAATCCACGAGCCATTCATTATACTGGGTACCCACCACACTGGAGTAAGTGAATATGGAGATAACACTGGGGAGGAATCACCCAGTTCAGGTAACACCAGAACAAGCGAAGGTTTGGTCACACAGTCATAAACGGGGGAAAGTAGTCCACAGCAGGGTACAATGTCGAGCAACAGTGGCAATTCTGATAATAGTTCATCCAGCAATAGTAGTGTTCCTAGGAATTTTAGATTACTTAGTGAAATGTATGACGAGACAGAGGAAGTTGAAGCTGAGCACGAGCTGTTATTGTTGGGCATTGATGAACCCACCACCTACAACGGCGCTATTAGAGAACCAGCATGGGAGCAAGCCATGAGAGATGAAATTGATGCTATTGAAAGGAACAACACATGGAATTTAGTGGAGTTACCAACAGGGCATAAAGCAGTGGGTTTGAAGTGGGTATATAAGCTGAAAAAGGACACAAATGGAGACGTTACTAAGTACAAAGCGAGACTCGTCGCCAAGGGTTATGTGCAAAAGCAAGGAATAGATTTTGAAGAAGTATTCGCACCAGTTACACGTCTTGAAACAGTGCGATTACTCCTGGCCATTGCAGCGAAAAATGGTTGGGAAGTACACCATTTAGATGTAAAATCTGCTTTCCTTAATGGGGAGTTGCAAAAAACAGTTTATGTAACTCAACCAGAAGGGTTTGTGAAGAAAAATAAAGAAAATCTAGTGTACAGGTTGGTTAAAGCTCTTTACGGTTTACGTCAGGCCCCTCGAGCGTGGTATGCAAGACTCAGTAAGTATCTTGAGAAACTTGGGTTCACGAAATGTCCTTATGAACACGCAGTATATACGAAGCGAGAAGGAGAAGAGGCTCTTATTATTGGGGTATATGTTGACGACTTACTTATCACAGGTACGAGTATCTCAATTATCAACAAGTTCAAGAAGCAAATGGATGAAGAGTTCGACATGAGCGATCTTGGTAAATTGTCTTACTACTTGGGCATTGAGGTGGATCAAAAGGGGGATTATATCAAGCTTAAACAAACTGCTTACGCTAGAAAATTACTTGAAAAAGCTGGAATGGTGGAATGTAACCCAGCCAAATATCCAATGGAACCGAAGCTTCAGCTGGGGAAAGACGAAAAGGGTAAAGCAGTCAACTCTACTCAATTTAAAAGCTTGGTGGGAGGTTTAAGATACTTAGTTCATACGCGTCCTGACATTGCATATGCAGTTGGTATTGTTAGTCGTTATATGGAACGTCCTACTGTATTGCATCAGAGTGTAGTTAAGCGTATTCTACGATATGTGAAGGGAACAACAAATTTTGGGCTAGTATATTCACGAGGAACTGGAAATTATTTGTTAACAGGGTATTCTGATAGCGACTTAGCAGGTAATGTTGATGACAGAAAGAGTACAGGTGGTATGGCATTCTATTTAGACGAGAGCTTAATTACGTGGGTTTCGCAAAAACAACGATGTGTTCCTCTATCATCTTGCGAGGCTGAGTTTATGGCAGCTACAACTGCAGCGTGTCAGGGTGTGTGGCTGAGAAATCTGCTTAGCCAGATTTCTGATGTGAAACGTTGTTCGGTGGTAATTTATGTTGATAACAAATCTGCGATTGACTTAGCAAAAAACCCAGTGTTTCATGGGCGGAGCAAACACATAGACATTCGATATCATTTTATCCGTGAGTGTGTTGAACGAGAGGAGATTGTGATCAAGCATGTAAGTACGGAGAGGCAGCGTGCTGACATTTTGACTAAGGCAATGTCTGCAACCAAGTTTGAAAGAATGCGAGCACTATTGGGAATCAGAATTTGCAGAATCCAGCCTAGATTAAGGGGGAATATGTTGGTATTTAATCTAAGCATATCTTTGTTTTAAATAAAATAGCTGTTGTTCGGTTTTGTAGCAGCTAGAATTAGTCTTGGTTTGTTTCAGCAATTAAAGGGGAGTCACGTATGAATAGGAGCTATGGAGTGATTGTAGGAGTTTTCTTTTTACTGAACACTTTATTCCTTTATTTATTTCCCTTGTATTCAGTTCTAAACAATGAGAAGAAGTATCTGTAGTTTGCAATACAGTATCTCCATATATCTGTTTTGATTACAGTATCTCCATATATCTGTTTTGAAGTTTTCAAGCTTTTTACTGTTTTGTACGATTTGATAGATGGTAGAGGTACTTGTTGGTTTTGTGTACTATGTTATGATACACTTAAAATTGTGTGGCTGTTGGGAATGTTGTGGATGTATGTACTGAATGAACATTTGGTGTTGTGGATATTTTGTGTATTAGTTTGGGTGATGATGATGTGCATTGACTTAATTTTGTGTATTTTTTTGTTTAGTGATTTGTGTATAGTTTGGTTTTTTGATATTTGATTGGAATATTATATACTGCATTCTGCAATAATGATGGAATAGTGTTTGTATGGCAAGTGTGGATGGAAGACAGTATTGCAACAGAAATAAAAAAATTTGCAGATTTCCGACGGCTTCCGACGGCTTTAAGGTCTTATATTCCCGAGGGTTTCTGATGGCTTTCAAGTTATTTTTTCCAACGGATTCCAACAACAGTCGAAATCCGTCGGAAGCTGTCGGAAATACAAACGGCGAGGTTCGTTAGAAGCTGTAGGAAACACTCCTTCTGATGCCGTAATTTCCGACGGCTTTTTCCGTCGGCTATCGATGACTTCCGACGGTTGTCGACGGTTTCCAGCCGTCGGAAAATGGCTTTTCCCTTATAATGAAGAAATAAGCACATAGACGTCGAGTTTCATTTCTTAAGGGACCTCACAAATAGGAAATTCATTGATCTCGTTCATTACAAAAACGCAGAACAAGTTGCAGATATATTAACCAAGTCTCTCAAATTGCCTACATTAAAAAACCATGGAAGCTGCTTGGTTTGTGTACATTGGAAGATCCAGTTTGAAAAAGCATGCTTTACGCTATATATTAAACTGAATGTTTGAGAGGGACTGTTGAGATTGTCCAATATATTGTTAAGGAATAATAGTCTGAACATGTAAATGAGGAAAAGGAAATAAAGTTTCTTTTTTGTTTTCTTATGTTGTACTTCCGCTTCTATTCATATATTTTTTATTCGTAACACCAATTATCTGATTTCAAGAGCTGAAGTCAACAAATCAATATTGATCTCCACCAAACTCTGGTATATTCCATCTTTTACAGTTCTTCGTCTTACTGCGTCGACATAGCACAGGATTTGGCTAATTTAAATCGAAACCATTCACATTCTAGGTGTAAATTGGCGAATTTTTATTAGGACATTATAGTCAAAGTCGATGATTGGAGTAGGATCGTAATATGGTTAGGAGTATAATTTTTTAATTTTTGAAAAACCCAAGTAAATTTGCAGTTTGTATCAAGAAAGTGTAAGCTAACTTGCTGGTTTATAATTTAAAAAGATAAAGACATAATTTACATATTTATTGGTACATGGGCTTTCCTTATAGCATTATCGGAAATAGCGAAGTACATTGGTTTTTTTAAAACATCATCAGAAATAGGAAGCTGATGTGCAAAATCGTTTAACAAAAACCCACACTCTATAATACAGGAAGTTGCACTATAATACAGAAAGTTGCTCGATTAGTGGTATAATATTCAATAGTAAGTATATGTAGAACTAGAACTGCATGTTATGTGCTTGAGAGGACCCTTGTACTGGAATGTTATAAGGTAAAGTTTGAGCATGCAGATCATTTGCTTCCTTCTGATTGTCTTTTCTATTACCTCTTATAATAGCAGAGAATGCCTCAGTTAATATTTTGGTCTTGATTTGCCCTCGTTTAGGTAATGGATTTCTCGTGCTTGGTTTCTTCTCATGTCCACGAACTTGGTAAGATGTTGACATAATGATTGATTATTTTAGAAGAGTGTATAGATGTAGATGAATTCTACTTTGGCTAATAACAAGCATGACAGGTTTGATATTTATATACATGGCGGGTGGGCCATTCACTATATTTTGGGCTGTTTGAATATTATTATCCTGTCCCGGACTCCATGATATTTATCGTTCTTTTTCTTCCACTTATGTTACAGAAAATGATTCTTCGCATGCAGATTACAGTGGCATGTGCATAACACAAATGCATGCCCGTGTTGGCATGCGTGCCATGTGGACATTATTTAATTAGGCAGTCTAACTTTTTTACCTAAAATTAAGATTTGATGATGGTTATTATTTCGTGAATGATTTGAAAAATAGAAAATCTTTATTACTGATAAGAATGAGAATACAGTTTCGTATGATGTTGCTCTGTATTTAAATACATTACAAATGCAACTGGGCTTGCTTATACAATCTGGCCCAACTGACTATAAAAAGAAATAAAAGTATAGCCGTTGAGATTGAGATGGATGGCTGAGATCTTTCAACATTGAGTATATGATAATGTTACGATGAGAATCCCACTTCGTTATCTCGTATTCGCTTATTCCCCCCTTCGAACCCTAGCCCTCTCACGGTTAGGTTTGGGGTGAAATCATGAGATTTTGGCAAAATTGGAGATGAAAAGCATAGATCTGAGCTAAAGCAGCAGTCTTCGAAGCTAAATTGTGAGAAAGTTGACAACTTTACGATGCTTTCTTCACTGAAGCTTAATATTGAGAAATTCCAGTGAAGCATGACAGGTGTGCCTTACGGATCTAAGTTGAAACACAAATCTTCGAAGCAAAATCATGAGAAAGTCAATGACTTGATAGATCTGAGTTGGTTCTTTGAGGCGGTGATTCATTTTCCTTCAAACTGAGAAGATGTTGAGTCCTCTTAGGTTGTTGTTGACCTTGTCTATCTGAATGCTGTTTTTCTACAACTCTGAGATTGCTTTTGAATTGCAAAAAGTTTCTCTTTGATAAAGCCTTGGTTAGCGTATCGGCCACTTGGTAAGTTGCAGGTAAATGATTCACTTGTATATTCCCTTTGAGTACTTGATCTCTAACGAAATGCAAGTCTATTTCTATATGTTTGGTTCTTGAGTGCATTATGGGATTTGCTGTCATGTAAACTGCACTCTGATTATCACACCATAGTGTTGCTTTGACATTTGTGTCTAATCTTAGTTCTTTAATAATTGATTGTAACCACATAACTTCTGCTGTTGCACTTGCGATGCTTCTATATTCAGCTTCTGTGCTGGATCTAGAAATAGTTGATTGCTTCTTCGAACTCCATGATATTAAGTTACCTCCAACAAAAATGCAGTATCCTGTGACTGATTTTCTGTCGTCTGGATCGGTACCCCAATCTGAGTCTGCATAACCAGTGATATTAAGATCTTTGCTTGCTTTGAATATCAGTCCATGGTTAATTGTTCCCTTTAAATATCTCAGAATTCTTTTTAATGCTTTCCAATGCTCATCCAATGGGTTCTGCATAAATTGAGAAAGTTTATTAACACTAAAAGCAATATCTGGTCGTGTTATAGTGACATATTGTAATACCCTTATAGCACTTCTATATTGTTTAATGTTGCTTATGGCTTCTCCCTTATTTTTTGACAAGTTTTGATTACATATCATGGGAGTAGCCATAGGTTTAGCCTCTTCCATTTTGGTTTTGACAAGCAGTTCTGAAATATATTTCCTTTGACATAGAATGATTTCTGAATTTGAAATCTTATGTACTTCTATTCCCAGGAAGTAATTAATATATCCCAGATCTTTTATTGAGAACTGCTTTTTCAGATAGTCTATGACATGATTAATTTCATCCTCATTATTGCCTGTAACAATTAAATCATCCATATAGATTAGTATGTAAATAATTGATGATGTGTTACTTTTAATGAATAATGAGGTGTCTGACTTGATAGATTAATATCCTATTGATATTAAAGTTGATTTCAATCTATCAAACCATACCCTCGGAGCTTGTTTTAACCCATAAATTGCCTTGTTCAGTTTACACACGAGGCCTGAAACTTGTTCATAGCCAGGTGGCTGCATCATATAAATTTCTTCTTCAAGTATGCCATTTAGAAAGGCATTGTTAACATCCAATTGCCTTACATTCCATCCTTTGTACAAGGCAATTGTGATGATAAGCCTTATAGTAGTGGGTTTGACAACTGGAGAAAAAGTTTCAGTGAAGTCAAACCCATACTGTTGATTATACCCTTTGGCAACTAATCTTGCTTTATGTTTATTGATGGATCCATCAGGATTCCTCTTTATCTTGTATGTCCATCTACAACCTATAATATTTTTGTGTGTAGGTGGACATACAAGATCCCAGGTTTTATTTTTTATGAGAGCATTATACTCTTCGTCCATTGCTGCTTTCCAGTTTTTGTCCTTTGCAGCTTGATCAAATGTACATGGCTCATCTGTATTTATGTTGGCACTGTATACTTTGGGTTTGAATATTCCACTTTTGGCTCTAGTGATCATGGGATGACTAGGCCTGACAGGGGCTTCAACTTGAGGTGAGTCAGCCTCTTCATTGTGATTAACACTGTTTTCTGTGTTGCAGTTTTGATCTTTTTGATTTGTTGAACTTGCAGGTGAATGGATGGCATGACTGTGATCATCTTCCCACTCTAAGTTTTGTTGAACAGATATAGGAGAGTGTGATTGATGATCAGCAGTAGTCCTCCTCATCTCTTCTAGGCTCTTGCTTTCAGATATCAGAGGTAAATCAGGTATAGACACATGTGGATTGTGTACTTTACCTGTTGTTCTCACTTCAGAACTTTTAAAAGGAAATACTTTTTCATTAAACACAACATGTCTGCTTATAAAAATCTTTCCATTGTTATCAATACATTTGTATCCCTTTTGGTTAGAGGCATATCCCAGGAAAGTACATTGTTTTGATCTAAAATTTAATTTATTATTATTATAAGGCCTTAGATATGGAAAACATAGGCACCTAAATACTTTTAGACTATGATAATCTGGCTTTATCCCTTGCAATTTTTCAATAGGTGATGTACCATTTAAAGTTTTGGTTGGCAGTCTATTAATGAGAAATACTGCTGTACTAAATGCTTCTGGCCAAAACTTTAGTGGTAAACTGCATGTGCAAGCAAGCTAAGCCCAGATTCAACTATATGTCTATGTTTTCTTTCTACTAAGCCATTTTGTTCTGAAGTGTATGGACAAGTAAAACGATGAATTATTCCCTTTGTCTTAAAGTAATCTTTAAGTGGTTTATATTCAGTTCCTCCATCTGTTTGTATTAATTTGACATATGTGCCAAGCTGTTTCTCAACCATTGTAATGAAATTTATCACAACACTGTGTGTGTCTGATTTGTTTTTCAAAAAATATATCCATGTGTATTTTGTGTGAGCATCAACAAATGATATATAATATTTGAATCCATAATCTGAATGTATTGGGGCAGGCCCCCAAAGATCAGTGGCAATGAGTTCAAGTGGTTTAGAGTACTCTGTCATAGAATTTCCAAATGGTAATTTGTGACTTTTTCCCATTTGACAATAAGTGCATACATAGGGAAGAGATATATTATCAACTATTATATTATTTTCAGACAGTACTTGCTTAACAACTCTAGTGCTAGGATGACCAAGTCTGTAATGCCATAGATCAAAAACATTATTATTGTTTTCTACTTCACAGTAATTACAACAGTTTTTTTCAACTATATGTTGACTGCAATTGACAGATTTAAACCTATACAGTCCTCCTTCAGCATCACCCTGCAATAAAACATCTTTAGTTAGTATATCTCTAACAAGACAATACTTAGGGTAAAATTCAAAATAAACATTGTTATCATTAGCAAACTGAGATACACTGATGAGATTCTTTTTTATTTTTGGTACTCTTAGTAAGTTGTGCAGGAATAATTGCTTCTTTCCTTTGATAGTGGCATTTCCTATATGTGTGATATTGATACACTTACCATTTCCCATGCAAACAGATTTTTTACCTTTGTACTCTCTATTTCCAAGATTTAGGTTGTCAAGACTATTGGTTATATGATTGGTTGCTCCTGAATCTGGATACCAACAGTCATCATTTGGAGATTGAATATTTTCCCTTGAGTCTTTATTATCTGATTGGTTGCTAGAGCTAGTTTGAGCCATGTTTACATTGTAGTTTCCACTCTTTTGATTATTGTTGTTGTTAGAATATCTGAAGTAACATTTCACAGCAGTGTGTCCAATCTTTTCACAGATTTGACACTTTGGTCTACTGTTATTAGTGTATCTTCCCCTTCCTCTTGACCTGTTGGGATATCCACCTCTCTGTGTACCTCCCTTTTGCATTGTCTGATCTGTCCTGTTATTGTTTTGGCTTCTGTTTCTTGAAGCAGTGTGTAGTTGATTGTGAACTCTGATTCTTGTGGTCTTTTATTATCTATTCTTGCCTCATGAGACAGTAGTATAGAGTAAAAATCATCAAGTGATGGTAAATCCTTTTGTGATGCTATAACAGCAATCACTGATTCATATTCCTCATTTAATCCATTAAGAATGGTTAGAATGTGTTCTGAATCTGAGACTTTGTGGTTTGCTGCATTCAGCGAATCACATATTCCTTTAATTTTGAAAATATACTCTCTCATGGTGCTGTTGTCTTTCTTTATGCTGTGCAATTGTCTTTTATAATACATTACTTTAGCAGCAGACTGTGTGTTGAACACTTTTTCAATGGTTGTCCATATGTCATTTGCAGTTTTGCAGCCGATAACATGTGATAGAAGATTTGTACTTTTCTATCCTGTCTGTGGTACTTCACATAATCTTCATTACTGACAATTTTATTTTCTTGATCAGTTGTGCACTTTGGAGGAACTGGGATAGTCCCAAGAATGTGGCCTTCAAGCCCATATCCTTGAACTGCAGTCTCAATTTGCAATTTCCAAAGAAGAAAGTTATCTTCATTCAATTGAACTATAACAAGATTGCTTTGTGGGCTAATCACAGTTTTGATGAGTCTCTCTGCGTCAATACTGGATTGACTATTATTGATTTCATTGGCAGAACTTGCCATGCTGGGTTGATTATTCATCTCTTCACTCATGATGATATCAGAAATAAAGAAAAAGAGTACAGAGCAGCAAAAAGGAAATACAGGGCAACAAAAATTATTCAATTGAGACAGAAAAATAAAGATTCTGAGTCAAGAATTCCTCACAGTAAGTCTAATGCAACCGTATGGCATAGATGATGATCAACTCTCTTACTTTCTTTGATCTGATATGTCGTGCAGGAAGGCAGTTTCTTTAATTTGAGATGATTCTTGATTTCTTGAGTTCTTTGATTTTCTGATTTTCTTGATTGAATATTTTTTTGAGATTCTGCTGCAGCCTCAGTTGATTGGCACGGCACAGAATTGTGACCCTGATTTGAAACACTCTTCAGATGATGAAACACTTGTTTCTGATGATGATGATCACCAGATGATGATACTACTCTGATGGTGTTTGATCAAAAGATTAGATGACTGTTAAGTCTTTTTGTTGCTCTGATACCAAATTAAGATTTGATGATGGTTATTATTTTGTGAATGATTTGAAAAATAGAAAATCTTTATTACCGATAAGAATGAGAATACAGTTTTGTATGATGTTGCTCTGTATTTAAATACATTACAAATGCAACTGGGCTTGCTTATACAATCTGGCCCAACTGACTATAAAAAGAAATAAAAGTATAGCCGTTGAGATTGAGATGGATGGCTGAGATCTTTCAACATTGAGTATATGATAATGTTACGCTGAGAATCCCACTTCATTATCTCGTATTCGCTTATTCCTAACTTCCTAGTGTTGCCAAGACTCAAGAGCGTTTGATTTGCCTAGATAGTAAATACAAAAAACTATGTCTGTCACATTTTTATTTTTATTTTTGGTTTATCAATCATTACTTTGCAAAAGGGTACTAGAAGATTTTCCTAGGTAGTAAATATAAAAAACTACGTCTGCCACATTTTTATTTTTATTTTTGGTTTATCAATCATTACTTTGCCAAAGGGTTCTAGAAGATGTGCTAGGCTGCGGATCGTGAAGATGATTTATATATGATTAGAAGTTTTATGCTCAAATGAAATATCAGTATGCTTATTATGCAGTAAGTTTAGTCATAGTAAAGAATAAGCTGTATGTTTAAGTGATTTAATAAAGTTCTTAGTCAACATTAGAAATAGAAACTAATTATTCAGTTATTTCAAGTGCAGCATTCTCCATTCAAGTGTACTGTAGTATTTAGAAAAATAATTCAATCCATACTTGTTCTCATCCAATCTGTATACTAGTCATGTTTACAACTAAGCATCTTACGCATTGGTTCAAGAAACAATTTTCTTACACAGAACTCCATCTCTAACGGTCAAATTAGAAAAATGGCCTCCTGCTAGTTCTCTCTATATTGCTATTCTCTGTTTCTTCTTCTCGTATTATTACTTTCTTTGTCAGATCTCTTTTGTGCTCTCCAGCTGGTGCACTCTTCTCTCTCTTCTGCCCGATTGTATCTCTTCGAGGTGGCATCTAGGGTTTGTCTATGGATTTGGGGATTTTTTACTTTCGTGGTGAATTCGTGAGCTCTTGTCCCTCTTTCGCTAGCATATCTGTCGCACTCTTGGAAGTGGTGGCTCCCCCTCTATCGGTGTGCTTCTCTGGCAAATGCTCCGTTGAGATTTGCGTATTCTCTTCTAGGGCATCTTCGGCTCTGTCTCGCTTCAGGTTTTTGGTTGTGGATGGGTTTTTCATGGAGATTTCACCATGTTTTTCGTATTCTGTACGTGGCTCGATTTTCTCTGGGTCGTGTCCTATTTCTTATGCTGCGCCTAAGATCAGTTCCTCAACCCCATGCTTGTCGGCGTCTATCGGTGATCGGGATTTCATCACCCGATTTGAACCGAGACTCCTCTTTGGGGATGCGGTGGGTGGGTCGGCCTTGACCGGATCCGGGTTGTGCTTTGGTTCGATTGATATCGATTCTGCATGCGATGCTACTGGCTTTTTGGCAGGTTGTGACTCTCTCTCGAGTGACAATCGAGATTTCACCTCTCGCTTTGTTCCTAGTCTGTCTTTTCTAGGGGCAGATGCTTCTTTTTGTCCACTTGAGATTTCTTGCGACTTTGGGACTGTTGGCGTTGTTGGCAATGTCGGTGGTAAAGGGGATAAGGAATTGACCACCTTACCCTCACGACCTATCCGGCAGTTGTTGCCTGGCAATTCGCCTTTGCTCTCGGGCGAGAGTTTTGTTGTGTCGTTGTGCGAAGGTGGTGTTTTGCCTTCTATGTGGGCCATAGACAATAAGGAATTGCCAAGTTCTTTATTGTTGTAGGCTCAGTTTTCTATCCGGATGGTTGGTAATGCCTTGTGCAGGCAGGTGAGCAACTCTCACTTTTGTTCCTTCTTCTTAGATATTGCTGGTAACTCTATTATTTTTTGGTTGTCGGCCGATGTGGTCGGTTTTGTTTGCTTGAGCCTTGACACACGCTTGTGTGTGCTCCCTGACATCGTCTCTTCGCCTCTGTCTGGTACTATGTAAGGTCCCGTCTGCACTTATCGCTTTGTCTCGTTCGGCCTTGATCTCTTGTCCTGCTGCATGCATCAGAGTATTTGGTCTCTGGTTGTTTTGCAGGTTTTCCTCAGCCATATCGGCTGTGTCCATACCAGTATTCTATTATAGAGCGATCTATTGGAATCTACTTGCTGGGCTCTAGTGTTGAGTCATTACGAGGCCTTTTCTGTGTCGTCAGTGACTTATTCTTTTTATTGTGTTTCCTTTTTGTCGGAAAACCTTCGATCCATTCGGTGGTTGCCTCGGGCCTGGAGCGGTTGGTTTGGGCGATCTACCAGCTCTGGTCGTACAGCGATCGTCTCTGACTGCTATACGGACAGCCTGGGTTATTGCCAGCCCTCCTTGGTCTGCTCTGTTGTTGCCCCTGATTGGTCCGAGTCGCGATTCTTACTCGCAGCGCGGGTCTGTTTGACTAATGACAGTCCGGCTTTGGTAAGACTCCCACAACAACATGGGAAGCAACTTGTTTGCTCCTCCACACTTCTCAGTCTTCCGTCGTTTATTCCCTTCTTCTCTCTTCATGTTCTCTCGTCGCTCTCTTCTTGTCCTTCGTCGGCTAATTCGGTGTTATCTTCTGATGGTTGCTCTACCATAGTTTCTTCATCCCCCATTGTGGTTCATTTCCTCCCTTCTTCTGTTTGGTTCTTTAGGTAGTTTGGATTGCGCTTGGTCCGCTTCCCTTCTATTTTACGCTTTCCTTGTGATCACTCGGATTGGTTGGTCCTCTCTCCCTTGCACTGTTCCTCGGAGTGCTCCCGTCCCTCCTCTGTGTGTCCTCTGTCCATCTCCATTCCTCTTATGAGCAAGGTAGAGATTGCGCTCCTTAATAAGCGCCTTGATTGTTTAGCTAGGAACTCCTCGCCTACGTCTTCTCTGGTTAGTTCCTCCATGTCTCCTTTGTTAGGGACCGAGGTGAGGTGTCTTTTGAGGTGTCTTTTGAGCCGTCCGACCCTCCTCCACGCTGGACTCGTCGCAGGCCGCGAAGAGTCCTTTCTAACCCTCGTACCATTCGCACACGCTCTATAGCGGCGTCCGAGCAGATCGATCGATCTACTCGCTATTCACTGTATCTGGTCTGAGTGTGAGCTTGTTAGTTTTTCCTTGGGAGGTGTCTTGCTTTCGCCTCTATCTCCTCTTTCTCCTTCTTTCTATCTTCATGGCGAACTTTCTCTTCTAGAATGTCCATGGTATTGGCAATGATGCGTCTTTGGCTAGGCTGAAACGCATTGTCAGGAAGCACTCTGTTGGTTTGGTGGCTCTCCTGGAACCCTTTATTGCCCCGAAAGGTATTTCCAAAATCGCCTTATCCTTGGGATTTGGCGGTGGCTCTGCTAATGTCACGGGTAAGATTTGGATTTTATGGTCCAAATCTCTTGAGGTTCGTCCCGCTTTCGATTCCTCTCAACTCTTTTCGGTGGCGTGTACGTCCCCTACCTTTGTAGCTCCTTTTCTATTCTCGGTTGTCTACGCCAAATGTGATCGTTTGGAGAGATTAGCTCTTTGGTCCGACATTCTTGCTCTCGATTCTTTGGGCTTCTCTTCTTCAGTGGTAGGCGGCGATTTCAATATCGTCGCTTGCCAAGTGGAAAAACGGGGAGGAGCGGCTATCAACCGAGGGGCGGTGGCGGATTTCAACTTGTTCATTGCCTCCTCCGGTCTCTCGGAGCTCCTTTTTGTCGGCTCTGCTTTCACCTGGTCTAACAACCAAGATGGCTCGAATCGTATCCTCTCTAGACTTGACCGTGTTTTCAGGTCGGAGGAATGGTTTCGCCTTCCCTTCTCCTTCTCCATCGCTCATCTTCATCGATCCTTCTCGAACCATGCTCCTATGATTGTCCACTGCTCTTCTCTATCCCTGTCGGGGCCCACTTCCTTTCGGTTCCAGAGCATGTGGAGATCCCACCACTCCTTCCTTCAAGTGGTTTCTAACTCTTGGAGTGATCCTATTTTTGCCTCTCCCTGTGCTGCTTTCGGGCGTAAGCTAACGTGTCTCAAGGCTTGCCTTAAGGTTTGGAACGTTCAGGTTTTCAAGAACATTTTCGATCGCGTTTGTATAGCCGAAGAGTCTCTTATCGTAGCCGAATCCTTGTTAGACGAGGATCCGTCCGCTTCCAACAAGGAGGCATGGGCCCTAGCCCAATCTTCCTTCTCTTCGGAACTTCGTGTCGAGAATGACTACCTCCGCCAAAAGGCGAGGGTCAAGTGGGTTGTCGACGGAGATGCGAACTCCAAATTCTTTCATTCCTCTATCCGGAAGAAGAATAACCTTCTCTCGATTCGAGAGATTTTGCGGCCTGATCTCTCTTCATCTTCTTCGCCTGAAGAAGTCAAAGATATCATCCTATCCCACTTTCAAACCTTTCTGGGCTCTCCATCTGTTTTGGTTTCAGATCCGGCCCTGTTAGCTTTCATTCCTCATGTGGTCCTTTCTACGGAAAGTGCCGCTCTCGCGGATCTCCCGTCCCCTGAGGAGATCCGTGCTTGTGTTTTTGCACTGAGCAAGGATAGTGTCAGTGGCCCTGATGGCTTCAATGGTGTCTTTTTCAGGTGTTCCTGGCCTATTATCCAGGCGGATTTTTGTCTTGCTATTCAATCCTTCTTCTCGTGGGGGACTCTTCCAGCTGGATGGACCTCTACCAACTTGATTCTCATTCCTAAATGCAAAAACCCAAGGTCTTGTGCGGATTTCCGGCCTATAAGCCTTTGCAACTTTTCGAATAAAGTTATTTCTAAAATCCTGGCCAATCGCTTGGCTCCTTTCCTTGAACGTATTATTTCGCCGTCTCAAGCGGGGTTTGTCAAGGGGCGTCTTATCTCTGATAATGTCCTTCTAGCCCAGGAACTAATCTCCCAGATCGATCGGAAAGTCTGGGGCTCTAATGTTGTCTTTAAACTAGACATGCCTAAGGCCTACGATCGCACGTCCTGGTTTTTCGTCATCAAGGTGTTAAGGACCTTCGGTTTTTCGGAATCCTTGATTGACTTGGTATGGAGGCTCATCTCCAACTGCTGGTTCTCTGTCCTCGTTAACGGCTCGGCCCATGGGTTCTTCAGAGTGGGGAGGGGCTTGCGTCAGGGAGACCCGCTCTCGCCTTCTCTTTTTGTGATCGCGGCAGAGGCTTTTATTCGAGGACTCCAATCCTTAACCATCTACGGTCAAATCCAACGGTTCGGGATTCCGAGGGGTTGCCCCCTTATTTCCTCCTTATTCTTTGCAGACGACATTGTCATTTTCTCTAATGGCAGTCGTTCCTCTGTTCGGCGACTTCTTAGCTTTATCCATCAATACGAGAGGTCTTCGGGCCAACTCGTTAACCCCTCCAAATGCTGCTTCGTCCATTCGAAGGACTTGTCTCCCTCTCGTGCTTCCTGGATCGAGACTATCTCCGGTTTCAAGGAATCATCTCTTCCTCTTCCCTACCTAGGTATTGTCCTATACCGGGGTAGAAAGCTCAATGCTTTTTTCGACCCATTGACAGACAAAGTGAGGGGTAAGATTGTACGCTGGAATGCGTCTCTTCTTTCCCAGGCCGACAGACTAGTTCTTATCGAGTCAGTTTTAGATTCGATGAGAACTCATATTTTCGCGGCTATGACCCCTACCTCCTCATTTTTCCGGTCTTATCGGTCTTTGGCATCGTCTTTTTTCTGGGGCAACCGAGATAACGGCCGTCGTCACCACTGGGTGTCGTGGGACACAGTTTGTCGCCCCAAAAGTGAAGGTGGGTTGGGTCTGCGTAGCCCTAAAGACCATTGTGCGGCCTTTTCTTGTAAGTTGTGGTACAGGTTTGGGGCAAACAACTCCTTATGGGCGTCGTTCCTTCATGCTAAGTACCAAAAACTTGCGGGCTCTAATTTTACGGGCTCTCCGTCCTTCGCTAGTGAGACCTGGAAGCACATGCAGTCGGTGAAGCCTTTCTCTGACTCTCACGGCGGTTTGACAGGCTGGGATGACGCTCCTTTTTCCATTCTGAAAGCCTAGTCCTCAATCAGAATTCCTAACCCCACTCGTCCCGAATTTTCGTTCATTTGGGATTCGCATTTTCCCGCCAAGGTCTCTCTTCTGATGTGGCGTATCCTACATGATGGGTTGCCACTGGACGAGAATCTCCAAAAGATCGGCATCCCTTCTGTTTCCCGTTGTAGATGCTGTGACAACGGGGAAACGGAATCCTTGAACCACTTGTTTTTTGTTGGTGGTTACTCGGCCAGAGCCTGCTGGAATTACTTCGGGAACCTAGTTGGTGTTCGAAGCAATGCGAGATCTCCATTAGAACTTCAGCGTTCCTGGTGGGCTGGGAGTTCTGGAAAATCGCTTCGGTCTATCGTGTTCCGCTTGATTCCTTGCCTCA
Source organism: Allium cepa (assembly GCA_030765085.1). Lineage (NCBI taxonomy): Eukaryota > Viridiplantae > Streptophyta > Magnoliopsida > Asparagales > Amaryllidaceae > Allium > Allium cepa. The sequence continues at coordinate 245,948,033 of CM060944.1, forward strand.
TCTGTTGGCACGTCTGGTGCGCGCGGAATAAGGCTACTTTCGAGAGCTCTCCTATGGATCCTCCGTCCATTATTCGTCGTGTGAGGAATGACATCTTCCTCGCTTTCCGTGGTAGACCTTTCAGGGGTCCCATGGGCCACCGATCCGGGCGGTTAATGGGACTTCTTTCGATTTCCTGTTCTCCTACTTCCGTTAGAATTGGAGTTGGTTGAGCCGTTGCTGTCCGGTAGTGGCCTTCACCCACCGCTCCCACCCCCTCCCCCCTCTTTTATTTTAATGTGGTTGCTAGTCTCCTTGTTTCAGGTGGTTTTGGTGATTCCAAGGCCCGGAGCTCGCTTTAGGTGGAAGGCTGTTGTTTCTGTGGTTGTCATCTTGGGCTGCGCGTTCGGGTTTTCTACTGCTTTTTTCAGACGTCGATCATATCCTTTTGTCCGTGGTTTGTGTTTGAGTTGCTTGGGTGGGTACCCACTATTCAGCTTCTGCCACTTAGGCGGTTCTCTCCGAGGTTTTCCGAGGACTCCTGCTTCCTCTTTGGTGCTCTCCTTGTCTTTATTCCCTTGGTGGTTGTGTTGGTTATAACGTGATTGTTTTGCTGCTCAGTTTGGGTCTTGGCTGCTTCTTGTTGTTTCTTTTGGCATGATGTTCGGTGGTAGTGTTTTGGGTGGACTGGCCTTAACCTATGGGTTGTGGCGGGGGAGATGGTTCTTTGGGTTTTTTTATCTAGGCTTCTTCGAGTCTGTAGGGTTGTTTTGTTTTTTCTTAGTGTTGGTTTTATGTTGTACTGTGAGGTAGATGTTCTACATTTGCTTTGCCTTTATGTGTGAGCCTCTGGAGGAAGGATTTCTTCTCCTTTTTGCTATATTTATATTTACCTTTCAAAAAAAAAATACTACTCATGTTTACCATGTTCCATTTCTGCATACAAAAATATCACCCTCCTTTACGTATACTGGGCACATTTAACCTCCAGTGAATAAAATTCAAAATACGTGTACTGGGCATGATCGAAACAAAGCAGGTTTTTTGTCTTGCATTCCGATATTTTGACGCGAGACCATTAGAGTTAGGTAGCATTTTAATTTTGTTTTTAATCTTTAAGTGTTTGAAGAAACATAACTGTGCTACACTGTGCAGGAACCTTCATCAATTAAACTTTGTATTGGAGGGTCAACCGAGTGCAACATTGCAACATGCTTTCACTATGTCGCGAGTAGAAGGCTAAATGTTTATAAGTGATTAAAGGCATCGATGAGGTCAAAATATCACCTTGAATATAGGTACGCAGGGCCGGCCCTAAGCCAAGGCGAGCATGACAGCCGTCTAGGGAAACCGACCAGACGGGGGCAACGACGTGGACGTGGTGATGGGTTCAGTCAATTATTTAGATAAAAATGGGTTATATAATAACAAAAATAATTGACAATGTAGTGAGCTGGTTAAGTTAATGTAATTTAAATCAAGCAACCAACACTACAAGAAAGGATTTGTATAACGACGGCCAGCGACGGCCGGAAAATGCGGCCGTCGCTATACGCGATATACAGATTCAGGCCGAGAGCAGCAGATTCACTTCACTTGCTCCCCCAAAACCTTCCTTCTTCCCCCAATCCGTCGCCCCCGTCACCGTAGCCGCCGCCCCAGCCTTCAACGCCTCCAAATCACCCAAATTTATGTCGGTATGCTCCTAATCTCTTGTTTGAATGTAAATTTGATGTTTTTAGGTTTAGTTTAAACCCTAATTCAATTATGATTTGTTGTTTGTTGTTAAATTGGATATTATAGTATTGTTAAATTAGGTATTAGTAGTGTTGTATGTTGATTTGGTAGATTAATTAGTTTATTATCTTGAACTTGAATTAACTATTACATTAATTAGTTTATTGATAAGTTGAATAAATGGTTGATGTAGATAATTAGTGTTGGCGATTAACATGGTTAGTTGTTTTAGGTGAAAAAATAGTGTATATTAATGATTAACTTGGTTATTGATAAATTTACATGAAAGTATTTCATAGTTTATGAAATTGATAAATTACAAATTTAAGTTGTTAAGTGAATTTAAATTGACAAATTTTTATTTAATAATTAGTTTTTTATTGTTTTCTAATTATCTATTTGATAATTAGAATTTGTTGTTTTCTAATTATATTCATTGATAATTCTTATATTTTACCCTGTTGATTGAGCGACGGCTAGCGACGACCATTTTAATAATTTTAGCGATGACTAGCGACGGCCAAAATGCAAAAGGTTGTATATATTGTAAAAAATAAAGTTTGTACAAAAAATTAAAAAATGAATATGAGAACATTAAAAATTCTGCAAATATCTAATTTATTTTAAAAAAATATTAGTAAATGACTTTAAAAACAACTGATATTGCACTAAAAACAATTTTGTAAAGGAATTAAGAAATGAATATAACAACAACAAATAGTCACATAAAATCTATGTCGAAAAAAAATAAAGAAATGAATATTGAACTAAAATTGTTAATTGAATGTTGAACTAAAATTTAAATACACAAAATTTTGAAATAAAATATAAATAGTTGAAACATTGTCAAAATTTGAAAAGAACAACAATATTTGATAAAATTTAAAGAATTTTTTTTATCCCTTAGATTGGCTTTGGCCCCGTCTGGCAAGTGTTGTATATGATCGTTATATGGATGTTCGTTTTTGTAACGGAACGGACATTTATATTCATCTGATATAATATTTGTCGGATTTGTCCCTGTATTGGACAAGTTACAAACACAATAAAGTACTTACATATTATAAATCATTTCATTTTAAACGGTTACAAAATTTCGACAGCACTTCCTTTACGTTCCCTGTGTACGCTCATTTGTGTACGATACAGGGAACATAAGGGAAGTGCTGTCGAAATTTTGTTGAACCGTTTAATCTGAAATGATTTATAAAATGTAATTACATTATTGTGTTTGTAATGGGAAGTAGGATGACTGACCATCGAAGTGAAAACAAAATACCAAAAAATAAGTGAAGTTTATATTTTGAATTTTCTGGAACGATGAATTGTTTACAATGGAGAATGGTTGAAAATTAATGATTTAAATTGTGTAACATACATTTTCAAATCAGGAAAAATGTTCAATTATTTTCTCGACCGTACTTGGATGTATGAAGTCAGAACTGGAAAGAATGGATCAATAAAGCAACATTTCTACAACGGTGTACACGAATTTATCAGATTTGCTAAATCTAATAACCGAAACAATACAGAAATTTGTTGCCCGTGTAGTAAATGCCAACATTTGAAGCATTGGAAACCGGATATAGTTTAAGTACATTTGTATCAATATGGTTTCGTGCCTGATTATTATTTCTGGGATCGTCATGGAGAACTTGTTGAACCTACACCTAATACTGAAGTTTTAGAGGACGGTAATATGATGACGATTCCAATAGAAAATATGGTGGATGATGCAACACGATCAATGTTTCCTACAACTGAAGTTGTCGATGAAGACGAAAATGTCGAAGAAGAACCGACTGCGGGAGCTAAAAAAATATACGATTTGTTGGATTCTGCTAAGAGCCCGTTGTGGGACGGATGTAAAAGCGGAACCGAACTTTCAGTAACCGCCGAATACATAACTATGAAATCAAAATTCAACCTTACGGAAGCTGCATTTACAGCAGTTGTACAAGCTGCAAAACGACACATGCCACCCAATAATCTGATGTGCGATAGTCATTATAAAGTAAAAAAATTGATGTCCGCTTTCGGTCTAACGTATGTTCTTTTAAATTGTGTCGAAGTCGCACCATTTGTCAGGTAATAATTAATTCACTTGTAATTTAGTTGTACGTACATAATAATAATAACACATATTACATATATGCAGCATCTACGAATCACAGTATCCATCTGGCGATCTCAGTAAAGAATTTGCCAAATGGTTTTTGAACTATGTTTATGAGCTGAGAAACTATGTCGTTGATGAAGGCTTAAGACATCTTGCGATTGGACCGAAAATAAATGTGAAGACTTATCCAATATTCTTCGTCAACTGGTTTAAGTTCAACACAAAAGATTATGGTGCTGAAAAATTAACATATAACAGCGGGGTATTTGTCAAAGGCAGCGATGATCCAGATGAGCATTTAAAAGATTTTTACGGCGTCTTAACACAGATTCTACAATTGACATATTATGTTGAACCTTTAGAAAATGTTTTTTATTTAAGTGCAATTGGTTCAGTAACGTTCCTGGTTCCGGAATCAACATGCATAAAGAGTACAAACTTATTGAAATAAGGCATACATCACACTACTATAAGAACGATCCTTTTGTATTAGCCAAGCAAGCGTTACAAGTTTATTTTGCTCCGTATCCATCTTTGAAAAGTGATAAAGCGGATTGGTCCGCTGTTTTCAAAACGAAACCAAGGTTTACGTTTGATGGAAATAATATTCCAGATGAAGCAGCATATTAAGCCGATCTTGAATCAAATACATAAATAATAATAACTGATGATATTGATGTAGGGCCTTTGGATGATAAATCGAACGTCCTATTTGATGCATTCGAAAGTACCGATGAAAATGAGATAGAATACGAGACTGAATCTGAATCAGAAAACGATGAAGACTGATCGTTATTAATATAATTGTTATGTGATAGTGATTGAAACATGCGATGTAATAGTAAATTTCTGTAATTGTTCTGTGATGATCATTTAGTTAATTTTTATCTATGTTTTGTACTAGTAAATTTTTATAATTGTTCTGTGAAAGTGATTGAAACATGCTATGTAGTAATGAATTTCTAGTATGGTTCTGTGATGATTATTTATATATTTTTTATCCATGTTTTGTACTAGTAAATTTTTATAATTGTTCTGTGAAAGTGATTGAAACATGCTATGTAGTAGTGAATTTCTATTATGGTTCTGTGATGATTATTTATATAATTTTTATCCATGTTTTGTACTAGTAAATTTTTATAATTGTTTCTGTGAAAGTGATTGAAACATGCTATGTAGTAGTGAATTTCTATAATTGTTCTCTGATGATATTGTTTTTCTATAGCAGATATGTCTGGCAGGAGACGGAGTGTAGGTGGTGGTGGCACGCCATCCCCATCTCCCGGTGCAGGTGGTAGTGGCACTGCACCGGACTTACGTCCGATTGCAGAAGTTGTTCCTAGAAGTGCTGGGTAAGTATCAATTTTAATTAAAGCATAAGTTTTAAAATCCACTAAACATGTATATCATAACTTTTGAAGTGGCTTTGACGTGGAACCATTAGATTATATTTTACAGGTTTCGAGAAAGGCATTTCAGAGCCGGATGGATGGTTGTTGGCCTCGCTGGGACGACATCCCCCCTCATGTCAAGAACGTTATACAGACGGATTTACTTGTAAGTAGTAGTTTGAATTTCAGTTGTAAATTAATATAATCTATATAACTTAAAATAATTTTAATTTACAGGCTGCAGTCCGCGTTGACCCTGATGACTTAGACATTTTTTTAAATCACTGGAACAAACGAACGATAAAAAATTACAGGGATACATTGTCCAAGGCTAAGAATGCAGGGAAAAAGCCGAACTGGATAGGTGAGGGTGTATGGAACGAATTTCTTCAGCTTTGGAACAGTCCGGCGGTAAAAGTAAGTAAAATATGTTTTCTTTGTTATTTAAGTCTAATATAAATCTCGCAAGATATATACGTGATAATTTATCTTAATTTATAGGAGTTATCTGCGTGAAACCAGGCAAACAGGAATAAAAATCCTGCATTGCACCATGGTGGCTTCAAATCCTTTCAGGAGCACAAGAGAGAGCTGGTAATTAAATTTATAAACTGTGTTTACATTTTATTACATATTTTATAATCAGATTAGCAATAATATTTATATATTTTCAGGCCGCGAGATACAACTGCGAGCCCACTATGGCCGAGCTGTTCAAGGCCACGCATGCCATGGAGAGGACTGACGAAGAGGGCAATGTTTCGTACGAGTGGACGGATGACAAATCACAATCCGTAATGGTAAATTAGTTTACTGTTAATAACAATATTTTATTTTATTTTATTTTCAAAATTTTGAAATTCGGTTTTTATCGTGTAAAACAATTGTTTGTAATCGCAGGAGAGATACGAAGCAGAGCGGGCTCGTGTAGCACTGTCCACTGGTCGGGAAAAGCTTACGTTAGAGGAGGAGAACCATATTTGGGATGCTATTATTAACCCGCCTTCTCGGACCAGTCGACGGTATAGCTATGGAAATGTGGAGGTAAATTTTGACAAGTACTAATATATAAATTTACTTATGCATATGAATAGTAAAATAATTTTAATAATATTATATATATATACTAATATATAAATAATTATGAATTATTTTACGGGCGATGAGAATGCAGAGTGCATACAGGAGGTCGCAGCAAGAGGCGGAGATTGCTCAGTTGAGGGCGACAGTGGAAGAAATAAATGATTGGAGAAAGAGTTTTTTTGAGCAACAGCTGGATGAGCGGATTGCGGCTTATTTGCAACAGCATGGGAGGATGCCTGGAGAGGACGGCAACGATGTCGAGGAGTATGTATGTTTGTTTGCTTATAGTTTGGTATATACATATTTTGGTTGGTTTGGTGTATATATATTTCAGGATATTATGTATATATTTTGATGACTTCCAGTTGATATATTTGGTTGGATATTATGTATATATATGTTGGGATATTATGTAGAAACTACAGTTTACTACGTACATAGGTTAATGGATTTGGTTGGATTTGAAAATGAGATTTGGTTGGATTTATATTGTTTGAATGTATAGTGATGTTATATGATGGATATACGATAGTTATAGTTGATGAATATAGTGTATAGCGGTTGTTTGGTTCAGATTGATTGAAGTGTATATGGGCTGTGCAGGTGCACAGAAATTTACCCAGGTTAGCGACGGCTATCTGGTTCAGTTTAGCGACGGCTAGCGACGGCCAATTGGTTCAGGTTAGCGACGGCTAGCTACGGCTAGCGACGTCATTTAGACGTTGAAAAAATTTCTGCATGACACATTTGCAGTCGCGAACCGTTACTATTTATGTGACGGAGCCGTCGCTAAAGCCGACGCTATACTATTAGGCAACGACCAATATAGCGACGGCTCGCGACGGCCGACGACGGCTAAAAGCCGTCGCTATTTGGTGCTGTTCTTGTAGTGCAAAGTTCAAGTATAGAAAGTTGTAAGTTTTTTGGGCAATTTTTTTAAGTCCGAATTAGGGCAACCTGACTGGTTGGGCCGGACCAGTAGTTACGCATATGCAGCAAATATATAATGTGGGATCATATAAAACTAATCTTCTTAATTTGTCCCTGATGATAGACGAGATATTTGAGTTCTTACCTAACTCATCTTAATCGCATCTAAAATGCTATACTACTCCTGTGCCTAGTACTATTATGTACTCATGCATGCACAACATTTACACGTCTATGATTTTTAGCATCAACGTCTTTATTTGAGAGACGTTTGTTGTGTGCTTTGGGGTATCTAGATAAGAACCCTACCTTCTAATCTGCAAGATGATTGGAAAAAAAAAAGTCGAGTTTGGTCTTCATATTCTCATTAAAAGATACTTTACCTTTTTATGTTATGCAGAATAACAAGCTTTTTTCTTTTATTAAGCCATGGAGTCTTTTTATATAACTTAAACTTCAGTGCTAATTTCGATTTTATTATTTTAACCAACCGATAGTTAATTTAATCCTAACCATATTATATATGATGAATATTTTGGTACGTGTAGATTACCAAATCAAAACTGGGACATATGCTCGCGCTCATTTATGGATAACATGTACTTACCTTTGCCTTTCGTTTGAAAACCCTGTCATTGAACTCAACTTTTGAATTGGATATTACATTTACTTGCCCAATTATTAAATTTATCTGAACTGTACATATATTCGCTTTCAAACCGACATGGTTTTAATTATCTTTTCTGCAATGGAAAAAGTTCGTAATAAATCGGTTTAATTTACTATTTCTGACTTTAATTGCTTGTATTTTTTATGTTAATTAAATACAACAATGATCAAGGCTATTTCATTTCTCATATAACTATGTAGACGCTGTAGGATGAGCAAATATCTTGATAAAAGAACTATATGGACATATACCAGGCACCTCTAATTCAAAATATTACATACTTGGTGTTAAATGTGTAGGCCATGGGTTAGAGGAGCATCTCCAACGGCCAAATATTCAACTTGATTCTCCAACCGAGCTATGCACCCTTGATGTTAAGGATAATATTTAGTTTTCAATTCAAAATATATCCTGAATTGTGTTGAACGCTTTTCCAAGCTCAGACACCGATCAAATAAACACTCAATACATGTACACCTATTTAATGGACGTTTGATTTTGAAATTTATATTAAATAAATTATTCTTATGTGCCTATTAAATAAAGATCTAAACCCATGCACTTATGCGTTTATTTAATAGGTGTTCGGTGTTATGTGTATATTAAATAAATGCTTAACCAATTCAACCCATTGATTATGTGTATATTAAATAAGTGTGCTTATTTAAATGCTTACTTTCTTATTAAGTTTTAAAATATACAAAACATCCTTTACAAAATAAAGGTATAAATTACATTCCTATTTTTGAATACAACTAGCTAATTTTCAAAACTACTTTTACGCTCCCTCAAAACAAAACTCAAAACCCTCCAAAATCGTTTTATCGATATTTCATTCAAAGCATGCCATAATCTCCTGAAATCTAGAAGTTGAAATCGGGCGAAATTAAAAGACAGAAGATTAAGTCGAAACAAATCGAAAAGAAAAGCGAATTGAAGAAGACGAAATCGATTAAAACGGCAAAGCCAAAGGTAATTGCATAATTTTCTTCCTGATATCGACTCTTCTTCAATTATAATTGATCGATTTGTTTTAAGTGTTCATAGATAGCTCATTTCACAGTATTCGCTCGTATACATGATATTATTTACAAATTTATGCATGTAAGCAGGAATCTGGAAAGTTGCCACATAATACCAAAAAAAAGAATAATTGTAGAATATTCGACAATTAAACAAAATAATTGAAGAAGTAACATAAATTATCTGAAAAATTCAATGTATGCAAGCAAGACCGTGGAAAATTGCAATATAATTCCAAAAAATATATGGATAATTGCAGTATAATCTGCAGTTAATCAAAATAATTGAAGAAATAACATAAAGTAAATGGGAAATTGAATGCATGAAAGCAAGTATCTAAAAAATTGCAGACGTTCCAAAAAATAAGAATAATTGTAGAATAATCTACAATGAATAAAAATAGTTGAAGAAATGAAAGTAATTATTTGAAAAATTGAAAGCATGCAAGCAATTATCTGCAAAATTGCAACATATTTCCTAATAAAATTTGAGTAATTGCAGAATAATTTGTAATTAATCAAAATTACCAAAGAAATAACAACAATTATGTAAAATATCGAATGCATTCAAACAATTATCTAGAAAATTACAACATATTTCCAAAAATATGAATAACTGCGAATGGTCTATAGTTAAATAAAATAATTAAAAAAATAACAGCAATTATCTAGAAAATTAGATGCATGCAAACAATTATATGGAAAATTGCAGATTTATTTCTAAAAAAAACAATAACCGCAGCATACTTTGCAATTAATCAAAATAATTGAAAAAATAACAAAATATATTCTGAATAATTTATGAGAAAAATAGACGCACTCTTTATAATTGAAGTGAAATGATATTAATGGAATATTTGCAAACATATAAGCAAATTATGTAACTGAATACATTTTAAAGACATTTATAATTGTAAATAAAAAAATAAAAAAATTTAAATTCAACTGCAGAAAATTTGCTTAGGAATTCTCATAAAAAATATCTCAAAAGTTTACCTTTCTATAAATTTATTGACATGATTTGCAATGGAATAATTTCAGTTAAAGAAACAACAAAAAATTTGACCTATATTGGTATAATTGTGAGAAGCTATAAAAAGCATTTGAGATATTTATAGTTTCATGATCAGAAAATAACAGTTTTAGAGCTTGACATTGAAAAATTACTTAATGTTCCTATAAATGGCGAACTGGACAAAACTTCTAGCCACAATAAAAGGTAAGATAAAAATGACAGTGGGTATACTTCTTTCATCAGTTGACATTTTGAATGGGACGGCAATGTCCACAAGAAAAAGATAGAAAAACCGTTACTTTCTACAATAAAAGGTACTACAGAAAAGGACAGAAAGGACACAACAAAATTCTCCTCTTATATTTGGCTGCAACATTTCGTGTTTCAAATAGATCTAACTCAAATATATCATGGAATATGGTTCCATATTGTGTGTGTAAGGGAAAAATATCATTGATTTATGGCCTAAAACAATTCATAAGCCTTTTATGGGTCAAATAGAAATATATACCGAGACGCCAAGAAAAATCACAGCTTGTGTAACACTATTATTGGTATGATATTTCAACTTAAATAGATAAGTTGCTAAATTATTTATATATATTTTTGATATTAATTATTTTATTTTCAATGGTGGATCTGTGAAAAAAATCATGTGCTAAAGTCGTCTAAATCTGAATACAACTTCTCATACCCATTAACTAGAAAATGGAACATTTCATAGCTCAAACCAATTATGCTGCTGATAATGAGATACAAATCTATAAGTCTGCAAATAATCATGCTAGAATTTGCAAAATTCTGTAATTATTTGAAGGAAAGATGTTATTTAGGATACTTGTAGACGTATCTGCAATTATATACCATACTTTCAGATATAACTGCAATATTAGCAATACTTATAGACATATATGCAATTATATATAATACTTGTAGACATAGCTGCTATTATAAACCATACTTTCAGACATACTATGATTATCATCAATACTTGCAGACATATCTACAATTATCTATAATACTTGTAGACATATCTGCAATTATAAACCATACTTTCATATATAACTGCAATTATCAGCAATACTTGCAAACATATCTGTAGTTACCTATAATACATGTAGACATATCTACTATTATAAACCAAACTTTTAGATATAACTGCAATTATCAGCAATACTTGTAGACATATCCACAATTATTATAATACTTGTAGACATATCTACAATTATAAACCATACTTGCAGAATAGGATGCAAATATTGAGAATAATTGTTATATTGTATAAATTTCCCCAATAACTGCAGACATATCTACAATTATTAATAATATCTATTGTTTCATATGTAACTACTACTAATAAATTCCGAAGCTACTAAAATGTATGTTTGAACTCTTTGTTTTAGGATGCTTAAGGGACATAAATTGACATATTAAAAGATGCTTTAGATAAATGCAATGAATACGAGAAATTGACATATTCAACAAAAGGCTTCAAAATCAAAATGCTTGCCTAGAAATGGAATTAAATACACAAAAGAAGCATCTTCCACTGAATATGATACGATGACACTACCCTTACAAGAAGTAAGTGGTATCAGAGATAATTTCTTTAAAAGTGAAGAAGATGAAGAAAGTGAAGAGAGTGAAAGTGACGATGCTTCTGATCAATTTGAAGTATTGACAACCAAAAAGGCTGATAAGGTAGAAGACGATGAAGAGGATGATGATGATGTTGAAGAGGAAGTTAATGAAGAAGAGGAAGAAAATGATGAAGTACGAGATGGAAAGTGTTGAAGAAGAAGATGAAGATGATGCAAAAGAAGCTATTACGAAGAATAAAATGTTGGGAAAGAGGAGCTAAAAATTGTTGAAAGTGTTGTGCGGGAAGAAAAGAAGGAAGATGCAGAGGATAAAAATGAAGATGAAGAGAGGAAGAATGATGAAGAAGAGAAAAAAGATGATGATGAAGAAAGAAAGAAGATGAAATGCAGCAAACCGACAAAGATAATAATGATGATGAAAGAAATTTGATTGAGGAAGAAAACCATGATGGAGCAAATAAATATGTTGAAGAAAAAGATATAGATGAAGCAAAGAAAAAGATAAAATGTTGCTACAGCAAAAGATCCAAAACAAACAAAACCTTCATTTGCTAAATTTCTGAATTATTCTCTGATATATCTGCATTTATTCACAAATATTTGCTGATATATATACACTTATTCATAATATTTGAGGGAACAAATGCATTTCTAAAAGATAAATGCAGATGATCCCTGAATAATTATCAATTAGTGCTGCATATTCTGTAGTTTTTCTTGTTATTTGGGGAATAACTGCAAATATTCATTATCATTTCAAAAGCACTAAATATTCAAATTTCAAAGGAAAGCTTGAAAAAATGGACGAAACTTTTGGAATATAACCCAAAATTTCAAATACTTTAAAGTGAAAGCAGCAGTGAAACCCAAGGTTTCAGAAGCAGTCAAGAACTTGATGATATCTTTAAAAAAGCACAAGAAGAGACTGAAAAACAAAATACAACTGATCGGAAGCAAGGAGGAGGAAACGGTCAAAATCAACCGAAGAAATTGACATAGAAAATTAAAATTAATTCAAAAAAGCAAAGAAAGAAAAAGAAATACAGCCAATAACAGTTGAACAATATAAAGTAGAACCAAAATCAAATGAGTTGCCTATAGATGCAAAAATAAATGTCAGACAATGTTTGAATGTCCAAAGGCTAGGTAAAGAGCAAACCAAATTGCTTGAACAATTCTTTAGAACCAATGACCTCATTTAAAAATAATTCCAGGCATATTAACAAAGTAGAAAATTTAAATAATTCTTTAAATTTTCGTGTTGTCTAAAAGTTAACTCCAATAATTGCTCTATAGTCTGAAAAATACCCAAAAGTTGCAGACATTTCAGCAAACAGTGGAAATGTTTGCTAGGTTGTCCAAATTTCCCTAATAGCGGCAGATATATCAGCAAATATTGGAAATAATTGCTTTATTGTCTGAAAATAAACCTATTAATTGCAGACATATCAGCAAATATTGATAGTAATTGATGTATTGTCTGAATATTGATAATAATACTAATATTCTTCAATAATATGATAGAATAGGTACATATCTCAATGGAGACAAAGATATTATAATATCTAGAACTACCCTTGGTGAGTTAATTCTTGGAAGATTCTTCGATGGCCAGGTACAAAAATTTGAAAATAGTTTTTTATATTAATTTACAAAGAAGAATCTACAATTATTCATAATAATTACGGTAATTTTTTGTAATAATTGTTGATAATTGCAGACGAATCCACAACTTTTCATATTATTTGCCGATAAGTCAGCAATTATTCAGAAAATTTGAGGATAACTTTGCAAAAATTCCCAAGAATTAAAAATTATATTATTATTCAATGGAATAACTATTCTTGTAGATCATCAATTGATATGCACATGAGTTGGAAAAGATGCAATCAAAAAAAAAAAAAATTCTTCAAAGTCAATGCAATCGTGTGTTTTATAACTTTTTAATGTAATATTTGTAAAAAAGTTTATAAATTCAGTTTACTAATATATATTACTACAAACTTTCCTACTCAGTTATACAAAAAATGTCATACAGGCTCTAATCGATGATCCGATCAAAAATAGATTTACAAACTATGATAAAATATTCCTCCCAATTCACTTAAATGCACATTTCACTCTTTTGGAATTCATAGAAGAAGAGAGAGAGATAGTGGATTCATTATGATTCGATGAAGCTAAGACATGAAGGTCCACATGCCAAAGCTGCAAGAAAAGTGGTATGTAAATTGGAAAAAAGAATATATTATTTAAACTGAAAATAAATTGCCTAATAAAATCTTTTACTTTTTACAAAGATTTTACGTAAAAAGCTTGTTAAAATATTAGAAAAGAAAGATCACAAACCGTCAAATTTAATTAATTTGCAGACATCCCACAACAACGTAGTGATTCGTAAGTACATGATAACAAATAAATTTGAAATATTTACGTTGCATGCTGCAATTATTTTGAATAATTTGAAAATAATCTACAATTATTGTAGGGTTGATTATGGAATGTTTGTAATGATTGTCATGAGAGAAAGATGTGAAAACAAGGTTATAAACAGTGAAGATATTCAATATGGATATGATGCTATCGAAATACAAAGAGAGAACTTAGCATATCAAATTCTATCGTGCAAACCATATAGCTGGAGCATTGAAGCAAGTCTAATATAGCAATTTTTATTATCAAAAGCTAACAAACAGAAATGATGTTTTGTAATTGTGGTGTTTTGTGTAGAATTTATGAAACGTATATATATCGGCAAACTTATGTGTTTGAAAGCCAAAATTAATGCTTTAATATGATAATCAAAATTTAGTTATTAAAATTGTTAAACAAGCATTTTCTAGGATTAAATTGAGTTATATGTATTGTGAAAGAAAAAGGAAGAAAATATATTGAACTATTGCAGACATTTATGCAAAATTTCAAATTTTTGCAGATACGTTTGCATTTATTCTAAATAATTGCAGACAATTACGCGATTATTCAGTACACTTACAGATACATCTGCAATTGTTTTGAATAATTGTTGAAAAATATGAATATGAACTTCATAATTGAACTAGAATGATATAATTAAATTGAAAACAATTCAACTTCTGGAATAGGAGCAAATTATTAGAAAGGTTGCAAAAATGTATGCAACAATATTTACAAAGTGCAGAAATATGCACAACGGTTCAGAAAAATTGCAAGCAAGACGGCAATATTGCTCAACTATTGTCGAACATGGTGTCTTTTCATTCACTTAAAAAACAGTAAATATCCAATATAATTGCAACATAAATATAAAAAACAGAATAAAGAAAATATGGTGTTTTAGCAGCACATTAAAAAATTTCAAAAGAAAAACAACAATACTACATGTGTTTCAAAGGAAAAGTCCTTTTATTGTGACCATACTTCTAGCATAAACTGCATCTAATAGTCTTTGTAATTTCTCCTGCATATTTAATTCTCTTAGAAACTGAAGGACGACCAAGCATTCTTCTACCTATAGGAGGTGCTATATCAATATCTTCAGGCAAGACATCTTCTTTTGTGAAGTTATAACTGGATTGATTGCATGAGAATAAGCTGATCGAAAATACACAGCTTTGAAATAATTTTCAATGTAATCATACACATTCAATTTTTCACAACTAAAAAAACATCTAACAACATGAGCACAAGAAAAGCTGTAAACTTGCAACAAATTACCAGAACAAACCCGATTATACAAATCAACATATTGTCGGACCGGAGAATGAACTTCAAATACATGATCACTTGATTTAATAACAAATCATGTAGCTCCCTCTAAACAAAGATTTCTCAATCTATTTTCATTGACTACGAATAGAATGCTATTCCAACTATTGTTAAGCTCTCGATGATCAGACATAAGCTTCATTAACCAGGTTCTACTTTTATCCAAGCAAGCAGTGATCGATAAATGCCTTTCTTCCAAAATCCATTTGTTAAAACTCTCGAAACAAACAGATGACATTTCACAGTAACGACATGTAGAAAAAAAACATTAGCAAACTTCTCAAAAGGAATTCTGTAACGACCCAGAAATTTTAGTAATTAAAATTTGAATATTTAATTAATTTTAAATATTAATAAGTGAATTTATAAGTCGAATAAATTTTATTTCGAATAATTGGACTTAATTGGATAATTAAATCGATAATTTAATATGTTAAATTATAGAAATAATTGAAAATTGAGTTAAATATGATTGAAAATGATTTGGGAAATTTTATTTTATCATATTGAAGTTAGAACGATATTTTAGAACTTTTAAAATCGAATTAAAAGTTAATTCGTGAAAATTGAATATTTTAATATTAAATCGACTAGTGAAAATAGTCAATTTTTGAACAGTCTCAGAATTGAACGAGACCAGTTCCATTGGATCCGTAATAGTTAGTTATTATCGGATTTCAATTTTCGTGTCAATCGGAGTTATCGTTTGATCGTGGCAGCTCGAAACGCATCGAATTGTTTTTAATATTAATTTGGCGAGTTAAAATAGCCATTTTTCAAAAGTCTCGGATTTCGACGAAACCAGTTTCATCGGATCCGTAATATGATATTATTGTAAGATTTCAAATTTCGTGTCAATTGGATTTACCGTTTGTCCGATACAAATTAAAACGCCTAGAAAATCGTTTAAATCGGTTTAATTTAAATTGAACGTTTATTACCATAACTTGCACAGATGTCCGAATTAGCTTTCGAAACCTGTTCCATTGTGTCCGAAACGCGGGGTAAACCCTAGAAACGCTGGTTACGGCGCGTAAATCGGAGTTCGGAATTCCCGGATGAATAGTGATTGAAAAATTCTCTATAAATAGCCCAACCCTTCACAAAAAAAAAAAAAAAATTAAAACCCTAATTTCATCTGCAGCCGCCACCATTGTTATGAAGGGCCGAAATTGTCTCCCTTTCTCCCCTCAATCTCTCCCAATCCACTCAATGATTTCAAAAACTTTCAACATCAAAGTTGAAGAGCGAAGCGTGATCTTTAGATCTATACGGTGATGATGGGGTATGGCGCGACGTAGAGGGAGCTAGGGGGTTGCGTTCGTGGCCGTGTGTTCTCAGTTCGCGCGTGTGTAGGGGTGGCCGAGCTTGCTAGGATTGAGGCCGAATGAACCTCTCGTCGAAGGCTACAATATGGAGCTCCCTGATCGAGTTTTAATCAAGCATGGAGGTTGTAAATTCAAAACCTAGTTTGGAGCTCATGGGTTCATATGCGTATACGGCCTGTAGAGGAGCGAAGAAGAGAGGGGTAGGGAGTGGACGGGCCTGATGTGTTGGGCTTGGGATCAAGGGCCACGATTAAAGCTAGGTTGAAAATTAATTATAAAATGTTGTAAATATTAAGTTATAAATTCGTGTAAGTTTAAAAATCAATATCTTTTTCATACGAGGTCGAAAACGCGCGAAACCAGTTGCGTTGGAATCGTATGGACGAGCACTACGCGATGGAGTTGGATTGGAGTCGTTTGGAGTTAGTGAGAATTTCGGGTAAAATTAAACGTCCGTTTAATTTTATTCGAAACAAATCGCTAAAACGAAATTGAAATCAAGGTGAGAACTTCTCACTCAATCGAATCAGTTTCGATTTTATTTTAAATAGTTAGATTTAAAATATTTGAATGCATGTTTGAATGATGATTGTTATCTATTGATTGTTAAAATAGACATTATACGCCGTTAGTAAGCGGATGTTATTTATTAAAAACATATACCGCGAATATTTCATAAACAGTGAAATTGGTATTATATATAATAGCAATATATATATATATTGGCATATGTATATATTGCAGTTGTTGATTTCCCGCATTTGTATAGCGGATGAGACCCTATTGCGCCGTCTATTAAGCGGATAATATTTTAAATCCCATATACCGCGATAATTTCGTACTGGAGCGAAATTGGTATTGTGCTAATGTTTTTGGATGCAGGAAAACAGGTTGGAGGGATCCAACTGGATTCCTCAACAGTATTTATTTGATTTCAGATATTTTGATATTTGATGGATTATCATATCGATATATGATATCGTTGTTGTCGTGATTGACTATTTGGTATGTAGCATCATTGGACTAAATTTGGAACTTTAAAAATGATTTTTAAAGTGATTTTTGAAAATATACTATATGTTTGGAAATTGATTCATTTTAAATAAATAAACGTTATAATTTTTAATGTTATAAAAATTATATTTTTGAGAAATATAGTTAAAAACTGATTTTTGAAAATATGGGGTTAATGATTTTATAAAATAGTTAAATCGGGATTTTAGAATTTATTGTGAAAAGTTGAAATATAGGATTTATAAAATTTAATTATTTTATGAATCAAAATGGTGAAATAATAAAGGAGATTAAAGACGTTTTAAAAGAATAATATAAATTGATTTATATAAAAGAATTTATAAATTTGACATTTATAAATTAAAAATATTTGAGTTATAAAATGAGTTTTTATAAGTGTTAGAATGAATTGTGAATGAATTTCATAAATGAATGAAATTTATGGAATTATAAACGGTGAAGTTATAAATGGAATTTTATAAGCAGTAGGTTTATAAAATTTATAAAGCTATTAAAAGAATGGTTTTGGATAAATAATTGAATCTTATAAGTTATAAGATTTATAATTATGAAGTTCAAAGGAACGATTTTGCAAACGAATAAATTATAAGTATTTCACTTATAATATGAACCTTTGTTTTATAATTGAGTTATAAATTGAATAGGTTAATAAAGGAATTTATAAAAGGAAGTAGTTATAAAACAAATATAAATAGAATTTATAAACGTTGTTTTATAAATTCGCAATGACTTATTTTGATAAGTAAATTGTTGTAACCTATTAATGGAGTTATATTCACGTTTTTGACTGTGAATAATCCTTTGAAATAAAATGAATAAAAGGGTGAAATTTGTTAACGTAGTATATTCACGTTTTTGAATAGTGAATAATATGTTAAAGAAATTGTTTTGAATGTGATGTTTTAAATAGAATTAAAACGATCTAACGATGTTTTAAAATGTGTTGAGATTCGAAACCATAGATTTCAACATTCATTGTTGAAATAAACGTTTTCGAGAAATAGAAGGAAATGGTGGACTATAACACTGTTGTTATAGTAAATGATTTCCGAAAGGAAATGTTTTGTATAGTATTGGGATTTATATATCTATTTTAATTTCGAATCCCTGTACTAGTGATTTTGGGTTGTCGTAACAATGTTTTACGCAACATTCGTTTTGGCCCAAATAAATATGTTTAAGAGAACGATTTCCTTAAAGAATGAAATATATACTTAATCTCGATTTAAGTATATTGAATATTTTCTAAGTGTTCAAAATAAATAAAATTTGTGAATTACTTATGAATAAGTAAGTATGGAAAAGTTTTCCAATATAAAGTGAATATCTTAAGAATTTATCTTTTTGAAGATAAATTGAAAATGAATAATTGAAATCATATATTCATAGATATTGTGAAATATAAATTCATTATGGAATGTATAAAAGAAAGTGGAATTTGTTAAAAATAAATATTGATTTATTTTTGAGATATTGAATTATATATCTTGTAAAGATATTTTTGGAAAATAAATAATTTGGAAAATTATTTGGAATCTGGTGATGTGTGCATATCCATTGATAGTTCAATAACTGACTATCAATATTTCCCTTTGAATGGGTAATTGATGTGATTTTTTTGAATTTGAATGTCACACTTATTTTTGAATAAGCGCTCACTATTCGGGTTAACCGGAAAAGGACCATGGGGTCGTATAACCCATTCCGAATATGTGATACGTCGTTATGAATTGCATTTGAAGATCGGTGTTGAAGACCGGATATTTGCGAGAGCGATAGGATGACCTGTCGATTGATTCTGCACCGAGTTGCTCCGGTATTGAGTTCTCCATATGTGATGGGAAATCCGATCAGGATTGTGGATATCCGGATTGCAAGGACTTCTTTGTAAGTGCCTTCGGTTCTGTTCGAGCCCGGAACAGACTTGTATGGATTGTATGTCTAACATCAAAAATTGAGATATAAAGCCGATTTCTTTCAAATATATTTCTGTTGGTGGCGGAGAATTTATTCTTTTAGCTTAACACCCTTCTCTGAGACGTACGAGCTCAGAGGTTATGTAGTTGAAGGTTATCGGCGATATATTCCCAATTTGGTAATGTGACATGCTGAATGTTGCTGTGAAATGATCATTGTGTTGATTATTTGTGATAGGATCATTTATTTGATCGTCTATCTTGGTGATCATTTCTATGATCATTTGTTGACCCAAAGCATGGCTTTTGTATAAAGTATGTTTTTGTGGACGTGACTTCGTCGAGCCTCACACCTCGGGAATGGTCAAAACAGGAAAGATACACCAAGGTTATGAGGGGTAGCGCCCTTTAGGATATGTGCATTTCCTTCTGGAAAAGGGTGGTATCGTGGTATGGAGCCCAGATACTTACTCATGTTGAAAACACTTTATGATTGTGTGAATTGATTACGAGCGCTCGGTTAAAAGGTCCCAAAGGACCGGGGGATGACATATTCGGTCAGTTGTTACTCAGTTAGGGGTAACCCGGCCTTGTGTTGGTAGAGATTCGGTTTGGTTCTCGGGGATGTCCATCCAGAGGCATTCTCATGTAGCAATGGGAAGTTCCTTGGCCCGATCATTCGTTGGAAATCCAAAGAAACAGTACGTGACTTGTACGGTTTTAGTTGTAGAACCTGCCATTTAATATGGTAGCTATAGTAAGCATACTATAATGGTACCTATGCTGGCTAAGGGTTATATTATACTTTCGAAATGATTTTTCCTACACTATGCACTAATAATAATATCAAATGTTTTTTTTAATGCATATCAAACATCTTTGACTAACATAAGAAGAAATCTCCTCCAAGTCTGCGTTTGCATTGTGTGTGTGGTGGGAGGTCTTATGGTGGTCTCATTTTTAAAAGCATTGCGAATTGACTTTAAAAATATTCTTCTATTTTGATTTTAAAGATAAATAAACTGTTTTGAGTTCTCACACCAGTCACATGACTGACTCGGAGTTTATTGTTTCCCTTCCTAAACTCTGGGTGCCCACCAATTTCCACACGGGCAGTCAAGAGTTAAGGTTTATCAAGATATTCTGGATATTCTGGAGTTGCTGGAGGCAAGATGGATGGCATGACGTATTTCTAGTATATAGTATTTCTTTTCCGCTGTTTGATGTTCTTGTTGTTGTACACTTTGATGATATGATGTAATGAAATGTGATGTAATGTAATAACTGATATAGTTCTTTGTTTAAAGATTATTCATTTATCTATTATATGTTTTTCCGCTGCGAATTGTGAGATTCTGATGTTGTTCTATTGTTTTGTTCTGTTCCGTTCTATTTTCTATTTCCTTCTCCCTCTATTTTCTATCTTTCCCTCTCTTCTGTCTTCCTTTTCTTTTTCTTAAAACCCTAAGTGTTCGGTTTTCCGTCGTTCGATTGCTCGACAGTCGATAAAGTGAGTATCGATGTTGAATTTTCGAAAGTCGAAGAATCGGGTCCTCACATCTGGTATCGGAGCATATGGTTAAGCGACAACCATGGTTCTGTTGGGTATTACTTATTAGAGATTGAGTCAGTAGTACTCTAGAATGAGTTGGAGTGTAATAATAGCTATGAGAGCGTATTTGTTAGTGAATATATAAAATTTGTTTTATATTGTGATGATTGGTTTATTGAGTGGCATATGAACCTTCGTCAGCACGGTCTGGACAACTATGCCGAAGGGGTTTATAAACACTTGAATAGAACAATTCGACACAATATTGTTTTAAGTTGGGTAAAAGAAATAATTTTACCTTGATTATATTTTATATATGAAGGAATAATTTTTCAGAATTATTAAAGTATATAAGTTGATTGTTTAGTTGTTTGAATAATCTAAATTGAAGAATAACTGTATAAGCAAAAGAATTATAAGAATTGAATTATAGTTAAAGTAATTTACAATTGTGAAATAAACTTATATATATGAGAAGTGAAACTATATGAATATATTTATGAATATGAGTTGTAAATAAAAATGAATTTAAAGTAAAATGGAAGTTTACTTTAGAATTTGGAAGCTGAATTTATTTATAAGTTGGAATTTAAATTAAGTGAAGACAAGTGATGTTTGTAAAATGGAATATAACTTTAGAAATGTTGAATGAAGTTGATTTCGGTATCAAAGTAAAATAATAAAGTTAAGTGGTGGATATGAACTTAAGTTATTTAAATGAAATTCAACTTTAGAAATTAAATTTGATTAAATGATTGAATGTGAATAAAGTTGATATGGAATAATGGATATAAGTGTTAATTCATTGAAATCTAATGTTATTGAAGGTTGAATAGTTGAATAAAAATCAATTAATTAAACCAATTGTAAGCAAAGTAATTTGGTTGTAATTAATAAACATTGGTTGTTATATGATTGTTAGTTGATTTTATAAAATTCATTAAGCATTAATGAAATTGAGTTAATGAAATTGGAAGCTAAAGTAATTGAAATCCAATTAGAAGTTAAGTGAATCTTAAATAGAATTGAATTTGATTTGGAAGTGAACCAACTTGAATATGGATTAGTGAATATAAACTAATTGAAAATAAATGTTAGAAACATCCACTGTTAATGAATCAAATGTGATTAAATTGAAAACCATTTCATTGAATATTAATAAGAATATGAATGAATATTTATTGGTTATGAATTTGTTGAATGCTAGTTGGTTGATGGTTGAATATATTGCTTTTACTGCATTTGCTATGTTGGCATGCATAGCTATTATGTTGTTATATGATGTATATTGAGATTATTTTCACATATGCATGTTCTCATGTTGTTTGTTGAGTGTTTAGTAGGTGCGGATCGCGTTTGCTTCGCATTTGGAGCTCGCTTTCGCGCTATATTAGCCATATATGCTCGCTAATAAAATATAAGGTACATATCTCGGATTACATACCGTACTTTTATACTTTTTCCTTTCGGGATGCCTCATTACTTGATGAGATGTATATTTGTGATATATATACTGTCATTTTTTTTTCGGATCAAGCCGCGCAAAGGAGACTATGGCGAATTTTTCCGGAAATTTAAGGCGTTAGAAAAATTTTGAGAAAATTGGAAAGTTTTGAAAACTTAGACTTTGATTTAGAGTTGAAAGTTAAACAATAGTAGTTGTTTTTGAAAAGATGACTAAGTATGATTTGAAAACTTAGTAAGTTATTATAAGAAGTTTGGCTATGAATTATGGAAAGTTAATAGATTCTGTAACTTTTCTTACTTGTTAATTTCGAGGACGAAATTCTTTTAAGGGCGGAAGATTGTAACGACCCAGAAATTTTAGTAATTAAAATTTGAATATTTAATTAATTTTAAATATTAATAAGTGAATTTATAAGTCGAATAAATTTTATTTCGAATAATTGGATTTAATTGGATAATTAAACCGATAATTTAATATGTTAAATTATAGAAATAATTGAAAATTGAGTTAAATATGATTGAAAATGATTTGGGAAATTTTATTTTATTATATTGAAGTTAGAACGATATTTTAGAACTTTTAAAATCGAATTAAAAGTTAATTCATGAAAATTGAATATTTTAATATTAAATCGACTAGTGAAAATAGTCAATTTTTGAACAGTCTCAGAATTGAACGAGACCAGTTCCATTGGATCCGTAATAGTTAGTTATTAACGGATTTCAATTTTCGTGTCAATCGGAGTTATCGTTTGATCGTGACAGCTCGAAACGCATCGAATTGTTTTTAATATTAATTTGGCGAGTTAAAATAGCCATTTTTCAAAAAGTCTCGGATTTCGACGAAACCAGTTTCATCGGATCCGTAATGTGATATAATTGTAAGGTTTCAAATTTCGTGTCAATTGGATTTACCGTTTGTCCGGTACAAATTAAAACGCCTAGAAAATCGTTTAAATCGGTTTAATTTAAATTGAACGTTTATTGCCATAACTCGCACAGATGTCCGAATTAGCTTTCGAAACCTGTTCCATTGTGTCCGAAACGCGGGGTAAACCCTAGAAACGCTGGTTACGGCGCGTAAATCGGAGTTCGGAATTCCCGGATGAATAGTGATTGAAAAATTCTCTATAAATAGCCCAACCCTTCACAAAAAAAAATAAAAAATAAAATAAAACCCTAATTTCATCTGCAGCCGCCACCATTGTTATGAAGGGCCGAAATTGTCTCCCTTTCTCCCCTCAATCTCTCCCAATCCACTCAATGATTTCAAAAACTTTCAACATCAAAGTTGAAGAGCGAAGCGTGATCTTTAGATCTATACGGTGATGATGGGGTATGGCGCGACGTAGAGGGAGCTAGGGGGGTGCGTTCGTGGCCATGTGTTCTCGGTTCGCACGCGTGTAGGGGTGGCCGAGCTTGCTAGGATTGAGGCTGAATGAAGCTCTCGTCGAAGGCTACAATATGGAGCTCCCTGATCGAGTTTTAATCAAGCATGGAGGTTGTAAATTCAAAACCTAGTTTGGAGCTCATGGGTTCATATGCGTATACGGCCTGTAGAGGAGCGAAGAAGAGAGGGGTAGGGAGTGGACGGGCCTGATGTGTTGGGCTTGGGATCAAGGGCCACGATTAAAGCTAGGTTGAAAATTAATTATAAAATGTTGTAAATATTAAGTTATAAATTCGTGTAAGTTTAAAAATCAATATCTTTTTCATACGAGGTCGAAAACGCGCGAAACCAGTTGCGTTGGAATCGTATGGATGAGCACTACGCGATGGAGTTGGATTGGAGTCGTTTGGAGTTAGTGAGAATTTCGAGTAAAATTAAACGTCCGTTTAATTTTATTCGAAACAAATCGCTAAAACGAAATTGAAATCAAGGTGAGAACTTCTCACTCAATCGAATCAGTTTCGATTTTATTTTAAATAGTTAGATTTAAAATATTTGAATGCATGTTTGAATGATGATTGTTATCTATTGATTGTTAAAATAGACATTATACGCCGTTAGTAAGCGGATGTTATTTATTAAAAACATATACCGCGAATATTTCATAAACAGTGAAATTGGTATTATATATAATAGCAATATATATATATTGGCATATGTATATATTGCAGTTGTTGATTTCCCGCATTTGTATAGCGGATGAGACCCTATTGCGCCGTCTATTAAGCGGATAATATTTTAAATCCCATATACCGCGATAATTTCGTACTGTAGCGAAATTGGTATTGTGCTAATGTTTTTGGATGCAGGAAAACAGGTTGGAGGGATCCAACTGGATTCCTCAACAGTATTTATTTGATTTCAGATATTTTGATATTTGATGGATTATCATATCGATATATGATATCGTTGTTGTCGTGATTGACTATTTGGTATGTAGCATCATTGGACCAAATTTGGAACTTTAAAAATGATTTTTAAAGTGATTTTTGAAAATATACTATATGTTTGGAAATTGATTCACTTTAAATAAATAAACGTTATAATTTCTAATGTTATAAAAATTATATTTTTGAGAAATATAGTTAAAAACTGATTTTTGAAAATATGGGGTTAATGATTTTATAAAATAGTTAAATTGGGATTTTAGAATTTATTGTGAAAAGTTTAAATATAGGATTTATAAAATTTAATTATTTTATGAATCAAAATGGTGAAATAATAAAGGAGATTAAAGACGTTTTAAAAGAATAATATAAATTGATTTATATAAAAGAATTTATAAATTTGATATTTATAAATTAAAAATATTTGAGTTATAAAATGAGTTTTTATAAGTGTTAGAATGAATTGTGAATGAATTTCATAAATGAATGAAATTTATGGAATTATAAACGGTGAAGTTATAAATGGAATTTTATAAGCAGTAGGTTTATAAAATTTATAAAGCTATTAAAAGAATGGTTTTGGATAAATAATTGAATCTTATAAGTTATAAGATTTATAATTATGAAGTTCAAAGGAACGATTTTGTAAACGAATAAATTATAAGTATTTCACTTATAATATGAACCTTTGTTTTATAATTGAGTTATAAATTGAATAGGTTAATAAAGGAATTTATAAAAGGAAGTAGTTATAAAACAAATAGAAATAGAATTTATAAACGTTGTTTTATAAATTCGCAATGACTTATTTTGATAAGTAAATTGTTGTAACCTATTAATGGAGTTATATTCACGTTTTTGACTGTGAATAATCCTTTGAAATAAAATGAATAAAAGGGTGAAATTTGTTAACGTAGTATATTCACGTTTTTGAATAGTGAATAATATGTTAAAGAAATTGTTTTGAATGTGATGTTTTAAATAGAATTAAAATGATCTAACGATGTTTTAAAATGTGTTGAGATTCGAAACCATAGATTTCAACATTCATTGTTGAAATAAACGTATTCGAGAAATAGAAGGAAATGGTGACTATAACACTGTTGTTATAGTAAATGATTTCCGAAAGGAAATGTTTTGTATAGTATTGGGATTTATATATCTATTTTAATTTCGAATCCCTATACTAGTGATTTTGGGTTGTCGTAACGATGTTTTACGCAACATTCGTTTTGGCCCAAATAAATATGTTTAAGAGAACGATTTCCTTAAAGAATGAAATATATACTTAATCTCGATTTAAGTATATTGAATATTTTCTAAGTGTTCAAAATAAATAAAATTTGTGAATTACTTATGAATAAGTAAGTATGGAAATGTTTTCCAATATAAAGTGAATATCTTAAGAATTTATCTTTTTGAAGATAAATTGAAAATGAATAATTGAAATCATATATTCATAGATATTGTGAAATATAAATTCATTATGGAATGTATAAAAGAAAGTGGAATTTGTTAAAAATAAATATTGATTTATTTTTGAGATATTGAATTATATATCTTGTAAAGATATTTTTGGAAAATAAATAATTTGGAAAATTATTTGGAATCTGGTGATGTGTGCATATCCATTGATAGTTCAATAACCGACTATCAATATTTCCCTTTGAATGGGTAATTGATGTGATTTGTTTGAATTTGAATGTCACACTTATTTTTGAATAAGCGCTCACTATTCGGGTTAACCGGAAAAGGACCATGGGGTCGTATAACCCATTCCGAATATGTGATACGTCGTTATGAATTGCATTTGAAGATCGGTGTTGAAGACCGGATATTTGCGAGAGCGATAGGATGACCTGTCGATTGACTCTGCACCGAGTTGCTCCGGTATTGAGTTCTCCATATGTGATGGGAAATCCGATCAGGATTGTGGATATCCGGATTGCAAGGACTTCTTTGTAAGTGCCTTCGGTTCTGTTCGAGCCCGGAACAGACTTGTATGGATTGTATGTCTGACATCAAAAATTGAGATATAAAGCCGATTTCTTTCAAATATATTTCTGTTGGTGGCAGAGAATTTATTCTTTTAGCTTAACACCCTTCTCTGAGACGTACGAGCTCAGAGGTTATGTAGTTGAAGGTTATCAGCGATATATTCCCAATTTGGTAATGTGACATGCTGAGTGTTGCTGTGAAATGATCATTGTGTTGATTATTTGTGATAGGATCATTTGTTTGATCGTCTATCTTGGCGATCATTTCTATGATCATTTGTTGACCCAAAGCATGGCTTTTGTATAAAGTATGTTTTTGTGGACGTGACTTCGTCGAGCCTCACACCTCGTGAATGGTCAAAACAGGAAAGATGCAGCAAGGTTATGAGGGGTAGCGCCCTTTAGGATATGTGCATTTCCTTCTGGAAAAGGGTGGTATCATGGTATGGAGCCCAGATACTTACTCATGTTGAAAACACTTTATGATTGTGTGAATTGATTACGAGCGCTCGGTTAAAAGGTCCCAAAGGACCGGGGGATGACATATTCGGTCAGTTGTTACTCAGTTAGGGGTAACCCGGTCTTGTGTTGGTAGAGATCCAGTTTGGTTCTCGGGGATGTCCATCCAGAGGCATTCTCATGTGGCAATGGGAAGTTCCTTGGCCTGATCATTCGTTGGAAATCCAAAGAAACAATACGTGACTTGTACGGTTTTAGTTGTAGAACCTGCCATTTAATATGGTAGCTATAGTAAGCATACTATAATGGTACATATGCTGGCTAAGATTTATATTCTACTTTCGAAATGATTTTTCCTACACTATGCACTAATAATAATATCAAATGTTTCTTTTTAATGCGTATCAAGCATCTTTGACTAACATAAGAAGAAATCTCCTCCAAGTCTGCGTTTGCATTGTGTGTGTGGTGGGAGGTCTTATGGTGGTCTCATTTTTAAAAGCATTGCGAATTGACTTTAAAAATATTCTTCTATTTTGATTTTAAAGATAAATAAACTGTTTTGAGTTCTCACACCAGTCACATGACTGACTCGGAGTTTATTGTTTCCCTTCCTACACTCTGGGTGCCCACCAATTTCCACACGGGCAGTCAAGAGTTAAGGTTTATCAGGATATTCTGGATATTCTGGAGTTGCTGGAGGCAAGATGGATGGCATGGCGTATTTCTAGTATATAGTATTTCTTTTCCGCTGTTTGATGTTGTTGTTGTTGTACACTCTGATGATATGATGTAATGAAATGTGATGTAATGTAATAACTGATATAGTTCTTTGTTTAAAGATTATTCATTTATCTATTATATGTTCTTCCGCTGCGAATTGTGAGATTCTGATGTTGTTCTATTATTTTGTTCTCTTCCGTTCTATTTTCTATTTCCTTCTCCCTCTATTTTCTATCTTTCCCTCTCTTCTTTCTTCTTTTTCTTTTTCTTAAAACCCTAAGTGTTCGGTTTTCCGTCGTTCGATTGCTCGGCAGTCGATAAAGTGAGTATCGATGTTGAATTTTCGAAAGTCGAAGAATCGGGTCCTCACATATTCCATTCAAAAAGTTTGCCATGGTAGATCCACCAGCATCCTTAAAATTTCTCAGTGCTACATTGAAATCATTCAAGTTAGAAGCATATGCAACATGTGCAAACAAATCTATCAACCGTTTCTTCATAAATTTGGAAAATTTAGATTTTAGAGCAACTTTCAAATTATTGTTCAAATGGTAAAAACATGAACCATGAGCTGAAATGGGAAACACTTTTGGAATAGCAATAAGAAGACAAGGATGATGATCAGAAATGAAAACAAAGTTTCTAAGACCGTCTTTTAATAAGTCATTAAGTTGTTCACAGTTCCAAATCCAATTATTTTCGTGTTCACCGAAAACGATTGCAATTATTATAGGGAAAAAACCTGATAAAATTATAAACATATAAATAACTAAGTAAAAAAAACAGTAGTTAATTGGATCAATTGCAAAAAAGTAAGCAACTACTGTAAAATAGTGAAAAATAATATGCAATTATTTAATATATATATCGATGACAAAGCAATAATTTTGAATAATTGCAGCCAAGTACACATACAATCTGCGTGACTGAATTAGAATGATAATATTATATCATGTATAATATGAGTTGTTTCAAAACAACTACACAAAATACGAGAGAGTAAGAAGAAACAAATATAAATGAAAATTTATATTAAGAATTTCCGATATTTCTGCTGTTAATATGAAATTTTACGGAAAAATCAACAAATTTTAATATTAATTACAGACATATCAGCAATAAATTAGAATAATATCAGATATTGAAGCAGATATATAATAAACTAAAAGTAAACAACATACCTTCATTGTCATTTTTACCAGTAGTAGCCATCAAACAACCTTGAGCTCTACCCTCCATAAAAGTATCATTCACAAATATTAATGGCCGACAAAATTAAAAACCACGAGCACAAGCTTCAAAACTGATAAAAACCCTCTCAAATTGACAAGTACCAGAATTATGCTCCAAAACAACTTTACTGCCAGGATTACTTTCAAGAAAACATCACAAAAAGACTTCAAGTGATGATAAGACATCATATCACTTCCATGTAAATCTTCTAAAGCCAACATCTTTCCACTATAAGCAAAATAATACTTCAAAATATCACTATACTCAGTTTGAAAAAGATTAGTAATGTTCATGGTCTTCATCAATGGATTAGCTTGAATATGATCATAAACCAACAATTTAATCAATTTACTTGTGAATGAAGGATCATTAATATCAAGAATTCCATCACCACAAGAATGCTCAGCTTGAAATCTTTTTATAACGAAAGAGCCAGGAAGATTAAACTTAATAAAAGCATGAATCCTAAAGCTACATTTAGATCGAGAACAAAAAACAGTGACTCTTTCCTTGTAATTCTTAACCAAATCAAGCTTATACCCATTCTTAATATTATACATCATCAAATTAAGCATAAATGCAGTAACATGACCTAGAAATTGTTGACCAACACCAGTAAAAACCAATGGATTGGAATCATTTCTCACTAACTGCCTAAAATGAATATTAGAATCACCGGTGCTAGCAAAGGAGGAACCACTACTACAAGTAACTAAATCTGACCTAATAATATCAACATTGTTTACCAAAGAACTAGTAGGAACAATGTCAACAAAAGTAACCAAGTAATCATCATAATTATGAGCACATAATAACAAGATAGATTGAAAATCAGAATTAGTTTTAATATTCCTTCTCATACCATCTCTAATATAATATGAATTAAATGACAGTGGACTTAAATCAGACCATTTACTACAAATAGCATTTCTCAACATATCAACTGTATTATCAAAGTGAACACGTAAAGAAAAGCTATCATGTCCAAACTTCAAAAGCACTAGCACACCAATATTGCCGGGAACACTGTAAATTAAAGTAATAAAACATCATCATAATTACAAAGTAGTAGACAATAAAAAAATTTAAAAGAATAAATACCATTTGTAACAACCTTGGTCTGGTGATTACCTATGATATTAAATTATAACGTTAGTTATATTTTAATATTGAAAATAAAATGGAGAAAATAAATTTGATATAATTTTTTTATTTCAAATAAACAATGTGATTTGAGTATAAATATTTAATTATTGTTTACTTTGAGTTAATAAATGGAAAATAACGAAATTTAGGTAAATTTGAGTTAGTAAATTAATCAAGTGATGTATTTCAGCATTTAACTACTGAAATAAATATAAATTTATGGAACTAAAGTTTTAAAAACTTTATTTTGAGAATTTGGAGTGAAAATAACCATTTATTGGATTTTAATTGAGTCAATGTAATAATATTAGTAATTATTGCCAGTATTAGCCTTTTATTGAATATAAAAGTAGAAATATGTAGAAAATGTGTATTTTATTAAAATAAAAGATGGAATATTGTTCTAAAGTAATATATTGTTATTTTAAATATTATGTTTTGTTATAACTTATTTGACAAAGAAAATGATTTTTGAACAAGTTATGCTTTAAAATAAGTGTTTTTACACTAAAATTCTAAAAATTGTAAAATATTGTCAAAATTATGGTTTTATTAATGAAAATAACGTTTTATTGTTGAAATAAATTTTATTTTGTGTAAATAACAATTTTTGCTTCATAACGATTGGTTGCATACATTTTTGTTTGAGTTTATAATGAGAAATATGTGAATTTAATGTAAAATTGGCTAATACATGTACATAACCTTGCATTTTTCACTAAATATTTTTCTATTGGGCTTTTTGGGTAAGAAACGAGATCCATTTACCTAATCTAGAGACTACTGGTTAGAGAGAAAGAGCTGTGTGTACTCTTCATCTCTTTCTTTCTCAAAATAGAAAACATGCGGTAAATTGAAAACAAGAAGAAAAAGAATTAATGGCTTCTTCAAATTAAAACAAATCTCACCAAATTTGTTGCAAATAAAAGAAGTGAATCACTAGAATAAGGAAATAAAAGGTAATCTCTACTAATACTACAGCTATTTCATCAAAAATCTTTGAATTAAGATAAGAATTGTCTTTAATTTTCTTTTGTTTGTTCTTGCATGTCTTTGAAAACTCTATTTTTAGGTTTTTGAAGCATCTTTCAAGCAAAAGCTCTCCTCTTTTCACCAATTTGATCTTGAAGCTTAAGTATTTTGAAAGGTAAATATCAATCTCACAATAGCCAGCCCATGCAATGCCAAAAATCACAAATTGAATCAAAAACTTGCTAAAAAATTCGTATTTGAACTACTTTAAATTTTCTATGTAAACTGTCTTGTAACGTCCCACTTTTTGATATGCTTTAAATCGACGATAAACCACACACGTCAAACTTAAACCATACAGACGGGTGGATTGTGATGGGTAAATAAGAAAAAGCAGAGAAAGAAAAAAACAAATAGAATCTCACAGCGGAAGTACAAAATATAATAATCAAATAAACAGTTCATGAAGCTGTTTTTTTTTAAAAAGCACTGATTATACTTATACAATACATATCAGAGTTAATACATACCAGAGAATAATCAATAACAATGCAGCGGAACAATTGAATGTAGTGGAATATAATAAATAATAGTAATACAAATCTTCGTCTTCGTCCTCCAGAATAAATATTCAAATCATGAAATGCTCAAGCTGACCGGAGCGAATTGAAAAGACAAAACACTCGAGTCAGAACTAAAAGATCTCATGTAAGTTAAATCAACGATAAATAATATGAGTGAAATGATATCAGAGATGTTTACGGGATTTGACACCTCATATCTAGTGTCAATGTGAGTGCAGTAACTTAAGAGATGCTCGAAATACACATCTCCTAAGGATCCTTTAAACTATTTACTATGCAGTAATATTTCGCTATCATAATAATGTCTATAGTAAAATAAACTTACTTTTAAATAGCGTTAAGGGGTTACCCAATCTCCCCACTAAACATAATAATAGTCCCAGTAGTCCATCCAGTATCAACGCATCTCCAGATCGGGAGACTACCCTAAATACTCCAAGGGCTACGGGAGAAAAACAAACTCGTACAAGGCGCGCTAGAGTAGGTGACATGGCACAACTAGGCAATGCCAGGATAGATATACCAATTATGCTTCTGGACCGGTGGTAACGCGTAGCAGCTACTACCACCCACCTCGAGCCACACCCCTAAATCAAAAATCAAAAGTGGGCACCAAATCAGTCCAAAGACAGAGTATAATATCGAAGGGATGTGTCCGATAAAAGGTGCTACCTTCTTAGCCCGTCAATCGCTCCTGTTTTAGCCACCTTATGCCAACTCACGGGAGTCGGGTCTACGTACTTACCTCAAAGGAAACGCCGCCACCATCCTACTTCATTCTGGAATCTCCACTGCGTACACGGTTGTTAAAGTGGTTTTCAAAGTTGGCAGAGAGTATGACAACTTTCGATCCCGGTCTCTTTACCAACCAAACGTTATTATAACACCGCGGTCATTTCAAAATAATTATACTTCAAAACCAGGATATAATATTCATTTCAAAACCATATAAATACTATATCATTTTCGTTTTAAAAACTAAATCAATATAATATCATTTTAAAATCATAGTATTTCAAAGTTGTAAAATTTCGAAACCTAAACATAAAATTATAACACTTCCAAAACGTAATACTTTGAATTTATATCTTTGACACATAACTTCCGCCCCTTACATAGTTTAAATATTAAAATATTTTATAAAATAAACTAGTTTCTTACATTTCACAAATCAATTCCAAAACAACCCAAATTTCTAAAATCTAAATTTAACCAAATCCCCAAATCATAAATCTCAATTCAATTCGGTTTTCAATTAGACCATTCCAAATTTATCGATTTCAAAACAGATTTGATCCACAAAATAAACCATTTCAAATTCAATATATTTCAATGCTTAAATATTCAATATTTCAAAACTAAATTTTATAATTCATATATATATACACCAAATTTACTTTAATATTATTTAGTTTTGAAATATTTTCTTAAGAAATCCATTATCCTTTAAATAAAACGTCAAATTTCAATAACTGAATATTTCTCCATTTATTTAGACTTGGTATATCACCTTAAACCCGAATTAAGTTATAAAACCATATTCTTTTAAAATCTCAATTTCAATAAATTCCAAATAGATTCTTATTAAATATAACTCTATAACTTTTAATTAAATAAAATCTCAAATCAATTTCAAAACTATCATCTCAACCTTGATTTATGAAAATCAATATAAACTCTATATTAAAGTATAATTTAAATAATTACTTATCCATATTATAATTTAATAAATCAAACTTTATTATTTAAACTTATTTTATACTTTAAACCAATTTTATACATAGCTTAAAACCAAGAATTCAACTATATATATAATACCATTCATAAAATATCCAAATCAATATCTCATAAGACCGTATATTTCTTTACAAAACCATAGAAAATCATTTAAAAATATTTCTATATATATATACCACGATGTCTGTATATAATTTTCTACCCTATAATCAAGTGATACGGATATTTATCATTTCAATCTGTAATATAAAATAAAAATACGGTTATATATCATTTCAAACCACAATCCCGAATGAAATAAAATGCATATCAACTTGCAGTTTATAATGATATATAATACAACATCCATTCATCCGATATCAATCATCAACCATTTATCACAATCATCAACCAATAAAATCAATAACATAAATACAGACATGTAATAAATAACAGATATTTACTGGCAGTTTATATTCAGAAATAAATTAATTTAACTGGCAATTTATATGCAATAATAAATTGAATAACAATTTAATTCAATAAATTTAATTTAATTGGAATGATGATAAAATATACCAAACAACAATAAATAAATTTATAATCATATCAGAAATTAATTGAACACACATAGGAAATTTAGAAGTTGTGGGTAGGTTAAAACACTCACCTTTTGAATTTAAATTGAAATTAAATCCAATTTAAACCTAAAAATTGAACAGTCTTAGAATTCGTCCAGACTAGCGCCAAAGTGTCCAGAATTCTAATACGAACCTAGCGGAGAATACCGCGTGTGAAACGGACAACGTATGTGAAAGATATTCGAATTAGAAGACTTGAAATCAAAAATTAAAATTAAAAATAGGAGAAAAACAAAACTCACCCGAAATTTTTTTTCCATGCAAGCATCCTATCTACCATGCAACAGACCAGATCGACCTCACGCAAGAATCGTTCGAACCCAAACATAGCCAGTTGACCAAAGTTTGACCGGCCACGACATCGCCTATAGGCCGCCATCGCCCATGCCGTCGCCACCCATGGCTTGCCCACGACGAGCCGCACATGATGGTCCCCACCTCGGGCCTTCTAGCCCCTAATTCACCATGCCGTCGCCGTATTCCAAATGCCCTAATCGAATTTTAGGCGCAGATCCGACCGTTAACTCGACGAACGGACAATGCCGATGACCTCCACTCGTCCCCCTCTACGCGACCATATCCTCGATTTGATTATCCGTCGCAGTTGATCGCGATGCAAGGAACGACCGAGGATAAATGAGCCAATCCCGGCTACACAAAAACCCAGATCGAAAAGAATCACAAAATTGAGATGTGCTCTTCGAGAACTTTCCGACGATGTAAAATATGATATATTTTGAAGAGTCTGAAATTTTGGCTTTGGATTTGGTTTGGAATTGTATTTGGGAATTAGGGTTGCAGCCATTGGAAAGAGGAGCTAATAGAACGTATAGAAATGAGGAATAAGAAATAAATTAGGGTTTATAATAGGGTATATATAGGCAAGCTGAGATTAGAATGGACCGGATCGATTGGATATACGCGTTGAACGACAAAATGGCCCGAAAAGCCCGTTCTGACTCTGGAACGAAATTGGGTCAACCCATATGTCAAAATAGCTGTTTTAAAATATTTTAAAATCAATGGAATC
This sequence comes from Allium cepa, assembly GCA_030765085.1. Taxonomy (NCBI): domain Eukaryota; kingdom Viridiplantae; phylum Streptophyta; class Magnoliopsida; order Asparagales; family Amaryllidaceae; genus Allium; species Allium cepa. Next base: position 245,983,463 of record CM060944.1, read on the forward strand.
GTATGGAGAAGTTATGCTAAAATCAAGTTATTTCAAATTGATTTCAATTAAATCGATTTTTAAGCGTTTCGCGTTCCTACAATGAAACGACAGGTCCGATCGCCACGAAACTTGAAATCCTACAATAATTCACCATTACGGATCCGATGAAACTGGTTTCGTCGAAATTTGAGTCAATGGCCAAAATGGCTATTTTCCAGTTAATTAATTAAATTAATATTAAATAAATCAAATCGCCATTTACATCCAAATTCTATAATTTATAAATTTTATCATCTTGCATTACTTTAGAACTTTAAAATCCTTTATAACAAATTTCCATATCAATTTAAATTTAATTAATTCACAAATTATAGTATTAAATTCCAATTCAAATAAATTCATAGATTATTGATTGAAATTCCGATGAAATCTATTTATTTGATTTCTAGATTTTGTTATTGAATCAATTATCATTTTATGGGAAGAATTATTATTGGATTACTTTTATCACATTAATAATTCCATTTATTCAAATTTCCAATTAATATAGTAATAAATTTCATTCACTTGCAAATAAATTCATTTATTATAAATTACCTTCCACTTAATTAAAATTTGATTCCTATCAATTGATTTGATTTCATTGCCATCTTTATGCAAGGTCCATTATTACTTAATATACCTAATTACATTAGTTTTATCCCATTACACTATTATACACCTATTTACATCTTAATTTGAATAAATATTACATTTTTAAATGTGTACTTCTATCAATTGTACAATTAATTAAGGTTTAAAACCAATTAATGAATTTACCTTAATTCCTTTCTTATACCAATTTATTACTTTATACATATATTACGTTTCTACGTAATTCATACATTCACACTTTCCGTTATTATATTAATTGTCATTAAAGAAATGTTCATTATTAGTCACCAATGATTATACCAACTCATATCACACAAATCCTATTCAGTTCCCATTTATTACACAGATTTATATTAATTAATCAACATTTACATTTGTTACTTACATTCAACTTATAACCAAGTTATACCATTTTACATTATTTCACTTATTGCAAATTTCATTTAATTTATCCAAATTCAGCTTTAATGAACTTCGTTGTTACATTTCATCCTAGTTATTATTTCATTATTCATTTACAAATTTAATTTGTTTCAATATTATTCCATTTATAAATTTTAATGTTTGCATTAGTTTTCTTGCATTAATTTATAGCCAAGTATACCATTTACACTAACCCCATAAATTGTAATTTCATTTAAATAGTTAATAATTAACTTTGGATAACCTTGTTACTTTTCATTTAAGTTATTATCTCCTTATTAATAAAAAAATTAATTCCTTCAATATTAAATTATCAAAACTTTATCAAATTAACTATTTTAAAACATTGAAAATTACAGGTCGTCACACTCTCGCCCACTCAAAACTTTTCGTCCTCGAAAAGAAAAAAGAAGGGAAAAGAAGAATTAAGAAATCAATATATCCTTTTCAAAATATTAACTTTATAAACAAATAAATTTACAAAATAAAATAATTTAAAATAAAATATACGAATTTGTATCCATTAAATCCTTTTATACTCAAACCAATAAAGTTTGGAAAACATTTTCAAAATGTTTTCTAAGTCCTAAAATTAATGGAAAATTTTGGTAGTGCCTTCTTTGTACGGAGAGGCTCGGGAGAAAATATAATGTCAAATATAACAATATACAACATATATTTTCCAAAATAATATATATCCTAACCCAAGAAAATAATATAATAATGTTATACACCGTAATCCGAGAAATTACCTATTAGTCGGGCAATTTACGCTTAATTATGAAACCAAAACCAGTAGCCATTGCTTCCATTACCTGTATTTCACTTATATAATCTAAAAAGAGTTAATAATTATATAAAATGAAATAGTTAAAGTCGTTTCAACCATAACAAACAAATCAATACAAATAACAATCACTTGCAACAAGGCATACAACCATCACATAAAATCAACACAAACCAATTATCCATTCATATCAAACAAAACAAATAGTTGTTCGGGTTCAAAAACTAAATCGTACAGAATGGAGAGTAAGCTAGTAAGTTCACCATTTACTCAACCGTCTTAGATGAAACTAAATAGATTATTCATACATCCAAACAATTTTAAAGTATCCTTGCCCAAACAACCACAAACCAAGCAAACAACAATTTCAAACAATAAATCAAGTTAAATTTTATCAATTTCATTTCATAATATTTGTTGTTTGATTTCCTTTTTCATTCATATAATGATTTATCTTTTTAATTTACATTTTATTTCTTACAGTTTCATTTACCTTTATTCATTTCTTACAAAATCTCATTTTCATTTATTTACAGTATTCATTTATTACTTAATTTCGTTTATTCATTTATTTATAATACTCACCTTCAATTATACTCAATCTTATAACAACTACAACATCCAATTCTTATTTATTAAAGAATTTTATTAAATACTTTCATTATTTCAAATTTTACTTGTAAAATTTTCCATTACATTTTCTTTTAACATTTTAACTTTTTATAGTCTGTAAGTTATATATATGTTAAAGAATGCAATTGCAATTTATACAAGTTTATCTGATTTCTTTTAAATTAAATTACTATTCAATAATCATCTCTTTTGTTTTATAAGCTAAAATTTCAACTTTCTTGAAATTTCATTTATAACCAAGCATTAAATCTATTTTTTCATTTAGAGGTTTCAATTGTTAGTTAAATTCCATTTCACTACAAGTATTGGAACTATTAATTGATGGAAACTTACAAACCAAATACCGGTTAAATTTCAAACTATTTTAAAATAATAGATAAATGTATATACTTACAGTTTACATATCCCATTATTTTTAAAACAATTTGAAATTTATATTTGTTTAACAAAATAAATTTGCAATAAAACTACTACAGTGGCCTTCCCACTTGGAAACTCGAAAATGAATGTCGATGATGTGTGCACTCATCACCGAAATTATTTTCCAGCGATAGAGAGGGGAGTATAGAACTTATTTATTTTCAAAGTTTCTTTAAAACAATTCTTTCAAATTATATTGAAATATTTATATTAGAAAATACTTATAACCATATTATTATTATATCCCAAAAATTATTGCACGAATTTTCAAAACCCTGGGACTTAAATCCTAAATTTTCGATTCCATTTATTTTATTTTCAAGTCCTACTTTACTAATATTTATTACACTACCTAACAACCAATATATTACAACCAAATATAACCTTTATAAAAAAATTATTTTATATATAGAAAATATAATAGGCAAAATTATTTCATTCACCTATATTCAAAATAAATATTGTGTCGGTCTGTCCTATTAAGTGTTTAGAAATCCCTATTGATGTCATAGCGTCCCATGCATCAACCAGAATTTATAAATACAAAACGGAACAAATTGACACAATATTAAAACCTTTTTATAACACTAACAAATACACTCTCTCATACATATACACTTACCGACTAGTCACAGGGTATTACTACCCTATTAACAAAGAGTCAAACCCCACAAAGCTAAGGTTTATCGCTAAACCAAAGCTCTGATAGCAGATGTAACGTCCCGCCTTTTGATACGCTTTAAATCGATGATAAACCACACTCATCAAACTTAAACCATACAGAAGGGCGGATTGTTATGGGGTAAATAAGAAAAAGCAGAGAAAGAAAAAACAAACAGAATCTCACAGCGGAAGGACAAAATATAATAATCAAATAAACAGTTCATGAAGCTGTTTTTTTACAAAACATTGATTATACTTAACAATACATATCAGAGTTACACAAACCAGAGAATAATCAATAACAATGCAGCGGAACAATTGAATGTAGTGGAATATAATAAATAATAGTAATACAAATCTTCGTCTTCGTCCTCCAGAATAAATCTTCAAATCTTGAAATGCTCAGGCTGACCCGAGCAAATTGAAAAGAAAAACACTCGAGTCAGAACTAAAAGATCTTATGTAAGTTAAATAAATGGTAAATAATACGAGTGAAACGGCGTCAGAGATGTTTACGGGATTTGACATCTCTTATCCAGTGTCAATGTGAGTGCAGTAACTTAAGAGATGCTCGGAATACACATCTCCTAAGGATCCGTTAAAATATTTACTATGTAGTAATATTTTGCTATTATGATAATGTCTATAGTAAAATAAACTTCCTTTTAAATAGCGTTAAGGAGTTACCCAATCATCCCCTTAAACACAATAATAGTCCCAGTAGTCCATCCAGTATCAGTGCATCTCCAGATCGAGAGACTACCCTAAATACTCACGGGAGAAAAACAAACTCGTACAAGGCGCGCTAGGGTAGGTGACACGGCACAACTAGAAAATGCCAGGGTAGATATACCAATTACGCTTCCGGACCGGTGGTAACGTGTAGCAGCTATTACCGCCCACCTCGAGCCACACCCCAAAATCAAAAATCAAAAGAGGCCATCGAATCAATCCAAAGTCAGATTATAATATCGAAGGGATGTGTCCGATAAAAGGTGCTACCTTCTTAGCCCGCCAATCGCTCCTGTTTTAGCCACCATATGTTAACTCATGGGAGTCGGGTCCACGTATTTACCTCAAAGGAAATGCCGCCACCATCCTACTTCATTCTGGAATCTCTACCTCATACACGGTTGTTAAAATGGTTTTCGGAGTTGGCAAAGAGTATGACAACTTCCGATCCCGGTCTCTTGACCAACCAAACGTTATTGTAACACCACGGTCATTTCAAAATAATTATACTTCAAAACCATGATATAATATTCATTTCAAAACCATATAAATACGATATCATTTTCATTTAAAAACCAAATCAATATGACATCATTTTAAAATCATAGTATTTCAAAGTTATAAAATTTGGAAACCATAATTTAAAACTATAACACTTCCAAAACATAGTACTTTGAATATACATTTTTGAAACATAACTTCTGCCCCTTGCATAGTTTAAATATTAAAATATTTTATAAAATAAACTAGCTTCTTACATTTCTCAAATTAATTCCAAAACAACCCAAATTTCTAAATTTTAAATTTAACCAAATCCCCAAATCATAAATTTCAATTCAATTTGGTTTTCAAATAGACCATTCCAAATTTATCGATTTCAAAACAGATTTGATCCACAAAATAAACCATTTCAAATTCAATATATTTAAAATCTTAAATATTCAATATTTCAAAACTAAATTTTATAATTCATATACACACACACACACCAAATTTACTTTACTATTATTTAGTTTTGAAATATTTGCTTAAGAAATCCATTATCCTTTAAATAAAACTTCAAATTTCAATAACTGAATATTCCTCCATTTATTTAGACTTGGTATAACACCTTAAACCCAAATTAAGTTATAAAACCATATTCTTTTAAAATCTCAATTTCAATAAGTTCCAAATGGATTCTTATTAAATATAACTCTATAACTCTTAATTAAATAAAATCTCAAATCAATTTCAAAACTATCATCTCAACCTTGATTTATAAAAAATAATATAAACTCTAAATTAAAGTATAATTTAAGTAATTACTTATCCATATTATAATTTTATAAATCAAACTTTATTATTTAAACTTATTTTATACTTTAAACATAGTTTATACATAGCGTAAAACCAAGAATTTAATTATATATATAATACCATTCATAAAATATCCAAATCAATATCTCATAAAACCATATATTTCTTTACAAAACCATAGAAAACCATTTAAAAATATTTTTATATATAGATCACGGTGTCTGTATATAATTTTCTTCCATATGGTCAAGTGAAACAGACATTTATCATCTCAATTCGTAATATAAAATAAAATACAGTTATATATCATTTCAAACCGCAATCCCGAATGAAATAAAATGCATATCAACTTGTAGTTTATAATGATATATAATACAAGATCCATTCAACCAATATCAATCATCAACCATTTATCACAATCATCAACCAATTAAATCAATAACATCAATATAGACAGATAATAAATAATAGGTATTTACTGGCAGTTTATATTCAAAAATAAATTAATTTAACTGGCAGTTTATATGCAATAATAAATTGAATAACAATTTAGTTCAATAAATTTAATTTAATTGGAATGATGATAAAATAAACCAAATAGCAACAAATAAATTTATGATCATATTAGAAATTAATTTAACACATATAAGAAGTTTTAGAAGTTGTGAGTAGGTTAAAACACTCACCTTTTGAATTTAAATCGAATTTAAACTCAAAAACTAAACAGTCTCAGAATTCGTCCACACAAGCGCCAAAGTGTCGGGAATTCCAATACGAACCTAGCAGAGAAAACCGCGTGTGAAGCGGACATCGTATGTGAAAGATATTCGAATTAGAAGACTTGAAATCAAAAATTAAAATTAAAAATAGAAAAAAACAACACTCACCCAAATTTTTTTTTCCATGCAAGCATCTTCTCTACCACACAACATACCAGATCAACCTCAAACAAGAATCGTTCAAACCCAAATGTAGCCCGTTGACCAAAGTTTGACCGGCCACGGCCTCGGCTATAGGCCGCCATCGCCCATGCCGTCACCACCCATGGCTTGCCCACGACGAGCCGCACGTGATGGTCCACACCTCGTGCCTTCTGGCTCCCCAAATCACCATGCCGCCGCCACATTCCAAATGCCCTAATCGAATTTTAGGTGCAGATCCGACCATTAACTCGACGAACGAACAATGTCGATGACCTCCAATCGTCCCCCTATACGCGACCATACCCTCGATTTAATGATCCATCGCAGTTGATCACGATGCAATGCACGGCCGAGGATAAACGATCCAATCCCGGCTACGTAGAAACCCAGATCGAAAATCGAATCATAGAATTGAGATGTGCTCTTAGAGAGGTTTCCGACGATATAAAATATGACATATTTTGAAGAGTTTGAAATTTTGGCTTTGGATTTGGTTTGGAATTGTATTTGGGAATTATGGTTTGCAGCCATTGGAAAGAGGAGCTAATATAACGTACAGATATGAGGATTAAGAAATGAATTAGGGTTTATAACAGGGTATATATAGGCAAGCTGAGATTAGAATGGGACAGATCGATTGGATATACGCGTTGAACAACAAAATGGCCCGAAAAGCCCGTTCTGACTCCGTAACGAAATTGGGACAACCCATATATCAAAATATATTTTTTAAAATATTTTAAAATCAATGGAATAGGTTTCAAGTCCGAATTCCATCGTATGAAGAAGTTATGCTAAAATCAATTTATTTCAAATTGATTTCAATTGATTTCAATTAAATCGATTTCTAGGCGTTTTGCATTCGTACGATCAAAGGACAGGTCCGATCGCTACGAAACTTGAAATCCTACAATAATTCACTATTATGGATCCGGTGAAACTAGTTTCGTCGAAGTCCGAGTCAGTGGCAAAAATGGATATTTTCCAGTTAATTAATTAAATTAATATTAAATAAATCAAATCGCCATTTACATCCAAATTGTAACGTCCCGAAAATTTTCGACTTTCGAAAATTCAACATCGATACTCACTTTATCGACTGCCGAGAAATCGAAGGCCAAAAACCCGAAATGTTATGGTTTAAGAAAAAGAAAAAGAGAGAAGAAGAGAGGAAAGACAGAAAATAGAGAGAAAAGAAAATAGAACGGAACAGAAAGAAAATAACAGAACAACATCAGAATCTCACAGTTCGCATCGGAACAACATATAATAATAAATGAGTAATCTTTAAACAAAGAACTATATCAGTTATTACATTACATTTCATTTCATTTCATTACATCATATCATCAGAGTGTACAACAACATACAACAACAGACAATGCAACGGAAAAAGAAATACTATATAAATTAGTAATACGCCATGCCATCCATCTTGCCTCCAGCAACTCCTGAATTCCAGAATATCCTGATAAACCTAACTCTTAACTGCCCGTGTGAAAATTGGTGGGCAACCAGAGTTTAGGAAGGAAAACAATAAACTCCGAGTCAGTCATGTGACTGGTGTGAGAACTCAAAACAGTTTATTTACTTTAAAATCAAAATAGAGGGATATTTTTAATTCAATTCGCAATGTTTTTAAAAATGAGACTACCATAAGGCCTCCCGCACACACACACAATGCAAACGCAGAATCGGAGGAGATTTTTCCTTATGATAGTCAAAGATGCTTGATACGCATTTAAAATAACATTTGATATTATTACTAGTGCATAGTGTAGGCAAAATTCATTTCGAAAATAGAATATAAATCTTAGCCAACATACGACCATTATCGTATGCCTACTATAGCTAACCATGTTCAATAGCAGGTTACCGCCACATTCCATGGCAGGTTCTACAACTAAAACCGTATAAGTCTCGTATTGTTTCTTTGGATTTCCAACAAATAATCAGGCCAAGGAACTTCCCATTGCCACATGGAAACGTCTCTGGAATGACGTCCCGAGAACCAAACCGGATCTCTGCCAACACAAGGCCGGGTTACCCCTAACTGGGTAACTACTGACACGAATATGTCATCCCCCGATCGCAACCGATCTATCCGAGGATCCTCGATTTCCAACAACCACAAAAATATGCAGTAACAACATAGGTTAAATATCTGGGCTCCATACCATGATACCACCTCTATCCAGAAGGAATGACATACACTAAAGGGCGCTACCCCTAATAACCTTGCCGCATCCTTCCTGTTTTGACCATTTCCGGGGTGTGAGGTCCGACGAAGTCTCGTCCACAAAAACATACTTTATACAAAAGCCATGCTTTGGGTCAACAAATGATCATAGAAATGATCACAAAGATAAACGATCAAATAAATGATCCTATCACAAATGATCAACACAATGATCATTTCACAGCAACACTCTGCATGCCACACTACCCAATTGGGAGTATATCACTAATAACCTTCAACTATATAACCTCTGAGCTCGTACGTCTCAGAGAAGGGTGTTAAGCTAAAAGAATAAATTCTCCGCCACCAACAGAAATATATTTGAAAGAAATCAGCTTTATATCTCAATTTGTAATGTCAGACATACAATCATACAAGTCTGTTCCGGGATCGAACAGAACCGAAGGCACTTACAAAGAAGTCCTTGCAATCCGGATATTCACTAATCACGACAGGACTTCCCGTCACTAAGGGTGATAAAACCTCTATATCGGAGATCAGCCGATGTAGAGTAACTCGACGGTAATCCTTCCGTTTTCACAAACATCCGGTCTTCAACACCGGTCATCAAATGCAATCCATAACGACGTATCACATATTCGGAATGGGTTATACGACCCCATGGTCCTTTCCCGGTTAACCCGAATAGTGAGCGCTTATTCAAAAATAAGTGTGGCATTCAAATTCAAGCAATTCACAACAAATACCTATTTAAAGGTAAATATTGATAGTCGGATTATTTAACTATCAATAGGCATGCTCAACATCACCAAATCCAAATAATTTTCCAAATTATTTACTTTCCAAAACATCTTTTCTAGATATAAAATTTCCACACTTCAAACATTTGAAAACAATTCTTCAAATCACTTTTCCTTACTCGGAAATTTCTTTCATTCAACATGGTTCATTTAAACCAATTAAATAAATCCTTAACGATTTACTTTTTATTTACGTTCCAAGTTCGTAAATTTATTCCCACACTTTAAAAATAAATCAACGTTTATTTTTAAACTAATTTCCCCTTTCTTTTATAAATTCCATAGTGAATTTATAATCCCAAAATATCTATGATATACGATTTTCAATCGATTTTCAATATTCACTTTCAATTTATCTTACAAGGATAAATTCTAAACATTCATTTCACATTGGAAAAATATTTCCATACTTATTTAATAATAAGTACATCACAAATTTATTTATTTTCAACATGTGAAAATATTCAATATACTTAAATCAAAATTTAGTATATATTTCCTTCTTTAAGAAATCCATTCTCTTAACGCATTTATTTGGGTCAAAAACGAATGTTACGTAAAACATCGTTACGACGACCCAAAATCACTAGTATAAGGATTCAAAGTTTTAAATAGATATATAAATCCCAATACTATGCAAACCATTTCCTTTCGGAAACCATTTACTATAACAACAGTGTTATAGTCCACCATTTCCTTCTATTCTCGAAAACGTCTATTTCAACAATAAATGTTGAAATCTATGTATTCGATACTTAATGCATTTTAAAACGTCTTTAAAAATCATTACTTCGTTTAAACTTCACTTTCCAAAACTATCCATTTCATTTAATTATATACTCACTGTCCAAAATCGTGAATATAATTCCTTTCATATATTTCTATATCCAACTTATCAAATTCAATTGATTTCGGATTTATAAACAACGTTTATAAACTCCACTTATATTCTTATAAACTTTTATTTATAAAAACCCTTTCTATATCTCATTTTAAATGCCTAAATCCGATTTTTAAGCTAATCTCTTATAAATCTTTTATTTTACAAAACCTATTTATATTTATAACTTCACGATTTATAAATCAATAAATCTCCATTCACTTATAAAATCCATTTATATTTCTTTTTAGCACTTATAAAACGGGTTTCACAATTCCTATATTTTTAATCCATAAATATCAATATTTTAAATCTTTTATATGAATCGTTTATAATGATTCAAAATTCCCAATTTAACCATTTTATAAATTAATTAACTATTTATTTCCAAAAATCTCATTTATGTTATATTTCTCAAAAATCTTAATTTTTATAACATAAAAATTTATAACGTTTTAATTATTTAAAAGGAATCAATTCAAAATTTAATAAAACATATACTTTGAAAAAAAATCACTTTAAAATTCTTTTAAAACCCAAATTTATTATTTCAAAACTCCAAAAATGGATCCGATGATGCAACATCACCCAATAGTCAATCACGACATCCAAATATCATATATCGATATGATAATAAACAAATATCAAAATATCTGTAAATAAGTCAATACAGTTGAGGAATCCAGTTGGATCCCTCCAACCTGTTTCCTGCATCCACAAACATTAGCACAATACCAATTCCGCTCCAGTACGGAATTATCGCGGTATATGGGATTTATAAATATTATCCGCTTAATAGACGGCGCAATAGGGTCTCATCCGCTAAAAAATGCGGGAAATCAACAACTGCAATATATACATATGCCAATATATATATATTGATATTATATATAATACCAATTTCACTGTTTATGAAATATTCGCGGTATATGTTTTTAATAAATAACATCCGCTTACTAACGGCGTATAATGTCAATTTTAACAATCAATAGATATCTATCATCATTCAAACATGCATTCAAATATTTTAAATCTAACTATTTAAAATAAAAATCGAAACTATTCGATTGAGTGAGAAGTTCTCACCTTGATTTTATTTCCGTTCCAGCCTTTTATTTCGAATAAAATTAAACGTGCGTTTAATTTTATCCAAAATTTTCGCTTGCTCCAATCAACTCCAATCCAATTGCATTGCGTAGTGTTCGTCCATACGATTCCAACGCAAAAAGTTTCGTCCAAATCGGACCTCATATGACAAAGTTACGAATTTACAAAGTTTGCACGATATAATATAAACAAATTTACATTTTTCTTTTATTAAGCTTAATCTAATCTAATCAGGACCGTTGGATCTGCTTGCTCCTCATCAGGGCCGAACGTTCCTTGTCTTCCCCACGCGATAATTACCAGGCCGAAGAACCCATCAATTTGCCGACCTAGGGCTCCAAATCGCGGCCTCCCCACTCCACTATACATCGATCAGGACACGCCACCTCAAAGAGCTTCGCCAACACCATGCTCGCTTGGAGTAGCTCAGAGCTCGGCTCACCCCAGCCCCATAGAACCGCGTGCGAACGCACAGCCTTCACAAACGAATTGCCATCAATTCGTTGAGTTTTTCGCCACTCCACCGTATGGATGTGAAGGTCTTGCGAAGCTCTTCGATTTTGCTTCAGAAAGTTTTTAACGAAAGCTTGTGGATTAGGAGAGATTAAGAGGGAAAGCTCGTGAATTTCTGGCCATAGACAAAGGGGGTGGCGGCCACGAACAATAACCCTAGGGTTTTTCTTTTCTTCTTATTTTTGTGAAAAATGGGTTTATTTATAGGAAATTATTGAACACTATTCATTCGGGTTTTCTAAACTCCGATTTACGCGCCGTAACTGATGTTTCTAGGGTTTATCCCACGTTCCGGACACAATGGAACAAGTTTCGGAAGCTAATTCGGACATCTGTGCGAGTTATGGCAACAAACGATCGATTTAAATTAAACCGATTTAAACGATTTTCTAGGCGTTTTAATTTGTATCGGACAAACGGTAAATCCGATTGACTTGAAATTTGAAACCTTACAATAATATCACATTACAGATCTGATGAAACTGGTTTCGTCGAAATCCGAGACTTTTTGAAAAATGGCTATTTTAACTCGCCAAATTAATATTAAAAATAATTCGATGCGTTTCGAGCTGCTACGATCAAACGGTAACTCCGATTGACACGAAATTTGAAATCCGGTAATAACTACATATTACGGATCCAATGGAACTGGTTTCGTTCAATTCTGAGACTGTTCAAAAATTGGCTATTTTCACTAGTCGATTTTAATATTAAAATATTCAATTTTCACAAATTAACTTTTAATTCGATTTTAAAAGTTCTAAAATATCGTTCTAACTCCAATATGATAAAATAAAATTTTACAAATCATTTTCAATCATATTTAACCCAATTTTCAATTATTTCCATAATTTAACATATTAAATTATTGATTTAATTATCCAATTAAATCCAATAATTCAAATAAAAATTTATTCGACTTATAAATTCACTTATTAATATTTAAAATTAATTAAATATTCAAATTTTTAATAAATTAAAATTCTGGGTCGTTACAATCTTCCCTCCTTAAAAGAATTTCGTCCTCGAAATTAACAAGTAATAAAAGTTACAAAATCTATTAATTTTCCCAAAATCCATAGTTAAACTTCTTATAATACTTTACTAAGTTTCAAATCATACTTAGTTATCTTTTCAAACCAAACTACTATTGTTTAACTTTCAATTCCAAATCAAAGTTAAAGTTTTCAAAATTTTCCAGATTTTCTCAAATTTTTTCTAACGCCTTAAATTTTCGAAAAAATTTGCCATAGTCTCCTTTGCGCGGCTCGATCCGAAAAAAAATGGCAGTATATATATCACAAATATACATCTCATCAAGTAATGAGGCATCCCGCAGGGAAAAAAGTATAAAAGTACGGTATGTAATCCGAGATATGTACCTTATATTTTATTAGCGAGCATAAACGGCTAATATAGTGCGAAAGCGAGCTCCAAATGCGAAGCAAACGCGATCCGCACCTACTAATCACTCAACAAACAACATGAGAATCATGCATATAGACAATAGTATCAATATACAACATATAGCAACATAATAACTATATATGCTAACATAGAAATGCATTCAATAGCAATATATATTCAACCATCAACCAACTATCATTCATAACCAATAAATATTCATTTATATTCTCATTAATATTCATGAAATAGGTTTTCAATTTATCACATTTGATTCTTTACAGTGGATGTTCTTACTAACATTCATTCTTAATTAGTTTATATTCACTAATTCATATTCAAGTTGGTTCACTTCCAAATCAAATTCAAATCTATTTAAGATTCATTTAACTTCCAATTGAATTTCAATTACTTTAACTTCCAAATTTCATTAATACTTAATGAATTATATACAATCAACTAACAACCATATAACAATCAATGTATATTAATTTCAACCAAATTCCTTTGCTTATATTCATTCAATTTGGTTAAATTTTGATTGATTTCCATTCCAATTTATTCAACTAGCCTTTTAACGAATTAATACTTGCATTCATTATTCCATATCAACTTAATTCACATTCAATTGATTTACATTTAATCCATTAATTCAATTCAATTACAAAAGTTGAATTTTATTTATATAACTTAAGTTCACATTTATCACTTAACTTTTATTAATTTATTTTGATACCAATATCAACTTCATTCAACATTTATTAAGTTATATTTCCATTTAACTTTAAATTCATTTTTATTTCAACTCATATTCATAAATATATTCATATAGTTTCACTTCTTATATATATAAGTTTATTTCACAATTGTAAATCACTTTAATTATAATTCAATTCTTATAATTCTTTACTTATACAATTTTTCTTCAATTTAGATTATTCAAACAACTAAACAATCAACTTATATACTTTAATAATTCTGAAAAATTATTTCTTTATATATAAAATATACTCAAGTAAAATTATTTCATTTACCCAATTTAAAATCAATATTGTGCCGAATTGTTCTATTCAAGTGTTTAGAAACCCCTTTGGCATAGTTGTCGAGACCACGCTGACGAAGGTTCATATGCCACTCAACAAACCAATCATCACAATATAAAACAATTTTATATTCACTAACAAATACGCTCTCATAGCTATTATTACACTCAAAATCATTCTAGAGTACTACTGACTCTATCTCTAATGAGTAATACCCAACAGAACCATGGTTGTCGCTTAACCATAAGCTCCGATACCAAATGTAACGTCCCGAAAATTTTCGACTTTCGAAAATTCAACATCGATACTCACTTTATCGACTGCCGAGAAATCGAAGGCCAAAAACCCGAAATGTTATGGTTTAAGAAAAAGAAAAAGAGAGAAGAAGAGAGGAAAGACAGAAAATAGAGAGAAAAGAAAATAGAACGGAACAGAAAGAAAATAACAGAACAACATCAGAATCTCACAATTCGCAGCGGAACAACATATAATAATAAATGAGTAATCTTTAAACAAAGAACTATATCAGTTATTACATTTCATTTCATTTCATTACATCATATCATCAGAGTGTACAACAACATACAACAACAGACAATGCAACGGAAAAAGAAATACTATATAAATTAGTAATACGCCATGCCATCCATCTTGCCTCCAGCAACTCCTGAATTCCAGAATATCCTGATAAACCTAACTCTTAACTGCCCGTGTGAAAATTGGTGGGCACCCAGAGTTTAGGAAGGAAAACAATAAACTCCGAGTCAGTCATGTGACTGGTGTGAGAACTCAAAACAGTTTATTTACTTTAAAATCAAAATAGAGGGATATTTTTAATTCAATTCGCAATGTTTTTAAAAATGAGACTACCATAAGGCCTCCCGCACACACACACAATGCAAACGCAGAATCAGAGGAGATTTCTCCTTATGATAGTCAAAGATGCTTGATACGCATTTAAAATAACATTTGATATTATTACTAGTGCATAGTGTAGGCAAAATTCATTTCGAAAATAGAATATAAATCTTAGCCAACATACGACCATTATCGTATGCCTACTATAGCTAACCATGTTCAATAGCAGGTTACCGCCACATTCCATGGCAGGTTCTACAACTAAAACCGTACAAGTCTCGTATTGTTTCTTTGGATTTCCAACAAATGGTCAGGCCAAGGAACTTCCCATTGCCACATGGAAACGCCTCTGGAATGACGTCCCGAGAACCAAACCGGATCTCTGCCAACACAAGGCCGGGTTACCCCTAACTGGGTAACTACTGACACGAATATGTCATCCCCCGATCGTAACCGATCTATCCGAGGATCCTCGATTTCCAACAACCACAAAAATATGCAGTAACAACATAGGTTAAATATCTGGGCTCCATACCATGATACCACCTCTATCCAGAAGGAATGACATACACTAAAGGGCGCTACCCCTAATAACCTTGCCGCATCCATCCTGTTTTGACCATTTCCGGGGTGTGAGGTCCGACGAAGTCTCGTCCAAAAAAACATACTTTATACAAAAGCCATGCTTTGGGTCAACAAATGATCATAGAAATGATCACAAAGATAAACGATCAAATAAATGATCCTATCACAAATGATCAACACAATGATCATTTCACAGCAACACTCTGCATGCCACACTACCCAATTGGGAGTATATCACTAATAACCTTCAACTATATAACCTCTGAGCTCGTACATCTCAGAGAAGGGTGTTAAGCTAAAAGAATAAATTCTCCGCCACCAACAGAAATATATTTGAAAGAAATCAGCTTTATATCTCAATTTGTAATATCAGACATACAATCATACAAGTCTGTTCCGGGATCGAACAGAACCGAAGGCACTTACAAAGAAGTCCTTGCAATCCGGATATTCACTAATCACGACAGGACTTCCCGTCACTAAGGGTGATAAAACCTCTATATCGGAGATCAGCCGATGTAGAGTAACTCGACGGTAATCCTTCCGTTTTCACAAACATCCGGTCTTCAACACCGGTCATCAAATGCAATCCATAACGACGTATCACATATTCGGAATGGGTTATACGACCCCATGGTCCTTTCCCGGTTAACCCGAATAGTGAGCGCTTATTCAAAAATAAGTGTGGCATTCAAATTCAAGCAATTCACAACAAATACCTATTTAAAGGTAAATATTGATAGTCGGATTATTTAACTATCAATAGGCATGCTCAACATCACCAAATCCAAATAATTTTCCAAAATATTTAATTTCCAAAACATCTTTTCTAGATATAAAATTTCCACACTTCAAACATTTGAAAACAATTCTTCAAATCACTTTTCCTTACTCGGAAATTTCTTTCATTCAACATGGTTCATTTAAACCAATTAAATAAATCCTTAACGATTTACTTTTTATTTACGTTCTAAGTTCGTAAATTTATTCCCACACTTTAAAAATAAATCAACGTTTATTTTTAAACTAATTTCCCCTTTCTTTTATAAATTCCATAGTGAATTTATAATCCCAAAATATCTATGATATACGATTTTCAATCGATTTTCAATATTCACTTTCAATTTATCTTACAAGGATAAATTCTAAACATTCATTTCACATTGGAAAAATATTTCCATACTTATTTAATAATAAGTACATCACAAATCTATTTATTTTCAACATGTGAAAATATTCAATATACTTAAATCAAAATTTAGTATATATTTCCTTCTTTAAGAAATCCATTCTCTTAACGCATTTATTTGGGTCAAAAACGAATGTTACGTAAAACATCGTTACGACGACCCAAAATCACTAGTATAAGGATTCAAAGTTTTAAATAGATATATAAATCCCAATACTATACAAACCATTTCCTTTCGGAAACCATTTACTATAACAACAGTGTTATAGTCCACCATTTCCTTCTATTCTCGAAAACGTCTATTTCAACAATAAATGTTGAAATCTATGTATTCGATACTTAATGCATTTTAAAACGTCTTTAAAAATCATTACTTCGTTTAAACTTCACTTTCCAAAACTATCCATTTCATTTAATTATATACTCACTGTCCAAAATTGTGAATATAATTCCTTTCATATATTTTTATATCCAACTTATCAAATTCAATTGATTTCGGATTTATAAACAACGTTTATAAACTCCACTTATATTCTTATAAACTTTTATTTATAAAAACCCTTTCTATATCTCATTTTAAATGCCTAAATCCGATTTATAAGCTAATCTCTTATAAATCTTTTATTTTACAAAACCTATTTATATTTATAACTTCACGATTTATAAATCAATAAATCTCCATTCACTTATAAAATCCATTTATATTTCTTTTTAGCACTTATAAAACAGGTTTCACAATTCCTATATTTTTAATCCATAAATATCAATATTTTAAATCTTTTATATAAATCGTTTATAATGATTCAAAATTCCCAATTTAACCATTTTATAAATTAATTAACTATTTATTTCCAAAAATCTCATTTATGTTATATTTCTCAAAAATCTTAATTTTTATAACATAAAAATTTATAACGTTTTAATTATTTAAAAGGAATCAATTCAAAATTTAATAACACATATACTTTGAAAAAAAATCACTTTAAAATTCTTTTAAAACCCAAATTTATTATTTCAAAACTCCAAAAATGGATCCGATGATGCAACATCACCCAATAGTCAATCACGACATCCAAATATCATATATCGATATGATAATCAACAAATATCAAAATATCTGTAAATAAGTCAATACAGTTGAGGAATCCAGTTGGATCCCTCCAACCTGTTTCCTGCATCCACAAACATTAGCACAATACCAATTCCGCTCCAGTACGGAATTATCGCGGTATATGGGATTTATAAATATTATCCGCTTAATAGACGGCGCAATAGGGTCTCATCCGCTAAAAAATGCGGGAAATCAACAACTGCAATATATACATATGCCAATATATATATATATTGATATTATATATAATACCAATTTCACTGTTTATGAAATATTCGCGGTATATGATTTTAATAAATAACATCCGCTTACTAACGGCGTATAATGTCTATTTTAACAATCAATAGATATCAATCATCATTCAAACATGCATTCAAATATTTTAAATCTAACTATTTAAAATAAAAATCGAAACTATTCGATTGAGTGAGAAGTTCTCACCTTGATTTTATTTCCGTTCCAGCCTTTTATTTCGAATAAAATTAAACGTGCGTTTAATTTTATCCAAAATTTTCGCTTGCTCCAATCAACTCCAATCCAATTGCATTGCGTAGTGTTCGTCCATACGATTCCAACGCAAAAAGTTTCGTCCAAATCGGACCTCATATGACAAAGTTACGAATTTACAAAGTTTGCACGATATAATATAAACAAATTTACATTTTTCTTTTATTAAACTTAACCTAATCTAATCAGGACCGTTGGATCTGCTTGCTCCTCATCAAGGCCGAACGTGCCTTGTCTTCCCCACGCGATAATTACCAGGCCGAAGAACCCATCAATTTGCCGACCTAGGGCTCCAAATCGCGGCCTCCCCACTCCACTATACATCGATCAGGACACGCCACCTCAAAGAGCTTCGCCAACACCATGCTCGCCTGGAGTAGCTCAGAGCTCGGCTCACCCCAGCCCCATAGAACTGCGTACGAACGCACAGCCTTCACAAACGAACTGCCATCAATTCGTTGAGTTTTTCGCCACTCCACCGTATGGATGTGAAGGTCTTGCGAAGCTCTTCGATTTTGCTTCAGAAAGTTTTTAACGAAAGCTTGTGGATTAGGAGAGATTGAGAGGGAAAGCTCGTGAATTTCTGGCCATAGACAAAGGGGGTGGCGGCCACGAACAATAACCCTAGGGTTTTTCTTTTCTTCTTATTTTTGTGAAAAATGGGTCTATTTATAGGAAATTATTGAACACTATTCATTCGGGTTTTCTAAACTCCGATTTACATGCCGTAACTGACATTTCTAGGGTTTATCCCACATTCCGGACACAATGGAACAGGTTTCGGAAGCTAATTCGAACATCTGTGCGAGTTATGGCAACAAACGATCGATTTAAATTAAACCGATTTAAACGATTTTCTAGGCGTTTTAATTTGTATCGGACAAACGGTAAATCCAATTGACTTGAAATTTGAAACCTTACAATAATATCACATTACGGATCCGATGAAACTGGTTTCGTCGAAATCCGAGACTTTTTGAAAAATGGCTATTTTAACTCGCCAAATTAATATTAAAAATAATTCGATGCGTTTCGAGCTGCTACGATCAAACGGTAACTCTGATTGACACGAAATTTGAAATCTGGTAATAACTAACTATTACGGATCCAATGGAACTGGTTTCGTTCAATTCTGAGACTGTTCAAAAATTGGCTATTTTCACTAGTCGATTTTAATATTAAAATATTCAATTTTCACAAATTAACTTTTAATTCGATTTTAAAAGTTCTAAAATATCGTTCTAACTCCAATATGATAAAATAAAATTTTACAAATCATTTTCAATCATATTTAACCCAATTTTCAATTATTTCCATAATTTAACATATTAAATTATTGATTTAACTATCCAATTAAATCCAATAATTCAAATAAAAATTTATTCGACTTATAAATTCACTTATTAATATTTAAAATTAATTAAATATTCAAATTTTTAATAAATTAAAATTCTGGGTCGTTACACAAATTCTATAATTTATAAATTTTATCATCTTGGATTACTTTAGAAATTTAGAATCCTTTATAATAAATTTCCATATCAATTTAAAGTTAATTAATTCACAAATTATAGTATTAAATTCCCATTCAAATAAATTCATAAATTATTGATTGAAATTCCGATGTAATCTTACTCTTATTACATTAATAATTCCATTTTATTCAAATTTCCAATTAATATAGTAATTAACTTCATTCACTTATAAATAAATTCATTTATTATAAATTACCTTCCAATTAATTAAAATTTGATTCCTATAAATTGATTTGGTTTCATTGCCATCTTTAAACTAGGTCCATTTTTACTTAATATACCTAATTACATTAGTTTTATCCCATTACACTAATATACACCTATTTACGTCTTAATTTGAATAAATATTATGTTTCTAAATTTGTACTTCTATCAATTGTACACATTAATTAAGGTTTAAAACCAATTAATGAATTTACCTTAATTCCATTCTTATACCAATTTATTACTTTATACATACATTATGTTTCTATGTAATTCATATATTCACACTTTCTGTTATTATAATAATTGTCATTAAAGAAATGTTCATTATTAGTCACCGATGATTATAACAACTCATATCACACTAATCCTATTCAATTCCTATTTATTGCACAAATTTATATTAATTAATCAACATTTACATTTGTTACTTACATTCAACTTATAACCAAGTTATACCATCTTACAGTATTTCATTCAATTTATACAAATTCAGCTTTAATTAACTTCGTTGTTACATTCCATCCTAGTAATTATTTCATTATTCATTTACAAAATTTATTTGTTTCAATATTATTCCATTTATAAATTTTAATGTTTGCATTAGTTTTCTTACATTAATTTATAGCCACGTATACCATTTACACTAATCCCATAAATTGTAATTTCATTCAAATAGTTAATAATTAACTTTGGTTAACCTTGTTAATTTTCCTTTAAGTTATTATCTCCTTATTAATATTTTTTTTTTCATTTCTTCAATTTTAAATTATCAAAACTTTATCGAATTAACAAATTTAAAACATTGAAAATTACAGGTCGTTACACTCTCGTCCACTCAAAACTTTTCGTCCTCGAGAAGAATAAAGGAGGGAAAAGAAGAATTAAGAAATCAATATATCTTATTCAAAATATTAACTTTATAAACAATTAAATTTACAAAATGAAATAATTTAAAATAAAATATACCAATTTGTATCCATTAAATCTTTTTATACTCAAACAAATAAAGTTTGGAAAACATTTCAAAATGTTTTCTAAGTCCTAAAATTTACGGAAAATTTTGGCAGAATCTCCTTTGTACGGAGAGGTTCGGGAGAAAATATAATATCAAATATAACAATAGACAGCATATATTTTCCAAAATAATATTTATCCCAACTGTAACGACCCCACTTCCCATGCCCGGGAAGAAGTATCGTTAATAAGAAAAGAAAGAGGTGAGAAAGTAGAAAAGATAAGAAAGGAAGAAAGACAACATCAGAATCTCACAACGGAATCGAATAAAATATAATATAACAACATAGGTATTACATAGTTATATAACATCAATCAGAGATACACAGATAATACATCACATACTAGACAGCTATAAACACCTGTCTAGTTCATACAACTCAACTCAAACAAATGACTCAGAGATACCAACACAGCGGAACTATATATATCTACAACGCTGAAGCCACCTGCTCCATTGCTCCTCCAGAATGCGTCAAAGCTAACCTGAATCCCTTGGCTACCCGTAAAAATTTGGGTACCCGAGAGTTTATGAAAAACAAAAATAAACTCCGGGTCAGACATGGGTCTGGTATGAGTAACAGGTTAAAGTTGTTTAACTTTGAAAATCCTTTGAAAATAAAAGGTATCACGTAAGACTCCCCACACATAAACATGGAAAAGTTTTTACCTTACGCTAACCAAAACATTTGATAGGAAATTCTGTGATATTATAATAGGTCTAGGGTTTTCAAGTAAATAGGAAATAGCCGAAATCGTTACATTATTAAATTCCAGCTACTAGCCACAAAAGTGGGTAATACAATCAAAACCGTTGGCACTTATTGGATTGTGGATTCCATACAATGGCAGGGCTACTGGGGTACCGCCCGTCACAGTACGTGGCCTAGATCAACGTACCGAGGATTACTCCCTTCATCCCCTGCAACACAAGGCCGGAACCATTCCTTACTGAACAGTCCCGAACAAGATAACCCCGCAGTTGGTGTACATCCAACCGCCCACAAAGCCGAATAAAAAGGGACATCTAGACAGGGGAAAATCTTGTCCTGCTTGGGCATGACCCACCTAACCTTGCTGCACCTCCCCTGTTTTAGCCATTCCCTGTTGATGAGGCTTGAGGCTGCGATTACCTTTATAGAATACATTTCTTAGAATGCTCATCGCCCACCTGACGATGTGTTGAAAGCATTCAATCCATACAAGTTCGTTCTGGGTTCGAACGAAACCGAAGGCATTATCTCGTTACACTCATTTTGGAATCACCCTCAGAGTTAACGACGACAACCCTTGCACTCTGATTCTTCATCTTCACTTCAGATTCACGACCTATCGTTAATTTGGAAACGATGTGGTTTTCGGATGTTCCTAATGCGGAAAACCCGATCCCGGTCTCATCGAAATCCAAAACGTGTCTTTTAGGGCCAAGTTGTCTATTTAGCCTTAACAGTTTAATTCAACATTATCAATATACACAAAGATGGATAATTCATAATATCACAGTAGATAATCATATCATCATCATAAACAGATAATCAAAATTATCAACCCAATCAGATAATAATAATATACTATCATGCTTAAACAAACATCCCAGTCACCTAGATATTATTCATCTCATATCTGAGTTCACAATCATCAATGAAATATCAATATCATTCATCCATAAGCAATGATTTATAATCATACCATTTGTAATTAATTTAGAATGAATTAAATTAACTACTTTTATCTCTAATTAATTTAAAGTAAATTAAATTAATTACTTCATCTATAAATACAACTATTAATCAATTATAAATTAAATAAATTGATTACTCTTTAGATATGCATCTTGATTAAACACCTTTGATTTATCATTTCTAATTACAATAAGTAATTAGTCTTTAATAAATTTTACAAATTAATTATTCTAAACCATTCCTAGTAGTTAACTTTTAATTACTTCATTTATAATTAATTACATTCATTCTTTAATTAATTACATAATTAATCCCCACATTATTAAGCATTACTTAATTAAACAATTCTAAATTTACATCATTAATTATATTAATTAATGATCCCTAATTCAGATTAAATCACTTTATTAATCACATTAAGTGATTAATCTTTAACTAAACACAATTATTAATCACCTTTGATTAATAACAACCAGTAATTAAATATCCTTAATTACTCATATAAATAAATAAATTATCTCATAATTAATTACCTCCATTAATTAATCCTCTGATTAATTTCAAAAGTAATTTCCCAAATTACTTTATTAACATATAATCTTTCACTAATTATATTCAGTAATTAACATTAATTACTTCACTAAGTAATTATGCTCCATTGCATACACTAGTAATTAATCAATTTAACAAATGATTTTCTTAAATTAAAATAAATTAACTAACTTAAATTAATCATCTCATCAAAATTAATTACCATAAGCAATTAATCTCTTAATTACTTTATCAAGTAATTACCTAATTAATCTAATTAATTATTCAAAGTTAATCATACATATTAATTAATTAAAGATCTTTAGTTAATTGTCTACATTTAATAATATTTCTTAATTTACTTCTTAATTGATCTTTATTTATTAACTTTAATACATAGGTCATTCCTTAATCACCCTATTATCCTTAAGATAATTCATTCTTTAATTAATGACTTCATTAACATTGCATTTAAATATCATTTGAATCGAAGATCCAAAATGATTGTAATTTAAATTCAATTTAAAATCTTTTAAATTAAACTATTTGAATTTTTAATTCAAATTTAAATTTCCACATTACATTAATATTTGACTTGCAAACCCTCAAGTTAAACAATTCATTTATTTTTTTATTAAAAAATCTTTAATCAAAAATTCTCAAAAACAAGTTAATTTTTATTGAAACAAATTACTTATTCCCTACTTTATTTTGAACTCATTCTTAAAATATTCATATTTAAACTGATTTTAAATTTTCAGATTTTGAATTCTAAGCGAACTTGAATTTCTCAATTTGTCTTGATTTAAAACTTCGATTTAACTTTCTTTTAACAACTAGTGTCAGAAGCTCGATTTTTAAATCCAAATCCATTTAAACTTTAAAATTCAAATATCTATTTGAATTCAAAACTTTAACAAAAATCATATTTAACTGCAGTAGCATTTTGTTTTCTGATTTAAAATCTGGAAGTTTTCATGTTTTAAATCTGAAATCCCTAAATATTTTAAAACTGCATTTTTAAGATTCAAAATATAAATTTGAATTTATACTTCTAATCTGATTTAGACTTTATAAAATCTTAACTTAAATTCAATTACATCAGGATTTCAACTAACATACATTTGATTTTGCTTTAACTTTAGTTTAAATTTATATGTACAGGTTGTTTATACAACCTGTAGAAACTTAAACTTTCACCTGAACTTAAACAAAATGCTTCGGGTCATCTACCTCTGTACTTCGAGTAAAAGTGAAATTTACTCGAGACTTTCCCGAGTCCAAAACCCTGCATACTAAAAACTGTAACCATACAAAAATGGAACCATCAAAATTAACAACCCTATTCACTGCTTCGAGTTTTCCATTACATTGCTTTGAGTCAAACTGCATATTACTTTGAGCAAACCCCTGATCTTACTCGAGTAAACTCAAGAACAAACCCAGAATCCAAAGTTCAACAGAATTTGGTGCACAGTGCACATGCACTGATCATCCACGAGACTTCAAACAATTTTGATGACTTAAACAAGTCATCAATCACCAGCATATCTCACCTCAATCACCCCACTTGAATTTCTCCTCAAAAATCAAATTCCAGGCATTCACCCAAACCTGGAATTCAACATTGTAGCACTGTCCAAACCTGTCAATGCGTCGCATCCCCTCCTCCGACCACCGGAGCACCAACACCCCCGGCCACCACTTCGTCCGTGACCAAACTGCTATCTTCCAGTGTTCCAGCGAACTCGATCACTCCTAGGCCTCGCGACACTCAAACATCACCGCACTGCACAAAATTAGGTTTAGCCACCAAAACATGTCCCCACCATCACCTCTGGTCATAGATGAACTTCCTGACAAATTTTCCTGGCCTCACCGACCATCCAACTACCTCCAAAACAATCCTTAAGCCCTCCGATCAACTACACTTCCAGAGACAACCCAAAATGCTTGAATGGTTCAACCCAGTAGAGCATGTTCATAGCTCAACTAAAAAATGTAATTTGGGTTTTAAAAATCCTAATTTTGATTTAGTAATCAGTTCATAAGCTTGAATGTATAATTTAAAACATTCGAAATTATCACTTGTATTAGATTTAGACTGTTTCTAAAGTTTAACAGAGCAAATCAATTTTGTTTAGCATGAGTTAAATTTTAAAATTTACTTTATAATCAACAAAACATATTTTATTTAGATGTTTTGTCTTAACAATCAATGGGTTGATCAATAACGATTTTTGAATTTACTCAGGCTTTTGAAAATTTAAAACAGAGGCAAACTCCAGATAACATACAGGCTTCATTTCATCATGATATAATGCAATGCATATACAAACAGGCATCTCTACTATTCTTCTTACAACTAAATTTACTTAGGATAATTTTTTAAGATATAAGTTACTCACAGCAATGGAAACAAAGCAAGTTTATAATGAATCAGTTTGTATTTGCAGGCTTAAACATACTGTAATTCTCATTTCACAATAATCCAGAGTAAAATGAATGTATAAATATTCATTCAATATATCCAAGCATTCAAAAGTTTGCATGTAATAGATTTTAAACTTAAGAAATTTAAGAGTGTTACTCACCTAGTTTCTGAAAATAAACAGATTACTTCTTTATGTCTGAAACAAGTGAATCTTCAAAACTGAAAAGAAATTTTCTTCAATTCCTAAATCTTCTTGTCTTTGTTGAATTTGCAAATATTACTTAAGTTTGTATTGATGAAAATGTTTGCCATTTTCTTGTTTCAGGATTGATATATAGATATATTTTTTTATGAACGAACAAATACAATATGACATATATAAAGAAGTTTCCAGGGAGGTAATAACTGGGTATAGCCTTTCTTTGAACAGATAAATTTTGTTTTTATTAGGCAAAAAAATATCTTTCTTATGGAGGCTGAAATAATCCTCATGCAATTCGAAAAGACTTGTTTGCATGCTGAGAAATGGAAACATTTAATGAAATAGTACTTTATGTTTCACTTACTTCATCTTTTGTCTCTATAGATATTTCTACTCTGTTTTTATACTTCATGCATAGATATTTTATCATGTTTTACATACTTGTTCCTTTTTACTATCCTATCATATGATTCTTGCCTGCATCTATTTTTTTTTTTTTTTTATTTACAGGCTACCCACATAATTATGTTTAACTGCTAAAACATGTGTAAGTGTACAATCTGCAGACCAAGATTCAGCTTGTATGAGAAGCTAAATATTTGTTTATAGACATTTGTTTTATTGTTTCTAGTTCGAACTATAATATATATCTTTAGTGAGCAGTTATTTTAGACTTTGTCTAATTTCATTTGACTAGAATGAAGATATTTTGTTTAGCTTTTCATACTTGTCCCTTTTATTTTTAAACATAAACTCACAAATATTTAATCATTAATTATTATTTTACTTTATACTTATATTAATATTAATAAATGTTTATTTTAATTTGAACATTTTTAATACTTTATTTCTAATTTCCAAATCATAACTTTCATTCAAACACATATATATATATATATTTAGTTGACATTATTAAAAATTCATTTGTAAACATTTACAATATTAATTGAGCTCATTATTAAGTCAAAAGAATTTATAAAAGAATTTATCTCTTTATTAATAAACTACTTATTGTTATCAAGTTAAATTTAAATGTAAGCTAAAATTATTTAAAACAAACTAAACTTAAATCTTGAGTAATTTAAAATCATATAATCATTTATTAAATAGTTTAAATATCAAATTTCTAAATTATCAAAAATGTTAGAATTAGAAAACATGTCTATTTATTAAATTAAAACAAAGATTATCTATTTACAATATATACATTATAAATAGAAGGCAATTTGATTAGCTTTTAAAAGATAATTTATTAGTTAAATATTTATTTAAAAGAAGATTATTAAATCAATTCATATATTATTACCAATATTATCAAATCAATTTAATTTTTAATGTAGATTATTAAATTGATATTGTCCCAAATTTCCGGGATATCACATTCTTCCCCCCTTAAAAGAATTTCGTCCCCGAAATTTAAAACAAAGGTAATTTAATAATCCAATTTAAGATTTAATTTTAAAACACAAGCATATATCTATCATAAACTAACAATCATAGCAACCAATTCATCCAAACAAACAAATCTAACTATCCAGACAAAATTCTAAATAGAATTCTCTCGAGTCTCCCCAAGTATAAATACCGGGTTACTCGCCCTATAGAATCCAAACAACCAATACTACTACTGAACTACAGAGTTCTCACTCATCTAAATCTACAAAACAAAACAGGAAATCAGACCAAACTCAAGTCTGACCCAACACTACAACTCCCTGAACTGCTGATTCTAAAATCAAAGATAGATCTTACACGTACTCCCTCAGAGATACGTGAAACACTCTGAATTCCAATCACCCAAACTGACAATCCAATCCTGAAGACCAAGCACTTATCCAAAATCAAATTCCCGATTACGGACTCCAAATTCCTTCATCTTTAATCTACAAAACTCTTCGGACGATCCTGGGCTTCCCTCATCTCTCCTGATCAGCTCAATCCTTGCTGACGCCCTATAAACAAACTGAACCAAAGACAATCCCACAAATGGATCTTTCCAAGATCAACCAAAACTCAGAACATAAACTCTATTCCAAAATCAGATAACAGAACTCACATCTCTCGTATCTAGAAAAGATAGAACATGAGCACTCCAATCTGGTCTCAAATTCTGAGAAATTTCCCATAGAACTCCCTAATCCAAACACTGCAACATCTAATTGCTTCCAGACTAAAACAGCTGCCACCATGCTTCCACTGCGCAACTCTGACTGAACAGATGAAAATGCTGAAGTCGAACAAAGACTGGACAACACACCTCAACAAATCCAAAAGTAAAACTCAGAAGTTTCTCCAAAAATTCTGAGCTGCTTCACCCAACTCAATTTCCAGATGTTAACAAAACTCTAACTTCCAGAAGACATCTAGAAAAATCTCTGAAATCCCAAAAGAACACCCAAACCATCGCAAGTCACTTTTGCGATCACTCCAGCCTAATTCCAAAGAAGACGCTCTCTTTTTACAAATCAGAACAGCATACACCTCTATGGCCAATCCATTGAAGAAACGAGTCTACATAATTACTTCTGAATTCTATTCTAGAAAAACTGCTAAGCCGGAAGATCTCTTGCCAACACCGAAAACTTTCCAAGCTGCATTGCTGCCACAGATGCTAAGATTTTCTATCCAAAGCTCTTCGAGAAACTTGGACCTCAAAACAAACAAGACACCCTGCTGAACTCAGCCACAACACCGAAACAGTCACTTCACCTTACTTGTTCCAAAGAAACATCGTCGGAGATATCCATAGTCACTGTTTCTCATCACACAGCTACTACACCTTGATGTATCAAAATATCTTGACTTACTTCTGTCCACCCGACAGATCCAAACTCTAGCACAACCAAACTCTTACATTTCAAAGATGGACTCCGAACCTTAACAGGTTTCCTTCAGAGATCAATGAAATCCTTACACCGTCCAAAACTTACTCGAGACAGTATTAGGCCTACAGTCTCAACCATTACACTTCCAACCTTCATCATTCAAACTTCAACCATTGTAGTTGTGTTACACACACCACTACCTAACTACCTTTATAACATATTGGAAAACCTGAACAGGTAACCCAACAATAGGTAGAAATAAATATAAAAATATATATATATATCAAAATTACAAATACGCTCTCTCAAGAAGAAATCACTTAAGAGCCTAGGTATTCACTCAACCTAGCGCTCTGATACCACTGTAACGACCCCACTTCCCATGCCCGGGAAGAAGTATCGTTAATAAGAAAAGAAAGAGGTGAGAAAGTAGAAAAGATAAGAAAGGAAGAAAGACAACATCAGAATCTCACAACGGAATCGAATAAAATATAATATAACAACATAGGTATTACATAGTTATATAACATCAATCAGAGATACACAGATAATACATCACATACTAGACAGCTATAAACACCTGTCTAGTTCATACAACTCAACTCAAACAAATGACTCAGAGATACCAACACAGCGGAACTATATATATCTACAACGCTGAAGCCACCTGCTCCATTGCTCCTCCAGAATGCGTCAAAGCTAACCTGAATCTCTTGGCTACCCGTAAAAATTTGGGTACCCGAGAGTTTATGAAAAACAAAAATAAACTCCGGGTCAGACATGGGTCTGGTATGAGTAACAGGTTAAAGTTGTTTAACTTTGAAAATCCTTTGAAAATAAAAGGTATCACGTAAGACTCCCCACACATAAACATGGAAAAGTTTTTACCTTACGCTAACCAAAACATTTGATAGGAAATTCTGTGATATTATAATAGGTCTAGGGTTTTCAAGTAAATAGGAAATAGCCGAAATCGTTACATTATTAAATTCCAGCTACTAGCCACAAAAGTGGGTAATACAATCAAAACCGTTGGCACTTATTGGATTGTGGATTCCATACAATGGCAGGGCTACTGGGGTACCGCCCGTCACAGTACGTGGCCTAGATCAACGTACCGAGGATTACTCCCTTCATCCCCTGCAACACAAGGCCGGAACCATTCCTTACTGAACAGTCCCGAACAAGATAACCCCGCAGTTGGTGTACATCCAACCGCCCACAAAGCCGAATAAAAAGGGACATCTAGACAGGGGAAAATCTTGTCCTGCTTGGGCATGACCCACCTAACCTTGCTGCACCTCCCCTGTTTTAGCCATTCCCTGTTGATGAGGCTTGAGGCTGCGATTACCTTTATAGAATACATTTCTTAGAATGCTCATCGCCCACCTGACGATGTGTTGAAAGCATTCAATCCATACAAGTTCGTTCTGGGTTCGAACGAAACCGAAGGCATTATCTCGTTACACTCATTTTGGAATCACCCTCAGAGTTAACGACGACAACCCTTGCACTCTGATTCTTCATCTTCACTTCAGATTCACGACCTATCGTTAATTTGGAAACGATGTGGTTTTTGGATGTTCCTAATGCGGAAAACCCGATCCCGGTCTCATCGAAATCCAAAACGTGTCTTTTAGGGCCAAGTTGTCTATTTAGCCTTAACAGTTTAATTCAACATTATCAATATACACAAAGATGGATAATTCATAATATCACAGTAGATAATCATATCATCATCATAAACAGATAATCAAAATTATCAACCCAATCAGATAATAATAATATACTATCATGCTTAAACAAACATCCCAGTCACCTAGATATTATTCATCTCATATCTGAGTTCACAATCATCAATGAAATATCAATATCATTCATCCATAAGCAATGATTTATAATCATACCATTTGTAATTAATTTAGAATGAATTAAATTAACTACTTTTATCTCTAATTAATTTAAAGTAAATTAAATTAATTACTTCATCTATAAATACAACTATTAATCAATTATAAATTAAATAAATTGATTACTCTTTAGATATGCATCTTGATTAAACACCTTTGATTTATCATTTCTAATTACAATAAGTAATTAGTCTTTAATAAATTTTACAAATTAATTATTCTAAATCATTCCTAGTAGTTAACTTTTAATTACTTCATTTATAATTAATTACATTCATTCTTTAATTAATTACATAATTAATCCCCACATTATTAAGCATTACTTAATTAAACAATTCTAAATTTACATCATTAATTATATTAATTAATGATCCCTAATTCAGATTAAATCACTTTATTAATCACATTAAGTGATTAATCTTTAACTAAACACAATTATTAATCACCTTTGATTAATAACAACCAGTAATTAAATATCCTTAATTACTCATATAAATAAATAAATTATCTCATAATTAATTACCTCCATTAATTAATCCTCTGATTAATTTCAAAAGTAATTTCCCAAATTACTTTATTAACATATAATCTTTCACTAATTATATTCAGTAATTAACATTAATTACTTCACTAAGTAATTATGCTCCATTGCATACACTAGTAATTAATCAATTTAACAAATGATTTTCTTAAATTAAAATAAATTAACTAACTTAAATTAATCATCTCATCAAAATTAATTACCATAAGCAATTAATCTCTTAATTACTTTATCAAGTAATTACCTAATTAATCTAATTAATTATTCAAAGTTAATCATACATATTAATTAATTAAAGATCTTTAGTTAATTGTCTACATTTAATAATATTTCTTAATTTACTTCTTAATTGATCTTTATTTATTAACTTTAATACATAGGTCATTCCTTAATCACCCTATTATCCTTAAGATAATTCATTCTTTAATTAATGACTTCATTAACATTGCATTTAAATATCATTTGAATCGAAGATCCAAAATGATTGTAATTTAAATTCAATTTAAAATCTTTTAAATTAAACTATTTGAATTTTTAATTCAAATTTAAATTTCCACATTACATTAATATTTGACTTGCAAACCCTCAAGTTAAACAATTCATTTATTTTTTTATTAAAAAATCTTTAATCAAAAATTCTCAAAAACAAGTTAATTTTTATTGAAACAAATTACTTATTCCCTACTTTATTTTGAACTCATTCTTAAAATATTCATATTTAAACTGATTTTAAATTTTCAGATTTTGAATTCTAAGCGAACTTGAATTTCTCAATTTGTCTTGATTTAAAACTTCGATTTAACTTTCTTTTAACAACTAGTGTCAGAAGCTCGATTTTTAAATCCAAATCCATTTAAACTTTAAAATTCAAATATCTATTTGAATTCAAAACTTTAACAAAAATCATATTTAACTGCAGTAGCATTTTGTTTTCTGATTTAAAATCTGGAAATTTTCATGTTTTAAATCTGAAATCCCTAAATATTTTAAAACTGCATTTTTAAGATTCAAAATATAAATTTGAATTTATACTTCTAATCTGATTTAGACTTTATAAAATCTTAACTTAAATTCAATTACATCAGGATTTCAACTAACATACATTTGATTTTGCTTTAACTTTAGTTTAAATTTATATGTACAGGTTGTTTATACAACCTGTAGAAACTTAAACTTTCACCTGAACTTAAACAAAATGCTTCGGGTCATCTACCTCTGTACTTCGAGTAAAAGTGAAATTTACTCGAGACTTTCCCGAGTCCAAAACCCTGCATACTAAAAACTGTAACCATACAAAAATGGAACCATCAAAATTAACAACCCTATTCACTGCTTCGAGTTTTCCATTACATTGCTTTGAGTCAAACTGCATATTACTTTGAGCAAACCCCTGATCTTACTCGAGTAAACTCAAGAACAAACTTAGAATCCAAAGTTCAACAGAATTTGGTGCACAGTGCACATGCACTGATCATCCACGAGACTTCAAACAATTTTGATGACTTAAACAAGTCATCAATCACCAGCATATCTCACCTCAATCACCCCACTTGAATTTCTCCTCAAAAATCAAATTCCAGGCATTCACCCAAACCTGGAATTCAACATTGCAGCACTGTCCAAACCTGTCAATGCGTCGCATCCCCTCCTCCGACCACCGGAGCACCAACACCCCCGGCCACCACTTCGTCCATGACCAAACTGCTATCTTCCAGTGTTCCAGCGAACTCGATCACTCCTAGGCCTCGCGACACTCAAACATCACCGCACTGCACAAAATTAGGTTTAGCCACCAAAACATGTCCCCACCATCACCTCTGGTCATAGATGAACTTCCTGACAAATTTTCCTGGCCTCACCGACCATCCAACTACCTCCAAAACAATCCTTAAGCCCTCCGATCAACTACACTTCCAGAGACAACCCAAAATGCTTGAATGGTTCAACCCAGTAGAGCATGTTCATAGCTCAACTAAAAAATGTAATTTGGGTTTTAAAAATCCTAATTTTGATTTAGTAATCAGTTCATAAGCTTGAATGTATAATTTAAAACATTCGAAATTATCACTTGTATTAGATTTAGACTGTTTCTAAAGTTTAACAGAGCAAATCAATTTTGTTTAGCATGAGTTAAATTTTAAAATTTACTTTATAATCAACAAAACATATTTTATTTAGATGTTTTGTCTTAACAATCAATGGGTTGATCAATAACGATTTTTGAATTTACTCAGGCTTTTGAAAATTTAAAACAGAGGCAAACTCCAGATAACATACAGGCTTCATTTCATCATGATATAATGCAATGCATATACAAACAGGCATCTCTACTATTCTTCTTACAACTAAATTAACTTAGGATAATTTTTTAAGATATAAGTTACTCACAGCAATGGAAACAAAGCAAGTTTATAATGAATCAGTTTGTATTTGCAGGCTTAAACATACTGTAATTCTCATTTCACAATAATCCAGAGTAAAATGAATGTATAAATATTCATTCAATATATCCAAGCATTCAAAAGTTTGCATGTAATAGATTTTAAACTTAAGAAATTTAAGAGTGTTACTCACCTAGTTTCTGAAAATAAACAGATTACTTCTTTATGTCTGAAACAAGTGAATCTTCAAAACTGAAAAGAAATTTTCTTCAATTCCTAAATCTTCTTGTCTTTGTTGAATTTGCAAATATTACTTAAGTTTGTATTGATGAAAATGTTTGCCATTTTCTTGTTTCAGGATTGATATATAGATATATTTTTTTATGAACGAACA
Source organism: Allium cepa (assembly GCA_030765085.1). Lineage (NCBI taxonomy): Eukaryota > Viridiplantae > Streptophyta > Magnoliopsida > Asparagales > Amaryllidaceae > Allium > Allium cepa. Next base: position 246,017,832 of record CM060944.1, read on the forward strand.
AATACAATATGACATATATAAAGAAGTTTCCAGGGAGGTAATAACTGGGTATAGCCTTTCTTTGAACAGATAAATTTTGTTTTTATTAGGCAAAAAAATATCTTTCTTATGGAGGCTGAAATAATCCTCATGCAATTCGAAAAGACTTGTTTGCATGCTGAGAAATGGAAACATTTAATGAAATAGTACTTTATGTTTCACTTACTTCATCTTTTGTCTCTATAGATATTTCTACTCTGTTTTTATACTTCATGCATAGATATTTTATCATGTTTTACATACTTGTTCCTTTTTACTATCCTATCATATGATTCTTGCCTGCATCTATTATTATTATTTTTTTTTTTTACAGGCTACCCACATAATTATGTTTAACTGCTAAAACATGTGTAAGTGTACAATCTGCAGACCAAGATTCAGCTTGTATGAGAAGCTAAATATTTGTTTATAGACATTTGTTTTATTGTTTCTAGTTCGAACTATAATATATATCTTTAGTGAGCAGTTATTTTAGACTTTGTCTAATTTCATTTGACTAGAATGAAGATATTTTGTTTAGCTTTTCATACTTGTCCCTTTTATTTTTAAACATAAACTCACAAATATTTAATCATTAATTATTATTTTACTTTATACTTATATTAATATTAATAAATGTTTATTTTAATTTGAACATTTTTAATACTTTATTTCTAATTTCCAAATCATAACTTTCATTCAAACACACACATATATACATATATATATATATATATATTTAGTTGACATTATTAAAAATTCATTTGTAAACATTTACAATATTAATTGAGCTCATTATTAAGTCAAAATAATTTATAAAAGAATTTATCTCTTTATTAATAAACTACTTATTGTTATCAAGTTAAATTTAAATGTAAGCTAAAATTATTTAAAACAAACTAAACTTAAATCTTGAGTAATTTAAAATCATATAATCATTTATTAAATAGTTTAAATATCAAATTTCTAAATTATCAAAAATGTTAGAATTAGAAAACATATCTATTTATTAAATTAAAACAAAGATTATCTATTTACAATATATACATTATAAATAGAAGGCAATTTGATTAGCTTTTAAAAGATAATTTATTAGTTAAATATTTATTTAAAAGAAGATTATTAAATCAATTCATATATTATTACCAATATTATCAAATCAATTTAATTTTTAATGTAGATTATTAAATTGATATTGTCCCAAATTTCCGGGACATCACACCAACCCGGGAAAATAATATAATAACGCTATAAACCGTAACCCGAGAACGTACCTAGTAGTCGGGCAATTTACGCTTAATTATGAAACCAAAAGCAGTAGCCATTGCTTCCATTACCTGTATTTCAGTTATATAATCTAAAAAGAGTTAATAATTATATAAAATGAAATAGTTAAAGTTGTTTCAACCATAACAAACAAATCAATACAAACAACAATCACTTGCAACAAGGCATACAACCATCACATAAAATCAACACAAACCAATTATCCATTCATATCAAACAAAACATATAGTTGTTCGGCCTCAAAAACTTTAAATTGTACAGAATGGAGAGTAAGATATTAAGTTCACCATTTACTCAACAGTCTTAGATGAAACTAAATAGATTATTCATACATCCAAACAATTTTAAAGTATCCTTGCTCAAACAACCATAAACCAAGCAAACAACAATTTCAAACAATAAATCAAGTTAAATTTCATCAATTTCATTTCATAATATTTGTTGTTTGATTTCCTTTTTCATTCGTATAATGATTTATCTTTTTAATGTACATTTTATTTCTTACAGTTTCATTTACCTTTATTCATTTCTTACAAAATCCCATTTTCATTTATTTACAGTAATCATTTATTACTTAATTTCATTTATTTATAATACTTACCTTCAATTATACTTAGGTTTATAACAACTACAACATCCAATCCTAATTTATTAAAGAATTTCATTAAATACTTTCATTATTTCAAATTTTATTTGTAAATTTTCCATTACATTTTCTTTTAACTTTTTATAGTCAGTAAGTTATATATATGTTAAAGAATGCAATTGCAATTTATACAAGTTTATCTCATTTCTTTTAAATTAATTTACTATTCAATAGTCATCTCTTTTGTTTTGTAAACTAAAATTTCAACTTTCTTGAAATTTCATTTATAACCAAGCATTAAATCTATTTTTTCATTTAGAGGTTTCAATTGTTAGTTAAATTCCATTTCACTACAATTATTGAAACTATTAATTAATGGAAACTTACGAATTAAATACCGGTTAAATTTCAAACCATTTTAAAGTAATAGATAAATGTATAAACTTACAGTTTATTTATCCAATTATTTTTAAAACAATTTGAAATTTATATTTGTTTGTCAAAATAAATCTGCAGTAAAGCTACTACATTGGCCTTCCCACATCGAAACTCGAAAATGAATGTCGATGATGCGTGCACTCATCACCCAAATTATTTTCCAACGACAGAGAGGGGAGTATAGAACTTATTTCTTTTCAAAGTTTCTTTAAAATAATTCTTTCAAATTAAATTGAAATATTTATATTAGAAAATACTTCTAACCATATTATTATTATATCCTAGAAATTATTGCAAGAATTTTCAAAACCCCGGGACTTATGTCCTAAATTTCTGATTTCATTCATTTTATTTTCAAATCCTACTTTACTAATATTTATAGATTACACTACCTAACAACCAATATATTACAACCGAATATAACCTTTATAAATTTTTTATTTTGTATATAGAAAACATAATAGGAAAAATTATTTCATTCACCTATATTCAAAACAAATATTGTGTCGGTATGTCCTATTAAGTGTTTAGAAATCCCTATTGATGTCATAGCGTCCCATGCATCAACCCGAATTTATAAATATAAAACGGAACAAATTGACACAATATTAAAACCTTTTTATAACACTAACAAATACGCTCTCTCATACATATACACTCAACGACTCATCATAGGGTATTACTACCCTATTAACAAAGAGTCAAACCCCACAAAGCTAAGGTTTATCGCTAAACCAAAGCTTTGATAGCAGATGTAACGTCACGCCTTTTGATACGCTTTAAATCGATGATAAACCACACACGTCAGACTTAAACCATACAGAAGGGTGGATTGTTATGAGGTAAATAAGAAAAAGCAGAGAAAGAAAAACAAATGGAATCTCACAGCGGAAGGACAAAATATAATAATCAAATAAATAGTTCATGTAGCTGTTTTTTACAAAATATTGATTATACTTATAGAATACATATCATGGTTACACATACCAGAGAATAATCAATAACAATGCAGCGGAACAATTGAATGTAGTGGAATATAATAAATAATAGTAATACAAATCTTCGTCTTCGTCCTCCAGAATAAATCTTGAAATCCTGAAATGCTCAGGCTGACCCGAGTGAATTGAAAAGACAAAACAATCGAGTCAGAACTAAAAGATCTTATGTAAGTTAAATCAATGGTAAATAATACGAGTGAAATGGTGTCAAAGATGTTTACGGAATTTGACATCTCCTATCCAGTGTCAACGTGAGTGCAGTAACTTAAGAGATGCTCGAAATACACATCTGCTAAGGATCCGTTAAACTATTTACTATGTAGTATTATTTCTCTATTATAATAATGTCTATAGTAAAATAAACTTACTTTTAAATAATGTTAAGGAGTTACCCTATCTCCCCCTTAAACACAATAATAGTCCCAGTAGTCCATCCAGTATCAACGCATCTCCAGATAGAAAGACTACCCTAAATACTCCACGGGCTATGGGAGAAGAAAAAAAACCCGTACAAGGCGCGCTAGGGTAGGTGACACGGCATAACTAGGCAATGCCAGGGTAGATATACCAATTATGCTTCCGGACCGATGGTAACGCGTAGCAGCTACTACCGCCCACCTCGAGCCACAACCCCAAATCAAAAATAAAAAGTCGCCACCGAATCAATCCAAAGTCAGATTATAATATCGAAGGGATGCGTCTGGTAAAAGGTGCTACTTTCTTAGCTCGTCAATCGCTCCTGTTTTAGCCATCTTATGCTAACTCACGGGAGTTGGGTCCACGTATTTACCTCAAAGGAAATTCCACCACCATCCTACTTCATTCTGGAATCTCTACCGCATACACGATTGTTAAAGTGGGTTTCGAAGTTGGCAGAGAGTATGAAAACTTTCGATCACAGTCTCTTCACCAACCAAACGTTATTATAACACCGCGGTCATTTCAAAATAATTATACTTTAAAACCAGGATATAATATTCATTTCAAAACCATATAAATACGATATCATTTTCGTTTTAAAAACCAAATCAATATGATATCATTTTAAAATCATCGTATTTCAAAGTTATAAAATTTCAAAACCAAAACCTAAAGCTATAACACTTCCAAAACGTAATACTTTGAATTTATATCTTTGAAACATAACTTCCACCCCTTACATGGTTTAAATATTAAAATATTTTCTAAAATAAACTTGCTTCTTACATTTCACAAATCAATTCCAAAACAACCCAAATTTCTAAATTTTAAATTTAACCAAATCTCCAAATCATAAATTTCAATTCAATTTGGTTTTCAAATAGACCATTCCAAATTTATCGATTTCAAAACATATTTGATCCACAAAATAAACCATTTCAAATTCGATATATTTCAAAACTAAAATATTCAATATTTCAAAACTAAATTTTATAATTCATATACATATATATGTATATATATAAACCAAATTTACTTTACTATTATTTAGTTTTGAAATATTTGCTTAAGAAATCCATTATCCTTTAAATAAAACTTCAAATTTTAATAACTGAATATTTCTCCATTTATTTAGACTTGGTATAACACCTTAAACCCAAATTAAGTTATAAAACCATATTCTTTTAAAATCTCAATTTCAATAAGTTCCAAATGGATTCTTATTAAATATAACTCTATAACTCTTAATTAAATAAAATCTCAAATCAATTTCAAAACTATCATCTCAACCTTGATTTATAAAAATCAATATAAACTCTATATTAAAGTATAATTTAAGTATTTACTTATCCATATTATAATTTAATAAATCGAACTTTATTATTTAAACTTATTTTATACTTTAAACCAATATTATACATAGCTTAAAACCAAGAATTTTACATTATATATAATACCATTCATAAAATATCCAAATCAATATCTCATAAGACCATATATTTCTTTACAAAACCATAGAAAATCATTTAAAAATATTTTTATATATAGACCACGGTGTTCGTATATAATTTTCTACCCTATGGTCAAGTGATACAGATATTTATCATTTCAGTCTGTAATATAAAGTAAAAATACAGTTATATATCATTTCAAACCGCAATCCCGAATGAAATAAAATGCATATCAACTTGCAGTTTATAATGATATATAATACAACATCCATTCGTCCAATATCAATCATCAACCATTTATCACATTCATCAACCAATTAAATCAATATAGAAAGATAAGAAATAACAGGTATTTATTGGCAGTTTATATTCAAAAATAAATTAATTTAACTCGTAGTTTATGTGCAATAATAAATTGAATAACAATTTAATTCAATAAATTTAATTTAATTGGAATGATAAAATATGCCAAACAACAATAAATAAATTTATAATCATATCAGAAATTAATTTAACACACATAAGAAATTTTAGAAGTTGTGAGTGGGTTAAAACACTCACCTTTTGAATTTAAATTGAATTTAAATCCAATTTAAACCCAAAAATTGAACAGCCTCATAATTCGTCCGAACAAGAGCCGATGTGTCCAAAATTCCAATACGAACCTATCGGAGAAAACCGCGTGTGTAACGGACATCGTATGTGAAAGATATTCGAATTAGAAGACTTGAAATCAAAAATTAAAATTAAAAATAGAAAAAACAACACTGACCCAAAATTTTTTTTCCCACGCAAGCATCTTCTCTACCACGCAACAGACTAGATCGACCTCATGCAAGAATCGTTCGAACCCAAACGCAGCTCGGTGACCAAAGTTTGACCGGCCACAGCCTCGCCTATATGCCGCCATCGCCCATACTGGCACCACCCATGGCTTGCCCACGAAGAGCCACACGTGATGGTCCCCACCTAGGGCCGTCTGGCCCCCCAATTCACCGCGCCGCCACCACATTCCAAATTCCCTAATCGAATTTTAGGTGCAGATCCGACCGTTAACTCGACGAATGAACAACGCCGATGACCCCCACTCGTCCCCTTCTACGCGACCGTACACTCGATTTGATGATCCGTCGTAGTTGATCGCGTTGCAATGGACAGTCGAGGATAAACGAGCCAATCCCCGCTACAAAGAAACCTAGATCAAAAAACGAATCATAGAATTGAGATGTGCTCTTCGAGAGCTTTCCGACGATATAAAATACGATATATTTTGAAGAGTTTGAAATTTTGGCTTTGGATTTGGTTTAGAATTGTATTTAGGAATTAGGGTATGCAGCCATTGGAAAGAGGAGCGAATAGAACGTACATAAATAAGGAATAAGAAATGAATTAGGGTTTATAACATGTATATATAGGCAAGCTGAGATTAGAATGGACCGGATCGATTGGATATACGTGTTGAACGATAAAATGACCTGAAAAGCCCGACTCCGGAACGAAATTGGGTCAACCCATATATCAAAATAGATGTTTTAAAATATTTTAAAATCAATGGAATAGGTTTCAAGTCCAAATTCCATCGTATGGAGAAGTTATGCTAAAATCAAGTTATTTCAAATTGATTTCAATTGATTTCAATTAAATAGATTTCTAGGCGTTTTGCGTTCGTACGATCAAACGATAGGTCAGATCGCTACGAAACTTGAAATCCTACAATAATTCACCATTACGGATTCGATGAAACTAGTTTCGTCGAAATCCAAGTCAGTGGCCAAAATGGCTATTTTCCAGTTAATTAATTAAATCAAATCGCCATTTACATCCAAATTCTATAATTTATAAATTTTATCATCTTGGATTACTTTAGAAATTTAAAATCCTTTATAACAAATTTCCATATCAATTTAAAGTTAATTAATTCATAAATTATAGTATTAAATTCCAATTCAAACAAATTCATAAGTTATTGATTGAAATTCCGATGTAATCTTACTCTTATTACATTAATAATTCCATTTTAATCAAATTTCCAATTAATATAGTAATTAACTTCATTCACTTACAAATAAATTCATTTATTATAAATTACCTTCCAATTAATTAAAATTTGATTCCTATAAATTTATTTGATTTCATTGCCATCTTTATACCAGGTCCATTTTTATTTAATATACCTAATTACATTATTTTTATCCCATTACACTAATATACACCTATTTGCATCTTAATTTGAATAAATATTATGTTTCTAAATGTGTACTTCTATCAATTGCACGCATTCATTAAGGTTTAAACCCAATTAATGAATTTACCTTAATTCCACTCTTATACCAATTTATTACTTTATACATACATTACGTTTCTATGTAATTCATACACTCACTCTTTCCGTTATTATATTAATTGTCATTAAAGAAATGTTCATTATTAGTCACCAATGATTATACCAACTCATATCACACAAATCCTATTCAATTCCCATTTATTACATAGATTTATGTTAATTAATAAACATTTACATTTGTTACTTACATTCAACTTATAACCAAGTTGTACCATTTTACATTATTTCATTTATTGCAAATTCCATTCAATTTATACAAATTCAGCTTTAATTAACTTAATTGTTACATTTCATCCTAGTTGTTATTTCATTATCCATTTAAAAATTTATTTGTTTCAATATTATTCCATTTGTAAATTTTAATGTTTGCATTAGTTTTCTTACATTAATTTATAGCTAAGTATACCATTTACACTAATCCCATAAATTGCAATTTCATTCAAATAGTTAATAATTCACTCTGGTTAACCTTGTTACTTTTCATTTAAGTTATTATCTCCTTATTAATAATTTTTTTTCATTCCTTCAATATAAAATTATCAAAACTTTATCAAATTAACAAATTTAAAACATTGAAAATTACAGTTTGTTACATGTCTTGAGTTGCAACTTTGTGCGGTCGTATCCCTCTATTCCAGTAATGAAATGCTGTCTGATATTGTTTTTGTAGCCCATGTTTTGTGGATTATGCATACCAAATTTTAGGTCATTTCGACCTATGTAGCTTACAGAAATATGCTACCGAACTTTGATTCGGAGCATGTTTTTGCTCAGATTTTTACAGCGGAAACACTGCCTGGGTTCAATTTTGAGACAACTTACTTGTTGTTGATCTTTGTGCATGTTAAATTTCAAGTCATTTCGACCTATATAGCATATAGAAATATGCTGCCGAACTTTGATTCGAAGCATGTTTTTGCTCAGATTTTTACATTGAAAACATCGCCTGGGTTCAACTTTGTGACATCATATTTTTTCATACTTTTCCTAAATTGCATAATTCTTGGTGCAGTTTAAAGTCTTTTTGTTGATCTTTATGCTTCTTTAATTTTAGGTCATTTTGACCTATATAGCCTATAGAAATATGCTGCCGAATTTTGATTCAAAGCATGTTTTTGGCTAGATTTTTGCAGTGAATACACTGCCTGGGTTTAACATTGAGACATTATATCTTCTTCATACGTCTAAATTGCATAATTCTTGGTGCAGTTTAAATTCTTATTGTTGATCTTTATGCACATCTGATTTCAGATCATTTCGACCTATATAGCATATAGAAATATGCTGACGAACTTTGACTCGAAGCATGTTTTTCCCCAGATTTTTATAGAAAAACACTGCCTCGGTTTAAATTTGAAACATCATAACTTTCTGATACCTTGTCTAAATAGCGTAATTATTTTTACACTTTAAATTATAGTTGTTGAACTTCATGAATGTTAAATTTCAGGTCGTTCCGACCTCTGTAGCCTATAGAAACGTGCTGTCAAACTTTGAATTGGTTTTGCTCCAGCTGTTGACAGTGAATTCTGGTTGCAAGTCCAAATTTGAGAGATCATATCTCTCTTATTTCTTGTCCGATTGTATCCATTCTTTTTTTATTTAAAGTGGAGTTGTTGAAATTTACGCCTGAATTTTTTTACGGCTTTTAAACCTTTGTAACTAGTTAAAAATTATCTTGGAACTTTGAATCGGAGCTTGTTTTGCTCCAGCTGAACATTTGAATTGTTTTATATGGATTTTTTTCATTGATGTTCTTGATTAGCTTGATCTTAAGATGAAAGAGCCAATATTACCACTTATCTGTATTTTGGATTGGTGAGTTTCTAAGAGATTTTCGTATGACGATTATATGAATAATTTCATTGAATTTTGGTTGATTTTTATTGTTCCTTTGCACGTACTTTCTAAACTGTTTTCGAAAGATTTTTTAGCCTTCAAAATAAATATTTTACAATATTTATAATTAATTTAAAGCTATTTAAATTATACATTATCTATAACAAGAAAAATTTCAAAACTTATTTTCCAAACGATTTTGAAAATAGATTTAAAAGCTTATTTTCTATAATAATTATTTTCTACATAATAATACATGTTTTTGCACTTTTTGGACATATGAGAAAGAGAATTAAACGATTTCGTAAAACATGTGGTATGCGACATGTGGGTTTACTTTATCGGTTAATTCTGGACTTGTATGATCGAAACCTCTTGAGTATATTGTTTTGAGTTGATAATTAAGATTTGTAATTCCTATTATAGGAATTATTTGAGTTAGCCAATATTTGGCGAATTGAGAGGTTCGATATCTCCGATTATAGGGGTAATAATCAATGAGAACTATATATATATACACACGCACATATACATATATTGCTTTACTCGCCGATGAGACGAGGCGAGTCATGAGATGAGATTTCCCTTTTTAGGAAATATGGGTTATGAGAAACCACTATGAGATTTATTTGCACTTGCCGATGATACGAGGCAAGATATATGAGTATTCTGAGATTTTTGAGGTTTGTGATTTTATTTTTATGATGTGGATTTAACTAGAGGTTAGTAAATCATTTAGTGCAAACGTTTGGTATGGGACGCACGTTAACACTTTTCAGGTTCCTTTCTAAGAGTTTGTGACATATCCACGAGTATGCTGGTGCTATAGACCGTCGGGTCATCGGAGTTATGTGACTTCGGTCACTACGAGTTATGTGACTTCGGTCACCACAAGTTATGGGACTTCGTTCACCACGAGTTATGTGACATCGATCACCACGAGTGTGACCTTCGGGTCCACGAGTTAGGTACCTAAATTATAAATAGCACCAGACAAGAGTTTAGCACATGCAGCATTGCTTCAGCTTTGCAATCAAGGATCTGGCCAATCCGGGTTTTTTTGTGTTTTTTGAGTTTTATATGTTTTAACCATTTTAAGATATTTTCATTATATCGATAGCCTAGTGCTACATGACATGTTATATAGGGTGATTTCATTTTTATGAGATTTGAATTCTATCTTGAGTTCCACGAGATTCATATTAGGATTTTGATGAATTTCTCTTATGACTTTTGCTTGATTCCTTGCACTTGAGTTGAATGCCATCAAGTGTGGATTTTTTTATGTTGAATTAAACCTATTCATGTGACAACTCTTGGTGAACATATACCGTGCATTGAGATTACACTGTACTTGTACCGTTCCTTTATAGTTAAAGGAAGAATTCCCTTATGCACTTATATTCCTCTCATCTTATACTAATATCAAGTTCAAGCTAGCCTGACCCGTGTATTTATTACACCGATCAGACCGAGTTGCAGGTTAGGTAGTTGGACTCTTTGCTTACTTTACCTTTTGGACTTCACCATCGACTTGGGATATGGCATAATTTTTGTGTAGTAGTCTTTGTATTGGTAACTTGTGATGTATATATTCACCGTGGGGAATGTATGTATATATTGTTGTTGCATAACACAAGAGGCATGTTGTATTTCATTTGATGCATGTATTCATATGTATCATTTCTGTGTTGCTGCTCTGTGACTTGTAATTGATATAGTTATTACTTTTTGTTTCTGAATCGATCTTGTAGCCACCATAGTAGTGTATTAGATAGGAATTAAGTATGTCGAATACTCGAGATGAAATGAAAAAAAGAGTATAAATATCGACATACTTAGCCCTTATCTAATGCAAGACTATGATGGTTCCCCTTAACCAGCCTTATTCTTCGCATTAGTAGACAGAATTACTAAATAATTCTCTTTGTTAATGTGGGGCTCGGGGTAGGGCGTCACACCATTACAAGTAGAAAATAGATTATTTGCTGATTCGTATGCAATTATCATAAATAATTGTAGACAAATCTACAAATAATCTTAGACTTTCGATCCCAAAACAGAATTACTATTGCGATCAATCTTTCACTGATAAACGGTCATAAAAATAATAAACAACCAACTATAAACAAGTTTGCATGTATTTGCAATAATTGTACACAAGTCATAATTTATTCACATTAATTGCCAACAAGTCTGCAATTACTAAAAATCTTTGCAGACGAGTCTGCTTTTATTTACAATTATAACAATTATAATTTAATTAACACTTCTGTAACTAGGATCAAACTTTATCCTATGAACACTCGTTAAATTACACAATTATATACAATAATTGATGAGAAATGAAAATGGCCAGTTAAAAAGAAACACCGTATATTAAAAAGTAGATCGGATGTTTTCCTAGAAATTGATGAAGCCATTATGAATCCGAAATATGATTTCAAAAAATAGATCGAACTAAATCTGACTTGGAAATGTAGATTTCAAATCTTGGTTACAATCAAAATCACCACGACAAATAAACGAGGGAATTTATAGAAGAAATTTACGCTGAAACAAAAATAGGGACCTAATTTACAAATTTTGAAACGGAGGGAGTTTTAGAGGATTATTTTTGGTTTTAGGAATGTTGGCCTAATTTTCACTATTACATTTACTTGCCCGATTATCAAATTTATTTGAACTATACATATGTTGGTTTTCAAACAGACATGGCTTTTATCTTTTCTGCAATGGAAAAACTTCATAATAAACCATTTTAATTTACTATTTCTGACTTTAATTGCCTGCATTCTACATATTAATTAAATACAACAATGATCAAAGCTATTTCCATTTCTCATATAACTATGTATCTCTGGAACCGCAACTAGTGATCTTACTACTTGAGATAATGGTTCTTAACTAAGAGCATTAAAATTGAAAGAGTTAGTGGTATGTCTTATGAGCAATTGTGTAATTTGTTACATATATCTAACTCTGTAGTCAATCTTGTTCATAGTAACGATCTTTGTTTTTCTCATATGATTTGTTGATTTGTAATATCATTAACTAAATAAATAATTTAAAGTATTAATAAGAAAATCCTTAAATAAAATGTTATATGATTGTAGTTACAAATAATTGCAATCTTTAAATAAAATGCTAGTATTTGAGTTCACCTAATAATCTTTTCTATTTGATGGGTGTCTAGAATAGCGGTGTCTAGAGTAATAGTGTCTAAGTTTGACGTCAGATAACCAAGTAACCGATCCTTCTTGGCTTGCGGCCCAGCCTAATAGGCGGAGTAGATTAATATATTGGCGAAGATGTAAGGCCCGAATTAATTTTGGTTCTTAAGCCGATTTTCAAATTAAGATTTTCAATTTAAAATACATTTTAAGTTTAAATGTTAAGCTTAAACATAAAAGGAAATTTTGTAAATGTTATAAAATTAATTTTAAATTTTAATATAAAATATAGAAATTAATTTAATATATTTCAAAATTTTGTTAGTATTTAATTAAATAAAGAATAATTAGTCAATATATTCACATGTATTATGACATATTTATATGTAATTACAAAGTTTATAGTTGAAAATTTATTTTAAATTATTCAAGGTAGATTAAAATAAAATTTTGGAAACTTATCAAATTATTTAATTAAAATTTTTAAATTAAATATTTGATTTATTCAATAAATAATTAATTAAGTGTAAATTAATTATTATATATGCTAATATTAATTTGTAAATAAGACTATAAAAAATATTATTCAATATCTTAAAATGTTTTGGATTTATCAAAATTGTTTTGAGAAATTCAGCTAAATAAATTTTTAAAATTTATTAAATAAGTAATTAAAATGTTTAATTAATTAATTAATTAATTAAATAGTTAATTAATATATGTGTGTACTTATATATTGATATATTTATGAACATATAATGATTATAGTTGAATATTTTTCCTAAATAGTTCAAATGAATAAAATATAACATAATTACATTAGTTTATTAAACTAAAACTAAAACTAATTAAGTATGATTTGATTACATATAAATATTATACAAATTAATTAAATCATAAATGCTTATAAGCAAATTAAACTTATATAATGATATATGTATATAAATATAATGAAAGTGGAATTATAATTACTTAAAAATACAGTTTTGGAGTAAATACATACATATGGTACGTATACAGTGATTTCAGATGTGTCCACCACTGGAATCATGAGGTTTCTCATAAGACTACATTATTCCTTAAGTTATTATCACTCAATGATTATGAATCCCTAATGTAGAGTCATCTCCTACCATTTATATAATAGATTAATTGAATACTCATTGGATGTTAAGCAAACTCAAGCTAGGATGTCATGTGTAGTACTATCAATATAATGCTAGATGAGGTAAGAAACATGCATGAAGTGGTTGAGCAAGCTTAAGGCATGTGCATTATACTTATGTCGCCGCAAAAATGGTGGGTGCAAGTGAATAACCTATTTCTATTTTTTGAGCAAACTCAAGGTTGATTAAGATTAGGACAAAGACCATGGTTTGAAGATGTATATGATGCAACCGATAAAGGTTTATTCATTGCTTGCCGCCTATGATTCATTGAGTAAACCCAATGTCAGAATCCTAAGCCAACCGAGTTCTAACACTCACAAGAGGAATCGAAAGATTTCTATATTTCTTTTAGTGTTTTGAGGAATATAAAAATCTAGCAGGAGCCTTATTAGAAATTTTAAATGATTACATTAAACCTTTCAAATATTGTAGGTGCATATGCGATACAAAATTAAAATTATCCTCAATAAATTTGTGTAACTGATATAATTGATAAAATTGTTATCAGTTGAAAAATACCAATGAATTGAATTAAGATTGACAAATAAATATAATATATACTTGCTAATAAATTATTTGGCATATTATCATTTTAAGACACATGCAAGTGCTAAAAATATTATATAACTACTTAATTAATGCATTATTGACTTGGTCAACTATTTATTTGTCTGGAACTGTGTATTTTCTAATGAGTTTTGAACTCTAAAGTGATACTGCATACTGATATTTGATGTATATTAGATCACATACAAATGTTATGTGGTGAACGGTCGTGTTTGTAATGTAGGAAATTTAGACGAAATTGGTTCATTTGAGATGGGAAAGTAAACAATAATGCAAAATCACATGTTCAATAAGATTGCAGATCCAAAAGATGGCCTAACACCCCTAAAATATAGGAAAACGAGTAGATTTAAATGGCAAAAAATCAACAGAAACACACAATTTTTTATAGTGATTCGACAAATTATTTAGCCTACGTCCAATTAAATATTATTATAGAGATGATTGTCATAAATGCAAGGGTAATATAATCCAAATTCATTTAGAACGGCAAGAGGTAGACTCCTAGGTGACAAAACTTATACAAAGATAAGAGAATGAAGGGAATAATAACCAAAAGTCCTTCAGTCGTTGTTGTTGGTCTTCTATTTACAGGAGAATCACTCATCGAAAATGTTGGATCACTAAATACCAATTAAACCTTCAAGTTTTGTCTAATCCTGCCTAGAACTGCTAAGGTGTGACGACCTGGATTTTCGGATCAGTTAAAATTGCCAAAAAATCCGTCCGTTCTAAAACTACTAATGAAAACTACCAACTTAATACACCATATTTGATAAATATTCAGCATTACTAAATGTATATGATACAATTTCAATTATAAAAATTATCAGAGTAATTAATTTATTTATTAACTCTACAAAGTGTGCTTTAATACATACAAATACAATGACTATAAATCTACCTCTGCATAACTCTGATGAGAGAGACAACACTATGTTTACATATGAATTCAATAAACAATGTAAATGCAGAATAAAATAGTAAGCAGAAAAGATACAATAATACAAGATAAACAACAACCAATAACAGATAAACATGAAAGGGTTATATTATTTTAGGGGTTGCATCACTATTACTTATGACTGCCTACGTACCACTTTCTAATTGGATACCCAATTAGATACAGGATCAAGCCAACATAGTTCCCTTAACGTGAATAGGACTCATGAAGCCTACGATGCAACAAACAATATGCAATTCCCAAAACTCCTCGTTTAGTATTAATCTTCAATTTTAGATTTTCAAACCTAATTACTGTGATGCCCAACCTCTATACTCACGCTAGCTAAGAACACTACGGTGTAATGTTGTCAACTAGTGCGGAGAATAAGGCTGTTGAGGAGCGGCCATTCGTAGTTAGGCCTTACACTAGTATTGGTTATCTCGATAGGACTGGTATATATATTCTTTCATTTTTCATCTCTGATTTATTTACTCCCATCGACATACCCCAATTCCAATATAAAACGAACTACGATGGTTCATAATAGTTTAGGATAGTAAATATAATAATAACACAGATAATATAAATGCGGAACACAGATAAAACGGAAAGTCTCATATATACAATAACTGATGTCAGTTACAATACATGTGATACAACTACAACTGTCGACTCTGGAAGTTACATATACAAGTTCATTATCGTAAATAATATACATGAATACACAACATCCTATACTAAGACAACGACTACTCCAAAAAGTATGAAAAGACTTCATAGCCCTAGCAGCAACCCAAAGCTAAAAATCTACAACCTGTAAATACTCGGTCTGACACAAGTATTACATTCAAAAGAAAATAATACACGGGTCAGTCTAATTCAAACTCAGTTATTAATGCACAGAAGCAATAATAATTAAATAATCAATAGGCGATAGTCGTAATAAATTTCGTCTATCCGATCTTTAAATAAAGAAATCGGATAACGATAAATATAACACGTAATAGTGTTAAACAAAAAATCGGCAAATTAAACCAAATCAGAATACAATTCAGAATATTGAATTGAATAAACAAAACAGTTCAAACCATTGAAATATCAATTAAAATATTAATTCGAGTAGGGCTGCAGTACACGTACGCGTGCACTGCCTCGCCACTACAGCATATGGAATATGCTAAAGATCAATAAATCAAAAAAAATAGAATATCATAAAAGCCATACCGTGTGGTTGCAGTTCACGCTTGCGTGCACTACCCTGCCACTACAGTGATAATGTACCCAAAAACTCAATTCCGTGTGGCTGCAGTTCACGCGTGCGTGCACTGCCTTGCCACTACAGTGATGATGTACACAACCGGGCACAAGTTCAAACCCGAACTTTTAGATGGATTCAACACGGGGCAGGTGTACAGGCTACGACTTCAAGCATAAAGCAGTTCAATATCCAAGTAACAATGAAAAACAATGGAACCAACTCAAAACAGTCACAATATGAAGACAGCAAGTAAAACTGCAATGCTCAAACTCAGGTGGACAACACTGACTTAAGTACACAAGTGACACAGCAATGCATAGAACCAAGACATAAAGGAATGTCAAAATGATAGTGAAGTGGTCAAAGAATAGCCATACATGAAGATAAAGCACAATCCAGACCAGGTAGTACAAGTATCAAGACCGAAGTCAAATGAAACAATGCCCAAAATGCAACATGCTCAAAGTAAAAACATATATACAAGCAACTGAAGGCAACATTACCATATGATCAGAGGGATGCATGCAAGTACACAGTGGAAAAGCCACAAATGCACATACACCAGACATAAATGATCAGTACGACCAAGTATCATACTCGAGAATAACTCAATTCAGTTGTAAGCATGTACAACAGGACAGGGAAGTGGACAGGACTGTAACAGCCAATTGAAAACAAGTATAACTGATATATGGTGATGCAGACAACAACTGCTCAAGGCAACAGTGGACAGTGCATTGCAGATAGGACAACTAGGTCCAACAGAATCACAAAGCAAGTGCACCACCACACAAGTATACACAAGCAACATGTATGCGCCAGTAAACCAAGAACCAGTGGCCATAAACAGAACCAAGCATCACACAACAAGTAACAATGCAGACTAATGTACACAAGCATCAGGATATACTACAGGGATGAACACACGAGAAGGAAATGCACAGGTCAGAGTACAGTTTAACTCAATGATGCAACATTTTAATATGTACCAATATGCTATGCAGTGAAGCCAAAGCAAACAGAAGGGATGACTGAAGTGCAGCCACAAATGTTCACTGACTCGAAGGTTGAATCAATATACAACAAGGAGCATCAGTGAACAAAATCCATGGAAGCCGAAGTCATGAAATAGGAAATACAAAAATCAAAGCCGTGTTTCAAATCAAAGTCAACAACGTGATGACCAACAAGTTCCAAATCAATGCCGTAAAAATCAAGTATCACAAAATTACGCATTTGAAAAAGTCAAAAATAAAATAGGAAAGTAGCTGCCGTAATGATCAAGGAAGGATCGAACAATCTCAAATCATAGCCGTAACAGTAAAGTAAGGAAATTATTCGAATTGACAAAGTCGAGAATCATCACAGGCATCTAAACAAAATCAAATGGCCGAAGCCCAATATACATAGGAAACCACCAAAATTCTAAGCGTGGATGACCAAAAATCAGCAACGGGACTCGAATACATGGGTTTGAATTGAAGATGTGAGTGAGAGAGTCACTCACCTTTTATTCGAACTCGACCAAGAAGAAGCGAGCCGCCACAAATTTTGAAGCCCTAGCTTCGAAAGAGGAACGAAGGAGAGAGGCCGCCATTTCGTTCGTATGTTTTTAATTTAGGGTTGCGAATGAAAATTGTAAAAGGGGGAAAAAGAACGGGTATTAGCCTTGCAAATTTTCGCGGCCTCAAAATAAAACATTGGCCACAATTTCAATTTAAAGCCCACAAAACTCTTCAAAAGATTTCAAACGAATTTCAACTGATTTAAAACTCCAAATAACAACAGCTAGCAAGATCAACCGTCTGATGACGATAATTAATTTCCACAAAACTCTGGGTTGTTATAGACTCCCCTCCTTATAAAAATTGCGTCCTCGCAATTTTCATAATTAAGGTCGTCTATAACGATCATTTTTCTAACATAAACTGATTAAGCTAGAGAAATTAAGGTAGAGAATTCAAATGCCAAAGAAATCTTTTAAATTCAACAAAAGAAATTCACAAATTCTCAACAAAATCTAATTACCAAATAGATAATCAGAAAACACCAAAACTGAATGAATGCAATCATCAGCAATACTCAATTATCAATTAGATAATTAGAATACAGAAATCACAAAACAGCAATATCTAATTATCGATACGATAATTAGAAAACGGTAAAATCTAATTATCAACAAAGATAATTATAAAAAACAAATCACAATTAGCAAATTTGCAAATATTTAATTACCAAAAACGATAATCCAAATTTCAAATATCTAATTATCAAAAGCGGTAATCAGAAATCTCAAATCATAAATATTCAATTATCACAATCGATAATCCAAATCAACAAATATCTGATTATCAAAAACGATAATCAGAAACCACAAATATCCGATTATCAAAAACGATAATCAGAAACGACAATATTTCGATTATCAAAAACGATAATCAAAGTCAACAAATATCCGATTATCTCAAGCGATAATCAATTCTCAAATATCTAATTATCACAAGCGATAATCAGAAACAACAAATATCTGATTATCAAAAATGATAAATCAGAAATCACAAATATCCGATTATCAAAAACGATAATCAGAAATCACAAATATCCGATTCTCAAAAACGATAATAAGAAATCACAAATATCCGATTATCAAAAACGATAATCAGAAATCACAAATATCCGATTATCAAAAACGATAATCAGAAATCATAAATATTTCAATTAACGAGTCCGGAATTAACCGAAATAGCAAACGCACATGTCCCATAACCAAGAGTTTTACTAAATCGTTTAATTTACTTCATCGTTTCCTTGAAAGTGCAAAATTGTGTATTCGAAAAATAACATTTCACATTCTCAAACGGACAAGTCCGGAATTAAGCGAATCAGTAAAAGAAAGGGGTCATAGTCCTCGATTTTTCTGAAACGTTTAAATCTCTTCCTCATTCTTTTGAAAGCGCAAAGTGCAAAACTTGTGAAAACAATTTTTATTTATTTTATAAAAATAATAATTTACATTCTCAAACGAACAAGTCAGGAAATAAGCGAATCAACAAAAGAAAGGGGTCATAGTCCTTGATTTTGCTAAAACGTTTAAATCGCTTTCTCATTCTTTCGAAAACGTAAACCGTAAAAATTTTAGAAACGATTTTTTATTTTGAAACAATTTTTAAAACACGTGATTAAAACAGCAACATCAGTAGCAACTTCGACAAGGAAATTGCATTTCTCAAAATACCGTAAAAACGGGCAACAAAATAAGCATCACGGAATAACCGCTTGAAAATCCATTTTAAAATTGACGGTTACTGAAGTTAATACGTCAAAATCTTATCAAAATAATTGGCATCAAAATATAATACCAATGAATTTTCATTCATAAAAAACGTCACAAGAATCTTCTCAACGATAGTAAGGGATATGATACCCTAAACTTGTATTCATAACAAGTCAATGACATACGAATTCATCAATGCACAAAAATTGATAAAACTTATCAATAGAAATCACGAAAATTGGTGAAGCACAAATTCTAGAAATCATCACAAGAAATCCAGAAAACACAAATTCTAGAAATCTACACAAGAAATCCAGAAATCACAGAAAAAGGGAAAGAGGCCTATCACATGATGGTCCGAAGACCATGGGGAGCTACCCCATATGGGTGAGTCGGAATCACCCAGATGAGGTCTAGACTAATCAAAAATCAAAAAGGTATGTGTGAGTGGAATCACACAAGTGGTGTCTAGTCTAACCTCGCAAACAAAAAGAAAGTATGTGTAAGTGGACTCACACAGATGAGGTCTAGACTAACCAAAAATCAAAAAGGTATGTGTGAGTGGAATCACACAAATGGTGTCTAGTCTAACCTCGCAAACAAAAAGAAAGTATGTGTGAGTGGAATCACACAGATGAGGTCTAGACTAACCAAAAATCAAAAAGGTATGTGTGAGTGGAATCACACAAATGGTGTCTAGTCTAACCTCGCAAACAAAGAGAAAGTATGTGTGAGTGGAATCACACAGATGAGGTCTAGACTAACCAAAAATCAAAAAGGTATGTGTGAGTGGAATTACACAAGTGGTGTCTAGTCCAACCTCGCAAACAAAAAGAAAGTATGTGTGAGTGGAATCACACAGATGACGTCTAGACTAACCTTGCGGACAAAGAGATATCGCACAATTGCTAGTCTAAATCATAAAATGATCGTCATGATCAACGAGAAGTGTCAATTACACTAAGCTAGTAAATATAAAAGTTTATCTTCGTGTCCCATAACCACTATCTTAACTTAATATTTACGAACAAACTGTAGATCTTCATTAGAAAAATGTCACAAGTTGTTCAATCGAACAAGTCCAAAAATTACCCGACGAAGTAAACGCAAGCGTTTCATACCACTTGTTTTGCTAAGCCGTTTAATTAGATTTCTCATACGAGTGAAATAAAGGTTTGTATATACTAATAGATTGGAAAACGGTTTAGGAAAAGAGCTTTGTAGTAAAATAGTTTTGAAATCGTTTGGAGGAAAGGGTTTTGATATTTACTACTAGTATAGAAAACCTTTATATTTTTAAAGTGACAAATCACAAAAATGATTGTAGAAATAATCAATCACAAGAATTCACATACAAAGATGTGAAGAGAATCCAAAGAAATCGATACCGAATCCTTCAAAAAGTATGTTCACAACAATCCCGAAGAAAATATCATTAAAGTTGCTAATAAATTATAGCAACTAATCGGGGAATTAACAAGAATCGATTAAATTTGGAAACCAAATCAATTCACTAAAATTCACATTCGAAGACGTGAATAAAATCCAAGGAATTCGATTCCAAATCCATCAAAGTAGAAATACCCAAAAATTCCAGAAATAAAAGTTATCAAAGTTGACAAAGGTCATAACAATTAATCGAAAAAGAAGAATCGATAAATAATTGGAAAAACAAAGAAGAACGAGCATAAATGCATCAATGACTTCAACAAAAATAAAAATCAAGTCAATGTCGAAGTCAACAATTAATGGACACAGTCTAGTACAAAACGAATCAACATCATCATCAAAGAATTCAATGGCAAATAAAGTCATAGTCTTGGAAATCAAGAAATTAGCAATTTCACAAAAACAAAGTGACTGAAGTCGAATGGAAATCAAGCCGAGGAAAACACAAAATATCAAGTTCAAAATTGCTAAGATTCGAACTAGACGTAAGTGAATAATCAAAATCACTCAATTTGTAACCGGTCGAGCTATTTTTCATCACAGTGTAACAGGTACAAAATGACACCCATAGCATAGCACAAAAGTGGAACAAAGTCTAGAGGTCAAAATAGCTTTAATTGGCCAAATTCGAACAAAATCAACATCGGCTAAATCAATTCAAAGCCGAAAACACAAGAACAAAATCCTCATCATCAAAAACCCAACATAAGTTCGCAAAGCAAACGGAGGCCGAAGCCAAAATACTTTCAAAAAAATCAAAATCAAATGCACATGAATAAACGTTAGGAATTCATACCTAACAATCAAAGATAATCATAGCCAAAGATGAGAGATAAAACATCGACAATTAGTTGTAACACATGTTCCATCTAAGTTATGTTTTATATTTGTCCTAAACCCCAGGCTCTGATACCGAGCTATGACGCCCTACCTCTATACCCACGCTAGCCAAGAACACTATGGTGTAATGTTGTTAACTAGCGCGGAGAATAAGGCTGTTGAGGAGCGGCCATCCGTAGTTAGGCCTTACACTAGTATTGGTTATCTCGATAGGAGTGGTATATATATTCTTTTATTTTTCATCTCTGATTTATTTACTTCCATCGACATACCCCAATTCCAGTATAAAACGAACTACGATGGTTCATACTAGTTTAAGACAGTAAATATAATAATAACGCAGATAATATAAATGCGGAACACAGATAAAATGGAAAGTCTCATATATACAATAATTGATGTCAGTTACAATACATATGATACAACTACAACTGTCGACTCTGGAAGTTACATATACAAGTTCATTATCGTAAATAATATACATGAATACACATCCTATACTAAGACAACGACTACTCCAAAAAGTATGAAAAGACTTCATAGCCCTAGCAGCAACCGAAAGCTAAAAATCTACAACCTGTAAATACTCGGTCTACCCGAGTATTACATTCAAAAGAAAATAATACACGGGTCAGTCTAATTCAAACTCAGTTATTAATGCACAGAAGCAATAATAATTAAATAATCAATAGGCGATAGTCATAATAAATTTCGTCTATCTGATCTTTAAATAAAGAAACCGGATAACGATAAACATAACACGTAACAGTGTTAAACAACAAATCGGCAAATTAAACCAAATCAGAATACAATTCAGAATATTGAATTGAATAAACAAAACAGTTCAAACCATTGAAATATCAATTAAAATATTAATTAGAGTAGGGCTGCAGTACACGCACGCGTGCACTGCCTCGCCACTACAGCATATGGAATATGCTAAAGATCAATAAATCAAAACAAAATAGAATATCATAAAAGCCATACCGTGTGGCTGCCGTTCACGCTTGCGTGCACTGCCCTGCCACTACAGTGATAATGTACCCAAAAACTCAATTCCGTGTGGCTGCAGTTCACGCTTGCGTGCACTGCCTTGCCACTACATTCATGATGTACACAACCGGGCACAAGTTCAAACCCGGACTATTAGCTGGATTCAACACGGGGCAGGTGTACAGGCTACGACTTCAAGCATAAAGCAGTTCAATATCCAAGTAGCAATGAAAAATAATGGAACCAACTCAAAACAGTCACAATATGAAGACAGCAAGTAAAACTGCAATGGTCAAACTCAGGTGGACAACACTGACTTAAGTACACAAGTGACACAGCAGTGCATAGAATCAAGACACAAAGGAATGTCAAAATGATATTGAAGTGGTCAAAGAATAGCCATACACAAAGATAAAGCACAATCCAGACCAGGTAGTACAAGTATAAAGACCGAAGTCCGATGAAACAATGCCCAAAATGCAACATGCTCAAAGTAAAAACATATATACTAGCAACTAAAGGCAACATGACCATATGATCAGAGGGATGCATGCAAGTACACAGTGGAAAAGCCACAAATGCACATACACCAGACATAAATGATCAGTACGACCAAGTATCATACTCGAGAATAACTCAATTCAATTGCAAGCATGTACAACAGGACAGGGCAGTGGACAGGACTGTAACAACCAATTGAAAACAAGTATAACTGATATATGGTGATGCAGACAACAACTACTCAAGGCAACAGTGGACAGTGCATTGCAGATAGGACAACTAGGTCCAACAGAATCACAAAGCAAGTGCACCACCACACAAGTATACACAAGCAACATGTATGCGCCAGTAAACCAAGAACCAGTGGCCATAAACAGAACCAAGCATCACACAACAAGTAACAATGCAGACTCATGTACACAAGCATCAGGATATACTACAGGGATGAACACACGAGAAGGAAATGCACAGGTCAGAGTACAGTGCAACTCAATGATGCAATATTTTAATATGTACCAATATGCTATGCAGTGAAGCCAAAGCAAACAGAAGGGATGACTGAAGTGCAACCACAAATGTTCACTGACTCGAAGGTTGAATCAATATACAACAGGGAGCATCAGTGAACAAAATCCATTGAAGCCGAAGTCATGAAATAGGAAATACAAAAATCAAAGCCGTGTTTCAAATCAAAGTCAACAACGTGATGACCAACAAGTTCGAAATCAATGCCGTACAAATCAAGTATCACAAAATTACGCATTTGAAAAAGTCAAAAATAAAATAGGAAAGTAGCTGCCTAACGATCAAGGAAGGATCGAATGATCTCAAATTATAGCCGTAACAGTAAAGTAAGGAAATTATTCGAATTGAATTCGAATTGACAAAGTCGAAAATCATCACAGGCATCTAAACAAAATCAAATGGCCGAAGCCCAATATACATACGAAACCACCAAAATTCTAAGCATGGATAACCAAAAATAAGCAACGGGACTCGAATACATGGGTTTGAATTGAAGATGTGAGTGAGAGAGTCACTCACCTTTAATTCGAACTCGACCAAGAAGAAGCGAGCTGCCACAAATTTTGAAGCCCTAGCTTCGAAAGAGGAACGAACGAGAGAGGCCGCCATTTCGTTCGTATGTTTTTAATTTAGGGTTGCGAATGAAAAATGAAAAAGGGGGAAAAAGAACGGGTATTAGCCTTGCAAATTTTCACGGCCTCAAAATAAAACATGGGCCCCAATTTCAATCTAAAGCCCACAAAACTCTTCAACAGATTTCAAACGAATTTCAACTGATTTTAAACTCCAAATAACAACAGTTAGAAAGATCAGTCGTCTTGTGATGACCCGGAATTTTAAAGCAATATCAATTTAATAATTTGAAATAAAAATTAAATTGATTTGATAATCTTTGTAATAAGATTTGAATTAATTTAATAATTCAATATAATAAGTAGTTAATTGATAAGATTTTATCTTTTTAAATCTAATAATTGTTTCTATTTATAATATATATACATTATTGTATATATTGTATATAGATCTTGTTTTAATTTAATTAATAAATAAATCTTGTTTCCTAAAAATATGTATATATTTAGTAAAATTGGAAATTATGATTTGATTTAAAGGTTAAACTTTTAAAAGGTTGTTTAATAAATAAATATGGTTTTAAATACCTAAGGTAAAAATTGAATGATTAAAAAAAATGTTTAACTCAAGTTTAAAATTTAAATAAATACAATGAGGTTATTTGATTTTCTTTTAAATATAATTGAATAAAATAAATAAATTATGAATAAAGAAATAATTTCTTTTATAAGTTATTTATGGTCATTAAATATTATTATTTCTAAAAATATAATAATACATTGTTTCAACAAATAAATTTCTAATAAAAATTATTGTTTTTCAAAATTCAAATTTGTAGTGGTATTTGTAAATAAACTGGATTTCAAAATTCAATTTGAACTTGAATTCAAAGTTTTTAAAAGTTAAAGTATAAATGTTTTTAATTTGTTTTGATTTTGAAATATTTGTATAAGTTTAATTTTATAAATATAGTTTGATTTATTCATTTTAAAATCTATATACATATGAATAAATACATGATTAACTAATTTATATAAACATAGGTTTACATTTATCATGTACTAATATCTAAATAAATAACTAATTAACATTTTTGACAAATGTAAACATCTTACAAATTAAATGAGCATGTGTTAATTAATTTACATACTTACTTGACAAATGTAATATGTAGGGACAAATGTCAAAAATTTAATTGGCATTTTCTTTTGATTTTATTTTTAATGATTTCAGTTTTTATAAACAAACCCCTTCCATCTATTTCTTTTTGAAATCAAAAGATAAGAAACAATGGAAAAACCCAAAATCTGAAACATATTCAATCCACTCCTCAAACCAAAAGCATGCAAACCAAATATTTTAAAATCAAAACAAAACATCCTGCAAATTACTCCTAAAACAATCAGTGATCAACCTTTCCTCACCCCAGAACTTGTTTGAAATCATCAACCTGCAATTTCAAATTTTGGTTTGAGCCTGCATCATTTCAATATGGAGTTTTCTGCATACAAACCTGGAATTAAAGCAAGTTTTTTTAAAGCATATAAATTTGGGAACAAATGCAAGTTGAAAACATCAGTAACTCAAGTTTCAAAGATGAAGCATGCCTGTAAGGTTTATAAATCAACAACAAAAGCACAAGTCTTCTTCTTTCAAATTCACTGTTCTGCCATCAAAATAAGGTGAGTAACATTATAATTTAAGTAATTTAAAATATAAGTATGGTTGCATGTTTATCACAGATAACAAATATGTTTATGGATGCACTTATAAGTATATTTTTGAATGTTCATATGGATGTATAGTGAGCATTGAGATTTTGTGCTCTGTCTTTTTTTTTTTTCAGGCTCAATGTTTCAGTTTTTTTTAAAAACCACCTGATCTAGTTTGTTAAGACTCAATTTACAAACCAAGTATGTTTGAATTAGTGTAGATTAAGTTTAAAAACTTAATATTATTAAAATAGATTTTGGTACTTCTGTAAAACCTAGAATATCAAAGAATGTTGATTTATATGAAGATTTCAAACTGTGAGATTTTTAGTTTCAATAATATGAAATGAATATATGACCAAAGCCATGATTTTTAACACCTAAATCAAAATTTATAAACTAGAAATAAGGGTGCAGTTCACTGTTGAACAGAAAAGTGAAATTGTGTGATTTCTAATGATCTAACGATTAGGGGATATCGGGGCTTTGCTTGTGGGTAGAATAGTAACCATTGAAGCAGGGAAAAATAATTAATGTTGATGCAAATCAACATGGTAGTAGTGATGTGGTTTTCTGGTCTGTAGCCCTAACTTTAGATAGGTAGGTTGCTTTGGCCGGTTCTTTAGGGAGGAGTGATCGAGTTGATTGAATTTCTGGGGAATGATAATAGGTTGATGGATGGACTTATGGTCGGAGTCACTGACATGCCGGTGGTCAGAAGGTGGAGGATGAAGGATTGACAGGTTTGGGGTTAAAACCTGTATTTTCTGTTCCAGGTTTGAGCAAGCATCTCGAATTCTATTTTGGACTGTAGAGGGGCGAATTGATGGACATGTTTGGTCATGGGTTTGGTCGCCGGCGTAGGGAAACCACCGGAGGTGGCTGGTGATAGCTGGAGGCACAGTGCACGTGCACCGTGCAAAATCTTTGAGCTCTGTTGTTTTTGGGTACTGCATAAATTTTAACTCGAAGTAATTCTCGAGTGGTTGCTAAGTTTTCTCGAAGATTTGAATTAGATGAATCGAAGCAGTCATAAGGTTGGCTCGGTTAATTTTAATATTACAGTTTTTCTTGAAAAACTGTCTACAGTTTTAAAATTTAAATTAAAAATTTAAATGAATTAGTAGTTATGATAATATTTGAACAAAGTTTAAAATCTGCTGGAAAGGTATAGTTTTATAGGAGTTTGAAATCTTATATGTTTTAAAATTTGAAAGTGGTTTCAGTTTTTTTTAAATAGAATTTAAAACCTGCATTTAAAAAGGAAAGTAAAGTTTTTAGAAGAGGTTTAAATCTACTTTTAAATTTGAGTTAAGTTTTAATCTAATATATATATTAGAGTTTCAAATGATTTTGAAATCTTATAAATTTTCAAATTTGAAAATGGTTTTCAGTTTTAAATTAAATTAAAAAAAAACCTGGCAGTTTTCTGGAAATTTAAATTTCAATTTAAATCTGGAAGCTAATTTTAAATTAGCTGTTTGAATTCAATTTTAAGTCCAGTTTTCATAAGGGTCTTTAAATCTTCAAGTTTTTATTTTTAAATAAGGAGTTTAAAAATCAAGGTGTAAACAAGAGTTCAATGCAAGTTTAAATTAAATTATTTTAAATAAGGAATGGTTCAAAGGCTTTGAATTTTAAAAATGGATATTTAAATAAGTTTCAAAATTTAAAATGTTTTCAAACAAATTTAAATTTAAATTGTTTATTACAAGTAAAATTGTTTCAAACAAATATTTTAATTTGATTTTCCTTTTTGAATGAAATCATTATAAATGGTTTATAAAGGAAGTTAAATGATTGTTAACCTGAATTTATAATCTAAATTATAATGTATTTAAAACTTAGTTTAATTAAATTAAGTAAATTAAGACTTATCTTATATAAGTTTTAATTATAAGAAATAAATGTTATTTACATTTATTTTGGAAGGAATATAAAGGAAATTTAAGTTGGATAATGCTTTAATAAATATCATTATGAATTTTTGAAATTTGAATTTAAATGTTCTAGTACACTTTAATATTTACAAAAAATATATTAATAAGGAATGGATTATCTTAGTAATGATCGGGATATTAAAATAATTAAATAAGTAAGATAATTAGGGAGAGACTTATTTATTTAATTTATAATTAATAATTTAGATTAATTTTAATAAGGGATTAATTAGGAAGTAATTTAAGAATAAATAATAGTTAATGATGGTCATTAACTAAGGTTTATTTAGTAATTAATTAATATGATTTGATTTTTAATAATTAGATTGATTAACTAATGATAATAAATTATGAAATTTATTTAAGTTTAATTACTCAAATAAAAGTAATTAAGACATTAATTACTTAATGTAATTAATGGAGTTTATTAAGATTGGTATAAATTAATTAATTTAGTGTAATTAATTTTAAACATTGGATTTGATAGTAATTACTTGATGGTATTACTCAGTGAAGTAATTAAGATAACCATTGTATGTAATTAGTGGAATACGATGGAATTGTGAATAATTTAGATTAAATTATTTTGTATAATTAATCAAGCAATTAATTAAAGAAATTAATTAAGGAATATTTAATTTGATAAGTAATTTAGTGTGGTTAATTACAAATTGAGATTAATCAAAGTTGATTAATAATTATGGATTAAGTAAGATTAAATACTGAAAGTAATTAATTTAATGGAGTAATTATTTAAATATAATTAAGAGTCATTAATTAATATAATTAATGATGTAATTAAGATTGATTAATTAATATTAATTAATCAATAATAAGTAATTAAGGGTAATTAATTAATTGTAGTTAATTAAGGTTAAACATAATTAATTATAGTTAATTAATTTACGAAGTAATTAAAGATTAATTACTATATGTGGTTTAGAGTAATTAATTTTGTGAAGTTAATTAAAGTATAATTAATCAGGTTTGATTAATTAAGATGATAAATTAGAGGTTAGTTAATTAATTAATTTGTAATTAATTAATGATAATGTAAGCAAGATTTATATTGTGTAAGTAATTAATTTAATTCATTTAAAATTAATTAAAGATGATATAATTAATTTAATTCATTTTAAATTAATTATAGATAGTATGATTATAAATCATTGCTTATGAATGAATGATATAAATTGCCATGAATGGTTTGAATCTCAGAGATGAGATTAGTAATGTTGTTTGATATGGATGCATTGGTTGCGTTGTGATATTGATATGGATTATCTTTTCATAGCGATAAATGTGGATTATCTGTGATTATGATAATGATAATTATCTATTGTGAATCTATGAATTATCTATCTGTGTGTACATAGATAATATAATTGAATTGTTTTAAACTCTAAAACAACTTGGACCTAAAAGACACGCTTTGGATTTCGATGAGACCGGGATCGGGTTTCCGTATTTGGATATCCGAAAACCACATCGATCCAAATTAACGATAGGTCGTGAATCTTATGTGAAGAGTGAAGACTCGAGGTGTAAGGGCTATACGTCAGTATAACTCCGTGGGTGATTCCGTAATGTGTTTGACGGAATAGTACTTATAGATTCGAGATAGAGATTTAGAGTGCAAGGGTTATCGTCGTTAACTCTGAGGGTGATTCCAATACAAGTGTAACGAGATTATGTCTTCGGTTTCGTTCGAACCCGGAACGAACTTGTATGGATTGAATGCTTTTAGAACATCGTCAGGTGGACGATGAGCATTCTAAGAGATGTGTCCTATAAAGGTAATCGTAGCCTCAAGCCTCATCAACCGGGAATGGCTAAAACAGGGGAGGTGCAGAAAGGCTTCGTGGGTAGCTCCCACTGGAGAGCGAGATTGATCGCTGTCTAGAAGTCCCTTTTTATTCGGCTGTGTGAGCAGTTGGAATTGCGCACCAACTGCGGGGTTGTCTTGTTCGAAACTGTTCAGTGAGGAATGGGTCCGGCCTTGTGTTGCAGGGGAGCGGGCGTACTCCTCGGTACGTTGATCTAGGCCACGTACTGTGACGGGCGGTACCCCAGTAGCCCTGCGATTGTATGGAATCCAAAATCCAATAAGTGCCAACGGTTTTGATTGTATTACCCACTTTTGTGGCTAGTAGCTAGAATTTAATGAATGTAACAATTTCGGCTATTTCATGTTTACTTGAAAACCCTAGACCTATTATAATACCACTAGATTTCCTATCAAATGTTTTGGTTAGCGTAAGGTAAAAACATTTCCATGTTTATGTGTGGGAAGTCTTACGTGATACCTTTCTTTTCAAAAGGTTTTTGAAAGTTAAGCAACTTTCACCTGTTACTCACACCAGACCAATGTCTGACCCGGAGTTTATCTTTTGTTTTCATAAACTCTTGGCTACTCAAATTTTTACGAGTAGCCAAGGGATTCAGGTTAGCTTTGACGAATTGTGGAGGAGCAATGGAGCCGGAGGCTTCTGCGTTAGATATATAGTATTCCGCTGTGTGTTCTGTGTTGTATTATGTTGTAAATACTAGGCAAGTGTTTATAATTGTCTAGTATGTGTTGTATATCTGTGTACTCTGATAGTGGTTGTAAAACTATGTAATATTTTATGTTATTAATTTAATTTATTCGTTCCGCTGTTTAGATTCTGTTGTGTTGTTTCTTCTTTCTTCTCTTTCTTTCTCTTTTCTATCCCTTTCTTTCTTATTAGCGATGCAACTTCCTGGTGTTTGAAAGTTGGGTCGTGACAGTGGTATTAGA
Organism: Allium cepa; assembly: GCA_030765085.1. NCBI lineage: Eukaryota > Viridiplantae > Streptophyta > Magnoliopsida > Asparagales > Amaryllidaceae > Allium > Allium cepa. The sequence continues at coordinate 246,048,912 of CM060944.1, forward strand.
GCATTAGGTTGAGTGAATACCTAGGCTTTGGAGTGGTGTCTTTCTTGAGAGAGCGTATTTGTAATTTTAAATATATTTATATATATTTATCTATTTCTACCTATCTGTTGGGTTACCTGTTCAGGTTTTCCAATATAGGCTATAAAGGTAGATGTGGTAGATTTGTAACACGATTACTACCATTGGTTGGAGTTTGTATATTTGAGGTTGGAAGTGTATCTGTCAAGACTGTAGACCTAATACTGTCTCGAATAAGTTTTGTTGTGTTGAAGTATTTCATCGATCTCTGAAGGAAACCTGTTAAGGTTCGGAGACATCTTTGAAGTGCAGAGTTTGGTGAGTAGAGTTCGGCTCTGTCGGTTGAGCTGGAGCAAGTGATAGTATTTTGATACCTCAGGAAGTTGTAACTGCGTGATGAGATGCAGTGACTATGGATTGTTTCCAAAGATATTTTCTTTGGAACAAGTTTGGGAAGTGAGTCTGCTTCGATGTTATGACTGGATTCAGCAGGATGTTGTGGTGTTTCTGTTTTCTTTGAAGCCCGAATTCCTTGGAGAACTTTAGATTAGGAAGATTTGGTATTGGTGTCAGCAGTACAGCTCGGAGTGTTCTGTGAGCTGACAGGGAGGTCTTAGCTGAGTAGTTTCTCTGAAGATGGAGTTCTGAAGCAGCAAAGTAAATCTGTTTCTTCAATGGATTGCCTAGACCAGTGTAAGCTGTTCTATTTTGTAAAGGGAGAATGGTTTTCTTTGGAAATTTATCTGGGTTGATCGCAAAAGTGACTTGCGATTGTTTGAGTATTCTTTTAGATGGTTGGAGATTTTTCTGGATGTCTTCTGGGAGACAGAGATTAGTCCGCATCTGGAGATTGAGTTTTCTTATCGACTAGTATTCCAGGAGTGGAACCGGTGGTTCTGTTTAGTTGAAGAATGATTCCTAGAGATGGAGTTTGATGAAGTAACTCAGTGTTCGGAGGAATTTCTAAGTTTTCATTATGGATCTATAGAACCTTATTTCTGGAAGGTGATGTCCAGTTGGTACTTGTGTCTTTCATCAACATTTTCTTATCTACTTCGAATCAGAGTTGTGCAGCGGAAGCAGTTTGGATGTGTTTCTGATTGTCTTTTCCGGATTGGAAGAAGTTTGTTGTCTTCTGTTGTTTATAAAATAGAATTGTGTTTTGGTTTGGATTGATCTTGAGGAGATCATTATGTTGGGTTGTTTTTGATTCTGATTGTTCTAGAGGAATCAGCAAGGGATTGAATTGTCAGTTTGGATAACTGGAATTCGATGATTTTCACGTATCTCTGAGGGGTGTATGGTCTATCTCTGGTTTTAGAACCAGCAGTTATAGAGGTTGGTTGTTGAGTCAGACTCATCTGTAGTCTGATATGCTGTCTAGTTCTGTAGATATAGATGAGTAGGAGCTTTATAGCTTAATAGTATTGATTGTTTGGAATCTATAGAGCGAGTATCCCGATATTTATACCAGGGAAACTCGTGGAAGTTCTATCCAGAATTTTTCTGGATAACTATATTTGATTAATTAGATTTTTTTGATTGGGTGAATTGATTGCTATGGTTGTTAGCATATCATTGGTATATGCTTGTGTTTTAAAATTTAATCCTTTAAATAGATTATTAAATTACCTTTGTTTTAAATTTCGGGGACGAAATTCTTTTAAGGGGGGAGGAATGTGATGAACCGGAATTTTAAAGCAATATCAATTTAATAATTTGAAATAAAAATTAAACTGATTTGATAATCTTTGTAATAAGATTTGAATTAATTTAATAATTCAATATAATAAGTAGTTAATTGATAAGATTTTATCTTTTTAAATCTAATAATTGTTTCTATTTATAATATATATAGAATATTGTATATATTGAATATAGATCTTGTGTTAATTTAATTAATAAATAAATCTTGTTTCCTAAAAATATGTATATATTTAGTCAAATTGGAAATTATGATTTGATTTAAAGGTTAAACTTTTAAAAGGTTGTTTAATAAATAAATATGGTTTTAAATACCTAAGGTAAATATTGAGTGATTAAAAAAATGTTTAACTCAAGTTTAAAATTTAAATAAATACAATGAGGCTATTTTGATTTTCTTTTAAATATAATTGAATAAAATAAATAATTTATGAATAAAGAAATAATTTCTTTTATAAGTTATTTATGGTTATTAAATATTGTTATTTCTAAATATATAATAATACATTGTTTCAACAAATAAATTTCTAATAAAAATTATTGTTTTTCAAAATTCAAATTTGTAGTGGTATTTGTGAATAAAATGGATTTCAAAATTCAATTTGAACTTGAATTCAAAGTTTTTAAAATTTAAAGTATAAATGTTTTTAATTTGTTTTGATTTTGAAATATTTGTATAAGTTTAATTTTATAAATATAGTTTGATTTATTCATTTCAAAATCTATATACATATGAATAAATACATGATTAACTAATTTATATAAACATAGGCTTACATTTATCATGTATTAACATCTAAATAAATAACTAATTAACATTTGTGACAAATGTAAACATCTTACAAATTAAATGAGCATGTGTTAATTAATTTACATACTTACTTGACAAATGTAATATGTAGGGACAAGTGTCAAAAATTTAATTAGCATTTTCTTTTGATTTTATTTTTAATGATTTCAGTTTTTATAAACAAACCCCTTCCATCTTATTTCTTTTTGAAATCAAAAGCTAAGAAACAATGGAAAAACCCAAAATCTGAAACATATTCAATCCACTTCTTAAACCAAAAGCACGCAAACCAAATATTTACAAATCAAAACAAAACAGCCTGCAAATTACTCCTAAAACAATCAGTGATCAACCTTTTCTCACCCCAGAACTTGTTTCAAATCATCAACCTGCAATTTCAAATTTTGGTTTGAGCCTGCATCATTTCAATATGGAGTTTTCTGCATACAAACCTGGAATTAAAGCAAGTTTTTTTAAAGCATGTAAATTTGGCAACAAATGCAAGTTGAAAACATCAGTAACTCAAGTTTCAAAGATGAAACATGCATGTAAGGTTTATAAATCAATAACAAAAGCACAAGTCTTCTTCTTTCAAATTCAATGTTCTGCCATCAAAATTAAGGTGAGTAACATTATAATTTAAGTAATTTAAAATATAAGTATGGTTGCATGTTTATCACTGATAACAAATATGTTTATGGATGCATTTATAAGTATATTTTTGAATGTTCATATGGATGCATAGTGAGCATTGAGATTTTGTGCTCTGTCTTTATTTTTTTTTTCAGGCTCAAGTTTTCAGTTTTTTTTAAAAAAACACCTGATCTAGTTTGTTAAGACTCAATTTACAAACCAAGTTTGTTTGAATTAGTGTAGATTAAGTTTTAAAAACTTAATATTATTAAAATAGATTTTGGTACTTCTGTAAAACCCAGAATATCAAAGAATGTTGATTTATATGAAGATTTCAAACTGTGAGATTTTTAGTTTCAATAATATGAAATGAATATATGACCAAAGCCATGATTTTTAACACCTAAATCAAAATTTATAAACTAAAAATAAGGGTGCAGTTCACTGTTGAACAGAAAAGTGAAATTGTGTGATTTCTGATGATCTAATGATTTGGGGATATCGGGACTTTGCTTGTGGGTAGAATAGTAACCATTGAAGCAGGGAAAAATAACTAATGTTGATGCAAATCAACATGGTAGTAGTGATGTGGTTTTCTGGTCTGTAGCCCTAACTTTAGATAGGTAGATTGCTTTGGCCGGTTCTTTAGGAAGGAGTGATCGAGTTGATTGAATTTCTGGGGAATGAAAATAGGTTGATGGATGGACTTGTGGTCGGAGTCACTGACATGCCGGTGGTCAGAAGGTGGAGGATGAAGGGTTGACAGGTTTGGGGTTAAAACCTGTATTTTCTGTTCCAGGTTTGAGCAAGCATCTCGAATTCTATTTTGGACTGTAGATGGGTGAATTGATGGACATGTTTGGTCGTGGGGTTGGTCGCCGACGTAGGGAAACCACCGGAGGTGGCTGGTGATTGTTGGAGGCACGGTGCATGTGCACCGTGCAAAATCTTTGAGCTCTGTTGTTTTTTGGTACTGCATAAATTTTAACTCGAAGTAATTCTCGAGTTGTTGCTGAGTTTTCTCGACGATTTGAATTTGATGACTCGAAGCAGTCATAAGGTTGGCTCGGGTAATTTTAATATTACAGTTTTTCTTGAAAAACTGTCTGCAGTTTTAAAATTTAAATCAAAAATTTAAATGAATTAGTAGTTATGATAATATTTGAACAATGTTTAAAATCTACTGGAAAGGTATAGTTTTATAGGAGTTTGAAATCATATATGTTTTAAAATTTTAAAGTAGTTTCAGTTTTTTTAAAATAGAATTTAAAACCTGCATTTAAAAAGGAAAGTAAAGTTTTTAAGAGAGATTTAAATCTAGTTTTAAATCTGAGTTAAGTTTTAATCTAATATATATATTAGAGTTTCAAATGATTTTGAAATCTTATAAATTTTCAAATCTGATAATGGTTTTCAGCTTTAGATTAAATTAAAAAAAACCTGGCAGTTTTTTGGAAATTTCAATTTCAATTTAAATCTGGAAGCTAATTTTAAATTAGCAGTTTGAATTCAATTTTAAGTCCAGTTTTCATAAGGGTCTTTAAATCTTCAAGTTTTTATTTTTAAATGAGGAGTTTAAAAATCAAGGTGTAAAACAAGAGTTCAATGCAAGTTTAAATTCAAATAATTTTAAATAAGGAATGGTTCAAAGGCTTTGAATTTAAAAACTGGATATTTAAATAAGTTTCAAAATTTTAAATGTTTTCAAACAAATTTAAATTTAAATTGTTTATTAGAAGTAAAATTGTTTCAAACAAATATTTTAATTTGATTTTCCTTTTTGAATGAAATCATTATAAATGGTTTATAAAGGAAGTTAAATGATTGTTAACCTGAATTTATAATCTAAATTATAATGTATTTAAAACTTAGTTTAATTAAATTAAGTAAATTAAGACTTATCTTATATAAGTTTTAATTATAAGAAATAAATGTTATTTACATTTATTTTGAAAGGAATATAAAGGAAATTTAAGTTGGATAATGCTTTAATAAATATCATTTTGAATTTTTGAAATTTGAATTTAAATGTTCTAGTACACTTTAATATTTATAAAAAAATATATTAATAAGGAATGGATTATCTTAGTAATGATCAGGATATTAAAATAATTAAATAAGTAAGATAATTAGGGTGAGACTTATTTATTTAATTTATAATTAATAATTTAGATTAATTTTAATAAGGGATTAATTAGGAAGTAATTTAAGAATAAATAATAGTTAATGATGGTCATTAACTAAGGTTTATTTAGTAATTAATTAATATGATTTGATTTTTAATAATTAGATTGATTAATTAATGATAATAAATTATGAAATTTATTTAAGTTCAATTACTCAAATAAAAGTAATTAAGACATTAATTACTTAATGTAATTAATGGAGTTTATTGAGATTGGTTTAAATTAATTAATTTAGTTTAATGAATTTTAAACATTGGATTTGATAGTAATTACTTGATGGGATTAATCAGTGAAGTAATTAAGATATCTATTGTATGAAATTAGTGGAATATGATGGAATTGTGAATAATTTAGATTAAATTATTTTGTATAATTAATCAAGGAATTAATTAAGGAAATTAATTAAGGAATAATTAATTTGATAAGTAATTTAGTGTGGTTAATTACATATTGAGATTAATCAAAGGTGATTAATAATTATGTATTAAGTAAGATTAATTACTGAAAGTAATTAATTTAATGGAGTAATTAATTAAATATAATTAAGTGTCATTAATTAATATAATTAATGATGTAATTAAGATTGATTAATTAATATTAATTAATCAATAATAAGTAATTAAGGGTAATTAATTAATTGTAGTTAATTAAGGTTAAACATAATTAATTATAGTTAATTAATTTAAGTAATTAAAGGTTAATTACTGTATGTGGTTTAGAGTAATTAATTTTGTGAAATTAATTAAAGTATAATTAATCAGGATTGATTAATTAAGATGATAAATTAGAGGTTAGTTAATTAATTAATTTGTAATTAATTAATGATAATGTAACAAGATTTATATTGTGTAATTAATTAATTTAATTCATTTAAAATTAATTAAAGATGATATAATTAATTTAATTCATTTTAAATTAATTATAGATAGTATGATTATAAATCATTGCTTATGAATGAATGATATAAATTGCCATGAATGGTTTGAATCTCAGAGATGAGATTAGTAATGTTGTTTGATATGGATGCATTGGTTGCGTTGTGATATTGATATGGATTATCTTTTGATAGCGATAAATGTGGATTATCTGTGATTATGATAATGATAATTATCTATTGTGAATCTATGAATTATCTATCTGTGTGTACATAGATAAGATAATTGAATTGTTTTAAACTCTAAAACAACTTGGACCTAAAAGACACGCTTTGGATTTCGATGAGACCGGGATCGGGTTTCCGTATTTGGATATCCGAAAACCACATCGATCCAAATTAACGATAGGTCATGAATCTTATGTGAAGAGTGAAGACTCGAGGTGTAAGGGCTATACGTCAGTATAACTCCGTGGGTGATTCCGTAATGTGTTTGACGGAATAGTACTTATAGATTCGAGATAGAGATTTAGAGTGCAAGGGTTATCGTCGTTAACTCTGAGGGTGATTCCAATACAAGTGTAACGAGATTATGTCTTCGGTTTCGTTCGAACCCGGAACGAACTTTTATGGATTGAATGCTTTCAGAACATCGTCAGGTGGACGATGAGCATTCTAAGAGATGTGTCCTACAAAGGTAATTGTAGCCTCAAGCCTCATCAATCAGGAATGGCTAAAACAGGGGAGGTGCAGCAAGGCTTCGTGCGTAGCTCCCACTGGAGAGCGAGATTGATCCCTGTCTAGAAGTCCCTTTTTATTCGGTTGTGTGGGCAGTTGGAATTACGCACCAACTGTGGGGTTGTCTTGTTCGGAACTGTTCAGTAAGGAATGGGTCCGGCCTTGTGTTGCAGGGGAGCGGGCGTACTCCTCGGTACGTTGATCTAGGCCACATACTGTGACGGGCGGTACCCCAGTAGCCCTGCCATTGTATGGAATCCAAAATCCAATAAGTGCCAATGGTTTTGATTGTATTACCCACTTTTGTGGCTAGTAGCTGGAATTTAATGAATGTAGCAATTTCGGCTATTTCATATTTACTTGAAAACCCTAGTCCTATTATAATATCACTGGATTTCCTATCAAATGTTTTGGTTAGCGTAAGGTAAAAACTTTTCCATGTTTATGTGTTGGAAGTCTTACGTGATACCTTTCTTTTCAAAAGGTTTTTGCAAGTTAAGCAACTTTAACCTGTTACTCACACCAGACTCATGTCTGATCCGGAGTTTATATTTTGTTTTCATAAACTCTTGGGTACTCAAATTTTTACGAGTAGCCAAGGGATTTAGGTTAGCTTTGACAAATTGTGGAGGAGCAATGGAGCAGGAGGCTTCTACGTTAGATATATAGTATTCCGCTGTGTGTTCTGTGTTGTATTAAGTTGTAAATACTAGGCAGGTGTTTATAACTGTCTAGTATGTGTTGTATATCTGTGTACTCTGATAGTGGTTGTAAAACTATGTAATATTTTATGTTATTAATATAATTTATTCGTTCCGCTGTTTAGATTCTGTTGTGTTGTTTATTCTTTCTTCTCTTTCTTTCTCTTTTCTATCCCTTTCTTTCTTATTAGCGATGCAACTTCCTGGTGTTTGGAAGTTGGGTCGTGACACGTCTGATGACGATAATTAATTTCCACAAAACTCCGGGTTGTTATAATTACCTTTATGGAAATTATCTCTTTGGACTCTATTCTCGAATTCTTATTACAAAACTTTTGAAATATATATATCTTTTATATTCAAATTATACTTTACTTGGGGAAATCAAATCACTTTTGAAAAGATTTTTTGGAAATTTCAAATACTGTAATAAAAACATATCAAACTATATGCAACCAGTTTAGGAGGTTTCTTCCAATAACAAGGCAACCGGGTCCCAGCCTTCATACAATGGATAAATAAGTACATCCCTCTATTCTAAGAGCATACTATACTAAAACCATATGCCCACTTTTTAGTTATGGGTTATCCGAATCATCGTTAACATAACAAATTATTTTATATCCCGAAGTGATAAATTGTGACGCCCCACCTCTATACCCACGCTAGCCAAGGACACTACGGGGTAATACGGTCAACTAGCACGGAGAATAAGGCTGTTGAGGAGCGACCATCTGTATAATTGCTTTGTGCGAGTATCGATATGCCAGATAAAAATATAACTTTTCATCTCAAGAGGAAATCCGACATACCAACACAAACTCAAAGCTACTACACAGTGGCTATATATCATCTTCGAAAACAAATATAGAAGTATCATAACACAAATCAGTCACAGAAGTTCATATCTCAAAGGTGGAAACAGATATGAATATTACACATAAAGGTGTATATCAGAGTAGTGGTCTAACAAGATCCAAACATCACAAAAGAATAGTTACAAGTGCTACACAAAAGAATAAGTATACATCATGGAGTCTATATCTCAAATGTATATAACAAAATAAACTACTAATCTAAGTAGTTAGCCAAAAGTCAGATAATTCTCTCCGATAAGGAGTCAAACAGAAGCACCTGCAACATCTCGGTCTGACCCGAGTATTATTTAATAAGAAAATAATAAACGGATCTGTCTAACTATAAATATCGGATAAAATGATATAAAATAAGAGATATGACAAAAAAATAAGATAACCATAAAGCCATACTATGATAAGTATGTAATTGAAAATCAACCATAGATTAATCGATATCACAAGAATCTTCTCAAAGATCAAAAGAATGTCATACTCTTTAGTTTTATTCACCAAGTCACAAATAAATATCGACATCATATCGATGCCAATCATAAAAGCTGGTGGAACACAAATTCTAGAAATCATCAATAGAAATCCAGAAATCACAAAAAGGGGGAGGCCTATCATAAACGGGAGCATGAAAACTCAGCAACACGTGTATCACAAATGGGACGTTATCCCATGGTCGCTAACCATAGAGCCGGTGCAACGACGTAGTACAATATCGGTATGCCCGAGGAACCTGAAACTCGAATAGGTTAGAACATCGACGTAGTACAACGGTACGTCCAAGGAACCGAACTCCGTAAAGGAATATAGGTCGCTATCCCACAAAAATTGAGTCGCAACTCCAAAGAATGCATAGGTCATTAGCCTAAAAAGTAATGAGACGAAACTAAATGATACGTGGTACTGTCCCCTACGCGGATAAAGAAACCTAACATATCGCTAGATTAAATCATAAAATGATCATCATAAATCATCAAGAGTGTCAATTACACTAAGCTAGTAAATAGATGAGTTTAGCCTCATGTCCCATAACCACTAGCTTAACTTAAATATTTACAAACAAAGTGTAGATCTCCACTAGAAAGTTGTCACAAGAGTTTCAATCGAACAAGTCCAAGAATTAACCGACGAAGTAAACGCAAGCGTTTCATACCACTTGTTTTATTAAGCCGTTTAATTAGATTTCTCATACGAGCGAGGTAAATATTTGTATATGCTAGTAGATTGGAAAAAGGTTTAAGAAATGAGCTTTGTAATAAAATAGTGTTGAAATCGTTTAGATAAAAGAGTTTTGATATTTACTACTAGTAATGAAACATTTATATTTTTAAAGTGACAAATTAAAGAAATGATTGTAGAAACAATCAATCACCAAAAATCCACATTCAAAGACGTGAATTAAATCCAAAGAAATCGATACCAAATCCATCAAAATGGATATTCCCAAAAGTTCCAACGAAGATGTTATCAAAGCCAATAAGGTGATAAAAACTAGTCGGAGGACGAAGAATCGATTAAAAAGTGGAAACTCAAACCCAAAAGGCAAATTGGGCAAAAACAGAAAGTCGACTGGACCTAAGTGGTCAGTCGACTGACTCAGATCCTGGAAACATTCTGTTTCCATGTTCAGTCAACTGACTCAGAGTGTTCAGTCGACTGAATCATGCCTGGACACTCTCTGTTTCCAGGTTCAGTCGACTGACTCGGAGTGTTCAGTCGACTGACTCTTACCCAGGAAATCTCCTAGGTTTGGTTCAGTCGACTGACCCTCTTGTTCAGTCGACTAAACTAAAAAATTGAGTATTCTTAGGCTAGCCCCAAAGGGGCAAAATCCATGCCAATCGCAATCGGTCAAGCATAGACGCTAGGGGTTTACGCCTATCGGCAACCCGGCCCTATGGGCTCCTCGATGCATCACGAAAAACATGTTCAAACCTCAAAGATAGGATTTTTAAAGATTTGACTCCAAAACCCCAAAAATTGGAATATTCATAAAAACCAATTCAAATCAAAAGCAAATGATCATCAATAAGTGTTAGGAATTCATACCTAACAACAAAGATAGATATAGCATAGATGTGAGATAAAAATCTCACCTTAAACCCAAAACAAATGAAGAAGAAGCTATAGAGCAATGGCAAGGACAATCACACTTCAATTCCAACCCAACAAGCTTGAATCTAAGCTTAAAAGAGAAACATTTCCTAAGTTAGGTTTAGGAATTTCTGAAATTGAAAAGAGAACGAGTTGGAGAAGATGAAGAGAAGGCTTACCAAAGCTTCTTCTATGAATTTGGAGCTAGAACTTGAATTTGCAAAAATGATTAGGGCTTGGAGTTTTAATTTCCCATTTCTCTCTCCATTGTTGCTAAATCTTGAGTATTAGGAAAATTATGAAGGAATGAAGAGAAGAGGGGGTGAAGCTTGGGTCTAATTGGCTGAAACCAAACCAAAGCCCTAGGTGAAAAAGTAGCAAAATTCCCCTAACTCCAAACATATCGAAGTTTATACTCAAAAAGGTCGCAAACGTCATTTTGAATTCGATAGGGGTTGTCTCGAGTCCAAATTCGACCGTTTGCAAAAAAGTAGCTTTTCGGACTATAATCCGACTAACGATGCTATATTTAAATAAAATATTTAAATATACAATCGTAAAATATGCGGGTTGTTACAGACTCCCCTCCTCGAAGAAATTGCGTCCTCGCAATATTTAAGAAGAAAAATAAAAAGTAACACATATAAAAGCATATCAACACAAAAGAAATTTGAAATAAAAAGTTCACCTCAAAGAGCACTAGAAAGCAAGTCCGGATGTGTTCGCTCAATGAGTTCTCTTGATTCCCAAGAGCAATCCTTAGGATTTTAGGACCATTGAACTTTCACAAAAGGAATATCTTTATTTCGAAGTCGTTTTACCTCCAAAGCAATAATACAAATAGGATTTTTCTCATAATTCAAATTAGGTGAAACTTCAATTTCTTCCACAATACCGGGCTCAAGAATAGAATCGGAATCTCGAAGACATTTCCGTAGTTGAGAAACATGAAACGCGTCATGAATAGCAGAAAACTGAGCCGGTAATAAGAGGTGATAAGCCACGGAACCGATACGTTCGGTGATGGGAAATGGACAAATATATCGAGGTGCTAATTTTCCCGACCGACTGAAACGCACAACAACCTTCATAGACGAAACACGAATAAGCACAAAATCTCCCACAGAAAATTCCAATTTCCTTCTTCGGTTATCGGCATAGGATTTTTGTCTACTTTGGGCTTCTTTCATCCTATAACGAATAAGGTCAATCTTTTCAATGGAATCACGAACAAAATCTGGACCTAAAACCAGCTCCTCGCCAGCCTCAAGCCAACAAGAAGGAGATCGGCATGGCTTTCCATAGAGTGCCTCGAAAGGTGCCATACCAATACTAGATTGGAAGCTGTTATTATAGGAAAAATCAACAAGAGAAATATGATCTTCCCAACTTCCACCAAAATCATGAACATACGCACGAAGAAGATCTTCAGGAGTTTGATTCACACGCTCGGTTTGTCCATCGGACTGGAGGTGATAAGTGGTGCAAAAATTAAGCTTTTTTCCCAAAGCTTTTTGAAGAATCTTTCAAAATACACTAGTAAACAATGGATCACGATCGCTAACAATAGAAGTAGGAACTCCATGCAATTTAACAATTTCTTTAATAAAGAGTTTGGCCAAAAGAGAAACGGTCCGATTATACCGAACGGGAATAAAATGGGCGGATCTAGTAAGTCTACCAACTATCACCCATAAGCTATCATGACCCGAACGAGAACGGGGAAGGCCGTCTATAAAATCCATGGAAATATGATCCCACTTCCAAATTGGAATGTCTAACTGTTGCAATAACCCACCAGGCCTTTGATGCGCGGCTTTAGTGAGTTGGAAAGTCATGCAACGCTTAACGAAGTTAGCGATATCAAATTTCGTTCCCTCCCAATAATAAATTCGTATCATATCCGCATACATTTTACTACTACCGGGATGAATGGTAAATTTAGAATGATGGGAATCTTCTAAAACGTCTTTGCGAAGATCACTAATATTTGGCACGATAAGTCTACAAAATTTCCAAATACCGCCACGAGAATCAATATCAAAGTCTTTTAAACCTTCAATGTCAATTTTGTCCCTAAAATTTTGGCCAAGAAGACCCAATTCGGGATCTAGCTTTTGAGCTTCAAGGATGCGGTCCAAAAGAGAAGGATGAGCCTCAAGGCTACATAAAACAAGAGATGCACATAAATTGGATTCACGATCTCGAATCTCACAAGTGGATAAAGTCTCGAGATCATTCCATTCAGATATCATCATGGAAATAACCGCTTGTTGCTTACGATTAAGTGCATCGGCAACTCGATTCCCCTTTCCGGGAGTATAAAGAATATCAAGATCATATGATGCAAGGAACTCGAGCCAACATTGTTGATGCGAATTAAGTTCCTTTTGATAAAATAAATACTTCAAAGATTTATGATTGATATAAAGAATAATTTTTCTCCCAAAAGATAATGACGCCAAATCCAAAGGGTGAAAACAATAGCCGCGAGCTCCAAATCATGAGTGGCAAATCTAGTCTCGGCTGGCTTGAATTGCCTAGAAGCATAAGCAATAACACATTCTCTTTGCATGAGAATGGCTCCTAAACCAACACGACTAGCATCGGCATAAACAATAAAATCTTGATTCCCTTCGAGAATAAAAAGAATAGGAGCATCGGAAAGGAGTTCTTTTAATTTCTGAAAAGAAGGTTCACATTTGTCCGATCAAATGTATTTGACTCCTTTCTTTGTTAAGCTAGTAAGAGGCACGACAATTTTTGGAAAGTCTTTTATAAAACGGCGGTAGTAGCCCGCCAATCCGAGAAAACTGCGGACTTCCGTAACACTCTCTGGTCTCTTCCAACTTTGAATCGCTTCAATCTTTGAAGGATCCACGGAAATTCCGGATTCGGAAATAATATGACCGAAAAACTTCACAAGAGATTGCCAAAAATAGCATTTAGAAAATTTTGCTCTTAATCGACTGCTCCTAAGAGTTTCCAACACAATCCGAAGATGCTTTTCATGCTCTTCCTCGTTTTTTGAATACACTTGAATATCATCAATAAAGATGAGAACAAATCGATCGAGGAAATCTTTGAAATCTCGATTCATAAGGTCAACGAAATAAGCCGGAGCATTCGTTAAACCAAATGGCATGACAAGCCATTCATAAGATCCATAGCGAGTACGGAACGACGTCAAAGGAATACAATCCTCTGCAATACGAAGCTGATGAAAATCGGTTGCCAAGTCCAATTGCGAAAAGGCTCTAGCACCACTAAGTTGATCGAATAGATCATCAATCCGAGGTAAAGGATATTTATTCTTGATGGTAAGATCATTAAGCTTGCGGTAGTCAACGCAAAGCCTAAGTGTACCATCGGATTTCTTCACCAAAATAGCCAAAGCTCCCCAAGACGAGGAACTAGAGCGAATAAATTGCTTCGTCTCCAATTCGGATAATTGTTTACGCATCTCCTCGTTCTCTTTATTGGAAATTCGATAAGGAAGTAGAGCTCCAAGGATAAGATTAATTCTGAACTCAATTGCTCTCTTAGGTGGTAATCCTAAAACGGGCTCAAATATGTCGAAAAATTCACGAACAACGTGAATAAGAGAAATGACATCTTCCTCATCATCATTATCGTCATCATGAGGATTTAAAGAATAAAAAGATGCTTCCACATTGGAATCTGAATCTTTAAGTATAATAGAAATCTACTTAACAAATTAAGGATGTCGAAGATAAATAGTCCGCTCAGGACATAGGATACGAGCTTCATAACTGTTAAGACAATCCATTCCTAAAATCATTCCAAAGCCTTAGTAACGCATTACATGCAAATCGGCATGGAAAGAAAAATCACATAAAACAATCTCGACATCTTTACAAAGTAAAATGAGTGTTGAGGATCCACCAACCGGATTCGCAATTCTCAAAGAAGTCATTAAAGCTACAACACTCAAAGAAAAGTATCAACAAGTTCTTTTGATATAAAAGAATGGGATGCACCCGTATCAAAAAGAACTCGAATAGGTTGATCACGAAATAAAATAATGCCACCAAGGATAGAAGGAGAAATACCTTGACCACGAGAAGTGTTGCTAGGGGCCTGTGCAACATTTAACTTTCCCTCCTTCTTGCCTTGAAGTTTGGGACATGAAGATAAAAGATGACCTGAACTTTTGCAATAGCAACAAAAGAGAGGTTTCAGACATCTACTGGCATAATGGTCTTTAGAACCACAATTGTAGCATTGCCCACTACTAACGGTAGGAGTCTTTTCTACCGAAGCTGCTTGTTTTCCTTTCTTGTTGAGATTAGGGCCTTTGAATTTAATAGGCCTTTTCTTGTTTTTGTTGAAGTTTGGTTTGACACCCACCACTTCAACATCGCTCTCCCTTTCCGCCCCTTCAAAACGAAGAGCGATATCAATGAGTTGATCAAAAGAAACTTCTAATTTTAGAAGTAATGGCTTCTTGAGATTTTTGTTCAAGCCATAGACAAATCTTTGGTTCTTCTTCAATGGGGTGTTTATGTATTCGACCCCGTATTTAGAAAGTGACTCGAAGGATGCGACAGAATCTGCCACTGAGGATTCACGTTGAACAAGGTCAATGAAACGACGAGCCAATGTCACCTTCTCAGCTTCAGGCACAAACTTTAATTCGAATCGTTCCCGGAATTTCTCCTAAGTAAGATCCGCTTCATTTATTTCAGATATCAAAAGCTCGTACCAGTCTAATGCTCTTTCTTGGAGCATACTAGAGGGCACCTGAACTCGGAGAAGATCAATAAGTTCATGCGAGAAAAGATTCGATCGCATGTTCTTATCCAAGCTTGGACTTCAATAATAGTTCCAGAACCTTTGATGGCTTTCCATCCAAGTTGGTATAATCGTTGCACAAACGTGCAAATCCAGACTTAGGGTGAGTAGGCTCTGGATTGGGTCCGACAGCTTGAGCATTCTTCACGAGATCTAAAAGCTGTTGGGCAGACATAAATACTTCATCGTGGGGAGTAGCACTAGATTGACCGGCGCTGGGACGGCCAGGTCTAACCATTTCTCTTCTTTAAGAAAGAAAGAAAGAAGAAAAAGGTTATTCAAAAAATAATTATCAAACAATCATGATTGATAAAACAAGGCGTCACAAAGAAAATAGGATAGAACGGTTCGAAGACCCGAATAAAATCCTAAGGCACGACTCCTAAGATGGACTTAGGACGATGATCCTTGTTAAATTATTCTACATTATTCCGAAGTTTGGCTCTGATACCAAGCTTTGACGCCCCACCTCTATACCTACGCCAGCCAAGGACACTACGGGGTAATGCCGTCAACTAGCACGGAGAATAAGGCTATTGAGGAGCGACCATCTGTATAATTTCTTTGTGCGAGTACCGATATGCCAGATAAAAATATAACTTTTCATCTCAAGAGGAAATTCGACATACGGACACAAACTCAAAGCTACTACACAGTGGCTATATATCAACTTCGGAAACAAATATAGAAATATCATAACACAAATCAGTCATAGAAATTCATATCTCAAAGGCGGAAACAGATATGAATATTACACATAAAGGTGTATATCAGAGTAGTGGTCTAACAAGATCCACAACATCACAAAAGAATAGTTACAAGTGCTACACAAAAGAATAAGTATACATCATGGAGTCTATATCTCAAATGTATACAAAAAAATAAACTACAAATCAAAGTAGTTAGCCAAAAGTCGGATAATTCTCCCCGACAATGGAGTCAAACAGAAGCACCTGCAACATTTCGGTCTGACCCGAGTATTAATTAATAAGAAAATAATAAACGGATCAGTCTAACTATAAATATCAGATAAAATGATATAGAATAAGAGATATGAAAAAAACGTATGATAACCATAAAGTCATACTATGATAAGTATGTAATTGAAAATCAACCAGAGATTAATCAATATCACAAGAATCTTCTCAAAGATCAAAAGAATGTCATACTCTTTAGTTTTATTCACCAAGTCACAAATATCGACATCATATCGATGCCATTCATAAAAGCTGGTGGAACACAAATTCTAGAAATCATCAATAGAAATCCAAAAACCACAAAAAGGCGGAGGCCTATCATAAACGGGAGCATGAAAACTCACCAACACGTGTATCACAAACGGGACTCTATCCCATGGTCGCTAACCATAGAGCAGGTGCAACGACGTAGTACAATATCGGTACGCCCGAGGAACCTGAAACTCGAATAGGTCGGAACATCGACGTAGTACAATCGTACATCCGTGGAACCAAACTCAGAAAAGGAATATGGTTCGCTAGCCCACAAAAATTGAGTCGAAACTCCAAAGAATGCATAGGTCGTTAGCCTAAAAAGTAATGAGACGAAACTCAATGATACGAGGTACTGTCCCCTACACGGACAAAGAAACCTAGCATATTGCTAGATTAAATCGTAAAATGATCATCATCAATCATCAAGAAGTGTCAATTACACTAAGCTAGTAAATAGATGTGTTTAGCTCATGTCCCATAACAACTAGCTTAGCTTAAATATTTACGAACAAATTGTAGATCCACTAGAAAGTTGTCACAAGAGTTTCAATCGAACAAGTCCAAAAATTAAACGACGAAGTAAACGCAAGTGTTTCATACCACTTGTTTTACTAAGCCGTTTAATTAGATTTCTCAAACAAGTGAGCTAAAGGTTTGTACATGCTAGTAGATTGGAAAAAGGTTAAAGAAATGGGCTTTATAATAAAATAGTGTTGAAATCGTTTAGATAAAAGAGTTTTGATATTTACTACTAGTAATGAAACCTTTATATTTTTAAAGTGACAAATCAAAGAAATGATTGTAGAAACAATCAATCACCAAAATTCCACATTCGAGACGTGAATTAAATCCAAAGAAATCGGTACCAAATCCATCAAAATGGATATTCCCAAAAGTTCCAACGAAGATGTTATCAAAGCCAACAAGGTGATAACAGCTAGTCGGAGGACGAAGAATCGATTAAAAAGTGGAAACTCAAACCCAAAAGGAAAATTGGGAAAAAACAGCAAATTCAGTCGACTGGACCAGAGTGGTCAGTCGACTGACTCAGATCCTGGAAACTTTCCGTTTCTAGGTTCAGTCAACTTACTCAGAGTGTTCAGTCGACTGAATTATGCTTGGAAACTCTCTATTTCCAGGTTCAGCCGGCTGACTTAGAATGTTCAATCGACTAACTCTTGCCCAGGAAATCTCCTGGGTTTGGTTCAGTCGACTGACCCTCCTGTTCAGTCGACTAAACTGAAAAATTCAGTATTCTTAGCCTAGCCCCCAAGGGGCAAAATCCGTACAAATCGCAATCGGTCGAGCATAGACGCTAGGGGTTTACGCCTATCGGCAACCCGGCCCTATGGGCTCCTCGATGCATCACCAAAAACATGTTCAAATCTCAAAGATAGGATTTTTAAAGATCTGACTCCAAAACACCAAAAATTGCAATATTCATAAAAACCAATTCAAACCAAAAGCAAATGATCATCAATAAGTGTTAGGAATTCATACCTAGCAACAAAGATAGATATAAACATAGATGTGAGATAAAAATCTCAACTTTAAACCCAAAACAAATGAAGAAGAAGCTATAGAGCAATGGCAAGGACAATCACACTTCAATTCCAACCCAACAAGCTTGAATCTAAGCTTAAAAGAGAAACATTTCCTAAGTTAGGTTTAAGAATTTCTGAAATTGAAAAGAGAACGAGTTGGAGAAGATGAAGAGAAGGCTTACCAAAGTTACTTCTATGAATTTGGAGCTAGAACTTGAATTTGAAAAAATGACTAGGGCTTGGAGTTTTAATTTCCCATTCCTCTCTCCATTGTTGCTAAAGCTTGAGTATTAGGAAAATTATGAAGGAATGAAGAGAAGAGGAGGTGAAGCTTGGGTCTAATGGGCTGAAACCAAACCAAAGACCTAAGTGAAAAAGTAGAAAAATTCCCCTAACTCCAAACATATCGAAGTTTATACTCAAAAAGGTCGCAAACGTCATTTTGAACTCGATCGGGGTGGTCTCGAGTCCTAATTCGACCGTTTGCAAAAAGTAGCTTTTCGGACTATAATCCGACTAACGATGTTATATTTAAATAAAATATTTAAATACACAATCGTAAAATATACGGGTTGTTACATAAATCATTTCACGCTATTATCACAAATATTTTCAAATCTATAATAATTTTCATTTTCCAAATCCGTTTAAAAATCATCTTAAAAGCATCGGGTTTAGTCCTTGAAATTATTTCCGTTTCATAAAACATTTTTATGAAACCATTCTTTGTATAAATCACTTCAAAATATCTATTCTCAAATAAATCCTTTTTCCTCTTTTAAAGGAAAATATTTCATTGCATTTCACTTTTAAAATCAATCTTCAAAACAATTCATTAAAGTTAAGTGAACCAAATATTGCCGTTAAACACCTTGTAGTCAAATTGTAAAATAAATCATAAGGTGTTAGCCTACAATTATTTTCTACCCAACCCATGTATATAGCTTATTAGCTGCTCATAAACTAGTCAAGAAAATTCAATAATCAATAAATAATAATCAGTGCTCATAAGCTGGTCGAGCGTAATCCAAACAACCGAACAATCAATTAACAAAATAAACACAATAATAAACGATAAATCGACGCTCCACTCTATCAAATATTTATAATTCGTTTTATTTTATCTTGAGTTAAAATGATTTGATACTTATTTTGGAGTATTCAGGCTTTCCCTTCGATATGTTCTGTACCTCATCCAAGTCTCCTTGGATCTCGCAGACGAAACACGTATACTAGTCGTTTCTGCATACCCCATTAAGTATTTAACTTCTAAATTTTAAAATAATTAATTAACCATCCAAACATAATGTCAAGCAAGGACACAAACTGTTGTTTTAGAAAAAAAGAAGTAAATAAGCATTCAACAAGGGTTTTCAAACAACACTTAACACTTAAAGTTCTTTTAACTTAGCAATGGTTTTAATGAACTTAAAATAAGAAATAACTTACTTTGTATTCCACTCCGTCAAAATTAAAGGCAAGTAAATTAAGATCTAACCCACACTTACTACCATGCTTGGAAACCAAATAAAAATAAGCCCGATTTCTCCTTCCTAGTGCTTGGCCATGGCTTGAGATGGAGGTTAGCCGAACGTATAGAGACGAAGTGGTAGAACTTTGAACTTCTCAAAATTAGACCCCAAAAACAGGCCATATTCTCTCTTGTTTTTGACCCTCTTAATCTGAAAATTTGAAAAACTTGTTAACTATAAAGTTGTTGCAAATTATTTTCTCTTGGATATGTATAAAAGAATCACTTGATTTTGATTAGTTTTGAGGAAGATATGGTAAAAAGAAAAAGAGCTATTCTCGGATTCACAAATATAAAGCCCAAAAATGTACTTCAAAGAATTGAGTTTCAGGTGTAGCAAACCTCAAAACAGGAAAAAGTGATCAACATAAAAGTTGTAACAACTGGAGAAATACAAGATTTAATACAAAGCACTTTGTAGTTTGGTTCAATTTTGAAGAAGTTATGGTCGAGAGAATAAGAGATAAAATATGGAGAAAAGAGGAGTTTGATTTGAAGAGGATGAACATTGATTTCTTTTGAATATTTTGTAGATATTTTGACGTTATCTCTTTCTAATTTTTTTTCTATGAATTAGAAGCTATTAAAGAGAAGGGGAAAAAGATGAAGAAGCTTGAGAAAATTAGAAGAAGAAATGTGAATGAAAGTGAAGAAGGAGGTGGATATTCATAGAAAAAGAAAAGCGGTAATTTACCAAAATAACCTCTTACCAAATTACCAAACTAACCTTACTTTAACCTAAAGAAAACTTCTCTTTTTCAATAATTTACATCATCTTTCACAACCTTAATTTATGTCCTAATCTCTTAGGAACTAAGATAAGTAAAATAATAATTATGTTGTTTTTGATGTGATATTGGTATGATGTTTACTTTTACTTACTTTTGTTAATTCTTACTTACTTTTACTAATGACTTCTAGAAGTTTTCTAATATTATTTAGTAGAAGTAAACATGCTTAGTTATTGAAATGTGTAATGTATATGTTAAAACATGTTAACAAAGTTGTGACAACGTTGCGACAACTTTAATCGACAAAAAGTTGATTTTCGACAAAATGTTTTACGATCACACTTTGACGTTTTTGTTAAACTATTTATCTATGTAAACCAAACTTCATAATAAATTTCTTACTATATTTAAATAATTAAAACAAGCATATTTATCATATAGAATAATATAAAACAATATCCAAATCTTCTTATAAAAATACGACATCGATTTATCGATATGCGATGAAATTTGTCAACTTTTATAAAACATGCTTTATACATTTATCAAACCATTATAAATCAAATTAATATTATTATCAAATGAGTTTGATTTCGATTATACATATATTTGAAAGGAATTATTTATCCTTTAAACAAATTTCTTGAATATTTATCCTACTTATTGGAATCCGACTTATGTCAATTTTATAATGGAAATCCAAAATCTTTATTCAATATCAAATATAAGTTTGTCATTCTTATTTATCATATAAAACTTGATTGTTTAACTTTGAAAATTCTACATTCGAATATTTAAAATAATTAAATATCCCACTTTCAAAGTTTTAAAATTACGGGTCGTTACATAAGGCCTACCTGAGTTCGTCTAGGCCTGCCTACATCGGCCTAAATATTTCTAGAGTTGTTTAGTTTCATCTATAGTACTGCTTTTTTAAACATCTAGTTTAAATATTGCAACACTACTTTGAGGCTTTTATACTGTACATACTATTATTTGCATGAATATTTGGAAGTGGTTTATTATCATATAATCCTGGTACATTTTATTTCACCATTCATATTAGTAAATAATAAATGCTAAGCTACATTAAAAAATTCATTAGTAAATGGAATATCATGTGTACATCTGTTTAAAAACTAAAAGATATAATTTTAATAATTAAATATAAGGATATTTAAGTGTGAAAAAAATTCTCTATGTTTAGTGGTTAAATTTTTATAAAAAAATAATTGTATTAAAAACGCCTAATTTTGATTTATTTCGGATTAATCCCTACTTAAATGATTCGACGCACATCACCTACGATTATTGCAACATTGGTTATGAAAGTGGCATTGAAAAGGGAATGATTGTTTGTATATGTCTGTATTTTTACTTGTTTTAATTTTTTATTTTCAAAAAATGGTACTTTAGTAACAAATTTAAAAAGGTTGAATCCATAATGTAGCTACTAAAATAGCACACCTAATACAACTACTAATAAGGAGATTAAATAAATTATTATGTAGAGTACTGCTAGTACTCTCGATATTTAGGATTACAAAATTAAATTACATTTTCGGGAATTAACATTTACATTAACTTATCCATTGACTTCATATATCTCTTCGATCCATCCTAATAAAAATAGTGGTAGAAAGAAAAACGAGGCTTCCTCCTGTTAGGTCACTAGATATGGTTTATCTCTTTGATGGTCTAAATTGGGCGGTGCTTGGTTCCATCTAAAGAGAGGATCTATACTATAGTTGCTCAGCAATTGCTTCATCCTTTTCTAATGACCCATCTTTTCGACTCTTAAATGTCGACACTGTATCATCCATAGTATTCATGTGCTAAACACCCAAGTGCCCAAAAAAAAGACTGTTAAGCTAAAATAAATAGAAAAATAAGAAACAGAATAAGGAAGAAGAAAACACAACATCAGAATCTCACTAGTGGAATGATAACATATAACATCAAAAGATAGTACAAACTGTTAGTCATACATAGCATTTCAGAGTTACAATTCTAAGTACTATCACCAGTCTGGATAGTTATAACAGCTTGTCCTCACAAATGTTGACACATACATAATAGTAATGCAACAGAAATAAGAATACTACGGTAGGTGAAAGCATTCTGCTCGTCTCCTTGAGCACTAAGAATTTCAATGAAAACATTCCTTTTCCAAACTATTCGAAAGAGCATCTATGGAAATAAGAAAAATATAAACCATGAGTCAAATATAAGTCTAGTGTAAGAAACTCAAGAAATATGCGGTTAACATATAATAGTACTTTTAAGACCATTCGAATCGTCGTAACGATTATCCCCTCAATAGAACAAAACCCATCTAATAAGTATATAAGTTGATATAATAGATAATGTCAAGGGTGTAGAATATAAATCAGAAAATAGCCGTGTTGCATATGCACCACAAAAATATTAGGTATACGATCAAAACCGCTAAGATGCGCTCGAATATGTTTATTTTCGTTAGAAATGCCCTTATTACATCAAGAACGCCCTCTTGATAAGGGTCCAAGCAGCATATATCTCTAGATAAAATATACCATCGAAAAAGCATAGTCGGTCCATGCTCGATCATGTGGCACTGAGTGTAACGACCCGCTATTTTGGACTATTCGCATCCGCACATGTCGAACTTGAATAATTCAAAATACCGAATTGTTAATTTAAATTTGGCAAAACTCAGATATACAATAAACAAATAATCACAGAATCACAGACACAGAGTAATAATATGCAGCGGAAGTAAAAGAGATAGTAGTTCATGAAGCTACTATATAAATATATAAGATACATCAGAGTTTACAACAGAAGAGAAATACGATACATCAAGTACAATCAGAATGCATCACTGGAATCATCGAATACTGAAAGCAGAATAGATGGCTGGATCTCCAAGCGAAGCTCCAACTCCAAAGGTGAACCTCGAAAGCTGGTACTCTCAGTCTGACCCGAGCGTAAAGCAAAACACAAAACACTCGAGTCAGGACTAATATTCTTATATCAATAACTCCAACTCAAGTGAAATAACAATTGAAATACAAGTAACTCAAAGGACGTTGGAATAACCATCCTTTAAGGATCCGTTAAACTATCTACTATGTAGTAATATACGCTAGATAGATAATGTCTATCATTAGTATAAATATCAAAATAGTGTAAAGGCGTTACCATTATCCCCCTTAACACATTTTCATATAATGTCATAGTCTATACAGCACTGTAAACTCCACCATAAACTAGTGGGATATCAGGGAGTACTCCATAGGTATAACACAAAACAAATTCGTAGTGGTCGCGTATATAGGGATACAAGTATGACAAGGCACATGAGGCAATACCCAAGGTAGTGAAACTACCGTTCGCCTGATCCGGACTGGTGAGAACGCATCGCCGCAGCGATCGCAACACCGCGAAACAACACTCCTGAAATTTCGAGGGTGCACCAATCAATAACAAGTAATGAGTAGTAGTTACGAAGAAGTGTGTCCGCTCGAGGTGGCTAACCCCATTTGGCCCGGCACGGCTCCTGATTTTAGTCATTTCCAATTTGACACAAGTGTCAAGGCTATCCATTATCGTTCTCTTTCTTCAGTCATCACGTACATCATTCCAACCACTTCATTCTGGATCACCACTCCGCGTATAATTATTAAAGTGGTTTTCGGTTTAGATAGAAAGTATATCCAAAACCGATTCCGGTCTCTTAAATAACTTTCGTGATTATTACACCGATTGGTCGTTTAATATATTTCAAAACCAAATCAAATTCAATTTCAATTTCAATTCGTAAATCAATTTCCAAAACTTCCAAATAATCATTTCAAAGTCTTACAATTCAATTTCAATTTTTATTTATAACAATTCAAATATTGATTCAAGTTCGCATATAGGTTTTATTCCGAAATCATTTAAATTGTTTAATTTTCATTCAAATCAATTTAAATCCATTTAACGATTTCATTCAATATTCGCTAAGCTAATTTATCATTTAGAACAATTTTCATTTAAATTCCAATTCATTTAAATCGATTTCTTAAGTTCAATTTTATTATAACAAAACTTACAAATTTACTTAAATTCGATTCGTCAAATCATATTCCTAAAATTACAAGTCTTACATTTATTTCAATAAAACGCTTTTTTTTATATTTCTTGTTAAAGAAATTCAGTTTCACTTATTTCTTCACTTAGTTACAAATTTCCAAAAATCAATTAATAAAGAAACTAAATTTCATATATTCGAGAAGTTTAATTTCACTTATTAACCTACTTAAATTTTCCAAAGCTTAATTAATAAATAAAGAAATTCAATTTCATTTATTAACGAAGTTCAAATCCACTTATTCAAAAGTTCCATTTCTCTTATCAAAGAATTCAATTTTTTATATTCAATTATCAAATAATTAAATCTTATTCAATTATTAAATAATTTAAATCTTAATTATTAATAATTTCAAAACTTAATAATTCTAAACTTGATTATCAATTCAACTTAATTGTTAAATCGTTCCAATTAATTATGAATTCAAACTGAATCATCAAATCATTTCAACTTAATTATAAATTCACTTAATAATTTCAAACTTAATTATAATTTCAGACTTAATTATAATTTCAAATTTAATTATTAAATAATTTCAAACTTAATAATTTCAAACTCAATTATTACTAATTCCAAATTATTTATTAATAATTCCAAATTTAATTATTAAATAATTAAATTTCAAACAACGTTCTTTTATCAATTA
The DNA here is from genome assembly GCA_030765085.1 of Allium cepa. NCBI lineage: Eukaryota > Viridiplantae > Streptophyta > Magnoliopsida > Asparagales > Amaryllidaceae > Allium > Allium cepa. The sequence continues at coordinate 246,074,132 of CM060944.1, forward strand.
CTACGTTAATATTTGTTTCAGATTTCAATCTTTACATTTTCCTTTCAAAATTCAAATTCCAACTTCATTTCAAAACTTATTCTTTGATCGAATAAAATCATTATCTATTTTTTTTAAATCAAATTATTGACCAATCGGATTTTATTTAATTCTCTATCCTAAGTCAAATTCATTTGGTTATATATCATTTCAACCCGATTCCAATTTCAATTCAATATCAAGCATAATAAAGGGAACTTGCAGTGTGATAACTGGGATGGTGTCAAATTAAATAAACAAGCAATAACAACAACCAATAACAACAATCCGATAATCAATTCAATAATCCCGAAATAATCGTATTAATCCACATTGTTGTTTGTGCAAATTAATATAATTATTTCTCGAATCTACACTATCATTTCATGTTGATTAAAGATTATTCATTAATATTCATACGGTTCCTCAAGTGACATCAATTATTCAATTTCATAATTCATCAATTAATGCGACAAAAATTCAAATGGTTCAAGGGTAATTAACTATTTTCTTCGTGTCAAATAGTTAACATTTAAGGGGTCGTATTAAACCAATTTAACTAACCAAATTCAACACATACGTCGATTCAAATTTTTAACTATTCTACGACAAATTAAATTGCATAATATTTATCACTTTATACATTTCAATTTACATCTAATATAAACAACAAACAATCAATCAATTTCCAACCAATAGGATTATCATCGTATATTCAACAGATAATGGTGTCAGATGTCACCGGTGAACTGATACAGGTAATAACATATATTTAACAGTGTAAATAACTAGCAGCAACATATTTCAATTGTCGTTTCAATTAAAATCAAATTTAATAAATATAAGAATATGAGTGATTGCTCACCTTTCGAGGCTAGAGAATACAGAAGGTGACACGGAAACGCATACTGAAATCGAATTGCAAATCCAAGCAAAGCAAAATCGGCATGAATTTAACGATCAAAACTGATTGGCATGAATTGACGATGAAGGCTGAGAAAATAGGAATTGAGGAAAAAAATTAGACTAGATTGATGAAGAACAATGGTGTAGGTAAACATATAAGTTTTCTTCATATATATATCTAACCTATAAATAAAACCAAGGAGACAAACTGCATGCGACCAATATATGAACCAATACCTTATATGTATAACAAATTGCGGTTCAAAATTTTATTATTAAAAATATAGCATCCAATCGAAATTTACTATACCATATATAAGAATAGAGCTTAGGTACTACCATGAACTACTTAATACAAAATTTAAATTTGAAGTCCATATATGATTCAAAATTAAAATAGCTGTATGTATACGGCTGGAGATCAATAAATAAAACAAATACGCTATGCAGACAATGGTATGTACATGCAGAACATAACAAACAAAATATCCATATTTGATACACGTGTTTGTACAAACAAATTTTAGTAACATATATAAAACAAAATCTATGTATAAATTGAAATCAAAGTATATTTTTCTTTTTTAAAACACATCATGTCCAAAATCTTATATGCTATTTTTTTTTTCATTTTAAAAAAAAAAAAATAATTTAACCAATCCCCATGTATACACAAGAAAAGACTTCCTTAAATAGCAAATGCAGACCATAAATACACTCAATACTCAAAGTGAAATTGAAAGCTTCGGCAACTATATTTATTTATGCTTAAAACCTGAAATCATTTATATATATTTGCAAACAGCCGAGACAGCACCTCCATACATATGTATAATATTATTTACAATATACCATCATAATATATTATCATACGCAATCCTGTATATATTAATAAACACAGCCCGTATAGCTTATATACATTAGCTGCAGCAACTAAAATCAACAACTCAGATACAACATTTCTGTACTGTAAACTTCTAACTTGTATACTAACCCAGAGAAATGCAGACATATTATACGAAGGATATATTATATATATTTTTCTTTTATAAACCGACGTGCATTTTCATATGTATACTGTATAACATACTTTATTATAAATCATACATACACTACACAGTTGAAATAAAATTTATATAAACTTATATATAATTTAACTTGTACACAAATATAGTAGCCTATAGATTTCTGCATAACATATACATAACAGAAAATATATATATAAACTACCTTTCAAAGAAAAGAGGAAAGTTGTGGAGATGGAGGCCAAAGTGAGTCAGGCTCGAGCTGGCTTGCGGGATGGATTCGGCGGTGAGGATGATGAGTGGCGGCCGCGTCGACAGGTGGACGGCGGTGGAGTGTGAAGACGTGGCCTGCGGAGGAGTCTCGGCTAAGGGAAGGTCGGGCATGAGTGGGTAAGGCGAGGTCAGTGGTGGCCGGTGATAGGTCGGACAGTGGTGGAAAACTCGGGTTAATGGGTGGATCTGGAGGAAATAAGGAGGGGAGGCCGCATGGTTAAGCGAGTGGAGGCGGAGCGGTCGGAAAAGTGTTGATGGCGAGTACTAGTAGCCAATGGGATTTTGAGTCCATGCATGCACATGCACTAGCAGGCAACAAGTATTTCATAATTTCTCTCTCCATTTTCATTTTTTTTTGAAGCAAAACGTGAAAGGGAGAGCTACAGAATGGGCATTGAATATTTTGAAGGGTGAAGAATGAAGCTTTGAAAAATTTAGCAGATGAGAAAAGAAAATATGAACAGGAAGATGACGGTTTGAAGTTTAATATAATTGTCTTCAAAAGCAAATGAATGAAACCAGAAAATTAAATTGACAGTGGGAATAGTGAAAGCTACACTCGCATGCATGAATTAATAAAAGCAAACAGCGTTTTAAAGAAAATGAAATCAAGTCAAAATGAACCGTTCAAAATTTATAAATGCACACGTATAAATTTTCATTGTGAATAGCTGAAATGCACACGTATAATTCAGAAGGTATTAAGGCAGCCAACCGTTGAAAGATTTAAATAAACAAAGTAAACAAAAAAAAACCCAAATGTGTAACGTTGCATCGAACTGTTCACTTGCTTCGTCGTGCATCTGATCTCAAAACAAAGAAATGAATACACCGTAGAGATCAACACGACGAGACTATCAAAACGGTATATAAATATCAGTGGTACGATTGAATTATAAAAATTCGAAATTTTCTACTACGAAAAATGCAAGAAAATTGTAGAAAAATAAGATCGACGGAGCCAAAAATATCCGAATTTGAAAAAACGACAAACTGACAACTTGCTCAAAAGTTGGTTTAGAATTTTTCTATGTAAAAATATTTTGGTTTTGAAAACGTTTTATTTTCATCGCTTTTCAACTGATTAAATTGAAGTAAATTTACGCACGAAATAAACTTTCATATTTTCGAACGAAAATTTACCAGTTACTATGTTTAACTAGACACATTCCAAATATCAAATTTATATTTCAAAATTTTATTTTTATTTTTTTTGTTAAATTTCACACAAATTCAGTTAATTAAATTAATTTAAAACCGTTAAAATATCCGGGTTGTTACACCGAGTATCATCACTCTCGCATGCATACCCGAAAGCATCACTAGATATGGAGATGATATACCCTTGGATTAGCTAAACCCTCGGCTATGCCCCGTACTTTGGTTTTTATCATTACTGATATTGAAGCCATGTTTAACATCTCATCACATGAGTCGTCATCACTCGAATATATCTCGAATCTCTCTCTGGATTCCAACATCTCGAACAGTCCATAAATACCCTTATGGATAACAGCATCATGAACAGACCCTGAATCTCCGCACGGATTCGAGCATCTCAAACATATCTCGAATCTCCACATAGATTCCAGCATAATTCCTCCGATGAATGCTAATGTTGTCCTCACTCTTGGGATAACCCTCAAGATAGACAATCCCGCACGATAGCATTATTCGAAATGTTAACGTTGACCCCTCCTTGGACTTAAGCTTAGGATAGACAATGCATCTCTATAGCATTTCGCTTCACAACTGCTTCTAGAACATGGATCATGTATATGGTTTTAATGTGGTTATAGTTTCAAGTTATCTCGTATCCCCCACTTATCAGATGATCCAAAACCAGTCGATGGATTTCTGGTTAACATAACCCCGATTCATTCAGAAATAGGTAGATAATGTAGAAGATGGAGATCATCTCCTATCCGGATGGATTTCCTTATCGTTTGTCCCAAAAGAGCAAGATGAGTTTATATGTACAGTATAGCATCTTCGAAGATAACCGTACCACATAGTTCTTGTGTTTCCTCTACATATTTCCAATATTAATTTTAAACAATTTCAATAACGATGAGAATGATCGCATATGGAAAACAAGCCTCGTATGCTTTTAACATTTCTAATCTTATAAACTCATACTATCCCTCGGCGAAGAGTGAAACCGGTAGGTTAAAACATTATTGCTTCTAAGCCTTACTCGAACGTCGGTCTTAACTCTCAAAAGTAGAACAAATATACTTCGTCGGCTTTTAGTGCTAAGTACACAAATAAATACTTCCCATAAACGAGTAAACACACAAAACACGATTAAGTCACATAAGTGAATTCTAATCCTTTTTTATTTGATTAATTTTTTATTAATAATTTTTTTATTAGTAAACCTTCTTTTACGTAATAAAATTTCGTTTGTCAGTTACAGCTTCCTTCAGAGGTAAGCGAACCATATATATTAGTCCTACATGAGGGATCTCGTGTACATATGTTCTAAAAGTAAGAGACGATTCAGATTTATATGAGTCTTCGTCGGAGGATCTCAAACCATATAAATACGTGATGATGCTATTCACTTTCCTTTTCTACTTGTATATATATGTATATATTCAAAATACCATTATAAAAGATATATGCATGTATTCTACTATTTCACTGTACATTTGTACTCTTTCAATTCTTCAAAATGTATTCATATACTTATCTCAAATGGTATAAAAAAAGTATATTCATAACCTTTAACAAGATTTCTTACTTTCAAATATAATTAATAAGTTAAAGAAAATGTTACATAAAAAGTGTTACTACAAAGCCCTTCTCTTTTATAAGTTAGATCTTTACATTTTCTATTTTTTTTCCAAAAGGTTTCATACTTGTCATTACCTTTAAAATACCCATTTAAAAGGTCTAATTATATTTACAAGGGTTAAAGACAAATGTTTCTTAAACATTTTGGCTACAAAGACAAAACCATTGCACTTATAATTATTTATAAAACATTATTTTCAACGGTCTAATTATATTCATAAGTATAACCAAAAGGGCTAAAAATGAATATTACTAACACATTGTCACAACAAACCAAAACGAATTCATGCATGCCACTATCTTTCAAACATATATTTATCCCAATTTTGACTATTATTAACTTCATTAATCTCTGTAATTATTTTAACATCAATTTCTTAATCCAAATTACTCAGTTCACTATTTAATTAACATAATTAATTCTATAACCACATATCTATATATTCTCAAATTGGTAATATTCCAATATCTAATCCCAAATTTGTAATCATCCGGAATTTTTTGACACTTCGTATTTAAATATCTGAACTATTTAAATATTTGCATCATATATTAAATGTTATTAAAATGATTTAATAACCTTATTAATCCACTTTGAAGAAATATCGATAATGTGACCAAAAATCATTTTATCGAGTAAATCATCAGAAGTTGTTCAAACTTTTTCGACATACACTTATTTTCTTAGGAAATCATTAAAATGAAATAAAAATACTTTACCATTTATGGAAATAAAGTTTTTGATGATATCATGGGTGATGCCATAGAAGATATTTTGAAAATTAGCTTTTAAGGAAAGTCTTAAGTGTTAAGTAAGGGATATAAAGGTGTAAAGGTATCATGTGAGAGGGAGGCTCCTCTTTGACCTTTGATGGAAGGTAGAAGTTGCTTTTGACCTCTTGAAAAAGTATATAAATACGCTCTTATGGTTAAGGCTAATCACAATCTAAAAATTAAGAAAATGGTGGAAGTGGATTAGCACTAATCGATTTTATTCTTCACTAACTTTATCTAATTATCTTAAACTCTTCCAAACTCCACCAAATTTTCACCAATACCTTGGGAAGTTAGGATCTAAAGTCAAAAGTGGAAAGTATAAATGGAATGTGGGGAGCATGGTGAGGCCGTGAGCAATAGGACAGAAGGGGAAGTGTTGCCTTTGTCTGTAAATACCAAAGTTTTGATCTTTGGAAGTTTGGTAATGGTGGGAAGTGTTCTTGGCTTTGTTAGTGTTCGATCTTGTACTTGGCTTGAATCTAAGTGAGTTAACTGCTAGTCAAAGCTGATATAGAGCTATATTTTGAGATTGTGAGACTAAAATGTTACACCTATTTCTTCCTATTGGTCCTCTGTTTCAATGAATTATAATGTGAGAAATAAGTCTATTTTTGGACCCATCTTAGTTTTCAAAGCAAATGACAAATTTATATTGTATAACATCACTTCTATTACCCTCTTATACATGTGGCATGGCTTTGAATTGATGTTCAAATGGTTTTTTGGATTGTATGTTGAATTGAACTATGTTTTAAAGTGTTTCAAGCGAGAATAGCCATTATAAGTGTACTTCGATATCCTTTAACTATAATTTGTGTAAAGTGAAGATTTATGAACTTATCTTGGAACTCTTTGATTTGGTTGTTCTCTACAATTTTTTTTGTGTATTTAAAATTAAAAAATGGTTTGGAAAGCCATAGAAATTGTGAACCAAAGTTGAAAAATGTTGTAGCGAGAAGAAGGTAGTTATATGAGTACTTTGAAATGTCCCGTTTATGTGGATTTTTCTAGTTAATGTGGAAGGTATCCTTAGGGGTTATTTCCATGGTTTTTAGGTACCTTAAGAGTAGTATTTAGTGTAAAAAAATTCAAGTCTTAAATCATTTATTTAAGTGGTTAAAACTGGTCACAAAGATTGTGTTTTTCAATTTTGTTCTTTAACAAGGACTTTTAACAGCACTTATAATGATGTAGTATGTTGCTTATCGTTTCAAGTGTCAGAAATGATACTTAAATTTGGTTTTTCTCAAATATTTTTAGGGATGTTTTATAACATAATTTGCTGTATTTTAAAGTAGGTTTGAATTATATATTTATTATTATTATTATTTATTTAAGAATTTTGGAAGTAAAAGGGATTTGAATTATAACACATGTTTTTTATTTATTTTCTTCAAATTATAAATTAGTTATTTTAAGTAATAGTTTACATAGATATTTAAAACCAATTTATAAGTATTTTTAAAATGTGTGTATATATATATAATTTAATAAAAAGGAAATTAACTATGCTTAAAATTAAAAGCCGACGAAGTAGGCTTATCTATTTGTGAGAGTTAAGATTGATGTTCGAATAGGGACAGAAGCAATATTGTTCTAACCTATCAGCTTCCCTCTTACTAATGAAGATTAAAGTCAGGAATTTCAGAAACATGTTAATCATGTTGATTTCATAGTTGTTTATGAAAGTCATTAATACTATACTTGACACTAAAATTCGATGGGGTAGATTTTCTATCACCAAGATTCAAGAATTCAGTGTCTAAGGATGGCTTCGATATGCAATCAGTGCTCTAACTTACCTAGCATCACTCTTGAACGAGAGATATTATAAGTCGGAAAGTCAGAAATGAGTTAATTATATGTACCATGATTTCTATAAGTAATCGTTTTTAACTGGATGGCCGACTAATCGACTATCAAACGTAACCAACTATCGACTTGGATCTTTAAAAGAATGTCTTAAAGATAGTAACAAGTATGGAATGCTTTTGGGTCTGTTGTGACAATGTTTTAATAACATTCGTCTTTAACTCTTTTTTGTTATACTTATGAATGTAAATAGAGCTTTAAAAGAATGCTTTAAGATAAACATAAGTGAAATAATTTGGGTTTGTAGTGACAATGTTTGAGTAACATTTAAACCTTTTTGAATGGATTTGCGAAAGTATTTAGATTCATGAAATGGATATTTTAAAGGAATTTATAGGTATGGAATCTTTAGGAAAAAGACAAAAAAGGTAAAGGTTTAAAGCAAGAAATCTTGTTAATGATTTGTGAATATACTAATGCCATTTGAGATAAGTACACAAATACCTTTTGTAGTACTAAAAGAGTACAAATGAATAGTAAAAATTCATAATTGAAGTCATATAAGGTAACGAAAGTTTTAGTAATAAAACTGGTTTTAATTAATAAAAGTATTAGTTAAATAAAAAGGGGATTAGAAGTTGTTTATGTGACTTAACCATGCTTTGTGTGACTTGATTGTTATTTTCATGTTATTCGTTTATGGAAAGTATTTAGTTGTATACTTAGAAATAAAAGCTGATAAAGTAGGCTTGTTTATCTGTAAGAATTAGGACCGATGTTCGAGTAGGGGTAGAAGCAACTGTTCTCTAACCTACCGTCTTCACTCTTGACCGAGGGATAGTGTGATACGAAAATGTCAAAAATGTGATAAGTATACAAGATTTATTTACCATATGCGGTCGTTCTTATTATTGTTGAATATGACCAAAGCTCGTTGATTCAGTCTTGAAAAGACGGAGATCAGTAAGTGTTTTACTTATCAAAAACCACTTTAAGGCTAAGATATGTGTTCTATTTCTTGAAAGTGGATCTATTTGAGATGCTGGTATCCATATGTGGTCTGGATATCTGTTTGAGATATAGGAATACATTTGGGGATTCGTATTCTGTGAGTGATAAAGACTCGTGTGAAAGATGCCGAAAGTTACCTCGACATCGAAAATAACAAAAAACCGAGTAGGAACATACCTGGGGTTTAGCTAACCTATGACAGGGTATATCAACTATGTTATCTAGAGTATGATTATCAATGTTGCATGCGGGAGTTGATGTATTAGGTTCCATATGGTTCTATAGGCTCATGGGTGGGCTAGTTGAGTTTACCTTATTGGTATATGTTTATCTAGAGATATACGATGCTCGGAGGTACTTGTTGACCCTTATCAGGTTGCTGGCCTTAGTTTAGCTCGAGACGTCTTTAACGGAAAATCCATATGCAAATGTGCCTTATCGATTTTGATTGTACCTTAAATATGTTTTGGTGTGACTAACGAAAGCATCACAGCTATGTGATATAATTTATAATCTACAACCTATACATTATTTAATATAAAACCTTTTGTACTTATTAGATGTACGATTCTTCTGAGGGGATAACCGTTACAGTATCCCGTGCGGTCTATTGATATTATATGTCATCACTCTACTTTGACATTATGATATCGATATTATATGTCATCGGTCTGTTGATATTATATGTCATCATTTAAAAATATATTAAATACTCATATTTAAAGTTACTAAATTACGGATCATTACATTCTTCCCCCTTAAAAGAATTTCATCTTGAAACTTACCACTAAGAAGGTGTAACGAACTGTATTTTTGATAATTAAAAAAACTAAATTTAATAAGATTTTGCAATGTAATATTGTCAGAAATTAAAATTTATGATTTATAAATGGGAAATTTTTTGATTATAATATAATTTAATAATCTTGTTGAATGTTATTGACAACTATTTTAAGGCAACTTCAATTAATGGTAATAATAAAGGTTAGTAAGGAATAAAATGAATGTTGTATTAAAAAGAGAAATTACATGTAATTAATTGAAATTGGTTAGTATAGAATATGAAATCAATGATGTGGTAAGTAGTTATAATATTTGTTTGTAAACAATAAATTTATAAATGTGATCAAATTACTTAAAAATAACAATTGTTTATTTATCATCTCGTTATTTAATATGTTTGGAATCAATTTGGAAATCAATGAAATTTAATGTAATTAAATATTGCAGTTAGTTTGAGTTAAGACGACAACTGTAGAATATGAGAATAGTATGATGAAACTTTTGTTAATTAAAGTCATAAGGTAATAGTTGGTTTAATATAAAACTTGTAAATCAAATAAAATAACTTAATTAAAATTTAAATTATAATAAACTAGGATTTTATTACAGTTGTAAATTAAAGCTGAAATTAATAATATTTAACACTTTGGCATGAGGTCAGGAAAAGAACTTACACGCAATTGAAGAGGATTGCTAGTCTTTTCCCAGATGTCTTGATTCTGGGTTCGGCTCATTAGCTCTGTTTTACTTTTATGTTCTGTTTTTTCTTGTTTTTTGCTTGATTCAAAGCTTGTTTTGAATCAATTTTTATTGTTGTGCAATAAAATCTGGTAGGGGTCCAGTCAACCACGCTGGCTTTGCCAAAATAATAATATTTAAAAGTTGAATTCAACATGGAAAATTTTATTTTAAAATATTATTAATTTCCATGTAATTAAGAATGATGAAAATCGTTAACTTTTAAATTTGAATTTAAAAGTGATTAAATTGATTTTTAAATAATACTTTATTTAATTAACTTGTAAAATTGGCCCTTTCGGCACTATCTCAGATTTCGACGAAACCCATTTCATAGGATCCGTAATAGTGAATTATAATAGGATTTCAAGTTTCGTAGCTATCAGACTTATCGTTTGATCATCCAAGCTTGTAAATCGTAGAAATCAATTAAAGAAGTTTAAATGAATATAATTTGATTTTAAAAGCTAACTTCTATATACAATAGAATTAGGATTTGAAACTAGCTCCATTGAGTTTAAAATTATCAAAAACCTAGATTTTGATATATTAAATGACTTATTCTCGTTTTAGGAATGAAACATACTTTTCGAGCCATTGTTATCGCTTCAATCCATTCGATATGTTCCATCCATTCTTATTCACTTCCATCTATATATAGGATGTTATAAACCCTAGCAACTTTTTACTTTCATTTTCGGTACGTACAATTTCTATCTATCTGTTCAATTATCCGTTCCTTCTCAATGGAAGGCATTTCAAAACCCAAATTCCTAATTCTAAATCAAATTGAAAATCCAAACTTCTCAAACCCTATCATATAGCATATCATTACGAAGCTCTCGACAAATAAAATATGTATTTGTAGTTCATTTATGTTATCGAGTTTTCGTTTCTCTTGAAATCAGTGAAATAGTTTCGGCCGTCCATGTTAGGGTTTGCAAATCAACGACGGATCATTGACCAATTGACGATCATGAGATACTAGCGCGCAAAGGAGGCTGAGGCGAGTTCACTGTAAAGTTAGTTCATCTCAGAGATGATGAGGTTCACCAAAAAATGGTGAAGTATAGCGGCGGCGGCGGTGAGCTCAGGGTTGACAGGAGGTGGCCGCGTGCAACGTCGTGCGGTGGCCTAAGGTGCTAAACGAGGCACAATGATATGATCTGGGTCATGGCCTATGTAGCGGCAGGGGTGAACGTCTTTAGGTCGGTGGCTGTTGGGTGTACGTGGCTTTTGATCGTTCTCTAAGTTTTAGGAGGTAACTTTATTACTACTTTTCCCTCATTGTTTATTTTAACTAATTTTTAATTTTCAAAACTTCTAATGTCAATAGCTTTTGCATACAAACTCGGATTGACGAATGGTTTCTTCCATTACGATCGTATCGAAATTCCAAAAACATGAAACTGGTTTGGTTGAACTTGGAGACTGTTCAAATTTTTGATTTTCATTGGATTTTTAATTGACTATAAATCAAAGGTGAGTGATTTAACCCACTCACGCAATACTAAGCCTTCTTATGTAAATTTATGCGATAAGAATTTATTGGTTGTTGTTTGGTAGTTTAAATTGACATTTAAATTAATTTGAATTTTATATCGAATTTAAGCTCACATTTAAATTAATATTGAAATTTACTGCTAGTTAAATACCTCCAATTGATGACTAGTAACTGTAGTGATTGTTGTTTAATTTGGATGTTGTTCGGTATTGTATGCTAATGATTGAAGTTGGACGTATGGTCGTTTATACATTTTAGATATATCCCTGTTATTGCCCTATTTATTATTTGTCATTATATAAATTATCAATGATATTATCTGAAATGAACGAAGAAATAAGAAATATGTTGAAATGATGTTTACCATTGTCATTAAATTTTAGGTTGAAATGATATATATCCATCCATGTAATTAAATTAATTAACTGATCACTTGGCCATAGGATAGAAAATTATATATGGACATCAAATTAGTTAAAGTAACGGCTTTCAAAATATTGGATTTTGGTTAATGATTTGTTTAACGGAAATAAATTGTGAATTTTTATGAATAGAATTATTTCCGAACTAAGCTTTGAAATGTTGAGACCAAATATGGTTAAAAGACATTGGTTTAAAAGAACTGAATTCAATGGTGACGTTACAATTGATATTTGACTTTAATTTGGAAAATTGAATTATTTTAAAGTTTGAATATTAACATTGAAAAAGATGTTTAATTTGATTAAATGGTTTAAATCGGTAAATTGAAATTGAAGTTGAAATTGATATAAATTGAAATAATTTAAAATAATAATTGGACTAGAATTTGTAACAACCCTAAATTCTATGATTTATTTTAATTGTTTATTTTGATAATTTTATTTGAATGCCTGATTTAAAAACTTTATTATATTTATTAAAATGGATAAATTTTGTTATTTTAAAAGTACAGATTGATTTATGTGTGAATTATAATTTCAAACCTAAATAAATAGAATATTTTTAGAAAAAGTGTATTTTGGTCAATCTTGTCAAACTTTGACTTTTAAATTTAAAATTTAAATATTTGAATTCTTATATTTTATCTCTTATTATGAAAATAAATTTAATTTCAAGAATACTGCTTTTTGTTTTGTTGAAATCCGATTTATATTGTGAAAGTTATGTTTTTTACAATATTGTATGTAAATTGATTTATTTAATAAAATTATTTGTTTTAATTTATATAAATATTATTTTTATTTGTCATATGATGTTCAAATATGTGTAATATGACATATTAGTTATATATTTTTATTTTGAAACATTTTTAAAGTGATGTTATAATTTTTCCAAAGCTTATTGTATTTATTTACAATTTTTAAAACCTAGTTTCTATTTTAAGCTATTTTCTTAATTAATTTATATTTATCTAAAATTTACTTATTATTTTTATTCATACATTATTTTTTTTTGTTATTATTTTATTTATATTCATTTTTCAAGTGTTTAATAATGAAAAAAATGAAAAAGGAAATTTGAAGAGTTTATAACCTTTTATATGCCTTTGACTTTTCACCTTCTTCTTACCTTTTCATTCCAAATTGTCACTTGCATTCATTATGACTGACCACATCCTTTCTTCAGTCGATCACCCTTCATTATTCACGCAAATTTTTTTTGTTTCTCACCCAAAAACATTCGGCCTTCATTTCTGAACTTGTGGTAATGGTTTCTACTCTTTTATTTCTCTTTTTCTTCTTGTTTTACCATTTTCTTGCCTTGCTTCCACCTATGATGTTCGGCCATAGCCTCCTCCTTCACCACCACCTTGTTCAGCTGCAAAACCCCTCCATCTCCACTGACCTACCTTTCTGTGGCACCTTAGATGTAAGCTCCACACAAAAATTAGCAAACACTACTTATTTATGCATAGCCGAGCCCACGTATTGCCTTCACCACTTCACCACATCGCTTGGCCACCACTTGCACCACTTCCACCAGCCTATACTTGACCATAAGCCACTACCTCACCATCCCCTAACATTCACCAGGCCTGGCCGAGCCATCCACGTCCATGGCCAAACCATATGTTGTATATAAATTCACCTTTGCTTTGACTTTGTGTTTGTTCATGCCATAAATCACATAAGCAACTTCCATGCCTTTATTCCTTGCTAGGTCGACCCTATATGGATCCATACTTGACTCATTTACACAACCATGGCCATGTATTTTGACCATATAGGCCGAGCATAGTATTTGTGAATGCAAGTGCAAGTCGTTTGATTCTTTGTTGTATATGATTTCAAGATTGTTTAAAGTTATTTTTTGGGCTGAAATTCATGTTATATATATTGTTTTGTTTCATATGCACAAGACAAATAGCTTTGGCTCTCGCTCACCTGAATCGTAGTTGTGTTTTTGTGCTTTTGAATCCCTGTTTTGTGTTTGGTTGTTATCTCCAGCTTATAGAGGTGAGTATTTCTCACCAGACATTTGTACATTTATAATTAGTAAATTGACACCCTGTGAATCCGTAAATTATATTATCATGTTATAACTGCCTATGCTATGATCATATGATGTTCACCTCTATTTATACAGCTGTCATATCATCTGTTATTGTTATATAATGCTATTCAGTTTATTTATATCATTTTATCACACTACAAGCTCCCTATAGAATAGAATCTGTGACACCCCACCTCTATGCTCACAATAACAAAGGTTATTATAAGGAATAACGTCTGCTATTGCAAAAAATAAGGCTTGTTAGAGGCGACCATCCGTAAGTTATGCCTTAGACGAGTATTGATTACATCGATAGGAGTTGTGTAAAATACTTCCGAAGATATAAATTCAATCCAAATCTAAAACGAAACTACGGTGGCTATAGAAAAATTCAGAACAACTCATAATAACAACAAACTCAGATAGTAAAATCACATCAGAACAGAAATATCAGATATTTAGCGAAAGACAAGTCTGGATACATGATACAACAATCCGACGATTCACATAAACCAAATGTACATATACAAAGACATCAACGTGCATGAGACGAAAGTCACTACGCCAAAAGTAACATCTCGAAGCCTAAATAAAAGAGGAGGTGAAATCCCAAAAGCTGAAGCTGCAACAAAATCAGAGATAGCGATTATCCTGAAATAACTCGATCTGACCCGAGTATTATTTAAAAGAAAATAATAAACGGATCAGTCTAAGTTAAACTTTAGAAATAAGTGTATGATAAACAACACTTGAGAAAATAATTACAGTCTCAAATGAGACTATTCAACATAAATAATCAACATTGTATAAATGAAGAAATCTCATTTTAAACTCCTTCAAAATCAACTTTCAAATTCACAATGGAATTCAAAAACAGTAATACGCAAAATTATAATCTCGAAGGAGACTATACACAAAACTATAGTCTCGGATGAGACTATACACAAAATTATAATCTCAGATGAGACTATACAACATAGTAATCAACAATGTTTAAATGAAGAAATCTCATTAAACTCCACCCAAATAAATTTCCAAATTCACAATTGAATTCGAAACAGCAGTACACAAAAATCTAGAAATCAGTTAAGATAACTAGAAAATCAACATTCATAAAATCTAGAAATCAAAATAAGATAACTAAAAAATCAACATAAAAGATGGATCGATCCCAGTAGATGGCGAGTTTTAGCTACGCCGTACGTGCATCTCATATGGCGAAGCCTACCAAATACTATAATTTTTGGCGCCCAACAAATGACCCGAAGGTCCAACATATGACCCAAAGGTCTAGTACTGGTAATTGACCCGAAGGTCCATCATATGACCCGAAGTCCAGCATCGTGGCTCGAAAGCCCACAAAAATCATCAAAATCATCAAACAAAAAATATTCCAATTAACAAGTCCGGAATTAACCGAATTAGTAAAAGCGTGGTTCCATACTCCGCACTTTTGCTAAATCGTTTAAAACTCTTCATCGTTTCCTTGAACGTGCAAAATTGTGTATTTTATACAAATAACATTTTTCATTCTCAAACGGATAAGTCCGGAATTAAGCAAATCAGTAAAAGTAAGGGTTCATAGTCCTCAATTTTGCTGAAGCATTTAAATCACTTCCTCATTCTTTTGAAAGCACAAACTGTAAAATTTTGAAACAATTTTATTTTAAAACGATTTTTAAAACATGTGATTGAAACAACGATAAATATAGCAATTTCGACGAGGAAATTGTGCTTCACAAAACACCGTAAAAAGGATACCAAATCAGCATTGCGGGATAACCGCTTGAAAATTCACTTTAAAATTGACGGTAACTGAAGTCAAACCAACAGTTTTTTTTGTTCGTCAAAAATCTCATTAAGACAACACGCTTCAAAAATATAGCACCGGATTAAAAATTCCGTTATAAAAATAACGGCACAAAATACGTTTTAAAACCAAACACTGGTTCAAAGAAAAACAAACATTGGACTGCAATACTATATATTCATAGAATACTGCACTGCCCACTTGCACGAAATGAAATAGACAAACTTTAAAGTATCCTGGGCAATCAAAATTCACACGCAAAGAATGAAACACAGAAAATAAGATATGGGCACCTAGTTTGCACACATTATAACGACCCAAAATTTCTGTCATTTGAAATTCAGATATTTAATTGATTTTAAATATCAACAAGTAAAATTTATAAGTCGAATAAATTGTATTTCGAATATCTAGATTTAATTGGATAATTAAATCAATAATTTAATATTTGAAATTACAGAAAAATTTGGAATTTGGGTTTAATGTGATTAAAAATGATTTATAAAGTTATATTAAATCATATTGGAGTTGGAACAATGTTTGGGAACTTTTAAAATTGAATTAAAAGTTAATTTGTGAAAATTGAATATTTTAATATTTAATCGACCAGTGAAAATAGTCGTTTTTCAAACAGTCTCGGATTTTGACAAAACTAGTTTCATCGGATCCATAATATTATATTATTTCTAAGGTTTTAAATATCGCGTCAATCGGATTTACCGTTTGTCCGGGGCAAGCCAAAACGCATAGAAATTGGTTTAATCGATTTAATTTAAATTTGATCGTTTATTGCCGTAACTCGCATAGATGATCGAATTGGCTCTCGATACCTATTCCATTGTGTCCGGAATGCGGGTTAAACCCTAGAAGCGCCGGTCACCATGCGAGATTCGGAGTTTGGAAAATTTCGAATGAATAGTAATTTGTGAATTTTCTAATAAAAGGCCTCCATTATTTCCATTTGCAAAAAAAATAAAAAAACCCTAAACCTAACTCTTCAGCCGCCACTAAAATTTTCAATGGCCGAAAAATTGTGATTTTCATCTTCAATTTGTGATTAATCCACACACTATTTTCATAAACTTCAAACTCGTAGAGCTCAACAAGCTCTACGGATCCAACGGTGATGATTGAAGATGGAGCGGTAGATCATCTGCAAATCAAGCTTGAGGGGCGGTTTTCATGCACGTTTTTTGAGAGAGATAGGGGGCCGAGCTCGCCATGGTTCAGGCCGTGGGTGGATGTGGCCGAAGCATTTCGTTTTGCGGTGGTATGATGGGATCCAGGCGATCGAGGAGGCGGCGGTTCTAAACCCTAAAGCGGCGGCCGTTGGGTTGTCTCGACTTGGGAGCGAACGTAAAAGGGGGAAGAAAGAGATAGCGGCCCAGATTTGTTTACTCAAGATCCAACGGTTCTGATTAGTTTAGGTTAAAAAAATTATAAAAGAAAATGTAAATTTAATTATATTAAATTCGTATAAACTTTGTAATAACATAACATTTTCATATGAGGTCGAAAACGCACGAAACGAATTGCGTTGCAATCATATGGATGAGCACTACACAATGGAGCTGGTTTGGAGTCATTTAGAGCTAGTGATAATTTTGGGTAAAATTAAACGCACTTTAATTTTATTCGAAACAAAATGCTACAACTGTTATTGGAAACTCAAGGTGAGAACTTCTCACTCAATCGAATTGTTTCGATTTAAATTTTAAACAGTTAAACTTAAAATTGCTTGATTGTGTTGATTATATGCTTTGATGATAAGTTGCTATATGTTGTATTGAAATAGACCCTATATGCCGTATATTAAGCGGACGTCATTTATTAAACACATATACCGTGATAATTCCAACTTGAATGGAATTGGTATTATATATGTACTTGGAGTTGATTTCCTGCATTATATAGCGGATGAGACCTTATTGTGCCGCATAATAGCGGATAATATTTTATAAATCCCATATACCGCGATATTCCGTCTTGAAGCGGAATTGGTATTGTGCTAACATCTATGGATGTAGGAAAACAGGTTGGAGGGATCCAACTGAATTCCTCAAATGATTGAATTTGTTTCAATGTTGTGTATTGATCTATTTATAATCTGCGTGACTATCTTTGTGATTGAAATCGTTAAAGGCTAAATTTTAGCCAAATTTATTTTTTGTATCGTTAGATGCCGAAAATAAATAAAAATTGGATTTTTGAAAATTTAAGTTGAGAATTTATAATAAAATTTATTTTTGGGAATTGCATTAATTCAGATGAAGGATTTTTTAAATGATAAAGTTTTATTTTTATTGAATAAAATTCCAAAATATGGTAAAAAGGCTTAATAAATGGATTTTCGATAATATTATTCAAAGGTTGAAAATTTATTCAAAATATGGATTTTAAAGAGTTGGAAAATAAAAGAATTTGTATTCTTTAAAAAGGAAGTTATTTTGAAAAAAATAAATTTAGGAATCCATTTGGGAATTGATTTTGGTAATTGAAAATAGATCTTTTGGAAATCCATTTGGAAATTTATTTGGTGCTTTGAAATGATTTTGGAATCAATTTGGAAATTAGTTTGAGGTTTAGTAGAAATTGATTTGAATTTTAAATTTGAATGAAATTCACTTAGTGTTTAATTTCTTGGAAAATCAATATGGAATTTGATTTGTGTTTTTGGAAATCAATTGAAAACTAATTATGGCGTTGAAAGTGAATAATTGAAATCGATTTGAAAAACCGTACAAAAAGTGAATATTTGGAAATGTAAATTCACAATGGAAATTTATAAGGAAAATTTGTTTTAAAAATAAACATTGATTTATTTTTAAAAGTGTGGAAATAAATTTACGGATTTGGAACGTAAATTTAATAAATTGGTAAGGATTTATTTAATTGGTTTGAATGAACCATTTTGAAATGAAAGTGTATCCTCCCTGGAAAGTGTAACGCTTGCGATTTTTCGTTGCCGAAAAACCGAAATGTTATGGGTTTTAAGAAAGAAGAAAAGAAAAAGAAAGAAGTAGAAGAAGAGAGAAAGAAAAACAGAACAGAAAGAAACAACAGCAGAATCTCACAATTCGCAGCGGAACAACATATAATAAGTAAATGAATAATCTTTAAACAAAGAACTATATCAGTTATTACATCACATTATATTACATTATATCAAATCATCAGAGTGTACAACAACAAACAATTTTAAAACAGCGGAAAAGAAATACTAAGTACTAGTAATACGCCATGCCATCCAGCTTGCCTCCTGCAACTCCTGAATTCCAGAATATCCTGATAAACCTTAAACTCTTGACTGCCCGTGTGGAAATTGGTGGGCACCCAGAGTTTAGAAAGGAAAACAATAAACTCCGAGTCAGTCATGTGACTGGTGCGAGAACTCAAAACGGTTTATTTTCTTTAAAATCAAAAATAGAGGAATATTTTTAAATCAATTCGCAATGCTTTTTAAAAATGTAACTACCATAAGACCTCCCGCCACACACACAATGCAAACGCAGACTTGGAGGAGATTTCTTCTTATGTTAGTCAAAGATGCTTGATACGCATTAAAATAAAACATTTGATATTATTACTAGTGCATAGTGTAGAAAACATTTCAAAAGTAGAATATAAATCTTAGCCAGCATAGGTACCATTATATTATGCCTACTAATAGCTACCATATTAGATGGCAGGTTCTACAACTAAAACCGTACAAGTTTCGTATTGTTTCTTTGGATTTCCAACGAATGGTCAGGCCAAGGAACTTCCCATTGCCACATGAGAATGCCTCTGGATGGACATCCCCGAGAACCAAACCGGATCTCTACCAACACAAGGCCGGGTTACCCCTAACTGAGTAACAACTGACCGAATATGCCATCCCCCGGTCCTTTGGGACCTTTCAACCGAGCGCTCGTAATCAATTCACACAATCATAAAGTGTTTTCAACATGAGTAAGTATCTGGGCTCCATACCATGATACCACCCTTTTCCAGAAGGAAATGCACATATCCTAAAGGGCGCTACCCCTCATAACCTTGCTGCTTCTTTCCTGTTTTGACCATTCCGGGGTGTGAGGCTCGACGAAGTCACGTCCACAAAAACATACTTTATACAAAAGCCATGCTTTGGGTCAACAAATGATCATAGAAATGATCACCAAGATAGACGATCAAACAAATGATCCTATCACAAATAATCAACACAATGATCATTTCACAGCAACACTCAGCATGTCACATTACCAAATTGGGAATATATTGCTGATAACTTCAACTATATAACCTCTGAGCTCGTACGTCTCAGAGAAGGGTGTTAAGCTAAAAGAATAAATTCTCCGCCACCAACAGAAATATATTTGAAAGAAATCGGCTTTATATCTCAATTTGTAATGTCAGGCATACTATCCATACAAGTCTGTTCCGGGATCGAACAGAACCGAAGGCACTTACAAAGAAGTCCTTGCAATCCGGATATTCACTAATCACGTTCGGACTTCCCATCACATATGGAGTCTCTATACCGGGGACCAGTCGATGCAAAGACATTCGACAAGAAACCCTTTCGTTTTCGAAAATATCCGGTCTTCAACACCGGTCTTCGAATGCAATTCATAACGACGTATCACATATTCAGAATGGGTTATACGACCCCAAGGTCCTTTCCCGGTTAACCCGAATAGTGAGCGCTTATTTAAAAAAAATAAGTGTGGCATTCAATTTTTCAAGCAATCACAACAAATACCATTACCATTCAAAGGTAAATATTGATAGTCGGTTATTGAACTATCAATAGATATGCACACATCACCAGATTCCCCAAAAATATCTTTACTAGATATATCCATAATTTCCATACTTTAAAAATAAATCGATATTTATTTTTAAACCCATTTTCCAAATTTCATTTATAAATTCCATATTGAATTTATATTTCCAAAATATTTATGAATAAACGATTTCAATTATTCATTTTCAATTTATCTTCAAAAAGATAAATTCTCAACATATTTACTCTATATTTGAAAAACATTTTCATGCTTATTAAATAAGTAATTCACAATCTTTTTATTTTCTACACTTGGAAAATATTCTATATACTTTAATCGAAATTAAGTATATATTTCATTCTTTAAGGAAATCATTCTCTTAAACATATTTATTTGGGCCAAAACGAATGTTGCGTAAAACACCGTTACGACAACCCAAATTCACTAGTATAGGGATTTGAAATTAAAATAGATATATAAATCCCAATACTGTACAAAACATTTCCTTTCGGAAATCACTTACTATAACAACAGTGTTACAGTCCACTATTTCCTTATATTTCTCGAAAACATCTATTTCAACAATAAATGTTGAAATCTATGGTTCCGAATCTCTACACCTTTTAAAACATCTTTAAATCGTTTTAATTCTATTTCAACATCACATCCAAAATAATTTCTTTAACTTATTATTCACTATTCAAAAACGTGAATATAACTCTATTAACAAGTTACAACTATTTACTTATCAAGGTAAGTCGTTTTGAATTTATAAAACAACGTTTATAAATTCTATTCTATTTATTTTATATCAACTCCTTTTATAAATTCCTTTATCAACCCATCTCAATTCATATCACAATGATATACCAAAAATTCATATTATAAGTCAAATACTTATAATTTATTTGTTTACAAAATCGTTCCTTTAAACTTCATAAATTTTATAAATCTTATAACTTATAAGATTCATTTATTTATCCAAATCCATTCCTTTAATAACTTTATGAATTTTATTTTATTTTCCTTTACAAATTTTATAAACCTACTGCTTATAAAATTCTATTTATAACTTCATCGTTATAATTCTATAAATTTCATTCATTTACGAAATTCATTTACCATTCATTCTAACTCTTATAAAAACTTCGTTTTATAATTCCAATATTTTAATTTACAAATATCAATTTATAAATCTTTTATATAAATCAATTTATATCATTCTTTTAAACATCTTTAAACTCCTTATAATTTCACCATTTTCTTTGATTTATAAAATAGTCAAATTTTATAAATCCTATATTTAAACCTTTTTCAATAACTCCAAAAATCCCGGTTTAAACTATTTTATAAAATCATCAATCCCATATTTTCTCAAAAATCAATTCTTTCTATATTTCTCAAAAATCATAATTTTATAACATTTAAAATTATAATGTTTATTTATCTATAATGGATCAATTCCAAAAATATTTATAAAACGTATATTTTCACAATCACTTTAGAAATACTTTAAAAATTAAAATCGTTATTTTTAAACTTCAAAAATTGGATCCGATGATGCAACACATCAAATAGTCAATCACGACTTTCAAACATCATATATCTTTCATGATAAACAATCAAATATCACAATATATGAAATCAAATAAATATTTGTGAGGAATCCAGTTGGATCCCTCCAACCCGTTTCCCTGCATCCACAGACATTAGCACAATACCAATTCCGTTTCTAGACGGAATATCGCGGTATATGGGATTTTATAAATATATATCCGCTTACTAACGGCGCATAGGGTCTCATCCGCTAAAAAAAATGCGGGAAATCAATCAACTGCAATATATACATATGCCAATATATATATATTGCTATATATATAATATAATACCAATTCCACTTCGAGGTGGAATATCGCGGTATATGTGTGTAATAAATAACCTCCGCTTACTAAGGGCGCATAAGGTCTATTCACATCCAATATATATATTTATATATATATAACAATCATCATTCAAGCATTCAATCAACACAGTCAATCAATTTTAAATCTAACTATTTAAAATTTAAATAATTCCTTTAGAGTGAGAAGTTCTCACCTTTATTCCCGTTTGCAATCCACTTCCAATTCAACTTGTTTTCTTCATTTATACCTTGTATAAATATTTACACAATTTATTAATATTCGAATCAATCGAATAAATTAAATTTTCATTTGATAATTTCGATTCATTGGTGATTTCATTTTAATAGTTAAATTAACTCATAGTTTCGTTTAAACCAATTTCTCGTTTAATAAATTTATTTAAACTAATTTTCTTCTTTAATAAATTTATTTCAACTAATTATTTTACTTTTAAAATAATTTTAACTAGAAATTTCCAATTGAACTAAATTTCCATTTTATAAATTAAATCAACTAACACATTTTGGTTTTAACTATTAAATTTGTTATAAATAAATTTTTTTCCTTTAAATAGAATATTTGAACTAAGTGAAAAATCACTTACCCTTTAATAACTTAATTTATTTATTTCTTTATTTAATTTAAAAATCAAATTTCCTTAAATAAATCATTTTATCAAATAATTTGAATTCTTAACAAATTTTCTTTGTAAAATAACTTTAGATTAACTAGTGATTTTATTTTAAAACCAATTCGTTTAATTTTAAACAAATTCTTTTTAGCTATTTCTAAGATAAATTATACAAGTAAATTAAACAACTTATTTCCACATTTATTTCTTTTTATTTAAAATTCAATCTGTATAGGAAGCTCATACAGTTATACAATAATTTAAATATCTTCAAAAACCAACTTTTTATACTGTTTCCGATTTTAAAATTCGTATGTATATATATTTCAAAATCTTATAAAAAAATTTTTTTTTTTAGTTTCTGCATATATCTATATTTAAATTTCATTTTCTGCAAATTAAATTACCTCTTACTGTAAATTAAAATATACAGAAATATATTTTTCCAAAATATAAAATTTCCAGTATTTTTCTTTACTGTAAATTTTTTTTTTCCCTAATACATTTCAAGTCGAATTGAAGATAAGTGAAACTGATACCTTCACTGCCGATGCACGTTCCCCCCCAACCTGCTCGCAACTCCATTGCGCTCGCGGCCTCCACGCGATCGACGCCGTGCCTAATTCAATCACCAGCCCTTGCGCCTTGCGCGTCGCCAATAGCCGCCGCCACCGAAGCCCCTAACTCGTCATCGCGCGCCACTGCCCTACGCGAGCACCGACTCCAAACGCCGCCGTCGCTGCTACTTCACGCGCGAGCACGCGCGCGTGCCGCCAAGCCCTAGCGTCGCCTACCCCTTGTCGCGCGCGGCCCTTTTTGTTTTAATTTTTTTTTTATTAAGCAACGGGCATTGAAAACTAACTGAGGAGGAAGGGAGAGATGTGAACTCGAATTTTTGGGGTTTAATTTTATCAGAGAGGAAGAGAAGTATCGGTCATGATTTTTATTTCGTTCGAATTGATTTGCGAACTGAAGAGGGAAGATGGTATTTAAAACAGGAAGAACATGGCTTGCACGATTTTACAGAGAGAACGTGATTTGCCTCCGTGATCATCTGCGTGATACTAGGCAAGAATTTAGGAAGTAACGTGATGTCGTTGACCAAATTTAAATTTTAAATTTAAATTGAATCCGATTCAATTGCAACGCGTTTACTCACCGTGTGATCACATATCAACTCCAAAAAATACGAAATTTGAAACCCGAGAATAATTCAATATTACGGACCCAATGGAACTGGTTTCGTCGAATTCCGAGACTGTGCCTCGGACAACTATTTTTAAATATCGATTCAAACGATATAATTTCAAAACTGAACAATTCACTTTAAATTTCAATTCTGAAGCTTCTAAAATCTTCAGTATTATCAATATAAATTTTACAAGCCTTTGAAATATTTTTAATTGGCTTAAAATTGAAGATTCAAATTTTTATTCAACTCCCATAGATTAAATTCTATAATTTAATCGCCAAATTCATTCTGAAAATTTGAAATTCAATTCAAACCATCATTCAAATATTTAAAAATAAATTAAATATTTTCAAATTAAATTGTTTAAAATTCAGGGTCGTTACAATCTTTCCCCCTTAAAAGAATTTCGTCCCGAAATTACAAGTGAAGAAGAATGCCCTTATCCCGTCTATTATTTTTCACAATCCAAATAATTGTATCAACTTACTAACCTAAATCTTTTTACTAGAGATTCATTATCTTTTCAACTAGCTTTTCAACTTCAATTATAGGTTTCAAACAACATTGTTTTACTAACCATTCAAATTTAAATTCAAATTCAAATTTCAAACTTTCAAATTTTTCTCAAAATTTTTCTAACACCCTAAATTTTCAAAACATTTCGCCAGCGTTTCCTTTGCGCAGCTAGCTCGGTACGACTGCAAAATGGCACCACGGCCCCTCAGAATCAAAAAGAAAAGAGAAAAGCCAAGTGGCTAGAGAAGAAAGTCATCAAATCTCATACTGAAATTGAAATACGTACCTTTTTGTCGAGCAATTCAATTTTATCTTTGAAATCAAAATCTCAATCCTTTTATACACCTGTATATCCTGCTAACAGTAGCATCCAAATCCAACATATACTTCTTATACGTTTTTACTTCACTATTGGAGTTACATATCCAATTTCATTCAATTTCACGATTTCAAATTCATTCGAATTCAATTCTCAATTCTAAATATTGAATTCTATCGATTAACTTTCATTTGCTAATTTATATTACTACTTTAAATTAGTTTCATTCACTGATTCATTTCAATTTTCAATTTCCATTCATCTCAAATTTACTTAATTACTAATCAAAGAGAATTTCAACTTATTTCTTTTACTTACTTTGAATTGATATACAAATTCAAATTCATCTTCAAATTTAGCTTACGACTAAACTTTAATTTAACCAATTCAAATTCCAATTCGTTAGTCCATGAATTAATAATTTATCAAGTTAGTTTACTTGAATTTAATCCATCTTATTTTATTCCATTACTAATGATAATAATTCAATATTATCACTTCCTAACAATCATGCAACCATATACTAAAATAATCTATGGAAAATCATTTCTTTTCTATACAAAAATAGTTTTGGGAAAAATTATATTATTTACCCGATTCAAAAACAATTTTTATATTCACTAACAAATACGCTCTCATATCTATTATTACACTCAAACTCATTCTAGAGTACTACTGACTCTATCTCTAATGAGTAACACCCAACAGAACCATGGTTGTCGCTTAACCATATGCTCTGATACCAAATGTAACGCTTGCGATTTTTCGTTGCCGAAAAACCGAAATGTTATGGGTTTTAAGAAAGAAGAAAAGAAAAAGAAAGAAGTAGAAGAAGAGAGAAAGAAAAACAGAACAGAAAGAAACAACAACAGAATCTCATAATTCGCAGCGGAACAACATATAATAAGTAAATGAATAATCTTTAAACAAAGAACTATATCAGTTATTACATCACATTATATTACATTACATCAAATCATCAGAGTGTACAACAACAAACAATTTTAAAACAGCGGAAAAGAAATACTAAGTACTAGTAATACGCCATGCCATCCAGCTTGCCTCCTGCAACTCCTGAATTCCAGAATATCCTGATAAACCTTAAACTCTTGACTGCCCGTGTGGAAATTGGTGGGCACCCAGGTGTTTAGAAAGGAAAACAATAAACTCCGAGTCAGTCATGTGACTCGTGCGAGAACTCAAAACAGTTTATTTTCTTTAAAATCAAAAATAGAGGAATATTTTTAAATCAATTCGCAATGCTTTTTAAAAATGTAACTACCATAAGACCTCCCGCCACACACACAATGCAAACGCAGACTTGGAGGAGATTTCTTCTTATGTTAGTCAAAGATGCTTGATATGCATTAAAATAAAACATTTGATATTATTACTAGTGCATAATGTAGAAAACATTTCAAAAGTAGAATATAAATCTTAGCCAGCATAGGTACCATTATATTATGCCTACTAATAGCTACCATATTAGATGGCAGGTTCTACAACTAAAACCGTACAAGTTTCGTATTGTTTCTTTGGATTTCCAACGAATGGTCAGGCCAAGGAACTTCCCATTGCCACATGAGAATGCCTCTGGATGGACATCCCCGAGAACCAAACCGGATCTCTACCAACACAAGGCCGGGTTACCCCTAACTGAGTAACAACTGACCGAATATGCCATCCCCCGGTCCTTTGGGACCTTTCAACCGAGCGCTCGTAATCAATTCACACAATCATAAAGTGTTTTCAACATGAGTAAGTATCTGGGCTCCATACCATGATACCACCCTTTTCCAGAAGGAAATGCACATATCCTAAAGGGCGCTACCCCTCATAACCTTGCTGCTTCTTTCCTGTTTTAACCATTCCGGGGTGTGAGGCTCGACGAAGTCACGTCCACAAAAACATACTTTATACAAAAGCCATGCTTTGGGTCAACAAACGATCATAGAAATGATCACCAAGATAGACGATCAAACAAATGATCCTATCACAAATAATCAACACAATGATCATTTCACAGCAACACTCAGCATGTCACATTACCAAATTGGGAATATATTGCTGATAACTTCAACTATATAACCTCTGAGCTCGTACGTCTCAGAGAAGGGTGTTAAGCTAAAAGAATAAATTCTCCGCCACCAACAGAAATATATTTGAAAGAAATCGGCTTTATATCTCAATTTGTAATGTCAGGCATACTATCCATACAAGTCTGTTCCGGGATCGAACAGAACCGAAGGCACTTACAAAGAAGTCCTTGCAATCCGGATATTCACTAATCACGTTCGGACTTCCCATCACATATGGAGTCTCTATACCGGGGACCAGTCGATGCAAAGACATTCGACAAGAAACCCTTTCGTTTTCGAAAATATCCGGTCTTCAACACCGGTCTTCGAATGCAATTCATAACGACGTATCACATATTCAGAATGGGTTATACGACCCCAAGGTCCTTTCCCGGTTAACCCGAATAGTGAGCGCTTATTTAAAAAAAATAAGTGTGGCATTCAATTTTTCAAGCAATCACAACAAATACCATTACCATTCAAAGGTAAATATTGATAGTCGGTTATTGAACTATCAATAGATATGCACACATCACCAGATTCCCCAAAAATATCTTTACTAGATATATCCATAATTTCCATACTTTAAAAATAAATCGATATTTATTTTTAAACCCATTTTCCAAATTTCATTTATAAATTCCATATTGAATTTATATTTCCAAAATATTTATGAATAAACGATTTCAATTATTCATTTTCAATTTATCTTCAAAAAGATAAATTCTCAACATATTTACTCTATATTTGAAAAACATTTTCATACTTATTAAATAAGTAATTCACAATCTTTTTATTTTCTACACTTGGAAAATATTCTATATACTTTAATCGAAATTAAGTATATATTTCATTCTTTAAGGAAATCATTCTCTTAAACATATTTATTTGGGCCAAAACGAATGTTGCGTAAAACACCGTTACGACAACCCAAATTCACTAGTATAGGGATTTGAAATTAATATAAATCCCAATACTGTACAAAACATTTCCTTTCGGAAATCATTTACTATAACAACAGTGTTATAGTCCACTATTTCCTTATATTTCTCGAAAACATCTATTTCAACAATAAATGTTGAAATCTATGGTTCCGAATCTCTGCACCTTTTAAAACATCTTTAAATCGTTTTAATTCTATTTCAACATCACATCCAAAATAATTTCTTTAACTTATTATTCACTATTCAAAAACGTGAATATAACTCTATTAACAAGTTACAACTATTTACTTATCAAGGTAAGTCGTTTTGAATTTATAAAACAACGTTTATAAATTCTATTCTATTTATTTTATATCAACTCCTTTTATAAATTCCTTTATCAACCCATCTCAATTCATATCACAATGATATACCAAAAATTCATATTATAAGTCAAATACTTATAATTTATTTGATTATAAAATCGTTCCTTTAAACTTCATAAATTTTATAAATCTTATAACTTATAAGATTCATTTATTTATCCAAATCCATTCCTTTAATAACTTTATGAATTTTATTTTATTTTCCTTTACAAATTTTATAAACCTACTGTTTATAAAATTCTATTTATAACTTCATCGTTATAATTCTATAAATTTCATTCATTTACGAAATTCATTTACCATTCATTCTAACTCTTATAAAAACTTCGTTTTATAATTCCAATATTTTAATTTACAAATATCAATTTATAAATCTTTTATATAAATCAATTTATATCATTCTTTTAAACATCTTTAAACTCCTTTATAATTTCACCATTTTCTTTGATTTATAAAATAGTCAAATTTTATAAATCCTATATTTAAACCTTTTTCAATAACTCCAAAAATCCCGGTTTAAACTATTTTATAAAATCATCAATCCCATATTTTCTCAAAAATCAATTCTTTCTATATTTCTCAAAAATCATAATTTTATAACATTTAAAATTATAATGTTTATTTATCTATAACGGATCAATTCCAAAAATATTTATAAAACGTATATTTTCACAATCACTTTAGAAATACTTTAAAAATTAAAATCGTTGTTTTTAAACTTCAAAAATTGGATCCGATGATGCAACACATCAAATAGTCAATCACGACTTTCAAACATCATATATCTTTCATGATAAACAATCAAATATCACAATATATGAAATCAAATAAATATTTGTGAGGAATCCAGTTGGATCCCTCCAACCTGTTTCCCTGCATCCACAGACATTAGCACAATACCAATTCCGTTTCTAGACGGAATATCGCGGTATATGGGATTTTATAAATATATATCCGCTTACTAACGGCGCATAGGGTCTCATCCGCTAAAAAAAATGCGGGAAATCAATCAACTGCAATATATACATATGCCAATATATATATATTGCTATATATATAATATAATACCAATTCCACTTCGAGGTGGAATATCGCGGTATATGTGTGTAATAAATAACCTCCGCTTACTAAGGGCGCATAAGGTCTATTCACATCCAATATATATATTTATATATATAACAATCATCATTCAAGCATTCAATCAACACAGTCAATCAATTTTAAATCTAACTATTTAAAATTTAAATAATTCCTTTAGAGTGAGAAGTTCTCACCTTTATTCCCGTTTGCAATCCACTTCCAATTCAACTTGTTTTCTTCATTTATACCTTGTATAAATATTTACACAATTTATTAATATTCGAATCAATCGAATAAATTAAATTTTCATTTGATAATTTCGATTCATTGGTGATTTCATTTTAATAGTTAAATTAACTCATAGTTTCGTTTAAACCAATTTCTCGTTTAATAAATTTATTTAAACTAATTTTCTTCTTTAATAAATTTATTTCAACTAATTATTTTACTTTTAAAATAATTTTAACTAGAAATTTCCAATTGAACTAAATTTCCATTTTATAAATTAAATCAACTAACACATTTTGGTTTTAACTATTAAATTTGTTATAAATAATTTTTTTCCTTTAAATAGAATATTTGAACTAAGTGAAAAATCACTTACCCTTTAATAACTTAATTTATTTATTTCTTTATTTAATTTAAAAATCAAATTTCCTTAAATAAATCATTTTATCAAATAATTTGAATTCTTAACAAATTTTCTTTGTAAAATAACTTTAGATTAACTAGTGATTTTATTTTAAAACCAATTCGTTTAATTTTAAACAAATTCTTTTTAGCTATTTCAAAGATAAATTATACAAGTAAATTAAACAACTTATTTCCACATTTATTTCTTTTTATTTAAAATTCAATCTGTATAGGAAGCTCATACAGTTATACAATAATTTAACTATCTTCAAAAACCAACTTTTAATACTGTTTCAGATTTTAAAATTCGTATGTATATATATTTCAAAATCTTATAAATTTTTTTTTTTAGTTTCTGCATATATCTATATTTAAATTTCATTTTCTGTAAATTAAATTACCTCTTACTGTAAATTAAAATATACAGAAATATATTTTTCCAAAATATAAAATTTCCAGTATTTTTCTTTACTGTAAATTTTTTTTTTTTTTACCCTAATACATTTCAAGTCGAATTGAAGATAAGTGAAACTGATACCTTCACTGCCGATGCACGTTCCCCCCTAACCTGCTCGCAACTCCATTGCGCTCGCGGCCTCCACGCGATCGACGCCGTGCCTAATTCAATCACCAGCCCTTGCGCCTTGCGCGTCGCCAATAGCCGCCGCCACCGAAGCCCCTAACTCGTCATCGCGCGCCACTGCCTTACGCGAGCACCGACTCCAAACGCCGCCGTCGCTGCTACTTCACGCGCGAGCACGCGCGCGTGCCGCCAAGCCCTAGCGCCGCCTACCCCTTGTCGCGCGCGGCCCTTTTTGTTTTAATTTTTTTTTATTAAGCAACGGCCATTGAAAACTAACTGAGGAGGAAGGGAGAGATGTGAACTCGAATTTTTGGGGTTTAATTTTATCAGAGAGGAAGAGAAGTATCGGTCATGATTTTTATTTCGTTCGAATTGATTTTCGAACTGAAGAGGGAAGATGGTATTTAAAACAGGAAGAATATGGCTTGCACGATTTTACAGAGAGAACGTGATTTGCCTCCGTGATCATCTGCGTTATACTAGGCAAGAATTTAGGAAGTAACGTGATGTCGTTGACCAAATTTAAATTTTAAATTTAAATTGAATCCGATTCAATTGCAACGCGTTTACTCACCGTGTGATCACATATCAACTCCAAAAAATACGAAATTTGAAACCCGAGAATAATTCAATATTACAGACCCAATGGAACTGGTTTCGTCGAATTCCGAGACCGTGCCTCGGACAACTATTTTTAAATATCGATTCAAACGATATAATTTCAAAACTGAACAATTCACTTTAAATTTCAATTCTGAAGCTTCTAAAATCTTCATTATTATCAATATAAATTTTACAAGCCTTTGAAATATTTTTAATTGGCTTAAAATTGAAGATTCAAATTTTTATTCAACTCCCATAGATTAAATTCTATAATTTAATCGCCAAATTCATTCTGAAAATTTGAAATTCAATTCAAACCATCATTCAAATATTTAAAAATAAATTAAATATTTTCAAATTAAATTGTTTAAAATTCAGGGTCGTTACAGAAAGCCTAATAAAATTTCTGAATAGCTTTAAAAAAAAATATTATTCATATATATAAAATTCTAGTATTGGTTTCGAAAAGGATACTTTGAAGAAATTAACCTCTTAAATTATTTTAAATCCTTTGAGTAAAGATTTATTAATTTTTTTATAGAAATGATTATTTCAAAGATTTAACCAGTAATTGTTTTACAAAATAGTTATTTAAATAGTTACACTCTATTTACTAATTTTATTTTGAAAAATTAGTTTGGGTTTAAGTTTATATAATATAGGTATAATATTTTTATAACTAATATTTTAAGCAAAGTGTTTAAAGAAAAATAGTTTTATTCGAAAGAGTTTCCCTAATATATTTTGGATAAGTAATATAAGTTAATTTTAAAGTATTTGAACTCGGCAGGTTCCCAGTGAAAATGAATAACTATTTGTAAGTGTTCTCCGTTTAAGAAATTGATTTGAAATTTGTTTTCAAAGATTGAAAGGTGAAAAATAATTTGAAATTTGTTTTCAAATGGTTGAAGTGTGGAAAATATATCTTGTAAAGATATATTTGAAAATAAATAATTTGAGAAATAATTTGAAATCGGGTGATGTTGTGAATATTGATTGATAGTTAAATAACCGACTATCAATATTGACCATTAAATGGCTATTTGTTTTGAATTGGTTGAAATTGAACGCTACACTTATTTTTAAATTATTGCGCTCGTTATTCGGATTACCCATTCCGAATAGTGATACGACGTAATGGATAGCATTGAAGACCGGTGCTGAAGACCGGGTATTTGTGAAAACGATAGGATGACCTATCGATTGTCTGTGCACCGTTAGCTACGATATGGAGATTTCATTTGTGATGGGAAATTCGATCGGGATTGTGAATACCCGAAATGCAAGGGCTTCTTTAGAAGTGCCTTCGGTTCTGTTCGAACCCAAAATAGATTTGTATGGTTACGTGTCTGACATTACATTTTGAGATATAAAGCAGATTTCTTTCAAATACATTTCTGTTGGTGGCGGAGAATTTATTCCCTTAATTAACACCTTTCTCTGAGACGTACGAGCTCAGAAGTTTTATAGTTGAAGGCTATCAGCGATATGCTCCCAATTTGGTAATGTGGCATGCTGAGTGTTGCTGTGTGATGATTATTTATTGATCATTTGTTGATCAAAGCGTGGCTTTGTGAAAAAGCGTAGCTTTGTGGACGAGACTTCGTCAGACCTCACACCCCGGAAATGGTCAAAATAGGAATATGCGGCAAGGTTATGAGTGTCGCTTGCTTTAGTGTATGTCATTTCCTTCTGGAAAAGGGTGGTGTCAAGTATGGAGCCCTGATGCTTAACCTTTGTGGTTGCTCCAATCTCATTTTCTGTGTGGTTGTTGCTTTGTGATCGAGGGCCCTCGGATAAAGGTCCCAAAGGACCAGGGGGTGGCATATTTGTGTAGTAGTTACCTAGTTACAGAGGTAACCCGGCCTTGTGTTGGCGGAGAGCTGGTTAAGTTCTCGGGACGTCCCGCCAGAGGCGATCCCATGTGGCAGTAGGAAGTTCCTTAGCCTAACCATTTGTTGGAAATCCAAAGAAACAATACGAGCCCTGTACGGTTTTAGTCGTATTACCTGCCATTCACTTATGGTGGCGCCCCATTGTTTGGATGGTGGCTATAGTAGGCATAGTTCGGAATGTCTATGTTGACTAAGTTTAATATTCTATTTTCGAAATGCTTTCATCATTATGTACTACTAATAATATCAAAAATGATTTGTTTTACGTAGTAAGCATCTTTGACTATCATAAGGAGAAATCTCCTCCAATTCTGCATTTGCATTGTGTGTGTGCGGGGAGGCCTTATGGTAGTTTCATTTTCCAAAAGTATTGCGGATATTTTTCACTTCCCTTGTTGTTGTTGTTTTAAAAGATAAATAACTGTTTTAAGTTCTCACACAAGTCCCATGACCGACCTAGAGTTTATTTTTCTATTCCTAAACTCTGGGTGCCCATAATTTTCCACACGGGCTGCCTAGAGTCGGGTTATCAGGTTATTCTGTATTCAGAAGTGCTATGGAGCTCAAGTGGCGAGCTGGATGGCTTGACGTATTATTTGTATATGATATTATCTTTTCGCTGTAAATTCACTTGTAAGGACATGTTTGTATAACTGTCCATTGTATTGTTGTGTGGTATATTGTTATTGTACACTCTGATGTGATGTAATGTAATAACTGAGATAGTTCTTTGTTTTTAAAAATATTCATTTATCTATTATATGTTGTTCCGCTGCGATTGTAAGATTCTGTTATTGTTTCTGTTCTGTTTTCTTACTTCTTCTATCCTTTTCTTCTACCTCTTCTTTTTAACCCTCACCGTTGTTTTCCGGCATTCGTTTGCTCGGCAGTTGATACAGTGGACGTATTGATGTCGATTTTCATGAGTCAAAGAACCGGGTCCTGACAAAGTGGTATCAGAGCATATGGTTAAGTGACAACCTTGGCTCTGTTGGAATTACTCATTAGAGATAGAGTCAGCAGTACTCTAGAATGAGTTGAGTGTAATAATAGTTATGAGAGCGTATTTGTTAGTGAATATGAAATTTTTTTGTATTGTGTTGACTTATCAGTTGATTGTTTATAGATTCTGGTCGGTGCAGTCTAGCTAACTGTATCGATAGGGGTTTCTAAACTCTTAAACAAGATAAACCGACATAGTATGGTTTTAAATTGGGTAAATGAAATAATTTTACCTCAATTATATTTTATATATAAAGGAATAAATTTTCAGAATTATCAAAGTGTATGTAAAAATTGAATTGTTTGATTGTTGAAAATGCAAGAAAATATATAAGTGAATCAAAGTTGTTCGAGTAATCTGAATAAAAACAACAATTGTGAAAGCTTAAATTATATGAAAGCAACAGTTGTATAAGTATAGAATTATAATTGAAATGATTTACAATTGTGAAATACTCTTGTATAAGTAAAGGGAAATAGTGAAATTATATAAGCAAGATTTATAAATGTGATTTATAAATAAAAGAAAATTTTGAAAGAATTTAAAGCACTGAATTCACTACTGTTGCTGGAAAATAATAAGGGTGATGACTGCAACATCATTAGTATCATTTTCGAGTTTCTGTGTGATGGATTTGCTACCATAGTAAATTGAATTGAAGTTTTGTTGTGATAAACAAATTTGAAATTAAAATCCAAGTTGTAATTGATAAATATAAGTTATCTAGTTTTGAACTTATAATATGAGATAATAAAGATTTAACTTAAGTAAAGTTGAAATGAAATTTGAGTTAGCATACTAAATGTATGATTTGAAATTTATCTAAAGGAAGTTAAATAAACTAAATCAAATTTGGAAGTTGAATAATAAGTTGTATAACTTATTAAATGTGAAGATGTATGTAAAACCAATTATTAAAATGGTTAAACAATTTTGTTAAGCAAAACGAGGTATGAATCTGAATTGGATTTATAAGTGGAAATTTGAAATGGAATATAACTTAAGTGATGCTGAATGAAGTTGATTTTGGTATCGAAGTAAAATAATGAAGTGAATTAAATGGATATGAATTTGAGTTATATAAAGGTGATTTTACTTTATTGTAAAGTAAATTAGTAACTGAAAGCTAAAGCAATTAAATTCAAATTGGAAGTTAAATAAATTTAAATTGAATGAAAATTGATTCGAATTGAAAGTGAACCAATGTGAATGTAAATTAGTGAATGTAAACTAATTGAAAATGAATAATTGAACGTCGTTGTATATGAATTGGTTGTAAACAATTACAAGTAATGTCGAAATCATATAAGTTGCTTATAAACCTTGTTTAGTATGCATTTCTTTTAATATGCATGTGTTGTAGTTGTTTAAAAGAGTAAAATGTTAATAACTTCTTATGTATGTCACTTACGTGTTTATATTGAGTAAGCACAGGTACCGGGGCTACCATTAGCGGGATTTGGTTGCGCAAAACGCTTAATAAATAACTGCTTTGCTTAAAAATGCTAAAAAAAGGTACGCCTACGCAATAAAAATAGGAAATATGAACTGTTTTTCTG
The DNA here is from genome assembly GCA_030765085.1 of Allium cepa. Taxonomy (NCBI): domain Eukaryota; kingdom Viridiplantae; phylum Streptophyta; class Magnoliopsida; order Asparagales; family Amaryllidaceae; genus Allium; species Allium cepa. The sequence continues at coordinate 246,110,134 of CM060944.1, forward strand.
TTTTCCGACCGTGTGGGTCGATGTATATATATATATTTTTATATCTACTGTGATATTGTAAAAGCTCCTCCGTACAAAGGAGGTTATGGCAAAATTTTCTGAAAATTTAAGGCGTTAGAAAATTTTCAGGAAATTTTGGGAAAAATTTGTGAAAACTAAGTTTTGATTTGAAGTTAAAGGTTAAACGATATAGTTGGTTTTGAAAGGATAACTATATATGGATTTGAAAATATTAGTGAAGTTTTGTAAGAGGTTTCTATGGATTTTGGAAAAGTTAAACATTTAAATGAATTTGAAACTTAATTTAAACGAATTGTTTTGAAAAAAATAAATGAATTTGGGGCATTTTTCTTACTTGGTAATTTCGAGAACGAAATTCTTTTAAGGGTGGAAGATTGTAACGACCCATAATTTCTGTCATTTGAAATTCAGATATTTAATTGATTTTAAATATCAACAAGTAAAATTTATAAGTCGAATAAATTGTATTTCGAATATCTAGGTTTAATTGGATAATTAAATCGATAATTTAATATTTGAAATTACAGAAAAATTTGGAATTTGGGTTTAATGTGATTAAAAATGATTTATAAAGTTATATTAAATCATATTGGAGTTAGAACAATGTTTGGGAACTTTTAAAATTGAATTAAAAGTTAATTTGTGAAAATTGAATATTTTAATATTTAATCGACTAGTGAAAATAGTCATTTTTCAAATAGTCTCGTATTTCGACGAAACCAGTTTCATCAGATCCGTAATGATATATTATTGTAAGGTTTCAAATTTCGCGTCAATTGGATTTACCGTTTGACCGGGGAAGGCCAAAACGCATAGAAATTGGTTTAATCGATTTAATTTAAATTTGATTGTTTATTGCCGTAACTTGCACAGATGATCGAATTGGCTCTCGATACCTATTCCATTGTGTCCGGAACGCGGGTTAAACCCTAGAAACGCTGGTCACCGCGCGAGATTCAGGGTTCGAAAAATTTCGAATGAATAGTAATTTGAGAATTTTCTATAAGAAGGCCTACATTATTTCCATTTGCAAAAAAAATAAACAAACCCTAAACCTAACTCTTCAGCCGCTACTAAAATTTTCAATGGTCGAAAAATGGCGATTTTCATCTTCAATTTGTGATCAATCCGCACACTATTTTCATAAACTTCAAACTGCAAACTCGTAGAGCTCAACAAGCTATACGAATCCAACGGTGATTATTGAAGATGGAGCGGTAGATCATCGGCAAATCAAGCTTGAAAGGGTGGTTTTCGTGCACATTTTTCAAGAGAGATGGGGGGCCGAGCTCGCCGTGGTTCAGGCCGTGGGTGGAGGTGGCTGAGGCGTTTCGTTTTGCGGTGGTATGATGGGCTCCAGGCGATCGAGGAGGCGGCAGTTATAAACCCTAAAGCGACGGCCGCTGGGTTGTCTCGACCTGGCAGCGAACGTGAAAGGGGGAAGAAAGAGATAGCGGCCCAGATTTGTTTACACAAGATCCAACGATTCTGATTAGTTTAGGTTAAAAAAATTATAAAAGAAAATGTAAATTTAATTATATTAAATTCGTATAAACTTTGTAATAACATAACTTTTTCATACGAGGTCAAAAATGCACGAAACGAATTGCCTTGCAATCGTATGGATGAGCACTACATAATGGAGCTGGTTTGGAGTCATTTGGAGCTAGTGATAATTTCGAATAAAATTAAACGCACGTTTAATTTTATTCGAAACAAAACGCTACAACTGTTATCGAAAACTCAAGGTGAGAACTTCTCACTCAATCGAATTGTTTCGATTTAAATTTTAAATAGTTAAATTTAAAATTGCTTGATTGTGTTGATTATATGATAAGTTGCTATCTTTTGTATTGAAATAGACCCTATACGCGTATATTAAGCGGATGTTATTTATTAAACACATATACCGCGATAATTCCAACTTGAATGGAATTGGTATTATATTTGTACTTGGAGTTGATTTCCCGCATTATACAGCGGATGAGACCCTATTGTGTCGCATAATAGCGGATAATATTTTATAAATCTCATATACCGTGATATTCCGTCTTGAAGTGGAATTGGTATTGTGCTAACATCTGTGGATGCAGGGAAACAGGTTGGAGGGATCCAACTGGATTACTCAAATGATTGAATTTGTTTCAATGTTGTGTGATGATCTATTATAATCTGCGTCATTTTCTTTGTGATTGAAATCGCTAAAGGCTAAATTTTAGCCGAATTTATTTTCGGTATCGTTAGATGCCGAAAATAAATAAAAATTGGATTTTTGAAAATTTAGGTTGAGAATTTATAATAAAATTTATTTTTGGGAATTGGATTAGTTTAGATGAAGGATTTTTTTTTAAATGATAAAGTTTTATTTTTATTGAATAAAATTCCAAAATATGGTAAAAAGGCTTAATAAATGGATTTTCGATAATATTATTCAAAGGTTGGAAATTTATTCAAAATATGGATTTTAAAGAGTTGGAAAATAAAAGAATTTGTACTCTTTAAAAAGGAAATTATTTTGAAAAATAAATAAATTTAGGAATCCATTTGGGAATTGATTTTGGCAATTGAAAATAGATCTTTTGGAAATCCACTTGGAAATTTATTTGGTGTTTTGAAATGAACTTGGAATAAATTTGGAAATTATTTGAGGTTTAGTAGAAATTGATTTCAATTTGAAATTTGAATGAAATTCAATTAGTGTTTAATTTCTTGGAAAATCAATATGGAATTTATTTGTTGTTTTTGGAAATTAATTGAAAACTGATTTTGGCGTTGAAAGTGAATAATTGAAATCGATTTGAAAAATCGTATAAAAAGTGAATATTTGGAAATGTAAATGGAAATTTATAAGGAAAATTTGTTTTAAAAATAAACATTGATTTATTTTTAAAAGTGTGGAAATAAATTTACGGATTTGGAACGTAAATTTAATAAATCGGTAAGGATTTATTTAATTGGTTTGAATGAACCATTTTGAAATGAAAGTGTATCCTCCCTGGAAAGCCGAATAAAATTTCTGAATAGCTTTAAAAAAAATTATTATTCATATATATATAATTCTAGTATTGGTTTCTAAAAGGATACTTTGAAGAAATTAACCTCTTAAATTATTTTAAATCCTTTAAGTAAAGATTTATTAAATTTTTTGTAGAAACGATTATTTCTAAGATTTAACCAGTAATTGTTTTAGAAAATAGTTATTTGAATAGTTATACTCTATTTACTAATTTTATTTTGAAAAATTAGTTTGGGTTTAAGTTTATATAATATAGGTATAATATTTTTATAACTAATATTTTAAGCAAAGTGTTTAAAGAAAAATAGTTTTATTCCAAAGAGTTTTCCAAATATATTTTGGATAAGTAATATAAGTTATTTTTAAAGTATTTGAACTCGGTAGATTCCCAGTGAAAATGAATAACTATTTGTAAGTGTTTTCCGTTTAAGGAAATTGATTTGAAATTTGTTTTCAAAGATTGAAAGGTGAAAAATAATTTGAAATTTGTTTTCAAATGGTTGAAGTGTGGAAAATATATCTTGTAAAGATATTTTTGAAAATAAATAATTTGGTAAATAATTTAAAATCGGGTGACGTTGTGAATATTGATTGATAGTTAAATAACCGACTATCAATAATGACCCTTAAATGGCTATTTGTTGTGAATTGGTTGAAATTGAACGCTACACTTATTTTTAAATTATTGTGCTCGTTATTCGGATTACCCATTCCGAATAGTGATACGACGTAATGGATAGCATTGAAGACCGGTGTTGAAGACCGGGTATTTGTGAAAACGATAGGATGACCTACCGATTGTCTCTGCACCGTTAGCTACGGTATGGAGATTTCCTTTGTGATGGGAAATTCGATCGGTATTGTGAATATTCGGATTTCAAGGGCTTCTTTAGAAGGGCCTTCGGTTCTGTTCGAACCCGGAACAGACTTGTATGGTTACGTGTTTGACATTACATTTTGAGATATAAAGCAGATTTCTTTCAAATACATTGTTGTTGGTGGCGGAGAATTTATTCTCTTAATTAACACCCTTCTTTGAGACGTACGAGCTCAGAGGTTTTGTAGTTGAAGGTTATCAGCGATATACACCCAATTTGGTAATGTGGCATGCTGAGTGTTGTTGTGTGCTGATTATTTATTGATCATTTGTTGATCAAAGCGTGGACTTGTGAAAAAGCATAGCTTTCTGGATGAGACTTCGTCAGACCTCACACCCCGGAAATGGTCAAAACATGAATATGCAGCAAGGCTATGAGGGTCGCTCCATTTAGGGTATGTCATTTCCTTCTGGAAAAGGGTGGTGTCAGGTATGGAGCCCTGATGCTTAACATATGTGGTTGCTCCAATCTCACTTTCTGTGTGGTTGTTGCTTTGTGATCGAGGGCCCTCAGATAAAGGTCCCAAAGGTCCGGGGGGTGGCATATTCGTGTAGTAGTTACCTAGTTACAGAGGTAACCTGTCCTTGTGTTGGCAGAGAGCTGGTTAAGTTCTCGGGACGTCCTCCAGAGGCGATCCCATGTGGCAATAGGAAGTTCCTTAGCCTGACCATTTGTTGGAAATCCAAATAAACAATACGAGCCCTCTACGGTTTTAGTTGTATTACCTGCCATTCACTTATGGTGGTGCCCCACTGTTTGGATGGTAGCTATAGTAGGCATAATTCGGAATGTCTATGTTGGCTAAGACTAATATTCTATTTTCGAAAAGCTTTAATCATTATGCACTAACAATATTATCAAAAATGATTTGTTTTGCGTAGTAAGCATCTTTCACTATCATAAGGAGAAATCTCCTCCAATTCTGCATTTGCATTGTGTGTGTGCGGGGAGGCCTTATGGTAGTTTCATTTTCCAAAAGCATTGTGGATATTTTTCACTTTCCTTGTTGTTGTTGTTGTTGTTTTAAAAGATAAATAATTGTTTTATGTTCTCACACAGTCCCATGACTGACCTGAAGTTTATTGTTCTCTTCCTAAACTCTGGGTGTCCATAGTTTTCCACACGGGCCGTCTAGAGTCAGGTTATCAGGTTATTCTGGATTCAGAAATGCTATGGAGCTCAAGTGGTGAGCTGGATGGCTAGACGCATTACTTGTATATATTATCTTTCCGCTATAAATTCACTTGTAAGGGCATGTTTGTATAACTGTCCATTGTTTTGTTGTGTGGTATATTGTTGTTGTACACTCTGATGTGATGTAATGTAATAACTGAGATAGTTCTTTGTTTTTGAAGATATTCATTTATCTATTATATGTTGTTCCGCTACGATTGTAAGATTCTGATATTGTTTCTGTTCTGTTTTCTTACTTCTTATATCCTTTTCTTCTACCTCTTCTTTTTAACCCTCATGGTTCGGTTTTCCGGCATTCGATTGCTCGGCAGTTGATACAGTGGACATATTGATGTCGATTTTCATGAGTCGAAGAATCGGGTGCTGACAAAGTGGTATCAGAGCATATGGTTAAGTGACAACCTTGGCTCTGTTGGGAATTACTCATTAGAGATAGAGTCAGCGGTACTCTAAAATGAGTTTAGTGTAATAATAGTTATGAGAGCGTATTTGTTAGTGAATATGAAATTGTTTTGTATTGTGTCGACTTATCAATTAATTGTTTATTGATTCTTGTCGGTGCAGTCTAACTAACTGTATCGATAGGGGGTTCTAAACTCTTGAACGAGATAAACCGACATAGTATGGTTTTAAATTGGGTAAATGAAATAATTTTACCTCGATTATATTTTATATATAAAGGAATAAATTTTCAGAATTATCAAAGTGTATGTAAAAATTGAATTGTTTGATTGTCGAAAATGTAAGAAAATATATAGGTGAATCAAAGTTGTTCGAATAATCAGAATAAAAACAACAATTGTGAAAGAATAAATTATAAAAAAGCAACAGTTGTAGAAGTATGGAATTATAATTGAAATGATTTACAATTGTTAAATAATCTTGTATAAGTAAAGGGAAATAGTGAAATTATATAAGCAAAATTTATAAATGTGATTTATAAATAAAAGAAAATTTTGAAAGAATTTAAAGCACTGAATTCATTATTGTTGCTGGAAAATAATAAGGGTGATGACTGCAGCATCATCAATATCATTTTCGAGTTTCCGTGTGATGGATTTGCTACCATAGTAAATTGAATTGAAGTTTTGTTGTGATAAACAAATATTTCAATTAACGAGTCCGGAATTAACCGAATTAGTAAAAGCGTGGTTCCATACTCCGCACTTTTGCTAAGTAGTTTAAATCTCTTCATCATTTCCTTTAACGTGCAAAATTGTGTATTTTATATAAATAACATTTTTCGTTCTCAAACGGACAAGTCAAGAATTAAGCGAATTAGTAAAAGTAATGGTTCATAGTCCTCAATTATGCTGATGCGTTTAAATCGCTTTCTCATTCTTTTGAAAGCGCAAACTGTAAATTTTTTGGAAACAATTTTATTTTAAAACGATTTTTAAAACACGTGATTAAAACAGCGATTACTATAGCAATTTCGACGAGGAAATTGCGCTTCACAAAACACCGGAAACATGGATACCAAATCAGCGTTGCGGGATAACCGCTTGAAAATTCACTATAAAATTGACTGTTACTGAAGTCAAACCAAGAGTAATTTTTGTTCGTCAAAAATCTCATTAAAACAACACGCTTCAAAAATATAGTACCGGATTAAAAATTCTATTATAAAAATAACGGCGCAAAATACATTTTAAAACCAAACACTGGTTCAAAGCAAAATAAACATTGGACTACAATGCTATATATTCATAGAATACTGCACTGCCCACTTGCACGAAATGAAATAGGCAAACATTAAAGTAATCTGGGCAATCAAAATTCACAAGCAAGGAATGAAACACACAAAATAAGATTTGGGCACCTAGTTTGCACACATGGTACAAACTGTAAAACAAAAATTATGACCAAGCTTAGCAAAATGCACGCACACTACAACATTCTTGCACACGCAATATGAAATTAAATTTAAAGTGGCAGTGCAATGTAATCTGCACATACACAATGAAGTTTGAAAAAAAAACTAAAACAACCCGGCTATACAATTTTCACGCAACACAATACTACACACACGCAAATAATGCACATGCATGCTACAAAATGCCATGCATGCCTGAACTATTTTTTTCCCTGAACATTTCATGTGCACTCAAGTAACAAAATAATTGCCTGCAACTCAAGTACTCTACACACAAATATGAGTAAAAAATGATGGTCTGGAAATAGATTTAATGAAATGCATTTATACAACTCATACACATTTTGAGGTCTGGACTCAATAAGCATGCATAGTTTGAAACACGCACACTTCAAAATAGAATACAAATGGAATAAGATTGGGCCATTATTTTCCTTTGTACGCAAATTTGAAACTTGATAAAAATGGAGGATTCACGCTAGGGTAATACATGAAAAAAATGAACTGGAGCTTTATTTATATATGCATGCAACCACAGAAAAAATGCCTGGAACTTTGATTCACCAAAATGAAAATGGGAAACCAAGTTTATATGCACGACACATAACACTTTTTAGGAAATTACAAAAGCTTGGGCACAATTAAACATGCACGTGCACAATATGGGGTATGATATTGTTCTGTGCATTTCATGCATGCAAGGGAAATGCAAACAAACTGGATTATAATGTACGCTGGTAACACTAGTGACCAGTAAATTAGTTTTCACACACGGCCTAACATTATAAAGTGATGAATAAAAATATGATTCGGGTCATATTTGCATGCACGAGTATAAATTGGAAAAGAAGGTGGCATCTTTGCACAACAATGAAATAACACAAGCACCTGGCGACTTAGTTTACATACAAAATAGAGTAGAGAATAAATTAGAAACGTGAGTTTGCACTCACCTTTAATTCGTTCCAGAACCGGCTAGCAACAAGGAACCAATTGTAAGCAAAAAATGAAATCGCCATTAATATTTCACTAAGCAGCAGAAAGAAAAATGAAACAAAAGTATGAAAGCTACTGGAAAATATCCAACAAAAGAATGATGCAGCTAGAGGAAATTTAAGCAAATGAAAGTGATGAAGGCTACCATACTATATCTCCAAAAGTGCACAAGTCAAAGAAATGAATTTCACTGGCAACATTGTACACTTGCATTAAATGTAAAAGTGCATAAGAAAATGAAGTTACACACTTTCATAAAAAGTGATGATGGTGGTAAATTCAATTTTTGCTTTACACAACTTTGTGGCTGCAAGGTGTTCACTTTGCTTTAGTAATTGGTGACAGCAAATTCATCTATTTGGTTTACAATTATTGTTGACAGCAAAGCAATATTATTTCAACTTTGTTTTGAAGTGGACTCTTTTGTTTACACGTGAATCCAAAAGCAAAGTGCTCAAATTGTTTTGAATTAGACCATATTTACACGTGAAAGAAAATGAAAATATAACTTGGTTATTATTCAACGCAGCCAAGCTATTTGCAACTGATTTCATTTTTTTTTTCAAAACTCAATTTTTAAAATTTCTATTTTAAAATTTTACTACGACGGTCTAAAATCTAGGTTGTTACAAACTCCCTCCTTATAAATATTGCTTCCCCGCAATTTTCATATTATAAGTTGTTTATAACACCAATTATTTATCACAACAAGGGTTAAAATAGAAAAGATGAATAGGAATGCTTAATGAATTCTTTGGTTTCCCAAGCGCAATCTTTGGGGTTTGCGGACCATTGAATTTTCACAAGCGGTACTTTTTTATTCCGAAGGCGTTTGACCTCCGAAGCTAGCACACGAATAGAATCTTGCAACAAAGACAAGTCGGTTGACATCTTAAGATCTTGCAGCACATGAGGATCAATAATAGAATCTGAATCTTGAAGGCATCGATGAAGCTAGGATATATGAAATACGTCATGAATTCCCAAAAACTGGATAGGTAGTGATATACAATAAGCAACAGGGCCAATGCATTCCGTAATAGGAAACGGTCCAACATAACTTAGAGCCAATTTCCCGGAGCTACCAAAATGCACCACACCCTTCATCGGAGAAACACGAATGAACACGTGATTGCCAACAGAAAATTCCAAAGGCTTCCTACGATGATCGGCATAATATTTCTGCCTATTCTGTGCCTCTTTCATTCTCTGTCTAGTAATATCAATCTTCTCAGAAGATTCACGAATATAATCGAGGCTGAGAACTATCTTTTCCCCGAATTCCAACCAACAAGATGGTGATCGACACGGCCTTCCGTAAAGATCCTCGAAAGGATACATACCGATACTAGATTGAAACTATTGTTATAAGAAAATTCAACAAAAGATAAGTGTTCTTCCCAACTATCTCCAAAGTTAAGAGGCTGTCCGACTGGACTTGATAGGAATAAAATGGGCTGATTTGGTCAATCGGTCGACAATCATCCAAACACTAGAATTACCCGACCTCGAACGAGGTAGACCATCAATGAATTCCATAGAAAGTTGATCCCGTTTTCATAATGGAATCTCAAGAGGCTGCAAAAGACCACTAGGACATTGGTGTTCTGCTTTAATAAGTTGACAAGTCATGCAACGACTCACATAACTTGCAACATCACGTATCTTACCCTCCCAATAGTATAAGCGTTTCATATCAGCATACATCTTACTACTACTCGGATGGATAGTATACTTAGAACGATGACAGTCCTCAAGAATGTCGTTTCTAAGATTAGGAACCTTAGGCATGACCAACCCTCCCTTCTTTCGAATACAACCATGAATATCAATATCGAAACCCTTTAGATTATCACTTCGGGATTCCGATTTACAACTATGAATCATCACTTTGGGATACCGATTTACAACTCTGAATAAGATAAGAGATATCTGGATCTTGTTTCTGGGCATCGGCAATACGATTCAACAAACTAGGATGAGCTTCTATGCTAAATAAAAGCACGGGAGAATCAGAAACTAAAGGATGGTCTCTAATATCACAAAGAGATAAAGCTTCCAACATATTCCACTCTGCTTGCATCATGGAAACTATAATTTGCTGCTTGCGACTAAGCACATCAGCAACACGATTACCCTTGCCAGGGGTATACTGAATATCGAAATCACATGAAGCAAGAAATTCGAGCTAACGATGTTGCCTCATATTAAGTACCTTCTGAGTGAAGAGATACTTCAGAAATTTGTGATCAGCGAAGAGAACAAAACTCTCGTCCAATAAATAATGTCGCCAAATCTTTAGAGCAAGGACTATGGCGGCTAACTCCAAATCATGGGTAGCATAATGAATCTCGTTAGGCTTTAGTTGTCTAGAAGCATAGGCAACTGCTCTATCTTTTTGCATGAGAACAGCAACGAAACCAATACGGCTAGTATTAGTACAAATAATGAAGTCTTGGTTCCCTTCTGGAATCACAAGGATAAGGGTATCGGAAAAGAGTTCTTTCAAGTAATCTTCTTTCCTGAAAAGCTAAAACTTCCAAAATTAAAATTATCTTTATGAAATCATTTTCTAGAAAAATTTACTTTTTATAGGTCAATTTATTGTGTCAAATTGTCTCATCAAAGCGTTTAGGAGGTTCCTATTGATAACGTTGATCAAGCGCATCGACCAGAATTCTTGAAGTACTCAATGGGCAATACAATCACAAAATCATCTCCTATATGATAAACACAAATCCAATTATCCTTGTAAATAAATCTGAAGAAAAAGATTTGCAAAATTTTAAATTGTTGTTTTCAGCCAAAATCAATAAATACACAAATGGAGTCATCGAGATATTCGTAGAATACTCGATTCATAAAATAGATGAAATAAGCTGGGAAAAATGAATGATATAATAAGTCATTCATAAGAATCATAACGAGTGTGGAATGTGGTAAGTGGAATGCTATCTTCCGCAACTCGTAACTGATGAAAACCGTTAGCAAGATCGAGTTGGGAGAAAAGCTTAGCGCCACCTAACTGATCGAACATGTCGTCAATCCTAGGTAATGGATACTTATTTTTGATAGGGGAGCTCATTAAGCTTGTGATAATCAATGCAAAGCCTTAGAGTACCTTCTGGCTTCTTAGAAAAGACAACGACGGCGCCCCGAGGAGATGAGCTGGAATGAATAAAATGCTTGGCTTCCAACTCAGATAATTGTTGCTTGAGTTCCTTATTTTCCTTAGCAGACATCCTCGTAGGAGGACGACTGACAGGATGAGCACCAGAGATAATATCAATACGGAACTCAATTGCCTTTCTCGGCGGCAATCTCGAAATAGGCTCGAAAACATCAGAAAAATCACAAACAATTGGAATATTATCTATGACATCTCCCGATTCGAAGGAATAAATGAAAGCATTCGAAGTATGATCCATGTCTCGAAATATAATAGATAACTGTTCGATAGCATCGGGATGCTTGAGATATAAAGTTCTTTCGGGACATAGGATTTGAACTTCATAACGGACAAGCCAATCCATTCCCCAAATCATATCAAAACCAAGATGATCCATAACATGCAGATTCACATGAAAGGAAAAGCCACATAGAATAATCTCAACGTCAACACATAACAAATCAAGAGTAGCGGATCCACCAATAGGATTCACAATCCTCAAAGGGACGCGAAGACTAACAACATCCAAAGGAATAACATCAACGAGCTCCTTCGACACGAATGAATGTGATGCACCCGTATCGAAAAGAACTCTAATAGAACTGCCACGAAATAAAATAAAACCTTCCAAAATAGAAGGAAGAATACCTTTAGGCTGAGAAGAATCACTAGAAGCTTTAGCAACATTGAGCTTCCTAGATTTGAAACCTTAGGAGCAGTTAAAATAATCGAAAACAGAGGACTTTCCTTGTTTTAACTCAAGGAAACTACAAGCAAGACTGATAAGGAATTTAACAAGGAGATTTATCCCTAGACATACTCTAACTTGTTAGAAAGGATAAAAGTTTAAGAACAACGAAGGGATAGAATAGACAGGCATGAATAAAACCCTCGAATAGTTGTAACGCATGTTCCATTCTGCTTCTATTCTGTGTTTATTATAATTTGTTCTGAATTTCAGCTCTGATACCAAGCTGTGACACCCCACCTCTATGCTCACAATAACAAAGGTTATTATAAGGAATAAATTTTGCTATTACGAAGAATAAGGCTTGTTAGAGGCGACCATCCGTAAGTTATGCCTTAGACGAGTATTGATTACATCGATAGGAGTTGTGTAAATTACTTCCAAAGATATAAATTCAATCCAAATCTAAAACGAAACTACGGTGGCTATAGAAAAATTCAGAACAACTCATAATAACAACAACTCAGATAGTAAAATCACATCAGAACAGAAATATCAGATATTTAGTGAAAGACAAGTCTGGATACATGCTACAACAATCCTACGATTCACATAAACCAAATGTACATATACAAAGACATCAACATGCATGAGACGAAAGTCACTACACCAAAAGTAACTTCTCGAAGCCTAAACAAAAGAGGAGGTGAAATCCCAAAAGCTGAAGCTGCAATTGAATCAGAGATTGCGATTATCCTGAAATAACTCGGCCTGACATAAGTATTATTTAAAAGAAAATAATAAACGGATCAGTCTAATTTAAACTTTAGAAATAAGTGTATGATAAACAATACTTAAGCAAATAATTATAGTCTCAAATGAGACTATTCAGCATAAATAATCAACATTGTTTAAATGAAGAAATCTCATTTTAAACTCCATCAAAATCAACTTTCAAATTCACAATTGAATTCAAAACAACAATGCACAAAATTATAATCTCGAAGGAGACTAGACACAAAACTATAGTCTCGGATGAGACTACACACAAAATTATAATCTCAGACGAGACTATACAACATAGTAATCAACATTGTTTAAATGAAGAAATCTCATTAAACTCCATCTAAATAAATTTCCAAATTCACAATTGAATTCAAAATAGCAGTACACAAAAGTCTAGAAATCAGTTAAGATAACTAGAAAATCAGCATTGACAAAATCTAGAAATCAAAATAAGATAACTAGAAAATCAACATAAAAGATGGATCGATCCTAGCAGATGGTGAGTTTTAGCTACGCCGCACGTGCATCTCATATGGCCGAAGCCTACCAAGTACTATACTTTTTGGCGTCTAACAAATGACCCGAAGGTCCAACATATGACCCGAAGGTCCAACAGATGACCCGAAGGTCTAGTACTGGTAATTGACCCGAAGGTCCATCATATGACCCAAAGGTCCAGCAGAGTGGCTCGAAAGCCCACAAAATCATCAAAAAACAAATGTTTCAATTAACGAGTCCGGAATTAACCGAATTAGTAAAAGTGTGGTTCCATACTCCGCACTTTTGCTAAGTTGTTTAAATCTCTTCATCGTTTCCTTGAATGTGCAAAATTGTGTATTTTATATAAATAACATTTTTCGTTCTCAAACGGACAAGTCTGAAATTAAGCGAATCAGTAAAAGTAATGGTTTATAGTCCTCAATTTTGCTGAAGCGCTAAAATCGCTTCCTCATTCTTTTGAAAGTGCAAACTATAAAAATTTTGGAAATAATTTTATTTTAAAACGATTTTTAAAACACGTGATTAAAACAGCGATAACTATATCAATTTCGACGAGGAAATTGCGCTTCACAAAACACCGGAAACATGGATACCTAATCAGCGTTGCGGGATAACTGCTTGAAAATTCACTTTAAAATTGACGGTTACTGAAGTCAAACCAAGAGTAATTTTTGTTCGTCAAAAATCTCATTAAAACAACATGCTTCAAAAATATAGTACCGGATTAATAATTTCGTTATGCACTACCCACTTGCACATAATGAAATAGGCAAACATTAAAGTAACCTGGGCAATCAAAATTCACACGCAAGGACTGAAACATAGAAAATAAGATCTGGGCACCTAGTTTGCACAAATGGTACAAACTGTAAAACAAAAATTGTGACCAGGCTTAGCAAAATGCACGCACACTACAACACTCTTGCACACGCAATATGAAATCAAATTTAAAGTGGCAATGCAATGTAATTTGCACGTACATAATGAAGTTTGAAAGAAAAACTAAAACAACCTGGCTATACAATTTTCACGCAACACAATACTACACACACGCGAATAATGCACACGCACGCTACAAAATGCCATGCATGCCTGAACTATTTTTTTCTGAATATTTCATGTTCACCCACGTAACAAAAGAAGTGCCTGGAACTCATGTACTCTACACGCAAATATGAGTTGAAAATGATGGTCTGGAAATAGATTTAATGAAATGCATTTACACAACTCATACACATTTTGAGGTCTGGACTCAATAAGCATGCAAAGTTTGAAAGACGCACGCTACAAAATAGAATACAAATGGAATAAGATTGGGCCACTATTTTCCTTTGTATGCAAATTTGAAACTTGACAAAAATGGAGGATTCAGGCTAGGGTAATACACGAAAAAAATGACCTGGAGCTTTATTTATATATGCATGCAACCACAAAAAAAAATGCCTGGAACTTTGATTCACCAAAATGAAAATGGGCAACCAAGTATATATGCACGGCACATAACACTTTTTAGGCAATTACAAAAGCTTAGGCACAATTAAACATGCACGTGCACAATATGGGGTATGATATTGTTCTGTGCATTTCATGCATGCAAGGGAAATGGAAACAAACTGGATTATAGTGTACGCTGGTAACACTAGTGACTTGTAAATTAGTTTTCACACACGGCCTAACATTATAAAGTGATGAATAAAAATATGACTCGGGTCATATTTGCACGCACGAGTGTAAATTGCAAAAGAAGGTGGCATCTTTGCACAACAATGAAATAACACAATCACCTAGTGACTTAGTTTACATAAAAATAGAGTAGAGAATAAATTAGAAACGTGAGTTTGCACTCACCTTTAATTCGTTCCAGAACCGGTTAGCAACAAGGAACCAATTGGAAGCAAAAAATTGAAATCGCCATTGATATTTCACTGAGCAGCAGGAAGAAAAATGAAACAAAAGTATGAATGCTACTGGAAAATATCCAACAAAAGAATGATGCAGCTAGAGGAAATTTGAGCAAATGAAAGTGATGAAGGCTACTATACTATATCTCCAAAAGTGCACAAGTCAAAGAAATGAATTTCGTTGGCAACATTGTACACTTGCATTAAATGTAGACGTGCATAAGAAAAAGAAGGTAACACTTGCATAAAAAGTGATGATGGTGGTACATTCAATTTTTTCTTTACACAACTTTGTGGCTGCAAGATGTTCACTTTGGTTTAGTAATTGGTGACAGCAAATTCATATATTTGCTTTACAAATATTGTTGACAGCAAAGCAATATTATTTCAACTTTGTTTTGAAGTGGACTCTTTTGTTTACACGTGAATCCAAAAGCAAAGTGCTCAAATTGTTTTGAATTAGACCACATTTACACATAAAAGAAAATGAAAATATAACTTGGTTATTAAAGCAGCCCAGCTGTTTGCAACTGATTTCATTTTTTTCAGAACTCAATTTTAAAATTTCTATTTTAAAATTTTACTACGACGGTAATAAAATCTCGGTTGTTATAGAATCACTATGGGTTGAAATGATACATGCCCGAACGGACTTTAGAATAGAGAAAAATCGTTATGGGCTGAAATGATAGGCCCGAACGATTTTTATTTATTTTCTTTTACTTAGGATTGCGGGTTTGAAATGATAGAACTCGGATTTTTCCTTTGTAAATTACGGATTGAAATGATATATTATCCGTACCATTTGACTTAGGTTAGAAAATTTTATACAGACTGTGGTTAAAATATATTTTTCTCAAAATTTTAAAATATTAGAAAAATGTAAATATTATGAAATTTTTATTTAAATTTAATTGAAAATGATTTTTATAAAGTATTAGTGATTTTCTACAAGTTAAATAAGTGAAATAAATAAATGGTAGAGTAGAATTTGAAACATAAGTTAATTTTGGAATTTATGATTTTGTTTATAAATGAAGTTTAGGTTAAGTATGAAAATATGATAATTTTATTTAAATTTGAATTTAAAATGATTTTTATAAAGTGTTATTGATTTTTTCTACAAATTAAAAATAGTTGAATAATTAAATGTTTATAATTGAAATTTTAAATATAACTTAACTTGGAAAATGTGAAATGGGTTTTAAAAATAAAAGTTAAGGAAATAAAATGGAATTTAAATAAAATTTATGAAATGGTAAATTAAATTTAAAATGCAAAGTAAATGAGATTTTATAAAATTGTACATTAATTTTATAAATGAATTATTAAAGAAATTTGATTTTTGTATGAAAATTTCACTTTATGAAATCATAAATTTAAGAGTATTTAAATGATTGTTTTAAAGTTGGAAAAGATTAAAATTTATAAGTTATAATAATTTAAAATTAATTTTTTTAGTTTGTTTATGAAATTGTATTGAAAGTTTGGAATTTAATTAACCGCGTTTCAGAAATGCTATCATTTCTAAAGTTAAAGATATTACAGCATTTTGTAAATGCTGTAATAGATATAAATGAACTAAATGGTTAAAATGAACTAAGGGCTATTACAGCACTTTGTAAGTGCTGTAGTTGCTGAATTTAACTAAAGTTTTATTTGAAATATAAAACGTATTACAATATTTTAAATGCTATATTTTGCTAATTGAATTGTTTTTTAACATAACTTTCCGTAGCATTTTCTAAGTGTTGCGAAAGTCGAATTTTCACTGTTTTAATAAATTTAAGTGAATAAATGAATTCTAATATCGGTAAAATTTTGAGAATTGAATATTTGATTATTGAATATAATAACTTCTTTTTTAAATGATTTAAATGGAATATTTTGATTTGAAATATAAACCATTTTGAAATGTGATTTGAAATGGTATTTAAATTAAATAAAATGAATGTGGTTTGGACTAATATGATACTTTGATATTAATATGAATTTGAAATGATATTGAATTTTTAAATGATTTTTGATTTACGAAGTATAAAATACTTTTTGAAATTTTAACCACGAGATGTATTTAATTTATGGTTTAACTGATCCTTAGAGGATGGGCGATCCCAAGCATCCTTTAAGTTATGTTGCATTAGTACTATAGTTCACTTGAGTTGGTTCACATTATATAAGTATATATGTCCTGACTCGAGTTTTTTGTGTTTTACTTTACGCTCGGGTCAGCCTGAGTATTTGCAGCTTAGCTTTGGATTTCTTTTCTAGAGCTAGGAATCGCTGGAGATTCTACTTGTCTAGATATCTATTCCATTTCAGTTTCAGTTGTTCTATTTCAGCTCTGGTATTTCTAAACTTCTATGTATTTGAGATTTCTATTGTAAATGTTTTTCAAACTGATATTATGTATTTGTTTTGAGAGTTTTTTATAGTAGCTTCATGAACTATATGGTATTTTAATTTTCGTTGTGAGTTATTCTAATATTTATGTGTCTGTGATTTTATTATTGTATTTCATTTGCTTCAAATTTATTTACAATGCGGTATTTTAAGCAATTCAAGTCCGACATGTTTGTCAACCATTGCACTTGGAGGGTGCAACATGATAGGGGGTTCTTGCTTCCTGGTTTGGTAGCGAATGGTTGACTCTTACTCCTACATGTCCACGCAGCGGTTGGTGGTGCGGTCGAGAGGCTGGCCGTAAAGGCAGAACACAGGTACCAATGTATGCTACAGTTAGCGTTACCCCACTGGCGCGTCCCATTACAGTTGATATCAGAGCTTTGGTATTTAGGAAAACCATAGCCTGCGGAGCAAAAAAACTAAATAGAGATAGGGTAGAAATATTCTAGAATGAGTGAAATCAATCTCAGAATCATTTCCTTGTGAGAGAACGTATTTTCAAAGTATAAAATGATTTCCAAATGATTTTTAAAGGAGTTTCAAAGATTATACTAGTATAAAATTTTCCTTATTTTGAAATCAAGATTTTCTAAGCTTCATCCCTTAGGTATCCACCTTGTTAGAAATCTCTTGGTTAGGATTCTTATCGATTAGGATTCCTTGAACTTTGGAGCACTCCCACTGGTTCTAAAATCTTGTCTTGTCTTCCCTATTTTATCCTTTTGATTTTGGGCATTCCATAGCTCAACTTTGGAATGACCTCCATAAAGATCGTGATTCCACAAATCTTTCAATAATTTTTAAAGGGGTGAAACTCCTTTACAATTGGAACTGATTCACCTGAGGTTTCTATATCCTCGGTTTACGATGCTATCTATCTCCTGCTCTGCCCAGATTCTATCTCTAGCGATCGAATGTCGATTTGCCTTAGATTTCCGCGTTGGTTATATTCCTGAAGTCACGGTTGACTGGTTAAGGTTGCCCGCGATTTATATATGCTTATCCATCTTCTATTTGGTAATAAAATTATCCTATCTTCGTTCGAGCTTATCTTCGAACCAAAATTCTATTTGATTAGAGTTCCTCTAAATTTGAATCTCTGTTTGTCTAAAATCCATCCTTGAATCATCTCTTGGAAATTTGTGTTTGATTGCATTTTGAATTTGTGCATACATCGAAATTATTATTTTGATAAGTATGACCACATTTTATAAAAGTAAAATGTTTTCAATTAGGATTTTATGTCTTTTGAAGATGGAAATTTGAAACTTCGAAAGTATTTGAAATTTTGAAAATTTTATAAGAATTTGACTTATATAAAAATAATTTGTAATTGAAGGGTTTTGAATTTGAATTTCGAGGAATCAAACTCCGGTGTTTTGAAATTGATTTTAAGATTTTAGAAAAATATATAATAGTAATACAATTTTAAGATATTTTTCGAATAAGAAATGTTTCAAATGTACTCGAATGAATCCCAATGATTTTGAAGAGATTTAAAAGTAGTTTGAAGAAAATAAAAGTCCAGAACCCACTTGTGTTGCTGGAAAATAATTTCAGTGATGAATGCATACATCATCGATATTGATTTTCGAGTTTTTGAGTGGGGGAGAGGCCACTAGTAGCTTTGCCATGCGAGTGATTTTGTGAAATCAATTTTGATTTCAG
The DNA here is from genome assembly GCA_030765085.1 of Allium cepa. Lineage (NCBI taxonomy): Eukaryota > Viridiplantae > Streptophyta > Magnoliopsida > Asparagales > Amaryllidaceae > Allium > Allium cepa. Next base: position 246,129,234 of record CM060944.1, read on the forward strand.
ATTTGGAAGGATGATTTGATTTTCGAAAGATATATGTATATATACTTGAAATGATATAAAGTAAGCCGGTGTTCAGTCCTCGAGATTCAGATTTGTTTTCGTATAACCTTATCTATTGGAATTGATTTACTGATTTTTTTAGTGATTTCCAACTTTTGGATTTTTAAATATGATTTCTTTGACAATTTTGAAAGTTCGAGCACTTCCAAATCAAGATTTAATTTTCAAAGCTAAGTTATCTTAGAAAAATATAAATCGTTCAATTAGGTAATTGAGTTGAAACTATTTTGTTAAGTAAATGAATAGGACTATTTTGAATTATACCGATATGGAATTTAGTTTTGGAATATTGTGAATAAAATTTTGTTTTAGTAGTTTGAAAAGGGTAAATTGATCTTTTGAATAGAAATAAATAGTTTAAAGGTTTTAAAGGGATAGTTAAACTTGGAAATCATTTTGGGAATAAATTGATTTTGAGAAAGATATTTGGTTTTGAAAATAGATTGGATAGTTAAACCCAGTATTTATATGATGGTTTTTGAAATGAATTTGTTTGACCTAAATTTTGTCTATTTGGAAACCATGATTATTTTCTAAACCTATTGTTTTGGAAACTTTGAAACTGAATATATCTAATTTGAAAAAACTGAATTGATATTGAAAAGGAATTGAAATTGAGAACCTTGTTTCACTAAATACTGTGATTTGGGAGTTATCGAACTTATATAAAAGCGATATGTATAAGTATGAAATTGATTTGAAAACTGTTGATTTGGAAAAGTTACTCAATTTGGAAAGTGAAATCTTATATAATCGAAGTCTATATAAATGTGATTTGATATACTATTGATTTGGAAAATATTCGATTTGAAAATGGAATCTTATATGTAATGGACTTTATATAAGTATGATATTTGAAAGTGATTTTTGAAAGGTACTATATGATATATATTTTCGAAGTAAAGATATGGAAAGTGTCTTCTGTTTGATATCCGCTTTGTGGCCACACCGTGGATTCATTCTATCCATATTATTCTCTGTGATTTGGGTTTTCCGGTTATGACACTCGAGTGTCCATCGAATTCCATGGCGAACTCCATGGTCTTACGAGCGTGACTGCATAGCGTAATTCACAGGGGCTGCGAGAGCCTACGGGTACTTATGTTTCCTGGAGAATCCAGGCGTAACCATTGCGTATCTGCGATCTATTGGGTCGCTTGGTAGCGTAATCCACAGGGACTGCAAGAGCCTAAGGGTACGGATGCTTCCTGGGGGATCCAGGTGTAACCATTGTGTATCTGCGGTACTACCAATCTTCATGGCGCAATCGCAGGCTGTGGTAGTCAGCCTACGGGCACGGATGTTTCCTGAGAGATCCAGGCATAATCCTTGTGTATCCACGATCCATGATCGACATGTTTTGGTTTGGTTGTTTTGTTTGGATTGTACTTTCCATATCTGTTTTTAAAAGGTTTTTCAAGTATTTTCACTGGGTGTTGAAACAAGTCTACTAAGTATCTGAAAAATTCTAGCTTTGGACCTGATCACGCATGGCCAGAGTCTGTAGGAATGAAAGTAAACTTGTTAAGACATCGAATTATAAAAGTATTTTGATAAAGTATTATATAAAGGATATTTTGATCATTTATTTTACTTTTCTAAATAATTTAGAATGTTTTAAATATTTTTTACTTTGAACTATCAAATTTGAATCAAATGACTATTCATGATATTATAAAATATTTAAAATGTTATAAAATTTTAATTGAAATTTATATAGTTTTAAAATACGGTTCATCCTTTTCTTTCAACCTATTCTCCCTTCTAGCTATTTCTACCTTCTTCTTCTTTGAGGTTATTTTCTGTATTATGGAAAGAGTTGGTTCTTTGGCTTATCGTGTGGATTTGCCGAGAAGCTTTCTGGAGTGCATGATGTATTCCACGTCTCACATCTTCTCTGGTATCTTCATGATCCATCTCTTTTTGTTCAGCCTTCTGCTCTTGATGGTTTGGATATTGAGCTTAATCTGACTATCGAGAGTAAGCCACTTCGTATTGTCAGCTGAGGTACGAAGCCGCTAAGAAGGGAATCTGTTAGTCTGATCAAAGTACGATGGAGTACTGATGATTGGGATTGTACTTAGGAACGGAGGAGAGCACTGAATCCGGAATTGTTTGTTTTTTCAGGTACTATTTTTCTTCTTCTTTTTTTCTATCTTGCTTTTCCTTATTTTCCTTGTTCGTTCTTTTCGAGGACGAAAAGATTTGAGTGGGGGAGAGTGTAACAACCCTGAATTTTTGTGATTTATTTTAATTGTTTATTTTGATTATTCTATTTGAATGCCTGATTTAAAAACTTAAGTATATTTATTAAAATGGATAAATTTTGTCATTTTAAAAGTATATTTTAATTTTTGTATGAATTATAATTTCAAACCTGAATAAATAGAATATTTCCAAAAGAAGTGGATTTTGGTCAATCTGGTCAAATTTTGACTTTTAAATTTAAATCTTAAATATTTGAATTATTGAATTTTATCTTTTATTATGAAAATAATTTTAATTTCAAGAATATGGCTTTTCATTTCGTTGATATCCTATTTATATTATGAAAGTTATGCTTTTTACAATATTGTATGTAAATTGATTTAGTTAATAAAACTGTTTGTTTTAGTTTATATAAACATTATTTTTATTTGTCATATCATGCTCTAATATGTGTAAAATGACATGTTAGTCATATATTTTTATTTTAAAACATTTTTAAAGTGATGTTATAATTTTTCCAAAGCTTATTGTATTTATCTACAATTTTTAAAACCTAGTTTCTATTTTAAGCTATTTTCTTAATTAATTTATATTTGTCAAAAATTTATTTATTTATTTTTATTTCTACTTTATTTTGTTTTTTTCATTTTATTTATATTCATTTTTTATGAGTTTAAAATGAAAAAATGAAAAAGGAAATTCGAAGAGTTTATAACCTTTTATATGCCTTTGACTTTCACCTTCTTCTTACCTTTTCATTCCAAGTTGTCACTTGCATTCACTATGACTGACCACATCCTTTCTTCAGCCGGTCACCCTTCATTATTCACGCAAAAAAAATTATCATCTAAAAACATTCGGCCTTCATTTCTGAACTTATGGTAATGGTTCTACTCTTTTATTACTCTTTTTCTTCTTGTTTTACCTATTTTCTTGCCTTGCTTTCACCTATGATGTTCGGCCATACCCTCCTCCTTCATCACCACCTTCACCACCACCTTCACCACCACCTTTTTCAGCTGCAAAACCCCTCCATCACCACTGACCTACCTGGCCGCAGCCCCTTAGATGCAAGCTCCACACAAAAATTAGCAAACACTTTCTATTTATGCATAGCCGAGTCCACCTATTGCCTTCACCACACCTCTTGCCACCACTTTATCCACTTCCACCAGCCTATACCTAAGCATAAGCGACTTCCACACCATCACCTAGCATCCATCAGGCGTGGCCGAGCCATCCATGGTCATGGTCGAACCATATGTTGCATATAAATTCACCTTTGCTTTGACTTTGTGTTTGTTAAATCACATAAGCAAATCCCATGCCTTCATTCCTTGCTATGCCGACCCTATATGGATCCATACTTGACTCATTTACACAACCATGGCCGTGTATTTTGACCATATAGGCCGAGCATAGTATTTGTGAAAGCAAGTGCAAGTCGTTTGATTCTTTGTTGTATATGATTTCTAGATTGTTTAAAGTTATATTTTGGGTTGAAATTTATGTTATATGTATATATATTGTTTTGTTTCATATGCACAAGACAAATAGCTTTGGCTCTCCTTCACCTAAATCGTAGTCTAGTTTTCGTGCCTTTTGGATCTCTGTTGTGTGTTTGGTTGTTATCTCCAGCTTGTAGAGGTGAGTATTTCTCACCAGACATTTGTACTTATATAATTAGTAAATTGACACCCTGTGAATCTGTAAATTATATTATCATGTTATAACTGCCTATGCTATGATCATATGATGTTTACCCCTGTTTATACACCTGTCGTATCATCTGTTACTGTTACATAATGCTATTATGTTGATTTATATCAGTTTATCACACTGCAAGCTCCCTATAGAATAGAATCACAATGGGTTGAAATGATACATGCCCGAACGGACCTTAGAATAGGGAAAAATCGTTATGGGCTGAAATGATAGGCCTAAATTATTTTTATTTATTTTCATTTACTATGGATTGTGGGTTTGAAAGGATAGAACCTGGATTTTTCCTTTGTAAATTACGGATTGAAATGATATATTATCCGTATAATTGGACTTAGGTTAGAAAATTTTATACAGACTATGGTTAAAATATATTTTTCTAAAATTTTTAAAATATTACAAAAATGTAAATATTATGAAATTTTTACTTAAATTTAAGTAAAAATGATTTTTATAAAGTATTAGTGATTTTCTACAAGTTAAATAAGTGAAATAAATAAATGGTAGAGTAGAATTTGAAATATAAGTTAATTTTGGAATTTATGATTTTGTTTATAAATGAAGTTTAAGTTAAGTAAGAAAATATGATAATTTGATTTAATTTTGAATTTAAAGTTATTTTATAAAGTGTTATTGATTTTTCTATAAATTAAAAATAGTTGAATAAATAAATGTTTATAATTGAAATTTGAAATATAACTTAACTTGAAAAATGTGAAATGGGTTTTAAAAATAAAAGTTAAGTTAAGGAAATAAAGTGGAATTTAAAATAAAATTTATGAAATGGTAAATTAAATTTAAAATGTAAAGTAAACGAGATGTTATAAAATTGTACATTAATTTTATAAATGAATTATTAAAGAAATTTGATTTTTGTATGAAAATTTCACTTTATGAAATCATAAATTTAAGAGTATTTAAATGATTGTTTAAAGTGAGAAAAGATGAAATTTTATAAGTTATAATAATTTAAAATTAAAGTTTTTTTATTATATGTTTATGAAATTGTATTGAAAGTTTGGATTTTAATTAGCAGCATTTCAGAAATGCTATCATTTCTAAAGTTAAAGATATTACAACATTTTGTAAATGTTGTAATTGATATAAATGAACTAAATGGCTAAAGTGAACTAAGGTCTATTACAACACTTTGTAAGTACTGTAGTTGCTGAATTTAACTAAAGTTTTATTTGAAATCTAAAACCTATTACAGCATTTTAAACACGGTCTTTTGCTAATTGAATTGTTTTTAAACATAACTTTTCGTAGGATTTTCTAAGTGTTGCGAAAGTTGAATTTTCACTGTTTTAATAAATTTAAGTGAACAAATGAATTCTAAAAATGGTAAAATTTTGAGAATTGAATATTTTATTATTGAATATAATAACTTCGTTTTTAAATGATTTAAATGGAATATTTTTCTTTGAAATATAAACCATTTTGAAATGTGATTTGAAATGGTATTTATATTGAATAAAATGAATGAGGTTGGGAATAATATGATATTTTGATATTAATATGAATTTGAAATGATATTGAATTTTTAAATGATTTTTGATTTACGAAGTATAAAATACCATTTTGGAATTTTAACCACGGGATGTATTTAATTTATGGTTTAACTGATCCTTAGAAGATGGGCGATCCTAAGAATCCTTTAAGTTATGGTGCATTACTACTATAGTTCACATGAGTTGGTTTACATTATATAAGTATGTATGTCCCGACTCGAGTGTTTTGTGTTTTACTTTACACTCGGGTCAGCCTGAGTATTTACCGCTTAGCTTTGGATTTCTTTTCTGGAGCTAGGAATCGCTGAAGATTCTGCTTGTCTATTTATCTATTCCCTTTCAGTTTAAGTTGTTCTACTTCAGCTCTGGTATTCATAAACTTCTATATATTTGAGATTTCTATTGTATGTGTTTTTCAAACTGATATTATGTATGTTTTGAGAGTTTGTTATAGTAGCTTCATGAACTACTATGGTATTTTAATTTCTGCTGCGAGTTATTCTGATATTTCTGTGTCTGTGATTCTGTTTTTGTATTTTATTTGCTCCAAATTTGTTTACAATGCAGTATATTTGAGCAATTCAAGTCCGGCATGTGTGGATGCGAATGGCTGAAAGTATGGGTTTATTACAGAATTTAAATCATTGAATTGGATTTTTTTAATCGAATTTAAGGTAAAAAATGAACGTTTTGAAAATTGAAGTTAATTCGAATTTAAATTGAAGTCAAGTTGATTTGACATTAAATCTAAATTGAGTCAATTGAATTGAAAGATTGGGAATTGAATTTGTCGATTTGAAATTTGGACATGGGTCCAGATTGTTGAAATGGAAAGAAATAGTTTGATTTGATATTATTTTCAAAATCAATTATTTTTGATATAAATCGTTTAAAATCTATTTTTATTAATATTCAAATTATTTTGATTTCTCCAAACTATTTTACTATATAAACCATTTTGATTACTCAAACCATTTTATATCAAACTATTTAAACTGTTTAAACTACTTTAACTTTTTATAACTATTTAAACAGTTTAAACTATTTTCAAACTATTTATACTATTCAAACTATTTTCTAAAATTTCAAACCATGCGAAGTTGGAATGTTTATATTTAAATCGTTGATTTAAATACAAATGTGGTTAAAGGACATTATAACCTAAGTTGGAATTTGAAATGACATTTTCAAGTGGAAACGATATATTTGGAGGAAATATGATGCTTTTGAAATGAAGGATATTTTGAAGTGAATATGATATTTTGATATCAAATATGAATCGGTTTTGAAATGTAAAGGAACGAACTGATGTGAAAAATGACATTTGGATTTAAAGAGACTGGGGCCTCTTATTGATATACTCTCTATCAATATTGGAACCACTTTAACAACTGTGTACGCGGTGGATGATATACAGAATGTAAAGGTTGATTTGGAGGCATTTATTGGATTTGAAGAAAGAGAACAATGATGGATGACCACGACACTTGTACCAATTTGAAATGACTAAAACAGGAGTTATACCAGATCAATGAGGCTAGCTACCTCTAGCGGATACGCCTCTTCATATTACAATATTGATGTTGGCTTGATCGGTGCACCTTAATTTGATATTTTTGAGGGTGTTGGACGTGGTGGGCCGTTAGGGTTTACCACACATAAGGAAACACAAAACGGTAGTGTCCTACCTTAGGCATCATCTCGGGTGCCTTGTCATACTCTTTATCCTTATTCGCGACCACTAAGATTTTGCTTTAGTGTTGTCTTATCACGGTGTCTCTCTAGCTACCGACGTTACTAGTGATGCTACTAAGGCAAACTATTGGACAATGCTTAAAAATGTGTTAAGTGGGATCAATGTAAAGCCTTAATGCTATTTTAATATTTTACTTTATTGATAGACACTACATATATAGCGTATTTTACTACATATAGATAGTTTAACGGATCCTTAGGAGATGGAAAATCCTATAACATCTCTTAAGTTATTGCGCGCACGTTGTATACTGGATAAAAATTGTGAAATACCGTAAGCGTCTCTAAAGCTATTACTGTCATATTTATTTGATGGTTATTTAACCTACATAAGAAGTTTTAGTTCTAAATCGAGTGTTTTGTGTTTTCATTACGCTCGGGTCAGTTGAGCATTTAAGCGTCTGAAGATATTATTTTTGGAGGACGAAGATAGAGTTTGGTATATTATATTATTAGTATTATTCCGCTGCATCATTATTGGTATGTTGTTGTTTGTACTCTGATTATGTTGTAAAAATTGTGTAATCAAATGTATATTGCAAAACGGCTTCATGAAATGTTTGTTTGATTATTATATTTGTCATTCCGCTGAAAGATGTGTGTTCTGTTTCCTTCTTTCTCTTATTTCCTCTTTTTAACCCTATTGACAATCCTCCCTTCTGAATGGTTGAGTTAGACATGTGTAGTTTATTGTCGACTTTAATCGCCCAAAAAGGTGGATCGTCACAATTGGTATCATAGCTTTGGTTTAGAGATACCTTAGCCTGCTGGGGTTAACTCATTAGAGATATGGTTAATAATATCCTAGAATGAGTTTGGGATGTTTGTGTGTATAATATATATGTGTGTATATATATATATATATATGAGAGCGTATTTTTTAGTGCTTTAAAAAAGTTTTGTATTGTGTTAATTTGTTCTGTTGAGTATTTATAAATTCTACTCGGTACATAGGACACTATGGCATGGAGAGGGGTTTCCAAACACTTGAACAGGGTCAACGGACACAATATTGTTTTGAAATAGGTAGATGAAATAATTTTACTTAGTAATAAAATTTTGTATATATATGTATATGTAATTCTTTATAAATTGATTGTTGTTATTTTTGGTGTGTTGTTTGTTAAGAAATGATAATGTTTAATTATTGTCATTTATTCTTTGGTTAGTCAAGGTCCTTAACCAATTAATTATTGTATGTCATAAGAAAATTTAATTTTATAAATATGGTTTATAAATTATAATTTACAAGTAAAATGAATTTAAATGGAAATTTGAGAACATAAATGCTGGTGTTTAGAAATTGGTTTTCAAAATTTTTGGAAAAATAATATTAGTACTATTTTAGAAGTATTTTCAAATAAAAATGTTTAAAAATGTTTTCAAAGGGTACGTGAAAGAAGTGTTTTAAAAGAATTTTAAAAAGAAAATAAATTTTATACTCCCCTCTTCAATCATTGGAAAATAATTTCGGTGATGACTGGGCAACATCATCGACGTTCGTTTTCGAGTTTCAAAGCAGGAAGACCACTATAGTATCTTTCCTACACAGTTGTTTTGGTGAAATAATTTTTGATTCAAATTTTTTAAGTGAGATGATATATAAGGATATAAGTATATACTATTTTAAAATAATTTAAAATGAACCCGATATTTGAATTCTTACGTTTCTATAAATTAGGGATTTCAATTATTGTAAATAAATGATATCTTGACTATTTTAATAAGTTTAAAACATTCAAATTGAAATTTGAATTAAAAGCTAATTGTTTAATGAAATCGTAAATAAATTGAAGATTTATCACTTGTAAATTAAAAGATAATGAAAATCAAGAAGATGTAAACTATTGAATATTTTTGTTAACTAAAATAAATACAATAAATTTGTATAACATTCAATTACATTCCTAAAACATACATAAAACTTACCAAAAATGTTTAAAAAGTTGTAATGTTAAATATGAATATGTAATAAAATATTATACAAGCAAAAGCTCAATAACAAAAATGCTTCAAAATGAACATATGTTTGTAAATAAAGAATTAAGATGTGCAAGAAATGTTATAAACATGAGTTAATGTTTTAAAATGCTTATAATTAAATTGAATAGTAAAAAGTGATTACTATTTAAGAAAATGGTTATAAACTTAAGAAAATGTTGAAATGATTCATAAGTAATTTTAATATTAAATGATATTATATATGAAGAATAAATGGGAATCAAAGAATAGAAAAAATTAAGTACGAAATGATTCATTAATGAATATTAATATTAAATGGAAATCTAGTAAATAAGTTGTATAATAATAAATGTGAATTAAACTACAAGGAAACTTATGTAATACCTTAAGAATTTATTCATTTAAGATTTGAAATTTTGAATAGAAAAAATTTATGTAAGTTAATGAATGTAAATTAATAAAAGATGATCTTGTATGAATGAATGGGAATTAAAATAAATGAAAAGTAAATGATGTGAAAAGCAACCAATAGAATTAAATATGTAATTTATGCGTAAATCATTTTATTCGCATAACAGTTCTGATTTAGATTTTAATACATGATTAGTGGAAATCTACAGCAGTCCGAACTTGGATTTTTAACTCGATTCTAGACGGCGAACATTTGATATGAATTTTTGATATAGATTGAAGTTTTGTATCTTAGTTTTTGGATATGCAAGGAGAATGGAGATTTCTAATCAAGGAGTCAGATCAAAGTCCTCACTAGAGTGGTTTAGTTAACAATACTAGTTCGAAAGTGAAATTTATTTATTAAAGCAAGCGATCAGAACTGATGCTATGAAAAAATGATTTTTGTGTACTTTGTACAAAATTAAATTATATTTAAATTATGTGTTGTTTGGTTAATGGGAATTTTGGAAAATGATACTTCAAATTGTTTGAGGTTGTATGAATAATCTATTAAGTAATTATCTAAGGCTGTTGAGCGTAAGGTATATTTGGTAGTTTATTTATCACCCTTGTGCTATGAAAAGTGTCTGAACTAGAACAAACCATGAGTTTCGTTGTTATGGATTCCTTTGTAGCGTATGATGGTGTACTTCTTTTTGTTTGCGTATGATTGTTATATATTATATGTTTCTTGTACTATTAATTGAAACAACTTATATATTTTTCTTTTACGTAGTTTTAACTCCTTTGAATTATGTAAATAAGTTGCAGGTTTATGGACGCAATAATAATTGCTTTTGGTTTCACAAATAGAGTTTATTGGCTCGACAAATAGGTACATTTTCGGATTACGGTTTGATAGCGGTATTTTATTGTTTTTCCATGTTTTGGGATGTTTATTATTGAAATACGAAACATATATATATATATATATATATATATATATATTAATTAATGATATTGCTATTTTTCCAGACCTATCCGTGCAAAGTAGACTCCGCTGAAATTTTTCGTTAATTTAAGACTTAGAATTTTTTTTGTAGAAGTTGAGTTATGTGACGCCCCACCTCTATACTCACATTAACCAAGGACAAGACTGGGTAATGTCGTTAGTTAGTACAAAGAATAAGGCTGTTGAAGAGCGACCATCTGTGTAATTGATTTGTGCATGTACTAATATGTCAGATAGTATATCATGCATTTCATTCAAGCAAAAATCTGACATATCGATTGAAAACTCAAAGCTACTACATAGTGGCTATGCGGCCTTCGAAAACAAATATAAAATAAGCACAACACGAAATCAGTCACATCACTAAGGTGGAAACAGATATGAATAAATCACGTAGAAGTGTACATCAAATTAGTGGTCATACAAGATCCACTACATCCCAAAAGAATAGATATAAATACTAGACAAAGGAATATGTATACATCAAGGAGTCTCTATCTCGAATGTATAAAAACAAAAACTACTAAGCTAAAGTAGTTAGCTAAAAGTCAAATGACGATCCCTGATAAGAAGTCAAGTAGAAGCACCTGAAACAACTCGGTATGACCCGAGTATTATTTAAGAAGAAAAATAATAAATGAATCAGTCTAGCTATAAATATCATATAAGATGAGATAGGATAAGAGATTTGACAAATATATATGATAATAACAAAAATAATATAGTATCTCAAATTTTCTCATACACCAAAAAGACTGTCATATTCTTTATTTTATTTCACCAAACTACAAATATTGATAGATCTTGTCAATGCATATCATAAAAATTGGTGAAACACAAATTCTAGAAATCAGTAATTAGAAATCAAGAAAACAAAAGGGGGGAGGTCTATCATAAACGGGAGCATGAAAACTCACCAACAAGTGTATCACAAATGGGATGTTATCCTATAAGTCGCTAACCCATAGAGTCGGCGCAACGACGTAGTACAACGCTACGCCCGAGGAACCTGAAATTCAAATGGATCAACGACGTAGTACAACGGTATGCCCAATGAGCCGAACTCCATAAAAAGACCATGGGTCGCTAGCCCACAAAAATGAGACGAAGCTCCATAGAACGGGGTATAGTCCCCCACGCAGACAAAGAGACATCACATACACTAGTCTAAACCATAAATGATCATCATTGATTAATAAGAAGTGTAAATTACACTAAGCTAGTAAATAAATGAGTTTAGCTTTATTTCCTATAACCACTAGCTTAACTTAAATATTTACGAACAAATTATAGATTTCCACTCGAAAATTGTCACAAGATTTCAATCGAACAAGTCTAAGAACTAACCGATGAGGTAAACGCAAGCGTTTCACATCACTTTTTTGCCAAGTCATTTTATTGGATTTCTAGTATGAATGAGGTAAATGTTTGTATATACTAATAGATTAGAAAACGGTTTTGAAAACGAGCTTTTGGATTAAAAGTAAATGTTGAAATCATTTTTGTGAAAGAGTTTGAGTATTTACTACTAGTATTGAAACCGTTGTATTTTAAAGTGAAAATCACAGAAATGATTGTAAAACAATCTATCACCAAAAATTCACATTCGACGACATGAATTAAAACCATGGAAATCGATATCGAATCCATCAAATGGATATTCCCAAAAATCTAGAAAAGAAGTCATCAATGTCAATAATAAATGACAATAAATAACCAGATCAACAAAAATCGATTCAAACGGAATTCCACTAAAAAATAGGCAAATTGGCTGAATTAATTTGTGCCAGACATCTGGTGGTTTCCCCAGACGTCTGATCTGAGAATTTGAAAATTTTCTTCCTTGGTCACCAAGAAGTCTGGGAATAACCTCAGACGTTTAAGCTGTAAGTCTGGATTTTTTATTTCGATGACTCAAACGTCTGAGTTCTTTTTCGGACGTCTGAGCTGAAGCTTAGGGAAAAAATCAGCCTAGGCCATTAATGGCCAAATCAGTTCGAAAGCGATCGGAAGAGCAACGTAGGTTTGGGATTTATTCCAAACGATAACCCAGTCCTATAAGCTCTTCAATACACTCCAAACAACATGTCCAAACATCCTTAGTAGGATTTTTATAAATTTTGAATTCAAAACACCAAAATTGGAAAATTCACCAAACCAATTAAATTCAAAAGGAAATGAACATGAAATAGATGTTAGGAATTCATATCTAACAACATTGAAAGCTATAGATATAGATGTGAGATCAAAACCTCACCTTTAAACTCAAAAACAACAATTGAGAAGCTGTAAAACAAGGAAAGATCAATTCCTCTTCAACAGCACATCTAAAATTTTCAATCTATTGTCAAATGTAAATATTTCCTAAATTAAGTTATTGGAATTTCTGAAAATTGAAGAGTGATTGAGTTGAAGAAGATATAGAGGATGCTTACCTAAGCTTCTCTTTGATTTTGGAACTTGAATTTGAATTTCCTAACAGAACTAGGGCTTAGGAATTTCTGATCTCCTCTCCTTTCTCCCATTTTTCCTAGGGCTTGAGTGTTAGGAATTTAGAAAGTGGAATGAATGGATGAAGAGGAGTGGAGGGGAAGCTTTTAGGTAGAAGGTTTGGGTTCTCTTATTGGGTTAGTGGGCTTGAACCAAACCCAAAGCCCAAATGAAAATACCTAAATCCTAATCAACACCAAATTTATCGATGTTTATACTCAAACAAGTTGTAAATGACATTTTGAACTCAATGGAAGTGGTATCGAGTCCAGGTTCGACCGTTTACAAAAAGTCACATTCGGGACTTTAAATTCAGCTAACAACACTACATTTAAATAAAATATTTAAATATAAAATCATAAAGTATGCGGGTTGTTACAAGTTATTTTAAAATTTTGTTAAACTTAATTACGTAAGTTAATTGTTTACAAATTGATTATTTTAAATATAATATATCAAACGTCTTGATTCTTTCTTATAACTTTTTAGGGATGAAAAGTTTTGAGTGGGGGAGATTGTGTAACATCCCGCCTTATTGTTCGCTTTAAATCGACGATAAACCACACATGTCAAACTTAAACCATACAAAAGGGCGAATTGTTATTAGGGTGAATAAGAAAAGAAAAAGAAGGAAAGTAAAAACCAAAACAGAATCTCGCAGCGGAATGACATAATATAATAATCAAATAACAGTTTATGAAGCTGTTTACAAAACATTTGATTATATTTATACAACACTGATCAGAGTTACACATACCAGAGAATAATAAATAATGCAGCAGAATACATGATGTAGTGGAATATAATAAATAATAATAATAAAATCTTCTTCTTCGTCCTCCAGAAATAAGGTCTTCAAATCCTGAAATGCTCAGGCTGACCCGAGCGAATTGAAAAGACAAAACACTTGAGTCAGAACTAAAAGATCTTATGTAAGTTAAATCAACAGCAAATAAATAATGAGTGGGACGGCGTCTGAGATGTTTACTGTTTTGGCATCTCCTATCCAGTGTCTAACGTGAGTGTAGTAACTTAAGAGAATGTTCGGGATTCACACCTCCTAAGGATCCGTTAGACTATCTACTATGTAGTAATACTCTATTATAATAAGTCTATAGTAAAGTAAACTATTAAAGTAGCGTTAAGGCTTTACATTTTCCACCTTAACACATTTTATATTTTCCATAGTACATACAGTACCGTAATCCCACCCGTACTGGATGACGTAAGAGGGCACTCCATAGGTATGGTACAAACCAAACTTGTAGAAGGCGTGCTAGGGTAGGTGACACGACACAACTAGGCAATGCCAGGGTAGATATACCAATTACACTTCGGACTGTTGGTAACGCATAGCCACAACTACCGCCCTACTCAAAACACACTCTCGAGTAAAAGATGAAGAGTGGCCACCGAATAAATCAAATGTCAGAATATAGAATCGATGGAATACGTTCGATTAGAGGAGGTACTTCATTGGCCCGTCAATTTCTCCTGTTTTAGCCACCTTAAGCCAACTCATGGCAGTCGGGTCCATGTATATACCTCATATAGGTTCGCCGCCACCATCCTACTTCATTTTGAAATCTCCACCGCGTACACAGTAGTCAAAGTGGTTTTCGGTATTGGCAGAGAGTATGACAACATCCGATCTCGGTGTCTTTGACAACCGATCGCTTATTACACACCGGATGGTTCTTTTACATTTTCAAAATCATTTCATAATTGATATCAAAATGTCATATTCGATTCAAACCATATCATTTTTTGAAATCATTACATACTTTCGAAATCATATTCATCTTTGAAATCATATCACATTTGAAATCATAGTTTGATAATTATATTTCCTTTCAAAGTCGAATTCACAGTTTATATCGAACTATCGTACTCTAAAAAATAATATCACTTTTAAATCATATCGTTTCCAAAATCATAGTTTATTCCAAAAATCATATTTCCAAAGCAGGTTAAGTCATTACTTCAAAATCATCATTTCAATTTATTATACATTCAAAATCCCAAATTAGGTTATAACATCTTTTAACCTTATTTTCTTTTAAAACCAAATTAAAATGAATATAATCTCTTCCATGTACTTAGTTTGGAAATTTAGAAATTAATTTAGATGGTTCCAAATAGTTAAAATGCTCTAGAATAGTTTAAATTTAGGTAAAATATTTTTAAATTGGTTTAAGATAGTTAAATAGATTTAATTTAGATTAAATATAATTAAAGTAGATTAAATTGCTTAAAATAGATTAATTAGATTTAATATCAATTAAAAGGGTCTAATTAGTTTAAAATGAATTAAACCGGTTTAAAGTTGATTAAAATAATATATATAGTCAATATTAGTTAAAGATTTTAATAGATTTGAAAATCTTAATAACTAGAAAATTTTAAATAATATATCTTTAAAATAGTTTATAATAAAATATGAATTTTGAAATTTATATCAAATTAAACTACTCATTCCACTTTAACATATTTGGACCATTTCAAATTTCCAAATTGACGACCAAGTTTCAATAAACTATTGAATTTCATATCGTTTCAATCCATGTTCAAAAAAATCAATACCGATTGCTCCAATTTCAAAATATTTCAATATTATTTTCGAGCAAATTCAATAATTCAATTTCGATAGGATTTTATTTATACATAGAAGTTTAATTTTAGACTTTCGATTTAATTCTTAAAGAAATTCCATTTTAAACCAATCCACCATTCAACGCAAAACTTGATTTTCCAATAATACTTCAATATATACAAATCAAATTTCCATTTCAAAATATCATTAAAATCAAGGATTTTAAAATCATTTAATTTAACAAATCTGGTGTCCGTATATAATTCTCTACCCTAGGGTCCAGTGATAAGGATATTTATCATTTCAATCCACAGTTTAATATTTTATGGTCGTATATCATTTCAAACCGTAATCCCGAGTTAATAATAATTCATAACGAACTTGCAGTTTATAACAATATAAACTAACCATCCATTCAACCAATATCAACAATCAACATCCATCACAATCATCATCCAAAACAATCAATAAATACCAATATAGAACTGATAATAAATAACAGGTATTTAACTGGCATTTTATATGCAATAATAAATTAAATAACAATTTAAGTCAAATAAATTCAAAATTTAACCGATAAGATGATTAAAAATATAGCAAACAATCATAAATAAATTCCTAATCACATCATAAATTAAATTTAACAAACATAAGAAATTTTAGAAGTTGTGAGTGGTTAAAACACTCACCTTTGGATTTAAATTGAATTTAAATCAATTTAAACCCAAAATTCAAACGATCCCAGAATTTGTCCAAACAAGAGTCAAAATGCCTGGAATTCCAATAGATCCCAACGCAAGTAACCGCGCTTGAAACGGACCTCGTATGTAAAAGATACGCACGTTAGAGTATTTAGAAATTAAAATTTGATTGGTAAAATGAAAAAACAAATCTAAACCCAATAGCCAAGTAAACACGCAAGGTCAACCCTACAGCTACCCCTCACGCATGCCGCCATATACCAGAGTTCGACCATCACTTTTGAATCGCCTACCTTGACACCGCCTCGTTCGCCACCCCCGCTCGGCATGGCCAGAGCGATCGCCACCACGCTACGACTCCTCCCCGACCATCTCGCGCCCGCTCGCACGTGGCGAATCACAGCAGCCGACACCGTATTCGAAGCCCTAATCACGAAAATCCCGATGATCTAACCGTCACTCCACCAAACTAACACCACCGATGCCTCTGTCTCGACCATCTCCACAGCCTAGTGCCTCCAATTTGACGATCAGCCAAAGTTGATAGTGATGGAACGAACAACCGCAAATAGTTCTATAATTTTTGGCCAAATAAAGGTTCCAATCGAAAAACGAATTACAGATCTGAGATGCGCTTGTCGCGAGCTTTAAATCTATATATAATTCAATATAGTTTGTGGAGTTTGAATTTTTGATTTGGTTTTAATTTGAAATTGTATTTGAAATTTGGGAATTTGGTTTTGTCTGCCAATGTAATGAGGAGTTGAGAAGGAGATGTACATAAAGACAAATGAGAATAAGGAATGGCTAGGGTTTATAACGAACAATTTATAGGCAAAGCTAAAACAGAAAGAAAGGACCAGATTGATTGAACATACACGACCCGAAAAGCCCGTTCTGCCTTCGGAACGAAAATGGGTCAAACCATATATCAAAATAGATGTTCTTAAATATTTTAAACTCAATGGAACTAGTTTAAAGTCCTAATTCCATTGTATGGAGAATTTACGTTAAAATCAGTTTATTTCAAATCGATTTCTATTGAATTGGTTCTATGCGTTCCGAGCTCGTACTATCAAATGACAAGTCTGATCGTTACGAAACTTGAAATCCTACAATAATTCACCGTTACAGATTCGATGAATCTGGATTCGTTGAAATCCGAGTCAATGGCCAAAATGACTATTTTCCCATTAATTAAATAAATATGTTAAATTAATTAATCACTTTTTTATTTAAATTTTAATAATTTACAACTTCCATCATTTTTCGTTTCTTAATCATTTACAATAATTTAAACCATTTAGATATCAATTCAAAATTAATTAATTAAACATTACAATGTTTAACTTCAATTGTAATTAAATCCAATTATTTAATATTTAATTCCAATAAATTGTTTTTATTTAATTTTAATCTTTATACTAAATGTACTATTACTCTATGACGCAGCGGATTAATCAAAATAAACTTCAATCGGTGAAAGTAGCAATCGGTGGATTGATGAATACCAAAATGCCTAAATTCGTTGATCCGAAGATACCGAATTCTAACTATCTCAAACACGTTGATAGCGCACTATACCGTGTTCAAACATCTACGATTCTTCGTACGTTGATCTAGCGCACTAGAGACCGTGAATCGGCTTCTACGATCGTTGAATCGAGCGCACTCGATTAACCTAAAGAGGAGATAGGAGATTACACTCAACTACCAATTCAAGATGAAAGCACACAGCAATCAACAAGAAATTTTATTCAAAAATCAACCTCTAAAAAGTTACAACTCACTCCCTATTTATAGTAGTTTATAACACAGCCCATAAGTCGCGTACGACTCAAGACCTGACCGACTCATGACACAAGACTTACAACTCATATTGACTCGACAGTGTCTCAAACACAATGCGACTCAGTATATGTCAACAACGACCTAACACCAACATGTACAGACGACTCATGAGACCTACAAACACACTACAACATCACTCAACATAGACGACTCAACAAGATAAACAAAACAACACATATATACACAGCGACTCAATACAAGAAGTCTTACGACTTAGCTTAAGTCGGCGGTGACTTAAGGAATGCCTTCAGAAACTCCATACGACTTATCATGAGTCATAGCTCGTGACATATCAATATCTTCCCACAACTTATCCCCGAACGACTCAACCCCAAACGTCTTAACTAGGTCGTGCCCTTCCTCCGACTCAAGGCCTTTAATAGTTGGAACTTTCCCCTGCTTCATATTAAGTCGTAGACGACTTATGGATGAGTTGTTGAGTCGTGTATGACTCATCAAACTCGAACACCTCAAACTCCTGTTAAGTCGTAATTCCTTCTCTTCATTCTTGTTAAGTCGTGAACGACTTAGGACTTCTTCGTTAGGTCGTGAAAGCACCAAGAATGTACCCTGCGCTACCTCGTTAAGTCGCTCGCGACTTAAGATTAATCCGTCCTCATCCTTAAGTCGTTGAAACGACTCATTGGTATGCTTAGGTCGGTTTTGACCTAAGTCTTTATTCAGATGGCCTGCATCATCCTCCCCGGGTTGAGAAAAATTCGACCTCGAATTTGTAAATTCTTCTGTACCAGATTGTTCATCTCCATAATATGGCATAAGATGCTTAATATTGAATACGTCAGAAGTGTACACATCCTCCGGCAGCTTTAACTTATAAGCATTGTCATTAATCCGTTTCACAACTTCTACATGACCAATTTTTCTGGCTTTCAACTTATTATAAACGCCTACTGGAAAACGATCCTTTGTTAACACAGCATACACCAAATCACCTTCATTAAATTCAACATTTCGTCTTTTTAAATCTACAGCTCGCTTATACTTCTCATTCGACCTTTCCAATCGTTCCTGAACGATCCTGTGACACTCCGTCAAACTTTCAACAAAGTCAGCAGCCTGTTTAACCGTCCCCTTCGGTTGTGGTATTACTGCCAAATCCAACGGTCCCCTTGGCAAACTTGAATATGCAATCTGAAATGGACTGAATCCCGTACTACGATTCATTGCATGATTATGAGCAAACTCTGCCTGGCATAACTTCATGTCCCAACTTTTCAAATTATCCTGTACAAGACATCGCAACAAATTCCCCAAAGATCTGTTAACAACTTCTGTTTGTCCATCAGTTTGCGGATGATAAGCGCTACTAAATTTCAGCTTCGATCCAACCATCTTCCACAAACTTAACCAAAAGTGACTCAGAAAACGAGTATCCCTATCCGACACAATAAATTCTGGCAATCCATGGAGTCGATAGATCTCTTTGAAAAATAACTGAGCAACATGAACAACATCCGCCGTCTTCTTACAAGCCACAAAATGTGCCATCTTCGAAAATCTGTCCACCACAACAAATATAGAATCATTTCCCCTTTGAGTTCTAGGAAAACCCAAAACGAAATTCATGCTGATATCAACCCATGGTTTAGACGGTACAGGTAACGGCATATACAATCCCGCATTTGTCGTTGTTCCTTTCGAAACCTGACAAATATGACACCTTCCCACAAACCTCTCTACCTCTTTCCTCATCGATGACCAAAAATAAGATTGAGAAATCAAATGTAATGTACGATCACGGCCCACATGTCCTTCCTCGTGCAACTCTTTGATAATCTTCAATCTCAAACTGCTCTCTGGAATACATAATCGATTTCCTTTAAACAAGAATCCATCAACCAGCATAAATTCATCAGTGTCTCCATCCTTAACTTTCTCAACAAACTTTGCAAAGTAAGGATCGTCGTCAATCAATTCTGGCAATAATTCAAACCCTATCACCCCAACTTTCCTTGTAGTTAACAAATGACTCCTCCTACTCAAAGCATCAGCTACATGATTTGTAACCCCAGATTTGTGCTTAACAACAAAGGTAAATTGCTGTAAATATGCAATCCACGATGCATGTCTCGTTGAAATTTTATCCTGCCCCTGTAAATGCTTCAAAGCTTCATGATCAGTGTAAAGAACGAACTCTTTCTGAAATAGATAATGCCTCCAATGTTTAACAGCTTGCACAACAGCATAAAACTCAACATCGTATGTACTTTATCTCATCTTTGCCCTTGATAACTTTTCACTGAAATAAGCAACTGGCCTCCCACTCTGACTCAACACTCCTCCAATCCCAACCTTTGATGCATTAGTGTGTAGCTCAAACAACAACTGAAAATCTGGTAATACAAGAATTGGTGCTGTCGTCAACAGTTCTTTGATTCGTTCAAAAGCAATCCCAGCTTCCTCTGTCCAAGAAAATTGTTTCCCTTTCATACAATCAGTAACCGGTGCCATCACGCTACTGAAGTGTGGAATAACCCTTCGGTAGAATGATGCCAATCCATGAAAACTTCTAACTTCAGTGATAGTTCTTGGCTGTGGCCAATTTCTAATAGCTTCAACTTTACTCTGGTCCACCTGGATTCCCTTCTCAGATACAACATATCCCAAAAATAATACACTTCTCGTCATGAACACACATTTCTTCGTAGCTGCATAAAATTGTTCCTCATGAAGAATAATTAACACCTTTCTCAAATGCTCTACATGCTCCTCTGTGTTCGCACTATAAACCAGAATATCATCAAAATACACCACCACGAATTTCCCAATGAATGGACTAAAAATTTGATTCATTACCCTCATGAATGTACTTGGTGCATTTGATAACCCAAATGGCATAACCAACCATTCATATAAACCTTCCCTCGTCTTGAATGAGGTCTTCCATTCGTCTCCCGGTCTAATTCGAATCTGATGATAACCACTCTTCAAATCAATCTTTGAAAAGATAGTTGCCCCACTCAACTGATCTAGCAAGTCATCCAACCTTGGCATAGGAAATCTGTAGCGAACAGTAATCTTATTCAATGCTCGACTGTCAGTGCACATTCTCCATGTTCCATCCTTCTTCGGCACCAACAAAGCTGGTACTGCACAAGGACTCAAGCTTTCCTGTACACGTCCCTGTTCTAACAACTATTCCACTTGCCTTCGCAACTCCTCATGTTCCTTCGAACTCATCCTGTAATGTGGTCGATGTGGTAACACTGCTCCCGGAAAAAGATCAATTTGATGTTGAATGTCTCTTAATGGCGGTAACTCCTTAGGCAACTATTCTGGAAATACGTCTTCAAATTCTTTCAAAACTAGCTTCGCTTCTTCTGGAATTTCAACCTGTTCACTACACTCTCGCCCAATCAACAAAAAGACTTCAGGCTCCTCTTCAACCTCCTTGACAAACTCCATCAAAGATAATAATGTTTTTAACTCTTCAATCTCCTCTAGCTTGCTTTCCTTCTGTTGTTGCTTCTTAGGAACTAAAGTGATTTTAGTACCTTCGAACATGAAACTGTAACTATTAGCACGACCATCATGTTGCACTGCTATATCAAACTGCCATGGTCTGCCCAACAACAGATGACACACATCCATGTCTACCACGTCACACCAAATTTCGTCTTTGTACTTCTTCCCAATAGAAAAATTTACACAAGCCCTTCGACACACCTTCACTTCACCACCCTTCCTTAACCATGCTAACTTGTACGGTTTAGGATGCTTCTCAGTTTTCAAGTTCAACTTCCTTACTGCTTCAGTAGAGATAATATTGTCACAGCTTCCAGCAACAATAACGAACTTGCAAACTTTTCCCAGAATAGTACATGTAGACTGAAAAATATTGCTCCTCAACCAACTAGATTCTTCTTCTTGTTTTGGTGTAAGACAAGATCTCCTCATCATCAAATTACAACCTTCATCCCCGGACAATAAGTCTTCCTCCTCAACATAAGGTGTATTTGAACATTCTGCCTCCTCACCATCATCCTCAATCTCAGCAACCATTGCTCTCTTCTTCGGCTTCGGACATTCATTGCTTTTGTGACCCAACTCCTGGCAATTGTAACATTTGAAACCACTGCTAACCTTCGCCTTCTCAGCTTCCTTCACCACTGGTTTTGTAACAGGTTTAGGAATATTAGAACTTCCACTAACACCCTTTGCTTGATTATTGGAATTAGTAAACACACCACCTCCATGCCTTCCTTGCTTCTCCCAAGCCAACGCTTTCTGATGTGCCTCTACAACAGATCTCGGATCGAACATATTAACCATATCCTGGATCTGCATTCTCAATCCCCCAATGAATCTAGCAGTTAGCTGTTCTTTTGTTTCCATAATATCATTCCTGGCAATGAGTTGGTAAAATTCATCAGCATAATCACTAACAGACTTCGTCCCTTGCCTCAGATTCTGCAACCTCTGGGACATAAGTGATTGATAGTTGTAAGGTAAAAATGTAGCCCTCATCAACTTCTTCATCTTGTCCCATGATTCAATCTTTGACTTCCCCATTCTCTCCCTTGTAAGTTTAGTTTGCTGCCACCATGCCAATGCTTTCCCCCTCAACCTAGTAGCAACCAACTTCACTCGACGATTCTCCGGAACCTCCTTGAAATCAAAGATCTCTTCAACATTAGACAACCAATCAAGAAATTCTTCAGCTACCATTCCACCCTTGAACTCTGGAATTTCCATCTTCATACCTGACTCCCATCGACGATCATCATCTACCTCCCGATATGAATTTCGAACTAGGTCTCGATCTCGATTATGAAGGTTAGCTCTATCACCCTCTTCATCAAAATCAAAAGTACGCCTACATCGATCTCGACCATTATCATCCCTTCGTTCATGCATGCTTCTTCGACTATGTCTCTCTTCATCTCTATACGCCTCATTCTCAAATTCTCGTGAAATTCTTCTTTCTTCATGTCCATAGTCATGATGATCTCTCCGTGATGAAATTGATGTTTCTCTTCTATCTCTAAAAGAATGCGGTGATACCCTCCTCGCTTCCGTAACCGATGGCGAAACTCGGTTTCCTCCATGGTTCGAGTTTGGTGATCTCCTCCTTTGAGTTTGATTCAAATCATTCATCAACTTCTCTAACTTTCCAATGCCTTCATCAAATTTCTCATTAATACGTTGCTCCATAAGCTCGGCTTCTTCTCTTCGATACAACGCTTCAACATTTTGATGACGATTAGCTCTTCTTGGCGGCATGACTGAAAACTTCTCAAAAACTTCAACAAATACTTCAAAACTTCACAAATCTTCAACTCAAATCAAACAAATCACGGCCTCAACCTTGACTCGGCGATAACTCTACACGGCTTAACACTTAACTCGGCAACAAGTGTCACTTGACTCGGCTCGCTTCAACCCTTCAAACAATGATACCAAAACTGATGCACGGCCTATACTTAACTCAATGTTATGCTCGGCCTTCACCCTTCACGGCTTAACTTGGCTCTGCTCAAGGTCTCCAAGCAACTTCAAATTCAAACACTTCTCCAACTCTAGATACAAAATGAAATGGATCAAAATCTTCAAACTCGTTGCAACTTCAAGATGAACACGATGAACAACAACTTCAAACTTCAACTTCAAAAATTGGCTCCAAGTCTCGGCTTAGCTATGATTGGCTAAGTCTAGCTCTGATGCCAAACTGACGCAGCGGATTAATCAAAATAAATTTCAATCGGTGAAAGTAGCAATCAGTGGATTGATGAATACCAAAATGCCCAAATTCGTTGATCCGAAGATACCGAATTCTAGCTATCTCAAACACGTTGATAGCACACTATACCGTGTTCAAAGATCTATGATTCTTCGTACGTTGATCTAGCGCACTAGATACCGTGAATCGGCTTCTACGATCGTTGAATCGAGCGCACTCGATTAACCGAAAGAGGAGATAGGAGATTACACTCAACTACCAATTTAAGATGAAAGCACACAGCAATCAACAAGAAATTTTATTCAAAAATCAACCTCTAAAAAGTTACAACTCACTCCCTATTTATAGAAGTTTACAACACAGCCCATAAGTCGCGTACGACTCAAGACCTGACCGACTCATGACACAAGACTTACGACTCATATTGACTCGGCAGTGTCTCAAACACCATGCGACTCAGTATATGTCAACAACGACCTAACACCAACATGTACAGACGACTCATGAGACCTACAAACACACTACAACATCACTCAACACAGACGACTCAACAAGATACGACTCAACAAAACAACACATATATACACAGCGACTCAATACAAGAAGTCTTACGACTTAGCTTAAGTCGGCGGCGACTTAAGGAATGCCTTCAGAAACTCCATACGACTTATCATGAGTCGTAGCTCGTGGCATATCAATATCTTCCCACAACTTATCGCCGAACGACTCAACCCCAAACGTCTTAACTAGGTCGTGCCCTTCCTCCGACTCAAGGCCTTTAATAGTTGGAACTTTCCCCTGCTTCATATTAAGTCGTAGACGACTTATGGATGAGTCGTTGAGTCGTGTACGACTCATCAAACTCGAACACCTCAAACTCCTGTTAAGTCGTAATTCCTTCTCTTCATTCTTGTTAAGTCGTGAACGACTTAGGACTTCTTCATTAGGTCGTGAAAGCACCAAGAATGTACCCTGCGTTACCTCGTTAAGTCGCTCGCGACTTAAGATTAATCCGTCCTCATCCTTAAGTCGTTGAAACGACTCATTGGTATGCTTAGGTCGGTTTTGACCTAAGTCTTTATTCAGATGGCCTGCATCACTCTATAACACAGTCAACACTTGTTTCACATTTCATTACATTAATATATTCCACTTTCATCTTAATTTCCATTAGTGTAATGTTTAAATATTTAATTTCATTTAATTAAAACTAATCCAATTATTATAGTTTTTAATTCCAATAAATTAATAAATCTTCCATTCTTTTTATTCAACCCATTGTCATACTATGAATAAAGTTAACATTATTTCCAAATACTAACTTAATTTTCATTAACATGATATTAAATTATAATATTTTACTTGATTTCCAATTTAATTTAATGGATTACATAAATTGGTAACTTATGATAATTGTTACTATTCACTTTTAATTTCATTTATAAGTTTATTACTTACAACGTATGTTACCATTAGTTTCATAACACAAATCTCGTTCAATTACTATCAATCATTGTATTATTTCTTTGTTTAATTCAATATTTACTTTTTATTTCTTATATTAAATTTATGACCAAGCACATCATTTAAATTACAATGAATTGAAATTTCATACATATTGTTAATAATCAACTTTCATTAACATTGTTACACTTTGTTTTAGTGTTCATTTCATTATTATATTACATTGTTTTTATTTTTTTCCATATTAAATTACCAAAACTTATTAAATTAACTAATTTAATTATCGAAAATTTTGGGGTTGTTACACTCTCCTCTCCTCAAAACTTTTCGTCCCCGAAAAGGAAAAAGGAGGGAAAGAAAGGATTAAGAAATCAATATATCTTATTCAAAATATTAACTTTATAAACAATCAATTTACATAATTAAATAAATTAAGTAAAATATATCAATTTATAAAAATTAAATCGTTTTACACTCGAGTTAATAAAATTTGGAAAACATTTCGGAAAAATTTCTAAGTCCAAAATTCCTGAAAAATTTCGACAGGGTTTCTTTTTTACGGATAGGCTCGGGAGAGACTATGATATCAAATATAACAATGTGTAACATATATTTTCCAAAATAATATATCCCAACATGGGGAAAATAATATAATAGCGCTATAAAACCGTAATACGAAAATGTACTATTTATCGGGCAAATAACGCTTATTTTATGAAACCAAAAGCAGTAACAATTGCTTCCATAACCAGTATTTTACTTACATAATCCAAAAAGAGTTAATAATTAAATAAAATGAAATACTTAAAGTTGTTTCAACCACTAACAAAAATCAATATAAACAAAAATCACTTGCAACCAACATACAATCATCATATAACACAAATCAATTTATTCATCCACATCAACCAAAACAAGTAGTTAGTTCAGGCATTGACACTTTGAAATTGTATAGAACGGCAAATAAACTATTAAGTATACCATTTACTCAACAGTCTTAGATAAAGCTAAATAGATTATTCATACATCCAAACAATTTTAAAGTATCCTTGCCCGAACAACCATAAACCAAAACAAACAACAGATTCCAACATTATTGTTGTTTGTTCATATTAATTTCTTTTCATCGGATTTGTTATTCATTTATTTTCTTCATTCATTCAGTGATTGCTTTCTTTAATTTTTACATTTATTTTCTTACAGTATTTTTATTCCTATTCATTCCTTCTGTGTTTGTTTCATTTATTCTCATTTATCTTACAAAATTCAATTTCATTTATTCATATCATTTCAATTTCTTTTTATTGCATTACTTTCATTCATTCATTACTTAATTTCATTTATTTGCATTCATTTATTTATAGTATTCGTGTTAAATTCAATTACTTAGCATATCAATTTCAATGACTTAAGTATATAATCCTTTACTTACAATGATCCCTTTTGTATCAAATTTTATTACAGTTGCCTTCCAAATTATAACTTAAGTTTATAACAATTATAACATCAATTCTTATTTACAAAAGCAATTTATTGAACACTTTAATTATTTTACAATTTCCATTACATTTTCTTATTAAACATTATAACTTTTAATATTCGGTAAGCTATATATATGTTTTAAGAATGTAATTGAAAGTTATACATGTTTTTTCTCATTTCTTTTAATTAATTTAATGTTCAAAAATCATATCCCTTATTTTATAGGTTACAAATTTCAACTTTCTTTTAATTTCATTCATAACCTAGCATTTAATCTCTTATTTTATTAATAGGTTCCAATTATTGATTAGTTACATTCCATTCCATTAGAATAACTGAAACTATCAATTAACATAAACTTAAGAACTAAATACCGGGTTCTGTTTCAAATCATTTTAAAAATAATAGATAGATTTATATATCTACTACTTATATATCCAATTATATTTAAAACAATTTAAAATTTTATATTTGTTTATCAAAATAAATCTACAATAAAACTACTATAGTGGCCTTCCACTTAGAAACTCGAAAATGAATGTCGATGATGCGTGCACTCCTCAACGAAGTTATTTTCCAGCGACAGAGAGGGGAGTACAGAACTTATTTCTTTCTAAAATTTCTTCAAACCAGTTCTTTCAAATTATACCGAAATATTTATATCAGAAAATAATTCTAAGTAATATTATTCTCATATTCCAAAAGCATTCGAAAGAAAATTTCAAGACACGGAACTTAATTCTGAATTTCTCATTTATGTTATATTCAATCTTACTTCCATCGAATATTTATAGACTTTCACCGGCTAATAAAAAATTATATTACAGCCAAATACAGCATTTATAAAATTATTATTTTATATACAAAAATATAATAGGGAAAATTATTCCATTCACCTATATCCAAAACAATATTGTGTCCTTCTGTCCTATTTAGTGTTTAGATACCCCTATCGATCTCATGGCGTCCTACTCACCAACCAGAATTTATAAATAGAAAACAGAACAAATTAAGACAATATAAAAACCTTTTTATAACACCAACAAATACGCTCTCTCATATATATGCTCTCAATGACTCATCATAGGGTATCACTACCCTATTAATAAAGAGTCAGACCACACAAAGCTCCGGTTTATTGCTAAACCAAGGTTTTGATACCAACGACAACATCTCGCCTTATTGTATGATTTAAATCGACAATAAACCACACACGTCAGACTTAAATCATACAAAAGGGCGAATTTTTACTGGGATGAATTAGAAAAGAAGAAGAAAGAAAGAAAAACCAAAACAGAATCTCGCAGCGGAATGACAAAATATAATAATCAAATAACAGTACATGAAGCCGTTTACAAAACATTTGATTATATTTATAAAATACCAATCAGAGTTACACATACCAGAGAATAATAAATAATGCAGTAGAATACATGATGCCGTGGAATATAATAAATAATAATAATAAAATCTTCGTCTTCGTCTTCCAGAAATAAGGTGTTCAAATCCTGAAATGCTCAGGCTGACCCGAGCGAATTGAAAAGACAAAACATTCGAGTCGTAACTGAATTATTTTATGTAAGTTAAATCAACAGTAAATAAATAATGAGTTGGATGGCGTGGAGATGTTTACGGGTTTTGGCATCTCCTATCCAGCGTCTAATGTGAGTGTAGTAACTTAAGAGAATGTTCGGGATTCACACCTCCTAAGGATCCGTTAAACTATCTACTATGCAGTAATATGCTATTATAATAAGTCTATAGTAAAGTAAACTATTAAAGTAGCGTTAAGGCTTTACATTTTCCACCTTAACACATTTTATATTTCCCATAGTCTATACAGTATCGTAATCCCACCCAGACTGGATGACGTCAGTGGGCACTCCATAGGTATGGTGCATACCAAATACATAGAAGGCAATAGGGTAGGTAACACGGCACAACTAGGCAATGTCAGGGTAGATATAACAATTACACTTTCGGACTGTTAGAAACGCATAGCCGTAGCTACCGACCAACTCGAAACACACTTTCGAGTAAAAGTCGAAGAGTGGCCACCAAATAAATCTGTAACGACCCTAACTCAACCTTCGAAATTCGACATCCAAATACCTCACCCGTATTCGAATGTCGCAGATTCAAATGTTGAGCCTGGTTCGTCGGAGCTTATAACAACATTAGATGAATAAGATCACAGTGGAAACAGAAGAATAATTTCTATTGATACACACATTTGATACAACAATGATACAAATGAAATGATCAACATTATCAGATATATATACAACAGTGCAAATAATAAAACAGCAACAGCAGCAGAAAACAACATCTTCAATTGCAAAAGATCTAAAGCTCCAAACTTCAAGATCGAACCACCATCATGCTAAACTTGTAACAATTCGATGCACAATACGATTGCCAAAATCAAATACTTCAAAGATTGCTAAAAGCTACACCTACTATCTGACTCTCTAAAAACCTGGCTCTAGGCTGCCCGTGTTGAAAATTGTGGACACCAAGAGTTTAGAAAGTGAACAATAAACTCCAGGTCAGCCATGGGACTGGTATGAGCAAACAAAAATATTTTATTAGAACAAAAACAAACAAAAGGAATAAAAAGAAACCAGCTATGCTTTTTGGAAAATGAAACTACCATAAGGCTTCTCGCAACACACGCAATGTAATTGCATATTTGGTGGAGATTTCTCCTTATGATAGTCAAACATGCTTGATACGTGAAAATCCTTTTGATATTATTATTACCGTAGATTGCAGAAAACATTTCGAAAGTATAATGTCAATCTTAGACAGCATACTAGCATTATAGTATACCTACTATAGCTACCATGTTTTGTGGCAGGTTACCACCACGATGCATGGCAGGTTATACAACTAAAACCGTACAGGGCTCGTATTGATTCATTTGGATTTCCAACAAATGGCAAGGCTAAGAAACTTCCCTTATCCGAATGGGTACGCTTTTGGAGGGACACCCCGAGAACCTAACCGGCTCTCTACCAACAAAAGGCCGGGCTACCTCTGTAACTAGGTAACTAACTGTCATGAGTATGCCATACCCTGTTCATCACCGACCTTTATCCGAGGCCTCACCAATAAATTTCCCAATAACCGCATAAGTTAAATATCTGGTCTCCGTACCATGATACCACTTTTTGTCCAGAAGGAAATGCACACACCCGAAGGGGCGCGGCCCCCGTAACCTTGCCGCATCCTTCCTGTTTTGACCATTTCCGGGTTGTGAGGTTCGACGTTGTCTCATCCACAAAGCTACGCTTTTCACAAAAGCCATGCTTTGATCAACAACTGATCAGCAGCACTTAGCATGCCACATTACCAGATTGGGAATATATCACTAGTAACCATCAATTACATAACCTCTGAGCTCGTACGTCTCAGAGAAGGGTGTTAAGTTAAGAGAATAAATTCTCTGCCACCAACTGAAATGTATTTGATAGAAACCTGTTTTACATCTCGAAGTGTAATGTCAGACATACATCCATACAAGTCCACCTTGGTCTGAATGGAACCAAAGGCACTTCAAAAGAAGTCCTTGCAAATCCGGATAATCCCTAATCACGTCCGGACTCCCCATCACATAGGGTAATCAAAATCTCTATACCGGGGTCATTCGGTGCAAAGAAATTCGACAGGTAATCCTTTCGCTTTCAAAAATACCTGGTCTTCACCACCGCCTTCAAATGTTATCCAATTCGTCGTATCATTAATTTGCAATGGGTTTTATGACATAAGTCCTCTCCCGACTAAACCAAATAATTAGCACTTAATTTAAAAAGCCTTTGGATATACTTGGATCTTAGTTAAGTCACAACTTTTAGCCCAAAACCTTTCCTTTTGAATGGTTTTTTAAAAAAAAATTCCCATTTCAATCTTTTAAAACAAAAGATTCATCCTTTAAGATCCTTTTCTTTGCAACAATGTTCACAAAATCTTTAACAATGATTTATTAATATTTTCAAAACTATTTCCATTTTGATTCTCCCATAACTTGAATTCCTTTCAACAATAACTTGAAATATTTTCTTTATATGAAAGCTATGATCATTTGAAAACCAATGTTATTCGTTTCGAGAAAATCCAAGTTATAGCCTTTTAAAGTATAAATAAAAGAATCAACGAACTGTCGTATCCTTGGCAAGTTCTATTTAAGTTAAATTCAAACACCTATATAATTCATATAAAATACTTAAAATGGTTTAAAATCCATATATATATTGTATAACTTGTATAACCCTTTCAAACCATAGTTTCCAAGATAATTTCAAATTTTCAAAAACTTCCTTTTCAAACCATATCATATTCAAAATAATTTTGAATTCAAAATTTCCTTTTCAAAGGTTTTCATATTTATCCCAAATCACTTCAAAACCATTTTGGATTCAAAATTCAATTTTTAAATTCATCATTTTGAATTAAATTCAAAACACCCATGACTTAACCAATTTCCTGTGAGATCTATATTTGTGTGTGTTCTGTAGTCCAGGGGTTTTACAGGCAACAATAAATATCAAAATCAACATCAATTCAAGCACAACCATATCGATAAGCAGTATAATCCTGTAACGCTTATCTTTCATTCACAGATAAACAAGTAAATTCAATACAGATAAATAAATCACAGTTCACAGCTCAATCCACACAATTCATATCACAGAACATCACACATCAGAGATATCAAACAATTCGAGGCATTTAATATAATTCAATCATCCATAACCAAGATAAATTAATCACATAATTTATAATTGACTAAATCTAAACCAAATAAATTAATTTCTTATGAGTTAATTACCTAACCCTGATCAATTAACATTAATTAATTACAAAACATTTGTCATTAATTTAATTAAATTAATGAAATTGATTAATCAGTCCTTAAGTATTCCTTGATTAATCGTATTAACTAACCTTAATAACCCTTCATTATCAATTAACTAACCTTTAATTAATCTCATTAATTAATTAACCCACAATTAATTAATTAACAAATTAACCCTTTAACTATTTATATTAAGTAAATATCTTTTAATCGTCTGATTAATTAACCTTTAACCATTAATTAATTATCCTTAATTACCTTCATTAAGTAATTATCTTTAAGTAATTAATTGCCCTTAATTACTTACATTAATTAACCTTAATTAATTAATTATCCTTTAATGTAATTGCACAAAGTAATTATCTCTTAATTACATTAAGTAATAATCTTTTATTATTTACATTAAGTAATTATACTTAATTAATTTCATTAAGTAAGTATCCTTTAATTACTTACATTAATCAAAACTTCTTTAATTGAGTATTTATATTAAAATCAATTAATAAATTAACCTTTAATTAATCACATCAATTAATCAACCATTTATTAATTACATTATGTAATTAACATCATCTTTTAAATTTATTTCATTAAGAAATTACTCAAGACCTTAATTTGTCAAAATAAAACCCTTTATCTTAATTAATTACATCATTTAAATTTCATCAATAAACCATTGAAATAAATTATTGTTAACATATAATTTAACTTAAAACCCTTTAAGTTAACTTTAAAATAAAAACAATATTTAAGACAAACCATTTATCTTTAAAATCTCATTTAAATAACCTTGAAAATTAAATTTATTTTAACATATGAATTAACTTAAATTTCTTAAGCTAATTAAAACCATTATCTTTTACCTACTTAAATATAACATTTAAATTTATTTTAAATAAACTTAAGAATTCATTTTAAAATAAAGAATTTAAAACACTTTAACTTAATTTATTTAAAATAATTTATTTAAAATTTAACTAATTCCAAACCTAGTAAAAAACATTTATTATTAATCAAGAAAGTGTGTGAAACTTGATTAATTTTAAATTGGAAAAACTTGTTTTATTTTAAAAAAAATCAAAAACTGTTATATTATAAACCTGAGACTACTTCGTGTATCAACCCGAGAAATATCTGGAAATCCCCGAGCAAAGCCCCGAGTTCCCTTTTCTTTTTTAAAACTTTGTTATATTTTAAAACTTTAAAACCTGATACCAAACCCATTTGAATTTCCCAAAACCTAACTCGAGCTATACCCTTATTTCCCCGAGCACGGCTTCTAGACAAACTTCATCTTCTCCGACAAAACAAATCTAACAACCAAATGCACGCGTATACATGCACAGATAATCAGAGCTTCTATGACAACCAAGTCACCGATGACCACCTCGACTCAGTCAAACACCAAAAACCCTTGATGACAACCCGAATCAACATCGAACAAAACAGCATTGCCTGGAACCTAAACCAGATTATAAAAATGCCTTGTACCGTCGATTCTGATTGCAAGACACTCATAACTCCACTTGAACCTCTATTGCAGTCCCCAGCTTCAATTCCCCCTGGTCTGGTCCACATTATTTCACCCATGACGATTAATCACCATGCAAACGATCGTCGACCAAACCGGCTTCGAAACCCTTTCTCGACGACGTACGGCCACCATGACAAACCAAAAATTCCCTCACCATTTTCCCATCGATCCCCTCTCTTCCCTCTACCTTCAGCAAAAATCATGACCAATCACTTCGTCGTTCATTATAAATTGACGAATAAGCAAAATCTGATCATCTCAGGAATTCTCGACACTCACAATACTAAAAATCATAATTTCTCTATCTAAATTCATCATTTTACAATACGATTCTGTTTAGATAATCAAAGCATGGAATTATGAACATTGGATTTTCGACACATATTTGTTTTTACAGTAGTTTCCTATTTTTCTAGAAAACTTTAACCAATTATATTTGAAAATATTTTTAAAACTTAGATTATGTTAAATCAAACATCTTTTGTTTGAACAACAAAGACTGAAAAGGATTTGGGAATGAGATTTTAAATTTTTGAACTTATTTTAAACCTGTAAACTGAAACAAGGTATGTTTGCCTATACACAGATATTACTTTATATTTTTTTTTATATACATGCAAGCATATTCATATCTATACAAACATTTTCACAATATTCTTTTCGAGCATCAATCACAAACACCCAGATATATAACAGATTCGTGTTTCAAAGGTTAGTTTGCTCACCTGGAATTGAAGAACAGAGAGAACCTGGAAAATGAAATAGAGAAGCAAAATCCTTAAAAAAATGTTTTGATCTGGAAATTGATTAGTTGCCCGATTGCTTTGATTATGCTGCAGGTTAAAGTTTGCTTGTTTCAGGCTTTCAGGTTTAAGATGATGTTGATCTTTTATCTGATCTTGCTTGCTTGATTGTTGTTGAATTTACATACTTTCTAATTTGCTTTAAATTTTGGTTTTTGAAAATCTAGAATGCTTTGTTTTCAGGTTGAATGCTTCAGATTTGTAGTTGTTTGTTTTGAATTTATTTTCAGGTTTAGATTTTGATCTGGTTTTAATTTTTCTTTCTCAGGTTTGAAAAATAATTGGTTTTGAATAAAAGAAAATGAGAAAGAGAAGAGTTAGATGTGTGTGTGTGTGTTTATAACTTGTTTTCTCTTTATTCATTAATTTCAAAAATAAAAAGAAAAATAAAACCAAACACGGCAATTGTTATTTTCATAATATATCTATCTTACATTTGTTCAATTACATGTATAATTCATTTACACTTGTTAAATCCTTCTATTGTCTTACAAATGTCATTTTGCATTATAAAAGGTTTACACTTGTCTTTTTATTCGTGCATTAATATTTAAATATGATAATTAAACTTTTATATTATATTTTCCTTATGTTTATAATATCTACACATGTATAATGCATGTATTTATATTTTTAAATATCTTTTTATATGATTTATGTTTTTATAAAAATAACTAACGCATTTCCTTTTTATAAATATTTATAACTTTAAAGAAATTGATTTTTAAAATCTAATTACATATAAATAAATAAACACACATATTATATCTACATATATAAGTTTTTAAAATATTGAATATAACTTTAAACAACTTTTGAAAATTATTTATATCAAATTCAAAATATAGTTTTCAAATCACAATGTATATATATATACACATATTATAATTTCAAAACAAATTCTTTTTTTATTAATTGTTTAAAATATAGTGTTTTAAATCAAATTTATTTATAAGATATTTATTTTTTGATTTCAAATCCAATACATTTTTAAAATATTTATTTTTGGATTTTCAAATTTAAATTCTATTTACAATAAATTTATATACATATATATATGTGTATATATATAAATAAACACATATCTTATTCATTTTGGAAAAATTCAAATAAATTCTCAATTTAATCCCAAAAATCATATTAATTACTAAATTAAATTTAGCTCAAAAACGGGTTCGTTACAGATTCCCCCTTAAAAAAAATTCATCCCCGAAATTTGCTAGACAGGAAGACAAACAAAGAATAGATAAACACACAGAGAAATAGCTTTCCGAATCAAGCTGAAATATTTATTCTATATTTGGCTTACCAAATCAGAATATCATCAATAAATACAAGAACCAGCTTATTCAATATTTTACGAATATACTCGTGTCATCAGGTTTGTAACAACCCTGTATTTTGTAATTATTTTTAAATTTAATTTCTGATTCAAAAACATTATTTTATTTATTAAAATGAATGATTTTTGTTATTTTCAATATAAATTTTAATTTTGATGTAAATGAGAATTCCAAACATGAACAAATAGAATATTTTCCTGAAATGTGAATTTTGGTCAATATAGTCAAATTTTGACTTTTAAATTTAAAATTTTCAAAAATTTAAAATTCTAATTTTTGAATTTTATCTTTTATTATGAAAATAAATTAAATTTCAAGAACATTGCTTTTCGTTTCGTAGAAATCTGATTAATATTGTGAAAGTTATTCTTTTTATAATATTGTGTGTAAATTGTTTTATTTAACAAAATTGTTTATTTTAATTTATATAAATAATAATTTTGATTGTCATATCTTGTTATAAATTTGAATATATGTGTAATATGACATGTTATATTTTTTTTTTTTTTTTAAAACATTTTTAAAAGTGTTGTTATAATTTTTAAATGTTTATTGTACATTGTTTGTATTTTTAAATGTTAGTTTCAATATGTTGGCTATTTTCTTAATTATTTTCTATTTTTCCTTCAATTATTTATTTATTTTCTTTTTCACTTTATTTTGTTCGGACTTTAATTTTTATTACTGAAATTTATTTAGTTTATTTTGTTTAAAAGGAATTGGAAGTCGACGAGACAAAAGCTTTTTATATTCCTTGTCTTTTGATTACCTTGCCTTTTCAATTCCTATTGCCTTTTCATTTGAGTTTAGCCGTCCATTCTTCAATGCATTACTGTGTATTTTCTCTTCTCATTCACATGAGAAACTTTCTTCATTTCATTACTCACGGCCATGCTAAATTTATGAAAAATTTTGTAAATCTTTTCATGGCTTTCTTTCCTCTTTTTCTTCTCTTTTCCATGGATTTTGCTTCCTCTTCGTCAAAGCATAGCTCGCCCACTAGCCTCTCCACCATCACTACCGACCACACCATCATCTTACACAGCAGTTCCTCCTTCTCTTCTGATCATGACCTGGCCATGCCATCCAATGGAAGCCATCACCACAAAACTTTGCAAACACCCCTCCAAAAAAAGCTAGCCGGCCACAAAACTTTACCTACCCTTCCTATTTCACTTTGGCCACCCCCTTAGCCACCACCACCAGCTACTACTTCTCCTCTACCCACAGCTCCAGCCATCACCTGACATGACCAGATCTGTACTAAGCATGGCCGAGCCAAGCAATGTCCAAGCCGAGCCTAAATGATGAACCAAACCTACCAATTTTGACTTGTCCTTTCCATTCTTCAATTTGCAACTTCCACCACCTTCGTCTCCATGTTGTCATGCCTTATTTATGCCAAACCCGAGTCTATTGCACCAGCCATGGCCGAGCATATGGTCCCTTTGATCGAGCTTTTGAATGGTTAAAGCAAGGTCTAATTATCTTGCCTTTGTTGCTTTTTATTTTCAAGTTGTTTCATTGTTATTTTGTGTTGTATATTTATATATATTGTCTTGTTTGCTTTGTTTTATTGGTTGTGTGAAAGATCGTCACTTTGGCTCTTCACTTGCTTGAATCAATTATCGTTCCTTGTCGTGCCATATCGTGCTTTTTTGGAATTTATTCGTGTAGTTTGATTTGCTAACATCAGCTTGAAAAGGTGAGTCCTTCTCACTCTGACATATTTACTTATGAAATACTAAATTGATGGCAAGTGTTTAGTAATTTAAAATTTTTATGCAAGTTAATGATGATTATATGATATGATATGCCATGTTATTATCATGTTAACTCTGTTAATTATCACTTGACAACTGATATATGTCATTATATTGTGACATTGACATTGTTTATATTGTTTATGCATATGTTCACACTACAAGTTCCATGTTAGAATAAAATAACTATATGTTGAAATGATACATACACGAACGGACACTATAATAGGGAAAAATCATTATGGGCTGAAATGATAGGCCTAAGCAACTTTTATTGTATTTTATTCCACTTGGGATTGCGGGTTTGAAATAATATAACCCGGTTTTCTTTTTAAACTGCGGATTGAAGTGATACATATCCGTATCACTTGACCTAAGTTAGAAAATTATATACAGACCCCGTGGTATATTTTAAAATGATTTTCATATAGATATTTATTTTTAAAATATGAAATTTTGATTTAAAATTATATATTTTATGGTTTTAAGAAAATTAAATATTAAGTCTTAAAATTGTGAATTTAAGTACGTAAATTTGAAGTGATTGTAATTTTGACTTTAAATTTATATTTTTAAAATGTAAGTAATAATATAAATTAAATCCAATGTTTGAAATGATATTTGAAAAAAAATGTTAAGTTTTATTAAATTTATAAGTTAATAAATAGTGAATTTTGTCTTAATAAATGAATTGAGTTTTTAAATTGAATATTGGATTTTAAAAAATTTATTACGATAAATAATATGTTAAAATGATTTAAATGTAAAATTTTGAAGTCTAGAAATATGATTTATAAATTTAAATAACAAGAATTTGGAGTTTTATTGTTTCTGAAAGGTTATAATAAAATCTGGAATTTTATTAACAACATTTCCCAAAAATGCTGTGATCTTATGACATCATTTTTAAATGCTGTTGTTTTTAAATTTAACTATGTTGAAATAACTAAATATCTATTGCAGCATTTTATAAATGCCGTTGTCCTGAACTAAACTATTTTGGAAACTATAAGCTATGATAGCATTTTAAAAATGCTGTCGTTGCTATAATTTGACAATGTTTTGAAGTGCTATAGATTTTAACACTGTTTGAATCACATTTTAAAGTGTTAAATGATTTAACTATTTAAATTCATTATTTGGGAAATTTAAGGAGTTTGAATATATTCTAATATCTAAATTTGAAATTTTAAGGAATTTAAATTGAAGTTGAATTTAAATAAGGTTTACTTGGTTATGGGTTAAACTGAATGAAATGTAATGTGATAAATAAATTTTTGAATGAAATTTTGAAATGTGTTTTGTAATGATATTTGAAATAATAAATGAATGAAATATTTGATTTTAAACGATTTTTAAATTGAATATTTGAATTAATGAATGAAAATGAATTTATAATGGATTTGAAAAGGAAATGATTTTGAAATGGTTTTGGATGACATAATCTTTATTTTGATAAGAATATGAATCTAAAATGATATTTGATAAATGAATATGCGAAGGATATTTGGTTTACTTGTAATTTAAGTTTATTTAAATGATACTGGATTTATGAAATGAATATTTCAAAACTAAGTAATAATGAAATTAAATTTGAGAGATATGAAATTATAAAGTTTAGTATTGAAATGTAGGATATTAAAGCTTTGAAATATATTAAAAATTGAATAGTTTATTTTGTGATTCAAATCTATATTTGAAATTTATAAGATTTGAAATGATTTGTTGGGAAACTGAATTGAATTGAAACTGATGGTTTGATTTGAATTAAATTGGAAATTTGAAATTTTGGTTAATTGAATAATTTGTAAAATGTAAAGAATTAAATGAATGATCCATGATTTCAAATGTATGATTTCGAAATGTTATGATTTTCAAAGTGTAATGATTTCAAGTATTTGGTTTCGAAAGAGTTATAATTTTGAATGTATTATGATTTATTTGAAAAATGGATATATGTTTGAAATGGAAATGATACTGTATAAATTTGAATATAGTTTGAAATAAAAATGGTTTGGTTTCGAAGTATAAACTATTTTGAAAGGAATATAGTTTTGAAATGAAATGATTTGATTTTTTAAGTATAAACTATTTTGAAATGACCACGACATTATAATAATGTTTGGTTGTTAAAGAGACCGGGATCGAAAGTTGTCATACTCTCTGCCTACTCCGAAAACCATTTTAAGAACCATGTATGCGGTGGAGATTCTAAAATAAAGTAGGATGGTGGTGACGTCCTTGATGTATATTACGTGGACCCAACTCCCGTGAGTTAGCATAAGGTGGCTAAAACAGGAGCGATCTCGGGTCAAAAGGGGTAGCTCCTCTAGTCGGACGCATTTCTTCGATACTATACTCTTACTTGTGTTTGATTTAAGGGCCATCATCCGATTTTGATTGGGAGTGTGTTCCGAGGTGGGCGTAGTGGCTGTTGCATTACCGCCAGCCCATGTGCATAATTGGTATATCTACCCTGGCTTTGCCTTATGTGCCGTGTCACCTACCATAACGAGCCTTACTACAAGTTTCTATTTGTGTCGTACATATGGAGTATCTTCTCATATCTCCCGATCAGGAGATACGCAGGCACTGCATAGACTATTAACATTATTTCATGTTAAGGGAATATTGGGTCACTCCTTAACGCTATTTTAAAGTAAGTTTACTTTACTGTAGACATTATTATAATAGCGCAATATTACTACATTGTAAATAGTTTAACGAATCCTTAAAGGATGGGTGATCCCAAACATCCTTTAAGTTACTGATGCATTTTTGTTACTGTTCACTTGAGTTGATTTACAGTTCATAAGTATTTATGTCCTGACTCGAGTGTTTTTTGTTTTGCTTTACGCTCGAGTCAGATTGAGTGATTCAGCATTCAAGATTCACCTTCTGAGTTAGAGTTTTCCTTGAAGACCCAGCCATCTATTTTGCTTTTAGTATCCATTTTGCTTTTAGTATCCAGTGATTCCAGTGTTGTATCCTAATTTGTACTTGATGTATCTTGTTATTCTTCTGTTGTATCTTGTTTAACTCTGATGTATCCTATATTTTATATAGTAGCTTCATGAACTACTATTTCTTTTACTTCCACTGCATTATTATTTACTCTGTGTCTATGATTATTTATTTACTTTATATTTTGAGATTTGCCAAATTTTATTTACAAAGCGGTATTTTGAGCAATTCAAGTCCGACATGTGCGGATGCGAATGGTTGAAAATATCGGGTTGTTACAAGGTCTATGAAATATGCAGGGGCATTGGTTAGTCCGAAGGCATAACTAACCATTCTAGAATATATCTGGACCCCAAAAGAACAGACAAATGGATACAATATAACTTAGCTTCATATTTTGTTAACCAATTTATTTCAATTAAAATTTCAAATTTATTAAAGTTAAAGACGAAAAGATTGATAGAGAACTGATGAAGAGAATACGAAATAGGAACTTTTCTATAACATAAACAAAGATTCGCCGGGCCACCACCACACCAAAGCCTCTTCTTGTAGTTGCCAAGAAGCAACCAGAGAATTGAAAGTGGATGATGATCAAAAGAGATTGACAAGAAAAGTTGTTTCCTTGTTGTTATAAGGTATCGACCATTTGTAGTGGTACTCCCCTGCCCCTACCTCGTCCTCTTCTTGCACTCATTCTCATATCAGTGAATAGTAAGAGAATTGACTATGGCATATGGACGGATATCTTAGGGAATATACTCATTCGTAGGTATTTGTAATCCTATCTCCAATGAGTTTCCTAATTGGGTTATACTCCGAAGCTAAAGTTCTTACTCAACCTTTAGCTCTGATACCACTATAACGACCCTGACTCGACCTTCAAAAATTGACATCCAAATACCTCACCCGTATTCGAATGCCGCAGATTCAAATGTTAAGTTTAGTTCGTTGGAGCTTATAACAACATTAGGTGAATAACAACACAGCGGAAACAGAAGAATACTTTTTATTGATACACACATTTGATACAACAATGATACAAATGAAATAATCAACATTATCAGAGATAGATACAACAGCGGAAATAATAAGACAGCAACAACAGCGGAAAACAACGTCTTCAATTGCCAAAGCTCAAAACTTCAAGCTTGAACCTCCATCATGCTGAATTGTAGCAATCCGATGCACAATGCGATTGCCAAAATACAAAGACTTCGAAGATTGCTAAAAGCTATAACTACTATCTGACTATCTGAAAACCTGACTCTAGGCTTCCCGTGTGGAAAATTATGGGCATCCATAGTTTAGAAAGGGAACAATAAACTTCAGGTCAGTCATGGGACTGGTGTGAGCAAACAAAAATAGTTTATTTGAAAAAAACAAATAAAAGGAATAAAAAGAAATCCGCTATGCTTTTTGGAAAATGAAACTACCACAAGGCCTTCTGCCACACACACAATGCAATCGCACACTTGGAGGATATTTCTCCTTATGGTAGTCAAACATGCTTGATACGTGAATGTCCTTTTGATATTATTATTAGTTCATAGTGCAGAAAACATTTCGAAAGTATAATATTAATCTTAGCCAGCATACAATCATTATAGTATACCTACTATAGCTACCATGTTTTATGGCAAGTTACCACCACGCTGCATGGCAGGTTATACAACTGAAACTATATAGGGCTCGTATTGTTTTTGTTTGGATTTCCAACAAATGGCCAAGGCTAAGGAACTTCCTTAATCCGAATGGGTACACCTATGGAGGGACGCACCGAGAACCTAACCGGCTCTCTGCCAACACAAGACCAGGTAACCTCTGTAACTAGGTAACTAACCGTCACGAGTATGCCATCCTCTGGTCGTCACCAACCTTTATCCGAGGCCTCACCAGCAAATTTTCCAACAACCACATAAGTTAAATATCTAGGCTCCATAACATGATACCACTTTTTATCCAGAAGGAAATGCGCATACCCTATGGGGCGCGACCCCCATAACCTTTCCGCACCCTTCCCATTTCGACCATTTCCGGTTAATTAAATTAATCATTTAAGAATTAATCACCTAACACTGCTTAATCAATCAACAATTAATTACAAACCATTTTAATTAATTACTCATTCTATAATAACTTTTATAACTCAATTAACTAATCTTTAATTACTAATTAATTATCCTTTAATTATTAATTGATTAACCTTAATTATTAATTAATAAAACTTAATTACTAAATAACAGATCCTTAATTACAAATTAATTAATCCTTAATTACCAGTTAATTAATCCTTAATTACAAATTTATTAACCTCTAATTACTTAATTAATTAATCTCGTATCACGTTAAGTTAAGCAAACTCGGTACAGAGACATTCAACAGGTAATCCTTTCGCTTTCGAAAATACCCGGCCATCACCATCGTCTTCAAATGCTATCCACTTCATCGTATCATTAATTCGAAATGGGTTTTTGACACAAAGTCCTCTTTCGACTAAACCGAATAATGAGCGCTTATTTTAAAAAGCATATGGATATACTTGGATCTTAGTTAAGTCACAACTTTTAGCCCATAACCTTTCCTTTTGAATGGTTTTTTAAAACAAATTCACATTTCAATCTTTAAAAACAAAAGATTCATCTTTAAGATCCTTTTCAATTTGCAACAATGCTCACCAAATCTTTAACAAAGATTTATTAATAGTTTTCAAAACTATTTCCATTTTGATTCTCCCATAACTTGAAATCCTTTCAACAATAACTGCAAATACTTTCTTTATATGAAAGCTATTATCATTTGAAAACCAATGTTTTTCGTTTCGAGAAAATCTGATTAAAAATGCTCAAGTTATAGCCTTTAAAGTATAAACAGAAGAATCAACGAACTGCCTTATCCTTGGCAAGTTCTATTTAAGTTAAATTCAGACACCCAAAATAATTCATATAAAATAATTTTAAAATGGTCTAAAATCCATATATATGTATTGTATAACTTGTATAACCCTTTCAAACCATAGTTTCCAAAATAATTTCAAATTTTCAAAAACTTCCTTTTTAGACCGTATCATATTCAAAATAATTTTAGCTTCAAAATTTCCTTTTCAAAAATTTTCATATTTAAACCAAATCACTTCCAAAGCATTTTGGATTCAAAATTCAATTTTTAAATTCATCATTTTGAATTAAATTCATAATACCCGTTGTGATAACCCAGATTTTTGGTATCTGGTAATTGGATAATTAACTAGTTTTATTCAGTTGAAAGATAAATTCTGTATTAAAAGATATCTGCATGGATTTGAAACTATGATAAATATTGAAATATAAATATCTAGAAATGATATATCTTATAGTAAATTAATATATGTATATATTAATAGTGATGTGCAAACTTAATAATGTTGAAAATTTTAAGTGTGCTCATATATAACTATATAAGTGTATATATATGTTTGGTGAATTGAGAGCATTGATTTGAATTCAATGTATTAAACTTTCAAAGGAGATTTAAAGTTAAAATTTTATATTTATAAATACTAAAGATAAATACTTATTAAGTTTAAATATGATAGCTCATGTTTAGACTAGGATTTAATAAGGATCATAC
The DNA here is from genome assembly GCA_030765085.1 of Allium cepa. Lineage (NCBI taxonomy): Eukaryota > Viridiplantae > Streptophyta > Magnoliopsida > Asparagales > Amaryllidaceae > Allium > Allium cepa. Next base: position 246,173,013 of record CM060944.1, read on the forward strand.
TTTCTTTAAAATATATATATATATGTATACATATATATATATATATATAAATGTTGTATATATAAGGGTATTAAACATAAAAATATAAATAAACAAATTTATATTGTTTAATTGAGTTATATACATATAAATAAAAGAAAAGTGAAAAGATAAAAATATATATAAAACTTAAAACAATTTAGCTCATGCCAAATTACAAATGTAAACCTCTTGTTACATGTAAGTACAAGTCTAAATTTATTTTAACATGCATATGAAATTTTTATTTACCAAGTTTCTTAATTTTTCTTATTCTTATTTTTAATAAAATGAAAGAACTAAGATATATAAATCTCTCCACTTTCTCCTCTCTTTTTCTTTTTCTATTTTTCAATCTCAAAACAAAGATTTAACTCCTTAAACCTAAGGAAAACAAAATCTAGAAATTCGAAACAACTTCTTTTCAAATCAAACCTGAAGCTCAAATTAAAAAAATTAAAAATTAAATCAAGATCAGCAAGCAAATCTAAATCAAGTGGCAAGATTAATTCCAGTTGATAATCAGAAGCTTTCCCTGATTTTCAAGACAGGTGAACAACCACTACTTTAGAAAGCATAAACCTGTTCTCTGTTTTATAAATACAGGTGGGTAAAACTCTTAAAATATGAAGTATCTTGAATTGGCATGTGATGAATGCTTAAAGTATGATATGAATTTTTTTATGTACAATGTTAAAAATGATTTTTATATTTGTATATGTGTTCATGTCCGAAAAAGGCTAAGCGTGCCTCTGTTGAAAACATTACAGGTCTGAAAAACCTGATTCAAAAATTTAAATCTACCACATAAGTGATTTTTAGGCTTTGATCTCTGAAATAAAAATGTTTGTAGGTGAGTAAACATCATTTTTAACATTGATTCAAGTAAAAATATTTTATTAATATTTCAGAAATAAAATACCTCAGTGAAGGACAAATTAATGTCAGAATTTGGTTATCAAATTACCAGATTTTGATTGTATAATTGAATTTGACTTCGAAATCTAAGACTTTGAAAAGCAAAACCATGATTTTTAGACTTGGAAATGGTGAGATATTGCGAGTTGATTAGTTTTGGGTTAATTGTCAATTGCCATCGATCGATGTCGATTTGAGACTCGTGGTTCATGTTAGAGGTGGCTCATGGAACAAGGATGGTGGGAAAAATAGTCAAGTATATTCTGGAACATCGTGGTGAGCGGGCGATGGCAATCAAGGGTTTAGGTTGTGTCTGAGTCGTGGTTGTTCTCGAAGCGAATGCGGCAACGAAGTTGAATCGGGTTGGATTGGATGAAGGGCTAATGGAGCGTAGGTCCTGGTGAAGGTCTGGACGGGGTTGTGGGTTCTTCGGTGGGCAACCATGGCGGCGCGAAGGGGATTTGACGAGTAGGTTGGGTTATAGGTTGAGGTTGAGAGTCTCGTTTTTGATTTTCGGCCTAATCGATGGTGATAGGTGGTCGGTATGTTAGAGGAAGGCTGGGACAACTTGCTGAAGGTTTCGGAGTTGATTGACGATGGTTAGATCGTATTGCATGGTGCACGAGTGTACGGTGTAGCTGGAAGTTGTAGAGGAGTTCGGGAAGATGGTCATTCTCGTGTTCGGCTCGAAGTCATGTTTGTGTTGGACTTGAAGTTTGTGAGTTTGTGAGTAACTCGAGTTATGACTCGAGAATTTTGATATGTAGCTTGGGATTTCATTAGGGAGTCGGGTTTGCTTTGATTTTCTTTTAAGGTTTAAAAACAAAAAGGAAATTTACAGTCAGTTTTCAAAGAAAATAGACAGGAACATGTTTCTAAGGCCCTTATGAAACAGTTTTCAAAATATAAGTATATTAAAAAACTTTAATAAGGGGTGTTTTGCCTAAATTAATTTCAAAGCTTTTGGATTCAAATAAGTTTATTAATGAAAATAAATGATTAAGGTAGGTGGTTTATCTTAATTATTGAAGATTTTTACAAATTGAAGAGTAATTACTGAATGTAATTAATTAGAGGATAGTTAATTACTTTAAGTGATAAATATAAGCTTAATAAATGAATTTAATTAGTTAAAGATAATTAACTAATGGAAGTAATTAAGGTTTAATTAATTTAATTTAAGTGATTATAGGAAAATTAATTAGATTAATTAATTAAAGGATTGATTAATAATGAATATGATTAATTAAGGATAATTAATCAAGGATAATTGATTAAAGATTATTTGTTAAATGTAACTAATTAAAAGGATAATTAATTAAGGAAAGTTATTAGAGGATCATTAATTAATGTAATTAATTAACTAAGGTGATAATTAAAGGTTATTTAATTTGAATGGTTAAGGCTAATTTATCTATGTGGTAATTAAAGGTTAATTACTTAATGTAATTAAAAGATAATTAATCAAGGATGATTAATTAAGATGGATGATTAAAGAATGATTTATTAGTTGGGTTGTAATTAATTAATGTTATGTAAGCAGGATTAAGGTAATCCAAGTGATTGAAGTTGGTAATTAATTAAATTTGAGATTAATTAAATTTATTAGGAATTATATATCTAATAAATCTTATTTATGGATGGTTGAATGATATTGGATGACTTGGATTAATGATAACTCTAATGGGCAATTGAGATGTGCTGTGATATGAATGGGTTGAACTGTGATAATGTAGGTTACCTCTCCGAGTTGAATTGTTATGTGATATGATATCCTGGATATGAATTGTATTGTTTAAAACTTAACAACTTTTATTAGAGATGACATTAAATTCGAAGAGACCGGGGTCGGGTATTAGAAAATACCCGAAACCACTTCGATTCTTTATTGATTTGATATGTGAAATCAATAGGTTAGAATGGAATAAATTTAAATGACTGGACCATTTAAAACTAAGTAGGGATACTTAGGATTTGATTTGTGAAAATAAGTGTTGACTATAACGAGTTATGAACTAGTAATAATGTACGAGTTACCCGAGATTTTATATAAAGTTCTATGCAATAGTATTTCTTGTTAGATGGATTTACTCACGCTGGTTTCCAGCCTGACCCGGGTGTTACTCTGATGTAATGCTCGGGTCAGGCCGAGTATTATAGATTTTTGGTTAGGATGTTCTGGAGCTCAGGAGGAGAGCTGGATGGTAGGACATATGGAGTATTCCACTTTGTATATTATTGTTTGTATTTCTGGGGCAAGTTAATTTTAACTGTCCAGTTTTGTGTAATGACTGTAACTCTGAAGTATTGAATGTAATTAAACTGATACAATTTTTCCCTTATATAACTGCTAATATTTGATACTATATTTTGCCTCTGTGAATGTGAGAATCTGTGATTTGTTTTATTTCTTCTTCTACCTCTGATCTTCTTTACCCTAACAATTTGGGATTTCCAACGTTCAGATGCTCGGCACTTCTACAGTGAACGTATTAGTGTCGAATTTTCAAGGTCTAAAATTTCAGGTCGTTATATTTGGTATCAGAGCTGAAGGTTAAGCGAGAACCTTGGCTCTGGTGGGTTTACTCATTAAGGATAGGGTCAGTGGTACCGTAGAATGAATTGATTGTATATATGTATATATGAGAGCGTACTTGTTATTTTCTTACATAAAGGTTTTAAAAATGGTTTCAATGAATTATTTTATAAAAGCTTGTATTTAATATATAAAGCAATAATTGGTTATTGGATATTGAAAATGAATAAGAATTAAGTGATATATATATATATATATATAAATCAAAATGGGAGTTGAATAGAATGAACTATACAGATAAGATGAATTAGAATTGGGTTCAAACCAGAATATGGAATGTTTATTGTGTTTAATAATGGGATGTTGTTTTCTAGTAAACATTGATAAAGAAAAATGAATAAGTTTTAGGGAAGTAAACTTTTAGATGAGTATAACTCATAAATTGAAATGGATTTTAAATTGTGAGGTTTTGAATCGTAGGTGTAGAAACATTTGAAATTGTTTTTATAATGTTAAAAGAAATGATATTATTCAGACTATTTTGAATGTGATCTTATTTAAAATAAGTGATGTTTGGAAAATTTAAACCAAAGGTGGTTTAAAATTTAAAATATGACTTGGTGGGCTAAGAAATAAATATGTATATATGTAAGTATATACATAATATCAAAAATGACTTGAATAAACTATAAGTGTTGAGTTTTGATTTTCTATGGAATGTAATGTAAAAACCCATAGTGAAATAATATTTTAAACTTATAAGTAAGAAAGAATATTGTTAGATATTTGAAATTTGAAATGGGAATTCAAATTGAGTAATAGTTGACTGGAATAAAACGAATTTAACTTAGGGGAAGTTAAATAGTTTAGAACAAACAACCTGAATTGGAAATTTCAAGATGAAATGAAGATTTAACTTAGGAAGTTAAATGGGTTGATTTAAGATGGGAATTATGTGTGATCTCAAACGGATTTAAGATCTAGAAATGGGTAATGGATGATATTGATTGGTGTTTGGATAATTTGGAAGTTTATTTACTTTGACTTATCCTAATATCATCCTGTTGTTGTCAATAATCTATGAAACTGTGAATTGGTTTGTTTAAAATGAATTAAGAAGTGGACTGTGATATTTATATCCATTGCAGAATTAAAAGGAAATCATTTTGAATTTAAGATTTAACGTTTAAAGGGTTACTAACAAATTTAAATTGTTAGTTTCAAAGTTAAAATTGGTAATAAATTGGATTTCAAAGATTAAATTGTGATTTGACCTAGAAATAAGTTTAAGAAGAAGCAATGGTAAATTAAAATGGAATTTGGAAATTTGGACTTAGAGTTAAATTATTATGCCGTTAAATTAGAAAGTAAAGATTTATTTGATTTAAAGGAATTAAATCAGCATTTGAAAATTTAACTCGAATTTATATAATTCGAGATGATTTAAAAGGTGGAGATAGGAGTTGGGATTAATTCAAACAGGAATTGTAATGATTTGAAATTGAAGTAGGTTCAATTTCAAATTAGTCCAAATTGAAATTTGATTTGAATAATTTGGAATTGTGACTAAAGTTGAATAGGTCAAAATGCAAATGGAATTTGATTTGAATTTGGGAAAGAAATTGAGGTTAATTCAACTTGAATTAGGATTGAATCAATTTAATGGACTGGGAAGTGATTGGAATAAAGATTGGGTAGTTGAACAGTTTGGCTCTAGACTATTTTTAAAATAAGTTGTTTTAATATAACCCTATTTTTCCAAGCTACTTAAAATACAATCTTTCTTTTTAAAGCCAAACTATTTTATACTTGTTTTACAATTATTTTTAGAACTACATAACTATTTTACAACTATTTTATAAAATAATTACTATTTTTCAACTACTTTATAACTATTTACTATTTTAGAACTATTTTGCAATTATCTAACTATTTTATAAGCATTTGACTATTTTATAACCATTTGACTATTTTATAACTATTTAACTATTTTACAGCTATTTTACAAACTAATAATTATTTTTCAACCACTTATCTATTTTTTTACTTTTCAAGTTATTTTCTAAATTTAGGCTGGTCAGAGTGCAATCTATTTATGATTAAATACCAACTGAGATAAGAATTGTAGTAATAATCCAAATAAGGATTGAAGCAACTGTAAATGTGAATAGAAAGGGAATTGTTTTAGCTAACAATCAATGAAGATAAATATGTAGGATATATGTATATTATTCTATTCACATAATGATTTGATCCGGATTCGAGCATAGAATTTCGAGATAGTATATCGATCCGAGTTGGGGTTTTCACTCAATTTTCGACGGTGAACCTGGATATGGATTTTTGATTGGTTTTGCGAATTCTCTATCATAGTTATGACTATGCAAGGAGAATGACGGTTTCTGATCAAGAAACCAAACCTGAGTCTGCACTAAGAAGTCGGGTGGATGATACCAGTTCGCAAGAGAAATTGTGTGATCGAGTGAGAGATCAGATTGATATGCCGTATAGATGATATGTGTACATCGTACGGGTTTGAATGAAATTGATATTGAAAATTTGTGGATAAGAATTATAAACTGGTTTTTGAAATGAAAAGTATATTTTGTGAAATTTATGATGAAATAAAGTGGAAACCGGATATTTCTATGCTAGAAATTTACTTTATGGAAGTAAGTAATATGGTAAGTGGCTATATAGAGTAATCAAGCTTGAATATTGTTTTGGCATAAACAAAGTTATGTATATATAATTGATAAACTCCCCTTGTTGAGTCTATAGTTAGAATAAAAAGGGTTTTTGAAAAAATTTGAAGTATAAAAAGGGAATTTATACAAGTATGAAGTGATCCAAAGATTTTTAAGATTATATATACATATATATATATATACATATACATATATATATATATATATATATATATATATAAAGGATCTTATGAGAATGATTTTAGCAAAAGGTTTTTAGAACCTATGGATTTTGGAAAGGCTTTTGATTTTTAGGAAAAATCAATTTTGGAATGTTGGAAAGCATAGTTTGAGAATTATCGATTTTAGGATAACTGATTTTGAGAGAAGGAGATTTATATGGGATTCATACTAGGTGTATGATTTGGTAAATACTATACATGTATAGTATAAAGTGTTTTGAGAATGGCTTTGGGGAAAAAGGCGCTCCCTTAAAATGAACTTCTTAGGAGTAGCATGGTTGGTACTGCCTCGAGCCCCAAGGGGTGGGCTCTAAAATTGATCCTGTGAGGAAGTCTGGACAAACTGATGTTCCTGAGGATCATGTGGGTAGCGAAAGTCTAGGGCTCTGATGCCTACAGAGGCATTTGTGTTATGCTGTGATGACAGTGTAACTAGATGTCGCCCGATCTACTGTGGACCATAGCGGAAATCGTGTGGAGGTGAGTGTCAACGGTCTACGTTTGATTTTGCCGGGATGGCAACGTAACATCGGTAGACTGCGATCTATGGTCGAGTGGAGAAGTTTCATTTTATTTGGCAGTGAAATTTGAGGGCACTAATGCCTACAGTTATATAAGTTTTTGCTGTGATAGCAACGTAACCCCAGATGTAGCTGCAATCTGTAGCGGGTTCCATGGTGTAATCGAGGGGCGCGGAGTGCCTATAGTTATCTATGGATTTTGCCAGGATGACAACGTAACCATCGGGTTAACTGTGACCATGGAGGGGGTGATGATTTCCAGAGCATTCTCACTAAAGCTGATTCCTCTATTTCAAAAATGTTTCTATTTTCATAAAATTTTCGAAAATGTTTGCCAAGTATTTTCACTGGGTGTCGAAAACGGGTTTACCAAGTGCTTATAGATTTTCAGTCCTACGTCTGACCAACATATGACCGGATTTCTGTAAGAACAAGAATGGACTTGTTGAAACATCGAGTTATAAAAAGTATTTTTATAAATCCTACTTTATAATATTATATAGATTTTAGAAGTGTTTTAAAAAAAATTAATAAAAAGAGTTTATAGTTAAAAATGATCAAAGAATAATTTTTCTGATAATTAGCATTTTAATAATTCTGGCTTCGTTTCTTTTCAAGGACGAAAAGATTCAAAAGCAGAGGAATGCGACAGCCCGGATTTTTGGTATACGATGATTGGGTAATTAACTGGTTTTATTCAGTTGAATAGATAAATTCTAGCAATAAAAATATGTGGATGATTTGAAACTATGATACATATTGAAATATAAATATCTGGAAATGATGTATCTTATAGTAAATTAATATATGTATATATTAATAGTGATGTGTTAACTTAATAATGTTGAAAATTTTAAGTGTGTTCATATATAAGTATATAAGTGTATATATATGTTTGGTTAATTATGAGCATTGATTTGAATTCAACGTATTAAACTTTCAAAGGAGATTTAAAGTTAAAATTTTATATTTAAAATACTAAAGATAAATACTTATTAAGTTTAAATATGGCAGCTCATGTGAAGAATAGGATTTAATAAGCATCATACTTTCTTAATATATATATATATATATATGTTGTGTATATATATAAGTTATTAAACATAAAAATATAAATAAAAAGTTTATATTGTTTAATTGAGTTATATGCGTATAAATAAAAGAAAAGTGAAAAGATAAAGATATATATAAAACATAAAATAATTTAGCTCATGCCAAATTACAAATGTAAACCTCTTGTTACATGCAAATACAAGTGTAAATTTATTTTAACATGCATATGACATTTTTAAGCTTGTTTACCAAGTATCTTAATTTTTATTTTTCTTATTTTTAAAAAAATGATAGAACTAAGATATATAAATCTCTCTACTTTCTCCTCTCATTTTCTTTTTCTATTTTTCAATCTCAAAACGAAGATTTGTGTACTTAAACCAGAGAAAAACAAAATCTAGAAATTCAATACAACTTCTTTTCAAACTATTTCAAACCTAAAGCTCATACCAAACGCAGCAAGCAAATCTAAATCAAGTTGCAAGATTAATTCCAGTTGATAGTTAGAAGCTTTCTCTGATTTTTAAGATAGATGAGTAACCCCTACATTAGAAAGCATAAACTCGTTCTCTATTTTATAGATACAGGTGGGTAAACTCTTAAAATCTGAAATATCTTGAATTGGCACGTGATGAATGCTTGAAGTATGATATGAATTATGTTATGTATGATGTTAAAAATGATATTTATTTATATACGTGTTCATGTCTGAAAAAGGCTAAGCATGCCTCTGTTGAAAGCATTACAGGTTTGAAAAACCTGATTCAAAATTTTAAATCTTCCACTTAAGTGATTTTTAGGATTTAATCTCTGAAATAAAAATGTTTGTAGGTGAGTAAACATCATTTTTAAAATTGATTCAAGTAAAAATATTTTGTAAATATTACAGAAATAAAATAATTCACTGAAGGACAAATTAATTTCAGAATTTGGGTATCAAATTACCAGATTTTGATTGTATAATTGAATTTGACATCGAAATCTCTGATTTTTAAAAGCAAAACCATGATTTTTAGGCTTGTAAATAGTGAGATATTGCGAGTTGATTAGTTTTGGGTTAACTGTCAATTTCCGTTGATCGATGTTGATCTGAGACTCGTGATTCATGTCAAAGGTGGCTCATGGGACAAGGATGGTGGGAAAAACAGTCAAGTATTTTCTGGAAAGTCATGTTGAGCCGGCGATGGCAGTCTAGTGTTTTGGTTGTGTTTGAGTCATGGTTGTTCTCGAAGTGAATGCGGCAACGACGTTGAATCGGGTTAGATCGAATGAAGGGGTAATGGAGCATATGGCTCTGGCGAAGGTCTAGACGGAGTTGTGGGTTCCCCGGTCGGCAGCTGTGGCGGCGCAAAGGGGATTTGACGAGCAAGTTGGGTTATAGGTTGAGGCCGAGAGGCTCGTTTTTGATTTTCAGCCTAATCGATGGTGATGGGTGGTCGGTATGTTCGGGGAAGGCTGGGACGACATGCCGAAGGTTTTGGAGTTGATCGACGATGGTTGGATCGTCATGAATGGTGCATGAGTATACCGACCCTGACTCGACCTTTGAAAATTGACACCAAATACATACACTCGTATTCAAATCCCGTAGATTCAAACGCCGAATCTGGTTAACACATTAAGTACAACACAGCGGAAACCGAAGAATATATATCATTGATTCAACACCATGAATACAACATCTCTATACAACAATACTTGAATATCCATATCGGAGCAATAAAAATACACCACAGTGGAGCCAACTTCAAGGTGATCTTCCAAGATAGCATCTAATAACTGAAATCTCCATCTCCAAAGCTTTAATCCAAAGATAGGTCGAATCCCCCATCATGTTAAACTTAAGAAAACTAGGAAACTAATGAACAAATGCAATTGCCAAATCCAAAGGCACCAAAGAATTCCAAATGGAAAGCTGAAGGCTATCGAATCTATATCTACTAGCTGATAATCTGAAAATCTAAGTCTAGGCTGCCCGTGTGGAAAATTGTGGGCACCTAGAGTTTAGAAAGGGAACAATAAACTCTAGGCCAGTCGTGGACTAGTGTGAGCAAACGAAAAAAAATTAAACAAAAAATAAACAACAAAAGAATTTAAGATTGAAATCCGCATTTCTTTTTGAAAAATGAAACTACCATAAGGCCTCCCGGCACACACACAATGCAATCGCACAGTTGGGGGAGATTTCTCCTTATGATACTCAAACATGCTTGATACGCGAAATCCTTTTTGATAATATTATTATTAGTTCATATAGTAGAAAACTTTTCGAGAGTATAATATTAATCTTAGCCAGCATAGTTACCATTATATTATGCCTTCTATAGGTACCATTTAAGAATGACAGGTTATACAACTACAATCGTAAAGGGCGCGTATTGGTGATTGGATTTCCGACAAATGGTTTGGCAAAGGAACTTCTTGGGCCACATGGGTACGCCTTTGGAGGGATCCCCCAAGAACTTAACCAGCTCTCTGCCAACACAAGTTCGGGTTACCTTTGTAACTAGGTAACTACAACACGAGTATGTCATCCCTCGGTCGTTACCGACCTTTATCCAAGCGCTCGACACCAACAACCACAAGGTAATAAATTTGCAGTAACCACATAGGTTAAACATCTAGGCTCTATACCATGATACCATCCTTTTCCAGAAGGAAATGGACATACCCTTAAGGGACGCTACTCCCAAATAACCTTGCCACATCCTTCCTGTTTTAATCAATTTTCGAATTGTGAGGTCCGACGAGGTCACGTCCACAAAGCTACGCTTTATGCAAAAGCCATGCTTTGATCAACAAATGATCAGCAACACTTCGTATGCCACATTACCAAATTGGGAATGTATCACTAGTAACCATCAACTATATAACCTTTGAGCTCGTACGTCTCAGAGAAGGATGTTAAGCTAAGAGAATAAATTCTCTGCCACCAAATAGAAATGTATTTGATAGAAATCAGCTTTACGTCTCAAAGTGTAACGTCAGACATACATCCAAACAAGTCTGTTTCGGGTTCGAACAGAACCAAAGGCACTTCACAAAGAAGCCCTTGCAATCCTAGTATTCACAATCTCGATCGTACTCCCCATCATATGTGAAGATCTCTATACCGTAGCTACTTAGTGTAGAGTCATTCAATGGGTAATCCTTTCATTCTCGAAAATACCCGATCTTCACCACCGGTCTTCAAATGCTATCCATTACGTCGTATCATTATTCGAAATGGGTTATATGACACAAAGTCCTCTCCCGGCTAAATCGAATAATGAGCGCAATATTTTAAAAAGCATATGGATAATGGTATTTCGGTTAAGTCACAACTTAAAGCCTAAAACCTTTCTTCAAATGGTTTAAACAAATTACCATTTTCAAATCTTTAAACAAAAAGATTCATTTCACAAAGTTCAACAATCTTTGATAAAGATTAATTCATAGCATTTGAAACTATTTACAATTCAAATCTTTTATACAAAAGATACACCTTTAAGATTCTCTTATTCTAGGAACAAAGTTCACTAATCTTTAGTAAAGATCCATTTATAGCTTTCAAAACAATTTCTCTTTCAAATTGGATTTAACTCATTCATTCTTTAAATCAAAGACTTAATTCATAACTTTGAAAACCATTTCCAAAGATTCATTCATAACTTGGAAAACCCTCTCAACAAAACCGAAAGTTCTTTCCTTTATATAAAAGCCATTATCATTTGAGAAAAAGAGTTTTCATTTCGGGGAGAATCCGATTATGTTTTCTCAAGTTAAAACCCTTCAAGTATAAGTTTGGGTTAAATTCAAATTGCCAAAATAATATTTTTAAAACAGTTTAAAACCCACATAAAAACTTTATATAGCATGTACAACCTTTTTAACTATAATTTCCAAACATATATCTATAGAAATCGACTTCAAATCTTTAATTCAAATTCAAATCAAACTATTTAAATTTCAAAACCCTAACAAATTATTCAAAATAAAAACTCCTTTTCAAAAGCATTTCATATTTGACCCAATTCCATTTCCAAAACAATTTGGATTCAAAATTCAACTTTTAAACAAATAATATTTAAATTCAAAATATCTGTCACTTAACCGATTTCCTCATGCAATCCATATTAGTGCATGTATAGTGTAGTCCAAGGGTTTTACACAATAGTGCAACATCATCAATCATTACAGATTCAAGCACAGTAATATCGATAAGCGGTATAACCCTACAACGCTTATCTTTCATTCACATATAAACACAAATAAATAATATAAACTCATCGTAGATAAGTAAATTACATTCGTCATAGCTCAAATCAAAATAATTCGTATCACAGAGCATCATATATCAGGGATATCAAACAATTCAAAGCACTCAATACAATCCAAACACCCATAAGTAAGATCAGTTAATCATCTGATTAATTTAATCAGATAAATTACTTATGAATAAATAACAATTTCTATTTAATTAATATTAATTAATTACGAACCATATTAATTAATTATCTTTTAATCATTTATTAATTAACCTTTAATAATAAATTAATTTACCTTTAATTATTAATGTATCAACCTTAATTAATAAATCAACCTTTAATCATTAAATAATTAACCTTTAATTATTTAATTATCCTTTAGTTAATTTTTCTTAATTACATCAATTAATTAATCCTTAATTAATTACCATTTAATGAATTATCCTCAAATAAATACAAATTAATTAACCCTAATTAATAATTTAATCAATTATCCTTAAATTAGTTACCTTAATTAATTACTCAAATTAATTATCCTTAAATAATTACTCTTTAATCACTTGATTAATCAACTTTAATCATTAACTGACCTTTAATTAATTAACCTTTAATTAATTTTAAATTAATTTTATTAAGTAATTACCCCTTAATTACTTATTTTAATTAATCAACCTTCAATTACATTAAGGTAATTAACCTTTAAGTAATCACATTAAGTAATGATCCTTTAATTAATAAATCAAAATAAATCATTACATTTCTTAATTACAATTTAAAACTTTTATTAACTAAACCTTTGAAATAAATCACCATTTACAAATAAAACAACTTAGGTCCCTTAAGTTAATTTTAAAGCATTTCGTTCTCTCAATTAGCTATTCAATTCCAATATTAGATTTATTTAAAATAAACCTTTAAAATAAGGGTTACACATACACACACACACACATATATATATATATATAAACACTTTAAAACTTAGTTAATTTAAAATAATTTTTATTTAAAAACCTTTTGACCAATTCAAAACTTGGATAAACATTTAATATTTTCAAAAGAATTGGTTTGAATGAAAACTGTTTACAAATAAAACTTGATTTATTTTAAAGGTTAAAAACTATTTTATGTTCAATCACTCAAACCCAAGCCATATTCCAAATTACCCGAGCTTGACTTCGGGTTTCTCGCCTCCATCATTTACTTCGAGTCAAACCCCGAATTTCCCGTGACCAATCCTAAGCACTAACTCTTCTTCTTCCTTTTCAAATTTCCTGACACACGAAACACCTGCGTGCACGTGCATATAAGTCCATCGACGTTTAGACCATCCTTGTCATCCCTCCAGGTCGCCGATGACCTAATTTAACATCATCAATACCCAGAATCCCAAACGAGAAGGAAATTCAAAATCGATTGTAACGACCCAGAAATTTTTAGTAATTAAAATTTGAATATTTAATTAATTTTAAATATTAATAAGTGAATTTATAAGTCGAATAAATTTTTATTTGAGTAATTGGATTTAATTGGATAATTAAATCAATAATTTAATATGTTAAATTATGGAAATAATTGAAAATTGGGTCAAATATGACTGAAAATGATTTGTAAAATTTTATTTTATCATATGGGAGTTAGAATGATATTTTATAACTTTTAAAATCGAATTAAAAGTTAATTTGTGAAAATTGAATATTTTAATATTAAATCGACTAGTGAAAATAGTCAATTTTTGAACAGTCTCAGAATTGAACGAAACCAGTTCCATTGGATCCGTAATAGTTAGTTATTACCGGATTTCAATTTTCGTGTCAATCGGAGTTATCGTTTGATCGTGGCAGCTCGAAACGCATCGAATTATTTTTAGTTTTAATTTAGCGAGTTAAAATAGCCATTTTTCAAAAAGTGTCGGATTTCGACGAAACTAGTTTCATCGGATCCGTAACGTGATATTATTGTAAGGTTTCAAATTTCGTGTCAATTGGATTTACCGTTTGTCCGGTACAAATTAAAACGTCTAGAAAATCGCTTAAATCGGTTTAATTTAAATTGAACGTTTATAGCCATAACTCGCACAGATGTCCGAATTAGCTTTTGAAACCTGTTCCATTGTGTCTGAAACGCGGGGTAAACCCTAGAAACGCTGGTTACGGCGCGTAAATCGGAGTTCGGAATTTCCGGGATGAATAGTGTCGTTCAAAACTCTATAAATAGCACCCTTCTCTTCATAAAATAAAAAAAAAAAAAAAACCTAATTTTCTAAACCTAGCCGCCACTACTATCTTCAAAGGCCAGAAACACACGAAATTCTTTCTTCAATCTCTTTCCATCCACACATCGATTCAAGAAATGCTTAACTACAATGTTGTAGAGCGCTGAGAGATCTTTAGATCCATACGGATATGATGGGGTTTAGTGTCGCGTAGGGGGAGCTATGGGGGGCCGATGGCTGTAGCTTGCGCATGCAACCCTAGGCACCAGGTGGGGCCGAGCTGCAGGTGGTTGGGGCCGAGTGAAGGAGGGAGCAAGGGCTTCGATTTGGCGCATCCTGATCGAGCTATAGTTCGTCGTAGTGGAAGTATAATTTAACCCTAATCTTGGAGCTTATGGGTTCTTACGTGATGTGTAATCTGTAGTTGCGTGAGAGGGGGAAGAAGGGGTATGCACGGTCAGGATGATGGAGGCAGTGGATCCAAGGGTTGAGATTTGTGTAGGTTTAAAATTATAATTAAAATGTTGTAAATTTTAGTTTAAATTGTGTAAAACTTATAAAATTGATATCTTTTTCATACGAGGTCGAAAACGCGCGAAACTAGTTGCGTTGGAATCGTATGGATGAGCACTACGCGATGGAGTTGGATTGGAGTTGTTTAGAGTTAGTGAGAATTTTGGGTAAAATTAAACGTCCGTTTAATTTTATTCGAAATAAATCGCTAAAACGGAATTTGAAATCAAGGTGAGAACTTCTCACTCAATCGAATCAGTTTCGATTTTATTTTAAATAGTTAGATTTAAAATATTTGAATGCATGTTTGAATGTTGATTGATATCTATTGATTGTTAAAATAGACATTTTACGCCGTTTGTAACGACCCGTATTTTCGCTACTTCGAAAATGAGAGATTTCGAACGATTTAAAATCTAAAAGGATAAATCTTATAAAGATAATAAAAGTATGTTAAAAGATTTAAAAGTTTGTTAATAATCGTTTTACAAAAATAACCAAAATTTGTCGCATTTCGTTAGTTTTACATACGCGGTAAAATTAGAGATTTTGATATTAATTAAATATGATTTTTTAATATAAAGAGACATGTTTTAATTTATTTAAAGAAGTAAAAAGTTCATTTTAAAGTTTGGTTTACATCAATATATAGCTTAATAAAAACGTCAAATTTTGACTGTAAACTTTGTCGGCGGAAAACACCGTTTTCAACCAAAATAAGTTGTCGACAAGTTGTTGCAACTTAATACATTTTATAACTTAAAATTACAAGTTTACAAACTATTTAAACACTTTACATTTAGCACTAAAAGACAAAAGGAGTTTACTTTTGAAAATAGTTTACATAAATAAAAAAATAAAAGGACATGATTTGACATAAAAACAACATCATTACTAAACCATCTTTCCACCATTAATGCAAATCAAATCAAGCAAAAGTCTTATTTCCTTTTTACACAAAGTTTAAGAAAAAAAAAAGAGTAATCATTTTATAAATTCAAATCACATTAATGAGATGTTACTACTTTACATGGAAAAGGAGCAAAATATTATTTTAACATTTTAAAAGTTTAAGAAAAAGAGGCAAACATCATTTCATTAAGTACAAACTTACATCCTACCATCATTTCACCATTAATGCATGTCCTTAAAGAGTTAAATCAAGGGTAGAAAAGTAAATTAAAAAGTCAAAAAGTAAAGAAGGGTATTTTAGTCATTTGCCATCCAAAGCTCAAATATAAATATGCATCCATACCTTTCATTTTTCACACTTCATTCTCTACCTTCTTCTTCACTTTCTTCTTCTTCTTCTTCCTCTTTGAAGCTCTCTTTAATGGCTTCTTCTTCTCTTCCAAAATGCTTACTAACTTTTTCAAAACCATATTAAATCAACTCCAAACACCACCAAACTTTGTCAAAGACCTTAGAATACTATGAGAACATGGTTTAACATCTAATAAGTGAAGAAATGATGGAGAAAGAGGAAGAATAGGAGGAGGCCGAACTTATGGAAGAAGTGGTCGATGAAATGGAGTAAAAGTTGATTAGTTGAAGTTTTAGTGAAGTGTTGTTGATATGAATGTTGGTAGGAAGTTAAACATTTGGGTAAAGGTGAGAAATTCTCATCGCTTTTAAATTATATTGATTATCATGCTAAATTGTTATGTTAGATAATCACTATTTGATGATATGTATGTTTGGTTGATTGTTTGGATATGTTGGATAATCCGTAGTAATATTATGACATTTACCATATTGAAAATGTTGATGTTATATGATTGTTATATGGATGTGATGATAATTTGGATATCAAATTCCTATTGATTTAGTAATCACTTTTGTTTAAAAGACCATATTTTAGTAATATGAGAAATTGTGGAAAAACAAGTCTCTTTTCATTTAGAAGTGAAATTAAAGTTAAAATGAAAGAGAATTTGAAATTTGAAGTGAAACGGATTTGAAAAGAATAGCTAATTAGAAAATTGAAAGTTAGATGAATAGTGAAATTGAAATTAAAATCGATTTTGAAAAAGTGAAGTTTAGTTTGAGATTAAATTGAAATTTAAATTGGAATTAGATTTGAAATCTAAGTTTTAAATATGTTTAATTTGAGATTAGAATTGAAATTGAGTTAAAATTGGGATTTAAAGTTTAATATTAAAATAATGGAAATATAATAATATTTTAATGTGGTAAGAGTGAAAATATATTTTAAAAGCTTTAAAAGGTGAAAATATTGATTTAAAATGGTTTCTAATCATTTTATAAGTATTGAAATCCAATTTGAATAAATTATTTCAAATGTTGAAAAATAAGTTAAAACTAGACGCGTCGCGCAACGGTAGTTCGCGATTTCGCGTTGAAAAGTTCAAATGAATGTGTAGAGTGGAATATTGCTCGGAATTCTTCGAGATAAGAAAATTCCGGACTATTATATCCATATCTTCTAAATGAAGAAAGAAAATCAAAGTTTCGATAAGTAGATTTTGAATTATGTCCAAATCAATTTTCTAGAAAAATCGCGCTAGTGCAGTTTAGTGACCATAAAAGGAAATCTGTTTAAATGGATGTTTTTAATTATGGAAAAATATGGAATAAATTTGATAAATCTATTTAAATGATTTAAAAAAGATTTGGATTGGAAAATATGAATTAGCGAATGTTTAAAAGTTGTTTTAATCAAATAAGCTTATATAGCACTTTCCGCAGCACTTTTATGCTGTGAATTGTATAACTTTTGGAATATGAGATTAAATGTAACAACGTTTCCAAGAATAATCGTGAATGTTTTAAAAAGGATAATTAAGTGTTTTAAAAAGATAATTTGGAATATTTATAAGCAATTCCAAAATGAAGTTGAAAATCTGAGTATGCGGAAACGACTAGTACATTTGTCCCGTCTGTGAGATCTGGGAAGATAAAACAAGGTGTTTAACTAAGGTTAGGGATGGAGCAACCAGTGCCCTGAACTTACCTGGCCTATGTTTTCTTTTCTTAGGCGAGGGGTGGAACAGATCGAAAGGAAAGCCCGGATGCTCTCAAAATAAAAAGATTCTGTTAAGTTTTCCAAAATAAAAGAAGATTGGTATTACCCAAAAGTTAAGCAATCTCCAAAATGAATGATTTCTACGAACCTGTGAAGTTTAGAAAAGAATTTATAATGAATTTTAGGAATGATAAGATTTGAAAGGAATGAATTGGTAAATAAGAGTATTGGATTTTGACTTACAAGTGAGATATAAAAATGGAATTTATAAACACCGTTTTGTAAATCTGAAATCAATTTAAATTGATAAGTTAAATGTGAAAGTTATTAAAGGAATTATATTCGCGATTTTGGACAGTGAATAATCCTTTAAATTAAATGGATGTTTTGGAAGGTGATATTATAAAGGGAATGTTTTCCTTAAGTTAAAAGTTAAGAAATTTGGATCAAGAATTAAGTAGAGAAATCTGAGATATTTTCCAAAACAAAAGAATGAATTACTTAGAATTATCCTAAGTTGAAAGAAAGAGAATTTCGAAATCATCTGAAAAGAATTTAAGTGAAAAGAGACTTAATAAATCCTATATTCTCATATTCACTTTTTATCGATGATTGGATTTCGAAGGAACCGGAGTCGGATTTGGTTAATTCCTATCCGAAAACCACTTCGAACCAATGTGTACGTTCGAACGTGAAGACATGTTGAAGATGGTGATTGAAGACCGTGGATCTTCATAGCGTGAGGACTGCTTGTTGATTTGCTCAGGGTGCGCACCCATTGTAGAGTTATATATAACAGTGGTCTCCTCGTGATGGAGATTTTGCGGATTGCAAGGGCTTCTCGCCTAGTAATGGCCGAGGAAAGTACCTTCGGTTTGTCCTGTTCCTGGACAACTTGTATGGACGTTTGTCTGACGTTGCATTTCTAAAGATTACGTACATCGGTTTTTACAAACGTACATCAGTGGTGGCGGAGAAGGCAACTTCTCTAGCTTAACACCCTCCTTGAGACATACGAGCTCAAGGGTTGTATTTTTGTGGAAGGCAATTAGTAGTTAACGGAAATGGCAATGTGGCATTCAAAGATTTGATATGTGCTTTGTGAAAAGGTAATCGTAGCCTTAAGCCTCATCAAACCGGAAATGACCGAAACAGGATTAGATGCAGCAGGGCTATGTGGGTCATTCCCATTAGGGTATGATCATCCCCTTCTAGATATATTTCTTCCCGCTATGACGTCGGGATGTTAATTAATGTGGTGTATGGAAAACGAGCGCTCGGTTAAAGGTCGGCAACGACCGGGGGATGACATATTCGGTACTATCTAGTTACAGAGGTAGGCCGGTCTTGTGTTGGTAGAGGGCAGATGTTCTGTGCCTCGGGACATCCATCTAGAGGTGTACCCATTTCGGAAGGTAGATCCTGCGCCTGGTCATTTGTATGGAAATCCATTCTCCAATAAGAACCTACGGTTTTGTTTGTATTGGCGTAATGAATAGCCTCGAAATGCTATATGGGTAACCATTTCGGATAAGATTAATAAGTTTATTTGCAAATGTTTTCAAAGAAATGTCATTAGAAATAATATCAAAGGTTTTGATATAAAAGTGTTTTAGTTATCATAAGGTAAAAACCCGTCCGTGTTTATGTGTGGGCGTGGTCTTATGAGATACTATTTATTTCAAAAGATTTTATCCAAAGGCTGATATATGACACTGTCATTTATTATTGAGTTTTTCTCACGCTGGTTTATCAAGCCTGATCCGGGTATTTTCAATACTTGGGTCAGATCCGAGTAGTTTCAGGATAGTCGAAGGAAGTTGAAGTTCCAGGGGAGAGCTGGAGATATTCATGGACGCATGAAGATATTCTTTCATCGCCATTGCTTAGTGTATTTTGTTTGATGTTTGTCAGCAATTGTAAGGGCAGGTTTTATAACTGTCCAAGCTGAATCTAGGTTAGACTCTGATATTGTATTTCAAAATTTTCCGCTGTAAATATTTTTATTGAAATAATATATGTTATTCCATTCGTGTGAGATTCTGTTCTGTCTATTTTTCTTTATCACCCTTCATGTTCCGTATTTTCGTACAATTTGAGTTGGACATGGGTGGTTTATTGTCGATTCAAAGGGTACGGGAAAACGGGTCGTCACACTTGGTATCAGAGCTGAAGGTTAAGCGAGAACCTTGGCTCTGTTATGGGTAAAGTCTCATCAGAGATAGGATTAGTAATATCCTAGGATGAGTAACTCATTAGAGATAGGGTTAGTAACGCCCTAGAATGAGTTATGAGAGTATTATATATATGAGCGCGTATTTGTTAAATTTATAAAAATGATTTTGTTTTAAAAGAAATTGGTAAATGAAATAATTTTACCTTGGGTTTATATTATAAATACTAAAGGGGATATTATTATCTTTTGGGTTAAGGATTGATTGTGATTTAGCTTAGTGAAATTAAAATATGAATATCTTGTGATTAGAATTGCACAAATTTGACTATAAGATATTTCATATAAAATTAATTAGTTGAAAGCTAGAATTTAAAATTTTGACCATATACCCCTAGACCTTTGGTATTAAGAAATAATAATGATTAAGTGATTATCATAATGAATGGATTTAAAAAGCTAAGTACAAATATCTTGTGAAGTAAAATTCGCAATTTGATTATAAGATATTTGATGATAATATTGAAGCTAGAAGTGTAATTAGAGGAAGTAAAGTGAAAATTTACACTTAGAAAAATTCTTATCAATAAGACAGAAAAGATAAGCCAAAATTGAAATTTTGGTAAATATATTATGAAAGGATAAGTTCTATAACTTATAAATGAGTTAAGGTAATTTGGAATTTAGACACTTTGATTAAGTTTAAAAAAAATCAAAGTGAAATTTAGGAACAAGAGATATAAGAAATATCATCCTAATATAAAAATTTGAATTAATGATACATTAGGGTAACATTTGTAATTCAAAATGAAGTAAGATGAAAAGTGGATGGTTTTGAATAATATGGTTAGTAGTTGAATGTTGGATGAAAATGTTTAAATAACAAATACCATGTGAATTAAGTTTCACAAATTTGACTATAAGGTATTTGATGGATTTAAGATTAAGAAATTTTGATTTGGCAAATGGATAGGTAAATAAGTTAACTTTGTAAGAAAAAGGATGTACACTTAGTAAAGTTGTCTGATTAATATATGGATTAGATAAATAATATTAGCTAAATGGAGACCTTAGGTAAAGAAAACTAGGGATTAAGTTTTATAACTTATTTATTTGGAATAATAGAATTCCACATTTGTTGAAAACCCTAATTGAAGTAATGACGATTTGAAGATTAGGGATATGTATATATACTCTTAGGAAGTAAAAATATATTATACAAGTTAAGTCATATTTGTAAGCTTAAGTAATAATGGATTTAGAAGAAAGTAAATGGTTGTGAAATAAACTTGGATTAATAGAAGTTTTGGAAGAAATGTATTAAGTAAAGATAAATGTGAATAAGTACATAAGTTAAACGTAGATAAATTTTGATCTAAGATTTGAGTATAGAACTTTGAGGTGTTTACACCAATCCGAAAAAAGGATTTATCACTCAATTTTTGATGGCGAACATTGATGAGAGTTTGTGATTATGTACACGAGTTTTCTATCATAGTTGAGAGCTATGCAAGGAAAGCAAGAGTTTGTGATTAAGAAGTCTGATCAAAGTCCGCAATAGAAAATCGGGGGATCGATACTAGTTCGAAAGAAAAGTTGTGGATTGAATAATAGATCGAATCAAATATAACATATATTATGATGTTTTGGGTATGTCAACATAGTAGTTGGATAGTTATCTTAAATAGTAGACGCTAAGATATAAGGGTTGGACTTATGTTTTAATATATAGACCTCAGGTGTAGTACATGCTTAGGTCAGAGGATGGGTTATGTGGATGTATTCATTTATCTTGATATAGTATTAGTTTGGTTGTTTTTGGATGTATAGTCTTATTTGATAGTTGGATACATTATCTTAAGTGTGCAGTACGCACTAGGATGGGAAGGATAGAAGTTTGACTTGATGTATGTACATATAACCGTAAGTACGTAATAGATACTTAGGTTAGTGTGGGGAATCTTTATATGCATGTTTGGCATCATTTGTTTTAGTATTGTTATGATATCGGCCTTCTTCTTTTCTATCATCAGTAGAAATAAGTCAAATTATTTGAGGAGATGAGTATGAGATAGATTCCTTTATCTAACTTTCATTTCGAGGACGAAATGCTTCTAAGTAGGGGAGAATGTAACGACCCGTATTTTCGCTACTTCGAAAATGAGAGATTTCGAACGATTTAAAATCTAAAAGGATAAATCTTATAAAGATAATAAAAGTATGTTAAAAGATTTAAAAGTTTGTTAATAATCGTTTTACAAAAATAACCAAAATTTGTCGCATTTCGTTAGTTTTACATACGCGGTAAAATTAGAGATTTTGATATTAATTAAATATGATTTTTTAATATAAAGAGACATGTTTTAATTTATTTAAAGAAGTAAAAAGTTCATTTTAAAGTTTGGTTTACATCAATATATAGCTTAATAAAAACGTCAAATTTTGACTGTAAACTTTGTCGGCGGAAAACACCGTTTTCAACCAAAATAAGTTGTCGACAAGTTGTTGCAACTTAATACATTTTATAACTTAAAATTACAAGTTTACAAACTATTTAAACACTTTACATTTAGCACTAAAAGACAAAAGGAGTTTACTTTTGAAAATAGTTTACATAAATAAAAAAATAAAAGGACATGATTTGACATAAAAACAACATCATTACTAAACCATCTTTCCACCATTAATGCAAATCAAATCAAGCAAAAGTCTTATTTCCTTTTTACACAAAGTTTAAGAAAAAAAAAAGAGTAATCATTTTATAAATTCAAATCACATTAATGAGATGTTACTACTTTACATGGAAAAGGAGCAAAATATTATTTTAACATTTTAAAAGTTTAAGAAAAAGAGGCAAACATCATTTCATTAAGTACAAACTTACATCCTACCATCATTTCACCATTAATGCATGTCCTTAAAGAGTTAAATCAAGGGTAGAAAAGTAAATTAAAAAGTCAAAAAGTAAAGAAGGGTATTTTAGTCATTTGCCATCCAAAGCTCAAATATAAATATGCATCCATACCTTTCATTTTTCACACTTCATTCTCTACCTTCTTCTTCACTTTCTTCTTCTTCTTCTTCCTCTTTGAAGCTCTCTTTAATGGCTTCTTCTTCTCTTCCAAAATGCTTACTAACTTTTTCAAAACCATATTAAATCAACTCCAAACACCACCAAACTTTGTCAAAGACCTTAGAATACCATGAGAACATGGTTTAACATCTAATAAGTGAAGAAATGATGGAGAAAGAGGAAGAATAGGAGGAGGCCGAACTTATGGAAGAAGTGGTCGATGAAATGGAGTAAAAGTTGATTAGTTGAAGTTTTAGTGAAGTGTTGTTGATATGAATGTTGGTAGGAAGTTAAACATTTGGGTAAAGGTGAGAAATTCTCATCGCTTTTAAATTATATTGATTATCATGCTAAATTGTTATGTTAGATAATCACTATTTGATGATATGTATGTTTGGTTGATTGTTTGGATATGTTGGATAATCCGTAGTAATATTATGACATTTACCATATTGAAAATGTTGATGTTATATGATTGTTATATGGATGTGATGATAATTTGGATATCAAATTCCTATTGATTTAGTAATCACTTTTGTTTAAAAGACCATATTTTAGTAATATGAGAAATTGTGGAAAAACAAGTCTCTTTTCATTTAGAAGTGAAATTAAAGTTAAAATGAAAGAGAATTTGAAATTTGAAGTGAAACGGATTTGAAAAGAATAGCTAATTAGAAAATTGAAAGTTAGATGAATAGTGAAATTGAAATTAAAATCGATTTTGAAAAAGTGAAGTTTAGTTTGAGATTAAATTGAAATTTAAATTGGAATTAGATTTGAAATCTAAGTTTTAAATATGTTTAATTTGAGATTAGAATTGAAATTGAGTTAAAATTGGGATTTAAAGTTTAATATTAAAATAATGGAAATATAATAATATTTTAATGTGGTAAGAGTGAAAATATATTTTAAAAGCTTTAAAAGGTGAAAATATTGATTTAAAATGGTTTCTAATCATTTTATAAGTATTGAAATCCAATTTGAATAAATTATTTCAAATGTTGAAAAATAAGTTAAAACTAGACGCGTCGCGCAACGGTAGTTCGCGATTTCGCGTTGAAAAGTTCAAATGAATGTGTAGAGTGGAATATTGCTCGGAATTCTTCGAGATAAGAAAATTCCGGACTATTATATCCATATCTTCTAAATGAAGAAAGAAAATCAAAGTTTCGATAAGTAGATTTTGAATTATGTCCAAATCAATTTTCTAGAAAAATCGCGCTAGTGCAGTTTAGTGACCATAAAAGGAAATCTGTTTAAATGGATGTTTTTAATTATGGAAAAATATGGAATAAATTTGATAAATCTATTTAAATGATTTAAAAAAGATTTGGATTGGAAAATATGAATTAGCGAATGTTTAAAAGTTGTTTTAATCAAATAAGCTTATATAGCACTTTCCGCAGCACTTTTATGCTGTGAATTGTATAACTTTTGGAATATGAGATTAAATGTAACAACGTTTCCAAGAATAATCGTGAATGTTTTAAAAAGGATAATTAAGTGTTTTAAAAAGATAATTTGGAATATTTATAAGCAATTCCAAAATGAAGTTGAAAATCTGAGTATGCGGAAACGACTAGTACATTTGTCCCGCCTGTGAGATCTGGGAAGATAAAACAAGGTGTTTAACTAAGGTTAGGGATGGAGCAACCAGTGCCCTGAACTTACCTGGCCTATGTTTTCTTTTCTTAGGCGAGGGGTGGAACAGATCGAAAGGAAAGCCCGGATGCTCTCAAAATAAAAAGATTCTGTTAAGTTTTCCAAAATAAAAGAAGATTGGTATTACCCAAAAGTTAAGCAATCTCCAAAATGAATGATTTCTACGAACCTGTGAAGTTTAGAAAAGAATTTATAATGAATTTTAGGAATGATAAGATTTGAAAGGAATGAATTGGTAAATAAGAGTATTGGATTTTGACTTACAAGTGAGATATAAAAATGGAATTTATAAACACCGTTTTGTAAATCTGAAATCAATTTAAATTGATAAGTTAAATGTGAAAGTTATTAAAGGAATTATATTCGCGATTTTGGACAGTGAATAATCCTTTAAATTAAATGGATGTTTTGGAAGGTGATATTATAAAGGGAATGTTTTCCTTAAGTTAAAAGTTAAGAAATTTGGATCAAGAATTAAGTAGAGAAATCTGAGATATTTTCCAAAACAAAAGAATGAATTACTTAGAATTATCCTAAGTTGAAAGAAAGAGAATTTCGAAATCATCTGAAAAGAATTTAAGTGAAAAGAGACTTAATAAATCCTATATTCTCATATTCACTTTTTATCGATGATTGGATTTCGAAGGAACCGGAGTCGGATTTGGTTAATTCCTATCCGAAAACCACTTCGAACCAATGTGTACGTTCGAACGTGAAGACATGTTGAAGATGGTGATTGAAGACCGTGGATCTTCATAGCGTGAGGACTGCTTGTTGATTTGCTCAGGGTGCGCACCCATTGTAGAGTTATATATAACAGTGGTCTCCTCGTGATGGAGATTTTGCGGATTGCAAGGGCTTCTCGCCTAGTAATGGCCGAGGAAAGTACCTTCGGTTTGTCCTGTTCCTGGACAACTTGTATGGACGTTTGTCTGACGTTGCATTTCTAAAGATTACGTACATCGGTTTTTACAAACGTACATCAGTGGTGGCGGAGAAGGCAACTTCTCTAGCTTAACACCCTCCTTGAGACATACGAGCTCAAGGGTTGTATTTTTGTGGAAGGCAATTAGTAGTTAACGGAAATGGCAATGTGGCATTCAAAGATTTGATATGTGCTTTGTGAAAAGGTAATCGTAGCCTTAAGCCTCATCAAACCGGAAATGACCGAAACAGGATTAGATGCAGCAGGGCTATGTGGGTCATTCCCATTAGGGTATGATCATCCCCTTCTAGATATATTTCTTCCCGCTATGACGTCGGGATGTTAATTAATGTGGTGTATGGAAAACGAGCGCTCGGTTAAAGGTCGGCAACGACCGGGGGATGACATATTCGGTACTATCTAGTTACAGAGGTAGGCCGGTCTTGTGTTGGTAGAGGGCAGATGTTCTGTGCCTCGGGACATCCATCTAGAGGTGTACCCATTTCGGAAGGTAGATCCTGCGCCTGGTCATTTGTATGGAAATCCATTCTCCAATAAGAACCTACGGTTTTGTTTGTATTGGCGTAATGAATAGCCTCGAAATGCTATATGGGTAACCATTTCGGATAAGATTAATAAGTTTATTTGCAAATGTTTTCAAAGAAATGTCATTAGAAATAATATCAAAGGTTTTGATATAAAAGTGTTTTAGTTATCATAAGGTAAAAACCCGTCCGTGTTTATGTGTGGGCGTGGTCTTATGAGATACTATTTATTTCAAAAGATTTTATCCAAAGGCTGATATATGACACTGTCATTTATTATTGAGTTTTTCTCACGCTGGTTTATCAAGCCTGATCCGGGTATTTTCAATACTTGGGTCAGATCCGAGTAGTTTCAGGATAGTCGAAGGAAGTTGAAGTTCCAGGGGAGAGCTGGAGATATTCATGGACGCATGAAGATATTCTTTCATCGCCATTGCTTAGTGTATTTTGTTTGATGTTTGTCAGCAATTGTAAGGGCAGGTTTTATAACTGTCCAAGCTGAATCTAGGTTAGACTCTGATATTGTATTTCAAAATTTTCCGCTGTAAATATTTTTATTGAAATAATATATGTTATTCCATTCGTGTGAGATTCTGTTCTGTCTATTTTTCTTTATCACCCTTCATGTTCCGTATTTTCGTACAATTTGAGTTGGACATGGGTGGTTTATTGTCGATTCAAAGGGTACGGGAAAACGGGTCGTCACACCGTTAGTAAGCGGATGTTATTTATTAAAAACATATACCGCGAATATTTCATAAACAGTGAAATTGGTATTATATATAATAGCAATATATATATATATATTGGCATATGTATATATTGCAGTTATTGATTTCCCGCATTTTTTGTTTAGCGGATGAGACCCTATTGCGCCGTTATTAAGCGGATAATATTTTAAATCCCATATACCGCGATAATTTCGTACTGGAGCGAAATTGGTATTGTGCTAATGTTTGTGGATGCAGGAAAACAGGTTGGAGGGATCCAACTGGATTCCTCAACAGTATTTATTTGATTTCAGATATTTTGATATTTGATAGATTATCATATCGATATATGATAACGTTGTTGTCGTGATTGACTATTTGGTGTGTAGCATCATTGGACCAAATTTTGAAATTTTAAAATGATTTTTGAAAGTATACGTTATAAAAGATTTTTGGAACTGATTCATTTTAAATAAATAAAACGTTATAATTTTTATGTTATAAAAATTTTGGTTTTTGAGAAATATAGTAAAAAAAAAACTGATTTTTGAGAATATGATGCTAATGATTTTATAAAATAGTTAATCGGGATTTTTGAATTTATTATGAAAAGTTTAAATATAGGATTTATAAAATTTAATTATTTTATGAATCAAAATGGTGAAATAATAAAGGAGATTAAAGATGTTTTAAAGAATAATATAAATTGATTTATATTAAGAGATTTATAAATGGATATTTATGAATTGAAATATGGACATTATAAAACGAGTTTTTATAAGTGTTTGAATGAAGTGAAAATGAATTTTGTAAATGAATGGAATTTATAAAATTATAAATGGAATTTTATAAGCAGTAGGTTTATAAAATTTATAAAGTTATTGAAAGAATAGATTTGGATAAATAATTGAATCTTATAAGTTATAAGATTTATAATTATGAAGTTCAAAGGAACGATTTTTCAAACAAATAAATTATAAGTATTTCACTTATGATATGAACTTTTGTTTTATAATTGAGTTATAAATTAAATAGGTTAATAAAGGAATTTATAAAAGGAGTTGTTATAAAATAAATAGAAAAGGAATTTGTAAACGTTGTTTTATAAATTCGCAAACGACTTATTTTAAGAAGTAAATTGTTGAAACTTATAAATGGAGTTATATTCACATTTTTAACTATGAATAATCCTTTAAAATAAAATGTATAAAAGGATGAAATTTGTTAACGTAGTATATTCACGTTTTTGAATAGTGAATAATATGTTAAAGAAATTGTTTTGAATGTGATGTTTTAAATAGAATTAAAACGATCTAACGATGTTTTAATTGTGTTGAGATTCGAAACCATAGATTTCAACATTTATTGTTGAAATAGATGTTTTCGAGAAATAGAAGGAAATAATGGACTATAACACTGTTGTTATAGTAAATGATTTCCGAAAGGAAATGTTTTGAATAGTATTGGGATTTATATATATATTCGAATTTCGAAACCCTATACTAGTGATTTTGGGTTGTCGTAACAATGTTTTACGCAACATTCGTTTTGGCCCAAATAAATATGTTAAAGTGAATGATTTTCTTAAAAGAATGAAATATATACTTAATTTCGATTTAAGTATGTTGAATATTTTCCAAGTGTTGAAAATAAATAGGTTCGTGAATTACTTATTTTTTTAATAAGTATGGAATCGTTTTCCAATAAATAAGTGAATATTGTGAGAGTTTGTCTTTTTGAAGATAAATGGAAAATGAATATTAGAAATCGAATTGAAACATATATTCACAGATATTTTGGGAATATAAATTCACTATAGAGTTTATATGTGAAAGTGGAATTTGTATGAAAATAAATATTGATTTATTTTTGAAGTATTGAAATTATATATCTTGTAAAGATATTTTGGAAAGTAAGTAATTTGGAAAATTATTTGGAATCTGGTGATGTGTGCATATTCATTGATAGTTCAATAACCGACTATCAATATTCCCTTTGAATGGGTATTTGATGTGATTTGTTTGAATTTGAATGCCACACTTATTTTTGAATAAGCGCTCACTATTCGGGTTAACCGGGAAAGGACCATGGGGTCGTATGATCCATTCCGAATATATGATACGTCGTTGTGAATTGCATTTGATGACCGGTGTTGAAGACCGAGTATTTGCGAAAGCGATAGGATGACCTATCGATTGTCTCTGCACTGGGTAGCTCCCGGTATAGAGATCCCCTAAGTGATGGGAAATTCGATCGGGATTGTGAATACCCGGATTGCAAGGGCTTCGTGAGAAGTGCCTTCGGTTTTGTTCGAGCCCGGAACAGACTTGTATGGATTGTATGTCTGACATTACAAATTGAGATATAAAGCAGATTTCATTCAAATATATTTATGTTGGTGGCGGAGAATTTATTCTTTTAGCTTAACACCCTTCTCTGAGACGTACGAGCTCAGAGGTTATGTAGTTGAATGTTATCAGCGATATATTCCCAATTTGGTAATGTGACATGCCGAGTGTTGCTGTAAGTGATCATTGTGTTGATTATTTGTGATAGGATCGTTTATTTGATCGTCTATCTTGGTGATCATTTCTATGATCATTTGTTGACCCAAAGCATGGCTTTTGTATAAAGTATGTTTTTGTGGACGTGACTTCGTCGAGCCTCACACCCCGTGAATGGTCAAAACAGGAAAGATGCGGCAAGGTTATGAGGGGTAGCGCCCTTTAGGATGTGTGCATTTCCTTCTGGAAAAGGGTGGTATCATGGTATGGAGCCCAGATACTTACTCATGTTGAAAACACTTTGTTATGATTGTGTGAATTGATTGCGAGCGCTCGGTGATAAAGGTCCCAAAAGACCGGGGGATGGCATATTCGGTCAGTTGTTACTCAGTTAGGGGTAACCCGGCCTTGTGTTGGTAGAGATCCGGTTTGGTTCTCGGGGATGTCCATCCAGAGGCATTCTCATGTGGCAATGGGAAGTTCCTTGGCCTGATCATTCGTTGGAAATCCAAAGAAACAATACGTGACTTGTACGGTTTTAGTTGTAGAACCTGCCATTTAATATAGTAGCTATAGTAAGCATACTATAATGGTACCTATGCTGGCTAAGATTTATATTCTACTTTCGAAATTGTTTCCTACACTATGCACTAATAATAATATGAAATGTTCTTTTTAAATGCGTATCAAGCATCTTTGACTATCATAAGGAGAAATCTCCTCCAAGTCTGCGTTTGCATTGTGTGTGTGGCGGGAGGTCTTATGGTAGTCTCATTTTTAAAAGCATTGCGAATTGACTTTAAAAATATTCCTCTATTTTGATTTCAAAGATAAATAAACTGTTTTGAATTCCCACACCAGTCACATGACTGACTCGGAGTTTATTGTTTTCCTTCCTAAACTCTGGGTGCCCACCAATTTCTACACGGGCAGTCAAGAGTTAAGGTTTATCAGGATATTCTGGATATTCAGGAGTTGCTGGAGGCAAGCTGGATGGCATGGCGTATTATTAGTATATAGTATTTCTTTTTCCGCTGCACTGTTTGTTTTTGTTGTTGTACACTCAGATGATGATGTAATGAAATGTAATGTATGAAATGTAATAACTGATATAGTTCTTTGTTTAAAGATTATTCATTTATTATTATATGTTAATCCGCTGCGATTGTGAGATTCTGATGTTGTTCTGTTGTTTTCTGTTCCGTTCTATGTTCTATTTTCTATTTCCTCTCCTCCCTATTTTCTATTTCTTCTCCTCCATTTTCTACCTTATCTCTGCTTCTTCTTTTTTTTTCTTAAAACCCATAACTATTCGGTTTTTCGGCAACGAAAAATCGCGATCGTTACATTTGGTATCAGTGCATATGGTTAAGCGACAACCATGGTTCTGTTGGGTATTACTCATTAGAGATAGAGTCAGTAGTACTCTAGAATGAGTTTGAGAGCAATAATAGCTATGAGAGCGTATTTTTTAGTGAATATAAATTGTTTTATATTGTGATGATTGGTTTATTGAGTGGCATATGAACTTTCGTCAGCACGGTCTGTACAACTATGTCGAAGGGGTTTCTAAACACTTGAATAGAACAATTCGACACAATATTCATTTTAAATTGGGTAAATGAAATAATTTTACCTTGATTATATTTTTATATATAAAGAAATAATTTTTCAAAATTATTAAAGTGTATATAAGTTGATTGTTTAGTTGTTTGAATAATCTAAACAAAAGAATAATTGTATAAGTAAAGAATTATAAGAATTGAATTATAATTAAAGTAATTTACAATTGTGAAATAAACTTATATATATAAGAAGTGAAACTATATGGATATATATATATAAATATGAGTTGAAATAAAAATGAAATTAAAGTTAAATGGAAATATAACTTAAGAGAAGTTGAATGAAGTTGATATTAGTATCAAAGTAAATTAATAAAGTGAAGTGATAAATGTGAACTTAAGTTATGTAAATGAAATTCAACTTTTGGTAAATTGAATTGAATGAATGGATTGGATAATAATCAATTAAATGTGAATAATTGGTATGAAATAATGAATATAAGTGTTAATTCATTAAAATCTAATGTTATTAGAAGTTGAAAGTTTGAATGAAAATCAATTAATTAAACCAATTGATAAGCAAAGGAATTTGGTTGAAATTAATATATATACATTGGTTGTTATATGGTTGTTAGTTGATTGATTGTATATAATTCATTAAGGGTTAAAGAAATTGAAAGCTAAAGTAATTAAAATTCAATTGGAAGTTAAGTGAATCTTAAATAGAATTGAATTTAATTTGGAAGTGAACCAACTTGAATATGAATTAGTGAATATAAACTAATTGAAAATGAATGTTAGTAAAAACATCCACTGTTAATGAATCAAATGTGATTAAAATTGAAAACCAATTCATTGAATATTAATGAGAATATGAATGAATATTTATTGGTTATGAATGTTAATTGAATGATGGTTGATGGTTGAATATATATTGCCTTTATTGCTGTTGCTAAGTTGACATGTATAGTTATTATGTTACTATATGTTGTATATTGATACTATTGTCTATACGCATGATTCTCATATTGTTTGTTGAGTGTTTAGTAGGTGCGGATCGCGTTTGCTTCGCATTTGGAGCTCGCTTTCGCGCTATATTAGCCGTATATGCTCGCTAATAAAATATAAGGTACATATCTCGGATTACATATCGTACTTTTATACTTTTTCCCTTCGGGATGCCTCATTACTTGATGAGATGTATATTTGTGATATATATACTGTCATTTTTTTTTCGGATCGAGCCGCGCAAAGGAGACTATGGCGAATTTTTCCGAAAATTTAAGGCGTTAGAAAAATTTGAGAAAATTGGAAAATTTTGAAAACTTTAACTTTGATTTTGGAGTTGAAAGTTAAACAATAGTAGTTGTTTTTGAAAAGATAACTAAGTATGATTTGAAAACTTAGTAAAGTATTGTAAGAAGTTTAATTATGGATTTTTGGAAAGTTAATAAATTCTATAACTTTTCTTACTTAATAATTTCGAGGACGAAATTCTTTTAAGGGGGGAAGATTGTAACGACCCAGAAATTTTTAGTGATTAAAATTTGAATATTTAATTAATTTTAAATATTAATAAGTGAATTTATAAGTCGAATAAATTTTTATTTGAATAATTGGATTTAATTGGATAATTAAATCAATAATTTAATATGTTAAATTATGGAAATAATTGAAAATTGGGTTAAATATGATTGAAAATGATTTGTAAAATTTTATTTTATCATATGGGAGTTAGAATGATATTTTAGAACTTTTAAAATCGAATTAAAAGTTAATTTGTGAAAATTGAATATTTTAATATTAAATCGACTAGTGAAAATAGTCAATTTTTGAACAGTCTCAGAATTGAACGAAACTAGTTCCATTGGATTCGTAATAGTTAGTTATTATCGGATTTCAATTTTCGTGTCAATCGGAGTTATCGTTTGATCGTGGCAGCTCGAAACGCATCGAATTATTTTTAATTTTAATTTAGCGAGTTAAAATAGCCATTTTTCAAAAAGTGTCGGATTTCGACGAAACCAGTTTCATCGGATCTGTAATGTGATATTATTGTAAGGTTTCAAATTTTGTGTCAATTGGATTTACCGTTTGTCCGGTACAAATTAAAACGTCTAGAAAATCGCTTAAATCGGTTTAATTTAAATTGAACGTTTATAGCCATAACTCGCACAGATGTCCGAATTAGCTTTCGAAACCTGTTCCATTGTGTCCGGAACGCGGGGTAAACCCTAGAAACGCTGGTTACGGCGCGTAAATCGGAGTTCGGAATTTCCGGGATGAATAGTGTCGTTCAAAACTCTATAAATAGCACCCTTCTCTTCATAAAATAAAAAATAAAAAAAGAAAAACCTAATTTTCTAAACCTAGCCGCCACTACTATCTTCAAAGGCCAGAAACACACGAAATTCTTTCTTCAATCTCTTCCCATCCACACATCGATTCAAGAAATGCTTAACTACAATGTTGTAGAGCGCTGAGAGATCTTTAGATCCATACGGATATGATGGGGTTTAGTGTCGCGTAGGGGGAGCTATGGGGGGCCGATGGCTGTAGCTTGCGCACGCAACCCTAGGCACCAGGTGGGGCCGAGTGAAGGAGGGAGCAAGGGCTTCGATTTGGCGCATCCTGATCGAGCTATAGTTCGTCGTAGTGGAAGTATAATTTAACCCTAATCTTGGAGCTTATGGGTTCTTACGTGATGTGTAATCTGTAGTTGCGTGAGAGGGGGAAGAAGGGGTATGCACGGTCAGGATGATGGAGGCAGTGGATCCAAGGGTTGAGATTTGTGTAGGTTTAAAATTATAATTAAAATGTTGTAAATTTTAGTTTAAATTGTGTAAAACTTATAAAATTGATATCTTTTTCATGCGAGGTCGAAAACGCGCGAAACCAGTTGCGTTGGAATCGTATGGACGAGCACTACGCGATGGAGTTGGATTAGAGTCGTTTGGAGTTAGTGAGAATTTTGGGTAAAATTAAACGTCCATTCGAAATAAATCGCTAAAACGGAATTTGAAATCAAGGTGAGAACTTCTCACTCAATCGAATCAGTTTCGATTTTATTTTAAATAGTTAGATTTAAAATATTTGAATGCATGTTTGAATGTTGATTGATATCTATTGATTGTTAAAATAGACATTTTACGTCGTTAGTAAGCGGATGTTATTTATTAAAAACATATACAGCGAATATTTCATAAACGGTGAAATTGGTATTATATATAATAGCAATATATATATATTGGCATATGTATATATTGCAGTTATTGATTTCCCGCATTTTTTGTTTAGCGGATGAGACCCTATTGCGCCGTTATTAAGCGGATAATATTTTAAATCCCATATACCGCGATAATTTCGTACTGGAGCGAAATTGGTATTGTGCTAATGTTTGTGGATGCAGGAAAACAGGTTGGAGGGATCCAACTGGATTCCTCAACAGTATTTATTTGATTTCAGATATTTTGATATTTGATAGATTATCATATCGATATATGATAACGTTGTTGTCGTGATTGACTATTTGGTGTGTAGCATCATTGGACCAAATTTTGAAATTTTAAAATGATTTTAAAGTGATTTTTGAAAGTATACGTTATAAAAGATTTTTGGAATTGATTCATTTTAAATAAATAAAACGTTATAATTTTTATGTTATAAAAATTTTGGTTTTTGAGAAATATAGTAAAAAAAAACTGATTTTTGAGAATATGATGCTAATGATTTTATAAAATAGTTAATCGGGATTTTTGAATTTATTATGAAAAGTTTAAATATAGGATTTATAAAATTTAATTATTTTATGAATCAAAATGGTGAAATAATAAAGGAGATTAAAGATGTTTTAAAGAATAATATAAATTGATTTATATTAAGAGATTTATAAATGGATATTTATGAATTGAAATATGGACATTATAAAACGAGTTTTTATAAGTGTTTGAATGAAGTGAAAATGAATTTTGTAAATGAATGGAATTTATAAAATTATAAATGGAATTTTATAAGCAGTAGGTTTATAAAATTTATAAAGTTATTGAAAGAATAGATTTGGATAAATAATTGAATCTTATAAGTTATAAGATTTATAATTATGAAGTTCGAAGGAACGATTTTTCAAACAAATAAATTATAAGTATTTCACTTATGATATGAACTTTTGTTTTATAATTGAGTTATAAATTAAATAGGTTAATAAAGGAATTTATAAAAGGAGTTGTTATAAAATAAATAGAAAAGGAATTTGTAAACGTTGTTTTATAAATTCGCAAACGAATTATTTTAAGAAGTAAATTGTTGAAACCTATAAATGGAGTTATATTCACATTTTTAACTATGAATAATCCTTTAAAATAAAATGTATAAAAGGATGAAATTTGTTAACGTAGTATATTCACGTTTTTGAATAGTGAATAATATGTTAAAGAAATTGTTTTGAATGTGATGTTTTAAATAGAATTAAAACGATCTAACGATGTTTTAATTGTGTTGAGATTCGAAACCATAGATTTCAACATTTATTGTTGAAATAGACGTTTTCGAGAAATAGAAGGAAATAATGGACTATAACACTGTTGTTATAGTAAATGATTTCCGAAAGGAAATGTTTTGAATAGTATTGGGATTTATATATATATATATATTTTAATTTCGAATCCCCATACTGGTGATTTTGGGTTGTCGTAACAATGTTTTACGCAACATTCGTTTTGGCCCAAATAAATATGTTAAAGTGAATGATTTTCTTAAAAGAATGAAATATATACTTAATTTCGATTTAAGTATGTTGAATATTTTCCAAGTGTTGAAAATAAATAGGTTCGTGTAACGACCCGTTAAATTAATAATATTTAATGCATTAGATTAATATAATTTCTAATTTGTTTAGGAATAAATGTAGAAATTTGGTATAGTAGTTGTAACTTGGTGTAACAATAAAACTTTATGACAATAGATTTGATTAATATAGATGGTCACATTTTGTTGAAAGTTAGTGATAAG
Source organism: Allium cepa (assembly GCA_030765085.1). Taxonomy (NCBI): domain Eukaryota; kingdom Viridiplantae; phylum Streptophyta; class Magnoliopsida; order Asparagales; family Amaryllidaceae; genus Allium; species Allium cepa. Next base: position 246,209,110 of record CM060944.1, read on the forward strand.
AAACAAATAAATGTTGAAATTGTGAATGTTAGTATAAATATTAACTTGAATGGTGTTCATTAATACAAAGATGTAATAGTGTAGATAGTGATAATTTATGCCTGTAGTGAAAGGAAAAGAAAACTAATAGAAACATAAAATTTATTTTATGTAAACAAAAGTATAGTTTTGAACAAATTTATGAAGATGGATAAGGACAGTGTTTGTAATCAAGTTTGGTTATTAATATTTGAAAGATAGAGATGTGTAAATACGTTAATGAATTTATAATGGGAAGGAATGGTAGAATGAAAAGAAAATATATGATAATAATAAGCATTGATTAAATTAAGGGAATTAAATTATAATAAATGGTCATTTAATAAATTCAACGTTCTGTGAGAAATCATAATAGTTGTGTATATGTGTACAAACTTCGATTTGGAAATTTATTGGATTTATAACGGTTTTGTTATTAAGTGTATGAGTTTAAAAGTTATTCCATTTTGTAAAGTAATAGAAGAATGCATAAAAATATAAACAGGACTTAATAGAATTGATACTCAATGAATTGAATAAATTGTCCGCTTATGCAGATATGTATAGTGAAATAAATGGCCTAAGCAAATTAAAATAGGATAATTATTGAGATTTGTACTATAAGAATAAATAGTAACATTTATTTGCAAGGAATAAAAGCCTATTTAGGACTAGAATTTGGAGTAATGACTATTGTTTGTTTACCTACCCTTGTTTCTTGTTAATTTAAAATTTGGGAATCAAATTCAATTTATCTGCCAATTTACCGCAGTTAAAGTGAAATGAATTGGTGATTGAGAAATGTTAAATACAAATAAGATGTAAACCAAAGAAAATCCCATTTGTAATAAATTATGTAGAATAAAGTAAAGAAATCAGTAAGTGGAAATGTGAAAATGTGAATGCAATGAGATCATAAGTGATAATAACTTTGTTAGGTAAGTGATAACGGAAATTTTGTGTATAACCAAATAAAAATCCAAATTTGTTTGCAATCAATTGAATTTATTGCAATTTAATGGATTTAATATTAAATAGTTTATGTAATTATTATTTGGAAGAAATTGGAGTTATTTGTAAAAAGGTATGAGCCAAATGTTAATTTTTCTTATGAAATTGACAATTGATATGAATGAAAAGAAGATAATTTGGGACAGTAAAATTTGGAATTTATGCATAATAAAACGGATTCTAACGTTAATTATTACGTTATTGAATTTAAAATGGAATTTGTAAACAATTGAGTGAATTTAATAGATTTATCAAACTTATAATATTGAATTCATTAAGATTGGAATTGATAATAGTTAAGGAAAGGAGGGAATAATAATTTGAAACCATAGCAATAGATATTAATGTAAGGTTGCCTTAAATAAATTAAGGCGGATAAATGGGAATAAAGTTTATTAATAATTTGAAATTTAATATATGGTAAAAGTTTATTTGCAATCATGAGTTGGAATGGAAATCAAATCTATTTACCTAATTGGATTTTTGTTGAGAGTATAAGAATATAAGCTTTAATAATTGAGTTTTAGAATATAATTTATAATTCCCAATTAATAAGAAAGTGCAGATATTAACACTGCAAATTTATATACTGATAGATTTTAATTCACACCCAAGCTTGTTAAGTTATTTGGAAGTGATTGTGTTATATAAGTAATGAATTTGGCCAATATTAGAAGTTGAAAAATAAAATTGGATTTTTATGATTTATTTAATTGATTTAATAAATATTTAAAAATAGCCATTTTGGGCACGGACTCGGATTTCGACGAAACCAGTTTCATCGGATCCGTATCGGTGAATTATTATAGGGTTTCAAATTTCGTATCGATCGGACTTGTCGTTTGATCGTACGGACGCGAAACGCCTTGAAATCAATTTTATTAAAAATCAATTTGAAATCAATTTGGAAATCTTGTTTTCAGCATAACTTCTTCATACGATCGAATTTGGTCGCGAAACTTTTTCCATCGCGTTCAGAATATTTTAAAACACCTATTTGGATATATAGTTTTAATAAATTCGGTTCCGGAGGCATAGCGGGCTTTTTGGGCCATAGTTTATTCCATACGTCCGCGTATCCAGTCTAGCTACCCTACCTCTAGCCTATCTATAGATATACAGTTATAAACCCTAGCTCCTTTCTTTTACATTTGCTGTACGTTCATTTCTTCACTCTTTTCTCTTCCCCAAATGCATACATCTCAGATCCAATTCCAGATCTATCCACAGTTCAAAATCAAAAGTCAAAACTCAAAAATTTCAGAAAATTCCAGAAAAAATATATGTTGAAGTATTCGATACGCGTAATCTCATGGTGCAATTTGTTTTTCAATTGGAGCTGTCGTTCATCCAGAATAAATTCAAACAGCCCCAAAACCGTTCATCATCATCGCGCAAAACTTCATCGGATCGAGATTCTGTTTCTGGGTATTGTAGTATGGACGATGGGGAGCGCATCTATGTAACTTGTTTGGCAATTCAACGGTCGGATTGGAGTCAAAATTCAATTGGGGTTTAAGTATGGGCGGCGGCTGAGGGTTTCCTGGCCTCGGTTTCAATGCCTGGGTCCACGCTGGAGGGGGAGGCGGTCGTGCTGGTGGAGGCGCGGCACTCTATGATGGCCGGAGGCGAAGGTGGGTCAACGCCAGTGGCAGATGGGTGCGTTGTACCAGGTGCCGTTTGCATGAATCTTCGCGTGAGTTACTATTGTTTCTGGGAACGTGGAAGATGCTCACGTGGCATATAAATGTAGGTGAAAAGTGTGTCATTTTCTTTTTATTTTCAATTTGAATTCAATCATCATTTTTCGCCATAACTTTCTCATACGACCTCGGATTCAAACGAAATTTTTTTTGTTAGGATCGTAATTTAATTCCGGACTTGATGACGCTGGTTTGGACGAATTCCGAGACGGGCGAATTTTTGGGTTTAAATCGAATTTAAATTCGATTTAAATTCAAAAGGTGAGTGTTTTGACCCACTCACAATTACTAGAAGCTTTTATGTTTGTTAAATAAATTTTAGAAATGAATAGAAATTTATTTATGAGCTTTTGGCATGTTATTTCACCCATATCTGTTGAATTGCATTTTTTTGAATTTAGTTGTTAATTAAATTGATTGATTGCGTATTAATTGGCTGTTAGAAATTATTGTTTGCATAAGAACTGCTAGTTAACAGTTATGTCAATTATCACTGAAAATAAACTGTTAGATTTATAGTTGATAAATATAATTTGAATTAAACTGCCAATTATTACCTGTTGTATATTCCCAAACATATTTTGTTATTGGTTGATATTGCTTGATGTTTGTGACTGGATGATGGATGTGTTGTTGAATGGATGTTTTATTTGATATCATTAAACTGCAAGTTAGCATACATTTTACATTTCATTCGGGATTGTGGTTTGAAATGATAAAACCGCAAAGTTTTATTTTTTTAAATTGCGGATTGAAATGATAAATATCCGTATCACTTGACCATAGGATAGAAAATTATATACAGGCACCGCAGTCTATATATAACTATTTTAATGTGATTTCTATGGTTTGGATTGAATACGGTCTATAAATCTTAAATTTATATTGTATAAATATTTTATTCCATATTTATATACCTATGAAGTTGAAATTTTGAAATTAAAAGGAATATAAATTTCTTTATTGAAAATGGAAGAAATTTAGAAAATGGAGTTTGGTAAATTTATATCCTATGTTTAAATGTAAAGTTGGAAATTTTAAGATATGATATTTGTAATTGGATTTTCCCAAAATAAATAGAAATGGATATTCTAGTATAATTTGAAGTGGAAAAATTCTATATATATATATATATTTTACTAGAAATTGAAGTCTTATTAATTATGGATTTTATATGAATATTCAAGACTAATTAATAGAACAATTGATTTGTTGAAAGAATAAAATCCAACTTTAGTTTGAAATATTGATACTCAAAATGGATATACGTATATATAAATAAATTGAAGTGGTTTTGGAACTTGAGAGAGATAATATAAATTTTGGTTTAGACTTTAATAAAGAAATGTATTTGTAAAGCCATGAGAACTATTTTCTTTACAAAGTAACATTTAAGTTAAACCATTTAATTCATATACCGTTGAATGTCCAAACCTTTCAAGTTTTAGAAGTTATGGTTTTAAATTATGATTTTTAAAATACTATGCTTTGAAAATATTTGATTTTCAGACGTTATGAAGTCAAAGCATTTTGATTTTGGAAAGAATTATATTTGGGATAAGTGATAAAATATGGTTTTGGGTTTTGAAATAATATCGTATTCATGGTTATGAAATGGAATGTTTATTCTGATTTTTAAAGTATAACCTATTTTTTTTAAATGACCGCGGTGTTATAATAACGATGGGTTGGCAAAGAGACCGGGATCGGATATCTGACATACTCTCTGTCGATACCGAAAACCACTTTGACTAACCGTGTACGCAGTGGAGATTCCAGAATGAAGTAGGTGGTGGCGACGTTTCCTGTAAGGTAAATACGTGGACCCAACTCCCGTGAGTTGGCATAAGGTGGCTAAAACAGGAGCGATTCTCAGGCCAATGAGGTCATTCCTCTGATCGGACGCTCCTCTTCGATATTATACTTTGACTTGGATTTGATTCAGTGGCCACTTATATATTTTGATTTTGGGGAGTTAGTCCGAGGTGGGCGGTAACTGCGGCTACGCGTTTCCACCAGCCTGGATAGCAATTGGTATATCTACCCTGGCATTGCCTAGTTGTGCCGTGTCACCTACCATATCGAGCCTTTACTACGAGTTTCTATTTGTGTCGTACCTATGGAGTATCCTCTAGTAGCTTCCCGATCAGGAGGTATTACGGTACTGTATAGACTATTGGCATTTTACGTGTTAAGGTGGAAAATGTAAAGCCTTAATGCTATTTAAAAGTAAGTTTATTTTATAAATAGACACTATTATAATAGCGCAATATACTACATAGTAAATAGTTTAACGGATCCTTAGGAGATGTAAATCCCGAACATCTCTTGAGTTACTGTACTCATATTTATTTCTGTTTATTTAACTCACATAAGATTTTCTAGTCTGACTCGAGTGTTTTTGTCTTTTCAAATTCGCTTGGGTCAGTCTGAGCGTTTCAGGATAGCAGATTTTAGCATTGGAGGACGAAGACGAAGAATCAGTATTATTTTACATATAGTATTGCACCACACTCTTTCTATTCCGCTGCATTGCTTGTATTGGTATGTGTAACTCTGATATTATTGTAAAAGAAGAATCAAGCTTTTGTAAACCGTTTATGAAACTGTATATTTGTTATTATATTTTATCCTTCCGCTGTGAGATTCTATTTTCGTTTTATTTCTTCTCTATTTTTCTTATTTACCCCATAACAATCCGCCCTTGCGTATGCTTTGAATTGGGACAAGTGTCGGTTTAAAGTGTGCGAAAAGGGTGGGATGTTACAGTTCGTGAATTACTTATTTTTTTAATAAGTATGGAATCGTTTTCCAATAAATAAGTGAATATTGTGAGAGTTTGTCTTTTTGAAGATAAATGGAAAATGAATATTAGAAATCGAATTGAAACATATATTCACAGATATTTTGGGAATATAAATTCACTATAGAGTTTATATGTGAAAGTGGAATTTGTATGAAAATAAATATTGATTTATTTTTGAAGTATTGAAATTATATATCTTGTAAAGATATTTTGGAAAGTAAGTAATTTGGAAAATTATTTGGAATCTGGTGATGTGTGCATATTCATTGATAGTTCAATAACCGACTATCAATATTCCCTTTGAATGGGTATTTGATGTGATTTGTTTGAATTTGAATGCCACACTTATTTTTGAATAAGCGCTCACTATTCGGGTTAACCGGGAAAGGACCATGGGGTCGTATAACCCATTCCGAATATATGATACGTCGTTGTGAATTGCATTTGATGACCGGTGTTGAAGACCGAGTATTTGCGAAAGCGATAGGATGACCTATCGATTGTCTCTGCACTGGGTAGCTCCCGGTATAGAGATCCCCTAAGTGATGGGAAATTCGATCGGGATTGTGAATACCCGGATTGCAAGGGCTTCGTGAGAAGTGCCTTCGGTTTTGTTCGAGCCCGGAACAGACTTGTATGGATTGTATGTCTGACATTACAAATTGAGATATAAAGCAGATTTCATTCAAATATATTTATGTTGGTGGCGGAGAATTTATTCTTTTAGCTTAACACCCTTCTCTGAGACGTACGAGCTCAGAGGTTATGTAGTTGAATGTTATCAGCGATATATTCCCAATTTGGTAATGTGACATGCCGAGTGTTGCTGTAAGTGATCATTGTGTTGATTATTTGTGATAGGATCGTTTATTTGATCGTCTATCTTGGTGATCATTTCTATGATCATTTGTTGACCCAAAGCATGGCTTTTGTATAAAGTATGTTTTTGTGGACGTGACTTCGTCGAGCCTCACACCCCGTGAATGGTCAAAACAGGAAAGATGCGGCAAGGTTATGAGGGGTAGCGCCCTTTAGGATGTGTGCATTTCCTTCTGGAAAAGGGTGGTATCATGGTATAGAGCCCAGATACTTACTCATGTTGAAAACACTTTGTTATGATTGTGTGAATTGATTGCGAACGCTCGGTGATAAAGGTCCCAAAGGACCGGGGGATGACATATTCGGTCAGTTGTTACTCAGTTAGGGGTAACCCGGCCTTGTGTTGGTAGAGATCCGGTTTGGTTCTCGGGGATGTCCATCCAGAGGCATTCTCATGTGGCAATGGGAAGTTCCTTGGCCTGATCATTCGTTGGAAATCCAAAGAAACAATACGTGACTTGTACGGTTTTAGTTGTAGAACCTGCCATTTAATATGGTAGCTATAGTAAGCATACTATAATGGTACCTATGCTGGCTAAGATTTATATTCTACTTTCGAAATTGTTTCCTACACTATGCACTAATAATAATATGAAATGTTCTTTTTAAATGCGTATCAAGCATCTTTGACTATCATAAGGAGAAATCTCCTCCAAGTCTGCGTTTGCATTGTGTGTGTGGCGGGAGGTCTTATGGTTGTCTCATTTTTAAAAGCATTGCGAATTGACTTTAAAAATATTCCTCTATTTTGATTTCAAAGATAAATAAACTGTTTTGAATTCCCACACCAGTCACATGACTGACTCGGAGTTTATTGTTTTCCTTCCTAAACTCTGGGTGCCCACCAATTTCTACACGGGCAGTCAAGAGTTAAGGTTTATCAGGATATTCTGGATATTCAGGAGTTGCTGGAGGCAAGCTGGATGGCATGGCGTATTATTAGTATATAGTATTTCTTTTTCCGCTGCACTGTTTGTTGTTGTTGTTGTACACTCTGATGATGATGTAATGAAATGTAATGTATGAAATGTAATAACTGATATAGTTCTTTGTTTAAAGATTATTCATTTATTATTATATGTTGTTCCGCTGCGATTGTGAGATTCTAATGTTGTTCTGTTGTTTTCTGTTCCGTTCTATGTTCTATTTTCTATTTCCTCTCCTCCCTATTTTCTATTTCTTCACCTCCATTTTCTACCTTATCTCTGCTTCTTCTTCTTTTTTTCTTTTTTTTTTCTTAAAACCCATAACTATTCGGTTTTTCGCAACGAAAAATCGCGATCGTTACATCGAGTATGATGAACACCAACAGGACAAAAGTTGATCGCCTGAATCCACCCCGCGCCACTATTCCAGATCATCGGAGAACTCGCCGCTCCACCCAATCCTCCAACTCAGTTCTACTAATTTATTTCCCTACCCACGATTGCCTCAAGTTCGCCCACGGCGATGCAACCATTCATTTTTCGACCATGACCAAAACTGGGTTAAAAACCCTAAATCTTGGTCGTATTGTCTCCTCGATGATCGGAGTACTCTTCGATCATTTTTCCCTTAATCGCTGACTCGCAAGCCCTCACCAACCACAACCCGGAGATCATACAACTTCATGATCATCAGAAATTGAGCAAAGTTCATCTTTTGTTTATCTCGAGAAATCTCAACGAACCCAACATTAAAAATCATGAAACCTTCACCAAAAAATATATTTTCCAAATTCGAATCCACTTATACAACCCAATTTTAAAATTGAAATACTTAAATTTTTGTCTAGAAATGATTTCCCCTATATATTCCCATTTTACAGTTAATTATTTCCTAATTATATTCATAAATATTTTTAAAATCAGGATTTAGTTAATACAAACATTTTTCCTTTAAAAATTACAACATGAATATGCTTATACATTGGGATGCAAATTTTTTATATGAAATCTTGTGCCTATTGTTTGTAACAGAGATATGAACACACACACACACACACATATATACAGATATGCACTCATTAATCTCTATACATATAAAAATATCAGGAGATATCTCATCACATTCCAAGGATACTTACAAGCATCAGAATATTAAAACATGTTACGAGTTTAAAAGAAATGATTTGCTTACCTGTTAGTGAAAACAAAGAACAGTGTTTTGCTTTTTAAAATCTGGAACTTGTATTTTTTATTTGATCTAGACATGCATATCTCGTAGATGGGATGACCCGAGTACTTCGTGAAATATTGATTGAGTTTGTTCTCATATCTATTGATAATATTCTGATTTGGTAAGCCAAATACAGAATAGATATTCAGTTTGATCTGGAAAACCATTTCTCTATCTTTTTGTGTCCATCCGTTCTTTGTTGTCTCCCTGTCTAGCAAATTTCAAAGAAGAAATTTTCTTAAAGGGGGGAATCTGTAGCATTCCCATATTTAGGCCAAATTAAAATTAGTAATTAATATAAATTTTTGGAATTTTATGTGAATTAATTGGTTAATTAAATTGATTATTCTCAAAGCAAATAATAAAATGTGTTTGCTTACATAAAAATGGATATAAATAGAATTTTGATTTTTGAAATTCAAGAATAAATATTTTAGAAATAAAATTGGATTTATTAACTTTATATATCCAAGGAACTAATATATATGGATATATATAATTATTTATTAGTAATGAATAATTTTATTTCAAATCATTTGTTATAAAATTGTATAAGTGCAAAATAAAATGTATGAATGCTGATTTAAGATTGAAATCCGCAATGCTTTTTGGAAAATGAAACTACCAAAAGGCCTCCGGGCACACACACAATGCAATCGCACATTTGGGGGAGATTTCTCCTTATGATAGTAAAACATGCATGATACGCCAAATCCTTTTTGATAATATTATTATTAGTGCATAGTGCAGAAAACTTTTCGAAAGTATAATATTAATCTTAGCCAGCATAGGTACCATTATATTATGCCTGCTATAGCTACGATTTAAGAATGGAAGGTTATACAATTGCAATCGTAAAGGGCGTGTATTAGAGATTGGATTTCCAACAAATGGTCAGGCAAAGAAACTTCCTGGGCCATATGGGTACGCCTCTGGAGGGATGCCCCAAGAATTTAACCAGCTCTCTGCCAATATAAGGTCAGGTTACCTCTGTAACTAGGTAACTACTATATGAGTATGCCATCCCTCGGTCATTACCGACCTTTATCTGAGCGCTCGACGCCATCAACCACAAAGTAATAAATTTGCAGTAACCACATAGGTTAAATATCTAGGATCCATACCATGATACCACTCTTTGCCAAAAGGAAATGGACATACCCTTAAGGGACGCTACCCCCAAATAACCTTGCCACATCCTTCCTGTTTCGACCATTTTTGGAGTTGTGAGGTCCGATGAGGTCATGTCCACAAAGCTACGCTTTATACAAAAGCCATGCTTTGGTCAACAAATGATTAGCAGCACTTCGTATGCCACATTACCAAATTGGGAACGTATCACTAGTAATCATCAACTATATAAGATCTAAGCTCATACGTCTCAGAGAAGGGTGTTAAGCTAAGAGAATAAATTCTCCGCCGCCAAACAGATATGTATTTGATGGAAACCAGCTTTACATCTCAAAGTGTAACATCAGACATACATCCATATAAGTCTGTTCTAGGTTTGAACAGAACCGAAGACACTTCACAAAGAATCCCTTGCAATCCGGGTATTCATGATCCCGATTAGACTCCCCAGCACATGTGGAGATCTCTATACCGTAGCTACTCAATGTAGAGTTATTCGACGTGTAATCCTTTCGTTCTTGAAAATAGCTGGTCTTTACCACTGGTCTTCAAATGCTATCCATTTCGTCGTATCATTATTCGGAATGGGTTATATGACACAAAGTCCTCTCTCGGCTAAACAGAATAATGAGCGCAATATTTTAAAAAGCATATGGTATTGGGATCCCAGTTAAGTCACAACTTAAAGCCCAAAACCTTTCTTCAAATGGTTTAAACAAATTATCATTTTTTAATCTTTAAACAAAAAGATTGACCTCACAAAGTTCACCGAACTTTCATAAAGATTAATTCATAGCTTTCAAATTATTTACAAATCAAATCTTTTATACAAAGATACACCTTTAAGATCCTCTTATTCTGGAAATAAAGTTCACTAATCTTTAGTAAAGATTCATTTATAGCTTTCAAAACAATTTTCCTTTCCAAATTGGATTTAACTCATTCAGTCTTTAAATCAAAGACTCAATTCATACTTTGAAAACCATTTCCAAAGATTCGTTCATAACTTGAAAACCCTCTCAACAAAAGCAGAAGCTCTTTCCTTTATATCAAAGCCATTATCATTTGAGAACAAAGATTTTTCATTTCGAGGAGAATCCGATTACGTTTTCTCAATTTAAAACACTTCAAGTATAAGTTTGGGTTAAATTCAAATTCCTAAAATAATATTTCTAAAACAGTTAAAAATCCAATAAAAACTTTTTATAATTTGTAAAACCTTTTTAACTATAATTTCCAAAAATATATTCATAGAAATCAACTTCAAATCTTTAATTCAAATTCAAATCAAACTATTTAAATTTCAAACTCTAACAAGTTATTCAAAATAAAATCTCCTTTTCAAAAGCTTTTCATATTTAACCTAATTCCATTTCCAAAACCATTTGGATTCAAAATTCAACTTTCAAATAATATTTAAATTCAAAATATCTGTGACTTAACTGATTTCCTCATGCAATCCATATTTGTGTGTGTGTGTATTGTGGTCCATGGGTTTTACACAGTAGTGCAATATCATCAATCATTGCAGATTCAAGCACAGTAATATCGATAAGCGGTATAGCCCTATAACGCTTCTTTTTCATTCACAGATAAACACAAATAAATAATATAAACTCATCACAGATAAATAAATTGCATTCAACACAGCTTAAATCAAAACAATTCATAACACATACCATCACATATCAGGGATATCAAACAATTCAAAGCACTCGATACAATCCAAACATCCATAAGTATGATCAGTTAATCGTCTGATTAATTTAATCAGATAAATTACTTATGAATAAATAATTAATTCTAGTTAATTAATATTAATTAATTATGAACCATATTAATTAATTTTCTTTTAATCATTTATTAATTAACCTTTAGTAATAAATTAATTAACCTTTATTTATTAATGAATTAACCTTAATTAATAAATCAACCTTTAATCATTAAATAATTAACCATTAATTATTTAGTTATCATTTAATTAATTTTTCTTAATTTCATCAATTAATTAATTCTTAATTAGTTACCATTTAATTAGTTATCCTTAATTAATTACAAATTAATTAACGTTAATTAATAAATTAATTAATTATCCTCAAACTAATTGCCTTAATTAATTAATTACTCAAATCAATTATCCTTAATTAATTATTCTTTAATCGCTTGATTAATCAACTTTAATCATTAACTGACCTTTAATTAATTAACTTTAATTAATTTTAAATTAATTTTCTTAAGTAATTACCCCTTAATTACTTATTTTATTTAATCAACCTTCAATTACATTAAGGTAATTAACCTTTAAGTAATCACATTAAATAATGATCCTTTAATTAATTAATCAAAATAAATCATTACATTTCTTAATTATCATTTAAAACTTTAATTAATTAAACCTTTATAATAAACCACCATTTACAAATAAAATAACTTAGGTCCCTTAAGTTAATTTATAATTTAAGCATTTCATTCCCTCAATTAGCTACTCAATTCCAATATTAGATTTATTTAAAATAAACTTGTAAAAGGAGGGTTATATATACATATAAAAACACTTTAAAAATTAATTAATTTAAAATAATTTTTATTTAAAAACCTTTTGACCAATTCAAAACTTGGATAAACATTTAAAATTTTCAAAAGAATTGGTTTTAACAAAAATTGTTTTCAAATAAAACTTGATTTATTTTAAAGGTTAAAAACTGTTTTATGTTCATCACTCAAACCCGAGCCATATTCCAAATTACCCGAGCTTGATTCCGGGTTTCTCACTTCCATTATTTACTTCGAGTCAAACCCCGAATTTCCTACGACCAATCCCGAGCACTAACTCTTCTTCTTCCTTTTCAAGTTTCCTGACACACAAAACACCCGCGTTCACATGCACATAAGTTCACCGATGTTCAGACCATCTTTGCCGTCCCCTCCAGGTCGCTGATAACCTAATTTAACATCATCAATACCCAGAATCCCAAACGAGAAGGAAATTCGAAATAGAGTATGATGAACACCAACAGGAACAAAAGTCGATCGCCTGAACCCGCCCCACGCCACCATTCCAGATCATCGGAGAACTCGCCACTCCACCCAAACCTCCATCTCTGTTCTTCGAATTTATTTCCCTACCCACGATCGCCTCAAGTTCGCCCATGGCAATGCAACTATTCATTTTCCGACCATGACCCAAACTGGGTTAAAAACCCTAAATCTTGGTCGTACTGTCGCCTCGATGATCGGAGAACCTCCGATCATTTTTCCCTTAATTGCTGACTCGCTAGCCCTTACCAACCACAACCCCGAGATCATACAACTTCGTGATCATTAGAAATTGAGCAAAGTTCATCATCTTTTTATCTCGAGAAATCTCAACGAACCCAACATTAAAAATCATAAAAACTTTACCAAAAATCATATTTTCCAAATTCGAATCCAGATATACAACCCAACCTTAAAATTAAAATGCTTAAATTTTTGTCTATAAATGATTTTCCCTGCATATTCCATTTTACAGTTAATTATTTCCTAATTATATTCATAAATATTTTTAAAATCAAGATTTAGTTAACACAAACATTTTACCTTTAAAAATTACGACACGAATCTACTTATACATTGGGATGTGAATTTTTTATATGAAATCTTGTGCCTCTTGTTTGCAACAGAGATATGAACACATATATACAGACATGCACTCATTAATCCCTATACATATAAACATATCAGTAGATATCTCATCACATATCAAGGATACTCACAAGCATCAGAATATTAAAACATGTTAAGGGTTTAAAAGAAATGGTTTGCTCACCTTTCAGTGAAGAACAGAGAAGAGTGTTTTCCTTTTAAAATCTGGATTGTATTTTTATTATTTGATCTGGGCCTGATTTGCATGTACTTTATTCGAACTAAATTTTAATCGAAGCTTGATTGTATATAGGTTGAATTTGCTTATGATGACGCTTCTGTATGTTAGTTTCCAGATTGAAGAATATGAAAATAGATTTTTAACTTTGTTTTCTGGTTTCCAGGTTAATCTTTTTTTCCTTTAATCTGTTTTGTTATTTCTTTTTGGTTTTGATTTTCAGGTTTTATTTTTTCTTTCTCTTATACATTATTTTGAAAAAAATTAAATTTCAAAAGAAATTTTGTGCCACTTGTTCATCTTAAACCAACACTTGTAAATTACCTATTTCCTTTAGCCTACACTTGTTTAAAACAAGTAAATTTATGTTTAGACCTTCATTTAAATTAATTTATAATTTATGGTTTAAACCTTTTTAGTTTATAATTTTTGAATTTATTTATCTCTTATTTTCTATGTATACACAAAATATTTTTAACTCAAAAGAGATATATATATATATATATACATATCAAAGCTTTTATATTTATTCTTGTCTTACATTTGCATTCATATATTTCATTTTATACTTATACAATTTTAAAACAAATGTTTTGAAATCAAATTATTCATTACTAATAAATAATTATATATATATATATATATCCTTATATATTAGTTACTTGGAAATATCAAGTTAATAAATCCAATTTTATTTCTAAAATATTTATTCTTGAATTTCAAAAATCAAAATTCTATTTACATCCATTTTTATGTAAACAAACACATTTATTATTTGTTTTGAGAATAATCAATTTAATTAACCAACTAACTCACAAAAAATCCAAAAATTTATATTAATTACTAATTTCAATTTGGCCTAAAAAACGGGAATGTTACAACGTGTGTACGGTGTAGCTGGGAGTTTTAGAGGAGTTGGGGAAGATGGACATTCTCATGTTCGGCTCGAAGTCATGTTCGCGTTGGACTTGAAGTTTGTGAGTAAATCGAGTTTTGACTTGAGAATTTTGATATGTGGCTTGGGTTTTCATTTGGGAATCAGGTTTGCTTTGATTTTCTTTTAAGGTTTAAAAACAAAAAGGAAATTTATATCCAGTTTTCAAAGCAAATAGATAGGAACATGTTTCCAAGGCACTTATCAAACAGTTTTCAAAATATAAGTATATTAAAAGAACTTTAATAAGAGGTGTTTTGACTAAATTAATTTCAAAGCTTTTGAATTCAAATAAGTTTATTGATGAAAATAAGTAATTAAAGTAGGTGGATTATCATAATTATTTATGATTTTATAAATTGAAGAGTAATTACTGAATGTAATTAATTAGAGGATAGTTAATTACTTTAAGTGATAAATTTAAGGTTAATAAATGAATGTAATTAGCTAAAGATAACTAATTAATGAAAGTAATTAAGGGTTAATTAATTTAATTTAAGTAATTATAGGATAATTAATTAGAGAAATTAATCAAAGGATAATTAATTAATGAATATGGTTAATTAAGGGTAATTAATCAAGGATAATTGATTAAAGATTGTTTGTTAAGTAATTAACTAAAAGGATAATTAATTAAGCGAAGTGATTAGAGGATCATTAATTAATGTAATTAGTTAATTAATTAAGGTGATTAACTAAAGGTTATTTAATGTGAATGGTTAAGGCTAATTTATTTACTTGGTAATTAAAGGTTAATTACTTAATGTAATTAAAAGATAATTAATCAAGGATGATTAATTAAGATGGATGATTAAAGAATGATTTATTATTTGGGTTGTATTTAATTAATGTTAAGTAAGTAGGATTAAGGTAATCCAAGTGATTAAAGTTGGTAATTAATTTAATTGGTGATTAATTAAATTTATTAGCAATTATATATCTACTAAATCTTGTTTATGGATGGTTGAATGATATTGGATGACTTGGATTAATGATATCTGTCATGGGCAATTGAGATGTGCTGTGATATGAATAGGTAGAACTGTGATAATGTAGATTACCTGTCTGAGTTGAATTATTATGTGATATGATATCCTGGACATGAATTGTATTGTTTAAAAATTAACAACTTGGATTAGAGATGATATTGAATTCTAAAGGACCAGAGTAGGGTATTAGAAAATATCCGAAACCACTTCGATTCTTTATTGATTTGGTATGTGAAATCAACAGGATGGAATGGAATAAATTTAAACAACTGGACCATTTTAAACTAAATAGGGATATTTAGGATTTGATTTGTGAAAATAAGTGTTGACTATAACGTATTATGAACTCATAGTAATGTACGAGTTACCTCGGATTTTAAATAAGGTTCTATGCAATAGTATTTCTTGTTAGATGGGTTTACTCACGCTGGTTTCCAGCCTGACCCGGGTGTTACTCTGATGTAATGCTCGGGTCAGACTGAGTATTACAGATGTTTAGGTTAGGATGTTCTTGAGCTTAGGAGGCGAGCTGGATGGTAGGATGTATGGAGTATTCTGCTGTGTATATTATTATTTTTATTTCTAGGACAAGTTAATTTTAACTGTCTAGTTTTGTGTAATGACCGTACCCATG
The DNA here is from genome assembly GCA_030765085.1 of Allium cepa. NCBI lineage: Eukaryota > Viridiplantae > Streptophyta > Magnoliopsida > Asparagales > Amaryllidaceae > Allium > Allium cepa. The sequence goes on from CM060944.1 coordinate 246,225,234, forward strand.
ATGTATTGAATGTAATTTAACTGATACAGTTTTCCCTTGTATAACTGCTATTATTATTTGATATTATATTTTGCCGCTGCGAATGTGAGAATCTATGATTTGTTTCTGTTTCTTCTTCTACTTCTGATCTTCTTTACCCTAACAATCTAGGATTTTCGACGTTCGGATGTTGGCACTTCTACAGTGAACGTATTACTGTCGAATTTTCTAAGTCGAAATTTTCGGTTTGTTACATCCATGACTTAACCAATTTCCCATGAGATCCATATTTGTGTGTGTTGTGTAGTCCAGGGGTTTCACAGGCAACAATAAAATATCACAACCATTATCAATTCAAGCACAACAATATCGATAAGCGGTATAGTCCTATAACGCTCCTTTCATTCACAGATAAATAAGTAAATTAAATACGGATAAATAAATCACAGTTCACAGTCCAATCCACACAATTCATATCACAGAACATCACACATCAGAGATATCAAACAATTCAAGGCATTCAATATAATTCAATCATCCGTAAGCAAGATAAATTAATCACATAATTTATAATTGGTTAAATCCAAACCAAATAAATTAATTTCTTATGAATTAATAACCTAACCCTGATTAATTAACATTAATTAATTAAAAACCATTTGTCATTTTTTTAATTAAATTAATGAAATTGCTTAATCAGTCCTTAATTATTAATTAACTAACCTTTAATTAATCTCATTAGTTAATTAACCCTTAATTAATTAACAATTTAACCCTTTAATTACTTATATTAAGTAATTATCTTTTAATTAATTGATTAACTAACCTTTAATAATTAATTAATTATCCTTGATTACTTTCATTAAGTAATTATCTTTAAGTAATTAATTACACTTAATTACTTACATTAATTAACCTTAGTTAATTGGTTATCCTTTAATGTAATTGCACAAAGTAATTATCCCATAATTAGTAAGTAATAATCTTTTATTAATCACAATAAGTAACTACACTTAATTAATTTCATTAAGTAATTATCCTTTAATTACTTACATTAATTAACCTTCTTTAATTAAGTATTTATACAAAAATCAATTGATAAATTAACCTTTAATTAATCACATCAATTAATCAACCATTTATTAATTACATTAAGTAATTAACATCTTCTTTTAAATTTATTTCATTAAGAAATTACTCAAGACTTTAATTTATCAAAAATAAAACCCTTTATATTAATTAATTACATCATTTAAATTTCATCAATAAACCTTTGTAATAATTATCATTAACATATAATTTAACTCAAAACCCCTTAAGTTAATTTTAGAATCAAAACAATATTTAAGGCAAACTATTTATCTTTGAAATTTCATTTAAATAACCTTGAAAATTAAATTTATTTTTAACATATGGATTAACTTAAATTTCTTAAGCTAATTAAAACCATTATCTTTTAACTACTTAAATATAACATTTAAATTTATTTTAAATAAACTTAAGAATTCATTTTAAAATAAATAATTTAAAACACTTTAACTTAATTTATTTAAAATAATTTATTTAAAACTTTAACTAATTCCAAACCTAGTATAAAACATTTATTATTGATAAAGAAAGTGTTTGAAACTTGATTAATTTTAAACTGATAAAACATATTTTACTTTTTAAAAGAATCAAAAACTGTTATATTATAAACCTAAGACAACTTCGGGTATCAACCCAAGCAAAATCTGGAAATACCCGAGCAAAGCCCCGAGTTCCTTTTTTTTTTAAAACTTTGTTATATTTTAAAACTTTAAAACATGATACCAAATCCATTTGAATTTCCAAAAACCAAACTCAAGCTATACCCTGATTTCCCAAAGCACAACTTTGAGACAAACTTCATCTTCTCCAACAACAAAAAAATCGAACATCCAGATGCATGCGTCTACGTGCATAGATGATTGGAGCTTCTCAGGTCATCGTCGCTACCTCCCCAAGTCACCAATGACCTCCTCAACTCAGTCAAACACCAAAAACCCTTGATGACAACCAGAAACAACATCGAACAAAACAGCATCGCTTGGAACCCAAACCAGAATATCGCAAAAGCCTCACACCGTCGATTTCGATCCCTAGATACCTCGCAACTCCGCCTGAACCTCCGCCGTAGTCCACTGCTTCAATTCCCCTTGTCCGATCCACACTATTTCTTCCAAGACGACGAAATCACCATGCAAACGATCGTCGACCAAACCAGCTTCGAAACCCTATTTTGATGACCTATGGCCACCATGACAAACCTGAAATTCCTTTACCATTTTTCCATCGATCCCAACTCTTTCCTCTACCTTCAGCAAAAATCATGACCAACATCACTTCGCCGTTCGTCGGAAATTGACGAATAAGAAAAATCTGATCATCTAGGAATTCTTGACACTCACAATACTAAAAGTCATAATTTCTCTATTTAAAGTCATCATTTTACAATACGATTCTGTTTAGATAATCAAAGCCTGGAATTATGAACATTAAATTTTTGACATATATTTGTTTTTACAGTAATTTCATATTTTGCTCGAAAAATTTAACCAGTTATATTTGAAAAGATTTTTATAACTTAGATTATGTTAAATCAAATATCTTTTGTTTGAAGAACAAAGCCAGAAAAGGATTTGGGAATGTGGTTTTAAATTTTTGAACTTAATTTTTAAACCTGTAAACTAAAACAAGGTATATTTGCCTATACACAGATATTACTTCATATTTTTTTATATGCATGCAAGCATATTCATATCTATACAAGCATTTTCACAATATTCTTTCCAAGCATCAATCACAAACACCTAGATATATAACAGATTCGAGTTTAAAAGGTTAGTTTGCTCACCTGGAATTGAAGAACAGAGAGAACCTGGAAAATGAAACAGAGAAGCAAAAGCCTGGAAAAATGTTTTGATTTGGAAATTGATTAGTTGCCTAATTGCTTTGATTATGCTTCGGATGAAGTTTGCTTGTTTTTAGGCTATCAGGTTCGAGATGATGTTGAACTTTTATCCGATCTTGCTTGGTTGATTGTTGTTGAATTTACATGCTTTCTGATTTGAAAATAAGAAAGATAAGAGGTAGATGTATATATATAACTTGTTTTCTCTTTATTCATTAATTTCAAAAATAAAAAGAAAAATAAAACCAAACATGACACTTGTTATTTTCATAATATATCTATCTTACTTTTGTTTAATTACATGTATAATTAATTTACACTTGTTCAAACCATTTACTATTATCTTACAAATGTCATTTTGCATTATAAAAGGTTTACACTTATCTTTTTATTCATGCATTAATATTTAAATATGATAATAAACTTTTATATTATGTTTTGAAATACTTTTTATATGATTTATGCTTTTCTGAAATTAATTAATGCATTTCCTTTTTATAAATATTTATAGCTTTAAAGAAATTGATTTTTAAAATCTAATTGCACATTAATAAATAAACAATATATATATATATAAGTTTTTAAATATAGAATTTAACTTTAAACTACTTTTGAAAATTATTTAAATCAAATTCAAAATATAGTTTTCAAATCACAACGTGTATATATACACATATTATAATTTCAAAAAAAAAATTTTATTAATTTTTTAAAATATAAAGTTTTAAATCAAATTTATTTATAAGATATTTATTTTTGAATTTTAAATCCAATACATTTTTAAAATATTTATTTTTGGATTTTCAAATTTAAATTCTATTTACAATCAATATATATACACACACACAAACACTTATCTTATTTAATTTGGATAAATTCAAATTAATTCACAATTTAATCCCAAAAATCATATTAATTACTGAATTAAATTTAGCTCAAAAAAGGGATCGTTACAAAATCAAATGTAAGAACATAGAATCGATGGAACGTATTCGATCAGAGGAGCTACCTCATTGGTCAATTGCTCCTATTTTAGCCACCTTAAGTCTACTCGTGGGAGTCGGGTCCATGTATATACCTCATATAGGATCGTCGCCACCATCTTACTTCATTCTGGAATCTCCACTATGTACACAGTTGTCAAAGTGGTTTTCGGTGTTGGCAGAGAGTATGGCAACATCTGATCCCAGTCTCTTTGACAACCAATCGCTTATTACACACCGGATGGTTCTTTTACATTTCCAAAATCGTTTCATAATTGATGTCAAAATATCATATCCGATTCAAACCATATCATTTTCGAAATCATTACATACTTTCGAAGTCATATTCATCTTTGAATCTTATCACATTTGAAATCATAGTTTGATAATTATATTTCCTTCCAAAGTCGAATTCACAGTTTATATCGAAATGTCATAATTTAAATTATATCACTTTTAAATCATATCATTTCCAAAATCATAGTTTCTTCCATAAATCGTATTTCCAAAACAGGTTAAGTCATTGCATCAAAATCATCATTTTAATTTATTATACATTCAAAATCCCAAATTAGGTTATAAGATTTTTAACCTTATTTTCTTTTAAACCCAAATTGAAATGAATATAATCTCTTCCACGTACTTAGTTTGGAAATTTTGAAATTTATCTAAATGGTTCCAAATAGTTAAAATTCTCTTGAAAGTTTAAATTTTGGTAAAATATTTTTAATTTGGTTTAAGATGGTTAAATAATTTAATTTAGATTAAATATAATTAAAATAAATTAAATAGCTTAAAATATATTAATTAGACTTAATATAAATTAAAAGGGCTTAATTAGTTTAAAATATATTAAACTGGTTTAAAATAGATTAAAATAATATATATATATATATGTAGTCAATATTGGTTAAATAGTTTAATAGATTTGGAAATATTAATAATTAGAAAATTTTACATAATATATCTTGTAAACATTTTATAATAAAATATAAATTCTGAAATTTACATCAAATTAAACTATTCATTCCATTTCAACATATTTGGACCATTTCAAATTTCCAAATCGGCAACCAAGTTTCAATACACTATCGAATTTCATATCATTTCAATCCATTTCCAAAAAATCAACACGGATTACTCCAATTTCAAAATATTTCAATATTATTTTCAAAAAAATTCAATAACTCAATTTCGATAGGATTTCATTTATACATAAAAGTTTAACTTTAAACTTCCGATTTAATTCTTAAAGAAATTCCATGTAAACCAATCCACCATTCAACGCAAAACTTGATTTTCCAATAATACTTCGATATATATAAGTCAAATATCCATTTCAAAATATCATTTAATTATATTCAAAAATCGAGGATTTTAAAATCATTTAATTTAACCATTCCAGTGTCTGTATATAATTTTCTACCCTAGGGTCAAGTAATACAGATATTTATCATTTCAATCCGCAGCTCAATATTTTACGGTTGTATATCATTTCAAACCACAATCCCGAATTAATAATAATTCATAACGAACTTGCAGTTTATAGTGATATAAACTAAACATCCATTCAACCAATATCAACAATCAACATCCATCACAATCACAATCTAAAACAATCAATAAATATTAATATAGAACTGATAATAAATAGTAGGGATTTAACTAGCAGTTATATGCAATAATAAATTAAATAAAAATTTAATTCAAGTAAATTCAATTTAACTAAGATGATGATTAAAAATATACCAAACAATCATAAATAAATTCCTGATCACATCATAAATTAAATTTAACAAACATAAGAAATTTTAGAAGTTGCGAGTGGGTTAAAACACTCACCTTTGGATTTAAATTGAATTTAAATCCAACTTAAAACCAAAATTCAAACAATCTTAGAATTTGTCCAAACCAATGTCAAAATGCACGGAATCCTAATACGATCCCAACGCAAGAAACTACGCTTGAAACAGACCTCTTACGTAAAAGATACGCATGTTAGAGTATTTAGAAATTAAATTTAAATAGGATAAAATAAATAAAAAAAATATGTACCCAATTGTCAATTCAACACAAAAGGTCAACCCTACAGCGACCCCTCATGCATGCGGCCATATACCAAAGTTCGACCATCACTTTCGAACAGCCCACCTTGGCACCGCCTAGTTCGCCACCACACTCGGCATGGCCAGAGCGACCACCACCACGCCTCGACTCCCCCTACCGTCTCGTGCCCACTCGCACATGGCGAATCATAGCAGCCGACACCCTTTTCGCAGCCCTAATCATGAAAATCCCGATGATCTAGCCGTCATACCACAAAACAAACACCACCGATGCCTCCCCCTCGACCATCTCCAGAGCCCAGTGCCTCCAATTTGACGATCAGCCAAAGTTGATCATGACGGAACGAACGGCCGCGATTTGTTCTACAATTTATGGCCAAACAGAGGTTCCAATCAGAAAATGAATTATAGATCTGAGATGCGCTCGTCGAGAGCTTCAAATCGATATATAATTCGATATAGTTTGTGGAGTTTGAATTTTTGATTTGGTTTTGATTTGAAATTGCATTTGAAATTTGGGAATTAGGTTTTATCTGCCATTGGAATGAGGGGTTGGGAAGGAGATGTACGTACAAAAAAATGAGAATAAGGAGTGGCTAGGGTTTATAACGAACTATTTATAGGCAAAGCTAAAACAGAAAGAATGCACCAGATTGATTGAACAATACACGACCTAAAAAGCCGTTCTGCCTCTGGAACGAAAATGGGTCAAACCATATATCAAAATAGATGTTTTTAAATATTTCAAACTCAATGGAACTGGTTTGAAGTCCTAGTTCCATAGTATGGAGAAGTTATGTTAAAATTAGTTTATTTCAAATCGATTTCAATTGAATTAATTTCTAGGCGTTTCGAGCTCATACTGTCAAATGACAAGTCTGATCGTTACGAAACTTGAAATCCTACAATAATTAACCGTTACAGATCCAATGAAATTGGTTTTTCCAAAATCTGAGTCAGTGGCCAAAATGGCTATTTTCCCATTAATTAAATAAATTAATATTAAATTAATTAATCACTTTTTCAGTTTAAATTTTTAATAATTTACAACATCCATCATTTTTTGTTTCTTTATCATTTACAATAATTTAAACAATTTAGATATCAATTCAAATTTAATTAATTTACCAATTATAGTATTTAACTTCAGTTGTAATTAAATCCAATCATTTAATATTTAATTCCAATAAATTGTTTTTATTTGATTTCAACCTTCATACTAAATCCACTATTACTCTATAACACAGTCCACACTTATTTCACATTTCGTTACATTAATATACTACAATTTCATCTTAATTTCCATTAACGTAATAATTAAATATTTAATTTCATTTAATTGAAATTAATCCAATTATTATAGTTCTAAATTCCAACAAATTAATAAATCTTGATTTCCATTCTTTTTATTCAACTCATTATCATACTATGAATAAAGTTAACATTATTTCCAAATATTAACTTAATTTTCATTAACATAATATTAAATTATAATTATTGTAATTGATTTCCAATTAATTTAATGGACTACATAAATTAACTTATAATAATTGTCACTATTCAGTTTTAATTTTATTTATAAGTTTATTACTTACAACATATATTACCACTAGTTTCATAACACAAATCTCGTTCAATTACTATCAATGAATGTATTATTTCCTTGTTTAATTCAATATTTACTTTTTATTTCTTATATTAAATTTATAACCAAGCATAGCGTTTAAATTACAATGAATTGAAATTTCATACACGTTGTGTGACGCCCCAACTCTATACTCACCCTAGCCAAGGACACTACGGAGTAATGCCATCAACTAGCACGAAGAATAAGGCTATTGAGGAGCGAACATCCGAGTAGTTGCTTTGTGCCGCACCTGTATGTCAGATAGTAAAATATACATTTCATTTCAAAAGGAAATCTGAGACTCCGATACAAACTCAAAGCTACTACACAGTGGCTATATAATCTTCGAAAATAAATATAGAAATAAGCATAACACAAATCAGTCACCGAAGTTCATATCCCGAAGGCAGAAAAAAATATGAATATAACAAATGAAAGTGTGTACACCAGAGTAGTGGTCAAACAAGATCCACCATAGCACAATAGAATAAATCCAAGTGCTACACAAAAGAATATGTATACATCATGGAGTCTCAATCTCTAATGTATATCAACAAAAACTACAAGTCTAAGGTAGTTAGACAAAAGTCGGATGTTGGCTCCATATAAAGAGTCAAGCAGAAGAACCTGTAACATCTCGGTCTGACCCGAGTATTATTTAATAAGAAAATAATAAACGGATCAGTCTAGCTATAAATATTAGATAAAATGATATAGGATAAGAGATATGACAAAAGTGTATGATAACCGTAAAGCCATACTGTGATAAGTATGTAATTGAAAATCAACCAGAGATTGATCAATATCATAAGAATCTTCTCAAAGATCAAAAGAACGTCATACTCTTTATTTTTATTCACCAAGTCACAAATATTGGCAAACATCACAATGCCGATTGTAAAAGTTGTTGAAACACAAATTCACCAATGCACAAACATTGATAGAACTTATCAAAGAAATCACAAAAATTGGTGAAACACAAATTCTAGAAATCATCAATAGAAATCCAGAAATCACAAAAAGGGGGAGGAGTAACGCCCCACTCCGAGACCCACTCTAGTAAAGAGTATTACGGAGTAATACCGTCTACTAGAACGGAGAATAGAGTATAATGGAAGCGACCATGTATAATCAAGTTATAACTAACTACTAAATACGTCGAATAGGTGGTTTTCTTTTCTCAAGTGGTTCGACATATCCAATAGATATTTACAACGAAACTACAATGGCTATGGAAAACAGGTTCAGAAAAAACATAATACTAAATGATAACATCATCATCACATAACAGTCACAGAACATAGGTACAATATATCGTCAATACAGATCCAAGTATCAAAAGGTGGGTACAAAGCCACCGCTCACACATGTGAGTCAAAAATATGTACATAAGAGTCTGAAATAACAGAGTAGCCGAATAGTGGACAAATAAAAGAGCTATCTATCAGCATAGCAGATAATGTCCAAGCGGAAGCACAGAAAGCTAAGTCCAGAGACCTAACCTGAAACAACTCGGTCTGACCCGAGCGAAAACACTCGGGTCAAGCTAGCTAAACAATCAGTAATAACTGAGATATATATAATAATGCAGTACATAAATAAAACAGCACTTCTCCAAAGAGAAGAGTAATATGGACTACATGAATATAATGACGATCCCTAATCATCAATAAACAGTAAAAATCTCCAAAGAGAATACAAACACCAAAGTGTTAAATAAATAAAATCGCCTCATATCATCGGCGTAGCCAAAGCTATATAAAGTTGCCCATAGGCAATAATCCCAAGAGTGACCAGAGTCAGTGATCTATGCCCAAGCAAAGATCGATGCTCCAAAGAGCAATAGGGATATAATGAAAATCAATGAAATCGAATACAGAAATGCAGTGTCCAGAGACACTGTGAATCCACAAGGTAATCGCACTTACATCGTATGGTTCCATAGAACCAACACCGAATGGCGATACTCGAATGGATATAAAAATCATCAGATAATACAAGTACTGCAAGTGCACCGACCAGAGTCGTTATTGCCAAGTACTATAGAGTTGTGATCGATCACTCCACAGATGCGGAACGCGTGAGACGGCGAGATCCTTCCCAGAAAGATAAAGGCCGAGAGGCACACGCCGAAAAAAAACTTCTCCATAGAGCAGGTGTCCAGAGACGGTTGCCCAGAGGCGTGGTGACCCAGAGGTCCAGTACTGGCCGCCCAGAGGCTAATGTGTCACAAACTTCTTGGAGAGGAACCCGTAAAGTGTTAACAATGAGTCCCATACCCCACGTTTGCACTAAACGGTTTACTAACCAATAGCATGCTCACACTCCAAATAATAAAAAGTCCACCTCGTATCATCGGTAAACTAGACCCAAAGGTCAAAACGATCAATCGAATAGGTCGGGGATTAACCGAAAAGAAAATACACACGGTTCCATAGGCCGGAGATTTCCTAACCGTTTAAGCACCTTTCCACTTCGCTCGATGTGCTAAAAGTGAGTGTGAGATTTTTATTATAGAAAATAATGGTGCGAAACGGATTTATAATTGATCTTGAAATCACTTTAAAAACGGCTTTTGAAAACTCTCCTATTATGGAGTAATTAATTTAATATTTAAAAATAATATTATATAATAATTTCAAAAGTCGTTTAGGAGTGAAAAATCCTTTTAAAATAGTTCATAAAAATCGGTGTACGAAATCCAGAGACAAATCTCAAAGAAATCGATAAAACCAGAAAATCACTGAAAATATTCTAAGTGTTGGAAAATAGTTCAAAACTGACGCGAACCCAAATTCGGAAAATTATTCGGACCAGCGAACCTAATCCGAATGGCATGAAAATTAGTAGGAACGTAGTCCGACATTCCTGCTTCAGAACGCAAAAAGAATTACTCGATTCCGACTTGAAACGAAGTCACAGCGACGCTCCAAATTCGGACCCGGAAACAGTGAATACACTGTTTCAATGCTGAGATCCAGGTCCCCCTTCGACAGCAATTTCGAAGAGTCAAATGAACTCGGATACTAATCAAACTTTCTAGAGACGGATTTCGGAACTCCAGCTTTCCAACGAGTCCAAAAACGTTGGATTTTGACCACGTATGTGACAGTGGCGATGTCACAAAGTACAGTCCCAAAACTGCAACCAGAAAAAAAGAAAAAAAATGCTTTTTATTATTATTATTATTTTTTTTTCTTTGTTGGGCCTCCAGCCCGCTTAGGCTGGGGAGTGGCCCCCCCCAGCCCCCCCAGCCCGCTTGGGCTAGGGTGGCGGGCCCAGGCCCCAGCCCGCTCGTGCTGGGGTGGCGGGCCCAGGCCAAGGCCCCAGCCCGCTCGGGCTGGGGTGGCGGGCCCAGGCCCCAGCCCGCTCGGGCTGGGGTGCCGGGCCCAGGCCCCAGCCCGCGCGGGCTGGGGAGGCGGGCCCAGGCCCCAGCCCCATGCGGGCTGGGGGGTTTGTGTGCCAGCCCATGTGGGCTGGCCTTCCTCTGCCTAGCCCAAATGGGCTAGTCTACTGTGCCTGGGTGCAGCCCAGGCCTGTCCTGGTGCACCCAAAGCCCTGTTTTGGCCTGTTTTCAGCCTGTGCATTTCCAGCCAGCTGATTTTGCAATTTTTGATGGTTTTGGGGTGTTTTTTTTTCAAGTTTTTGGCATCAAATTTCACTAATAACAATCATTAACTACTATATAATGATTAATACACAATATTAAAAGAAACATAGGCCAAAGCTTAGCATTACCTTATGAAGCAATTACACAAACACCTTATGAGCACACCCAAAATGCAAGCAAAAATGATCAAGGAGCTATGATTCACATGTTACATAATAAAACATGTGTTACTAATTGATTTATGATATCAAAAGAGGATTAAACACATACTCTAAGAAGTTTTTTGTAATATACCTCTCTTAGAAATCAACAATGATCATAATAGCATCAACCCAAGTTAGCAAAAGATGATTAGGAGGCTATAAGATCATAAAAACACATAAAACATGTGTTAACAAACTAATTTCAGAAATTAGAAAAGATATAAGAATGGATTTGAGGTGGGTATTTGCATTACCTTTGCATAGAATGATTTTCATAAGCTAAACCTTGAAGGAGATGAAGATGGAGGCCATTTTTGTTAAGAAAGCTTTAGGAATGATTAGGGTTTTGATTAGGGTTGAATGAAGGAGGTTATGAGAGTTTGAGATAATATATAGGGGAGGTTTAGGGTGGGTTATTAGGTTAAGTCTAGTAACCCAATAAGAAGAGGGTTATTTACAATGTTTCCAAAAAATTTCTAAGTGTTCATGTAGGTTTATGAACTCATTTTTCTTACCCAAACCCGTTTTAAAATCTCTCCTAAAATATTTAACTCTCCAAAATAACATTTTATCCTCATTTTAAAATCCCATATTTCCCATTTAATTAAAATAGCCTTTTTCAAATAATTTTTTTTATTCCAAATCCTTTCATGCTTCATTAAGAATAAATAAAAATCCTAACTTTTGTTTATTAATTGGTAATGCAAATCCCAGGTTGTTACAGACTCCCTCCCTTAAGAAAATTGCGTCCCCGCAATTCCTTAAGATAGATGTCGTCTATAACGTCAAATCCATAAAAGAAGTGATAGAGATAAAATAGAGAATTCTTACCCGCAGAAGAAGATGGGAGAAAGCCAGGATAAGAGCGCTCGATAGATTCTCTGGTGTCCCAAGTGCAGTCCTTAGGATTTGGTGACCATTGAATCTTCACGAGTGGAACCTCTTTGTTGCGAAGGCGTCTAACCTCCGAATCAAGCACACGGAGAGGTTGCTGCTCCAAAGATAAGTCAGGTAAGATCTCTAAATCAGGTACGACATGCGGCTCAATGATAGAATCAGGATCGCGAACACACTTGCGAAGCTGAGAAACATGGAACACGTCATGCATTCCGGAAAAATGAGCAGGTAGAGCCACACGATAAGCAACGGGGCCGATGCGTTCCGTAATAGGAAATAGTCCAACATAACGAGGAGCCAACTTCCCTGTAGAGCTGAAACGCACAACCCCCTTCATGGGAGAAATCCGAATGAAGACAAAATCACCAATGGAGAACTCAAGAGGCTTCCTACGGTTGTCCGCGTAGGATTTCTGGCGGTCCTGTGCCTCTTTCATTCTCTGACGGATAAGAACAATCTTTTCAGAAGATTCCCGAACTGAATCTGGACCAAGAATAAGCTTTTCGCCAGATTCTAACCAACAAGCAGGAGAGCGACATGGCCTTCCGTATAGAGCCTCGAAAGGTGCCATGCCGATACTAGACTGAAAGCTGTTGTTGTAGGAGAACTCTACAAGCGGTAAGTGATCCTCCCAACTACCTCCGAAATCCAGAATACAACAGCGCAAAAGATCCTCCAAAACACGATTCATCCTCTCAGTCCGACCGTCAGTCTGAGGGTGATAGGCAGTCGAGAGATTCAGCTTTGTGCCCAAAGCTGACTGTAGGCACTTCCAGAAGTGACTAGTAAAGATAGTGTCTCGATCACAGACGATAGAGATAGGAATGCCATGAAGTCGAACGACTTCTTTCACATATAGCTTGGCAAGCTGAGGAGCAGTCCGAGTGGATTTAATAGGAATGAAATGAGCCGCTTTGGTCAAGCGATCAACAAAAACCCAGATAGAAGTATGGCCTGACCTCGATCGAGGCAGACCCTCAATAAAATCCATGGATATCTGATCCCATTTCCATAATGGAATCTCTAGCGGCTGAAGAAGACCAGACGGACGCTGATGCTCGGCTTTGATCTGTTGACAAGTCATGCAACCACTCACATAACTTGCCACATCTCTCTTCAAACCCTCCCAATAATATAGGCGACACATGTCGGCATACATCTTACTCGACCCGGGATGAATAGTGTAATTAGTGCGATGGCACTCGTCCAGAATGTCACGCCTAAGTGATAAATCAGATGGTACAATAATACGGTTATTCCTACGAAGACACCGATGAAAATCAAGAGAATAATCCAGCAATGTCTCATCACTGGATGCCGACTCGAGAAGATGAATAAGATGCAATAAGTCTGGATCCTGCCACTGAGCATGGGCAATGCGATCCAATAAGATAGGACGAGCTTCCAAGCTAAATAATAAGACCGGAGAATCAGAGGATGGAGCTCGATCTCTAACATCACACAAAGATAGGGTCTCAAGAATATCCCACTCGGCAATCATCATAGAAACTACTGCCGATTGCTTGCGACTGAGCGCATCTGCAACACGATTACCCTTGCCAGGGGTATACTGAATATCTAAATCATATGAGGAGAGAAACTCAAGCCATCGCTGCTACCTCATATTAAGATCCCTCTGACTGAATAGATACTTCAGCGACTTATGGTCGGTGTAAAGAGTGAAGCGTTCGCCTAATAGAAAGTGACGCCACGACTTCAGGGCAAAGACGATAGTTGCCAACTCAAGATCATGAGTCGGATAGCGAACCTCATTCGGACGCAGTTGCCTGGAAGCATAAGCAACTACCCGATCCTTCTGTATAAGCACAGCACCGAGCCCGCTACCACAAGCATCGGTGTAAACAACCAAATCCTGGTTACTCTCAGGAACCACAAGAATAGGAGCATGAGTGAGAAGTTCCTTCAATCGCTGAAAAGAAGCTTCACACTAATCAGACCAAATAAAGCGAACACCCTTACGAGTCAGCGTCGTAAGGGGAAGTGCAACTCGAGAGAAATCCTTGACAAACCGATGGTAATAACCCGCCAGACCAAGGAAGCTGCGAATATCATGAACGTTCTTGGGCTGCTTCCAATTCTGAATAGCTTCGATCTTGGCAGGATCGACAGAAACACCCTTAGATGATACATTATGGCCCAAGAACTTGACCTTGCTCTCCCAAAAATGGCACTTGGAGAGCTTGGCCTTAAGCTGATGCTGACGAAGAGTATCCAAGACGATCCGCAAATGATGAGCATGCTCTACCTCGGATCTAGAATAAATAAGAATATCGTCGATGAAAACTAGAACGAATCTATCGATGTATTCCCGTAATACTCGATTCATAAGATCGAAGAAGAAAGCCGGTGCGTTCGTCAAGCCGAATGGCATGACCAACCACTCAAAAGAACCATAACGAGTGCGGAAAGCGGTAAGAGGAATGCTATCTTCCGTAACTCGGAGCTGATGAAATCCGGTGGCAAGGTCGAGCTGTGAAAAGACCTTCGCACCGCTCAACTGATCAAATATATCGTCTATCCGTGGTAATGGATAACGATTTCTGATGGTCAACTCATTAAGCTTGAGATAGTCAATGCAAAGCCTAAGAGAGCCATCGGGCTTCTTAACGAAGACCACAGCAGCACCCCATGGCGACGAACTGGACCGAATGAGCTGCTTCGCCTCAAGCTCTACTAACTGCTTCCTGAGTTCCTCATTCTCTTTAGTAGACATCCTCGTGGGAGGACGCCCAACTGGGTGGGAACCTAGAATGAGATCGATGTGGAACTCAATGGTTCGCTTTGGCGGCAGGCCAAATACTGGCTCGAATATATCGGGTAAATCCCGAACAACAGGAATACGAGATATGTCCAAATCCTCACCTCGTGAATCAAGTGCAAATAAAGTAATATCAGAAATCCCAACATCCTGAAGAGCAATAGATAATGAAGCGGACGAGTCAGAATGACGAAGAAATAATATCCGCTCCGAACAAATGATTTTTGCATCGTACCGAGCGAGCCAATCCATGCCAAGAATCATGTCAAATCCCAAATACTCCATAACGTGCAGATTCGCACGGAAAGAAAATCCACAAAGATCAATATCTATATCCTCACAAAGCAAGCTAAGGGTCGTGGATCCACCAGTGGGATTCACAATCCTTAGTGAAGAAACCAGACAAGTAACATCCAAGGATAAAGCATCTACTAGCTCCTTTGATACGAATGAGTGAGAGGCACCTGTATCAAAGAGAACTTTACAAGATCTATCATGAAATAAAATAGAACCTTCGAGAACGGAAGGATGCGTACCTCGAGGCTGAGCTGAAGATGTAGGAGCCTTGGCAGCATTAAGCTTGCCAGATCTAGGAGGTGCAGTAGGATAAGTGGAGATCCTGTGTCCCTCCTTCTTGTAGAAGGTGCAATAGAAAGGTTTGGGACACTCTCTAATAAAATGATCTGGAGAACCATAGTTGAAGCATTTCTTCGGAGGACGTGTCCCACTTGGCTAAGCAGGAGTCTGGGACTGAGGACGAGTTTGAGGCTGAGTTTGAAAAGTAGAACTGCCAGTCTTCTTCTTATTGTTCTAAGGCTTGTTCTTCTGAAATGGACCCCGCTTCTGATTGGGGTTTTTAGAACCCTCTCCATCTCCATCACTGTCTCTCTCAGCTCAACCGCTTCAAGGTGAAGCGCTGCGTCAACTAGCTCATCAAAAGGGAGCTTAAGCTGGAGCATAAGCTGCTTCTTCAAATATTTCTTCAGGCCTTCTAGAAATTTGAGATTCTTCTTATAAGGAGTGCTAATGAACTCAAGGCCATACCTACACAGGGCCTCGAAAGATGAAGAATAGTCAGCAACAGAGGTCTTCCCTTGCTTAAGGTCAATAAAGCGGCGTGCAAGGGCTATCTTCTCGGACTCGGGGACAAACTTGAGCAAGAAGCGCTCTCTGAACTGATCCCAAGTGAGAGTGGCCTCATCGGTCTCAGAAATAAGGAGCTCGTACCAATCCAAGGCACGGACCTCAAGATGGATAGAAGAAACAAGAACTCTGTCATGGTTAGGAAGGGTCATGCGAGTAAAATTACGCTCACAAACTCTGATCCAAGCCTGCACCTCAAGAACAGTCTCGGAGCCATTGAACGGCTTCCCTCCAAGATGAATAAAGTCGCTACAGAGGCGCGCAAAAGCATACTTGCACGGAGCATCGGGAACCGGTGCAGGAGACTGAGAGTGCGACTGAGAGTTACGAACCAGCTCCATGATCTGGTCCGTGGTCATGTATACGCCCTCTAGGTGAGGGTTGCTGGACTGTCCAGCATCAGCAGAACGGAGGTTCCTACCTCTCCCAACCATACTGAAAGATAAGGTAAGATTTAGTTAAGCCCGATTCAAAGATAGATAATTCATTAAGGAATATTACGGAATATAATAGATTCCTATACATATTCCTAACTTATTTATCTAAAGGTGGATATATTCAATTTGGATCGTATTATAACGTATTGTACTACGTGTCTGTTCTGTGTTTGCTATGCTTAATTCTGAACCTTAGCTCTGATACCAAGATGTAACGCCCCACTCCGAGACCTACTCTAGTAAAGAGTATTACGGAGTAATACCGTCTACTAGAACGGAGAATAGAGTATAATGGAAGCGAGCATGTGTAATCAAGCTATAACTAACTACTGAATACGTCGAATAGGCGGTTTTCTTTCCTCAAGTGGTTCGACATATGCAATAGATATTTATAACGAAACTAAAATGGATAAGGAAAATAGGTTCAGAACAAACATAATACTAAATGATAACATCATCATCACAGAACAGTCACATAACAGTCACAGAACATAGGTACAATATATCGTCAATACAGATCCAAGTATCAAAAGGTGGGTACAAAGCCACCGCTCACACATGTGAGTCAAAAATATGTACATAAGAGTCTGAAATAACAGAGTAGCTGAATAGTGGACAAATAAAAGAGCTATCTATCAGCATAGCAGATAATGTCCAAGCGGAAGCACAAAAAGCTAAGACCAGAGACCTAACCTGAAACAACTCGGTCTGACCCGAGCGAAAACACTCGGGTCAGGCTAGCTAAATAATCAGTAATAACTGAGATATATATAATAATGCAGTACATAAATAAAACAGTACTTCTCTAAAGAGAAGAGTAATATGGACTACATGAATATAATGACGATCCCTAATCATCAATAAACAGTAAAAATCTCCAAAGAGAATACAAACACCAAAGTGTTAAATAAATAAAATCGCCTCATATCATCGGCGTAGCCAAAGCTATATAAAGTTGCCTATAGGCAATAATCCCAAGAGTGACCAGAGTCAGTGATCTATGCCCAAGCAAAGATCGATGCTCCAAAGAGCAATAGGGATATAATGAAAAATCAATGAAATCGAATACAGAAATGCAGTGTCCAGAGACACTGTGAATCCACAAGGTAATCGCACTTACATCGTATGGTTCCATAGAACCAACACCGAATGGCGATACTCGAATGGATATAAAAATCATCAGATAATACAAGTACTGCAAGTGCACCGACCAGAGTCGTTATTGCCAAGTACTATAGAGTTGTGATCGATCACTCCACAGATGCGGAACGCGCGAGACGGCGAGATCCTTCCCAGAAAGATAAAGGCCGAGAGGCACACGCTGAAAAAAAACTTCTCCATAGAGCAGGTGTCCAGAGACGGTTGCCCAGAGGCGTGGTGACCCAGAGGTCCAGTACTGGCCGCCCAGAGGCTAATGTGTCACAAACTTCTTGGAGAGGAACCCGTAAAGTGTTAACAATGAGTCCCATACCCCACGTTCGCACTAAACGGTTTACTAACCAATAGCATGCTCACACTCCAAACAATAAAAAGTCCACCTCGTATCATCGGTAAACTAGACCCAAAGGTCAAAACGATCAATCGAATAGGTCGGGGATTAACCGGAAAGAAAATACACACGGTTCCATAGGCCGGAGATTTCCTAACCGTTTAAGCACCTTTCCACTTCGCTCGATGTGCTAAAAGTGAGTGTGTGATTTTTATTATAGAAAATAATGGTGCGAAACAGATTTATAATTGATCTTGAAATCACTTTAAAAACGGCTTTTGAAAACTCTCCTATTATGGAGTAATTAATTTAATATTTAAAAATAATATTATATAATAATTTCGAAAGCCATTTAGGAGTGAAAAATCCTTTTAAAATAGTTCATAAAAACCCGTGTACGAAATCCAGAGACAAATCTCAAAGAAATCGATAAAACCAGAAAATCACTGAAAATATTCTAAGTGTTGGAAAATAGTTCAAAACTGACGCGAACCCAAATTCGGAAAATTATTCGGACCAGCGAACCTAATCCGAATGGCATGAAAATTAGTAGGAACGTAGTCCGATATTCCTACTTCAGAACGCAAAAAGAATTACTCTATTCCGATGTGAAACGAAGTTGCAGCGACGCTCCAAAGTCGGATCCGGAAACAGTGAATACACTGTTTCAGGCTGAGATCCAGGTCCCCCTTCGACAGCAATTTCGAAGAGTCAAATGAACTCGGATACTAATCAAACTTTCTAGAGATGGATTTCGAAAATCCAGCTTTCCAACGAGTCCAAAAACGTTGGATTTCGACCACGTATATGACAGTGGCGTTGTCACAAAGTACAGTCCCAAAACTGCAACCAGAAAAAAAGAAAAAAAATGCTTTTTTTTATTAATTTATTATTATTATTTTTTCTTTGTTGGGCCTCCAGCCCGCTTGGGCTGGGGAGTGGCCCCCCCAGCCCGCTCGGGCTAGGGTGCCGGGCCCAGGCCCCAGCCCGCTCGTGCTGGGGTGGCCGGCCCAAGCCCCAGCCCGCGCGGGCTGGGGGATGTGTGTGCCAGCCCATGTGGGCTGGCCTTCCTCTGCCTAGCCCAACTGGGCTAGCCTACTGTGCCTGGGTGCAGCCCAGGCCTGTCCTGGTGCACCCAGAGCCCTGTTTCGGCCTGTTTTCAGCCTGTGCATTTCCAGCCAGCTGATTTTGCAATTTTTGATGGTTTTGGGGTGTTTTTTTCTCAAGTTTTTGGCATCAAATTTCACTAATAACAATCATTAACTACTATACAATGATTAATACACCATATTAAAAGAAACATAGGCCAAAGCTTAGCATTACCTTATGAAGCAATTACACAAACACCTTATGAGCACACCCAAAATGCAAGCAAAAATGATCAAGGAGCTATGATTCACATGTTACATAATAAAACATGTGTTACTAATTGATTTATGATATCAAAAGAGGATTAAACACATACTATAAGAAGTTTTTAGCAATATACCTCTCTTAGAAAGCAACAATGATCATAATAGCATCAACCCAAGTTAGCAAAAGATGATTAGGAGGCTATAAGATCATAAAAACACATAAAACATGTGTTAACAAACTAATTTCAGAAATTAGAAAAGATATAAGAATGGATTTGAGGTGGATATTTTCATTACCTTTGCATAGAATGATTTGCATAAGCAAAAACTTGAAGGAGATGAAGATGGAGGCCATTTTTGTTAAGAAAGCTTTAGGAATGATTAGGGTTTTGATTAGGGTTGAATGAAGGAGGTTATGAGAGTTTGAGATAATATATAGGGGAGGTTTAGGGTGTGTTATTGGGTTAAGTCTAGTAACCCAATAAGAAGAGGGTTATTCACAATGTTTCCAAAAATTTTCTAAGTGTTCATGTAGTTTTATGAACTCATTTTTCTTACCCAAACCCGTTTTAAAATCTCTCCTAAAATATTTAACTCTCCAAAATAACATTTTATCCTCATTTTAAAATCCCATATTTCTCATTTAATTAAAATAGCCTTTTTCAAATAAATTTTGTTATTCCAAATCCTTTCATGCTTCATTAAGAATAGATAAAAATCCTAACTTTTATTTATTAATTGGTATTGCAAATCCCGGGTTGTTACAGGAGGCCTATGACAAAACGGGAGCATGAAACTCACCAACACGTGTATCACAAAATGGAACGCCATTCCATGGTTGCTAACCATTTATTTTGAGCTGAAGCTCCACAAAACGGTCCAAAGACCATGGGTCACTACCCCACCAATTTTGAGTCGAAGCTCCACAAAAACGGGGTTTAGTCTCCCTCGCGGACAAAGAGACATTGCACATTGCTAGTCTAAATCAAAAAATGATCATCATCGATCATCAAGAAGTGTCAATTACACTAAGTTAGTAAATAGATGAGTTTAGCTTCATGTCCCATAACCACTGGCTTAACTTAAATATTTACGAACAAACTGTAAGTCTCCACTCGAAAGTTGTCATAAGAGTTTCAATCGAACAAATCCAAGAATTAACCGACGAAGTAAACGCAAGTGTTTCATACCACTTGTTTTACTAAGCCGTTTAATTAGATTTCTCATACGAGTGGAGTAAAGGTTTGTATATACTAATAGGTAGGAAAACAGTTTTAAATAACGAGCTTTGAAATAAAATAGTGTTGAAATCATTTTAATGAAAGAGTTTTGATATTTACTACTAGTATAGAAAACCTTTATATTTTTAAAGTGACAAATCATAGAAATGATTGTAGAAACAATCAATCATCAAAAATCACATTCGAAGCCATGAATCAAATCCAAAGGAACCGATACCAAATCCGCCAAAATGGATATTCCTAAAAATCCAGAAAATGAAGTCATCAAAGTCGATAAATGATAACAATAAGTCGGATCAACACGAATCGATTAAAATTGGAAACCCAAACAACTTAGGCAAATTAGGCTAAGATAAGTAGATTCAGACGTCTGAAATTTTCAATTCAGACGTCTGAATCTGAAAAATAAATATTTCCAGTTCAGTGTTCAGACGTCTGAGTTTATAACTTCAGACGTCTGAAAAGGACTAATTTTAGCCTATTTCCTTTGTGATTGAACACGAGTAATTTCAGATGTCTGAAATATATAATTCAGACGTCTGAATCTAGAAAACAAAGTTTTTGCGCAGAACAATATTCAGACGTCTGAATCCTTTATTTCAGACATCTGAAATTGAAGCTTTGGGCATTTTCTTACCCAGGCCAATGATGACCAAACCCCATCAGAAGCAATCGGATGAGTGACGGTTACGAGGGGTTTACGACAAACGACTACCCAACCTTAAAGACTCACCAATACACTCCGATCAACATGTCCAATTTCCATATAAGGATTTTCATAGATTTTGTTTTCAAAACACCAAAAATTGGAATATTCACCAAATCATTCCAAATCAAAATCAAATGAATACGTAAAGATGTTAGGAATTCATACCTAACAATCGAAGATAATTATAGACTTAGATGTGAGGAAAAAATCTCATCTTTTTCACAAAAAAAAGGATGGAGAAGCTATAGAGCAAGGAAAGAACAATCACTCTTCAATTCCAACCTAAGAAGCTTGAATCTAAGCTTAAATGAAAAACATTTCCTAAGTTAGACTTTAGGGATTTCTGAAATTGAAGGTAGAATGAGTTGGAGAAGAAGAAGAGGATGCTTACCAATAGCTTCTCTTTGAATTTGGAGTTAGAACTTGGATTTGCAACGGAACTAGGGCTTAGGAATTCTAATTTTTTTCTCTTCCCCCATTTTTATGAAAGCTTGGAGTGTTAGAAAATGAAAGTGAATGAAGAGAAGAGGGAGTGGAGCTAGAGTTAATTGTTTAGGCTAACCCAAACCCAAAGCCCTAAGTGAAAAGGCCAAAATTTTAGCTAGCTCCAAACATATCAATGTTTATACTCAATAAGGTCGCAAATGGCATTTTGAACTCAATGGAAGTGACACGAGTCCTAATTCGACCGTTTGCAAAAATTAGCATTTCGGACTATAATCCGACTAACGATGCTATATTTAAATATACAAATCGTTAAATATGCGGGTTGTTACAAACTCCCATCCTTAAAGAAATTGCATCCTCGCAATATTTAAGATGAAAAAAAAAGTAACAACCATAAAAGCGTATCAACACAAAATAAATTTGAAATAAGAAGTCCACCTTAAAGAGCACGAGAGAGTAAGTCCGGATGTGTTCGCTCGATGAATTCTCTAGATTCTCAAGAACAATCCTTAGGATTTGAAGACCGTTGGACTTTCACAAGAGGAACATCTTTATTTCGAAGTCGTTTAACATCCGAAGCAATGATACGAATTGGATGTTGCTCATAAGTTAAATTAGGCGAAACTTCAATTTCTTCAATAACACCGAGCTCAAGAATAGAATCGGAATCTCGAAGGCATTTCCATAGTTGAGAAACGTGAAACACGTCATGAATAGAAGAAAATTGAGCTGGTAACAAAAGGCAATAAGCCACGGAACCAATACGTTCGATGATGGGAAATGGACCAATATATCGAGGTGCTAATTTTCCCGATCTATTGAAACGTACAACACCCTTCATATGTGAAACACGAATAAACACAAAATCTCCCATAGAAAACTCCAATTTCCTTCTTCGGTTATCGGCATAGGATTTTTGCCTACTTTGAGCTTCCTTCATCCTATGGCGGATAAGATCAATCTTTTTTGTGGAATCACGAATAAAGTCTGGACCTAAAACCAGCTTCTCACCGGCCTCAAGCCAACAAAAAGGAGATCGACATGGCCTTTCATAGAGTGCCTCAAAAGGCGCCATACCAATACTAGATTGGAAGCTATTATTATAGGAAAACTCGATAAGATAAATATGGTCTTCCCAACTTCCACCAAAATCAAGAACACGTGCACGAAGAAGATATTCAAGAGTTTGATTCACACGCTCGGTTTGTCCATCGGACTGAGGGTGGTAAGCAGTGCTAAAATTAAGCTTCGTTCCCAAAGCTTTCTGAAGACTCTTCCAAAATCCACTAATAAACAATGGATCATGATCGCTAACAATAGAAGTATGGACTCCATGCAATTTAACAATTTCTTTAATAAAGAGTTTGGCCAAAAGAGGTACGGTTCGATTGGACCGAACAGGAATCAAATGGGCGGCTTTAGTAAGTCTATCAACTATCACCCATAGGCTATCATGACGTGAACGAGAATGGAAAAGGCCATCAATAAAATCCATGGAAATTTGGTCCCACTTGCAAATTGAAATGTCCAAGGATTGCAATAACCCGTCGGGCCTTCGATGCACGGCCTTAACTAGTTGGCAAGTCATGCAACGCTTAACAAAGTTAGCAACATCACATTTCATACCATCCAAATAATAAAGTCACTTCATATCCGCATACATTTTACTATTAGCGGGATGAATGGTAAATTTAGAACGATGAGATTCTTCTAAAATATCTTTACGAAGATCACTAATACATGGTATGATAAGTCTACCAAATTTTCGAATGCCGCCACAAGCATCAATATCAAAGTCTTTCAAACCTTTAATATCAATTTTATCCCGACAATTTTGGCTAAGAAGAGCCAATTCGGGATCTAGCTTTTGAGCTTCAAGAATGCGGTCTAAAAGAGATGGATGAGCCTCAAGGCTACATAAAATGAGAGACGAACATAAATCAGATTCACGATCTCGAATCTCACAAGTGGGAAAAGTCTCCAGATCATTCCATTCGGATATCAACATAGAAACAAATGCTTGTTGCTTATGACTAAGTGCATCGACAATACGGTTTCCCTTTCCGAGAGTATAAAGAATATCAAGATCATCGGATGCGAGGAATTCGAGCCAATGTTGTTGACGAAAATTAAGTTCCTTTTGAGAAAATAAATACTTCAAAGATTTATGATCGGTGTAGAGAATAAATTTCTCTCCCAAAAGATAATGACGCCAAATTTGAAGGGCGAAAAAAATAGCCGCGAGCTCTAAATCATGAGTGGCATATCTAGTCTCGGTTGTCTTTAATTGCCTAGAAGCGTAAGCAATAACATGATCCCTTTGTATAAGAATGGCTCCCAAACCAACACGACTAGCATCGGCTGTTCCCCTCGGGAATCACAAGAATAGGAGCATCTAAAAGGAGTTCTTTTAATTTCTGAAAAGAAGCTTCACATTTGTCCGACCAAATGTATTTAACTCCTTTATTTGTCAAGCTAGGAAGAGGCATGGCAATTTTAGAAAAGTCCTTTATGAACCGACGGTAATAGCCCGCCAATCTAAGAAAGCTACGGATTTCCGTAACACTTTCCGGTCTCTTCCAATTTTGAATCGCTTCAATCTTTGAAGGATCCACGGAAATTCTGAATTCGGAAATAATATGGCCAAGAAATTTCATACGAGATTGCCAAAAATGGCATTTAGAAAATTTTGCTTTCAATTGATTGCCTCTAAGAGTTTCCAACACAATTCGAAGATCTTTTCATGCTCTTCCTCAGTTTTAGAATATACAAGGATATCATCTATAAAGATGAGAATGAATCGATCGAGGAAATCTTTGAAAATTCGATTCATAAGGTCAATGAAATAAGCCGGAGCATACGTTAAACCAAATGGCATAACAATCCATTCATATGATCCATAACGAGTACGGAATGATGTCAAAGGAATGCTATCCTCTGCAATACGAAGCTGATGAAAACCGGTTGCTAAGTCTAATTGTGAAAAGACCCTAGCACCACTAAGTTGGTCAAATAAATCATCAATCCGAGGTAAAGGATATTTATTCTTTATAGTAAGATCAATAAGCTTGCGGTAGTCAACGCAAAGCCTAAGTGTACCATCAGATTTCTTCACAAAAATAGCTGAAGCTCCCCAAGGAGAGGAACTAGAATGAATAAATTGCTTCATCTCCAATTTGGATAACTGTTTGCGCATCTCCTCATTTTCTTTATTGGTCATTCGGTAAAGAGGACGAGTGATAGGTAGAGCTCCAGGGACTAGATTGAATCTGAATTCCATTGCTCGCTTAGATGGCAATCCTAGAATGGGCTCAAATATGTCGGCAAATTCACGAACAACGTGAATAAGAGAAATGACATCTTCCTCATCATCATTATCGTCATCACGAGGGTTTAAAGAAAATAAAGATGCTACCATGTTGGAATCTGAATCTTTAAGAACAACAGAAATCTTCTTAACAGATTGAGGATGTCGGAGATGAATAGTTCGCTCAACACATAGAATATGGGCTTGATAACCGTTAAGCCAATCCATTCCCAAAATCATTCCCGAAGCCTAAGTAACGCATGACATGGAAATCGGCTCGGAAAGAAAAATCACACAAAATAATCTCGACATCTTTACAAAGAAAACTGAATGTTTCGGATACACCAACCGGATTCGCAATTCTCAAAGAAGTCATTAAAGCCATAACACTCAAAGAAAAGGTATCAATAAGTTCTTTTGATATAAAAGAATGGGATGCACCCGTATCAAAAAGAACTCGAATAGGTTGATCACGAAACATAATAATGCCATCAAGGATAGAATGAGAAATACCTTGATCACGAGATGTGTTACTAGGAGCTTGTATGACATTTAGCTTTCCCTCCTTCTTGCCCTGAAGTTTGGGACATGCAGATATATAATGACCCGAACTATACAATAGCGACAAGCAAGGGACTTTGAACACTTACTAGCATAATGGTCCTTAGAACCACAATTATATCATTGCCCTCCACTAATGGTAGGAGTCTTTACTACCGGAGTTGATTGCTTCCCTTTCTTATTGGGATAAGGGGCTTTGAACTTATTAGGCCTTTTCTTGTTGTTGTTGAAGTTTGGTTTGGACCTACAAATTCAACATCACTGTTCTTATCTGCCTCTCCAAGTCGAAGAGCGATATCAATAAGTTGGTCAAAAGAAACCTCCAATTTCAAAAGTAATGGCTTCTTGAGATTTTTATTCAAGCCATAGACAAATCTCTGATTCTTCTTCAATGGGGTATTAATATACTCAACCCCGTATTTAGAAAGAGATTCGAAAGATGCGACATATTCCGTCACAGAAGATTCACCTTGAACAAGGTCAATAAAACGACGCGCCAAAGTCACTTTTTCAGCTTCCGACACAAAGTTTGATTCGAATCTTTTCCGCTATTGTTCCCAAGTAAGATCTGCTTCGACTACTTCAGAAATAAGAAGCTCATACCAATCTAATGCTCTTTCTTGGAGCATGCTAGAAGCCACTTGGACTCCATGAAGATCAACAAGGTTCATGCGAGAA
Organism: Allium cepa; assembly: GCA_030765085.1. Classification (NCBI taxonomy): domain Eukaryota; kingdom Viridiplantae; phylum Streptophyta; class Magnoliopsida; order Asparagales; family Amaryllidaceae; genus Allium; species Allium cepa. The sequence goes on from CM060944.1 coordinate 246,251,677, forward strand.
AAGATGCGATCACATGTTCTAAGCCAAGCTTGGACTTCGATAACGCCCTCAGAACCCCTGAACGGCTTCCACCCAAATTTGTGTAATCACTGCACAGGCGTGCAAATCCCGATTTTGGGTGAGTAGGCTCTGGAATGGGTCCGACAGCTTGCGCGTTCTTTACAAGAACAAGAAGCTGTTGTGCAGACATAAATAATCCATCCTAGGGAGTAGCACTAGATTGATCGGCGTTGGGACGGTCAGGTCTAATCATTTCTCTTCTTTAAGAAAGAAAGAAAGAAAGAAAGAAGAAAAAGGTTATTCACAAAATGAATATCAAACAATAATTATTGATAAAACAAGGCATCACAAAAGAAAATAGGATAAGATGGTACGAAAACTCGAATTAAATCATAAGGCATGACACCTAAGATGGACATAGGACGATGATCCTTGCTAGAATATTCTACATTGTTTCGAAGTTTGGCTCTAATACCAAGCTGTGACGCCCCACCTCTATACTTATGCTAGCCAAGGATACTACGGAGTATTGCCGTAAACTAGCATGAAGAATATGACTATTGAGGAGCGACCATCCGAGTAGTTGCTTTGTGCCAGCATCGGTATGTCAGATACTAAAATATGCATTTCATTTCAAAAGGAAATCTGACACTCCGATACAAACTCAAAGCTACTACACAGTGGCTATATAATCTTCGAAAATAAATATAGAAATAAGAATAACACAAATCAGTCACCGAAGTTCATATCCCGAAGGCAGAAACATATATGAATATAACAAATGAAAGTGTGTACACCAGAGTAGTGGTCAAACAAGATCCACCGTAGCACAATAGAATAAATCCAAGTGCTACACAAAAGAATATGTATACATCATGGAGTCTCAATCTCTAATGTATATCAACAAAAACTACAAGTCTAAGGTAGTTAGACAAAAGTCGGATGTTGGCTCCATATAAAGAGTCAAGCAGAAGAACCTGTAACATCTCGGTCTGACCCGAGTATTATTTAATAAGAAAATAATAAACGGATCAGTCTAGCTATAAATATTAGATAAAATGATATAAGATAAGAGATATGAAAAAAGTGTATGATAACCGTAAATCCATACTGTGATAAGTATGTAAATGAAAATCAACCAGAGATTGATCAATATCACAAGAATCTTCTCAAAGATCAAAAGAACGTCATACTCTTTATTTTTATTCACCAAGTCACAAATATTGGCAAACATCACAATGCCGATTGTAAAAGTTGTTGAAACACAAATTCACCAATGCACAAACATTGATAGAACTTATCAACGAAATCACAAAAATTGGTGAAACACAAATTCTAGAAATCATCAATAGAAATCCAGAAATCACAAAAAGGGGGAGGCCTATCACAAAACGGGAGCACGAAACTCACCAACACGTGTATCACAAAATGGAACGCCATTCCATGGTTGCTAACCATTTATTTTGAGCCGAAGCTCCACAAAACGGTCCAAAGACCATGGGTCACTACCCCACCAATTTTGAGTCGAAGCTCCACAAAAACGGGGTTTAGTCTCCCTCGCGGACAAAGAGACATCGCACATTGCTAGTCTAAATCAAAAAATGATCATCATCGATCATCAAGAAGTGTCAATTACACTAAGATAGTAAATAGATGAGTTTAGCTTCATGTCCCATAACCACTGGCTTAACTTAAATATTTACGAACAAACTGTAAGTCTCCACTCGAAAGTTGTCATAAGAGTTTCAATCGAAAAATCCAAGAATTAACCGACTAAGTAAAGGCAAGCGTTTCATACCACTTGTTTTACTAAGCCGTTTAATTAGATTTCTCATACGAGTGGGGTAAAGGTTTGTATATACTAATAGGTAGGAAAACAGTTTTAAATAACGAGCTTTGAGATAAAATAGTGTTGAAATCATTTTAATGAAAGAGTTTTGATATTTGCTACTAGTATAGAAAACCTTTATATTTTTAAAGTGACAAATCGTAGAAATGATTGTAGAAACAATCAATCATCAAAAATCACATTCGAAGCCGTGAATCAAATCCAAAGGAATCGATACCAAATCCACCAAAATGGATATTCCCAAAAATCCAGAAAATGAAGTCATCAAAGTCGATAAATGATAACAATAAGTCGGATCAACACGAATCGATTAAAATTGGAAACCCAAACAACTTAGGTAAATTGGGCTAAGATAAGCAGATTCAGACGTCTGAAATTTCCAATTCAGACGTCTGAATCTGAAAAATAAACATTTCCAATTCAGTGTTCAGATGTCTGAGTCTATAACTTCAGACGTCTGAAATGGACTAATTTTATCCTATTTCCTTTGCGATTGAACACGAGTAATTTCAGATGTCTGAAATATATAATTCAGACGTCTGAATCTAGAAAACAAAGTTTTTGCCCAGAACAATATTCAGACGTCTGAATCCTTTAATTCAGACATATGAAATTGAAGCTTTGGGCATTTTCTTACCTAGGCCAATGATGGCCAAACCCCATCAGAAGCAATCGGATGAGTGACGGTTACGAGGGGTTTACGACAAACGACTACCCAACCTCAAAGACTCACTAATACACTCCGATCAACATGTCCAATATCCATATAAGGAATTTCATAGATTTTGTTTTCAAAACACCAAAAATTGGAACATTTACCAAATCAGTCCAAATCAAAATCAAGTGATCACGTAAAGATGTTAGGAATTCATACCTAACAATCAAAGATAATTATAGACTTAGATGTGAGATAAAAATCTCACCTTTTTCACAAAAACAAGGATGGAGAAGCTATAGAGCAAGGCAAGAACAATCACTCTTCAATTCCAACCTAAGAAGATTGAATCTAAGCTTAAAAGAAAAACATTTCCTAAGCTAGACTTCAGGAATTTCTGAAATTGAAGGTAGAATGAGTTGGAGAAGAAGAAGAGGATGCTTACCAAAAGCTTCTCTTTGAATTTGGAGTTAGAACTTGGATTTGCAATGGAACTAGGGCTTAGGAATTCTAGTTATTTTTCTCTTCCCACATTTTTATGAAAGCTTGGAGTGTTAGGAAATGAAAGTGAATGAAGAGAAGAGGGAGTGGAGCTAGAGTTAATAGTTTAGGCTAACCCAAACCCAAAGCCCTAAGTGAAAAGGTCAAAATTTTAGCTAGCTCCAAACATATCAATGTTTATACTCAAAAAGGTGGCAAACGGCATTTTAAACTCAATGGAAGTGGTCCTGAGTCCTAATTTGACCGTTTATAAAAAGTAGCATTTCGGACTGTAATCCGACTAACGATGTTATATTTAAATATACAAATCGTTAAATATGCGGGTTGTTACACATTGTTAATAATCAACTTACACTAACATTGTTACGCTTTGTTTTAGTGTTCATTTCATTATTAAATTACCAAACTTATCAAATTAACTAATTTAGTTATCGAAAATTGCGGGTCGTTACAGATTGTAACGACCCATATTTTTGATAATTAAAAATATTTAATTCAACAAGATTTTGAAATTTAATATTGCCAGAAATTAAAAATTATGATTTATAAATGGGAAAAAATTTGATTAGAATATAATTTAATAATGTTGTTGAATGTTATTGACAACTATTTTAACATAATTTCAATTAATGGTAATAATAAAGGTTAGTGGGGAATAAAATGTATATTGTATTAAAAAGAGAAAGTACATGTAATTAATTGATAGTACAGAATATGAAATCAGTGATGCGGTAAGTAGTTATAAACTTTGTTTGTAAACAATAAATTTATAAATGTGATTAAATTATTTAAAAGTAATAATTGTTATTTATCATCTCATTATTTAATATGTTTGAAATTAATTCGAAAATCAAAAACTTTAATGTAATTAAATATTGCAGTTAATTTGAGTTAAGATGATAACTGTAGAATATGAGAATAGTAGGACGAAACTTATGTTAATTAAAGTCATAAGGTAATAGTTGATATAATATAAGAACTTGTAAATCAAATAAAAGAATTTGATTGAAATTTAAATTATAATAAATTAGGATTTTATTACAATTGTAATTTAACGCTGAAATTAATGTATTATTTAAATCTTTAATTTAACATGGAAATATTTATTTTAGAATATTAATAATTTCTGTGTAATTAAGAATGATGAAAATTGTTAACTTTTAAATTTGAATTTAAAAGTGATTAAATTTATTTTTAAATAACAATTCATTTAATTAACGTGTAAAATTGGTCATTTAGGCATTGTCTTGGATTTAGATGAAACCAGTTTCATCGGATCCGTAATAGTGAATTATAATAGAATTTCAAGATTTGTAGCAATCGAACTTGTCGTTTGATCGTGCGAGCTCGAAACACATAGAAATCAATTAAAGAAATTTAAATGAATATAGTTTGGTTTTAAAAGGTAACTTTTATATACAATAGAATTAGGGATTGAAACTAGTTCCATTGAGTTTAAAAATATCGAAAACCTATATTTTGATATATTGGATGACCGATTTTCAATTTGGGAACGAAGCGGGCTTTTCGGGCCATTGTTATCGCTTCGATCCATTCAATCTGTTTCATCCGTTTTTATCCATCTTTGTCTATATATAGCCTATAATAAACCCTAGCAGCTTCTTATAATAACTAAAATTTCTATCCACCTGTTCAATTATATGTTCCTCCTCAATGGTAGACATTTCAAAACCCTAATTCCCATTCCAAATCAAATCAAAAATCCAAACTCCTCAAACCCTATTATATAATATATCACCGCGAAGCTCTCGACGAAAGTAATCTTCAAATGCAGTTCGTTTCTACTATCAAGTTTTCTTTTGTCTAGAAATCAGTGAAATAATTTCGGCCGTCCATCCTAGGGTATGCACATCAACTGTGTATCGTCGACCAATCGACGATCGGGAGGCACCAGCACGTAGAGGAGGCTGAGGCGAGTTCATCTCAAAGACGATGAGGTTCGCAAGAAAATTGTGAACTACGGTGGTGGCGAGCTCATAGTTGACCAAAGGCGGCCGCATGGGGTGTCGTGGGGGCGACCTGAGGGCTGAGTAAGGCGCGGTGGTTTGATCTAGGTCGTGGCACACGTAGCAGCAGCGGTGAATGTCTTTAGGTCGGCAGCTATTGGGTGTACGAGGTTTTTGATCATTCTCTAGGGTTTAGGAGGTAAATTTATTACTACTTTGCCCCCATTATTTACTTTAATTAAATTTTAATTTTCAAATTTCTAATGCTAATATCTTTTACGTACGAACTCGGACTGAAGCACGGTTTCTTTAGTTAGGATCGTATCAAAATTCCAGACAACATGTAACTAGTTTGGTTGAATTTGGTGACTAATCAAATTTTGGGATTTTATTGGATTTTTAATCGACTATAAATCAAAGGTGGGTGATTTAACCCACTCACGCAATACTAAACCTTTTTATGTTAGTTGAATTAAATTTATGATGCGATATGAATTTATTGGCCGCTGTTTGGCAGTTTAAATTGACATTTAAATTAATTTGAATTTTATATCGAATTTAAATTGAAATTTAAATTAATATTGAAATTTATTGCTAGTTAAATACCTCCAATTGATAACTAGTAACTGTAATGATATGTTGTTTGATTTGGATGTTGTTTGGTATTATATGCTAATGATTGATGTTGGATGTATAGTCGTTTATTTATTTTGGATACATCCCTATCATTACCCTATTTATTATTTGACATTATATAAATTATCCTTGATATTATCTGAAATGAACTAAGAAATGGGTTGAAATGATATAAACCTACGTCGTTAAACTCTGGGTTGAAATGATATATATATCCTTACATGTAATTAAATTGAATTAATTAATTACTTGGTCATAAGGTAGAAAATTATATACGCATACCGGATTGGTTAAATTAATGGCTTCTAAAATAATGGATTTTGGTTAATGATATTGTTTAAAGGAAATAAATTGTGATTTTTTATGCATTGAATTATTTTCGAACTTAGCTTTGAAATGTTGAAATCGAATTTGGTTAAAAGAAATTATATTAAAAGAACTGAATTGGAAGGTGAAGTTATAATTGATATTTGACTTTAATTTATAAAATTGAATTATTTTAATGTTTCGATCTTAAAATTAACATGAGGTTTAATCTGATTACATGGTTTAAATTGGTAAATTGAAATTGAACTTGACATAATTTGAAGTGGTTAAAAATAATAGTTGGATTGGAATTTAAATCATTGAATTTGATTGTTGAATCGAATTTGAAGTAAAAAAAATGAAAATTTCAAAAATTAATGTTAATTCGAATTAAAATTGAAATCAAGTTGATTTGACATTAAATTTAATTGAGTCAATTGAATTGAAAGATTGGGAATTGAATTTGTTGATTTGAAATTTGGACATGGGTCCAGATTGTTGAAATGGAAAGAAACAGTTTGATTTGATATTATTTTCAAAATAAATTATTTTTGATATAAATTGTTTAAAATCTATTTTTATTAATATTTAAATTATTTTGATTCTCCAAACTATTTTACTATATACACCATTTTCAACACTCAAACCATTTAATATCAAAGTATATAACCTATTTAAACTACTTTAATTATTTATAACTATTTAAACTATTTTTAAACTATTTATAACTATTCAAACTATTTTCTAAAATTTCAGACCGTGCAAAGTTGGAAAGTTTATATTTAAATTGTTGATATAAATATGAATGCGGTTAAATGAGATTATAACCAAAGTTGGAAATTGAAATGATATTTTCAAGTGGAAATGAAAATTTGGAGTAATTTTGAAATGAAGGATATTTTGAAGTGAATATTATATTTTGATATCAAATATGAATTGGTTTTGAAATGTAAAAGAACCAACCAGTGTGAAAAATGATTTTGGTTGTTAAAAAGACTAGGGCCTCTTATTAACATACTCTCTGTTAGTATTGGAAGCACTTTAACAACTGTGTACGCGGTGGTTGATATCTAAAATGTATAGGTTGAATTGGAGGGTCTGCTGGATTTGAATAAAGAGAACGATGATGGATGACCCCGGCACTTATGCCAATTTGAAATGACTAAAACATGAGCCATACCTGACCAATGATGCTAGCTACCTCTAGCAGACACACCTCTTCGTAACTATATTGATGTTGGCTTGATCGGTGCACGTTGATTAGATTTTTTGGTGGTGTTGGACGCGGTGGGCTGTTAGGGGTTGCCACCAATCATAAAATGCAAAATGGTAGTATCCTACCTTAGGCATCGCCTCACGTGCCTTGTCATACTCTTTATCCTTCTTCGTGAACACTACGATTTTGTTTTAGTGTTGTCTTATCACGGCGCCTCTCTGGCTACCAATGTTACTAGTGATGCTACTAAGGCAAACTGTAGGACAATGTTTAAAAATGTGTTAAGGGGGATCAATGTAAAGCCTTGGCGCTATTTTAATACTTTACTAATAGTTACAACATATATTATTTTACTACATATAAATACTTTAACGGATCCTTAGGAGATAGAAAATCCCATAACATCTTTTAAGTTATTGCACGCACGTTATACACTGGATAGGAGATGTGAAATCCCGTAACCATCTCTAAAGCTATTACAGTCATATTTATTTGATGTTGATTTAACTTACATAAGAAATTTTAGTTCTGACTCGAGTGTTTTGTCTTTTCATTATGTTAGGGTCAGCCTGGGCATTTCAGTGTTTGAAGACATTATTTCTAGAGGAACAAGACGAAGTTTGGTATATTATACTATTAGTATTATTTCGCTGCATTATTATTTGTATGTTGTTGTTTGTACTCTGATTATGTTGCAAAAATTGTGTAATCAAATGCATATTGCAGAACAACATCATGAATTGCTTATTTGATTATTATATTTTGTCATTCCGCTGCGAGATTCTGTGTTCTGTTTCCATCTTTCTCTTATTTTCTCTTTTTAAACCATTGATGATTCTTTCTTTTGAATGGTTTGAGTTAGATATGTGTGGTTTATTGTTGATTATAATCGTCCAAAAATATGGGTCGTCATAGAAGAGAACTAAAAAGAACTTATATCATATACGATGAAATCACATATAAAAGAGATAAATAATAAGTGACTAGAATTGCGAATGCTTTACATTTAAATATCTAAATTATAAATATTTGAATATTGGATTTGATGCATAGGAGATTGATTTTATAACCTTGTTAACTCCTTTTTAAATAATAACTAATGCAAGAAAACCTGTTTTGAAAAATGTTCACAAAAATTAGTTCATAGAAATATCGATAAAGTGATTTTCGATCACATTATTTATATTTCTGTAATCTGATTAACTTTGGTATTTTCAAATATTTTCCTTCCTAAAATGATCTCTTCAAACTAAATTCCTGATTTCACTTTAAATCCTTTTGAAACAATAATTTATATCTTTCGTATCAAATCATACTTTTCTTTGGAATTCAAAAGAAATCACTTTCGGAAATGGTATTAATATATAATAATATAGTGTTGTATTTGATATATTTATTTGGAAATCCTAAATGCTCTACTATAAAAGTATATCAAAATATTTGCAATGGGATCGAGAGGTTTTCTCCCATATAAGGCAATTGGGTCACAACCCTTCCAAAACCAACAAGTATATCCCGCTAAACCAAGAGCGGACTGTACCGAAGGTTGCATAACCCTCCACCCATTTTCTAGCTATGGGTTTCCTACATCGATAATATAACAAATCATCTTGTTTTTCGAAGTGACAAATCATTTTGTACTAATATTCACAAATACTTTTAAACAGGTATTGTTTATTTCCTCAAAAACCTTTGAAAATCTATTTTATAATCACCGAGGTTTTAGTCCTCAAAATTCCCTTTTCATTTATAAAACACATATTTATAAATATCTTTTTATAAATCACTTTATATAAAATCAATTTAAAGGTATTTATTTCCAATTATTTCTATTTCTTTAAAAGAAAACATTTCACGTTAAAAGACAAGTATCTTTTCCTTTTGAAATTATAATAAACATCTTTTGAACATAACTATTCCTTAATTAATAATATTAATAAAATCCTTATAGTCAAACTATGAAATTCTATCATAAAGTGTTTGTATCTACCTAACCAATGAATATGGAAATTATTTGCTCATAAACTTACCACTAATCCTCGATTTCAAACTAATACTTTTCATCGGATAGAAATGAAAACATTCAAGTTGGGGTATTATTACCTCTCAAACCTTAACTCGATAACATTTCTAACTTCAAATAGAAATAAGTTTCCATTCCTTAAAGTCTAGGAAATAAAATTGGATCCGAGAGTTCCAATATACTTTCCGTCAAAAACATTTTTGAAAATCGCTTATTTAAAGCAAAGTTTGATTTAAATGGGAAGACCTTTCCTGCTTTCCATTTTTTTCCGCATTGACATATTTATTGAGTTTGTAGAAATAGATATTGTTGTCTCTCATATCAAAGTTATGCGGTAGTAGATTTATATTCTTTGAGTTTGGTATGGATTAAAGTACACCCAGTAGGATAATTGATTACTTTGATAAGTTGTATTATTGAAATTGTATCTTATACATTTAGTGGTGTGGTATATTTATGAGATGATGTTGTGCATTATATTAGTAATTCTCATTTGTTTATTTTAGAACAGATGGGTTTTCGACGATTTTGACTGGTCCAAAATTCTTGGTTGTTGTAGTTGGTATCAAAGCCAGGTTAGGTGCCTAAGTAAAATTTCACCTAGGGTTAGTAAATCAACCTAGGAATTTTATATGAAATTACCATAATTTAATAAATAAAATTGGATTGGATAAGGCACCGTACCTCCAGTCTAGGTTATGGATGATATTATTTTTAGTGTGCCTAACTTTTGTTAAGTACGGATTTTATATTATTCGCTATACAGAATTTCAGGGATGAAATTTTTATAAGAAGGAGAATGTAAGGATCCAAAATTTCAACATTTTGTATTTAAATACCTAAATTATTTAAATATTTGAATCTTGGATTTACTGTGAATAAATACAATTTTCTAACCATTTTAACCCCTTTTAAGTAATAAATAATGAACGAAAACTTATTTTTGAAATTGTTTATAAAAATAATCAGTTCATCGAAATAAATCCAACGATGACACTTAATACATCCATAGTATTCATGTGCCGATCATCTAGGCATCCAAAAGACAGATCGTAGGGGTAAAATAAAAGAAAGACAAGAAGGAAAAAACATAAAATCTCACAACGCATTGAAATCATGTATAATAGAACATTAGATAGGACATACAGTACTCCTAAAATGAAACATCTGAGTTACAACAAATATAACTTCAGCCAGGGATGGTTATAACTGCCTGCCCTCGTTATGCTGATACGTAACTACATACAAACGTAAGTAGAAATAAATGGATAACTATATAATGGAGAAGCATCCTACCCCATGCTCATCCAAAATGCATCCCTAAGAGCCTAGACTACTTGGCTACTCAAAATTAGAGTACCTAAGCGTTTAAGGAAAAGAAAGAAAAACTCTAGCTCAAACATGGGTCTAATACAAGTAAACTTAAATCATATACTCTGTTATAGCTATAAACCCTTTAAAATAAAGGTATCTTATGAGACTATGCCACACATTACAGCTGTGACAACCTAGATTTTTAAACATCTGTTAATTGGATAATTAACTGGTTTAAATCAAGGAAAGTTGAATTTATTAGTCAAACAAATAAATTTTTGATAATGGAAATGTCTGAACAAATATAAACTGATTTGAAAATCCTAACAAATCTTGATTTATAAATTTCTGGAAATGATAAATCTTATAGTAAATTAATAATAGTATATTTCACCATTTAAATTCAAGAATAAGATATTTATATACAAGTTATATAGTATATATAAGTATATAAATATGCATGTATGTATTTATTCCCATATGAAATAAAATATAAGATAATATTGTATAAACTGTATATATATATATATATATGTGTGTGTGTGTGTGTGTGTGTGTGTATATATATGGAATCTAGAATATACAAGCTTATGATGTTCAATAAATATAATATATATATATATATCAGTGTGTGTGTTTGTGTGTGTATACACACTCTTATCTACATACTTCTAATATAATTATTAACTAATTAAATATTTATAAAAATTTAATTTAATATTCTTCAAATATAATTATTTAAATTTGCAAACTTATCTTTTCAAATAAATAAAATGTGCTTTCTATTTATAATTGTTCTTATACATACATACATATATATATATATATATATATATATATATATATATGTATGTATGTATGTATATGTATTGTGAATAGAAATCATGATTTGAATTCAATGTAAATTTCTCAAAATAATTAAATTTAAACTCTGCATTTTTAAACATTAAAGATAAGTATATATATAGTCATTAATTAAAGCAGTAATAACTTTAGTTTAAAGTGAAATAAGAATAAATAAAAAGGTTTTATAATTTTCTATTGTGCTACATGAAATAAATATAAAGAAAATATAAAATGTAAAAATATAAATAATAAGAAATATATTTGTAGGAAATTTGTAATCTATAAGAACACATATGTATACAAGTGTCAAATTGATTTCTTCATAAAAAGTTAAAAATGATTTATAGGGAGAGAGAACCAAGGCTGTATACAGGCAACTTGCATTTATATACATATCTCTTCTTCTTTCTTTCATTTGTTTTTCTTTCAAACAAAACCTAAAAAATAAAGAGAGAAAACCAAACAAACTTCACCAAGCTTACAACTGAACAAAACATAGCAAAGCAGAATTCAACTTAAACAAAGAAGATCAGAGTAGATCAAGAAATCAAGTGCAGTTTTTCAAACACAGATCTGGTTCGCTCTATTCAAAATTTTACAGTGAGTATACCCCTTTCAAAAACAAATCTCTTCTTCTTTAATCTATGATTATGTTAAAGATGAAATAGAAATCATAGTCTTGAATTATGTTGTAGAAAAGTGAATATAGATACGCCTGTATAAGAATGTATGAATACATGTATACATTTTCTCCCTTTTGTTCTATTCCTGACATGTCCAAACCTTTCAAAAATTCAAATCTGGTCATATATATAGTTTTAGGCCATGGAGTTTGAAGAATTTTTGTTTGTACCAAAGTATACTTAATTTAAAAATAACTTCTTAGAACATTATCATGCAAAAACACCGTAAAGGGAATGTACAGTATGAAATCGAATACTTCAAGAATTTCGACCAAGGTAACTCCTATTTTCACATATATAACTGAAATCAACTTGAGAAATTATGGATTTTGTAACGACCCAGAATTTTTATTAATTAAAAATTGAATATTTAATTTATTTTAAATATTTATAAGTGAATTTTTAAGTCAAATAAATTTTATTTGATTTATTAGATTTAATTGGATAATTAAATCGATAATTTAATATGTTAAATTATGGAAATAATTGAAAATGGAGTTAAATATGATAGAAAATAATTCGTAAAATTTTATTTAATCATACTGGAGTTATAGAAATATTTTAGAACTTTTAAAATCGAATTAAAAGTTAATTTGTGAAAATTGAATATTTTAATATTTAATAATTGACTGTAAAATAGCCAATTTTTGAACAGTCTCAGAATTGAACGAAACCAGTTCCATTGGATCCGTAATAGTTAGTTATTACCGGATTTCAAATTTCGTGTCAATCGGAGTTATCGTTTGATCGTGGCAGCTCGAAACGCATCGAATTATTTTTAATTTAAATTTGACGAGTCAAAATAGCCATTTTTCAAAAAGTCTCGGATTTCGACGAAACCAGTTTCATCGGATCCGTAATGTGATATTATTGTAAGGTTTCAAATTTCAAGTCAATTGGATTTACCGTTTGTCCGGTACAAATTAAAACGCCTAGAAATCGGTTTAAATCGGTTTAATTCAAATTGAGCGTTTTCAGCCATAACTCGCACATACTTCCGAATTAGCTTCCGAAACCTGTTCCATTGTGTCCGGAATGCGGGATAAACCCTAGGTACGCTGGTTACGGCGTCTAAATCGGAGTTCGGAATTCCCGGGATGAATAGTGTTTACGCTTGCTCGTTCCTTATAAATAACCCCAACCCTTCATTTAGAAAATAAAAAATAAAAAAAATAAAAACAAACCCTAGCCGCCACCTAGGTATGAACGGCCAGCAGTTCATCAACTTCTTCCCCTCAAATCTCCAAATCCATTCATCGATTCCAGAAACTCTCAACTACAATCTTGAAGAGCTCGATGAGATCTTTAATATCAACGGTCATGATCTGAAAAGACCTCACGGATCAACGGCAAAATGACGAAGAAGTCAGTGACTTGCGCACGCATTCCAAGGCTCATTGTACAGCCGAGCTCCACCAGGTGATGGCCGAACCTAGCTTGCGTCGTGGGCTTTCGCGTGGCGTTGGTTTGATCAAGTTTCATCGAGTATTGAAGTCGCTAAATTAAACCCTAATTTATCTAAATGGGTTCAAGTGGAACGGCAATCACCTTTAGCTTGTACGTGAGGGGTTTGGGAAGATGAAGTATGCGGCTGTGATTCATCAGGGATGGAATGAACGGTGGATGGTAGATAGGTTTATAATTTTTTAAGTTATGTTGTAAATATAAGTATATAAACTCGTGTAACTTATAAAATCAATATCTTTTTCATACGAGGTCGAAAAAATGCAAACTCAGTTGCGTTGGAATCGTATGGACGAGCACTACGCGATGGAGTTGGTTTGGAGTCGTTTGGAGTTAGTGAGAATTTCGGGTAAAATTAAACGCGCGTTTAATTTTATTCGAAATAAAAGCTAAAACGGAAATTAAAATCAAGGTGAGAACTTCTCACTCAATCGAATAGATTTCGATTTTATTTTAAATAGTTAGATTTAAAATATTTGAATGCATGTTTGAATGTTGATTAATATCTATTGATTGTTAAAATAGACATTATACGCCGTTAGTAAGCGGATGTTATTTATTATAAACATATACCGCGAATATTTCATAAACAGTGAAATTGGTATTATATATAATATCAATATATATATATTGGCATATGTATATATTGCAGTTGATTGATTTCCCGCATTTTTTAGCGGATGAGACCCTATTACGCCGTTATTAAGCGGATAATATTTATTAAGAACATATACCGCGATAATTTCGTACTGGAGCGAAATTGGTATTGTGCTAATGTTTTTGGATGCAGGAAAACAGGTTGGAGGGATCCAACTGGATTCCTCAACAGTATTTATTTTATTTCAGATATTTTGATATTTGATGATTATCATATCGATATATGATATCGTTGTTAGTCGTGATTGACTATTTGGTGTGTAGCATCATTGGACCCAGATTTTGGGATTTTAAAATGGTTTTAAAGTGATTTTTGAAAATATACTATATTTTTGGAATTGATCCATTATAAATAAATAAACGTTATAATTTTTAAAGTTATAAAAATTATGGTTTTTGTGAAATATAGTAAAAAAAGCTGATTTTTAGAAATACGATTAAAAGTTGATTTTTAAGAAATATGAACTAATGATTTTATAAAATAATTTAGATTGGGTTTTTGAATATATGATAAAAGTTTAAATATAGGATTTATAAAATTTGATTATTTTATAAATCGAAATGATGAAATTATAAAGGAAATTAAAAGATGTTTTAAAGAAAATATTAATTGATTTATATTAAGAGATTTATAAACGGATATTTATAAATCGAAATATTGACATTATAAAACGAGTCTTTATAAGTGTTTGAATGAAGTGAAAATGAAATTCATTAATGAATGAAATTTATAGAATTATATAACGGTGAAGTTATAAATGGAATTTTATAAACAATAGGTTTATAAAATTTGTAAAGTTCAGAGGAACGATTTTTGCAAATAAATAAATTATAAGTGTTTGACTTATAATTTGGACCTTTGGTTTATAATTAAGATTATAAATCGAATAGGTAAATAAAGAAGATTTATAAAGGAAGTTGTTATGAAATAAATGGAAATGGAATTTATAAACATTGTTTTATAAATTCGCAAACGACTTATTTTGATAAGTTAATTGTTATAACCTATTAATGGAGTTATATTCACATTTTTGAATAGTGAAAAATCCTTTAAAATAAAATGAATAGAAAGGATGAAATTTGTTAATGAAGTATATTCACGTTTTTGAATAGTGAATAATACGTTAAAGAAAATGTATTGAATGTGAATGTTTTAAATAGAATTAAAACGATTTAACGATGTTTTAATTGTGTTGAGATTCGAAATCATAGATTTCAACATTTATTGTTGAAATAGACGTTTTCGAGAAATAAAAGGAAATAGTGGACTATAACACTGTTGTTATAGTAAATGATTTCCGAAAGGAAAATGGGTTGTATAGTATTGGGATTTATATATCTATTTTAATTTCGAATCCCTATACTAGTGATTTTGGGTTGTCGTAACGATGTTTTACGCAACATTCGTTTTGGCCCAAATAAATATGTTAAGTGAATGATTTCCTTAAAGAAAGAAATATATACTTAATTCGGTTTAAGTGTATTGAATATTTTCTAAGTGTTGAAAATAAAAGATTGTGAATTACTTATTTAATAAGTATGGGAATGTTTTCCAATATGAAGTGAAAAATTAGAATTTATCTTTTTGAAGATAAATTGAAATGGATAGTTGAAATTGTATATGCATGGATATTTTGAAATATAAATCCATTATGGAATTTATATGTGAAAGGGAATTTGTTTGAAAATAAATGTTGATTTATTTTTGAAGTGTTGAAATTATATATCTTGTAAAGATATTTTGGAAAAATAAATAATTTGGAAAATTATTTGGAATCTGGTGATGTGTGCATATCCAGTGATAGTTCAATAACCGACTATCAATATTTCCCTTTGAATGGGTATTTGATGTGATTTGATTGAATTTGAATGCACACTTATTTTTGAATAAGCGCTCACTATTCGGGTTAACCGGGAAAGGACCATGGGGTCGTATAACCCATTCCGAATATGTGATACGTCGTTGTGAATCGCATTTGAAGATCGGTGTTGAAGACCGGTATTTGCGAGAGCGATAGGATGACCTATCGATTGTTTCTGCACCGAGTCGCGCCGGTATAGAAACTCCCTAAGTGATGGGAAATCCGATCAGGATTGTGAATATACGGATTGCAAGGACTTCTTTGTAAGTGCCTTCGGTTCTGTTCGATCCCGGAACAGACTTGTATGGATTGTATGCCTGACATTACAAGTTGAGATGTAAAGCCGATTTCTTTCAAATATATTTCTGTTGGTGGCGGAGAATTTATTCTTTGCTTAACACCCTTCTTTGAGACGTACGAGCTCAAAGGTTATATAGTTGAAGTTATCAGCGATATATTCCCAGTTTGGTAATGTGACATGCTGAGTGATGCTGAAATGATCATTGTGTTGATTATTGTGATAGGATCATTTATTTGATCGTCTATCTTAGTGATCATTGTGTTGATCATTTGTTGACCCAAAGCATGGCTTTTGTATAAAGTATGTTTTTGTGGACGTGACTTCGTCGAGCCTCACACCCCGTGAATGGTCAAAACAGGAAAGAAGCAGCAAGGTTATGAGGGGTAGCACCCTTTAGGATGTGTCCATTTCCTTCTGGAAAAGGGTGGTATCATGGTATGGAGCCCAGATACTTACTCATGTTGAAAACACTTTGTTATGATTGTGTGAATTGATTAGAGAGCGCTCTCGGAAAAAGGTCCCAAAGGACCGGGGGATGGCATATTCGGTCAGTTGTTGCTCAGTTAGGAGTAACCCGGCCTTGTGTTGGTTGAGATCCGGTTTGGTTCTCGGGAATGTCCATCCAGAGGCATTCTCAGTGGCAATGGGAAGTTCCTTGGCCTGATCATTTGTTGGAAATCCAATTCCCAATACGAAACTTGTACGGTATTAGTTGTAGAACCTGCCATTCACTTATGGTGGTCACCACTGTTTGGATGGTAGCTATAGTAGGCATAGTTCGAAATGTCTATGCTGGCTAAGATTTATATTCTACTTTCGAAATATTTCCTACACTATACACTAATAATAATATCAAATGTTATTTTAAATGCGTATCAAGCATCTTTGACTATCATAAGGAGAAATCTCCTCCGATTCTGCGTTTGCATGTGTGTGTGTGCGGGAGGCCTTATGGTAGTCTCATTTTTAAAAAGCATTGCGAATTGATTAAAAATATTCCTCTATTTTGATTTTAAAGTTAAATAAACTGTTTTGAGTTCTCACACCAGTCTTGCTGAGCTATTGGGCTATGTGATGGGGGGTTCTCGCTTCGCGGTTAGGTGGCGAACGGGAGACTCTTACTCCCACACATCCTCTTTTAGGGGGTTGGTTAGGCGTAAGCTGTGACAGTCGAGAGGCTGGCCGTAAAAGCAAGTCTAGGATATCAGTGTAAGCCACGGTGGGGCTGGGATGGTTGAAAAGCCTACCGGTTGTGACCGCCGACAGTACGTTCTTTACATTTGGTATCAGAGCTTATGGTTAAGCGAGAACCATGGTTCTGATGGGTATTACTCGTTAGAGATAGAGTCAGCAGTACTCTAGAATGAGTTTGAGTGTATTAATAGATATGAGAGCGTATCTGTTAGTGAATATAAAATTGTTTTATATTGTGATGATTGGTTTATTGAGTGGTATATGAACTTTCGTCAGCGTGGTCCGCAAGACTATGCCGAAGGGGTTTCTAAACACTTGAATAGAACAATTCGGCACGATATTGATTTTAAATTGGGTAAATGAAAGGATTTTGCCTTGATTATATTTTATATATAAAGAAATAATTTTTCAGAATTATTAAAGTGTATATAAGTTGATTGTTTAGTTGTTTGAATAATCTAAATAAAAGAATAATTGTATAAGTAAAAGAATTATAAGAATTGAAATTTTAATTAAAGTGTTTACAATTGTGAAATAAACTTATATATACAAGAAGCAAAATTATATGAATATGAGTTGTAAATAAAGGTAAATTTAAAGTTAAATGGAATATAACTTAAGTGTTGTTGAATGGAATTGATTTTGGTATCGAAGTAAATAATCAAGTGGATTAAAAAAATATGAACTTGAGTTATGTAATAGAATTCAACTTTGGAAATTGAATTGAATTAATGGATTAAATAAAATAATGAATATAAGTGTTGATTCATTAAAATCTAATGTTATTAGAAGTTGAATAAAAAAAAATGAATGAAAGTAAGCGAAGAAATTTGGTTGTAATTAATATACATTGGTTGTTATTTGATTGTTGTTGATTATATGTAATTCATTAAGTGTTAATGAAATTGAAAGCTAATGTAATTGAATTCAAATTGAAAGTAAATAAATTTGAATAGAATTGAATGTGAATTGGATTTAATTAGTAAATGTAAACTAATTGAATTGAGAATGAATGTTAGTAAATCCAATGTTAATAAATCAAATATGATTTAGAGTGAAAACCAATTCATTAAGTATTAATGAGAATATGAATGAATTTGTTGAATGTTAGTTGGTTGATGGTTGAATATATATTGCTATATGATGTCTGTTGATACTATTTTCATATATGCATGATTCTCATGTTGTTTGTTGAGTGATTAGTAGGTGCGGATCGCGTTTGCTTCGCATTTGGAGCTCGCTTTAGCGCTATATTAGCCGTATATGCTTGCTAATAAAATATAAGGTACATATCTCGGATTAAATATCGCACTTTTATATTTTTTTCCCTTCGGGATGCCTCATTACTTGATGAGATGTATATTTGTGATATATATACTGTCATTTTTTTTTCGGATCGAGCCGCGCAAAGGAGACTATGGCGAATTTTTCCGGAAATTTAAGGCGTTAGAAAAATTTTGGGAAAATTTGAAAGGTTTTGAAAACTTAAACTTTGATTTGGAATTGAAAGTTAAATGATATAGTTTGTTTTTTAAAAAAATAACTAAGTATGATTTGAAAACTTAGTAAAGAATTATAAGAAGTTTAATTATGAATTTTGGAAAGTTAATAGATTTTATAACTTTTCTTAATTGTAATTTCGAGGACGAAATTCTTTTAAGGGGGAAAGATTGTAACGACCCAGAATTTTTATTAATTAAAAATTGAATATTTAATTTATTTTAAATATTTATAAGTGAATTTTTAAGTCAAATAAATTTTATTTGATTTATTAGATTTAATTGGATAATTAAATCGATAATTTAATATGTTAAATTATGGAAATAATTGAAAATGGAGTTAAATATGATAGAAAATAATTCGTAAAATTTTATTTAATCATACTGGAGTTATAGAAATATTTTAGAACTTTTAAAATCGAATTAAAAGTTAATTTGTGAAAATTGAATATTTTAATATTTAATAATTGACTGTAAAATAGCCAATTTTTGAACAGTCTCAGAATTGAACGAAACCAGTTCCATTGGATCCGTAATAGTTAGTTATTACCGGATTTCAAATTTCGTGTCAATCGGAGTTATCGTTTGATCGTGGCAGCTCGAAACGCATCGAATTATTTTTAATTTAAATTTGACGAGTCAAAATAGCCATTTTTCAAAAAGTCTCGGATTTCGACGAAACCAGTTTCATCGGATCCGTAATGTGATATTATTGTAAGGTTTGAAATTTCAAGTCAATTGGATTTACCGTTTGTCCGGTACAAATTAAAACGCCTAGAAATCGGTTTAAATCGGTTTAATTCAAATTGAGCGTTTTCAGCCATAACTCGCACATACTTTCGAATTAGCTTCCGAAACCTGTTCCATTGTGTCCGGAATGCGGGATAAACCCTAGGTACGCTGGTTACGGCGTCTAAATCGGAGTTCGGAATTCCCGGGATGAATAGTGTTTACGCTTGCTCGTTCCTTATAAATAACCCCAACCCTTCATTTAGAAAATAAAAAATAAAAAAAATAAAAACAAACCCTAGCCGCCACCTAGGTATGAACGGCCAGCAGTTCATCAACTTCTTCCCCTCAAATCTCCAAATCCATTCATCGATTCCAGAAACTCTCAACTACAATCTTGAAGAGCTCGATGAGATCTTTAATATCAACGGTCATGATCTGAAAAGACCTCACGGATCAACGGCAAAATGACGAAGAAGTCAGTGACTTGCGCACGCATTCCAAGGCTCATTGTACAGCCGAGCTCCACCAGGTGATGGCCGAACCTAGCTTGCGTCGTGGGCTTTCGCGTGGCGTTGGTTTGATCAAGTTTCATCGAGTATTGAAGTCGCTAAATTAAACCCTAATTTATCTAAATGGGTTCAAGTGGAACGGCAATCACCTGTAGCTTGTACGTGAGGGGTTTGGGAAGATGAAGTATGCGGCTGTGATTCATCAGGGATGGAATGAACGGTGGATGGTAGATAGGTTTATAATTTTTTAAGTTATGTTGTAAATATAAGTATATAAACTCGTGTAACTTGTAAAATCAATATCTTTTTCGTACGAGGTCGAAAAAATGCAAACTCAGTTGCGTTGGAATCGTATGGACGAGCACTACGCGATGGAGTTGGTTTGGAGTCGTTTGGAGTTAGTGAGAATTTCGGGTAAAATTAAACGCGCGTTTAATTTTATTCGAAATAAAAGCTAAAACGGAAATTAAAATCAAGGTGAGAACTTCTCACTCAATCGAATAGATTTCGATTTTATTTTAAATAGTTAGATTTAAAATATTTGAATGCATGTTTGAATGTTGATTAATATCTATTGATTGTTAAAATAGACATTATACGCCGTTAGTAAGCGGATGTTATTTATTATAAACATATACCGCGAATATTTCATAAACAGTGAAATTGGTATTATATATAATATCAATATATATATATTGGCATATGTATATATTGCAGTTGATTGATTTCCCGCATTTTTTAGCGGATGAGACCCTATTACGCCGTTATTAAGCGGATAATATTTATTAAGAACATATACCGCGATAATTTCGTACTGGAGCGAAATTGGTATTGTGCTAATGTTTTTGGATGCAGGAAAACAGGTTGGAGGGATCCAACTGGATTCCTCAACAGTATTTATTTTATTTCAGATATTTTGATATTTGATGATTATCATATCGATATATGATATCGTTGTTAGTCGTGATTGACTATTTGGTGTGTAGCATCATTGGACCCAGATTTTGGGATTTTAAAATGGTTTTAAAGTGATTTTTGAAAATATACTATATTTTTGGAATTGATCCATTATAAATAAATAAACGTTATAATTTTTAAAGTTATAAAAATTATGGTTTTTGTGAAATATAGTAAAAAAAGCTGATTTTTAGAAATACGATTAAAAGTTGATTTTTAAGAAATATGAACTAATGATTTTATAAAATAATTTAGATTGGGTTTTTGAATATATGATAAAAGTTTAAATATAGGATTTATAAAATTTGATTATTTTATAAATCGAAATGATGAAATTATAAAGGAAATTAAAAGATGTTTTAAAGAATAATATTAATTGATTTATATTAAGAGATTTATAAACGGATATTTATAAATCGAAATATTGACATTATAAAACGAGTCTTTATAAGTGTTTGAATGAAGTGAAAATGAAATTCATTAATGAATGAAATTTATAGAATTATATAACGGTGAAGTTATAAATGGAATTTTATAAACAATAGGTTTATAAAATTTGTAAAGTTCAGAGGAACGATTTTTGCAAATAAATAAATTATAAGTGTTTGACTTATAATTTGGACCTTTGGTTTATAATTAAGATTATAAATCGAATAGGTAAATAAAGAAGATTTATAAAGGAAGTTGTTATGAAATAAATGGAAATGGAATTTATAAACATTGTTTTATAAATTCGCAAACGACTTATTTTGATAAGTTAATTGTTATAACCTATTAATGGAGTTATATTCACATTTTTGAATAGTGAAAAATCCTTTAAAATAAAATGAATAGAAAGGATGAAATTTGTTAATGAAGTATATTCACGTTTTTGAATAGTGAATAATACGTTAAAGAAAATGTATTGAATGTGAATGTTTTAAATAGAATTAAAACGATTTAACGATGTTTTAATTGTGTTGAGATTCGAAATCATAGATTTCAACATTTATTGTTGAAATAGACGTTTTCGAGAAATAAAAGGAAATAGTGGACTATAACACTGTTGTTATAGTAAATGATTTCCGAAAGGAAAATGGGTTGTATAGTATTGGGATTTATATATCTATTTTAATTTCGAATCCCTATACTAGTGATTTTGGGTTGTCGTAACGATGTTTTACGCAACATTCGTTTTGGCCCAAATAAATATGTTAAGTGAATGATTTCCTTAAAGAAAGTAATATATACTTAATTCGGTTTAAGTGTATTGAATATTTTCTAAGTGTTGAAAATAAAAGATTGTGAATTACTTATTTAATAAGTATGGGAATGTTTTCCAATATGAAGTGAAAAATTAGAATTTATCTTTTTGAAGATAAATTGAAATGGATAGTTGAAATTGTATATGCATGGATATTTTGAAATATAAATCCATTATGGAATTTATATGTGAAAGGGAATTTGTTTGAAAATAAATGTTGATTTATTTTTGAAGTGTTGAAATTATATATCTTGTAAAGATATTTTGGAAAAATAAATAATTTGGAAAATTATTTGGAATCTGGTGATGTGTGCATATCCATTGATAGTTCAATAACCGACTATCAATATTTCCCTTTGAATGGGTATTTGATGTGATTTGATTGAATTTGAATGCACACTTATTTTTGAATAAGCGCTCACTATTCGGGTTAACCGGGAAAGGACCATGGGGTCGTATAACCCATTCCGAATATGTGATACGTCGTTGTGAATCGCATTTGAAGATCGGTGTTGAAGACCGGTATTTGCGAGAGCGATAGGATGACCTATCGATTGTTTCTGCACCGAGTCGCGCCGGTATAGAAACTCCCTAAGTGATGGGAAATCCGATCAGGATTGTGAATATACGGATTGCAAGGACTTCTTTGTAAGTGCCTTCGGTTCTGTTCGATCCCGAAACAGACTTGTATGGATTGTATGCCTGACATTACAAGTTGAGATGTAAAGCCGATTTCTTTCAAATATATTTCTGTTGGTGGCGGAGAATTTATTCTTTGCTTAACACCCTTCTTTGAGACGTACGAGCTCAAAGGTTATATAGTTGAAGTTATCAGCGATATATTCCCAGTTTGGTAATGTGACATGCTGAGTGATGCTGAAATGATCATTGTGTTGATTATTGTGATAGGATCATTTATTTGATCGTCTATCTTAGTGATCATTGTGTTGATCATTTGTTGACCCAAAGCATGGCTTTTGTATAAAGTATGTTTTTGTGGACGTGACTTCGTCGAGCCTCACACC
This sequence comes from Allium cepa, assembly GCA_030765085.1. Classification (NCBI taxonomy): domain Eukaryota; kingdom Viridiplantae; phylum Streptophyta; class Magnoliopsida; order Asparagales; family Amaryllidaceae; genus Allium; species Allium cepa. The sequence goes on from CM060944.1 coordinate 246,275,116, forward strand.
CCGTGAATGGTCAAAACAGGAAAGAAGCAGCAAGGTTATGAGGGGTAGCACCCTTTAGGATGTGTCCATTTCCTTCTGGAAAAGGGTGGTATCATGGTATGGAGCCCAGATACTTACTCATGTTGAAAACACTTTGTTATGATTGTGTGAATTGATTAGAGAGCGCTCTCGGAAAAAGGTCCCAAAGGACCGGGGGATGGCATATTCGGTCAGTTGTTGCTCAGTTAGGAGTAACCCGGCCTTGTGTTGGTTGAGATCCGGTTTGGTTCTCGGGAATGTCCATCCAGAGGCATTCTCAGTGGCAATGGGAAGTTCCTTGGCCTGATCATTTGTTGGAAATCCAATTCCCAATACGAAACTTGTACGGTATTAGTTGTAGAACCTGCCATTCACTTATGGTGGTCACCACTGTTTGGATGGTAGCTATAGTAGGCATAGTTCGAAATGTCTATGCTGGCTAAGATTTATATTCTACTTTCGAAATATTTCCTACACTATACACTAATAATAATATCAAATGTTATTTTAAATGCGTATCAAGCATCTTTGACTATCATAAGGAGAAATCTCCTCCGATTCTGCGTTTGCATGTGTGTGTGTGCGGGAGGCCTTATGGTAGTCTCATTTTTAAAAAGCATTGCGAATTGATTAAAAATATTCCTCTATTTTGATTTTAAAGTTAAATAAACTGTTTTGAGTTCTCACACCAGTCACATGACTGACTTGGAGTTTATTGTTTTCCTTCCTAAACTCTGGGTGCCCACCAATTTCTACACGGGCAGTTAAGAGTTAGGTTTATCAGGATATTCTGGAGTTGCTGGAGGCAAGCTAGATGGCATGGCGTATTACTAGTATATAGTATTTCTTTTTCCGCTGCACTGTTGTTGATGTTGTATGTTGTTGTACACTCTGATGATATGATGTAATGAAATGAAATGTAATGTAATAACTGATATAGTTCTTTGTTTAAAGATTATTCATTTATTATTATATGTTGTTCCGCTGCGAATTGTGAGATTCTGATGTTGTTCTTGTTTTTGTTTCCTTTCTCGTCTTTTGTTTTCTTTTTCCTCTATTCTCTTTTTCTTTCTATTTCTTTCTATTTTAAAAATTATCTATCTTCTTTCCTCTCTATTTCCTATCTCTTCTCTCTTCTTTCTTTCTTTTTCCTAAATTCTTTTTCTTAAACCCCTAAGGGTTCGTATTTTCGTTCATCTTGAATTAAACAAAGGGGATTAGTGTCTATTCAAGGAGTACGGACTTACGGGTCTTTACAGATTTTAGTAGCTTTATCCTGATTTTTTAGTTGCGAATATTATGGAGTGGAAGGGGTTTAATGGAATTTGGTCATAGGTTGATAACCGATGATCGTGAGGTTGATTTGGCGTCGGGTTGTGGTTGGAGGAAGCTTCATCATCAGGGATCAAGGGAAAAATAGTGGTTTGATTTTAAGACCATCGTGGAGGTGCGATGATGACAGGGTAGGGTTTAAGGTCACGTTTTGGTCGAGGGAAGTTCATGGCAGATTTAGGTGGCACGATGGCGTCGAGTTGGCTTGGAGGTGGGGGAAGGGTGAGAGGAGACTCAGGCGTGGCTCTAGGCAAGGCGGCGAGCTCCTCGGTGGTCAGCGACGGCAGTTCGAGGTACGAATACGTGGTGGTTTTCTTTTGGGCCTTGACAAATTTGCTCGATTTTGATTCAAGGATTTCAGTCGGATTCGGGAAGGCCGAAAGGGTCGAAGGTGGCGTTGGTGACTTCGAGGTGGTGTTGGCGACGGTCGACGTGGTTTCGATGATGTGTGCATGTGCACACCGTTGTTTAAATGTAAGGTGTAATGGGTTGGGAAATAGATAAGGGGAGAGTTAGGTGAAGAGAAGAGAAAAGAAGGGGAAGGCTGGACTGGGTTCGAGAATTTGGGCCGATGGGCCTGTTTGAAATTTCGTTAGAAATTTTTAAATTAATCCAAAAACTTAGGTTAATAAATGGTGAAGATAAAATAGTTTAAACTTTTAATTAAATCAGTTTAGAATTAGTATATTATATGTTAATTATTTAAATTAATTCCTATAGTTTATTAGAATAAAATAAAAAGTGAAATTAGAATGTTTAAGTGAAAATAAAAAGTTTTGAACTTTTAAATTAATTAAAGGCCTTAAGTTAATCGTATGTGTTAATAATTATATTTAATTAAAATAAAATATGATTAAATGGTTGTAATTATTTGATAATAATTAAACTGGAATTGTAAATAATTAATCTTGGTTAAAATTAATTATATGATTTTGTGATTACTTAAGCCATTTTTATGGAATGTTTATTGAATATTTTGGATTGCTTTAATATCTCTATTATGTTAATACCAGTTATTTTGTGATTTGAAAACACCCTGGAATGAACTATTAATATAAATGTGAGATGTTTTTTTTTTGAAATAGATATATGTGATGGAATTTCTATACGAATATGACATTCTAGAATTTAAATTGAATTGTTTTACTTAAACAACTTGGCTTAAAGGATGGCATTGGATTCAAAGAGATCGGGGTCAAATATTAGCAATATCCGAAACCACTTCGATTAGTAACTACTATAATTCTTTATAGATTGGATTATAGAATCAGGATGGAATGGAATAAATTAAGTAAACTTGGCCACTTAAGCTAAGTAACGGTACTTAGATATTATTTTATGAAAAAATGTTTGGCTATAACAAGATAAAACTCGTAGTGATGAACGAGTTACCTGGGTTTTCAAAGAAGCTTTACAACTTAAGTATTTCATATTAAACGGGTTTACTCACACTGGTTTCTAGCCTGACTCGGGTGTTACTTTATTGTTATTCTCGGGTCAGACCGAGTATTATAGATTTTTAGGTTAGGACATTCTGGAGCTCAGGAGACGAGCTGGATGGCAGAGACATATTGTCTATATCCCGCTGTTTTATAGAGGCTGTGTTGATAGTATTTAGGGACAAGTTGTTATAATTGTCCAGATTTAATTGTCGATGTTATATTCTGATAGCTTGTATGTCTATTAACAATTACAGCTTTCTTTGTTATAAAATGCTATTATTTGTATATTATATTTTGATCCACTGATTGTGAGATTCTGTGCTATTGTTTTTCCATTTCTTCTTCCACCTCCTTTTCTTCTCAACCCTAATAGTCCGGGACTTCTGGCACTCGATTGCTCGGCACTCTATACAGTGAACGTATTAGTGTCGATATTCGAGGTAGAAAATTCCGGGCCGTTACAACAGCGTATGGGTTTTTACCTTACGATGACCAAACCATTTCAAATGGAAAATTTGGTGGTATTACAATAATATCCAGGGTTAAAAATAAATATGTAATCATAGCCAGAATGGTTACATTAAATAAATTCAATAGCATATTTAGTATTTAAATAAGTTCGTAAGACATGTGTAATGACCTCACTTTTATACCCATATTATTAAAGAACATTATAATTAATATTGTCTAGTACGAAGAATACGGCTTGTTAAGGGTGACATATTTTGAATATATCTTTAAACTAACACTGACATGTCATACTTATGGTTTTTCTTAATTTCTAGAATAATATTTGACGCGTGCTTTCTTAACCAAAAGTAATAATCACAGCAGTTTCTTAGAATTAGAATAGTATATGTAACGATCCGTAATTTTCAATGATTTAAATTTGTTGATTTAATATGATTGTGTAATTAAATTTAGAAAGAAATAAAAAATTATAATTTATGCTAAAGTGAATGTTAAAAATGAAGTGCATCAATGGTAATTAAAACTAATCATTGACAATTGGAGTGAAACCCCAATAATGAAATAGAGTAAATTGTTGCACTTGGTTATAAAATTGAAAATAAGTAAATAAGGGAAAGTGTTGTATAAATAAATGAATTAGTATAATTAATGGTTATTGGATGAATTCAGTATTATGTAAGTAATTATGATAATTAGTTGAATATAAAATAAAATTAAGTGTAAATTAAAGGTTATAATAACAATTGTTATAAATTACCTAATTAATTTGTCAATGAAATTAATTGGAACTCAATCTCATTTAAATGTTAAGTAAATGAAAGACAAACAATAGTAATTAGGTTTATAGAGTAATGATGGACTTAATATAAAGGTTGAAATTGAATCAAATCAAATTTATTTGGAATTAACTATAATTAATTGGAATTCAAATTTTAAATAAATGAATTTATTGTAAATGAAATTAATTACTATGCTAATTGGAATTAAAATGAATTGGGAAATATTAATGTAATAAATATAAACCAATGGTAATTATACCAATAAGATGATAAGTTGATTTATACAATAAGATTTAAAATCAAAATAAATGAAATTTTGGAATTCTTATTTTATTTACTGAATTTATTGAAATGAGAATTTAACACTGTAAATTTGTGAAATATTCAGCAATGAACTGATGTAGATATTCATTTAAAAAGATTTATAAATTACTAAGTAATCTAAAGTGAAAAAGATTGGAAATAAAAATAATTGAATTGAAAAGTGATTTAATTTGATTTAATATTAATTTATTTAATTAACCTGAAAATAGCCACTTTGGCCACTGACTCGGATTTCGATGAAACCAGTTTCATCGGAGATATAACAATGAATTATTGTAGGATTTCAAGTTTCGTAATGATCAGACTTATCGTTTGATCGTACGGGCTCGAAACGTCTAGAAATTTATTTAATTGAAATCAATTTGAAATAACTTGACTTTAGCATAACTTCTTCACACGATTAAACCTATATCATTAATTTTAAAATATTTTAAAACACCTATTTTGATATGTTGGTTGACGCATTTTCATTTCGAAGTCGAAACGGGCTTTTCGGGTCATCATCGTTCAATTTTCCAAAACAATCAAACTCATTTGTTTCTATCTTGTTTTGCCTATATATATCATTATTAACCCTAACAGCCTTGCTATTTCTTATTTCTGTACGTATAGAAATTTCTATTGCTCCTCTTTCCCAATGGCAGACAAACCCTACTTCCCGAATTTAATTTCAAATCAAAACCAAATCAAAAATTCAGACTCCACAAAATATATCGAATTATATATCGATTTGAAACTCTTGACGAGGGCATCTCAGATCTATAATCCGTTTTCCAAATTGAACGACTGTTATTCCAGAAATTGAAAAAATATTTTTGGCCATCCATTGCGTCGAAATCAACTATGCACGATCGATAAATTGGGGGTACCATGGTATGGAGAGCAACGAACGTAGTCCATCGGCGTGCTTAGTTGGGCATGTTAACGGCTAGATGGGTCGAATTAATTCGATTAGGTCTAAATTTTAACCGGCAACTGCTATGTTTTCTCACTCGATCGGCGACGTCGCAAGGTTCGAGGATGCCAACGAGATGGTCGGCAGCCTTTGACTTTGGCCGTGTGTGGTTGCGGCGAAGTGTAGAGGTTCGCAGCGTGATCGAGGTGGCGGCTTGAGGCTAGTGCGCGCGCATTTAGGGTTACAGGGTGGAGTGACTACTGTGCTTTGTTCTATTTATTATTTATTTATTCCAATTTAAATCACATAACTCTCTAACTTATATAACTTCTGCATACGAGGTCTGATTCACGCGCGGTTCGTCCTGCTGGGATCGTATTTAAATTCCGGACTTTTTGACGCTGGTCTGGACGGATTTTGAGACTGTTCAAATTTGGGTTTAAGTTGGATTTAAATACAAAAGGTGCATGTTTTAACCCACTCACAACTTCTAAAATTTCTTATGTTTGTTAAATTGATTTATGACGTGATCATAAATTTATTTATGACTGTTTGGCATATTTTGAATCATCATCTCAGTTTATTTGAATTTATTTGGATAAAATAGTTATTTAATTTATTATTGAATATTAACTACCAGTAAATACCTGTTATTTATTATCTGTTCTATATTGATGTTATTGATTGAATTGGATAACGATTGTGATAAATGTTTGATGATTGATATTGGATGAATGGATGTTGGTTGTTATAAACTGCAAGTTGTTATGGATTTTTATTTCATTCGGGATTGCGGTTTGAAATGATATATAACCGTATTTATATTTTAAATTATGGATTGAAATGACAAAAATCTGTATCACTTGACCATAGGATAGAAAATTATATACAGACATTGTGATCTATGTATAAAAATATTTTGAAATGATTTCTATGGTTTTGTAAATAAATATATAATTTTATATAAATATTGATTTTAGATTTTACATAAATGTTATTGTATTCTTAATTTTTAAGCTATATATAAAAAAATTTAATATAGAATAAGCTTATAATAAGTATGATTTTTATTGAAGATAATATGGTTAAGTATTTAAATTACATCTTAATAAAGAGTTTATAATGATTTAAATAAATTAAGGTTGGAAGATAAATTTAAAATTTATTTGAAATTGAATTTATATAGGAATTAAAATCAAATAAGTTTGATGAGAAATTTATTAAATTTGAAATTTAAAAGGTATGATTTTTATAACTTGATTTTGGTTTAAGGTGGATTAAATGAATATTTCAAGTATAACTCAATTGAAGGAAATATTTAGTTATTTGTAATTTGGGTTTTATTTGAATGGTAATGGATTTATTAAGTAAAATAATTAAAAACTAATAATAGAAAATTGAACCTGATATATATGTGTGTGTGTGTATATATATATGAAATTTCAAAACTTAGTTTTGAAATTGTTGAATACATAAAGTTTGAAATATATTGAATTTGAAATGGTTTATTCTATGGATCAAATCTGCTTTGAAATCGATATAATTTGGAATAGTTTATTTAAAAACTGAATTGAATTGAAATTTGTGATTTGCGATTTGGTTAAATATAAAATGTAGAAATTCAAGTTGTTTTGTAACTGATTTGTGAAATTGAAGAAGCTATTTCATTATATAAAGTATTTTAATATTTAAACCATTTAAGTGGTGGAAGTTATGTTTCAAAGTTATGAGTCTCAAAGTATTATGATTTGAAAGTGTTATATCTCAAGAGTTTTGATTTCGAAGTGTTACAACTTTGAAAGTGCTATGATTTTGGAGAAGGATATATTTGAAATAGAAATGTTAGTATACCGTTGGGTTTCAATAAAAATGATATCATATTGATTTGGTTTTTGAAGTGGAAATGATATCATATCGATTTGGTTTTTTTGAAATGCAAATGATATCGTATTTATATGGTTTTGAAATGGATATTATATTCTTGTTTTGAAGTATAAATTATTTTGAAATGACCACGGTGTTATAATAACGTTTGATTGTTAAAGAGACCGGGATCGAAAGTTGTCACACTCTCTGCCAACTCCGCAAACCACTTTAACAATCGTGTATGCGGTGGATATTCCAGAATGAAGTAGGATGGTCGCGGCATTCCTTTGAGGTATATACATGGACTCGACTCCCATGAGTTTGCATAAGGTTGCTAAAACATGAGCGATTCCGGGCCAGTGAGGTAGCTCCTCTTATCGGACACTTTAACGACCCGTAAATTTTCAATAATTAAGTTTGGTTATTTTAATTTAAACCGAGTAATTAAATTTAGAAGAAACAAAACTTTTATAATTTATAATGAAGTAAATGTTAAATAGGTAATGTAGCAATGGTAAATTAAACAAGACTTTGTGATTTAATATTTGGAAAAATAAATTTGCGTAACTTATTAATGAAATAATATGTAAGTTGAAACGTAACAGTGCTAATTTGGGTTAATAATTAATGGGTTGAACGAATGACAAATTTAGTGCAATTCTAATTTATTTAAATAATTGTAAAGTTTAATTGATTGGAATTAGTAAATTGGGAAACGCATTCAAAAGTTATATTCACTGATGAAGTAATACGGAATAAATTGAAGATTTATACAATCAATGTTAGAAAAGCAATTTTAATGTTCGTTGTTGATAATAAACCTTACTTTGATGATAATTAATATAGTAACGGAAATGTGAATGAAAATCTAATAGAAACATAAAATTTATTTATAAGGAAACAAGAGTATATATTGAACAAATTGATGAATTAGTATAAAATTTATGATAATTGGATAAGAACAGTGTTATGTAATCAATTTTGTTATTTAATATTTGAAGGAATAAAAATTTGTAAATCCGTTAATGAATTTATAACGGGAGGGAATGGTAAGAATGTAAATGTAAGCTAATAAATAATTAATTTAGCACAATCCCAATTAATTGAAATAACTGTAAGGTCATAATTTTGTGTATCTAGTAAATTTGGAAATTTAATTTCAATAAATGTAATAAAGTATTAGAAATGTATATTGTTTCCATAAGATAGTGTAAAGGAATGTAAACTTGTGATCTATATATGAAATAATAACCAAAATAAGGGAATTAGTGTTAATGTAAGTAAAGTTGTAACAAATGGTCCTACTAAATCACAATAGGAAATCTATAATGTAATGTTCATGAAAATTTATGCAAGGACTGAAGATATGTATGTAATAAATAAATAGAAAATGTGAAATTTTTCATAAGCAATAAATTGGGTAAAGGAATGGAACTAAGGTAAATTAATATATTGGTTTTAAAACCTTAATTTATGCGTGTAATTAATAAGATTTCACATTTTGAAAACATAGCCATTAATACAAATTAAGATAATAGGGGTATATAGTGTAATGGGATATAAGACCGAAAGTAACTAAGTTCATAGATTAATAATAGACTTAATAAAAGAGTTGAATTGAATCAATCAACTTATTTGAAACTAATTAATTGGTAAATGAATTTATTATAAATGAGATTTGAATTATTACCCTAATTGAAATGAAAATGAATTTGAATATATTAATGGAATGAAAAGTGAGACAAGTGTTAACTGTGTCATAAAGTAATAATAGACTCAATTAAAGGGTTGGAATCGAATTTAATCAGTTTAATTGGAACTTATTAAAATTAATTGGATTCAATTTATAATAAAGGGATTATTTTGAGGAAACGAAATAAAAACTATAATTGGAGAGTTAATTAACTTTAAATTGATATGGGAATTGGTTTTAAGAGAATTTTAAATTAATAAGTAATATAAGATGATAAAATTTATGAATTATAGAATTTGAAGTTAAATATTGATTTAATTTATTTAATAGTAATTTATTTAATTAATGTAAAAATAGCTATTTTGGCCACTGACTCGGATTTCGATGAAACTAGTTTCATCGGATCCGTAACGGTGAATTATTTGAGGATTTCAAGTTTCGTAACGATCGGACCCGTTGTTTGATCGTACGAACTCAAAACGCCTTGAAATCATTGAAATTGAAATCAATTGAAATCAATTTGAAAAATATTGTTTTTAGCATAACTTCTTCATATGATGTAATTTGGACTTGAACCTTTTCCATTGCATTTAAAATATTTTAAAACATCTATTTTGATATATGGGTTGACCTAATTTCATTCCGGAGTCGAAAAGGGTTTTTTGGGCCACTTTGGCGTTAGCGCGTAAATCTATCTTATCCATCCATTCAAATGTCAACCTTGCCTATATATATCCTGCTATAAACCCTAACAGCCTCTGTTCCTCATTTCTATACGTTCTATTCACATCCTCACTTCAATGGTAGACAAACCATAATTCCAATTACAACCCCAAATCAAATCCAAAACTGAAATTTCAAACTCCACAATATATGCCAAATTTTATATCAATTCGAAGCTCTTGAAGAGCGTAACTCAGATCTGCAACTCGTTTTTTGATTCGATGCATTGTTTGTCCAAAAATCGAAGAACAATTTTCGGTCGTTCACCGCTCGACGATGAACTTTGTCTGATCGGGAAATCGTTTCTGGGTATTGTATAATGGACGATGGGGAGTGCATCGGTGAAATTCGTTTGTTGAATCAACGGCTGAATCGAGCAAATTAATTCGATTAGGGTATAAGGGCGGTGGCGGCGGCTGTGTGTATTTCGGCTCGATCTGAGGTCGGCAATCGGTGAAGAGGTGGCGGCAGGGGGTGGCGAGGTCGAGGATGGCTCCTAGCGTGGCACGACAAGGTATTGAGGGCGGCGCGTGCTCGAGATCGGCGACGAGTTTTGGGTTACATGCGCGTATCTAGGTTCAGTGGTTTGGAACTGTGGGAATGCAAAAGGGGTTGGTGCTGACGTGGCCATGTGAGGGGGAGAGAGAGGTGAATTTTCTTGTTTTGTTTATTTCATTTTAAATTTAACTTTGAAATCTTCTAATGCGTATAAATTTTGCGTACGATGTCCGATTTTCACGCGGTTTTCTCCGCTAGGTTCGTATAGAAATTCCGGAGATATTGATGCTTGTTTGGACAGATTCTGAGACTGTTCGATTTTTGGGTTTAAATTCAATTTAAATTCAAATGCTGGGTGTTTTAACCCACTCACAACTTCTAAAATTTCTTATGTTTGGTAAATTAATTTATGTTGTGATTACGCATTTATTTATGGCTGTTTCATATATTTTTAATCATCATCTCAATTAATTGCATTTATTGGAAATAAATCATTATTTAATTTATAATTGAATATAACTGCCAGTTAATTACCTGTTATATATTATCAGTTATATATTGGTATTGATTGATATTTTTGTATGATGATTGTGATGGATGTATGACTTTATGATGGATGAATGGATGTTTTATTTATATCATCATAATCTGCAAGTTGTTGTGCATTTATTTTGATTCGAGATTGCGGTTTGAAATGATATACAACCGTATTTTTATTTTAAATTACGGATTGAAATGATAAATATCCGTATCACTTGACCATACGATAGAAAATTATATACAAGCATCGGGTCTATATATATATAAATATTTTGAATCGATTTTCTATGGTTTTGGAAAGGAATATACGGTTTAATAAATATTAATTTTTGATGTTATATAAATATTATTTTATATATATAGTTAAATTCTTGAATTTAAGCTATGTATAAAATTGATTAATAAAAAGGAGTTTAACAATAATGATTTCTTTTATGTAAAATGGTAAGTATCTATTTAAGTTCTATTGTAGATAGAGTTTATAATGACTCAAATAAAATTAAGGTTGGAAGATAAATGTGAATTTGATTTGAATTAAAGTATTTAAGAATTATCCTCGAAAAATTTGATTTGAAATGTAAATAATTTGAGATTTAAAGGGTATGATTTTATAACTCGATTTAGTTTAGAGGATTTAAATGAATATCAAATTGATATGAATGAATATTATCAAGTTAATTTAATTGGAAGAATATCCAGTTATTTGAAGTCTGAAGGTTTTACTAAAATGATATTTGATTTATCTTGTAAACATTTCAAATCTAAATAATAGTAGTTGAAATTGATGTATATGAAATTATCAAAGAATAAGTTTTGAAATGGTGGGAAAATTTAAGCTTTGAAATATATGGAAATATATTGGTTTATTTGGGGATTTAAATCGATATTTGGAATTGATTTGTGAAGGTGAAGAAGCTATTTTATTATATAAAGTAATTAATAGTTAAACCATTTAAGCGGTAGCATGTTTCAAAGTTATGAAATTCAAAGTTTTATGTTTTTGAAAGGCTATAACTTAAGTTTTGGTTTCGAAATGATTTTTAACTTTGAAATTTTTATGGTTTTAGAAAATGATATATTTGAAATGATATCATATTGATTTGGGTTTTTAAACAAGAAATGATATCGTATTTATATGTTTGAAAGGGATATTATATTCCGTTTGAAGTATAATTATTTTAAAATGACCGCGGTGTTATAATAACGTTTGGTTGTTAAAGAGACCGGGATCGGAAGTTGTCTTACTCTCTGCCAACTTCGAAAACCACTTTAACAACCGTATACGCGGTGGAGATTCCAGAATGAAGTAGGATGGTGGCGGCGTTTCCTTTAAGGTAAATACGTGGACCTGACTCCCATGAGTTGGCATAAGGTGGCTAAAACAGGAGCGATTCTTGGGCCAAGGAGGTAGCCCCTCTTATCAGAAACATCCCTGCGATATTATACTCTGTCTTTTGGATTTATTTGGTGGCCACTTTTGATTATTGATTTTGGGGGTGTGGCTCGAGGTGGGCGGTAGCTGCGGCTATGCGTTACCACCAACCTAGATGCGTAATTGGTATATCTACCCTGGTATTGCCTAGTTGTGTCGTGTCACCTACCCTAGTGTGCCTTATACGATTTTGTTTTGTACCATACCTATGGAGTGCCCTCTGACGACGCCCAGTACGGGGGAGATTACGGTACTGTATAGACTATGGGAATATATTATGTGTTAAGGAGAATATTGGATCACTCGTTAACGCTATTTTAAAGTAAGTTTATTTTACTAATTGACACTAATATAATAGCGAAGTATTACTACATAGTAAATAGTTTAACGGATCCTTAGGAGATGTGAATACCGAGCATCTTTTAAGTTACTGTACTCATATTTATTTCTGTTAATTTGACTCACATAAGATCTTTTAGTTCTGACTCTAGTGTTTTGTCTTTTCAATTCGCTCGGGTCAGCCTGAGCATTTCAGGATTTGAAAGACCGTATTCTGGAGGACGAAGACGAAGATTTATTATTATTTATTATTATATTCCACTACACTGTATTCCGCTACATTAATTATTATTCGCTGGTATGCGCAAATCTGTCATGTATTGTATAAATATAATCGAATATTTTGTAAAACAGCTTCATGAACTGTATATTTGATTAATATATTTTATCGTTCCGCTGCAAGATTCTGTTTTGTTCGTTTTCTTTCTCTATTTTTTCTTATTTACCCCATAACAATCCGCCCTTCTATATGGCTTAAGTCTTACATGTGTGGTTTATCGTCGATTTAAAACATACAAAAAAGCGGGACGTTACATCTGGTATCATAGCTTTGGCTTAGCAATAAACCTTAGCTTTGTGGGGTCTGACTCTTTATTAATAGGGTAGTAATACCGTATGATGAGTCGTTGAGTGTATATATATGAGAGAGCATACTTGTTAGTGTTATAAAAAGGTTTTAATATTTTTTTATTTGTTTCGATTTGTATTTATAAATTCTTGTAGATGCATGGGACGCTATGACATCAATAGGGATTTCTAAACACTTAATAGGACAGACCGACACAATATTTGTTTTGAATATAGGTGAATGAAATAATTTTGCCTATTATATTTTCTATATATATAAAATAATCTTTTATAAATGATATATATTTGGTTGCAAGATATTGGCTATTAGGTAATGAAATTTATAAATAATAGTTGAAATAAGATTGAAAATAAAATAAATGATATTGGAAATTTAGAACTTAAGTTCCGGGATTTCTAAAATTTCTCTTGAACGATTTTGGAACATGGCAATAATATTTTAGAAGTATTTTCTGATATAAGTATTTCAATATAATTTGAAAGAAATGTTTTAGAAAGAAATTTTGGAAAGAAATAAATTTTGTATTGCCCTCTCAACCGCTGGAAAATAATTTCGGTGATGGCGGTCGCATCATCGACATTCATTTTCGAGTTTCGAAGTGGGAAGGCCATTATAGTAGTTTTACTACAGATTTATTTTGATAAACAGATATAAATTTTAAATTGTTTTAAATATAATTGGATATATAAATTACAATCATATGTTTATCTGTTATTTTAAAATGATTTTAAATAAAACCCGGTATTTAATTCCTAAATTTCTGTCACGATCCGAAATTCAATGTTCAAAAATTGACACTAAATACCTCACTTGTATTCCACTGCCAAAGATTCAAACATCGAACTCCAGTTGGATGGAGGTTATAACAACATTAGATGAATATAAACAGCGGAAACAAAATGAATATCATATATTAACATAGATACAACATGATACAATATCCCACATAACTCGATCCCAGATATCAGAGTGATACAAATATGATAAACAGTAATACGACAACAGAAACTTCAACAAGTTCCCAACATACTTCAACTTCGACAAGGTCTTCAAAACTCCAACACTTCAAAAGATTTCCAAATCCAAAGCTTCCAAAAGGCTTCAAATCCAAGCTAGCTCCAAAACACAGATAACCTGCTTCTAGGCTGCCCGTGTGGAAAGTTATGGGCACCCAGAGTTTAGGAAAGGAACAATAAACTCCGGGTCAGTCATGGGACTGGTATGAGTAAACAAAAACAGTTGTTTGAAATAAAACAATTCATTTTTATCAAAGCAAAACAAAAGAATTTGAAAGAAATCAGCAATGCTTTTTGAAAATGAAACTGCCATAAGGCCTCCCACCACACACACAATGCAAGCGCAAACTTGGAGGAGATTTCTCCTTATGACAGTCAAAAATGCTTAATACGAGAAAACACTTTTAGATATTATTATTAGCACATAGTGTGAAAACATCTTCGAAAGTATAATATTGATCTTAGCCAGTATACGTACCATTATAATATGCCTACTATAGCTACCATGATAAATGGCAGGTTCTACAACTAAAACCGTTAAGGGCTCGTATTGGATGATTGGATTTCCAACAAATGGTCGGGCAAAGGAACTTCCACATATAAATGGAAGGCCTTTGTAGGGACGTTCCCGAGAACCTAATCGGATCTTTGCTATTCAAGGCCGGGTTACCTCTATAACTACGTAACAACTAACACGAGCATGCCACCTCCCGGTCGTTACCAACCCTTTATCCGAAGCGCTTATCAATCGACAACCACAAAGCAATAAGTTTGCAGCAACCACAAAGTATATAACTGGGCTCCATACTATGATACCACTTATAATCAAGAAGGAAATGGACATACCCTCAGGGGGTGCTACCCCCAAATAACCTTGCCGCCACGATTCCCGTTTCGACCATAACCGGGTTGTGAGGTTCGACGAAGTCTCGTCCACAAAGCTATGCTTTTTCACAAAGCTACGCTTTTTCACAAAGCCATGCTTCGATCAACAAATGATCAGCAGCACTCAGCATGCCACACTACCAAATTGGGAGCATATCACTAATAACCTTCAACTACATAACCTCTGAGCCCAAACATCTCAGAGAAGGGTGTTAAGCTAAGAGAATAAATTTTCCGCCACCAACAGACATGTATTTGAAAGAAATCAGCTTTATATCTCAAGGTGTAGTGTCAGACATACAACCATACAAGCCCTTGCAATTCGGGCATCCACAATCCCGATCGGACTTCGCATCACTTAGGGAATCTCTATACCGTGGCTACTCGGTGCAGGGACAATCGATAGGTTATCCTATCGTTTTCGAAGACGCCCGGTCTTCACCACCGTCTTCAATTACCATCCATTTCGTCGTATCACATATTCGGAACGGGTATATGACACAAAGGTCCTCTCCCGGCTAAACCGAATAGTGAGCGTTCAATTTAAAATATGTGGATGTATTCATCACAAAGATTCATATTCAGGGTTTGATGTGGG
Organism: Allium cepa; assembly: GCA_030765085.1. Classification (NCBI taxonomy): domain Eukaryota; kingdom Viridiplantae; phylum Streptophyta; class Magnoliopsida; order Asparagales; family Amaryllidaceae; genus Allium; species Allium cepa. The sequence continues at coordinate 246,290,556 of CM060944.1, forward strand.
TTTCGGATAACCAACTGGAATCCAACTCCCTGTCGCATCGAAATTCAATTGCCTCTTTATTGGCCAATGGATTTTCACAATCACACAGAAGTATATTCATCATAGATATCACAGTTCAACACAAAACGTTTAATATTACATAGTATCACATAACAGAAATATCAATCAAACACACAACATTCAAGAACAATAAAACATCTTCAATTGAGATGAATAACTCATGCGGTTTTAAATTTATTAATCACATAGGTACTTTCATTAGTAATCTTTAATCAATGATTAATTATCATTTATCACTATTGATTAAGTCTTTATCACCTTCGTTTATTAATCAATCCTTAATTAATTATCTTAATTAATTTCAAATTAATTAACCTCAATTATTAATTAATTAAATCTTAATTACTTTTATTAATTAATTACTCCTTAATTAATTAATAATTAATTTCAAATTAACTAACCTTATTTATTTATTTAATAAATCTTAATATTAAGTAATTAATTAAGTAATCACCCTTTAAAATAATGATATTAACAAAATCATAAATTATTTAATAAAACAAAAGATAAATTAATTATTTTGATTATCCTTTCAAACCTTATTTAAATCATTATCCTTATACATTGGTTGCTCTGGAAAGGTAGGATTAGTTTAAATAACATTCTATCTTAATTTCCTTTGAAATTACAATATTTATTTGATATAAATAACCGTAAAATATTGTATCAAAACTAAATAAACAAAATTTAATTTCTTTGAAAACATCTTACTTAAATCCTTGATTTATTCAAACTTAAGTCAAAGGCATAAATTTGAAAACATGTGTAAAATTGTTTAAAGGTTTGAGAAATTTTTAAATTAAAAACTGTTCCGCATATTGATCTCGAGACTCGCTTCGAGTGACGCATGAGAAAAAATTTCGTTAGCTTTTGGTTTTTATCAAAATCAACTCGAGTGCCAAAACTTTTTCAAACTAAAATTTTCCTAAGTACTATAACTTGGCGCCCAGAATTTTTACTCCAGTTGATACTCGAGCCACCACACGTTCTTCCCCATGCTTACTTCGAGCAAACACTCAAGTCAACTCGCAACAAACCCAGCTCCCTCCCTAAACTACACAACAATTTCCAGATTACCTGACAATGCACGGTGCACGTGCACATCGCCGACAATCACCTCCAGTTGACGCTACATCGCCGAGCGAGTTGACTATCACCCACAAACTAATCCTCGATCATCAGATTTTCTTCCCTCAACTCGAATTTGAATTTGAACCAATGTCAAAACCTAGAACATCAACGAGAACTCTTCCTCAAAACTGGGAATCGCCTCGTTCTCCATACCCCGACCACCAAAAAACACGAGCCTCCGGCCACGACCCCATCACCCACCCAGCTATTACCTCCCAAGGCCACGTGCAACTCGATGCACGCACGAAGTCCCAGTGACCACTTTTCCGACCGTTGCCAATATTAGGGTTAAAAATCAAATCAACCCATCGCCGACGCCACAGTCACCATGCACCCTTTCCTCCATTTTTCCCGACTTCCACACTCACTCACCTAGCCTCGGCCCAAGCCCCGACCACGGTAGAGCCTCTAACAACCTGAAATTGGTCGAAACCCATATTTCGATCAACTGGAAACTACTCGATGCATACACATCCAAAAATCATCGTACTTGTTTTAAAAATCCTATTTTCGAATGATAATTCGCATTGTATAAATAAATCAAAGTTTTTTCATGTTCGAATTTATAATATGTTTGTGTTTCCTTGAAAAAAATCAAATTTCAGATGCTGTATATCACCATTTAGCTTGAAACCATTTTTAGATTTTTACTCAAATGTGAACAAGCATGTTTTGTTTTAAACTCAGAGCCTAAAAATGGCTAGATTAATGGAATTGAAATTTTCTCTATTGTTCGCACCCTATATTCAAAACAGAGAAGAACTGACTTACTTTAAAATTCACGGAGCAGATCATATGGATATATATACAGAGCCACTTTAAAATATTTATGCAAAGCAATAACATATGTACTGATTCAAATAAACTTGGGTTCCAAATAAATTTGTTTACTAACCTAAAAAGATTTCTTGAAACAGAGAGCACTTTATTTTGTCTTTAAATAAACCTGCAATTTGATTTCTTTTTTTCTGTTTTGATCTTGAATGATGCTTGAGTTTGTAAGATAATGATGTTTTTTTCTTTTCAGGCTTGCTAAGTTTCGGTTTGAACGAATAAGACTAAGTTGCATTGCATTACTTTCATTAGTAATCTTTAATCAATGATTAATTATCATTTATCACTATTGATTAAGTCTTAATCACCTTCGTTTATTAATCATTCCTTAATTAATTATCCTAATTAATTTCAAATTAATTAACCTTAATTATTAATTAATTAAATCTTAGTTACTTTTATTAATTAATTACTCCTTAATTAATTAATAATTAATTTTAGATTAACTAACCTTATTTATTTATTTAATAAATCTTAATATTAAGTAATTAATTAAGTAATCACCCTTTAAAATAATGATATTAACAAAATCATAAATTATTTAATAAAACAAAAGATAAATTAATTACTTTGATTATCCTTTCAAACCTTATTTAAATCATTCTCCTTATACATTGGTTGCTCTGGAAAGTTAGGATTAGTTTAAATAACATTCTATCTTAATTTCCTTTGAAATTGCATTATTTATTTAATATAAATAACCGTAAAATATTGTATCAAAACTAAATAAACAAAATTTAATTTCTTTGAAAACATCTTACTTAAATCCTTGATATATTCAAACTTAAGTCAAAGGCATAAATTTGAAAACATGTTTATAAAGGTTTGAGAAATTTTTAAGTAAAAACTGTTCTACATATTGATCTCGAGACTCGCTTCGAGTCACGCGCGAGAAAAAATTTCGTTTGCTTCGGGTTTTTATCAAAATCAACCCGAGTGCCAAAAAATTTCAACTTAAAATTTTCCTAAGTACTATAACTAAGCGCCCATAATTTTTACTTGAGTTGATACTCAAGCCACCACACGTTCTTCCCCATGCTTACTTCGAGCAAACACTCGAGTCAACTCGCAACAAACCCAGCTCCCTCCCCAAACTACACAACAATTTCCAGATTACCTGACAATGCACGATGCACGTGCACATCGTCGACAATCACCTTCAGTTGACGCTGCATCGCCGAGCGAGTTGACTATCACCTACAAACTAATCCCTGATCATCAGATTGTCTTCCCTCAACCCGAATTTGAATTCGACCCCAATGTCAAAACCTGGAACATTAACGAGAACTCTTCCTCAAAACTGGGAATCACCTCGTTCTCCACACTCCGACCACCAGAAAACACGAGCCTCCAGCCACGACTCCATCACCCACCTAGCTATCACCTCCCAAGGCCACATGCAACTCGATGCACGCACGAAGCCCCAGCGACCACTTTTCCGACCATTGCCAAAATTAGGGTTAAAAATCAAATTAACCCATCGCCGATGCCACAGTCGCCGTGCACCCCTTCCACCATTTTTCCCGACTTCTACGCTCACTGACCTAGCCTCGGCCCAAACCCCGTCCACGGTAGAGCCTCTGACCACCTGAAATTGGTCGAAACCCATATTTCGATCAACTGGAAACTGCTCGATGCATACACATCCAAAAATCATCGTACTTATTTTAAAAAACCTATTTTCGAATGATAATTCGCATTGTATAATTAAATCAAAGTTTTTTCATGTTCGAATTTATCCTATGTTTGTGTTTCCCTTAAAAAAATCAAATTTTAGATGCTGTATATCACCATTTAGCTTGAAACTTTTCGATTTTTACTCAAATGTGAACAACCATGTTTTGTTTTAAACTCAGAGTCTAAAAATGGCTAGATTAAAGGAATTTAAATTTTTCCCTGTTGTTTGCACCCTGTATTCAAAACAGAGAAGAACGGGCTTACTTTAAAATTCACAGAGCAGATCATATGGATATATACAGAGCCACTTCAAAATATTTATGCAAAGAAACAACATATGTACTGATTCAAATAAACTTGGGTTTTAAATAAATTTGTTTACTCGCCTGAAACGATTTCTTGAAACAGAGAGCACTTTATTTTGTCTTTAAAAAAAACTGCAATTTGATTTTTTTTTCTGTTTTGATCTTGAATGATGGTTGAGTTTGTAAGATAATGATGTTTTTTTTTCTTTTCAGGCTTGCTAAGTTTTGGTTTGAACGAATAAGACTAAGTTGCATTACATATAAAAAAAAGAATTTACATGGGAGGCTTAAAGGAATTGAGAAAACTTGTATAACTTTCAATTACATTCTTAAAGGTATATATATTACTTACCAAAAGATAGAAAAAGTCGAAATATTAATAAGAAAATGTAATAGATATTATATAAGTAATAAACTTGAGCTAATGGAAGTAATTAATGGAATTCTTTAATAAATAAGAATTGATGTGTAGTAATTATAAATTTAAGTGAATAGGTTGAAGTTACTTCTGAATAAAATAAGAATAAAAGATGAATAGTGGAAAAGAAAAAAATGTCTATAAACTTAAGTTAATAAATTTACCTACTAAGAAATTTGATTTAATATGAATAATATAAATAAATGAAATTAAGTAATGAATAAAATAAATAATGAATGAAATGAGAAATCAAACAACATATGTATGAATGGAATTAATGAGAATAAACTAAATCTGTTGTTCGAAATTGTTGTTGTTTGTTTTGGTGTATAGTTGTTTGGATGTATGAATAATCTATTTGGTTCCATCGAAGACTGTTGAGTAAATGATGCACTTAGTAGTTTATTTTTCATTCTGTATAATTTAAAGTTTTGAACCCAAACAACTATTTGTTTTTGTCTGATATGAATGTTTGATTGATTTGTAATGTTTCCATGTGATGGTTGTATGCCTTATTGCAAGTGATTGTTATTTGTATTGATTTGTTTGTTATGATTGAAACAACAGTAAATATTTCATTTTATATAATTGTCAACACTTTTTGGATTATTTAAGTGAAATACAGGTTATGGAAGCAATTGCTACTGCTATTGGTTTCATAATTAAGAGAAATTGCCCGACAAATAGGCACGTTTTCGGATTACGGTTTATAACGTTATTATATTATTTTCCCGTGTTGGGATATATATTATTTTGGAAAATATATGTTATATTTTGATGTTATATTTTCCCCCAAGCCTCTCCGTATAAAGGAGACTCTGCCGAAATTTTTCGTAAATTTTGGACTTAGAAAATATTTTGAAAATGCTTCCAAAATTTATTAATTTGAATATAAAAGATTTAATTGTTTATAAATCTATATATTTTATTTAAACTATCAAATTCTGCAAACTTATTGTTATGAATATAATAATATATATTGATTTATAAGTTCCTCTTTTCACTTCTTTTCCTTTTCGAGGACGAAAAGTTTTGAGGTGGGGAGAGTGTAACGACCCGTAAATTTTCAATAATTAAGTTTGGTTATTTTAATTAAAATTGAGTAATTAAATTTAGAAGAACCAAAACTTTTATAATTTATAATGAAGCAAACATTAAATAGGTAATGTAGCAATGGTAAATTAAATAAGACTTTGTGATTTAATATTTGGAGAAATAAATTTGCATAACTTATTAATGAAATAATATGTAAATTAAAACATAACAGTGCTAATTTGGGTTAATAATTAATGGGTTGAATGAATGACAAATTTAGTGCAATTCCAATTTATTGAAATAATTGTAAGGTTTAATTGATTGGAATTAGTAAATTAGGAAACGCATTCAAAAGTTGTATTTACTGATGAAGTAATACAGAATAAATTGAAGATTTATACAATCAATGTTAGAAAAGTAATTTTAATGTTGGCTGTGATAATAAACCTTACTTTAATGGTAATTAATATAGTAACGGAAATGTGAATGAAAATCTAATAGAAACATAAAATTTATTTATAAAGAAACAAGAGTATATATTGAACAAATTGATGAATTAGTATAAAATTTATGATAATTGGATAAGAAAAGTGTTATGTAATCAATTTTGTTATTTAATATTTGAAGGAATAAAAAATTGTAAATCCGTTAATGAATTTATAACGGGAAGGAATGGTAAGAATGTAAATGTAAGCTAATAAATAATTAATTTAGCACAATCCCAATTAACTGAAATAACTGTAAGGTCATAATTTTGTGTATCTAGTAAATTTGGAAATTTAATTTCAATAAATGTAATAAAGTATTAGAAATGTATATTGTTTCCATAAGATAGTATAAAGGAATGTAAACTTGTGATCTATATATGAAATAATAACCAAAATAAGGGAACTAGTGTTAATGTAAGTAAAGTTGTAACAAGTGGTCCTACTAAATCAAAATAGGAAATCTATAATGTAATGTTTTTGAAAATTTATGCAAGGACTAAAGGTGTGTATGTAATAAATAAATAAAAAACGTGAAATTTTTCATAAGAAATAAATTGAGAAAAGGAATGGAACTAAGGTAAATTAATATATTGGTTTTAAAACCTTAAGTTATGTGTGTAATTAACAAGATTTCACATTTTGAAAACATAGCCATTAATACAAATTAAGATATATAGGGGTATATAGTGTAATGGGAAATAAGACAGAAAGTAACTAAGTTTATAGATTAATAATAGACTTAATAAAAGAGTTGAATTGAATCAATCAACTTATTTAAACTAATTAGTTGGTAAATGAATTTATTATAAATGAAATTTAAATTATTACGCTAATTGAAATGAAAATGAAATTTGAATATATTAATGGAATGAAAAGTGAGACAAGTGTTAACTGTGTCATAGAGTAATAATAGACTCGATTAAAGGGTTGAATTGAATCTAATCAGTTTAATTGGAACTTACTAAAATTAATTGGATTCAATTTATAATAAAGAGATTATTTTGAGGAAACGAAATAAAAAATATAATTAGAGAATTAATTAACTTTAAATTGATATGGGAAATTGTTTTAAGAGAATTTTAAATTAATAAGTAATATAAGATGATAATATTTATGAATTATAGAATTTGAATTTAAATAGTGATTTAATTTATTTAATAGTACTTTATTTAATTAATGTAAAAATAGCCATTTTGGCCACTTACTCGGATTTCGACGAAACCAATTTCATCGAATCCATAACGGTGAATTATTGGAGGATTTCAAGTTTTGTAGTGATCGGACCTGTCGTTTGATTGTATGAACTCGAAACGCCTTGAAATCATTGAAATTGAAATTAATTTGAAAAATATTGTTTTTAGCATAACTTCTTCATCCGATGGAATTTGGACTTAAAACCTTTTCCACTGCGTTCAAAATATTTTAAAACATCTATTTTGATATATGGGTTGACCCAATTTCATTCCGGAGTCGAAACGGACTTTTCGGGCCAATTTGGCGTTAGCACATAAATCTATCTTATCCATCCATTCAAATGTCAACCCTGCGTATATATATCCTGCTATAAACCCTAGCAGCCTCTGTTCCTCATTTCTATACGTTCTATTCACATCCTCACTTCAATGGCAGACAAACCCTAATTCCAATTGCAATCCCAAATCAAATCCAAAGCTGAAATTTCAAACTCCACAATATATGCCAAATTTTATATCAATTCAAAGCTCTTGAAAAGCATAACTCAGATCTGCAACTTGTTTTTCGATTCGATGCATTTTTTGTCCAGAAATTGAAGAATAATTTTTGGCCATTCATCGCTCGACGATGAACTTTGTCTGATGGGGAAATCGTTTCTGGGTATTGTAGAATGGACGATGAGGAGTGCATCGGAAAAATTCATTTTTCGAATCAACGGCTGGATTGAGAAAACTTATTCGATTAGGGTTTAAGGGTGGTGGCAGTGGCTATGTGTATTTTGGCTCAATCTGAGGTCGGCAATCGGTGAAGAGGTGGCGACAAAGGGTGGCGAGGTCTGGCTCCTGACGTGGAGAGGCTCGGTATTCAGGACAGCGCGAGCTCATGATCAATGGCGAGTTCTGGGTTACGTGCACGTATCTAGGTTTAGTGTTCTAGAGCTGTGGGAGTGCGAATGGGATTGGTGCTAACGTGGCCATGTGAGAGAGAGAGAGAGGTGAATTTTCTTGTTTTGTTTATTTTATTTTAAATTTAACTTTGAAATCTTCTAATGCATCTAAATTTTGCGTACGATGTCTGATTTTCACGCGGTTTTCTCCACTAGGTTCGTATCGAAATTTCAGAGATTTAGACATGGGTTTGGACATATTCTAAGACCGTTCAATTTTTGGGTTTAAATTGGATTTAAATTTAATTTAAATTCAAAAGGTGAGTGTTTTAACCCACTTACAACTTCTAAAATTTCTTGTGTTTGGTAAATTAATTTATGTTGTGATTATGCATTTATTTATGGCTGTTTCGTATAATTTTAATCATCATCTCAGTTAATTTCATTTATTGAAATTAAATCGTTATCTAATTTATTATTGAATATAACTGCCAGTTAATTATCTGTTATATATTATCAGTTGTATATTGATATTGATTAATTGTTTTGTATGATGAATGTGATGGATGTATGATTTTATGATGTATGAATGGATGTTTTATTTATATCATCATAATCTGCAAGTTGTTATGCATTTATTTTGATTCGGGATTGCGGTTTGAAATGATATACAACCGCATTTTTATTTTAAATTACAGATTGAACTGATAAATGTCCGTATCACTTGACCATAGGATAGAAAATTATATACAGGCACCGCGGTCTACATATATAAAAATATTTTGTTTCTATGGTTTTGGAAAGGAATATACAGTTTAATAAATATTAACTTTTGATGTTATATAAATATTATTTTATATATATAGTTAAATACTTGAATTTAAGCTATGCGTAAAACTGATTAATAAAAATGAGTTTAATAATAAAGTTTGATTTCTTTTATATAAAATGGTAAGTACCTATTAAAATTCTATTGATGTGGAGTTTATAATGACTCAAATAAAATTAAGGTTGGAAGACAAATGTGAACTTGAAATGAATTAAAGTATTTAAGAATTATCCTTGAAAAATTTGATTTGAAATGTAAATAATTTGAGATTTAAAGGGTACGATTTTATTACTCGATTTTGTTTAGAGGATTTAAATGAATATTAAATTGATTTAAATGAACATTATCAAGTTAATTTAAATGGAATAATATCCAGTTATTTGAAGTCTAAAGGTTTTATTAAAATGATATTTGATTTATTTAGTAAACATTTCAAATCTAAATAATAGTAGTTGAAATTGATGCATATGAAATTATCGAAGAATAAGTTTTGAAATGGTGGGAAAATTAAAGCTTTGAAATATATGGAAATATATTGGTTTATTTTGGGTTTTAAATCCATATTTGGAATTGATTTGTGAAGGTGAAGAAGCTATTTTATTATATAAAGTAATTTAGTAGTTAAACCATTTAAGTGGTAGTATGTTACAAAGTTATGAAATTCAAAGTTTTATGTTTTTGAAAGGCTATAGTCCAAGTTTTGGTTTCGAAATGATTTTTTAATTTGAAATTGTTATGGTTTTAGGAAATGATATATTTGTAATGATATCATATTGATTTGGGTTTTTAAAACAGAAATGATATCGTATTTATATGTTTGAAAGGGTATTATATTCTGTATGAAGTATAAATATTTTGAAATGACCGCGGTGTTATAACAACGTTTGGTTGTTAAAAAGACCGGGATCAGAAGTTTTCATACTCTCTGCCAGCTCCGAAAACCACTTTAACAACCGTGTATGCGGTGGAGATTCCAAAATGAAGTAGGATGATGGCGGCGTTTCCTTTGAGGTAAATACGTGGACCCTACTCCCGTGGGATGACATAAGGTTGCTAAAACATGAGCAATTCTCGAGCCAAGGAGCTAGCCCCTCTTATCGGACACATCCCTTCGATATTATACTCTGTCTTTTGGATTTATTCGATGGCCACTTTTGATTTTAGAATTTGGCGGTGTGGCTCGAGGTGGGCAATAGCTGCGGCTATGCGTTACCACCGGCCCAGATGCGTAATTGGTTTATCTACCCTGGCATTGCCTAGTTGTGCCGTGTCACCTACCCTAGTGAGCCTTATACGATTTTGTTTTGTACCATACCTATGGCGTGCCCTATGACAACGCCCAGTACAGGGGAGATTACGGAACTGTATAGACTATGGGAATATATTATGTGTTAAGGGGAATATTGGGTCACTCCTTAACGCTAATTTAAAGTAAGTTTATTTTACTAATAGACACTATTATAATAGCGAAGTATTACTACATAGTAAATAGTTTAACGGATCCTTAGGAGATGTAAATCCCGAGTAAGTTACTGCACTTATATTTATTTCTGTTGATTTAACTCACATAAGATTTTTTAGTTCTGACTCGAGTGTTTTGTCTTTTCAATTCGATCGGGTCAGCCTGAGCATTTCAGGATTTGGAAGACCATATTCTGGAGGACGAAGACGAAGATTTATTATTATATTCCACTACACTATATTCCGCTGCATTATGTGCAACTCTGACATGTATTGTATAAATATAATCGAGTATTTTGTAAAATAGCTTCATGAACTGTATATTTGATTATTATATTTTATCGTTCTGCTGTAAGATTCTATTTTTTTGTTTTCTTTCTCTGCTTTTTCTGATTTACCCCATAACAATCCTCCAATCTGTATGGCTTAAGTCTGACGTGTGTGGTTTATCGTCGATTTAAAATGTACAAAAAGGCAGGACGTTACAGACACACTCCTTCGATACCATCCTATTACTTTGTGATTTATTAGGGCCCTTTGATTTTCAAGGGTGTGGATTTAGGTGGGCGGTAGTTGCACGCTATGCATTACCACCAGTCCGGATAGTAATTGGTATATCTACCTTGATATTGCCTCATTGTGCCGTGTCGCTTACCCTATCGTGCCTTGTACGAGTTTGGTTTTCTCCCGTAGCCCCGAGAGTATCCTCTGGTGGCTTCTCGATCGGGAGGGATATGATACTAGATGGACTACTGGGACCATTATGTGTTAAGTGGAATATTGGGTCATTCCTTAACGCTATTTAAAAGTAAGTTTATTTTACTATAAGCATTATTATAATAGCAAAATATTACTACGCAGTAAATAGTTTAACAGATCCTTAGGAGATGTGAACCCGAGCATCTCCTAAGTTACTACACACATGTTAGACACTGGATAGGAGATGTCAAATCCCGTAAACATCTCTGACGTCGTTTCACTCATATTATTTACCGTTGATTTAACTTCATAATATCTTTTAGTTCTGACTCGAGTGTTTTGTTTTTTCAATTCGCTCGGGTCAGTCTGAGCATTTCAGGGTTTGAAGACCTTATTTCTGGAGGATGAAGATGAAGATTGTATTATTATTATTATATGCTACATTGTCCCACTGCATCACATTGTTCCGTTGCATTGTATTTATTATTCTTTGGTATGTGTAACTCTGATTCTGTGTTGTATAAGTATATTGAAATGTTTTGTAAAACAGCTTCATGAACTGTTATTTGATTATTATATTTTTCCATTCCGCTGCAAGATTTTGTTTTATTTTTTTTCTTTCTTCCTTTTTCTTATTTACCCCAATAGAAATTCACCCTTTTGTATGGTTTGGGTCTGACGTGTGTGGTTTATCGTCGATTTAAAATGTACAAAAAGGCGGGATGTTACATTTGGTATCATGGCTTTGGTTTAGCAATAAACCTTAGCTTTGTGGGGTCTGACTCTTCATTAATAGGGTAGTAATACCATATGATGAGTCGTTGAATGTATATATAAGAGAGAGCGTATTTGTTAGTGTTATAAAAGGTTTTGATATTATGTTAATTTGTTCCGTTTTGTATTTATAAATTTTGGTTGGTGCATAGGACGCTATGACATAGTTAGGGATTTCTAAACACTTAATAGGATAGACCGGCACAATATTTGTTTTGAAATATAGGTAAATGAAATAATTTTGCCTATTATATTTTCGGTATGTAAAGTAAAATTTTTTATAAAGGTTATATCTAGTTGTAATATATTGGTTGTTAGGTGGTGAAATTTAAAAATATTGATTTGAAACGAGACTACAAGAAAATAAAATAAATGAAAATTGGAAATTTTAGAACTTGAGTTCCGAGATTTTGAAAATCGGTTTTAAAGGATTTTGGAATATAATAATGTTGTTTATAAGTTTTTTATGATATAAATATTTCTATATAATTTGAAATAATTATTTAAGGAAATTTTGGAAAGAAATAAGTTCTGTACTCCCCTCTCTGTTGCTGGAAAATAGTTCCGGTGATGAGTGCACGCATCATCGACATTCATTTTCGAGTTCTAATTGGGAAGGCCACTGTAGCAGTTTTACTGTAGACTTATTTTGGTAAACAAATATAAATTTTGAATTGCTTTAAATATAATTGGATATACATAAGTTATAAGTGTATATACATTTATTTATTATTTTAAAATGCTTTAAAATAGAACCCGGTATTTAGTTCTTAAGTTTTCGTTAATTAATAGTTTCAATTATTGTAGTGAAATGGAATTTAACTAATTAATAATTGGAACCTCTAATTAAAATAAGATATTAAATGCTAAGTTATAAATGAAATATCCAAAAAGTTGAAATATGTAACCTACAAAACAAAAGATATGATTATTGAACATTAAATTAATTTAAAAGAAATGAGAAAAGTTTGTATAACTTTCAATTACATTCTTAAAGCATATATATAACTTACCAAATATTAAAAGTTGTAATTTTTAATAAGAAAATGTAATGGAAATTGTACAACTAAATTTATGTTATGAGAATGTTCAATAAATGACTTTTATTAATAAGAATTGATGTTATAATTGTTATATACTTAAGTTGTGATTTGGAAGGTTATTGTAATTAAATGTGATAGAAAAGGGATCATTGTAAGTAAAAGATTTAAACTTAAGTTAATGAAATTGTTATGCCTAGTAATTGACTTGAACATGAAGTTAGTAAGTAATGAATGAAAATAAATATTTGTAGGTAATAAATGAAAATAAATGAAATAAACACTGAATGAATGAATGGAAATAAAAATCCGTTAGAAATAAATGTTAGTTAAAAAGATAAACTATTATATGAATGAAAAGGAAGTGAAGCAATAAATTTTATGAAATGAAAATAATAAGTATGAACTTAATTTATGCTTGGGGTCATTATTTGTTTGGTTTATGGTTGTCTGGGCAGGGATACTTTAAAATTGTTTGGATATATGAATAATCTATCTAGTTTCATCTAAGACTGTTGAGTAAACAGTGCACTTAGTAGTTTATTTTTTCATTCTGTACAATTTAAAGTTTTTGAACCCGAACAACTATTTGTTTTGGTTGATGTAGATGAATTAATTGATTTGTGTTGATTGTATATGATGATTGTATGTTGGTTGCAAGTGATTGTTGACTATTATTGATTTGCTTGTTAGTGGTTGAAACGGCTTTAAATATTTCATTTTATATAATTTTTAGCCTTTTGGATTATATTAGTGAAATACGGGTTATGGAAGCAATTGCTACTGCTTTTGGTTTCATATATAAGCGTAAATTGCCCGACAAATAGACACGTTCTCGGATTACGGTTTTATAGCGTTATTATATTATTTTCTCGTGTTGGAATGTATTATTTTGGAAAAATATATGTTATATGTTGTTATATTTGATATTATATTTTCTTCCAAGCCACTCCGTACAAATAAGACTGCCAAAATTTTCCATAAATTTTGGACTTAGAAAAATTTTGAAAAATGTTTTCCAAACTTTATTAATTTGAGTATAAAAAGATTGAATGGTTACAAATTGGTATATTTTATTTAAATTAATTAATTTTGAAAAATTATTTGTTTATAAAGTTAATATTTTTGAATAAGATGATTGTTTACTCAATTCCTTCTTTTCCCTTCTTTTTCCTTTCCGGGGATGAAAAGTTTTGAGTAAGGGAGAGTGTAACGACCCGTAATTTCCAATGATTTAAATTTGTTGATTTAATATTATGGTGTAACTAAATTTAGAAAGAAATAAAATAAATTATAATTTATAATGAAGTGAATGTTAAAATGAATTGCAACAATGGTAATTAAAACTAATCATTGACAATTGGAGTGAAACCCACATAATGAGATAGTGTAAATGGTTGCACTTGGTTGTAAAATTGAAAATAAGTAAATAAGGAAAAGTGTTGTATAAATAAATGAATTAGTATAATTAATGGTAATTGGATGAATTCAATATTATGTAAGTAATTATGATAATTAGTCGAATATAAAATAAACTTAAGTGCAAATTAGTGGTTATGATAACAATTATTATAAATTACCTAATTAATTTTTCAACGAAATTAATTGAAAATCAATTTCATTTAAATATTAAGTAAATGAAAGGTAAACAATAGTAACTAGGTTTATAGAGTAATAATGGACTTAATATAAAGATTGGAATTGAATCAAATCAAATTTATTTGGAATTGATTATAATATTGGAATTCAAATTTTAAATGAACGAATTTATTGCAAATGAAATTAATTACTATGCTAATTGGAACTAAAATGAATTGAGAAATATTAATGTAATAAATATAAACCAATGGTAATTATACCCATAAGATGATAAGTTGATTTAAACAAAAATATTTAAAATCAAAATAAATGAAATTTTGGAATTCTTAATTTATTTACTGAATTTATTGAAAGGAGAATTTAACACTGTAAATTTGGGAAATATTCAGTAGTGAACTGATGTAGATATTCATTTAAAAAGATTTATAAATTACTATGTAATCCAAAGTGATAGAGATTGGAAATAATAATAATTGAATTGAAAAGTGATATAATTTGATTTAATATTAATTTATTTAATTAACTTGAAAATAGCCATTTTGGCCACTGACTTGGATGTCGACGAAACCAGTTTCATCGGATCATATCGGCAAATTTAATCCATAGTGATATGCTCTACATCATCTCAAAGCAAACTATCAAGAAAACGAAGTCCATATATTCGTAATTCAAAAATCCTAAAATAGCAATGAATTCATCACAAAATGGCACAAAATAGGGCATCAAAACAAGCAAATATCAACAAGGAAACAAATGGGCAAACAGACTGGAAAATGAAGCGATCAGGGAGCGAAACGAGCATGGCTTTGGGCTCAACCTAGGCCTCGAACGATGCACCAGTCTGGTGGGACCGATGGGCCGGTGACATTTCCTAAGCTGAGTCCCAGGCAGTGCACATGGCTCCCGAATCGTCCATTGATGGGGTTTTTTTCAACGTTGCATGCTTCTAACTCCTAAAGCACTGATTTTGCTATCTTGCAAGAATACAAACAACTACGATTTGATATTATTTAAGGACATAAGATAAGAGTTCCAGCAAATAGGAGATTGAATAACATGAATTAGAAATATCATAAGAAATCAAGATCAATTCAACCACATACTCATCCAATTAAACTAAACAGTGAATCTACTCTACATAGGGATTGTAATGTGAGGTAATGAATCTACTCTACTTAGGGACTGTAATGCAAGGTAAACTCACTTTAACCTTCTTTAACTTGCTAGATCCTCACTTAAGCCTTGCTAGATCCTTAGCTTCATCAAATTTGCCTAAAAACCTAAAGTTAAAAAACAACCAGCAAGCAATATGATTAAAAACGTGATCAAAACCATTCTTTTATGGATCTAAAAGGTAGAGATAGAGTTAAGAACATTTACCCAAATTACCTTGGATTTTCTAATAATTTTTTCGAATTTATTTTGAGAACTTTGCTCTATGTTAGGATTTTGAGTTTTCTATATTTTGAGAAACAATTTGCTTTGGCTGTTATTTGCAAATGAACCTATTGTTCATTTCAAGCTACTAAGGGGATAATGATTTTTCCTTATTTGAACTAACGGGTTGCAACTAAAATTAAGTCCATTACTCATATTTTAACTAAAAGAATTGATTTCTCTCTACAAACATTTTTTCCCTATTTTAAACTCCAATTCCAAAGTAGAATTCACCTCTAAAATTAGCATTAAATTCTAATTATACTTCCATTTTTAACCTCAAAAAAAAGAAATAATTATAACCTAAAATAATTTTTTTAACCTTCTTTTTAATATTCTAAAAAGGGTCAATCTCTTATTTTATAAATTGAAGAAAACT
The DNA here is from genome assembly GCA_030765085.1 of Allium cepa. NCBI lineage: Eukaryota > Viridiplantae > Streptophyta > Magnoliopsida > Asparagales > Amaryllidaceae > Allium > Allium cepa. The sequence goes on from CM060944.1 coordinate 246,306,802, forward strand.
TCCAAAATTAACAACCTTTAAATTTAAACAAATCCATTTTACAACAATTATAAGATTCATCACATTTTTCCAAACTAACAATTCAGAGTTTTAAATTGAAATCCTTTTTAAGAAATGGAACACATTTCTTAAATTAATTAAAAAAATTTCTCTAAAAACAAGATTTAGTTACACAATTAAATTTCATGAACCATAAATTAAAATTATCTATCTGTAATGAAATTTAATTAATTAGGTAATCAACAACATGATTGTTACAATATTTATTGGAAAATTGATTCCATATTATGACAAGATTACTAAGTATCGTATGTCATTGTACACTTCTAGAGAAAATCTACCGAGGTCCATACACGGACCCCCAACAAATTAGGACCAGCCTGCCCCTTACTGGATAGTGTCGCATATAATCAACCCTCGATTGTGATCAACAACCGTACCGGGTCCTATGCATACATCCAAAAGTATTGATCAATTTAAATTAGGGATGATGATACCTAATAGTAGTAAGCCACATAGCCTTGAGGCATATCCCGTATTTTATTCATTTCCAGGTGTGAGGCTCGAGGCAATGATTGCCATTTTTAGCAAACCCATCTTGGAGTGCTAACACTACCCTCCAAGAAACAATGTGATTCTAGCATTCATCCATACAAGTTGTTAAGGATATAAACAAACTGAAGGCATTACTTATACTACATCCTCATGATTAGTAGCAAGTAGCCCTTGCACTTTAAAGGACTCCGTCTCTGATCCCATTATCTTCAAGATGTTTCCAATTTGAACACTTATGCCGATTCGGGTTTTTTTCTAGATAAATCATGCTTATTCGACCTCGGTCTCTCCGAATCAATAGTTAATAGGTCTCGATTGACTTAATCTTGGCTCTTTCAGAAGCAAATGGATGGTATAAGAGTCCCAAGAAGATCTCGAATATCCACCCTTAAAGCAGGAGTCGTTTAACCGAAATGAGTTCTCCTAAGGGAATCCCAGAACATATGAAATTACGAAGCTTTCATATACTTCCTAAGAAATTAATTCAAGTGATAGATAGTGAATAGACCACTATCTAGCGTAAGTACATAGTTTTCATATAGAAAATTGGTATCATATACTTACTACCACTTTACGATTTCAACCTTTTTCTATCCCTAACAATGAAGCCTGATAAGTTGGGGATATTACCCCCTCTCAATCCTTAACTTGACATCATTCTTTTGTCTCATAGATAGAAGTAGGCTTCTGTAACATCCTAATAATTTCAACCATACACATCCGCACATGTCGGACTTGAATTGCTCAAAATACCATACTGTTAATTTATATTTGGCAAAACTCAGCATATACAGTAAATAAATCAACCACAAAATCATAGACACAGAGTAATATAACAATAAGCAATGGAAACAAAACAATAGTAGTTCATGACGCTACATATATATAATAAAGTTAAACAAGATACAACAGTCTCAAACACATATAAGTCTCAATAGAATAGTCAAATATAAATCTGAATATATCACTAGAGTCAACTGAATAATTGCAAGTTGAATAGATAGATGGATCTCCAAGCGAAGCTCCAACCACATAGGTGAGTCTCAAATGCTACGACTCTCAATCTAAAGTAGCGTAAAGCAAAATACAAAACACTCGAGTCAGGATTAACATTCTTATATCAATAAATCCAACTCAAGTGAAATATCAACTGAAATACAAGTAACTTAAAGGATGTTTAGGACACCCATCCCCTAAGGATCCGCTAAACTATCTACTACGTAGTAATATATGCTACTATAATTCTATATTAAAGTAAACTATTAAAATAGCGTTAAGGTGTTACCTATGTAACAACCCACATATTTTACGATTGTACACTTAAATGATTTATTTAAATATAATATCGTTGGTCGGAATTAAAGTCCAAAATGCTACTTTCTGTAAACAATCGAATTAGGACTTGAGACTACTTCCATTGAGTTCAAAACGGTGTTTGCGACCTTTTTGAGTATAAACATCGATATGTTTGGAGTTGAGTTGAATTTTGCTATTTTTCTATTGGGCTTTGGGTTTGGGTTTAAGCCCACTAACCCAACATAGCACCCTAACTCCACACCCCCTCTCTCTTCATTCATTCTATTTTTCCTAACACTTCAAGCTAAAGTAAAAATAGGGGAAGAGAAAAGAAATCAAAATTCATAAACCCTAGTTTTACTAGAAAATTCAAATTCAAGCTCCAAAATCAAAGAGAAGCTTAGGTAAGCGTCCTCTTCTTCTCCACCTTAATCTCTCTCCAATTTTCAAAAACTCCTATACCCTAACTAAGGAAATATTTGCATTTGTTCATAGATTGGAGCTTCTAGAGTTGAAGTTGAAGAGTTGTTGATCTTTCCTTTATTTTAGAGCTTCTCATTTGTTGTGTTTTGGTTTAAAGGTGAGTTCTTGAACTCACATCTATGTTTATATCTTTGATATTTGTTAGGTATAAATTCCTAACACCTATTTCATGTTCATTTGCTTTGAATTGAATTGGATTGGCTATTTCTTCACTTTTTGATATTTTGAAGTCAAAATTTATGAAATCCTACATTGGATGTTTTGACATGTTGTTAGGAGTGTATTGAAGAGCCTATAGGGCTGGGTTGTCGCTTGCCATAAATCCTAAACCATCGTCGCTCGTTCGATCGCCTCCGAGATAAATTGCCATCAATAGCCTAGGCAATATATTGCCCCGAGCTTAATCTCATATGTCTGGTAGTATGCTCAGACGTCTGGAGCTACGAAATAAAAATTCCAGACCATCAGCACAAACATCTGAACTTACTTCCTAGACGTTTGGGCGATCTGGAATAAAATTTCTAGTCTTTCAGCTTAGACATCTGGAAGAACCACCAGACGTCTGGAGCTGCTAATTTTAGACATCTTACTTATTTTTGATGGGTTTTCATTTATATCGGTTTTTGGTTGATCCGGTTGGTCGTCGTCATTTATTATCGACTTTGATGACTTCTTTCTGGATTTTTGGAAATATGCATTTGATGGATTTGATATCAATTTTTATGGATTTGATTCACGTCATCAAATGTCAATTTTTGGTCGTCGGTTGTTTTTACAATCATTTTCTAGGCTTTGTCACTTCTAAAATACAAAGGTTTATATACTAGTGGTAAATATTCAAACTCTTTCGCAAAAATGATTTTAACCGTTACTTTTAGTGCAAAGCTCTTTTGAAAAACCGTTTTCCAATCTATTAGTATGTACAAACCTTTACCTCATTCGTATGAGAAACCTAATTAAATGACTTAGAAAAACAAGTGGTATGAAATGTCTGCGCTTACTTAGTCGGTTAATTCTTGGACTTATTTGATTGAAATCTTGTGACAACTTTTGAGTGGAAATCTACAACTTGTTCGTAAATACTTAAGTTAAGCCAGTGGTTATGGGACAGGAAGCGGAACTCGTTTATTTACTAGCTCACTGTAATTCACACTTTTTGTTGATCAATGGTAATCATTTTTACGGTTTAGAGTTGCGATATGCGATGTCTCCTTGTCCACATGGTGGCTGTACCTCATTTTATTGAGATTTTTCTCTTTTCTTTTGTAGGCTAATGACCTATGGGTCCTTTGGAGTTTCGACTCATTTCTATGGGCTAGCGACCCATGTTCTTTTATGGAGTTCATTTCAGTCGGACGTATCGTTATGGTACTACGTCACTGTTCCGGCTTATTAGGTTCATCTGGCGTATGTTATTGTACTACGTCGTTGTTTAGAATTATTCAAGTTTTAGGTTCCTCGGCCATACCGTTATTGTATTCTATGGTTAGCGACCATGGGATAGTGACCCATTTGTGATTCACGTGTTGGTGATTTTTCACGCTTCCATTTTTGATAGGCCTCCCCTTTTTTGTGATTTTTGGATTTCTAATGGATGATTTCTAGAATTTGTGCTTCACCAATTTTTTTGATTTATATTGATAAGTTGTATCAATATTTGTGGTTTGTTGAATAAAATAAAGAATAAGTCATTCTTTTTGGTGTATGAGATTCTTGAGATATTGTATGATTTTGTTGATTGTTAAATGTATACTTGTCACAGTATAGCATTATTGTTCTCATATATTTTTATTATATCTCTTATCCTATCTCATTTTATCTGATATTTGTAGCTAGACTGATCCGTGTATTATTTTCTTCTTAAATAATACTCGGGTCAAACCGAGGTATTTCAGGTGCTTCTGCTTGACTTCTTATCAGAGTCTGTCACCTAACTTTTGGTTAACTACATAGCTTAGTAGCTTTTGTTTTATACATTTGAGATAGAGACTCCTTGATGTATACATATTCTTTTGTCTAGCACATGTACCTATTCTTTTGTGATGTAGTGGATCTTGTATGACCACCACTTTGATGTACACAGCTATGTGTTATATTCATATCTGTTTCCGCCTTTATGATATGAATATTTGTGACTGATTTATGTTATGTTTATTTTATATATATTTTCCGAAGATTACATAGCCACTGTATAGTAGTTTTGAGTTTGTAATTGGTGTGTCGGATTTCCGTAATACTATTTGACATATTGATACTCGCACAAAGCAATTACACAGATGGTCACCCCTCAACAGCCTTATTCTTCGTACTAGTCGATGCTATTACACCGTAGTGTCCTTGGCTAGTGTCAGTATAGAGGTGAGGCGTCACAGCTTGGTATCAGAGCCAAACTTCGAAACAATATAGAATAATTTAGCAATGATCATTGTCCTAATTCTTTCTTAGGAATAGTGCCTTAGGATTTATCAGAGTCTTAGAACCCATACTATCTTGATTTCTTTTATGATGCCTTATTTTATGAATCATGATTGTTTGGTATTTATTCTGAGAATAACCTTTTTCTTCTTCTTTCTTTCTTTCTTTCTTAAGGAAGAGAAATGGTTAGACCAGGTCATCCCAGCGTCGGTCAATCCAGTGCTACTCCACATGATGGAGTATTTATGTCTACCCAGTAGTTTTTAGATCTTGTAAAGAATGCTCAGGCCGTCAGAACCATTCCAGGGCCTACTCATCCTAAATCTGGGTTTGCACACTTGTGTAGTGATTATACCAATTTGGGTAAAAGGCCATTCAAAGGTTTCGAAAGCGTTATAGAAGTCTAAGCTTGGCTTAGAACACGATCGCATCTTTTCACGCATGAATCTTGCTGATCTCATCGAGTCCAACTTGCTTCAAGCATGCTCCAAGAAAGAGCATTAGATTGGTATGAGCTTTTGGTTTCTAAGACTATCGAAGCGGATCTTATTTGGGAGAAATTCCGGGAAAGATTCGAATTAAAGTTTGTGCCGGAGGCTGAGAAGGTAACTTTTGCTCGGCGCTTTATTGACGTTTTTCAAGGTGAATCTTCTGTGATGGATTACGTCGTACCTTTTGAATCTCTCTCAAAATATGGGGTCGGGTATATTAATAACCCATTGAAGAAAAATCAAAAGTTTTTTATGGGTTGAACAAGAACCTCAAAAACCCTTTACGTCTGAAACTAGATGTTTCTTTTGATCATCTTATTGATAACGCTCTTCGAATTGAAGTGGCTGATAAAGAAAGCGATGTTGAAGTTGTAGGTGCCAAACAGAACTTCAACATCAACAAGAAGAGGCCTATTAAGTTAAAGCCTAATCCCAACAAGAAAGCAAAACAAACAACTTTGGTAGCAAAGACTCCTACCTCCAGTTGTGGACAATGCTATAATTGTGGTTCTAAGGACCATTATGCTAATAGATGCTCGAAACCTCTCTTTTGACGTTACTGCAAAAGTTCGGGTCATCTTCTATCGCCATGTCCCAACCTTCCAAGCAAGAAGGAGGGAAAGCTAACTGTTGTGCAAGCCCCTAGTAACACCTCTCTTGGTCAAGGTATTTCTCATTCTATCCTCGATGGAATTATTATGTTTCGTGATCATCCTATTCAAGTTCTTTTTTATAAGGGTGCATCTCACTCTTTTATATCAAATGAACTTGTTGATGCTTTGTCTTTAAATGTTATGTGCTTGATGACCTCTTTGAGAATTAAAAATCCGGTTGGTGGATCCGCAACACTCATTTTTCTTTGTAAAGATGTCGAGATTATTTTATGTGATTTTTTTCGAGCCGATTTGCATGCTATACATTACTTATGCTTCAGAATGATTTTGGGAATGAATTGGCTTAACCATTATGAAGCCCACATCCTATGTCATGAAAGGACTTTTCATCTTTGACATCCTCAATCTGTTAAGCAGATTTCTATTGTTCTTAAAGATTCAAATTCTAATTCGTTGGCATCTTTATATTCTCTAAACCCTCATGATGACGATAATGATGATGAGGAAGATGTCATTTTCCTCATTCACGTTAATCATGAATTTCCGACATATTTGAGCCGTTTTAGGATTACCCCCTAAGCGAGCAATCGAATTCAGAATTAATCTTATACCAAGAGCTCTACCTATAACTCGTCCTCCTTATCGTATGTCCAATAAGGAAAACGAGGAAATGCGTAAATAATTATCTGAATTGGAAAGAAAAGAAATTTATTCGTTCTAGTTCCTTTTCTTCGGGAGCTTCAGCTATTTTTGTAAGGAAATCCGATGGTACACTTAGGCTTGTGTTGACTACCGCAAGCACAATGATCTCACCATCAAGAATAAATATCTTTTACCTCGGATTGATGATCTATTCCATCAACTTAGCGGTGCTAGAGTCTTTTCACAATTAGACTTAGCAACTGGTTTTCATCAGCTTTGTATTGTAGAGAATAGCATTCCTTTGATGTTGTTCCATACTCATTATGGATCTTATGAATGGCTTGTTATGCCATTTGGTTTAGTGAACGCTCCAGCTTATTTCATTGACCTTATGAATCGAGTTTTCAAAGACTTCTTCGATCGATTCGTTTTCATCTTTATAGATTATATTCTTATTTATTTTAAAACTGAGGAATAGCATAAAAAACAACTTCGGATTGTGTTGGAAACTCTTAGGAGCAATCAATTTAAAGCAAAATTTTCTATGTGCCGCTTTTGGTAATCTTGTGTGAAATTTTTAGGACATATTATTTCTAAATCTGGAATTTCCGTGGATCCTTCAAAGATTGAAGCAATGCAAAATTGAAAGAAACCGGAGAGTGTGACGAAAATTCATAGCTTTCATGGACTGGCGGGCTATTACCGTTGGTTCATAAAAGACTTTTCAAAAAATTTCGTGCCTCTTAGGAGTTTGATAAAGAAGGGAATTAAGTACATTTGGTCAGACAAATATGAAGCTGCTTTTTAGAAATAAAAAGAACTCCTTTTTGATGCTCCTATTTTTGTGATTCCGAAGGGAACTTAGACTTTATTATTTATAACGATGCTAGTCGTGTTGGTTTGGGAGCCGTTCTTATGCAAAGGAACGTGTTATCGCTTATGCTTCTAGGCAACTAAAGCCTGTCGAGAATAGATATGCCACTCATGATTTAGAGCTGGCGGCCACTGTTTTCGCCCTTAGAATTTGGCGTTTGGGAGAGAAATTTGTTTTCTACACCGATCATAAATCTTTGAAATATTTATTCTCTCAAAAGGAACTTAATTTGTGTCAACAACGTTGGCTCGAGTTTCTTACATCTTATGATCTTGATATTCTTTATACTCCCGGAAGGGGAAATCGTGTGGCCGATGTCCTTAGTCGTAAGTAACAAGCGGTTGTTTCTATGAGGATATCTGAATGGAATGATCTCGAGACCTTATCCACTTATAGGATTTGAGATCATGAATCCAATTCATGTTCATCTCTTGTTTTATGTAGCCTTGTGGCTCATCCATCTCTTTTAGACCATATTCTTGATGCTCAAAAGAATGATCCCGAATTGGCTCATCTTAGCCAAAGTTGTCAAGATAGTAATATTGATGGTTTGAAAGACTTTGATATCGATGCTCATGGTGGCATTTGAAAATTTGGTAGACTTATCGTGCCAAATAGTAGCGATCTTCGTAAAGATATTTTAGAAGATTCACATCGTTCCGAATTTACCATTCATCCTGGTAGTAGTAAAATGTATGCGGACATGAAATGACTCTATTATTGGGGTTGAATGAAATCTGATATTGCTAACTTCATTAAACATTGCATGACTTGCCAACTCATAAAGGCCGAGCATCAAAGACCGGTGGGTTATTGCAACCTTTGTACATTCCTGTTTAGAAGTGGGGTCAAGTCTCTATGAATTTTATGGACGGTCTTCCCCATTCTCGTTCGGGTCATGACAGTTTATGGGTAATTGTAGATAGGCTTACAAAATCAGCCCATTTTTTTCCCGTTCGGTCTAACTGGACCGTACCTCTCTTGGCTAAACTCTATGTTCAAGAAATTTTTAAATTGCATGGAGTTCCTACTTCTATTGTTAGCGATTGTGATCCATTGTTCACTAGTGGATTTTGGAAGAGTCTTCAAAAAGTTATGGGAACGATGCTTAATTTTAGCACCGCTTATCATCCTCAGTCTGATGGACAAACCGAGCGTGTGAATCATACTCTTGAAGATCTTCTTAATGCATATGTTCTTGATTTTGTTGGAAGTTGGGAAGATCATATTTCTCTTGTTGAGTTTTCTTATAACAATAGCTTCCAATCTAGTATTGATATGGCACCTTTTGAGGCAATCTATGGAAGGCCATGTCGATCTCCTTCTTGTTGGCATGAGGCCGGTGAAAGCTGGTTTTGGGTCAAGATTTTATTCATGATTCCATAGAAACGATTGGCCTTATTAGTCATAGGTTGAAAGAAGCCCAAAGTAGACAAAAATCCTATGCCGATAACCTAAGAAGGAATTTAGAATTTTCTATGGAAGATTTGGTGTTTATTCGTGTTTCACTTATGAAGGGTGTTGTGCATTTCAGTCGATCCGGAAGACTAGCGCCACAATATATTGGTCCATTTTCCATCACCGAACGTATTTTTTCTGTGGCTCATCGCTTTTATTACTGGCTCAATTTTATACTATTCAAGACATATTCCACGTCTCTCAACTATGGAAATGCCTTTGGGATCCCAATTCTATTCTTGATCCCGGTGTTATTGAAGAAATTGAAGTTTCGCCTAATTTGACTTATAAGCATCATCTTATTTGTATCATTGCTACGGAGGTTAAAAGCCTTCGTAATAAAGAGGTCCTACTTGTGAAAGTTCAATGGTCCTCAAATCCTAATGATTGCTCTTGGGAATCTAGATGATTCATCGAGCGAACACATCCGGACTTACTCACTCGAGCTCTTTGAGGCGAACTCCTTATTTTAAACTTACTTTTGTGTTGATATGCTTTTATGGTTGTTACTCTTTGTTTTCTTCTTATGTATTGCAAGGACGTAATTTCATTAAGGAGGGGGTCTGTAACAACCCGCATATTTTATGATTGTATATTTAAATTATTTATTTAAACATATCATCGTTAGTCGGAATTAAAGTCTGAAATGCTACTTTCTACAAAAAGTCGAATCAGAACTCGTGACCGCTTTCATTGAGTTCAAAATGGCATTTGCGACCTTTTTGAGTATAAACATCGATATGTTTGGAGTTGAGTTGAATTTTGCTATTTTTCTATTGGGCTTTGGGTTTGGGTTTCAGCCCATTAACCTAACATAACACCCTAAATCCACCCCCCTCCCCCCTCTCCTCTTCATTCACTCTATTTTTCCTAACACTTCAAGCTAAAGTAAAACTAGGGAAGAGAAAAGAAATCAAAATTCCTAAACCCTAGTTTTTACTAGGAAATTCAAATTGAAGCTCCAAAATCAAAGAGAAGCTTAGGTAAGCATCCCCTTCTTCTTCTCCACCTTAATCTCTATCCACTTTTTATAAATTCCTAAACCCTAACTTAGAAAATATTTGCATTTGATCATAGATTGGAGCTTCTAGAGTTGAAGTTGAAGAGTGGTTGATCTTTAATTTGTTTTAGAGCTTCTCATTTGTTGTGTTTTGGTTTAAAGGTGAGTTCTTGAACTCACATCTGTATCAATACCTTTAATATTTGTTAAGTATGAATTCCTAACACCTATTTCATGTTCATTTGCTTTGAATTGTATTTGATTGGCAAATTTTCCACTTTTTGATATTTTGAAGTCAAAATCTATAAAATCCTACATTGGATGTTTTGACATGTTGTATGGGGTGTATTGAACAGCATATAGGATTGGGTTGTCGCTTGGCATAAATCCCAAACCATCGTTGCTCGTTTGATCGCCTCCGAGACAAGCTGGCTATCGATGGCCTAGGCAAAATATTGTCCTGAGCTTCAGCTCAGACGTTTGGTAGTATGCTCAGACATCTGGAGCTACGGAAAAAAAAATTCCAGACCATCAGCACAGATGTCTAAACTTGCTACCTAGCAGTTTGGACGATCTGGAATGAAATTTCCAATCTTTCAGCTCAGACGTTTGGGAGAACCAACAGGCATCTGGAGCAGCTAATTTTAGCCATCTTACTTGTTTTTGATAGGTTTTCATTTAAATCGATTTTTGGTTCATCCGATTGGTCATCATCATTTGCTATTAACTTTGATGACTTCTTTCTGGATTTTTGAGAATATCTATTTGTTGGATTTGATATCGATTTATATGGATTTGAATCACATCATCGAATGTGAATTTTTGGTGATCAATTGTTTTTACAATCGTTTTATGTGATTTGTCACTTATAAAATACAAAGGTTTTTATATTAGCAGTAAATGTTTAAACTCTTTCGCAAAAATGATTTTAGTGCTACTTTTAATACAAAGCTCATTTTGAAAAACCGTTTTCCAATCTATTAGTATATACAAATTTTTACCTTGTTCGTTTGAAAAATCTAATTAAACGACTTAGCAGAACAAATAGCATGAGACGCTTGCGTTTACTTAATCGGTTAATTCTTAGACTTGTTCGATTGAAATCTTATGAAAATTTTTGAGTGAAAATCTACAATTTGTTCGTAAATACTTTAGTTAAGCCAGTGGTTATGGGACATGAAGCTAAACTCATTTATTTACTAGCTTACCATAATTCACACTTTTTATTGATTAATAGTGATCAATTTTATGGTTTAGACTTGCGATATGCGATGTCTCTTTGTCCACGTGGGGGACTATATCTCGTTTTATTGAGCTTCGTCTCATTTCTTTTATCGGCAAACAACCTATGGGTTCTTTGGAGTTTCGACTCGTCTTTTTGGGCAAGCGACCCATATTCTTTTATGGAGCTCGGTTCAGTCAGACATACCGTTATTGTACTACGTTTCTGTTCTGGTTTATCAGGTTCATCGGACGTACCGTTATTGTACTACGTTGTTTCGAATTATTCGAGTTTCAGGTTCCTTGGGCGTACCTTTATTGTTCTACGTCGTTGCACCGACTCTATGATTAGCGACCATGGAATAGTGACCCATTTGTGATGCACGTGTTGGAGAGTTTTCATACTCCCATTTTTGATAGGCCTCCCCCTTTTTGTGATTTCTGGATTTCTAATGGATAATTTCTAGAATTTATGTTTCACCAATTTTTATGATTTATATTGATAAGCTGTATCAATGTTTGTGGTGTGGTGAATAAAATAAAGAATAAGACATTCTTTTTGGTGTATGATATTCTTGAGATATTTTATGATTTTCGTTGTTTTTTTAATGTATACTTGTCACAATATGGCATTATTGTTGTCATACACTTTTGTTATATCTCTTATCCTATCTCATTTTATCTGATATTTATAGCTAAACTGATCCGTTTATTAATTTCTTCTTAAATAATACTCGGGTCAGACCGAGGTATTTCAGATGCTTCTGCTTGACTTCTTATCAAAGTCCATCACCTGACTTTTGGCTAACTACTTAGCTTAGTAGTTTTTGTTTTATACATTCGAGATAGAGACTCCTTGATGTATACATGTTCTTTTGTCTAGCACCTATGCCTATTCTTTTATAAGGTAATGGATCTTGTATGACCACTACTTTGATGTACACTTCTATGTGTTATATTCATATTTGTTTCCGTCTTTGTGATATGAATATCTGTGACTGATTTATGTTATGTTTATTTTATATTTGTTTTCGAAGATCACATAGCCACTGTGTAGTAGTTTTGAGTTTTCAATTGATGTGTCGGATTTCCATAATACAATTTGACATATTGGTACTTGCACAATGCAATTACACAAATGATCGCTCCTCAACAGCCTTATTCTTCATAATAGGCAAAGGCATTACTCCGTAGTGTCCTTGGCTAGTGTGAGTATAGAGGTTGGGCGTCACAACCCATTTCCTCCTTAAAACATTTTATATATTCCCATAGTGTATACAGTACCGTAATCTCCCCCATATTGGGTATCGTAAGAGGTTACTCTATGGGTATGGTACAAAACAAACTCATAGTGGGCTCGATATGGTAAGTGACACGGCGCAACTAGGTAATGCTAGGTTAGATATACCAATTACTCTTCCAAACTGGTTGTAATGCATAGCAGCTACTACAACCCACCTCGGAACACACTCCTAAATCAAAATCAAGGGTGGCCACCAAATCAATCACAAAGTAATAATATAGTATCGAAGGAATGTGCCCGATCGGAGGAATGACCTCCTTGGCCCGTCGATTTCTCCTGTTTTAGCCACCTTATGCCAACTCATGGGAGTCAGGTCCACGTATATACCTCATAGAATCGTCGCCACCATCCTACTTCATTCTAGAATCTTTACCACGTACACGGTTGTTAAAGTGGTTTTCGGTATTGGCAGAGAGTATGACAATATCCGATCCCGATCTCTTTAACAACCAATCGTTATTATAACACCGCGGTCATTTCAAAAGAGTTTATACTTCAAAACCAAAATATCATAGCAATTCAAAACCATATCAATACGATATCATTTCCATTTCAAAACCAAATACGATATCATTTCCATTTCAAAACCATATATTAATATGATATCATTTCCATTTCAAAATATCCATTTCCAAAAATCATAGAATTTCAAAGTTATAACACATTCGAAATTATAAAGCTTCTAAAACCATAACACTTTAGAAATCATAACATAGAAATCATAATACTTTGGAAATCATTACACTTCCCACTTAACCGGTTTAGATATTGAAATAGTGTATAAAATAAAATAGTTTATAAAATAAAATGGTTTATATAAAGTAGTTATAGGTTAAAATAGTTTATAACTAAATAGTTAGTATATTAAAATAGTTTATATATTAAAAAATAGTTTATATTAAAATGATTTATATTAAAATAGTTTATATGAAAATAATTTATAAAGTAAAATATATAAATAGTTTTAAATATAATTTAAAAATATTTATAAAATAACATAGCTTTCTAAAATTTCACAAATCGCTTCCAAATCAATTCGAATTCCAAAATTCAAATTTAATCTAATCTCAAATCATCAATTTCAATTTCAGTTTCTCAATAAACCATTTCAAATTATATCAATTTCAAAAAAATAGATTTGAACCATAAAATAAACCATTTCAATTTCAACATATTTCAGAGCTTTAAATATTCCACCATTTCAAAACTAAATTTGACAATTTCATATATAAAATAAATTCACTTTACTATTATTTAGTTTTGAAATATTTACTTAATCACTTCAACAACATTTAAATAAAACTTTAAATTACAAACTAACTAAATATTTCTTACAATATATTTAAACTTGAAATACTCATTTAATCACCTTAAACAAAAAAATCTAGTTATGAAATCATGTCTTTAAAAGATCTCAAATTTAATAATTTATAATTGATTTAATTATATAAAATTCTTAATTAAATAAAATTTCAAAACTAGAAATTTAAAATCAAGAATTTAAAATTTTATTGAATACAATTATATAATATCTTAAAAATCAATATTTATTAAACCATATATTTCACCAAAACCATAGAAATCAATTTCAAAATATTTATATATAGACCAACAGTGTTTGTATATAATTTTCTGTCATATGGTCAAGTGATATGTATATTTATCATTTCAATCCGTAATTTAAATTATATACATGTACATATCATTTCAACCTACAATCCCAAATTCAATTCAATGAAAATTGTTTAGGTTTATCATTTCAACCCATAATGATTTTCCCTATTCCACAGATCGTTCAGGTATGTATCATTTCAACCCATAGGGAATTCTATACTAACAGGGAATTTGCAGAGTGAGAAAAGATAAGATAATAATATAATAGGCATATATCATCAATATAAATAACATATAATAATGTAGAATGTCACAGGTGAACAGATACAGATAATAACACACACACACACAGAGATATATAGCAATTTAAATAACTAACAGTAGCATATTTCAACTATCGTTTCAATTGAATCAAATTGAATCAATATAAGAACGTTAATCGTTAGTTATTACTCACCTTTCAAGGCTAGATAGATTTGACAAGGAATTGAGCTACGAATTCCGAAGCAACGCTGGATGGACATGATTGAATGAAGAAACATACACAATAGACAAGGCTTATAATGGGAAATCGGTGAGAACTAATCAGAATCAGTTTTGATATAGGCCAAAATAGATACATTATTATTATATATTTAGTATTATAATTTAGGACAAAGATTAAAATTTTATAAAAATTTCTAAATCTTTATTCTTAAACTCATGCATTACAAATCAAAGATTTTTATTATACTAAAACCATTACCTAAAACAAATTCTTAAAAACATCTGCATAAAACTGTTTGGAAACCAAATAATATATATTTATATACCATATGTAATTTAAGGTAAAATAATATATATGACTTATATAAATTTATGTATATAAAAATCAAACATTAACAAAATCAGAAGCTATATCATTTCTCTAAATCAATACTTAATACATAAATAAGCTTATACGTACTTATGAAATAAACAAACTTTATACATGAACTATCATGTATACTGATATATGAACTTAGAATGTAAAGTCTTATATACAATATATATATACACAATTAGATAAACATATATGTAAGCCGATGAGATGAAAATTAAAGCAGGCTTGAATATGAAGTATATATATATAATATATTAAAAATCAATATTTAATATCTTAGGAAAACTTATATATACTAACTAACAGTGAAAAAACAGTATTATTGTCTTAGGAAATATAAAAGCAATATAAACTTACTTACATTATAAACTTATATCAACTCCTATATACCGTAAATTTTTATGAAATACACACACACACACACACACACACACACACACTAATATATAACAGCACTATATAAAGACCTGGGAGAAAATATATTTTCAATACGACAGATCTTATATAAGCCATATATATGTACTTGTATACAACATATATTTTAAAACAATAAATTATATGCAAACCTTATATAACCCTATATATAGTTGACATATTGCTTGTTCATATATTTTTTTTTTTAAAACAGAACTTATTAAAAGCAGATATAACTTATACGTGTAAACTTACCTATTACTATGGTTATATATAATTAAACAGTGATTTGTAGACATAAACCTATATAACAGCTGTGAGAAGATAAGTACAAACACATATATGTTTCGAAATCAATATATATGTAAATTATATATATATATAAAAAAATGAAATAAACAAAGATCAATATATATGCACACTTATACATATAGCAACCTACATGTAAACTATATATGTACACAATTGAGCATATATAAAGAAAGAGGCACGAGTTGGCTACAGGAGGGGAGAAGACCGAAGGTCATTGGGCTCACGAACTAGGAGGAGAGGCCGGTCAGGGTTCGAGGACGTGCAACAAAAGGATGAGGAGGCCGGCAAGCATCAGTTTTGGGTGGCGCAAGAGTTGACAGTGGGTTTAAGTTCATGTAGAGAGAAGGGAGAGGAGATGCGTGGGCGAGGAGCATCCAAAGTGGAGGAGACCCGAGGAGGAGTTGCAGGCCGAGATGGTGGTGTTGTCGAGGCTGGAAGATATGGAAAAGGTGGGGAGATAAAGGAGTGGGATCTAAAAATAATATATGTATCCAAAGTATTAAAAGAATATATAAAGTTTTCTTTGAAGAAAACAGTGAACGTAAAAGAAATGAAAGGACAGAAGGGATATAGTAAAATTCATAAGTTAAATTTTAGAGAAAAAGGCATGCATGATAATTCAGGAAATATTAATTACAAACAGCTATTTGATTCGACGGTAGGTAGATGAAGTGACAAGAAACCCAAAAGGTTAGAACCGGTACCGATACAAAATCATTTCCGTGGATTCTGTAGCGAACCAGACTTCAAAGCACAAAATTGAACATACCGCAGAGATCAGCTTGACGAGACGGTCGAAACGGTATACAGATATCAGTGGTACGATCATCCTATCAAAAGTTGATAATCGGTACCGAAAATGCTGCTAAAATGCCAGAATTAAGATAAAAAGAGCAATAGCATTCAAAATTTGGAGAAATGAAATATGACATCTCACTTAGAAGATGATTTACAAATTTATTGTATAAAAATATTCAGGTTTGAAAAACATTTTATTATCATCGAACATTAACTGATTTAAATTGAAATAGAATTACACAAGAAAAATAAACTTCCATATTATTAATTGGAAAAAATTTACTATTTGCTATGTTTAATTAGACGTATTCGAATTATTAAAGTCAAATTCAATTATTTAAAATTTCACAAAAATTCAGTTAAATATATTTAAAACTATTAAAACATACTGGTCGTTACACTCTCCCCCACTCAAAACTTTTCGTCCCCAAAAAGGAAGGAGGTAGGAGAATAGAAACAACTAGAAAGAAAAAATGGATTTGAAATACGAATAGGACAATTAATTTGAAATCATATAACTTTCAATTTACATTAATTAATATTCAATAATTAATTTTAAACTCAAGGTTTTTCATTAAGTTGATTTTACTTCAATTTATTAACCTTCAAAATTTTTTTTTTGTTTATCTCATTTATTATTCGATTAACTTATTATTCTATTTATCTCTATTAACATTTTTATAATTAAATTTAAGTGTATAACATTTATTATATCCAATCAAATTTTATTTCTGGAAATATCATGTATTATCCAATTACATATTCAACTTCTGAATAATTTAGGTAGGTTATATTAAAATGAAATTGGCTATTATACAAGTAAAATTTTCCCAACTCAATTATTTCAAGTTTTTAAATATTTATTCAAAAAATTTAACTTGACTTAAATTTCAAATCATCCTTTAACAAAAATTTAAGAATTAGATTTTTGATTAACTTTAAACAATTTAAAGATAAATATATATACTACATATATCAAATCAAATCTATAATCATATACTTATATATTATAAATCAAGTCATGCATTAGAAATTCAAATCAATTTAATTTCCAAAAAAAAAGTGTAGCAAAGCCATGAATTGGTCTCTCCACTCTGAAACTCGAAAATGAATGT
The DNA here is from genome assembly GCA_030765085.1 of Allium cepa. Classification (NCBI taxonomy): domain Eukaryota; kingdom Viridiplantae; phylum Streptophyta; class Magnoliopsida; order Asparagales; family Amaryllidaceae; genus Allium; species Allium cepa. Next base: position 246,324,269 of record CM060944.1, read on the forward strand.
CGATGATGCGGCCGCCATCACCGAAATTATTTTCCAGTGACATAAGAAGAGAATACTGATTTAAAACTTTTAAAATTATTTGGAAACAAATTTCTATTCAAAAATACTTGATATAATATGCACTTTAAAACTTTAAAAACCAAGTTTGAAATCACCGGAAATTAAATTCCCAAATTCTTGTTTTAAATTCATTTCAATTCCAAATCAATTTATAACCATGTTCATAAATTTGTTTATTTATTTTATGTGGCAATAATCATTGTTTTACAAAACAATAAATGAAAATCAAATATTATCATTTTGTTAATCAGTTCATTTAACAATTATCTTTTAGAAAATTTACTTATAGATATAATATAATCATACAAAAATTTATTTCATTTACTAAATTTGAAAATAATATTATGCCAGTTTGCTCTGTCGAAGTGTTTTGAAATTCATATCGATAATGTTGATCAGACAAATCAGTCGAAACCCCAAATCAACATCAACAACTCAAACAACACCGTATATAAAACATTTTAATATTAATACAAATATAGTCCCTCACTCGATGATTTCAGAATAGATTTCAAAATAAGGATAGAGATTCAAATGATAGGGACCCTAACCAAAAGAATTCAAACTAGAAGATAGGCTTGAATGGGAAATAAGATAATTAAATTGCAAAATAAGAAGACGAATATACTAATATTTATCGCTGGTGACCTTAACCGAGTCAACCATGACTTCAAGAATAAGATCGATGTAGAATTCGAAGGCAAATCAAAATTTGATCACAAGTGACAGAATTGGAGTATAACAAGAGATAGCAGCATCGTAAACCGAGTATATAGAAATCTCAGGTGAATCAATGCCTATTGTAAAGGAGTTTCACCCCTTTACAAATCATTCAGTAGAGTTATGGGATACTCTAGAATCAAAAGATCATGAATAGGAAAGCAAAGATGGATTTTAGAACAAGTGGGAGATTTCCAAAATTCAAAGGGAACCGAATCAAAGAGGAAGAGATTCAAGCACGAATGAAGGTGATCCCATAATTAAATTTACTTTATATGCCAAGTTTGCCAAAAACCATAGCTCTGATACCACATGTAATATCCTAATATTTTCAACCATTCGCATCCGCACATATAAGAATTGAATTGCTCAAAATACCAGATTGTTAATTATATTTGGCAAAACTCAGCATAAATAGTAAATAAATCAACAACAGAATCGCCGACACAGAGTAATATAACAATAAGCCACGGAAACAAAAGAATAGTAGTTCATAAAGCTACATTATACATATGCAACATAGTTAAATAAGATATAATAGAAGTCTCGAACACATAGAAATCTCAATACAATAGTCAAATACAAATCTTAATATATCACTGGAGTCAACTGAATAACTGCAAGCTGAATAGATAGATGGATCTCTAAGCGAAGCTCCAACCCTAAAGGTGAGTTTCAAATGATACGAACACTCAGTCTGACCCGAGCGTAAAGCAAAAAAAAAAAACACTCGAGTCAGGATTAACATTCTTATCACTACACCATTATAAGCTATTAACAACGGGTAAAAACCGTTGTTAAGGCAAAAAGCAACGGGTAATAACCGTCTTTACAATAGGAGTGGTTGAATTTTGCGATGGGATAAAACCGTTGCTTTATGTCCAAAAGGCAACGGGTAAAAACCGTTGCAAATTGAGTAGAAGGCAACGGGTAGTAACCGTTGCAAACTGGACCAAAGACAACGGTTCTAAACCGTTGCAGACTTAGCCAAACGCAACGGGTAATAACCGTTGCTTTATTTGCATTAGGCAACGGGTAAAAACCGTTGCTTAATGGGAAAAATATCAACGGTCAGCAACCGTTGCTTTCTGTCCAAATAAAAAGGGTTAAAAACCGTTGCTTTATGACCAAAGTCACACATAAAGCAACGGTTAACACCCGTTGCACATAATGTTTGTTCCTGCTTAATCACAGCTGTAACTCACTACTGCGTTACAGGCATATCTCAGTATATATACCAGAATATCAATATATATCAAAATATGCCAGAATATCAAAATATTGGTACACAAGCACTATAAACATATCGCACATATACCATACATATAAAATTATCAAACTTATAATTACACTCATTGTTTTGCAAACAGAATGCTACCGTGCCGGAATATCATACTTATTACACTGCATTGTTTATTATCACTACAGTACAAAGATTTCATTAATTACACTACATTGTTCTGCAAGCTAAAAAGTCTTTCATCTGAGAGGGAAATAAAATCATATAGGCAAAGCATTCCAGTTTTCAGACTTCAATGTTCAACTTGGTTCATGTGCAACTCGAAGATTAAATTCAGAGGCAGTTCAACTTCATAAATCTGGAAAGAATATTCCAGTTCAAAAACAAACAGCATCTACCTGATTCAAAAAGTCTGAATTAATTTAAAACAAAGTAGAACCCAAGCAAAGAGAAAATCAAATAATGCAAAGCAATTCAAAGCAAACAACGGTTAGGATAAAGCAAATTTGATCAAGCCTCAATTTCCAGATTTTGAAATCTTTTTCAGGTTCTCTTTCCTCTCTGTCAAACTATCCAGGTGAGCAAAACACCCTTATAAATTCTTAAAACTTGATATACCTATTTTGCATGTGATAAGTCTTGAATGTAAATTGTGAAAGGTGCTTGCATGCTTGTATTTATGTATGCATGACTGTGTGTACGATTGTGTACAGGCAACATGCCTCTGTTTATACATGACAGGTTTGATAAACCTGTCTAAAAATTCATACCACCCAAAAGTGACTTTAACTCTATTCTATCGGCTAAAGAGAGAATTACTAATGGTATTCATAATTCGTTGGGTGATCAAGAGTTTATTGATTGCATTTCCCTATCTTAGCTTATGGAACCTCAATTTACTGGTAATCACTTTACATGGCGAGGAGGCTTAATTTTTCTATTCACAGCAAAATCGATCGGTTGTTTATTAATTCCTTATGGATGGATAAATTTAAACAATTTGGTATTAACTTTGGTAATCACTCTATTAGTGATCACTCCCCTGTAAATATCAGTTTTATGATTCATAATATTAGGAATGCCAAAGTACCTTTCAGATACAGTAATTCCTGGCACAATCAAACTGGGTACCATTCTTCGATTCAAGAAGCTCTCAAAAGAATTCCAGGGAAATCCTCTTCATATCCTCCTGTCTAGACTAAAGGAAATTAAATCTACACTGAGAAATTGGAGAAATAATAAAAATAGCATTCATAAAGTTATTATCCAGTTAAAAGAAGAGGCCAGTCAAATTAATTAGTCCAAAACCCACTGAATGCAAACCTGATTGAACAATATAGATTAAAAACATATGATGAGAAAAATAGCAACTGAAACTGATCAACGAATGAAGTTAAACTGGCTAACCAATGGGGATAGGCCAACTAGTTTCTTTTACAATAAAGTCAATGCGACTAATCGTAATAATAGAAACATATATGTTTTAAGTCCTAACGGATCATGGCCATCAACATCAGATAAACTGGTGAATGAAGCTGTTAATTATTTCACTGAATTGGTTTCTTTATATCAACCCACACATCAATTTCCAGGCAATATTTGTAAAAAAATCTTATCTCAGAAGGAAAGGCAAAGCCTATGTCAGCCTTTCCAAATAGAAGAAGTCAAAACTGTTGTCTTTCAAATTGATGACAACAGTTCTCCTAGGCCAGATGGCCTTAATTCTAAATTCTTCAAATTACACTAGGAGCAACTGAAAAATAGATATATGGAATGCTATGAATGGCATCCTCCAATCACGTATTTTGGAAGGAGAATATAAAGGGCTTCAACCGTTTTTTTGGAAGGTAAAAGCTTTACTTCCTAGTATTTGATAAATTGTCGATTATCTTGTAAACAAGACAGACCAAGACAAAATACACATGCATTTGCATATGCAAATTTCATATACAGCAAACAAAAAAAAATCAGCAATATATGCAAACAACAAGTCAGAAATATCAATACCTCCGACTAAAGATATCGTATCAAACCCTTTTGATGGCTCACATAACCTCCGGCTCCAACATCCCCAAAGGTCTCGGTAAATTGTCGACATATTTTGGTGGTTAGCTCATCTGGCAATAAAATTTTGTCCAACAACACTTTTTATATGTGGGTGGTACTGGTTTTCCATGAATTATTAATGTTGTGGAATCTCGGCATATAGTACCTGTTATATAAGCATTTCTGGAGTGAATACATGGAATCACATTTACAGAACTAACAAGCTCCCATACATTTAAGAGGTGGTATATGTGGGCACAAAAGCATAAGTGTGGGCATGAAATAATTTCAATGCAAGGATACGCATATATTAGAGGTGGTATATTTGCATGCTTCAGGGACAGTACACACGCAAGAATAAAAGTTTTAAATCTTGGAACCATTTGCCTTTAGAAATTATACATGCAATATATATCAAGCATGCAAGAATTTGCACACAAAAATCAAAGTAAAACACACGTATAAAGCATGTAATTTGCAAAAATAACACACACAGGTAACAAAGAAATAAACTTGCATGGTTCAGGGGCAGTGCATACGCAGGTACAAAAGGATTTACTCGCATGCATCAGGGACAGTGCACCAGACTTTTTTAGCATGAAAACTGATATAAACAAAAAACAAAACTCATGCTACCCAAAACCATTTCACAAACATGCAGCGATGGCCCAAGTTTCACAGCATATGAACTAGACCAAAATTTGCCTAATATTGACTTAGGTTTAATGCCAGAAGTGAATTACATAGAAATTTGCCTAATAATGAGTGCTGAGAAGTGTTTTGGGTACATATTCATTTAATGCCATGTACATAAGTACTGCTCGGCTAGCCTCACTATTGTTTACTAATATATCTCAGCAATTGTAAACGTGTTAACAAACTTGTTTTATTTCTTGACCAATAGCCGCACTATTGTTCAGCTATGCTAAATGAAAAATGTAAAATGCAAGAAAATGCAGCGCACTCTCCCGTTCACGAAGTTAAGCATTCACGGACTTTGCAATATATTATTTTCTTCAAATTTTATTAAAATAGTACCTGTTGCAATTACTTCGTCGTCGAAGTTCAGGATTTCACATCTTTGGTCGATTAACTGATTGTTCGAAGTGGCAAACTGAGAAGATGCGATTTCACTGCCTACTTGACGATTACCTTGGGCTATGCTGAGAAGACGCTCCAGTTTATCATCCATATTGTCCAGCTTCATCAATTTTTGCTCCACATTTTGCAGTCGCTGCTCATATACTCCTTGCGCCTGTTTGAGCCGTTTGCATGGAATGGCAGCACTCTTAACTTGGCTAGGAGCTATATTGGTCCCAATACTTCGGCTTCTGCCCTTTACATCTTTACCAAACACTGATATAAAGACGGCTTCATCACCACCACTCGTCGTTTCCTTTACTTTTTCAATTTTTTCCTAAAAAGTAAATACATACACACACACATATATATATGAATAATGAAAATTTAATTTAGAGGCGTTGTTATTTGTTTAACTTACAAAGTAGGAAGATGTCGCATCTGACGTGCTGCCATCTTTTTTCTTATGCGTTTTCTCCCATACTTGAAGACGTGATACTTCTGTTCCCGGACTACTTGAATCGACCTGCATACAAAGACCTAAAATTATATTTGGAACTAATGGTACATGCAATGTGATGCACCAATTCAATGACACATACCATTTCTTGAGTAATCATAGCGTGACTCTTACATCCCGAATGATGACCATATTCGAGCATTGATCTATTTTGTTTGCCTCGCTTCCTTTTTTCTTTCGCCTCGGGTTTTGATTTGTTTCTTATGAACTCATCCCAATCATCTTGAGCAATTTTCGGTGGACAATTTTTCATTCTATCTTCGTCAGTGATGAAATGGTCATAATGATTCTTGCGCAAATCATTCTTGTGTCTCCTAAAAGCCTCGGACATTTTTTTCATAATAAGGTCCTTTGATAGAGGATCGAGCTCATAATATTTCTGCATAACAAAAAATGCATGTAAACCATTTTTTATTTATGTATTGAAAGCATTATAAATGAATTTAAACCATCTAAGTTCATGCAGTTTACGTTTCAAAGTATATGGATTTTAACATTTCAATAAATTTATCATACATTTCATTGTAAATTCTACTTTAACTTCAAATACCTACATTTAAAATTATCATAATTATTCACAAAATTTACCTTACTTTTCTTCTAATATTTTACTTCTCACCCTATATGTATCAATTAATTATGCGATTTAAATTTAAACTAAGTAGATAAATCTAACTAACTAATATTCATTAATTCGTTTCCTAATTTATGAAAATATCAATATGTACACCATATTCATATTAACAAAATTTAAAAAAATGATTAATGTAAAGATACCTCCAATTGATTCCACACGTCTTCCTTGTAATTTGGCGGAACTTTTTTCCAACTTGGATATGAGATTGGCACATGATTTCTTACTAGTTTGCCAATCTTCGTAGCGACCTTTGAACCATTTTTTTCGACTGGAGAACCGTAGTTGTCTATATCAACTTTCTCCCGTTTTAAAGTGGATGATTGTGTAGTTGTATCATTTGACGGTGGTGTGGCATCTTGTGACATTATGTCCTGCAAAGTCTAAAATCCTAAAATAATCCCAAGAACATTATGACGTACACTTCTTCCCCTTCCGGCCCATCCCTGTGATGCCCGATTGATGTCGGCCAGATTATTGCACGGAGTCCCCTCCATAACAAGATCAAACGCCTTATATGTCTTAATAAAATTTGCTCCAAGCAATTACTGTTAAGCTGCTGTACATCTGATATATGAACCAACGTCCCCTTATTGATTTGTCTGATCCCACCAACTTCTCACCACATTACGATTTTTGTCAGTCCGACTGACAATAATCGTAATGTGATGAGAAACTGGTGGGATCAGACAAATCAGAATGGGACGTTGTTTACTATATCAGATGTACAGCGACTTACCAGTGATCTCTTGGAGCAATTTTATTAAGTCATATAATGTGTTTGATCTTGTTATGTAGGGAAGTCGGTGCAATAATCTCGCTCACAGCAATCGGGCATCATAGGGATGGGCGGGAAGGGGAACATTCACTTTTATACGGCAGTGATAAAGTCTTCCTGCATCACCAGAATTTTAAACTTAAGCAATATCTAAAATACTGACTGAAATAAAGGATGAAAATACAAAAATATATTACCTTAGCACTGTTGAACTAAAGGGTGCAAATACAATATCTTGAACTGCCTGTCTACCTACAAACACAAAGAAAGAAAGAATAGTCAAGCTGATCATATGTATGTATGTGTACATGTGTGTATGTATGTGATCATATGCAAGTACCTACAACTACAAACACAAAATGAACTCTTGCAATATATCCATCCTTATTTTGTTAAGGTACAATAACTGCTCTGAAATACAAACACAAAATATAATGCATCTATTACTATCATATAACACACCATTCTACATTTTACACCATTTTAAATAAATATTTTGTTAAGGTACAATAACTGCTCTGAAACACAAAGTTAACATATGCATTTGATAAGATCTTCTAATTTTTCATTGTCTTCAAAAGCTGATTGATAAACGGTGGGAAACTCAGTGTCATCCACATTTATGGTCAACCGTTTTGGTGTATGCAAAACCACAAACCATCCATTATTTTTTAAATCTTTTGAGTAGAACACTTGACTCGCTTCCGATGCAAGAATAAATGGCTCATCATTCACGCTATCTTTATTCTTCAATTTTCCCAAGTTAACTGTGATCAAGCTTGAAACAGAATCTATTTTACAACCATTGATCTTATCTTCGACCTTTACCCAATCACAATAAAAAACTGTTTGTTTGAAGTCAATGTAATCCAACTCAATTATCTGTTGAATGACTCCGTAATAAGTTGTTTCTGCTTCCTTAAAATTTTTATCCTTCCCACTCGCTCTAAATTGTGTAATTGCTCTCATGCATACACCACTATCCTGTGTTAGCTTTCGCTCTTCATAACTCTTCGGAGAAAATAAAAACCCATTCACTTGGTACTTCATATAACTACAGGCATCAAACTTCGGCCCGTTAACTAACCGCCAAAGAGTTGAGTCAACATCGACGGTCTTCAACAACTACAACAAACACAATAAGTAAAAAAAAATTGTCAAGGAGGTGTATGGTCAACTTGAAAATACGTTAAATAATTAATACATATACCTCCTCACGTAACCAAAAAGTGAAATTTTTAATAGTTTCCCCAGATTTACCCCCGCCTCGAGTTTGAGATTTGGTGCTTTGAACATAGGAGTTATACCTCCTACGAAAAATACACAATAAATACTATATATATATGAATTGATTTACAATAATAAGAATTCAGAACAAATTCATGAATTTACTTCTTCCATTCATCCGATCCGTCGTACTTATCAAGGACCCATTTACGCACTTGTTGAAATTGCACTTGAGTTAACGTTATATCTTTACCATTATCTAGTGCTATTTCATCAGCGAACTCATCATCCTCGTCTAAAAACGCTTCACGGGTATGTTTATGAGTGCCAGCACCTCCTTTTGGCATATACTCCATGCAGTAAAGACTAGCTTCTTGCACAATATGTCCTTCTGCAATACACCCTTCAATATATCTTTTGTTGTGCACATATCCTTTATATGTTTTCATCAACGTATGAAGATGAATGATTGTAAAATGTAGACATCAATAGCTATTTAAATCGAATAATTATGTACATAACTAAAATTAGTAATTTACCGTTCAAATGGGTACATCCACCTATATCTAACAGGACCAGAAATCAATGCTTCATCGGCTAAATGAACCATAAGATGAATACTGATATCAAAAAATGCAGGCGGAAAATGTTTTTCAATAACACACATTGCTTCTACCAAACTAGCCTTTGCTTTTAGAAGATGTCCCCTGTTGATCACCTTTGAGCACAAAATGTTATAAAAGAGACTAATGCGGTGAATAGCATTCCGTAGATCCTTATGTTGCGAAAAACAATGCTGAAGCAATACCGGAAGTAAATGTTCCATTATGACGTGGTAATCATGTGACTTCATATTTTTTAGTTCAGGAGGGTTGATGCTCACATTGTTATGGAAGTTCGAAGAGAATTTGCTCGGCACTTTCAAATTTTTCAAAACGGTGCAAAACCGTATCTTTTCTTCTTTGTTCAAAGTGAAAGTCCCATTTGGTATGGTTACTTTACTTGTTTCAGGATCTTCTATCACCCACAACTTTTGTTTTATACTCATGATTTTCAAATCCTTCCGTGCATTGATCCCATCTTTTGACATGTCTTTATGGTTCATAATTGTGTTGATCAAATGTTTCGTGGCATTCATCTCCGTATGCATAACATCAATATTATGTCGGGTCAAATTTGTTTTCCAATATGGCAAATCAAAGAACTTTGACCTCCTATACCATGAAGGAACTTCTTCATCGATTGTCTTTTTCTGTTTTCGACCAATTTCTGGTATGTTTTTACCAACTTTCATTTTTATATTCACTACCTTTTTTCAACTTGATAACCAGTCAGTGGTTTTGGAGGACGCTTAAGTTCTTGCTCGTTGTTGAAATTTGTCTTATCGTATCGAAACTTGTGTCCGGACGAAAGAAATCTACGATGTCCCATGTAACAAATCTTCTTACTTTCAGGGAGATAAACAGATGTAGTTTCTTCTCCAAAAATAGGACATGCAAAGTAGCCGTGAGTTGTACATCCCGATAAAGTCCCAAGAGCGGGATGATCATGGATTGCCCACAACACTCTAGCCCTCATTATGAACTCAGATTTCTTAAATGAATCAAATGTAACGACTCCTTCCCATAACTGCTTTAACTCGTATATCAAAGGTTCTAAATAAACATCAATATCCTTCCCCGGTTGTTTTGGCCCAGAAATCAATAGTGTTAACATTGAGAACTCTCTTTTCATGCACAAAGACGGAGGAAGGTTATATGGTACTACAATTACTGGCCAACAGCTGTAAGGGTTATTTAAAGAAGCATTCGGACAGAAACCATCTGCTGCTATTCCAAGCGTGATGTTTCGTGGTTCAGTAGCAAACGAAGGATCAAAAGAATCTGTAGTTTTCCATCGAGAAGTATCACGCGGATGACGCATTACGGTTGTACCGGACTTGGCACGACCATGCCAAGTCATCGCTTCTGCTATCCATGGTACAGTATACAGTCTTCTCAATCTAGAAATTAAAGGAAAATGTCTTAAGGTCTTTCGAGGTATTGTGGTAGCTTTTCTCTCTTCGTCGAATGATGTCTTATATCTTGGTGTGTTGCAATTTGTACATGAAACTTTGTTCGCATTATCCTTCCAGTACAAGATGCAGTCATTAATGCATGCATCATAAGTTATGTAATTCATCCCAACTTGCTTAATGATCTTCTTCACGTCGGGGTACTTTGACGGTAGCGTTTTACCTTCGGGGAGTAACTCCTTTATGAATTCGAGTAGGGCAGTCACACCATTGTCTGAAAAGCCGTATTGGGTCTTCAGGCTATTCAGTTTCACAATGGCATACAACTTTGTAATCTCTTTTGGACAAGAAGGATACAATGGCTCTTTTGCAGTTGCACTATCAAAAAATGATTTATCCGTAAACTGCTCACCAATATTAGCATTATCATGCAACTGACTTGTAGGTTGAAAGTGATGGAATCTATCTGCATCATCGATCAAATCCTCCATCCTAATATGTTCGGACTCATCAGTATTTGTGGCATGACTAGCCGGTTGTTGTTTTGGCTTCTCCGGTATTCTTTCCTCGTGAAAACACCACACGGTATATGATTGAACAATACCATATCTAAGCAAAAGAAAATGAATGTCACTTAATTTGAATGTATCTTCATTTTTGCACCGCGTGCAAGGGCACGAATACTTCTCCTTATTGCCACCGTTTTCAGCAACAAATTTAACGAAATTTCTCACACCTTCCACATATTCTGTATTTCTTCGATTAGATTGATTCATCCATTGTTTGTCTATACTAAAAGACATACTGAAAGAAAATAACAAGAGCTAATAAGAAATCATGGGTAACAATATCTTATGGCTTCCACCAAGTTCAACTCTGAAATTAACTAAACAGATGTCTACTCTTCTGATTTCACTTGAAATTTAACATTAGCATCAAACTGTTTCCAAAAAGTTTGTCATTACAACGGCGCCATTTTGTAGCACCAGAGTAATGTCTATGCATTACCCCTCTCCTGATATTTGGCTTGCGCCATTAACAACAATTTTATCCACTTACTAAATATGGTCTCATATTTAGTAAAACAAAATTACCTTACAATATATTTTTTTTGTTGGAACAATATTACCTTATTTTGAAACTTAATGAAACGTCAATCCCAAAAGCAAGGGCGGCCCAAAGAATCGGTTGACCAAGCCCAATGTGAATTTTTTTGCCCCTTACAATATAACATGTCAATTTTTTTTATTTTATTTTTCATATATAAGCATAAAATCACATATAAAACTATAACATAACAAAGTACTAACTTTTTATACAAAAGTTGCCACATTAAGTGGGCTGCAATATTTATAGTCTCATATAGTTAACAAAACAGTGTATTTAATTTTTAACGAAATGTATCAAGTTTACATACTAGTGTATCTAGTTAAGTGTACAAGCAAATCATATTGGGTTCTGCCTAAATGTTTGCGGGTCATACACACACTGCAGGAAAAATAGTACATCAATGTAAATATCAGTTCCTAAATAATTATTAGTTTTTTAGCTTCAGCTTTCAAATTTCAATTCCTAAACGATTATTTACAGAAAACTAGTTGTTTGTAACTAAATACTAATAAGTTATTAGCTTCAGGCGTTTTCAAGGTTAATGAAAGCTAAAGCAGTAAAAGGGCGAATCAATTTTGGAAAATTAGACGACTCAAAACAAGAAATTCGCATACTTAATTAGCAGTGGCAGTATAGAGACTGTAGCAGGACTTCAAATCAGCAGTAGAAAATATTGCGTAGGAGGCAAGCAAGAGCCGACGATGGCTGATGGAAGAGCCGAGTATGCAGCGATGATTATTTAGAAAGCGTTGATTTTTGAAACCCTAGTTTTTTTGGGTTCGCGCATCGCCGACATGGAGATTGCTATTGAGCTGTAACTTTGAAGTAAAACAGATTTTTGGTGTTTCCCGGCTCAGTTGGTTGCCCCATCCCAGGAGCTTGGTGGGCTTGCCACTGGGCCGGCACTACCTAAATGATTTACAACGGTTTCCAACCGTTGCTAATTAGCCACGGTTGAAAACCGTGGCTAATTGAAACGAAGCGCGCCAAAAAATATGGCGCGAAAGGATGAAATTCACCGCCATCATTTGTCTCCAAAGAAGCTACGGTTAATAACCGTTCCCGATTAGCAACGATAAAAAACCGTTGCTAATTGAACCAAGACGGTTAATAACCGTTGCTAAATGGCAACGGTTGATAACCGTTGCTAAATGAGCGGATGGTTAGTTGCAAATCACAGTATTTGGTGTAGTGTATATCAATAAATCCAACTCAAGTGAAATATAAACTAAAATACAAGTAATTTAAAGGATGTTTGGGACACTCATCCTCTAAGGATCCATTAAACTATCTACTATGTAGTAATATATGCTATAACATTAATGTCTATAGCAAAGTAAACTATTAAAATAGCGTTATGACATTACCCATTTCCCCTTTAACACATTTTATATATTCCCATAGTCTATATAGTACCATAATCTCTCCCATGTCGGGCGTCGTCAGAGGGCACTCCATAGGTATGGTACAAAACAAACTCGTGGTGGTCTTGATATGGTAGGTGACATGGCACAACTAGGAATGCCAGGATAGATATACCAATTACACTTCTGGACTGGTGGTAATGCATAACAGCTATTACCGTCCACCTCGGAACACACTCTCAAATCAAAATCAAGGGTGGCCACCAAATCAGTCACAAAGTCAGAATATAGTATCAAAGGAATGTGCCTAATCGGAGGAATGAACTCACTTGGCCCGTTGATTGCTCCTGTTTTAGTCACCTTATGCCAACTCACGGGAGTCGGGTCCACGTATATACCTCATATAGGATCGTCGCCACCATCCTACTTCAATCTGTAGTCTCCATCGTGTACATGATTGTTAAATCGGTTTTCGATATTGAAAGAGAGTATGACAATATTCGATCCCGGTCTTTTTAACAACCATTCGTTATTATAATATCACGGCCATTTCAAAATAGTTTATACTTCAAAATCAAAATATCATGGCCATTCAAAACCATATCAATACAATATCATTTCCATTTCAAAACCAAATACGATATCATTTTCATTTCAAAACCATATCAATACGATATCATTTCCATTTCAAATAAATCCATTTCCAAAAATCATAGCATTTCTAAGTTATAACACTTTCGAAATTATAAAGCTTCTAAAACCATAACACTTTAGAAATCATAATACTTTGGAAATCATAACACTTCCCACTTAACCGGTTTAGATATTACAATATTGTATAAAATAAAATAGTTTATAAAATAAAATAGTTCATATAAAGTAGTTATAGGTTCAAATAGTTTGTAATAAAATAGTTAGTATATTAAAACAGTTAAAATAGTTTATATTAAAATGATTTATATTATAATAGTTTATATGAAAAAAATTTATAAAGTAAAATATATAAATAGTTTTGAATATAATTCAAAAATACTATATAAAATTAAATAGCTTTCTTAAAATTCACAAATCGATTCCAAATCAATTCGAATTCCAAATTTCAAATTTAGTCCAATCTCAAATCATCATTTTCAATTTCAGTTTCTTTACAAACCATTTCAGATTATGTCGATATAAAAAAACAGATTTGAACCACAAAATAAACCATTTCAATTTCAATATATTTTAAAGCTTTAAATATTCCACCATTTCAAAACTAAATTTGACAATTTCATATATATAACAAACTCACTTTACTATTGTTTAGTTTTGAAATAATTATTTAATCACTTCAATAACATTTAAATTAAACTTTAAATTACAAATTAACTAAATATTTCTTTCAATTTATTTAAACCTGAAATATTCATTTGATCACGTTAAACCAAAATCAAGTTATAATATCATATCCTTAAAGGATCTCAAATTCAGTAAGTCTCAAATTGATTTAATTAAATAAAATTCTTAATTAAATACAATTTCAAAACATATAATTTTAAATTAAGAATTTAAAGCTTTATAGAATACATTTATATAATATCTTAAAAATCAATATTTATCAAACCATATATTTCTTTCCAAAACCATAGAAATGAATTTCAAAATATTTATATATAGACCAATGGTCTATGTTTATAATTTTCTATCCTATGGTCAAGTGATACGGATATTTATCATTTCAGTCCGTAATTTAAATTATATACGGGTATATATCATTTCAACCTGCAATCCCAAATTCAATTCAATGAAAATCGCTTGGTTTTATCATTTCAACCCAAAACGATTTTCTCCTATTTTATAGATCGTTTGGGTATGTATCATTTCAAACCATAGGGAATTCTATACTAACAGGGAACTTGCAGAGTGAGAATGGATATGATAATAATATAACAGGCATATATCATCAATATAAATGACAAATATGGTGTCAGATGTCACTTGTGAACAGATACAGATAATAACATATATATATATAGTAATTTAAATAACTAACAACAACATATTTCAATTGTCATTTCAATTGAAATCAAATTTAATAATATAAGAACGTTAATCGTGAGTGATTGCTCACATTTTGAGGCTTGATAGATTTGACAAGGAATTGAGCTACGAATTCCAAAGCAATGCTGGATGGACACGATTTAATGAAGAAAATAGGCACGATGGACAAGGCTGATAATGGGAAATCGATGTGAACTAATCAGAATCAGTTTTGATATAGACTGAAATAGATACATCATTATTATATATTTAGTATTTTATTTTAAGACAGATTAAAATATTATAAAAATTTCAAAATCATTATTCTTAAACTTAAGCATTACAAATCAAAGATTTTTATTATACTTAAAACCATTACCCAAAACAAATTCTTAAACACATCTGCATAAAACTGTTTGGAAATCGAATAATATATATTTATATACCATATGTAATTTAAGGTAAAATAATATATATATATGACTTATATAAATTTATGTATATAAAAATCAAACATTAACAAAATCAAAATCTATATCATTTCTCTAAATCAACACTTAATATGTAAATAAGCTTATACATACTTATGAAATAAACAAACTTTATACATGAACTATCATGTATACTGATATATGAACTTAGAATGTAATGTCTTATATACAATATATATATATATATACACAATTAGATAAACATACGTAAGCCGGTGGGATGAAAATGAAAGCAGGCTTGAATATGAAGATGATATACATATATTAAAAATCAATATTTATTATCTCAGGAAAACTTATATATACTAATTAACAATGAAAAAACAATATTATTATCTCAGGCAATATAAAAGCAATATAAACTTACTTACTAAATAAACTTATGTTAACTCATATATACCACAACTTTTTATGGTATATATACATAACAGCAATATATAAAGCCCTGGGAGAAAATATATTTTCAATACAATAGATCTTATATAAACCATATATATATATGTACTTGTATACAACTTACATTTTATAACAATAAATGATATATAAACCTTATATAACCCTATATATAGTAGACAGATTTCTTGTTCATATATTTATTTTATTTTTAAATAGAACTTATTAAAAGCAGATGTAACTTATACGTGTAAACTACGTATTACTATGGTTATATATAATTAAACAGTGATTTGCAGACATACCCTATATAACAGCCATGAGAAGATAAGTACAAACACATATATGTTTCAAAATCAATATCTATGTAAATTATATATATCTAATAAAATTGTGATGACCCTGATTGTCCTTCGAAAATCGACACCCAAATACATCACCCGTATTCGTATGCCGCAGATTCAAACGTTGAGTCTGGTTCGTCGGAGCTTATAACACATTAAGTACAACAACACAACGGAATAGAAATGAATGATTTTATTGATACATAATATTTGATACAATAATGATACAATCGAATATCAATATCAGAGCCAAAATACAACAGCGAAATAACAGCAACGGAAATATAGCACCAAATGGTCTTCCAAAAGAACACAATAACTTCATCTCCAATTGCTAAAACTCTAAACTTCAAGCTCGAACCACCATCATGTTGAACTTGAGCAAGGTTAGTCCGGATGTTAAAGAGTAGCACAATGTGATTTCCAAACCACAAATACCAAAGAATTCCAAACAGAAAGCTGAAGGCTACCAAATCTATATCTACTAGCTGATTATCTGAAAATATGACTCTAGACAGCACATGTGGAAAATTGTGGGCACCTAGAGTTTAGAAAGGGAACAAGAAACTTAGGTCAGTCATGGGACTGGTGTGAGCAAACAAAAACAGTTTTATGTTGAACAAAAACAAACAAAATGAAATAGAAAGAAATCTGCAATCCTTTTTGGGAAAATGAAACTACCATAACCACACACACACAATGCAAATGCACAACTAGAGGAGATTTCTCCTTATGATAGTCAAACATGATTGATACGTAAAATTCTTTTGATATTATTATTAGTGTGTAGTGGAAAACATTTGCAAGTATAATATTAATCTTAGCAAGCATGCGTACCATTATAGTATACCTACTATAACTACAATGTTAGATGGCAGGTTCTACAACTAAAACCGTACAGGGCGTGTATTGGTATTAGATTTCCAACAAATGGTCAGGCTAAGGAACTTCCTATGCCACATGGGTTCGTCTCTGGAGGGACGTCCCGAGAACCTAACCGGATCTCTTCCAATACAAGGCCGGGTTACCTCTGTAACTAGGTAACTAACTGACGCAGCGCACTATAATGATTTTAAGTCGTCTGGCTTAAGTCGCCCACGACCTAGCGAGCTAGGCTTAAGTCGCCCACATCCTAGCGAACTATGGCATAGCGAGTTAACAATCCAAGACATCAAGGCCAGCAAGTTAGCGGCTCAAGAAAGCAAGCCTAGCGAGTTAAGTCGCTCAACCAACCGGATAAGCGACCTAGCGAGTCGCGCCAAACCACTACTACCACATTTCTTTAGGTCGTCAGCGAGCCACGACCTAACGAACTACGACCTAAAGAGTTAGGTCGCATATGTCGCAAATCCTTAAGTCGTTAACTATGCCGCAGTTCTCTTATGTCGCTCGTTCTTCTTAAGTCGCCCTGATTTCCTTATGTCGCTCAAGTTAATAGATCGCTCAAGCTTCTTGTTGCCGTGCTATTGTTATGTTGCAGTATGTTGTTGAGTCGCTTATGTCGTAGATCGTATGATGTTGAGTCACATTGATGTTATGTTGTAATTTTCTTAAGTCGTATGTCGCTTGTTGTAACTCTTTTGTTGTTGTAACTTTCATATGTCGTATGTCATAAGTCGCGTGTTGTAACCTGTATCTATTAAGTTGTGTACTATTGTAACTCGTCTGGTGATAGGTCGTTTGTTGTGATGTAAGCCATATGGTCTAAGTCGTGAGTCGTATGTATGTGTTGTGATACCTATAAATAGGGGCGTGTAGTCATTGAAAAAGGGAGTTGATTTTGAATAAAATTTGTTTGTGTGCTTTTTTCCACTTTTGTTGAAGTCGAGTGTGATCTCCTTCTTCTTCCATCTTCGGATATTCGAGTGCACTCGAACCAACGAACTTGAAGCCGATTCATGGAATCTCGTGCGCGAGATCAACGTCGAAGAATCGTAGATCTTATAACGCGGAATCGTGCGTGATGAACGTGTTGAAGATAGCTAGATTCCGGTATCTCGAGAGATCAATGGATTTGGGCATTTATCTTGTTTTACTTGACAGGAAATCATTTCGTGAGGGAGAAACTTGCTCCAATTTGTATCAAAACATTATTAGCACGTCCAAGTGTTAAATTCGCTATGTCACTTATTTGGTATCAAAGCTAAGTAAGATCAAGGCCAAGTTCAATCCAGTTCAAAGCCGAGGCATATCAGTTCATATCAGAGTTCATAGCGAGCTAAGTTAGGTCGGAGCCGAGTTAAAACCGAGCTAAGTCAAAGAACCGAGATTGTTTGAAGATCATGCCTCCGAGACATGCTAACCATTATCATAATGTTGAAGATGTGTATAGAAGACAAGAAGCTGAGCAGATGGAGCAGCGTATCAATGAAAAGTTCGATGAAGGTATTGGGAAGTTAGAGAAATTGATGAAAGACATGAATCAAAGTCAAAGAAGAACGTCACCAGTTTCACACCAGAGTGGAAACAGGGTTTCACTATCAGTTTCGGGAGAAAGGATAATGTAACCACAATCTTATCGAGATAGGAGAGAATCTTCAGTTTCAATGAGAAGAGAACACCATGAGTATCGAAATGAAGAAAGAAGAACACATCGTGGATTTGAAGATGATCCATATCGTGATGTTGAAAGACATGATAGAAGAGACATGCGTGATCGTAGAGACATAGATGGTCGAGATCGATATCAAAGTACATATGATTTTGAGGAGGATGGTGATAGAGGAAGTGTTCATTATCCCGATCGAGGCCAAGTGCGAAATCGATAACTTGATGTAGAAAATGATCGTAAATGGGAATCAGGCATGAGGATGGAAATTCCAGAATTTAAAGGTGGTATGCAAGTAGAAGAATTTCTTGATTGGTTGTCTAATGTTGAAAAATTTTTGGAATTCAAGGAGGTTCATGAGAATCACAGAGTTCAGTTAGTTGCTACAAGGCGAAGGGGAAGAGCTATGGTTTGGTGGCAGCAAACTAAACTAACTCGGGAGAGAATGGGAGAGTCGAAAGTTGTCACTTGGGAGTAGATGAGAAAGATGATGAAAGCAACTTTCTTTCCATACAACTATCAGTCTCTTATGTATCAACGATTGCAGAATTTTAGACAAGGGACGAGGACAGTGAATGATTATGCGGATGAATTCTATCAATTGATTGCAAGGAATGATATTATGGAAATTGAGGAACAGTTAACAGCTAGATATATTGGAGGGTTACGAATGCAAATTCAAGACATGGTGAATATGTTTAATCCAATGTTTATTGCTGAAGCACATCAAAAAGCTCTAGCTTGGGAGAAGCAAGGGCGACGAGGAGGTAGTGTGTTTACAAATTCCAACAATCAGAATAAGGGTGCTAGTAGCAGTGCTAATGTTTCCAAGGCAGTCAATAAACTAGTTGTCAATGAATCCGTTACAGTAAAGGTCAACAACAGTATCAAGTGCTATAATTGTCAGGAGTTTGACCACAAAAACAATGAATGTACAAAGCCAAAGAAGAGAACCTTAGTTGCAGAGGAATGTGAATATGAAGATGTGGAAGCTGAAGTTGACTATTCTCAACCATCAAAATTTGATGATGATGAAGAAGTTGTGTTGGGAGATGAAGGGTGTAATTTGATGATAAGAAGGTCTTGTTTAGTGCCAAAGCATGAGAATGACTCTAGTTGGCTAAGAAGCAATATTTTTCAGTCTATATGTACTATCTTGGGGAAGGTTTGTCGATTTGTTATTGATCCGGGAAGTTGTGATAACATTATTTCTGAAGAAGCCGTTACGAAGTTAGGGTTGAAGACTGAAAAACATCCGAGATCTTATAAGCTGGCATGGCTGAAGAAGGTGGAGAAGTTACAGTGGGAAGAAGAGCTTTTGTTACATTTTCTATTGGGAAGAAGTACAAAGATGATGTTTGGTGTGATGTTGTGGATATGGATGTGTGTCATTTACTTTTGGGAAGACCATGACAATATGATAGAGTTGTACAACATAATGGTCGCACCAACAGCTACAGTTTCATGTTCGAAGGTACACAAATTACTTTGGTTCCTAAGAAGCGAGAACAAAGTGAAAGCAAAGCAGAGAAGAAGGTGGAATCAACTAGCCTATTATCTTCGAAAGAATTTGTTGAAGAAGTAAAGGATGGCCCTGAAATGCTTATGTTAATTGGGTATGAAGCAAGTGAAGATGTTGAAATTCCTGAGGAGGTTAGACCGGTGTTGAATGAATTTGACGATGTCTTTCCTGCGGAATTCCCCAAGGAATTACCGCCATTGAGGGACGTACAACATCAAATTGATCTAGTGCCAAGTGCTGTTTTACCGCATAAGCCACATTATCGTATGAGTCCGAAAGAGCATGAAGAGTTGAGGAGACATGTTGAGGAATTGCTTGAGCAAGGGCGTGTTCGGGAAAGTCTCAGTCCTTGTGCTGTACCATCTTTGTTAGTGCCAAAGAAAGATGGTTCATGGAGGATGTGCACAGATAGCAGGGCACTCAACAAAATAACTGTCAGATACAGATTTCTGATGCCAAGGCTTGATGATTTATTGGATCAACTTAGTGGGTCTGTAATATTTTCAAAGATTGATCTTAAGAGTGGTTATCATCGGATTCGCATTAGGCCAGGTGATGAATGGAAGACAGCATTCAAGGTACGGGAAGGATTATATGAATGGCTGGTTATGCCGTTTTGTCTATCTAATGCACCAAGTACTTTTAGGAGGGTGATGAATCAAATTTTCAGACCTTACATTTGGATGTTTGTTATTTTTTATTTTGATGATATCTTGATCTATAGTTCAAGCACGGAGGAGCATATTCAACAATTGCGGAAGGTGTTAACTATTTTTCGTCAAGAACAATTCTATGCAGCGTCGAAGAAATGTGTGTTCATGACACCAAGTGTTTTATTTCTGAGATATGTCATATCCAAGGAGGGAATACAGGTGGATCAGAGTAAAATAGCCACAATCAGAAATTGGCCACAGCCCAAAACTATAACAGAAGTCAGAAGTTTTCATGGGTTAGCTTCATTTTATCGAAGATTATACCGCACTTTAGTATTGTGATGGCCCCTGTTACAGATTTTATAAAAGGAAAGAAATTTTCATGGACGGAAGAGGTAGGATGTGCTTTTGAGCGAATCAAGGAACTTTTAACCTCAGCACCGATTCTAGTGTTGCCAGATTTTCAGTTGCTATTTGAGTTACATACGGATGCATCGAAAGTTGAAGTTGGAGGAGTGTTGAGTCAGGAGGGTCGTCCAATTGCCTATTTCAGCGAAAAAATTTCTGGAGCAAAGATGAGATACAATACTTATGATGTGGAGTTTTATGCAATTGTGCAGGCTTTGAAACATTGGAGACATTATTTGCTCCACAAAAAATTTGTCTTGTACACGGATCATGAAGCATTGAAGCATTTACAAGGACAGGATAAAATTGCAGCTAGGCATGCATCGTGGATAGCTTATTTGCAGCAATTTACATTCGTCGTCAAGCATAAGTCCAGAGTAACTAATCGCGTCGCTGATGCATTGAGTCGGAGGAATACTTTACTAACAACCATGCGAGTAAAGGTGATGGGTTTTGATTTACTTCCAGATTTCTTGCATCAGATTCTTATTTTTCCAAGATCCTAGACAAAGTCAAACAGGGAAGCATGGAAGGATATATGCTGGTTGATGGTTTTCTATTCAAAGGAAATCAGTTGTGTATTCCAGATGGCGGTTTACGAATAAAAATCATCAAAGAATTGCATGAAGAAGGACATGTGGGCCGCGACCGTACTATGCAGTTGATCTCACAGTCTTATTTTTGGCCATCAATGAGAAAGGAAGTTCAAAAGTTTGTTCAGAGGTGCCATATTTGTCAAGTTTCAAAGGGAACCGCGACAAATGCAGGTTTATATTTGTCGTTGCCTATACCTACTAAACCATGGGTGGATGTTAGTATGGACTTTGTATTGGGATTACCGAGAATGCAACGTGGCAATGATTCTATCTATGTGGTGGTTGATCTATTTTCAAAAATGGTACATTTTATCGCATGCAAGAAGACGGCAGATGCAGTCAATGTTGCACAGTTATACTTCGGAGAGATCTATCGTCTTCATGGGTTGCCTAAATCTATTGTATCAGATAGGGACAAAGCTGAAATTTAGTTGTGTTTATCATCCACAGATGGATGGACAGACAGAAGTTGTGAGCAGATCGCTGGGTAATCTATTGAGATGCCTTGTGAATGACAATTTGAAGAGTTGGGATTCCAAGCTATGTCAAGCTGAGTTTGCACACAACCATGCATTTAATCATAGCACTGGTTTCAGTCCATTCCAGGTTGTTTATTCAACAATTCCGAAGGGACCATTGGATTTATCTGTAATACCATAGTAGAAAGGAGTGATCAAACGAGCTAGTGATTTGGTGAATGAATTGCAAGAATGCCACAAGGTTGTGCAAGAGGGATTGCTTAAGTCGAATGAGAAATATAAGCAATCCGCAGATATCAAACGACGACATGTTGAATTCAAAGAAGGAGATTTTGTGTATGCAGTATTGACTAAGGATCGATTTCCTGTTGGTTCTTATAACAAATTGACTGCTAGAAAGATTGGTCCTTTAGAGATCATGAAGAAGATTAATGAGAATGCGTATTGGTTGAGATTGCCGGATCATATCCACACCGCTGACGTTTTCAACGTCAAACACTTGATTTCATATCAAGGGGATAAACCGGTCGAGGAAGAAGGAAGTGTGAATTCGGGGTCAAATTCTTTTCAACCAGGGGAGGATGATGCTGCGCACTATAACGATGTTAAGTCGTCTGGCTTAAGTCGCCCACGACCTAGCGAGCTAGGCTTAAGTCGCCCACATCCTAGCGAACTATGGCATAGCGAGTTAACGGTCCAAGACATCAAGGCCAGCAAGTTAACGGCTCAAGAAAGCAAGCCCAGCGAGTTAAGTTGCTCAGCCAACCGGATAAGCGACCTAGCGAGTCGCGCCAAACCACTACTATCACATTCCTTTAGGTCGTCAGTGAGCCACGACCTAACAAACTACGACCTAAAGAGTTAGGTCGCATATGTCGCAAATCCTTAAGTCGTTAACTATACCGCAGTTCTCTTATGTCGCTCGTTCTTCTTAAGTCGCCCTGATTTCCTTATGTCGCTCAAGTTAATAGATCGCTCAAGCTTCCTTTTGTCGTGCTATTGTTATGTCGCAGTATGTTGTTGAGTCGCTTATGTCGTAGATCATATGATGTTGAGTCGCATTGATGTTACGTTGTAATTTTCTTAAGTCGTATGTCGCTGTTGTAACTCGTTTGTTGTTGTAACTTTCATATGTCGTATGTTGTAAGCCGCGTGTTGTAACCTATATCTATTAAGTCGTGTACTATTGTAACTTGTCTGGTGATAGGTCGTTTGTTGTGATGTAAGCCGCATGGGCTAAGTCGTGAGTCGTGTGTATGTGTTGTGATGCCTATAAATAGGGGCGTGTAGTCATTGAAAAAGGGAGTTGATTTTTGAATAAAATTTGTTTGTGTGCTTTTTGCCACTTTTGTTGAGGTCGAGTGTGATCTCCTTCTTCTTCCATCTTTGTATATTCGAGTGCGCTCGAATCAACGAACTTGAAGCCGATTCACGGAATCTCGTGTGCGAGATCAACGTCGAAGAATCGTAGATCTTCTAACGTGGAATCATGCGCGATCAACGTGTTGAAGATATCTAGAATCCGGTATCTCGAGAGATCAATGGATTTGGGCATTTATCTTGTTTTACTTGACACGAAATCAATTCGTGAGGAAGAAAATTGCGCCAATTTGTATCAAAACATTATTAGCACGTCCAAGTGTTAATTCCACTGCGTCACTAACTGTCAAGAGTAATGTCATCCCTCGGTCGTCACCGACCTTTATCCGAAAGCTCTCAACACCAACAACCACAAAGCAATAGATTTGCAGAAACCACACAAGTTAAGTATCTAGTCTCCATACCATGATACCACTTTTATCTAGAAGGAAATGGACATACACTAAGGGGCGCGACCCTCATAACCATGCTGCATTCTTCTTGTTTCGACCATTTTAGGGGTGTGAGGTCCGACGAGGTCTCGTCCATAAAGCTACGCTTTTCACAAAAGTCATGCTTTGATCAACAAATGATCAGCATCACTTAGCATGCCACATTACCAAATTGGGAATGTATCACTAGTAAATATCAACTACATAACCTCTGATCTTGTACGTCTGAGAGAATGGTGTTAAGCTAAGAGAATGAATTCTCCACCATCAATAAAAATGTATTCAATAGAAACCAGCTTTACATTTCAAAGTGTAATGTCAGACATACATTGTAACAACCCAATATTTTCAGCCATTTGCATCCATACATGTCGGACTTGAATTGCTCAAAATACCGCATTGTAAATAAATTTGGAGCAAACGAAAACAATCATAGAATCACAGACACAGAAATATCAGTATAATTCGCAGCGGCAATTAAAATACCATAGTAGTTCATGAAGCTACTATAACAAACTCTCAAAACACAATACATAATATTGGTCTGAAAAAAAAAACATATACAATAGGAATCCAAATACATAGAAGTTTATAAATACCAGGCTGAAATAGAACAACTGAACTGAAACAGACTAGATAAACAAAAATCTCCAGCGATTCCTAGCTCCTAAAAAGAAATCTAAAGCTAAGCTGTTAATACTCAGGCTGACCCGAGCGTAAAGTAAAACACAAAACACTCGAGTCAGGACATACATACTTATATAATGTAAACCAACTCAAGTGAACTGTAGTAGTAATGCATAATAACTTAAATGATGTTTGGGATCCCCCATCCTCTAGGATCAGTTAAACTATAAATTTAAATACATCCCATGGTTAAAATTCCAAAATGGTACTTTATACTTCTAAATCAAATATCATTTAAAAATTCAATATCATTTCAAATTCATTATAATATTAAATATCCTTCCAAAACCTCGTTCATTTTATTTAATTTTAAAACCATTCCAAATCACGTTTAAAATGGTTTATATATCAAAGCAAATATTCCAATTAAACCAACTAAATGTCCCAATTAAACCAATTAAATATTCCATTTAAATCATTTAAAATGAAGTTATTATATTTAATAATCAAATATTCAATTCTCAAAATTTTACCAATTTCAGAATTCATTTATTCACTTCAATTTACTAAAACAGTGAAATTTCAACTTTCGCAGCATTTAGAAAATGCTACGGTAAATTTACATTTAAGAACAATTCATTTTAACAAAGATAGCATTTACAAAAATGCTGTAATAGGTTTATTTTATTTTCTACAACTACAGCACTTACAAAGTGCTGTAACAGCCCTTAGTTCAATTTAGTCTTTTAGTTCATTTATATCAATTACAGCATTTACAAAATGCTGTAATATCTTTAACTTTAGAAAATGATAGCATTTCAGAAATGCTATCAATTTAAATTCCAAATTTTTAATATAATTTCATAAGCAATTAAATTTAATTTAAATCATTTTATACTTATAAAAATCATATTTTCACACTTTTAAAAACAATCGTTTAAATACCCCTTAATTTATGATTTTATAAAGTGCAATTTCACAATTAATTATCAAATTTTAATAATTCACTTATAAAAAAATCAATGTACAATTTATAACATTTGATTTACTTTACATTCAAATTTAATTTACCATTTCATAAATTAAATTTAAATTCCATTTTATTTTTCTTAACTTAACTTTTATTATGTAAAACACATTTCACATTTTCCAAGTTAAGTTATACTCAAATTTCAATTTTTAAGATATATTTATTTAAATATTTTTATTGTATAAAAAATCAATAACACTTTATAAAATCGTTATATATTCAAATTTAAATCAAATTATCATATTTTCATACTTAACTTCAACTTCGTTTATAAACAAAATCATAAATTTCAAAATTAACTTATATTTCAAATTCTACTTTAACATTTATTTATTTTACTTATTATCTAGTAGAAAATCACTAATATTTATAAAAATAATTTTAAATTAAATTTAAATCAAAATATCATAATATTTACATTTTTATAATATTTTAAACTATTATAAAAAATATATACTAACCACGGGTCTGTATTTAATTTTCTAACCAAGGTCAAATCATACTAATATATCATTTCAATCCATCATTTACATAGAAAACCGGCTTCTATCAATTCAAACCCGCAATCCCAAGTAACACGAAATAAATAAAAGTCACTCAGGCCTATGATTTCAGCCCATAATGATTTTTCCCTGTTCTAAAGTCCGTTCGGGTATGTATCATTTTAACCCGTAGTGATTCTATTCTACAGGCAACTTGTAGTGTGATAAACTGATATAAGTAAACAGAATAGCATTATATAGTAGTAACAGACGATACGACAGGTGTATAAATAAGAGTGAACATCATATGCTCATAGCATAGGAAGTTACAACATAATAATAAAATTTACAGATTCAAATGGTGTCAGTTTACTAATTATATAAGT
The DNA here is from genome assembly GCA_030765085.1 of Allium cepa. Lineage (NCBI taxonomy): Eukaryota > Viridiplantae > Streptophyta > Magnoliopsida > Asparagales > Amaryllidaceae > Allium > Allium cepa. The sequence goes on from CM060944.1 coordinate 246,350,851, forward strand.
AAAGAATGTCAGGTGAGAAATACTCACCTCTACAAGCTGGAGATAACAACCAAACACACAAACCAATATCCAAAAAGCACAAAAACACGACTATGATTCAAGTGAGGGGAGAGCCAAAGCTATTACCTTGTTACATATCAAGAAAAAACAAGATATATGACATGAATTTCAACACCACAATATAACATTAACAAGCTAGAAATTAAAGAACAACAAATAATTAAATGGTTTGCGTTTGCTTTCACCATCACTATGTTCGGCCATAGGATGATAAGGCATGTCCATAGGGTGTATTCGGTGAAGCGTGGGTCATATAGGGTCGGCCTGGCAAGGGTACGAAGGAATAATGGTTGTTGTGACATGAAAATGCAATCACAAGGCAACAAAGTGGATTTTTTTGTGCCAATATGGTTCGGCCATGGCCATGAATGGATCGGCCAGGCCTGGTGGATGCTAGGAGATGGTGTGGAAGTGACTTTGGGTCAGGTGAGGGCCGGTGGAAGGTTGTGCAAAGGTGGTTAAGAGGTGTGGTGAAGTGGTGATTGCCATAGGAGGTCGGCAATGCATGATATAGGAAGTGTTTGCATTTTTGAGTGGATCTTCTCATCAAGGATGGCCATGGCCAGGTAGGTCAGAGGAGATGGAGGTGTTTTGCAGCTGGACAAGTGGCAATGAAGATGGTGGTGAAGGTGGAGGCTATGGCCGAACACACATAATGAAATCAATGCAAGCTAAATTCATAAAACAAGGAAGAAAAATGAAAAAAAAAAGTGAAACATTTACCAAATTTTTTCCTCAGATGATGATGACCAAAAGTTTTTAGGATGAGAAGCTATTTTTATGTGTGAGAAATGGAATAAGATGCGGCTAAAGGAACGAGATATGGTCAGCCAAAATTAAGGCATGTGTTGTTTGGAATTGAAAAGGTAAAGTAGGTGAAAAGACAAAGGCAAGTGAAAGTTTTAAAACTCTTCAAATTTTCTATTTCTTTTTGCATTTTTAAATACATACGAAAATGAATATAAATAAAATAAAAAAAACACAAAAAAATAATGAATGAATAAAAATAAATAAATAAATTTTAAATAAATATAAATAAATTAAGAAAATGGCTTAAAAATAGAAACTAGGTTATAAAAATTGAAAATAAAATACAATAAGTTTTGGAAAATTGTAACATCACTTTTAAAAATGTTTTAAAATAAAATATATACCTAACATTCCATATAACACATATTAGAACATGATTTAACAAATAAAAATGTTATTTATATAAATTAAAATTGACAATTTTACTAAATAAATCAATTTACATTCAATATGGTAAAAAGCATAACTTTCACAGTATAAATCGAATTTCAACAAAATGAAAAGTAGTATTCTTGAAATTTAATTTATTTTCATAATAAAAGATAAAATTAAAGAATTAAAATATTTAAAGTTTAAATTTAAAAGTCAAAATTTGACCAAATTAACCAAAAATCCACTTTTCTAGATAATATTCTATTTATTTAGGTTTGAAATTATAATTCACACTCTCCCCTACTCAAATCTTTTCGTCCTCGAAGAGAACGAACAAGGAAAATAAGGAAAAGCAAGATAGAAAAAGCAAATGGTACCTGGAATGAACAATTCCGGATTCGAAGCACGAATTCTCTCCTCCGTTTCCCAGGTACAATCCCAATCATCAGTACTTCACAGTACTTTGATTAGACTAATAGATTTCCTTCTTAGCTGCTTCGTACCTCTGCTGACAATACGAAGTGGCTTACTCTTGACAGTCAAACTAAGCTCAATATCCAAACTATCAAGAGCAGAAGGCTGAACAATAAGAGATGGATCGTGAAGACATCGGTGAAGATGAGAGACATGGAATACATCATGCACTTCAGAAAGCTTTCTGGGAAAATCTAAACGATAAGAAAAAGCACAAACTCTTTCCCACAATGCAGAAAGGACCCTCCAAGAGGAAGAAGATAGGAATTGCTAGAAGGGAAAGTAGGTTGAAAGACAAGGATGAACCATATTTTTAAAACTATATAAATTTCAGTTAAATTTTTTTTATTTACAACCTTTTAAATATTTTATAATATACATCTTACAATATGATGAATAGTCATTTGATTCAAATTTGATAGCTCGAAGTAAACAATATTTAAAACATTTTATATTATTTAGAAAAAATAAATGATCAAAATATCCTTTATATAATACTTTATCAAAATACTTTTATAACTCGATGTCTTAACAAGTTTACTTTCGTTCCTGCAGACTCTGGCCATGCGTTGATCAAGCGCAGAGCTAGAATTCTCTTGGTACTTAGTAGACTTATTTCAACACCCAGTGAAAATACTTAAAAACCTTTAAAAACATATATGGAAAGTACAATCCAAACAAAACAACGAACCCAAAACATGTCGATCATGGATCGCGGATACACAATGGTTACGCCTGGATCCCCCAGGAAACATCCGTACCCGTAGGCTGACTACCACAGCCCTGCAATTATGCCATGAAGACTGGTAGTACCAAAGATACACAATGGTTATGCCTGGATCCCTCAGGAAACATCCGTACTCTTAGGCTCTCGTGGCCCATGTGGATTATGATACCAAGCGACCCAATAGATCTCAGATACACAATGGTTACGCCTGGATCCCCCAAGAAACATCCATACCTGTAGGCTCTCACAGTCCCTGTGAATTACGCTATAGAGTCGCGCTCGTAAGACCCTGGAGATCGCCATGGAATTTGATGGACACTCGAGTATCATACCCGAAAAACCCAAATCAGAAAGAATAATATCGATAGAATGAATCCACAGTGTGGCCACAAAGCGGATATCAAGCAGAAGGCACTTTCCATATCTTTGCTTCGAAAATATGTATCGTATAGTACCTTTCAAAATCACTTTCAAATATCATACTTATATAAAGTCCATTATATATAAGATTTCATTTCAAATCAAATACTTTCCAAAATCAATAGTACATCAAATCATAATTATATATACTTCAATTATACAAGATTTCACTTTACAAATTGAGTACCTTTTTCAAATCAACAATCTCAAATAACCTTCATACTTATACAAATCCATTTATATAAGTTCGATAACCCCAAATCAAGTATTTAGTAAAACAAGGTTCTCAATTTCAATTTCTTTCAATAACGTTTCAGTTTCAAAATCACATATGATTTCACCAAATCATTTCTTCCAATTTATATATTCAGTTTCAAAGTTTCTTAAAATAATAGGTTTAGAAAATAATCCTGGTTTTCAAATCAACAAAATTTAAGTCGAACAAATTCATTTCCAAACCATCGTATAAATGATGGGTTTAACTATCCAATCTATTTTCAAATCCAAATATTTTCTCAAAAATCAGTTATACTCGAAATGATTTCCAAGTTTATAACTATCCCTTTAAAACCATTAAACTATCTATTTCAATTCAAAAGATCGATTTACCTTTTTCAAACTATTTAAGACTAAATTTTATTCAAAACATTCCAAAACTAAATTCCATATTAGTATAATTCAAAATAGTCTTATTCATTTACTTAACAAAACAGTTTCAACTCATTTACCTAATCGAATGATTTATATTTTCCAAGATTACTTCGCTTTGAAAATTAAACCTTGATTTGGAAGTGCTCGAACTTTAAAATATAGTCGAAGAAATCATATTTAATATCCAAAAGTTGGAAATCACCAACAAATAAGCAAATCAATTCCAATAGATAAGGTTATACCAAAACAAATCTGAATCTCGAGGACTGAACACCGGCTTACTTTAAAACATTTCAAATATATATATATATATATATATATATATATATATATATATATATATATAATATCAAACGATATTTCAAAATCAGATATCAAAATTTGCTTTCACAAAATCACTCGCATAACAAAGCTATTAGAGTGGCCTCTCCCCCACTCAGAAACTCGAAAATCAATGTCGATGATGCATGCATTCATCGCCGAAATTATTTTCCAACAACATAAGCGGGCTTAGGACTTCTATTTTCTTGAAATTTCTTTGAAATCTCTTAGAAATCATTTGAATTCATTTGAATACATTTGAAACATTTCTTATTCAGAAAATATCTTTAAATCATATTATTATTATATATTTTCTAAAATCTTAAAACCGATACCGGAGTTCGATTTCTCGAAATTCAAATTTAAAACCCTTCAATTATAAATCATTATTATATAAGTCAAATTCTTATAAGATTTTCGAAATTTCAAATCCTTTCGAAATTTCAAATTTTCAAAGAAGAAGAAAATATAACCCTTTCAAAGCTTCAAATTTTCATTTTTAAAAGATATAAAATCCTTATTGAAAACATTTCACTTTTATATACAAAATAGGGTCATCCTTATCAAAATAATAATTTCGATGTATGCACAATTTCAACATAGAACTAAACACAAATTTCCAAGGAATGATTCATGGATGGATTTCAGAACAAACAAAGATTCGAATTTAGAGAAACTCTAATCAAATAGAATTCTGGTTCGAAGATAAGCTCGAACAAAGATGAGATAATCTTATTACCAAATAGAAGATGATAAGCCTATATAAATCGCGGGCGACCTTAACCCGTCAACCGTGACTTCAGGAATATAACCAATGCGGAAATCTAAGGAAAATCGACATTCGATCGCCATAGGTAGAATCCGGGTAGAGAAGGAGATAGATAGCATCATAAACCGAGGATACAGAAATCTTCGGTGAATCAATTCCAATTGTAAAGGAGTTTCACCCCATTACAAATTATTCAAGGATTTGTGGAATCACCGATCTTTATAGAGGCATTCCAAAGTGGAGTTATGGAATGCCCCAAAATCAAAAGGGTAAAATAGGGAAGACAAGACTGGATTTCAGAAAAAGTGGGAGCGTTCCAAAGTTCAAGGAATCCTAATCGATAAGAATCCTAACCAAGAGATTTCTAACAAGGTGGATACCAAAGGTACGAAGTTTAGAAAATCTTGATTTCAAAATAAGAATTTTTTTTATAGTAATATAATCTTTGAAAACCCTTTAAATATCATTTGGAAATTATTTTATACTTCAAAAATACGCTCACTCACAAGGAAATGATTCTGAGATTGATTTCACTCATTCTACGGTATTTCTACCCTATCTCTAATGAGTTTTTGCTCCACAGACTATGGTTTGCCTAAAACCATGGCTCTGATACCAACTGTAACAACCCGATATTTTCATCCGTTCGCATCCACACCTGTCGGACATGAATTGCTCAAATTACCGCATTGTAAATAAATTTGAAGCAAATGAAAACAATCACAGAATCATAGACACGGAAATATCAGAATAACTCGCAGAAGAAATTAAAATACCATAGTAGTTCATGAAGCTACTATAACAAACTCTCAAAACACTATACATAATATCAATCTGAAAAAAAACATATATAATAGGAATCCAAATACATAGAAGTTTATAAATTCCAGGACTGAAATAGAACAACTGAACTGAAACAGTGGGATAACTAGATAAGCAAATATCTCCAGCGATTCCTAGCTCCAGAAAAGAAATCCAAAGCTAACCTGTAAATACTCAGGCTGTCCCGAGCGTAAAGTAAAATAACACTCGAGTCAGGAAATACATACTCATATAATGTAAACCAACTCAAGTGAACTGTAGTAGTAATGCACAATAACTTAAAGGATGTTTGGGATCGTCCATCCTCTAAGGATCAGTTGAACTATAAATTTAAATACATCCCATGGTTAAAATTCCAAAATGGTATTTTATACTTCTAAATCAAATATCATTTAAAAGTTCAATATCATTTCAAATTCATTTAGAATATTAAATATCATATCCTTCCAAAACGTCATTCATTTTATTTAATTTAAATACCATTCCAAATCACGTTTAAAATGGTTTATATATCAAAGCAAATATTCCAATTAAACCAATTAAATGTTCCAATTAAACTAATTAAATATTCCATTTAAATCATTTAAAATGAAGTTATTATGTTTAATAATCAAATATTCAATTCTGGAATTTTTACCAATTTCAGTATTCATTTATTCACTTTAATTTATTAAAACAGTGAAATTTCAACTTTCGCAGCATTTAGAAAATGCTACGGTAAATTTACATTTAAAAACAATTCATTTTAACAAAGATAGCATTTACAAAATGCTGTAATAGGTTTAGTTTATGTTCTACAATTATAGCGCTTACAAAGTGCTGTAATAGCCCTTAGTTCAATTTAGTCTTTTAGTTCATTTATATCAATTACAGCATTTACAAAATACTGTAATATCTTTAACTTAAGAAAATGATAGCATTTCAGAAATGCTGTCAATTTAAATTCCAAATTTTCAATATAATTTCATCAGCAACTTAATTTAATTTAAATCATTTTAAACTTATAAAAATCATATTTTCATACTTTTAAAAACAATCATTTAAATACCCCCTAATTTATGATTTTATAAAGAGCAAATTCACAATTAATTATCAAATTTTAATAATTTACTTATAAAAAAATCTGTGTACAATTTTATAACATTTCATTTACTTTAAATTTAAATTTAATTTACCATTTCATAAATTAAATTTAAATTCCATTTTATTTTTCTTAACTTAATTTTTATTTTTAAAACACATTTCACATTTTCCAAGTTAAGTTATATTCAAATTTCAATTTCTAAAATTTATTTATTTAAATATTTTTAATTTATAGAAAAATCAAATCATTATATTTTCAAATTTAAATCAAATTATCACATTTTCATACTTAACTTAAACTTCATTTATAAACAAAATCATAAATTTCAAAATTAACTTATATTCAAATTCTACTTTAACATTTATTTATTTTACTTATTTATTTTGTAGAAAATCACTAATGTTTATAAAAATCATTTTAAATTAAATGTAAATCAAAATATCATAATATTTACATTTTAATAATATTTTAAAACTTTTAGAAAAAATATATATTAACCACGGGTCTGTATACAATTTTCTAACCTATGTCAAATGATACAGATAATATATCATTTCAATCCACAATTTACAAAGAAAACCGGGTTCTATCATTTCAAACCCGCAATCCCAGGTAACATGAAATAAATAAAAATTCCTCAGGCCTATCACTTCAGCCCATAATGATTTTGCCCTGTTTGAAAGCCAGTTCGGGTATGTATCATTTCAACCCATAGTGATTCTATTCTACAGGCAACTTGTAGTGTGATAAACTGATATAAATAAAAAAAATAGCATTATATAATAGTAACAGATGATATGACAGGTGAATTGACAGAGGTGAACATCATATGATCATAGCATAGGCAGTTATAACATAATAATAAAATTTACAGATTCAAATGGTGTCAGTTTACTAATTTTATAAGTACAGAATGTCTGGTGAGAAATACTCACCTCTACAAGTTGGAGATAACAACCAAACACACAAACCAAGATCCAAAAGGCACGAAAACACGACTGTGATTCAAGTGAGGGGAGAGCCAAAGCTATTATCTTGTTACATATCAAACAAAAACAAGATATATGACATGAATTTCAACACCACGATATAACATTAACAAGCTGGAAATTAAAGAACAACAAATAATTAAATGGTTTGCATTTGCTTTCACCATCACTATGCTCGGCCATAGGATGATAAGGCATGGCCATGGGGTGTATTTGGTCAAGTGTGAGTCATATAGGGTCGGCCTAGCAAGGGTATGAAGGAATAATGGTTGTTCTGACATGAAAATGCAATCACAAGGCAACGAAGTGAATTTTTTTGTGCAAATATGGTTCGGCCATGGCCATGAATGGCTTGGTCAGGCCTGGTGGATGCAAGGGGATGGTGTGGCAGTGACTTTAGGTTAGGTCGTGGCTGGTGGAAGGTTGTGCAAAGGTGGATAAGAGGTGTGGTGAAGTGGTGATGGCCATAGGAGGTCGGCAATGCATGATATAGGAAGTGTTAGCATTTTTTAGTGGATCTTCTCATCAAGGATGGCCATGGCCAGGTAGGTCAGAGGAGATGGAGGTGTTTTGCAGCTGGACAAGTGGTGATAATGGTGGCGGTGAAGGTGGAGGCTATGGCCGAACACACATAATGAAAGCAATGCAAGCTAAATTCATAAAACAAGGACGAAAAATGAAAAAAAGTGAAACATTTACCAAATTTTTTCCTCAGATGATGATGACCGAAAGTTTTTAGGGTGAGAAGCTATTTTTGTGTGTGAGAAATGGTTTTAGATCCAGATTTTATTCGTGATTCCACAGAGAAAATTGAACTTATTCGACATAGGATGAAAGAAGCCCAGAGTAGACAAAAATCCTATGCCGATAACCGGAGAAGGAAGTTAGAATTTTCTGTGGGAGATCTTGTGTTCATTCGTGTGTCACCTATGAAAGGTGTTGTACGTTTCAGTCGATCGGGAAAACTAGCGCCTTGATATATTGGGCCATTTCCTATCACCGAATGTATTGGTTCCATGGCTTATCGCCTTTTATTACCGGCTCAGTTTTCTGCTATTCATGACGTGTTTCACGTTTCTCAATTACGGAAATGCCTTCGAGATTTCGATTATATTCCTGAGCCCGGTGTTGTGGAAGAGATTGAAGTTTCGCCTAATTTAACTTATGAGCAACATCCTATTCGTATCATTGCTTCGGAAGTCAAACGACTTCGAAATAAAGATGTTCCGCTTGTTAAAGTTCAATGTTCTTCAAATCATAAGGATTGTTCTTGGGAATCTAGAGAGTACATCGAGCGAACACATCCGGACTTACTTTCTCGTGCTCTTTGAGGTGAACTTCTTATTTCAAACTTCTTTTGTGTTGAATATGCTTTTATGGTTGTTACTATATGTCTTCTTCTTGTAGTATTGCGAGGACGCAATTTCTTTAAGGAGGGGAGTCTGTAACAACCCGCATATTTATCGATTTTATATTTAAATATTTTATTTAAATATTTTATCGTTAGTCGGATTTTAGTCCGAAAAGCTACTTTTTGCATACGGTCGAATTAGGACTCGGGACCACTCCCATTGAGTTTAAAATGCCGTTTGCGACCTTTTTGAGTATAAGCTTCGATATGTTTGGAGAAAGTTGATTTTTGCTACTTTTCACTTTGGGTTTGGTTTGGGCTCAGCCCTATGTTAACTTATGCTCAAATCTGAGCCACTCTTCCCCACTCACCCTCATTCTCTTCTCATTTCAGTTTTTAGAGTATTAATGGTGGGAGAGATTGGAAATTAAAACTCCAAAACCCTAGTTTCTCTTGCAAATCAAATTCCTAGCTCCAAACTCAAGAAGAACCCATTGGTAAGCTTCTCTTCTTCTTCTCCAACTTATTCTCTTACCAATTTCAGAAATTCCTAAACATAATTTTGGGAATGTTCTTGTTTTTGAGCTTAGATTCAAGCTCAATTGGGTTGTGTTGAAGAGAGGTTGATTCTCCATTTGCTTTCAAGCTTCTTCTTGTTTGATTTTGAGAAAAGGTGAGATTTTTATCTCACATCTATGACTATAATTATCTTTGGTTGTTGGGTATGAATTCCTAACACTTCTTCATGTGCATTTGCTCTTGATTTGGATTGGTTTTGTGAATACTCCAATTTTTGGGTTTTTAAGTCAAATTTGTGTGAAATCCTTTTATGGATGTTTGATCATGCTTTTGGTGATGCATCGAGGAGCATATAGGGCCGGGTTGCCGATTGGCATAAACCCTTAGAGCCAATGTTCGTCCGGTTGCATTTTGGAAGAGTTTGCTCTTCATTTGAATAAGGCTGAAAAACAGCCCAGGCATGATTCAGTCGACTGAAAACTCTGTTCAGTCGACTGAACCTGGAACCCGAAAGTTTCCAGGCATGATTCAGTCGACTGAAAACTCTGTTCAGTCGACTGAACCTGGAAACAGAAAGTTTCCTGAACCTGGAAAATTTCCAGGTACAGGGTCAGTCGACTGAAAACTCTTTTCAGTCGACTGAACCTGCTGTTTGAGTCCGTTTTGCCTTTTTGGATTGAAGTTCCAATTTAAATCGATTCGTGATGATCCTATTTGTTGTTATCATTTATTATGACCTTGATGACTCCTTTTTAGGGATTTTTGAATATCCATTTCGATGGATTCTTTATCGGTTTCTTTGGATTTTATTCACATCTTCGTATGTGAATTTTAGTGATCGATTGTTCTTACAATCTTCTTTGTGATTTGTCACTTTAAAAATATAAAGGTTTTCTATACTAGTAGTAAATATCAAAACTCTTTCTTCAAATGATTTCAACTCTACTTTAATACCAAATTCGTTTATAAAACAGTTTTCCAATCTATTAGTATATACAAACCTTTACCTCACTCGTATGAGAAATCTAATTAAACGACTTAGTAAAACGAGTGGTATGAAATGCTTGCGTTTACTTTGTTGGTTAATTCTTGGACTTGATCGATTGAAACTCTTGTGACAATTTTCTAGTGGAGATCTACAATTTGTTCGTAAATATTTAAGTTAAGCAAGTGGTTATGGGACATGAAGCTAAACTCATATATTTACTAGCTTAGTGTAATTGACACTTCTCGATGATCATGACGATCATTTTTGTGATTTAGGCTAGCAGTTGTGCGATGTCTCTTTGTCTGCTTTGTGGAGTTTCGACTCAAATTTGGTGGGGTAGCAACCCACAGTCTTCGGACCATTCGTGTGTCAGGTCTTCGGACCATTCGTGTATCAAATTAATGGCTAGCTACCATGAGATAGCTTCTCGTTCATGTGTTACAGCTATTGGTGAGTTTTCATGCTCCCGTTCATGTGATAGGCCTCCCCTCCTTTATTTTGTGAAATTTCTGGATTTCGTGTGTCGAATTCTGGAGTTTATAATTCACCTATTTTTGTGATTTCTATTGATATGATTTATCAATTCTTGTGCATAGGTGAATTCGTGTGTCATTAACTTGTTGTGAATACAAGTTTTGGGTGTGATACCCTTTTTGGATCTTTGAGAAGATTCTTTGATATTGATTAATCTCTTGTTGATTTTCAATTACTTATATGTATATATATCACAGCTTGGCATTGTGATTATTATGTGTTTAGTCATATCTCCTATTCTATATCATGTTATCTGATATTTATAGTTAGACTGATCCGTTTATTATTTTCTTATAAATAATACTCGGGTCAGACCGAGTTGTTGCAGGTCTTCGAATTGACTTCTCTCCGGGGATCCATTACTCTGACCTTTTGCTTACTACTTAGATTAATAGTTTTTGTTGTATACATTTGAGATACAGACTCCATAATTTATACTTATTCTTTTGTGTAGTTCATGTAACTATTCTTTTGTGATATTATGGATCTCTTTAGACCACTACTCTGATGAACACTTTCATGTGTTATATTCATATCTATTTCCGCCTTTGTGATATGAATTGTCTGTGACTGATTTATGTTATGTTTACTTCTATATTTGTTTCCGAAGATATTATAGCCACTGTGTAGTAGCTTTGAGTTTGTGTCGGCATGTCGGATTTCCACTTGAAAAGAATTATACTACCTGACATATCGATGCTCGCACAAAGCAATTACATGGAAGGTCGCTCCTCAACAGCCTTATTCTCCGTGCTAGTCGACAGCATTACTCCATATTGTTCTTGGCTAGCGTGGGTATAGAGGTGGGGCATCACAGCTTGGTATCGGAGCCAAACTTCGGAACAATATGGAATATTATAACAAGGATCATCGTCCTAAGTCCATCTTAGGAGTCGTGCTTTAGGATTTTATTCGGGTCTTCGTACCGTCCTATCCTATTTTCTTTTATGATTCCTTGTTTTATCTATCAAGATTGCTTGATATTTATTTTGAGAATAACTTTTCTCCTTCTTTCTTTTCTAAAGGAAGAGAAATGGTTAGTTCTAGCAGTCCTAGCGCTGGTCAATCCAGTAGCCCTTCTCTGGATGGCGCATTCATGCCTGCCCAACAACTTTTGGATCTTGTAAAGAATCAAGAGTTTATCTGTGCTTTGAGTAAGAACCCCGAGATGGTTCTACCTTTGAACTTGAGGTTTCTTTCAATCAGCTTGTGGATGTTAATCTTCTTCATGGAGAGGTTGGTAAAGGAAGTGTTTGTGATATTGGGACTTCCAAGAAGAGGCATATTAAGTTCAAGAGCCTTAATCCCAATAAGAGAGTGAAGCAAACTACTTTTGTAGCAGAGACTCCAATCCCTAATCGTGGAGGATGCTACAATTGTAATTCTAAGGACCATTATGCAAACGAGTGTCCGGAGCCACTCTTTTGTCGCTATTGCAAAAATACAGGTCATCATATTTCTGTCTGCCCCATACTTCAAAGCAAGAAGTGGGTGGAACAAGAAACTTTGGTAGCCAAGACTCCAACCCCAAATCATAAACAATGCTACAATTGTGGTTCCATGAACCATTATGTAATTAAGTGCCCGAAGCCCCTCTATTGCCGCTATTGCAAAGGCTCGGGTCATTACTTGTCTACATGTCCCAAACTCCCTAGCAAGAGGGAGGGAAAGTCGAAAGTTGTGCAAGCCCATTGTGACACTTCTCTTGGTCAAGGTATTTTACATTTAATCCTTGATGCTATTGTTTTATTTCGTGATCTTTCTATTTGAATTCTTTTCGATATGGATCCATCTCATTATTTTTATATCAAAAGAACTTGTCGATTCTTTTTCTTTGAATATTTTGGGCTTGATGTCTTCTTTGGGAATTGTGAATCCAGATGGTGGATCCACAACACTCAACTTACTTTCTATTGATGTCGAAATTACTTTATGTGGTTTTTCTTTCCGAGCCGATATTTTTACTTAGGCTTCGGAATTGATTTTTTTTTTGAAAGGATCGGCTTAATCATTGTGAAGCCCATATCCTATTTTTCGAGTGGACTATTCATCTTCGACATTTTCAATATGTTAACCAGATTTCTATTTTTCCTTTATGATTTTGATTCCAACTTGATGGCATCATTTTATTCCTTAAGCCCACTTATAAGGAAAGTGTTATTTCTCTCATTCATGTAGTTAGAGAAATTTTTCGGTATTTTTGAGCTTGTCTTAGGATTATCACCTAAGCAATATCTTGTGTGATGTTAAGGTCTTTTCAGCTCGACCTTGCCACCAATTTTCATTTGGCTACGAGTTGCGTGAGTTAGCATTCCACTTACGCATTCCGCACTTGTTATGATTCTTATGAATGACTTATTATGTCATTCAGTTTGCCCATCTTGTTTCATCCATTTTATAAATCGAGTATTTCATGAATATCTCGATAACTTCATTTTTGAATTTATTGATTTTGGATGAAAATAGCAATTTACAAATTTTTGCAAATCTTTTTCATAAGATTTATTTATAAGTATAAATAGGATTACTGCTTTTAGAACGAAAGATAAGAATTTTCAAAAAGTTTTTAGAAACATGTTTATCCTATAAAATATGATTTTGTGATTGTATTGCCCTTTTAGTGTTTTAAGAATTTTGGTCGATGCACTTGATCAACGTTATCGATAGGAATTTCCTAAACGCTTTGATGAGACAATCAGACACGATATATTGACTTGCAAAATGTAAATTTTTCTACAAAGATTTTTACATTGAGATAATTGTGATTTTGAAAGTTTTAGCTTTTTGGGGAAAGAAAATTATTTAAAAGAAGTTCTTTCTTTTCGATACTCTTATTCTTGTGATTCCCGTGGGGAACCAAGACTTTATCTTTTGTACCAATGCCGATCGTATTGGTTTAGATGCCGCTCTCTTGCAAATGAGAACGTGCTATCACTTGTGCTTCTAAATCGTTATAGCTTATCGAGACTAGCTATGCCGCTCATGATTTAGTGCTTGCGGCTGTTGATTTCACTTTTAGAATCTGGCATCATCATTTTGGATGAGAAATTGTTCTCTACCCCGATCATAAATCTTTGGAATATTTATTTTCTCAAAAGGAACTTAATTTGCGTCAACAACGTTGGCTCGAGTTCCTTGCTCCTTATGATCTTGATATTCTTTATACGCCCGGTAAGGGTAGTCGTGTCGCCGATGATCTTAGCCGTAAACAACAAGCTGTTGTTTCTATGATGATATCCGAATGGAACGATCTCGAGATTTTATCCACTTGCGAAATTCGAGACCGTGTTTTCGATTTATGCTCGTCATTTGTTTTATGTAGCCTTGAGGCTCATCCTTCTCTTTTAGACCGCATTCTTGAAGCTCAAGGGCTAGATCCTGAATTGGCTCTCCTTGGCCAAAATATTAAGGATAAAATTGATATTGAAGGTTTGAAAGATTTTGATATCGATTCTCATGGCGGCATTCGAAAATTTGGTAGACTTATCGTACCAAATATTATTGATCTTCGTAAGGATATTTTGGAGGAATCTCATCGATCTAAATTCACCATTCATCCCGGTAGTAGTAAAATGTACGCAGATATGAAGTGACTTTATTATTGGGAGGGAATGAAACTTGATATTGCTAACTTTGTTAAGTGTTGCATGACTTGCCAACTCGTTAAGGCCGAACATCAAAGGCCCGGTGGGTTATTGCAACCTTTAGAAATTCCAATTTGGAAGTGGGACCAAATTTCCATGGATTTTATAGATGGCCTTCCCCGTTCTCGTTCGGGTCATGATAGCTTATGCGTGATCGTTGATAGACTTACTAAATCCGCCCATTTTATTCCCGTTCGGTCTAACCGAACCGTTCCTCTTTTGGCCAAACTCTTTATCAAAGAGATTGTTAAAATTACATGGAGTTCCTACTTCTATAGTTAGTGATCGTGATCCATTGTTTACTAGTGGATTTTGGAAGAGTCTTCAAAAAGCTTTGGGAACGAAGCTCAATTTTAGCGCCGCTTATCATCCCCAGTCCGATGGACAAACCGAGCGTGTGAATCAAACTCTTGAAGATCTTCTTCGTGCATGTGTTCTTGATTTTGGTGGAAGTTGGGAAGATCATATTTCACTTGTTGAATTTTCTTATAATAATAACTTCCAATCTAGTATTGGTATGGCACCATTTGAGGCACTCTACGGAAGGCCATGCCGATCTCCTTCTTGTTGGCTTGAGACCGGTGAGAAGCTGGTTTTAGGTCCAGATTTTATTCGTGGTTCCACAGAGAAAATTGAACTTATTCGACATAGGATGAAAGAAGCCTAGAGTAGACAAAAATCCTATGCCGATAACCGAAGAAGGAAGTTAGAATTTTCTGTTGCAGATCTTGTGTTCATTCGTGTGTCACCTACGAAAGGTGTTGTACGTTTCAGTCGATCGGGAAAACTAGCGCCTTGATATATTGGGCCATTTCCTATCACCGAACGTATTGGTTCCATGGCTTATCGCCCTTTATTACCGGCTTAGTTTTCTGCTATTCATGACGTGTTTCACGTTTCTCAATTACGGAAATGCCTTCGAGATTTCGATTATATTCTTGAGCCCGGTGTTGTGGAAGAGATTGAAGTTTCGCCTAATTTAACTTATGAGCAACATCCTATTCGTATCATTGCTTCGGAAGTCAAACGACTTCGAAATAAAGATGTTCCGCTTGTTAAAGTTCAATGGTCTTCAAATCATAAGGATTGTTCTTGGGAATCTAGAGAGTACATCGAGTGAACACATCCGGACTTACTTTCTCGTGCTCTTTGAGGTGAACTTCTTATTTCAAACTTCTTTTGTGTTGAATATGCTTTTATGGTTGTTACTATATGTCTTCTTCTTGTAATATTGCGAGGACGCAATTTCTTTAAGGAGGGGAGTCTGTAACAACCCGCATATTTATCGATTTTATATTTAAATATTTTATCGCTAGTCGGATTTTAGTCCGAAAAGCTACTTTTTGCATACGGTCAAATTAGGACTCGGGACCACTCCCATTGAGGTTAAAATGCCGTTTGCGACCTTTTTGAGTATAAGCTTCGATATGTTTGGAGAAAGTTGATTTTTGCTACTTTTCACTTTAGGTTTGGTTTGGGCTCAGCCCTATGTTAACTTATGCTCAAATCTGAGCCACTCTTCCCCACTCACCCTCATTCTCTTCTCATTTCAGTTTTTAGAGTATTAATGGTGGGAGTGATTGGAAATTAAAACTCCAAAACCCTAGTTTCTCTTGCAAATCAAATTCCCAGCTCCAAACTCAAGAAGAACCCATTGGTAAGCTTCTCTTCTTCTTCTCCAACTTATTCTCTTACCAATTTCAGAAATTGCTAAACCTAATTTTGGGAATGTTCTTGTTTTTGAGCTTAGATTCAAGCTCAATTGGGTTGTGTTGAAGAGAGGTTGACTCTCCATTTGCTTTCAAGCTTCTTCTTGTTTGATTTTGAGAAAAGGTGAGATTTTATCTCACATCTATGACTATAATTATCTTTGGTTGTTGGGTATGAATTCCTAACACTTCTTCATGTGCATTTGCTCTTGATTTGGATTGGTTTTGTGAATACTCCAATTTTTGGGTTTTTAAGTCAAATTTGTGTGAAATCCTTTTATGGATTTGATCATGCTTTTGGTGATGCATCGAGGAGCATATAGGGCCGGGTTGCCGATTGGCATAAACCCTTAGAGCCAATGTTCGTCCGGTTGCATTTTGGAAGAGTTTGCTCTTCATTTGAATAAGGCTGAAAAACAGCCCAGGCATGATTCAGTCGACTGAAAACTCTGTTCAGTCGACTGAACCTGGAACCCGAAAGTTTCCAGGCATGATTCAGTCGACTGAAAACTCTGTTCAGTCGACTGAACCTGGAAACAGAAAGTTTCCTGAACCTGGAAAATTTCCAGGTACAGGGTCAGTCGACTGAAAACTCTGTTCAGTCGACTGAACCTGCTGTTTGAGTCCATTTTGCCTTTTTGGATTGAACTTCCAATTTAAATCGATTCGTGATGATCCTATTTGTTGTTATCATTTATTATGACCTTGATGACTCCTTTTTAGGGATTTTTGAATATCCATTTCGATGGATTCTTTATCGGTTTCTTTGGATTTTATTCACATCTTCGTATGTGAATTTTAGTGATCGATTGTTCTTACAATCTTCTTTGTGATTTTTCACTTTAAAAATATAAAGGTTTTCTATACTAGTAGTAAATATCAAAACTCTTTCTTCAAATGATTTCAACTCTACTTTAATACCAAATTCGTTTATAAAACAGTTTTCCAATCTATTAGTATATACAAACCTTTACCTCACTCGTATGAGAAATCTAATTAAACGACTTAGTAAAACGAGTGGTATGAAACGCTTGCGTTTACTTTGTTGGTTAATTCTTGGACTTGATCGATTGAAACTCTTGTGACAATTTTCTAGTGGAGATCTATAATTTGTTCGTAAATATTTAAGTTAAGCAAGTGGTTATGGGACATGAAGCTAAACTCATATATTTACTAGCTTAGTGTAATTGACACTTCTCGATGATCATGACGATCATTTTTGTGATTTAGACTAGCAGTTGTGCGATGTCTCTTTGTCTGCTTTGTGGAGTTTCGACTCAAATTTGGTGGGGTAGCAACCCACGGTCTTCGGACCATTCGTGTGTCAGGTCTTCGGACCATTCGTGTGCCAAATTAATGGCTAGCTACCATGAGATAGCTTCTCGTTCATGTGTTACAGCTATTGGTGAGTTTTCATGCTCCCGTTCATGTGATAGGCCTCCCCTCCTTTATTTTGTGAAATTTCTGGATTTCGTGTGTCGAATTCTGGAGTTTATACTTCACCTATTTTTGTGATTTCTATTGATATGATTTATCAATTCTTGTGCATAGGTGAATTCGTGTGTCATTAACTTGTTGTGAATACAAGTTTTGGGTGTGATACCCTTTTTGGATCTTTGAGAAGATTCTTTGATATTGATTAATCTCTTGTTGATTTTCAATTACTTATATGTATATATATCACAGCTTGGCATTGTGATTATTATGTGTTTAGTCATATCTCCTATTCTATATCATGTTATTTGATATTTATAGTTAGACTGATCCGTTTATTATTTTCTTATAAGTAATACTCGGGTCAGACCGAGATGTTGCAGGTGCTTCGACTTAACTTCTCTCCGGGGATCCATTACTCTGACCTTTTGCTTACTACTTAGATTAGTAGTTTTTATTGTGTACATTTGAGATACAGACTCCATAATGTATACTTATTCTTTTGTGTAGTTCATGTAACTATTCTTTTGTGATATTGTGGATCTCTTTAGACCACTACTCTGATGAACACTTTCATGTGTTATATTCATATCTATTTCCGCCTTTGTGATATGAATTGTCTGTGACTGATTTATGTTATGTTTACTTCTATATTTGTTTTCGAAGATATTATAGCCACTGTGTAGTAGCTTTGAGTTTGTGTCGGCATGTCGGATTTCCACTTGAAAAGAATTGCATGCTATACTACCTGACATATCGATGCTCGCACAAAGCAATTACACGGAAGGTCGCTCCTCAACAGCCTTGTTCTCCGTGCTAGTCGACAGCATTACTCCGTATTGTTCTTGGCTAGCGTGGGTATAGAGGTGGGGCGTCACATATTAGAACATGATTTAACAAATAAAAATATTATTTATATAAATTAAAATAGACAATTTTACTAAATAAATCAATTTACATTCTTATTGTAAAAAGCATAACTTTCACAATATAAATCGGATTTCAACGAAAGGAAAAGCAGTATTCTTGAAATTCAATTTTTTTTCATAATAAAAGATAAATTAAAGAATTAAAATATTTAAAATTTAAATTTAAAAGTCAAAGTTTGACCAAATTACCAAAAATCTAGTTTTTTGGAAAATATTCTATTTATTCAGGTTTGAAATTATGATTCACATAAAAATTAAAATATATATTTAATATAACAAAAATTATTCATTTTAATAAATATAATAAAATTTTCAAATAAAATAATCAAAATAAACAAATAATTTTTTTTACAAAATACAGGGTTGTTAAATACATCCATACAAGTTTGTTCAAGGTTCGAGCATAACGGAAGGCACTTCACAAAGAAGCCCTTGCAATCCGGGTATTCACAATCCCGATCGGACTCCCCATCACATATGGAGATCTCTATACTGGCACGACTCAGTGCAGAGACATTCGATAGGTAATCCTTTCGTTCTCGAAAATACCCGTCTTCACCACCGGTCTTCAAATGCTATCCATTTCATCGTATCACTATTCGGAATGGGTTTTATGACACAAAGTCCTCTCCTGGCTAAACCGAATAATGAGCGCTTATCTTAAAAAAACATATGGATATGGTGGGATCTTAGTTAAGTCACAACTTAAAGCCCAAAACCTTTTTTTGAATGGTTTAAACAAATTTCCACTTTTAATCTTTTAAACAAAAATGATTCACTTCACTTTGAAAACAAATTTCACCAATCTTTAACAAGATTCATTCGTAGCTTTCAATGAAATTTCCATTTCAAACTTGAAATCCTTTCAAAAAAAAGCTGGAAGTTCTTACTTTAAATGAAAGCCATTATCATATGAAAACAAATGCTAATTGTTTCGAAAAAATCCGATCAAATATACACAAAGTTATAGCCTTTTAAAAGTATAAACCCGAAAATCAGCGAACTGCCGTATCATCGGCAAGTTCTTTATGAATTCGATTCAAATCTTCAAAATAGTTTTAAATCCATATATATTGTATAACTCGTATAACCCTTTCAAACCATAATTTCCAAAATAATTTCAAAACTTAAACAAGATATATTATATTCAAACCAAATTTAAATTTTCAAAACTTCCTTCCCAAAAACTTTTCATATTCATCTCAATTTCACTTTCAAACTAATTGGATTCAAAATTTAACTTTCAACCAAAATAATATTTAAATTCAAAATATCGTGACTTAATCGATTTCCCATGAAATACATATTTGTGTTTGTGGTTAGTCCAGGGGTTTTACACACAACAACAACATATTACAACCATCATTAATTCAAGCACAATAGTATGGATAAGCGGTATACTTCTATAATGCTTATCTTCATTCGTAGATTCACAAATAAATATGTAAATTCATCACAGATAAATAAATAAATCAAAGTTCACAGCTCAATCATAACACGGAACATCGCACATCAGGGATATCAAACAATTCAACATTCAATAGAATCCAAACATTCATAAGTAAGGTCAATTAACATCTAATTATAATTAATTTAAACTAGATTAATTACTTATGAATAAATTACAAATCCTGGTTAAATAATATTAATTAATTACAAACCATTTTAATTAATTGTACTTTAATCATTTATTAATTAACCTTTAATAATAAATTAATTAACATTTAATCATTAATTAATCAGTCTTAACTAATAAATAAATCAACCTTTAATCGTTAAATAATTAACCCCTAACTATTTAATTATTCTTTAATTAATTATCCTTAATTAATTATATTAATTAATTAATCCTTAATTAATTACAATTGATGATTATCCACAATTACTTATATTAATAAATCATGAATTAATCACATTGAGTAATTATCCTTTAAATCACTTGATTAATTTAACTTTAACCATTAATTAATTACTTTTAATTAAGTAATTATCTTTTAGTAAACCTTTAATTAATTACATTAATTACTCTTTAATTTAATCACAATAATTAATTAGCCTTAAACTAATTACACAAACTAAATAGTTTTAATTTAATTACACCGAGTAATTGTCTTTTAAAAAGTAATTAGTTTTTAAATCAATTACACAAAGTAATTATCCATGAGTTTACTTTAAAAACATTTAATCCCTAAACTTTTTGTCTTTAAAACAAAATTATTATTAATCCATAAATTAACTTAGATTTTTAAGTTAATTAACAACCAAAACATTTTATCTTTTCGATTAACTTCCTAATTACATTAATAAACTTAAAAATAAAGGTTATATATATTTAAATATTTTAAACTTAGTTAATTTAAAATAATTTATTTTAAAACCTTTATCTAATTCCAAATTTAGATAAGATAATTACAATTCAGGAAAGGTAATTAAGAAATTGTTTTATGTCTTTATTTTAAAATTTTAAAAGCTTAGTCAAAACTCTAACTAGCCCAAGTCAAACTGCAAAATTTCCCGAGCCAAACTATAACATTCCTGAGTCTAAACCCGAGCAAACCTTTTTCCATTTTTTTAACTTTATTTTGTTTAAATTTTAAAACCCATTATAAAACATATTCGAAATTCCCGCTAAAACTAGACCTACCACATCGGTTACCCAAGAGTAAACTCGATGTGCCCACCTTCTTCTTCAACAATCAGCAATCACCCAAGTTTACTAACATATGCACGTGCATAGGTGATCAGATCGCCTCTGAACAACGCCGAGGTCATCGATACACCAACGACGATCTCACCGATCATCCTCGGAACCCAGTATTGTCAATTTGTTCGGAATCCAAATCGAGTTGCTCGACTCAACCTACAACCCAACTTCGATCGACTAAAATGGCTCGCACCGTCGATCCCGTCCACCAGAGTCTACGCCGTTCCACCCAGACATTTGCCAAAGTCCTCTCCTTCGTTTCCCTCGAGTCCAATGAACCCCGATGCATCGTCGTCGACAAAATCACATCGAAAACTCACGTTAACCTAACTGCTTGTTAAACCCTACATCGATGTCGATATGCCACCGCGATGATTCATAAACCCATCCATTTTTTTGCTGAGATCGCTAGATACCCTGCTGCCTCCAGCCACAAGCGCGATACCCTACCACCTCCTATCGTCGAGAAATCGACACAATGTCGATTTCCATTCAACTTACGAATTCTCAATATTTCCAAACCTAAAAATCTTGATATTTATGTCAAAATTCATCATCTTACAATTCCAATCTATTTGTAAGATCAAAACATGATTTCCAGATATTCAATTTTTTATTCATCTTGAATTATTACTGTAATTCTTAATTTTGAAATAAATATAAACTATTTTTAAAAACAAATTTAGATTGTTACAATCATTTTTCATTAAGGAATCAAAGTCTAAAATCGATTATATAAGGAGCAATTAAATTTTGTTTTAGTGGCTTTGAGCCTGTAGAGCAACAGAGCATATATATATATATATATATATATATATATATATATATATATATATATATATATAGACACACACACACACACATATACACACATACATACTACATACATACATATACACACAGGCATGCATACACAAAACAATATGGTTCAAAACATTTTTCATAACAAACTTGAAATATTCATCACAACACCAAAATATAGGCACAAAGCCTGGAAAATCTGGAAATGATTGAACTTATAAAACTGAAAATTTTCTCTGCAATCTTGATGGTTGGTTTGAACCTTTTCTTGATCTTGAATTGCTCAGATTGAAGTTGTTTTGATTGTTTTATCTGAGATTATCTGATTCTTGGTTTTCAGTCTGCTTTGAGTTAATGTTGAATTTTGTTTGCTGAGATGATCTTTGCTCTGTTGAAACAATGCCTGATTGATTCAGGTTTTCAATCTTATTTTTGGAAGATTGTTTTTATTTTGATCAGGTTTATGGCTTTCAGGCTTTGAAGTTGATTATGAATCAGGTTGAAGATTACGTTTTGTATTTTAATTTCAGGTTGATGATGATATGGTATTATTTACAGGTTTTTATTCTTCTTTATTCTCAGATTTTTTTTAAATGAAAGAAGAATGAAGCCTGAATTAACAAATTCTTATTTTTATATAATTTAATTTCAAAAGAAGAGATGATTTTGCCACTTGTATATTAATCTTACACTTGTAAATACTTGTATTTATTTTCCTACACTTATTAAAGCATGTTATACCTATTTTACAAATGTCATTAACATCTATTTTTATGTTTAATTCTCCACTTAAATAAATTAAAAATTATGTTTTAGACCCTTATGTTGATAAATTCATGAATCATGTTTTTTTATAAATATGGTTTGTGTTTTAGCTTTTATATTTGTATTATATCCATTTATGTACAACCCACGTATAAATTTTAAAAGAAAGAATATATACTTATTATGTTTATCTATATACACTAACCATGCTTATTTAATAAATTTCAGAAGATAAAAATATGTTAAAGTTTATTTTATAAATCCTTGTCTTTTATTTTATATTTTCAATTTTTAGATAAACACATTTCTTTTTATTAATTTATGTTTTTATATTTGTATTCATACATATATAACTTTTAAAAGAGAATGATTTTGAAATCTTAATTATACATTAATAAGTAATCACATTTATTATATATGTTGAGACACAGCTTCTATGAAGATTTTGATTGCTGACAACAATATAAAGGCAATCGACAAATCAAGACCTTCATATGGTTCTCTAGATTATAGATTGATTATTTGATGTTATAATAGTAATAAACTTGTTAAAATCTATCCTCAAATAGTCATGCACAAAATATAATCAATATATATATATACATTTATAGTAATGTGCACATTTATTGTGCAACTTAACAGAGACCGGTCGACCGGTCCAAAAATGAACGGTCGACCGTTCCTGTTAAATGTGCACAATAAACGTGCACACATGCACATAACGACTATATATTTAAAATCCTGTCTACCGGTCATTTTTTGACCTGTCGACCGTTTTTAAACAGAAAGCAAGTTTTCCAAAAGACACTTCTCTTCTCCAAGAGTTGCATCTCCTACCTTTCACCAATAATCACAACTCTTAATGGCAACTGTTTCACCAAGAGTTACAACTATTTCTTCTTATATATACTCATCTAAATCGTTGATTTAAAACATGAAATATATGATTATTATATGCTTTCTCTGATCTTACTTTCTAACATTCTTGCATTCTAAATGCACTCATTTAATTAATAGCTTATTGAATCATTGAAACTATTTTAAACCTTTTGATTCAATAAGCAATATACTTTCTTTAATCTTCACAAAACATCAGTCATATACTTTGAGGATAAGATTATAGGAAGGGTGTACTACTAGTGACAAATCCGTGTTTTCAAGAACACAAGTTGTCAACAACAATTGTATTTGTTTTTGTTGAAGTCCTCGTGTTGTAAGAGGCAAGTGTTGAAGTCCTCAGTGTGTTAGAGGCGTGAAATCCCGTTTGGCTGTTCGGGTATTGTAAACCTGTTCCTCCGGGTGAAGCGAGGTAGTTAATAGTGAAAATCCAGATAGGAGTCTGGGACTGGACGTAGGACGGTGCTCCGAACCAGTATAAAAATCTCTGGTGTGATTTTTCTATTTTCTATTTACAATGCTATTATCATCTATTTCCGCATTTGTATTGTAATCCATATTATACGATCCGTGTATACTATATTAGCACATATAATTAGTATACTCATCCCCACTTTCATTTGGTATCAGAGCACGGTCATCATATAACCGTAACACAGTTATTTGATATATTCTTGTAATATGGCAAATAACGCAAGTACTAGCACTCAAAACACCACTTACACAGAAGGGCAATCGACACAAAGACCTCCATTTTTCAATGGTCTTAACTATAGTTATTGGGCAACACGTATGTCATTCTTTATGCAATCAAGTAGCTATGATGCTTGGAATGCTACTCAAAGAGAAATAGTGAATCCAACAACTGATTATTCAGAATGGACTGTGGCTGAGAAAACGGCAGCAGCCGTAAATGCAAGAGCAATAAATATGTTGTTCTGTGCATTAGACCAAAATGAATATAACCGTGTTAGTATCTGCACTACTGCATATCAAATTTGGCAAACGCTAAAAATCACTCATGAAGGTACTAACAAGGTTAAACAAGCCAAAATAGCCATGCTGAAAAGTCAATTTCAAAATTTCAAAATGAAACCAAATGAAACAATCAATGACATGTATTCACGGTTTCAAACTATTCACCATGCACTTATTGGGTTAGGACAAAAGTATTCTGATTTTGATGTTGTTTCAACAGTCCTACATTCTCTGACTAATGAATGGGAAGGAAAAGTATTAGCAATTGAAGAAGCTAATGACCTTTCCGTCATGAAGCCAGATGAATTGATAGGAAATTTAATGTCCTATGAAGCAAATTTGCAGGCTAGAAAAGAACAGAAAGAAGAAAAGAAAAATGTAGCATTTCATGTTGAGAAAGATGAAAATGAATCAGATTCTGAAGATGAAGATTTGGCGTTCATTGCTAAAGGTTTCAAAAAATTCCTAAAATATCGAAAAGCCAGTCGCTACAATAAAAGGAAACCTGGATCAAATAAACCATCTCCATCTGCTATAGAATGTTTCAACTGCCATAAAAAGGGACACATGCAGAAGGATTGTCCAGAACAAAAGAAAAAGTCAGAAAATGACAAATTCAAATATAAGAAGGACAAATCAAAGAAACGAGCCTTCTCAGTAACATGGGATGATTCAGAGTCATCTTCATCAGAAAGTGAAAGTGATTCGGAGAATGAACAAGCTAATGTTTGTTTTATGGCAACAGAAGATGAGGTACAAATTCCTACATTTGATGAATTACTTGATATTAATGCTGAATTGATAGTCAAATATAAAGACTTAAAATGTCAATTAAAAGTAGTCAAAGCAGATTTAAGTAGAGCGGAGTTTGAACGAGATATGTTAAAAGATGAGAAGAAAATATTAGAAGAAGAACTTGAAAATATTCAAGAATCATCATCTAATGTTGACTCTCAAATATCTCTTTTGAGTCAAGAAATAGAAGCTCAAAAAGAGAAAAATAATGCTCTCACTACTGAAAATCATGAACTTAAAGCAAAAGTCAAAATTCTAGACCTAGAAAAAGCTAGTTTACAAACAAAGTTTGATGACATTACTCAAAATGTTTCTAACTTTAACAAAGGTCGAGAAAATTTGACTAAAATCATTGAAAGTTCACAATCTATTTCAGATAAACAAGGTTTGGGATATAACAAATATGAAACTAAGAAACATCTTAGAAATAAAAGGAAGAAGAAAGTACAAAAAACTGAAGCTAAGAAAAATCTTAGTTTATTATATTTCAAACCAAAACCAGTTGTGAAATTTCAAAAGAAAGATGTCAAGACTATCAAAATATGGGTTCCTAAAACAAATAACAATTTGATTAGGAACAAATACATTCAGCAATTCATGAATACTGTGCATCTTAATAATAATTATATATATAAAGGGGATACCGGACCCATATGGGTTTGGAATCCTAAGACCTAACTCTTAGGACCCTATAAAAAGTGGGTACCATGAACTTAATTCTATTTTTTGCAGGTCCCACTGAAGAAAAGAGGAAAGTGGATATTGGACAGTGGTTGCTCAAAGCATATGACGGGAGACAAGAGCTTATTAACAAATATTAAATACTCAGATGGTGGCTCAGTCACTTTTGGAGACAATTCAAAAGGTTATATCATCGGCAAAGGCAATGTGAGCAATTGCGGTACATCTAACTTACCTCTTATTACTAATGTCATGCTAGTTAGAAATTTAAAACACAATTTACTTAGTATTAGTCAGTTATGTGACAAGGGTTTTATAATTTCCTTTTCAAATAATAAGTGTAGTATTTTAGATAAAGACCATAATTTGGTTTTTGAAGGTTATAGAGACAGAAATATATATATTCTAAATATGAATATTAATCATAATTCAGATATGTGTCTTGTGGCTAATGACAATGATCCATGGCTATGGCACAAACGTTTCTGTCATATAAACTTCAGAACTATTGACAAGCTAGCCAAAAACAATCTAGTTAGAGGACTACCCAAAATGAGTTTTAAAGTTAACAACATTTGTGATGCATGTCAATTAGGAAAATTGACCAAATCATCGTTTAAATCCAAGAAAGTCATATCAACATTACAACCGCTTGAGTTACTGCACATGGATTTATTTGGACCTACTAGAGTTCAATCAATAAATCACAGTCAATATGTGCTTGTAATTGTTGATGATTTCTCTCGTTATACATGGACAATTTTCTTAAAAAATAAAAGTGATACTTTCAATCATTTCAAATCTTTCGTCAAAAGAATTCAAAAATCAAAAGGGATTAAAGTTAAAAATATAAGAAGTGATCATGGCGGAGAGTTTGAAAATAATGAATTTGAACATTTTTGTACAAAGAAAGGTATATATCATAATTTTTCGTTTCCCAGAACTCCACAACAGAACGGAGTAGTAGAACGAAAGAACCGAACTTTACAAAAATGTGCAAGAACATTATTAAATGGAACCACCTTACCAAAACATTTCTGGGCAGAAGCTGTTGCAACTGCCTGTTATGTTTTAAATCGTGTGTCCATAAGACCTCTTACCAAGAATACTCCTTATGAATTGTTTAACAAAAGAAAGCCCAAAATCTCATACTTCAAAGTTTTTGGTTCTAAGTGCTTTATTTTAAATACGAAAGACCAGCTTGGAAAATTCGATCCAAAAGCCGATGAAGGAATATTTGTCGGTTATTCGGAACGAAGTAAGGCCTATCGAATATTTAATAAACGAACCAAAACTATTGAAGAATCACTTCATGTATCTTTTGATGAAATCTATCAGCATCCTCACACAATATCAGATGATGACGAATCAATAATCATTAATAATCCAATCATCTCAAATACTGATTCTGACTCAGAAGTAATTATTGAGAATACTCCTCAAATATGTGAATTACAATCACCACCAAGAATATTAAGAGACCATCCGGCCCAAAATATAATAGGTGAAATAACATCACATGTCAGAACAAGGAGTCAACTCAATCAAATGGGTCATGTCGCTTTTCTCTCAAATATTGAACCCAAGAATCCAAAAGAAGCTGCTACAGATGATTACTGGATCATTGCCATGCAGGAAGAACTAAATCAGTTTGAGCGCAATGACGTTTGGGAACTTGTTCCGAGACCAACTAATCAGTCAGTAATTGGTACTAAATGGGTCTATAAAAATAAGGCTGACGAACAAGGAAATATCACCAAAAATAAAGCAAGATTAGTAGCACAAGGATACAATCAGGAAGAAGGTATCGATTATGAAGAAACTTTTGCACCAGTTGCTCGACTAGAAGCTATTAGAATTCTATTATCTTTTGCTTGTCATCATAATTTCAAACTTTATCAGATGGATGTCAAAAGTGCTTTTCTCAATGGATTTATCAAAGAGAATGTCTATGTCGAACAACCTCCGTTGTTCGTACATGAAAAATATCCTGACCATGTGCTCAAACTTAAGAAAGCTCTGTATGGTTTAAAACAAGCACCTCGTGCTTGGTATGAACGATTACGTAGCTATCTTATTAATTCAGGATTTGAAATAGGCAAAGTCGATCAAACTTTGTTTATTAAACATTCTCGAAAAGATATTCTGGTTATCCAAATATATGTAGACGATATCATCTTTGGTTCAACAAACGATAAACTCTGCAAGGAATTTGCAAGTATTATGACCAAAGAATTCGAAATGTCTCATATGGGAGAACTATCTTATTTTCTTGGACTTCAAATCAAACAACTTTCAAACGGTATTTTTATCAATCAAGAAAAATACTGTGAAAATCTTATCAAACGCTTCGGATTACAAAATACATCTGGTAAACCAACTCCTATGAGTACAACTACACATCTTGAAAAAGATGAAAGTGGTAAGAATGTTGACCAGAAATTATATCGAAGCATGATTGGTTCTCTTCTTTATCTTACAGCTAGTCGTCCAGATATATTAATGAGTGTTTGTTTATGTGCTCGTTTTCAAGCCGATCCAAAGGAATCACATTTACGAGCAGTGAAACGTATAATTCGTTATCTTAATAATACCAAAGATTTTGGTCTTTTCTATCCAAAAGAATGTCCATTTGAATTAGTATCATATAGTGATGCTGATTTTGGTGGCTCACGAACGGATAGAAAAAGTACAAGTGGTACGTGCCATTTTATTGGAAAATCACTTGTCTCTTGGTTTAGTAAGAAACAGAACTGTGTTTCACTATCAATATGTGAAGCTGAATATATATCAGCGGCTCTCGCTTGTACTCAAGTACTATATATGCAACAGACACTTCAAGATTTTGATATTCACTTATCAAATTCTATTATATACTGTGATAACACAAGTGCTATAAATCTTTCTAAAAATCCAGTGAATCACTCTCGAACTAAACACATTGATATCCGTCATCATTTTCTTCGAGATAATATTGAAAAAGGAAATATATGTCTTGAATATGTTCATACTGACAATCAATTAGCCGATATTTTCACTAAGCCTTTACTTGAATCTAGTTTTATTAAACTACGAAGAGAGCTTGGCTTAGTATCTCGGAAAGATCTAGAATAGAATAAATTATTCACATTCTTAAACTATATGTTTTAATATGATAACAATCTTAAAATTCAGAACTAGAAACCAACTCTAGCTATTTTTAAACCAAATATTATAAACCTTTGTTTATGTTTACGGTCAATTCTTTCTACCAAATTTTATCCACAAGTTCTTTTGCAAATTTTCCTATATAAACTTATGAAAACTACATCTCTAATCATTCCCTTCTTTGCTGAAAATTATACTCACCATAAACAAGCTATCATGGCACACATTTGTGACAAATGCGCACAAGAATCCCATATTTCAATCACAAGCTCGGATTCGGAGGAGAATTACTCTCCGATTACACCAAAACAGAAACCGGAGTGCTATCACCATTGTTCTCGCACTCCTGGTCATACGTCATCATCTAAACGTGTAAAGAAAGCACTATTTTGCTCTCCACGCACGAAGGCACAAATCGATGAGATACATCACTACCAAAAGCATCAAATCGACCTACAGAGACAATTGCATTATGGACAAAACCAACTCTATCATGAACAACAACGTACGTCGGCACGTTTATCCGTCTTAGAAAGAATGGCATCGTTCTTCTGCGGATCAAACAAGCACGATGTTCATGAACCAATGCCATGCAGGCCATCGACTTCAACGACTCCAAACTCTTGGGATAGAAATTATAACGAGAACGAAGGAGCTCGAAATAACTGGAGTCCATGGGCTAAACGCATTGGAGACAACAAAAATTCTAATGACAACTCTACTTCTCATTAGAATTCCATAATGTATATTGTTTTGTTTTCATATATTTCTTGTAATATCATATATTCTGTAATAATAATATAGTATAAAATATATGCAATCGATTTTTTTCAAAAATTTTGCGAAAACAATCAGTTTTCAACACAGAGCAAAACCGGTCGACCACCGAAATTTCTACCGGTCGACCAAAAAGGCTCTCGGGTTGAAAACGGTCGACCGGTAAAAATTTAGGCGGTCGACCGGTCGAGCATTTTACAGTTTTTTTATACACTCCACGTATATATATTTTTTCCCCCACCCTCATTTCTTTCTACTTCCTACTGAAAGCTTTCCCAATTCCCAAACCCTAGTTCATATTTCTCAAGCTCCAAAACTCCCAAATCTTCTTCAATGGCTCCACCACAAAAGAGATCAAAGAAAAGAGCATCTTCAGAATCTTCATCTCTAACTCTCTCTGCCAGAAAGTGGCTTGAAACTCCAGTTGCCGTAACTCGATGGAATCAAATGACAAATTATAAGTTCCATCCGGGCTCATTCATCAAATTCGAAGACTTCACTTCATACGGTATTCGTCGTTTAGCAAACAATTCCAATATTTCTCCTCTAATAGATTTTTCAGATAATAGCGTAGAAATTAATCACTTAATGATTAAATTATTCTACGCAAATATGAATTTAGAAGAATATACACCGGATAATCCAAATGGAGTTATTTGGTCGGTAGTTTGCGGCAAACGAATTTATCTTACTCATGATAGAATAGCTTCTATTCTTGGAATACCAAATAGAGGTGAAGAATTTTCATCGACATTTTGTGAAGTATTCACCCGAAATAGCACTAGCCATAAGTTTATAGAAGATAATAGTGACGGCACCAAATCAATTGGGCTACGACCGACAGCAAGGCTATTACATCATGTCTTGATGCACTCTCTATTTCCTCGATTAGGAAATTATGATGCCGTCTACAAGGAAAATTTCAAGGCTCTTTATGCTATATACGGGGAAATCGAAATCAACTGGGTTCACATGATTTTCGATGAAATTTTAAAAGTGAATAACTCCACTCGACCTCATTTCTTCTATAATGAGTATGTTATGCGCATTTTGCTAGCATGTGGAGTAACAACCCCTGATTCAGCAACATCTACACCAAAATGCATTGACTCCACTACCATCAAGCGCATGAAACTTCCTCCTCCCTATGTTCAGATTATGCCATTCGAACAATGGCAACAACGAGGTACACAAGCACAACAAGCTCCATCTTCCCGACCTCGTTCCGGAGAAGTTAGGTTGTTGAAATCTAAGTCGTCTACAAGAGAATCTCTTGAAACCATCGCTCGTAATCAATTCTTACTTGAAGCAAGACTCAAACGTATGGATTCAAAAATTGACAAACGATTCAACAAGGTCAAGTCTTTCTTCAGTGCTATATGGGATGCTATATCATGTAGCACATCTGTCTCTACCCAACATCAAGACCCCGGAAAGCGTCCGGCTCCTCCCACTTTCACTTGGTCAACATCCGAGGAATCTGCTGGTACAAGCGGACAAGGTCATGGAGAGATGTCTAGAGGTGATGACGATGACGATGATGACGATGACGATGATGACGATGATGATGGTGAAGATGATGAGGAGGAGATTCAGTCGGACTAAAGCTAGTTTATTTATTTATTTTTTTTAGTCCTTTAAAAACATTTGTGACACTTGTACTAATTAGTGTCCATCTTTTTTAGTGAACTTTGGCATGTATGGTAGTTTCAAAACATCTTGTGTTTGAATGTGTGTTATGCATTGTTCTCTTTGGTTCATATTTTTTGTTTACTCCTTTTTGTCGATGACAAAGGGGGAGAAAGGTGCTAATAACTGTTTGCAGGGTGAAAGGTGCTAATAATTGTCTGCAGGAAATCACATATTCAGGGGGAGACTCAATACTTTAATTATATATTGTCATCAATCAAAAAGGGGGAGAATGTTGAGACACAGCTTCTATGAAGATTTTGATTGCTGACAACAATATAAAGGCAATCGACAAATCAAGACCTTCATATGGTTCTCTAGATTATAGATTGATTATTTGATGTTATAATAGTAATAAACTTGTTAAAATCTATCCTCAAATAGTCATGCACAAAATATAATCAATATATATATACATTTATAGTAATGTGCACATTTATTGTGCAACTTAACAGAGACCGGTCGACCGGTCCAAAAATGAACGGTCGACCGTTCCTGTTAAATGTGCACAATAAACGTGCACACATGCACATAACGACTATATATTTAAAATCCTGTCTACCGGTCATTTTTTGACCTGTCGACCGTTTTTAAACAGAAAGCAAGTTTTCCAAAAGACACTTCTCTTCTCCAAGAGTTGCATCTCCTACCTTTCACCAATAATCACAACTCTTAATGGCAACTGTTTCACCAAGAGTTACAACTATTTCTTCTTATATATACTCATCTAAATCGTTGATTTAAAACATGAAATATATGATTATTATATGCTTTCTCTGATCTTACTTTCTAACATTCTTGCATTCTAAAAGCACTCATTTAATTAATAGCTTATTGAATCATTGAAACTATTTTAAACCTTTTGATTCAATAAGCAATATACCTTCTTTAATCTTCACAAAACATCAGTCATATACTTTGAGGATAAGATTATAGGAAGGGTGTACTACTAGTGACAAATCCGTGTTTTCAAGAACACAAGTTGTCAACAACAATTGTATTTGTTTTTGTTGAAGTCCTCGTGTTGTAAGAGGCAAGTGTTGAAGTCCTCAGTGTGTTAGAGGCGTGAAATCCCGTTCGGCTGTTCGGGTATTGTAAACCTGTTCCTCCGGGTGAAGCGAGGTAGTTAATAGTGAAAATCCAGATAGGAGTCTGGGACTGGACGTAGGACGG
The DNA here is from genome assembly GCA_030765085.1 of Allium cepa. NCBI lineage: Eukaryota > Viridiplantae > Streptophyta > Magnoliopsida > Asparagales > Amaryllidaceae > Allium > Allium cepa. The sequence goes on from CM060944.1 coordinate 246,383,865, forward strand.
TGCTCCGAACCAGTATAAAAATCTCTGGTGTGATTTTTCTATTTTCTATTTACAATGCTATTATCATCTATTTCCGCATTTGTATTGTAATCCATATTATACGATCCGTGTATACTATATTAGCACATATAATTAGTATACTCATCCCCACTTTCAATATATATATAAGAATTGAACTTTAAATAGTCTTTTGAAAATTTTATTATATTTAATTCAAAATATAACTTTCAAAATATATATTACATATACCTTATAACTAGAAAACAAATTTTATTAGTTTTGAAATATAGAGTATTTAAATCCCATTTATTTTCTAAAATATTTATTTTTGAGTTTCTATTCCAAAATTCAATTTAAAATAAATTTATACGCAAATATCTTATTTAACTTGGACAAATTCAAATTAGTTCACAATTTAATTTCAAAAATTAAATTAATTACCAAATTAAATTTGACTGAAAAACGGGAATGTTACAGATTCCTCCCTTAAGAAAATTTCATCCTCGAAATTTGGTAGACAAGGAGACAACAAGGAACAAATGAAAAATGTTTTACCAGATCAAACTGAATATTTATTCTGCATTTGGCTTATCAAATCAGAATATTAACAATAATTATGAGAACGAACTCATTTAATTCTTCTCGATTTACTCGGTTCATCCATTCTACGAAATACGCAGAGGCATTGTCTAGTCTGAAGGGATAACTAACCGTTCGTAGAACATATCTGGACCCCAAAAAATAGATAAACAGAAACAATTTAATTCAATTTCATATTTTATTAACCAATTCATTTTAAATAAAATTTCAAATTCATTAAAGTTAAAAGCGAAAAGATTGAAAGAAAACTGATGAATAGAATGTGAAATAGGAACTTTCTACACGATTCGTAGGGCCACCATCACATCGAAACTTCTCCCTCGAGCTACCATGTAGCCATCAAAGAATTGAAAGTGAACGATGATCAAAGAGATTGATAGAGAAAAGATTGTTTCCTTGTTGTTGAATGGTATCGACCATTTGTAGTGGTGCTCCCTTGTCCTCTACCTCTTCCTCTTCTTGCACTCATACTCACTATCAGTGGATAGTAAGAGAATTTACTAAGGCATATAGATTGATATCTTACGGATATACTCATTATAGGGCATGTATTACCCTATCTCTAATGAGTCACCTCATTTGTTCTACTCCTGAGCTAAAGTTCTTACTCAACCTTCAGCTCTGATACCAAATGTGACCGTCTAGGGTCTTCGACCTTCCGACAGCGGTCAATCTCGACTGGTAGGCTTTTCAACCATCCCAGTCCCACCGTGGCTCACATTGGTACCTCGCATTGGTTTTTACGGCCAGCCTCCCGACTCTCAACCTAACTGTTTAGCCAACCCCTCTCCAAGGACATGTAGGGGTAAGTGTCTCCATCTCGCCAACAAGCCCGAAGCGAGAACCCCCTATCACGTTGTAATGAAGCAAGGTCAGTCATGGGACTAGTGTGAGCAAACAAAAACAGTTTTATCTTGAACAAAAACAAACTAAAGGAAATATAAAGTAATCCACAATGCTTTTTGGAAAATGAAACTACCATAAGGCCTCCCCGCACATACACATCGCAAGTGCACAATTGGAGGACATTTCTCCTTGTGATAGTCAAACGTGCTTGATACGCAAAATTCTTTTGATATTATTATTAGTGCATAGTGGAAAACATTTGCAAGTATAATATTAATCTTAGCTAGCATACGTACCATTATAGTATACCTACTATAGATACCATGTTAGATGGTAGGTTCTACAACTAAAACCGTACAGGGCATGTATTGGTGATTAGATTCTAACAAATGGTCAGGCTAAGGAACTTCCTATGCCACATGGGTACGGCTCTGGAGGGACGCCTCGAGAACCTAACCGGATCTCTACCAACACAAGGCCGGGTTAGCTCAGTAACTAGGTAACTAACTATCACGAGTAATGCCATCCCCCGATCATCACCGACCTTCATCCATGAGCTCTCAACACCAACAACCAAAAAGCAATAGATTTGCAGCAACCCGATAAGTTAAGTATCTGGGTTCCATACCATGATACCTCTTTTATCCAGAAGGAAATTGACATATCCTAAAGGGCGCGACACTCATAACCTTGCTGCATTCTTCCTGTTTCGACCATTTCTAGGGTGTGAGGTCCGACGAGGTCTTGTCTACAAAGCTACGCTTTTCACAAAAGCCATGCTTTGATCAACAAATGATCAGCAGCACTTAGCATGCCATGTTACCAAATTAGGAATGTATCACTAGTAAATATCAACTACCTAACCTCTGAGCTCGTACGTCTCAGAGAAGGGTGTTAAGCTAAGAGAATAAATTCTCTACCGCCAAATAGAAATGTATTGGATAGAAACCAGCTTTAAATCTCAAAGTATAATGTCGGACATACATCCATGCAAGTCTGTTTCAGGTTCAAACAGAACCGAAGGCACTTCACAAAAAAGCCCTTGCAATCTAGGTGTTCACAATCCCAATCGGACTTTCCATCACATACGGCGATCTCTATACCGGCGTGACTCAATGCAGAGACATTCGACAGGTAATCATTTCGTTCTTGAAAATACCCAGTCTTCACCACCGGTCTTCAAATGCTATTCATTTCTTCGTATCACTATTTGAAACGGGTTATATGACACAAAGTCCTCTCTCGGCTAAACCCAATAATGAGCGCTTATTTTTAAAAAACATATGGATATAGTGGGATCTTAGTTAAGTCACAACTTAAAGCCCAAAACCATTCTTTTAAGTGGTTTAAAAAAATTTACACTTTTAGTCTTTTAAACAAAACGATTCACTTCAGTTTGAAAACAAAGTTCACCAATCTTTAACAAGATTCATTCATAGCTTTCAATACAATTTCCATTTCAGACTTGAAATCCTTTCAACAAAAACTGAAAGTTCTTACTTTAAATTAAAGCCATTATCATTTGAAAACAAATGCTTTTTTAGGAAAAATCCAATCAAATATACACAAGTTATAGCCTTTTAAAAGTATAAACCGAAAAATCAATGAACTGCCGTAGCATCGGCAAGTTCTATTTGAATTAAATTCAAATCTTCAAAATAATTTATTCAAAATAGTTTCAAATCCATATATATATATATATTGTATAACTCGTATAGCCCTTTCAAACCATAATTTCCAAAACAATTTCAAAACTTAAACAAGATATATTATATTCAAACTAAATTTAAATTTTCAAAACTTCCTTTCCAAAAGCTTTTCATATTCAAGTCAATTTCACTATCAAACTAATTGGAATTAAAATTCAACTTTCAAACAAAATAATATACAAATTCAAAATATCTACGACTTAACCGATTTCCTATGAAATCCATATTTGTGTGTGTGGTATAGTCCAGGGGTTTTACACACAACAACAACATATTATAACCATCATTAATTCAGGCACAACAGTATAGATAAGCGATATACTTCTATAACGCTTATCTTCATTCACAGATTCACAAATCTATATGTAAATTCATCATAGATAAATAAATAAATCACAGTTCACAGCTCAATCATGACACAGAACATCACACATAAGGGATATCAAACAATTCAACATTCAATAGAATCCAAACATTCATAAGTGAGATCAATTAACATATGATTATAATTAATTTAAACCAAATTAATTATGTATGAATAAATTGAAAATTCTGGTTAATTATCATTAATTAATTACAAACCATTTTAATTGATTGTACTTTAATCATTTATTAATTAACCTTTAAATAAATTAATTAACCTTTAATCATTAGTTAATCAATCTTAATTAATAAATAAATCAACCATTAATCATTAAATAATTAATCCCTAATTATTTAATTATTCTTTAATTAATTATCTTTAATTAATTATCTTTAATTAATTATCCTTAATTAATTACTAGGTGATTATCCCTAATTATTTATATTAATAAATCACGAATTAATTACTTTGAGTAATTATCCTTTAAATCACTTGATTAATTTAACTTTAATCATTAATTAATTACTTTTAATTAAGTAACTATCTTTAAGTAATCCTTTATTTAATTACATTAATTACTCTTTAATTTAATCAAATAATTAATATGCCTTAAAGTAATTACACAAAGTAAATAGATTTAATTTAATTAACAAAGTAATTATCTTTTAAATCAATTATAAAGTAATTAGCTTTTAAATCAATTACATAAAGTAATTATCCATCAATTTACTTTAAAAACATTTAATCCCTAACCTTTAGTCTTTAAAACAAAATTATTATTAATCCACAAATTAACTTAGATTTTAAAGTTAATTAACAACCAAAACATTTTATCTTTTCGATTAACTTCCTAATTACATTAATAAACTTAAAAATGAAGGTTATATATATTTAAAATATTTTAAACTTAATTAATTAAAATAATTTATTTTAAAACCTTTATCTAATTCCAAATTTAGATAAGATAATTACAATTCAAGGAAGATAATTAAGAAATTGTTTTAAACTTGTCTTTATTTTAAAATTTTAAAAGCTTAGTCAAAACTCTAACTAGCCCGAGTCAAACTGCAAAATCTCCCGAGCCAAACTATAACTTTCCCGTGTCCAAACCCGGGCAAACCTTTTTCCCTTTTTTTAACTTTATTTTGTTTAAATTTTAAAACCCATTATAAAACATATTCGAAATTCCTGGTAGCAAACTCAAGCTACCACATCGATTACCCGAGAGTAAACCCGAGCTTCTTACCTTCTTCTTCAACCATCAGCAATAACCCAAGTTCACTGATATGTGCATGTGCACAGGTGATCATATCTCCTCTGACCAACTCCGAGGTCATCGATGCAACGGCGATGACCTCACCGATCATCCCCAGCACCCAGTATTGTCAAATTTGAATGGAATCCAAATCCAGTTGCTCGACTCAACCTACAACCAACTTTGATCGACTAAAACGGCTTGCACCGTCAATCTCGTCCTCCAGAGTCTACGTCGTTCCACCCAGTCATTTGTCAAAGTCCTCTGCTTCATTTCCCCGAGGTCCGATGAACCCCGATGCATTGTCATCGAGGAAATCACCTTGAAAACTCACGTCAACCTAACTACTTCTTAAACACTACATCGATGTCGATACGCCACCGCGATGATTTATAAATCCATTCGTTATTTTTCCTAAGATCGCCAAATACCCTGCTGCCTTAATCACAAGCGCAATACCCCACCACCTCCTATCACCGAGAAATGGACACAAATTCGATTTCCGTTCAATATACGAATACTTAATATTCCCAAACCTAAAAATCTTGATATTTATGTCAAAATTCATCATCTTAAAATTCGAATTTGTTTGTAAGATCAAAATATAATTTCCGGCTATTCAATTTTTTTATTCATATTGAATTATTACCGTAATTTCTTTATTTTGAAATAAATACTCCATATATTTATTTAAAACTATTTTCAAAAACAAATTTACATTATTACAATCATTTTTCATTAAGGAATCAAAGTCTAAAATCGATTGTACAAGGAGCAATTAAATTTTTTTTAGTGGCTTTGAGCCTAAGAACAACAGAGCAGTATATATATTTATATATATATATATATATATATACACACACACATATACACTGACATGCATACACAGAACAGCTTGGTTAAAAACATTTTTCACAACAAACTTGAAGTATTCATCCAACACCAAAATATAGGTTAGTGGTTTGCGCACCTTGTTTTTGAAAAGCAGAGAACACAAAGCTTGGAAAATCTAGAAATGATTGAGCTTATAAAAATGGAAATTTTCTTTGCGATCTTGATGTTTGGTTTGAACCTTTTCTTGATCTTGAATTGCGCAGATTGAAGTTGTTTTGATTGTTTTATCTGAGATGATCTGATTCTTGGCTTTCAGTTTGCTTTGAGTTAATGTTGAATTTTATTTGCTGAGATGATCTTTGCTTTGTGGAAACAATGCCTGATTGGTTCAGGTTTTCAATTTTATTTTTGGAATATTGTTTTGATTTCGATCAGGTATGTGGCTTTCAGGCTTTGAAGTTGTTAATGAATCAGGTTGAAGATGTAGTTTTGTAGTTTGATTTCAGGTTGATGATGAGATGATATTATTTACAGGTTTTCATTTTTCTTTTCTCACAGATTTCTTTAAAAAAATGAAAGAAGAATGAAGCCTGATTTAACAAATTCTTATTTGTATATAATTTAATTTCAAATGAAGAGATTATTTTGCCACTTGTATATTAATCTTACACTTGTAAATACTTGTATTTATTTTCCTACACTTGTAAAAGCATGTTATACTTATTTTACAAATGTCATTAACATCTATTTTTATATTTAATCCTCCACTTAAATAAATTAAAAATTATGTTTTAGACCCTTATGTTAATAAATTTATGAACCGTGTTTTTTTATGAATATGGTTTATGTTTTAGCTTTTATATTTACAACCCATGTATAAATTTTAAAAGAAAGAATATATACTTATTATATTTATCAATATATACTAACCATACTTATTTCATAAATTTCAAAAGATAAAAATATATTAATGTTTTTTACAAATCCTTGTCTTTTATTTTATATTTTCAATTTTTAGATAAATACATTTCTTTTTATCAATTTATATTTCTATATTTATATTCATACATATATAACTTTCAAAAGAGATTGATTTTAAAATCTTAATTATACATTAATAAGTAACCATATTTATTTTATATATATAAGAATCTGACTTTAAATAGCCTTTTGAAAATTTTATTATATTTAATTCAAAATATAACTTTCAAAATATATAATACATATATATTATAATTAGAAAACAAATTTTATTAGTTTTGAAATATAGAGTATTTAAATCCCATTATTTTATAAAATATTCATTTTTGAGTTTCTATTCAAAATTCAATTTAAAATCAATTTATACGCAAATATCTTATTTAACTTCGAAAAATACAAATTAGTTCACAATTTAATTCCAAAAATTAAATTAAGTACCAAATGTAATTTGACTAAATAATGGGAATGTTACAAAAATGAAATAAACAAAGATCAATATATATGCACACTTATACATATAGCAGCCTATATATAAACTATATATACACACACACCTGAGCATATATAAAGAAAGGCACGAGTTGAATACAGAAGGGTAGAAGGCCAGAGGTCATTGGGCTCGCGAACTAGGCAGAGTGGACGATAAGGGTGCGAGGACGTGTGGAAAAAGGAGGAGGAGATTGGCAAGCATCGGTTTTGGGTGCCGTAAGAGTTGACAGTAGGTTCGAGTTAATGTGTGACGACCAGAACTCGATGCCCAATAAACGACATCGATATCAGTATCGCCGGAGCTTGCAACAACATTAGATGATAAACAACAGAACGGAAACAAAAGATGATTGCATTGACATATAACATAGATACAATGTGATATACATCATGATACAACAAAATATCAATACAAATCAGAGCCAAAATATATACAACAGCGATAGACAACACAAGAAGATGGTCTAGACTTTGCAACCATCGATAAGGGAAAGATAACTCCAATAGGATTCCAAGTGAGACAGTGAGAATCCAATATCTAGCAACTCCATTGCCAAAATCCAAAGCTAGAAAGTCTCCAAACCGAAAAGTGAGAACCACCATCAACACTGAAGTGAAGCAACTCGATCCAAATGCGATTGCCAATATCTAGAGATTGAATGCTATCGAATCTACACCTATTATTTGATTATCTAAAAAACCCAACTCTAGACTACCCGTGTGGAAATTGTGGGCACCTTGAGTTTAGGAAGAGAACAATAAACTCTGGATCAGTCATGGGACTGGTGTGAGAAAACGAAAATAGCTTATCTTTAAAACAACCAAAAAGAATTTAAAATTTGAAAAACGCAATGCTTTTTAGAAAATGAAACTACCATAAGGCCTCCCGGCACACACACCATGCAATCACACACTTGGGGGATTTCTCCTTATGATAGTCAAACTGCTTACTACGCAAAAACCTTTTTGATATTATTATTGCTGCATAGTGGAAAACATTTCGAAAGTATAATATTAATCTTAGCCAGCACACGTATCATTATAGTATGCCTACTATAGCTACAATATTAGATTGCAGGTTTTACAACTAAAACCATACAAGGTGCGTATTGGTGATTGGATTTCCAACAAATGGTCAGGCTATGGAAATTACCATTGTCGCATGGGTACGCCTCTGGAGGGACACCTCGAGAACCTACTCGGATCTCTGCCAACACAAGGCCGGTTTACTCCCTTCTCGGAAGTAACATCTAAAGATATGCCATCCCCGGTCGCTTGCGATCTTTATCTGAGGATCCTAAACAACAAAGCAACATCACACAGTAATAAATTTACAGTGTCCACATGAGTTAAGCATCTGGGCTCCATACCATGATACCACCCTTTTTCAGAAGAAATGGACATACCCTAGGGGCACGACCCCTGCAACCTTGTTGCATCTTTCCTGTTTTGACCATTTCCGGGGTGTGAGGTCCTGATGCAGTCTCATCCACAAAGCTACGTATTTTCACAAAGCTATGCTTCGATCAACAAATGATCAGCAGCACTTCGTATGCCACATTACCAAATTGGGAATGTATCACTAGTAACCATCAACTACATAACCTCTGAGCTCGTACATTTTAGAGAAAGGTGTTAAGGTAAGAGAATAAATCTCTCTACCAAACAGAAATGTATTTGATAGAAACCAGCTTTACATCTCAAAATGTAACGTCAGACACACATCCATACAAGTCTGTTCTGGGTTCGAAAAGAACCGAAGGCACTTCCAAAGAAGCCCTTGCAATCCGGGTATTCACAATTCAGATCGGACTCCCCATCGCGTATGGAGATCTCTATACTGTAGCTACTTAGTGCAGAGTCATTCGACGGTTTATCCTTTCGTTTTTGAAAATACCGGGTCTTCACCACTGGTCTTCAATTGCTATCCATAACGTCGTATCATTAATCGAAATGGGTTATATGACACAAGGTCCTCTTCCGGCTAAACCGAATAATAAGTGAAATATTTAAAAACTTATGGATATTGCGTTTTCAGTTAAGTCACAACTTATTACCCAAAACCTTTCTTTTCAAATGGTTTATACAAATTACCATTTTCAAATCATTAAACAAAAAGATTCACTTCACAAAGTTTTCCCATTTTTCACAAAGATTTATTCACGGATTTCAAAACAATTTCCACTTCAAATTGGATTAACTCATCAAATTTTTAAATCAAAGATTTAATTTATATCTTTCAAAACCATTTCCCAAGATTCATTCATAACTTGGAAAAACTATTTTCATTTCAAACTTGAAATCCTTTTAACACAAATTGGAAATCCTTTCCTTAAATGAAAGCTTTTAATATTTGAAAACAAATAACTTTTTTTTCAGAAAATCTGATTTCATTTACACAAGTTAAAGTCCTCGGTTAAATTCTAATTTTCAAAAAAACACTTTTAAAATGGTTTAAACCCATATAAACACAGCTATAATTTATAAACCAAAATTTCCAAACATGGAATTCAATTTCATATTTTTTTTTAATTCAAACTCAAAATCAAATTATTTAAATTTCAAAACTTTATCAAGTTATTCAAAATAACTTTTATCTTCAAACTCCTTTTCAAAAGTTTTCGCGTTTAACCCAATTCTATTTCCAAAACTATTTGGATTCAAAATCAAATTTAGAACCATTTCAAAAATCTATGACTTAACCAATTTCCTCGTGCAATCCACATTTATGTGTTTATGTGTAGTCCAGGGGCTTTGCACAATAGTGCAACATCATCAATCATCACAGATTCAATAATATCAATATCGATAAGCGGTATATTCTTATAACGCTTATCTTCCATTCACAGATTCATAGATAAATCACAGATAAAATAAATTACATTCATCACAGCTTGAATTAAAACAATACACATCACAAAGCATCACACGGTAGAGATATCAAACAATTCACAGCATTCAATAGAATACAGTCATCTACAAGGAACATAAATTGATCATCTGATTAATTGAAACCAGAATAATCACTAATCCAGGTTAATTAATCAATTATAAATTAATTAAATTTAAATTATTAATTAATCAACCTTAATTAATAAATGAGTAAATTTTTAATCATTAAATAAATAATCGTTAATTATTTAATTATTCTTTAATTAATTATCCTTAATTAATTATATTAATTAATTAGCCCTTAATTAATTATCCTTTAATTAATTAATAAATTAAATTAACCCTTAATTAATTACCGTCTAATTAATCTTAATTAATAAGTGATATTCCTTTAATCACTTGATTGGTCAATTCCTAATCACAAAGTAGTTTTCTTGAATTAATAATTAATTAATCAACCTTTAATAAATCACATTAATAAATCACTTTGATAAATTATCCTTTAATTTATCAATTTAATTAATGAACCTTTAATTAATTAATTATCTTTTAATTAATTACCTTAATAAACAAATACATTAGGTAATTAATTACATCATTAAATCACCTTTTGAAAAAAAAATATAGAAATTAACTTATGTAAAGTTAATTTTAAACAGAGCAATTTAAAATTTTAACTTTAACATTTTTTTTCAACCTTGGAAAACCTATTAAAAGCTTGTTAACATCAACATTAGAAATTTGTTTAACAACTGCTTTGAAAACTTCATTCATTTTTAATTTATTTTGAAAAAATTGCTAAAATCTTCTTTTAAAGTTTTAAGGTTACAAAAGAAACAAGGGTCATTTCTTTATTTCCCCGAGAAAAACTTTGGGCTTCCTCAAACCATCGACTCCTTCGAGATATTTACGAGAGAAACTCGAGCATGAACCCGAGTGTTCGTCTTCCTCCCCAACACTTTAACTACCTAAACACTCCAAGGCCCACGTGCACGTACACGATCACCCCGACTATCTCCGATCAACGCCGCAGCCACCCGAGCATCATCGATGATCATCGAAAACGATTCGAACAACCAAATACACAAAATTATCCCTAAATCAAAATCGAGCAAATTTGAGGCCAATTTTTTCATTCTTGTAACCCACTCAATCATCAAAATTTGACTCGCTCCACCGCGACAGGCCATCGGAAGCCTTGCAATTCTGGCCGAAGCTGCTCCGTCCATCAGCGAACTCATGCCCATTGGTTCGATAAACTAGTACGCTACGACGACGATGTTATTGCCTCACGAATACAATTTACAAAATACAGTGCTTAAAACCTAGATCAATTTCAATCACCAACTACGATGAATTAAAAAATCATCTCGTATTTTTCTCGAGTTCAACGATCACCCAAGCAACACTGGAAACAACCCCGATACCCAATCATGCGTCGATAACCAGAATCTTCCCTAAAATCATTTTCCGTTCATCTCGCAATTTCCACCTTAATTTGAAACTAAAATTTCTGATTTGGTTTTAAAAATCATTATTTTCGAAATGTATATAGATGATGTTAATGAAACTTGAGTCCATGTAAGTAGAAAATTGGATAAACTCTGAATTTCACTATGTTTCTTCATTCGGACAAAAATCATTTCATATTTTCATGGAAATAAAATTTTAAAATTAAGTTAGGGTGATTTTAAACATATTTTTTTTAACATCACTAGCTATAAATGATCAGAGCAAGTGGAATTAATTTTTTGAACTAAATCTAACCTGTAAATTTTTAACAGAGGCCTTCTTGTGTAATGTCAGATATATACAGAGAGTATATATATACAAAGACATATTTATATAACCATACAAGCGTAGTTTGATTCATAACTACCCCGATGAACACATGCAAAATCATATATTCAAACAAATCTCAGGCATAAGAATGAGTTTACTCACCTGGAATAAAGTTTGAACAGAGAAGAAATTTTAAGCCCGGACTTGAATTTGAATGTCTGGAAACAATCTTTGATTTAGGAATGTTGAATCTAAAGCTTGAGATGATCTAACTTTGACTCAGTTCTGGTTTTAGTCTTTCTTGTTTCAGATGAATTGAATCTTGAAAAACTAGAATTCGAATTCTTTTTTTGAGCTTTGAATTTTGATTTTCCTTTGATCTGTATCTTTTCTTTTGCTCTGGTTTAAAGATAGGCTGTTTTTTTTTCTCTCAGGTTTTGATTTGATTTGAATTTTCCTGGTTTTGATCTTTGTTTCAGATTTTAGATTGAAGATGGATTTGAATTTTGATTATCTCAGATTTGAGAAGAAAAATGAAAATAGCCTGATTATTTAATTTTTTTTTCCTTTTTTTTGTACATATTTTTCTAAATTTAATTTAAAAGAAAAGAAATTGTCTTGCCACATGTCCATTTAATTACACTTGTAATTTGCATAATCTTTTTTTATTTACAAATGTCACTAATATCACTTTTCTGTTTAAATCCCTCTTTTGAAAGATTTTACAAATTTTGTTTTAAACCTTTATGCATTTATATTTTCATATCTCAACATATGCTTTTATTTTTAAATGTGTATTTTTTATCTTCTTATATATTTTTACATTTGCCCAAAAAAATCAATTTCAATTGTTTTTCATATGACAATCTTAATTTAGTTTAATGTATATATTTTTTTATATTTTCCATTGATACATTTTCTATCATTTATATTTGCACAACTTTTTAAAAGAGAATGATTTAAAAATAAATAATCACATTTGTGTATTTATATATATATATATAAGAGAATTCAACATAAAATAAACTTTTAAAAATTATTACACTAATTCTCAAATTACATCTTCCAAATATTAATATACGTTAAAATTACAAAATAAATTTTATTAACTTTAAAATAAAAAGTTTAAATTCTATTTTATTCCCAATACATTTATTTTTAAATCCAATTTTTATTTATAAAATAATTATCCTTAAATTTCAATCCAAAATTCTATTTATAATCTAACAATTTTATTTATTCTGGAAATTTTCTAATTAATTCACAAATAATTTCATTATTTAATTCCAAAACTAAATTAATTGTCAAATTAAACTTGGCTAAAATTCGAGAATATTACAGATTCCCCCCTTAAGAAAATTTCGTCCCCGAAGTTTGCCAGGGAGATAACAAAGAACAGATGAAAGATAGAGAAATATCTTTCCAGATCAAACCGAATATCTATTCTTTATTTGGCTTACCAAATCAGAATATCAACAAAGATATGAAAACAAACTCATTTAACACTTTACTAATTACTCGGGTCATCTGAATCTACGAAATATGTAGGGCACTGGTTAGTTCAAAGGAATAACTAACCATTCGTAGAATACATCTAGACCCCATGAAATAGGCAAAAATAGGTTCGACTACGATCTCAGATTAAAGATTTAACTCATTTACGATTTGTTGAGAAATAAAACTATGTATAGCTCTCGTGTAAAACTCGAACAGTTTTATCGTAAATGAGAAGGTTGCCTTCTAAAATTCATTTTCCTTTATCAGCCTTTGAGGTTGAATGATCATCTTTGATTGCATACACCCTCGCTACTAGCGCTTGCTTCCATGCTGGGCAATCCTTGATGCTATGTCTCAGCTTGTTGCAGTAATAGCATTCCCTAGATTCATGTTCTGGCTTCATAAATTACTCTCTCATTCCTTGCTTCCAGGGGTTCTTACAACTATTCGAGTAATGGCTTTTCTCCAAGCAATTAAAACAAGTAACATCTTTTACCTTGTTATTCTGTGCACTCTTCTTTCTTTTACCTCTCCACGGTTTCTTCCTACCGAACTTCCTTTTCCTCCAATTCAGATTGCTTGTATTCCCTTTCTCCTTCGGAGCTTCTTGCTTACCCAGAGTAGCGTATATATAACCCATATCGATCAATTTAGAAAAAGATTCTTTTACGTGAGTAGTCATCCTATCCTGGTATTTCTTGTTCATCCCTCGAATAAACTTTTCATTCTTTTTCAAAGGCGTATTCACCAACTCCAGACCAAACCGAGATAATTCGTTGAATTTGTTCAAGTACTCCTCAAATGATAAATTTCCCTGCTTTAAATCCGTGAACTCCTGGTACATTCTGGAGATACTAGCAGATGGCAAATATCGCTGCTCAAACACTTCCTTGAAACGATTCCAAGTGAACTCATCTGTCGGCACATCCATAGTAATAGTTTCCCACCATACTAAAGCCTCTTCCTGGAGTTGCCAGGAAGCTATCAATCGCATCTGATCATCTTCCAACTTTAGTCCTTTGAAAATCCTTATGCACGATCGAATCCAGGCATGTGTTTCGATAATGGTTTCCTTGCCTGTGAATGGCTTTCCACCACTGGAAAATTTTTGATATAAATCAGCCAGATTAGGTTGAGGTTGAGTGGGAATATCTGTTGTTGCAGGGACTTGACCAGCTGAAGTGGTACTTCCCTGTCCCCTACCTCATCCTTTTGTTTCACTCATTCTTACTATCTGTAAATAGTAAGAAAACCGGTTTAGGCATTTGGATGAGATACCTTAGGGAATAACAACAGTTAAAGAAAACAGACTGAGTATTTTGGGTTTTCGGTTTCACGGGTTGTACTCATTCTAGGGTAGACTTAAACCTTTCTCTAATGAGCCATCTAATATGTTACACTCCGTAGCTAAAGTTCTTACTCAACCTTTAGCTCTGATACCAAATTGTGACGATTCGAACTCTATACCCGACAAACGACATCGAAATACGTATCGCTGGAGCTTGCAATAACATTAGATGATAAACAACACAGCGGAAACAAAAGATGATTGCATTGATATATAACATAGATACAATGTGATGTACGTAATGATACAACAAAATATTAATACAAATCAGAGCCAAAAGATATACAATAGCAGAAGACAACACAAGAAGATGGTCTAGACTTTGCAACCATCGATAGTGGAAAGATAACTCCAATAGGATTCCAAGTGAGACAGCGAGAATCCAATATCTAGCAACCCCATTGCCAAAACTCCAAAGCTAGAAAGACTCCAAACTGGAAAGTGAGAACCACCATCAACACTGAAGTGAAGCAACTCTATCGAAATGCGATTGCCAATATCCAAAGATTGAATGCTATCGAATCTACACCTATTATTTGATTATCTAGAAAACCCAACTCTAGACTGCCCGTATGGAAAATTGTGGGAACCCAGAGTTTGGGAAGGAAATAATAAACTCTGGGTTAGTCATGGGACTGGCGTGAGCAAACGAAAATAGTTTATCTTTATAACAACCATCCGCAATGCTTTTTAGAAAATGAAACTACCATAAGGCCTCCCGGCACACAGACCATGCAATCGCACACTTGGGGGAGATTTCTCCTTATGATAGTCAAACATGCTTACTACGCAAAAACCTTTTTGATATTATTATTAGTGCATATTGGAAAACATTTCGCAAGTATAATATTAATCTTAGCCAGCATACGTACCATTATATTATGCCTACTATAGCTACCTTATTAAATGGCAGGTTCTACAACTAAAACCGTACAAGGTGCGTATTGGTGATTGGATTTCCAATAAATGGTCAGGCTAAGGAACTTTCCATTTCCACATTGGTACGCCTCTGGAGGGACGCCCCGAGAACCTACCCGGATCTCTATCAACACATGGCTGGTTTACTCCCTTCTCGGAAGTAACACCTAAAGATATGTCGTCCCCGGTCATTTGCGACCTTTATTCGAGGATCCTCGACCACAAGGCAACATCACATAGTAATAAATTTACAATGTCCACATGAGTTAAGTATCTGGGCTCGATACCATGATACCACCCTTTTCTAGAAGAAATGGACACACCTTAGGGGCGCGACCCCTGCAACCTTGCTGCATCTTTCCTGTTTCGACCATTCCCGAGGTGTGAGGTCCTAATGCAGTATCTTCCACAAAGCCACGCTTTTTCACAACGCCATGCTTCGATCAACAAATGATAAGCAGCACTTCGTATGCCACATTACCAAATTGGGAATGTATCACTAGTAACCATCAACTACATAACCTCTGAGCTCGTATGTCTCAGAGAAGGGTGTTAAGCTAAGAGAATAAATCTCCCCCACCAAACAGAAATGTATTTGATAGAAACCAGCTTTACATCTCAATGTGTAACGTCAGACACACATCCATACAAGTCTGTTTCGAGTTCGAACAGAACTGAAGGCACTTCTAAAGAAGCCCTTACAATCCGGGTATTCACAATTCTGATCGGACTCCCCATCACATATGGAGAACTCTATACCGTAGCTACTTAGTGCAGGGTCATTCGACGGGTAATCCTTTCGTTTTCGAAAATACCCGGTCTTCACCATCGGTCTTCAAATGTTATCCATAACATCGTATCATTATTCAGAATGGGTTATATGACACAAGGTCATCTCCCGGCTAAACCGAATAATGAGCGCAATATTTAAAAACATATGGATATTGGGATTTCGGTTAAGTCACAACTTATTACCCAAAACCTCTCTTTTCAAATGGTTTAAACAAATTACCATTTTCAAATCTTTAAACAAAAAGATTCACTTAACAAAGTTCACCCATTTTTCACAATGATTTATTCACAGATTTCAAAACAACTTCCACTTCAAATTGGATTAACTCAACCATCTTTAAATCAAAGATTTAATTTATAGCTTTCAAAACCATCTCCAAAGATTCATTCATAACTTGAAAAACTATTTTCATTTCAAACTTGAAATCCTTTTAACATAATTTGAAAATACTTTCCTTATATGATAGCTTTTATTTTTTTGAAAAAAAAGTAACTTTTTGATTCGAAAAAATCCGATTTCATTTATACAAGTTAAAGTCCTTGGGTTAAATTCAAATTTTCAAAACAACACTTTTAAATTGGTTTAAACCTATAAAACACGGCTATAATTTGTAAACCAAAATTTCCAAACATGGAATTCAATTTCATATTTTTTTGAATTCAAATTCAAAATCAAATTATTTAAATTTCAAAACTTTATCAAGTTATTCGAGATAACTTTTATCTTTAAACTCCTTTTCAAAAGCTTTTCACGTTTAACCCAATTCTATTTCCAAAATCATTTGGATTCAAAATCAAATTTAAAACCATTTAAAAAATCTGTGACTTAACTAATTTCCTTGTGCAATCCACATTTGTGTATGTACGGTGTAGCCCAGGGGTTTACACAATAGTGCAACATCATCAATCATCACAGATTCAATAATATCAATATCGATAAGCGATATATTCTTATAATGCTTATCTTCCATTCACGGATTCACAGATAAATCACAAATAAAATAAAATACATTCATCACAGCTTGAATTAAAACAATACACATCACAAAGCATCACACAGCAGAGATATCAAATAATTCACAGCATTCAATAGAATACAGTCATCCATAAGGAAGATAAATTGATCATCTGATTAATTGAAACCAGAATAATCACTAATCCAGGTTAACTAATCAATTATAAATTAATTAACTTTAAATTATTAATTAATCAACCTTAATTAATAATGAGTAAATCTTTAATCATTAAATAATTAATCCTTAATTATATAATTATTCTTTAATTAATTATCCTTAAATAATTACATTAATTAATTAGCCCTTAATTAATTATCCTTTAATTAATTAATAAATCAAATTAACCCTTAATTACCATTTTATTAATCTTAATTAATAAGTGATATTCCTTTTATCACTTTATTGGTCAATTCCTAATCACAAAGTAATTATCTTGAATTAATAACATTAATTAATTAATCAACCTTTAATAAATCACATTAATAAATCACTTTGATAAATTATCCTTTAATTTATCACTTTAATTGATTAACCTTTAATAAATTAATTAATTATCTTTTAATTAATTACCTTAATAGACAATTACATTAAGTAATTAATTACATCATTAAATCACCTTTTGAAAAAAAAATTAACTTATGTAAAGTTACATTTAAACAGAACAATTTAAAATTTTAACTTTTAAATTTTTTTAAACCTTGGAAAACCTGATAAAGGCTTGTTAACATCAACATTAGAAAATTTGTTTAACAATTGCTTTGAAAACTTCATTCATTTTTAATTTATTTTGAAAAAATTGCTAATACCTTCTTTTAAACTTTTAAACTTTTAAGGTTGCAAAAGAAACCAGGGCCATTTCTTAGTTTCCCCGAGCAAAACTTTGGGCTTCCCCAGACCATCGACTGCTTCGAGTTATTTACGAGAGAAACTCGAGCACGATCCGAGTGTTCCTCTTCCTCCTCAGCACTTTAACTACCCAGACACTCCAATGCCCACATGCACGTGCACGATCACCACGACTATCTCTGATCAACGCCGCAGCCACCCGAGCATCATCGATGATCACCGAAAATAATTCGAACAAACAAATACACGGAATTATCCATAAATCAAAATAGAGCAAATTTGAGGCCAATTTTTTCATTCTTGCAACCTACTCGATCATCAAAATTTGATTCGCGCTGCCGCGACAGGCCATCGGAAGCCTCGCCATTCTGGCCGAAGCTGCTCCATCCATCATCGAACTCATCCCCCTTGGTCCGATCAACTAGAACGCTAGACGACGATGTTATTGCCTCACGAATACAATTTACAAAATACAGTGCTTAAACCCTAGATCAACTTCAATCCCAACCACGATGAATTAAAAAATCATCTCGTATTTTTCTCGAGTTCAATGATCACCCAAGCACCATTGGAAACAACCCCGATACCCAATCATTCGCTGATAACCAGAATCTTCTCCAAAACCATTTTCCGTTCATCATGCAAATGCTGTCTTAGTTCAAAACTAAAAATTCTAATTTTTATTTTTAAAATCATTATTTTCGAAATGGATTTGGATGATGTTAATGAAACTTGGATCCATGCAAGTTGAAATTGGAGAAACTTTGAATTTCACTATATTTCTTCATTCAGACAAAAACCGATCATATTTTCAAGGAAATAAAATTTTAAAATTAAGTTATAGTGATTTTAAACATATTTTGTTTTAACATCACTAGCTATAGATTATCAGAGCAAGTGGAATTAAATTTTTGAACTAAATCTAACCTGTAAATTTTTAACAAAGGCCTTCTTGCCTAATTCCAGATATATACATAGAGTGTATATATACACAGACATATTTGTATAATCATACGAGCATAGTTTGATTCATAACTATCCCGATGATCACATGCAAAACCATGTATTCAAACAAATCTCAGGTTTAAGAATGAGTTTACTCACCTGGAATAAAGTTTGAATAGAGAAGAAATTTTTGAGCCTGGACTTGAATTTGAATGTCTGGAAATAATCTTTGATTTAGGAATGTTGAATCTAAAGCTTGAGATGATATAACTTTGATTTAGTTCTGGTTTTAGTCTTTCTTGTTTTAGATGAATTGAATCTTGAAAAACTGGAATTCGAATTCTTTTTTTGAGCTTTGAATTTTGATTTTCTTTTGATCTGTATCTTTGCTTTTACTCTGGTTTGAAGATAGGCTATTTTTTTTCCTCGGGTTTTGATTTGATTTGAATTTTCCTTGTTTTGATCTTTGTTTTAGATTTTAGATTGAAGATGGATTTGAATTTTGGTTTTCTCAGATTTGACAAGGAAAATGAAAAGAGCCTGATTATTTTCTTTTCCTTTTTTCTAAGCATGTTTTTCTAAATTTAATTTAAAAGAAAAGAAATTGTCTTGCCACATTTCCATTTTAATTACATTTGTAATTTGCATAATCTTTTTTATTTACAAATGTCACTAATATCACTTTTATGTTTAAATCCCTCTTTTAAAAGATTTTACAAATTTTTTTTAAAGCTTTATGTATTTTTATTTTCATATCTCAACATAGGCTTTTATTTTTAAATGTTTATGTTTTTATCTTCTTATATATTTTTACGTTTGCCCAAATAAAATTTATTTCAACTGTTTTTCATATGACAATCTTAATTTAGTTTAATGTATATATTTTTTATATTTTCCATTCATACATTTTCTATCATTTATATGTCACAACATTTTAAAAGAGAATGATTTAAAAATAAATAACCGCATTTATTTATTTATATATATATATAAGAGAATTCAACTTAAAATAATCTTTTGAAAATTATTACACTAATTTTCAAATTAAATCTTCCAAATATTAATATATGTTAAAATTAGAAAATAACTTTTATTAACTTTAAAGTAAAAACTTTAAAATCCTATTTTATTCCCAATACATTTATTTTTAAATCCAATTTTTATTTATAAAATACTTATCCTTAAATTTCAAACCAAAATTCTATTTATAATCTAAAAAATTTATTTATTTTGGAAATTTTCTAATTAATTCACAAATAATTTCACAATTTAATTCCAAAACTAAATTAATTATCAAATTAAACTTGGCTAAAATTCGAGAATGTTGCATAATGCAAAGAGAGGGGAGAGGAGATGCTTGGGTGAGGATCAGCCGAAGTGGACGAGACGTAAGGAGGAGTCACAGGCCGAGATGGTGGTGTTTCCGAGGCTAGAAGAGGTGGAAAGGGTAGGGAGATAAAGGAACATGATCTAAAAATAATATATATTGCCAAAGTATTAAAGAATATATAAAGTTTTCTTTGAAGGAAACAGTGAACGTAAAAGAAATGAAAGGACAGAAGGGATATAGTAAAAGTCATAAGTTCAATTTCAGAGAAAAAAGGAATGCATGATAATTTAGGAAATATTAATAACAAATAGTTGTTTGATTCGACGGTAGGTAGATGAAGTGACAAAAAACCCAAAAGGTTAAAACCGGTACCGATACGAAATCGTTTTCGTAGATTCCGCTGCAAACCGGACTTCAGAACACAAAATTGAATATATCGTAGAGATCAACACGACGAGACGGTCAAAACAGTATGTAGATATTAGTGGTACGATCATCCTATCAAAAGTCTATAATCGATACCAAAAATGCTGCTAAAACGCCAGAATTAAGACAAAAGGAGCAATAACATTCAAAATTTGGAGAAACGAAATATGACGTCTCACTCAGAAGATGATTTACAAATTTATTGTATAAAAATATTCAGGTTTGAAAAATATTTTATTATCATCTAATATTAACTGATTTAAATTGAAGTAGAATTACACAAGAAAAAAAAAACTTCCATATTATTAATTGAAAATTTACTATTTGCTATGTTTAATTATACGTATTCCAAATATTAAAGTCTTACTTCGAAATTCAATTATTTAAAATTTTGTAAAATTTTTGTTAAATATATTATTTAAACTATTAAAATATACAGATCGTTACAGCTTCCATACCTCAAAATTTAGTGTTAAACATAAGATAAAGTACCTTCTATATACTTAATTAATCACGATCTATTTATTGACATTAAACCCCTTATACTTATAATGTCCCCAACAATTCGACTTCTCTATCACCTTGAATTGAAGCCAGGTAAGTTATAACACTGGTTGCATATAAAATCTTTGCCTTGATAACTCAGATTCTTGATCCCATAGATTTAGAAAAGTGTACTCGTTGGCTTTTAGTGCTAAATATAAGATGACTTACTTTCCATAAATGTGTCAACATTTTAGCACTACTTATCATATTAGTTTTACAATACTTAGTGGCATAGACAAAGAAATCACTTGTTTAAAACAAAATCTTTAAAAAAAAATGGAAAACCTACTCCATAAACTTTTTCTAGTCATCGATTTCAAATATGTATTTTTCACCGGTTGGAATTAAAGCAAATTGAGTGGGATATTATCAACTAAAGTAATTGAATCAATAGCAATTATTTTAAATCAAAGAATAATTAACTCGACTATAGTAATTCAAATAAATTGAGTATAATGATAGAATAAGGTTATTCTCGTCACCTAAATTTAAGTCTTTTGATTTGGTGAAGCAAATGGAAACCTTGGTTGCCTTAAAGACAAAGAGGGTGTTTGGTCTCCTTTAGTTTGTGAATGGCTTAAAATGATATATGGACTTGAGTATTTATAGGTGAAGAAAATGGTACTTTAGTAATTACCTAACCTCATATAGCTTAACCTGATTTGAATAGATTTTGGTCCAATGTCGACCATCAACATAACATATCTTAATTCGACCACGTTTTGGTCTAATGGAAACCATCCACATGGCCTAACCTGAATCAATCATATTTTGGTCTAATGATAATCATCCATAAGGAATATCTTAATTTAACCATTAGTAGTCATAGTAGTGGCAGTTCCCCTTTCTTGTTTTCCTCTTGTACACGTTAAACTAAACTCGTTCTAGGGTATTACTAACCATATCTCTAATGAGTTGACCTTAACCAAGGCGCATGTGTAATAATATGCCTTTATTATACCTAAATATGTGTGGAGAACAAGTAAATCAAATTATCCCAAGTCAAGATCATAAATCTTCCATTTACACAAGTAAAAATTAAGGAATATTGAAGTGCACTTATAGCAACTATTCTTGATTTAGACACTTTCAAAACTACTTTAATTCAATACATAAACCAAAATACCATTTAAACATCAAGTGAAGACCACACCACGTTTTTCATAGAATAACAGAAGCGATGCTATATAATATGCAGTTGTCTTTTGCTTTCAAAAGCAAGAAGGGTCCAATGTTTTTAACTTTATATTGCGACCACACAACATATATACATAATATATACTTACAAGCTAGTGAGATTACTTATTGTAAAATAATTAAAATGAATTGATTATACTCATAGAATAAGTTATACTCACCACCTAAACTTTTGATCTTTTTTATTTGGTGAAGCAAATAGAAATCTTAGTTACCTTGAAGGTGAAGAGGGTATTTGGTTTCTTTCTTTAGTTCGTGAATGAATAAAATGAGATATGGACTTGATATTTATAGGTAAATAGAAGGGTACATTTTTAATTACCTAGACTCCTAATGCCTAACTTGATTCAACCAGATTTTTGTCCAATGGCAACCATCCACATTGCATAACCTTGTTCGACCATGTTTTGGTCCAATCACAACCATCCACATGGAATAATCTAATTTGACCACATTTTGGTCCAATGGTAACCATCCATATGGCATAATCTGATTCGATCATATTTTGGTCCAGTCAAAGAGTAGGAAAGTTTGATTTTTCTTCATATTCTTAATTAAATCGGTACCCCTAGTCGCTTTATAACTTGAACCCCTATTAAATTAACATTTTACATCTATAAAAAATCCACTCAAGGCATTTTATCCAAATTTTATTTGAGTTCTAAAATCCATTATTTAATCATTTAAAAATACATTAAATACTCCTATTTAAAGTGACTAAATTATGTGTAGTTACATAACTTGTATAAGTATGATTTATTAAAGTGTACTTTAATTAATGTAAGGATGAATGATGTTTATCAACTATCCCTCGTTAATTAGTTTAGATGTGCTTAACCAGTTTATGAGCATTGACTGTTGTTTTTTTATTATTGATTTGTAATCGACTAGTTTATGAACAGTTTTATCATTTCATATCATGGGTTAGGTAGACAGTAATTGTGGGTACACTAAAACGAATACCTTGTGAATTTAATTTCATAGTTTGACTATGAGGCGTTCGGTGATAACGCTAGGTTAAAAGATGGATTTGGTCAAAGTTGCTTATTTTAATCTAGGGAAAGGTAATATATTTGAAATAATATTCGTGAAAAGATATGATGTAAGAAAGTGATTTTATATTGGTATGGTTTATCGAATATGGTTTATAAATGAAAAGGATTTAAATTGAGCGTTGAGAACTTAAATCTCGGTGTGTTTGAAAATGTTTTTCCAGATTTTGGAGACAATAATAATAGTTGAAAGTAAATATTTAGGAAGTTAGTTTATGAGATTGAGATCATGGCACTTAGTAATATTGACGGAGTATTTGATACCACTTTGAAAATAAATTTGGTTAAGTCCAAAATCTATGACTGGATGTACCGAACTTAATTATATCACTTGAAAATAATTCTGACTGCAACACCATCAGTGTTTATTTTTGGGTTTCAAAGTTGGGGATGCTACAAGAGCATTTTTCTACAAAGTTGTTTTATAAAACATATTTTGGTTTAATCATGAAAGCATGATTTGATTGCAAAAGATATGTGTATATGTTATTATTTCAAAATTATTTGAAATAAAATCCAATATTTAGTTCTAAAGTTTTCTTTGAAAGAAATTTTATATGAACTTTTTAGAGTGAAAAGGTTTTATATGTATGTTATGTTAGGCTCATTTGGTAGTGGTATAGCCCAGAACAAGTGATGAAAACTATTCATTTTTTCCCTCTTAAAAAAGAGTGTTTTAATAAACAAGTAAAACTTAGTTAAATTATTTTATGGACCCATGTATCTTATGCATTAGGAAAATATGGTATGTTCATCCTCTTTGATGTGTTCATTTGATAGTTTTCATTTGTTAAAATACAATAGGATTTTTGGTGATTTTGGGCCGTCGGAAACTTCCGAATCATTATAAAACTTGAAGCCGTGTTCTTGTGGAAAAAAAATGAAAGTTGAGTTTTTGTAACTCTTGAATTGAAAAGTTAGTAAGTTAAAACAAGTTTTGAATTTGTTGAACATCCTTCTTAAGTAAAATGAATTTGATGCCTTGTATATACTCTTAGTATGTAGTGTAGTATTATACGAGTAATAACTTGAGTTATGAAATGTTTATAAACTTGATGTTACGTTTTTATGAAATGGTTCATAAACGATTTTAGTATTAAATGACATACTATTTGGATAAGTGAACGTGATATAAAAGATATTGCTGTAGTTAAGAAATCGATAGGATAAATATGTAAGCTGTACGTAGATAGTTTTATTCGCATTACTATTCTTGATCGAGTATTCAAATACATAGTTTTGATGTGATTCTGATCGGGGTCTACACTAGCGAGATCAAGTGATCTATACTAGTTTGGAAGTGAAATTTATGTGATTGAGGAAGTGATTAGATCGGATATTGTATCTGAATGGTCCATGTGCATCGAACGAGCTTTAGATGTTTGCATACTATTTTTTGTTGGCTTATGGAGAGTTTAGGCGATGACTCTTCGATTTGTTATGAGGTATTATGAATCGTTAAATAAATAATAACCTGAGGCTGTTGAGCCTAAGGTGTGCTTAGTAGGTTGTTTATCATCTTGTTGCGATTAGAGGAATTGTGAACTTGAGCAACCATGGGCTTTGTTTGCTAGTGATTTTGAATACTGTTAAGTATTGCTATGTGGTTGTTTATTTGGTTGCTTGTGTTCGAATTTCAAAGATGAAATATTCTAAGCGGGGGAGAATGTGATGACTCGGAATTTTGAATATTTCGTATTTAAATATCTTAATTATTTAAATATTTAAGTCATATATTAAATGTTATTAAAATGATTTAATAACCTTGTTAACCACCTTTTCAATCATAAGTGATGATGATAAATTTGTTTTGGAAAAATGTTTACAAAAATGGTTGCTTTGAAGAAATATCGATAAAGTGACTGAAAATCATTTTATTGATAAACAATTTTTAATCATCGAAAGTTGCTTAAACATTTTTTGCATATACTTATTTGCTTAGAAAATCGTTAAAATGAAATAAATATATTTTATCGTTTTGGAAATAAAGC
This sequence comes from Allium cepa, assembly GCA_030765085.1. Classification (NCBI taxonomy): domain Eukaryota; kingdom Viridiplantae; phylum Streptophyta; class Magnoliopsida; order Asparagales; family Amaryllidaceae; genus Allium; species Allium cepa. The sequence continues at coordinate 246,409,521 of CM060944.1, forward strand.
TTTTGATGATATAATGGGTGATGTCACAGAAGATATTTTTAAAATGAGCTTTTAAGGAATGCCTTTAAGTGTTAAGTAAGAGATATAATGGTATAAAGGTAACATGTGGGAGGGATTCTCCTTTGTGACCTTTTATGGAAGTTAGAAGGTGATTGTGACCTCAAGGAAAAGGCAATAAATACATCCTTAAGGGTAAGGCTAATCACAATCAAAAAAATAATAAAATGGTGGAAGTAGATTAGCACTAATCCACTTTATTCATTGCTAAATTTCTATAATTAACTCACATCTATCTCAAACTCCACTAAACTTTAACTAACGCCTTAGAAAGCAAGGATCGAAACTCATAAGTGGAAAATATGGATAGGATGAGGGAAGCATAGTGAGGCCATGAGCAATGGGAGAGAGGGGTAATTTTGCCTTTGTTTATAAGTGCTAAAGCTTGAATCTTTGGAAGTTTGGTGATGGTAGGAAGTGCTATTGGCTTTGTGAGTATTTGATCATGTGTTTGGCTTGGATCTAAGTAAGTTATGTCATTATCTTATATGTTTATTAGAAGTCCTTATGGGACTTAATCGTGCTTTATGTGACATAATTGTGCATTATATGTTTATTCGTTTATGAAAAGTATTTCGTCGTATACTTAGGAATAAAAGCCGATGAAGTAGGCTTGTCTATCTATGAGAGTTAAGACTAATGTTCGAGTAGAGATAGAAGTAATTGTGCTCAAACCTACCGGCTTCCCTCTCGATCGACAGATAGTGTGAGACGAAAATGTTGAAAACGTGGTATGTATACGAGACTTGGTTTCCATATAGGATCATTATAATTATTGTTGAATATGACCAAAATTCGTCGATTCAGTCTTGGAGAGACCGACATTGGTAAGTGTTTTGCTTATCGAAAACAACTTCAAAACTGAGATACGTGTTCTATTTCTTGCAAGTGGATCTGTTCGCGATGCTTGAATCCATGTGTGGTTTCGTGATCTATTCGAGATATTTGAATCCATTTTGGGATTCATGTTCCGTTCGAGTGATGAAGACACAGATGAAAGATGTTGAATGTGACCTCAACATCGAAAATAATAGAAAATTATATAGGAGCAGAGCCTAGGGTTCAGCTAACCCATGATAGTGTATGTCAACTCCATTACATATAGTATGCTTATCTATGTTGTGCGCGAGAGTTGATGTCACTTGGTTTCACGTGTTTCTTTAGGTTCGTGCATGGGCTAGTTATGTTTGTCTTATTGGTATATATTTCCAGGAGATATATGACACTCGGGTGGTACTTTCTAACTCTTGTTAGGAGGCTGGCCGGAGTTTATTTGGGAATGTCTTCAATGAAAAATCCATATGTGAACATGCCTTATCAATTTTGACTGTACCGTAAATATATTGTGGTATGACCAATGTTAGCATCACAACTATATGGTATAATTTATATTATATACTCTAGACATTCTCTAATATATCACCTTATATACTTGTTAGATTATCGGTCTTTTGAGGAGATAACTATTACGGCATTCTATGCAGTCTAAAAAGTACTTTTATATGTTGATCACATATTTCTTTAGTTTCTCATACCAGACTTATGTCTGCCATATGGCTTTTTTTCCTAAACTTCTTGTGTGCTCTTTCGAGTAGTCTAAGAAAGGAAGGTTTTCGTGATGTTCATTTGAGCTTAAAGATGAGTTGCATGTTTCACCCGCCGTAGTTTTCTTATTCCCACTGCATTACTATATTCTACATATTAACTTTTTGAGGATAGAGTGTTACAACTGTCCAGCCTGATATAGTATTTAGGATTGTAACCATGAAGTGGTTTATATCTTAGAGTGACATTTTGTACTTTTTTTGATATTATATGTTATCGTTCCACTCGGTGAGATTTTGATATTGTGTTCCTTCTTTCTTGTTCTTTTCCTTCTTATTTTACACTAAGAATTTATCCTTTCGACACTTGGATGCTTGGCACATGAATACCGTGGATGCATTAGTATCAACTTTTGAGGGTCGAAAGTCAATTTGTTACATAATTAGCCCCTAATCATTATTAAAACAATGATGTTATTGGCTCCAAGTGAGGAAACGGGAGGAAGAATACATCTACACCAGTAAGACTGTGGTTTATTCTATAGCCAGAGTATATAATGTTATCACCTATGATGACAGGGATAGAACTTTCTGGTGGAATAGTAGAGTGTGGAACAAGTTTAGCATTGAGAAATCCAACTTTCTGCTTTGGAAAGTCCTTAAGAATGGCATCTTTACTATGAGCTGTTGCAAGACAGGGGTGTTGTTGTAAACAATTGTGTTTTTTGCAAGAATCATGTTTTGGATAGTTTATTTTTTTTTTCAATTGTAGGTTTACTTTTAATTAAGGGAGCACTGTGCTTAGCAAAGATTGCTTTGTTAGCCCTTTGAGAGTATGCTCGGACGAAATGAAGAGGCAGTTCAAGGTTACAAGGTGGAGGAACGGGAGTTTCTTAGACTATTACTATTATTGAAGTTTTTTGTTTTGAATGTCTGGAATGAGAGAAACCTACGCGTCTTTGAAAGGAAGGTTGGGTTTGAAACTATGCCATGTAATCGGATTTTTAATACGTTTATGCATGGTCTTGTAGTGCATGGATTGCAAACTAATTACCGAGCTTGTGGTATGGGACTATGTGTAGTTTTTCCTATTTTTTCCTATTTTTTATCGTTCTTTTTTTCTCTCTCTTCTGTTTCCTTGTATCTTTTCATGGGGTTAAGTTGTTTAGTCCCCCTTTTTGTTAATCTTTTAATAAACTGGGAAGGCCCAGTCCACCCTGCTAGCTTTGCTAAAAAAACAATATCATGGAATTATACATCGAATAAATAAGATCCACTCACATCAATTTTCCTTAAATTCTTTGATTTCATCATTCGGAATTTCCAAAAATCCTAATCCATGAATTTTCTTATGATTCTCATTCCAAATGATGGAGAGTCTCAAAATGATTCCAACTTAACTTGTTTCATCGATTTTCGTTAATAATTGACAATTCTATGTTGATTTGAATGGAGGAGGCAGAAGATGAATTCAGTTTTTAGAACTAGATTAAATGAGAAATGAAATTGTATGTATCTTTTAAATGGGTTTTAGGAGAGAAAACTGAAACGGTTTCTCAATTTGAGTTCAAACTATGGGCCTGGTCTAACTCGACCTAAACCCACTATTCATGCGTAATCTAGCCAACTTTAACAAAACTATGTTATGTCACTCGTATAATGTCCGTCTAAAACAAATAAATACTCTATCTTGACCAAAAAATATATGTAGTGGTGCAACACCCGTCAGCTTTCCATTCTGTTGAAATTTACCAAAATACCCTCTAGTTAAATTCAAAATTTATTTATTATTTACTATTATTATTATTTAAATTTTACTAAAATTAGGGTGTATTACAATATGCCTCTCTTGAATAATGCTAATCGTGAACAAGATGAGAATTCATAGGGAGAAGATGGAGGATGTCATTATAGTTGATAAAATTCTTCGAACCATGACACAAAAATTTAATTATGTTGTTTGCTCCATAGAATAAGCAAATGATATTAATGAACTATCACTTGATGAATTACAATGTTCCATGCTAGTTCATGAGCACAGTCATAATCAAAAAGAGAAAAAGGAGCCAGCTTTGAAGGCATCGGCAGAAAAACACCCGATACCTCTAGGAGACAGAGGATGTGGCCGAGGTAGATATCAAGGTAGAAGTAGAAGAGGCAATGATCATGGAACTCATCAACAATCCAAATACCTAAACAATAATTCCCACGACTCTTGCAAAAAAGGACAAGGAAGAGGACAAGGATATCACCATTCATACAAACCAAAGTAAGTAGACAAGTCCAGTTTTCAATGTTACAGCCAAAAGATATAATGATTGTTCTTCCTTCAATTACAGCAACTTCTAAAGTTTGTAAATAATGTGTTGTTAACCATAAGTTGTTAACTGGAGAATTCATGTTTTGAACAGAAGTTCCACTCTTTCTGCCTAAAATATGACGTTAGAAGAAGCTTGGAGTGGGCATAAATTAAAAGTAGACTATTTTAGAATCATTAGATGTATTGCTTATGTCTACACTCTAGATGAAAAGATAAAGAAGTTTGAATAAAAAGGAGAAAAATGTATTTTCCTTAGTGTTAGTAATCAATCAAAAGCTTGTATCTACACAATCCTATCACCTTGAAAATCGTTATTGGTCGTGATGTTCTTTCTGATAAAGAAAAAAATCTTGACACGGAACGAGAATGTAGTTCAACAACAAATTCCTGCTGATTTTGATGGTGTTGAAGAAAAGAGGCGTCAGCAAAGACCTACATAAACTATACAACAACCAGCATCAGTCACAGAAAGTCCCCCTACTAATGGAGAAACATCAAAAAAAGGACCTCAACGACAAAAGGGAAGGCCTCCATGGATGGTGCATTATGAGGTATCTGGTCCTGAAGGGAATGAAGTAGACCCACTCACCCATTTTGCTCTATTTTCATATTGTGATCCGGTAGTTATGAAGATGGTTTCAAAGAACCAAAATGGAGAAAGATAATGGATGCATAAATCATACCATGGAAAGAAATAATACTTCGGATTTGATGGAGCTTCCAAATGGCAAAAGATTATTGCTGTGAAGTGGGTATACAAAACAAAATCGAAGGAAAATGGCGAAGTAGACAAGAATAAGGCGCGTTTAATGGCTAAAGGCTATAAACAAGAATTTGGTGTAGATTACGAAGAAGATTTTGCTCCAGTATGAAGGCATGACACAATTTGGTTAGTGATCGCATTAGCAGCGTAGAACTCATGGCCTATTTTCCAGTTAGATGTAAAATCTGCATTCTTAAATGGAGACTTGGAAGAACATGTATTTATTAATCAACCGCAAGATTATATTAAGATTGGAAAGGAACATAACATATACAAATTAAACTGAATGTCCAAGCGAGATTGTTGAGATTGTCCTATTGTTAAGGAATAATCACTATAAGATAGGTTGCCTATAGCGGTAGCTTTTTTCATCGGTCGGCGACAGCTAGAATAAGAGGCCAATACTACCCGTCGAGGCCGACACACTATCTGGGTATGTGGATTGAAAACATACGAGCTGTAAACATTCCAACTTTCCCCCCAAAAATAAAAGATGATGCCCCAATCTTGCTGCCGCCTCCCCACGTCAGTCGTCGCCGGCTGCACTGATCATCTAAACCATCCAAATCTCCCTAGCATCTTCTTCCTCTCCAATTTCAGCTTAATCTGGGTATGATTAAAACCTTAATTTCAAAAATTGGTTGACTATGGGTTAGAAATTGATGAATATTCCGTATTAGGTGATGATAATAGTGTATTAGTTGATTTGACGATATAATTAAAACCATAATTTCAAAAATTAATTGATCATGGGTTTGAAGTTGATGATGAATACGTATTAGTAGATGATAATAGTGTATTAGTTGTTGTTTGATTATTTAATTCATAATTGAAAATTAAGGTTGATTTAAAATCCAAAAATTAGCGTATATTTATTGACTAAACGCTTATTAATAAGTTTACATGAATGTTTACTTTAGTTTAAAACAATGTTTATTATAATTTACGCAAAAATTAGTGTATAGTTATCGATTAATATATCACTAGATATTTAACTGAATTGTAAAATATGTTTTAAAATTAGTGTATAATTATTGATTAAAATAAGTGCAAAAATTAGTGTATAAATATTGATTAAAATTAGTGTAAACTTCATATTTTAGTTTACAAAATCAGTTCAAAATTTAAATAGTTAAATGAATTATAAAATTGAGGAATGAGGTGAAGTAAAATAATAAATTAAGAAATAATAAAATGTTTTGAAACAAATATTGTACTAAAATCGATAGTTAAAAAACTAATAAATGAATATAATGTTTTAAAGTTTACATGAATGTTTGTCATAGTTTAAAAAATGTTTTTTTAGTTTACATGAAAATAAGTGTATAATGTGTTTTAAAATTTTAAATCTAGTTAATAATGTATTTAAATAGTTGAATAAATTATAAAATTGAGAAATAAAGTGAAGTGAAATAATAAATTAAAGAATATTAAATTTTAGTTTGAAGATAAGCATTAAATATTATTTTAACAAATACAACAAAAAATTAAAGCTTTCATTATGAGAAAAAATGAATCAGATGATAGATATGCTCCGTTGTTTGAATGAATACCTATCTGTTGTCTATTTTCGTGTCGTCTCATTAAACTTCAGACCATGGATATTTCTCGTCCTCTTATATGCACTAATACATCGAAAGGAAGAAACCATACGTTGTCTGATGTTATAGTATCATTTCTGAAATTTTCTATTGGACAACATATAAATATTGACTACTACGCATACTAATTACAATTATATTATATTTAAAGAATAAAATATATGAATCACAATTTTATTTAAACAAATGTTTTATTTCAAATTAAATTCACATACAAAAGAATTTTGACTATACTTACACTTTAAAATACAATACAGCTTTCACTATCACTCTCATATATACAAATTTTCGCTACACTCTCACATATAACTTTTTTTACTGGCACTCACTCACACTCATGTGAGTTTATTTTTGATGTTAACCTTGATTTGCTTGCTCTGGCTTGTGTCCTACAATCTCCTATACTTGTTAAATAAAAAACGTAATGAAATGGAAAAGGAAACACACCTAAATTGCAAAAACTAAAATTGAATTTGAATATTGATATTGCCTCAGTTTATGGGTTTGTTTTCTCTTCATGGTTTGGATATATATATATATGTATGTATGTATGTATATATATGCACGGACAACTTTTGATATGCACAATTTATCAGTATGAATATCACAAGGCTGGGCATCGATTAAATCTCATGGACTATTACAACGATCAAGACCGAAGGTTCAATACAGTGCAAATGTGCACACCTCGGGCTCAACTCAGGTGCACAAAGAACTGGAACTTAAATCAGAATACCAAACTAAAGGAAGCAACACAGTTCAAAATGGTAACAATAACTGAAAAATATCAGTTATTATGGGTGCACACATAATGTAAGTGATGCAAATGAACTGCAATCAAGTATCAGTAGCATCAACTGCCATCATTTCAAAACAGATTGCCAAACCATGGAGCACCAAAAGTATACGTGAGCAACGCATATATACACATGTACAAAATACAAAAGATGCTAATATCTGACACATACATACATTCATATATATATATATATGCGTGTATACATGGAAGCAACAACCAAGAAGACTCATATAGTAGTAAATAGCACACTTAGATACCAAAATCAAAATGGTTTAGAAAAACAAATTCAACTAGGCAAAAATTCAAGATAGTGCACATAAACAAGCTTAGACAAAAAAACAAGTGCCAAGGCACATAAAATGGTTCAGAAAAAACAAGTTCAACTCAAAATGGTTTAGCAAATCAAAATGGTTCGGGAAATGCACATTCAGGTGCCAGTGCACATAGGAGAGGCTCACTCAGGTGTTAACACAATCAAGGATGTATGCATGCATATATGTATATATAACTTCAATAATGGAATATACACACACACATACACAAATATATACATACATATGTATGCATGCATATATGGTGCAGCAAACACAAGAAGACTGGAATATGGTGCGGCGAACACAAGTGCAACAAATATGGTGTAGTAAACTCAAAATAAAATAACCAAGTGCATGCATACATGTGTATAAGATTTGCTCAAATCAGTTTCAGTTTTAAGCAATAATGCACTAGAACAAGATGGATATATATATATATATAGTTTAAACCACAAAGTAATGCACTGGAACAGATTCAGGCAACAAGTGCACGTACCAGTATATGTAAGCAAAAAATGCACATACAAGCATGTATATGTGAGCAATACACATATACACATATGTATATACATGTATGTCAAGTAGTTTAAATTGAATGCCACTATAAAGGATGGGTCTAGGGGTGGCAACACCCCTAGATGGGGGTGCGGGGGCTATGCCCCGCTGACGGCACGTGTATATAAATGGAAGTTATATGCGATGAGTTGATATAGTAAAATGCATGAAATCTCAAAACAGTTTAAGCATAGTGCATGTGTATATACATACATATAGAACTATAAGCACGTATTCACACAACCAAGCATGGTGCAAACATATATGTATATACATGTATATAACTAGCAACAAGCAAGAAGACACTTCAAGCATCAACTAGTTCGACAACAACTAGGACTAATGCAACCGGCTAGCATCAACTAGTTCAACTGTGATGATTTGATACAGTGAGCCATAAACACATTGCTTCCACCACTTCAAGCATCAATTGGTTCAAAAACAACAAGCACTAATGATACAACAGCAATGGAGCATCAAAAGAGATACAACCAACAAAATTATAAACCAACAGAGAGAAAATCATATATATGTACAAACCAACAGAGATAATACAGATCGACAGAGATAAAAAAAATCCAGGAAATCATTGCAAAGATCAAGTCAGAATCAAAACTCAGCAGTTCAAAAGAGATAAAACTCTAGAGAAAACCCAAACCAGCAATTCAAATCATAGTATATAATCGAAAGTATAGGAAATTGATTCCAATATATACCTATATCATCATTGGCAGAAAAATATCAAGTCAAGTTAGAGCATAAAATTGAAAAGGGGCAAAACTATGCACATACCAAATCGACAGCAATCTACATAGAAGCAACCGAAAGCAAATCCCAGCAATCGAAATCAAGTCCAAGCAATCAAAAGCAAATCCAAGCAACTGAAAGAAAATCCAAGCAATCGAATGCAAATCCAAGTAACCAAAAGCAAATCCAAGTAATCGAACATGATCACAAAATATAGGGGATCGATTCCTATATAAACCCAAATCATCACTGGCAAAAAGTGGAAATTGATAATGCTGCAAAAAAATTAAAAGGGGAAAAATCATACCAAACAATCTACTTTTCTTTTAGCTAGGGTCGGCAGAAGATGATGGGTAGGGTCGGCAGTAGGTGATGGGCAGGAGAAGGCAACAGCGAGGGCGGAGAGGAGGGAGAAGAATTTTTGGGCCACCATTTTTTTCTTTTAGCTACAAATGAAATAAGAGAGGAAATAAATGAAAAAATGCAGCCATGAAATATCAAGACAATTTTGAGAGAGGGAAACAAAATATTGATAAGGAGGAAAAACCAAATTTTTGATAATTTCAATCAGACAAAAGATGTTGTATGAATGGCATTGATGAAATCTCGGCAGAACAAAGATTTCATGGGCTATGACATAGAACAGATGGTTTTCCCATATGTTGTGTGAAACGGTTGTAAATATTATGATGACAACAAATCTAGCTTATGTTGTGTGATGGATGTTATCTGATTCACTTTGTGGCAAAGTCCTTTAGACCCAAAAGGTTTTATTTTATTTTAGAAAATACAACAACAATAATACCCCTTGGATACAAAGCTATGCGTAGAAGAGAAGAAGTGAAGTAGTGTTAAAATTAGACAGAAGTGTTATGTATGAAGACTGTAGTCCTAAAAGTTTCTAAATTCGTTTAGACATAATTTAGGTATTGTTGAAGTTACTAACATATATTCAGATTTGAAACAATGTTCGATTATTTTCTCGATCGCACTTGGATGTATGAAGTCAGAATTGGTATGAAAGGTTCGATGAAGGATTAACATTTCTATAGTGGTGTACACGAATTTATTAGATCAGCTACATCTAATAATCGAAATAATGTAGAACTTCGTTGATTTTGTGGTAAGTGCCAACATTTGATGCGTTGGAAACTGGATATAGTGAAAGAACATTTGTATAAATCTAGTTTTTGCCAAATTATTGTTTATAGGATCATTACGTAGAACTTATTGCATCTACACCAAATCTTGTAGTGTCAGAGAACGACTATGTTATGACGAATCCAATTAAAGATATGGTGGAAGATGCAGCTTGATCAAAGTTCGCTAGCATTCAAGTTGACGATGAAAACATAAATATCGAAGAATAACAGAATGTGAGAGCGAAAGGAATTTATGATTTATTAGATGACGCTAAATGGTAGTTGTGGGATGGTTGTAAAAGCTAAACTGAATTATCAGTAACCACCGAATACATCACTATGAAATCAAAATTCAAATTTGCAGAAGCTGGATTTACAATAGTTGTACAAGGTGCAAAATTACATATGCCACCCAATAATCTAGTATGCGATAATTATTATAAAGTGAAAACACATATGTCGGCTTTTGGTCTGCTATACCAAAAGATAGATATATGTATAAAAGTTGCATGTTGTCTTGGAAAGATGCATTAACCTTAGGAACTACAAAATATGTAACGAGGAAAGATACAAACCAAGAAAAAATAAAGTAAAGGAAGTTCCACACAAGAGAGTGCATTATTTATCCATCACTCCTAGACTTTAAAATTTATTTACATCTTCCGCTATGGCATGTCATATGCGATGGCATAGTGTGAGAACACATGAAGAGAGAACTTTGGCACATCCATCTGATGGAGAAGCATTGTAACATCCCGTATTTTTAAGCCATTGAATTTGAACATTTAATTCATTTTAAATGTTGAATATGGATTATAAACTGAATCTTGAAATAAAATAAGCTATAATTTCTAGTTATAGTAATTCTATTCAATTTCAAATAATTGAGAACAATAATTAAATATTGAATCGGGAATTTAATTGGTAACTGAATAATACTAATTCAATATTAGAAGTGGGTAATTGGTAATTTCGAGTGTAAATGGAGATAAAATTAGATTCTAAAATTTAATTTAGGTCTAATTGGGTTTGAGTTTTAATATTGGACCATTGGAAGAAATTAAAAGTTAATAGATTGAATTTGGGATTTTATATTAATTTAATAATAGGATTTAATAATATAAAAATGCAATTAATCGGATTTTGATTCGAAGTAAGTCAAAATGATTGTTAATGTGTTTATAAATGATATATGTTTTATTGTAAAGTTAATAAAAATTTTAATAGTAAAATTTTAAGCGTTTTCGACAATTTGGATAATCGCCTGATTTAATAGACGAGTTAAAATAGCCTTCCGGGGCACAGTCTCGGAATTCGACGAAACAGTTTCATTGGATCCGTAATAGTTAGTTATTATCGGATTTCAATTTTCGTAGCAATTGGAGTTGTCGTTTAACCCCGGCAGCTCGAAACGCATCGAAATCGTTTTAATCGGTTTAATTTTAAATTGATCGTTTAATTCCGTAACCCGCACATACGACCGAATTGGCTTACGAAACCAGTTCCATTGTGTCCGAAACGCGGAAAAACCCTAGAATCGCCTGTTGGATCGCGAAGTTTGGAGGTCGTTTGCGTAAACTGTTAGATTGAGATTTTTTGTTGATTAAAATAATATTAAACCATTTTATATATTCATCTCTTTCTTAAACCCTAGCATATTTTCTTCCAGGCCGCCACTTATAGGAACCAATGGCCGAAAATACCCATGCTTCCCCTCTCGTTTTCTCTCGATCTAGGCCGTAATTGGAAAAAACTCTTAAATGGAAATCGTAGAGATCGACGTAGGCTTCAGATCCAACGGGTGATTCGTGCTGTAGTCGTCGATTGGAGGCGTGGGGGAGCCGCGTTCGTGTACTGTTCGCGCACGGTTTCTGGTGCGAGGTTGCGACCGAGCTCGCGCGCGTAGTGGGTGGAGATGGAGGTCGCGTCGAGCTACGCCGTGATGGGTTTTGATGGTGCTCGCGTGGACGGTGGTAGGAGCGGCTGCAAGCCCTAGTAGCGGCGTTGATGGTTCGAACGACCTGATGACGTGTATTCGTGCGTGAGGAAGATGTTTGCGTGCGTCCGTGTTTTCTTTTCCAAGCAACAGCCACGATTTTTGGTATTATAAAAAAAAATTTGTTTATATTTCAAATTGAACTTATAAAATTCATATATATTGCATCCGTTGTCAGATTGCAACGAACTTGGTTGCGCCGGAATCGCAGAGTCGAGCACTATGCGATGGTGCAGATCCGGAGTCATTCCGGGCAAGTATAAATTTGAGTTAAATCGAACGTCGTTCGATTTAATTTAAATTTCGAACGCTCGCCGAAACTCAAGGTGAGTTATTCTCACTCACATCTGGATATTGGCTGATTTAAATGATAAATATTTACATATCTGTGTGATTGGTTGCATATTATTGTTATTATCAGTCTGGGTTGATATATATAGTTGTGCTAATATTTTTGGATGCAGGAAAAACAGGTTGGAGGGATCCAGCTGGATTCCTCACTATATAGTGTTTATTTTTATAATTGATGTTGATGCCTGTTTATATATTGTGATGGATAATTTTGGAATTAAATTGTATTGAGATATTGTGGGATAAACTACAAACCCAGAATGTTAATTATAGAAAAATTTAGAGTTTTAAATTATAAAGAAATTAAATTGGGTTTCAAAAGAAATTAAGAAATTAATAAATAAGGAATTTAAGGGAATACAAACATTGGAATCTGTTTGGATGGAAAACTAAAATAAAATTGTATTGGAATGTTGCTGAATAAATTATAAATCCAAAATCTAATTTAAATGGATAAATTGAATTTTTGAGAAATAAGTGATATTGTTAAATAATGAATTTAAAAGAATTAAAATTTGAAATCTATTTAGAATGGAATTGAAAAATTGTAAATCTGGAATGATTAATAAAGAGACCGGGATCGAGATTTATTTCTCGAAAACCACTTCGATTCGGTTTGTACGTTTCATGCGAAAAGCGTGTTCGGAGTCGAAGATGGAGCAGTGAAGTGCAAGGGCTAGTCGCTACTAATCCTGAGGATATTTCCAAAATGGATGTAGTAGGAGTAGTGACTTCGGTTCCGTTCGAACCCGGGACGGACTTGTAGGGATGAATGCTTGCGAAACATCGTCAGGTGGGCGATGGGAATTCTAAGTGAAACGTTCTAAAGGTAACGCTTAGCCTCAAGCCTCATCAACCGAGAATGACTGAAAATCAGGGGATATGCAGCAAGGTTAGGTGGGTCATGCCCAAGCAGGACAAGATAATTCCCCTGTCTAGATGTCCCTTATATATATATTTCGGCTTAGTGGGTGGTTGGTCGCGCCAACCACGGGGTGTATCTTGTTCGGGACTATTCAGTAAGGAATGGTTCCGGCCTTGTGTTGCAGGGGATGAAGGGAGTAGTCCTCGGTACGGTGATCTAGGCCCCGTACTGTGACAGGTGGTACCCCAGTGCCTAGTCGTTGTTGGAAATCCATTTTCCCTACGAGCCTTGTACGAGTTTTGTTTGTATTACCCACTTTTGTGGCTAGTAGCTGGAATTTAATAGATGTAACAATTTCGGCTATTTTATAAGTATTTGTAAATAGACCCTATTATAATATCAGAGGATTTCTATAAAAATTGTTTTAGCTATCATAAGGTAAAAACCCGACATGTTTATTTGTGGCGTGGTCTTACGAGATGCTTTTGTTTTCAAAGGATTTTTGAAACTTTAATAATAAATTTGGATGCATATTTATTATCAGCTGGTATTCCAGACTGACTCGGGTGTTATTTCATTATAATGCTCGGGTCAGACCGAGTATTATATGCTCAGGTTAGGTTGCTATGGAGCAGGAGAGGAGCTGGAGTACGAGACGTATATATGTATCTATATATATATATATATATATTTCCGCTGCTGTGATTATATGGTATGTCTGATTTGCATTGGTTGATGTATGAGATACTCTGATGATATGATGTATAAAACAGTGATAGATTTCATTTTGTGTAAAGTTCTATATTTACTATTATATTTTATTCCGCTGCGACTGTGAGATTTTGATATTGTTTAGTTTCTTCTTCTTCTATCTCTTCTTCTTTAACCCTAATGGTTCGTATTCTGTGCCACTTGAGTCAATAGAGGTAGAATAGTGTTGATTCAAGGGGTATGGATTTGCGGGCTGTCACACTTGGTATCAGAGCTTAGGTTGGCGACAACCTAGGATTTGGTGGGGAAATTACTCGTTAAAACAGAGTCGATGGTGCTCTATAATGAGTTGAGAGTAATAATAGATATGAGAGCGTACTTGTTAGTGAATACAAAATTGTTTTTATACTGTGTTGACTTATCGGTTGAGTGTTTATGAATTCTGGTCGGTACGGGAAGTACAACCATATCGATAGGGGTTTCTAAACTCTTGAACAAGATAAACCGACATAGAATTGTTTTTAAAGGGGTTAAATGAAATAATTTTACCCTAAATTATATTTTGATATAAAGAAAATAACTTTCTGAAATTTTATGTATATTTGAATGTTTAGTTGCTAAATATTCAAAATCAAATAAGAATCTAACGATTGATCTAAAATTTGAAATGATTAGCTAATAAGAATAAAGATATTAAAATGGTCTATAACCAAATAGAATTAATTAAATATGTTGTAAATAAGAAAGTGAAATTAAATTTGAATTAAACCAGAATTTTGAACCCGGAAGTTTTGGAAAGGATTTTAAAGGTAATGAAAAGAAAAATCCTGATGATTTGAAATGTTTTCCAATGTATTGAAGGCAATGATGAAATATTATTTTGAGTAATATGTTTGAATGGAAAACTGTTTGAAATGAATTTGGGAAAGTAAGAAGCATTGAACTCACTTCAGTCGCTGGAAAATAATCCTGATGATGCTGGCCACATCATTAGAATTCATTTTCGAGTTTCTAAAGTGATGGATTGCTTCCCTAATATTTGGTTATGGTATTGTTTGGGGCTTGTTGGATATAACAAGTGTTTTGGGAAAATTCACAATGGAGAAATTGTTTTCATACAACTAAGTTGTTTAGAGATATAGAAGTTCGATTTGAATATCAAATGGGAATGTGTTGATTTTTGTTTCAAATTTGGTTTTGAAATAAAACCGGGTAAATTTAAATTCTGGAAAATTATATTTAAAAAAAAATGTGTAAAATTAAAATAAATTAACTATTGAACTTACTAAACGAAGTTGATATTAATAAGAATGAAGAAATGAAAATTTTAATCTTGGAATTAAAATTTTAACTCGAGTAATTGGAAGTGAATAAAATATATTGAAGTAAGTAGAAAATTTGAATATAACTTGGATAAGTAAAATAAATTGGACTTAAAATAAAGTTGATTTGAATTAAATTAAAAAGTTAAGATGGTTTTGAAATTGTGGGTCATTGTGTAATGGATTATACCCACAAGCTACTAAGTGTTATGCTTACAGTTGAAATTGTGAATCTAAAATTTGCGAATTTAAAATGGTGCAAAGAATTAGATTGAAGAAAATTTGTAACCTTAAGAATTCAAGGATACATATATATATATATATATATATATATATATATATATATATATATATAAGTGGGAATTGTGATTATATGATGTAGATGGATTAAAATGAGCAATATAAGCTTTTAAGTAAATAAGTTGGTGAACTTATAAAATAGAAATGGAATTATAATCACAAATGGGAAATAATTAAATGGTATGGTGAATATAAACTTAATCTCAATGAAATGTAAATTGAGATCAGGCAAAGTGAGCTATAAATGAAGTGAATGAACTTCAGATAGTAAATCAGTTTTGAACTTGTATATGGAGAATTTAAATTGAGAATTTGAAATTTAATTAAATCTAAATGAATTAAAATTAAATTTAATTGGATATAAAGGTGAAATGTAAATTGTTTATAATTGCATAAAGAAATTCATATTCTTAAGTTATTAAGTGTTATAATTTAAACTTGTGAATATAAAATGGAAATGAACTTAGATAAGAAATCTAAACTCTTGAATGAAAGTGAAATTGTAAGTTATAAATGAGAGAGTTGAATGGTGTGGCAAATTTAAAATTTGACCATAAATGAAATGTAAAGTGGGAACATAAAGGTGGATGTTCTTAAATTAGCAAATAAGACTTGAACTTATGTATGGGGAAATGAAATTCGTTGTGATAATGAAATTGAAATTAAATTCTTACTTAAGTGGTAAAAGAAGTGGAATGAATTTAATTTGGCTAAGCAAATTTTAAGTAAACTAGGAAGAAATTTGGTTAAGAACCAAATGGAAGGGAAATTTAATTTAGTTGGAATGAAGTTGACTGAAGTAATTGCCTACTCAATTAAGTCCAAAATGATTGTTTGGAAATGAACTCTGTGTAAGCTAAATTAAATGGAATGTGTACTGGCAAGAATAAAATTTTGATAGTAGGGTCAAAATTTAGAAAGTGAATAAAGAATTCAGAGTGAATTAAGAAAGTGGAGTGAAACCTAATATGGATTAGGTTAGTGGCTAAGTTGACTTACAATTAAATGGAAATTGTATTGAAATGAATAGAATTTTGATAATTGATCAAAATTTAGAAAGTAAATAAAAATCCTGATTTGGATTGGGATTTAATTTGTGGTAATAAATATTGAAAGTGTGAATGGAAAATTAAATTAGATTATAATGGTGATAGTTGAATTGTAAATAAATTCCAATGAATGAAATAATTTAAAGTGATCTCTTTGCTAATATAATAAATCTAAAATGAATTGAATAATTAAAAACAAGTGCATTAATAATTTGTAAATAGACTGAAATTAATTGGGATGAGAATCAAATGAAAATAAAATTTGATTTATAAGAAGATAATGAAAATATTGTAAAAGAATTTAAGCAAATTGAATAATAATTGTGATTAAGCTTTTTAATGTTGTCTTGAATAAGATTTGTTTGGGAAATAAAGTTGAATTGCAAGTGGAATGATATTAATTAATTATTGTGATTAAGTAAGGATGTCTGGGTTGTAAATAAATCCAGGATGGAATGATAAGAGGAAACTTAAGTTGAATAAAGGATTTGAAATATGAAATTCAAGACTTGGTTTTAAAATAATAATAATAATAAAAATAATAATAAGAAGAATAATAAATGATAAAAACAAACTTAAGATACGTAATAAATTTGAAAGGTGTGAATAAGAATGGGATCTTAAAATCGAAATGAATACTTCTGAAAGGAGTAAAATTTATATAAATATAAGTTGAAATTAATTTTAAATGATTCTAAGCTTATGTGGTGATTATTTTGCTTGAATGGCATAAAAATTGTTTGTATTCAGAATTGAGTTGTTTAATGAGCAATTGAAATTGATTTTTGAATAAATTGGATGGATTGGAATCTAATTTAAAGAGTTGGTATATAAGTACAATCAAATTAAGTGATTTTGCATATGAAGAAAAATGAATTATTAAAGAAATGTAAATGCTTCAAAATTGAAAATGAAGTTAGTTGGGACGAAGTAGAATGGGCTAAAAACTTAACAAATGAATTTGAGCATGAATGTAAGTGAGTTATAATAGGAATGCAAATATATCAAATTGTAATAAAACTTGTTTGGGAATCAATTCGGAAAATTGGGTAAAGTATTGATTTGGAATTGCGAAACTTGTTTGAAAATCTTTGGTGTGAAATGAAATAGAGTTAGCATTGGAAAATGAACCTTGTGCATGTTATAAAATATGGATTTACTTAGGAAATTATGTAAAGTGTTGTTTGGAATGTAAATAGTTACGTTTGACTTACATTTATATTGGAAAAGATGTTAATATACTCATATATTGAAAACTGATGAGTTGTTTGAGTTTAGCATAGGTGCGGAAGGGGTTGAGAGAATTGGAGCGCATATATGCATTATATTAGCTGCTTGCTATTAAAATTTTGCTAAAAAGGTACGCCTATGCAAATATAATTGGGAAATGATATATATATTGTTATATATTTTGATTTCCGTCCGTGTGGGACGATGTATACATATTTCTTTGTATCGCGATATCGCGAAAGCACCTCCGTACAGGGGAGACTCTGCCAAAAATTTTCGAAAATTTTGGGAGTTAGAATTTTTTTGGGGTTTTGGAAAAAATTTGTTAATTTGGAAAGTTATTTTTAAAAGAAAATGTTAAAATACAGGCTTTAGAGTGGATAAAGCAAATGGTTTTGAAATGGAGTTGAAACTTTTTGGGAAAGTAAATATAAGCTTTTAACTAAGCAAATTGGGTAAGTAAATGAGTTGAAGGGTATTTTCTATCTTAGCAAATTTCGAGGACGAAATTTTTATAAGGGGGGAGGAATGTAACATCCCGTATTTTTAAGCCATTGAATTTGAACATTTAATTCATTTTAAATGTTGAATATGGATTATAAACTGAATCTTGAAATAAAATAAGCTATAATTTTTAGTTATAGTAATTCTATTCAATTTCAAATAATTGAGAACAATAATTAAATATTGAATCGGGAATTTAATTGGTAACTGAATAATACTAATTCAATATTAGAAGTGGGTAATTGGTAATTTCAAGTGTAAATGGAGATAAAATTAGATTCTAAAATTTAATTTTGGTCTAATTGGGTTTGAGTTTTAATATTGGACCATTGGAAGAAATTAAAAGTTAATAGATTGAATTTGAGATTTTATATTAATTTAATAATAGGATTTAATAGTATAAAAATGCAATTAATCGGATTTTGATTCGAAGTAAGTCAAAATGATTGTTAATGTGTTTATAAATGATATATGTTTTATTGTAAAGTTAATAAAAATTTTAATAGTAAAATTTTAAGCGTTTTCGACAATTTGGATAATCGCCCGATTTAATAGACGAGTTAAAATAGCCTTCCGGGGCACAGTCTCGGAATTCGACGAAACAGTTTCATTGGATCCGTAATAGTTAGTTATTATCGGATTTCAATTTTCGTAGCAATTGGAGTTGTCGTTTAACCCCGGCAGCTCGAAACGCATCGAAATCGTTTTAATCGGTTTAATTTTAAATTGATCATTTAATTCCGTAACCCGCACATACGACCGAATTGGCTTACGAAACCAGTTCCATTGTGTCCGAAACGCGGAAAAACCCTAGAATCGCCTGTCGGATCGCGAAGTTTGGAGGTCGTTTGCGTAAACTGTTAGATTGAGATTTTTTGTTGATTAAAATAATATTAAACCATTTTATATATTCATCTCTTTCTTAAACCCTAGCATATTTTCTTCCAGGCCGCCACTTATAGGAACCAATGGCCGAAAATACCCATGCTTCCCCTCTCGTTTTCTCTCGATCTAGGCCGTAATTGGAAAAAACTCTTAAATGGAAATCGTAGAGATCGACGTAGGCTTCAGATCCAACGGGTGATTCGTGCTGTAGTCGTCGATTGGAGGCGGGGGGGAGCCGCGTTCGTGTACTGTTCACGCACGGTTTCTGGTGCGAGGTTGCGACCGAGCTCGCGCGCGCGGTGGGTGGAGATGGAGGCCGCGTCGAGCTACGCCATGATGGGTTTTGATGGTGCTCGCGTGGACGGTGGTAGGAGCGGCTGCAAGCCCTAGTAGCGGCGTTGATGGTTCGAACGACCTGATGTCGTGTATTCGTGCGTGAGGAAGATGTTTGCGTGCGTCCGTGTTTTCTTTTCCAAGCAACGGCCACGATTTTTGGTATTATAAAAAAAAATTTGTTTAAATTTCAGATTGAACTTATAAAATTCATATATATTGCATCCGTTGTCAGATTGCAGCGAACTTGGTTGCGCCAGAATCGCAGAGTCGAGCACTACGCGATGGTGCAGATCCGGAGTCATTCCGGACAAGTTGAAATTTGAGTTAAATCGAACGTCGTTCGATTTAATTTAAATTTCGAACGCTCGCCGAAACTCAAGGTGAGTTATTCTCACTCACATCTGGATATTGGCTGATTTAAATGATAAATATTTACATATCTGTGTGATTGGTTGCATATTATTGTTATTATCAGTCTGGGTTGATATATATAGTTGTGCTAATATTTGTGGATGCAGGGAAAACATGTTGGAGGGATCCAGCTGGATTCCTTGCTATATAGTGTTTATTTTTATAATTGATGTTGATGCCTGTTTATATATTGTGATGGATAATTTTGGAATTAAATTGTATTGAGATATTGTGGGATAAACTACAAACCCAGAATGTTAATTATAAAAAAATTTAGAGTTTTAAATTATAAAGAAATTAAATTGGGTTTCAAAAGAAATTAAGAAATTAATAAATAAGGAATTTAAGGGAATACAAACATTGGAATCTGTTTGGATGGAAAACTAAAATAAAATTGTATTGGAATGTTGCTGAATAAATTATAAATCCAAAATCTAATTTAAATGGATAAATTGAATTTTTGAGAAATAAGTGATATTGTTAAATAATGAATTTAAAAGAATTAAAATTTGAAATCTATTTAGAATGGAATTGAAAAATTGTAAATCTGGAATGATTAATAAAGAGAAAGGTTATTAGTTGATAAATGGGAAAATAAAATTTATGTTACTAAAATATAAAACTAAATTAAAATAGTTTGACAAAAATCGTGAGAAGGATTTCTGTAATGTTTATGTGGGAATGAGAGATTCCCTGGGGAAAACCAAGTTCGAATTTAAACTGATTTTTGTAAAAAGAAAATTTTAAAAGAAAACTTAAGCTTGTTTAAAGAGTGTTTTGGAAATTATTATTTTAACATAATTCTTAATAAATTAGCAATAGTAAACTTTTAAAATACCTTAATAATTATATTTACAAATGGATTTACTTAAAGGCTAGTTTTTGAATAAAGTTGTTTGAAAATTATTAATTTCTTTTAAAACTCTATTTTAAAATATAGTATAACTAAAACCTTATTTTAAATCAAGTTATATCTTATAAAATAGTTTTACTTTGATTATTTTGAAATTATATTTTGAGAAAGTAACTAGTAGTAAGTTTATATATTTGAAAGTATATTTAAGAATAAAATATTTAAAGAGATTTAATTCTAAATTGTTTTTAACTTGGTTATTTCCAATGGGAATATAGGGTAAAAGATTTACCTTGTAATGGAAGAAATTTGGGAATTGTTTTCAAATGGGTTTTGAAAATTTGAAAATATATCTTTCAAAGATATTTGAGGCAAATAAATAATGTGGGAATTATTTATTGTGAGATGGATGCTTATGGATGTTTATGAATATAAAATGATAGTTAAATCACCGACTATCAATATTGGACAAATGCGTTGATCGTTTCGAAGAGACCGGGATCGAGATTTATTTCTCGAAAACCACTTCGATTCGGTTGGTACGTTTCGTGCGAAAAACGTGTTCGGAGTCGAAGATGGAGCAGTGAAGTGCAAGGGCTAGTCGCTACTAATCCTGAGGATATTTCCAAAATGGATGTAGTAGGAGTAGTGCCTTCGGTTCCGTTCGAACCCGGGACGGACTTGTATGGATGAATGCTTGCGAAATATCGTCAGGTGGGCGATGGGCATTCTAAGTAAAACGTTCTAAAGGTAACGCTTAGCCTCAAGCCTCATCAACCGAGAATGACTAAAAATCAGGGGATATGCAGCAAGGTTAGGTGGGTCATGCCCAAGCAGGACAAGATATTTCCCCTGTCTAGATGTCCCTTATATATATATTTCGGCTTAGTGGGTGGTTGGTCGCGCCAACCACGGGGTGTATCTTGTTCGGGACTATTCAGTAAGGAATGGTTTCGGCCTTGTGTTGCAGGGGATGAAGGGAGTAGTCCTCGGTACGGTGATCTAGGCCCCGTACTGTGACAGGTGGTACCCCAGTGCCTAGTCGTTGTTGGAAATCCATTTTCCCTACGAGCCTTGTACGAGTTTTGTTTGTATTACCCACTTTTGTGGCTAGTAGCTGGAATTTAATAGATGTAACAATTTCGGCTATTTTATAAGTATTTGTAAATAGACCCTATTATAATATCAGAGGATTTCTATAAAAATTGTTTTAGCTATCGTAAGGTAAAAACCCGACATGTTTATTTGTGGCGTGGTCTTACGAGATGCTTTTGTTTTCAAAGGATTTTTGAAACTTTAATAATAAATTTGGATGCATATTTATTATCAGCTGGTATTCTAGACTGACTCGGGTGTTATTTCATTATAATGCTCGGGTCAGACCGAGTATTATATGTTCAGGTTAGGTTGCTATGGAGCAGGAGAGGAGCTGGAGTCCGAGACGTATATATGTATCTATATATATATATATATATTTCCGCTGCTGTGATTATATGGTATGTCTGATTTGCATTGGTTGATGTATGAGATACTCTGATGATATGATGTATAAAACAGTGATAGATTTCATTTTGTGTAAAGTTCTATATTTACTATTATATTTTATTCCGCTGCGACTGTGAGATTTTGATATTGTTTAGTTTCTTCTTCTTCTATCCCTTCTTCTTTAACCCTAATGGTTCGTATTCTGTGCCACTTGAGTCAATAGAGGTAGAATAGTGTTGATTCAAGGGGTACAGATTTGCGGGCTGTCACAAGCATGAAAACATTTCGATAAGATGTATCTTACGTCTTCCATAGAGAACCGTAATGTCAGCCATGGTTAATGTACGGATGGATTTTCACTATTCTCTCAGTTTACTGTACTCCGCTATAGCTCTAAATTCTTCCCACTACAACGAAAATACCCTATAACAACATCATTTCTACAACGGTCTTTAAATGTCCACTGTAACAGAAACTTATTACAATGACTTTTTCAGGCCTGTTATAATAGATACCACTTTTAAACAACTCTTTTACTTGGCACGTTGTAATAGACACCTATTATAATGTTTTTAATTTGATCGTTGTCATATATGACTATTACAATGGTTTTTTGCCTGTTGTAATAGATACCCATTTTCATCACTATTCGCTCGTTATAATATATACATATTACAACTATTTTCTTTTGCTGTTGTATTAGATGCCCATTTTACAACAGTCATAAAATGCCTATTGTAATAAATTCCCATCGCTAATTTTTGATAATTAATCATTATAATGCTTTCTTCAAAAACATTAGTTATTAATATTTAATATTTAGTTATTAATAATATTAATATTAATCATCATTATCTTCGATTATTTATACATACTTACACAATAATTTATAAATGGCAATTTATAATTAATAATTATAAATGATAACGTACATAGGTCATTATTTATAATTTATCATAATTAATTAGTACTGATAAATAATTTATAATTACTAATTATTATATATAATCAATATTTATTTCTTATATTAAATAATTAATAATTATTATTAAATAATTAATAATTAATATTAAATAATTAATAATTAATATTAAATAATTAGTAATTAACTTTTAATAATTAATATTTGTAATTAGTGTTTAATATTTAACTAATTTAATTTAATAATTAATATTATTTACTATAGTTTAATAATCTACAAATAAACTTCTTCTAAAATTTAAAAAGATACAAAAAATTTAGAAATAATTAATATTAAATAATTAATATTCAGTTATAATTAAGAAGTAATAATTAATAACTGATAAATGAGATGTAATATTTAATATTTAATAATTACTGATTAATATTCAATTATAATTAATATTAAATAATTAAACTAAAGAATAATTAATATTAAATAATTAATATTAAATAATTAATATTAAATAATTAATATTCAATTATATTTGAGAAGTAATAATCAATAACTAATTAATAAGAAGTAATATTTAAAAATTAATTATTTCTATTAAAAGATTAGTAATTACTATTTAACAATTAATAATTAATAAGTAATCGTTAAAGATTAATAAGTAATATTTATTATCTAGTATTTAATATTCAATGATAACCTATGTTTGTAACCTTAGCATTCACAGCCATGAATATAGATTAAATAAATAAGTATTTTACAGTTGAATCATATGTAAATAAAATATTCATAAAATTTAAAATAAAAAACAATATTTTGAAATTTTCGATAATAATTGAAAATATTCAAAAAAATTTGAAACAAAATTATGAAATTTTAATAAAATTTAAAAATAAAATAATTAAATGTTTATATATCTACATATTATATAACTTGCCAAGCAAACTTTGAATCTTATATAACTGCATTTGCATATTATATTAGCTAGCATACCTTATTTGATGAATTTGATGGCATACTTCATTTTGAAATTTAATAATCAAGAATTCATATTCATAAAATTTTGAAATTTTCTACAAAAAAATACAATTCATTCTAAAATGCAGTGCAGTTTGTATCACACAAAGCATTGCTGGTTTTCTTTGCCCAACCAACCCAAAGTTTGGCTCCATACCCAAAATTTTGGCTCCAAACATTATTGTTCTTCCATATCTCCCAAATTTTAGCCATTCTTTGTCCTACAACTCCTAAATTCAATGCAAACTAAATCCTTAATTTTAGATCCAAACCCGCATCCAATTTTAACCTATGCAGACTTTGACTACTTTATCAACGCATCCCTTCAAACTCCCTACCCTTCATCGATAGGACCCCTAATTCGACACAATCCAAAATCTTCCGAGCTGGTGAGTCCAAATGAATGCGAGAAGATGGGTCATAGTTGAAGGTCGGGTTTTGATGGTTGATTTACAGTGGAGGTGAGGCAGTTTAAGAGGTCGTAATCCAGATTTGAGGCCATGCTTTTAGGTAATTCTTAATTCCTTTTCTTATGCATTGTTTGATTTTATAATCTCCATTGACTATCTTATTCTAATAAATCAGTTTTACCTTTTTCCATTGCTGGATTTCATCAGGCATGTAATCCATTAGCTGCACTAATTTTATTTTACTTCTTAATTGTTTGCGTCCTTTGTTTGATTTGTTTCGATTTCGTTCTTATCATCAGCAAGTTTCGATTGTATTTCAATTTCTGTTGCGTTTTAGGTTCATTTACATTCTTAAGTATTCACTTATTTAATGTACTACTGCTCCACTTGCATAATGATTTAGTTATAATCATTTAATGTGTACCCTTTTATACGACTCCATAATTGGGTTTCCATATTAATCAAATTGGTTTAACTGGTCCTGCTTTATTGTTCATTATTAATTTAGACTAAAGTATAAGTTTGGTGATAAACATTGATAAAATTTCATCTACTTTCCCTACAGCAATCTTTTTTTTTTTAAATTTAATTTTTTTAGTTTGACCGATGCTACTTTGTTCATCATTGTTAATGTTTACATGAGAGTATGCAACAATCATTTGTATTTTTCTTTTTTCTTTTTCAGCTTTGCGCATTTAGGTTTAATTTTTGAATTTTTTTTCCCTCTACGTATCCAAAAATATAGAACGTATGGTATGCTTTCTTCTGCCAATTTAGACAATGAAATGATTAAATCAGTGTATTTCCATTTTGAGCAGTTCAGTCATTTTAGTATCCATTATTATACAACTTTTCATACATTATTTTGAATTTGGCTTTGTTTATTGTTTTGCAATGTATTTTCAAAGTATTTATCAGTTTTTGTTCTTATTATTTGATTTTTGCAGTAACGAGTTAAAGTAATAAACATGTTTTCATATTGTATCGGTTGCCTTTTGTTCTTGTAGAAAGTAATAGTTCGTATTTGTATTTTGCAGTGACTATTTCGTATTATTGTTTACAGGCTTCTGTCGGTTACTATTGCTGCGTCAAAATTCAGTTTTCCATTTTCGTCTCCAATTTTGTTGTCCCAAGATTTAAAAAACCCTAATACCTAAATCAACACCATTTCCAACTAATGCCATAAGCTCCACAATTCACCAAATGCTACAGTAGGTCCTACCATTGTAGCACGACCACAGACTGTGCAGACCACAACAGGTTTAAATATTTGACTTGTATGTTTCTCGGTAAAATATAGATCTTCATATAATTGATTTACTAGCCAGAGGTCACTTTTTCTTTGTTTGTGTTCTCCTTATCTTGAAATATTTGATATGGTTTGTGAGAAATACAGAATACAGATCTTAAGGCTAGGATTAACACTAGAGGGGGTGAATAGTGTTTAAGGAATTACTAAATCTTTTTGAGTTTATATTAATTTAAATACAAATGTATGCAATATTCAGACACAGATATGATCACAGAGTCAAACACAGATGCAGAAATAAAGTAAAAGCAATAAAGGAAAGAACACGCCAGATTTTATACTGGTTCGAAGTTACCCTACATCCAGTCACGCACACAAGTACGGATTTCCTTTCAAAAGAAATTGTACAATTACACCCTCGATTTCAGGGCCACGAGGTACACCACTCCAGATTCACAATCCTCTGGGTAGAGATACTTGATTTCACGGGCAACAAGTTCACCCAATTGATTTTCAAGGCTACAATCACACCTTTTCTCACTTGATTGATTTCAAAGGCTACAATCACACCTTTTCTCACTAAATTGATTACAAAGAAGCCTATAACTCTGAATAGCACCGAGATTTTGTTGAGATAGTGATAGATATTCAAACCAGAAATGATCTAGTTAGATTCAATATTGATTTTGGCAGAGTAATGGTAAGAATGTGTATAAAGAGTTGTGGAAGAAGACGAGGAGTGAAAACCCAAAAAAATGATTAAAAATTCGTTCAAAACCACCCCTATTTATAGTAGAACAACAGCCACGTCCATCCGTGAAATGATATGACGAATAGACACTTCCTTTGAAATTCAAATTTTGAAATAAAATGCTACCATGTCGACATGGGGTACTTGAGGATGTCGACATGCCAAAGGAATTTTTGGTGATTTATTTTTCTTTGAAAATAACTTCTATCTTATTAAAACTATTTTAAACTTTATAAATACACTTAACTATAATTAAAATACATAAGTAAATATAGAGAATAATATTTTGGTATATATATAAAATTTTAGTATAATTTTATATTTAAATCTAAGTATAAATAATAAAATTTAAATAAATATATTATAATTAAAAGATAGTTTAAAACTAAGGATGATTTGATTTTGAAATAAAGACTATTTTGAGGCTTAAAGTATTTAAAACCAGGATAGATGTTTTTTATTATTTTAAAACGAAGGTTTTGAAATCATTTTGAAAACAAGATATAATTTTGTAAAAACATTTTGAATAAAAGGTTAGCGGATACAAAACAATGTTCCACTAGATTTTTCGTAGGTTCCATCCTACTTAGGATTCCATTCCTTTAACAGGCTCGAAGTGGATTCCATTCCGTGAATAAATTGGATTTTAAGATGCCAGTGCTTTTTTAGGAGTTTTAACAAAATTCCTAACTAAATTACCTATTATTGAAATCCTGAGCTGTTGATAATCTTGATATTCATGAGTCTTCGATCTTGATATCTTGAATCTCTATACTGTACAGTCTTCATTCTTGGTACCTGCATGGTTAAATCCTGCATATACATATATATCTAAACTATAATGTTAGTATTTATATTTTATAATCTTATTCTAAGGTTGTTGTCATCAAAACTATCATCTCAATGACTAACATGGTTGTGTACCAATGCACAATGTATGCGGAGACTTATACAGATTTTCATGGATTTATAGGTGCCATTGGCTTGATGTTTTGTTTGCAAACTGAATTTAGGTATATGCCTTTCTGTTTTTTTATTTTAATGGTGAATTTAGGTATATGCCTATGTGTTTTTTTCAGGGTAAGAATAAGGATATCAAATATGCATTTAGCACGACTTCATTCAGAGAGGGAATTTATGTAGTGGCTATGGAGATAACTGGCATAAATGCTAAATATATGCGCTTCTGAATGGGGGACTAATTACTTTATTAAAGCTCATACACATCCTTGTATTCTTAGTGTTCAGGTATGTTCAATAGAAATTTCTTTCGGTTTCTTATTTTGAATTATTTTCAAAATAAACACAATTAGCATGACTTTCCATGTCTATTTTATTTTTAAATAATCATAAGTTGCCCTCTGAAGAAACATATAGTCATTTTTCTATTTAAGCAACATGAATAACATGACTTGACATAATGATGATTTCCACAAACAGCTGTAAAATTTGCATTTATTTTCATCGTTATTACAACTAGTAAAAATGTGCATCAACACTTCACATTTTGTAAACATTCAAACATGGGTAAATGTAACAACCCGTAAATTTTCGATAATTAAAATAGCTAATTTAATAAGATTTCGTGATTTAGTGTTAGAAAAAATTTGTAAGTCATTTGGAATAATAATAAATGTTGAATCCATTGGGTATAATAGAGTAATTGATTGATAAGTAAAATCTATTTAAAATCAAATATTGAATTTTGAACAAGTAAATTGTTTAAATTAAATATTTAAAACTTATTGAATAATTGAATAACTGTAAAATGAAAATAGTGTTCTAAATTGTGAATTGATTTTAAAAGTTAAATCTTATAAGTTCAATTTCAACATTTCAAAAGATAATGAATTATTGGATAAGCGAAATTGTTTAAATTTAATATTTGGAATTTATAGTATAATTAAATAACGGGAATTGAATAACTGTTTTAATGAAAATGGTTGTTCTATAAATTGAATTTGTTAAACTTTATAAATTCGTTTGAATATTTCAAAAGATAGTGATTTAAGAATAATCAAATTTAACTAAATTTAATATTACAAATGTTTGAATAATTAAATTTCGAATGTGATATGATTAATTTGATATTGAAATTTAATATATGAAAATAGAGTGAATAATTAAAATTTGATTTAATATGATTCAAATTGGTTTCCAAAGGGAATGTAAGTTATATTGGGATTATAATAGAGTTAATAAGATTTTAAAATTGGAATTTATTGGATAATTGAATAACGGGTTTAATATGATTAAAAATGATTTGTAAAATTTTATTTTATCATATTAAAGTTAGAATGATGTTGTAGAACTTTTAAAATCGAATTAAAATTAAATTTGTGAAAATTGAATATTTTAATATTTAATTATCGACTGGAAAATAGCCAAATTTTGAACAGTCTCAGAATTGGACGAAACTAGTTCCATTGGATCCGTAATAGTTAGTTATTATCGGATTTCAATTTTCGTAGCAATTGGAGTTTTCGTTTGACCGTGGCAGCTCGAAACGCGTTGAAATTGTTTTAATATTATTTGGCGAGTTAAAATAGTCATTTTTCAAACGGTCTCGGATTTCGACGAAACCAGTTTCATCGGATCCGTAATGTGATATTATTGTAAGATTTCAAATTTCATATCAATCGGATTAACCGTTTGTCCTGGGCAAGCCAAAACGCATAGAAAATCGTTTAATCGGTTTAATTTAAAATCGATCGTTTGTTGCTGTAACTCGCACAGATGATCGAATTGGCTCCCAAGACCTATTCCATTGTGTATGAAACGCGGGATAAACCCTAGGAACGTCAGTTACCGGGCGAAATTCGGAGTTTGGAAAAGCCGGATGAATAGTATTCGTCGTTTCCTATAAATAGCCCCTTTATTCACAAATTATAAAAAAAGGCTATGGTTTTATTACAGCCGCCTCTTATATCCATCAATGGCCAGAAAACACTCTTCTTTCCCCCTCAATTTCTTCAAATCCGCTTATCAAATCGAAAATCTTCCAACTAGTAAAGTGTAGAGCATATCACGAACTACGTATCCAACGGTAATGATCGTGAATGGAGCAACGAATTGACGGCAATCGGAGCTGGAAGGCGCCGCAGTCGCGCACGTCGTTCGAGGCAATGGCGTTGCCGAGCTCAAGGGGGTTGCGGCCGGAGATACATCTCGTAGAGGGCTTCGCAATGGAGGTTGCAGATCGAGTTGAAGTCGCGTGTAGGTGGCGCGGCTTGGAGCCCTAGGACGGCCTCTATGGGTTCGTGTACGCGTATTCACCTGAGTATGTCGCGTGATGGAAGAAGATGATTCCATAGGCCTAGATTTTCCAGAAGCATGATCGAACGGTTGCAGTGAATCTGAGGGTAAAATAAAATAGTAAATTTCAAATTAATTATATTTAAATCGTTCAAACTTTAAAACACTATAACTTGTTGATACGAGGTCGGATTGTGACGGAATTGAGACGGGTTCGTTTTGTCGAGCACTACGCTATGGAATTGAATTGGTGTCATTTGGAGCTAGTGGAAATTTCGAATAAAATTAAACGCTCGTTTAATTTTATTCAAAATAAAACGTAGGAACTACATTGAAATCAAGGTGAGTATTTTATAACGCTCACAACGTACTGAATATCTTTATGCTAGTTAAATTTGATATTATGAAGTGATATGAATTTTATTAGTCATTGTTTGATAGAATTTAATTGTCATATAGATTGTCATTTGAATTAACCGTTGAAAATTTAATTGACAGTTAAATTGAAATTGAAATTGAAATGCGATTAAATTACCTGACATTGATAGCTATGAAATTGCCATGAATTGTATTTTCTATTGGATGATGTATGTCGATGGATGTTATTGGTTGATAGTTAAATGTTTGGATGTCTATTTGCTTATATATACTGTTATGCATACATATGACACTGTGATCGGTTTAAGTAATATATACTCATCCTCGACATTTAATTTAAATAAATAATTACTTGGCCATAGGATAGAAAATTATATACGGACACCGAATTGGCTAAATTAATAATTTTTAAAATCGTCGATTTGAAATTTATTTAAATGTTTTGATTTAAAAGTTATAAATAGAAATCAAATTTATAGAAATCGAATTTATCGAAAATTGAGTTTGGAATGTTGAAATAGATTTTGGTTAAAAGAAATTATTAAATGATTTAAGTTGAGACTTTGAAATTCAAAATTGGGTTATGATTGAAGTTCGAAAATTTATTCGTTTTAAAAGAGTGAACCTTAATTCGAGCTTTGAATATTACTAAGTAAAAGCGATATAAAATGATATTTGAAATTGAGCTTGAAATTGAATCATATTTGTAAGTGGGATTTAAATTTGAATATTGAAGGAAAATTTTGTTAAGTGTTAAAAATTGATATTTTGAAAAATCAAGCTAAAAATCGATATACATTGGAATTGAATAAGTTGAAGCGAATATAAAATTGAATAAATTTGAAGTCAAAGTTTGACGTTGATTGAATCGAAATCGAAATTGAATCGGTAGAAGGGAAATTGAAATTGTTTTGAATTGGGAAGTTATAATTGAAATGGTTTGGTTTTGAAGCTATTTTATTTTGTTTTCCAAATTACTCAGTTATATAAACCATTTTGAATACTTAAACTATTTTTAATCTATTTTAAATCTACTTAACCCGATTTAAATTATTTTAAACTAATTTATCTATTTCAAATCCATTTTAAGATTTTAAGTATTTTTAACTATTTTAATTATTTAAAACTACTTTTAAACTCCTTAAAACTATTTTCTAAAATTCTAAGTTGGTCAATAGGGTGAAATGTTTATATTTAAATCTTGAATGTAGATACGAATTGGGTTAAATGAAGTTGCAACCTAAATTGAAATTCGAAATGATTTTGAAATCGAAATAAGATATTGAGACGAAAAATGATTTTTGAAACGGAATTTGACATTTTAATAGATACGATGATATTTGAAATGGATTTGATTTTTGAAGCGAATATGATATTTTGACATCAATTATGAATCGATTTGAAATGTAAAAGAGCCAATGGTGTAATAATACGTAGTTATTAAAGAGACCGAGATCGGATATGGACATACTCTCTGTCGATACCGAACACCACTTTAATAACTATTATACGCGGAGTGTTGATCCAGAATGAAGTGGATGGTTTGGTGAACGTGTTGACTGAAGAAAGAGAACGATATTGGATGACCCCTGACATGACTAAAACAGGAGCCGCGCCGGGCCATTGAGGTTCGCCACCTCTAGCGGACACACTTCTTCGATACCATATATATTACATTTTTGATGCGATTTGGGTGCACCCCTTGATTTGGGAGTGTTGCTTCGCGGTGTTGGGGTAGCTGCTGGCTATGCTCAACATCAGTCCGGATCACGCAACTACTAGTATCCTAATTGGTATCGCCTCATGTACCTTGTCATACTGATTATCCTATTCGCGACCACTACGTTTTGTTTTGTGTTATACCTATGGGGTACCCTCTGATAACCATCAGTTTACGGTGGGGCTTACGGTGCTGTATAAACTATGACATTATAAAAATGTGTTAAGGGGGATTATGGTAACGTCTTAACGCTATTTTGATACTTTATATTACTGATAGGCATTATCTACTTAGCGTATTGTACTACATAGTAGATAGTTTAACGGATCCTTAAGAGATGGAAAATCCCGTAACATCTCTTAAGTTATTGCACGCACGTTGACACTGGATATGAGATGTCAAACCCCGTAAACATCTCTGACGCCGTTACACTCATATTTATTTACGATTGATTTAACTTTCATAAGGATATTTAGTCCTGACTCGAGTGTTTTGTCTTTTCGTTACACTCGGGTCAGTCCTGAGTTTTCAGATTTTTTTGAAGATCTATTCTGGAGGATGAAGACGAAGATTTGGTATACTATTACTATTATTACCCTTGCATCATGCTATCGGCTGCATAATTTTAATTGTTCTGTTGTATATGTATAACTCTGATAAATGTTGTATAAATAATTGTCAAAGTATAGTAAACAGCTTCATGAACTGTTTATTTGACCATTATATTTTATCGTTCCACTGCGAGATTCTGTGTTGTTTCTTTTTCTTTATTTCTCTTTCTTTTCTTATTTACCCCAATAACCATCTGCCCTTTTGAATGATTTGGAATTGGCATGTATATTTGATCGTCGGTTTAAACTGTCCAAAAAGGCGGGTCGTTACAGTTGGTATCAGAGCTTTGGTTTAGCGATAACCTTAGCTTTGTGGGGTATGACTCTTTGTAAATAGGGTAGTAATACCCTATGATGAGTCGCTGAGTGTATATATATGAGAGAGCGTATTTGTTAGTGATATAAAATGTTTTATATTGTGTCGGTTGATTTGTTGAGTGGTTTATGGGTTCTGGTCAATACGAGTAATTAACGTCGTTGATAGGGATATCTAAACACTTAAACAGAACAATTCGACATAGTATTGTTTTGAAATTGGGTAAATGAAATAATTTTGCTCAAATTATATTTTGAATATAAAGAAAAATTTTCAGAAATTATTGTGACTTATCTAATTTACCTGGTTGTTAGGAATGAAAATATTAGTTATTATCATAAATTGGATATTGTAATTTAATAAATAAGATGAATTACAAAATGAACAGTAATAAAACAACTTGTGGAATGTTTTAAGAAAAAAATCCTATAAGATATTTCATAAAGGTGACTTATAAATTTAAAATAGATTTAAATTGGAAAATATTGAATTTAAAGACCCGGAGGTTTTGAAAAATGGTTCTCAAAGTTTTGAAGAAATATATAATAATATTTGTTGAAAATTGTTTATGGAAATATTTTGAAAGGATTTTTAAAAGAAAGAATGAATTCAGTACTCCTCTCTTATGTCGCTGGAAAATAATTTCGGTGATGACTGCGCAGCATCATCGACGTTCATTTTCGGGTCTCAAAGTGGGGGAGACTTCTAAGAAGCTTTGCTTTTATCGAAATTATTTTGGGTAAATGGGTTTCGGATTAAACTCCAAAGGTATGATTTGATATATTTAAAAAGATATAAGTGAATATATTTATTTCAAACGATTGAAAAGAACCGGGCATTTAAATTTCTAAGTTCTGTTAATTAATAATTTTCAAATTATTTGAATGAAATGTGGATAATCAGAATTTATAAAATAAGAGGATTAAGATATCTAAGCTTATTGTTTGGGAAAACTTTAAAGTTGAAAGGTAAAGAGGATTTAAATAAATCAAATTTGTGTACATTCTAATCAAGAAAAATGAAATTCTATAAATTTGTATAATACCGAATTTGCATTCTAATAACATATAATATGACTTACCAAATATTAAGAAGTTGAAATAATGTTTTGGATATGTAATGAGATATTGTACAATAAACAGAACCTGAAAATAATTGAAGTATACAAGTAAGGAAAACTCAAAAAGGAATTAAAATGCAAATGAAAATTTGGTTGTGATAAAAAGGTTATATACTTAAATAATAACATGAAATGATGAATGGATAAATGGAACAAGTAAGTGAACTTAAGAAAGAAGACAAATGAATTGTATGATATCTTTTGTAAATTGGTTATAGAAAAATAAATATAAATTGCATAGAAAAAAATAATTGAATTTGTAACCTTTAAGATAACTGTAAACTAAGAAAAGTCATATAGGAGAAGTTAGACTTTTATGAAATGACTATAAACTAAAGTGAGGATTAATAAAATGTTCCATAAATAAATTGTTATTAACTAAAATTTTGAAATTGAAGTAAATGTAAACAAAGAATCTGGTATAGCTAAGAATCAATTGGAACATGAAATTGAATTTAACTAAATTATATAGAATGTTTAAAATGAACTTGAGTAAGCAAAATTCTTTGATATGATGTTTAAGAAAAGATAATGTTAAAGAATATGCTATGTAAAGAAATGAATATACTAACTGAATAATGGATTGTGAGTAATTAAGTAAAAAAAACAGAAGTCAATAAAATAATTTAATATAGATAAATTGTATAGAAATCTATTGGAAGGTAATACGTGAGATTGTACGTATATTGTTTTATTTGCATAACGATTTGATCCAAATTCGAGTACAAAATTTTGAGATGATTTATATCGATCCAAGTTAGGATTTTTCACTCGATTTTCGACGGCGAACCTTGGGTATGGATTTTTAATTTGATTCTGGAATTCTCTATCATAGTATATGGCTATGCAAGGAGAGTAACAGTTTCCAATCAAGGAACCAAATCTGAGTCCGCACTAGAGAGTCGTGTGAACGATACTAGTTTGGAAGTGAAATTGTGTGATCGAATAAGCGATTAGATTGATATTGCTCACGGATGATATATGTACGGCTTAAGGACTTAATTAAAGTTAATATTGGAAATTTAAGATACCAAATATGTGAAGATAAATTTGCAACTTTTGAGATAACTATAAACTAAGAAAAGTCGTATATAAGAAGTTAGACTTTTATGGAATGACTATAAATTAAAGTGATGATTAATAAAATGTTCTGCATTAATAAAAGGTCCGCAAATAAATTGGTTATTAATTAAAACTGAATATGAGGTAAATGTAAACAAAAGAATTTGGTATGGCTAAGAATAAATTGGAATTGAAAGAGATAAACCAAATTGAATGTAAAATTAATAATTTGGTTATGTTGGGTATGATTTGGTTGTTATATGATTGTTAGTTGATTGTATATAATTCAGTAAGTGATAATGAAATTGAAAGCTATAAATCATTGAAATCAAATTGGAAGTTAAATGAATTTAAATAGAATTTAATTTGATTCAAATTGGAAGTGAACTAATGTAAATATAAATTAGTGAATGTTAACTAATTGAATTGAGAATGAATGTTAGTAAAATCCAACGTTAATGAATCAACTATGATTAAAATTGAAATCCAAGTCAATAAATATTAATGAGAAGTGAATTTATATTGATTGGTTATGGATTTGTTGGATGATAGTTGATTGATGGTTGCATTTGTTGTTTTGTTGCATTTGCTATGTTGGCACATGTAGTTGTTATGTTGCTATATGATGTATATTGATACTATTTTCATATATGCATGATTCTCATTGTTTGTTGAGTGTTTAGTAGGTGCGAATTGCGCTTGCTTCGCATTTGGAGCTCGCTTTCGCGCTATATTAGTCGTATATCCTCGCTAATAAAATATAAGGTACATGTTTATTTTTGTCATTGGATTTGGTGATTTTTGATGAGCCACATGGCTTTTGATTTTCTTTTGTTGGTTTGGAGTCCGTAGGGGCGTTTTGTAGCTGTACCGATTGAGCCGCGCAAAGGAGACTCTGCCGAAATTTTCCGTAAAATCCGGGTGTTAGAAATTTTTTCAAGTTTTAAAATTTTTATAACTTGTTTTGATAACTAACTTTTAAAGTTAGAAAGGCGTTTGGAATAACTTAGTAAAAGTGTAGTGATGACTTTATAAGTGGAATTACATTGTTTTATAAGTTGGTAACTTTGAATAAAAATATATCTAATGTTGAATTCTATACTTAGTTCCTTTTCCCTTCTTTTTCCTTTTTGGGGACGAAATGTTTTGAGTGGGGGAGAGCGTAACGACCCGTAAATTTTCGATAATTAAAATAGCTAATTTAATAGGATTTCTTGATTTAGTGTTAGAAAAAATTTGCAAGTTGTTTGGAATAATAATAAATGTTGAATCCATTGGGTATAATAAAGTAATTGATTGATAAATAAAATCTATTTAAAATCAAACATTGAATATTGAACAGGTAAATTGTTTAAATTAAATATTTAAAACTTATTGAATAATTGAATAACTGTAAAAGAAAATAGTGTTCTAAATTGTGAATTGGTTTTAAAAGTTGAATCTTATAAGTTCAATTTCAACATTTCAAAAGATAATGAATTATTGGATAAGCGAAATTGTTTAAATTTAATATTTGGAATTTATACTATAATTTAATAACGGGAATTGAATAGCTGTTTTAATGAAAATGGTTGTTCTATAAATTGAATTTGTTAAATTTTATAAATTCGTTTGAATATTTCAAAAGATAGTGATTTAAGAATAATCAAATTTAACTAAATTTAATATTACAAATGTTTGAATAATTAAATTTCAAATTTGATATGATTAATTTGATATTGAAATTTAATATATGAAAGTGGAGTGAATAATTAAAATTTGATTTAATATGATTCAAATTGGTTTCCAAAGGGAATGTAAGTTATATTGGGATTATAATAGAGTTAATAAGATTTTAAAATTGGAATTTATTGGATAATTGAATAACGGGTTTAATATGATTAAAAATGATTTGTAAAATTTTATTTTATCATATTAAAGTTAGAATGATGTTGTAGAACTTTTAAAATCGAATTAAAAGTAAATTTGTGAAAATTGAATATTTTAATATTTAATTATCGACAAATTTACTTTTAATATTTAATATTTTGATAATGTAGAAAATT
Organism: Allium cepa; assembly: GCA_030765085.1. Taxonomy (NCBI): domain Eukaryota; kingdom Viridiplantae; phylum Streptophyta; class Magnoliopsida; order Asparagales; family Amaryllidaceae; genus Allium; species Allium cepa. The sequence continues at coordinate 246,446,508 of CM060944.1, forward strand.
TAGTTGCTAATACGTTAAATTGTAAAACTATGAGTTTTCCTTTTGACTATCTTGGTTTTGTTATTAGACCTTCGAAACTTAAACATGATGATTGGTTAATTATTATTGATAAGATTAAAAATAGGATCAATAATTGGAATGTTAGATTTCTATCTAGAGCAGGTAGATTGGTTTTGATTAATTCTGTCTTATCAGCACTTCCTATATATTGGATGTCTATGCATCTGTTTCCCGACTGGGTGATAGATAAAATAGATAAAATTAGAAGGGATTTTCTTTGGAGCGGTGATAACCCCAATAGTAGTATTAAATGTTTAGTTAATTGGGATACTGTATGTAAATCTAAAAAAGAGGGTGGTTTAGGAGTCATTAATTTACATAATATGAATTTGTCTCTTCTTGGTAAATGGTTATGGAAATTCAGGGACATTAGTGATAAGGCCATTTGGAAAGATATTATATCTAATTTTTATTACAATGGTAGTTATAATTTATACCATATTAGTTCTTCTAGTTTTAGAAATATTTCTTGTTTTTGGAAATCTATTTTAAAATGCAGTAATATCTTTAACTTGGGTTTAAAAATTATAGTTCATTCTGGTAACTGTACTTCTTTTTGGCATGATAGTTGGATTTCTACTACTCCTCTTAAGATTGAGTTTAAAGATTTATATGATATTTGTAATTTCAAATTTGCATTAATCTCTGATGTTTTCAATTCTGATAGTGATCCTCCTTGGACTTTTAATTTTAATTGTATTTTAGAAGGACCTACTCTTAGACATCTTTTCTTGCTTTATGCTAAACTTAATCTTTATTATATTGACAATGATAATGACTTTATTAGTTGGGATTGGGATAAGAGTAAGAAATATACTTCTAATTCCTTTTACAAATTTATCAACTTTTCGGGGGTTTCTGTCAATTGTTTTAAATTCATTTGGAAGTCTAATGCTCCTCCTAAATCTAAGATTCATATGTGGCTCATCATTCATGGTAAGTTAAATACTATTGAATTTTTAAAAAAGAAAAATATTAGTATTGACAATAAATGTTTTTTTTGCAACACATTTTTTGAAGATATTAATCATATTTACTTTGATTGTTTGGATACCTATTTTATTCTTATTAAGATCCATAATATTTTTGAGTTTCATATTAATTCTAGAATTTCTGATTGCTTATTTTATTGGAATTCTTTTAGATTCATGTTTAATAAGGATTTTAGATATTTGCTTGATTCTTTATTCATTATTTCTTGTTGGTATATTTGGTTTGAAAGAAACCAAAGAATTTTTAATAACAATTATCAACAAAATAACAAATTGATTATTTTAATCTCAAATTTCTGCTTAAAGTGGATTTCTAATCCTAAATATAAATTAGCTAAAAATAATTGCTTTAAGGACTATCTTAATAAGGTTAGAAATAATATTAACTCATTTAATCTTAACTCCAATTATACTGTTTCTAATAATTCTTTAAATCACATTTCTCTTTCTTTTCTAGGATCATAATTAGTTTCTTGTTTGTGTCTGATTATTCTAGCTTTAGTTCTCTCTTTTGGTTTCTATACACACATATATGTATATAAATTTTATTTATATACATATATGTGTTTCTCTCTTATTTGTTTGCTAGTTCTATTTCAGGTGTTGTTTAGGTTGGATGCGGGTTCTTCTCTTATCTGGTTTGCTGGATAGCATTTAGCTTTTTCAGACTTGCTGGATGGCTCTTCTCAGAGACGCGGATTGCTCCTGTCTTGTCTCTTGGTCTTCTTCTGATTTTCAGTTTGGTGCTCTTCCTTTTGTTAGATACCTCTAACACTTTAGTATTGGGTGGTGGCCTTGCCGGAGCTCGATACTAGGGTGTAATGGGCGGTGGCTTTGCCGGAGCTCATTCGAGGGGTTTCTACTGCTTTATTTTTATTGTTGTTTTAGACTTGCCACCTGTCAGGCATGTTGGCAGCTCCATTTTTTAGTTATATATATAGTATTCCATGTGTGCTCTCCTCTCATGATAGAGGATCACACATTTTTCTCAAATATTTAATTATCGACTGGAAAATAGCCAAATTTTGAACAGTCTCAGAATTGGACGAAACTAGTTCCATTGGATCCGTAATAGTTAGTTATTATCGGATTTCAATTTTCACAGCAATCGGAGTTGTCGTTTGACCGTGGCAGCTCGAAACGCGTTGAAATTGTTTTAATATTATTTGGCCAGTTAAAATAGTCATTTTTCAAACGGTCTCGAATTTCGATGAAACCAGTTTCATCGGATCCGTAATGTGATATTATTGCAAGATTTCAAATTTCATGTCAATCGGATTAACCGTTTGTCCGGGGCAAGCCAAAACGCATAGAAAATCGTTTAATCGGTTTAATTTAAAATCGATCGTTTGTTGCTGTAACTCGCACAGATGATCGAATTGGCTTCCGAAACCTATTCCATTGTGTCCGAAACGTGGGATGAACCTTAGGAACGTCAGCTGCCGTGCGAAATTCGGAGTTTGGAAAAGCCGGATGAATAGTATTCGTCGTTTCCTATAAATAGCCCCTTTATTCACAAACTATAAAAAAAAGGCTAGGGTTTTGTTACAGCCGCCTCTTATATCCATCAATGGCCAGAAAACACTCTTCTTTCCCCCTCGATTTCTTCAAATCCACTTATCGAATCGAAAATCTTCCAACTAGTAAAGTGTAGAGCACATCACGAACTACATATCCAACGGTAATGATCGTGAATGGAGCAAAGAATCGACGGCAATCGGAGCTGGAAGGCGCCGCAGTCGCGCACGTCGTTCGAGGTAATGGCATAGCCAAGCTCAAGGGGGTTGCGGCCGGAGATACATCTCGTAGAGGGCTTCGCAATGGAGGTTGCAGATCGAGTTGAAGTCGCGTGTAGGTGGTGCGGCTTGGAGCCCTAGGTCGGCCTCTATGGGTTCATGCACGCGTATTCACCTGGGTATGTCGCGTGATGGAAGAAGATGATCCCATCGGCCCAGATTTTCCAGAAGCATGACCGAACGGTTGCAGTGAATCTGAGGGTAAAATAAAATAGTAAATTTCAAATTAATTATATTTAAATCGTTCAAACTTTAAAACACTATAACTTGTTGATACGAGGTCGGATTGTGACGGAATTGAGACGGGTTCGTTTTGTCGAGCACTACGCTATGGAATTGAATTGGTGTCATTTGGAGCTAGTGGAAATTTCGAATAAAATTAAACGCTCGTTTAATTTTATTCAAAATAAAACGTAGGAACTACATTGAAATCAAGATGAGTATTTTATAACGCTCACAACGTACTGAATATCTTTATGCTAGTTAAATTTGATATTATGAAGTGATATGAATTTTATTAGTCATTGTTTGATAGAATTTAATTGTCATATAGATTGTCATTTGAATTAACCGTTGAAAATTTAATTGACAGTTAAATTGAAATTGAAATTGAATTGCGATTAAATTACCTGACATTGATAACTATGAAATTGCCATGAATTGTATTTTCTATTGGATGATGTATGTCGATGGATGTTATTGGTTGATAGTTAAATGTTTGGATGTCTATTTGCTTATATATACTGTTATGCATACATATGACACTGTGATCGGTTTAAGTAATATATATTCATCCCTGACATATAATTTAAATAAAAATTACTTGGCCATAGGATAGAAAATTATATACGGACACCGAATTGGCTAAATTAATAATTTTTAAAATCGTCGATTTGAAATTTATTTAAATTTTTTGATTTAAAAGTTATAAATAGAAATCAAATTTATAGAAATCGAATTTATTGAAAAATTGAGTTTGGAATGTTGAAATAGATTTTGGTTAAAAGAAATTGTTAAATGATTTAAGTTGAGACTTTGAAATTTAAAACTGGGTTATGATTGAAGTTCGAAAATTTATTCGTTTTAAAAGAGTGAACCTTAATTCGAGCTTTGAATATTACTAAGTAAAAGCGATATAAAATGATATTTGAAATTGAGCTTGAAATTGAATCATATTTGTAAGTGGGATTTAAATTTGAATATTGAAGGAAAATTTTGTTAAGTGTTAAAAATTGATATTTTGAAAAATCAAGCTAAAAATCGATATACATTGGAATTGAATAAGTTGAAGCGAATATAAAATTGAATAAATTTGAAGTCAAAGTTTGACGTTGATTGAATCGAAATCGAAATTGGATCGGTAGAAGGGAAATTGAAATTGTTTTGAATTGGGAAGTTATAATTGAAATGGTTTGGTTTTGAAGCTGTTTTATTTTGTTTTTCAAATTACTCAGTTATATAAACCATTTTGAATACTTAAACTATTTTAAATCTATTTTAAATCTACTTAACCCGATTTAAATTATTTTAAACTAATTTATCTATTTCAAATCCATTTTAAGATTTTAAGTATTTTTAACTATTTTAATTATTTAAAACTACTTTTAAACTCCTTAAAACTATTTTCTAAAATTCTAAGCTAGTCAATAGGGTGAAATGTTTATATTTAAATCTTGAATGTAAATACGAATTGGGTTAAATGAAGTTGCAACCTAAATTAAAATTCGAAATGATTTTGAAATCGAAATAAGATATTGAGACGAAAAATGATTTTTGAAGCGGAATTTGACATTTTAATAGATACGATGATATTTGAAATGGATTTGATTTTTGAAGCGAATATGATATTTTGATATCAATTATGAATCGTTTTGAAATGTAAAAGAGCCAACGGTGTAATAATACGTAGTTACTAAAGAGACCGGGATCGGATATGGACATACTCTTTGTCGATACCGAACACCACTTTAATAACTATTATACGCGGAGTGTTGATCCAGAATGAAGTGGATGGTTTGGTGAACGCGTTGACTGAAGAAAGAGAAGGATATTGGATGACCTCTGACATGACTAAAACAGGAGCCGCGCCGGGCCATTGAGGTTCGCCACCTCTAGCGGACACACTTCTTCGATACCATATATATTACATTTGTGATGCGATTTGGGTGCACCTCTTGATTTGGGAGTGTTGTTTCGCGGTGTTGGGTAGCTGCTGGCTATGCTCAACATCAGTCCGGATCACGCAACTACTAGTATCCTAGTTGGTATCGCCTCATGTACCTTGTCATACTGATTATCCTATTCGCGACCACTACGTTTTGTTTTGTGTTATACCTATGGGGTACCCTCTGATAACCACCAGTTTACGGTGGGGCCTACGGTGCTGTATAGACTATGGCATTATAAAAATGTGTTAAGTGGGATTATGGTAACGCCTTAACGCTATTTTGATACTTTATATTACTGATAGACATTATCTACTTAGCGTATTGTACTATATAGTAGATAGTTTAATGGATCCTTAAGATATGGAAAATCCCGTAACATCTCTTAAGTTATTGCACGCACGTTGACACTGGATATGAGATGTCAAACCCCGTAAACATCTCTGACGCCGTTACACTCATATTTATTTACGGTTGATTTAACTTTCATAAGGATATTTTAGTCCTGACTCGAGTGTTTTGTCTTTTCATTACGCTCGGGTCAGTCCTGAGTTTTCAGATTTTTTTGAAGATTTATTCTGAAGGATGAAAACGAAGATTTGGTATACTATTACTATTATTACCCTTGCATCATGCTATCTGCTGCATAATTTTAATTGTTCTGTTGTATATGTATAACTCTGATAAATGTTGTATAAATAATTGTCAAAGTATATTAAACAGCTTCATGAACTGTTTATTTGACTATTATATTTTATCGTTCCGCTGCGAGATTCTGTGTTGTTTTTTTTTTTTTTTTCTTATTTACCCCAATAACCATCTGCCCTTTTGAATGGTTTGGAATCGGCATGTGTATTTGATCGTCGGTTTAAACTGTCCAAAAAGACGGGTCGTTACAGTAAAAGTAAAAAATCATAATCATATGCAACCTAATTAAAACAAAAAAAATGTTTTTATTTATTTGATTTTGAGGTTGGGGATGGAATGAGCGATCCTTACTGTTGGCAAAGACCAGAAGACATGACAATACCAAGAAGATCATTCAAGATAGATAAAGATAGTCCAGGCTCAGAAGTTGCTGTTGAAACTGCAGCTGCTTTAGCTTCTGCGTGAATCGTTTTCAAGAAGCATGATCCACATTATTCAGGTTTATTACTGCATCATGCAATGCAGGTATACACTGCTATGTTTAAACCATGATTCTACATTGCTACATCACCGAAATCTACTGGTTATCTTTGTTATTACGATTATTTGAACTCGGAGACAAATACAGAGGGAAATATAAAACGTAATGGGCTACTACCCTTCAACAAGTGGCTGTGGAGATGAGTTACTCTGGGCAGCATTGTGGCTATATAAAGCAACAAAAAATGAATTTTTTTGGATTATGTGAATGAAAATGCATATAGTTTAGGTGGTGCTGGATGAGCTATTTTTGAGTTTAGTTGGGATATCAAGTATGCTGGTGTTCAAGGTTTTGCTCTCAAGGTGTGAGAATCTTGCTCATATTTATTAATATGAAACAAAATAGTAATATCGGCTAAATTATTAATGTTGTGCCACAAGATACTATAAGACCAAACTGTTTGTCCATATACTTGCATAACGTAATATATGGAAAAGGTGGTTGCATGTATGGATCAAGATAGTTAATTGTAGCTAAAATAGGATGACAAAAGCATAATGAAATGCATGAAGCTTTTTGGCATGTAGAAATGTAAATCTTTTTTGTTATTTTTACTAGATATGAATATGTGTGTTATTGCAACAATATTTTGGTTTTAATAGAAGTTAATTTTAAATTTATGTGTGAAACATAGTAGTATTTATATTTTTTTCTCATTTGAATTTTTTTCACAATAGGAAAAAATAATTCTAAAGACCTTATTGCAAAAGGCAAAAATAGTTGTACATTTTTTTTTTATTGCAATAGGCAAAAAACGTTGTAAAAATGGGATTTTACAACCATTTCGAACCGTTGTAAAATCTTCACGGTCTATTACAATAACTAGGGATGAGCGTGGGTCGGTTTGGTGCGGTTTAGAGTTCAAACCGCTTACGCACCGCATCAAACGGTTAATCAAAAATATAAAACATTATACCAATTCTTTAAACGGTTCGGTTTCGGTCCGGTCCGGTTTGAACTCATATTAAATATGAAATAAAAGAACTACTTTCATCAGCAATTAATTTACAAAGGCAACCGTGTGAAACTTTTACATTTAAAGGTTAAAACACACAATGTTATACTGAAATGAAAGATTAGTTCTTAATTGTATGAATATTTGAATTTGACATTTACCTATAAGTGAGATTTTTTTTGGTAGATTAACCAAACATCAACATTAATCAATATACAATCATTAAGGAAAATGAATAGAATAAGATTATAATTAGCATTTATTCACAAACAAAATGAAATGAAAAATATTATACCAAACTATAACTTCTTCCTTTATGTCAGCGATTATTATTAATATGACAACAACATATGCTAAAAATAGAATGTACATCAAGAGAATCTAAAATAAGATAGGAGTTGCTTATATTTTTATCATAAGATTACTAATATAAATTTGTGGTTCCGTCCGGTTTAATATGATTGGTTCAATCGTCCAAACCGCAACCGAACCGTATCGATGCGGGTCGGTCCGGTTGGGGGATCAGCTTTGGGTAGAAGTTTCGGTGCGGGTTTCCGCACCGCTTATGCGGTCTGGTGCGGACGATTTCCATATAGCGGTGCGGTTTATGCTCACTCCTAACAATAACGTCTAATAAGATGGGCGCTGGTCCGTTGTGAAACCCCTGTTACAACGGACGTTACCTGTTGTAAAAGGTTATTTTTGTTGTAGTGTCTAACAACATCAGAAGAAATTGGTAAATTTATAAATTGCGATTATAGATAGCAATTATAAATATATTATTGATATTTATTCATATTGTTAACATGGTTTATTCATATATACAATTTCAATACAAGAAGTATAATCGTGAGCCTACAATGGCAGAGGTCATCACACATACACACATGCTGTTGAGCATACAAACGGGGTTGACAAAATTTCATTTGTTTGGACGGAGAATAGATCGTAATCCGTTATGGTGAACATGCTTAATATTTTTACTTCACGTCTTATAAGTTTTAAATTGAATATTTATTGTAGCAAACTTTTGTTTGTTATCGCAAGAAAGATATAAAGCAGAGCAAGTTCGAGTGGTGTAATCCATTGGCCATGAATTGACCTTGGAGGAGTCGACCCGCATATGGGATGCTCTGATTGACCGTCCTTCGTGAAATAGACGTTACAGTTATGAAAATCAGGAGGTAAACCGCTTCATTAACTAATATTTAAATTTTATTTAATATTCAACATTAATTCTCGTTATTTACTATTTTACAGGCAATAACAACACAGACTTCTTATAGGAGATCGTAAACAGTGGAGAAGATAGCTCAGCTGAAACAGCAGACGACAAAATTCAATGATTGGTTGAAGAGCGAAAGATTGGCACAGCTACAAGATGAGCGGATTGCGGTATATTCAGCAGAGCATAGGAGAATGCCTGTGGAGGATGGGTCAGGAGATGACAATGAGTAGGACTGTGATGTTCGATAGATTTCATTTGTTTTGTTTTGCATTTATTTGACAGTGCTGATGGATTTGATACTTGTTTAACGATTTTGTTGCTTGATGGTTTTGTCGATATTTCGTTTGATGTATATGAGCATTTATCGGTATGGTTGTGTTGTTTGAAGGATTTGTAGATGTTTTGTTTGATGGACATGAGTATTTTTAAGTATGGTTGTGTTATTTGAAGGAACATTGACATTGTTTGACGGTGTTGATATAGATATTGATTTTTGTGTTATATACCTGCTTATGTGTGTGATGCGATAGTTGTAGTTACAAAATTGGATTTATAAATAGATAGAGATATGGTGATATTTGTGAGGTTGGATGGTTTAAATAGAAGCTGCAGGAAGAAAAAAAACTTAATTCTGCGACAGCTTGCGTCGGCTAGCGACGACCCACTTGTACAGGCTTGTGTCAGATAGAAACGGCCTGCTACGGCCCGTTTAATTAGTTTTGCGTCCGCTAGTGTCGGTAAGCTACCGCCATCACTCTGGATTTGCCACGTGTCCAACTTTCCGATACTAGCCGTCGTTAAACTGGCGAAGATACCCAAAAGCCATCGCAAGACCTATTGATCTCAACTTTTTTTGCATCGCCTTTTAGCGGTGGCCGGCGTTACAGTCTAGTCGTCCCTAACGGTAATGCCTTTTGTCGTGAATAGTTTGAATATGTAAATAAGCGAAAGGAAATGAAGTTTCTTCTTTTTTCTCTCATGTTGTACTTCCGCTTCTATTCATTTATTTTTCATTTGTAACATTAATCACCTGATTTCAAGAACTGAAGTCAACAAATCAATATTGATCTCCACCAAACTCTCGTATATTCCATCTTTTACAGCTCTTCATCTTATCGCACCGATATAGTGCCATAGGATTTGACTAATTTCAATTGAAACCATTCCCATTTTTGATGTAAATTGGTGATTTTTGATTAGGACATTATAGTCAAATTCGTTGATTGGAGGAGGATCTGATCTTAATGTAGTTAGGAGTATAATTTTTTAACTTTTAAAAAACGCAAGTTAGTATCAAGAAAGTGTAAGCTAACTTGCTTTATAATTTAAAAAAGTAAAGACATAATTTACATATTTATTGATACGCTTTATAATTTAAAAAAGTAAAGACATAATTTACATATTTATTGATACATAGCTTTTCTTATAACATCGTCAGCAATAGATAGGAAAGTACACGGGCTTTTCTTAAAACATGAAACAGGGAGCTGACATGCAAAGTCCCATAACAAAAACCCACACTTTATAATACAGAAAGTTGCACTATAATACAGAAAGCTACACGTTTAACAATAGTAAGTGTACGTAGAACTAGAACTACATGTTAAGTGCCTGAGAGGATCCTTGTACTGGAATATTATAAAGTAAAGTTTGAGCATGCAGATCATTTGCTTCCTTCTGATTGTCTTTCCTATTACCTCTTGTAATAGCAGAGAACGCCTCAGTTAATATTTTGGTCTTGATTTGGCCTCGTTTAAGCAATGGATTTCTCATACTTGGTTTCTTCTCATGTCCACGAACTTGGTAAGCTGTTGACATAATGATTGATTATTTTAGAAGAGTGTATAGATGTAGATGAATTATACTTTGGCTAACAACAAGCATGACAGGTTTGAAGTTTATATAGATGGTGGGTGGGCCATTCACTATAATTTGGACAGTTTGGAATATGATTATCCTATCCCGGACTCCATGACATTTATCCTTCTTTTTCTTCCACTTATGTCACAGAAAATGATTCTTTGCATGCAGATTACAGTGGCACATGTGCATAACGCAAATGCATGCATGTGTTGGCATGCGTGCCATGTGGACATTAATTTGGCAGTCTAATTTTCTTACCTAACTTCCTAGTGTTGTCAAGAGCGTTTGACTTGCCTAGATAGTAAATATAAAAAACTATGTCTATCACATTTTTATTTTTATTTTTGGTTTATCAATCATTACTTTGCAAAAGGGTACTAGAAGATTTGCCTAGATAGTAAATATAAAGAACTATGTCTTACATTCCGGTATTTTGATGCAAAACCATTAGGGTAAAGTAGCATTTGATATGATGTTGTTTTTAATCTTTAAGCGTTTGAAGAAACATCGCTATACTACACCGTGCAGGAACCTTCTTCAGTTAAACTTTGTATTGGAGGGTCAACCGAGTGCTATATTGCAACATGCTTTCACTATGTTGTGAGTAGGAGAAGGCTAAATGTTTACAAGTAATTGAAGGCAACGATGAGGTCAAAATATCACCTTGAATATAGGTATGCATATGCAGCAAATATATAATGTGGGATCGTATAAAACTAATCTTCTTAATTTGTCCCTGATGATAGACGAGATATTCGAGTTCTTACCTAACTCATCTTAATTGCATCTAAAATGCTATACTACTCCTGTGCCTAGTACTATTATATACTCATGCGTGCACAACATTTACACGTCTATGATTTTTAGCATTCGCATCATTATTTGAGAGACGTTTATCGTGTGCTTTGGAGTATCTAGATAAGAATCCTATATTCTAATCTACTAGATGATTGGAAAAATAAAAGTTGAGTTTGTTCTTCTCACATTCTCATTAAAAGATGCTTTAACCTTTTATGTTATATGCAGAATAACTAGCTTTTTTCTTTTATTAACCTTTTGCCATGGAGTCTCATTGGAGAATGATACAAAGCAGCAAATATTCTCAACATATATCAGCTCACATTATCTGATGTAAAGATCCATGCCCTTCATCTTGAATCCAACGGCTCATATTCAGTGCCAGCCCTACTGTATCAGTTGCCCTAACAAGATTTTGGAGAAAATGAAGGAAATTTTTTGGCAAAGTAACTACATATTATAGGGTTTGAACCTGGGTGATAAGAGCATATCACAAGCCTTACACCATTATACTACAGGACAATTCTTTAACTTGTTGCCCTGCTAGTATAATGGACAACTATTTTTCAAAGCATTTGCCAAATTTTGTTGCCCTCTCCACCACCATCGGCGGCGTTGCCCTAGATGAAAGTCTCGATAGCCTTGCCTTTGCCCTAGATGAATGTCTCAAGCCCAGCACTCAAAAATATTACATCTATAAATATCATTCATGTACAACGATTACTGCATTGATCATTCATGTAAAACTCTTTGCATCTGATCATTCAATAAAGATCAAGATTATTCTCTTTCAATTTTTTCAAATCTTTTACAAATTTCCTGCAATTTCCTACATGGTATCAGAGCATCTATGCTTAACAGCATCAAAGACATCTCTATTGAAAGAAACTGGTCAACTCGGCGAAGAGTTGTTTCGTTCACGCTAAGGACATGGGCCAGGTGAGAGTTTCTTGGGTCGAATCTTTTACCGGGTTCAGGGCAGCATCCCTTCCTCTTCCTTATTTGTGTATTGTTCTCTACAGAGGAAGGAAACTTAACGCCCTTTTCGATCCTCTTTCGGACAAAGTTAGGGGAAAGATTATCCGTTGGAATGCGTCTCTTCTGTCTCGAGCAGGAAGATTAGTGCTTATCCAATCGGTTTTGAGCTCTATGGGTACTCATATTTTCGCCACTATGACTCCTACTTCCTCCTTCTTTCGCTCGTTCCAATTTTTGGCATCCTCTTTCTTCTGGGATCGAAGGGTGGCAATCGCCGACATCACTGGGTATCTTGGAATGTTATCTGTCGTCCAAAGAGTGAGGGTGGGTTAGGATTGCGTAATCCGAAGGACATCTGTTCGGCTTTCGCTTGCAAGTTGTGGTACAGGTTTGGGACTAACGACTCCTTATGGGCGAAATTCCTTCATGCTAAGTACCGGAGACTGGCTGCTTCGGGCTATTCCGGTTCTCCATCTTACGCCAGTGAGACTTGGAAGCATATGCAATCGGTCAAACTGCTCGTTGATTCTCATAACGGCCACTCCGGATGGGATGGCGGTCCGTTTTCAATTCTTAAGGCCTGGAGCTCGTCTAGAATCCCATCTCCGGTCCTTTCAATTTTTTCTTTCATTTGGGACGTTCGAATCCCTCCAAAAGTGTCTCCCTTCATGTGGCGATCCTTTCATAATAGGCTTTCGGTTGATGAGAACCTTCAACAGATTGGCATTCCTTTTGTTTCCCGTTGTAGATGCTACGGCAACGGGAAAACAGAATCGGTGGATCATTTGCTCTTCGCTGGCTGGTGTGCCAGATCCTGCTGGAATTACTTTGGTAATTTAGTGGGGGTCCGTGGATCCATCTCCTCGTCATTTGATTTACAGTCCTCATGGTGGTTAGGTAGTTCTGGTCAATCCCTTCGTTCTATAATCTTTCGCTTGATTCCTTATCTGATTTGCTGGCACATCTAGTGTGCGCGGAATAAGGCAATATTTGACGAGACTCCAATGGATCCCCTATCCGTTATTCGAAGGGTTAGAGATGATGTTTACTTGGCGTTTCGTGACCGTCCTTTCAGAGGGGTAGTCAGTTCTCGTTCTGGACGCCTAGTGAATCTATTATCTATCTCCTGCTATCAGTCTACTTATAGAGCGGGAATTGGTTGATTGCCGTTCCGGAGACTGGTGGATCTGACTAACTAGTCTCCTTCTTGACCGTCTTCCCCCCCTTTTGTTTTCTAAATGTTTGTCTATTGCTTTCAGGATCTGGCATTACAGGGGAGTTTTAGTTTCTCCGTCCTTTTTCTGTTTGGAGCTTGCTTTAAAGAATTCTGCTGCTCTTTTCCAGCTGTCGGCCTTACAGTTGATGGGATGTTGGCCGTTTCTTTATTCTATATTGAAGGGTCTTCTGATGGGCTTGATCTTTCTTTGCACGTTTGTCACTCAACATCGTCATCGGGCGGTGATCTTGCTGGAGCTCGATTACGATGTTGGATGGGAGGTGGGTTCTAGGAGATCATCGGGTGAGCTGTGTGCCTGGTGTCAGAGGTCCTATGCCTTTTCTTCTCGCTCGAGTATTTTGGTTTCCCCTTTTTGATCATTTCGATGTCCTTCTTTTGTGTGTTCTCGTTTTGTATTATTTTTTTGTGTTTCGCTTACCTGTCAGGCTTGTTGACAGCTTCTGATTGAGTTTATATATGCCTTTTATTGTTTAAAAAAAAAAAAAACTCATCAGAAAAAAGGTATTAAAATCATCATCTGAGTTCGTTTTGTGACGACCCGGAATTTCTAACAATTTAAATTGGAATAATTAGTTGATTCTAAAACATTTAAAGGTTAATTTTAAACTTGAATTTCAAATATAAATATTTACTTAATAATTAAATTATGGATTTAATAAATGGAATTGGGTAAATTATTGAATTCTTCAGTTTTAAGCCTGTTAAAAATAATTTGAAGGCTTGTAAAATTTATAATGGTGTTACTGAAGATAATAGAATGGTAGAAATTCAATTTAAAGGTAATTTGTTCAGTTTTGAAATTATATCGTTTAAATTGAATTTAAAAATAGCCTTCTGACGCACAGTCTCGGAATTCAACGAAATCAGTTCCATTGGATCCGTAATAGTTAGTTATTATTGGATTTCAATTTTCGTAGCAATCAGAGTTGTCGTTTGACCCTGGCAGCTCGAAACGCTTAGATATATTTTAATCGATTTAATTTAACATCGATCGTTTAATTCCGTAACTCGCGCATACGTTCAAATTAGCCTCCAAGACATGTCCCATTGTGTTCGGAACGCGGGTAAAACCTTATAATCATCAAGCGGCATTCCTTAAGAGGAGTTCGAAATTCTTATTGGCATTTTACGAGACGTTTTGAAATTTTATAATATAATAAATTTAAAATCAAAGGGGTCAAAGATATTTTCTTTGAATCGTACACGAGAAGCCTCATCCACTTATTTCTATTCCTCGTCGTCCCCAAATGAAGAAGAGATAACAAAATCGCATATAAAAATAAATAAAAATAAACGGCCGTAGCCTTCGGGTCCAAGAGAAGTTCAAATCGAAAAAAAATAAAGAGTGAGGAAAATATGAAATCATGGCTGAAGGGGGTTATCGCGCGTGCGTGGTCTTGTTTGAAGCCGCGTTCGAGGAGGCACCATCGTGTTCGACTCGAGAACGTTAGGGTTTAGGACTCGCGACTCTAGGGTTTCAAGGCATGGTCGCGAAAAATATTTCGATCGGCAAAGCAAGCAAAGGGGTCGTGCTAGCATCATCGTCGATCCTTCTGGCAGTTGGCCGAGCTCGAACTTGAGTTCACGGTGGCGCGAGGCTGTGGCGACGTGATTTCTGGAAGAGCTTTGCGAAGGCGATGCTCGCGATGGGGATTGAAGGCGGTGACTGCATGATGAAGGATGGGTCGCCGTGTGCGTGTTATGACAGTGGATGATAATCAGATGCAGGTGAGTGATCTTCAATTGATTTTATTCTATTTGAATCTAATTCGAAATGGAAATCGAAATGATGTTGTAAGTAAATATTTTAAGTGTGGTTGTGAATGATTTGAAATTCATCAAATTAAAAGGTAAATAAAGTGTTAAATAAATAAGTTGATTAATTAATGTTATAGATTAATTAATTACATTATTAAGGGCTTTAAGTTTACGATTTGGATTAAGGTTATTAATTCAGGGTTAAATTAAATGGTAACTAGGAATTGATAATTAAGTAAGTTTGGATTGATAATCAGTGATTAGGAATTAGTTAATCGAGTAATAAGGGATAAATTTTAGTTATAATTTAGAAATTAATTATGTACTTAGAAATGAAATAATTTATAAATAAATTTGTAAACAAAGTGATTAATTAACATTAATTACTTAGAGAAGTAATTAAAGGATTGGTTGATGATTATAGCAAATGATAGCTCATTGGTGAAGGGTTTTGGATGGTTTATAAATGTGATTAATTCAAAGTAATTAATTTTATTAATTAATTGAAGATGAAAAATTGTGAAATTTGGTGGGTATAATGACCTAATGTATTTATAATGGTATACTTACTTGGTGAAGTAATTGGGGATAATTGTTGGATGTAATTGATCAATGGATGGTTTGTTAGAAATTACTTAGTGGTATTAATAAAATATAATTACTTGGTGAAATTAATCAAGAGATTAATTAAGAAGGTTAATAAAGGAGTAATTGATTTATTTAATGAAGTAAATAAAGGGATAGTTAATTATAGGTTGAGATTAATCGAGAATAATTAATATTGTGGCTTAATTGAGATAAATAAATTTGATTAGGATAAATTAAAATTATAATTGAAAATCCTTAGATTTTATAATTAATAGTATAATCAAAGATTGATTAACCCATAATAAGGGACTTATGAGAATTAATTCGTATAAGCAATTAAGAATAAATGAAACTAATTTATGGGGTAATTAAAGAATACTTATTGATTTTGGATAAGAATAATTGATATCGTGTAATTAAACAAAGATAGTTATATGAATGTAACTGAAAATATATAATTGAACCAAGGTGATTAATTAAGATGAGAAATGAAGGATTGATTGGTTAATTGATTTGGAAATTTATTAGTGACAATTGGATAATTCTAAATGGTTGAGGTTAGAAATTCAATCAGAATTAACTTAATTAATATCGGCAGCAAACAAGCTTTGCTTGTGGATGATTGAATGATATTGGATGTCTTGAATGGGTAGATATCTCTGATATGGAATATTGTGTATTTCAATTGAATAACTTGGGTTGGAATAACATGAGTTTCGAAGAGACCGGGGTCGGGTATTAGGAAATACCCGAAACCACTTCGATTTTTTTTTATAAATTGCTTTGGTAAATCAATAGGTTGGAATGAAATGATTTGAGTGAATTGAATTATTTTATCTAAGTTGGTACTTAGCAAATTGATGATGGGATAAGTATTGTTTATAGCTAATTGCGAATTTGTTAATTGATATATGTCACCCCGGGTTTATATAAGTTGATTTCTTTAGTATTCCTTGTTAGTTGAGATTACTCACGCTGGTTTCCAGCCTGACCCGGGTGTTACTTTGGTGTAATGCTCGGGTCAGACCGAGTATTACAGATTTTAAGGTTGGTACGTTCTGGAGCTCAGGAGGCGAGTTTGATGGCTATACCGTATAGAGTAATTCCGCTGTATTTATACGAGACTTGATATTTGTATATTCAGTGACTGTATGTATGTGAAACTCTGATGTATATTAATTGTAATCGACAGAAATAATGTTTTTTTGTAAACTGTTGTTATTTACTATTATATTTTATCCGATGCGAATGTGAGATGTTTGGTGTCTCTATACTTCTTTTTCTATCTCTTTCTTTTTTTTCATAACTATTTGAAATTTTTGGTTTGAAAATTTCGGGTCGTTACATTTGGTATCAGAGCTGAAGGTTAAGCGAGAACCTTGGCTCTGGTGGGGATTACTCATTGAATAGAGTTCGTAGTACTCTAGAATGAGTTGAGTATATATACATATGAGAGCGAACTTGTTATTTGTTTATAAAGATTTTTAATGCTTTTATATAAAAACATATTTTGATATATATAGCAACATTTCCTTCTAATGAATATTTAGGTGATTAGTTGTTAAATTATTGGAATTAAGTTAAGAAGTAATATAAAATACGACCGAATTGAAATTTATAACCAAAGTTGAAGAATAAACTTATATGACAAAATGAAATTTGAAATATAGATTGTGAATGTAATTTATGAATTGAAATAAACTTCATAATAAATGAGATTATAATTTGAAATAGAATTCCAGAGAATATTTGGAAATAAAGTATGATTAAAATTCCAGAGTAATGTTTAAATATGAATTGGATGGATTGGGAATTTGGAATTTTTGGGAAAATTTAAAATTCCTTTGGATTTGGAAGTGGTTTCCAAAAGTTTTGGAAAAATAATAGTATTATTTCAAAAATATTTTTGTGTTGAATTTGAAATTTGGGATATTTGAAATTAAAAATATTTGGAAATGTTTTTAAAGTGATAAAAGCATTGAACTCTTTCGGTCACTGGAAAATAACGTCGGTGATGACTGTAGCATCATCGATGTTTATTTTCGAGTTTCTAGAAGAGAAATTGTTACCAAATTGTTTTAAATTGGAGTTGTTTGTGAACTGGGTTTGGTTTTGAAATTCAAAGGGATAATTGAATTTGCCAAAGAATTTTGAATATAGTTGAATTCTAAGGTAATATTGAAATCTTGGAAATTTGTTTAAACTCTGGAATCTTGATTTAAAATGTTTATGGAATAATATATTGGTTAAATAAAATGTATAATTCCGGGTTAAAAGCAAAATGTGAATGTAATTGATTATAAATAGAAATTGTAAGATAGAAATTGTAATTAAAGTTGTACAAGTTTAAAGATCAAACGGAATTTGATTTGACGTTGGAAGGAAATTGAGAATCAATTCAACTTGAATTGGGATTAAATAAATTTCAATGGAAATTGGAGTTATTCAAATTGGAATTGGATCAATTTTAATGGAAGTGTACATTGAATTGTTGGGGCAGTGAACAGTTTGACTCTTGACTATTTTAAATAAATTGTTTTAATACAAACTTATTTTTCTAAGCTATTAAATATATACAACCTTTCTTTCTTAAAGCCAAATTATTTTATATACTTGTTTTACGATTATTTTTGGGGCTATTTAACCATTTTTCAACTGTTTTCTAAACTAATTACTATTTTTCAACTATTTCATAAACTAATTTCTATTTGACAACTATTTTGCAATTATCTACAATTTTTGAAACTATTTAACTATTTTCAACTATTTTACAATTAGTTAACTATTCTATAGCTATTTTGTAAACTAATAATTATTTTTCAATTACTTATCTTTTTTAAAATCTTCAAGCTATTTTTCTAAAAATATACTGGTCAGAGTTCAAACTGATATTTGATTTAAATACCCAACTGAGATAAGAATTGAAGTGATAATCCAAATGGGGATTGATGTAAATGTGAATAAGTGAATGTGCATGGAAAGGAAATTGATTTGGTTAATAATCAATAAAGATAAATACGTAAGATGTACGTATATTATTCTATTCGCATTGTGATTTGATCCAGATTCGAGCACAGAATTTCGAGATAGTTATCGATCCGAGTTGGGATTTTTCAATTGATTTTCGACGGTGAACCTGGATATGGATTGTTGATTGGTTCTGGATATTCTCTATCATAGTTATGACTATGCAAGGAGAATGACGGTTTCTAATCAAGAAACCAAATCTGTGTCCACACTAGGAAGTCGGGTGGACGATACTAGTTCGGAAGTGAAATTGTGTGATCGAGTGAGCGATCAGATTGGTATAGCGTACGGATGATGAGTGTACATCGTACGGATTGAATGAAATTGATATTGAAAAGAGTAATCAAATTTGAATATTTGATTTTGAATAAACAAAGTTATATATCTTTGTTATATAAGAAAAATCTTTCTTTGTTAAATCTATTGCCGGAAGAAAAGGATTTATGAAGGTGTTTGAAGTATAAAAAGGAGTTTTATACAAGTTTGAAAAGATCCAAAGTTTTTTAAAAATTATATATATCTGTATATATATATATATATATAAAGGATCTTATGAGGATTTTGGAAAAGGTTTTGGAAACCTTTGGATTTGGAAAGGCTTTTGATTTTTGGGTAAAATCAATATATTGAATTTGAAAAGCCTAGTTTGTGAATTATCGATTTTGGGATAATCGATTTTGTGTAAAGAAGTTTTGTATGAGATCATACTAGGTGTATGATTTGAAAGATACTATATGTGTATAGTATAAAATGTTTTGATGATGGCTCTGGGGAAAAAGGCGCTCTCTTGGAATGAGCTTCTCAGGAGTGCCACCAGGTGGTGCTGCCTTGAGCCCCAAGAGGGGGTTCTAAAGTTGATCCTGTGAGGAGTCCGGACAAAACTAGTTCCCGAGAATTATGAGTTGAGTATACCATAGCGTAAGTCGTGTGTGCCACTGAGAGCCAACATTTACATGGACTTTTGCTGCGATGGCAACGTAACCCAAGATGTAACTGCGACCTATGGTATAATAGCGAAAGTCGTGTGTGCCGTTGGGAGCCAACAGTCTGCGTTTGATTTTATATCGGTAGACTGCGACCTATGTAGGAGTGGAGAAGTTTCATTTCGACAGCGAAAATCAGAGACCCCTGAGAGCCTGCAGTTACATGGACTTTTGCTGTGACGACAACGTAACCCTGGATATAACTGTGATCTGTTATGTGGGTTCCATGGCATAATCGAGAGGCCGCGGAAAGCCTGCAGTTGCATGGAATTTTGCTGCGACGGCAACGTAACCCTGGAATGTAACTGTGACCATAGATGGGGGTGATGATTTTCATAGCATTGTCACCAAAGATATTTCCTTTATTTTCAAAAACTGTTTTCTATATTTTCAATAAAATTAATTTCCAAGTATTTTCACTGATGTTGAAAACGGGTTTACCAAGCACTTATAGATTTTCAGTCCTACGCCTGATCAACGTATGACTGAATTTCTGTGAGAACGAGGATGGACTGGTTGAGACATCGAGTTATAAAAATTATTTTTATAAAGAGTTATTTTAATAGTATGATGTGAATTTAAAAGCATTTCTAAATTTTTTAAATAAAGGTGTTGGAATTTTAGGAAAATTAAAAAGAAATTCCAAACTGGAATTATAAAATAAAATTGAACTCAGGAAAATTTAATGAAGTGATTATTGTAATAAAAACGAATATTGATTTTAAAAGTGAAAGTAAGCTAATCAGCTAAATAAATTATTTAATAGTGTATGTTAATAAAATTGAACGTGGGTAAATAAAATGGATTGTGAATTAATAATGGAGTTTGGAATTGAATTCGAATTTTAAATAGAATTCAACTTAGATTTGATAATGAATTAAAGAAGAGGAGATGCTATAAAATGGAAATAAAATAGAGTTGGATTGAAAATGTGATGGTTTTAATTGCAAATATAATTCAAGTGTGATTTGAATAATATTTAATGAAATTTGTAAGTAAATTGGATATAAGAGAAGTGATTATAATAGAAATGGTTTGAGTTGCAAAACAAAACCCAAGTGAATAGAAATGAATTGAGAATGGCCTTATGTTAATAAAATAAATTCGATAGCGAATTAGGTAAGTAAATTAAAAACTTTAAATTGGGTTGATTGAGTTAAATAATAAATGGATGAAGTCTGATAGAATAAAAAGTAAACCAAAGTTGTGGTTGGAATTGGATTATCAGACTGAACTTAAGTTCGGTGGCATATTAATTTCAGGTCAATGAGTTAAGTATGTGCTTGGATATTATTTTGGAAATTGAGAAGGTGAATTAAAATTAAAATTTAAAAGGGACGGGCTAACTGGATTTAATGGAAATTGATTAAATGAGAATAAAATAAAAGTAAACTTAAGTTTGATGTTGGAATAAATAAAAGTAAATTAACTTAAGTTTAAAATTTATGGAAGCTTGGCTTTCAATAAGAATGAAAGCCCATTAAATAAAAGTTTGGATTGAATTAATTTGGGAATGGCTAGAAGAATACAAGAATGGAATGTGCCAAGCTTAATAAATTGTTTGCACAAATCTAATGCGGAAATAAAATGAAATGCAATGAATAGTTGGTAAATAAATTAGAAATGAAATAGAATTAAATATAAAATGAGTTGAAAATTAATTTAAAATAGTTATAAACTGAAATAGACACTCTATTAAACGAATATCGTCGAAATTGCATAAAAATGGTTGTCGTTCGGCGTAAATAAAAGTAATTAAAATGCTATGAGTTAATAGAGATTATATAAAATTGATTCTGAATCATTTGAAGTGAATATGAGCTTGTTTGGATTAAAATAAATTGAACGTAAGCAATTGCGTTGTAATCCATTAAAATAGAATGTAATAGCATATAAATTTGGTTGGAAGCAATTGGATTAGCTTTAAATTATATATAAATTGCTTATGGTAAGCGTTTGGTGTTTGTTGCTTTTGAAATGCTTGTGTTTAGCCATTAAAAGTAAGTGAAATGCTAATAGAATTTCTATATATGGCACTTACATATTTAAATTGAGTAAGTACAGGTACCTGAAGGCCGTTTGGCTGGATTTGGTTGCGCTATTCGCTAAAATAAGTAAGCCGCATGCTTAAAATGCTAAATAAGGTACGCCTACGCAATACAAATAGAGAATATGAACTGTTTTTGCTTTTTCCGACCGTGTGGGTCGATGTATATATATTTATATCTCTTGTCAAATTGCAAAAGCTCCTCCGTACAAAGGAGACTCTGCCAAAATTTTTCGGAAATTTTGGGAGTTAGAAAATTCTTGAAAATTTTTGAGAAAATTTTTCTTAAGCAATTAAACGATTTTAAATATGAAACTGAAATGGATTAGTAGATGGAACTAATAAGACTCAGTTATAAATGAAAAATAAAAAGTTAATATTCAAAATTGGAATAAATTGAATTCATATTAAAACGAGAAAAACGAATTTGAATAGATGTAAATATGAAAACCTATATAAGTGAATGTATAAAATGATTTGTAAAGTTAAGATTGAATATTGTTGCTAAACAAGATATGCAGGTATTAAAAAGGGGAAAGGAAAATTGGATTTGATTACAAAAGATAAATTTGTATTGCCCGACAAAAAGGTATGTATTTAAATTTCTAGATGATATTGGATTGGGTTTTTGATGTAGCCACTTGGCTTTTGGTTTTCTTTTGGAATTTGGGAGCCCGTAGAGGCCTTTTGTAGTAGTACCGAGCTAGCCGCGCAAAGGCAACGCTGGCAAAATTTTCGAGAATTTAGAGAGTTAGAAAAATTTTGAGAAAATTTTGATAATTCCAAATTTGGTTTTAAATTGAAATTTAAATGATTGAACGAAAGGGTAGTATTTGAAACTATAAAAGATTTTGGGAGGTTAGTTAAGGTGATAGTGAGTCATTAATAAAAGATAGTTGGTAGAGTGTTGAATTGTGAGTTTTGGAGAGAAGGTAAACGGGTATTGGCCATTCTTCCTAACTAGTAATTTCGGAGACGAAATTCTTTTAAGGGGGGAGGAATGTGACGACCCGGAATTTCTAACAATTTAAATTGGAATAATTAGTTGATTCTAAAACATTTAAAGGTTAATTTTAAACTTGAATTTCAAATATAAATATTTACTTAATAATTAAATTATGGATTTAATAAATGGAATTAGGTAAATTATTGAATTCTTCAGTTTTAAGCCAGTTAAAAATAATTTGAAGGCTTGTAAAATATATAATGGTGTTACTGAAGATAATAGAATGGTAGAAATTTAATTTAAAGGTAATTTGTTCAGTTTTGAAATTATATCGTTTAAATTGAATTTAAAAATAGCCATCCGAGGTACAGTCTCGGAATTCAACGAAATCAGTTCCATTGGATCTGTAATAGTTTGTTATTATCGGATTTCAATTTTCGTAATAATCAGAGTTGTCGTTTGACCCTGGCAGCTCGAAACGCTTAGATATATTTTAGTCGATTTAATTTAACATCGATCGTTTAATTCCGTAACTCGCGCATACGTTCAAATTAGCCTCCAAGACATGTCCCATTGTGTTCGGAACGCAGGTAAAACTTTATAATCGTCAAGCGGCATTCCTTAAGAGGAGTTCGAAATTCTTATTGGCATTTTACGAGACGTTTTGAAAATTTATAATATAATAAATTTAAAATCAAAGGGGTCAAAGATATTTTCTTTGAATCGTACACGAGAAGCATTATCCACTTATTTCTATTCCCCGTCGTCCCCAAATGAAGAAGAGATAACAAAATCGCATATAAAAATAAATAAAAATAAACGGCCGTAGCCTTCGGGTACAAGAGAAGTTCAAATCGAAAAAAAATAAAGAGTGAGGAAAATATGAAATCATGGCTGAAGGGGGTTATCGCGCGTGCGTGGGCTTGTTTGAAGCCGCGTTCGAGGAGGCACAATCGTGTTCGACTCGAGAACGTTAGGGTTTAGGACTCGCAACTCTAGGGTTTCGAGGCATGGTCGCGAAAAATATTTCGATCGGCAAAGCAAGCAAAGGGGTCGTGCTAGCATCACCGTCGATCCTTCTGGCAGTTGGCCGAGCTCGAACTCGAGTTCACGGTGGTGCGAGGCTGTGGCAACGTGATTTCTAGAAGAGCTTTGCGAAGGCGATGCTCGCAATGGGGATTGAAGGCGGTGACTGCGTGATGAAGGCTGGGTCGCCGTGTGCGTGTTATGACAGTGGATGATAATCAGATGCAGGTGAGTGATCTTCAATTGATTTTATTCTATTTGAATCTAATTCGAAATGGAAATCGAAATGATGTTGTAAGTAAATATTTTAAGTGTGTTTGTGAATGATTTGAAATTCATCAAATTAAAAGGTAAATAAAGTGTTAAATAAATAAGTTGATTAATTAATGTTATAGATTAATTAATTACATTATTAAGGGCTTTAAGTTTACGATTTGGATTAAGGTTATTAATTCAGGGTTAAATTAAATGGTAACTAGGAATTGATAATTAAGTAAGTTTGGATTGATAATCAGTGATTAGGAATTAGTTAATCGAGTAATAAGGGATAAATTTTAGTTATAATTTAGAAATTAATTATGTACTTAGAAATGAAATAATTTATAAATAAATTTGTAAACAAAGTGATTAATTAACATTAATTACTTAGAGAAGTAATTAAAGGATTGGTTGATGATTATAGCAAATGATAGCTCATTGGTGAAGGGTTTTGGATGGTTTATAAATGTGATTAATTCAAGGTAATTAATTTTATTAATTAATTGAAGATGAAAAATTGTGAAATTTGGTGGGTATAATGACCTAATGTATTTATAATGGTATACTTACTTGGTGAAGTAATTGGGGATAATTGTTGGATGTAATTGATCAATGGATGGTTTGATAGAAATTACTTAATGGTATTAATAAAATATAATTACTTGGTGAAATTAATCAAGAGATTAATTAAGAAGGTTAATAAAGGAGTAATTGATTTATTTAATGAAGTAAATAATGGGATAGTTAATTACAGGTTGAGATTAATCGAGAATGATTAATATTGTGGCTTAATTGAGATAAATAAATTTGATTAGGATAAATTATAATTATAATTGAAAATCCTTGGGTTTTATAATTAATAGTATAATCAAATATTGATTAACCCATAATAAGGGACTTATGAGAATTAATTCGTATAAGCAATTAAGAATAAATGAAACTAATTTATGGGGTAATTAAAGAATACTTATTGATTTTGGATAAGAATAATTGATATCGTGTAATTAAACAAAGATAGTTATATGAATGTAACTGAAAATATATAATTGAACCAAGGTGATTAATTAAGATGAGAAATGAAGGATTGATTGGTTAATTGATTTGGAAACTTATTAGTGACAAGTGGATAATTCTAAATGGTTGAGGTTAGAAATTCAATCAGAATTAACTTAATTAATATCGGCAACAAACAAGCTTTGCTTGTGGACGATTGAATGATATTGGATGTCTTGAATGGGTAGATATCTATGATATGGAATATTGTGTATTTCAATTGAATAACTTGGGTTGGAATAACATGAGTTTCGAAGAAACCAGGGTCGGGTATTAGGAAATACCCGAAACCACTTCGATTTTTTTTTATAAATTGCTTTGGTAAATCAATAGGTTGGAATGAAATGATTTGAGTGAATTGAATTATTTTATCTAAGTTGGTACTTAGCAAATTGATGATGGGATAAGTATTGTTTATAGCTAATTGCGAATTTGTTAAATTGATATATATCACCCCGGGTTTATATAAGTTGATTTCTTTAGTATTCCTTGTTAGTTGAGTTTACTCACGTTGGTTTCCAGCCTGACCCGGGTATTACTTTGGTGTAATGCTCGGGTCAGACCGAGTATTACAAATTTTCAGGTTGGTACGTTCTGTAGCTCAGGAGGCGAGCTGGATGGCAAGAGCGTAGAGTAATTCCGCCGTATTTATATGAGACTTGATATTTGTATATTCAGTGACTGTATGTATGTGAAACTCTGATGTATATTAATTGTAATCGACAGAAATAGTGTTTTTTTGTAAACTGTTGTTATTTACTATTATATTTTATCCGCTGCGAATGTGAGATGTTTGGTGTTTCTATACTTCTTCTTCTATCTCTTTCTTCTTTTTCATAACTATCTGAAATTTTCGGATTCGAAAATTTCGGGTCGTTACACGTTTTTTCCTCTCATCGGATTCAAGCATCATCATTTGAGAGAGAGACCTAACAAAAGGCATTTTTGTTGCGCCGGTTTTTAAATTCTGGCTGCTAAAAGGGCCCCTTGCTGAATTGGAGAAGAATGGAAATCAAATCTTAGAAAACAAAACCAAGAATTCGAAATCATCAACTCAAAATCAAGGAAAGTGCCATGCTAAGAAAAAAATTCATCAGATTTCATCATCATTTGAACTTTTCTGGTTGCAACTTACCTGACAGTATCTTGATTATGTTCTTGATTCTGCATTCTTGCCAAGATTTTTTGTTCTTTGCTTTTCCCCTTCAATTCTGTTTCTTTTCAAATTCAAGATCCTCATGGCCAATGAAGCACATTCTGAAACACCAATTAGTGGTAGTGAATCTCAACACACTGCATCAAATGCTGAGAGACTTGTTCGAACCATAATCAGTCCACAAGAGTCAACTTGTTACTGTTCATCTCAGTGAAGAAAATTATCTCCTCTGAAAGCTACAAGTCGAAACTGCTCTTCAAGGATATGGCCTTGAAGGATATACTCAAGGAACCACACCAATACCCCCAAAGGTTATCACTGATCAATAAAATAAATTAATCAATAATGAAGAATATGTTAATCACCACATACAAGATAGGCTTATATGTTCATGACTACTATCCTCTATAAATGCAAATCTGCTGACTCATGGGATATGCAATAAAACAGCAAGTGAAATCTCGAAATCATAGAGAAAGTGTTCAATTCCCAATCTGCAGCAAAAGTGAAGTTTTATAAAAGGCAACTCCACAACATCAAAATTGATAGTCACAATATGAGAGAGTGTCTTCTCAAGATTAAGTCAATTTGTCATGCTTTAGAGGCTGCAAATCAGAAAGTATGTGATTCAAAGCAAATCATGACAATGCTACATGGGCTTGGTGATGAATATGAAGCCGTGGTAGCAGTCATAACATCTCATAGAAACCTACCATCTGTTAATGATGTGCATTCTATCTTACTATCTCTTGATGCAAGAATTGATATCAAGAAACCACAAGAAGTTGATTTCTTGGCCAACTTTGCTGCTAATTACAGGGGTAAGAGTCAAAACTATAACAGAGGAGAACAACCTACTCCAGAGAGGTGATTATCCAAACAGATCAAAATGAAGAGGCATAGATGGAACAACAATAATAGACCAAAATATCAAAAATATGAAAAATTTGGACATATAGCAGCAAAATTATGACAACCCGGGATTTTTGGAAAATATTAATTTGGTAATATTCTAATATATATCTAATTTTCAAAACTTAACTTTTCAAAACAAATAAAATATGCTTTCTATTTACTATTGTTCATATACATATATAAATTATGGAATAAACTATGATTTGGAATTCAAAATAACCTCTCAAAAATAATTTAAATTTAAACTATACATTTTTAAAACATTGGAGATAAGTTTATATATAGTGATTAACTAAAGTATAATAACTTAAGAATAAAATAAGAATAAATAAAAAGGTTTATAATATTTCTTTTGAGCTACATGAAATAAGTATAAAGAAAATATATAAATATATTCATATAGACACTTGTAGGCTAAGGGGAACATCTTAATTCATTAAACTTACATGTGTCAAGGTTTCTTCTTTAAAATGGATTTCCTCATTTTCAAATAAATAAATAAAATTAATTAGAAAACCAGGTGCTGTATAGTTCATACACTTATATATATATATATATATATATATATATATATCAACTCCTTTCTTTCTTTCATTTTCCAAACTAAAATCAAAGAAAAACCAAACTAAACAACATGCAACTCCTTCAAGTTTTCAAATGTGCAAAGCTAAAATTCAAGTTCAAGTTCAACTAAAAAAAAGTACAATTCAAGCACAACTAACAGTAGATCAAGTTGCAGTTTCAAAATCAAGTGCAGTTTTCAAATTTCAAAACTCTATTCCTCTGTTCAACTAATTTCAATGAGTAAACTTAACTTTTTAAAAAGATAAATCATCTTTATTTCTATATGCATGTAAGAGTTGATAGTGGTAATGACTTTAATATTAATTGCATGGATGAAATTGTATGGTTGCCTAGGTGTACAAGTTGAAAGTACTATGTGCATGCCTCTGTTCTTGTTTAACAGACTCAAAATCAATTCAAAAAATTCAATTCTCTTCACTCAATCTCTTTTAGATTATGATCATTAAAGGAAATAGGTTTGTAATAACTAAGTTCTTTTTAAAAAATGTTTTAATGTGTAATTAGCACTTACTTTCACTGGGAAGAAGAATTTATAGTAAACATCAAAACATCTCAGAAATTCGACCCTTATGTTTTCAAGTTTCACGTATATAATCTAATTCATCTTTAGAAATGTTGATTTTTGGTGATAATTTCATGATTTTTAAGTTAGTAATTTGAGAGAAATTGTGGGTTGAACGGAAATTGGGTTTTCGTCGATTTCTGGCGATCGGAGTTCGGTGAGGTGTCGAAATTGGAGCTGGAGGAAGCTTGTGGGTCAAGGGTTGTAGGAAAATTGGTCGGCATTTTTTAGATCGCTGTGGTGGCACGACGAAGGCGTAGTAGGGTTTTAGGCTTTGGTCTGGTCGAGGGTGTTTGCATGGCGATTGCGAGTTCATCGTCGCATCGGAATAGGCCGGAGTAAGGGGAATAGGAAGTGGGAGGTCAGGGGAGTTTCCAGGCGAAGCGGCGAGGCTCCTAGTGGTCTAAGGAGGCGGTGCGAGGTAGATGTTGGCGATCGAGTTTTGTCCCTATGTAGCTCGACTTGCTCGATTTTGATTGGTTAGGATCGTTCGTGGATCTAGGTGGTTATGGTCGGCGTATCGTCGGCGATTGATAGGAGGTATCGACGTTGGTCGGGGTGGTTCCGAGTGGTGTGTACGTGGACTGCTATCTGTCAAGTCTGTAGGCTAAGGTTAGGATCAGATATAAGTGAAGCATAAAAGGAAGGAAATTAAAAAAAGGAAGAAGGGGGGAAGAGTTTTTCGTGAGTTTTGGATCGGGATTTTGGGCTTCGGGTCCGAGTGTTTTTTTATAAAGTATAATGTAGTTAACAAAGTAAAGGGAAACGATAATAAGTCTTAAAATAAAAATGTATTAACAAAGTTTTAAAAAAAAGGGAAATAAACAAGTTTTTCAAAAACAAATTTCCTAACAAATTCTTTTAAATGACAAATGTTTTACTTAAATATTAGGTTAGCTAAAGGTTATATAATAATTTATATTAAAATTAATTAAGTTTAGAATATTTTATTATATATCCATTATTTAATTGATTCCAGAGTTAATAAAACAAGTTTAACAGTATAATTAAGTGGATGGTTAAGGAAAATAAAATGTTTTTAACTATTAATTAATTTAAAGGTCTTAAGTTATTTTATATGTTAATAATTATTTAATTCCAAATGTTTAATTAAAATAAAATAAATGGCTTGTAATTAGTTAATGTCAATTAAGAAGGATTTTAAGTAATTCATTTTTAAATTAATTGGATGATTGTATGACTAATTAATCTTGCTTATGATTGATTAAATTAGATTGAATGCTTGGATTTCTTAATATCTCTAGTCTGTTAATTTGTGATATTCTATGATATGAAATGCTTGGATTAAACTATTGATTAATGTGAGATGCTTATTAAATAGATATTTGTGATGAATTTCTGTGTGAATATGACATTCTGAAGTTTAAATTGAAATGTTTCACTTAAAACAACTTAGCCTTAAAAGACGACGTTTGGATTTCAATGAGACCGGGATCGGATTTGCTTCATTACAGCATGATAGGGGTTTCTCACTTCTTGTTAGGTAGCGAACGGATGACTCTTACCCCTACATGTCCCTGTGAGGGTTGGTTGCGAGTCGAGAGGCTGGCCGCAAAAGCAAATTCGAGGTACCACTATATGCCACTGTGGGGCTGGATGGTCTAAAAGCCTACCGGTCGCCACTGGCGTGGCCTGTGACAGTTGGTATCAAAGCACTAGGTTGAGATAATACCTAGCCTTTTGGGTTAATACCCATCGTGAGAGAGCGTACTTGTAATTTATATATATATATATATATATATATATATATCTATATATACCTACCTGATTGTTGGGTTACCGTGTCCAGGTTGCCAACATGAGTTCTAGGAGAAGAAGAGGCAGAGGTGCGAGTAGCACGACAACTACAAACGAAAGGGGCCCGAATGCTGAAGGTGGAAGGGTAACTGTCGAGGCTATAACCCCAATACCTCCTTGAGTGAACTTTGCAGCGTTGTGTAAAGACTTTACCAATCTCAGAGGAAAGCCTTTTAAGGGTACGGAGTTTATCATTGAAGTGCAAGCCTGGTTGCTCTCGTATGAGAGGATTTTCAAGAGTTTGGATCTGTCAGATGAACAGAAGCGAGTTATGGCGTCATGGCAACTTTAGGAGGGAGCAACTGCGTGGTAGGACGCAGTCACCATGAATGTTCCCGAGGATGATTTCTCTTGGAGTAAGTTCAAGAAAGTGTTTGATTAGTAGTTTATACCTACCGCGGGGAAGACTCGACTGTATAGGAATTTTCTAGACCTTAAGCACGGAGATTTGTGAGTATCGGAGTATGAAACCAAGTTCAACGAGTTGTCCCACTATGGACCTGGCCTTAATGACACACCGCTTAAGAAGAACGAAATGTTTATGCTTGGAATGAGACCCGAATTTCATGAGAAGACGACTGCACATCTCAAAGGATCATTTGTGGAACTGGTAGATATGGCTTTAAGATAAGAAGAGCTTATGGAAAAGAAACCCTTGGCAACAGTGGCAGCACCTAAAGGAAATGCTACTAATCAGAACAAAGGAAATTCAACCCGAACTAGAAGAGGCAGGGTAAAGGGAAATCTAGAGGCAACAATGCAGCTTGAAAATGTTATGTGTGCCAGCAGGAAGGTCATCTGGCTAAACATTATCCTAGAGGTGGAGCTCTGAAGCAGCAGCAGAGTGGACCCATTTCCCCGATGGCTCAAAAGTCCTTATGCTTCAATTGTCAACAGCCCGGGCATATGGTGAAAGCTTACCCACTTCTTCAGAGAGCTCAACAAAACAAAGTGTTTGCTATTCAGGGTGGACCGTGAACTTCTACTGATAGGAAAGGAAAAGGCATTCTCGAAGGTACTTAGCTTTTAGATGGCATTTATGTTAGAGTTTTGTTTGATTATGGTGCTTCCTTTAGTTTTATTTCTTTGGAAACGCTAAATAAATTTCGCCTTACCCCTAATGTCGTGGACCGCCCTATTTTGGTGCTGTTTTGATGCAGAATGGAAGAGTGATTGCATACACGAGTACGCAGTTGAAGCCGCACGAGAAGAACTATGCTATGCATTATTTGGAATTGCTGGCTATCGTCTTTGCGCTGAAGATATAGAGGAATTATCTATTGGATGAGAAGTTTGAGCTTTTCACCGATCATAAACCCTCAAAGTACATTTTCTTCCAGAATGACCTGAACCTAAGGCAGAAGAGATAGGTGGAATTTTTGGCATCCTATGATCTGGACATTCTCTATACTTTGGGGAAAGCAAACACAATGGCAGACGCTTTGAGTAGAAATGCAATTTTGGCTGTTCTTGAAGTTACCTCGTCTCTATAGGAAAGGATTGTAAGAAATCAAACAGAGGATAGAACTCTAGAGGAATTAATTCTTGGAGCTAAGGAAGGTCGGTATTCAGATTTTAAGGTAGACGGTCAAGGAGCTTTAAGAATTAATGGATGATTGTGTGTGCCTGATGTGGAAGGATTGAGGCAGGAAGTTTTGTTGGAAGGCCACAAATCTAGATTGAGTACCCAGGAATGAATACGATGTATGAGGATTTGAAAAGAGTTTTGTGGTGGTCAGGAATGACGAAGGATATTGCTACCTTCGTAAATGGATGTGCGAACTGTCAACAAGTGAAGGGTGATCAGCAGAAGACTGTAGGATTGTTGCAACCTTTAGAGATTCCAAAGTGGAAATGGGAAATGATATCGATGGACTTCATCGATGGGTTGCCAAAAACCAGGGAAGGAAATGAAGGAGTGTGGGTAATCGTAGATAGGCTGACCAAGAGCGGCTACTTTATTCCAGTTAAGGCAACCAGAACTGCAGCTTCATTAGCAGAGATTTTCTTGAAAGAGATTGTCAGGTTGCACAGAGCTCCCATGAGCATTGTGAGTGGCCGTGACCCAATTTTTACCGTAGAATTTTGGAAAGCTCTGCAAATAGCTCTTGGAACGAGGTTGAGTTTAAGTACAGCTTATCATCCTCAAACGGATGGTCAGACGAAAAGGCTGAATCGCATTCTTGAAGATATTTTGAGAGCATGTATCCTGGATTTCGACGGATCTTGGAAGGACTATCTACATCTGGTGGAATTCTCATACAACAATAGTTATCAGGCAAGCATTAAGATGGCACCATACGAAGCTTTGTATGGAAGACCCTATAGATCACCATCTTGTTGGATAGAATCAAGAGGTTGTCTTGTTCTTGGTCCAGACTTGATTTGGGAGGCATCTGCGAAGGTTGAGCAGATCAAGAAAAGGATGAAGGCAGCCCAGGATCATCAAAAAAGCTATGCGGATAAGAGACAAAGGGATTTGGAATTCGAAGTTGGATATTTGGTATTTGTCAAGGTTTCCTAGATCAAAGGAGCAATCAGATTTGGTAAGACGAGAAAGCTAGCTCCGAGATCTATTGGATCTTTCCGTATTCTTGAAATAATAGGTGCTTTGGCATCCAAGATTGAATTATCAGACCGGATGGCTAGGATTCACAATTTATTTCACGTATCTCATCTGAGGAAGTACGTGTATTACCAATCACTAGTTATAGAACCAGCATTTCAGGAAGATTTGGAGGTCGAACCAGACTTAACTATGGTCATCATCCATTTTAGATAGCAGATCGAGATGAGAAGGAGCTCAGGAACAAAGTCGTGAAGCTGGTTAAGATTCAATGGAGTGAGGATCCCAGAGATTGTACCTGGGAAACTCTAGATAATATTAGGAAGGATTATCTGGAATTGTGTCAGGATAGTTAAATTATTTGTTTGAATGAATTGTTTTTATTGGTTGTTAGTATACGGCTAATGTGTATGCTTTCCTGTTTGAATATAAAAACTTTTGATGGATAATTAAATTATCACTTGCTTTTAAAATTTCGGGGACGAAATTCTTTTAAGGGAGGAGGAATGTGACAACTCAGGATTTTTGGCAAATACTAATTTGGTAATCTTCTAATATAATTATTTAATTTGCAAAACTTATCTTTTCGAAACAAATAAAATATGCTACCTATTTACTATTGTTCATATACATATATAAATTGTGGAAGAAACTATGATTTGGAATTCAAAGTAACCTCTCAAAAATAATTTAAATTTAAACTATACATTTTTAAAACATTAGAGATAAGTACATATATAATTATTAATTAAAGTATAATAACATAAGCATAAAATAAGAATAAATAAAAAGGTTTATAATATTTCTTTTGAGCTACATGAAATAAGTATAAAGAAAGTATATAAATATATTCTTATAAACACTTGTAGGCTAAGGGGAAAATCTTAATTCATTAAACTTACATGTATCAAGATTTCTTCTTTAAAATGGATTTCCTTATTTTCAAATAAATAAATTAATTAATTATAAAACCAGGTGTTGTATAGTTTATACACTTATATATATACATACATATATATATATATATGTATGTATGTATGTATATCTCAGCTCCTTTCATTCTTTCATTTTCCAAACTAAAATCAGACAAAAACCAAACTAAACAACATATAACTCCTTCAAGTTTTCAACTGTACCAAGCTTTTCAAGTTCAACTAAAAACAAAGTACAATTCAAGCTCAACTAACAGTAGATCAAGTTGCAGTTTCAAAATCAAGTGCAGTTTTCAAATTTCAAAATTTTGTTCCTCTGTTCAACTAATTTCAGTGAGTAAACTTAACTTTTTAAAGAGCTAAATCATCTTTATTTCTATATGCATGTAAGATTTTATAGTGGTAATGACTTGAATATTAATTGCATGGATGAAATTGTATGGTTGCCTGGGTGTACAAGTTGAAAGTACTATGTGCATGCCTCTGTTCTTGATTAAGAGACTCAAAATCAATTCAAAAATTCAATTCTCTACACTCAATCTCCTTTAGGTTATGATCATTAAAGGAAATAGGTTTGTAATAACCAAGTTCTTTTTAAAAAAATATTTTATGTGTAATTAGCAAGTAGTTTCACTGGGAAGAAGAATTTATAGTAAACATCAAAACATCTTAGAAATTCGACCCTCATGATTTCAAGTTTCACATATATAATCTGATTTGACTTTAGAAATGTTGATTTTTGGTGATAATTTCATGATTTTTAAGTTAGTAATTTGGGAGAAATTATGGGTTGAACGGAAATCGGGTTTTCGTTGGTTTCTTGTGATCGGAGTTCTGTGAGGTGTCGGGATTGGAGCTGGAGGAAGCTTGTGGGTCAAGGGTTGTGGGAAAATTGGTCGGCGATTTTTTAGATCGCCGTGGTGGCGCGGAGAAGGCGTAGTAGTGTTTTAGGCTTTGGTCTAGTTGAGGGTATTTGCGTGGCGATTGCAAGTTCATCGTCGCATCGAAATGGGCCGGAGTAGGGGGTATAGGAAGAGGGAGGTCAAGCAAGTTTCCAAGCGAAGTGGCGAGGCTCCTAGTGGTTGGAGGAGGCGGTGCGAGGTGGATGTTGGCGATCGAGTTTTGTCCCTATGTGGCTCGACTTGCTCGATTTCGATTGTTGGTATCGTTCGTGGATCTGGGTGGTTAGGGATGGTCGGCGTATCGTCAACGATTGATAGGAGGTGTCGACGTTGGTCGGGGTGGTTCCGACGTGGTGTACACGTGCACGGTGCACTGGAATCGGTCGAGTCTGTAGGCTAAGGTTAGGATCGGATATAAGAGGAGAATGAGAGGAAGGAAATAAAGAAAGGAAGAAGGGGGAAGAGTTTTTCGTGAGTTTTGGATTGCGATTTTTGGCTTTGGGTCTGAGTGTTTTATTTTTTATAAAATATAATGTAAGTCAACAAAGTAAAGGGAAATAGAAGTTCACAAGTTTTAAAATAAAAATGTATTAACAAAGATTTCAAAAGAAAAAGGAAATAAACAAGTTTTTCCAAAACAAATTTCCTAACAAATTCTTTTAAATGATAAATGTTTTACTTAAATATTAGGTTAGTTAAGGGTTATATAATAATTTATTTTAAAATTGATTAAGTTTAGAATATTTTATTATATGTCCATTATTTAATTGTTTCCTAAGTTTAGTAAAATAAATTTAATAGTATATTTAAGTGGATGGTTAAGGAAAATAAAATGTTTTTAACTATTAATTAATTTAAAGGTCTTAAGTTATTTTATATATTAATAATTATTTAATTCCAAATGTTTAATTAAAATAAAATAAATGGCTTGTAATTAGTTAATGTCAAATGAGTAGGATTTTAAGTAATTCATTTTTAAATTAATTGGATGATTGTATGACTAATTAATCTTGCTTATGAATAATTAAATTAGATTGAATGCTTTGGATTTATTAATATCTCTAATCTGTTAATTTATGATATTCTGTGATATGAAATGCCTGGATTGAACTACTAATTAATGTGAGATGTTTATTAAATAGATATCTGTGATGAATCTCCGTGTGAATATGACATTCTGAAGTTTAAATTGAAATATTTCACTGAAATCAACTTGGCCTTAAAAGACGGCGTTTGGATTTCGATGAGACCGGGATCGGATATCAAATTGTTATCCGAAAACCACATCGATCCAAATTAAGCAATAGGTCGTGAAATCTCAAGGTAAGATCGAGAATAAAGATTTAGAATGCAAGGGATATTTTTCGTTAACTCTGAGGGTGATTTCAACCTAGTGTAGTGGAGATAGTGCCTCGTTCAGACCCGGAACGGAATTGTATGGACGAACGCTATCATACCATCGTTATTGGAGGACGATGAGCGTTCCAAGATATGTGTGCTATAAAGGTAATCGTAGCCTCAAGCCTCATCAACCGGGAATTGCTAAAACATGGGAGGTGCAGCAAGCCTAAGTGGGTAGCACCCAATTAGAATAAGATTTTCTCCTGTCCAGATGTCCCTTTTGTTCGGCTGTGTGGGCGGTTTTCGCCACAACCGCGGGGTTGTCATATTCGGACTATCCAGTAAGGGGTAGCTCTGGTCTTGTGTTGCAGGGGATCAAGGGGATCCTCGGTACGCTGATCTAGACCTGGCACTTTGATGGGCGACACCCTAGTAGCCCTACCATTGTATGGAATCCAAAATCCAATAAGTGCCCGTACGATTTTGATTGTGCCCAACTATGTTGGAACACGAGATGTAAGCATTCCGGCTATTTCCTATTTTATATAAAACCCTAGACACTATTATAATATAACTAGATTTCCTAAAAAAATGTTTTGGTTATCGTAAGGGAAAAACTTATCCGTGTTTATGTGCTCTGAGTCTTACGAGATACCCTTATTTTCGAATGATTTTCAACTTAAACAAACTTAAACCGTTTACTCACACCAGACCCATGTCCGACCCAGAGTTTATTTTCTGTTTTCTTAAACTCTTGGGTACTCAAATTTTTATGAGTAGCCAAGTGATCTAGGTTGTCTTTGACGTATTTTGGAGAAGATTTGGAGCAGGAGGCTTCTGCATATCTAGTTATATCTATTCTGCTGTATTAGTATCTCTGTTTTCGTTTTGGGTTGTAATGGATAGGCAGGTCATCATGACTGTCTAATATGATGTTGTAAAACTAAATGACTCTGATGTATGTAATTTGTGACTACTGTGTAACATATATATGTGATGTAATATATTTATTTCGTTCCACTGCAAGATTCTGAGATTGTTTAGTTCTTTCTTTCTATCTATTTCTTTCCACCTATTTCTTTCTTATTTACGATACGTCTTTCTATGGAATGAAAGGCTGGCCATCACAAAAATGTTACTTCTAATTAAATATTAACTATGTTCCAGGTCAGGGACAAAATCCTCAAAGAAACTCAAACTACAGTGCAAACATGGCATACTTGCAACATGAATCAAGCTATCAGTCAGTGGCAAAAAATTCTCAAACAAAAAATGAAAATCACATTCAAGATGAAGACTGATATCCTGACTCAAGTGCAGCTAATTGAAAGGGGGTGAAGATTAAGGATCTTAAGGCTAATTTAACATAAAGGGGGATTGAATAGTGTTTAATGGATTCTAAGACTTATATGGACTAAATTGAAATTATGACACAAACAAATGTAGAACTTAATCACAAAACGATCACAGAATCGAACACAGATGTAGAAAGTAAATAAAAAGTAGTAAGAGAAAAGAATACACTGGATTTTATACTGGTTCGAAGTTACCCTACGTCCAGTCCTGTACCAAGGCAAATACCTCGTATAGATTTTTATTATACCAATGTCGATATTACAATCCTCAATTTCTAAAGGCCTTGAGGTACCCTCCTGTCTTCGAGTCCAGGGCTAACTCTCTTGATTTACAGGACACAAGATCACCAATTGATTTCCAAGCACAACCACACTTTATAGAGAGACTAGATAAACTTTTGATTACAAATTGATCCTATAAATCTAGATAGAACTTTGATCTTCGAGAGAGGGAAGAGAATCAAACAAGAATGATATTCTAATTTGATTCACTTGAGAATTCGGTAGAATTTCGATAAGATCTTAAAAATATGAAAATTTTAGAATATGGATTTGTGGAGGAGTGAAGAAAATAGTTAGTTAAAAAATTCATTTGTGAAGGCTATTTATAGACCAGTAATGGTCATAACCATTCATTAAGAGATTTAAACAAATAGACACTTCTTTTGAAAATTGAAACTTTGAATTTAACGGCCACCATGTCGACATGGGGTATCCCATGATGTCGACATCCCTTAGTTAAAAACTATGTGAAATTTGTTTTGAAAATGATATTGAAAGAAAAACAAGATGAAATGATTTTGGAGTAAAATAAACTAATTTTCCTATGTTTTAGAATAAAGAAGAGTAGTAAAATATATTTTTAGAATGTATACATAAATTTGATTTTAAATCTCAAGTATATATATTACAAAGAATATTTAAAAATCAGAAGATAGTTTTAAAACCAAACGAAGTTTAAAACAAGAGTTTATTTAAAAACAAAAACAAAGAATATTTTAAGGCTAAAACATCATTTTGAAAATCAATTGAAAAGATAATTTTTAAAGCTAAAAAATTTTGAATAGCAGGTTTGAAAGTCATTTTGAAAAACCATTTTGAAGTAGTTTCGCAAGCTTCTTCCTACAGAATATTTCATCACATCAGGACTCGAGAACTTGTACAAAACCACGATGTTCGTAGGGTTTGTAAGCAACTTGTAGGTTTGTAAGCTACTTGTCGTGTGTTTGTAAACCACTAAGAAGGTAGAAATGGGTTCCATCCCAAATGAAATTTGGAATGAAGATTTCCATGCTATTGTGAAGTTTTAACAAAAACTAGATGCTTATCTTGAAATCTTGATCTTGATACTCTAGAGTCTTCAATCTTGATATCTCCATTCTATATCTTGAGTATTGAGTCTTTTTACTGATCAGTCTTCAGTAATCAATACTTGCATATATATATATATATATATATATATATATATATATATATATATCCTTCATAGTTCCTATATATACATATCTATTTTGACAATAGTGTTGGTATATATTTTATAATAAGATAAGTTAAAAAGGTTGTTGTCATCAAAATTAACATCTCAGTTCCTAACAATCTCCCCCTTTTTGATGATGACAATCTGTATTTATAAAATATACTTGCCATACCATAACTCCTATCATGACGCCCCCTTACTCCATGACTCCCCATTACTCCAATCATAACTCCCCCTTTTTTGAAAAGCAAGAGCAAAAAGCTCACTTTATTAACTAATGAAATATTACAACCAAAGAAAATGACCTACAAGCAAAAACAATTACACAACCATGACCAGATTACAAATCAAGACCAGATTACACCCAACCACACTATGACCAGATTACAACCATGAACACATACATGACCAGAATATAATTAGAGAAATTGACTTACAACCATGACCAGATTACAAACAGAAAAAAGACTTAAACATCAAACAACAGTTACATAACAACTATATTGGAATAACAAGGCAGCAGCATTGAAACCAAGAAATCAAGATGGCTTCAGGAAAGAAAAGCAATGCAAGCAAAACCTAAGCCACCAAATAGACATAACCATCAGCATATAAGGCTTCACTCTGTAAATGCTTCACTCTGAAAATGCTTCACTCTGTAAATGCTTCACCAAACAGACATAACAGGCAACTTCCATATGAAAAACAGCATAACAGTGAAAGCTTCACTCTGTAAATGCTTCCAGAAACCTCTCTTGCCAAACTTAAAAAGAATCATTAAACAGCAAAGTGAACAACTGAGAACTGTAAAGAAAATAATAATAATCTTAACAAGTATCAGTTCTTAAAAACCAAAGAATATTCCTGTGAATCTGAGCAAACAATTGTGAGGAATTCCTTATACTGTTACCAAAAATTCTATTATTTCTCTCTTGCCATACTTCATAAACCAATCTTTTAAGCATCTTTAGCAGAAGCTTTGTCTGACGTGATTTCCATCTAGTTGCCTTGAAGATATTGAACCATTCAATAGGACTTAAAGTTGAAGGTTTGTAAAATCCACAAGATGATAATAATCTATACCAGATTTGAAAAACAAAAGGACACTCAAAGAATAAATGTGTGTTACATTCTATACCAGTCTTACAAAAAACACACATATTCTTTGAGATAATACCAATTCTACAAAGTTTATCCTTGGTATTTAATGCATTAGCCATCACTTTCCATAACAGCAAATTTTCTTTATCACTGCCACCTATTTTCCAAATTCTTGTATACCATGGAAAAAGAGAACCATTATCACAGAGAGATTTGTAAACAAGCTTAATTGAAAAAGTCTTCCCAGACCGTACTAGCACATTATCAGATCTTAATGTAGGATATTTTGAAATGATGTTCCATAATTGTCTTAATTGAAAAGAGCTTGTGTAAGGCAAAACTAAATTGCCATCATGAATAAAATCAACAACCTTAGCCTGTTCAGCTATACCAGAAATATTTCTCAAATTGTAATCAACAATTGAACTAAGGATTAAGCCTTGTTTAGACCAGGGAGAGTGCCAAAAAGACAAGTCCTTAATCAGATCATGATCACATTGAATTAAAGGAATAAATGTTTCTCTAAGCTTCAAAATACAACTCCAACTACAACTTTGAGGAATTGGCATAGTCCAAAAATTTTTCCTACCAATAAGATTATGATTAACCCATTGTGACCAGAGATTGTTGTCAGATGTAAATTTTTTATTGAAATAGACAGATATAGCAGCTCTGTTCCATTGAAAGATATTTGTTATTCCAAGACCACCATGTTTCTTTGCTTCAAAAAGTTTATAGAAAGAAATTGGAATTAACTTCCTAGTAAATGGATCACCATGCCATAAGAATTTATTAAGAGCACTAGTAATCATATTAATAAGCTTAGCTGGAAGAATATAATGCCTTGTCCAATATGTAGTCATGGCTACAGCTATTGACTGAACTATGGTTAGCCTACCAGCTTGTGAAAGTTTTCCAACAGGCCATAAGTGAAGTTTTTCAATGGTCTTTTCAAACAGTGGCATGCAATCTTGCTTAGTAATTCTAGATGTAATCAAAGGCAGACCCAAATAGAAAGAATTTCTAGGCAGTTCTTGAAGACCAGAAAGATTAATAATAGCATTCTTATCCAATGGACTTAATCCAGCAACTAAAATATTAGATTTAGCCAAATTAATTTGAAGTCCAGTGATAGAGTGAAAAAGCTTCAGAGTTGAGAGAATGCATTGAATATTATCATGAGTGGGCTTTGTAAAAACAACCAAGTCATCAGCAAAAAGGAGATGAGTAATAAGTGGTTGCTTACATTTTGGATGCAACTGAAAAACTCCTTTAAAAACAAGTTCCTTGAACATAGAATTAAGAAGCTCCATGACAATTATAAACAAATAGGCAGAAATAGGGTCACCTTGCCTAACACCATGTTTACCCTTGAAATAACCATATAGACCACCATCTCTCAAAATAGAATACATAGGAGAAGAAATACAAGTATAAATCCAAGCTAAGAATGGTTTTGGAAAATTCATTTTAGACATAACTGCTAAAATAGAATTCCAATGCACAGAATCAAAAGCCTTCCTAATATCCAATTTTAACATACACCTTGGAGAAATGGTTTTCCTTTCGTAACCAAACAACAATTCTTGAGTCAATAAAATGTTATCACTAATAGATCTACCAGTGATGTAAGCAGCTTGATTAATGGAGATAATAGATGGCAGTACAAGTTGAAGTCTGTTAGCTAAAATCTTTGAGATGATCTTATAGATGATATTACAACATGAAATAGGCCTAAAATCAGTGATAGATGTTGGATTTACAATTTTAGGAATCAAAGCTATTGCAGTAGCAGATAAACCAGCAGGAAGCTTGTTATGAAGAAAAAAGAATTTGATTGCCTTAACAATATCTGGTCCAATAATATTCCAACTATGTTGAATGAAATAAGCATTATAGCCATCTGGTCCTCCACAACTATTACTATCCAAACTGAACACTGCATTCCTAATTTCATCTTCAGTTATTATACTAATCAGAGAATTTGATTGGGGGTGTGATAATGTGGGAAGAGTAATATTAAAGAGGAAATTTAAATCAGGATTGAAAGAAGTGGATGGTGCTAAGACAGAAGAGAAATATTAGACAAAAGCCTGATTAATACCATCAAAAGTGTTCACCAGCAACCCATTCATATCCTTAATTTGAAAAATGCATTCGCGACTTCTTTTAACTTTAAGAAAGTTATGATAGTACTTAGTATTCCTGTCTGCCTCCTTTTCCATTTTCAAATGAAGTTTCTGTTTAAGAGATGACACTTCTCTATCAATTACTTGCTCAAGTTCATGCCTTAAATGCAATTCAACTTGTTTTAATAAAGTATCACAAGGTCTGACACATAGTGCTTCCTGAATCTTAATAAGGTCATTTCTAATTTGAGTAGATAGTTTAGAATCATTACCAAAATGTTCTGCTGACCACACCTTAAGATGAAACTTGAGCACCTTCATCTTGAGAATAATATTTGCAAGAGGGTCTTTGCCAAATTGCATACACCAGACTTGTCTGAGAATAACAAAAAAATCAACATGTTTAGTCCAAAAATTAAAAAATTTAAAAGTGTGTTTCCCTCCACCAAAATTCTCAACTCCATTTTGAAAGATTAAAGGACAATGATCAGAAAGAGAAGGTTGAAGAATATGATAAAAAGAATTTGGCCAATATTGCAGAAAAGGCAGATTTATAAGAATATGATCAAGTTTACAAAGAGTTACATTACCATTCCTACTACAATTAGACCATGTAAAATCAGAACCAAAGAATTTAAGAGGAAATAAATTTGCTTGACAAATAGCACTATTAAAAGGAGATATATCCCTGAGTGATAAAGAACATCCACCAAATTTCTGATCACAAGCAAACATGCAGTTAAAATCACCACCAACAAGCCAAGGACAAGATAATGGATTCAGTGATGGAAGGTGATCCAAAAAGTTCTGTCTTAAAGACAAAGAATTATGTGCATATACCGAGGTAAGGAGAAAATTCAAACCAGAAGGTAAATGAGTACATTGATAGTGAATAAATTGATCTGAAGCACTGATTCTTGAAAGATTAAAAATACTTGGATTCCATAAAGTCAACAGTCTACCATAGTTAGATTCAAGAAAATTATGATCAGAAGACCAGGATGAAGCTATCATGCTTACAGCTTTCATAGAAGATTGAATATCAAGCTTAGTTTCTGAAATACATATTAATAGAATATCCCTTTCTCTTAAAAGATTCCTAATCTCAATTTGCTTAGAGGGTGAATTAGCACCCCTAATATTCCAGAATGCAATATTATTCATTTAAAAGGCAGGGGAGGTAGCAAAGGAGAAGGATTTTTCCTAGTATGTCTTGTGTGTGAATTTTCCT
The DNA here is from genome assembly GCA_030765085.1 of Allium cepa. NCBI lineage: Eukaryota > Viridiplantae > Streptophyta > Magnoliopsida > Asparagales > Amaryllidaceae > Allium > Allium cepa. Next base: position 246,489,525 of record CM060944.1, read on the forward strand.
TAGAAGAAGAACATGGAAGAACCTCATGGGGTTTAAAATCCTTGCCTATGCAGGTCACAAACAGTCTTAGCACCAGCATCATGACAAGAAGAGGAAGGAGGAGGCAGGATAATGTGACTGGGTGGAGACAAGTGCAAATATGGAGAGCTGGAAGATAAAATGGAAGGAGACTGATTACTAAATTGAGAACAGCAAGAGGATGTAATAGTAGAGGAGCTATCAACAGAAGAATTGTTAGAAATATTAAGAGAAGAAGAACCAGTAACAAGGTTAGAATTAGAAGCAACAGTTGAATGATTTACACAAGATGAATATGATGCTATAGAATTAGAATCAAAAGAAGAAGAATACAGAGCTTTATCAAGTGAAGAATTTGAAAAAATTGAAAAAGAATTAGAAGTATTAGGACAAGAATTAATAGAGATTCCATTCTCCTTCACAACACCTCCATCAGCTGTTTTAGCACTGTCAACATCTACTTGTTCTTTCCTTTTCCAGATACCTTTATTCCTCCTATTAACATTCTTCCAACCTTTCTCATTTTGAATAGTAACAGTATCAGACTGAGTTTTTTCACCACACTTCAACTCATCTTGCCCCCTTCCTATTTCTTTAATTTCAACCTTATTCAGAAATTCACAATATGCAGTGTCATGACCAAAATTTTTACAATGAGTACAAATCTTTGGTTTCCAATCATATGATAGTTGAACATCTGGACAGTTGCTACCCAATTGAGGAATAGAAATTGAATCAGGTAAATCAAACTCAGGAGAAATCTCAACTAGCGCTTTAGCATACTTAAATCTCTGAAGTTTTTCAGTGCTACTATCAAAACATATAAGCCTACCAAAATAACAAGCCAACCAAATAATCCCAATCAAAGTCCAAAGAATAATAGGAATTCTGTGAAAGTGAATCCATACAGGAACTTTCTTGATTTGAGCTTGTGAAATACCAACCGAAGGATCCCATTTAGTAATAATAAAAATTCTACCTCTAATGAAAATAGGATCCAACTTAAGAACATAATCCCTATCTTCTTGATTTGAACATAACTCCCCCTTACTCTAAGCCAACTACTATTTTTTAACTTTTTCCCCTTTGTCATCAAAAAAGAACTTCTCACTAATAAATTCCCTAAACTTGATATAAGATAATCAACCATAATGCAATAGAGTAATCCATATACAAGTGTAATAAATGCTAAGCGTGATCATAAGTATGAAATATGATCATAAATGTGAAATGTAGTCATGAGTGTGATCATAAGTATAATCTAGAAATAAATCAATCATCATCCAATCATATTTACAGTAATTATTCAATTCAATCATATACACAAACCACACCAAATATTTTAAATAAGTCAAGGCAATTAAGTTTAAATCACACCAATCAAATCAATCAAATAACATACAGAATGACTAGACATTGTCGGTACTTCCACCCATCCATCTTCTCCAAAGATAGGGTCTACTTTGATGGCATACCATTCTTCTTTATCTTTGTCAAAAGTGATTAGTGGATTTCCTTCGAGATCGTCCTTATTAAGGGTTGAGATCATCCAACGAAGGGCGTCGAAATGTCTCTCTTGTTCCTTGATCATCTGTATTTGACTCAATTCTAGGTGGCCTTGATTACGAAGTATGAATGTAAGGATATTCTTGAAGGAAGTGAGAGTTTCTTCAAGATTATTACTTAGATTATTAATTGGAGAAACCATAATTCATGAAATAGGAAGAAATATGAAAGGGAGTGATTAGAAATGAAATTTGATAATTTATTCTAGAAGAAACACGTACAAATAGAGGTAGAAAGTCGATTAAAATGAATAGACATAAGTTAGTTACATGAAATTAAAATTTGAAAGCGTAACTACTTTTTTCCCGCTGCATGTCGACATTGGGGGATGGGATATGTCGACATGCTTCTGTCTAAAGTGACAATTTGCTTTGTTTTGAATATTATGAACAAATATATGCAACTAAAATTTGTATAATATAAAAAAGAGAAAGTACAGAGACAAGTGAAGTTGAATAACAGGAAATAAAAGATTTCATTAATGATTCAAGTCAACATTACATAAAATAATATAATATTAACTAAAATAAAAGAAAATACATGGATAGAACTTGAAACAAACAAGATAACATGTACTAAAACTAGTTAGATGAAGATGAAGAAGATGATAGTCCAAGCTTTCTGCTAACTTTCCAAAAGAACTTGTTGATTTTAGTGGAAATCTTATTCATTTTCTTACTCATTGATCTTTTGAGTGTCTGTTGATTTTCTTCTTTGATTATTGAGAATGGTCTTGTTGGATGGATTAGCGGGATTATTAGGATATTCAATACTCTCTAAGGAAGTTTCTTGATCTTCCTCCTCCTCTTTAATTTCCATTCCTTCCTCTTCCTTTTCTTCTTCTTCTTCCTCCATTTCTTCCATCTTTTCATGAGCAAGCCTTTCTTCCTTTTATGTAAGTGCCTCATATGGTTGAAACACTAATGGAATTTTCATGAGGGAAATGTTTCCATGCTTGAACACTTTTCTAGTTATAAATTCTTCCCCTTTGAAATCAACTCCAAAGTAATTAAAATCCGAGTGAGATAAACTCCATGATATAATGTGTTTTCACCCATAGTAAAATTCTTGGTCCTTAGCTCATCCAAAATAACTTGAGCCCAATTGATATCATAACTTCCAAAAATTGCAAAAAGAGCTTTACAAACTTTCAAGTTGGGTTGTTGTAGTTTCCCGATCTTGGTATAAGTGTGTGTTGAATAAGAAGGTTAACAATTCTTGCTTTTGGATGAAAACAACGATTTTTGAATTCAAAATTTTCATCCCTTTCAAAGATGTGATGAAATGTCTCTCGATCATTTTTATTTATTTGAAATTCCGAGAGATTCATTACGGTATACTTACATCCCAAAATATTTTCTAAAATTTCACAGTCCAAAACTATTTGTGTTCCTTTAACACTACTCCAAATTTGTCCATCTTGCCCATCATAAAAACCACTATTCAAATTTGCATAAAACAACTTAACAAGATTTGGATAACATACAAAATCATTTTGTTTGTTATCTACTACACTAAGAATAGAACATTATTGAAAAAGATTTTCAATTTCATAAGAAGGAAAATCTTCAAAAATAGCAAATTTCCCCATATGAAATTTACCAAAGTTTACATAGTTGATGTAAGCTTTAATAGCTTCCAGGTCATTAAAAAGAAAGTTTTTGATAGCTTTTCGAAGCCTAATGGTGTTAGGAGTGCTTGAAGAGGCTATTGAAGAAGTTAAGGGGATTTGAAGATAATAAAGATAAATTTGAAATTTGAAATAAAAGTGAAAATTGATGATAAGGAGAGTGAATTAAATAGAGATTCTATAGACATGTTCTCTAGTCAAGAGGCATCTTTCTAGAGCATTGAAGTTGGTGAAAAGGTGGAGGAAAATTCAAAAGTTTGAATCCAAATTTTGAAATCAAATTTCTAAGGGGCATGTTGAATGGGGTATCCAGGTATGTCGACATGTGCCTATTGAATCAAAGGACAAATGTCTATTCCTAATTTATAATAAATGTATATATTATATCCTATATTCTACTTATATAAATCCTGTGATAACATTATATAATACTTAAATATTAATAATTTAATATTTAAAACATTATTAAAATAATATTATTTTGAATTTAAAATTCAAACTTCAAAAATAAATTTGAATTTAAAATTCTAGGAATTTTAAATAAAATAAAGCAAACAAACAAGCATCCATTCAAACAAAAAAAATTAAAAAATAATGTAAATGCATACCTATTTTTAGATCCATACTCATATCGTCGTCTGATTCATGAATAGCAGTGAAACACAGATTTGAAGTATCTGTCTTCTTTTCATCATCACTGGATGATGAGTCTGAGTCAACAAAATTTGCTGTGTATGCTTTCTTTCTTTTCCTTGACGAACCATTATTTGAAGGGAACAACTATTTATCTGGATATGGACAATCTTTCCTATGATGCCCAACTTTATTGCAATTGTAGCATCTATCATTGTTGACGCCTCCGTATTATTTTTGAAATTCCTTCGATTGTTTCTTTTGTAATTATACATTTTTCTATATTTTAGGAATTTCTGAAAGTTTCTTGTCATGAAAGCAATCTCCTCATCACTATCTGGTTCCGAATCTTCAGTTGTTGCATTGAATGCTAATGACATTTTTTCTGTAGCCTTGTATTCTTTTCTTCCTTGCAGTTGAACTTCATAAGACATCAGATTCCCAATCAATTCTTTTATTTTCATTAGACTGATATCATTTGCTTCTTCGATTGCAAGTGTCTTTTGATCCCATTCTGAAGTGAGTGAATTTAAAATTTTTCTGACTTGGTCTTCCTCCGAAAAGCTTTTTCCCAATGCAATTAGTGAATGAACAGTATCTTTAAATCGACAATACATGTCGGAAATGGACTCATTTTCATGCATTTTAAACAATTGAAACTGATTAGTTAATATGGAAACTTTAGTCTGTTTAACTTTGCTTGTTTCTTTATGAGTAACTTGCAAAGTTTTTCAGATTTCAAATGCAGACTTACAAACAGACACTCTATTAAACTCATTCCTATCTAGTGAACAAAATAATATATTTGTGGCCTTTGAGTTATTTTGTGCAACACCATTTTGCTCAATAGTCCACTAGGCAAAATCGGTAGTTGGTTCAACATACTCAATTTGTGTGATATTCCAAGTGTCTAATCCTACTGATTATACATAAATTTTCATTCTACAAGCCCAATATGCATAATTACTGCCACTGAAAAATGGTGGTCTGATAGTAGACTGACCTTCTATAAATGTACTAGTGTTATTGTTAACAGAACTAGTGCCAGAGTTGACACAGTGTTGGTAACCATTAAAACAAATTTTCAAGTTTTAGATTATGAAAACTATGAAGACCAATGTTCTGATATCAATTGAAATGGAGTGCAGATTAAGGATCTTAAGGCTAATTTAACACTAGTGGGGATGAATAGTGCTTAATGGATTCCAAGACTTATATGGACTAAATTGAAATTATGACACAAACAAATGCAGAACTTAATCACAAAACAATCACAGAATCAAACATAGATGCAGAAAGTAAATAAAAAGCAGTAAAAGGAAATAATACACCAGATTTTATATTGGTTCTATGACGATCCATATTTCGGAAGGTTTAAATCGACAATAATCCACACATGACCAACTTAAACAATCCAGAACGTAGATAATCAATGGGGTTAAATAAGAAAAATAAGAAAAGTAGAAGAAAATAAACACAGAATCTCAGTGCGAAAATGATAAAATATAAAAATCAAATAACAGTTCATGAAGCTATTTACTATACATTGATTATAATATATACACATTTATCAGAGTTGTATATATACACATCAGGGATAAATGATCAATATATAGGATATCATGAATAAGGGAATTATAATAGTAGTAATATACCAAAATTCTCGCCTTCATCCTCCAGAGAATAATCTTCAATATGCTGGAAAAAAACTCAGGACTGACCCGAGAGTAATGAAAAGCAAAACACTCGAGTCAGGACTAAAATACTCTTATGTAAGTCAAATCAATATCACAAAATATGATTGCAATAACTTAAGAGATGTTATAGGATTTTCCATCTCCTAAGGATATGTTTAACTATTTACATATAGTAATATACAGTGTAATAGATAATGTCTATCAGTAAAATAAATATCAAAATAGCGTTAAGGCTTTACATTGATCCACCTTAACACATTTTACAATTTTAAACCAAAGCCGTAATTGGCTCGTATAGGGATAAATATGACAGGGCATGTGAGGCAATGTCCAAGGTAGGATTCTATCAGTTTACCCTTTCTGGCTGGTCGTAACCCATCCGTGACCGACCGCGACAATCAATCTAGATGATAAAAAGGTGCACCCATCAAATATGATATCACAATAGTAATACGAAGGATCAACGTCGCTAGAGGTAGCTAACCTTATTGGTCAGACATAGGCTCATGTTTTAGTCATTTTAATTATGACATAGGTGTCAAGGCTATCCATCTTCATTCTCTTACTTCATTCCAGTAAATGTCACCAATTCAACCACTACATTTTAGATATCATCCATTGCGTATACAGTTGTTAAAGTAGTTCCAATATTGACAGAGAGTATGATAATAAGCGCCCCGGTCTCTTTAACAACCAAACATCGTTTACACACTGGTTGGTACTTTTACATTTCGAAAACAGTTCCTATTTGATATCAAAATATCGTATTTATTTCAAAAACAAATCCATTTCGAAATCATCATATTCACTTCAAAAATCATATTTACTTTGAAATGCTAATTCAATTCGATATATTGATTTCACTTCAAAACTTGATTTGAATTACTATTTTGGTAATAATTCATTTAAAATCAAATCGTATTTAAATCTACGATTTAAATATAAACATTCCACCCTCTTTACCAGTTTGAATTTAAAGAAAATAGTTTTAATATAGTTAAATAGTTAAATAGTTTAATAGAAAATAATTTGAGTATTAAAATGGTTTACATAATAAAACAGTTTGGAAAATCAAAATAATTTAAATATTTAAAGAATAAAGATTTTTAAACCGTTTCTACTAAAAATATTCATAAAAAATATTAATTTTAAAGTCAAACCATTTCATTTTCCAAATCTCCAATTTAACTCCAATTTCCATTTCGATTTAATCGATTCAATTCCGATTTTAAGTCGAATTTCACATCGATTCCAAATTAATTTCAATGCCAATTCCAAATTAATTTAAAGTACAATCTAAAATTAATTTAAATTCCAAATCTCAAATTAATTTCAACTTCAATTCCAAATTAATTTAAAACTCCAATTCTAAATTTTAAACCATTTCGATTTATATCAATTCTGAGTCTGTTTTGAAATATCGATTCAAGACAATTAAGTCAAATTTTCTTCAATATCCAATCAAAAATCCAAAATCTTGAATATAATTCAAATCCGAGCTGAATTTCATAATATTAGTTTATACCATCTTTTCTTAGCAATACTTGAATTTTGACGAAAAAGTCCAATATTTTAAAACAAAACAATTTCTAAAATTCATGTCATTTTTTGATTACCATTTAAAAATCTCAAATTCGATTATTTAAACAATTTCGTTTACCAAATTTAAATTCAATCATTTTGCACTCAAATTCGGGAAATAATCTGATTTCCATAAATTCAATTTTTATTTCTTAAAACTAAATCATTTAAATAATTCCAAATCAAAATTTTAAAGTCATTTAATTTAACAAATCCGGTGTCCATATTTAATTCTCTACCCTGTGGCCAAGTGAGTCAATTATTTCAATTTAATACAGGGATGGATATATATCATTTCAATCCAAAAACAAATGTCATAGGTATATATCATTTCAATATATTTGTTTATTTATTCGAAATAATTCATTTAAAGTTTTATGTACTGTAAATAACATACGGTATAACAATAGGATATATATAAAATAATTAAACACCCAATCAACCACAAATCAATCAATAGCATCCATTTGCAACCAATGTCCAAATAACCAATGTATCACAACAATAAAATAATTGTCAATATCAAGTGTTTACAAGCAATTCAATTCCAATTCAATTTAATTATCAATTTAAATTCTACCAGGTAATTTGGATGTCAATTTAAATGTCAATTAAAATTATCAACCAACAATTTATCAATTCAAATCATTTCAGAATTTCAATTCAACTATCATAAAAATATTTTATCGTGAGTGTATAAACACTCACCTATTTGAAACTGAAAGTAAATTTCAGCTTCAAATAAATTCCAGTTTCACTCCAAGCCTTAGACAACGATGATACAAATCCCCTGAAACTCGTTGCACTCGAACGGATCTCGTACGCGCAAATTACGAATTTATAAATATTGATATAATTAAATTTTAATTAACAGAATAAATAAAATAAAAAGAAAGCAAAATAAACCTAACTCCATCACGTTCACGTGACAGCGCGTTCTTCCACCTTTCTTCCTCCAGGTAACGTAGTACTCATCTTCTTTTATACACACACACACACACACACACACACACACACATATATATATATACATGAACGAATTGTCGATCACTTGCAACTATCGACCGCCATCCCTTAGTTGCTGCGACCATCGCCCCACTAATGCAAACCGTGCAACATCAGCTCGCGGTGTCACGTACGAAAGTGAATCGCCAAACCCTAGCTCGCAAAACACTAAAATCAATGAATTGTCTGCTGCCTTCGCACCTCTATCGCGACACCTCATCCTCCTCGTCGAATTCGAGATCAATTCGAGATGGTTTCTTTTTTTTCCGTCTGTAGTTGTTTTTTTCTTTCAAATCATGGCTTTGTTTTCTTTTTCTTTTTTGAACAGTGAAAATGAATGGGGGAGAGAGATATGGGAAAAATAGAAATATCAGAGGGCGGATGCATGAATTGGATAAGTATGTAGACATTTAAATTATTATTTAATCGAAAATATCCGACTTTAACATCCATAATTCTCGAACTTCAAACTAAACGTGCAGCCTGACGTTTATTATGTCTTACCCCTATTCCGAACACAATGGAACTAGTTTCAATGCCTAATTCAATCGTATGCAGAAGATAGCTTTTCAAAATCAATTCAATTTGATTTAATTCTGTAATTAGATTCTGCGTGCTTCAAGCTTGCACGACCAAACAACAAGTCTAATCGCTATAAAACTTGATATCCTACAATAATTCACAATTACAGATGCGATGAAACTTGTTTCGTCGATATCCGAGACAGTTGCCAAAATGGCTATTTTTACTCATTAATTAATATATAAAATTTCCAAATTTATAATTTTTCACAGTTAACTCCAATTTTAAATGTTAATTATCTTCAATTCATATTTTAAATAAAATTTCAATCAATTTCCAATATATAATTCAATCATCTTTAATCCAGAACCGGGTTATTCAATTAATTGCCAAAATAAAATTTTAAACAAATTTAATTATCCAATAAACCAATATAAATAAATCATTAAATATTTATTTTTTCTCATATTTATCCAATAATTAAATTTAATTTAATAATTTATAATAGCCGAAAATATGGGTCGTTACAGGATCGCAGTTACCCTACGTTCAGTCTTGTACCAAGGCAAACACCTCGTACAGATTTTTATTATACCAATGTCGAGATTATAATCCTCAATTTCTAAAGGCCTTGAGGTACCCTACTGTCTTCAAGTCCAGGGCAAACTCTCTTGATTTACAGGACACAAGATCACCCAATTGATTTCTAGGCACAACCACACCTTATAGAGAGCCTCGATAAAATTTTGATTACAAATTGATCTTATAACTCTGAATAGCACTTTGATCTTCGAGAGAGGGCAGAGAATCAAATAAGAATGATATTCTAATTTGATTCACTTGAGAATTCGGTAGAATTTCGGCAGATCTTAAAAATATGAAAATTTTAGAATATGGATTTGTGGAGGAGTGAAGAAAATAGTTAGTTAAAAAATTCGTTTGTGAAGGCTATTTATAAACCAGTAACGGTCATAACCATTCATGAAGAGATTTAAACGAATAGACACTTGTTTTGAAAATTGAAACTTTTGAATTTAACGACCATCATGTCGACATGGGGTATCCCATGATGTCGACATCCCATAATTAAAAACTATGTAATTTTTTTTTGAAAATGGTATTGAAAGGAAAACAAGATGAAATGATTTTGGAGTAAAATAAACTAATTTTCTTATGTTTTAGAACAAAGAAGAGTAGAAAATATATTTTTAGAATGTATGGATAAATTTGATTTTAAATCTCAAGTATATATAATATAAAGAATATTTAAAAATCATAAGATAGTTTAAAAATAAACAAAGTTTAAAACAAGAGTTTTTTTAAAAACAAAAACAAAGAATATTTTAAGGCTAAAACATCTTTTTGAAAATCATTCAAAAAGATATTTTTTAAAGCTAAAACATTTTGAATAGCAGGTTTGAAATTCATTTTGAAAAACCATTTTGAAGTAGTTTCGCAACTTCTTCCTTCAGAATATTTCATCACATCAGGACTCGAGAACTTGTACAAAACCGTGATGTTCGTAGGGTTTGTAAGCCACTTGTCGTAGGTTTGTAAGCTACTTGTCGTGTGTTTGTAAGCCACTAAGAAGGTAGAAATGGGTTTCATCCCAAATGAAATTTGGAATGAAGATTACCATGCTATTATGAAGTTTTAACAAAAACTAAATGCTTATCTTGAAATCTTGATCTTGATACTCTAGAGTCTTCAATCTTGATATCTCCATTATGAATCTTGAGTCTTGAGTCTTTTACTGATCAGTCTTTGGTAATCAATACCTGCATATATATATATATATATATATATATATCCTGCTATAGTTTCTGCATATGCATATCTATCTAGACAATAGTGTTAGTATATATTTTATAATAAGATAAGTTAAAAAAGCTGTTGTCATCAAAACCAACATCTCAGTTCCTAACACTAATCACATCACCAATAACTTGAGTAATTTAAATCTTGGAAGCAAGAAATGCAAAGGTATGAATTCTATACACATAGGTAAAGGTAAATCTATTGCAATTACACACACTGGTAAGTCATATATCATGGGAGGAAAACAATTATATTTAAACAATCTGTTGAGAGTCCCACATATTAAAAAACCCATATTAAGTGTGTCACAATTTCCAAAAGATAATAATGTTTAACTTTATTTTGATTTTTATCCACACTATTGCTTAGTTAAGGACATCCTAACTAAGAAAATACTTTTGCAGGGTAAGCAGTGTAAAGGATTATACAAGTTCAATGTGGATAACGCAAGAAACTCAAATTTTAAAAGAAATTAGTATAATAAAATTCATATAGCAAGAAATCAGTGAGACATTTGATAAGTGGCATTGTAAACTTGGACATTCAAATGCTACTATTGTTATGCCTGTATTGAATAAAAACAGTATTCCTTTTAATGATATGTCTTTACCATATATATGTACTTAGTGACAAATGGGCAAGAGTTACAAATTAACTTTCTAAGATTGTGAAACTTATTATAGTAAGCCTCTAGAATTAATTACTACTAATTTATGGGGACCTGCCCCAATATATAACAACTATGGTTATAAGTATTACATATCTTTTGTGGATGCTTTTTCTAGATATGTTTGGATATTTTTTTTTGAAATCCAAGCATGAAACTCAAAATGAAATCATGCAGTTTATAGCATAGGTTGAAAATCAAACAAATTGCAAAGTTAATATCATGCAACAGATGGTGGGACTGAATACTTTCCATTAAAGGAGTATTTTCTAAAAAAGGGAATCAATCACAGGATAACGTTCCCTTACACTTCAGAGCAAAATGGACTTGTTAAAAGAAGGCACGGGCAAATTGTGGAAATTGGGCTTACACTGCTTGCCCAAGCATCTATGCCACAAATTTTTTGGCCAGATTCTTTTACCATGGAAGTCTATTTAATTAATAGACTGCCATCAAAAAAATTTAATTTAAAATGTCCAATAGAGATACTATCTGACACTAGTCCAGACTATCATAGCCTCAAGGTGTTTGAGTGCTTATGTTTTCCATATATTAGATCCAATAATGCTCATAAATTAAATTTTAGATCTCATCCTTGTACTTTTCTAAGCTATGCTAGTAATAAAAGGGTTACAAATGCTTGCAAAAAATGGGAGAATACTTATCTCTAGACATGTGTTATTCAATGAAACAATTTTTCCATTTAGAGAATCAAATATCAAAGTTACTAGTAAAGTGTATAATGCTAAAGAATCTTTACCATCAATACCTAGTCCATCAATTGAGAAAATTCAGGCTTAAGGAGAGCCTACTCAAAGCATCATCAACCAGGGAAATTTTTTTTCTAACTCTCAAAGTACAAAATCTGATATCAGACTTGATCCGGCAGATGATCAAGCAAGTTCAACTAGTGAGCCTGATCAATTGACTCAACAAAGAACTACTGTGCAACTTTCTCCTCATCAAGTTCAAGACAACATTGAAAGCACAAATTCAAACACACAGTTAGAAAGTGAGAGCTAGTAAACAACAGATCACAAACTGGACAAGCCATCACATGATAACCAGATCAAAAAGTGGCATATTCAAACCAAAAATCTTTCATGCTATTCTAGATGTAGAGGATCCAATCACACGTGATCAAGCCATGCAAAATAAAAATTAGAAAACCACTATGATTGGAGAATATGAGGCCTTAATGAAGAACAAGACATGGGAACTTGTTCTTAAACAAAAAGACAAAAATATCATGGGATGCAAGTGGACCTGTAGGTTAAAAAGAAATGCAGATGGTTCTACTTTTAAATATAACGCAAGAATAGAAGCTAAAGGCTATTCAGAATAAAGTGGATTTGACATTAATGTAACTTTTTACCTGTTGTGAAGTCTACTACTATCAGAATTGTTATCACAATTGCCTTACATAGAAATTGGACCATTAGACAATTAGATTTTAATAATCTTTCTTAAATGGTGTTTTACAGGAAGAGGTATACATGGAGCAACCATAAGGTTTCATGTACAAAGGGAAGGAGGATTAAGTGTTAAGACTACATAAAGCAATCCACGGATTAAAACAAGCACCAAGAGTGTGGTTTGAAAAACTAAAGGAAACACTGATCGGATTTGGCTATCATCCAACCAAATCTGACAACTCTCTATTTACAAAATTTAGTAAAGACATAATAATATATGTACCGATATATGTTGATGACTTTATTATTGTGGGCAACAGTGTGCAGGAAATTAACAGTCTAATAAAGCATCTCAATCTAGAATTTACTATCAGAGATCTTGGCAACCCAAGCTATTTCCTAATCATAGAGTTCAACAGAGTATCAAATACAAAAATTCAACTGAACCAAAGAAAGTATATAACAGAGATTCTGCACAAAGCAAAGATGCATGAAGCTAATTCTATCTCTACTTCTATGGTCAGTAACTTGCACTTGTCTAAATACAAAGGAGAAGCAATACTCAGTGACAGTCAATATATAAGTATTATTGGTGCACTTTAGTGTGCTATTATTACCAGACCTGACATCACATACAGTGTAAATAAAGCAAGCCAATACATGCAAAATCCAACAGATGATCATTGGAAAGTAGTTAAAAGGATACCGAGGTACCTCAAGGGGACTTTAAGTTTTGGTTAAGTTCTGGAACCAAATAAGTGAATCTATATCAATGGCTACGCTGATGCTGATTGGGCTGCAGACCCATAAGACAGGAGGCCTACAACTGGGTATTGTGTATATTTAGTTAACAATCCTATTTCTTGGTGCTAAAAAAAATCTACTGTCTCTAGATCTAGTACTAATGTTGAGTTTAGAAGCGTAGAAAATGCTACCGCAAAAGTTATGTGGATAGAGTCCTTACTTGGAGAACTGCAAGTCAAAACTAAATGCAAGACAACTATCTGGTGTGATAATCTTAGTACTGTACATCTCATAGCCAACCCAGTATTACACTCAAGAACAAAGCATGTTGAATTAGATATTTATTTTGTTCGTTAACAAGTAGCAAGAGGGAAGCTAAATGTAGATCACATACCTTCCACTTACCAAACAACAGACATATTGACAAAGCCTCTCTCAAGGAACAACTTCACTCGATCCAGAGAAAGGCCGAAAGTCGAAAGCCTCAATGATAGTTTCGTACTAGAAATCATATGAACAGCCAAGGTGGCAGCTTTCAAGATAATCTCAAGCTCACAAGCTATAATCATTAAAGTATCAAAGTTTTTGCTGCTGATTCTCTAATCGATTACCATCACCAGATGACAATCGACTAAAATTTTGTTTTTTTCGTACTCAGTATTGCTTGATCCTCTTTCATCTCTTGATCCGCTCAACAAATTTCATCATATTTTCAAGCAATCGAAGTGGAAAAGAATTTGGGAAAAATTGCAGCAAACCCTAGTCGTAATAGGGTTTGAAGGGGCGTATTGGATAATGATACAAAGCAGCAAATATTCTTAACATATATCAACTATATTATTTGATGTAAAGATCCATGCCCTTCATCTTGAATCGAATAGCTCATATTGTTTCTAGCTTACTGAATCGGATCTGGGACGAATGCCTCAAGCTAAACACTCAAAATATTACATCTATAAATAGCATATCATGTACAAAGAGTACTGCATTATATCATTCACGTAAAACTCTTTGTATCTGACCATTCAATAATGATCAAGATTATTCTCTTTCAATTTTTTCAAACCTTTTACAAATTTCTTGCAATTTACTATAAGTCTTTTTATATAACTTAAACTGCAGTGCTAATTTCGATTTTATTATCTTAACCACTCGATAGTTAATTTAATACTAACCATATTATATATGATGAATATTTTGGTATATGTAGGTTACCAAATCAAAACAGGGACATATTCCTATTCTCATTTATAAATAACATATACTTACCTTTGCATTTCGTTTGAAAACCTTGTCATTGAACTCACCTTTTCAATTAGATATTATACTTACTTGCCCAATTATCAAATTTATCCGAACTATACATATATTGGCGTTCAAACCAACACGACTTCTATCTTTTCTGCAATGGAAAAACTTCATATTAAATCGGTTTAGTTTAATATTTTTAACTTTAATTGCTTGTATTCTTGATGTTAATTAAATACAACAATGATCAAGGCTATTTCCATTTCTCATATAACTATGTATACGCTGTAGGATGAGCAAATACACACACACACACACATATATCTTGATAAAATAACTATATGGACTTATACTAGGCACCTCTAATTCAAAATATTAAATGCTTAGTGTTACATGTGTAGGCCATGGGTTAGAGTAGCATCTCCAACGGCCAAATATTCAACTTGAATCTCCAATAGAGCTACGCACTCCTTGATATTAAGGATAATATTTAGTTTTCAATTCAAAATATAGTATTGTACGCTTATTTAACATGCTTCCGAGCTCAGACACCCATCAGATGAACGCTCAATACATGTATGCTTACTTAACGGGCGTCTCACATTGAAATTTATTAAATTAATTATTTATCAGATTCATATTAAATAAACATCTAAACTCATGCTAATATTATATGATTATTTATGCATTTAATTAATATTGCTTTGGCTATTCTTTTGTTTTCTATCATTTTAGTATTTATACTATATATTTCTAACAAGTTTAGTTCTTTTTTGTTTAATATTTCCCTTAGGATCATAAGTCGACCTGCTGTAGCTAATATTGACCGATGAATCAATCCACCTGACATCATTCACTTAGTTTCACTTAACATCATTTTGTTATCAATATTCTAAGTAGCAATATTTTACCTTAAGTAATATAATTATTACCTTTTATTCATTTACCATTGAAAACAAAATTTTATAAAAATTAAATACTTTTCTAAATATTAATAAACTTTTATAACAACTAAAAGTTTTATAAAAATTAACTAAACGTATAGATCCACCATAATTAAGGAGAATATTTGGTAAAATAACTTACCAAGTTTACTTTTGTTTTCTTTCTCGAGATAAAGGAAAAAAAATATCTTCTTGTAGAAATTCACATAGGCTGCTGAGGTCTTCTTATCTTACGCACCTTTTATTTAAAAAAATCTTCTCCTTTAGCATCTACATAAAAAAAATCACTTAAGTAGAACAAAAATAAGTCATTCCTCTTCTTACGTATTCAAATTATATATCTAGAGAAAAGAAAGTAATAGAATTATGTGTCATTTGTTGATATTTTTGGCTGTTGTTGTAAGAGATGCGGTTGCAGTAAGTAGAATTTCATAATTTCTTTTTCTTAGAGCTTATGTTAATATTAACATCTACATAACTCGATTTTACAATTTGTTACAGCTAGGAGGTTGAACATTGAATGTTCCTAATGGTAAAATTAGATGGTAGAATTTCAAGGGCGAGTGAAACTAGATTTTTTCCTACTCCAGTGTTCAACTGCACCAACTGAAGTAAAGCTTCTCTCAAAGAGGACACTCCACCAATGATTTGGTATCCCTTTCTAGTAATTTAAACTTACCAAAAGATTATTATTTTTCATAGCCTTCATTATAAAAAAATTGACATTTTTTTTAAACTCAACCCAGAGCCCTGATGAAATCGAAGAGATAGGAGGAGCCCCCTCCTTCCTGGTCCGACCACATACAGTTGAGATTTAAGCCAGCCCAGCACAGAGATTTGATGCCCCCAACCAATTTTGGTAGGATTTATGGGGACCCACCTACGCACCTTGAAATTGGGAGTAGGGCAGACGGAAATCGAACCTGCGACCTGCTTACCAGGAAGCAAGTATCTTACCACTACGCCATTTGGTACACATAACTTCATATAAACTTGAGCTTGCTGCACAATTTTGGTACACACCACCTGATCTTGTTGCTCGGTTGTAGTTTGCAACTGAGTACAGAGCCAGGTTGCAGTTTGCAACTGAGTACAGATTCCAATTGCATTTCTGTATTTAGTGCAAGGAGTAATTTAGTGCAAAAGCCAAGAAACTTCGTAGAACCTCTATAAAACGGCGATAAGATAAGGCA
This sequence comes from Allium cepa, assembly GCA_030765085.1. Classification (NCBI taxonomy): domain Eukaryota; kingdom Viridiplantae; phylum Streptophyta; class Magnoliopsida; order Asparagales; family Amaryllidaceae; genus Allium; species Allium cepa. The sequence goes on from CM060944.1 coordinate 246,506,206, forward strand.
CCATATGTTATTTTCGACATTTCATGCATTCCATCTTTTCTTATTCTCCTTTTTTTCCGATTCATTTTTTATCAAGTGTCCTAGAACATACAAAAAATTGTGTTGCTTCACTCTATTTTTTGTCACGCATTGGGCATAACTACAATTGGCTGGCTTACTAGGTCTTACCGATCTTACATGTGAGACATTTTCTGTAAGTTGAACAATTCCTTTACGGCGCTCTAATTTTCTGACCATATATACCATGGTAAAACATGGACCAAACATCAAAGTAGAAATTATAATATCCGAGACTCATTCAATATATTTATTTTTACAATCCTTACAAATAATAAAGTTGTTAATGCAAATAATAGCACAACTGGTAACCAGTACTAGTGCACATGCATGTGTAGTTCATTACATGATACAGGAACTAAACGTGTATTACTTGACCATTATAATTTATTTTTTTGAAATTGGTAATTGACCGCCAGAGGATTCGATCCCAAGACATCTATATCCATAAGTTTAGAGCGTTGCCACTTGAGTTAGTGATCCTTGACCATCTATTACTATATTTTAGACCGAAAAAATCTGTTTAAAAAATTATTAAAAAATCAATTCTCTGTTAAAGCACAACCTAAATCGTTTTGAAGTTTTTTGTATCATTTGATACATACTAGATGATACATTGTTTGAAATAGTACGCTCCTGATGAACTTTGAAATTTCAGTTCAATTTCAGAATAAACTAAAACATAAATCCACCAACTTTATTAACTCTAGTAAATAATTAAAGAAAATAACATTTTAATTAAATTTATAGACGTATCTAACTAATCTAATTATATTGCTTCTGCCCTTACTCTCCTCTCTAGCTTTTAAGGTTCAAGATATAATACAAAGTAGATTAGTCATGTTAAGATTTAAGAAAATAAATAAATTATACCTCTTAACACTACGCCCAAAAACTATAACAAGTGAATTTACATAAATGGAGAGTGTGTGTGTGTCAATTAAAAAACTAATACTATCGCATAATGCACTTGTAAAAGCAGTAAAGTCATATGGCATATTTTCTAAGGTTTCATTAATGTTGGCGCTAAAAATGGAGAGCGAGAGATTCCCAGGTTCGCTAACAGTGAAAGAAAGCTACTGAACTCCATCTCCTATATCCTGAAATAACAAGTCTCTGACTGAATGAATTTAAGCTGAAATAAATATTCGTTGAAATTTTAAATGTAGTCTATTATGTGCACGCTCTAAAGGGTTTCACTCTAGTAGCAATACCAGCAATAATGGCTGCTATAAGAATGTTCAATTGAAAAGGAATATTGTTCAATTACAACATTACATCGGATATGAAGAAACTGTAAACAATAGTTCATCCACATATGCACCTATTTTATCTCATTTATGAAAAAAACTATTAGTATGTTATTCAATAGTATAGTAAAACTTTGGTGACATATATGTTTTAGCTATGTTTTATAAAATTTCAACTAAGTTAACTATGTTGTATAATAAATTAATTAAATTATGAAAATTAACTATGTTAAAAAATTTTGTAAAAATTAATTAAATTTTTAAAACTAGCTAAGTTTTAAAAAGTTAACAATCTTTCATAAAACATTAACCAAGTTAACTAAGTTTTATAAAAAATTACTATGTTTACTAAGTTTATATAATTTAACAGAGTCTACAAAACTTAACCAAGTTTTATAAAAATTAATTAAGTTTATAAAAGTGATTTAAATCACATAAAAATTGGCCAAGTCAACAACGTTTTACAAAAATTAATTATGTTTATAAGAGTAAACTAAGTTTTACAAAAATTAACTAGATTTTATTAAGTTAATAAAAATTAAATAAGTCTTATGAAAATTTACTAAGTTATATAAAAATTAACTAGATTTTATAAAGTTAATAAAAATTAAATAAGTCTTATAAAAATTAACTAAGTCTAATTAAAATTAAATATGATTTATAAAAAATTAAATAATATTTATACAAATTAGATAAGCATTAAAAAAATTAATCAAGTTAACTTTGTTTTATATAATTTAACAAAGTTCTATAAAATTTCAACTAAATTTTACAAAAATTTACCTAAGTTAACTAAATTTTATAAAAATTAACTTAGTTTATATAAATTAACTAAATTTTATAAAAATTGACCAAATTTATAAAAAATAATTATTTTTTATATAATTTAACTAAGTTTTGTAAAAATTTAACTAATTTTATAAAAGATAATCTAGTTCACAAAATTATATATTTTTTGTAAAAATTAACTAAATCTTATAAAAATTAACCTATTTATAAAAATAAAATAAGTTAACTAAATTTAAAACAATTAAACCAATTTATAAAAATTAACTAAGTTAACTAAATTTTATAGTAATTAAACAAATTTATAAAAATTAACTAAGTTTACTAAATTCTATAATAATTAAACAAGTTTATAAAAATTAACTAAGTTAATTTAGTTTTATAATAACTTATAAGTTTATAATGTAAACTAAGTTTATAAAAATCAACTAAATTAACTAAGTTTTATAATAATTAAATAAGTTTGTAAAAATTAGTTAGGTTAAACTATAAAACATGAGCATTAGATATATGAGGTCAACACATACTTTATTCTCATTTGAGCTTGAATTGTGAATAACAAGTAATATAAACAATCCTTAATTGTGATAACATTATATATTTGACATAAGATTATGTAGAGTGTATCGACATTAAGCATGTCAATATGTTTAATATGTATTTTTTTTGTTTACGCCTTATTCGTATATCATTTCATGTATGTCTTTGTATACGTGCTTTAAATGCTCTCTTTTTCTTGTAGGGTATTGGATTTTTGAAGGTGTCAAACATGGACATTCAAAGGTCATGGTATTTTGGTATTTTCTTTATAGAGTCCTAATGGTACTATTATCATGTGTGTTCAAAAATATCGACCATGAAATATTATATATACAATATTGAATTTGGTGTAATTCTGATTACGTATAATATATAATATGATTTGATCGTCAAAAGTTTCATATTATCGTTATTTGAGTTGATTGAATAGTTCATGAATTGAGGTAAATATATCTTGCTGTTAGATGTTCCACAGAAAGGCTATTATGAACTCAAAGCAGTAATAAAGAAAATAGCATTTTTGAAATGTATAGAAAATATATAACGCGTTTTTGGTATGCAATAGAAAACCTACAACAGCGCGTAGAAAATATACAATAGCGTTTATTAAATGCTATTAAAATTCAAGCTTTTCACGGCATTTTTTTTAATGTTTTAAAAGGCAATGGATCTGTCATAGCGTAATGCTGTTAGATCCTTTAACAACGTTCTTCAAATGCTATTAAAAATGGATTGGAAGCCCTATAAATGTATTTACAGCATTGACCAAAATGTTATAAAAAAGTTCTCCGGGCATTGGGAAAGCGCTCTGAAAAATATTTTACTTCAGTTGGAAAAACGCCATAAAAGTATTTAAGAGCTCAAACTGAACCCTTTTAAAACCAATCTTCTGATAGCATTTCTGCTAATGCTATGGTAAGTTTCTGACTTTTAATGGCATGTAGTTATACGGGTCATGAAAAAAGCTGTTAAAGTCTTTTATAACGTTTATTGAACGCTGTTAAAAATACTGAATGTCGTAGTCTTTGTTAGAGAGCAGGTGGGCAGAGAAATGTGTGCATCAACACATTCCAGCCCTTTATCAACGTGCTGACATACTCACAAAACATTTATCTTTAACATAGTTTACAGGACTAAAAGGAGAATTGAATGTTGAAGCCAGCTCAAGTAAAGGAAAAGGAATAGAGATGACGAAAGAAGCAGCAGAGAGTTTAAATTTAGGAAAGGAATTAGTGGTAACGTGTTGTGTAATATGTTAGTGAATATTGAGCGCAAGTGGTGAATCTTATGTACTAGGGTTTAGTCTATTGGGTCATGGCCCGTATGTGTTGATCATTCTGTATTGTGTTGTGTGTGTTAATCAGTGCATGTGCACTGTGCACCAATATATACAGTATGTATCATACTTCTTCAGTTAACAAGAACCAATTCACCGTTCACATACCTGGTGCAAACTGACTATTTTTTATTAGGACATTATAGTCAAAATCGTTGATTAGAATAGGATCGTAATATGATTAGGAGTATGATTTTTTTTTAATTTTTGAAAAATGCAATTTTTGCTCATTGTATGAGAAAAGTGTAAACTAGTTTGCATTTCTAATTTAGAGAAATAAAAACATCATTTACATAATTATTGCTACATGGACTTTTCTTATAATAGCATCTGAAATAGGGACCTTATGTACAAAATCCCTTCACAAACCGATACTATAATACAAGAAGTTGCACCATATTACATAAAGTTGCTAGATTAGTGGTATAACATATAATAGTAAATCTATGTAGAACTAGAACTGCATATTAAGTCCCTGAGAGGATCCTTGTATTGGAATGTTATACGGTAAAGTTTGAGCATGCAGATCATTTGCTTCCTTCTGATTGTCTTTCCTATTACCTCTTATAATAGCAGAGAACGCCTCAGTTAATATTTTGGTCTTGATTTGCCCTCGTTTAGGTAATGGATTTCTCGTGCTTGGTTTCTTCTCATGTCCACGAACTTGGTAAGCTGTTGACATAATGATTAATTATTTTAGAAGAGTGTACAGATGTAGATGAATTCTGCTTTGGCTGATAACAAGCATGACAGGTTTGAAGTTTATATAGATGGTGAGTGGGCCATTCCCAATAATTTGGATTGTTTGGAATATTATTATCCTGTCCCGGAGTCCATGATATTTATCCTTCTTTTTCTTCCACTTATATTACAGAAAATAATTATTTGCATGCAGACTACAGTGGTGTGTGCATAAACACAAATGCATGCATGTGTTGGCATACGTGCCATGTGGACATTAGCCAGTCTAATTTTGTTGCCCAACTTCCTAGCGTTGTCCAGAGTATTTGGTTTGCCTAGATAGTAAATATAAAAACTATGTCTGTCACATTTTTTTTTAAAGTTTATCAATCATTACTTTGCAAAAGTGTTTGAGAAGATGTGTTAGGCTGAGGATTCGTGAAGTTGATTTATATACGATTAGAAGTTTTATTCTCATATGAAATATCAGTACACTTAGTATGCAGCATACAGTTTAGTCATAGTGCAGAATATGTTATATGTTTAGATGATTTAATAGGTTCTTAGTTCACATTAGAATACATATTTATGGGAAGTGATCATTAAGTTATTTCAAGTTCAACCTTATCTATCCAAGTGTAACTATAATATTTAGAAAAATAACAACAGCATAAAACTTTCTACTTAAATCTTGCAACTCATTCATACAATAAATTACAAATTTTTGCGTTGTAATATAATAAGAGAAGATGCTAAACATTTAATCTCATCTTAATATCAAGTATAACGACAATTGAGTGCTAAAAATTTGGTTGTGTTTTTTTTTTTTTTTTTTTTAATATTATTTTTAAGTTTCAATGACAAGAGAATTATATCCCAGAATTCTCTAAACCTACATTCTTTAGCCTTATCACTGTTGTATTTGGTCCTACACTACATGTGTGAAGTGTGAACTTTAAAGTGTTAAACTGATTTCTGAAGTTCAGTCAAGATAAACTAAATGAATCACATATGCAATTTATTAATACCTCTTGAATCTTTCTACAAAATCATATTGTCAATAATACACATAATTAATCAAATATGAAACTAAGCATAGTACATCATATTACGCTGTTTTCTTGGAAAATGTTCTCTATCCATGATGGAATGCTGAAGTGCACTTTTATAAGGATTGTGTATTATTGTTCTATTTTGATTAAAATCGTACCTTTATGTGAAGATGGATAAACATACGCTGGTAGAAATGTGAAGAATTTTATAAGAGTAAGGTGTTGGGATCCCTACAGCATCTTATCCTTTACCTTAGAATTGTTCCTTTGCTTGCAAATGAACCATCGTTTAGGTATAGCTGAAAATAACAATATTCATAAAGGATCAATTTGGACTGGTATAGTTATTCTGTGTTCTTGAATCGCTATCCACGGATACAATAAAAAAGAAACTGGTTGTCTATCCTCTGTTACAGGGATGCTCTTGTTACCAACGTGCATTTTCCCATACTGGATATTTATATCTGAAGATCGATCATTTTTGGAATTTTGTTCTTTCAGCTTCTTCACTTCCCTGACAGAAGAATGGCGTATGCTATCATTTACTTTTGTTCTCTATATTAATCAGAATTCTAAGTTTTAATGTTTTTTTTCCTCTTTCATTATATGCAGATATTTTTCATCCATGATTTAGTAAAGTTTCATGACAGGGGAAGTACATGTAGAAATATCCTCTTAACAGGTATTACTTGTACATTAGCTGAAAATAGTTTAAAACTTTGAAAGATAACCCATTTTTTATTTTATTTTACTATTATTATGAGTTCAAAGGTTGCTTATTCAGGATTATTTGTTTGTTTTTGTGCAAAATATCTGGAATTTTATCCATCCCTGTCTCATCCAATCTGTATACTACTCATGTTTACCTTGTTCCATTCTGCATACAAAAATATCACCCTCCTTTACGTATACACACACATTTAAACTCCAGTGTATTATCCACGGCAGTCGTTAAAATAAAATCCGAAATATGTATGTTTGGCATGATCGAAACTGAGAAGGTGGTTATGCTTTGTTTGTTAGCTATGTTTGATTGTGGTCTGTTATTACATATTACCACCTGGACCGTATTGTTACAAAGTTACTTGTACCTATGCAAAGATAAGAAAGAAAAAAAGAAAAAAGAAAAAGGGATTTGCTTTTATTTTTATTTTTGATCTTCAAGTACTTGAAGAAACATTCCTATGTTACACTGTGCAGGAACCTTCGTCAACTAAATTTTGTACTGGAGGGTCAACCAAGTGCAACATTGTAACTTGCTTTCACTATGTCCTGGGTAGGAGAAGGCTAAATGTTTACAAATAATTGAAAGCAACGATGAGGTTAAAATATCATCTTGAACATACGTATGTGCACGCATGCAGCAAATATATAATAGTGGATCATATAAAACAGTAAGTACTTACATCCTCTTAATCAGATGTATCATTGATGAAATGCACACTCCCTAATGATATTCTTAATTAATGCAATTCTCACTTTGTCGCTTGACCAGTTGCAGCATGAAGTCTGATTAAAAAAAGAATAAATACATTCTTTGTTTTGGATTAAGCTAATGTTCTTAATTTGTCCCTGATGATACACAAGAGGCTATAAAATGTCCATGTGGTTTTGGTCAGAAATTTGAGTTCTTACCTAACTCATCTTAATCACATCTAAAATTCTGTACTACTCCTATGCTAAAGACAATTAATGTACTCACGAATGCACGATATTTACATATCAATGATTTTTATTATCCACATCCTTATGTGAAAGAAATTTATTCTACGTAGATAAGAATCTTATATTCTAATCTGCTAGATAGTTGGAAAAATAAAAGTTGAGTTTGTTCTTCATATTCTCATTAAAAGATGCTTTAACTTTTAATGTAATGCAGAATAACAAGCTTTTTTCTTTTATTAACCTTTTGCCATGGAGTTTTTAATATAACTAAAACTTCAATACTAATTTCGATTTTACCATTTTAACCACTCAATAATTAATATAATCCTAACCATATTATATTTGAAGAATATTTTGGTATGTGCAGATTACCAAATTAAAACAGGGACATATGCTAGCGCTCATTTATAAATAACATGTACTTAACTTTGCATTTCGTTTGAAAACCCTGTCATTTAACTCAACCTTTGAACTAAATATTACATTTACTTGCCCAATTCTCAAATTTGTCTGAAATATACTATTTATTGGCTTTCAAACGGACATGGTGTTATCTTTTCTGCTACAGAATAACTTCATAATAAATCAGTTTAATTTACTATTTTTGACTTTAATTGCTTGTATTTTACTTTCAAACAAAAAATTGCCTGTGTCACTACTAGAAAAAAGCGAAATAGCGACGGGTCGGGACGACGGCTTCCGACGGTTAATTTCCAACGGCTTCCGACGGGCCGATGGCGGCCGTCGGAAGCCGTCGGAAATTCGCGAATACCTGTAGCCGGCCGAGCCTTTCTTCCTCATTTTCCAACTTCCCCCAATCTCACCAAAAACCCCCAAATTCACATTTTCCACCTCCATTCGCCAATTTCGTGATTTTTTCTCCTTCCACGCTGCTGATTCAACACCTCTTGCTCTCAATCTCAGGTATAATCTCTTATTTTTCTGAAAATTTCAGTTTTTACCCTAATTTTAGATTTGCATAAATTGATAAATTAGGGCGAATTAGCGATTGCAATTGTTTGCATTAGCGTAATAATGGTTTTTAGCATCACATGGCATACATATTTCATCTTTTATCGTGAAATTGTGAAAAACACGTATACTTTGTGGTTGTTCATGTATATGTAAATTGTTGTGTATGCCCTGATTCGACGATTGTATACGTTATTTGGCATACAATAAAATGATTGAATGAACTAGGAGTATTATATTGTGCACGTATTTACTTATGAAACAAAAAAATGCATTACTCTAAATTATAATTGTGTGTATTAAAAAAAGACAAAAATGTTAAACCAGCCTTTTTGATGTGTAATACGTCGAATAACTGTGTTAAATTTATATATATTTTTGTAAATGTGAACAGTGAGTAAAACTGTATTTTTGAGTAAAATGCGCGCATGTTAACCGACAAATGTCCCTTTTTTGGCCCCGTCTGACGAGTGTTGTATATGATCGTTGTATAAATAGTCGTTATTTTCGAAAAACGACCATTTATATTCATCTGGTACAATGTTTGTCGGATTTGTCCATGTATTGGATAAGTTACGAACACAGTAAGAATTTACATTTTGTATACTACTTCGTCTCAAACGGTTCATAAAATTTCACCCTAACTTTTCTTTTTTGTTTCCTGCGTACGCGCATTTGTGTATAATGCTGGGAACAAAAGGGAAATGCTGCCGAAATTTTATTGAATCGTTTGAGACGAAGTAATATACGAAATGTAAATGCTTACTGTGTTTGTAATGAGAAGTAGGATGTCTGACCAATGAAAAAAAAATTATATATATTTTTAATCGTTACGTACGTTAAAAAATGAAATGTGCCCTATTTGAAAATATTTTTAAATTTGTGAAGTTGTTTTTTAAATTCAAAATATTATACGACCATGAAAATAATCTTTTTTGAATTTGTATTCTTCAAAATAAATATTAATTTTTGAACTTCTCATTTTGTCAAATAGGAAAAATGATTGATTATTTTGTTGATCGGAGAAGATGGATGTACCAAAGAAAAGGACTAAGGGGCTCAATAAAAGAAGATTTTTATAATGGTATAAACGTGTTTGTTGAATTCGCTTTAAGTAATAACGGAAACGATCCAGAAATTCGTTGTCCGTGTAGTAGGTGTAGACATTTGAAGTATTTGTTACCAGATATTGTGAAAGTTCATTTGTGCCAACACGGTTTCGTACCCGAATATTATGTTTGGGATCGGCATGGAGAAATTGTAGCAAATACTTCTGTAGAGTCTGAAAGTGTCGTTAACGAAATAGTTTCAACGACCGTATAGAAAATATGGTCGAAGATGCAGCACGATCAATGTTTCCTATGGTTCAAGTTAACGACGATGATGGAAATGTTGAAGAACCAAATATTGAAGCTAAATTTTTTTACGATTTACTAGATGCAGCTAAGAAACCTATTTGGGATGGTTGTAAAAGCGGCACTCAGCTGTCAGTAATCGCAGAATACATTGCGATGAAGTCAAAATACAACATCACTGAAGCTGGGTTTACGGCTGTTGTACAAGCTGCAAAAAGACATATGCCGCCCGATAATCTAATGTGTGAAAATCACTACGAAGTTAAAAAACTTATGTCGGCTTTTGGTTTACCGTATCAGAAAATAGATACATGTTTAAAAGGATGCATGTTGTTTTGGAAAGAAGACGCAAACCTTAGAAATTGTAAAGTTTGTAACCAGGAGAGATACAAACCAAGAAAAAAGAAGGGGAAGGAAGTTCCGTACAAGCGTATGCACTACTTACCCATAACTCCCAGACTTTAAAGATTATATGCATCTTCTGTAACTGCGTCTAATATGAGATGGCATAGCGTGAGAACAGAGGTACGTTGACACATCCGGCCGATGGAGAAGCATGGAAGCATTTCGATAAAACGTATCCAAATTTTGCAGCGGAGAGTCGAAATGTTAGATTAGGATTATGTACGGACGGTTTTTCTCCATTTTCTCAATTTGGTTCTAAATATTCATCACGGCCCATTATCGTCACACCGTATAATTTACCTCCATGGATGTGCATGAAAACGCAATATATGTTTCTTACTGTTGTCGTTCCTGGCCCCGACGATCCGACACAAGGAATCGATGTATATTTACAACCGTTGATTGAGGAGTTAAAAATACCGTGGAACGAAGAAGTAGAAACATACGATGTGTCCAAGAAGAAAAATTTTCGTATGTTTGCTTCTTTGTTGTGGACTATAAGTGATTTTTCTGCCTATGCAATGCTTTCGGGATGGAGTACCGCCGGTCGTCTAGCATGTCCATATTGCATGGATGAAACACGAGCGTTTTCTTTACCTCATGGTAAGAAAATTTCATGGTTTGACTGTCATCGATGTTTTCTCCATGTAAATCATCCCTTCAGAGGAGACAAGAAAAACTTTTTAGCTAATAGAGTAGAAACCAGACAACCACTGACGATATGGTCAAGCGAAAACATATATGAACTTGTTAAGGACTATCCAAAGATATATGAAATTGGCGAGCAAATAGAAATTGAAGGCAAATCAGTTGTTCATAACTGGTGCAAACAAACTATTTTTTAGGAGTTGCCGTATTGGAAACATCTTCTGCTTCGCCATAACATAGATGTGATATACAATGAGAAAAATGTATTTGATAATGTTTTTAACACAATTTAGAATGTGAAAGGGAAGACGAAGGATGATTTGAAATCAAGACGTGATATAGAAGAATTATGCAAACGTCCTGAGCTTCATATGAAACCAAATGACAATAAAAAAACCCAAAGCTTGTTACGAATTAGATAATAATCAAGTTAAAGCTATGTTAAAATGGATGGAAGGGTTAAGATTTCCTGATGGGATATCATCAAATCTTCGTAGAGGTGTTGACTTTAAAAATGGTAGATTAAGCGGAATGAAAAGTCACGACTGTCACATAATGATGGAAAATTTATTCCCCATAATGTTCAAAGAACTACTGCCGTTAAAAGTTTGGAAAGTAGTAACGGAGCTTAGTATGTTTTACAAAGAGCTTTGTTCGACTACTTTAAAAGTGCAACGTTTACGTAAACTTGAAGTGGACATTCCTATATTGCTTTGCAAATTAGAGAAAATATTTCCGCCTGGTTTTTTTAATGCGATGGAACATTTACCTGTTCATCTCCCATCTGAAGCACGACTTCGAGGTCCTGTCCAATACGGATGGATGTATCCATTTGAGAGGTATGTAATATATATGTTATAACGTAATTTAATTGCATTTGAAAGATGAAGTTAATATAAATTAATATTGCGTAGATATTTGAATCACTTGAAGAAAAAAGTGAGGCAAAAAGCACGGGTTGAAGGTTCGATATGTAAGTCTTACATCGAAGAAGAAGCTTCGTTCTTTTTCTCTCACTGTTTCAGTGACCATGTGAATATTTCATTTGAAAGTGTTCCTCGTAATGACGAAGGCGACGAACAAGAGTCCACTCAAGCAATGTTATCTATTTTTAGACAACATGGTCGGCCTTCTGGAAAATATGTAGAAATATGGCTAGACGATAGAGATCTTCATGTAGCACACACTTATATTCTTCTAAATTGTGCCGAGGTTGCACTGTTTGTTAGGTAATCTGAAATAATAATTTGTGTCTTATTCTTTTCTTATATGCATGCGTGTGTATAACCTAATGTAACAATTTGTTTATATAAACAGTGTTTATGAACGTGAACATCCGAACGGAGATCTCAGTAAAGAATTTTCCGGTTGGTTTTCAAATTACGTTTATGAGCTGAGAAATTGTGTTGTTGACGAAGGGTTGAAACATCTTGCGATGGGACCAAAAAGAGTGGCCAAGACATATCCAATATATTTCATCAACGGATATAAATTTAACACCAAAGAATACGGTGCAGAAAAATTAACAAATAATACTGGTGTATTTGTTAAAGGTAGTGACGATCCAGAAAACCATTTAAATGATTTTTATGGCGTTCTGACACAAATTTTGCAACTGACATATTTCTCACGACCCGCGGAGGAGGTGTTTCTATTTAGATGCAATTGGTTTAGCAATGTTACAGGTTCTGGAATTAATGTGCACAAGGATTATAATCTTATCGAAATAAAGCATACATCGCACTATCATAAGTATGATCCTTTTGTACTAGCCAAACAAGCATTGCAAGTTTATTACGCTCCTTATCCGTCTCTAGAAAGAGATAAAGCAGATTGGTCTGCAGTTTTTAAAACAAAGGCCAGATTCACATTCGATGGGAAGAATATTCCCGACGAACAAGCTTATCAGGCAGATCTTGAGCAAAATAACGAAATAATAATTACAGACGATCATACAGATTTTGGTCCCTTGATCGATGAATCAAATGTTTTGGTAGAAGCGTTTGGCAGTGCAGAGGAAAATATCGTCGAAAACGAGACCGAATCTGAATCAGAAGACGATGATGACTGATACAAATCTGAATCTGTTTTTTTGCAATTGATGTAACCGTGTTAAATTCTTGTTGTATTATGAAATTGATGTAACTATGAAACCAAATCCATTTACTATTGTTTGCATGTTGAATTCTTGATGTATTATTAAATTGATGTAACTATGAAACCAAATCCGTTTACTATTGCATGTTGAATTCTTGATGTATTATGAATCAGGTATAACACACTTCCATTTCTATTTCCATTTCAGTCATTAATTAAGCTGCAATTTGTACCGTTGATGTCATTTTCATATGAAATATATTTCATTATCATGTTTTTATACTCTTATATAATGATGTGTATATGTCACAGGTTTATCAGTATGTCGTATAGAGGTAGGAGCTCTTCCCGATCTTTAGGAGGCGATGGCAGTGGCCCATCGCAAGAGCCACAGCGTGCTGTTGTATCTTTGGTCCCTAGAGCAGAAGGGTAATTAGAATTAAATTTTATTCAGCATCTTATTTTTTCTATTATATACGTATGTACTTATCTATATCGTACTTAAAAACAGGGGGTTCGACCTACTTCCCTCTAAGGTTGTGCTGGACGTCTCTAGAGCAGCATATCGCAGTAGGATGAGTGCGTGCTGGCCGAAGTGGGATTTCATCCCTCCTCACATCATAGAGTGCATATGGCAGGATGTTCTAGTATGTATAATTTTTCTGTTTTCCATTTTTAATTCGTTTTTGTCGTTTTTCTATTGTTTATCGTTTAAAGTGTAATCTTTTTTTCAAACAGGCTGAGATAGACATCCAGACAGACGATATGATGCTGGCACGAGCATACTGGATGAGGAAGATGCGCAAGAACTACAGGGACACGATCTCTGAGATTAAGAAATCTGGTAAGAAACCAAAGTGGATGGAAGAGAGCGTGCGGCAAGCTTGGTTGAGCTACTGGGAGACGGACGAGGCGAAGGCAAGTATACTATTTTTTTTTTTGAATTATTAATTTGACGTGATTGAAAAATAATGTATCAAATTTTGAATGTACAGGCAGAGTCGGATAGAAACTCTGCAAATAGAAATAAGAATCCCGTCACTCATCGCGGAGGATCGAAGTCGTTTCAGCAGTATCGGCAGGAGTTGGTAAATTTATTGAATAATAAATTTAAATAGTTTATGCTATATGATTCTAAATGTATAATAAGTGTACGTAACAATCAAATTCAGGAAGCCGAGGCACAGGGTCCTGTCAGCTATATGGACGTGTTCACCCGTACGCATGCTGTCGAGCATGTTAATCCAGACGGGACTGTTTCGTACACATGGCAGGACGATAAATCCAACAAAAGCCATGTAAGCATATTTCATTTTATTCACTATTAGTAATTGTTTTAATTGTTAAATTATGATGAAATAAGATATGATATTATTAATTTGTGAATGCAGGAGATGTTTATGGAGCAGCGACAGAAACTCCTTGCTGATACAGGTCGAGAACAGCTGACGACCGATGAGGAGGACGTTATTTTTGAGTCCGTTATGACTCCAACCGAGCATGGTCGACGATACGGATTTGGAAATTTAGCGGTAAATAATTTACTTTTTATTAAAATTAAAATATGATATTTTTACCTTTTCAAAACAATAAACTTGGATTTTATTTATTTTTCAATTATTGCAGTCCAGTAGTCATAGTAGGGGACGGCGGAGCAGACCACAGAGCGATTTAGCAAGTATAGAAGAATTGCGGTCTAGAGTATCCTAATTGGAGGAGCAGAACCGCCAACAGGCCTTGCAGACCGCACAGTTGTTAGATTACATGCAGCAGTTTGGTGGTCGCTTCCCTTCCTCGGCTGGCTCTGGATCTAGAGGAGATTGACTCATTGCTTGCTTGTTCGTCGTTCAGGTATGTTTTGTTTGTGTAGAATGATTTGATAGACGGTGCGGGTAATTATTGATTTGTATAATTATGTATGATACACTTGGTTTTCTAGTTTTATTATGACATATGCATGAGAATATTGATAAATTTATGTATTAACAATATGGTGGAACAGTTATTGTTAATGTTGGAAGGATATGTATGTTTTTTATCTTATTTTGATTGTATTTTTATTTATTTGTGCGTTTGTTAAATATGTTGTAGTTTAGGTTTAGATCTTTGATTGGATTATTGTATATTGGGTTGTGAAATATTGATATCAGAGTATTTGGAAGAGAAATGTGGTTGGAAGGCTATATTTGCAGCGAATATAAAAAAAAAATTGCAGATTTCCGACGGCTCCCGACGGCTTATCGGTCAAAATTTCCGACGGCTTCCGGCGCTTTGAGTCGGTCCATAACTCATTATTCCCAACGGATTCCGGCGAACGTCGGAATCCGTCGGAAACCGTCGAAATTCGTCGGAATAATATACGGCGCCGTCCGTCGGAAGCCGTCGGAAGTACTGCTCCCCGATGCAGTCTTTTCCGACGGCTTTTTCCGACAGCGACCGACGGCTTCCGACGGCCGCCGACGGTTTCTGGCCGTCGGAAATTCTGTTCCTCCTTGTAGTGTGTTCTTAATGTTAAATAAAACAATGATCAAGCTTATTTCCATTTCTCAGATAACTATGCACATGCTGTAGGTTGAGTAGATAACTTTATTAACAGTGGTTACACATCCTTATTTTTTATTATTATATTTGAAGAATATATTAGTCTGTGTAGATTTCCAAATTGAACCAGGAACACATGCTAGCGCTCATTTGTAAATAACATGTACTTATCTTTGCATTTTGTTTGAAAACTATATCATAAACTCCACCTTTTGAATTAAATAGTGTACATAAACATATTAGTTATTTCTGCAAAATAATCTTGAATTTGTCAAAATATACTATTTTGGCTTTAGTTTGGTCAGTAATCTTGATTCAATCATTCATGATTTGGATAACTTCGAGGAGAGGGTAAAAGCATGCTTACGAAGCAGGAAAGTCAATTCTGACACTTCCCGTGGCCATCACTCTCAACTCAGTGCTGCACAATGGTCAAAAGTGAAAGCAGGATGGGAATTATCCAATTCGAATGGCTGTGTTGATGGAGGCGGCCATTTCGGTACCCAAACCAGGAGATTCTCCTACAAGGGAAGTCAACATCTTTATGTTAATAATTATTCTACAAATTTTAATAATAATAGGAATAACAATAATTTACATGATTACATACCAGGTTTGGGCAGAAGCTACGCGCGTCCATAAGCCAAAAAAGGCAGATTTTTCCTGCAAGACAGTGATTTGCTTTTTGAAATCAATAATAAGAGAATTGGCGAAAGCTACTATCACTTATCGTTCACCAACACTCCATCTTCATGTGTCTTGCAATTTCTCAGGTGCAGAAACAACCATAAAAGTCTTCTCGTTCACCAACCCTCCATCTTCATCATCCAAGTACCAAAATCTCATTTTCCGTAAAAATGTGTAACTCCATAATTGATAGTAGAACTACCAACAGACTTTTCGAAAGTAGCCATTAATACCCAAGCAGAACAACAACACTACTTCTGATACCAATTTGTTGTGAAAAATTCACGAGCGGAAGCAGTTTTAAGATCAAGATCTAATATTGCCTATTTGGATATCAATGCAACTCAAACTCAATTATGCAATCACACAAACAAAATAACAAAAATAAGAGACATAGAAGATAACGTGGTTCGGATATAAGTGTCATACATCCACGAAAACCTAACAACCCTTTTTTATTCAATCACCGGATATTACAGCCAAATCTATTATTGGAGATTACAGTATATGGTGATTCTCTCTAATCAAACACACAATTGAAGAGATTACAAAATAGATCACTTGAAATAGAAAACCCCCAATTTAATTTAACTAGGGTTTCTATTGATTGGAAATATGATCTTACAATTAATCTCTTAATCTCATGAATAGGAAGATGATTAGAAAGTTATTCATTGATGCAATAATCACTCTAGTTCATCCGATCACGTTAAAAGAATCTGTACCATCAATGAAGAAAAATCATGCACTAAAATGATGAAACTACCCATCAACCAACATATCAGCAAAACCCTGACAAAACTAAAATTTATGGTCCCAAGCATTTGACTGGTGAAGCCAGACATCTAAGAGAAAACTCAAAAAACACTTTTACAAAGGCATAGACGTTGGGCCAAAGTTGCCAAACATTCGACAATATTTTCGGGGACTTCTCCTGAACCTCATCATACATCTTTTAGGTGATGTCAGTCGTCTAACCTCCTATAGGCAGCATACTCCTTCTCACTACGTCTTCTTTTGATCTTCACTGCCTCCAATCAACTCCCGACTTCTCCAATACAAAGCTCTACACCATATCTTCAATCTAAATACTCATAAGCACATATTTGAATCGCACAACAACAACACTCCACCTCGATTCAAAATATATAGGTCTCATCATCAATCAACATAGGGGTTATTGGGTCTAGCACCACATGGTGCTCAAGCAAATAAAATCAAGTGGATCAAGTTTGAGAAATGCTCCAACTTTTCCTTAGGAAATGACTTCGTCATCATATCTGAGGGGTTATCCAACATACTTACCTTTACCAACTTGATCTTACTTCGTACTTCCTCGAGCATAAGAAAGAATTCTCTAACATCAATGTACTTCGTCCGAGAAGTATATGCTTGATTCTCCACCAAATGAATCACGCTCTGACTATCTAAAATAGCTCTACTATTCGCTGCACCATCAAAAGATTATCTAATAACTGAAGTAAATACAATCCCTCCTTGGTCACTTTCACAATCGATATCAACTCGGCCTCGGTAGTCGACAAAGCTACTATAAATTGCAGCTTTGATCTCCATTAAATCAAGCCTATGCCAAGTGTAAAAACATAACCTGACACAAACTTCTATGCATCTCTATCCCCGGCATAATCTGAATCACAGTAGCCTCTAAGAGAGATGTCTCCATCCACTTCACCATATAACAAGCCAACCAAAGAAGTGTCACGAAGGTATTTAAGAATCCACTTCACTGCTTGCTAATGCTCCTTACCTGGGTTAGACATATATCGACTCACCACACCCACTACATGGGTTAAATCTGGTCTCGTGCACACCATCGCATACATAAGACTACTAATAGCACTAGAATAATGTATATCAACCATATACCTTCTATATTCATCTGATGAAGAAGATACCTTTTTTGATAATTTAAAATGAGAGCCTAGTGGAGTGCCTATCGGTTTGGCTTTCTCCATACAAAATCGAGCGAGCACCTTCTCGATGTACTACGCCTAAGCAGTCTCAACTCTCTCTGCTTTCTATCTTTGAATATCTCCATTCCCAAAATTCTTTGTGCATTCCCTAATCCTTTATATCAAACTCCTTACCGAGCTCCATTTTCGACTTCTTAATTTTTACTATACTTCAAGATGCAATCAACATATTCTCAACATGTAATAAAAGATATAGCATATCACCAACACTTCCTGCAATAAACACACTGTTCTTTGATGTTTCTAGAGTATCCCTTTGAAAGCATAAACTTGTCAAATTTCTTATACCATAGCCTAGGAGACTTTTTCTGTCCATATAGAGATTTTTTAAGCTTACAAATATAATATGGCCTGCTATTGACAATGAACCTCTACTGGTGCTTTAAATAAATCTCCCCATCCAGATCACCATGCAAGAATGCAGTTTTGATATCTAGTTGCTTAAGTTTCATATCATAATGAACAATTAATGCCAAGTGAATATGAATGGAAGCATGCCTAAAAACTGGAGCAAAGATATCATAATATTCTACCTCTTTCTTCTAAACATGCCAACTTTGCTTTGTATCTGAAAGCACCATTGCCGCCATCTTTCACTCTATAGAACCACTTACATACAATAGCTCTCTTGTTGGTAGGAAGAGACACCAAATCCTAAGTACGATTTCTCTACAAAGATTCAATCTCCTTCTCTATAGCAACTAACCAACTGGAACTGTCAATTGATACAATAACTTCTCTATAATTACCAAGCTCATCATGGACAACATTCAATGCATGTGTTGCCATGCCATCGAAGTCAATGTCTTCGACGCTGAATCCAACAGACTCATTAAGCCACTTTAGCTTCCTTCTCTGTCTGAGTGGCCTAGTCTCTGAATGAGCTCCACTTTGAGTTCGACCCTCTATACTAACTTTACTATCCTTATCTACCATGGTGCCATCGGGAACACCATCTGAACCTTTATGGAAAGAATCTAAAGATGACTTACCTTGTGTTTGGTATTCTATATGTATCCTTACACTGTCATTGAATGATGAAGGCACCACCTTCAACATAGTGTTCTCATCAAAAGTCACATGCCTGCTAATAATGATCTTCTTTCTAATAGGACACCATAACCTATATCCCTTTACTCCTCTTCCATAACCTAGAAAAATATACTTGCGAGCTCTTGGTTCCAGCATTCCTCTACTCTCGTGTGCATAAGCTAGACAACCAAATACCTTGATAAATGAATAGCTAACATGCCCTTCTTTCCATACTTCCTAAAGAATTTTCATATCTAAGGCAGTAGAAGGTGTGCGGTTCATGAAGAAAGTCGCCATAGATAAAGCTTCAACCTAAAATCCCTTCTTGAACTTAGTAGTCAATCTGAGACATGTAGTTCTCTCCAATCATGTCTGTTTCATCCTTTCAGCAACTCCATTGGACTAAGGGTCGCCTGGTATGGTATAATGCCTTTTAATGCCTTCGTACTTACAATAATCGATGAATTCCTATGATATAAATTCATTGTCATTACCAGAATGGAGAAATTTCAACCTCTTTCCTAACTGCTTCTCAACCATAAATTTTCATTTTCGAAACAGGCAAAGGTTTCACTCTTTGACTGTAGGAAGTATACCCAAATTTTAAGAGAGAGATCATCTATAAATGAAAAGAAATACTTGGCTCCACCCAAGGATGGACAAAGGGAGGGACCCCATACATCTATGTAAGCATACTCCAAGACAACCTTTGTCTTATGCTCTTATGTACCAAAAAAATCTTTGTCCGCTTTCCAAGAACATACTCTTTACAAAAGCCAAGCTTTGAATGCTGAACTCCATCAATCAAATCTCGCTTTCTCAACTCATCTCGCCGATGTGACCCATCCGCAAGTGCCACAGTCTGGAAGAATCAATATCAGCAGAGGTTGATTCACCAATGTTTGCACAAAAAATGGGCAAACACCTCCAAGTCGTATGATTTAGTCGATCTTATGTTGTTCTTAGTGATTTGGGTGATTTATGCAAATATGTAAAAAAGGAGGGACTAAACTGTAAAAGACACACAGATTTATAGTGGTTCGGCCAGAATGTGCCTACGTCCACTTTATATGTTATTCTCCTTTACTATTCAGATTACAAGTACAAGGCTTTGATTACAAGTGTATGAAAGTTGTTTGAATGTTCTGTCCGTGCTTGAGCTCTCAAACTTGTCTGCCATTGATGTACTCCTACCCCTCTATTTATAGAGTGAGGCTGGGGGTAGGGGTCTTAAATGTATATAGCTGCTGGTGGGCCTGGGCTAACGTGACTTGGCCTGGTAATGTTGGTTCGGTAATGCTTTGGTTCAGTAGTGGATAGAGGCGTGGATTGGTTCGGTAGTGGGTGAGTTGGGATTTGATTCGATGGGACTTGGTCCGGTGGGTTGGTTCGGTAGTGCCCCGGTCCGGTGGAGAGGGGTGAGTGCGAATTGGTTCGGCATTGAATGGTTAGGTAGAGCCTTCTTTTATTTGGTTCAGTGGTGGTGGAAACGCACCCAACATTTTCCCCCCCAAAGTGGGGCATATGCCAGCATATGTCGTGCTTTATTTTAGGTCATTCAGCTTGAAAATTCTCACTCGGTCTCAAGTGTCGAACCAGTTGGTTCGGTCGTCTATGTTTGCCTATAAGTATGAGCCTTATGCCTCTGCTATTCCCTACCGATCCAACTTTGATCTTCCGAATCAACCATATCGCCGAACCAGATTTGACTGCCGGTCCAGGTGATTTAGTCTTCTTTCGCTGAATGAACTTTTAGCCTCGAACTACCGGATGAGCTTTATGCTTGAACTACCGATTGAGTCCGGGGAGTACGAGTGCCGAATGAACCTTTAGCCTCGAATTACCGAATGAACTCGGGGAGTCCGAGTGCCGAATCAACCTCTATGTTTTGAATCATGAATGAGATTCCAAGCTGCACGTACTCGCTTGTTTATATCTCTTGTTCTAACGATGCATTTTCTCGTGTTGCATATAATGTCTCATAAAGTAGAAACTCGTTCTGACAAGAAGAAATCCAAGGATAAAGGAGAGTCCCACATAGTGCCCCCAGTTCAGTCAGAGCCAGAATGACATGGACCATCCCCGAGATCATTAGTAGATGGGTACGGTCCTCAGGAGCTTTTGAATTCACCGTCTGATAGCTTTACCAGCTCCCTCAAAGACGAGCAGCTTGACCTTATATCTAGATCCTTTGGGATTGACAGAGCGCATCTGTTGTTGCCAGGGAAAGGTGGGATGCCGTATAACCCCCCTGAAGGACATTTTGCTTATAGTAGGTATCACTGCTTGTGCGGGGCCATTCCTCCAATCAACGCTTGGATCGTCAGCTTTATCACATACTTGAAGGTGGCCCCTTTCCAGCTTCAGCCCAACTCCTATGCCATCTTGGTGAGCCTGTTTATTATTTTCCAGAGAAAGTACAGGGGTCCTCCTTCCAAACGAGAAATTCGGTACCTGTATAACTTGAGAGGCTATAAGAAGGGGTCCCCATATATTAGCCTAGAATCGGCCGTGTCTTTCAACCCGGTCCTGGACTTATATTCAAAATTTAGCATATTCAAGAAGGAGTGGTTCTTTGTTAGAGATGACTCTGTTTCTTTCCACCGCTTCACTTCTGGCTGTAAGTTGACTCTTATTTATAATTTCTGTTCTAACTGCAATGCTCCTCCTTATGTGCTTTGTTTCTTGCTAGCGACAGGTGGCTTTGCGGTTGTAGAGAATGATCGTTTGGTTCGGATGACTGGGGAAATAGAAGCCATCCCGGAAAAGGAGAGGGCAGCTTCTTACTTGATCAGGAATGCCACTCTTTTGGAGCACAACTTGATCCTGCCTCGCCAGTCTGTGGTCAAGTAAAGAGACACAGCTGAGAAGAGGGCCGTCAAAGCTAATGGAGGGGCCACGGCTAAGAGCGGCAAAAGGAAACCCTTCTCGAAACATCCAATTGCCGGGGGGAAGAAACTTAAGAAGTCCGACGGTCCCTCCCCCAGCACATGTCCAGACATCCCGGAGGAGGAAGATGTGGAGGAGGGAAGAGGTAAGGATGAAGGAGGTGAGGAGGAAAGCGGAAGTGATGGAGAAGGTGATGGTCATGGCCATGGTGATGACGGTGGCGATGGACAGAGTGGTAGTGGTGCTGGGGTTTTGTCTTCTGAGCAAGCAGGTGTGATCCAGGAGTGGACGGACAAGGCTTTCCGTCTAGCTTTCGAAGGGTTGGAGGGACAACCGGCTCTGGTAAAGGAGCCTAAGAAAGCTGACAAGGCCGGGACCGGTGCCGATTCATCTTCCAAGAATGTTTTAGCTGAGGCAACTCCCACGATCTAAGGTGAATTTTTGACTTCTGCGGACTCCATTTATGATAAGGATTTAGGAATATTTTATGGTCAGCTCCCGTCCTGGAATGAGATCCAGGACTTATTGCAGTATCCTACTCCTCCCTAGGGTTTGTATAATAAAAGCGTCTCTTGACTCCTCTTAACTTGGTATATTTCTTGAATCATAGCTTAATGTATGCTTGTAACACTTGGCTTTTCATCCCAGGAGTCGGTAAAGTGGTCAAGACATCAGATGTTCGGCACCGTCTTGAACAATACAAACTCCTCAGGGCTTCTACTAAACCAAAGCCTCCGATTAACTGCCCTGGAGACGTAGTTGGCTACCGTCCTCTTCTTGGAGTTATCGAAGAGGATATCCAGAAGAAGAAGAGGAGTTGCTCCTTATTCGAATCTCCATTTGGCTCTCATCCCCCAACTCAGCCTCTTCAGGATACCACGGAGGAGAATACCGAGTCTATACCTCCTCCGCACCCGTTTGAAGATCCTACCGTTACCCGGATAGGCCATCCCGGCTTGGCTCGTAATCCGTTTACAGATCATCCGGATCTGGATCCGGGTTCTTGTGATATTACTTTTGATGAGGCTACCGATGAGCACCTCCTTCCCCGTAATCCTATGGTGAGAGTGTTGGATGAAGCTAAATCCCTGGACCTTGATTTGCTTACTACTTGGGTTGTAACTTTGGGGGACGAAGCTAAGGCAAAGATTGACCGGGTCGCTGAGGAAACCAGGAAGCTGATGGGGCATCATGCTCGACTGGTCAAGGCTGGAGAAGAAATCGGGAGTGCTAATATCCGACTGCAGTTAATGGTTTCCAACCAGGCCAAACAGCTCGCTGATCAGGCCATCCAGATCTCTCAACACGAGGCCGCTTCTAGGCAATTAAAGAAAACCATGGAAGAGGCCAGCAGGGAAGAGTTACGGAAAATGGAGGCTGTCTGTGAGGAGCGGATTAATATGGCTATTGCAACGGTGGATGAGGTTCGCAAAGCGGATCTCGAGCAGGTACAGGAGTTATCCGAGAAACTTGAAGCCGTAGAGCTTGCTCAAACCAAGCTGAGGGAGGAAATGGAGGCGATGAGGAAATCCTTTTGGGCTAACTGCTCGCGATACCGATCGGAGAGGGATGCTGCCACTGCAAAGCTGCTGGCCTCTGAGGAACGAATAATGGAGTTTGAGGAGAATGAGGGGATAATGGATGAGATGCTTCAGGATATATACTTTCGCACTTGGAAGCAGGGTAATTTATCTTGGATGGATGATTATCCCCGAGTTATGGCCAGAATTTATCTTAGGGCCCTGGAGGAGGCTAAGGCCGATGCAGATAAGGAGGGTGGCGTGGCTTTTAGAATGAATGTGGTTACGGCTCAATTCACCAAGGAGGAGAAAGTGGCGGCGAAGGAGGGTATGCGGCTGTTTACCGCTGAGGAGGTTGGTGTGCAATTAGAGGATGATGATCATGGAGCAGATGCTGGTAAGTCTTCCCTTTTAGCTTTTCGTAACTTGATGGCTTATTGTTTATTCAATGGATTCTTCTCCTGAATTGGACAGGCGGGACCTCTGAAGCACCAACTATCTCTGGTCAACATGCTGAGAGTTCTGATCCTGTGGTTAAGTAGATCTCGGAGGACCAACAGGATAGAGGTGAAGCTCTGATGCAGTCGACTCCTTGACTTGATCTGGATATCTTTTGTTTTGTTTGACATTGCTGTCTATGGTAGTCCCAAAACATTAATGTAACTTTTAGGCTGTAATTATGTTATTCGTAATGAATGACTTTATTCTTGGCATGTAATTTTTAACCTAAACTGATTCTTTCATATTTGAATGCTATCGTTATTTTGGCGTTGAAATATAGCTGTGCATATTTCTGTGATTCAATCGTGTTTGATGTCAAGTTCTTGCTTAAAATATAATTTCATATTTTGTAATGCTAGTGTGACGTGAGAATAAATTATAGCTACGTATTCATATACAAAAGTAGAAGGTACCGCCCTTCATGTTTTAGTTGTAGATGGTAGCTTTGAATGTCTTGTATGACTGAGTATGGAATGCAGCTAAGTGATGCGTCATCTAGTTGGGAGTTCCCATCTCCATTAGCGAGCGTCTCTTATTTTGTGTACTTTAGGCATCGTTATAGAGGATAGGAAGAAAGTTTTTTTTAAAAAAAATAAAAATATAAGAAACAGTAAAACTTCCAATCACGGAAGGCCTTCGATGTGCTTAAGTTCGTGGCAAACGGGTTTTGTAGTCACTTTCCGTAGCTGTGGGTCTTGGAGACATTTGTCACCCATCTTACGCCTGCGGGGAGTTTTCTTTTTTACCACAGCCGTACTTAAGACACTCGGAGCCGAGATCGCGCACAGTAACTACCCGGGCCATTATGGCCCGCAATCGTGGGCATTATTCGATTTACCGTGGCCGGCTAGCGTGGGTGCCGATCGTCAACTGTGAACTACCCCTGGCTGGCCACACCTTATGTTGGGGCTTAAAGTAGGTTCACGGTTGCCGGTGAGCCAAACGCCGTAATGAGCTGCCTAGGCTATGGTTGGCCTACTTGGTGGCTTATAATCGGCTCATTACAGTTGGCTTTAAGGGCCGTCGCGAGCAATGAGTTAACCCGCAGCAGAGGGATGCTGGAGCAAAAGTGTCTCATTGGCGAGGGCATAGATTCGTATAATACCTGTTAGGTCTTGTCCAGCTGAAGTCGCGCTGTGATGTGTCTTGAATGGAAATTTCGTTTACACAGGATTTTGTTCAACAAAAAAGGATAAAGCTCAACAAGCAGCCAAGATATAAAGGAACAAGTTAAACAAGAGACAAGTTTTTAAAGTGGTTCGGCACGAAAATGCCTACGTCCACTGATTCTCATTGTTAATTCACTTCATATGGGCAGTACAAGTTAAGAAAAGTATCGACGATGGTGTTGGATGTTCCATGCCCTCTGGAACACCTTTCCGTCCACCGTTGACAAAATATAAGCTCCGTTGTGGAGATCTTTATGAATTACATATGGTCCGTCCCAAATTGGATCTAGTGCACCGGGGCATGGGAAAATTCCCTTGAGGACAAGATCTCCTTCTTGTAAGCTACGATGCTTGACTTTGGAGTTGTATCGTGCTGCCACTTTCTGCTTGTGAGCTGCTGCTTTGAGTGCTGCATCGTTTCTTCTCTCTTCAATTAGATCCAAAGACATGTGAAGGAGTTTTTCATTCTCTACTGGATTATAGTGGATCCTATGGTGGGAAGGCACTATAGTTTCAAATGGGAGCATGGACTCCGATCCGTATGCCAAAGAGAAAGGCGTATGTCCCGTTGATGTTCAGAAAGATGTGCGGTAGGCCCAAAGTGCCGTAGGAAGTTCATCCACCCAAGCGCCTTTCGACTTCTTAAGTTTCTTCTTGATTATCGTTTTGAGAATTTTGTTGACAAGTCGAATTTTTCCTAGGGATAAGCTAAAGATGAGAAGCTTTTGTGAATTCCATGCTCTTAGCACCAGTCGGCGAATTCCTCGCTGTCAAACTGAAGTCCATTGTCCGATATGATTTTGAGTGGGACTCCGTACCTGCATAGAACATTTTTGATCAAGAAGTTGATAATTTTTGCCGAAGATATTTTATTTAGAGGTTCTGCTTCCACCCATTTGGTGAATTAGGCAACTGCCACTATAGCATATTTGGCTCCGCCCTGGCCCATCGGCAGTTCGCCAATCAAGTCAATTCCCTATACTGCAAAGGGCCAAGGGCTGGTCATTTGAGTAATCTTATTTGTTGGTAGCCGAGAAACCTTAGCAAATTTCTGGCATTTGTTACATCTTTTGATGAAGTCTAAGGCATCTTTGTTTAAGGTGGGCCAGAAATATTCATATCGGAGTATCTTCTTTGCCAGAGTCTGCCCTCCAGTGTGATCTCCGCAGCTTCCTTGATGGATGTTGGATAAGATTTCCTTGGTTTCCTTTCCAGCAACACACCTTAATAAGGGGTTAGAGAAGCCGCGCCGATAGAGGATGCCTTCTTGTACTGTGTAGCGGGAAGCTTTCCTCAAAACTTTCTTGACTTCATTACGCTCGTCGGGCAGTGTGCCATCTTGTAAGTATTTTCGGATGGGAGTCATCCAAGTTTCCTCTTCGATTGCAGCTATCAGATTCACTTGCCCGAAATTCATGGTTAGTTTCCTTGAGATGGCTACAGTTCTAGAAATGGTGCCGCCTTTCATGCTAGCTTGTTTGCCAATTCGTCGGCCTCTTGG
This sequence comes from Allium cepa, assembly GCA_030765085.1. NCBI lineage: Eukaryota > Viridiplantae > Streptophyta > Magnoliopsida > Asparagales > Amaryllidaceae > Allium > Allium cepa. The sequence goes on from CM060944.1 coordinate 246,532,884, forward strand.
TTCTCTTCTTGGGGAATGTGTTTGAATAGTGATCCAATTGTCCGAGTAGCAGCTTGGTCTTCTTTAGATATGAGGTGAGTCGTTCTCCTCGAGTCTGAAATTCTCCCAATATTTGGTTTACAATAAGTTGAGAATCACTATGAAGACATAAATAACCGACTCCAATCTTTAAGGAAAGTTCTAATCCAGCTATTACTGCTTCATATTCCGTATCGTTGTTGGTGGCAGCGAATTCCAACCTTAGAGAATAATGCAGCTTCCTTCCCCTAGAAGTGATTATTACAATACCTGCCCTCGAGCCTTATTCGTTTGATGTTCCATCCACAAAGAGATTCCACTTGATGTCTTTTGCTATTTCGGATTGCTCCTTACCTTCGTTGGTAGTGAATTCGGCAATAAAATCGGCCATGGCTTGTCCCTTGATGGCGGTGCGAGGATGGTAGATGATACCATATTGACTCAGTTCAATGCACCATTTGAGTAGTCGCCCACAAGTGTCGGGACGATGGAGCACCTGCCTTAGCGGTTGATCGGTTAGAACCCTGATGGGATGAAATTGGAAATAGTGTCGCAGTTTCCGTGATGTGATTAGTAAACAGTATGCTAGTTTCTCGAGTTTAGGATACCGGGCTTCCGCCCCCGTAAACCTCTTGCTTACAAAGTATACTAGCCGTTGCATGCGGTTGTCGTCTCTAACCAAAGCGGCGCTTAAAGCATGAGGTGACACGGCAAGGTATAGATATAGCTCTTCGCCTTCGTTCGGAGTTGAGAGTACTGGTGGCCTCTGAAGGTGTTCGATTAGGTTAAGGAAGGCTGTTAAGCATTCTTCAGTGCATTCGAACTTTTCTTTGTCTTTCTTCAGAGTTTCGAAGAAAGGGATGCATTTGTCAGTTGCTTTAGAGACGAATCTGCTTAGGGTGGCCACCTTCCCATTTAGGTTTTGCATTTCTCTTCGAGTGGATGGTATCTTGATATCTTTTAGAGCTCGGACTTGTTCGGGGTTTGCTTCGATCCCCCTGGCATGGACGATGAATCCCAAGAACTTTCCTGATGACACCCCGAAGGAGCACTTTAGAGGATTCATCTTCATCCCATATTGGCGAAATACTTGAAGCATCTCATCCAGGTGGCTTACGTGATCGTCGGCTTTCCTCGACTTTACTAGAATGTCATCCACATAAACCTCCATAGTTCGCCCTATTAGTCCCGCAAACATCTTGTTGACGAGGCGCTGATAAGTAGCTCCGGCGTTTTTAAGTCCAAAAGGCATTACTCTGTAGCAGTACAATCCCCGGTCAGTGAAGAAACTAGTGTGGTCCTGATCGAGGGCGTGCATAGGAATTCGGTTATATCCCGAGTACGCGTCCATAAATGATAAGAGTTCGGGCCCGGCAGTGCTGTCCACAAGCTGATCGATTCGGGGGAGTGGGAAGCAATCCTTCGGCAAGCGTCATTTAAGTTGGAGAAGTCAATGCATGTTCGCCACTTCCCATTAGCCTTCTTTACTAGCACCGGGTTAGCAATCCACTCTAGGTTGATGGCTTCTCGTATGAAGTTGTTGGCGATTAGGTTCTTTACTTCTTCATCGGGAGCTGCTGATCGTTCTGCCCCCATACTTCTCTTTTTTTGCTTTACTGGCACCTTGGTAGGATCGATGTTTAGTACGTGGCATGCTATGTATGGGAAGATTCCAGTCATGTCAGCGTGCGTCCATGCAAATACATCCAAGTTGTGGCGGAGAAAATCAATGAGTTGATCCCTCAATTCTGCTCTTAGCTGAGATCCGATTTTCAATGGTCTACTTAAGTCATGTTTGTCTATAGATACAAACTCCATAGCCTCAACAGGCTCGGCGGTGGCCTCCTCCTCTTTGTCTCTGAGGTCTAATTCATTGAAAGGATCACTGGTATATCGAAGAGGAGGGGCTTTCTTTAGTTGCTATGCTTCTAAGTTTTTCATGCAGAGAGTAGTCTTTGCATTTTTCCCTTTATCCTTCCTGGGGTTATTGCGAAGTTCAGTTACATAGCTATCTCGAGCGGCGTCTTGATCTCCCTCTACTTCCCCTATTCCATTGTCTGTTGGAAATTTCATCTTCAGGCACCACGGGGCCAGGACAATTTGGAAGTCAGACAAGGCTGGTCTTCCTAAAAAGGCGTTGTAGGCCGAGTGGTTATCTATTAGCACAAATGTTTGTTTCCGTACAACGGAGCGGGGGTGACTTCCTATTTCAACAAAGAGGTCCAGTCGTCCGAGGGGCATCTTCGCATCTCCAGTGAAATCGTGTAATGGTTTGTGGCAGGGAGACACATCCTTCATTGACAGCTTCATTCTGTTGAAAGCATGCTTGAATAGGATATTTACCGAGCTTCCAGTGTGTACTAGAATTCGGAAAACTTTGGTTGAACCAAACCAGGCAGAGATGACCATAGGATCCATGTGAGGGTACTGCCTTCCCTCTAGGTCACGCCTGTTGAATGTAATGTCATCATTCTCTTTTCGCTTCGAGTGGCGTTCTTCCATAATAGAATTAACGTAGCCTTCATTGTTTCTAAGTGACTTTCTGTATCTTTCCATCTCTGTCCAGTTCCTGTCGGCGATGTGTGGTCCTCCCGATATGGTATAGACCACTATCTTCTCTTGACTGGAGCCGCTAATGTTACGATTTCCCCCTCCTGTTTCTGGGAGGGGTAGCCTTGGGTTCTCACTGGCAGGAGCTGGGGTCATGTTCTGACCTTTTACATAGTGTTCCAGTCTCTTCCTTTTGATGTGTTCTTCAATTAAGTCCCGGAGATGATGGCATTCATTCGTATCATGCCCATGAGATTCGTGGAAGCGGCAGAACTTTACAGACTTAATTGCGTTATCTGATTCCTTCTTGTACGGGGGCGTTTGTATTTAACTTCGTCTTGGGTGGCCAGGAAGATGTTTTCGATTGTTTCATTCAAAGGAGTGTAAATGTCAAATCTCGGTCCTGGCCGATATAGACGTTTTTCTCCCTTCTTGCCCCCAGCATTGTCTCTAGAGTCGCTTCTTCGAACGTTCTTCGCTATAGCGGGCGTGTCGCCATGAGCTGCCTTGGTTTGTTGCCCTGTCTGTCCTTCAGTGGCAGCGTCTTCAAGTCTCATATATCTTCCAGCTTCATGGAAGAAATTGGGTAAGGTAGCTGGTTTTTCTTTCGTTAATCTTCTAGCAAACTTAGTATCCGGATGCACACCACTACAGAGGGCCATTAAGATAAGCTTCTCATCGGCATCTTGGACTGCGGCCGCTGCAGCATTGAATCGGGTTACATATTGCTGCATTGTATCTCTAGGCTTTTGTTTGATATTAGACAGGGAATAAGCATCCTTGGGTTGTTCCACATAAATGCGGAACTGGCTGATGAACTTTTCTTTCAACATTTCCCATGAGCTGATGAATCCATGGGGTAGATGGCAGAACTAGGAGGTAGCTAGATCTGCCAAGAATAGTGGAAAGCATTTGCATAATACTCCTTCTGTGGCTCCACTCATGAGCATATGCTGTGTGTATCTCTGCAAGTGCACAACGGGGTCAGAGATTCCCTTGTAAGGTTCCATTGTTGGCATTTTCCATTCTCGGGGGGTGATGGCAATTTCAATATTGTGGGTGAAAGGGCTGGTCACCCTAGCGCCTATCCCTCGTTCTCTTTGATCTCGTTGGACGCACTCTCTGAACAATCGCGCCATCCTTTCATCAGAATTTGGAGCAGATAGAAATGAGTTTGGTTCTTCTCTGCGGGATTGATTCCGTCCAGATGATCTATAGGGGTGGTATCGTTCTCTGTTGTGTGCTGGGAGCATGCTAGGGTCAGCTCTAGTTGGCCCTTGCCTTGATCTTCCCCTGCTGGGTTCTGTTCTGAGCACTTCCTCGGGTCCAACTTCGGGCTGGACTCTTGCTCGTCCCCGTTCATTGGTGTTTCCATGGCTAGGTAGTATGACCGGCTCAACCACATCCGACCCTCGCCTGGTATCTCCCCTGTCGGGTTTGGTTCCAAATGTTTCCTCGGGTCGGAGTTCGGGCTGAGTTCGAGCTCAGCTCCTGTCATTGCTGTTTCTGTTGTTAGTTTCTTCGAAGAAGAAAGATCTTTGTCACCTCCCAGATCCTCCAGACTAGGACTCATCCCTTGATTCAGTGTTGCGGTTGGATTCTTCAGCATCCCTTAAGCGCGACATGAGTCGGTCCACCAAGGCTGCTTGTTGGGATGTGAAGCGGTTAGTCACTTCAGCCACAACCCTGTCTAGATATGCCTTAGTAATTGCTGTCGGTTGTTCCGTGGCAGGGGCTGTCGGATTTGCCCGATTTCCATTTCGTGCTGCTGTTTAAATGGGATGGTTCTCTTGATCTGTGATCACTGTATCTGGAACGCTGCTAGTTGTGATGTTCTTTCCTTTGCTAACATCTTTCTTCTGCCTGGGAGGCATGTCTTCCAAGCAATGAGCGATGCTGTATAGAAGAAGTTTAAGTGGGGGAAGCTGAAGCTTCTAGCTCGAGCCTTCTCAATGAAAGTACCAAAAATGTTTGCACAAAAAATGGGCAAACACCTCCAAGTCGTATGATTTAGTCAATCTTATGTTGTTCTTAGTGATTTGGGTGATTTATGCAAATATGTAAAAAAGGAGGGACTAAACTGTAAAAGACACACAGATTTATAGTGGTTCAGCCAGAATGTGTCTACGTCCACTTTATATGTTATTCTCCTTTACTATTCAGATTACAAGTACAAGGCTTTGATTACAAGTGTATGAAAGTTGTTTGAAAGTTTTGTCCGTTCTTGAGCTCTCAAACTTGTCTGCCATTGATGTACACCTACCCCTCTATTTATAGAGTGAGGCTGGGGGTAGGGGTCTTGGATGTATATAGCTGCTGGTGGGCCTGGGCTGACGTGACTTGGCCTGGCAATGTTGGTTTGGTAGTGCTTTGATTCGGCAGTGGATGGAGGCGTGGATTGGTTCGGTAGTGGGTGAGTTGGGATTTGGTTCGATGGGACTTGGTCCGGTGGGTTGGTTCGGTAGTGGGTGAGTTGGGATTTGGTTCGATGGGACTTGGTCCGGTGGGTTGGTTCGGTAGTGCCCCGGTTCGATGGAGAGGGGTGAGTGCGAATTGGTTCGGCGGTGAATGGTTCAGTGGCGCCTTCTTTTCTTTGGTTCGGTGGTGGTGGAAATGCACCCAATAACCAACTACAGTAGTGTCATTCAATAGATAAAGATTTCCAGACCTCACACCTTTCATACCAATCATGAAACCCTTTGATATCTTCGTTTTCTCTCCCTCAACTACAATTTTCAATCCAAGCCTGCTCAAAGTCCCAATAGAAATCAAGCTCCTTCTCAAATCAGGTACATGTCTAACATTAGTAATAGTAGGAACAGCACCATCAAACATCCCGACCTTCATACTATCAGCACCAACCATTTAGCAAGAAGCATCATTGCCCATCTGAATTTCTTCTCCATTAAACTTACGGTAAGTGAAAAAGCAGTTCTTATTAGGCGTCATATGATAGGATGCGCCAAAATCAATCAGTCATAAGTTGTTCTTCCCAAAAGAGCCAGAAGTTGTAAACTCATCAGTATCACTCTTGGTATCTGATTTCTCTACAGCCTATGATGAAGCTTGCTTTAGGTCTTTTCTTCTTCCTTCAAGCTTGGGACGTTGAGTAATAAAGTGCCTTGATTTCTTACAATAATAGATAGTCAATCGCTTAGGCCCCCTCGACTGAGACCTTGGATTACTTCGACCTCCACCATTCTTTGACTTGCTTTGGCTTCTAGCTCTTTGAACGGCTAAGCCTTCTATATCAAATCCAAACTTGTACTTGTCAATCTACCTCTCAACACTTCGTTACGAAGACCAACCTTTACATCTGATAGACTAATATTGCTGTGACCATATATCATGGAGTTAACAAATGCATTATAATCCTTTGGCAAGGAACACAAGAGGATCACTGCTTGAGCCTCATCAGTGATATCAATATCCGTTGGTTTTAGGTTCATAATCAAATTGGTCAAAGCATCTACATGATTCCTAAGATGAGCTCCAGGCTTCATCTTAAACGAATAAGGTTGTTGCTAAAGAATAATATGATTATTGAGAGACTTATCTTGATATGCATCTAATAATGCATCCCAAAATTCTTTCGCCGTCTTCTTTTGAGAAAACTCTCCATGAACTTCATATGAAAGGCTCAATTCGTTGGTTGTGAGGGTTCATCTTCCATCTCCTCCAAAACATCCACTTTAGTGTCTTTTAATTTCTCAGGTGTAGAAACAACTTTAAAAGTCTTCTCCTTCTCCAACACATCCTCCGTCTTCATTTTCCAAGTAACAAAATCTACCTTTCCGTCAAAACGTGTAACTCCGTAATTGATAGTAGATCTACCAACAGACTTTCTAGAAGTAGTCATTAATACCCAAGCGGAATAACAAAACTAGTTCTGATACAAAATTATTTTGAGAAATTCATGAGCGGAAGCATTTTTAAGATCAGGATCTAATATTGCCTATTTGGATATCAATGTAACTCAAAATCAATTATGCAATCAAATAAACAAAATAGCAGAAATAAGAGACACAGAAGTGGTTTAGATATAAGTATCCTATGTCCATGAAGATCCAACAACCCCTTTTTATTCAATCATCGGAGATTACAAGCCAATTCTTTGATTATAGAGTTACAGGATGTGGAGACTCTCTCTAATCAAACACACAACTGAAGAGATTACAAATAAAGTACTCGAAATAGAAACCCCCCATTTGATTTAAATAGGGTTTCTATCTATTGGAAATCCGATCTTACAATTAATCTCTTAATCTCATGAATAGAAAGACGATTATGAGGTTATTTATAGATGAAATAATCACTCTAGGCCATCCGATCACATCAAAAGAATCCGTATCGTCAATAAAGAAGAACCAAGCATTGAAACGATGAAACGCCCATCAACCAACTCATCGGCAAACCCTGACAAAACTAAAATTTATGGTCCCAAACGTCTGACTAGTGAAGCCTAGCATCTAAGACAAAACTCGGAGAACACTTCTACGAAGGCTTAGACATTTGGCCATAGTTGCCAGACTTTTGGCGATATTTTCGAAAATATCTCCCGAACCACATCAGATGTCTTACAGGTGATGTCAGACTTTTGACCTCCTATGGGCAGCATACTCCATCTTCTTTTGATCTTCAGTTCCTCCGATCGACTCCCGATTTCTCCAATATAAAGCCCTAGACCATATCTTAATTTTGAACACTCATAAACACATATTTGAATCGCATAACGACAATTTTTTTTTTCAATGACAGTTTCTTAGAATCAACTTTGATTGCTCATGATAATAACTTAAAATGAATCTGAATGTGTTATGAAGTTGCGACTAGGGTATTGAGAGTTATGGTTGTGTAAATATGGGCTTGAGGATTTCTATTTGGTATTTGGGCCTTGGGCTGTTTAACTTTTCAAAAAAAAAACATTTTAATATATTGTCATTGTAAAACTTCTCTAAAGTTATCTTTTTTCTTGTATACAAAGAAAATATTTGAGAAATTTCCAGTAAGAATTAGGAAAAGTTCTAGAGAGTTGTTGCTGGCTATAGGATTAACTGTACCTCCATCCTTCATTTGAAAAGCGATTTAGCATAAATAAGGATTGTATCTCTCAGTTATCACTCATATATAACATATTGATCAAATTTTAGGAAGACAACAAGCAAAACAATGTTTTAACAAGATTTTTTTTCTATAAACAATTCAATGAATTTATACGAAGATTGGAAAAGGAAAGATAGAAAATTAACAAAAATATAAGTTTGTCAAAAAGATTATTATATTTATTTGCCAAACTATTAAAAAATTCGTAATATATATGGAATTGGCTTTTAGATGGACATGGCTTTCATCTTTTATGCCACAGAAAATCCACATCGGAATTTTGATTTATTGACTTTAATCGTATGTATTCTTGATGTTAAGACCATTACCAATAACATACCGGTTCACTTAGTATATCTTTCTTATTTTTACATTGGACGAACGAGTTGTGCAACTAGAAGAAGGAATCTAGCCATCAAACCAGTTCAACAAATAATTCTAACAAAAATAGAAAGGGGAAGTGTTTGATGTTTTAATAAAATGGAAAAATTTTCACCTTTTTAAAATTTATAGCAACAAAAGACTTCACTATTTTAAATTTAAAAAGGCGAAAGATGATGAAAAATTTACCGTTTTTTACCTTTCGCCCTGTTAAGTTAAACAAAGTGTATTTGGGCATTCCGCATGGCTAGGAGCATATGCCGTCAAAACGTACACGTGCTAACTATCCACGCCGTTGAAACAATTATTGAAGCTTTCATACATACCTATATAATGCTCTATTCTATAGAAACAAAGAGAATGCCTGCATAAACTGAATAAGCAAAGTTCAAACCTATTTAATCAAAATAGTTCTAGGTAATATGTGTATTTGAAATTAGGTAATATGAAATATGTGGTAAGATAAAATGTAGATCATGTAATTTGTAGTGCAAAATGGGGTGTATTTAATAGCACTTGACACATTTGATGACTATATTACTTGAACTTTTAAAACTAATCATAACCATTTTAGCATGAATATGGTATATAAAGTCCCTTTTTTAATTTAGAGTAGAAAAATGAATGCAAATTCATCAAATATGTTAAGATAGATTCATCTTTATTGTACTTAAAAATTGGTAGGTAAATCCTCCTTGATATGGAGAAATGCTCATGTGGACCCTATTGTGCCTACACCTTCCAAAAAAGTTCATTATTCGAAGACACAAAAAAATATGGTCGTTTGTGTTGTTTTTGACCACAAATGTCCCAATCACCTTATTTCAAGAACCGAAGTCGACAATTCAATATTAATCTCTACCAAACTTTAGTATATTCCATATTTTTCAAATCTTTATCATATTATCTTCTTTAATTAACTTATTTTCAGTACTATTGATTTTAAATTTGTTATTTTAACCAATCTGTAATTAATTTAATCCTAGTGATATTATATCTGAAGAGTATTTTGGTATGTGTAGATTTACAAATTAAATCTAGGACATATGCAAGCGCTCATTTATAAATAACATGTACTTATCATTGCATATTATTTGCAAACCTGTCATTGTACTCAACTTTTGAACTAAATATTACATTTATTTGCAAATCCTGTCATTAAACTCAACTTTTGAATTTAATATTAAATTTTTTGCCCAATTATAAAATTTATCAAAAACATACATATATTGGCTTTTAGACGGACTTGGCTTTTATCCTTTTTGCAATAGAAATCATAATAAACCAGTTTAGTTTATTTCTGACCATAAGTGCTTGTATTCCTAATGCTAAATAAGACATTAATAAAGTAGTTTCCATTTCACATATAACCATGTAAACTATGCACATGCTGTAGGATGTGCATATCTTTAATATTAACACTGAAAGTTCAATCCACAGGATTTCCACCATGTTTTTTGAAATTTTAAAATTACCCTTGATATCATCCTCTTCCTGATCAGTTGCCAACAAAATATCATAACTGATTTATAGCATGCACCACCAAACCCTTTGTGATCACTCATCAACGGAATCTCATTGTCAATTTGCAATCTCTACCGCTAACAAGATTACCTGAAATAAACCGCTTGTGATCTACAAAGGCTTTTCACTTATAATACACATAATAAAAACAACATTATTGTAACAAAATTATTTTCCACATTATTTTTTAAAAAAGTATTTATTTATTGGATGGATAAAGGTTTGTGCTACTAGTCTTGATAAAAGAATTATATAGACACGTACCAGGCAGTTTTAAGTATTCATTACGTGCACACACCTTGGATATTAAATGCTTGATGCTACATGTGTAGTGTAACGACCCGGAATTTTGGGTCGCTAAATTTGAACATTTAATTCATTTTAAATGTTGAATATGGATTATAATTTGAATCTTGAAAATAAAAGACTTTGGTTGAGTTAGTAAAATTAGTCAAATTTCAAATACGTGAATTTAATTGGAAACTGAATAAAGTAATTTTGAGTGTTAATAGGGATAAAATTAGATTCTAAAATTTATTTTAGGTCTAATTAGATTGGAATTATAATGTAGGATAGTTGAAATGGAATTAGAAGTCGATAGGTTAAATTTGGAATTTTATATTAATTTAATAAGAGAATTTAATATTATAAAATATTGCAATTAATTCGATTTCAGTCCGGAATGAGCCAGAATGATTTTTAATGTGATTATAAATTTTATATGATTTATTGTTAAGTTAATAAAATTTTAAAAGGTGAAATTTTAAGCGTTTTCGTCAATTTTGAAAATCGCTCGATTTAATAGACGAGTTAAAATAGCCTTCCGGGGCACAGTCTCGGAATGCAACGAAACTAGTTCCATTGGATCCGTAATAGTTAGTTATTATCGGATTTCAATTTTCGTAGCAATCGGAGTTGTCGTTTGACCATGGCAGCTCGAAACGCATCGAAATCGTTTTAATCGGTTTAATTTTAAATTGATCGTTTAATTCTGTAACTCACGCATACGATCGAATTAGCTTACGAAACTTGTTCCATTGTGTCCGGAACGCGAAAAAACCTAGGAACGGCTCTTGGTGCGTGAGAATTGGAGGTCGTTTGCATAAACGGTTAAATTGAGGATTATATTAATAAAATAATATTAAATTATATTATATAAACAATTATCTTTGCAAACCCTAATCTATTTCGTGAGCCGCCGGCCCTATTATATTTCATGGCCGAAAATCATTGATCTTCTCCTCCAAATCGTGATCAATCCATCAAGCTATTGTGTAAACGTTCTACTGGGAAGTCGGAGAGCTTCTCGAGCTCTACGAATCTATACGGGTGTGATCGAGTTTAGTGAAGCAGGGAAGGTCGGGAACGGCCGCGTTCGTCACGCGTTCGAGCGCACGGATCGAGGAAAAGAGGGAGCCGAGTTCGACGTGGCTGCGGCTGTGGGTGGTATGCGCGGAGATCTTCCAAGGGGTGGTTCCCGATCGAGTAGAAGCGCGTCGAGGAAGGAGCGGCCTTAAGCCCTAGGAGATCGTGATGGGTTAGTTTGTGCTCCTTATGCTTGCGTGAGGAAGAGAGTACTGTGCGGCCGTGATTTTTGTCTTGTGGATCTACGGCCTGATTCTTTTTGCTTTGGGTAAAAAATAAAATAAAAGAAAATTTGTTTAAAATGTTATTTAAAACTTTGAAATTCATATCTAATTCATACGGTGTCAGATTGCAACGAATTTGGTATCGTCAGAATCACAGAGACGCGTACTACGCGATGGTGCAGTTCCGGATTCATTCCGGGCAAGTAGAAATTTAGGTTAAATCGAACGTCATTCGGTTTAATTTAAATTTCGAACGCTCGTCGAAACTCAAGGTGAGTTATTCTCACTCACATCTGGATATTGGCTGATTTAAATAATAAATATTTAAATATCTGTGTGATTGGTTGCATATTATTGTTCTTATTAGTCTGGATTGATATCTATATATATATGCGTTGTGCTAATATTTGTGGATGCAGGGAAAACAGGTTGGAGGGATCCAACTGGATTCCTCACATTATAATAATTATCTTTATAATTGATGTTGTGATCTGTTTTCATATTGTGATTGATAAATCTGAGTTTAAATTGTACTGCGATATTGTTGAAATAAATATAAATCCTAAATTTTAATTGTAAACGGGATTAATTGGGATTTAAGAAAATAAAAGAAATTGTTATATAAAGAATTTAAAGGAATTAAAATTTGAAATCTATTTGGAATGAAAATTGGAATTGGGTAAATCTGGAATGATAAACAAAGAGAAACGTTATCAGTTGATAAATGTGAAAGTAAATTTATGTTATTAAACTTAAACCTGAATCTAAATAAATTGACAAAATTTATAAGAAGGATTTTTGGGATATTTGAGTAGGTATGAGTTTCCCGGGGAAAAACCAAGTTTGAGTTTTAAACAGATTTTATTAAAAGTGAATTTAAGTTTAAAACTTGATATAAATGAGTGTTTGGAATTTTTTGTTTTTTTTAAAAGCTAATTAATAAAGTAGCAATTGCGGTTATTTTCGATTACATTAGTAATTAATTTTATAAATGGAATGTTTTAAAAAGGCTAGTTTTGACGTAAATTATTTGAAATTAGTATTAAGCCTTTTACAACTCTATTTTCAAATTTAGTTTAACTAAAACCTTATTTTAAATCGAGTTATATCTTATAAAATAGTTTTACTTTAAATATTTCGAAATTTTATTTTGAGTAAATAACTAGAAGTAAATTTTCATATTTTAAAGTATATTTCAGTACAAAATATTTTAACTGTTTTAAATTTAAATTGTTTTGAACTTGGTTATTTCCAATGGGAATATAGGGTAAAGGATTTACCTTGTAAGGAAGAATTTTGGGAAATTGTTTTCAAATGAGTTTTGAAACTTTGGAAATATATCTTGTAAAGATATTGAGGCAAATAAATAATATGGGAATTATTTATTGTGTGATGGATGCTTATGAATGTTTGTGAATATAAATTGATAGTTAAATCACCGACTATCAATATTGGACAAATGCGTTGATCGTTTCGAAGAGACCGGGATCGAGATTTATTTCTCGAAAACCACTTCGATTCGGTTTGTACGTTTCGTGCGAAAAACGTGTTTGGAGTCGAAGATGGAGCAGTGAAGTGCAAGGGCTAGTCGCTACTAATCCTGATGATATTTCCAAATGGATGTAGTAGGAGTAGTGCCTTCGGTTTCGTTTGAACCCGAGACGGACATGTATGGATGAATGCTTGCGAAACATCGTCAGGTGGGCGATGGGCATTCTAAGTGAAAACGTTCTAAAGGTAACGCTTAGCCTCAAGCCTCATCAACCGGGAATGACTGAAAATCAGCGGATATGCAGCAAGGTTAGGTGGGTCATGCCCAAGCAGGACAAGATATTTCCCCTGTCTAGATGTCCCTTTTTTTTTATTCGGCTTAGTGGGTGGTTGGTCACGCCAACCACGGGGTTTATCTTGTTCAGGACTGTTCAGTAAGGAATGGTTCCGGCCTTGTGTTGCAGGGGATGAAGGGAGTAATCCTCGGTACGGTGATCTAGGCCCCGTACTGTGACAGGTGGTTGCCCAGTGCCTAGTCATTGTTGGAAATCCATTTTTCCTACGAGCCTTGTACGAGTTTTGTTTGTATTACCCACTTTTGTGGCTAGTTGCTGGAATTTAATAGATGTAACAATTTCGGCTATTTTATAAGTATTTGTAAATAGACCTTATTATAATATCAGAGAATTTCTATAAAAAGTGTTTTAGCTATCGTAAGGTAAAAACCCGACATGTTTATTTGTGGCGTGGTCTTACGAGATGCTTTTGTTTTCAAAGGATTTTTGAAACATTAATAATCAATTTGGATGCTTTATTATCAGCTGGTATTCCTTACTGACTCGGGTGTTATTTCATTATAATGCTCGGGTCAGACCGAGTATTATGTGTTCACGATAGGATGCTATGGAGCAGGAGAGGAGCTGGAGTCCGAGACGTATTACTCGTATTTATATATCTATATCCGCTGCTATGATTGCATGGTATGTCTGATTGGTAATTGTTCATGTATGAGATACTCCGATGATATGATGTGTAAAAGTGATACAGTTTTCATTTTGTGTAAAGATCTATATTTACTATTATATTTTATTCCGCCGCGACTGTGAGATTCTGATATTGTTTAGTTTCTTCTTCTTCTATCTCTTCTTCTTTAACCCTAATGGTTCGTATTTCTGTGCCACTTGAGTCAATTTGTATAGAATATTGTTGATTCAAGGGGTACGGATTTGCGGGCTGTCACACTTGGTATCAGAGCTTAGGTTGGCGACGACCTAGGCTTTGGTGGGGAAATTACTCATTAAACAGAGTCAATAGTACTCTATAATGAGTTGAGTGTATTAATGGATATGAGAGCGTACTTGTTAGTGAATATAAAATTGTTTTTATACTGTGTTGACTTATCGGTTGAGTGTTTATGAATTCTGGTCGGTACGAGAAGTACAACCGTATCAATAGGGGTTTCTAAACTCTTGAACAAGGTAAACTGACATAGTATTGTTTTTAAAGTGGGTAAATGAAATAATTTTACCCAAAATTATATTTTGATATAAGAGAAATAATTTTCTGAAATATTATATATGTTTGATTGTTTGGATGTGGATACTATATTCAAATAAGAATCTATAATTTGATCTAAAATTTGAAATGGTTATAACCAAATAAATTCTGTGAGTATAAATTATATAAAAGAGGGATAACTAAATTTAACCTAAACCAGAATTTGAATCCCGGGGATTTTGAAAAGGATTTTAAATGCATTTAAAATAAGGGTTTGGGAAATTTAAGATCTTGGAAATGTTTGGTAATATTTTTCCAAGTGTTTGGAAAGTAATAATGGAATATTGTTTTGGGAAATATTTTTTTTAGATGGAATCTGTTTTGAAATGAATTTGGGAAGTAAGAAAGCATTGAACTCACTTCAGTCGCTGGAAAATAATCCTGATGATGCTGGCCACATTAGAATTCATTTTCGAGTTTCTAAAGTGACGAATTGCTTCCCTAATATTTGGCTATGGTATTGTTTGGACTAGTTGGGTATAACAGTTGTTTTGGACATTTCAAAAATGGGAAATTTGTTTTGGTATAAACAAATTGTTATGGAAAAATCTGGTGATTTGATTGATATTCCAAATCGGTATATATTTGATATATTTCAAAATGGTTTTGGGATAAATCCGGGTAAATTGAATTCTGGAAATTCTGTTTATAATAAAAATGTGAAAGTTAAAATGAATAAACTATATAACTTGTAAATAAAGTCGATTTAAAAAGAATTGGAGTTGATATTAAGTAAGAAAGGGAATGAAAGTTTAATCCTGAAATTTAAATTAATTTGGGTAAATGGAGGTAAATGAAATTATTGAAATGAATGGAAAAATGAATTTAACTTGGATAAGTTAAATAAATTGGACTTAGAATTAAATGGATTTGGGGTTAAATGAAAAAGTAAGTTGGCTTTGAAATTGTGGGTCATTGAGAAATAAATTGTACCCATGAGCTATTAAGTATTATGCTTATAATTTGAGGTTGTGGATTTGAAGTTTGCAAAGAATTAAATTGAAAAAAAAAATTGTATCCTTAAGAATTCAGTGATATGTTTATATATATATATATATATATATATATAATTTGGAATTGTGATTATAAGATGTAGATAGATTAAAATGAGCTATATGAGATTTAAAATAAATAAGTTGGTGAACTTATAAATAGAGAGTGAGATTATAATCACAAATGGGAAATAGTTGAATGGTATGGTGAATTCAAACTTAATCTCAAATGAAATGTGAATTAAGATAAGGTAGAGTGAGATATAGAAAGAGTGAATGAACTTAAGTTAGTAAATAAGTTTTGAACTTGTGTATGGAGGATTAAAATTGAGAATTTGAAATTTAAATTAAATCTAAATGAATTGGAATTAAATTGAATTGGATATAAAGGTGAAATGTAAAATTGCTTATAATTGCATAAAGAAATTCACTCTTAGGTTGTTAAGTGTTATAATTTGAATTTGTGAGTTATAAAATGCAAATGGACTTATGTAAGCAATCTAAACTCTTGAATGGAAATGAAATTGAAATTCATGAATAGGAAGAGTTGCATGGTGTGGAAAATTCAAAACTTAACCATAAATAAAATGCGAAGTGTAATGAAGCAAGGTGAGAATATAAAGGTGGATGTTCTTAAATTAGCAAATAAGTCTTGAACTTATGAATGAGAAAACTGAAATTTGTTTTGGATAATGGAATTGAAATTAAAATTCAGTTGTGTTATAAATAATATTGAAAGAAATTTAGCTTCTATTTAAAGGAGTGAAAAGGAAAGGTAGACATTTAAATTTGCTAATGAAATATAATTGGAAAATGGTGATATTATAAATGAATTCAGGGTAAATTGGGAAAGTGTATTAAAAACCTAATATGGATTAGGTTAGAGACTAAATGAATTACAATTAAATCGAATTTGCATTGTAATGAATAGAATTTTGATAATTGGTCAAAATTTGGAAAGTTAATAAAAATCCAGTTGTGGTATGGGATTTAATTTTGGTAAATAAGTAGTGGAAGTGTGAATGAAAATGGAATTGAAATTATAATTGTGAAGGTTTGAATTGAAAATAAATTTAAATTAGTGAAATAATTTAAAGTGATCTCTTTATTAATATAATAAATCTAAATGAATTGAATAAATAAGCATTACAATTTAAAGTGCATTACAATTTGTAAATGGATTGGAATTTGATTTGGATGAGAATCAAATGAAAATAAAATTTGATTTATAAGAAGAAAATGAAAATATTTGTGATTGAGCTTATAATATTGTCTTGGATAGATTTTGTTTAGATAATAAAAGTGAAATGTAAGTGAAATGAATTTTAATTGATTATTGAGAAGTGATATGAATAGGAGGAGTTGTAAATAATATAGAATGAGATGTTATTAATTTAAACTTAAGCTGAATGTTTAAGCTAGTTGGATTAAAATTTGTAAATGGTTTGATTTGGTAAGAATCAATTAAGATGGAAATGAATTGAGATATTATGGAATTGTAATCATTTAAGAGAATGATGAGATGGTTATTTTTAAGCTTATGAAATAGCTTTAAATGAAATTAGTTTGCAAAATAAAATTTGGATGTAAGCAAATGACTTATAAGATTGTAATTGTGAGAAAGAAAGAATATATGAGTTGTAAATAAGAATGAAATGATATATATATATATATATATAACTTTAAAATAATAATAATAATAATAATATAAAATAAACTTAAGATGATTAATAAATTTGAAAAGTGAGAATAAGGATTGAGTTAATAATTGAAATGGAATAAGCATGCTTGGATTATGAACTATGCAGAATTGAAAAAAAAAATATAAATCTAAACTGGAATTAATTTTAAATGGGTGTAAACTGAAGTGATGATTAATTGCTTGAATGGCATGAAATTGCATGTATTCAGAATTGAGTTGTTTATCAAGCAGTTGAAATTGATTTTTGAATAAATTGATATGGATTGGAATAAAATTCAAAGAGTTTGTATATGGATACAAGTGAGTTGACTTGAATAAGCAAATAAAGATGGTTTTAAACTAATTAGATAAATGCAATCTAATTAAGTTATTTTGGATATGAATGGAAACGGATCATAAAAGAAATGCAAATAAATCAAATTGGAAGTACATTAGATTGTGAATCAATTTGAATCTAAATTGAAGTAAATTGAAAATAGTAAAGCATATGTTCATAATATTGAAGTGAATATGAATTGGTGGTAGTAATTATGAATTGAGAATGGTAGACTTGTATGTGAATCATTTGTGCAAAAAAATAATAGAGTTTGGCATTAGGAAAGGGACTTTGTATATGCTTTAAATATGATTCACTTATGAAATTATGCAAAGTGTTGTTTGGGATGAAATGGATATGTTTTGGCTTACATTTATATTGGAAATGTTGTTAAAGTGTTCATATCTTTGAAAACTAATGAGTTTGTTGAGTAAGTACAGGTACGGGAGGCGTTTGAGAGAGTTGGAGCGCGTATATGCTAAAATATTAGCCGCTCGCTATTAAAATTTGCTAAAAAGGTACGCCTACGCTAATATAATTGGGAAATGATATATATATTGTGATATGTTTTGGTTTCCGACCGTGTGGGTCAATGTATATATATTTATCTGCATCGCGATATCGTGAAAGCTCCTCCGTGCAGGGGAGACTCTGTCAAAATTTTCCGGAAATTTTGGGAGTTAGAATTTTTTTTTTTTGGGAATTTTGAAAGTTTGTAATTAACTTGGAAAGTTATAAGTTAAAAATTAAAGACTTAGAGTAAATGAAGCAAATGAGTTTGGGATTAAGCTAAAGGATTTTGGGAAAGTAAATATAAGCTTTTAACTAAGCAAATTGGGTAAGTAAATGGGTTGAAGGGTATTTTCTACCTTAGCAAATTTCGGGGACGAAATTTTTATAAGGGGGGAGGAATGTAACGACCCGGAATTTTGGGTCGCTAAATTGGAACATTTAATTCATTTTAAATGTTGAATATGGATTATAATTTGAATCTTGAAAATAAAAGACTTTGGTTGAGTTAGTAAAATTAGTCAAATTTCAAATACGTGAATTTAATTGGAAGCTGAATAAAGTAATTTTGAGTGTTAATAGGGATAAAATTAGATTCTAAAATTTATTTTAGGCCAATTAGATTGGAATTATAATGTGGGATAGTTGAAATGGAATTAGAAGTCGATAGGTTAAATTTGGAATTTTATATTAATTTAATAAGAGAATTTAATATTATAAAATATTGCAATTAATCCGATTTTAGTCCGGAATGAGCCAGAATGATTTTTAATGTGATTATAAATTTTATATGATTTATTGTTAAGTTAATAAAATTTTAAAAGGTGAAATTTTAAGTGTTTTCGTCAATTTTGAAAATCGCTCGATTTAATAGACGAGTTAAAATAGCCTTCCGGGGCACAGCCTCGGAATGCGACGAAACTAGTTCCATTGGATCCGTAATAGTTAGTTATTATCGGATTTCAATTTTCGTAGCAATCAGAGTTGTCGTTTGACCATGGCAGCTCGAAACACATCGAAATCGTTTTAATCGATTTAATTTTAAATTGATCGTTTAATTCCGTAACTCACACATACGACCGAATTAGTTTACGAAACTTGTTCCATAATGTCCGGAATGCGGAAAAACCCTAGGAACGCCTGTTGGTGCGTGAGAATTGGAGGTCGTTTGCATAAACGGTTAAATTGAGGATTATATTAATAAAATAATATTAAATTATATTATACAAACAATTGTCTTTGCAAACCCTAATCTATTTCGTGAGCCGCCGGCCCTATTATATTTCATGGCCGAAAATCATCGATCTTCTCCTCCAAATCGTGATCAATCCATCAAGCTATTGTGTAAACGTTCTACTGGGAAGTCGTAGAGCTTCTCGAGCTCTACGAATCTATACAGGTGCGATCGAGTTTAGTGAAGCAGGGAAGGTCGGGAACGGCCGCGTTCGTCACGCGTTCGAGCGCACGGATCGAGGAAAAGAGGGAGTCGAGTTCGACATGGCTGGGGCTGTGGGTGGTACGCGCGGAGATCTTCCAAGGGGTGGTTCCCGATCGAGTGGAATCGCGTCGAGGAAGGAGCGGCCTTAAGCCCTAGGAGATCGTGATGGGTTAGTTTGTGCTCCTGATGCTTGCGTGAGGAAGAGAGTACTGTGCGGCCGTGATTTTTGGCTTGTGGATCTACGGCCAGATTCTTTTTGCTTTGGGTAAAAAAATAAAATAAAATAAAATTTGTTTAAAAGGTTATTTAAAACTATGAAATTCATATCTAATTCATACGATGTCAGACTGCAACGAATTTGGTATCGTCGGAATCGCAGAGATGCGTACTACGCGATGGTGCAGTTCCGGATTCATTCCGGGCAAGTAGAAATTTGTGTTAAATCGAACGTCGTTCGATTCAATTTAAATTTCGAACGCTCGCCGAAACTCAAGGTGAGTTATTCTCACTCACATCTGGATATTGGCTGATTTAAATAATAAATATTTAAATATCTGTGTGATTGGTTGCATATTATTGTTCTTATTAGTCTGGATTGATATCTATATATATATATGCGTTGTGCTAATATTTGTGGATGCAGGGAAAACAGGTTGGAGGGATCCAACTGGATTTCTCACATTATAATAATTATCTTTATAATTGATGTTGTGATCTGTTTTCATATTGTGATTGATAAATCTGAGTTTAAATTGTACTGCGATATTGTTGAAATAAATATAAATCCTAAATTTTAATTGTAAACGGGATTAATTGGGATTTAAGAAAATAAAAGAAATTGTTATATAAAGAATTTAAAGGAATTAAAATTTGAAATCTATTTGGAATGAAAATTGGAATTGGGTAATCTGGAATGATAAACAAAGAGAAACGTTATCAGTTGATAAATGTGAAAGTAAATTTATGTTATTAAACTTAAACCTGAATCTAAATAAATTGACAAAATTTATAAGAAGGATTTTTGGGATATTTGAGTAGGAATGAGTTTCCCGGGAAAAAACCAAGTTTGAGTTTTAAACAGATTTTATTAAAAGTGAATTTAAGTTTAAAACTTGATATAAATGAGTGTTTGAAATTTTTTTTGTTTTTGTTTTTAAAAGCTAATTAATAAAGTAGCAATTGTGGTTATTTTCGATTACATTAGTAATTAATTTTATAAATGGATTGTTTTAAAAAGGCTAGTTTTGACCTAAATTATTTGAAATTAGTATTAAGCCTTTTTCAACTCTATTTTCAAATTTAGTTTGACTAAAACCTTATTTTAAATCGAGTTATATCTTATAAAATAGTTTTACTTTAAATATTTCGAAATTTTATTTTGAGTACATAACTAGAAGTAAATTTGCATATTTTAAAGTATATTTCAGGACAAAATATTTTAACTGTTTTAAATTTAAATTGTTTTGAATTTGGTTATTTCCAATGGGAATATAGGGTAAAGGATTTACCTTGTAAGGAAGAATTTTGGGAAATTGTTTTCAAATGAGTTTTGAAACTTTGGAAATATATCTTGTAAAGATATTGAGGCAAATAAATAATATGGGAATTATTTATTGTGTGATGGATGATTATGAATGTTTGTGAATATAAATTGATAGTTAAATCACCGACTATCAATATTGGACAAATGCGTTGATCGTTTCGAAGAGACCGGGATCGAGATCTATTTCTCGAAAACCACTTCGATTCGGTTTGTACGTTTCGTGCGAAAAACGTGTTCGGAGTCGAAGATGGAGCAGTGAAGTGCAAGGGCTAGTCGCTACTAATCCTGAGGATATTTCCAAATGGATGTAGTAGGAGTAGTGCCTTCGGTTTCGTTCGAACCCGGGACGGTCTTGTATGGATGAATGCTTGCGAAACATCGTCAGGTGGGCGATGGGCATTCTAAGTGAAAACGTTCTAAAGGTAACGCTTAGCCTCAAGCCTCATTAACCGGGAATGACTGAAAATCAGGGGATATGCAGCAAGGTTAGGTGGGTCATGCCCAAGCAGGACAAGATATTTCCCCTGTCTAGATGTCCCTTTTTTTTATTCGGCTTAGTGGGTGGTTGGTCACGCCAACCACGGGGTTTATCATGTTCAGGACTGTTCAGTAAGGAATGGTTCCGGCCTTGTGTTGCAGGGGATGAAGGGAGTAATCCTCGGTACGGTGATCTAGGCCACGTACTGTGACAGGTGGTTCCCCAGTGCCTAGTCATTGTTGGAATTCCATTTTCCCTACGAGCCTTGTACGAGTTTTGTTTGTATTACCACTTTTGTGGCTAGTTGCTGGAATTTAATAGATGTAACAATTTCGGCTATTTTATAAGTATTTGTAAATAGACCCTATTATAATATCAGAGAATTTCTATAAAAAGTGTTTTAGCTATCGTAAGGTAAAAACCCGACATGTTTATTTGTGGCGTGGTCTTACGAGATGCTTTTGTTTTCAAAGGATTTTTGAAACATTAATAATCAATTTGGATGCTTTATTATCAGCTGGTATTCCAGACTGACTCGGGTGTTATTTCATTATAATGCTCGGGTCAGACCGAGTATTATGTGTTCAGGATAGGATGCTATGGAGCAGGAGAGGAGCTCGAGTCCGAGACGTATTACTCGTATTTATATATCTATATCCGCTGCTATGATTGCATGGTATGTCTGATTGGTAATTGTTGATGTATGAGATACTCTGGTGATATGATGTATAAAAGTGATACAGTTTTCATTTTGTGTAAAGATCTATATTTATTATTATATTTTATTCCGCTGCGACTATGAGATTCTGATATTGTTTAGTTTCTTCTTCTTCTATCTCTTCTTCTTTAACCCTAATGGTTCGTATTTCTGTGCCACTTGAGTCAATTTATATAGAATAGTGTTGATTCAAGGGGTACGGATTTGCGGGCTGTCACATGTAGGCTATGGGTTAGAGCATCTCCAACATATATTTAAGAAATTAGAGAAAGCACCCCTGAACAAAGCTATACACCCTTAATATTAAGGATAATATTCAGTTTCCAATTCAGAATATTGAATTGCAGTTATAGCTTATTCAGGAAGTTAACTCCGAGATATATAAGCCCGTTTAAGGTTGGAAAAATAGCACTAAGTAGAGCTACCATGATCTTTCGAAAGGATCCATAATATATTATATCACATCTGAAAAAGTGTATTATGATAAAGTTGGAGTGTACGCTAGAGGCAATTCTGTAATTTACTATAAATCACTTTGTAATCAATTCTCATTCATAATAAAGGTGTTTTCTTTCTGTTATATATTTGTTATAATGTGCTATAAATAATTAAATATTTAATTAATATATATTTAACAAAAAATCCATAAATGGTTTGTTTTTTATAGTAATTACAAGTAGTTATAATCATGAGTATTGTATCATAATATAATAAACACACATTTTAAATGTTCCTAGTCAAGATGCATCGAGACTAGATATTGATGCATCCATTGAGACTAGAGTATGTAACGCTCTTTGAATGTTGGACATCGTATTACTTATGACTGGTGGAGGCACCAAGAGGTTACATATTGGTGGTTTTTAGATAATTGTGGAATGGCTCACTCGATAGTTTTTTGTTGGTTAATATAACTATGATCAAATAGAAAATATTAGACTATTTTATAAAATTCTCTTGACTTTAGAATACCGTTGATCTTCAATATGAAAGCTTCACTCTGATTTTAGTTAAATCATGGCATGACGTCTTGAATGACTATAGCTGGGCCGAGTGGAAGTATTAGAAGTGAAACACTATCCAACAGAGGAGTCATCTCCTCAGTTATACAAGGTTAGTATCATGCGCGAATGGACGATACATGGCATAATGCAAGGGCGGAAGCAAAATGACGAAGGAAGGATGGTGGTGATCCACTTGCACCTCTATACTATAAATAGAAAAGGCACTATAGCAATAAAGAAGATCTTTTTTTGATTTGTTGTTTTTAAGGATAAGAAAGTAAAAGCATTGTGCTATCGGCCATTAAAATACGTACCAAGAAATATGAAGAAGAAAGTGACATTTCCCAATGGATGTAGGATTTTTTAATATCCGAACCACGTAAATTCTCTTTATCTTTTACTCTTTTGCATTTTTATTTGACTTCACGTAAATTACAATGTTAGATTTTATCCTATCTTTTTTTGAATTAAGTGCGGTTTGACTTGATATTTTAACAAATAGTTAAAATGCAAGTACATAATTGTGTAACTCCCAACGGCTCAATTACTACCTAAAGGCAAAATTAATATTACTTAAATTTGCTAATTAGAAATCCTCGAAGTAATTATTACTAAAGTTACGTAATGTTCTTTTGGGTCCATTGAGATAAAAAATATCACTAACATTTTAGCGCTAGAAGGAGGGCCGGAATTTCCATTCATTTCCTGCATTCAAGAAAATTTTATCTATATTTATTCCGCATACCATGGATACCACTGATTCACCTATCCCTTTAACTCCTGAACAATTGCACCAAGCTTCAGAAAAAGTGAAAAGGCTACTTATAAATTCAAAGGTGCAAACCGAGGAGGGGACCTCAGTTGAGGTCCCCATAGACCCCATCCTAACCGCATTCCTATCCTCTACAAATCAAATGAACCAGCACATGGAGAGGTTGGAGAAAACAATGGCCTAACATGTTATTCATAGGCCATCCTCACCTCCATAGTCCACAGCTCACCGCCATCGTCCATCCATTGCGTTGGTTATTCAACGATCGAATGATAACATCACTCCCAGATATGGGAATGATGCTGCTGGTCCAAAACCTAATACCAAGCTGAAAAGCAAGATCCAGGCCATGCTTAGATTAAAACAAAATTGGCCAATATTAACCCACCAGTGCTAGAGAAACAAAAATGATCCGACTTGAATGATCAAGACACCGCCTCTAAGGATAACTCATCCCAAATCGACCCCCAAGAGAGAGAGAGAACGAAATCCACAAAAGATGCCCGAATAGAGCGGCTAGCAAAAATCTGCCAACAAAGCACTGGAGAAAAAAGTAGGGGAAGGGGTTTCTTCCCTATTCAGTGAGACCATCATTAAGTCAGATTTCCCTAACAACTTCAAAGCCCCTTCAATTGATAAGTTCAATGGAACTACCAACCCCGATGACCACCTCTGTACCTTTGAGTATTACATGGACATCCTGAAGGTAGGAAGGATGGCCTAATGTAATTTGTTCCCTATTTACATAGCCGACGCAACCTCTCGACGGTTCAAGTGGTATAGATGAAGAGAGGTCTGATCTTAGAGATAATTATCTACTTATTTTCTAAGGCAATTCAATTCGTGAAGAGAAGCTTCCTCGGATGTCAACACTATGTCGTGTATAAAGTAGGGTGAAGATGAAAGCTTGGGTAATTTCATTAAATACCTCAAACCCGAAAGACTCTGATTCGAGTGACTTATGAAGAAGCATTGCCAATAGCAGAGCATGCCAAAATTAGGAGAAAAACTGCAATGTGAGATAAAATAGCAAAAAGTCATGCCACAACGTGAAGGCTTTCGATGAAAGAAGAGCTGGGTATATCAGGATGGAGGAAGTCAGATCTATGATGCAATCTCAGAGAACTTTCGCCTCCCGCTATGATAAGAAAAGGGGATAAAATGATTCCACCCATCCACAAAGTGACAAAAGGAACCGAACCACACCACAAAAAATCCCCTCACTAATACTCTTTGGGAGATATACGAGATGACCAAGGCTTATCTCGCATACAACGTACCGAATAAAGAGAAGAAAGCAGGGAAGAATCGAGGTGGAGCATACCGCCATTTCCATAGAGAAAACGGCCGTTACACCCACAATTTCACGCGTTTGAAGAATGAAATAGAAAGACTAATCTAGAAAGGGTATTTGGACAGCTTTTGAAAAGCCGGTAATGAAAATGGAAGTGGAAACCTCACTCCCAATCAAAACGAAAACCAAGTAGGAAACCCCTCCAACCTCATAGCCTCGATTTATGGAGGACCATACCTTTCTAGGGAAAGTAAAAAAAGAAACAAGAGAGAAATGTGCAAGATGTCAAGGTATAACAAAGGATGATTTTCCATGTCAAACAGAGGCCAGCTTAGGAGATAGTTTTCACAGTAGCAGATGCGGTAGGGGTTGTATTCCCATATTTAGACCTACTTATTGTTACGGTGCAGATCTCAAATTGCACCATGAAGAAATTCCTTATTGATTTAGGAAGTTTGATCAATGTCATATTCAAATAAGCATATGATAAGTTGATGCTTTCATCGAAAATCTTGAAGCCCATGCCTGAACCAATATACAAGTTTAACAACACAGCAACCATCCCAATAGGATCTGCATGCCTGCTTGTCACGGTTGGAACCATCTCTCTACATAAATCATTTTATGTCGGCTTCCTGATTATTGATCAGCTATCGCCATACAATTCCTTTTTAGGAAGACTCACACCGATAGATTTAGGGGTCGTAGTTTCTAAGAAAGCCTTGCTTATGAAATTCAATACTCCTACTAGTGTAGGATTAGTAAGAGGCAAACAATTTTAAGCTAGAGAACTATACAATGTAACTCTAGACTATAGCAATAAAATTGTTTGAAACTATTCCGCTATCTCTTCTAATATTTGTGATAATGGAAATAAACAAGAAACTAAACAAATTCAAAGAACTACATTGGTAAAGAGCACAAAAGCCAATACTGAGGCAAACCATTCTAAGACACCAAAATTCGCAAGGAAAGAGAAAAGAACATATATGCGCATGATCAGCACTGATGAATATAATTCAATTTAAGCATAGTATTTCTTTGAAGAAGCCCAGAAACAAGCATCCTCGGTAAACTCACACCAGAAGAGGAAGTAGAAAGCGAGATAGACCTGAGAATAGGGGAATTAAAGAAGGAGTTAGAGCTAGTAGATGATCTTCAAAACATACAATAGATCCAGAGATCCCACAAAGGTACTTAAGATAGGAAAGACCTTAGTGCAGAAGCACTGTTGAACCGATAGATTTCTTGAAGAGATCAACAGATTTTTTTGCCTGGACACATTCAAACGGTAGATATAGACGCAGCTATCATCTATTATGCACTCAACATTGATCTAGATGCTCACCCAGTCAAACAAAAGCGCATAACTTTAGATCAATAATGATACAATAACCTACATGAAGAAGTCAAAAAGTTAAAAGAAAATGGATTTATTAGGGAGGTATATTACTAAAAATGGATCGCTAACCCAGTGATCGTAAAGAAATCTAATGGAAAATGGAGAGCCTGCACTGATTATACCGACCTCAACAAGGCCTGTCCAAAGGATGGCTTCTCTTTACCCAAAATGGACCAATTAGTAACCACAACTAGTGGACATGAACGGCTCTCATTCATGGAAGCATAGTCAGGGTACAGTTAGATAGCTATGCTTGAACCAGACCAAGCGCATGCTAGTTTTGTGATAGACAAAGGCTTATATTGTTATACAGTCATGCCATTAGGGCTAAAGAATGTCGGGGCAATCTCTTAGAGGTTGGTTAATATGATGTTCTTAGAGAAGATTGGAAAGAATGTTAAAGTATATGTGGATGATATGTTAGTCAAGTCAAAGGTAGCATCGAGTCACGTTTAAGACCTAAAGCTGACATTTGAAGTCGCGCGACAGTATAGTATGAAACTAGATGCTCTAAGATGTACCTTCACTATTCAATCAGGGAAGTTCCTGAGGTACATAGTAAGTGCATGTGGCATAGAAGCGAACCCCAAAAAGATGGAATCCATAAGACAAATGGGGATCGTAAAAAAACCAAAGGATCTGATGAGCATAAATGGAAGAGTAGCATCACTAAGCAGATTCATCTCAAAGGCAATGGATAAGTGCATCCCATTCTTCGACCAAGTAAAGAAATGGCAAAAATTTAGAGTGGATGGAGGAATGCATTTCCATATTCCAAAACCTAAAGGATCATCTGGTCAACACTACCATATTATCTTAACCGGTAACAGACGAGGACTTGTATGTTTATTTAACTATAATTGAAAAAACAGTTAGTTTTGCATTAATACAAGAGGACGAAGGGACCCAAAGTTCCCATCTACTTCACCATCAAGCGGCTATCGGGAGCAAAGCTGCGGTCATTGAAAAACTAGTCTACAACATGCTCCATTCAGCAAGGAGGTTGGGGCCTTATTTCCAAGCACATCCCATCAAAGTCCTCACAGAAAAACTTCCAAGGCGGATAGTACAGAAGCCAGAAATATCAGGTCGCTTACTGAAATGAGAAATGGAGCTTAGCCAATATGACATCACTTATTATCCTCGAAAGGCAATCAAATGTCAAGCACTGACAGACTTCATCACATAATGATTGTTGCTAGCCAAACCTCAACTAAAGGAAGAAGCCTAATGTAACGAACGACCTTTTGGACCCTCAGAAGTCGACATCAATACATCCACGGTATTCACGTGCCGAACAACCAAAGTGCTGGAAAGACAGATGGTTAGGGTAAATAAGAAGAAAGAAGGCAAAAAGAAACTAGACGACGTGGAATCTCACATCGTAATGAATAATCTATAATATAACAATGATCTTTATAAAAAAGAAAAGTTTATATATTAACAAATCAGAGTATTAACCTATAATCAGCATCGACAGTTATAACAGCCTATCCTTACAAATGTTGATAAATACAACCAACTAACAAAGCAGTGGAAATAAAAGAAAGCATGTAGATACGTTTTGGGCATCCAGCTCGTCTCTTGAGCTCCCAAGCATCTAAGCTAAATTTGAAAAAATGCTCGATCTGACCTCAGCATTATATCTGGATCGGTCTAGTAAAACAAGCATGAGAAACACAATCGTATGGATAACTAATATTATGAAAACGTTTTAAAATAAAGGTATCTCGTAAGACCATGGCGCACGTAAACATGGAGAGTTTTTACCTTACGATAACCAAAACATTTCTATAGAAACTCCAGTGATATTATAAAAATGTCTTGGGTTCAAAATAAATACCGAATATAGCTGAAATGCTTGCATCTCACATTTCAACATAGTTGCGCACAACTAAGTCCATACAACGCTTATTGGAGAATAGATTACATACAATGACAAGGCACTGGGGTATCACCTTCCATAATACACCTTTAGAAAATGTACCGAAGGCCTTGCCTAGACATATTGCCAACACAGGACTGACCTACCCCTTATTGGATAGTACTGAATATTATCATCACCCTGGTTGCTTTACAACCTTTCCTAAGAGCTCTCATGCATAACCAATTCCATATATATATATATATATATATATATATATATATTCATATCTAGAAGGGTGATGCACACCCTAATAGGTGTGACCCATTTAGCCCTGCTGCATCTCCACTGATTCTAGTCATTCCCGGTTGATGAGACTTGAGGCTACGTTTTTTCATTTATATAGAAATTCTACTTTGAATGGTGACACCGTCCTTCAGATAGCAATGCAGTGCCAACATTCGTCCATACAAGTTGTTCATGATATGAAAAAACTGAAGGCACTACTTCTACTACATCTATTTTGGAATCACCCTCAGCATTAGTAGCAAATAGCCCTTGCACTTCAAAGAGCTTTGTCTTCAATCATCTTCAAAATGCTTCCAATTTGAACGCTTGAGTTGGTTCGAAGTGGTTTTTGAATAATTCATACTTACCTAATCCAGCCTCTTTGAACCAACATTCGATAGTTTTTGGTAAACTCAACTTCGATTCTTTTGGAAATAAGTAGACCAGATATGAACGGAGATCACCCAATAACTGTATAAGTGGATAGATCTCCTTATCATTTGTCATGGAAAAACACAACGAGTTTATACGTACAGTAGTATCCTCTAGATAACTGTACTATATAATTCTCGTTTTCTCCTAGCTATTTCCAGAGTTAAAAACTAGCCAAGATTTGATAGTTGATTATTTAACTATCAAATAAACAAAAATCAAACAAAGATTTTATTTCCCATGGAAACTACTAAGCCTCATTTAGTTGATCTCTTATTAATTAAACATCTTTAATTAATAACCAAAATAATCCATATACTTATCTCACCGGCATAAGTGTATACATAAACCAATTCAGAAAGATTTCTTATTTCAAATTCACTTTAACGGACCAAACTTATATCTTCTGGAGTAAGAGTTCATTATGAATCCCAAATAATTAATCCTTAGGTGCTAAGTAGGGAATTTCTTCCTTACTACTAAAATCAAGGACCGCTTATTTATTTTGATTCATAACTTAGTTTATAAAATTGATCAACTCAAAACTTTAAAAACCAAATCCTTCTTTTCAAAAATCCAAAATCTCTTTCCAAAAATTTAACTCTTTTACTTAATTCTTTTACTAAGTATAAACCCTTTTATAAACAAATTTATTTACTTAAACCCCTTTTTATAAAGCAATATTATTATTAAAAACATATTCCTAAGTTAATTAAATTAACTTAATCACCATTAATAAATTAATTACTAAATTAACTCACAACAAAATCATTAGATTAATTAGCCAACTTAAACACTAATTAAATAAATGGTTAGTTAAGTTTAAAACTCGTTATTAAACAATCCACTTAAATACTTTTATAAAGTAGATGATTGGGTAAGCCTTTATTAATAAGATAATTAATTAACTTTAAATACCATATTTAAAATAATTAACTTATAAACATCATTAATTAAGATTAATTAACTTAAGGCAAATAATTAAATAAAAGGGATAATTAGCTTAATCATTATTAATTTAAAATAATGATTAACCCCTTTAAATATATGTAATTAAATAAATTTAGCATTGTTAATTAAAATAATAATTAACTTAAACAATTATTAATTTATTACCTAACATTTTTAATTAAATAATAATCAACTTTAATAATTATTAATTAAATAATCTAAACCATGTAATTAAATAAATAATTAACTTAACCTTTTTTTTATTTTATATAAACTTTAACTTTATTAAATTAAATTTACTTTAGTAACACTAATGAAACAACGGTTAAATGATATCAATTAACTTAACATTTTACTTTAAATTTTTAGAACCAAAATTGATTTTCAATTCATAACTTATCCAATTTGGAAGAGGCTTAGTAATCTTAATGGTACTTTAACAAGCTACCATTATACTCTAATTGACATTTAAGTCGCAACACAAGTATTTACATAAACAATAGATATGTAAATAAAAACCAGAATATCAATCGATGGATAACAATCGATATAAATCAACTGGCATATAAATAGATGTTCCAAATTAACATAATAGCAAAATGTTGATTAATTTTGCTAAATAATGTCCAATATAATCTATTTAAAATAAACATAGCAGAACAGTGTTTTATTCTGCTAAATAAATATAACCAAAATAATTGTAATTACCAAACGATGTAATTACAAGCTGTCCGAATTAATTCATCATTTAGTTTTTCTATGCCGTAAGTGTCAACTACTTACATAGGTGTGTTCAACAAGCTAATACAAATCCAGTGCTGGAAACCGCATATCAAACGGATTCCAAACGAAGGAGATGTTAAGCTTTAAGTTTTAAGGGTTTTAAATTATCTTTTTTTTTCCTTTTACACAAATACACACTCCAAGGCCAAGGCCTAACATAAAAAATCAAGACCACATGCCTTTATTCTCTAACTCTAAGAATGAAATCGATCTCCACTTCCATGAACAAGACTTGGAGCACAATATCTTGTGCACATGCATGCACTGTTGCACGCTGCACACCACCCGAACCAAGCTATTTATGCCGTAATGCCACCTACGTACACCTCTTCCTACACACCTCAATCGACCCGCTACCACCACCACAGCCCCTTCCAAGATCCAACCTACCCTCCCATGGCCGAGCCTAACTCGGATTCAGGTCCAATACGTGATGCCTAAATCCACTCATCCCAGAACCTCCGATCATCCACCAGCTATACCACAACCACCATCCTTCTCCCCTTCGACCCGTGCACCATTGCCCCACTGACGTTGAACCCAACGCTCCCTAGGTCACTTGCAACCTAAAAAAAATTTGAGCAATCAAAAAATAAACTTAAACCCTATTTAGCACAATAATCGACAACCCAAGCAATGATAGCCTCTGCCTCCAACACAAAAAATATTCGTCTTCCTTCGACCATCATTCCGGTACATTCTGCCAAACCTCTAGACCACCAGTTCACTGGAATTTCCTTTTTCATCCAAAATCAAACATTTAAGGAAAATATCGTTAAAAATCATATCTTGCTATAACGACGGTGGTTATAAAAGTCATTCGTTGATTAACGATCGAAAAAAATCGACCAAAATGACTTTACTATAATTTTACCATTTCTCAAAATTTATTTAATTAAAAATTCCAAAACTATTTTTAATGTAATCGATGGACCAAAACACACAACTCTCTAGTTGACGGCATATTCGAAATCATTACAGCTTGCAAGATCTTGATTTTAGAAGGTGAAAGAAGTGGTGTTTCAAGAACAGAGAGCAAGAAATGTTTTTATAGTAAAAAAGTTTAACCTTTTCAAGGAAAATCTAACCCAAAATATGATTTTTAACATGATTTCCCAAACATAATTTCAAAACATAACATATTACTAAAAAAATAAGTACAAAATTTATTATTTAACAACACTATTCGTAGATTAACTAACTCACTTTTATTTTCCAAAAGTATAGAACAAGCTTACAGTTTAGTGTTCTCGCCATTTTATTTTTTCTTGTTTCATCTTCGCTAGATCAATCTTTAACCTTTCATCTTGAATACATAAAGAGTTTGAGCCAAAAGTTGACATTTTTACTTTTAAGAACTTGAAGAGATAAAAAAAATGAAGTTTGAACTAAAAGATGGATTTGGAAAACTAAACTAAGTATGAAAATAAGAAAGAGGAGAGTGTTGTATGTATATGCATATAAGGAGGTTTTATTAAAGAATTAAAATAAAGAAACAAAATAAAATATGCTTTTCAACTCAAACATCATGTCCTCCTAACCAATATAGTACATACATGTAAGTATATATTAGGTAATAAGATGAATCATGTACTAAGCACTTCATTTATGTTGGATAATAAGGCTTTCCTAAGTACTTTCTTGGTTTACTTAATTATTAAGCAACCAACATATCACATCTTTCATTTTAGATTTAAATATGATTTGAATTACTAAATATTATTATCATATTATTCAAAATTAAAATGTTTAACATTTCAAAAAATTTATTGTCTAAGAAAAAATATAATATTATAACTTAAAATAACTTATTTGACAAAAAGGATGAAATCCAAAAATTATGTTCCGGTCACATTTTCAGTTTCTCATCAAACTATTTATTTATATAAACTAAATTTAAAAATGAATATTCCTATTATCAGTTATAAATTTAAAAGTGGGTTATTTAATTAATAAAACTATTAATTGAATATTTAAATTAAATTAAATATTCACAAATTAAAATGACAAAATTCTGGATCGTTACACTTAAACCCCTCAATCGTTGCAACAATTCATAGACGGAGCATCAAATGAACAGGGATAGGAATTGGGTATGTACTAACCACTCCTGATAAGCAAAAGCTGTATGGAGTAGTACAGCTTGGTTTCAAAGCAACCAATAACGGTGTAGAATACGAAGCTCTCCTTGTATGCCTGAGTGTGGCCCAAGTAATGAAAGGTAACCTACATTAAAATTCATAGCGACTCTTAATTATTTATGAACCAAGTTCATGGCAGTTACCAAGAAAAGGAACCAACCTTACCAAACACGTGGAACTTTCCAAAAATTACAAGAGAAGTTCGAACAGTTTGGCATAGAACTAATCCTATGTGAAAACAACTCGCTCGCTGACTCGTTAACCAAACTTGCAAGCAGCAAAGCGGCAAATGAAATGAAGGAAGTACAAATAGGGTGTCAGGCATAGCAGAGTATAATAGAATCAAATCATATTCTAGTCCTAACCCGAGCCCGAGGGCAATAATTAAAGGGGCTCAAGTTAAGGAAACAGCAGAAAATTGGGAACAGTTCCTAGTTGAACTCGCACTTTAACAAAATGAGGAGAATGATTGGATGAATCCCATCAAATAATTCCTGCTAAATGGGACCCTACCCTAAAACAGAAATGAAGCTCGAAAAATAAGATAGCGGGCTACATACTACTCCTTCTTTGATAGTACATTGTACAAGAGAGGGTACTCAACCCCTTATCTTAGGTGCGTTTCTAAAGAAGATGGGATATGAGTCATTAAGGAAATACATGATGGCCAATGCATGGATCATTCAAGAGTGGCTGAATTAGCAAAGAAAGTGTTGAGGCGTAGTTATACTAGCCCACAACGCTTTAGGATGCTAGGGAATTCGTAAGAAGATGTGGCAGATGTCAACGATTCATGAGTATCCCTAGACAACCTTCTCATGAATTCATCCCACTTACTTATCCATGCCGTTCGATGTATGGGCATAGATTTGATAGGTCCACTTTCTATGTCAAAAGGAGGAGCAAAGTACACCTAGTGACAATAGACACTTCACAAAGTGGATAGAGGCAGAATAGCCATGATCACTGCAAAAAAAACAATCACTTTTGTGGCATGATACATAATTACCAGATTCGGATTCCCCCTACAAGATAATTTCATACAATGACGCCCAGTTTGAAAGTAAGGAGTTTGTAGAGCTTTATGAGTAGAATGGCATAATTAAGAGTTTTTTACTCCGTGCACAGCCATAAGCGAATGGATAGCTGGAAGCCACAAACAAAACCATTTAGAAGTTACATAAGAAAAGACTGCATAAAGCTAAGTGAAAGTGGGCGGAAGAGCTATCTCTGGTACTATGGGCCTATTGAAGCTCGACCAGGTCCCTAATGGGCTATACTCCTTTTTCGCTAACTATGGATACGAGGCCATGCTCCCTGTCAAATTAGATGTCTCATCATACAAAAGAATATCATACACGACAGAGAAGAACAAAAGGCTGAAGGAAGTTGCCCTAGATCTCATGCATGAAAGGAGAGATGAGGCAGCAGTAGTATCTGACGCAAACCAGTAAAGGATGATAAAGAATTACAATGTCGGGCTAAGGAAAGTAACTTCTATAAGAGGGATCTTGTACTGCAAAGGGAAATGGCCAACATGAAAAACCCAGTAGATGGACCACTAGTCCCTAACTTGGAATGCCTATTAGTCGTAGTAGAAGTTTCGAAAAATGGAGCATACCAACTATCAAAGCCTAATGGCAACCTAGTTCCAAGAACATGGAATTCAATGCACCTTAGGCCTTACTTTGTATGATTTACATTATTGATGTAATAAACATTAAAATTGTTATGAAAATCAATAATACAATGAACTAAACGTAGGGATATTAGATAGGCCAAATCAGTACAAAAATCTCACTGTGTTAATCTCTCTAATATGTCTAAATAACTAGACATAGGGATGTTGGATTGCCCAATTCAGTTGAAAAAAAACTTTCATTTTAATTATGATAACATGGTTATGTTGGACGTAGCATTATTGACGACTCAAAATAGATATCAAACCGAAGCTGCATAAAATGCAGCATGGCTTTCTCAACCAAACTGGTCATAGGGAGATTAGAAAACCCAAACAGTATAAAAATCCCTTTATGTCAGTTCTGTTAAATATGCATAATGGACGTATGGATACTAATAGCCTGATTCAGTCATAAAAACCATGCATATGAATTAAGAAGGTTGTAAACATGAGATTTGACTTCACAGTCAAATATCAGTCTTCCTCCAAATAGCCGGGCAGACCGTGCTAAGCGCATGAACGTGAACCTAGCTTCGAACAGGACGGTAGGTCATGTCCAACATGCAGCAAAATACACATGTCAAAAGCTCAGTTCAACATTCATGAAATGCACAAGAAGTTAATCTAGAAAATGATAAGGCAAAATAACACATGGAATGTACTGCAACTTATAGATCAGGTATGATTCTAGAAACTGCTTAAAGCTCGCCAAGTAAACATTAGAAACTAAGGTTTATTCAAGTTTACTTAGTTCTACCTATACTCATTAAAGATCTGCGCATAATTATATGTTCTACACATTTGCATGTACTTCACAAAAAAACTGGCCTCGTCTTGCTCTTAGCTTTCTCTTGTCTAGATTTTTCTAAGAAGAGGGCGACCATCCCCGAACTCCGTTCAAGGAGTCCTCAAGTGCATAAATCTTATGTATAACTTTCTTCCTCATGCCCTCTAAAGCGTCCATCAGCTAAGCCTCGGCCTTCCTGATATTTCTAGTAAAACCACCAAAATACCTATAGGCATCTGTCATTCATCCACTCCTCTACATAAGGATGGGGACTAAAACCAAATTTGCCCCACCAACATGATAAAATTAAAATGGGTGTATGTATCATTAACTACATCATAAAAATGACAAATTCAATAAAACCAAATATACGCACCGTAATTTGATTGCTATCCACACAAGCAGAATAAAAAAGGAAACTTGCAAAATGTCATTCAATTAACAAAAAAGATGATAAGTGCATAGATAGATAAGGATTACTTAGAAAGCGAAGAGGGCAATGTTACAATGATAATGGGGAGTAGCAGAAATAAAGGGATGCGAGGGCCAGTGATGACAAGTCTACGTCGATTCCCGATCGCTGCAGACTTGGGGGGCAAGTGTTACATGCGCATTTTCCGAATCATGTCGAACGCAATATGACATGAGCACCAAGATCGAAATTGAATGCCCTCACAATAAATGATGTACTATAAAGGAGAAAGGAAAAGTGTGAAACAAAGTCAAGAAAATACTACGCGTAGAATTGTAAGACAACAAAAAAATTCATACTACGCTTATCCCCATAATCCCAGTACTATATTATGATACTGAGCTCAAAACTGGATATGGTCACAAGGTGCAGTAGACGGTCTACAACTATAAAACATAGGACTACATCATAACCAATATCCCAAATAATGGTAGAACATTAATGTTATGTTGTGACATAAGTTGTACAAATGGCGTCAAAGCATAACACACTTTACTTAAAAAGGCGCACACAATCAATGGCATACTGCACTCACGAGCCAATATATACGGCTAGTAGAATTGCACTAACAATATTGCATTGAAGTAAAAATAAGGATGTATTGCCCTATTTTTGACACTAGAAGAAGAGTGAAATGAAAAAATGCATCACCATCAGAAATGCACCACCTTTGAAACACAAGCTCAAAAGAGAAGGACTGTGCAGCATTCAAAGGGCTAAATAAACCTTGATATCATTCCCAAAGCTTATAAATTGCTAATACCTCCAAGAATGAATCTACACTACACTCATTGGAGCTACCTAAGCAATACCATGTAGAGTCAAAAGCAATCCAAGAGCTACACACAAGGCCACTCAAACAGTGCACCGACGTAGATACAGGCTCATGAGTAATTGGCAGAGGAATAGGTCTCCCTTATAAATAATGGTGTAGTCCATTGTTCAAAGCAGCTTTGCAGAAAATTGTATAAAGCGATTGCCTTCAAAGATGGCAGACCAAACGCTCTAACAACCTTATAAATATCACAAATTCTTAGGATAGATCAAAGGAGCAACTATCTTTTGAGGCAAAAGTAATAAAAGCAACATAGCTCACCCCGAAGAAAAAAGGAACAACAACTTGTCGTACTCGCACTTGGAAAGGGAAGTAATACCTGAGTTATTCATCATTTGAAGAGGAGGAACCCAGAGCCCATTCAAATTTGGAACCTCCTACCCCAAATTCAAACATTCTTGCTTCAATTTCAAATCTCCTACCAAATCTGAAAATTTTATCACACAAATCAAAGTTTTCCGCCAAAGACATGCTAGCAATCCACATGCATCAATAGACAATGAGGATGGATGGCACATGGCATGATCCAAGGATGGAAGCAAAATGATGGAGGAAGGATGGTGGTGATCCTCGTGCACCGCTATACTATGAATAAAAAAAGCATAGCAAGAAAGGGATCTTTTTTCGATTTGTTATTTTTAAGGTTAAGAAAGAAAAAGAATTGTACACTTTTCCGCTAAAATCTTACCAAGAAATATAAAGGAGAAAGTGACATTTTCCCATGGACTTAGGATTTCTTAATATCCGAAACACATAAATTCTTTATGTCCTTTTACTTTTTTGCACTTTTATTTGTCTTCACCTATATTTTAGTGTTAGATTTTATCCTGTCTTTATTTAAATTAAGTGCTAGTTTGACTTGACATTTAAACTAACATTCAAAGTGCAACTACATAATTATGTAAGCTTCCAACGGCATAATTACTACCTAAAGGTAAAATTAATATTACTTAAATTTGTTGATTCTAAATCCTCTATGAATTATTACTAAATTTACTTCATGTTCGTTCAGGTGCGATGAGACAAAAAATCTCACTAATAGCTATGTAATTATGTGACTGGCATCTCTATAAAAATAAAAGTGTAGATATTTTAAATGGTATCGATATTTTACTCCTTCCACTATGATCTCATAAAGTATTAGTTACTTAATTTTTTATTATGTAATTGGCTCTTTCTGAATATCAACATGCAACACATAATGACTTGTCATTTTCGGACTTTGTTGTATGATTACAGGCTCAAAAATGGCACGCTGTTACTTTTTGCATCAAAGCATAGGTTATTGGATTAGGGAACATACCGAGTGAGCATATTTGTTTATTTTATAAAATATATAATATAACATATATGCATATGAGACGAATATGTTTGTAGTTGTTCCAGTATCGCTATCCATATACTAGGGAACCGCTAATGAATCCCAATTACAGACAATACAAGATGAGTTAGTTAGTGAAGATTGAAACTAGAACAGAGACGGATATGGGTGGGGTAAGACCAAAATTGGAACAGTAATAGGGTTGATCTTAAAAATATTGCGTTGTGAACATCCATGTTTGGTTCCACCAATATCTGTAAGCGATGAATCATACCAGCGAAACCCTGTAGTATCTTTATTTGATGTATGAGGAGTGATTCTTAGTATTACGTTGGAGGTGAACCTCAATTGACATTAGGAATATGGCTAAGCACTGGTGAGAGTATGTGTGATCATTTTGGATTTGATTTGATGGATGTAATGGATAGCTAGTTACTGGGGATAGTAAGATGATTGAGTTTCAAAAATAAAATATGTAAAGAGAATGTTTAAGAGGGAAAGTAGAATTAAAAGATGAAATTATAAATTTCGTTTATAAGAAAACTTATGAATTATTGTGGTGTTTATATAAAATATTGGATATTTGGATTATTCTTTAAAATGAGATTTTTAAAGTTTTAATTCAAAGTAAGTAGAATTTATATCAGTTAATTTTAAATAAGAAATTGAAGGATTTATGAAATTAAATTTTTAAACACATTTATAACAAATATGATTAAAGGTTGCAGAAATGGTTTTCCAAATTTATATAAATGAGGTGAATAATTAGAGTGAATTTTAAAGTATAACATAGATATAAGATGTGTTAGTTAAAGGTGTAAGAATTTTTCTATTTTACAAAACGAAATTTATGTATACTGATTTATATGATAATGTGGTTATAAATTATTTTGAAATGATGTTTTGAAATAAGGGAAAATGTATTTTTGAGAATAGCAGTAGTTTATTGAAAGTTTAGATGTATCTTTTAAGTGCTTAATATTAAGCCATTGAATGTAAAGTTGTTTAGGTTAAAGCAATATTTTGAAAAATGGTGATGTAAAAAATGAATGGATGTTTTTAACTTGGATATATGAAATTTTTTGATAGAAAAACATTTATTACAATTGTGAGGTAGAAAAAGGAATTTTGATTGGTTAAATTTAAAGTTTGTTTGATGGATTAGAAAGAGATAAGTAAGGTTATGAAAATGACCCATAGTGAAAATATGTCATCATTGGCTATAAAGAAATGAGAATGAATCGTGAGTTGGAAATGAGTTGTTATTTTTGATATGAAATGTGATGGTAAATAGTTTAAGAGTAATTCTCACATAGTGTGTAAATCGATTGATTTTGGATTAGATTAAATGATTCATTATGGAAAGATGTTAGACGCTGTTAGAAACGTGGCTTCGTTAAGGATAAATGGACTGAGCATGATTTTGTCACAATTCGTGATCCCAATAGTTGTAAGAAATTCAAATGATTAACATTTTCATTCTTTTGTTTTGGGTCGTTGTGGTAATGATCGTAGATGGAAGTGAATGGTATTTATAATAATTTATTGTTTGATATCATTGTAAAGGTGGGTTGTAGATGTATAACTAAGAACTTCTATATTGATAAATGATTTAAAGATGAAACTGTGTGTTCTGCGCTAGGTGCTCATAATATCAAAATTCATTTGATCGTAGAGCTATGTGTTTTAAATTAGGTGCTCATAATTTCAAAACTTGTCATTTTGGGAACTATGTGTTCTGGGCTGAGTGAGCATAATATTGAAATACGTTATTGCAGAGAGCTATGTGTTCTGGGGGAGTGCTCATAATATTGAAATTGTTGTTAAGAGAGCTATGTGTTCTGGGGGAGTGCTCATAATATCTAAATTGTTGTTATATGAACTATGTGTTCTGGGCTAAGTACTCATAATACTGAAAACTATTATCAGAAGAACTATGAAATCCGGACTGAGTGCCCATACTATCAAAATTGTTGTTAGGAGAACTATGTGTTCTGGGTTGAGTGCTCATAATATCGAAATTGTTAGGAGAACAACGTGTTCTGGGCTGAGTGCTCATAATATCGAAATTGTTGTTTGGAGAACTATGTGTTATGGGCTTAGCGCTCATAATATTAAAATTATTATTAAAAGAACTATGTATTCTTGGCTTAACATTTATAATAAATATGTATTAGGAACTGCATGTTCATTGCTATGTACATATGATTATTTATATTGAATCAAACAAAGATGTGAGGAATGGTTCAATATAAACTAATTTATAAAACAAGAAAGTTTGATATAAAGAAGTATAAAAGTTGGGATGTTCATATGGGCCATATTATTTTATTTTATTTGGTTATGTTATTATGGCCATGACATTTGGAAGGATGGTAGTATCCTTGCTATTTGGTATGAATAACTTAAAGAGGCATAAATAAAGAAGTACCAAGAATGGGGTAATGGATATTAGAGATACTGGTGTTTGTTTTGAAGTAACCTTAAAGTTATTGGAGTTGTAACTATATTAGTATTTTGCTGATTTGATTCATATAGCTAGGCACCATCTCTATTGAGTTGTCTCGTCCATAATATAGAGGAATGGGAAGTCAATAGAATGATATATGGAAAATGAAACATTGGTTGGTTATTATTAGAAAATGATTGAGCTTGGATTTTGGTTGTGAAGGGTACTAAATGTGAATTCTAAAATTTAAAAGATATCTTGGACTAGATTTGGTATGAAACTATATGAGGATAAGTATTTTTGTATATTGGATGAATTTGTAAGAGTACTCAAATACAAAATGGTATTAAGATTAAATGAGTTCGTGTTATCCATGAATGGGATGAATTATTTGAAATTTTATATAGATAGATAAGATTTAAAGAACAGAAAATTATGGAGGTTGGCGAGTTCTATTTAGAATAAATATCCTATTTGTATTAGTAGCAAGGATTGCAGGAAAGATATTTTTGATTTGTGCACATAAAGGTATTCAATAATGGATTAGAGCTATTGAGATGAACTTGATTTTAGGAATTGAGGGGAAGATGTACTAGATTGAATGGACACTAAACTAAAATAAAGGAGTACCATAGAGTGGTGTAAATTCAATTATTCGATGGTAATTGGAAAGTGGAGGAGTAGATCCGATATTTTCAATTCGATTTCTTTCGAAAGTGTTTTTCATTTGATTGATTATTAGTTTAGTTAGTATCTAGGTTTGGCTGAATTGCCAACTGAACTCATTGTTGTTTTTACTTTTGTGTGAATTCGTTATTTTTTTTATATGTTTTGTATGTTGTGACCTTGATTCCTTATTATTGGTTTAGTTAATACCTCTAAACAATACATTTGAAAGGGTCATATACTCAGTAACTCCTCTTGGGAACTCCAAGTCGGACCCCGCCAACTTTACCAAGAATCCGAGTGTTTCACAACTCCACGCGCATACCACCAAAACCAAATCTAGAGTGTGAAAATACGCTAACGGGAGTAATCCCACATAGCCTAGCCCCCACTTGCTATCTTTTTTAGTTATTTCCAACAAAGGATGTCAACGCTCAAATGAGCAACAAATCATCTTAAATTGATGATACTCAAACAGGAAAGTAGAATCGATGGTCAATAAATCAACTATAGGGAAGAATCAAAATGATTATATACGGAAATTAAATCTCATAATCATACCATTACTCCTCGATTTCAAACTTGTACTATTTCATAGTTAAAAATGAAGTTAAATAAGTGAAGGTAGTGTTACCTCTAGGCATCGACTTGATGACATTTTTAACTTTTGAGACAGGAACGAGTTTCCATACCTCGATATTTAGCGCTAAGAGTATGACAAAATTCTTTCCTTAAAACGATATCAGATTACAAAAAATTAAATTTATAATCCTTCCCATAACCGAATCAAATCTTTTTAGACTTTTAAAAACCGAACTTGTACTTGGTTTTCACATAAAAAATATTTGTAAAACACTTTAAAAATATTCCTTTTTAAAAAAATTCGCATTTATAGACTATCATTTATAAATTTCAATATTTATTATTCTGAAAGATAATAAATCAATTAAAATACTTTTATAATTTGAAAACTGCATTAATTATCTCAAAAGGGAATTATCAACTTTATAACTCCTTTAATAGATAAATAAATTTTCTTTAACCACCGTTATTAAATTAGATAATTAATTTGAAACACTTTTATTTAAACCAAATAATGTCTTTAAAAATCATTTGTTAAAATGATTTGTTAATCTTAAACATTATTATTAAAATGATTAATTAAATTTAATCTCATTTATTAAATCATTTAGTTAACTTTAATTGCTTTTATTTAATCAGTTAATTACATTTAGTCACTTTTATTAAATCAGCTAATTAACTTTAAACATGATAAAAAAAATTATTAATTAACTTTATTATGATTAAATAATAGTTAAAAATATATTAAACTACGACAAACCAGAATTTTCGACCCACGAAAATCGACATCTATATGTTCACTGTACAACACGCCGAATATTCAAGTACCGAAAATACCGATTGCTAGGGATGAAGAGGAAAAGGTAGAATAAAAATAAAAGCAATCAATACATAATTTCACAATCACCACAGAGCAAAATATAATATATAATAATAGATTTTTATATAAAGAATCTGCAACTGTTTTATACTTACAATCATCAGATTACAACAATCAATACATCAATCCGGATAGTTATAATAACTTGTCCTTACACAGCGGAAATATTAATTATGTAGGAAAATTCGTCTATGTCATCCAGCTCGTCTCGTGAGCTCCATAGTATCCTAACCTGAATTGTAATACTCGGTCTGACTCGAACATTATAATAAAATAACATCTGAGTCGGTTTGGAAAACCAACATGAGAAAACACAATGAATTTGAATTATTAACTTTATCAAAATTATTTGAAAAACAAAGGTATCTCGTAAAACCATGTCACACATAAACACGATGAGTTTTTACCTTATGATAACAAAAACATTTTATATCAAAATCATCTGATATTATAATAGTGTCTATAGAAAGTAAATTAGAAAATAGCTAAAATGCTTGCATCTCACATTTCAGCATAGTTGGGCACAATCAAAACCGTACGGCGCTTATTGGAGAATGGTTTCCATACAATGATTGGGCTATTGAGATACCGTCCGTCAAAGTACACTTCTAGAAGAATGTACTGAGGACCTCGCTGGCTGCCAACAAAAGACCGTCCTACCCCTTAATCTAGATAGTATCGAATATGTTATCACCCCGGGTGCTCCCACCCTTAAATCGAGCACTCACTTTTCCATGCCCAACCATATCCATAATTTTATATATCTGAGGGTAT
The DNA here is from genome assembly GCA_030765085.1 of Allium cepa. Taxonomy (NCBI): domain Eukaryota; kingdom Viridiplantae; phylum Streptophyta; class Magnoliopsida; order Asparagales; family Amaryllidaceae; genus Allium; species Allium cepa. Next base: position 246,576,172 of record CM060944.1, read on the forward strand.
CTAGAAAGGCGATAACATACCATAACTAGGTGTGACCCACTTAGCCTTGCCGCATCTCCCCTGTTTTAGTCATTCCCGTTTGATGAGGCTTGAGGCTAACATTTACCTTTCAAGAACAATTCCACTTAGAATGCTCATCGTCCTCTAATGACGATGTTCTGATAGTATTCATCCATACAAGTTGTCATGAGTCTGGACATACTGAGTCACCGTCTTCACGATATCCATTCGTAACGTTCAAACCGGATCGAATTGGTTTTTGGATAATTAAATATGATCCCAGTCTCTTCGAAACAATCAACGAATTTGGCCAAAATTTGATATTCGATTATTTACTATCAATAAAACATCCATAAGCAGACATCGGGCCTTATTATAATTTATTTTCATAACATCTTTATAAGATTTTATATTCAAATTACTTCCCATATTCCACCATTCGAAACAATTTCAAATCCTTATATTATCAACAGAATATTTTCAAACCTTCCAGTACTTAGAATACTTTCCAATTCCATTTTATGTGCAACGCTTAGGAAGTATTCTATTAATTTCCTTTTTCTTATTTTCTCAAAATCATTTACAATATATTTGTAAATTCCCTAACTCATTTATAACGCACTCTATAAATTCCCGGGACTCTATTAATTATTTTTCTTTAGTATTTCCTAAATCTATTTCACTAGTCCATAATTTCAAATACCACTTTTAACTTCTTTTATGAATTATAATTCATTTTTCTAAGTTCATTCTTATTTAACTACTTTGGAATTTTTTTTCTTTTCCTCAAATTCCATTTTGACAATTCTCTTATAATCCCATCTACTGAAGAACCCTTTTGCAACTCTCGAGAAGATTTATAAATAAATTTAAATCATTACAAAACTATATATATGTGTGTATGTAAGTAAAAATAAGTATTTAAAATAGTAATAATTTATTTTAAAACATGTTCAAATAATTATTTTAAATGTCAAAAAACTTTTTATAAACATAAATTACTCGATTCTAATTTATTTTAAATAATAAAAAAAAAATTTCAAAGCTGATTATTAGAATTTATTATAATAAATATTAAACATTTGAAAATCCACTTACCGAAGTATTTCAATACAAACTAATTTAAATTTACCTAGTTTAATAAATAAATTTTCCTTAAAAAAGCAAAATTAACTTATTAATAAATAAAAATGTATTTCTAAAATCCCAATAACCAATTCTATTATAAACCCTCTCGAATTACAACACATCGAATTCCATTACAGCATCCTATCCACTTCTGCTTTTCAAAAAATAGCATCCACTATTTTCTCGCCCTATTTCCATATTCTAATATAAATTCAACCTGTAAATTTTTATTCCCAATTTATCATTTGATATCGATTTCCTTTATTTGTAAACACGTTTATAAATTTTTAACTCCTTTGAATTTCACTTTTTATAAAACTTATCTCATTTATATAATTCCATTTAATAAATCCTTTCTTTATAAATTCCATTTATTTTCCCAAATCTATTTTTAATATCAATTTCAACGCCTTTTCATATTTTTCAGGATGTTATTTTAAAATCCTTTATATAGATTATTTCGTAAAAACTCAATTTAACAATTTATGGATTAATTAAGTACAATCTAAAATCAAATTTTATCATTTATCTAATCAATTCCTTTTTGAATAATCCATTTTTGATATAATTATTTTTATATTTTAAAACTCCTTTTAATTTTTAAAAATTCAAATATAATATTTATGGTATTTAAAATACCAAAATTTAGGCTAGCGCTATTATAGCATCCAATAATTTAATTCACACAACAATCCTATAGATTATTCAATCACATCATATATTTTTATATATGAAAAAAGTAAATATATTTGAGGAATCCAGTGGGATCCCTCCAATCTGTTTTTCCTGCATCCACAGATGTTAGACAACATATAAGAATACTAATCCCGCTTCGAGGCAGGATATAGCGGTAATATAGGATCATCCACTATTATGCAGGGCGCATGGGATCTCATACACTTCAATCGGCGGGAAATATGTCCAACTACTAATATATATACTACTATATATGTGTAATAAACATCCAGCTGAAGATAATTCAAAATTCAGTCAGGCGTCCAACAATTAATTTTAATCATTTAACATAAATTGCTGTAATCCAAATGAGTGATAATTTCTTACCTTTGATTTTCTTTTCTTTTCCTTATACTACTAAACATCCAGATCTATATATTTTTCAGCAATGAATCCAACTTGATGGAATTCGTTTGATTTAACCTCGCATAAGAAAATTTCGAATTATATAAACTAACGATTTCAATTTTTGTTTTAATTAATCAGCTAATTTCTAAATTTAACCAATTACCCATTTTGAATTTAATTAACCTTGAACGATATATTTATACTTAACTCAACTAATAAAAAATAACTTAAATGAAAACGATGGTTTAAAAGCTGTACCCTCCAACCTTAAGTCGCGGTGGCTCCTGCTATCGCCGCCCTCCAAAATCGCTGCCAAGTTGCTAAACTCTGCTATGACTTCTTCATAACTCTTGACATCGATGAAGATGAGTATCGCCCCCAAACGCCCATCACGTCTACAACTGTGCGCGCTCGCCGTCACCTCTGCACCATCGTCCAAGGCCACTGTCTCCATCTTCTTAGGCATGCGACTCCATCTTCCACCCTTGCCTCAAACACGCGCACCTCCCATCACCAAATGCTAGAACGAGCGTCGTCATCACCTATCAAGTCCACCCGACTATGAGTACTATTGCGACTTCGTGCTACCGTGACTTCATCTCCTCCCCTTATGCGCGTCCATCAAATTCGATTGACCCCAAACCTAATACGCAACATCGCTCGTGAATTGTTTTGATTTTCTCTTTTTTTATGAATGAATGGATTTCGTGAATTTGAAATGGAGGGGGGTTATATATATATTTCTTTTCCTTCTGAAGCAAATCGATATCATTGTTTGAACTGGTAAGATAAAAAGGGGAAAGAATGTGATTTTAATCAGAGAAGGGTGGCTAACGTACAAAACTAGGTCAGCCCATAGTTAGCTAAGAATTTGACCTTTGATTTGATTATATAAATATATATATAATATCGTCTCTGGGACTCAAAATCCTGAACCCTTATCGATATTTCGGACCAATGAAACAACTTTCGAAGCCTAATTCGATCGTATGGAGAAGATAGCATTTTAAATCGATAATTTAAATTAGTTTCAATTAAATTATTCCTAGACGTTTTCAGATCGTACGACCAAATGGTATCTCCAAACGCTATGAAATTTAAAATCCGATAATAATACACTATTACAAATCCAATGGAACTAGTTTCGTCGAGTTCCGAGACTGTGCCCCGGATCAATTTTTTAATGCGTCGAAAAAATCGATGATTTCCAAAATTTACGAAATCACTTGAAATTCCAATTTTTAAACCTTACTAACTAAATTATAATTCCAAATCCAATATTTCAAACCGTTTAAATATTCAAAATTATCAGTCGAAAAATCCGGATCGTAACATAAACCCTCAATTTCTTTTTAAAAACTTATACAATCCTTACAAACCCGCTCGAAAAGAATTTACAAAATATTTAAGGTAAATAACCTTTACATACATTCCAAACAACATTAATTATCCCATTAGATAATTAATCAAATTCATAATCTTTTTTTAGATTTAAAATAATATTAATTATCCCAAAAGATAATTAATCAAATTTATAACTCCTTTTATAAATTTTAATCAACACTTATTACTTATTTTCAAACTTCTCAAAATACTTGAAAATATAGTCTAAACTACATCCAAAGGGTAAATCACGACCAAATAGTTATTTTTTGAAAATACAAGCTTAAGTTTAACACACACCAAGGGTTTTAATAGGACGACATTTCATAAGTAACGAAAGAACAATAATCGCAGTAATGACACTTACATAATCAAATAACATGTCATAAATAATTTTATCCAAACAACAATATAAGTGACATAAGAATATAAGTAAATAAATATTGGCGAGAAGTCCCTTAGGGTCTCTCTACAAAAAGTCCTTTGTAAATCACACAATGAATGTATATTTTTCGAATTGTTCTGTAGCAACCTATTCGCTATGTACACTTCGACTATCTTCTGTTTTTGTTCCCTACAACACAATTGTTATTTATGTCATCCGCTTTTTTAAACGGGAATTTAAATCCAAACAAAAAACCAAACAATAATATTAACTTCCATCCGAGCATTCAACAATTTTCTATAGCAACACAGATATCATATAATTTATTTAGAGGTGTGTATCCCATGGAAATTCTAGTTGATGCTTTTAAGTTCCGGTTCGATGTAAAATGGAAAATGTTCGATTTTAGCCTAAAATTCAACAAACTTCAGATTCAACGAAATTAGTTCCAACATGTATCTGACATTCCTACGAGTCTAACGCAACTGACTGCGTCCAAATCTGACCTCGTAAGAGCAAGATAGGGTTTTATAAGATATCGAGTTAATTAAATTAAATAATTACACTAATTACAACAATTAGCACTAATTACCCTCATCAACATTTAAATCCATCTTCCCCAAACATACGAAACTCCCACCTACTCTATTTATGACTTTGTACACTACCTTGTACACGTACGCCATTCCGACCTTCATAACCAACGAATCGCCATCCAACAAACTCTTTCCTTCCTCTTCTCTACATCGGCCATCACTAAGGCTCGAACCTCTCATTTGAATCGCGACCGGAACCCTATCCAAGCTAGAAGAAGAAGTCGCATTTCAGCATATCAAACCGAGACCCACCAAACATGCTTCGATGGATCCCTTCAACACCCGAAGCCGACACTACCCTCCAAATCGCCAACCATCGCCTAATCGGATAGGCATCGAAACCCTAATCTCATGGCGTCATAGTGGATCATTACCAAATGAGATCGCATCCTATAGTATGGGTATGGATTCGAAGATTTTGGCTATACGAATTCAAGGAATCAAGTTTTGAGATTTTTAGTTAAGTGGGTGATTCGATTTTCATTTTTGGACATACGGCCATTATTTTTCTTCTTGGAAATATGAAGGTGGTGAACAAAATAGGGAGAAGGGGAAGATTTGAAATGAATAAAAGGTGTTAGCTCTGATTCTTCTATAAACAAACAAATTTTCTTTACTTGAAAAACTAGTTAACCAAGATTTACAATTAACTAATATTCTCAAGCAACACACCATATCAATCTAGTCATCAAGTTCAAATTTTTAGATTTGGTTTAATTTAGAAAAATTCAAAGATAGTTTTGCGATATCCCACCACATAATATTTCATCTTTGTATGAACCGCGAATGATTGGAAAAAAATATAATCGCACACCATGCGACACGATCACTAATCAACAAGAAAATACACAGATTATTTAATTTTGTGAAATTAAAAAATACTACTGTTTGCAGCAAAAAATGTCAGAAGATAACTTAAATATTTTCCAAATTAAACATTATGGAAAAATCAATTAAACAGAAATAAAAACGCGTATTTAAAATCGAATTGTTTTTATTAGCAATTGATTTCCTTGTTATTTATTCGAACTATTTATCATTATTGTAACGATCCAGAATTTTGGTCGCTAGATTTGAACATTTAATTCATTTTAAATGTTGAATATGGATTATAATTAATTTTGAAATAAAAAGATTTTGGTTAAATTAATAAAATTAGTTATAATTTCAATATGGTAATTAAATCGAATTTGAATAATAATAATTAACTATTTGAAATTGAAATAATTTGTGAATTTGGAGGCAAATAGAACGGAAATGGTATCTAAAATTTATTTTAAGTCTATTTGAATTTGAATTATAATATTGGACTGTTGGATGGAATTAAAAGTCGATAGGTTAAATTTGGAATTTTATATTAATTTAATAATGGAATTTAATAGTATAATAATGCAAATAATCATATTTTGATTCGAAATGAATCAGAATGATTTCAAATATGATTATAAATTCTATATGATTTATATATAAGTTATTAAATTTTTAAAGGTGAAATTTTAAGTGATTTCGATGATTTTGAAAATTGCTCGAACTAATCGAAGAGTTAAAATAGCCTTCCGGGGGCACAGGCTCCGAATTCGACGAAAACAGTTCCATTGGATCCGTAATAGTTAGTTATTATCGGATTTCAATTTTCGTAGCGCTTGGAGTTACTGTTTTCTCGTACGGGTGAGAAACGCGTCGAAATTAAAATCGAAAATTTAATATTTAAACTCGATTCAAAAGGCTATCTTCCGCATATGATCAAATTTGCCTTCGAAACACGTTCCATTGTGTTCGGAATGTGGGTAAAACCATATAAACGCCAAACGGCACGTGAGATTTGGAGTTTGTTTGTAAATGCTCGTTAAAATTGGATTTAATATTGAAATAATTGGTAAAATGTATATATATACGCGCACAGGGCCGAAACCGTAGCTCTCTTTGTTCGGCCGACACAAACATTTCAATGGCCGAAAAGTGCTCATCTTCTCCTTCATTTATCCCCTCATCCATCGATTATTATGAAAGATCTCCAATTGCTAAGTTAAAGAGCTCAATGAGATCTACCCATCCATACGACGGAGTGACACGGAATTCATCGTGGTGGCCAGAATCGAAGCCATGACAGTCGCCATTCGTTTACGAAATACAAGGGGAGGAGAGAGCCGAGCTTGCTGTGCTTTTGATCGAAGGTAGAGGCCGCGACGAGCTGTCTCGTGGTGAGTTTTGATCGAGCTCGAGTGAATCGTAGGTGGAGCGGCGTGTAACCCTAGGTCGTGACCATTGGTTCGACGGTGCCTGGAAATGTCGCATGGTAGAAGAGAGGGAGGGACAACCTGTTTTGTTTGGTATAATATTATATGATAATTTAAAGGAAATTGTTTAAAATTATAGTTCAAACTATAATAATTTATATCTGATGCATACGTTGTCAGAATTCCACGAAATTTACGGCATCAGAACCACAATGAGGAACTCTACGCTGTAGTTTAGGTCTATGAACAATCGAAGCAAGTGGAAATTTTAGATTAAATCGAATGGGCTCGATTTAATTTAAAATTGAAAACGCTCGACGAACTCAAGGTGAGTTAATCTCACTCACATATGGGTACCAGTTAATTTAAATAGCTAATATTTAAATGTTTGATTGGTTGTTTAGTTGAATATGATAATTATTATCTGATTGGATCGATATTTATTGGTTATGCAAATATCTATGGATGCAGGGAAATAGGTTGGAGGGATCCAACTGGATTCCTCACAAATAGAAATTTTATTTATATTCTATGATATATCTCATTGATATCCTGTGCTAAATTGATTTAGATCTTGTTATGCTGCGTTTTATTTATATACTGTGATAGATTAATTTGAAAGCTGAATTGTGCTGTGCTATGATTGGGTGAATACAATCTGGGAATTTAAATATAAATAAAATAGATTGGGTTTAAAAGGAAATAAAATAAATTTCTTAAGTAAAGAATTTAAAAGGAATTAAATTCAAGAAATTGGTTGAAAATTTGAGGTGTTGAAATTGTGATTTAAAAAAGAAACGTGAATTGTTTTAACAATAATAGCGTGATTTATTTTTAAAGGATGGCAAGTGTATTTTTTCCTGGAAACTAAGCATGTTTCAAGGAAAGATTTTCGAAGTATAAAATGGAAAATTTTGCAAAGGTATTTTTAGAATATTTTAGAAAAATATTATTATTATTTTTAGTTGTTTTTAAGTGAAAGTAAATATTTGTTTAAGTAATTATGATATTTAATTATTTTAAAAAGTAAAGTAGTGTTAAGTCTTCAAAAAGGGAATTATAATGTAAATATTTTATTTAATGACTTTATTTTAAAAGTTAAATTTGGCTTAAATTACTTAGAAAACCTCTATATATTTCTTTAAGTATTATTTTCAATTAAGAAAATTCCAAAAGCTTTATTTAAAATATTTTAAGCATGTATTTTGAAAGTGATATTCCAAGAAATAAAAAATGTTTAAAAATAAAAAACGGGTTTATTTCTAATGTGTTGGAGGAATTTACGGGATTTAAACGTAAATTTGAATTGAGGTAAATCGTGTAGGATTTACAAAAAAATTCTTTGGTTATTCTGAAAATGGGAGTGTAGTTCCTTGAAAAGCCAAGTACGTTTTAAAGCAGATTTCAAGTAAAAGTTAAAAGTTTTAAACTTGATTTTAAAAGAATGTTTTAAAGAAAATTCTTATTTAAGTTGTAAAGATTTCAGAAGTAAATATTTACTAAATCAGTTAAGCAGTAAATATTTTAAAACGGTTAATTGGTATATGCTTTAAAAGAAGGTCGTTAATATTTATATTTTACGAACTAGTTTTATCGTAAAAATAGTTTGGTAAAAGTTCTATTTGAAGAACTTGTATAGGATTTCATAACTTTATTTTAAAACTTAGTATGACTTAACTTTATTTTGAAGAAAATAGTTTATATTTTATAAAGCAGTTTTATTCGAAATATTTTTAAAAGTGTGTGTGTATATATATATATATATTAAATTAAGTATGTAAGTAGTTTTAATATAAATGTTTTAATGTATTTTCAAGAATAAAGAATTTAAATTATTTTAAATCTTAAGTATTAGTATTTGGAAGTTTTCAGAGGAAGTAAAGATTGGGAATTTGTTCCACGAGAAGAGTAGGGTTTGAAAACTGTTTCAAAAGGGTTTGAAAATGGAAATAAATTATGCAAAGATATTTTTGAGGTTAATAAATAATTTGGGGAATTATTTATTATTTGATGGTTGTTTGTGAATGTTAATTGATAGTTAAATCACCGACTATCAATATTGGCCAATGCATTGATCGTTTCGAAGAGACCGGGATCAGGATTTATTTCTCGAAAACCACTTCGATCCGGTTTGTAAGTTTTCGTAGGAAAAACGAGTTCGAAGTCGAAAATGGAGTAGTAAAGTGCAAGGGCTAGTCGTTACTAATCCTGAGGATATTTCCAAAATGGATGTATTAGGAGTAGTGCCTTCGGTTCCGTTCGAACCCGGGACGGACTTGTATGGATGAATGTTTTCGGAACATCGTCAGGTGCACGATGGGCATTCTAAGTGAAACATTCTAAAGGTAACGATTAGCCTAAAGCCTCATCAACCGGGAATGACTAAAAATCAGGGGTTATGCAACAAGACTATGTGGGTAGCGCCCATTAGGGTGAGGTCATCCCTATCTAGATGTCCCTTTTATTCGGCTTACTGGTGCGGTTGCTGATCCCAACCATGGGGTGATCTTAATTGGGATTATCCAGTAAGGGGTAGTCTCAGTCTTGTGTTGCAGGGGATCGGGCTTGCTACATTATAGCATGATAGGCGGTTCTCGCTTTGCGTTAGGTGGCGAACGGGAGACTCTTACCCCTATATGTCCCCGGGGGTAGTATAAGGCGTTTTGGGGTTGGTTGCAAGTCGAGAGGCCGGCCGTAAAAGCTAACCCGAGGTACCATTGTGAGTCACAGCGGGGCTGGGATGGTTGAAAAGCCTACCGGTCGAGTGAGCCGCTACCGACGGTTGAAAAGCCACATATTATCCGTAATTACATATATATCCGCTGTTGTGATTGTTGATATTGCCAAGCTGGTAATTGTTGTTTGATTGTGATACTCTGATAATGTAATATATAAAACAGATATAGTTTTCATTTTTGTAAAGATCTGTGATTATCTATTATATTTTATTCCGCTGCGATTGTGGGATTCTGTTATTGCTAGTTCCTTCTTTCTTCAATCTTCTTTCTTTTCCTCAACAATCTGTCTTTGACCAGCACTTGATCATCGACATATTACACCGTGGAGTATTTTGTGTCGATTTTCGAGGGTCGAGAAGGGCGGGTCGTCACACTGGGTATCAGAGCCAGGTTGGAGATAACCTTGGCTCTGGTGGGGAAATTACTCATTAAACAGAGTCAATAGTACTCTATAACAAGTTGAGTGTATTAATAGCTATGAGCGCGTATTTGTTAGTGGATATAAAAATTATTTTTATACTGTGTTGACTTACCGATTGAGTGTTTATGAATTCTGGTCGGTACGGGAAGTACACCCGTATCGATAGGGATTTCTAAACTCTTAAACAATATAAATCGACATAGTATTGTTTTTAACACGGGTAAATGGAATAATTTTACCTAAAATTATATTTTATATAAAAGGAATAATTTTTCTAAAATTATTATATATACATTTGGATGTTTAATTGTTAATATTATAATCAAATATAAGAATCTAAAATTGAAATGGTTATGACCAAATAGAATTCTATAAGTATGATTTACCTAAAAGAGTATAGCTAAAATTTGATTTAAACCAGAATTTAAATCCCAGAAATTTTGAAAATTGTTTTAAATGTATTTAAAACAAAAGTTTGGGAATTTAAAATCTTGAAAATGTTTGAAATGTTTCCCAAAAAATTTGAAGGAAATAAGTGAGTATTATTTAGGGAAGTATTTCTGAATGGAAATTGTTTTGAAAGGAATTTGTAGAGGCAAGGAAGCACTGAACTCACTTCAGTCGCTGGGAAATAATCCTTATGATGATGGCCACATCATAAGAATTCATTTTCAAGTTTCTAAAGTGATGGATTGCTACCAGGGAGATTGGTTGTGATATTTGTTTGGACTTGTTAGGTATACAAGTGATTTTAGAAATTTCGGAAGGGAAATTTGTTTGATAAAATCAAATATTTTGGAATCTGGAGATTTGAATTGATATACCAAGTGGGTATCTGTTGATTATTATTTTAAAATGATTTTGAAATAAAATCGGCAATTGAATTCTGGGAATCCTATTTAAAAATATAAATGTGAAGGTCAAGATAAATCAACTATTGAACTTATGAAGTGAAGTTGATTTAAATAAGAAAGGATAAAGAGAAATTTTAGTCCTGGAATTAAAATTTTATTTGTGTGAATGAGGTAAATAAAATATATTTGAATTTAACTCAGGATAAGTTAAATAAAATTGGAATTTGAAATTGAATTAAATTGGGGTATAATGGTGAAATGAAAATTTATATCCTTAAGCTATTAAGTGTTATATATAATTTGGAATTGCGATTATAAGGTGAAAATGACTCAAATGAGCAATATAAGCTTTTAAATAAATGAGTTGGTGAACTTAAGATTAGGAAATAGAAATTATAAGACCAAAATAAAATGGTTGGTACTTTAAGGGAAATTCAAAATTTAAATCCTAAATGGATGTTAAATGTGATAAGGCAAAGAAAAATATAAGCTCTGAATGGACTTAAGTTAGTAAATAAGTTATAAAACTTATATATTAGAAAGTAAAAATTTAAATTGAATGGAGAAATAAAATTAGATCGAATTTGATTTAACTTCGATTAAATGGAATTGAGATGAATTTGGATTTAATTAAAATCAAAATTCAGTTGTGTTATAAATGATATTGAATGAAGTAAATGCTCACTCAACTAAATCTAAAGAGAGTTTTTGGAGATGAATTTAGCGTAAGCTAAATTAAATGAAATTCGACATACGGTAAATGAATTAATTATGATGTGAATATTATCGAATGAAAGGAAGTTGGGTTAAAATGGATATGGTTCAAAATGCTAGTAAAATTCAGTTTGGGTATAAGATAATTGAAAATGGTCATATTATTAATAAAATTCAGAATGAATCGAGGAGATGAATTAAAATTTAAAATGGATTGAATAAGTAAACAAATTGAGTTAAAATTTGTAAATGGATTGGAATTTGATTGGATGAGAATCAAACTAAAATAAAATAAAATTGATATAAGAAGAAATGGAAATATTGTGAAATTGAAAGAACTTAAGCAAATTGGAAAATAACCATGGTCGAGCTTTATAAGGGGTCTTGAATGAAATTTGTGTACATAATAAAATTGAAATGCAAGTGAAAGGATTTTAATTAATTATTGTGATGAAATAAGAATGTATGAGTTGTAAATATTACAAAATGGGATGATATTAACATAAATCTAAGTTGGAATTAATTTTAAATGGTTATAAGCTTAAGTGATGGTTACTTGCATGGATAACTTTAAATTTGCATAGAAATTGGTCGTTTGTTGTAAACGGAAGTGGATTGATTTGAAGAAGCAAATAAAGTTGGTTTTGACTCAATTGGAATAAGTGTAATATAATTAAGTGGTGTTGCATAAAAATGAAAGTAGATCATAAAAGAAATGCAAAGGTATCAAATTGAAAATAAGAATTTGATTGTGAATCAATTTGGAATTAAATTAAAACAAATTGATGTAAGTAAAGCATAGGTTTGAAGTGAAAATGAATTAGTTGTAGTAAATATGAATTGTATATTGTAAATTTGAAAATTATTCAAGTGGAATAAATTGAATTTTGGACTTGTTAAAGAAATTAGAATGGAGTTGAAAAGTGGTGGAATGTTTTTTTTAAGAAGGTTAACATGTAGAATTATGAAGTTTATTTGTTTAAACTATGTAATTGATGTGTTTGGCTAGTTTGATGAATAGAATGTTAATAAATTCTCATATTATTGAAAGCTGATGTGTTTTTTTGAGCAAGTACAGGTACGGGAGGCAATCGTTTGAATTGGAGCGCGAAATGCATAAAATATTAGCTGCTTGCTTTTAAAATGCTAATAAAATGTACGCCTACGCAATAAAATTGGGAAAATGATATATATATATATATATATATATATATATTGCGATATATTTAGTTTTTCGACCGTGTAGGTCGATGTATATATATATATTTATGTCTATTGTGATATTGCAAAAGCTCCTCCGTACAAAGGAGAATCTGCTAAAAAAATTCAAAAATTTTGGGAGTTAGAAATTTTTCTGAAATTTTGAAAATTTTGGTTAACTAGTAAAGTTGTTTTTGAAAGGATAGTGAAAACAAAGCTTTTAGGTTAAAATAAGCAAATGATTTTGGAATTAAGCAAAAAGGATTTTGAGAAGTGAAGGTGAGTTTAATTGAATGAATTTTGGGGTAAGTAAATTAGTTTAGTAGCATTTTATGCCTTAGCAAATTTCGGGGACGAAATTTTTATAAGGGGGGAGGAATGTAACGACCCAGAATTTTAGTCGCTAGATTTGAATATTTAGTTCATTTTAAATGTTGAATATGGATTATAATTGATTTTGAAATAAAAAGATTTTGGTTAAACTAATAAAAATAAGTTATAATTTCAATTTGGTATTAAATTGAATTTGAATAATAATAATTAATTATTTGAAATTGAAATAATTTGTGAATCTGGAGGCAAATGGAATGAAAATGGTATTTAAAATTTATTTTAAGTCTATTTGGTTTTGAATTATAATATTGGGTTGTTGGATGGAATTAAAAGTCGATAGATTAAATTTAGAATTTTATTTTAATTTAATAATGGAATTTAATAATATAATAATGCAAATAATCAGATTTTGATTCGAAATGAATCAGAATGATTTCAAATATGATTATAAATTCTATATGATTTATAAGTAAGTTAGTAAAGTTTTAAAGGTGAAATTTTAAGTGATTTCGACGATTTTGAAATCGCTCGAATTAATCGACGAATTAAAATAGCCTTCTGGGGCACAGTCTCGAAATTCGACGAAACCAGTTCCATTATATCCATAATAGTTAGTTATTATCGGATTTCAATTTTCGTAGCGCTTGGAGTTACCGTTTGCTCGTACGGGTGAGAAACGCGTTGAAATTAAAATCGAAAATTTTAACATTTAAACTCAATTCAAAAAGATATCTTCCGCATATGATCAAATTAGCCTCCGAAACACATTCCATTTTGTTCGGAATGTGGGTAAAACCTTATAAATGCCAGGAGGCATGCGAGATTTGGAGTTTTTTTTGTAAATGCTCGTTAAAATTGGATTTAATATTAAAATAATTGGTAAAATGTATATATATATACGCGCACAGGGCCAAAACCCTAGCCCTCTTTGTTCGGCCGACACAAAACATTTCAATGGCCGGAAAGTTCTCATTTTCTCCTTGATTTATCCCCTTATCCATCGATTATTATGCAAGATCTCCAACTGCAAAGTTAAAGAGCTCAATGAGATCTACCCATCCATACAGCGGAGTGACAAGGAATTAGTCGTTGTGGTCAGAATCGAAGCCGTAACAGTCGTCGTTCGTTCGCAAAATACAAGTGGAGGAGAGAGCCAAGCTTGTCGTGCTTTTGGTCGAAGGTAGAGGCCGCGACGAGCTGTCTCGTGGTGAGTTTTGATCGAGCTCGAGTGAATCGTAGGTGGAGCGGCGTGTAACCCTAGGTCACGACCATAGGTTCGGTGGTGCTTGGAAGTGTCACGTGGTAGAAGAGAGGGAGGGACGGCCTGTTTTGTTTAGTATAATATTATATGATAATTCAAAGGAAATTGTTTAAAATTATAGTTCAAACTATAATAATTTATATCTGATGCATACGTTGTCAGAATTCAATGAAATTTGTGGCATCAAAACCACAGCGAGGAACTCTACGCTGCAGTTTAGGTCTGTGAACGATCGGAGCAAGTGGAAATTTTAGATTAAATCGAATGGGCTCGATTTAATTTAAAATTGATAACACTTGAAGAACTCAAGGTGAGTTAATCTCACTCACATCTGGATACTAGTTAATTCAAATTGCTAATATTTAAATGTTTGATTAGTTGTTTAGCCGAATATGATAATTATTATCAGATTGGATCGATATTTGTTGTTTGTGCTAATATCTGCGGATGCAGGGAAACAAGTTGGAAGGATCCAACTGTATTCCTCACAAATAGAAATTTTATTTATATTCTGTGATATATCTCATTGATATCCTGTGATAAATTGATTTAGATCTTGTTATGTTGTGTTTTATTTAAATATTGTGATAGATTAATTTGAAAGTTGAATTATGTTGTGCTATGATCGGGTGAATACAATTTGGGAATTTGAATATAAATAAATTGGGTTTAAAAGGAAATAAAAGAAATTTCTTAAGTAAAGGGTTTAAAAGGAGTTAAATTTAAGAAATTGGTTGAAAATTTGAAGTGTTGAAATGGTGATTTAAAAAGGAAATGTGAATTGTTTTAAAATAATAGCGAAATTTATATTTAAAGGATGGGAAGTGTATTTTTTCCTAAAAACTAAGCATGTTTCAAAGAAAGATTTTCGAAGTATAAACTGGAAAGTTTTGCAAAGGTGTTTTTAGAATATTTTAGGAAACTATTATTATTATTTTTAATTGTTTTTAAGTGAAAGTAAATATTTGTTTAAGTAATTATGATATTTATTTATTTTAAAAAGTAAAGTAGTGTTAAGTTTTCAAAAAGGGAATTATAATGTAAATATTTGATTTAATGACTTTATTTTAAAAGTTAAATTTGGTTTAAATTACTTATAAAACCTCTATTTATTTCCTTAAGTATTATTTTCAATTAAGTAAATTCCAGAAGTTTTATTTAAAATATTTTAAGCATGTATTTTGAAATTGATATTCCAGGAAGTAGAAATGTGTTTAAAAATAAAAAAAGGGTTTTTTTTAAAGTGTTGGAGGAATTTACGGGATTTAAACATAAATTTGAATTGAGGTAAATCGTGTAGGATTTACAAAAAGATTCTTTGGTTTATTCTGAAAATGGGAGTGCAGTTCCCTGAAAAGCCAAGTACGTTTTAAAGTAGATTTCAAGTAAAAGTTAAAAGTTTTAAATTTGATTTTAAAAGAATGTTTTTAAGAAAATTCTTATTTAAGTTGTAAAGATTTCAGAAGTAAATATTTACTAAATCAGTTATAGTAGTAAATATTTTAAAAGGGTTAATTGGTATATGCTTAAAAGAAGGTCATTAATATTTATATTTTACGAACTAGTTTTATTGTAAAGATAGTTTGGTAAAAGTTTTATTTGAAGAACTTGTATAGGATTTCATAACTTTATTTTAAAACTTAGTATGACTTAACTTTATTTCGAAAAAAATAGTTTATATTTTATAAAGCAGTTTTATTCGAAATATTTTTAAAAGTATATATATATATTTTAAGTTAAGTATGTAAGTAGTTTTAATATAAATGTTTTAATGTATTTTCAACAATAATGAATTTAAATTATTTTAAATCTTAAGTATTGGTACTTGGATGTTTCTAGAGGAAGTAAAGATTGGGAATTTATTCCATGAGAAGAGTAGTGTTTGAAAACTGTTTCAAAAGGGTTTGAAAATGGAAATATATCTTGCAAAAATATTTTTGAGGTTAATAAATAATTTGGGGAAATTATTTATTGTTTGATGGTTGTTTGTGAATGTTAGTTGATAGTTAAATCACCGACTATCAATATTGGTCAATGCGTTGATCGTTTCGAAGAGACCGGGATCGGGATTTATTTCTCGAAAACCACTGTGATCCGGTTTGTACGTTTTTGTAGAAAAAACGAGTTCGGAGTCGAAGATGGAGCAGTGAAGTGCAAGGGTTAGTCGCTACTAATTCTGAGGATATTTCAAAAATGGATGTAGTAGGAGTAGTGCCTTCGGTTCCGTTCAAACCCAAGACGGACTTGTATGGATGAATGTTTTCGGAACATCGTCGGGTAGACGATGGGCATTCTAAGTGAAACGTTCTAAAGGTAACGCTTCGCCTCAAGCCTCATCAACCAGGAATGACTGAAAATCAGGGGTTATGCAGCAAGGCTATGTAGGTAGCGTCCATTAGGGTGAGGTCATCCCTGTCTAGATGTCCCTTTTATTCGGCTTAGTGGTGCGGTTGCTGATCCCAACCGTTGGGTGATCTTACTCGGAATTATCCAGTAAGGGGTTGTCCTAGTCTTGTGTTGAAGGGGATCGGGAGTGGTCCTTAGTACGGTGATCTAGGCTACGTACCGTGACTTGTGGTACCCCAGTGCCTAGTCATCAGTTGGAAATCCATTCTCCCTATGCGCCTTTTACGAGTTTTGTTTGCATAACCCATTTTGTGGCTAGTGGCTGGAATTTAATAAATGTAACAATTTCAGCTATTTTAATAAGTATTTGTATATAGACACTATTGTAATATCAGAGGATTTTATGAGAAATGTTTTAGCTATCGTAAGGCAAAAACCCGACATGTTTATTTGTGGCGTGGTCTTACGAGATGCTTTCTTTTCAAAAGGATTTTTGAAACTTTAATAATCAATTTGGGTGTATATTTATCAGTTGGTATTCCAGACTGACTCGGGTGTTATTTCATTATAATGCTTGGGTCAGACCGAGTATTATAGATTTCAGGATTGGATGCTATGGAGCTCAAGAGAGGAGCTGGAGCCCGAGACGTTTATCCGTACTTATATATATATATATATATATATATATATATATATATATATATATATATATATATATATATATATATCCACTGCTGTGATTGTTGATATTGCCAGGCTGGTAACTGTTGTTTGATTGTGGTACTCTGATAATGTAATATATAAAATAGATAAAGTTTTCATTTGTGTAAAGATCTGTGATTATCTATTATATTATTCCACTGCGATTGTGAGATTCTATTATTGTTAGTTCCTTCTTTCTTCTATCTTCTTTCTTTTCCTCAACAATCCGACTTTTTCGGCACTTGATCGTTGGCATATTATATAGTGGAGTATTTTGTGTCGATTTTCGAGGGTCGAGAAGGACGGGTCGTCACAATTATAAATAAATTTACAAAATTAACTCACAATTTTATTAATTAAAAGGAGTTAAATAAGGCTATTAAATCCGTTTAATTAATATTTAATTCATAATTCAAATATTAGTTTTCCCTATTCAGATATTTTATTCACAATTCAAATATTTAATTTCACTATTTAAATATTTAATTCATAATTCAAATATTTAATTTCACCATTCAAATATTTAATTCACAATTCAAATATTTAAATTCATTATCCCAATATTTAATTAACAATTCAAATATTTAAATAATCTTTATATTTGAATTTAAGTTATTAAACTCTGAAAACCAATTATTTAGATATTCAAAATTAATTAAATATTCAAAATCAAAATCACATTCTCCCCTCTAAAATAATTTCATGCTCGAAATTCCCAAAGGAAGAAAATGTCTCCAAACCCTTAAGGTTTTAAATGCCATTAACTTAAATGAGCTGCTAAACTTTTAAGGTCCTTTATTTTATGGAAAATTTCAGCAGCACCTCCTTTGCGCGCTTAGATCTGAAAAACTCCGCTCTGCACGCTTGGCCCAAATCAACAAAAGAAAACAAAAACTAAGTAGCCTCTCATATCTAAGGCATAAAATCACCATTTAACCAAAATACCAAACTTCTAAATCTAATACGTACTTCTTTTGCATTTAATTTTTTTTGCAAGCAACTTATTATCTTGATGCGAATTCAGGATCATAAGAAATCAAATAGTAATATCTTGCTTCCCTGTACCTATTTCATAATTATAGTCCAAAAGGGAACTATGCTGACAAAAGCAATACACAAGTTATTTCTATTATAAGAAATAAAAATTGTAAAAATATAAAAACCATATGCAATGTAAGTATAGGGAATATTCTATATTAGAATACTAGGCATCTAAATTTGTTTTCCAATAGATGAATTTTAGACTAAATACCCGGGATTTATATTCAAACTATATTTCTCAAATTTCTTCAAAAAGAAATAAATCAAAACCAAAATCAATTATGACAGGGAGGGTCCTACCAAGCATGGTATACTCTAAACCAAAATAACAAGGAGCATCAAGTGGTATTCCGCTTCCTCCTAAAAAACAGCTAAAGTAAACAAATATACCTAGCGAGTTTTCCAAATCAGAATACCCTCGATCACCTAACTTTAGTCATAACCAAAAAAAATATTTAAACAAAAGTCAATTCACAAATACCTTTTACAACTATCTTGAAATAATAATACTTCACCACAATTTCAGAATAATAATATTATTATTTCTTTGACGGATTCTTTCGTAATTACTTTTTTTCCAAAAGAATCGGGATTTAAGTCTTAATAAACAACAATTTTATAAATCAGTCTATAAAATCACACTGCCAATCAAATCAAATTCCATAAAGGAATAAACTACACTTAAAACTATTCAAAATTTTAAATGACCATCAAAGAAGATTTAGAATTTTGCTTAGTTTTACGACTTTCAAAAGTCATACTACAAGCGTAAAAATATACTTAAGCTCGTCTGATGTTCATAAATCATCTGTATGAAATATCTGATTCGATCACTCGCTCGGATACATAAACTTCACTTCCAAACTAGTATTGCTCACACGACCTCCCTAGTGCGAACTATGATCAGATTCCTCAACTAGAAACCACTGTTCTCCTTCCATTGTCATATACTATGATAGAAAACCTCAGCATCATATCAAGAATCTAAATCAAGTGATAGTTGACAATTATCGGGTGAAAAATGCTTTTTCAGATTGGTGTGAATCATCCTGAAGTTATGTATTTGAATCCTAGATCAAGAACTATGTGAATTCAATGACTTACATATAACTTGCATACTTAATCTGATTGGTTTCTTAACGACGGCAATCTTTTCTATGTTACAAGAATTTTCACTTATATTTTTCAATTATAGTATTTCATTCAATAGTAAAGTTATTTATAAATTGCTCCTTAAATTTTCACTTAACTTTGCAAATATTCTATAAAGACCCACCTTTATAAAACCTTAAGTTAAAAACTTACTCCATTTTTATTCACTTTTACAACACTGCTCTACAACCTAAATGTATATACAAAATATCGATTTTATTTTATTAATTTATTATTTGTTTTTATTTTGTTATTTTCAAAAATTCAAATGGAGGCCTAAACAAAATATGAGTCCTAAAACCGTGTGGACTATTCCAATCTTTTTAACCTAGAATCTCCTAAGGAAAGATGTTTACTAGTCGGCTCTATAATATCAAATAGTTTATATGACTTAGATGTTTAAATAAAAATTTCAAATTTAATAAAACAACACGTATTAGAACCTTCCTATCCAGTTTAACCCATTTAAAACATGAGTTAAATTATTCCTTTCCTATTCAAGAGTTAATAAATTTACATTTATCAAAATACCCTTTTTATTTTAAATCAATTTTCTTTAAGGAAATTTAAGAACTAAATACCCACATCATTATTTCAAATCATTTTTTTTCAAATAATAATAATATACATATCTTCCTTTTGTATATCCAATCATATTTTTGGGGTTTAAAACAAAATGTTTGTACCCAAATAACTTACAGAAAATTATTATGGTCACATTCCCCCCTTACAAACTCAAAGATGAACGCCAATTATGCTACAACCATTACCAGAATTATTTTCCAGTAATAGAAGCGAGTTCTATGCTTTCTTATCTCTTTTAAAATGCTTTTTTGAATAATTACATACACAAATACTTTTTATTAATATTATTATTGTTTCCTCAAAAAATTTGAAAACAACTTTCGAAAACATCGAGATTTAAGTTCACAAATTCTCTGCTTAAATCTATTCTTATTTATTAACAATATTTATAAATTATACTTATATAGTTCCACTTTGAAATATTTATTCTCATAAATACTTCCAACTAATATTACCATTACTTACTCAAATCCTTTTGAAATTATTTCAAACAGTACTCGGATTTAAACTCAAAAATAACTTTTTAAAACACATTTTATAAAAAAAATTATATAAAGTTTCCTTTATAAAAATCATCTCATATATTGATAATCCTCATTTATTATAATAAGGTTTTCTCAAATATTAATGTATTGATTTTCCATTTAGATTACGTTAAACAACTTCTATTAAAAGTTTCACTTTTTGTCTACATCATTAAAAGATGAATTTTAACTTAAACATTTTCTCCAAACATCTTATTGTCAAATTGTGAAACTTAATTCACAAAGGGTTCATTTTAAACCAAAGTGATAAATGCTCCTCAATAAATTGAGCAAAATTTAACCATTTACCAACAACCGTTAATGCTCCTAGACTATTAGAGCATGACAAATCAAAAAGTAATGACAATAAATAAATATTATCATTTTTAAACAAACACACCTTAATAAATGTATAAATTTGAAAATTATTCCTTTGTATATATAAAATATATAATCCAAGGTATACAATTTCATTTTCCAATTTTCAAAAATCAATGTCATATCCCTTTGTCTTGTTCAAGCGTTTAGAAAGCCCTATCAACACCGAGGCGTCCTACGTCTCGACCAAAATTCATAAATAACTCAATGGACCAATTGAAAAAATATGTTTTTATAGCAATACAAATACGCTCTTATATATATAATACTCTCAACTCATTCTAGGGTGTCACTTACCCTATCTCTAATGAGTCATACCCTACCAATAACAAGGTACTCGCTTAACCTTCAGCTCTGATACCAAATGTAATGACCCACCTTTTCGACTATTGAAAGTCAGCACTCGACACAATCACGGTATTCAACAACCATCGAAAAGGCAGATTATTAGGGCAAAAGGAAAAGGAAAAAGAAAAAGAACAGGAGAAACAAAATCCCATAGCTTAACGATTGCATATAATATAACAAAGACAGTAAAAGCTATCACTCTAAAATACATAGAACATCAAAGTTAACAATTAATCTCATCATCCTCGACAGTTATAACTTCCCGACTTTACAATTGCTGATTGGTATATATAATAATACTACGGCAGGTTAACATCCATCTCTACTCCGTGAGCTCCATTCACACCAGCGGTAACCTCGAAAAATACTCGATCTACCCCGAGCATAATAATAAATAAGACCTGTTTAGTCGGGAAATACCAATGCGAGAAAACTCAAGTAATATGGTAAACATATAATAATTCTGTGAGACCATGCCACTAAATGCGGAACGGGTTTTTACCTCACAAAAACAACATCAATAGATGAAGAAATAGGAAACAAATCAGAACAACAATCCGATCAAGAAAGAATGATCATAAGCAAGATCGAAATCCAAGCTTAAAGAATGGACATAAATAATTAAGCATTGAGAACAGCTCCGGTCTCTTCTCAAGGCAATTAAGAAAACAATTCAAAGATTTGAATCAACAAAAAGTAAAGGAATTTTCCAACAATGACTAGGACGTGTGCCTCCTTCATCAAAAGTATAACTCTAGACAATATACCTAATCGGGTTAAATACTATATGACTCCTGTCGAGAACTCCAAGCCGGACCCACCAACCTTATAGAGAATGCGAGTATTTCACATCTTTGTGCGCATAACACCAAAATCAAATCTAGAGTAGATGTGAAAATAGCCAAATGGGAGCAACTCCATATAGCTTGGCCCCACTCGGTCTTTTGTTTTAGTCAATTCCGGCAAAGGATATCAATGCTCAAATGAGGAACAAATCATCTTAAATGAACGATGCACAAAGTGGAAAGCTGAATGATAATCAACAAATCAACCATCGAGAATAATCAAAATGATCGTATATGGAAATTAAATCTCATAACTTTAGCGCTATTCATCGATTTCAAAATTTTACTATTTCTTAGTTAAAAATAAAGTCGGGCAAGTGATGGTAATGTTACCTCTAGACGTTGCCTTGATGACATTTTTAACTATTAAGATAGGGATGATTTTCCTTACCTCAACATTTAAAATCCAAACTTGTGCTTGGTTTTCACATCACAAATATTTGTAAAACACTTCAATAATTCTCTTTAAAAATATTCTATTTTAAAGATTTTTGCATTATAGACTATCATTCATAAATTTCAAACAACATTTATTATCCCGAAAGATAATAAATCAATTAAAATGCTTTTATAAATTGAAAATTACATTAATTATCTCGAAAGAGAATTAATCAACCTTATAACTCCTTTAATAGATAAACCAATTACCTTTAACCACCTTTATTAAATTATATAATTAATTTTAAACACCTTTATCTAAACCAATTAATTTCTTTAAACATCATTTTTTAAAATGACTTTTTAATCTTATCATCATTATTTAAATGATTTATTAATCTTAAACATCATTATTAAATGATAAATTAACTTTAAAATCGTTTATTAAATCAGTTAATTAACCTTAATTGCTTTTATTTAATCAGTTAATTACATTAGTCACTTTTACTAAATTTGTTAATTAACTTTAAGCATAACTAATAATTATTAATTAGCTTTATTATAGTTAAATAACAATTAAAAAAAATTAAACCCTCAAATTCTTTTCTATAACTTATACAATCCATACGAACCCATTAGAGAAGAATTTACCAAATATTTAAGGTAAAAAACATTTATACACATCTAAAAAAACATTAATTATCTCGACAGATAATTAATCAAACTCGAATCTTTTTATAGCTTTAAAACAATATTAATTATCTCGAAAGATAATTAATCAAATTGATAACTTCTCTTGTAAATTATAATGAACGTTTATCATTTATTTTCAAAGTTCTAAAAATACTAGAAAATGTAGTCTAAACTACTTCCAAAGTGCAATGCACGACCAAATACTTATTTTGTGAAAATACAAGACAAGTTTAACATACACCAAGGGCTTTAAGAGGATGACATTTCATAAGTGATGGTACAACGATAATTGCTATAACCATACTTACATAATCAAACAGCATGTCATAAATAATTTCAACCAAACAACAATATAAGTGATATAAGAATATAAGTAAATAAATAAGTATTGGTGAGAAACCCCTTAGGGGCTCTCTTAAAAAGTCCCTTATAATTCACAAAGATGAATGTGTATTTTTCAAAGTGTTCCATAGCGACCTATTCGCTATGTACACTTTGACTGTCTCTTGTTTTTGTTCCCTGTGACACGATGGTTATTTATGTCATCCGCTTTTCAAATAGGGATTTAAACCCAAACAAACAACCAAACAACAATATAAACTATCATCCAAGCATTCGACAATCTTATATAGCAACACATATATCATATAATTTTTTTAGAGGTGGGTAAACTCATTGAAATTTCAGTTGATGCTTTTGCGTTCTAGTTCAATCTATTTAGCCCGAAATTCAACTAGCTCCAAGTTCAATAAAATCAGTTCCAGTGTGAAGCTAAAGTTCCTACATGTCCAAGGCAACTGACTGTGTCCAAATCCGACATTGTACGAGCAAGATATGATTTTTATAAGGTATTTAGTTGATTAAATTAACTAATTTAAATAATTGCAATAATTAGCACTAATTATCCTCATCAACATTCAAATCCATCTTCCCCGAACAAATGAAACTCCTGCCTGATTTGTTCATGACCGTGTACACTACCTTGTACAGACACGCCATTCCTACCTCCACAACCAAAGAAATCACCATCTGACTTCTCCGATGAACCCCTTCCTCCTCTCTATGTTGGCCATTACCCCAAGACCTTGGAGAATTCTATCATGAAGCTGAAAGGTTCATTCGGCTAGAGGATTCATGCGGCAAAAGAAGAGAAATAAACATCGTGCAAGGCGAAGGAACCTCTAAGAAACGGACTAGAATAGACAAAGGAAAGCGAAAGCAGGATGATAGATATGATGGTCCCGACAAACGTAAGAAATTCCAAGAACCCAGATTCAAACAATAAGCTGACTTGATGGAAAACTTGGAACGAATTTACACGGAAACTCGGGAGCACCTCCTCTATAGGAAACCACCCAGGAGAGATCCAACGGAACGGGAACGTAGAAGTGGAAAGTATTGCCTATTCCATGAACTGGAAGGGCATGCTACTGACAAATGCTGCCATTTGAAGGATGAGGTGGAAGAGCATGTTAGAAGTGGATGATTTCCATAGTACGTGAGAAATCGGACAGCGGCCGTAGGACCTAAGCAACTGCCGTCTGCACCAAACAGAACTAATCCTGGATCGGGGTCACGATTCGTCGTCAATTGATCATGATGTCATGGGCCAAGTTCAAGACTTGAACTCTGGTCGATTACATAAGATTTTTAGGTTTTAATTCCAAAATAAAATATCTATTCCACTTGCACTTGTGAGGGAACCGTAGAGATCCCCAGGCATGCTCTGAGATGGTAATAGACTGCTCTGCCCAGAGTAGCTGTATCTAGATTATTCCTTTATTTGTGATTGAACATTTGGAATTTTAATTTAATAAATGAACTTGAATTTCATAAAATAAACCTTTTGATCGGAGAGTTAAAGGATGAATTTTGGAAGTCAATTTGGAATCAATTGCTTTATGACCCTATCCGGAGAGACGGGGTCCGGAGTGCAAGAAGTGAATTGCTTCGCCAGAGAGCGACATGATCAACTCACTTAATGTCGTTCTCCATTCACCAGTGAGTGGTTGGATCGAGGTTCGATAAGCGCCCAGAGTGGCTGTAATCGGCCTAGGATTTAGGCCATGACATTGCTTAATGTTTCGAGACACTAAACGGAGTGTATGGAGTGACGCTGCTTCATCGAAGAGCGACAGAATTGGCTCACTCAACGTTGTTTTCCCTTCATCGGAGAGTGACAGGATGGGAACCAGTAAGAGTCTGGAGAGGTGACATCGGTCTAGGAGGATCAGGACATCGCTTAATTTTCAGGGACGCTGAATCGGAGTGCAGGGAGTGATGCTGCTTCATCGAAGAGCAAACAGGATCGGCTAACTCAACGCTGTTTTCCCTTCACCTAAAAGTGACAGAATGGGATCTACTAGGAGCACGGAGAGGCTGACATCGGTCCAGGAGGATCAGGGCATCGCTTAATGTTCAGGGACGCTGAATCGAAGCGCAAGGGATAGGTTGCTTCGTCAAAACGCGACATGATATGCCTATTCAATCGTCAAGTTTGGATAGGCTTAGCAAGGGTCAGGAGAGGCCGTCAATGGTCTGGAGAGATCGTAGGATTCGATTGCTAGCTTCTGAGGCCAATGAATATAAAAGTCCTTGGCCGAAGAGCCAAGGCCGATGAATATCAAAGTGCTTGGCCGGAGAGCCGAGGCCGGAGAATATAAGAATTCCTTGGCCGGAGGAACGAGGGTGGAGAAACTTGTAAGCCCTTGACCAAAGAGCTGAGGCTGGAATAGGGTAACGCGACCCGGTGAAGTCTACGGATTAGAGATTAAACCCGGCGAGGTCATGAATTTAATAATATGGTCATGAACGGGATATGGATTTCAGATATCATGTTTTATGCTATTCAAAACACACCTTCCAATAGCAAGGCATGCTTTGGGGGGCAAATGTTAGCCCGCCTTTTGTCAAGGCCATAAACAGGCAGGTTCGACCTAACTAGCTTCACGATTATCGAGGCTGGAATATGATGGATTCAGTTTAATAGGATGAAGTCCACTTGGATATGTCGTTCGGTCTGGAAGTAAGGGCGATCGGCATACGTCACTCAGCATATGCCGCTCAGCATACTTCACTCAGCATATGTCGCTCGGCATACTTCACTCAGCATATGTCGCTCGGCAAGGTCGCTCGGCATTGTGTTAAGGTCAGGGTCATTCGGCATAGACGGCTCGGCCTAGAAGATAAGGGTCGTTCGGCATGGACGGCTCAGCCTGGAAGATGAGGGTCGTATGGCATGGACGGTTCGGCCTAGAAGATGAGGGTCGTTCGTCACGATTGCAGGATTACAGGATTGCAGGAATGCGGGAGTGCAAGATTGCGGCTCGGCAAGACTGTGCGGCTCAGCAGGAATGTGGCTCGACAGGATTGCGGCTCAGTAAAAATCCGGCTCGGTAGGAATACGGCTTGGCAGGATAGCATGGCTCGATAATAATGCGTCTCGGCAGGAATACAGCTCGACAGGAATGCGGCTCGGAGGAATGCATCTCGGTAGGAATACGGCTCCGTAGGATAGTATGGCTCGGTAGGTATACGGCTCGGCTGGATAGTATGGCTCGGCAGGAATGCGGTCGGCAGGATTACGGCTCGGCAGGATAGTATGGTTCGGTAGGAATGCGGCTCGGCATGATAGTATAACTCCACAGGAATGCAGCTCGGCAGGAATGTGGCTAGGCAGGATTACAGATCGACAAGATTATGGGTCGGTAGGATTATGGCTCGGCTGGATTACGGCTCGGCAGGAGTTTACGGCTCGGCAATATTACGCCTTGACAGGATTGCAGCTCGACAAGATTGCACTCGGCAGGATTACAGGACTGCAGGACCGCAGGACTGCATAAATGCAGTACTACGGCTTGGCAGGATTGTGGCTAGGCAGGACAGTGCGGCTCGGTAGGACGGTGTGGCTAGGCATGATAGTATGGCTCGGCAGTATGGTTTGGCTATGGACCTGATGTGCTCGGGCTACTCAGAAAGCCTAGCAACTCTAGATTTACCTATAAATACAGCATGTGGGGGTTCAGAAAATGGATCTTTTTCTTTCTTCTCTCTTGCTTTCTATTTCCTAAGGCTAAGATTAATCTACCATTTTGTAGTTTAATCGATTCTAACATCAATAAAAAAGGAAATTTCTAGAGTGGACGTAGGCCGGATTCAACCGAACCACTATAAATTCTGTGTTTTTACTGCTTTCCTTTTAATTTTGACTATTCTTCATATTTACACTCTCTACATACACTCTACCACTAAGCTATGACTGGTATTTGGTGCTTTCATCTGGATTTGGGTGTTAGTGACCAATTTTGGCGCTAACAACAATTATGCACGTGGTGGAGAATGTAGAAAAAGGATGGTTTGGCGAACGTCTGTATGACATATGAACGCAGCCCTGACCCCCATGGTCTGCTAGATGTGACTAAAACAGGAGCTATATCAGGTCAAGAAAGGTCGCTCCTCCAATCGAGCATGCTTCTTCGATTCCATATCTCTTACTTTGTGATTTGATTGGGTACACCTTTGATTTGGGAATGTGTCTTGAGACGGGGGTAGTAGCTGATATGCGTTACCACCACTCTGGGGGTGCAAACGATAGAATCCTGCCATGGCATTGCATCGAGTGCCTTGTCATATGCTTTATCACACTCATTATGAGTTTGGTTTGTGCTGTACCTATGGAGTGTTCCCTTATAGCCCACCGGTTTAGTGGAGTTTACAGTACTGTATAGATTATGATATTTATATAAAATGAGTTAAGGGGGATATGGATAACGCCTTAATGCTCTTTTAATATTTTACTTTACTGTAGACATTATATATGTAGCATATCGTACTATGTATGTAGATAGTTTAACAGATCCTTAAGGGATGGAATCCCAACATCCTTTAAGTTGTACTGCATTTCATTTGAACATTTCACTTGAGTTGATTTACTTGCATAAGAATGTTAATCCTGACTCGAGGGTTTTGTGTTTTGCTTTACACTCGGGTCGGAATGAGTGGCACAACATTTGAGACACACCTTTGGAGTTTGGAGCTTTGCTTGGAGATCCATCTTTATCTATCCGGCTTTCAGTTATTTCAGTTATTTTCAATTGTTTATGTTCAAACTTGTCAGCTGCTTTTGTACTAGTGACTTCTATGTACTTAGGATTTTGTGTTGTATTTGTTTCAGACTCTGATGTTCTATATTAGCTTCATGAACTACTATTTATTTATTCTGCTGCTTATTGTTATATTACTCTGCATATGTGATTGTGTGATTGATTTCTTTACTGTATATGCTAAGTTTTGTTAAATATAAATTAATAATCTGTTGTTTTGAGCAATTCAAGTCTGACATGTGTGGATTATTGTCGATTTGAATGGTTCGACATGAAGGGTCATTACAATTGGTATCAAAGATCTGGTTTAGGCAAAACTTAGCATATGGAGTAAAAATAAATTACCATAGAAAGGGTAGTAATATCCTAGAATGAGACAAATTAATTACAGAATCACTTTTATTCGAGCTTGAAATTGTTTGTTAGGATCCTCTTTGATTTGGATTTCTTTTGAATTTTAGAATTTTCCTTTTGTTCTAAAATCCATTCAAGTCTTTTCCTGTTCGTGTTCTTTTTGATAGCTCTATTGCTGTTGATCTCTGTAATAAATTTGAGCACATCTTGCAACTTCAATTGACAACTTCATCCTTATGTTTGACTAATCCCATCTGCAGTCTCGCCTACTTTAGTATGATTTGTAAAGGGGTGAAACTCCTTTACAACAAGCATCATTTCATCGAAGATTTATATGTCCTCGGTTTTGATGTTGTTATTTCTTGCAAAGCTCAAACTATTTCTTTACTAGACGACCAGTGTAATTATCTTGTGATCGAATGTCGAATGCCTTAGGATTGTGCAAGCGGTTTTATCTTCTCTCTTGATTCTTAGCCTAGTGACCTTGACCTCGATAGTCAGGGATTATCCTGATGCTTTTGTTGAAGTCATTTATCTTCCTCCCAAGCAGGAAATTGAATTCCACGTTGATCTTATTCCTGGAGCTCGATCCTGCTACTGGTTTCCACTAGCTCATGTGGCTGAGGAGAACATTCCTAAGACATCATTCCAAACAGAGAATGGTTTCTTTGAATGGTTAGTCATGCCCTTTGGATTAACCAACGCTCCTACTTTCTTCGTTAATCTCGTGGATCGCATTTTCCACGATGTCCTCAATAAGTCTGTCCCATTTTTTTCGTACAAAATATTCTCGTCTTGTGATATCCCGAAATTTTGGGCAATATAAATTTAATAATCTGTGTTAAAAATTAAATTGATTTGATAATTTTTGTTAATAAAATTGAATTGATTTAATAATCTTCTTTTAATAAAGATTTAAATTGGTAAATTTTATCTTTTTAAAGCTAATAAATTGTTTTCTATTTATAATATATATAATTGTATATATTGTAAATATATAAGCTTTGGTTTGGAATTTAGTAAATAAAGAAATTTTCTAATTCTAATTTATATTTCGTAAATTGAAAATTTGATTTAAATTTAACATTTAGCTTTTCATAGCAATTTAATAAATAATTATATGGTTTATAGTTAAGGTAAATCTATTTGTTTAAAATTTTATTTAATTAGCTTAAATATGAATCTAAATTAGATTAACATAAAAGCTTTGTCTTGAAATTATATATATAAGAGTTTAAAAATACAATTTACATATGATCTTAATTTATTGAGTAACAGAAGTAATTTATAATATCTTTTATAAATTATTTAAAATTGTTATATTTATTATTTTCAAATAATAATTATAATACCTAGTTTTTATGAACATAAATAGATTTTATAGAAATAAAATTGTTATTTTTAAATTTAATAAGAGTTATATATGCATATATATAATATAACTTGGTTTTTAAATTGGATTTTATAATTTAATTTGAATTTGAATTTAATGGTTTGAAATTCAAAAGAACAAATACTTAAAAATATTAGGATAAGCTTTTATTTATAATTTGTTTTGTTTCATTCTTCTTTAAAAATAAAAAAATAGGGAAATTTATATTTATATATACATAAGGAATAATAAATTAAGTTAAAAGCTTTTATAAACAATTTAAATTAAATTAAAATACTCTTAAGACGTGTGTAAATTCCTTAAGACACCTAAATGACATGTGTTAAGCCATAGATTAAATAATGTGACAAATGTTAAGATTAAGAACAAGTGTCCTATTAAATTTTCATTTTTCTTTTATTTTAATTAAATCAAAATTTTGCTTATATAAACATTGCCTCTCAACCCCATTTTCTTTTTGTATTCTTTTTCAAAACTTCAGAAGAACTTCAACTGAAAATCTGAAATCAACATTCAAACCAAAATCTAATTCTTTGATCAATCTTCTTCAAATAAAACCCAAAATCTGAAATTCATTTGAAGATTTATTCAAAGCATAAAAATTTTCTTAACAAAATCCTGCAAATCTCCACAAAAACCAAATCTAAAATTAATATTTCCTCTAACCAAAATAATCCAAAAACTATCTGAAATCATTAACCTGATTATCAATTCTGCAACTCAAAAGCCTACAGATCCCTTCACTTCTGTTTTGAAACAACAGCCAAGCCTGCATTTTCTTTTTTCTGGAAGCATGCATGTAGTTGTAAATCAGGGAGCAAAGGCATTACAACAAAACAAGATTAAGTTTACAAAATAAAGAAGCAACTCAAAATTTAAGGCTGAAGCAGTTTCAACACTCTGTTTAGAAAGAAAAGAAGTTTTTCAAAAGTGCTCTGCACATAAAAATTTCTGGTCAGTAACCTCACTCTTTTAAAAATTAAGTATGAATTCTAGTTGCTTGTTCTACTCTAGAAATAAGCATGATTGTATGCCATTTACAAGTTCATTGCTGGTATATATATGAATGTATAAAGTAGTGCATGCTGCAGCGAAATTTATTTTTCTGTACATAAGTTTCCAGGTTCTAGAATTTTCTTAAAATTCCATTTCATTTGATCTAAGCTATGTTAAGATTTAAGATTCAATCAAAATGTGGTTGTTAACATAAGTTAAAGTTTAAAATTTTATTTAATATATATATACAGAAAAAACCTGTAATGTCTCTGGAAAACAAAATATAACAGAACAAACCTTTTGCAAATAAAAATTTGATCATCCATATTCATTGATTCAAGATTATAAATCGATTACTTAAACTAAAAATTGAATTTTAAAACAAAAATCAAAATTTTTAGTTGGAAAATGATTGAGTATTTCTAGTTTAACCAGAAATGATGTTTTGGTGTGTAACAGTCGATCTAGATGGTCGGAGTAGTCAGCGGCTTCTCTGGTGATGGAGTGGTGATAGGAGATTCAGGGAAAAATATTAGGAAGTGGTTCAATGCACTGTGGCGATGATGGTTGAGCATTGAAGTATTTAGCCCTAGTTTTTCTGTTGATCAGAAAATTTGTTCGACGCGAACTCTAGAGATGACCGAGCTTTCCCAGATTCAGGGAGAAGATAGTTGGAGTGTGGAAGAGGTCGTGGCCGGAGGTGAAGCTACTCTGGTGGTCAAAATCATGTGATTGGGGTGTTTCCAGTTTGAGCTTTTATGCTCAATTTTGATTTTTAGCTTCTGCAAATGGTTTGAAGGTCGAAATTGTGTTGGAAGATGATCGCCGACTTGCGTGTGTCGTCGCGAGTGGTCGGAGTTGGCGGCAGTGTTGGTGCAGATGCACAGAGGACTTGGACTATCTACTGTGATTTAGGGAAGAAGGTACTCGAGTGTTTTACGAGTTGTTGCGTGTTTTGCTCGAAGCGTGGGGTTGTTTGTCCCGAAGTAACTGTTGTGTGAGCTCGGATGTGTTGTTGTTACAGGTTTGTGTAAAACCTGTCGGTACTTAAGTTTTTAATGAATTCAAAATGGAAATGTTACTCGAGTTTTACTCGTGTTATTTAGTTTTTTGCTCGGGTTAGGTTAGCTTAGGCTCGAGTGATTTATTTGTGGCTCGAGTTAGTTTTGTTATAGGTTAGAAGCATGTTCTATTTTCAAAATTTAAACTAAAATATAAACTGTTAAGCAAAAATTTAAAATATGTTTTAAATCTAATTTTAAATAATGAATTCAAGTTTAATTTGAATCTTAGTTGGAAATGAACAAAGTTTTTAAATTCAAATTTGTTTAAATCACCTTAAAGGGGTTAAGTGTTTAAAAGTGTTATTAAAGGAATTTGAATTTAAATTGAAATTTGAAATGTAAAGGAATGATTTAAACAAAGTTTAAATCCGATTCAAATCTGAATTTGAATCTTTGTTTTTAAAATTAATTTAAGTTTTGTAAATTTAAGTGTTCTAAAAATTTTGAATGATCAAGTAAAATTTAAATGTTTTGAATTTAAAAAGGGATTTGTTTTTAACTCTTGTAAAATTCCTTTTATAAGAGAAAGTATTCTTTATCATGTAAGTTTAAGGTTTTTAATTGATTTTTAACTTTTGGTGAAGATAAATTGAATTTTGTTTTAAAAACTTGAATTTAAAATGAAATTTTAAATTAAATTTGGAAATGAATGTTTTCAAATATATTTGTGAATGATAATCTAACCATAGATAAGAAAAAGGTTTTATATTAAAGTTAAATTAGAATTTAATGATTTGTTATTCATTTAATTATTAGGGTAATTAAATGGATAATTAATTTATTTAATAAATTGTATAATTACTTAAAGTAATTAAGGGTTTTAAACTTAAAAGTTTAAGATTAATTATTCTTAGAATAATTAACTTGTAATTTAAGAATCATTAATTAAATAAGATTAGAATTTAATTAATGATTAGTAATTAATTAATCAAGTAAATAATGGATTAATTAAGTTATAGTTAACAATTAATTAATTAAATAATTAGGGGTTAATTAATCGACTATTAATGGTTAATTAATTTGTAATCAACAATGATTAAAATAAGTTAATTACTTTAGAAAAATAATTAATGAATTGTTAATAGTTAATGAAGGTTATTAACTAAGGATTATTTAATAATTAATTAATGTGATTAATTTTTAATAATTAATTAGATTAATTAATTTAAAGATAATCATTGGTGTAAATTGTTAAGTATAATTATTTATGGAAATAATTAAGGAATTAATTACTCATTGTAATTAATTGGGTTTAATTTGATTAGATTATATTAATTAATTCAGTTCAATTAATTTAGAATAATCATTTGATGATTTATGAAGTATAAATACTTAATGTAATTTAATGAAGAGAAATTACTTAAGAAAGTTATTAATGAGTAATTATTGGATGTAATTAATTGAAGGTGATTTGATGATGGAAGTAATTTGAGTATAATTACTTTTTAAAATTAATCAAGGGATTAATTAGAGATAATTAATTAAGGAGTAATTTATTTATTTGGTGAAGTAATTAAGGGTAGTTAATTACTGAATGGAGTTAATCAAGCGTGATTAGCAATTATGATCTAAATAAAGATTAATTACTTAACGTAATTAATTTAAATAGAAATGTAATTAGAGATCATTAATTATTATAATTAATAATGTAATTAAGAATGGATTTATTTGAAAATAATTAATTAATGAAGGAATTAATCAATGTAATTAATTAAGAATTAATGTAATTAATTATAATTAACTAATTTATGAAGTAATTAAAGATTAATTACTGTATTTGGTTAAGAATAATCTATTTGTAAAATTAATTAAAGGATAATTACTTGAATGTAACTAAAAGTTAATTAATCAGGGATGATTAAATAAAATGAATAATTGGTTGATGATTAATTAATTGATTGGTAATTAATTAATAGTGATGTAAGAAAGTTTGGTAATGATGAAGTAATTAAATTAATTTACTTTAAGTTAACTAGAAATGATGTAATTAATTTAATTCATTTTAAATTAATTATATTTGGTGTGATTATCAATCATTGCTTATATATGAATGGATGTTATTGGCTGCCTTGAATGGTTTGAGATTTCAGATATGAGATAAATAATGCTGTGTGATATGGATGCTTTGGTTGAATTGGAATGATAATATGAATTATCTATTTGTGATGATAATATGTAGATTATGTATTTGTGATTTATAATATGGATTATCTGTTGTGATGATATTGATGAGTATCTATTGTGATTTGTGAATTATCTATCTATGTGTGTATAGATAATGAACCTGAATCATTTTAAACTTTAAAAACAACTTGTCCTTAAAAGATACGCTTTGGATTTCGATGAGACCGAGATCGGGTTTCCAAATTCGGATAACCGAAAACCACATCGATCCAAATTAACGATAGGTCGTGAATCTCATGTGAAGAGTGAAGACTCGAGGTGTAAGAACTATTCGTCATTATAACTCTGAGGGTGATTCCGAGATGAGTTTGACGGAGATAGTACTTTTAGATTCGAGATGAAGATTCAGAGTGCAAGGGTTATCATCGTTAACTCTGAGGGTGATTCCAAAATGAGTGTAACGAGATAATGCCTTCGGTTCCGTTCGAACCCGGAACAAACTTGTATGGATTAAATGCTTTCAGAACATCATCAGGTGGACAATGAGCATTCTAAGAGATGTGTTCCCTAAAGGTAATCGTAGCCTCAAGCCTCATCAACCGGGAATGGCTAAAACAGGGGAGGTTCAGCAAGGCTAAGTGGGTCATGCCCAAGTAGGACGAGATTTTCCCCGTCTAGAAGTCCCTTTTTATTTCGGCTATGTGGGCAGTTGGAACGTACGCCAACTGCGTGGTTGTCTTGTTCGGGACTATCCAGTAAGGGATGGTTCCAGCCTTGCGTTGCAAGGGAGTTAGGGTGGCTTCTCGGTACGGTGATCTAGGCCACGTATTGTGACGGGCGGTACCCCAGTAGCCCTGCCATTATATGGAATCCAAAACCCAATAAGTGTCAACGGTTTTGATTGTATTACCCACTTTTGTGGCTAGTAGCTGGAATTTAATCGTGTAACAATTTCGGCTATTCCATATTTACTTGAAAACCCTAGACCTATTATAATATCACTGGATTTCCTATCAAATGTTTTGGTTAGCGTAAGGTAAAAAATTTCCCATGTTTATGTATGGAAAGTCTTACGTGATACCCTTTCTTTTCAAAGGATTTTTCAAAGTTAAGCAACCTTAGCCTGTTACTCACACCAGACTCATGTCTGACTCAAAGTTTATATTTTGTTTTCTTAAACTCTTAGGTACTCAAATTTTTACGAGTAGCCAAGAGATTCAGGTTAGCTTTGACGAATTATGGAGGAGCAACTGAGCAGGAGGCTTTGGCGTTAGATATATAGTTTCCGCTGTATGTTCTGCTGTGTTGGTTTCTCTGAGTAGTTTCCTTGTATTGTATTGAGTTGTATAACTAGATAGGTGTTTATAACTGTCTAGTATGTGATGTATAATCTTTGTAACTC
Organism: Allium cepa; assembly: GCA_030765085.1. Lineage (NCBI taxonomy): Eukaryota > Viridiplantae > Streptophyta > Magnoliopsida > Asparagales > Amaryllidaceae > Allium > Allium cepa. Next base: position 246,611,932 of record CM060944.1, read on the forward strand.
TGATAATGGTTGTAAACTATTTAATATTTATGTTATTAATATAATTTATTCGTTCCGCTGTTGAGATTCTGATGTTGTTTCTTCTTTCTCTTCTTTCTTTTCTATCCCTTTCTTTCTTCAAGATGATGCGATTTTCTGTGGTGAGAAAGTCGGGTCATCATAGTTGGTATCAGAGCGCTAGGTTGAGTGAATACCTAGGCTTTGAAGTGATTTCTTTCTTGAGAGAGCATATTTGTAATTTTGAATATATATATATATATACACACACACTTCTACCTATCGGTTGGGTTACCTGTTTGGGTTTTCAAATATAAGTTATAAAGGTAGATAAGGTAGTGGGGTGTGTAACACGACTACTACCAATGGTTGGAGTTTGAATGTTGAGGTTGGAAGTGTATCTATCGAGACTGTAGACCTAATACTGTCTTAAGTGAGCTTTGCGCTGGATGTAAGGATTTCATCAATCTCTAAAGGAAACCTTTTAAAGATTCGGAGTCCATCTTTGAAGTTGGATGAGTAGAGTTGGATCTGTCGGTTGGCTAGAAGAAAATAATGGTATCTTGATACCTCAGGAATTAGTAGCTGTGTGATGAGACACAGTGACTATGGATGTCTCCGAAAATGTTTCTTTGGAACAAGTTTGGGAAGTATGACTGCTTCGATGTAGTGGCTGGGTTCAGCAGGATGTTTCTGTCTGGTTTGAGGTCCAAGTTTCTCGAAGAGCTTTGGATTAGGAAGTCTTTGGCGTCTAGGTTAGTGATGCAGCTCGGAGTGTTCTGTGCTGGCAAGGAGATCCTTTGGCTAAGCAGTTCTTCTAGAGGTTGAGTTTTCTTATCGACCGGATTCCAAGAGTGCTACCGGTGATTCAGTTTAGTAGAAGGATGACTTCTAGAGAGAGAGTCTGGTGAAGCAGCTTAGGATCAGGTGGGACATCTGAGTTTTCTTTTATGGATCTGTTGAACCATATTTCTGAAATGTGTTGTCCAGTTTGTGTTTGTATTCTTCGTCAGCATTTTCATCTACTCCAGATCAGAGTTGTGCAGCAGTAGCAGTTTAGGAGTGCTTTTGTTTTGTCTTTTCCGGATAGGAGAAGTAAGTTAGTCTTCTAATGTTTGTGGAGTAGAGTTGGTGTTCTTGGTTTGGGATTGATCTTGAGGAGATCATTCTGTTGGGTTGTTTTGGTCCAGTTTATTTCTAGAAACATCAACGAAGGTTGAGCTAGTCGGGAGAGATGAAGGCAGTCCAGGATCATCAGAAGAGTTTTGTGGATAAGAGACGAAGGAATTTGGATTGCGGAGTTGGAGATTTGATTTTGGGTAAGTTTTCTCCGATCTAAGGAGTTATAAGATTGGGTAAGACTGGGTAAGTCAGCTCCGAGGTGTTTTGGATTTTTTGTGTGTTCTTGTGAGGATTAGTGTTTGATTTTCAAGGTTGGATTGCCATTTTGGGTAACCGGGATTCGATGTGTTTCACGTATCTCAGAGGGAGTACGTGTATGGTCTATCTCTGGTAATGGAACCAGCAATTCAAGAGGATGTGATTGTTGAGTCAGATTTGTCTATAGTCTGATATCCTGTTTAGTTTTGTAGATCTAGTTGAATGGGAGCTCTATAGCTTAGTAGTATAGATTGTTTCGATTCTTTAGAGTGAGTATCCTGGTATTGATACTTGGGAAACTTTGGAAAATCCCATCCAGAATTTTGCCTGGATAGTTAGATTTGTTTGTTTGAGTGAATTGGTTGCTATGGTTGTTAGCATATGATAGATAATATATGCTTGTGTTTTAAAATAAAATCTTAAGATAGATTATTAAATTACCTTTGCTTTTAAATTTCGGGGACGAAATTCTTTTAAGGGGGAGGAATGTGATATCCCGAAATTTTTTGCAATATAAATTTAATAATCTGTGTTAAAAATTAAATTGATTTGATAATTTTTGTTAATAAATTTGAATTGATTTAATAATCTTCTTTTAATAAAGATTTAAATTGGTAGATTTTATCTTTTTAAAGCTAATAAATTGTTTTCTATTTATAATATATATAATTGTATATATTGTAAATAGATAAGCTTTGGTTTGGAATTTAGTAAATAAAGAAATTTTCTAATTCTAATTTATATTTGGTAAATTGGAAATTTTGATTTAAATTTAAAATTTAGCTTTTCAAATCAATTTAATAAATAATTATATGGTTTATACTTAAGGTAAATCTTATTTGTTTAAAATTTTATTTAATGAGCTTAAATATGAATCTAAATTAGATTAACATAAAAGCTTTCTCTTGAATATATATAAGAGTTTAAAAATACAATTTACATATGATCTTAATTTATTGAGTAACAGAAGTAATTTATAATCTCTTTTATAAATTATTTAAATTGTTAAATTTATTATTTTCAAACAATAATTATAATACCTAGTTTTTATGAACATAAATAGATTTTATAGAAATAAAATTGTTATTTTTAAATTTAATAAGAGTTATATATGCATATATATATAACTTGATTTTTAAATTGTATTTTATAATTTAATTTGAATTTGAATTTAATGTTTTGAAATTCAAAAGAATAGATACTTAAAAATATTAGGATAAGCTTTTATTTATAATTTGTTTTGTTTCATTCTTCTTTAAAAATAAAAAAATAGGGAAATTTATATTTACATATACATAAGGAATAATAAATTAAGTTAAAATCTTTTATAAACAATTTAAATTAAATTAAAATACTCTTAAGACATGTGTAAATTCCTTAAGACACCTAAATGACATGTGTTAAGCCATAGATTAAACAATGTGACAAATGTTAAGATTAAGAACAAGTGTCCTATTAAATTTTCATTTTTCATTTATTTTAATTAAATCAAAAATTTGCTTATATAAACATCGCCTCTCAACCCCATTTTCTTTTTCTGTTCTTTTTCAAAACTTGAGAAGAACTTCAGCTGAAAATCTGAAATCAACATTCAAACCAAAATCTAAATTCTTTGATCAATCTTCTTCAAATAAAATTCAAAATCAGAAATTCATTTGAAGATTTATTCAAAACAGAAAATTTTGCTCAAAACAAAATCCTGCAAATCCCTCAAACAACCAAATCTAAAATTAATATTTCCTCTAACCAAAATAACCCAAAAACTATCTGAAATCATTAACCTGGTTATCAATTGTGTAACTCAAAAGCCCGCAGATCCCTTCACTTCTGTTTTGAAACAACAACCAAGCCTGCGTTTTCTTTTTTCTGGAAGCATGCATGTAGTTGCAAATCAAGGAGCAAAGGCATTACAGGAAAACAAGATTAAGTTTACAAAATAAAGAAGAAACTCAAAATTTAAGCCTGAAGCAGTTTCAACACTCTGTTTAGAAAGAAAAGAAGTTTTTCAAAAGTGCTCTGCTCATAAAAATTTCCGGTGAGTAACCTCACTCTTTTAAACATTAAGTATGAATTCTAGTTGCTTGTTTTACTCTGGAAATAAGCATGATTGTATGCCATTTAGAAGTTTATTGCTGGTATAAATATGAATGTATAAAGTAGTGCATGCTGCAGCGAAATTTATTTTTCTGTACATAAGTTTCCAGGTTCTAGAATTTTCTTAAAATTCCATTTCATTTAATCTAAGCTGTGTTAAGATTTAAGATTCAATCAAAATGTGGTTGTTATCATAAGTTAAAGTTTAAAATTTTATTCAATATATATTAAAAAAAAAACTTGTAATGTCTCTAGAAAACAAAATATAACAGAACAAATCTTTTGTAAGTAAAAATTTGATCATCTAGATTCATTGATTCAGTATTATAAATCGATAACTTAAAATAAAACTTGAATTTTAAAACTAAAATAAAAAAATTTAGTTGGAAAATGATTGAGTATTTGTGGTTTAACCAGAAATGATGTTTTGGTGTGTAACTGTCGATCTAGATGGTTGGGGTAGTCAACGGCTTCTCTGGTGATGGAGTGATGATAGGAGATTCAGGGAAAAATATTAGGAAGTGGTTCAATGCACTGTGGCGATGATGGTTGAGCATTGAAGTATTTAGCCCTAGTTTTTCTATTGATTAGAAAATGTGTTCGACGTGAACTCTAGAGATGACCGAGCTTTCCCAGATTCAGGGAGAAGATAGTTGGAGTGTGGACGAGGTCGTGGCCGGAGGTGAAGCTACTCTGGTGGTCGGAATCATGTGATTAGGGTGTTTCTAGTTTTCGACATTGATTCCTGTTTGAGCTTTTAAGCTCAATTTTTACTTTTAGCTTCTGCAAATGGTTTGAAGGTCGAAATTGTGTTGGAAGATGATCGCCGACTTGCGTGTGTCGTCGCGAGTGGTCAGAGTTGGCGGCAGTGTTGGTGCAGGTACACGGAGGACTTGGAGTATCTGCTGTGATTTGGGGAAGAAGGTACTCGAGTGTTTTGCGAGTTGTTACGTGTTTTGCTCGAAGCGTGGGGTTGTTTGTCTCGAAGTAACTGTTGTGTGAGCTTGGATGTGTTGTTGTTATAGGTTTGTGTAAAACCTGTCAGTACTTAAGTTTTTAATGAATTCAAAATGGAAATGTTACTCGAGTTTTACTCGTGTTATTTAGTGTTTTGCTCGGGTTAGGTTAGGTTAGGCACGAGTGATTTATTTGTGGCTCGAGTTAGTTTTGCTATAGGTTAGAAACCTATTCTATTTTCAAAATTTAAAGTGTTAAGCAAAGATTTAAAATAAGTTTTAAATCTAATTTTAAATAATGAATTCAAGTTTAATTTGAATCTTAGCTGGAAATGAATAAAGTTTTTAAATTCAAATTTGTTTAAATCACCTTAAAGGGGTTAAGTGTTTAAAAGTGTTATTAAAGGAATTTGAATTTAAATTAAAATTTGAAATGTAAAGGAATGATTTAAACAAAGTTTAAATCAGATTCAAATATGAATTTGAATCTTTGTTTTTAAAGTAAATTTAAGTTTTATAAATTTAAGTTTTCTGACAATTTTGAATGATAAAGTAAAATTTAAATGTTTTGAATTTAAAAGGGGATTTGTTTAAAACTCTTGTAAAATTCCTTTTATTAGAGAAAGTATTCTTTATCATTTGAATTTAAGGTTTTTAATTGATTCTAAATTTTGTTGAAGATAAATTGAATTTCATTTTTAAAACTTGAATTTAAAATGGAATTTTATATTAAATTTGGAAATGAATGTTTTCAAATATATTTGTGAATGATAATCTAACCATAGATAAGAAAAAGGTTTTATCTTAAAGTTAAATTAGAATTTAATGATTTGTTATTCATTTAATTATTAAGGTAATTAAATGGATAATTTATTTATTTAATAAATTGGATAATTACTTAAAGTAATTAAGGTTTTTGAACTTAAAAGTTTAAGATTAATTATTCTTAGAATAATTAACTTGAAATTTAAGAATCGTTAATTAAATAAGATTAGATTTTAATTAATGATTTGTAATTAATTAATCAAGTAATTAAAGGATTAATTAAGTTTCAGTTAACACTTAATTAATTAAATAATTAGGGGTTAATTAATGGACTATTAATGGTTAATTAATTTGTAATCAATAATAATAAAAATAAGTTAATTACTTTAGAAAAATAATTAATGAATTGTTAAAAGTTAATGAAGGTTATTAACTAAGGATTATTTAATAATTAATTAATTTGATTAATTTCTAATAATTGATTAGATTAATTAATTTAAAGATAATCATTAGTGTAAATTGTTAAGTATAATTACTTATGGAAATAATTAAGGAATTAATTACTCATTGTAATTAATTGGGTTTAATTTGATTAGACTAAGTTAATTAATTTAGAATAATCATTTGATGATTTGTGAAGTATAAATACTTAATGTAATTTAATAAAGAGAAATTACTTAGGAAAGTAATTAATGGGTAATTACTATATGTAATTAATTAAAGGTGATTTGATTATGGAAGTAATTTGAGTATAATTACTTTATAAAATTAATCAAGGGATTAATTAGAGATAATTAATTAAGGAGTCATTAATTTATTTGGTGAAGTAATTAAGGGTAGTTAATTACTGAATGGAGTTAATCAAGGGTGATTAACAATTATGGTTTAAATAAAGATTAATTACTTGGTGTAATTAATTTAAATAGAAATGTAATTAGAGATCATTAATTATTATAATTAATAATGTAATTAAGAATGGATTTATATGGAAATAATTAATCAATGAAGGAATTAATTAATGTTATTAATTAAGAATTAATGTAATTAATTATAATTAATTTATGAAGTAATTAAAGATTAATTACTGTATTTGGTTAAGAATAATAAATTTGTAAAATTAATTAAAGGATAATTATTTGAATGTAATTAAAGGTTAATTAATCAGGGATGATTAAATAAAATGAATAATTGACTGATGATTAATTAATTGATTGGTAATTAATTAATAGTGATGTAAGCAAGTTTGGTAATGATGAAGTAATTAATTTAATTTACTTTAAATTAATTAGAAATGATGTAATTAATTTAATTCATTTTAAATTAATTATATTTGGTGTGATTATCAATCATTGCTTATATATGAATGGATGTTATTGGTTGCCTTGAATGGTTTGAGATCTCGGATATGAGATAAATAATGTTGTATGATATGGATGCTTTGGTTGCATTGGAATGATAATATGAATTATCTATTTGTGATGATAATATGTAGATTATCTATTTGTGATTTATAATATGGATTATCTGTTGTGATGATATTGATGAGTATCTATTGTGATTTGTGAATTATCTATCTTTGTGTATGTAGATAATGAAATTGAATCATTTTAAAGTTTAAAAACAACTTGGACTAAAAAGATACGCTTTGAATTTCGATGAGACCGGGATTGGGTTTCCAAATTTTGATATCCGAAAACCACATCGATCCAAATTAATGATAGGTCATGAATCTCATGTGAAGAGTGAAGACTCAAGGTGTAAGAACAATTCGTCAGTATAACTCTGAGGGTGATTCCGAGATGAGTTTGACGGAGATAGTACTTTCAGATTCGAGATGAAGATTTAGAGTGCAAGGGTTATCATCGTTAACTTTGAGGGTGATCCCAAAATGAGTGTAACGAGATAATGCTTTCGGTTTCGTTCGAACCCGGAACAAACTTGTATGGATTGAATGCTTTCAGAACATCGTCAGGTGGATGATGAGCATTCTAAGAGATGTGTTCTCTAAAGGTAATCGTAGCCTCAAGCCTCATCAACCGGGAATGGCTAAAACAGGGGAGGTGCAGCAAGGCTAAGTGGGTCATGCTCAAGTAGGACAAGATTTTCTTCTGTCTAGAAGTCCCTTTTTATTTCGGCTGTGTGGACGGTTGGAACGTACGCCAACTGCGGGGTTGTCTTGTTCGGGATTGTCCAGTAAGGGGTGGTTCCGGTCTTGTGTTGCAGGGGAGTTAGGGTGGTCCTCGGTACGGTGGTCTAGGCCACGTACTGTGATGGGCGGTACCCCAGTAGCCCTGCCATTGTATGGAATCCAAAACCCAATAAGTGCCAACGGTTTTAATTGTATTACCCACTTTTGTGGCTAGTTGCTGGATTTAATCATGTAACAATTTCGGCTATTTCATATTTACTTGAAAACCCTAGACCTATTATAATATCACTAGATTTCCTATCAATTATTTTGGTTAACGTAAGGTAAAAACTTTTCCACATTTATGTGTGGGAAGTCTTACGTGATACCCTTTCTTTTCAAAGGATTTTTCAAAGTTAAGCAACCTTAACCTGTTACTCACACCAGACCCATGTCTGACCCAGAGTTTATCTTCTGTTTTCTTAAACTCTTGGGTACTCAAATTTTTACGAGTGGCCAAGGGATTCGGGTTAGCTTTGACGAATTGTGGAGGAGCAATGGAGCAGGAGGCTTTGACGTTAGATATATAGTTTCCGTTGTGTGTTCCACTGTGTTGGTTTCTCTGAGTAGTTTCCTTGTATTGTATTGAGTTGTATAACTAGACAGGTGTTTATAACTATCTAGTATGTGATGTATAATCTGTGTAACTCTGATAATGGTTGTAAACTATGTAATATTTATATTATTAATATAATTTATTCGTTCCGCTGTTGATATTCTGATGTTGTTTCTTCATTCTCTTCTTTCTTTTCTCTTTTCTATCCCTTTCTTTCTTCAAGATGATCCGATTTTCTGTGCTGAGAAAGTCTGGTCGTCACACGTCCTTTCTAATCTGAGATGGAATATGAGTCAAATTTGGGCTATGTGCCAGAAACTCTTAGGAGTCATCGGTTGAAAGCCAAATTTTCTAAATACCATTTCTGGAGAGATGAAGTCTGATTTCATGGGCACATTGTTTCTGAAAATGGATTCTCAATTGGCCCAATTAAGGTCATCGAGATTAAAATAAGTCTATCCATCTTTCCTCTTTTGTAATTTAATTATCTTATCTTCCTTTTGAGCCTATCTTCTTAGTTAAAATTCCCTTAAATTAAAGTCTCTCTAAATTTAAATCTCAATTCTTGTTCTAAAATTCATTCTTGAATCATCCTGTGAGGGAGCGTATTTGTAATTGATGTAAAAATATTTTATATTGTGTTGTTTGAGTTGTTAAGTTTGAAGTTTGGGTTTCGATTGATTCGTTTAGCGAGCGCTATCGATAGTAATTCCAAAACACTTGAACAGAGCAAATTGACACTATTTTTTTCAAAATTGATAAATGAAATGATTTTATGTATGATTATATTTTAAATATAAAAGTATAATTTTCTGAAATTAGATAGTTAAATGAATTAGTTGTTAGAAATGATAGTACTAGATTATCATTTATTGTTTTTCAACATTCTTAAACCATTAACTATTGTTGTATGTTATAAGAAGATGAAATTTTATAAACATGGTTATAAATCTGATTTGCAAATGAAATGAATTTAAATTTAGGATTTGAGAATTTAATTTCCGGTGCTTTTCAAAATTTGGTTTTCAAAGATTTGGAAAAATATAAATTATTATTTGAAAGTATTTTCAAATGGAAATTGTTTCCATAGAATTTTAAAAGAAGTAAGTCGGTACCCTCCTCTTTTGTTGCTGGAAAATAATTTCGACGATGACTGCAGCATCATCAACATTCATTTTCGAGTCTCAAAGTGGGGAGACCACTTAGTAGCTTTGAAACACTTTTGTTTTAGAAAATGGATTTGATTTGAATTTCTTGAGTATGATTGATATATAAAATATATATGTATTTTTTTATTTCAAAATGGTTTGAAATGAAACCAGATATTTAACTCTTAGGTTTTATGTTAAGTGATTGTTTTAAGTTATTGAAATGTAGCAAAGTTTTTGAATAATTGGAATGTCTAATATAAGAAATGGAATTGAAACAACTTGAAACAGTTGACCTAGGATAAAATTTATTTGTATAATACTCAATTGCATTCTAAAACATATATAACTTACGAGAAATATTCAAAAGGTTAAAATGCTTATGTGAATATGTAATTGAAGGCTATACAATAGAAACTTAAGTAATAAAAATGTTCAAACTAATTTTTTTTATAGAAATGTTGTAGATAAAAGATAAATTTGTATAGTGCTCAATTGAACTCAGTGACATTAATAAAACTTACTTGAAAAATGTTTGAATGTAATGAGAACATGTAATTGAATAATATATAATATAAAATGTAAGTAATAAGTCGTCCAGAAATGAAATTTATATGGTTTGAATTTATTGTTTTATCTGGTATTATGTATTTCAAATCTATCTTTCCTTTCCATTGCTTCTATTCTCCCATCTCGTTCCTTTCCGAAGATGAATTTTTTTAGTGTGGGAGAGTGTAACGACCCAAGAATTTTAACGATTTAAATAACATAATTAACTAAATTTTTCATGAAATTAAACTACAAAAAATTTTCAATGAAATTTGATATTTGTTGTGCGTCTATTGAAGCATAGCAAGTGTCAGAGTTTCATCAGAAATATGTAAGTTTGTTTAGTTGTGAAATTTCAATTTAAAATTTAAATTAGTTAAATTTGCTGAAAATTCAATATTTTAGAAATCTGAATATTTTTATATAATAAAAATGTAAATTATTTTCTAGTTAGACGTCATATTTCGTTTCGCCAAATTTGGACTGCTCTGGCCCCGTTTATTTTATTTTCGGCATTTTAGCAGCATTTTTGGCAGCAAATATCGAGTTTTGATAGTGGGTCATATCACTCATATCTGTGTATCATTTTGTTCATCTTATCGCGCTGATCTCCATAGTATATTCACTTGAGTGTCTCAACGTCCGGTACGCGGTGAAATCTGCAAATCGGTTAGCCGTATCGGTACCTATTATGGAGCTTTTGGGTTCTGTGTCCTTTCATTTATTTCCTGAGACAGCCAATAGTTATTAATATTTCCAGAAAATCCAACTTCTGAATTTTGTTATCCTACCATTTTATATATTTTTGGTTCGTTCATTTTTATCTCAGTCTTTTCCATTCTTTCATTTTTGTTCATGCTCTAGTCAAAAGAAATAAATAATTTTGGCTAGCACATATAGATCTGAGAGAAACTTAGTTCATTCTTCTTTTTCAAGTTGTTTGTACTCCGCTCGGCCTTGTGCCTTTCCTCCATCGTTCGCTTCTCCACCACCATCTTCCCTTCCATTGCTCTCCGCTAGTCGAATGCCGACCTAATCTTCCACTTATGCCCTTCCCAGTCAGCCATGCCCACTGGCCTCTGACCTCCGCCTCTCCTTGTTTCGTCCATCTCCCCACCGTGCTGCTACTGCACTGCCCGTCCTCCTCCCTTAGTCGCATCACCCACCACCTGACAGCCCGCTTTCCCACTACCCCTTCTCCAACGCCCCTTGCTCCAACCACCAAGCATGCAACCTCGAGTCCACAACCACCCAGCCGAACCCCAGATTGACCCAGCTCTGCGCGCCTACAATCCATCATCACGTGACAACCGCCGAGCCTCCTTACCTCCTCTGCCTTGATCCGCAGTCATGCCTCGACACCCGGTACTTAGCCTAGCCTTCTCTTATCCATAAAAAAGGAATTACAAAGTATATATAAGCTTATATCTCCCTAAAATTCACCTTATCTCCACCATTTCCACCCGCATCCAACGCCCGAACACTCACTACCATGTCGCCTAGGTTATTGTCCATCTCAGACAACCTTGCCGCCACCCAAACTCCAGTCACCTAACAGCCTTTGTCCAGTAGTAGAGCATACATTCTTCTCCTAGCTTCTTCTTTCCTCTTCTTCTTTTTTTAAAAAAGGAAAAGGTATATATATTACACATATACATATATTTGTTTGCATTAATCTCAAGCTAGCCTTGATTTTTTTTCATCGATTTCAACAGTTATTTTCTTTGCCTTGCTAGTATTTGTATCCATGTGCATGTCCTTGTCACCATCTTCGCCATCTTTATTTTTGTAGCCTAGAAATTTGAGAGATCACTCACTATTAACATTCTTTTGTTTGCTGAATTTAATTCACATGAAATGGAGATTCAAATATATTGTTAAATTTGAATTAGTTAGAAATTTAATTGTTAAAATATGATATGTTATTACCTATAATTGTTTGCCTATATTAATTGACATATGAAACCATAACCTACTGTATATATTTAAAAAAAAATGTTAATTATGATATATGCTTTAATTGATATGTTATGCTATTTTAATTGATTATGTTATTGTTTTCACTCTGCAAGTTCCCTGTTGGTTTAGGAAATTCCTCTTGGGTTGAAATGATTCATACTCGAATAATCTTATAGAAGGAGGAAAATCGTTATGGGTTGAAATGATAAATCCAAGCGATTTTATTAATTTTGAATTTGAGGATTGTGGGTTGAAATGATATACCCATAAAATTTAAATTATTGTGGATTGAAATGATAAATATCTGTATTACTTGACCATAGGATAGAAAATTATATGCGAACACCATTGGTATATTTTTAAATGATTTCCAAATTTTTGAAAAGGAAAATATATGCGTATTGATTTTTGAATATAATAAAAGATATTTAAATTTTAATATATGTGTAATATTTGGAATTTTAAAATTATATGTTTTGGAAATTTTAAAATTTTAAGTTAAGTTTAAAAATATAGATTATAAAATTTTACGTATAACTTAATTATTTTTAAAATATACAAATAATATTTAAAATAGATTTCATAATAATCAGATTTAATTTAGTAATTAATATAATAAAATTTAATATGAATTTAATTTAACTAATATATACAGAATATGTTTAAGATATTTATTTAAATTTATATTAATATTTTGAAAATAGATTTTGCAGTAACATTAATTAGCAAAGGTTGGAAAGATAAATTAAAATTGATTTTATAATTTAATTTGTTTAAGAATTGTATTTAAATACGAATTTATTTGAACTTATAAATTTTGAGATTTTAAAGATGTGATTTTATAACTTGATAACTTGATTTTGATTAAAGCTGCATAAAAAAATAATTTCAAATTTAAATAAAATTGAAATTGAATATTTAATATTGATTTAAATTTGTAATTTGAGATTTTATTTATATGCTATTAAAAATGATTAAGTGAATATTACCAAATTTAGATAAAATTAAAGTTGAATTCTGAAATATAAATGAAATTTATCAAATTTAGTTACTGTAAATTGGTTGAATATTTAAGCTTTGGAACCTATTGAGTTGGAAGTGGTTTAAATTTGTAGTTCAAAGGCGGATTTTGGAAAAAATAACAAGAATATGAAACTATGTTGGTGACATAATAATAATAGTCGATTCAACAAAATTTAATTATCTAAACAAAGTTTCACACGGTTGTTATTAATTTTCTTTTATATTTCAAATTTACAGAAACAACGTATCCTCACCATTCGAAAAGAGAGAGCTTTAAATATTGGAAGCACTCTAAATGAGGTGGACACATCAATAGGCAGGGCAATATTTGAAAATATTAAAGCCCTAATAGAGCCCTAAAGTTAGATTATTTCCCATTGGCGGTGTGGCTCGGCCATTTTTTTTTCCTTTTTGAACTATATACTGGAAAAAGGGTTGGGTTTCTAATGGAGTGGTACTAGTTAGTAGCCTAGCCGTTAGTCATACCTAGCTCATGTGCCAAACTTGCATGTGTTATCCCAGAAAATTCAAAAAAAAACATTGCATTGTTCCTTATATTCAAAAACATCCTTTGTTAATTATCATGTTATGTATTCCAATAGTTTCAAATCTTGAAGATTACATTAGAGTTTATTTTAGAAGGTCCGCAGATCTTGTTTAAAATTAATCAAGGCCAAATTTTTTAAATCTCGACTGAATTCTCAATCATCTCAGCCATGATCCTAACAATTCTTAGTAGACATCATACGTATAGGTTTAAACGATAAAATTGGTATCTATTTAGTACACATATTAAAAATCCAATATCTATTTTTAAAACATGCACCGGCGAACGATAATATATATATATATATATATATATATGGCCATTTTATTTTATAACTTATTCCAATATAGTGGTATATGAAACTTAAATCAATAATTCCATTCCAAAATAACATCCGGATGACAACTAACTCATCCAATTTCAAAAAAAATTTGTGAATCTAAAATAAAATATGATTGTATCTAATTTTTTTGATAATATGGTTGTGGTGTAAGTTTTGACAATTCACACAAAAAAATTAGCATTTAAACACACATGGATTGGGTTATGTATTTTTTCTAAATCTACGATTAAAGATTTAAATCCAATTTCAATTGAAATATTTAGGCTTTCCGATTTAAGATTTAAATTCCGTTTTAAAAACCTCGCAAGCGAGGAAGATGAGTCGCATTGCTAAATCTACACATAATTGACAAGATTCGCCAGGCCATGACATGGTCTATTGAGTAACCCTACTATCACATAACTTAAGTTTTGTATATTAAAGACACTGTCTATAAAAATAGAGAACAATATACGAATTTCATATGAGAAACTGAGATCATGTAGATTTTAAGGGTTAATAATATTTGAATAAATTTTAGAATATAAACTTTTATGAAGAAAATGACTGAATGGTTTAATTTTAGATACAATCATATTTATCTTTTAAACAATAAAAGTAGGGTGAAAGGATATAAAATGGGAAAAATAGAATTGACAATCTACTCTTCAATTTGGGTTAGTTAATTAGTTTTCAAAAAAAAATTCTCATAAAAACTACTTAAGTTTACTCAACCTATGAAGTATAAATTAATCCTCCCTCCAACGGAGATACCAACACCTAATTGAATTCCCAAGTTTAATCACATAGGTTCATACCATTGCATGCCTTTAATTTTAACTAACTTCGATAGTATTTTACCTTCAAAAAAATACTTCCAAACTGTCCATTTTAATACATATAATATTTATTATTTTAATATTCTACCTTCTTTAAAAAAATATTATACGGTACTAATATTATTTCAGAAAATATTTTATTACCCAAAACACTATGTCCGAATGTTTTGTACTAGTGTTTAAGAATCCCTATCGATAATATTGATCAAGCGCATCGACCAGAATCCTTAAAGCACTAAATGAGCAATTTAACACAATATTATTTTCTATATGATATACATACATATTTTAATACTTTATGCCTTTACAAATATGTGCTTGTCTATAATAAACATAATCAAGTTCTATATATACGTATATGTTATATCTAAAGATTTTAATTCAAATATATGCTTGCTTTCATTAAAAAAATTCAATCATTTCTAATGTTATCGTAGAAATAATAATTTACAAATAAAAATTCCATAGTACACACGTTCATCAATATATACCTCAAGCAAACATCAAATTTTTAATTTATCTTAACATTTAAAAAGTCACACGTATGAATTAACATTTCATTTTATATAAATTTAAATATTCAATATTTATTGTGGTAACTACACTATTGAAGACACCGCAAGTTCTTATTATTATTAATGAGCAGACTTCAATTCTCAACGGTGATTCCTATTCAATATTCCTTTTGCACAATCACTTATAATTTTAAAACAACCAAGCATCCATCGACCAATCAATTCTTACTATATCTTATTTTATTTATTAAGTATATTTTCCAATTTGATTAGATACATATTATTTATTATTTTATTTTTTGTAACTATTAGTTGCTTAGATATTTTTATTATTCCTCAATGATTCTATTTTGTAGAAACCACTAGCTTTTATATTGGGTTCTTCCAGATTCAAATGAGATTATAAATTTTTTTTGGTGATGATGTCTTATTCAATTTGACATTTTGAACTAAGCATAAACAAAACAAACAATGATACAAATAACATAAATATAAATCAGATAAACAAACGGTCGCCTTTAGTGGAAAACTATCTTCCAACTTCCACTTGCACAACTCTGATCACTAAAAAATCAGAGCAAAACAATTCAATTCTAAGCTAACTAAGGTCTCATTTATAATATCCATTGAATCTCACTCTTTACGGAAGTGAATTCCAATTTTAGAATCATTTTCATAACAATAACTGATATAGAAATTTAAATTTTTTACAAATATGTCCCGATGGTTATTCCCAATAATCATTTATATTTATATCCTAAATAGGAATATAAATTTTAATTCTACTCTGCACAACCAAGGGACGGGAGTCTAAATCTATCTAAAATTAGATCTGGATTCTGTATCAATTACGTACTATAATACAATGTTCTGAACACGGCTCTAATACCAAGCTGTAACGACCCTACTGCTACACCCATATTAAAGAATATTACAAGCAATTTGTCCAATAACACGGAGAATACAATTGGTTAAGGATGATCGAATATGAATATATCTTTATACTAACACTGAAACGTCTTTATTACCTTTTAAGCATCTAAACTGGAAATTTCAACGTGTACCGTATTAATACAGAGTAAAAAACACACCGATTAAACATATTCAGAATAGTATATAATGTAGATAAATCAGAATCATATATCACAGTTGAATAATATACATCATATACATAATAAAATACGAGTCTACAAAATTTTAGTACTAGACCCACTATAAACATATATCGCATCCAAAAGTACTATATCAGGTACACAACAACTACTAGATAATATACATGACATAAACTCCTAAATGTCAATATACACAAGGATGAAGTAAACTAAAACGGTCAAAATAGTCTACTTTAATGCTAGTCCAAAATCCAGAGGTCAACGAGTCCTTGTACCTATAGAGTCTTGGTTTAAATCAAGTATTTTAAAATAAATGGGTCAGACTATATCTAATAAAGAGATGAAATAATGATATCGAAATTATATGACTTAATAATAACAATAATTATGCCTAAAGCGATATCATAATAAGGCATGTAAATCAAAATCACCATTTCATAAATCCATATAACGTCTCAAATGGACTATCATCAAAAATATGGTGATAAAAATTCAAAATTTCTTTAAAGCCAAAAGATACTAAATATCCATCTAGAAATCTCTGAAGAACAATCATCACAAATGAAATAATAATGGTAGTCAACTATCATTTTGATACAGTGTGACACAGAGTCTAACAAAAATAAATAAACCCCTCCATATAGTGCAATAATCTAACGAAAATAAATAGACTACCACGTATAAACCTCGACTCTTAATAGGTAGCATGTTTATGACAAAACTATGCTAATTTAATTAACAAAACAAAATAGGTAAACATCATTCAACTGTGTACTAGAAATAAACTAATAGGTATTAGTCATCCAGTCTATAGACTAATTATGCATGTAAACACCGGTCCAAGAAAAGAAAAGGCAGCCATCTTACACCATATGTAACGTCCCGCCTTTTCGCATGGTTTAAATCGACGATAAATCACACATGTCAGACTTAAACCATACAGAAGGGTGGATTGTTATAGGGTAAATAAGAAAAAGCAGAGAAAGAAAAAGAACAAAACAGAATCTTGCAGCGGAACGATAAAATATAATAATCAAATATACAGTTCGTGAAGCTATTTTACAAAATATTCGATTATACTTATACAATACATATCAGAGTTACACATACCAGAGAATAATCAATAACAATGCAGCGGAACAATATGATGCAGTGGAATAATATAATAATAATAATAATAATAAATATAAACTCTTCGTCTTCGTCCTCCAGAAGTAAGTTCTTCTAATCCTGAAATGCTCAAGCTGACCTGAGCGAATTGAAAAAACAAAACACTCGAGTCAGAACTAAATGATCTTATGTAAGTTAAATCAATAATAAATTATATGAATGAAACGGCGTTGGAGATGTTTACGAGATTTGACATCTCCTATCCAGTGTCTAACGTGAGTGCAGTAACTCAAGAGATGCTCGGGATTCACATCTCCTAAGGATCCGTTAAACTATTTACTATGTAGTAATATTTCGCTATTATAATAGTGTCTATAGTAAAATAAACTTACTTTTAAATAGCATTAAGGAGTGACCCAATATTCTCCTTAACACGTAATAGTCCTAATAGTCCATCCAATATCATAGTCCCTCCTGATCGGAAAGCCACCAGAGGATACCACACGGGCTACGGGAGAAAACCAAACTTGTACAAGGCGCGCTAGGGCAGGTGACACGGCACAACTAGGCAATGCCAGGGTAGATATACCAACTTCTATCCGGACTGGTGGTAACGCGTAGCGCGCAGCTACCGCCCAACTCGAGCCATACCCTAAATCAAAAAAACAAAAGTGGTCACCGAATCAATCCAAAAGTCAGAGTATAATATCGAAGGGATGTGTCCGATAAGAGGGGCTACCTCCTTGGCCCAAGAATCGCTCCTTTTTTAGCCACCTTATGCCAACTCACGGGAGTCGGGTCCATGTATATACCTTAATACAACGTCGCCAGCATCATACTTTATTCTGGAATCTCCACCGCGTACATGGTTGTTAAAGTGGTTTTCGAAGTTGGCAGAGAGTATGACAACTTCCGATCCCGGTCTCTTCAACAACCAAACGTTATTATAACACTGCAGTCTTTTCAAAATAGTTTATGCTTTTAAAACCAGAATATAATATCCATTTCAAAACCATATAAATACGATATCCTTTCAAATTTAAAACCAAATCAATATGATATCCTTTTTATTTCAAATCAATATAATATCATTTTATTTCACAAATATCCCTTTTCCAAAAATCATAGCACTTCCAACTTATATCCTTCAAACCCAAACATTTGAAATTTTAACACCTTTAAAACATAATGCTTTGAAATTCATAACTTCGAAACATTTCAATTGCTACAAACATTTCAATTTCGATATATTTCAAGGCTTTAAATATTCCAAAATTTCAAAACTAAATGTTATAATTTCGATTCAACAATTAAATCTTCTATTATTTAGTTTGAAATAATTTACATAATAAACTCCTTATCACTTAAAGAAGACTCAAATTACAAATAACTAGATATTGCCTTCAATTCATTATACTTGAAATAATCATTTAATTCACCTAGACCCCAAAATCAAGTTATAATAATTATACATTTTGAAATTTCCAATTTAATAAATTTCCCGTCGATCCTTTTGATTTAATCCTTAAATAAATTCAATGTCATATAATCTCAAATTTATCTCAATTTCAAATGAAATTTATTCGAGAAAAATTCTTTAAAAAAATCAATTCAAACCAATTTCATATTCATCTTCCAATTTAATTTTTATCTAAGTCATTAAAACTTTAGATATACAATATCTTAAACAGGTACTTAACCATATAGTATAAATCAATCAAACTCCATTATTAAGCTTATTTTTATTAAACAAATTTATACATAGCTTAAATTCAATAATTTAACTATATATATATATATATATATATAATATTTATATAATATCAAAAATTAATATTTATTAAACCGTATATTTCTTTCCAAAACCATAGAAATCATTTCAAAATATTTGTATATATATAGACCACGGTGCCTGTATATAATTTTCTACCCTATGGTCACATGATACAGATATTTATCATTTCAATCCGTAATTTAAAATAAAAAAATACGGTTGTATATCATTTCAAACCGCAATCCCAAATGAATTAAAAATGCATAACAACTTGCAGTTTATAAAAATATAAAATGCAACCTCTATTCATCCAATATCAATCATCAACCATTTATCACAATCATCATCCAATTCAAACAATAACATCCATATAGCATAGAAATAAATAACAGGTAATTACAGGTAGTTTATATTCAAAAATAAATTAAACAACTATCTAACTGGTAGTTTATATGCGATAATGAATTTGATAACAATTTAATTCAAATAAATGCAATTTAACTGAGATGATGATTAAATATAATGCCAAACAGCTATAAATAAATTTCAAATCACATCATACATAAATTTAACAAACATAAGAAATTTTAGAAGTTGTGAGTGGGTTAAAACACTCACCTTTTGAATTTAAATTGAATTTAAATCCAATTTAAATCCAAAATTGAACAATCTCCAAACCGGCGTCAAAATATCCGGAATTCCAATACAAATCTAGAGCAGAAAACCGCGCGTAAATCAAATATTACATGTAAAAGTTATAGGGATTCGAACGATTGGATTCGGAATTAAAATAAAACAAAATAAAACAGAAAAAAAATAACTCAAACCTGCGACACGTCATCGCTTACTCAGGAAACCCTAGCCGCAAAGCAACACGAATTCGCATATGCTTCGAACACCCTGCCGCTACCAACTGCAGCCAAACGCCTCTTCGACGCTCGCCAAACCTCACATCGGGCCTCGCCACTGGCCCACCCATCTCCGACCGACCCTACAAAGGCCACGCGCGATTCCTCCATTGGCTGGAGCCACCTCACCGCTGCACACAAAATTTGCTAATTTCTGGCTATTCCAACAACCATCTCGATGAACTAACCGCATGGATCGAACCTACTCGACACCCTCTACGCATCCATGCCCTCCGATCGTCCACATGACGCAGATCCACCATACAAACCGACAACGACAAACGAATGGTCGAGATGAAACAATGATTTCAGGCTAAACGATGCAAGGAATCGAAAAACGAACAGCAGAATTGACATGCGTTCTTCGAGAGCTTCGATGTATAATTTTTCTGAATTTTTTTGAGGAGTTTGAAATTTTACTTTGATTTTTGAATTGCAATTGATATTAGGTATTTGTCTGCCATTGAAATGAGGAGGTGAAAGAAATTGTACATGCAGACAAATGAAAAATAAAGGTAGGCTAGGTTTTATAACAGAGTATTTATAGGTAGGGTTGAAATAGAATAGATGGACCCGATTTATAAACGCGCTGAACGATGAATGGCCCGAAAAGCCGGTTCTGACTTCGGAACGAAATTGGGTCAACCCGTATATCAAAATAGATTTTTTAAAATATTTTAAATGCGATGGACAAGTTTCAAGTCCAAATTCCATCGTATTAAGAAGTTATGCCAAAATTAATATTTTTCAAATTGATTTCAGTTGATTTCAAGACGTTTCGAGCCCGTACGATCAAACGACAAGTCCGATCGCTACGAAACTTGAAATCCTACAATAATTCACCATTATGGATCCGATGAAACTAGTTTCGTCGACATCCGAGTCAGTGGCCAAAATGGCTATTTTTTTCATTTTTTAAATACATTTATAATTAATAAATTAAATCAAATCTTCAATTTAAATTTGATAATTGACAAATTTTACCAATTTTTAATTCCTCAATCATTTACAATGTTTTAAACAAATTCAAATGTAAATTTAGAGTTGACTAATTTATCAATCTCAGTATTAACCTCAATTTCATTTAATTCAAAATTATAAAGTTAATTTCCCATAATTCTTTTAAATTTACTTTTCATTTTATTATTCAATTTATTATTACCAAACGGATGAGATTAACGTTTGATTCAAAATTCATTACATTAATATTCTCACATTTCATCTAAATTCCCATTTGTGTAATATTAAATATTTAATTCATTTAATTGCAATTAATCCTTTTATCATATATTAAATTCCAATATATTGATAAAACTTAATTTCTATTCCTTTTATTCAACCAATTGTCATATTATAAATAAAATTGACATTATCTCCAATTATTAATTTCAATCAGTTAAGATCTTACCATTGGTTCCATTAATTTATTTGCACTAAATTAGTTATTGCATTAATTCTCATCAATATAACATTAAGTTTCATTTAACTCTAGTTGATTTCCAATTATATTATTAAACCAAATAAATAGGTAACTTATAACAAGTGTTACCTTGCCTTTAATTACACTCATGCATTCCCTATTTTCAAGCAACCGTCACAATTCTTAAATACTTCTGCTTTTATTTAATTACGCTAACTATATTATTATTATTCCATTAGCTAGTTAATTATTTACATTCGTTTCTTACAATTCAATCTCATAATCAATTATAACAATTTCAATATCTCACCTGGCCCTTCATTTCAATTTATCCATTTGTTAAGTTTTATATTAATAAAGCTTTATTTCTAAATATACTCTAATTTAACAACTTCTAGACATTGTATTACTTCTCACATTAATGTAACTTTTGTTTATATTTATTTAAAATTTGATTTCTCATTTCAATTAATAGACTAAATAAACGGGCAACACATTATTATTGCCATCGTTTACTTTTAACTGCATTTATAAGTTTTGTTGTTTATAGACCCAAGTTACACATTTACATAATTTCAATTTATCGTAATCACATTCAATCTATCAAAAATTTATCTTAGATTACATCCTTACCGTTCATTTATTATTGACTTAAATTAGCATTGCTTACCTTGCATTAACATTATTACTTTAAATCTACATCCAATTACAATTAATATTCTCAATAAATTTATTTACTTGGTCTCATGCTTTTTATTACACCAATTACTACCGTATAAGTAAATGTACGTTACTATTTTAATTTACATTCACCCTTTTCGTTATTATATTAATTATCATTAAGTACATTTAATTATCTTGTATACTCATTCTTTCCAACTAATTACCACCTATTATATTATTCCACACATTAATTGACTAATTACATGTGCTTCCTTATATTCCACTTATAACCAAGTCATACATTTAAATTATTTTATTTAATTAGAATTTCATCCACGTTCATTAATTATTAACTTAAATTAACCTTGTTACGTTTCCTCTTTAGTTATTTTCATTATTACAACACAACTTTTATCAATAATTCACTAATTTTTATTTTCTTCAATATTAAATTTCAAAAATCTTATTAAATTAACAATTTTAATTATTGAAAATTTATGGGTCGTTACACCATAACAAACCTAACTAAAAAAGTAGGTCTGTCCACCCAAAATTAAGAACGTATCAGTTTGCAGATCGATGAAAAATGATTCATCATCTTACGGGAATCAATCAGCCTTAAATCCGAACAACCTAAGATAGTATAACTCTAAAGTGTAAACCACTTTCACTTTAGTAATCACTAGAATTTAGTTAATTGTCCCATACAGATAGTAAATTCAGGTATTTACTATAAGCTAGTAAAATCCACTCAATTTTTAGTAAAATATAATAATAAGTAAAAGAATTGTAAGGAAAGTCCCATATCGATCCGACAATTCAACCGTTTATTCAAATTCCATATTTCATAGAAAAACAAGAAATCTCTATGAAGTCTCAAATCCATAATAGTTAAAATAAAAGAGTTTTAAATTAATTTTATATATACAAAGATATAATTTTCCAAAATAACTTTTAGATCCATAAAATCATTTTAAATAAGAGTTGCTTATTTACAAAAGATTTTGAAATCTTTCAAAATCATTTAAACCTCTTTTATAACCAAATCACTAGAAACAAAAATTATTACAATCATAATACTTTATCTTATTTTTGCCTTTAAACATTAACAAAATTATATGCTTAAAATAGTAGATTTAAAAAGGTTCTATAATTAAATATTGATCATTTTTAAATGCTTGGAATAGAAGTTTTTGAAATAAGAAATAAGTTAATATTTTAATATAATTTAACTATATTCTATAAACTAAATTCCAATAAGGAGCAAAGTAGATAAAAAATCATTTTGAGAATCTTTTAAAAACATTTAAATAATTCAAACAATAAATTTATCCAAAATGCATCTTTTAGAGCCGATATACCTCTATAAAATATCATTCCATAACATAAAATTTCTTAAAGATCCGAGTTGCTTTCTGATAGCTCCGATCACACGACAATATACAAATATCGACAAACTATAAAATTTTAACTTCATAAATGGATAGAGTTACATTTGTAAATTCACACTATTAAGCCATTCAAGGAATCAACATCCAAAACCAATCAAGTTTATTCAACTATATGCAAAACATAGAATAATTCATTGTATACATTCATATTTTAACTAATGCAATAATTAGAAATAAACAATTATCACCCAAACAACCTATCATGGCATGCATAAGGATATTCATTTATTTGGATATAGAAGTGTGAGTTAAAAATAACTCATCTAATGATGAATGGCAGATCGAAAGACTGAGCAACAACCGCCTCGCTCACCCATGTTGTACATCTCGAATGCATTGATTTCAACAACGTGGACTCCATTCGAAATTGCTTATTACTCCAGCCAGTAAGGAGAAGCAAACTATCACCACAACCACTTGGAACGAAAATCATATCAGCTTCTTCCTCATCGCTTTCGCCTACAACATCCACAGGACCGCCAATCCCTAGCATCAGCGCCTTACTCTTAATTCAATGTCAGGCCCACTAGAAACTCGATGCCTCAGCCATGCCTGCGTGTTCTCCCTCAAATTATAGGTCGCTGACCTTCTCTATCACCGTCCATGTCAATGTCCTTAACCTCACCATTTCCCTGCCTACTTACATCGCCGATAGCCATTGCCAGTCCCGTGGGATTGTCGCCAAAAGTCGCGCTTGACCTTACGTGATTTCTATCATTTAATTTTTTTCTTTTCGATTTCTTATGTTAGGGTTGGGCGATAAGAAGATAGGAAGCAGGTTACGGTTTAACTAAGGAAATGTGTATGGGTTGATGTGCTTTAGGCCTTATTTTAAATTTCCAATTCACTTCTTATTTAATTCTTTGACACCTAAGTTTTTAAAATGAAATTAATACTTGTTGTTAATTTACAAATATTTTGCAATCTAATTGAAGTTAAATTACACTTCATTTACAAATTATATGCATTTCGAAAATTACATAATTTTATTCGCTCCAATATCATTTCAGTTGATTTAATTATTCATTGAACTGATAGAAATAAATTTATTCATCTTCTTCGGTTTGTTGATTTTATTGAAGATCAATCGAACTTCTTTTCACCTATTCAAGTATATAAATGTATTTACACTTTAAAATAATTATATTTATCAAAGCATTTTATTTGAATTTTAATACATTATTTAGAAAGGAATTTATTAATTTAATTTTACTATAACAAATTCCTTTATTAAGTAGACTATTCGAATAATAATTTGATTCCAAATAGTAATTATCAAAATCGAAATCAAACACCTCTATTTTAATTAAATTAATTTAATATTACAACTTCAAAACCGGGTTGTCACATATATGGTAGGCACCAGGTGCACTTTGGTGGGGACAATGACGACCAACGACGATGAGTTGGGACTTTGAGCCCAATAGTGTCGCGGTTGGTGTTAATACCTCATATATTGGTTTTGATTAAAATAACTATATAAATATAGATATTAATGTTTTGTCAAGTTATAGAGTATATAGTATAGAATATTACATCGGTACAGAATGATTAAACTTGAAAATTCATTAGTATAGAGACCAAGAATGAAGATTAGAGAGGATGATTAAGACTTATGAGTTTAGAGACAAAAGACTTGAAGAGCTTAAGACTTCATTGTTTAGTATGAGCAATTAGAATGAATTTTAAAAGTCCATGATAGTAGATTTTGATCTTTTTTTTTCCAAATTTCTGAACTTTGATATTTTAGACAAAATAAATTATTTTAAATTTAAAATATATTTTTACAGATATTTTATAAAAAATTATGTGTTCAAAGTATTTAAAATTATGCTTAAAATTAATTTACAAAAATATAAAAGTTTGAAAACAATTAAGAAGAAAAATCATTTTTCAAAATAAATAAGGTATGTTGACATACCACTCAAGATATGTCGATATAGTGGCCGTTAGTTTGCTTTTTAAATTTTGAAAAGAAGTATCTTTTGGATGCACCCCTTCACGAATGGATACTTCTATTCATTCACTGTATAAAGAGGAGCGCAAACGAATTTTCAGTTAATTTTCTCACTTTCTTCTTTGTAAAGGCTCGCAAATCCGTACCCTTTTTTAGCTGGCAAAATTCCACAACAATTCAGCCCAAAGAGGAACAAATGTACAAGTCTTTAGGGTTATAGAAGAAAGAGGTAGAAGAAGAAATAGAAATAATAACAGAATCTCACATATCGCAGTGGAACAAATATAATAGATAAATAAATAATCTTTTAAAACAATGAACTATGTCGGTTGTTACATCACATCACATTATATCATCAGAGTTTACAACAACAAACAGCGGAAAAGAAATATTACATATATAAGTGATACGCCTTGCCATCCAGCTTCAACTCCTGATCTCCACAGCAACTTCTTGATAGACTTCGCTCCCGAATAATGATAACCTGAATCTAGGCTGTCTGTGTGGAAAATTATGGGCGCCCAGAGTTTAGAAAGGGAACAATAAACTCCAGGTCAATCGTGGGGCTGGTGTTAGATCTCAAAAACGGTTATTTTCACAAAGAAAGGAAAAGAAATCCGCTATGCTTTTGGAAAATGAAACTACCATAAGGCCTTCCGCCATACACACAATGCAAATGTAGAATTGGAGGAGATTCCTCCTTATGATAGTCAAACATGCTTTATACGCAAAATCTTTTTGATATTATTATTAGTGCATAGTACCAAAAATATTTTGAAATTATAATATTAATCTTAGCCAGCATACAACCATTATTGTATGCCCACTATAGCTACCATGTTCAATAGCAGGTTACCGCCACATTCCATGGCAGGTTATACAATTAAAACCATACAGGACGCGTATTGTTTCTTTGGATTTCCAACATATGGTCGGGCTAAGGAACTTCCTACTGCCACATGGGTATGCCTCTGGAGGGATGCCCCGAGAACCTAACCGGATCTATGCTAACACAAGGCCGGTTTACCTCTGTAACTAGGTAACTACTACACGAGTATGCCATCCCCCGGTCGTTTGCGACCTTTATTTGAGGATCCTCAACCACGAAGCAACAACCACAAAGTATAATAAATTTGCGGCAACAACATAGGTAAAATATCTGGGCTCCAAACCATGATACTACCCTTTTCCAAAAGGAAATGACATACCCTCAGGGGGAGCTACTCCCAAATAACTTTGCCGCATCCTTTCTGTTTTGACCATTTCCGGGTTGTGAGGTCCGACGAGGTCTCGTCCACAAAGCTACACTTTTCACAAAGTCATGCTTTGATCAAAAAATGATCGGCGGCACTTCGTATGTCACATTACCAAATTGGGAATATATCACTAATATCCATCAACTACATAACCTTTGAGCTCGTACGTCTCGGAGAATGGTGTTAAGCTAAGAGAATAAATTCTCCGCCACCAATAGAAAAGTATTTGATAGAAATCAGATTTATATCTCAAAGTGTAATGTCAAACACACATCCATACAAGTCCGTTCCGAGATCGAACGGAACCGAAGGCACTTCCAAAGAAGCCCTTGCAATTCGAATATTCACTAATCACGTTCGGAATCCCCACCACAAAGGGTGATAAAATCTCTATACCGGAGCAACCCAGTGTAGAGACATTCGATAGGTAATCCTTTCGCTTTCGAAAATACCCGGTCTTCAACACCGTCTTCAAATGCAATCCAATTTTGTCGTATCATTATTCGGAATGGGTTTTATGACACAAGGTCCTCTCCCGGCTAATCCGAATAACGAGCGCTTATTTTAAAAATAAATTTTACATTCAGATTTCAACAAATCACAACAAAATTTCCACTTTGATCTTTTAAATAAAAGATCCATCACAATCACAAAGGTTTGATGTGGTTTTCGGATATCCACTTGGAATCCGAGCCCCGGTCGCATCGAAATTCAAATGCCATTAAAAGGCCAATATTGATAGTCGGTTATTTAACTATCAATCAACGTCCACAACAATTGCCGGATTTAAGTAAATTTCCCAAATTATTTATTTTCAAAATATTTCCGCAAAATATATTTCACACTTCAACCATTTGAAAACTAATTTTAAATTACTTTTCACTCGCGGAATAGGATTCTCGATATTATTTATTTCCACTGAAAGTCTGCCGAGTTCAAATACTTGAAAATACTTTAAATCACTTATTCAAAATATATACTTGGAAACAATTAGATAAAAATATTTAAAACATTTATTTAAATATTAGTTATGAAAATGTTATATAAATTTCTCATATAAAATTTCAAGTTCAAACTAATTTTAAAATAAAATTAGTAGATAGGATATAACTATTTAAATATCCATTTTCTAAAACAAATATCAATTAAAACTTTAAATAATCACTTCTACAATAAATTAAAATAAATCTTAACTTTAAAGGTTTTCAAGATAACCTAAGTAAATAATTTCTCCGAAATAATCTTTCCTTAAAACCATCTTCACAACTTCAATTTCATATTTTGAAAACATACTCGGCTTTCCAGGGAAAGTACACCTTCTATTCTAAAATGGTTCGTTCAAATCAATTTATAAATCCTTTTGGATTTAGTTGAAATTTACGTTTCAAATCCGTAAATTTCTTTCCACACTTTTAAAAATAAAACAATGTTTATTTTTAAAACAAATTTTCCTTTCCTTTATAAAATTCCCATTTGTGGATTAAAACTTCTAAATATCCATTGGTATATGATTTTTAAATCGATTTCCAAATATTCATTTTCAACACCGAATTGAGTTCTAAATTGATTTCCAAATTTATTTACAAATACCAAATCAATTTCCAAAATTTGATTTCTAAATTTATTTCAACACCAAATTTATTATCTTTTGAAACAAATTCCTTCTTTTAAATTTATTCAATTTTTTAAAATTAATTTACTATAAATTTTCTATTAAATTTCAAAAATTCAATTTTATTTAATTTTTGGTATCCTACGATACCAAAAATATATTCGGCCAAATTATAGCCTTTAACGTTCTCAATCATAAATTGTCACACCCAGATTACAAATAATCAACACACAATATTGAAACTAATTCAAATACTTGAGAAATCCAGTTGGATCCCTCCAATATGTTTTCCCTGCATCCACAGACGTTAGCACAATAATTAAATACCAATTCCACTTCGAGGTGGAATATCGCGGTATATGGGATTTATAAAATATCATCCGCTATTATGCGGCGCATAAGGTCTCATCCGCTATATAATGCGGGAAATCAGCAACTCCAATATATACTATATACTACTATATATATAATATCATCCAGTGAATAATTATTATAATTCGATCATCTAAGCACACAGTTAATCAATTTTAAATCTAACTATTTAAAATTTAAATCAGATCAATATTGATAGAGTGAGAAGATCTCATATTTGCTTTGCATGCAATCCGTTTTCCATCACGACTTGTTTCTTCACAGTTTAGACCTTGTATAAATAACTTATACAATTTATTAATATTCGAATAAATCGAATAATAAATTTCTTTTTAAATAATTTTAATTAACTAACAATTTTATTCAAACTGATAATTTTCCTTCCTTCTTTTTTTAAATCTTTCATATTATAAATAAATTAAATCAGTTTATTAACCAAATTAATCTGTATAGGGTTTAAAAATTCTAATTATAAATTCTTTGACATTTAAAACATCTATTTTCAAAATCCTATCTACATATAAATTAATTTCTGTTTATAAAAAGAAAGAATATGCATATAAATCAACTGTTATTTATACATACATACATACATACACACACACACACACACATATGTTCTTTAAGCATATATATGTATATTTACTGATTTATCTTTTGCAAATTTAAAACGGAAATTAACTTTATTGTAAATTATTTTATCTATTCCTTTTACTCTGTTTTGTACATATATGTATATATCAAATTAAAATAGGCTTGCATACCTCACTGGAACCTGTAATTCGACCGAACTTGTTGCCCTGACTCGCCATCGTGAGCCATCCCAGTCGCATCACTTGCCATCCCAAATTGGCCACGACTTCGATACGCTACCTCTGCCACACCCTCGCGCTCAAGGACGATCCTAACACTGCAACCAACCTTCAAGAATGCGACCCAAACCCCTTTGCTTGACTTCAATGCGCGCACGAGTCTGGCTTCCTCCATCGTAGCTTGCCATCGACGCCACTGAGATCGCAGTGCTTCCCTCCTACTCGAACTCACAACAATCCCCTTGCCCAAAACCTAATTTGCAACTGCATTCGTGTGATACCCCACTATCCACTAAGATGAATTCGAGATTTGGGATCCCAGAAGGGAACGGAAGCTCGCTGTAGTTTATTTGAGGAATTGATTTCGCATTAAGGGCTCGATTTTGAAAATTGAGTGAAGAGAAAGGAGCAGAACACGATTCCACTTTGTTCCTATCTCCTCGACATTATATATATATATATATATATATATATATATTCTTGTTTGTCTTCTGAAGGAAGCCATTTTTCGTCGTTCTGATGGAAGAAAGGAGGGTACGGGGTGATTTAAAAGGCGAAGGGTTGCGTGCTTTGAATAAGAAAAGGGGACAGGACTGGTTGCTAAGGTGGCTTGCTATAGAGAAGGTCGGCTATAGAAATTTTTGAAAAGAAAGGAAAAAAAATGCTGATGCAAAGGGAATTCAGCTGATGTTGACTAGTGTATATATAAATATATTTTTTATTAGATTCAAATTCAAATTGTCTCGATAAACGTAACTTAAAATCTACCTCCTATCGAGGGATGCCGCCAGGCATTCAATGTTATACCCCTATTCTGAATACAATCAAAAAAGTTTCGAGTCCTAATTCGATCGTATGGAGACGATAGCTTTTTTGAACCAGTTATTAAATTAAATTTCGATTTAATTTTCAACGCAATTGCTTACCGTACGGCCAAACGACAACTCCGAATGCTACGAAAATTGAAATCCGATAATAATACAATATTACTGATCCAATGAAGCTGGTTTCGTCGAATTCCGAGACTGTGCCCCGAAAGGCTATTTTTAATTATCAATTTAAACGATATAAATTCAAAACTGAACAAAACATTTCCAAATTAAATTCTGAAGCTTCCATTATCTTCAGTATTATCAATATACATTTTCTAAGCCTTTAAAAATATTTTTAATCGGCTTAAAACTGAAGATTCAAATTTTTATCCAACTTCAATAAATTAAATTCAATAATTAAATTGCCAAAATCATAGTAAATTTTTGAAATTCAAGTCAAACTAACTTCCAAATATTTAAAATCACTTAAATATTTTCAAATTCAAATACCAAAAATTCTAGGTCGTCACATCCTTCCCCCCTTAAAGAATTTCGTCCCGAAATTATTAGTTAAGAAGAATGATCCTTAACCCATTTAATATTTTCCAATCCAAACCGCTTTATCAACTTCCCAAAACAAATCTTTTATTAATCCCTCATTATCATTTCAACTTATTTTCCAAATTCAATCATAGATTCCAAACAACATTGTTTTCTTAACAATTTAGATTTAAATTCAAATTTTAAACTTTCAAAAAATTTCTTAAAATTTTTCTAACTCCCTAAATTTTCGAAATTTTTTGCCAGCGTCTCCTTTGCGCGGCTAGCTCGGTACGACTACAAAATCGCACAATAGGCCCTCAGATTCAAAGAGAAAAGAAAAGGTCAAGTGGCTAGATAAGAAAATCGTCAAATTTCATACTGAAATTTAAATAAATACCTTTTGTCGAGCAATTTAATTTTTTATCTTCGAAATCAAAATCCCAATTCCATTTCCTTTAATACATTTGTATATCCTGCTAGCCATAATATTCAATTACGACATTCAAATATGATTTTGCACATTCTATTACAAGAGTTTAAATACTTACTTCTTATACCATTTTCTACTTCATTATTGAAGTTATATATCCAGTTTCATTCAATCTTACTCTTTCAATTTTATTTGTATTCAATTTACCTTTTGAAAATTGAATTTTTTATCGACTATCTTTCATTCACAACTGACTCAACCCACTATTTTAAATTAGTTTTATTTACTAATTTATTACAAATTCCAATTCATTTTATCTCAACCCATTTTTCACCTTCATTATCTTTAGTTCACTTCGAACTAATTTTTCAACTTCATTTTATTTCACACAATTCAAATTGGTTTTCTATATTCAGTTTCAATTCAGTTTTATTCTTTTGTTCATCCTCAAACACAATTCAATTTCAATTCACCATTTGGTTTACAACCACTTATATTTAAACTGGATTTCAAATTCCATACGAATTTAATTTATCTTTCATTTATAAATATTGAATTCAATTCATTTCAAACCATATTAATTTGTCATTTCTTCAATTAATTTCATTTACTAATTTTATTTGAATGCTTCGTTTTATTTATCACAAATCAAATCCAATTCCAATTCCAATTCCAGTTCTATTTACTTACAAATTCAAAATGAATTTCCACATTCAATTCACTTTCATTTATTTGCAATTGTAAATTTATTTATTCATTCACAACTTTATTTCCCACCTTATAAAATTTTATTCCATATTTATCAATTTTTTTAATAAGATTCCAGAGTCTTTTCAACAATTCAAAACCATTTTTGAAAACAATTCAAATTATCCTTTGAATTTAAAAAACGAACCCAAATTTTCCAAACAACTTCCATTTAAAACAATTTGGCAGCAATTCCTCTCTTGGAGACCCGAAAATGAACATCAATGATGCTGCAGTCATCACCGAAGTTATTTTCCAGCGACCGAATAGAGTTTAGTGCTTTTATCCCTTCAAAACACTTCTCCAAAACCTTTGAAAATTCATTTTCAAAATCAAAAGGGATTTAAACTTTCCAAATCTCCAAAATTTTCAAATTCTTTTCAAAACATTTCTCTGGAATTCCATTTTAAATTACAAATTACATTTACAATTTATATTCTCAAATTCCAATGTGAATTTATTTCTTAACTTTTGATTACAATTTCAATTTCCTATTCAAATGATAATAATATTATCACTTCCTAACAATCAAGCAACCATATACTATAATAATTCACAGAAAATTATTTCTTT
The DNA here is from genome assembly GCA_030765085.1 of Allium cepa. Lineage (NCBI taxonomy): Eukaryota > Viridiplantae > Streptophyta > Magnoliopsida > Asparagales > Amaryllidaceae > Allium > Allium cepa. The sequence continues at coordinate 246,644,322 of CM060944.1, forward strand.
TATATACGAAAATAGTTTGGGTAAAATTATTTCATTTACCATGTTTTAAAACAATATCGTGTCGAATTGTTTTGTACGAGTGTTTAGAGATCCCCATCGATAGAATTGTACAGATTATATTGACCAGAATCCATATACCACTCAACAAACCAATCATCACAATATAAAACAATTTTTATATTCACTAACAAATACACGCTCATATCTATTATTACACTCAAACTCATTCTAGAGTACTACTAACTCTATCTCTAATGAGTAACACCCAACAGAGCCAGGGTTGTCGCTTAACCAAATGCTCTGATACCACTAGTAAAGGTCTTGGTTTTTCAACCATCGACAGCGGCCAATCTCGACTGGTAGGCTTTTCAACCATCCCATCCCGGCCGTGGAATACAATGGTACCCTGCCCATGCTTTTACGGCTAGGCTTTCGACTATCACGCCTTACGGCTAACCAACCCCTTAAAGAGGACGTGTAGGGGTAAGAGTCTCATGCTCGCCACCAAACAAAAAGCGAGAACCCTCATCATGTTTTACAAAGATAAGCAAGGTTAGACGTGGGACTGGAGTGAGATCTTAAAACCAGTTATTTTCATAAAGAAAGGAAAAGAAATCCGCTATGCTTTTGGAAAATGAAACTACCATGAGGCCTCCCGCCACACACACAATGCAAACGCAGAATTGGAGGAGATTTCTCCTTATGATAGTCAAACATGCTTAATACGCAAAATCTTTTTGATATTATTATTAGTACATACTGTAGAAAACATTTCGAAAGTATAATATTAATCTTAGCTGGCATACAACCATTATTGTATGCCTACTATAGCTACCATGTTCAATAGCAGGTTACTGCCACATTCCATGGCAGGTTATACAACTAAAACCATATAGCGCATATTGTTTTGTTTGGATTTCCAACAAATGGTCAGGCTAAGGAACTTCCTACTGCCACATGGGTGCGCCTCTGGAGGGACGCCCCGAGAACCTAACCGGATCTATGCCAACACAAGGCCGGGTTACCTCTATAACTAGGTAACTACTACATGAGTATGCCATCCCACGGTCATTTGAAACCTTTATCCGAGGATCCTCAACCACAAAGCAACAGCCATAAAGTATAATAAATTTGCGGTAACAACATAGGTAAAATATCTGGGATCCATACCATGATACTACCCTTTTTCAGAAGGAAATGACATACCCTTAAGGTGAGCTACCCCCAAATAACCTTGCCGCATCCTTCCTGTTTTGACCATTTCCGGGTTGTAAGGACCGACGAGGTCTCGTCCACAAAGCTACACTTTTCACAAAGTCATGCTTTGATCAACAAATGATCAGCAACACTTTGTATGTCACATTACCAAATTGGGAATATATCACTAATATCCATCAACTACATAACCTCTGAGCTCGTACGTCTTAGAGAAGGGTGTTAAGCTAAGAGAATAAATTCTTCGCCACCAACAGAAATGTATTTGATAGATATTAGCTTTATATCTCAAAGTGTAATGTCAAACACACATCCATACAAGTCCGTTCCGGGATCGAACTGAACCGAAGGCACTTCTAAAGAAGCCCTTGCAATCTAGATATTCACTAATCACGTCCGGAATCCCCATCACAAAGAGTGATAAAATCTCTACCCCGGAGCAACCCGATGCAAAGACATTCGACAGGTAATCCTTTCGCTTTCGAAAATACCCGGTCTTCAACACCGTCTTCAAATGCAATCCCATTTCGTCGTATCATTATTCGGAATGGGTTTTATGACACAAGGTCCTCTCCCAGCTAATCCAAATAACGAGCGCTTATTTTAAAAATAAGTGTTACATTCAGATTTCAACAAATCACAACAAAATTTCCACTTTGATCTTTTAAATTAAAGATCCATCACAATCACAAAGGTTCAATGTGGTTTTCGGATATCCACTTGGAATCCGACCCCCAGTCGCATCAAAATTCAAATGCCATTAAAAGGCCAATATTGATAGTCGGTTATTTAACTATCAATCAACATCCACAACAATTGCCTGATTCAAATAAATTTTCCAAATTATTTATTCTCAAAATATTTATGCAAGATATATTTCACACTTCAACCATTTGAAAACAAATTTCAAATTACTTTTCGCTCGCGGAATAAGATTCTCGATATTATTTATTTCCACTGAAAGTCTGTCGAGTTCAAATACTTGAAAATACTTTAAATCACTTATTCAAAATATATACTTGGAAACATTTAGATAAAACTATTTTAAAACATTTATTTAAATATTAGTTATGAAAATATTATATAAATGTTTCATATAAAATTTGAAGTCCAAACTAATTTTAAAATGAAACTAGCAGATAGGATATAACTATTTAAATATCCATTTTCTAAAACAAATATCAATTAAAACTTTAAATAATCACTTCTATAATAAATTAAAATAATATTAACTTTAAAGATTTTCAAGATAACCTAAGTAAATAATTTCTCCAAAATAATCTTTCCTTAAAACCATCTTCACAACTTCAATTTTATTTTTATAGACTATATTGAAAACATACTCGGCTTTTCAGGGAAAGTACACGTTCCATTCTAAAATGGTTCATTCAAATCAATTTATAAATCCTTCTGGATTTACTTTAAATTTACATTCCAAATCCGTAAATTTATTTCCACACTTCAAAAAATAAAACAATGTTGATTTTTAAAACAAATTTTCCTTTCCTTTATAAAATTCCCATTTGTGGATTTAAACTTCTAAATATCCATTGATATATGATTTTTAAATCGATTTCCAAATATTCATTTTCAGCACGGAATTAAATTCTAAATAGATTTCCAAATTTATTTACAAATACCAAATCAATTTCCAAAATTTGATTTCTAAATTTATTTCAACACCAAATTTATTATCTTTTGAAACAAATTCCTTCTTTTATATTTATTCAATTTTCTAAAATTAATTTACTATAAATTTTCTACTAAATTTCAAAAATTCAATTTTATTTATTTCTGGTATCCTACGATACCAAAAATATATTCGGCCAAATTATAGCCTTCAACAGTCTCAATCATAAATAGTTACACACAGATTACAAATAATCAACACGCAATATTGAAACTAGTTCAAATATTTAAAGAATCCAGTTGGATCCTTCCAACCTGTTTTCCCTACATCCATAGACGTTAGCACAACAATTAAATACCAATTCCACTTCGAGGTGGAATATCGCGGTATATGGGATTTATAAAATATCATCAGCTATTATGCGGCGCATAGGGTCTCATCCGCTATATAATGCGAGAAATCAACAACTCCAATATATACTATATACCACTATATATATAATATCATCCAGTGAATGCTTATTATAAATCAATCATCCAAGCACAAAGTCAATCAATTTTAAATCTGACTATTTAAAATTTAAATCAGATCAATATTAATTGAGTAAGAAGATCTCACCTTTGCTTTGCATGCAATCCGTTTTCCATCACGACTTGTTTCTTCACAGTTTTAGACCTTGTATAAATAAGTTATGCAATTTATTAATATTCGAATAAATCGAATAATAAATTTCTTTTTAAATAATTTTAATTAACTAACAATTTCATTCAAACTAATAATTTTCCTTCCTTCCTTTTTTTAAATCTTTTATATTATAAATAAATTAAATCCGTTTATTGACCAAATTAATCTGTATAGGGGTTTAAAAATTCTATTTATAAATTCTTTAACATTTAAAACATCTATTTTCAAAATCCTATCTACATATAAATTAATTTCTGTTTATAAAAAGAAATAATATGCATATAAATCAACTGCTATTTATACATACATACATACATACACATATATATATTCTTTAAGCATATATATGTATATTTACTGATTTATATTTTGCAAATTTAAAACAGAAATTAACTTTACTGTAAATTATTTTATCTATTCCTTTTACTCTGTTTTGTACATATATGTATATATCAAATTAAAATAGGCATGTATACCTCACTGGAACCTGTAATTCGACCGAACTTGTTGCCCTGACTCGCCATCGTGAGCCATCCTAGTCGCATCACTTGCCATCCCAAATTGGCCATGACTTCGATAAGCTGCTTCTGCCACACCCTCACGCTCAAGGACGAGCCTAACACTACAGCCGACCTTCAAGAATGCGACGCAAACCCCTTTGCTTGACTTCAATATGCGCGTGATTCTGGCTTCCTCCATCGCAGCTTGCCATCGATGCTACTTGCACGATGCTCCCCTCCTACTCGAACTCGCAACAGTGGCCTCGCCCAAAACCCGATTCGCAATTGCATTCGCGCGATACCCCACTATCCACTAAAATGAATTCAAGATTTGGGATCCCAGAAGGGAACGGAAGCTCGTCGTAGTTTATTTGAGGAATTGATTTCGCATTATGGACCCGATTTTGAAAATTGAGTGAAGAGAAAGTAGCAGAACGCGATTCCACTTTGTTCCTATCTCATCGACATTATATATATATATATATATATATATATATATTCTTGTTTGTCTTCTAAAGGAAGCCATTTTTCTTTTTGGAAATGAATTTGTTCTGATGGAAGAAAGGAGGGTATGGGGTGATTTAAAAGGCGAAGGGTTGCGTGCTTTGAATAAGAAAAGCGGACAGGACTGGTTGCTAAGGTGGCTTGCTGCGGAGAAGGTCGGCTGAAGAAATTTTTGAAAAGAAAGGAAAAAAATGCTGATGTGAAGGGATTTCAGCTGATGTTGACTATTGTATATATAAATATATTTTTATTAGATTCAAATTCAAATTATCTCGATAAACGCAACTTAAAATCTCGACCTTCTATCGAGGCATGCCGCCAGGCATTTATAATATTATACCCCTATTCTGAAAACAATGGAAAATGTTTCGAGTCCTAATTCGATCGTATGGAGAAGATAGCTTTTTTGAACCAGTTATTAAATTAAATTTCGATTTAATTTTCAACGCGTTTTCTTATCGTACGGCCAAACGACAACGCCAAATGCTACGAAAATTAAAATCCAATAATAATACAATATTACGGATCCAATGAAATTGGTTTCATCGAATTCCAAGATTGTGCCTTGGAAGGTTATTTTTAATTATCAATTTAAACGATATAAATTCAAAACTGAACAAAACATTTCCAAATTAAATTCTGAAGCTTCCATTATCTTCAGTATTATTAATATACATTTTCTAAGCCTTTAAAAATATTTTTTATCGGCTTAAAACTGAAGCTTCAAATTTTTATCCAACTTCAATAAATTAAATTCAATAATTAAATTGCCAAAATCATAGTAAAATTTTGAAATTCAAGTTAACTAACTTCCAAATATTTAAAATCACTTATATATTTTCAAATTCAAATACCGAAAATTCTAGGTCATCACATTCTTACTCCTTACTCTCTTGTTTTATTTCTTAAAAAATACTTTCTATATTCTTCAAAATCTGCATAGAATCAATCCATACTCTACCAGATTGACTCTCTACAAACTATCTACGGACATATTCTCTCTACAAACTCAAAGATCAAACCACTATCAGAAAGGCTATAGGATATCTTGTATCCTAGGTACAACTGTTTGTAGCTGGACATCAATATCTCTACAGTGCTTATTGCCTATTCAAATCAAGTGGATGTGCTAGTAGTCTATCTAAATCTGCTGGATGATTTTGTTGCTCAGTATATCAAGAGAGTTTACCCCGGACTCATGAGATGGGATGGTATATCTTGTAGGATTGAAATCGAGACTGTATTCTAATTTGCTTGCTACCTTGTTAAAGTAGACGATGGAAAAAACAGTCAATATAAGAAACTGTATGAGGTTGGATGTAAAAGAAATCTGAACCATTATAAAACTCCTGATGTCATCTCTCTAACTCATTACTTTACTTTTACTGCATTTATTTATATATGTAATTTCCTGTTAGCGTGTATATATATGTGTGTATGCATGATTGATTATCTGTGTTTGATTCAAATTTTGAAATAAGTTAAAAGTTACATAGAAGTTATAAAACTCTATTCACCTCCTTCTAGAGTTAAAGTAACCATAGGATCTATTCACATTAGTACTACACTGTTTTCCACATTTGGTATCAGAATGGATTGATGCGTGATAGTGAGTTCTCACAGTGTGATTTATAGAGATGCATTGGCTTTTACTCTTACACGTCCTGTGATGGTTGGTTTAGCTCACGAGGCCGGACGTAAAACCGAAGTCCGAGGGACCAAGATGTGGCCAACGTAGGAGGCTGCTGGACGGAGGCTGCTAAAAAGACAAATTTGGTGCCAGGCTTTAGGTTTTTAGAAACTTGTAATTCGATTTTTGATAAGTATAAATAGCCAACACTGATAGTTCACTTTTTAATGCTTTTGTAGAAGGACAATCAGCTGTGAGATCCCCACTATTTAATGGTAGTCATTATAGTTATTAATCATGCAGGATGAAGATCTATTTACAATCTAATGATTTAGATATTTAGAATATTATACAAAGTGAATACACTAAACCCCAAACTGAATACTCAACATGGACATTGGACCAAAAGACACAAGCACTTAATAATTCTAAGGCCATGGATATTTTATTTTATCATATTAGATAAAAAAGAATTTAATAGAGTCTTTATTTGCAAGTCTATATATGAAATCTAGAGAACACTGTATGTTGCACATGAGGACACTAGTAAAGTGAAACGAACAAAAATTTACATGCTAGCAAACCAATTTCAATTATTTAAAATGAAAAAGAATGAGTATAATTCTGATATGTATTCTAGATTTTAAAAATATAGTTCATTCTTTAGTATTTCTAAGTAAAAATATTTCTAAAGAGGACCAAGATAGAAAAGTCCTTAATTCACTCTCTCCAGAGTGGGATCAAAAGACATTAGCAACAGAAGAAGCTAATGCCATTAGTACATTGAAAATTAATGTGTTAATTGGTAATACAAAATCCTATAATTCACAGTCGCAAGGCAGGAAGGAAAGCAAGGCAACCGAAAAGAAATCAAAGATCACAATTACCGTTGATTCGTCATGTAACGAAAGGGATTTTTCGCGCTCAAAAATTGACATCCACACTTCACATCGTATTCGAATGCCGTAGATTCGACCATTCAAATCCGATTCGCCGGAGCTTATAACAACATTAAGTAAACAACACAGCGGAAGAAAAGAATAATACATTGATATACAATATCTAATACAACAGAGTGATGCAATGAATATCAATATACATCAGAGATATGATACAAGAAAATAGCAGCGGAAAAGAAAAATAGATAACATCTAGCAGCGGAAAAATATAACTCTAAAATAGTCTTCAAAAGAGAACTCCAGCAACAGCAGCTCGATCCAACATCACGATGCACAAAGATAAGCAAGTGCAGTCCGTATCCAAAGACTGAACTAGCTTCAGGTAATCTACTAAACGTGACTATCTGAAAAACCCAACTCTAGACTGCTCGTGTAGAAAAAATTTGAGCACCCAGAGTTTAGGAAAGAACAATAAACTCCGGATCAGTCATGAGACTGGTGTGAGTAACAAAAACATTTTATCTTTTAGAAACAAACAGCAAGGGAATTTTAAATTAGATTCGCAATGCTTTTAGAAAATGAGACTACCATAAGGCCTCCCGCACACACACACAATGCAAACGCAGAATCGGAGGAGATTTCTCCTTATGATAGTCAAATATGCTTAATACGCGAATTCCTTTGATACTATTACTATAAGTGCAAAGTGCAGAAAACATTTCGAAAGTAGAATATAAATCTTAGCCAACATAGACATTTCGAACTATGCCTACTATAGCTACCATCCAAACAGTGGGGCGCCACCATAAGTAGATGGCAGGTAATACAACTAAAACCATACAAGGTACGTATTTGAAGAATGGATTTCCAACAAATGGTCGGGCAAAGGAACTTTCCATACCGAAATGGAATGCCTCTGGAAGGACGTCCCCGAGCATCCCAAATGGATCTCTGCCAAACAAGGCCGGCTACCCCTTTCCTAGGGAGTAAGAAACCTCAGATATACCACCCCCGGTCCTTTTGGACCTTTATACGAGGCCTCGATTCCAACAACACCACACAGTAATAGATATATTGTATCCACATGAGTAAGTACCTGGGCTCCATACCATGATACTACCCCTTTCCAGAAGGAATGGTCACACCCTAGGGACGCGATCCCTGAAACCTTGCTGCCACGATTCCTGTTTCGACCATTACCGGGTTGTGAGGCTCGACGAAGTCTCGTCCACAAATCTATGCTTTTTTACAAAAACCACGCTTTGATCAACAAATGATCAGCAGCACTCAGCATGCCACATTACCAAGTTGGGAATATATCGCTGATAACCTTCAACTACATAACTTCTAAGGGTGTTAAGCTAAGAGAATAAATTCTCCGCCACCAAAAGAAATGTATTTGAAAGAAATCTGCTTTATATCTCAAAATGTAATGTCAGACATACAATCCATACAAGTCTATTCTGGATTTAGAACAGAACCGAAGGCACTTCCGAAAAAGTCCTTGCAATCCGGGTAATCACAATCCCGATTGGATTTCCTATCACTTAGGGAATCTCTATACCGGAGCAACTCAGTGCAGAGAATCGATAGGTCATCCTATCGTTCTCGCAAATACCCGGTCTTCACCATCGGTCTTCAAATGCTATCCATAACGACGTATCACATATTCGGAATGCGTTATACGACCCAAAGGTCCTTTCCCGGCTAACCCGAATAGTGAGCGCAACATTTAAAACATATGGATATGGGATTTCAATTAAGTCACAACTTAATAATTCCAAACTTTCTTTCAAATGGTTTAAACCAATTACCATTTCAAATCCTTTAAACAAAAAGATTAATTTCACAAAAATTCACCCAGTTTCTCAAAGGTTCATTCGTAAGTTTCAAAACAATTCCATCTCAATTGGATTAATTCATTTAAATCTTTAAATCAAAGATTTGTTTCATAGCTTTCAAATCGTTCCTAAATATTCACACAAAAAAATTCGTTTCCAAATATTCATCTATAACTTGGAAAACTATTTCAGTTTACTTGAAATCCCATTAATACAATTTTAAATTCATTTCTCCTATGAAAGCTTTTTATCATTTAGAAACAACAGTGTTATTTCGGAAAAACCCTATTTCATTTATACAAGTTACAATCTTTGGGTTAATTCAAATTCCCAAAAGAACAATACTTTAAAAATGGTTTGACTCTATATATAACTAGTATAATATCGTTAATCCCTAGTTTCAAATCATAAAATTCAATTTCAAATATTGAATTCAAATTTAAATCAAATTATTTAAATTTCAAAACTCAATCAAGTTACTCAAAATAATATCATCTTTGAAATTCCATTTCAAAAGCTTTTCACTTTAAACCCAATCCATTTCCAAAATATTTGAATTCAGATTGTCTATTTAAAATTCATTTCAAAATCCGTGACTAAATCGATTTCCTAGTGAAATCCATATTTGTGTGTGTATAAGTGTGGTTCCGGGGTTTAGCACAATAGTGCAACATCATTCAATCATCACAGATTAAAACACAGAAATATAGTTGATAAGCGATATAACCATAACGTTTATCGCTCATTCACAAATTCACGGATAATATACAGATGTATCATAAGTAAATGAATAAACTGCACACAGCTCAATCCACAGAACAAAATATCATAGATCAAATAGGACAATCAATTCAAAGTATCTCACACAATGCAATCATTCATAAGTAAGGTCAAGCCTTCAAAAATTATTTATAAGTAGGATTAATTAATTGTTTAATCCTAATTAACTCAATTTATTTCCCATTAAATTAATTACTTATGAATTTATTACCCAATCCTGATAAATTAATTATAAATCATTTGATATAAATAAATTAATCAATCACCTTAATTAATTATATTATTCTTAATTAATCATATTTATTAATTAACCTTTAAACCAATTACAAAATTAATTAACCCCTTAATTAATTATTTTGAGAAATTAAACCTTCAATCACTTCACTAGTCAATTAACCTTTGACTTAAATTGGTTAATCTCAAATTAATTACTTAATTAATTTATCACATTTTCCTTAAATTAATTATTTCTTAATCACTTGATTAATCAACTTTAATCATTAATTAATGTTTAATTAAAAATCCTTAGTTACCAATTAATTAATCTTTAAGCCTCCATATACTACTTTATCCTTTAATTACTTATCTAATTAATCCGAGTCATTAATTAAATAAATAAATAAATTATCCCTTTAAATCAACTTAATAATTTATGAATTATAAATTATTAAATCTTCATTACTTAAAGTAAAACTTATTTATATTTATGATTTAGTTATTACTTACAATATGTTTGGAAACATTGATTTCAAATTTCAAAATAAATTTCAAGCTTTAGAAAAAATACAAATTTATCTTTAATAAAGTTTTAAAAATCCAGTTTTTTATATTTTCTAACTCTAAATTTCTCATGTTAAAGTAATATTTTTGTTATAAAGAAATTTAGAAGAGTAAAAAAAAAAATTTCTTCTAACTTCACATATTTAAAATTTACCTTACCTTTTAAAACTTATTTAAACATTTAAATTTATAAACCTTCATTAAATTTCAAAATCTGGAATTCAAATATAAGTTTAAATCCAGGTTTTCAAAAATTGATTTAACTTTGGTTTATAATGCAAAGTACATTTTGATTTCAAATTCTTTTAAATACACTTGACTTTTTTTTAATAAACAACTCAAATTTAAGAACTTTATACATTTCCGACTGAATTTCAAACTCATATTGAATTCATAGTTCAACCTTGATCTATAGGTTAGTTTTAAACCTTGCTTTATACTTTGAAATTTACATTTAAATTTAGGAACAGGTGAAACCTGAAGAAAAAAAACTCCTACCCGAGCCACTGAAATCCAGATTCGAGTCCAAAACAAACGAACTTCGAGCTAACCTCCCATTTACTCGAGTAACTCGAGTTCATCTGCTGCCCAAAACAATCAGAACTTCACCATAAATGTCCACCGTGCACGTGCACGTTCTGACCTTCACCATGATCATCTACACGACCACGATCATCCATTCATACACTCTGACCCACCAAATCTCCCTCCTTCACTCGAAAATTGAAATCGAGTTCAATGCCAAAACCTGGAACAAGTACAGGACTTCCACTCGAAACCTGTCAACGTCTCGTGTTCGATGCCTCGACCACCGGAGTTCGTGCAACTCCGGCCACCGCCTCATCTACACCGCAGCCTCCATCACCCCCAGTCTCGTGCAACTCGATGCACTATGGAGGACGAACGAGAGAAAAATGCGACCCCTCATTAAACTAGGGTTAAAAATTTTAAATGTTCGCCGCCGACGTCACAGTCATCTTCGCCACCTCCAACTATTTTTCTCCGACACCCCATAGGCTACTCCTTCTCCAGCCACGAATTCGACCACCACGAATCGGTCGATCACCAGATTTGGTAAAATTCCACTTTTTAAACAAAGACCAACTGCTGCTAACTCCCATCACTAAAAGTCATCAACCCACACATAAAAATCATAACTTTTATTTAGGATTTAGGCTATACACTTGAATCAATGTTTCCTGAATTTCGAAATTCCCAGAGTATAAAGTTTTGACTGTAAAAACTTAGATTTTTCATCCTATATACATTTTTTTTCCATGAAACCAGTTTTAAATTATTATCCATACTTAAACACGACTAACTTGTTTTAAAATCAAGGCCTAATGTTGATTTTGAAAGAGGAAGTTGAATTTTCTTTACGGGTTAGCACTTTGGAACTAAACAAAGTAGAAAGAGCGCTGGTACATGTATGTACAAACAGAGCAATAGCAACATAGATTCAAGTCTAAATAGCTATATGTTACTCATGGATAAGTATTCAACAATTTAACTTTTAAGTTTAAAACAAAAGTTACTCACACTTAAACATATTCATTTTCCAGAAATTAATATGCAACAGATAACATATACTTTAAATTAAAAAATGATGTTACTCACTGTACTTCCAGGAGAAAGAACAGGGTTACATTTATGTTGAAACAACATTTTGAATTTCCTGTAACTCCTCCCTGCTTTTAATCTCTGGTTGTTGTTGATTTGATTTAGTTGCTGTTGTTTTCGGGTTGCTATTTTGTTTTTGTTTTTTTTTTTAGTTTGATGATTATGAACTGAGGAGAGTTGGTTGATATATAAGGAAGTTTACATGAGACACACTTGTGCAGGTTGATTATATTATTTAGTATAATAGGCATGGTTGATATGCTTGCATTAAATGCATGAAGTATGTTGCATTAATTACTCAAGTCCTTTATGTTTACATTCTTATCTTTGTTGTACAAAAGATGTTTATATTTTTACTTTGGTTGGTTTATTTTATTTTTGCCAGTTTGCTTTTCTTTTTTTTCTTTTTACTTCATGTACTGACTTTTACAGTTTTGTTTTAGTAGGTATTTCTATGTCTTTTGTTTGTATTTATTTTGTGTCTTTACTTTTGTTAAATATATGTTTACTGCCTTCGTGCTTTTGGCTTGTTACTTTAAAATTATAAATGAAATTCTATAACTATTATGTTGTTATAATTTTAACTATGCGTATTTATTTATTTTATAACATTTATTTTTGAAAGCTTAAACAATTCTAGAATTATTTACCATATTCATTTCATATTTTATATAATTATAATTTATTTGAAATGCTTTGTTTTAACCTTATATCAAAATCCAAATACAAAATTATTTTCTAAGATATTTGCTTTTAAATCCCAAATTAAATTTCCAATCTATTTTATATACAAGTGTTCAAATATCCAGATTAATTTCAGTTAATCCTTAATTTAACTAACATTATATATAAATTTTCAATCAATTCACGATTTTTATTCAAAAATGAAATTAGTTGTCGAATTAAAATAAATTAGAACTCGGGATCGTTACAGACTTCCCCCTTTAAAAGGAATTTCGTCCTCGAAATTCGCCAGAGAGAGATAACGAAGATAGATGAAAGAGAAATATCATTCGAGATCAACTAGATATATTTATTCTGCATTTGGCTTACCAAATTAGAATGTCGACAATAAGAGAACAACTCATACAATACTACACAGGATACTCGGGTCACCAAATCTACGAAATATGCAGTGCACTGGTTAGTCCGAAGGATAACTAACTGTCCGTAGAATATATCGGGACCTAAACAAATAGATAAATTCAATCTCTACAATTTCTCAAATACAAGATATGTATTCCAAACTCAAGTCAGAATATCTCAAAGTATATATAATTTGTCCCTCTTCGGACTTCATTTTACATAAGAAATTATATTAGAATTTCAAATTCAGTTTTAAACGAAATCGTTTTATCGATATAATTCAAATTATCCTTCATATTCTATTAATCAATTTAACTCAATTTATAATTTCCTATTTATTTAAATTTCCAATTTCAAATTTATAATTCATATTCATCAAGGTTTTAAAATCAAAAACTGATAAGAAATCGATGAAGATACGAAGTAAGGATTTTCTACAACGATTCGTAGGACCATCATCACACCGAAACATTTTCCTGGAGCTGTCACGAGGCAAATCAAAAGAGTTGAAATTGAATCAAAGGAGATTGAGAAGAAAAAGATTGTTTCCACTGTTGCAGGGTATTGACCATTTATAGTGGTACTCCGCTATCCCCTATCTTGTCCTCTTCTTACACTCATACTCACTATCAGTGGATAGTAAGAGAATTTGCTAAGACATTCAAACGGATATTTTAGGGATATACTCATTCTAGGGCATACTTCACCCTATCTCTAATGAGCTACTTAACGTGTTATACTCCTGAGCTAAAATTTTAACATTACCTCTGATACCAAATGTAACGAAAGGGATTTTTCATGCTCGAAAATCGACATCCATACTTCACAACGTATTCGAATGCCGTAGATTCGACCGTTCAAATCCGATTCGCTGGAGCTAATAACAACATTAAGTAAACAACACAGCGGAAGAAAAGAACAATACATTGATATATAATATCTGATACAACAGAGTGATACAATGAATATCAATATACATCAGAGATATGATACAAGAAAATAGCAGCGGAAAAGAAAAATAGATAACATCTAGCAGCGGAACAATATAACTCTAAAATAGTCTTCAAAAGAGAACTCCAGCAACAGCAGCTCGATCCAACATATCGATGCACAAAGATAAGCAAGTGCAGTCCGTATCCAAAGACTGAATTAGCTTCAGATAATCTACTAAACCTGACTATCTGAAAAACCCCAACTCTAGACTGCTCGTGTAGAAAAAATTTGAGCACCCAGAGTTTAGGAAAGAACAATAAACTACGAATCAGTCATGGGACTGGTGTGAGTAACAAAAACAGTTTATCTTTTAAAAACAAACAACAAGAGAATTTTAAATTAGATTCGTAATGCTTTTAGAAAATGAGACTACCATAAGGCCTCCCGCACACACACACAATGCGAACGTAGAATCGGAGGAGATTTCTCCTTATGATAGTCAAATATGCTTGATACGCGAATTCCTTTGATATTATCACTATAAGCGCAAAGTGCAGAAAACATTTCGAAAGTAGAATATAAATCTTAGCCAACATAGACATTTCGAACTATGCCTACTATAGCTACCATCCAAACAGTGGGGCGCCACCATAAGTAGATGGCAGGTAATACAACTAAAACCGTACAAGGTACGTATTTGAAGAATGGATTTCCAACAAATGGTCGGGCAAAGGAACTTCCCATACCGAAATGGAACGCCTCTGGAAGGACGTCCCCGAGCATCCTAAATGGATATCTGCCAAACAAGGCCGGCTACCCCTTTCCCAGGGAGTAAGAAACCTCAGTATACCACCCTCGGTCCTTTTGGACCTTTATACGAGGCCTCAATTCCAACAACACCACACAGTAATAGATATAGTGTATCCATATGAGTAAGTATCTGGGCTCCATACCATGACACTACCCCTTTCCAGAAGGAATGGTCATACCCTAGGGACGCGATCCTTGAAACCTTGCTGTCATGATTCCTGTTTCGACCATTACCGGGTTGTGAGGCTCGACAAAGTCTCGTCCCCAAAGCTACGCTTTTTTACAAAAGCCACGCTTTGATCAACAAATGATCAGCAACACTCAGCATGCCACATTACCAAGTTGGGAATATATCGCTGATAACCTTCAACTACATAACTTCTAAGGGTGTTAAGCTAAGAGAATAAATTCTCCGCCACCAACATAAATGTATTTGAAAGAAATCTGCTTTATATCTGAAAATGTAATGTCAGACATACAATCCATACAAGTCTGTTCTGGATTTAGAACAGAACCGAAGGCACTTCTGAAAAAGTCCTTGCAATCCGGGTATTCACAATCCCGATCGGACTTCCCATCACTTAGGGAATCTCTATACTGGAGCAACTCAGTGCAGAGACAATCGATAGGTCATCCTATCGTTCTCGCAAATACCCGGTCTTCAAATGCTATCCATAACGACGTATCACATATTCGGAATGGGTTATACGACCCAAAGGTCCTTTCCCGGCTAACCCGAATAGTGAGCGCAACATTTAAAACATATGGATATGGGATTTCAATTAAGTCACAACTTAATAATTCCAAAATTTCTTTCAAATGGTTTAAACCAATTACCATTTCAAATCCTTTAAACAAAAAGATTAATTTCACAAAAATTCACCCAGTTTCTCAAAGGTTCATTCGTAAGTTTCAAAACAATTCCATCTCAATTGGATTAATTCATTTAAATCTTTAAATCAAAGATTTGTTTCATAGCTTTCAAATCGTTCCTAAATATTCACACAAAAAAATTCGTTTCCAAATATTCATCTATAACTTGGAAAACTATTTCAATTTACTTGAAATCCCTTTAATACAATTTTAAATTCATTTCTCCTATGAAAGCTTTTTATCATTTAGAAACAACAGTATTATTTCGAAAAAACCCTATTTCATTTATACAAGTTACAATCTTTGGGTTAATTCAAATTCCCAAAAGAACAATACTTTAAAAATGGTTTGACTCTATATATAACTAGTATGATATCGTTAATCCCTAGTTTCAAATCATAGAATTCAATTTCAAATATTGAATTCAAATTTTAATTAAATTATTTAAATTTCAAAACTCAATCAAGTTACTCAAAATAATATCATCTTTGAAATTCCATTTCAAAAGCTTTTCACTTTAAACCCAATATATTTCCAAAATATTTGAATTCAGATTGTCTATTTAAAAATCATATCAAAATCCGTGACTAAATCGATTTCCTAGTGAAATCCATATTTTTGTGTGTGTAAGTGTGGTTCCGGGGTTTAACACAATAGTGCAGCATCATTCAATCATCACAGATTAAAACACAGAAATATAGTTGATAAGCGATATAACCATAACGTTTATCGCTCATTCACAAATTCATAGATAATATACAGATGTATCATAAGTAAATAAATAAATTACACACAGCTCAATCCACAGAACAAAATATCACAGATCAAATAGGACAATCAATTCAAAGTATCTAACACAATACAATCATTCATAAGTAAGGTCAAGCCTTCAATAACTATTTATAAGTAGGATTAATTAATTGTTTAATCTTAATTAATTCAATTTATTTCCCATTAAATTAATTACTTATGAATTTATTACCCAATCCTGATAAATTAATTATAAATCATTTGATATAAATATATTAATCAATCACCTTAATTAATTAAATTATTCTTAATTAATCATATTTATTAATTAACCTTTAAACCAATTACAAAATTAATTAACCCCTTAATTAATTATGTTGAGAAATTAAACCTTCAATCACTTCACTAGTCAATTAACCTTTGACTTAAATTGGTTAATCTCAAATTAATTACTTAATTAATTTATCACATTTTCCTTGAATTAATTATTGATTAATCACTTGATTAATCAACTTTAATCATTAATTAATGTTTAATTAAAAATCCTTAGTTACCAATTAATTAATCTTTAAGCCTCCATATACTACTTTATCCTTTAATTACTTATCTAATTAATCCTAGTCATTAATTAATTAAATAAATAAATTATCCCTTTTAATCAACTTAATAATTTATGAATTATAAATCATTAAATCTTCATTACTTAAAGTAAAACTTATTTACATTTATGATTTAGTTATTACTTACAATATGTTTGGAAACATTGATTTCAAATTTCAAATTAAATTTCAAGCTTTAGAAAAAATACAAATTTATCTTTAATAAAGTTTTAAAAATCCAGTTTTTTATATTTTCTAACTATTAGTTTCTCATGTTAAAGTAATATTTTTGTTATAAAGAAATTTAGAAGAGTAAAAAAAATCAAAATTTCTTCTAACTTCACATATTTAAAATATACCTTACCTTTTAAAACTTATTTAAACATTTAAATTTATAAACCTTCATTAAATTTCAAAATCTGGAATTCAAATATAAGTTTAAATCCAGGTTTTCAAAAATTGATTTAACTTTGGTTTATAATGCAAAGTACATTTTAATTTCAAATTCTTTTAAATACACTTGACTTTTTTTTAATAAACAACTCAAATTTAAGAACTTTATACATTTCCGACTGAATTTCAAACTCATATTGAATTCATAGTTCAACCTTGATCTATAGGTTAGTTTTAAACCTTGCTTTATACTTTGAAATTTACATTTAAATTTAGGAACAGGTGAAACCTGAAGAAAAAAAACTCCTACCCGAGCCACTGAAATCCAGCTTCGAGTCCAAAACAAACGAACTTCGAGCTAACCTCCCATTTACTCGAGTAACTCGAGTTCATCTGCTGCCCAAAACAATCAGAACTTCACCATAAATGTCCACCGTGCACGTGCACGTTTTGACCATCGCCACGATCATCTACACGACCACGATCATCCATTCGTACACTCCAACCCACCAATCTCCCTCCTTCACTCGAAAATTGAAATCGAGTTCAATGCCAAACCTGGAACAAGTACAGGACATCCACTCGAAACCTGTCAACATCTCGTGTTCGACGCCTTGACCACCGGAGTTCGTGCAACTCCGGCCACCGCCTCATCTACACCGCAGCCTCCATCACCCCCAGTCTCGTGCAACTCGATGCACTATGGAGGACGAACGAGAGAAAAATGCGACCCCTCATTAAACTAGGGTTAAAAAATTTAAATGTTCGCCGCCGACCTCACAGTCATCTTCGCCACCTCCAACTATTTTTCTCCGACACCCCATAGGCTACTCCTTCTCCAGCCACGAATTCGACCACCACGAATCGGTCGATCACCGGAAATTGGTAAAATTCCACTTTTTAAACAAAGACCAACTGCTGCTAACTCCCATCACTAAAAATCATCAACCCACACTTAAAAATCATAAATTTTATTCAAGATTTAGGCTATACACTTGAATCAATGTTTCCTGAATTTCGAAATTCCCAGAGTATAAAGTTTTGACTGTAAAAACTTAGATTTTTCATCCTATATACATTTTTTTTCCATGAAACCAGTTTTAAATTATTATCCATACTTAAACACGACTAACTTGTTTTAAAATCAAGGCCTAATATTGATTTGGAAAGAGGAAGTTGAATTTTCTTTATGGGTTAGCACTTTGGAACTAAACAGAGAAGAAAGAGCACTAGCACATGTATGTACAAACAGAGCAATAGCAATATAGATTCAAGTCTAAATAGCTATATGTTACTCACAGATAAGTATTCAACAGTTTAACTTTTAAGTCTAAAACAAAAGTTACTCACACTTAAACATATTCATTTTCCAGAAATTAATATGCAACAGATAACATATACTTTAAATTAAAAAATGATGTTACTCACTATACTTCCAGGAGAAAGAACAGGGTTGCATTTATGTTGAAACAGCAATTTGAATTTCCTGTAACTCCTCCCTGCTTTTAATCTCTGGTTGTTGTTGATTTGTTTTAGTTGCTGTTGTCTTCAGGTTGCTATTTTTTTTTCAGTTTGATGATTATGAACTGAGGAGAGTTGGTTGATATATAAGGAAGTTTACATGAGACATACTTGGACAGGTTGATTATATTATTTAGTATAATAGGCATGGTTGATATGCTTGCATTAAATGCATGAAGTATGTTGCATTAATTACTCAAGTCCTTTATGTTTGCATGCTTATCTTAGTTGTACCAAAGATGTTTATATTTTTACTTTGGTTGGTTTATTTTATTTTTGCCAGTTTGCTTTTTTTTTACTTCATGTACTGACTTTTACTGTTTTGTTTTAGTAGATATTTCTTTGTCTTTTGTTTGTATGTATTTAGTGTCTTTACTTTTGTTAAATATATGTTTACTTCCTTCGTGCTTTTGGCTTGTTACTTTAAAATTATAAATGAAATTCTATAACTATTATGTTGTTATAATTTTAACCATGCGTATTTATTTATTTTATAATATTTAATTTTGAAAGCTTAAATAATTCTAGAATTATTTACCATATTCATTTCATATTTTATATAATTATAATTTATTTGAAATGTTTTGTTTTAACCTTATATCAAAATCCAAATACAAAATTATTTTCTAAGATATTTGCTTTTAAATCCTAAATTAAATTTCCAATCTATTTTATATACAAGTGTTCAAATATCCAGATTAATTTCAAATAATCCTTAATTTAACTAACATTATATATAAATTTTCAATCAATTCACGATTTTTATTCAAAAATGAAATTAATTGTCGAATTAAAATAAATTAAAACTCGGGATCGTTACACATCAAAAAGAGAAAAAGGCTTCACGGCAACTTTAGATGATTCTGATACTACACTAAGTAACAGCAAACTAGATACAGAAAATTTTAATAAGAGTTTCACAATAATAGAAGATTAACTAGATCAGAACAAAGGATAACAACAAAAATGATACGTTTTACATTTATTTATTTTTATTTGAAATTATTAAATTTAGGAATAAATATAGGTTAATAAAAATAATAAATTTATCTAAGTATATGTTTATATATATAGGAATATATTGTCTTTGTTTAAATTTTAAATTTTTCGCTTATATGTCAACATATGTCCCATGGGTATGTTGACATACGTGGTAAAAATTTGAATATTCTTTTCAAATTCAAAATTTTGAATTTACCTCTATTTTGAATAATTTAACTGAAAAGGCATCTTTTCAACCGAAAAATGTTAGTTCACTCTCTATTAAATAATCCCATTCCTATCTCTACATTCTCTGACACTTTACTTCAAAATTTAAATTCATTCTTCATCTTCTACCTTCAAAACTTCACAACAATGTCTTTCTCAAGCCAACCCTCCTCATCCAAAGCCGTTAGGCTCACCAAAAAAATCAAACGTCAACTTCACAATGATCAAGAGTCCACCAAAACCTATATTTAGTGTGCTACTTATGGAAAAATATTTTTGAAAATTTTGGAAAGATATAACGAACTTTTTCTTATGGTTTATAAGATCTTGCTTAAAAAGGTACTTCTGGTTTAACTGATTTATCTCAGGATGACTTTGATTACAATCCCAGTTTGGTTAAATGTTTTTAAGTGAATTTACATGGAAAGTTTTTTCAAGGAGAAGGAGGTCAAATTTGGAGTAATGTAAAAGACACTGCTGTTGTTTTGGATTGTGAAATTTTGAGACAATTTCTTAGTTGTAAAAGTAGAGGAAATGGCCTCTCCATTTTTAAAATTGATTATCGTAATAGAGAAGTTAGGTACGATTTGTTTCTAATGATGAAGATTATGGTTTTAAGGGAAAAATCTTAGGCCTATAGCAAGACTAATTAGTCTTATTTTACAACAAAGTATTACACCGAGGATGGGGAATTACAATAACTCTACTTAAAAGTTTTCAAAGCTATTTTTGATATTTTTGGAAAGTATGATATAAATTGGGCTCAAGTGACTTTTGGATAACTTTGTTCAAAAAAAATTATAAGCATGAGAATACACTTTACCATAGTATGTATATTACTAGAATTTTCAATTCTTTTGGTATGGATCTAAGAGGTGAATATGTTTTGTGATAAAACCAACATATCTTATACACATCCCTCTTGAATTTTAAACTTATGAAACTCAGGTTGAAAAGGAAGAAAGATTAGCGTGGAAAGAAGAGCAAGAAATTCATCAAGAAGAGCAAGAAGAAGGTGATGATATGGAAATTGAAGAGAAGGAAGAACAAGACATGGAAGGGAAGGAAATGGACACCTCCCTAGAAAACTTTGTCAAACCTTCTCACTATTCCAATGAAGAGATTCTTAAAAACCTAGAGAAGCTTCTCAACAAAAAAAGTAGATGAGACGCTCCTTTAGTAAAAAAATTATTTCACCCTCCAACAAAGTGGACAAATACTTTGGGAAGACCATTAGAAAGCTTGGTGGAAACTCTTCTTCATCATTATCTTTTTAGATCTCTGTCTACCTTTGTGTCTCATTGTTACATGTTTTTCTAGTTTTATTTTGTCATTTTTATGTATTTTTCTTTGAATTCATGTACCTCTCTATTTTTTTTAATGAAATTTACTTCTTGTTATTCAATCGTATTATCATAGTCTCTTCCAATCATTAAAATAAAATAGTATTAAGTAGAAACAAAATTTATAACAAAAACATAAATATGCAAATTATGGCACATACGTCGACATAAACTACATAGATACATTAACATACTAGCTGTTTTTGAAATTTTAAATTTTAATATTTTTGTAACAACTTTTAAAATAGTTATTTAATCCAACTTTAAGTCTCTATTTAAGAAACTTTCTTCCAGAAAAACTCATATATTGATTCACATTTCATCTCCTTCCATTTTCAAACATCTCTTTTTATAAAAATGATTCTCCACATCAGAAACTTAGTGAAAACTTAGAAGAAATACTTCAATCTTTCAAAGATATTCTACGTTTCATTCATTGAAATTAAAGGCATTTGGAATTAAGACAAATGCAAATGATAAAGGAACAAGAAAAGCACTTTGACAATCTTCGTTGTTTAATTTCCTCTTTTATCAAAGATGATCAAAAAACAACCCAGAGTGCTCAAATTCCAAGGCAAACGTGAAATATGAAGATTGGGATGTTATCAAAACAAGTCCAATTTTTGGATCCGAAGGATGAGTTGAAGTTCCATGGAAAATCTAATATCTTTAATTGTTTACAATTTGTAAGTATATTGTTTAAAACTTATATAATTAAATTTGAATGGTTTGTAAATAATATAGTTTTGTTTGGATTGGTATAATTTTGTATATAATATTTGGTTTTGGTTTGATTTGGATTGTATGGTTTAAATTTATTTGTTAGGGATTGTTGAATTATGTAATAGTTTGATTTATTAATAAAAATTATTTTTTCTTATTTAAAAGTCTCCAAGATTTAGTATTTAAATATTGATTTTGACTTCATAATTCATAATTATATCACATTTAGGGGGAGAGTTGTTTTTTCCTCCATTTTTATTAATGACAAAGAGGGAGAAAAATATAAAATATAACACATGCATATATTAAGGGAGATTTATATTATGTTTTACATACAAGAATATTTATATGGTTGTCATCATCAAAAAGGGAAAATTGTTAATGCCTAAAATATTAATTTTAATGACGACAACCATGTATATAAAGATACTAATATTTGTCAAGTTGTATATTATATATTATAGAATATTACACGGGTACAGAATGATTAAACTTGAAGTTTGATCTATATACAGACCAAGAATGAAGATTTAGAGATGATGATCAAGACTCATGAGTTTAGAGCTAAAAGACTTGAAGAGCTCAAGACTATGATGTTAAGTATGAGTCATTAGAATGAATTTTTAAAGTCTTTGATAGTAGATTCTGATCTTTAATATTTGAATAAAAAAAGTTATTTTAAATTAAAAATATACGTTTACAAATACTTTATAAAAGTTTTTATTTATTCAAAGTATTTAAAAATTATGTTTAAAATTATTTTGCAGAAATAAAGAAGTTTGAAAACTATTAAAAAAAATCATTTTTCAAAATAAATAAGGATATGTCGACCTACCCTTCCTAGATATGTCAACGTAGTTGCTATTGGTTTGTTTTTAAAATTTTGAAAAGAAGTATCTTTTGGATGCACCTCTTCGTGAATGGATACTTCTATTCATTCACTATATAAAGAGGAGTGCAAATGAATTTTTCAATTACTTTTCTCACCTTTTCTTACTCCTTACTATCTTATTCTATTTCTTGAAAACTACTTTCTATATTCTTCAAAATCTATATAGAATCAATCCATACTCGACTAGATTGATTCTCTACAAACTATCTACTATTTGAAAGCATTTTCTCAACAAACTCAAGGATCAAACCGCTATTTGTATCCCTAGTACAACTGTTTGTATTTGGAAATCAATAACTCTATTCTTATTTATTTAAGTATGCTTGTTTCCCATTCAAATTGAATGGGTGTACTTTGTATCTCATCTAAATCTAGTGGGTGATATAGTTACTCGGTAATCAAGAGAGGTTGCCCCAAAATCGTGAGATAGGAGGTCGTATCTCATAGCCTTGAAATCAAAACTGCATTCTAATTTGCTTGCTACCGGGTTAAAGTACGCGATCGAAAAGAAATCTGTACAAAAAACTGTATGGGACTAGATGTAGGAGAAATTCGAATCAGTATACAAATCTTGGTGTCATCTCTATACTTATTACTTTACTTTTAATGCATCTATTTATATCTATGGTTGCCTGTTGGTGTATGTATATATATATGGTTGATTATCTATGTTTGACTCAAATGTTGAAATATGTTAAAAAGTTCCATAAAGTTATAAACACTATTCACTCCCCTTTAGTGTTAAAGTAACCTTAAGATTCATTCACATTAGCACTACGCCATTTCCCACAGTTGGTGGTACATGAGTTGGGACTTCGAGCTCAATCGTGTACATATGATTATGCAATAGGGGGCGAAGACACGTTCGGTAGCGAGTTGTATACATTTTCGGCATGCGAGTTGGTGCTTTAGGCTCGATCGTGTGCATATGATTAGATATGGGTTATATTTTAGTGAGACTATAGCTATTATAGCATAGTATATATTTTTAGTTGACTTGTTTGGTGCAGTTGATATGGTTTAAGGGATAATTTCAAGCATAAGTGTTATTTTACTAACTTATTAGTATTATACATTTATATGATGTGTTTCACTTACCAGACGTATGTCTGACCCCCTTTATCATTTTCTTATTTTTGTCATACTCTGATAGGTCGATAGAGAGGACTGGTGGTGACTTAGAGGCATGATGGTATAACGGAGACATGCATTTAATTGCCTATTAGCTATCTACTATTTAATCTTTGTAATTGTTTGTACAAAAATTGGGCATAACACTCTTTGGATGTGTTTTAAAAGAGAAAATGAAGAAAATAAATTTAAAATAAGGCAGATCTAACAAACATACCAATTAACAGATAAGAAAAAGTATGGAATCACGCAAATTTAGAGTGGTTCGTCGTATGGCCTACATCCACTATGAAATGATTGGTGTTTATTGATTATAACTCGCTGGTTACAAATGGATTACAATAATACAATCAAAGTACAAAAGCAACTTCGGTAGAGTATCGATGTAGCGAGTCCAAAAGTCCATTTTCTATAGGTCCATGGTCGCTTTTTATAGGCGTAGGCAGCAAATATCTAGCCCAGATATCGGAGAGCTTTTTCTCTCACGTGGGTGGCCCACAGGATCGAGTTCAGGTGATTTCGACTCGATCTTGGAGCAATTGAATTGAGTTCGTATCAATTAAGAATTGGTCATTTTGGCGTGAGATCGACCTAGTACACTCTTGAGGTTGTACGCTAGCTCCTATGGATATTTGGAGGCATTTGGACTTGTAGATCTCGAGTTATGATCGACGCAAGTTTGGATTTGTTGTATGCTGTGGGCTTCGTGTCGATACCTTCGTATCAATTTTGTTCGTAACCGTTGAAGGCACATGATTGCGAGATAACGTGGCGCTATCTTTTAGGATCAATCCATTTTTTATGCCGAGTGATTGAGTCTTCCTTCTTTGTAGCCTCCATTTGTATCGATACGTTCATGCTCGTTCGTATTCATCTGTAGGGTTCTACATCATATCGATTATGGGGGGAGTGTTTTTGGTATCGATGTTCGTCCACATCTTTCATATTGATAGGATACAATACCATTTTTACTATTCCAGACCTCTGCTATCGTATCGATGTCTTGAACGTTGCTTTATGTAGTTTGTGGGTGGATTCGTATCGATACCCCACTGATCGATACGAATTATTCCAGAAATGATCGGTACGCCTTGGGCAATAGGTGAGAACGAAACGACATACTTTTGGGTATGGATATGAAACATGGGTGGCGCGATGGATACGATGTATAAGAGTGAGGCGGATACGAACGAGGCAAATCTTCAATGGACACGAATGAACCTGCTCCTTCCCATGGATATGAGCCAGCGTTGGACACGAATCGTAGATGTTTTCTAAGTGAAAGCTGATAGATCCATATCTTAAGAACACGAACTCCGATTGACTTGCAAATTGGAATTTGGGCTTTCATAGCTTTGATTGTCATAAAATATCGATTGTAGCTCGATCCAGACTCGGAAAAATTTACCGGTATCCATAGCGAACATGTGTATAACCAATCTTCGGGACAGATTATCCTTGGTTGCCAGTCAAGTCCTTAGTGTCACGGCCTTACCAAAAGGCGAGATAACATTTTCCCCCAAAGTACGTCTTGTGTGGACATGACGTGCTTTGAAAAGTTGCAACCTTCTGTTTGAGAAGTTTTTCCCGATTCGTGGAACATTCGTTGTCTTTTCATCAAAAGATGTAACCTTTGATTGAATCCCGGTAATATAAATAATGAACTGTTGCCAATGATTGTACAGTGCAATGTTGTAACTGAGTGCCGAGTGTTAGCATTTTGTTGTTCACTGTGATAATTGTTGCCAGGTGAGCATTCAATTCCTGTGAATTTTGAAAATTGAATGTTAGTTCGTCATACATGCACGTATGTTAATCTGACTTCCGTTAACGTTTCACGTTCACGAGTCATTGTAAATTTTTTATTTCGAATTCCATATCAATCCTCTCCTGGATCGACGTGAAACTCGAGTTGTAACCGTGCCTGATGGTTATTTCATTCGTATCGATCCTCTCCTGGATCGATGTGAAAAGTTGAAAAATCATCTTCGTATCGATGGTGATCGACACGAACTGGTTGGCCCTTTAAAATAATTTGTATCAATGCATTTTTGATGGGTTTGAACGGTTCAGACAAGTCATTGCTTTGCGTTTCGTATCGATAGCCTAATGGATACGATAAACGTCATCCCAGATTAGCCGTGGATGGATACGAAGGAGGTTCCTGAATCGATGGCCAATGGATACGAATAGTTCATTTCGTATCGGTTATGATGTTGACCTCTTCAACCGGCCTATTTGTACTGGGATACGAATCGGCAATCGTCTTGGACCGAACCATATATAAATGCATTTTGTACTTAGAAAATTCTTTCACGTGTTCATTTTTCTTTCAACCCTTCGTATCGATCAAAATAGAAATTTCTCTTGCCCCCAAATCCATACAGCTCTTTTAATCCTTCGAATCCGCACTTCAATTTAGGTAATTAATCGCTAAATCCACATTTAAATGAGGAGATTCAAATTCTCGAGCCATTCTACATGTATTCGTGGCTGATTCCGTTGAAGAGGAGGCCAGAGATGGTCATAGCAAGGTCGAGGAAGGAGGTGATGGAGCTCAGGCTGATCAGAGAAGAAGAAGTGTAGGAGCTTTTGTATCGATGATGGATGAAGTATGAGTTCGTATCGATCCAGATATAACGCGACTTCACATCGATTGATGGAGTGGCCTCGTATAGATAGAAAGTGGACATTCGTATCGATCAATTGATGATCGGCACTGGTATCAATCTAGAGTGATCGATACGAAATTTTAGGCCTAGCAATCGATACGAAGTATGGAATGCTGCATCGATGCGAATGACCTCTAGACGATCGGTAGGAAGTAGTGTAACCTGATCGATACGAACTGCTGTTTCCATGATCGATACGAATTGTACTCCTAGTTATTGATCCGAGTCCAAACTCTGATGGATACAAAAATTTTGCACACTCGAATACTTAACTCCGACGAGCTTTTGACTTGCATAATTGGACTTGACTGCTTCACTGCATATTTGACTGCCCTTCGAAGCACGTCGATGGAACTGTAATTTGACACAAATTTAATGAACTTTAACTCGGATTAGTCTCTAAAGTCTGGATGGCAGGGTTGATATGGTCAGCAATTACGATCACTCCAGTTGAACTTTTAAGTCTTGTCATTCAAACATCTTTCAAATTCCGTAGAATCTCTTAAGTAGTATGTAGTACTGCATTGCACAACACACTCATGCACTTCATTTTGGGGAAACAAGGGATTATTGTCACCTAACGATAGTTTTTACTAAGTTGACTAGCTATGGAGCCTGGAAGCTCGCAACAACAAGAGGCTTAGAGCAAACTCCTTCCAATAATAGAGATGCCGGCTATTGCTGCTGAAGTTATAGGGTCTGCTCCGGACGAGCTACCAGGAGCAGTTTTCATTGGGAATCCACAAGGTTGGTTCTGTCTAATATTTCTGAAGAAATGTTAGGAGGGATTTGCTTGAGGCACGGGCTATTGTTGAATGATGTCCTACTACCAGGGCCGAGTGGTATGCCGCATACTCCTCCAGATGGGTATACTGCTTTCAATAGATTTTCCTGCACAGCTGGGACACTCCCACCATTTAATCAGTATATCGAAGAGGTGTTATCTTATTTAGGGATTGCCCCATCACAGTTGCACCCAAACGGGTATGCTTTGCTAAACATCCTATTCACCGTCTTCATGGAGCATCATTTCCGGCCCCAGACTCCAAAGGAAGTCAGATTCTTGTTCAATGTAACGAGTCAAAGAGATAATCCCTCTTTTACATTCATAGAGGGAGCCAAAAACCGTCAAATTGTGATTAGGACTCGGACTAAACATACCTATTCAAAATCAAGTGGTTCTATGTTCGGTTCCCGCCTGAATTCACTAAAAGATGGCTAGATAGATGTAAGTGCTTCAATTCCTCCGATGACTAATTGGTTAATCCATATTGATACAGAGCTTAATGTTATTTACTCTTTACAGCTTTAATTCCTCAACCCGAAGGTGATCAATTTTGGGAAATCATCAAGATCCTTTAGGAGGTTCTGAGCGAGTTTAGAGAGATCGAAGCAGTGCTTACGGATGAAAATTTGAGGGTCATTAGACTGATTGACGGAGATCAGAGCGTACGGCTTGAAGGATCTCTCAGGGAAGCTCCAGCAAGGCAAGCTAGACGAAGAGTGCCCATAATTGTAATCGCTAAGCAGAGTGGCGAAGAGGATATGCCAAACGAAGACGAACCCATAGCCGGGCCTTTAGATAATCCTCGACATTCAGAAAAGATAAGGAAAGGCAAGGCGGTTGCTCATAAACTTCTCAAATCTATGAGACAAAATCTATGGTTGTGTCTCTACCAACGGCTGGGGTTATGATTTCGGAGGCTCCTTCCTCACACATGGATAACCCTTTTGAAGGACTTGTAGATATTCCAATCCCAAACTATGTGTCGCTCTAACAAGACACCGGATTAGAAGGGCTTCAAAGTGCTTTACATTTAGGCGAGCCAATTCCTTCGAGTACGGCCGATACAACTGGTTGGTTGGGGGGTTAACACATACATGCATACACTTCAAGGCATCACATACTCAATATTCACAAGCTTTCCATTCTTCGAAGATAACTAACTTTGACTTTCTTTTAATTTTGCAGACCCGATGTTGATGAAACCGTCTATGCTCGGTAGTCTCTATACTGCATGTGAATTTTCCAGTTCTTATAAGGAACCTCATAGGAGTGATTCTGGCTATGAACGCCGCTACTCTAGTCAAAGGAGGGATTATTACAGTAGAGAGAGAGCCAGGGAAAGGAAGAGGGAATGAGAAAGAGAAAATGAGAGGCAAGATAGACGCCGCTTCCGATCACGCACTCCTCCACCTAGGGCTTCGCTGCCACCTCCCAATTTGGGGACACAGACTGTTGTGACTTCATGCCAACTGGTGCCTTCAGAAATTCAAAGACCTGGCAAACATCGCCGTACAATGGGGGTGGACACCTCTATTGCAGCTACTTCATCGGTTATAGAGTCAATAGGTAAGGGAGCTGCTCGAATAGCCCAACTGAAAAGAGATTTTCCGAGCATATGCTTCGACGGCTTCCACTTTCCTCCATGTTTGATGGTGCTTTCAGATGGAGTAGAAAAAATCGTTCATGATCATATCTGTCACGCTTTTGGCCAATACCAAGAATGGAAGAAAACCACTAAGAGAGCTTCAGTTGTGGCATTTGAGCGGGCAAAGAAAATCAAAGAGCTTCAAAAAACCATCGCCTAGAAGGATCATATCATCACAATGCTCACTAGAGAGAATGATAATTTAAGGAATTCCGAAACGAAGGCCCTGAAAAAGGTTGAGGAGGCCAATAAGGAGCTGGAGCGGATGAGGTAGGAGCATATAAAGTTAGTAGATGATATGGGCCAGAGGAACGCCATAATTACTGCTGAAAAAGATAAAGCAGTCCAAGAGCTAGCAGATCTTAAAGCCAAATACGACGAAGTCGTTAAAGAAAAAGATGAAGCTATAAAATTGTTTAGGAGGCCTGCGACTAAACTGTGGGGGCTTAGAATGAGCAGGGCATGGCAAAGTTGAAAGCTCAAGAGGCTGAGGCTAGGGTTGAAGTTGAGGCTAGGGCAACGGATGCTAGACTTGAGAGTGACATTAAAGATCTTTTAATCACCTATAATATCAACGTTCTGAAATACCGTGACTTAAGCTGGCTCAATTATTATCAAACTCACTTACATAGTGCCTGGCGCCGTTTTTTGATCGATGAGATGGTGAAGCATCACACTGAATCCCTTGATGAATTTGATCTAGAAAACCGAGTGTTGGATAAGGAAGAGGAGAATTCTCCATGATGCCACTGTTGATTTTGAGAAAGAGAAGCTTGCCACTCATCACTTGGAAGCTGGAGAGGGCTCTGGTGTTGAGCATCATGATACAAGCTCTAAGATCCCTGTGCTAACCCAGCCTAAATCCACTCCTACAGTTGATCCTTTACCGATGCTGGCATATGAACTGGATCAGCCACATCTATCTCCAGCTCGTGAGCATGTGTCAGGAGGAACTCCGGCCCTCGCCATGAGCCAACCTGAGGAAGGTATTCCGAACACTTCTCGAACTCATTCAAAGTCTGAAGTACTATCAAATAAAATTTCGAACATTTTCTCTTATCTCCATTCAGTTATAGAAGCAGCACCGACCATGGCCCATACAACCCAAGAACTAAACCAAGAGCAGGAGGCTATCATAATGGAGGCGACGATGACCACCACTGCTGCTATGGCCCGGGAAGTTGATGTGAGCGCTTTCACTTTTAACGAGCAATTGATGGATGAGCTCCTAGGAACCCAAGCAATCCACTTTCTGATTTTCCATTTGTTATGAGTGGAAGTGCATCCGCGGCCATCTCTTCAAGTTCGATCGCCAGCGTTCCGCCTGATATTCAAGCAACTCATGATGATGCAATAATTGTAGAAATTAGCGCTGAGATGGCAGGTGCAACAATAGGTAGCCCCATAAGAGGTGGAATGGCACGATCTGGCCTGGGCCCTTTACTCGTGATTTCTCTGGGTGGCACGACTATCATTGCTGGGGTTACCCCAGTATCTCCTCATATGAAAAGTGCCCCCGTCCCTCCAACCATGCACTTTGAAAGTATCTCGATTTCGATGAGCTCGGAGGAGGAGACCTTGATACTTTCCCTAGCAGGGGGCAAGCCTAGTAAAGGTAAAAGCTCCTAGCGGCATCATAGTGGCAACTCCGTTGGCTCGACTCCAAAGGAGTAGAAGCCCCAGGAGTAGGAATGAATCTTGACATCCCTTTTTTGGTAAATAGTTAGGAATATTCTTTTCGTTCTTGTAGGTCGTGTATAGATGCTGGTTCGGCCCCTGCTAGTATGATTTTTTGGCATAGAGTCCTTGTATCTATTTTTCTTTTAAAGGATAAATGAAATAGAATTTCCTTTTGTTCTGTGCACAACTCCAAGTTTATTTGTTTAAGTGTTGCATCTCATGAATTTTCTTTCGACATATTTGCGAAGCATCGGCCTCTGGATTGGACTTATGTTTGGTAGTTAACTCATGGAGTCATGGCTTCGAGTCGTGACCAAACGTCAAGTCGCTCTTCAATGTTGTACTTTCTCGATTAGTAGTTGGTGCTGGAGTCATGCCCCAAGTCTTGGGGATGAGTCGAAGTGGTCGGATGGTGGTTGCTTTGCACCTTCAACATTTTTATCTTCACTCAGTCGGAACAGAGTGGTAGAGAGATGAATTTGAGTGGTCGGGTTACACTCGCTCACTTATTGAAAATCGCATCCACGCTCTGGGGATTAAACTCACATGCGAGCAGTCAATCACACCTGCTTAATGTTTAAAGTTACGTCCACACTCCAGTAGTTCTGTCATTTTTCAGGCGGTCAGTTACACCTACTTTAATGATCAGGTCCGTGTCCAAACTCTGGGGACTTAGGTTGATTTAAGGACGGTCAATCACACCCAGTTGAAGTTTATATTCTAGTCCGTGCTTTGGAGACTTAGAGTTAGGTATGGGTGGTTAGTCACACCCAGTTGATGTTTATACTCCAGTTCATGCTCTGGGGACTTAGAGTTAATCAACAGACTGTCGATCACATCTGTTTTGAGTTTCAGGATTTCATTCACACTCTGGGAAAGATAGATTTACCAGGATCGTGGATGGTCGGGTCACGTCTACCCTAAGTTAACAAGCGAGGTCTTTAGAACGAAGGATCCATCCTCCTCGGGCTTGGATTGAACACGGGCGAAATTGTTAGGCGGACGGATCCACCCTCTTCGAGCCCACATTTGTAAGTTTATACTCTAGTTTGCACTTTGGGAGCTGGAGTTTGTTAGAGAATTGTCGTGTATCAATTCTTTTTGGCGTAGTGTGATAGCTTTCCCCCGATGTGGGGTTTCGCCTAGCAAGTGACCTATCGTATCACAATCATTCCGAATTTGAATAAGTCTCACCGTAGGATAGAACTTAGCTCTTCGTGCATTGTGATGGTCGTATGACGCATTTTAAAAATCATTGCTCTGGCTCGAAGAGATTGCATTTTATTTCTGAAATAAGAAAGTATAGCAAAGTTTATTGCCTTATTACAAATTTAAATCTCGAAATACATAAACAAATTTCAAATGAAAAACGGACTGAATGAATAAAAAAGCATGTTTGTGTAGTAGCGACGAAGACTCTTGCTGTTCTGGGCTCTCGGCAAAGTGACACCATCAACGGTCAATAATTTAAATATGTCATTTCTGAGTCTTTATTCAATAATATAGGGTCCCTCCCACATTGGTTTCATAAGCGAAGGGAATGGGTAAATCCTCTTGAGGACGAGATCACCAAGTTCAAAGGTTCAGGGTCGAACTTTAGCATTGTACAATCGGGTGACTCGACTCCGTTGCGCGGCTACCCTCAAATCAGCCTCTTCACTCTTCTCATCTAAAAAGTCCATAGATTCGGCAAGTAATATGCATACGTCTTCGGATCATAATAAGTCACACGATGAGAAGGAACTTCTAACTCGGTTGGAATAATGGCTTCTGAGCTGTAGGAAAGTAAAAATGGAATGTGGCCGGTCATGGACTTGTGGGTTGTTCGATATGCCCATAAGACCATAGGATGTTCGTCGACCCATTTTCCCCCAGCTTTTTCCAATCATTTCTTTAGAATGGACTTTATAACTTCGTTAACAGCTTTGACCAGTCCATTCGCTTGGGGGTGTAAACTGCATGGAACTTCTTTTGGATATGGAATCGATGACAAAAATTCTTGAACTCGACACTATCAAATTGGGCTCTATTGTCATTGATGATGGTATTGGGGAGACTAAATTGACAGATAATGTTGCGTACCACAAAGTTGATCATTTTCTTCATCGTGATAGTAGCAAGGGGTTCGTTTTCCGCCTGTCTAGTAAAGTAATCAACTGTAACGATGGCGTACTGCATGCCACCTTTAGCTAGAGATAGAGACCCAATAATATCGATGCTACATATTGCGAATGGCTATCGACTGACCATTTGAGTTATTTCGGTAGGCGGGGCTCTTGGAATCCGAGCATGCTTCTAACATCTGTCACATTTCCTGACATAATCTAATGCATCGTGATTTACAGTCGGCCAATAATAACCGTATCGGAGCATTTTCTTAGCAAGAGATTGCCTTGAGTATGATCGCCACATTCTCCTTCATGCACATCATGTAATACTTTCTTGATTTCGTCATGGGCGATACACCGGAGTAAAGGAATAGAGTATCCTCTTATATACATGACTCCATTCAGAACAGTAAATCGTGAAGCCTTCTGGAGAACTTGTCTTTTCTCACTCCTGCGCTTTGGCAAGGCCCCATGGTCAAGATAGTTCCTAAACGGGTCATCCATGATTCCTTATTGGGTATGACCTCAAGTACCCAATCGGTTTCCATTTGATCAATACTCAGGGAAGATAGTGTTTCAACAGGAATGAGTCACATTTTCTATGCCTCACCCGTGCTAGCTAATTTTTCCAAAGAACCGACCTTCTGATTGTGTTCTCCAAGTATGCAATAGATGGCATAATAATTGAACTGATTCAATAATTCCTGGACCGAGACAGATAAGTTGCCAGTCTCCGGTCTTTGGCCTGGTATTCCCCTTGAACTTGGCACACGACCAATTGTGGATCGCGGTAAATCTCCACAGCAATAATTTTCAAGTATTTGGCGAGTCTGAGTTCGGTAAGTAAAGCCTCATATCGGCCTCGGTGTTGGTCGCACGAAAATCAAACTTTAAAGCATAGCATATAGATCGGCCTTCAGGAGTTTCGAGCACAATTCCAGTGCCTAAGCAGCAGTCATTTGATGCGCCATTAGTATGCAGCTTCCAAACATATTTGGGAGATTCATTGGCTTCGGGCAAGTCCTTTGATTAGTGAATTCGACGATGAAGTCTGCTAGGACTTGTCCTTGAATAGCTAGCCTCGGTGTGTAAGTGATGTTGAACTGACTCAACTTGATATTCCACATGAGTAACCTACCGGATGTCCTAGGTCGCGTAAGGACCTGTCGAGCTGGTCCGTGTAAATAGTGATAGGATGAGCCTGGAAATATGAATGAAGCTTCCTCGAGGCAATGACAAGACATTAAGCTAACTTCTCCAACTTTAGATAATTTCTCTCTACTCCGGTTAGCCGTTTGCTGATGTAATAGACTGGCCGTTGTATCCGATCCTCCTCCCGAATCAAAGCAGCGCTGATTGCATTTTCTGACACCACCAAGTAAATGCACGATCTCTCGTGATCAATAGGCTTTGACAGAAATGGTGGTATGGATAGGTGTTGAACCAATGCTCGGAATGCACCTTCACATTTTGTAGTCCATTCAAAATTCGGCTTTCCTTTCCTGATTAGGTTTGCATTTGTCGGTGGACTTTGAGATGAACTTGCTCAATGCTGCTGCATTCCCATTGAGGCTCTGAACTTGCTTTATGGTCCTTGGGGTCTCAAGATTCCTAATTGTCCAGATCTTCCCGGGATTGGCTTTGATTCCTCGAGCTTTAACGATGAATCCAAAGAACTTTATGGACGCGGCCCCAAAGTGACACTTCAATGGGTCGAACTTCATTCTATACTCTCGAAGGATGTTGAACATCGTTTCCAGATCTTTGATATGATAGGTGGAGAATCATGACTTTACAAGCATGTCATCCACATATACCTCCATAGTTTTTCCGATTTGGTTAGCAAACATTTGATTGACCGGTCGTCTGTAAGTTGCACCAGTATTTTTGAGTCCAAACAGCATGACTTTGTAGCAGTAAAGTCCTAGATTAGTGACGAAGCTGGTGTGCTCTTGATCGGGTAGGTGCATAGGAATCTGATTGTAGCTAGAATATGCATCCATGAAAGATAAGGGCTCGTGTCCAGCTGTGAGTCTAGAATTTGATCAATTCGGGAAAGTGGAAAACTATCTTTAGGGCAAGCTTTATTCAAGTGTGAGTAGCCAATGCGAGTTCTCCATTTCCTGTTAGATTTCCTGACAAGTACAGGGTTGGACACCCATTCTAGATATAGCGCATCTCGGATAAACCTATTCGACTTGAGTTTATCTACCTCTTCTTATAGGGCGGAAGATCTCTTTGGATCCATACCATGCCTACTTCGCTTGACCGGGACATGCCACGGGTCATTATTTAAGGTGTGGCTCGCGATATCCAGCGAGATCCCACACATGTTAGAATGCGTCTAGGCAAACACGTCGAGGTTTGCCTAGAGAAATTCAACCAATTCCTCCTTCATCCATTAGCTTAGCTGAGATCCAATATTTATCATTCTAGAATCGTCATCACTATCGATCGAAACATCGATCATCAGCTCTACCGGAGAAGCCTGACTGTCTTTGGCTTCGTCCTTTCTTTCATTATCTCTTGGGTTAAGATCTCCCGGGAATTGGTTGTGGTACACGGGCCTTAGCTCAGGCGTTAACTGTCAATTATCTACTAAGCGAACGTAAAGAGATTCCTCTACATCCTTTCCTTTCTCTTTTCGCTGCACCTCCCGTAACTTAGAAACATAACAGGCCCATCCAGCAGCTTGGTCTCCCTGAACAATCTGATTCCATTGTTGGTAGGGAATTTCAAAGTTAAACAACAAGAGCGATAGCAGCCCTGAACTTAGCTAGGGCCGGTCGGCCCAAGAAAGCATTGTACATTGAGTCAATATCCAATACAATAAACTGTAGTATCTGGACTCTTCGGTACTCTTCAACTCCCAACTCCACTGGTAACTACACCATCCCAGTGGGTATAGTTTCACTTCCATTGAAGCTATGAATATGAGACTGACAAGGCTTTAAATCTTTCGCTTTCATCTTCATTTGCTCATAGTCTCGCTTAAAGAGTATGTCCACTGAACTTCCACTATACACTAAGATCCTCTTCATCCAAGCAGGACCAATCTAAGCTGAAATGACTAGTGGATCAATTGTAGGGGCTTTGATTCTCTTGGCATCCCTATCTCGGAAAACGATGACGTCTATCATCATGTTCTGTTGTTTAGCCGAAGCCCCATCTTCCAAGTTACTGAAACATTCAAAGCTTGTATACCTAATAAAGCTAGCATACGACTCCATTTCCCTCTAGCTCCCATCCGCTGGATAAGGACCATCACTAACGGCGTTAATCACTAACCTCTCGTCATTACGTCCAAGTTCCTCCGGCCTAACCTGATTTGCCAGTACTAGCCGAACGAACTGCTCGAACTTTCTTTCTCAGATCAACTTCTCGATAATATCCTATAGATGATGGCACTCGTTCATGTTATGGCCATAAATATCGTGAAATCTACAAAACTTCCCGATTTGAATCTGTTTCTCCGACGATTGCTTTAGAGCGGGTTTCTTATCTTGGATAGTGTTATAAGTTTGCAAGTACACATTCTCCAGGGATGTATTTAGAGGAGTATAGGTGTCCAAAATAGGAGTTGTACGTCATGGTCCGCGATTGTGATCCCGCTTCTTACTCTGATTTCCATCGCCTTTCTACTGATTCTGCTGATTCTGTATATTGAACTGCACCTTTTGAACTCTCCCCGGTTTGTACCACAGCGACATTGCTTTGGATTCCTTCCACACTAGGCCCTACGTTATCCTTTTTCCTAGACTGTTTCACGTCCTCTCTTCTCAAGAACTAAGCTGCCTCGGAATAGAAATGGTCCAATGACGTAGGGGGTTCTCAGGCCAACTAGTTGTCAAATTCGAAATCGAGATCGATTCCCTTAGTCAGTGCCATCAGAATGGAATTGTCATTAGGGTTACTAATCTCAGCGCATGTAGTGTGGAACCTCTCCAAGTAACATTGGAGTGTCTCTTCAGGACCTTGAGTGACACTGGACAAGGTATTAACATCTTTGGGCCTTGTGACATGCATGTGAAGCTGCTCGACAAACTTTGTAGCCAACTAGTCGAAACCTGAAATAGATTAGGGTAGTAGGCGAGTAAACCACATAGTCGTGATACCCCTTAGGAAGATTGGAAAACTTTGGCATTTGACCACATTATCAGCCCATGTGGCATTCATCGACCATTCATACTTTAAAATGAGATGGTTAGGGTGAGAGATTCCTCCATAAACAAGTAGAGTTGCCATTCTGAATCCCCGAGGCGATTCAGCATAGAGGATGTCATCAGGGAAAAGGGTATGACTCCGAGAGATTCCCCAGTCGTCATTAGTTAGACCTTGGCTCTCACAGATCATTTGACGGATCATTGTGGGGATGTTTGGCATCTGGGCATTCTGCGCATTCAAGGCCAATGTGTGGTCGGGTTCCACAATGCGAAGATGGGCCGGGCGTGGTCGATGGTCCATACCTCGCCTCCTTGGTTCTAGACTTCGGGAATATAAGGTTTAGAAGTGTAATCACGTTGGTGATGATTCGAATCCGTTCGGTTCTGAATGTCTGCTTCCAAATTGATGGCAGCGGTAGCAGCGCGGTTGACAGTAGTGTGATAGGGAACTATTCCTCCTTGGGAAGAGGGTCCGGTCTGATGGCTGGTTGACGGACCAGCTCTTGCTTGTCCAAGGTTTAAAGTGTGCTGATGCTTAGTAGCTTGCTCCATCCAACCGTGGGCGCATGGATCTGTGATTGTAATCAGAGGAAACTGAACTTTTAGTAGATGAGTAGGAAGCTTGATCTCGTCTAGATCTCCTTCGTCTTTCTTGGTTTAGCCGATTAGTTTGCTCCGTGATGGCGTGGAGTTGCTGGGTAAGCTGTTGGCGGCTTAGGGTCAGCTCTTACATAAGTAGTTGTAACTCCTCCCTAGTGACAGGGCCTTGTGAATCTGAAGGTCTAGCTGCGTTCTGATCTGTAGAAGAAAGTTGTGTAGGGTTCTGCCTATCCCGTCCTTCTGGATCTGTAGCAGTTGAGGTACTCCTAGTAGCGACCATAGTGAATAGCGAAGCTCTCCTTTAGACTTGATGCAAATCTGAATAGGATGGAAGAACTTCTAAGCTTGAAATTTGGATCTTCTCCTTAGATTTTTGCAATCCGATATCGATAGTAGAACCAGTGAGCAAGAGAAAAGCTGGGTTTTCTCAGTGACAGTGCAAAAGTATTTGTACCAAAATTAAGCACGACACTCTTCGGATGTGTTTGAAGAGGTAAAATGAAGAAAATAAATGTAAAATGAGGCAGATCTAACAAACACACCAATCAAAAAATAAGAAAAAGTACGAAAACACACAAATTTAGAGTGGTTCATTGTATGGCCTGCGTCGACTATGAAATGATTGTTGTTTATTGATTATAACTCCCTGGTTATAAATGGATTCCAACAGTACAATCAAAGTATAACAACAATTTTAATAGAGTATCGATGTAGTGAGTCCAAAAGTCCATTTTCTATAGGTCTAGGGTCACTATTTATAGGCACAGGCAGCAAATATCTCGTCCAGATCCCAAAGAGCATCTTCTCTCACGTGGGTGGGCCCACATGATCGAGTTCAGGTTATTTCGACTCAATCTTGGAGCGATACGAATTGAGTTAGTATCGATCAAGAATTGGTCATTTTAGGATAAGATCGATCAGTACATTCTTGAGGTTGTACGCAAGCTCCTGTGAAAATTTGGTGGCATTTGGACTTGTGGATCTCAAGTTATGATCGATGCAAGTTTGGATTTGTTGTATGCTGCGGACTTCGTGTCGATACCTTTGTATCGGTTGTTCGTAACGGTTGAAGGCACGTGTTTGCTAGATAACATGGCATTATCTTTCAGGATCGATCCATTTTTTATGCCGAGTGACCGAGTCTTCCTTCTTCATAGGCTCCATTCGGATCGATGCGTTCATGCTCGTTCGTATTCATCTGTAAGATTCTACTTCGTATCGATTACGGAGGGAATGTTTTTCGTATCGATGTTCATCTACCTCTTTCGTATCAATACGATGCAATCCCATTCATATTGTTCCAGACCTCCGCCTTCATATTGATGTCTTGAACGTTGCTTTATGTAGTTAGTGGGTGGATTCATATAGATACCTACCTCACTAATAGATACGAATTGTTCCTGAAATATTCGATATGCCTTGGGGAATACGTTGGAGCGATACGATATAGTTTTAGGTATGGATACGAAACATGGGTAGCGCGATGGATACAAAGTATAAGAGCGAGGCGGATACGAACAAGACTACTCTTCTATGGACACGAATGAACTGCTCCTTCCCATAGATACAAACCTGTGTTGGACACGAATTGTAGATGTTTTCTAAGTGAAACCCGATAGATCCATATCTTAAGCTTACGAACTCCGATTAACTTGCAAATTGGATAGTGGGCTTCCATGGCTTTGATTGTCATAGCATATCGATTGCGGCTCAATCCGAACTTGGACAAAGTTTACCGGTGTCCATAATGAACCTAAGTATAACCGATCTTCGGGACAGATTGTCCTTGATTGCCAGTCAAGTCTTGGTGTCACGGTCTTGCCAAAAGGCGGGATAACAGTAATTTCCAAGCATTGGTTGATTTTGTTGCTAGTGTAGATAAATGGTGTAAGTGAAGTTGATTTGATACAGTATTATTTTGCTCGTTTGGGATTATTTTATTACTGATTATTATATTTTAATCCTTCCATTGTGGATTTCAGAAAGTGTAAAATATTACAGATAGCTCTACGATGTGTTTAATATTTTATCTCAAAATGAAACAACCCGCACCCCTAGTGGGTCTGAATTTTCGTTAAATCGAAAATCCATGTCCATCAAAGTGCGGATTGTTCATTTCGTATTCTGAAGTAAACAAATATACACATATCAAGGCACTACCGATATAACTCACAACAGAATAGTAAAGTATAATAAAACATATAGTACTAACCAAGATTGACACTGTAACAACCCAGAAAATAGAGCTTGCTAATTAAATGAGATAAATGGTTTTATTTGAGATTTTAAAATATAAGCTTGGAATTATAAAACGTCAGTTTGAGATTTAAAATTTAATTTAGAGTTTTCTGGGAGTAAAATAAAGTTATTTTAAACATTAAGTAAAGGTTTAAATATAGAATAAATCATTTTCCCAAGTTCGGAGTATTTTTATGGGAATTATAAAGCTAAGAAACAAACAATTTTGGATTTACCCTCAACATCGGGAATTTTGAATAAATTGTTTAATATTGAAATTTTGTTAAAATGGGTTTAAAATAATTTAAATAATGATATGAGAGTTATAAAAGTATTTTCATTTTTATTTTTGTATGGAATTCTTTTAGAATTTAATCATGTAGCTTTAAATGGAGAAAATGAGAGTAAATGAAGTAAAAATGGAAAATTTTGCTAAGTATTGTTCATGGGCTAAGCCCACTTACTCATTTATGAAGACCATCTCATTAAGCATCCCACCAAACTCTTCTCCCTTCATCAATGAAAAAAAATTCAAGTTCAAAACTTCTTTGTTGCTCTCATATACTCCATGAAGCCCTATGACCCAGCGGATAATAACGAAACGATATAGATCGATGAAAGTAGCAATCGGTGGATTAATGAATACTGAAATGCCCAAATTCGTTGATCCGAAGATACCGAATTCTAGCTATCCTCTTCACGTTGATCGCGCACGATACCATGAAAGAAGATCTTCAATTCTTCAAGCGTTGATCAAGC
Organism: Allium cepa; assembly: GCA_030765085.1. NCBI lineage: Eukaryota > Viridiplantae > Streptophyta > Magnoliopsida > Asparagales > Amaryllidaceae > Allium > Allium cepa. Next base: position 246,685,320 of record CM060944.1, read on the forward strand.
ACACTTGATAACGCGAATCGGCTTCAACAATCGTTGAATCGAGCGCACTCGATTAACCGAAAGTGGAGATAGGAGATTACACTCAACTACCAATTTCAAAGAGGCACAAAGCACTCAAACAAAGTTTTATTCAAAAATCAACAACATTACAAATGACCCCACCATGCCTATTTATAGGCTACAACTCAACGCAACAACAAAGTTCTCCGACTCAATATACCACGCGACCTACGACCTAAACAAGGTCGTTAGCGACCTTACATAACACAGCCCACACGAGTTAAGAATAGTTACAACACACGCGAGCTATCAACAGAACATAACGACCTAACACTGGCCGACCTAAATACAAAGCGCTCATTACAACACAACATATACACATAGCGACTTACGACTCAAACACGGAGCGACTCAAAACATACGGCGGCAGTGACTCAAGAACAGCTTCAAGAAAACTTCACGCGACTTAACCATAGGTTGTAAACGACCTAAGAAATGCGTCATAAGTACGGCGTCTTAAGTTGGTAGCATGCGGCATAAGGTCGAACGACCTAAGGGATTGTGCGCTAGAGTGTCTGACTCGTTAACTCGCTCGAGTGTCTTCATGCTTAGCTCGTTAACTCGCGAGCGACCTTCATTATGTCGCGTGTCTCCAGTAGGTCGCGAACGACCTAAAACATGTTGCTCCGGTTCACTTAGCTCGCTGGGTTGGACCTTTACTCTTCTTAGGTCGTTTGAATGACCTGTCTTCCCACTAGGTCGCTGCCGACCTATCTCCACTACCCCCGCACTAAGTCGTGAGCGACCTAAAAGTTTCGAGCGACCTAATACCGCGACCTCCTCCAAACGACCTAAAGGTCTTGAACCATTCAACTTCCTTGAGTCTGTAGATCACGCTGCATCATCCTCCCTCGGTTGATAGAAATTCGACCTTGAATTTTCACCATCTTCCACAACAAGTTCATTTCCATGATACGGGATTAGGTATTTGACGTTGAAAACATCTGAAGTATGAACATTATCTGGCAATTTCAATTGATACGCATTCTCATTGATTTTCTTCAAAATTTCTATTGGGCCAACCTTTCGCGCCTTCAATTTATTGTACGTTCCCACTGGAAAACGATCTTTTGTCACACTACGTAAACTAAATCACCTTCCTCGAAATTCACATTTCTCCACTTCTTATCTGCCAGCTGTTTATACTTTTCGTTAGATGCAAGCAATCGTTCATGAACAGTTTTGTGGCACCCCTGTAATTCATTTACGAATTCACTAGCCCGCTTAACAACTCCTTTCTGATATGGTATTATTGCCAAATCCAACGGTCCTTTCGGAATTGCAGAGTATACAACTTGAAATGGACTGAAACCTGTGCTTCGATTAACCGCATGGTTGTGAGCAAACTCCGCTTGACACAATTTCACATCCCGACTCTTCAGATTATCTTTCACAAGACACCGTAATAAATTTGCTAACGATCTATTCACCACCTCTGTTTGCCCATCGGTTTGCGGATGATAAGCGCTACTAAATTGCAACTTTGTTCCCACCATCTTCCACAAGCTCAGCCAAAAATGACTCAGAAATATGGTATCCCTGTCTGAAACAATAAATTCTGGTAAACCATGCAAGCGATAGATCTCTCTAAAGTACAACTGTGCCACATGGACTGCATCTGCCGTCTTCTTACAAGCAACAAATGTACCATCTTCAAGAAACGGTCCACTACAACATATATAGAGTCATTTCCCCGTTGAGTCCTTGGTAAACCCAACACAAAATCCATGCTTATATCAACCCACGGTTTTGTAGGAACAGGTAAAGGCATATACAACCCCGCATTTGTAGCTGTCCCTTTCGAAACTTGACAAACATGACATCTCTCCACAAACTTTGCAACTTCTCTTCTCATCGATGGCCAATAATAGGATTGAGAAATCAAATGCAATGTACGATCTCTACCCACATGCCCTTCTTCATGCAACTCTTTCACGATTTTCATTCTCATGCTGCAATCCGGTACGCATAATTGATTCCCCTTGAATAAAAATCCGTCCACCAATACAAACTTATCAGTACTCCCATCCTTGACTTTCTCAACAAATTTCGCAAAGTAAGGATCTTCTTCAAACAATTCTGGCAATAGTTCGAAACCTGTCACCTCAACTTTCATTGTCGTCAATAAATGACTCCTCCTACTCAAAGCATCAGCCACACGATTCGTCACCCCTGATTTGTGCTTAACAACAAAAGTAAACTGCTGCAAATAGGCAATCCACGATGCATGCCTTGCTGAAATCTTGTCCTGCCCTTGCATATGCTTTAACGCCTCGTGATCAGTGTAAAGAACAAACTCTTTCTGAAATAGATAGTTTCTCCAGTGTTTCACGGCTTGAACAATTGCATAAAACTCCACATCATATGTGTTATACCTCATCTTTGCTCTTGATAGCTTCTCACTGAAATATGCGATAGGACGCCCCCTCTGACTCAACACTCCTCCAATCCCAACCTTAGATGCATCAGTATGTAGCTCGAACAACAACTGAAAATCTGGTAACTCAAGAATTGGTGCTGTCGTCAAAAGTTCCTTGATTCTCTCAAAAGCATATCCTGCTTCCTCTGACCATAAAAATTGCTTTCCCTTCGTACAATCAGTAACTGGTGTCATCACGCTACTAAAGTGTGGAATGAACCTTCGGTAGAATGATGCCAACCCGTGAAAACTTCTAACTTCTGTGATAGTCCTAGGCTGTGGCCAATTTCTAATAGCTTCAACTTTACTTTGATCCACCTGGATACCCTTCTCAGATACAACATACCCCAGAAATAAAACACTTCGAGTCATGAACACACACTTCTTTGTTGCTGCATAGAACTGCTCTTTACGAAGAATAATTAACACCTTTGGCAAATGCTGAATATGCTCTTCTGTACTAGCACTATAGATCAGAATATCATCAAAATAAACTACCACAAACTTCCCAATGTACGGCCTGAAAATTTGATTCATTACCCTCATGAATGTACTTGGTGCATTCGATAGACCAAACGGCATAACTAGCCATTCATATAATCCTTCCCTCGTCTTGAATGTTGTCTTCCATTCGTCCCCTGGTCTGATTCGAATTTGATGATAACCACTTTTAAGATCAATCTTTCAAAATATAACAGCTCCACTCAACTGATCTAGCAAATCATCCAGTCTAGGCATAGGAAACCTGTAACGAACAGTAATCTTGTTCAATGCCCGACTATCGGTGCACATTCTCCACGAACCATCCTTCTTAGGCACTAACAATGCTGGCACAGCACAAGGACTTAAGCTCTCTTGTATGCGCCCTTGTTCAAGTAACTCTTCCACTTGCCTTCTCAACTCCTCATGTTCCTTCGGACTCATCCTGTAATGTGGTCTATGCGGTAAAACTGCACCTAGCACTAGATCAATTTGATGTTGTATGTCTCTCAACGGTGGTAACTCCGTTGGCAGCTCATCAGGAAATACATCATCAAATTCTTCCAGTACTGGCTTCACTTCTTCAGGAATTTCAACCACTTCATTACACTCTCGTCCAATCAACAAAAAGACTTCTGGCTCCTCTTCAACTTCCTTGACAAACTCCTTTAATGATAGCAAAGTTTTCAGCTCTTCAATCTCCTCCAACTTGCTTTCCTTCTGTTGTTGCTTCTTGGGAACTAAAGTGATTTTAGTACCTTCAAACATGAAACTATAGCTATTAGCACAACCATCATTTTGCACTGCTCTATCAAATTGCCATGGCCTGCCCAACAACAGATGACACACATCCATGTCCACAATGTTACACCAAATTTCATCTTTGTATTTCTTCCCAATCGAAAAATTAACACAAGCTCTTTGACAAACCTTCACTTCACCACCCTTCCTCAACCAAGCTAACTTGTAAGGTTTCGGATGTTTTTCAGTCTTCAATTCCAACTTCTTCACAGCCTCGGTAGAAATAATATTATCACAACTTCCAACATCAATAACAAACTTGCAAACCTTCCCCAGAATAGTGCATGTTGACTGAAAAATGTTGCTCCTCAACCAACTAGAATCATCTTCTTGCTTCGGTGTTAGACAAGACCTCCTCATCATCAAATTACAACCCTCATCTCCGGACAGCTCTTCTTCTCCCTCAACAAATGGTGAAGTAGAACATTCAGCTTCTATATCTTCCTCAACTTCTGCAATTATTGTTCGTTTCTTCGGCTTTGGACATTCATTGCTTTTATGACCCACTTCCTGGCAGTTATAGCACTTGAAACCATTGTTAACCTTTTCCTTCGTAACCTCCTGTACAAATGGTTTTGTAACAGCTTTAGAAACATTGGAACTCACACTAGCACCCTTCACTTGATTGTTGGAATTTGTAAACACACCACCACCTCGTCTTCCCTGCTTTTCCCAAACCAACGCTTTCTGATGTGCCTCCGCCACAGATCTTAGATCAAACATATTAACCATATCCTGGATCTGCATTCGCAACCCTCCAACAAATCTAGCAGTCAACTGTTCTTCTGTCTCCATAATATCATTTCTGGCAATCAGTTGATAAAATTCATCAGCATAATCATTAACAGTCTTCGTCCCTTGTCTCAGATTCTGCAACCTCTGATACATGAGTGATTGATAATTGTAAGGTAAAAATGTGCCCTTCATCAGCTTCTTCATTTTCTCCCATGATTCAATTTTTGACTTTCCCATTCTCTCCCTTGTAAGTTTAGTTTGCTGCCACCATGCTAAAGCACTTCCCCTCAACCTAGTAGCAACCAACTTCACTCTTCTATGCTCAGGAACCTCCTTGAAATCAAAGATCTCTTCAACATTAGACAACCAATCGAAGAATTCTTCTGCAACCATTCCTCCCTTGAATTCTGGAATTTCCATCTTCATACCCGATTCCCATCGACGATCATCATCTATATCCCGATATGAATTTCGAACTTGGTCTCGATCTCGATAATGAATGCTAGCTCTATCACCCTCTTCATCAAACTCAAATGTACGTCTATATCGATCTTGACCATCAACATCCCTTCGATCACGCATGTCTCTTCTACTATGTCTCTCTTCATCTCGATATGGCTCATCTTCAAACTCACGTGGAGTTCTTCTCTCTTCATGTCCATAGTCATGGCGATCTCTCCTCGATGAAATTGATGTTTCTCTTCTCTCTCTAAAAGATTGCGGTGACACCCTTCTCGCTTCCGTAACCGATGGCGAAACTCGGTTTCCTCCATGGTTCGAGATTGGCGATCTCCTCCTTTGACTTTGATTTAAATCATTCATCAATTTCTCTAACTTCCCAATACCTTCATCAAATTTCTCAATAATGCGTTGTTCCATTTGCTCGGCTTCTTCTCTTCTATACAACGCTTCAACATTTTGATGACGATTAGCTCTCCTTGGTGGCATGATTAAATCAACACAAACACTTCAAAACTTCACAAATCTTCTACAAATCAAACTTCAACTAGCTCGCACAAGCTCAACACTTCAATACAAACTCAGCCTACACTTCAAACTCTCGGCTTAAACAAGTGATGCACGGCTCTACCCAACTCGGCTCAAACTCAAACACCTTTCCAACTTTGATCCAAAATGAAATGGATCGGAAGCTTCTAACTTGTTGCAACTTCAAGATGAACACGATGAACACCAACTTCAAACTCCTTGGCTCCAAGACTCGGCTTAGCTATGATTGGATAAGTCTAGCTCTGATACCAAACTGACGCAGCGGATAATAATGAAACGATATAGATCGATGAAAGTAGCAATCGGTGGATTGATGAATACTGAAATGCCCAAATTCGTTGATCCGAAGATACCGAATTCTAGCTATCCTCGTCACGTTGATCGTGCACGATACCGTGAAAGAAAATCTTCAATTCTTCAAGCGTTGATCAAGCGCACTTGATACTGCAAATCGGCTTCAACAATCGTTGAATCGAGCGCACTTGATTAACCGAAAGTGGAGATAGGAGATTACACTCAACTACCAATTTCAAAGAGGAACAAAGCACTCAAACAAAGTTTTATTCAAAAATCAACAACATTACAAATGACCCCACCATGCCTATTTATAGGCTACAACTCAACGCAACAACAAAGTTCTCCGACTCAATATAAGTCGCCACGCGACCTACGACCTAAACAAGGTCGTTAGCGACCTTACATAACACAGCCCACACGAGTTAAGAATAGTTACAACACACGCGAGCTATTAACAGAACATAACGACCTAACACTGGCCGACCTAAGTACAAAGCGCTCATTACAACACAACATATACACATAGCGACTTACGACTCAAACACGGAGCGACTCAAAACATACGGCGGCAGCGACTCAAGAACAGCTTCAAGAAAACTTCACGCGACTTAACCATAGGTCGTAAACGACCTAAGAAATGCGTCATAAGTACGGCATCTTAAGTTGGTAGCATGCGGCATAAGGTCGAACGACCTAAGGGATTGTGCGCTAGAGTGTCTGACTCGTTAACTCGCTCGAGTGTCTTCATGCTTAGCTCGTTAACTCGCGAGCGACCTTCATTATGTCGCGTGTCTCCAGTAGGTCGTGAACGACCTAAAACATGTTGCTTCGGTTCATTTAGCTCGCTGGGTTGGACCTTTACTCTTCTTAGGTCGTTTGAACGACCTGTCTTCCCGCTAGGTCGCTGCCGACCTATCTCCACTACCCCCGCACTAAGTCGTGAGCGACCTAAAAGTTCCGAGCGACCTAATACCGCGACCTCCTCCAAACGACCTAAAGGTCTTGAACCATTCAACTTCCTTGAGTCTGTAGATCGCGCTGCATCACCTAGGTGTAAATCTTCTCATTTTAGTTCCAACAAAATCCAACAAATTCAAGAAAAATCAGGATTAAGCTCTTTAGTAACAGTAAATAAATAATAATCATTTACTTTAAACAAGCTAGATTAGTGCTTCAAAAAAATGGCGTCCAAACCTTTTTCCTATTCGTATCTTTCTTCCTCAATTTCTCATCTTTCTTCCTAGTTTTCGAATCCTCTCATCTACGATCGTCTGTTTCACTATTTAGATCAAGTTTCTCATTCAAAGAGATCTTATGCTCAAGTGGTTAAGATGGCTAACTTTACTGTTCCTAAAAAGTCTATTTAGAAACCCAAAACTGTGAATTTGATAAATTTAAGGCAAGGTAGGAAGTTTGTTTTTGGTGTAGCGATTTATTCTATATGGCCAAAGATTGCTGAGACCCCGAGAGATGTTTTGGATGCGGCTCTTTTGGCCATGAAAGGTTCAAGTACTCAACAAAATTCGTCCCCATCGTAGACAAGCGTGAGAATCGTTCTATTTTTGATCACGATTTTCTCTTTGTATTAAAGTGCATGAAAATTAAGCAAATCTTATTAGATCACTTATGGTACCATAGATAAGAGGGAATCAATTGCTTAGAAGAATTATTTAAGCACTTTGAAGTGATCAATGAGGTCACTATCGGTAGAGGTTACAGTAAGAAGTTTGGTGATCCAGAGGATTATTTTGGATATTCTATGTCCTCTTTAGATAGTGATGTTTCTGCTGATGCTTTGTTGAGCAATCTTAAGGTTTTTAAAGATGATTCCGATTTCTCTGTCATAGTTGGAAAAGAAGATTCTATTTTCTTTGATCCATGGCTAGTAGACCCTTTTGTTTTGCTTTGTAGTTTGGGATCTCAATCTTTAGAAACCGGTGATTCAGTCTTTGATCATAGATCTTCAGATTTTCCTAATGGTAATTCTAGTTGTTAACAATGATTTCATTCATGTTCATAAAATAAGGTCCAATTTAAATTCTTTTGATGAGGGAAGTTTTAAGATAGTCAATTCCAATCGTTTTAATTGTCTAATGTCTTTACAAGATGATGGATTGAACCCTGACTCGTCCGAAGAAGCTATGTTGAGTAAGCGTTATACTGTTACATCATCTAGTGAATCTTTGGTTTATAACAACTATTTTGAGAATCGGGTTCATGGTGTTGATCTTGGTAATTTGAAGGTGGAATGTGGGGTTAGGGACATTAATAACTTGATGGGTCTTTGCAAGAGAGATGTTGTAAGATTAAATGATCAGAATGTTGATGTTTATGGTTCTTTGGAGGAGAGTATTTCATCTGAATATTTAGAAGAGGCTAGTATGCATTGTAAGATTGATGATTTATGTGGTGATGAGTAGAAGATTATAGGTTCTATAGTGATTTATAATAGCAATGCTAATTTTGACAATCTGGTAGAGATGCTTGAGGAGAGTGAAGTTAACAGAGTGTCTGTTTGTGTTGGTGCTCTTAATTCTGTTGATAGGAGTGCTTCATCTGACTGTGTGATGGATTCTAACAGGCACAGTGAACGCTGTGTTATTACTGAAAATGATCAAATGGCTTGTGACACAGTTGAGGGTGCTATAGTGGTTTATAATGGAAGTGCTAATTCTGGTATTATGGTGGAGGAGATTGAGGACAATGAAGCAAACAGAGTAACTGTTTGGGATGATGCTCTCATTTCTGTTGATATGAATGATTCGTTTGGCTGTGTGATTGCTAACATATACAGTGTATGCTGTGATCATATTGATGATGATCAAATGGGTTGTGAAAATGTTGAAGGTGATATGCACATGATATATGATTTGCAAAGGATATGCACAAGATATCCACTGGATATGCAAAGGATTTTTGATATTATTCCTAATAGGTTGGTTTACGGTGTTGATCGGAAAAATTTCAAGGTTGGAAATTTTATTAAAATGGTTGGGTTTGCTGGTCATGGTGATAGGTTGGATAGGGATAATGACGTGGTTGTAGGGAGATATTTTATGTATAATTCCAAGTTATTGATTCAGTCAGAAAAACAAATGGCTTGTGAAATCGAAGAGGATGACATGCACAGGGTTTCAGATTCTAGTTCAAACTGTTTGGTTATTTGTAGTGATCCAACTGTAATGGGGTAGGGAATTTTGATGCAATGGACGGATTAATTAATCAAGATGGTCGGTTGATTGGGGATGATTGGTTGGTTATAGGGAGACAGTCTAACTTTTGTAAAGAGGCGTTTCACTGTAATAATTTCCTGCATTCTATGATTGGCTCTGATGTAAAGTTGGATGTATTTATGAATGATGATGGCAAAGATATAAATACTGGTGTTTATTCTAGAGGTGGCGTGGATTTAATTGTTGAGGGTACTGTTATAAAGGATGTATATCATAGTGCATCTAACTTTTCAGCGGATATTGACAAGGATCGTAATATTGGTAACACCGCCTCATCTTTATCTTCATCGCTAAAGAAAGGTAGGCATAGGAAATCAGTTGCTTTTAGTGGTACTGTTTGTCGTAGTGTCAGGATCGGTAGTAGTCATTCTCAGTTTTTAGGTGAGTTACCTGATTCGAGTGTTATGAGTGGCGCTACGAGTTCAGACTCATGTATGATTTCTGATTTGAACAGTACTTATTCTTCTTATGCTTTGGGTAGTTTTTCTTCCACTGTGTTATGTCAGTTAGCTAGGGATATTGCTTTTGTTTTTTCTGACGTTGAATTAGATACTGTTTATATTAGAAGTAGGGAAATTGAGAGGGCTAGATCTATTGGTTTATGAGGATTATTAGTTAGAATATTAGAGGTCTGCATGATTTAAATAAATGTGATAAAATCAGAGTATTTTTTAAAGGTTATTTTATTGACATTGCATTTTTACAAGAAACAAAAATTGAGTGTACTGAGATTCATTTTTACAGAACATTAAGTGGTTATCACTTTGGGAATTGGGCTTGTTTACCTTCTGTTGGAGCTTCTGGGGGTTTACTTATAGGGTGATGGGATAATTCTTTTAAACTTCTTCAATGTATTTCGAAGCAACAAGCTTTGCATATTATTTTCATCAACCTTAGTGATAACTCTATTTTAAATATATCTAACGTTTATGGGCCAAACTCAAAAATTGGTCGTCGAGTTCTACGGAATAAATGTCTAAATTTTAGATCATTAGCTCCTAGTTCTTGGATTATGGGGGATGATTTCAATGTTACGCGTTTTCTAGGAGAACATTCATCATGGGAAGGTGATTTCTCTTCTATGGAAGAATTTAAACAATTTATTATTAATTCTATTTGATTAAAATACCTCTTTCTAATAAAGAATTCACATGGAGTAATACTAGAGAGTCCCCTCAATGGCCTTCTAGATAGATTTTTCGTCAGTGACGAAATTGAGGATAAATATCCTATTTGCAGAGTTTTTGCTTTGCCTTACACTTATTCTGATCATTGCGCTATCATTCTTACGTATGATCATCATAAAATTATTAATAGAACTTTTAAATTTGAAAAAATGCGATTATTAGAATCCAATTTCTCGAATCTAATTAACAATAAGTGGATTTCGATGAATTTTTATAATATTAGAAATACAGATAATTTTGCAAAAAAAAATTATTTTAAAACTTAGGGGTCTTAGGAATTATCTTAAAATTTGGATGTTTTTGGTAGTATTAAGTTAAAAAAGAAAATTTACTTTTCGAAATGCTTAAAATTACAAGATAGAAAAAACTAGACAACTAAATCTAGGTGAGCATAATGTTCTTGCTAATTTAAAAGAAGGAATTAATTCAATTTAATAAAAAGAAGAGTTTATGTAGAAACAGAGATCTAGAATTCAACGGATTAATGAAGGTGATAATAGTACAATTTTTTTCATAATATGGCTAATAGTAGAAAATGTAGTAACACGATAAATTCTATTTTTGTGAATAATGTAGAATTGGTTGATCAAAGGGATCTTAATAAGGCATTTATTGATTATTATAGAGATATTTTTGGTAATAAGAATAAGTATAGAATTAACGTTAGATGGAATGATCTTTATCCTACTGAATCTAGAATTGACCTTTTTGAGTTTGATAATCCTTTTTCTAAAGAGGAAATTTTAAAGGCTATTAATGACATGCCTAGCGACAAAGCCCCAGGTCCCGATAGGTTTCCTATTTCTTTTACAAAATGTTTTAGGATGTTTTACGTTTCGATTTAATTAGCATGTTTGATGAATTTTATAATGGGAAATTACAATTAGGAAGATTTAATTTTGCAAACGTAATTTTATTAAATAAAAAAATCAGTGCTAATAATGTAATAGATTTTAGACCTATTTCTTTAATTAACTGCTCAGTTAAAATCATTTCAAAACTTTTAGCTAATAGATTTAGCACAAGAATGAATGATCTAATTGATTTTTCACAAACTTCTTTCATTAAGGGTAGAAATATCACTGATGGAGTAGTGCTATTCAAGAATACATAAACCACCGTTGTAGGAATAATATTACTTGCGCGATCCTAAAACTTGACTTTGCAAAAGCTTTTGACCCGGTGGATTGGGATTTTCTTATTGATATATTTCTAGCTAGAGGTTTTAGTAGCAAATGGTTTAGTTGGATTATGACTTTGTTTAAAAGTGGTAATTCTAGTATAATGGTTAATGGAATTTTGGGAAATAAAATTCAATCAAAACGTGGTTTAAGGCAGAGTGATCACTTATCGCCTCTTTTGTTTAAACTAGCTGTAGATGTTTTCTCTATGATTATTAAAAAAGTAGTTGAAAATGGTTCTTTAGGATGTGTTGGCAACGAATTCTCATGCAATGGTCTCTCTGTTCTTCAATTTGCAGACGATACGTTATTATTTACCGCTCATTTGCCTAATCATATCATTACCCTTAAATTTATTTTCTACAACTTTGAAATTCTTTTAGGGAATTTTTTTTTGAGGGAAATGTGTGATCCTCTAAGAATAGAGGAGAGCACACATATAGCTATATATATAACACAGAAATAAGGTGCTTCCAACATGTCTGGTAGGTGACAGAATCAAGGTACAAAAACAAAAACAAAATAAGGTAACCCTAAGATGAAGTCCGACAAAGTCTCCACCCATAACACCCTAATATCGAGCATAGGCATGACAACCGTCCGATATTAAAGTGTTTGAAGTACCTTAAAAGCTGAAGAAAAACCAAAAATGCAAGGCGACGTCACAAGCTAAATAAGAAGCTCCCTGCTACAATGGAATAAGTGCCAAGCCCAAAAGCAGATCCTCTAGATGTAAGAACTCCATAATGGAGATGAAGGTGCCCTAAGATGAAAACTCTGTGCTTGAGCCCTCTCCGCAATCCAAAGCCCTGCAATTTGAAGTCGTGTGAACCTGCAAAGTGAACCTAAACACCCTATCGCTCGAACCTGCGTCTACAGAATGACTAAAAAAGGAGTTAGAATGATACATATATATATGTATATTAGAAAGTTAATATACATATATATGTATGAAAGGGGGGAAGACTAAATGTCTAAGTAAAACTATCTATCTAAACAAAGCCAAGTACGACAAATAGTGCAATAACTTAAAAAAACTTAAGCGCCTTTGATCCTAAGCAAATTACGGTTGACAGTGAGATCGTTGGATAAGTGTGGATAAATATAAATACTATTATTATTAGAGTTAAAAATATTATTATTGAGTTTAAATGAATTAATATTATACCTAACGTTATTAAGGAACCCTTTAAAGAATTTGTTTTTAGCTAATTTATATTTGGGGTTAGAAATCCAATTAAAACAAAAAGAAGAAATAGTGTAAATCAGTTTATTACCATGACTAATATTATTGTTAAAAATTATTTGATTTCTTTCAAACCAAATATACCAACAAATAACAGTGAATAAAGTATCTAGTAAGAATCTAATATTCTTTTTGAACCTAAATCTAAAACTACTCCAGTAGAATTCACAATCATTGATTTTAGTTGTAATATTAAAATTAAAAATTCTGAGAGTGTTGCTTAGGATGTAATAAGACTCCAATCAGTCATAATAGATGTGTTTAATATCTTCAGCATGCATATTACAAAAATAACATTTGTTGTCACTATGAATGTTTTTTCTCCTTAGTAATTCTATAGTATTAAGTTTTCCATGAAGTATTAACCACATATGAATTTTAGATTTAGGAGGAGCATTTGCTTTCCAACTAAAGTTAAAAGAGGTGTTTGATGTGCCTGAAAAGTTAATAAATTTATAAAAAGAATTTGGAGTATATTTCTTACTCTTATTCCATTCCCACCTAATAGTGTCATTATCATTATCAATATTATAAACACTTAATTTAGCATAAAGCAAGGAAAGCTGCCTAATGGTTGAGCCTACTAGAATTCTTTTAAAAGTAAAGTTCCAAGGGGGATCATTATCAGGAGAAAAAACATCACTAATTAACACTTACTTAAAGTTACAGATTTCGTAAAGCTCTTTCAATTCTAACTTAAGAGGTAAAACGGAAATCCAACGGTCATGCCAAAAGAAGTACAATTACCAGAGTGGACTGGTAATTGTACTAGAATTTGGAAGTAGTTTACATACTAAAATTGTAAATCCATTAAATCTAAATCATAACAGTTCCAACTTAAACAGTTTGAATATGGAAAGTAGTTTACATACTAGAATTGTTATACATTAAAAATAGTTTATATTCAAAAATAAATTATTGATTAAAATAGTTTATATATTAAAAATAAGTTATGGATGTGGCAGAGGAAGCAAGGATGCGGTGGCCTTGATGGGTGGGTCAGCATGGAAGGGAATGGGCTGACGAGGGTGGAAGTGGCGTTTGGTCGGAGAAGACTGGTGGCAGTTCGACAAGGTCGTTGTGGAGTGGCGAATTGGGATGAGGAGAGGCTGCCGCAAAGTGGTGGATGTAGGCGATGGGTTATGATATTGGATGAGTTGCATGCTGACAGGGGCAGAGGGATAGAGGGATTCGGCAGGCTAGTAGGTTATAGGATGGTGGCGACAAGTTTCGGTGTTTGGTAATGGTGGAGTGTTTTGGCTAGCAGGATAAGACAAGGCGGAGGAGTGGGGTGTTGGTCAGCCTGAGCAGTGGCTGAAAGGTACTTCTCAATATAGGCGGAAGGAAAGGCATGGAGGTTGACGTGAGGGAAAGTGGTGGCGAGCTGCTATCTGGAAGGGTGTGGGCTAGCGTGGTAGACGCATGCACTCGGATCTGGTGGAGTATTAGAGATGGTCGGCAGTGTTAGAGGCCGGTGAACTAGAGGGAACGAACGATGTTTGCTATGTGGGGATGGGTTTGGTTTAGATGGGGTGGCACTGGTTTGCAGCGATGCAAGGAAGGACGTGAGTAAGGTTCTAAGACAGGCAAAAGAAAATGGACGAACTAGTATGTTTCTCTGATTTATGAACCATGAAGCTTTCTATATTTTTATTTCTCAAAGGCCAGAACATAATAAATATAGAAAAAAGAGAAGATGAGAATAGAAATGAACTAGAATTAATATATTGAAATGGTGGAATAGTGAAAGCCAACACATTGAATTTAGGTAGATATAAATGCTGATGGCTATTCGGTTTTACACGGTGGAAAATGAATATCTACAGGAAACCAAACGGCTCCAAATGCGTACCGATATGGCTAATCATTTCGCAGATTTCACCGTGTTTCGAACGTCGAATTGCACAAATGAATATGCTGTGGAAATCGGCACGACGAGTCAAACAGAATGGTACACAAATATGAGAGACGCAACTATACTATCAAAACTCAATATTCTCTGCCGAAAATTCTGCTAAAACACCTAAATAATATAAACGGAGGTAGAGCAGTCCAAATTTGGAGAAACAAAATACGACATCTCATTTAGAACATGGTTTACATTTTTCTTATGTAAAATGTTCATATTTCAAAAATATTTTATTTTCATCAAATTTTAACCGATTTTAAATTTTAAATTGAAATTTCACAACTAAACAAACTACATATTTTCTGATGAAAATCTGACATTTGCTACATTTAAATAGACGTATTTCAAATATCAAATTTTCGTTGCAAAATTTTTAATTGTTTATTTTCATGAAATCTTAGTTAATTACGTAATTTAAAATCATTAAAATTCTTCGGTTGTTAAACTTAAAGATTGCTTTAAAATTTTAAGTGGGAAATTTAGAGTTTCAAGAAAATATTAAATAGTAAATGGGTTAAGATATTAAAGTAATGTTGAATTTGCTATTTGAATTGTACATTTAGGTTCTGAGCAATTGTTGGGTTGTTTTAAAATTAAGTAATGTGGTTAGTTGATATTATCTCCTATATCTAGTCTTAAAATTAAATGGACTTTCATACTTTAAAGATATAAAACTTCGAATGTTTATATGCAATTCTATATGGAGATTTTAAGTGAGAAGTTCTAAAATGTATGGTTAAGAAGTCAAAAAAATGGAAATTCTTGACTTAAAAAGAAAATAGTGAAATTCTAATTTATGGTTTTATTATTTAGAAAAGATTAAGCTATAATGATTTTAAAGTTTCGTTGGTAATTGAATAGCTCTTTGGTGTTTCTTCAAAAGTTTAGATAGGAGTAATTTATTATAGAAAATAAAGGGGAATAATGAAAATTTGTTAGTATAAGCTATCTTTTGAGAATTCCCCTGAAATGAAAAAATACTTGGAAAGCATTTATAGGATCCATTTCTTTGGTTGATTGAAACTTCTTGAAACACCTTAAACTACATTTTCTAGCAAGCCTAAATTAGCAATGTATTTGTTGGAAAAAAAATTATAGTGCGGATTAAGTTTTGAATTATTTGATTTTAGAAAGGGGGCTTGCTAGATGATTAAAATGGTTGTTTTGAAGAATATAAATATGTGTGTTTATGGATTTTTCTCATGAATGAAGTGTGTATTTTATATAGATGAAACTAATTGGTTACGTTATACATAAACCTTAAAAGTTGTTTTAAATTTAGAAAGTGAAATTGAAATTTCAAAAGTCGATTTTAGAATTTTGTAATGTATGAAATGAGAAACAAAATGAATAATGTTATTTGGACATGTTAGACCTTTTAATGAAGAGCTAATTAGAGATGGTTAATAAGCGGATTTTAATTAGTTATGTTAAAAAGGATAAAAATCAAATTTTATTCATTTTGGATGATTTACGAATACGACAACTGTATTTCAATAATATTTGAGAATTTCAAATCTATTTAAGATATGGAATGAGGTATTAAACTCTAGTAAAATTTGTTTCATCTTTTGATTGGAGAGTTTGATCTCATTTGGCTATGAAATGGAATTATATACATTTAAAAGTAATGGAAAAAATAGTAGGAATAATTTGATTTTTATATTTCATTTGTGGAATATGGGAAAAATTTAGTATTAGTTGTATGATTTCTTCCTTTGACCTTATCCTTAAAATTTGAGTTTTGGAAAATAAATAAATATATGTATGTATGTATATACATGTTTAAAAATGAATGTTGGATGGTTTAAATTATAAATAAATCTAATGATTTGGAGCTCTTACATTGCCAATTAAGTGCTTAAAGTGGATGGTTTAACCCCTAGGAAGGTGTGCATGTTTACAAATGAATATCTAGTATATTTGAAAGCTAGAAGTCAATTATGGTGTTTTTCGAAATTTTTGGAATATTGGTAATGAGTAACATGTTAGATAATTGGGAATACGATATCTGAGGAAGTAGAATACATGTTAGCTTTGTAATTCTTTTATATAACTTATAATTGAAATTTTGTATAGAATTGAATATTAGGCATGTAAATTCTAATTTAAAAAGCGATAAAATATTTTTAGAGGTATAATTTAAAAGGAAATTATTTGCTTGTGGTGTATGTATAAGTTTAGAATGATTTTATAACTCTTCTTTGTTGAGTCATCCTTAAAATAAACTGAAATCGTGTTTAAATGTGAAGATTAATCTCAATCCGAAATTTAAAATCTAAAACTTGTTTTGAACATAACTTTTGATCCATAAGTCCAAATTTAGTGATCTTTATCTTGGTGGAAAGTTAAGAATCGTATCTACAATTTTTATGTTTTCAATATTGGAAAATTTTGAAGTTTATAAGGTGGAAAATTGATTTTTGAATAACTGGGTTGAATGTGAGTTTTTGGAAAATTTTGATTTTCATTGACGCATATGAATCTTTACATGCATGTATGTTTTTGTAATGGATGTATAGTATATAGTAGTATTTTTATATGTAAAACTCTATAATTATGAATGGCATAAGTGAATATGTGGTTTTTTGGGTAAGGGTAAATGGTAGAAATGCTATATTCGATGAGGTGTTGCATGCCTTTGGGGTATAGTGAGGTAAGTATTAATTTATATGCCATTGTTTTGGTAGTTAACTGTGTTCCCCATGATCCGGATGCCTCTTCGGAAATTTATAGATGTTCTTGTGTATTTTGAGGTTCTGAAATGTCCACCGTGCAAAGGAGACCGCCAAAATTTTCAGAATTTCTAATACTTAGAAAGAAAAAAAATTGTATTCAATACGGCAAATAGAAGTCTCAATTATCGAATATTTTGGGTAGGTGCTTTAGTATTTGTTATACGGTTGCTTGGCTATGATTGTTTTTTGCATCTTACATTGTAGTGTGTGAGTAAATAATAGATGGATGTAATGTTAGTATAACACGTTATGGATTCCTCTTCAAGGAGAAATTGCGAGGACGTAATTTTCTTAAGTGGGGGAGTTCTGTAACAACCCAGAAAATAGAGCTTGCTAATTAAATGAGATAAATGATTTTATTTGAGATTTTAAAATATAAGGTTAGAATTATAAAACATCAATTTGGAATTTAAAATTTAATTTAGTGGTTTTTGGGAGTAAAATTAATTTTATTTAAACGTTAAGTAAAGGCCTAAATATAGAATAATTAATTTCATAAGTTCGAAATATTTTTATGGGAATCATAAAGATAAGAAACAAATGATTTGGGTTTACCCTCAACATTGGGAATTTTAAATAAATTGTTTAATATTGGAAATTTTGTTAAAATGGTTTAAAATAATTTAAATAATGATATGAGAGTTATAAAAGTATTTTCATTTTTATTTTTGTATTGGAATTCTTTTAGAATTTGATCATGTAGCATTAAATGGAGAAAATAAGAGTAAATGAAGTAAAAGGGGGAAAATTTGCTAAGTATTGTTCATGGGCTAAGCCTGATTACTCATTTATGAAGACCTTCTCATTAAAAATTTCACCAACCTCTTCTCCCCTCATCAACAAAAAAAATTTCACGTTCAAAATTTCTTTACTGCTCTCATTTACTCCATGAAGTCCTAGGTGCAAATCCTCTCATTTTAATTCCAATAAAATCCAACAAATTCAAGAAAAATCAAAGATAACCTCTTTAGTCCCTATTACATCCTTTAGAACAATCAAAACAAAGTTATGTTGTGTTTTTGATTTTTCATGATTCCACGAATTTCAATTCAGTGAGGAAAGAAGAGGAGTTTGGGAGTTAGAGAGGTCATAACAAGGTTTAGAAGGCATATAGCAAGCCATTGCATCAATTGAAGGTGAGTTCTCCTCACAATTACAACTAATATGGGATGATGGAATTTATATATTGCTTGTTTGAGAGTTATGGAACTCTTGAATAAAGGGAATATGTGTATATGTGCTTGTTTTTGTCATGGTTGATTTTTTGTAATCGTGCTAATGACCATATTCTTCCCACTAGCCATCATAAGTTGCATATATTGGTTGCATATAGTCTAACATAAGGTTCTAAGTCATAGTACATGATGGTTGTCGTGTTTGGTTGCATAGAATGAGATTTGTGAAGTAATTTGCATAAGTGAATTTTGATTTTTATTAAATGAGATATTTCGAATTTTGGAGCATTTATCTTTAATTTAATTCATATGGCTCTGAAACCTTCATTTAAGCATCATTACACCATCATGAGCTCACTATGATTGCCGAAATCGAATTTCATGAGGTTTCGAATTCAAAATTCAAGTTTTTATTTTTCCGAATAGGGTTCTCAATATTTCAAGATCTGAAAATGAAATGGCCATATCTTTTGATCGGTGAGTCGAAACTAGGTGATTATTTTATTGATTTTAGAGTTTTACAGGGGTTCAAAGGATTGAATTGGCTTTTTAAGCCACGACCCTGTGGAATTTAAATTTACTAAGGATTTTGTAATTTCAAGACCTGAAAATGAAATAGCAATATCTTTTGATCTGTCAGTATTAGCCCGAAGTAATTTCACGATGGCCGCCCCTTTCAAAACCTTATTCTCTGGATTAGGAGATCATATTATTCATAATATTCTTTGTTAACCTGAGTATAAAAGGTGGGGCATTACAAACACTTTCAATATCTAGTGTCCTTGTCAGTGTCGAGCATGCGCAAGGAAACCTGTCCTCTGTTCCCGACCTATACCAGTATTTGCTCCTCTAAAGACATCCTATGGAATGTAACGAAGAGGGGGTTAGAACAACGTTCCTATGATTGGTAAATTATGCACTTTGGACATAACACTAGTTGAAGCCGATTCTCCTCTATCTCTTTTTATGTCCTTTCGTTTTCAGTTAGTCGTCTTGACTTTACGTACGCATAAGGTACGTCCCATCTACCCATAGTAGACTATAGCTATATATATATATATATATATATATATATATATATATATATATATAAGTACCACATTCCCCATTGAACCAATATACTATCCCCTTTACTGTCTCTAAACTCAGCACCTCGTCAGGATCTATCACCCTCTCTATATCACGTTCTCATCGCTGCGCGTATCGAGGAACTCCCGTAGTGCACAAAGAATTAACAATAATTTAGTCGTGCTCTATGTTGAATTTTTGGGGATGTTCTTATCTTATTCCATGTTGTAGACTCAGCTCTACAAACTATAAATATGGTGGATTCAGCCTCACCAGCTGTGGACTCAGCTCCATGGACTACCCCATGCACGTTTTGAAAGATCTCTCTAATAGGGTTAACTAGTCTTGCCTCCTATTAGTGTAGGATTTGCCAGCACCAAGACCCCAAAGATCGAAGGTAAATCTTTGGAAGTAAAATGGGAGTTTTGATTCCGATGAGGTGACTATCGAGATGAATTTTAGTTGAGCTCGGAAGATGAAGTGTTAAATCGTAAGGTGACAGCAGTAAATTTCAAAAGGTTAAAAATGTAGAAAGTAATTAATATCGAGACTTTACAGTGGTTTGGGCTGAAAGTCCCTGTCCACTATCCTTCCTTATTTAGTCACTCTATATAACCGAGAGGCTTATTACATTGAATCTAAACGTTTCCGCTATTAATGAGTTTTCAAATGGAGCTCTAATATAGGAAAGTAGACTTATGATTTTTTGTTAATTTTTGTTATGCCCAAAGATCCCTTGTGCCTTGGTATTGCTGCTTATTTATAACCAATAAGCTAAGACGCCATTAGTTGAGCACCTTCCTTTTGGATTGACGATCTAGCTCGCTATGAGCAGTCTTGATTTATACACTTTTCACCATCCGATTGAGTGTAACTTGACGTAGATTGCTGACATGTCACTTTTATATATATTAACTTTTGATATCACCTTTACTGTTGATCTCGGCCTGAGCTATCTAAGCAATTGATTGCTGTTATTTTTTGAGTTGCTTTGCGCTTCGACAATGATGCTCTCATTTAAGCTTCTTATTTCAGCCGAATAATGATCTTGGCATTGGTTGACACTTTGGTTCATGCTCTCGGATTGCATGCTCTCATTAGGAACCGAAAGATAGATCTTGGAAGTACAAGCCATGGAGATTTACTTTCAAATATTAGCGATTTATAATTTGTAGAAATTATAGTGTAATACAAGCCTCATAAAGCTCACCTATATGGGGTGGACTTTAGAAAGAATATTGTGATATCAGGTTTAATACTTCTATTGTAATTTCATTCCAATCGAAAAGTTAATTCTAAGCTTTTGGGGGTGCTGCTTCATTTATGCAACTCATAAAGATCTAACGTTAATGAGAGGGTTTTGAAAACAATTTGAAATTAGTGCACAAGGGTGAAGGTTTAGTTGGTTGCCTTAGTCAAGTGATAAGTAATTAACGTTTTGAAAATTGAAGGGACGAAATTTCAACTTGGATTGTGAGATCAAAACTTTTAAAATCATATTTGCCACTTGAAGTTGTCTAGGCTAGAATATTAGTGAAATTTCCTAGACGTTGAAAAATGAAATCTAAACCAGGACCGTAAGGTCAAAACTTTTGAAAAATTTGCTTTGCACTTGACGTCATCTGGACGAAGTGAAACTGTTTTGGTGTCGAAAGGCAAAATGTAATTTGGGACAACGAGGTCAATTTTTTTTTCGAAAACTATGCTTGTCACTTGAAGCCATCTCGGGTAAGTGGTAAGCGAAGCTGTTATGGTGCCGAAAGGCAAAATCTAATTTGGGACCATGAGGTCAAAACTTTTTCGAAAACTATGTTTGTCACTTGAAGCCATCCAGGCTAAGTGGTAGTGAAACTGTTACCGTGCCGAAAGGCAAAATATAATTTAGGACCGTGAGGTCAATTTCTTTTCGAAAACTATGCTTGTGACATGAAGTTATCTAGGCTAAGTGGTAAGCGAAATTGTTGCGGTGCCAAAATGCAAAATTCTAACTTGAGACCATGAGGTCTAAGAGATACTTGTCTTGTGAGATTTAAAGAAGATTAAGGTTTGATCTTTGAAGGGATGGGTCCTGCCTTTGCATTAAAATGCCTTTGCCAGCTGTTACGATTCTTTTGGTTTCTCTGGAAAAGCGATTCCCTTTTCTTTGCTCCAGATGATTCATATTCTGACATTGGCATGTCCATTTACAGTTAAGATTTTGATAACTAGATAATCTCCACCGTTAGTTCTGAGGTTTTAATAAACCCTTTTTTCTCCTCTTTCTTCTCACTTAAGATATTAGAAATAGTTGCAGTCGCCATTAGAACTATAAAAATGTAACACCCCATACCTCTTAGTATACTAAAAAGGACACACTAAAAGATGTGGTGCATTGTAGGTATAACTAAAACTAGCAAGACTAAGATTTACAAGACAAAATAGATAAAAATAGCGAAAACAATTAAAATAATAATTTGCTAAAAATCAGACTTGATAATATAGAATTATAAAATCAAATACATCATATGTCTCAAAATACCAACATATGTCTCATGAAATCAAAACCTTGGTCTCATAAATATCAGAGTACAAACTATCCCTCATAAAGTGCCAGTACGTGGAATAAGCTAAAAATTGAAAATAAAGAAGAGAAATACATTAGAAATCTCCGTCAAAGAAGTCTCCAAGTGTCTGCAATCTACCGTCCTTGCTCTTGCTAACCTATGGGGGGAAAGGGGAAATGGAGGAGTGGGTTTGCCTAAAAGTCTGGTGAATGATAGTAATTACTAGAATCTTTAAGCAAAGTAAATAATAGACTTTACAAC
The DNA here is from genome assembly GCA_030765085.1 of Allium cepa. Classification (NCBI taxonomy): domain Eukaryota; kingdom Viridiplantae; phylum Streptophyta; class Magnoliopsida; order Asparagales; family Amaryllidaceae; genus Allium; species Allium cepa. The sequence goes on from CM060944.1 coordinate 246,707,661, forward strand.
AGTTCTAGTATATAAAAGGTAAGAAAGGAAATAGAGAGAAGGAATAAGGTGGAAATAAATACGAATTAACAAAATCGACATAATTCATTAACTTTTATTGTTTGCACTTGTCTTTGATAGCTTCTTTGATTAGGCTGAATTCCTAATCCTATAATTAGGATGAAATCCTAATTCTACCATTTGATCGGCCTGCTACTCCATAACCTACTGCAGACTAGGCGCTATATAGCTCCATACACAGAGGGCAATGGTGTCTACAAATGACATGCAAAGTATCTTCTGTGGACTAGATGTTATATAGCTCCCTACACAGAGGGCAATGGCATCTACGAAAGACACACATACTAAGCGCTTGGAACTCAATAGCGACTTATCTCCCATAATCGATGTCGCACGCTCGATCATCACCGGTTCACACTATCTATAGCTCCCTCTTTTGACCTTTTATTTACCCTAGACAAAATAAGCATGCCTTCGTCTCACTTTAGGCTATTGTGAGGCACCATGTCTGTGATATCCTGGAATTTCAAACAAATTTAAATATGATAATCTTTTTTATAAATTAATTAAAATTGATAAAATTGTTATTTTAAACAATAATAATAATTGTGTTGTGTATATATAGATTTTTAATGAAATTATTTCATATAAGTTGAAATTGTATTTGTTTAAATATATGTATATACCAAATTGATTTTTAAATTGAATTTGAAATTTAATTTGAATTTGGATATTTAAATTGAAATTCAAAAGATAGTTATATATATATCTTAAATCATACTTTGGTTTTAAAATGTATTTTATTTGATTTTATTAAGAACATAAATTGTTTATATTATTTTCTTTTTAAAGGAATTTATTTATATAAATTAAAATATGTATTTATAATTAGAAAATTAATTATAAAAGCTTTATAAAATATTTAAAAATCTAATTATGCATGAAGGTTACATGTGTTAACTTTAATCATTCTTAATAACATGTGTTAACAAATTAAATAAGCATAGTGACAAGTGTTAATAAATTGTACAAGTGTCTTTTTGTTCGTTTTATTTTTAAAAATTAAATAAAAATATAACTAAGAGATATAAAAACCTCTCCACTCTCCTCTCTCATTTTCTTTACCTATTATTTTTCAAAAACTTAGTAAAAGAGATAACCTGTATAACCAAGATTCCAGTAAAAAAAACTAAAACAAAAACTTAAAAGGAATCACTCCTCTTTTCCAAAAATCTGAAACATTCAAAGTTTAAAGACAAGAATCAAAATCAAATTCAAGAACAACCACTCCAAAATTTGTAAAGAAACAAGAGGAAGATCGGTAGGCATCATCACTTTTGATTCAAAGCTTAAAGCAACTCAACATAGCATTTAAGTTTTCCAGCAATCCAGTTTTAGTTTCAACGATCTACAGTTCAAAGTTTTCCAGTTTGCAACATCAAATTTTTTTAGTCTCCGCACGTTAATCTGGTGAGTAAACTCAACTGTGTTTTTTTTATTTTAAATCTGTATGCATGAATGCAATTTGGAAGTTTGATGTAAAGTTGTTTGCATGATGATGTATTGAATATATATGAATGTAACAAGGTGTATGCATTGAAATATCAGTGTTCTTCTCTGTTTAAAGGAACATAGTTCAAATTTAAACAAAATTTCAACTCCTTTCATTCTAATCTTTGTTAGGCCTAGGTATTTAAAAAATATATTTGTTTAAGATTAAACTAAGGCTTAAAAATATTTTTAAGTTTAATAAATAGAAATATTATTTGGAAAAATAAAAAGAACATAGGAACTTAAGTTTATGTTAAAAATCAAGTACATTGATTTGTTAATTCATATATATAATCTAAATCCCCTTCTCAAAATATGATTTTCAAAGCAAAAATCTCGAATTTTTGTTTGGGTTCGGGTTTGCATTTCTGTAATGAGCAGTAATGGAAGATTGATCAAACTACGGCGACTGGGTGGATTTTGGGTGTCGTGGTTTTTATTGTTTGCGCAAAAAATGGGCAAACACCTCCAGGTCGTGTGATTTAGTTTATTTTATGTGATTCTTAATGATTTAGATGAGTTATGTAAATATGAAAAAAGCAGGGGCTGAAATGTAAAAGACACACAGATTTATAGTGGTTCGGCCTGAACGTGCCTACGTCCACTTTATATGTTATTATCTTCTTTCTTCCAGATTACAAGTACAATGCTTTTTGTATAAGTATATGAAAGTAGTTTGAAAGTTCCTTCCGTGCTTGAGCTCTCAAACTTGTCTGCCATTGTTGTACCCCTGCCCCTCTATTTATAGAGTGAGGCTGGGGGCAGGGGTCCTGGATGTATATAGCTGCTGGTGGGCTTGGGCTGAAGCAATCTGGCCTGGTAGCGTTCTGGTTCAGCGAGGCTTCATTCGGTGGTGAGGTATGAGGTTGGCTCGGTGGTGTTGGTCCGGTGATGGTGGTCCGGTGATGGTGGGAAATGGTGTTGGAACGATGGTGATGGGATAGGCATTTGGTTCGGTTGTGGATGGTTCGGTCATGGTTTGGTTTGGTATTGAAGGGGTTGTGGTTTGACCGGTAGAATGTTTGGACCGGTAGTGGTTCGGACCGGTGATGGTGAGAACTTTGAGGGTTGGTACGGCCTTGGTGGTGAAGTATGCTTGTGACCGGATGGTCTTATGCCGAATGGGCTTCTATATTGAGAATGCCGGATGGACTTTTATGTCTGTATTGAGCCTTGTGTTTGCCGAATGAAGTGGAGGTTGCGAACCCGGGTGAAACTGACACTTCTTGGTCTCGAGATCTCCTGGGTGAGAATTCGCCCAACATTTGCCCCCCAAAGTGGGGCGCGTGCTTGCATGTGTCGCGCTTTGTTTCCCTATGGTAGGAAAGCTTGTTTCGTAACGCCATGGGCTGGATATTCATGTCCTGTCAGTGTCCTCATGCCTCCCGGTAGGAAGGCGTGTTTTGTAATGCAATGAGCTGGATGTCCATATCATGTTGATTTCCTGCAAAGGAATTTACAGTTTTAATGTGATTTCAAATGACGATCGTTCGGGATCGAAATATTTGAGGCGAAGTGAATTGTGCCGTTCAGGGCGAGATGTGACCGTTCGAGGTCGGGTGCCGTTTGAGGCGAGTAGGTGTGCCCCGAGGGGGCTTAGCGTTACCGATGCCAGGCTCACGTTCGAGTGGATTCCAGGATCGTTTGTGAAGATGGTTTATCGCCAGCTCAGAGCATGCCTAAGGATCGTTCGCGACCCCGTACATGTTTAAGTAGCTTAGCCATTTCAGAGTTAGCAGAGCAAAATATCCATCCAACCGATGAATTTTAAAAGGATGTCGAAGTGTAGATTCTCACAACGATAGGGTTAATAGCCATTCAGAGTATGCCTGTGGACCGTTCGTGGTCGCGTACATGTGTAAATGGGTAACCCATGTTAGTGAGCGATTTACGACTTGTTCATCGTTATCATAATCTCTATTTTATTAGTAGGTCCTAGAGTTCGGTACTTATCTGTGTGAGGTGCCTTGCATGCCACCTGTTTCTGGTTTTTGCTGGCTGAGATGGTTTCATTCGGTTTTTGGTTGGTCCGGTATGCCGAACCGGCTGGACCGGTGCTTCTGCCCTCGTCTATATATAGGGGCTACACCCCCCTTAGTTATTCCTTACCGAACCAACGAGTGCCGAATCAATCTCTAGCCGAACCAACTTCTCTGCCGAACCAAGCTTTTACCGAATCAGGTATAAGTTCCTTTGCCGAATGACCTTTACCACCGAATGAATCTGATTGCCGAATACACGCGTAAGGCTGTTAATGCCGAATGATTTTTGTACCGAATGAACCTGGGATTTTAGTGCCGGATGTACTTTGCACTGTACTACCGAACGAATTCGTATACCGGATGAACTTCCAATGCCGAATGGAACTACCGAATGAGGCATATACCGAATGAGACTCGAAAATTTGAATCTTGAGCGAAATCTTAGGCTTTTATACGCTTGCTTTAGATACTTGCTTGTTTATGTTTCTATACTTCTTGTTCTAACACCGTGTTTTTCTTGTGCTGCAAATAAATGTCTCGCAAAGCGGAAACCCGATCGGATAAAAAGAATTCTAAAGGTAGAGGAGAGTCATCTTCCTCCGTGCCCCCAGCCCAACCAGGGCCGGTGCGACATGGGCCTGCTCCGAGGTCGTTAGTGGACGGGTACGGTCCCAAGGAACTTCTGGTCTCCCCTCCCGATTGCTTTCCTAGCTCCCTAAAGGAGGAGCAACTTGATGTTATATCCCGTTCCTTCGGGATAGACAGGGCTCGCATGCTGTTGCCGGGAGATGGAGTGATGCCGTATAATCCCCCCGAAGGCTACTTTGCTTACAGCAGATATCATTGCATGTGTGGTGCTATCCCTCCTATCAATGCCTGGATAGTTAGCTTTACCACATACTTGAAGGTGGCTCCATTCCAGCTCCAGCCAAACTCTTATGCCATTCTGGTGAGCCTTTTCGTTATCTTCCAGAGGAGGTACGGGCGCCCTCCTTCTAACCGGGAAATTCGATATTTGTATAACCTGAGAGGCATGTTCAAGAAAGAATGGTTTTTTATCAAGGACGATTCTGTTTCTTTCCGTCTTTTCACTTCCGGCAGTAAGATGAATTTCATTTATATTTTCCATGTTCTGACTGTAGTGCTTCTTCTGATACGCTTCTATTTCTTGCTAGCGACAGGTGGCATTGCAGTCGTGGAAGATGATTCTTTGGCGCGGATGGCTGCTGAAATAAAGGTCATTCCCGCACGGGACAGGTCGGCTTCGTTCCTGATCAGGAACGCTACCCTCCTGGAGTACAGCTTGATCCAGCCGCACCAGTCCGTGGTTAAGCAGAGGGACACGGCTGAGGAGAAGGCCGCTAAAGCTAAGGAGGGGGCCACGGTGAAGAGTGGCAAGAGGAAGCCCTTTGCACAACATCCCGTCGCGGGAGGCAAGAAGCTTAAGGAGTCTGAGGGCCCCTCTCCTAGTACTTGCCCGATCATCCCGGAGGAGGAAGGTGTGGAAGAGGGCGAAGGAGGCGATATGGAAGGAGGGTCGGAGGGCGGAGGAGATGGAGATGGTCAGGGTGGTAGTGGTGCTGGTGCCTTAACTTCTGGGCAAGACTCTGAACTGGATGAGGCCCTCCGCCAGGCCTTCGGGGAATCGGAGGGAGAATCGGGAGCGGAGAAGGCGAAGGAGACTGGCAAGGTCGGGGCTGGTGCCGATCTATCCCCTAAGGGCTCCTCAGCCAGGGTGACCCCGGCGGTGCAAGGTGAACTTTTGTCCTCTGTCGATTCCATTTACGATAGGGACTTAGAAATATTTTATGGTTCATTTCCGTCCTGGAATGAGATTCAGGACTTATTGCAGTATCCCACTCCTCCGCAGGGTTTGTATAATAGATGTGCATTCTCACTTTTTCTTTCTTTTTAACTTAACATGTTTCTTGAATTATGGATCGTCGTATGTTCATAACACTTGTTTTTTACTCCAGGGGCAGGCCAGGCGGCTAAAACGTCAAACGTTCGACACCGCCTTGAACAATTCAAGTTGATGAGAGCTTCTGATAAGCCGAAGCCTCTTACTGGTCGTCCTGGGGACGTGGTCAAATACCGTCCTCTTCTTGGGGTCATTGAAGAGAGCACTCAGAAAAAGAAGAGGAGTCGTTCCTTATTTGAGCCTTCCCCTGGTCCGCAGCTTCCTGTTCAGCCTCCTCGTGATACCACGGAGGAGAGCACGGAGTTCATCCCCCCTCCACCTCCTTCTAAGAATCCCACTGTTATCCGTATAAGGCGTCCTGACGTGCCTCGCGACCCCTTTGCCGGTCATCCTGATTTAGATCCAAGCTCTCGGGATATTTCATTTGATGAGGCCACGGGTGAGCACCTTCTTCCCCGCAACCCCATGGTACGAGTGTTAGACGAGGCTAAGTCCCTAGATCTTGATCTGCTTACCACTCGGGTAGTTACCATGGGAGACGAAGCCAAAGCTAATATCGATCGGGTGGCTGAAGAGACCAAGAAGTTAATGAAGTATCATGCTCAATTGGTCAAGGCCGGGGAGGAGATTGGGAGTGCTAATATTCGGTTGCGGCTGAAGGTTGCCGATCAGGCCGAACAGCTTGTCGGTCAAGCCGTTCAGATTTCTCAGCACGAGAAAGCCTCCAGGCGGTTGAAAGAGACAATGGAAAAGGCTAGTAAGGCAGAATTACGGAAAATGGAGGCCGCCTGTAAGGAGCGGATCGACATGGCCATTGCGACAGTGGATGAGGTTCGGAATGCGGATCTCGAGCAGGTAGAGGAGTTGTCTGGAAGGCTTGAGGCCGCGGAGATGGCTCAAGTCAAGTTAAAGGAGGAGATGGAGGAGTTGAGGAGGTCTCTCCGGGCTGACTGCTTGAGATACCGATCAGAGAGGGATGTCGCTGTCGCCAAGTTGCAGGCTTCCGAGGCCCGGGTGAGGGAGTTTGAGGAGAATGAGGGGATGATGGACGAGATGCTGCAGGACATGTACTTCCGCACTTGGAAGGAGGGCAGCTTGTCTTGGATGGATGACTATCCCCGGGTCATGGCCAAGATATATCTTCGGGCTTTAGAGGAGGCCAGGGTCAATGCGGGTAAGGAAGGTGGAGTGGCTTTTAGTCTGGATGTGGTCACTGCTCAGGTCTCGAAAGAGGAGCAAGCGGCGGTGAAGGAGGGGATGCGGTTGCTTGCTGCGGAGGAAGCGGGTGTGCAACTGGAGGATGAGGATCATGCGGTGGACGTTGTTGAGTTATTCTTCTCTTTTCCTTTTCTTTCTGGGTTTCCATAACTTGAACGTTTTATCGTTTGTTTAATGAGTTCCTCTTCTGGATTGAACAGGCGAAACTTCCGATCAACACGCTGGGAGCTCCGACCCTACGGCCAAGTAGGCTTGGGGGAGTTGGTAGGATGAGAGCGAAGTGTGGACGCGGCTGGTTACTTGTTCGGATTTGGCCACCTTTTTATTTCCCTTTATCGCTGTTTATGTTAGTCCAAAACATTGATGTGACTGTAATAATATTATTTGTAAAGAATAACTTTATGTGATTTTATGACATAAGCTGATTTTGTTATGTTTAAATGTTGTTGTCATTTTTATGTGGTGCGTGAGAAGTATGCATATGCCTGTGATTTTAGTTGTGTCTGATGTTAAGCTGTTGCTTGGAATATAATTTCATGTTTTGCAATGTTAATGTGACGTATGAATAAACTATAGTCACATATTTATGTACAAGAGAAGAGAGTACCGCCCTTCATGTTTTAGTTGCAGGTGGTAGCTTTGAGCGTCTTGTGTAACTGATCATGGACATAGCTGAGTACCTTGCCACCCAGTACGCAGGCTTAGATTCTCATGAGTGAATGCTCCCTATTTGGTTTCCTGTACTTTAGAGTTTGTTATACAGGATAGGAGAAAAGTATTTAAATGAAATGAAAATATGGGAAAAGTAAAACTTCCAGTCACGGAAGGCCGTCGATGTGCTTAAGTTCGTGGCAAACGGGTTTTGTAGTCACTTTCCCTAGCTGTGGGTCTTGGAGACATTTGTCACCCATCTTACGCCTCCGCGGGGAGTTTTCTTTTTTACCACAGCCGCACTTAAGACACATCGGAGCCGAGATCGCGCACGGTAACTACCCGAACCATTATGGTCCGTAATCGTGGGTATTATTCGGTTTACCGTGGCCGGCTAGCGTGGGTGCCGTTGGCCGTGAACTACCCCTGGCTGGCCACACCTTATGTTGGGGCTTAAAGTAGGTTCACAGTTGCCGGCGAGCCGAACGCCGTAATGAGCTGCCATCGGCTATAGTCGGCCTTTATGATGACTTATAATCGGCTCATTACAGTTGGCTTTGAGGGCAGTCGCGAGCAATGAGTTAACCCGCAGCAGAGGGATGCTGGAGCAAAAGAGTCTCATTGGCGAGTGCATAGAATCGTAGCGTACCTGTTAGGCCTTGTCCAGATGAGGCTGTGGTGCGTCTTGAGTGGAGATGCCATAGGATTTTGTTCAACAGAAAAGGATAAAGCTTAACAAGAAGCCAAGATATAAAGGAACAAGTTAAAAAGAGACAAGATTTTTTAAAGTGGTTCGGCATGAAAATGCCTACGTCCACTGATTCTCTTTGTTAATTCACTTCATATGGGCAGTACAAGTTAAGAAAAGTATCGACGGAGGTGTCGGATGTTCCATGCCCTCTGGAACACCTCTCCGTCCACTGTTGACAAAATATAAGCTCCGTTGTGGAGATCTTTATGAATTACATATGGTCCGTCCCAGATGGGGTCCAGTGCCCCGGGGCGCGGAAAGATCCTCCTGAGGACAAGATCTCCTTCTTGTAAGATGCGATGCTTGACTTTGGAGTTGTATAGTGCTGCCACTTTTTGTTTGTGAGCTGCTGCTTTGAGTGCTGCATCGTTCCTCCTTTCCTCAATCAGATCCAAAGACATGAGGAGGAGTTCTTCGTTTTCTTCTGGATTGTAGTGGATCCTACGGTGGGAAGGAACAATAGTCTCAACAGGGAGCATTGCCTCCGATCCGTATGCCAAAGAGAAAGGAGTATGTCCCGTTGATGTTCTGAAAGATGTGCGGTAGGCCCAAAGTGCCGTAGGAAGTTCGTCCACCCAAGCGCCTTTTGACTTTTCAAGTTTCTTCTTGATTAGGGTTTTGAGAATTTTGTTGACAGCTTCGACTTGTCCGTTTGCCTGAGGATAAGCTACTGATGAGAAGCTTTTATGAATTCCATGCTCTTGGCACCAGTCGGCGAATTCTTCGCTGTCAAATTGGAGTCCGTTGTCCGATATGATCTTGAGTGGTACTCCGTACCTGCACAGAATATTTTTGATCAAGAAGTTGATAACTTTTGCTGAAGATATTTTATTTAGGGGTTCCGCTTCCACCCATTTGGTGAAATAATCGACTGCCACTATAGCATATTTGGCTCCGCCTCTGCCCGTTGGCAGTTCGCCAATTAAATCAATTCCCCATACAGCAAAGGGCCAAGGGCTGGTCATTTGAGTAATCTCATTTGTGGGTAGTCGAGGAATCTTGGCAAATTTCTGACATCTGTCGCATCTCTTGACGAAGTCTAAGGCGTCTTTGTTTAGTGTGGGCCAGTAATATCCATATCGGAGTATTTTTTCGCCAGAGTCTGTACTCCAGTGTGATCTCCGCAACTTCCTTGATGGATGTTGAATAAGATTTCCTTGGCTTCCCTTCCAGCGACGCATCTGAATAAGGGGCTAGAGAAGCCACGCCGATAGAGGATGCCTTCTTGTATTGTGTAGTGGGGAGCTTTCCTCAAAATTCTCCTGACTTCATCACGTTTGTCTGGTAGTGTACCGTCCTGCAAATATTTCCGGATAGGAGTCATCCAAGTTCCTTCTTCGATTGCAGTTATCAGATTCACTTGTTCGAAACTTGGGGCTAGCTGCCTTGAGATGGCTAGTGCTCCGGAAATGGTGCCATTCTTCATACTAGCTTGCTTTGCTAGTTCATCGGCCTCTTGGTTATCTTCTCGAGGAATGTGTTGTGAGTCGTTCTCCTCGTGTCTGGAATTCTCCTAGTACTTGGTTTACGATAAGTTGAGAATCACTATGAAGACATAAAGAATTGACTCCAATTTCTAAGGCAAGCTCCAATCCCGCTATTACTGCCTCATACTCCGCATCGTTGTTAGTGGCCGCGAATTCCAACCTTAATGCATAGTACAGCTTTCTTCCCCTGGGGGTGATTATCACAATACCTGCCCCCGAGCCTTGTTCGTTCGATGCTCCATCTACAAAGAGGTTCCACTTGATGTTTTTTGCTATTTCAAACTGATCCTTGCCTTCGTTGGTAGTGAATTCGGCAATGAAATCGGCCATGGCTTGCCCCTTGATAGCGGTGCGAGGATGGTAGGTGACGTCATACTGACTTAGTTCAATGCACCATTTGAGGAGTCGTCCAGAAGTGTCGGGACGATGGAGCACCTGTCTTAGTGGTTGATCGGTTAGAACTCTGATGGAGTGAGATTGGAAGTAGTGTCGCAGTTTTCGTGACGCGATCAATAAACAATATGCCAATTTCTCAAGTTTAGGATGTCTGGCCTCTGCCCCTGTAAATCTCTTACTTATGAAGTATACCGGGCGTTGTGTGCGGTCCTCTTCTCTTACCAGGGCAGCGCTTAGAGCATGAGATGATACAGCAAGGTATAGGTATAGCTCTTCGCCTTCGTTTGGAGTTGAGAGTACTGGTGGTCTCTGAAGGTGTTCGATCAAGTTAAGGAAGGCTTTTAAGCATTCATCGGTCCACTCGAACTTTCCTTTGTCTTTCTTGAGAGCTTCGAAGAAAGGGACGCACTTGTCAGTTGCTTTGGAAATGAATCTGCTTAGGGCGGCCACCTTTCCGTTTAGGCTCTGCATTTCTTTTCGAGTGGAAGGTATCCTTATTTCTTTTAGAGCCCGGATTTGTTCAGGGTTTGCTTCAATTCCTCTGGCATGGACGATGAATCCTAAGAATTTTCCCGATGACACTCCGAAGGAGCACTTTAGAGGATTCAGCTTCATTCCATATCGGCGAAGTACCTGAAACATCTCGCTCAGGTGGCTTACATGATCGTCGGCTCTCCTGGACTTTACCAACATGTCATCCACATATACTTCCATAGTTCGTCCTATTAATTCCGCGAACATCTTGTTGACGAGGCGCTGATAGGTTGCTCCGGCATTTTTGAGTCCAAAAGGCATTACTTTGTAACAATATAACCCCCGGTCAGTGATGAAGCTAGTGTGGTCTTGATCGGGAGCGTGCATGGGAATCTGGTTGTATCCGGAGTATGCATCCATAAAAGGTAAAAGTTCGTGCCCGGCAGTGCTGTCCACAAGTTGATCGATTCGGGGGAGCGGGAAGCAGTCTTTCGGGAAAGCGTCATTTAAGTTGGAGAAATCAATGCATGTTCGCCACTTCCCATTAGCTTTCTTTACTAGTACCGGGTTAGCGATCCATTCTGGGTAGATGGCTTCTCGTATGAAGTCATTAGCAAGTAGGTTCTTTACTTCCTCATCGAGGGCTGCTGATCGTTCTGCTCCCATGCTTCTCTTTTTCTGCTTTATCGGTACCTTGGTGGGATCGATGTTCAGCATGTGGCATGCTATGTCTGGGGAGATTCCTGTCATATCGGCATGTGTCCACGCAAATACATCTAAGTTGTGGCGGAGAAAGTCAATGAGTTGATCCTTCAATTCTGTTTTTAGCTGAGATCCTATTTTTAATAGTCTACTTGAATCATGTTTGTCTACAGATACGAATTCCATGGCCTCTGCAGGCTCAGCGGTAGCCTCCTCCTCATCCCTGGGGTCTAGTTCATTGAAAGGATCGCTGGTGTATCGAAGAGGAGGGGCTTTCTTTAGTTGCTATGCTTCCAAGCTTTTCATGCAGAGAGTAGTCTCTGCATCTTTCCCTTTATTCTTTCTACGGTTATTGCGAAGTTCAGTTACATAGCAATCTCGAGCGGCGTCTTGATCTCCTTCAACTTCTCCTATTCCGTTATCTGTTGGGAATTTCATCTTTAGGCACCACGGGGCTAGGACAATTTGGAAGTCAGATAAGGCTGGTCTTCCCAAGAAGGCGTTGTAGGCCGAGTGGTTTTCTATTAGTACGAACGTTTGTTTTCGCACAACGGAGCGGGGATGACTTCCTATTTCGACGAAGAGGTCAAGTTGCCCGAGGGGCATTTTCGCATCTCCAGTGAAACCGTGCAGGGGTTTGTTGCAGGGAGACACATCCTTCATTGACAGCTTCATTTTGTCGAAAGCATGCTTGAACAGGATATTTACGGAGCTTCCTGTGTCTATTAGAATTCGGAAAACTTTAGCTGGACCGAACCAGGCAGAGATGACCATGGGATCCATATGCGGATACTGTCTTCCTTCTAAATCACGCCTACTGAATACGATGTCGTCACTCTCTTTCCGTTTCGGGTGGCGTTCTTCCATAATGGAGTTAACACAGCCTTCAGCATTTCTAAGTGACTTGCCTTATCTTTCCATCTCTGCCCACCTTCTGTCGGCGATGTGTGGTCCTCCCGAGATGGTATGGACCACTATCTTCTCTTGACAAGAGCCACTGGTGTTGCGACTCCCTCCGCCTACTTCTGGGAGGGGTCGCTTTGAGTTCTCATTGGCAGGAGTTGGAGTCCTGTTCTGACCTTTCACATAGCGTTCCAGCCTTCTTCTTCTGATGTGTTCTTCGATCAAGTCCTGGAGATGGTGGCATTCATTGGTGTCATGTCCGTGGGATTCGTGGAAGCGGCAGAACTTTCCAGACTTGAGTGCGTTATCAGATTCTTTCTTGTGCGGGGGCGCTTGTATCCGAGTTCGCCCTGAGTGGCAAGAAAGATGTTTTCGATTGTTTCATTCAAAAGAGTGTAGGAGTCAAATCTTGGTCCTGGTCGATATTGGCGTTTTTCAACCTTCCTGCCCCCAGCATTGTCTCTAGATTCATTTCTTCGAGTGTCCTTAGCTGCAGCGGGAACCTTGTCCGAAGTTGTCTTACCTTGTTGCCCTGATTGCCTCTCAGTGGCGGCATCTTCAAGTCTCATATACTTTCCAGCTTCATGGAAGAAATCAGGTAAAGTAGCTGGTTTTTCCTTAGTTAGTCTTCTAGCGAACTTGGTATCTGGGTGTACACCACTACAGAGGGCCATTAGGGTGAGCTTCTCATCGGCATCTTGGACTGCGGCCGCTGCGGCGTTGAACCGGGTTAGATATTGTTGTAGTGTCTCTCCGGATTTCTGTTTGACATTGGATAGAGAATAAGCATCCTTGGGTTGTTCTACGTGGATGCGGAACTGGCTAATGAACCTTTCTTTCAACATCTCCCATGAGCTGATAGATCCTTGGGGTAGATGGCAGAACCAGGAGGTAGCTAGATCTGCTAGGAATAGCGGAAAGCATTTACACAGCACCCCTTCTGTTTCTCCGCTCATGAGCATATGCTGGGTGTATCTCTGTAAGTGTACGATGGGGTCGGAAGTTCCCTTGTAAGGTTCCATGGTTGGCATTTTCCATTCCCGGGGGGTGATGGCGGTTTCGATATTGCGGGTGAAGGGGCTGGTGACCCTAGTGCCTATTCCTCGGTCCCTTTGCTCCCATTGGACGCATTCTCTGAATAATCGTGCCATTCTTTCATCAGAATTCGGAGCGGATAGAAATGAACTTGGTTCTTCCCTGCGGAATCGATCTCGTCCAGATGACCTGTAGGGATGGTATAGTCTATCACTTCTGACGTTATCCAGTGGTTGCCTCTGGCTGCTCGGATGCATGCTAGGACCAGCTACAGTTGCCCCCTGCCTTGATCTTCCCCTGTGGGGTTCTGTTTCGAGCATTTCCATGGGGTCAACTTCGGGCTGGGTTCTAGCTCAGCTCCGTTCAGCGGGGTTTCTATGATTAGGTGGCATGACTGGCTCAGCTACATCCGACCCTCGCCTGGCGCCTCCCCCACTAGGTTCGGTTCCAAGCGTTTCCTCGAGTCGGAGTTCGGGCTGAGTCCGGGCGCGGCCCCTATCATTGTTGTTCCTGTTGATGGCTTCCTCGAAGAGGGAAGACCTTTGTTGTCTCCGAGATCGTCCAGATTGAGATTCACCCCATGATTCGGTGTTGCGGTTGGATTCTTCGACATCCCTCAAGCGTGACATGAGTTGGTTCACCAAAGCTTCTTGTTGGGATGCGAAGCGGTTAGTCACTTCCACCACAACTCTGTCTAGGTCTGCTCTAGTGATTACTACCGGTTGTTCCGCGGCCGGGGCTGTTGGAATCGCCTGATCTACATGCAGCACTGCTGCTGTAGTGGGATGGTTCTCTTGATCTGGATCCACTGGATTTGGAGCGCTGCTAGTTGCAACGTTCTTTCCCTTGTTGGCGTCTTTTCTTGGCCTGGAAGTCATGTTTCCTAGGCAATGAAGGGTGCTACTGAGAAAGAAGGTTGAATGAGGGAAGCTGAAGCTTCGAGTTCGAAGTTCTCAGTGAAAGCACCAAAAATGTTTGCGCAAAAAATGGGCAAACACCTCCAGGTCGTGTGATTTAGTTGATTTTATGTGATTCTTAATGATTTAGATGAGTTATGTAAATATGAAAAAAGCAGGGGCTGAAATGTAAAAGACACACAGATTTATAGTGGTTCGGCCTGAACGTGCCTACGTCCACTTTATATGTTATTATCTTCTTTCTTTCAGATTACAAGTACAATGCTTTTTGTATAAGTATATGAAAGTAGTTTGAAAGTTCCTTCCGTGCTTGAGCTCTCAAACTTGTCTGCCATTGTTGTACCCCTGCCCCTCTATTTATATAGTGAGGCTAGGGGCAGGGGTCCTGGATGTATATAGCTGCTGGTGGGCTTGGGCTGAAGCAATCTGGCCTGGTAGCGTTCTAGTTCGGCGAGGCTTCATTCGGTGGTGAGGTATGAGGTTGGCTCGGTGGTGTTGGTCCGGTCATGGTGGTCCGGTGATGGTGGGAAATGGTGTTGGACCGGTGGTGATGGGATAGGCACTTGGTTCGGTTGTGGATGGTTCGGTCATGGTTTGGTTTGGTATTGAAGGGGTTGTGGTTTGACCGGTAGAATTTTTGGACCGGTAGTGGTTTGGACCGGTGATGGTGAGAACTTTGAGGGTTGGTACGGCCTTGGTGGTGAAGTATGCTTGTGACCGGATGGTCTTATGCCGAATGGGCTTCTATATTGAGAATGCCGGATGGACTTTTATGTCTGTATTGAGCCTTGTGTTTGCCGAATGAAGTGGAGGTTGCGAACCCGGGTGAAACTGTCACTTCTTGGTCTCGAGATCTCCTGGGTGAGAATTCGCCCAACATTTATCGAAGCTGTGTTGTCATATGGAGAGATGGAGAAAAATGGTGATGGTGGTGTTCGATCGCCGTGGCGTCGACCGTAGAGGGAACTAGGGTTTTAGGGGTTTCGAAATGGAGGTCTAATTTCGGGGTTGTTCACGATCGTCAAGTCATCAAGCTAGGCCAGACTGGAAGGGAACGTACTTGAGACGCCGACGTAGGTGTTAGCGAAGGCACGGTGGTTCTGGTGGTCAAAATTTCTTTGACGAGGTGATTTATGATGAGAATGTGAGTTTCCAGTTTCGACTGGAAGACTCGATTTTGTTTTAGACTTCGCGACGTTTGATTGAGGGATGGAATCGATCGTGTAGTCGATCGTCGAGATGTGCGTGGTGTCGCCTGAGGTAGCTGCATCATAGTTGGTCTGTGCATGTGCACAGCGGCGTTGTTCGTGTCTAGGTTTTTGGTTCGGGAGGCAACTCAGGAGCAAGATTGTGAAGCTTGTCAAAGTTCAGTGGAGTGAGGATCCCAGAGACTGTACTTGGGAGACTCTGGATAATGTCAGGAAGGCTTATCCGGATTTGTGTCCGGATAGCTAGTGGTGTTTGTTTGAATGTATTGTTGTTTGGATATATTGGTTGTTTGGTTGCTAATGTATGGATGATATGTATGCTTGAAATTGTTGAAATAAAATGAAAATTGTGGATTATCTTTTGTTTAAATTTCGGGGACGAAATTCTTTTAAGGGGGGAGGAATGCGATATCCTGGAATTTCAAACAAATTTAAATATGATAATCTCTTTTATAAATTAATTAAAATTGATAAAATTGTCGTAACAATTTTAAACAATAATAATTGTGTTGTATATGTATAGATTTTTAATGAAATTATTTCATATAAGTTGAAATTGTATTTGTTTAAATATATGTATATATCCAATTGATTTTTAAATTGAATTTGAAATATAATTTGAATTAGGATATTTAAATTGAAATTCAAAGATAGTTATATATATCTTAAATCATACTTTGGTTTTAAAATGTACTTTATTTGATTTTATTAAGAACATAAATTGTTTATATTATTTTCTTTTTAAAGAAATTTGTTTATATAAATTAAAATATGTATTTATAATTAGAAAATTAATTATAAAAGCTTTATAAAATATTTAAAAATCTAATTATGCATGAAGGTTACATGTGTTAACTTATAATCATTCTTAATAACAAGTGTTAACAAATTAAGTAAGCATAGTGACAAGTGCTAATAAATTGTACAAGTGTCTTTCTATTCTTTTTATTTTTAAAAATTAAATAAAAATATAACTAAGAGATATAAAAACCTCTCCACTCTCCTCTCTCATTTTCTTTACCTACTATTTTTCAAAAAATTAGTAAAAGAGATAACCTGTACAACCAAGATTTTAAAAAAAACTAAAACAAAAACTTAAAAGGAATCACTCCTCTTTTCCAAAAATCTGAAACATTCAAAGTTTAAAGACAAGAGTCAAAATCAAATTCAAGAACAACCACTCCAAAATTTGTAAACAAACAAGAAGAAGATCTGTAGGCATCATCACTTCTGATTCAAATCTTAAAGCAACTCAACATAGAATTTTAGTTTTCTAGCAATCCATTTTTAGTTTCAAGGATCTACAGTTCAAAGTTTTCCAGTTTACAACATCAAATTCTTTTTAGTCTCTGCACATTAATCTGGTGAGTAAACTCAACTGTGTTTTTTTGTTTTAAATCTAGATGCATGAATGTTATTTTGAAGTTTGATGTAAAGTTGTTTGCATGATGATGTATTGAATATATATGAATGTAACTGGGCGTATGCATTGGAATATTAGTGTTCTTCTCTGTTCAAAGGAACAGAGTTCAAATTTAAACAAAATTTCAATTCCTTTCATTCTAATCTTTGTTAGGCCTAGGTATTTAAACAAAATATGTTTGTTTAAGATTAAATTAAGGTTTAAAAATATTTTTAAGTTTAATAAATAGAAATATTATCTGGAAAAATAAAAAGAATAGAGGAACTTAAGTTTATGTTAAAAATCAAGTACATTGATTTGTTAATTCATATATATAATCTGAATCCCCTTCTCAAAATATGTTTTTTAAAGCAAAAATCTCGAATTTTCGGCTGGGTTTGGGTTTGCATTTCTGTAATGATCAGAAATAGAAGATTGATCAAATTACGACGACTCGGTGGATTTTGGGTGTCGTGATTTTTGTCGAAGCTATGTTGTCATCTGGAGAGATGGGGAAAAATGGTGATGGTGGTGTTCGATCGCCGTGGCATCGACCGTAGAGGGAACTAGGGTTTTAGGGGTTTCGAAATGGAGGTCTGATTTTGAGGTTATTCGCGATCGTCAAGGCATCGAGCTAGGCCAGACTGGAAGGGAACATACCTGAGACGTGGACGTAGGTGTTGGCGAAGGAAGGGTGGTTCCGGTGGTCGGAATTTCTTTAACGAGGTGATTTCTGATGAGATTGTGAGTTTCCAGTTTCGACTGGAAGACTCACTTTTGTTTTATACTTCATGACGTTTGATTGAGCGCTGGAATCAATTGCGTGGTCGATCGTCGAGATGTGCGTGGTGTTGTAGGAGGTAGCTGCGTCGTAGGAGGGCTGGAATCAATCGTGTCTGGGTTTTTGGTTCGAGAGCAACTCGAAGTGATGCTCGTGTGGGAAGAAGGTTGTCTCGGGTTGGAACCCGAGTTCGTGTGTGTAGCCTTCTCTATTTTGTTTTTACCTTTAAAACTTAAACTTTAAATTAAAAAAAGAAATGAAAATGGAAGATGAAGGAGGACCCAGGTGGACATTCGAGTCAGGAACGGGTTAAACCCGAAGCAAGGTTGAAAATGTTTTAAAAAGTTTCGAAAGCTAGTTTTAAAGATTAAATTAATATTTGGCTTAAACTATTTAATGATACATGTTTTAAACTATTTTGGAACAAAGAGATTTTATGATTTGTTAATTAAAATTTGAGAAATGTTAGGTATTTTTAAAACTTAATTTTTAAGTAATTAAGTATAAATTGAGATGAAATGTTTTTAAACATTGTATTAATTAAAGTTTGAATTAAAGTAATGGATTTATCTTGAAAGTAAATTAAGGTTTTAAAGATTAATTTATTTTAAGTATAATTAACTAATTTAATTAATAAATATAAAGTTTATTAATTTATAAAGGTTTAGTTAATTAATTATGGATTAATTAACTGTTATTTAAGAATTAATTTAATTAAGTAATTTAGATTAATTAATTTATAATTAGAGGTTAATTAATTAAATAATTAAAGATTAATTAATCAATGATTAGTAATTCATTTATTAAGTGATTAGTGGATAAGTAATTAAGAATTAAGAATTAATTAATCAAGTGATTAAGGTTAATTAATTATGGATAATTAATTAAGTAATTAAGATAAATTAATTTATAATTTAAATTAATTAATTAAGTAATTAAGAATTATTTAATTGTTAATTAAGAATTAATTAATTGTTAATTAAGGATTAATTAGTTAATGATTAAGGAATGATTAATTTATAATCAAGTTTTATTAACTAATAATTAAGGTTATTAATTAATAGTTAAAGAATAATTAATTAATTAATTAAATATTAATTAATTGATTATGAGGTTAATTAAGAAGTGATTAATTACTTAAATGATGGTAATTAATTAATGATTGATTAAGCAAGGTTATTTGATTAATTCTTAAGTAATTAATTTAATTTGAATTAATTAAATTAATTATAATGTGGATTAAAGGTGCTTGCTTATGGATGATTGCTTTGAGTAGAATGTCTGGATTTGGTTGATATCTATTGGATGATAATCTGTGATATTCTATGATGAGATATGGAATATATATGTGATAGATGTATGTTATTATCTGTGAATAATGCTGTGTATTCAATGTTTTAAATTGAATTGAATTGCTTAACTTTAAACAACTTGACCTTTAAGACACGTTTGGATTTCGATGAGACCGGGATCGGATATCAAGTTTGATTATCCGAAAACCACATCGTTCCAAGTTAAACATTAGGTCGTGACATCAAAGTGAAGATCGAGATGGAGTTTCAGAGTGCAAGGGTTATTGTCGTTAACTCTGAAGGTGATTCCAAAACGAGTGTAATGAGATAATGCCTTCGGTTTCGTTCGAACCCGGAAAGAGCTTGTATGGATTGAATGCTTTCAGACCATCGTCAATGGAGGACGATGAGCATTCCAAGATGTGTTCTTGTAAAGGTAATCGTAGCCTCAAGCCTCATCAACCGGGAATGGCTAAAACGGGAGAGGTGCAACAAGGTTAAGTGGGCAGCACCCAAGTAGGACAAGATTTACCCCTGTCTAGAAGTCCCTTTTTATTTCGGCTGTGTGGGCAGTTGTTGGCTACAACTGTGGGGCTGTCTTGTTCGGGACTATCCAGTAAGGGTTGGTACCGGCCTTGTGTTGCAGGGGATTCAGGATGGATCCTCTGTACGTTGATCTAGGCCACGTACTGCGAGGGCGGTACCCCAGTAGCCCTGCCATTGATGGAAACTCATTATCCCTATGTGCCCTTACGGTTTTGATTGTATAACACACTTTGTGCCTAGTATGCTAGAATTTAATGAATGTAACAATTTTAGCTATTTCTTATTTATTTGAAAACCCTAGACCCTATTATAATATCACTGGATTTTCTATCAAATGTTTTGGTTAGCGTAAGGTAAAAATTTACCCATGTTTATGCGTGGGGAGTCTTACGTGATATCTTTTGTTTTCAAATGTTTTTAAAGTTAAACAAGTTTAACCCGTTTACTCACACCAGACCCATGTCTGACCCGGAGTTTATTCTGTTTTTCTTAAACTCTTGGGTACTCAAATTTTTATGAGTAGCCAAGTGATCAGGTCTGGATTGACATATAATCTGGAAGCTTGGAGCTGGAGCCCAAACGCATCTATCTATATCTTTCCGCTGTGTTGTGACTTTTGGATGATGTATTTTGGATGTAATAGTTAGACAGGCCTTTATAACTGTCAAATGTAATGAAGTCGTATTATTTTGTGTACTCTGATATGTAAAACTATGTAATGAATATGTGCAATATTATATTTTGTTCCGTTTCCGTTGTGAGATTCTGATGTTGTTGTTCTTTCTTTCTATCTTTTCTATTTCTATCTATTTCTTTTCTTATTGATGATACATCTTTCTGTGGAATGAAAGGCGGGTCGTCATAATGTCCATAGAAAATAGGGAATGCTATTGGTAATGGTCCCTGTCAAACAAAATCTAGTTGCGTCCCTTGTCCCAATCCCCATGACTTAGTCTTTTAATTATTGACCTCTTATCTACCCTAAACAGCATAAGCACGTCCCAAGGGAAATACTGTCCGTACGTATCTTTCCTTTTAAGTATTGACCAATTATCTACCCTAAACAGCATAAGAGAAATGATGCCGGTACGGATCTTTTCTTTTAAGTATTGACCACTTATCTACCCTAACAACATAAGGGAAATACTGCCGGTACGGATCCTTTCTTTTAAATATGACCTCTTATCTACCCTAAACAGTTTAAGGGAAATGCTGCCGGTACGGATCTTACTTTCTAATTATTTACCACTTATCTACCCTAAATAGCATAAGCAGAATGCTGCCGACACGGGTCCTATCTTTATCTTTGCTTATTAACTTAGTATAAGTCTTTTTAAATAAGCCTCTACCATTTATCCTTTACTATATTTGCTTATTAACTTATTATAAGTTTTAAAATAAGCCTCATTCTGTTCTTTTTTTTATTATAACCTATGTTATAATCATGCTTATTACTTAACCCAAGGTCTAAGTGTAAAAATAATCTTTTTTCTTCCTTTATTTTTTTTAGTTATAATTTTAAGTTATAATTAGGGCAATATCTTTAATTTAGTCCAATTCAAACATTAATACCATAATCGAGCCCAATTTTAGTCTTAATTCCATTTTTATTACATTCTTTACAATTACATCTTATCTTTCGTTATTTCAGTATTCTTATAATTTAATCTATATTCCTTTAATCTATTCTAATCCATTCGCGAAGAAATAGAAGAAAACTGAAAATAGAAGAAAATCCAAAGCATAGGAAAGATGTAAATATCGCGCAAATAACAGTCAATAAATTAAAATACTATAAATAAATTGTAAATAAATGGAAAAGCTATAATTAACAGAAATAAATAAAATTAACTGAAAAGAATAGCTAAAATGAAGACTAAAAATAATTCTAAAACTACAAATAAAAAAGGTTATTTCAAATATCTTAGTAAAACTACAACTATTGGAAACCCTATTATTTTAAATTACTTAAAGAAATCTAAAATAATTACAATTACTCACTCGAGACAAAAGCTAGAATCCCTTGTTTTTATAGCAATCAAAATTGTTTAGAAATCTCCTTTAATTTGTACAATCTCCTTCTTTTATTTAAATGCATATATATAATATAATTTTATTTTATAAATGAAGAATGTAGGTAAATATTTTAGAGAGAGAAATGGAGGCTAGGTTTTGATTTTAGAGTGAAAACCTAGGTTAGTTTAGGTCCTATTTATATTGTTTTAGGTGTGCTTTCAACCGTAGATTAGAATCTCTAGAAACTTTTGCTCACTCATTGCTGTGTCAAATCTTACAATGTGCTTTGTCAGCGCCTTTTCTTATATTTAATTTAATTAATTATACCCTCAATAATATACAAACTATAAATAACGTTTTCTTCTACTCAATTAATTTCTAATTTTTGACATTTTATGCGTCTCTCTTTATTCGCATGTTTCATTTTAGTTTTCAGCATCCCATTTAATTTACATGTTTACGTCTGAAATAAATAAGTAAACAACATATCAATATCTTTCCACATTTACATCTTAAATATGTAAATTAACATGTCAATATTTGTCCGTGTTCATGTCTAAAATAAACTAATAAATAACTAGAAATTCTTATGCCAGTGCTATACATATTCACATTTGAATTAATTGGATGAATAACATGTGCATTGCTATGCCAAATCCGAATTCATTAAATAACATGTGAATTATTATGTCTGCATTTTTTCCATATTCACATCTGTTGTAGTTAGATAAATAACATATGTCCACAAACGTGCATATATGTTGTGTATTAATTAGTAACCTAATTCTCTACCTTTAAATTGAGCAATCTATTACATTAATTGATTAGTGTTAATATTTTTATGTTCAAAAATCAAATTGACACTTATTCTTTACTAACAAAGAAATAACATACCTTATATTTTCTCTAAGAAATGTAATCCTTTCATAATACACTCTTATATTTTCTTTTCAAAATATAGCGTTTATTATATTAAATGCCTTCTTCTAATAAATATATGGTTATATTTTCTGTCATTTACAATAACCCATCTCATTTGAACATCGTCATCTAAATTTATAAAAGTGGATGCCTTCTTTTTAAATACACTGTTATACCTTTTTTTCTCTTTTGTAACAAAACAAACTCCTTGATTATAAAATCATACATATATTCAAAAATGAAAAGTTTACTTTATTTATCTCAAGACATGCATTTATTTATATTTAAATTGTTCATTCCATTTTGACACAAATGTAAGTTCTTATATTAAACTCAGTCATTACAATTTAATTTCTTTTTCCTTTCTAATTGAAACATTTCAATAAATCTACTGCCAATTGATTTCATACAAAATTCAAATGGATTCTAATTATAAACACTATTTCTTTTCACCTATAATTATATATTAATTCCTCCTTAAATTTTGGGTTGTTACATTCTCCCCTCCTTAAGAGATTTCGTCCTCGAAATCTCTAAGGATAGAAGAATGAAATAAAAGTTTTTATCCAAGTTCTACAACCAAATACTCAACCATCACCCATTACATCCATTGTCCTTAAGTTTTTCTATTACGATTTATGATACTTATGCAATTAGTGTAGTGTCAATGTCCCTAACTAATGCAAAAGTTTAGGCAGTCCACTGATTCAGTTGACCTCCTTTTATGCAATCATATCTGTGCTATGTATCCAAATGAATGCAAAAATTCTCTAATGTTAACTGAAAGTTCTATATGCGTGCTGCCATTATCATCCAAATGCAACAATCATATGATAATCATCCATTTATAGCAACCATGAAATAAAATAAAATGCAAATGTGCACACATCCATATGATATGCTCTAGTCCTAGTTAGGCCGATTCCTAAAAGATAATAGTGCCTAGTGTAAGTATATGCGTCCATTAGCATCCACTAGCAAACACTTGCAACCACTGGCATCCATCATACATAACATGTTCTAATAGCATGTTTACATCAAATCTTATCATCCATAGGTTAAATCCTAAGTTCTACCCTCCCAAGGGATGATAAAGGAAAGAATCTATTTAAAACTAAAGATGGAAATAGAAAATTCGAAATTTACTATCAAAAAGAGATGTGGATATGATGTACGTATTTTCTCCTAATCAATTTAATCTTCTCTGAAGTCTTTTTAGCCTCTGCAGACACTATCTAACACGAAAGCGACTTACACGGTCTTCCATAAAGAGCTTCGGAAGGTGCCATTCCAATTCTAGCTTGAAAACTACTATCTTATGTGAATTCCACTAAAGAAAGATGTTTTTCCCAAGTTCTTCCAAAATTAGAAATATCCATTGTCAATCATGCATGTTTTACTGACTCCATTTTGTTGTTCCTCTTTAGTCTGCTTACATGAATCAACATTCCTAGGTTCTCACTATGGTCTTGTACACTCTACGGAAACTCTATTATTACTTCCAAAAGTAATTACTGCTGTCTCCTTTGTAGCCTTGCACCTTTTCAATTACACATAGGAAATGATTCATATCTACTTCACATTAGGAGTTTGGTTCAGTGTTTATAGTTCCATTTTAAAAATTAAGGTTCCTAATTTTTTAAAACATCAAATCCCAAAACCTTTGTCTTTAAATTTTTTTATCTCCAAGCTTCTATTAGATTAAAAAATACTACGTTAATTATAATCTTACCTTTCTAGACTTGCATCTTTATAGCTTTTTGAATTTACATTATTTCCCAAACCTAGAGGGAAAAACATTTGAGTCCAAAACTTATTCCTCGTTTTCTTTTAAAAACCATTTTAGTTTTCCATAAAAATTTGTATTTTCAAATTTTACTTTTATTAAGTTTTCTAAATACTTATTTATTTTTCACCAAACTATTTTCTTTTAGAATATGTTTAAAATATTCTTATGTGTTTTCAAAACATCTTCTCATTATACCTAACAGTCTCGTACAATGTATTGGAACTACTTTCTCCTATGAGAAATTATCAACGCTAAATCTTCTATGAACCTTTCTAAAAGAGGACTTCATGTTTAGGTGAAACTATAAGGAAATTATTTTATACTTTTCGAAATAGGCTATACAAAATATGTTACTTCTCATACCTTGTACATCTCTTTCATGTATTCCTTGTAACTTGCACAAAACATTTTTATTGGTTTCATAGAAAATTATACCACTGCCTTTTTTCCATTCCAATAGTTTAAAGTATGTTTAATTTACATTCTCTTATGATAGACATGTTCTAATATCTAACTTGCTCTTTTCTTTTTAGAAAAACTCACCTCCAAAATTGCTTTAATATATCCATAACCAAAAATATTTCCTTACAATGAGTGTATTTTACAAATCACTTTTATTTTTACTCTTAGAAATTAACTCTTTAAAATTCATTTTTATTTGAATTTAAAACAATAGTTGCGTAAAACATCGTTACTACAACCCAAAAATTCTAGTGTATGAATTTAATTAAAAATAAATACTAAAACATTCCATTTCGGAGTCACCTGCTATAATAATAATGTTATAGCTTAAGCTCCCTTTATTTTCCACGAAAGCATTTATTACAACAATAAATGTTGTAACCTATGCTTTCGATACTTAATACACTCTAGAATTCTATATTTAAAATCTTTGTTTACCTATAAAGAAACCAGCGAGCTATATATGCTCTATAATTCTTCAAAACGAATTTCACTTTTAACACAATTTACATCATATAAAAAACAAATTTAAATTTCATTCCACTTTTTTTTCAAAAACCCAATAATTACTTCTTCAAAAATATTGACAATATGTTTTTCAATTTTTCAACTCTAACTATTTCATTTTATTGGGCTAGGCATAAAGTGGATTTTCTTCTTACTACCCTAGGAGTAACCTTCCTAAATCTTGGAAATCTTATTTCCTTACTAAAGTCTTTTACTCCTATTCCTCTTTTATGCTCATATTTATTCCAATGCACTACCGTTAAATCCATTTGTTTGAACTTAAATGTACAAAACCTTTTCGCAAACACTTTCCATGATTTGACCTTCTCTATGCCCCTAAAAAACACATTTCCTCACTCTAAAAGTGACACTTGAAGGATTTTTCCTTGCACCGATGAATGAAAAGTGTACAAAGAACCTCCTCAAAATGTCTGGGAAATCTTTAACCACTGGACATAATCTAGCTCTCATAGCGATGAATCACGGGAATAAAGGAAGCTCAACATGCTGATCCCTATGGGTCGTAAGAAACTTTAAGAGTCCTTCCGCTACATGTCCCTAATCTAACAACTCCCTTCTTGCAGTCTAATATCGGACCATAAGTGGATAACAAGTCCATCCCCAAAACCATTACATACCTCGAAAATCCCAGTACATAGGCGTCACAATCAAACTCTATACCTAATATAAAAAATTTCAAACCCCTATAAATCATAGAAAAGTGTGCTAATCCTCTTATGGGGTTCAAAACAACAATGGAGTTTACTACTAAAGAGATGTTTAAGTGCAAACAACCTACCAAAGAACTAGAGATGGAAGAGTGTGATATTCCGAAATCGAAAGGAGTTTGAACTAGACTATGTGGGTAATTTTAAGGAAAACTCTTTATTATTTGAAAACTAATTCTAAATTAAAGAGCTTCTTTTATAAAAATACGTTTAAAACCAATTATTTTTCAAAAGTACTTTACTTTTTAAAAAAAATAAAAAAAATTAGGAATCCTGTAACCTTAGGCTCTAATACCAAGTGTAACACCCCCACACCCTTTAGTATATCCAAAATGACACACTAAAAGATGTGGTGCATTGTAGGTATAACTAAAACTAATAGAGACTAAGATTCAGAAGACAAAATAGATAAAAACGACGGAAACAATTAAAATAATAATTTGCTAAAAGTCAAATTTCATAATATAGAATTATAAAACCAAATACATCATAGTCTCAAAATACCAATATATGTCTCATGAAATCAAAATCTCAGTCTCATAAATATCAGAGTACAAACTATCCCTCGCAAAGTGCCAGTACATGGAATAAGCTAAAAACTAAAAGTAAAGAAGAGAAATAAATAAGAAATCTCTGCCAAAGAAGTCTCCAAGTGTCTGCAATCTATCGTCTTTGCTCTTGCTAGCATATGGGGAGAAAATGGGGAGCTGGAGGAGTGGGTCAGACTAAAAGTATGGTGAATGATAGTAATTACTAGAATCTTTAAGGAAAGTAAAAGTAATAGATTTTACAACAGTTTTAGTATATAAAAGGAACGAAACGAAATAGAGAGAAGGAATAAGATGGAAAAAAATACGAATTAAATAAATTGACATAATTGATTAACTTTGAACATTTTCCCTTGTCTTTGATAGATGCTTTGATTAGGATGAATTCCTCATCCTATAATTAGGCTGAAATCCTAATTCTTCTCTTTGATCGGGCTGCTACTTCATAGACCTACTGTGGACTAGATGCTATATAGCTCCCTACATAGAAGGCAATGGTGTCTACGAATGACACGCAAACTATCTACTATTGACTAGACGTTATATAGCTCCCTACATGGAAGGCAATGGTGTCTATAAATGACACACATACTAAGCACTTGGAACTCAATAGCGACTTATCTCTCCTAATCGATGCCACGCGCTCGGTCACTTCCGGTTCGCACTATCTATTGTTCCCTCTTTTAACCTTTTATTTACCTTAGACAGCATAAGTGTGCTCTCATCTCACTTTGGTATTGAGAGACACCGTGTCCGTAGAAAATAGGGACTGCTGTTAGTATAGGTCTCTATCAAACAAAGTCTAAGTGCGCCCCTTGTCTCGATCCTGTTGAGTCAAAGCTTCTATGAAGATTTTGATTGCTGACAACAATATAACGGCAATCGACAAATCAAGACCTACATATGGTACTCTAGATTATAGGTTGATTATTTGATGTTGTAATAGTGATAAACTTGTTAAAATCTATCCTCAAATAATCATGCATCTCAAATATAGTCGATATATATACATTTAAACATCATTGCACATTCACTGTGAAAATTTACACAGACCGGTCGACCGGTTGAAA
This sequence comes from Allium cepa, assembly GCA_030765085.1. Taxonomy (NCBI): domain Eukaryota; kingdom Viridiplantae; phylum Streptophyta; class Magnoliopsida; order Asparagales; family Amaryllidaceae; genus Allium; species Allium cepa. The sequence continues at coordinate 246,734,919 of CM060944.1, forward strand.
ATGGGGCGGTCGACCGTTTCTGGTAAAGTTGCACAGTAAACGTGCACACATGCACATAACGACTATATATTTAAAATCCTGTCTACCGATCATTTTTTGACATGTCGACCGTTTTTAAACAGAAAGCAAGTTTTCCAAACGACACTTCTCTTCTCCAAAAGTTGCATCTCCTACCTTTCACCAATAATCACAACTCTTAATGGCAACTGTTTCACCAAGAGTTACAACTATTTCTTCTTATATATACTCATCTAAATCGTTGATTCAAATGAATTTATATGATTATTATATGCTTTCTCTGATCTTACTTTCTAACATTCTTGCATTCTAAAAGCACTCATTTAATTAATAGCTTATTGAATCATTGAAACTATTTTATACCTTTTGATTCAATAAGCAATATACCTTCTTTAATCTTCACAAAACATCATTCATATTCTTTGAGGATAAGATTATAGGAAGGGTGTACTACTAGTGACAAATCCGTGTTTTCAAGAACACAAGTTGTCAACAACAATTGTATTTGTTTTTGTTGAAGTCCTCGTGTTGTAAGAGGCAAGTGTTGAAGTCCTCAGTGTTGTAAGAGGCAAGTGTTGAAGTCCTCAGTGTATTAGAGGCGTGAAATCCCGTTCGGCTGTTCGGGTATTGTAAACCTGTTCCTCCGGGTGAAGCGAGGTAGTTAATAGTGAAAATCCAGATAGGAGTCTGGGACTGGACGTAGGACGGTGCTCCGAACCAGTATAAAAATCTCTGGTGTGATTTTTCTATTTTCTATTTACAATGCTATTATTATCTATTTCCGCATTTGTATTGTGATCCATATTACACGATCCGTGTGTACTATATTAATACGTGCATTAGTATACTCACCCCCACTTTCATTTGGTATCAGAGCATAGCGACTTTCAATTGGTATCAGAGCACGGTCATCATATAACCGTAACACAGTTATTTGATATATTCTTGTAATATGGCAAATAACGCAAGTACTAGCACTCAAAACACCACTTACACAGAAGGGCAATCGACACAAAGACCTCCATTTTTCAATGGTCTTAACTATAGTTATTGGGCAACACGTATGTCATTCTTTATGCAATCAAGTAGCTATGATGCTTGGAATGCTACTCAAAGAGAAATAGTGAATCCAACAACTGATTATTCAGAATGGACCGTGGCTGAGAAAACGGCAGCAGCCGTAAATGCAAGAGCAATAAATATGTTGTTCTGTGCATTAGACCAAAATGAATATAACCGTGTTAGTATCTGCACTACTGCATATCAAATTTGGCAAACGCTAAAAATCACTCATGAAGGTACTAACAAGGTTAAACAAGCCAAAATAGCCATGCTGAAAAGTCAATTTCAAAATTTCAAAATGAAACCAAATGAAACAATCAATGACATGTATTCACGGTTTCAAACTATTCACCATGCACTTATTGGGTTAGGACAAAAGTATTCTGATTTTGATGTTGTTTCAACAGTCCTACATTCTCTGACTAATGAATGGGAAGGAAAAGTATTAGCAATTGAAGAAGCTAATGACCTTTCCGTCATGAAGCCAGATGAATTGATAGGAAATTTAATGTCCTATGAAGCAAATTTGCAGGCTAGAAAAGAAGAGAAAGAAGAAAAGAAAAATGTAGCATTTCATGTTGAGAAAGATGAAAATGAATCAGATTCTGAAGATGAAGATTTGGCGTTCATTGCTAAAGGTTTCAAAAAATTCCTAAAATATCGAAAAGCCAGTCGCTACAATAAAAGGAAACCTGGATCAAATAAACCATCTTCATCTGCTATAGAATGTTTCAACTGCCATAAAAAGGGACACATGCAGAAGGATTGTCCAGAACAAAAGAAAAAGTCAGAAAATGACAAATTCAAATATAAGAAGGACAAATCAAAGAAACGAGCCTTCTCAGTAACATGGGATGATTCAGAGTCATCTTCATCAGAAAGTGAAAGTGATTCGGAGAATGAACAAGCTAATGTTTGCTTTATGGCAACAGAAGATGAGGTACAAATTCCTACATTTGATGAATTACTTGATATTAATGCTGAATTGATAGTCAAATATAAAGACTTAAAACGTCAATTAAAAGTAGTCAAAGCAGATTTAAGTAGAGCAGAGTTTGAACGAGATATGTTAAAAGATGAGAAGAAAATATTAGAAGAAGAACTTGGAAATATTCAAGAATCATCATCTAATGTTGAGTCTCAAATATCTCTTTTGAGTCATGAAATAGAAGCTCAAAAAGAGAAAAATAATGCTCTCACTACTGAAAATCATGAACTTAAAGCAAAAGTTAAAATTCTAGACCTAGAAAAAGCTAGTTTACAAACAAAGTTTGATGACATTACTCAAAATGTTTCTAACTTTAACAAAGGTCGAGAAAATTTGACTAAAATCATTGAAAGTTCACAATCTATTTCAGATAAACAAGGTTTGGGATATAACAAACATGAAACTAAGAAACATCTTAGAAATAAAAGGAAGAAAAAAGTACAAAAAACTGAAGCTAAGAAAAATTTTAGTTTATTATATTTCAAACCAAAACCAGTTGTAAAATTTCAAAAGAGAAATGTTAAGACTATCAAAATATGGGTTCCTAAAACAAATAATAATTTGATTAGGAACAAATACATTCAGCATTTCATGAATACTGTACATTTTAATAACAATTATATATATAAAGGGGATACCGGACCCAAATGGGTTTGGACTCCTAAGACCTAACTCTTAGGACCCTATAAAAGTGGGTACCATGAACTTAATTCTATTTTTTGCTGGTCCCACTGAAGAAAAGAGGAAAGTGGATATTGGACAGTGGTTGCTCAAAACATATGACGGGAGACAAAAGCTTATTAACAAATATTAAATACTCAGATGGTGGCTCAGTCACTTTTGGAGACAATTCAAAAGGTTATATCATCGGCAAAGGCGATGTGAGCAATTGCGGTACATCTAACTTACCTCTTATTACTAATGTCATGCTAGTTAGAAATTTAAAACACAATTTACTTAGTATTAGTCAGTTATGTGACAAGGGTTTTATAATTTCCTTTTCAAATAATAAGTGTAGTATTTTAGATAAAGACCATAATTTAGTTTTTGAAGGTTATAGAGACAGAAATATATATATTCTAAATATGAATATTAATCATAATTCAGATATGTGTCTTGTGGCTAATGACAGTGATCCATGGCTATGGCACAAACGTTTCTGTCATATAAACTTCAGAAATATTGACAAGTTAGCTAAAAACAATCTAGTTAGAGGACTACCCAAAATGAGTTTTAAAGTTAACAACATTTGTGATGCATGTCAATTAGGAAAATTGATCAAATCATCTTTTAAATCCAAGAAAGTTATATCAACATTACAACCACTTGAGTTACTGCACATGGATTTATTTGGACCTACTAGAGTTCAATCAATAAATCACAATCAATATGTGCTTGTAATTGTTGATGATTTCTCTCGTTATACATGGACAATTTTCTTAAAAAATAAAAGTGATACTTTCAATCATTTCAAATCCTTCGTCAAAAGAATTCAAAAATCAAAAGGGATTAAAGTTAAAAATATAAGAAGTGATCATGGCGGAGAGTTTGAAAATAATGAATTTGAACATTTTTGTACAAAGAAAGGTATATATCATAATTTTTCGTTTCCCAGAACTCCACAACAGAACGGAGTAGTAGAACGAAAGAACCGAACTTTACAAGAATGTGCAAGAACATTATTGAATGGAACTACCTTACCAAAACATTTCTGGGCAGAAGCTGTCGCAACCGCCTGTTATGTTTTAAATCGTGTGTCCATAAGACCTCTTACCAAGAACACTCCTTATGAATTGTTTAACAAAAGAAAGCCCAAAATCTCATACTTCAAAGTTTTTGGTTCTAAGTGCTTTATTTTAAATACGAAAGACCAGCTTGGAAAATTCGATCCAAAAGCCGATGAAGGAATACTTGACGGTTATTCAGAACGAAGTAAGGCCTATCGGATATTTAATAAACGAACCAAAACTATTGAAGAATCACTTCATGTATCTTTTGATGAAATCTATCAGCATCCTCACACAATATCAGATGATGACGAATCAATAGTCATTAATAATCCAATCATCTCAAATACTGATTCTGACTCAGAAGTAATTATTGAGAATGCTCCTCAAATATGTGAATTACAAACACCACCAAGAATATTAAGAGACCATCCGGCCCAAAATATAATAGGTGAAATAACATCACATGTCAGAACAAGGAGTCAACTCAATCAAATGGGTCATGTCGCTTTTCTCTCAAATATTGAACCCAAGAATCCAAAAGAAGCTGCTACAGATGATTACTGGATCATTGCCATGCAGGAAGAAATAAATCAGTTTGAGCGCAATGACGTTTGGGAACTTGTTCCAAGACCAACTGATCAGTCAGTAATTGGTACTAAATGGGTCTATAAAAATAAGGCTGACGAACAAGGAAATATCACCAAAAATAAAGCAAGATTAGTAGCACAAGGATACAATCAAGAAGAAGGTATCGATTATGAAGAAACTTTTGCACCAGTTGCTCGACTAGAAGCTATTAGAATTCTATTATCTTTTGCTTGTCATCATAATTTCAAACTTTATCAGATGGATGTCAAAAGTGCTTTTCTCAATGGATTTATCAAAGAGAATGTCTATGTCGAACAACCTCCGTTGTTCGTACATGAAAAATATCCTGACCATGTGTTCAAACTTAAGAAAGCTCTGTATGGTTTAAAACAAGCACCTCGTGCTTGGTATGAACGATTACGTAGCTATCTTATTAATTCAGGTTTTGAAATAGGCAAAGTCGATCAAACTTTGTTTATTAAACATTCTCGAAAAGATATTCTGGTTATCCAAATATATGTAGACGATATAATCTTTGGTTCAACAAACGATAAACTCTGCAAGGAATTTGCAAGTATTATGACCAAACACTTTCTCTTTTGGTTATTCTCTTTAATTATAATTTTTTTTTAAACTAAACTAATGTCTTTTCTCCTAGTAACCGTATCTTTTACTTAACCTATTTTTTATATTAAATATTAGCCATTGCTTTATTTAAATGGTTAAATTTTATTTACTCATTTTATAAATTCAGTTTTAAAAACAAAGCTATTTTTAGAATAACAATAAAATTTCTGCTTATATTTTCGTGGTTAAAAGTTATCATTAACTCACATCCATAAGATTATATATAAGAAACTTATATATAAGCTTGCAAATTTTTTATACTTTGATCATCTTTAATTCTTATCTATCCATAATAATATATTCAACTTACACTATGGCTCATATTTGTGACAAATGTGCGCAAGAATCTCACATTTCTATTACAAGCTCTGAGTCAGACGAATATTATTCTCCTACTACTCCAAAACAAAAATCAAGCTGTCATCATCAATGCTCCTGTATGTCTGATAAAACTCCAAATTCAAAACGAGTTAAAAGGACACTATTCTATTCTCCTCGAACCAAAGCTCAAATTGAAGAGATACACCACTACCAAAAACATCAAATCGACCTTCAGAGACAATTGCATTATGGACAAAACCAACTGTATCATGAACAACAACGTACGTCGGCGCGATTATCCGTCTTAGAAAGAATGGCATCGTTCTTCTGCGGATCAAACAAGCACGATGTTCATGAACCAATGCCATCCAGGCCATCGACTTCAACGACTCCAAACTCTTGGGATATAAATTATAACGAGAATGAAGGAGCTCGAAATAAGTGGAGTCCAAGGGCTAAACGCATTGAAGACAACAAAAATTCTAATGACAACTCTCCTTCTCATTAGAATTTCATAATGTATATTGTTTTGTTTTCATATATATTTCTTGTAATATCATATATTCTGTAATAATAATATAATATAAAATATATGCAATCGATTTTTTTTCAAAATTTTTTGCAAAATCAAGCAGTTTTCAACACAGAGCAAAACCGGTCGACCACCTGAAATATGACCGGTCGACCAAAAATGCTCTCGGGTTGAAAACGGTCGACCGGTCATATATAGGCGGTCGACCGGTCGCATGCATTTACAGTTTTTTTTTTTTTTTTTTACAGTTCACGTATATATTTTATACCCCACACTCATTTCTTTCTACTTCCTACTGAAAGCTTTCCCAATTCCCAAACCCTAGTTCATATTTCTCAAGCTCCAAAACTCTCAAATCCACATCAATGGCTCCACCACAAAAGAAATCAAAGAAAAGAGCATCTTCAGAATCTTCATCTCTAACTCTCTCTGCCAGAAAGTGGCTTGAAACTCCAGTTGCCGTAACTCGATGGAATCAAATGACAAATTATAAGTTCCATCCGGGCTCATTCATCAAATTCGAAGACTTCACTTCATACGGTATTCGTCGTTTAGCAAACAATTCCAATATTTCTCCTCTAATAGATTTTTCAGATAATAGCGTAGAAATTAATCACTTAATGATTAAATTATTCTACGCAAATATGAATTTAGAAGAATATACACCGGATAATCCAAATGGAGTTATTTGGTCGGTAGTTTGCGGCAAACGAATTTATCTTACTCATGATAGAATAGCTTCTATTCTTGGAATACCAAATCGAGGTGAAGAATTTTCATCGACATTTTGTGAAGTATTCACCCGAAATAGCACTAGCCATAAGTTTATAGAAGATAATAGTGACGGCACCAAATCGATTGGGCTACGACCGACAGCAAGGCTATTACATCGTGTCTTGATGCACTCTCTATTTCCTCGTTTAGGAAATTATGATGCCGTCTACAAGGAAAATTTCAAGGCTCTTTATGCTATATACGGGGAAATCGAAATCAACCGGGCTCACATGATTTTCGATGAAATTTTAAAAGTGAATAACTCCACTCGACCTCATTTCTTCTATAATGAGTATATTATGCGCATATTGCTAGCATGTGGAGTAACAGCCCCTGATTCAGCAACATCTACACCAAAATGCATTGACTCCACTACCATCAAGCGCATGAAACTTCCTCCTCCCTATGTTCAGATTATGCCATTCGAACAATGGCAACAACGAGGTACACAAGCACAACAAGCTCCATCTTCCCGACCTCGTTCCGGAGAAGTTAGGTTGTTGAAATCTAAGTCGTCTACAAGAGAATCTCTTGAAACCATCGCTCGTAATCAATTCTTACTTGAAGCGAGACTCAAACGTATGGATTCAAAAATTGACAAACGATTCAACAAGGTCAAGTCTTTCTTCAGTGCTATATGGGATGCTATATCATGTAGCACATCTGTCTCTACCCAACATCAAGACCCCGGAAAGCGTCCGGCTCCTCCCACTTTCACTTGGTCAACATCCGAGGAATCTGCTGGTACAAGCGGACAAGGTCATGGAGAGACGTCTAGAGGTGATGACGATGACGATGATGACGATGACGATGATGACGATGATGATGATGAAGATGATGAGGAGGAGATTCAGTCGGACTAAAGCTAGTTTGTTTTTTTTTTTTTTTTAAGTTCTTTAAAAACATCTGTGACACTTGTACTAATTAGTGTCCATCTTATTGAGCTATGGCATGTATGGTAGTTTTCAAAACATCTTATGATTAAATATGTATTATGCATTGTTCTTTTTTGGTTCATATTCTCTTTTGTTTACTCCTTTTTGTCGATGACAAAGGGGGAGAAAGGTGCTAATAATTGTTTGCAGGGAGAAAGGTGCTAATAATTGTCTGCAGGAAATCACATATTCAGGGGGAGATTCAATACTTTAGCTATATATTGTCATCAATCAAAAAGGGGGAGAATGTTGAGTCAAAGCTTCTATGAAGATTTTGATTGCTGACAACAATATAACGGCAATCGACAAATCAAGACCTACATATGGTACTCTAGATTATAGGTTGATTATTTGATGTTGTAATAGTGATAAACTTGTTCAAATCTATCCTCAAATAATCATGCATCTCAAATATAGTCGATATATATACATTTAAACATCATTGCACATTCACTGTGAAAATTTACACAGACCGGTCGACCGGTTGAAAATGGGGCGGTCGACCGTTTCTGGTAAAGTTGCACAGTAAACGTGCACACATGCACATAACGACTATATATTTAAAATCCTGTCTACCGGTCATTTTTTGACCTGTCGACCGTTTTTAAACAGAAAGCAAGTTTTCCAAACGACACTTCTCTTCTCCAAAAGTTGCATCTCCTACCTTTCACCAATAATCACAACTCTTAATGGCAACTGTTTCACCAAGAGTTACAACTATTTCTTCTTATATATACTCATCTAAATCGTTGATTCAAATGAATTTATATGATTATTATATGCTTTCTCTGATCTTACTTTCTAACATTCTTGCATTCTAAAAGCACTCATTTAATTAATAGCTTATTGAATCATTGAAACTATTTTATACCTTTTGATTCAATAAGCAATATACCTTCTTTAATCTTCACAAAACATCATTCATATTCTTTGAGGATAAGATTATAGGAAGGGTGTACTACTAGTGACAAATCCGTGTTTTCAAGAACACAAGTTGTCAACAACAATTGTATTTGTTTTTGTTGAAGTCCTCGTGTTGTAAGAGGCAAGTGTTGAAGTCCTCAGTGTTGTAAGAGGCAAGTGTTGAAGTCCTCAGTGTATTAGAGGCGTGAAATCCCGTTCGGCTGTTCGGGTATTGTAAACCTGTTCCTCCGGGTGAAGCGAGGTAGTTAATAGTGAAAATCCAGATAGGAGTCTGGGACTGGACGTAGGACGGTGCTCCGAACCAGTATAAAAATCTCTGGTGTGATTTTTCTATTTTCTATTTACAATGCTATTATTATCTATTTCCGCATTTGTATTGTAATCCATATTACACGATCCGTGTGTACTATATTAATACGTGCATTAGTATACTCACCCCCACTTTCATTTGGTATCAGAGCATAGCGACTTTCAGATCCCCATGATTTAGTCTTTTAATTATTGACCTCTTATCTACCCTAAACAGCATAAGCATGTACCAATGGAAATGCTGCCGGTACAGATCTTTCCTTTTAAGTATTGACCACTTATCTACCCTAAACAGTATAAGAGAAATGCTGCCGGTACCGATCTTTTCTTTTAAGTATTGACTAATAATCTACCCTAAACATCATAAGGGAAATGCTGCCGGTGTCGAGACTTGGTTGTAATTAATGACACGAAGCTATCCCTACAACATGCAGATTTGACGACTGCTATGATAAAAAGAGACAAGGAGATAAGACTTTAAAAACTGCTGCATCAACTATGGTATTTTGTTTTTAAGTCTTAGGTCAATATTATTAAAATCTCTCCTCGATTATGTCTACATTAGCTTATATATTTAATCATTATATCTATAAATATTTTATACATATATAAGCATATATTTAAATTATAAAAGTGTGTTAAAATTACATAAATTCATATACATATGGAAACTGTGCTTACCACACAAAATTAACTAGGTCAGTCGATTGACCACCTAAGAAAGTCGACTAACACTGGGTATTTTGTGTAGCATGCACAGTTACATGAATATACGAATTTTAAATTTAAAAATCACTTTGAATATTCAGTCGACTGACCTAGTGGCTTAGTTGACTGAATTTCCGTAACAGCCACTTTTTGAAAAGACACGACTTTTGCAAAGAGTTGCAAACCTTTAACGAAAAGATTCGGACACAACACTTCGATCGAAACTCTTCACCAATAGTTGATGCTTTCTAACCTTTATAAATACAAATTTCAACTTGATTTTAAATCACTTAATCACAATCGATTTCTCTTATTCTCTGATCTAACTTTCTGAAATCTATTTGCTGTCATACTTTCAATTCTTCTGCATTAAAGCAATACTATACATTTCTATTCTTCATATACTTCAAATATATATACATACATACATACATACATACATACATATATATATATATATATATATATATATACACATTCGAGGAGAAGATTATAGGAAGGGTGTACTGCAAGTGACAAATTCGTCTTATCAAGAACACACATAAGTCAAAATTATTTTTTGTAATTGTTGAAGTCCTGTTCTGCTGCTCAGGCGAGTGAAGTCCTCTTCGGCTGTTGAGGCAAAATCATGTTCTGCTGCTTAGGTCCCTGTTCGACTACTCAGGGGTGTATAGAACTGTTCCTCTGGGTTAAGTGAAGGTTGTTATTTTAGTGAAATTCCAGAAGGAGTCTGGAACTGGACGTAGGACGATGATCTGAACCAGTATAAAATCTCTGGTGTCATTTTACTATACTGCTTTTTATTCCGCACTATTTACATTATTAATCATTATACTTTGTATTATTGTATATCCATATTACACGATCCATAGCACACTTTCATTTGGTATCAGAGCGAGTTCATCATATAACCATAAGACAGTTATCCAATAATCTAATAATATGGACACTAACACTAGCATTAGCACTAGCATTAGCACTAGCATTAACACTAGTTTCATTGAAGGACAATCCACTACATGTCCACCACTATTTAATGGCATGAATTATAATTATTGTGCCATACAAATGAGAATATGCATGTAAGCAAATGGTTTTGATTCCTATAATATAACTCAGACAGAATATACTATTCCTACTGAAGAGTATTCCACTTGGTCAAATACACAGAAGCTAGATGCCACAGCTAATGCAAAAGCCATGAATATGTTGTTTTGTGCCTTAGACAAAAATGAGTTTAACCGTGTTAGCATGTGCAATACTGCATATGAAATATGGCTTACACTCAAAGTTACACACGAAGAAACCAACAAGGTTAAACAAAGCAAAATATCCATGCTCAAAATTCAATTTCAAAACTTTAGAATGAAAGAAAATGAATCAATAAATGACATGTACTTAAGATTTCAAGCTATCATTCATTAGTAGGACTAGGAGAAAAATATTCAGACTTCGATATTGTATCCAAAATCCTTAACTCCTTAACGAAAGAATGAGAAAGAAAAGTTCTCGCTATTGAAGAAGCGAACGATATTTCCAATTAACTCCAAAAGAGTTAATAGGAAATCTAATGTCTTATGAAGTTAATTTGCAGGCAAAAAGAGTTCAGGCTTAAGATAAAAAGAATATAGCATTTCATGCAGAACAAGAAGAATCAGATTCAGACAAAGATGACCTAGCCTTTATTGCCAAGAACTTCAAGAAATTTGTGAAATATAGAAAAGGAAACAGAAATAATGGCAAGAGAAGCTCAAACAACAATAAACCACCGTCTCTATCAGTTACGGAATGTTTTAACTGTCACAAAAAGAGGCATATGCAGAAGGTCTGTCCAGATCAAAGGAAAGAACATCGAAATAAAAGGTAGGACAAATTCAAAAGAAAAGCATTTTCAGTCATATGGGATGGTTCAGATTCCTCCTCTTCTTCTTCAGGAAGTGAAAACAACAGCGATAATGAACAAGCTAACGTATGTTTTATGGCTAAAGCTAATGAGGTTAGTGATTTAACTTTTGATGATGTGATAGAAATAAATTCTGAATTATTAGATACTTTAAAAAGTCTCAAAAGAAAATATAAAGAGGCAGTAGAAAATTAGAACAAGGCAGAATTCGAAAGAGATATGCTTAAAGACGAAAAGAAAATATTGGAAGAAGAATTTGAGAAAACTCAAGAATCCCTTTCAAATGTTAATTCTCAACTTATATTATTGAGTCAAGAAATTGAAACTCAAAAAAAAAAAGAATGATAGTCTTGTTTCTGAAAATCATGTTTTAAAAACTAATATTAAAATGGTAGAACTAGAAAATTCAAGTCTAAAGACTAAACTAGATGGAATCACTAAAAATATTTCAAATTTCAATAAAGGAAGAGAAAATTTATCTAGAATAATTGAGAATTCACAATCTGTTAGTAATAAAAATGGTTTAGGATATAAGAAGAAAATCAAGAATTCACAATCTAGTAATTTAAACAAAGTTAAGTTTGATAAAACATCCACATCTTCAAATAGATTAGTTTCTAAAACTATAAATATATGGGTACCTAAAACTAATAACAAGTTAATAAGAAAAAAATTTATTAGTTCATTCTTAGAAAACGTTCATAATAATGAAAATTATATTTATAAAAGGTATACTAAACCCACTTGGGTTTGGTTTCCTAGGACCTAACTCTTAGGACCCTATTAAAAAGGTGGGTACCAACGTTATCTCATATTTTTTGCAAGTCCCACTCGAGAAAAGAAGTAAATGGATACTCGACAGTGGTTATTCAAAACACATGACAGGAGACAAGGATATGCTGATAAATATTACCCACTCAGATGGAGGTTCTGTCACTTTTGAAGATAATTCCAAGGGATATATCATCGGCAAAGGCGATGTGAGCAATTACGGTACATCTGATTTACCTCTTATTACAAACGTTTTATTAGTTAAGAATTTAAAACATAATCCATTAAGTATAAGTCAATTATGCGATAAAGGTTCTAAAATATCATTTTCTGAAAATAAATGTAGTATTCTTGATCAAAATCAAAATCTTATTTTCGAATGAAATAGAGATAAAAAGATTTACGGTTTGAATATGAAAGTTAACCATAACTCGGATATGTGTTTAATAGCTAAAGAAAATGATCCGTGGATATGGCACAAACGATTCTATCATATCAATTTCAAAAATACAAATAAAATTTCTAAAAATAATCTTGTAAAAGGTTTACCAAATATGAATTTTAAAGTTAATGATATATGTGACTCATGTCAATTAGGTAAATTAACTAAATCTTCATTTAAATCTAAGAAAGTTATTTCGACTTTACAATCGCTCGAGTTGCTTCACATGGATTTATTTTGCCCTACCGAAATTCAATCCATAAATCATAATAAGTGTGTATTTGTAATAGTTAATGATTTTTCTAAATATACATGGACGATCTTTATGAAAAATAAAAGTGATACCTTTGAAAATTTCAAAATATTTGTTAAACAAATTTAAAATTTAAAAGGTATTAAAATTAAAAATATTAGAAGTGATCATGGAGGTGAATTTGAAAATATACAATTAGATAAGTATTGTAAAAAGAAAGGCATATTTCATAACTTTTTGTTTCCAAGAACTCCACAACAAAATGGAGTTGTAGAACGAAAGAATCGAACTCTATAAGAATGTGCAAGAACTTTACTAAATGAAAGCATGTTACCAAAACAATTTTGGGCAGAAGCTGTTGCAACTGCTTGTTATGTTTTGAATCATGTTTCTATTAGACCTCCCACCAAAAATACACCTTACAAACTTTTTAACGGTAGAAAACCAAACATATCTTATTTTAAAATATTTGGATCAAAATGTTTTATATTAAATACCAAAGATCAGCTTGGAAATTTTGATTCAAAATGTGACGAAGGAATATTTCTTGGATATTCGAATCAAATCAAAGCTTATCGAATTTTTAATAAACGAACTAATACTATAGAAGAATCACTCCATGTATCTTTTGATGAGAACTCTAAACTTGTTTCTAATGCAATTAATGATAATGACTTACTTAATAATAATAAAACAAATATAATAATAAACATTTCAAGAGATGATGATGATATCGTTTATAATTCTAGAGAAAATGAGCACACTAGTAATAATTTAGAAAATAGAAATACTACTGATACAATAAGATCTCCTCGAAGAGTTTTACGAAATCATCCTACGTAAAATATAATTGGAGAAATAAATTCAAATGTGCGAACTAGAAATCAACTAAATTTAATGGGTAATATAGCTTTTCTCCCTACTATAGAACCTAAAAATGTTAAGGAAGCATCATCCGATGAAAACTGGATTATTGCTACGCAAGAAGAATTAAATCAGTTTGAACGAAATGAAGTTTGGAAACTAGTACCTAGACCAACCGATCAGACTGTTATAGGAACTAAATGGGTTTTTAAAAATAAAGCAGACGAGTTAGCAAATATAACTAGAAACAAAGCAAGACTAGTAGCACAAGGATATAACCAGGAAGAAGGAATAGACTACGAAGAAATGTTTACTCTAGTTGCTAGACTAGAAGCAATACGAATCTTATTGGCGTATGCATGTTTTAATAACTTTAAACTCTATCAAATGGATGTTAAAAGTGCTTTTTTGAATGGCTATATTAAAGAAAACATTTATGTTGAACAACCTCCCTTATTTGTTCATGAAAAATATCCTGATCATGTATATAAACTCAAAAAACTTTATATGGTTTAAAACAAGCGCCATATGCTTGGTATGAACGACTAAAAAGTTATCTAATTAATTCTGGTTTTGAAATAGGAAAAGTAGATCAAACTTTATTTATAAAACATTCGAAAAACGATATATTAATAGTTCAAATATATGTCGATAACATCATATTTGGCTCAGCTAATAATGAATTATGTAATGAATTTTCTGAAATAATGATTAGAGAATATGAAATGTCCCATATGGGAGAATTATCATATTTTCTAGGACTTCAAATAAAACAAGTTTCAAATGTAATTTTTATTCATCAAGAAAAATACTGTAATAATCTTATCAAACGTTTTGGAATGGAAAACACTTCTGCCAAACCAACACCCATGTGCACAACAGCACATCTTGATAAAGATGAAAATGGCAAAAGTGTAGACCAAAAACTATATCGTAGTATGATAAGATCACTACATTATTTAACAGCAAGTAGATTGGATATTATGATGAGTGTGTGCTTATGTGCACGATTTCAATCTGACCCAAAAGAATCATATTTACGTGCTGTAAAACATATACTACGCTATCTTAGTAAAACTATAAATTTCTGACTTTTCTATCCGAAAGAGTGTTCATTCGAATTTGTATCATACAGCGATGCTGATTTCGGAGGATCACGAACAGATAGAAAAAGTACAAGCGGTACGTGCCACTTCATTGGTAAATATTTAATATCATGATTTAGTAAGAAATAAAATTGTGTCTCTTTATCAACTTATGAAGCAGAATATATTTCTGCGGCACTAGCTTGCACACAAGTAATTTATATGCAACAGATACTTAAAGATTTTGGAATCAATCTATCAAAATCAACAATTTACTGTGATAATTCTAATGCAACAAATCTATCTAAAAATCCAGTAAACCACTTAAAAAATAAACATATAGATATTAGACATCACTTTTTACGTGATAATATAGAAAAAGAAGTAATAAATCTGGACTGCGTACCATAAGAAAATCAATTAGCCGATATTTTTACTAAATCACTATTAGAAAATACGTTTATAAAATTGCGACGTAAGCTCAGTATAATTTCAAGTAAAGATATATAAATAAAGTATAATTTTTTTTAACTAAAACTCAAAAATAAAATTTGTTACAAAAATTTGAAATTCTAACCATGCTAAGATTCGAACTCGTGACCTGCTGTAAATAGCCTAAGTGTCTTAACCACTTGAGCTATTAATGTTTTCTATTTTAGTCCAGTATGGAAATTTTGTTATATGGTAACATTAATTTATACTGCATTACATGTCACATTTAACTTTATAATCTACATTACTAATTTTATAAATATTAAAATTATACAAAATAGCTCAACCAATAAAAAAGCTAATGCTTCACCAAACTTCTTGGTTGAATTTAATATAAACCACTCAAAACTATCCTATTTTTTTCTAAACTAAGCCTATAAATAGATGCATATTCCTTTTTCTATGCAGTCAAACTAAAATCAAAGCCATCATTCGATTTTCTCTTTCAAGTAAAGCTTTTATAAACAACATTTTTTAAAGAATGTCAACTTCCTCTACAACGGATTCCATCAAAATTATTGCTTCAAACAACTCTCCAAAAACTCCGGACCATAAAGGTTCACCATCATCTGTCTATCACAGTGGATATACTCTGGACAAGAAGAAGGGAAAGAAGACTATTGATATTTCTCCGAACACAAAACAAAAGATCGACGATCTTCACTATTATCAGCAAGAATGTCTAATGCTATAACGGGAGATGTATTACGATCAAAAAATAAACTCCAAACGGATGGGAATCATTGAGCACATCGCTATGTAGTTTTGTGGGGCATCGTCACATCCGATAGACGAACATGTTGTTTCACCTATCAGACGACCATCGACTTCGTCTCCATCGCGACCACCATACTCACCGAATTCATTGGATCGCAACGAAGAATCGAATGTTCATCGTAAGCAACTGAAAGAATTCAAGATGCCTAGCCCCTCGAAATAATCATAGTCTTCATTATCTTTCGTTGTATTTTCAAATAAATTCTCTACGTATGTACGTTTCTTTTTGAAATAAATTTATTTCTGGTGCATTGAATAGAAATTATTAACATTTCACAGCAAACTAAATTTATTTCTATATCATTCATCAAAAGAAAAACTATTTGTAATAATAGAATTAAAAACATATATAATATATTAACTTACAACATTCAAACAAAATTCACTGCAGAAAAACTTACAGGTTAGTCAACTGTCTCAGATGGTCAGATGACTAGCACAGCAAGTTAACTTTTTTATATGCATGGCCAGTCGACTGTCCTGGAGCCTCAGTCGACTGGACCAGAAGGATGAATATTTTGGCCTTCAGCTTCAGTCGACTGAAGCCCTAAGCCAGTCGACTGACGCAGCTTTATAAATTTTTTTATAACATGGCCAGTCGACTGGACCAGAAGATCGAAAATTTTCAGTCTTCAGCTTCAGTCGACTGAAGCCCTGAGCCAGTCAACTAAGCCGTAGATCTGAGTTACTTTTCAACTTCTACCTACCCAATTCACTCCTTTTATCTCTCACTTTACCTTCTCTCCTCATTACCATTTCAGATTTCCAAATTTTCAAAATCCTTAGGCTCTCCAAAACTCAATTTTTATTCCTCAAAATTAAAATTAAATGGCTCCTAAACGAAAGGGACAAGCCTTCTCATCACCTCAACTTCCGTTGAATAAACAAATTCAAAGGTGGCTATTTGATGACACCGCGATGAGGAGGTGGAGACGAATGCAAGACTCTAGGATTTTTGAAGGTTCATTTGTCAAATTCCCTGATTTTTCTCTATACCACATCCAAGAGTTAGCTCGAAGGAGAATTTAGAGTCGTTAATTAACATTGACGATAAAAAACACAAAATCAACCAAATTATGGTGAAATTGTTCTATGCAAACCTAAATTTGGGTCACCAAGATGTTCCAAATCAACAAGACTGTGTATGGAGTCTCGTATATGGGAAACCCGTCTTTTTCTCTTTAGACCGCATGGCTCATATTTTACAAACAGAAAATGATGGTGTGGATTTAACTGCTATTGATTGTGACTTGGTTGTACGAAACAGTGTAACCCATTTGTTTCTAGTAGACGACATGCGTCAACTAAAATCGATGTCTTTACGACCAAAGGCACGGATTATTCATCGCGCTCTAATGAAAATTGTAACTCCTAAAACCGAGAGTTATGAACTTGTCTATGAAAATAATTTTAAAGCTTTGTATGCTATCTTTGGGAACATCAAATTAAACTGTCTCCGATTAATTCTTGGTGAATTTTTAATCTTCAACAAAGGTAGAATGAATATAATTTACTACGGCGAATATATTATGCGTCTTCTAAAAGCTGGTGAAGTTTCGGAACCGAATTCACCAGTTTCTATCGTTGGATGTTTGAACGCTCGGACTTTAGCCTTGATGAAATTACCGGTTGGCCGACCCCCTCATATCATGTCTTTTGAAGAATGGACCCAAAGGCAAACAACCCAAGACCAACTACAACAACATAGCGACCCATTTCAACGACCTTCTCGTTATCAATAAGAAGAAATTATGATTCGAAATGAAGGTCTCCAACCACGTAAATCCATCAATATAATTTGTCGTACTTAAAAAATTCTACAATCAAACATCATCAAAGTTGATAAGAAGCTCGATAAGGTCAAAGGATTTTTCACCAAATTATGGCAAGCGATCTCATGCTCTTCCGAGACGTCTACGGCTACTATAGGCGATCCGGGTAAGCAATCCGTCTTTACATGGTCTTCTTATGACGACGATGAAGCACGTAGCAGTGATGATTGTGGAGATGACGGTGACAGTGGTAGGGGTAAGCTACCGATAGCGTGAGATGTTATCTTTCTTTTTATTCAAGACATTTGTTTTCAGTTCGTATGACTTGTACTAAATGGCCACTCTAGTTTATTTATTTTAAACACTCTTGACTATGGAAGTTAAATGTGTGGATGATTATTCTTGTTTTTATCTCATATTATCTTTCACATTATAATTTCATATTACTTATTATTTTTAGTCGATGACAAAGGGAAATAAATATTATTGCTACTAATAAGAATGCAGGATATAGAGCGTCAAAGATTCAGAGGAAGTAAGTATTTATGTTATATATATATAGTCGAAATCTATATCTATTTACAGGTTGTCATCAATCAAAAAGGGGGAGAATGTTGAGACTTGGTTTTGATTCATGACACGAAGCATCACTACGACATACAGATTTGACGGCTGCTACGACAAAAAGATACAAGGAGACGAGACTTTAAAAACCGGTGCATCAACTATGGTATTTTGTTTTTAAGTCTTAGGTCAATATTGTTAAAATATGTCCTCGATTATGTCTATATTAGCTTATATATTTAATCATTATATTTACTAAATATTTTATACATATATAAGCATATATTTAAATTATAAAAGTGTTTTAAAATTATAGAAATTCATATACATATGGAAACTGTGCTTACTGCACGAAACTAACTAGGTCGGTCGACTGACCACCTGAGACAGTCGACCGACATTGGGTATTTTGTGCAGCATGCACAGTTACATAAATATATGAATTTCAAATTTAAAATTCACTTTGAATATTCAGTCGACTGACCCAGAAGCTCAGTTGACTGAATTTCTATAAAAGCCACTTTTCGAAAAGACACGACTTTAGCGAAGAGTTGCGAACCTTTAACGAAAAGATTCGGACACAACACTACGATCGAAACTCTTTACCAACAGCCGTTGCTTTCTAACCTTTATAAATACAAACTATAACTTGATTTAAAATCACTTAATCACAATCGATTTCTCTAATTCTCTGATCTAACTTTCTGAAATTTATTTGCTATCATACTTTCAATTATTCTGCATTAAAGCAATACTATACCTTTCTATTCTTCATATACTTCATATATATATATATATATATATATATATATACTCGAGGAGAAGATTATAGGAAGGGTGTATTTCAAGTGACAAATCCGTGTTATCAAGAACACACATAAGCCAAAACTATTTTCTGTAATTGTTGAAGTCCTGTTCTGCTGCTCAAGCGAGTGAAGTCCTCTTCGGCTATTGAGGCGAAATCCTCTTCTGCTGCTTAGGTCCCTGTTTGGATGCTCAGTGCTGTATAGACATGTTCCTCCGGTTTAAGTGAGGATTGTTGTTTTAGTCAAATTCCAGAAGGAGTTCGGGACTGGACGTAGGATGGTGCTCCGAATTAGTATAAAAATCTCTGGTGTCATTTTACTATACTGCTTTTTATTCCGCACTATTTACAGTATTATTATCTTCATTATACTCGGTATTATTAGATATCCATATTACATGATCCATAGCACACTTTCAGTTGGTACGGATCTTTTGTTTTAAATATTAACCACTTATCTACCTTAAATAGCATAAGGGAAATGCTGTCGGTACGGATCTTACTTTTTAATTTTTGACCACTTATCTACCCTAAACAGCATAAGGGGATGCAGTCGATACAGATCCTATCTTTATCTTTGCTTATTAACTTAGTATAAGTCTTTTAAAATAAGACTCTATTGTTTATCCTTTACTATATTTGCTTATTAACTTATTCTAAGTCTTAAAATAAGCCTCATTCTGTTCTTTTTCTTATTACAACCTATGTTATAATCTTGCTTATTATTAAACCCAAGGTCTAAATATAAAAATAAGCTTTACTCATCTTTTACTCTTTTTAGTTATAATTCTAAGTTATAACTAGGCAAACATCTTTAATTTAGTCTAATTCTAACATTAATACCATAATTAAGCTCAATTTCAGTCTTAATTCCATTTTTATTACAGTCTTTACAATTTACATCTTATCTTCCATTATTTTCAGTATTCTTATGATTTAATCCATATTCGCGTTTAATCTATTCTAATCCATTTGCGAAAAAAGAGGAAAAATAGACAAAAACTGAAAATAGAAGAAAATCCAAAGCGTAGAAAAAGGATGTAAATATCGTGTAAATAATAGTAAATAAATTAAATATTGTAAATAAACCGTAAATAAATGGAAAAGCTATAATTAACAGAAATAAACTAAAATTAACTGAAAAAATAGCTAAATGAAATGGACTGAAAATAATTCTAAAACTGTAAATAAACTACTAAAAAGGTTATTCCAAAAATCGTAGTAAAACTACAACTATTGGAAACTCTATTATTTTAAATAACTTAAAGAAATCTATACTAATTACAATCACTCACCTAAGACAAAGCTAGAATTTATTTTTTTATAGCAACCAAAATCTTCTAGAATTCTCCTCTAATTTGTACAATCTCCATCTTTTATTTGAATGTATATATAATATAATTTTATTTTATAAATGTAGAATGTAGGTAAATATTTGAGAGAGAGAAATGGAGGCTAGGTTTTGATTTTAGAGTGAAAACCTAGGTTAGTTTAGGTCCTATTTATAGTGTTTTAGGTATGCATTCAACCGTAGATTAGAATCTCTAGAAACTTCTGCTGACTCGTTGCTGTGTGAAATCTTACAATGCGCCTTATCAGTGCCTTATCTTATATTTAATTTAATTAATTACACCCTCAATAATATACAAACTATAAATAACACTTTCTGCTCCTCAATTAATTTCTAATTTGTGACATTTTATTTCATATTAAATTTCCTTGCGTCTCTCTTTATTCGCATGTTTCATTTCAGTTTTCAATATCCTTTTTAATTTACATGTTTACATCTGAAATAAATAAAAAAACAACATATCAATATCTTTCCACATTTACATCTGAATTATGTAAATTAACATGTCAATATTTTTCCATGTTTATGTCCAAAATAAATTAATAAATAACTAGAAATTCTTATGTTGGTACTGTATATATTGACGTTTGAATTAATTGGATGGATAACATGTTGAATTGTTATGTCAAATATTATATATATTCAAATCTGAATTCATTAAATAACATGTGAATTGTTATGTCTGCGTTTTTTTTCATATTCACATCAGTTGTAATTAGATAAATAACATATGTCCACAAATGTGTATATATGTTGTGTATTAATTAGTAACCTAATTCTTTACCTTTAAATTAAGCAATCAATTACATTAATTGAATGGTATTAATGCTTTTATGTTTAAAAATAAAATTGACCCTTATTCTTTACTAACAAAGAAATAACATACCTTATATTTTCTGTAAGGAATGCAATTCTTCCATAATACACTCTTTCCTTTTCTTTTCAAAATATAACGTTATTTTATTAAATTCCTTCTTTTTATAAATATATGATTACATTTTCTCTCATTTATAATAACCCATCTCATTTACAATAACCCATCTCATTTGTACATCATCATCTAAATTTATAGAAGTGGATGCCTTTTTTTAAATACACTGTTATACTTTTCTTTTTCTCTCTTTTGTAACAAAACAAACTCCCTTTTATAAAATCGTACATATGTTAAAAAATGAGAAGTTTATTTTATTTATCTCAAAACATGCATTTATTTTTATTTAAAATGTTCATTCCATTTTGACACAAATGCAAGTTCTTATATTAAACTCAATCATTATAACTTAATTCCTTTTTCCCTTTTTAATTGAAACATTTTAATTAATCTACTGCCTGTTAATTTCAATACTAATTTCAAATGAATTCTAATCATAAACACTATTTCTTTTAACGTATAATTATTTATTAATTCCTCCTTAAATTTTGGGTTGTTACTGAAAATTTCCTAGATTGTTGCAAAATTTCAATTAGCAAGTTTTCAATCTTACTTATAAATTTATTAGCTTCTTTTATAGCTTTTACTATTTTGCGAGCATTCTTCTTTTCTTAAAAGAATCGATTTTGATTACAATAATACCAACGTTTGACCTTGATTTGAAGGTATCATTCGATTAGCTAATTTATGATAACAGTTATCTATTAAACCAAGACTTTTCTTTTAGATAGAATCTTTCACCTACTTAGGTTGATAATCTCTTTACTGATAGGATGGTTCTTTGAAAGAGTTCAGAATTTTGAGTTTTGGGCTATAGAATCTAGTTTTAGGCCCAATTTCCTTTTGGACCATAAAGCTTTAAATATTTTTGGTAGGATTTTTGGGATTTCTATTGAGTAACTAGTTTAACCGTGACGCCCTACCCCAATACCCACATTAACAAAGAGTATTACTGGACAATACTGTTTGCTAATGCGAAGAATATGGCTGGTTAGGAGCGACCATCTATAGTCTTGTCTTAAATATCTATTGAATACGTCGATTAGTGCTCTATTATTTTTTCATAAGTGGATCGACGTATCCAATAAATGCTTAATACAAAACTACAGGTGACTATAGGTTGTATCAGAACAAAATACAATAACCCAAATGCATAACATATCATAGAATAGCAAATAGATATATATACATATATACTGATTCATCCCAATATAATACAAATAAAACATCATAAGTAGTATAGCGACCACAATAGACACACGAGTCAAAACAATGTACATATCAGAGTAGCGACAAAAAGACAATAGAAAAGCTATATCGAAAAGGTGATAGCAAAATGAGTCCTTGCGGAAGCAAAATAGGCTAAGTCCAAATGTACCTAACCTGAAACATCTCGGTCTTACCTGAGTATAAAATACACGGGTCAGTCTAGCTAAACATATCAGCTTATAAGGATAAGCAATAATAGATGCATAAGGATAAAGGTAATGTTCTTCTTAAACAGGAAGGAACAATACTGAGTATAAGCATGAGTATAAGTATGGTATGGTTACTTTAAGTGATGATATGATATCGCTTACACAAACATATAATCTCAAAAGAGATAAGACGATCTATAAATGTTAAATATAGAAAGACTCATATCATCGGCATATCACAAATCACCAATAGCGGTTTAGGGAAAAAATATAACTCTTAGAAAGGAGAAATTCCAAACCCGCCATATCGACAACTCAAAGAATATCAAAGAAACCATCGTCTCAAAAATACGGCACAAGGCAATTGAATATAATTCTCCAATATAGGAGAATATAATCCCAAATAAACGCCAAAAGGAAAATCTCATGTAATAACGCCAATAGACAAATCTCAATAATAACGCCAAAAGGAAAATATCAAATAATGCCGGTGTAGGCAACTCAAATTTCAAAGAAGAACTCCCAAGAGTTCAAATTCCCGAAAGGTAATCGCCACAAATATATCGAATGGTTCAAAGGACCTGTTCCGAAAAGGGGCGATACATTAGGGAAAATAGTTAAAGAAATCATCTCAAAAGTATTTGCATGTGCATGTGGCCGAAGCGTTACCAAGTACTGTTGTCTCAAATAGGTACCTCGTCCGAAGGCAAAACGTCACAATGACAAATACGCCGCAATGGCAAATACGCCGCAATGGAAAATATGATGCAATGGCAAACGTCTCGAAGACAAATACGCTGTAATGGAAAACGCCGCAATGGAAAATGCCGCAATGGCAATGACTCGAAGGTCCAGTATTGGCATGCCGCAATGGCAAATGTGTCATAAACTCTCGAATAGGAACCCGAATAGTGTTAACGTGCGTCCAATACCACACGTTCACACTAAACGGTTTACTAACCGCTAGTAAATTTCACACTCAAAGCAGTAAAAAGTTTACCTCATCTCATCGGTAAACTCGACCCGTAGGTCAAAACGATCAAACGGACAAGTCAGGAATTAACCGTTAAGATAAACGCACATATCCAATACCATGTGTTTTATCAAACCATTTAGTTCTCCTTTTCATTTGCTCGAATAGTGCAAAAATGTGTATTTTATATATAAAATAATTTATTTGAGAAAACAACCTTTTAAAACCATTTTCCGAAATCAAGTTTGAAGACGATATTTAAAATTCCCTTAATTATAGAGAATAAATAGATTTTGTAGCTTAAAATAATTTTAAATATTAGATAATAATTATTTTAAATGCCAATTTACTTTAAAAAATATTTCAAAATTGTTTGGAATAATCTGTGCTCGAAATCAAAAAAATCACTCGAAATTGTCATTTAAATTCAATTCAAATTTGAATTTCAAATTAATCACAACTGGGCTAGCCTATTGATAGGCATCATAGTCCTCAAAAAAATTTAGAAATATCACAAAAACATGAAGTATAAGTCAAAAGTCGGATGGAAAGTGAACATAAAAATGCATAGACAAAATAATACCCAAGTCTGAAATCTTCACTGCGTTAACTTTCGGACATAAAACAGGTAGCCAAACGACCTTTGTTTGAACTAAAAATTGGTGTACCCAAATTAGAAAACTTAATATTTCAAACAAAAAAGAATCAATAAATTCCGACAGAAAATGAAAAAGTTACGCTAACTCAAACATGAACTCAGACCATGTTTGTAACAATGCAACAAAAATGTGCCCAAGCCTTAAAATCCATTCTAGGTTCAATTTCAAGGCATAAAACAGAGCATAAAACGGCATCGGATTGAGATCAAAATTGAACTTCATATATTAGAAAACTTTATCTTTCAAACAAGAAAAGGGTCACGCAATTTGGATAAAGTACGTGGAAGTTATGATGTCTCAAAGTTGAATACAGACAGTATGTTCACTATAAAACTCTAGGCAAAAACATGCTCCAGATCAAAGTTTGGCAGTATATTTCTATAAGCTTTATAGGTCAAAATAATCTAAAATTTGTATTCTTATATTAGAAAATTTCATCTTCAAATAAAAAAAGAATCATGCAATTTAGATAAAGTATGAGAACGTTGTGATGTCTCAAAGTTGAACACAGACAGTGTTTTCACTGTAAAAATCTGGGCAAAAACATAGTCTAGGTCAAAGTTTGACAGCATATTTCTATAAGCTATATAGGTCCAAATGACCTGATATTTGGTACGCTTATAGTAGAGAATTTCATCTTTCAAAAATAAAAAGAATCATGCAATTCGAGTAAGAAACCAAAAAGATATGTTGTCTCAAACATGGACTCAGGCCATGTTTGCAGCAACACGAAAACAAAATGTGTACAGGTAATTTCCAGGCTGTGCATTGATTTCGCAGCAAGGTTTTCAGGTATCGAACGAAAGTTTTTGCTATGAAATTTTGTAGATATATACTAGAATGCATGAACTATCAATTGAAGAAAATCCCGCAGCATTTCGTTGCCGGAATTGAGAGAAATTTACGTGCAAAATGACACTTAAACTCGGTTTTTACAGAATCACAAACGTCAATCAAAAATCAATATTTTTAAGCTATTTGCATATATTTTTGCATTTGAAGCTTTGCTTCGGCTAGAGATTGTGAGTTCATTAACTCATCTTGCAATTTTAAAGAGGAACCTGAATTAATTTGAAGGAAGTTGCTTGCTTTAGGCAAGGTAAAGCTACAATAACCTATCAAATAGAAGAATAAAGACATGCAAAAAAGAAAAAGAAAGCTTAAACAAACCCAAAATCACAAAATCAAAACATGATGATATAATCTATGTTCCGGAGTTTATTACCTATGAAAAAGAGCTTTAATTTGATTATATACAGCAATTTTAGTTTAAGAAATAGGAGATTTGAGCTTTTAGGTTGAAAGAGGAAAGTTGTTTTTCTCGCCTTTTGTTTCTGTTTAGTGTAAAAGAGAAAAGAACGCACACATTTGAGAAGAAAGAGTTTTTATTCTTCAGACTAGTGTATGCTAATAGGCTTAGGCCCAAAATCAAATTAATTAGTCGAAGGAAAATTAAATTACCACTAAAACGCCAATACACACCTATGTTATTAATAAAACAACATATATACAAAAGATTTCTTCACAATAAAATTGTGCAAACATACTTCATGTTTAATAAAACATTCTACAACTAATAAAAAGATAATTTTTAGTTGTAAAAATATTTTTATCATTAAAAATTCTTATTTTAATTAAATACACAACTTGCACAAATATTTACACAAAACACCAATTTTAACTCCAAAAATTACACAAAAACTAATTTTCTTTTGTAATAAAATTCAGTAAATCATTCTAACATCATTTTTATAACTAAAACTTATTTTTAAACAAAGATTCACCTTTATATTTATGATAAACACATATTAAAATCAAATACTTCCTTTAAAAATTATTAAAAAAGCATTTGACAATAATTACAAGAATTATTGCATTTTCATTAAATAAAAATCATATTTCATTCATTTTTGTCACAAATAACCAATATAAAGTTTTAAAGACTTTATATTCACATTTTATTTCCAAAATCCATTATTTATTCCAAATAAATAATTTAAATCTCTAATTTATTTTTAATTCATAATATTAAATTATAACTGCCGTTATAATTTAATATTTACAGGTAATCACCCATAACCAGGGTTGTTACAGACTTCCCCCTTATAAAAATTGCGTTCTCGTAATTTCTAGAGAAGATCTGCATTCGACACTATTTATTTATCAAGCAAAGAAAGATAGATAAGCTCGAGTTTAAAATTTCTCACCCCAACACACGATGTTATAAAAACAAGATAAGATCGCTCGATTAATTCTATGGTTTTCCATGTGCTAATATTGAGATTAGCGGACCATTGAATTTCTGCGAGCAATACATCATGATTTCAAAGGCGTCTTATCATCAAAATAAGATCACAGACAGGATGCCAAACAAAAGATCAATCGAGTGAGCTTGGTTTCTCAAGAGCATCTCATATAGATTCGGGATTTAACAAAATTTTATCCTGGTTTCAACCAACTAGATAGTTGTTGACATGACTTTTTGTATGTCACTACGGATAGAGCCATACCAACAGTAGATTGACACAATGGAGGTAAGAAAACTCAATAAGAGGTAGGTGGTTTCCTCAATACCACCAACCCTAACGACCGCATGAATGGAAGTCGCTAAATAATTGCACAAAGGCAAGACAAACTCAAAGAATGGATTTTTATACAACTATTTAACTAAACAAATATTTTCAAGGTTATCAAAATCCATTTTCTTTATAATCAAATTCTCAAACTTCAATATTCTGAAAATTTTCAAGACTTCTTACAAAAATCCAATTTATTCTCTAAACTCTTTATTTAAAGTTAATAAAATGTTTTACTCATAGATTATACCACAATATATTTCAGTTTGAAATATATACTTTCATACAAAACATCAACCAAATTAATTCACAAAATAGGTAGAACGCACTTAACTAATAAGAAAACAAGTTGTTTAAATTAAAAACCTACTGTAAAGATCTTAAATTTTGACCTATCAAAACTCAAAATCTGAAAATACTTATAATTTAAAAGTTTTTCTACTAAGTCTAAGCTTTTCAATAATATAAAGATCATAAAAATTGGATTTACTATTTGAAAGTTATGCTAAATTATTTTTCAGCTTAAATTTTAGAAAATCTCTTATAGGACAGAAATGACCATCCACGTTCAAACCCATTTTAGACTTAGTTAAAAGGAAAATCTTTTAAAGTGGTAAAATGAAACATTATAGGTTACTAAAATCTCTTTCATTTACAAAAAGATTGAATTCATTTGGAGTTATAAATATCAAGTTATTGTTGTTTTAGTACAGCACTTTTCCAAACAAAATTTCAGTTTTTAAATCAATTTGAAATTTGAAATTTTCCTAAACAATTTTAATATCAAACTATATTTTCAAACAAGTTTGAATTAATTATCAACTTTAATAAGTTTTATGTTGATAGTTAGATGGAAATTTAATATTTGTGACAAAAGGGAGTGTGAAATTGGATTGTTTTGATAAATGAACAATTCATGTAGTATAATCATTTAAATTGTGAGAATAATTTTAAACTTTATATACATACATACACTTATTCCAAATAAACAATTTAAATCTCCAATTTATTTTTAATTCATAATATTAAATTATAACTACCATTATAATTTAATATTTATAGGTAATCACCCAAAACCAAAGTTGTTATATTAACATTAGTCCTTTCTTAGACCTTTCGATGGACAAACCTATAACTAATCAAGGAGAACTAGAGAATTAGATGGAGACTTAAAGAGTTGTGGGAGTCGAGGTCAAGGCTACCAGTCTAGAAAATGACTAGAGTGGGCCTCCTGGAGGGTTCTTTACTTGGACCTTACAGCATTTTGAAAATAGGATATCACTCCCTCTTGCTCCTTTAATTTGTATCTTGGAGTTCTACAGATTTAGCCCAATTCAACTTGGGGTGTCTCGTATAGCACCTTGTCAGCTTTACCAGTCATGTATTGGAAGAAGGGGTACCGCAACATGACTACTTTCGAGATCCATTACCTATATATCTTACATAGGTCAGTTAGGAGTTTTGGAATTCCCTTGTATTTCCTTTGATTTTGGAAAGAGATGCCCCTAATCAAGCCACTTAGTAAAGTGACAGCCACTCACTGGTTTTTCGTGAAGGCAAATGATCCTCGAATAGTTACTGAACTACTAGAGACTAGTAAGTTTTTGAATTTTTCCTGTGAAAACACTCTTGTTTATGTTTTGATCATATTATTTCCTAATATCTTTTCCTCTTTTATTTCTTTACCTAAACTTGGAAGGCACACGACCCCAACCTTTAAGGATCTTTTCGATACTAGGAAATAAGAGGTCATAAAAATTCCAAAGGGGGAAGGCTTAGGCATGTTGTTCTCTCCAAGGCCAATCTCAAGGTTTGTGGGTTGTTATCATCTTCGGCTAGATTTCTTGGTTACGATCCCTCTTCAACCGAAGCCATGCCCCTAGATGTGATTGATTTATGCAATCTTGAGGAATTCACGCAACTTGATCCTAAAAACGCTGAAACCAAAAGATAGGGTGCTACTCTCGAGGGTATACCTCGGTTCTAAATATCTTATAGCATGTGTACTAGGATATAACCTTTACAAAATATTAGTTGGTTCATCTAATCTTCTTTTCTCTTTTCATATGGCAGTGGCTTCTGGAGACGAATTCGAGATAAGTGAAATGCTATTAAAAAATCATCTTCCTCCGCTTCCATTCGATCGAAACCACTTCTAAAGGACCCATCTGCTACCAAAAATCACAAGAAAAACATACTCTCTACCAAATTCACAACTGCCCTGGATGACTGTCTTCTTCTTCTTTCAAAGACCAGGTAGACCGGGTGATTGATGTTACCCACTTTGCTATTGATGATCACCTACCTAAGATTATAAGGGACTCTTGCTTGGAATTAGCTGATGACATTGATAGCTTCGGGAGGATGATGAGCATAGGGATGGAGGACCACCTATGGTAAGCAACTTTTCTTTCTTATTTATCTCTCTTTTTTCGTAATAACTTTCTTTCTTTGGGTCCTAGCTGATTTCTTGGTCCTCCATCGAGGGTTTCAAAGGTTGAAAGGAGAGTTGGTAAAGGCTGATGTTGTTGGGAGACAATTGGCAGAGTACAAAAAAGGAAGAGTTTATTGATAACAAGTTTGCGGAGTACAAGGAGAAGACCAAAAAAATCCCAAGACGAGAGGGAAAAGAGACTTATGAAGGCAAATGCTTCTGAGATCAAGATTATAGAGTTAGAGAAGGTCCCTTAAAAAATCAAAAGGCTAAGCTTGAAAAAGAGTTAGCAGAGGCTAAGAGAGGGGTCTCGGGGTTGGTTGCTAAGGAAGAGGCTGAGAAGGTAATTGCTGGTAAAGCTTTCAAGGTCCTCTATAATGCCTATGAGTTCAACCTGGACAAAGGTATAATTTTCTCCGTGGGATTTTAATTCTAATGGCAAAAGGACTGAAGAGAGCTTCTCTCAAAAGTATGAGAAGGATTGAGCCTCGGAAAATGGTGAACAATCAGAACCGAATAGGGGAAGCTGACAAGTGGAAAGAGATACGCTCTGACTCTAAACTCAAGGAATTTTCTATAAAAGAAGTTTAGATTTTAGCTTGTAATAATTCTGCTACATTTTCTTTTTGCATGTTTGTTTATGGTGGTTGTGACTTTGATGGTATCTTTTGGGTTCTGGCAATTTTTTTGTTGTTGAATGCGTCACATTTATTCTGAAATATTTTTTCTTCCTTAACTATGTTTAAATAGAGAAAGTCCAATTTTACCACTTATTATGAAGTATTATGAAAGAAGAGGCAAACCAGATACTCGAAACTGTTAGCACCATAGGTGTCCTTAAATCTGAACTAACATCTAGTAGATTAAGAAATGTAAGCTTATCAAATAAGATCAAAGAGGTACAGGAGACACGCGTTAAAACTTATGCCAAATCAATTAAATCCCTTAGGCTTAGATGCACCAGATTAACTAATCATAGGGGTAAATTAAAGCTCGCTTTAAATGATAAAGACGAGGTCTTTTAAGAGTTTTCCTAGCTCTCGAAACTACATCCGAGAGACCCTCAGTTGAAAAATAAGAGGATTCTTTCCTTAGGATATTCTATGATCCAAGATTAACTATAACTCTGAAGGTTCTACCTGGTTACCAAAGTGTGACTCCATCTCCCCTTGTTATTGCTAAAGAGGAGACTTCCAAAAGTGAACATGTTTTAGAATACGTTCCTTATATGTTCCAGCAGCTAACCTTAATCTATCCCTAATTGATTCTTATCCTTCAGAACTTTCTATACCAAAGGGTTGTTTAGGGAAGGACAATTCTTTCTCTAATATGGCTAGACCCTCAGGGCCTCTTGCTGACATTAGGAGTAGAGGCCTTAAAATTATTTTGGCAACTAAGAGAAATTTGCTTATCTTAGGGGATTGTAACTTTTGTATATTATATATATATATGTGTGTGTGTGTGTGTGTGTGTGTGTGTGTGTGTGTGTGTGTGTGTACTAGTCTTTAATAGAATAGAATTATCTTTACTATGATTTATCTTTTGTAGTTTAATTCAAATTTCTTTTAGGGACAATTATGTCCCAACTTCATAGAACTAGAGAGTGGCCGTGCTTACTTGCAATGGAGTCTTGATGATAAAATAGCTGAACTAACTAAGCTTAGCCTTGATTTCGGAATCAATATTCATTCTGTCTTGAAAGATAACAAATCCTTAAAGAAAACTCTCAAAGAGTTATCCAAAAAGATGTTTATTATTCCGAAGGCAGTGTCAGTTATTGGGAAGGTTTCGGAATCTGCCGTCTCTATTTTATGGGAGTCGTGTATACTCCGATAGCAATTAGACGAGCTCACCAAGAGCTTTCGACAATCAAGTTACAAGAAATCAAAACAGAAACTAAGCGACCTAACGAGGTTACGGCTGTGACCCTCCAACTTGAGGAAGGGGTAAAGGTAGAGGTCGTGCCGATATGGGGCTTTCTTCTTCTTATAGAACCACTATTGTCCCTTTTGGATTTTGTTCTCAACCCGAGATGAGTTCTCCCTTTGTCCTAGTTCTTAATACTTAAGACATTCTTGTTAGAACTAAGGATGGTTGAAGAATCTCATTCAATCAGTTCAAGAAGTAATGGGCATCTAAGAAATAAGACAAGATGGAAGAGCATTTTAAATCTTACCTGGAGAAGGTTGTTAAGGAGGCCAAAACTAAGGTCAAAAACATGTATGAAGGCTCACGAGAGATTTCCCCTTCCTCTTTCTTTCTTGTATATTATATTCAAGATGTACTGTTAATTACTTGGATAATCTGTCTTTAAAACTGATATCTCCTTTTGTCTTTTCGATAAACTTAGTTTTTTCAACTCAAGTTGTTTTTCTTGTTCTTTTAATTCTGTCTTGGGGTGTTTTTATCCCTTAATACGTTTTCATATCGATATCTATGGTATCCTTATTCATTAATACCATCCTTTCGGCCTTGATTGGGATTCTTACTGCTCATTCTAGCATAGGGGCTTTCCTCCATAAGTTTTGGTATTATTAGGAATCTACTCGTTGTTCTTTTTAATTGGAAATCTACCCAACACTTTAATCTGGAATTCTATCCAACATTCTAATTTAGCAGAAATCAACCTAATACTCTAGTTGGGAATCTACCCAGCTTCTAATCTAGTTGGGAATCTACCCGACACTCTAATCTAGTTGGGGATATTCCCAACTTCTAATCTTCCTAGGAATCTTCCTAATAGTCTACTCTAATTGGAAATCTACCCAACACATGGTACTATTTGACCATGACTCGCTATTATTGGGAATATACCCAACATGTAATCTAATTGGGAATCTACCCAATGCATTGTTCCCTTTGACCACGACTCACTATCATTAGGATTCTATCTAACATCTAATCTAATTGGGAATCTACCCAGTGCATGGTTCCATTTGACCATGACTCGCTATCATTGGGAATCTACCCAACATCTAATCTAAATCGAAATCCACTCAATGCATAGTTCCTTTTGACCATGACTCACTATTATTGGGAATCTATCCAACATCCAATCTAGTTGGGAATCTACACAACATACTAATATAATTGGGGATTACCCAGTGCATGATTTCACATATCATGATTCGCTATCAGCAAGCATTCTACTTTTCAACATCTTTTTAAATCTACGCTATTGGCCTTACATTTGTCATACATCTCTATGGGGGTCCTCTTATGGAGAGGTCTACTAATTTTACCATTGGGTCTCAATCTACAACCACTTGTGGTTGGTGTCGGCCATCTATATCCACTTTTGGCTGGTGTCGGCCATCTACAACCACTTTTGGCTGGCATCAGCCATCTAAAGCACTTTTTGGCAGGTGTCGACCATCCAGAATTATTTTAAGTCAATAGTTATACTTTAACGCTAGTCGTAACTTGAAGAAAAATATAAATTCTTAGAAAACGGGTGCTCCCAGATTATTTTGTAAAAGAATTTTGAAATCAAATAGTTGTTGTATTCTATTGTTTGGTAGGAAACATTTTTACTTTAAGTTTGAGAAAGAGAATTGTTAGGAGAATTGGTACTTTTAAAATAAAATTCTTTATTGATCTTGTCAGATGAATAAAAGAGTTTCGACCATAGGACTTGTAATGCTGACACAACATTTTGTGGCTAAAAGGGAGATACACTAAGTACAATTTTATGAGTACCGGGACTAGATTATAATTACCGAAAAAGGAAAGAGCAAATCTCGAAAGTAGCGTCCTAGCAAGACAAGAGACTTCCTTAATTATAGTAACCCATATTCTTAAAAGACGCATGTAGATATGATTGGTCAAACATGCTTTCATTATACGAATTCCACATGAAACATAGATGCAAAGGTAGATATTTATAAAAATAAGATATTAAACAAATCATTTAATAAACTTAAACAATCTCCCTTTTTGTATGAATTTCTCTACGACTTGAGAAAGTCTTCGACACTCGTTTGTTTCTTACCCATTCGCTTGACAATAAACACAATAATCCTTTCCTTTCAGGTTTTCTTAAGTGGATGGGGGATAGTTTGGATAGTGAAGCTCTCCACGAGTTTCCAGAAAGATCCGAGACAAGCTTTGATTAAGAGAAGTAAGGATTCAGTCTCATTTGATTTTCTTTTGAGGTAGAAGAGCCGAGACAACTGGGAAGGCTCTTTTAGATGGGGAAGATGAACCTTTATTTGCCATCATCACGATACTTAAATCCTTGATTTTGTTTGACATAGCTTTGACTGTCCCTTTGAGTTGAGAAGCCTCTTGGAGTGACTCTCAGAAAGTTGCCTTATCTGGAGAGCTCGAAGTTCATAAATGGGGTTATATTCCTATCCATTCTATTTCTCCAAAATGAGGGTGACTAATCTTTCATTATTGTCTTTTTCAATGAGCTGAATGCAGAGCTTAAGAGCTGACTCCGAGGTTAGTTTCTCATTTTTTAGGTTTTTCATGGTTGGAAGGATGATGGCGCTGGATTTTTCAAGAAGGAATAAATGACGAAGGTTCAGGCCCTCCTTCTAGCGTCAAAAATTATAGTGTAGGATTTCGCCAGCACGAACTCCCTGAAGACCAAAGGTAAAGCTCCAAAAGTGAAATGGGAGTATTGAATCCGATAATGTGACTAATTAGATATAATTTAATTGAGCTTGGAAAGTGAAGTGTTAAACCGTACGGTAACAATAGTAAATTCTTAAAGGGTAAAAATGCAGAAAGAAAATAACATTGAAACTTTTACAGTGGTTCGGGCCGAAAGTCCTTACGTCCACTATCCTTTTCTAATTTAGTCACTCTTATATAGCCGAGAGGCTTATTATATTGAATCTAGATGTTTCTACCCTTAATGAATTTTTGGATAGAGCTCTAAAATAGGAAAATACATTTATGATTTTATGTAAATTTTTGTTATGCCCGAAGATCCCTTGTACCTTGGTATTGCCACTTATTTATGGCCAATAAGCCAAGACACCGTTAACCAAGCACCTACTCTTTGGATTGATGATCTGGCTTGCTATAAACGGTCTTGATTTGAACGTTTGTCATCATCTTTTTGAGTGTAACTTGACGTGGATTGCTAACGTGTCACTTTTTTATATAGCCTTTTGATATCTTCCATTCACCTTGACCGTTGGTCTCGGCCTGGGCTATCTAAGCTATTGATTGCTATTATTTATTGAGTTTCTTTAGGCTTCGGCAACTGATGCTCTTGGTCAAGCTTCTTATTTCAGCAGAATAATGATCTTGGCCTTGGTTGACACTTTGATTCATGCCCTCAGATTGCATGCTTTCATTAGAAACTGAAAGATAGGTCATGGAAGTACAAGCCAAGGAGATTTTCTTTCGAATATTAGCGATTTGTACTTTATAGAAATTGTAGTGTAACATCTCCAAACAAACAAGCTAACAAATAACACGACGATGCATGATCTAATGTGTTCCATTCACTTGTAGCCAGTGTAGCCCGTTAGGTGTAACCCCTGTCTTTCCCATTGACCGCTCGGGACTGATGATGTTCTTGGCCTATGCACAGCCCTGCTCCATTAATTGGTACCAATACATGCTAACACAATGTCATTCTTCACTCATTTCCCGTTTAGATCGCCTATTGCAATCAAGGCAATACCCCCTTCATATTTTTTGAAGCGGACTCCTCTGTCTATTGGGGTATTCCTTCATCTATACGCAAAGCGTATTTACTCTATGGGTCCTAAAGTTGGATATGTTTCATATCAGTATAATGTATACACAACTACTAGTAGCCCCTTGCGGCGGGCAGACTTCTGCTGTGTAACACTACTGACCTCACGTTCCAACATATTATAATGACTATATCATTCTATTCATTTAATCATATATTAACTTTAATAGTTCACACCCATCATAAATGCATACTTGAGGCAACATGTGTATATTATATATATATATATATATATATATATATATATATATATATATATATATTTGTATATATATATATATCATCATTCATTCTTACTATTATCTTGCCTCTACAGTTTACTTGTTAACCGTAATTCTTTACTTCTTATGCATTTAGACCTTACTTTCTTTAAGACTATTTACCGCTTTCTTTTTAAAAGATTTATGACGTACTTTTTCCGTTCTTTTGCCTTTTCCCATTTTCTATTTCTATTCCCTTTTTACCCTTTAATTTGTCGTTGTCTGCTCTTACATTTCTTTTTATTTAGTTCCCACCTTTATTGGTTCGCATATTTTTTTTTAGAATGTTCATGTCACAATTTTATCACTTTATTTAACACTGGGGGGTTTCCTATATTTTTAATGCATTAGAATTACATCTTTATCATGGAAATGCTAATGCTGTAAATTTCTATATCTTATCTAAGCGGAAAGTTTGTATTGCATTTGGAATGACAAGGAATTAACCATTCATAGTTATTGAAATAAATAGTATAAAATATGGCAAATATCCCTATTTTATACATCCTTTTCTTTTTAGGTGTATTCCTTGTCATCTCAAACAATGCACTTTTATTTATTTTAAACTTGATAATGCATAGAAATTCACATTGCAACATCTTATATTCCAATGAATTAAAATAACACTTAAATCCCTTAAGTCTTACTATGATTTCTTAATTTTTATATTCTTATTATCCATTTAAATATCAATTTGGAATTATTTCATTAATTAAAAAATTCATGCTTTACTATTTTTCAATAGTAAATTTAAGGACTGCTAATATCCTAAATATTTTCCAGGTTTGCATTCATATAAGATATATAGATATCAAGTTAACGGTTGTAGAATATGTAGGCAGAGTTTTCAATTTCATTTCATGTATATAGTTTTATTCTACAACTCCAATTTACATTTCAAGGCATATAGGAATAGATCTACAACGATACAAATATAATATTACACAAAAGTATATAATATTCTCGCTTACCTTTTTAGCTTTCCAAATCTCCGGATCTAGTGCCTATTATTCTAGTTTGACTCCATTTTCTTCCTATTTGGATATATATATATATACACCACAAGCATATATAGATCTATTAGAAATCGAGATTAAAATAGAGATTTGGATTTAATTTGAATTTAAGATCTAGATTTACATTTTACCTTGGCTTTGATGATTTGATTTGACCCTATTCCTCTTCTCTATCATCTTCTACAATTCTCCTATTGTGTATATACATAAAAACCAGAACTAATTTAAGAATTTAAAAATTTATGAAGAAAAGAAAATGGCAGTGCTTTCGCATTTATCGAAAAAATACAAATTTGGAAGTGTAGGCCTATATTTATAGGGGTTCAAATCCATTCAAGCTATTTGATTAAACTATTTTAAATCCAAGACGTTCAGGCCAATGTTTACTGTTTATTTTTCATAAGCAATGGTCAATTGCCTTGGGTCTTAGTCGACCGCTACTGGTCGAACATCGGTATGTAGGGTCGACCGTACCGTTCCCTTATTTAACGCTAATTAATTATGTTTCCCACTTTAAAATCTTCTGAGATTTGATTTTAACTTTAACATTTCTTAAGAAGTAAGCTTCCATTAAGGTTATTAATTAACATTTAATTTATTTTTATTACCATAATTACATATATAATGGTTTCCAATTCAAAAACTTCAAGCATAATAACTTTTTGGTTTGAACTCCGGTCGAAAAAATTTATATATGAAAATTGATCAGAAAATCACAACAAACCAAGGAGTATAAGTTTCGTACCCAAATTTTGAAGTTTGCAAAATTCTATTTCTCTATATGATTATTTGTTTATTAAATTTCTTACTTTTTAATTAATTGTCGTAAATTCAAGGGATGTTACACAAAATGATCCACCATCTGCGAGGTCCACGATGCCGATGTCACTTTTAGACGTTGGTCGGGACGTTGTAGATGGTGGGTTGTTACACATTTGGAATTTTTTTATTTTAACCACCTAATAATTGATTTAACCCTAACCATATTATATTTGAAGAATATTTTGGTATGTGTAGATTTCCATGTTAAAACAGGGACATATGCTAGCACTCATTTAAAGATAACATATACTTACTTTGCATTTTATTTGAAAATACAGTCATTGAACTCAATTTTGGAACTAAATATTACATTTTTTCCCCAATTATGAAATTTATATGAAACATACATATATTGGCTTTCAAACATACTTGATTTGATCTTTTTTGCAATAGAAAAACTTCATAATACACAAGTTTAATTCACCATTTTCGACTTTAATTGCGAGTATTCTTGATGTTAAATAAAATATTGATCAATTTGATTTCCATTTCTTTGGTAACTATGCACACATTGTAGGATGAGGATATCTCTAATCTCTATCTTTAGTATCAATAAAGAGAGTTCGATTAATATGATTTCCACCGTGTCCTTTTGAAAATTTGAAAATACCCTAAAATCTGTCAAAGGAATCTCGCCAATGTGTGCAATGTCCACCACCATCCCTTCCGACCATCCATCAATGCAATTTCACTATCAATTAGCATGCGATGCCATCGACAAAAATTCTTGGAATAATCCACCAATTGATAAGGCCATAGATAGGCGCATTTAATTAAATCGACTATTCGTTTGTTAAGACTGGAATGCTATGAATTTGGTTCAAATGGATGAATGGATGATCGTCATAGATGGTAAACATTAATTTGTAGCCAGGATTCGGCATGGTCGATGGACAAAAGTCGTGGGATACTTGGAATTATGGGTTTCGACAAAAGTCGAGTCGTTCTGGATTTGTTTTGGGATCGACATGATCCTACCTGCTCCGGGACGGCCTGTTTATATGGGCCGGCATCTGGTTCTAGGATCGGCATTAAAGGTGGTTCGATCATATAGGGTCGGTCAGGGTAGATATTCTAGGTGGCTTGGTCAAGGGTGGAGAGTCATGAGTGGCCTGGCCTAAGAAGGTCAGTAGGTATGGATCGACGTGGTGGTCTGGATCGGCCTTGATGGTGCGGGTCGGCATAACCCAGTTCAGCGAGGCTTTATAGAAAGAATGGTTTGGGTAGGCAAGGAGGATGGGATCTGTGAAGAAGTGGGTCGGTCATGTAGGAGCGGATCGGTAAGAAGGTGGATTGGTCACGTTGGTGTAGGCCTGGTCATAATGGATCGGCTAAGGAGGGTCGGTCAGGCAAAGGAAGGAAGGCCATTCCATTCGATCATTAGAGTTCGGCATGTGTGGATAGGTCTTGATGGTTTGGGTCGGCAAGATGATGTGGGTTGGCTTCGAGACAGACTTCAGGTTGGCGCAAGCAATGATTCGGGTCGGCATCAGGGAGCGCTTCGGTTCGGCATTTGGGTGAAAGTTACTTCAACTTGGGTTCAGCCTAGGCTATAGGTTATGTTACTTCGAGTCGCTAAGCATTTCACTTCATGTCTTTACCATGGTTACTTCGGGTCGGCTTATGGAGGACTTGGGATCGGTCGAGGTGAAGGGTGTGAGCTCGGCCAAGGTCTTAGTGGATTTTATCGCTTGGGAAGTCCAATAACCAAGATTTTGCCTATAAATATAGCAGGCGGGGCTTCAGAAAAAGGGATCTTCACTCTATTCCCTTTCCTATTCTCTACTAAGGCAACTCTGCCATTATTGTTTCAAAAACTCTGGATTGTAACTGTAATTGGTTCTCATATCAATATAAAAGAAATTTCTAGAGTGGACGTAGGCCGGAGTCAGCCGAACCACTACAAATCTTATTTTTTTACTGCTTTCATTTTAGTTTTTATTGTTCTTCATATTTATACTCTCTACATGTATTCTCTCCGTTATCTATTACTGTTGGTTGGTGCTTTCAACGGTGTTTGGATGTTAGTGACCAATTTTGATGCTAACAAAAAATTTTATGACCACCAAAGCTTTTGCAACATATCCATCCATTAATTTTTTTATTTAATAAAAAGTAAATTTCTCTAGTAGATATACGTACGTGCGATTTATACTAGTATTAATTACGAAAGTTCAATCAATAGAATTTCCATGATGTCATTTTCAAATTTCAAAAATAACCTAGACAACGTCCCCTTTTCAATCACTTATTAATAGAATATCACTATCGATTTGTAGCGTGTACCACGAACACCATCATGATTATCCATCAACAAAATCCCATTACCGATTTGCAATCTCTAACATAAATATTTTGAAATAAATCCATCTATGACCAGTAAACCTTTTTCACTTATAACAAATAGAATAAAAACCACATTATTATCACAAAATTATTTCTTAAATCAAAGTGTTTATTTATTGGACGCACAAAGATGCATGCATTCATACTAGTTTTGATAAAAGAATTTATATAGATACGTACTAGGTGGTAGAGTTAGCGGTATGACTTAGAGGCAATTATGTAATTGCTACATATATCAAACTCAATAATCAATCTTGTTTAAATTAAAAGGTGTTTTTTCTATTATATACTTGATATAAATTATTGTATTAAGTAATTAATTTAATTAAATGTATATTTAAAGGAAAACCCAAGAATGATATGTTTGTGATAGTAGTCACGAATGTTGTAATCATGAATGCTTTATCACAATTAAACAAACGTACCATTTTAAATATTTATAGTCAAGGTATATCAAGATTAGATGTCGATACATCTATTGAGACTAAAGTATGTAATGCTCTCTAAATGTTGGGTAGTGTATTACCCATGGCTATGGAGGCACCAAGGGTAACGTCCTGATAGTTATTGGATAACTATGCTATAACTCACTCGATGGTTTTCTGTTGGTTAATATAACTAAAGTCAAATAGAAAATATCGATGCGACAATGTTACACAATTCTCTGTTGGAATAGAGCTAGCCTGTAGTGGAGTACCAGGTAAATTTAAAAAAAATCTATTTGGATCTTTAATGGGCCTATGTAGTCTAATTCATTTAGAACTTTTCAAAATTTTAAGTTAAATATAATCAATATTTTATTTGAATTTATATACGAAGTTTTACTTTATATAATTTGTATTATATTACATATATGTATATCATATAAATCGTGTGCATGCACATGCAATAGAATGATTTATACATAGTTTGGCACGCCCATGTATAAATGCTGAGATGTGAACCACGACGAACTTGTCCGCCGCTAGTATATACAAATAGATTGTCTAAATGTGTATGTGTATGTATACATATACACACATAAATTTTTATATATATATGAAAATATAAATATATATTTACATAAAAATTAATTAAAATACATGTGTATAAGCATATGCATATAAATATATGATTAAATATGATTAAATTATAAACCTATTTTAAAATTTAATTTGTAAAATTAGTAAGAATATTTTATAATATAAAGTTTGAATTGGAATTTATTTTCATATGCATATATATATATATATATATATATATATATATATATTGAAATAAATTAAATACACAATACATATACAAACATATAACTATTTACAATTACATATATAATTTAAAATTAATATTGTATTTTGTTGTTGCTTTTGGCCAGATAATAATAATAATTTTTTCTACTATTTAATTCTCAGTTTAAATTATTTATTAGACAAAATTCATAATTAATTAAGAGCTACATGAAATTGATTAAAAAATCTTAAAAATAATATTTTCGAAGCTATAAAATATAATTTAATTTATATACAAATGTTTCAGTATTTTTATGTTATATATATGTATATATGTGCATGTATTCCATTTAATAAACAACTTTGAATTATAGAAAAGCATTTACATATATATAATATTCAAAAAATGAATTTAATATCCGAATGTCATATTAGTTAAATTAAATTTTATAAAGATTTTTTTTGGCATAACCGACGTGGTTGAATGGTCCCATACCATTTTATTGAAGCACCAAAGAGGGAGAGTACAATAAAGGCATGCTAAAAATTGGGCATGCACAAAGAAAACATAGAAACAAGGTGCAACAACCACATAGGGAAAAAAGAAAAAAGACAGAAAAAAGAGAGGAGAAGGAAGTATAATAGGAAAACTATAAGGAAGCCCCGAAGTAATCAATGCAGAGAGTACAAAATGCTTGGATCAAAGTTGAATTTCAACATCTCGAGTCCATCCTTTAGTTCTCCAACAATATACTTATGCAACTGCACCATAGTTTTCCTTTTTCTGAGTTAAATATCCTTATATTCCTTTCTTTCCAAGCAATCGCAACAAATTTCTTCATCACATAGTTAAACACTCAAGCCTTACCTTCGTTACCTCCAGATAGCCTATGTATTTGTTTCCATTCCAGATCATTTCTACTTGGCATGGTGGCAACATACAAACTGGACAAGATTATAGACTACAAGGAATAAATAATAAGGCAAACAAAGAACAAGTGATCTAGAGTCTCAGGCAAAGAATTACATAAAAAACAATATATATTCATATTCATTCCACGAATGAAAAGCTTCACTTTGGTTAGCATGGCGTTGTTGACGATCTTCCAGAGAGTGAAGTTATCAATTGTACTAATATCGGACTTCCATATCCTCTTGTACCATTTGCAATTTGGTAATTCATTTACCTTCGATATAATTTTATATAACATGCCAATCCTAAACATCCTTCCATTATCAAACCAACTAATCGGATCATCAGCAGTGACATAGACTGGAACAATGCAAATTTTGCTCTATATTTTGTTGATGTAAAAATAAAAATAGGAATATAATATGACACGAAGCAAACTTTTTTATTGAAGAAAGTGCCTCTTATATAGGCATGTACATAAACACAAAAATAGGATCATCTAAGCAACCTAAGACTAGGTAATAAAACAAAAAACATGCCAAAAATAAACTATTTCAACAATACGTATTATTACTAAAGCCTATGGACTAGGACAAAGTAGATACTTTTATTTTTTAACAGCACATAAACTTGAATATGTCATTCAACAGCTCCCCTTGATTCAAAGTTACAGACTCCCAACTGCATTCTGAAGAAATCATGATTGGCTTGAGGAAGTGCCTTTGTGAATATGTCAGCCACCTGCTCATTAGTACCACAGAATTTCAACACAACTTTCCCATCTGATATTAGCTGTGGAATGAAATGATGTTGAACATCTATGTGCTTGGTTCTTGCATGAAAGGCTGGATTTTTACGCATTGCTATTGCAGACCGATTGCCACAAAAATTATCAGTAGCTTCTGTTTGCACATAACCAAGATCTACAAGTAGCTTTCTAAGACATAAAACTTGACGTGCCGCTGAAGTAACGGCTGCATATTCAGCTTCAGATGAAGATAATGCTACTGTTTCTTGCTTCTTTGAACTCCATGTTACTGCACCTGAACCAAGACTGAAAACACTTCCTGAAGTACTTTTACAATCATCTAAACTTCCTGCCCAATCAGTGTCAGTGAAGCCAATCAATTTGAGACTCGAAGTTTTACAATACCAGACGCCAAAATCTATTGTACCAGCCACATAACGAAGGATCCGTTTTGCTGCACCAAGGTGTTGCTTAGTAGGATTGTGCAAAAATCTTGACACCAAACTGACCGGGAAAGCAATGTCCGGTCTAGTGTGTTTTAAATAATTTAGACCACCCACTAGACTTCTGAAAAACCTTGGATTTGCTGCCTCTATTCCATCTTCACGTTGTAGCTTTTCATTGACATTCATTGGTGTGACTGCAACCTCACAATATAACATATCGAACTTTTTTAGCAAATCGGCAGCATACTTTTTTTGACACACAAAAATTCCATCCAAGTCTTGTTTTACTTCAAGACCCAAAAAATATTGCAATAACCCCAAATCTGACATCTGAAAAGTCTTCATCATACTAGACTTAAAGTCATCAACTAAGACTCTGAAGAACCCATGTAAATCATATCATCTACGTAAAGGCAAACCAATATAAAATCACCATTACCTTCATGTTTGAAGTAGAGAGTAGGCTCATTTTCACTTCTTGTAAATCCACTGTCTCGAAAATAGAAATCAATTCTGCTGTACCATGCTCGTGGTGCTTGCTTCAGCCCATAAAGAGCTTTCCTTAATCTGTAAACTTTGTCTTCTGAACCATTCACAACAAAGCCTTCTGGTTGTGCAACATACACCTCTTCTTCTAAATTACCATTCAAGAAAGCAGACTTTACGTCGAGTTGATACACTGGTAACAGGGGTTGAGCTGCCAATGCTAACATGATTCTCACCGTTTCAAATCGAGCAACGGGAGAAAAAGTATCATCAAAGTCGACAACTTGTTGTTGAGAGTATCCCTTTGCCACGAGCCGAGCCTTGTGCTTTTGAATACTTCCATCAGCATTGTATTTTGTTCGAAACACCCACTTGAGCCCTATCACATTCTTATCTTCAGGAGCGTCAACCAACTCCCATGTGTTGTTCCTCTCAATAGCTAACATTTCTTCTCTCATAGCAATTTGCCATTCAGGTTGTCCTTCAGCTTCCTCAAATAAAGTAGGGTCGGTGACTAGCAAAGCATAGTTACAGGAACTATAAAGTTCAGCCAGAGATCTACTTCTTCTGACTAGAGTATCACGGCTTTCACTACTGCTGGAAGTTGAGTTTGGCGACTTGCTGGTGCTGCTACTTGGGGTCGATGGTGGAGTTCTTGCCGGTGAGGATGTAGTTGAGTTTGCAGGTGACTCTGGTTTTGATTGTTTGTTAGTTTCACCATCTATCGGAATATAATGAGCAATGCCATCCTTGTCAACATTCCACTTTAAACGAGCTTAAACACCACATTCATGCTGATTATCACTTTGCCACTTATAGGGTTATATAGGCGATATGCTTTGGATTGAACACAATAACCAATAAAGATGTATTTTTCAGATTTCTCGTCTAGTTTAGAGCGATTATTAACTAAAGCATAACCTACACAACCAAAAAATTTCAAGTGACTTACCCTTGGCTTCTTACCTCTCCATGCTTCAAATGGAGTTCGGTTCAAAACTGCTCTTGTAGGAGACATATTAAGGAGATACACCGCTGTTGCAACTGCTTCTCCCCAAAACTTATTTGGAAGCCCTTTTGTCTTTAGCATACTTCTAGTCATTTCTACCACCATTCGATTTTTTCGCTCCGCTACTCCGTTCTGCTCAGGTGTGTATGGTGTTTTAAGATCTCTGCGAATTCCGTGCTCATCACAAAAGCCATTAAACGCATCAGATACAAACTCGCCTCCTCTATCAGTTCGGAGAGCAATTATATGTCTGCCACTTTGATTTTCCACTAATGCCTTGAATTTCTTAAAATTCTCAAATGCTTCAGACTTGAATTTTAAAAAATAAACTCAACTCATACGTGAATAATCATCAGTGAACAACAAAAAATATCGACTTCCACCTAATGACTCAGTTTTCATATGCCCACATAAAT
This sequence comes from Allium cepa, assembly GCA_030765085.1. Lineage (NCBI taxonomy): Eukaryota > Viridiplantae > Streptophyta > Magnoliopsida > Asparagales > Amaryllidaceae > Allium > Allium cepa. The sequence goes on from CM060944.1 coordinate 246,779,894, forward strand.
CAGCATGTACAAGTGCAAGACATTCTGAAGCTCTCCATGCCTTCCTAACAGGAAAAGAAGCTCTACTATGTTTCCCATACACACAGCCTTCACAAAAATTAAGCTCATATATTTTTGGTAAGCATACTACCATTTCTTTTTAGCTTAAAATTTTCAAACTACGCGCATTCAGATGTCCATATCGCAAGTGCCATAACTCAGAATCATTTTTTTACTTTAGCAATCAGTGCATTGCTCACAACATCAAGCGGAAACATTCTATTCTGGATCATTTGAACATTTACTATACTATGACCGGACTTCTTATTAATCACAGCACACATACCATCATCAAACACAATCTTATAGCCACTACTCATCAATTGGCCAATACTCAACAAATTTTGAGCTAAATTAGGGACAAATTGTACATCACAAAGAAGTTTTACATCACCTTGCACAGTTTTGATGGCGATGATACCTTTCCCTGCCACCTGCATTTGCTTGTTGTTGCCTAGACGAACGTCCCCTATCTGTGACTCATCGAGCTCCTTGAACAACGATCTTGTCCCAGGCATATGGTTTGAACATCCACTGTCCAAAAACCATACGTCATTGCTGCTTGGTGAGATGTGTGAATGGGCCATAAACAACCTGCTCTCATCTTCAATTTGCTCGGAAAAATTTACTTGAAGTTGTTCATCTTTCTGTTTAGCCCAATAATTTGCTTCTTTGTGACCATATTTCTTACAAAAATGACACTGTATTTGGCTCTTGCGCTGATGAGAATCATTGAAATGACCTCTGCCTCTTCCACTATCATTACCTCGACCTCGGCCTCCACGGAAACCACCTCTGCCTCTGCCTCGGTTTCCTGAATTTTCCATCTTCCCCTTAAAGAAAGACTCACCCTTCACTTGAAAGGTTTTCTCCTCTACCTTAACAGTACTCTTTTTCATCCTACTTTCATGAGCAAGTAGAGAGCCCATCAATTCATCATAGGTAAAAGTGGATAAATCCTTTGACTCTTCAATTGCAGGGACGACATTATCCCAATTTTCATTCAAACTCCTCAAAACTTTACTCACAATAGTTTCATTGTTAATGTTTTCACCATATGACCTCATTTGACTAACAATTTCAGTCACTCTAGACAAATAATTTTGGACAGATTCCTTCTCTTCCATGGTTAATTCAGCAAAATTACTGCGAAGAGTTTGCAACCGTACTTTAGTTACTCTCTGATCACCCATATACTCTTTCTTGAGTGCCTCCCATGCTTCATGTGCATTTGTGGCCGAGGTAATTCGGGGAAAGATATCGTCATCCAATATTGATTGAATTAAGAACAACGCTTTAGCATCTTTCTTGCGGTTCTCCTTTAGCGCTGGATCGACAACGGTCGGTGCCGGGTTTGGTTCAGCATACCCGTTTTCCACTAAATCCCACAGTTCTTGAGATTTAAACATAGTCTTCATTTTAAGACTCCAAAAATGATATTTTTCCCCTTTGAAGATGGGAATTAAGGGTTGAGAAGATGAATTTGTACCATTTCCTGTCATTATTTATAAGTGGACTGAAACCTGGCGAATGTTCTGATACCACAATGTTGATGTAAAAATAAAAATAGGAATATAATATGACAGGAAGCAAACTTTTTTATTGAAGAAAGCGCCTCTTATATAGGCGTGTACATAAACAGAAAAGTAGGATCATCTAAGCAACCTAAGACTAGGTAATAAAACAAAAAAACATGCCAAAAATAAACTATTTCAACAATACGTATTATTACTAAAGCCTATGGACTAGGACAAAGCAGATACTTTTATTTTTAACAGCATATAAACTTGAATCAGTCGTTCAACACATTTCTCATATTCTCTGGTTTGAAGAATATGGGAGAACAATACCCCTACCATGTATCACAGAAGAAACATAGCCAGACATATTAACTTCGGACTGTAGAATTTCATGATGATTTAGTTGTATTTTAAGAATCAGTCCATGTTCAATCCATGGGTCATCCTAAAACCGTACTTTGTTAGACAAGGTTATTGTATACTTGATTAGAGGTAGCACTGTTTCACGTAGTTCAAATATACTACGCCATGTCCAGCTAAAGTTCTATGGTATGGACATAGACCAGAAGTCTCTACCATTCAACACATGAGTAAGGGACCATTTGACCCATAAGCTGTCTTTCTTGTTAAGAAATTTATCAATATTTTTTGCAAAAGGAGCCTTGTTCCAGCTAATAATGTTGTGCATGCCAAGCCCACTCTTTTTTAAGGGTTTCTCAGTATGTTTGGAAGAGACAGGAAAAAGATAACGACCATGCATTGACCCAGTCCATAAGTATTTCATGAAGTTTGATCTTATCATTCTTAGGAGTTTAAGAGGGAGGATGAAAGTAATAGACCAATAAACATGCATGGAGAAAATAACTGACTTTATGAGAGTGGCTCTTCCTCCTTGACTCAGTTTCCTGTTTGACCAACACTCAAGCTTTGTAGTGATTCTTTCATATGAAGGTAAGCACTGAAGGGTGGTGATTCTGGCAGTAGTGAGAGGAAGACCAAGATATGAAATAGTGCCATGATTTGGTTCTAAGCCAGTTGCTTCATAAATGTTATTAGTTTGAGCATCACTCACACCAGCCAACATAATTTTAGATTTTTGAATATTAATCTTGAGGCCAATCATACTATAGAACCTGCAGAGTGTGTCAGTGATAGTTGAAATGGTGGTAACATCAGGAGTGTAGAAAATGACAAGATCATCAGCAAAAAGGAGGGGTGTTACTTCGGGGACCTTGCATTTGGGATGAGGTTTAAAGGTCATAAGAGCAACAGTTTTCCTTAGCATTTGTGTTACTAACTCCATAACCATGATGAATATGCATGCAGACATTGGATCACCTTGGCCTATTCCTTGATTGCTTCCAAAATAACTATCACTAGATCCATTGATGATGATGGAGAACTTAACAGTGGAGTTACACTCAAAAACCCAAGAAATGAAGTGAGAAGGGAAGTTCATATACCCCATAATTCTGACAATGGCATCCCATTGAATTGTATCAAACGCCTTCATAGTGTCAAGTTTCAACATAGCTCTAGGAGAAGCATTTTTGTTTTTATAACCACGTAGCAGTGCGTGAGAAAGCATCACATTATCAAGGATATCTCTTCCAGCAAGGAAGGCAGCTTGGTTGGGGGAAATGATGGAAGGTAGAATAGTTTTCATTCTGGAAGCAAGTATTTTAGATATGCATTTATATATCGTGTTACAACAAGCAATCGGTCTGGAAGTCACAAACATCAATAGGATTTTTAACCTTGGGAATAAGAGCTATATTTGTGGAATTGAATGTTTTCATCATTTTGGCACGTTTGAAAAAGCATTTGACAGCCTTGCAAACGGATTCACCAATAATAGATCAGTGGGAGAAGTAAAAAAAGCATTTAAACCATCTAGTCCGGCACATGAATTTTTGTTAAGAGAAAACATGGCTTGCTTGATTTCTTCATCATTGATATCTATGATTAAGGAATTATGTTTAGTAACATTGAGTTAAGGTAGGAAAGTAGGGTCTGTATCATCAATGGCAGGAATAAAGTTAGAATCATCACCAAAGAAGCTAGAAAAATAATGTACGAAAGCTTGACCAATGCTAACATATTGTCATGATATTGACCATCACTATCAATCACAGAAGTAATTTTCTCTTTAGTATGCTTTTATTTGAGAGAGGCATGAAAGAATGAAGTGTTCCTATCTCCATCCTCTTTCCATTTCAATCTAGCTTTTTGTTTGATCATTTTACTTTCAGAGTTGAGAGCCTCAGAGTACTGAGCTGAAAGAGTAGTTTCCATGTTGGCAAGTAATGGGCTGTCAACATCAGAGAGCATTCTCCTTTGTATCTCTTCAAATTGATTCTTCAAATAGTCAGTTAACTTGCTACCATTACCGAATTTGTTCCCGGCCCATTGTCGAAGTTCATCTTTTGTTTCTTGAAGTTTCTTCTGCAAAACAAAAAGTGGATTGCCATAGTTAGGTCTATTCCACACTTCATTAACAATACTATAAAAGTCAGGCTCCTCCACCCAAGAGTTAAAAAATTTAAAATTAGATTTTCCTCTCATGACAGCCCCGCCCCCCCAACAAAAGAATTTGAGGAGAGTAGTCAGAAAGCAAGGAGGAGGAAGGTGGTTAAGTATAGATGGCCATTTGTCTAGGGTGGCTTGGTTATAGAAGGCATAGTTAATTTTCAAGAAATTTCTGCAGCAATTTCTCCGTTTATTATTCCATGAGAAAGTAGCACCAGAAATTTTGATTTCAATGAGGTCAGCATCATGTATAGAAGGATGTAGAGGCTTGATTTCATTCAAGGAAAGGGGATTACCACCGATGCAGTCTATAATTCTCAGGGAACAATTAAAGTCCCTACAAATTATCTAGGGATGAGAGTGTTATCTAAGAAATTGGATTGTATGAAGGAGAGACTCTCCGGCAGTAGAAGAATTTTTAGCATAAATGCAGGAAAGATAATATGAGGTAGAGGAAGGGATATAGAGATTGTGACAGTGGATCATTTGCTTAGATTAAGTGATTAGGGTTAAAAGATGAATATTAAGGTCAAACACAATCATGATCCTACCATATGTAGCTTCATCATGATTGTGAATGAGTTTCTAATAAGGGTTTTATATCTGGCAGCCCTCTGAGGCAGATCAGGCATAATTTAGCTTCCAGAATAGCAAGAATACTATGTTTATTGTTTTTGATAAGTGCTTTGCGTTGGTCAAGTTTAATATCAAGGTGGGCTCCCCTAATATTCCATGCTCCTATGTGTTGTATCATTGGTTAAACTTGGTGGCATTGATAGTCTAATTTCAATTTCCTAGTCACTGCACGATTTGAGTTAATGCAACTAGGAAATGTTTCAAAGAATGGAGACTCAGAGATGTTCTTTTCCTTTCCTACGGAGAGGCTTTTGCATCCTTTATTTGGGGTTACTGTACAATGTGCAGTAATGGGAACTTGCCGTGTTTGATTAGAGTGAGATTGAAGAGGTAGAATGAAAGTAGGATCTGATTTGATATGATGGTAGGAGTGGGGAGTGGGTAGTGATTGGGAGGAGAAGGCAACAAAGGGTATGGAAGATGTAAGAGTGGGAGAAAATGGTTGTGTAGGAACAAGAAGCTTTTTAGAGGAGGAGGGTGACAAAGGAGTGCATGTGCATGTGTCAATATTGTTGTGCCAGTGCACAGAGCAGTAGTTAATTTTATTTTGAACTTTGATTTGCTTCTCTTGCATATGCTCTACGTGTTGCTTGTTTTGCTTGTTTTCCTTGGCAGTTTGCTTTAGATTTTTTTCATGGCAATTATTTTCATGATCATGGAGAGATATTTCACCGGTCAGAGGACGATTGCTTGATTTCAAGTTGTTGGACTTGTGGAAATGACTTGAACTGTCCTCTGGTGTCACCATGCATGTTTTATTGCCTTTTGCTTCAGTATTTTTCAAGTCGATCTCCTTTTCCTTTTCAATGTTCATAACACTTTCTTGTTTTAACATAAGCACTTCAAATCTATTATTGATAACAGTGTGATTTACTTGAGTAGTCTTGTCAAATATTGCAACTTCTCCTTCACCATTATTTGCAGGCAAAACAATAGGGTTTTCTTGTTCTTCCTCTATTCCAACAATTTTAACATTACACTGTAAATCACCATTGTCTTTGTGCATATGAACAGTAGGGCTCTTCATTGATTGGTCAGCATTCATAAGTCCACTTGCCACAATTTCATGTACTTCAACTGATAATTCTTTTTCCTTCTACATTACATGAATATTTCCATCTAAATTGTCTTTTTCCCGGACAGAATGAATTTCTCCTTCTTCATAGCGACATATTTTATCAACAACAGAATCAACTTTAGCCAGAGAGTGGCCAACTCCTGATACTCCAATTCTGTTATGGTCAATGTTTTTCCTCATCTTATATTTCCTTTTAAATTTACCTACCCTCTGCCATTTTTGAGCGTTCTTTCCATTATCTTCCTTAGCATCTTTAATAACTTTAGCATACTTTATTTCATCAACCTTGACATTCTCCAACATTTCTTTTTTCTTTTCTTTGTTTTCAAGGGACAGAATACAGTCGACTGTTGAATGACTAAAACATTAACAATAACTACGAATGTCAGGCTTTCATAAATGTTTGACAATGATTTTTTGCTGACCACCATTAACCAAATTAACCATAAAATCATCAAAAAGTTCACTTTCAGGATTGACCTCAATGAGACATTTTGCATATTTGAGTCTTTCAAGTCTCTCTCTGTCATTTCATCAATACATAGCAGCTTTCCTCTTATATTGGATAACCAGTTAATTCCAAGATGAGACCACACAAATAATGGAATATTTTGCAAGTGAACCCAGAATGGAACAGAAGTGACACTACCACATACATTACTAACATTAGAGTCGTATGGTTTGATGATAAACAACTTGTTCTTCATAATTATTGGGTCGCCTTGCAAAATTCTATCTTTATCCTCTTGACAAGAGAGCAGAAATAAAAATATTACGCCATCAAATTTTACCTTAATAGATCCTTTTAGCCTCCAAATCATTTTTAGACGTTGGACCACTGCCATGATAGAAAGTGGATAGTCAAAAAAACCAACTAAATATTCTCCACATACATTTGAGCCCGCTTGGATTATGTCATCAGATGGCTTCAAGCCACCATCAACGATCACTGTGTTGATGTCAACCGGGATGTATTTCCCAGCATTCCTAGGTTTATGCTTAAACAAGGAAGTCCATGCCCGTTGACTTGAAAAAAGAGGGAGGGCCGATGAAAGAGCAACTGAAGGGAGCGGGAGGAGAGAAGGAAGGTCAGGAGGGGTAGGCGGTGGAGGTGGTGGGGTGGACAAGGTAGCAGGTACGGATCGGATGGGGGGATCGATGGGAGGGGTGATGGAAAGGGCTGGTACAGGAGAAGGTAAGGAGGGGATGTCTACCATGAAAAGTTGAAAATTTTAAATTCTCAAATTATAATTTAAATATATATAAAGATTTTATATATATATATATATATATATATTGTATAATTCTAAACTTTTTAATTTTATATAATATTAAACTTTATATAATATTTTATTATTTAAATTTCAAGATTAAAAATTTCAATTCTAGGCCGAGAGCATCTATAGACAATATGTGTGAAAAGATTTAATACGCACACATACATACAACCATCAATATGTGACAATCCATCGATACCGATTTGTGATATTTCTAATGATAAAAATATATAATTAATAATTATATAAACATTAATATAATATTAAACCTGAAGAATACCTTGCACCAAAATCTAAAGCTCGAGCCTTGAAACGAAGAAGTTAACTCATTAAATCTAATTCCAATTCCTAAGTTTCTAGCTCCCGATTTGCTGTTTTGTAACGACTCGGATTTTCCATCATTTGATTTTGAATATTTAAATGATTTTAAATATTGGATTTGGAATATAGGTTGATTTTTGAATACGAAGATTTTGGTTAAAATTATAGGATGAATTTAAATTTCAAATATAACGATTTATCGTAACATGGAAATGGTGAATAATTGGAATTTGGGTTGAATATGAATCGAAACGATTTCTAATGTTGATATAAATTCTATTTGAATTAAAATTGAGCTAGTAAGTTTTTAGAACTGAAACTTCTAGTGATTTCATAAATTTTTTAAATCGTCGATTTAATCGACGCGTTACTTCAGGAGGATAGTCTCTGAATTTGACGAAACTAGTTCCACTGTATCTGTAATAGTATATTATTATCGGATTTTAAAATTCATAACATTTGGAGTTACCATTTGATCGTATCGAATAGAAACGCGTTGAAATTGACATTGAAAATTTAATTGAAATTGTCGATTTAAAAAGCTATCTTTCACATACGATCAAATTAGGGCTCGAAACTTGTTTCATTTTATTCGGAATAGGAGTATAACATTAGAAACGCCAGACAACACACCATAATAGGAATTTGAGATTTCCCTGTATATAATACGAGATATTTTGAATATAAAATAAAAAAAGTCAAACCCTACAATCACCAACCTAGCCTATCTCGAGCCACCCTATTTCGTATGAAGCAGCCTTCCCCCAAAATTTAAAATGTGCTTGTCTCTCTTTGTCTCCAGTTTGAAATAAATTCGAAGAAAAAAAATAAAAATCAATTCGAACGAGAGAAAAAGGAAATAAATGGCGATCGAATCACGCGTGGGCTGCTGCTGGTACGGCGATGGGAGAGACGCGGCGTAGAGGGGTTGCTCATGTGGATGAGATGTGAGTCATCGAGGCCGATGCCGTTCGTGGAAGATGGAGATCGCGATGTTTCAGCGAAGCTTGAAGGGGCGGCGTGAGTATACGTCGACTGACGAAGTGAGGATGCGGCGATGTCGGGATGAAGGGTAGAAGCAACGCCTGGAGGCTTTCACGCTTTGAGTAGAGGAAGAACGATAAGGGTTTTATCATTAATGGGTAATTAATTAAGTTAATTCCTGTAATTAGTTTAAACATTAATTTTTATTTTTATTTAAAATGCTTATAAATGTATAACTTCCTTATACTAGGTCCAAAAATCATGGAACAAATTGCATTAGGATCGTATGACCATATACTATGCACTGGATTTGATTTGGAGTTGTTTGCAGTCAACAGTGATTTTGGGTTAAATCAAACGTCGGTTCGATTTAATATAAAATTGAAACGGTTGACAAAATAAAAATCAAGGTGGGAAAATCTCACTCATTTGGATAAAAAATTAATTATTGGACGATTGGTTGGATTTATATATTATTATAGGTTGAATGCTATATTGTATACATATTAGAAGTTGGATATATTCTCGTCATTGGAACGGATGAGACACTATGCACCCCGCATAATAGCGGTTGACCCTATATTACTACGATATTCCGCCTCGAAGCAGGATTGGTATTTTATGTTATACAACATATGTAGATGAAGGGGAAATGGATTGGATGGATCCAACTGGATTCCTCATAAATTTATTGATTTGTTTCATATATAACGATATATGATATGGTTGAATAATCTGTTATAGATTGTTGTGTGATTTGATATATTAGATGCTATAGTAGCATTGGCTCAAATTTTGGTATTTTAAATACCATAAATAATATTTTTGAATTTTTAAAAGAAATTCAAAGGGGATTTTTGGAAATAAAATTATTTATATGGAAATTGGAATATTGAATAAGGAATGTTAGGATTTAATAAAAGATTTGATTTTGGGAAATATACTTACGTAAGGAGTTTTCAAAAATAAATTTATTTTCGAAATTTATATATTTACATGGAAATTGAAAATAAGTGATTTTAATAATATTCCTTAAATTATAATTAGAAGTTGAATTCGAGTTTTTGAAGGTATTTGGAGTTATTTAAAAAGGAATTGGATTAGACAAAATAAATAGTTTAATTTTGGATTATAATTGGAACTTGTTAAGCAATATATTTCCTAATTGAATCTTGAATAGAAATCGATTTATAAATGGATTTTAGCAATATAAATCTGTTATCATATATTATATTTTGTTCTGCTATGATTATCAGATTCTATGTTATTATTTCGGTTACCTTTTATCTTTTTCTTCCTTACCCCTAATAATCTGGTATTTCGACACTCAATTACTCTGCATGTTATAAAGTGAACGTATTAATGTCGATTTTAGAGGGTCGAAAAGCCGATTCGTTGCATTTGGTATCAGAGCTGAAGTTTAAGCGAGAACCTTGGCTTTGGTGGGGATTACTCATTGGAGATAGGGTCAGTAGTACCCTAGAATGAGTTTGAGTGTATTATTAGATATGAGCGCGTATTGGTTAGTGAATATAAATTGTTTTATATTATGTTGGTTGATTTATTGAGTGGCTTATGAATTCTATTCGGCACGGTCCATACAACTGTATCGATAAGGGTTCAAAATATTTGAATAGAGCAATTCGACATAGTATTATTTTAAAGTGGGTTAATGAAATAATTTTACCCAAATTATATTTTGATATAAAGGAAATAATTTTTTGAAATTATTATAGTATATTGGAGTGTTTGGTTGATAATATTATAATCTAAGCAAGATCATAAAGTTTAAATGGTTATATATAACCAAATGAAAATTGTATAAGTACAAATTATACAAATAAATCATAATTAAAATGGATTCAAACTCGAATTCATAAATTTAAATTCCAGAGGGTTTGGAGAATATTTTCAGAAGTGTTATGGAAATGAATTTGGTGTTATTTTGGAAATATTTTTTAAACAAATAATGGTAACACTATTGTGGAATATTTTTGAATAGAAAATGTTTTAAAAATGGATTTCGGAAGTGATATAGCAATAAACTCACTTCAGTCGCTGGAAAATAATTTTGATGATGATCGCGACATCATCGATGTTCATTTTTGAGTTTCTAAGTGACGGATTGCTACCGAAATAATTTGATATGGGGATTTTTGTTGAAAAACAAGTGTTGTTTCAGAAATTCCGAAGGATTATTTCGAATGGAACCAAGTTGATTTTGAAAATTCCATAGAAATGGTTTGTTAAGACAAAGATTTATATATTTTATATCTATTTTTTATTTCAAAATGATTTGAAATAAAAACGGGTGTTTGAATTCTGGAAATTCCATTTAAATGATTAGTGAAACCGAAAGATGGTAAGTTTTTGAACTTATAAACTGGAAATGTGAATTTTGATATGAAATTAAAAATTCAACTTGAGCTAATTAAATGGATTAAGCAAGTAAATGTATCGAATGAATTAAAATTTAACTTAAGCTAAGTTAAATAAAATTTGATTGGATTTGAAAGCATATCGAATTGAATTGAATATAAAATTTGAGTTGTAAAGTGACTATATAACTATAAGTTATAAATTTTGAATGGAATAAAATTTAAGTGAAAAAATATGGAATCATAAATAAATAAGTTTAAATAACTTATAAATCTAAGGAAATGGAAAAGAAAACCTGATTAAATGGTTAATTGATTTATTAAAGAAATGGGAATTAGAATTTGAATCATAAATTGGAGTTGAACTCAAGTCAAACCAGTTGAAGTGATTTTTGAAATCAAAATTAGATATTGAATTATAAAATGGGAGTGAACTAATTAGATAAACTAATTTGTAAGGAACCGATTCTTCGACTTTCGAAAGTCGACATTAATACGTCCATCGACATTAATACGTCCACTTTATCAACTGCCGAGCAATCGAAGGCCGGAAAACCGAACCCTTAGGGTTTAAGAAGAAGAAAATGATATAAGAAGTAAGAAAGGAAAAAAAGAAATCAGAAACAATATCAGAATCTCATAATCGCAGCGGAACAACATATAATAGATAAATGAATAATCTTTAAACAGAATTACTATATCAGCTATTACATTACATCACATTACATTACATTATCAGAGTTTACAATAACAAACAACAGAAAAGAAATACTATATACAAGTGATACACTATGCCATCCAACATGCCTTCAGATCTCTACAGCAGCTCCTGAATTCCAGAATGACCTGATAACCTGACTCTAGACTGCCCGTGTGGAAAATGATGGGCACCCAGAGTTTACGAAGGAAACAATAAACTCCAGGTCAGTCATGGGACTGGTGTGAGAACTTAAAACAGTTATATCTTTAAAAACAAACAAAGAAATATTTTTAAAATAGATCCGCAATGCTTTTAGAAAATGTAACTACCATAGGGCCTCCTGCCACACACACAATGCAAACGCAGAATTGGAGGAGATTTCTCCTTATTGTAGTCAAACATGCTTGATACGCAAATTTGTTTGATATTATTACTATATGTGCAAAGTGCAGGAAAACATTTCGAAAGTACAGTATTAATCGTAGCCAGCATAGGTACCATTATAATATTCCTACTATAGCTACCATATTAGATGGCAGCTTCTATAACTAAAACCGTACAGGGCTCATATTGTTTCTTTGGATTTCCAACAAATGGTCATGCCAAGGAACTTCCCATTGCCACATGGGAACGCCTCTGGAAAAACTCCCCGAGAACCTAACCGAATCTCTGCCAACATAAGTTCGGGTTACCCCTAGCTGGGTAACAACTGACACGAGTATGCCATCCCTCGGTCGTAACCGACCTAAATTCCGGAATTCACCAACAACCACAAAGAAATTAATTTGCAGCAACCACATAGATTAAGTATCAGGGCTCTATACCATAATACCACCTCTATCCAGAAGGAAATGTACATACCCCATGGGGGCACGATCCCCAAATAATCTTGATGCATTCTTCCTGTTTTGACCATTTTCGGGGTGTGAGGTTCGACGAGGTCTCGTCCACAAAGCTACGCTTTTCATAAAAGCCACGCTTTGATCAACAAATGCTCAGCAGCACTTCGTATGCCACATTAGCAAATTGGGAATATATCGCTAGTAACCATCAACTATATAACCTCCGAGCTCGTACGTCTCAGAGAAGGGTGTTAAGCTAAGAGAATAATTTCTACGCCACCAACAGAAATGTATTTGATAGAAACCAGCTTTACATCTCAAACTGTAACGTCAGACACGCATCCATACAACTCCGTTTCGAGATCGAACAGAACCGATGGCACTTCCAAAGAAGCTCTTGCAAATCCGGATATTCACTGATCATATCTGGAATTCCCATCACAAAGGGTGATAAAATCACTATATCGAGGATCAGTCGATGCAGAGTCATTCGACGGTAATCCTTCTGTTTTCGAAAATATCCGGTCTTCAACATCGGTCTTCAAATGCTATCCATTATGACATATTACTTTTCGGAATGGGATTTATGACCCAAAGGTCCTCTCCCGGCTAAACAGAATAACGAGCGCTCATTTTAAAATAAGTGTAACATTCAAATTCAAGCAAATCACAACAAATACCCATTTGAAGGTAAATATTGATAGTCGGTTATTTAACTATCAATAAATATGCACAACATCACCAGATTCCAAATAATTTTCCAATTATTTATTTTCCAAAAATATCTTTACAAGATATAAAATTTTCCACACTTCAACCATTTGAAGAAAAAAACTCAAATCACTTTTCACCTTTACAACTTTTGAAAACAAATTTCCAATCATTTTCCTTACGCGGAAACACTTCCAAATATTTATTCATTTTCATTTCATAATGGTTCATTTAAACCAATTAAATAAACCCTTACCGATTTACTTCAAATATACATTCCAAATGCGCAATTTATTTCCACACTTCAAAAATTAATCAATGTTTATTTTTAAAATAATTTTCCCTTTCCTTTATGGATTCCATGGTGAATTTACATTTTCAAAATATCTAATATTGTACGATTTTCAAATCGATTTCAAATATTCACTTTCAATTTATCTTTAAAAGATAAAATCTCAAAACATTTCACTTCATATTGGAAAACACTTCCATACTTATTTAATAACAAGTAATTCACAAATCTATTTATTTTCAATACTTAGAAAATATTCAATATACTTAAAACATGATTAAGTATATATTTTATTCTTTAAGGAAAACGTTCTCTTAAATACATTCATTTGAGTCAAAACGAACGTTGCGTAAAACACCGTTATGACAACCCAAAATTACTAGTATAGGGATTCGAAATTAAGATAAATATATAAATCCCAATACTATATAAAACATTTTCTTTAGAAAATCATTTACTATAACAATAGTGTTATAGTCCACCATTCCCTTTTATCCCTCGAAAACATCTATTTCAACAATGAATGTTGAAATCTATGGTTTCGATACTTAATACATTTTAAAACATCTTTAAATCGTTTTAATTCTTTATAAAATATCACTTCCTAAAACATTTCTTTAATATATTATTCACTATCCAAAATCGTCAAATTCAACATTTCTACACATTTTATTTAAAGGATTATCCACTGTCCAAAATCGTGGATATATCTCCTTTAATAAGCTATAATAATTAACTTATCAAAATAAGTCGATTTTGGATTTATAAAACAATGTGTATAAATTCCATTTATATTTTATAACAACTTCAACTTATAAAAGCACTTTATCAACAAATTCTATCCATATCCCATTTACACGCCAAAATCCAAATTATAAGCAAATTACTTATAATTCTCTATTTACAAATTCATTCTTTTTATAACTTCAAAATCGTAGTTCTATTCTTTTATAAAGCCCATTTTAACATCATTTTAAAACATTTTCAAAACTCCTTTATAATTTCATCACTTTGATTTATAAAAATCCAATTTTATAAATCTTATATATAAAGCTTTTATAATAAATTCTAAAATCTCCATTTAAACTGTTTTATAAAATCATTAACTCCATATTTTAAAAAATCAAATTTCAACTATATTTCTCAAAAATCATAATTTTTATAACATTAAAATTATAACGTTTATTTATTTAAAATGAATCAATTCCAAAATTTAATAAAACGTATACTTTCAAAAATCACGTGAAAATCCTTTTAAATTCGAAATTGTTACTTTAACATTTTTGAAACTCCAAAAATAGGCCAAATGCTGCAACAGCACTAAACATAACAACTACGACATCCAAACATCATATTTCAATATAACAACAGGATATATCTCAAAAATCTGTAAATAAATCAATACTGTTGAGGAATCCAGTTGGATCCCTCCATCCTGTTTCCCTGCATCCACAGATGTTAGCACAATACCAATTCCACTTCGAGAAGGAATATCGCGGTATATGGGTTCATATAAAATATTATCCGCTATTATGCAGCGCAATAGGGTCTCATCCACTATATAATGCGGGAAAATCAACTCCAAGTACATATATAATACCAATTCCACTTCAAGATGGAATTATCGCGCTATATGTGTTTAATAAATAACATCCGCTTAATACACGCAGTATAGGGTCTATTTCAATACAACAGATAATAATTTATCATTCAATCACACCATCAAGCAATTAAATCTAACTATTTAAAATTTAAATCGAAACACAATTCGATTGAGTGGGAAGTTCTCACCTTGCTTCAAATACAGTTGCAGTGTTTTTATTTCGAATAAAATTAAACGTGCATTTAATTTTACCCAAAATTATCACTAGCTCCAATCAACTCCAATAGCTCCATCGCGTAGTATTCGTGAATACGATTCCAACGCAATTCGTTTCGTCAAATTCCGACCTCGTACGAAGAAGATACAGCGTTTTAAACATTACACGATTTATAATATAATTAATTCACCTTTTTAAAACCTTTATCACATCTGGCCGTTCGTTCCATGAATGCAAATCTCGGTCGTGTACTTCATCTGCGCCCCCCCCCTTTCAGTAAACATCGCAACCAAAACCCATAGAAGCCGCCGTTATGCCTTAATTGTCGCAACCAATACGAGCCACTCCACGACGATCAAAGGCCGCCATCTCGAAGAGCTTCGCGCGATACCCCAATGGCCAGAGGCCGACCCCACTGGGTCGTCCCTGCACCTCGATTTTCGAGCTCGATTGCCGCACGTTTGAACCCAATCGCCGACGATTGGCTCCACCATTCTCGATCACCACCGTTGAGATTGTAGTACTCGTTGTTGTCTACAATATTGTAGTTGAGAGTTTCTTGTAATTGTTAACGGATTTGAAGAAAATGAGGAAGGAAGAGTTGAAATTTTCGGCCATTGATTATAGAAGGTGGCGGCTAGACCTAGTTGCTTAGGGTTTCTAAAAAAAGAAAAAAAGTGGAGGGCTTTTATAGAAATTCTCACGACACTATTCACCCGAATTTTTTCCGAACTCCAAACGAAGCGTGCCGCCTGGCGTTTATAATGTTTTACCCCTATTCCAAACGCAATGGAATATATATCGGGAGCCAATTCGATCAAATTTGAAAGATAGAATTTCAAATCGACTACTTAAATTAAAAATTCACTTAAACTAATTTCTGTGCGTTTTAGCTTGCCCCAGACAAACCGTAAATCTGATTGACACGAAATTTGAAACCATGCAATAATATAACATTATGGATCCGATGAAACTTGTTTCGTCGAAATCCGAGACTGTTTGGAAAATGGCTATTTTTACTCGTCAATTAAATATTAAAATATTCAATTTCCACAAATTAACTTTAACTTAAATTTTAAAAGTTCTATAACATCATTCTAACTCCAATATGATTTAATACAATTTTATAAATTATTTTAAATCACATTAAACCAAATTTTCAATTATTTCTGTAATTTCATATATTAATTTATCGATTTAATTATCCAATTAAATCTAGATATTCGACATATAATTTATTCGACTTACAAATTTTACTTGTTAATATTTAAAATCAATCAAATATACGAATTTCAAATGACAGAAATTCTGGGTCGTTACTAACTTCCCCCTTAAAAGAATTTCGTCCTCGAAATTACCAAGTAAGAAAAAGTCTTGAAATCCATTAATTTTCCAAAACCATTTGTTCGACTTAAATTTAAAATTCATTTGAGTGTTTAACTTTCCCAAAATCCATAGTTAAACTTCTTACAATAACTTTACTAAGTTTTCAAATCATACTTAGTTATCTTTTCAAAATTTTCCAATTTTCTCAAAAATATTCTAACGCCTTAAATTTTCAGAAAAATTCGCCATAGCCTCCTTTGCGTGGCTCGATCCGAAAAAATAATATGGAAATATATATATATATATATATATCACAAATATACATTTCATCAAAGTAATGAGGCATCCCGTAGAGAAAAAAGTGTAAAAGTACGATATGTAATCCGAGATATGTACCTTATGTATTATTAGCGAGCATATACGGCTAATATAGCACGAAAGCGAGCCCCAAAAGTGAAGCAAGCGCAATCCGCACCTACTAAACACTCAACAAACAATGAGAAAATGTTTATATGAAAATAATGTCAATATACAACATATACCAACAACTATATGTGCCAATATGGCAAATGCAACAAAAGGCAACAAATCCAACCATTAAACAACTATCATCCAACAACGATTCCAATCATCAAATCAATATACATTCACTTCTCATTAATATTCAATGAATTGGTTTTTCATTTAATCACATTTGATTCTTTAACATTGGACTTTACTAACATCCATTTATTCATATTCAATTAGTTTACATTCACTAATTCATATTCAAGTTGGTTCACTTCCAAATTAAATCATAATCAATGATTTATAGCTTTCATATGAATTTTCTATACAATCTACTAACAACCAACGTATAACCAACATAACCAAATTTATTTAATTCGCTTACATTCAATTTGGTTCATCACTTTTAAATTGACTTTAATTGAATTATTCAATCATCGATTTCATTAGCTTTTAAATGAATTAACAACTACATCCACTATTCCATATCAATTCATTTACATTAGATTGATTAATATTCAATTCATTAGTTCAATTCAATTGCTAATTCATTTTACCATATAAAGTTAAATTTCATTTATATAACTCAAGTTCATATTCATCACTTCACTTTATTAGTTTACTTCGATACCAAAATCAATTTCATTCAACATTGCTTAAGTTATATTCCATTCAAACATCATTTGTTTAACTTAACTTAAATTTGCCCTTAAAAATCCAATTCAGATTCCAATTCTAAAGTAAATTCTATTTAACTTTCCTTTAGTTAAATTTCAAATCATATATTTATTTTGCTAACCCAAATTCTTTATTCTTTGCCAAAGCCAAATTTATTATCTCCTATTATAAGTCCAAAACTCGTTTCACTTATATTCAACAATTACAGCTTGGATTTTAATTTCAAATTTGTTTATCACAACTAAACTTCAGTTTTCCAATTTACTATGGTAGCAAATCCATCACACAGAAACTTGAAAATGATACTGATGATGCTGCAGTCATCACCTTTATTATTTTCCAGTAATAGTAGTGAATTCATTGCTTAATCTTCTTTCAAAAAAATTTCTTTTACTCATAAATCACATTTATAAGTCGTTTCTTATAAAATTTCACTATTTAACTTTTAATTTTGGAAAATAATTTCCAAAATAAACATGGTTCAACATTTTCAATTCATAGTCCAAATTCATTTTTTATTTACAACTCATATTTATAAATATATTCATATAGTTTAACTTTTTTATATATAAGATTATTTCACAATTGTAAATCACTTTAAATAAAATTCCATACTTAATAATTCATTTGCTTATACAATTTATTCTTTTAATTAACTTATATATATACTTACATTTTCAATAACCAACAATCAATTTTATATACACTTTAATATTTCTTGAAAAATTATTCCTTTATATGTAAAATATAATCAAGGTAAAATTATTTCATTTACCCAATTTAAAATGATACTATGTCGACTTATCTCGTTTAAGAGTTTAGAAATCCCTATCGATAATATAGCGTCCCACATACCTACCAGAATTCACAAACAGCTCAACAAATAAGCAAACACAATATAAAACACTTTTATATTCACTAACAAATACGCGCTCATATCTATTATTACACTCACACTCATTCTAGAGTACTACTGACTCTATCTCTAATGAGTAATTCCCAACAGAGCCAAGGTTGTCGCTTAACCAAATGCTCTGATACCAGATGTAAGGAACCGATTCTTCGACTTTCGAAAGTCGACATTAATACGTCCACTGTATCAGCTGTCGAGCAATCGAAGGCCGGAAAACCGAACACTTAGTGTTTAAGAAGAAGAAAACGATAGAAGAAGTAAGAAAGGAAAAAAAGAAGAAAACAGAAACAATATCAGAATCTCACAATCGCAGCAGAACAACATATAATAGACAAATGAATAATATTTAAACAAAATCACTATATCAGTTATACATTACATCACATTACATCAACAAACAACGGAAAAGAAATACTACATACAAGTGATACGCTATGCCATCCAACTTGCCTTCAGATCTCTACAGCAGCTCCTGAATTCCAGAATGACCTGATAACCTGACTCTAGACTGCCCGTGTGGAAAATGATGGGCACCCAGAGTTTAGGAAGGAAACAATAAACTCCAGGTCAGTCATGGGACTGGTGTGAGAACTTAAAACAGTTATATCTTTAAAAACAAACAAAGAAATATTTTTAAAATAGATCCGTAATGCTTTTAAAAAATGTAACTACCATAAGGCCTTCTGCCACACACACAATGCAAACGCAGAATTGGAGGAGATTTCTCCGTATGGCAGTCAAACATGCTTGATACGCAAATTTCTTTGGTATTATTACTATAAGTGCAAAGTGAAGGAAAACATTTCGAAAGTACAGTATTAATCGTAGCCAACATAGGTACCATTATAATATTCCTACTATAGCTACCATATTAGATGGCAGGTTCTACAACTAAAACTGTACAGGGCTCATATTGTTTCTTTGGATTTCCAACAAATGGTCAGACCAAGGAACTTCCTATTGCCACATGGGACCGCCTTTGGAAAGACGCCCCGAGAACCTAACCGAATCTCTGCCAACACAAGGTCGGGTTACCCCTAGCTGGGTAACAACTGACACGAGTATGCCATCCCCCGGTCGTAACCGACCTAAATCCCGGGATTCACCAACAACCACAAAGAAATTAATTTGCAGCAACCACATAGGTTAAGTATCAGGGCTCTATACCATAATACCACCTCTATCCAGAAGGAAATGTACAAACCCCATGGAGGCGCGATCCCCAAATAACCTTGATGCATTCTTCCTATTTTGACCATTTTCGGGGTGTGAGGTTCGACAAATTCTCGTCCACAAAGCTACGCTTTTCATAAAAGCCACGTTTGTTCAACAAATGCTCAGCAGCACTTCGTATGCCACATTAGCAAATTGGGAATATATCGCTAGTAACCATCAACTACATAACCTATGAGCTCGTACGTCTCAGAGAAGGGTGTTAAGCTAAGAGAATAATTTCTACGCCACCAACAGAAATGTATTTGATAGAAACCAGCTTTACATCTCAAACTGTAACGTCAGACACACATCCATACAACTCCGTTCCGGGATCGAACAGAACCGATGGCACTTCCAAAGAAGCCCTTGCAAATCCGGATATTCACTAATCACGTCTGGAATTCCCATCACAAAGGGTGATAAAATCTCTATATCGAGGATCAGCCAATGCAGGGTCATTCGACGGTAATCCTTCCATTTTTGAAAATATCCGGTCTTCAACACCGGTCTTCAAATGCTATCCATTATGACATATCACTATTTGAAATGGGATTTATGACCCAAAGGTCCTCTCCCGGCTAAACCGAATAACGAGCGTTCATTTTAAAATAACTGTAGCATTCAAATTCAAGCAAATCACAACAAATACCCATTTAAAGGTAAATATTGATAGTCGGTTATTTAACTACCAATAGATATGCACAACATCACGAGATTCCAATTAATTTCCCAATTAGTTATTTTCCAAAAATATCTTTACAAGATGTAAAATTTTCCACACTTCAACCATTTGAAAACAAATTTCAAATCACTTTTCACCTTTACAACTTTTGAAAACAAATTTCAAATCATTTTCCTCACGCGGAAACTTTTCCATATATTTATTCATTTTCATTTCAAAATGGTTCGTTTAAACCAATTAAATAAACCCTCACCGATTTACTTCAAATTTACGTTCCAAATCCGTAATTTATTTCCACACTTTAAAAATAAATCAATGTTTATTTTTAAAACAATTTTCCCTTCCCTTTATAGATTCCATGGTAAATTCACGTTTCCAAAATATCTATTACTGTATGATTTTCAAATTGATTTCAAATATTCACTTTCAATTTATCTTTAAAAGATAAAATCTCAAAACATTTCACTTCATATTGGAAAACATTTCCATACTTATTTAATAATAAGTAATTCACAAATCTATTTATTTTCAATACTTAGAAAATATTTAATATACTTAAAACACGATTAAGTATATATTTTATTCTTTAAGGAAAACGTTCTCTTAAACACATTCATTTGAGTCAAAACGAATGTTGCGTAAAACATCGTTTCGACAACCCAAAACTACTAGTATAGGGATTCGAAATTAAGATAGATATATAAATCCCAATACTATATAAAACATTTTCTTTCGAAAATCATTTACTATAACAATAGTGTTATAGTCCACCATTTCCTTTTATCTCTCGAAAACGTCTATTTCAACAATGAATGTTGAAATCTATGGTTTCGATACTTAATACATTTTAAAACATTTTTAAATCGTTTTAATTCTTTTCAAAATATCACTTCCTATAACATTTCTTTAATATATTATTCACTATCCAAAATCGTGAATATACTTCGTTAACCAAATTCAACATTTCTACACATTTTATTTAAAGGATTATCCACTGTCCAAAATCGTGGATATATCTCCTTTAATAAGCTATAATAATTAACTTATGAAAATAAGTCGATTTCGGATTTATAAAACAAGGTTTATAAATTCCATTTATATTTTATAATAACTTCAACTTATAAAAGCACTTTATTAACAGATTCTATCCATATCCCATTTACACGCCAAAATCCAAATTATAAGCAAATTACTTATAATTCTCTATTTAAAAATTCATTCTTTTTATAACTTCAAAATCGTAGATTCTATTTTTTTATAAAACCCATTTTAACATCATTTTAAAACATTTTCAAAACTCCTTTATAATTTCATCACTTTGATTTATAAAAATCAAAATTTTTAAATCTTATTTATAAAGCTTTTGTAATAAATTTAAAAATCTCTATTTAAACTATTTTATAAAATCATTAACTCCATATTTTCAAAAATCAATTTTCAACTATACTTCTCAAAAATCATAATTTTTATAACATTAAAATTATAACATTTATTTATTTAAAATGAATCAATTCCAAAATTTAATAAAACGTATACTTTCAAAAATTACTTGAAAATCCTTTTAAATTTGAAATTGTTACTTTAACATTTTTAAATTCCAAAAATATGCCAAATGCTGCAACAGCACTAAATATAACAATCACGGCATCCAAACATCATATATCAATAGGATAACAGAATATATCTCAAAATATCTGTAAATAAATCAATACTGTTAAGGAATCCAGTTGGATACCTCCAACCTGTTCCCTGCATCCACAGATGTTAGCACAATACCAATTCATTCGAGATGGAATATCACGGTATATGCGTTCATATAAAATATTATCCGCTATTATGCGGCGCAATAGGGTCTCATTCGCTATATAATACGGGAAAATCAACTCCAAGTACATATATAATACCAATTCCACTTCAAGATGGAATTATCACGGTATACGTGTTTAATAAATAACATTCGCTTAATATACGGCGTATAGGGTCTATTTCAATATAATAGATAATAATTTATCATTCAGTCACACAATCAAGCAATTTTAAATCTAACTATTTAAAATTTAAATCGAAATACATTTCGATTGAGTGAGAAGTTCTCACCTTGCTTCAAATACAGTTGTAGTGTTTTTATTTCGAATAAAATTAAACGCGCGTTTAATTTTACCCAAAATTATCACTAGCTCCAATCAACTCCAATCCTGCTCTATCGCGTAGTATTCACGAATACGATTCCAATGCAATTCGTTTCGTCAAATACCGAGCTCGTACGAAGAAGTTACAGCATCTTAAACATTACAAGATTTATAATATAATTAATTTACTTTTTTTTTAACCTTTTATCACATCTAGCCATTCATTCCATGAATGCAAATCTCGGCCGTGTACTTCATCCCCCCCCCCCCTTCAGTAAACATCGCGACTGAAACCCATAGAAGCCGCCGTTATGCCCTAATTGTCGCGACCAATACGAGCCACTCCACGACGGTCAAAGGCCGCCATCTCGAAGAGCTTCATGCGACACCCCAACGGTCAGAGGCCAGCCCCACTCGGTCGTCCCTGCGCCTCGATTTTCGAGCCCGATTGCGGCAGGTTTGAACCCCAATCGCCGACGATTGGCTCCACCATTCTCGATCACCACCGTTAAGGTTGTAGTACTCGTTGTTGTCTACAATATTATAGTTGAAAGTTTCTTGTAATTGTTAACGGATTTGAAGAAAATGAGGGAGGAAGAGTTGAAATTTTCGGCCATTGATTATAGAAGGTGGCGGCTAGACCTAGTTGCTTAGGGTTTCTGAAAAAAGAAAAAAAGTGGAGGGCTTTTATAGAAATTCTTGCAACACTATTCACCCGAATTTTTTTCGAAATCCAAACGAAGCATGCTGCCTGGCATTTATAATGTTTTACCCCTATTCCGAACGTAATGGAATATATATCGAGAGCCAATTCGATCAAATTTGGAAGATAGAATTTCAAATCGACTATTTAAATTAAAAATTCACTTAAACCGATTTCTGTGCGTTTTAGCTTGCCTCGAACAAACCGTAAATCCGATTGACACGAAATTTGAAACCATACAATAATATAACATTACGGATCCGATGAAACTAGTTTCGTCGAAATTCGAGACTTTTTGAAAAATGGCTATTTTTACTCGTCAATTAAATATTAAAATATTCAATTTCCACAAATTAACTTTAAATTAAAATTTAAAAATTCTATAACATCATTCTAACTCCATATGATTTAATAAAACTTTATAAATCATTTTAAATCACATTTCTAATTATTTCTGTAATTTCGTATAATTTAATTTTTCGATTTAATTATCCAATTAAATCTAGATATTCGAAATATAATTTATTCGACCTACAAATTTTACTTGTTAATATTTAAAATCAATCAAATATACGAATTTCAAATGACAGAAATTCTGGGTCGTTACATAATTAGTTAATTAAATCTAGAAATGGAACATAACTTGGTAAGTAAAATGGATTATGGATTAAAATTGAAATTGAATATGGAACTTGAGATAAATGTAAGCGAATTGAATATATTTTGAAATGCTGTCGAATAAAATAAAAATGGATTTGAGATGGTGATAACTTAAGTTATAAATAAATTCAATTTAACTGTAAATAAATTGAATATAGCTTTAGGGTATTATTTAAATGAATTCGAGTATGGAATTAAGTTTTGAAGTGAAAATGAATATATATGTTGTATAAAAGGTAAAAATAAAACTTAATATAAATTTTATGAAATGATTCTCAATTAATATAATGTAAATTGAGATATACCAAGTAAATGGAAATGTGAATCAGTCAAAGGTAAATAAATTAAATAACAATCAATTTAAAATGAAATGGAATTTGATTGCAATGGAAATAAACTTAAGTTATATGGTTGAAATGATTGAAAGTAAATGAATTAACTTAAGTTAATATTTTTGGATGGAAGCTTGGCTCAAATAAATTTATGAAATGGTTCATAAATAAATGGGCATGGATGAGATTATTGTTGAATATAAAATTGAGCGAACAAGCTTTTTGTGAATAAATTGAATGCGAACTAATAGAAGTTGATAAATTGATTTAGAATCAATTTAAATGGTTTATAAGCTGAAGTGGTTATTTTATTAATGAATATCACCAAATAGCATGAAAATATTTTGTCGTTTGACGTAAACGGAGGTAAACAAAATTTTGTCAATCAATGGAAAGTGAATAAATTGATTTAGATTCAATTTGAAATGGATATGAATATGTTGTGTGTAAATATGTATTGAATGATAATAAATGGTATGTGAATCATTTGGAATTGAATGAAATGGTATATAAATTTAATTTGAAGTGAATAGCTAAAAGTTGGAACCCTATATTTGCATGTACCTTCTAAAATACATGATATAACATGTTAGCATTATGAAATCATGTGTTTAAAGCGGTTAAAGGGATGTAAGGTTATTAAATTTCATAATTCTGGAACTGATGCCTATATTTTGAGTAAGTATAGGTACATGAAGTTGTTTGGATAGATTTTGGTTGTGTAATTGCATATAAATTAAGCGAACTCACTTCATAGCGCTAATATAGGTACGCTTAAAGCTTACGCATTAAAAGAAAAAATGGAAATAAATATTGATATATATTGTGTTTCCAACCGTGTGGGTCAACGATATCATTTTAATTATATTTGTCATATTGCAAAAGGCTGTCCGTACAAGGGAGACTCTGCAAACTTTTTCAAAAATTTAGGGTGTTAGAAAAATTTTGGAATTTTTTTTATTAACCTAAATTTGCTTCCGAATTATAATTGAATAAAGGATATTGGTTTAGAAATAAAAAATAATTATTTTAATTGGAAATAAAAGATTTAGACATGTGAAATATCGAGTTTTAACTAAGTTGGTTTTAGTAAGTTAATGGGTTGGATCATTCGTCCTACCTTAGCAATTTCTGGGACAAAATTCTTTTAATGGGGAGGAATGTATTCCGTCATTTGATTTTGAATATTTAAATGGTTTAAATATTGAACTTGGAATAATTTTATTTTTTAGTATGCAGATTTTGGTTGAAATTATAGGATGAATTTAGATTTCAAATACGATTTATCGTAATACGAAAATGGTGAATAATTGGAATTTGAGTTGAATATGAATCGAAATGATTTCTGATGTTGATATAAATTATATTTGAACTTGAATTGAGTTAGTAAGTTTTTAAAACTGAAACTTCAAGTGATTTCATAAATTTTTGAAATCGTCGATTTAATCGACGCGTTAAAATAGTCTTCTGGGGGACAGTCTCGAGATTTGACGAAACTAGTTCCATTGGAACCATAATAGTGTATTATTATTAGATTTCAAAATTCGTAGTGTTTGGAGTTACCGTTTGATGTACGGAATAGAAATGGGTTGAAATTAATATTGAAAATTTAATTAAAATAGTGGATTTAAAAATGCTATCTCCACATACGATCGAATTAGGGCTCGAGACTTGTTCCATTTCGTTGGAATAGGGGTATGACATTAGGAACGTCAGGAGGCACACCTCAACGGGAGTTCGAGACTCTTCTACATATGATATGAGATATTTTGAATATAAAATTAATAAATAAAGTCAAACCCTACAATCGCCCACCTAGCCTATCTCGAGCCACCATATTTCGTATGAAGCAACCTTCCCCCAAATTTTAAAATGCCCTTGTCTCTCTTTTCCTCCATTTTGAAATAAATTCGAAGAAAAAAATCAAAATCAATTCAAATGAGAGAAAAAAAGAAATAGATGGTGATCGAATCGCGCGTAGGCTATTATCGGTGCGGCGAGGGGAGTGGCGCGAGGAAGAGCGATTGCTCGTGTGGATGAGATCCGAGTCACCGAGGCCGATGCCGTTCATGGAAGCTGGAGCTCGCGATGTTGTGGCGAAGCTTGAAGGGGCTGCACGAGTATACGTCGATTAACGAAGTGAGGACGCGGCGATGTCGGGATGAAGGATCGAAGCAGCGCCTGGAGGCTATCGCGTTTTGAGCAATGGAGGAGCAATTAGGATATTATCATTAAGGGGTAATTAATTAAGTTAATTCCTGTAATTAGTTTAAACATTAAGTTTTATTTTTATTTCAAATGCTTATAAATGTATAACTTCCTTATACGAGGTCCAAAAGTCACGGAACAAACTGCATTTGGATCGTATGAGCATATACTATGTACTGGATTTGATTTGGAGTCGTTTTGAGTTAGCAGTGATTTTGGGTTAAATCGAACGTCGGTTCGAATTTATATAAAATTGAAACTATCAGCAAAATAAAAATCAAGATGAATAAATCTCACTCATTTGGATTACTGGATTTAATTTATAACGATTAAAAAATTATTATTGGATGATTGGTTGGATTGATATATTATTATAAGTTGAATGCTATATTATATATACATATTGGTGTGTGTGTGTGTATAAGTAGTTAGATATATTCCCACCGCTGGAGCGGATGAGACACTATGCGCCTCGCATAATAACAGATGACCTTATATTTCCGCGATATCCCGCTTCGAAGTGGGATTGGTATTTTATATTATATAACATCTGTTGATGCTGGGGAAATAGATTTGAGGGATCTAACTGGATTTCTCATAAATTATTGATTTGTTTCATATATAGCGATATATGATGTGGTTGACTAATCTGTTATAAATTGTTGTGTGGTTTGATATATTGGATACCACGGTAGCACTGGCCTAAAATTTGGTATTTTAAATACCATAAATTATATTTTTGAATTTTTAAAAGAAATTCAAAGGTGATTTTTGGGAATAAAATTATTTATATGAAAATTGGAATATTGAATAAGGAATGGTTAGGATTAAATAAAAAAATTATTTTGGGAAATATACTTAACTATTTCCAAGATAGCCGATAGCGTTGAGGGTTTCTTCTCAGTACATCTTCAGCTTCACGTAGGTGTTTTATCTTTAGAAGGATTCACTCCTTAGCCAGGCGCTATTTCTAGCTATACCGAGTCTTCAAAGTGGAGTTTTACTTTCTGGATCATTAGTCATTCTACTCCAAATTAGCCACAGCCTTATTCCTTCTGACGCGGCAGCATAGATTTTCCTTACTAGATGGTGTTGGCTTTCAGTATCTTTGGATCTTGATTCTATTCATTTTTTCAAGTATTTCCAACACCTTACTATCGGGCGGTGGCCAAGCTGGAGCTCGATATTGGAGTGTAACTGGCGGTGGCCTTGCCAGAGCTCATTACAGGGGCACCTGTTTTTTTTCCTTTGATACTTGTACTTCGATTTTTACCTCCTAGGCATGTTGGCAGTGCCTTGTTATGTGTGTTATATATAGTTTCATGTGTGCTCTCCTTTATTGCTAGAGGATCACACATTTTTCTCAAAAAAAAAAATTGTAAGAGTTTTCGAAAATAAATATATTTTCCACAATTTATATATTTACAAGGAAATTGAAAACAATGGATTTTAATAATATTCCTTAAATTATTATAATTAGAAGTTGAATTCGAGTTTTTGAAGGGATTTGGAATTATTTAAAAAGGAATTAGGTTCGAAAAAATAAATAAATAATTTAATTTTGGATTATAATTGGAATTGTTAAGGAATAGAATTCCAAATGGATTCTTGAATAGAAATCGATTTATAAATGGATTTTAGCAATATAAATCTGTTATGAACTGGAAATGTGTTTATAAAATTTATAAATGATTTTAGGAAAATATACTTATAAATATTTCCTAAGTATTGGACTAGGAGGATTTGAAATATTTAACTACGAGACTGTTATTATAGAAATATTTTTTTTCAAGGTGTTGAATTATAAATGGAATTGAAGAAAATATATTTCTAAGCGTTGATATGGGTTGAAATATCCTGTTATCGATATAAGTATACGAAATTGTTTTCAAATTTTGAATTATTGAATATACTAGAAGGGATTTGAATATATATGTTTGAAAAGATATTTTGGAAAAAAAGTTGAAAGATTTATAAATTGGTGCATAGTGACTGCTTACGGATGTTATTTGATAGTCAAATTACCGACTACCAAATCTGAACAAATACAATTTCATCGATCGTTTCAAATAGACCGGGATCAGATTTAATTATCCCAAAACCACTTCGATCCGATTTGTGCGTTACGAATTGTGATATCATGAAGATAATAAAGACGGTGATTTTGGAGATTCGGTTTCTCCAGACCTAGGACAACTTGTATGGATAATTGCTATCATTGCATTGCTTGCCTGAAAGGTAGTGTTAGCATTCCAAGTATGAATGCTATTCTAAAGGTAAATCATAGCCACAAGCCTCATCAACCAGGAATGACTAAAACAGGGGAGATGTAGCAGCGCTAAGTGGGTCACACCCAAGCAGGTTATGTTATCACTTTTCTAGATACCCTGAGATATATTATATTATAATTATCGATATGGTTGTGCGTGGAAAGACAGCGCTTGATTAGGCTGGGAACACCTGGGGTGATAGCATTTTTGATACTTTCTAGGTTAGGGGTAAGTCGGTCCTGTGTTGGTAGGGGATCCAAGCGAGGTCCTTGGTATATTTTTCTAGAGGTGTACTGTGATAGGCAGTACCCCAGTAGCCCGGTCATTGTATGTAATCCAATATCCACTACGAGCCTGTACAGATTTAGTTGTATACCAATTATGCTGAAATGTGAGATGGAAGCATTTTAGCTATTTTCTAGTTTATTTTTTATAGACACTATTATAACATCAGATGATTTAGATATAAAATGTTTTGGTTATCGTAAGATAAAAATCCGTCGTATTTATGTGTGGCGTGGTCTTACGAGATACCTTTGTTTTTTCAAGGGTTTTGATAACAGTAATAAATTCAAATCAAGTGTGTTTTCTTACGTAGGTTTTCCAGACTGACTCGAGTGTTATTTTATTATAATGCTCGGGTCAGACTGAGTGTTATAGATTTAGGTTAGAATTCTATGGAGCTCACGAGATGAGCTGGAGGATTCTCAGGCGTAACATACGTACTTCGTTATTTCTGTTGTGTGTTGTGACGCCCCACCTCTATACCCACGCTAGCCAAGAACACTCCGGAGTAGTGCTGTCAACTAGCACGGAGAATAAGGCTGTTGAGGAGCGACCATCCATGTAATTGCTTATCACACGGTGGCTATAAATAATCTTCGGAAACAAACATAGAAATAATCATATCACAAATCAGTCACAGATATCCATATCACAAAGGCGGAAGAAGATATGAATATATAACTAACACATGAAAGTGTACATCAGAGTAGTGGTCAGTAAGATCCACGATAATACAAAAGAATAGCAACACGTGCTATACAAAAGAATACAACTATGAGTCTATATCTCAAGTGTATACAACAAAAACTGCTAATCTAAACAGTTAGCCAAAAGTCAGAGTGATGAATCCCTGGGAAGAAGTCAAGCAGAAGCACCTGTAACATCTCGGTCTGACCCGAGTATTATTTAAGAAAATAATAAACGGATCAGTCTAGCTATAAATATCAGATGACATGATATAACATAAAAGATATGGCATAAACATAAACATCCATAACGACATACCACTATAAGTATGTAAATAATGATCAACAGAAGATCAATCAATAAGAGATAATCATTATCACAAGAATCTTCTCAAAGATTCGAAGAGGGCATCATAACCTAAACTTGTACTCATGACAAGTCAAAGAGATAAATTCCAGAAATCAACACAAGAGATCCAGAAATCATAAAAAGGGAAAGAGGCCTATCACATGATGGTCCGAAAACCAAGGGGAGCTACCCCGCATGTGTGAATGGAATCACACAGATTAAGGTCAAGACTAACCAAAAAGCAGAAAGGTATGTGTGAATGGAATCACACAAGTGGTGTCTAGTCTAACCTTGCAATGAAAGAGACATCGCGCAATTGCTAATCTAATTCATAGAGCGATCATCAAGATCAACGAGAAGTGTCAATTACACTAAGCTAGTAAATATAGAAGTTTAGCTTCATGTCCCATAACCACTTGCTTAACTTCAATATTTACGAACAAACTGTAAATCTTCACTAATAAAATTGTCATAAGAGGTTCAATCGAACAAGTCCAAGAATTAACCGACGAAGTGAACGCAAGCGTTTCATACCACTTGTTTTACTAAGTCGTTTAATTAGATTTCTCATCCGAGTGAGGTAAAGGCTTGTATATACTAATAGATTGGAAAACGGTTTAAGAAAAGAGCTTTGTTATTAAAAATAGAGTTGAAATTGTTTGTTAAAAGAGTTTTGATATTTACTACTAGTATTGAAACCTTTATATTATAAAGTGACAAAACACATAAGTAAGTGTAGAAACAATCAGTCACAAAGATCGCATACGGAGATGCGAATAAAATCCAAGGAAATCAGCTCAGGA
This sequence comes from Allium cepa, assembly GCA_030765085.1. NCBI lineage: Eukaryota > Viridiplantae > Streptophyta > Magnoliopsida > Asparagales > Amaryllidaceae > Allium > Allium cepa. The sequence goes on from CM060944.1 coordinate 246,810,767, forward strand.
AGTTCGGTTGAATGTTCTTCAGATAGGATCGCCTACGCAGAGTTATACGGGGTTCGACCTGCCCGGTCAGGTCGCGGGGGTCCAGGGGGCAGCGCCCCCGGCGGGGTGCGGGGCAGCGCCCCGTCACGGTACGACCTAAGTGAAGACAAGCGGCTTACGACCTAAAGCAAAATGAGGTCTAACGACCTAAAGAGTTCGCGGCCTAAGGGATACGACCTAAGTGGCGCGACCTAGTGGATGACAGGTCATACGACCTAAGGGTAAGGTCGGAGGCGACCTACGACTTAGTGGGGTCGAACGACTTAAGGACAGCCGACTTAACAAACAGGTCATACGACCTAAGGGGATGCGCGACCTAAAAGATGGCGCGACCTAAAAGATGGCGCGACCTAAGACCTAGCGACCCAAGGGGATGCGCGACCTAAAAGATGGCGCGACCTAAAAGATGGCGCGACCTAAGACCTAGCGACCTAAGGGGATGCGCGACCTAAGAAAGGATCAGGTCGAACGACTTAAGGGTGATGCGACCTAAGACCTAAGCTCAGGGTGAACGACTTAACAAGGTTCACGACCTAAAGGGGCGCGACTTAATGGGTTATATGACCCAACGACCTAAGCCACTAACTCGCGAGCGACCTAAGTCCTAGGTCGTGAGCGACCTAACTGCGAGTGAGCAAAAATGGCCAGAGCCAAAGCAGAGCGACCTAACGGCCATACGACCTACGACCTAAGGTCCTGAGCGACCTAACTCCGAAAACACGAAAATGGCCAGAACGACCTAGGGGTTAACTCGTACGCGACCTACGACCTAAGGTCCACACGACCTAACTCCGAGCGAGCTAAAAACGGCCAGAACGACCTAAATGCAGAAATTTCACCCAAACACCAAAAATCGGAGTCTTTCGCCAATCCAATCCAAACCAAAAGCAAATATGCATGCTAAAGTGATAGGGAATCATTCCCAACAGTCCAAGATAGATATAGACTAGATTTGTGAGATAAAAATCTCACCTTTGCACTAAAGTTTATAAAGATGAAGCTTGAAAGCAAGGAGAAGCAATCCAAAGCTTGAATCCAATATCTTCTACTTGAATTTGGAGTTGAATGTTGGATTTGCAATTGAATTTGTGCTTGGAGTTTTAATTTCCCATTCCCTCCACCATTAATGCCAAAGCTTGATTAGTTAGGAAATTTATGAAGAGTGAGGAGAAGAGGGTTGGAACTTGGGCTTAATAGGCTAAACTAACCCAAAGTCCAAAGCGGGAAAAGTCAGTGAAATTTCACTAACTCCAAACCTATCGATGTTTATACTTAAAAAGTTGTAAACGACATTTCGAACTCAATGGAAGTGGTCTCGAGTCCTAATTTGACCGTTTGCAAAAAGTAGCTTTTCGGACCAAAATCCGATTAACGAGTTAATATTTAAATAAAATATTTAAATACAAACTCGATAAATATGCGGGTTGTTACATGTGTGTTAAACTGAATGTTCAGTATTTGTGAGGACTAGTTATTATAATTGTCCAGATTGATTGCTGATTGTTGTACTATGATGATTGTATTTATATTAGCAGCTACAGATTCTTTTGTATAAAAATCAATTATTATATATTATATTTTGTTCCGCTACGATTGTGAGATTCTGTGTTATTGTTTCTATTTCCTGCTATCTTTTGCTTCTTCACCCCAAATGTCTGGTATTTTTGACACTCAATTACTCAGCATGCTATACAGTGAACGTATTGAAGTCAATTTTAGAGGGTCGAAAAGCCGGTTTGTTACACTTTTCATCGATGGTTATTTGATTTGAATTTGTATTTGTTTGTCTAAATTTTAAGAAGAGGAGAGGGATATAATTCGACCAATATAGAGGATGGTGGAGGAAGAAAACGATCCAAATAAAATAAGGACTATGATGTTTATCTATAAGAGAGAGTGGAGAGCAAAAGTAGGATCAAAATCCTTAATTTTCTCTTACACATTCTCTTATTTTTAAACACTCAAAGCTTACCCCAAACACCATTAGAATGAACATATTCTATGTCCATATCATAACTGAAATATCATGCTTCTCAAGGACCTTAAATCCATTTCAACCCCGAAAAATATTTATTTCATTTAAATCAAATTTAAACGCTTATCGATATCATATATAGATTAGCATATTTATAACTATTATAAACATAATGTTTAATATTGTTCAATACATCAAATAAAATTTTATAATTAATATTTCATAAATATTAATTAATTTAATTAATTTATAATAATGACAAAATAATTAAACCATGTGAAAAAGTAGTATTCAACATTTTCGATTCTACTACTCTTAGGTGTGAATCCGGTTAACGATTAACATCGAACAATTCGAATATTAACATTCACACTTCACTTAGCAGATAGTGGGACATTATGGCCAAATATATCGCTTATTTGGTTTTGGTAAAAATCTAATTTTACTTTATTAACTATTACCCGGTAGTGAAAATTATTTAACCAATTCTCTTCGTTAAAATTATCACTTTAGACTTATGAAATTTGGTAACGGTCAAAATTCGAATATCATCGCATTCAACTTTATATTCCAAATACAAAGTTCTTGTTTTAATAATAACAATTATTATGAACTAAAATACTTGGCTAAAGACTTTGGCTTTGAATTGACTTCAATTGAGCATGATACTAACCTCATATAACTGAAGAGATGAATGCTCTTTGAATATTGTTTCGCTTCCAATGTTTCCACTCGACCCAACCATAGTCGTTCGATGGACATCATGCCACAATTATATTAACTAATAGAAAACTATCGAGTAAGACTTTCCACAATTATCCAATAATCATCAGTACCAGTAGTCAAGAGTATTACACTGTCCAACATTTGGTTAGCTTTACATACTCTAGTCTCAATGAATGTATCGATATCCAGTCCCGATACATCTTGACTAGGAATATTTAAAATGGTATGTTTATTTTCATATGATAAATTACTCATGGTTACAACACTTTGTAACTACTATCATAAAACCTACAATTTCTAGATTTTAAAATTAATTAATATAACACATTATATCAGGTATATAATAGAAAGAAATGTCTTTTTTTGAACAAAATTGGTTATCCAGATAGATATATGTAACAGATTACAGAATTACCCTTAGGGCATACCCTTAACTCTACCAATCTCCCACTTGCATTTGGGGCCAATTATGAAATCTATATACCATTCTTATAATTAATATGATGTGAATTGAACGATTTAGACCTTTACGAATGGATATGCTATTTTGTTTCAACCATTTATTATGTTAATCTACTCTCACCGATGTTGATAAACTACCTTCACCATGTGGAACTACACGGAATATGTTTCTTAACTTATAATGAGCTCTTATCAATACATTGAATTGTATAACAATGATATAGTATTTTCAATACTTGGAATCACCTTTAGCCCGGTTATAAATTTATGCATTTATATTTATATATTGCTTTTATTACGGCGCTATTCAAGGCGATGTACTTAGCCTTACGTTGAATCAGCGACAACCTTTTATTTGAAACATTTCCAACTTAAAGCATCTTATTTTAAGGTTTGAACATTAATTTAATATTTACATATTATACTTGATTGCAATTATGAAGTTGGAATCTGAACACTCTTTCTTAAGGAGTTCGTTAATCTGTAAACAATTACAAGTATTCCACAAATACTTGAGAACTCTCTAAACTGTCAGTTAGTGATCTTAATTTGGATTTTTTATTTGCTTCATGTATCAAATACATAAGCAAAATATGATATTATAGACAATACAACATGTATGTTAATTCCTACCTTCAATACATGACGAATCAATCTTACAGTTTCCGTATTACGCATTTTAATAAAGTGTCTTTGCATTTCGTTTGGAACATACCCAACATCCTTTATACTTGTTATAAAAGATATAATTTGCAAATCCAATATCGAGTATTAAGCTACCAAACTATTACTGAATTTAGCATAAGTACATAGTTAGCAATCATCAGTATGTTGTTTATTTACAATTTAGAAATAACTTTGTATCTTTTAATGGATCTTTATTATGGAAACATGTTTCCTCTGCATTTTGATTGAAAATCAAACTATTGGATATTTCTATCAATATTCTTATTCAATTTTGATGCTTAAAGAATGGTACTTTCATATCATTTCTTGGATTATATCCAAAAATTCATAAACTCAATATCGCTTCCACTAATTTCGAGATACTTTTGTTGTTATATGAAAACAGTCTATTCTAAATCATTATTTAGAATTTTCTTTCTCAACACATATGTCCCAAAACATAAAGTCATACCAAGCAATAATTTTGCAAGTAAATCCGAATTAACTTAAGCAAGTTGAATGGTGAATCCATTACACTGATTCCAACAATTGAAATTTATGGTGTTATTCTTATCAATGGTGCTCACTATATTCTAGCTGCATTAGTCTTTCTCTTGAAGACACATTTGAGGCTGATGGATCATATCACTTTCGGTATGTACTTGGAATTCTTTGGGATTTATACATCCAACATAGGGTAGAGTCGATACTCTTACTGGTTTAATTCACAAGGAGGTTTAGCTATTCTCGACATTGATAAAAAAACACATAGTTTCTCTTAAATGTGGAAGAATGTTTATTACACATTCTAATGCATTATGTTCATTTAGGTCTGGTTAATTTCATTTCATCATATGTAATTAGTTTCGTCTTTGGATCGTATCTAAATTCATTTTTCTACCAATAATTTCTGAGAGGAATTTTTTCGCTATGAAGTTGGTATTCCTAAAACAAAGTTGGTTTCTCGATGCAATGAAATATGTATCTATAAATGCTTTGTGAATTTCCCTACATAAAAAATGATTTGGCTTTTATTTATAATAATTATGCCCAAAACATAAGTTGGTCATAAAATGACAGTCATTCCCAAACTCCTATTGGGGGCTATTCACACAAGATCCCTCACGAACAATTATTTCGTGCAGTCTTTAATAGAGATAGGGGTATGCACAGGGTGAAGTATGTTTAGATAACTAATCTTGTTCGAAATAAAACATGTTTCTGTTCTATTATATACTTGATATAATGTGTTATATATTAATTAATTCGATTAAAAGTATATTTAATAGAAAATACATAAATGATATGTTTTGGGATAATAATTACAAAGAGTTGTAACCATAAGTAATTTTATCACAAGGAAAATAAATATACCATTTAAATATCACAATGAACATCCATAAATGGTGGTTCATCCGTCTCTTGCAAGGTGGGATGATGATTTATTTGAAATTTAAGGAGAAGCCACAAATCAAGTTGTGGTGAAGGGAAAGGTTTATCGGGAAAGTTTATAATTCATTCATCATGTTTAAAATAAATCTTTTACACATATGTAAATTATAGCCACTTATTAAAATCAGTCTTAAAATTATTCTATGTATTGTGATTAACTGTAAATTTTATTTGTCTATGGTTTTGAATGTTGATTATTTAATTAGATCTGGAATAATTAATTCATGTTAAATTGATATTCTAAATCCTTTTATAATTACTTGATAATTTTCTTCATCAAGTAATTTATGTATATTTCATTTGAGCTCAGAAACAAATCCTCTTTTGTTATCCTATTGTATGTTATTATATATCATCTTTGTTTTAATAAATTACTCTTGTTGTCACACTCATTCCTTTTTAATTATGGATAAAAATTTAATAGATTGAATTATAAAATTAGATGTGTATATATCATATGTGTGTGTAGATTAATCAAGTCTTCATCGTACCTTGAAATTGTAAAGTAATGTTAAACTAAATTTCACTTAGTTGATTTGTTTCCCATTAATTCAGTTTCATGTTTCAAAATTAAATTTCAAGTCATTATATATATGTTTATACCTAAATATAAAATTATGTCTTAGATTCAATTATATCATTAGGGTCAATAAATTAATTAGGTTTGAAATCTCACATGGCATTAAATTAATTGTTTAATTGGTGATTAGAAAAGGATTAAGTAGAATTACACTACTTGATTATTTCCCTTTTTCACTTAGAGTTGATTAGATTTAATTGCATCATAAATTATCTTTCCATCTTCACTCTTCTAATTTACTCTTACATTAGTTGTCTCTTTATGTGAATTATTTTCATATATTTATATATGTAAACGTAAAATATAAGCGGGAATAGAGAGTACATATATGTATATATATGTGGTACTGTCAATATGTGTACACAAACCATATATTTATTATATTATACTCAACCATATGTATATACTTAGGCATTATATCAGCAATTTGCATGATAGAATGTAACATGTATATGTAAGAACACACACACAATAGATATAAATCCTAATATATAGATGTCCATATACACACACACACACACACACACACACACACACACACACACATGTTTATATTAATTCATTTATGTGGTCATATACTTAAATGTATGCTTATGTATTCCAAAAATAACATTTAATTGAAATGTTAACATTTTTATTTAAAAAATTATCAGTCCAATTAAAGAGAGAAATGAAAGATTTCTCTCTCTTCAATTAATGTTGTTTATTTCCTTAATTAATTGCATAAGTGTTAGATAAGGAAATAAAAGGTTTCTTTCTTAAAATTAATTTCATTAAGTAACTGCTACATACATGGATGAATTTGGTACTCATTTATAAATATAACACCAAAACAAAACTTTACAAATTAAATAAAATAAATTTTATTTAAAAGAAAATTTAGACAAGATCTGAATGAATTTTGATTTCATGGGCACAACAAAGATCTGGTAAAGAACTTTTTAAAATTTATGCTTTAACTCCGCTATGGGCTGGTCTAGTTCCAACAATGGTATCAGAGTCGAATAGCCTATGTGGTTTAAATTAGTCATGTTAGGGCTAAGTAATTAAGTTTGCGTACTTGATATGCTGTCTAGAAATGAAATGTCTAGCGTTGGAATTGGGTAATCAAGTACCATGTCCTATGTGGTTACTGGCCTGGCTTGGAAGGTGAAGTGAGCTCAAAGTTTACCCCTAATAGAAAAGACCCAATTTGAGTTGGGCCTTGGGCTAATTTTCAAAATAATTTTGAAGATTAAGACAAGATTTTAAATTTAAAAGTTAAATTTAAAATAAAATCATGTTTATTATAAAAAGTAATAATATAACATAAACTTTTAAAATGTTTGAAAATATTTATATATTAATTTCAAAATTTAAAATTTATTGATAAGATTAATAAAATAAATTAATTATATAAGTTAATTAACTAATACTTGTATGCATGTATTATATATATATATATATATCTTTTATTATTTTAACTTGTTTAAGATAACATAAGTATACATATATGTATATAATATAAACATTCGAAATTAATATAATTTGATTAAAATAATTTGATTAAATAAATAAATTAAAGTTTAATTGATCAAATAAATTAATTAAATAAATTAAAGCTTAATTAATTAAATAAAAATACACATTTATAAAATATATTTGCTACACTATAAAGATTGTATAATGTGTATATATATGACATATATGTATTACAATAAATGTTGTAGTATATACTATAAAGGTTATAGTAGACATGTCCAATATAAAAGTTGTATTGGAATACTAATATAAAATTATTTAATGAGTTAATTAAATAAAAGTTATAACTTTTATATTTCGTATTAAATTAATTTTATTTAATTATTTCATACAAATGTATAAGTTATAGCTTATATGATATAAATGTATTTTCTTCAAAAAAAATGATTTAAATGTATAAACTAAAGGTACATATACCTTAATTTATGATGTGTCCGACACTTGAATCACGAGGGTATTTCATTAGAAATACATTATTCTATAAGTCAATATCACTCAATAAAATATACTGAAGATTATGAATCTTCAATATAATGTCGTCCTCTAACACACACATACATGCATATATATATTAATAAATTGCTTGCATACTCCATAGTTGTTGAGCAAACTCAAGCTAGGGATGTCATGTGTAGTATCATTAATATATTGAATGGATGAGGTAGGCAGGTGTGACGACCCGCCTTTCTCTCCACAGAAATACGCATCATTCAGAAAGAAAGAGATAGAAAAGAGAAAAGATCGAGAAGAAAGAAAGAAACAATATCGGAATCTCAACGTCGGAACGAATAAATTATATTAATCATATATAAGATGTTACGTAGTATACAACATCTATCAGAGTTACACAACTTACACAACACATACTAGATAGTTATAAACACTTGTCTAGTCATTACAACTCAAATACAACTCAGATATCAACACAGTGGAAAACAATATATCTACAGACGCTGAAGCCTCCTGCTCCCGATCTCCTCCAAAATTCATCAAAGCTAACCTGAATCCCTTTGCTACTTGTAAAAATTTGAGTACCCAAGAGTTTAAGAAAACAGAAAATAAACTCCGGGTCAGACATGGTCTGGTGTGAGTAACAGGTTAAAGTTGCTTAAATTTGAAAACCTTTTGGAAACAAAAGGTATCTCGTAAGACTTGGCGTACATAAACATGAAAAAGTTTTTACCTTACGATAACCAAAATATTTATAGAAAATCTGGTTATATTATAATAGGGTCTAGGGTTTTCAAATAAATAAGAAATAGCTGAAATTGTTACATGATTAAATTCCAGCATACTAGCCACAAAGTGGGTTATAAAATCAAAACCGTAAAGGGCACGTAGGAAGAATGGGACTCCATCAATGGCAGGGCTACTGGGATACCGTCCATCATAGTACGTGGCCTAGATCACCATACCGAGGATCCACCCTAAATCCCCTGCAACACAAGGCTAGAACCATCCCTTACTGGATAGTCCCGAACAAGACAACCCCGGTAGTTGTTGCAATCAACTACCCCACACAGCCGAATAAAAAGGGACTTCTAGACAGGGGAAGATCCTGTCCTATTGGAGCGCGACTCACTTAGCCCTGCTGCACCTCCCTTGTATTAGCCATTCATGATTGATGAGGCTTAACGCTACGATTACCTTTATAGAACACATCTATCTTAGAATGCTCATCATCCACCTGACGATGTTCTGAAAGCATTCAATACATACAAGTTCGTTCCGGGTTCGAATGAAACCGAAGGCATTATCTCATTACACTCATTTTCGAATCACCCTCAGAGTTAACGACAATAACCTTCGCACTTTTAATCTTCCTCTTCACTTGAGATTCACGACCTATAGTTTAATTTTGGAGCGATGTGGTTTTCGGATATCCAAATCTAGAAACCCGATCCCGGTCTCATCGAAATCCAAAACGCCATCTTTTACAGCCAAGTTGTTTAAAAGTTAAAACAATTTGATTCAATTCATTATCTATATTCACACGGATAGATAATTCACATTATCACAAATAGATATCTCATATCATCACAATTCAACCAAAGCTCTATATCACGGATCAGCACATATCTCATATCAGAGATAAACAATTCAGGGTATTCAATAACATTCAACCATCCATAAACAAAGATCTATTAATCACACCATCTATAATTAATTTATAATGAATTAAATTAATTACTTCATCCCTAATTAATTTAAAATAAATTAAATTATTTACTTTCATCACATAAATCTTGCTTACTTAACCATTTATTAATTACAAATCAATTAATTGATCATCCTCTAAGTATTCATCTTAATTAATCACCCATGATCAATCATTCTCTAATTACATTAGGTAATTAGCCTTTAATTAATTACTCAAATTAATTATCCTTAACCATTTACAGTAATTAACCTTTAATTACTTTTAATAATTAATTAACTATAATTAATTACATTAATCCTTAATTAATTACATTAATTAATTACTCTATAATTACCTCATTGATTAATTACCCTTTAATTAATCAACCCTTAATTACTTTATTAATTATATTAATTAATGATCCTTTAATTACTTCTTAAATTAATTTTATTCTAATTAATCACATTTAATAATCAATCTTTAATTAATATTTATTCATAAATCAGCTTGATTAATCATATTCACTTAATTCATTTCTAAATAAATTTTATTAATTAATTCTTTAATTAATTACACTAAGTAATTAATTCTTAATTACTTCCACTAAGTAATTCTCCTATTCGTTAATTACACAAAGTACTTAAACCAAAACTACTTCCATATTCTTCAATTAATTAAACAAAGTAATTAAACCCAAATTATTCCCATTCTTCAATTAATTACATCTAGCAATTACCCATTAATTACTTCACTAAGTAATTTCACTTTATAAATTACATTAAGTAATCATACTTAACAAATCATCCATTGATTATCATAGATTAATTAGACTAAATAATTAACTTAAACTAATCACATTAACTTAATTAATTAATTAATTACATTTAGTGATTAATCCCTTTAATTACTTTCATTAAGTAATTATACTTAAACAATTCCACAAATGATTATTCTTAATTAATTAATCTAATTAATTATTAAAATTAATCACATTAATTAATCATTTAAAAATCTCTAGTTAATGATCTTTTACATAAACTATTAATAATTCTTTAATTGCTTTCCTAAGTAATTAAACTTAAATTAATCATCCTTTAATTACAATTTAATTAATTTTTAATAACCAATTAATTCATCTCTAATTATTTAATTAATTAAGTGCTTAATTGTAACTTAATTAGTCTTTAATTACGTGATTAATTAATTTTTAACCATTAATTAAAAATCTTACTTATCTAATTAATGATCTTTATTTTCAAACTAATTAACCCTAATTAATTAACTAATCTACCCCTAATTATTAGTTATTAATCATTAATTAATTACGTTAATTAATGACTCTTTAATTACCTTATTAATTTAACTAATCTCAAATCATTTAAATCTTAATTAATTTTAAGATAAAACCTTATCCTTAGCATTGTCTTAATTATCATTTACAAATGCATTTGAAAACATTTTTCTTTTAAATTTACTTTAGAATTTACTTTTAAATTTAAGATTTAAAAATGATTAACAAATTTAACTTTAACAAAATTTAAATCAATTTAAATTCCTTTTAAATCAAATGTTAAAGAACACTTATCTTATAAAAGAAATTTATAAGAGTTTTTAAAACCAAATTATTTAAATTCAAAATTTTGTTCAAATTTTTAAAAACTTTTAAAATCTGTTTTATTAAGATGCTTCAGGTTCAACCCGAAGCTTACTCGAATACTAACCCGAGAAAAACCCATTTTTTCCTTTTTTACAAATTTTGTTCAACTTTTTAAAGTTTTAAAACCTAAAACTAATCCACTCTCGAATCACTCGAGAGCTTGCTCGAGCCAAAACCCCAAAATCACGAGAACCTCTTCGAGAAAACCACCAACCCAAAATCTCTTACACACATTCACTGCTGTGCACATGCACCGGCACATCCGCCACCTCCGACCATCCATAATGCCCCTCAAACGATGACGATAATCCTTGCACCAGAATCCGACCACCAGAATATCCATCCTCCCCCAAAATCGAATTCAAGCATCCAAGGTCAAATCTAGAACCATAAACCAAACCTGAAACATCCTCGACCTCTCCCTCAGATCACCGAAACGTCGGCGCCTCCGGCCACGACCTCGCCAACATCCCCTCTTCCATTTCCCAGAGTTCTGTGGAACTCGATCCACCAGAGGGGCCGGAATGAACACTTTTCCGTCCAAGCTCCAAAACTCGGGTTAAGAAATAAATCCGACCACCGCCATCCCCACAATGATTTGAACATCTTTTTGACAATTTTACCAAGCTCACACATCACTCCACTACCTCCCGTGGAAACCCCATCCTCCACGATCACTTGGATCATCAAAAACCACCCCATATCAAAAACTGAACAAACTCGAACTGCTCCCACCATCAAATACTAAAAATTATGATTTCACACCTAAAAATCATGTTTTTGGATGAAGTTTCAGATTATATGCCTGAAACAGTGAATTAGTATATTCGAATTTTCACTTATCCTGAGTTAGCTCTGTTCTTTTTTGATTTCCAAAGACATTCAAGTTTTATTTTAAATTAATTAAAATTTTAAGCATAAACCTATGATTAAACAAACAACTTTTGTTTGAAACTTAAACCCTAGCGTAGATTAGATCGAGTGATAAAGAATTTAGAATGAATCTTGATCCTGGAAACTAAATACAGTAGTCACAGAGACAACGGCATGCACACAATCATTCACCCATATATACATAGAAAAATACATATATACATAACATACTTTGCTTCAAAGATTCACTAGCAACCAGATTTCATACTTAAGTTTTTTAAAAAAATGTTACTCACCTATTTTATAAATGATGAACAGAGCCTTCTTTTTATTTTGAAAAAGCTTTTTAATCTTTAAAACTTTGAGTTGCTGGAATAAATTGCTTCTTTGATTTGAAACTGTAATGCTTATTACTGAGACTTGTAGTGGAGATGAGACGGCTTTGATTTCCAAGTTTACTTGCTTGATTTATCACAAATTGAAGAAATGCAGGCTTTGGTTTTAAATCTTGAAAATGAATTGCAATTTTCACTTGAAGATGATTAACTGGTTAATGGTTTGATTCCAGATTGAATAAAGTGTTACAGGTTTTGATTTTTGATCAGCTTTCAGGATTGAGAAAGGATTCATGATTTTTGGTTTTTAGAAGTGTTTGATCACTGATTATCAGATTCATTTTGAGAGAAGTTGGTTTTAGTTTCTAAGCTTTTGAATTAGAAAAAGAGGATACAAAAAAGAATGAAGGTAAAACAATGTGTTTATATAGGTTAATTTGTAATTTATTTAAAATAAAAGAAAAACCAAAAAAATAAATGACACTTGTTAAAAACTTCAGCATTTGTCGTATAGAGTTGATTATGAATTAACACTTGTTAAAACAAGCCTTATAAATTTACATTTGTCACTTAAGTAACTTTTTTATAAATTTAAATGTTAATAAGAAGCCTTTTATATTTACGATTATAAATTCATATCTAGATCCATATATTTAAATTCTTTAAAGAAAATATAAATAAAAAAAATTAAATAAAATCTTATACATATATTTTAAATCCAAGTATTTTTAAATATCTTTCTTTTGAATTTTAATTTTAAATCCAAATTCAAATTAAATTTAAAAATCCAAATTAAAGTCCCATTCAATTTGAAATAACAATTCTATTTTTATTAAAAATCTATTGGTATTTATATATAAAAATAATACATTATTAATATTGTTTTAAAAATAACAATTTGTCGATTTTAAATAATTTATAAAAGAGATTATATCATTATTATAAATTATTTATTTTACTTAAATGAATTAATATATCACATGTAAATTGTATTTTATACTTTTATATATATTTTCATATCATATTTATTAAGCAATATTTTTAATAAGAAAATAAAACAAACCTTTTTATTAATTTTATTTACATTTAAACTTAAGCTAAAAGATATTTAAAACAAGTAAACAATTAAACATTTACCATAAATATTTTAAAACTACATAGTTAACATTTAAATAGCTTCGAAAAGTCTTATATTAAATTTATCCTAATTTCCAAATTACCAAAATATATTAGAATTTGAAATCATTAAATACAACCCAAAGCTTTTCTATTTACAATATATACAAATATATACATTATAAATAGAAAATATTTTATTAATTTTTAAAATGATAAAATTTACTAATTAAATATTTATTTTCTTTTAAAATAATAGATTTGCCAAATTAAATTAAAATTATAAAAGAAAATGATCAAATCAATTTAATTATTAATACAGATTATCAAATTTATACTGCCCGAAATTCCGGGTCATCACATTCCTCCTCTCTTAAAAGAATTTTGTCCTCGAAATTTAAAAGCAAAGGTAATTTAATAACCCATCAAAGATTTTAATTAAACCACAAGCATATATCATCAATCATATGCTAACAACCATAGCAACCAATTCACTCAATCAAACAAATCGAATGATCCTCACACAGATCGGGATAGACCTCCTAACACTATCTAGAGTTTACCAGGTATAAACACTGGGATACTTGCTCTACTGAATCCAAACAATCTACACTACTAAGCTACAGAGCTCCTATTCATCTAGATCTATAAACTGAACAGGATATCAGACTACAGACAAGTCTGACTCAACTACCAAATCCTCCTGAACTGTTGATTCCAAAACCAGAGATGGATCATACACATACTCCCTCAGAGATACGTGAAACACATTGAATCCCAATCTTCCAAACTGCCAATTCAATCCTATGGGCAAAAACACTTAACCCTACCAGAACACAGAAAAGGTCCAATATATATCGGAGCTAGTTTCACAGTATTACCAAATCTGATAGCTCTTTTGATTATAGAAAACTTATTAAAAATCGAATCTCCGACTTCGAAATCCAAATTCCTTCTTCTTATCCACAAAACCTTCTGACAATCCTGGGCTGCCTCATCCTTCCCAATCAGCTCAACCTTCGCTGATGCCTCTTGAAACAACTGGACCAAAAACAATCTATCAAAATGATCCTCTCACGAATAACCAAAACAAAGAACAAACTCTACTTCACAACCATTAGTAGAAAACACACTTCTCCTATCCAGAAAAGACAATACAAGAGCACTAGCCAATCTCGCTTTCAGATCCTGAAAAATTTCCTATAGAAACCCTCTAATCCAAGAAAACTACGAACTTCCAAAGAGTCTAGAGTTGCTTTCACTCTAGAACAGCTGCTACCGTGCTTCCGCTGCACAATTCTGATCTTAAAAAAAATGAGAATTCCGATGATGAACACGATCAAAGACTTGTCCGACACATCTCGGAAGACACGGTTCATCAGATCCATGAAGAGAAAACTCAGAAGTCCCATCAAAACCTGAGCTGCTTCACCAAACCCTCTCTCTAGGAGCCATCCTTCTACTAGCTGAACCATCGGTATCACTCTTGGAATCCTAGTCGATATGAAAACTCAACCTCTAAATGCTAAGGCAGACCTAACTTCTACGAAGACATCTGCAAAAATCTCTGATAACTCTTATATACCCTAGAGATGCCTCGATTCAAGCAAAAGATAACTCATGAGAACACACAACTATCGCAAGTCACTTTTGCGATCGACCTAGTCTAATTTCCAAAGAAACTGTTCCCTCTTTACCAATCAGAACAGCTTATACTAATCTAGACAATTCATAGAAGAAATGGATCCACTCTGCTGCTTCTGAATTCCACCTCAAGAACACTACTTGGCCAGGTAACCTTCCTGCAAGCAAACAAAACACCTCGAGCTGCACTGTTGACTCAGATGCCAAAAACTTCCTAATCCAAAGCTCTTCGATCCTCCAAGCCATACCATTCAATTCCACACTGGGCCTTGAGATGGGCAGACATCTCCTTAAGAAACTTGGGCTTCAAATCAAACACAACACCCTGTTGAACCGAGCCTCATCGCCGATGCAGACACAATCCTTAAACTTGCTTCAAAAGAAACGTCTTTGGAAACATCCGAAGTCAATGCATCTCATCACGCAGTTGCTTCTTCCTGAAGTTGTCAAGATACCATCACTTGCTTCTACTCAACCGACTGATCCAAATTCTGCTCATCCAAACTTGCACTACAAAGATGGACTCTGAACCTCAAAAAGGCTTCCTTCAGAGATTGGTGAAATCGTTACACTACTACAAAGCTCACTTGAGATGGTATTTAGTGTAATACCCCAGAATTTTTAACAATATCAATTTAATAATCTGTATTAAAATTAAATTGATATTGATAACTTGTTAATAATTATTCAAATAAATTTAATAATCTTCTTCAATAAATATTTAAATTGGTTATTTTATCTTTTAAATATAATAAATTGATTTCTATTTCCAATATAAATATATGGTTTATATTTTAAATAAATTATCTTTTTTTTAATTTTAAAGTAAAGCATATTTTCTAAGTTTTATTATTTATAGTAATTTGGAAAATTTGTTTTATTTAATATTTAAGCTTTTCAAAGTGAAATAAATGATTTTGGTTTAAATTAATAATTAAATCATGTTTTAAATTTCTAATATATACATTATAAATTGAATTTTTTGTTTTAAATTAGCATTGAGTTTTAAATTTAGAATAAACAAACAAAAAGGTTTTATGACTTAATAAAATAGATATTTTATTGATAAAAGTATAATTTCTTGTAAAATGATTTTAATTTAATAATAAGATATTTCTAAAAACAATATCAATAGTGTATTGTCTTTATAAATAGGTTTTGAATAAGAATGGAAATTTTTATTTCAAAATTTAATTTGTATACATAACTTGATTTTTAAAATATTAGATTTAAATTTAAAAATCCAAAGTATAGATTTTTCTTTTTGTTTTAATTTTTATATGTATAAGTTTTAACTTATAAACATGATTTATTTTTATTTCGTTTACAAATTTATATACATATTAAATATCAATTAACAAATCAATTAGGCCTAATGCATATATTAACATGTTAATTTAAATACAAATTACCTTACAAAGACAAGTGTTGTATTTTTAAAGCATCATTAAACAAATTTTAAGAGAGTAAGCATTCAAGGTGACAAATGTTGAGATTATTTACAAGTGGCATTTGAAATTTTGTTTTCTTTTATTTTTATTTACAAATAATTTCAGCCTTTATATATAAACAAACCTTCTTTTCCTTTCAGTCTTTTTCTTTTCTAAATCTATAAGCTAAGTTCAAATCTAAAGCTTAGTAAAAAAAATCTGAGAATAACTTATAACCATTTCTAAAAATCAGTAATCATCTTCATTTCAATATGAAAAGCCTGAATCATTTTCCCTGTAAATAAATCCTCTTCAATTCGAAACATGCAAATCAAACCCTGCATATTCAACTTCCTAAAATCATTAGGCCTGCATTTTTTTTTAACTGCAATTTCAAAACCTGTAGCATGCATCTTCAAACTATACATTTACCATTTTCAAAACTCCTTATATCAAAAACTGTAACTCTTCAATCTCATCATCCTTAAATCATTCTGCAACTACAAACTTCAAAAGCATGCAACTGCATCTTTAAAATTTGAGATCTGAAGCAAGTTCAAGACCCATTAGCCTGCATTATTCTTTTCTGGAAGCATTTTAGTGAAGCAGGAAGCAAACTGCAGTTTTTTTTAAAAAGTACTGAAGCAATTTGAAGATTTGAATCAATGCATTTCAAGATCAAGCTTTTCAATTAACAATGAATGCTCTGCTCATAATTCTTCAGGTGAGTAACTTTTTAGAATTTAAAATCTAAAATTTGTTGCATGCTTACATGTTGAAATAAGCAAACATTGTATATGTTTATAGGAAATGTTTGAAGTAGTTAATATTGAATGCATGCTATATTCTGTTTGTTTTGTTCCAGGTTCAAATTTCCTTTAGAAAATCCCTACTTGTTGATCTAGTATGATAGGATCTAAATCATTAAACAAATATTGTTTGTTTTAAAATAGGATAAGTTTGAGAGAAAAAAATTTAATTAAGAAGTCAAAAATTAAGACTGTGTCTCTGTAAACCAAAATAATCATTATGCAGGATTAAAATATAGAATACCCAATCTTTTAAAATTTGTAAATCCAGTGTTATAAACTGAATTCATAAATCAAAATATGGTTTTTAAAACAAAAACTAAAATGTATAGTAAAGAGATTTAGAAGCAGATAAAAGATGAACTGAATATGAACAATTTGGATTTCCTTGTGATCTATGTGTGTTGAGAACTGGGTTTTCTTCATGTTGATGGAGGAGAGTTAGGAGATGGTGGGAAAAATACTAATTTTTGATGAAATTCATCAGAATAGTCGCGGTAGGGAAATTTGCTATGGAACCCTAGTTTATAATGGATTGAGGAATTAGCAATTTTCGGGTTGAAGAGATGATCGAGTGTTGAGATATTCTGGGAATCGTTAGAGTGGTTGTAGTCGAAGTTGAAGGCGGAGTGGTCGACCTTCTGATGGTCGACGTGGCGAGCAAGAGGCGTTGTCAGGTATTGAAGTGAAAACCTGATTGTTGGTTCCAGGTTTTGATTGAAACTCGAATTCGAATTCGAGTTGGCATGAAGTTGACCTAATGATCGAGATGAGGTTAGGAAGTGGTCTTGGATGAGGAGCGATCACCACTGATGATCGGAGGTGACTGGGGAAGTCGTGCATATGCACGGCTCTGTTTTCTGATGAGGTTGGTGATGTTTGTTTTGCTCGAGTAAATTATAGGTTGGTCTCGAAGAAAATGGGAAGATTTCTCGGGGAAGTTTGGATGGGACTCGAAGTCATTTGGACAGACTCGTGTAATTTGTAGTTACAGGTTTTGGGGAAAACCTGTCAGTATTTAAGTTTTATTTTAAAATTTAAATTGAATTTAAAAAGTGTAGAGCAAGTTTTGAACAAAGTTTTAAAACAAGTTTAAAATCTTAATTCAAAATGAGTTTGAATTATAGATTTAAAAATATATAAGTTTTATAAAAATGAAAGGTTTTTAACAACTTTGAAATTGCTAAAGTATTTTATAAAATGTTTTAAAATCTGAAGTTTAAGGATTAAACAGAGTTTAAAATTTAAATTTAAATCTGGATTCAAAGCTTAATTTGAATCTTAGTTTGAAATAAAATGTTTAAGTAGTTGAATTTTTAAAATGTAAGAGAAGTTTAAATCTTAAGTTTAAATCTGGAATCAAGTGGAATATGTATTTCAGTTTTTGAAATTAAAAGAAGGTTTAAAGTTGAAAGATTTAAACTAAATATAAATTGAGTTATTGAAATGCTAAAGTTATAAATTGTTTAAACTTTGATAAGTTTAAATTATTTTCATTTTAAAACTTGTATTTAAAATGAAATTTGGAAACAAGTTCGAATGTACTTTGTTTAAAATAAAATTTGTTTTAAACATAATTTAGAAATGTCTTATTTTAAAATTAAGTTAAGAATGAATGTTTTGTAATTAAATTATTAAAAAGGTAATTAATAAATAAATAATTAATTAATTTAATTAATTATTACGGTTTAATGCATATTGATTTAGGGGTTAATCAATTTGAAATTTAGATCATTAATTAGATTATTAATTAATGATTAATAAATTATTAATTAAGTAATTAAGTTTCAATCAAGGTTAATTTATTTAAATAATTAGACTTTAAATTATAGATAATTAAAGATAATTAAATTTGTAATTAATCTCAGTTAATTACTTAATAAAAATAATTAGAGAAGGGTTAATGAAGGTCATTAACCAGGATTATTTAAATAATTAATTAATGTGATTAATTTTTATAATTAATTAGATTCATTAAACTAATAATAATCATTTATGAATGGTTTGGGTATAATTACTTAATAAAGTAATTAATAAATTAATAACTAAATGTAATTAATTTAGTTTAATGGGATTGTTTAATTTAATTAATTAAGTTTAATTAATTTTAAACATTTGGGTTTTATAGATAATTACTTTATGTAATTAATGATTTGGGTATTTACTTAGTTAAGTAATTAATTAATAATTACATGGTTGTAATTAAGTGGAGATGTTTAAGTGTGAAGTAATTTGGTTTAAATTACTTATTAATTAATCATGGGATTAATTAAGAGATTAATTAAGGATAATTAATTTTTTTTAATATGGTAATTAAGTTAATTAATTACTTAAGGTAATTAATAAAAGGAAATCATTAATTATTTTAATTAATAATGTAATTAAAGTTGATTAATTATGATTAATTAATCAATAATAAGTAATTAAAGGTAATTAATTAACATAATTAATTAAGGATCAAGGTAATTAATTATAGTTAATTAATTAATTGAAGTAGTTAAAGGTTAATTACTATTTGGTTGATTTGTGGAATTAATTAGGAATAATTACATGAATGTAATTAGGAGTAATTAAACAGGAATGATTAATTAGGATGATTTATTTTGAATGATTAATTGATTGTAATCAATTAAATGATTGAGAAAGCAAGATTTATATTGGTGAAGTAATTAATTTAATTTATTTTAAATTAATTATAGATAAAGTAATTAATTTAATTCACTTTAAATTAATTAGTGATAGAGATAGTTAATTTAATTCAATTTTAAATTAATTATATTGATGATGAATAAATTATTGCTTATGTATGAATGGATGTCATTGATTGTCTTGGATGCTTTGTGATCTCACTGATGAGATAAATGATATTGTGTGGTATGAATGACTTGATTGTATTGTGATGATAACATAGGTTATCTATTGTGATGATAATATATGGAATATCTATTTTGATATTGATAATGTGGATTACCTGTTATTTGATAATGTTGATTATCAATTGTTATTTATAAATTATCTATCTGTGTGTATATAGATACTGTAATGAAATTGTTTTAAACCTTTAAAACAACTTGGCCCTAAAAGACACGCTTTGGATTTCGATGAGACCGGGATCGGGTTTCCATATTTGGATATCCGAAAACCACATCGATTCCAAAATAACGTTAGGTCGTGAATCAAAGTGAAGAGTGAAGACTCGAGGTGTAAGGACTATAAGTCAATATAACTCTGTGGGTGATTCCATAATGAGTTTGACGGAATAGTACTTATAGATTCGAGATGGTGAATCAGAGTGCAAGGGTTATTGTCGTTAACTCTGAAGGTGATTCCAAAATGAGTGTAACGAGATAATGCCTTCGGTTTCGTTCAAACCCGGAACGAACTTGTATGGATTGAATGCTTTTAGAACATCGTCAGGCGGACGATGAGCATTCTAAGATGATATGTCCTATAAAGGTAGTCGTAGCCTCAAGCCTCATCAACCGGGAATGGCTAAAACAGGGGAGGTGCAGCAAGGCTTCGTGGGTCGCACCCACTGGAGAGCGAGATTTACCTCTGTCTAGAGGTCCCTTTTTATTTCGGCTGTGTGGACGGTTTTTGAGCTCCAAGCATCTGGGTTATCTTGTTCGGAACTGTTCAGTAAGGAATTGGTCCGGCTTTGTGTTGCAGGGGAGTGGGAGTACTCCACGGTACGGTGATCTAGGCCACGTACTGTGACGGGCCGTACCCCAGTAGCCCTACCATTGTATGGAATCCAAAATCTAATAAGTGCCAACGGTTTTGATTGTATTACCCACTTTTGTGGCTAGTAGCTGGAATTTAATAATGTAACAATTTCGGCTATTTCTTATTTATTTGAAAACCCTAGACCCTATTATAATATCACTGAATTTCCTATCAAATGGTTTGGTTAGCGTAAGGTAAAAACTTTTCCATGTTTATGTGTGGGAAGTCTTACGTGATACCTTTCATTTCAAAAGGTTTTTGAAAGTTAAGCAACTTTAACCTGTTACTCACACCAGACCCATGTCTGACCCGGAGTTTATTTTTGTTTTTCATAAACTCTTGGGTACTCAAATTTTTACGAGTAGCCAAGGGATTCAGGTTAGGTTTCAGGTTAGCTTTGACGAATTGTGGAGGAGCAATGGAGCAGGAGGCTTCTACGTGTAGATATATATAGTTTTCCGCTGTGTGTTCTCTGAGTTGTTGTCTTTGAGTTGTTTCTTGTGCTGTATTTAGTTGTATAACTAGACAGGTGTTTATAACTGTCTAGTATGTGATGTATGTCTGTGTAACTCTGATATTTGTTGTAAACTATGTAATATTTATGTTATTAATATAGTTTATTCGTTCCACTGTTTAGATTCTGATGTTGTTTCTTTCTTCTCTTCTTTCTATTTTCTTTTCTATCCCCTTCTTTCTTAAAAATGATGCGATTTTCTGTGGTAAGAAAGTCGGGTCATTTCATTTAGTCTACAGTCTCGGCAGATACTTCCACCCTCAACACTCAGACTCCTTTCATTGGTAGTCGTGCTACACACACCACTACCCTTCAAACCTCTAGAACTTATATTGGAAAACCCGAATAGGTAGCCCAACAAATAGGTAGAAATATATATATATATATATATATAAACTATAAATACACTCTCTCAAGAAAGAAATCACTCCAAATCCTAGGTATTCACTTAGTCTAGCGCCCTGATACCAACTGTGACGACCCGCCTTCTCTCCACAGAAAGATGCATCATCATTAAGAAAGAAAGAGATAGAAAAGAGAAAATATAGAGAAGAAAGAAGAAACAACATCGGAATCTCAACAGCGGAACGAAAAATTTATATTAATCATATAAGATATTACATAGTATTCAACATCTATCAGAGTTACACAACTTATACAACACATACTAGAAAGTTATAAACACCTGTCTAGTCATTACAACTCAAAAACAACTCAGATATCAACACAGAAGAAAACTATATATCTACAGACACTGAAGCCTCCTGCTCCCGATCTCCTCCAGAATTCGTCAAACCTAACCTGAATCCCTTGACTACTCGTAAAAATTTGAGTACCCAAGATTTTAAGAAAACAAAAAATAAACTCCAGGTCAGACATGGGTCTAGTATGTGTAACAGGTTAAAGTTGCTTAACTTTGAAAATCTTTTGGAAACAAATGGTATCTCGTAAGACTTCCCACACATAAACACGGAAAAGTTTTTACCTTACGATAACCAAAACATTTGATAAGAAATCTGGTTATATTATAATATGGTCTAGGGTTTTCAAATAAATAAGAAATAGCTGAAATTGTTACATGATTAAATTCTAGCATACTAGCCACAAAAGTTGGTTATACAATCAAAACCGTAAAGGCCACGTAGGAAGAATGGGTCTCCATCAATTGCAGGGCTATCGGGGTACTGCCCATCACAATACATGGCCTATATCACCGTACTGAGGATCCACCCTAAATCCCCTGCAACACAAGGCCGAAACCATCCCTTACTGGATAGTCCCGAACAAGACAACCCCGACAGTTGTTGCAATCAACTGCCCCACAAAATCGAATAAAAAGGGACTTCTAGACAGGGGAAGATCTTGTCCTACTTGAGCGCGACTCACTTAGCCTTGCTGTACCCCCCATGTTTTAGCCATTCTCGGTTGATGAGGCTTGAGGCTACGATTACCTTTATAGAACACATCTATCTTAGAATGCTCATCGTCCACTTGAAATGTTCTGGAAGCATTCAATCAATACAAGTTCGTTCCGAGTTTGAACGAAACCGAAGGCATCATCTCGTTACATTCATTTTGGACTCAACCTCAGAGTTAACGACAATAACCCTTGCACTCTGAATCTTCATCTTCACTTAAGATTCACGACCTATCGTTTAATTTGGATCAATGTGGCTTTCGGATATCCAAATCTGGAAACCCGATTTCGGTCTCATTAAAATCCAAAACGTCGTCGTTTACAACCAAGTTGTTTTAAAGTTAAAACAATTTGATTCAATTCATTATCTATATTCACAAAGATAGATAATTCACATTATCACAAATAGATATCTCATATCATCATAATTCAACCAAAGCATCTATATCACAGATCAGCACAAATCTCATATCAGAGATAAACAATTCAAGGCATTCAATAACATTCAGCCATCCATAAACAAAGATCTATTAATCACGCCATTTATAATTAATTTAAAATGAATTAAATTAATTACTTCATGTCTAATTAATTTACAATAAATTAAATTAATTACTTTCATCAGATAAATCTTGCTTACTTAACCATTTATTAAATGCAAATCAATTTATTGATCATCCTCTAAGTATTCATCTTAATTAACCACCCTTGATTAATCATTCTCTAATTACATTAAGCAATTAGCCTTTAATTAATTACTAAAATTAATTATCCTTAACTATTTATAGAAATTAACCTTTAATTACTTTCAATAATTAATTAACTATAATTAACTGCATTAATCCTTAATTAATTACTTTATAATTACCTCATTAATTAATTTCCCTTTAATTGATAAACCTTACTTACTTCATTAATTATATTAATTAATGATCCCTTAATTACTTCTTAAATTAATTTTATTCCAATTAATCACATTTAATGATTAATCTTTAATTAATCTTTATTCATAAATCGGCTTGATTAATCACATTCAGTAATTAATTACCCCTAATTAATTACATCACTTAATTCATTTCTAAATAAATTTTATTAATTAATTCTTTAATTAATTACACCAATTAATTAATTTTTAATTACTTCCACTAAGTAATTATCATATTCGTTATCTATAACAAGTAAGTAAACCAAAACTACTTCCATCAATTAATTATCCTTCAATTAATTACACAAAGTAATTAAACCCGAATCATTCCCATTCTTCAATTAATTACATCCAGTAATTACCCATTAATTACTTCACTATGTAATTTCACTTTATAAATTACATCAAGTAATTATACTTAACAAATCATCCAGTGATTATCTTAGATTAATTAAACTAATTAATTAACTTAAACTAATCACATTAACTTAATTAATTACATTTAGTGATTAATCCCTTTAATTACTTTCATTAGTTAATTATACTTAAAAAATTCCACAAATGATTATTCTTAATTAATTAATCTAATTAATTGTTAAAATTAATCACATTAATTAATCATTTAAAAATCTCTAGTTAATGATCTTTTACATAAACTATTAATAATTCTTTAATTACTTTCCTATGTAATTAAACTTAAATTAATCATCCTTCAATTACAAATTAATTAATTTTCAATAACCAATTGATTCATCTCTAATTACTTAATTAATTTAGTGCTTAATTGTAACATAATTAGTCTTTAATTACTCGATTAATTAATTTTTAACCATTAATTAAAAATCTTACTTATCTAATTAATTATCTTTATTTTCAAATTAATTAACCCTAATTAATTAACTAACCAAACCTTTATTATTATTTATTAATCATTAATTAATTACATTAACTATTGACTCTTTACCTTATTATGTTAAGTAATCTCAAATCATTTAAATCTTAATTAATTTTAAGATAAAACCTTATCCTTAGTATTGTCTTAATTATCATTTACAAATGCATTTGAAAACATTTTACTTCTAAATTTACTTTAGAATTTAAGATTTAAAAATAATTAACAAATTTAACTTTGACAAAATTTAAATCAATTTAAATTCCTTTTAAATCAAATGTTAAAGAGCACTTATCTTATAAAATAAATTTATAAGGGTTTTTAAAATAAAATTATTTAAATTCAAAATTTTGTTTAAATTTTAAAAATTTTAAAATCTGTTTTATCATGCTGCTTCGGGTTCAACCCGAAGCTTACTCGAGTACTAACCCATTAAAAACCCATTTTTCCCGTTTTACAAAATTTTGTCTAACTTTTTAAAGTTTTAAAACCTAAAACTAATCCACTCTCGAATCACTCGAGAGCTTACTCGAGCCAAAACCCTAAAATCACAAGAACCTCTTCGAGAAAACCACCAACCCAAAACCTCTGACACGCATCCACTGCTGTGCACATGCACCAGCACAGCAGCCACCTTTGAACATCCCAATGCCTTTCGCACGACGACAATCATCCTTGCACCAGAATCTGACCACCATAATATCGATCCACTCCCAAAATCGAATTCAAGCATCCAAGCTCAAACCTGGAACCATAAACCAAACCTGAAACATCCTCGACCTCTCGCCTCATATCACCGGAACGTCGGCGCCTCTGGCCACGATCTCATCAACGTCCCCTCTTCCATTTCCCAGAGTTCTGTGGAACTCGATCCACCAGAGGGGCCGAAATGAACACTTTTCTGTCCACGCTCCAAAACTAGGGTTAAGAAAAAAAATCTGACCACCGCCACCTCCACAATGATTTGAGCATCTTTCTGACAATTTTTCCGAGCTCACACATCACTCCACTACCTCCAATGGAAACCCCATCCTCCCCGATCACTTGGATCATCAGAAACCACCCAATATTCAAAAACTAAACAAACTCGAACTGCTCCCACCATCAAATACTAAAAATTATGATTTCACTCCTAAAAATCATGTTTTTGGATGAGGTTTCATATTATATGCCTGAAACATTGAATTATATATTCGAATTTTCACTTATCCTGAGTTAGCTCTGTTCTTTTTTGATTTCCAAAGACATTCAAGTTTTATTTTAACTTAATTAAAATTTTAAACATAAAACTATGATTAAACAAACAATTTTTTTTTGAAACTTAAACCTTAACATAGATTAGATCGAGTGATAAAGAACTTAGAATGAATCTTGAGCCTGGTAACTAAATACAGTAGTCATAGAAACAACAGCATGCACACAACCATTCACCCATATATACACAGAAAAATACATATATACATTGCAAACAGATTTCATACTTAAGTTTAAAAAAAAATGTTACTAACCTGTTTTGAAAGTGAAGAACCGAGCCTTCTTTTATTTTGAAAAAGCTTTTGAATCTTTAAAACTTTGAGTTACTAGAATAAATTACTTCTTTGATTTGAAATTGTAATGCTTGTTACTGAGGCTTGTAGTGTAGATGAGACTGCTTTGATTTCTAGGTTTACTTGCTTGATTTATCACAGGTTGAAGAAATGCAGGATTTGGTTTTAAATCTTGAAAATGAATTGCAGTTTTGACTTGAAGATGATTAACAGGTTAATGGTTTGATTCCAGATTGAAGAAAGTGTTACAGGGTTCAATTTTGATCAGCTTTTAGGTTTGAGAAAGGATTTATGATTTCTGGTTTTTAGAAGTGTTTGATCACTGATTATCAGATTTTTTGAGAGAAGTTGGTTTTAGTTTTAAGCTTCTGAATTAGAAAAAGAGGATAGAAAAAAGAATGAAGGTAAAATAATGTGCTTATATAGGTTAATTTGTAATTTATCTAAAATAAAAGAAAAACCAAAAAAATAAACGATACTTGTTAAAAACTTCAACATTTGTCATATAGAGTTGATTATTAATTAACACTTGTTAAAACAAGCCTTATAAATTTACATTTGTCACTTAAGTAATATTTTATAAATTTAAATGTTAATAAGAAGCCTTTTATATTTACAATTATAAATTCATATCTAAATACATATATTTAAATTCTTTAATGAAAACATAAATTAAATAAATTAAATAAACCTTATACATATATTTCAAATCCAAGTATTTTTAAATATCTATCTTTTGAATTTCAATTTTAAATCCAAATTCAAATTCAAATTAAATTTAAAAATCCAAATTAAACTCAATTTACCACAACACATTCGATTTGAAATAACAATTCTATTTTTATTAAAAATATATTTTTATTAAAAATATATTTTTATTTATATATAAAAATAATACATTATTAATATTGTTTTAAAAATAACAATTTGCCAATTTTAAATAATTTATAAAATAGATTATCTCATTATTATAAATTATTTATTTTACTTAAATGAATTAATGTATCATATGTAAATTGTATTTTAAACTTTTATATATATTTTTTCAAATCATATTTATTAAGCAATATTTTAAAAAGAAAATAAAAGAAACCTATTTATTAATTTTATTTATAGTTAAACTTAAGCTAAAAGATATTTAAAACAAATAAACAATTAAACATTTAGCTTAAATATTTTAAAACTATATAGTTAACCTTTAAATAGCTTTGAAAAGACTTATATTAAATTTATCATAATTTCCAAATTACCAAAATATATTAGAATTTGAAATTATGATTAAATACTACCCAAAGCTTTTCTATTTACAATATATACAAATATATACATTATAAATAGAAAATATTTTATTAATTTTTAAAAAGATAAAATTTACCAATTAAATATTTATTTGCTTTAAAAGAATAAATTTTCCAAATTCAATTAAAATTATAAAAGAAAATGATCAAATCAATTTAATTATTAATACAAATTATTAAATTGATATTGCCTAAAATTCCGAGTCATCACAGCAGGAGAGAAGAATCTCTTTTAATTTTTTGAGCAAAAATCATGGTCGAAATGAGATTAGGATAAGGAACCATGGGTTAGGAGTTATATGTTATACAACTAATAAGGAGTTATCCATTGTTTGTAGGGCTATGATTTTCAAAACAAACTCAAGGTCAGAATCCCAAAACAAATGATCTTAAGATCCACTAGTGAAGTCAAAAGACTTTTATGTTTCATCTTAAGGTTTGGGAAAACATAAAAGACTAATAGGAGCTGTATTAGAAAAATCAAATGATGAAATTTAACCTTTCTATTATTGTAAGAATGTATGCTAAATAATGTTATATTAACCTACATTGATAAATTTATGCATTAAATATGATTAATAAAAGGTTTATCGATTAAACTATACAAATTGAAATGTGTTGATGAACTTTTTCATCCTTCAACTCCTTAATTATGTACAAATTAATTAATCCGCTAACTACTTTGCTAACTTTGAATTAACAAAACTAAGTATTTTTAAGTTTGCTGCAAGGTGGTGATTATGCCGTTGAGTGCTTACACAATCAAGTGTTGCACTTTAACTACTTGTTAATGTATCAGATCTATCTAATATTAGATTCAAGTAAAAATAAGATAAAGTATAGTACTAAACTAGTTAAGGATATTGCAGAAAATAGTAAAGAACACAAGGGATTTACGTGGTTTGGATTTTAAGAAATCGTACATCCACAGGGAAAGTTTCTCTTTCTTCCCTTTTCATTAATTTGGTACAAAATTTCATGGCAGAAGGTATAGTTGAACGTTAAAAGTTTTTGGAAAAGAAAAAATGTCAAAGGAAGAAGAAGTCCCTTTCTCGCTACAATGGCTTTTTTATTTATAGAAATGAAAGGCATGTGAATTACTAGAATTTCTTTCTCACTGTTACGCCTCAACCCTTGGTTCTGCCAGATATCATCTATCCATATTGTTTATTTGACATGATGGGATTACTGACGTGTCTTTAGCGGGAATTTTGAATGGAGGCGGGAATTTCCAAAGTTAGAGCAGGAATATCTAAATTTGTGGCGGGAGAATCCAAATTTTAATTAGCCTTAGTATAGGCCTTTAAAGTGACATTCAATTTTACTCTTCATTCTTGTTGTGTCTGTGCTGACCAGTATGTGATGTTATGGTGTTAATGCATATGAAGAGGTACAACAGTGAATATTTCCTGGTTCCCTAGTCAAGCTGCTTGGCTAATACCTTTGCCATCTTTGTTGGACTTGGCATCATGTAGGGTTGGAATAGAGTAGGTTTTCGCATTTTACTCTGAGAATTGACTTAGTATATGCCTGGAATGTTCTTGAGGCTATTTGTGATTTGAGTTGGAGGCAACTTGAGTTGAGTTTAGCTTCCCATTTTTCGTTCACTTGTAATCATGGTTCTATGTTGAAGCATACCTTAAGCGGCCCTGTATACAACCCCTTCGGAGTGTTTTTGACCCCGTGTGGAATTTCCTAGGTGGCCCTGAGTATATGTTGATGTAGACCTATTTCCTTAGGTTTGACAAAACATGAGCTTCAGAGATGCAATCAGCTCGGTATATACTACCCCTAGGTTTCGGTGCAATACTCTCTTATTGAACTTCCTATTGTTTAAGGCTCGGGTCGAGTTTGATCCTGAGGTTAGCCCGGATTTCTCTCCTCAATTCGGTGTCGATTCTTAATCCAGCATCACTGTTCCCACTAATAAGAGTGTCATTATCGTCACCCTTGCCAAATGCTCGGCGCAGCTGTGGAATGATGGCGATGACCTATGGGGTGGGCAGGTGAGGATACCATGTGAATAACATGTTGGATCATTGTTTTCTCTAATCCTACATGTATGATTTATTTGGTATGAGAAGGATTGGAATGCGGCTAAGACGATATCTACATGGGACTCCGTTGAAGCTCCCGCTTTATCCATGGTTTTTGAGAGTATAAGTGATTTGAAGATGGTTTTAGCTATCAAATGTGAAGGCTCTTGATTTGGAGCGATTAGAGAATTGGTAGGATTCATGATTCATGGCATACTGTTTTATTAGATGTGGAAAATGAACAGAGGTACATAGGTCGAGCCCTCCTTCTAGCGCCAAAAGATGTTGATGAACTTTTTCGTCCTTCAACTCCTCAATTACATGCAAAGTAATTAATCTGCTAATTACTTTGCTAATATTGAATTAACAAAACTAAGTAATCTTACTTTTTCCATGAGGTGGTGATTATGTCGATGATGCTTACACAATCAAGTAATTGCACTTTAATTGTTTTTAAAGTGTTAGATCTATCTAATATTTGATCCAAATACAATTGAGAAAAAAATATAGTACTAAACTAATTAAGGAAATTGCAAAAAACAGTAAAGAACATGGGGATTTATGTCGTGTGGATTTTAAGAACTTCTACATCCATAAGGAAGGTTTCTCTTTTCTTCCTTTCTCATTGATTTTGTATAGAATTTCATGGCAAAAGGTATAGCTGAACCTTTAAATTTTTGAAAAGGTAAAAAATGCCAGAGGAAGAAGAAGAAGTCCTTTTCTCACTACAATGCCTTTTTTATTTATAGTCATGAAAGGCACATAGATTATTGGAATTTAATTCTCACCATTATGCCTCAACCCTTGGATTCTGCCAGTTGTCATCTATTTGTATTATTTATTTGATGTGATGGGATTACTGACTTGCCTTTGGTGGTGAATGATGGCGTCCCAAAGTTAGGGCAGGAATATCTGAAAATTTGGATGGGAAGCCCAAGCCTGTATCGGTCGGTCTCTTCTCTCTCAGAATGGAAAATGTCTTAAAAGGAATTATAGTGGACCACCATAAAGCTTTGAAATGTTATTGATGCATACGAAGGGATTCAATGGTGAATATTGCATAGCTCTCGGACCGCACTCCCTTTATTATGAGTTGACTTAGCATATGTATGGATTGTGCTTGAGAATATTTGTGATTTGAGCTAGGTTCAGTTTGAGCTGCCTTCTTTGCAAGTATGTTTGGGTTGCTGCTGAGGGAAATGGAACTTCACATAGTCGTTTACCTATAACTTTGGTTCTGTGTGAAGGCATATTCTGCGTGGCCCTGCATACAGCACCCTTTGGAGTGCTTTTGGTTCCGTGCAGCACTGTCTAGGTTGTCCTTAGTATGTGCTGGAGCAGACATGTTTATATAGGTATTGACAAACCGTGAGATTTAAAAGTTTGGTTACCTCGGTACATCTTGTACTGCTTCCTATGTCTTGGCATAGTATTCCACTTTTTCCCTTGATTTTAGATGTATCCCCTATAACAGGCCCCTGCTTTGCAAGGCGTGCAGTATTTATTTCCTACAGTAGTCCTATAGTTGTAAGGCTTGGGTCAAGTTTGGTATTGTGACTTCGAGTTGGTTCTTCGTTCAGTGCGAATTTGGTTGATTTGATTCCTCCTTCTTTTCCTTCAATCCTATTGGCATGATAGTAGCTTTCCTGACTTAGAGTACTGCCCGTTTTCCTTCACTGTAGTTTAGTAAGTATGGGTGCAACACTTGACCCCAACGATGACCGTAGGTTGTGGTAGACTTGTTGTATTGAACATACGGTCTGTATGTCTAGGCTGTTCTATCTAATCTATCATTTCAACGTTGGGAAAAAGTGTTTTCAGCCGTACCCGCATTTAATGCCTTTGTACATGTGCCATTACCTTACTGGACCATCATTAAAGACCGTTTAACCAGGCCTTCCGTTTTTCTTGATGGATTTTTATAAATCTTTACACTCATTATTTCAACAGTAAAATCTACATTTCATAAGAAAATTGATTATTTCGATCATGCGGCCATTATTCAAATTGAGGTATGTGCATTCTTTCTTCATCTTTCCTACATTTTCTTTTATCCTTTTGTTTGAAAAGAACCACTATTAAGTTAAATACCAAATTTGAGGGTGTATTCGATAGATTGTCAGTAAATTATTTTGATTCTTGATCGATCCATTTTAGAAGTAATCCTTAGAATTTTGATATGGATTCCTCTTTGTCTTCCTATAAGCTTCTTCCTTCTAACATCACTCGATTGGAAGAAGCCATTAGCATCCTTAGGAAATTTGGGTTTTTTGGCTATGTAATTAGGGTTCTTGAATCTCATGAATGCATTAACATACCACCAGAGGGAATATCTCCATTACTCCCAAACACATCCAGTGTGGTTTGTATCTTCCTATGCATTCAACTATCATCAATGGCTTGCTTCCTTAAAGGCTGCCCTAGTTCAACTCTGCTCTCAATCGTATACCCTTGCCTTGGCCACCCTCATTCTTTATGCTAAAAATGGTATCAATCTCACCAATAAGGAACTTTGGTTTCTTTTTGAAATTAGAAAGAATCATGTAAAGGAAAGCAATGGCTTCTTTATATTTAGACCAGGGAATTGGTTTTTCCTGATATTTCAAGTAGAATTGAAAAATGGATCGATTTCTATTTTCTTATTTTAAATTTTGACAATTTTCCTTCTTTTTCCCTGCATTATTCTGTTCATTCCATTTCTTCCAAGGTGAACGTGGAACTGTATAATTCTCATAAGCAAAAGATTCGAAGATTACCGAAAAAGGTCGGGAAAAGAATAGAGTTGTTAAATGAATCGAAGTTGAAGGATTATGGTTTAATGCATCCTCATCGTACATTCTCTCATGGTATATATATATGCTTGCTCCATCCCCCACTGCGGGGTATAAGTTGCCTGCAATTGATTTTAGAAATTATCATACCTGTGATTTTAATTTTTGTTATCTTTCTTCTTGTGTAGATACTATGGATACTAAAGCTGCTGCAAGCTTCATGATTCTTTGAAGGAGAATAAGAAGAGGAAAGGCTTGAAGAGGAAGCCTGAAGCATCCGATGATTCTTTCATTTCTTTAAAGAAATCAAATATTTCTCCTTCTTCCTCAAATATTCCACTGTCTCTTGCGTAAAGAATATTCCCTCTCTTATTTTCACGCATATGGGGTCAATTGCTTCTTCCTTGCATGTTAGTCCTACACCCGATGCAGGCGAATTAACCACCATTAAAGTTGTCATCTCTCCTTTAATGGAGAAAGTAGGAAGAACTGCATAAGTTCCCTCTCTTTTTCTTACTCTGGCTTCTGAGATGTCTCCCTCTGTAGTCCTGTACGAATTTTGGAAGCTCTGGTCTTATGTAAATGGTCTTATATTTCTCTCCCTTTTTTTATTTTAATTTCTAGTTTGTTGCTCATATTTTTTAATCTTTGCTTTCTTGTAATCACTGGCGTTAATGGTGAAGACATGCGGGACGTAAAGTGCACAGGCTTTGCTTTAGGATCGGGTAAATAAGCTTGAAGCTGACCTTACTTTAGCTAATACTGAGAATATAATGTTGTCTTCTTCTATGGACAAAGTTGAAGAAGAGGTTAAGATGCTTCAAGAGAGATTCAAGGCTACTGAGGATGCTCGAATGTCTAAGGAGCGTGAGTTGAAGGAGAGGGATGAGGTGTTGGTCGAGGTACAAAAGGACTGGGGGCGGCGAAGGAAGAGTTGATTCGATTAAAGAAGGAACTTGATGATGTTGCTTCCGATGTGACTTATAGGTTTTTATGCTTCAGACATGTGTAATTTTGGGGTAGAGGTGAAGCCTGCTTTCCTAGAGAATCAGTCTTTGGCTACTTCAATTTGTTAGTATAGCCAGGGTAGGTGGAAAGAGGAAGAGGTTGAGGAGCAAAATGTTGACCCAAATTGTTTTGGGCATCCTTCTGAGGAAGAAATGGCCAAGGTTGATAGAGACTAGGGGAACTTGCAATCTTAGGATAAAGGCAAAACATCTATAAGCAAGGTTAATTCACATTCTCCAATAGAATTAGATGATTACTCTTGAATATATTTTGTCTAGTGTTGTAATAATACTTTGAAGTTTGTTCCAGTGCATTTAATGAAACATAGTATTCGTTATGTTTTTCTTGTGAATGATCGTGTCTTTCTCATTGTTTTATTTAGCATTTTGGAGAGAATGTGTTCACAAAACTATTGAGAGAGACTGAGGTTAGGCTTTAAAAAAACTTTAGATTGTCTTAGATTAAGTGTTGCGGCTATGAATAGACGTGAAAAAGAATTACACAAGTCTTACATGGAGCTTAAGAACAAGACTGAGGAGTTATTATCTCAAATAGATCAAGTGGTTCAAGAAAGGAAGCCTTTAATAACTTTGTGCTACGTCGATGACGATATACATTAGAGAATGGTTTGTTTCCACCTATAGCCCTTACCTTTAGTGGTTTAGGTTTATGCTTAGAGCCTTGATTAATGAATTAACTTTCCATGTCTTTGTTAATTTACATATGATTTTCAAGTATGTTGACAAGCAAAGATGATGTAATAAGGAATGGATTTTTTATTGTTGGAACTCAATATGTTATGTTTTTGATTATGTAACTAGGTTTTATTTCCATAGTGATTTAAGTTGGTTCTTTTCGAGCTCTGTTCAACACTAACTGTGTTTGTCGCTAGGATGCTTCTGAAGATGAAGTTTCCTAACTCATATACGAAATTAAGAGGCTTGAAATAGAGATAAAGTTTAATCGTGAAGAGATTGCAAACGCCAAGAGTGCGCTTGATCATCAGCATGATTGTAATATGAAAAAGCACACGTGGTCACGAGGGGCTGCATCAAAGCTAGAAGGGATAAGGTAGGCCATAAAGGTGGGTGAAGAACTCTACCGTATTGTTTATAGAGAAGAGATTGCATAATATAAGAAAGAAGTGGAGGACGTGTCTACAGAAATTATTAGATTGCTAGGTGAGTAAGAGGCTGCAGTAGAACAATGATTATGGTGCCCTAATCAGATACTGCTCATGTTCTTCACATGGGTTTTTTGGCATTCTTATCTTCATGATGATGAATGGAAAATAATTGCCAAAAGATTATTTGGTGATTTTTCAAATAAAAGTAGGAAAATAAAGTCTCAGTTTATCGAGATCCTAAATGATACATGAGAAGTGTGGTATTAAAGGTGTGTGAGCTCAAGGACTCGTTGCAAGTTTCTCAAGATAGGATTGCTTCTTACTCGAATAAGCTTGAAAAAGAGAATGTGAAAAGTAAGAGAGGTGGGGCATTACTACAACGGGCCCGAGACATCCTGGACTTTTTCTACTCCTCGTTGGACCAAAATTTTCTAAGCGACAAGGGAACTTTGAAGTGACAGTTGACCAACCTATGGATCATTGGACAGGGGCATATTTTGAACCCTGTCAGACCTCCTGGCAAAAACATTGTATGGACGAAGGTGAGGCCCCAGGTCGCATTTTCCATGTGGGTATCGAGCTCAAGTTCGTTGTGGCGAGGAGGTGGAGATTACAAAAGGGAGATGATTGCAAGTGGTTTTGTGTGATTCCTTCGAGAATTGGAGGAGCTAGGGGTGTTGGATGATTGGCCATAGGTGGGCTCTCTTATAGGCATAAGTGGGAAATTAAATATTTGAGGAAGATGATTAATTAATTGTAATAAGGGTAATTAAATTGTAATTAGAGAATTTTTTTTAATTTATTCAATAACTTATAAATTCTATAACTTACTCACACAAGGTCCAAATCGAACAAGGTCAGTCGCATTGGATTCTTTTTGTCGTTAACTTTGTTTGGGAATTGGTTTGGTTAAGATTAAAGCTTATAGAATTTCAAGCTAAAACCGATAGTTGTTCAACTTTAGAAGGAATCGGAACGCTTCAGTGATAACTGGAATTTTGATGAGTTAAACTCACTTTTTTGGTTTATCAAGAATGATATATAGTGGATAAAAATTATTTATTGCCTGCTTGGACATTGTATTTGCTGGTTGTTTGGTTTTGATAACTTATCATTTTTGAAAGTGGAAATAAATATAAAGTGATAAAATATTACTAATTTAATATAATTACGTTGTTTGAATAATAACATAGTTAATTTAAGCATACATCTTTGGTGTTATCTATTTGGCCAAATAAAACACCGTCTAACAATAAATGGAAGAGTTTATTTTAAATGACATTTGTTTAGCAAAATAAATCCTCGTTCTACTAGTATATAAACTTGGACATTTATTCAAGTGTCGGCTGATTAATACTGGATAAGTGATGTGTTAACAATTGATTGTTAATTATGGATTTGGCTTACATATATACTTGCTTATGTAAAAACCTATAATTTAACTTAAGGAGTTAAATTGAATCTAATGGCAGCTTGTTTAAGAACCATTGTGGTCCTAAGCCTCTTTTTGAGTTTGGAAAGTTATGGAGTAAGTTAACTTCAAATTTTATAATTTGAAGTAAAAAAGTTATTTAATTACTATTTTAACAAAGTGTTTGTTAAATTTCTATTTTACAAAATGATTTGTAAAATTATTTCTTTAGTAAGGTTAATTATTAAATTTATAATGTTTTAACATTAATTATTTTACTAATGTTTTCTAAAGATAATTAACTACTTATCAAGGTTGTTTAAAATAATAAATTATTTTATGATTGATTATTTAAGACTAGTTGATTATTTTATTAGAGATGTTGCTGGAAATTTAATTAATTTTATTTTCAAAGTTGTTTAAAGTTATTATATTATATTTATTAAAATGCTTTAAAAATAAATTGTTGTATTATTTAAAATGTTATAAAAAGGTTATTATTATATTATTTTAAATTGTTAAAAATTTATCTTTATGACGTTAAAGTTTTTATTTATTATAATCGTGATAACCCAGATTTTTAAATAACTGTCAATTGAATAATTAACTGGTTTTATTCAGTTGAACACATAAAATTCTGATAATTTTAAAATATCTGAATATATATATATATATATATATATATATATATATAAATGGATTTAAAACTATAATAAATAAATTTTCTGTAAATAGTAAACCTTATGTTGAATAAAAATATGTAAATAGACATATGCAAACTTTATATTATTGAAGTTTTTAAGTGTGTTCATATAGTCAAGAGTGTATATTATTATGACTTAAATTTGAAGTAGAAGTAAATAAGGGGATTTAATGCATTTTCTTTTATAAAATTTTATCCATGAAATAATCCTAGTTGTATATATATAACATAAATCAATTTATCAAAACATAGAAAAAATAATAATACAATAAACATAAAAGAAAGAAAACATAAGAAAGGAATAAATATAAATACATGAAGACATTTGTAAGCTTGGTAATCATATATTTTAACAATTGTAATTTGTGTTATCATGCAAATTTAGATGTGGCACCTTTGTCCTCTTTTTAAATTTTTATAAAAATAAATATCAAGAATTAAACAAGGCTTTATGCAAAATTCAAAGCATCCTCATCTTCTTTCTTTCTTTCTTTTTTCTCAAGATAAAAACTGAAAATTTAATCAAAAGATTAAAAAAAAAATCAAACCTGGAAAAGAAATCATCTCAGATTCACCCAAAATGCAAAACAGTTTCATCAAGTGGCAACTCTAGATCAAAGAAGAGAAAAAGTGAAACCTGTTCAAAAATCTAAAGTAGAACTCATCATCTCTGCAAGGGCCTATGGATCTACAGCTAATAAATTCAACAACTAATCAATTTCAAGGAATCAGGAATCAAAATTGCAAACTCTAGAATCAAAATCATGCAAGCAAACCTGAAGTAATCAAAAGCATTTCAGTCCTCTGCTCTAGGATAGTAGGTGAGTAAAAAAACCCCTAAAGGCTTGATTTAGTTCAATTCTGGATTTCAGGTAATAAAACTTGAAGTATAATCGTGGTAAAATGTTGTGTGATCGAAATTATGCCTACATGACTATTTTTGTTGGGTGCATGTCAATATTTGTTCTGTTCAGGGTTTAATCAGAAAAAAAATAAAACAAAATCAAGTTCTTCTTTATTGATCTTCTTTAGGATTTAATTTATAAATAAAATTTGTTTCATTAAGATATAAAAAGAATATATAATACTTACAAGTTGAATTTGTAGTTAGGATTCAACAGAAGGAAGAAGTACAGTAAATAGGAAACCATATCAAAATCTAAATCAAAATAATTGTTTGTATCAAGTATAGGATTGTATTTTTTTCGAAAATTAGGATTTTTGAGATTCGAATCTAGACTTTTAAGCTTTAGAATCATGTGTAAAATATTTAAAAGTTGCTGAGTATTGGGAGATGCCTGTATATGCAAGAGTGTTGCTTTCTGTTAAAATTTTGGTTCAGGAATAATTAGGAAATTTTTAGCTTCCAAATTATTATCTATTAGCCTTTGATCATTGAAAGGAATGGATTGAAGCAGTGAAATCTTGTGTTAATGAACAAATTCAAGTATTTATATTTAACAAATAACCTGTAAAATTAAGATTTACAGTATAATCAAAATTTAGATGAAAATCAATGGCAATAATTTCATCTCTGGATTATGTGATCTGATTTGCATAAGGGAATCATGAATTTTAGATTAAATTTTGTAATTTTAAACTAAGCATTTGTTGTGAATTCGAAAAAATTTCGAATTTGGGTTCTGATCAAATTGTCGTTGATCGGCGATGAAAGGGAGGTTGAAATTTGGGTTGAAGGTGGCCTAGGGGATGCTGATGCTAGGAAAAATACTGGAGGATTTTCTCGTTGACCGTAGAGATCACGCGAAGAGGAATTAGGGTTTTCGAGCATGTTTTATCGGCGACGCTTCAGGGGATTTTTGTGACATGATAATAGGATCGGATGCAATCGCGACTAGGGAGATCACTTTACTGTATCGAGGTGATGCTTGGGTCCAAAGCGCGATGGTTCTGGGGAACGAAATCATCGATAGGTGATGGATTTCGTCAGAGTATTTGGTTCCAGATTATGGGTGTCAATCTGGATTCGGGATGGAAGATTGAGGTAGGGTGGTCGGGGATGCTACGCAGGCTGGCCGATGACGAGTGGGAGGCGATGGAAGTTGTGTGCATGTGCACATGGTGGTGCACAGCCTAAGGTCATTGAGGAAGAAGAAGTAGATAAGGACGAATGAATTTGGTTCAATGTTTTCTCGGGGGTTTGGAGGGATTTTCTCGAAGGAGATAAGGTGTGACCCGAAGTCATTTTTAAGTAGCGTCGAAGTAAAAAATTTGCTCGAGTATTGTATGTTGACAGGTTTTAAACAAACAGGAAACCTGTTCTGTTTTTAAGCTTTAAAACAAGTTTTAAAATGAAAACCAAAAATTTAAAACTAAGTTTAAAATTTAAATTTGAATCTGAATTCAAAGAAGTTGAATCTGAGATTTTGAAATAATTTAAGTTTTGAAATTTAAATTCGGATTTAAAATTTTTAGTATAAAATACATGTGGGTTTGAATTTAAACTGTAAGTTTAAATGGTAAATTAGAAATTTAAAATAAGTTTAAATTCTAGTTTTTAAATCTGGAATGTTTGAAGTATATGTTGATTTGAACTTTATATTCTTTTATCTTATAAAATGGTTATTCTTTTAACATATGAGATAAAAAGGTTTTAAATTATTTTAACCTTGTTTAGATAAAATTGTATTCATTTTTTTTAAATCTTAAGTTTAAAATGAAATTTAGAGTGAAATATAAGGTAAATTTGAAAACAAAGTGTTTTAAATACTTTAAATGAGTAAGAAATGTTTTCTTTAATTAAGTTAGAACTTAGGAATTTGGATTCATTTAAATTATTAAGTTAATTTAAATTGGTAATTAATTAATTAATTAATTAATTATATGGGTGATTATTAAGTAAATAAGGATTTTTAAATTGATTAATTAATGACTTAAGATTAATTGATTAAGATTAATTAATTTGTAATTAGGGATTATTAATTAAATTTTAATTAATGATTAAAGAATTAATTAATCAAGGAATTAAGGATTAATTAAGATTGTAGTTAACACTTAATTAATTAAATAATTAAAGATTAATTAAGTGGTAATTAAATAATTTGTAATTAATTGTGATTAATCTGAAAAAGTAATTAAGAAAATGTTAATGAAGGTCATTAACTTAAGATTATTTAACAATTAATAATATGATTAAATTTTAATTATTAATTAAATTAATTGATAATAATCATTTATGAAATTGTTTATGTTTAATTACTTAATAGAAATAATTAATGAATTAATTACTTAATGTGATTAATTGGGTCAACGTGATTAGTTTAGATTAATTAATTAAGTTTAATTAATTTAAACACTTGATGATTGATGAATAATTACTTAATGTAATTAATGGATGTGTAATTACTTAAGGAAGTAATTAACGATAATTACTGAATGTAATTAAAGATGTTGATGATGAAAGTAATTTGGATCGAATTCCTATGTAATTAATCAAGGGATTAATTAGAGAATAAATTAAGGATTAATTTAATAAATGAAGTAATTAAGGGTAGTTATTTAGTGGATGTTATTAATCAAGGGTGATTAATAATTATGGTTAATAATTAATTAATGAGGTACTATATTTGGTTATGGATAAATTAATTTTGTGAAATTAATTTAAGGGATAATTAGAATGATATGGGAAGCCTTTGATTAATTGTTATCCCTAATATGTGTTCGTGATGCTATGTGATAAGATATGTTTAATTTAAACTGTGATGATGTGGTTTTCTATTGACGATGAATTACTGTGACATCCTGTATTTAAAAGTTGAATTGTACTTTACTTGGATAATTTAAGTTAAGATGACATTGGGTCCGAAGAAACCAAAGTCGGGTATTAGTAAATACCCGAAACCACTTCGATTCTTTATTGATATGTGAAATCAACAGGATGGTATGGAATGATTTAAATGAATTTGACTGTTAATCTAAGTTCGGGTATTTAGATATTGATGTGTGGTATCATGATGTCTATAACAAATTGTGAGGTTGTAAATTAGGACGAGTACCCCGGGTTTATATAAGTGTTATTATTTTGTATTCCTTATTAGATGGATTTACTCACGCTGGTTTCCAGCCTGACCCGGGTGTTACTTTGATGTAATGCTCGGGTCAGACCGAGTATTACAGATTTTCAGGTAAGGACGTTCTGGAGCTCAGGAGACGAGCTGGATGGCAGGAACGTATGAGGTGTTTAGCTGTATTTATCTGGGACAAGTTAGTTTTTAATTGTCCGGTATTTATGTAATGATGTAACTCTGATGTATAAAGATATAAGTGTAATGATATAGTTCTTCTTGTAATACTATCATTTATATGATATTATATTTTATCCGCTGCGAATGTAAGATTGTGTGTTTCTTTTCTGTTCTTCTTCTATCTCTTTCTTCTTTCTCTTTCTTCTTTTCACTGGCTATCTGGAAATTTCGGGATCGAAATTTCTGGGCCATTACATTTGGTATCAGAGCTGAAGGTTAAGCGAGAACCTTGGCTCTGGTGGGATTACTCATTAAGGATAGGGTAAGTGATACCCTAGGATGAGTTGAGTGTATATTTATATGAGAGAGCGTACTTGTTATTTTCTTATATAAGGGTTTTTAAATAATTTGAAAGGTAAATGAATCTTATATAAGAAATAGATTATCTATTATATTAAAAAAATTGGTTGTAGTATTAATTAAATTAAAAGTAATAGTAAGAATTAAATTAAGAAGTAACAGAATGCAACCAAATCGAAATTGGAATTAAATAAAGATAAGTTTGAAATGGATTCAAACTAAAATTTGAAATCTTGAATTAGAGAAGTATTTCAAATAAGATGAATTAGAATTGGTTTCAAACCAAAGAATAGATGGTTATTGTGTTTAATAATGGAATGATTGTTCTTCAATAAACAATAAAATATTTTAACGAAGTAAACATTTAAAAAGGAGAATAAACTTGTAAATTTGAAAGAATGTAAATTAATGTGTGTTTCCAATTATGAAGTTCTGAATTCTAAATTTAAAACATTTAAAAATTGGTTTCACAATGATTAAGGAGATAATATTTTGAATATGATGTTATTTTAAAATAAGAGATGTTATTTAATATATTGAATGAAATGGTCCTATTTCAAACAAGAGTTGTTTGAAAATTTAAAAGAAATTTGTTTTGAATTAAAAACCAAAGGTGGTTTAAATTTTTAAAGTATAACTTGGTAGGCAAAAGAAATTAATATGTATATATGTGGATATACATAAATCAAAGATGGTTTGAGATAAACTCTAAGTGTTGAGTTTTAAATTGGGAATGAGATGTGAAAACCAAAGTGATAAGTTTTTGAACTTATAGATGGGAAAGAATTTTGAAATTTGAATGGGAATTCAAATTGTGTGAATTTGACTGAATTAAGTAATTGAACTTAGAGGAAGTTAAATAAGTTTGAAAGGACTACCTGATTTGGGAATTTCAATATGAAATTGAAATTCAACTTGGGAAGTTAAATGATTAATTTAAATTGGGTATGGTAATATATCCATTATTAAGGTAAAATGGAATCATTTTGGACTTAAGATTTGAATATATAAGATAAAACTTCAAGAGTTTGATTTCAAAATTTAAATTTGATGATAAATGGTATTTCAAAGATGTAATTGTTTAAAAAGAGTTTGAATTATTTGAACTTTGAAATAGATTAAAAATGGAGTTTGAATTCTAAATCAAATTGTTTAAAAGCTTTTAATAAAGGTTAACTTGGTTTAAAGGGTTAAATCAACATTTGGAATTTAACTCGAATTTATACAATTCGTGATGGTTTAAATTTGGAATTTGAATTGAAATTAGTTCAAATTTGATTTGATTTGAATTAATTGAAATTGTGATTAAAGATGTATGAGTATAAGATTCAATGGAAAATTTGAATTGAAATTTGATGCAAATAATTTGGAATTGTAATTAAAGTTGAATAGTATAAAATTCAAATGGAATTTGAATTGAATTTGGGAGGAAATCAAGAATAATTCAACTTGATTTGGAAATGGAGTTGAAATAAATTGAAATTGGAACTAGTTCAATTGAAATTTATTTGAATTAGTAAAATTTGAGATCAAGGTTGAATAAAGTTAAATTTGGAAGGAAACTGAAATTAATTCAACTTGAATTGAGGTTGAATCAATTTCAATGGAAATTGAAGTTATTTAAATTGGAATTGGGTCAATTTAAAAGGAAGAGGGAATTTAAATTGAATTGATTGGGAATGGAGATTGGGAATTGAACAGTTTTGACTCTGGACTATTTTTAATATAAATTGTTTTAATGTAAAACTATTTTTTTCAAACTGTTTATTATATATACAACCTTTCTTTAAAAAGCCAAACTATCTTATACTTGTTTTACAATTATTTTGAAACCGTTTAACAATTTTCCAACTGTTTTATAAATTAATTACTATATTTCAACTATTTTACAAAACTAAATACTATCTTACTATTATTTTGTAATTATCCAAAATTTCTATAATTGTTTTAACTATTTTCTAACTATTTTATACCTATTTTACAAACTAGTAATTATTTTCCAACTACTTATCTATTTTTAAATATTTCAAGTTATTTTCTAAATTAACTGGTCGGAG
The DNA here is from genome assembly GCA_030765085.1 of Allium cepa. Lineage (NCBI taxonomy): Eukaryota > Viridiplantae > Streptophyta > Magnoliopsida > Asparagales > Amaryllidaceae > Allium > Allium cepa. Next base: position 246,854,188 of record CM060944.1, read on the forward strand.
TTTAAACTGTTATAGGTTAAATACCCAATCGAGATAGAAATTGAGGTGATAATCCTAATGGATTGAAGCAATTGTGAGTAAGTGAATGATAATCAAAGTGAATATGAATAGAAATGGAATTAATTTGGCTAATAATCAATAAAGATAAATACGTAGGGTGTACGTATGTTATTCTATTCGCATAATGATTTGATCCAGATTCGAGCACAGAATTTCGAGATAGTTATATCGATTCGAGTGGGATTTTTCACTCAATTTTTGACGGCGAACCTGGATATGGATTGATGATTGGTTCTGGATATTCTCTATCATAGTTAGGCTATGAAAGGAGAATGATGGTTTTTGATCAAGAAACCAGATCTGTGTCCGCACTATGAAGTCGGGCGGACGATACTAGTTCGAAAGTGAAATTGTGTGATCGAGTGAGCGATCAGATTGGTATAGCGTACGGATGATATGTGTACATCGTACGGATTTGAATGAAAATGGTATTGAAAAAGAATAATCAAATTTGAATATATGACTTTGAGTAAACAAAGTTTAAATATCTTTGTTTTATAAAATGAAACTCCCCTTGTTGAATCTTTTGCCAGAAGAAAAGGGTTTTTGGAAATGTTTGAAGTATAAAAGGAGTTTTATACAAGTTTGAGATAATCCAAAGTTTTAAAAATTATATATATCTGTATATATATAAAGGATATTATGAGGATTTTGGAAATGGTTTTGGGAACCTTTGGATTTTGAAAGGCTTTTGATTTTTGGGTAAAATCAATATGAGAATTTGGAAAGCCTAGTTTGAGTATTATCGATTTTGGGATAATCGATTTTGTGTAAAGAAGCTTTGTATGAGATCATACTAGGTGTATGATTTAAAGATACTATATATGTATAGTATAAAATGTTTTGTTGATGGCTCTGGGGAAAAAGGCGCTCCCTTGAAATGAACTTCTCAGGAGTACCACCGGGTGGTGCTGCCTTGAGCCCCAAGGGGGTTCTAAAGTTGATCCTGTGAGGAGTCTGGAAAAAACTAGTTCTTGGGGATTATGAGTAGAGTATACCATAGCGAAAGTCGCGTGTGCCGCTGAGAGCCAACAATCTGCGTTTGATTTTATATCGGTAGACTGCGACCTATGGTATAACATAGCAAAAGTCGTGTGTGCCGCTGAGAGCCAACAGTCTGCGTTTGATTTTATATCGGCAGACTGCGACCTATGTAGGGGTGGAGAGGTTTCATTTCGACAGCGAAAATCAGAGGCCGCTGAGAGCCTGCAGTTACATGGACTTTTGCTGCGACGGCAACGTAACCCTGGATGTAACTGTGATCTGTTGTGTGGGATTCATGGCGTAATCGAGAGGCCGCGGAGAGCCTGCAGTTACATGGACTTTTGCTGCGATGGCAACGTAACCCTGGAATGTAACTGTGACCATGGATTGGAGTGATGATTTCCAGAGCATTCTCACCAAAGATATATCCTCTATTTTCAAAACTGTTTTCTATATTTTCAACTAAAATTATTTTCCAAGTATTTTCACTGGATGTTGAAAATGAGTCTGCTAAGTACTTATAGATTTTCGGTCTTACGCCTGATCAACGTATGACCGAATTTCTGTGAGAACGTGGACAGACTTATTGAAACATCGAGTTATAAAAAGTATTTTCATAAAAACTATTTTATAATACTATATAGATTTTAAAAAGTGTTTTAAAATAATCAAAGAGAAATTTATCTAATTACAAGCATTTTAATAAATCTGACTTCGTTCCTTTTCGAGGACGAAAAGATTCTAAGGGGGTAGGAATGTGATAACCCAGATTTTTAAATATCTATCAATTGAATAATTAACTGGTTTTATTCAGTTGAACAGATAAAATTCTGATAATTTTAAAATATTTGAATATATATATAAATGAATTTAAAACTATAATAAATAAATTTTCTGTAAATAGTAAACCTTATGTTGAATAAAAATATGTAAATAGACATATGCAAACTTTATAGTATTGAAGTTTTTAAGTGTGTTCATATAGTCAAGGGTGTATATTATTATGACTTAAATTTGAAGTAGAAGTAAATAAGGGGATTTAATGCATTTTCTTTTATAAAATTTTATCCATGAAATAATCCTAGTTGTATATATATAACATAAATCAATTTCTCAAAACATAGAAAATAATAATAATACAATAAACATAAAAGAAAGAAAACATAAGAAAGGAATAAATATAAATACATGAAGACATTTGTAAGCTTGGTAATCATATATTTTAACAATTGTAATTTGTGTTATCACGCAAATTTACATGTGGCACCTTTGTCCTCTTTTTAAATTTTTATAAAAATAAATATCAAGAATTAAACAAGGCTTTATACAAAATTCAAAGCATCCTCATCTTCTTTCTTTTTTTTTCTCAAAATAAAAACTGAAAATTTAATCAAAAGATTAAAAAAAATCAAACCTGGAAAAGAAATCATCTCAGATTCACCCAAAATGCAAAACAGTTTCATCAAGTGGCAACTCTAGATCAAAGAAGAGAAAAAGTGAAACCTGTTCAAAAATCTAAAGCATAACTCATCATCTCTGCAAGGGCCTATGGATCTACAGCTAATAAATTCAACAACTAATCAATTTCAAGGAATCAGGAATCGAAACTGCAAACTCTAGAATCAAAATCATGCAAGCAAACCTGAAGTAATCAAAAGCATTTCAGTCCTCTGCTCTAGGATAGTAGGTGAGTAAAAAAACCCCTAAAGGCTTGATTTAGTTCAATTCTGGATTTCAGGTAATAAAACTTGAAGTATAATCGTGGTAAAATGTTGTGTGATCGAAATTATGCCTACATGACTATTTTTGTTGGGTGCATGTCAATATTTGTTCTGTTCAGGGTTTAATCAGAAAAAAAATAAAACAAAATCAAGTTCTTCTTTATTGATCTTCTTTAGGATTTAATTTATAAATAAAATTTGTTTCATTAAGATATAAAAAGAATATATAATACTTACAAGTTGAATTTGTAGTTAGGATTCAACAGAAGGAAGAAGTACAGTAAATAGGAAACCATATCAAAATCTAAATCAAAATAATTGTTTGTATCAAGTATAGGATTGTATTTGTTTTTAGGATTTTTGAGATTCGAATCTAGACTTTTAAGCTTTAGAATCATGGGTAAAATATTTAAAAGTTGCTGAGTATTGGGAGATGCCTGTATATGCAAGAATGTTGCTTTCTGTTAAAATTTTAGTTCGGGAATAATTAGGGAATTTTTAGCTTCCAAATTATTATCTATTAGCCTTTGATCATTGAAAGGAATGGACTGAAGCAGTGAAATCTTATGTTAATGAACAAATTCAAGTATTTATATTTAACAAATAACCTGTAAAATTAAGATTTACAGTATAATCAAAATTTAGATGAAAATCAATGGCAATAATTTCAACTCTGGATTATGTGATCTGATTCGCATAAGGGAATCATGAATTTTAAATTAAATTTTGTAATTTTAAACTAAGCATTTGTTGTGAATTCAAATTTTTTTTGAATTTGGGTTCTGATCAAATTGCCGTTGATCGACGGTGAAAGGGAGGTCGAAATTTGGGTTGAAGGTGGCCTAGGGGATGCTGATGCTAGGAAAATACTGGAGGATTTTCTCGTTGACCGTAGAGATCACGTGAAGAGGAATTAGGGTTTTCGAGCATGTTTTATCGGCGATGCTTCAGGGGATTTTTGTGACATGATAATAGGATCAGATGCAATCGCGACTAGGGAGATCACTTTACTGTATCGAGGTGATGCTTGGGTCCAAAGCGCGATGGTTCTGGGGAACGAAATCATCGATAGGTGATGGATTTCGTTAGAGTATTTGGTTCCAGATTATGGGCTGGGTAACCAAATTTCGTTATCATGTGTCGATCTGGATTCGGGATGGTAGATTGAGGTAGGGTGGTTGGGGATGCTACGTGGGGCTGGCCGATGGCGAGTGGGAGGCGATGGAAGTTGTGTGCATGTGCACATGGTGGTGCACAGCCGAAGGTCATTGAGGAAGAAGAAGTAGATAAGGACGAATGAATTTGGTTCAATGTTTTCTCGGGGGTTTGGAGGGATTTTCTCGAAGGAGATAAGGTGTGACCCGAAGTCATTTTTAAGTAGCGTCCAAGTAAAATTTGCTCGAGTATTATATGTTGACAGGTTTTAAACAAACAGGAAACATGTTCTGTTTTTAAGCTTTAAAACAAGTTTTAAAATGAAAACCAAAAATTTAAAACTAAGTTTAAAATCTAAATTTGAATATGAATTCAAAGAAGTTGAATCTGAGATTTTGAAATAATTTAAGTTTTGAAATTTAAATTCGGATTTAAAATTTTTAGTATAAAAGTATATGTGGGTTTGAATTTAAACTGTAAGTTTAAATTGGTAAATTAGAAATTTAAAATAAGTTTAAATTCTAGTTTTTAAATCTGGAATGTTTAAAGTATATGTTGGTTTGAACTTTATATTCTTTTATCTTATAAAATGGTTATTCTTTTAACATGTGAGATAAAAAGGTTTTAAATTTTTTTAACCTTGTTTAGATAAAATTGTATTCATTTTTTTTAAATCTTAAGTTTAAAATGAAATTTAGAGTGAAATATAAGGTAAATTTGAAAACAAAGTGTTTTAAATACTTTAAATGAGTAAGAAATGTTTACTTTAATTAAGTTAGAACTTAGGAATTTGGATTCATTTAAATTATTAAGTTAATTTAAATGGGTAATTAATTAATTAATTAATTATATGGGTGATTATTAAGTAAATAAGGATTTTTAAATTGATTACTTAATGACTTAAGATCAATTGATTAAGATTCATTAATTTGTAATTAGGGATTATTAATTAAATTTTAATTAATGATTAAAGAATTAATTAATCAAGGAATTAAGGATTAATTAAGATTGTAGTTAACACTTAATTAATTAAATAATTAAAGATTAATTAAGTGGTAATTAAATAATTTGTAATTAATTATGATTAATCTGAAAAAGTAATTAAGAAAATGTTAATGAAGGTCATTAACTTAAGATTATTTAACAATTAATAATACGATTAAATTTTAATTATTAATTAAATTAATTGATAATAATCATTTATGAAATTGTTTATGTTTAATTACTTAATAGAAGTAATTAATGAATTAATTACTTAATGTGATTAATTGGGTCAACATGATTAGTTTAGATTAATTAATTAAGTTTAATTAATTTAAACACTTGATGATTGATGAATAATTACTTAATATAATTAATGGAGGTGTAATTACTTAAGGAAGTAATTAACGATAATTACTGAATGTAATTAAAGATGTTGATGATGAAAGTAATTTGGATCAAATTCCTATGTAATTAATCAAGGGAATAATTATAGAATAAATTAAGGATTAATTTAATAAATGAAGTAATTAAGGGTAGTTAATTACTGGATGTTATTAATCAAGGGTGATTAATAATTATGGTTAATAATTAATTAATGAGGTGCTATATTTGGTTATGGATAAATTAATTTTGTGAAATTAATTTAAGGGATAATTAGAATAATATGGGAAGCCTTTGATTAATTGTTATCCCTAATATGTGTTCGTGATGCTATGTGATAAGATATGTTTAATTTAAACCGTGATGATGTGGTTTTCTATTGACGATGAATTACTGTGACATCCTGTATTTAAAAGTTGAATTGTACTTTACTTGGATAATTTAAGTTAAGATGACATTGGGTCCAAAGAAACCAGAGTCGGGTATTAGTAAATACCCGAAACCACTTCGATTCTTTATTGATATGTGAAATCAACAGGATGGTATTGATGATTTAAATGAATTTGACTGTTAATCTAAGTTCGGGTATTTAGATATTGATGTGTGATATCATGATGTCTATAACAAATTGTGAAGTTGTAAATTAGGACGAGTACCCCGGGTTTATATAAGTGTTATGCTTTTGTATTCCTTATTAGATGGATTTACTCACGCTGGTTTCCAGCCTGACCCGGGTGTTACTTTGATGTAATGCTCGGGTCAGACCGAGTATTACAGATTTTCAGGTAAGGACGTTCTGGAGCTCAGGAGACGAGCTGGATGGCAAGAACGTATGAGGTGTTTAGCTGTATTTATCTGGGACAAGTTAGTTTTTGATTGTCCGGTATTTATGTAATGATGTAACTCTGATGTATAAAGATATAAGTGTAATGATATAGTTCTTCTTGTAAAACTATCATTTATATGATATTGTATTTTATCCGCTGCGAATGTAAGATTGTGTGTTTCTTTTCTGTTCTTCTTCTATCTCTTTCTTCTTTTCACTGACTATCTGGAAATTTCGGGATCGAAATTTCCAGGCCGTTACAATAATTAATTAATAAATAATTTATGAAAGGATTTCTTTTATAAAAGGATTTGTTTAAAGAAGTTTATAAATTTGGAAGAGGTTTGGAATTTGAAAAGTAGTTGGGTTTGAATGACTTTACAAAAGAGGTTTATAAATGGCCAACGATTCTAAAAGGGAAGTTTTATAATTGGGTTTTAGAGATTTATAAAAGAGTATTTTTATAAAATAAAACTTGGAGATTTATAAAGAAGCTTTATAAATAGATTTGAAAATTTGTAAAGGAGATATTTATTTATAAAATGAAAGAGATTTATGCAAAATATTGGTGTTTTGGGTTATTTATATCTCCATTTTAATGACATTTGGGTTTGATCATTTTAATATGATTTGAAATAGAAAATCTCTCTTAGTATTTGATGAATATGCTTATACTATTTTACGAGTATGTGAAAAAGGTTTTCCAAAGTTTTGGAAAGAATGTTTTGTGAATATACCTATCCCAGTAAGATTAGTATATGAATATTTTGATAAATATTTTGGAAAGAGAATTAACGAAAGATTTATTAAGAGGCTCAGTGGTTTCCATGGGAAATGTAACTTCTATTTGTGTTTGTTTCTTTGATAATTAAATAATTAACTATTAAATCATGGCTTAAATATGTAATCCTTCTTAATTTTGATGGTACGGAAATATTTCCTACTTAACACCAAAGGATTTTAACTCTGGAAATATCTAGGAATAACATGGGGATTATATGGTACAGTTACAGTCAGTGATGCTATACTTCATATATGAACTAATTTGTTCTTCTAGGACAAATGATGAGCATATTCGTCCACATAAACAGTTAAGTGTGATCCTCACTTTTGTTTATTGTCTAATTATTTCCAAAAAGAACCAGTATTGAGCATTCCTAAAATCAACCGATGGGTTTTGGAACATCCAGTAAGCAAGGGAGTGTACTCATAAGAGATGACTCAAACCGTAACCACTCCAAAACCATACACGAGTTCTATGCTTAGAGGAGATTCGAGTTTTTTTTGGACGTTGGAATTCATGTGCGAATCCAAGACCCATTGAGGTGTGGGAATCCATGTGTGATTCCGAGGACTGTTTTGGATGTTGGAATCCATGTGCGGTTCTGAGACCTATTGAGGTATAAGAATCCATGTGTGGTCCCAAGATCTGTTCAAGTGGCGATGCATGAGCTGGAATGCCAGATGTAGCCTCACTAGCTATAACTACTAAAATCAGAGATAGGATGCATAACCAGAGGTTTAGCTGACCCATGAGGGTGCAGTCATCTCCTTCCTAGAGTTACCTACGGTAGTTATGCATGCATGGAGAGATGCATTCTGCCTTGCATGTCCAGCTATGTACTTCCTATTGTACATCACTAGGGATACACCGTTGCTTCGAAAGGATAACTTTGATCCTTTTGTAGGAGGACCATTCTCGACGTACTGAGGGCACCTATATGGACTCTTATGCAATTATCGAATGCGTCTTTGCGATTTTTGATTATATACCTAGTATTGTTGTGATGTACACTCAAAAGCGTCATAGATACTTGATTATTGATATTTTTGCCTTAAGAAATTATTATAATATCATTGGATTTTCTAATATAAATGTTTGGTTATCATAAGGTAAAAACCCGTTCGTATTTATATGCACTGTGGTATTACGAGATACCAAAGGTGTGTTCTCACGCTAGTTCATCAGACTAATCTGGATGTTATTTTCTCATAATGCTCAGGTCAGACCGAGCATATTTTTGGATATAGTTTAGATGCTTTAGAGCTTCAAGAGACGAGCTGAATGCCACTAAGACATATTCATGTATAATCTATTTTCCACTGCATTGGTTTGTTATGTTATCAGCGATTATGAGGAAAGGTTGTCATAATTGTTCAGGCTAATAATTGTTTTAGTTCACTCTGATTGATGTGTGTGTATTACAATTTTATTTTGTAAAGATCCATAATATATTATATGTTACTCGTCACAATGTGGGATTCTGTTCTTTCTTTTATTTTCTTTCACCCGAACAATCTGTCTTTTCAGCACTTGGATGCTCGGCACATGAATACCGTGGATGTATTAGTGTCAACTTATGAGGATCAAAATGGATGGGTCGTTACACTCCTTATCGATACATCATTATGTATCGTAGGGAGGAGTGACTTTTTAGATTGAATATTTATTCATTTTTTCGGTACGATTGGAGCACTTTCCAATATACTCGCCTATTCGATTAAACTAATTTTTATTTTCTGCTGCATGTTATGTTATTTATTTTCATTTTATATTCTATAAGCGTATCATAGATATACAACATGTGTATCAAATACACATGTTCATGTCTGTGATAACTCATCGGTGAATACAACGAAGTATGTGGAAACGTTTTGATGTTGTTGAACTTACGATTACATACATCTATATGTATCAGTCTGAAGAGTTCATCAACTCTTGTGGTGCTCCTATTAAATAGGTGTTTTGCCATTTATTGTTTAAGATATAATTCACTAGTATCATATGATTCATAATCATGTAGTCAAAAATTATTTCTTCAAAATGTGGCTTAGTCTGAAATTCCAAAATAATTACAAATAAATTTAGATACTTCTTTATTTTCCAATGCATCACAAATATCACTAATATAGTTTTATTTATAACAAATATTCATACTGAAATAAAATTATGTCTATTTTTAGTCAACACTGAAATATAGTTATTACTTCATAACTAATGTTTGCTATGTTTTACGAAAACAATTTTTTGTAACTTGATGCAATTAATGAGTGTTATATAGCATGCTCTAACCGTTTTTGCCATTACTATAATATCATACAAAAATAAGGAGCTCCATTCAGCCACTTAATATAGGCTATTTATTTCATTTACTATAACTGGTTTACAATCGAGAATTTTCAAATCAAATATCTTAAATTAAAAAATGTCATAGAAAACAAATTTTCTATTTAGAAGTAAATTTTGGAATAGAAATCATATATCTCGTTCCAATGTTAAGTATCATTTATTATTTACAATTCTCGTTCCCGATGTTTCTTTATGAATCAGAATTGATCATTCACTCTCTTCATCCTAACTATGCCTTAGGCTACATCCACTCTTATACATTTGGTTTACTTTTAAATATTCAAACCATTCAAAGGATTACTACAATATCATAATGAAATCTTTAGAAAAGTGCATTTGGTCATCCTTAAATTTTAAGGATATCAAATGAATTGCACTCTACATAAACTAATCGAACTAACATTTCAGTTATTAAATTCTTAGATCTATCTTGTAGCCTTTAGTCCGATATTACATTTAACACAAGAAGGTCATTACTATAATCAATCATATTGAATGCACGATCTCACACTACGGTTTATTGGCTTATTTCGAATGAAATAATTTCATCGAAGTTTTGTACAATACAAGTGGCAAACATTCACCATATAACATTTATATTAATTGAAAATGAATCAAATGTTCATATCCTTGTATTGCTTTTAGTGTTTGAAACTCATTGAAGACAGTATATGGTCTCGGGCAAGTAAACACGTAAGTGAACAAGTCATGAACGTAATTAGTAGTTCTATAATTTGGCACTTGCATGGATCAACATGCAAAAATACTTATTGGTAACTATGTTTTATATTTCTATTTGTTAATGTTAATTCAAATCATTTGTATATTATAATTGATAAAAAATCTATCAATTATATAGTTTATCAATGTAGATTATTATAACTTTATATAGCAGATGTTCTTACAATACTAGAAATGTTAAATGTTACTATTTGATTTTTCTAATAAGGCACCCACTATTCTTTTGTATTTCTCCAAACCCTAAAATGAAACGTAGAAGTCTTTCGACTTCACTAGTGGGTGTTAGGACTCGTCTATCTTGAGATTCTAACCTTGAGTTTGCTCAACAAGTCATAGCCCCACAAATGATGGATAACTTCTTATCGATTATGTCATATACAATTCCTAACCCATGGTTCCTTGTCCTAATCTTATTTCTTTGTCCTATTCTCGTTTTCATCTTGAGTTTGCTCGATAAATCTAAAGAAATAATTCACTTATACCTACCATTTTGCGATGGCCTAAGTATAGTATATGTACCTTGAGTTTGCTCAACAAATACATATAGTTATCGTACCTCGTCTAGTCAATATATTAGTAATACTACACATAACATCTTCAACTTGAGTTTGCTCAACAATCAAAGAGTAAGCAAGTAACTTCTTAATATTTAAATAGTAGAGAATAACACTTATATTAAAGATTCATAATCTTCAATATATTTAATTGAATGATAACAACTTACGAAATAGTGTATTTCTTATGAAATACACTCGTGATTCAAGTGTCTAACACATCAAAAGTCACAGTATATGTACTTTTACGTTTGTATATATTCATTGAGTCTATTTGGTGTCTCATTAATGCTCCACTTTTAGTTTATACTTTGATATTATATAAGTTTTTGTATTATATAACTTTATACTTTATTTAACTTGTATAATATTTTATGTATAACATTATATTAATTAAATCTTATTTGATTAATTTAATTAATTAATAATTAACTTATTTTATTTTATTCGTTTTAAACATTTTAAATTGAACATGTGCGCTATGACATTTATAGTAATACACATATATCTTTTATATATATGCGTGTGTGTGTGTAATATATTATTTGTTAATTAACATTTATTCAATACATCTAATTAAAACAATTTTAATTAATTGCGATTAATTTCGAAAATTATATTTATATATTAGCTTAGAATCTTAAGATAATGTTGCATATATCAACTTATATGTTATTTAATTTAAGTAATTGATTTTTAATTAATTATTCAATTTAATTAATCTAATTAATTAATGATAATTTTATTTTCAAAATTATTTTGAAAATTATTTTATAACCTTTATAAAATCATTACTTACTTTTAGTTTAAAATATTATTTTTATTTATTTGTTACCCAGCCTTGTGACATGGCCATATTCGGAGGCGTGGTCAAACTGAGAAGTTAGCAAGCAGGAATCCAAAGCTACAACTATCGAGTTTAGATGCCAAGTTAGGCGAACAAATTTAGTCCAAAATTAGCAAATAATATCCAAAAAAAACATACATGACTGTTACCTATGTTCGAAAATTTCAAAGCCCAAGCAAAATGGATTCATAGATCAGTACCGGTCCCTGATCAGGGTTCGGTACTGATCCCTAAAGGTTCTTTCATCTTGCTAACAGCTTCATTCCATGCCAAGTAAGGAGCGTACAAGTGAACCCAAGCATTGTGGGATCGGTCACAAGCTCATATCAACCATCGCATCTAATGCCTAAGACAGACACTATCTATCTAGCTTTGTACCAAGGCTTTCACTCAAGTACGAGCCTCCTACAAGGCAAACAATTCAATTGAGGTAAAGACACAAGAAAAGCAAGCCTACCATTTTATGATGGCCTAAGTATAGTATATGTACCTTGAGTTTGCTCAACAAATACATATAGTTATCTTACCTCGTCTAGTCAATATATTAGTAATACTACACATAACATCTTCAACTTGAGTTTTCTCAACAACCAAAGAGTAAGCAAGTAAGTTATTAATATATAAATGGTAGAGAACAACACTTATATTAAAGATTCATAATCTTTAGTATATTTAGTTGAATGATATCAACTTATGGAATAGTGTATTCCTTATGAAATACACTCGTGATTCAAGTGTCTAACATATCAGAAATCATAGTGTACATATTTTTACATTTGTATATATTTATTGAGTCTATTTAGTGTCTCGTTAATGCTCCACCTTTAGTTTATACTTTGATATTATGTAAGTTTTTGTATTATATAACTTTTATACTTTATTTAACTTATATAATATTTTATGTATAACATTATATTAATTAAATTTTATTTGATTAATTTAATTAATTAATAATTAATTTATTTTATTTTATTCGTTTTAAACATTTTAAATTGAATATGTGCACTATAACATTTATAGTAATATACATATATCTTATATATGTGTGTGTGTGTGTGCGCGCGCGTATTATATTATTTGTTAATTAACATTTATTGAATACATCTAATTAAAAATATTTAATTAATTGCAATTAATTTCGAAAATTATATTTATATATTAGCTTAGCATCTTAAGATAATGTTAAATATATCAACTTATATGTTATTTAATTTAAGTAATTAATTTTTAATTAATTATTCAATTTAATTAATCGAATTAGTTAATGATAATTTTTTAAAATGATAATTTTATTTTTAAAATTATTTTGAAAATTATTTTATAACTTTTATAAAATCATTACTTACTTTTAGTTTAAAATATTATTTTTATTTATTTGTTACCCAGCCTTGTGACAAGGCCATATTTGGGTGCGTCAATCTAGTCAAACTGAGAAGTTAGCAAGCAGGAATCTAAAGCTACAACTGTCGAGTTTAGATGCCAAGTTAGTCGAACAAATGTAGTCTAAAATTAGCAAATAATATCAAGAAAAGACATACATACCTGTTACCTATGTTCAAAACTTTCAAAGCCCAAGGAAAAAGGATTCATAGATCAGTACCGGTCCCTGATCAGGGTTCGGTACTGATCCCTAAAGGTTCTTTCATCTTGCTAACAGCTTCATTCCATGCCAAGTAAGGAGCGTACAAGTGAACCCAAGCATTGTGGGATCGGTCACAATCTCATATCAACCATTGCATCCAATGCCTAAGACAAACACTATCGTTTAGCTTCATACTAAGGCTTTCACTCAAGTACAAGCCTCCTGCAACGCAAACAAGTCAATTAAGGTAAAGACATAAGAAAAGCAAGCATTCACAAGAGTTAAATGGAAATACAAGAAGCAACTTAATAGATCAGTATAGATTCTCATAACGTAGATTTGTGTCGATTCCTGAATAATGTTGACTTGACCATGATTCTTCGGGTAACCACCTCTGGATGTAGAGAACATGGGCTGGAAAGTGGGCGAGTGCTTTTCGGCAACCTATCGCTATTAATAAATGGATATGGGTATAGTTTAAGGATCTTTTTTGGTTGTTAATAAGCTTTTATATTATCCTTGTAATTCCACAGATCATCACAAATCCCTAAAAACAGTTCAATAAAAACTCATCAAAGACTTCAACAAAGTTTAAGTGGACATGGATTTTTGATTAGTCGAACCATTATAATTATTGTGTGTTACTATTTTCCTCGTTTTCAAGTTATTTTCTTCATTTTATTCTCTACTACTAATTGGGTGTTTGTGCCAATTTTTGGTGCAAAATTTTTGATGCTTCACTGTGAACGTATCGATCTCAGGCATTAGGATCTATTTTCTACTTTTGTGTTGCTCAAATCCACGAGGTAGATCTATCAGCTTTTTTGTTATAATTTGTAGCTATTTTGATTTCCGCAGAACCTATCACGGAATTATTTGAAGTTACGGCCCCATGAAAGGAGAAATTCACTGCCTCTAGGCCTGTTATTGATGTTCAGAACACTGGTTCTCAGCACGTTGGAGAATTCGCTCAACCCGTAATTAATGAAATTCATAAGCCCAGAGATATGATAACGCGGGTTGAGATGGACCACATGATGAAGTAGATAAACAACAAGATGCGAGAGAGTCAGGATGATTTGAGGAGGCAAATGGAGGAAAGCCTCGACTTGCTAAACCAATTAACCTGTAGTTGTACGAGGAGAGACATTTATCACTTTTTGACTCAGAAAACAGTTCTTCTTCATCTACCGAAAAACATCGAGATGGAAAATAGAAAATGAAGCAAAAGGAAATAGGTGTTTTGAAAAATAGACTGAAGGAGCTCACAACATGAGACTATGGATCGGTACCAAATCGGATTCAAGGATTGGTACCAACCCCCGAGTTGTCGATTTCGACGATGGAGATGTTAGTGGCGTTGAAGGTGATGTATATCGTTTTTGCTAATGGACAGAATGTTGATTTTTGGCAGCTGCTGCCTATTCTCCTCGTTGAAATGATAAGAATGCATGAACTGGATGAGGTTCTCCGATGACAACAGAACCTAGGTATCATGGGACTAACCATGACTATTTATGGAGCCAAACACTTTGGGCAGACTATGATTATCATCGTCCAGTAGAACTAGTCGAGCCAGTGCCACTGGTGAATATGGTAAAGAAACTAGTGAGTGAGAGCCGGCATAGAAGTAACAATGAATTGGGCTCTTCCCTTAGTAGGAACCCATTAGATAAAACGTGAGGAGTATCCTGGAGGTTCACAATGCCAATGATGTAGTCCTATAATGGGACAATGGATCCCAAGAAACACTTGCTGAAATATCAATGGCATATGGATAGGGCATGGGCAACGGACGCCATAAGATGTAGATGTTTCCCAATTTTTCTTGAAGGTATAGTGACGATATGGTTCATGTGATTCCCGTCTTTCGATCGCCTGGCAAGGAAGTTTGTTGAGCAATTCTATTTACACGTAATGCGTCCCAAAAACATGATGTCGTTATCAAATTGCTTCTAAGTAGCAGGAGAATTATTAAAGGATTTTTTGAGCAGGTTTAATATGGCAGTAGTGGAAGTGAGAAATTCGATGGAAGACATTGTATTAATGGCTCTGATTACGGGATACATCCCAATATAGACTTTGGAAGGTGGTTAAAGATGAATCCCACCGACGATGAATGTTTTCTATTAGAAGATGGCTCAATTCTTGCACTTGGAAGAGGCAAATACGACTGTTGGGAAGGCCAATGGCGGCCAATTGGCTGAATTAATCCAAAGCAATGTGACTATGAAGTAGTCTGGTGAATGTTATGGAAATGTAGCTATGAATGTAGGAAGTAAAGGAAATAACTAGAATAAAGACAATCAAGGTGATGAAGGTAGGAAACTTGATTTCAAGGGGCGTCCAAAATATGGAAATTACACACCCCTGAACAATTTGGTAGAGAACATACACCTTGCAACGTAGGGTACTGAACGGTATAAGAAGTCGGCTCCTAGAGAGTCGACTGAAAGAGAGCAGAGGTCTGGAAGTTTTTCCACTTCCACGAGACCCACAGTCATAATACGAGTTGAATGTAGACACTGGCGGGACATGATTGAAAACCTGATTCAAAACTAGAAGCTTCAATAATATGTTAAAGCCTCATAAGATAGTGGGCATAAGAACGCTCAACCCCACGGTCCGCTATTCCAAAGGGGCCAAATGGGCCTAGTGATGACGAGCCTAGACTTCTTAGGAAAAGATAGGTTATTAATGCTATCTCTGGTGGGCCTCATCCAGTTGTGAAGAGCTGGAATGAGATGGAGATGTATGCAAGTCCTTCGAGGCATGCCGTGCAGGAAAGTTGCTTTTCTGTCGAAGACAGAGCTCCGACAAAGCAGCTCAAAACAATGATAATGATATTGTATTTAGAAACATGGATGTAAGCACCCATTCTGGACCTTTGGTGATAATTTGCCCAAGGTATTGGTTGAATATGGTAGTTCGATCAACATTTTTTTCAAAAAAGCTTTTGATCAAATGATGATAGATATGGTCAGGATCTGAAGCCATGTAAGTCCCGCATTCAGAGGTTTAACGGAGCGGCAATAAAGCTTATGGGTTGTGTGGATTTACTGATGGTTCTAGGTGAAGGTGATCACAAATAGAGTGTGGGTTGTATCCTTCATGGTAATGGACATTTTTAATGCTTCCTTGAACCGACCGACCCTGGTTAGCTTTATAGTGGCCCTTGCCTCATGGTGCTTAACAATGAAATTTCTACGAAGAATGGGTTAGGTGTTATTCAGGGAGACCAGAGTATTAGACCTGAATTCTATGTCACGAAGCTAGAGAAAGCAAAGCCGCGAGAAAAGGGAAAGGATGTGAAGAAGAAGACTCTTTGCACCAAGAGAATGGACACATAGCAACCACTGCTTAAGCCCTGGCTCGATCACTGTAGCATGTTTCACAAAGTTATGAATCTGACGAAAGAGACAGAGGATGCGAGGGTAGCCCCTGCCGAGTTGACAATCTGCATCTTAATCCGTCAAGATGATCCTACACAGATCTTGAAAATCTGCTCTCAGATTGGCATGATAATGAGGAAAGAATTGAGGGGTTTTCTCCGAGCAAATCTAGATGTGTTTTCCTGGACACATTTTGACATGTGTGGAATATCGGTGGAGATAGCGTGCCACACATTAAATGTGAACCCTAAGTGTCTCCCAGTAAAACAGAAGCGGCATAATTTAGGTCCAGAGCGATCCACTGCACTAAAGTAAGAGGTGGATTAGCTAAAAGACAATGGTTTCATCAGCGACGCTCTATATTTAGAGTGGGTATCCAATCCGTTCTAGTCAAGAAGTCCAATGGAGAAATGGAGGACGCGCATGGATTATTCAGACCTATATAATGCATGCCTTAAGTATAGTTTCCCTCTACTAAAAATCAACCAACCAGTAGATTCAACCGTTGGCATTCATGGAAGCCTACTCTGCTTACAATCAAATTCCAATGCATGTTATGGATCAGGCACATACCAATTTCATAATCGATTTGGGGCTATATTGCTACCTAGTCATGCCATTTGGTCATAAAAATGTCGAAGCCATCTATTAGAGACTAGTGAATTCGAATTTAAGATATCTGATTGGATGGTTAATGGAAGTCTATATGGATGATATGCTATTCAAGTCGCGGTGGTCGATTAATCATTTGGAAGACTTGTAAGAAATGTTTGGCAAGCTCTGGAAATATGGAATGAAGCTTAACCTTTTGAAATGCTCATTCGGAATTGCATTAGGGAAGTTCTTGAATTTATTGTAAACTCAAGAGGAATTGAGGCTAATCCAGAGAGGATTAAAGCCTTGAGGAATGTGGAAGCCCTAAAGACAATTAAGGAGGTTCAGACTTTGAACGAGAAAATAGCCACGCCAAGTCGATTCATCTCAAGAGCTACATATAAATGCACCCCATTCTTCGATGTCCTCAAAGTCAGAAAGAGAAACTTCGCTTGGATGAAGGAATGCAAGGATTCCTTCCAAGCATTGGTCGATCGCCTGGAAAGGACGCCTATCTTATTGAAGCCTTTGGAAGGAGAAGATTTATTAATTTATCTGGCTGTATCTGTTCATGCTTTAAGCGCTTCCCTCATGCCAGAGGAAACTAGAATCCAAAAACCGATATATTATGTCAGCAAGCGATTAGCTGGGGTTAAAAGAAACTATCAAAAATTGGAAAAGCTAGCATATTACTTGTTGATTACATCAAGGAAGCTCCATCCATACTTCCAAGCTCATCCTATCAATGTGTTGACTAATTAGCACCTATAACAGGTCTTGCAATGACCTGAGACTTTTGGGATATTGTTAAAGTGGAATATCGAACTAAGTCAGTTTGATATATTGTATCATCCTAGGAGGGCAATCCAGGGCCAAGCGTTTGTCGATTTCATCGCAAAGTTCACTGCTCGAAATGTAAAAAGGGAAAATGTTGTAGAGCGGAGTGCTTAATGGAAGATGTATACGGATGGAGCGTCCAACGATCATTGATCAAGGTAGGAGTAGTTTTCGTATCCCCTAAAGAACGATCGGATTTCTAAGCCTTGAAACTTGGGTTCCCGACAACGAACAATGAGGCCGAATACAAAGCGCCAATTACGGGACTTAAGATCACAAAGGAATTGGGAGTCAAGACCTTGCACATATTCAGTGACTCTTAGTTGTTGTCTTCCATGTAAGGAAGGCATTCCAAGAAAGAGAACTAGGTTGGTCCCTTATTTGACGAAGGTTTTGTAACTGCTCAGCGGTTTTGAGTATTACATGATAACACACATTCCCAGAGAGGAAAACCCTAAAGCCAATTATCTAGCCAATGCTCAAGGATTTTTAGTATTACACGATGAAGCACTTTTCTAGGGAGGAAAACACTAAAGCTGATTATCTAGCCAAATTGGCTAGCTTTGGGGATGCGCAACTCGTGTGTTTAGTTCTTATAGAAGTATTATCAACTCCGAGCATCGATCAGATGGATGTCAATTGGATCTTGGACGCTAAACTTGAAAAAGAATAGTAGATGACTTTGGTTAAAAAGTGCCTACTGAAGTGAACTCTTCTGTACTGGAGGGGAGACCAAAGAAAATTACTACTCTAGACTGCACAATTTATTATCCAAGATGGACTATTATACAAAAGAGGCTTCTCTGTAACCTTGTTGTGGTGCGTCACCAGCAAAGGTACCGAAAAGGTCCTTGTAGATGTTCATAAGGGAGCCTATAGCAGTCACATCGGGGGCAAACGTTAGCGAAGAAGGTTCTTCACCATAGATGTTTTTGGCCAATGGTCAAAAGGGGTGTAGCCAATTACATCTAAAGGTGCGATCAGTGCTAGAGATTTGCCAAAATTCCTAGAGTCCTACCTATAGAGTTTACACAAATGGTCAGCCCATAGCCATTTATGGTATAAGGAATCAACATTATCAGCATGCTGCCGATATCGAAAGGTGAAGCGAAGTATGATATTGTTGCGGTTGATTATTTTATGAAGTTGACCGAGGCAGAACTTCTTGCCACAATCACCACAAAAAAGGTGATCAACTTCATAGTCAAGAACATTATCTATCGCTTTGGGATCCCACGATGATCAATTCCAATAATGGTACCCAATTTGACAGTACAAAATTCAAGAACTATTGCAGCAAGTATAAGTTTGAGAAAAGATTCTCTGCAGTAGCACATATGCAAGCAAATGGATAGGTGGAAGTAGTTAACAAAATCATCACATCCATTTTGAAAAAGCAATGACAAAGGCCAAAGGCAAGTGGGTCGATGAATTATCACTAGCGCTTTAGGCCTATCGAGCGACTCATATATCCGGTCGCACTCCATTATCTTTGGCCTTTGGATCGGGGGTCATGATTCCAATTAAACTAGAAATGCAATCTCTGAAAGTCTATAGGATCTTTACAAATAATGCAATTTATATGTATATGTGTAAGGATGTATATTACTAACCATATTAAGCAGAGAGAAATAACTAAATACAAATACGATAAATAATAAAAATGATCACACCAGATATTTTATACTACTTCGGCATTCCATCCTAAATCTAGTCCCGAAGCTCCCATTTGGTATTTCCTTTAACCAACTAACCCTCGCTTCACACGAAGGAATAAGCAAATACAAAAGTATATCTCTGACAATCTTGTGCTTCAAATAACATGGATTTTGACTAATAGCACAAATCTTCCTATGATCTCCTTTGAGTATGTGAATGTGAATGCTTTGAGTTGTAGAAAATGGTTTAACCAAAATTATATTTTGGTTATGATAGGTTGAGAGAATGTAAGCAATGTATGCACGTGAGAGTAATAAAAAATCAAGAGAGAATAGTTTTAATTAATTCAATTCAGTTGATCTCTAAATCTTAATCCTGGTAGTATTTATAGGTTTAATGAGATGCAGATGAAGAGATGTTACGTTAGATAAGGTTTAATCAATTTAATGGATGCAACCTTTCGATGAAGAGTTTATTTCTATTCATTTAACAGAGGTGTCTATTCGAAGTTTTTTCCAAATGACAGACATATATAGGAAAACCTCAGATGTCTAGGGCTTCAGGAAATAATTTCCCGAGGAATATCACAGACGTCTACGATATTTTCTTTGATACCTAGGAATGATAAATGCAGTTTTTCACTTTATATATAGTGCATATGAAATCATGTGTGATCATGTGTGCATATATACTCAAGGAGACCTTATAATGTTTTATCTAAGACTCTTTACACTAGAATAACCTTACTAATTATAGTATGGTCGCTAGATCTTTGTTTGTCTTCGACTCCTAATATCTTCAAGCATGATATCTTCTCATAGTATATACATGTTACCTTGATAAGATGTATATAATATATATCATTGTATATTTGTTGTCATTGAAACATTGAATGGAGGTTCAAACTTCTCCCTGTTTTTGTTGATGACAACTATACAACCAAATTAGAAGAAATATTAATCAAAATAAAGAATGTTCGCATAAAGTAAATTTTGTCTCCCCTATGTATAAGCATAAATTTCTCCCCCTTTGTCATTATCAGAATAAAAGAAAGGATGTAGAATATTTATATAATAGCATGTTATAGATAAGATCATGAACAATTAAAAGTAAATAAGTAAGTCCAAGCAGAAACAGAGACTAATATAGCAGGAGTTAAAAGTTGTACTGATTGGGAGGGTAAGAAAGGCCTCTATAATTTTCATTGTATTCCCAATAGAACGAAGGATCTTGGTCGTATGTTCCTGGCCAGTTGGTTTGAGCGTTACACTCCTCATCTTCCTGAACGGAGAGTCCTTAGAACGCCATGTATGATTAATGTTGAATTGCTGAGTATTAAACACGTACATATCATCACAATCTTCTTTTTTATCGGGTTGCTCTTGCATAGGAGTCTTTACTCTGTCATGAGAAGTTCCTTCAGAAGAAGTATGAGGCTGATAAACTGGTGTTTATTCTCGAGGAGGCAGTGTCGGTAATGGCGAAGATGATGAGCGAGAAGACAATCTGCCATGGACTTTTCTCATAACTTTTCCTAAAGTGGAAACAACCTTTTCTAAAGTCTTTTCCATTTTAGGCATCCTCGTCGAAAATGAACATTCCAAAGCAGTCATCTTTTTGTTCAAAGCTTGTTGGTTGACCGTGATTAGTTTTTGATTTTTAACCGCTAAATCACTAAGTGATTCGTTTTGCATCGGTTCAATGTGAGCTTCTTGAATTTTCGAAGCCAAACAATATTCGGTAGCATGATTAAAGGAAGTAGGTTATTGAAAAGAACGAGTTGAATAAGTATGTTGAGGAGAAGGAGTGGGCTGTGGATCGTGATGTACTTATTGTTGTTGTTGAATAGTCCATTAGTTGAAAGGGATGATAGGAGGAAGGTTTTGGGAAGTTGCATCAAGGATAAATATCTTTGACCTCTATCTTTTATTGGATGTTCCTTGTATTGCGGTAAGTACGAAGGAACGCCAAGATCTTGCAAGTACGCATAATGTATGGAGCATATACAATTGTTCGACGATGCTAAGTCCAAAAACCTTTCATTTGGCCATAAACAAATTTTTCCCAATTTAATGGGAGACGACCAAATATTGCTTATAAAGCTCGATGGTCATTGGGATAAACTTGTTCGTGGCTACCAGACGTAGAACGGTTGTGTTGATCATTATTCTATTAAGTGATCTAGAACTTGGTCTTAAGTAAATTGATTTCCATTAAGGCATCCTATCTTCCCAAATTTGATGGGTAACTTCATCTCGGGGTAAAAGACTATGGTCCGGTATTTCTGTTAAATCAATTCCCTCAAGAGAACATCCTATTATACATCCAACTGTATATACATCAATTTTTATTTTTTACTATAAACAGTTGACCACAACCTTCCTTCTTCATTTTTTGGATTCCATATTTCCGCACTACATAAGTTGTAATATAAAAGATATATAGCGAAAGGATCGATAATTACCTTGTTTTCATCATAACTAATGAGGTTGCGGCTATCGACATCCATTGTTAATCCTTGAATATCATATTTTATTATATTTCCAAGGCGGTAGAAGGGACTGGAATGCAATTTCTTCTTGGAAAGCACTTGAAATCGATTGATGGCAGTGGGATCATTTCGAAGCCATTGATTTATGTGAGATTGAGTAACAGGGGATTGAGAAGAGGATGAAAATTGTCCTCGCCTTTTCTTTTTAGAGACAGTTTGCTTCTTTGGAGCCATTGATTTATAAATTTGAAGATGATGGATGCTAGGATTTCAAAACTGGGGAAGTAGATTGAAGGTAAAAGTTAAAATTGGGGTAAAATCATTTATATATGGTTGTTGAAAAAGTAAGGTCGGAGCAGCCACACATATCTGTGGTTTCAGTAAAAAATAAACAGTAACATATGACAGATGTCCCTGAGTTTTCCATAGACGTATGTGGTTTCAAAAAAATAAACAGAAAGATATGATAGACGTCTGTGATTTTTCCACAGACATCTAAGGTTTTAGGAAAATGTTTTCTCAAAACCTTTAACAAACATATGTGATATTGTCATAGACGTCTGTGGTCTGTTTTCTTCTGAAATTATGCCTAAAATTTAAATATCAATCCATTTTTATTGAAATATCAAGAGAATGTTACAATATATATATATATATATATATATATATATATTAAAAATTAATAAAGAAACTTTGACAAAATGCTTAGCATAAATTTAGTTTTTGACAGAGAGGTAAGAATTTTTAATTTGTTGTATATCCCATGAATTTGGTTCAACTTTGTGTCGTCAATTAACGGCTTTAGTGGAGACCAAATCGAACAAACTGGTGTGTCAATCCAATCTTGGTTTGATGGTCCTGGCTTGCATAGATTTCTTGGAGTAATGTTATATGCTTTTATTGGAGTTTCTTGTAATTAAGGAAATTTCTGACATATGCAATTTTTTGTTGGTGAATGACCACTACTTACTAGAATAAATTTTTCGAGAAAATTTAGATGTGATCCTTGACGTCATTGCTCATAATACATTTCACGCTGAACTCCCATCATTTCTCGTTGATAGTGACATATTTCATCAACTTTGTCGGTGAGAGATGTTGATTGTAGATCAACTGAGTGTTTGGCTTTCTTTTCCTTAGAAGAAAAGCCACTGTGATACGTAGGTTATGCAATAATGTTTAGAGAGGCTTAGTGATTTGATGGAGATGATGATTTAGTTGGTGAAACATAGGTGCCATTTGATGAGGGTGATTTATGATCGATAGTTGAATAAGTGGAGTCGTGATCATAAGACTTTTTTTGAGCAATAATGGTCTTGATAATCTATTTCTATTTAGTTAGGAGGAAAATAACCTGATTTATTAATAAGAGAGAGTTTTTACTATACTTAGAAATTTGTTTTAGAAAAATAAGTTTAACCATATAACTTTTAACAGAAGGTAGTTAAGTTTCATACTTAGAGGTTTATTCTATGTAGTTTTATAAAAAAAAATTGTAAGGATACAAATCTAATCCTACAGATTTGGTTAACCAATTCATTGTAAGAACATATTCCTAGATCTCGTCTTAATTGAATAAAGTTAGTTCGCTTAATGGTTTAGTAAAAATATCAGCTATTTGATTTTTGTTATTTACAAATTCCAGTGATATAATTCCTTTTTCCATATTATCTCGTACAAAATGGTGATGAATATCGATATTTTTTGTTCGAGAATGGTTAATAGGATTTTTTTGATAAATTTGTGGCACTAGTATTATCACAATATATTGAAGATTTTGTTATGATTTTACCTAAACCTAGAAGAGTTTGTTGAATATAGGTTACTTATCACATACTAAAGTCATTGAAATGTATTTGGCTTCTCATGTCGAAAGAGAAACACGGTTTTGCTTTTTTACTAAACCATGAAACTAAAGATTGACTGATAAAATGACATGTTCCACTTATGCTTTTCCTGTCCGTTTTACAACCATTGAAATCAGCATCACTATATGACACGAGTTCGAATGAGCTTTCTTTTGGGTAGAAAAGTGCGTAACCTTTAGTGTTTGTTGACTATCTTAAGATTCATTTTACCCCACAATGAGGTGATTCTTTTGGTTGTTCTTGAAACCGAGCACATAAACATACACTCATCATAATATATGTTCTACTAGCTGTTAAGTATAACAGAGATCCTATCATACTTCTATATAATTTTTGGTCGAAATCTTTTCCATTTTCATCTTTATCTAAATGTAGAGTAGTACTCATTGGAGTTGGTTTACTAGAAATATTTTCCATTTCAAAACGTTTTAATAAACCTTGATAGTATTTTTCTTGATTTATAAAAATTTCATTTTCTAATTGTCTTATTTGCAAATCTAAGAAATAGTTTAAGTCTCCCGTATGAGACATTTCAAATTCATCTTTCATTATGTTAAAAAATTTAGTACACAATTTTTCGTCGATGGATCCAAATATAATGTCGTCAATATATATTTGTATGCCTAAAATTTTATTACTTTCTGGTTTTATCAATAAAGTGGAATCAACTTTATCAAGTTTGAAAACTAGAATTTTGTAAATGAGATTTTAATCTTTCATACCAAGAACGGGGTGCTTGTTTTAATCCATATAAGGTCTTTTTAAATTTAAATATGTAATGGAGATATTTCCATGAACAAATAAAGGAGGTTGTTCAAACACCTTTTCTTTTATAATTCCATTTATACGTCCATTGGAAAAGGTTTAATTATGATGACATGCAAAAGCCAATAATATTCGTATTGCTTCGAGACGTGCTACAGGAGCAAGTGTTTCGTCATAATCAATTCCTTCTTCTTGATTATATCCTTGAGCTACTAATCTTGCTTTATTTCGTACAATATTTCCATTTTCATCCGTTTTGTTTTTTTAAACCCATTTTTTCCAATTATAAACTGATCGTTTGGTCTCCGTACAAGTTACAAACATCATTTATTTCAAATTGATTTAGTTCTTCTTGCATTGCAATAATCCAAAAATCATCTTTTGATGCTTCTATAATTTTTTGGTTCAAAATTTGACAACATGAATCATTTGATTTAACTGTTTTCTGATTGATACTCTTGTATTTAAATCCCCAATAATATTATTAATAGGATGGTATCTTAATATTCTAGGTGATGACGTTATCATTTTATCATTATTGTTATTGACATTATTATTATTTTCATGTATAGTTATATAAGTTTTATTTATAATTTCTTCATCATCGTCATTTTTATTATGTTTAAATTTTTCATCAAATGAGACATGAAGACTTTCTTCTATAATATTTGTTCATTTATTAAAGAATCTATAAGCTTTGCTTCGACTAGAATAACCAACAAAAATTCCTTTATCGGCTTTAGAATCAAATTTTCCTAGATAATCATTAGTATTTAAAATGAAGCAATGTTTTTAGTCATTAGTCAATGTGTTACACGATTTAATACATAACAAGTAATAGCAATGGCTTCGGCCAAAATTGGTAGGTTACTATTGTTTAGTAGAGTTTGTGCACATCTTTACTACTAATAATGTAAATTCCGTTCATTATATTCAACCGCGTCTTTTTGAAATACCTTCCCAAATTCAGTTCCTCACACCCTAATTCATCACTACCAACATTCCAAAATTCCTTACCAATTTAAATTCAATTGTCACCATCTTCCCTCATCATAGCCGCCTTCAACATTTGCAGTTGCCGCCTTTAGCACCTTCACTTCCACTCCTTTTGGCCAACTCTCGTTCTTGTAAAGTTAATTCTTTCCTTTCTATAAAACCGCTTTGCTGTGGTGTTCGAGGAAACGAGAAATTATGACTAATTCCCTTTTTGTTACAAAAATTTGTAAATAGGTCATTTTCAAATCACCTCCATGATCACTTCGTATACTTTTAATTTTTAAATTCATTAAACTTTTTATTCATTTAGAAGAAAAATTTAAACATCTCAAAAGTGTCACTTTTATGTTTTAAAAGTAATGTCCAAGTATATCTTGAAAAATCATCAATAATTACAAAAACGTATTTGTTATGATTTATTGAACGTGCTTGAGTTGGTTCGAATAAATCTAGATGGAGTAACTCGAGAAGTTGCTTTGTGAAAAATTTCTTTTCAAATTTAAGGGAACTTTTCTTTAATTTTCCAAATTGACAAGCGTCAAACAGGTTCTTAACATAGTAGTTTATTTTTGGTAATCCTCTAACTAATTTATTTTTAGCTAGTCTGTTGATATTCTTAAAATTTATATGACAAAAATGTTTATGCCACAACCATGGATTATCATCGTTCGCGGCTAAGCATAAATCAGTATTATTTTTGACATTCAGGTTTAAAACATATATGTTTTGATTTCTAAATCCTTCAAAACTTAAATTTTTATATTGATAAAAAATATTGCATTTATTTTTCTCGAAATCAATTTTAAACCCTTTATCACATAATTGACTTATACTTAATAAGTTAGTTTTATACCAATAAAACATTAGTAATTATAGGAGAGTTAGAAATACCGATATTGATGACTTCTCCAATGTCGATGATAAATCCTTTTGAGTTATCTTCGAATGTTACAGTGCCACCGTCGGTATATGTTATATTTGATAACATATTAGCATTTTAGTCATGTGCTTGGAACAACCGCTATTGAGTATCCATTTCTCTTTATTCTTTATTTCAATTTTGGGTAGCTGCAAAATAAGAAAATTTTAATTGGTACCCACATTCTTTGATCAGAGTCCCATGTGTTAGTGGAGGAAAGTAGCCATATCCATGAGGATTTGTTCCTTTAGAAATGTAATTTTTTTATGTACAACTTTCTATAAATATTCATCAATATATTTTTGTCTAATTAGTTTATTATTTGTTTTTGGAATCCATATTTTGACCATATTTGTCTATGAATTATTAAACTTAACATGACTTTTTGAATTTTGTGTATAATGTGGTTTATTTCTTTGACTTTTGTTTGTTTTTAAAACCAATCCATTTCGATTTCCAGATGGTTTAGATTTTGTAATCAAATTTTCTATATTTTGTTTTCCTTTGTTGAATTTTGTTACATCGTTTATTATTTTATATAATTTAATTTTAAGATCACAAATTTCAATATTTCTAGAATCTAAATTTGCTTATAATTCTTGTTTTTCTTTCTAGATTAATTTTTTCTAACCTATAATTTTCTAACTCATTTAATAATTTGTCATTTTGAGATAATAATGTTGCATTATTTTTTTGAACAATTTCTACTTCTTCTTCTAAGATAATTTTTTTCATATTTTAATAATCTGATTTCTAATTCTTATCTACTTAACTTTCCTACATATTCCTTATTTAATTTTTTGACTCTTTATATATATCATCTAATTCAATGCTTGTTTCCATTATTTCATTATAAGTAAGTTCAGGTCGTACCTCATCAATGTCAGACATAAAACACATATTTGCTTATTTTGAGTCGCGTTCACTATCACTATTTGAAGAAGAAGACGAATCTGGATCATCTCATATTACTTGAAAATCTCTTTTATTTTTCTTGAATTTCTCAAATTTGCTTTTCTTTTATCATTATTGAGTTGTGGACAATCCTTCTTCATGTGGCCAAATTTTTCGCACTCATAGCATTTAATCAATATTTGATTTGAAGAGTTTGATTTGCCACCATTTTGAAATTCGGTCATCTTCTTGAACTTCTTGAATTGTTGTAGTTCTTGGCAATATAGACAATCTCCTCTTCGCCTAAGTTTTCGTTACTTTCCTGAAATGCTGTGTTTTTCTTTTCATGATTTCAATCCTTTGTAGCATGCAAGTTAGCTTCATATGACATCAGATTTCTTATTAGCTCTTCGACTTTAAGTTGAGAAAGATCATTAGCTTCTTCGATGGCTAAAACTTTTCTTTCCCATTCACTTGTCAAAGAGTTTAAAATTCGTGTGACTAAATCTAAATCTATGAATTTGACTCCAAGTGCTATGAGATCGTGTTGAATGGTTTGAAAGCTTGCATATATAATTGATTCATCTGTTTTCATTTTGAAAGATGAGAATTGGTTGTGTAAAATCAAAATTTTAGTTTACTTGACTTTATTCGTGCCCTTCATGTGTGACTTGTAAAATGCGCCATATATCATATGAAGCCTTGCAGAGCATGACACGTAAAAACTCATTTTTGTCAAGTGAGCAAAACAATACATTCATAGCTTTTCACTTATAGATGTCTCTGCTTTTAGTGCATCGGTCCATATGCTAATATCGATGTCAGGTGCTTCATATTTGTTTTGAGTTGCTAGCCATATTTCTAATTCATTGGCTTCCATAAAAATTCGCGTAGGTGTTGCCAATAAGCATAATTAGAACCAGTAAATAGTGGAGGACGAGCAGCTGGTTGGCTTCTTGAAATATGCATGCCGTTTTAATGATTTTTCAATTAAATGTTACTATAGATTGAAATGACCTTTCTCTGATACCAAATGAAAATCTATAGGATCTTTATAAATAATGCAATTTATATGTACACGTACGAGGATGTATATTACTAACTATGTTAAGTAGAGAACAATAATTAAACATAAATAAGATAAATAATCAAACGATCACACCATATATTTTATATTGGTTTGGACCTCCTGTCCTACGTCCAGTCCCAAAGTTCCCTGTAACAACCCGATTTTTAAGTAATACTTAATTAATGTTAAATTGGAATTTGGGAATTTACTAAATAATTGGTGTAGAAATTATTTAATAAAAGAATTTAAATTGAGAAATTATAAGATTTAAAATTTATAATAAGTTATAATATGACAAATAATATTTTATAAATTCGATGAAGATGTGATAAAATAATGGTTTGGGAAAAAGAACAATTTTTAAATGAACTTGCATTTATTTGGGGTAAATCGAATTTAGCTAGTTTAAGAATAAAAGATAACAAACACACAGACATATTTATTTTTGGCCTAAGCCCAACCATTCAAATCTCCAACCCAAAATCACTTTCCAGAACTTTCCTTTCTTCTCTTTATTATTCACGTAAGTTTTCTTTGCCTATAACCTTCTCCCGGAAGCATTTTACTTTAAGAACTTCTTGCACAACATTTTCTTTGATTTCTCACTTCAAAATTCAAGAAAAATATATATATATAAATTTTTAAAAAAAAAAAATGAGTTTTGGATATGGTATTTTATGTATCATTTTTCGTCAGTGGTATAAAGCAAAATGGGTGCGTGTGGTTGTTTATAAACAGCAAGAGAGGAAACGTGTATCTGTCAGGTGAGTATACCTCAGAAAAATATGTCTAAACTCTTTAATTTTTATATATGTAATTATAAGGTTTGAATTGCCTTTGTTGCTGGGATTGATATTGTATTGAATTTGAATAAATTAGATTAGAAATCATTGAAAATCAATCTTGGCTCTCTCTCCTCCCTGTGTGCCTTCAGTGAGTGATTTTCACTTACTACCTATGTCCTAATCTCATAAATTATGATCTATGCACATATGTTATCTGTTCTGTGTTTTGGTTGGAAAATTTGCGTGAATGGGTTGGAGTGTATGGGCATGCTTCGTAATAGTTTTTCATGCGTGTGCCAGAGCTTCCATTTCTTGTCAAAATGCATGTGCGCGTACTGAATTCTTGCTCTATATATGTGTGCGCGCGCGCGCACACATATATTCAAATACTTACTCTGTTCATTTGTTTGCCAATAGTATATGTAGCATGTAAATACATACACACATACATACATATACACACACATACACACACATATATAGATATACATACATATATATATCTATAGATACACACATATATACATATATATATATATATACACACACACACACACATACTATATAGAGGCACACGTTTGCATTTTACATTTCATTAGAGCAGTTTCTAGAGTATTTTGATCTTTGCTTTGCTTTTGAACTTGCTGTGCATCTTCTTAGCATTGACAGCTGGTATATTTGTGACCTTACTTTCTCATAACTTGCTCTGTTCTGCAGCTAGTGCCAGCCCACAACTTTTTGTTGCCCTAGTCAAATTCCAATTTAATCCCTTACAAGTATGTCAAAGGACATCAATAATATACATATTTTGAATAAATAACTGATAGTAATATTATAAATGTAAGATCTAGAGTCTAAACATTG
Organism: Allium cepa; assembly: GCA_030765085.1. Classification (NCBI taxonomy): domain Eukaryota; kingdom Viridiplantae; phylum Streptophyta; class Magnoliopsida; order Asparagales; family Amaryllidaceae; genus Allium; species Allium cepa. The sequence goes on from CM060944.1 coordinate 246,884,286, forward strand.
GAGTACATTTTAAATATCCATACTACGCTAGACTAAAAATTCTTCTAAAATAATTTAAAAAATATGTTTTCATCATGTTACATCACTTTATTGTTGCCCCTATTAGATATGTTGTCCTAGGCATTAGTCTTGCTCGCCTTGTCTAGGAGCTGCTCTATCTGTATCGTCAACATATACATGAATCCATCACAATACAATCGCTCATCATTCTCCCTACCCTTCTTTTAAAAGTTTGTTTGCTCTATTTTATATTAATAATATGCGTGCATATTAGAATATATAAATATATTTGAGTTTGGTGTGAGTATGAACATTATATGTGAGAGAGTCTGTGTATTTTTATGTTTTACATGTTGCGGCTGTTCATGCTGTAAGGGTTTGACTTTGCGTTGCTTTGGTATATTTGGATTTTATTTGTTCAATTATTTTGCTATAGAGCAAATGTTATTTTCATGTTGTTCAACCTATTCATTATAGAGCTTATAAATAAGCTGCATTCATTTAAATATGAAGCTCCTGTGCCTTTTTGTCGGCATATATATAAATTTATTTTTTAAATTAACAAGGTCAAATCTACATTCAAACTCTAATATATACATGCATGTTCATTCAAATTCACATCACCCTGGGTTAGAATATATGCTTGCATAGTTGCGTGCGTATGATAGGCTGTGTGCTGTTGGAAAGATAATGTGCTGTGCGCTTTTGAATTAATATGGATGAGTCTGAAATTGCAAAAGAGAGGCAAGTAGCAGCGTGTGGGGCGTGAGTAGTTATATGTGTTGCTCTTGTATTTATATATAAACTAAGCTATGCAATATGCATGAGAACTTACTATTTTGGCATGCGTATGAGTATAAGTTTTAAAGTTAATATACAAACAAGTAACCGTAAGTTAATTATTTATACCACTGCAAGGAAAAAGGGCATTTGCGTCAGCTAGAAAACGACGCCGGTCGTCGCTAGTCGACGAAAGCCGTTTCTAAAAGCCGTCGCTAAAATAGACGTCACCAAACAGTATTCGAGTCGGCTTTTGCGTCGGCTTCGTCACCACTTTAGTGTCGGTAAGTGATGACTATATCCACGTGGCCGTTTTTTTTTAAATTCGATTTGTCGTAACAAGCCGATTCACGCCGACGCAAACCTGTGACCAAAAAGCCGTCGCTAGCCGACGCCAACCTGTAACCCATGAGCCGTCGCTAGCCGTCACTAGTCGACGCAAGACTGAGTACCAGTTTATACATAGCTGCTGTTTGGCGTCTTCAAACCACAATATAAACAATTTCCGTCGAACTATAACAACATTCAATCTTCCAATACAAGTATAACACCAACCTCTCATCAATCAAACATAAAATTCATAATTTTCCATCAAACAACAACTATATATCCAAATACACATCAATCAAACACAACGTTCACTAATATACATCATACTCAACAATACATATAAGTATTATCAAACAAATCATACATCATTGTCATACTCATCATAATACATCAAACAACAATAAGTTCAACAGAAAACAACACAATAAGTTCAACACAAAACAATCTTACCTACTCATCATCTCCAGACGCATCATCTTCAGGCATTCTTCCATGCACTGCCAGATGTGCCGCGATATGCGCATCGAGCTGCTGTGCAAAATCAGTGCTCTTCCGTCAGTCATTGATCTCCGCAATCTGCTGACGCAACAAAGCTATCTCCTCCTCTGCCTGTGATCTCCTGTAAGCCCTCTGGGACGATATCGCATGTGAAATAGTTAATAGCTAGTTATAATTTATGCTTCATATCATAGTAAATGTATATATAAGTTAATGAAGTAGTTTACCTCCATATTTCCACAACTATATCGCCTATTTCGCGTAGGTGGATCTACAATGCGTCTTAAATATGGTTTGACTCCTCAACGGTCAACTCCTCATGTCCACTGGTCTACGCCGCACGTGTCCGCTGCGCCTCATATGACTCCTGCGATGATGAATAAAAGTTTGACACGAAAAAAAATTAATTTACGATTTTTAGCTGTGAAATAAAGTATTATCAAACATTATCATTACGGATAAGCATGTTTACCATTACAGATTGAGATTTGACGTCTGTCCATCTATACGAAACATTTCCTTCCTCGTTTGTCTCCTCCACCGCATGTGTGGCAGTAAACAACTCAGCCATCGTAGGCTTGCGATTATACTTCTTAGACTAAAAATGTATATATAAACAATGTTACTAATATGATTAAATAATGTTACAGATATTCATAAACACAATTTATAAATTTACCAATTCGTTTTTATGTTGCTGAAAAGATTTCGAGCGACCACGACGTACAACGGGATTCTTATTCTTGTTTTCGCAGTTCCGCGCTGATATTTTCTATACATTTAAACACAAGGTTAAATATATTAATGCAACTAATATACGAAATTTTAAATTACAATTCGAAAGTGGATAGCTTACTTTGAATTCAACAGTATCCCAGAGCCGAAGTAACTCACTATATACGTCAGCGCCCATCCAACTAGGCTTTTTTCGCGCACTCTTTACTTTAGTTAATGTGTTTCTATAATTTTTTCTCATTCTTTGATTCCAATGATTTCTAAACACATTCAGATCCTGGGGCTCAACACGTACGGCAGCCTGCATATTGAAATTAACTTGAATTATAAACATTCTATAGACGTTTAAATCAAATAAAAATTTATATTTAATTACCATCAAATATGCCCATATTGCGTTCTTTACAGGCATTGGGATGTCGTCCCACCGTGGCCAACAGCCGGACATCCTACTCATTAACTCTGTCTCGATGTTTGTAAAATGAAATCTGAATGTCCCACCTCAAATCCCCTGTATAAATTTTGATGTACATATTTAATATAATTTAAATAACATACTTAAAATATATTTGATACTTACCCTGGCGTCTTCGGAACTAACTCAGCAACAGGGCGTAAATCCGGCGCACTGCCACTGGCAGCTGCTTCGGGAGAATGAGAAGGCTCGGACCTACTGCCGTGTCTCCTGTAAGACATATCTGCTACAAACATGTCATATAATATATCGTATATCATATCAGAATATATCACATCATATCAGAACATATCATATCATATCAGAACATATCATATCATCGCATAAAACATTCCACTTGACTCCGACTTTAAATATTACATATGTCATAAAAATACATTATACAACATGCAATTCAAATATTTACATATGTCATATTCAGACTCTAAATATTACATATGTCATAAAAATACATTATACAACATGCAATTCAAATATTTAAAATTATCAGTCTTCGTCGTTCTCTGATTCAGACTAGGTCCAGTACTCTATATCGTTTTCTTCAACACTTTCAATGCATCTACCAAAACATTTGATTCATCATTCAACAACCCTACATCAATGTCATCGGTTATTATTACTTCAGTATTTGGTCCAAGATCCGCTTGATATGCTGTTTCGTCTGGAATATTATTTCCGTCAAATGTAAATTTTTCCTTTGTTTTAAAAACAACCGACCAATCTGCTTTATCTCTTTTCAAGGATGGATACGGAGCAAAATAAATCTGTAACGCTTGCTTGGCCAATACGAAAGGATCATACTTATAGTAATGTGAGGTATGTTTTATTTCAATAAGTTTATAATCTTTGTGCACGTTGATTCCAGTACCAGGAACATTGCTAAACTAGTTGTATTTGAATAAAAAAACTTTTTCTGCAGGTCGTATGTAATATGTCAACTCTAAAACCTGTGTTAAGACACCGTAAAAATCTTTTATATGCTCATCTGGATCGTCACTACATTTGACAAATATACAGCTGTTATATGTCAATTTTTCGGCACCGTAATCTTTGGTGTTGAATTTAAATCCATTGACAAAGAATATTAGATACGTCTTGACATTTTTTTTTGGTCTGATCGCAAGATGTCATAATCCTTTGTCAACGACACAGTTTATTTGATCATAAACGTAATTTGAAAATCATTTAGCAAATTCTTTACTGAGATCGCCAGATGGATACAGTGATTCGTATATACTGCAAATATGTAATATGTCTAATAAAATTAATATGTAAGTATAATTGAATTATATATGAGTTTATAATTACCTGAAAAATGGCGCAACTTCTGGACAATTTAGAAGAACATATGTGTGCTACATGGTGATCTCTATCGTCTAACCATATTTCCACACATTTTCCAGCATGTCGGCCATGTTGTCTAAAAATAGATAACATTGCTTGAGAAGAATCATGTTCAACGACTTCTTCATTACGAGGAACACTTACAAACAATAAGTTCACTGATCACTAAAATAATAAGAGAAAAGAATGAGGCTTCTTCTTCAAGATATGATTTGCAAATCGAACCTTTAACTCGTGATTTTTGCCTAATTTTTTTCTTCAAAAGATTCAAGTACCTATTACAAATTTATTTTAAATTTAGGTATATAAAACTGAATTTTAAACTAACATAAATATTGCCGATATTCAATATTACGTCTCAAATGGATACATCCAACCATATTGAACAGGACCTCTAAGAAGTGCTTCGGATGGAAGATGAACATGTAGGTGCTCCATTACATTAAAGAAACCTGACAGAAATATTTTTTCTAGCTTGCAGAGCAGTATAGGAATTTCTACTTCAAGTCCACGTATACGGTCGACTTTTAACGTCGTCGAACAAAGTTGTTTATAAAACAAACTTAATTTTGTTATAACGCTTCATACTTTTACGGGCAGTAGTTCTTTGAGAATCACGGGTAATAGATATTCCATCATAATATGGCAATAGTGACTTTTCATCCCACTCAATTTATTATTTTTATAGTCAACACATCTACGAAGATTAGAAGAAATCCCATCAGGACATCGTAGTGTTTCCACCCACTTTAGCACGAGTTTTACTTGCATACTATCTAGCTCATAGCATGCTTTGGGTTTTTTATTGTCATTGGGTTTCATATGAAGCTCGGGACGTTTACAAGAGTTTGTTATATCAAGTCTTGAATTCAAATCGTCCTTTGTTTTCCCCTTTACATTCATAACTGTATTAAACACATTATCAAACATGTTTTTTTCGTTGTGCATCACGTCAATATTATGTCGGAGTAGGAGATCTTTCCAGTAGGGTAACTCCCAAAATATACTTTGTTTGCACCAATTATGAATGTCTGATTTACCTGGAATTTCAGTCTGCACTCCAGTTTCATGTATCTTCGGATACTCTTTTACAATTTTATATATTTCTTCACTTGACCAAATCTTCGGTGGTTGTATACTCTCTTCACTGTTAGCTATAAAGCTTTTTCTATCTCTTCTAAAAGGATGATTGAGATGGAGAAAACACTGATGACAATCAAACCAAGAAATTTTCTTTCCATACCATAGCGAAAACGTCGTGTTTCTTCCATGCAATAAGGACAAGCTAAACGACCAGCCGTACTCCAACCTGAAACCGTCCTGTATGAAGGAAAATCACTAATAGTCCACAACAAAGAAGCGAACATACAAAAGTTCTTTTTCCTCGAAATGCCGTACGTTTCAACTCCTTCATTCCATAGCGTTTTCAACTCTTCGATCAATGGTTGTAAATAAACATCGATTCCTTGTGTTGAATCATTAGGCCCAGGGACGACAGTAGTGAGAAACATATATGTAGTTTTCATACGCATCCATGGAGGTAAATAATAAGGAGTTACGATAATAGGCCATGATGAATATTTACTACCAAACTGAGAGAATGGTGCAAATCGATCCGTACATAAACCAATTCTGACATTACGGCTTTCGGTAGAAAATGCGGGATAAGTTCTATCGAAATGTTTCCATGCTTCTCCATAGGATGGATGTTTCAAAGTTCCTTCTTCCGGTGTTCTCATCCCATGCCATCGCATATGGCACGCCGTAGCAAAAGATGCATATAACCTTTGAAGTCTGGGAGTGATGGGTAAAGAATGCATCCTCTTTTATGAAACTTCTTTTTCTTTTTTTTCTTGGTTTGTATCTTTCTTGGTTACATATTCTGCATTTTCTAAGCTCAACGTCATCTTTCCAATACAACATGCAACCTTTTACACATGTATCTATCTTTTGGTACCGCAGATCGAAAGCGGACATAAGTTTTTTCACTTTATAATGACTATCACACATAGATTATTGGGTGGCATGTGTCGTTTTGCTGCTTGTACAACTGCTGTAAATCCAGCTTCTGTAAGGTTGATATTTGATTTCATAGTAATGTATTTGGCAGTTACTGATAATTCGGTTCAACTTTTACAACCATCCCACAACGGCCTTTTAGCAGAGTCCAATAAATCATATATTTTTTAGCTCCCACATTCGGTTCTTCTTCGACATTTACATCCTCATCGTCATCTTGATCAAATATTGAAAACATTGATCGTGCTGTATCTTCCACCATATTTTCTATTGGATTCGTTATAACATTATTGTCATCTGACGCTACAGGATTAGGTGTGGATGTAAGAAGTTCTCTATGATGATCCCACAAGTAATAACTCGACACAAAACCATTTTTATACAAATGTACTTCAACTATATCTGCTTTCCAATGCTTCAAATGTTTGCACTTACTACACGGGCAACGAAGTTCTTCATTATTACGATTATTAGACTTAGCGAATTTAATAAATTCGTGTACACCATTGCAGAAATGTTTCTTTATTGAACCTTTCATACCAGTTCTGACTTCATACATCCAACTACGGTCGAGAAAATAATCGAACATTTTTTCTGGTTTGAAAATATATGTTAGAAACACAATAAAGTTTATCGTTTATTAATCCAAATAATCAATTCGATTTATTTTTTCTTTTTTCTTTATTGCTTTAACTTTGATGGTCGACCATCCTACTTCCCATTACAAATACAATAAAGTTATTACATTTCGTAAACCATATCATTTTAAACGGTTCACTTAAGTTTAAGTAAATACTTAAAATAAATATCATATCAAACTATTTTAACAAATTCAAATAAATACTGCAATAAAATTTTCAATTCTTAAGTTTATTGTTTTTTTACTTTGACGGCCGGTTATCCCACTTCCCATTACAAACACAATAACGTAATCATATTTTATAAATCATTTCAGGTTAAACGATTCTAAAAAAATTCGACAGCACTTCCCTTTTTTTCATGTATCGTACACAAATGCGTGTACATAGGGAAAAAAGAAAGTGCCATCGAAATTTTCTGAACCATTTAAACTGAAATGATTTATAAAATATGATTACTTTATTGTATTTGTAACTTGTCCAAATACTAGGACAAATCCAACAAAAGTTGTATTAGATGAATATAGATGTCTGTTCTATGGAAAAACGAATATCCATATAATGATCATATACAATATTTGTCAGACGGGGCCAAAAATTCTCCAAGGGGTTCAAATAAATAAACCACAAATTAATAAATAATAACATTGAAGTGTTAGTGGTCTTTGGTGAAATAATGATCTTAAATATTAATATTGAAGTGTTAGTGGTCTGTAGTGAAATATTGATATTTTAGCTTTTGTTTAACTACATAAATTTTAATTAACGATTTTGTGAATAAAATAAGTAGTTAGCGCTTACAACAGTATAACAAACATTCTCGTAAACTTATCAATAAACATATTATTCAATGATCATGTATTATTTTTTGGATTTTAAATTAGCCATAATTTTTAATAACAAAGTGAACAATAAATTCACTAATTAATACCATCAAATCAACACTAATTATCATCACCTAATACGCAATAATCACCATTTTCAAACACATAATCAACTAATTTTCTAAATTAGGTTTACCACTATATACCCAATTCAAATAATAAACCATGTATCATAAAGTAATAACATATATTCATCAATTCCAAACCCCTAAATCATCCAATTCCAAATCCCTAAATCAGTAAGTAATTTAATTTAAACCTAAATTAAACAAAGCTAATGGAAAATAGTTTACCGGCAAGTGTGGAGAGGTTCAAATTAGCGATGGATGATTGCGACGGCCTCTGGTGGCGGATAGCGGCGGCTGGCTGCGGGATGGAAGAGAAGGTGCAGAGTGAATGGAAGAGGAAAGTGAAAAATGTTTCTCTGGGCTGCTGTCTGTATATTCGCGACCAGCGACGGCTAACGACGGCCGCATTTTTTAGCCGTCGTTAGACTCTGTCGCTATACGAGCCGATTCTTGTAGTGTACAGTAATAAGTTTTATAAATAGAAGACGTCTGATGCTCAGTATGGGTTTTCGAGTAGAAGGAAGGATGTCGTGTTTTCATTTATCCCATGTGCTGAAACTGATTGTTCTTATAAGAGCTAAAGATTTTTTCTGTTATGAGGTGGTGGGCCGTGTATGTTGCTTCTCATTAGTTATGTGCTTTGTATATTCATTTGCTTTGTAAGTTTGCATCTTTTGACTGGGCTATTAATGACAACTTTGTATTAAACAGTTGTTTATTTATTTAGTAAAAGCTTTGGAATCTCCTTCGTAGATTTGATAAAAAATAACAATTATTTAAATAATTTAAAAATATTTATTTATTATACATCTTTTAGAAAGTATTTTGTTATATAAATTATATGTTTTTATTGTTTCATTATCAAATATTGATTAATTAATTTATATTCACTTGAAAAAATTTATATTAGTTTCTAGTTTCTGTTTCTTATCTTCTGTAAATTAATCTTAATAATACGAGTAATTCACCATTGATATTGAGTGATTGTTGAATTAATGCAATAAGGTGGTGACATCTTTTTTGTTTGATTTATTGTTATTTATTTTATGTGACGAGAAATCTGAAAAAATGATTTAGTGATATTGTCAGATCTGAGACTTTCGGTAACACTTCTCCCATTATTCTTTGGACTTGTTATATAGAATAAAGAAGGACGAGTGTGATGTATGAGCACCGAATAAATGGACTAATAACATGCGGTGGTATGGGACGCTGTTGTGTTAATTATTCGGTTATTCTTTGCTCATTGATGACACTCAATATAGGGTATGTTCTGTATGACTCCCTGGGATGAGCACATATGGAGGCCACTAGTTAGCCACATAGATTGTGTATATTATATGTCTGTCTACCTTAGACCGACTCCCTTTATGTTTCAGGAGTAAACCAGATTGGCAAGTATACACCTCGGCGGCTGTCGTGGGGTCACACTCTAAATCCGCGACACCGTTATTATTTATTGATACGCATCATGTGATTAGTAGTTGCCCATAGCCCCTTGTGGCGCTGATGCCAGTGTATGTTGCCATTAGGGGAAAAGCAAGGTCATGACCAGGCTACACGTAGACGAGCCACTTGTAGATGAGGTCACGCTGTCTATTGAGGTAATTGAAGACTATAGGAATAGATGGTTACTCTACGGAAGACGAGTAGACCTGGGTTCCTAGAGCAAGCTTGCAGTATGCGGCCATTAGTCTCCCGTCTGGTTCTAGAATATGTGGATGTATGTGTATGTATATGGATAGTAGATAGACATGTATTACGTGTAGATGATATTATACCTATGACTGTGTCTAGAGTGTGGCCAACCCGTATCTTTCTTAGACAGACGGTCTATCTTTTACAGGAAGATGACCTACTTATTATTGATTATATTTGGATATTGTTATGAGCTGGCTCAAATCTTTCTTATTGATTTTATCGATTTGATATTCGTATTTTATAATATGAGATTGAGAGAGATAGTATGCATGGTTTCAATACTGCCTGACCTCACATGATGATGTCTTATTATTGATTGTTTTGGGTCCGATGATAATTTCTAGATATATATGATTCACCTAGTTGTATTGATTCTATGATTTTATGATTCGATGCATTTCTTTATATGTAATGACATCTATGGAATCGGTATTGACTATTTCATCTGGATTTGAGTTATTTAGGTAATGTGATACCCTGATGACTATTTATGGACATATATACATTAGTGTGTGTATATATATTAAGTATATCTTGTTATTCAGTGATTATATTGTGTTTCCACTATTATTATGTATCTTTGATTAGACATAGTCTGACCCGTGTGTTATTTTATAATACTCGGGTTAGTCTGAGGTATTTCAGGTATAGGGACGACACGACCATCTTGTGTTTTACTGGCCTTAGAAGAGTACAATATTAGGATTATATATGATATCAAATTCATTGTATGTATATGTAATTGACATCGAGTAGTATTGTATTCTTATAACATTAAAATATTTTATGTATTATATGTTATCGCATTGGTTGACTCTGTTTTCTGTGACGACCCGCAAATCCGTACCCCTTTTAAGCTGGCAAAAGCCCACAACAATTCAACCCAAAGTGGAATAGATGTACGAGTCTTGGGTTTAAAGAAGAAAGAGTTAGAAGAAGAAAAGTAAGCAATAACAGAATCTCACATATCGCAGCGGAACAAATATCATAGATAAATGAATATCTTTCAAACTATATCGGTTGTTACATTACATCACATTACATTATCAGAGTGTTACAACAACAAACAACGGAAAAAAATATAATATATACTAGTGATACGCTTCGCCATCCAGCTTGCTCCTGATCTCCACAGCATCTCTTTTTCGACTTTGCTCCCGAATAACTGATAAACAGACTCTAGGCTGCCCGTGTGGAAAATTATGGGCACCTAGAGTTTAGAAAGGGAACAATAAACTTCAGGTCAATCGTGGGACTGGTGTGAGATCTTAAAAACAGTTATTTTCACAAAGAAATCCACTATGGTTTTGGAAAATGAAACTGCCATAAGGCCCCCCGCTACACACACAATGCAAACGCAGAATTGGAGGTGATTTCTCCTTATAATAGTCAAACATGCTTGATACGCAAAATCCTTTCGATATTATTATTAGTGCATAGTGCAGAAAACATTTCGAAAGTATAATATTAATCTTAGCCAGCATACAACCATTATTGTAAGACTACTATAGCTACCATGTTCAATAGCAGGTTACCGCCACATTCCATCGCAGGTTATACAACTAAAACCGTACAAGGCGCGTATTGTTTCTTTGGATTTCCAACAAATGGTCAGGCTAAGGAACTTCCAAGTGCCACATGGGTACGCCTCTGGAGGGACGTCTCGAGAACCTAACCGGATCTCTGCCAACACAAGGCCGGATTACCTCTGTAACTAGGTAACTACTACACGAGTATGCCATCCCCCGGTTCTTTGGGACCTTTATCTGAGGATCCTCAACCACAAAGCAACAACCACAAAGTATAATAATTTTGCAGCATCAACATAGGTAAAATATCTGAGCTCCATACCATGATACTACCCTTTTGCAGAAGGAAATGACATACCCTCAGGGGGAGCTACCCTCAAATAACCTTGCCGCATCCTTCCTGTTTCGACCATTTTCGGGGTGTGAGGTCTGACGAAGCCTCGTCTACAAAGCTACACTTTTCACAAAGTCATGCTTTGACCAACAAATGATCAGCAGCACTTTGTATGCCACATTACCAGTTTAGGAATATATCACTAGTAACCATCAATTACATAACCTCTAAGCTCGTACGTCTCAGAGAAGGGTATTAAGCTAAGAGAATAAATTCTCCGCCACCAACAGAAATGTATTTGATAGAAACCAGCTTTACATCTCAAAGTGTAACATCAGATGCACATCCATACAAGTCCGTTCCAGGATCGAACGGAACCGAAGGCACTTCAAAAGAAGCCCTTGCAAATCCGGATATTCACTAATCACGTCCGGAATCCCCATCACAAAGGGCGATAAAATCTCTATACCGGAGCAACCCGGTGCGGAGACATTCGACGGGTAATCCTTTCACTTTCGAAAAATACCCGGTCTTCAACACCGTCTTTAAATGCAATCCCATTTCGTCGTATCATTATTCGGAATGGGTTTATGACACAAGGTCCTATCCCGGCTAATCCGAATAACGAGCGCTTATTTTTAAAATAAGTGTTACATTCAGATTTCAAACAAATCACAACAATTTCAACATTGATCTTTTAAATATAAGATCCATCACAATCACAAAGGTTCAATGTGGTTTTCGGATATCCACATGGGATCCGACCCCCAGTCGCATCGAAATTCAAATGCCATCAAAAGGCTAGTATTGATAGTCGGTTATTTAACTATCAATCAACATTCACAACAATCGCTAGGATTTAAATAATTTTTCCCTCAATTATTATTTTCGATATATCTTTGTGAGATAAAATTTTTTTTTTAAAAATTCCAACCATTTGAAAACAAATTTCAAATCACTTTTCCACATTTCAATACATTGAAAACAAATTTCAAATCATTTTTTCCTTATGCGGAAAACATTTCAAAATATATATTCGTTTCCACTGAAAATCTGCCAAGTTAAAATAATTCAAATCACTTATCCAAATATTCTTGGAAGCATTTAAAATAAAACTATTTTTTTTAAACACTTACTTAAATATTAGTTATGAAAACATTATATTAATATCACATATAACTTTAAGTCCAAACTAATTTTAAAAATAAAATTAGTAGATAGAGTACAATTATTCAAATAACCATTTCCTAAAACAGTTATCAATTAAATCTTTAAATAATCACTTATATGATTTACTAAATAAATCTTTATTCTAAAGATTTTCAAAATAACTTAAGAAAATAATTTCTTCAAAATATTCTTTTAAAACCAACTTTAGAACTTTTCATTTATACTTTGAAAGCTACTTTGAAAATTTACTTGGCTTTCCAAGGAAAATACAATTTCATTTCAAAATGGTCCATTCAAACCAATTGATAAACCCTTCTCGATATATTTCAAATTTACATTCCAAATCCGTAAATTCCTTTCCACACTTTTTAAAAAATAACCCAACGTTTATTTTGAAAACAAATTTTCTTTCTTTATAAATTCCATTGTGAATTTAAACTTCTAAATATCCATTGATATACGATTTTCAAATCCATTTTCAAATATTCACTTTCAAACACCAAATCAAATTTCCAAATTTATTTCCAAATTTATTTCAAATACCAAATCGATTTCAAATCGATTTCCTAAATTCATTTTCAAAACACCAAATCAAATTCCATATTGATTTCCCAAATTTGTTTCAAAACACCAAATCAATTTCAAATTAATTTCCCAGTTGTTTATTTTCCTTTTAAAATAAATTTCTAAAATAGATTTCTTTATCTCTTCCAATTCATTTAAAAAATTCGAACTTTAAAAAAATTCTTCAACTATTACCCAATATTATTCAAAACACGTTTATTGAAAACTTTTCCTATATTTTAAAAATAATTCGATAGGATTACTAAAATTAACTTTTATACTTTAGTTGTAACGGTCTAGGCTTTTCTACTTTAATTTTCAAATTTTCAATTTCATATTTCTGGTATCCTACGATACCAAAAATATATTCGGCTAAATCATAGCCATCAACAATTTCAATCACAAATATAATCACACATAGATTAGAAATAAATCAACATATAACATATGAAACAAATTTAAATGTTTGAGGAATCCAGTTGGATCCCTCCAACCTGCTTCCCTACATCCACAGATGTTAGCACAACAATTAAATACCCATTCCACTTTGAGGTGGAATATCGCGGTATATGGGATTTATAAAATATCATCCGCTATTATGTGGCGCATAGGGTATCATCCGCTATATAATGCGGGAAATCAACAACTCCAAATACATATATAATACCAATTCCATTTCGAGGTGGAATATCGCGGTATATGGGTTTATATATAATATCATCTGCTATTATGCGGTGCATAGGGTCTATTTCAATTTAACGAATAACAATCATCATCCAAGCAACAACCAATAATTTAAATAAACTATTTAAATTAAATCAAGTATCCAATAGAGTGAGAAGTTCTCACCTTTTGTTTATGCATGCAACATTTTCCAATCCGGACTTGTTTTCTCCATTGTATTAGACCTTGTATAAATGATTGTACAATTTTATTAATATTCGAATAAATCGAACAATTAAATTCCTATTGGATAAATTGAATTAACCAATGATTTTAATTTCAAAAATTAAATTTTGATTTAAACTAATTTCTTTTTAAAAAAATATTTTCTTTTCTTTTGAAATCCATATGTTAAAAATAAAATCTATGTACATTTTTAAATAATCTATACAGATCCTAAAATTTAACTTTTATATAAACTCCTATATATTCCAAATCTTACGCACATATATATATATATATATATAAATTGAAAACTGCTTATATATAAATTTCACTATATATATATATTAAAAATTTACTGTATATATATATGGTATATATCTTTTCTGTATATATTTATAACACAGTAAATCCCTTTCTTAAATCTTACTGTAATTCTCTGTATATAATGATATACATATAAATTTAAGAAAAATGATAAAAATACCTTACTGTGAAAATCGTGACCAACATTTGACAAAACCCTAGCCCACGATTGTCGCTTCCAAATCATCCTCCTCTGACCGCAGCGCCTCTTTCGCCTTGCCACGCTCGATCGTTACTGCGCCAACCCCACGCCACCGACATCCCAGTCGTATCGCGACCCTCCATCTACATTAGCCTAAGCGCGCGCGAACAAGTCGCGACCCCCCACTGCCTTACGTGCCCATCTCCCAGTGGTGCCGCAATCGACTTCGAATGTCGCGACTTCGAACCCATTGATTTTGAATTCGATTTCGCCAATTCGACTTTCTAAGGCGGCCATTGATTTGGTTTCGATTTTTCAAATGAGGTTATGATTTTGATTCGAACACTTGGCCGTTTTTATTTCTTTATAAACAAACGAACGATTTTTTTTTCAAAAGACGGGTTCGGCCATTAATTTTCTTTGTTCGAATTTTGAACGAGCTTTCAATATTTTTTTTACTAAAGGAAGGAATTCACGAGTTAAAATATAAAGGAGAAGGTGGCTTTAGGTATACGATAGATTGAGTTTGAATTTTCAACTATTTATATATATATAACATTTAATCAAAATATATCATTTTACATAACTAAAATTCTGAACTCCTATCGAGGCATGCTGCTAGGCATTTATAATATTATACGCCTATTTCGAATGCAATGGAAAAGGTTTCGAGTCCTAATTCGGTCGTATGGAGAAGATAGCTTTTCGAATCCAGTTATTAAATTAAATTTCGATTTAAATTTCAGCGTTTTTACTTATCGTATGACCAAACACAACTCTAAACATTATGAAAATTGAAATCCGATAATAAAACAATATAACGGATCCAATAGAACTGGTTTCGTCGAATTTCGAGACTGTGTCTCGGAAGGCTATTTTTAGATATCGATTTAAACGATATATTTTCAAAACTGAACAAAACACTTCCAAATTAAATTCTGAAGCTTCCATTATCTTCAGTATCATCAATATAAATTTTCTAAGCCATCAAATTATTTTTAACAAGCTAAAAATTGAAAATTCAAATTTTTTTTACCCATTATTAATAAATCAAATTCAATAATTTAAATTGCCAAATTCATAATTATATTCGAAATTCAAGTTAAACTAACTTCCAAATATTTAAAATCAATTAAATATTTTGATTTCAAATGTTCAAAATTCTGGGTCGTCACATCCTTCCCCCTTAAAAGAATTTCGTCCCAAAATTACAAGTTAAGAAGAATGATCCTTAACCCAATTTATTATTTTTCCCAATCCAAATAGTTTTATCATCTTACCAAAACAAATCTTTTTATTTAAGACCCATCATTAATTCAACTAACTTTCCAACTTCAATTATAATTCCAAACAACATTGTTTTCTCAATAATTCAAATTTAAATTTTAAATTCAAATTTCAAATTTCCAAAATTTTCCCAAAATTTTTCTAACTCCCTAAATTTTCGAAAAAGTTCGCCAGCGTCTCCTTTGCGCGGCTAGCTCGGTATGACTACAAAATGGCACAACGGGCCCCCAGATTTTAAAAAGAAAACAAAAAGTCAAGTGGCTAGACAAGAAAATCAACAATTCAATACTGAAATTCAAATACATACCTTTTTTGTCGAGCAACTCAATTTTTATCTTCGAAAATCAAACCCCAATTCCTTTTGCATTTAATACACCTATATATCCTACTAGCCATAATATCCAATTACTACATTCAAATTTATTTTGCACATTCCTTTACCAAATTTTCAGTATATACTTCTTATACCATCTTTAGTTTGCTATTGAAGTTATATATTCATTTTCATTCAATCTTGCATTTTCAATTTCATTTGAATTCAATTTACATTTTCAATTCTATTTGGATTCAATTTAAATTTTAAATATTAAATTCTTATCAATTACCTTTCATTCACAACTGCACTATTTTAAATTAGTTTCATTTACTAATCCATTACAAATTCCAATTCATTTTATCTCAAAACATTTCTCTATTTCACCTTTATTATCTTTAGTTCACTTCGAACTAATTTTACAACTTCATTTTATTTCACACAATTCAAATTGGTTTTCAATATTCAGTCTCAATTCCAGTTTTAATTCTTTTGTTTATTCCCAAACACAATTCAATTTCAATTCACCATTTTAGTTTACAACCACTTGTACTAAACTGGATTTCCAATTCTATATGAATTTAATTTATCTTTCATTTATAAATATTGAATACAATTCATTTCAAACCATAATAAATTGTCATTTTTTTTCAATTAGTTTCACCAGTTCCATTTCAATACTTTGCTTTGTTATCACAAATCAAATTCAATTCCGATTCCAGTTCTATTTACTTATAAATTCGAAATGAATTTCAACATTTAGTTCACTTTCATGTATTTGCAATTGCGAATTTATTCATTCATTCACAATTTATTTATCGTCTTAATAATTTTATTCCAATCATTTTGTCTATAAGACCTCTCAAATTCACCTTTATTCAAATTAACTCAAGTTAATTTTAGTTTAAATCTGAAATTTTCAAGTTTTCAAACTTATTATTCCATAACTATTTTTTATAAGATTCCAGAGTCTTTTCAACATTTCAAAATCATTTTTGAAATCAATTCAAATTATCCTTTTAAATTTCTAAAACCAACCCAGAGTTTCCAAACAACTTTAATTTAAAACAATTTGGCAGCAATTCCTCTCTTGGGAACTCGAAAATGAACACCGATGATGCCGTGATCATCATTGAAATTATTTTCCAACGATCGAAAAGAGTTTAGAGCTTTCCTCCCTTCAAAATTTTTTCCAAAACCTTTAAAAATTATCTTCAAAATCAAAAGGGATTTAAACTTTTCAAATCTCCAAAGTTTTCAAATTCTTTTCAAAACATTCCTAAATACTTCTCTAGAATTCCATTTCAAATTACAAATCACATTTACAATTTATATTCTCAAATTCCATTTGTATATGGATTTTATTTTCTTAGCTTTTGGTTATGATTTCAATTTCTTATTCAATTTCAATGATAATAATTTAATATTATGACTTCCTAACAAACAAGCAACCACACACTATAATAATTTACAAAGATTATTTCCTTTATCTATGAAAATAGTTTGGGTAAAATTATCTCATTTACCCGATTTTAAAGCAATACTATGTCGGTTTATCTTGTTCAAGAGTTTAGAAACCCCTATCGAAACAGTTGGCCAAACTGCACCGACCAGAATCTATAAACAATCAACCGATAAGTCAACATAATATAAAACAATTTTATATTCACTAAAAAATACGCGCTCATATCTATTATTACACTCAAACTCATTCTAGAGTACTACTGACTCTATCTCTAATGAGTAACACCCAACAGAGCCAAGGTTGTCGCTTAACCAAATGCTCTGATACCAACCATGACGACCCGCAAATCCATACCCCTTTTGAGATGGCAAAATCCCACAACAATTCAACCGAAAGTGGAACAGATGTACGAGTCTTTGGGTTTAAAGAAGAAAGAGGTAGAAGAAGAAAAGAAAGCGATAACAGAATCTCACATATCGCAGCGGAACAAATATAATAGATAAATGAATATCTTTCAAACAAAGAACTATATCAGTTGTTACATTACATCACATTACATTATCAGAGTGTTACAACAACAAACAGAGGAAAGAAATATAATATATGCTAGTGATACGCTTCGCCATCCAGCTTTCTTCTAATCTCCACAACATCTCTTTTTTGACTTTGCTACCGAATAACTGATAACCTGACTCTAGGATGCCCGTATGGAAAACTGTGGGCACCCAGAGTTTACAAAGGGAACAATAAACTCCAGGTCAGTCGTGGGGACAATGTGAGATCTTAAAAACAGTTATTTTCACAAAGAAAATAAAAAGAAATCTGCTATACTTTTGGAAAATGAAACTGCCATGAGGCCTCACGCCACACACACAATGCAAACACAGAATTGGAGGAGATTTCTCCTTATGATAGTTAAACATGCTTGATACGCAAAATCCTTTCGATATTATTATTAGTGCATAGTGCAGAAATTTTTTTGAAAGTATAATATTAATCTTAGCCAGCATACAACCATTATTGTATGCCTACTATAGCTACCATGTTCAATAGCAGGTTACCGCCACATTCCATGGCAGGTTATACAAATAAAAGCGTACAGGGCACGTATTGTTTCTTGGATTTCCAACAAATAGTCAGCCTAAGGAACTTTCTACTGCCACATGGGTACGCCTCTGGAGGGACGTCCCGAGAACCTAACTGGATCTCTGCCAGCACAAGGCCGAGTTACCTCTGTAACTAGGTAACTACTACACGAGTATGCCATCCCCCGGTCCTTTGGGACCTATGTCCGAGGATCCTCAACCACAAAGCAAGAACCACAAAGTATAATAATTTTGCAGCATCAAAATAGGTAAAATATCTAGGCTCCATACCATGATGCTACCCTTTACCAGAAGGAAATGACATACCCTCAAGAGGAGCTACCCCCAAATAACCTTGTCGCATCCTACCTGTTTCGACCATTTTCGGGGTGTGAGGTCCGATGAAGTCTCGTCCACAAAGCTACACTTTTCACAAAGTCATGCTTTGATCAACAAATGATCGGCAACACTTCGTATGCCACATTACCAGTTTGGGAATATATCACTAGTAACCACCAACTACATAACCTCTGAGCTCGTACGTCTCAGAGAAGGGTGTTAAGCTAAGAGAATAAATTTTCCGCCATCAACAAAAATGTATTTGATAGAAACCAGCTTTACATCTCAAAGTGTAACGTCAAACACACATCCATACAAGTCCATTCCGGGATCGAACGGAACCGAAGGAACTTCAAAAGAAGCCCTTGCAAATCCGGAGATTCACTAATCACGTCCGGAAACCCCATCACAAAGGGCGATGAAATCTCTATACCGGAGCAACCCGGTGCAGAGACATTCGACAGGTAATCCTTTCACTTTCGAAAAATATCCGGTCTTCAACACCGTATTTAAATGCAATCCCATTTCGTCGTATCATTATTCGGAATGGGTTTTATGACACAAGGTCCTCTTCCGGCTAATCTGAATAATGAGCGCTTATTTTTAAAATAAGTGTTACATTCGGATTTCAAACAAATCACAACAATTTCCACGTTGATCTTTTAAATATAAGATCCATCACAATCACAAAGGTTCGATGTGGTTTTCGGATATCCACTTGGGATCCGACCCCCGGTCGCATCGAAATCAAATGTCATTAAAAGGCTAGTATTGATAGTCGGTTATTTAACTATCAATCAACATTCACAACAATCGCTAGGATTTAAATAATTTTTCCCTCAATTATAATTTTCGATATATCTTTGCGAGATAATTTTTTTTAACACTCCAACAATTTGAAAACAAATTTTAAATCACTTTTCCACATTTCAATACCTTGAAAACAAATTTCAAATCATTTTTTCCTTATGCGGAAAACATTTCCAAATATTTATTCGTTTCCACTGAAAATATGCCAAGTTAAAATAATTCAAATCACCTATCCAAATATTCTTGGAAACATTTAAAATAAAACTATTTTTTTTAAACACTTACTTAAATATTAGTTATGAAAACATTATACTAATATCACATATAACTTTAAGTCCATACTAATTTTAAAAATAAAATTAGTAGATAGAGTACAATTATTCAAATAACCATTTCCTAAAACAATTATCAATTAAATCTTTAAATAATTACTTCTATGATTTACATAATAAATCTTTATTCTAAAGATTTTCAAAATAACTTAAGAAAATAATTTCTCCAAAATATTCTTTTAAAACCAACTTTAGAACTTTTAATTTATACTTTAAAAGCTACTTTGAAAATATACTCGGCTTTCCAGGGAAAATACAATTTCATTTCAAAGTGGTCCATTTAAACCAATTAATAAACCCTTCTCGATTTATCTCAAATTTACATTCCAAATCCGTAAATTCCTTTCCACACTTTTTAAAAAATAACCCAATGTTTATTTTTAAAACAAATTTTCTTTCTTTATAAATTCCATTGTGAATTTAAACTTCTAAATATCCATTTATATACGATTTTCAAATCCATTTCCAAATATTCACTTTCAAACACCAAATCAAATTTCCAAATTGATTTCCAAATTTATTTCAAATACCAAATCGATTTCAAATCGATTTCCCAAATTCATTTTCAAAACACCAAATCAAATTCCATATTGATTTCCCAAATTTGTTTCAAAACACCAAATCAATTTCATAATTGTTTATTTTCCTTTTAAAATAAATTTTTTTACCTCTTCCAATTCATTTAAAAAATACGAACTTTAAACAAATTCTTCAACTATTACCCAATATTATTCAAAACCCATTTATTAAAACTTTTCCCATATTTTGGAAATAATTCGATAGGATTACTAAAATTAACTTTTATACTTTAATTGTAACGGTCTAGGCTTTTCTACTTTAATTTTCAAAATTTCAATTTCGTATTTCTGGTATCCTACGATACCAAGAATATATTCGGCTAAATCATAGCCATCAACAATTTCAATCCAAATATAACCACACACAGATTATACATAAATCAACATACAACATATGAAACAAATTCAAATGTTTGAGGAATCCAGTTGGATCCCTCCAACCTGCTTCCCTGCATCCACAGATGTTAGCACAATAATTAAATACACATTCCACTTCGAGATGGAATATCACGATATATGGGATTTATAAAATATCATCTGCTCTAATGTGGCATATAAGGTCTCGTCCGTTATATAATGCGGGAAATCAACAACTCCAAATACATATATAATACCAATTCCACTTCGAGGTGGAATATCGCGGTATATGGGTTTATATATAATATCATCCCATATTATGCTGCGCATAGGGTCTATTTCAATTTAACTAATAACAATCATCATCCAAGCAACAGCCAATAATTTAAATAAACTATTTAAATTAAATCAAGTATCCAATAGAGCGAGAAGTTCTCACCTTTTATTTATGCATGCAACCATTTTCCAATCCGGACTTGTTTTCTCCATTGTACTAGACCTTATACAAATGATTATACAATTTTATTAATATTCGAATAAATTGAACAATTAAATTTCTATTGGATAAATTGAAGTAACCAATGATTTTAATTTCAAAAATTAAAATTTGATTTTAAACTAATTTCTTTTTAACAAAATATGTTCTTTTCTTTTGAAATCCATATGTTAAAAATAAAATCTGTGTACATTTTAAATAATCTATACAGATTCTAAAATTTAACTTTTACATAAACTCCTAAATATTCCTAAATCTTATGCATGTGTGTATACATATATATATAAATTGAAAACAGCTTATATATATATCACTGTATATATATTTAAAATTTACTGTATATATATCTTTTCTGTATATATTTATAAAACAGTAAATCCCTTTCTTAAATCTTACTGTAATTCCCTGTATATAATGATATACATATAAATTTAAGAAAAATGATAAAAATACCTTACTATGAAAATCATGACCAACATTTGACAAAACCCTAGTCCACGATTGTCGCTTCCAAATCATCCTCCACTGACCGCAGCGCCTTTTTCACCATGCCACGCTCGGTCGATACTGAGAAAACCCCACGCCACCGACATCTCAGTCACGTCGCGGCCCTCCATCTACATTGGCCTAAGCGCGCATGAACAAGTCGCGACCCCCCACTGCCTTGCGTGCCCATCTCCCAGTGATGCCGCAATCGACCTCGAATGTCGCGACTTCGAACCCATTGATTTTGAATTCGATTTCGCCAATTCGACTTTCTGAGGCGGCCATTGATTTGGTTTCGATTTTTCAAATGAGGTTATGATTTTGATTCGAATATTCGGACGTTTTTATTTTTTTATAAACAAACGAACGATTTTTTTTTTTCAAAAGAGGGTTTCGGCCATTAATTTTCTTTGTTCGAATTTTGAATGAGCTTTCAAAAAAAAATTTAACTGAAGGAAGGAATTCACGAGTTAAAATATAAAGGAGAAGGTGGCTTCAGGTATACGATAGATTGAGTTTGACTTTTCAACTATTTATATATATATATAACATTTAATCAAAATATCTCATTTTACATAACTAAAATTCTAAACTCCTATCGAGGCATGCCGCTAGGCATTTATAATGTTATACGTCTATTTCGAATGCAATGAAAAAGGTTTCGAGTCCTAATTCGATCGTATGGAGAAGATAGCTTTTCGAATCTAGTTATTAAATTAAATTTCGATATAATTTTCAACGCGTTTACTTATCGTACGGCCAAACGAAAACTCCAAACATTACGAAAATTAAAATCCGATAATAAAACTATATTACGGATCCAATAGAACTGGTTTCGTCGAATTCCGAAACTGTGCCTCGGAAGGCTATTTTTAGATATCGATTTAAACGATATAATTTCAAAACTGAACAAAACATTTTTAAATTAAATTCTGAAGCTTCCATTATCTTCAGTATCATCAATATAAAGTTTCTAAGACATCAAATTATTTTTAAAAAGCTAAAAATTGAAAATTCAAATTTTTTTTACCCATCATGAATAAATCAAATTCAATAATTTAAATTGCCAAATTCATAGTTATATTCGAAATTCAAGTTAAACTAACTTTCAAATATTTAAAATCAATTAAATATTTCGATTTCAAATGTTTAAAATTCTGGGTCGTTGCATTTTCTTTGTTATTTTACTATATATTACGTATTGATCTTTCCTGGAGGCGCACGTGTCTATTGTTTTGTAATGATGCTTTGTACGAATAAATTAGTTATTTATCAAATGTTTTTAAAACGTGCAAGTGTTAATCCAAGGGAATATTCACGTGTGTACCGCATATGGCCTCATTCTCCGTACTATCTGACAGTATTACTTTGTTATACTCTTGGATAGTGTTGGCATAGAGGTGGGGTGTTACACTCTCATTTAGTATTTCCTTTAACCAACTAATCCTCGCTTCGTCTGGAGGAATAGGCAAATACAAAAGTATATCTTTGACAATCTTGTGTTCCAAATAACACGAATTTTGATGATAGTACAAATATTCCTATGATCTCCTATGCGTATGTGAATGTGAATGCTTTGAGTTGTAGGAAGTGGTTTAACCAAAATTACATTTTGGTTAGATAGATTGAGAGTATGTAAGCAATTGTATGCACAAGCGGGTAATAAGAAATCAAGAGTGAATAGTTTTAATTAATTCAATTCAGTTGTTCTCTAGATCTCAATCATGGTAGTATTTATAAGTTTAAAGAGGTACAGATGAAGATTTTTTACTATTAGATAAGGTCTAATCATTTTAATGGCTGCAACCTTTCGATGAAGAGTTGATTTCTATTCGTTTGATAGATATGTCTATTCAAAGTATTGTAGTTTTTCAAATGATAGACGTCTGTGGGAAAACCTTACGTTTGTGGCTTTAGAAAATAATTTTTCGAGGATTGTTACAAACATATGCGATCTTTCCTCAAATGTCTATGAATGTTAAATGCAGTTTTTCGCTTTGTGTTTAGTGTATATAAAATCATGTGTGATCGTGTGTGCATATATACTCAAGGAGACCTTACTATGTTTTATCAAGACTCTTTACACTAGAATAACCTTACTAATTATAGTATGGTTGATAGAACTTTGTTTGTCTTCGAGTCCCAATGTCTTCGAGCATGATGTCTTCTCGTAGTATATAGTCTTTGAGCATGATGTCTTCTCGTAGTATATACATGTTATCTTGATAAAATGTATATAATATATATGAATGTATAGTAGTTGTCATTGAAACATTGATTGGAGGTTTTAAAAATCTCATCGGAAGATCCACTATGATCCCAAAAAGAATGAGGAACTCCTGCTCGAGTCCCTCGATAGAATGATGAGAAGCATGATGAAGCTAAGTTGGGAGCCACTGTTCATCGAAAGCAAGTGGCTCGACACTACAACATAAAGGTTAGAAATTGGACCTTCGAGATTGGCAATCCGATTCTCAAACCAATCTTCCTTGGTTCACAAACATGTGCAAGACTTGGGAAGGTCCATATACCATTTGGACACAAGCTTGGAGATGGAACATTTAAGCTAGCGACTACAGATGGAATTTCACTTTCGGGGGCAAAGAATAGCAAACATTTACGATGTTATTTCGCTTAGAACTATCATTGTATATATTTTGTTAATCTCAATGAAAAGAGGCATGATTGGTTGTTCTTGTGAATACGAAATGAATTAGATTTCGGGATCGATAAATTTACATTCTTATTAGCTAATTCCTGCATTGTAAACAACAATATAATTGAATGATACATGCTAATATATAATACATAATTGTAAGTGCCCAAAGATAGGTGCCGATTAAACTTTACGGTCCATGGCCAGACCTAAGGAACACGATTGTTCCAAGCATCTAGAGTCGATGCCAAATAACTCTTTTGATCCATGACTTGGACATCAGAGTATGAAACACATGAGGAGTCGAACGAGATAGTTCATCCCAAGAACAGTTTCTCGATGTTGGAAAACCAGACTATTTACACTGTGGCAAAGCTCTCACCCAGAGCTTGGTGAAGCTCAAACTCCTTAGCCAGAGTATGGTGAGGTCAAAGATCCTTGCCTAGAGTTAGGTGGGATCTTCCCCAAGTACCTTGGTTACGAACACTATAACCACCGTTTTAGGTGTTAAACCCCGATTACTACGCAAAGTTAGGCGAGATTGGAGGAAAGCATCCACGAAATGAATGTTTGGACTACCGCTTCGAATAGCCAGTTATGGTCATGACCCAGGATTAGCCTTATCCTAACAAGGATGCTCGGAGACGACATCCTTGCTATTGTTCTTCGAGAATGGAAAAAGTGTAATTTTATCGTTATCACTAGTCGGACAGAACTCGACTAGAGGATAAAAAAGTAATCTAACTAAAGATAGAGAGATGACTCACATGCATCTAAGTAAAAATAATGAAAATGTCTCTCGATGCTCAAATATATTGACATAAGGCTTGAACAAAAATACAAGTCTAATTTTACTAACATGCTGCTTAAAACAAAAGTGAGGGTTGCACTCACACAACTTTAACTTATTTACATGATTATTTAAACCAAAATAAAAGATGACCAAAACAAGGAAGGGTGCGACTAAACTGTCTTGCTCCTCTTTCTCTCCTCTTTCTTCTTCTCCTTGGAAGAGGGTTTTCCAGATTCAACAGGCTTCCTCGAACTCCTGTCTTCACTTTTATGACCCTTTGAAAGATCGCTGATTGAAGTCTCAGAGGGCATAAAGATAGGCTGACCGGGCAATGAGATGGACAGATGAGGAGGTATGTCGACATATTTCTCCTTAGCCAACAGGACTTGAGTTTTAAGCATCTCTTGCATGATAGACCCCGAGGAAGGATCGGAAGCTCCAGTTACGACCTGGTCCTCTTCCTCCTACGCCTCATGAAAGTCTCATGTTGCCTCTTCTTCCAAGGCATGAATCATTTCATCCCCAGGGCCTGGAGTCATGTCGGTCGATATATCTGGGAGAATTTTGGAGGCAGACACGATAACTAACTCTGTAACTGCATCTTGTGCCCCCGTTGATAAGTCCTTTTCGAGCAAGGGGATAATCAGGGGCTGACCTAAAACATGGAAAACATAAAAGCAGAGATTAGTGAAATCGACAGGTGTCATATGGGCCACCCTCAAGAGGGCGAGGTTGATAATATACCTCTAGGAGATACATATTCAATGTGAGCTGGAGTCCCACCGAAAAGTCCCTCCTGATTGGGAGATAATTGAATGCTTTCGAAAGCAAAGGGGTTGTACTGAACCTTTAACAAAGACACTGAAGTCGTTGTAGTTTCAAAAGCCATCCCAGGAGCAGAAAAAATGGTTGAGCCGGGAAGTGAAATGATATTCTCAGTAGTCGACGACTCAAAGATTGGAGGAGCAGTAATATTTGTTGTGGAGTCATGAAAAGCAGACCCGGAGCTCTCACCCTGATCTTTTTGGGCCTCGATGATTAATACAGAATGTAAGATACATTCACCAATCTTATGCGCCTCCATGTCTTTTTCATCCAGATGGTCAAGTTCCAGTTGTTCTACATCGACCTCGGCTCCGCTAGAGAACTCTCATTCTTCATTTACAATATCCTCCCATGTCAGAGCCAGAGCTCGAGATACCCTTCATCGAGCCATTTTAGGTTGCCAAACCTAATGACGTGGGCATCATAACGGATAAGCATGGGCTCGAGCCCATCTTCACCGTTTCTCTATGGCTTCGATCTGCATCTCCACGTCTTTTGCCCAAGCCTCTGCGTCATCTCTTTCCTTGTGACTATTCAACAGCTCTTCGCAGTAGCCCTAGGCTAGGATGAGAGCATTGTCCTTACCTTTCTTCTCGCTTTCTAGCAGCTTCTTTAATTCGTCTACTTGTTTGTTAAGCTGCTCATTTTCTAGTGACAAATTATTACTCTTATATTGTGCGGTCTCGATTTGTTTCTACTAATTTTGATGCTCTTCCTCGGCTGACTTGGTTAGATCACCCGGTTGCTTTTTGGATTCGGCTACCGTGGCATTGATTTTCTCGACCTCCCCATTGAGGTTGCCGATGATACGCTTGTCATGCTCTCTTTCTAACTTCACCCCATCGAGCTCAACCTTTCTTTTGTAAGCACCCTTGGAGATAGCCTCAGCTAGCTATCTCCATTTAAAGTATTGATCATACACATTATCAGTGTAGGCCACAGTGTCAATTCTAATGTGCGGGTGAATGTCCTTTAATTCAAGGACGAACATAATGTCGTCAAATAAAGATATTCAGAAAAGTGCACTTCACGACATCCAAATGAGGATTAGAAACAATTTCTTCCTCTGCTCGAATCGATCTCTTATCGGGCCTTGAATGGAGAATATCAAAAGTGGTCAGACCAAATAATTGCTCAAAGGGACGCGAGGATGAGAGGATATTATCGGCTGTGTCGAAGCAGGCTCATTTGGTATGTGTAGATGGAACATAATAAGGCTTCGTCAAGTACGAATTCAGACTCGAGGTGCAGCAAACCTGAATTTTTCAGTGTTGTTAAATTGAATTAAATAAGAATTTGCAATGAGGGTTGTAAAATGTGTATTTTATTAGATAAGCAATATATGGGATTAAAAGGTGTTAAATTCTTGTTTATAAAAACTGATTAAATAATGTGTTCGTACTTTCTAATAATGTGTAATTTTATTTAAGAAGAAAATTGAGAATTTTGGAAATCTAATTAATTAATTTGTTAAGTTGTCATATTTTGGAAGATGCAAAATACCTTGTTCTGTAATAAACCTGATTTTTCAGTGTTGTTAATTTGAATTAAATAAGAATTTGGAATGAGGGTTTTAAAATGTGTATTTTATTAGATAAGAAATAAATGGGATTCAAAGATGTTAAATTCCTGTTTTTAAAACTTGTTAAATAATGTGTTCGTGCTTTCTAATTAGACGTAATTTTATTTAGTAAAAAAATCAGAATTTTTGAAATTTAATTAATTTACTTGTTAAATTGTCATATTTTGGAAGATGCAAAATACCTTGTTTACAATAATTAAAATATGGGTTTAAATATTATTAAAATTTATGTTTTATTATTTAACTATGAAGTTTAGTGATGAACTTAATTTTAGTGTATTTATTTGAATTTTTCTATGTTGCAATCAATAAGATATTGGTTTTTTTTAAATGGTAGAAAAGTGTAGAATGTTGGCATTATTTTAATTAACTAAGGAATCTATTTTAAGTACATTAGTGCTCAAAGAAGATAAATTCCTTCTCTCCTTCTCAAAGAACGGTCTGTATGTTCTATTTGCTCCTCTTCGCTAAAAAAAACAGAAACTTCTCCAAATTCGAAAATCCATTAAAATCTAGAAAATAATATGAAAATCAAGAGTTGTGTCTAATCGAATTTATCTTGTAGATTAATTGATTTTGGGTTTTCGTTTTTCAATCCTTGCTGTTTTTACTTTAGGACTGAGATTAAGTCTAGGGTTTGAATGTTTAAAAGAAGGCAAACCAATTTCAATGGATTGCTAAAGCTAATTCAAGGAAAAAGGTGAGTAGAAACTCGCAACTATGTCTAATTGTTCGTCCTATTTTGGATTGGTTGTGTGTATCATGTTGGATGGTTGAATGATTGTTGATTGTTGTTTGATTGCTTGAAGTTTGTTGATTCGAAAAACATGGTCGTTAATTTACATTTTCTCAACTGGACCATGTTAGTAATTTGAGAATATCTTCTTCATTTTTGATCGGAATTTGATAATTCTTCAATTTCTGAAAAGCTTAGACTTTTTTTCTAGAACTTTGATGTTTTGAGTATTGCCAAATTTTATTGCTTAAGCCTATTTTTCGTTCTCAGGACAGTGAAGGTAAAATGCATTTTCGACCATTTAAACATCAATATTTGGCAATACTCAGAACAACAATGTTGTAGAATAAAATCTAAGCTTTCCCAAACTTCAAGAATTATCAAATTCCGATAAAAATGAAGAAGGTATGCTCAAATTACTAACAGGGTCTAGCTAAGAAAATATAAATTAACAGCCTTGTATTTCAAATCAACAAACTTCAGGAAATCAAACAACAATCAAAAATCACTGAACCACCCAACATGAGTCACATAACTAATCCAATATAAGATCAACAATTAGAGATAGTTGCAAGTTTTTACTCACCTTTTTCCTTGAATTAGCTTTAGCAATCTATTGAAATTGGTTTGCCTTCTTCTAAATATTCAAACCCAAGACTAAATCTCAGTCCTAGAATCAAAACAGCAAAGATTAAACAACGAAAAGTCAAAATCAATTTGTCTACAAGATGAATTAGGTTACAGAGACTTACTCTTGATTTTCTCATAATTTTCTGGATTTTATTGGATTTAAAAATTTGGATTTTTCTTTAGGTTTTGAGTTTTGAGAAGTTTCTTTTTTTGAGTAGAAAGGAGCAAAAAGAACGTACAGATCGTTCTTTGAGAATAAGAGAAGGAAGTTATCTTCTTTGAGCACAAATGGGCTTAAAATAGATTAAGCCCAATCCTTGGTTAATTAATATAGTACCAATATTCTAAAATTAAGTTTTATACCATTTTAAAAACATCTATATCTTATTGATTACAACATAGAAAAATTCAGGTAAATACGCTAAAATTGAGTTCATCACCTAAACTTCATGGTTAAATAATAAAACATAAATTTTAGTAATATTTAAAAACCCTTATTTTAATTATTGTAAACAAGGTATTTTTCATCTTCCAAAATATGACAAATTAACAACTAAATTAATTATTAAAGTGGAAATTATCCACAAGGGCCCTTTAGTAAGTGGAATTATTTTCCAGGACACACAACTGAAATAATTACTTTCAAGGACAAAATACAAAATAATTAGTTTATATGGCCTAAAAACTTTTGAAATTATGTCCTCGAAAGTAATTGGACTACTGACTTTGTCCTTGAAAGTAATTATTCTACTGACTTTGTCCTTAAAAGTAATTTTTTTTGAATGTGTGTCCTAGAAACTAATTGGACTGCAAAGTTTGTCCTTACGGTGAAATGCCCCTTAATTAAATTTCAAAAATTCTCATTTTTCTTCTTAATTTTTTTTACATATTATTAGAAAGCATGAATACACTATTTAACAAGTTTTAAAAAAAAGAATTAAACACTTTAATCCCATATATTGATTATGTAATAAAATACACATTTTAAAACCCTCATTTCAAATTTTTATTCAATTTAAATTAACAACACTGGAAAATCAGGGTTGTTCTTCCCCCTTTAAAGAAAATTGTGTCCTCATAATTTCTTTGACTAAAGGAATCCATAAATTAAATTCACAATCATGCAACTAAAACAATACAAAATCATATCAAACATTTGTTAATTGGTTTCTGATTTCTATTTCGTTGCAACTAAATAATATTGATTAACTATAACATTATACTTTTTTTAACTTATCAAAATTTCTTAAATTTTTTTGAAAATTATCTAACGCCTTAACTTCATGGAAAATTTCGCCAATGTCTACATTGCGAAGCTAGCGTCTCGAAAAATCACAATAGAGATAAAATCATAATGTATATCTCATCTCAATGGCAAGGAATCCCGTATGGAACAAAATATAAAATACGATATTTAATCCGAGATACTTACCTTATATTTGAAATATTAGCGAGTCCGCTGATATTTCTTAAGAGAACAATTTATAATATCTTAAACAGTGTCTATTTTAACATCAAATACCTACACATATCTCAAAAATTCATATTAGTATCTAATATCAAATTCATTAGCAAAATTATAAAACAACTTCTACAAAATAAAATAAAAACATGTACTAAATCATGGTGCCAGGCTGCATATGATGACTGCCAGAATATTAAATAAAACCTTATAGTTTCAAAGCATGAATACTTGGTTACATAAAAGCAAAGACAACGAAATAGGAACATATTACTATCAATAGTATTCCTACTAATTATATAGACTGACACTAACCACTCAAACATACAAGTAACCAATTAATTAAGCAATATACAAGAAAATCCTTGTATTTTTACTTAATTAAAATCTTTTGACTTATTTTCAAAAGATTCAATCATCAAATTCATATATTTTCATACAAGTTATTTTTGAAAACAATTTTTTTTTTCAAACATTGATTTCTCCAAAAATTTGTGCTTCATAAATTATACCATTTTAAAAGCAAAGCTTATCTTTTCTAAAAATTTGCACTTCACAAATTATACTTCACAAATTGCACTTCACTAGTTGTACTTTAATTTACAACGTTCTAATGGATTTATCGAATTTTAAAATCATACCGTAACCACAATCATCATCCATCACATTTAAGCTAACAATCAACACATATTATCACAAATAAACTAGTATGAAAGAAAATTATAAATTTAATACCTCAATAATGGTATGCACTTCGTGGATTTACTTGCACTTCGCAAGTTTAAGACATTCTCTTCACATGTCACCATAAAAAGTGTCAAATACTTTTTAATAGTAATCATTCAAGTATGCATCACATAACCACTCGGGTTTACTTGAACATTTACTGTAAGTCGGTAAGCTTCACTTAATTATTCATCCATGACTCATTTTCATTTTATGCCATTCAAATTTCTTCATTTGAAATTTATAATTTTAGAAAACTAACTTCTACATTCTTCAAACAATATTTTAACTTCTTATGGTATTTATTTATACCATTTCAAAATAAAATAAAAATCTTATCCTTTTAAATTCCAAACCATCAATTTGAAATTCAAACTTTCTTTCATAGTTAACATCTTCCTTTTAACTTCTTATAAATGTGGATTCAAAATTAACATCCATTCTTAATTTGTTTTCCAAAAATGTCCTTCTACAAATATTATTCATAACTCTTATAAAACATTTATAAAATTTTAAAATTCAAAGTTTTATGTCCGACTGTCTCATCAAAATGTTTAGAAATCCCTATCGATGACGTTGATCATGCGTCTTGGCCAGAACTCTTTAAACTATCAATGGGCAATTTAAGACAAAACAAATTTTCAATTATTTCTTTTATCAATTTATATATCTTCATATAATTGAAAATTTGTTAATAACAATTTGAAAACTACATCCATTCATGCATCCATACATGCATCATGCAATTAACTATAAATAATCATCTAACCACTGTGCTTGAATCAAAATGATCTTTCAGCTTCCGTTGTGCAACTCTGATCACTAACAGATCAGGTTACTACTACAACACTAGATTTTTAAAAACATTTTATAAAAATAATTTATAAAGTAATTTAAAATTTTCACAAATACTTACCAATGATTATTCTCAATGATCATTTTTGCTTCTATTCCAAATAGGAAATAATTCCTAAACCAACCCAACACACCTAAAGGACGAGACTCTAAGTCTGTCTAGGTCATGATTTGTATTTCTTATATCCTATATTGTTCTGAACCTCGCTCTAATATCAGTTGTAACGACCTCAATGCTATAATCATATTATTAAAGAACATTACAAGTAATGTCATCTAAAACATGAAGAATAGGGCTAGTAAAGGGCGATCGAATGTGAATATATCTTTATACTAATACTGACACATCTTTTTTGCCTTTAGAAAATCTGTATTGAAAAGTTTGATGTGTACAGTATTAATACAAAGTAGTAAACACACCGATTAAAAATATTTAGAATAATATATAATATAAATAAATCAGAATCAAAGTCACAGATCACAACGGAATAATATACATCATATATATAATAAAATGTGAGTCTACAAAATATCAATACTAGACCCACATAAATATATACATCTCATCTAAAATAAAATATCTGGTGCATAATGACTTACTAAAGAATATAAAGTATGAAGTAAACTAAAATGGTCAAAATAGTCTACATCAATGCTAGCCCAAAATCCAAAGGTCAACGAGTCGCTATACCTGTAGAATCTCAGTCTGACCCAAGTATTATAAAATAAAAGGGTCAGACTATATCTAATAAAATGATGAAATACTGATATCATGAATATAAGACTTAATCATAATTAAGTCATCTCAAATATGCCTAACCTCGATAATAAATAAAAGACATATCAAACAAATAGATTCAGATATCTGAAATATATGACTTAACAGGAAAATAAGCCAAAATAAAATATGCCAATAATAAAATGTGTATTTTATTAACAACACTGAAAAATCAAAATAAGGCATATCAAATATAATTATAAATTCCAAACTCAGATTATGATTCAACTAAAAATTAAATCATCTTAAAATATGCCTGAAACCAATCAATCAAAATAAGGCATACTAATCCAAATCACCATTTAGAATCCATATCAGTATATGACATAATCATAAAATAAGCCATAATAAATATGCTGAAACCAAAATCATATAATACTAAGGCATATTAATCTCAATCATCATTTCCTAAACCATATCAAGTCTTTTATAGACTATCATCTTAAAATATGATGGAAATTATCTCAAAATTATCAAAGCCATAAGCCAATATCAAATCCAAGATGCTTCGATGAGCAACGGGAATGATTACCCAAACACTAAACAAAACTATAATGATAGTCTCCCATCTCGATCAAAGTGAAACATTACGAAACCTCAATCAGAGGCTTATTACATATATTTCATGAATGCAAAGGAAAACTAGATAGCGCTCACTAGTCCAAAACTGCCAGTCACCAGAAATCTAGACGGACCAACAAGATCGATGGGTATGTAGCCACTGGAAATCTTAATGGGCTACAACTCATATAGGACGAAGGCCACCAGAAAAATAGATGGGCATGTCTAATAATCATGAACAAGTCACTGGAAATCTAAACAGATTTACCTATCAAAACAATAAAATAATGGATATGTTGCCGCTGGAAGCTAAACAGGCTATAACTCATGTGAGATGGAGGCTATAGGAAGCTAAACGGGCACACCACACAATCACATAAACAAATCCTACATCTAAAGGATTTATCTATCCATCAAAATCTAAATAGCGATATCATATTGGCAAAATATTGGATTATTTCACCCAAGGTTATCGACTATGTAACGTCGAACACCTCAAGTAAACATAACCCATGGGCATCGGTCAATTCCAAATAGTAATAAAACAAATATCAATCGAGGTCGACCACGACAACCCCGACTTTGTTCGAATATTTACTATAAGTTAGTAATTTTCACTCAAACTCTATTTAAAAAATTATCATAATAAATGAAAGAATTGTACGAAATGTCTCATACCAATCCGACAATTCAATCGTTTATCAAAAATCTTTGTTTCATAGAAAAGCACGAAATCAATATAAAGTTAATTGAAAGCCTTTTCATTTATATTTAAAGAAAGGAGTTAAAAGATGTTATTTTATAATTAGAGTTTCTTTACTGAATTTTTGAATCAAAGCAATACTTTTCATAAATGATAACTTATTTATTTTGAAAATCTATTTGAATATATATATATATATAAAGATATAATTTTCCAAAGGCTTTCAACCTCTTTCTAAAATCATATAAATAACTTTTATAACTAAATTACTTAAAATTGAAATTATTACTTTTCACCACAATTACATTTTAAAGATAGTGTAAAAAACAAGCTAACATCAAGCAAAAGGATAACGAATAAGGCAACAAAGCAAGATAACCTAAGCAACAAAACTGGCATTGCTAGAGCACAAAATGGCATGGCTAAAAAAAGATAACAAAACAAAATAACACAAGGCAGCATAGGGCAAGACACAAAAATGGAGAAGGAAACACAAGCAGCTTAAATTTCTAAATTTACAATTTCCAGTATTCGGGTCATCTTCACAAATCAGTGGTTTTCAATTAACTACTCTCATAATTTGACAAAACTTATAAAGCAAAAGTTTTTCCATACTATGATAGCTTTCTAGAAAGCATAAGTTTATTGAAATCGGATTAACAGATCAATAGTTATGATAAAAACAAGTTTATGATTCATCTTAGAATTTTACCCAACAGGACAGAGCTTACAGTTCTGTTTAAAATGTGAATTTGAACATGAAAACATAAAAATCTGGAAAAATAATCAAAATAAAAGTTTTTATTTGTGAAATAATATTTCTACGACAACAAAATTCATCAAACATGGAATTATCGATCAAAAGATATGGTAGATTTTTGTTGCTTAAGCCTATTTTTCGTTGTCAGGACAGCGAAGGTAAGATGCATTTTTGACTATTTAAACATCAAAATTTAGCAATGCGCAAAACATAAAAATTGTAGAATAAAGTCTAAGTATTTTAATACTTCTGGAATTATCAAATTCTGATCAAAAAAGAAGAAGATGTGTCGAAATTACTTACATGGTTAAGCTTAGAAAATGTAAATTAATAGACATGTATTTCAGATAAACAAACTTCAAGCAATCAAACAACAATCGACAATAACTCAACCATTCAACAAGAAATCAAACAACCAATCCAACGTAAGATCAATAATTAGAGATAGTTGTGAGTATTTACTCACCTTTTTCCTTGAATTAGCTTTAGCAATCCATTGAAATTGGTTTGCCTTCTTCTAATTCAAACCCTAGACTTAATGTCAGTCTCTAAATAAAAACGGCAAGGATTAAACAATGAAAACTCAAAACAATTAGTCTACAATATGAATTAGGTTAGGGAGACTAACTCTTGATTTTCTCATAATTTTCTGGATTTTATTGGATTTAAAACATGGTTTTTGCTTTAGGTTTAAGTTTTGAGAAGTTATCTTCTTTGAGCACTAATGGGCCTAAAAATAGATTAAGCCTTATCTTTAGTTAATTAAAACAATACCAACATTATATACTATTCTATAATTTTAAAAACACCAATATCTTATTGATTACAACATAGAAAAATTCAAGTAAATACAGTAAAATTAAACTCATCACCTAAACTTCATGGTTAAGTAATAAAATATAAATTTTAATAATATTTAAACCCTTATTTTAATTGTTGTAAATAAGGTATTTTGCATCTTACAAAATATGCCAACTTAACAAATAAAAAAAATTAATTTTTAAAAAATTCTGATTTTTTTTCTTAAATAAAATTACACATTATTGGAAAGTACGAACACATTATTTAACAAGTTTTAAAAACAAGAATTTAACAACTTTTAATTCCAAATATTGCTTATCTAATAAACACACAACTTAAAACCCTTATTTCAAATTCTTATTTAATTCAAATAAACAACACTGGAAAATCAGGGTTGTTACACGAGGCAAAGGTCAAATATGTGTAGCCCGTTTCATGGCTTCCATGTTGCTGACTATAATGCCTCCCTAGGTCGGAATCATAAGAGGAGCCATGAGGATGATCGGATGATCTGTGCTTCCTTTGCTTGCTCCCATGACTTTGATAGTATCATACATGCCTCTATGCTCCATTGAATTTGCAAATGAGGCATAAGAAAGTAAGCTCCAGCAAGATAGGAATATGGCATGAACTAAGCTGAGTGTAGTGTTGTGTGAGTGTGCGTATGTGTCATAGTCTATCTCCTCGGACCTTGTACTTGGAGTTTGATAGCAGGAGTGATATCACCTGCGCAAGTGGTTGGCACTTCATTTAGTAGACAAACAGGGGATTCAGTATCCGTAATACTAATGTTACCTAGGTTATAAGTAATGAATTCATCTGGAATTGGACCAAGGTTTCGATAAATGTTCTCAAAAGGCGGGATAGTAGTTTCCTTTGTTACAGTGGCTGATGGAAGTCGTGTCGAAATCCACATTGGGAACGATCTTTATCTTGGGTCGATGTTTTAGAAGGAAAGCCTGGTCATCATCGCCTTTGTCACTGGAGGGCTCATGACCCATATCAACATCATCATTATCTCCTCCGCCACTTTTTCCTCCCTCGATGTGATCGTGAATCTTTCCAGTCCCTACAACAGGACTCGGGACAGGGGGCACTTCCTGGTTATCATCACTATCCTCCAATGAAGAACTGTTATCATCTTTATCAACATCCTTATGAACATTGTAACAGCCCGTAAAATAAACCATAAATAAATTAAATAAATAAATTTAAATAAGATAGTAATAAAAATGGAAACTTTGAAAAGTCAACTAACCATGAAAGTTAGTCGTTGCATTCATGGCAATTTTCTGGTCAATCTCCACATATAATATGTTGAAACCGAAGGTTAAAGGAGAAAGATTTATATGTTTGAAGTTTCAATTTCAAATTAATTTAAATGGAATTCAAATTTAAATAAATTATTAATTCCTAAATTTTAAATTCAAAAGTTAACAGTAATTATACTTAAGGTTAAGTAAACATTAAGTAATTAGGGAAGAAAATATTTAAAACAACGGCAACAAATTAATGTTCACAGAATAAGAGGACTGGTCAACTGCTAGCAGTCAACCGATGAGAAGTGGTGGTCAAACAGTGATGGTGAATGGCTGTTAGGGTTTGTCTGTTTTTAACATACCAATTATATTATTTTTAAGCGACCTAAATCTAACAGTTCTAGTGTATTCCAACCACTATAAGTAAGAGCCTAGCCACCACAATTTTGTTCAA
The DNA here is from genome assembly GCA_030765085.1 of Allium cepa. Lineage (NCBI taxonomy): Eukaryota > Viridiplantae > Streptophyta > Magnoliopsida > Asparagales > Amaryllidaceae > Allium > Allium cepa. The sequence continues at coordinate 246,921,877 of CM060944.1, forward strand.
AAGTTACTTGGGAATACAATGGACCTCTATTCATCGCTCTTCTAAAAAGATCCAAGAAATTCTCTAAGATTACAAGTAAATAATTTTGGATGTTTCTATTCAATTTCCAATCCCTTTTCTCCTTCAACCTATTAATTTCTGAATCTAATTCATATGCAATTCTCCTATTGTGTATATCTAAGAAGAGAAATCTAAATAAGATTATTGTAGGCATGCCAAATCTAAAGAGGAGGAAAACTAAGAATCAACAGTGAGTGAAAATCTTAGTTTTTCTATTTTGGTAATTGAATAGTGTAATTTGGATTTGATATATGCCTAGAGGAATTTTAGGTTGCCAAAAACATCACATTAAAACCCCCGAAATTCCCCCAAAGAGAAATGTTAGTTCTTAGGTTGGAATCTTAATTGTTTTGTATTGAAATAATGGAGTTTATGTGGATTTTGCATTTTTAGTGTTTTACCTTCTATTCCATTTCTTATTCCTTTCTTTGGATCCGATTAAGGGATTTGATTAGAAAATAGTGTGTAAGTTATGAATTCTTTTTTTGTAGTCTGCACCGCCTATTTCTATAGATTGAATTGAAATTCCCTTGTCCACTTTCATGTAAAATAAATTGAATAGAGCTTAAAATAAATTAAATGATAAGTTTAATAAACTATTCCATTGTTTTAATATAAAATACGTTGGATTGGGATTTTATGTACAGGTCTGTTGATTTGATTTTGGAATATTGGATTTATAGTATATATGTTATTGTGGAAATGAGAATTGTATAATTTTAGAAGATTTGGCACTTAAATGTTAGTTTAGAGTGTAATCTCCACACATATAGACATTTTATAAGCGCGTGTGTATGTATAATTAATTAACGTAAATAACATACAATTATTACATAGTGATTGCGTAGTTAATTAGGTTATTAATTTTCATTAAGTCCCTTTAGGAAAGTAATTAATTGTAGAGGCAAAATAAGAAGGATTTTTTATAAGTCCTAAATAATGAATGAGATGTGTGATAATATATTTAGAGAGTGTTATAAATTATGACTAAGTTATAGGGATGAGAGGTTAGTCAAAAGCATAGAGAAGTCTTCCCAGCTAATCTGGTTACTAAGAATGTGACTTTGGGGCTGATGTGAGACATCACTTATAACAACTAACTACGAACGACGCAAGGTTAGTCCCAAATTAGGTAAGGTAAATCTTCTTAGCTAATCTGGCTATAAATACCTATGAATAGTCGGACTAATATGAGATGTCTCCACGAAGTATGACTCATAATATGAAGGACCTACTACAGGGATCGAAGGAATCAAGGGATTGTTTGAGGGCCTAACTCTTCCCCGTGTAAGAAGTATTAAATGGTCAAGATTGGGTTTGGGCACAATAGAGGATATCTCGAAAAGGTCTGCTTTAATAAGAAGTATAAGTGTAAGAGGATATTTCCATTCAATGTCAGCTAGATAGGCAAATGTGAGGAGTCCACCTTGGGGTTAAGTATTAGGTGATGAGGCTTACCTCAAATGAGGTCGTAAATGGTCAGAATCGGCCTAATACCCATTACAAGGGTATTAATTTGCTTGGATACTATCTCTTGGATTGCTAAGACATTAATAATGATGTTTATGGGTTATTGGATTGAAAATGGTTATGGAATTAGATAAGCCTAACGGCTTATAATTAAAAGGACTTTAAATATAACTAAAATGCGTAAGGCATATCCTTATTTAATTTATACTACCCAAGTACTAATATAGAAATGTTCGAGCTTTTATTCATCGTACATTGTAGTTTTGATTCCCACCTCATTACAACATGGGTTAGGGAAGGAGAAGATGATCCAGACAGAGATGACGATGAAAGGAGCTTGTGATAGTAGTCTATTTATCTATTTATATTATTTTCCAATATACCCAATTAAAGATGACAATGTATTTTAAACATTTGTATCTCGGTTATGTAACAGTCATTATTGACATGGTGTTATAGTTTTATGACACTTGGAATTTTAAATACAATAGGTATTGTTTATGTTATTATAGTTTATTCTTCCGCTGCGAGTTTGAATGGATGGATAAATAGCTTTGTATTGTTCTTTTTACCAACCAACAGACATTTTTAGAATGAATCTAAGTTTCGATGGGCTTTTTCTAGGTTGGGATTTAGGCATGTTTTGGGGCGGGTTATTTTACTTAGTATCAAAGCTTAGGTTACGTGGTCCATAGGGAAAAGTATACATATGAGACGCGTACTTGTTATTTTTTAGAGTAATCTTCAAAGATCATATTATATAAAAATATATACTTGTTTTAAAGTGGAAATTAGCCATAAGGGCCTCTTTAGCAAGTGCAATTAGTTTCTAGGACACACAACTGAAATAATTACTTTTAAGGACAAAATGAAAAATAATTAGTTTCTAAGGCCTAAAAACCTATGAAATTATGTCCTTGAAAGTAATTAGACCGCTGACTTTGTCCTTAAAAGTAATTATTCTACTAACTTTGGCCTTGAAATTAATTTCTATGGATGTGTGTCCTAGAAACTAATTGGACTGCAAAGTTTGTCCTTCTAGTGAAATTCCTCTATTTTAAACGTATGCAAAAATACAAGGCAAATCTTTACTTTAACATATAATACTATCTTAGGAAATGTAGAAGGAAAAGATTTCAACTCCAAAGTTAATAAGGCAATAAATGTGTAATAAGTAGTAAGTTACAAAATTTTAATAAGGATATAACATGCCAGTTATAGAGATTATTGGGGTAATTATGAAGAGTAAAGGAAGGCATAATAGGAAAAATTAGAATAAATAAATAAATGCATTTTAAAATTGTCCATTAGAATAATAATCATTTATTACAAACAATTGGCATTTATAAAAATAAGAAATAAACATGTTAGGTAATAATTAAATATTATAAGGCAGCATAATCACCATTATGGTAAATTATTTAGCCTTAAGTATATAGAAAAGATTAATGGGCATAGCCCAATACATAAAAATAGATGAGAGGAAAGAACTTATGTATTGTAAACATTCGAATGTACGGAATGATAGGGTGGAGCAAGATATGGTGGAGCAAGTTTCTATAAGAAGGCGTACATTGATAAACACAAGGAGATAATCGGATTCTTGTAAACATTGAGTAGAAAAGAAAGAAAGTTCAAAAGAATGGACAATTAAAGTCAAATTCTAAATCCAACCCCACGAAAAAGAATTTGATAAAAGATTTCTGGGAAAATTCCTTGAAATGTCTCGAAAAAGTTTTTCAAAGGCTTTATTGGGAAATTGTTGTTGTTTTAAAAAAGTAAGGAAACTCGTAATTCAAAAAATTTGTTGAGTCAAAAGTTTCTGATTAAAAGGGTTTTGGTAAAAAGGATTTTTCATTTTTAAAATATAGTTTAAAATTGGTTGAGTCAAAAAGTTTTCAACTTTTTGAGAAAGGGATTCTTCGTTTTTAAAATAAATGTAAATTAGAGCTCAGGTTGGACTAGATGATTTTTCATCTATTTCATAAATTCGGAAGTTATTTTTTTAAACTCTTTCCAAAAAGGGGAGTAAATGAAAATTAAACTTAATTAAATTAAGGCATAGAGAATAGAAGGACAAAAATAACTAAGACTGTGGAACATTTCTGTATAAGGAAAATATGGTATAATGGTTGAAGTAGGAGCCAATTAGTTAATAGAAATATAGATAGAGGCAATATTGGGAGACTTGGATAGAAATAGCATTTGGAATTTACTTAAAATTAGATCAATAATCTAGTTAAAAATTAATAGGATAGAAGATATCCTTTTCTGCTACACTTTTCATTATTTAAGATCACAGAAGATGTTTTTGAAAATATTTCTTTTAACAATTAGATGGAATTAAATGATGATAATTAACAAATGAGTTGGGATAATTTTGTGAATATTATAAGGAAAAGCATTTATGTGAGGACGAATTTTCTATATACATTTTTTATCTAGAACTTGTTTGAAAAGAATAAAATACTATTGAATTTAAAATGGTAATGAAAGAAAAATAAATTGGGATTGATAAGAAAAGGATTATGAAAGACTATAGGAGTTTAAATAAGAATAAACAAAGTTATAAAAAGTGTTAAGTTAAGTGATGGTACATTTTGAGTAATAAAGCAATAGATGTTGATATATATTTTTGGGATAATATAACAACTTGAAATTAGGAATTTGGAAGGCATATGGTCTATTAAAATAATTGTCTTGTAACTAGAAATAACTTTGAAACAATGAATGTCTAATAAAGGAAAATCTGTTATTTTGAAATGTTATTAAAGTCATAATCATTGTAATAGATTTAAAAGGAGCTAAATTTGGAAAATAAAAATAGTAATATATCCATGGTAGTCAATGAACTTTTAATAAGTATAGGCCGTAATTTAAAGGGGTAATAAATGCCGATTTCAAAAATATAATAAGTTTATTTGTATGAAAACAATGTATTGAAACTATTTTGTATGTTATAGAAAGTTTTAAGAAGGGAATTATTTTGCTCCTTAATGAAATTAAGCAATTTTTGAATTTTTTGATTTAGCAATAGTTTGGTTTAAAAATTCCAAATGCTGGGCTAGAGGAGGCAAACGACGATTGACTGTCGGCTATGCTGATGTGGTCACACCACAGTCTACCTAAATAGGTAGCACTTATAATTTCAATCCCAAAGTCGCTCCAATCATTTGATGCTGAAATACTAAAAACGAATCTGGTTGATAATCGAGAGGAGGCGATGTTCTCAACAGTGATGGTCAAACCTAAAGCAGGCGGCGAGTTGAAGTGGTGCTTAAGGTTCAAAGTCTCTGATAGAGGCAATTTCGTTAATGGCGAGCTGTAGTTCGAGAATTTCAAAGGCAGGAATAAGGTGAGTGATGAAGTGTGGGTTTGGTGCTTATATAAGCATTCGACCTAGAAACTAAGGCTAGAAAAAAATTGTATATATATATGATAAATAATATATTGTGCATGTGTATGAGAAAATGATGATAAGCTTGCATACGCCAACATGGCACTAGATGTGAGCTCCAAGAGAACAGAGTCAAACCTGCAAAATCTAGAAAGAAAAATCATTATAAGCTTTATGGATTTAGAATAGTGAACTCGGTGTGCACGCTTAAACATTTATAGTATAGAGAACTTATAGGCCCAACTCAAATGAAGCATTACAACGATTAACGAAAAATGCTTTGCTTCACGAAAATGATCTAATGGGAAAGATTATTTCTTTTCGAAACAAGGAAAGAAACCAACGATGGAGAACCTCCGACTTGTCTCATTCCAAAGTACATCCTGTTAAAACAAGATATACTTCAGAGCAAATATTATCCAGCCTTACGGTCAGGTTATGTTCGGTAGCGTCAACACGGTCGAACTGACAAGTTAGCAAGCAGGAATATAAAGCGATAACGACCGAGTTTAGATACTAAGTGTGGCTAACAAATGAAGTCCAAAATTAGCAAACAATCCCCAAACCAAGAGATGCATACCTCCTACCAATATTCAACAATTGTAAAGCCCAAGGAAAAAGGATTCATGGATCAATACCGAACCCTGATCAGGGATTTGTATCGATCCGTAAGGCTCTTCCATCTTGCTAACAGCACCATTCCATACCAAGCTAAGGAATGTACAAATGAACCCAAATATTGTAAATTGGATCAAAACTGATCCCTGATTAGGGTTACGTACTGATCCCTATAGGCTCTTCCATCTTGCTAATAGCTCCATTCCATGCCAAGCTAAGGAATGTACAAGTGAACCCAAACGTTGTAGGATGGATCGCATGCTTGTATCAACCACCGCATCCGATGCATAAAACAACAATTATCTATCTTACTCCTAACCAAAGTGTTCACTGAAGTACAAGCTTCCTACAAAGCAAACAAGTCAACTGAGGTAAAGAAACAAGCAAAGAAAGCATTCATAAGAGTTAAATGGAGATCCCATGAAGCAACTTAATGGATCAGTACCGATCCCCATAGCAGATATCGGTATCGATGCTTAAATAATGTTGACTTGGCCATAATCTCTTCGATTAACCTGGCCTGGATGTGGAGAAAGTGAGCAGGAACGTGGGCAAGAGCTTTCCGGTGACCAACGGCTATAAATAAAAGGACCTGGGCATAGTTTGAGGATCTTTTTTAGCTGTTCACAAGTTAGTGTATTCTTTTTATAATTCCATGGATCATCACTGATCCCTAAGAACAAACAGCTCTACAAAAACTCAATAAAGACTTCAAAAAAATTTAAGCGGACATAGGCCTTTGATTAGCCGAACCACTAAAATTGTTGGGTGTTGTTTTCCTCATTTTCAAGTTATTTGCTTCATTTTATTCTCTACTATTAATCTCTGGGTGTTTATGTCAATTTTTGGTGTAAACGTTATTTTAAATTTAACCGTTTAAATTTAAGATTTATTTTAATTTCAAAACAAATTTTAAAAATTAGGCATGGCCCCAAATCAATTTGGCCTTTATATTAGGATAACTTTAAGGCTTACCTCCTTCTTTCGTTCTAGGAAAGTAGCTAGCTAGGCCAGAATACTTGATTACCCAATCCTAACGTTAAACATATTTTCTAGATACCCTACTATATGGGTATGCTTTAATAAGTTAGTCTTAGTACTGCAAATTTAGAGAGCATAGGCTATTGGGCTCCGATATCATTGTTAGAAATGGGCCAGCTCACAGCGGAGTGGGTAAATTTCAAAAAAAATCCTTATTTGGATCTTTGATGAGCCAATGTAGTCTGATTCTTTTGGAACTTTTCTAAACGTTTAGTTAAATAAAATCAATATTATATTTTACTTTATAAAAAGTTTTATTTTATATAATATGTGTTATATTATATGTGTGTGTATCATAAATACATATGTGTGTGTACATACACATACAATAGAATACTGTGTATTTGATTTTGTGTGTTCATGTATAGATGTCGGATTTACAGCGCAATGTGTTAGTCCGTGAGATGATGTTTTTGATGACAACAACCTTAGTTTAGAAATATATGTATATGCAGGATTTAACCATGAAGGTACCAAGAATGAAGACTGTACAGTATAGAGATTCAAGATATCAAGAATGAAGACTCATGAGTATCAAGTAAATCAAGATTACCAAGAGTTCAGGATTTCAAGTAATTTAATTTTTTTAATTATGAATTTTGTTAAAACTCCTAGAAGAGCACTGACATCTTAAAGTCCAATTTATTCGTGGAATGGAATCCTCTTCGAGCCTATTAAAGGGATGGAAGCCTAAGTAGGATGGAACCTACGAAAAATCTAGCGGAATATTTTTTTGTATCCGCTAACTTTTATTCCAAATGATTTTACAAAAACTATATCTTGTTTTCAAAATGTTTTCAAAACATTCCTTTTAAAAGAATCAGAATCATCTATCCTGGTTTTAAATACTTTTAGCCTCAAAATAATCTTTAGTTCCAAAATCAAGTTATCCTTTGATTTAAACTATCTTTTAATAATAATATATTTAATTTTTAATATTTATACTTAGATTTAAATATAAAATTATAGTAAAATTTTATATATACCAAAATATTATTCTCTATATTTATTTATGTATTTTAACAATAGTTAAGTATATTTATAAAAGTTTAAAATGGTTTTAATATAAGATAAAAGTTATTTTCAAAGAAAAACAAAACACCAAAATTTCCTTTGGGATGTCGACATGCTCAATACACCCATGTTGACATAGTGTCAGTTAATTTCAAAATTTAAATTTCAAAAGAAGTGTCTGTTTGTCATATCTCTTCACGAATGGACATGGCTATTGTTCTTCTATAAATAGGGGTTGTTCTCAACGAATTTTTAATCATATTTTTTGGTTTTCATTTCCCTTCTTCTTCCACATTTCTTTATACTTATTCCTACCATTACTTTGCCGAAATCACATTGAATCTAACTAGATTATCTCTGATTTGATTCTCTATCACTATCTCAACAAGATCCTTAGTGCTATTCAGAGTTATAGGCTTCTTTGTAATCAACTAAACAAGAAAAGGTGTGATTGTGGCCTTGAAAATCAATCAAGTGAGAAAAGGTGTGATTATAGCCTTGGAAATCAATTGGGTGAACTTGTTGCCCGTGAAATCAAGCATCTCTACCTAGAGGATTGTGAATCTGGAGGGTGTACCTTATGGCCTTGAAATCGAGGGTGTAATTGTACAATTTCTTTTGAAAGGAAATCCATACTTGTGTGAGGGACTGGATATAGGGTAACTCTGAACCATTATAAAATCTGGTGTATTCTTTCCTTTGCTGCTTTTAGTTTATTTTCGCATCTGTGTTTGATTCTGTGATCATATTTGTGTCTGAATATTGCATACATTTGTTTTCAAATTAACAAAAACTCAAAAAGATTTAATAATTCCTTAAAACACTATTCACCCCCCTCTAGTGTTTATCCTAGCTTTAAGATCCGTAATCCACATTTTCCACATTTGGCACAGATCAAGGTTTTCAAAGTTTCATAATCTGATTTTTGAAAAAGTTTTTAAAATGGTTGTTGTTTGTTAATACTAGTTTAGAAATATCCAGATCATCATTGTCTTATGAGTCTGCATATAATCAATGTTCAAATTCAACTTGTCTACCAAAATTGTTTGATGTGCAGGAAACATGCTTCATGGGAGTTGAGGAATCAGTCCATAATGGACAAATTGTGCAGATAAAAAAGAACAAATGGATACTCGATAGTGGATGTTCTAAACACATGACTGCAGTCCAGATATATTAAATGATATAATTTACAAAGATAGAGGACTGGTTAACTTTGGAGACAATTCAAAAGGACATGTTTTTGGTGTCGGCAAAGTCGGTAACTCTGAAACTCCTATTATTACTAATGTTTTGCTAGTTAAGAATCTGAAACATAATCTGCTAAGTATAAGTCAACTCTGCGATAAAGGATGTAAAATTAAATTTGAAAAGATAAGTGTCACATTGAAGATAATAATTCAACCATAATTTTTGAGGGAACTAGGAAAAAGAATATTTATATTGTTAGTATGAAAATTTCAAATGATAACTTGTGTCTTTGGGAAAATACAAGTGACCCTTGGATTTGGCATAAGAGATTTGGGCATTTGAATTTCAAACTCTTATCTAGACTGACAAAATATGATCTAGTAAGAGGTCTCCCTAAAATGAATTTTAAAGTAGATAGTTTATGTGATTCATGTCAATTAGGAAAACTTAGAAAAAGTTCTTTTAAATTAAAAGATATGATTTAAACCTCAAAACCTCTTGGATTACTTCATATTGATTTATTTGGTCCATCTCAAATTCTATCAATAAATCATAGTAAATATGTTTTTGTAATTGTAGATGATTATTCTAGATTTACATAAACAATATTTTTGAAACATAAAATTGATACTTTTGAATGTTTTAAGAACTTTACAAAAAGGATTCAAAATCAACTTTCTCTAAAAATTATAACCATTCGTAGTGATCACGGTGGTGAATTTGAAAATGAAAAGTTTGAGGAATTCTGCAATAAAAAGGGAATAACTCACAATTTTTCATTTCCAAGAACTCCACTACAAAACAGAGTAGTAGAACATAAAAATAGGACGATTCAAGAGTGTGCAAGAACTATGCTTTTGGATAGTAAATTACCAAAGTATTTTTGGGCAGAAGCAGTTGCTACCGCCTGTTATATTTTAAATAGAATTTTAATTAGACCTTTAACTAATAAGACATCTTATCAACTTCTTCATAGAAAGAAACCTAATGTGTCTTATTTTAGAATTTTCGAAAGTAGATGTTTTATTTTAAATACTAAAGATAACTTAGATAAATTTGATCCTAAATCCGACAAAGGTATCTTTATTGGATATTCTAATAAAACTAAAGCGTACAGAGTATTTAATTTAAGAACTAACACCATCGAAGAAACAATGCATGTTTCGTTCGATGAAAATCTCAAAATATTTGAAAATAAAAATGATGAAGAGGATCTAATCACTCAAAATCAAGAGTCAACTGAAACTTATAGTGAAATTGATCATCCTAATAAAAGGACTAAACTTTTAAAAGATCACCCTATTGAAAATATACTAGGAGATATGCAATATGTTGTTAAAACTAGAAATCAACTAAGTCAAATGACTAATGTAGCTTTATATCAACTATTGAACCCTAGAATCGAATAGAAGCATTAACTGATGATTCATGGATTTTGGCTATGCAAGAAGAATTAAATCAATTCACTAGAAATGATGTTTGGGAACTTGTTCCTAGACCTGAAAATAAAACTATAATTGGAACTAAATGGGTTTATAAAAATAAAATGAATGATCAAGGAGAGGTAGTTAGAAATAAAGCTCAATTAGTCGCTTAAGGTTATTGTCAAGAAGAATGAATAGATTTTGATGAAACCTTTGCTCCCGTAGCAAGATTAGAAGCCGTTAGGATTCTACTTGCTTTGGCAAATCATAATAATTTCAAATTATTTCAAATGGATGTTAAAAGTGCCTTTTTAAATGGTTTTGTAAAATAAGAAGTATATGTTGAACAACCACCAGTTTTTGAAAATGAAAAATTACCAAATCATGTTTACAAACTTAAGAAAGCTTTATATGGTCTAAAACAAGCTCCTAGAGCCTGGTATGATAGACTAAGATCTTACTTATTACAATCAAACTTTGAAATTGGTAAAGTAGATAATACTCTTTTTATTAAAATAAATGAAAATGATATTCAACTAGTACAAGTCTATGTAGATGATATCATTTTTGGATCAACTAATTTTGAAATGAATAAAGAATTTTCTAAAATAATGACAAAAGAGTTTGAGATGAGTCATATGGGTGAATTAAATTTCTTTTTAGGATTATAAATAAAACGATTAGATAATGGTATCTTTATTAGTCAAGAAAAATACGCTAAAGACCTAATTAATAAATTTGGTTTGACTACTGCAAATGGAAAACCCACTCCCATGGCAACTAATGAGTACCTTAGTAAAGAAGATCTCTCGATAGATGTAGATCAAAAATTATATAGAGGAATGATTGGATCACTACTCTACATTACTGCTAGTAGACCTGATACCATGCATAGTGTTTTTCTCTGTGCAGTATATCAATCCCAACCTAAAGAGATCCACTTAAGAGTCGCAAAACGTATCATAAGATATGTTAAACACACCTCTGATTATGGCTTGTTTTACCCTAAAAATGATTCTTCTGACTTAATATCTTACTGTGATGCTGATTATGCTGGTTGTAAATCAGACCGAAAAGGAACAAGTGGAACTTGTCACTTTTTGGGCATTCTCTGATTTTCTAGTTTAGTATAAAGAAAAACACAGTGTCTCTATCAACAACTGAAGCAGAATATATTTCTGCTGCTTTGGCTTGTTCTCAAGTAATATATATGCAACAAACTTTAAAAGATTATGGTTTAAATTTGTCAAAATCACCAATTTATTGTGATAATACTAGTGTGATAAATTTATCCAAAAATACTACTCAACATGCTCGAACTAAACATATTGATATAAGACATCATTTTCTCAGAGATAATATAAATAAGGAAGTAATTACTCTAGATTATATTAATTTCGAGAATCAAATTGCTGATATATTAACAAAACTATTAAATGAATCTATATTTACTAAATTAAGAAGAGAATTAGGTATTTGTTCAATAACTGAAATATAAAAATATAAATAACATAGCATAATTAAAAATTAGATCAAAATAAATTAAATAGCAAAAAATTCAAGCACCATGTCGACATCCCCTTGAACCCCATGTCGACATACAATGATTTTTTATTTTTGAAATTTTTCCCATCAAAATTCAAATAATTGGTTATATATTCTTCTCATTTTCAAAATTCTATTCATTTTTCTGTTATTTCTCTGTTCTATCTTTTGAAATTAAATAATCAATTGCCTCCTCTTCCAAATCAAACTTAAATTCGAACTTTTCATTCCCTTCTCCTACTTCTGGACCGTTTCAACGAACAACGCTCGCTCGTGTGACGAAAATGGAGGATTCTTTGAAGGATGCACTTCAGTTAATGGCTGAAATTCAAGTAATGCAACTTCGAATGGCCAAAGAACAAGAGAGGTAAGGAAAAATCCTTAGGAATTTGCAAAAATTTCTAATGGATAATCATGCTAACCCAATCTTGATTGACGGAGACTCTTCAGGAGATCAAGTACAAGAGGCCAGTGAGGAAGAAGAAGAAGAAGTCCCTATGGAAGAAGTGCACACGGAAGATGACGACAATGTCGTTTGCGTTGGTGAAGTGTGCTTTGACAAAGATGGAAATCTTGTCGAACAATGTGGAAATTTCTGTTTCCACTATCCGAATTGTTCGATTCATAGATCTTCCATTTTCAAAGACACTCATTTGTTTCTTCTCTCTTTTTTCTATTGTTGTATGTTCTTTCTTACGTTTCCCACGAAAATGTAAATTTAGCTATATAATTAATAAATAAGTTGTTTTCTTATATGTGTTCTATTAAAGTATTATTATATACTTAGGATAGTTAGTAGTTTAGAACTAAGTTTTAAGCTTTAGAGATAAGTGTTGATTATTTATGATAACACTATCATTATAATCACATATCATAGAGTATTAGATTAAGGGGGAGTTATATAGTTTAGAGTTAGTGTTTGTTGATGACAAAGGAGGAGAAATATAAAATAAGATAGTTAGGCATAAATTAAGGGGGAGTTATTAGGATAGAAGTAATATTTTATAAACAAAGGTTGTCATCATCAAAAAGGGGGAGATTGTTAGTCCGTGAGATGATGGTTTTTATGACAATAACCTTAGAATAGGATTATAAAATACAATTACTAACATTATAGTTTAGAAATATATGTATATGCAGGATTTAAGCATGCAGGTACCAAGAATGAAGACTGTACAGTATAGAGACTCAAGATATCAAGATTGAAGCCTCATGAGTATCAAGAAAATCAAGATTATCAAGAGTTCAAGATTTCAAGTAATTTATTTTTTTTAATTAGGAATTTTTTTAAAACTCCTAGAAAAGCATTGGCATCTTAAAATCTAATTTATTTGTGGAATGGAATCCTCTTCGAGCCTGTTAAAGGGATGGAACCCTAAGTAGGATGGAACCTACGAAAAATCTAGTGGAACATTGTTTTGTATCCGCTAACTTTTATTCAAAATGATTTTAAAAAAATTATATCTTGTTTTCAAAATGTTTTCAAAACCTTTCTTTTAAAAGAATCAAAATCATCTATCATGGTTTTAAATACTTTTAGCCTCAAAATAATCTTTAATTTCAAAAACAAATTATCCTTAGTTTTAAACTATCTTTTAATAATAATATATTTAATTTTTAATATTTATACTTAGATTTAAATATAATATTATAGTAAAAATTTATATATACCAAAATATTATTCTCCATATTTATTTATGTATTTTAACTATAGTTAAGTATATTTATAAAAGATTTAAATAGTTTTAATATAAGATAAAAGTTATTTTCAAAGAAAAACAAAACACCAAAATTTCCTTTGGGATTTCGACATGCTCAATACACCCATATCGACATAGCGTCAGCCAATTTTCAAAATCTAAGTTTCAAAAAAAGTGTCTATTCGTCATATCTCATCAAGAATGGACATGGCTGTTGTTCTTCTATAAATAAGAGTTGTTCTCAACAAATTTTTAATCATATTTTTTGGTTTTCATTTCTCTTCTTCTTCCACATTTCTTTATACTTATTCCTCCCATTATTCTGCTGAAATCAACATTGAATCTAACTAGATTATCTCTGGTTTGATGCTCTATCACTATCTCAACAAGATCCTCGGTGCTATTCAGGGTTATAGGCTTCTTTGTAATCAATTAAACGAGAAAAGGTGTGATTGTGGCCTTGGAAATCAATCAAGCGAGAAAAGGTATGATTGTAGCCTTGGAAATAAATTGGGTAAACTTATTGCCCGTGAAATCAAATATCTCTACCCAGAGGATTGTGAATCTGGAGGGTGTACCTCGTGGCTTTGAAATCGAGGGTGTAATTATACAATTGCTTTTGAAAGGAAATCTGTACTTGTGTGCGGGACTGGATGTAGGGTAACTCTGAACCAGTATAAAATCGATGTGTTCTTTCCTTTATTGCTTTTGCTTTATTTTCGCATCTGTGTTTGATTCTGTGATCATACTTGCGTCTGAATATCGCATACATTTGTGTTCAAATTAACAAAAACTCAAAAAGATTTAATAATTCCTTAAAACACTATTCACCCTCCCTCCTTAGTGTTTATCCTATCCTTAAGATCCGTAATCTGCATTTCCCATACAATGGACATGTTAGCCTCTCCTGTATACAAATGAATTGTGTAAATGTGTTTATTTATGTACATACATAAAATAATTTATATATATTGAAATATAATCATATAATTATTATACAATACTAGTTGTAAATCATTTCTAGGAAATATTAATTAAAATACATACATATATATATATATATGAAAAAATGTAACCTAGTTATAAAACTATTTTAAAATTAATTTGTAAAATTAGTCAAAATATACTATAATATAAAATTTGAATTTGAATTTGTTTAAATTATATTTATTTATCTATTTTGAAATAAATTAAATGCATACTATATATAAGCCAATAATCAGTTATAATTATATATATATATAATTTAAAATTAGTATATATTTTGCTATTGCTTTTGACTTGATAATAACAATAATTTTTTGGTTTAATTTTCGATTTAAATAATTTATTAGTTAAAATTCATAATTAGTTAAACACTCCATGAATTAATTTTAAAAAACTTAAAAATATTTTCAATACTATAACGTATATTTTAATTTATTTAAAAAATTTGTAGATTTTTTATGTTATTTATAAATATACCTGCACGTATTCTATTTGCATAAATAATTTTTTGAATTAAGTAAAAGTGTGAATATATGCGCATATATATATATATAATATCCCAAAAAACTTTATTTTTTTTAATAGTCGAATATTGACTAAATTAAATTTTATGAAGATTTAATGTTTATTTATTGTATAGTGTTAAACATTTAAATTAGATATAATATTAAAATTTACATAATATTTTTTTATTTAAATCTCAAAATTTTAAAAAATTAATTCTAGGGTGAGAGCATTTATAAACAATATGATAAAAAATATACACACACACACACACACAAACGCACAATAGTCAATATATGAAAATCCAACCATATATCGATTCATGGAATTTCTAACAGAATAATATGTATAAAATAATGATTATATAAACACTAATATAATATTAAACCTGAATAATACCTTTCACCAAAGCCCAATGCTCGCACCTTGAAACGTAGACGTTAACTCCTTGATTCGAATTCCAATCCTAAAGTTGCAGCTTCCAAATTGCTTTTTCACCTATGATCATTTGATTTTAATTTGTATTTAATTGCTTGAATTTTCAAGAGAGAGGAGGGGTATATTTAGCCAGTAAATATGATGGAGGCAGCAAAAGATCCAAATAAAAGTAAGGATATGATGTTTATACATATGAGAGATAGATAGCAAAAGTAGGATCAAGATTTTTAGTTTTCTCTTACCCATTCTCTTATTTTTATACACTCAAAGCTTACACTAAAAGCCATCAGAATTACTGACCTTTATTTCCCCATCATATCCAAAATATTATGCCCTTTATGGGCGGTGAATCCATTTCAAGCCCAAACAATATTCATTTCATTTAAATTCAATTTAAATAAGTATCGGTATTATATATCGATTAGTATATTATAACCATTATAAACATACTATATAATATTGTTCAATACATCAAATAAAATTTTATAATTAATATTTCATAAATATTAATTAATTTAATTAGTTTACAACAGTTATACGATAATTAAATCGGGAAAAAAAGGAGTATTAATTGTTTCAGTTGTATGACTCTTACTTGTGAATTTGATCAACGTTAATATAGAACAATTTGAGTATCAAACTTCGGTATGACATTATGACTAAATTTATCACTTGCTGAGTTTAGGTAAAATCCAATTTTAGTTTGTTAAGCATTACTTGGTAGTAACGATTATATACACCAATTCTCTTCAAAATTATATCACTTTTGATTTATGGAATTTGATAATGGATAAATTCCATGGTTGTACATATTTGACTCTATAGTTCAAATACGAAGTCCTTGGTTCGGTAATAACAATTAGTATCAACCGAACTACTCTGGTAAGAGACTTTGACTATGAGTTGACTTTAGTTGACTATGCTACTAACCTTATATAATTGAGAAGACAAATCCTCTCTTGAATGGTGCGTCACCTCCAATTCTTCCACTCGACCCAACTATAGTCATTCAATAGATGTTATGTCATGATTTGACTATAATCAAAGTGGAGTATCCACATTGAATATCAATAGTATTCTGAAGTCAAGAGAACCGTGCAATTTTGTCATATCGATATTTTCTGTTTGACCTTAGTTATATTTACCAATAGAAAACTATCGAGTGATTTATGAAAATTATCTAATAATTATTAGTAGATATCCCTTTGGTGGTCCCAACAGTCATGAGTAATAATTGCATAACATTAGGAGAGCATTATGTACTCTAGTCTCCATGGATGTATCGATTTCCAGTCTCGATACATCTTGACTAGGAATAGTTAAAACGGTATGTTTGTTTTTTATTTTAATGAATTAATCATGGTTATAACAGCTTGGGATTACTACCACAAAACATATCATTTATGGTTCAACTAAATGTGCTTATAATTAAATCAAATAATATAACACATTATATTAAGTATATAATAGGAAGAAAATACATTTTATTTCAAACAAGATCGGTTATCGAGTTAGATATATGTAATAAATTATAAAATTTCTAGGGCATACCCATGACTCTATTAATCTCCGCTTGCACTTAGGGCCAATTATGGAATCTCTATCCCATCCCTTCAATCAGTTGATGAAAACTGATCAAGTTAGACCCATTGTGAATGGATATGCTATTTTGTTTTAATCATCTATTCCGTCGATCAACTCTCACATATGTTGATAAACTACCTTTATCATGTAGAACAATTCGGAGTATGTTTATTGTCTTCTAATGAGCACTTATTATTACATTTCTATTATATCACAATAATATATGTTTATGAGATTTTCGTCTCGGTAGCACCCAAATATTTTTATACATTATTCACGACGCTGAATGCTTTCATGATTAAAATCAATAAAATTAAGTAGTGTTAATATTTCCTTAAAGAGAAGTAATTAGGTCGCTTTAATGCACAAATAATTATGAGGGGAAGAGTTCAAAAATAGTAAAATCAATTCCTTAAATCATTATTCCTCAATTTGAGCACTAATAGAATTAAAAAGCAAAGCAAAGTACTGAAAGCGATAAAAAAAGACACAGAGAATTTATGAGGTTTGGATGTTATTGGTCCATTGGTAAAATGTCGATTTCTTCTCTCTTGATTCTTCGTGCAAATAAAAATGCAAAAAGTACAATTTTCGATTTGTGTCCAAAAAGAGTACAGTAAAATTCATCTTCCCTTTTCGCTACAGTGCCATATTCATTTATAATCCACAGAGATTTACGTGGATTACCAACTTCATTCTTCCACTCTCTTGATTACTACCGTTAGATTGTGCACATGTCGAACATCTGACTCACTTATTTGGTACGCATGGATTGCAAATGTGGCCTTTGGCGGTAAATTTTGGTTTGAGTAGTTGGGTTTTGAATTTTTTTGGAAAGCTTGAAATTGAAGCGGAAATGTTTGGAATTGAGGAAGGAAAGCCCAAATTTGAATAGATTGTGCAATTTTGATTCTACAAAGCAACATGCCTATGGACTACATATATGTGTAGATGAAGCTATAATGAGGAACTGCCCCTTCTTTTTAAGGAGAGCCATATAATTATTAACACTTTAGAAAGTCACTTTACTTTGTTGGGGGTTGTGCATCCATTATGCCTAAGGTAGCGATGTGGTATAGCCTTTGAACTACACTAAAACTTCTAAAGTTGTATTGTACCGTCTAATCTACGATATTAGTGTAGCACAGTGTTGGGGATGCTTTGAGTTACACAGCTTAGTAGAAGGGATTAAGCGACTATTTTGGAGGGTGATTGCCTTACGTAACCTGTTTTGACCTGCTCTCAACAATGGAGGACTACGTCATCGCCTTTATCTTTGACCAGATTTAATGAACTTGAGGATGAAGTTGGAGCCCTTCGGTTTCATGTTGAGGAATGAAGTTTGGCTCTTGGTCACGGAGAAGTCTTTTCCCATTGCCTCATTTCTTGAGTCTTTATGTGTGTGGTCAATGTTATTTAGGATTGCGGTGTTGTTTTTTCAGATCAAGATGGCGGTGCATTCTTTATTAATTTGATATTGGTATAGGATTGCGGCGTTGTTCTGTCACATCAACATCAAATGGTGGTGCATCCTTGTAGCTTTTGATACAAAATTTCAACGCAAACCTATCGTATTATATGTTAGTTTAAAATTACCACATCTACCTGTTAGCATACAGTCGCTTAAAGTGTTATGCCGCAGTTCTGTATCGTTAGTACTGCCTTTGGGGCTGCAGCACAGTTTTTACACCTCATTGTTACCTAGAGACTATGTTGCTGTTCTAAATTTCTAGGTTTCACCTTTTGGAACCATAGTGCTATCTTTATATTTTGATGCCTGAAACTACGCCATAGTTCTACTTGTTGAAGAGAGTCTGAAGGTCATAGATTAGTGGGTGCAGTCTTTATATTTTGTCGTCGCTCAAGGATTTCGGTGAAGTACTGTCTGGATTTCATTTTTGCATCCTTTACATATTTTAACTCCTACCGTGGGAGAAGTTCATTCTGGCTCGGCGTTGTTATTAATTTCACTATGATAGTGCTTGGAAAATATGGATGTAATACTTGCCCTTAGGTCTGCAACAATCGTAGATGAATGTGGGCTTATCTCTATTCTTATATTTTCTCGACAATTCATCACTTCTATCCTTTCTCTTCCTTCCTTTAAAGAGAAAGAAAATGTGTTTATAGTCGTTTCACATTTTATGCTCGGGTACATGTGTTGTTCCCTCATTGGCCAATCTTCTGAAAAGCTATACCTTTAGCCTTTTCGACTTCTAAGAAAATCTATATTGATTCTTGCACTAATATTTTCTACCATTAATCAACTGATGTTTTGAGGATTCTTTATTATTCTAGTTGTGTGGTTGAGAATTTTTATCAAGGTAAGTATATTTCTTTCCTCCTCCTCTTCCTCATTCTTTTTCTTTCAAAAACAAAAAGAAATCCTAATTGCTAATCTCATCTTCTCCAAGAAACATTCCTTTTCCAAACCAAAGTAAGGGTATATTTATTTTCTTTCTATTTTCCTCGAATCCTTAGTGATTATTTATAACGATCCGGTATATTCTTTTTCACATGACAACCACTTCTACCTCTCCATTATCTTGGTATCTTAGAGTGTTTGAACTAAGAGAAATAAAGGGTGTTTTGGGTCAGTTCAAGTTTGAGGGTTATATTTGTAGAGTTCCTAAGCCTTATGATTGTATCCACATGCCTCTATATGGCTTCATTTCTATTACTTCTGAAGATATTCGATGTGGGCTTTATCTTCCTCCTTACCAAATTTTTTGTGAATGGCTAATTTCTATTGGCCTCACACCTATTCAACTTGCTCCTATTTCTCATACTCTCTTGATTGCTACGTTTGTCCTCTATGTTGAGATGAGCATGCCTCCCCCATGTGAAGAACTCTAATTCTTATTCGATATCCATAAGAGTCCTTCCAGGGGTGATTTTGGGTTTATTATGCTTAAGCAGAAAAGTCGATTATTACGTCTGTTCCTCGTAAGACCTAAAAGTGGAAAGATCGTTATTTATTTATTTCGAATCATAATAATTTCCTTTTATTTTTCAACCATACCTCAATCATCCTCTCTTTTCTGATGAGGCCACTACATCATTCATATCTCGTAGATAGACCATTTTGGACTTGCGTGAAGATAAGAGGAAAACAAATTTATTTTTTACCGAGTCACTACCGCAGAAATACAATTTCTTGCACATTAGGCATAACTTCTCTTTTTTTATTTTTTATTTTTTTTCAACTATAGATAAACTTAGGGGCATAATTTCATAAATTGGGCAATGAAACCTTATTTCTTGTTTAGTCCGTGTAAGGACATTTACCGATCTTTACATTTTTTATGTATAAGTGAAATGGCTGGTGATCTTACTGACATGTTTTTCGATGATTCCTCATTAAAGAAATTGAAGAAAGAGAAAAAAGGAAATAAGAGGGTGAAGGATAATGTTGAAGCTTCTATTCAACCTTTCAAGATACCGCACATATCTTCTCCTCCTTCCCCTCCTTCTTCTGAAGCCCTACCCACCCCCTTTTCAGTCCTTCCAAGACCCTCGCATTCGCTACTTGCCTTTGCTTGAAGGTGTTATTGCTGACCTTGCTGAGAGGGTGGGGAGTGCCACTTTGGACGGTCAATCTTATATTTCTTTTTCCCCTACAATCTTATCGTGTCACACTCCCACTTCCTACAACCTCCTCCCCCAAGCTTGCTACTGAGCTTGAGAGGTCTTGGGCTTTCGTATGTACCATCTTCTATTTCTTTCTTTCTTTAGTAGTGATTTGCTTTATTGATTTTCATTTTATCCATTTTTATTTTGTAAGAGGTAAGTGCGGTTGAGGCTCATAAGAAGGTAGAAGACAATCAGGTCTTATTGATTACTCGTATTACACAGCTTGAGGCAGACCTTGCCATGGCTGCTTCTAAGAAGGCCAAAATAGAGGAAGAGCTTAAGGCTTAGTAGGAGAAAGTTGAAAAAGCGGGGAAGGTAGTGAAAGCGGCGAATGAGGCCATGCCGTTGAAGGTTCAAGAGTTGAAGCGGAGAGATAAAGCATTGAGGGAGAAAGAAAAGGTGTCGGGGGAGATTAAGGCAAGCTTTCACAGATCACCTACTGGGAGCTTTATAAGATGTACATTATGGTTAAGCATTAATTTTTTGCCGATCGCTTAGATGATGTTTCTGCCGAGGTTGATCCTAGCTTCCTAGGAGACCCTAAGAAAACCAAAAATGCTTTTACTTATTATAAGGCAGAGTGGACTAAGGAGCTGGAAATGGAAAAGCTTCCCGTTTAGTTTCCTAGGATACTTCCTTCTAACAGGATGACAAGACCATGCTGTATAAGGAGACCGAGGTCACCTTAACCCCTCGAACTAACGTAACTACCTAACCTTTGTAAATGATTTCCACTACTTTTGTGTCTTTCAAACTTTTCAGCATGTAAGTGAATCTGTTACTAATTTTGTCGTATCAACTTCTTTGATTATCATACTATTTTGTTATTGCACTATGAATGAATGTGTCATCTTTGTTCATTTGTTTTCTTAATTGTTTTCTAAGGAAGTAACATTTACTAAACTCGTGAAGGAAAGCATGGAGAATCACCAAAACCAAATCATAGATCGTCTTAATCTTAGTGTTGCAATAATTCATAAGCATGAAAAGGAGTTAGATAAGGTTTTCATACAACTTAGAGAGGAACCCCAAGGGTTGCATTCCAAAATCAACCAAATAGTTAAAGAGAAAGAGGCATTTGCTGACTTTGTACTATGTTGGTGGCAATATACCTTAGAAAGTGGTTCCTTCCCACCCAATATTTTTCACTTGGAGTGATTTAGGCTTTTGCCTATAAATTTGAATAAGGAGTAAGCATTGCGTATTATTTTTTTGTAAATGAATTTGTCAGATTCTCCGTATAAAATTTTCTTTATGTGACATATTTTTTTCTAATTTTAATTTTGTGCATCTCAACTTCTTTTGAATTGAACTTTAAATACTACCAATTTAGTCGATCTTTATAGGCCACTTTCTGAATTTGCAAGAGCTTTTGAGTCCAGCGAACCTTCTATACCTATCTCTTATAGCTCGAGTAACACTGATGCGCTTGAGTTTGAGGTTATAGCCATGAATCCTGCCGCGGCCCTGGAGGAAGAAAATCTCCATTTGATATTTTCTAATGAAGGGCTTGAAAGAGACTTTAAAATTCCATTTTCCAGCCTAAGGAATCTTAGGGTGCACTTTAACACCAATACCAACAGAACGTAATATTGGGTACCAAGCTGGGTGTTGTAAACCAGAAAGTTACTGAATTGGAGTATTTACTAAAGGATGGTGAAGCGCTTTATAGGATCATTTATGAAGCGGAGGTTAAAAGGCTACAGAAGACTATAGAAAACATGTCTCTTCAGGGTGTCCATCAAATTGAGATGAAGGAAGGCGTCGAATGACGAGAAGGGGAAGAGGGTTTTAGCTTGGGTATGGCCCTTGCTCCCCTTGTAGATTTGGATACGTTATTAGTGGATAAGTGGAGAAAGGAATTAGAAGTACACTTACAAGTTAAACTTAAAGAGATGGAAACTCACCACAAGCAACAGATGGAGTGATAGGGGCCAAAGGTACTTCCTCGCTTGCAGAGAAGTGGGTGGGTGGTAGATGCTCTTAAATACTCTAGTGGATTTTCTAGAAACTCAAAGAAGACTCGCCTAAACTAATTGATAATTTAGAGAAAACAAGAAAAATGTCATGCTCAAGGTCTATGATCTTGAAAATTTATTGCGAGAAGCTCAGGTTGCCCTTTGTATCATAGCAGCACCGATCAACATGCCTAGGCAGGATCAGATTTCCAACCTTGTAGATAAGCTCAGAAGTGAGAAGGTTAAAAGCAAGATGGGGCAGATTGCTTTATAATGCGCCATTGATGTTTTTTTCCTATTTCTACCCCACTTTTGACCAGAACTTCCTTTATAATAAAGAAGGTTTTGAGGTAACTACAGAGGATCCGATGGACCACTAGGCAGGCTCTAATTATGATCCTAGGAAGACCTTTCATATTAGTATAGACCCGCCTTTGGCTAGGTGTTTTACAGTTAGTGCGGTATTTTAGGATCATATAACCAAGGACATTCTTGTAAAATCATTTTGTAGAATACTTTTGGTTGTACAGATGCTCATAAGGGTACTGTAAAAAGAAGATTATTAATATTATTATTATTTTGCAAAGAGTGTAAGTTAATTGTGAGTCTTCACTTGATTGCACTTTATTCTAACTTTATTGGTCTATATTTTTTTGATTTTTCAACCTTGCACTACTAGGCAGCGTCGAAGGTAACTGATTGGGGGACGCTCAAGTCTACTTTGATTCAGATTACCGAACTAGAGGATTATTAAGAGGCACCAAAGGTGCATTTATAGTTTTCTACAAAGAGAAGATCAAGATACTGAATGATAACCTTGAAGATTTGTCTCTTCGGTCCGCTAAGCAAGCAAGTGTAGGAGATGATCCTATTACGTCCTTGGCCCCTAATGTTAGATTAAGGCCTGGTACTGCTCCTTTGCCTTGTCGGAGGCTAATCCTGTTGTTAATTTCAAGTGGAAGGAGGATTTGAAGAAGTTTTACGAGGACAAATTTCATGAGTTGAAGAATTACTATAGAACGGGATCACTTACAGCCTCTCAGGCAAGAAGCAATTCTAGACAATGTTTTGAATTATAGAACCATGGATCTCATTGCTGCAAAAGCATCATAATCAATGATTCCTCTGTGAGGCGAATTTGAATCATAGCGTTGTTTTTAATCATAAGCCATATTTTCGAGCTTAACCGTTAACATAACTTCGTGTGATGATAAATATATTTCCTCTTTTAGTGTGTGTACAAATGTGAGGAATCATGTAGATATGAGTAGATTTTCAGTAAATAGTAGTAAATCTTAGTCTTTAGTATTTACCTAGCAAGCTTTATGTATTTTCTAAACTGTACCCGGTTTGTAGGTTGCATCACATTCCATGATTGTCTTTCCTTTCCATTCTTGATTAATTCTTTATGCAGCTCATGCTTTTTGAACTTGGCTTTTAATGCTCGTGCCTTATTGTGCGCTTGGCATGGTCTGCCCACTGTTGGGGATAGACTGTTTTTTATTTGTGCGCCATGGTCTGTCCTGTTATTTGGGGTGGACTGTATATTGACTACGAAGTCAGGTCATGTATTTTAGAAACTTTTAATTCATACGCATGGTTTTTTGTATTAATTCAGGCCATCAGATATCCTTACGTCCAGTGTAACAACTTGGTTGAGAAGCTGGGTTATGTATAATACAAACCAAACTTATTATCTATGTTAGGGGAATTAAGATAGAGAGATTTTTATACTGGTTCAGGCTACCTAATATCCCTACGTCTAGTTCATTGTAGTATTGTTTTTCACAATAATTACAATGTTTGTTATGCATATAACGCTGATTATACAAAATAAGACCCGAGATGCTCTGAATTCCATGTTCTCGGAGCTAGTTTCCATCAAATATTGATAGATGATATGCCCTGTTAGCCAAGACTTCTGCTACAAACTAAAGGACCTTCCCAATTCGAGCTCAAAGCCCCATCTATTGGGTCTTTGGAATTGGCCATTATTCTTCACAGTACTAGGTCTCCTTTGCAGAATTTTCTCTCCTTGAGCTTAGCATTGTAATTTTTTCCATCCTTTGCAGCTATGCGGCAGACCAAACTGTTGCCTTGTCTCTTTTTTCTTGGATAAGATCTCGGGTGGATTCATTTAATTCTTTGTTCTGCTTTGATGCATATGATAATCATTTACGTGATGGGATTTTCACTTTAACAGGGAGCATAGCTTCATAACCGTAAGTTAAGGAGAAAGGAGTATGAACGGTTGGGTATCTGAATGAGGTCCTATAAGCTATAGAACTAAAGGAAACTCCTCTGCCCATTTTCCATTAGCCTTTAGCAATCTCTTCTTAAGCAACTTTTTGGTGGTTTTCTTTACTACTTCGTCTTGCTTCTTTACTAGCGGATTTGTAACCGAGGAGAAACTTTTTTTTATTATGTTCCTTTCATAGATCTCTACGAGCTACCTACTTTCAAATTAAATCCCATTATCTAAATTATATTATGGAGGATCCCGAATCTAGTAATGATGTTCCTTACCACAAAAGCGACTATCATCTTTGCAATGATTGTAGCTAGAGGTTCTACTCCTGATAGACATTTTCTTGTGAAGCAGATGGACCTCTAGGTCCCTTCGTCCTCCATAACCACTGCAGCACTAATTGCCTTATCGATTATAACTAAATATACATATAATTCTTCATCTATGACTGGTTTCGATAAGATAGAAGTACTAATCAGATGGTCCTATAAAATTTGGAACGCTATTTTGCATTCATCGATCAACTCAAAATTTTGTTTCTTTTTCACTTGGTCGAAGAACGGTATGCACTTCGTCAGTTGCTTTGGAAATGAACCTACATAGAGCAACCACTCTACCGTTTAGATTCATGATATCTTTTGGCTTTTTGGGGACTTCCATTTTCTTTATGGCCTCAAGATCAGCTTTGGGTTTGCTTTAATGCCACGAGCACTCATTATATATCTTAGGAACTTCCACGACCGAATAGCAAAAGTATATTTCAAGGGATTCAAATTCATATTATATTGCCTTAGGACCGCAAACGTTTCTTTCATAACTTGTACATGACTTGACGCCGCATTTGACTTGACTAACATGTCGTCCACATATATCATGATGTTTTTTCCAATTTGATCAGAAAACATAATGTTAGCTAACCTCAGATAGGTTGCTCTGGCATTTTTGAGTCAGAACGGCATGACTTTGTAGCAGTACAAGCCTTTGCCCATCACATAACTAGTGTGCTCCTGGTTTGGCTAGAACATGGTTATCTTATTATGATCTGAGTATGCATCCATGAACAAGAGCAGTTCATGACCGCTAGTTGCATTTATCAATTGGTTAATTCCGGGTAAGGAAAATCTGTTTTTGGATAGGGCTTGTTGAGGTTGGTATATTCTATATAGGTTCTCCATTTCTTATTGAGCTTCTTCATAAGAACAAGGTTGGCGATCCACTTTGGATAGTATACTTCTCTGATGAATCCATTCGCTTTTAGCTTCTTGAATTCATCGTGTGGAGTATTATACCTTTCCTAATCCAGAGTCCTACACTTTTTCTTAACTGGATGAGCATTAGGATCGATGCGGAGTGCGTGGAAGATGATGGCTGGATCTATCCCTACCATGTCTGAATGTGCCCAAGCAAATCCAACGATTTTTTTAGGAAGTCTATCAGTTCGATTTTGGCTTCTACACTGCAATTTTTTCCTATTTTTAGAAACTTTAAGGGGTCATTGGGATCTACTTGTACATCTTCAAGATAGTCCACTAGCTTTAACTCTTTGCTCATTACCTCTAACCTCGGTTCTATTTCACTTCCTTCTTTCTCTTAGGGTTGAGAGGTGGCGGAGAGTGCTAGTTTCTAAGCTTTCTCAAAAAAGTACTAAACATATATGGAGTTGAACTCATCGGTGCCAATTATGTGCATGTAGTTTCTCTTTTCTTTCCTTGTTGATGTTGTGGTTGCAACATGACCTGTTTCAGCATCAGTAATAGTATCTAGTTCCAATGTAGTTCTTAGAACTGGCTTAATTTCTTTTTCATTACCATTATCACAATTATTAGAGGAGATAAAAAATAGTTTTGAACAATTTTATTGCTAGGATTGAAGTTCATATTATATAATTCTCTAGCCAATAACTATTCTCCCCTAATTGATCCTATCCCAGTTGGGTATGAAACTTCATGAGCAGGTCCTTCTGAGATGACAGCCCCCAAGTCAATCAGTGTGGGTCTTCCTAAAAATGCACTGTATAGTAATGACTAATCGATGACCAGTGAGCTAGCATACCAGGATTTGTGAAGGGGCGCAGTTCCAAAGATGACAAGTGGGTATGTTGATCCAATAGGAATAGTTATAGTGTTGTTAAAGCCGTAGATTAGTTCTAGACTTAGCGTTAATATGTCAACTAGAAGCTTCATTTTGTCTAATGTAGATTTGAAGATGACATAAGAGAACTCCCAGAATCAATGAAGACCTTTTTCACGGTGCAGTATGAGATTAGCACTATTATAGTGAGTGGATCCTTATGTGGAAAGGCAATCCTAACGGCATCAGCTATGGTGAAGGTTATCCCCTACGCAGATTTCTATCTTACATTGAATATGGTTTTTTATTCCATTTTCACTTCCTCCACATATCACTCTTGTTCTTTCTAACTTTTTCCTATCAAGTGTGGTCCTCCATGAATTGAGTCTAAGAGGTAGAGGGATTCTCTGTTAGGTTTTCACTCGAGTCTTGTATGAGGTTCCCAACTCTTTCTCTATTTTTTCCTTCAGGTAGTCGCCCAAGTATCCTTTCTAGATCAGTCTCTCAATCTCACTTTTCAACGGCAGTTATAAATGCGATGGCCATTGGCCCTATGGAAGCGGTAGTATGCTCCATCTCTATTCGACTTCATTTTTTTCCCTGCTTGGGACATTATACGCCAACCCCGTCCTGGTCATCTCATATATCTGTCTATGAGTATCAGTAAAGGGAATTTTTACTAAAAAAATTCTTCTCATTGTAAGGAATAGAAGCTCTTTCAGACTGCATTATGAATCTAGGCTTTTCCATCCCGATATGACCACTGACCCATTAGTAGAGGGCCTTCATGCTATGACATGTTTTTCTGCTATTCTTTCCCACATGGTAGTATCCCTTATAATCCTGACATATGTTGCCATTAGTAGCGCTTCTCTATAAATGACCATAATTCCGAGTGCTTGGAATTATAGTCATTTTATAAAGTTGCGCAGACTCTCGGTTTTTCCCTGATTTACGTAGGACATGGTGTTTACATTCGAGGAAGCTTCCCTTCTTTAATTGAATTGGCTTTGAAAATCGATAAATACCTGCTGCCAAGAATGGACTTCTCCTGGTCCAAACTTATTAAACCATCTAGAGGATGGACCAACCAGATAAGCTGGGAAAATTTTAAACTGAGCCATCCTCCCTTCCTTTAGAATATTCATATGGTATTATAAGCTGTAGATGTGGTCACCTAGATTTATGGTTCCATTGAATTTACCAATCGATAGGGGTTTCAAGTTGTCAAGAAAATCTACTTATATGATGGTTTCACTAAAATGGGAAGATCTTTCATCACTTACTTCTTTGGTATTTAACCGATAAAGTTTTGCCAGTTGCTCTACATGAGCTTTCAACTGTCGAATCTCATCTTCCCTAGGATCCATTTGGGATGAGTTGTCTCTGAAGAGTGAAATAACTTCATCGTCATCGAGAGTAGCTCGTGGTTGTTTTTTAAGCAATAGTGGGTTAATGTTAACAGGCTTTGATTTGACTTTAGGGTTGATCTAGAATTTGCTTTTGAATTTGGAATCAATTTTTTTGGCCAGCTTCATCATTCTTAGAGTGATATATTGGGCCATGGATCTCACTAATCCCTCCATGTGTTGGTTCATTCGGTTTATGAACGCTGGTATAGCAACTAGGACAGGGTTTTAGATAGGCTTTACAAAAGCTTCCACCTCATTTTGGGCTACAGAGGGGATGAATTGCCGTTTTGGGATACGCGTGGCCAGGTGAAAGTGTTCCTGGATAGAGAGGGCAGTGGAATTTGTGAGATTTATGGTATTGTTATGGTATTAGAAGAAAATGTTGGTTAAATTTGATAGATGGGGCAATTGGCCCCCTTCTAGCGTCAAAAATGTTAATGAGATTTTTCAACTCAGAAACACCCAAATTTTTTTATGTAGTAATCACGACGTTGAATACTTCCGTGACAATGAATCAACAAAATTAAGTAATATTAATATTGCCTTTAAGGGAAGTAATTATGTCACTTTAATGCTTACAGAATTATGAGGGGGGAATGTTTGGAAATATTAAAGTCAATTTGTTAAATCACTATTCCTTGATTTAAGCACTTATAAAATTAAATATTAAAGCACTAAAAGCGATAAAAAGGTACACAAAGAATTTATGTGGTTCGGATGTTAATGAAATCTAGTCCATGGGTAAAATGTCAATTTATTCTCTCTTGATCCTTAGTACAAAAAAAAAGTCAGGGAGTATAAATTTTGATTTTTGTGTCCAAAAAGAGTAAAGTGAAATTCCTCTCCCCTTTCTTCTAAAGTGCCTAATTCATCTATAGTACGTAAGGATTCACGTGGATTGCCAATGTCATCCTCCCACTCTCTTGATTTATGCCATTGGATTGCGCCATATGTCGAACGTCCATCTAACTTATTTAGCATGCATGGATTGCTAACGTGGCCTTTTTTGGGAAGGTATGCTTTGAACAGTTGGATTTTGAACTTTAGCGAGAAGCTTGAAATTAAAACAAGTGAAGCGGGAAAGCCCAAATTTGAGTATATTGTGCATCTCTGATTCTATAAAGCAACATGCCCATGGACTACACATGTGTAGATGAATCTGAAATGAAGAATTACACCTTCTTTTCAGTGAGAGCCGTATCATTATCAACATTTAAGAACTTTGCTTTACTTTGTTGGGAGTTGTGCCTTCATTATGCCCGAGGTAGTGATGCCACATAGCCTTTAAACAACACCAACACTTTTGAAGTTATATTGCACCGTCTAATCTACGACATTAGTATGGCATGGTTTTGGGGATGATTTGAGGTGCATGGCTTAGTAGAAGAGATAGAGTTGCTGTTTTAAAGGGTTATTGCCTTGCGTGAACCTGCTCCAAGCTGCTCTCAACATTGGAGGATTACGCCATTTCCTTTGTTCTTGAGCCATATTTAATGAACTTAGGGATGAAGTTGGGCCCTTTTGGTTTTCTGTTGAGAAATGAGGTATGGCTCTTAGTCACGGATCAGTCTCTTCCCATCGCCTCGCCACTTGAGTCTTTATGTTTGTTGTTGTGTTTTTTAGAATTGCAGTGTTGTTTTGTTATATCAAGATGGCAGCGCATTTTTTATTAATTTAATATTGATATAGAATTGCAGCACTATTCTATCACATCAACATCAAATGACAGTGCAGATTTATGATACAAAATTACGGTGCAAATCTACCAATTTTAGAAGCTAGTTTAAGATTGTGGCATGTCACCATTAACGTATAGTCGCTTAAAGGGTTGTGTTGTAGTTTTGTATCGTTAGTGCTACCTTTTGGGCCATAGCACAATTTCTACATCTTATTGTTACTTAGAGACTATGTTGTTGTTCTAACTTTTTAAATTTCACCTTTTGGAACCATAGCACAGTCTTCATATTTTGATGTTTGGAAACTATGCTGTAGTTCTACCTATTGAAGCGAGTGTAAAGGTCGTACATTGATAAGTGCGGTCTTTATATTTTACTGTTGCTCAAGGATTTTTGTGCGGTACTATCTGGATTTGTTCTTGCTTCCTTTCCATATTTTGTAGGAGCTGCACTGAGCACAATTCCCCTTTTGGAAGGTGGAATGTGGTGAGAAAACAGCTCATCGCCGAGTTAAATAACCCGGTACCGAGTCATTTACTTAATCTCAATTCCTCTAAAATTTCTCCCAGTTGCCACTTTATTCCTTCTAAGTGTCTTCCAAGTTTTTAATTCATTTTTTCTTCATCTTGACCTTATACTTCTTGTTGAATTCTGCTCAGTTAAAACCCGGTTAACACTTGCCTCCTAGAGCACACTTTCGTTGAAAATAAAGTGTGCTTTGGATCTAGACAATTTCTGGAATGCTATCCTTTGAATAAAGGTAGCCGTCCAGGATTCCTTTAACTACTTTTCACAGTTAGAATCTCATTCTTCATTCTTTGTGCTATAGACAATACCTACGCGTTGCAGATCTGATCTATGCTTCAGGGATCGTTCCATACCTTAGACGGACAAGCTCCCTCTTTGCTGTGAATTGTTTTCATTTTTCTTTTCTATTACCCCCGAGAGCTTTTGGCCCCTTCCATTGAGTGAGTTTCATCGATGCTTAGAGGAATGGAGATTATTATAGTGATTATAATGATGGTGGTGGCATGGTCAATTGCTTCCTGGTGGGAGATGGCCCGAGTTTGAGTTGTGCTTGATCTGTGGTGGATCTCAAGCATGTCTAGGCTCGTGTTAATGCCACTTTGGAGATACGCTCGACCCTCCATCTTTGACTAAGTCCTATTAATATATGGTTCTCTTAAATTACCATTGACCCCCAATAAGATAGTTCGCTGTAGAATTTGTCATGTTGGATGATTCCATTGCTACACTTTTCCTGTTGCTGCACTCCTTGTGTTCTTGAAAAAGAAAATCTTTCCACATCGCTTTGGACAGTGGCTCTATTATCAATTATTCATCAATAACTCAATAACAGGTAAGTTTCGACATATAATATCACTATATGACAATGATCGTTTTTCTAGCACGAACGATCTATCTACATAGGATGGTCTATTCATCGCATATGGGATATAGGACTTATGCTGCATAGATTCACACTTCTCACTTGCCTTGGTCAATGCTCAGAATTCGATTGGTCAACATGCTTTGACATCCTTTGGACTCTGGGTATTGCTTACACGGGCTTTAATTTTCAAATAAAACATACCAGATCATGTTAGAAAGTCAAATTTCATTTCCTAGAATGACTCGCTGATACCCTTGCTTCAAATCAGATGATGGTACATCTACTCCTCTTGAAGCTGGGTCCTCCACAGCTCAGGCTTCACCCTCTATTCCTGTTATGCTTGGACGATCGATCACGACTGGATTATAAGGCATAATTGCTCTTACAGAGCTGTTGCTAAATTCAACTCCTCCTTTAAATGAGTACATGACCTTATTGGTCTTAGACGAAGAGGGAAGAGCAAGTAGGGATCCCGCAAAGCTTGCTGGCATGTCGATCTTCTTTTAGTCATATAGTTCATGCCCTTTATTTTCGCTTTAAATAAGTCATGTTCCTTTTGACCAACTATTTAGTCATGAAAAATCCCAATTTCATGCAACTCCTAACTGTCTTAAAGCAGCAGTTGGACAGTTTACCCTCTCTTTGTATGATCTCTGTCATGAACTAAATCCTATTGGTAGAACCTTTCTTCTTTCAAAATGCATGTCTCTAGGAACTAACGGCAGCTAAAAATTGTGGGGGAAATTATCCAATTTCCCCCTGTCTAAGTGTGTTTTCCTTATCCAAATCCTGGATGGGGTAAGTCGAACGATACCTAACTTAGATTCTCCAAGATTAATCTTACTTATTCTCGATCAAGTTTGTCTTGATTGGCCACTAGCATTGTCGTGGGTGTTCAATCGTGCACTTCATTCTTTGGAAACTAGCGTGCAGGTTGTTCAATTTTGAGCATCCTTGACATTGCCTACTTATGTGCAACAGTCGACTCCTGCAACCTAGGGTTGAACTATCTAATTGAACCCTGTGTTTATACCTTACTGATGTTGTCTATCTATGAGCAATGACAGGTCCCTAATGATTCAGGTCTAGTTTCCCTTGGTCGACTTTCGTTGCACATAGTGTACATTCTACCTTGCCCCGTACCACTGGGGACCTATTCATGGAGTTTCTTTGTGGCAAGTTTAGGTGATCATGTGAGTTAAACATGCGTGGAAAATTAATCGATTGTCCCTTATCCGATTGCGCTTCCATAATCCCGATCGTGGATTGGGAAAGTTCAATAATACTTGTTTTCGACTATCGACAATTATCCTCGCCTATCCTTGATTGACGTGTCCTACTTCGTCGCCAATGTTCTCGTTGGAATCTGATCAGGCACTCATTTCAATCTTTGGAAATTAGCGCATGAATTATTTGATTTCGATTATCCTTCTGTGAAATTGCATGTTTCCAAGGAATCATAGAAGTACTGAAGTTTAGGGCTAGATATCTGGATAAGCACCAGTTTCTATCTTTAGAAACTAGCACATCGGTGGTTCAATTTTGAAGATTCGTCCTTAATGTTGCCTATCTCCAGGTAACAGTTGATATGTGTAGGTTAGTATCGACTGATTTGATCAGCTTCAAAGTGAATACTTCTTCCTGACAATATTAGTCTCTAGGCAACATCAGATTCTTGAAGGTCTTACGACAATATCGTTCTCACATTGCTTTTCTTCGGGTGACATCGGATCCTTGAATATAAGAAGACAGTTCCTTCATGATGTGGTCAATCTTAGCGATGTCAGATTATAGAAGGCAGGGCTGAAGATTGGATCGAGCTCCTGCTTCTGCTTTCGAAAGATAGTGTATCGATGGTCCCATTCTGGGGCATATTTTTATAAGTGGTAATTGAATGATCTGGTAGTCCATAAGTAGTTATTAATTCTTCTCGTCATTGCTAGATCTCGGGCGATGACAAATTCCTAAAGGCCGAGGCCAAATTTCCTATCAATTTCTGGTTTGGTTTTGGAAACCTTCTCACTGTCGCCAATCTCCAAGCAGTGATGAATTCTAGAACATAGATTTTTGTTATCAAGTCTCCTCGTTACCGTATGTCTTTAGGCAATGGCATATTTTTTAAGGACTAGGTGCTTCTTCTCTCTGTCATCGCCTATCTTCAGCCTACGCAGATTCCTAGGGGTTATACCTCCCTTGCGCTACCTATCTTTGGGCAATGCAAGATTCCTAAGGGAGGGCGATGTTGATTTTTAGAAGGTTTGTGGTCGATTTTTCCATCATCACGATGATTTTAACCTTCCCAACATTGTCGAGACAACGCTGGTATTCGAAAGGTCAGGCGTAACACCCCCTGTTTTTATAATATTATTTAGAATAATTAATTGGGTAAATCAAATTAAATAATGTGAAGATTAAAAAGGTTGAGATTTGATTAACTAAAGGTAGTCGTGCCATGTTAGTGTGTTAATTAAAATGAAATAACCTAAATTAATGTGTTAGGATATAAGAACGGCGATATGGGAAATAAGTGAGGTTTATACCCTAAACCCTTAGGAATGAAACTCAAGTTCATTTTCATTTCATTCAAACTAAACTTCCTAAGGCCGGCCACCATTTTTATTCTCAAGAAATGACTAAAGCTAGGATTTAAGAGAAGGAGGATAATCAACTAAATCAACATCAAATCTCATATCTCTAATCTCAAAGCTAAGGCGAATAATGACTACATTCCAATTTCTTTTAGTCTTCGGTTTTATGATTAGACCTAAAATGATTTTGCAAGTATATGCCATGTTTTGATGATTAAAGTTATATATATGTTGTTGATGGATTATATATGTTCATATTAGTTTTTATGATATGTTTGACATGAAAACCCTATTCAATGACATACATATGCCTTGAATATTTAATATAGGTCACAAATGATATTTTAGAGATGAATTTCGATTTTCATAATTTTCTGAATTAATATGGATTTTATAATAATTTTCTAGTGAAAGAATTGTTTATTGGGTTATAAATTATTTTCGGCTAAAATAATAATTACTTAGGGTTGAATTTTTTATATATTAGGCAACATATTAAAATAGATTTTCTAAGATTTTTTCAGATTTTTCCTAAGTTATTTGATGAATATATAAAATTATTTAAGGTATGGGACTTAAATGTTTTATATATTTAATTAAGGAGAAGGGACATTTTATAAAATGATATTATTATTCAATTCTGAAAATAGTGGCCGCATATTTCTAAAAAGAATTTGTTAATCAATAAAAATTTGACAAACAAAGGCGGGTCAGTTGAAAATTTATCTTTTTTAAGTTAAAAACAAAGAAAACATACTTTTAGCATGTTTTAGCCTTTACGGCCACAAACCTTTCGACCTAGACCTTCCGACAAGGTCGAGAGGTTATTGTTAGTCCGTGAGATATTGGTTTTGATGACAACAACCTTAGAATAGATTATAAAATATAAATGCTAACAGTATAAGTTTAGATATATATGTATATGTCGGATTTAACCATGCAGGTACCAAGAATGAAGACTGTCCAGTATAGAGATTCTAGGTATCAAGATTGAAGACTCATGGGTAACAGGAAGATCAAGATTATCAAGAGTTCAAGATTTCAAGTAATTTACTTTTTAATTAGGAATTTTGTTAAAACTTCTAGAAAAGCACTGGCATCATAAAATCCAATTTATTCGTGGAATGGAATCCACTTCGAGCCCGTTAAAGGGATGGAACCCTAAGTAGGATGGAACCTACGAAAAATCTAGTGGAACATTGTTTTGTATTTGCTAACTTTTTATTCAAAATGATTTTTCAAAATTATATCTTGTTTTCATAATGATTTCAAAACCTTCCTTTTAAAAGAATCAAAAACATCTATCCTGATTTCATATACTTTTAGCCTCAAAATAATCTTGAATTTCAAAACCAAATTATCCTTGGTTTTAAACTATCTTCTAAAATAAAATTATATTTAATTTTTAATATTAATATATTTATATTTAAATATAAAATTATAGTAAAATTTTATATATACCAAAATATTATTCTATATATTTATTTATGTATTCAACTATATTTAAGTATATTTATAAATGTTTAAAATAGTTTTGAAATAAGATAAAAGTATTTTCAAAGGAAAACAAAACATCAAAAATTCCTTTGGGATGTCGACATGCCCAAGTACACCATGTCGACATAGTGTCATTTGAGTTCAAAATTTAAATTTCAAAAGAAGTGTCTATTCGTGATAACTCTTCACAAATGGACATGGCTATTGTTCTTCTATAAATAGGGGTTGGTTTCAACGAATTTCAACACAGATTTTCTGGTTTTTCACTCCTCTTCTTCTTCCACATTTCTATATACATATTCTTACCATTACTCTGCCGAAATCAACATTGAATCTAACTAGACCATTTCTGGTTTGATTCTCTATCACAATCTCAACAAGATTCTCAGTGCTATTCAGAGTTATAGTTTTCTTTGTAATCAATTTAGCGAGAAAAGGTGTAATTGTGGCCTTGGAAATTAATCAAGCAGGTAAGGTGTGATTGTAGCCTTAGGAAATCAATTGGGTGAACTTGTTGCCCGGGAAATCAAGTATCTCTATCCAGAGGATTGTGATTCTGGAGGGTGTACCTCGTTGCCTTGAAATCGAGGGTGTAATTGTAAAGATTGCTTTTGAAAGGAAATCCGTACTTGTTGTGCGGGACTGGATGTAGGGTAACTCCGAACCAGTATAAAATCCGGTGTGTTCTTTCCTTTACTGCTTTTACTTTATTTATGCATCTGTGTTTGTTTCTGTGATCATATATGTGCCTGAATATTGCATACATCTGTGTTCAAATTAACATAAACTTAAAGAGATTTAGTATTTCTTTATAAACACTATTCACCCCCTCCCCTCTATTGTTATTCCTAGCCTTAAGATCCGTAATTCGCATTTCTCACATTTGGTATCAGAGCGAGGTTTCCAAAGTTTCATAATCTCATTTTTGAAAAAGTTTTAAAATGGCTTTGTTTGTTAATACTAGTTTAGAAATATTCAGATCATCATTGTCTTTTGAGTCTGCATATAATCAATGTTTAAATTCAAGTTGTCTACCAAAATTGTTTGATGTGCAGGAATCATGCTTTATGGCTATTGAGGAACCAATACACAACGGACAAATTGTGTAGATCAGAAAGGACAAATGGTTACTCGATAGTGGATGTTCTAGACACATGACTGGCAATCCAGATATGTTAAATGATATAATATACAAAGACGGAGGACTGATCAACTTTGGAGACAACTCAAAAGGATATGTGATTGGCATTGGCAAAGTCGGTAACTCTAAAACTCCTATTATTACTAATGTTTTGCTAGTTAAAAATCTGAAACATAATCTGCTAAGTATAAGTCAACTTTGCGATAAAGGATATAAAATTAAATTTGAAAAAGATAAATGTCACATAGAAGATTACAATTCAAGCGTAATATTTGAGGAATTTAGAAAGAAGAATATTTATATTCTTAGTATGAAAGTTTCAAATGATAACTTATGTCTTTTGGTAAATACAAGTGACCCTTGGATTTGGCATAAGAGATTTGTGCATTTGAATTTCAAACTCTTATCTAGACTATCAAAACATGATCTAGTAAGAGATCTCCCTAAAATGAATTTTAGAGTAGATAGCCTATGTGATGCATGTTAGTAAGGAAAACTTAGAAAAAGTTCATTTAAATTAAAAGATATGATTTAAACTTCAAAACCTCTTGAATTACTTCACCTTGATTTATTTGGTCCATCTCAAATCCTGTCAATAAATCATAGTAAATATGTTTTTGTAATTGTAGATGATTATTCTAGATTTACATGGACAATATTTTTGAAACATAAAAGTGATACTTTTGAATGTTTTAAGAACTTTACAAAAAGGATTCAAAATCAACTTTATCTAAAAATTATAACTATTCGTAGTAATCACGGTGGTGAATTTGAAAATGAAAAGTTTGAGGAATTCTGCAATAAAAAGGGAATAACTCACAATTTTTCATTTCCAAGAACTCCACAACAAAAGGGAGTAGTAGAACGTAAAAATAGGACAATTCAAGAGTGTGCGAGAACTATGCTTTCAGACAGTAAATTACCAAAGAATTTTTGGGCAGAAGCAGTTGCTAACGCCTGTTATATTTTAAATAGAATTTTAATTAGATCTTTAACTAATAAGACTTCTTATGAACTTCTTCACTGAAAGAAACTAAAGTATCTTATTTTAGAATTTTGGAAGTAAATGTTTTATTTTAAATACTAAAGATAACTTAGATAAATTTGATCCTAAATCCGACGAAGGTATCTTTATCGGATATTCTAATAGAAGTAAAGTGTATAGAGTATTTAATTTAAGAACTAACACCATCGAAGAAACAATGTATGTGTCATTCGATGAAAATTTCAAAAAATTTGAAGATACAAATGATGAAGATGATTTAATTACTCAAAATCAAGTTTCAACTGAAACTAATAATGAAATTAATCATCCTAATAAAAGGACTAAACTTTTAAAAGATCATCCTATAGACAATATACTAGGAGATATGCAATCTGTTGTTAAAACTAGAAATCAACTAAGTCAAATGAGTAATGTAGCTTTTATATCAACTATTGAACCCAAAAATCCAAAAGAAGCATCAACTGATGATTCATGGATTTTGGCTACGCAAGAAGAACTAAATCAATTTACTAGAAATGATGTTTGGGAACTTGTTCCTAGACCTGAAAATAAAACTATAATTGGAACTACATGGGTTTATAAAAATAAATGAATGAACTAGGAGAGGTAGTTAGAAATAAAGCACGTTTAGTCACTCAGGTTTTTGTCAAGAAGGAATAGATTTTGATGAAACCTTTGCTCCCGTAGCAAGATTAGAAACCATTAGAATTCTACTTGCTTTCGCAAATCATAATAATTTCAAATTATTTCAAATGGATGTTAAAAGTGCCTTTTTAAATGGATTTGTAAAAGAGGAAGTATATGTTGCACAACCACCACTTTTTGAAAATGAAAAATTAACTAATCATGTTTACAAACTTAAGAAAGCTTTATATGGTTTGAAACAAGCTCCTAGAGCTGGTATGATAGACTAAGATTTTACTTATTACAATCAAATTTTGAAATTGGTAAAGTAAATAATACTCTTTTTATTAAAAGAAATAAAAATGATATTCAACTAGTACAAGTCTACTTAGATGGTATCATTTTTGGATCAACTAATTTTGAAATGAATAAAGAATTTTCTGAAATAATGACAAAAAAGTTTGAGATGAGTCATATGGGTGAATTAAATTTCTTTTTTGGATTACAAATAAAACAATTAGATAATGGTATCTTTATTAGTCAAGAAAAATATGCTAAAGACCTAATTAATATATTTGGCTTGACTATTGTGAGTGGAAAACCCACTCCTATGGCAACCAATGAGTACCTTAGTAAAAAAGATCTCTCGAAAGATGTAGATCAAAAATTATATAGAGGAATGATTGGATCACTACTCTATATTACTACTAGTAAACTTGATATCATGCATAGTGTTTGTTTCTGTGCAAGATATCAATCTTAACCTAAAGAGACTCACTTAAAAGCCGTAAAACATATCATAATATATGTTAAACACACCTCTGATTAGGCTTATTTTACCCTAAAAATGATTCTTTTGATTTAATATCTTACTGTGATGCTGATTATGCTGGTTGTAAATCAGACCGAAAAAGTACAAGTGGAACTTGTCACTTTGTGGGGCATTCTATGATTTCCTTGTTTAATAAAAAGCAAAACACAGTTTCTTTATCAACAACTAAAGCAGAGTATATTTCTGCTGCTTTGGCTCGTTCTCAAGTTATATATATATATATATATATATATATATACATATACATATATATATATATATATACATATATATATATATATACATATATATATGCAACAAACTTCAAAAGATTATGGTTTAAATGTTTCAAAATCACCAATTTATTGTGATAATACTAGTGCGATAAATTTATCCAAAAATACAACTCAACATGCTCGAACTAAACATATTGATATCAGACATCATTTTCTCAGAGATAATACAAGTAGGGAAGTAATCACTCTAGATTATATCAGTTCTGAAAATCAAATTGCTGATATCTTAATAAAACCCTTAAATGAATCTATATTTACTAAATTAAGAAGAGAATTAGGTATTCGTTCAATAATTGAAATATAAAATATAAATAATAAGTATAATTAAAAATTAATTCAAAATAAATTAAATAGGCAAAAATTCAAGAACCATGTCGACTACTCCTCTACCCTATGTCGACATACAACGTTTTTAAATATTTTGAATTTTTTCCCACCAAAATTCAAATAAATGGCTATATATTCTTCTTATTTTCGAATTTTTGATCATTCTCTCTGTTTTCACTCTATTCTAACTTTTGAAATTAATTAAACTATGGCCTCTTCTTCCAAATCAAACATAAAATTAACCTTTTCGTTCCCCTCTCCTACTTCTAGTCCGTTTCAACGTACTACTCTCGCTCGTGTGACTAAAATGGAGGATTCTCTG
Source organism: Allium cepa (assembly GCA_030765085.1). Taxonomy (NCBI): domain Eukaryota; kingdom Viridiplantae; phylum Streptophyta; class Magnoliopsida; order Asparagales; family Amaryllidaceae; genus Allium; species Allium cepa. The sequence continues at coordinate 246,961,852 of CM060944.1, forward strand.
AAGGACGCACTTCAGTTAATGACTGAAATCCAAGTAATGCAACTTCGAATGGCCAAGGAACAAGAGAGGCAAGGCAAAATCCTTAGGAATTTGCAAAAATTTCTAATGGACAATCATGCTAACCCAATCTTGATTGATGAAGACTCTTCAGAAGATCAAGAACAAGAGGCCAGCGAAGAAGATGAAGAAGAAGAAGAAGAACACATGGAAGAAACGCATGCGGAAGATGACGACAAGGTCGTTTGCGTTGGTGAAGTGTGTTTTGAAAAAAATGGAAATCTTGTCGAACAACGTAGAAATTTTTGTTTCCACTATCCAAACTGTTCGATTCATAGATCTCCTATGTTCAAAAACACACATTAGTTTCTTCTCTTTCTTTACCATTGTTGTATGTTCCTTCTTAAGTTTCCCACAAAAATGTAAATATAACTATATGATTAATAAATAAATTGTATTCTTATATGTGTTCTTTCCTATTAATAAATATAACTATATGGTTATTATATACTTAGAATAGTTAGTAGTTTAGGATTAGGTTTATTATTAGATCTAAGTGTTGATTATTTATGATAACACTATCATTATAATCACATGTCATAGAGTATTAGACTTAGGGGTTGTTTTATAGTTTGGTGTTATATAGTTTAGAGTTAGTTTTTTTGTTGATGACAAAGGGGGAGAAGTATAAAATAGGGTAGTTGGGCATAGATTAAGGGGGGGTTATTAGGATAGAAGTAATATTTCAGGATAGAAGTAATATTTTACAAACAAAGGTTGTCATCATCAAAAAGGGGGAGATTGTTAGTCCGTGAGATGATGGTTTTGATGACAACAATCTTAGAATAGATTATAAAATATAAATACTAACAGTATAAGTTTAGATGTATATGTAGGATTTAACCATGCAGGTACCAAGAATGAAGACTGTACAGTATAGAGATTCTAGGTATCAAGATTGAAGACTCATGGGTAACAGGAAGATCAAGATTATCAAGAGTTCAAGATTTCAAGAAATTTACTTTTTAATTAGGAATTTTGTTAAAACTCCTAGAAAAGCATTGACATCTTAAAATCCAATTTATTCGTGGAATGGAATCCACTTCGAGCCCGTTAAAGGGATGGAACCCTAAGTAGGATGGAACCTACGAAAATCTAGTGGAACATTGTTTTGTATTTGCTAACTTTTTATTCAAAATGATTTTTCAAAATTATATCTTGTTTTCAAAATGATTTCAAAACTTTCCCTTTAAAAGAATCAAAAACATCTATCCTGATTCCAAATACTTTTAGCCTCAAAATAATCTTGAATTTCAAAATCAAATTATCCTTGGTCTTAAAATATCTTTTAAAATAAAAGTATATTTAATTTTTTAATATTTATATACTTAGATTTAAATATAAAATTATAGTAAAATTTTATATATACCAAAATATTATTCTATATATTTATTTATGTATTTCAACTATATTTAAGTACATTTATAAAAGTTTAAAATAGTTTTAAAATAAGATAAAATTTATTTTCAAAAAAACAATACATCAAAAATTCCTTTGGGATGTCGACGTGCCCAAGTACCCCATGTCGACATAGTGTCAGTTGATTTCAAAATTTACATTTCAAAAGAAGTGTCTATTCGTCATAACTCTTCACGAATGGACATGGTTGTTGTTCTTCTATAAATAGGGGTTGGTTTCAACAAATTTCAACATAGATTTTCTGGTTTTTCACTCCTCTTCTTCATCCACATTTCTATATACATATTCTTACCATTACTCTGCCGAAATCAACATTGAATCTAACTAGACCATTTCTGGTTTGATTCTCTATCACAATCTCAACAAGATTCTCAGTGCTATTCGGAGTTATAGTTTTCTTTGTAATCAATTTAGCGAGAAAATGTGTAATTGTGGCCTTGGAAATTAATCAAGCAGGTAAGGTGTGATTGTAGCCTTAGGAAATCAATTGGGTGAACTTGTTGCCCAGGAAATCAAGTATCTCTATCCAGAGGATTGTGATTCTAGAGGGTGTACCTCGTTGCCTTGAAATCGAGGGTGTAATTGTAAATTTTCTTTTGAAAGGAAATCCATACTTGTTGTGCGGGACTGGATGTAGGGTAACTCCGAACCAGTATAAAATCCGGTGTGTTCTTTCCTTTACTGCTTTTACTTTATTTATGCATCTGTGTTTGTTTCTGTGATCATATATGTGCCTGAATATTGCATACATCTGTGTTCAAATTAACATAAACTTAAAGAGATTTAGTAATCTTTATAAACACTATTCACCTCCCCCCTCTAGTGTTAATCCTAGCCTTAAGATTAGTAATCCGCATTTCTCACAGTTCTAAGATTTTGACAAGGTCAGACCAATGCATATGGTATCAAGCTACTTGGTACGTAATGAACTGGAAAGAGTCGAAGGGTTCTAAGTCGAAAGGTTAATGGCCAACGAGGTTGGGGTATATTTGTTTTATAAACCAAAAGCTTTCATCTGCTTTGCTTTCGAATAAGAGCTTTCAACTTGGTTGTTTTCGACCAGGTCAAAATATTTAAAAGAAATATTTTAAACCCTTTGACATAGTCGAAAGGTCACTGCTGATTTATTACTACTTTGTTTTGAAACCTTCCGACATAGTCGAAAGGTTACTACCGCTAATAAATGTTTTGTTTTGAACCTTTCGACAAAGACGAAAGGTTTACTTGTTTTAAAAGCTAGTCGTTTCTCCATGATTTCGAAAGGAAGCTTTTGACCTAGGTGATTCACTCTTGTTTTATAAATTGAAGTAAAACCTGAAACTTTCGAAAGAGTTTTTTTAAAGGATATTTTAAAGCTTCGGAAGCAGAACTTTCGACAAAGTCGAAAGGTTGCTTCTAATGGTTTCGAATGGTTTTAGTTGAATGATTTCGAAAGGTTTTAGTTGAACGATTTCGAAAAGTTTAGTTGAACGGATTTGAAAGATTTAAATGGGAGGTTTTCCAAGGCAATGTTTTAAAGTGATTTAAAAGAAGGGTGTCCAAAGTTTTATAGCTTTCGAAAGGTCTGCTTTTCAATGGGTTCGAACGGTTTGGAGAATGGTTTTGAAAGTTTTGATGTATGATTTCCAAAGGTTTGGGGAATGATGTTAGAAGTTTTAATATTAGTTTTGAAAGAGATGATTTCAAAAGGTTTGGAAAGAGGTTCTTTCAAATTGGTAAAATGTTTTCATCAACTAAATTTTGAGTGAAGCACATATATTTGACATGGTAATAGGATTTTGAGTAAAGTATAAAAATTATATACTTTTCCTTGTTTAATTTTATTTAAGATTTAAATCATTTTGAAGATGTTTTCAAGGAAAATTATAGGAGGGGATACTTATGTAAAAATGACTCAGATGTTAGAAAACTAGATGAGACTAGTATGGGGTCGCACCCTATACATTAGCTAATTTCCCTAGCTAATTGTTTATCCAAAATTCCAATGTGTAAGGCTTTGTCACATGTAGACTAAAATTATCATTACACAACGAAATGAATATATGTTTGTATGTAGATAGGTTATTGGTAAGCCCAAAAAACCATTAGGATCGGGAAGACCTGGGAGATGATTAAGTTAGGGATAGACCGTCCAGAAGTGAAGTATTTAACATATAGTTATGGATAGACCGTTCACATGGGAAATGTTTAATAGATAGTTAAGGATAAATAATCCAGAAGAAGAATAGCTAATAGATGTTAGGTTAATTTTGATTGTATTGTCTGGTAGGTCCGAGTCTGCTAAATGTTAATAGTTATTCAAACAAAACTTGTGTGTTTGAACAGGTAGTTCATTATTACCTGATATTTATGTATATTTTTTGACCAAAAACAATGGTGAACGAAGACTCTCTGAAGGAACGGTCAGAGACCTTCCACCACCCAAATCACCAGATTTACCCGCAGCCACCCTGCCACTACCACTGTAATACCCTTCTTCCACTTCAAATGCACAGAAGCGCCCTTCATTTGGACTTACTGACCATCGACTGTTTTTTCTACTGGAAAGACCGGTTCTGTAGATAATGCCTCTTCCGCCTTCACCCTTGACAATTCTGCATTCCCAGGCCTGACCGAAGATAACGATGCAGCCACTCATAGCCGCAGTACAAACACCAGGACTAGATCCTGGTTGGCAACAGTAAAGGAGTGCTCGACAGTTAGAGATGTGGAGATTACTGATTTATCATATTACCCACCTATTTAAGAGGGGGAGATAAGTAAGGGCTTAATTCCAAAGATTGTTTTTACTACCACCCAATAAAAATGGAAATTCATCTTGGTTGTCTATATTTTGGATAGGCGTCCTATTTACAACAACTTCAAAATTTTTGTGGATAAGATTTGAAAACCAACTGGTACATACGAACTATTTTATAAGAACATATTTATTTCCGTTAAATTCTACAATTCAGATTATTGTAGTAAGATCATTCAATCGGGCCCATACACTATAGGGTCCAAAATTTTGATAATCAAAAAATGAAAAACTGGCATGACACTTATGAAAGATTCTTTTTCCACTATTCCAATACGTATACGATTTACTGATTTAAAACTTGAATATTGGAATAATGAAGGTACTAGTAAAATTGCTAACGTACTTGAAAAAACAATCGGATGGATGCTACAGCAGCAATGGAAAATAGACTCGACTATGCCCGTGTTTTAATAGAAATTGATGTAAAATTCTCTTACCCTCAGTCAGTTCAAATGGAGATTTATAATAGAGACATGGATGTTATTCTAGTTGAATACGAACAAAAAATATTGCCTTGTTCTAAATGCCAGGTTTTTGTCCATAATGATTCAAATTGCAGTAAAGTGGTTACACAGCAATGGCAAATTAAAGACCTATGTCAAGCAAAATAATTTCATCAGAAAAAGATAAAGAGTTGCATAGAGGTACGATATCGCAAAATGAAGTTAACTTTACTATAGTCCTTTCATCTACAAATTTAAAATCTTCTACTGTTTCAAGTATAGGAAAAAAATGATCATAATGATACTTCTAATATCCCTCTGCATAATCCTTTTGCTTCACTCGTACACTTCCCTGACACTCCTGCAGGTAGCTCTTCTTCAAACCCAACAGTTCCAGGACCTGTTTTGACTGACTAGCCTCCGCCCACTTTCTCTTCAAAAGACTCATCTGCACATGTGGATGGTAAAAGTAATAGTAGTTATGCGGATACAGAGAATTCCTTATTAGATACCGCTGACAAAATTCAAGAAATAGGAGTATGCCTAACTCGACTATTAATGTCTCCCCCATGATATCGAAGAACCCTACATATGTTCAGAAGCGTGCGACAAATGCAAACCCCATAAAATCTAGCAAAGCTCCTCCTAAAAGAACTACAAGGAGCACCATGAAGGGTAAATAAATATAATGACATGGAATATTAGAGGTATGAATACCAATGATAAAGCTAGTCAGGTATTCATACTTCTAAAATCTCATAAGCTTGCTATGATAAGCTTAGTTGAGACCAAGTTAACTTCTTCAAACATGGACAAATTGCAACTTAAACTACCCAACTGGAATTTCGTATACAATAATGATGAGGGCAGCAAAGGCCGAATCGTGATTATACTGGATATAAATGTTTGGGAACATATTATAATCGGCAAATCACAGCAGCACATTACTTTACTGTTATCAAACAAGGGAGGTTTCCAATGCTACTGCACATGTGTCTATGCTAGTAAATTGTTTTCCGAACGACAAAAGTTATGGGATTTGCTACGACTGGATGCTTCTGTTATAGGATCACCATGGCTAGTTATGGGGGATTTTAATAATGCTCTTAACCCGAAGGATAAAAAGGGAGGTTTACCGATCCCTTTTTCCTACTTACATACATTTAAAAACTGGGTTGGTTGAATCTATTTTATATGGATGTAAATACACACGGCGACGCAGAGGGATTGCAACAAACATAGACAATGTTCTAGTAAATTATGAATTCATGTCTATGTTTCCACAATTCGGTACGATTTCCTTGCCTTCCTCTGCCAGTAATCATACCCCTCGCTTGTGTTTTTCAGTCATAACAGTGTCATAAAAAAGACCACCTTTTCGATACTTTAACAATTGGTGCTACAAAGAAGGGTATGATCAGTGTATTAATACTAGGCTATCAGTGGATACTTGGGGATCTCATACTTGCAGACTGGTCTTCAGGTTGAAAGCAGTTAAAATTGAGTTGAAAACATGGAATAGGTTAAGATCAAAGGACGATAATATAGATAATCTACAATCTGAATTTGATTCTATGTTTAAGCTTGCGAATCAAGACCCGAAAAACTATATTGCATATGATTATATGTGACAAGTAGGTCATAGAGTTAATGACCTCCTTGAAAAACATAATGAATTCCTTCGGCAGTAAAGAAAAATCTCGTGGCTTCAAAAGGGTGATGGAAATACTAAATACTTTTATGCTAAAATGTTAATGCGATGACATAGGAATGATATTCAAGCTCCAATTGACGCACAAGGACATTATATTTACGACTGCAATAGTATTCAATTAGAAGCGCTGACTTATTATCACATGCTTTTTAATGGGGAGAATATCAATTTTCCCCCCTTACATCCTAGTTTGCAAGTAAATGAGGCAAGGAGGGTTTGCTTATGTTCTTCTATCATGTTGGATGAAACTAAGCAGGCTTTGTTCTAAATAGATGATGCAAAAATTCCAGGTCCAGATGGTATTTTCTCTAAAATTTTCAAGCTGTACTGGACTGACCTACAAAATAGTTTATACAATGCCGTGTCAGAAATATTCCAGACCAAAAAATTTCCCAAGGGAGTGAATCACAATTTTATTACTCTAATACCCAAGAAAGATAAGCCTTAAACAATTTCAAATCATCGATCTATATCCTACGCTAATGTTTTATACAAAGTTGTCTCTAAGATTCTAGGTAATCGCATTAAATGGTTTCTACCATTTTTAATTGCAGAAAACTAGTAATCTTTCATATCGGGAAGAAATATTGGCGTACTAGCCCATGAACTTATTTGGGATTTCTCAAAACGAGGTAAAAAAATTGTGCATCAAAATTGATCTTCAAAAGGCATATGGTATGGTTAATCAGGAATTTGTTGTTCACATGCTTACATCTATGGAATTTCCCACTTCACTAGTGGAGCATATTTATGAATGCATTTCAACACTTACGTTTTCGATTATGATTGACGTGCGACTACAGGGTCTTATTCATTCCAATAGAGTAGTCCGGCAGGGAGATCCTTTATCCCCCTATTTATTTTGCGTAGCTATGGAATTTTTTTTATTATTGATGGAAGAGAGAATAATGGATAGGAAGATTCAACCTATATCTAATATTCAACTAGTTATTTCCCATTTCCTATATGCTGATGACGTTATGATCTTCCTAACTGCTACTGCATGCAAGCTACTTATATAAATCGTAATTTTTCCATAATGGACGAGAATGTAGGCTTAAAAATTAATCAGTATAAGTCTCAAGTTTTTTTCAGTTGTGGTGCTACGCATAAGTCTGAAATTTCAAGCATTTTACATATATCAGAACATACACTACCTATTAAATATCTTGGAGTTCCCCTATCAGTCGACTACATTCATGTCTTCCACTATTTACCCCTCCTACAAAAAATCGGTAACAAATTAGAAGGACGGGAATGCAAGTTATTATCAATAGCTGGATGTGGAGAATTAATTCACAATACAATAACCCCAATCGTTACGTATGGATTATTGATTTACTACCTGCCCCAATCAGTACTACATAAAATTGATAAGTTATGCTGATTTTGTCCGGAAATGTAAGCTACATAAAATTTCATGGGAAACTTTATGTAGAACTAAGTTTGAAGGAGGGATTGGGTTGCACAAATTTATAGATTTGAAAAAAACTGCTAGAATCAAATTACTGTGGAAATTATTAAGTACTGATTGTCTATGATCAAGATGGATGAGGGTTTAATACATGTCTAAGACTAATTTCTAGATTCTAACCATTAATAGTAACTTCTCTGGTACAATGAAGATCATTCTCCAACAACATGACACAGCTATATCTATTATGAATAGAGTTATTATCAATGGGAAAAACAGATTTATGGTTTGACCCCTGGATAAACCATAAATCTCTTGTCGACTTAATTGGTTGGAATAGAATTCATTTAAGTAATACAGTTAGCAGTAAAGTATGTCATATTATCAGAGATGGACAATTTCAACCACAATTACTATCAGAAACTAGGAGGTAGCAAATTAGATTATGCAGGTGAAAATTGCTTCTGACAATCCAAGTGATTATTGGACAGTTGGTAAAAACAGAAAATTTGTGTTCTCTACAATTTGGAATAATACTAGGCTATCTAACAATAGCGATGATAATTTTTAAAGTGATATGGCATAATAAAATAGCTAAGAAATTTTCCTTCATTGCCTATATGGCCTACGTTCAGCGTCTACCAACAGCTGATCGTCTTTACAATTGGGGCATTCTTCATGATACAAGGTGTATTTTATGCAATGAACAGATTAAAGACCATCGACATTTATTATCAACGTGTGCATATGCTACTTACCTGTAGGAGGTTCTTCAGATGAAATAGCCATTCATCCCGTTGTTGTAACGTCGCTGCAAGATCGACTATCAAGCTTCAGGACAACTTCACCGCATCATTAGCAGTCGGGGATTTGGCTTTTGTGGCCGCATCTACACAGGTTCACCACATTTGGGTTGAACAAGTTCGTCGCCACTGTGAGAACAAGAGCTGTTCAAAGGAGGCTCAAATGAAACTAGTTGAAATCAATGGCAGGTTACAGATGGTTCGGCAACCTCGCAAACGGCACAACAGCTCATCAGAACGACAAATCTTGCAACGATGGGGCATTGATTTGGGAGACTTCGGCTGATGGCGCGCTATGTGAATTGAGAGGAATGGGTTTCAGAGGGTTTCTATAGTGGCTATCTTTATTTTTGGGCTAGACCGGATGTGATCGAAGAAGTGTGGTGGTGGGTTTTAATTTTTAGCTTGGGCCTTCGTTTTGTTTTTATGTTGTTTTTTTCTTACTTGCATAGATACAGGGGATGTCGTGCTTTTTTTCTTACCACACAATGTTAAGATTTTTTAAGGAGGCGAATGCCACTATATTTTGGTTCTAAACTGTCATCAATAAAGAACCTTTCTTTTCAAAACAAAATATTTATGTAAGTTTACATAATGATTGTTTTGCAGTATTTAACCATTGGGATGCAGAAGCACGGTATATGGTTTAATAAAAGGTTTTGCAAAGATATATTTTAGAAGGATGTTAGTGAGGGGAAACCTGTTCCGCTAAGCGGCGTTGTCTCGCTTAAAATAATTATTTTGTGATGTATAATATTATTCACACCAGGCTTTATGTATGACTCGAAATTTACGTTTACCTCTTAAACTCTTGGGTGCTCAAAATTAATTTAAGTAGACTGAGGGATTAAGGTCTTTTTTAGTTTTAGTAGGATGACGAATAAGCTACCGGAGGCATGTAGGAGGCAAACAGATAGCCATTTAGGAATTACAGTTCTTGTTATATTTTGATGGATTTTCCACTGTGTTGTTTTATATTAGGTCTATTATGACCATTTGACTCTAATCAACCAAGAGGGTATCTTCGTATACCGCTCTTGGCGTATTTTGTAATAATTATATTTGATCTGTGTCTGGAAAAGATTTGGGATTATGTGTTGTACATGTGAAACGACTGGTTTTGAAATGTAATGAAGTAAAAATTTGTTATTAAAATCTGTGTTCTGTTTCATATTCAAGTGCTTCTGATATTATTGATACCATTAACATAGTCGTATTTAGTCGTCAGAAGCTAATATTATAGATGACTACAACATCTATAGCGCTTAGTTTTGGGCCTCTGGATAGTGGATGTTATAGCTTGGTAATAGAGCATGGTTTATGAAGTACTTTAATTAAAAATGATTTTTGAAAACATAATCCTTAGAAATTAGAGTTAAGATCGAAGTATGGGATAATGATACACTAACATACTTGTGTTTGTTATAGATATATATATATATATATATATATATATATATATATAAGTATATGCTCTCTCTAGACTCCTATCTTAGTCAGGCTATTTATCTGTATCTCATGAAGTTTAAATACAGATATGGAAGGAAGAAGAGGCAGAGTAACACTAATGGAAATGCCCGACCAAACACTAGGAGAGGTCTTGGTCAGGCTCAAGTTGAAACTGTTGGTGCAGGAGCTCCCTAGATGGACATGAGAGCAATGTATCAGTTCTTTATAAGAATGATGCAAGCTGAAATAGTAGCCGAAGTTGTCGGAGGAAATGCTGCTGGAGGTGGAGCCTAGGAAGTTCCGATGGTCAATCGGTATGCTAACTTGAGTAGGGATTACATCAGGTTTGGAGGGAAGCCATTTATTGGTACTGAAGATGCGATCGAGGTAGAAAATTGGCTACTGCATTGCGAGAGAATTTTTGCTGATCTAGAATTGGATGATGCACAGAAGAGAAGATTGGCTTCGAGGCAGCAGCAGGGAGCTGCTCTATTCTGGTGGAATACTGTTACTATTTGAGTTGATAAGGAAACTATAACTTGGGAGGAATTTAGGAAAAGGTTTTCAAAAGATTTATATTTGTAATGGTGCAGTCGGCATTAGTGAGGAGGTCTGAAGAAAAGGAATAAGGTGATATGTCCGTCTTGGAGTATGTGAGGAAGTTTGAGGAATTGGCTTGATACGGATATGCTTTGGTGGATACCGTGATCAAAAGGAATGAAAAGTTTATAAGGGGCTTGAGGCCAGAGTCGATAAGTGCCACTTTACCACATTTGAGAGATCCCAGTAATGTAGTGGTTGAAATGGCATTAAGACAAGAAGAGGCATTGGCTTGCTTGAAGATGAAGGAGGCCCAGATAGAAAGAGCCAGAAAAGTAAGTTTTTATAGAAAAAGAATGATCAGAAAGGGGAGCGCAGAAGAAAGGAAAGGCTAAAGTGGTTTGCTACAAATGCGACAAGAAGGGACACTATGCTAATGAGTGTCATACCGGGAATGGAAAAGGAAAAGGAAAAGAAGCTATTGGAAAGAAGAATGTCAAATGTTTTCATTGTGATCGGATCAGCCATTATAAGAACAAGCCCTGAGCCTGCTAGAGATGGAAAGGGATAAATGTATTCACCGGTGTTTGCAATTCTAAGGCCAATTGTGCAGGAAAAAGAAAAGGCTGTTTTGGGAGGCTCGCTGCAGATCCACGGTATGTCAGTTAGCATTCTATTTGACACTAGGGCATCTCATTTTTTTATTTCTCAATGTTTGGTAGGTAAGCTTAACCTAGAACCCTCATATTTAGTTACTTCTTTAAGGGTTGAAAATCCGATTGGAGGGCATGCAATGCTTGGGATAAGGTGTGACCATTTAGAATTTGATTTGTTAGACCATACTTTTGACTGTTGTTTGCATGTGTTTGAATTTGTGGGATTTAGGATTATCCTTGGGATGGATTGGTTAAGCAAATATGATGCTATGATATTTTTCCATGATAGGAAAATATCACTTAGTCACCTGGATTGTAGTGATCAGACAGTTTATACGTAGAGAACCCTAGTTGTGAAGTGAATGCGTTATTGGGTATTCTGGAGTTGGAGGATGAGTTGCATTGAGTCTTTATAGTTAGAGAATTTGTTGATGTATTTGAGCCGATAGTTGAGCTGCCACCGAAACTAGCCATAGAGTTTCGGATTGATTTGGTGCCTAGAGCAAAGCCAGTGAGTAGGCCACCGAGCAGGATGACATCCACTGAGATAAGAGAGTTGAAGGTGCAGTTGGTGGATTTAAAAGGCAAAAGCATTATTCGACTAAGTAGTTCGCCATAGGGACTGCCATAATGTTTCCTAAGAAGCCGGATGGATCATTGAGGCTGTGTATCGATTATCGTAAGTTGAATGAGAAGACGATAAAGAACTGATATCCATCGTCGAGAATTGACGATTTGTTCGATTAGTTAAGTAGGGCCAAGATATTCTCTTAGCAGGATTTGGCGACGGGATTTCATCAGCTTAGAGTGGCAGAGGATAACGTTCCTTTGACGGAGTCTAGGACAAGATATGGATCGTATAAATGGTTAGTTATGTCGTTCGGTCTAATTTATGTGCCAGCATTATTTGTGGATATGATGAATAGAATTTTCCAAGAGCACTTGGTTACATTTGTGTTGGTCTTCATAGATGACACTTTGATATACTCTAAGGATGAGAAGGAGCATGAACTTCATCTTAAAGTTTTGCTCGAAACATTGAGGGAGCATCAGTTGAAGGGTAAGTTTTTAAAGTGTCATTTTTGAAAGAAGGAAGTGAAGTTTCTTCGTTATGTCATCTCAAAGAAAGGGTTGTCTGTAGATCTAACTAAGATGGAGGCAGTGAATAATTGAAAGTGATCCGAGACGCTGACCAAGATTAAGAGCTTTCTTGGATTGGATGGATATTCTAGGAGGTTTATAAAAGATTTTTTGTGACTAGCTGCGCCAATGACTAAGCTTAAGCGAAAAGATGTGAAATTTGCATGGACTGATAAGTGTGAGGAAGCCTTTCGCAACTTGAGACACTTATTGAATGCATCGATGTTAGTGGTTCTGGAGGGGAATCAAGATTTAGTTGTTTATACTAATGCATGTGGAACTGGATTGGAAGTTGTGTTGACGCAAAGAGGTAAAGTGTTTGCTTATGCTTCTAGACAGCTCAGACCATATGAAGTTAGGTATCCTAAGCATTATTTGGAGTTAGCTGCCATTATATTTGCTTTGAAGGTTATCTTTTAGGAGAGCGGTTTGAGCTTTATACTGATCATAAGTCATTGAAGTACTTGTGCTGTCAGAAGAAGTTGAACATGAGACAACAGAGGTAGTGGGAGTTTATCGCTTCTTATGATTTTAGAATTGATTACACACCCGAAAAAGGAAACAATGTGGCGAATGCACTCAGCTGGAAACATCAGAATGCAGTATTAGCTATGATTGCTGAGTGGAAAGATTTGGAAGCATTATCAGCTTGTAGTGTGCAGTTTAGATCCGAGTTAGGTTCAAGTGTAGGAAGTGATGTGTTGTCTTTCGACCAGTAATGATCGAGAAGATAGCTTCTAAGGAGGAGGAGGATCCAGTTTTGGCTGAACGGATCAGAAGGTTGAGGGAAGGAATGAAAAGCGATGACCTAAAGGATTTCAGCCTTCACCAAAATGGGTGGATGAGGAAGAAAGGAAGATTGTGTGTTCCGAATGAAGGAGACATGAGGAAGGAAGTTTTGGATGAGTGCCATAATTCTAAGTCAACTATCCATCCAGGAAGAACGAAGATGTATTATGAAGAGAAATTTCTTCTGGAAAGGTATGAAACAGGACATCAGTTTGTGCGTTAAGCAATGGTTGAATTGCCAACAGGCAAAGGATGAACACAGAAAGCCTAGTGGATTGCTTCAATCGTTAGAAGTTCCATTGTGGAAATGATATTCAATCTCGATAGATTTTATTGATGGATTGCCAAGGTCTAGAAGAGAAAATGAAAGCATATGGGTCATAGTAGATATATTGACTAAGAGTGCCTATTTCATTACAGTAAAGTCAACTAGGATGGCACCTATTTTAGTGAAGTTATTTATGAAGAATGTAGTTAGAATGCATGGGATTCCTAATAGTATTGTCAATGATAGAGATTCTTTGTCTACTAGTGAGTTCTAGAAAAGTCTACAGGAAGCATTGGGAACCAAGCTCAACATGAGTACCGCTTACCATCCAAAGACTGATGGGAAAACGGAAAAAGTTAACAAAATCTTGAAGGATTTGTTAAGGGCTTGTGTATTGGATTTCGGGGGATCATAGGAGGACCATCTTCATCCAGTCGAGTTCTTATATAGCAATAGTTATCAGACTAGTATTGGGACGACACCGTTTGAATCTTTGTATGGAAGACCATGTAAGTCTCTCGTATGTTGGTTAGAGACCGTAGATAGATTGGTTCTTGGTTTGGATTTGGTGAAGGAAGCTGTCGATAAGATTGAGTTGGTCTGAGTTAGGATGAAGGAAGCTCAATCCAGGCAGAAAAGTTATGTTGATAGAAGAAGGAAAGATTTGGAACTTTCTGTCGGAAACTATGCGTCATTAAGGTTTCACCAAGGAAGGGTGTGATTAGGTTTGGAAAGTCAGAAAGTTAACACCTGGATTCGTTGGACCTTTCCGTATTGTGGAGAGGATCGAAAAATTCGCTTATAGGGTAGATTTACCGAGTAGTTTGGTCAGAGTCCATGATGTTTTCCATGTTTCTCATCTTAGGAAATGTGTTAGAAACCCAAAGACTACCATAGCACCTACAGTGTTAGAGGATTTAGTAGTAGAACCGTATTTGACAATAGTTAGGAAGCCGATTCAAATTGTGGCTAGAGATGAAAAGAAGTTGAGGAACAAGATAGTCAAGTTATTAAAGGTTCAATGGAGTGACGATGATAGGGACTATACTTGAGAAACGTAGAGCAGGTTTAGAGTCTCTTACCCTGATTTGTTTGATGGTATGTTTTACCTTTGGTTGTTTTGATTGTGTACCTTACCGTAATTTCGAGGATGAAATTCTTTAAGGTGGGGAGTCTGTAACATCACATATTTTTATAACATTATTTAGAATAATTAATTGGGTAAATTAACTAAAATAATGTGAAGGTTAAAAAGGATGTGATTTGATTAACAAAGGGTAGTCGTGCCACGTTGGTGTGTTAATTAAAATGAAATAACCTAAGTTAATGTGTTAGAATATGAGAAGGGCAATATGGAGAATAGGTAAGGTTTATGCCCTAAACCCTTAGGAATAAAACTCGCGTTCATTTTCATTTCATTCGAACAAAAATTTCCTAAGGCCGACCACCAATTTTATTCTCAAGAAAAGACTAAATCTAGGATGCAAGAGAAGGAGGATAATCAACTAAATCAAGATCAAATCTTACATCTATAATCTCAAAGCTAAGGTGAATAATTACTACATCCCAATTTCTTTTAGTTTTTGGTTTTAAGATTAGACCTGTAATGATTTTACAAGTATATGTCATGTTTTGATGATTAAAGTTATATTTGTTGTTGATGGATTATATATGTTCGTGTTAGTTTTTATGATATGTTTGACATGAGAAACCCTATTTAGTGACATCTAAATGCCTTGAAAATTTTAATATATGTCAGAAATGATATTTTAGAGATGGGTTTCGATTTTCATAATTTTTGAATTAATATGAATTTTATAATAATTTTCTAGTGAAGGAAATTGTTTATTAGGTTAAAAACTATTTTCGGCCAAAATAATAATAATTTGGGGTTGAAATTTTTATATGTTAGCCAAAATATTAAAATACATTTTTGGGATTTTTCAAGATTTTTCCTAAGTTATTTGATGTATATATAAAATTATTTAAGGTATGAGACTTAAATGTTTTATATATTTAATTAAAGAGAAGGGGCATTATCTAAAATTAAACTATTATTCAGTTCTGAAAATAGTGGCAGCAATTTCTAAAAAGAATTTGTTAATCAATGAAAATTTAACAAATAAGGGTAGGTTAGTTGAAAATTTATCCTTTTCAAGTTAAAAACATAGAAAACATATTTTTGGCATATTTCAGCCCTTATGGCAACAAACCTTCCGACCCAGACCTTCCGACAAGGTCGAGATGTTCAAAGCTTTCGATAAGGTCAAACCAATGCATATGGTATCAAGCTACTTGGTACGTAATGAATTGAACAAAGTCGAAGGGTTCTATGTCGAAAGGTTGATGGCCAAAGAGATTGGGGTATACTTGTTTTATAAACCAAAATCTTCACCTGCTTTGCTTTTGAATCAGAGCTTTCGACTTGGTTGTTTTTGACCAGGTTAAAATATTTAAAAGAAAGGTTTTAAACCCCTCGACATAGTCTAAAGGTTACTGCTGCTTTATTACTACTTTGTTTTGAAACCTTCCGACATAGTCGAAAGGTTACCGCCGCTTTATAAATGTTTTGTTTTGAACCTTTCGACAAAGACGAAATGTTTACTTGTTTTAAAAACTAGCCGCTTCACCATGCTTTCGAAAGGAAGCTTTTGAATTAGGTAATTCACCCTTGTTTAATAAATTGAAGCAAAACCCAAAGCTTTCGAAAGAATTGTTTAAAGGATACTTTAAAGATTTCGAAGCAGAACTTTCAACAACATCGAAAGGTTGCTTCTAATGGTTTCGAAAGGTTGTAGTTGAATGATTTCGAAAAGTTTTAGTTGAATGATTTCAGAAGGTTTAATTCAACGGATTTGAAAGGTTTAAATGGAAGGTTTTCCAAGGTTTTCTAAGGCAATGTTTTAAAGTGATTGTAAAGAAGGACGTTCAAAGTTTTATAGCTTTCAAAAGATTTGCTTTTTAATGGTTCGAAAGTTTGGAGAATGGTTTCGAAAGGCTTGATGTATGATTTCCAAAGGTTTGAGGAATGATTTTGAAAGGTTTGATATTGGTTTTGAAAGAGATGATTTCAAAGGTTTAGAAAGAGTAACTATCAAATAGTAAAATGTTTTCATCAACTAAATTTTGAGTAAAGGATGTACATATGACATGGTGATATGATTTTGAGTAAAGTATGAAGATTATATACTTTTTCTTGTTAAATATGATTTAAAGGTTTAAATCATTTTGAAAATGTTTTCAAGGAAAATTAAAGAAGGAGATCCTTAAGTGAAAATGACCCAGATATTAGAAAACTAGATGGGACTAGTATAGCGTCGCAGCCTATACTAGTCCCAGCTAATTGTTTGTCCAAAATTCCAGTGTGTAGGGCTTTGTCGCATGTAGACTAAAATCATGATTACACACCATAAGGAATATATATTTGTATACATATAGGTTATTGGTGAGCCCGAAAAACCATTAAAATCGGGAAGACCTGGGATATGATTAAGTTAGAAACAATCCATCCAGAAGTGAAGTATTTAATAGATAGTTAAGGATAAACCATCCGGATGGGAAATGTTTAACAGATAGATAAGGATAGATAATCCAGAACAAGAATATCTAATAGGTGTTAGGTTAATTTTGATTGTATCGTCTGGTAGGTCTGAGTCAGCCAAAGGTTAAAAGTTATCCAAATAAAACTTATGTGTTTGAACAGATAGTTCATTATTACTTGATATTTATGTATGTTTACATAATGATTGCTTTACAGTATTTAACCATTGTGGATGCAGGAGCACAGTATATGGTTTTAAGAAATGTTTTGCAAAGATTGTTTTAAAAGGATGTTAGTGAGGGGAAACCCGAGCGGCATGGTCTCACTTAACATGATTATTCTAGGATGTATAATATTATTCACATCAGACTTTATGTCAGACTCGAAGTTTATGTTTTCTCCTTAAATTCTCGGGTGCTTAAAATTAATTTAAGTAGATTGAGGGATTAAGGTCTTTTTTATGTTTTAGTAGGATGACGAATAAGCTACTAAAGGCATGCAGGAGGAAAACATATTGGCATTTAGGAATTCCAGTTCTTGTTATGTTTTGATGGATTTTCCACCGTGTTATTTTGTATTAGGTCTATTATGACCATTTGACTATGATCAACCAAGGGGGTATCTTCATATACCGCTCTTGGCATATTTTGTAATAATTATATTTGATCTATGCCTGGGAAAAATTTGGGATTATGTGTTGTGAATGTGAAACAATTGGTTTTAAAATGTTATGAAGTAAAAATTTGTTTTTGAAATCTATGTTTTGTATCATATTCAAGTGCTTCTGATATTATTGATACCATTAACATAGCCGTATTTAGTTGCCTGAAGCTAATACTGTAGATGACTACAGCATTTGTGGCTCTTAGTTTGGGCCTCCAGATAGGGGATGTTACATCAAGGGCCGATTGGACCTCTTAGCCCTGATGGTTAAGACCTTCTTGACATCGCCAGTCTTTGGGCAGTATTGATATTAGGAAGTTTGAGGGACGATTTTACCCATTAGCCCTGATTGTTAAGACCTCGATATTGCCAGTCTTTTGGCAACATCGATATTTAGAAGGTTAAGGACTTATTTGACTAGTCAGCTTCATGGTTTTGGGACTACCTAACATTGTCGGGGCAACGTCAGTTCTTAAAAGGTAAAGGGTCGATATGATCGCTGACCCGATGTTAATACTTTCTTGACATTGCCAATCTTTAGACATTGTCGATTTTTGGAAGGTGAGGGTCGATATGACCATCGACCTAGTGGTTAGGACCTTCTTGATGTTGCCAGTCTTTAGGAAATGTCGGTTCTTAGAAGGTTGGGGATCGATATGTCCCATCAATCCGGCATTCTATACCATCCCAACATTACCGGTCTTGGGACAAAGCTAGTTCTTAGAAGGTTGGGGACCGATACGACCAGTCGCTCTTGTGGTTTTAACCTTCCCAATGTTGTCAAGGCAACGTCGATTCTCAGAAGGTGAGGGATCAATGTGACCGTTGACCAGATGATTTTGACCTTACCGACATTGCTAGTCTTGGGACAACATTAGTTCTTAGAATAGAAGGTTGGGGATCGATATGGCTTGTTGATCTGGTTGTTTTGACTTTCCCTACATTGTCAGGGCAATGTCGGTTCTCAAAAGGCGAGGGGTCGACGTGACCATCGACACGATGGTGTTGACCTTCCCGACGTTGCCTATCTTAGGGCAGTGTCAAGTCTTGGGAAGTTGAGAATTGATATGATCCATCGATCCAATGGTTTTGACATTCTCGAAGTTGCTAGTCTTGGGACAACGTCAGATCTTAAAAGGTTGAGGATCGATACAACCCGTTGATCCGATGTTTTGTGAGTCCACACTCCCCGTCCATCATTCAAGGGCAGAGGAGCATTTTCTTGGCTTATCTACCGCCTGCACAGTACATTAGTTTTGCTTATAAGAACATGGTTCCACTGCTTCAAGGAGCAGATTTTATTAATGAGCAAAAGAAATGGAAAGTCCTGCCTATTTACAATGCCTCTAGTGTCCCCAAGATGCTTATTTGAGAAAGGATATTAAATAAGGATGAATGTACCAATATTACTTAAGTTGTTATTTCATTCTTGGGTGACCGACTAGCTTGAAGGTTATTTGATGACCATCCTTTTATCAGCTCGTCCGAGCCCCTCTAAGCTGGGTCCAGGAAGTTTTCCTTGAGTAAGTAGACCCTAATGGTCTTGTCTTTTCTTCGCCATTTTACAGTTCCTTAATGTACCACTGAAGCTTCTTTTTCCTTATCAGCTCCTTGATCAAAATTTTCAGACATCAGCATCCATTAGTGTTATGCCCATGGGTTTTGAGGAAGCGATAGTACTTTCTATAATTTTTATCTTGCTCTATCGCTTCCCTCCTTAGTAGCTTCTTATATTGCTCAATTCCTCGAGTGGCAAGTGTTAACCCAAAAAGTGGATCAACACCCTGGCTAGAGTTTGAAAGCATCGACACTATTCTAACAGAGCAATATCACTGATCACATATATTAGAAAGAACAGTAAAAGAAAGAAGACAAAGAATTTTTACAGTGGTTCGGCTGCTAATGAAGCCAACATCCACTTTATATTTTTCTTATGGACTGATTACTGTTACAAGACGTTTTTGACTACAATTCTTTGATTATCTCTTAATAGATTGGATCCTCAGAGATGGAATCCACAGGAGAACCACAGTGAATTATTTTGGAAATTGTTGTGAGGGTGGTAGAGGATGAAGAATGTTTCTAATAGAACTTCGGCAATTAATCCGGAGAAGATCCAGTTTATGTTGGAGGTAGGATGGTATTTATAGAGGTTGGAGGGTTTCTGGGCCATGCCTACTCTCACCAGCTCGCAAAAGGACAACGGATGAATTAGGAGATTTTGATCAGCGAAATGAGCCAACATCATAGGTCACTAGCGACCCATGGACCTTGGGTTGCTGGGTGACCCACGGTCCATGGGTCGTTGGCGACCTATAGACTTAGTTTATTTCGCCGACCGAATCCCGCCTCCTTTCTTCGTGTTCGTTAACTTGCTTGTTTGAGGTTTTGAAGAAGTGCATGGGTTGTTGACAATCCAACCACGACAGACTATCCTGGGTTCTAAAATTGGAGATGTTTTCACATAAATTCGTCGTTATCATTACGTCGTGATGGCAACTTGCTAGCCATTTACGTTCAAATGCTTGTTGAGCTGTAGGAATGCCAGTCTTTTGGCTTCGCTAATCCCAGTCGTCATCTTAGTCGTATATCTTGACCCTAGTTAATTCCTTGCCTTATCTTTTCTGATTAAGTTCTACGCAATTTTGATGTGATGTCCATATTTTGCTGGATCATGTTGGGTCAAAAACTCGAATAACATTCCCTCCCCCCCCCCCCCCAAAGTACGCCTTTTGAATGAAAGGTGTGCTTTGCTTTAGAACAAGTCATGGCAACGAGTCTTCGGTTGTTGAGCTTTAGTCTTGTTGAACCGTTCGGTTCCTTCGGATTCTCTTGCCAGTCACAAATCATTCCAAACCTGTTGCAGCTTAAGGCTTTAGACTATGCCTAAGTGTAATCTATACATCACAGTCACTCTGATTTCATTAAGGGTTATTACATCACATATCTCTAATTACATTACACATTCTAATCATCCCACGTTCATTCAGGATTTACATCGCTATCAATTTTTGCTTTCTATTCAGAGTTTTTACATAATATATCAAATCAAATCATATATCAGAATCACACATGTCACATCATATATCAAAATCACATTATTCTTAAAATCACATCATGTCACAACATATATCAAAATCACATTATATCACATCATATATCAAAGTCACCCTTTGTTCATCCATGATTTATCCGTTTTGTTCTATTTACAAGGAATTCAGAACCCTTTTTATGCAAAACCAAATCCATTTTAAGGTCCGATCTTTCTGGACCGCTTAAGTAAGTTTAATGCATGATCTCTCCGGATCGTTTTAATGTTTAGTATAATGTGCGATCTCTCTGGATCGTATAATTTTTGGTTTAATGGCAATCTCTCTTTGGATAGTTTAATGTTTTAAGTTAAGGGGACGATCTTTTCAGATTGTTTGTTTGTTAAATCAAGGTGATTAAGTAAGCCCATCCGCTCACTCTCCACTGAAGGGACTTACTTCTTGCACTCTGCTCTCGTGTTGGGACTCTAAGGCGATCAATATCATACAAGTTCATCCACTCGCTCTCTGTCAAGGGGACTTGCAGTTCAGTCCCGTGGTGAGACTCTAAGGCGATTAATATCAGTTATCAAAATTCAAATATTCAAATCAAAATAAATAAATAGAAATTAAACAAGCAGGAATCCTAAATGTTCATCTCAGGCATTTGACTCAGAGCGTGCCTAAGGACGGTTCGGGACCCCGTACACGTGTAAGCGGCCTTTGATGATTGTTGTCCTAAGTTCTCTCAGGCATCTAACTCAGAGCATGCCAAGGGACCGATCGAGATCTCGTACACATGTGAGCTACCTTCGATTACTCGTATCTATATACCAAAAGAAAAGTACGGGAAAAGAAATGATAAACAAAGTATTGGAATTGGATCCGAGCTCCCGTTTACCTCCATCATGGGATAATTTTTCTTGGCGCTTGTCTTTGGCTGTTTCTTGATGCATTTGTCACGGATGGCGTTGTCCCTGCAATTCCACCGCAATTGTGTTCCTTACATATTATGGCAGCCGGTTGTTCCAAATTAGTTCTTATATCAGATCATGAAGATATTGACACTCATTCGTCTCATGCCCATTCAACTCATGGAAGATGCAAATTTTTTTATATCTTTTCTCTCGATCAGTGGGCTCCCTCCTGGACGGCCTTCAATAGAGGTTCTTCCCCCTCGTATCCAGGTATATCCTCTCTGGGGTTTCGGTCAGGTAGGTGTATGAGGTGAACCTTGGCTCATTTCTCTGCTGTTTTAGGTCTTTGATGTT
Organism: Allium cepa; assembly: GCA_030765085.1. Taxonomy (NCBI): domain Eukaryota; kingdom Viridiplantae; phylum Streptophyta; class Magnoliopsida; order Asparagales; family Amaryllidaceae; genus Allium; species Allium cepa. The sequence continues at coordinate 246,983,848 of CM060944.1, forward strand.
GTCATTGGCTTTCCTTTTCCCTTTGTCTTTCTCAATTCCAGCTCCAGAGGGTTCCCTTCCTTTGACGGCATTTATTTCAGCATCCGTATCCTCATCCTCGGCTTCAGTGTCTTCTAGATGCAGGTACCTCTCAGCTTCGTAATAGAATTTTGCAAGATCCATTGGTGGGTCCCTTTTCAACGTGGCTTTGAAATCAGTCTTATTAGCGACTCCAAATACTGCCGCCATTAGGATAAAAGATAGGTCTGGTTTGTTTACTGCGACTGCTGCCGCATTGAATCTTGTTAAACAATTTCTCAAGGATTCCCTAGGCCTTTGTTTTACATTTGAGAGCATAAGTACATTCCTTGGTTGTGATACATGAGCTGTCTCAAGAATCTGCTCACTAAGTCAGTCCACGTGCTTATGGACCGATTTTTCAATTTTCTGAACCACTTTGCCAGCCAATCTCTTAAGTATAAGGGGAAGCATCACCCCGTTGCTTCCTCAGAAGCATCCAGCACCTCCATATGTTAGATGTATCGCATCATATAAATCGTCGGGTCTGTCTTCACGTTGTACATTTCCAATGTTGGAAGCTTAATATATGGAGGGTTTTTCGCGTTCTGGATATTAGCCATAAATGGATTTTTATTCACATCTTCCAGACCCTGATCTGGAGGGCCTCCTCTGATGAATCGCTGCACCAATTTAGCACTCTATTCTCACTATCCAATGAAGGTCTCTGTCCTAAAGCAATACTTTTCTCCATTCCCAGTGGGGGTATCCCGGGATGGACTCTTTCGACAGCATACCTATGTTCTGATTTGTAGCTCTAGCTTCATTCATTCCTCCGTTCCTTCGAGGAAATTCTAGTATGTATCCTTTTTTCGATCGCATCTTAATATTAACATAAGCTCCCATGCCACCAGTCCCTGGCATTTCAACAGTCGCTCTGGCATTGGCATTGATTCCCATGTTGATTCCAACGCGGCCCCCATGTTTCAGTTGCTCTGGGGGTAGGGGTAAGGCTCCACCTTAGTCCAATCCAAATCCAGCAATCCCTGCATTGTTCCCTAGAGTTTGATTCCTATTCCTTATAGATCTAGTTATCCCTTGCTGCTCCATCCTCTAGAAAAATTCTTCCATCGTTTCCTGTTATCTAGCTAAGAGTCCATCATGCATCTCTTTCATCATCCTTTCCATCTCCTCTCTAATCACATAGCAGTGTTGATGAGAATTTGGGGACACCTCCTGGCTGCCTTAAGCCTGGTTGACTTGCTCCAGTTTTAGATCCGGTGTTAGGCCTCTTCATTTTCTTTAAATCTTGGATTTCAAACTTCAATTTTTCAGATCTCGTTCGAGATTCTCAATGAAAGCACCAAAATATTAACCCAAAAAGTGGATCAACACCCTGCCTAGAGTTTGAAAGCACCGGCCCTGTTCTGAAAAAGTAATATCATAGATCATAGATAGCAGAAAAGAACTGTAAAAGAAAGAAGACAGAGGATTTTTATAGTAGTTCATCTGTAATGAAGCCAACGTCCACTTTATATTTTTCTTATAGACTGATTATTGGTACAAGATGTGTTTGACTATAAGACTTTGATTATCTCTCAATAGATTGGATCCTCGATGTTGGAATCCACTGGAGAATTATAATAAATTCCTTTGGAGATTGTTGTGAGGGTGGTAGAGGGTGAAGAATGTTTCTGGTAGAGCTTCAGCAATCAGTCCGGAGAAGATCTAGTTTATGTTGGAGGTAGGATAGTATTTATAGAGGTTGGAGGGTTTGTAGGCCAGGCCTGCCATCACCAGCTTGTAGAAGGACTACAGGTGACTTAGGAGATTCTAGTCGGCGAAATGAGCCAACACCAACGGTCGGGCCATGGGTCGTTGGGCGACCTATGGCCCATGGGTCACTAGCGACCCGTAGACTTAGTTTATTTTTTCGACCAAATCCCACCTCCTTTCTTCATATTCCATAACTTGCTTCTTTGAGTTTTTGAAGAAGTGCATAAGTTGCTGACGATCCGGCCATAGCAGACTATCATGGGTTCTAAAATTGAAGATGTTTTCATAGATATTCATCGTTATCGTTACATCTTGATGGCAAGTCGTTAGCCGTTTACGTTCAAATGCTTGTTGAGATGCAGGAATTTTGGTCTCTAAGCTTCGCTGATCCCAGTCGTTGTTTTAGTCATATAGCTTGGCCCTTGTTAATTCCTTGACTTAGCATTTCCGATTAAGTTCTACCCCATTTTGATGTGATGGGATTGTTCCGTATTCTGCTAGATTATGTTGGGTTAAAACCCTGGATAACAACAAGATATATATTCTCCAGTATGTCACTCAAGGGCATGTGATCATCCAATTCAAAGTTCTTCAAACATTTCGCATTTGAGTCATGCTTCTTACTAGAGTTTTGATTTCTTTTCTTCTGATTATCGGAGTTTCCAACATTTACGACAATGTTTCTCTTGATTATGTCCTTCGATTTTTCATCACCAACCTTTCTTTCGGCCAATCCTGCTTCTTCCAAGCATAGGAATTAATTCATCTTTCAATGAAATTCTTCCACGGTTGTGGGCTTGATCCTTAAACATCTATTGAAATCTGTATCTGAGTGAGTGTCCCAGATTATGGCCATGAACATCAAGTCTTCTCTTGGATTGTTGAATTCATTGGCAACTATATTGAACCGATCAGGAATGCCTTTAAAGCTTCATTAGGTTCTTGAGATAAGTTAGACAGAGACATAACATCCTTCGGTCTAGTAATGTGGAGCCTGAACTGCTCCAAAAGTTTCTCAGCCAACTTGTCAAAGGTCGATATGGACTTCAATGTGAGCCTTGTAAACCACATTGAGGCAACTCCTTCCAGGAAAATGGAAAAACATCTATAGCAAACAGCGTTTGTAGTTCTTGCTCTATCCATATGCCATTTGTATTTGAACAGGTGTTGTCTATGGTTAGTCGTCCTATTATATGATGGCATGGTCAACATTGTGAATTTTCATGGTACTCTTCTCTCAAGATATTTTCAGTAAAAGGAGTTTGGCTTAATGCAGAACCCCAACTTCATCCTTTCGACTCCTACTTTCCTTCTTCAACTATTTGACCATGTCAGAAATGTACTCTGTGCAGGCACCATAATCTGAATATCGACTATTTAGGGCAACACTGAGTATATGACTTCGCAAACAGTTGTGGTTTGCCAGCCAATGCCTAGGTCCTCCTGTCTCTAGAAGAACCACTCCTTCAGCATTCCATGGACACATGGTTGGATGAGCTGTAACTATCTGAATTCCATCTCTATTTGCATCCGCATCTGGTTCCAAATCATCGTCATCATGCTGCAGATCCTCTTCTTCATTAGAGATTAACATAACATCACCTTCCAAGGGGCCACTCCTTGTAAATTTATATCGGTGCCGAGAGGATTTCTCTCGGTACTAGTTGGCTTCCTTGTAATGAGAGCACTCTTGGTTCCTCCTACAAGTCCTTCAACTGCTTTAGAGTTTCCAACGCTCTGTTTTCTCTTTTCATCTCTTCTATTTTGGCCAAAAACTAAAGAATTTTCCTGCTCTATCATAGGGGAAGTCCCCTTTTAGTTCTCTAGGTTCTTGGCAATTGCAAGGTTAGTAAGGCATCCATCTTTTCCATTAGAGCTTTCTGATTATCTAGCATTTTCTTGTTAAGTTCTTGTATCACCTTATCAAGCTCTCCTTTGGTAACTACTTCCTGTTGAGCAAAGGATCATGAAACTGCCTATTGATTACTAACTTCAACGTGGTGAGTATTCAGGTTATCACCTCAAAAAATAGCTCCTGAGTACCTTCCAAATCTCCTTAGTGTTGTGACTTCAATGCAGCAAACCTTCAAGCTTTTCAAGTAGATTTTCCCAATCTAACCACTGGATCAATCCAAATCCAAAATAGCAAGTTAGATCTACGCCTAGGGTTCGGTGTTCTCAGTGAAAGCACCAAAATGTTGACATCTAAAATGGATTAACACCTAAGATTGAGTTGTAAGGAACATACGAGACCTAGATCTAGTAGATAGTATTGAAAATAAAAGAAAACAGAGCAGGGAGATGCAAGATTTTTATAGTGCTTCGGCAGTCAATAGCATACGTTAACTTATAGTTCTTATTGATTGTTGTTTACAAAGAATTTGAGATTACAAGTCATGAATACAAGGGCTTGACAGGTTCTATGGCCTAGAACTTCCAAGGGGAGCTGCCTAGATGACTATCATAGGGATGTAGGAGATGAAGAAATGGTAGAGTATATGCCAGTAGAAAAGCAGATCCTTTTCTAGTTGTAGTAGGGTTTGTATTTATAGAGAAACAGAGGTAGAGGGTTAGGAGCTTACTTGCACTAAAGTCCAAAAGATGGCCCAATGTTGTACAAGTGAGCACGAAGGCCCACAAACGGAGAAAATAACTCAATACTGATCGAAATGGATCGATGCCGATCTTTTTTTTCTTGGTGAAAAGTGAACTCTCTTACTTGTTTTGCATTTTCATTTTCTACTCAACGTGTTCCAAGATCTTTTCCATCGAGTTTTAGTTGATTCTAATGATCTTCCCGATAATACTTGAATTTTCCTGCTTTCTTCACTTTCTTCTCATCAATCCTTGGAATTACTTGTCCAAACCCTGAGAAAACCACTTATCTACGAGTAATTGGAGTAGTGTATGGGATATATGGAGTTTGGAAGGAGGAATGGGGTGAGAAAACAACTCATGACCGAGTTAAATAACTTTGGTACCGAGTCATTTACTTAGTCCCAATTCCCCTAAAATTTCTCCAGTTGCCTCTCTATTCCTTTTAAGTGTGCTTCCAAGTTTTCGAGTCATTTTGTATTCTTCTTGACCTTATACTTCTAGTTGGACTCTACTTGGTTAAAAACCCGGTTAATATTATGTACCTTTTAATGGTTCTTTCTTGTGGGCACATACTTTCTTTGCATTTTGATTGAAAATCAAGCCGTTTGATATTTCTATCAAAGTACTTACTAAACTATGATGCTTACGGAATGGTACTTCCGTATCATTTCTTAGATCATATCCAAAAATCCATAATCTCAACATCGCTCCCAATAACTTCAAGACATTTTAGTAGTTATGTGCAAATAGTCTATTCTAAATCATTATTTAGAATTTTTTAATTCAACACATATGTCCTAAAACACATAGTTATACCAAGCGATAATTTTATAAGTAAATCCGAATTAACTAGAGCAAGTTGAATGGCGAATCTATCACACTGATTTCGACGAATGAAATTTCCGATGTTATTCTTTCAATGTTGCTCATATATTCCAACTCATTAGTCTTGCTCATGAAGACATATTCTGCGGCTGATGGATCATATCCCTTCAGTTACATACGTGGAATCATTTTGGATTTATGCATGATACCATATGGCAGAGTTAATACTCTTAGTGGTTTAATTGACAACTGAGGTTTTTTTATTATAGATATCGTTAAGAAACTCATAGTTTCTCTTCAATGTAAAAATAAATTTGTTAAACATTCTAATGCATTATGTTCATTTCAGTTTAGCTAATTTCATTTGTAGCTAATTTCATTTCATCACATGTAATCATTTTCATATGTGGATCGTTCCAAATCCATTTTTCTACTAATAATTTTTTTAAAGAAATTCCTTCGTTACGAAATTGGTATTTCTTGAAACAATAGTTGTTTCTCAGTGCAAGGGAAAAGGTATTCATAAACACTTTATGAATTTCCTTATATATAAAACTGATTTGGTTTTATTTTACAATACTTATGTTCAAAACATAAATTGGTTATACAATGACAATTGTTCCCAAACTCCTTTTAGAGCGATTCATACAAGATCCTTCACGAACAATTATTACATGCGATCTTTCAACTCGCACAACCTTCCAACTTCTTAACCTAAGATATGTTATGGTTTTAATACAAACCTTTATCTTTTGTGATTTTTAAAACCGTCATTTAGATGAAATTAATTTTAACCTTATGTCTTACTATTAACTGCACGATCTTAAAGAAAGAAGTTAACTAAACTTCACTCACAATTAATCGTACTTAGTCCATCAAAATTCATTTACTTCTTATTGATATATCATTATGTATCATATGAAGGAGTGACTTTTGAAATTGAATCTTTATTCATTTTTAGGTTTGGTCGAAAAACTTCCTAATATACTCGCTTATTCGATTAAATCGAACCATTTCTATTTTTTTGCACATTATGTTATTTATTTCCGTTTTAAATTCTATGATCTTACTATAAACATACTACATGTGTACCAAATACACATGTTTCATGTCTGTGATAATTCATCGATGAATACAATGAAGTATACTGAAACATTTTGGTATTATTATACATACAATTTCATACAACAACATGTATCAATCCTAAAAATTCATTAACTCTTATGATGCACCCATTCAATGGGTGTATTGCCGTTTATTATTTGAGATATAATTCACTAGTACCATATGATTCGTAATCACATAATCAAAAATTATTTCTTCGAATTATGGCTTAGTTTGAAATTCCAAACAATTGCGAATAAATTAAGATACTTGTATATTTTCCAATGCATCACAGATACCATTAATATAGTTTTATTTATAAAAAATATTCATAATATCCATTATTCAAATAAAATTATGTTAATTTTTTAGTCAACGCTGGGAAAAAGTTAATTTCACAAATAATCACTACACCACAAAAGGCTTTTAACAGCGTTTGATAAACGCTGTAATATGATACAACAGCGTTATTAGAAACGCTGTATAACGACATGCTGTCGTATATACATAACTTACAACAGCGTTTCTATAAACGCTGTTGAAACATCTCCGTGACAGCGTTTATTACGAGCTGTCAATAATATTTTTTACAGCGTTTCAGACGTGCTGTCGAAGATGTTCAAATTCTACTTTAACTGTTTACAACAGCTTTTTCTAAACGCTGTTATTGAATCATCAACAATTTCGACAGCGTGATAAAAACGCTGTGATTGAATCATCAACTATTTCGACAGCATGTAAAAAACGCTGTTATTGACAATTTCAAGATAATTACAGCACGAAATAAACGCTGTTGTTTCTTCATTGACAGCATTAATCAAACGCTGTCTTCTATTTATATAACAGCTTTAATATTCCACTCTATTTTTGAATATTCCAAAACTATATTTTAAGCATATTTAAGCAACTAGTATATATAACAGGTTCTAATAACTATTAATTGGTTACATAAACTAGTTAAGACAATATTAATAAACAAAAGACATCCATAAACCAAGTTTCAATAATATCCATAAACAAAAATAACAAAGTAAACTATTGACATACAAACACCTCTGCCTATACAAAGTAAACTAGCATCCATACACTATTGAAGCAACACATACCATTTCCCAATCATCCAAACACCTCTGCCTATACGCGAAAAGCTTCCATGCTATCTGCTTTCTCCCACAAAATCATCACAGCCTTCATACCACCAGAGAACTTCAACACCACCACTGCTCCAGAGGACCATGAAGATGAAGAAAAGTATTGTCACAAATTACTGCACATCTGACCCAGAGTTGGAGTTTGCCATCTCCACAAAAATCAATCTTCCATTCAAAATCTGGCACATTAGATCCCATCAACAGTTGGAACAATATCATCATAATTTACTTTATATTTTTACACACACAATTTCAACACCAACACAATTTGCATAAGATTTACATGTAACAAAACAACACAACTAGCTCATGGAAAAAGCTGTTTAATATACAAAATTTTACAATGGGAAAACCTCAATCCATATCTTTCTTTCCAGCATAAAGAAATGTACTAACAACATGTAGAAAATATTGAAATATGTTGTTCTCTCTATATGACCAAGGAAAGAGAGAAGCTAGGACTTAAAAATGATCAAAAGCTGTGACTTCCATTAGATCTTATGTTCGATTGCTGAAAGCTATCAGCTTTTGCTAGCACAAATAGTAGGAGTTACGTATCATCATCATCATATTTATACCTTAGGTTTTTGAATTTTTCCTTCAGTATTAATGATCTCATCTCATTATTGATGCATCATATTGTATTTTCTGTATGTTTTTATACATGCTTACTTTGTTATTTTTGTTGTGATCTGTCGAAGGTACTGTAATCCTGTTAATCCTGTTATATATTATTATTAGCAGTATAAAATATTAAGTTATATATTATAATTATATAAACTAATCCTGTTAATTTTTATAAAACTTAGTTAATTTTGTTAAAATTTCATAATACTTAGTTAATTTTCATAAACTTATCTAATATTTATAAATATTAGTTAACTTAGTATTATTATTATAAATCTTAGTTAATAGTAATAATAATAATTATTATTATTTGGTTATGTTTTAAATTTTTATGTACTTAGTTAATTTTTATAAATTAAACTTGCTAAATTTTATAAAACTTGGTTAACTTAGTTAAAAAAAAATTATAATAATCATACTTAGTTAACTTAGTTAAATTTATGGAAGAAAGGCAAGTAACCATTGAAGATGGAAGCGCAGAAACAATGATAAAACATCTTTTACCTCCTCCCATTCAGCAACCAGCAAGCTCGAAGGAACTGTTGTGACATTTCGACTTTGTTCCAGATTCATCTGCTTATATGCAAATAAAATTAAGAAGATGATTTCATGAAAACAGATAAAAAGGGATTGTTGAAGAAATTAATTATTTACTAAAAGGAGAACATACTCACATGTATTTGCTCTACAGACTACCAACTGTCCAAAAAGTTTAAGTTGAACCCTGTGCAGTGAAAAAAAAGGCAAAAAGCAAAAAAAGCAATCAAATGAAACGCTGACAGGACCATTGCTAAAGTGTTTAAGTTTAAAAGAAAGATAAGTTGTACATACCATGCTGACAGGACTTCCTTGATAAGTTTCATAAGTGCCTTCTCCTGCTGCAATTTCCGAAGAATCTTTTAAAGCATGATAATATATTGTTTCAAAAATATCTCTGTTTAGCTGTTGAGCCTGAACAAACAGTTGAACAGATAACAACGGATGAGGCACAAGGGGAAAAATTATCCATACAAGTTAAAGACAACCAAATACCTCTTCTGAATCAAAAGGCATGCCTAGCAACATAAATGCATCTGCCAGGCCTTGTACACCTAAACTAATTGGTCTATGCCTCATATTTGACCTCCTCGCCGTCTCATCTGGGTAATAATTAACATCAGTTATCTTGTTGAGGTTTGCAGTAACAATTGATGTTATCTTTCAAAATTATGAGCATATTAAGCAACGCTTGACACATGATTACAAAATTAACTGAGTATGCATATTAAAATAATATTCTAACCTCGGCTAGCTTGTAAAAATCAAAATATCTGTTCTTAGATCCAATGCTTCCAACTAATTTAGATGGATGAGATTCCAATGGAACATTCTGAAAATTCATAATTTTGTTTATAGTTTGCATGTAAGAAGCTAGTACACAAAGAAGTGTATTATTTGATGTAGGTAGTAGTACCTTCTCTCTAACAAATCTTGGTAGAGCTATTGAAGCCAAATAGGACACAACATTTTCATCAGGGCTAATTGAAGACAGACATTATCAATAAAGTAAGGCCCGAAGGTACTGTAATCAAAGTGTGGGGACGAAATTGATTTTCATTAGAACGGGAAAAAAGTGACAATAAAATTATATGCATGCTTCAGTTCAGAACCTTCATGATTCAGCACTTGCTTCGAAAATTGCCATGCTTCAGTTCACCACTTTCATGCTTAAGGACCTAATTATGATTTTTGGTCATGTTTATAGTTCAGTTCAGTTCAGGCGGTCCTCTAAACATTTTAAGGCCTTTGATAGCATAAATGATATGAGTTACTTCCATCAGTGAAGTACATAACCATCAATTCATTTTAATGCCATGTTATTTTGAGAATCATAATGAATTCTCTCTGATACATCCTACAACTTTTCCAAAAAATGCCCAGGAGTCATTTCTGTATTAATCAAGACGTTAAAAGATCAATATGATTCCTATATCATTCTTCCTCAAACTTAAAACACATAGCCATATAAGTTTGCATGCATGTTATACAACAAATATTTTAGTTCAATTCCTGACGGTAATATACATGTATAATACAAGTTTACATGCGTCTTACACAGTAAATGTTATACATATATATTACCCGGTCTCTATGCATCATACTGTGTCATGTCTCTAATTAATATGCAAAGTTTTAGCTGTTGGTCTACTATTATGGTTGTAAAAGTAACGATGATAAACTATTGTTGAACAAGATCCAAAGTGAAATTAGTATATATGGATTACAAGTGAAAGTATGTAATATAAATATTGTTAGGATAATCAAGATGATTAAGGAGATTGGAAGTGTAAAAGATTTACCGCATTTTCTGTTACATCTCCATACAAACAACATACACAACAACAATACCCACACTTCCTCAGCAAACCAGAAATCACCACCTAGTCATGCCAATCCTGAACCATTCAGCCCAGTCGTGCCAATCCCGAACCATCTCAACAACCTGCATATTATCCAAACAAACAATGACACAGTAAATACTGCCACAACCTGAACTTTGATTTATTAAAAAAATCTGAAGTTAGAAGGGAAAGAAATCAATGCTTGCTTATAGAAGCTAATGCATTGAATTAAGTTTATTAACAACTACAGAGCAGTATATTTTTTTTTCTTTTTATTTGATCTGGATTTAATTTGAATCTGCATTTTACTTCTACCTGATCTTTGAATCACTTGAAACTTGATTTGTTTTTGGAATTGCTTGATCTTGACCCTCGTTCCAGATTGAAGATTTTGACTCAGCTTTTATTCTGAATCTTGGTTTACAGGTTTTGAATTTGAAAACTTTCAGACTGGGAATGTTTTTGATCAGGCAACCACATATCAATGGTTTTCAATGGTTTTGAATTTGAAAACTTCCCACTTCAACCACATATCAAGCACTTATCCACTACAAACAGTTACAACAGTCATTCAAAACCATCCCACAGCAACAAAACAAACATTTAACCATTTTTGTTTCAGTCACAAATGCAGAAGACAATAAGCAAATAATACCAAACTGAAAAAGATTATGCCAGTGCAAGGAAAAGACCACTACTGCTATAGAAAATGAAAACTAATGTTAATACCATAGAGTACTTTCTGTTTTATAACAAAAAATTCGAATATAAGACCATCTTTTACCATATGTAAGTCTGAGTAAAAATTTAAGTACTTTTTCATATTTATGGAATAAAGTAAAGAGAGAGAAAGAGGGGAAAAAACATCAAACTCAACCAAAGGGTAGGAGGATGATAACCTGTTATAGATATCCCAAAAAGTAGTTCATCTCATCATGAATCCATCTGTTATGGAATTGATACATCCAAGTAAAACCTGGGCATTAAAACAACACGAAATTGAGCCATTAAAGCAACATCTACACACACACAACATGAAAACTAAGCCATTCGTATGATTCATGTGGCACTCTATGAATGCATTGCATCTCATATAATAAGCTTCGAAGGACTACTTGAATGAAAAAGAAAATATAAGGACTCCAATTTAGTTTTAGGATCTAGTACATTTTCATGTACACTTTAACTAATAACTCAAATGAATACATGATAAAAAACATAAAATATTGTATTAAAATTGATAATTACAGGTAGGCATCATTTTGAAACACTGATAAACATTTACCGTAGAATAAAACATACTGATAAATCCATATAGCAGCATATAAAATATTGTAAAGAGAATGATAAATACAAGTTACTAGTTCGTATATTTATGCCATTTGTAATAAGTATGATACTATTAAGTGGCAAACATATTTAACATTGCAATAAACTAAAAATATGACAAATGCATATAGCATTGTGAAGAATTAAATGAAGAACCGATTTATCCATCTTTAAAAAACTAAAAAATAAGGATGTCCCAAATTGGACAATGATATATCTCTGGATTGTTTATCTGGAGATAGTGGGAGTGAATCATGTTTCTATTAATTAAGAATTTTCTTGTTCAGAAAATTGATAAATTTATTGTTAAAAACCATGTAGTTTTACATTTATGATGATGTGTCAAACTAATTTTTAGATCTAGAAGATTGGTGAAGTAAAATAACTAGTTTTCCTATGGTCATTAAGTGAGTAGCTTCGTCGTAGGATTTGCCGATGGTGCTCTAAGTGGATCAGAAAACTCAAGTTTGAGAAAAAGAAAAGAAATTTTAGGGTTCTTTGATTTTGGAGCAAGAGGATAGCTGTGAAGGGAAAATAAATGGAAAGACTAGGATTTAATCTAACTTCCTAAGTTGAGATTGGCAATGATAAAACAATGTTTAATTATTATTCTCTTCTTATTTATTTCAAACAACACTCCATTTAGAAACACTGATAATAATTGATGTCACTAAATTGTTTTCTTATAGTGTCACCTAAACATACCATTGATAAAGATATGCATGAATTCGTGTGATTCCTCTTAGACATTTTCTTAATGAAAGCTTTTGCAAACTTAACTATTCACTTCTGAAATGTTGCTTTTGTATGATATGGCAAAAAAGGAAGAAATGGTATCAGTTGATATGCACATAAAACTAGGTGAAGCATAGGAATATTGCCCAAGGAGTACTTTACGGAAAACTAGTGATAAATATGAAAAATGAATTTGACATGGTAAATATTCAAAAGCTTCCCTCTCCCTATGTCAAGAAACATTCTCGGTCTGTATGTTCTTGGCATGTGTAAGTAATGAAGGTAGGCTTTGAGAACGAATTCTTTGTTCTAAGAAGTGTGAAAGGTATTTTCTAATCGGATTCTTATACAAACATTTATTTTATCAAAATTTTGCTTATATATCTCTTTTATCTCGCATTCATATATTATATACCCAATTGTAAAGGTACAAAGTGCACATGAGATTCATCCTCAAATTGCATGTGCCCAATGTTCTAAAACAATCATAACCATATACCCTTTTGATTTAAAAAATTAGTTAGAATATGTATAATATAACGAATGAATGAGATTGTTTAGGGACCAAGGCATGGTGCATATGACATAAAATCTATGCAGTATAAATTGGAACAGATTTAGTCACACACGCATGCCTATTTTAATTTCATAAAATTGAATTATTTCTCAATATGCTTTCTTTGATATATCTTGTTTTTGAGTGGTGGATGTGGACAATCATATTGGATGTTGTGAAAAGTGAAAACCATAGATTTTATGAAATTAAACCTGCAAATAGTTCAACACTGAACTAAAAGTACACAAAATTTTGAAAAATTGTTTAAAATGAAAATTTTCACCTTTTCCCAAATTATACCAAGAGTAAATAGCAACAATGAAATCTGAAAAAAAATTAGTACATACCAAAATTACAAACACTATCAACAAAACAAATTTTGAAAAAGCAATATAAAGGAAAAAAAATCAAGATAAAGTAAAAGATGGTAACACATACCTATAGTCGTACTCGATCACTTTTTGAAAATTAGTTTTAAGTATTGCACTTGGGGTAAAATTCTAGAGTAAAAGCAAGGTAATTTATTTGAACTTGTCAAGTGGTATTGCAAGAAACTACCATGAAATCTGACCGTTACAAGAAGTAATAGGAAAAAAATCAAGTTATACTGATATGCAAACACATTAATCAAATTGCTCTAGAAAATATATGTCAAATGCAATAATGAATACATACAAAGGACAATCTCCTTATTACAAGAACCAATTGTGGCTTTTTTATATCAAGTTGTTTGTGGAAGTTTCTTTTAAATTTCATAATTCACTTCTTCAGGTGCCAACACATTTTAATAATATATATAATCCTACAAGTAACCCATACCTGAACAATTTGGTCTTCCTTTAATGCTGATAAGCTAAGCAATATAGGAAATCTTCCAATAAACTCTGGAATGATACCATATGATAAAGATCTCCACTCTCAACCTATAGTTAAATTCCAAGTACAATAAAGTTTGTAAGATTCAAGAATCCATAATTATTAGAGAAGGGAAATCTGGGTATCAACAAACTACTAAGACGTACATTACATATTATCAAAGAATTTACCGATTTACAAACCAAAGAATAAATATGGAACATACCGATTCCAACAAGGATGAAGTCACTGCAATACTGGTTAATCCACTATCCCTCAAACTTGCATGTTCGGGAGCCCTAAAACCTATATAACAATCTTTCCATCTGTAGTGTAATAAAAAAGCAGAAACTTCTCAGTTTATGGGAGTAGGAAATTGATAAATACTAAGGCTGTTAGATAAATTCAGCTTTCTGATATCGTTTTCTCCAACCTAATTAACAAATTAACTTTCAATATTCTACATAAATTACCTCAAATCAAATTTTCGAAGAGAACCGTCAAAGAATTCTTCAGTGAATGGTAGTCTTAACTATTGACTGAACTCAAAATCAAATCATTTTGTTCTGTTTGCCAAAGACAAATTAAGGGCATTAGGGTCAACTGAATTGGATATTGCAGGCAAAATCAGAGGATGAACAAAATTTCATGGGAGATTTCATGCGTTTTTGGTATTTTGATTAGGTTTAAAATAATTCATCGAAGGATCTGGGATTATACGAGAAGTTAAAAAGAAAAGAAAGAAAGGAAGGCGGCTAAAGTAACCGCGAAATGAAAAAATGTCAACATTGAACGGCTTAGTTTGAACAGCGTTTAACATTCTAGTTTTTATTTGTCAAAGTACTTTTGTCAGCGATCAGGGAGGAAACGCTGACTTCTAATGCTGTCAAAACTACATTTTTTTGTAGTGAATGTTAGCCATGTTTACGAAAATAATTTTTCGTTTGAATGTGATTAATGAGTGTTATATCGCAATGCTCCCACTATTTCTACCATTACTATAATAGTATACAAAACACAAAGCTCCATTCAACCACATAATATATGCTATCTATTTCATTTAACGTAACTGGCTTACAGTCGAGAATTTTCACATCAAATGTCTTAAATTCAAAAAATAAATCCCATAGAAAACAAATTTCTATTTGAAAGAACATTTTGGAATAAAAACTATGTTGCCCATTCAAATGTTAAGTATCATTTATTATTTTATAATTCTCGTTTTCGATGTTTCTTTACGAAGCAGAAGTGACCATTCACCCTCTTCGCCCCAACTATGCCTTAGGTTACATCCACTCTTTTATATTCAATTTCCTTTGAAAAGTCGAGCCATTTAAAGGAAATCTTTGCAAAAGTGCATTTGATCATTCTTAATTTTAAGGATATCAAATAAATTAAAATTTACATAAACTGATCAAACCGACATTTCGGTGATTGAATTCTTAGATTTATCTTGTAGCCTTTGATCCAGTGTTACATTTTATACAAGGTCATTATTGTAATCAATCATATTAAATACATGACCTCACACTACGGTTTACTTGCTTATTTCGAATGAATTAATTTCATTGAAGTTTCGTACACTATGAATGGTGACCATTCACCATACAACAATTATATGTGATTGGAAATGAATCAAATATTCATATCCTTGTGTTGCTTTTAGAGTTCGAAACTCATTGAAGACAATACACAGTCTTAGACAAGTAAACACGTAAGTGACCAAGTCATGAATGTATTTAGTAGTTGTATAATTTGGCACTTGCATGAATAAAAATTGCAAAAACATTTATTGGTAAGTATATTTCATATTTATATTTGTCAATATTAATTCAGTTCATTTGTATATTTTAATTGATAAACATTTTATCAATTATATTAATTTCATAAATTTACCAATGTAGGTTATTTGAACCTTATATAGTAGATGTTCTTACAATATTTACAACATTTGTAATAAGGCTCCCATTAGTCTTTTATGTTTCTTCAACCCTAGGGTGAAACATAGAAGTCTTTCGACTTTACTAGTGGGTGTTAAAACTCATCTATCTTGAGATCCTGACCTTGAGTTTCTCAACAGTCATAGCCCCACAAATGATGGATAACTCCTTATCAGTTGTATCATATACAATTACTAACTCATAGTTCTTTGTCCTAATATCATTTCGACCTTGATTTTGCCTAACAAATCGAAAGAAATAATTCACTCGTACCTTTCATTTCATGATGGCTTAAGTATGGTATATGTAGCTTGAGTTTTCTCAACAAATTCATACAGTTATCTTACCCTATCTAGTCAATATATTAATAATACTATACATAACATCTCTAGCATAAGTTCGCTGAACAACCAGAGAGTATACAAGTAATTTATTAATATATGAATGGTAGGGGACAACACTTATATTAAAGATTCATAATCTTCAATGTGTTTAATTGAATGATATCGAATTATGGAATAATGTATTCCTTTTGAAATACCATCATGATTCAAGTGTCAGATAAATTAGAAATCACATCATACGTACTTTTATGTATGTATGTATTTATTCATTAAGTCTATTTAGGGTTTCTTTAATTCTCCATCTTTAGTTTATACATTCATATTATATAAGTTTTATTATTATTTAACTTTTATACTTTGTTTAGCTTATATAATATTTTGTGTATAACATTACATTAATTAAATCTTATTTGATTAATTTAATTTAATTTAAACATTATAAATTGAATGTGTGCACTATAACATTTATAGTAACACATACATATATATCTTATATATATGAATTATGTTATTTATTAATTAACATTTAATTAATACATCTAATTAAAACAATTTTTATTAATTATAATTAATTTTGATTATATTTATATATTAGCTTAACATCTTAAGAAAATGTTAATTATATTAATATACATATAATACATATATTACTTAATTTAAATAATTGACTTTTAGTTAGTTATCCAATTTAATTAATGTAATTAGTTGATAATAATTTTCAAAAATAATTGTTTTATTTTCAAAATAATTTTGAAAATAATTTTATAACATTTATAAAATCATTATTTATTTCAAATTTAAAATATTATTTTTAATTTTTTTAAATTTAACCTTTAAATTTAAAATTTTATTTTAATTTCAAAATAAATTTTGAAAATTAGTCAAAAGCCCAAATCAACTTGGGTCGCTACTAGGGATAGCTTTTGGGCTTGCCTCGTCCTTTCGAGCTAAACAAGTAGTAAAGTAGGATAAAGTACTTGAATACCCAATCCCACCCTTAGACATACTTTTCTAGACACCCTACTATAGGAGTATGCTTTTATAAATTATCCTTAATATTACTAATTTAGACCGTGCATATGCTATGGGCTCCGATATAGCTGTTGGAACTGGGCCAGCCCATAGTGGAGTAATTAGATAAATTTCAACAAAATTTCCCTATTTGGATCTTTAATGGGCCTATGTAGTCTAATTCATTTAGAACTTTTCTAAATTTTCAGCTAATAAAACCAATATTTTATTTAAATTTACAAATAAAGTTTTATTTTATATAATTTTATTATATTACATATATGTGTTTCATATACACATATATGCGTTTGTGCACATACAATGTGTATATAGTTTGACATGCCCGTGTAAAACCATTGGAATTTACAGCGCAACAGACATATTAGCCCCTTGTGTATACAAGTAGATTGTTTAAATGTATGTGTATGTGTATATATGTATACATATGTAAAATTATACATATATGAAAATATAATTATATAATTATTATATAATACAGGAAATTATTGTCAAGGACAAAATTTCACAGCTTTTTAGCCTCAAGGACAGACCTTCAATATTTTATCCTGAAGGACAACTTTCTGTAGGTATCAGTTTTTAGTTATTGATAGCAGTTTTAGGTATCGATCTGTAGTTATCGGTAGCAATTTTTAGGTATCAGTTTTAGCATGGTAGCAGTTTTGTTGTCCTTATGAACAATTTTGAAAAACATTTGTCCTTATGAATAATTTTTAGAAGATGTTTGTCCTTGTGGTAAAAATATTGAGGTCGTGTCCTAGAGGCAAAAAATATACAAATCTTTGTCCTTTAAATTAATTCCCCCTATATAATACTAGTTGCAAATTATTTATATAAAAGATTAATTAAAATACATACATATGTATACATATATGAATAAATATAAATTAATTATAAAACTATTTTAAATTAATTTTCAAAATTAGTTAGGATATATTATAATGTAAAATTTGAATTGGAATTGTATTTAATACACAAATACACACATTGAAATAAATTAAATACATAATATATACATAAATAGTGTAGCAACCCATTATTTGAAACCATTCAAATCGATAATAATCCACACATGTCATACTTGAATTGCTCAAAACAATAGATTGTTATATAAAGTTAGGGTAAATAAGAAATAATCACAGAATCAAAGACATTGAATATTACAACAATAAGCAGTGGAATAAACAAACATAGTAGTTCATGAAGCTACTACAACATCAGAGTCTAAAGAAAATACAACAGAAATCCCAAATATATAGAAGTTCACTAATATATAAGCAAATGACAAAGCCTGAAATAGAAATAACTAAAATAGCAAAGATGACCGAAATAGCTAAGTAGATAGATAGAAAGATTTCTAACTAGTCTCCAGCTCCAAAAGATCAAATGTTGTGATACTCAGGCTGACCCAAGCATAAAGAAAAACAAAACACTTGATTCAGGATTAACATTCTTATGTAAGTAAATAAACTCAAGTGAAATGTACAAGTGAAATGCATCAATAACTCAAAGGATGCTTGGGATTTACATCCTTTAAGGATCTGCTAAACTATCTACATACATAACACAATACACTACATAGATAATGCTTATAGTAAAGTAAAGTATTAAAGCAGCGTTAAGGCATTACCCATATCCCCCTTAACACGTTTTATGTAAATACCGTAGTCTATACAGATATTGTAAGTTCCACCAAGCTGGTGGTTTTCTCAGTGAGCACTCCATCGGTATGATACAAACCAAAGTCGTAGTGGGCTCGATTAGGATAAATATGACAAGGCATGCGAGGCAATACTTAGTGTAGGACACTACCATTTTGCACTATCAGACTAGTGGTAACTCATAACAGCTACTACCGTCCACCTCGAGACACACTCCCATAATCAAAGGTGCACCCACTCAAATCACAAAGTAATAGGTATGGTTTCGAAGGAACGATCCCACTTGGCCTGGTATAGCTCCTGTTATAGTCATTTTAATTATGACCCGGAAGTCAAGGCTATCCATCATTGTTCTCTTACTTCATTCGAGTAGTGTTCGCCAAACCATCCTACTTCATTCTGGATTCTCCACCACGTGCACAATTGTTAAAGTGGTTTTCGGTATTGCAAGAGAGTATGATAATATCTGATCCTGGTCTCTTTAACAACCAAACGTTTATTTCACACCGTGGTCATTTTGTAAAACATTTAAATAACAAGAATCTTAAGTTACAATTTACATCAATTACTAAAATACCTAATTTCAATTATATTTTAGCTTTGAAACATTTAACATACAAATTCTATCACATTAAATTATATACATTTCAAAATCATATCTTTGGAAAATCCATAACCAAATAGATTAAAGGGGCATTTCACTAGAAGGACAAACTTTGCAGTCCCATTAGTTTCTAGGACACACATCCATAGAAATTAATTTCAAGGCCAAAGTCGGCAGAGTAATTACCTTTAAGGACAAAGTTAGTCGTCTAATTACTTTAAAGGACATAATTTCATGGGTTTTTAGACCTTAGAAACTAATTATTTTGCATTTTATCCTTAAAAATAATTATTGCAGTTGTATGTCCTAGAAACTACTTGCACTTGCTAAAGAGGCCCTTGTGGCTAATTTTCACTAGATTAAATAACCCTGTTTGATTTTAATTCATTTAATTAGATTAAATTTATAATTTAACATTAATTTCTCTTTCCTTATTTTTATTTATTAAAGTCGTCATAAAATCAATTAAATTAATTATATAAAATTAAAATTTTAAAAATTCTTTAAAACTATAATAATTATTTTATAAATTAAAATTTTAAAATATTTATTTATATTTTACTAATTAAATATTAAATTATATTTTTTTTTTAAATTAAATTAAATTATAAGTCAAATTTTGAATTTTTACTTTTAAAAACCCTAACTTATAAATTAATTTTAAAATATATAATTTATATTTTTATTTTATTTTATTTTCAAAATATAATTTAAACAAATCTTTTTAATTAAATTTTAAATATCAATTTATTAAACCAAAACATATTTTTAAAATTTAGAAAACACTTCAAAATAGACCAATGGTGTCCATATATAGTTTTCTACCATATGGTTAAGTAATTAAGGTATGTATCATTTCAACCCAAAGTTATAAATTTTCCGAGTATATATATCATTTTAACCCGTATCTCAAGTTTATAGTTTCAAATAAATCGCTTGGGTCTATCATTTCAACCCATAACGATTTTTCCTAATCTATAAGATCGTTCGGGTGTATATCATTACAACCCAGGGTAATTTCCTAACTAACATACAAAGAAAACTTGCAATGTGATTTGCATAAATAAATAGCATAACATTTTACTTGAAAAACATACCATACATATTATAACATATATCATAGCATAACACATATTAAACATAAATTTAACATAACATATATATAAAGGTAACATATCATATTATATAACACGTATCATGTGACATATGCAACATATAATTTAAATAACATATGTGGCCTATAAATTAATAAAACATATGTGACATATAAATTAACGTAACATGTATAACGTATAAATTAACATAATATACGTGACCTATAAATTAACATAACATACGTGACAATAAATTAACATAATATATGTGATAATAAATTAACATATTCCTAATTAAAGCAACAATTCACATGCTATTTCATATGATTCCATTTACTTTTACATAAGAATATTAATCGTGAGTGACGTTCTCACCTTTCGTGGTAAATGAAGGTGGTAAACCCAACATGACGGAGATGGATACCGAAGCAACAAAAACCAATCCAAAGCTATCCAAACTTGAATAAGACAACCGCCAAATACTTTTTTTCCTCCTTTCTTTTCTTTCCTCTTTTTTTCACACTTTTTTTGTATGAAAAAGGGGTTTGGCCTATGGTCTTGCGCTCAACCTGGGGCTTGACCAATGGGCTAGGGTGGTCGAGTTGGGTGCTAGGGTGCGGCAAGGCTAGGGGAGAGGCCGAGGCAAAAGGGAAGGAAAGGAAGGGAAAAGAGAAGAGAAAGGAGGAAGAGGAAGGGAAAAAGGAAAGGGAGAGGTGGAAAGGAAAGGGAAGAGAGGGAGGAGGAAATGATGAATAAGGAAGAGGAAAAATGAATTACAGATTGGAGTCTTTTTATTGATTTAGTTTTAAGGATTAAGGAAGAGGAGAGGAGGCAGAAGGAGATATAGAAGTTTTCAGAAAGAAGAATGAGAAAGAAAAGTTTCTGTATGTACTTATCTTTTTGAGTAGTGATTGTTCTGTGTTTAGGAAATCCGTTAGGGTATCGAGGAGTCATTTAAAGCCCAAGAGTCAAAAGGAACCCAAAAGACCATATACCATCCAAATATACAATATATACTATGTAAACACTACAGGAAATACACATGAAATATACAGATAATTTATACGAGTTTTTGACGATAAATGAAAATCTAAAGCAATTGGAATTCGATTTTGATGAAATAAAAATGGAGTGGATATTAGAATTAAGTATAGATTTTTTTCAAAGATAAATTTTAAATTTTAAAGCTTTTAAGTTTTCAACTAAAATTCAAAATTTGACTAATTTCACCAGAAGTTGACTTTTCATGAATTTTCCATTTGAATGTTGGCTACACACTTGAATCAGATTTGAAAATTACATTTTCAAGACTAATAATTTTTGCTTGAATATAAATGATTGTAAATTAAATATGAAACTGAAATAAATTTCAAATTACTCAATAACTAAATTAGTTTACATTATACATAAAAAACGTTAAATCATTCAACTTCAGTTTAATGGTATTCAACGTTTACTATACAATCACTTTGTATTGCTATTTTCACTATTTAACATATGTAACTTTTGTTTGACTTCAAGTCTTTTATTCTTATAAAATTACACAAAAAATGTTTATTTATTTTTTATCACAACTTTGTTTTATTTCCGTTACGATGTTTAAATCTAATTTAACACAAATGGATGGTGCTTATATTGTATTAATTTACCATTAATTTCTCTTTAAAAATTTCCAATAATTTCAATTGTAATAAGTTCAATATTAAATTTCAAAATGAATGCAAATAATACAACCACTGTTTTCTTTACATTTTATATATTCCAACATTTATTAGTTTATTTTATACAACAAATACACATATTAATTATCAAATAAATGTTTCTTATCAACTTCTCTCGTTAAATGTTTTCTTATTAGAGGTCAACTTATCATATACGATTTAATAAATAAATTAGGTTTCTCCTATTAAATAGCCTTCATTTTATTATTTATTCACATTGACCCTTATTATTCAGTTGCTGTTATTTATTACCTATAGACTAATATCATTGAATCACATTCTAATCATTGTTGCCCACTCCTCATATCACAATTTGTCATTTAAGAATTCAAAGTTTATTAATAGATCATTAAGTTTATTTCTACCTATCATTATTCAGAAATTTTATTTAATTTAATAAATTCTAACAGGTTAAAATATGGGTCGTTACAAATAGATAACTAGTTATAATAATATAATTATATATATACGATTTAAAGTTAATATTATATTTTACTTTTGCTTTCGGCTTGATAATAACAATAATTTTTTATTATTTAATTTTTGGTTTAAATAATTAATTAGATAAAACTCATACTTAATTGAAAACTGTACGAAATTAGTAAAAAAATCTTAAAAAATAATTTTGAAACTATAAAGTATATTTTAATATATATAAAAAAATTCTAGAATTTTTAGGTTATTTATATATATATATATGTACACATTCTATTTATATAAATAATTTTGAATTAAATAAAAGTATTAATATATATATATAATATCCATATATATAATATCCATATATATAATATCCAAAAAAAATTAATTTTTTTAATAGTTGATGTTTTATTAACTAAATTAAATTCTATAAAGATTTAATGTATATCATATAGTGTTAAACTTTTAAATGATATATAATATTAAACTTTATACAATATTTTATTGTTTAAATTTCGAAATGAAAATACAAAAATTTAGTTTCAAGCCAAGAGAATCTATAACAATATGCAATTTTTTAATATATATATATATATATATATAACTATTAGTATGTCACAATCCATCAATATACTGATTTGTGGTATTTTTAACAAAACAATATATAAAAAATAATGTTCATATAATCATTAATAAAATTTAAACCTGAAGAACACCATTCACCAAAGCCCAAAGCTCGCACCTTGAAACGAAGAAGTTAGCTTATTGAATTGAATTCCAATCCCAAAGTTGATAGCTTCCAAATTGCCTTTTCACCACCAATTATTTGATTGTAATTTGTATTTAATTACTTAAATTTTGAGAAGAGGAAAGGGGTATAATTTAGCCAGTAATTGAGGATGAATGAGGCAACAAAAGATCCAAATAAAATGAGGGATATGATATTTATATATAGAAGAGAGTAGACAGCAAAAGTAGGATCAAGATCCTTAATTTTTTTCTTACCCATTCTCTTATTTTTAAACACTCAAAGCTTATGCCAAAAGCCATAAAATGGCCGACCTCTTTGTCCCCAATATAATCGAAATATCATTCCTCTTATGAGCCTCAAATCCATTTTAAGCTCGAACAATTTTATTTTATTTAAACCAAATTTAAATGAGTATCGATATCGTATATCGATTAGCATATTTAAAACCATTATAAACATACCGCTTAATACTATTCAATACATATAACTAATATTTCATAAATATTAATTAATTTAATTAACTTGTAACAATTACAAATTAATTAAATTGGGTGAAAAACTAGTATTCGACGTTTCAGCCGTGTGACTCTTAGGTGTGAATTTGATTAGTGATTAATATCAAACAATTCGAATATTAACGTTCGCACTTCACTTAGTAGGTGGTGTGACATTATGCCCAAATTTATCACTTACTTGGTTTCAATAAAATTCAATTTTTCTTTATTAAGTGTTACTTGGTTGTGAAAATTATTTACACCAATTCTCTTCGTCAAAACTATATCACTTTAGACTTATGGAATTTAGCAACGGACAAAATTTCAACATCGTCCATATTTAACTCTATAATCCAAACCTAAATTCCTTGGTTCAATAATAATAATAATAGTTAACTGAACTACTCTATCCAAGGACTTTGACACTAAGTTGACTTCAATTGACTATGATACTAACGTCATATAATTGAGAAGACGAATCCTCCCTTGAATAGTGTTTTACTTCTAATACTTTCGCTCGACCCAGCTATAGCCATTCGATAGACGTCATGCTATGATTTAACTATAATTAAAGTAAAACTTCAACATTGAAGATCAATAGTATTCTCAAGTCAAGAGAACTGTGTAATTTTGCCACATCGATATTTTATGTTAGACCTTAGTTATATTAACCAATAGAAAACTAATGAGTGAGTCATTTCATGGTTATCCAATAAGTGTCAGTACGTAACCCCTTGGTGGCCCCAACGGTCATGAGTAATACATTGTCTAATATTTAGAGAGCGTTACGTATTCTAATCTTAATGGATGTATCGATATCTCCTCTCGATACATATTGACTAGGAATACTTAAAATGGTATGTTATTTTCATTGTGATAAATTACTCATGATTACAATACTTTGCAACTACTAACACAAAACATATCATTTATAGATTTCCTATAAAATATACTTTTAATTGAATTAATTAATTAATACAACACATCAAGTATATAATGGAAAGAAAACACCATTTATTTCAAATAAGATTGGTTACCAAGTTAGATATGTATAACAAATTACATAATTGCCTCTACTGCATACCCCTAATTCTATCATTCTCTTAACTTGAAAATACCGTCGAGCTTTAATATAGAAACTCCAATTTTATTATAGTTTAATCATCGCATGACGTCCATCGAACAATTATAGTTGGGTCGAATTAAAGCATTGGAAGTGAGATACAATTCAATAGAAAATTAGTCTCCTTGGTTATATGAGGTTGGTATGACGGTCAACTGAATTCAACTCAAAATTAAAGTCTCTGGTCATAGTAGCTCAGTTAATAACAATTGTTATTATTAAACCAAGGACTTTGTTTTTGGAAATTAAAGTTGAATATGGATGATATTGCGATTTTGACTATTACCAAATTCCATAAGTTCTAGTGTGATATGGTTTTGACGAAGAGAATTAGTGTAAATACTTGTCAAAATTGGATAATACATAAATAAAGTAAAATTGGATTTCACTTAAGCTATATAAGCAATAAATTTGGTCATAATGTCACTCCACTTGCTAAGTGATGTGTGAATGCTAATATTCGAATCATTCAATGTCAAGCATTGACCAAATTTACTCCTAAGAGTCATGTAGCCAAAATGTTGAATACTCTTGTTATCATCTAATTTAGTTAATTATAATTGTTATAAATTAATTAAATTAATCAATATTTATTAAATATTTATTATAAATTTTATTTAATTTGCGTTGATTAATATTAAATAGTGTGTATATAATAGTTGTAGACACAAGTATCAAGATGTGCATTTGAATTAGATTTAGTGACACATTTATTTATCAGGCTTGAAGTAATCAGAAGTCCCAAATATGGTATAAATTATTTTAAATTATTTCCTTATTTACATTTTGAATTTATTATAGTTTATTATATAATGGGATGTAAAAAAATCCCAACAATTCAAGAGCCAAATTTAACTGATGATGCAAGGATTTTCAAGCCTCTACTTTATGAAATTGTGCTATTCCTTAATTTTTTTGATTTCCTTTCAAATCTTTCCATTTTCCAATCGATACGATCTCATTGTTTGTAATTTATTTCGCCTTTTCATTGGGGTCGATGCTTGTTTGTATATCCTTAGTCTATATTTCATCAAACTACTTTTTTATATTTACCACTCGGCTTCTTATTTATGTGGAAGCCATATTGTCATAACCAGCCACTATAGGAATAGAGGCTGAGCTCACGCTCATCAGCGTACCTAGCTCTGCCCAGTCGCCCATCCTCTCTGCCTTGTGTGTCTTTGGCAACTAAAAGACTAGTCAATAATATGATCACAACTTAGAACCATAACATCCACCAAATGGTTCAAGTCGTAAGTTGTCCCTGACCATGATCAGCCGCTTCGTTCCACCCTGGGTCCGACACAATGACTTTGTCGTCATCTTCAACCCCTAACGCCACCATTTTCAGTTCTCTAATCATGATCCCCGCAGGCCTTGCTGGCCGTACAACCGAGGCCCTCTTACAACCTACCCATTGTCTACCTCGGGCCTAACAATCCCACCCAGTTGAGGTTCTTGTCATTTGGAATCATGGCTAGGTTACTCGAATTATTTTCGATCACCTTGATTCAAAGAATGTAGTCACATACATAGGGGTTGCCTATGCCTTCCCAACAGGATTCACTACAACATAGAGAAAAATATAAAGTTACAAAAAAAGGTTCATCGTCGGAAAATCTCCAACCGAAGTTAAAAAGGAGACATAACAGGCACATTGTATGCTTGTGTAGTAAGGGTCGGGTTGATGGTAGCAAGAATGAAGAAGAATGGTCCTTGTAAGATGGTGCCTTGCTCGGAAGGCCAAAGAAGAGAAGGGGCATATCAATTCCTTAAAGATAGCAATGGTTGCCCGAGTTAGACTTTGCCTCCCGGCAGAGCTTGAAGATCAGTTTGATCAAGATTAGTCAGGCTTTGAAATGTTCAAGTCATAGTAATGAAGAGCCCAGCCAAGAGCTTACACTCACTCAGGGGTAAGTTGCCCTGACCCCATTTAATGACGTTTAGAAACCCAATGAAATAACGATGGAGAAGAAGGGTCATGTAACATCCCGTTATTTCGTGCCATTCGCATCCACACATGTCAGACTTGAACTGTCTAAAATATCATATTATTAATTTATATTTGGAAAAACTCAGCATATACAGTAAATAAAATAATCACAGAATCACAGACATAGAGTAATATAATAACAAGCAGTGAAAACAAATGAATAGTAGTTCATGAAGCTACTATATATATAATAGAGTTAAAGCAAGATACAACAGAAGTCTCGAATACATAGAAGTCTAAACGCAATAGTCACATAAAAAAATCTAAATATATCACTAAAGTCAACTTAATAAATGAAAGCTGAAATGATGGATGAATCTCCAAGCGAAGCTCCAACTTCAAAGGTGGATCTCAAATGCTGTGACACTCAGTCTGACCCGATCATAAAGCAAAACACAAAACACTTGAGTCAGGATTAGCATTCTTATACCAATAAATCCAACTCAAGTGAAATAGCAACTGAAATATAAGTAACTCAAAGGATGTATGGGATAACCATCCTCTAATGATCCATGGAACTATCTACTATGTAGTACAACACGCTATTATAATATGTCTATAGTAAAGTAAACTATTAAAATAGTGTCAAGGCATTACCCATATCCCCCTTAACACATTTTATATATTCCTATAGTCTATACAGTACCGTAATCTTCCTCGTACTGGGCGTCGTCGGAGGGTACTCCATAGGTACGGTACAAAACAAACTCGTAGTGGACTCGATATGGTAGTGACACGACACAATTAGGAAATACCAGGGTAGATATACCAATTACACTTCCGGAGTGGAAGTAACGCATAGCCGCAGCTACCGCCCACCTCGATCCACACTCCCTAAAATCTGTGGTTGCACCCAATCGATCACAAAGTAATAGAATGGTATCAAAGAAGTGTGTCCGATCGGAGGAGCTGCCTCACTTGTCCCATCAATTGCTCATGTTTTAGCCACCTTAAGCTAACTCACGTGAGTCAGGTCCACGTATATACCTCAAATAGAACGTTGCCAACCATCCTACATCATTCTGGAATCTCCACCGCGTACACGGTTGTTAAAGTGGTTTTTGGTATTGGCAGAGAGTATGACAATAACCGACCTCGGTCTGTTTAACAACCAAACATTATTATAACATTGTGGTCATTTCAAAATATCATTTCCACATCCAAAATGTCATATTCATTTTGAAACCATATCAGTACGATATCATTTTTCACTTAAAATATATCCGTTTCCAAAATCATAGCACTTTCAAAGTTATAACACTTTCGAAATTATAAAACTTATAAATTATAACACTTTGGAAATCATAACACTTTGAAAACATGGTACTTTGAAATTCATAAGTTTGAAATCATAACTTCCTGCTTGAACAATTTAGATATAGAAAATAGTATATACAATAAAATAGTTTATATAATAAAGTAGCTTATATGTTCAAATAATTTGTATATTGAAATAGTTATAAGTTTAAAACCGTACATATATTAAAATAATTGGTATATTAAAAATAGTTATAAATTAAAATAGTTTATAATGAAATAATATATATATATACATAAAAATACTTTATATAATAAAATAGTTTCCTCAAATTTCACAAATCGATTCAAATCAACTCAAAATTCCAAAATTCAATTTAATTCAATCTCAATTCATAAAATTTCAATTTGGTTCAACATCTCAATAAACCATTTTCAATTTATATCGATTTCAAATACGAATTTAAATCACAAATTAAACCATTTCAATTTCAATAGATTTCAAGATATAATATTCAACCTTTATAATAACTAAATTTGATAATTTCATATATATTTCAAATTCAAATTTACCATTATTTAATATTGACATATTCACTTAATCAATCCAATATCATTTAAATAAAACCTTAAATATTAATCTAAATAAACTAAATATTTCCTTCAATTTATTTACTGGAATATTAATTTAATCACTTTAAATCAAAAATCAAGCTATAAATCATATCTTAAAATCTTAAATTCAATAAGTTTCAAATCGATTTTATTTAAATATAATTCTTAAAAGAACACTATTTCAAATCAACTTAAATTTATCTTCCCAACCTTAATTTATTAAAATTATTGTAAAATCTATTTTAAAATAAAATTTTAAATAAATAATTAAACATATTATATACTAATTAAATCAAACTTTTATTAAATTAAATACTATTATTTAATTTATATCATATTAGAACTTAATTTATATATTTTTAAAACAGTAAAATTATAAGTAAAATCTTAAAATTAATAATTTTAAAACTAACTTATAATTGATAAATTTCAAAACATACGATTTTAAAAATCTAAAATTTTAAAAATATATAAATATCATATCACACCTAAACTGGGCATGTATATTTCTAGGTTTTCACAGTTTTGGTTTGTATATTCATAATGAACATTTATATATAATAAAACCAATATTTATATAAAATCATATATAGATTTTTTTCAAAATCCTAAAAATCATTTAACATAGATATATATATATATATATATATACATACATATATGTATGTATATATATATATATATACAGGAAATTATTGTGAAGGACAAAATTTCTCGGCATTTTAGCCATAAAGACAGACCTTTAGTATTTTAGGCTGAAGGACAACTTTATTTGGGTATCAGTTTTTAGTTATTAATAGCAGTTTTTAGGTATCAGTTTGTAGTTATCGGTAGCAGTTTTAGGTATCAGTTTTTAGTTTGGTAGCAGTTTTGGAAGAATATTTCTCCTTATGAATAAATTTGAAAGAATGTTTGTACTTGTGGTTAAAATATTGAGACCGTGTCTTTGAGGCTAAAAATATACAAATTTTTGTCCTTTAAATTAACTCTCCCTATATATATATATATATAAACCAACGGTATCTGTATATAATTTTTTATCCTATGGTCAAGCGATACAGTTATTTATAATTCCAATCCGCAATTTAAATATCTACGGGTATATATCTTTTCAACCCGCAATCCCCAAACTCAATTCAGTGAAAATCGCTTGGGTTTACCATTTTAACTTATAACAATTTTCTCCTATTCTACAAGATCGCTCGAGTATGTATCGTTTCAACCTATATGGAAGTCTATACTAACATGGAACTCGCAGAGTGAGAACATATACGATAATAATATAATAGCAACAACAAACATAGATCATCAATAACAATTAAAATATAAATAACATATCATGGTGTTAGATGTCACAGGTGAACAATTACAGATAATGACATATCATGTATATAGTAGTTAAATAACTAGCAATAACATATTTCAATTGTCGTTTCAAATGAAATCAAATTTAATAAATATAAGTATGCTAATCATGAGTGATTGCTCACCTTTTGAGGCTAGAGAGGTGAACGAGAATGGGATGAGTTGCAAATCCAAGCACAGATTCCAAAGCAAAACAAGATTGGCATGAATTCGATGGATAGAGCTGATAAATAGGAATCAGTGAGAATATATATATATACATAATTTAAAGTCTAATATTAACACTTAATAAAATAAGATAAAATAAAAGAAATCTTTGTAATATTTTCAAAATTAATATTTATTATAAAAATCAATATAAAAAGTTTATTATAATATATATATAAACTTGAACAATAATGAAAGATTTTAAAAATCCATGTGTAACATATTATATGACTACATATATTACTGTACATGAATCATTTTATAAACTATAATTCATATTTATACAAATGCAACTTTACACACATATACTTTCCAAAATTCCATAGAAACATACAAACAACTCATAACTATATTCATACCAACTTAAATTCTAAATACATATAAAAATAAGATCACTATTTCCATACCATATTCAAAATCTTATATAAACATATATTTATATAAACTATGGAATTACTACAGGTTAAAGGCATGAAAGATGTTGCAAAATTAGTAATCTTATATGCATATGAATGATGCATTAACCGGTTTATTTCAGGAATAGGACAACCATTTTACAGCTCACATTTTTTTTTCTAAACATATATTTAAAATCAAGATAACCATGCCACATTTTATTCAAATCAATACATATAACACGTAATCAAATTTTCTGATACAATATACATCGTATTCATAACTTTATATATATATATTTGAAAGCATCAACACTAATATAAACCTATACAATATAAACAACTATATATATATATATATATATATTTATATATAAAAATTTAAAATCAATAAAATAACAAATAATTTACCTTTAAGATTTCATACACACACATACATATGGTTGAGGCAAGTGGGATGCGGCTCGTAGATCTGAGCTAGGATGGAAGCCCGGTTGGTTTTGGCCGCTCACATGGAAGCTTCGAGTGGGCTCAATGAGAGGGGATGGGTTTCTATGGCTCGAGGCTCGGGACCGGAGAGAATTTAGGTGGTGGAGGGTGATACTGGCGGCGGTGGTGAAGTGGGAGCCGACATGGAGAGGTTAGGAAGGTGAAAACAATATCCTCATATATATAAGATCCTATATACCTTTAATATCAAGACAGGAAGAAGCCGGGGAAATAGAAGAGAAAGGCAGAACGATAGGTAGGGGAAGGAGCTATAGGAGAGAAAATGGAATGACAAAAGAAAGTAGGAACGAATAATATTAATTGAAATCAGAAAAAGCAAAAGTTAATAGTCACATTCAGGAATCATTAATAGCTAGTGGCTATTAACCTTCACAGAGGACAATAAAAGACACAGATCTAAAAGCCCAAATACGGAACCGATACGAAAATCGTTTCACAAATTTTGCCGACTATCGGACGTTGAAATATAAGGATGAATATACTGCGGAGATCAGCACGATGAGATGATCAAAACAGTATACGGATATCAATGATACGACCATCTTATCAAAAGTCGACAATTGGTGCGCAAAATGCTGCAAATCTATCGAAAATAAGATCAACGGAGCAATAACAGTCCAAATTTGACGAAATGAAATATGACGTCTCACTTAGAAGATGATTTACAAATTTATTATATAAAAATATTCAGGTTTGAAAAATATTTTATTATCATCAAATATTAACTGATTTAAATTAAAACGAAATTACATAAGAAAATATACTTTCATATTATCTGATTAAAATTTACCATTTACTATGTTTAAGTAGACGTATTTCAAATATTAAATTTTCATTACAAAATTTATCATTTTAAATTTCACAAAATTCAATTAATTACGTTATTAAAAATCGTTAAAATTTACGGGTTGTTACAGGTCACTTTGGCTTACATATATGCGAGCGACCGGGAAAAACAGTCCGTTGGGGTTGGTAAGCCCGTTCTGTGATCGAGGGTAGACAGGAACGGTATTTTCACCGTCGAAGTCGGCCAAAGAGCGAGCAAGGTTGATCCGGTCCTCCTGGATCTTAGAAGCCCTTTAGGGGAGAGGCTGTCCTCAGCTAGTAGAAGTTGCCTCAACAATCTATAATCAATAAAAAACAACCTAGATTACTGAACCATTCGAACCTATTAAAAAGGTAATCTAATGGGGTTAGGAGGTAAGCTTATTCATCGCCATTAGAGTTGGCAATCAACCGTCCCTCGGCTGGTACACTTGTGTTTAACCTATTATGGGTTGAGTGGCTCACCTCCCTACTAGCCTGCTATCTAATTCTATTCGTTGGTTCAGACTCAGTGTACGATCTTCCTATTTCTAAATACGAATGAGGGTAGTTCAACGATATCGACACCTAAAGCCCTAGGAAGTTCTTTTCGGTCTCCGACGTCAAACGATTGCTTTTGATAGGACAATGACGATCGTCAAACGTCGTATACAATGGGAGTTCACCAAAGAAGTTCACTAGTGCAACGTTTCCTATGGCAATGACAAGTAAATCCCAAAAGAAATAAAACATCGTGCAAAGTAAGGAAGAACACATCATGAAAAACAAGGAAGAACACAACACCAAAACTCGATAATACATTTTGATAAAATCGAAAGTTAACACCCAACTAAAGCAATGGTATGAGAAACACAGTGAATCAAGGCCGAGAAAACCACTTACTGATGATGTGTTAAATTTACATTAAGAGATCCAATTTGCAATAGAGAAGAAGAGCTTCAAAAAACGTTAATGGAGGAAATTCTAAAAAAACTCAACAAAGAGTAAAATATTGAAGGAGAAGAGAACATATAAGTGGAGAGAACATATAGGTGGAGGGAAATGATACGGGACGCTAGATCTGCCGCATATGAAGTAATATGAGCCATGTAGGTATCATCAACGTATCAATCAAATTACTGTTTAGAATAGCGCCTCGGAGAATAGACTGTTTCCACTACTGGTTCGATGACACATGTTACAACATTTAATGCAACACAAAATGCACAAATGACAAGCCCGCACCGACTCATGGGCCTGGGCTTGGGGTGAAAATGTTGCACAAAGTTCTTGCAATAGTGAATCGGACCAGCCTATATTGTCCGATCGGCCCATATAGTCAGCTGTACAAGTCTTGGCCTGCATACTCCATGCACCAGACTCAAATAGTAGTGACTGAACCATGTACCTGGCTTGTCCACCTGGCTTCACTCATCGACTGTCCCGGGCTAGCAAGGTTCTCTCGAGGAATACCTTGTCCACACCGGTATAGGCGTCGGACAGAAGAAAACTTTTATGAAAAGCTTTTACAAATGAATTTGGGAAAAACCAAAAAGCAAAGAGCTTAGGTGTCATCTTATTTATAGAGAACAATTACAGCCAACACACAAAACAGCAAATCCACTACAGAAAAAAATAAAAGGCAGTACAAAACAATTTACTGCTTATTATCCCCCCTCAAACGAAATGGGGTAGCAACAACATGAAGTTTGGATTTGAGATAAGCAAACCGGTCTGTAGGCAAAGCTTTGGTAAGTATGTCTGCAACTTGGTCAACAGAAGGCACATAACGCACTGATAGTTCTTTAGCAAGGATCTGATCTCTTACAAAGTGTAAATCAATTTCTATATGCTTGCTGCGAGCATGGAACATAGGATTTGCAGCAAGAGCAGAAGCACCTTGATTATCAACCCATAGAATTGGAGACTCAGACAAAGTGATATGCAGTTCTTGTAGGAGTGAAACAAGCCATTTTATCTCTGCAGCAGCATTTGCTAAGGCACGGAATTCACTCTCAGTACTTGATCTAGCTACAACTTGTTGTTTCTTAGCTGACCATGAAATTAGATTGCCCCCTAAGAACATAGCATACCCCCCTGTTGATCTTCTATCATCGGGACAGCTTGCCCAATCTGCATCCGAATAGCCATGAAGATCAAGCATAGCAGCTGGTCTGAGAAACAGCCCCTCTGAGATAGTCCCTTTCAAGTACCTGAGCAATCTTTTACATGCCTCCCAATGTGTAACAGTAGGAGCTTGCACAAACTGACTAAGTTTGTTAACAATAAAGGCAACGTCAGGCCTTGTTAATGTTAAGTATTGCAAAGCTCCTATAGTACTCCTATATAAAGTAACATCATCAAATGGAGCACCTTCTTTTAGAGATAATTTGTGAATAGAACTAGTAGGGCTGGGATAAACTTTGGCTCCCTCAAGATGGAGTTTAACAAGTAAATCAGTAATATACTTAGTTTGTGATAAGTGCATACCAGATGAGTTTCTATAAACTTCAACTCCAAGAAAGTAATGCAAGGAACCAAGATCTTTGAGAGAAAAAGTGATATTCAGATCTGATATAAGCTTAGAAATTAGTGTAGTGTTTGGACCAGTAACTAAAATATCATCAACATAGACAAGCAACAACACTAAATCTTGTCCTGAGCCATAGATGAATAAAGAATTATCAGATCTAGAAGCTGTAAAACCCCACCTAAATAAAGTATATTTCAGCTTGTCATTCCAAGCCCTGGGAGCTTGCTTCAATCCATATAAGGCTTTATTGAGCTTACATACATGAGTAGGAGAAGAAGTATCAATAAAGCCTTGAGGTTGTTGCATATAGACCACTTCATTTAGAGTACCATTAAGAAAAGCATTACTCACATCTAATTGCTTTACATCCCACTTAGAAGATACAGCCAAAGTCAAAACTGTTCTAACTGTGGCAGGTTTAACAACAGGACTGAACGTTTCTTCGTAGTCAATACCAGGCTCTTGAAGATATCCTTTTGCCACAAGCCTCGATTTATATCTGTCTAGACTCCCATCTGCTTTAAGCTTAACACGAAACACCCACCGATTGCCAATAACATTCATGCTTGGATCATAAGGAACTAAGGTCCAGGTTCCCTGATTTATGAGAGCATCAAACTCAGTCTTCATTGATGCAACCCACTTAGGATCTTTTAAGGCTGCTCTAGTAGTGGTTGGCTCCATAGGAAATAGAGATTCTGGAAGAGGGTGATGAGTGGCCATATAAGCCTTAGGTTTGTAGATGCCATGTTGAGACCGAGTGATCATTTGATGAGTTCTGGTAGTTGAAACAGAAGGAGCTGTAGGTGGATCAGTATGGATATGACAGTCTGAATTAACTTCAACTCCTAAAGGAGAAGAACTTTGTCGAGGTAAAGATGAAGATGACTGTGAAGCAGCTGCAGAAGAGGTAGAGGCAGCATTGACACCAAATGATTCAACATCATCACCCGATTGCTCAGCAGAAATAGCACCATTTGAGGCAGCAACAATTTGATTAGTATCAATAGTACCAGTATTATTTGTTGAATACCAATTTTCAGTAGAAAATTGAGCTGTAGGAACATGAATGGGGTTAAGAGCAGGTACCTGATTCTCAGTAGTGGTTGAAGCTGAGAACCGTGTTTCATTAAACACGACATTCCGAGCAATGAAGATCCTACCAGCTTTATTTTCGCACAAGTACCCTTTATGTTGAGGAGAGTATCCCAAGAAAATGCAAGGTTCTGATCTGAAACTTAATTTGTGTCGATTATAGGACCTTAAGTGAGGATAACAGATGCATCCAAATGGCTTCAGGAAAGTATAATCTGGTGCACGATGAAAGAGACATTCATAGGGACTAATATCATCAAGAATAGAGGTAGGAAGCCTATTAATAGAGTAAACAGCACATTGGAAGGCATGCCACCAATAGGACATGTCAAGACCAGATTGAGCAAGCAAAGTAAGGCCTGTCTCAGTTATATGCCTGTGTTTTCGTTCAGCCCTTCCATTTTGTTCATGTGTGTGAGGACATGGGTGTTGAAAATGAATACCTTGATCCAGTAGGTATTTTTCAAAGTTTCTATACTCACCTCCCCAGTCAGCTTGAATACTTTTAATAGGTAACCCAAACTGCTTTTCAACCAATGCTTTGAATCTAATGAACACTTCAAAAGCTTGTGACTTTTGTGTGAAAGGAAAAATCCAAGTAAATCTGCTAAAATCATCAATAAAGTGCACATAGTATCTGAAACCATCTTTAGATGAAGTGTATGAAGGTCCCCATAGGTCAGTATGAAGAAGTTCTAATGGTTGATTTGCACGGCTTTGAGACAAAGAAAAGGGTAATTTATGACTTTTACCCTTTTGACACGCATCACAAAATTTTAAAGCTTTTAGAGATCCTGAATTTGGTATTTTGGACAGAATTTTTCTTAACACTTTAGATGAGGGGTGACCAAGTTTGCAATGCCACACATTAACATCATTGGAAATAGATGAAGTAAATACTTGTGGATTAGAACTACAAAGAGAAAAGGAACAAGTATCTTTATTGATTGGTAATTCATTACAATCATTTGACACTTTATATTGATTACAACAATGAGTACATGACTGTGTACAAGAAAAAGATAAAGAACCACAAGAGCTTGAAACTACCGAAGGTGACTTAGAAGTAGTGGCAAGATGACATTGCAGACCGGTAGAAGGAAATTTATTAGAGTCATCTCCAAGCATGTAGAGACCATTTTTAACTTTCCCTTTGAGCAGGACATTCCCTGACTGCTTGTCCTTAACAAAACAACAAGATTTGTGAAATTCAAGAAATACATCATTATCTTGCGTTAGTTTAGAAACACTGACCAAATTTTTTGTTATTGCAGGAACCTTTAAAACAGAATTTAATTGTAGAGCAGAACTAGAAGTAGAGGGAAGAACAGCATGACCAATGTGAGAAATTAATAATTGCTTACCATTCCCTACAGCTAAAGATTCAGAACCAGAGTATGGTGTTGCAGATTCTAGATGTTCCATCCCAAAAACAACATGGTTTGTGGCACCCGTATCAGCATACCACATAAAGTCATCAGCAAAATCTGGAAGAACAGATGAAGTATTCACTTGAGGATCTGCATAAGATTCACACTCAGCAATATAGACACGGGGTTGAGCAGAATTGGGGGCTTTTGGAGTGATGAAACTTTTATCAAACCGGTAATGACAGATAGCAGCAGTATGTCCAAGTTTAAGACAGACTTGACACAAAGGTCTTGATCCGGATGAAGGAGAAGGTCGAGTATAGGGTCTGTAACCGGTTCGTGATGCAGGATCATAAGGAACTCCTCGATTGTTACTGAAAGAGGATCTGTAAGGACCAGGAGGATTGGTTCTTGACGAGCCAATAGTAAGATTTGCAGCCATCTTGGATGACAGATCTGAAACACTGTGATGACGTTCAAGTCGACATTCATGAGCCATAAGAAGAGCTTGAATTTCTTCAAGGGATTTGGAATCATTGCTAGAGGTGATGCCCGAGACAACAGGGTCATATTCAGGGCCAAGGCCATTAAGAAGTTGAAGCTCAAGATCCTCATCATTAACCACATATCCAGCCATAGCCAAGTTATCACAAAGGGATTTAATCTTGTCAACATAGTCAGAGGTAGAAAGATTACCTTTCTGAATGTTGCACAACTGACTCTTTAGTTGTAAGAGACGAGCCTTAGATTGGCTTGAGAATCGTTGCTCGAGAGCTTTCCAAAGAGAGAAGGATGTGTTGTGCGATGCGACTGAAGCAAGTACAGCTTCAGTCATAGAAGATCTCAGCCAAGACAACAACAGTTGATCTTTACGCTTCCATTTGCTATAAGCTGGATTTGGATCACCATTTTTCAAGATCTGAAGAGGTTTATCATTGTTGAACAGAAGATCGTCAAGATCGTGGCCTATGACAGTCGGAACCACTTGCGATTTCCAAGCCAAGAAGTTTACACGATCAAGCTTTACTGTCAAGGAAGAGGTTAATGATTTCGAAAAGGGATTCCATGGTTGATTTGAAGGATTGGAGATCATCGGAGTAGAGATCACCGGAGTAGCAGCTGTCTCTGTCTGAGCATCGTTAACATCAGTGTCAGATTGAGAATTATTGGAGGAGTTCGTCATGGACGCTAGTCAGATCTGCTCTGATACCAAGAAGAAAACTTTTATGAAAAGCTTTTACAAATGAATTTGGGAAAAACCAAAAAGCAAAGAGCTTAGGTGTCATCTTATTTATAGAGAACAATTACAGCCAACACACAAAACAGCAAATCCACTACAGAAAAAAATAAAAGGCAGTACAAAACAATTTACTGCTTATTACGGACCAGTACCTCCCTCGTAGGCACCATACGACGAGGCCATACAAATTGCCCTCTGAAGGCCCATCTACCATCGGCTAGTCCGCCATCGTAGTCAACCGTCGATCAGCTCCCTCGTCCGTCCTAAATCACATCCGCCCACGCTTTCCCGCTCCTTTAGCAGGATACAGCCGTAGTTGTAAATATCAGACCGACCCTGCCTACATAAGTTTTGCATGCACTGCTACTTTAAAAAGACTGGCATCAACAAGCACTGTTCACTCGACAAAAACACTGTACATTAACCACTTCATGTCGTTGCCTACTGCGGCGGTGTCGATTTGAGTTATCCAAATAAAATCTTACTGTCTTTTGCTCTACCGGTGCTGCTTTGGATGTGGGAAGTGATAATCAACTCCATAGATTTTCTAATCCTAGAAAGTGGATACGCAAGCAGGCTGCAGGTATATTGATGGGGTTATAATTTTGATGCTATTTGCTTAATTGTAACTGCTAATGTTGCTAATCCTTTGGAAATTGAAGGCGGATGTGATTTAATTATCAACTGTGCTAGAGAGGCTGAAAGTAGAGGGATCGGGAAAGTTAGGGAATTGATATGGCCATTGGATCCAACTCCTTGAATTCAGAGGGTCATTGGATTGTTTTTTGTCAAATTCCTTCACTAAAAACCCTGGTCTTCTAACATTGTTGTTCAACAATTTAGTGCTGATTTTTTTGGAATGTGTTGTTGTTTTGTGCCAATTTGCAGTTGTTTATGAATTATACTTCCCCAATTTGCTTCAATGTGCTAATCAATAGTGCTTCAATTAATTTACTGCCAATTTGTTGGATGATGTAATTATTCTCCTGCTAATTTGAATATTTCTCTACCAATTTACTCTGCTGCAAACTTGAATGTTGTTACATAAAGTTAATTATTCTGCCCACTGCAAACCAAAATCCTAGTTTCCTCACTACCTAAGAGCAGCGAATTTTTTTATTGAAAATGAATTGTTATGTCACATACCGATCATCGATCCTTTGCAAAAATGATGCCATGAGTGGCCGTCTGGGCCACCAATGGCCAAGGTCAATCTCAGTAGAGAGTATTTCCAAACCCATCATCCTTGGCTTCAATCTTGGATTGGCAGGAAAATATTGTTGAGATATTTAACCACTTATAAGCTTAAAATAAAAGGAAATATGCTTTATTGAATATTTCTTCACAATCCATCGAAGACATAGGAAATGTTGATGAAATAAGTTTTCTTAGGCTGGAATAAGTATTTTCTTTAAGGCATTGACCCATCTGTTTTTTTGGGTTTCAATTGGATCAATATTCTAGTGCTTCTATATGAAATAAGTATGTTGCGTACATAGAACATGATTGAGTATGTTTTATAGTTAGTGCTATTTCAAGCATAATGCTTATGGATTTTGAACTCATATTAGAAACTCGTATATATTGAATGCAAAGCTACCATGAAGCTCAACCTTTCATAAATACCCACAAATGCAGAGAATATTACACAGAAAGTTGCAGGATTTGGAATATAGTTAAAGGTACCAATAATAGTAAATACATATTGAACTAGAACTGCATACGAAGTGCTTGAGAGGATCCTTGTATTGGAATATTATAAGGTAAAGTTTCGGCATCCAAATCATTTGCTTCCTTCTCATTGTCTTTCCTACTACCCCTTCCAATAACAGAGAACACTTCAGTTAATATCTTGATCTTGATTTGGCCTCTCTTAGGCGCTGGATTTCTCAGACTTGGTTTCTTCTCAATTCCGGAAACTTGGTAAGCTGTTGACATAATGATTAATTGTTTAGAAGAGTAGTGTATAGATGAAGATGAATTCTACTTTGGTTGGTAACAAGCATGACAGGTTGAAGTATTTATAGATGGTAAATGGGTCGTTGCCATAGTTTGGAACTTTGGATTATTT
Source organism: Allium cepa (assembly GCA_030765085.1). Taxonomy (NCBI): domain Eukaryota; kingdom Viridiplantae; phylum Streptophyta; class Magnoliopsida; order Asparagales; family Amaryllidaceae; genus Allium; species Allium cepa. The sequence goes on from CM060944.1 coordinate 247,024,418, forward strand.
GGATTAATATTACCCTGGGTACTTTAAATTCAAACTGTCCCAGACTCCAAAGATATTTTTACTATTTTTTTTATCCGCTTAAGCCTACTTAAGATAATTTTTTGCATACAGAGGTTTATGCATATAACACATAATGTGTGCATGTTTTAGCATATGTGGACACTAGGCAATCAAATTTTGTTACCTAACTTGTTAGGATTATCCATTTTGTTAAATATAATATCTATGTTGTGAAATTTTTTATTATAAAGTTTATCAATCATAACTTTGCATAAGGATGCGAGAAGATATGTTAAGACACTGCAGGTTTTGTGGCTGATTTATACACGATCAAAAGCTTTATGTTCATACGAAATATCAGTATATTTATTATGCAGTATAGTTTAATCATAGTGCAAAATGTGCTGTATGTTTAGATGCTATGATCGTTTACATTCAAATATTTTTAATCAAAAGTATATATTATGTTATTTCAAGTGCAGCATAATCCAACTGCATTACAGTATCTAGAAAAGAAAAGAAAAAAAATGAAAAATAACTAGAGCATAAAACTTTTTGTTTAAATCTTGCAACTCATTCGTTGAACTTCTTCTTCCTCCTTTTTTATAAACGGTTTTTGATGGCAAGAGAATCCGATCACATTCTTGAGGGCCTTACCATTATGCTAGTGGTCCTCAGCTACGTGTGTAAACTTTAGACTGATTACCGAAGTTCAGTCAAAATAAACTAAACGAACCACATTTACAGTTTACTAACACTTCTTTGATCAATCTAAAAATTCATACTGTCGATGACACACAAAGTTAATCAGATACGAAACTAAGTGTGACACATCACATGAGCCCAGCTTCTTGGAAAATGTTCTCTATCCTTGATTAAATCTTCAAGTGCACCTTTAGGATTATGTATTGTTCTTCTGTTTCGATCAAAATCATCCCCTTTAGTGAAGATGGATATACATAGACTGGTTGAAATGTGAAGAATTTGATAAGAACAAGTTGTTCGGATCCCTACAACATCTTATAATTTGGGTTGATAGAGCAATTCTGTGTTCTAGAATCTTTCTATAAAAATCTGTAGCTGTGAATATAAAGAAGAAATCGGTTGTCTATCCTCTAAGACAAGGAGTACTTTTGGTATCAGCATACTTCTCCTACTAATGGATTAGCATCTGAAGATTTTGTGTGTGTGTGTTCTTTCAACTTCTTTCACTAATCTTAAAAAAGAACCTGATTCTTTCTTTTTCGTTTCATTCTTTTTATTATGATTCATAATTATAGACCATGTACAATTTTGCATATGAAAATATCATCATCCTAGTTATATGTGCATATCTGCAATCCAAAATATTATTCATAGGTCCTAAAAATGTCTTAATATTTCAGGACGATATGTATACATGGTAAACTGAAATTAATAAGAGGCGATGCTTGGTTTTTTTGGCTATACTTGATGATAGTCTACTAGTATATATCACCACATGGATCATCTTGGTACAGTGTTACTTATTCCTACGAAGATTAATGTAAAGTTAAAGTTGATATTACCATAAACCTATAAAATTGTACATGGTCACATGGATCATCTTGGTACAGTGTTACTTATTCCTACGAAGATTAATGTAAATTTAAAGTTGATATTACTATAAACCCATAAAATACTCGAAGAAACAACTATGTTACATCTTGCAGGGTTATACATGCCTTCACTGTGCTTTGACCATGCCACTGCCATGAATATGAAAAGGCTAAATATTTATAAATAATTGAAAGCAACAATTAAAATATCAACTTGAACAAAAAAATTTGTGTTATGCAACAACTAAATTATATTGGGTTGTACAAAACAGTATCTATGTATCAATGATGATGTCCACTACATATTAATGATATTCTTAATGCAGTTCTTACTTTGTTGGTTGATCAACTACAATAGGATAAAAATAGAAAAACACTCTTTATTTTGGATTAAATTGATGTTTTTTGTAACGACCCGCCTTATGACCATCGAAAGTCGACACCGAACGCTACTACTATGTTCAAATGTCGAACATCCAATCGACAAAAATGGCAGATTGTTAGGGTAAATAAAAAGAAAAGAACAGAGAATAGAGAAAATCGGAATCTTACAGCGGAATCGACAACATATAATATAACAAGGACAGTAAAACTATTACTCAAAAAATACAGAGTATATCAAAATTAAAAACAAAGCCTATCGACTGGACAGTTATAAAATCCCGACCTTACAATTGTTGATATTGATATAATATAATACAGTAGAAAATAAAACACTACGATCTGTGAACATCCAGCTCCTTTCTAAGACTTTCATAACACCAAAGCCGACCTGGAAAAATACTCGATCTTATCCGAGCATTATAACAAAATAACACCCGGATCAGTCTAGAAATATCAGCGTGAGAAAACTCAAATAATGAGGAATATATAAAAGTTATATGAGACTATACCACTAACGCGGAACGAGTTTTTATCTCACAAGAATAACATCCATACATAAAAGAGTAGAGATAAACAATAGGAAAATAATCCAAATAAGAATGTGCATAAATAGTACTAAACATCGGACTTGAAAGAACGAAGATAATCCAAGCGCATTCCAAACTGGACAGAATGGATAAAACAAGATAACCATTCAAACTTGATAGAATGGACAAAACCAATAATTAAACACCATAATGAGTGGTTGACTCTTCCCGTTGCAATTAATGAAAGACATATTCAAAGGTTTAAATCAAATAAGGAAAGGAAAATTTTCAACAAATAAGTAGGAAGGTACACCCCCTTGAAGTATACCTCTAGTAATGTTCTTCTAAGATGCTCATATACTCTGTGACACTTCTCGAACAATACCAAGCTGGACCCCGCCAAATCTTACCGAGAATCTGAATATTTCCACATCTAAGTGCACAACCGAATCCAAACTAGATGAGATGTGGAAACACTCTTTTGATGTAAGCAACCTCACATAGCTTGACTTCCTCTCGTGCTTTAGGTTTAATCGTTTTCCGGCAAAGAATACCAAAGCTCAAAAGTGCAGCAAATCATTTTAAGATAACGATAAACTATGAAGAAAATTGAATTCGATAATCAATAAATCAACTATCAGAGATAATTAAAATGATCGTATATGGATATTAAATATTATATATTTAACATTACTCGTCGATCCCAAACAAGTGTGCTATCTCCCACTTGAAAACGAAGCCAAGCAGGTTCAAGTAGCGTTACCTTTAGGCATTGTCTTGACGACATTTTTAACCTTCAAGATAGAAACGAGTCCAAGCTTCAACGTTTAACGTTAAAAGTATGACTAAATCCTTTCCATAAGTGATATCATTTACAGAATTATTTTTCCATGACCGAATTGAATTTTACTTTTTAAAACTAAACTTGTGCTTGATTTTCGTATTATAGTATTCATAAACGCTTTCAGAATTACCTTTTAAAATGTTCTTTTAAAGGACAATTTTTTTAATACTAAGTGTATAACAAAGGTAAAAAAAAAATGTCATTAAAACATTATTTACAATAAACCCAAAACAATTTACACTTAGCTTTATTTATAAATACTTCCTTTTAAAGGATTTTCTCATTTATAAACCATTATTTATAAATTTGAAACAATGTTTATTATCCCAAAAGATAATAAAATACTTTAAATATCTTTATAAATTTATAACAATATTTATTATTATGAAAGATAATTAATCACATTTATAGTCTCTTTTAAACAAACAAATCAGCTAGTTAAATAAAATAATTAATTATTTCCAAAACACTTTTATATCATTAGTAAATTAACTTTAAAATCTTTAATAAATCAGTTTATTAACTTTTAAACACTAAATCACTTAATTAACTTTAAAACACTTTTATATAAGTTAATTTACTTTAATCACTTATGTTAAATCAATTAATTAACTTTAAATATCATTAATTAAATAGATTTATTAAATTCAAATAATCGTTAATTAAAAATGAATAATTAATCTCAAACATCATTAATTAACCTGATTAAATAATTTCAAGTGCCATTAATTAAAACAATTAATTAAGTCCAAATAATCATAAATTGATTGGATTAATTATTCAAAGCTCCTTAGTTAAAATGATAAATTAAAACACCATTTGTTAAAATGATTAATTAACTATAAACAATCATCAGTTAAAATTGTTAACGAAATTTCAAAAACCATTAGTTAAAACAATTAATTAAATTTAAAACAATCATTAATTAAAATGATTAATTAAAGTCCAAAATCGTTAATTAAAATGACTTAAATTAAATTCAAATCTCATTAATCAAATATATCAATATCTTTCAAACATCATTAATTAAAATGATTGATTACATTCCAATATAAAAATTAGGATGATTAATTAAAAATCAAACATCATTAATTAAAATGATTAATTGCTTTTAAATATCATTAATTAAAATGATTATTAATTTCAAATATCATTAATTAAAATGATTAATTAAACTACATCATTAATTAAAATAATTGATTAAACTCAAATAATCATTAATTAAAATAATTGATTAAATCCAATCTCATTTGAATCAAAAGGTAAACCAATTTTAAACATCATTAATTAAATTGGTTAATTAATTTCAAAATCATTAGTTTAAATGATCAATTATTTAAATTATCATTAATCGAAATGATCAATGAATTTTAAAAATTTTATTTAGTGAAAACACAAGCTCAAGTTTAAAATACACACGATAGGGTTTTGGGGATGAATGTCAATAAATGACAGTATAGCGAAAATTACTATAACGACATTTAAACAATTTGAGTAGAATATCAAGATTTATTTCAATTAAATATCAATATAACAACATAAGGATGTAAATAATTATTGGCGAGAAACCCTTCAGGGTTCTATAAATTTTTCCCACAAAACAATGGTTACGGATAATATATATAATCATATGGGTCTATAATAATCAAATTAATATGTCCTCCATTTTCCAAACGGAAATTCAACCAAACAAACAATCAAACAATTTGACTAACATCCAAGCAGTCAATAATAGTTTATAGCATCATAAATATGATATAGTAAATTGAATGTGAGTTAAACTCACATTGATTTCAGTTTTTGCCGAAGCGTTCCAGTTTGGATTAAAACCGATCGGCCGTTTGCTAAACCACTTGCTTCATATTCAACCAAACCAACTTCATTGCGAAGATAATATCCATGTGAGTGCAACGCAATGGACGACATCCGAATCCGACCTCGTGCACAAAAGTTATAGATTCTACAAGTTATCGATTAATTTAAATTAATAAATAACTAATTTACTTTTATTTACAAAATTACCTCTCTCACTAACTCATCCTCTTCCACCCTCTCTTCAACCAAATGTATACAGCGACACCCCATGGCCGTGCATGCCATTACACAGACACAGAGCTACGGTGCTCCGTTTGTCGATTCGACTTCACCGCTACTCCTCTCTCCTCGACCTCCACCTGTCCGACAACTTGAAAGCAAAATCACACCTCCCCACCGAGTTGCGACCTGATGGGTTCGAACGCGACAATGAAGATGTCACTTTCTCCAATAAACAACTGGATTTCACGAAAATCCATCCACACATGCTCCTCTACACCATGAGCATCAGTCCACCCTCGATTTCCCTCAACTCCACACAAATTGCACGAAAATGCTAACCCTAGCTCCATGCCAATGCGGTCGAACTCCCCAAATCGTTGCCGCAAATCTAGCGAGCACAACCACATGAAGATTTAGTCGAAACAAACACAAAGAGATGAGTTTTAGGATTTTTGGTTGCATAAATATATTGATTTTGATTTTTGAATTTTTGAAAAAACTTGCTATCGATGGTTTACAGGCAATTTTATACGGAGGGGTGGTGAGGCAGAGACGTGGGAGGGTATGGAGGCTGGGTATGGCTGAAATGAAGGGGTATGGTTTGCAATAAAGGGTATATAACATTTTATTTGATAATATCAGATATAACGTGCCCAAAAATCTCAAGCTCCAATCGAAACTTGTCAACTGGCGTTCCATACCAAATATCCATATTCCAAACACAATGGAACTAGTTTCGAGATTTAATTCCAAAGCATACGGAAGTTAGCTTTTCAAGTCAAATTATTTTTAAATTTAATCGCTAGGCATGTTGAGCTCGCATGACCAAACAGTACGTTTGATCGTTACGAAATTCGACGGTGCACAATAGTTTATTATTCCGGATTTAATGACACTGGTTTCGTCAAAATCCGAGACAGTGCCCCCAAGGTTTTAAATATCGGATTTCTATCACAATTGGTCTTGGAATTTTCACACAAGTTATCTCGTATCGGGGGAGATCTCGAACGAGATGAGTACATATCTGGTGTACATCTCAGATTGACATCCCGGCCTTATAATACATCTCGGGAATATTTCGGATGTACTTATGTGTCTAAAATTAACGTGTCAACAATTTATTAGCTGTTATAACTTTCTTAGTAAAAATAAAAATGGTAATATACTTGATTTACATGAAAAAATGAATATTTTTAGAAGAGTAGTAGCTTGATTAGCTTAATTGATTCGGTAATGATTGAATAATATCCTTTTATTTGAACATAATAAAGACGTGAAACTTTTCACTATGACTCGTTAAGATAAAAAGTAAAGAATATGTTCAAGAAGTTGATAAATTATAATTGGATTGAGTAGTTTCTTTTGAATCAATATAAAAATAAAAAATATTACACAAAATAAGAAAAATGTATAATTTCGGATGAGATTTCGAATTGAGGTTTTGATCCATATATCGGTTGAGATTTGAATATCTCGGACGAGATGAGTGTCAAGAGAGATATAGAGGAGATTTGATGTCTCGTCTCGTTCAAGTGTGAAAAGGAGATCCCGGAGGAGGTCTCAGACGATATATAGGAGATTTAAAACAATGAGTGCCTCAGAATGCTAATTTCACATTTTTGAATATCATTTTATATTTTTATCCAATCATCGATGTTTATCTGATATATTTATTTTTGTAAATAAATTTACAAACTGAATTCATCAATATAACTTATATTACTTAAAAGGAGTTAAATGAAATTATTTAATCCAATTAATATATATTTAATTCACAATTCAAATATTTAAACGACCAACATATTTGAATTCAACTTATTAAATTCCAAAATTTAATTATTTAAAATATTTAAAATTGATCAAACATCTAAAATTAAATAACCAAAATTATGGGTTATTACATTTTTAGTTTGTTCCTCATCGTAATTTACAAGAGGCTAGAAAATGTACAATATGGGTTTGAGTGAGAATTTGGGTTCTTATACTAGTAACTTATCTTAATTTCATCTACAATTCTTTACTTGCTCATGTGCAAAAAATATTCACGTTGTCGTGCACAAGTTTTAAAAGGCGAAAGCATACATGAAACATTTTCGTATTCGTGAGGCGAGGCGTAAGCCTTGAGTTGAAAGTTTTTTGAGCAAAAATTTAACAAATGACATATCAAGCAATCAATTAGTCATAACTTTTTTGTTAAACGACAAATATGCATTGTTTACAATTTTTACTAAACAACATGTTCTTAATTAAACAGTAAATACACATTGTTTATTAATACAATGTAGTAAGTTAGCAACGTTTGACTTAGCATATAACTTAGCAAGTTAGCAGCATATAACTTAGCAGCAACAACATATTAAACAATTAATGACAATATCAAATTTTGTAAGTTATTTTACTTTTATTTTTCATTTTTCTCTTCATTTTTCTAATGAGCGAAAGAGTTCAACCAAAATCAAAAACTGATTTCAACTTGGAAATCAACTTTGAAATCAATTACTTATATCGGTTTCGGTATTAAATTCATATATTAACAAAAATACAAGTACTGTTCTTTCTTATTTGTTATGACATGATCAAGGTTCTGTGAATTTTTTTCACTAATTTTTTTGTTAAAATTGTAGATAATTTTTTGACTTATCGCGTATGCGTCAACATCTTGAGACGTGCGAGGCTTACGTTTCGCATGTCTCGGTACATTAAGGCGTAAGACTTAGAGGAAAAATGCCTCTATGAGCAAGCCTCAAGGCGTTTTGCATTCCCCTGCTTTGACGTGCTCCTTGAGGCGAGCCTTGAGTTGAGGTTTTTAAAACATCGGTCATGTATCACATGTTCAATTTTCAATGTGCACATCCAACTTTTTCAGCAGTAATTTTCTTAGAAAAGCCTGTTTTGTGCTTTAGAATCCATAGATAAGAATCTTGTATTCTAATCGACTAAATAACAACTAAAAGTTATTCGTTCTTTGTATTCTCAGTAAAAGATGCTTTAGCCTTTTCTTCTTTCAGTCACGCAGACTAACAGGTTTATTTCATCTAATAATGCTATATGCTGTATGGGCTTTTCATATCACTCACTAGTATATTCCTAACCAGGGGAGAAAAACATCAAATTATCTACGGTAATTATGTATGCCGCATCCATAGACCTGTCAAAATATGACCCAACCCATTAACCCAACCCATTTACCCTACTTTTAAGTGGGTTGGGTCAACCCATTTATGAATTTTATTAAATGAGTTATGGGTTGGGTTGATCCATTTTTAAAAGGGTTATAAGTGGGTAACCCATTTACCCATTTATTAAAAACATTAAATTTTAATATAAATTTGAAAAATAAGAATTTTAAACATACAATGTAGTTTTCATGAAAAATGACAGTTGTACTTAAAAAATAACAGGCCACTGCATCTTCATATTTGAACTTCACCTACTGTAGAAGCCGTTATTTTTTCTGTTCAGATTGCAATTAAAATTTCTAATTCCAAATTATAAATTCGAAATTTCCAAAAATTTCAAATTTCAAATTTTCATATTCCAAATTTCAAATTCGATATTTCCAAAAATTTGAAAATTTAAATATCAAAATTTCAAAATTCGAAATTTCCAAAAATTTCAAAATTAAAAATTTCAAAATCCGAAATTTCCAAAAATTTCAAAATCCAAAATTTCCAAAAATTTCAAATTTAAAATTTTCAAAATTTCAAAATTCGAAATTTCCAAATTGAAATATCGAAATTTCAAATTCCGAACTTCGAATTTCAAAATTTAAAATTTTCAATTTTTAAATTCAAAATTCAAAATTCAAAATTTCAAAATTTCAAAATTTCACAAATTTCAAAATTTCAAATTTTAACAAATTTCAAAATTCGAATTTTGAAATTTGAAATTTAAATTTGAAAATTGGAATTTGAATTTTTAAAGTTCAAAATTTTGAAATTTCAAATTTTAAAATTCAAAATTCGAAATTTTGAAATTTGAAATTTTGAATTTTCAATTTTGAAAATTTGATATTTGAAATTTGAATTTTAAAATTTTGTACTGTGAAATTTTTAAATTTTGAATTTTCGAAGTTTCGAAATTTGAAAATTTTAAATTTGAATTTTGAAATGTGAAATTTTGAAATTTGAAAATACATTTTTTAGAATTTTTTCATATAAAAAATCGAGTTATGTGAGCCGAAAAGCAAAAAAAATTGCTTTTGCAATAAGTTGAAAAATGACTTTTAAAAGTCGGTAGATTTTGTTTATCCATATTGACTTTTTAATTTTTTCATTTTATAAGCAAAAAACAACTTATTTATTGCAATCCAAACGACCCCTAAATCTTTAAATGGGTTAAATGGGTAACCCGCTTATTAAACGGGTTGGGTCATATATGGCTAGGGTCATAAGTGGGTAAAAAAGAATGGGTCATAAATGGGTTGGGTCAAACTCGACCCAACCCATTTTGACCCAACTCAACCCATTTGACAGGCCTACGCATCCATGGTTTATCTTATCAGCTCATTTTTCAGATGCTCCTGATGTTGGTAGAGTCTAGAAGCATATGGATTTCTTAGGCCACATTGATTTGACTTCAGCGAAGTGTAGGAGTATGGAATTCCTTTTTTTGAATTAAAAGTGAAAAAAACATAGTTAGGTCAAATGTCTTTTCCTTTTGTTTCACAATGAAATGCGTTGCACATGATAAAACAATAAACACATTGGTTATATTTCATTAAGAAAGCGAATAATTTATATCAAATTCTATTCATACACTAAAAATCATCCAACGTACACCATTATTTTGCTAGGAAAATTTATTACTAAACTACCTTTCTTCATTATTTATTTTATTCCTTCTCTTATAACCAATCAAATTTAACATTAAAATTAACAATATTTGATCAAAACTGTACATTTTTTATGAAAAAAATTAATTAATTTTTTAATATGAAATCTTAAAAAATTCATTTAAGACCACTTTTATAACTAATTGCTTTAATTGAAAAGTATTTTTTAAAATTAGAGCTGATTTTACTGAAATTAAGATTTTTTTTTAATAAAATAAAGAAGTTAATATATGCCAAAAATCAAGATTCACCTTATTGAAGTTTAATTTAATTTTAGTGCTAGGAATTACTTATTTTCTGTACTGTGAGTGTACAATTTTAAAGATGAAAGATGATGAAGATGAAAATTAGATTAATTCTGTAAAAATAAATGGTGTATGTAAAATAATATTTGATGTATAATACTTTGTTATATTTTATAATGTTGTTTTTACTTTTCCTTTTTTTAAAACATTTATTATTATGTATAAGTTACTATTTATTATTTATTAATGGGACGGCTATTTGGACACAAAATAAAACAAAAAAGTAATACATTAGTTCTTGACCGTTGGATCCTATTTTGTTCATATTTGAGACTGAAAGCAAGAGTCATCCAATGGTTGAGATCCATTGTGTCACCAACTTGTATCACAATAGAATTTTCCTTTGTTAATTCTAGTTTGTTAATTATTCATTGTTATTTATTAGTTCTCAATTATCGATTGCTGTTTTTTAATTTAAATTATTAACTAACAATAACTAATTAAATTAATATAATAAACGACAAAATCTCGACGAAGAGGGGTTAAGCATTCCATTGTTGGTGTCTAGCCCTTCTGGTCTTCGTTTGTTCTTCATCAAACTTTGATTTCTTTATCATCACTGCCTCCAGCCCCTCCACCACCCTTTATTTATCAAATTGAGATTCATGCTTTTGGTGATGACATTGATCCTATAATTTGTTTGTTTTGAACAAGTAAGGCTGAATGGATTACAAAATAAGTGATATGAAGATTTTATTATGTTTGATTATAAGAAGTGTTCAACACCTTTTCACTTCATTCATCAAATATCAATAAGCCTTCCTATTTTGCTTATTAGCAAGTTCCGAATGATCAGTTTACCCTTTTCCATAAATGCCTCTATCTCATGGAATTCTTGTTTGAATTAGAAAATGAAAAATCTTAATAAAAGTTGTAATGATGTTCAATGCTATTTTTTTCTTTGATCAAGCATGGGTAGTGCTATTGGTACCATGAAACCACATTACATTTTAGATACTTGTTAATTTAGCATAATAATGAACAAGTAAGCATTTTTACAAGAAATATAAGCAAACTACTAAATGTCAGATTTAGTGAATTTTATGATCAAAATTGTACTTATGTTTCATGGTTTATTGTCCTAAACTAGTAGCATATAATAAACCTTGACTGTACAATTGACTTTGTCGTAATATTTTATGTACTATTTTTATTTGAATTTTTGCTGACCATAATGATGCATAATTAAATATTGATTTTTATTCTTATAAAACATTGTTATTTCTCATACCAACATACATGGACAATATTGTAAAAATAATCATTAATTTAATAAGACACAATTTCGATAAGAAGGTTTTAGAAAGGTAAACAAATAACTTGTGAATTAGCATCAACATTTAGCGAATATAATTCAACAATCAGTGTTCAGCTTTCAAAATTCAACATTGCAGACAACCAATACCTTAGTGTGGTTCTACAAGATTTTCTGGATTGAGTATGCTCTTTTGAGAAATGACACTCTTATTTTCCTATGTGATGTATATGTGTTAAGCTACTCGGGTCTTGTGTGATGAGACTGTTTCCTCTAGTTATGTGTGAGGGTTTGCATGTGGGTTGTAATAATCAAGACGATTAGCCTTACTCCTATCTTCTAAACTTTTTCTATAAAACGGTAGAGGCCATTAAGCCCCGGTTGACTTGTGAAAATTTAGCCTCAATTTTCAAAGTGTTCGAGAATGCAAGATCAATGAGCCATCTTTCGTTGTTCGTGGAAGCAGCGTTTGCTGAGCTCTTGTCGGAGAACATTCCTTAAAACTCAGTACTAACTTGGTCATGTAAATCTTTATTAAAAGTGTCATAAATGGATTGACCCATTATTAAAAAGATTATAAACGGGTTGCCCATTTATTAAATATTTAAAACTTAACAGCATAAAATTTAAAATGTGAATTTTGCACATTAGAATTTAAAAATTTTGAAAATTGAAAATCCAAATTTTGAAAATTTATCCTCGAACGATTAAACAAAAGTCTGATATTTTTGTTTGTTTAAAATGTAATAACTTCTTTATACCGACACGGAATCGGATGAGATTTTGACTAGTGAACTTGCATTATCATTATAGGCATTATGAAACACACAGATATTTCATATTCAGAACGTACATCGTAGTTCTTAGGGTGATTAACAGTTGTACATAGCAAAAAACATGCTACATCCCCATATTTGAATTCTGACTAGGTATAAATCACTAATTTTTTTGTTCAAGCTACAATAATTTTTTCATATTAGTTCAGAATCAAGCGGGACTTTGACCAATGAACTCACATTTGCATTATGGACAGTAAGAAACACTCAGATACTTCATATTTTGAATATACACCGTGGTTCTCTCGGGTGACTAATTGTTGTACTTAACTAATATGAAATAAAAAACCATATCTCTATATCTAAAGTCCGACCAAGAAGAAGTCGCTATTTTTTTTATCTTGTAGTAACTTCTTTATGCTGACCCAGAATCAGTGAAACTTTGATCAATGAACCTGAATATGCATTACGGACGATACAACATACTTGGATAGTTTATATTATGAATGTGCGTTGTAGTTCTTCATGGTAACTAACAGATATACTAGACAAATAGAAGACTACATCCCTCATATCGATACTCCGAATCGAGAAATGTTTTGATGATTCATTAGTCTTCAAATCATTGGGTGGACGTGCAAAAATGCACCCATAACAATTTGAATTTGGAAATATGAATGAAAAATTGAATTTGGAATTAAATTTTGAAATTTATATTTTGAGCATTTGAATTACGTAAATTTGGTGTTATAAATTGAATTCTAAGTTTGAATATTAAAATATTTGAATCTCATATTAAATATGAATTTAATATTTTGAACTTACATTTTGAAATTTTGCATTTGACTTTGGATTTGAACATTTAAAAATTTCAAAGTGAAAATATGAAAATTTGAATTCTGATGAAAATTAAATTGAAAATTGAAAATTTTGAGTTTGAGATTTTCACCATTTAGAAATTCAAAAGTAAAAAAAAAAGAATTTGTTTTTTGTCTTTTTCTTGGACTTTTATTAGTCAAATCCAGTTTAAATATTTAAATGGATTAAATGTACAATCCTTATATTAAATGGATTGGGTCAGATTAACCCTTGTATTAAATAGGTCACATATGGTTTTGATCAAAATCGACCCAACCTATTTATGATCCAACCCAACCCATATGTCACATAAATAGTTGTTACCAGCCTACCTTTCCTTAGATAGTACCGAATTTGTCAACACCCCGGTCGTTACCGACCTATTCGAGACATTTTATAGCATACATCTCCAATAATTTTCATCCCGAACATCACAGCGGGAAGAAATTTTTTTCGTAGGGATGATCATACCCTAATGGTTGCGAACAACATAGCCTTGCTACATCCAACCATGTTTCATTCATTTAGGCCCGATGTAACGATTACCTTTTCATATAGCTCATCATCTTTCTTTGAATGCCACACTACCATTCTATCGATCACTTGTTGACTTTCACAAACATACAACCTTCGAGCTCATATATCTCAAAGAAGGGTGTTAAGCTAAGAGAAGTTATTTTCTCCGCCACCAAGCAGATGTACGTTTATAAAAATCAACGATGTAAATCTCAAGAATGTAATGTCAGACATCCGTCCATACAAGTTCACTAGTGTGAACCCGTGCTTCGCACACGGAACTACAGAATATTAGTAAATAGAATTTGCATAGTATATGTCCTGGTTGTGGTGGACGATAAATGCATTGGATGTTGCAATCGGTAGTTATCGCGCATTCAGTCAATGTATTTGGTATGTAGATCCAGTTGTATATTTCTGTAGTTGTAAGATATTCTCGCTATTTCAGGTTACACGAATACAGTGTATCCGTAAATGACATTTATATAGAGGATAAGTGTAACGTCTTAAAAGACGGACAGTTTAAAAAGAGTGGAAGTTTTAATTATGATCATTTAATATAATGCTATATCTATCATGCAATTAATGTTCTTTTCACATTATCATTTTCTAAACTGTATCATCAGTAATAGCAACAATAAGCCCGTGAGGATGAAAGAGAAAACAAAGATGCAGTCTCTAAAAAGAATACCGCATCCGTGTGAAATAATAAATTGCACAGTCCAAATTTCGCAGATCTTGAATCCATTAAAAGATATTCAGATATATTTTAACTGCAGTACATTTGCCTATATACAGACATGGTATTGCAAAAACAAACACGTCCAGGAAACACACACATAGTCACCCACGTAGACGGACAATCGAACTGAACTACCTGACAGTCACAGACAAAGTGCAAATCAACGCACATCACACAATCTATTGTACCAGAGACCTTGTGGTGAACCATGTAGCATTTTGTAGGTTGTGCTTCAGCTGTCCCAAAAATTGTTGTTATGTCATCCACTTGAAAAGACGCTGCTAGAGCTATTCCTACGATGAGTTGTACCGTTATTATTATGGGGAAGACAGAACAGTAATTTAATTGTTGGTTGCAGTATGCCAACATAGTCGAGTAGCTGGGTAGTAATTAAATGATGTTATGTTGTTCTCATATTTGTTGCCGGAGCCGTTGCGAAGTAGTGTGTGGCAGCGATATAAAAGTAAATATTTATGCACTTTTATGAAAGAGTTTGTCAGAATGCTGAGTACGCCGGGTTAGATAAAAAAAATTAATGTTAATGGGGGAAATAATTTGTAAAATTGATGTGCAATAGAGGTTACCTTTATTTGCTGATTTTCAAGATAAATCGGACAAAGTGAACAATTTATTAAGCGAACATATAATCTTATACTATAATAATTATTAGCCTTTACAAATAGCTATCTATTATAGAATAAAGAGAATGGAAGCTATTAGAGAGAGAACAATTTTATTCGTTCAGAGAATAGATATCTATTTACATTACATGGCCGACTTTATATAAAGACTTCAGAAATAAGGACTGAACTTATCCCACGATATGGGACTAAACAAAACAATGTACAAGCATATTCACTTTGTAATATACATATATTATAACACTCCCCCTTGAATATGCGTCTTCAAAATCTTGAATGCTCGGATAATTTGGAAATTTCCGTTTCGAAACGTGTATGATGATTGTTCCCCCTCATCATTATCTTGCTTGCATTTATCGATTCAGTCGATATAGATATTGTCCGTTCCTCGTTAAAAACCTCTATTAGAAAAACCCAGTGGGAAAAAACCTTGAACGAGGAAAAGAGTGCAACTTGTGAAATCATAAATATCATACTAAAAATGATATTCCTTATAAGAGTTTGATACTTCAGGATCAAAATAATGCCTAATTAAAACTTTACTAAGAAAAACCCAATGGAAAAAATCTTAGTGAAGGAAAAAGAGTACAATGACATATTTTATTTTCTTATTTATTTAAATGAAACTTGATACTTTTGGATCAAACTAATGCCTCATTAAAACCTTACTAAGTAAAACCCTATGGGAAAAATCTTAGTGAAGGAAAAAGAGTACATTATAGTATGTCATATTTCAATAATTTACTGCATCAGATAGAGTTTGATACTTCTGGATCAATTTAATAATTCAGTAAAAACCTTACAAAGGAAAACCCGATGGGAAAAACCTTAGTCAAGGATAAAAATATAATTTAACTTAAATAACATATTTGAGATGTTATTTCTTGAAAAGACGTTTGATTCTTCTAGATCAAGATAATGCCTCATTGAAACCTTAATAAGAAAAACCCAGTGGGAAAAATCTTAAATAAGGAAAAAGAGTACATTATAGCTTATTTCAAATGTTACTAGGAAGTTGATACTTCTGGATCAAGGTAAGCCTCATTAAAACCTTACTAATAAAAACCCAGTGGGAAACATCTTAGTTAAGGAAAAAGAGTGCATTATAAAATACTTATGAATGCTCCCCCTGATTTTAAATTTTCCTCTAAATTCATATTCTTCTTTCGGTAACTCAAATTGGTTATAGGTACTTCTGGATCCATAAATATGTATCTCATTAATAATACAATTTATTAATAGTTTCCTTCGATACAATCAAACTTCTAAGATTGTTTCTTCCAAATATGGTTTGCATTTTATGCATTTTGTTTGCTACCTTTATGAAAAACACTTCATGTGCTTTCATTTTTGTGCTTCAAATCAGTTTTGCGTATTGCAACTATACATCTTTCATGAATATTAAAATTTCATTACAACATTACTAAAAAGCAGGAAGTAATCTACTCATCTTGAAGTATATCAAGATTTTCATTACAACAATACTTTGAAGAAGGTTGTAATCTACATTTCATGTCCTTTGCATACTTTATAACAACAAAAGTTATATATATTCTTCAAGAATTTGTATACTTTAATAAGTATTTGCATATCGCAACTACCATTCAATGGATATTAAGAGTTTCATTACAACAATACTTAAAAATAGGAAGAAATCTACTTATTATGAATTATATCAAGATTTTCATTACAACAACACTTAAAAGAAGTTGTAATCTACGGTCTTGTTCTTTATCTTCTTTATAACCACCAAAGTTATTTATATTCTTCAGGAATTTGTGTACTTTCATTGTTTATAATGTTTTAACAATATTTATACCTTCAGGGTATTTTAAGTGTTCAAACACTTTCACTGCTTCAATGAATTCAATTATTTATAAAAACATATGTCTAGAGCATTTAACACGATGTAGCACTACATGTGCTTCAGTAATTTCAGTGTGTTTTTCTATTATATATATATATATATATATATATATGTTCACATTTCTTATTTATGAGAATTTCATGATGGCCAATCATGTTTTTCTCTAATCCAGGATCTTTAATCCATTTATATATATAAGCGCTTTATTATTTATAAATTTATCATCGATGATTATTTCTTGTCAGTTCTAGACATGATTTTATTGAGATCTCTTTAATTATCATGTTTTAGGTACCTAATCCGCTTTTAGGGTTATTTGACAATCATGTCATGGATCTCTTTCAGAGCACCCTTAAGTGTTTCTTAAAGAACACTCACCTCCTTTATTTTGCATCTTTATTACTTACTCCAAAAGTATTTTGAACTGACTTTTGAACCATATTTCAGATGTGGTTTTCACATTTTGATCCTTAAGGGATTCAAATCTATATTGGAGAAAGTCTACTAAGGATAATACTGATAATATTTTGCATCATTGTATTTTAATAAATATTTAACACTGATGATCAAAATGAACTTGTATCCCTTTATCCTCCCCCTCAATGTTGACAAACATTGTCACATTAAATAATAATCATCTTTGGACTCTAATTTTGATCCATTATGATATTGCTACTAGCAAATACATCATAAATATTAATAATATGAGGATAATTCTTTTATTAGTTGATAAGATGCATTCAATCGATATAGCTTATTAGAGTTTGTTCTCGTTCATTGATCTAACCAATTGAAGGAAATTACTTATTGTGTAGATCATTTGAATACATACATGACTTCAGGTCATTCAACATTTATGTTGATTGAATTTTAAATCACTAAATAATATCTATGCATAATCTATAAGATGAGCTTATAACAAACTTCAGATTGTTAGCTAAATATTTACGTATATGGATGTATACGTGCGTCCACGTATCACACATATATTATAAAATTTTCATATTCTTTCTCATTTGAATTAGTGATTTTTAGAACAAACTATTACAAGGATTCAAACTATTAAATTCTATTTATAAATCAATGTCAATGCAAACCTGTCAAAACCGCATGATAATGTTCAAAACATTTGGTTTGGAACCATATCTGTAACGACCCAGAATTTTAAATTAATTAAAATTTAAATATTTAATTAATTTTAAATATGAATAAGTGAAATTTATAAGTCGAATAAATTTTTATTTCGAATAATTGGATTTAATTGAATAATTAAATCGATAATTAAATAGTTGGAAATACAGAAATAATTGAAAATTGAGTTAAATATGATTGAAAATGATTTGTAAAATTTTATTATGTCATATTGAAGTTAGAATGATATTTTAGAACTTTTAAAATCGCATTAAAAGTTAATTTGTGAAAATTGAATATTTTAATATTTAATCGACTAGTGAAATTAGCCAATTTTTGAACAGTCTCAGAATTGGACGAAACTAGTTCCATTGGATCTGTAATAGTTTATTATTACCGGATTTCAATGTTCGTAGCAATCGGAGTTATCGTTTGATCGTGACAGCTCGAAACGCATCGAAATTGTTTTTAATATTAATTTGGCGAGTTAAAATTGTAACGGCCCAGAATTTTTAGTAATTAAAATTTGAATATTTAATTAATTTTAAATATTAATAAGTGAATTTATAAGTCGAATAAATTTTATTTTGAATAATTGGATTTAATGGGATAATTAAATCAATAATTTAATATGTTAAATTATGGAAATAATTGAAAATTGGGTTAAATATGATTGAAAATGATTTCTAAAATTTTATTTTATCATATGGGAGTTAGAACGATATTTTAGAACTTTTAAAATCGAATTAAAAGTTAATTTGTGAAAATTGAATATTTTAATATTTAAATCGACTAGTGAAAATAGTCAATTTTTGAACAGTCTCAGAATTGGACGAGACCAGTTTCATTGGATCCGTAATAGTTAGTTATTATCGGATTTCAATTTTCGTAGCAATCGGAGTTATCGTTTGATCGTGGCAGCTCGAAACGCATCGAATTATTTTTAATATTAATTTGGCGAGTTAAAATAGCCATTTTTCAAAAAGTCTCGAATTTCGACGAAACCAGCTTCATCGGATCCGTAATGTGATATTATTGTAAGGTTTCAAATTTCGTGTCAATTGGATTTACCGTTTGTCCGGTACAAACTAAAACGCCTAGAAAATCGTTTAAATCGGTTTAATTCAAATTGAACGTTTATAGCCATAACTCGCACAGATGTCCGAATTAGCTTTCGAAACCTGTTCCATTGTGTCCGGAACGTGGGGTAAACCCTAGAAACGCTGGTTACGGCGCGTGAATCGGAGTTCGGAATTTCCGGGATGAATAGTGTCGTTCGTTTTCCTATAAATAGACCCTTACCCCTTCATAAATTAAAAAAAAAAAAAACTAAACCTAACCCTAGCCGCCACCTCCTTTATCAAAGGCCAGAATTTTTCGATTTTCTCCCCTCAATTTCTCTAAATCTGTAGATAATTAGAAGAAGTGTTTAACATGAAAGTTGTTAAGCGTCTTGAGTACTTTAGATCCATACGGATATGATAGGGTTTAGTGTCGCGTAGAGGGAGCAAAGGAGGGCTGACAGTCGCAAGTTGCACACGCAACTCGAGGAGGTAGGGGGGGCCGAACTTCAAGTTGTACATGGTGAAGGTAGCTCTTGCAATGGGCTTCAATATGGAGGTGGTTTGATTAACTTTCGTTGAGCGTGGAGGTCGAATTTCTAAACCCTAGTTCTATGAAATGGGTTTGAGTTTGCGTTCTTGTTACTGGAGCGTGCGTGAGTTTGAGAGGGAGAAGCATACGCACGGCAGTGATGTTGTTGGGTGAGATCCAAAGGCCTAGATTTGATGAAGGTTATAAAAAGAAATATATGTTGTAAATTAGTTAATATAAATAAATTCGTGAAAGTTTAAAAATGCATAACTTTTTCATACAAGGTCGAAAATGCGCGAAACCAGTTGCGTTGGAATCGTATGGACGAGCACTACGCGATGGAGTTGGATTGGAGTCGTTTGGAGTTAGTGAAAATTTCGGGTAAAATTAAACGTCCGTTTAATTTTATTCGAAATAAATCGCTAAAACGAAATTGAAATCAAGGTGAGAACTTCTCACTCAATCGAATCAGTTTCGATTTTATTTTAAATAGTTAGATTTAAAATATTTGAATGCATGTTTGAATGATGATTGTTATCTATTGATTATTAAAATAGACATTATGCGCCGTTAGTAAGCGGATGTTATTTATTAAAAACATATACCGCGAATATTTCATAAACAGTGAAATTGGTATTATATATAATAGCAATATATATATATTGGCATATGTATATATTGGAGTTATTGATTTCCCGCAATTGTATAGCGGATGAGACCCTATTGCGCCGTCTATTAAGCGGATAATATTTTAAATCCCATATACCGCGATAATTCCGTACTGGAGCGGAATTGGTATTGTGCTAATGTTTGTGGATGCAGGAAAACAGGTTGGAGGGATCCAACTGGATTTCTCAACAGTTTTTATTTGATTTCAGATATTTTGATATTTGATGGATTATCATATCGATATATGATGTCGTTGTAGTCGTGATTGACTATTTGGTATGTAGCATCATTGAACCAAATTTTGGGATTTTTTTAAAATGATTTCAAAGTGATTTTTGAAAATATACTATATGTTTGGAATTGATCCATTTTAAATAAATAAACGATATAATTTTTTTTATGTTATAAAAAATTATATTTTTGAGAAATATAGTTAAAAAAAAACTAATTTTTGAAAATATGGGTTTAATGATTTTATAAAATAGTTAAAACGGGATTTCTGAATTTATTGTGAAAAGTTTAAATATAGGATTTATAAAATTTAATTATTTTATAAATCAGAATGATGAAATTATAAAGGAGATTAAAGATGTTTTAAAATAATAGTATAAATTGATTTTATAAAGGATTTATAAATTGATATTTATAAATGAAAATATTTGAATTATAAAACGAGTTTTTATAAGTGTTTGAATGAAGTGAAAATGGATTGCATAAGTGAATGGAATTTATAAAATTATAAATGGTGAAGTTATAAGTGAAATTTATAAATAATAAGATTTATAAATTTCGTGAAGTTATTAAAGAATGGTTTTGGATAAATAATTGAATCTTATAAGTTATAAGATTTATAATTATGAAGTTCAAAGGAACGATTTTGTAAACAAATAAATTATAAGTATTTGACTTATAATATGAACCTTTAGTTTATAATTGAATTATAAATCGAATAGGTTAATAAGGGAGATGTATAAAAAGGAAGTAGTTATAAAACAAATAGAAATAGAATTTATAAACGTTGTTTTATAAATTCGCAAACGACTTATTTTAAGAAGTAAATTGTTGAAACCTATTAATGGAGTTATATTCACATTTTTGACTGTGAATAATCCTTTAAAATAAAATGAATAAAAGGATGAAAGTTGTTAACGTAGTATATTCACGTTTTTGAATAGTGAATAATATGTTAAAGAAATTGTTTTGAATGTGATGTTTTAAATTGAGTTAAAACGATGTAACGATGTTTTAAAATGTGTTGAGATTCAAAACCATAGATTTCAACATTTATTGTTGAAATAGATGTTTTCGAGAAATAGAAGGAAATGGTGGACTATAACACTGTTGTTATAGTAAATGATTTCCGAAAGGAAATGTTTTGTATAGTATTGGGATTTATATATCTATTTTAATTTCGAATCTCTATACTAGTGATCTTGGGTTGTCGTAACGATGTTTTACGTAACATTCGTTTTGGCCCAAATAAATATGTTTAAGAGAATGATTTCCTTAAAGAATGAAATATATACTTAATCTCGATTTAAGTATATTGAATATTTTCTAAGTATTGAAAATAAATAAAATTTGTGAATTACTTATGAATAAATAAGTATGGAAATGTTTTCCAATATAAAGTGAATATTTTGGGAATTTATCTTTTTGAAGATTAATTGAAATGAATAATTGAAATCGTATATGCATGGATATTGTGAAATATAAATTCACTATGGAATTTATGAATGAAAAGGAGAATTTGTTTAAAAATAAATATTGATTTATCTTTGAAGTGTGAAATTTTATATCTTGTAAAGATATTTTGGAAAATAAATAATTTGGAAAATTATTTGGAATCTGGTGATGTTGTGCATATCCATTGATAGTACAATAACCGACTATCAATATTTCCATTTGAATGGGTATTTGTTGTGATTTGCTGAATTTGAATGCTACACTTATTTTTAAATTATTGCGCTCGTTATTCGGATTACCCATTCCGAATAGTGATACGACGTAATGGATAGCATTGATGACCGGTGTTGAAGACCGGGTATTTGCGAAAGCGATAGGATGACCTATCGATTGTCTCTGCACTGGGTAGCTCCTGGTATAGAGATTCCCTAAGTGATGGGAAATTCGATCGGGATTGTGAATACCCGGATTTCAAGGGCTTCGTGAGAAGTGCCTTCGGTTCTGTTCGATCCCGGAACAGACTTGTATGGATTGTATGTCCGACGTTACAAATTGAGATATAAAGCAGATTTCTTTCAAATATATTTCTGTTGGTGGCAGAGAATTTATTCTTTTAGCTTAACACCCTTCTCTGAGACGTACGAGCTCAGAGGTTATGTAGTTTAAGGTTATCAGCGATATATTCCCAATTTGGTAATGTGACATGCTGAGTGTTGCTGCAAATGATCATTGTGTTGATTATTTGTGATATGATCATTTATTTGATCGTCTATCCTGATGATCATTTCTATGATCATTTGTTGACCCAAAGCATGGCTTTTGTATAAAGTATGTTTTTGTGGACGTGACTTCGTCGAGCCTCACACCTCGGGAATGGTCAAAACAGGAAAGATGCGGCAAGATTATGAGGGGTAGCGCCCTTTAGGACATGTGCATTTCCTTCTGGAAAAGGGTGGTATCATGGTATGGAGCCCAGATACTTACTCATGTTGAAAACACTTTATGATTGTGTGAATTGATTGCGAGCGCTCGGTGAAAGGTCCCAAAGGACCGGGGGATGGCATATTCGGTCAGTTGTTACTCAGTTAGGGGTAACCCGGCCTTGTGTTGGTAGAGATCCGGTTTGGTTCTCGGGGATGTCCATCCAGAGGCATTCTCATGTGGCAATGAGAAGTTCCTTGGCCTGATCATTCGTTGGAAATCCAATTCCCTATACGAAACTTGTACGGTATTAGTTGTAGAACCTGCCATTTACTTATGTTGGTCACCACTGTTTAGATGGTAGCTATAGTAGGCATACGATAATGGTCGTATGTTGGCTAAGATTTATATTCTACTTTCGAAATGAATTTCTCCTATACTATGCACTAGTAATAATATCAAATGTTCTTTTTAATGCGTATCAAGCATCTTTGACTATCATAAGTAGAAATCTCCTTCGATTCTGCGTTTGCATTGTGTGTGTGTGCGGGAGGCCTTATGGTAGTCTCATTTTTAAAAGCATTGCGAATTGACTTTAAAAATATTCTTCTATTTTGATTTTAAAGATAAATAAACTGTTTTGAGTTCTCACACCAGTCACATGACTGACTCGGAGTTTATTGTTTTCCTTCCTAAACTCTGGGTGCCCACCAATTTCCACACGGGCAGTCAGGAGTTAAGGTTTATCAGGATATTCTGGATATTCTGGAGTTGCTGGAGGCAAGCTGGATGGCATGGCGTATTACTAGTATATAGTATTTCTTTTTCCGCTGCACTGTTTGTTGTTGTTTGTTGTTGTACACTCTGATGATGATGTAATGTAATGTATAAAATGTAATAACTGATATAGTCCTTTGTTTAAAGATTATTCATTTATTTATTATATGTTGTTCTGCTGCGATTGTGAGATTCTGATGTTGTTCTGTTGTTTTCTGTTCCGTTCCATTTTCTATGTTCTTTTCTCTCTATTTTCTATCTTCTTCTCTCCTCTTCTCTATTTTTCTTTTTCTTAAAACCCTAAGTGTTCGGTTTTTCGGCATTCGATTTCTCGGCAGTCGATAAAGTGAGTATCGATGTTGAATTTTCGAAAGACGAAGAAGCGGGTCCTTACAGTTGGTATCGGAGCATATGGTTAAGCGACAACCATGGTTCTGTTGGGTATTACTCATTAGAGATAAAGTCAGTAGTACTCTAGAATGAGTTTGAGTGTAATAATAGCTATGAGAGCGTATTTGTTAGTGAATATATAAAATTGTTTTATATTGTGATGATTGGTTTGTTGAGTGGTATATGAACCTTCGTCGGCGCAGCCTCGAAACTGAATCGAAGGGGTTTCTAAACACTTGAATAGAACAATTCGGCACAATATTGTTTTAAATTGGGTAAATGAAATAATTTTACCTTGATTATATTTTATATATAAAGGAATAATTTTTCAGAATTATTAAAGTGTATATAAGTTGATAGTTTAGTTGTTTGAAAAAAAAACTAAATTAAAGAAGAATTGTATAAGCAAATGAATTATAAGAATTGGATTATAATTAAAGTAATTTACAATTGAGAAATAAACTTATATATATAAGAAGTGAAACTATATGAATATATTTATGAATATGAGTTGTAAATATAAAAAAAATGAATTTAAAGTTAAATGGAAATTTACTTTAGAATTGGAAGTTGAATTGATTTATAAGTTGGAATTCAAGTTAAGTAAAAATCAAGTGATGTTTAAATGGAATATAACTTAAGAGTTGTTGAATGAAGTTGATATTGTTGTCAAAGTAAATTAATAAAGTTAAGTAATAAATGTGAACTTAAGTTATATAAATGAAATTCAACTTTAGAAATTGAATTGAATTGAATTAATGGATTGAATACTAATCAATTGAATGTAAATAAAATTGATAGGAAGTAATGAATGTAAGAGTTAATTCATTAAAATCTAATGTTATTAGAAGTTGAATAATTGAATGAAAATCAATTTAATTAAACCAATTGAAAGCAAAGGAATTTGGTTGTAATTAATATACATTGATTGTTATATGGTTGTTAGTTGATTGTATATAATTCATTAAGTGTTAATGAAATTGAAAGTTAAAGTAATTGGAAATTCAATTGGAAGTTAAGTGAATCTTAAATAGAATTGAATTTGAATTGGAAGTGAACCAACTTGAATATGGATTAGTGAATATAAACTAATTGAAAATGAATGTTAGTAAGAACATCCACTGTTAATGAATCAAATGTGATTAAATTGAGAACCCAATTCATTGAATATTAATGAGAATATGAATGAATATTTATTGGTTATGAATTTGTTGAATGTTAGTTGGATGATAGTTGGTTGATGTTTGCATTTGTTGCTTTAGTTTCATTTGCTAGGTTGACATATATAGTTATTATGTTGCTATATGTTGTATATCGATACTATTGTCTATATACATGGTTCTCATGTTGTTTGTTGAGTGATTAGTAGGTGCGGATCGCGTTTGCTTCGCATTTGGAGCTCGCTTTCGCGCTATATTAGCCGTATATGCTTGCTAATAAAATATAAGGTACATATCTCGGATTAAATACCGTACTTTTAAATTTTTTCCCTTCGGGATGCCTCATTACTTGATGAGATGTATATTTGTGATATATATACTGTCATTTTTTTTTTCGGATCGAGCCGCGCAAAGGAGACTATGGCGAATTTTTCCGAAAATTTAAGGCGTTAGAAAAAATTTGAGAAAATTGGAAATTTTGAAAACTATAACTTTGATTTAGAAGTTGAAAGTTAAAAAAATAGTAATTGTTTTTAAAAAGATAACTAAGTATGATTTGAAAACTTAGTCAAGATTTTTGTAAGAAGTTTAATTATGAATTTTGGGAAAGTTAATAGATTATGTAACTTTTCTTACTTGATAATTTCGAGGACGAAATTCTTTTTAAGGGGGGAAGATTGTAACGACCCAGAATTTTTAGTAATTAAAATTTGAATATTTAATTAATTTTAAATATTAATAAGTGAATTTATAAGTCGAATAAATTTTATTTTGAATAATTGGATTTAATGGGATAATTAAATCAATAATTTAATATGTTAAATTATGGAAATAATTGAAAATTGGGTTAAATATGATTGAAAATGATTTGTAAAATTTTATTTTATCATATGGGAGTTAGAATGATATTTTAGAACTTTTAAAATCGAATTAAAAGTTAATTTGTGAAAATTGAATATTTTAATATTTAAATCGACTAGTGAAAATAGTCAATTTTTGAACAGTCTCAGAATTGGACGAGACCAGTTCCATTGGATCCGTAATGGTTAGTTATTATCGGATTTCAATTTTCGTAGCAATCAGAGTTATCGTTTGATCATGGCAGCTCGAAACGCATCGAATTATTTTTAATATTAATTTGGCGAGTTAAAATAGCCATTTTTCAAAAAGTCTCGGATATCGACGAAACCAGTTTCATCGGATCCGTAATGTGATATTATTGTAAGGTTTCAAATTTCGTGTCAATTGGATTTACCGTTTGTCCGGTACAAACTAAAACGCCTAGAAAATCGTTTAAATCGGTTTAATTCAAATTGAACGTTTATAGCCATAACTCGCACAGATGTCCGAATTAGCTTTCGAAACTTATTCCATTGTGTCCGGAACGCGGGGTAAACCCTAGAAACGCTGGTTACGGCGTGTGAATCGGAGTTCGGAATTTCCGGGATGAATAGTGTCGTTCGTTTTCCTATAAATAGACCCTTACCCCTTCATAAATTAAAAAAAAATAAACTAAACCTAACCCTAGCCGCCACCTCCTTTATCAAAGGCCAGAATTTTTCGATTTTCTCCCCTCAATTTCTCTAAATCTGTAGATAATTAGAAGAAGTGTTTAACATGAAAGTTGTTAAGCGTCTTGAGTACTTTAGATCCATACGGATATGATAGGGTTTAGTGTCGCGTAGAGGGAGCAAAGGAGGGCCGACAGTCGCAAGTTGCGCACGCAACTCGAGGAGGTAGGGGGGGCGAACTTCAAGTTGTACATGGTGAAGGTAGCTCTTGCAATGGGCTTCAATATGGAGGTGGTTTGATTAACTTTCGTTGAGCGTGGAGGTCGAATTTCTAAACCCTAGTTCTATGAAATGGGTTTGAGTTTGCGTTCTTGTTACTGGAGCGTGCGTGAGTTTGAGAGGGAGAAGCATACGCACAGCAGCGATGTTGTTGGGTGAGATCCAAAGGCCCAGATTTGATGAAGGTTATAAATAGAAATATATGTTGTAAATTAGTTAATATAAATAAATTCGTGTAAGTTTAAAAATGCATAACTTTTTCATACGAGGTCGAAAACGCGCGAAACCAGTTGCGTTGGAATCGTATGGACGAGCACTACGCGATGGAGTTGGATTGGAGTCGTTTGGAGTTAGTGAAAATTTCGGGTAAAATTAAACGTCCGTTTAATTTTATTCGAAATAAATCGCTAAAACGAAATTGAAATCAAGGTGAGAACTTCTCACTCAATCGAATCAGTTTCAATTTTATTTTAAATAGTTAGATTTAAAATATTTGAATGCATGTTTGAATGATGATTGTTATCTATTGATTATTAAAATATACATTATGCGCCGTTAGTAAGCGGATGTTATTTATTAAAAACATATACCGCGAATATTTCATAAACAATGAAATTGGTATTATATATAATAGCAATATATATATTGGCATATGTATATATTGGAGTTATTGATTTTCCGCAATTGTATAGCGGATGAGACCCTATTGCGCCGTCTATTAAGCGGATAATATTTTAAATCCCATATACCGCGATAATTCCGTACTGGAGCGGAATTGGTATTGTGCTAATGTTTGTGGATGCAGGAAAACAGGTTGGAGGGATCCAACTGGATTTCTCAACAGTTTTTATTTGATTTCAGATATTTTGATATTTGATGGATTATCATATCGATATATGATGTCGTTGTAGTCGTGATTGACTATTTGGTATGTAGCATCATTGAACCAAATTTTGGGATTTTTTTAAAATGATTTCAAAGTGATTTTTGAAAATATACTATATGTTTGGAATTGATCCATTTTAAATAAATAAACGATATAATTTTTTTTATGTTATAAAAAATTATATTTTTGAGAAATATAGTTAAAAAAAAACTGATTTTTGAAAATATGGGTTTAATGATTTTATAAAATAGTTAAAACGGGATTTCTGAATTTATTGTGAAAAGTTTAAATATAGGATTTATAAAATTTAATTATTTTATAAATCAGAATGATGAAATTATAAAGGAGATTAAAGATGTTTTAAAATAATAGTATAAATTGATTTTATAAAGGATTTATAAATTGATATTTATAAATGAAAATATTTGAATTATAAAACGAGTTTTTATAAGTGTTTGAATGAAGTGAAAATGGATTGCATAAGTGAATGGAATTTATAAAATTATAAATGGTGAAGTTATAAGTGAAATTTATAAATAATAAGATTTATAAATTTCGTGAAGTTATTAAAGAATGGTTTTGGATAAATAATTGAATCTTATAAGTTATAAGATTTATAATTATGAAGTTCAAAGGAACGATTTTGTAAACAAATAAATTATAAGTATTTGACTTATAATATGAACCTTTAGTTTATAATTGAATTATAAATCGAATAGGTTAATAAGGGAGATGTATAAAAAGGAAGTAGTTATAAAACAAATAGAAATAGAATTTATAAACGTTGTTTTATAAATTCGCAAACGACTTATTTTAAGAAGTAAATTGTTGAAACCTATTAATGGAGTTATATTCACATTTTTGACTGTGAATAATCCTTTAAAATAAAATGAATAAAAGGATGAAAGTTGTTAACGTAGTATATTCACGTTTTTGAATAGTGAATAATATGTTAAAGAAATTGTTTTGAATGTGATGTTTTAAATTGAGTTAAAACGATGTAACGATGTTTTAAAATGTGTTGAGATTCAAAACCATAGATTTCAACATTTATTGTTGAAATAGATGTTTTCGAGAAATAGAAGGAAATGGTGGACTATAACACTGTTGTTATAGTAAATGATTTCCGAAAGGAAATGTTTTGTATAGTATTGGGATTTATATATCTATTTTAATTTCGAATCTCTATACTAGTGATCTTGGGTTGTCGTAACGATGTTTTACGTAACATTCGTTTTGGCCCAAATAAATATGTTTAAGAGAATGATTTCCTTAAAGAATGAAATATATACTTAATCTCGATTTAAGTATATTGAATATTTTCTAAGTATTGAAAATAAATAAAATTTGTGAATTACTTATGAATAAATAAGTATGGAAATGTTTTCCAATATAAAGTGAATATTTTGGGAATTTATCTTTTTGAAGATTAATTGAAATGAATAATTGAAATCGTATATGCATGGATATTGTGAAATATAAATTCACTATGGAATTTATGAATGAAAAGGAGAATTTGTTTAAAAATAAATATTGATTTATCTTTGAAGTGTGAAATTTTATATCTTGTAAAGATATTTTGGAAAATAAATAATTTGGAAAATTATTTGGAATCTGGTGATGTTGTGCATATCCATTGATAGTACAATAACCGACTATCAATATTTCCATTTGAATGGGTATTTGTTGTGATTTGCTGAATTTGAATGCTACACTTATTTTTAAATTATTGCGCTCGTTATTCGGATTACCCATTCCGAATAGTGATACGACGTAATGGATAGCATTGATGACCGGTGTTGAAGACCGGGTATTTGCGAAAGCGATAGGATGACCTATCGATTGTCTCTGCACTGGGTAGCTCCTGGTATAGAGATTCCCTAAGTGATGGGAAATTCGATCGGGATTGTGAATACCCGGATTTCAAGGGCTTCGTGAGAAGTGCCTTCGGTTCTGTTCGATCCCGGAACAGACTTGTATGGATTGTATGTCCGACGTTACAAATTGAGATATAAAGCAGATTTCTTTCAAATATATTTCTGTTGGTGGCAGAGAATTTATTCTTTTAGCTTAACACCCTTCTCTGAGACGTACGAGCTCAGAGGTTATGTAGTTTAAGGTTATCAGCGATATATTCCCAATTTGGTAATGTGACATGCTGAGTGTTGCTGCAAATGATCATTGTGTTGATTATTTGTGATATGATCATTTATTTGATCGTCTATCCTGATGATCATTTCTATGATCATTTGTTGACCCAAAGCATGGCTTTTGTATAAAGTATGTTTTTGTGGACGTGACTTCGTCGAGCCTCACACCTCGGGAATGGTCAAAACAGGAAAGATGCGGCAAGATTATGAGGGGTAGCGCCCTTTAGGACATGTGCATTTCCTTCTGGAAAAGGGTGGTATCATGGTATGGAGCCCAGATACTTACTCATGTTGAAAACACTTTATGATTGTGTGAATTGATTGCGAGCGCTCGGTGAAAGGTCCCAAAGGACCGGGGGATGGCATATTCGGTCAGTTGTTACTCAGTTAGGGGTAACCCGGCCTTGTGTTGGTAGAGATCCGGTTTGGTTCTCGGGGATGTCCATCCAGAGGCATTCTCATGTGGCAATGAGAAGTTCCTTGGCCTGATCATTCGTTGGAAATCCAATTCCCTATACGAAACTTGTACGGTATTAGTTGTAGAACCTGCCATTTACTTATGTTGGTCACCACTGTTTAGATGGTAGCTATAGTAGGCATACGATAATGGTCGTATGTTGGCTAAGATTTATATTCTACTTTCGAAATGAATTTCTCCTATACTATGCACTAGTAATAATATCAAATGTTCTTTTTAATGCGTATCAAGCATCTTTGACTATCATAAGTAGAAATCTCCTTCGATTCTGCGTTTGCATTGTGTGTGTGTGCGGGAGGCCTTATGGTAGTCTCATTTTTAAAAGCATTGCGAATTGACTTTAAAAATATTCTTCTATTTTGATTTTAAAGATAAATAAACTGTTTTGAGTTCTCACACCAGTCACATGACTGACTCGGAGTTTATTGTTTTCCTTCCTAAACTCTGGGTGCCCACCAATTTCCACACGGGCAGTCAGGAGTTAAGGTTTATCAGGATATTCTGGATATTCTGGAGTTGCTGGAGGCAAGCTGGATGGCATGGCGTATTACTAGTATATAGTATTTCTTTTTCCGCTGCACTGTTTGTTGTTGTTTGTTGTTGTACACTCTGATGATGATGTAATGTAATGTATAAAATGTAATAACTGATATAGTCCTTTGTTTAAAGATTATTCATTTATTTATTATATGTTGTTCCGCTGCGATTGTGAGATTCTGATGTTGTTCTGTTGTTTTCTGTTCCGTTCCATTTTCTATGTTCTTTTCTCTCTATTTTCTATCTTCTTCTCTCCTCTTCTCTCTTTTTCTTTTTCTTAAAAGCCTAAGTGTTTGGTTTTTCGGCATTCGATTTCTCGGCAGTCGATAAAGTGAGTATCGATGTTGAATTTTCGAAAGACGAAGAAGCGGGTCTTTACAAAAATAGTCATTTTTCAAACAGTCTCGGATTTCGACGAAACTAGTTTCATCGGATCCATAATGTGATATTATTGTATGGTTTCAAATTTCGTGTCAATTGGATTTACCGTTTGTCCGGTGCAAGCTAAAACGCCTAGAAAATCATTTAATCGGTTTAATTTTAAATCGAACGTTTATTGCCATAACTCGCACAGATGACCGAATTAGCTCCCGAAACACGTTCCATTGTGTTCGGAACGCGGGGTAAACCTTAGAAACGCCAACCATCACGCTTCGTTTGGAGTTCGGAAATTCCGGGTGAATAGTAAATTGAAAATTTTTCTATATACCCCCCCCCTCTTCTTTTTTGCAAAATAATAACCCTAACCCTAATTCTCTAAGGCTAGCCGCCGGCCTCAATATACACGGCCAGAAATTAACGACCTTCCTCCCTCAAATTCGTCAAATCCGTTGATCAATTCAAGGAAAGTTCAACATGAAAGTTGTAGGGGACGACGAGGGCTTCACATCTATACAGAGATGATGGGTTTTAGAGCAACATGGTCGCCAAAATTTGGCCGAGTATGGGTCGCGTTCGAGCATGTTTTTATGGAGAAGGGGTTGACCGAGCTCGCCGTTCCTCTGGGCGTGGGTGGTGTTCGTGGAGGCGCACGACATGAAGGTGGTTGATCAACTTATCGTTCGTCGTGGAGGCTTGGAAATAAAACCCTAATTCATGAAGATGGGTTGCGTGCGTTTCTGTTAGCTGTAGATGGAGATAGCGTGTTGGAGAAGAAGCAGCGCATGGTCCTGATGTATGGAGCTTGTGATCTACGGCTACGATCTAGGTTATAATATAAATTAAAAATAAAGTTGTAAATTTGTAAATATAAATTCGTGTAACTTGTAAAATCCATATCTTTTACATACGAGGTCGAAAACGCGCGAAACTAGTTGCGTTGGAATCGTATGGACGAGCACTACGCTATGAAACTAGATTGGAGTCGTTTGGAATTAGTGAGAATTTCGGCTGAAATTAAACGTCCGTTTAATTTTATTCGAAATAAATCGCTAAAACGAAATTGAAATCAAGGTGAGAACTTCTCACTCAATCGAATCGATTTCGATTTTTAATTTTAAATAGTTACATTTAAAATATTTGAATGCATGTTTGAATGATGATTGTTATCTATTGATTGTTAAAATAGACATTATGCGCCGTTAGTAAACGGAGGTTATTTATTAAAAACATATACCGCGATATTTCATAAACAGTGAAATTGGTATTATATGTAATAGCAATATATATATATATATATATATATATATATATATATTTGCATATGTATATATTGCAGTTATTGATTTCCCACATTGTATAGCGGATGAGACCCTATTGCACCGTCTATTAAGCGGATAATATTTTAAATCCCATATACCGCGATAATTCCGTACTGGAGCGGAATTGGTATTGTGCTAATGTTTGTGGATGCAGGAAAACAGGTTGGAGGGATCCAACTGGATTCCTCAACAGTATTTATTTGATTTTGAATATTTTGATATTCGTTGATTATCATATCGATATATGATATCGTTGTTGTCGTGATTGACTATTTGGTATGTAGCATCATTTGACCAAATTTGGAATTTTAAAAGGATTTTTAAAGTGATTTTTGAAAGTATACGTTTATAAAATATTTTTTGGAATTGATCCATTATAAACAAATAAACGTATAAATTTTAATGTTATAAAAATTATGATTTTTGAGAAATATAGTTAAAAGTTGATTCTTGAAAATATGGGTTAATTATTTTATAAAATAGTTTAAATTGCGATTTTTGAATTTATTATAAAAAGTTGAGATATAGGATTTATAAAATTTGATTATTTATAAATCAAAATGATGAAAT
Source organism: Allium cepa (assembly GCA_030765085.1). Lineage (NCBI taxonomy): Eukaryota > Viridiplantae > Streptophyta > Magnoliopsida > Asparagales > Amaryllidaceae > Allium > Allium cepa. The sequence goes on from CM060944.1 coordinate 247,058,019, forward strand.
TATAAAGGAGTTTAAAGATGTTTTTTTAAAATAATAGTATAAATAGATTTACATAAAAGATTTATAAATTGATAATTTATAAATTAAAATATTCGAATTATAAAACGAGTTTTTATAAGTGTTAGAATGAATTGTGAATAAATTTCATAAATGAATGAAATTTATAGAATTATAAACGGTAAAGTTATAAATGGAATTTTATAAGCAGTAGGTTTATAAAATTTGTAAAGTTATTAAAAGAATAGATTTGGGTTAATAAATGAATCTTATAAGTTATAAGATTTATAATTTAGAAAGTCTTAAAAAGAACGATTTTGTAAAGTAATCGTTTTATAAGCATTTAACTTATAATATGAACTTTTGGTTTATAATTGAGTTATAAATCGAATAGGTTAGTAAAGAAGATTTATAAAGGAAGTAGTTATAAAACAAATAGAAATAGAATTTATAAACGTTGTTTTATAAATTCGCAAACAACTTATTTTGATAAGTAAATTGTTATAACTTATTAATGGAGTTATATCCACATTTTAGACAGTGAATACTCCTTTAAAATGAAACATATAGAAATGATGAAATTGTTAACGTAGTATATTCAAGTTTTTGAATAGTGAATAATATGTTAAAGAAAATGTTTGGGATGTGATGTTTTTAAACAGAATTAAAACGATCTAACGATGTTTTAAAATGTGTTAAGATTCGAAACCATAGATTTCAACATTTATTGTTGAAATAGACGTTTTCGAGAAATAGAAGGAAATGGTGGACTATAACACTGTTGTTATAGTAAATGATTTCCGAAAGGAAATGTTTTGTATAGTATTGGGATTTATATATCTATTTTAATTTCGAATCCTTATACTAGTGATTTTGGGTTGTCGTAACGATGTTTTACGTAACATTCGTTTTGATCCAAACGAATATGGTTAAGAGAATGATTTCCTTAAAGAATGAAATATATACTTAATTTCGATTTAAGTATATTGAATATTTTTCAAGTGTTGAAAATAAATGGATTTGAGAATTACTTAATAAATAAGTATGGAAATGTTTTTCCAATGTGAAATGAAACGTTTAGAGGATTTATCTTTTTGAAGATAAATTGAAATGAATAATTGAAATCGTATATGCATGGATATTTTGGAATATAAATTCACTATGGGATTTATAAATGAAAGGAGAATTTGTTTAAAAATAAATATTGATTTATTTTTGACATATTGAAATTATATATCTTTTAAAGATATTTTTGGGAAATAAATAATTTGGAAAGTTATTTGGAATCTGGTGATGTTGTGCATATCCATTGATAGTTCAATAACCGACTATCAATATTTACCTTTGAAAGGTATTTGTTGTGATTGGCTGAATTTGAATGCTACACTTAATTTTAAATTATTGCGCTCGTTATTCGGATTAACCATTCCGAATAGTGATACGACATAATGGATAGCATTAAAGATCGGTGTTGAAGACCGGGTATTTGCGAGAGCGATAAGATGACCTGTCGATTGACTCTGCACTGAGTTCCTCCGGTATAGAGTTCTCCATATGTGATGGGGAATCCGATCAGGATTGTGGATATCCGGATTGCAAGGACTTCTTTGTAAGTGCCTTCGGTTCTGTTCGATCCCGGAACAGACTTGTATGGATAGTATGTCTGACATTACAAATTGAGATATAAAGCAGATTTCTTTCAAATATATTTCTGTTGGTGGCGGAGAATTTATTCTTTTAGCTTAACACCCTTCTCTGAGACGTACGAGCTCAGAGGTTATGTAGTTGAAGGTTATCAGCGATATATTCCCAATTTGGTAATGTGACATGTTGAGTGTTGCTGTGAAATGATCATTGTGTTGATCATTTGTGATAGGATCATTTGTTTGATCGTTTATCTTTGTGATCATTTCTATGATCATTTGTTGACCCAAAGCACAGCTTTTGTATAAAGCGTGGCTTTGTGGACGTGACTTCGTCGAGCCTCACACCCCGAAATGGTCAAAACAGGAAAGATGCAGCAAGGTTATGAGGGGTAGCTCCCTTTAGGGTATGTGCATTTCCTTTTGGAAAAGGGTGGTATCATGGTATGGAGCCCAGATACTTACTCATGTTGAAACACTTTATTTATGATTGTGTGATGTTGATGACGAGCGCTCGGTTAAAGGTCCCAAAGGACCGGGGGATGGCATACTCGTGTCAGTAGTTACCCAGTTAGGGGTAACCCGGCCTTGCGTTGGCAGAGATCCGGTTTGGTTCTCGAGGACGTCCTTCCAGAGGCGTTCTCATGTGGCAATGGGAAGTTCATTGGCCTGACCATTCGTTGGAAATCCAAAGAAACAATACGATCTTGTACGGTTTTAGTTGTATAACCTGCCATGGAATGTGGCGGTAACCTGCTATTGAACATGGTAGCTATAGTAGGCATAGTTCGAAATGTCTATGCTGGCTAAGATTTATATCTTTATTTTTGAAATGATTTTCTCTACACTATGCACTAGTAATAATATCAAATGTTCTTTTTAATGCGTATCAAGCATCTTTGACTATCATAAGGAGAAATCTCCTCCGATTCTGTGTTTTCATTGTGTGTGTGTGCGGGAGGCATTATGGTAGTCTCATTTTTAAAAGCATTGCGAATTGACTTTAAAAATATTCCTCTATTTTGATTTTTAAAGATAAATAAACTGTTTTGAGTTCCCACACCAGTCACATGACTGACTCGGAGTTTATTGTTTTCCTTCCTAAACTCTGGGTGCCCACCAATTTCCACATGGGCAGTCAAGATTTAAGGTTTATCAGGATAATTCTGGAGTTGCTAGAGGCAAGCTGGATGGCATGGCGTATTATTAGTATATAATATTTCTTTTCCGCTGTTTGTTGTTGTTGTTGTCCACTCTGATGATATGATGTAATGTAATGTGATGTAATGTAATAACTGATATAGTTCTTTGTTTAAAGATTATTCATTTATCTATTATATGTTGTTCCGCTGCGATTGTGAGATTCCGATATTGTTCTGTTGTTTTTTTTCCGTTCTATTTTCTTTTCTCTCTATTTTCTATCTTCTTATCTCTTCTTCTACCTTTTTCTTTTTCTTAAACATTGAGAATTCGTATTTCTGTTCATCTTGAATTAATCAATGGAGATTAGTGTATATTAAGGAGTACGGATTTGCGGGTCCTGAAGGTGGTATCAGAGCATATGGTTAAGTGACAACCATGGTTCTGTTGGGTATTACTCATTAGAGATAGAGTCAGTAGTACTCTAGAATGAGTTTGAGTGTAATAATAGCTATGAGAGCGTATTTGTTAGTGAATATAAAATTGTTTTATATTGTGATGATTGGTTTGTTGAGTGGCATATGAACTTTCGTCAGCACGGTCTGTACAACTATGCCGAAGGGGTTTATAAACACTTGAATAGAACAATTCGACATAATATTGTTTTAAAATTGGGTAAATGAAATAATTTTACCTTGATTATATTTTGTATATGAAGGAATAATTTTTCAGAATTATTAAAGTTATATAAGATGATTGTTAAGTTGTTTGAATAATCTAGATAAAAGAAGAATTGTATAAGCAAAAGAATTATAAGAATTGAATTATAATTAAAGTGATTTACAATTGTGAAATAAATTTATATATAAAAATGAGTTTGAATAAGTAATGAAATTTGACCTTGGCTAAAGTTAAATAAAAATTTACTTTAGAATTGAAATCTGAATTGATTTATAAGTTGGAATTTAAGTTATGTAAAAACAAGTGATGTTTGTAAAATGGGAATATAACTTAAGAGATGTTGAATGATGTTGATATTAGTATCAAAGTAAATTAATAAAGTTAGGTGATAAGTGTTAATGAAATTGAATTAATGAAATTGAAAGCTAAAGTAATTGAAATCCAATTGGAAGTTAAGTGAATCTTAAATAGAATTGAATTTGATTTGGAAGTGAACCAACTTGAATATGAATTAGTGAATTTAAACTAATTGAAAATGAATGTTAGTAAAAACATCCACTGTTAATAAATCAAATGTGATTTAAATTGAAAACCCATTTCATTGAATATTATGAGAATATGAATGAATACTTATTGGTTATGGACATTAGTTGAATGCTAGTTGGATGCTAGTTGGTTGATGGTTGAATATATTGCTTTTGTTTCATTTGCTATGTTGGCATGTATAGTTATTATGTTGTTATATGATGTATATTGAGATTATTTTCATATATGCATGTTCTCATGTTGTTGTTGAGTGTTTAGTAGGTGCGGATCGCGTTTGCTTCGCATTTGGAGCTCGCTTTCGCGCTATATTAGCCGCATATGCTCGCTAATAAAATATAAAGTACATATCTCGGATTACATACCGTACTTTTACATTTTTTCCCTGCGAGATGCCTCAATACTTGATGAGATGTACATTTGTGATATATATACTGCCATTTTTTTTTCGGATCGAGCCGCGCAAAGGAGACTATGGCGAATTTTCCCGAAAATTTAAGGCGTTAGAATATTTTTGAGAAAATTTGAAAGTTTTGAAAACTTTAACTTTGATTTTGGAGTTGAAAGTTAAACAATAGTAGTTATTTTTGAAAAGATAACTAAGTATGATTTGAAAACTTAGTAAAGTTATTGTAAGAAGTTTAACTACGGATTATGGAAAGTTAATAGATTCTGTAACTTTTCTTACTTGTAAATTTCGAGGACGAAATTCTTTTAAGGAGGAAGTATGTAACGACCCAGAATTTTAAATTAATTAAAATTTGAATATTTAATTAATTTTAAATATGAATAAGTGAAATTTATAAGTCGAATAAATTTTTATTTCGAATAATTGGATTTAATTAAATAATTAAATCGATAATTAAATAGTTGGAAATACAGAAATAATTGAAAATTGAGTTAAATATGATTGAAAATGATTCGTAAAATTTTATTATATCATATTGAAGTTAGAATGATATTTTAGAACTTTTAAAATTGAATTAAAAGTTAATTTGTGAAAATTGAATATTTTAATATTTAATCGACTAGTGAAATTAGCCAATTTTTGAACAGTCTCAGAATTGGACGAAACTAGTTCCATTGGATCCGTAATAGTTTGTTATTACCGAATTTCAAATTTCGTAGCAATCGGAGTTATCGTTTGATCGTGGCAGCTCGAAACGCATCGAAATTGTTTTTAATATTAATTTGGCGAGTTAAAATAGTCATTTTTCGAACAGTCTCGGATTTCGACGAAACTAGTTTCATCGGATCCGTAATGTGATATTATTGTATGGTTTCAAATTTCGTGTCAATTGGATTTACCTTTGTCCGGTGCAAGCTAAAACGCCTAGAAAATCGTTTAATCGGTTTAATTTAAATCGAACGTTTATTGTCATAACTCGCACAGATGACCGAATTAGCTCCCGAAACACGTTCCATTATGTTCGGAACACGGGGTAAACCTTAGAAACGCCAACCGGCACGCTTCGTTGGAGTTCGGAAATTCCGGGTGAATAGTAAATTGAAAATTTTTCTATAAACCCCCCCCCCCCCCTCTTCATTTTTGCAAAATAATAAACCTAACCCTAATTCTCTAAGGCTAGCCGCCGGTCTCAATATACACGGCCACAAATTAACGACCTTCCTCCCTCAAATTCGTCAAATCCGTTCATCAATTCAAGGAAAGTTCAACATGAAAGTTGTAGGGGACGACGAGGGCTTCATATCTATACGGAGATGATGGGTTTTGGAGCAACGTGGTCGCCAAAATTTGGCCGAGTATGGGTCGCGTTTGAGCACGTTTTTATGGAGAAGGGGTTGACCGAGCTCGCCGTTCCTCTGGGCGTGGGTGGTGTTCGTGGAGGCGCACGACATGAAGGTGGTTGATCAACTTATCGTTCGTCGTGGAGGCTTGGAAATAAAACCCTAATTCATGAAGATGGGTTGCGTGCGTTTCTGTTAGCTGTAGATGGAGATCGCGTGTTGGAGAAGAAGCAGCGCACGGTCCTGATGTGTGGAGCTTGTGATCTATGGCTATGATCTAGGTTATAATATAAATTAAAAATAAAGTTGTAAAATTGTAAATATACATTCGTGTAACTTGTAAAATCCATATCTTTTTCAAACGAGGTCGAAAACGCGCGAAACTAGTTGCGTTGGAATCGTGTGGACGAGCACTATGCTATGAAACTGGATTGGAGTCGTTTGGAATTAGTGAGAATTTCGGGTGAAATTAAATGTCCGTTTAATTTTATTCGAAATAAATCGCTAAAACGAAATTGAAATCAAGGTGAGAACTTCTCACTCAATCGAATCGATTTCGATTTTTAATTTTAAATAGTTATATTTAAAATATTTGAATGCATGTTTGAATGATGATTGTTATATATTGATTGTTAAAATAGACATTATGCGCCGTTAGTAAATGGAGGTTATTTATTAAAAACATATACCGCGAATATTTCATACACAGTGAAATTGGTATTATATGTAATAGAAATATATATATATATTGGCATATGTATATATTGCAGTTATTGATTTCCCGCATTGTATAGAGGATGAGACCCTATTGCGCCGTCTATTAAGCGGATAATATTTTAAATCCCATATACCGCGATAATTCCGTACTGGAGCGGAATTGGTATTGTGCTAATGTTTGTGGATGCAGGAAAACAGGTTGGAGGGATCCAACTGGATTCCTCAACAGTATTTATTTGATTTTGAATATTTTGATATTCGTTGATTATCATATCGATATATGATATCGTTGCTGTCGTGATTGACTATTTGGTATGTAGCATCATTGGACCAAATTTGGAATTTTAAAAGGATTTTTAAAGTGATTTTTGAAAGTATACGTTTATAAAATATTTTTTGGAATTGATCCATTATAAACAAATAAACGTATAAATTTTAATGTTATAAAAGTTATGATTTTTGAGAAATATAGTTAAAAGTTGATTCTTGAAAATATGGGATAATGATTTTATAAAATAGTTTAAATTGCGATTTTTGAATTTATTATAAAAAGTTGAGATATAGGATTTACAAAATTTGATTATTTATAAATCAAAATGATGAAATTACAAAGGAGTTTAAAGATGTTTTTTTAAATAATAGTATAAATAGATTTATATAAAATATTTATAAATTGATAATTTATAAATTAAAATATTTGAATTATAAAACGAGTTTTTATAAGTGTTAGAATGAATTGTGAATAAATTTCATAAATGAATGAAATTTATAGAATTATAAACGGTAAAGTTATAAATGGAATTTTATAAGCAGTATGTTAATAAAATTTGTAAAGTTGTTAAAAGAATAGATTTGGGTAAATAAATGAATCTTATAAGTTATAAGATTTATAATTTGGATAGTCTTAAAAAGAACGATTTTGTAAAGTAATCGTTTTATAAGCATTTAACTTATAATATGAACTTTTGGTTTATAATTGAGTTATAAATCGAATAGGTTAATAAAGAAGATTTATAAAGGAAGTAGTTATAAAACAAATAGAAATAGAATTTATAAACGTTGCTTTATAAATTCGCAAACAACTTATTTTGATAAGTAAATTGTTATAACTTATTAATGGAGTTATATCCACGTTTTAGACAGTGAATAATCCTTTAAAATGAAACGTATAGAAATGATGAAATTGTTAACGTAGTATATTCACGTTTTTGAATAGTGAATAATATGTTAAAGAAAATGTTTGGGATGTGATGTTTTTAAATAGAATTAAAACGATCTAACGATGTTTTAAAATGTGTTAAGATTCGAAACCATAGATTTCAACATTTATTGTTGAAATAGATGTTTTCGAGAAATAGAAGGAAATGGTGGACTATAACACTGTTGTTAAAGTAAATGATTTCCGAAAGGAAATGTTTTGTATAGTATTGGGATTTATATATCTATTTTAATTTCGAACCCCTATACTAGTGATTTTGGGTTGTCGTAACGATGTTTTACGTAACATTCGTTTTGACCCAAACAAATATGGTTAAGAGAATGATTTCCTTAAAGAATGAAATATATACTTAATTTCGATTTAAGTATATTGAATATTTTCCAAGTGTTGAAAATAAATGGATTTGAGAATTACTTAATAAATAAGTATGGAAATGTTTTTCCAATGTGAAATGAAACGTTTAGAGGATTTATCTTTTTGAAGATAAATTGAAATGAATAATTGAAATCATATATGCATGGATATTTTCGAATATAAATTCACTATGGGATTTATAAATGAAAGGAGAATTTGTTTAAAAATAAATATTGATTTATTTTTGACATATTGAAATTATATATCTTTTAAAGATATTTTTGGGAAATAAATAATTTGGAAAATTATTTGGAATCTGGTGATGTTGTGCATATCCATTGATAGTTCAATGACCGACTATCAATATTTACCTTTGAAAGGTATTTGTTATGATTGGCTGAATTTGAATGCTACACTTATTTTTAAATTATTGCGCTCGTTATTCGGATTACCCATTCCGAATAGTGATACGACGTAATGGATAGCATTGAAGATCGATGTTGAAGACCGGGTATTTGCGAGAGCGATAGGATGACCTGTCGATTGACTCTGCACCGAGTTGCTCCGGTATAGAGTTCTCCATATGTGATGGGGAATCCGATCAGGATTGTGGATATCCGGATTGCAAGGACTTCTTTGTAAGTGCCTTCGGTTCTGTTCGATCCCGGAACAGACTTGTATGGATAATATGTCTGACATAACAAATTGAGATATAAAGCAGATTTCTTTCAAATATATTTCTGTTGGTGGCGGAGAATTTATTCTTTTAGCTTAACACCCTTCTCTCAGACGTACGAGCTCAGAGGTTATGTAGTTGAAGGTTATCGGCGATATATTCCCAATTTGGTAATGTGACATGCTGAGTGTTGCTGTGAAATGATCATTGTGTTGATCATTTGTGATAGGATCATTTGTTTGATCGTTCATCTTTGCGATCATTTCTATGATCATTTGTTGACCCAAAGCACAGCTTTTGTATAAAGCGTGGCTTTGTGGACGTGACTTCGTCGAGCCTCACACCCCGAAATGGTCAAAACAGGAAAGATGCAGCAAGGTTATGAGGGGTAGCTCCATTTAGGGTATGTGTATTTCCTTCTGGAAAAGGGTGGTATCATGGTATGGAGCCCAGATACTTACTCATGTTGAAACACTTTATTAATGATTGTTTGATGTTGATGACGAGCGCTCGGTTAAAGGTCCCAAAGGACCGGGGGATGGCATACTCGTGTCAGTAGTTACCCAGTTAGGGGTAACCCGACCTTGTGTTGGCAGAGATCCGGTTTGGTTCTCGGGGACGTCCTTCCAGAGGCGTTCTCATGTGGCAATGGGAAGTTCATTGGCCTGACCATTCATTGGAAATCCAAAGAAACAATACGATCTTGTACGGTTTTAGTTGTATAACCTGCCATGGAATGTGGCGGTAACCTGCTATTGAACATGGTAGCTATAGTAGGCATAGTTCGAAATGTCTATGCTGGCTAAGATTTATATCTTTATTTTCGAAATGATTTTCTCTACACTATGCACTAGTAATAATATCAAATGTTCTTTTTAATGCGTATCAAGCATCTTTGACTATCATAAGGAGAAATCTCCTCCGATTCTGCGTTTGCATTGTGTGTGTGTGTGTGTGTGCGGGAGGCCTTATGGTAGTCTCATTTTTAAAAGCATTGCGAATTGACTTTAAAAATATTCCTCTATTTTGATTTTTAAAGATAAATAAACTGTTTTGAGTTCCCACACCAGTCACATGACTGACTCGGAGTTTATTGTTTTCCTTCCTAAACTCTGGGTGCCCACCAATTTCCACATGGGCAGTCAAGAGTTAAGGTTTATCAGGATATTTCTGGAGTTGCTAGAGGCAAGCTGGATGGCATGGCGTATTATTAGTATATAGTATTTCTTTTCCGCTGTTTTTTGTTATTGTTGTTGTACACTTTGATGATATAATGTAATGTAATGTGATATAATGTAATAACTGATATAGTTCTTTGTTTAAAGATTATTCATTTATCTATTATATGTTGTTCCGCTGTGATTGTGAGATTCTGATATTGTTCTGTTGTTTTCTTTCCGTTCTATATTCTTTTCTATCTATTTTCTATCTTCTTATCTCTTCTTCTACCTTTTTCTTTTTCTTAAACATTGAGAATTCGTATTTTTGTTCATCTTGAATTAATCAATGGAGATTAGTGTAAATTCAAGGAGTACGGATTTGCGGGTCCTCACAATATCGAACTTCTGGTTCGAACAATATATACACACAACTTCAAGTTGTTAAGTTTTGTTGCTCAATTGTATCTCAAGTATCAAATTTCTATGCATTTATTCGGTTTAATAAAATTACCAAATATATAAACAAATCTCTTCTAGAGATATGTTACCATTTTCAAATTTATAAATCTCTTCTAGAGATATTTTAGTATCATCACTTCTGGAGTGAACTTACCTCTTCTATATATATATATATATGCATTATTGGAATGCCATATCAATACACAATATTTCTTTTATATAAATTACATAATTACTACTTTTACAGTGGCATAAAATATCTCTGCTGGAGATTTTTGTTGTAACTGTCATTGAAATGGCATATCAAACTTTTAAATACAGTAATAAAATTAGATTCACCAAATGAAAGTAAGATGTAAGAGATAAAACCACTACTTCTGGAGTGTAATATTGGCATACAATATCCTTTTTTTTCAAAAATTATTGTTATTGCTTCAATTTTTTTTACATGTTTATTCCTTCAGGGAATATAGTGTTTCCTTTTAAGGAATTGCAATGTAACAAAAATAAAATTCTTATAACATCTCTTCTAGGATGTTAGATTTTGCAATATAAATATAAATAAATCTCTAAAACATCTTTTCAATAGATTAATACACACACATCCAATGATGTTTGAAATATCATATAACATAATATCTTCAGGATATTTGGTAAATATACTGTAAATGTTAAGATATAAGGTAAGGTATAACTCATTTGGAGATCTTTGTAATCTCTTGAATGCAACATCATTTTCTCATATGATTATTTATTAATTTTCTTTAACTTCTTCAGGAAGTACAATCTTATCATTTTATATAATTTTAATAGAGCTTCGGGCTTCTAATTCATGAACTTCAAGTTCATTAATTTTTTATGAACGTCAGGTTCTCAAATTTTATGTAAACTTCTCCCCCTTTTTGTACCATATTGTTACAAAATAAAAGTCTATTAGAATTCGAGCTTGTAAAGTTTATCAGAAATCTTTTCATAATTCAAGACTTCAGGTCTTGGACTTTGAGTTATACAACTTCTGGTTGGAAAAAAAAATCTTTGTACAACTTTAGGTTTTTGTTCAAACTTATTTCTTTAATTATATCGGGTATTGTTTGCCAAAATGAATACACCATATAATAAACCATATGTCTATTCTTATTCCAAACATAAAAATACAACATCATTTAATTTACTGTAGCCAGTGCATTTATGATGATATGATAATTTAATTTATTACCATGACGTCAACATTTAATGCATTGTGATAAAAAAAGGAAGCGATTTACCATTATTGTGGCATAAAATATAAAATATTATCACAACGAATTGATTTCATTACAAACAAATAAATCAGTCTAACTAACTTTAGTTAGCAAAATAAAACAAAGCTATAGTTCAGCTTTTGCTTCATTGTCATATACTTAAAACAATTCACAGATGGCCCATTTTCTCACAGGAATAACTATCATTAGTACCCCTAAATTAGGTGTAATATGCAAGTCAAGTTAACCAAGTATAGAAAATTTGGCAACAAAAAAAAATGTTGAATAAAAATATATATTTGCATTGAATCAATTTCAATACTCACTAATATGAATGACGTGAGTATGTGCCCTGAAACATATGATTAAGAAAAAAAATGACATGACTTGTACCATATAATAAAATAGAAACCTGATGAAACTTTGTTTCTTGTGTTGCTTAATTTCATTGATCAAATAGTGGACTAACCATTTTTTGTATACTTCAATGAATGTCAAGTACCAAATAAAACAAGATAGTATGGTAATTATTACCATTAGCCGTATAATTCAAATCAAATGCTAGAAATGGAACATAATGTCCATAATATATGCATAGCTTTTATAAAGAATGAAGAATCAATTTAATAGAACTTTGTAAGTTGAACATAATGGAATACCTCATCTAAATATGGTTAATTCCTAAAAAAAACATATACAATCATATAAATTCTAAATTATTTCTAAATGAAAATATGAACATCACGAAACTTTGTTTCACTCAATGCGTGAATGAACTGGAAATCACATAGCAAGAGCATAAGTGTGTGTTTCCATTAAAAGGAAACGTGTTTTATACATCGACGAATGAAAAATGGAACTAGTCAAAAATATAAGTACCATTGATTCGATTCTCATTGCTGGAGTCATTGGAAATTAATCTGTTTGCTTCTCCATTGATTCGATTCACATTACTGGAGTCATTGGAAATTAATCTGTTTGCTTCTCCTACAACTCAAACCTCTCTCTATTATTAAATCAGCAATAATATATATAATTATACACGCTACAAATATCAAAACTATTTCATGTAGATATTTGATAATCAACATTAATTTGGTAGAAATTTTTATATAAAATCCTTCATGACAAAGAATATTAATTAAAAATAATGAAAGATCAATGAGATCTAAAATCAATCATTATACCATATCAAGGTTGTGGATCGAAAAGAAAAGCAACAGTATATAAAATATAAAATGTTATAGATCTATAAAATTAGATCTATAATAGAATTAGATTAGAAAAATTAGATCATATTGAGATCAACATAATAACATCTACAAATAAAATCAATTTAATAAATCTACAAATGAGATCTGAAAAATGAAGTCTACAAAGTTAGATCTATACAAATAAATAATATTAGATTCACATAATTAGATCAACATTATAAGATATACAAAATGAGATCCAGGAAAAAGAAATGAGATCAAAACAAATGTTTACAAAACGAAATTTGATCTACGAAATAAAATTAGATCCCAAGAGAAAAGATATAGATCTTAAACGCATTAAGAAAATCTTAAAAATAAAACATCGTGCTGATAACGTGTTATAGAATAAAGAGAATGGAAGCTATTAGAGAGAGAACAATTTTATTCATTCAGAGAATAGACATCTATTTACATTACATGGCCTACTTTATATAAATGCTTCAAATAAGGACTGAACTTATCTCACGATATGGGACTAAACAAAACAATGTACGAGCATATTCACTTTATAGTATACATATATTATAACAATATCTTCTTTTGGAACAAATATAAAAAGAAGCAATGATTGCTGTTCTGTCATGCAGGTTGAATCAGTCAATTATGTAAGAAGACATTTAATTAAACTAAGACAGGAAGAACAAACAAACGAAACATGTTCAGCTTTGTTTAAATTAAAAGCATAAAGTTCAATCTATTACTCTTCTCTTCAGCAATGTCTAAATATGTACGAAGCATGTACCACCATAATACCACCCTAGTGATGTACAACGACAACAAAATGGTCAACAGCTACAAATATTAAAATCCATTATTTTATACTGCTATTTGAGTGGACAAATAATGATGGAGTAGGTCCACTTCGACAATCTTCATACGTAAATTTTTGAAAGTTGTACGGAAAGAGAATTTGTATACATCATAGGTACATATTAACAAATATATTATAAAGAAAACACATCATATTGATTTAAAATCATTTTGGATTATTCTGGCTCTATATAATGAATCACAGAGTAAGCCATTTCCATCTACTGCAAATACATTAACATTTCCATCTACTGCAAATACATCAAAACAGAAGTTTCAATTCAGTAATTGTTGTAAATCTTTTGGTTCTGTTAAATTATCTAGAATTTGAAAAACAATACATGAAAAAGACGATCCATAGTAATTTGGTTTAGATCCTAAGATAGCACATAAGCATTTATTAAAGAGTAACCATTTGCCAACTTGGTTCATAGCATACGCCAGCAGCCTTGATGCAAAGGAGGTTGATGTATTCAATCAAGTATGTCTGCAGAAAAAATTTCAAGATATTAATGTATTAATCCAAAATATATAATTCATATTCCAATGACGTCATTACACAGCCTCTCAACATTCCTCGGTGTTTACTATGATATTGAATCATTTATGGTGCAGCTCAGGCACTGATATACACATATATTTTCATTATTTACTGTAGAACTTGCATGTATTTTATTTGGATATGCAAGTACTTTTGATTGTTTGTGCATATGACAGATTAAAGTTACAACTGCTGGGTAAAGTATATTTCAAGTTCAAAAGCTCAGTAATCATCCAAATCCATCCCATCAAATTAGGAAATGATGTATGAAAGCAACTAATGCATTAGAAGGCCCAGTCCTACTACAATTCAAATATGCACAGTTCATGCCTTTATTATTAAAGGAAAAAGAACAGCAAACTGGCAAAAGTTCATCTCGTTTGAAATACGTTAGCCAGTGCAGTGTCTTCATTGACACTTTTGCGCTCCTTTTTTTTTTTGAATCTCATATTTTGGTGCCAGCTCAAGAAAACGGTATAAATGACTCCAAATTTTATGACAAGGCGCTGCACCACATTACTTGTACCTGCACCTAAATATTTGCATTTTGAATTCAATTTTTGGTAGATTGATAATTAAGTCAAGCACATAGATCCTTCCATGCTCCATTGTTAACACAGAGCATCAGATCACAAATCTTCATCTTGAATTACACTAAAGGTTTATTTTCTTTTGTTTTGGATAGTTCTTATTTATGCAATAATTCTTCAGCATCCTTGTACTCCAGAATTTCACTTTAGTAGTAAAATTCATTCCCTTTGATTTTCTCTCTGAGGGGCAAGGTATAATGAATTTTTGATTGCTCAAATTCTTGTTCAATTTCATACGATCAGTAATGAAAATTTAGTCCTGTTGCAAAGCAAACAATGACATAAAAAGGTATTTGGTAAATTCTTCATCTTACCAAAGCAAACAAACACAAAGATTAGTGGATTGTCAATTTGGTGATTTTATAGTCTTTATGTACATAATATTTGTTTGCAGTAATTTTTAACATCCATGTTTAGGTGAGCCTACTGTTTACAATTGGAATTCAAGTTGAAAACAAAATCATAAAAAAATGAAAAATACACAGTATCTGAAATTTTCACTTGCACTTATTTGTTGAAAAGTAAAATTGCAGTAATTATAACATCGCATTTCTGATAGGAGATATAAATTAATTATCAAACCTGTATCTGCCAATTTAATGTTGTAGATACAATCTAGTTAAAGGTCTGTAGGCATGAATATTCATTATCACATTTTATGATAGTGTATAATAGCCAGTTACAACTTTGTATCATAAATAAATGATATGTTTTACTAAATCTGGATATTTTGTACGAACTTAATTTTCGTATAGTATTTTTTATGTAGAAACGGTTTGCCATTCAATTATGTTTTTTTTTCAAGGTAGATTGTTTTGTAGGCCCTTTCCTTCCTTTATCATGTTTCAGTTAATGTGTGTGTGTGTATCAGTAAAAGAGGGGAAAAAATATTATCATAAAATTCAAAAAGGCATCAATATTATACATGTTAAGTGTAGGGGTAATTGTGATTGTATCGTTGTTTCAAACAGGACGCATTCGTAATTTGGTCGGTGGTGCAAGGTTTGTTGTGAAATGAATGGGCACGTAACACATTTAGCTAGTCTTCGCTGGTAATGCACACACCACCAATTGAGTTGTTTATCCCTACGGTTACCTGGTAGGTGAGCAAAGAAATGTAGTTTAACATAGTATGGTTGAACATAGTTTGTAAAATTTTATTGGAACTACCTTGCTGTGGCAATTTGGTGTTGGAGTGGGGTGAAATGGAACATAGTTTTCAAGTTTGTGGATTTTTTTTCCAAATCTCTTTTGGAGCACATGTATTTTTAAACCTAACCAGATAATGTTGTAAGGGTAATTTGTGATGTAGGTAAAAGACTGTTAGTGAACAGATAGTTGGGGTGTAATTAGGTTCGTACCTGTGGAGAGTAAGTTGTTCGTTTCAGATGCTCAAGAAATATTTTTTCAATCTGATGTTGGTCATGTGAAGCAGCTTGTTCCCGGGGTGGGTTGAAAACTGTTATATAAAGTAGAAGAATGGTATTGTATAAATTTTATTGGGATGTAGATGATATATGTAGGATGGACTGTAGAACCAGCAGTGGGGATATGTCCACTTGGATCCCTTTAGATCACAAAATGGATTGTAGTACTGATATGTGTTCATCTACCTGCATGTGGTGCTATTTTATTCAGCTTGGAAGAATTCATGAAATATAGATGGGTATGGGAATTATAAATTTAAAGCAGGGGTTGGACATACCTGTCCATGGATGTCAAGCTGAGTTGATTGGAGAAGAATGTTGTTAAGATGTAGAAAAAAGATATTAGTTAGCGTGGTGGAAAAAAGTGAGATGGATTGGTAACTGAATAAATGTTTGGTGTACCTTAAATCCTCGCTTGAAGTGCTTATTATTGTCTATTGTATGATAGGGCAGGTTGCTTGATGGAGTGAAATGTTGGATAGAAACACGTCATAACCCCAATCTTTTATATGAATAGTGTAATTGTTCCCTAGATGAATTTTTATTATATATATATATGTCACACAAATAGTTGTCTTTTGTTAAATTTGAACGATTTAAGTCTATTTCAAATTAAAAGGGAGAAATATTAATTGATTCTCGCAATCAATCAAATATGGAAAACAATAGGAAAGATAATTAATTAATAATATAAGATAATAACTGATTTGAGGAATCAATCAAATAAGGATATACGTGGAAAAAAACACCAATATGTTAAATTTGTATTGAAATCAAATCATGTAAATCTGAAAGGATTTCATCTTTATCTTTATGCAGTCTTCATCCTTGCTACTATATAAATAAAGGTATTTGTTCATCCTTTTATCACAAAGCCAACAAGAATGCTCTCCACCAAAATATCCTTAATAAGATCCATATTTATTTATTTATTTTAGGTGAATGAAATTTATTGGATGATTCATACTCTTCTCATGTTGTACTTTCTCTCTCGAAGTGAAGAAATAATAAAGGGTTGTTGGGTCTCCGTGGACATAGGATACAAATCCATACCACGTTAAATCTCCTTTTTCTCTCTTCTATCTATTGTTTATTTTGTGTGATACATATTTGATTTTGAATTGTATTAGCATTCAAGCATGCAAAAACTAGATCCTGATTAAACCGCTTCTGATCATCATCTTTTCACGACAGTTTGGAATTAGAGCTAGTGTTTTTGTTCTGTTTGGATATTAATGGCTACTTTTGGAAAGTCTATTGATAGATTTGGTGTTAATTATGCTGTTACACGCTTTGATGGAAAGAGGGATTTTGGAGCTTGAAAGATGAAGATGGAGGCAGTACTGAAGAAGGAGAAGATTTTTAAGGTTATTTCTGCACGTGATAAACATTGAAGTGGATGTTTGAAAGAGATGAAAGATAAAGCTCTTATAATAATCTAGGGTAATTATGAAACTTTGACCAATGTACCTCAAACGTTCTTAGGAAATTCTCTAAAAGAAGACAGCGAAGGAATTATGAGATGCATTATCTAATGCATATCAAGAAAAGTCTTTTGCGAATCGAATTGTTCTTCAGCAACAACTCTATTTGTTTAAGATGAAGCCGAAAGCCGATCTTAAGGAGCATGTAGATGCTTTGACACTTTGATTATGAACCTGAAGGAAGCAGATATTACTGATGAGGCTTAGGTAGTGATCCTTTTATGTTCCTTGCCTAAGGAGTACAGTGCTTCTGTTAATTCCATGATATATAGTCGCAGTTAGATTAGTCTATCTAATGTAAAGGCTGGTCTCCATAATGAGGTGTTGAGAGGAAGATTGACAAGCACTAGTTTAGATGGTGATACAGAAGGCTTAACTGTTTAGAGAGGTAGAAGCCTAAGAAAGTCAAAAAATGATGGAGGTAGATATAATTCAAGGTCTCAGTCTAGGGAGCCTATGCATTTGACTTGCCATTATTATAAGAAACCAGGATACTTTGTAGCTCAATATTCCAAGCTCAAAGGAAGAAAAAAAGACCCAAAACAAGCTTCATCATCTACTCCAGAGAAGTCAAATACAGAGTGATACCGATATGTTTCTTATTTTTGGCTCTTTTGAAAAGATTAACTTATGGCTTATTGATTCTGGCACATCCTATTATATGACATCTGATATGAACTGTTTCTTTACATACCGTAAGATTGATGGAGGAGAATTTCTAATGGACAACAATGTTTCTTATCGTATGGTTGGTGTTGGTGGTATGAAGGTCAGAATGTTTGACGATGTTATTCGTACTATTACCGATATTAGACATGTACCTGATTTGAGAAAAAATTTGACTTCTATTGGGCTTTGAGTAGACTTGGATTGAAGATTGTAGTTAATGGATAAAAAATGAAGATATCGAAGGGTTCTATGATTGTTATAAAAGGCGTGAGGGCAAGTAACCTTTACTTATTGAAGCGCACTACTGTAGTTGATGAATCAACTTCTGCTACGTTTGCCGATTCTAATTCTTCTAGATTATGGCACTTACGGATGAGACATATTGGTGAACGTAGTTTGAATGAGTTGAGAAAGCGAGGTTTGATTGATGACGTTCATCATTTAAAGCTAGAATTTTTTGAAGAATGTGTACTTGATAAGCAGACAAAGATTTCTTTTGGCACCGGTGAGCATAAAAAAAGTTGTTTTAGAGTATGTTCATACAAATGTTTAGGGACCTTCCCCTTGCCTATCATTGGATAGAGCCAGTTACTTAGTTTCATTTATAGATGATTTCTCTTGTAAAGTATGGGTGTACTTCTTACAGTTTAATAGTGCAAAAGTATGGGTATACTTCCTACAGTCTAAGAGTGCAACATTTGTCGGGTTTCAAAAGTGGAAATCTATAGTTGAAAAGCAGTCAAAGAAGTTGAAAGTTCTCCGTTCGGATAATGATAGTGAATTTATATTACAGAAATTCATCGACTTTTATGAGTCCGAAGGCTTTAATAGGCATTATACCACACCTGGCGACCCTTAGTGTAATGGAGTTACTGAAAGAATGAATCAGACATTGTTGGAAAGCACTCGTTGCCTCATATTGACTGTTAAGTTAAAGAATGGATTTTGGGCAGCAATTTTTATCTATGGCGGGTTTTCTTATCAACCACACACATTCTACTGCCATAGATGTAAAGATCCCTGAAGAAGTATGGAAATGAGAGCCTGTTAGCTGTTCATTTCTTAGAGTGTTTGAATGCCTAGCTTATGCATATGAGAGAAGATGCAAGCTGGAACCTAGAGCTCACAAGCGTATCTTTCTAAGTTATAAAAGAGGAGTGAAGGGGTATAGGTTGTAGTGTCCATTCGTAAGAAGATTATTACCAGCAGACATGTGACTTTTAATGAGAAGACTATGTTGAAGGTGGAACTTTCCTCATTCGACAACAGTGTGAGGACAAATTCAGAATACTAAAACAAAATAAGACATCTTTAGATTCTTTTCATAGAGATTCAGATGGTGTTTCCGATAGCATCGTGGTTTGTGAGGATAATACAGATGTTGGTACATAGGATCAGACTCACCGTGGAGCTTATTCAGAGACTAGGATTTTAGACAAAGAAGGAAATCTAAGTGGCTTGAGGATTTTATTGGACCGAGCATCGAAGATATTGACTTCGATGATATGACGATATATGTATTTAATGTTGTCCATGATGAGCCTAGTGATTATAGAGAAGCTATTACATTAGTTACAGTTCTGGTTGGTTAGTTGTTATAAAGGAGGAGATTGAATATTTGTAGAAAAATCATACTTGGAATTTTGGTGCCTCTTTCCACCGACAAAAGAGCTATTACATGTAAGTGACTCTATAGTGTGAAGGATGGCGCCAATGATGATCTCAGATACAAAGCAAGATTAGTATCAAATGGGTATGTTCAGAAGAAAGGGGTAGAGTGTCATGATATCTTTACTTCAGTTATTAGGCATACATTCATTCGTATTCTTTGGGCATTAGTTGCTCACTATGCTATGGAACTTGAGTAACTAAACGTTAATACTGCATTTTTGCATGGTGATTTGGATAAGAAAATTTATTTGAGGCAGCCGGCGGGGTTTATTGATAGTAACATGTCAAATTATGTTTGTAAACTTAACAAAGACTAAAATGGTCCCTTAGATTATGATATAAGAGATTTGATAAGTTTATGCTTTCATATGGATACTCTATAAACTTCAAAGACCAGTGTGTTTATTTCAGGAGGTGTGATGAAGATATGATATATCTTTTGTTATATGTTAATTGGATCTTGAAGTATGCTCAATTACGAAGTTGCAAACAGAGCTCGGTAAGGAGTTTGATATGAAAGATTTAAGAAAAACATAGAATTTTAAAAATGGAGATATTTAGAGATAAAAAGTGGAGAGAGTTGAGACTCACTCAGGCGCAGTACATCGAGAAGGTCCTTGCCCGATTTGGTATGAAGACAGCTAAATCGTTGGCCTCTATTAAGCTCTTATTTTAAATTGTCGAAAGATTTATGTAATGTTTGGTTTGTTGTTTTTAGTTTTGGGTTTTCGTCCATGCAAAAATGCACATGACGCATATATATTGCCGAAAACGACTAACTTAGAAAATGAAGTTAACATAAAAAATAGAAACCAACTTTTTTATTATCCGTGTTTTGGGGAATAACACAGACATGTGAAATAATTCATTCATCCATCATCCCTCTTCCCCTTTGTCCTTCCATCTGTCTTTCTTTCATCTCCTCTGTCGTCCATTCATTCTTCGCATATTTTACATAGATATTGAAAACCGAAAACATAAAATTCGTTTTTAAACCAAACACTACCTTATCTTCTTCATCAAATGAAAAGAAAAGGTATATGACTGATATATCTTATTCTAGTACTGTTGGTAGTCTCATGTATGCCATGATGTACACGAAACCATATTTGGCCCATGCAGTGGGTATTAGTCAATATATGTCTAACCCAAGAAAAGAACATTAACAAACAATGAAGTAGATACTCAGATATCTTCGTGGAACTTCGCCGGTTGGTTTATTATATGATGGAGTAGATGGTGACATCTCTTGTAGAGATTATTGTGATTTAGATTATGTTGGGGATAGACACGGATGGAAGTCGTTGTCGGGCTATGTTTTTACACTTGGCATAGACTCGATTTCATAGAGATCAAAGCTTCAGTCTACAGTAGCTTTGTTGACTACCAATACCGAGTTGATATCCATTGTGAAAGAGACTTAGGAGGGATTGTATTTACTTCAGCTATCAGATAATCTTTCTATGGTGCAGTAGACAGTAGAGCTATGTTCAAACAGTCAGTGCGCGATTCATCGTGTAGAGAATTAAGCTTATAGTTCTCGAACGAAGCACAAACAAATGGTTCTTCCTTATGCTTGAGGAAGAACGAAACAAGATCAAGTTGGTGAAATTAAATACCATGAATAATTCTTCAGATGCGATGACAAAGTCACTTCCTACACTACTAGAAAAAGGTCAAATAGCGATGGGTGGGAGCGACGGCTTCCGACGGGCCGTCGGCGGCCATCGGAAATTCGCGATATCTGCAGCTCGGCCGAGCCTTTCTTCCTCATTTTCCAGCCTCTCCATTTCTAAAAAAACCCAAATCCTCATTATCCACCTCCAATCGCTGATTTCGTGATTTTTTCTCCTTCCCCGCTGTTAATTCAACGTCTCTTGCTCTTAATCTTAGGTATAATTTCTTATTTTTGTGAAAATTTCAGTTTTTACCCTAATTCTAGATTTGCATAAATTGATAAATTAGGGCGAATTAGTGATTGCAATTGTTTCCAATAGCGTAATAACGGTTTATCGCATCACATGGCATACATATTTCATCTTTTATCGTGAAATTGTGAAAAACACGTATAATTTGTGGTTGTTCATGTAGATGTAAATTGTTGTGTATGCCTTGAGTCGACGATTGTATACGTTATTTGGAATAAGATAAAATGATTGAATGAACTAGGAGTATTATACTGTGCACGTATTTACTTATGAGACAAAAAAAATGCATTACTCTAAATTATAATTGTGTGTATTGAAAAATGACAAAAATGTTAAACCAGCTTTAAGATGATGCGTAATACGTCGAATAAATATGTTAATTAATATATATTTTTGTAAATGTGAACAGTGAGTAAAACTGTATTTTTTCGTAAAATGCGCGCATGTTAATTAACAAATGTCCCTTAGAGAGTTTTTGGCCCCGTCTGACGAGTGTTGTACATGATCATTGTATAAATAGTCGTTTTTTTCGAAAAACGACCATTTATATTCATCTGGTACAATGTTTGTCGGATTTGTCCCTGTATTGCACAAGTTATGAACACGGTAAGAATTTACATTTTGTATACTACTTCGTCTTAAACGGTTCATAAAATTTCGGCCTAACTTTTCTTTTTTGTTTCCTGCGTACACGCATTTATGTACAATGCAGGGAACAAAAGGGAAATGTTGTCGAAATTTTGTTGAATCGTTTGAGACGAAGTAATATACGAAATGTAAATGCTTACTGTGTTTGTAATGGGAAGTAGGATGCCTGACCAATGAAAAAAAAGTTATATATATTTTTAAATGGTTACGTTAAAAAATAAAACGTGTCGTATTTGAAAATATTTTTAAATTTATGATTCAAAATATTATACGACTACAATAATCTTTTTCGAATTTGTATTCTTCAAAATAAATATTAAATTTTGAACTTCTCATTTTGTCAAATAGGAAAAATGATTGATTATTTTGTTGATCGGAAGAGATGGATGTACCAAAGAAAAGGACTGAGGGGCTCAATAAAAGAAGATTTTTATAATGGTATAAACGTATTTGTTGAATTCGCTTAAGTAAAAACGGAAACGATCCAGAAATTCGTTGTCCGTGTAGTAGGTGTAGACATTTGAAGTATTTGTTACCAGATATTGTGAAAGTTCATTTGTGCCAACACGGTTTCGCACCCGAATATTATGTTTGGGATCGGCATGGAGAAGTTGTAGCAAATACATTTGTGGAGTCTGAAAGTGTCGGTAACGAAATAGTTTCAACGACCCGTATAGAAAATATGGTCGAAGATGAAGCACGATCAATATTTCCTACGGTTGAAGTTGACGACGATGATGGAAATGTTGAAGAACCAAATATTGAAGCTAAAAAAATTTATGATTTATTAGATGCAGGTAAAAAACCTATATGGGATGGTTGTAAAAGCGACACTCAGCTGTCAGTAATCGCAGAATACATTGCGATGAAGTCAAAATACAACATCACTGAAGCTGGGTTTACGGCTGTTGTACAAGCTGCAAAAAGACATATGCCGCCCGATAATCTAATGTGTGAAAATCACTACGAAGTTAACAAACTTATGTCGGCTTTTGGTTTACCGTATCAGAAAATAGATGCATGTTTAAAAGGATGCATGTTGTTTTGGAAAGAAGACGCAAACCTTAAAAATTGTAAAGTTTGTAACCAGGAGAGATACAAATCAAGAAAAAAGAAGGGGAAGGAAGTTCCGTACAAGGGTATGAACTACTTACCCATAACTCCAAGACTTCAAAGATTATATGCATCTTCTGTAACTGCGTCTAATATAAGATGGCAAAGTGTGAGAACGGAGGAAGAGGGTACGTTGACACATCCGGCCGATGGAGAAGCATGGAAGCATTTCGATAAAACGTATCCAAATTTTGCAGCGGAGAGTCGAAATGTTAGATTAGGATTATGTACGGACGGTTTTTCTCCGTTTTCTCAATTTGGTTCTAAATATTCATCATGGCCCATTATCGTCACACCGTATAATTTAGCTCCATGGATGTGCATGAAAACACAATATATGTTTCTTACTGTTGTCGTTCCTGACCCCGACGATCCGACACAAGGAATCAACGTATATTTACAATCGTTGATCGAAGAGTTAAAAATACCGTGGAACGAAGGAGTAGAAACATACGATGTGTCCAAAAAGAAAATTTTTCGTATGTTTGCTTCTTTGTTGTGGACTATAAGTGATTTTCCTGCCTATGCAATGCTTTCGGGATGGAGTACTGCCGGTCGTCTAGCACGTCCATATTGCATGGATGAAACACGAGCGTTTTCTTTACCTCATGGTAAGAAAATTTCATGGTTTGACTGTCATCGATATTTTCTCTACGTAAATCATTCCTTCAGAGAAGACAAGAAAAACTTTTTAGCTAATAGAGTAGAAACCAGACAACCACCGACGATACGGTCAAGCGAAGACATATATGAACTTGTTAAGGACTATCCAAAGATATATGAAACTGACGAGCAAACAGAAATTGAAGGCAAATCAGTTGTTCATAACTGATGCAAACAAACTATTTTTTGGGAGTTGCCGTATTGGAAACATCTTCTGCTTCGCCATAACATAGATGTGATGCACAATGAGAAAAATGTATTTGATAATGTTTTTAACACAATTTTGAATGTGAAAGGGAATACGAAGGATGATTTGAAATCAATACGTGATATAGAAGAATTATGCAAACGTCCTGAGCTTCATATGAAACCAAATGATGGTAAAAAACTCAAAGCTTGTTACGAAGATAATAATCAAGTTAAATGTGTGTTAAAATGGGTGGAAGGGTTAAGATTTCCTGATGAGATATCATCAAATCTTCGTAGATGTGTTGACTTTAAAAAGGTAGATTGAGCGGAATGAAAAGTCACGACTGTCACATAATGATGGAAAATTTATTTCCCATAATGTTCAAAGAACTACTGCAGTTAAAAGTTTGGAAAGTAGTAACGGAGCTTAGTATGTTTTACAAAGAGCTTTGTTCGACTACTTTAAAAGTGCAACGTTTACGTAAACTTGAAGTGGACATTCCTATATTGCTTTGCAAATTAGAGAAAATATTTCCGTCCGGTTTTTTTAACGTAATGGAACATTTACCTGTTCATCTCTCATCTGAAGCACGACTTCGAGGTCCTGTCCAATATGGATGGATGTATCCATTTGAGAGTTATGTAATATGTTATAACGTAATTTAATTGCATTTGAAAGATGAAGTTAATATAAATTAATTTTGCATAGATATTTGAATCACCTGAAGAAAAAAGTGAGGCAAAAAGCACGGGTTGAAGGTTCGATATGTAAATCTTACATCGAAGAAGAAGCTTCGTTTCTTTTTCTCTTACTATTTCAATGACCATGTGAATATTTCATTTCAAAGTGTTCCTCGTAATGACGAAGGCGACGAACAAGAGTCCTCTCAAGCAATGTTATCTATTTTTAGACAACATGGTCGGCCTTCTGGAAAATGTGTAGAAATATGGCTAGACGATAGAGATATTCATGTAGCACACACTTATACTCTTCTAAATTATGCCGAGGTTGCACCGTTTGTTAGGTAATATGAAATAATAATTTGTGTTTTATTCTTTTCTATAATGCATGCGCGTGTATAACTTAATGTAATAATTTGTTTATATAAACAGTGTTTATGAACGTGAACACCCGAACGGAGATCTCAGTAAAGAATTTTCCGGCTGGTTTTCAAATTACGTTTATGAGCCGAGAAATAGTGTTGTTGACGAAGGGTTGAAACATCTTGCGATGGGACCAAAAAGAGTGGTCAAGACATATCCAATATATTTCGTCAATGGATATAAATTTAACACCAAAGAATACGGTGCAGAAAAATTAACAAATAATACTGGTGTATTTGTTAAAGGTAGTGACGATCGAGAAAATCATTTAAATGGTTTTTATGGCGTTCTGACACAAATTTTGCAACCGACATATTTCTCACGACCCGCGGAGGAGGTGTTTCTATTTAGATGCAATTGGTTTAGCAATGTTTCAGGTTCTGAAATTAATGTGCACAAGGATTATAATCTTATCGAAATAAAGCATACATCGCACTATCACAAGTATGATCCTTTTGTACTAGCCAAACAAGCATTGCAAGTTTGTTACGCTCCTTATTCGTCTCTAAAAAGAGATAAAGCAGATTGGTCTGCAGTTTTTAAAACAAAGGCCAGATTCACATTCGATGGGAAGAATATTCCGGACGAACAAGCCTATCAGGCAGATCTTGAGCAAAATAACGAAATAATAATTACAGACGATCATACAGATTTTGGTCCCTTGATCGATGAATCAAATGTTTGGGTACAAGCGTTTGACAGTGCAGAGGAAAATATCGTCGAAAACGAGACCGAATCTGAATCAGAAGACGATGATGACTGATACAAATCTGAATATGTTTTTTTGCAATTGATGTAACTATGTTGAATTCTTGATGTATTATGAAATTGATGTAACTATGAAACCAAATCCGTGTACTATTGTTTGCATGTTTTATGTTATTTCCATTTGTTATTTATTTAGCAATTTTTATTAAAAATGCAATGAATCAGGTATACCTATTATGAATCAGGTATTACACACTTCCATTTCTATTTCCATTTCAGTCATTAATTAAGCAATTTATACTGTTGATGTCATTTTCATATGAAATATATTTCATTATCATGTTTTTATTCTCTTATATAGTGATGTGTATATGTCACAGGTTTATCATTATGTCGTATAGAGGTAGGAGCTCTTCCCGATCGTCAGGAGGCGATGGCAGTGGCCCATCATAAGAGCCACAGCGTGCAGTTGTATCGTTAGTCTCTAGAGAAGATGGGTAAGAATTAAATTTTATTCACCATCTTATTTTTTCTATGATATAATACGTACGTACTTATCTATATCGTACTTAAAAACAGGGGGTTCGACCTGCTTCTCTCTAAAGTTGTACTGGACGTCTCTAGAGCATCTTATCGCAGTAGGATGAGTGCGTGCTGGCCGAGGTGGGATACCATCCCTCCTCACATCATAGAGTGCATATGGCAGGATGTCCTAGTATGTATAATTTTTCTATTTTTTAATTCGTTTTTGTCGTTTTTCTATTGTTTATCGTTTAAAGTGTAATCTTTTTTTTTAATACAGGCTGAGATAGACATCCAGACAGACGATATGATGCTGGCACGAGCATACTAGATGAAGAAGATGCGCAAGAACTATAAGGATACGATATCTGAGATTAAGAAATCTGGTAAGAAACCACGGTGGATGGGAGAGAGCGTGTGGCAAGCTTGGTTGAGCTACTGGAAGACGGACGAGGCGAAGGCAAGTATACTAATTTTTTTTTGAATTATTAATTTGACGTGATTGAAAAATAATGTATCAAATTTTGAATGTACAGGCAGAGTCGGATAGAAACTCTGCAAATAGAAATAAGGATCCTGTCACTCATCGCGGAGTATCGAAGTCGTTTCAGCAGTATCGGTATGAGTTGGTAAATTTACTGAATAATAAATGTAAATAGTTTATGCTATATGATTTTAAACGTATAATAACTGTATGTAACAATCAACTTCAGGAAGCCGAGACACATGGTCCTGTCAGCTATATGGACGTGTTCATCCGTACGCATGCTGTCGAGCATGTTAATCCAGACGGGTCTGTTTCGTACACATGGCAAGACGATAAATCTAGCAAAAGCCATGTAAGCATATTTCATGTTATTCAGTATTAGTAATTGTTTTAATTGTTAAATTATGATGAAATAAGATATGATATTATTAATTTGTTAATGCAGGAGATGTTTATGGAGCAGCGGCAGAAACTCCTTGCTGATACGGGTAGAGAGCAGCTGACGACCGATGAGAAAGACCTTATTTTTGAGTCCGTTATGAGTCCAGCAGAGCATGGTCGACGATACAGATTTGACAATTTAGCGGTAAATAATTTACTTTTTATTAAAATACTGAAAATATGATATTTTTACCTTTTCAAAACAATAAACTTGAATTTTATTTATTTTTTAGTTATTGCAATCCAGTAGTCAGAGTAGGGGACGGCGGAGTAGACTTCAGAGCGATTTAGCAGGTATAAAAGAATTGCGGACTATAGTGTCCCAATTGGAGAAGCAGAACCGCCAACAGGCCTTGCAGACCGCACAGTTATTAGAGTACATGCAGCAGTTTGGTGACCGTTTCCCTTTCTCGACTGGCTCTGGATCTGGAGGAGATTGATTCATTGCTTGCTTATTCGTTCGTGCAAGTATGTTTTGTTTTAGTTTAGAATGATTTGGTAGATGGTGCGATTAATTGTTGATTTGTATAATTATGTATGATACACTTGGTTCTGTAGTTGTATGAGGATATGTATGAGAATGTTGATGAATTTGTGTATTAACAACATGGTAGAACAGTTATTGTTAGGATTATTGTTAATGTTGGAATGATATGTATATTTTGTATTTTATTTTTATTCTAATTTTATCCATTTGTGTGTTTATTGAATATTTTGTAGTACAGGTTTGGATATTTGGTTGGATTATTGTTTATTGGATTGTGCAATATTGATATCGTAGTGTTTGGAAGAGAAATGTGGTTGGAAGGCTCTATTTGCAGCAAATATATAAAAAAAACAGCAGATTTCCGACGGGTTCCGACGGCTTACAGGTCAAAACTTTCAACGGCTTTCGACATTTCCCGGTGGCCTGTAGCTGCATATTTCCGACGGCTTCCGACGCCCGTCGGAAGCCGTCGGAAATCGTCGAGAGCCGTCGAAAACGTGCTCGGCAGCACCCGTCGAAAGCCGTCGGAAATACTGCTTCCCGACGCAGTCTTTTCCAACGGCTTTTTCCGACGGCTTCCGACGGATACTGGCCGTCGGAAAATGCGTTTCTCCTTGTAGTGCTAAGAACAATGTTGAGCATTTCTCAAACTTGATCGGTTTGATTTTAATTGTTTGAGTACCATGTGGCGCGGACCCATCAACCAGTTTTGTTGATTGATGAATATATTTAAATCAAGGTGCAGTGTTAAATTTGGACGATATAGATCTATTTTAAATTTAAAAAAGATATATTAATTGATTAACACAATCAATCAAATATGTGAAACAAATAGGAAACATAATCTATTAATTTCAGAAGATATATTAATTGACTTGAAGAATCAATCAAATAAGGATATATGCTAAATTTGTGTTGAAATCAAATCAAGTAAATCTAAAAAGATTTCATCCTTATCTCCATGCATTCTTCATTCTTGCACCTATGTAAATGAAGATATTTGTTCATGCTTTTATCACAAAACCAACAAGAGCGTTCATCAAAACATCCTCAATAAGATTAAAATATCCTCAATGAGATTCTCTATTTTTGTATTTTTTTATGGTGAGTGAAATTTATTGAGTGATTCATACTCTTCTCATGTTGTACTCTCTCTCGAAATGCAAAAATGCTAAATGATTGTTGGGTCTCCGTGGATGTAAGATACAAATCTGAACCACTTTAAATTTTCTTTGTCTCTCTTCTATTTATTGTTTATTTGCGTGATATCATATTTGATTTTGAGTTACATCAGTATTCAAATAGGTAAAAACTAGATCCTGAATAAACCGCTTCCTCTCGTCATCTTTTCACCGCAGTTCAAAATGCCATGAGTGGTTGTCTAGGTTGCTGATGGGCAAGGTTAGCATCAGCAGAGAGAATTTCCAAACTAATCATATTTTGCTTCAATCTTGGATTGTTAAGCCTATTGTGATATTTAACCACTTGCAATCTTAAAAACAGTAGAAAATATGTTGTCTCAAATATTTCTTCTTCCACCATGAAAAACATCAATGAGAATTTTGATGAAATAAGTTTACTTAGGCTGGAATAAATACTTTGTAGGAGGCATTTATCCAGTCTCTTTAATTTTTGAGGTTCAATTGGATCAATTTTCCAGTGTTGCAATATGGTTGAATTTATATTTATTGTCAGTGTTATTCCAAGCATAATGCTTATGGAGTTTGAACACATATTAATTAGTCATATATATTGAAAACAAAGGAACTATTGAAGTGAAGGTGAACCTTTCATAAGTACCCACACTATACAGAAGATTGCTAGATTAGTACTATGATAATGATAAATGCATGTAGAACTAGAGCTGCATATGAAGCACTTGAGAGGATCCTTGTATTGGAATATTGTAAGGTAAAGTTTCAGCATCCAGGTCATTTGCTTCCTTCTCATTGTCTTTCCTACTACCTCTTCTAATAGCAGAGAACACTTCAGTTAATATCTTGGTCTTGACTTGACCTCTCTTAGGTGCTGGATATCTCATACTTGGTTTCTTCTCCAGTCCACAAACTTGGTAAGCTGTTGACATAACGATTAATTGTTTAAGAAGAGAAGTGTATAGACGTAGATTAATTTTACTTTGGTTGATAACAAGCATGACAGGTCGAAGTATTTATAGATGGTAAATGGTCCTTCCATTATTGTTTAGAATATTATTATCCTGTCCCAGCCTTCGAAGATATATATGTGGACATTAGAAAATCAAATTTTGTTACCCAACTTTTTACAGTGATGTGTGCATGATAGTAATGCATGCATGTGTTAGCATATGTGGACATTAGAAAATCAAATTTTGTTACCCAACTTTTTAGTGTTATCTTATGTTTGGCGTGCCTAGATAGTAAATATAAAAGCAATGTTTGTCAAACGTTTCAAGTTTATCAATCACCAGGATGCGAGAAGTTTATGTTAGGCTGCAGATTTTGTAGCTGATTTATATATGAACTAAAAGCTTTATGTTCAAATCAAATATCAGCATATTTATAATGCAGTATAGTTTGGTCATAGTGCAAAATATGCAATATGTTTAGATGCTTTAATAGTTAGTATACATTAGAATGTTTATCAATCAAAAGTACATATTAAGTTATTTCAAGTATGGCATGATCCAGGCATTATTATTTTCAGAAAAATACCAATAGTATAAATTTTCTGCTTAAATACTGCAACTCATTCGTCAAATAAATTATAAATTTTGCCTTACAAGATAGAAAGAAAAGGTGTTGGACATTACGATCTCATCTCATATCAAATAACGAACAATTATGTAACACCATTGTTGTCAAAAATCTTAGAATCCTTTGATTTGAATCCCGTTTCAAATTGAATCTGTCCTTTTACGATCCGATTTATATTTACTATCCGATTTATATTCTGATCCAAACCTAGTTAATACAGTGGTTTAAAAAAATTATTCAATCGAAATTGATATATTCAATATACTTATTTGCGTCTACAATTTCAATTCTAATCATTTTCATACAAAATAAAATTGGAACGGGAGATAAAATGAAGTTTTAGGTATAGACATAGAAGTTCAAACATCGAAATAAAACATTGAGCAAACCTTAAAGATAGAATTTTTGAATCTACGATTTACAACTTAAATCCCGCTTCGATTTAAAGTTTGAATTTTACGATTTACGATTTGAATCTCATTTTGGAAACCTTGCGTAACACAAATTGGTTTATGTGAACTTCTTTTCTAGAAGGTTTCCGATGGCAAGAGAATTCTATGCTAGAAACCTCCAAGTCTACTGTTATAGGCCCTCCGCCACATGTGTCAACTTTAAACTGATTACTAAAGTTTAGTCAAGATAAACTAAATGAATCACATATACAATTTGTTAACGAGCATTATCATTCACACCACAAAAAACACGGATTATTCGATTTCAATCAGTGTTACAAATGTTTGTTCTTCTAAACATTCGGTGGTACAAAGCATGTGTGATTTCAAAAAATACTAATAAAATATCAAACAGTGGTATAAAGTATGTATGTCCTTCCTTAGAATCGACATTCTATTGTCGATCATAATCAAGAATAGACATGCTTTCTACCGTCGGCTGAAAATAGAGTAATTTTCAGTATTTTTTCTATGGTGTGAATAGTAATGCTCTTTATTAAAATGCTTTGATCTTTCTGCAAAATCATATTATCAATGACACACATAGCTAGTCACATACGAAACTAAGCATGGTATATGAATCCTGCTTTCTTGAAAAATGTTCTCCATCCTTGATGGCATGTTCAAGTACACCTTTAGGATTATGTGTTCTTCTGTTTTGATCAAAATCATCTCTTTAATGTGAAGATGGATATACATACACTGCTTGAAATGTGAAATTTTTGATAAGAACAAGGTGTTCCGATCCCTACAGCCTCTTATCCTTATTGAATCTGAAATTGAGTCCTGCCAACTGCAAACTATATCCATGTACCTCAGAATTATTCTTTTGGTTGCGAATGAACAACCTTGTAGTTTCTCTGTTAATAACTTTCCTGCAGCATCAATTTGGACTGATTTAATTATTCAGTATATTGGAATCTATATAAAAAAAAAATTAGTTGTGAATATAAATAAGAATCTGGTTGTGTATCCTCTAATACAAGGACGCTCTTGGTGTCAGCATACTTTTTCAGATATAATCAATCAATTTTGGGATTTTCACTCCTCTGACAGAAGAAATACATATGCTATCATTTATTGTTTGTTCGTTATATTAACCAGTACTTCTAAGTTTTGTTGTTTGTTATTCCATTATGTGCAGATAATTTTTTATAGATGTAGTAAAATTACCATGATAAGAAAACTGTTAAAATATTGAATTTTTTTTCTAGATTGGTCTTTTCGATTGTTGTTCCAGATTATTCCTAATTTATTATTATTGAAATATCTCTTATTATGCTTTTAAAGAATTCTCAATTTATTATGTTTTATATGAAAATCTAAACAATTCCACGTCTAGAATATTTGTATAAACAATTCTAAATGTGATTCTAGAATGTTCTATCAACTAGTATAAATAAGACGGAACCAAAGCATTTTGTATTCAATTAAAAAAATATATCAATCTATCTGGTAATCAATCATTGTAATCTTCTATGAATAAAATCAACATCTTTTTTTAATTTGTGTAATCACATGTGCAAGAAATCTGCAAATCTTGGTGGTTAGCAATGTAGAATTAAGTAGTTAGACCTGAGGTAGAGCTAGACCATGTTACACAGTCTCCGAGAAAATGACATGTGAAAAAAAGTATCGGTGTTGACATCAAAAGCAGCACAATGGATGACGCAGGTGCGAGTCAAGGTGTTGATTTGTTAGGGTGTCTCGCATTGTATGTTGATAATAAGCATTGATTAAAGAGAAGACATACATCATGTAAAATAATAAAGGTGAAGCCGTATATATATATATATATATATATATATATATATATATATATAAGTATGGTCACATTTAACAATAAGAGATTCATTCAGTTAAAAAGATGTTGAACAAACTCTATGTTACCCCCATCGAGCAATGTGCGGATGGATCCGACTGGCAGAGCGATGGTTCGAGTCTAATAGTAAAGCTCTTGAGTGACACTAAAATTCAACATGGTATCAGAGCGATAAGAGATTTAAACTGTGAATCCTCCTTTGCTGAAGAAGAAAAATAAATTTCAAGCTATGGATGTAAGCAGAAACTATGATATTGGTATTGAGTACTAAATAACTCTAATTATAAGTTGTGTAATACTTGTACGGAGTCTTATCTTTTAGGAGAAGAGTTGTCAGATTTTGTTGGTAGAGATCAAAAGGTTGTTCCCGTTGATGTTGCCGAGCTGAAGAAATGGAAGGTAAAAGAATACAAAGGCAGAGTTTGCATTTAAGAAGTCAACTTCTTATGATTTGTTTGAGCATGTCAAAGGAATATAAATCAGCATGTGAAATTTGGTCTACTCTTGATGGTTTGTTTAATAAGAAGGAGCGGTTGCAAATGTTGGAGAATGAGTCTGCTAATACAATACAAAGTAATCTCTCAATTTCTTATTTTTTTCCAATGATTATAAATCTTTGTTTGAAAATTTTGGCACTTGATTTGAATGGTCTAATTTCAAAGGCAAGAATGAAGCGTCATATAATTCGTGGACTTGGGATGGAGTATACTTCTTTTTTAACATCCATTCCAGTGCGGGTAAATCAACCATCCTTGGTAGAATTTGAAAATCTCCTTGCATCTCAAAGAATCATTAACTAAGCAAACGGTCAGTGTCTCAATTTCGAATGATGATGGATATATCTTATTTTCAAGAAGTAAAAAGGACGATAAAAGAAATATTTCAAGTTATATGTTTCTGCACATAAGCAAGGAAATACTAACGCTTCATCTGTCAATTGATATGATCCTCACCAAAATTACGTAAATTATACTTGTCGTCGATGTGGGAAGCTTAATTGGACACATTTGTAAAAATTGTTGAGTGAAACTAAATGGTGGAAATATAGGCGAAAGGAATGAAGAGAATAATATTAAAAGGGAAGAAAATTAAGGGCAATGCTTAATGGTCGAGCACATGCCCGTGGACACAATGACCTCCATTTGATTTGTTGATTCTGAATGTGGGCGTGTATATCATTCAAAATGACTTTATGTTCACTATTTTCTGACTCTATGATGAAAATGATCGTTTGTCACGGCGGATAACACTATTCATCCCGTTGCAAAAGGAGTTTGTCACTTTTGCTAATGAAAGTAAGTGCACCATAGTGTTTTTCAAGTTCCAAGAGTGAAGAGAAATCTCTTGTCAGTGGCAAATGCCATTGACGCGGATATGTTCTATTTGATCCAAATGATGTAAAAAAATTTCTGAACCTTACAAGCATGAATGCATATGTCGTTCACACCGTAAGAGAGTCTAATATTTATTTGTGTTATCCGCATCTAAATCATGTGTTGAGAAAATGAGCACAAATGATCGCTCTTCAATTTGGCATGCCAGATTGGACCATCTTAGTATGAACAAATTAAAGGCTATGATGATGAAAAACTTGGTGAATGGGCTGCTTTAGTTTTTCGCCTTCGTTTCCAATAATGTATGTGAATGGTGTTAATATGGTAAGACAAAGCGTATTCCGTTTTCTAAGTCATTATCGCGTTGCAAGACCCCACTGGAGTTGATTCATAGTGATGTAATGTGACCGTGTAAGACATCATTTAATTTCGACATTTGATACATGGTACTTTTTTGTTGACGACTTCAGTAGATATACTTAGGTTTAGTTCTTGAAGGAAAAATCTGAAGTGTTTGCTAAGTTTAGAGAATTTAAGGTGAGGGTTGAAGGTGTTCTTGACAGAAAAATCAAATGTTTGTCGACATATAATAATGGTGAATTAATTTTAGAGGATTTTATTCACTTTTGTATTTAGGATGACATCAAAAAGCAAACACTTATTCTCCTACACCACAACAAAATGGTATGGCCGAAAGGAAGATTTGAAACTTGGTAGAAAGAAGCAAGAGTTGGTTACATGTCAAACATTTACCTTAAGCCTTATGGGCAAATGGATGTCTTGTGCTGCTTATGTGATTAATTCGGTTCCTCTTAGTTCAATCAATATAAAGTCGCCATATGAGATTACGTGAGGTAAGAAGCCAAATGTCAAGCACTTCAAGATTTTCGACTCGATTTGCTATATCCATATTCGAAATTCTATTTGGGCCAAGTTGAATGCAAAAGCGAAGAAATGCATATTTGTTGGATATGATGAGAGGAAGAAAGGTTGGAAATGTATGGATCTCGAAACCAAATTTTTTGGTTTTAATAGATGCTTTTGATGAGATTACTTCTTATTATAAGAATGACTGTTCTATTATTAACAGATCTTTCCAACCTAAACTAGTGGAGTTTCTTACAACACCGATAAGTTCCATAGACTCTCATGTAACCAACGGACTTGTCTCTCCGAAAACGAGGAAGAAGAAAATGGGAAAGTCGAACAAACTCAATTGGATGTTGATGTACATCAAAACTTTGAAGGTCTTCAAGAATTAGTGTGCAATCAATACGTTATAGAGATGGAGCTTGTGTAGCTGTCTACTCTTATCATCTTACAGACTGATGGCAAGCCATCTTGTTTTGATGAATCTCATGATGTGAAAATTTTGGAGAACAACATTGTAACAACCCGCAAATTTATCGATTTTTTTATTTAAATATTTCATCGTTCGTCGGATTTTGGTCCGAAAAACTACCTTTTGCAAATAGTCGAATTAGGACTCGAGACCCCTTCCATTGAGTTCAAAATGCCGTTTGCAACCTTTTTGAGTATAAACATCGATATGTTTGGATCTAGCTAAAAATTTGGCCTTTTTCACTTTGGGTTCAGCCCACTAGCCATCATCTTACCCCAAAACTGAACCATCCCTCCCCATTCACTCTCACTTCCTCCTCTTTTCAGTTCTAAAGCAAAAATGGAGGAAAAAAAAGAATAGAATTTCCTAAGCCATAGTTTCCAATTGCAAATCAATTTCTAGCTCCAAATTCAAGTGAAGCCATTAGTAAGCATCTCCTTCTTCTTCTCCAACTCATTCTCCTTTTAATTTCAGAAATTTCCTAAACCTAATTTATGAAATGTTTCTCCTTTAAGCTTAGATTCAAACTTGTTGGGTTGGAATTGAAGAGTGATTGTTCTTGTCATTGCACTATAGCCTTTTCTTCATTGATTTTGTAAAAAAAGGTGAGATTTTTATCTCACATCTATGCTTATATCTATCTTTGAATGTTGCATATGAATTCCTAACACTTATTCATGTGCATTTGATTTTGATTTGGGTTGGTATTGTGAATATTCCAATTTTAGTGTTTTGAAAGCCAAATCCTTAAAAATCATAACTTTGATGTTTTGATTATGTTTTTGGTGATGAATCGGTGAGCTTATAGGACCGGGTAGCCGATAGGCGTAAACCCCTAGCGTCCGTGCTTGTCTGTTTGCAAATTGAAGGTGTTTGCACCTCCTTTTAAATGGGTTTCAAATTGAAGAACATCAGGTTCGGCCGACCGAACCCCTGGGCCGGTCGACCGACCTGTAGCCCGAGATATTTCTGGGCCGTTTTTTCGGTCAACCGGCCCAGAAAGTCCGGTTGACCGACCTGCTCCTATTTGCCAATTATGCCTATATTGCATATTTGTTTGAATTTCCAACTTTAATCGATTTGTGTTGTTTCCCTTTTGTTGTTACCATTTATTATCAACTTTGATAACATTTTCCTCGGGAATTTTCGGAAATATCCATTTTGATGGATTTGATATCGATTTCTTTGGATTTTATTCACGTCTTCGTATGTGAATTTTTATGATTGATTGTTTCTACAATCACTTCTATGATTTGTCACTTTAAAATATAAAGGTTTTCTGTACTAGTAGTAAATATCAAAACCCTTTCATTAAAACGATTTCAACACCATTTTATTACAAAGCTCCTTTCTTAAACCGTTTTCCAATCTATTAGTTTATACAAACCTTTACCTCACTCGTATGAAAAATCTAATTAAACGGCTTAGTAAAACGAGTGGTATGAAACGCTTGCGTTTACTTCGTCGGTTAATTCTTGGACTTGTTCGACTGAATTTCTTGTGACAATTTTCGAGTGGAGACTTACAGTTTGTTCGTAAATATTTAATTTAATCTAGTGGTTGTGAGACATGAAGCTAAGCTCATATATTTACTAGTTTACTGTAATTGACACTTCTTGATGATCGATGATGATCATTTTATGGTTTAGACTAGCAATGTGCGATATCTCTTTGTCTATGTGGAGGACAGTACTTCATTTTATTGAGCTTCGTCTCATTTCTCGCATGGGTCGTACCTATTTAGGTGCGTCGATGTTTATTTACACATGGGTCGTATCTATTTAGGTGCGTCGATGTTTGTTTACTTCGTGGAGCAATCGGCTCAATAATTCGAGGCATGGGGCGTATCTTTCTAGGTGCATCGATGTTCGTCTATGCATGGGACGTATCTTTCTAGGTGCGTCGATGTTCCACTTTGCATGGGGTGTATCTTTCTAGGTGTATCGATGTTAGACATTACATGGGGCATATTTTTCTAGATACGTCGATGTTGATTTATGCATGGGGCGTATCTTTCTAGGTACGTCGATGCTTATTTATGCATGGGGTGTACCTTTCTAGGTGCATCGATACTAGGCATTACATGGGGCGTCTCTATTTAGGTGCGTCGATATTTGTCTTTGCATTGGCCGTGCCTTTCTAGGTGCGTCGATGTTTGACTGCGCATGGGGCGTCTCTATTTAGGTGCGTCGATGTTCGGTCTATGGAATAGCGTTCCGTTTGAGATTGACCATCCTTTTCTTGTGATTTCTGGATTTTTAATTGATGATTTCTGGAATTTATGTTTCACCACCTTTTTCAGTTGGCATTGATATGTTTGTCATTTATTGTGGCTTCGTGAATTAAATAAAGAATATGACATTCTTTTTATGCTATGAGATTTGTGAGATATTTGTATGATTTTCTTTTGTTGATTTTC
Organism: Allium cepa; assembly: GCA_030765085.1. Classification (NCBI taxonomy): domain Eukaryota; kingdom Viridiplantae; phylum Streptophyta; class Magnoliopsida; order Asparagales; family Amaryllidaceae; genus Allium; species Allium cepa. The sequence continues at coordinate 247,096,440 of CM060944.1, forward strand.
TAATGTATACTTGTCGAGGTATGATATTTTTGGTTATCATACGTTTTTATTATATCCCTTCTTATATCTCATTTTATCTGATAATTATAGCTAGACTGATCCGTTTAATATTTTCTTCTTAAATAATACTCGGGTCAGACTGAGATATTACAGGTGCTTCCTCATGACTTCCTATCTGTGATCATCATCTGATTTTTGGCTAACTTCTTTAGTTTAGTAGTTTTTGGTTGTATACATTTGAAATATAAACTTCTTGATGTATACGTATTCTTTTGTCTAGCACTTGTATCTTTTCTTTTGTGACATTGTGGATCTTGTAGACCACTACTTTGACGAACACTTCTATGTGTTATATTCATATCTATTTCCGCCTTTGTGATATGAACTTTTGTGACTTATTTGTGTTATGTTTATTTCTATGTTTGTTTCCGAAGATATTATAGGCTCTGTGTAGTAGCTTTGAGTTTGTGTCGGCATGTCGGATTCCTCTTGAAATGAAATGTATCTTAAACTATCTGACATATCGGTGCTAAAACAAAGCAATTACACGGACGATCGCTCCTCAACAGCCTTATTCTCCGCGCTAGTTGACGCATTACACCGTAGTGTCCTTGGCTAGCGTGGGTATAGAGGTGGGGCGTCACAGCTTGGTATCAGAGCCAAACTTCGAAACAATGTAGAATAATTTGACAAAGATCATCGTCCTAAGTCCATCTTAGGAGTCGTGCCTTAGGATTTTATTCAGGTCTTTGAACCGTCCTATCCTATTTTCTTTTATGATTCCTTGTTTTATCTATCAAGATTGCTTGATATCCATTTTGTAAATAACCTTTTTCTTTTTCTTTCTTTCTTTCTTAAAGAAGAGAAATGGTTAGAACAGGCCGTCTCAGCGCCGGTCAATCTAGTGGTACTTCCCTGGATGGAGTATTCATGTCTGCTCAGCAGCTTTTAGATGTCGTGAAGAATGCTCAAGTTGCCGGACCCAATCCACAGCCTACTCATCCTAGATGCGGTTTTGCACGCTTGTGCAGAGACTATACCGATTTGGATGCAAGGCCATTCAAGGGATCCGAGAGTGTTATTGAAATTCAAGCTTGGCTCAAATCATGCGATCGTATCTTTTCTCGCATGAACCTTATTGATCTACATCGAGTCCAAGTGGCTTCTAGCATGCTCCAAGAAAGAGCATTAGATTGGTATGAGCTTTTGGTTTCTGAAATCGTTGAAGCAGATCTTACTTGGGAGCAATTCCGGAGAAGATTCGAATTGAAATTTGTGCCGGAGGCTGAAAAAGTGACTTTGGCCCGGCGCTATATTGACCTTGTTCAGGGTGAATCTTCGGTGACGGATTACGTCGCATCTTTCGAATCTCTCTCTAAGTATGGGGTCGAGTATATTAATAACCCATTGAAGAAAAATTAGAGATTTGTCTATGGCTTGAATAAGAATCTTAAGAAGCCATTACTCCTGAAACTTAAGGTTTCATTTGATCAGCTTATTGATATCGCTCTTCGTCTTGAAGAGGCCGATAGAGAGAGTAAATGTTGAAGTTGTGGTTGCCAAACAGAACTTCAACGACAACATGAAGAGGCCTATTAAATTCAAAGGCCCCATTCCCAACAAGAAAGGGAGGCATGAAACCCCGGTAGCAAAATCCCCTACCTCTAGTCGTGGACAATGCTACAATTGTGGTTCCACGGACCACTATGCAAGGGAGTGTCCGAAACCTCTTTATTGTCGCTATTGTAAAAATTCGGGTCACCATATAACTGCATGTCCCATACTTCAAAGTAGGAAGGAGGGAAAGCTCAATGTAGTGCAAGCTCCTAACAACTCTTCTCTTGGTCAAGGTATTTTACATTCAATCCTTGATGCTATTGTTTTATTCCGTGATCTTTCTATTTGAGTTCTTTTTGATATGGGTTCATCTCATAATTTTTATATCAAAAGAACTTGTCGATTCTTTTTCTTTGAATATTTTGGGCTTGATGACTTCTTTGAGAATTGTGAATCCTGTTGGTGGATTCGCAACGCTCAGTTGGTTTCTTATATTGATGTCGAAATTATTTTATGTGATTTTTTTTTCTTTCCGAGCCAATTTTTATTTATGCTTCGGAATTGATTTTGTAAGGATTGACTTAATTATTATGAAGCCATATCCTATGTCCCTAGTGGACTACTTATCTTCGACATTCTTAATTTGTTAAGCAGATTTCTATTTTTCCTTTGTGATTTCGATTCCAACTTGATGGCATCATTTTTATTCTTCAAACCCACAGGATGCGGAAAACGTTATTTTTCTCATTCGGGTAGTTTGTGGAATTTTCCGGTATTTTTGAGCTTGTCTTAGGATTATCTCCTAAGCAATCTTTTGAGTGGTGTTAAGGTCTTTTCAGTTCGACCTTGCCACCGATTTTCATTTGCTACGAGTCGCGGGAGTTAGCATTCCACTTACCGCATTCCGCATTCGTTATGATTCTTATGAATGACTTATTATATCATTCAGATTGCCCATCTTGTTTCATCCATTTTATAAATCGAGTATTCCATGAATATCTCGATAATTCCATTCTTGTATTTATTGATTTTGGATGAAAATAGAAATTTAAAATTTTGCAAATCTTTTTCATAAGATTTATTAATAAGTACAATTTGATTTTGCTCTTAAAACGAGCAAAGAATATTCTTAAAACTTTTTAAGAGACTTATTTATCCTATAAAAGATGATTTTGTGATTGTATTGCCCATTTAATGTTTTAAGAGTTCTGGTCGATGCGCTTGATCAACGTTATCGATAGGAATTTCCTAAACGCTTTGATGAGACAATTAGACACGATATATTGACTTGTAAAATGTAAATTTTTCTAGAAAGATTTTTACATTGAGATAATTGTAATTTTGAAAGTTTTAGCTTTTTGGGAAAGAAGATTATTTGAAAGAATTCTTTTCCGATACTCTTATTCTTGTGTTTTCCGAAGGGAACCAAGACTTTATCTTTAGTACCAATGCTAATCGTATTGGTTTGGATGCCGTTCTTTTGCAAAAGAAATCGTTTTACCACTTGTGCTTCTAAGTCATAAAAGCCTATCGAGACTAGGTATGCCACTCATGATCTAGTGCTCGCGGCTATTATTTTCTCTTTTAGGATTTGGCATCATCATTTTTGGGGAGAAATTTGTTCTCCACCTCGATCATAAGTTTTTAGAATATATATTTCTCATAAGGAACTCAATTTGCGTCAACCTCGTTGGCTCGAGATTCCTTGTATCTTATGATATTTTTACCAAGTTCGTCGGACGTTTTGATATACTTCGTTTTATTGAGCTTTATCTCATTCCTTTTATGGACTAGTGTCCGATGTTCTTTTATGGTGTTGGTTCGTTGGATGTACGTATTTGTACTACGTCAGTGTTCCGAAATTATTCGAGCTTTGGTTCATCTGGCGTACCGTTATTGTACTACGCCGTTGTTCCAAATTATTCGAGTTTCTCGTTTCTCGGGCGTACTGTTATTATACTACGTTGTTGCACCGGCTCATTTTTCTGTTATTTATGACGTTTTCTCATGTCTTTCTACTATGGGAATGCCTTAGGGATTCCGATTTTTATTCTTGAGCCCGATGTTATTGAGGAATTGAAGTTTCACCGAATTTGACTTATGAGCAACATTCTATCCGCATCATTGCTTCGGAGGTTGAGCGTCTTGGGAATAAAGATGTTCTTCTTGTGAAAGTTCAATGGTTCTCAGATCCTAAGGATTGCTCTTGGGAATCCTGAGAATTCATCGAGCGATCCCGTTCAGGCTTACTCTTTCATGCTCTTTATGGTGAACTTCTTATTTCAAATTTTCTTTTTGTTGATATGCTTTTATGGTTGTTACTATTTATTTTCTTCTTAAGTATTGCGAGGACGCAATTTCTTTAAGGGGGGAGTCTGTAACAACCCGCATATTTATCGATTTTTTATATTTAAATATCTTATTTAAATATTTCATTGTTCGTCGGATTTTGGTCCGAAAAGCTACTTTTTGCAAACAGTCGAATTAGGACTCGAGACCCCTTACATTGAGTTCAAAATGCCGTTTGCAATATTTTTGAGTATAAACATTGATATGTTTGGAGCTAGCTGACCTTTTTCACTTTGGCTTTGGGTTTGGGTTCAGCCCACTAGCCATCATCTTACCCCAAAACTGAACCATCCCCCCCCATTCACTCTCACTTCCTCCGCTTTTTAGTTCTAAAGCAAAAATGGAGGAAAAAAAAAGAATAGAATTTCCTAAGCCCTAGTTTCCAATTGCAAATCAATTTCTAGCTCCAAATTCAAGTGAAGCCATTAGTAAGCATCTCCTCCTTCTTCCCCAACTCATTCTCCTTTTAATTTCAGAAATTTCCTAAACCTAATTTAGGAAATGTTTCTCATTTAAGCTTAGATTCAAGCTTGTTGGGTTGGAATTGAAGAGTGATTGTTCTTGCCATTGCTCTATAGCTTCTTCTTCATTGATTTTGTAAAAAAAGGTGAGATTTTTATCTCACATCTATGCTTATATCTATCTTTAAATGTTGGGTATGAATTCCTAACACTTGTTCATGTGCATTTGATTTTGATTTGGGTTGGTTTTATGAATATTCCAATTTTAGTGTTTGAAAGCCAAATCCTTAAAAATCATAACTTTGATGTTTTGATCATGTTTTTGGTGATGAATCGATGAGCTTATAGGACCGGGTAGCCAATAGGCGTAAACCCCTAGCGTCCGTGCTTGTCCGTTTGCAAATTGAAGGTGTTTGCACCTCCTTTGAAATGGTTTCAAATTGAAGAACATCAGGTTCGGCCGACCGAACCCCTGAGCCGGTCGACCGACCTGTAGACCGAGATATTTCTGGGCTGTTTTTCGGTCAATCGACCCAGAAAGTCCGGTTGACCGACCTGCTCCTATTTGCCAATTATGTCTATATTGCCTATTTGTTTGAATTTCCAACTTTAATCGATTCGTGTTGTTTTCCTTTTGTTGCTATCATTTATTATCGACTTTGATGACATTTTCTTCGCGAATTTTCGGAAATATGCATTTTGATGGATTTGATATCGATTTCTTTGGATTTTATTCACGTCTTCGTATGTGAATTTTTATGATCGATTGTTTCTACAATCACTTCTATAATTTGTCACTTTAAAATATAAAGGTTTTCTATACTACTAGTAAATATCAAAACCCTTTCATTAAAACGATTTCAACACCATTTTATTACAAAGCTCCTTTCTTAAACCGTTTTCCAATCTATTAGTATATACAAACCTTTACCTCACTCGTATGAGAAATCTAATTAAACGGCTTAGTAAAACGAGTGGTATGAAACACTTGCGTTTACTTCGTCGGTTAATTCTTGGACTTGTTCGATTGAATTTCTTGCGACAATTTTCGAGTGGAGACTTACAGTTTGTTCGTAAATTTTTAAGTTAAGCTAGTGGTTATGGGACATGAAGCTAAGCTCATATATTTACTAGCTTATTGTAATTGACACTTCTTGATGATCGATGATGATCATTTTATGGTTTAGACTAGCAATGTGCGATGTCTCTTTGTCTATGTGGAGGACAGTACTTCATTTTATTGAGTTTTGTCTCATTTCTCGCATAGATCGTACCTATTTAGGTGCGTCGATGTTTATTTACACATGGGTCGTATCTATTTAGGTCCGTCGATGTTTGTTTATTTCGTGGAGCAATCGGCTCAATAAGTCGGGGCATGGGGCATATCTTTCTAGGTGCATCGATGTTCGTCTATGCATGGGACGTATCTTTCTAGGTGCGTCAATGTTCGACTTTGCATGAGGTGTATCATTCTAGGTGTATCGATGTTAGACATTACATGGGCATATTTTTCTAGATACGTCGATGTTAATTTATGCATGGGACGTATCTTTCTAGGTACGTCGATGCTTATTTGTGCATGGGGTGTACCTTTCTAGGTGCATCGATGCTAGGCATTATATGGAGCTTATCTATTTAGGTGCGTCGATGTTTGTCTTTGCATGGGTCGTGCCTTTCTAGGTGCGTCGATGTTTGACTGCGCATGGGGCGTCTCTATTTAGGTGCGTCGATGTTCGGTCTATGGAATAGCGTTCCGTTTGGGATCGACCATCATTTTCTTGTGATTTCTGGATTTTTAATTGATGATTTCTGGAATTTATGTTTCACCACCTTTTTCAGTTGGCATTGATATGTATGTCATTTATTGTGGCTTGGTGAATTAAATAAAGAATATGACATTCTTTTTATGCTATGAGATTCGTGAGATATTTGTATGATTTTCTTTTGTTGATTTTCTAATGTATACTTGTCGAGGTATGACATTTTTGGTTATCATACGTTTTTATTATATCTCTTCTTATATCTTATTTTATCTGATAATTATAGCTAGACTGATCCGTTTATTATTTTCTTCTTAAATAATACTCGGGTCAGACGAGATTTTACAGGTGCTTCCTCATGACTTCTTATCTGGGATCATCATCTGATTTTTGGCTAACTACTTTAGTTTAGTAGTTTTTGGTTGTATACATTTGAAATATAGACTCCTTGATGTATACGTATTCTTTTGTCTAGCACTTGTATCTTTTCTTTTGTGACATTGTGGATCTTGTAGACCACTACTCTGATGAACACTTCTATGTGTTATATTCATATCTATTTCTGCCTTTGTGATATGAACTTTTGTGACTGATTTGTGTTATGTTTATTTCTATATTTGTTTCCGAAGATATTATAGCCTCTGTGTAGTAGCTTTGAGTTTGTGTCGGCATGTCGGATTCCTCTTGAAATGAAATGCATCTTAAACTATCTGACATATCGGTGCTCGCACAAAGCAATTACACGGACGGTCGCTCCTCAACAGCCTTATTCTCCGCGCTAGTTGACGGCATTACACCGTAGTGTCCTTGGCTAGCGTGGGTATAGAGGTGAGACGTTACAAACATGGAGAGGAAATGCAAGCACTTACTAAAAATGATACTTGGGATCTTTTGTCAAATCCAAATGACATGAAGCCTATTACATGTAAATGAGTATACAAACTTACTAGGATCAAATTATTGGAGGTGCGGAGCAAAACTAATATTGCAGATATTTTCACAAAGTCTCTATCTAAAGGATCGGTCGAAGATTCCCGTTCTCACATAGTCCCTAGAAAATCACTTTTAGAGAGATTGTTAAAATATTAAAGTGTTTTCTAGACTTGTCTTATTGATTGTTGTTTTAGAGTATTACTAATTTATTGTAGAAATATCTCTTATCATACTTCTAGGAAATTCTTAATTTATTATGCTTTGTAAGAATACTAGTTAATTCGCCCAACATCAACTGTTCTAGTGGTCAGACGCTCTGTCTTTGATCCATAATGTCATAGGTTTAAATTCTGTCTAACGCATGATTCGAAATAGTTGGTTGGATGAGGATAATAAACAAGTAACTAATGTGATTTTAGAAAGTTCTATCGGTTGACACAAATCAAATGGAACCTAAGCATTTTGTATCCAATTTAAGAAATCAATCAATCTTTTTAATCAATGATTGTAATCTTCTATTAGTAAAATAAATATTTCTCCTAACTTGTGTAATCACATACTTTTCTCCTTCTATTTTTTATATTATGAGGTCTGGGCTAGTGTAAATTGTTTATTTATAGTATTTAGAGAAGAGTTGTCTTTCTCTCTAGGATGAACAAACATCCATTGTAACATGTATACTAAGACGTTAACTAAAAATAATTTGAAACTTCAAAAGACAATCAATATTTTTTTAGTTTGGGTTCCATCTCTGTCCGACCCCAAGTTGTTTGAGAATAATGGCTTAGTTGTTGCTATTGTTGTACCTAAAGAATCAAGTTCTGCTTGCAAACTTTGAAAAAGTATGCACGTCTTTAATGGAAAATAATATTATTAAACTCTCAAACACATACTCCGGGTAAATCACACGTGTATGTAGTTGACGAAAATTAAATCCTCGACCTTATATGTGAGCATCGCGTGACATATCCAGCTATGCTAGCCGTAGAGTTCTTTTTTTATATTATGAATTTAGTGCAAAGGTTGCCGATTCCTTGCAATTATCAGTTCCTTTTCATGCAAGCTATCTGGAATTCTATTCATCATTATTCTTTACCCTCTCTATGTGCTTTCTTTATCTTTATTATTTATTAATAATTGGAATAGAGTCAAAAAAACATGGTTCAGTTGTGAACTTTTCGAAACATCCTTACCATGTAAATATGTCACAAGTTCGAAACATGATCGTGGTAAAATGTAGTCTATATGTTTAATTAGGAAAATTGAAACATGATTAATGTCATACCACTTGCCGCTTGCCTACGGTGTCATACCATGTAAACAAGTTCGAATTCATGACCTTTAGGACCTTAGTCTGTAGTGTCATACCACTAGTCACTTGAGCTAGTGGTCCTTAACATTAAAAATTGGTATTTAATTCTTTGAGTTTTAAATTGAAATGTTTTATCTTTCGCGGAGCATATGACATTTGTACTATTATTACGCTTTTCACACAGAAAGCATATCATTTTGTACTATTTAATTTACTTTTTATGTGCAGAAGTTGTATAAATCATTGTACCTTGCACGTATGCAACACATGCCTTATACACTAATTATATCTTGTACGTGCAAAGCGTGTGCCATTAGATCTCATTCATGATTATCATGTTCCATCATTTTCCATTTCTAAGTACAGAAATATCACCCTCTTATACGTATATATGCACATTTATATTTTAGTATATTATTCATGTTTAGTCATTAAAAATAAAATCCAAAATATGTATAATATTTGGTATGGTTGAAATTAAGAAGAGGATATGCTTTGTTTGATAGCTATGTATGATTGTAGTCTATTATGATATATCGCCATATGAACCATCTTGTCACAAAGTTACTTATTCCTACGCAAGATTAAGGTAAACTCGGACATGTTACTATTTTTGATCTATAAGATAGTGTTTGGTTTGAAAATGAGTTTTGTGTTTTCAACATGTATTTTAAAATGCACGGGAAATAAAAAGGGCTGGAAAATGGTTTTAGCATACAAAACTGAAAATGTCTTTTCTTTTCCCTGTCTTTTGTGAAATATCAAAAACCAACTTCTTCCTTCCCTTCTCCCCTTTGTTGGAATGATTAAGGTTTTTTAACTTCTTCTCTTTCATGCCATTTGACTACATATTGAAAATGTAAAACAAAACTCATTTTCAAGTCAAGCATTATCTAAATACTTGAAGAAGCATTATTATGTTACACTGTGCAGGAACCTTCTTCATTTGAATTTTGTATTGGAGGGTCAAGAGTGCAAAATTATAACACGCTTTCACTATGTCATGAATATACGTTTATAAATAATTGAAAGCAATAAGGTTAAAATATCATCTTGAACATAGGTAATGTGTGTGCAAAAAATATATAATATTGAATCATATAGAAAACAGTACTTACATCCCCTTAATAAGATGTATCATCGATGAAATGCCACACTATCTACTGATTTTCATATTGAAATTCTTACTTTGTTGCTCGATCAACTGCAACTTAAAAATTGATTAAAAAAAAAAACCTTTGTTTTAAATTAAACTAATGCTCTTAATATGTCCTTTCTGATATGATATACAAGAGGCTGTGGAATGTACGAATGGTTTGGGTGAGAAATTTGGGTTCTTACAGTACTCATTTTAATCGTATCTAGAATTCGATACCACTTGTGTGCTAAATACACTAAATAATTCACGCGTCTTTGGTTTCTATTATCCACTTCAAATTGATTTTTCATAAGGATTTGTTTGGAAGACATCTATTATGTGCTTTGGAGTCTCTAGATAACAATCTTATATTCAAATTAGCTAAATAATTGGAAAATTCTTCATATATTCTCACTAAAAGATGTTTTGCCTTTTCTTCTGTTATATAGAATAACAAGCTTTTTTTTTTCTTTACTAACCTTGTACTGTAGGGTCTTTTAATATAACTCAAACTTCGATACTAGTTTCAATTTTAACCACTCAATAATAATCATAACCATCTTGTATTTGAAGAATATATACTGGTATGTGTAGATTCCTGAATTGAACCAGGAAGACATGCTAGTGCTCATTTATAGATAACATGTACTTATCTTTGGATTTTGTTTGAAAACCCTATCATTGAACTGTACCTTTGAATTAAATAGTGCACATAAACATTTTAGTTATTCCTGGGAAATAATCTTGATTTTGTCAGTATTAACTATTTTGGCTTTAATTTGTTGGTTACAATCGATCAAGTCGTTTGGAATGTCATGAATATTTGTTGAAAAGATATGGAAAACTATTTTATTGAGATATGGAAAAACATAAAGGAAACATTTGAATATATTATCACTGTAAAATGCGTCTAAAGGAATGTTTATCCATATATATATGAAAAAAATATTTGAGTTAATTTCTGTTTGAAATAGGAAAGGTTTTAGAGAGTTATTACTGGCAATAGAATTAAATGTATTTCCATGATTCATTTGAAAGTGGTTAGTCAGAAAAATAAGGGTTGTATATCTCAGTTATCACTCATATATAAACTGTAGATCAAATTTGGGAAGACAACCAGCAAAACAATTTTTCCGTAAACAGTTCATTTGAATTGATATGTAGAAGTGCGAAAGAAAGATAAAACGTAGTTCAATATTCTTGTAATTAACCAAACTATAAGTTTGTCAGAAAAATTATCAGAGTTTATTCACCAAATAATTAAAATTTATTTGTAATATATATGGACATCGGCTTTTAGACGGACAAGGTTTTTATCTTTTCTGCAATAGAAAAACCTCATCATAATTTAGTTTGATTTTGCTCTTTCCAACTTTAATCGTTTGTATTCTTGGTGTTAAATAAAACATTGATCATGGCTATTTCCATATATGCACATGCTGCAGAATGAGCAGATATCTTGGTAAACAAATTATGTGGAAACGTCTGAGGCACTTCAAAGTATTTAATAATTTATGCAGACCTTAGTAATTCAATACTTAGGGTCACATGTGTAGGCTATGTGATGAAGCGCCTACCTTAAGTCGCGGCGGCCGACTCATCACTTCGCTGCCGCCCACCACCTTAAGTCGTGAACGACACATCCCCCCCCCCCTCCACCACGACTTACGACCCATCATCACTCGCGACCACGACTTACGACACATCCCCCACCACGACTCAACTCCACCTTCCCCTCAATTCCATAAGTCGCGACCTACGACTTACCATTTTCCCCTCAATTATTTCACCGACACATGACCTAAACCTAAGTCGTCACCGAGACATAATTTTTTTCCGACCTATTTCGATCGCAGACAAGCCAAATCCATCTCCCCAAATTTGCAGCCGATCCATCCATATGTCGCAAACGATTCATCTACCTCTTCCTTAAGTCGCGAGTATGTGCCATGCCCTATTTCGTTAAGTCGCGAACGAGATAATTTTGAGTCGCGAACGACTTATTTATAAGTCGCAACCATTTTTTACTGAACCTTCTATTGAGTCGTTGCCGAGATAAAAGATGAATTGTAGCCAAAGCCTGCTGATGAGTCGAGCTTGATGAGTCGTAGCCGGGTTAACATGAAGTCATTGTACTTTTCTTTAAGTCGCGAGTCACGTTGAGTCGTGGCCGAGTCAAGTTGAGTCATGTACTGTTATATTGTTTAGGTTGTTTGTGTGTGTGTTTGTCGTACCGCTTTGTTAAGTCGTGTATTGAGTTGTAAGCCTATAAATAGGCATGGGGTTCATTTGTAATGAGTTGTTGACTTTTTAATAAAATTTTCATTTGATTGCTTTGTGCTTTCTCTTAATTGGTAATCGAGTGTGATCTCCTATATCCACTTACGTCATTCGAGTGCGCTCGAATCAACGTTTGTTGAAGTCGATTCACGGAATCTTGTGCGCAAGATCAACGTCGAAGAATCGTAGATCCTTCATCACGGTATCGTGCGCGATCAACGTGTTAAGGATAGCTAGAATCCGGTATCTCTTGAGATCAACGGATTTGGCATTTCAGTATCATTCAATCCACCGATTGCTAATTCCATCGACATATCAAGTTTTGTTAATCCGCTGCGTCACTATGGGTTACCAAGTATTTGACATATGGTGTGGTGAGAGTTGAGTTTGGTAGCGTGTAACTTTAAAAAGCTATGTGCAGATTGATCTGAACGGTTGAGCTGCAGCTTGAGTTGCATGGGACATGGATTCTGAAGGACATTAATCAAGTCTCAATGGTAAAAGCATCAAAACGGCATAGCGGCGAAGGCACATAAACAAATGCAAGCTAAGGTGGAGACTGTCAAAATGTCTCGCATTACAGGTAGAAATTAAGCACTGATGTTCAAAATCTCAGTTCGTCTGAGATGTAGGACGTATAGTTGGCATGAATATGTACTTTCTGAGAGGGATTTACTTTGTTCGTTTTAACTTCTGTGGTTCAATTGGAATCAATATTCTAGTGTTGCTATGTGTTACATAAAACATGCTTCAATTTTATATTTATTTTTAGTGCTATTACAAGCATAATGCTTATGGATTTTAAACTCATATTGGAGACTCGTATATGTTGAAAACAAAGGAACCATTATAGTGAAGTTCAACTTTTAATTAAATCGCACACTGTAATACACAAAGTTGCAATATTAGTAGTGTAATAATAGTAAATGTACATAGAATTAGAACTGCATATTAAGCGCTTGACAGGGTACTTGGAATATCATAAGGTAAAGTTTGAGCATCCAGATCATTTGCTTCCTTCTCGTTTTCTTTCCTACTACGGTACTACCTCTTCTAATAACGGAGAACACTTAAAGTCAATGTCGTAGTCTTGATTTGGCCTCTTTTAGGCACTGGGTTTCTCAAACTTGGTTTATTCTCAAGCTCAAGAAATTTTCTTTCCTGCTACAAAACTTTCTGCTTAAATCTTGCAACTCATTCATACAATAACTTATAAAATTTGCCTTATAATGTAAAATGAGAAGGCGTTAAACATTTAATCACATCTTAGATCAAGTAATGACAATTTCCTAATAGAAATTGGGCTGAATGACTACTGCTACTTCTTTTAAAAGGTTTTCAATGGCAAGAGAGTTCGATCCCAGAAACCTCTAAACGTACAAGTCTATGGCCTTAATTGTAAGTGTGCTACTGGTCCTCCCCTGTATGTGTGAACTTTTAAACTTATTACAGAAGTTCAGTCAAAATAAACTACACGAATCACATATGCAATTTAATAACAGTTTTTGAATCTTCTACAAATTCACATTGTCAATGACACACATAGCTATTCAAATATGGACTAGGCATGGTACATCATATGAACTCTGCTTTCTTGTAGAATGTTCTCAATCCTTGATGGAATGCTCAAGTACACCTTTAGGATTATGTACTTTTGTTCTGTTTTGATTAAAATCATTCTTTTATCTGAAGATGGATGTACATACACTGGTGGAAATGTGAAGAGTTTGATATGACAAGGGGTTTGGATCACAACAGCATCTTATCCTTGCTGAATCTGAAATTGAGTCCTGGTGACTGTAAACTCTATATATTCATGTACCTATGAATTATTCTTTTGCTTGCAAATGGACAATCTTATAGCTGTAGGTTGTCTATCCTCTATTACAAGGAAGCTCTTGTTATCAACGTACATGTTTGTATTATAATTAGACACAATACTCGTCGGATGTAATTGAAGAGATTAGAATGAAGAAATTAAATGGAAAATGAGGCTGATCTAATAATCACACCCAGAAAAGTACAGAAAAAGACGAGAATTTATAGTGATTCAGCGTTGCATCCTACGTCCACTTTGAAAAGTTTGATGTTTATTGATGATTCTCAACTGATTTACAGTAGTACAATAATTAGTACTCAAGTTACAATGGAGTTTCAACAGTGCAACAGCGTTGAAGTTCCAAAAGTCTCTCTTTTAGTTGGCGTGGAGGTGCTATTTATAGGTGTAGGGTTGGAAATATCTGCCTCAAATCTCGGAATACCTTTTCTCATGCGTTGGTAGGCCCACATGATCGATCTGGAGTCGTTTGAGATCGATCTTCATCGATCCATGTATATTTCGTATCGATCAAGAATGGCTCCATTTGAGCTGGGATCGACAATGGAGGCTCTTGAGGTGTTATGCAAGCTTCTATGAAAATTTCATGGCATTTGGACTCGTAGTTTTAGAGATATGATCGATCCAATGTTGAGTTTGCAAGTAGGGCTGAAGGCTTCGTATCGCTCAATTACGCATTGATCCCCTTCGTATTGATACAATGTGCATCGATCATCTCATGTCGATGACGTGGCACTGGAGATCCAAATTTTGTGCTTAGAGACCGTTTCTTTTGAATTGACCTCTTTCTTCATACCCATCCTATACATTGCTCTTCGTATCGATGCTTGGCCCATCTCTTCGTATCGATCTGCAGTCCTCTTCGTATCAATCAAGTGGGTGATCGATACGAAGCATGACGCTATTGGATGAGTGAAACCTGATTGGTCCATGGGATGTTGAAGTCCATTGAAACTCGGATGGATACGAAATGGATGGATAATGAGGGATGGGGAAATGCTCATTTCGTATCGATCCTGATGGATACGAAATGATGGATCTTAATGGATGGATACGAAATAGATTTGTCTAACATGGATTTTGATCGATTCATAACTCGAGCATACGAACTTCGATTGACCCGAGACCTTCAATAGCTTTTCTAGCTATACCATGCTAGTTGTAGCTCGATCCGGACTCGGACCAAGCTTGCCTGTATCCATTGTGGACCTGTAGATAACTGATCTCCAGGCCGGATTGTCTTCAGTCCCTAGTCGAATCCTTGGTGCCGCGGCATTGCCCAAAAGATGGGATAACATTTGCCCCCCAAAGTACATCCTGTGTAGACATGACGAGCTTTGAAAAGCTGCAATCTCCATTCTGAAAAAGTTCTATCGATTTGTTGAACAACTGTCATTCTTTCATCAAGCGATGTGATCTTTGGTAGAATTCCAGTGGTATAAATGTTGAGTTGTAGAATGCCAATGATCATGTAGTTTTTGTGTTGTACCTGAAGGTCGAGTGCTAACAATTTGTTGTTCATCATTCTGGTTGTCACCAGGCAAGCATTCAATTCCTGTTAACTATGAAAATCTAATGTTAATACGGCATACATGCACGTATGTTAACGTGACTCCCGTTCATGTTTACATGTTCACGGGTCGTTATCAATTTCTTTTTTCTTATTTTGATCGAGTTTCGTATTGATCCTCTCTTGGATCGATGTGAAATTCGAGTTGCAGCAACGATCGATGGTTGTTTTTGATCCATTTCTTCGTATCGATTCACATTGATGGATACGAAATAGCGAGCTTCGGATCGATTCGCATCGATGGATATGAAGGGTTAGGCTCTGGATTGCTTTGTGTTGATGGGTACAAAAGTCGTTCTTCGTATCAATGGATACGAATGGTTTAGATATAATTGTGCAGTGCCCTTCGTACCGATCGGAGTTAACAGCTTCTATTGGTTTACATGACTGGGATACGAATCGTCCTTTATGTCGATATGAAGAAGTATAAATTGATTTTAGGCTTAAAATAAATTCACTTGCTTTTGCTATTTCGTATCGATTGAAAAGAAAAACTGCATAACTTTCGTCTTCCAAACAGCTAATCATCAATCCTTAATGCAAATTCTTCAAACTAGGTAATCGGTCGGTTAAAACCATTCTTAAAGTGATGATATTCGAGCTTTCACACCACTAGGTCCAAGGCGACGGCAAACTCTAGTGTCGTTGGTGCCGGAGGGGGACTAGGGTTAGGTCGAGGAAGTAGATAATGGCGACTTGGAGGCTTGGGGAAGAAGGAGAGCACTAGAAGGAGATGATGGAGTCACTGACTTCAAGCTTCTGCTTCAAATTCATATCGATAGGAGGTGGTGGAAAGCTGCCTCCATGATCGATCTGAGAATCGCGGAAATTTGCATCGAGGCAGATTGATGGATGTGAAACTAATTGCCTTGGATCGATACGAATCAATCGACATGAAGATGATCGATAGAACAAGTTATCGGTCCAAGTCTTGGATCGATACGAACTTAGGATTCAGGGAACGATCCAATTTGAAGCATGATGGATACAAAACCAACTGCCTTTTGCATATTCGAACACTTAATTTCGATGAGATTTAGCCTTGCATATTTGGACTTGACTGTAAAACTGCATATATGACTACGTTTCAAAGCTCTTCGATGGAATTGTAACTTGACAAACATAACCAATTTTAGCATGGATCATTCTTCGAAGTCAAGATGGCACGGTTGAGACGGTTAGCGGCGACGGTCACTCTGGCCGAATCTCAAAGTCTTGTTGTTTAACCATCTTTCAAACTTGTAGAAACTTAAAGTGTTGCATAGCACCTCACTATATAACAGATCACTCACTTTGCACCGGTGGAGGGGGGGACACAGGTTTCTTGCCATCTAGCAATGGTTTTTATCGAGTTCAATAGTTATGGATCCTAGAAGCTCAAAGTGATAAGAAGTTCAAAGTCCTCCATTTTCTAGAATCGAAGTGCTAGATATCACGGCAGATATAGTATACCCTGCTCCGGATGATCTGCCGAACGCAGTATCGATTATTAATCCGGAGGACTCCGTCTAGTCCAAGATCTCAGAAGAAATATTAGGCAGAATTTATCTTGGGCATGGACTATCTTTGTAAGATGTTCAATTACCGGGGCTAGAAGATAGAGCGCATAATCCTCGGAAGGTTTCACTATATGTAATAGATTCATGTGCATGGTTGGAACATTGCCACCGATCAATCAATTTATTCGGGACGTGCTATTTTTCCTGAGGATCGCGCCTTCTCAACTTCATCCTAATGGATACGCGCTTCTCACTAGCCTATATATCATATTTATGGAGCATCTTCTTCGTCCCTCGATTGTCGAAGAGATCGGATACTTATTTAATATTAAGAGTCGGGGATATAATCCGTCGTTCACTTTCCTGGAAGCGGTCAGAAACTGCCAAGTGGCCCCAATGAGACAAAATGGAAGACAGGCTTCTGTTGCGCCCCGGTCGGGGGAGCTCAGGCCACGCCCAGAGTAATAATCATCAAGCCTCATGATGAATAGGGGACAGAGGCTGGTCATGAGCCCGTAGTCGTGCCTCCGTAGGACCTTCGGCCTTTAGAATCAAAGAGAAAAGGCAAAACTATCGCCTATAAAGCTAAGAGGCAGAAGCTTATCAAAGTTTCTCAGCTCGTTGCAACTTCCATAGGTCATAAGAGCCTTTCTTCGCAGACGGAAAGTTCATTGAAAGGATTATCAGACATTTCTATCCCGGATGATATATTGTCATCCCTGATCCTGGGCTAGAGGGGTTTCACTCCCCATCAAAAACGGGTGCAGATCTACCTTCAATAGATATAAGGGAGACAACTCCCATAAGCAGGGATACTACAACCGGTTGGTTGGAGGTTTGCACATGCATACACACACTTCACGGCACCATACATCTCATCACATGCTTCTTAATCTTTGGTGATAACTAACTTTATTCCTCGTTTTGTTTTGTAGACACGATGGTGAAGCAAGGATCCATGCTTAGCAATCGTCGCTCTTCGCGCCATATATTTGGATCGCGCTTTAAGTCACACTGCCGCGAGAGCGAGAGAGACTATGGTCGTGACTATTGTTCCAGTCAGGAACGCGAGCGCCAAGATAAAGAAAAGGAAATATCATATCAGAGTTGGCACCGTTCTCGGTCGCGGTCTCCGCCATCAAAGGGACCTTCAAAATAATTTGGCTCCGGTAGGCCATCTTCTGAATCTGCACACCAAGTAGTACCGTCTCATGCTCCGAAATCCGACGTTCAGCGCCGTAGAATTGAAACAGAAGCTCCTTTCATCATAGAACAAACTACCATAGAGCCCATAGGGGAGGGAGCCATCCGTATTGCAAAACTAAAGAAAGATTTTTTCGAACATTTGCTTCGACGGATTCCACTTCCCTCCTAACTTTAAAAGGATCCCAAATGACATAGAAAAACTGGTACAAGCTTATGTTCATGATGCATACAACCAGTATCGGGAATGGATCAAAACGGCAGAACAGGTCTCAGCCGTGTCCTTTGAGCGAGCCAAAACAATTGAAAAACTGGAGGGAAACCTTTCTCAAAAAAGCAGAATAATAATGGTGCTCACCAAGAGCTTGAATCTTCAAGGAAAATCGAGACAAAGGCTGGCCAAAGAGCCAAGGAGGCCAGGAAGTATATGGAAAACATGAGAAAGACTCGCATGGACTTAGTGCAGGAGATGGGTCACAGTAACACCGTCATTATTCGGGTAAGGGACTCTGCATGGAAAGAAGTTGACGGACTAAAAGCAAAGCTCGCTGAGGCTATTAAAGAGAATGATGAAGCTAACAAAGTGACCCAAGAGGCATGTGAGAAGGCGGTTAGACTTAGGGAAGAGAGGGATGCTGCGAATAAAAAAGCCGAGGAAACCAACGCCATGGTGGAAAAGGAAATAAAAGCTGTAGAGGCGAGGATGGAAAGCGAATTTGAAGATCTTCTGGTCACTTATAACGCTAATGTATTGAGAAACTGCAACCTTAACTGGCGTGGCGAAGACTATCCCTTCCAATTATATAAGGCCCAGAACCACTTGCTTGAGGACGAAAATGTGATCCATAATGTTGCAACCATCGATGAGTTTGAATTAGAAACTCGAGTGCTGATCGAAGATGAGCCTAAAGTCCTTTATGACACTATGATTGTGCTTCAGAGAGAGGATCTAGTCGCTAAGTATTCGAAAGCCGGAGAAGGATCTAGAGTGAACATTGCAAAGTTGGTTCCAAAGTGCCTCCAACATCTCAAACTTAGCCTACATCCTTTGTCGATCCTCCAATCGTCCCAGGGTATGATCTTGATAGACCACACATTTCTTCGATTATCGAGCGTGGCTTGGAAGGCACGTCCTCTCGACATGGGAGCCAACTCGAGGAAGTTATTTTGAACTCCTCTCCTATTCCTTGAAATGTAGGAACACTATTCGAAAATATTACTAATATATTCTCTTATCTTCATTCAGTCTTAAATTCTACACCGGCCGACCCTCCTGCAACTCAAGAAGTTTATCACGAGCAAGAGGGGTTAAAAACGGAGGTCACAACTATAACAATTACTTCTTCAGCTGGGGAGACATATTATGGCAGCTATGTGCTTGATGATCAACTAATGGAAGTGCTCCTCAGCCATTAAAGCAATTCGAAAGTGCCTTTCAATGTAGATGGAGATGTAATTATCATGGGCTCTTCGAGTCCGATCGGCAGCATTTCGATGGTAAGCACATGGGCCGGGAGGAACAGATAATGGCAAAAATCAAAGCCGAGATTGAGCAGGCTCGTAGAGCCGACAAAGGCATGGTGGGTCCTGGTCCAGTCCATATTCTTGTGTTTTCTCCAGGTGGCACCATTATTGAGACCATCGCGCCTCATTCTTCTAGCATCGAGAGTGCCACCATTCCACCAGTTCACATATAGTTGACACTTCAATCCCTGTGTGTTCTCAAGAAGAGACTGCGTCGATTCCCCTAGTCGGAGACAAGCCAGCTGGAGCGAGCCAGGAAGGTAAGGGTTCAAATAGAGGTTCGGGCGGTAGCTCTGGCGGATCTACGCTAAAGAAAGTCAAGAAGAAACCGAAGGCGTATATTTGCATTTTCTCTTCCTTTTTTATAGATGATTAGAATAAGCTTGTCTTTTGCTTTCTACGGGCCACGTATAGACGTGGACTTGGCCTCTTGTTGATTGGAATACTTTGAACAAATTTTGTACTTTCTTTTCAAAGAATAACGTGAATAAAACTTCTTCTTTGTTTTTAGCATAACTCTGTGTCCATTTGTTTAAGTACTTAAGCATTCACATTTCCATTTAACGTACTTGCGAAGCTTTTGTCATTTAGTCGAACTTGAGTTCGGTCTTTAAGTCTTGAAGTCGTGGCCTCGGGTCATAATCAAACGTTGAGTCAAGTCCCAACGTTGCGCTGTCTCGGTCAGCGGCTGGAACTTGAGTTATGTGTAGCGATAATAATTTTCGCGTTCGGAAATCGACATCCATACTTTACATCGTACTCGAATGTCGCAGATCCAAACGTCGAATCTGGTTCGCCGGAGCTTATAACACAATTAAGTATAACAACACAGCGGAAGAAAAAGAATAATACATTAATATACAACACTTATACAATATCTGATACAACAGAGTGATACAATGAATATCAATATACATCAGAGATATGATACAAGAAAATAGCAGCAGAACAAATAACTCAAAGATAGTCTTCAAGGCACCAATCCAGAAATAGCTCGAACTCCCAATAACGATGCACAAAGATAAGCAAGTGTAGTCCGCATCTAAAGACTGAACTAACCCCATATGATCTTCTAAACCTGACTATCTGAAAACCCAACTTTAGACTGCCCGTGTGGAAAATTGTGGGCACCCAGAGTTTAGGAAAGGAACAATAAACTCCAGGTCAGTCGTGGGACTGATATGAGTAAAAAAAACAGTTATCTTTAAAAATAAACAGAAAGAGAATTTTAAAGTCAATTCGCAATGCTTTTAGAAAATGAAACTACCATAAAGCCTCCCGCCACACACACAATGCAAACGCAGACTTGGAGGAGATTTCTCCTTATGATAGTCAAATATGCTTGATACGTAAATTTCTTTGATATTATTACTATAAGTGCAAAGTGTAGGAAAACATTCGAAAGTATAATATTAATCTTAGCTAGCATAGACATTATGAACTATGCCTACTATAGCTACCATCTAAACAGTGGTGACCACCATAAGTAAATGGCAGGTAATACAACTAAAACCGTACCGTGTTCGTGTCGGTAATTGGATTTCCAACAAATGGTCAGGCTAAGGAACTTCCTGGGCCACATGGGTACGCCTCTGGAGGGACGATCCGAGAACCTAACCGGATCTCTGCCAACACAAGGCCGGGTTACCTCTAAACTAGGCAATTACTGACACGAGTATGCCATCCCCCGGTTGTAACCAACCTTTATCCGGGGCCCCAACAACAATCACAAAGTAATATATATATATATATATATATATATATATATATATATATATATATGTTTGCGATATCCACATAAGTTAAGTATCTGGGCTCCATACCATGATACCACTTCTATCCAGAAGGAAATGCACATACCCTAAGGGTCTCTACCCCCAATAACTTTGCTGCATCTTTCCTGTTTCGACCGTTACTGGGTTGTGAGGTTCGACGAAGTCTCGTCCACAAAGCTACGCTTTTCACAAAAGTCACGCTTTGATCAACAAATGATCAGCAACACTCAGCATGCCACATTACCAAGTTGGGAATATATTACTGATAACCTTCAACTACATAACCTCTGAGCTCGTACGTCATAGAGAAGGGTGTTAAGCTAAGAGAATAAATTCTCCGCCACCAACAGAAATGTATTTGAAAGAAATCTGCTTTATATCTTAAATGTAATGTCAGACATACAATCCATTCAAGTCTGTTCTGGATTCGAACAGAACCGAAGGCACTTGCGAAGAAGTCCTTGCAATCCGGATAATCCCTAATCACGTCCGGACTTCCCATCACATATGGAGTCTCTATACCGGGGACCAGTCGATGCAAAGACATTCGACGAGTTATCCTTTCGCTTCCAAAAATATCCGGTCTTCACCAACGGTCTTCAAATGCTATCCATAACGTCGTATCACATATTCGGAATGGGCAATATGACACAATGGTCCTCTCCCGGCTAAACCGAATAGTGAGCTCAATATTTACAAGAAACATATGGATATTGGGGTCTCAGTTAAGTCACAACTTATTACCCAAAACTTTTCTTCCAAATGGTTTAAACACATTACCATTTCAAATCTTTTTAAACAAAAAGATTCTTTTCACTAAGTTCGCCCAGTTTCACAAAGATCCATTCATAGATTTCAAAACAATTTCCATTCCAATTAGAATTAACTCATCCAATCTTCAAGTTAAGGATTTAACTTATAGCCTTCAAACCAGTTTCCACAACTTGGAAAATCATTTTTTTCATTTTAACTTGAAATCCTTTTAACATAAATCGGAAGTTCTTTATTTGTGTGAAAGCTTTTATTATTTGAAAAACAAATAGTTTTCATTCAGAAAGATCCAATTTTATTTGCACGAGTTAAAGCTCTTAAATTATATTCACATTCCCAGATCAATACTTTTAAAAATAGTTTAACCTATATATGACTGCTATAACATCTTTAGACCGTAGTTTCCAAACATAGAATTCAATTTCAAATCTTGAATTTAAGTTTAAATCAAATTATTTAAACTTCAAACTTTATCAAGTTATTCAAAATAAATTTCATCTTTGAAATTTCATTTCAAAATCTTTTCACTTTAAACCCAACCCATTTCCAAAACATTTGAATTCACATTATCTATTAAAAAATCACTTTAAAAATCTATGATTTAATCGATTTCCTCATGAAATCTATATTTGTATGTGTATGGTGTGGTCCAAGGGTTTAACACAATAGTACAACATCATTCAATCATCACAGATCAAAACACAGAAATATAGTTGATAAGCGGTATAAACTATAACGCTTATCTTACATTCACAGATTCACAGATAATATACAAATGTATCACAAATAAATGAATAAACTATACACAGCTCAATCCACAGAACAAAAGATTACAGATCAGATAGGACAATCAATTCAAGGCATCCCATACAATACAATCATTCATAAGCAAGATCAAGCATTTAATAATCATTTATAAGCAATATTATTAATTGTTTAATCCTAAATAATTCAATTTAATTCCAATTAAATTAATTACTTATAAATTAATTCTCCAATTCTATTTTATTAATTACAAATCATTTGATATAAATTAATTTATCAATCGCCTTAATTAATTAAATTATTCTTAATTAATCATATTAATTAAATTAACCTTTAAACCAATTTCATAAATAATTGACCCCTTAGTTAATTATTTTAAGAAATTAAATCTTTAATTACTTACCATAAAGTAATTACACTTACACATTTTCATAATGATTATCATTAATTTATTAATCTAAATTAATCATTAAAAATTTATCACATTAAATTATTTAAATAATCTTAATTAATGACCTTTATTTACTAATAACAATTCTTTAATTACTGTTCTACAAAAATTACTTACATTAATCATTAAAATTGATTTACCATTAATAATCCATTATTAAACTAATTAAGTGTTACTTATAACTTAATGAATTCTCAATTTCAATTAAATTATTCCTTAATTTAAATTAACTTAACTTTAATTAATAAATTTATAAGCTTAAAACTATTAATTGAATCCATATAAACAATAATTACTCATTCTTAATGAAATTATAAATCATTAACTCTTCATTATTTAAAGTAAAACTCATTCATATTTATGATTTAATTATTATTCACAATATGTTTGAAAACATTGATTTTAAATTTTCTTTTAATTTCAATTTAAATTTAAGATTTGAAATAAATTCTTATTTACCTTGAATAAAGTTTAAAACAAATTTCCCTAACATTTTTAAATTTACATGTTAAATAATATTTTGGTTATAAAGGAAATATTAAAGAGTTAAAAAAATCAATTTCCTTCTTAAATTTCATTCTTAAACTTATTTTAAGCACTTAAGTTATAAAACTCAATTAAATTTCAAAATCTTGAAATCAGATTTAGAATTTAATCCAGGTTTAACTTTTAGTTCTTTTTTTTACTTGTTTAAATTTTTCATTTAAAATTTCAAATCTATTTTAAATTCAAATTACTTTACTACATTTAATTGCTTTGAAATTATCAAAACAGTTTAAATTTGCAACTTTATTTATGTCTAAACTAAATTCCAATTCAAACTTGAATCATATTTACATTTTGATTAAGAAAATCCAGTTCAAACCTTGATTTATAATTTAAATTAAATTTTAAATTCAGAAAACAGAATCAGGTTAAAAACCTGAAACAAAACTTTGGCTCAAGCCTTCCCATTCTTGCTTCGAGTCCCTCCGTTCCATGCTTCGAGTATACTACTCGAATTACTCGAGTAAGTCTCGAGTTCCTCACCCAGCTAACCCAACATCATCAGAAAAGAAAAAGGTGCACGGTGCATGTACACGCCGTCGCCGATCAACTCCAAGCGTCGCCTCTTCGTCGAGCAAGTCGACGATCACCCCAAAACCCTTCTCCAGCCACCAGAACGCCATCGTCATCTCGAATTTGAATTCGAGGTGAAACTCGAAACCTGCAACACGAACAGGACTTCCACTCGAAACCTGTCATCGCCTTAAACTCGCCGCCTCGGCCACCGGAGGACCTGAAACTCCGGTCATCTCTTCATCGCCGTCTCCTCTACCATTCCCCCAAACCACGATGAACTCGGTCGCACGTCGACGATGATCGAATCGAAATAGCAAACTCACATAAAACTAGGTTTACAAAAGAAAAACGCTTGCCGCCGCCTCCACGCTCAACTGCCAACCACCCCACTAATTTTCCTCGACTCACCATAGGCTCGCCCACCTCCACGCGAAGCCTCGACCATCAACCACCCTCTCGATTTCGATCCATATACCTAGATTTGTGAATTGAAGGGTTTGAATTTTGACAAAATTTGAGTGATGCTCAGTTATATTGATTTCCAGAGACTTTAACAGGTTATTTTAACATGAATTAAATTTTAAAACTTAATATGTACTGTAACAAACAATCTTTGTTTTAATCTTAAGTTTAAACGTCGAGTAGATCAAGTGATAATGGATTTTGAATCAAAATCCTGTGTTTAAAATCTTTAAAACAGAGAATGTTTATAAACATCAGCCTGCACAAATACTTCCAACATTCAAGTGTACACAGAGAAGTCATATAGATATACCGCCATACTTAGTTACAGATATGCTTGCAACAGATTTATATCTTTAAATTTTAAAGAAAATGTTACTCACTGTGTTGAGAAAAAGGGCAGAGCTGCTTTTCTTTTGAAATAGTCTTAAATTTTTGCTAGCTGATGATCTTCTTTTTGATCTATGGTTTTGAGTTGAATTATTGTTTGTTTGTTGATGTTTAAATTGAAGTTTGTTTAAGTATGAAATGGTGTTTATTTTAGTTTTACTCAGCTCGAACTGAAATGAGGATATATAGAAAGAAGGTGACATGGTTTACAATATTTTGTACAGGGTGATGTTATCTATTCTTTGTACTAAAGTTATGGGCTGCATTAATTGCTTAGGTCCTTTGATCCTTTTCTTATACATTTCCATATCAAATTTGATTTGTTTATAACTTTATGCAGGCTGGTGATATTTCCTTTGTGTGCTAGCATTAATCACCAAGTACTTATGTCTTCTTTCTCAAGCCTATATTTAGTTGAACATTTTTTTTCTGTCTTCATTTGTATTTTATTTCCTAGTTTACACTTATCTATATATGTTTGTTTTCTTTTATAAGTGTACATACCTATATTTCATTTATTTCTATGAACATATTTCCTTCATTTTGCAAACACACATACTTATACTTATACTTTGAAGATGTTTTGTTTGTACTTGAATGTGTATTTATCCTGTTTTATGCTTTGTATTCTAAATGAATTCTATTTTTCTCTTTAACTTGTTGTTTAAATTCTTCTAATGTATTTACTCAATATTTTACATAGTTTATTAATATATTGTTTGAGTTTATGTTTTATATTTTACATAACCAAAATTTTTAAGATATTTATTTTATTTCTTTGTTCTTGTACTTTGTAATATAAATAAATTTCTATTTTCAACTCAAATACTTATCATCTTGTATTTACATTGTATTTATTTATTTAACTTAATATTTTATATCAATTACCAATTATTTCACAAATTTTTATTCAAAAATGAAATTAATTATCAATTTAAAATTAATTAAAATTCGGGATCGTTACATTATGTCCCCAAATCTGGGGTGATTCGAAGTAGGTAATTGGCAGTCGTTCTTTGTCTTTACTAACTTTGATTTAACTTAGTCAGAATAAAGTTAAAGTGACACGAGCTTGAGTAGTCGACTCGCACTCGCTTGTTTGCTAGCATTTGTATCCACACTCTGATAAGACTTGTATGCCGACACACCTGCTTGTTGTTTTAGAATTACATCTACAATCTACGGACATAAGTTATTTTATGGGCGGTCGGTCACACCCGATTAATGTTTATACTCTAGTTCACACTTTGGGAATCTTAGAGTTAGTTGACGGATGGTCGGTTACATCCGTTTAAGAGTTAGAATCTTATTCATGCTTTGGGAATAAGGGGTTGGTTAAGGTCGTAGACGGTCGGATAACATCCTCCTTGACGCAGTAAGCGAAGTTGTAGATGGACGGATCCATCCTCCTCGAGCTTGGAAAGAAGCCAGGTCATGGATTGACGGATCCATCCTCCTCGAGCTCGGATAGAAGCAAGGTCATGGATGGACAGATCCATCCTCCTCGAGCTGTTGGAAATAAGCGAGGTCGTGGATGGACGGATCCATCCTCCTCGAGCTGGACGGTCGGTTCACGTCCTAATATTAGAGTTCGCACTTCAGCTCGCACTCTAGGAGCTAAAGTCGGTTGGAGAGTTGTCGTGTTTCAATTCTCTTTTAGTTGGCTGTTGTTTACCCTCCGAGCTTAGGGTTTCATCTAGCGAGCGACCAGTCAGATCACGATCACTCTTTATCTGAACGACTCCCACCGTAAGATGAAACTCAACTATTCTTACATCATGGCTTTGTGGGTCCGCGCTTTATTGCTGAAATAAGAAATCATGGAAAAATCGGTTGCCTTATTACAAATACAAATTCTTGAATTTCATAACAAACTTGAAAACGAAAGCAGACTAAATGAATGAAAACTATTCATATGTAATAGCGACGGAGACTTTCATTGTTCCATGCTCCCGGCAGAGTGAGACCATCAACGGTTGATAGTTTGAATGTGCCATCTCCAAGCCTCCGTTCGATGACATATGGTCCTTCCCATGTCGGTTTCATATGCAAAGGGACCGGACAGATCCGCTTAAGTATGAGATCGCCAACTTCAATGGTCCTGGGTCGAACCTTGGCATTGTATAATCGGACGACTCGACTGCGGTGTGCGGCTGCCCTCAAATCAGCCTCTTCACGCTTGTCATCCAGTAAATCCAAAGATTCTGCGAGTAGGATGGCATTCATCTTTGGATCATAATAGGTCACATGGTGAGAAGGCACAACTGGGATAACGGCTTCAAGGCCGTAGGAAAGTGCAAACGGAGTATGGCCAGTCACGGACTTGTAGGTAGTTCGATATGCCCATAAGGCCATAGGGAGCTCATCGACCCACTTACCTCCAGTCTTCTCCAGTCGTTTCCTCGAAATGGACTTGATGACTTTGTTGATAGCTTCGACTTGTCTATTCACTTGAGGGTGAGCTATTGCCGAGAATTTCTTCTGGATGCGATAGCATTGGCAGAAATTCTTAAACTCAACATTATCGAACTAGGTCCCATTGTCAGTTATAATTGTCTATTGGAGGCCAAAGCGACAGATGATGTTGCACACAACAAAGTTGACCACTTTCTTCGTCGTGATAGTAGAAGGGGCTCGGCTTCCGCTCACCTAGTAAAGTAATCAACTGTGACGATGGCGTACTTCACAACACCTTTAGCGAGAGGCAAGGACCCTATAATATCGATACCCAATATGGCAAACGACCATGGGCTGACCATTTGAGTAATCTCGGTTGGTGGAGCTCTTGGAATTCTGGCATGTTTCTGGCACATGTCACATCTCTTGGCATAATCTGATGCGTCTCGATTCACGGTTGGCCAGTAATATCCATATCTGAGTATCTTTTTCGCAAGGGATTGCCCTCCAGTGTGGTCGCCACAATCTCCTTCGTGCACATCATGTAACACTCATTTGATCTCATTGTGGCGGATATATCGGAGTAAAGGAAAGGAATATCCCCTCCTGTACAAGACTCCATTCTGGATAATAAACCGTGAAGATTTTTGGAGAACTTGTCTTTTATCGTTCCACCGCTCGGGTAACGTTCCGTGTTCAAGATAATTCTGATTGGAGTCATCCATGACTCCTTTTTGGGTGTTGCCTCATGAACCCAATATGTCTCCACCTAATCAATACTTGGAGCTGTAAGTGTCCCTACGGGGACGAGTCCTATTTGCTGTGCTTCGCCAGTGCTGGTCGGTTTTGCTAAAGAATCGGCTTTTTGATTTTGCTCTTGGGATATACCGTGGATAGTATAATAGTCAAACTGGTTTAACACTTTTTGAACACAAGTAAGATAGGTGGCCAATCTTCGGTCTTTGGCTTGATACTCTCCTCGAACTTCGCATACCATTAGTTGTGAATCACAGTAAATCTCCACAGCAATGACTCCCAAGTCTCTGGCAAGCCTCAATCCAGCAAGCAAAGCTTCGTACTCGGCTTCGTTGTTAGTTGCGCGGAAATCAAACTTTAAAGCATAACAGTATAACATACGGATCAACCTTCTAGGGTTTCGATTACCACTCCAACGCCTGAGCAGCGGTCGTTCGATGCACCATCAGTGTATAGCTTTCATGTACACTTGGAAGATTCACTAGCTTCGGGAAAATCCTTCGGTATGGTGAATTCAGCTATGAAGTCCGCCATAACTTGTCCTTGAATAGCCCACCTCGGCGTATAAATGATATTAAATTGACTCAACTCGATGTTCCACTTAAGCAATCTACCAGACGTCTCATATCATGTCAGGATACAGTGATCAGGTGAGCCTGGAAATACGGACGAAACTTCCTCGAGGCTATGAAAAGATAGTAAGGCAGCTTTTCCACCTTCGAGTAGTTCCTTTCTGCCCCTGTCAATCTTTTGCTGACATAATAGACCGGTTGTTAAATCCAATCCTCTTCTCGAACTAGCGCAGCACTGATTGCATTTGCCGAAACCGCCAGATAGTCATACAACTTCTCATGATCAACCAGCTTCGACAAAGATGGTAGGTGTTTCCAGATGTTGTACTAGTGCTTGGAATGCGCCCTTGCACTCCTCTGTCAACTCGGATCGAAGAAGGGAATGCACTTGTCCGTGGATCGAGAAATCAACCATCTCAAAGTTGTCACCTTCTTATTAACACTTTGCACCTGCTTTATGGTTCTGCGAGTTTCGAGATTCCAAATCTCCCAGTTATTTTTAGGATTGACTTCTATTCCTCTGGTGTTGATAATAAACCCAAGGAACTTTCCAGAAGCGACTTCGAAATGACACTTTAGCGGATTGAGCTTCATTTTGTATCGTCAGAGTATGTTGAACATTATCTCTAAGTCACCGATATGGTGCTAGATAGTCGCAACTTCACGAGCATGTCGTCTACGTACATCTCCATAGTCTTTATGATCTGGTTTAGAAACATCCTATTTACGAGCCTTTGATAAGTTGCTCTAGCATTTTTGTGTCCAAGCGACATCACCTTGTAACAATAAAGTCCCAGATCGATAATAAAGCTAGTGTGCTCCTGGTCAGAAAGGTGCATCGGGATTTTACTATAGCCGGAGTATACGTCCATAAAAGATAAGAGCTCATGCCCAGTTGTTGAATCCACCAGTTGATCGATTCTGGGAAGCGGGAAACTGTCTATGGGGCAGACTTTGTTTAGATCCGAGTACTCTAAACATGTCCGCCACTTTCCATTCAACTTTCTGACAAGCACTGGATTCGATACCCACTCCGGGTACAAAGCATCATAAACCCATTAGCCTTGAGCTTATCCACTTCTTTCTTCAGGGCGGCACATCTCTCTAGATCCATACTGCACCATTTTTATTTCACCGAAATGTGCCGCAGATCGATATTTAATGCATGGCTCGCGATGTTCGGCGAGATCTCACACATGTTTGAATGAATCCAAACAAACACATCAAGGTTTGCCCGAAGAAAATCGACCAGTTCCTTTCCCATTTGAGGGCTGAGTGGCGATCCGATCTTTACCACTCTAGCATCATCATCATCGTCGATCGGGACATCAATTGTCGACTCTGTCGGGAAGGCCTGGTATTCTTTGACTTCCCCTTCATCATTATTCTCTAGGATTAAGATCTTTAGTAAACTGGTTGTGGCGGCCGAGCCTCAGCTCAGACGTTAGTTGTCAATTTTCCATAGAGTGGACGCAGAGAGATTCCTCCACGCTCTTACCTTTCTCCTTTCGCTGCGCATCTCGCAGTTCCGCAACATAACAGGCGCGTCTAGCTGCCTGATCACCATGTACTACCCCAACTCCGTTATCAGTGGGGAACTTCAGGGTTAAAAACCAAGGGGCAATTTCTGTCCTTAACTCTAAAAGGGCCAATCGGCATAAAAAAAGCATTATAAGGAGAATGAATATCCAATACAACAAATTGTAACATTCGGACTCTCCTGCGATCACCAATACCCAACTCAACAAGTAATTCCACCATCCCAGCCGGTATGGTTGCACTTTCATTGAAACCATGTATACGTGACTGACACGGTTTCAGATCTTTTTCTTCCATCTGCATCTGGTCATAAGCACATTTGAAATGTATGTTCACGGAACTTCCATTATCAACTAAGATCCTCTTCATCCAAGCAGGACCTATTTGGGCAGAAATAACCAACGGATCAATAGTGGGGGCCTCCATTTTGTTGGCATCACGATTTCTTAAAACAATATCATCTGTCATCATCCTCTGTTGCTTTGTCGAGGCCACTTCATCAGCAGTACTACAACATTCGAAGTCCACATGCCTAATCAAACTAGCATATGACTCCATTTTCTTCCAGCTTCGATCAGCCGGATGAGGACCACCACTCCCATTATTTAATTACCAGCCTCCTGCCAGTACGTGCGGGTTCTTCAGGCCTTGCCTAGCCTTGCCCCTGATTAGGATTAGATGGGTCTGCTCTACCATCCTGTGATCCCGAACAAACTGCTCCAACTTTATTTCTCTAATCAAATTCTCAATAATATCCTGTAGATGATGGAGTTCATCGGTGTTAGGCCGTAACAGTCATGGAACTTATAAAACTTCCCGGTTTGAATCTGCTTCACTACTAACGGTTTCGGAGTTGGTTTCTTGTACTGCCCTGTATTGCAGTTGTGAAGATAAACATTCTCTAGCAACGTATTCAAAGGGGTATATCAATCAAACAATAGAGCTCTGGGGTCTCCCACGATGAGGGTCTCTCTTCTTTCCTTGATCTCCATCACCCTTCTACTGACTTTTCTTATTTAGAATATTCAACTGTATTTTACCGGAACTCTCCCCGGTCTGCTTTACTACAACATTACTCTGGATACCTTCGCTACTGGGTCCCGTGACATCCTACTTCCTAGACCGTCTAGCTCTTCCCTCATTAAATAATGGGTTGCCTTTACATAGAAACAGTCCAACGAAGTGGGGGGTTCCCCAGCTAACCAATCACCAAACTCGGAATGGGATCGATCCCTTTAGTCAATGCCATCATAATAGAGTTGTCGTTGGGGTTACTGACTTTGGCACAAGCAGCATGGAACCTTTCTAGATAATGCTTTACAGTCTCTCTTAGGGCTTGCGTAACACTGGACAAGGTATTGACATCCTTCGGTCCAGTAGCATGCATACAGAACTGCTTGACAAACGTAGTAGCTAGCTGGTCAAAGCATGAGATGGATTTGGGTGGTAAATGGGTGAACGACATAGTCGCAATTGTTGAAACTGGACTAGCCTATAGCGGAAGTTGTGGGTGAATTTCAAAAATGTTACCCTATGGGATCTTTTATTGGGCCTATGATGTCTAACTGAATTAGAACATTTCTAAATTTTATTTATATAAAATCATTATATATTAAGATATGAAATTAATTTTATTTGATTTAGTTTATACATAAATGTATCATATATATGTGAGTGCATGTGTAACATAATAATCCGTGAAAGGTATAATATGTCCATTTGTAGATGTTGAGATTTACATCGCAACAGACATATTAGCTCATTTTGTATGTCATGTATGTTGTCCAAATATGTGCTTGTATATGTGTTACAATATACATATCGACACACACACACACATACATACATACACACACGCACACATATGTATGTATAAATATATTATATATAATATATGAACATAAAAATTTATATATAGATAAATACATATATAGAAAGAGAGAGAAAAATTATTAAAAATTATTTATAATTCAAAACTATCTTATTTTTGCAAACATAATAATTTTAGTATTTTAATTTGTATGTATTATGAATAAAATAATGTTTTCATCCATAAATAATTAACATAAAATAATCTATTGATGTAAATTCAAAATTTACAATTTCGAAAATCTAGGATCATAAAATAGAGCTTAGAAAAAATCTGGAGATTTTTCAAAGTTGGAATATTATTTCTAAACACAAATATATTAATTTCAGCAATAATTATTTAATATAATATAATATATTATTAAAAATTCAAGATATAAAATTTCAGAAATTCTAGGATCATGAATAAAAGGTTCCGAAATTTTTTGAAGACTTTTTCGGTTAAATTATTATTTTTAATAAATCATAAATGGTTTTTTCGAAATAATATTAACTATTTAAAGTAATAAACTTCATTGAAAAAATCCTAAATTTTTATATACGTTTTTGGAATGATATAATATTTAAAAATATATATAATTGAATTTTTAATGTAATAATTATTTTATATATAATAAACAATTCAAAATTTAATAAATATTAATTTAAAATTATGAATGTATGTATGATAATTAATTTTCAAATTTGTAAATTCAAATTATATATAAATAAGTGTATAAAATTTTTAGATCACATGTGTATCTTATATGTGCTTATATGCTATTATGAGAGAGAAATATACACTAATATATATATATATATATATATATATATATATGAATTTATTAGTAAATATATATATAAAACAATTATTAATGACAAAAATTGATTGTGTACAGTAAACAACATTTTTCTATATATAAATCAAAAAGTATAATAAACAAGTTGTGCATATAACCAAACTTATTTGTGACAACCACATTTACTTACAAAATCTCACATAACCAATATATTTAAGCATATATGAAATTACTCATTAAAGGATCATAAATATAATTTAATTACTGTAATATGAATTAAAATTACCAATTTCATGATGCCTTTGAATCCACGTTGAAGCAATGACTTCCCTTCCTTTTATTATTCTTGATTCGTCAGATTGCAAGTCCGTAATCACCGACCTCTTACTATTGAATAATATTAATTTAATTTGAAATATGTTTGAGAATTTTGGAATGGATTGGGAGCTATGTTTTAAGCAGCAATGTAGAAGGTAATGGCGGCCAAAAAAGGTTCATCATTATTTTTAGAGATACACATGCATTCATACGTACGTACATAGAGTTGTATTAGAGAGAAATGAGGAAAACTTTTTTATCCATTCTCACTTGATCCCAACCCATTAGTTATGTTTTAGCTACCACTAGACCTTTCCAAAATCAAAATTTTGCAGCCCTAATGATGGGCCTTAAACCCATCTAAGCCCAAGCCAGAATATTATACAATTAAATCTAATTTAATCGCTTGTCGATATTGTATATCGGTCGATATATTTATAACTGTTATAATTATATATAACATTATTTATTTCTCAAATCATATTCATATTTTATAATTAATATTTTATTAATATTAATTAATTTATAAGAATTATTAGCTAACTAAATCGTTCAGTCTTAAGGAAATTCATCATTTCGGCTGTGTAACTCTTGGGTGTAAATTTTATCAGCGATTAACATTGAACTATTCTAGTGTTAACGTTTACACGTCACTTAGCAGGTGATGTGACATTAAGGCCAATTTTATCGCTTATTCATTTTCGGTAAAAATCCAATTTAGTTTAATAAGCGTTACCCGATTGTGACATTTGTTTACACCAATTCTCTTCGTCAAAACTATATCACTTTGGACTTATGGAATTTGGTAATGGTTAAAATTCCAACCTCATCCACATTCAACTTTATAGTCCAAATATAAAGTCCTTGGTTCAATAATAACAATTATTATTAACTGAAATGCTCTGGCTAGAGACTTTGACTTTGAGTTGACTTGAGTTGACTGTGATACTAATCGCATATAATTAAGGAGACGAATCCTCTCTTGAATAGTGCTTCTTTTCCAATACTTCCACTCGACCCAACTATAGTCACTCGATGGACGCCATGCCATGATTTGGCTATAGTCAAAGCGAACCTTTTATATTGAAGATCCATAGTATTCTCAAGTCGAGAGAAGTGTGTAAAGTAGTCACATCGATATTTTCTGTTTGACCTTAGTTATATTAACCAACAGAAAACTATCGAGTGAGTCGTTCCATAGTTATCCAATAACTATTAGTACGTAACCCCTAGGTGCCCCCAGCAGTCATGAGTGATACACTGCCCAACATTTAAAGAGCGTTACATACTCCAGTCTCAACAGATACATCGATATCCAGTTTCGATGCATCTTGGCTAGGAACATTTAAAATGGTATATTTGGTACATTGTGATAAATTACTCACAGTTACAACACTTTGTAACTACTATCAGAAAATATACCATTTATGGATTGTTTTATTAAATAAGCTTTAATTAAGTTAATTATTTAATATAATCACATTTTATCAAGTATCTAATAGGAAGAAAATACCTTTCATTTCGAATAAGATTGGTCAATGAGTTATATATATATATATATATATATATATATATATATACAAATTACATAATTTCCCTACCCCTAACTCTATCAGCATTGCCCCCTATGGAGATAGAGAAGCTTCTACACTTAACCGCATCGTCAGCTCGAACGACATTCATAAGCCATTCATATTTCAAAATATATTGGTTAGGATCTGAATTTCCTTCATATACAAGCAAGGTTGACATCCAGAATCGGCGGGACGGTTCTGCATGTAAGATATTGTTGGTGAATGTGGTGTGACTTCTAGAAATCCCCCAGTCATTATTAGTGAGGCCTTGACTTTCCCTTATCATTTGGCATATCATAATTGGAATATCAGCCATTTGGATATTTGGTGCCAAGGCATGGTCGGGTTCCATGTCACGAGGATGGTCCAGTCATTGTCTATGGTCCGTTCCATGCCTCCTTGGCCTTCGAGCTTTAGGGAAATGAGGATCCTGAGCATGAATGTGGTGGCGAAGGACTAGGTGGTCCTGGATCTTGGCCTCTAGATCTATTGCAGTAGTAGCTGCATGGTCATAAATGGTGTGGTAAGGAAGTGCTCCTCTTCGGGAGGAGGGTCCAACTTGATGTCTAATGGAAGGACCAATTCCGGCCCGTCCAGGGTTCACACCATGCCGATGCCCGAAGGCTTCTGTGTAGTTTCCATCTAATCGGTGGCTTGTAGATCTGTGGTAGGAGTCAGATGATGCCGAGCTTTTAGTCAAAGAATAAGAGGCACACTCCCTTATAGATCTCCCTTGCCTTGCTTCATTCAGCTAGAGTTCTGTGTTGGCACAGATTTGCTAAGTGAGCTCTTGATGGCTTTGAGTGAGCTCTTGCACAAGAGTCTAGAATTCCTCTCTAATTACTGCACCAAGTGGATTAGAAAGTCGAGCTGATTTTTGGCCTGCCGTGGTCAGCTATGTAGGATTCTGCCTATCCCTTCCTTCCGGATCAACGACATTGGAAGCGGTTCTGGTAGTGCACACCATGTTGAACGTAGTTCTTCTTAGATCTGGAACAATCTGAATAGAATGGAAGGAACAACTGAAAGATAGATCTGGATCTCCTCTTTAGATTTTAGCGTTCTGACAACGGCAGGGGATCCACCGAGCAGGAGAAAGAGCAGAGTTCTCTCGATTAAAGCATCAAAGTGTTTTACCAAAATTAGGCAACGCTCGTTGGATGTAATTGAAGAGATTAGAATGAAGAAATTAAATGGAAAATGAGGCTAATCTAACAACCACACCAAGAAAAGTAAGTAGTTATAGAAAAAACAAGAATTTATAGTGGTTTGGCATTGCAGCTACGTCCACTTTGAAGAGTTTCATGTTTATTGACTATCAACTATTTACAACAGTACAATAATTAGCACTTAAGTTACAATGGAGTTTCAGCAGAGCAGTAGTGTAGAAGTTCCAAAAGTCCCTCTTTTAGTTGGCATGGAGGTGGTATTTATAGGTGTAGGGTTGGAAATATCTGCCTCAAATCTCATAATACCCTTTCTCATGCGTATGTGGTCCCACATGATCGATATGGAGTCGTTTGGGATCAATCCATGTACATTTCATATCGATCAAGAATGGCTCCATTTGAGCTGGGATCGATCATGGAGGCTCTTGAGGTGATATGCAAGCTTCTGTAAAAATTTCATGGCATTTGGACTTGTAGTTTTAGAGATATGGTCGATCCAAGGTTGAGTTTGAAAGTAAGGCTAAAGGCTTCGTATCGATCAATTGCACATTGTTCCCCTTTGTATTGATACAATGCATATCAATCATCTCATGTCGATGACGTGGAGTTGGAGATCCACATTTTATGCTTAAAGACCATTTCTTTCTAATTGACATCTTCCTTCATATCCATCCTATACATTTCTCTTTGTATCGATGCTTGGCCCATCTCTTCGTATCGATTTGCAGTTCTTCTCTTTGTATCAATCAAGTGGGTGATCGATACGAAGCATGTCGCTACTGGATGAGCGAAACGTGATCGGGCCATGGAATGTTGAAGTCTATTGAAACTAGGATGGATACGAAATGGATAGATACTAAGGGATGGGAAAATTATCATTTCGTATCGATCTTGATGGATACGAAATGATGGATCTTAATGGATGAATACGAAATAGATGTGTCTAACATGGATTTTGATCGATCCATAACTTGAGCATACGAACTCCGATTGATCTAAAATTCGGGATGTGGCCTTCCATTACTTTGCTAGTTATACCAAGCTAGTTGTAGCTCAATCCGGACTTGGACCAAGCTTGCCTGTATCCATCGTGGACCTGTAGATAACCAATCTCCGGGTCGGATTCTCTTCAGTGTCTAGTCAAGTTCTTGATGTCGCAGCCTTGCCCAAAAGGCGGAATAACTGTACCTATTCCCAGGATTTGCATACTTTCCCATATTGGATTATAATACGAAGATCAAACATTTTTGGAATTTTGTTCTTTCAACTTCTTCACCTCCCTGACAGAAGAATATCATTTACTTTTTTTCACTATATTAATCAGCATTTCTAAGTTTTAATTTTTCTCCCTTTTTCATTATATGCAGATAAATTTTACTGATGATCTAATAAAGTTTCATGATAGGGGAAGTATATGTACAAAAATACCTCTAACTAATATTACTTATACATTGACTGAAAATAATTTGAAACTTCAAAAGACAACCCTTTGCTAAAAAAAATACAAGAAGAAGAAGAAGATAACAACCCAATTTTTTATATTTTATATTACTATCATTATGAGCGCAAAAGCTGCTTTTTCCCAGCAATTATTTGTTTCCTTTTCTTTTCCTGTAAAATATTTGAAATTTTATCCATGATATTATCCAATCTGATCTGTATACTATGCAAGATTATCAGTTCCATTTCTGTGTGCAGACATGTCACCCTCCTTTACATGTATATATGCATATTTAAACTTTTGTGTATTATTCACGGTAGTCACTAAGAATAAAATCCAAGATACGTATATATTGGCATGATCAAAATTAAGAAGAGGTTAAGCCTTCTTTTTTTTTGTAAGCCATGTTTGGTTGTAGTCTATTATGATATATTATCAGATGAATCATCTTATTACAATGTTACTTATTCCTATGTAAGTTTAAAAAAAAAATGGGATTTTATATTATTTTGAACCTATAAGTATTTGAAGAAACATTACTATGCTACACGTAATTGCTAATTGCACCGATTTTTTTTGTATATTTCACCCAGTATGCATTTTACCATTGAATTTCAATCTAGCATTTAGTATAAACTCAATTTTTTACTGTTATCCCGCTTTTTGGCAAGGCTGTGACACCAAAGAATTGGCTGGAAATTAAAGATTGATCATCCCAAAGAACAGTTGTATACAGGTTCGCTATGGATGCTGGTAAATTTTACCCGAGTCCAGATCGAGCTACAACTTGTGTGACACGACAAGTAAAGCCATGAATGCCAAAATTTAAAATTTCAAGTCGACCCAAGTTCATATCCCCAAGATATGATCGATGCAAGCCAAAAAGATAAGCTCATTCGTATCCATCGGTCAATCTCCTTCACATAGGTCCATTTCGTGTCCACCAGCGAACATGCCTCTCTTCGTATCCATCTAGATCCACCCACTTCGTATCCATCCACATCCACGACTTCGTATCCATCGACATTAGCACGAGAGTCATTTTCATATCGATCAAGTTTCAAACATGCTTTGTATCGATCAACCACAGATCGATACGAAATCAACACTTCTCATCGATACGAAGTGGAATGTGAAAGATCGATACGAAGTGGAATGCACAAAATCGATACGAAGTGAGCCGCAGTAGATCGATACGAACAAGGCCAAGCCGGGTCGATACGAACGAGGGGCATCTATAGGAAGACTAGATCTTTCGGCATTAAAAGTGGATCATCCAAAAAGTTAGCACCACGTCATCAGGCATCACATGCAAATTCATCGATGCGAAGCTATCAATACAAACAACATCGATATGAATTCAACAGCCATCGAAAAATCCAAACTTGCATCGCTCATAACTCAAAATATACAAGTCCAAATGCCACCAAATTTTCACAGGAGCTTGCGTACATCTTCAGGAATGTTCATAATAGATCCCGACTCAATTGGTTTAAATCCTAATCAATACGAATTGCATTCGTATCGATCATGGATTGACTTTAAATGGTCAGGGATCGATTGTGTGGGACCACCCACGTGCGAGAAGAGGACTTTCGAGATCTGAGCGAGATATTTGCGGGCTACGCCTATAAATAGCAGCCCAAGACCTACTAAAAAAGGACTTTTTGGCTCTTCTACGTCCAGAATCTGTCGAAATCACTGTTGTACTCGAAATTTACTGTTGTAACCAGCAAGCAAAAAATCAAAAAAGTCAATCGCTTCATAGTGGACATAGGCCATACGTCGAACCACTCTAAATCTTGGTGTTTCTGTGCGTTTATTTGTTTTTTAACTGGTGTGTTTGTTAGATCTTCCTCTTTTTTCATTTATATTCTTCATTTTATCTCTTCAAACCATCCGAAGAGTGTTGTGTGTAATTTTGGTATAGACACTTTGGGATTCCACTGAGAAAACCCAGTTTTTCTCCTGCTCGTTGGATCTACTTCAATATCGAATTACATAAATCTAAGAAGAAGATCCGGATTTCAAGTTTGAAGTTCTTCCATTCTATTCAGATTTGCATTAAGTCTAGGAATGAGCTTCGTTATCCATCATGGTTAACACTAGAACTACTTCAACCACTTTCGATCTAGATGTTCGGGATAGGAAGAACCCCATAAAACTTCCTCCTACTGATCAAAATGCTGCCGGACCATCAGATCCGTAAAGTCCTGTCAGCAGGGAAGAGTTTCAGCTGCTTATGCAAGAGATGACTCAGAGCCGCCAACAGCTTACTCAAGAACTCCATTCTAACATGGAATTGACCGACCGACTGAATCGTCAAAGACGAAGGAGATCCAGGAGAGATCAGGCTTCCTATTCATCTATTGAGAGTTCACCCTCTTCAGACTACCATCATACGTCCACGCGTCCACGGCTGGACGGTAATTCTATGCAAGGTACTGGACATCAGCATACACTGAATCTTGGGCAGCCGAGAGTTTGCCTATCTACCCGCCATCAAACTGGACCCTCCTCCAAGGAGGAACTATTTCTTACCATGTTATAGGCAACAACACTGCTACCACTGCTACTAAATTGGAGTTGATGGCCAAAATCGGATAGATCTGAACCGTCGCCAACATGAATATACTCCATAACCTTTTGTTCCAGAGAATTTAGAACCAAGGAGGTGAGATATAGACCATCGACCACGACCGGTCCATCCTCGCATTGTTGAACCCGACCCACCCTGGCCCATCATGTTCAAAATGTCCAAATGCCGGACATCCCGACGATGATCCATCTGATAATCCGAGAAAGTCAAGGTCTCACCAATGACGACTAGGGAATCTCTCAGAGTCATACTCCTTTCACTGACGATATACTCTACGCTGAACCACCTCGATGATTCAGGATGCCGGCTTTACCCATTTATGAAGGGAGCTCTGATCCTAATCAACATATCTTATGGTGTGAATGGTTAATGAATGCTGCACGAGCCGATGATGCAGTTAAGTGCCGAAGTTTCTTGATCTCTCTAGGGGCATAGCGACTATGTGGTTTACCCGTTTACTACCTCGATCTATCTCGTGTTTTGATCAGTTGGTGACAAAGTTTGTTGAGCAGTTCCACATGCATGTTACA
The DNA here is from genome assembly GCA_030765085.1 of Allium cepa. Lineage (NCBI taxonomy): Eukaryota > Viridiplantae > Streptophyta > Magnoliopsida > Asparagales > Amaryllidaceae > Allium > Allium cepa. The sequence continues at coordinate 247,137,082 of CM060944.1, forward strand.
AGGCCGAAAATGTTAATACTTTGTCTAGTGTCAATCAAGCTCCTGGAGAGACATTTAGACGTTATTTGGAGAGATTTCATGTTGCATGCACTGAGATTAGCACTTCCAATGATAACTTTATTCTGATGGCACCGACTAAGGGGATTGATCCCGATTCCGAGTTTGACAACTAGTCGGTCGGAAAACCTCCTACGTTATTGGACCGTTTCTATTCCAAGACAGCCCAATTCTTGGGAAGGGAGGATGCGAAATATTTTAGAAAAAAGGATGACGCTGGGCTTAGTATGGAAGGGATTCAAAACAATGTTGCTGTTAAACAAACCGGGGAGAGTTCGAAAAAGTGCAATTGATCATACAGAATAAACAAAATCAACAGAAAGCCAATGAAAATCAAAATAGGAAACGGGATCAGAATCATAGGCAACGACATAGGGCTCCTATGTTTGACAATTATACTCCTTTGAATACGTCGCTGGAAAAATTGTATTTACAGACCTGCAATACTATTCAGTATAAAAAAACCTGCTCCGAAATAATCATCGGAGAAACAGATTCCGACAGAGAATTTTTGTAGATTCCATGAAAGCTACGGCCATAACACGAATGACTTCCATCATTTGCAGGATATCGTTGAAAAGTTAATACGTGGAAGAAAGTAGGAGCAGTTTGTGTGGGCGCCGCAATCAGGAGGTGCAGGCCCATTGAATCAGAACCAAACACCGAATCAGGTAAGATCGTAGGAACCCGCTCATACTGGCGAGAGCTCGGTGATAAATACTGTTAGTGGTGGTCCTCATCCAGTAGACCGAAGCTGGAAGGTAATGAAGTCGTATGCCAGTTCCATTAGGCATGCGAGCTTCGAATGTTGTAGTAGTTTGGAAGACAGGGCTCCAGCCAAGCAACAGAAAACGATGACTAACGACATTGTATTTCGGGACAGAGATGCCGACAGGGTCGAAGTCCCAACCATTGATCCACTTGTCATATCAGCTCAATTAGGTCCTACTTGGATGAAGATGATCTTAGCAGACAAGGGAAGTTCTGTGAACATATTATTTAAGCGAGCCAATGACCAGATGAAAATGAAAACTAAAGATTTGAAATCTTGTCATTCCTGTATTCATTGCTTCAATGGAAGTGCAACTATACCCACTGGAGTGGTGGAACTGCCAGTGCAGTTGGGAATTGGAGAGCACCGGAGAGTCCGGATATTATAGTTTGTTGTGTTGGATATAGACTCTCCATACAATGCTTTTTTGGGCCGACCGACCCTAGCTGAATTTAGGACTGCTATTGCCCCTTGGTGTATGACTTTAAAATTCCCTACCGACAATGAAGTTGGAGTCGTTCAGGGACACCAGGCTGCTGGGCGAGCCTGTTATGTTGCCGAGCTGCGAGAGGCGCAGTGAAAGGAAAAAGAAAAGAGTGTAGAGGAATCTCTCTGTGTCCACTTTGTTGAGAATTTAAAGTTGATGCCTAGGCCCAGACTCGAGCAACACAATAAATTCCCAAGGGATCTTAACCCGAGAGATACCGAAAGTGAAGATGAAAGGAAAGACAGTCAAGCTTCCCTGGTCAAGTTGACAATCGATGTCCTGATCGATGATGACGGCGATTCTAAATTGATAAACATTGGATCTCAGCTAAGCCAACAGATGCAAGAGGAATTGATTGAATTTCTCCGGGAAAACCTTGACGTGTTTTCCTGGACATATTCTGACATGTGTGGAATCTCCCCGGACATCGTGAGCCATACCTTGAACATTGACCTGTGGCACGTCCCGGTCAACAAAAAGGCATGGTATGGATCCAAAGAGATCTTCCACCCTTAAGGAAGAGGTAGAAAAGATTAAATCGAACGGGTTTATTCGAGATGCAATATACCCGGAATGGGTGTCCAATCCTGTACTTGTCTGAAAGCCGACGGGAAACGAAGAACGTGTATTGACTACTCAGATTTGAATAAAGCTTTCCTCCAAAGACAGTTTTCCACTTCCCCGAATCGATCAACTCGTAGACTCAATGACTAGACATGAACTCTTATCCTTCATGGATGCGTATTTTGGCTACAACCAGATACCCATGCACTTACCCGACCGGTGCATACTAGCTTCGTGATTGATATAGGACTTTACTGCTACAAAGTTATGTCTTTCGGACTCAAGAACGCCAGGGCAACTTACCAACGGTTAGTTAATCGAATGTTCGATAACCAGATCGAAAAAACTATAGAGGTATATGTGGATAACAAGCTAGTAAAGTCGTGACTCTCCACTGATCGTATCAAAGACCTGGAATCAATGTTTAACATCCTTCGAGAATATAAAATGAAGCTCGACCCATTGAAATGGAACTTTGGGGTCGCATCCGAAAAATTCCTTAGGTTTATCATCGACGCTCAATGAATTGAAGCCAATCCCGAAAAGATCTGGGCAATCAGAAATCTTAAAACCCCAAGAGCTATAAAGCAAGTCCAGAGCCTCAACAGGAAAGTAGCAGCATTGAGCAGGTTCATTTCCACTGCAAATGCATTCCCTTCTTCGATTTGATCAGAAAAGGAAAATGGAACTTTGAATGGACTACGTAATGTGAGGGCTCGTTCCGAGCACTAATTCAACACCTCTCCATACTGCCTATTCAGTCAAAGCCTATTGATCATGAGAAATTGTACATTTACTTGACGGTATCAGAAAACGCAATAAATGCAGCCCAAATTCGGAAGAAAGACCGGATACAAATGCTAGTCTACTACATTAGCAAATGACTGACCGGAGCTGAGAGAAACTATCCAAAGTTAGAAAAGTTGGCTTATTGTCTTGTCATTGCCTCAAAGAAGCTTGGTCTATATTTCCATGCTCATTCCATCACTGTCTACACCATCCAGCCATTACAATAGGTCTTTACATGGTCTGAGATGTCTAGTAGGTTGCTCAAGTGGAACATTGAGCTGAGTTAGTTTGATGTCACTTATACTCCAAGGCGAGCTATTCAAAGACAAGTCTTGGCAGACTTTATCGTTGAATTCACTATCTCGTAGGACTTGCCCAAAACCAGTGAATCTCCTAAGTATATCTGGAAGCTGCATACTGATGGTGCATCAAATGACTGTTGCTCAAGTGTCGGGGTTATATTTGAAACTCCTGAAGGTCGATCTATATGCAATGCTTTAAAGTCCAATTTTCGTGCAACCAACAACGAAGCCGAATATGAAGCCTTACTTGCTGGATTGAGACTTGCTCGAGATTTAAGAATCATTACTGTGGAGATTTATTGCGATTCACAATTAGTTATGTGTCAAGTTCGGGGGAATACCAGGCCAAGGACCGAAGACTGACTACTTACGTTGCTCGGGTTCAAGAACTATTAAATTAGTTCGATTGTTATGTCATCTACTGCATACCCCGAGCGCGCAATCAAAAAGCCGATTCGTTAGCAAAGTTAGCCAGTATAGGTGAAGCACAACAAATGGGACTCGTTCCCATGGAAACGTTACCTTCCCCGTGCATCGACCAAATGGAGACAGATTGGGTATTTGAGGTTGTTGCCGATAAGGAGTCATGGATGACTCCCTTCAGAAATTATCTCGAGCAAGGGACCCTGCCGAAGCGCAGAAGTGAAAAGAGACAAGTTCTTCGAAAGGCTTCGCGGTTCACTATTCAGAATGGAGTCATGTTTAGAAGAGGGTACTCTTGTAACATCCCGCCTTTTCGCACGTTTCAAATCGACACACGTGCCAATTCAAACCATACGAAATGGCGGATTGTTATGGGGTAAATCAGAAAAACAAGAAAGAAATAAAACAAAATAGAATCTCATAGCGGAAGGATAAAATATAATGATCAAATGTACAGTTTATAAAGCTGTTTTTCAAAATATTCGATTATACTTAAAACATTTATCAGATTCACATACCAATAACAATGCAGCGGAACAGTATGAGTATAGTGGACTAATAATAATAATAATAATATAAATCACCGTCTTCGTCCTCCAGAGCTAAGGTCTTCGAAATCGTGAAACGCTCGGACTGACCCGAGCGAATTGAAAAGACAAAACACTCGAGTCAGAACTAAAAGATCTTATGTAAGTTAAATTAACAGAAATAAACATGAGTGCAGTAACTCAAAAGATGCTCGGGATTCACATCTCTTAAGGATCCGTTAAACTATTTACTATGTAGTATATTTTGCTATTATAATAGTGTCTAATTGTAAAATAAACTTACTTTTAAATAGCGTTAAGGCTTTACATTTTCCACCTTAACACGTAAAATGCCAATAGTCTATGCAGTACCGTAATACCTCCTGATCGGGAGGCTACCAGAGGATACTCCATAGGTACGACACAAATAGAAATTCGTAGAAGGCGCGCTAGGGTAGGTGACACGGCACAACTAGGCAATGCCAGGGTAGATATACCAATTACGCATCCGGGCTGGTGGTAACGCGCGCAGCTACCGCCCACCTCGGTCAAACTCCTCTCAAAAATCAAAGAAATCAAAAGTGTCCACCGAATCAATCCAAAGTCAGAGTATAATATCGAAGAGGAGTATCCGATAAAGGGCGCTAACCCCCTTGGCCCGAGAATCGCTCATGTTTTAGCCACCTTATGCCAACTCACGGGAGTCGGGTCCACGTATTTATCTCAAAGGAAACGCCGCCACCATCCTACTTCATTCTAGAATCTCCACCGCATATACGGTTGTTAAAGTGGTTTTCGGTTTGGCAGAGAGTATGACAACTTCCGATCCCGGTCTCTTCAACAACCAAACGTTATTATAACACCGTGGTTATTTCAAAATAATTTATACCTATAAAAACCAGAATAAAATATTCATTTCAAAACTACATAAATACGATATCATTTATATTTAAAGACCCAAATCCATATGATATCAAATATATCTTTTTCAAAAATCATAGCCTTTTCAAATCTATATACCTTGAAACTATAGCTTTGAAACATAACTTTTAATATTTAATGGTTTAAATACTATATTACTTAATATAATAAAATAGCTTCTTTAAATTTCACAATAAAATCTCAATATCAATTTGAACCTCCGAATAAACCATTTTAATTCCCATATATTTCACAGCTTAAATATTCTATATTTCAAAACTTAAATTTTTATAGTTCATATTTTCCACTCTTTAAAAATTCCACTATTTCAAATGGATTCTTTAGAAATTTAATATATCAAATCCAATTCCTATTATTTAAAACTTGAAATGTATACTTAATAGAACAAATATTATTTAAGTAAAACCCTTAAACTTCAATAACAAGATATTCTTTTTAATTAAATTAACTTGATAATATTCTTTAAATCAAATGGATATTCATTTAAATTCTCAAATCAAAAATCAAGTTATACAATCATACCTTTAAATCTTAATTTATTTACATTTCAAAACAAATTTTTCGAAGATAATTCTTAGATACTTTAATTCAAATCATATTCACCTTTATCTTCAATCTTATTTTTATTTGAGTTATTATAAACTCTATATACAATAGAATTTCAAATATATTCTTAACCATATTATATAAACGAAATCAACTTCATTATTTAGCTTATTTTAAAATTCAAACAAATTTATACATAGCTAAATTCAAGAATTTTTATTATATATATATCAAAATTTAATATTTATTAAACCGTATTCTTTCCAAAACCATAGAAAATCATTTCAAAAATAATTATATATATATATATACCGTGGTGCCTGTATATAATTTTCTATCCTATGGTTAAGTGATACGGATATTTATCATTTCAATCCGCAATTTAAAAATAAAAATGTGGTTGTATATCATTTCAAACCGCAATCCCGAATGAAATGAAAATGCATAATAACTTGCAGTTTAGACAATATAAATACAGCATCCATTCATCCATCATATCAATCATCAACATTTATCAATTTATCATCCAATTCAAACAATCGCATCAATAAATAACAATTAATTGCTGACAGTTTATTTTTCAATAATGGATTAAATAACTGTTTAACTGTATTTTATATGCAATAATAAATAAATTTATCGAGCAGTTTATATGCAATAATAAATTTAACTAAAACTTTAACTGGCAGTTTATATGCAAAAATAAGTTAAATAACAAGTAAATTATATGAATGCAAATTTAACTGAGATAATGATGAAACAGATGCCAAACAGCTATAAATAAATTTCTAAACACATCATAAATCAGTTTAACAAACATAAGATATTTTAGAAGTTGTGAGTGGGTTAAAACACTCACCTTTATACGAATCTGAAAATAATAGACTTCTAATCAATAGCTTCGCTCTACGTTTTCTTAGTCTTCTTCTTGATTGCTAGCTTTGTTCCGTAATTTTTCTTTTATTTTGATTTACTTTAATTTCCCTCCTTATTATATTAATATATGTATGTATTTATGTATGTATTTTTAAAAGGTTTGGAAAAGATTTGAAAAAGAAAAGGATTGAAATAAGAAGAACTGAAAATTGTAGAGAAGATCAAGATTTGAAAAGAAAGAAGAAAGTTTGAAATAGAATAAAACTTGAGAAGAAGAATATTTGAAGAGGAAGGATAAATTAAAATGAGATACAATAAGGAGATTTGAAAAAAAAGAAAAGAAAAGAAAAGAAGAAGATTTGAATGGAGGCTGGGGTTTCATTTGCATCATATCATATTTATAAGGTTAGAGTTACGTTTAGGGACAAAGAGATTTGAAAAGAGAGGCTGCTATTAATTAGAAATAAAGTAAACATGAAAAAACTTGGTATTGGAATATAGTAAATATGAACAGCCTTTTTCTTAAAAGTAGTAGGTATTAAAAAGAGGTAATTATTAATTAGAAAGGGAATGAACGTGGAGGGACAAAAGTAAATGTCACGTTTTATTAGTTTGATTCTAAATTAATTAAGTGCTAGATAGAGAAAAGTTTGAATACATCATATATATTCATACTTTAACTGTGTGTCAGAATTGCTAAACATATATCAAGTACGATTAATTGGTGACAATATATAGGAATAAATAAGAATAAATGTAGATGCAATCAAATACGGATCTAATAGGGAAGGAGATAAAGGGTGACGACATTGATTAATTCCACTTTCCCACTTTAGCCAATTTTATTAATACGACATTTAATTATCGTGCAAGTTGTATTATGACTAGAAAACATAAACAACAAACAATAAATTAATATGTATATAATATTACCTCACTTTTAAATTGTTTGACAAAAATAATTAAAAAAATTAAATCATGTTTTAGCAATTTGAAGTTAATACATTAAATGTTTATATGTATACACATGCACATAAACACACATACATGTGTGTATAAAGATTAAACCAAAGCTTATTAATTAATTCAAAGCATACTTCCATACCACATTAAATTGTCTAATGCATTTGTAAACTTATGTATACTTGAAGTCAAAAATACATATATACATATAAATTAAACCTTTTTACCTTAATGAAATTTATTTAAATTTTTAACAAAACAAAAGTGGAACACAACAAATTAAGCAATATAGTAACAAACGTTTAAGATCCTTAAATAAGGACATTTGAGATAATAAATTAGGTAACAAATTTAAATATTGTTGTAATCAAAATTAAAGCTTAGATTTATTATCGAAAAATTATTAAGCATATGTAAACTTCTATTATAATTTATTAGATTAAGAACAAATAATTTATTCAACAAAGTATTCAAATTTCATGATACATTCAATTCAAGATAAAGTGATAATATGTGTATACAATATTTCTGTTTCAACACAAATGCAAATTATATGTATATAAACTTTCAAATCTAAAATAAATGCAATTTGGTTTAAGAGTTTAAAACATGGATCTATAATTAAACATTCTTTTAATATATAAAAAAAATTGTTTTGATTTATCAAATTAAAAGTCAAACTAATTCATTCAACAACAAAAATTCAAATAAATAAATAAATATTGATTCCCATTCTTATTATGAAAACAATCATTATCCCATAAACATATTTACATTTGGTTACGCTTCATTACATTGATACTTCCGTTTCACCTTTATTCGTATTACTATTTTATTTACACTAATTGTGCAATAACTACCAAATTCAACATATTGAAATTTGTCGATTTCATCCATAAATTAAGATTTAAATCCACTTAACTAATTTTCCTCGGTTCCATTCTTTATTACATCAAATGTTACTTTAATTTACATTAACCAACGTAAAATTAAGATTTATTTGTAATCGATTACCAAATTTTATTTTAACTCATTAAATAAACAAGCAACCTAAAAATTGCAACTTATGTGCTTTTAGTTGCATTGACATTTAAACTTATTAGCTTATATCAATACTATTATCATTAATTTCAAACGGATTACCAATATTAGTCACTACCCTAAATAACTAACGTATATTAATCTACATTATTCCCAAGTTACAAATTTTGAATTAATTACTATTTATTATTATCGTTACACTGATTAATTTAACGTTTGCATTGGTTTTTCTTATAATAAATTTATTACCCAATACTCCTATATTCATCTTAGATTTGTTCAAATGGCTATATTTCAATTTATAACCAAAAATTTCTATTGATTTCCCGTTTTAATTTATTAGCCTCCATTAACGTTGATTTACCTTTAAGTTATCACTAACGGACAAGTGTTGAAATTGATTACATACACCGTTCTCACCCTGTTACCAATTGGATGAATTTTCATTGATTCATAGCTATTGCATTAATATCCACAAATTTCATCCACATCTCTATTAATGTAAAATTTAATATTAAATCCCCCTTATTTGCAATTAATTCACTTATTGATTTTTTTTCACATAAATTAACAAATCTAAAATTTCACTCCTAAGATCCACCACTTGTTATATTATAAATGAAATTAACATTGGTTACATCCTCTGGAATTAACAATCTTTTATGAAAAATCAATTTATCCTAACTGCACAATTAGGTCAATTAACTGCAATTAATTTCACATTAAATTTTATAAATTATAAATTGAAACTTTAACAAATCCGTTACTTGATTTAAAACCCTACTATTAAATAAATTGACATTTATAGGTGAAATTAACGTTGACTTATATTTCATATCATAAATGCATGCTTTATTTCATACTATTTAGTTATATTTGCCAAGTATGTATATTAATTACTATTTATATTCTTTAATTAATTTACTTTCTTGGTTTCATACTTAATAAGTTTTCACTACCGACAATATTATAATTATCCACATGACATTGATTTTTATTTCATGAATTCATTAAATTTATTACTAATTATATCATTGCATTAGTTAATACAATATTCCCATTTGTTTTTCTTATATTCAATTCCTTAGCCTATAACAATTTCCATTACTTTAAATAAATCGTAATTTCATTTCCATTGTTAATACTTATTTTTAATTTTAAATGTTGCATTTCATTTATTTAAAATTTTAGTATTTACTTATTTCTTCCTAAATTTAATTACAAACTCTTAATTAAATTAAGCAATTAATTTCTCAAAATTTACGGGTCGTTACAACTCTGTTCCTTTACTCCGGTGTATCGCTCATGATGAAATCAAACGAGTATTGCATGATGTACATGAAGGGGAATGTGGAGGTCACACCGGGGGGCAAGCTCTTGCCAAGTAAGTGCTCCGATGTGGATGCTATTGGCCGACTGTAAATTGGGATGCATCAGATTACGCCAGAAAATGTGGCAGATGTTAGAAGTATGCTCGGATTCCTAGAGCCCCACCTACCTAGATAACTCAGATGGTCAGTCCATGGCCGTTCGTAGAATGGGGCATCGACATTATTAGTTCTCTACCTTTGGCTAAAGGCGATGCGAAGTACGCCATTGTCGCAGTTGATTACTTAACCCAGTGGGCGGAAGCTAAGCTCGTTGCTACAATTACGACAAAGAAAGTGATCAACTTTGTAGTACGTAACATTATTTGTCGATTTGGTCTCCCACATATCATCATCACTGATAACGGAACCTAATTTGACAGTATTGAATTTAAGAATTTCCATCACCGATTCCACATCCAGAAGAAATTCTCCGCAGTTGCACACCCTCAAGCGAATGGAAGGTTGAAGCTGTGAATAAAGATATAAAGTCTATTTTGAAGAAACGACTGGAAAATATCGAGGGCAAGTGGGCGATAAACTTCCTATGGCTTATGGGCTTACCGAACAACCCACAAGTCCACGACCGGCCATACTCCATTCTCTCTTTCCTATGGTTCAGAAGCTGACATTCCAGTTGAAATGGAAGCACCTTCTCATCGTGTGACTTATTATGATCCAAAAATGAACGCTACTTTACTAGCCAAATATTTGGATTTATTGGATGAGAGGCATGAAAAGGTTGATTTGAGGGCAGCCGCATACCGAAGTCGAGTCCCCCGATTATACAATGCCAAGGTCCGACCTTGAACCTTCAAACTCAGCGATCTCGTCCTCAAAAGAATCTACCAGTCCCTTCGGACATGAAACCAATGTGGGAAGGGTCCTATGTCATCGAACAAAAGCTCGGAGATGGCACATTTAAATTATCAACCATTGATGGTCTTACTATGGAGAAAGCCTGGAAAAGCGAAAGCATTTGTCGCTATTACACATGACAGGCTTTAATTATTCGGTTTACTTTTCATTTGCAATTTTTTTATGCATTTCGAAATTTGAGTTTGTAATAAGGCCACTGGATATGCCGTATTTTCTTATTTTAACAATAAAATGCAATCTCTTCAAACCAGAGTATGATTTTTTGAAATGCGTCATACAACTATCACTATGCATGGAGGGCTGAATTCCACCCGACAGTGGGGTTTATTCACATAGGGAGTAACAGTGATACGACCGGTTACTCGCTAAGTGAAACCCGAGCTCGGGGGCAAGTCATCACACTAAAGCCAAAAAAGGAATGATACACGAGAATCTTCTAACTAACTTCAGATTCCCAGAGTGAGAACTGGAGTATGAACTTACAAATACGGTCTCAAAGAGGGTGGATCCGTCCACCTAACCACTTCGCCCGTATTCAAACCAAGTTCGAGGAGGATGGACTAGTCCATCTAACGACCTTGCTTGTTAAATTAGGGTGGATGTGAGTCGACCATCCACGATCCTGATAAATCCATCGTTCCCGGAGTGCGAACAAAATCCTAAAGCCTAAACAGACGTGACTGACCATTTATCGGCCAACTCCAGTTCTCGGAGTGCGAACTAGAGTATAAACATCAACTAACTTTGGATTCCCAAAGTGCGAACTGGAGTATCAACATCAACCAACTCCAGATTCTTAGAGTGCGAATCAGAATATAAACGTCAACTAACTCCAGATTCCTAGTGTGCGAACCGGAGTATCGACATCAATTACCCCTAAGTCCTCGGAGCATGGATTGAAGTATAAACATCGACTAACTCTAAATCCCTAGAGAGTGGATTGGAGTTTAAACCAAAACTGAATACGAATCAATTACCCGTAAGACGATTCTGAGTCCCTAGAGTGCGGTCAGAGTATAAACATAAATCGAGTGTGACTGACCACCCACGATTCAATCTAAAGTCCCCAGTGTGTGGACACAGTTATAAATATTAAACGGGTGTGACCGACTGGCCGTGAAAATGACTTAAGTCCCCGGAGCGTGGATGTATCACTAAAACTTAAGCGGGCATAATCGAACGCCAACGAACAAGTGCAATCCCTAGAGTGTGGATACGATCACCAATTGGTGAGCCACTGTGGTTCGACTATCTGAATTCGCCGTGTTTTAGCTTCATTTCATAAACATTGAGGTCGATGTGCTAAAGGAAAATAGCGATTACTGACCGGCCTTTTCGATGTATCCCCGAATCTAGGGGTAGAATTTAAGTATTAGCCACTGATTGATGTGAGAAATGCGGAATACGGATGTTAAGGCTAGGATTAACACTTGAGGGGGGTGAATAGTGTTTTTAAAGGAATTACTAAATCTTTTTGAGTTTATATTAATTTGAACACAAATGTATGCAATATTCAGACACAGATATGATCACAGAATCAAACACAGATGCAGAAATAAAGTAAAAGCAGTAAAGGAAAGAACACACCGGATTTTATACTGGTTTGGAGTTAACCTACATCCAGTCCTGCACATAAGTACGGATTTCCTTTCAAAAGCAATTGTACAATTAAACCCTCGATTTCAAGGCCACGAGGTACACCACTCCAGATTCACATTCCTCTCGATAGAGATACTTAATTTACATGATTTCAGGAGCAACAAGTTCAGCCAATTGATTTCCAAGGCTACAATCACACCTTTTCTCACTTGATTTATTTCCAAGGCTACAATCACACCTTTTCTCGCTAAATTGATTACAAAGAAGTCTATAACTCTGAATAGCACTGAGATCTTGTTGAGATAGTGATAGAGAATCAAACCAGAAATGATCTAGTTAAATTCAATGTTGATTTCGGCAGAGTAATGGTAAGAATGTGTATAAAGAATTGTGGAAGAAGAAGAGAAGTGAAAACCAGAAAAATATAATTAAAAATTCGTTTAAAACCATCCCTATTTATAGTAGAACAACAGCCATGTCCATTCGTGAGAGGATATGACGAATAGACACTTCCTTTGAAATTCAAAATTTTGAAATAAACTGCTACCATGTCGACATGGGGTACTTGAGGATGTCGATATGCCTAAGGAAATTTTGGTAATTTGTTTTTCTTTGAAAATAACTTATATCTTGTATTAAAACTATTTTAAACTTTTTTAAATATACTTAACTATAGTTAAAATACATAAAAAAATATATAGAGAATAATATTTTGATATATATAAAATTTTACTATAATTTTATAGTTAAATCTAAGTATAAATAATAAAAGTTAAATAAATATATTATAATTAAAAGATAGTTTAAAAACCATAGATAATTTGATTTTGAAAATAAAGATTATTTTTTAGGCTAAAAATATTTAAAACCAGGATAGATGTTTTTGATTCTTTTGAAAAAGGAAAGTTTTGAAATCATTTTGAAAACAAGATAATTTTTGTAAAAACATTTGAATAAAAGTTAGCGGATGCAAAATAATGTTCCACTAGATTTTTCGTAGCTTCCATCCTACTTAGGGTTCCATCCCTTTAACGTGATCGAAGTGGATTCTATTTCACGAATAAATTGGATTTTAAGATGTCAGTGCTTTTCTAGGAGTTTTAACAAAATTCCTAATTAAATTACTTTTTATTGAAAGCTTGAACTCTTGGTATTCTTGATACTCATGAGTCTTCAATCTTGATATCTTGAATCCCTATACTGTACAGTCTTCATTCTTGGTACCTACATGGTTAAATCCTGCATATACACATATATATAAACTATAAGGTTAGTATTGATATTTTATAATCTTATTCTAAGGTTGTCGTCATCAAAACCATCATCTCAAGGATTAACAATCTCCCCCTTTTTGATGATAACAACCTTTGTTTATAAAATATTACTTCTATCCTAATAACTCCCCCTAAAACTAATAACTCCCCCTTAATTTATGCCTAACTATCATATTTTATACTTCTCCCCCTTTGTCATGAACAAAAACTAACTCCGAACTATATAGCCCCCTTTAATCTAATACTATATGATTATAATGATAGTGTTATCATAAATAATCAACACTTAATTCTAAAACTAAAACTTAGTCCTAACTACTAACTATCCTAACTAAGTATCCATATAATAATACTTTTAATAGAACACAAATTATTTATTAATTATATAGTTTTATTTACATGTGCATAAAGAACGTAAATAAAAATATACAACAATAGGAAAGAGAGAAAAGAAACTAATGTGTGTCTTTGAAAATGGGAGATCTATGAACCGAACAATTTGGATAGTGGAAACAGAAATTTCCACGTTGTTTGACAAGATTTCCATCCTTGTCAAAGCACACTTCGCCAACGTAAACGACTTTGTCGTCATCTTCAGCGTGCTCTTCTTCCATAGGGTTTTCTTCTTCTTCTTCCTCGCTGTCCTCTTGCACTTGAGCTCCTGAAGACTCTTCATCGATCAAGATCAGATTAGCGTGATTGTCCAATAGAAATTTTTGCAAATTCCTAAGGATTTTGCCTTGCCGTTCTTGTTCTTTGGCCATTCTAAGTTGCACCGCTTAAATTTCAGTCATTAGTTGCAGTGCATCCTTCAAAGAATCCTCCATTTTCGTCACTCGTGCAAGCGTAGTTCGTTGAAAAGGTCCGCAAGAAGGAGAAGGGAACGAAAAGGTTGAATTTTAGTTTGATTTGGAAGAGGTGGCCATAGTTTTATTGATTTCAGAAGTTAGAACAGAAAAGAAACAAAAAAAATGATAAAAATTTCAAAAATAAGAAGAATATATAACTACTTATTTGAATTTTGGTGGGAAAAATTTCAAAAATAAAAAATCGTTATATGTCGACATGGGCAGAGGGGGGATGTCGACATGGTGCTTGATATTTTTACTATTTGATTTATTTTGATTTAGTTTTTAATTATAGTTTGTTATTTATATTTTATATTTCAATTATTGAAAAATACGTAATTCTCTTCTTAATTTAGTAAATATAGATCATTTAATGGTTTTGTTAAGATATCAGCAATTTGATTCTCAGAATTGATATAATCGAGAGTAATTACTTCCTTCCTTATATTATCTCTGAGAAAATGTTGTCTGATATCAATATGTTTAGTTCGAGCATGATGAGTAGTATTTTTGGATATATTTATTGCACTAGTATTATCACAATAAATTGGTAATTTTGAGATATTTAAACCAAAATCTTTTAAAGTTTGTTGCATATATATTACTTGAGAACAAGCCAAAGCAGCAAAAATATAATCTTCAGTTGTTGATAAAGAAACTGTGGTTTATTTTTTACTAAACCAGGAAATCGGATAATTCCCCAAAAAGTGACAAGTTCCTCTTGTACATTTTCGGTCTGATTTACAACCAGCATAATCAGCATCACAGTAAGATATTAAGTCAAAAGAATCAATTTTAGGGTAAAATAAGCCATAATCAAAGGTGTGTTTAGCATATCTTATGATACGTTTTACGGCTTTTAAGTGGGTCTCTTTAGGCTAGGATTGATATCTTGCACAGAGACAAACACTATGCATGATATCAGGTCTATTAGCAGTGATATAGAGTAGTGATCCAATCATTCCTCTATATATTTTTTGATCTACATCTTCCGAGAGATCTTCTTTACTTATATACTCATTAGTTGCCATGGGAGTGGTTTTCCACTTGCAGTAGTCAAACCAAATTTACTAACTAGGTCTTTAGCATATTTTTCTTGACTAATAAAGATACCATCATCTAATTGTAACAACCCGTATATTTGAACCATTTAAATTGACGATATTCCATACATGTCAACTTAAATGATACAAAACATGAATTATTAATGGAGTGTGTGCATATATATATATATATATATATATATATGAATCATCACAGAAATATAACATCACAGAATAGTGCAGCGGAAATATAACATAGTCATAAGAGTAGTACATGAAGCTACCCATAAATACGGCAATGTCTCAAATAAAAAGAAATAGAACAACGTAGAAGTCCAATAGTCCAAGTAGAAAGAACAATACTGATAAGATAAGATAGTGATAGTCTTCGGTCTTCAGCTCCAAATAGAACAGCAACAGCAATCCTCAGTCTGATTCGAGCAAGCATAAACAAACACTCGAATCAGGACATATATTCTTATACAGATAATATGGTTCAAATTCAAAATAACAATAACTCAAAGATGAATGGAATAACATCTTTCAGGATCCGTTAAACTATTTATACATAGTAGTGTATGATAGATAGATAATGTCTAACAGTAAAGTAAAATATCAAAATAGTGTTGAGGCGTTACCATTGTCCCCCTTAACACGTTTCATTTAGCATTATAGACTATACAGCACTGTAAACTCCACCGTAAACTAGTGGGATATCAGGGAGTACTCCATAGGTATAATACAAAATAAATTCGTAGTGGTCGCGTATACGGGAATACAAGTATGATAAGGCACATGAGGCGATACCCAAGGTAGTGAAACTACCGTTTGCCTGATCCGGACTGGTGAGAACGCATCGCCGCAACGATCGCAACACCGCGAGACACCACTCCAAATTCAAGGGTGCGCAACAATCAATACAAAGTAATGAGTAGTTTACGAAGAAGTGTGTTCGCTCGAGGTAGCTAACCTCATGTGGCACGGCACGGCTCCTGTTTTAGTCATTTTCAATTTGACACAAGTGTCAAGGCTATCCATTATCTTTCACTTTCTTCAGTCGTCGCGTTCGTCAATCCAACCACTTCATTCTGGATCACACTCCGCGTATAGTTATTAAAGTGGTTTTCGGTTTAGACAGTGAGTATGTCCCTAACCAATTCCGGTTCCTTTAATAACCTTCGTAATTATTTTACCGATTGGTCGTTTAATATATTACAAAACAAATTCAAATTCGATTTCAATTAGAATTCGTAATTCAACATTTTATTTGTCTTTCCAAAACAATTACCAAAATTTATGTTTCATAACTTCCCAATTTCATTTCAAAATTTCTATAATTCAATTTCAAAGTTCAATTTTAAAACAATTCAAATATTCATTTAATTTCATATATAAGTTCATTCCATAATCATTTAACTTAACTTAACGTTCAAATCGATTTAAAATCAATTATCGATTTCATTCGATATTCATTAAATTAATTTATCATTAAAACAATTTCAATTAAATTTCCAATTCATTACATTACTTTCTTAAGTTCAACTTATTATATCAAGCTTACAAGTTTATTTTAGATTAAATTTGCCGAATCCAATTCTTTAAATTACAAGTCTTTCATTTGTTTCAATAAAACGCATTCTATTTCTTATTAAAGAAATTCATTTCATTTATTATTTACTTAGTTACAAACTTAAAAACTCAATTAAAGAACTTAGTTTCACTTATTCAAAAATTCAATTTCACTTAATAAAGGATATTCAATTTAATTTAATCATTAAATAATTCAATCTCATTCAAATATCAAATAATTTCAAATCTTTATTATTACTACTTTCAAAACTTAATTATTAACCATTCCAAAACTTAATTATTACTAATTTCAAACTTAATTATTAATAATTTTAAAACTTAATTATTATTAATTTCAAACTTAATTATTAATAATTTCAAAACTTAATTATTTATCAATTAAAATTTAAACAATGTTCTTCGTCAATTGCTACGTTAATATTTGTTTCAAATTTCAAAATATTCACATTTTACATTCGTTCGAATTTAAATTCCAATTTTTATCAAAACCTTATTATTAGTCAAATAGAACTTTAGTTTATTTTAAATCTAAACAGTGACCAGTCGGGTTCAATTTAATTTTCTATCCTAAGTCAAAGTTTATTTGGGTATTTATCATTTCAACCCGATTCCATTTCAATTCAAAAATCAAAGCATACAAAGGGAACCTGCAGTGTGATAACTGGGATGGTGTCAAAATAAATAAACAAGCAATAGAATCCATACATAACAATTCAACAATTATTCAAATAATCCCAAATAATCGTATTAATTTAGATTTGTTATTTATGCAAATTAATATAATTGTTCCTAGAATCTACACTATCATTTCTTGTAGATTAAGGATTATTACATTATGGTTTTTCACTTGATGTCAATTATTCAATTTATACTACATCAATCATTTATTCAATGGTTCAAGGTGTAGTTAACACTATTTCTACGTGTCGATTTAATTATCATTTAAAGGGGTCAAGTTAACTAGTCAATATTTAACATATAAAGGGATCAAGTTTAACTAATCAATATTTAACATATAAAGGGGTCAAGTTTAACTAATCAATATTCAACATATATAATTCATTTTAAATTGTTAACTATCCTATATCAATTCCAACTGCATATTAGGTATCACTTTAATATAAACAATTAACATCTAAATTCAACATCACATAACAATCAGTCATCAACCAAACTTGTATAAGAATATAGTCGTGAAAATTAATTCACCTTTCGTGGATAAAGAAATTTGACACAGAGCAAGAAGAAGCACGAAAGAGGTCGGAACAATACGAACAACGGACACTGCAATATCGACAAAAGAGAGACGATATTAATTCAATGAACGTCATATATAATTTACAAAATTATATAGATACACTAACCGACGACGGAGAAAGAACGAAAGCTGAAAATCGATGCTGCTGCAAAAGGCTTAATCGGTTGCTTCTGCACACAACAAGAAAAAAAATGGTTACTTTTTATTCAGCACCCAGAATATATATATACAGTGCATATATTCACTCCTTTCTGTAATCACTCCAACACGGTCATTTTTACTTTCCTATGCATAGCACCTTCTTTAAAACAAACTGTTCTTTTTTTTTTTAAGAAACAGGAACAGAGACCCAAACCACTTCCACTTTCACAACTCAGCTGTATACACTTTTCATCACCCTCCATTTCACTTCTTCTACCTGTTTCAATCCAACATACGTTTTTTCTTTTATTTTCTTTTTTATATAAAACACGCAACTTAAATTTTTTTTAAAAAAAAAAACAAACCGCGACTTCAAGGAACGCAAACATGCATTCCATTTCACGCATGCATGTGTTTGTACACGTTCCCATCTATCTCCCTCCCCCTCTACTTGCTGCAAACCTCCAACTCACGCACTCATTGTTCTTTTGCTTTCTTTTCTTCTATACAAGCGAAAATTTATGCATGCTAACTCATGCATACACGCCATCAACACACACGCACACTAGAACACTGCACACACAACACACGTTCCCTGGAAATGCATGAAACCCATGCGCATGTCCCCTCATCATACATGCACGCTTCGGCATCCTCACACTCACTTGAGGCCAGGAGAGTGGTAGCGCATGGAGGAGGCTGTAGCACGTTTCGGGAAGTGGGCGAAGTGGAAGTGAAATGAGGGAGAGTTGTGCGTGAGGTGGAGAATGGAGAGGCGTGCCGGAGAGGGGAGGGAAGGTGAGTGCGATGGTGGAGGGTGCTTCCTTGGTTCGGCCTTGCTCATTTTTTTTCTTCAGTTCGCACGTTACATAAAAGAAGAATGGAAGGAAGGGTGAAAGACGAAGAGCAAGGAGGAAGGGTGTATTTACCTGAAGAGTTTGCAAAACGAAATGTTTGCTTTTATCTTTACAATTTGAGTAACAGTAATAATTTGTATTGAGCTTCGAAAAAGTCACGTTCCTTCCCAATTTTCTCACCGAATTCCCAAACGTCCACATCAATTCCCTAGCCAACCCCTAACTCCCAACTACCACCATAAATGCATCAGCTAAATTATATTTTTCAAATTTATGAATGTATACGGGCTGAAGAATTTTTGGGCTGAAATTTGTTTAACCGGTCCGTCCGGAACGATTAAATTAACACGACGATTTCCGTCGGACTTCGGTTAGCACGAATAAATATACCGTTTTGACCAGTGCGACAATGCGCTTCCAATGATACACAGATAATTATGATACGATGGTTTTATAAAAACTCGAATTTACGCCGTTTAAATTGTTCGATTTACAAAATAATTTAAACGGAACAGGCGATGACAGTTTTTGACGAAACGAATTACACCATCTTGATTAGAATAATCTGTACATCATAACTGTGTAAAAATATTTGGATTTGAAAGATAAATTTTACGCAGCTTTATATGAACTGATACACAGTAAAACGCGAACGAAATTTACTGTAATATTTACGATGAAACTTTTTCTATATTTATATCTAACTGGAAACATCTTATAAATAAAGTTTGGACGTTAATTGAGATCGTATAAAATTTCAAATTTTTTTATATTAAACGTTGGATTTAATTTAAATTGGGTCAGAAATTCAGGGTCGTTACAATCTCCCCCACTCAAAACTTTTCGTCCTCGAAAAGGAACGCGACGAGTGAAGTAGGAATGAAATAAGCAGAAAAGTCAAGATAGATTTTGAGAAACTTGAATTATACCTGAAATTAGTAATTTGGGGTTTGAATCCCGAATACTATCCTCAGTTTCCCATATACAATCAAGCTCATCTGCACTCCACTGTACTTTGACGAGATTTACCGACTTCCTTCTAAGTTGCTTTGTCTCACGGTCGACTACCCGAAGCGGCTTACGCTCAATAGTCAAGTCAGGCTCAATAACTATCTCTTCCAACCGAGCAGTGGGAAAGGTCATAGATGGATCGTGCACAACTTTGCGAAGATGTGAGACGTGGAATACGTTGTGCACTCCGGCGAACTTCTCTGGTAATGCAACTCTATAGGCCAATGTTCAGACTCTTTCCGCAATCTCAAACGGACCGACAAATCTCGGAGCTAGCTTCCCTTTTCTTCCAAATCGAACAATATTCTTCAAAGGCGACACTTTCAGAAATACTTTGTCTCTTACACTGAATTCGAGATCTCTTCTCCTTTTGTCAGTGTAGCTCTTTTGTCTATCCTGAGCCGTCTTTATCTTCTTCCTGATTTCTTCGACTTTTGCGGAAGCTTCCATAATTATTTCTGGGCCAAGCACTAATCGATCACCAGACTCAATCCAACAAGCTAGCGATTTCCACGGCCGTCCATATAAGGCTTCGAACGGTGCCATACCAATGCTTGCCTGATTTATAAAGGATAATTAATTCAAATTCAACTATGCTTATTCAAATTTGAAATTCAATTTCTTTGCCTGGTAACTATTATTGTAAGTGAATTCAACCAAGTGAAGATGGTCTTCCCAAGATCTACCAAAGTCAATAATACAAGCTCGGAGAAGGTCTTCCAAAATCCGATTCACCCTCTCAGTTTGGCCATCTGTCTGAGGGTGGTAAGCTGTGCTCAGATTCAATTTGGTGCCCAAAGTATCCTGAAACGCTTTCCAGAATTTACTGGTGAAAATAGGATCTCTATCGCATACAATACTGGATGGTACACCATGAAGTTTAACAACTTCTCTCATGTATATCTCAGCCAAACTCGAAGCAGAACGAGTGGACTTAACTGGAATAAAGTGAGCGGATTTCGTCAGTCTATCGACAATCACCCAAATGCTTTCGTTACCCTTTCTAGTCCTTGGCAGTCCGTCAATAAAGTCCATAGAAATTTGCTCCCACTTCCAACCCGCAATCTCTAGTGGTTGAAACAAACCTGCTGTCTTTCTGTGGTCAGCTTTAAGTTGTTGGCAAGTTGTGCATCTGCTAACATAGGTAGAAATACCGCGCTTCATCCCACTCTACCAATATAACTTTTTCATATTCTGGTACATTTTAGTGACACCGGGATGAAATGAAAGCGAAGATTGATGGTTTTCTCTCAGCACTTCCTGTCTTAGACCACCAACATTAGGAACACAAATTCGATTATCAATTCTCAAGACTCCATTACTATCAACATGCGCACCCAATTTATTATCAGCATTTCCAACCCTACCGAGAACTATTTCTTTGATGTGACAAAGCAAAGTGTCCTCGTATTGCTTGGCTATAATACGATCCATAAGAGCTGGGGAGATGGAAAGCTGGAATAACATTCCTTCAACAAGATTACAACATGCCATCGCTTGATTTCTGCTCAAAGCATCGGCTACGGCATTTGCTTTCCTTGTAGTATAATTAATATCAAGATCATATGCAGCTAAAAATTCGAGCCATCGGACTTGTCTCTGATTCAAATCCTTTTGTGAGAAAATATATCTCAAAGACTTGTGGTCAGTGAATAGCTTGAATTTGGTTCCCAATAGATAGTGCCCCCATAGCTTAAGAGCAAATACAACCGCAAGAAGCTCTAAATCGTGAGTTGCGTAATTTGCTTCATGGGTCTTTAACTGATGACCCGCATAAGCAATAACCTTTCCTCTTTGCATTAAGACTGCTCCTAATCCATCATGACAAGCATCAATATAGAAGGTCAACCCTTCACTCCCGTCAATAACTCTAAAACTGGGGTAGATGTCAATCTTCGCTTCATCTCATTGAAAGCTGCTTCGCACTTTTCACTCCAAATAAATTTCACATTCTTTCTGGTCAGTGCGGTAAGTGGGGTAGCAATACGAGCGAAGTTTTCTATAAATCTGTGATAATAGCCAGCCAAACTCAAGAAACTGCGGATATCTGTAGGAGTTTTGGTAGTCTCCCAATCCTGCAAATTCCAAGGATTCGAATTTAGATATTAATAAGTTGTTTATATAGAATTGATAGGAAAGGATAGAACTTACATTGATTAGGCGATCTTAGCTGGATCGACCGAAATCCCATTCTCCGAAACAATATGGCCGAGAAAATGAACTTCATCTCTCCAAAAGTGGCATTTCAAAAACTTGGCTTTAAGATGATGTTTGCAAAGAGTTTCCAGTACAAAAGACAAATATGACCTATGCTCCTTCTTATCTTTAGAGAAGACGAGAATATCATCGATGAAAACAAGAATGAACTTGTTAAGAACATCCCGGAAAACTCTATTCATCAAGTCGACGAAATAAGCGGGAGCATTAGTGAGGCCGAATGTCATAACTAGCCATTCATAGAATCCATTTTCAGTGTGGAATGCTGTTTTAGGAATGCTATCCTCAGTGATTTTGAGTTGGTGAAAGCCGGTAGCCAAATCAAGTTGAGAGAAGATTTTAGCTCCATGAAGCTGATCGAATAGATCATTGACGCGGGGCACCGGATACCTATTCTTGTGTGTGTGCTTGTTTAGCTCTTTATAGTCCACACACATTCTGATTGAGCCATCAGATTTGGTGACAAATACAATTGCAGCACCCCATTCTGAATGACTGTGCCGAATCAAGCCATTAAAAAATAAATCTTCAATTTGAACATTCAACTCTGCCTTTTCTTTAGGAGCCATTCTCCTGGAAGGGAGAACTATTGGCCGTGCAAGAGGAATAAGGTCAATGCGGAATTCGATTTCCCACGGCGGTGGTAGAGAATTGACTTCTCCAAACACATCAGAAAAGAAACAACTGGAGTGGAGCTAATTTCACTTGGATGAGAGTCAAGAGAGAATATAAAACTCCCAGCACATTCTTGAGGCGATTTGCCTTTAATAACTAAAGGTAAGCCCTTGTCGTCGACAAGAGAGACGGTTCGAGCTTTGCATGAAATAACGGCTTCGAACTTTCGCAGCCAATCAATATCTAATAGGATATCGAATGCCTCGAATCCAAGTACAAAAAAATCCCAAGTAAAACGATGCATGCCATACATAAGTGTGACATATTTGCAAACCCTTTTGAGGTTAGCGGGCCCTCCAATAGGGTTAGATACACATAAGAAGGTAGATGTAAGAATAGGTTCCAATCCAAGTTTGTTACATAAATTAATAGATATGAAACTATGTGTTGCTCCGGTGTCAAATAGAACTCTAACAGGTGAAGAATGCAACATAAAAGTACTCTGTAAAGTACCTTGATTATCTGGAACTTCTGGGACAGGTATGGAAATAGCAAAAACTCCAGATGGGGTACCTCTCTTCTATGTTGGGCGGTCTTTCTTAAAGTGTCATGGCTGTAAGCAAATGTGACAAACGTCTCTCTTGGCCTTCTGAGCCGGTGGCGGAATAGCCGCACCATTTGGGGATGGGAAACTACTGGCATAGTGACCTTTCTGGTTGCAGTTGAAGCAGGTGATAGAGAAGATGTCTATGGGCTTCTTCTGAGAATAGCTAAGTCCGGATTTCTTCTGCCAGTTCTTCTTCTATTGCTCAAAATTTGGCTTTCACTTCCCAGTCTGACTAGAGGATGGCTGAGTAGCTGGAGCCATAGTGACTGA
The DNA here is from genome assembly GCA_030765085.1 of Allium cepa. NCBI lineage: Eukaryota > Viridiplantae > Streptophyta > Magnoliopsida > Asparagales > Amaryllidaceae > Allium > Allium cepa. The sequence continues at coordinate 247,160,947 of CM060944.1, forward strand.
TGTTCTCTTAGGCTTTCCCTCATATCGAAGAGCAAAATCCATCAACTCGGTGAAAGTTCCATGGACATGAGCGGTGAGGAGCTCGTAATACTCAAGGCGTGCGCCATGTATGAACTTCTCATTCTTAAGCAGACGTGTGTCGATCAAACCGGGTCCGAACTTAGATAGTTCGTTGAATTTCCTTTCATACTCAGTGAAGGTCATATCGCCTTGCTTGAGATCCATAAAAGACCGATAGAGTTGGGCCTTCCAATAGCTGGCATCCACTGAGCCGTAAAGGAATCCCTATTTACAAGTGATATGAAAACGAGTCAAAATTTGATGAGATAAAAAAGAATTTTATTTAGATGAAATTTTAGATAGATTACTACCTAAACTGGGCCCAAGTGATGGTTTCCTCATCAGTACGAGACTTGACTGACTCCCACCAATCCTGTGCAGCATCCTGAAGCTGCCAAGCGGCCAACTTACGCTTCTGAGCGCCTGTGATCTCCAAGCCAGTAAAGATCCTCTTCAAACTCTTTAGTCATTGCTGTGCTTCGATGATACTCTCGGAGCCAGTAAATTTGACTCCGCCAAGCTGAGTGTGCTCCTTGCTAAGAGTGGAGAATCTGACTGCGGGAGCTGGGGCATGTGGTTCGGGAGCGTTTCCTCTACCCCCGCCTCTAACATTTCTTCTGGCAGCCATCATGGAGTACCAAAAGTGATTTTAGAATCAAAGATAGAGATATATGGAATCTTAAAGAAATTCAAATCGAAAGAATTCAATGAGAAGAATGGAATCAAAGATAAGGATTTTGAAATGATTCTCCTCATTCTAGGGTATGATTACCCTATCTCTAATGAACTTTAAACTCCACAGGCTAAGGTTTTTGAGAACCAAAGCTCTGATACCGACTGTAACAACCCGTATATTTGAACCATTTAAATTGACGATATTCCATACATGTCAACTTAAACGATACAAAACACGAATTATTAATGGAGTGTGTGTGTGTGTGTGTATATATATATATATATGAGAATCATCATAGAATCATAGAAATATAACATCACAGAATAGTGCAGTGGAAATATAACATAGTCATAAGAGTAGTACACGAAGCTACCCATAAATACAACAATGTCCCAAATAAAAAGAAATAGAACAACATAGAAGTCCAATAGTCCAAGTAGAAAGAACAATACTGATAAGATAAGATAGTGATAGTCTTCGGTCTTCAGCTCCAAATAGAACAGCAACAACAATCCTCAGTCTCATCCGAGCATAAGCATAAACAAACACTCGAATCAGGACATATATTCTTATACAGATAATATGGTTCAAATTCAAAATAACAATAACTCAAAGTGAATGGAATAAAGTCTTTTAGGATCCGTTAAACTATTTGTACATAATAGTGTACGATAGATAGATAATGTCTAACAGTAAAGTAAAATATCAAAATAGTGTTAAGGTGTTACCATTGTCCCCCTTAACACATTTCATATAGTATTATAGACTATACAGCATTGTAAACTCCACCGTAAACTAGTGGGATATCAGGAAGTACTCCATAGGTATAATACAAAACAAATTCGTAGTGGTCGCTTATACGGGAATACAAGTATGACAAGGCATATGAGGCGATACCCGAGGTAGTGAAACTACTGTTTGCCTGATCTGGACATGTGAGTACGCATCGCCGCAACGATCGCAACACCGCGAAACAACACTCCAAATTCAAAGGTGTGCACCAATCAATACAAAGTAATGAGTAGTTTACGAAGAAGTGTGTTCGCTCGAGGTAGCCAGCCTCATTTGGCCCGGCACGGCTCCTGTTTTAGTCATTTCCAATTTGACACAAGTGTCAAGGCTATCCATTATGGTACTCTTTCTTCAGTCATCGCGTTCGTCAATCCAACCACTTCATTCTGGATCACACTCCGCGTATAGTTATTAAAGTGGTTTTCGGTTTAGACAGTGAGTATGTCCCTAACCAATTCTGGTTCCTTTAATAACCTTCGTAATTATTTTACGGATTGGTCGTTTAATATATTTCAAAACCAATTCAAATTCGATTTCAATTAGAATTCGTAATTCAACATTTTATTTGTCTTTCCAAAACAATTTCCAAAATTTATGTTTCATAACTTCCCAATTTCATTTCAAAATTTCTATAATTCAATTTCAAAGTTCAATTGTAAAACAATTCAAATATTCATTTAATTTTGTATATAAGTTCATTCCATAATCATTTAACTTAATTTAATGACCAAATCGATTTAAACTCAATTATCGATTTTATTCGATATTCATTTAATTAATTCATCATTAAAACAATTTCAATTAAATTTCCAATTCATTACATTACTTTCTTAAGTTCAACTTATTATATCAAGCTTACAAATTTATTTTAGATTAAATTTGTCGAATCCAATTCTTTAAATTACAAGTCTTTCATTTGTTTCAATAAAACGCATTCTATTTCTTATTAAAGAAATTCATTTCATTTATTATTTACTTAGTTACAAATTTCAAAACTCAAGTAAAGAACTTAGTTTACTTATTCAAAAATTCAATTTCACTTAATAAAGGATATTCAATTTAATTTAATCATTAAATAATTCAATCTCATTCAAATATCAAATAATTTCAAATCTTTATTATTACTACTTTCAAAACTTAATTACTAACCATTCCAAAACTTAATTATTACTAATTTCAAACTTAATTATTAATAATTTTAAAACTTAATTATTACTAATTTCAAACTTAATTATTAATAATTTCAAAACTTAATTATTAATCAATTAAAATTTAAACAATGTTCTTCGTCAATTACTACGTTAATATTTGTTTCAAATTTCAAATATTCACATTTTACATTCATTCGAATTTAAATTCCAGTTTTTTTCAAAACCTTATTATTAGTCAAATAGAACTTTATTTTATTTTAAATAAAAACATTGACCAATCGGGTTCAATTTAATTTTCTATCCTAAGTCAAAGTTTATTTGGGTATTTATCATTTCAACCCGATTCCATTTCAATTCAAAAATCAAAGCATACAAAGGGAACTTGCAGTGTGACAACTGGGATGGTGTCAAAGTAAATAAACAAGCAATAGCATCCATACATCACAATTCAACAATTATTCAAATAATCCCGAAATAATCGTATTAATTTACATTTGTTATTTATGCAAATTAATATAATTATTCCTAGAATCTACACTATCATTTCATGTAGATTAAGGATTATTACATTACGGTTTTTCACTTGATGTCAATTATTCAATTTATACTACATCAATCATTTATTCAATGGTTCAAGGTGTAGTTAACACTATTTCTATGTGTCGATTTAATTATCATTTAAAGGGGTCAAGTTAACTGGTCAATATTCAACATATAAAGGGATCAAGTTTAACTAATCAATATTTAACATATAAAGGGGTCAAATTTAACTAATCAATATTCAACATATATAATCCATTTTAAATTGTTAACTATCCTATATCAATTCCAATTGCATATTAGTTATCACTTTAATATAAACAATTAACATCTAAATTCAACATCATATAACAATCAGTCATCAACCAAACTTGTATAAGAATATAGTCGTGAAAATTAATTCACCTTTCGTGGATAAAGAAATTTGACACAAAGCAAGAAGAAGCATGAAAGAGGTCGGAACAATACGAACAACAGACACTGCAATATCGACAAAAGAGAGACGATATTAATTCAATGAACGTCATATATAATTTATAAAATTATATAGATGCACTTACCGACGACGGAGAAAGAACGAAAGCTGAAAATCGATGCTGCTGCAAAATGCTTAATCGGTTGCTTCTGCACACAACAAGAAAAAAAGGTGGTTACTATTTGTTCAGCACCCAGAATATATATATACAGTGCATATATTCACTCCTTTCTGTAATCACTCCATCACAGTCACTTTTACTTTCCTCTGCATAGCACCTTCTTTAAAACAAACTGTTCTTTTTTTCTAAAGAAACAGGAACAGAGACCCAAACCACTTCCACTTTCACAACTCAACCGTATACACTTTTCATCACCCTCCCCTTCACTTCTTCTACCTGTTGCAATCCATTCTTTTATTTTCTTTTTTATATATAAAACACGCAACTTAATTTTTTTTTTTAAAAAAAAAAACAAACCGTGACTTCAAGGAACGCAAACATGCATTCCATTTCACGCATGCATGTATGTGTTTGTACACGTTCCCATCTATCTCCCTCCCCCTCTACTTGCTGCAAACCTCCAACTCACGCACTCATTGTTCTTTTGCTTTCTTTTCTTCTATACAAGCGAAAATTTATACATGCTAACTCACGCATACACGCCATCAACACACATGCACACTAGAACACAACACATAGAACACACGTTCCCTGGAAATGCATGAAACCCATGCGCATGCTCATCATACATGCACGCTTCAGCATCCTCACACTCACTTGATGCCAGGAGAGTGGTAGCGCATGGAGGAGGCTGTAGCGCGTTTCGGGAAGTGGGCGAAGTGGAAGTAAAATGAGGGAGAGTTGTGCGTGAGGTGGAGAATGGAGAGGCATGCTGGAGTTGGGAGGGAAGGTGAGTGCGATGGTGGAGGGTTCTTCCTTGGTTCGGCCTTGCTCATAATTTTTTTTCAGTTCGCACGTTATATAAAAGAAGAATGGAAGGATGGGTGAAAGAAGAAGAGAGAGGAGGAAGGGTGTATTTACCTGAAGAGTTTGCAAATTTGAGTGAAACAGTGGAATAAACGAAATGTTTACTTTTATCTTCACAATTTGAGTAACAGCAATAATTTGTATTGAGCTTCGAAAAAGTCACGTTCCTTCCCAATTTTCTCATCGAATTCCCAAACATCCACACCAATTCCCTAACCAACCCCTAGCTCCCAACTACCGCCATAAATGCATCAGCTAAAATTTATTTTTCAAATTGTTGAATGTATACGGGTTGAAGAATATTTGGGCTGAAATTTGTTTAACCGGTCCGTCGGAACGATTAAATTATCGCGACGATTTCCGTCGGACTTCGATTAGCACGAATAGATATGCCATTTTGATCAGTGCGACGATGCGCTTCCAACGGTACACAGATAATTGTGATACGATGGTTTTGTAAAAACTCGAATTTACGCCGTTTAAATTGTTCGATTTACAAAATAATTTAAACGGAACAGGCGATGACAGTTTTTGACGAAACGAATTACATCATCTTGATTAGAATAATTTTTACATCATAACTGTGTAAAAATATTTGGATTTGAAAGATAAATTTTACGCAGCTTTATATGAACTGATATACAGTAAAACGCGAACGAAATTTACTGTAATATTTTACGACGAAACTTTTTCTATATTCATATCTAAATGGAACATCTTTTAAATAAAGTTTGATAATTGAGATCGTATAAAATTTCAATTTTTTTTCTATTAAACGATTAATTTAAAATTTTAAGTTGGGTCGGAAATTCAGGGTCGTTACGCTAATTGTTTTATTTGTAATCCTAGAAAGAAGTTTAATTCACCCATATGACTCATCTCAAACTCTTTTGTCATTATTTCAGAAAATTCTTTATTCATTTCAAAATTAGTTGATCCGAAAATGATATCATCTACGTAGACTTGTGCTAGTTGAATATCATTTTTATTTCTTTTAATAAAAAAAGGTATTATCTACTTTACCAATTTCAAAATTTGATTATAATAAATAAGATTTTAGTCTATCATACCAGGCTCTAGGAGCTTGTTTTAGACCATATAGAGCTTTCTTAAGTTTGTAAACATGATTTGGTAATTTTTCATTTTCAAAAAAGTGGCAGTTGTTCAACATATACTTCCTCTTTTACAAATCCATGTAAAAAGGAACTTTTAATATCCATTTGATATAATTTGAAATTATTATGATTCGTGAAAGCAAGTAGAATCCTAATGGCTTCTAATCTTGCTACGGGAGCAAAGTTTTCATCAAAATCTATTCCTTCTTCTTGACAATAACCTTGAGCGACTAACTGGGTTTATTTCTAACAACCTCTCCTAGTTCATTCATTTTATTTTTATAAACTCATTCAATTCTAATTATAGTTTTATTTTCAGGTCTAGGAACAAGCTCCCAAACATCATTTCTAGTAAATTGATTTAGTTCTTCTTGCATAGCCAAAATCCATGAATCATCAGTTGATGCTTCTTTTGAATTTTTGGTTCAATAGATGATGTAAAGGCTACATTGCTCATTTTACTTAGTTGATTTCTAGTTTAAACAAAAAATTGCATATCTCCTAGTATATTTTCTATAGGACGATCTTTTAAAAGTTTTGTCTTTTCATTAGGATGATTAATTTCATTATTTGTTTCAGTTGACTCTTGATTTTGAGTGATTAAATCCTCTTCATCATTTGTATTTTCAAAATTTTTGAGATTTTCATTGAATGAAACATGCATTGTTTCTTCGATGGTGTTAGTTCTTAAATTAAACACTCTATATGCTTTATATCTATTAGAATATCCGATAAAGATACCTTTGTCGGATTTAGGACCAAATTTATCTAAGTTATCTTCTGTATTTAAAATAAAACATTTACTTCCAAAAATTCTAAAATAAGATACCTTAGGTTTCTTTCTGTGAAGAAGTTCATAAGATATCTTATCAGTGAAGGGTCTAATTAAAATTCTACTTAAAATATAATAGGCGGTAGCAACTGCTTCTGTCCAAAAATACTTTGGTAATTTACTATCTAAAAGCATAGTTCTCGCACACTCTTGAATCGTCATATTTTTACGTTCTACTACCCCGTTTTGTTGTGGAGTTCTTGGAAATGAAAAATTGTGAATTATTCCGTTTTTATTATAGAAATTTTCAAACTTTTCATTTTCAAATTCACCACCATGATCACTAAGGATGGTTATAATTTTTAGAGAAAGTTGATTTTGAATTCTTTTTGTAAAATTCTTAAAACATTCAAAAGTATCACTTTTATGTTTCAAAAATGTTATCCACGTAAATCTAGAATAATCATCTATAATTACCAAAACATATTTAGTATGACTTATTGACAGAATTTGAGATGGACCAAATAAATCAAGGTGAAGTAATTCAAGAGGTTTTGAAATTGAAATCATATCTTTTAATTTAAAGTGACCTTTTCTAAGTTTTTCTAATTGACATGCATCACATAGATTATCTACTTTAAAATTCATTTTAGGGAGACCTCTTACTAGATCATGTTTTGACAGTCTAGATAAGAGTTTGAAATTCAAATGCCCAAATCTCTTATGCCAAATCCAAGGGTCACTTGTATTTGCCAAAAGACATAGGTTATCATTTGAAACTTTCATACTAAGAATATAAATAATCTTTTTCCTAATTCCCTCAAATATTATAATTGAATTATTATCTTCAATGTGACATGTATCTTTTTCAAATTTAATTTTATATCATTTATCTCAAAGTTGACTAATACTTAGAAATTATGTTTCATATTCTTAACTAGCAAAACATTAGTAATAATAGGAGTTTCAGAGTTACCGACTTTGCCGATGCCAATCACATATCCTTTTGAGTTGTCTTCGAAATTAACTAGTCCTCCGTCTTTGTATATTATATCATTCAGCATATCTGGATTACCAGTCACGTGTCTAATGAGACAATGATGATTTGAATATTTCTAAACTAGTATTAACAAAAAATTTAAATAAAGCCATTTTAAAAACTTTTTCAAAAATCAAATTATGAAACTTTGAAAACCTTGCTCTGGTACCAAATGTGAGAAATGCGAAATACGGATCTTAAGGCTAGGATTGACACTAGAGGGGTGATGAATAGTGTTCAAAGGAATTACTAAATCTTTTTGAGTTTACATTAATTTAAACACAAATGTATGCAATATTTAGACACAGATATGATCACAAATCAAACACAGATGCAGAAATAAAGTAAAAGCAGTAAAGGAAAAAACACACCGGATTTTATACTGGTTCAGAGTTACCCTACATCCAGTCCCGCACACAAGTACGGATTTCCTTTCAAAAGCAATTGTACAATTACACCTTCGATTTCAAGGCCACAAGGTACACCACTCCAGATTCACAATCCTCTGGGTAGAGATACTTAATTTCAGTGGAAACAAGTTCACCCAATTGATTTCCAAGGCTACATTCACACATTTTCTCACTTGATTGATTTTCAAGGCTACAATCACACCTTTTCTTGCTAAATTGATTACAAAGAAGTCTATAACTCTGAATAGCACTGGGATCTTGTTGAGATAGTGACAGAGAATCTAACCAAAAATGATCTAGTTAGATTCAATGTTGATTTGTCAGAGTAATGGTAAGAATGTGTATAAAGAATTGTGGAAGAAGAAGAGAAGTGAAACCTAGAAAAATATAATGACAGAGAATCAAACCAGAAATGATCTAGTTAGATTCAATGTTGATTTGGCAGAGTAATGGTAAGAATGTGTATAAAGAATTGTGGAAGAAGAAGAGAAATGAAACCTAGAAAAATATAATTAAAAATTCGTTCAAAACCACCCCTATTTATAGTAAAGCAACAACCATGTCCATTTGTGAAAGAATATGACAAAAAGACACTTCTTTTGAAATTCAAATTTTTGAAATAAACTGCTACCATGTCGACATGGGGTACTTGAGGATGTCGACATGCCTAAGGAAATTTTGGTAACTTGTTTTTATTTGAAAATAACTTCTGTCTTGTATTAACAGTATTTTAAACTTTATAAATATACTTAACTATAGTAAAAATATATAAATAAATATAGAGAATAATATTTTGATATATATAAAATTTTACTATAATTTTATATTTAAATATAAGTATAAATAATAAAAGTTAAATAAATATATTATAATTAAAAGATAGTTTAAAAGCCAAAGATAATTTGATTTTGAAAATAAAGATTATTTTTTAGGCTAAAAATATTTAAACTAGGATAGATGTTTTTTATTCTTTTGAAAAAGGAAAGTTTTGAAATCATTTTGAAAACAAGATAATTTTTGTAAAAACATATGAATAAAAGTTAGCGGATACAAAACAATGTTCCACTAGATTTTTCGTAGGTTCCATCCTACTTAGGGTTCCATCCTTTTAACGGGCTCGAAGTGGATTCCATTCCACGAATAAATTGGATTTTAAGATGCCGGTGCTTTTCTAGGAGTTTTAACAAAATTTCTAATTAAATTACTTATTATTGAAATCTTGAACCCTTGGTATTCTTGATACTCATGAGTCTTCAATCTAGATATGTTGAATCTTTATACTATACAGTCTTCATTCTTGGTATCTGCATGGTTAAATGCTACATATACATATATATCTAAACTATAAGGTTATTATTTATATTTTATAATCTTATTCTAAGGTTGCTGTCATCAAAACCATCATCTCAAGGACTAACAGTTGAGACAGTGCAGTATCGGAATTCGACTTAACACTCGATCGCGATCCAAAGTAGTGGCCCCGGAACTTAGCGACAAAGCCCAGGCTTGATTCAGAGACTAAAATTTCATTAGTACAATGAATTTAAGTTCAAACGCTAGAGCACTTAAGCAAATAAACACAAGTTGTACAGAAGGTAAAATGAGAGTTTATTTCAACTATTTTTTCGAAGAAAAGGATAAGTACAAAGTTATTCCAAAAAGTCCTACTAGCAGGGCCGAACCCGCATCTGTACACGACCAATGAAAAGGAAGCGAAAGTAGATTCCTATCTATCTACCAGAAATGAGCCTAAAAGACATGTCTATTCTTTTTTTTTCCTCGGCTTCTTCTTCGACGTTGGCCCGTTGGAGCTGCCACTTGGTTTCCTCTTTGAGCCCTTTCTTTTTGGCAGCTGATCTCCAGTCGAGGGGATTAGATTACCTTCCTCCTCCGAACTCACATGTATTTGAATGCTCCCCGAAGGCGGAATCGGAGGGATATAATCAACATCAGGAGGCGGGGAAGACACACTTGTGTCAACGACTGTGCCACTTGAAGAAATCATTCGTAAATGGGCTGGACCAGGGCTCGCCATTCCACCTCCAAAGCTATAGCCCGGGCAGCTGCTACCATATCGGCGTTAATTTCGGCTGTTATTTCCCCTTCATGGATGGTTTGGGCATCATCGGGAACGCTAGCCGTTGGGCCTAAAGGGCTAGTCACTGGTGCGCCTCCACCCACAACAAACGACAAGTTAGAAAAGGGGTCACTGTGATGACCAAGAAGTTCTTCCATCTTCTGTTCATCGAAAGTAAGCGTGCACCCCTATGCTCCGTTGATTGGTGCGGTGGCCCTTGTGGTGGTCGCTTCGGTTATGATGGCCTTCTGTGTATGATGTGATTCTTGAGCTGCAGGGGGCACAGTCGATGTAGATCTAATCAATGAATAAACACAAAGGAAAAACTATCAATATTACTTCAAGTAACGCTTTCGATTTTGAGCAAGCATAGGAAATGTTAGAAGTACCTTCCTCATTTAATTTTCAGCTGGCGGAGCAGCTTCAGATACTTGTTCTCGGACTGGAGACAACTGCGATTGATCCGGATTGTATGCAAGAATAGACTAGGGATCAACCGCAGATGTAGTTTTAGGCTGGATCGGCACGAGAATTTCAAGACTTATGTCATGGTGCCCAACAGCTGAACCTTCTCGAGCCTCCGAGCGTTGAGTGCCAAATCTCTCCTTTACATATGCAATCGTGGTATCATGGAGAACTTTCCTTTCATTTTCGCTCAACACCCGGTTCTCGAGATCAAATTCATCAATTGATTTAGCTTGGTGTTCGGCCTTTTCATCTTCTACTAATCGACCACAAGCGTTGTACAACTATGTTGGATAATTATCAAGCCAGGTCAGGTTTCTGTATTTCAAGACATTAGCTTTATACGTGATCTGAAGGTCTTCAATATTGGCCTCTAAACAGGCTTTCTCCATTTTAATTTCATCCTCAACCTCGGCCTCGGCCTCTCGAATTTTAAGTGCCGCCGCATCCCATTCATCCCGGAGCACCACGGCTTGTTCGCACGCCTCCTGGGTTGCTTTATTCGCATCATCCTTTTCTTTGATGATTTCAGGGAGTTCGGCTTTGAGCTCGTTAAGTTCCTTTAATGCAGCATCCCTTTCAGCTACAATTGTGGTATTCTGGTGACCCGTCTCCTCAACCAATGCAAAATGCGTCTATCGCATCCTCTTCATGGACTGGTTGGCTTCGTCAGCTTTCTTGGTGGCCTCTATTTCAGATTTACGGGAAGATTCAGTTTCATTATTTAGCACTTGAATTATACGGTCCTTTTGGGCGAGGTCGGTTTCTAGCTTCTAGATTGTTTTTTCCCGCTCAAAGGCCACCACTGAGACTTTATCCGCGATCTTCATCCACTTCCGATATTGGCTATATACATCGTGGATGCAATCATGCATAGTTTGCTCCACCTCGACTGGGATTCTCTTTAAATGCGGAGGGAAAACGAAGCCGTCGAAACAAATATTTGGGAAGTCTTTTCTCAACTGGGCGATTCTGATTGCTCCTTCCCCAGTAGGCTCGGTAATGGCTTGTTCAATGACAGTGGTAGTTTCGGCCTCGGTTCTACAATGTTTTGGATCAGGCCTAGGAGCTTGAGAAGATGGTTTTTGACGTGGAAGCTCTAATGGTTGTTTTCCATGACCTGATGGTTGTATTGGAGTTCAAGGAGGTGGAGAACGTGATCGGGATCGATATCTGTATTCTCTATCCCTCTCCCTCTCATAGCGTTCTTGACTGAAATAACCGCGATCGCAGCCTCTATCAGCCTCCCTTCGGCGGGACTCATAGTACAAACTAGATGACTGACGTGCTGAGCGAAGGCTTCCTGACATGGATTCTCATCTAGTCATCATATCTATAAAGTAAAAGAAAAGCAGGACCAGTAATCTCAAGGAATGAATAACTTATGATTGAAAATCGTGTAGTGCCGTGAGGTGTATGTATGCATGTGTCAAATCCCTGGACCAACCGGATATGTCGGCCACACTTGTAGGAAATGACTCGTTTAAATCTAAGGCACTTCGAAGCCCTTTAAATCCGGTGTCGTGTTGAAGCGGCACATAATCCGAAATTGGAATGTCAGCAAGCCCTTCAAAAGGATTCTTTATTTGCGAGGGAGGAGTCTCCGAAATATTAACACCGGAGACTGGCAAAGATGCAACCATGGATTTCCATTCCAAAGAATTACGATGCTTATGTGTTGCTGCCTTGCCTTTCCTCCTTCCCTTTAAATCTTGAAAACTGTTAGGAGGCTTGGCTACAGGTTCGTCGTCAGTGGGTGTAATTTCTTCATCGCTCTCTTCAGCTATTACGATCTCGGGCACCCTGCGCTTAGCCCATTTTGTCGGAACTTCCCTGATCGACTTTTCGAGTCTAATGCTCTGATTTTGATAGATTAGCCCAACAATACTCAAGTTCTCATTTGTGAGCACCGAATCGATTTCTCTCTTTCGCCCGGCACTTCTTGAAGAACCCTTACTATTTCTTTAAATGAGCACCTTCGGGTCGTGGAATTGTGGCTGTAAGGGAAAGAAGATATTAGTTTCAATGTTAGTTTTGGTTATCTCGCTAGCTACTGGAAAAATTACAGCACTTATGTCTGACTAGCCATCGACTGGCAAACCCTGGAGGGCATCAGACATAGAACCGCTCAGTCTTAAAGTAGCTAAGCCTAGTCCAGGATCCTGTCACCACTTGGCAGTTCCTTACTGCCTCTAGAAATGTGAACGAAGGATTGTCTCCCCGAATCTTAACATTACAAAAGTATCGAAAATCCAGGGTCGGGAGTCAGAAAAGATGCTCCATGAATACAATGAATAGACTATTCAGTAGTGCATATCCATTGGGATGTAATTGCGATGGGGCGATTCCAAAAAAAGCTAATACTTCTCGAATATACCGATTGAATAGAGGAAGTGTTCTATTGTGCAAGAATGGCGGTTAAAGGCTATGAAACCTTCTAGGGGAGCATGTAGCCTGTCATTCGGGCCGAGTCACAAAATGTCGTCTAATGGTAAGCCGTATCTTAAGCATATTCGCCCTAACATGTCTTTGGAGACATTGGACGGCATAGAATCTTGCGGATTCTCGATAAAGCTGCCTCTTGGTAGCTCGTCCGGAGTTGGATCTATAACTTCGGCTGCAATGGCCGACATCTCTATTATCGGAGAAGATGAACTTTGAGTTTTCTGCTACTGAGAACTTGCAGATTCCACAACTAATCAACTCATCAAAAACCATCATTAGATGATAATAAGCCCGTGTGTTCTCCAGTGTGAAGTGTATGAATGTGCTGTGCAGTGCAGTGCTACATAATACATAAAATATTATACTAAATTAAGGAGATGTTCAAATCACAAGACTTTAGAATTAAATTGGAGTAACCGTCATCGCTGACCGTCACAGCCATACCATCCGAACTTTAGAGACTGATCTGAGTTAAGTCTGTTGAAATTTAGTCAAGTTATAGTTCCGCCGACGAGCTTCGGAGGGCAGTCACATATGCTATGAAATAGTTAAGTCCAACTGTGTAAGGCGGAAGCTCATCGGAATCAAGTACTACAGTATGCAGGAAATTACGCATCCATCGAAGTCCAAACTTAGATTTTCCCTCGCAAAGGAAGAATCTTGTTTTTGCATCAGTCTAAAGCTTTCATTTCGTATCGATCAAAAATCTGTTGGTTTTGTATCGATCAAGTTGCATTGGCTTCGCATCGATTGAGTTGTAACGAAGTTCATATTCGTCTGAAATTACCGGTTTCACATCGGTCCCAAACCATGAAAATCGTATCGATCGCCTATTGCGGATTTCGTATCCATTGGGGGCTATTTAATTTCATATCGATCAACTCTGATCGATACGAACTACTATCATTCCAAATCGACACGAAGTTACAAATATTGTGTCCAGAATCGATACGAAGCCAAGCTCTTTCTTCCCTTTCATCGATACGAAGTTAGAGCCATGCATCCCTTCTCACTTCTTCTTCCCCGAACGATCTAAACACCATTACCACTCCCTCAACCTCACGCTAACCCAATTCCGGCATCGACGACGCCGGAATCGACCACGATCTTGGGTAGGATGACGCTAAGTTTCAGGCCTTATCATTTTTAGATGGGTTTAGTTAGTTGATTACCTAGTTCGAACAGATTGGGTTAAGGATTAAGTGCTGAATGTTTTGAAGATGAAGGTTTGTGCAGTTCTCTTTATTCTCTCGAGTTTTCAAACGAAGGTAAATTTAAAATGATGGCAAGTGAGATTTTCCTAAGTCCAGAAAGTGTTTATATGGATTTGAACTCAAAAGGAAACGTTTCATCTCCCAGTGCTAATAACAGATAAGAACGGTTATCCATATCAGCGATACGAAGAGCCTACTTCGTATCCATTACTCCATCGCACTAAAGCCGCAATTGTTCGAACCCATCGACAACATACCAGTACAGAATGCCAATTTCGTATTCATCACTTTGTTAACTATAAGAGCAAGTATCCATCGATACGAACCATCTTCAAAGCCGCCTTTTGTGTCCATAGCCATCGATGCGAAAAATGTACCCCAACTTCTCAAGTCAATCCGGGAGAGGATCGATATGAAGAAAGACTTAAAACAACCACCAGCGTTGTCACAATTCGAATTTCACATCGATTCAGGAGAGGATCGATACGGAATTCGATAAGAGAAAATTGACGACCACTCGTGGGCATGCAAACATTAATGACAGTCAGGTTAACGTACGTACATGTATGATAGACTAACATCCAAATTTTTAAAGAATTCATAGGGGTTGAATGCTCATCTGATGACAATTACAACAACGAACAACAGTTTGCCATCGTTCAACACTCAGTTAAAATGGTGCGCAGTACAACAATTAGCAGTCGACAAGTCATTATTTATATAACTAAAGGTCAATCAAAAGTTACACCTTTCGACGAGAAGACAACAACTATTCAGACAAGTCAAATGAAACTATTCAGAGTGAAGATTGCAACTTTTCAAAGCACGTCATGTTCTCATAAGACATACTTTGAAGGGCAAATGTTATCCCGCCTTTTGGAAAGGCCGTGACACCAAGGAGTTGACTGGAAATCAAAGGCAGATCATCTCGAAAAACGGTTATATGCAGGTTCGCTACGGATGCTGGTAAATTTTGCCCGAGTCCGGATCGAGCTACAACTAGTGTGACACGACAAGCAAAGCTATGAAAGCCAACATTTCAAATTTCAAGTCGATCCAAGTTCGTATGCCCAAGATATGATCGATGCAAGCCAAGAAGATAAGCTCATTCGTATCCATCGGTCAATCTCCTTCGCATCGGTCCATTTCGTGTCCATCGGTGAACAAGCCTCTCTTCGTATCCATCCAGATCCACCCACTTCGTATCCATTCGCATCCACCCACTTCGTACCCGTCGACGTCCACCCACTTCGTATCCATCGACATTAGCACGAGAGTCCATTTTGAATCGATCAAGTTTCAAACATGCTTCGTATTGATCGACCACAGATCGATACGAAATCAACACCTTCCATCGATACGAAGTGGAATGCAAAAGATCGATAAGAAGCGGAATGCACAAAATCGATACGAAGTGAGATGCAGTCAATCGATACAAACAAGGCCAAGCCGGGTCGATACGAACGAGGCGCATCCATAGGAAAGACTCGATCGATCGACATGAAAAGTGGATCGATCCAAAAAGTTAGCGCCACGTCATCAGGCATCACGTGCAAAACCATCGATACGAACAACAGGGATAAGAATTCAATAGCCATCGAAAAATCCAAACTTGCATTGATCATAATTCAAAATTTACAAGTTCAAATGCCACCAAATTTTCACAGGAGCTTGCGTATATATCTAAGAATGTTCATGATCGATCATCCTGATCGATGCGAATTGCGTTCGTATCGATCACGGATCGACTCCAAACGTCATTTGATCGATCGCATAGGCCCACCCACGTGCGAGAAGAGGTCTTCCGAGATCTGAGCAAGATATTTGCAGCCTACGCCTATAAATAGCAGGCATGACCTACTAAAAAGAACCTTTTGGCTCTTTTACGTCCAGACTCTGCCGAAATCACTGTTGTACTTGAATTTTACTGTTGTAACACGTTATAACCAGCAAACAAAAATCAATAAAGTCAATCGTTTCTAGTGGACGTGGGCCATACGCCGAGCCACTATAAATCTTGGTGTTTCTGTGCGTTTATTTGTTTGTTAACTGCTGTGTTTGTTAGATTTTTCCTCCTTTTCTATTTATATTATTCATTTTATCTCTTCAAATATATCCGAAGAGTGTCGTGTTCAATTTTGATACAAACATTTACCCCAGTATAGTTTATTATTTTCCTTCCTTTATTAAAACGCGCAACATCTTCACCATTTCATCGTCCTTCCATTTTCTGAATCAAGCACCAAAACTTGCGATCAACAATGTCCGAGAGAAAATTCAAATTAGCTCAACCTAAATATCGTTCTCATTTCCAATTCTCAGAGTCGACGAAAATAGACGGTGGTGAATCGTTTGGTCAATTCGGATTTGAATTTCCGATGCAGTTTGAATATTATAGAGGAATAAAAGTTTACTGTCCGATGGTTCTGTATTCCCGTGCATATAATTTGTACAACGATTGTAGAAAACTGATGAATATATTATTTTGGTCGAATAAACGTTATTTTAATGACAAACGGTTGTGTAATGCCGTTCATACACATCGAACAATGATGGTAGAAAACCTATGTATAAATTACTAGTGCGGAAATCAACGTTTGTTTGTAGTATATTAATGTCCGTAATCTATTTTTGTTGGATGTGAATGCGCTAACAAAATAACAGAGCGAAAAAACGATTGTGGTAAAATTCAGGAATTTTTTGGGTACAATTAGCATCCCTCTTAAATTGTATTTAGGTCAACTGAGTGCAAAATTATGACATGATTTCACTATGTTATGAGTATGAGAAGGACAAACAATGTTTATAAATATTTGAATGCAACGATAAGGTTAAAATATCATCTTGAACATAGATATCTCCGTATCTGTATGCAAGAAATATATAATACTGGATCATATAAAACACTACTTAAAGCCCCTTAATCAGACGTATCATTCATGAAATGCATATTACTATATTCTTAATGCAATTCTCACTTTGTTGCTTGAACAAATACAATTTAAAGTCTGATTCTTTTATTTTATATTATTTTAATTATCTGTTTTGGATGAAACCAATGTTCTTAATTTGTCCATTCCGATGATATACGAGCTGAGGCTTTAAAATGTACATATTGTTTGGGTGAGATATTTGGATTCTTACGGCAACTCATCTTAATGGCATCTAGACTTCTATACTACACGTGCTAAATTCAATTCTTGTACTCATCTTGCATGCACAACATTCATACGTTTATGATTTTTAGTATCAACATCCAAACTTTCCAAAAGAATATTGGAAAGAAAATTTATTCTATGTTTGGAGTATCTAGATAAGAATCTCATTTTCTAATCTTCTAAATAATTGGAAAGTAAAAGCTGAGTTAGTTTTTCATATTCTCACTAAAAGATGCTTTTACTTTTATGTTATATGTGCATAATATATAACAAGCTCTTTCCTTTTATTAAACTTTTATTGTGTTGTGTATAACTTAAACTTTTATACTAATTTCGATTTTGTTATTTTAACCACATAATAACTAATTTAAGGGAACTTTTTGCTCACATCCATCTCTTTAAATAAAATTAGGTACACATCTCTCCATACTTTGAAATACAATATATCACTGTAATTATTTACTCTATTTTACGGGTGAGCAATATTCGATTAAAACAGAATTAACCGACCGAATCGGTTCATTTCAGTTGGCTCGGTTCGGTTTTGAAACCAAATCGGTTGGAATTCGGTTTGTTAAATAATTTGTTTGGTTATCGTTTAATCGAATTAACCAAACTTTTATTATACTCTTCAATTTTGTGGTATTATAATATTTTGTATAATTGATTTTGTGATAAAATACAAAGCTACCTTTTCAAAATATGTCAAATTTTATTGTAAACATAAAAAAAATTAAATAAAATATCTCCAAATATAAATTTATGTTTTTCTTTGATGAATCAAGCATTTGAATAATAACATATCTTTCTGCTTTAGTTAAATCGGTTACCGACCGAATTAACCGAAATTAATTCGGTTTGGTTTTGAATTTTTTTCATTGTCAATTTGGTTTGACATTTTTTACAACAAAACCAACTGAACCGAGCTCATCCCTACCATATTTAAGATCTATCGCATAGGCAATTAAGTGAAATTAAATTATAATATTAAATACGTGA
The DNA here is from genome assembly GCA_030765085.1 of Allium cepa. NCBI lineage: Eukaryota > Viridiplantae > Streptophyta > Magnoliopsida > Asparagales > Amaryllidaceae > Allium > Allium cepa. The sequence continues at coordinate 247,179,323 of CM060944.1, forward strand.
TATCTTTCAGTAGATTTATCGGATTTCAATTTGGTTTACATCATTAAATCATAAATTTTATTATCTTTCTATTAATATGGATGTCATATGTTTTGACAATTTTTTTTTAAATGGCAAATATGAGCCCCTGATGCAAATTAAATATTTGTCCGGCAAATATTTGTCTAGAAGAATTTAGGTTCCCTCCGAGACAAATATTTGCTGGAGTGCAAATATTTGCCCCCTTAAATGTTGAGTTTCGGCATTCCACATTCCATACGCGTTCGCTTCACCATGTCTAGACGACATCAATTGATGAAGTCACCTATGTATGCGTTCTGATTGAACATCCCTTCATCGTCTCCCACGGGCATATAATCTGGTTTTGGCAACACATTATAACAAAAGAAATCCCTAATGTTACATGCCACAAATCTCATACACATACAATGATTATTCCAAATATCATATGATGTGAGACTTTGAACAGTCTAATCCACGCATCCACTCCATTTACAATGCTAGTCACACTTAACAATCTCCACCATGGTTAACATGCTCAAGTCACCTTGGAGTTATACTGTGTCCTTTTCGCAGGGAAGGCGGCTGCTACTTCGAGTTCTCATAAGCAGGGAGGGCGGCTGCTTAACCATATCTCCACCTTGACGAGCTTCACATGCTCAAGCCCCTTTGGAGCTATGCTTTGGTCACACTGCATCATACTGGTCCCTCGAACCATGCAACTCTGATACCATGTTGAGTTCGGCATTCCTGCATTCGATACGTGTTCACTTCACCGTGTCCAGGCGGCATCAACGGTCGAAGTCTCCTATGCCGGCGTCCCGATTGAACATCCCTTCATCGTCTCCCGTCAAGCGTATAATCTGGTCTTGGAAACACATAGTAACAAAATGAATCCCCAATGTTACGTGCCACCATCCCATATATATACCACGATTATTCCAAATATCCTACGATGTGGGACTTTTAACCGTCTAATCCACGCACCCGCTCCATATACAATGCGAGCCACACCTAACAATACCTCAGGTAGTCCCTCAATGATTAGTCCAAGTGGTGTAGCGCCATATGTACGTAGATCGTATGCTGCTTTTGGATCATAATTTATTATAAACAAGTGGAATGACGATAATGATTTTGAAAAGTGGCAATGCGAGATTTAAGCGTTTATAAGGCAAAATCGAGTGCATCAGGTAGTGTTTGACGCACATTTGTTGCCAGTGGACATCTCGAATATTAAGAGAGAACAAATGGAAGAGTGGACATTCACTGTACTTCAACTTGTTATGGGGGAGAATGTTGTCTTCGAAATTAGTGGTGAGACTACTGCTAAGAGTATATGGGACAAGTTGGAGGAGTTGTATGTGAAGGAATCACTAACTAATCGTTATTCTTGTTGGCAAATATTCTTCACCTATAAGATGAAGGAGAGTACTTTGCTAAAGGCATACTTGAATATATTTGATGATTTGCTAATGAAGATGAAGGCGGTAGATTTGAAGATTGGGGAAGAACAAAAGGCGATGATATTATTGTGTTCGTTGTTGGACCATTACACGGGTTTCTCAAATAGTTTTCTCAGATAGTTTGATCTATATCGGGGATACTTTGACTTTAGATGATGTCAAAATGGGTCTTCTTAGTGAGAAGTCGCGGGATCAAATGAAGAAGTTAGGTGATAGAAGTAGTGGTGCTAGTAGTTGTCATGATTTATTTGTGGAGAAGGAGAGATACGAAAAGGAAGGGAACCAGGAGCTATCTAGATCAAGGAACCCCGATTGGAAAGGAAAGTCAAAGGAAAGAAATTGCAAGTGCTTTATTTGTAAGAAACCTGGTCATTGGAAGAATTAGTGTCTGGACAAGGAGAAGGCAAAGAAGGAAGTACCATCTTCATCCGTAGCGATGGAGAGTAGAGTTAGTGAGAGAGATGTAGATGTGTTGACGGTGATAGCATCAGATGTCTCGGGCGAATGGGCACTCGATTCGGAGGCGTTTTATCATATGATGCCGAATAGGAATTATTTTTCTTCTTATGTCTACAAAGAAGGAAATTCAATTGTTATGGGGTAATGGTGTTATATTAAAGTAGAAGTGCATTGGTTTCATGCAAATTCAAATGTTTAATGGAGTGGTTCGTACTTTCACTAATGTACGTTATGTTCAGGGACTTCAGAAGTATCTTATCTCTTTAGGGCAGCTGGATTCTTTAGATTGTAAGATTAGTATTGAGGTTAATAGCTTACGGGTTTTGAAGGGTCTCTTGTGGCGATGAAGGGTGCTAGGACTCATGGTGTTTATTTACTTCAAGGCGTGGCTATAGAAGGTGAAACTTGTGTGGAGTTGACAGTTCACTTGGCTTTGATACGACTAGGTTGTGGCATTTAAGCTTAGGTCATGTCTCGGAGAGGAGTTTGGATATTTTTAAGAGGAGGAAAATGATCGATGGAGAAAGTTTCAACAAGCTAGCATTTTATGAGGAATGTATCTTGGGGAAGCAGACCAAAGTTTCATTCGGTGAAAGAAAACATGATTCAAGAATCGTTCTTGAGTACGTTTACACGGATGTTTGGAAACTGGCACCGGCAGCTAATTTGGGGGGAGCTCGCTATTATACTGATTTTATTGATGACTTTTCATGAAAGGTATGAGTTTATGTAATGAAGGCCAAGTCAAAGGCATTTGCAAAGATCAAAGCATGAAAAACTCTTGTTAAGAATGAGAGTGGAAAGTCTTTGAAGGTTCAAAGGTCCAACAATGACGAAGAGTATGTTTCTGGAGAGTTCTTGGAATTTTGCAAAAATATTCGAAGGCATTTTACTACACTGGGAGATCTGCAATCGAATGGTGTTGCAGAGAGGATGAATCTTACTGTACTTGAGAAAGCTCGATGCTTAAGATTGACATCGAGTTTGTCTAAGGGATTTTGGCCGAAGCGTTGTCAACTGCGGTGCATATTATTAATCGCATTTCATGCTCGACCATTGGTAATAAAATTCTGGAGGAAGTATGGAAGGGAAAAGCATCGACTTGACTTATCTTCGTGTGTTTGGTAATCTGGTTTATGTGATCCGGGAAATGATAAGCTTGAGCCTAGAGCTTTCAATGGGATTTTTCTTGGCTATACGGACAGTGTAAAAGGCTATCGAATATGGAATCCAAAAACGTAGAAGGTTGTGTATTCCATCATGTTTCTTTTTATGAGTCGGCTTTGTTTAAGGAGAATGAGAGTTTATCGGATGTTCCAGATTTGGTTCATGTTGAATTAAAGGAGAAGGAAGTTATTTCCATCTTTCGTCTAAGGAGTGGAGTGTTAAAGATGCTTGTGAGGAGGAAGAGGTTGATGTAATATCACATAGTCCATAGGGTTTCTTTAGTAGTGTTGGTGATGTACATGATTCTAGAGAGGATTCGGCTCAAGGAGGAGCCAGAAGGAGTTTGGAAGATGGTATTGCTAGTCGGGTGGGTTGACTGCTATAAGGCCACCCGATAGATATGGTGATTGGAACTATCTTAACTTTTGTATTCTGGACTATGCTCTTCTTATAGTTCAAGATGAGCCAACGGATCTTGATGATGACATGGAGTCGAATGATAACTCAAATTAGATTTGTGTCTTGGAGAAAGAGATGCAACCGTTGTTTAAGAATCAAACTTGAGATTTGGTTCCACTTCTTAAAGGAAACTGTGTTATTGGGTGCAAATGGATGTACAAGATGAAGGACGATGAGAGATACAAAGCTAGGTTAGTGGCTAAGCGTTTGCACAAAGGAAGGGAAAGACGTATGATGAGATATTCATTGTGAGACATACTTCAGTCCGGATATTACTTGCTATAGTTGTTATTCATGACTTGAAGTTTGAGCAACTTGATGCGAAAACCGCCTTCTCGCATTGTGACTTGGATGAAGACATCTATATGGAGAAACCAGAGGTTCTTGTTGTAGATGGTAAGTCAAATTTGGTTTGCAAGTTAAAGAAACCACCATATAGTTTAAAGCAATCACTAGGCAATGGTGCAAGAGATTTGATCATTTTATTCTTAAAAATAGTTTTGATAGAAGCATCAAGGATGCTTGTGTATATTTCAAGAAGTTGGAAAATGATTCGCTACACCAAATAGGTCCATTTGTAACATTTTTTTCGTTTCAATTTGTAACGGTTATAACCGTTATAAATTTCTAACGGATATTTCTGTTATAAGCATTTACAACGGTTATTGCCGTTACAAAATTTGGTAATTTCGAAAATATTCAAAAGTAAGATGGACAGAATTGTCATTTTATTTGTTTTTTTCCTTGCCCATTTTCTCACGCTTGTTACCTACTTTTTTGCATTCGCTAAATCAAAATTTCATTCTAGGATTTTTGCCCCCTCTGTTATCGGCACCTCCGCCTCTAGCGTCCCCTCTGCAGGGTCGGCTTTTGCCAAAGCAACAAAAGAAGCTGCTTAAATCCGCAAATTCCTAGGGCATAAACAAGTCTCTTTTCTCTGCATAAAAATATCGTTTAGATTAAACTTTGAGGCTCGAAGGGCAGCTGCGTCGGCCGATGTGGAAGACAAATCAAAAAACAGCAAAGGAGCACAAGTAGCAGGGAGCAAGAAGGCTATTTCAGGTTTGGGTTTTAATTTTTTAAATCTGGTAATTTCAGTCAGTAATAATTTTGATTTCAAATTTTCAATTTCTTGGTTGCTGAATTTGGATGAACTGTATATTCTTTTACTTGATAAGATGCCATAAAATTATATTCTATTGATCAAACTTTTACGTTTCTTTTATAATTTCAGTCAGTAATAAGTGTATCATTTTTAATTAGAGAACCATAGGCCTCTGAGAAAGATTCAATTTTTTTCATGATTTATTCTCATTTTATGGTAAAAGGTTTTGAGAATTCTTTTGGGTGGGAAGCAAAAAAATGAGAACAAAACTCATTATCATAAAGGTGTTTGTAAATCCTCTGTGATAATTATATTTAGGAAAAATATTGAAATGTAGAATATTGGGTTATAATATTCATTATTAATTCATTTTCTTTCAACTTCTTATTTGAAGAATTTCATCATTGATGCGCATGTTTCATAATTGATTGGAGATGTTTTAGGATATAAATACAGATATGCCTATATTTTAGATTATTAAAAAGTCACAGAAAAAATCATTTGTGATGAGCTATGCTACTGGCTTGTTTGTTTCATCTATTAACTGTTGACCAACCAATAGTCATCAGACAACCACGTTATATAACATTTGTTTGCCACTATTAAAACTGGTTGTATGCGAAATCATAATGCTATTTATGAACAGAGTAGATCACCAATTGTTGTTTCTTCTATGTATTTCTCATGAGTCTTTTTAGTTAAAAATATTTTGTATGCACTATCGGAAAACCTTCTGATATAATTCAATTTCTCTTTATCATTAATAATTAATAGACACTCAGCTTTTGATATATGCAAAGTTGTCATTAGTGAACCATGCTTACTTGAGTTGGTATCTAAGACAGACGTTTTATAAAGAGATGCAAGCAAGGGAGTTTGCAGTTTGTGATTTTGAAGCCTATTTTAGTTACGTTCATACTTTATGCAAGAGGGAAATACGAAGATGGAAACTTTAGTACTGATCAAAGCTATCTTTATATCACAAGACATACACCATCTCCTATTCAAAGAGCTCCAAAAGCGAACCATCCTTTGTTATAAAAAGAATCTTCCAATCTTTGGCTTTTGGAAGTGTACATATGTGGTCAAATATTTCATTATTAATTCATTTTCTGTCGCTTTCTTTAGCCTTCCCCTGTGATGATGATGTATTGGATTTAATATAATATTACTTTGATGGTTAAGCTTTCCTTTAATCACAATTATTGGCACGTTAATTGATGTAATGCAAGGTAGTGGATGTTAGCAATGTTGGTAGAAGTGCAGTTTTGAGTGGGTTGGAGTTTGTTGTGCAGCGATGTTAAGTGATGAAGTGCACTGATCTGTTGATGTATGGGAGGAAGTGAGTTGCACAGGAAAGTAGGAACAATGTTGTTTGCCAGGCAATTTAGGTTTGATGTTTGAAGTGATGCAGTTCGACCACAGTGGAGCTGAAGCAGTTTGGGTGGGAAGGTGGATTGGCAGAGCTATTAAGGAAAGGCAGGGAAGTTATCGAATTTGATATGAGGAGGATGGTTTGACAGTTGCAGAGATGTTGAAGTTGTAAGGAATATATGATTCAAGCATGTGGTGAACAGAGAAATGTGAGAGAGGTGGTAGGGGATATATGAAGAGGTAAATTGAAGTGTTGATTGTAATGGTCAGGAATATAACTGTGAGAATTTGTGCACTTCTGTCTGGTGGAGATGTATATTGTAAGGAGGAGGATGGTCAGTATGTTGTTATGTTGAGTTGTGGAATGAAGTAGAAGTGCACAAATATGTGCACAGAAATGCAGTGGAAATTATGGAGTGTCAAGAGGGATGTATGTGAGTGACAGTATTGATATGAGGTGGAGGCTACACTTGTGGATGAAGTTGTAAGTGGTGGATTTGGAGTGTTGAAGTTCGACTGAAGTTCAATTTCAACAAAGCAAGGCTAGGTAGGTAGATATGATATAAAATTATGCGAAAACCTCAATAGCTGTAAAATGCAGATCAGTATGGATTCTGCGAGGACTCGATGCAACTTTTCTGCAGATATTTAGTCATTTTTAGAAGATTTAAGATGAGAATGGAAGAAGGGAGGGGACGAAGTTTCCAATAATCAATTCCTGACTTGACAAAATTGTGCAACCTGCATTCCTCTCTTGTATAACAGGCTTATATGTACTTGTAGTCATTTCACTTGGTAATTGCATTCATGTTGATTTTATTATATGTCATTTCACTTCGTAATTGCATTCATGCTTCTCCAGTTTAAATCGTTGTGTCATTTTTTGCCGTAATATTTTATTATATGTGCTTTTGCTCCATTCATATAAGAAATGAAACTGAATCAATAATCTTTATTTTCATAATGAATTAGGTGATCCACGAGTTTTTGCTAATGTCAGAACGTACCTCGAGAGATTGGATCAGAATTCGACATAGGAACACAAACGAATATATACAAGGTGTTCGATATTTTATGAATTTTGTGAAGCGTCATTCACCACCTGATTTTGAAATACACTGTTGTCCTTGTATAAAGTGTAGAAATTCTAAAAAATTGCCTTTTGAAATAGTTGAGAAGCACTTAATTCTTTATGGTATGGATCTAGCATACGATGAATGGTTTTTTCATGGAGAAAGTAATGGCATTGAAGTAGTGGTCAATCCTACACCCCATGTTGCAATGATGATTTCGTGTCTCATCAATTTCAAGAGGAAAACCCAATAGTAGGTGGTTTTGGAAATCTTGTTGATGATGTATATGGATTATCTCATGGTACACAAGCAACTTTTGGTGGAAACCATGAAAAAAAGTACAATGAATACAAAAGAAAAGCAAATGAAAATTTATATCCTTCTTGTGAAGATGGTCTTACAACATTAAGTGTCCTCATAGAGCTTCATGGCTTGAAAAAAGAATTCAACTGGCCAGGAAACAGTATGACCGAGTTGTTGAAGAGGTTGAAACTATGGCTTCCAAAGAAAAATACACTACCCGGTAAGTACCCTATAATGAAAAAAATATTAAAAGATCTAGGAATGAATGTAAAAGGAATACATGCTTGTGAAAATGATTGTATATTATTTTGGAAGGGGTATGAAGATGCATTGGAATGTCCGCACTATAATACTTCGAGATTTAAAGTTAAAGAACATGGGAAAATAGTCGAAGTCACAAAATAACCAAGAAAAGTTTTGAAATATTTTCCCATTATTCCTAGATTAACTAGTTTGTACACTGTACCTTGGATAGCCTGAAAAATGTTATGGCATAGTGAAGCAAAGCCTTCTTGGGACTCCATGCGCCATCCTATTGATTCGGCTGAATGGTGATCGCTTAAAAATAGAGGGCCGGATTTTGCTACTAACGGAAGAAATGTTTGGCTTGGCATTGCTACTGATGGATTTAATCCTAGTGGAGCTCAATCTAATAGTTATAGTTGTTGGCCCGTGTACATGATCCCATATAATTTTCCCCCTTCATTATGTATGAAACCCGATTTTCAAATGTTATGTTTGTTGATTCCTGGACCTAGAGCACCAAGCCAAGACATTGATGTATACTTAGAACCTCTTGTGGATGAGTTAAAGCAGCTTTGGATAAGAGTGCCTGCATTTGACATGGATAAGAAAGAGCAATTTATACTGAGAGCGATGCTTTTGTGGGGAATTCATGGCTTACCAGCATTTGGAAATTTATCCGGTTGTGTGACACATGGTTACAAAGCATGTCCGGTTTGTGCTACTGAGACCGGGTTAGAACGTATTGGTAATAAGATTGTTTATACAAAGTATAGAAGATTTTTGAATAATGGTCATCCATATAGAGCATTGAAACATGGATGGTACAAAGATGTTGAGCATAAGGAACCTCCCACACGATTGGTAGGATCGGCACTTTTGGAAAAGCTTGCTCATATCAAATATGTACCGGGTAAAAAAATTAAAACGTAAAGAATTTGATGATGGTGATGAAGATCATTTTGTAAATGAGAATGACAATGAAGAAAGACCAGCGTGATATAAGAAGTCGATTCTTTTTACCTTAGAGTATTGGAGTAGTCATAAAGTGCGACATACGATTGATGTGATGCATACTGAAAAGAATGTAGCGGAGCATCTTATTAACTTGTTTTTTGATAAAAAAAACAATCTTCCAAGTTTGCATTCGACAAGACTTACAAAATTCAATGCTGCCAAGTCTTAAAAGGTGCAAAGCTTCCATCATGCTTTTCAACAAAGATAGGAAATTTAGTCAACGTTCAACCACCTAGCTTGAGCATTAGAAAATCATATGATTATCATATAATTCTTCAATATTTTCTTCCAATCATGGTTCAACATTCCTATCCAAAATGTCGCGACTTAAGACGTGCAATTTTGCAAGTATGTTTATACTTCAAAATTATTTGTTCGAAGGTTTTAGTTCAAGACATGTCCAAGCTGCTAAAGATATGATTTCAGAGGCGTTATGTGTGTTGGTTCACTAGTTTCCTTCTCACTTCTTTGATATTAGCATACATCTAATGTTGCATTTAGCTGATCAAGCATTATTTTGTGGACCTGTTAATTATATATGGATGTATCCGTTTGAGAGGTACGATACATCTTTATAAAGTTACTTGTTTTATATTTAAAAATATATATATATATAAGGTAATATATTTTTTGTTTCTTGACTAGAGCTGTGAAGGAGTGTAAGAACATACCAAGTAACAAGCGATATGTGGAAGGCTCAATTTTCGAAGCGTATCTTGTTTCAGAATCTATTAGATATGCAATGGAATATATGCCAAATCCACGTATGGGTAATCATAGTTCTACACAAGCGCCATTTTTGGATGAGAACGGCAATGATATATACGAATGTTCAATTATGGAAGGCAAAAATATCAAGTTATCTAGTGTGCAACATATACAGATTCGAAGATGGATACTTCTCAGAATTGACATACCATATCTAGATGATTATTATAGGTTTGTATATTTTTTGCATTTCGTAAGGTATAACATTATATTTATTGAGAATATTACTTATAATTTGTAGCGAGTATCGGTTGTCCCTAGAAGATGCTCAGCGTGGTAAAAAAAGACTACAGACAAAGGCGGAAGTGGTAATACAATCTGAATTTATTGATTGGTTGCACAATAAGGTTTGTCGAACTTGCTTCTTAGTTCATAGTTTAATAATAAAAATAATAGTGTTTAATATATTTCAGTGGATTTAACAGCTAATTAAAGAAAAAAGCATGGATTCAATGTTATGGCGTTATGTTAGTGGACCACAATAGGAAGCTAGAACTCATCTTAAGTATAGAATCAATGGTTATATATTCTCTCCACAACATTATGGTAACACATTATCAACCCAAAATAGTGGTGTTTGCATGAATGCGATTACAACATTTGTTGCAAGTGCGAAATTTTTAAATCCTATGGATGATGATACTACGTGGTATGGTGTTATCAACGAGATTATTGAAGTTGATTATTATGAATCACAATATGTAGTATTCTACTGTGATTGGATCAATGTAGCAGATAAATCAAATAGCTGTAAGATTTGTAGTGACTCCAATGTGTTAATGGTGAATCTAAGGAAATTGAAAAGCAGTAGTGGAGAATATGACGAGCCCGTCATTCTATCGTCCGAAGCAAGCCAAGTCTTTTACATAAGCGACATGCATGATCCTAATTGGTCCATCGCACAACACTCGCCTAAGCGCATGACTAATAGCATAGATGATTATGAGATGCCAATGAGCTTTCAATCTATTTTGAAGGAGCAGCCTAATTTAACTGCATTGTTGAAATGTATCGAATCAAAATAGACACACTTGATTGAACAATAATTATTTTGTTTACTTATTACAATGTTGTATTGATTACTATACACTTGGGTATGTTTCTCTACTGTTGAATGTTTTTGAAGTTATTACACTTGTCTTGAACGCATCATATTAATGCTATGGTTTAATCTTTTTGTGTATAATTGATACCTTTTACAAATATGAATTGGTATGAACAATAAATAAACATGGATTAAGCTTTTGCTATGTTCTCCATCTTGGATGAGCCATTATCCTACAAATTTTCTTTTATGCTTTAATATGCATTCATCATCTTTAAATTGTTTGCATTGTAGAATGTTAGGCAATTGTAATGCCACGTCACTACATACAAATGACGCAGAGGAAGTTTATGTTCCTCCTCCCCCTCCAAATAAAAAGTACTCAATAATTGTGGACTTAGAAGGTGAAAAAGGCAGCGATGCAAAAAAATGGGCCTCTCGTTGTGATGTTTTGCTTCGTTCTCTCATTCCGATTGGTTATGAAGGATAGAATGATGTAGATGTTGTTTTCAAAGATAGCCCGTGGAAAGCACTAATCATACGTAACTGTTTATTCGTAACATATTTAACTATTTATTCGTAACTGTTCTCGCCTGAATAGATGTCCATGTCATTCACAGTAAATGGTTCGATGTAGTTTCGATCTGCTTCTACCAGTGTCATTTTGTGACTCTGTGGTTAAAATTCAGCTTAGTATTTTGAGGATCAGTGACATGATGAATGAAAGGACATAATGTATCATCAATACAAATATATAAGAATGAATTTTGCTGTTTGCCTTTTTTTCTCATCAGAAAATGCAATATTTAAGAAAGATAAAACCCACCTTCTAAACCGCCTCTGAAATGTTTCTAAACCTGATGTGCAATAATGAGATGCTAACTTAAATGTTCATATCACTTCTTTACTTAATTGTAATGACGATACATAAAATTAAAATGCATAAATTATTACTCCCAGCGTTACTTCCCCTGAGATGTTCTGATTTTATTACATTAAAGAGACCCAATATAACTTACTAATTGAATGCAGTAACATGTTTCGATCAAAGGGTAACAATAGAAACTTCTTAATTGAATACAATAACATGTTGTGATTTTATTACATCAAAGGGACCCAATATAACTTCTTAATGGAATACAATAACTGAACATAATACTACAGACAACATTTTTTACAAGACAGAGAGCTTGTTTACTATAGTAGTAACTTGTTTACAGATGTTGAACTAAAAAATTTCATGGTTTTTCAGAAACAACATACGAGAACAAAACTATGGGTCACTTGCCGTAGGATTAAACCGCTAACTTGTCGCACAAAGTTTTGTAAGCTACAGTGCAATGTTTGAATTTCTCCTCTGCAGCTGCATGTTCAAGGAAAAAAAATGAAGATAAAATTGAGGATAAAAAAAAAAGCAGTCTCAGTTTTGCAAAATGGTAACAAGTCAAAATTCAGAAAACAATCGGTAATGACCAAATCATCTTTAATCAATGACGCAAAAATGCATACCTTTGATGAACCCTGATGACTACCGGGATGCCATGTCAGAGCACATGCTCGATACCTAAACATGAAATGAAATAAATTTACAATGCCATAAAATTCATTTAAACCTCATTTTGTTTTGGTTTTTTTTCTTTTCGAGTGTCTACTTAAATTTTAAGGTTTAGTAGTTTTTTTTTCTTTTTATATTTGAACTGGAGTTTCAATCTCTACTAAAACTAAAACTTAACTATCGGAATCTCGGGTTTCTGAAAATGCAATATTTAAGAAAGATAAAACCCACCTTCTAAACTGTTTTGTTTGGAAGTACATCGAGCACCACAGGTGCACATTGTGTGTTATTTATATTGCACCTGCTTACTTCTTCACTGGCTGCAAGAGAACAGTTATACTGTCCTCTACCATTAAATCTTTATATTGTTGTGACTAATCTTTGTTGTGTCATTTTTTTGTTTCAACAGAAAGAGTTTGACTTGAATATCGACCCCATGGTAGCTAGACCAATATTGGAGACGAAGTTTTCACGATGTTATCGAACATTCAAAGCAACGGTATGTCAGAGATTCCTCAAAAAAGATGGACAACTCATGCCCAAACATGTTGCACTTAATAGTCGTCCTGATGACGTTGATAAAGTATGGTGGCAGAGGTTTGTTGACATCGAATATAGTCACAAGAAAATGAAACAATGCAAGACAAATTCTAGAAACAAGGCTAAAAGTACTCTAACTCATACATTGGGAAGGAAACCTTATCTTAAACTATATGAAGAATTGGTATGTAAAAACATTTTTTAGGTTAATGTTTCAGTGACAAAAATATACTTTATGAAATTATTCAAATGCAGGCAGCTGAGAATCTAGGACAAAAGATCACACGTACAGTGGCATGGAAAGTGGCTCATACAAGTAGAAAAACGGGAAAGGTGATTCCATGCGTTGCCGAAAAATTTGTAAGTACTTCAATATCTATTCAACATCTACTCGGATAAATAAATAAATAAAATCTAAATGAACGTAGGAAAAAGAGTACTAAAAACGACAATCGAAAGTAGTTTTTATGAAAAATCCAAATGAAGAAACGAAGGTGTATGAACGTAAAATTTTGCTTTTGTATACGGTAAAAACAATAACCAATCATAGTTCAGCAAAATTTAAAGTACAAACTCAAATCTTACTCATACTTATGCATATGAATATAATTATTTACGGATGTAATATCAGCTCTTCCTGATGCAACCATAGAATGCATATGAATATAATTATTTACGCAATATATCAAGCGGACATGCAGTCTACTTGCTAGTAAAGAGATACAGAGTATGTCATACTAAAACAATTATATTTGTACCGTTCGAACTAAACCATAAAAGACGATGCCACAAAATGGATGCCATAAAAAAGATTCCACTCGCGATGCGCAAAAGGAATGTGAAATTGAAATCCAGAGAATCGAATCATGTAAATTTCGGCAGGCTTGTTCCCAAATTTTTAACTGAAATGATTTCACTTAATAATGTTGCTGACGAAACCCCTGTTGGAGATGGTTGATTCTAGTCAATTTTAAAACAAATACAGATATGCACAGATAAGTGATGAGGTGGTTTTAGTTGATATGTATGAGCAGAAGTGTGAAATGGCAGACAAGTAAGTTGATGCTCAAAGAAGTAGCAGAGGCAATGTATGTATGCAGTGTTTCTATAATATGTAGTGTAGATGACAGTCTGGGTTTGATGTGATGTGGAATGATGGTGATGGCGTAGTTTTTTGGAAGCATTGTTTATGTATATGGTGGTGTTTGATGTGTGAAGATCAAAGATGGTATGGAGATGTAGGCCGAGGTTGAACTTGATGTGGTGGCTGAAGTGTGTGGTTTTGAAGTGGTTGTGTGCTAGTCAGTAATGGGAAAATGAAGATAGCAGTGAAATGATTTGTGACAGAGGTAAAGTGATGGTTTTACAATTATTAATGGGTGGATGAGCAACGTTATGTAAGCACTGGTATGGTTATGGTGAGACTGGTTATGTAAATGGTAAGGTGATGGAATGAGGTAGTGAAGGAAGTGTGTGGTTGATGGTCAGGGCAAGGGAATGGTAGCTGCTGTGTGCAATAGTGGTAAGTGGCTGCATAGAGGAACAATGGTGAAATTGTGGTATGTGGAATAAAAATTCAATGTAAAGTGAAATGTAAAAAGAAAAATGAAAATGCAATCGAATCATGCAAACGTGTAAATATGATGACACCTATATTTGTGAACTTTGTTTAACCTTGTTTTCTTAAATTCAGATTACTGGTTTCCAGTCTTCAAAAAAAAAGATGAAAACAAATGGATTTTTTAAAGACGATACATACAACAAAAAAAAGGTAAAAATATAAACACTGGGGATGATGCACGAAGCGTGGAAAAAAAGAAAGCAAAACGACCTAGTATAACATTGAGTCATAATTAGAAGATGATCACAAAATTATGCAGTATAATGGCAGACACCCTTTCAATGAAAAAAATATAACAACTCTATCAAATCACAGACAATAAGAAAACAAGGGGCATTCAAAATTAGTTATACTAGAAATACACCAGTAGTTAATGATAGTTTATTTTCATGGTACACAACAATAATTATCTAGCCAAGCTCTAAATAAGCTTTCACTGCAAAGCCATCTTGTAGCCCTAGCTTACCATCATGATCAAATTACCTAATGAGGTTTCTGATCGCTAATAAGAATAACATAAACCAAAGTAGTGCCCATAAACTCAAATCTCCTCCATATTTTGTTTTACAGTATTCATAATTTGACAAGAATTTTTTTTACAGTATTCACATGTTCATCATTTTCTATCAACCAATATGCAAGATATTGATAGTATATTCTTTAGTTTATGCTTTTATTTTATTTAATATGCAAAATATTTTCAAGTTCAACTTTTGTTTATAATTTATTTGGGTATTATGCAGGCATTAGTTGAAGCAGCGGAGGAAAGACAAAAGAAAACTCTAGTGTCAATGGTAGCAATGGAAGTAGAAGTTTTGAAGATTTTGAGAATGATCCCATTGCTGAAGTGTTTGGAAAGGAGAAAAGAAAACTATTGTCGTGCAATTAGCTCTACATCGAGTATGAAGCAAGTGAAGCTTACATAAGCATCAAAAGCAATAGCTAATTTCAAGGAAGATGAAGATAGAAAATGGAAAGTAAAGATGGAGACAATCAAAATAGACTAACCGAAGAATTTAGATCGATGCATTTGACTATGATGAATATGCAACAAAGTTTGTTACAATTTATGAAGCAGTTTGGAGGGAATGCAACATCAAGAAATGAAGTTGCTTCCAACAGTCAGCATGATAGTCCTAGAGCTAGCTTGGGTGTTCAATCCTGTAGCGACCCGACTTTCTACCACCAGAAAATCGCATCACTAATTAAGAAAGAAAGGGATAGAAAAAGAAAAGAAAGAGAAGAAAAAGAAACAACACATCAGAATCTCACAGCGGAACGATTTAAATATAATATAGAACATATACATAGTATCATATACATCAGTGTACACACTATACATCTCAATTTGGACAGTTATAACAATTATGTCTAATACAACACAAGACATCATACAGAATAACAACACAGCGGAAACTCTAACTATATCTACACGCTGAAGCCTCCTGCTCCAAAGCTCCTCCAGAATTTGTCAAGAGATAACCTGAATAACTTGACTACTCATATATAATATGAGTACCCAAGAGTTTAATAAAACAGAAAATAAACACTCGGGTCAGACAGGGGTCTGGTGTGAGTAAACGGTTTAAGATTGCTTAACTTTAGAAAATCTTTGAAAAGAAAAGGTATCACGTAAGGTTCCCACACATAAACATGGAAAAGTTTTTACCTTACGCTAACAAAAAACATTTGATAGGAAATCCAGTGATATTATAATAGTGTCTAGGGTTTTTAAGTAAATATGAAATAGCCGAAATTGTTACATGATTAAATTCCAGCTACTAGCCACAAAAGTGGGTAATACAAACAAAACCGTAGGGTCTCGTAGGGAAAATGGGTTTCCATCAATGGCAGGGCTACTGGGGTACCGCCCGTCACAGTACGTGGCCTAGATCAACGTACCGAGGAGTACTCCTACTTCCCTGCAACGCAAGGCCGGGATCATTCCTTACTGAACAGTCCCGAACAAGACCACCCCGCAGTTGGCTGCAGTTCCAACCGCCCACAAAGCCGAAATAAAAAGGGACATCTAGGCAGGGATGTATCTTGCTCTCCAGTGGGAGCGACCCACGAAGCCTTGCTGCACCTCCCTTGTTTTAGCCATTCCCGGTTGATGAGGCTTGAGGCTGCGATTACCTTTATAGGACACATTTATCTTAGAATGCTCATCGTCCACCTGACGATGTTCTGAAAGCATTCAATTCATACAAGTTCGTTCCGGGTTCGAACGAAACCGAAGGCACTATCTCGTTGCACTCATTTTGGAATCACCCTGAGAGTCAACGACCATAGCCCTTGCACTCTAAATCTCCATCTCGAATCTATAAGCACTATTCCGTCAAACTCATTATGGAATCACCCACAGAGTTATAGTGACGTATAGTCCTTACACCTCGAGTCTTCACTTGCACCACTTGGATTAACGACCTACGTTTAATTGGAATCAGTGTGGTTTTCGAATATCCAAATATGGAAACCCAATCCCGGTCTCACCGAAACCAAACGCCATTTTAATGTCCAAGTCGTACTTAAGGGATTTAAACAATAGATATTTCAGAAAATATCACTTAACATAAATGGATGTATCATATTACACAGATAGATAAGCATCTATTATCACATGCATCTATACATATCACAAAGCAGCATATATATCACATTCAGATATAGCATATTCACATCATTACCCATCAATCAATGTCATCCAACAACAACCACTATCATTAACTCATCCAATGATATATATCATCCAATCATTAATCATTCATAAACAAGTTTGATTCAAACTTGATTAATTTAATTAATCCTTAGATTAAATTAATCCTTAATTAATCACTTGTATTATCTTCAATCCATTTTACTATTCATTAATTAATTATAATTTAATTAATTAACTAACATCACTTAATTATCCACTTCAATTAATCTTCCTTGATTAATTATCATTTAAATTTCTTTAAGTAATTCTTACTTAATTACCATATTAATTAATCATCCTGATTAATTACTTCCAAATTATACTAAGTAATTACCTCTTAATTACCTTCTAAATTAATCAACCTTGATTAATTATTCTTTAATTATCCTGATAATTATCTCTTAATTATACCTTAATTAATTATACCTGATTAATTACTTTTAATTAATCACATTGATTAATTACTTTTAATTAATCATATTTAATTAATTACTTTTAATTAATCACCTTTGATTAATTACTTTAATTACATTTAGTAATTAAAACTAAATTATAAATTAATTATTCTTAAATTATTAATTAATAATTAATCAATTATTCCCATTAATTAATGAATACTTCATTAATTAAATTCTTTCTTAATTAATTACTTTTACGAGTAATTAATCACTTAATTAATTACTCTTAATCCTTTTGTTAATTTAACCATTAATTAAATAATTTAAACCTTTAACTAATTATTAATTAATTCCTTAATTAATAATTCAAATGATTAACTCTTAATCATATTACTTAATTACTTTTCATAAAGTAATTATCTTTTACTTAATTACCTTCTGAAATTAATCACTTAATTACTTCACCAAGGAATTATATTAAATTAACTCATAAGTGATTATCTTAATTAATCACTAATTAATTAATCAATTAATTAATTTATATTAATCATTCAAATTTAATTAAATGATTCTTAACTTCTTATATTATAAAGATTCTTAATTAAGAAATTCATTTTCCTAATTATATCATTTATATCAACCAATAACTTTATCTTAACTATCTTCATGTTTGATAACCAAACTCTTAATTACTCAATATAATTCTTAGTTATGATTGACTACAGAATTGAAATATTTGATCCTTATTTAAAATAAATTATATTAGAAATCAATTATAATTAAAACACGTTTTAAATTAAACTTGTAAATCTTTAAAACTTTCCCATGTTATTTAAATAAACTTAATACAAGCCTTATTTTAGAAATCCACTTATTTATTTAAAAACTTTTATATTTCAAAATATAAAAATTTATTTTAAAACTTGATCTTGAAACAAATTAGATTCATAGGCACAAACTCGTTTCATCTTTGTTTAAAATTTTATAAATATTCTAAAATCAAATTCACTTTGTTAAAAACATTTGCTGTAAAACTTTAAAACTTTAACTTGAAACAAAATTTAGTTTTAAAAATAAAACTTGTTTAGCCTTTGTTTAAAAACTTTATTCCTAAAATCAAATTTCCTTTGTATTAACAACTTAAACATTTTGTTCTAATGCCTGAATATCTAATACCCGAGTAAACCCTACTAAAACCTGTGTCTACCCCGAGTCTCCCCACCTCTTCTCCTGCTTCGAGTATATCACACTGTAACCCCTAGTAAATCTCGAGCAAAACATCTTAGAATCCTGATGCAAACACGCGACAAACCCACACTCTCCTGCTTCAAGTAGAACTCGAGCATTCCCAAAGAAAACCCGAGCGAAACAGCTACCTTCCCAAACTCTTCTCCTGAGCGAAACCGTCGCTCCGTCCATTATCGATCACCGCCGTGGCTTCGACAAGTCATTGTCCTCCCTGCCGTCCTTCTCGAAACATTAGTTCGTCCAATCTTCCCAAAAATCGAAATTTAGCGACTTCATCCAACAGGGACAACACTCGATCAACCCAAAACAACCCGTCGACGTAGACCTCGCCGTCTGGAACCCATCGCACTTCTGCCAAAGCAACTTCTCATCCCCATTCGTAACTACACCCCTTGCGATCGAGCCTAGAACTCCATTGCTGACGAACGAAGCTCGACATTCTCCTCAACAAAAACCCATCACTAACCCTATTTCTCCCCTGCCTGGCCACCGTGGCCATTAGAAAAATCCCTACTCAATTTTCCTGAGTTCCCCTACTCCTCATCCTCCTCTAGCCCAAATCTGGACCTTCTTCATGTCATCGATCAACGACAATCGACCAATATGTCCAAAGTGATCAATTCAAGAATACCCACTGATTTCCAAACTATAAATCGTGATATACATATTAAAATTTATGATTTGCTATTACTATTTCAATCATGCAATCAAAACTTGAAATTGAATTCATCAAATTTTGACCCAATTTATATTTTACTGTAAATTCAAGTATTTAGAGTTATTTATTCACTTTAAAAACTCGTAATTGTTTCTAGATGATAGTTTACTTGAATTCAAACAACTTCTATTTACAATTCAAGTTCGAATTCGAATTCAAGAACAAGTTATTGAATTTATTATAAAACTTTAAACCTTTGTTTTGCACAGAGTATATATTTTAACCTTTCAGGAAAATCCATTATTCATAATTCAAACTTGAATCTAATTTAAATCAACTACTACAGATAACATCATGATATAATCACAATAACAAGTGGAATCCAAGTTTGAACTGTTTTTTAAAATTCATTTACTCACCTGGAATTTTTCAGAAGACAGAATAGCTTTTCAGGCTTTTGATTTCACTGCATGTTGATTTTATTGCTTGATGAACCTGAATTGCATGTCGAAGATTTACATCCTGATGCTTGATTATCTTTAATTTCTTGAATTGCTTGAATTATTCAAGTTGCTTGCCTCTAACTTCATTTGAAAATCTTGTTTTAGCCTCTGTTTGAATTTCCAGTTTTTTTTTTCCAGATTGTATTCCTCTTTGTGAAATGAAGAGAAAGATTTTGCTGAAGAATAAAATCTTTCTTTTTATTATTTACAATTTAATTTAAAACTTAATTACTAAAGAGAATGACATTTGTCACAATGAAATTCTAATTTACTTACACCTATACTAATTAATTTACATTTGTCTTAACACATATTTAAAAGTTTAACAAGTGTTATTATGTTTAATTAATGTTTTCTTTTAGATGTTATTTTATCTTTAATAATTTATTTAAGCTTTATATACATATTTATGTAATATTCATATGAATTATAAGGTGTATTTATTTTATAAAAATAAGCTTTGGATTTCAATACATATATAAAAGTGAATTCATGTTAACAATTATAACTTTATTTAAGCATTTGAATTAAATTGTAATGGTATTATATATTAAAACTTGAGAAATTGATTTTAACTCTTTATAAAAAAATTTAAAACAGTTTATCTTATGTTAAAATTAAAATTGAAAGATTATTAAAACAAATGAACTTTTATTTTAAATCTTATTTAAAAGCTTAAAGTACATATTTATCATAAATAAGGAATTAACTTTGTCATTAAAAATTTAAATTTCAAATATCATTTCAAAAATATTAAATCAAATGAACATTTCAAATTTCAAAACTATATATATTAAAGTTTGAAAAACTCTTGTTAAATATAAATTAATAATTTTCCTATTTCAAATATATATACAAATATATATACACATTTTAAATAGAAAAACATACTAACATTAAATTTGTTAATTTCCATATTAAATTTTAAAACAAATCTCAAATCACAATATATATATATATATATATATATATATATATATATTCATATATATTACAATTTGAATATAAAGTTTTATTATATTAAAAACTTCTTATTTACCAAAATAAATATTTCCAAATCAAATTATTATAAACTTCAAAAGAATTGATCTTGCCTATTTATATTGTTAAGAAAAATATTAATAGATATTAACAAATTATTATCATAAATCTTTTAAAATAAATTTAACTTGTCAATTTAAAATATAAAATGATCAAATCAATTTAATTATTATCAAAGATTATTAAATTGATATTGCTCAAAATTCAGGGTCGTCACATTCCTCCCCCCTTAAAAGAATTTCGTCCCCGAAATTTAAAAGCAAAAATAATTTAATAACCCAGCTAAAGAATTTAAATTTTAAACAGCAATCACACAATCAATCATAGCAACCAATTCAAACAAATAATTTTATCTATCCAGAAAAATTCTGAATAGAACTTCCTAATACTATCTAGAGTTTTCCAGATACCTATACTGGATTACTCGCTCTACAAATCTTTAGTAACTACACTATTAAAACCAAGAACTCCCTCATCTGATTCTTCAAATCTGAACAAGATATCAGACTAAACTCAAAACTATCACAATTACCAAATCCTTCTGAACTGCTGATTCTATTACCCGAAGAATCATACACATATTTCTCAAAGATATGTGAAATACCATGAATTCCAGTTATCCAAACTGGCAATTCAATCTTGTAGATCAAAATCTAATCTCTAAAGAACACAGATAAACTCAAAATACCTTCAAAGCTAACTTTCCAGTTTTACCCAATCTCTTATGATTCCTTTGATTGGATAGAACCTAAAGTAATATCCAAATTCCAACTGCACATTCCAAAATTTCTCAATTCTTAACTGCACAACTCTTCAGATGCTCTGAGTCACCTCCAATATTCCTGATCAGCATAACCCTTGCTGATTTCATACAACGGACTGGACCAAAATCAAATCAATTATCCAGATCCTACTCAACAAAATGGCTCTCCCAATAATATACTGAAATCCAAGATACAAATCTATACCATAAACATCAATGGGCTTCAAAACTACATCTCTTATCTAGAATGGACAAACAATTGCACCTGACAACCTTGCCTTCCAAATCCGGAAAATTTCTTCATACTTCAATTTCCTGTAGAAATTTCTTTACTGCAACTCCCGGTTGCTCCCATACTAGAATAATTCTCAAATCGCTTCCGCTGCACAACTCTGATCTAGAGTAGATAAGAATGTTATCGAAGAACATAAGCAAAATCTTTCTCCAAACACTGTTCATCTAATTCATAAAATCTTAGTGACCATTCTTCTTGATCAAAGCATCTTAGCATAATCTCAACTTAGAATAAGATGATCAATCCTTTTCCAAAGAATCTTGAGCTGCCTCACCAAACTCTTCTTGCTCTAAGAGTCATCCTACTACAAGGTTGAATCATCAATACTGCTCCTAGAAATCCAAGTCGATAAGAAAACTCAATCTCCGATTCAGGTCAACTTCTAATTCCCTCAAAAACATCTGGAGACCCTCCGACTACTTCCATAGCTTTTACCCCTATATGAGATGACTCAATCTCAAACCAAGAATACTCAAAATCTCCAAACTAATCGCAAGTCACTTTTGCCATCCCACTCAGTTCTGATTCCAAAGAACTGTCTCCCCAACTAGAACAGCTTTTCTTAATCAAGGTCATTCTTTCCAGAACGGCTTATCTACCAGAAAAACTGATAGATCACCACCAATAAATATCCTGCTTTGCTGAGCTTCCCAATGAAATGGATAAGTCCTCACTATCTGCCGATAATAGAATCCCAAAGATTCCTGAATCATTGAAGAAACAGATCCATGCTGCTACTTCCAAACTTCACTTCAACGATACTGCTAAGCCACAAGATCTTTCTTAACCAGAAGCTTCTTGAAACACAAAACTATCACCCAATTCCACTAAAAATCCATGAGACGAGTAGACATCTTCTCAAGAAACTCGGCTCCAAACCAATACCAACCACATATCTTCTTAAGAAAACAAATGAGACCATGTCTGAAATGAGGTAACTCATCGACCTTAGTCTCATACTTTAACAAATATAAGACACCCTTACTAGAGATCCAGAAAATTCCTAAACATCCGAATCTTTATTGCAGTAGACATCAATTGCTCTTCCAACATCATCTAAATCTGGCTCCAAAAGAAACATCTTCAGAACCATCTATGGATACTGCATCTCACCACACCGCTATTCCTTCTGAAGTCTCCAAGATACCATCACTTGCTTCTATTTAGCTAACAAACTCAACTCTTGGAAATCCCGCTCACTCGAGAGAAAATCAACCTCTCACTTCAAGAATATACTCCAATTCTTGAAAATACTTCCTCCGGACTCAAAGAAATCCTTTCTACAATCTACACAACTTATTCGAGATGGTATTAGGTCTACAATCTCGATAAACACCTCCAACCACAACATATAAACCTCTTCCATTAGTGGTAGTCGTGTTCCACTCACTCCTACCTTATCTACCTTTATAACTTATGTTGGAAAATCCGAACAGATAACCCAACAGATTAGGCAGTTATATAAATATATATTTATATATAAAAATTACAAGTACGCTCGCTCAAGATAGACACCACTTCAGAGCCTAGGTATTCACTCAACCTAATGCTCTGATACCAACTGTAGCGACCCGACTTTCTACGACCAGAAAATCGCATCACTAATTAAGAAAGAAAGGGATAGAAGAAGAAAAGAAAGAGAAGAAAAAGAAACAACACATCAGATCTCACAGCGGAACGATTTAAATATAATATAGAACATATACATAGTATAATATACATCAGAGTACACACTATACATATCAATTTAGATAGTTATAACAATTCTGTCTAATACAACACAAGACATCATACAGAATAACAACACAGCGGAAACTCTAACTATATCTACACGCTGAAGCCTCATGCTCCAAAGCTCCTCCAGAATTCGTCAAGAGATAACCTAAATCACTTGACTAGTCATATATAATATGAGTACCCAAGAGTTTAATAAAACAGAAAATAAACACTCGGGTCAGACAAGGGTCTGGTGTGAGTAAACGGTTTAAGATTGCTTAACTTTAGAAAATCTTTGAAAAGAAAAGGTATCACGTAAGACTTCCCACACATAAACATGGAAAAGTTTTTACCTTACGCTAACCAAAACATTTGATAGGAAATCCAGTGATATTATAATAGTGTCTAGGGTTTTCAAGTAAATATGAAATAGCCGAAATTGTTACATGATTAAATTCTAGCTACTAGCCACAAAAGTGGATAATACAAACAAAACCGTAGGGTCTCGTAGGGAAAATGGGTTTCCACCAATGGCAGGGCTACTGGGGTACCGCCCGTCACAGTACGTGGCCTAGATCAACGTACCGAGGAGTACTCCCACTCCCCTGCAACACAAGCCCGGGACCATTCCTTACTGAACAGTCCCGAACAAGACCACCCCGCAGTTGGCTGCAGTTCCAACCGCCCACAAAGCCGAAATAAAAAGGGACATCTAGACAGGGATGTATCTTGCTCTCCAGTGGGAGCGACCCACGAAGCCTTGCTGCACCTCCCCTGTTTTAGCCATTCCCGGTTGATGAGGCTTGAGGCTGCGATTACCTTTATAGGACACATTTATCTTAGAATGCTCATCGTCCACCTGACGATGTTCTGAAAAGCATTCAATCCATACAAGTTCGTTCTGCGTTCGAACGAAACCGAAGGCACTATCTCGTTGCACTCATTTTGGTATCACCCTCAGAGTCAACGACCATAGCCCTTGCACTCTAAATCTCCATCTCGAATCTATAAGCACTATTCCGTCAAACTCATTACGGAATCACCCACATAGTTATACTGACGTATAGCCCTTGCACCTCGAGTCTTCACTTGCTCCACTTGGATTAACGACCTACGTTTAATTGGAATCAGTGTGGTTTTCGGATATCCACATATGGAAACCCGATCCCGGTCTCAACGAAACCAAACGCCATTTTAATGTCCAAGTTGTACTTAAGGGATTTAAACAATAGATATTTCAGAAAATATCACTTAACATAAATGGATGTATCATATTACACAGATAGATAAGCATCTATTATCACATGCATCTATACATATCACAAAGCAGCATATATATCACATTCAGATATAGCATATTCACATCATTACCCATCAATCAATGTCATCCAACAACAACCAGTATCATTAACTCATCCAATGATATATATCATCCAATCATTAATCATTCATAAACAAGTTTGATTTAAACTTGATTAATTTAATTAATCCTTAAATTAAATTAATCCTTAATTAATCACTTGTATTATCTTCAACCCATTTTACTATTCATTAGTTAATTACAATTTAATTTATTAACTAACATCACTTAATTATCCACTTCAATTAATCTTCCTTGATTAATTATCATTTAAATTGCTTTAAGTAATTCTTACTTAATTACCATATTAATTAATCATCCTGATTAATTACTTCCAAATTATACTAAGTAATTACCTCTTAATTACCTTCTAAATTAATCAACCTTGATTAATTATTCTTTAATTATCCTGATAATTATCTCTTAATTATCCCTTAATTAATTATACCTGATTAATTACTTTTAATTAATCATATTTAATTAATTACTTTTAATTAATCACCTTTGATTAATTACTTTAATTACATTTAGTAATTAAAACTAAATTATAAATTAATTATTCTTAAATTATTAATTAATAATTAATTAATTATTCCCATTAATTAATGAATACTTCATTAATTAAATTCTTTCTTAATTAATTACTTTTACGAGTAATTAATCACTTAATTAATTACTCTTAATCCTTTTATTAATTTAACCATTAATTAAATAATTTAAACCTTTAACTAATTATTAATTAATTCTTTAATTAATAACTCAAATGATTAACTCTTAATCATATTACTTAATTACTTTTCATAAAGTAATTATCTTTTACTTAATTACCTTCTGAAATTAATCACTTAATTACTTCACCAAGGAATTATATTAAATTAACTCATAAGTGATTATCTTAATTAATCACTAATTAATTATTTAATTAATTAATTTATCTTAATCATTTAAATTTAATTAAATGATTCTTAACTTCTTATATTATAAAGATTCTTAATTAAGAAATTCATTTTCCTAATTATATCATTTATATCAACCAATAACTTTATCTTAATTATCTTCATGTTTGATAACCAAACTCTTAATTACTCAATATAATTCTTAATTATGATTGACTACTAAATTGAAATCATTGATCCTTATTTAAAATAAATTATATTAGAAATCAATTATAATTAGAATACGTTTTAAATTAAACTTTTAAATCTTTAAAACTTTCCCATGTTATTTAAATAAACTTAATACAAGCCTTATTTTAGAAATCCACTTATTTATTTAAAAACTTTTATATTTCAAAATATAAAAATTTATTTTAAAACTTGATCTTGAAACAAATTAGATTCATAGGCACATACTCGTTTCATCTTTGTTTAAAATTTTATAAATATTCTAAAATCAAATTCACTTTGTTAAAAACATTTGCTGTAAAACTTTAAAACTTTAACTTGAAACAAAATTTAGTTTTAAAAATAAAACTTGTTTAACCTTTGTTTAAAAACTTTATTCCTAAAATCAAATTTCCTTTGTATTAACAACTTAAACATTTTGTTCTAATGCCTGAATATCTAATACCCGAGTAAACCCTACTAAAACCTGTGTCTACCCCGAGTCTCCCCACCTCTTCTCCTGCTTTGAGTATATCACACTGTAACCCCTAGTAAATCTCGAGCAAAACATCTTAGAATCCTGATGCAAACACGCGACAAACCCACACTCTCCTGCTTCAAGTAGAACTCGAGCATTCCCAAAGAAAACCCGAGCGAAACAGCTACCTTCCCAAACTCTTCTCCTGATATATTGTGCACGCGTGCACCATACACCGTCGCTCCGTCCATTATCGATCACCGCCGTGGCTTCGACAAGTCATTGTCCTCCCTGCCGTCCTTCTCGAAACATTAGTTCGTCCAATCTTCCCAAAAATCGAAATTTAGCGACTTCATCCAACAGGGACAACACTCGATCAACCCAAAACAACCCGCCGACGTTGACCTCGCCGTCTGGAACCCATCGCGCTTCTGCCAAAGCAACTTCTCATCCCCATGTCGTAACTACATCCCTTGCGATCGACCTAGAACTCCATTGCTGACGAACGAAGCTCGACATTCTCCTCAACAAAAACCCATCACTAACCCTATTTCTCCCCTGCCTGGCCACCGTGGCCATTAGAAAAATCCCTACTCAATTTTCCTGAGTTCCCCTACTCCTCATCCTCCTCCATCCCGAATCTGGACCTTCTTCATGTCATCGATGAACGACAATCGACCAATATGTCCAAAGTGATCAATTCAAGAATACCCACTGATTTCCAAACTATAAATCGTGATATACATATTAAAATTTATGATTTGCTATTACTATTTCAATCATGCAATCAAAACTTGAAATTGAATTCATCAAATTTTGACCCAATTTATATTTTACTGTAAATTCAAGTATTTAGAGTCATTTATTCACTTTAAAA
The DNA here is from genome assembly GCA_030765085.1 of Allium cepa. Classification (NCBI taxonomy): domain Eukaryota; kingdom Viridiplantae; phylum Streptophyta; class Magnoliopsida; order Asparagales; family Amaryllidaceae; genus Allium; species Allium cepa. The sequence continues at coordinate 247,206,656 of CM060944.1, forward strand.
ACTCGTAATTGTTTCTAGATGATAGTTTACTTGAATTCAAACAACTTCTATTTACAATTCAAGTTCGAATTCGAATTCAAGAACAAGTTATTGAATTTATTATAAAACTTTAAACCTTTGTTTTGCACAGAGTATATATTTTAACCTTTCAGGAAAATCCATTATTCATAATTCAAACTTGAATCTAATTTAAATCAACTACTACAGATAACATCATGATATAATCACAATAACAAGTGGAATCCAAGTTTGAACTGTTTTTAAAAATTCATTTATTCACTTGGAATTTTTCAGAAGACAGAATAGCTTTCCAGGCTTTTGATTTCACTGCATGTTGATTTTATTCCTTGATGAACCTGAATTGCATGTCGAAGATTTACACACTGATGCTTGATTATCTTTAATTTCTTGAATTGCTTGAATTATTCAAGTTGCTTGCCTCTAACTTCATTTGAAAATCTTGTTTTAGCCTCTGTTTGAATTTCCAGTTTTTTTTTTTAGATTGTATTCCTCTTTGTGAAATGAAGAGAAAGATTTTGCTGAAGAATAAAATCTTTCTTTTTATTATTTACAATTTAATTTAAAACTTAATTAATAAAGAGAATGACATTTGTCACAATGAAATTCTAATTTACTTACACCTATACTAATTAATTTACATTTGTCTTAACACATATTTAAAAGTTTAACAAGTGTTATTATGTTTAATTAATGTTTTCTTTTAGATGTTATTTTATCTTTAATAATTTATTTAAGCCTTATATACATATTTATGTAATATTCATATGAATTATAAGGTGTATTTATTTTATAAAAATAAGCTTTGGATTTCAATACATATATAAAAGTGGATTCATGTTAACAATTATAACTTTATTTGTGCATTTGAATTAAATTGTAATGGTATTATATATTAAAACTTGAGAAATTGATTTTAACTCTTTATAAAAAAAATTAAAACAATTTATCTTATGTTAAAATTAAAATTGAAAGATTATTAAAACAAATGAACTTTTATTTTAAATCTTATTTAAAAGCTTAAAGTACATATTTATCATAAATAAGGAATTAACTTTGTTATTAAAAATTTAAATTTCAAATATCATTTCGAAAATATTAAATCAAATTAACATTTCAAATTTCAAAACTATATATATTAAAGTTTGAAAAACTCTTGTTAAATTTAAATTAATAATTTTCCTATTTCAAATATATATACACATTTTAAATAGAAAAACATACTAACATTAAATTTGTTAATTTCCATATTAAATTTTAAAACAAATCTCAAATCACAATATATATATATATATATATATATATATATATATTCATATATATTACAATTTGAATATAAGTTTTATTATATTAAAAACTTCTTATTTACCAAAATAAATATTTCCAAATCAAATTATTATAAACTTCAAAAGAATTGATCTTGCCTATTTATATTGTTAAGAAAATATTAATAGATATTAACAAATTATTATCATAAATCTTTTAAAATAAATTTAACTTGTCAATTTAAAATATAAAATGATCAAATCAATTTAATTATTATCAAAGATTATTAAATTGATATTGCTCAAAATTCCGGATCGTCACAAATCCAATGGTGCTATTGGATCTTCCACAAGAGATAGGGAATCTGTAGTCTTATTGTCAGAAGAGTTGAAAGAGGTTGCTAAGGGCCATCTTGGGACACAGAAAATATGCCATCATAGAGAGGTGATGAATGGGGAAAGAGTTGTATGGGTGGAGAAAGTGTTTGATCCAGAAGCACCTATTTATGAAGCACCACAAAATGGTAATTACAAGCTATTTGATATAATTGATGGAGGTTTTTTTTATTTGGCCTGAGTGTCGTGTTCGTTGTTTGTAGGATCTAGAATTTATTTTGAAGTAATGTTAGAACTTGTAATATTTTGATTTCATACTCTTTAGTTATGTATGATGAACTTGTGAAATTTCGAATCTTCCTTTAATTTGTTGTCAAATATTTGTGCAATTTAAGTTGTATGTTTGGATGCGTAATTGCTTATTGTTATCGAAATTCTGTAATTTTTGATATGTATGTACCTACTGTATAATAATAGACAATTCTAAATGCTAGCAAAAATGCAGCTCTACATGGTTTGGTAGCTGTAACGAACATATTCGTTACTAAAGACGAAATTTATAACGAGCATAGTCGTTACTATTGACGAAATTTGTAACGAACAAGTACGTTACTAATGATGAAATTTGTAACGGATAAGGTCGTGATAATTTAGAATGACAACCCCTTCTTCCACCATGAAAGGGGAAACTAAGTAACGGAAAATACCCGTTACAAACCGATGCAAATAATAACTACCTATTTCGTTACAAAAATTTAGATCTCTAACGACAAAATCCGTTGGTAAGTGATATATCTAATAACGGGTAGAGGCCGTTATAAATATTTGTAACGACATACCTCACGCCTGTACCGCTCACGACTATATCCGTTATAAATTTCATTTGTAACGACTATGTTCGTTACAAATACACCTTTTTGGTGTTGTGATTGTTGGGTATATTTACTCTTGTATGTGGATGACATGCTTAATTTAAAATTGAGTTCACAATCAGATTCGAAATGAAGGATTTTGTAGAACCAAAGAGGATATAGGACATGGAAATAGAAAGGGATCGAACGCATTTTATGTTGAAATTGACTCTAAAGGAGTACATTGACAAAGTGATTTTTCAGTTTAGCATGGAGAATGCAAAGGCGCCAATACACTTTTATCTTTGCATATAAAGCTTTAGAGTAAGGGATCATCTATCTTGAAGAAAGGTAAGCTTATATGGCAATGTTCTATATGCTAGTGCGGTTGGAAGTTTAATGTATGTTATGGTGTGTACAAGGTCTGATATTGCAAATGCCATCGGAATGGTTAGTCGGTATGGGCTAATCCAAGAAAATCGCATTGGGAAGCTGTGAAGCACATATTGAGATACCTTAGAGGTACATCAACTCATGGTCTAGTTTTTTGCCGGTAATGAGGGGATGAATGCAAGTTGGTTAGTTATTGTGATTCAGACTATACCGGTGATAGGGATCGAAAATATCAAATTTAGGATATGTCTTTACACTTGGTGGTACGACCATAAATTTGAGATCGAGATTGTAGACTGTAGTTTCTTTATCCACTATGGAGGCGAAGTTGATAGCGGTGGTGGAGGCAGTAAAGGAGGTATTTCACTTGAGGCAATTGTTGTGTGACTTGGCATTCGAGCATGATAGTATCGATGTTCGATACGATAGTCAAAGTGCTATTAATTTGGCAGAGAATTAGGTGTTTAAACCATGGACTAAGCATATTGAAGTGAGAGAGTCATTTTTAGTAGCTATGGATGAAAATAACAAGTATATCTTCGGAAAGTGCACACAAAGGATAACATGTCAGATATGTTCACTAAGGCATTGCTGGTTGGAAAGTTTGAGTGTTGTGCTAGGTGCCACGGGATGGCACAGTTAAGGAAGGAGCTTGGTTATGCATGATGAAGAGTATTTGTGAGAGAATATGGTTCTATCTTTTTGGCGAGTACTAGTTTACACTCCTTAGTCTTTTTTCTTTTGGTGAGACAGTTTTAGATTTGGGTGCTTTCAACACTTTGTTAGCGGGTGAGGGCTTTACCTGAGCTTATTGATGGAGCACAATGGGCGGTGACTTTGCCGAAGCTCATTGAGAAAGCATTCAATCTTATTTGGTTGAAGGTAGAAGTGGTGATTGTTTGGCACCACCGGTTTTAATCCTTGGAAATGGATATAGTATCGAGCGGAGTATTCAATTTTGACGACATTATATGAAGAATTGGAGAAGTTGGAAGTAGCTTGATAACGAAGGAGATGGTTCATGAATCGAAGTTCGGGGGAAGGAGTTGCGACGAAGAAGGTGAAACTGATGCATTAACAGCGACAGACGTCTACGGGAAAAGCCACAGACGTCGGTCACTTAAGGATTTGATTTCCTAAGAGTATTGACAAACGTCTGTGATTTTCCCACAGATATTTATGGCGTCTTCAGGAGCGATTCAGGCTGGACTTATGGATGTTGATTTGTGATATTCGGAGAGACAATTCTGAAATTTTTCTAGGTTTTCTACTCTTTTATATAAGCTATTTTATGGTTTTGAAAGTGGATGATCTAAATGAGATTAAGATTTTATTCTCCATTAACTAGGGTTTAGCAAAACCTAATTCTCTTCTCAATAAATCTATTCTATTTGATTACTGATTATTGTAATCAATCTCTTGTACTTTTCTCATTGGTATTAATAAATGCTCCCTCTCAAAGTGGATGTACACTAACAAAACGTTAGTTGAACCACTGTAAATCGGTATGCGGTTTATTTAATCGTTATTGCTTCAGTTTTCTACTACTTGTTTGGTGATTGCGATTGATTTTGGATTGGACTGAGATTTGAATTAAGATATTGATTTGTTGTTTTTGCACTTCTTACCACGGTCTCGTTTTCCGCTGTGCTTTAGGGTTTTGTTTTAAGTGGCCTTGAGTCGATATCGCCACAAGAGTAAATATTCGCTGACGGGGCAAATATTCGCCCGTAAATATCTTAAAAAAATAAAATTTGTTAAAACATTTCATTTATGGATCTTAATAGAAAAATTAATAAAATTCACGATTTGATGATGAAAACGAAATTGAAATCCGATAAATCTACTGAAAGATATTACATTTTTAATATTGCAAATATTTATATAACCATGAACATATTCAGTTGAAGATTCAGAGACAACTAGACTAAATAATTTCAGAGACATAATTTGTATTTAAAAGTATAAAAGGACGTGGGTCTAATAAAGTTTAGAAATAAGGATATATTTCTAACTTCCCCTTAATTTAATTCTAGCCATCTCATATTTGAACAATATATTGCTACGTGTAGCTTTCCAATGTAATTATGACCAACTTCTTATGTGGTCTTCTTTTTGCAAGGCTAAAATAAAAGGGAAAAACTAATACAAAATACTGATAAAATTAAGCTAATTGTCGATGGTAAGTGGACTTGAATCGATGTGCCACGGTAAATCAAGAAAGAAAGAATAAGATTACTTAGGAAATGAAAATACTCATAGGCTTGTAGTCGGTATAACTAAAATCCTACAGTTATAAACAAACTCTTTGCATTTTTTTATAATACCAAAATTATATCTACTGGAATAACCATTTGACGTCTCAAACAGAGTTTAATTATTAATTTTATAGTAGAATAGAATAAAAGGACTGCTTTGACAACAACGAACAGAAATTCATGTTGAATCTCATATGTATAAGGATGGATAACCACGAATAAAAAGAATAACATAAGCATATTTTATAAGATTTGCTTTACAGAGGAAGTGAATAGTACGGGAAAGTCATCTCATATCTGTATGTAATGGCAATGGCAATGGCAATGGCAATGGCAATGGGTATAGAGCTACAGAAAGGAAGCTTTTATAAAGTTAATACACATAGAATCACTTTTCATGCATTTGAATTGCTTTTGCTTTGAACTGAAGGAGTGTCTTGTACGCCATAACTTTCAGTCATCTTTTTTTCATAATCTGCTTTCTTACCTGCTCCAACAATTGCAGATATCACTTCGCCTAGTATTTTTGCCTTGATTTGACCTCTTTTGGGCAGTGGACTTCGAGTGCCCGTTTTCTTTTCTAAGCTTTGAATTTGGTAGCCGGTAGCCATTGTAGAATTTTGAACTGAGCAAAGACTAATGAATATTTAGGTTAAGAGTTTATTATCAGGTAGACAGTGGTAGCTGGATATATATAGACTATTGAACATTACCCATGATAGTGATTCTAACTATAAGTGATTTTCGAATATGATATGTGATAGTTCTAGACTTTCAATTTTTGACGCTAAGTTTAACTACCATATGTGTTTCATCATTCAATATAAATGTTTAAGATAAAGATATTCCACACGTTAGAGGGGTTAAGAATAAATAGTCTCACAGTTCATAATTGACAGCATGGTCCAAGCAATATAAATCAAATGAGAATGTTGTCATACATACTTTCAATTGATAGGTATATTTCTGCCATTTGACAGACTTGGGTACTAATATATACTTGAATTTTTAATACTGAGCAGTCATATTTTAGCATGAATTTAATGTGAACATCCCTTTTAAGGATGGACGCTAAATTCGTCTGAACTTTTAAGGTAGCTTCATTTTTATTATTTACTAGAAAATGTTCATGGTACTTTATTGATTATTGGTCTATGTTCAAGATGTCATTGGGAATAAAATTTCAGGATAATCTACCACACTCTTGGATGTACATAGATTTTCTATAGTTTCAGGATATCTGAACCCTTAAGAATCCGTATTTGACATTAAAATATGATGTCTCCCGTAAGTCTGCTTTATGAAAATACATCATATTAAAAGTAGCACCAGTAATCTTAACAAAAATATTCTTCTATTTACAAGTAATAACAATCTAGGGGTTGATATCGGTATGAAATTATGGACTTTGTTTGATATCTCATCTTTATTCTATGGAAAAGTTGTACACGTGATTCGATAAATATTTTGTTCTGATATTTTTAAACGTACTTGTTTTCTTAAAGTAACCGTTATTAGATCAAGTGCACTACCACCTACACCAATGTTAAAAGGGAGAATTTCAAAATGCTTAACCTTTATTAAATTGCACAATATCTTTATTTTGCATTTATGTAAAAAAAGTTTTGATACTAAAAAGGATACTTTAATAAATTGGAGCACTCATTTTGATGTCTCAAGGCATCAAACCCATGATCTCTAGACCTGTTTAGAACGTCATAACACTAATCCGTCATAACACTAATCAACCAAGCAGTGCATTTTTTTTTGTTTGCGTAAATATTTTGTTTATACTAAATCAAATTTAGTATTTTAATAAATAAATGAAATTTTGAAATACTTTAACTCAATTAATTTGATTAAATATTTATTTAATATCAATGTTTAAAGTGAATTTTTCAATGATTTAATTTAAGATTTATTTATTTCAATCTATATTTCGATATGGTATGATATTCCCAATATGTACATTACAACAATTTATATATATAACTTATATTAGGGGTTTTAAGTGGAAAATAGACGCTTTGTCTTATAGTCAATAAGATGTCCAAGCGCGATATATGTATATATAGACAATCCAAGATGTGCATTAATAATTTTTTTTATTTAACTATTACTATTATTATATCGTCCATTTAAATATTTTATAATAAATGTATAAATACATACATTTTGAAAATATGTATGTAGATAAATAATTAAAAATAATTATATTATTTATAGGAAAATTATTAAATAAGTTATATATATATGTAATCAATTTTATTTTCGACTATTTATATGTATATTAATATAAAATTCAAAATTTTAAATGTTTTAACTTATTATTTCTTTTTAAATTTTAAATGCTCTAGCTGCCAACATTTAAAATATTTTTTTGTAAATTATTTTCGGTCAAAATAATTAAGTTTTGAATATTTAAAATTTCAATATATAAACATTTTGATTTAGTAAAATAATTATAAAATACATATAATACATTATCCGATCCAAAAATAATTTTTTAAAGTGGAAGTTAGGGACACATTCCTCTTTTCTGAACTTATTTGTTTTACGTCCTTTCCTAAGAGTGCATTCCGACGCATTCCTCTTTTCTGAACTTAATACATTCCGACGCATATCCTAAGAGTGGAAGTTAGGGACACATTCCTCTTTTCTGAACTTAATACATTCCGACGCATATCCTAAGAGTGCATGTTAATGTTAGTAAAATTACACAAATAACCCCGTGAATTCACATTTTTTAAAAATAAGGATGTAATTTATAAAAGAAAACTGAAAGGGATCCAAGACTAAGTTTTTATAATCTTAAGAATGCATGTCAAAATTTCTTTTTTTTATAAAAAAATAAGTATTTGAATGGATATGTAAATTTGTATATGTACAATTATACATATATGCATATGGCAATACATACATACATACATACGTGGGTGGGGGGTATGGGGGGGTGTGTATAACATTCATCTTGCTTCTAGCTCGTTCCCCCCAGTCTGGGGAATATACCGATAAGTAGGAAGGTAAGCCATACCCACTTTAGCTTTACTCTCTTTCCCGTTGAATCGTGGGATCAAGGCAGTCGATAGGAGGCTGGGGCTCGCCTATCTTGGATTGTATTGTGGGCTTTCATTCCAAGAGGAATACTTCGATGCCTCGTCAGTTTCAGGGAATAATTTGGACACTGTACGGTCATCCACGTCCACTTTGGTTCATGCTCTGTAATCAGATCTTGGGGTAAAGTTGGCTATAAATGCAGTCGGGTCATGCTCATCCGGTTTCATACTCCTCCTAACGGATCGAAGGAGGGTGATGGAGATTTTTGACCAAGTCTTTGTGGTTACTCTCCTATCCACACTCTGGAGGTCATAGTTTTTCAAGGAACATTCGAGTCACAATCGTATGTGCTTGGTGCGGATCGGTATTGACCCTCGATCTGAGGTATGATATAGTCGATCGCCCGTAGCTTTGGATGTCGTTTCACTTGGTTCTGTATTAAGGCCTCCCTGTAGTTGTTGCCTTAAGTTGCAAAGAACACCAAGCTAGAGCTATAGTAAGCTATCGTATTCAGCTTTTAGTGATTTGTACTCCTGCTCCCAGCATTGATTTGGCCAGGCCACTGATCGGATGGTTGAACTCCATCCTTAGTGAGTTAATACTCCTCCTGTCGGTTTCATGTCGAAGTTTGCGGAATAGAGAACGGGCGGAATCCACTCGTCTATTCATTGATGTTTATGCACCACTCTGTATTCTGTTGACTTAGTGTTATTCTCCCCCCCCCCCGGTCGACTCACGCCCAATTTGTGTTCTTGTTTCGATCCATGCTCTAGGGACTTGGAGATTTGTCGAACGGTTTATGCTATATTCCACAGTTTGGGACGTAGTGATTTTCTTCAATTCGTTTATACTCTAGTCCGCACTCTGTGGACTTAGAGTACATTAGTTCGCTTCAGAAACTTAGACATTTTTCTCAAATCGTTTATACTCTAGTCCGCACTCTGGGGATTGATAATCCGCACTCTGGGGATTTAGAGGTTTTTAAGTTATTTATACTCTAGTCCGCACTTAGGGGACTCAGAGTACTCTAGTCCGCACTCTAGAGACTTAGAGATTTTTAAGTCGTTTAAACTCTAATCCGCACTCAGAGGACTGAGAGTACTTTAGTCCACTTTAAGGAATTAGAGGCTTTTAAGTCGTTTGTACTCTAGTCCACACTCTGGGGACTAATAATCCGCACTTTGGAGATTTAGAGGTTTTTAAGTCGTTTATAATCTAGTCCACACTCAGGGGACTCAGAGTACTCTAGTCCGCACTCTGGGTACTTAAAGATTTTTAAGTCGTTTAAACTCTAGTTCGCACTCAGGGGACTGAGAGTAATCTAGTCCACTTCAGGGGCTTAGAGGTTTTTAAGCCGTTTATACCCTAGTTCGCACTCAAGGGACTTAGAGTACTCTAGTCCGCTTTAGGGACTTAGACGTTTTTAAGTCATTTATACTCTAGTCCGCACTCAGGGGACTTAGAGTACTCTAGTCTGCACTCTGGAGACTTAGACATTTTTAAGTCATTTACACTCTAGTCCGCACTCAGGCGACTGACAGTACTCTAGTCCACTTCAGGACTTAGAGGTTTTTAAGTCGTTTATACTATAGTCTGCACTAAGGGGACTGAGAGTACTCTAGTCCACACTCTGGGGAATTAGAGGTTTTTAAGTCGTTTATACTCTAGTCCGCACTCAGGGGACTTAGAGTACTCTGGTCCACACTCTATGGACTTAGAGGTTTTTAAGTCATTTATACTCTAGTCCACACTCAGGGGACTCAGAGTAATCTAGTCCGCACTCTGGGGACTCAGAGGCTTTTAAATCATTTATAATCTAGTGCGCACTTAAGGGACTGAGAGTACTCTCGTTCACTTTAGGGACTTAGAGGTTTTTAAGTCGTTTATACTCTAGTCCACACTCAGAGGACTGAGAGTACTCTAGTCCACTTCAGGGACTTAGAGGTTTTTAAGTCATTTATACTCTAGTCCGCACTCAAGGGACTTAGAGTTGTCTAGTCTGCTTCAGGGACTTAGAGGTTTTTAAGTCGTTTATACTCAAGTCCGCACTCAGGGGACTTTGAGTACTTTAGTCCGCACTCTTGGGACTTTGAGTACTCTAGTCTGCACTCTGGGACTTGGAGGTTTTTATTGAGAGCAGTCTATTTATACCCTTTAATATATGTTTCATTTACCATATCAAGGCTAATGTTGTCTAATGAACAATCAACCCACATTTGCTCATGGAATGGGATTCTGCCCCCAGCATGAGGGACGAAACCTGAAAAATGGACGGTCGATTCTTGTCCGCTTGGTGATTATAGCTCTTCCAATCGAGTCAAGGAAGGAGGTATATGATAGATGGTTGGATCATATCCATGCTGGGTTAGATAGTCAAATCTCACACAATTTGCTTCGTATCTCTTTCTAGAAAATAAGGATAATGGATTATTGAGAGCGATGGTTGACGAGTAGGTAGTCTATCAAACTACTCCAAGTCGGGCTTACGAACAATCTTTCGCGTTCAAGGTAGGATTTGATGTGTAGATGATCAAACCACGTCTATTCTAGATAGATCTCGACGTCACTGAGCTTCAGGTTGGTCGTAGTTCATAGAATAATTGAAATAGAAATAGAAATGAAAATAATTCAAAAAAGATTGAAATAAATCCCATTGATAAGTGAAGCAACATCGTATCCTCGCTATTCAACTTCGCCCCTGGATCCTTTTAAAGGGATGTCGGCCATCAGCAGTCCAATTGATAATCATAGCCCTTTATTAATAGGCATCGGATGTTCGCCGCCCGCCATTCTGTAGGACTTATACATACTACTGAAGCTTTCCTTTCCAGATTGGCTTTTCGATCACACCTCGGAGGTGTTTGTAATCGCCCGTGTTAGGATCAATGAGCATCTTGGAATATACAACATTCCCTTTATTTTCTTTAGACTTTGGTGTACTCTCTCAAGGTTGGTTTCCAATACCACTCTAAGTCATGAGTCTTCAAGTAGAGGTTGTCGATTGAACATTTCAAAGATCATATGAGTTGAATTTTGAGATCTTGTTTTGTCTATTAGGATCAGCGTCCTTAGCCAACGGGCCTTCATTGTTATTTTTCCTAGTCTGTTCCTCCTCCACACTTTGATTCGTATTCATTTTGTTATAGAAACGATCCATGGTCGTAGGAGGCTCTTCAGCTAACTAGCTGCCAAAATATATATGGAGGTCGATTCTCTTCAAACGTAATCAGTACGATATCCCTTTAAGAGTACCGTTTGAGTAGCGGTTGCTTGTTCGTTCCCTTGTTGCCGTTCAGAAGCTGCCGCTAGATCCTTTATGCCCTGGTCGATCATGAGATGTAAGGGAAGCGGATAGAATGTTCCTTTATTAAGTTGAGTTTTGAATTCACTATTCGAAGGCAAAAAAAAAATTTAGCCCCTTTTTCGAAAATTTGGTTCGTACCCGGTTTTTTATTTAAAATGCGGGTCGTATAAAAGACCGGTGTAACTTAATTTGGATCGGCCAAGCATGGCTTGACCTGGATGATGTTCGGCAAAGACGCGTGGCTCGGCTTGGATGTTGTTCGGCATAGACATATGGGTCGGCCTAGATGCCATTCGGCATAGACTAGATATCGTTCGGCATAGACGTATGGCTAGGCCTGGATGTCATTCGGCATAGATGTATGGCTCGGCCTAGATACCGTTCGGCATGGATGTGGCTCGGCCTGGATGTGGCAAGGCATGGATGTGGTTCGGCATACTCTCGCTCAACATGCACTGGGTCGTTCGGCATAGGGTCGCTCGGCATGCACTGGATCGCTCGGCATATCTCGCTTGGCATGCACTGGTTTGCTCGGCATAGGGTCACTCGACATACTCTCGATAGGCATGCCTGGGTCGCTCGGCATAAGGTTGCTCGACATATCTCGCTCGGCATGCACTAGGTCGCTCGATATAAGCCTTTTCGGGGGCGATCGGCTTACACCTTTTCTAGGGCGATCGGCTGAATTGCCTTTAGCGTAGGGTCGGCCTTCATTCAACTTGAGTGCAAACTTCAACATCTAATCCCCAGATCTTGCATACATCAGTGAATCCAATCTACGGCTATCAGCTTCCTTTAGATTTCTTTCAAATCTGAGTAGAATAGGAAGTTTTCTAGTAAACAACTAGATCTATCTCGCGAATATGGAAATCCACTAGTAGACGATGAGATCCAATCAAGCTGAGAATTGAATTCTTAGTGAAAGCACCAAAATGTTAGCACCAAAATTGGTCACTAACACCCTTGGGTAGAGTTATGTAGAGAGATTAATGAAGAGAGTAAACTAGAACAAAAGAATAGTGTAATTCAATGCAAAAAAAATAACAAAAACGAGAACACCAGATTTATAGTGGCTCGGTGTAATTGCCTACGTCCACTTTGAGTTTAATCTTTATTGCTTTCTCAATCACTTGAGTACAGATACAATCCGTAAACCAATCACGTGCATACAAGTTTGAATTAAAAAGTGGACAGTATAAAAAATGGCAGCGTATCTCTAGTGTTCTCGAAAAAAGGCTCATTTTCACTGTGTCCCTGCCCTTCTATTTTTAGATGAAGAGGGGTTGGACTTTCCGCATGGGCTTAGGAACAAGGTACCTCGGCCCACAGTAGGTGACTTCTGCGTACTGGGCCTGGGATGCCGAAACATGTCGATTACATCAAACCCTTATACCTTTGGGCTCTTCTTGGTCAGAATCTTGTCTAGTGCTAATAATAATATCTTTAACTATCGTCCTGTAGTCAGGCCAAGGTGTCGGGTAACAATATCTATTTAAAATATAGTTAGTTCTGCTTTATAAAGTGTGTATATATATAGTTGTATATCAACTGGTGTTATTAAATATAAGTCTATCTGGTGTGTGTGTGTGTGTGTGTATGTGAGTTTTACGTCTGTTATATGTATAGTAGTATATATTGAAGTACATGAGTTCTGTATTTGTTTATATATAAGAGTATATATTGTATTGTAATAAATATTTGTCCTATATTGTTTTATATATGATATGTATAATGTGGTTTTAATATATATGATGTTTATGAGTCAGCATATTTCAGATTTAAAGTATAATTTTAAGTGGTTTGGTTTGCTGCAAAGTGAAGAATTGTGAACAGTAGTTTGGTTTTAAATTATAGGTGGAGACTTTGTTTATGTTTTGGATTTGATATTAATTTGAAATTTTGTTTAAATTGACTTTTGAATATATACATTGATATTTTCAAATGAACATATACAATATATGCAAGTATTTTGCATCTTTAAAAAAAGTGTGTATATATATATATATATTATTTCAGATTTTAATATGTAGATAGGTTTGTTTTATTTTATGTGTTTTTTTTAAAACAATGATCTTGAAATACATATATATTTCGATTTAAAAATGTGTTTGAATTAAATTACGATTTTATGTATGTACATAGTTATATATATATATATATACATGCTCACTTCTACCATTGATCTTCATCAATACAGTTTGATTCAATTTCATCAATCTCCAGCTGTCAGTTTTGACCATCAAATTCGTGCCAATTTTTCTTTGCTTTGAAATTCGTGTTTAGATTCATAGCTCGATTTTCGCTCATCTCTAGCCTCGAAAGGTGAGCAATAACTCACAGTTAACGTTCTTATATTTATTAAAATTTATTTTAATTGAAACAACAATTGAAATATGATGTTGTTGGTTATTTACATTGTTATATATGCTATTATCTGCATCTGTTTACCTATGACATCTGACACGATTATCTATTATTTATATTGATGATATATGCCTATTACATTATTATCATATCTGTTATCACTCTGCAGGTTCCCTGTTAATATTGAATTCACTATGGGTTGAAATGATACATACCCAAACGATCTGTAGAGTATGGGAAATCATTATGGGTTGAAATGATAAACTCAAGCGATTTTCATTGAATTGAATTTGAGATTGCAGGATGAAATGATATATACTCTTATATATTTAAATTACGGATTGAAATGATAAATATCTATATCACTTGACCATAGGATAGAAAATTATATACAGACACCGTTGATCTATATATAAATATTTGAAAATGATTTCTATGGTTTTGGAAAGAAATATATCGTTTGATAATTATTGATTTTAAGATATTATATATTAATGAATTTTATAAAGTTTTAAAATTTAGATTTCAAATTTATATATTTTGAAAATTGTATAGTTAAAGTTGATCTTAAAATTTTAAATTTTAAGAATTTACTTATAAATTTTACTATTTAAAATATGTATAAATTATTTTATTATGGAATAAGTTTGATAAAAGATTTAATTTGATAAATTTGATTTAATTTACATATATTGTGTTTGAGTATTTATTTAAACTATATTTTCAAATGTAGAGTTTATAATAAATTTTATTAAATTAAGGTTGGAAAGATAGATTTGAAATTGATTTGAAATGGTTTATTAGAAAATTGAATTGAATTGAATTGAAATTGATGATTTGAGATTTGATTTGAATTTTGGAATTAGAGTTGACTTGGAATTGACTTGTGAAATTTGAGGAAGCTATTTTATTATATAAGTATTTTTAAATTATATTTAAAACTATTTTTATTTTACTTTATAAATTATTTTATATAAACTATTTTAATTTAAATTGTTTTAATATAAACTATTTTAATATAAACTATTTTAACTTATAACTATTTCTATATAAACTATTTTATTTTATAAACTATTTTATTATATACACTATTATTAATATCCAAATGGTTTAAAGGAAATGTTATGATTTCAAAGTGTTATGATTTCCAAAGTGCTATGATTTCAAAATTTTATGATTTCCAAAGTGGTATAATTTTAAGTGTTTTGATTTTGAAAGGGTTATAACTTTTAAGCGCTATAATTTTTGAAAAGGGATATATTTGAAAGGGAAATGATATCGTATTTGGTTTTGAAATGGAAATGATATCGTATTGATATGGTTATGAAATGGCAATGATATTTTGGTTTTGAAGTATAAACTATTTTGAAATGACCGTGGTGTTATAATAACGATTGGTCGTTAAAGAGACCGGGATTGGATATTGTCATACTCTCTGCCGGCAACTCCGAAAACCAATTTAACAACTGTGTACGAGGTGGAGATTTCAGAATGAAGTAGGATGGTAGCGAGGATCCTATATGAGGTATATACGTGGACCCAACTCTTGTGAGTTGACATAAGGTGGCTAAAACAGGAGCAATTGACGGGCCAATAAGGTAGCTCCTCTAATCGGATACACTTCTTCGATTGTCATTCTATTACTTTGTGATTGATTTGGTGTGCACCTTCGGATTTTTTTGGAAGTGTGGCTCCTGGTGGGCGGTAGTGGCTGCTATGTATTACCACAAGTCTGAAAGTGTAATTGGTATATATACCTTAGCATTGCCTAGTTGTGCCGTGTCACCTACCTTAGCGAGATCATTATGAGTTTTTTTGTAGCATACCTATGGAGTACCCTCTGATAAGCCCAGTTTACGGGGAGTTACGATACTGTATAGACTGTGGGAATATATAAAATGTGTTAAGGGGGATATGAGTAACACCTTAACGCTATTTTAATAGTTTACTTTACTTTAGACATTATTATAATAGCGTATATTACTACATAGTAGATAGTTTAAATGATCCTTAGAGGATGGTTATCCCAAACATCCTTTGAGTTACTTGTATTTCATTTGATATTTCACTTGAGTTGGATTTATTGATATAAGAATGTTAATCCTGACTCGAATGTCTGTGTTTTGCTTTATGCTCAGGTCAAACTGAGTGATACAGTTTTGAGACTCACATTTGGAGTTGGAGCTTCGTTTGGAGAACCATATACATCTTTTCAGCTTACAGTTATTCAGTTGATTTCAGTGATGTATTCTGATCTTGTATTTGACTATTTTATTTGAGACTTCTATTGTATCTTGTTTAATTTTGTTATATATATAGTAGCTTCATGAACTAATATTCTTTGTTTCCGCTGCATATTGTATATTACTCTATGACTGTGATTCTGGGATTTATTTATTTATTGTATATGTTGAGTTTTGCCAAATAAAAATTAACAATATGATATTTTGAGCAATTCAAACCCGGCATGTGTGGATGCGAATGGTTGAAAATTTTAGGATGTTAAAGGACTAATCCGAGGAAATCGCATTGCGAAGCTGTGAAGCATATATTGAGACACCTTAGAGGTACACCAACTCATGGTCTAGTTTTTTGCAGGTAGTGAGGGGATGATTTGCAAGTTGGTTAATTATTGAATTCGGATTATGCCGGCGATAGGGATTGAAAAAAATCAAATTCTGGATATGTCTTTACACTTGGTGGTACAACCATAAGTTGGAGATCGAGATTGCAGACCATAGTTTTTTATCCACTACGGAGGTGAAGTTGATAGCGGTGGTGGAGGCGGCAAAGAGGGCATTATACTTGAGACAATTGTTGTGTGACTTGACATTCGAGCATGATAGTATCGGTGCTCGATACGATAGTTAGATTGTTATTAACATGGCGTAAAATTAGGCATTTAGCCCACGGACTAAGGATATTGAAGTGAGAGAGTCATTTTTAATAGCCATGGATGAAAATAAGCAAGTATATCTTCGAAAAGTGCACACAAAGGATAACATGTCGGATAAGTTCACTAAGGCATTGCTGGTGGGAAAGTTTGAGCATTGTGTTAGGTGACATGGGACGGCGCGGTTGAGGGAGGAGCTTGGTTATGCATGATGAAGAGTATTGGTGAGAGAATGTGGTTCTATCTTTTTGGTGAGTACTAGTTTACACTCCTTAGTCTTTTGTCTTTTGGTGAGACAATTTTGAATTTGGGTGTTTTCAACACTTCGTTAGCGGGTGGGGGCTTTGCTGAGCTTATTGATTGAGCACAATGGGCGGTGGCTTAGCATTCAAGCTTATTTGGTTGAAGGTAGAAGTTGTGATTGTTTGGCACTATCGGTTTTTGGTGTTGGAGATGGATATAGTATCAAGATGGAGTGTTGAATTTTGACGACATTATATGAAGAATTGAAGAAGTTGAAAGTAGCTTGGTAACGGAGGAGATGGTTCACGAATCGGAGTTTGGAGGAAGGAGTTGCGGCGAAGAACGTGAAGCTGTTGCATTAACAACGACAGACGTCTACGGGAAAAGCCACAGACGTCTGTCACTTAAGGAATTGATTTTCTAGGAATATTGACAAACGTCTGTGATTTTCCAACAGATGTCTATGGCATCCTCAGGAGCATTCAGGCTGGAATTATGGATGTTGATTTGTGATATTCGGAGAGACAATTTTGAAATTTGCTTGGGTTTTCTACTCTTTTATATAAACTATTTTCTAGTTTTGAAAGTGGATGATCTAAATGAGATTAAGGATTTTATTCTCCATTAACTAGAGTTTAGCAAAACCTAATTCTCTTCAATTCTCTTCTCAATAAATCTATTCTATTTGAATATTGATCATTGTAATCAATCTCTTGTACTCTTCTCATTGGTATTAATAAAGGCTCTCTCTCAAAGTGGATGTACACTAACAACACGTTAGTGGAACTACTATAAATCGGTGTGCGATTTATTTTATCGTTATTGCTTCAGTTTTCTATTACTTGTTTGTTGATTGTGATTGATTTTGGATTGGACCGAGATTTGGATTATATTGATTGGTTATTTTTGCACTTTTTACGACGGTCTCGTTTTCCGCTGTGCTTTGGGGTTTTGATTTAAGTGATCTTGAGTCGAAATCGCCACAATAAAAAATATTTGCTGGCGAGGCAAATATTTGCCCCCGTAAATATCTAAAAAATAAAATTTGTTAAAACATATCATATATGAATCTTAGTAGAAAGATAATAAAATTCGTGATTTGATAATGAAAACGAAATTGAAATCTGATAATGAAAGATATTACATTTTTAATAATGTAAACATTTATATAACCATGATGTCCAGTTGAAGAATCAGGGATAACTAGACTAAATAATTTCAGAGACGTAATTTGTGTTTAAAAGTATAAAGGACGTGAGTCTAATAAAGTTTAAAAATAAGGATGTGTTTCTAACTTCCACTTAAGTTAATTCTAGCCATCTCATATTTGAAGAATATATTGCGATGTAGCTTTCCAATGTATTTATGATCAACTTCTTATGTGGTCTTCTTTTTGCAAGGTTAAAATAAAAAGGAAAAACTAATACAAAATACTGATAAAATTAAGCTAATTGTCGATGGTAAGTGGACTTGAATCGATGTGGCCACGGTAAATCAAGAAAGAAAGAATAAGATTACTTAGGAAATGAAAATACTCATAGGCTTGTAGTCGGTATAACTTAAATCCTACAGTTATAAACAAACTCTTTGCATTTTTTTATAATACCAAAATTATATCTACTGGAATAACCATTTGACGTCTCAAACACAGTTTAATTATTAATTTTATAGTAGATTAGAATAGAAGGACTGCTTTGACAACAACGAACAAAAATTCATGTTGACGAACATAAACAGGCAATCTCATACGTATAAGGGTGGATAACCACGAATAAAAAGATAACATAAACATATTTTATAAGATTTGCTTTACAGAGGAAGTGAATAGTACGGGAAAGTCATCTCATATCTGTATGTAATGGCAATGGCAATGGCAATGGCAATGGGTATAGAGCTACAGAAAGGAAGCTTTTATAAAGTTAATACACATAGAATCACTTTTCATGCATTTGATTTGCTTTTGCTTTGAGCTGAAGGAGTGTCATGTACACCATCACTTTCAGTCATCTTTTTTTCATACTCTGCTTTCTTACCTGCTCCAACAATTGCAGATATCACTTCGCCTAGTATTTTTGCCTTGATTTGACCTCTTTTGGGCAGTGGACTTCGAGTGCCCGTTTTCTTTTCTAAGCTTTGAATTTGGTAGCCGGTAGCCATTGTAGAATTTTGAACTGAGCAAAGACTAATGAATATTTAGGTTAAGAGTTTATGATCAGGTAGACAGTGGTAGCTGGATATATATAGACTATTGAACATTACCCATGATAGTGATTCTAACTATAAGTGATTTTCGAATATGATATGTGATAGTTCTAGACTTTCAATTTTTGACGCTAAGTTTAACTACCATATGTGTTTCATCATTCAATATAAATGTTTAAGATAAAGATATTCCACACGTTAGAGGGGTTAAGAATAAATAGTCTCACAGTTCATAATTGACAGCATGGTCCAAGCAATATAAATCAAATGAGAATGTTGTCATACATACTTTCAATTGATAGGTATATTTCTGCCATTTGACAGACTTGGGTACTAATATATACTTGAATTTTTAATACTGAGCAGTCATATTTTAGCATGAATTTAATGTGAACATCCCTTTTAAGGATGGACGCTAAATTCGTCTGAACTTTTAAGGTAGCTTCATTTTTATTATTTACTAGAAAATGTTCATGGTACTTTATTGATTATTGGTCTAAGTTCAAGATGTCATTGGGAATAAAATTTCAGGATAATCTACCACACTCTTGGATGTACATAGATTTTCTATAGTTTCAGGATATCTGAACCCTTAAGAATCCGTATTTGACATTAAAATATGATGTCTCCCGTAAGTCTGCTTTATGAAAATACATCATATTAAAAGTAGCACCAGTAATCTTAACAAAAATATTCTTCTATTTACAAGTAATAACAATCTAGGGGTTGATATCGGTATGAAATTATGGACTTTGTTTGATATCTCATCTTTATTCTATGGAAAAATTGTACATGTGATTTGATAAATATTTTGTTCTGATGTTTTTAAACGTATTTGTTTTCTTAAAGTAACCGTTATTAGATCAAGTACACTACCACCTACACCAATGTTAAAATGGAGAATTTCAAAATGCTTAACCTTTGTTAAATTGCACAATATCTTTATTTTGCATTTATGTAAAAAAGGTTTGATAGTAAAAAGATACTTTAATAAATTGGAGCACTCATTTTGATGTCTCAGGACTTCGAACCCATATCTTTAGAACTGTCTAGAACGTCATAACACTAATCCGTCATAACACTAATCAACCAAGCAGTGCACTTTTTTTTCCTTTTGCGTAAATATTTTGTTTATACTAAATCAAATTCAGTGTTTTAACAAATGAATGAAATTTTGAAATACTTTGACTCAATTAATTTGATTAAATATTTATTTAATATTAATGTTTAAAGTGAATTTTTCAATGATTTAATTTAAGATTTATTTATTTCAATCTATATTTCAATATGGTATGATATTCCCCAATATGTACATTACAACAATTTATATATATCTTATATTAGGGGTTTTAAGTGGAAAATCGACCGTTTTGTCGTATAGTCAATAAGATGTCCAAGTGCGATATATGTGCATATAAACAATCCTAGGTGTGCATGAAACAAGCAATAATATTTTTTATTTAACTATTACTATTATTATGTCGTCCATTTAAATATTTTATAATAAATGTATAAATATATACATTTTGAAAATATGTACGTAGATAAATGATTAAAAATAACTATATTATTTATAGGAAAATTATTAAATAAGTTATATATATATATATATATATGTAATCAATTTTATTTTCGACTATTTATATGTATATTAATATAAAATTCAAAATTTTAAATGTTTTAACTTATGAATTCTTCTTAAATTTTAAATGCTTTAACTGCCAACATTTAAAATATTTTTTTGTAAATTATTTTCATCAAAATACTTAAGTTTTGAATATTTAAAATTTCAATATATAAACATTTTGATTTAGTAAAATAATTATAAAATACATATAATACATTATCCGATCCAAAAATAATTTTTTAAGGTGGAAGTTAGGGACACATTCCTCTTTTCTAAACTTATTTGTCTTACGTCCTTTCCTTTTAAAACTGTTTTCTACATCCATCTTTTTTTTGAATTTTTTTTCTTCTTTTTTTGCTTCTCTCATTTCCATATTTATAAGCGAACACTCCGACATATATTACGACAGTTATGAGTTGTTGGCATATATCCTAAGAGTGCATGTTAATGTTAGTAAAATTATCCAAATAACCTCGTGAATTCACCTTTTTTAAAAATGGGGATGTAATTTATAAAAGAAAATTGAAAGGGATCCAATGCTAAGCTTTTATAATCTTAAAAATGCATGTCAAAATTTCTTTTTTTTATAAAAAAAATTAAGTATTTTAATGGATATGTAAATTTGTATATGTACATTTATACATATATGCATATGGCAATACATACATACATACGTGGGTGGGGGTTATGGGGGGTGTGTATAACATTCATCTTGCTTCTAGCTCGTTCCCCTCAGTCTGGGGAATATACCGATAAGTAGGAAGGTAAGCCATACCCACTTTAGCTTTACTCTCTTTCCCGTTGAATCGTGGGATCAAGGCAGTCGATAGGAGGCTGGGGCTCGCCTGTCTTGGATTGTATTGTGGGCTTTCATTCCAAGAGGAATACTTCGATGCCTAGTCAGTTTCAGGGCATAATTTGGACACTGTACGGTCATCCACGTCCACTTTGGTTCATGCTCTGTAATCATATCTTGGGGTAAAGTTGGCTACAAATGTAGTCGGGTCATGCTCATCCGGTTTCATACTCCTCCTAACGGATCGAAGGAGGGTCATGGAGATTTTTGACCAAGTCTTTGTGGTTTACTCTCCTATCCACACTCTGGAGGTCATAGTTTTTCAAGGAACATCCGAGTCACAATCGTATGTGCTTGGTGCAGATCGGTATTGACCCTCGATCTGAGGTATGATATAGTCGATCGCCCGTAGCTTTGGATGCCATTTCGCTTGGTTCTGTACTAAGACCTCCCTGTAGTTGTTGCCTTAAGTTGCAAAGAACACCAAGCTAGAGCTATATAGTAAGCTGTCGTATTCAGCTTTTAGTGATTTGTACTCCTGCTCCCAGCATTGATTTGGCCAGGCCACTGATCAGATGGTTGAACTCCATCCATAGCGAGTTAATACTCCTCCTGTCGGTTTCATGTCAAAGTTTGCGGAATAGAGAATGGGCAGAATCCACTCGTCTATTTATCGATGTTTTTGCACCACTCTGTATTCTGGTGACTTAGTGTTATTCTCCCCCCAGTCGACTCGCGCCCAATTTGTGTTCTTGTTTCGATCCATGCTCTGGGGACTTGGAGATTTGTCGAACGGTTTATGCTATATTCCACAGTTTGGGACGTAGTGATTTTCTTCATTTCGTTTATACTCTAGTCCACACTCTGGGGGCTTAGAGTACATTAGTTCGCTTCAGAAACTTAGATATTTTTCTCAAATCGTTTATACTCTAGTCCGCACTCTGGGACGGATAATCCGCACTCTAGGGATTTAGAGGTTTTTAAGTCATTTATACTCTAGTCCGCACTCAGGGGACTCAGAGTACTCTAGTCCGCACTCTGGAGACTTAGAGATTTTTAAGTCGTTTAAACTCTAGTCCGCACTAAGAGCACTGAGAGTACTTTAGTCCACTTTAGGGAATTAGAGGCTTTTAAGTCGTTTGTACTCTAGTCCACACTATGGGGACTGATAATCCACACTTTGGGGATTTAGAGATCTTTAAGTCGTTTATAATCTAGTCCGCACTCAGGGGACTGAGAGTACTCTAGTCCGCACTCTGGGTACTTAGAGATTTTTAAGTCATTTAAACTCTAGTCCGCACTCAGGGGACTGAGAGTACTCTAGTCCACTTCAGGGGCTTATAGGTTTTTAAGTCGTTTATACCCTAGTCCGCACTCAAGGGACTTAGAGTACTCTAGTCCTCTTTAGGGACTTAGAGTACTCTAGTCCTTTATACTCTAGTCCGCATTCAGGGGACTTAGAGTACTCTAGACGTTTTTAAGTCATTTATACTCTATTCCGCACTCAGGGGACTTAGAATACTCTAGTCTGCACTCTAGGGACTTAGAGATTTTTAAGTCATTTATACTCTAGTCCGCACTCAGGCGACTGAGAGTACTCTAGTCCACTTCAGGACTTAGAGGCTTTTAAGTCGTTTATACTCTAGTCTGCACTAAGGAGACTGAGAGTACTCTAGTCCACACTCTGGGGAATCAGAGGTTTTTAAGTCATTTATACTCTAGTCCGTACTCAGGGGACTTAGAGTACTCTGGTCCACACTCTAGGGACTTAGAGGTTTTTAAGTCGTTTATACTCTAGTCCACACTCAGGGGACTCAGAGTAATCTAGTCCGCACTCTGGGGACTCAGAGGTTTTTAAACCATTTATAATCTAGTCCGCACTTAGGGGACTGAGAGTACTCTAGTTCACTTTAGGGACTTAGAGGTTTTTAAGTCGTTTATACTCTAGTCCACACTCAGAGGACTGAGAGTACTTTAGTCCACACTCTGGGAAATTAGAGCTTATTAAGTCGTTTATATTCTAGTCCGGACTCAGGGGACTTAGAGTACTTTGGTCCGCACTATGGGGACTTAGAGGTTTTTAAGTCGTTTATACTCTAGTCCACACTCAAGGGACTCAGAGTACTCTAGTCCGCTTCAAGGACTTAGAGGTTTTTAATTCGTTTATACTCTAGTCCGCACTCAGGGGACTAAGAATACTCTAGTCCACTTCAGGGACGTAGAGGTTTTTAAGTCGTTTATACTCTAGTCCGCACTTAGGGGATTGAGAGTACTTTAGTCCACACTCTGGGGAATTAGAGGTTTTTAAGTCATTTATACTCTAGTCCGCACTCAGGGGACTTATAGTACTATGGTCCGCACTCTGGGGACTTAGAGATTTTAAGCCGTTTATACTCTAGTCCGCACTCAGGGGACTGAGAGTACTCTAGTCCACTTCAGGGACTTAGAGGTTTTTAAGTCATTTATACTCTAGTCCGCACTCAAGGGACTTAGAGTAGTCTAGTCCGCTTCAGGGACTTAGAGGTTTTTAAGTCGTTTATACTCTAGTCCGCACTCAGGGGACTTTGAGTACTCTAGTCCGCACTCTTGGGAATTTGAGTACTCTAGTCCGCACTTTGGGGACTTGGAAGTTTTTATTGAGAGCAGTCGTATTTCTACCCTTTAATATATATTTAATTTACCATATCAAGGCTAATGTTGTCTAATGAACGATCAACCCACATTTGCTCATGGAATGGGATTCTTCCCCCAGCATGAGGGACGAAACTTGAAAAATGGACGGTCGATTCTCGTTTGCTTGGTGATTATAGCTCTTCCAATCGAGTCAAGGAAGGAGGTATATGATAGATGGTTGGATCATATCCATGTTGGGTTAGATAGTCAAATCTCACACAATTTGCTTCGTATCTCTTTCTAGAAAATAAGGATAATGGATTATTGAGAGTGATGGTTGACGAGTAGGTAGTCTATCAAACTACTCCAAGTCGGGCTTTCAAACAATCTTTCGCGTTCAAGGTAGGATTTGATGTGTAGATGATCAAACCACGTCTATTCTAGATAGATCCCAACGTCACTGAGCTTCAGATTGGTCGTAGTTCATAGAATAATTGAAATAGAAATAAAAATGGAAATAATTCAAATAAGATTGAAATAAATCCCATTGATAAGTGAAGCAACATCGTATCCTCGCTATTCAACTTCGCTCCTGGATCCTTTCAAAGGGATGTCGGCCATCAGCAGTCCAATTGATAATCATAGCCCTTTATTAATAGGCATCGGATGTTCGCTGCCCGCCATTCTGCAGGACTTATACATACTACTGAAGCTTTCCTTTCCAGATTGGCTTTTCGATCACACCTCGGAGGTGTTTGTAATCGCCCGTGTTAGGATCAGTGAGCATCTTGGAATATACAACATTCCCTTTATGTTAACGCTAAAATTTGAACGCTAACACCCCGGTGTATGAGTTGTAGTTGTGAAAGCACCACCCGACGACTCGGGAACAGATTACAAGCGGATAATAGTAGAAAAGCGGTAAACAACAACAATTTTATAGTGGTTTGGCTTTAGGGTATAGCCTACGTCCACTTTAAGTACTTTTATTAATAATCTCGTTACAAGCTGATACAATTCTTCCCAAATACAATACACTTTGAATTACAAGAGACTTAGAACAAGTAGCTTAAACTTCGATGAAGATGAGAGTTTTCGAATCCATGTTGGATGTATGTGATCTCTTCTTGAAGTTGTTTGTAGCGTTCTTAATATCTTGAGAGCTTCAAGTGTTGGATTGGATTAGTTTGGAATGCAGCAGAGTAACGGCGTTTGAAGGAAATCAGCCCCCCAAAAGTCTTCTTCTAGTTGGAGCTAGGGTCATATTTATAGGCAATTCTAGGCAGGAAACATTACCAAGTCCTAAGTCGTAACCGACCTAAGTTGAGTTGTGGACGACTTAAACTAAGTCGTGGGTCAGTTGTCACTTAAACGCTGGGTCCAGACTTCTTAAAGGCATCCTTGCTGAACCCTAGATATATCACAAGTCCTAAGTCGCAAATGAGTTAACCTGTCCTCTCATAAGTGATGCGGCATTGAACTGATTCTTGTGTACGACTTACCATAGGCTTAAGTCGTGTACGACTTACCATATGTCGTAGGTCGTGACCGACCCAAACTGATCCTCGGCTTGTGGCTTAACTGGAGTTAACGAGTCATGGTGCAGTATTGAATTTGCCTCTGTGGCCTTAGGTCGTGAACGACCTAGTAAAGGTCGTAAGTCGGTCACGACTTAGGCGTAGTCATCTTAACTCCTCGTCCCTCGAGTCGTTAAGTCATAGTTCCTTTAAATTGTTGGACCGTTACTCCCTTGGGTCATTTAGGTTGTAATGACTTAAGTCGTAAACTTCCTTAAGTCGTGTCATCCTTAACTAGTAAGATTATGCCAACCTTGGGTCGTCAGGCCGTAATGTTCTTAGGTTGTGGAGGCCTTAAGTCGTAGACCTTATCTCGTAGACCCTTTAACCCGTGGAGGCCTTAAGTCGTAGACTCCTTAACTCGTAGGTTCCTTAACCCGTGAAGGCCTTAAGTCGTAAATCCTATCTCGTAGATTCCTTAACCCGTGAAGGCCTTAAGTCGTAGACTCCTTAACTCGTAGATTCCTTAACCCGTGAAGGCCTTAAGTCGTAAACTTTAACTCGTAGAGGAAACTGGGTTAACACTTGCCCCTCGAAGCACATGCCTTAAGTCGTAAGTCGTGTGCTTCGACTCATCATAACCCTGGTGTGCCGATTCGAGTCCCACTTCCCTGAGGTATAAAATGCTTGGGTCGTTCCTCCTATTTCCTTCTTCCCATTACCTACCTCTGAGCTATTTCTGCCATTAACACGTCCTCGAGCTTTCGGAAACAAATTCAACCAGTTCATCTTACCGTTGATTTAGTCCCTATAATCCTCATCATCGCATCGCGTAAGTAGATCCGCAGTTCATTTGATTCCGCGATAGCTATTAACTTGCGAATTTAATCCAGTTCCTTATACCACGCTTCATCACAATTGTTGCCACGATCGATTGCTGGTGAGCTTGAGGTAGTTCGATTAGATTTTGGATAATTCGCGAGGAGAGGATAATGGGTTTCAATCTATCTATATTTTATTTTTATCAGGCTGTCAAGGGTTTGGAGAAGACGAGATAATAGTTAGTGGGTTCATCGGTTTAGGGGTGAGACGGTCTATGGGTTCAGGAGTGGAGATAAGGTTTTTAGGTCGTTACTGAGTTAAGACTTAGAAGAATTTGTAACTTTCTGACTTGAAGCCTTGTCTTCCTTTTATGACTCACGATTCAGAGGACTTCCGACTCAAAGCCTTAACGACTCAAAAGTGAAGCGACCTATCCCGTTTCTCCTCATAATTCTTTAGGTCGTGGACGAGTCAACCAGAGAACCAACGACTTAACTTAAACCGAAGAGAAATTCTTAACTCATAGACGAGTTAGCACTTAAGTTGTTGTCGAGTTACCACTTGAGTCGTTTACGACTTTACTCTTGAGTCGTTTACGACTCAGCACTTGCATTTTTAAACTTTGCTTAGACCTTGAATTGTTGCATGGATTTTGATCTGTTGAACTTTGCTGCATTCTTTTACAGATTACTTTAACTTGTGGGTTAACAATCTGTTTAATATGATATTTACAGAAAATTGGGACGAATATACTGCCATCAACCGCCCACATCAAATGACAGATTAGTTAATAACAGATAATTAACTTAAGTAAATTGTGTGAACGAAGTGCTATCGATTTCAAGTAGAATATTAAAGCAACACTGAAATAGTCAATTGAAACTGACCAGCCTGCACTAATATTATGCTTGAATTTCAAATTAACAAGTTCTGAAATTACCGTAGTCGATCAATCGTCGACCAGTTTAATTCCAGTTATATTTACTTGCTATTTTTATCAGTTTTGCACGACACTTCACACTTTTAGGAAACGTGCACCTTCATATTTGAATATCCAGTTGCTTGTGTAGAATGACTTCTCAGGAAGAAGATGCAACAGTTCAGACGGGAGAGGCAACTGTTCTTCCAGCTCCACTAGTTAATCCTCCCGAAAGAGTTCCTACTACACTATCATATAAAGTTTTTCGCCAGCTGTGTGCTCAGTTTGGCATTGCTGAATCAGATGCCATTCTTCCTGAGAGAAGTAACACTGCTGACATAGCACCTTCTGGCTTTGTGACAGTTAACCGGCATATGTGCCTAAGTGGGGGCGTTCCTCCTTTCAATGACTTTTTCCAACAACTTCTTCATCAATTGGCCATTGCTCCATCCCAACTACACCCCAATGGCTACGCCATTCTAATGGGGTTGTGTGTGCTATTTAGGAGAACACTTGATCGACTTCCGAGCTTTGATGAAATTTGTTACTTATGCTCCTTTAGTCGGACCAAAGATCATCCTTCTATTAATGTTGTGAGAAGCGCCCGAAACCGCAAATTAATTGTTGGCCTTCCCGACACTGCTCACGGGTTTCTAACCCAGTTCTTCTTCGTTCGTTGCCCCCCGGGGCTTTATGCTCTGTGGAGGGAAGGAAGTAAGACCACCCATCCTTGCTTCGTTTGTTATCTGGCCTTTGTGAGACTGACCTGCTAAGTGTTAACTCTGCTTCTTTTATTTTCAGCGCTGCCTCCTTCCTCTAGGAATCCTAGTCACAAGTCGACTTTCGAGAGGCTTAAGGCCGTACCGGTTGAGGAGAGAGATATTCAATTTCTGTTGAAAGATGAGTTTCTGCATCAGTACGGACTTTTGCATACTTCTCGTTCTACGCGTCCTCATGAAATTCCAGACTCCCCAGCTAGAGTGTTGGATGCCTCAGTTTCTACTAGCACATCCATATCTAAAGGACCTGCTCCTGAGACTTCGCTAGTGAAGTGTTCCTCTTCTGTTGATGCTGCAGGGCCGTCTGACAAACTTGCCCCGATTATCGAGGAAGAAGAGCCTCAGGGATCTTCCCATCATTCACAAGAATCTGGTGAAAAAGCTGAGAAATCCAGTCCTGTCAAGCAAAGTAGGGACGATACTTTCGAAGGACTGAGCGACCTTTTTGCTACTTCACAAGAGATCTTTAAAGAAGATCCTATCACTGCCGGGATTTCTTCTTCAGTAGTTGAAGCTACTTCTACTTTGCAACAGTTGCCGTCGACTCAAGAGTTGACGCTATCTATTACACCCACAACTACTCCCCCATTAAAGAGTGGTTCGTAGACTGAAGCGCGTAGTTTGCACATCACACACACTTAGAATTCCTGGCACTTTTATGCTCTCTCTTGTCTTTTTTAAACGTTTGAAGGATTCTCAAGTTTTATTTCTTCTTTTTAAATTTTAGGTTTACCAATGAGGCGAGGCAGCTCGTACTATGATGACTTTAAGCGATATGGGAAACGCAGCCAGTATGGCTATCAATCCTATCCTCCTATTCATAGAGAGACTGATGAAGAAAGGGCAGCCCGGAAGGCTCGGGAAAGACGTGATTATGAAGAACGCTTTGGAAGACCAGATAGTCGACATGATTCCTCCTACAAAGAGAGTGACTCCCTTAAACGCAAATCTCATGATGATAGAGGGAAGAGTCACACAACTGATGACTCGAGCAAACGAGCCAAAGTTATTGAGGAGCCAATGCCTGTGCCTTCAGAGAAGATTACTGCTCCTACTTCTTCTCAATCTCCTGCCCCTTCCCCTACTGATATCCAAGCAATCATTAATAGGCCATCTTACCAAGTTGGACCAGGTCCAGCCACTCTTCAACGCCGATTTCCTAATTGGTGTTTAAAAGGAGTTCGCTTTGACCTCGATCTGGTTCCCATAGATAAAAATGCTATGCTACGGAACCTTGATGCAGTCAGAACCGATATTGAGAGGATGTCATCTTGGCAGAAACTCGTTGATGAGCTCCAAAGGGTGAATAGGGCCAATCTTGAAGCTATGCTTACCATGGAGAACGACAAAACTGAATGGCAAAAGATCCTTAAACAGCATGATGCAGAAATGAGGAGTATCGCCGATTATAATGAGAAACTTGAGGCAGAAGTTGGGAAACTTAAAGAGGAGCTTGCTACTTCTTCCACTTCTTATTCTCAAAGGGAAAGTGTGCTTCTTCAACAGGTGCGGGATGCTCATGCCGCGCAAAGGGATGCTGAGGCCAAGGCTGATGAGTTGGAGCAGATTATAGAGGGCAACCGTACTGACATTACTCAGTTGCGAGGACAAACTGGCCTTCAGGCTGCAGAGATTGAAAAATTGAAAGCCCAGTTATCCAAAGTCGAGAGAGAGCGGGATGAGGCTGTTGCGGGCGGAATTACCGCTGAAGAGGCCCATGAAGCTACCAAAGCTGATATTGGCTCGACACTATTTGATTTCTACTTGCAATGTATATTAGGGCGTGGCAGTCTTGCATTCCTGGGCCCCAAGTATGAGATTACCCTGGCCGAAGTGTGGGAGGCCGCACTAGATATGTTTAAAGGGGCCGGGTACACTGAAGAGGAGTTGGAGGTGCACTACTTAGACTTTGAGGCTCGCGTAGCCCTTGCCAGAGGGAAAGAGCAACTCGCCAGATCGCGGGTTGAAATAGTGGGGGAAGAGCATCAAGGAAAAGAAACAAATTTGACTGTTCCTGTCCCTCCTTCAACTTCGGTCGATGCCGGCATTATTGGCTCTAGCTCTTATGTACCGATCCCTGCTCAAACTGATACCGGGGCCAAAATTATTCAAGTTACAGATGAATCGCAAGAGAGTGCTGAAGCCCCGGACTATGAAATTGATGTAATAAAGACAACTTCTGCAGGTAACTCCACTGTAAATTTCGCTCAAGTGGATTGCTCATTTACTTCACATGGGTTTAATGAGCTCCTTGACTATTTTCTCAACCTTGATGAGCCTTCATCTCCTCTCTTTACTGACTTTAACCTCTTTTCTTCTACAGAGAAAGTATCAAGCACCGCTCAGATTTCTCCTCCTCTGGTTATCCCTCCTCCGTCTCTCCAGGTGGCTCCTCCTTCTGCTTCTCAGCCCGGGTCGCAAGAGGAACAAATAGAAGCCCTCCATGGTTTAGACGATCCCATCGCTTCGCAGGAGCATAGAGACGAGGGACTTGTGGGAGGTGAGATATCCCCGGAGCGGACCCCTTCTGATGACATAACTTTGTCTAAACTTGCCACTCCGGGAAGTGAGTCTTCCTCAAAGAGGAGGAAAAAGCATGGAACGTCAAAGAGGAGGGGGAAGATAATCACTGTTACTGAAGGGGAACCAGAAGTTGGACCAGCTGCACCTACCCCTCCTTCTTCCCTTGTGCCAACTGACCGGCCTGAAAAGCTAATCATTCGGCCGGGAAAAAGGTCCAAAGGTAGTAAAAAGAAGTGAACATTTTAGCTTTTTGCCTTTTGCATGTACTGGTCGAGAATTGTGCGGGTACCGGCCCCCGCTTTTCTTTATTTTGAAACCTGTACCTGCATTTCGATTGAATAAAATGATCCTTTGTTTATACAGACTTCTGTTTGAATGCATTTATTATTCATTTTTGCACAAGTTTATTTATATGATATTGCAGCGGGCTTATGGTATGTTGTTTGAGTATTACTTTACTAATGCAGCTATACTATTATACCATGTTGCCTCCATACCTTAAGCTTGCTGCAATATCTTATACTTCGAGGGGACTTGCACTCTCATTTGCTAAAGAATAATTATTTTATTTTATTTTTTTTTTAAAGAAAATTTCTGTAGAGTACAACTCCCTTCGTATAAGTTTCTACGCTTTGTTGTTCGAAGAAATCACTTTTTCCTTTTACTTATGTGCATATTTTACCAAGTGAATTCTTCTATGTGGTAAAGCGGGCCTCTGAAGGGCACTTTAACCTTTTTTTTTTTTTTTACAAAGTTGTACCTCTGAGGAGGGATTTTTCACGTTTCAACACTTGGAAGTTTTATTTCAATCTCGGTGAAACGTGTACCTCCAAAAAGTTGTGCTTTTGAAGAAAGCCTTTTCACGTTTCAACACTTGGAAGTTTTATTTCAATCTTGGTGAAACGTGGGCTTCCGAAGAGGTCTTTCTTCTTGATTGTGTCCCCGGGAGGGGGTTGTACCTCTGAGGAGGGATTTTTCACGTTTCAACACTTGGAAGTTTTATTTCAATCTTGGTGAAACGTGTACCTCCAAAGAGTTGTGCCTTCGAAGAAAGCCTTTTCACGTTTCAACACTTGGAAGTTTTATTTCAATCTCGGTGAAACGTGGGCTTTCAGGAAGGTCTTTATTTTGTTTTTGCATTTCAACTTTGGTGAAGTGAAATTCCGAAGAGCGGTTGTTACACTTCAACTCCTGGCGAAATGTGCCTCCGAAGAGGGCTTTTATTTTGTTTACATTTCAACTCTGGTGAAGTGAAATCTCGAAGAGCGGTCTTAACACTTCAACTCCTGGTGAAATGGGCCTCCGAAGAGGGATTTTATTTCGTTTGCATTTCAACTCTGGTGAAGTGAAATCCTGAAGAGGGGTCATAACACTTCAACTCCTGGTGAAATGTGCCTCAGAGAGGGTTTCCATCGCCTGGAAGTTACTCTCTCATGGTTGGAGGGTCATGACTCCTCCAATCTTTTTTGTTGAGTAGAGAACTTTCTTTTTTGTGGCGTATGACCCATTAGAGATCTTTATCCTCCGAAGAGTTGTGTCTCCGAAGAGGACTTGTGCTGCCGATGATGGCTTTGGTTGTTCCTCTGTTCACTTGCTTATGCCTTTTCAATGATCCTCTGCCTTCTCTTTCTCTTTTTTTTTAGTAACTTGTTTAATCCAAGGAAGTGCGCTTCACTGTCAGGCCATTTCGTGAGAACGAGTACTAGCTTCTTAATTGAACGTTTGTTTGTTTAAACGATCTCAATTTATTAGCAAAGACCCATTTTTGTCGAAATCATAGGCCGTTCAATTGAAGTACTTCCTATCTAGGATTTGAATTCGGGGCTTTTGTGACTCGAAATTTGGTGAGAATCACTTGGTCTTTTTACGTGCAAGTTTCACTTCCATTGTCTGCAAAAATTTAAATCGATATTTCAGCAATACATTCTATGTACTTTTCATATCGAAAATAAAGCAAACATGTAATAGGAATAAGGAACACAAGATTTATAGTGGTTCGGCCAGGAAATTGGGCCTACATCCACTTTACATTCTTTCATTATTTACTTGCATCAGTTTTACAATTGCTTTCAATTACAAGAATCATACATTCATAATTCTTTTTACAATATTTCAACAAAATTTTCAAGTAAAGTATGGACGCAAATGGTTGCTGTTCCATGCCCTTGGAATTTGATCTCCATCAACAGTGGTGAGTTTGAATGTGCCGTCAAGAAGCTTCTGACCTATTACATACGGTCCTTCCCAATTTGGCCCAAACACACCTGTCGCTGTCATAATTCTCTTCAGGACTAGGTCTCCAATCTCAAAGCTGCGTTGGCGAACTTTGGAATTAAAATGTCTGGCTATTCTTTGCTGATGAGCTGCAATTCTGAGATTGGCCTCATCTCTTTTTTCATCAAGGAAATCTAGCGCTTCAAGCTGTAGCCTTTCATTTTCTGCTTGGTTGAAATGGATCTTTCTGTGTGAAGGAACCTCTGTTTCTATCGGGATCATTGCTTCCGACCCGTATGCTAATGAGAAAGGAGTGTGCCCAGTCGCAGTTTTGTGAGTGGTTCTGTATGCCCATAGTGCAAGTGGTAGCTTATCGACCCAACCACCTTTTGCTCTTTCGAGTTGCTTTTTGATGGTTGATTTGATGATCTTGTTTACTGCTTCCACTTGCCCGTTTGCCTGCGGATGAGCAACTGCTGAAAAACTTTTCTGGATTTTGAATCGCCTGCAAAAATCTTGGAATTCCTCGCTTTCAAACTGAGTACCATTGTCTGTGATTATTTTCTGAGGCACACCATACCTGCAAATGATATTCTTGGTCACGAAACTTATCATCTTCTTAGAGGTGATAGTAGCCAATGGTTCAGCTTCAACCCATTTCGTAAAATAATCAACTGCAACAATAGCATATCTAATCCCTGATTTGGAAGTCGGTAGCGGCCCAATGAGATCCATTCCCCAAATTGCAAATGGCCATGGACTGACCATTTGTGTGAGTTCAGTTGAAGGTGCTCTAGGAATTTTGGCAAATCTTTGGCATTTGTCACACTTTCGGGAATAGCTTGCGGCATCATGATTAATTTCTGGCCAGAAATATCCGTATCGGAGAATTTTCTTTGCTAATGTTTGACCACCTGAATGATCACCACATTCTCCTCTATGCACCTCAGCTAGGATTGTTTTGGACTCTTCCCGGGATACACATCGAAGCAATGGCATTGAGAATCCCCGTCTGTATAATCGGCCATCCTGAATTACATAGCGAGAGGCTTTCCTTAGTAGCTTTCGTCTTTCTATCGAATTTTCTGGCAGAGAACCTCTGAGTAGGTAGTCCAGTATTGGAGTCATCCATGACTCTTGTTCTTGAGATACATTCATAATCCAGTCAATATCCATCTCGTCTATACTTGGTGCTGAAAGGACTTCTACGGGGACCAATCCCAATAGTTGAGCTTCACCAGAACTTGAATACTTTGCGAGGGAATCTGCCTTCATATTCTCTTCCCGAGGAATGTGGCTTATTGAATAGTGATCGAGCTCACACAGAAGTTCCCAAGCCTTCGACAAGTAAGCGGGCAGGTTTCCCCCTTTCGTTTGAAATTCCTTCTTGACTTGGCATACAATAAGCTGAGAATCGCTAAAGATCTGTAATGCTCGTATGTTTAGTTCTTTAGCGATTTTCAGTCCTGCGATAAGAGCTTCATATTCGGCTTCATTGTTTGTTGAAGGAAATTCCAATCTTAGTGCATAGCATAATGACCGACCTTCAGGAGTCTCAAGTACGACTCCGGCTCCAGAACAGTAATCATTTCTTGCACCATCGACATATAACCTCCACTGGATAGGGGAATTGTCGAACGTTTCTTCCTCACTGTTACCTTTATCTGTAAACTCTGCAATGAAATCTGCTAAAGCTTGTCCATTGACCGCTTTCCGGGGATGATAAGTGATGTCATACTGACTGAGTTCAATATTCCACTTTAGAAGACGACCCGAAGTTTCAGGGCGAAACAGGACTTGCTTTAAAGGTTGATCAGTGAGGACCCTGATAGGATGAGCTTGAAAATATTGCCTCAACTTCCTAGACGCAATTAGTAAGCAATAGGCGAGTTTTTCCAACTTAGAGTAATTCATCTCTGCCCCAGTGAGTCTTTTGCTGATATAGTAAACTGGATGTTGAATCCTTTTGTCTTCCCGTATCAGCGCTGCACTTAAAGCGTGTGATGATACTGCCAAGTATATAAGAAGATCCTCGCCATCGCCAGGCCTAGAAAGTATTGGAGGCGTCTCCATATGGCGAATCAACTCATCAAAGGCTTTTTGGCATTCGGGAGTCCAATTGAAGTTTTTCTTTCCTTTCTTTAGGGCGTCAAAGAATGGGATGCATTTATCTGTGGCTTTGGAAATGAACCGACCTAAGGCGGCAACTTTTCCATTGAGACTTTGCAATTCCTTCTTTGTTCTAGGAGCTTTGACTTCTTTCAAGGCAGTAATTTGAGCTGGACTAGCCTCAATGCCTCTAGCGCTGACGATAAACCCTAAGAATTTTCCGGACTCGACCCCAAACGTGCATTTCAGAGGGTTAAGCTTCATTCTGTATTTCCGGAGGACTGCGAACATTTCTGCCAAGTGTTCAATGTGATCCGCTGCTTTCTTAGACTTTACTAACATGTCATCAACGTAGACTTCCATAGTTTTGCCCAATTGCGGTTTGAACATAGCATTAACAAGTCTTTGGTAGGTTGCCCCTGCATTCTTCAATCCGAAGGGCATAACTCTGTAGCAATAAAGACCAACATCGGTGATAAAGCTCGTGTCCTCCTGATCCGGTTCATGCATCATGATCTGGTTATATCCGGAGTAGGCATCCATGAAGGATAACAATTCATGTCCCGCTGTTCCATCTACCAGTTGATCGATCCTGGGTAAAGGAAAGCAATCTTTGGGGCAGGCCTTGTTCAGATCTGAAAAATCGATGCACACTCTCCATTTTCCATTAGCTTTCTTAACCAACACAGGATTTGAAACCCAGTTCGGATATGTAGATTCTCTGATGAAGTTATTTTCCATGAGTCGATCAATTTCCTCTTTTAATGCTGCTGACCTTTCTGGACCTTGGGTTCTTCTTTTCTGTTTTACTAGTGTAAACTTTGGGTCAATATTCAGAGCGTGTACTGCAACTTCTGGAGATATTCCACACATATCAGCATGAGTCCAAGCGAAGACATCCAGATTTGCTTTCAGGAATGATACCAAGATATTCTGAATTGACACATTAAGTTGTGAACCCACATTCAACACCTTATTTGGGTCCTTCGGGTCAACAGGTACCGGTACCGTCGTTTCAACCGGCACTACTCTATTCTCCCCTGCACTGGCTTTTCTGGGATCCATCTCTTTCCGTGCCCCGCTATGCTCGCCAGTGCAGGGTCCGCCCCGTAATTGCTACAAGGCTGGCTCTTTGATGCGGACCGGAGTGGCCGCATCCTTTCCCATTTCCCTCTTTCTTGACTCTCGCAACTCTGTCAAATAGCACTCTCGCGCAGCATTTTGATCCCCTTTTATAACTCCTACTCCATTGTCTGTAGGGAATTTAATAGTGAGGCACCACGGGGCTAGAATAGCTTTGAATGCTGCGAGCGTTGGACGGCCAAGGAAAGCATTATAAGCAGAAAATTCATCGACAATCACAAATGTTTGCTTGCGGACCACTTTCCTTTCTCCTTCCCCAAGTTCTACTAGCAGATCGATGGTTCCTATTGGTTGCTTTGGCTCCCCGGTGAAGCCAGCGATCTTCTGCGATGAGGCTTGTACATCGACCATAGGGATTTTCATTTGGTCGAATGTCTTCTTGAAGAGGATATTACATGATGCTCCGCAGTCAATGAGAACTCTTCTGACAATGGCCGGTCCAATACCAGCAGAGATGACCAAGGGATCTAGGGTAGGAGCTTCGATACCTGAGGAATCTCTGGCTCTGAAAATAATATCATCACTGAAAGTTTTCTGTTGTTTCAGGGGCGTAGTGTCTTCTAAAACAAAGACGTCTTCTTCGGCTGGAACATATTTCAAAGCTCTGGCATATCTCTCCATCTCTCCCCAGCTCTTGCCGGCTGGGTGAGGCCCTCCTGTGATGACATTGATAATGGGCCTTCCAGATTCATGCCCCGTAGCTTTCTCACCTATCCTAGGCTGATGAACAGGAGCCTGTTGCCCCTGACTTGACGATGCAGGATTGTTGCTATTCTTTTTCACAAATTGCTGCAGCTTGTTTTCTCTTAGCAATTCTTCAATCAGATTTTTCAACTGGCGGCATTTATCTGTCTCATGACCGGGTTGATTATGGAAGCGGCAGAACTTCCCACTTTGTATAGCCTTTTTTCCGGTCCTCAAAAGGATAGGTTTAGGGAGGTCAACAGAATCTTTAATGGCAAGGAAGATATGCTCTAGCGTGTCTAATAAAGGAGTATACTCTGATGGCTTGAAGGATCGGGGCTTCTTTAGATTACTCTGTTTCTTCCCATTGTTATTTTCCCTTTTTTGCCCTACAGATTCAATCTTGCGTGGTGCAACAGTGTTATCTTCAGCTTTTTCTGACACTGCCTTCACCGGTACAGGACGGCTTTCCAGGCGTATGAATTCATCTGCCTTTTTGTAGAACTTTTCGAGGGAGGTTGGCTCCTTCATGTTTAGCCATTTCCCAAATTCGCTCGACTTATCAATAGCCCTCATCAGATAAGTCAATATCATTCGCGGTTCAGCATTGTCCACCTCTGCCAGCGCTATATTGAAGCGGTTCAAGAAAGATCTGATAGATTCACCAGGATTCTGTTCTATACTTGACAATGACATGATGTCCTTGGCCTTTGAAGCATATAGTCTGAACTGCTCCTTGAACTTTCGGGTCAAGTCTGAAAACTGATCAATAGATCGGACTGGCAACTTGGTGAACCACAGTAGAGCCATACCCTCAAGGTACACGGGGAAATATCGGCACTTTATCTCGTCAGAGGCTCTGGCACCTGTCATGTGCCAATCGTATTTATACAAGAATTCATTCGGATCACTTGTCCCTTTGTAAGCTGGGATAGTTGGAGGGACAAATTTCCTTGGAAATTCCGCCTTTAAGATTTTCTCAGTAAATGGAGTTTTACTTGGGGCGAAACCCCATTCTTTCTCATCTTCAACCCTTTGCATACTTTCTCTCATGATTTGCCGGACCATTCCAGAAAGATACTCCTCATCATGTCGAGCTCTAGATCCACCAACCTCAGGAAGCGTTTGCTCAAAGGGACTGGCAGCCCTTTCTGGAGCATTCCTTTCATTACCAGCCGGTTGATTGTTTGCCCCGAGCAAATCATTCAACTTATTCAGAATTAGAGCATTTTGGGCACTCTGAGCCTCTAATTGTGCATTCTGGGCGTTTATCTGCTGGTTCAGCCCTAATATTACAGCATCCAACTCCGCTTTCGTAACCCCAGCAGACGGAGTGGGTTGATTAGGTACGGGAGAAGCGGAGGTTCCCTCTTGGATATTCCCAGATCTGACAGATCTACTCTTCCTTGCAGGAGCCATTATCTCGGATAGACTTCTGGTTTTCAGGGAAATTCTCTCTACAAACCTCTGTGAAGCAATGATGATAACTTGCCTGAGTTCAGTTCTCAGTGAAAGCACCAAAAATGTTAACGCTAAAATTTGAACGCTAACACCCCGGTGTATGAGTTGTAGTTGTGAAAGCACCACCCGACGACTCGGGAACAGATTACAAGCGGATAATAGTAGAAAAGCGGTAAACAACAACAATTTTATAGTGGTTCGGCTTTAGGGTATAGCCTACGTCCACTTTAAGTACTTTTATTAATAATCTCGTTACAAGCTGATACAATTCTTCCCAAATACAATACACTTTGAATTACAAGAGACTTAGAACAAGTAGCTTAAACTTCGATGAAGATGAGAGTTTTCGAATCCATGTTGGATGTATGTGATCTCTTCTTGAAGTTGTTTGTAGCGTTCTTAATATCTTGAGAGCTTCAAGTGTTGGATTGGATTAGTTTGGAATGCAGCAGAGTAACGGTGTTTGAAGGAAATCAGCCCCCCAAAAGTCTACTTCTAGTTGGAGCTAGGGTCGTATTTATAGGCAATTCTAGGCAGGAAACATTACCAAGTCCTAAGTCGTAACCGACCTAAGTTGAGTCGTGGACGACTTAAACTAAGTCGTGGGTCAGTTGTCACTTAAACGCTGGGTCCAGACTTCTTAAAGGCATCCTTGCTGAACCCTAGATATATCACAAGTCCTAAGTCGCAAATGAGTTAACCTGTCCTCTCATAAGTGATGCGGCATTGAACTGATTCTTGTGTACGACTTACCATAGGCTTAAGTCGTGTACGACTTACCATATGTCGTAGGTCGTGACCGACCCAAACTGATCCTCGGCTTGTGGCTTAACTGGAGTTAACGAGTCATGGTGCAGTATTGAATTTGCCTCTGTGGCCTTAGGTCGTGAACGACCTAGTAAAGGTCGTAAGTCGGTCACGACTTAGGCGTAGTCGTCTTAACTCCTCGTCCCTCGAGTCGTTAAGTCATAGTTCCTTTAAGTTGTTGGACCGTTACTCCCTTGGGTCATTTAGGTTGTAATGACTTAAGTCGTAAACTTCCTTAAGTCGTGTCATCCTTAACTAGTAAGATTATGCCAACCTTAGGTCGTCAGGCCGTAATGTTCTTAGGTTGTGGAGGCCTTAAGTCGTAGACCTTATCTCGTAGACCCTTTAACCCGTGGAGGCCTTAAGTCGTAGACTCCTTAACTCGTAGGTTCCTTAACCCGTGAAGGCCTTAAGTCGTAAATCCTATCTCGTAGATTCCTTAACCCGTGAAGGCCTTAAGTCGTAGACTCCTTAACTCGTAGATTCCTTAACCCGTGAAGGCCTTAAGTAGTAAACTTTAACTCGTAGAGGAAACTGGGTTAACACTTTATTTTCTTTAGACTTTGGTGTACTCTCTCGAGGTTGGTTTCCAATAACACTCTAAGTCACGAGTCTTCAAGTAGAGGTTGTCGATTGAACCTTTCAAAGAGCATATGAGTCGAATTTTGAGATATTGTTTTGTCTATTGGGATCAGCGTCCTTAGCCAACGGGCCTTCATTGTTATTTTTCCTAGTCTGTTCCCCTCCTTCACACTTTGATTCAGATTCATTTTGTTATAGAAACGATCCATGGTCGTAGGAAGCTCTCCAGCTAACTAGCTGCCAAAATATATATGGAGGTCGATTCTCCTCAAACGTAATCAGTACGATATCCCTTTAAGAGTACCGTTTGAGTAGCGGTTGCTTGTTCGTTCCCTTGTTGCCGTTCAGAAGCTGCCGCTAGATCCTTTATGCCCTGGTCGATCATGGGATGTAAGGGAAGTGGATAGAATGTTCCTTTATTAAGTTGAGTTTTGAATTCACTATTCGGAGGAAAAAAAAAAATTAGCCCCTTTTTCGAAAATTTGGGTCGTACCAGATTTTTTTTAAAATAGGGGTCGTATAAAAGACCGTTGTAACTTAAGTTTGGATCGGCCAAGCATGGCTCGACCTGGATGCTGTTCGGCAAAGACGCATGGCTCGGATTGGATGTTGTTCGGCGTAGACATATGGGTCGGCCTAGATGCCGTTCGGCATAGACTAGATATTGTTCGGCATAGACGTTTGGCTAGGCCTGGATGTCATTCGGCATAGATGTATGGCTCGGCCTAGATGCCGTTCGGCATGGATGTGGCTCGTCCTGGATGTAGCAAGGCATGGATGTGGCTCGGCCTGGATGTGGCAAGGCATGGATGTGGCTCGTCCTGGATGTAGCAAGGCATGGATGTGGCTCGGCCTGGATGTGGCAAGGCATGGATGTGGCTCGGCATATTCTCGCTCAACATGCACTGGGTCGTTCGGCATAGGGTCGTTTGGCATACTCTCTCTCGGCATGCACTGGATCACTTGGCATATCTCGCTTGGCATGCACTGGTTTGCTCGACATAGGGTCGCTCGACATACTCTCGCTCGGCATAAGGTTGCTCGACATATCTCGCTCGGCATGCACTGGGTCGCTCGACATAAGCCTTTTCGGGGGCGATCGGCTTACACCTTTTCTATGGCGATCGGCTGAATTGTCTTTAGCGTAGGGTCGGCCTTCATTCAACTTAAGTGCAAACTTCAACATCTAATGCCCAGATCTTGCATACATCAGTGAATCCAATCTACGGCTATCAGCTTCCTTTAGATTTCTTTTAAATCTAAGTAGAATAGGAAGTTTTCTAGTAAACAACTGGATCTATCTCGCGAATATGGAAATCCACTAGTAGACGATGAGATCCAATCAAGCTGAGAATTGAATTCTTAGTGAAAGCACCAAAATGTTAGCACCAAAATTGGTCACTAACACCCTTGGATAGAGTTATGTAGAGAGATTAATGAAGAGAGTAAACTAGAACAAAAGAACAGTGTAATTCAATGCAAAAAGAATAACAAAAACGAGAACACCAGATTTATAGTGGCTCGGTGTAATTGCCTACGTCCACTTTGAGTTTAATCTTCATTGCTTTCTCAATCACTTGAATACAGATACAATCCGTAAAGCAATCACTTGCATACAAGTTTGAATTAAAAAGTGGACAGTATAAAAAATGGCAGCATATCTCTAGTGTTCTCGAAAAAAGGCCCCTTTTCACTGTGCCCCTGCCCTTCTATTTTTAGATGAAGAGGGGTTGGATTTTTCGCATGGGCTTAGGAACAAGGTACCTCGGCCCACAATAGGTGACTTCTTCGTACCGGTCCTGGGATGCCGAAACATGTCGATTACATCAAACCCTTATACCTTCAGGCTCTTCTTGGTCAGAATCTTGTCTAGTGCTAATAATAATATCTTTAACTATCATCCTGTAGTCGGGCCAAGGTGTCGGGTAACAATATCTGTTTAAAATATAGTTAGTTCTGTTTTATAAAGTGTGTATATATAGTTGTATATCAACTGGTGTTATAAAATATAAGTCTATCTGGTGTGTGTGTGTGTGTGTCTATATGTGAGTTTTACGTCTGTTATATGTATAGTAGTTATATATTGAAGTACATGAGTTCTGTATTTGTTTGTATATAAGAGTATATATTGTATTGTAATAAATATTTTTCCTATATTGTTTTATATATGATATGTATACTGTGGTTTTAATATATATGATGTTTATGAGTCAGCATATTTTAGATTTAAGGTATAATTTTAAGTGGTTTGGTTTGCTGTAAAGTGATGAATTGTGAACAGTAGTTTGATTTCAAATTATAGGTGGAGACTTTGTTTATGTTTTGGATTTGATATAAATTTGAAATTTTGTTTAAATTGACTTTTGAATATATACATTGATATTTTCAAATGAACATATACAATATATGCAAGTATTTTGCATTTTTGAAGAAAGTGTATATATATATATATATATATATATATATTATTTCAGATTTTAATATGTAGATAGGTTTGTTTTATTTTATGTGTTTTTTTTAAAACAATGATCTTGAAATACATAAATATTTCGATTTAAAATGTG
The DNA here is from genome assembly GCA_030765085.1 of Allium cepa. Lineage (NCBI taxonomy): Eukaryota > Viridiplantae > Streptophyta > Magnoliopsida > Asparagales > Amaryllidaceae > Allium > Allium cepa. The sequence continues at coordinate 247,249,000 of CM060944.1, forward strand.
CTTGAATTAAATTATGATTTTATGTATGTACATAGTTATATATATATACATGCTCACTTCTACCATTGATCTTCATCAATACAGTTTGATTCAATTTCATCAATCTCAAGCTGTCAGTTTTGACCGTCAAATTCATGCCAATTTTTCTTTGCTTTGAAATTCGTGTTTAGATTCATAGCTCGATTTTCGCTCATCTCTAGCCTCGAAAGGTGAGCAATAACTCACAGTTAACGTTCTTATATTTATTAAAATTTATTTTAATTGAAACAACAATTGAAATATGATGTTGTTGGTTATTTACATTGTTATATATACTATTATCTGTATCTGTTTACCTATGACATCTGACACCATTATCTGTTATTTATATTGATAATATATGCCTACTACATTATTATCATATCTGTTATCACTCTGTAGGTCCCCTGTTAATATAGAATTCACTATGGGTTGAAATGATACATACCCAAACGATCTGTAGAATATGGGGAAATAATTGTGGGTTGAAATGATAAACCCAAGCGATTTTCATTGAATTGAATTTGAGATTGCAGGATGAAATGATATATACCCTTATATATTTAAATTACGGATTGAAATGATAAATATCTATATCACTTGACCATAGGATAGAAAATTATATACAGACACCGTTGATCTATATATAAATATTTGGAAATGATTTCTATGGTTTTGGAAAGAAATATATAGTTTGATAATTATTGATTTTAAGATATTATATATTAATGAATTTTATAAAGTTTTAAATTTTAGATTTCAAATTTATATATTTTGAAAATTGTATAGTTAAAGTTGATTTTGAAATTTTAAATTTTAAGAATTTACTTATAAATTTTACTATTTAAAATATGTATAAATTATTTTATTATGGAATAAGTTTGATAAAAGATTTAATTTGATAAATTTGATTTAATTTACATATATTGTGTTTGAGTATTTATTTAAACTATATTTTCAAATATAGAGTTTATAGTAAATTTTATTAAATTAAGGTTGGCAAGATAAATTTGAAATTGATTTGAAATAGTTTATTGGAAAATTGAATTGAATTGAGTTGAAATTGATGATTTGAGATTTGATTTGAATTTTGGAATTCGAGTTGACTTGGAATTGACTTGCGAAATTTAAGGAAGCTATTTTATTATATAAGTATTTTTAAATTATATTTAAAACTATTTTTATTTTACTTTATAATTTATTTTATATAAACTATTTTAATTTAAATTGTTTTAATATAAACTATTTTAATATAAACTATTTTAACTTATAACTATTTCTATATAAACTATTTTATTTTATAAACTATTTTATTATATACACTATTATTAATATCTAAATGGTTTAAAGGAAATGTTATGATTTCAAAGTGTTATGGTTTTCAAAGTGCTATGATTTCAAAATGTTATGATTTCCAAAGTGGTATAATTTTGAGTGTTTTGATTTTGAAAGGGTTATAACTTTTAAGCGCTATAATTTTTGAAAAGGGATATATTTGAAAGGGAAATGATATCGTATTTGGTTTTGAAATGGAAATGATATCGTATTGATATGGTTATGAAATGGAAATGATATCATATTGATATGGTTATGAAATGGAAATGATATTTTGGTTTTGAAGTATAAACTCTTTTGAAATGACCGCGGTGTTATAATAACGACTGGTCATTAAAGAGACCGGGATTGGATACTGTCATACTCTCTGTCAACTCCAAAAACCAATTTAACAACTGTGTACGAGGTGGAGATTTCAGAATGAAGTAGAATGCTAGCGAGGATCTTATATGAGGTATATACGTGGGCCCGACTCCTGTGAGTTGGCATAAGGTGGCTAAAACAGGAGTAACTGATGGGCCAATAAGGTAGCTCCTCTGATCGGATACACACTTTCGATTTCCATTCTATTACTTTGTGATTGATTTGGTGTGCACCTTCGGATTTTTTTGGGAGTGTGGCTCCAGGTGGGCGGTTGAGGCTGCTATGTATTACCACAAGTCTGAAAGTGTAATTGGTATATCTACCTTAGCATTGCCTAGTTGTGCTGTGTCACCTACCTTAGCGAGATCATTATGAGTTTTTTTGTAGTATACCTATGGAGTACCCTCTGATAAGCCCAGTTTATGGGAAGTTACGATACTGTATAGACTGTGGGAATATATAAAATGTGTTAAGGGTGATATGAGTAACACCTTGACGCTATTTTAATAGTTTACTTTACTTTAGACATTATTATAATATCGTATATTACTACGTAGTAGATAGTTTAAAGGATCGTTAGAGGATGGTTATCCCAAACATCCTTTTAGTTTCTTGTATTTCAGTTGATATTTCACTTGAATTGGATTTATTGATATAAGAATGTTAATCCTGACTCGAATGTTTGTGTTTTGCTTTATGCTCAGGTCAAACTGAGTGATACAGCTTTTGAGACTCACCTTTGGAGTTGCAGCTTCGTTTGGAGAACCATATACATCTTTTCAGCTTACAGTTATTCAGTTGATTCCAGTGATGTATTCTGATCTTGTAAGTGACTATTTTATTTGAGACTTCTATTGTATCTTATTTAATTTTGTTATATATATAGTAGCTTCATGAACTACTATTCTTTGTTTCCGCTGCATATTGTATATTACTCTATGAATGTGATTTTGGGATTTATTTGTTTATTGTATATGTTGAGTTTTGCCAAATAAAAATTAACAATATGATATTTTGAGCAATTCAAATCTGGCATGTGTGGATGCGAATGGTTGAAAATTTTAGGATGTTAAAGGACTAATCCGAGGAAATCGCATTGCGAAGCTGTGAAGCATATATTGAGACACCTTAGAGGTACACCAACTCATGGTCTAGTTTTTTGCAGGTAGTGAGGGGATGAGTTGCAAGTTGGTTAATTATTGAATTCGGATTATGCCGGCGATAGGGATCGAAAAAAATCAAATTCCAAATATGTCTTTACACTTGGTGGCACAACCATAAGTTGGAGATCGAGATTGCAGACCATAGTTTTTTATCCACTACGGAGGTGAAGTTGATAGCGGTGGTGGAGGCGGCAAAGGAGGCATTATACTTGAGGCAATTGTTGTGTGACTTGACATTCGAGCATGATAGTATCGATGCTCGTTAGGATAGTCAGAGTGCTATTAACTTGGCGGAAATTAGGCATTTAGCCCACGGACTAAGTATATTGAAGTGAGAGAGTCATTTTTAATAGCTATGGATGAAAATAAGCAAGTATATCTTCAAAAAGTGCACACAAAGGATAACATGTCGGATATGTTCACTAAGGCATTACTGGTGGGAAAGTTTGAGCATTGTGTTAGGTGCCACGGGACGGCGCGGTTGAGGGAGGAGCTTGGTTATGCATGATGAAGAGTATTAGTGAGAGAATGTGCACTACAAGAGAATACGGCTATTCCAACGGCTTTTAGCCGTTGGCGGCCGTTGGAATAGCCGTTGGAATATATCCCACGACTTCCAACGCTTTCCAACGGAAACAACGGACCATTTCCAACGGCGTTCCCAACGGCCGCTAACGGCTTATAGCCGTTGGAAACCGTTAGAAACCGTTACAATAAAATGGCCAATACGCTGTTGGAAGCCGTTGGAAGCCGTTGGAAATACTGGGTTTATTTTGCTGTACAACAGCAAGCCTATTTACCTTCCACCACACCATTTTCAATCCATTCAATTTCCATTCCATTTCCAATCAATTCCACATATATATATCAATATCAATACAAACAACGCACATAAATCAATAAAACACCAATATAAACAAACCAAACCGATCAAACATCACAAAATATACCATCAACGTACATACCATCAACAAATGTCACTAAACCATGATCATACCAACAAAATACTTCTCACCCACTCCGTACCAATATATACAACATCACCATCAACATCAAAACATCTCCAAGTCAATATATACATTGTTCAAACACAAATACTCAAAAACATACCTCCTCAAGGATCCTCGTCGCCTCCAGAAGCACCAGACGACGAAGGAAGGGTACCATGATTCTGCAAATACTGCGCAAGCTTTTGATCCAACTGCTCCACCTGGATGGCTCGTAGACGATTCTCCTCCCGTAGCTGCTCAACCATAGCTCTAAGCTCCTTGATTTCTTCTTTGTCTCGGTCTTTTTGAGCTTGTCAAGCCTGCAAATAAAATTAATAGCAAAATGGTTGTCTCAGCATATACAATATTATAACATTATATATCTAAACGCTGATTTTTTGTACATATGTAAAAGGATTAATTACCGTTAGGTTTCTGAAGCCAAAACGTCTACTCCGTTGCGCCGGATCCATAACAGCGGTAAAAATGTTATCCTGCTCCTCTTGTGTCAGCGCATCACGACCAGACTGCTCAAGCGCATAAGCCTGTGCCTCCTGCAACCTCGACTATAATGAAAAAAAATAATTTCAGTTGAAAAATAGTAGCATGTAATTATTTTGCGTAGCTAGAAATTAATAAACTTATCGGTGTAAGTATTAAAAATTAAAAAATGCATACATATGCCTCGGTCGCCCTATCTTGCTCACCCCACTGATATATGATATTGCCAGCCTCATCTACTTGCCTAGACGCGTGGGTGTGAGCAAACACGTCCACTAAGCCAACAGAGCCTCCACGAGCTCGTTCCTGCAATTGATAATTTGGATAATTTAACTGTACATAACTAATTACTGAACTGGTCAATATACAAATGTGATAATAGATAAATTTACCAAATCTTCGTGGTGATGCTGGAAAGATTTGGAGCCTCCACGGTGTGATACAGGATTCCTGCTCCTGTTTGCCGAGTTCCTAGCTGACTCCTCCTGCAAATTTACAATGATTAATTATTTATTAAACAGTAAAAAAATGCTGAGATTTATTGTAGATTTACCTTGAACTCCTCAGAGTTCCACCAATCAACCCATTTCTCCCATACAGTCGCGCTCATCCACTTGGGCTTCTTTCCTACTTTTTTAATCTCCGACATAGTCTCTCTATAGTTCTTCGCGATCCTGGAGTTCCAGTGTCGCTGAACTAAATTGACGTCAGGCTCTTGCAAATCTATGGCGCCCTGTACAATGAGAAAATATTACTAATTATTTATTTGTATTTAATTAATCATCTTGTAAAGCGGTATAAACTTACCAGAAAATCTTGCCAAATCGTCTCTCTCACGTCGTCGGGGATCTTGCCCCACTTGGGCCAGCAATCGGTCATCCTAGCCATGTACGCCTGCTTCGAAATGCTCAGAACCACTTTGGATGGCTCCAACTCAAATCCACTGCGTTAAATATAAAATTGAACTTTAGACAATTGTAGATATATCATGTACAATTAAAAAATTAAAATGCTATGCTCGCTAATTATGATACTTACGTCTCATCAGCCTTAGGCTGTAAGTAAACAAGTGGCCGAGCTGGTGGCTCACCACCACTCTCTCCAATATGACGTGATGAGCCACGTCGCCGAGACCCAGAACCAGAACCGGAACCGGACATAATATATATACCTGCCATATATACATACATATACACATTATAATAATCATGATATGATGAACCATTAAAAAATGTAATACAATATGCTACAAATGTGTCATGTTGTGTACGTGTTGAGTGTGTGAGTATACACTTATTGTCATTAAAATTGTATAAATTAGATAAATGCATTATTAATCAGAGATCAATGTAATGTGAATACTTTTAAAAATTACCGGATATTACTCATTCATCCTCATCGTTTTCTGATTCAGACTCGGTTTTGTGCTCTATGTCGTTTTCCTCTACACTCTCAAATGCTTCGACTAATACATTTGTCTCATCATTTAAAGGTCCAAAATCGGTTTGATCGTCTGTAATTGCTATTTCAGCATTTTCCTCCAGATCTGCTTGATAGGCTTGTTCGTCTGGAATATTTTGTCCATCAAACGTAAATCTTTCTTTGGTTTTAAAAACCGCAGACCAATATGCTTTATCCCTTTTTAGAGATGGATAAGGGGCATAATAAGCTTGTAGGGCTTGTTTGGCTAGTATAAATGGGTCGTACTTTTGATAACGCGAGGTATGTTTAATTTCTATAAGATTATATTTTGGATGAACGTTAATACCAGAACCTGGAACGTTGCTGAACCAGTTGCATCTAAACAAATAAACATCCTCCACGGGTCTTGTAAAATATGTCAACTGCAATATCTGAGTTAACACGCCATAAAAATCATTTATATGATTATTAGGGTCATCACTGCCTTTAACAAATACACCAGTATTGTTTGTTAATTTTTCAGCACCGTATTCTTTGGTGTTTAATTTATATCCATTAACAAAATATATTGGATACGTATTAACTTTTCTTTTCGGTCCAAACGCCAAATGTTTCAGTCCTTTATCGAGCACATTATTTGTGGGATCAGAAACGTATTTCGAAAACCAAGTACTGAAATTTTTGCTTAAATCGCCACCTGGATTTTGTGATTCATAAATACTGCAAACACAAACATGATATATTACATTATTATTTATTCACACGTGTAGTATTAAATTTAACAAAACTTGAAATGTGCTAATTACCTAACAGATGGTGCAACTTCAGGACAATTAAGAAGAATATATGTGTGTGCTACATGGTATTCTTTATCATCTAGCCATACTTCCTCACTTTTGCCAGCATGTCGGCCATATTGTTTAAAAATAGATAATATTGATTCAGAAGAAGAAGCTTGTTCAACGGCCTGATTGTCATTACGCGGAACACTTACAAATGATAAGTTCACATGGTCTTTAAAATAATGAGAGAAAAAGAAAGAAGCTTCTTCTTTGATATATGATTTGCAAATAGAACCTTCAACTCGAGCTTTTTGTCTCACTTTTTTCTTCAAATGATTTAAGTACCTAATAAAAAATATTTGGGTTAAGTATTAACTACTATATTTATACTTAAATCAACATTTACATACTCAATATAGTAACATACCTTTCGAATGGATACATCCATCCATATTGCACAGGACCTCGAAGACGTGCTTCATATGGAAGATGAACAGGTAAATGCTCCATTACATTAAAGAAAGCCGGAGGAAATATTTTCTCTAGTTTGCAGAGCAGTATAGGAATTTCTTCTTCAAGTTTAAGTAGACGGTCAACTTTTAACGTAGTTGAACAAAGCTCCTTGTAAAATAAACTAAGTTCTGTTATTACCGTCCAAACTTTTACCGGTAACAATTCTTTGAAAGCGATGGGTAACAAATTTTCCATCATTACATGACAATCATGGCTTTTCATTCCACTCAGTCTCCCATTTTTATAGTCGACACATCTACGAAGATTAGAGGAAATTCCATCGGGAAATCGTAATCCTTCCACCCATTGTAATAGTACTTTAACTTGGTTGCTGTCTAGTTCATAGCATGCTTTGGGTTTTTTATTGTCGGGAGTCATATGAAGCTCAGGACGATTGCATATTTGCTCTATATCACGTCTAGATTTCAAATCGTCCTTAGTCTTGCCCTTCACATTCAAAACTGTATAAAACACATTATCAAATACGTTTTTTTCGTTATGCATCACGTCAATGTTATGACGGATTAATAGATTTTTCCAATAAGGCAATTCCCAGAATATACTTTGTTTGCACCAATTATGAAACGTCGATTTACCTTGAATTTCTTCTTGTTGTCCGGTCTCGTGTATCTTTGGATAATCTTTTACAAGTTCATATATATCCACGCTTGACCAAACCGTTGGTGGTCGTAGAGTCTCATATCTATTAGCTATGAAGTTTTTTTTGTCTCTTCTAAAAGGGTGATTAATATGAAGAAAACATCGATGACAATCAAACCATGAAATTTTCTTTCCATTTGGCAAAGAAAATGCTCGTGTTTCTTCCATGCAATAAGGACAAGCAAAACGACCGGCCGTACTCCAACCCGAAAGCATTGCATATGCAGGAAAATCGCTAATAGTCCATAACAAAGAAGCGAACATCCGAAAATTTTTCTTTTTTGATATGTCGTATGTTTCAACTCCTTCATACCATAATATTTTCAACTCTTCGATTAACGGTTGTAAGTAAACATCAATGCCCTGTGTCGGATCATCAGGACCGGGGACGACAATCGTGAGAAACATATATGGAGTTTTCATACACATCCACGGAGGTAGATTGTAAGGTGTGATTATTATAGGCCAAGATGAATATTTAGAACCAAACTGAGAAAACGGTGAGAAGCCGTCTGTACATAAACCTAGTCTAACATTTCGGCTCTCCGCTGCGAAATCGGGATATTTCTTGTCAAAATGTTTCCATGCTTCTCCATCGGCTGGGTGTGTCAACGTACCTTCTTGAGGTGTTCTCACACTGTGCCATCTCATATGATGCGCTGTCACAGATGATGCATATAATCGTTGAAGTCTAGGGGTGAGGGGCAAATAATGCATACGCTTGTACGGAACTTCTTTTCCCTTCTTTTTCCTAGATTTGTATCTTTCCTGATTACATATTTTACAATTTCTAAGATTGATGTCCTCTTTCCAATACAACATGCAACCCTTTAGACATGTATCTATTTTTTGATATGGCAAACCGAAAGATGACATAAGTTTTTTCACTTCATAATAATTTTCGCACATTAAATTATCGGATGGCATATGACGTTTAGCAGCTTGCACAACAGCCGTAAATCCAGCTTCTGTAAGGTTGTATTTTGATTTCATTGCAATGTATTCTGCAGTTACCGATAATTGAGAGCCGCTTAAACATCCATTCCAAATGGGTTTTTTAGCATGATCCAATAAATTATATATTTTTTTCGCTCCAACATTTGGTTCCTCTTCGACGTTAACATCGTCATTATCAATTACTGCGGTAGGGAACATTGATCGTGCTGCATCTTCGACCATATGTTCTATGAGATTCGTACTACCTTCTTCGCTGATGACCTCCACCGACTGTTCTTGATTATTAGGGGCGACAATTTCTCCATGACGATCCCACAGCAAATAATTGGGTACGAAGCCGAATTGGCGCAAATGAACCTTAGCCATATTCGGTTCTAAATAGTTCAACAATTTGCATCTACTACACGGACAACGAATTTCTTCATCGTTTGCAATATTACTTATAGCAAATTCGATGAACACTTGTACCCCTTTTAGAAAATGTTCGCTTATTGCGCCACTAGTTTCCCTTCTTTGATACATCCAGCTCCGATCATTAAAGTAATTGACCATGTTTCCCTACTAGAAAACCTATGATAGAGTAAAAATGTTATAAATCATTCATTTTAAATTTTGTACAAAATTTTCCAACGGCCGCAAACTGCTTATTTCACAAACTGAAAATTTTAAATAAGCAACTATTGTTTCATTGCCACTTATGTGTCTTTCTTTGATGGTCGGTCATCCTACTTCCCATTACAAACACAATAGTAATTATATTCCGTAAATCATATCATTTTAAACGATTCACAAAATTTCGGCAGCATTTCCCCCGTGTTCCTTGTATCGTACACAAATGCGTGTACACAAGGAACGTAAAGGAAATGCCGTCGAAATTTTGTGAACCGTTTAAAGTGATATGATTGACGGAATATAATTACTTTATAGTGTTTGTAACTTGTCCAATACTGGGACGAATCCGACAAATGATGTATCAGATGAATAGAGTTGTCCGTTTTGTGGAAAAAACGAATATCCCTAAAACGATCATATACAACACTTGTCAGACGGGGCCGAATAATATATAAGGATTTAAATATTTGTTTATATTAAATTCGAATATATAATTCGTTTAATTAATATTGGTTTATATTTTACTGTTTTATTACATAAGTACTAAATTCATTTTATACGCTAAATTTGTACACAAAATTCATTTATAAACTAAATTAATTCGCGTGTTCACACAAATACAAAGCTCGTATTCGCACATATGAAATATCCGTTTTAACGGCTTCCAAATGCAATAAACTCTATCACACACATACGTTTAATATACTAACCAAATAACATAAACTAATGCAATATCTTAAATTACAAAATTTTCAATCAATTATAATAACTTGTTCATTATGTTATCATGGTTGCAATTAGAGGATAATATAATGTAATATGCATACACTAACAAGTAGGAATCAATCAACATTCAAATTAAACCCTAAATCAAAAAAAACTTAAATATTAGCTTTAGGAAAATTACCGATTTGGAGAGCTAGAACGGTGGAGATGTGCCGGAGTAGCTTCTAGATGGCGTTGGGGGTTGTTGGGATGGTGTTTGGGCCGGCAAATGAAGATTGAAGATGATGGAATGGTGGATTTGGGGGTAATTTTCGGTTGAGAAGATGAATAATGAGCTGAAGGTCGGTCTCTGGAAATATGCAGGAAATTTTCCAACGGCTTTCAACGGCCGCAAACGGCTATTTTCCAACGGTTTCTAACGGTTTAAGACGGCTACGTAAAAAATTAACGAGCCATTGGAAGCCGTTGGAAATGCCATTGGCGGCCGTTGGAACAGGGGCGTTGGAATTTACTGTTTTTCTAGTAGTGGTGGTTCTATCTTTTTGGTGAGTACTAGTTTACACTCCTTAGTCTTTTGTCTTTTGGTGAGACAGATTTGAATTTGGGTGTTTTCAACACTTTGTTAGCGGGTGGGGGGTTTGCCTAAGCTTATTGATTGAGCACAATGGACGGTGGCTTAGCATTCAAGCTTATTTGGTTGAAGGTAGAAGTGGTGATTGTTTGGCACTATCGGTTTTTGATGTTAGAGATGGATATATTATCAAGATGGAGTGTTGAATTTTGATGACATTATATGAAGAATTGAAGAAGTTGAAAGTAGCTTGGTAACGGAGGAGATGGTTCACGAATCGGAGTTCGGAGGAAGGAGTTGCGGCGAAGAAGGTGAAGCTGTTGCATTAACAGTGACAGACGTCTACGGGAAAAGCCACAGACGTCTGTCACTTAAGGAATTGATTTTCTGGGAATATTGGCAAACGTCTGTGATTTTCCCACAGATGTCTATGGCGTCCTCAGGAGCAATTCAGGATGGAATTATGGATGTTGATTTGTGATATTCGGAGAGACAATTTCGAAATTTGCCTAGGTTTTCTACTCTTTTATATAAGCTATTTTCTGGTTTTGAAAGTGGATGATCTAAATAAGATTAAGGATTTTATTCTCCATTAACTAGTGTTTAGCAAAACCTAATTCTCTTCAATTCTCTTCTCAATAAATCTATTCTATTTGAATATTGATCATTGTAATCAATCTCTTGTACTCTTCTTATTGGTATTAGTAAAGGCTCTCTCTCAAAGTGGATGTACACTAACAACATGTTAGTGGAAATACTATATAAATCGGTGTGCGGTTTATTTTATCGTTATTGCTTCAGTTTTCTATTACTTGTTGTTGATTGTGATTGATTTTGGATTGGACTGAGATTTGGATTATATTGATTGGTTGTTATTACACTTTTTACATGGTCTCGTTTTCTGCTGTGCTTTGAGGTTTTGATTTAAGTGATCTTAAGTCGAAATCGCCAGAATAAAAAATATTTGCCGATGGCCCGTAAACATCTAAACAAATAAAATTTGTTAAAATATATCATATACGAATCTTAATAGAAAGATAATAAAATTCGTGATTTGATGATGAAAACGAAATTGAAATCTGATAATGAAAGGTATTACATTTTTTTATATTGTACATATTTATATAACCATGATGTCCAGTTGAAGAATCATGGATAACTAGACTAATAATTTTAGAGACGTAATTTGTGTTTAAAAGTATAAAGGGACGTAAAGTTTAAAAATAAGGATGTGTTTCTAACTTCGACTTAAGTTAATTCTAGCCCTCTCATATTTGAAGAATATATTGCTACGTGTAGCTTTCCAATGTAATTATGACCAACTTCTTATGTAGTCTTCTTTTTGCAAGGCTAAAATAAAAGGGAAAAACTAATACAAAATACTGATAAAATTAAGCTAATTGTCGATGGTAAGTGGACTTGAATCGATGTGGCCACGGTAAATCAAGAAAGAAAGAATAAGATTACTTGGGAAATGAAAATACTCATAGGTTTGTAGTCGGTATAACTTAAATCCAACAGTTAAAACAAACTCTTTGCATCTTTTTATAATAACAAAAATATATCTACTGGAATAACCATTTGACGTCTCAAACACAGTTTAATTATTAATTTTATAGTAGATTAGAATAAAAGGACTGCTTTGACAGCAACGAACAAAAATTCATGTTGAATCTCATATGTATAAGGATGGATAACCACTAATATCTCATATCTGTAGGTAATGGCAATGGGTATGGGTATAGAGCTACAGAAAGGAAGCTTTTATAAAATTAATACACATAGAATCACTTTTCATGCATTTGAATTGCTTTTGCTTTGAGCTGAAGGAGTGTCATGTACACCATCACTTCCAGTCGTCTTTTTTTCATACTCTGCTTTCTTACCTGCTCCAACAATTGCAGATATCACTTCGCCTAGTATTTTTGCCTTGATTTGACCTCTTTTGGGCAGTGGACTTCGAGTGCCCGTTTTCTTTTCTATGCTTTGAATTTGGTAGCCGGTAGCCATTGTAGAATTTTGAACTGAGCAAGGACTGATGAATATTTAGGTTAAGAGTTTATGATCAGGTACAGTGGTAGCTGGATATATATAGACCATTGAACATTACCCATGATAGTGATTCTAACTATAAGTGATTTTCGAATATGATATGTGATAGTTCTAGACTTTCAATTTTTGACGCTAAGTTTAACTACCATATTTGTTTCATCATTCAATATAAATGTTCAAGATGAAGATATTCCACACACTGGAGGGGTTAAGAATAAATAGTCTCACAGTTCAAAATTGACAGCATGGTCCAAGCAATGTAAATCAAATGAGAACGTCGTCATACAAACTTTCAATTGATAGGTATATTTCTGCCATTTGACAGACTTGAGTACTAATATATACTTGAATTTTTAATACTGAGCAGTCATATTTTAGCATGAATATAAAGTGAACATCTTAAGGTAGCTTCATTTTTATTATTTGCTAGAAAATGTTCAAGGTACTTTATTGATTATTGGTCTAAGTTCAAGATGTCATTGGGAATAAAATTTCAGGATAATCTACCACACTCTTGGATGTACATAGATTTTCTATAGTTTCAGGGTATCTGAACCTTTAAGAATCCATATTTAACAATAAAATATGATGTCTCCCATAACAGTCTGCTTTACGAAAATACATCATATTAAAAGTAGCAGGCCGTGGCCCAGTAACCTTAACAAAAATATTCTTCTATTTACAAGTAATAACAATCTAGGGGTTGATATCTCCTGGCATCATGAATTGGTATGAAATTATGGATTTTGTTTGATATCTCATCTTTATTCTATGGAAAAGTTGTACATGTGATTTGATAAAGATTTTTTTCTGATATTTTTAAACATATTTGTTTTCTTAAAGTAACGGTTATTAGATCAAGTGCACTGCCACCTACACCAATGTTAAAATGGAGAATTTCAAAATGTTTAACCTTTTGTTAAATTGCACAATATCTTTATTTTGCGTTTATGTAAAATAGTTTTGACAGTAAAAGAGATTTTTAATAAATTGAAGCACTCATTTTGATGTCTTAGCGCTTCGAACCCATGATCTCTAGAACTATCTATAACGTCATAACACTAGTCCGTCATAACACTAATCAACCAAGCAGTGCACTTTTTTTTTTTTTTTTTTGCGTAAATATTTTGTTTATACTAAATCAAATTCAGTATTTTAATAAATGAATGAAATTTTGAAATGCTTTAATTCAATTAATTTGATTAAATATTTATTTAATATTAATGTTTAAAGTGAATTTTTAATGATTTAATTTAAGATTTATTTATTTTTCAATCTATATTTCAATATGGTATAATATTCCCCAATATGTACATTACAACAATTTATACATATAACTTATATTAGGGGTTTAAGAGGAAAATCGACTGCTCTGTCGTATAGTCAATAAGATGTCCAAATGCGATATATGTGTATATAAACAATCCTAGGTGTACATGAAACAAATAATAAATTTGTTTATTTAACTATTACTATTATTATATCGTCCATTTAAATATTTTATAATAAATGTATAAAAATATACATTTTGAAAATATGTATGTAGATAAATAATTAAAAATAATTATATTATTTATAAGAAAATTATTAAATAAGTTATATATATATATAATCAATTTTATTTTCGACTATTTATATGTATATTAATATAAAATTAATTTTTTAAATGTTTTGACTTATTAATTCTTATTAAATTTTAAATGCTTTAGCCGCCAACATTTAAAATATTTTTTTGTAAATTATTTTCGGTCAAAATAATTAACTTTTGAATATTTAAAATTTCAATATCTAAACATTTTGATTTAGTAAAATAATTATAAAATACATATAATATATTATCCGATCCAAAATTATTCTTAAAGTGGAAGTTAAGGACGCATTCCTCTTTTTTAAACTTGTTTGTTTTACATACTTTCCTTTTAAAATTGTTTTCTACATCCATCTTTTTTTGAATTTTTTTCTTTTTTGCTTCGCTTATTTCCATATTTACAAGCGAGCGCTCCGACATATATTCGGCAGTTATGAGTTATTGACATATATCCTAAGAGTGCATGTTAATGTTATTAAAATTATCCAAATACCTCCATGAATTCACCTTTTTAAAAAATAGGGATGTAATTTATAAAAGAAAATTGAAAGAGATCTAAGGCTAATATTTTATAATCTTAAAAATGCATGTCAAAATTTCTTTTTTAAAAAAAAATAAGTATTTGAATGGATATAAATTTGTATATGTACATTTATACATATATGCGCACGACAATATATACATACATACATACATAAATACATGTGTGTGGGGGTGTTGGGGGGGGTGTATAACAAAATTATTTTTTATGTACGAATTAATAAAGTTTTTTTTAAAATTTAAATACATAGATTTCAAACCGGAAGTTTATTTTAAAATAATTTACTTTTAAATGTTTATATATATTTCATACCATAATTTTACACAGTTACATTTTACTATTGGCTACATAGGTTAAGATCCCAAGGAAGGACTCTTAAGCATTACTTGCACATTGATGTCGAAAGTCTTAACTCTTCGACCAAAGCTTGAAAGGCTTACTCTATAATAGCCTTCCGTAAGTATTAAATATGGACGATTACTTTATATATAGCCTTGCATAGCTCCCTTCAGTAGATTAATCTAAAAATTAAGAACACATGCCGAAGCATAAACAAGGTCCAATGGCTGGATGCCCCATACAAACAACCAATGCGTCGTACGCTTGAAGCCGTGCCCCAAACGACAAGGTGAATGGTCCATGCACTACAAGATATATTATCATTTCCGACAGCTCAAAACCGTCAATGACCATCGGAAAGAAAGTCATCACCAGACAGTGTTTCTAATGGCTTTCCAACGGCGTCGTCGAAAGCTTTCTGACGACTCCCAATGAATTTTCGGACGGCAGCTTTGTACACATGGGAAGCCACGGTTTAGCCACAATTTTGTCGGCAACTGTCGGAAGTCGTTGGTAGATAGTCGTCGAAAGCCGGCTATTAGTGTTCACCAATTAGTCGTCGGAAGCCGTTGGCAGCTATTAGTTATTGTTTATCAATATGCCGTCGGCAACAGTTAGAAAACTGGGCTGTTTTTTTATTTCTGCTGCCATTGAATCTCATACAACACATACATGTCAATATATATCGCTGCTCAATTTCGCGTGCGCGCGCGTGTGTGAGACCAAATCATGTATAAAACATCACTAATAAAAAAAAATCAATATTTACAATGAATCAAAGTAAAACAATCCACCATACCATAAAACATTCCAACATCATACATAAAAATAACATCCAACATCTTAAAATGTATCAATCAAGTCAAAACAACCAGACACATCATCCAACATCTCCTCAAATGTACCAAACATATCAAAATATGTTATCCTCACAATCTCCAAGTGCATATATATACAATATCCCACCACAATCTAAAAAAATCGCACCTATGAAGCCTCATCATTATCATCGGAATCACTGACTAAGAAAACATGTTATGCTGCTGCATAAACAGAGCAATGCACTTGTCCAACTACGTCATCTCCACAGCGCGACGACGGTCTCGTTCCTCCAGCTCAACAATCCTATCTCTCCGGTCCCGAATCTTCGATTGGTCCTGAGCTTTTTTGTAAGTGCTCTGCTTGCGTTTAGCTTACAATACTTATATGATTTAATATTGGATTTGTCTAATGGCTAGCAAAAATGTAGGCTTAACAGCCACTACACAATGTGATATATAAGATCATATAATAAAGTGATTTTATAAGCTGCCTCTAATTTCAATTATAAGTTCATAAATTATCAAATTTAGCAGTATTTTATATGAAATGGTTTAGGTGAGTAGAGGAACGTGGAGGAGGCGTGAAATGGAAATGTTGGGATGCAAAGACATTATTATCTTACTTGCTTTGATTAAATTGAAAATGGTTGGGGTGTCTTCTCAATCCAGTGTTTATGCATGCATATATCGAAGAGAAACCGAATTGATAAGAAAAGAGGTTACATGAATAGATTATCATGACTGTGTTTAGAACCAAAATTTTGCTTATGTTTTTTTTTTGAAATTTCATCGTGATAATCTACCTGTTCTAATGTGCAATTAACTTTTATATTAGAAAGTGATTTTATAAGCTATATCTAATTTTAGTTATAAGATCATATGTTATTAGATTTAGCAGGATCATATATTATCATATATTATCTATGACGTTCTATCTATTACTAGGAAGATCAAAAGCAAGTAAGCAACACATGTGACTTTTAGTTTTAAACCCAAAAGAAAACTTCGACGTATAATATGAACAATTTCAAGTACGTTGTAGTCAAGATAGTAGTACATAGTCAAATCTAAACATACTATCCATTACCTCTTGGTTGCCAAAATCATAATGCCTATTCTGCATTGTTGATCCATGACAGCTTTAAAAATTGCATCCTCCTCGTTAGCAGCCAACTATTCTCGTCCTGTTTCCTCAAGCAGTTAAGCTTGTTGCTCCATAAATTTTTCCTACATTATCAAATAAAAATACAATTGAAATTAAAACAACATTATTTTATTTCTTTATAACTAATTAATTAAACTGATTATTAATAATTTATAACTTAAAATATGCGCACAAGAGCATGTTGTGATTTCGGGTCTTTCCATGTTATATGTGAGTGTACCATCTTCATTTTCATGCTCGATGACATGAGTACGAGCGAACACGTCTATGTAGGAAACGAGATCCAAATGCTCTCTTTCCTATAATAATTATTATGTTTTATTATTGTATACATAAAATTATATAATGTAATAATCTTTTATAATCACAATTAATAAATTTACCAGCTCTTGACGGTAACGCTGGAATGGCTTAGAACTACCGCGGTATGTGATTGGATTCTTATTTCTATTCGCAAAGTTCCTCTCTAACTCTGCCTATAATTCAATATTATATACGAAACAAGTTGAAACTTCCATTTAAATAATTAATAAGAGATTAGCAAACTTACCCTCACTTGCTCCCTATTCCAGTAAGCAACCCAAGCTTCTCACACGCTTGCGCCCATCTAGTCAGGCTTCTTCCCCACTTTTTTGCAATTGACATCGTGTCTTGGTAGTTTGTTCTCATTTTCTTCGTCCAGTAGTTCTGCAAAGGAGATGGTCAACTTCTTGCATGTCTATAGCCCCTGCATGTTGAAAAATATAAGTCATACATTTATAATTAATTAGTAAATTTTATAGTTGTTATATATAATGATATACAAATTTAAACTTATGAGGAAATCCTGCTAGATACATTCTAGGATGTAGGGTGGGATACTATTCCACTTAGACTAGCAAGCGCTCATCTTGCTTCTATAAGCAAGTTTGGAACATCAAGAACAACTTCTGATGGCTCCAACTCAAATGCCCCATTCTCTTTGGGAAATAACGTCACTATGGAACATTGTGCCCGCTGTGATGGGCCGCTATGATCATCTCATGTGTTGGTCCCTCTCCGAGTAGAAGTGGAGGAACCTGAATGGGAAGAACTCCGATGTTGAGATGACATATTACCTGTCACAAACATATCATTTTATTATGACAGAACATATCATTTAATTATGAGAAAACATATCAGTTTTTATGAGAAAAATGTAACATTAATAATCATATAAATTACCTTCTATAAAAATGCACATTATTAATTAGTCCTCGTCGTTTTTTGATTCAAACTTGGTCTCATACTCTATATTGTTTTCTTTTGTAGTCTCAAATGCTTCTACTAAAACATTTGATTTATCCTTTAGAGGCCCAAAATAAGTATGATTGTCGGTTATTGTTATTTCACTATTTTTTGCTCTAAATCTGTCTGATAAGCCTGTTCGTCTAGAATATTCTTTCCATCAAACGTAATGCCTTTGTTTTAAAAACTGTAAACTAATATGCTTTATCTTTTTTTAGAGGTGGATACGTAGCATAATAAACTTGTAGTGCTTGTTTGAGTAGTACAAAAAGATCGTTCTTTGATAATGCGAGATATGCTTTATTTCGATATGATTATGATCTTTGTGCATGTTGATTTCAAAACCTAGAACATTGCTGAACTAATTGCACCAAAAGAAAAAATTCCTTCGCAAGTCGTGTGAAATATGTCAATTTTAAAACCTGGGTTAACACGTCGTTAAAATCATTTATATGATTATTTGGATCATCTCTACCTTTAACAAATACAATGGTATTGTTATTTAATTTTTCAACACCATATTCTTTGGTGTTGAATTTATATCCATTAACGAAGAATATTGGATATGTCTTGACCTTTTTTTGATCCCAACGCAATATGTTTCATCCTTTGTCGACCATACAATTTCCGTGATCATAAAAATAGTTCGAAAACCAACCAATAAATTCTTTACCGACGTCATCGCGTGAATGTTGTGATTCTTAAACACTGAAGGTATAAGTAATATATTGCATTATAAACTACACATGTATTATTGAAAGAAATATATCAAGAATTATTATTTAATATTACCTAATAAATGGTGCAACATTAGCACAAATAGAATAGCATATATGTGTGCTACATCGTAATCTCTATCGTCTAACCATAGTTCCACACATTTTCCTACAGGTCAGCCATGTTATCTAAAAATAGAAAATACTGCTTGAGAATAACCTTGTTCAATGCCTTCATCATTATGAGGAACACTTTCAAATGATAAATTCACATGGTCACTGAAATAATGAGAGAAAACGAACGGAGCTTCTTCTTGGATATATGATTTGCAAATCAAACCTTCAAATTGCGCTTTTTGTCTAGCTCTTTTCTTTAGATGATTTAAGTACCTATTAATAAATTATTTCAAAATAAGTTTATTTATATATGTAATTAAACTAATATTTAACATACTTAATATTAATAACTCTCAAATCGATACATCCATCCATATTGCACAAGACCTTGAAGACATGCTTCAGGTGGAAGATGAACAGGTAAATGCTCCATTATTTTAAAGAAATTTGGAGGAAATATTTTCTCCAGTTTGTAGAGAAGTACATGGATCTGTACTTAAAGTTTACATAGACGTTTAACTTTTAACGTAGTTGAAAAAAAATCTCTTTATGAAACAAGATAAGTTTTGTTATAACCATCCAAATTTTTACGTGCAATAGTTCTTCGAAAGCGATGCGTAACAAATTTTCCATCATTACGTGATAATCATGGCTTTTCATTCCACTTAATTTACCATTTTTAAAGTTGATATATCTATAAAGATTAAAAAAATCCCGTAAGGAAATCTTAATCCTTCCACCCATGTTAACAATCTTTAACTTGATTATTATTTGACTCATACCATGCTTTGGGTTTTTAGGGTCATTTGGCTTAATATGAAGCTCGAGATGCTTACATAATTCTTGCATATCTTCATGTCGTCCTTAGTCTTCCCCTTAGCATTCAAAAGTGCATTAAACACATTATCGAACACATTTTTCTCATTGCGCATCACGTCGATAGTATGATGAAATAGGAGATCTTTCCAACATGGCAGCTCCCAAAATATACTTTGTTTGCACCAATTATGAATCGTCGATTAACGTAGAAATTCAACTTGTACTCCATTTTCATGTGTCTTTGGATAATCCTTTACAAGTTCATGTGTTCCTTCGCTTGACCAAATCATTTATGTTCGCTTAGTCTCTACTCTATTAGCTATAAAGATTTTTCTATATCTTCTTAAAGATGATCATTATAACGACCCGTTGAAATTAATAATATTTAATAAATTAAATTAATATAATTTCTAATTTGTTTAAGAATAAATGTAGAAATTTGGTATAGTAGTTGTAACCTAGTGTAACAATAAAATTTTATGACAATAGATTTGGATAATGTAATTTGTCACTTTTTGTTAAAAGTAAATTTTAAGAAGTCAATAAATGTTGAATTAAGAATATTAATAAAAAAATATTAACTAAAATGAGATTCATTAATATAAAATCAGTAGTGAAGATGTCACCTTTGGTTGTAATAAAGGTGAATGCTATTAGTGGATGTCAACACTTAATAAAATTTATTGAGAATAAAAAGAATTTAAATGCATGTTTGAATAGAGTATTAAATTGATAGATTAAGCGTAAGTAATTAGAATTTAACCCTATAAGATAAGGAACTGAATGTATGAATATAATTTTGTAGAAATAGTTAATTAACAACTTATTTGTGTATACCCAATTTAATATAAATAACAAAAGGGATAGCACTTGATGTGCCTAAGTATTAATATATTGGAACTATAATAAAATAGAGAATTTGGTAGTAAATAGAAATAAAAAGACCGTTATTAACTAGTAAATTAATAAATGGATTCTAACAATAGGTAGTAATTAATGCGTGTATATTGGGCATTTGCGGATTACCAATTTTTCTACCTATTCATATAATTTATTTATGTAAATCTAAACCTATGGCAACATTTTGTTAATAAATGTTGGAAGTGAATTTGAATATATCAAAGGATAACAAGTGTTTAGGTTAACCATTTATTTTATTTAGTTAAGAAGGGAAATAGATTGAAATAAAGCTAATTTAATTTTTTTTGGTTGTTAATGGGTATAGTTAAATAAGGAGAAGTTATAGGAAATAAAACGCGCACTAATGAGATGTAATATAATTCTAAAGTTATTTATACCCACAAATAGGTTAATTACTGTATAGAAAGAGTCTAAATCAATAAATGAATTTATTAAGATTACATTTATAATTTTATAACCTTTATGCTGATTTAAGTTCAATTAATTTATTTGATTAAATAGTGCAGTAGCGTAGTTTTGTGCGGTAGTTGAAATAGCTAATTCTTTTAGGTGAAGTTAAGACTAATTCTATGTATATATTTGACCTATTGTTGATATAGATTCTAGGAAGCAGTATCTATTAATTAAATGAAGTATTAGATTCAATAATTGCATTTAACGCATAAATAAAGAGAATATAACGGTTAAAATTGGCGTTACTGAAATTAAAAAGGAATGGGGGAATAATAATTTGAAATCATTGCAATAGATATTAATTTAAGGTTACCTTAAATAAATTAAGGTAATAAATGGAGGATAGTGTAAATATCTTTATAATACGATGATTTGTGTAGTTAGGGTAGTTTTGATTTGTCACTTAAGATGGAGGATTTTTATAAAATGTAATAAATGCAGTTTAAATTAAGGCATTGACGTTTGGGTATTTAAGAAGTGATAAACTAAAATTTATTTATTTATTTGAAAATTTGAAATCCAATTTGTGGATTTATTGCAAATAAGTGAAATTTGTGTTTAACCATTACATCGATAGGAATAAATTAAATTTAAGGTTATATTAATAAAATTTGGACTAGAGAAATGATATGAATCGGTTTTAGAAGCCTTAAATATAAAATGGGAAGTAGACGAGATTTCACGTTACAACCATTTTTAAAAAATCCTGATGTATGTAGAAATATTTATGAAATATAACGTAAACCAATGTTGAATCAAAAGAATAGAGTCAACACTTATTTATTCATTTAATGTGATATAACTACGAGTATGATTTATTGCAAATTACATGGAAATCTAATATATAGGACATTACATAAAAAGGAAGAGTAGATAAAATTTATGATAAACATATTTGTATATGAAGGCTATTGATTTAAGGAGAAATTGGGCAAGTTTTATGTATTTGGGTTAAGCGCAACCTTTAATAGATAAATTTAGTGCAATTAAAGAAATTGACAATTAATATTTCGATAACCTAAAATTTGATGGGATAAGAACATTTGGGTAATGAAGGGATGACAAATATTAGCTATGATTCTAGAAGGAATTAAATAGATAATGAGAAGATTAAAATCAGGTTCTAAGCAATAATTATTAAATAACAGAAGTTTAGGAGTAAAGTGAGATAATTGAAAATTTTAATCATTCATATAAGTCATTTGTTTATTAATATGAGTTAGCTAATAAATTTAATTTGGGCAATACCTATATATTGGAAACACATTTGTAAAGTGTAATTAATTGAATTTGGTGAATTGGGAATGAATCCAAGGTTATAGGAATTGATGTAATACTACGCAAATAAAAGGTAACTGCATAAAATCAATGTTTCGTAATAAATTGTAATTGATAATTAAGTAGGAATGGGTTTGAATTTGACAAAAAGGAAAATTTATTATTTGCTTACCCATCTATTCAATCTATTAAATTTGATCAGATCCATTTGCAATTAAACGAATTTATTTACAAGTTAGTATGTATTTAGCTGATAACTATAAATCAATTAGGGCAATTGGGTATATATATATTACCAGTTAAGTTATATAAGATAATGGTTGACTTAATTAAGGGAGTTTATGTAATAATTTCATTTATTTTGTAAGTGGAAATAAAACGTTAATGATAACAAGTATTCAAAATTTACCATCTATTTAGTATATTAAGTATAATTGATAATCAACTGCAGCAAGTAATAAATAATAAATACGTAACGTTAAATGAAGTAATATTTGAAATTTAATATTTAGAAACTATGTAAATATAAGTGCAGATGAAATTGGGGATATTTACAATTGAAATATGAATCCAATGATAAATCAATCTAATTGACAATAAATAATGGAAAGTAAATTTAATTAAATTTTGGAAATTTAATATATATATACAGTTATAAACCCTAGCTCCATCCTATTGTCATTTGCTGTATATTCATTTCTTCATCTCCTTCTCCTCCTCAAATGGTTGCAAAACCTAGATCTACTTCAATCCAAATTTCAATGAAAATGCAAACACTTCAGAAAAATTCCACAAAAAAATATATGTTAATGTTCTCGAGGCACGTAATCTACTGGTGCAATTCGTTTTCTGTTTTGAACATTCGTTTGACCAGAATTAATTCAAACAGTCCGTGACCATTCATCATCGTCGTCGCAAACTTCGTCGGATCGTCAAATCTTTTTTGGGTTTTGTAGAGTGGACGATGGGGATCGCATCTATATGGTTTGTGTGTCGTTTTATTTATTTTCAATTTTGAATTCAATCATCATTTTTCGCCATAACTTTCTCATACGAAGTCGGATTCACACGAAATTTCTTTTGTTAGGATCGTAATTTAATTCCGGATTTGATGACGCTGGTTTGGACGAATTCCGAGAAGGGCGAATTTTTGGGTTTAAATCGAATTTAAATTCGATTTAAATTCCAAAGGTGAGTGTTTAAACCCACTCACAACTAATAGAAGCTTTTATGTTTGTTAAATTAATTTTAGAAATGAATAGAAATTTATTTATGAGTATTTGGCATGTTTATTTTATTCATATCTGTTGAATTGCATTTATTTAATTTAACTGTTAATTTAATTAATTTATTGCGTATAAATTTACAGTTAAAATTTATTTGTTTGTATATGAACTGCTAGTTAACAGTTATATAATTTATTACTGAATATAGACTGTACATTAATAGCTGTTAAATTTAATTTGAATAAAATTGCCAGTATTACCTGTTATGTAGTACCAAAAATAATATTGTTATTGATTGATACTGATTGATGATTGCGATTTGGATGATGGATGATGTTGATGAATGGATGTTTATTGTATATCATTAAATTGCAAATTATCATGTATATTTCATTTCATTCGGGATTGTGGTTTGAAATGATATACAACCGCAAAATTTTATATCTTTTAAATTGCGGATTGAAATGATAAATATCCGTATCACTTGACCATAGGATAGAAAATTATATACAGGCACCGCGGTATATATATAACTATTTAAAGGTGATTTCTATGGTTTGGATGGAATACGGTTTATAATAATCTTAAATTTTATATTGTATAAATATTATTCTTCCATATATATACATATGAAGTTGAAAATTTTGAAATTAAAAGGTGTATAAATCTCTTTATTAAAAATGGAAAAATTTTAAGAAAATGGAGTTTGATAATTTATATCATATGTTTAAATGTTAAGTTTGGAAATTTTAAGATATGATATTTATAATTGGATTTTTTTCCAAAATAAATTGAAATGAATATTCTAGTATAATTTGAATTGAAAAAATATATATTTTATTACTAGAAATTGGAGTTCTTATTTATTTATGGATTTTATGTGAATATTCAAGACTAAATAATATATATTATTTAATTTGGTTGAAGGAATAAATTCCAACTTTATTTTTGAAATATTAATACTCCAAATGGATATATATATATATATATATATATATATATATATATAAATTGAAGTGGTTTTGGAACTTGAGAGAGATAATACAAATTTTGGTTTAGACTTTAATAAAGAAATGTATTTGTAAAGCCATGAGAACTATTTTCTTTACAAAGTAACATTTAAGTTAAACCATTTAATTCATATACCGTTGAATATCCAAACCATTCAAGTTTTAGAAGTTATGGTTTTAAATTATGATTTTCAAAATACTATGCTTTGAAAATATTTGATTTTCAGACGACATGAAGTTAGAGCATTTTGATTTTGGAAAAGAATTATATTTGGGATAAGTGATAAAATATGGTTTTCGGTTTTGAAATGATATCGTATTCATGGTTATGAAATGGAATGTTTATTCTGATTTTTAAAGTATAATCTATTTTTAAATGACCGCGGTGTTATAATAACGATGGGTTGGCAAAGAGACCGGGATCGGATATCTGACATACTCTCTGTCGATACCGAAAACCACTTTGACTAACCGTGTACGCGGTGGAGATTCCAGAATGAAGTAGGTGGTGGTGACGTTTCCTGTAAGGTAAATACGTGGACCCGACTCCCGTGAGTTGGCATAAGGTGGCTAAAACAGGAGCGATTCTCAGGCCAATGAGGTCATTCCTCTGATCGGACCCTCCTCTTCGATATTATACTTTGATTTTGGATTGATTCAGTGGCCACTTCTATATTTTGATTTTGGGGAGTTAGTCCGAGGTGGGCGGTAACTGCGGCTACGCGTTTCCACCAGCCTGGATAGCAATTGGTATATCTACCCTGGCATTGCCTAGTTGTGCCGTGTCACCTACCATACCGAGCCTTTACTACGAGTTTCTATTTGTGTCGTACCTATGGAGTATCCTCTGGTAGCTTCCCGATCAGGAGGTATTACGGTACTGTATAGACTATTGGCATTATTTGTGTTAAGGGCTATATGGGTAACCCCTTAACGCTATTAAAAAGTAAGTTTATTTTATAAATAGACACTATTATAATAGCGCAATATACTACATAGTAAATAGTTTAACGGATCCTTAGGAGATGTAAATCCCGAGCATCTCTTGAATTACTGTACTCATATTTATTTCTGTTAATTTAACTCACATAAGATCTTTTAGTTCTGACTCGAGTGTTTTTGTCTTTTCAAATTCGCTCGGGTCAGTCCGAGCGTTTCAGGATCGAAGACTTTAGCTTTGAAGGACGAAGACGAAGGAGTCGTATTATTATTATCTATAGTATTGCACCACACTCATACTGTTCCGCTGCATTGATTGTATTGGTAGGTGTAACTCTGATATTTATTGTATAAAGCAAATCAAGTGTTTGTAAACTGTTTTGAACTGTATATTTATTATTATATTTTATCCTTCCGCTGTGAGATTCTGTTTTGTTTTATTTCTTCTCTGTTTTCTTATTTACCCCATAATAATCCGCCCTTGCGTATGCTTTGAATTGGCACGTGTGTCGGTTTAAAGTGTGCGAAAAGGCGGGATGTTACAATCATTAATATTGAGAAAACATAGATGGCGCTCAAATTATGAAATTTCTTCACATGCGGTATTGAAAATGCTCGTGTTTCTTCCATGCAATAAGGACAAGCTAGAGATCGGTCGTAATCCAATCTGAAAGTATTTCATATGCAGAAAAATCACTAATAGTTCATAACAAAGAAGAGAATATACGAAAATTCTTTTTTTTTTGAAACGTCGTATATTTCAACTCCTTTATGCCATAGTGTTTTCTACTCTTCAATTAATGGTTATAAACAAATATCGATTCCTTATGTTGGATCATCCAGGCCAGGGACAACAATAGGGAGAAACATATATGGAGTTTTCATACACATCCATAGAGATAAATTATATGGTGTAATGATAATAGGCCAAGATGAATATTTAGAACCAAATTGAGAAAATGTTAAAAATACATTTGTACTTAAACTAAGTCATACATTACAGCTTTCCTATAACAACCTAGATTTCCAGCCGTTTAAATTTAGGATATTTAATTTATTTTAAATATTCGAAAGTAAATTTTACAAGTTAAATAACAAATATTTTTAATATAGTGATTTATTGGGATAAATAAATTGTTAATTTAATATTTGAAATTATGTAAATAATTGAAATTTGAATTTAATATGAATGAAAATAATTTATAAAGTTGTTTTAAATTCAATTTGAATTAGAATTAAGTTAGAAAAGTTTTATTGAATTAGAAGTTAATTTGCAAAAATTGGAAATTTTAATATTTAATTAATGTGTAAAATGTCATTTTTCACACTGTCTCGGATTCAACAAAACCAGTTTCATTGAATCCGTAATAGCGAATTATTATAAGATTTTGAATTTTGTGTCAATCAGACTTACGATTTCTTATATGCAGCAGAAACGCGTAGAAATGTATTTATGTCAATTTTAATTAAAATAATTCGACTTGGAAACCTATTTTAATATACCGGAATTTTTGAAAATATCAATTTAATAATTTGTAATGAAAATTAAATTGATATTGATAATTTTGTTAATAATAATTCAAATTGATTTAATAATTTTCTTCAATAAATATTTAATTGGTTATTTTATCTTTTAAAGATAATAAATTGGTTTTTATTTATAATATAAATATATAGTTCATATTGTAAATAGATTAGCATTGTTTTAAATTTAATAAATAAAACAGATTTTCTAATTCTAATATTTTTTAGTAATTTGGAAAATTAGTTTTTATTTAATATATAAGCTTTTCAAAGTTATTAAATAAATAATCTTGGTTTAAATTTAATAAATGAATTATGATTTAAAATTCTAATATATATACATTAATAATTTGGAAATTTTGATTTAATTTAATATTAAGTTTTCAAAGCTATGTAATAAATAAATATATGATTTTAAAATCGTTAAGAAAAATGTTTAAATGTTTAAAATAATTTTGGCTTGAGTTTTAAATTTAGAATGAATTAACAAAAAGATTTGTTTTATTTCTTTTTAAAATATAGCTTAATAAAATAGGTAATTTACTAATAAAAACAAAATTTCTTTTATAATTATTTTAATTTAATAATGAGTGATTTCTAAAAACAATATTAATAGTGTATTATTTTACAATTAGATTCTTAATAAAAATAGCATTTGTTATTTCAAATTTGATTTGTATTCATAACTTGATTTTTAAATATTAGATTTTGAATTTGATTTGAATTTAAAATCTAAAGTATAGATTTTTAATTGTTTTAATTTTTATATGCATAAGCTTTATTTATAAGCATAATTTGTTTTTATTTCTTTTAAAATTTTTCTATACATATTAAATTCTAATTAACTAGTCAATTAGGCTTCATATATATATTAACATGTAAATTAATATACACATTACTTATAAATAGGACAAGTGTTGTATTCTTAAGCTTCTATAACAAATGTTAAAAGATTAACATATCAAATTGACAAATGTTGAAATAGTTTATAAGTGCCATTTTGTTTTAATTTTTCTTTTATTTAATAAAATCTAAAAATTTACCTATATAAGTAAACATCCTTCACTCTTGTTTCTTTTCTCATTTTTTCCTAATCAAAGAAAATTTCAACTTGTTTTTTTCATAAATCTGAAACATGAAAACCCAAATTCAAAGCTTTTTCTAAAATCAGTAAATTCCTCATATCAAAAACCTGCAAAATTTCAAATCCCTGTAGCATCTCTTCAATTCTGTAGCCTGCATCTTCAAAAACCAAATCAGTTTACAAATCCAAATTTAAACTCCTCATTATCTAAAGTCAGTAATCATCTTCAAAAAAGAAAATCTGCATTTTCTTAGATCTGAAAATCATGTTCACCTGCCTTTTTCAAAATAAAAAGCAAATCTGCATCATTTTTTCTCTGCAATCTGGAAGCATGCAGTAATGTTAAATCAAACAAAAAGCATTTTTGTATGGAGGCATGCAAATAGTTTTTAAAATGAAAAAGGCAAGATAATTAGTCTTCTGCAAATTCAAAAAGCATTTCAACAGAGGCTATGCCTTCTTCTAAAATCTGTGAGTAACAATTTAAAAATTTAAAAGTTAAATTTTGGTTGCATGATTGTATGTTGAGATGAATAAGCATTGCATGTTATTATAAGTAAATATCTGATGTAAATATTATATGTATGCATGCTGTGCATATGCTCTGTTTGTACCCTGTTTAAAAATCTGTATTTTAAATCCTTACTTCTTAACTTAGTTAGCGATAGGATCTAATATTAAACAAATGTTATTTGATTAGCTTAAATTATAGTTTAAAATTTTTAATCAAGCCAAATATAAGCTTGTTGTTTCTGGAAACATTAAACATCAGTATATGTTGACACAAAAAAAAAAAATCAAACTGTATAATTTTGCAATTCAGTATTATAAATCAAAAGCATTAACAAAAACATGATTTTAAATCAAGAATTAAGATTTTTAGAAAAGAGACGAAGGTTCGGTTTTGTATTGAACTAAAAATGAACTTTTTGAAAATTCTGGTGATCTTTGAATAGTGGAGTCTGGGTGTTCTTCTGGGTGATGGAGGAGGATTAGGAGAAGCTGGGAAATATATTTGATGGTGATGGATGTCATTGTGGAAGGTGCAGCTTTGGGAATTCTTTTTAAACCCTAGTTTTAAGGGGTTTGAAGAGTTGATCATTACGGATTGTGTAATTGATCGAGTGTTATGATCTTTTGGGGATTGATAGATTGGCCATAGTTGAAGTTGAGGTCAGAGTGGCTGACCTTCAGGAGGTCAGAGCCGCAAGGTTGAGCTGTTGACTGGTTTGAGAAGGGAAACCTGCCTTTTGTTCTAGGTTTTGGAATTAGGTGGTCGTCTTTGATTTCTTGGAGTTTGTCACGAATTAATGGTCGTGGGTGGTTGCTGGGTTGGTTTCTGGAGTGTAGCGTTCATCAGCGACGATCTATGGTGGCCGAAGCCACCGTGCATATGCACGGTGAAGATATTGTATTGGTGATGTTGGTTGGCCTGGTTTTGTGCTCGAGTAGATTTTTGTGTTGCTCGAAGTAATAGGATAGTTGGCTTGAGGAAGATGGATTGTGGACTCGAAGCAGCATTGAGGTGTCTCGGGTCAAAGAGTTGTTACAGGTTTTATTCAAAACCTGTACCCTGTTGTTTTAATTTTTTTAAAATCTGAAGCTTTTAAATGTAAAAGAAGGTTTTAAACCTGGTTTTAAATTCAGGTTTGAATTTTAGAATCCAAGTTTAAATCTAAAATCTCAGTTGTAAATAATAAAAAAATAATAATATAATAAAAGTAATAAAGTTTAAAACTTGAATTATTAACTACTTTAAATAGTAAGTAGATTGAATGCTTTAAAACTGAAAATTTTAAAATATGAGCAAGTTTAAAGTTAAATTTAAATCTGGGAATTAAATATGAACTTCAGTTTTGAAATTCACAGAAGATTTAAATTTAAAAGATTTAAACAAAGTGTAAATTTAAATTATTGAATTTTGAAATGAATTTAGTTTTAAATTCTTATGAATTTCTTTTATTAGACAAGCACTTGTTTGCCTTGTAATTTAAAAAAAAGGATTTAAATTGTTTAAACTTTGTTAAGTTTAAATTATATTCATTTAAAATTTTATATTTGGAATGAAATTTTAAAGTTTAAAAAGTAATTTGTTTGCAAATAAATTTGTAAATAACAATTTAAACATAATTAAGAAATGTTTTATCTTAAAATTAAGTTAAGATTTAATGTTTTGAAATTAATTTAATTAATGGAGTAATTAAGGAATAGTTAGTTAATTTAATTAATTAATTGATTAGGGATTAATTAATAATTGATTAAGGATTAATCTATTTGTAAGTAAGACCATTAATTGGATTATTAATTAATGATTAATGATTTATTAATTAAGTAATTTATTAATTAAGTAATTAAGTTAAAATCAAGCTTAATTAGTTAAATAATTAAGGATTAATTAAGTTACAGTTAACACTTAATTAATTAAATAATTAGGGATTAATTAATGAATAATTAAAGATAAATTAAATTGTAATTAACAATGGTTAATCTAAGTTAATTACTTAATGAAAATAATTAGAGAATGGTTAATAAAGGTCATTAACTAGGATTATTAAATAATTAATTAATGTGATTAATTTTAATAATTAATTAGATTAATTAGTTTAATAATAATCATTTGTGAATGGTTTAAGTGTAATTACTTAATGAAGTAATTAAGAAATTAATTACTTAAGGTAATTACTTGTGTTAAATGTGATTGTTTAAATTGATTAATTAAGTTTAATTAATTTTAAACACTGGATGTTTTGATGATAATTACTTATGTAAGTAATGGATTGGAAGTTACTTGGTGAAGTAATTGATTGGTAATTACTGAATGTAATTTATTGAAGATGTTTTAAAATGCAAGTAATTTAAGTATAATTACTTAGTAATTAATCAAGGGATTAATTAAGAAATTAATCGAGGAATAATTAATTTGTTTTAATGAGGTAATTAAGTTAGTTAATTACTGAATATGGTTAATCAAGAAGGATTAATAATTATGGGTTAATTACTTAAGGTAATTAATTTAAAAGGATAATTTATTAACTATGATTAAGGATCATTAATTAATACAATTAATGATATAATTAGAGTTGATTAATTATGATTAATTAATCAATGACAAGTGATTAAAGGTAATTAATTAATGTAATTAATTAAGGATTAATGTAATTAATTATAGTTAATTAATTAATTGAAGTAATTAAAGGTTAATTACTATTTTTGGTTAGGAATAATTAATTTGTGAAATTAATTAAGAATAATTACATGAATGTAATTAAGGATAATTAATCAAGGGTGATAAATTAAGGTGATTAATTTGAATAATTAATTAATTAATTGTAATCAATTAAATGGTTAAATAAGCAAGATTTATGTTGATGAAGTAATTAATTTAATTTATTTAAATTAATTAAAGATGAAGTAATTAATTTAATTCACTTTAAATTAATTAGAAAATGAAGGTAATTAATTTAATTCATTTTGAATTAATTATATTGTGATTAAGTAAATCTTTGCTTATATATAAGGATGACATTGATTGCCTTGAATGGTTGTGATCTCAGAAATGAGATAAGCAATGTTATATGGTATGAATGCTTTGGTTGCATTGTGATGATAATATAGATAATCTATTGTGATGATGATATGGATTATCTGTTTATAATGATAATGTGGATTACATGTTTATTTTATAATGTTGATTATCAATTGTGATTTGTGAGTTATCTATCTGTGTATATATAGATAACTGAATTGATTTAAACTTTGAAACAACTTGGACCTAAAAGATGGCGTTTTGGATTTCGATGAGACCGGGATCGGGTTTCCATATTTGGATATCCAAAAACCACATCGATCCAAATTAACGATAGGTCGTGAATCTCAAGTGAAGATGAAGATTCAGAGTGCAAGGGTTATCATCGTTAACTCCGAGGGTGATTCCAAAATGAGTGTAACGAGCTAATGCCTTTGGTTTCGTTCGAACCCGGAACGAACTTGTATGGATTGAATGTTTTCAGAACATCGTCAGGTGGACGATGAGCATTCTAAGTGATGTGCTCACTAAAGGTAATCGTAGCCTCAAGCCTCATCAACCGGGAATGGCTAAAACAGAGGAGATGCAGCAAGGTTAAGTGGGTCATGCCCAAGTAGGACGAGATTTTCCCCTTTCTAGAGGTTCCTTTTTATTCGGCTGTGTGGGCGGTTGTTAGCTACAACTGCGGGGTTGTCTTGTTCGGAACTGTTCAATAAGGAATGTTTCCGGCCTTGTGTTGCAGGGGATTGGGAGTGATTCTCGGTATGTTGATTTAGGCCACGTACTGTGATGGGCGGTACCCCCGTAGCGCTGCCATTGTATGGAATCCAAAATCCAATAAGTGCCGTACGTATTAGTTGTGCCCAACTATGTTGGAACGTGAGATGTAAGCATTCCAGCTATTTCTGTATTTTACTTGAAAACCCTAGACACTATTACAATATCACTGGATTTCCTATCAAATGTTTTGGTTAGCGTAAGGTAAAAACTTTTCCATGTTTATGTGTGGGAAGTCTTACGTGATACCTTTCTTTTCAAAAAATTTAAAAGTTAAGAAACCTTAACATGTTACTCACACCAGACCCATGTCTGGCCCGGAGTTTATCTTCTGTTTTCTTAAACTCTTGGGTACTCAAATTTTTACGAGTAGCCAAGGGATTCAGGTTAGCTTTGACGAATTGTGGAGGAGCAATGGAGCAGGAGGTTTCTGCGTGTAGATATATAGTTTTCCGCTGTGTTGTTTTCTCTGAGTAGTTTCCTTGTATTGTATTAAGTAATATAACTAGACAGATGTTTATAACTGTCTAGTATGTGATGTGTAATCTGTGTAACTCTGATAATGATTGTAAACTATGTAATACTTATGTTATTAACAAAATTTATTCGTTCCGCTGTTGAGATTCTGATGAGTTGTTTCTTCTTTCTTCTCTTTCTTTTCTCTTTTCTATCCCTTTCTTTCTTCAAGATGATGCGATTTTCTGTGGTAAGAAAGTCGGGTCGTCTCACTTGGTATCAGAGCGTTAGGTTGAGTGAATACCTAGGCTCTAGAATGGTGTATATCTTGAGAGAGCGTATTTGTAATCATATATATATATATATATATATATATATATATATATATATATATTCTACCTATTTGTTGGGTTACCTGTTCAGGTTTTCCAATATAAGTTATAAAGGTAGATAGAGTAGTCGTGTGTGTAACACGACTACCAATGGTTGGAGTTTGAATGTTTGAGGTTGGAAGTGTATTTATCGAGACTGTAGACCTAATACCGTCTCGAGTGAGCTTTGTAGCAGTTAAGGACTTCATTGATCTCTGAAGGAAACCTGTTAAGGTTCGGAGTCTATCTTTGAAGTTGGATGAGTAGAGTTTGGATCTGTCAGTTGGC
Source organism: Allium cepa (assembly GCA_030765085.1). Lineage (NCBI taxonomy): Eukaryota > Viridiplantae > Streptophyta > Magnoliopsida > Asparagales > Amaryllidaceae > Allium > Allium cepa. The sequence goes on from CM060944.1 coordinate 247,282,889, forward strand.
AGAAGTGAGTGATGGGATTTTTGATACCTAGGAAGTAGTAGCTGCGTGACGAGATGCAGTGACTATGGATGTTTTCGAAGATATTTCTTTGGAACAAGTTTAAGGAAGTAAGTCTGCTTCGATGTTGTGGCTATGTTCAGCATGGTGTTTCTGTTTTCTTTGAGCTCCGAGTTTCTCGAAGAGCTTTGGATTAGGATCTTTGGCATCTGTGGCAGCAGTGCAGCTCGGAGTGTTCTGTGTGCCGGCAGGGAGTCTTCTGGCTAAGCAGTTTCTGAAGAGGGAGTTCAGAAGCAGCGGAGTGGACCCGTTTCTTCGATGGATTGGCTAGTAAGTGTAAGATGTTCTGTTTGATAAAGGGAGAACGGTTTTCCTTGGATTTGGTTTGGGCTGATCGCAAAAATGACTTGCGATTGTTTGAGTATTCTCTTGGGTTATAAGAGTTTTTCCGGATGTCTTTAGGGAAGACAGGGGTTTTCCGCATCTGGAGATTGAGTTGGTGTAGTAGCTCAGGTTTTGGTGGAGTTTTTGACTTTTTTTATGGATCTGATGAATCATATTTCTGGAATGTGTTGTCTAGTTGTGCTCGTGTTCTTCTTCAACATTTCATCTACTTCGGATCAGAGTTCTGCAGCGGAAGCAGTTTGGGAGTACATCTGCTATTCTTTTCCGGTCAGAAGAAGTGAGTTTAGTCTTATGATATTTAAGGAGTAGAGTTTGTGTTTCTTGATTCTGGTTGATCTTGAGGAGATCATTTTGTTGAGATGAATGGTCTAGTTTGTTTCTAGAGACATCAGCGAAAGTTGAGTTGATCAGGAAGAGTGTAGGCAACCCAGGATCGTTTGGAGAGTTTTGTGGATTTGAGACGGAGGAACTTGGATTCTGAAGTCGGAGATTTAATTTTGAATAAGTTTTCTCCGATCAAAAAGGAGCTATAAGATCGAGTAAGGCTGGAAAGCTAGCTCTGAAGTGTTTTGGATCTTTTTTGTGATCATGGAGAATAAGTGATTGATCTACAAGATTGAATTTACGGTTTGGATAACTGGGATTCGATGAGTTTCACGTAGCTCTGAGGGAGTACGTGTATGATTTATCTCTGGTTTTGGAACCAGCAGTTTGAGAGTTTTGGTTGTTGAGTCAGACTCGTATGTAGTCTGATATCTTGTTTAGTGTTGTAGATATAGTTGAATAGGAGCTCTGTAGCTTAGTGATATTGATTGTTTGGATTCTGTAAAGCGAGTGTCCCGGTATATATACACCTGGGGAACTCGAGGAAATTTTATCCAGAATTTTGTCTGGATAGTTAGATTAGTTTAATTGGATGAGTTGGTTGTTTTGGTTGTTAGCATATGTTTAATATATGCTTGTGTTTTAAAATTAAATCTTTAATAAGATTATTAAATTACCTTTGTTTTAAATTTCGGGGACGAATTTTTTTAAGGGGGGAGGATTGTAATATCCCGGAATTTTTGACAATATCAATTTAATAATCTATATTAAAAATTAAATTGATATTGATAATTTTGTTAATAATAATTCAAATTGATTTAAAAATCTTCTTCAATAAATATTTAATTGGTTATTTTATCTTTTAAAGATAATAAATTGGTTTCTATTTATAGTATAAATATATAGTTCATATTGTAAATAGATTAGCATTGTTTTAAATTTAATAAATAAAACATATTTTCTAATTCTAATATTTCTTAGTAATTTGGAAAATTAGTTTTTATTTAACATATAAGCTTTTCACAGTTATTAAATAAATAATCTTGGTTTAAATTTAATAAATGAATCATGATTTAAAATTCTAATATATATACATTAATAATTTGGAAATTTTGATTTAATTTAATATTAAGTTTTCAAAGTTATGTAATAAATAAATATATGATTTTAAAATTGTTAAGAAAAATGTTTAAATGTTTAAAATAATTTTGGCTTGAGTTTAAAATTTAAAATGAATTAACAAAATGATTTGTTTTGTTTCTTTTCAAAATATAGCTTAATAAAATAGGTAATTTATTAATAAAGACAAAATTTCTTTTATAATTATTTTAATTTAATAATGAGTTGTTTCTAAAAACAATATTAATAGTGTATTGTTTTACATTAGATTCTTAATAAAAATAGCATTTGTTAGTTCAAATTTAATTTGTATTGATAACTTGATTTTTAAATATTAGATTTTGAATTTGATTTGAATTTAAAATCCAAAGTATAGATTTTTAATTTTTTTAATTTTTATATGAATAAGCTTTATTTCTAAGCATAATTTGTTTTTATTTATTTTAAAAAAATTCTATACATATTAAATTCTAATTAACTAATCAATTAGGCTTAATACATATATTAACATGTAAATTAATATACACATTACTTTTAAATAGGACAAGTGTTGTATTCTTTAGCTTTTATAACAAATGTTAAAAGATTAACATATTAAATTGACAAATGTTGAAATAGTTTACAAGTGTCATTTTGTTTTAAATTTTCTTTTATTTAATAAAATCTGAAAATTTACCTATATAAGTAAACATCCTTCACTCTTGTTTCTTTTCTTATTTTTTTCTAATCAAAGAAAATTTCAACTTGTTTTTTTCACAAATCTGAAACATGAAACCCAAATTCAAAGCTTTTTCCAAATCAGTAAATTCCTCATATCAAAAACCTGCAAAATTTCAAATCCCTGTAGCATCTCTTCAATTCTGTAGCCTGCATCTTCAAAACCCAAATCAGTTTATAAATCAAAATTTAAACTCCTCATTATCTAAAGTCAGTAATCATCTTCAAAAAAGAAAATCTGCATTTTCTTAGATCTAAAAATCATGTTCACCTGCCATTTTCAAAATAAAAAGCAAATCTGCATCATTTTTTCTCTGCAATCTGGAAGCATGCAGCAGTTTTAAATCAAACAAAAAGCATTTTTGTACGGAGGCATGCAAACAGTTTTTAAAATGAAAAAGGCAAGATAATTAGTCTTCTGCTAATTTAAAAAGGGGGCTCTGCCTACTTCTAAAATCTATGAGTAACCTTTTAAAAATTTAAAAGTTAAATTTTGGTTGCATGATTGTATGTTGAGATGAATAAGCATTGCATGTTATTATAAGTAAATAACTGATGTAAATATTATATGTGTGCATGTTGTGTATATGCTCTGTTTGTACCCTGTTTAAAAATCTGTATTTTAAATCCTTACCTCTTAACTTGGTTATTGATAGGATCTAATATTAAACAAATATTATTTGATTAGCTTAAATTATAGTTTAAAATTTTTAATCAAGCCAAATATAAGCTTGTTGTTTCTGGAAACATTAAACATCAGTATATGTTGACACAAACAAAAAAAAATTTTCAAACCGTATAATTTTGCAATTCAGTATTATAAATCAAAAGCTTGAACAAAAACATGATTTTTAAATCAAGAATTAAGATTTTTAGAAAAGAGATGAAGGTTCAATTTTGTATTGAACTAAAAATGAACTTTTTGAAAATTCTGGTGATCTTTGAATAGTGGTGTCTCGGGGTTCTTCTGGGTGATGGAGGAGGGTTAGGAGAAGCTGCGAAAAATCTTTGATGGTGATGGATGTCATTGTGGAAGGTGAAGCTTTGGGAATTCTTTTTAAACCCTAGTTTTAAGGGGTTTGAAGAGTTGATCATTACGGATTGTGTAATTGACCGAGTGTTATGATCTTTTGGGGATTGATAGATTGGCCATAGTTGAAGTCGAGGCCGGAGTGGCGAGGTTGAGCGGTTGACAGGTTTGAGAAGGGAAACCTGCCTTTTGTTCCAGGTTTTGGAATTGGGTGGTCGTCTTTGATTTCTAAGATTTTGTCACGAATTGATGGTCGTGGGTGGTTGCTGGGTTGGTTTCTGGAGCTTAGCGTTCATCAGCGACGATCTATGGTGGCTGGAGCCACCGTGCATATGCATGGTGAAGATATTGTATTGGTGATGTTGATTGCCTAGTTTTGTGATCGAGTGGATTTTTGTGTTGCTCGAAGTAATATGATAGTTGGCTCGAGGAAGATAGATTGTGGACTCGAAGCATCATTGAGGTGTCTCGGGTCAAAGAGTTGTTACAGGTTTTATTCAAAACCTGTACCCTGTTGTTTTATTTTTTTTAAAAAATCTAAAGCTTTTAAATGTAAAAGAAGGTTTTAAACCTGGTTTTAAATTCAGGTTTGAATTTTAGAATCCAAGTTTAAATCTAAAATCTTAGTTGTAAATAAAATATATATAATAAAAGTAATAAAGTTTAAAACTTGAATTATTAATTACTTTAAATAGTAAGTAGATTGAATGCTTTAAAACTGAAAATTTTAAAATATGAGCAAGTTTAAAGTTAAATTTAAATCTGGGAATCAAATATGAACTTCAGTTTTGAAATTTAAAGAAGATTTAAATTTGAAAGATTTAAACAAAGTGTAAATTTAAATTATTGAATTTTGAAATGAATTTAGTTTCAAACTCTTATGAATTTCTTTTATTAGACAAGCACTTGTTTGTCTTGCAATTTTAAAAAAAGGTTTTAAATTCTTTAAACTTTGTTAAGTTTAAATTATATTCATGTTAAATTTTATATTTGAAATGAAATTTAAAGTAAGTTCAAAAGTAATTTGTTTGCAAATAAATTTGTAAATGACAATTTAAACATAATTAAGAAATGTTTTATCTTAAAATTAAGTTAAGATTTAATGTTTTGAAATTAATTTAATTAATGGAGTAATTAAGGAATAGTTAGTTAATTTAATTAATTGATTGATTAGGGATTAATTAATAATTGATTAAGGATTAATCTATTTGCAAGCAAGATCATTAATTAGATTATTAATTAATGATTAATGATTTATTAATTAAGTAATTAAGTTAAAATCAAGGTTAATTAACTAAATAATTAAGCATTAATTAAGTTACAGTTAACACTTAATTAATTAAATAATTAGGGATTAGTTAATGAATAATTAAAGATAAATTAAATTGTAATTAACAATGGTTAATCTAAGTTAATTACTTAATGAATATAATTAGAGAATGGTTAATAAAAGTCATTAACTAGGATTATTAAATAATTAATTAATGTGATTAATTTTAATAATTAATTAGATTAATTAATTTAATAATAATCATTTGTGAATGGTTTAAGTGTAATTACTTAATGAAGTAATTAAGAAATTAATTACTTAAGGTAATTACTTGTGTTAAATTTGATTGTTTAAATTGATTAATTAAGTTTCATTAATTTTAAACACTGGATGTTTTGATGATAATTACTTATGTAAGTAATGGATTGGAAGTTACTTGGTGAAGTAATTGATTGGTAATTACTGAATGTAATTCATTGAAGATGTTTTAAAATGGTAGTAATTTGAGTATAATTACTTAGTAATTAATCAAGGGATTAATTAAGAAATTAATTAAGGAATAATTAATTTTTTTAATGTGGTAATTAAGTTAGTTAGTTACTGAATATGGTTAATCAAGAAGGATTAATAATTATGGGTTAATTACTTAAGGTAATTTATTTAAAAGGATAATTTATTAACTATAATTAAGGATCATTAATTAATACAACTAATGACATAATTAAAGTTGATTAATTATGATTAATTAATCAATGACAAGTGATTAAAGGTAAGTAATTAATGTAATTAATTATGAATTAATGTAATTAATTATAGTTAATCAATTAATTAAAGTAATTAAAGGTTAATTACTATTTTTGGTTAAGAATAATTAATTTGTGAAATTAATTAAGAATAATTACATGAATGTAATTAAGGAGAATTAATCCAGGGTGATTAATTTGAATAATTAATTAATTGATTGTAATCAATTAAATGGTTAAATAAGCAAGATTTATATTGATGAAGTAATTAATTTAATTTATTTAAGATGAAGTAATTAATTTAATTCACTTTAAATTAATTAGAAAATGAAGTTAATTAATTTAATTCATTTTAAATTAATTATATTGTGATTAAGTAAATCTTTGCTTATATATATGGATGATATTGATTGCCTTGAATGGTTGTGATCTGAGAAATGAGATAAGTAATGTTGTATGGCATGAATGCTTTGGTTGCATTGTGATGATAATACAGATTATCTATTGTGATGATGATATGGATTATCTGTTTGTCATGATAATGTGGATTACCTGTTTATTTGATAATGTTAATTATCAATTGTGATTTGTGAGTTATGTATCTGTGTATATATAGGTAATTGAATTGATTTAAACTTTAAAACAACTTGGACCTAAAAGATGGCGTTTTGGATTTCGATGAGACCGGGATCGGGTTTCCATATTTGGATATCCGAAACCACATCGATCAAATCAACGATAGGTCATGAATCTCAAGTGAAGATGAAGATTTAGAGTGCAAGGGTTATCATCGTTAACTCTGAGGATGATTCCAAAATGAGTGTAACGAGATAATGCCTTCGGTTTCGTTCGAACCCGAAACGAGCTTGTATGAATTGAATGCTTTCAGAACATCGTCAGGTGGATGATGAGCATTCTAAGTGATGTGTTCACTAAAGGTAATCGTAGCCTCAAGCCTCATCAACCGGGATGGCTAAAACAGAGGAGGTGCAGCAAGGTTAAGTGGGTCATGCCCGAGTAGGACGAGATTTTCCCCTGTCTAGAGGTTCCTTTTTATTCGGCTGTGTGGGCGGTTGCTAGCTACAACTGTGGGGTTGTCTTGCTCGGAACTGTTCAATAAGGAATGGTTTCGGCCTTGTGTTGCAGGGGATTGGGAGTAATTCTCTGTACGTTGATTTAGGCCACGTACTGTGATGGGCGGTACCCCGGTAGCGCTGCCATTGTATGGAATCCAAAATCCAATAAGTGCCGTACGTATTAGTTGTGCCCAACTATGTTGGAACGTGAGATGTAAGCATTCCAGCTATTTCTGTATTTTACTTGAAAACCCTAGACACTATTACAATATCACTGGATTTCCTATCAAATGTTTTGGTTAGCGTAAGGTAAAAACTTTTCCATGTTTATGTGTGGGAAGTCTTACGTGATACCTTTCTTTTCAAAAGGTTTTTAAAAGTTAACCAACCTTAACCTGTTACTCACACCAGACCCATGTCTGACTCGGAGTTTATCTTCTGTTTTCTTAAACTCTTGGGTACTCAAATTTTTACGAGTAGCCAAGGGATTCAGGTTAGCTTTGACGAATTGTGGAGGAGCACTGGAGCAGGAGGTTTCTGCGTGTAGATATATAGTTTTCCGCTGTATTGTTTTCTCTGAGTAGTTTCCTTGTATTGTATTGAGTTATATAACTAGACAGGTGTTTATAACTGTCTAGTATGTGATGTGTAATCTGTATAACTCTGATAATGATTGTAAACTATGTAATACTTATGTTATTAATAAAATTTATTCTTTCCGCTGTTGAGATTCTGATGAGTTGTTTCTTCTTTCTTCTCTTTCTTTTCTCTTCTCTATCCCTTTCTTTCTTCAAGATGATGCGATTTTCTGTGGTAAGACAGTCGGGTCGTCTCACCTATCTTCCAAATATGATGGAATTGGCCTTCAGTATATATTCCATTGTGTTGAAATAGAGGTAAAACATTATAAACGCCAGGCGGCAGGCTTCATTTGGAGTTCGAAAAATTCCCGGATGAATAGTGCGTGATTTTTTTTAATGAAAGCACCTCATTTTTTTTTATTTGTTCACAACCCTAGGGTTTTAACCCTAGTCACCACATTAACATTCAATGGCTGAAATCTAATATCGGTCCTCCTTCAAATCCTCTCAATCCATGCAGAATTAGATGAAGGCCTCAACTAGAAAATTGTAGAACTCGTCGAGATGAGTAAATCCATACGTCGATGATCAAGTTTGGTGAGGTGGATCGATGGTTACGGCGTCGTGTTTGTTCATTCTTTGCACATGATTTTCAAGAGGAGGGTGAGGCCGAGCTCCACGATGCTCAACGCGGAGGTGCGTGTGGGGATGGGCTTCATGTTGGTGGAGCTTGATCATTGTCTAGATGGTCGTGGAGACATTGGAAATTGGTGGTAGGAGGCGTCTAGATGAGTTTCTCGAGCTGAAGCTTGAACGTGAGGAAGAACGGGGGTTACGGATTGGATCTGCTCTGGAAAAAGTGTGCAGCCTAGATTATTCCATAGGTGAAAATAAGTAAAAAAGAAAAGGATTTGTAAATTTATTTAAGTTAAATACATGTAAATTTATGAAATCCATATCTTTGTCATACGAGGTCCGTTTTGCATGAAATTAATTGCATTGGGTCCGTATTGATAAGCACTATATTTACGAGCTAGTTTGGATGGATTTGGAGCTAGTGAATTTTTTTGTTAAAATTGAATGCTTATTTAGTTTTAACCGAAATAAATCACTATTGCGATGACTTCAACCAAAGTGAGTACAACTCGCTCTTTCTGACTCGCTTATATTTTTTTATAAGTGAGAATAAATTTTATTTATGATGATTAATGATTTTTTGGGTGATATATGATATATTACATATATATTGATTGGTTTGGATATGTTCCTGCATATTTTAGCGGATGAGACCCTGTACGCTCCCGTGTATGAGCGTATGACCCTTTGTACGTGTGTCTACCTCAAAGCTTACATTGTGTATAATTTCTAATATGTATATTTGTTGCAGGTCATAAGTTGGAGGGATTCAACTGGATCCTCACCGCTGTTGATTATATTTACAAATATGGTTATATATGCCATTATCGTGTTATATATGATGTTATGATGCCATGATTAGTGTGATTTACGTAAATGCCTTTATTTAGCGCTTTTGCAGCATTGGGCCATATTTTGGAAATTTAAAAATATTAAATTGTCGATATCAATTTAATAAGGATTTCAAAGCGATTTTGAAATATATAATTTTTGAATTGTTGAAGAATTGGATTTATTTTAAATAAATCAAAAGTTATAATTTTTATGTTATAAAATTATGGCTCTTGTGAAATATAATCAAAATAAAATATGATTTTCGAAATATGGGGTTAAATGTTTTGTTAAAATAAGTTAAAATGAGAATTTTGATTTTATTATAAATGGTTTATTTATAATATTTATAAAATTGACATTTTATACATAAAAGTAATGGAATTATAAAAGTGTTTTATAAATATTAGAAATGGAATTGTAATCAAATTCGCATACGGATTTGCAAGTAAAATTTAGAAATGAATTTATAATGGGCTTTTTAAATAGATTACTAAAGAATGAATTTGCGAATAAAAGAGGTTTATAAGTAAATTATTTTATAATTGGATTTTGACTTATAAATGAGATAGAGATGGAAATTTGTTAAAAAGGAATTTTATATGTAGAAGTTTTTATAAATTATCAATAGAATTCGTAAACACTGTTTTGTAAATCTAAAGTCAATTTAATTTGATAAGTTAAATATAAAGGCTTATTAAAGGAATTATATTCATGATTTTGGACAGTGAATAATCCTTTAAATTAAATTTTTAGAAGTAATGAATTTATTAAAGGAATTATATTCACGATTTGGGATAGTGAATAATCCTTTAAATTAAATGTGTAAAAGTATGAATTGGGTAAGAGGATTATATTCATGATTTTGGACAGTGAATAATTCTTTAAATAAAATGGATATTTTGGAAAGTGATGTTATAAAAGGGAACTTAAATGGTTTGAAAATAAAATGATTTGTAAATTACTTATTATTAAAATAAGTATATGAGAATGTTTTCCAAATATCCAATAAGTGAAATGGTTGTGAATATTATCTTTGTAAAAGATATTTTGAAGTGAATAATCGAAAAGTGTTTTGATTAATAAATGATTAATAAAATAATGCCCAGTGATTATTTATGTGCTGGATTTTGTTTTTTGCTTTCATAGTTAAATTACCGACTATCAAAATTAGCCATTTTAGTTCCTCAACTTGATGTGGAAACTAATTAGTCGTACACTTAGCATGTAACTGGCTACGTAGGCTTGATTATCGTCTTTGTTGAGAATGTTGATTCGTATTGTGCGTAGTGATTACTCTAATCTATCGAGCTTCCTTCTTGGCTGAAGGATAGCAAGTTGAAAGTTGGGGGCGTGATAAGTATATAAGACTTAGTTTATGTGTGAAGTTGAGAAATGCTTTTGCGTAGAGACCGGGATCAGATTTATCTAAAAACCTCTTCGGAACAACATTTATGCGATGATTGTGCAGATTGGTCGATGATGTTGATATTTAGGATTTTCATAATAAAGGACTGCTTGCTGATTGTTTGAGGTTAAAATCCCAATATAGTAGCAGTGGTCTCTTCATTATAAAATATCTAATGCAAGGACCGTTCGCTACTAATCTTATGGATTTCCGACGGGATGTGGTAGGAAAGTACCTTCGGTTTGTCCTATTCCTGGACAACTTATATGGATGAGTGTCTGACATTGCATTTCTAAGATTACGTAAATTGGTTTTTACAAACGTACATCAGTGATGGCGGAGAAAGAAACTTCTCTTTTCTTAACACCCTCCTTGAGACATACGAGCTCAAGGGTTGTAATTTTATGGAAGGCAATTAGTAGTCAACAGAAATGACAATGTGGCATTCAAAGATGATGTGATATATGATATGTGATATGTGAAAGGTAATAGATACCTCTTTGGCTTCACTTCCCAGAAAATGACTGAAATGGGGATATAAGCAGCAAGGCCAAAATGGGTCGCTTCCATTAGGAGATGTCATCACTCTTCTAGATATATCTTTACACGCTATGACGTCGTGTATCTGATTATTGTTGTGTATGCTTATGGCCATGGATTTTATGTCGGTAACGACCGAAGTGATGACATATTCGGTACTATCCAGGAAGGAGTAGGCCGGTCTTGTGTTGGTTTAGGCGCCCAACATTTGGAACCTAGGTACATCCCTGTGACGACCCGGGTTTCTGACCACAGAAATCCGTTTCATCCTGAAGAAAGAAAGGGATGAGAAAATAGAAATGAGAGAGAAGAAAGAAGAAACAACATCAGAATCTCAACAGCGTAACGAATAAATTATATTATCACATAAGTATTACATAATATACAATATCCATCAGAGTTACCAGGTAATACATCACATAATAGACAGTTATAAACACCTATCTAGTTATACAAGTCAATATACAATACAACACAGAGATACCAACACAGCGGAATACTATATATATCTACAACGCCAAAGCCTCCTGCTCCATTGCTCTTCCAGAAGATGTCAAGCTAACCTGAATCTCTTGGCTACTCGTAAAAATTTGAGTACCCAAGAATTTATGAAAAATAGAAATAAACTCCGGGTCAGACATGGGTCTGGTATGAGTAACAGGTTAAAGTTGCTTAATTTTGAAAACATTTGAAAACAAAAGGTATCACGTAAGACTTCCCACAAATAAACATGATAAGTTTTTATCTTACGCTAACCAAATCATTTATTAGGAAATTCTGTGATATTATAATAGTGTCTAGGGTTTTCAAGTAAATATGAAATAGCCGAAATTGTTACATTATTAAATTCCAACTACTAGCCACAAAAGTGGGTAATACAATCAAAACCGTTGGCACTTATTGGATTTTGGATTCCATACAATGGTAGGGCTACTAGGGTACTACCCGTCACAGTACGTGGCATAGATCAACGTACCAAAGAGTACGCCCGCTCCCCTGCAACACAAGGCCGGAACCATTCCTTACTGAACAGTCCCGAACAAGACAACCCCGACAGTTGGAGCTCACAACTGTCCACACAGCCGAATAAAAAGGGACATCTAGACAGGGGAAAATCTTGTCCTGCTTGGGCATGACCCACCTAACTTTGCTACACCTCACCTGTTTTAGCCATTCCCGGTTGATGAGGCTTGAGGCTACGATTACCTTTAGAGAACACATCTCTTAGAATGCTCATCGCCCACCTGACGATGTTCTGAAAGCATTCAATCCATACAAGTTCGTTCCGGGTTCGAATGAAACCGAAGGCATTATCTCGTTACACTCATTTTGGAATCATCCTCAGAGTTAGCGACGATAACCGTTGCACTCTGAATCTTCACTTGGGAATTTACGACCTAACGATTAATTTGGATCGATGTGGTTTTCGGATGTCCAAATATGGAAACCCGATCCCAGTCTCATCGAAATCCAAACGCCATCTTTTAAGGTCAAGTTGTTTTAAAGTTTAAAACAATTCAGTTCAATTATCCATATACACACAGATAGATAATTCGCAATATCATAATAGATAATCAACATCAAAATAAACAGATAATCTATATTATCATCACAATAGATAATCCATATTATCATCATACTTAAATCAGAGCATACCTATCACATAGCATTCATTAATCTCATATTTGAGATAGCAATCCATTCAAAGTAAACAATATCATCAATCCATATATAAGCAATCCTATCGACTATAATTAATTTAAAATGAATTAAATTAATTATATCATCTCTAATTAATTTAAAGTAAATTAAATTAATTACTTCACCATTTTAAATCTTGCTTATATATCTATTAATTGTCCATCAATTAATTTATCATCATCCAATTATTTAATTTAATTAATCACTCTTACATCCAAGTAATTATCCTTTAATTTATTTTCACAAATTAATTAACCTTAACTAAATACAGAAATTAACCTTTAATTACTTATTAAATTGATTAACTATAATTAATTACTTAAATCTTTAATTACACTAATTAATTTCTCTTTAATTACTTATTATTGGTTAATTGATCTTAATTGATCAACCTTTAAATTCATCATTTAATTATATTTATAAATGATTTCTAATTCATCTTAATTAATTACCCTTTTAATATTAATTACCTTAAGTAATTAATCTCAATTAAACCACATTTATTAATCACCCCTGATTAATACCATTCGGTAATTAACTTCCTTTAATTACTCCATCAAATAAATAAATTACTCCTTAATTAATTTGCTTTAAATTAATCCCTTGATTAATTATGCAAAGTAATTATATTCCAACTACTTTCATTATTAAATCACCCTCAGTTAATTACATCCAGAAATTATCTTTAATTGCTTCCCTAAGTAATTATACTTATCTCATCGTCATATGATTATTTAAATTAATTAAACTTAATTAATTAGCTTAAACAATTCATATTAAACTAAATTAATTACAATGAGCAATTAATCCCTTAATTAATTCCATTAAGTAATTATACTTAAATAATTTGCAATTTTATCTTAAGTTAATTAATCTAACTAATTATCAAAATTAATCACACTAATTCATTATTTAAATAATTCTAGTTAATGACCTTCATTAACTATTAATAATTCTTTGATTATATTTTTTTTAGAAATTAACTAAGATTAATCATTATTAATTACCCTAAATTAATTAACTCAAACCTTAATTAACTATTTAAACTCTTAATTACTGAATTAATAAATCTAAATCATTGATTATCCATTCTAACTTAAATTAATAATCATTAAATATTCATTTATTTAAAGATAAAACATTTTTCTTATTAACGTTCAAATTATCATTAATGAGGTATTTAAAAACAATTTTAATTTTAATTTACTTTTTAAATTTCATTTTAAATTTAAGATTTAAAATGAAAACAATTTAACTTTGACAAAGTTCGTAACAAATTTCAAAACTCTTTTAATTTCATAAGTTAAAGAATTATTTACCTTAATAGGGAAGTTTAAAAGAATTTAAAACACTGTTCCATTTTATATTCAAGTCTATTTAAAAATTCACTTTATGATTCAAACTGATTTAAATCTTTAAACTTCTTTTATTTCAAACTCAGATTCCCATTTACATTTGAAATCAGATTTAAACTTAGGTTTAAATCTCAATTTTAATTAAGGTTTTACTTTGAAATTCAAAACTATTTAACCCTTTTAAAGTGGTTTCAAATAATTTAATTTTTTTGTAAACTTTATTTTATTTTAGAATTGAGATTCAAACTGCAATTGAATCCAACTTAAACCTTGATTTAAGTCTAGTTCACAGCTCTAGTTCATATTTTAAATTCAGTTTAAATTGTTTTTAAACTTACAGGTTAAAGCCTGTGACCAAACATTTACCCGAGACCCTAGCATTTTACTTCGAGTCGAATTTGAAAATGCTTCGAGTAAAACCCCTCAACATCCCGCGTATCACTCGAGACCACACAAACTTGCAACAGACCCAACAACCTTCACCAGAACAAACTCACCGTGCACGTGCACAGTAACTTTATCCACCTCCGACCATCTCCGATGGTCGCTTCACATCGGCAACCTCCTTCTCACTCACCTACGACCTACAGATCACCTCCCAAAACTCGAAATCAAATTCGAGGCTTCAGAACCAACCTGGAAACAAGAAATACAGGATACGCCCAAAACCTGGAAAAATCCCTCAATCTCGTCTCTCTGATCACCGAAGCGTCAGCTCCTCCAGCCAAACCTTCGTCAGTGTCGAAGCGTTCGATCCCCAAGGCCTTGTTAAACTCGATCGTCCAGAGAGCTCGTGATGATCAAAACATCACAACCTTACCGAAACTAGGTTTACAAACAATTCCGACCTCCTATGGCCACCACGGTGATCTATCCATTACCCTGACAATTTTACCCTCACCACTGTTAATCCTACTATCACCAGAAGGAAACCCGAACTCCCAGATTCTCGAAATCACCAGAAAACCCTTAATTACCCATTTCTAGTCAAACCAGAAGTGCACTCTAATCCCATCACTAAAATTTGAAATTTTAGTTTTATAAATCAAGTTTTAGTTCGAGCATTTGATTTATACACCTGAATTCGTGAAACATTTAAATTGAAATTTGACTTATTTAAGTTACACTGTTGTTTTATTAATTTCCAGAGTAAATACAGATTATTTCAACTTAAAACAAATTTTTAAACTAAAATCTATACTATAACAAACATATTTAGTTTAAAACTTAATAACTAATAAAGATTTGATCAAGAGATTGATTCAAGGTTTAAACTTTGAACCTGGAAACTTCAGATAAAACATTCAAACACATAGCAAATGCACGCAACCAAATATTCATATATTTACAGAGATATACTTATGCATATACTCACAAACACTAGATAAGCATGCCTCAGAGTTATATACTTAAACTATTAAAAATTGTTATGTTACTCACCTTGCTTTGAGAATGCACAGAGCATCCAGATTTTGAAAAACAGTTTGAAACTGAAATCCATTAGCCCTTTTTTTTAAAACCTTTCACTTGAATGCTTTTTGTTTAAACTTGAGTTGCTTTGTTGTTTAGATTTGCATGCAGGTTGTTTACTTTAAAACTTGGGTTGAAGATGAATGCAATAGGTTGTGCTTTGAATTTGCTTGCAGGCTTTGAAAAATGCAGGCAGTTTTGATTGTTGATAAAATTTGTAAAAATGCAAATGTTAACCTTTTTCTTGCTTTCTAGTTTGCTAAGTTCTAAAAGAAAATGAAACAAAGAGTATTGCATATATATAGAGGAGACAGTCTTGTACAGGGAGGTGTTATCTGGTTATAACCTTATCTGTTGCCTAGAGATTTCTCTTTTTGTTTTTATCAGGCAAGATTTTGTTTGGGGCTGCAATGAGTTTTACATATTTCAGCTGAAAAGATCTTCCAAACAATTTGAATTGACTAAATTTGTGCTGAGATGATGTTATTACTGTCTTGGTTCCTTATCTTGTTTACAGGCTTGCTATTATTTGATTTTCTTTATTTCTGTACATACTTTGTTCTTGCAGATTATTTCAGGTTGCATACAAAATTACTTTTCCAGTTTATGATTTATTTTCTTTTCTTTTGTCTTATTTCAATGCTTATCTTCTTTTATATGTTGATGTTTCCTTTTGCTTGCCTGGTTTGTATCTTTTCTTACTTGTACTTGCCTTGTATATTATTTTGCAGGCAACAAATATTACAAAGCCTGGTTTGTATCTTTTTTACTTGTACTTGCATATCTACCTTTTGTCTTGTATATAGATATTTATTTTGATGTTGATAGAATTTTCTTTTGCTTTGTTTTATTTCTAACTTCGTTTATTTGCCTGCATACTACTTTACATACATATTTCCTTTATTTTATTCTTGCATGGATATGCCTTTATACTTTAGGTACATAATATAAAGTTGTTTAAGTCATTTGTTTAGGTTTATTACTTAATTTATATTCATATACTTTTTTTATACTTCATGTACACAATATGAAGTTGTTTTTAGTTATTTGTTATAAGTTTTAACTTAAGTTAATATCAATGTTTCTTATGTTTATTTTTATCACTCTTTTATTTTTTAAATTTATCAGACACTTAATTTGCTTATTATCCATTTTTATACTTATTTTAATACCATTCATTTGATTTGTAATTAAGTTTAATAGTTATAAAGTTTATTTTATTTTAAATATTTTTGAAAGACTTTATCTTAAATTTACAAATCATAGCTTTCCCAAAATACATATATAAATAAATTTAAAATAACAATTTCTATTTAAGAAAAATCATTTGTAAAGGCATTACATTATCAATATAGTTTAAATATAACTCATTATCAAATTAAAATAATTTATAAAAGAATTTGTCTCTTACTTAATAAATTACCTATTTTATCAAGCTATATTTAAAAAGGACAAAAAAATTTGTTTAAATTTAAATCTAGGCTAGAATTATTTTTAAACAAATTAACTTTTATCCTAAGTATCTTAAAATTATATGGTTATTTAATAGCTTAATATTAATTTAATTCAAATTTCAAAATTACCAAAAATATTAGAATTAGAAGACATGACTTTATTTATTAAATAAAAAAGGTTTATCTATTCACAATATATACAAATATGTATATATTACAAATAGAAAACAATTTATTAGCCCTTAAAGATAAATTATCAGTTTAAATATTTATTTTAAAGAAGATTATTAAATCTAATTCAAATTCATTATTAACATAATTGTCAAATCAATTAAATTTTGACATAAATTATTAAATTGTTATTGTCAAAATTTCCGGGATATCACAATCCCTCTAGAGGTGTACCATGTTTTCGGGAAGGTAATCTCTTTACCAAGTCATTTGTATGAAATCCATAATCCACCACGTGCCTGCCATGTTGTTTGTAGTGCCTACTATTATTGGAATTTAATAACGGTAATAATTTCAGCTATTTAATCTATTCTTTGTATAATAGACACTATTATAATACAATCGAATTTGATATGAGATGTTTTGGTTATCGTAAGGTAAAAACATGTCCGTGTTTATGTGTGGACATATCTTACGAGATATCTTTTGTTTTGATAAAGGAAAAGTTTTGATAACTTTATAAATACAGTTGAGTGTGTTTTCTCACGCTGGTTTACCAAACTGATCCGGGAGTTCTTCCCTTTCAATACTCATGTCAGATAGAGTACATTTTCAAGTTTAGATTTGGTTCTTTTGGAGCTTCAGCAGGCGAGCTGGAGATCTTCATGTCGTATACACGTATCTGTTTATTATTCCGCTGCATTGCATTACATGATTGTTGTTTTAAATTATCAGCATATGTGAGATAGATTATTATAACTATCTAAACTGATGATTATTTATTGTGTACTCTGATATTGACTTATGTATATTACAGTTTCTCTTTGTAAAGATTATTGATCTATATTATATGTTATTTCGCTGCGATGTGAGATTCTGTATTGTTTTGATTTTTCTTCTTTCTTCTTCTTCTCCTCTTCTTCGTTCTTCTCTCTTTCTTCTCACCCTCTCTTTTCTTTCTCATGATTATATGCAATTAGTGCACTCTGGGTCGGACATATGTGGTTTATTGTCGGATTAAGAGGGTGCCGATTTGGGGTCGTCTCAACGTGGTGTCGAAGCTTAGATTTAGTATACTCATAGGCTTTGATGTGTACTCAGTATAGATAGGGTCAGTAACACCCTAGATTGAGTTTGAGCATATTATATATGAGCGCGTATTTGTTAGTGAATATAAAAATATTTTATATTGTGTTGATTAAGCTGTTGAGTGGCTTATGGTTTCTGATCGTTGCGTTTGGCCAACATTATCGATAAGGATCTCTGTAAACACTTGAACATAGAGATTGGACACAATGTCGTTTTCAAAATTGGGTAAATGAAATAACTTTAGTTTAATTATATTTTGTATAGTAGTATATAAATTAATTGATTGTTAATAAATGGTAATAGTTGATTATTATCATTTGTTATTTGTTGTGTTTAAATAATAAAAAGATGTTATATTATTATAAATCTAAATAAGATAAACAAAATTGGAACGAATCTTATGTAAGTGAAATAAGAAGTGAAATTATTTAAGTATAAAATTTATAAATAAATGGATTTTAAAAGAATATAAAGCATTGAATTCACTACATTTGCTGGGAAATAATAAGGGTGATGACTGCAGCATCATCAGTATCATTTTCAAGTTTCTTTATGATTGATTTGCTACCACTAGTAAATTGAAAATTGAAGTTTTATTATGATAAATAAAACAAATTTGGATTTAAAATCCAGTTTGAAATTGATAAATACAAGTGAAATGAGTTTTGAACTTATAATTGAAATTAGTATAAATAAGAAAAGAAAATTTCAAATTAAGCTATGAAAATTAAAATTTTAACTTAAGTAAAAGCTAAATAAAATTAAATTAGTAAAATAAAATATATGATTTGAAATTTAACTAAAGAAAATTTATATAAATCTAATTGAATTTGGAATGAATTAGATAAGTATTTGAAATGAATCAAATAAAATTAAATATAAACTTGAGTGGTAAGTAAATATATAACTATGATTTGAAATTATAGAGTGTGAATGGAAGTAGACTTAAGTAAATATTCATGAACCTTAAGTAAATAAGTATATAACTTACAATTTGAGAGATAGTAAGTAAAACATATTTCTACTTGATTGAATAAGAGTGTTAAGATATGAAATCTAAATTTTGAATTATAGGTTGGAAGTTAAGTTAAACAAGATGAATGTTGTAAAGGAAATTATCCTATGTAATATTAAATGAAGTTGAATTTGATATTCGAAATGAATTAATGAAATGAAACTAATAGAATGAATATATACTTGAGTTATATAATGAGATTCAACTTTAGCTGTAAAATGAATTAGCAATTGAATTAATGAATGAATTGGATTGAAATAGTAAAATAAATTAGTTATTGAATATGATTTTGAGTGTTGTTTGATAAACATAATATGAACTTAAGTTGAAGTGGTAAACATAAGTAGTGTTGCATTGAATGATTGTAACATGACTTAACTAAGTAATTTAGGAAATAAATCATAAGTGTTATTTGTATTATAAGAAATATACTAAGTAATGAATGAAAATTTAAACGAAGTTGAATCTAAACTAAGTAAATACAAATTGAATTTAAAGTGAATGTAGCTAATTGAATCCAATCTAAATTGAACATAATCAATTGTGATAAATGAATGTGAATACTTTGAAAACCAAATTAAGTGAATGTTTATAAAATTTGGAATGAATATTGATTTGGTTATGAACCAATTTTCTTATAAATTTTATTGGATGATTGTTAGTTGGATGGTAGTTGTTTGATGGTTTCTTATGTTGCATATGTTTCATTTCCAGATGATAGTTATATAGTATATGTTATATACATGGAAATTACTTTCTATATACGTGTTCTCATTTGTTTGTTGAGTGTACAGTAGTTGCGGATGGCGTTTGCTTTGCATTTAGAGCTCGCTTTCGCGCTATATTAGCGATTTATGCTCTCTAATAATATTTAAGGTACATATCTCGGATTATATATCGTACTTTTACACCTTTTTCTCTACGGGACGCTTCATCCTCGAAGATGAGATGTATATTTGTGATTATATATATATATATATATATATATAATGATTTTTTCGGATTGAACAGCGCAAAGGAGGCTATGGTGAATTTTTTTGAAAATTTAAAGCGCTAGATTTTTTTTTTGAAATTTTGGATAAAAAAATGTGACTTTTTAGTTATAATTTGAAATGAGATTTGTTGGTTTTTGAAATGATATTAGTAGATTTTGAAATGATATTAGTTAATAACTAAGTATGAATTTAAAGACTTAGGAAAAGTTTTTATAAAAAGTTTAACTAATTGCCTTTGTGAAAGTTAAGTACTTAAAAGAATTGATAATCTATTTCAACTAATTTGTTTTGAAAGTTAATGGAGTTGTAGTACTTAGTAATTTCAGGGATGAAATTCTTTTAACGGGGGAAGAATGTAACGATCCAGATTTTCAGTCGTTTAAATTTAGGATATTCAATTGATTTTAAATAGTCGAAAGTAAACTATACAAGTTAAATAACTTATATTTTTAATATAGTGATTTATTGGGATAATTAAAATGTTAATTTAATATTTGATATTATTGTAAATAATTAAATTTTGAATTTAGCATGAATGAAAATAATTTATAAAGTTGTTTTAAATTCTATTTGAATTAGAACTATGTTAGAGAAGTTTTAAAATAGAATTAAAAGTTAATTTACAGAAATTGAAAATTTTAATATTTAACGTCTAAAACAGTCATTTTTTACACTATCTCAGATTTCGAATATAATGATCCTGACTCGACCTTCGAAAATAGGCACCGAATACGACACTCATATTCAAATGCAGCAGATTCAAACGTCAAATCCGAGTCGCAGGAGCTTATAACATAATTAAGTAAACAACAGAGCGGAAGAAAAAGAATAATACATTGATATACGACATTGATACAATATCTGATACAACCGATGATACAATGGATATCAATATACATCAGAGATATGATACAATAAAATAGCAGTGGAAAGGAAAAATAGATAACACCAGCAGAGGATAATCTCCATCTCCAAAGCACCAATCCAGAAATAGCTCGAACTTCCAATAACGAAGACAAGCAAGTCTCGTCTGCATCCAAAGATTGAACTTGCTCCACATAACCTACTAAACCTGACTATCTAAAAAACCCAACTCTAAACTGCCCGTGTGGAAAATAGTGAGCACCTAGAGTTTAGGAAAAAAAACAATAAACTCCAGGTCAGTCGTGGGACTACCATAAGGCCTCCCGCACACACACACAATGCAAACGCAGAATCGGAGGAGATTTCTCCTTATGATGGTTAAACATGCTTGATACGAGAAAATTCCTTTGATATTATTATTATAAGTGCAAAGTGTAGGAAAATATTTCGAAAGTATAATATAAATCTTAGCCAATATAGACATTTCGAACTATGACTACTATAGCTACCATCTAAACAGTGGGGCGCCACCATAAGTAAATGGCAGGTTCAACAACTAAAACCGTACAAGGCTCGTATTGTTTCTTTGGATTTCCCACAAATGGTCAGGCTAAGGAACTTCCTATTGCCACATGGGAACGCCTCTGGATGGACGCCCCGAGAACCTAACCGGATCTCTGCCAACACAAGGCCGGGTTACCCCTAACTAGGTAAATACTGACACGAGTATGATGCATCCCGGTTGTAACCAACCTTTATCCAGGGCCCCAACAACAATCACAAAGTAATATATATATATATATCTGCGATATCCACATAAGTTAAATATCTGGGCTCCATACCATGATACCACTTCTATCCAGAAGGAAATGTGCATACCCTAAGGGGCGCTACCCCCAATAACCTGGCTCCATCTTTCCTGTTTCGACCATTACCGGGTTGTGAGGTTCGACGAAGTCTCGTCCACAAAACTACGCTTATCACAAAAGTCACGCTTTGATCAACAAATGATCAGCATCACTCAGCAAGCCACATTACCAAATTGGGGATATATCACTGATAACCATCAACTACATAACCTCTGAGCTCGTACGTCTCAGAGAAGGGTGTTAAGCTAAGAGAATAAATTCTCCGCCACCAACAGAAATGTATTTGAAAGAAATCTGCTTTACATCTCAAAATATAATGTCAGGCACACAATCCATACAAGTCTATTCTGGGTTCGAACAGAACCGAAGGCACTTCCAAAGAAGCCCTTGCAATCCGGGTATTCACAATCCCGATCGAACTTCCCATCACTTAGGGAATCTCTATACCGGCGCGACTCGATGCAAAGACAATCAACGAGTTATCCTTTCCTTCTCGAAAATACCCGGTCTTCACCACCGATCTTCAAATGCTATCCATATACGTTGTAGCACTATTCGGAATGGGTTATATGACACAAAGGTCCTCTTCCGGTTAAACCGTATAACGAGCGCAATATTAAAAATCATATGGATACCGGGGTCTCAGTTAAATCACAGCTTAAAGCCTAAAACATTTAATTCAAATGGTTAAAACAAATCACCATTTCAAATCTTTTAAACAAAAAGATACATTTTAACTACCTTCAAGGGTTTAAACAATTTCCACACTTTTAATCTTTTTAAATGAAAGGTTTAATTCACAAAGTTCACCCCGTACACAAAGTTCCATTCATGGATTTCAAAACAATTTCTATTTCAATTGTATTAACTCGTTAAATCTTTAATTCAAAATTTAACTTATAGCTTTCAAAACTCGTTTCCAAAGATTTATTCATAGCCTTTCAAAACAATTCCATTTTAGTTAGGGTTAACTCATACAATCTTCAAGTTAAAGATTTAACTTATAGCCTTCAAACCAGTTTCCATGACTTAGAAAATCCCTTTAACACAAATCGAAAGTTCATTACTTATGTGAAAGCTTTTATTATTTGAAAACAAATAGTTTTCGTTTCAGAAAAATCCAATTATATTTGCACGAGTTAAAGCCCATGAATTAAATTCAAATTCCCAAATCAATACATTTAAAATGGTTTAACCCATATATAACTAGTATAACATCTTTAATCCCTAGTTTCAAATCATAGAGTTCAATTCCAAATTTTGAATTCAAATTTAAATCCAATTATTTAAATTTCAAAATTTTATCAAGTTATTGAAAAATAAATTTTATCTTGAAATTTCATTTCAAAAACTTTTCACATTTAACCCGATTCCATTTCAAACCATTTGAATTTAAAAATTCAAATTCAAAAATATTTTCAAAAATCTGCGACTTACTCGATTTCCTCATGAAATCCATATTTGTGTGTGTGTAAGTGTGGTCCAGGGGTTTTACACAATAGTGCACAACATCAATCATCACGGATATATCAATATCGATAAGCGGTATAATTTTTAACGCTTATCTTCATTCACAGATTCATAAATAAAGTAAATTTAACAGTCGTACAGATTCATCATCACAATTCGATGTGGGTTTCAGATAACCAACTGGAGTCCGACTCCCTGTCGCATCGAAATCCAAATGTCGTTTTAAAGGCCAAGTTGTCAAATTTATTTAAACAGTTTAATTCAATGATTTAATTCACATAGCATTTATCACAGATAAATCATACACAATTATCAGAGATATATCAAAGCATATCACAGAAACATCACAGAATATCATCAAATAAATATCACAAATCAAATATTCTACACTATAATCCATAAGCAACCATCTTAAATTCTCATTTGTAATTAATTCATTTAAAATCAATTACTTGAGAATTAATCTTTTAATCTTATTTAATTTATCATTAATTATCAATTACTTATTCCATTTCAAATCATTTAATTAATAAATCATTTCTAAATGAATTATTATATCTTAATTACTTAATTATTTTATTTCACATTATTTAATTAATTCCTTCTCAATCAATAATTTATAACCGTAGTAAAACTTAATTATCCATTCATTAATTTCTAATTTCTTAGTTAATCAATAATTAATTATGAATCAAATTACTTAAGTAATTTACTATTAATTATTCATAATTAACTTAAGTAGTTAACTACAAATTTACTAATCACATAATTCATTAATTAACAAATCTCTAATTATAATTACAATGTAATTATTCTTAATTACTTACTAAAATAATTAATTAATTAATATTAATTATTCAACTTAATTATCCTTTTATAAGTCTTCTTTAACTTGTTGAAAATCAATGTATTTCTAACTACAAACTTAAATATTAACAAATTACATACTTAACTTGAAGTAATTACTTAATTTAGAGTAATGATAATTAAGTGTAAAAAAAAACATTATTACGTATTAACTAAGAAAATTAAACTTGTATTAAGTTTAACTTAAAAACTGTTAAACACGGTTAAGTTTTACAGTATTTAAAATTTGATGAAAAATGTTACTTAACTTTACTTCTTTTATTATATTTGCAGTTATGAAACCCGATCATTTCCCTGACCAACCTCGAGTGTTGCTTCGAGTTGCTCGTCCAATTTACCCGAGATATAATCCCAGGTACGCAAACTTCTTCTTCCTCTTAAATTTGTTGAAACTTTAAAACTTAAATTATAAATCTTAAAAACTATAAAACTGCAACCCACTCGAACTCGCGTTCTTCCCCTAGTCACAAACCCATATGCACGAGATTCCCTTCGAGTTTTCCCGCGAAACCCAAATCTACTAACATGTACACGACCCAACGTGTACGTGCACATCGTCGTTGGCCAGCTCCGGTCGTCACCACGACGTCGAGCATATCGACAACCACTCCCTAAACACACTCATATCGTTCAAACCACTCCATCACCTTAAAATCGAAATTCGAGTTCGAGCTTAAAACCTGGAACCACTAAACCATCACAACCCACAATCTGTCAACGCCACGCGCTCCAAGCTCCGGCCACTAAACAACTCGAGACTCCGGCCTCGACTTTGTCAACCCCACAACCACCATTACCCAGAACCCCGAGCAACTCGACGCTCGAACGAGGACATGAGGCAAGAGTTTCCTTTCCACTCAAAAACTAGGTTTACAAACTTAACCCTCACACCACCGATGCCACAGTCATCATTGCTACCTCCGACCATTTTTCCAGGCATTCCCGTAGGATCCTCCATCCCCAGCCAAAGCCCCAACCAACACGACTCAACCGATCATCAGTATTTGGTCGAAATTCAATTTGCAGACAAAAACGAACTGCTCTCAAACCACACAATGAAAAATCATCAAACCAAGTTTAAAAATCATGTCTTCTAGTAAGGATTCAAGTTATATTCTTGAATCAATAATTCATGAAGTTCAAAATTTCCATAATTTAAAGTTCTCACTGTAAAAATTTGATCTTTCCTTTCATATGCATTTTTACTTCACGAAATCATTTTTAGATTATAACTCATACTTATATACAACTATTTTGTTTTGAAACCAAAGTCTAACACTGATTGGATAATTTGAAATTGAGTTTTCTTTGTTGTTTTGTACTCTGAGACTAAACAGAGAAGAAGACGGTCACTGATACATGCATATATATACAGAGCACTTTCAAGATGTACATACTTAAGTTTAAATTTCTGGTTGTTACTCACCTTCCACATTTTTGTTTAAGAAATGACAGAGCCTTCGTTTTCTTTTGAAACAGTCTTTGAAACTAGAAGCTAAAATCTTCTTTTGATTCTCTGGCTTGAGATTTGCATTGATATAAATTGTAATTTATGTTGAAGTTTTGAAATGGTGTTTACTCAGCTTGATGAACGAACCGAGAAGACTAATATATATCAAAGAAAACTTTACAGATTGATATCACGTTTGTACAGCAGGGTATGTTTGTTTGTACAATGAGCATGGATGAAAATGCTTGCATTATGGAGAAGTTACTACTTGTTTTGTACAGCATGTACTTTTTCTATATGGGGCTGAAGAGATAGGGTATGTTCTTAGTAATGCAAACATTAATTGTTAGAGTCCTTTGCTTTAGTTGAATATATGTTTATTGTCTTCTTTATGCTTACCTCTTTTGTTTTGAATGATTTTCTTCTTTTGCATTGCTCATACATATGAATTTTATTTTGTTTGTATTTCTTCTTTTTGTCTTATATATATATATGTATGTCTTATGTTGAATTTTGTTTTGGTCTTGTTAATTTGAAATTTAATGAAATTCTATTTTTATTAAGTTGATATAATTTAACAAATTTGTTTACTTTATATTTTGTAATTTATCTTATGTGTAAAATTATATTTCTAACTTAAGTATTTAAATTGCCTTACATACAAATTGCCTTATATATTTATTTATCTTTCTACTTAGGTCACATATATATAAGATTTAATTTCAGATGAATTAACACATATTAAATTTAAATTCGCAGAAACTCGAATCTATTTACCGATAAATTTTGCAATTTTATTCAAAAATTAAATTAGTTCCCAATTTAATTTAGTCAAAAATCCAGGATCGTTACAGGTTCCCCTCCTTAAGAAATTTTGTCCTCGAAATTTGCCAGTTTTAGTTTTATAAATTATCCAAAATACACTTTATTTTAAGTGTTACTAAGGGCATTCATACAAATGTTATAGTCACTCATCCAACCATACATATACATACATCTTGCAATTACAAAATTCTGAGTCAAAATACATATATAAAGCATACACTACCCAAAAGGAAACATCCTAATCGTCTACAGATCCTCACTATCAAAGCTTTCCCTTTCAGGCCCTGACAATTCCATGATCTCCGCCTCACTGTCTGTTTCCACAACTTCCACTGGATCAGGTACTACATGGATAAAACCTCCACCATCTAGCTCCTCAATGGAACCATCTAAATCCCAAATAATTGATTCATCATCTTTCGACTCTACATAATACTCCTCAACTTCAAATTCTTCTTCGTCCTTCCTCGACCTCGAACTCTTCTTCATCATCAAATACCTACTCGGGTTCTTCTTCAGTCTCCTCCTTGGGCTTCTCTGGTACTTCCTCATCCACAGACGGCTCCTGAATCCTACTAGCCGAACCATACTCACCAACTCTTTGGGCCCTTGAGGTTGTTCCGCCTCGGCTAATGCTATGGGTTCTCTACAATCAAAATCAAAATCCAAAGATAGATGAAAGATGATTCATCAAATCAAACTGAGTATCTTTTCTTCATTTCGCTTACCAAATCAGAATATCAACAATAGATACAAGAACGAATCTATTTAACACTTCACAAGATGCTCAGGTTATCCGGATCTACGAAATATGCAAGGCACTGGTTAGTTCGAAGGAACTCTAACCATTCGTAGAATATATCTGGACCCAAACAAATATATAAATGGATTTTTTTATTTTCCACAATTTCTAAATACTGGATATGGATTCCAAACTCAAGTCGAAATATCTCAAAATATATACCAGCCTGTCCCTCTTCGGACTTTGATCTACCTAAGGAATTATAATAAAATTTCAAATTTGGTTTTAAACAAAATTGTTTTATTGATTCAATTCAATTTATCCTTCATATTCTATTAATCAAGTTAACTCAATTTAAAATTTCCAATTTATTTAAATT
Organism: Allium cepa; assembly: GCA_030765085.1. Classification (NCBI taxonomy): domain Eukaryota; kingdom Viridiplantae; phylum Streptophyta; class Magnoliopsida; order Asparagales; family Amaryllidaceae; genus Allium; species Allium cepa. The sequence goes on from CM060944.1 coordinate 247,310,282, forward strand.
TTCAATTCCAAATTTCCAATTCATATTCATTAAAGTTTAAATCAAAAAAAATGATAAGAAACTGATGAAGATATGAAGTAAGATTTCCTACAACGATTCGTAGGGCCACCATCATACTGAAACTTCTTCTTGTAGCTGGTACGAAGCAATCAAAAAGAATTTAGAAACGAATCAAAGGAAATTGATAGAGAATTGTTTCCGCTATTGCAGGGTATTAACCATTTGTAGTGGTACTTCTCCGTCCCCTATCTCGTCCTCTTCTTGCACTCATACTCACTTTCAGTGAATAGTAAGAGAATTTACTGAGGCACACGAATGGATATCTTAGGGATACTCATTCTAGGGATACTTCACCCTATCTCTAATGAGTTACTTAATGTGTTATACTCCTGAGCTAAAATTTCAACCCTCATCTCTGATAACAATTATAACGATCCTGACTCGACTTCGAAAATCGGCACCAAATACGACACTCATATTCAAATGTCGCAGATTCAAACGTCAAATCCGAGTCGCCAGAGCTTATAACACAATTATGTAAACAACACAGCGGAAGAAAAAGAATAATACATTGATATACAACATTGATACAATATCTGATACAACCGATGATACAATGGATATCAATATACATCAAAGATATGATACAATAAAATAGTAGCGGAAAGGAAAAATAGATAACACCAGCAGCGGATAATCTCCATCTCCAAAGCACCAATCCAGAAATAGCTCGAACTCCTAATAATGAAGACAAGCAAGTCTTGTCTGCATCCAAAGACTGAACTAGCTCCAGATAACCTACTAAACCCGACTATTTGAAAAACCCAACTCTAAACTGCCCGTGTGGAAAATAGTGAGCAACTAGAGTTTAGGAAAAAAAACAATAAACTCCAGGTCAGTCGTCGGACTGGTATGAGTAACAAAAACAGTTTATCTTTATAAACAAACAAAGAAATATTTTAAAATAGATCCGCAATGCTTTTAGAAAATGGAACTACCATATGGCCTCCCGCACACACACACAATGCAAACGCAGAATCAGAGGAGATTTCTCCTTGTGATAGTTAAACATGCTTGATACGAGAAAATTTCTTTGATATTATTATTATAAGTGCAAAGTGTAGGAAAACATTTCGAAAGTATAATATAAATCTTAGCCAACATAGACATTTCGAACTATGCCTATTGTAGCTACCATCTAAACAGTGGGACACCACTATAAGTAAATGGCAGGTTCTACAACTAAAACCGTACAAGGCTCGTATTGTTTCTTTGGATTACCAACAAATGGTTAGGCTAAGGAACTTCCTATTGCCACATAGGAACGCTTCCGGAAGGACGCCTCGAGAACCTAACCGGATCTCTGCCAACACAAGGCCGGGTTACCCCTAACTAGGTAACTACTGACACGAGTATGCCGTCCCCCGGTTGTAACCAACCTTTATCCAGGGCCCCAACAACAATCACAAAGTAATATATATATCTGCGATATCCACATAAGTTAAGTATCTGGGCTCCATACCGTGATACCACTTTTATCCAGAAGGAAATGTACATACCCTAAGGGGCGCTACCCCCAATAACCTTGCTGCATCTTTCCTGTTTCGACCATTACCGGATTGTGAGGTTCGACGAAGTCTCGTCCACAAAGCTACGCTTTTCACAAAAGCCACGCCTTGATCAACAAATGATCAGCAGCACTCAGCAAGCCACATTACCAAATTGGGGGTATATCACTGATAACCATCAATTACATAACCTTTGAGCTCGTACGTCTCAGAGAAGGGTGTTAAGCTAAGAGAATAAATTCTCCGCCACCAACAGAAATGTATTTGAAAGAAATCTGCTTTATATCTCAAAATGTAATGTTAGACACACAATCCATACAAGTCTGTTCTGGGTTCGAACAGAACCGAAGGCACTTTAAAGCCCTTGCAATCTGGGTATTCACAATCCCGATCGGACTTCCCATCACTTAGGGAATCTCTATACCAGTGCGACTCGGTGCAGAGACAATCAACGAGTTATCCTTTCTTTCTCGAAAATACCCGGTCTTCAACACCGATCTTCAAATGCTATCCATATACGTTGTAGCACTATTCGGAATGGGTTATATGACACAAAGGTCCTCTCCCGGTTAAACCGAATAACGAGCGCAATATTAAAAATCATATGGATACCGGGGTCTCAGTTAAATCACAGCTTAAAGCCTAAAACCTTTCATTTGAATGGTTAAAACAAATCACCATTTCAAATCTTTTAAACAAAAAGATTCATTTTAACTACCTTTAAGGGTTTAAAAAATTTCCACACTTTTAATCTTTTTAAATGAAAGATTTAATTCACAAAGTTCACCCCGTACACAAAGTTCCATTCGTGGATTTCAAAACAATTTCTATTTCAATTGGATTAACTCGTTAAATCTTTAAGTCAAAATTTAACTTATAGCTTTCAAAACTCGTTTCCAAAGATTTATTCATAGCCTTTCAAAACAATTCCATTTTAATTAGAGTTAACTCATCCAATCTTCAAGTTAAGGATTTAACTTATAGCCTTCAAACCAATTTCCATAACTTAGAAAAACCCTTTAAAACAAATCGGAAGTTCATTACTTATGTGAAAGTTTTATTATTTGAAAACAAATAGTTTTCATTTCAGAAAAATCCAATTATATTTGCACGAGTTAAAGCCCATGAATTAAATTCAAATTCCCAAATCAATACATTTAAAATGGTTTAACCCATATATAACTAGTATAACATCTTTACTCCCTAGTTTCAAATCATAGAGTTCAATTCCAAATTTTGAATTCAAATTTAAATCCAATTATTTAAATTTCAAAATTTTATCAAGTTATTCAAAAATAAATTTTATCTCGAAATTTCATTTCAAAAACTTTTCACATTTAACCCGATTCCATTTCAAACCATTTGAATTTAAAAATTCAAATTCAAAAATATTTTCAAAAATTTGTGACTTAATCGATTTCCTCGTGAAATCCATATTTGTGTGTGTATAAGTGTGGTCCAGGGGTTTTACACAATAGTGCACAACATCATTCATCACGGATATATCAATATCGATAAGCGGTATAATTTTTAACGCTTATCTTCATTCACAGATTCATAAATAAAGTAAATTTAACAGTCGTAAAGATTCATCATCACAATTCGATGTGGGTTTCGGATAAACAACTGGAGTCCGACTCCCTGTCGCATCGAAATCCAAATGTGGTTTCAAAGGCCAAGTTGTCTAATTTATTTAAATAGTTTAATTCAATGATTTAATTCACATAGCATTTATCACAGATAAATCATACACAATTATCAGAGATATATCAAAGCATATCACAAAAACATCACAGAATATCATCAAATAAATATCACAAATCAGATATTCTACACCATAATCCATAAGCAACCATCTTAAATTCTCATTTGTAATTAATTCAGTTAAAATCAATTACTTGAGAATTAATCTTTTAATCTTGTTTAATTGATCATTAATTATAAATTACTTATTCCATTTCAAATCATTTAATTAATAAATCATTTCTAAATGAATTATTATATCTTAATTACTTAATTATTTTATTTCACATTATTTAATTAATTCCTTCTCAATCAATAATTTATAACCTTAATAAAACTTAATTATCCATTCATTAATTTCTAATTTCTTAGTTAATCAATAATTAATTATGAATCATCAAATTACTTAAGTAATTTACTATTAATTATTCATTAATTAACTTAAGTAGTTAATTACAAATTTATTAATCACATAATTCATTAATTAACAAATCTCTAATTATAATTACAATGTAATTATTCTTAATTACTTACTAAAATAATTAATTAATATTAATTATTCAACTTAATTATCCTTTTATAAGTCTTCTTTAACTTGTTGAAAATCAATGTATTTCTAACTACAAACTTAAAAATTAACAAATTACATACTTAACTTGAAGTAATCACTTAATTTAGAGTAATAATAATTAAGTGTAAGAAAACATTGTTACGTATTAACTAAGAAAATTAAACTTGTATTAAGTTTTAACTTAAAAACTGTTAAACACGGTTAAGTTTTACAGTATTTAAAATTTGATGAAAACTGTTACTTAACTTTACTTCTTTTATTATATTTGCAGTTATGAAACCCGATCATTTCCCTGACCAACCTCGAGTGTTGCTTCGAGTTGCTCGTCCAATTTACCCGAGACATAATCCCAGGTACGCAAACTTCTTCTTCTTCTTAAATTTGTTGAAACTTTAAAACTTAAATTATAAATCTTTAAAACTGCAAAACTACAACCCACTCGAACTCGCATTCTTACCCTAGTCACAAACCCATATGCACGAGATTCCCTTCGAGTTTTCCCGCGAAACCCAAATCTACTGACGTGTACACGACCCAACGTGTACGTGCACATCGTCGTTGGCCAGCTCCGGTCGTCGCCACGACGTCGAGCATATCGACAACCACTCCCTGAACACACTCATATCGTTCGAACCACTCCATCACCTTGAAATCGAAATTCGAGTTCGAGCTTAAAACCTGGAACCACTAAACCATCACAACCCACAACATGTCAACGCCACGCGCTCCAAGCTCCGTCTAGTAAACAACTCGAGACTCTATCCTCGACTTTGTCAACCCCACAGCCACCATTACCTAGAACCCTGAGCAACTCGCGCTCGAACGAGGACGTGAGGCACGAGTTTCCCCTCCACTCAAAAACTAGGTTTACAAACTTAACCCTCACGCCGCCGACGCCACAGTCATCATTGCCACCTCCGACCATTTTTCCAGGCATTCCCGTAGGCTCCTCCATCCCCAGCCAAAGCCCCAACCAACATGACTCAACCGATCATCAGTATTTGGTCGAAATTCAATTTGCAGACAAAAACAAACTGCTCTCAAACCACACAATGAAAAATCATCAAACCAGGTTTGAAAATCATGTCTTCCAGTAAGGATTCAAGTTACATTCTTGAATCTATAATTCGTGAAGTTCAAAATTTCCAGAATTTAAAGTTTTCATTGTAAAAATTTGATCTTTCCTTTCATATGCATTTTTTCTTCACAAAATCATTTTTAGATTATAACTCATACTTAAATACAACTATTTTGTTTTGAAACCAAAGTCTAACACTGATTAGATAATTTGAAATTGAGTTTTCTTTGTTGTTTTGTACTCTGAGACTAAACAGAGAAGAAGACAGTCATTGATGTACGCATATATACAGAGCACTTTCAAGATATATATACTTAAGTTTAGATTTCTGGTTGTTACTCACCTTCCATATTTTTGTTTAAGAAATGACAGAGCCTTCTTTTTCTTTTGAAACAGTCTTTGAAACTGGAAGCTAAAATCTTCTTTTGATTCTCTGGCTTGAGATTTGTATTGATATAAATTGTAATTTATGTTGAAGTTTTGAAATGGTGTTTACTCAGCTTGATGAACGAACTGAGAAGGCTAATATATTTCAAAGAAAACTTTACATGTTGATATCATGTTTGTACAGCAGGGTATGTTTGTTTGTACAATAAGCATGGCTAAAAATGCTTGCATTATGGAGAAGTTACTACTTGTTTTGTACAACAGGTACTTTTTCTATATGGAGCTGAAGAGATAGGGTATGTTCTTAGCAATGCAAACATTAATTGTTAGAGTCCTTTACTTTAGTTGAATATATGTTTATTGCCTTCTTTATGCTTACCTCTTTTATTTTGAATGATTTTCTTCTTTTGCATTGCTTATACATATGAATTTTATTTTGTTTGTATTTCTTTTTTTGTCTTATATATATATATATATGTCTTATGTTGAATTTTGTTTTGGTCTTGTTAATTTGAAATTTAATGAAGTTCTTTTTTTTTATTAAGTTGATATAATTTAACAAATTTGTTTACTTCATATTTTGTAATTTATCTTATGTGTAAAATTATATTTCTAACTTAAGTATTTAAATTGCCTTACATATAAATTACCTTATATATTTATTTATGTTTCTACTTAGGTCACATATATATAAGATTTAATTTCAAATGAATTAACACATATTAGATTTAAATTCGGGGAAACTCGATCTATTTACCGATATATTTTGCAATTTTATTCAAAAATTAAATTAATTCCCAATTTAATTTAGTCAAAAATCTGGGATCGTTACAACGACGAAACCAATTTCATTAGATCTGTAATAGTCAATTATTATAATATTTCGAATTTCGTGTCAATTGGACTTACATTTTGCTCTACGAAGCTGAAACGCGTAGAAATTTATTTAAGTGAATTTTAATTAAAATAATTTGATTTGACTACCTATCTAATTTGGCCTCCGATATATATTCTATTGTGTTCAAAATAGGGGTAAAACATTATAAACACCAGGTGGCATGCTTCCATTAGAGTTCGAAAAATTTCTGGATGAATAGTGCACCCAAATTTTCTATAAAAGTCCCTTATTTTTTTCATTTGTTCACAACCCTAGAGTTTTAAACCCTAGCTGCCACATTAACATTCAATGGCCGAAATCTAATATCGGTCCTCCTTCAAATCCTCTCAATCCATGCAGAATTAGATGAACGCCTCAATTAGAAAATTGTAGAACTCGTCAAGACGAGTAAATCCGTACATTGATGATCAAGTTTGGTGAGGTGGATCGATGGCTACGGTGCCGCGTTCGTTCGTACTTTGCACACGATTTTCAAGAGGAGGGCGAGGTCAAGCTTCACGTCGCTCTAGGCGGAGGTGTGTATGCGGTTGGGCTTCACGGTGGTAGAGTTCGATCGTTGTCTAGATGGTCATGGAGGTGTTTGAAATTGGTGGTAGGAGGCGTCTAGATGAGTTTCTCGAGCTGAAGCTTGAACATGAGGAAGAAAGGGGGTTGCGGTTTAGTTGTGCTCTGGAAAATGTATGCGGCCTAGATTATTCAATAGGTGAAAACAAAAGAAAAATGTTTGTAAATTTATTTAATTTAAGTACGTGTAAACTTATAAAATTCATATCTTTGTCATATGTGGTCCATTTTGCACGAAACGAATTGCATTGGGTCTGTATTGACGAGCATTACATTATAGAGCTTGTTTGGATGGATTTCGAGCTAGTGAAAATCTTTGTTAAAATTAAACGCTTGTTTAGTTTTAATCGAAATAAATTGCTATTGCGACGACTTCAACCAAAGTGAGTACAGCTCACTCTTTCTGACTCGCTTATATTTTTTTTATAGGTGATAATTAATTTTATTTATGACGATTAATGATTGTTTGGGTGATATATGATATATTATATGTAGATATTGATTGGTTTGGATATACTCCCGCATATTTTAGCGGATGAGACCTCATACGTTCCCATGTATGAGCGGATGACCCTTTGTACGCGCGTCTGCCTCGAAGCGGATATTGTACATATTTTCTAATATGTATATTTGTTGTAGGTGACAGGTTGGAGGGATCCAACTGGATTCCTCGCCGTTTTGATTGTATTTACAGATATTGTTATATATGCTGTTATCATATGATATATGATGTTTGGATGTCATTATTGGTATGATTTATGTAAATGCCTTTATTTAGCGCTTTTGCAGCATTGGGCCATATTTTGGAAATTTAAAAATATTAAATTGATGGTATCAATTTAATAAGGATTTAAAAGCAATTTTGAAATAGTAACTTTTGATTTGTTAAATAATTGGATTTATTTTAAATAAATCAAAAGTTATAATTTTTATGTTATAAAAATTATGGCTCTTTTGAAATATAATCAAAAATATAATATGATCTTTGAAATATGGGGTAAACTGTTATGTTAAAATAAGTTAAAATGAGAATTTTGAATTTATTATAAATGGTTTATTTATAAGATTTATAAAATTGACCTTTTATAGATAAAAGTAATGGAATTATAAAAGTGTTTTATAAATATTAGAAATGGAATTGTAGTCTAATTCGTATATGGATTTGCAAGTAAAATTTAGAAATGTATTTATAATGGGCTTTATAGATTAATTACAAAAGAATGAATTTGCGAATAAAAGAGATTTATAAATAAATTATCTTATAATTTGATTTTGACTTATAAATGAGATAGAAATGGATATTTGTCAAATAGGAATTTTATATGTGGAAGTGTTTAAATAATTATAAATAGAACTCGTAAACACGATTTTGTAAATCTGAAATCCATTTAAATTGATAAGTTAAATATGAAAGCTTATTAAAGGAATTATATTCACGATTTTGGACAGTGAATTATCCTTTAAATTAAATATTTAGAAGTATTGAATTTATTAAAGGGATTATATTCACGATTTTGGACAGTGAATAACCCTTTAAATTAAATGTATAGAAGTATGAATTGGGTAAGAGAATTATATTCATGATTTTGGAAAGTGAATAATCCTTTAAATAAAATGGATGTTTTGAAAAGTGATGTTATAAAAAGGAATTTCAATGGTTTGAAAATAAAATGATTTCAAATGTCTTATTATTAAAATAAGTATATGAGAATGTTTTACAAATATCCATTATGTGAAATGGTTGTGAATATTATCCTTTTAAAAGATATGTTGAAGTGAATAATTGGAAAGTGTTTTGATTAATAAATGATTAATAAAATGAGGCCAGTGATTATTTAAGTGCTAGATTTTGTTTGTTTGTTTGATAGTTAAATAACCGACTATCAAAATTGGCCATTTTAGGTCTTCAACCTGATGTGGAAACTAATTAGTCGTACACTTAGTACTTAACTGGCTGTATAGGCTTGATTATCCTTTGTGTTGAGAATGTTGATTCGTATAGTGCGGAGTGATTACTCCAATTGATCAAGCTTCCTTCTTGACCAAAGAATAGCATGTTGATAGTTGGAGATGCGATAATTCTATGAGATTTAGTTTCCGTGTGTATGTTGAGAAACGCTTTGCGTTGTTAGTGCAAAAAGACCGGGATCATATTTATCTGAAAACCACTTTGGACCGACATTTATGCGATGATTGTGCAGGTTTATCGATGATATTGATATTTAGGATTTTCATGATGAAGGACTACTTATTGATCGTTTGGGGTTAAAATCCCAATATACATATAGTAACAATGGTCTCTTCGTTATGAAATATTCAACGCAAGGATTGTTCACTACTAATCCTAAGGATTTTCTTACAGGATATGGTAGGAAAGTACCTTGGGTGTCTTATTCTTGAACAACTTGTATGGACGAGTGTCTGACATTGCATTTCTAAGATTACGTAAATTGGTTTTCACAAACGTACATCAAAAGTGGCGGAGAAGGCAACTTCTCTTAGCTTAACACCCTCCTTGAGACATACGAGCTCAAGGGTTGTATTTTTGTGGAAAGCAATTAGTAGTCAACGTCAATGGCAATATGGCATTCAAAGATGATGTGATATATGATATATGATATGTGAATGGTAATCAATACCTCTTTGGCCTCACTCCTCGGAAAAAGGCTGAAACGGGGATAGAAGCATCAAGGTTAAAATCGGTCGCTCCCATTAGGAGATAACATCACTCTTCTAGATATATCTTTACACGTTATGACGTCGTGTTTCTGATTATTGTTGTGTATGCTTGTGGCCATGGATTTTAGGTTGGTAACGACCGGAGTGATGACATATTCAGTACTATCCAAGAAGGGGTAGGCCAGCCTTGTGTTGGTTAAGGTGCCCAGTATCTGGACCCTAGGCACATCCCTCTAGAGATGTACCCATTTTTCGAGAACGTAGTCCCTTTACCTAGTCATTTGTATGAAATTCAAAATCCACTATGTGCCTGACATATTATTTATAGAGCCTAGTATTGCTGGAATTTAATAATGTTAACAATTTCAACTATTTAATCTATTATTTGTATAATAGACTCTATTGTAATATAATCGGATTTGATATGAGATGTTTTGGTTATCGTATGGTAAAAACATATTCGTGTTTATGTGTGGACATGTCTTATGAGATATCTTTTATTTTGATAAATGAAAAGTTTGATAACTTTATAAATTCAGTTGAGTATGTTTTCTCATGCTGGTTTACCAAACTGATCTGGGTGTTCTTCCCTTCAATGCTCGGGTCAGACCGTATTTAGTACTTTTGAAGCTTTAGTAGGCGATCTGGGGATCTTCATGTCATATACACGTATCTGTTTATTATTCCACCACATTGCATTGCATTTCATGGTTGTTGTAAATTATCAGCATTTGTGAAGGCATGTTATTATAACTGTATAAGCTGATGATTATTTATTGTGTACTATGATATTGACTTATGTATATTATAGTTTCTTTTTGTAAAGATAATTAATCTATATGATATGTTATTCCGCTGCGATGTGAGACTCTGTATTGTTTTGGTTTGTTTCTCTCTTCTTCTTTTCTCTTCTTCTTTCTTCTTACCCTCTCTTTTCTTTCTAACGATTATCTGCAATCACTGCACTCTGGGTCAGACATGTGTGCTTTATAGTCGGATTCGAAGGGTGCCGCTTTTGGGTCATTTCATTTCTGCTGCAAACGCGGGATATGTTTTTATCAAAATGCTTCCATGCTTCTTTATCAATTGGGTGTGTTAACGTACCTTCTTTCTGTGTTCTCACACTATGCCACTCATATGAGGCATGGACAGATGATGCATACAATCTTTGAAGCCTAAGGGTGATGGGTAAGTAATGCATGTTCCTTGTCTAAATACCAAATCGCTTAGAGTTAGTTTGATCATTCGTCCTTATGGGTCATCTGGTCTAGAAGAATCGTCCATAATTAGCATAAAACTTAACGAAATCGGATGAAACTTTGCAGCTACTCTCTATGGTGTGTGGGACCTACCATAAAAATTTCAAGTGGAGGGGCCCAGTCTACATAGATCGTTAGCGACCCATCTAGTTAGGTGGCTAGCGATCCATCAAGATATATTAGATCGCCCTCAAACTTTCTGAGCTCCTTCGTAGCACTAAGTAAAGGCTTCTGGTAGATAAATATGCTAATTTGATGGATAGCTAGCGATCCATCCTCTATGGATAACTAGCGATCCATAGAAATGACTTAGATTAATTTGTGTTTTTTGGTGATGACTTGGCGTAATAACTGGACTCTTCTACACTTGGATTTCTAGCCCTCTACTTACTGAATTCCCTATATGTACTCACCTACCTGCAACTGGAGATCCATCTTTCTGGGAAGAGTGCTGCCATTACTCTATTGGAATTCCATCACTTCTTCAACTTTCTTCTCCCTCACAACAGTCTTAAAGGGGGTTACTGTGATTCTCCAGTCAACTCTTGTACCTGTGACTTATTCTAAATCATTATAACTTAGATTTCAGGATTAACTGGTTGATATCCAAAGAGATTCAACCAGTATAATCATAATTAAAAGTTGATTATATTGAACGTAAACCAAAGTCAGTTGAACCACTATAAAAATTCTATGTCTCTTTTCTTACTTCTATTTTTTATTTGTTATTTATCTGAGATTTGTGCTGTTGATTATCTCCTCCGGAGCTTTCACACTTGATTCAGGGTGTTGATCCATTTTTTGGGTTAACATGCTTGTATGGAACTTCTTTTCCCTTTTTTCCTTAGTTCGTATCTTTTATCATTACATATTCCTAAGATCTATGTCCTCTTTCCAAAATAACATGCAACCATTTAAACGTATATCTATTTTTTGATACAACAAACTGAAAGTAGGCATATGTTTTTTCACTTCATAATGAATTTTGCACATTAAATTATTGGGTGGCATATGCCATTTTGCAGCTTGTACAATAACTTTAAATTCGACTTATGTGAAGTTGTATTTCAATTTCATCGCAATGTATTCTGCAGTTACTGATATTTGGATGCAACATTTACAGCCTTCCAAAGAGATTCCTTAGCAATACCTAATAAATCATAGATTTTCTTTACTTTAATATTTGGTTCTTATTTGATGTTTACATCGTCACCATCAACTTCAACTTCAAGGAACATGGATCATGCTACATCTTCAACAATATCTTATATGGCATTTTCCATAACAAAGTCATAACCCACCTCCTCCCTTGACTGTACAGGATTAGGTGCTACAAGTTCTCTATGACGATCCCAAATAAACTAATCCGGAACGAAACCGTTTTGACACAAATAAACTTTAACTATATCCAATATCAAATGCTTCAAATGTTTTGCCCCTACTACATGGAGAATGAATTTCTTTATCGTTTCCATTATTACTTAAAGAAAATTCAATAAATACGTGCACACTATTATAAAAATATTCCATTATTTAGTCTCTCAGACCCTTTCGTTGATAAATCCAGCTCTTCCGATCAATAAAATGATTGATCATTTATCCTATTTAAATTTTTTTGATGGAAATTCAAAAATGTATTGATCAATTTGTGGATTTACGTTTTATATTTCAATTCATTTACACATTTCAATGTTTAATTAATTATATAATATTTTTTCTTTTTGATTTTTTATAAAATATTATATATTTCCAATTTTAACAAATTATGAATATAATATTAAAATTTTAGTTTATTGTTTTCTATTGGTTGGTCATCCTACTACACATTACAAATGCAATAATAATTACATTTCATAAATCATTTCATTTCAAATCATTGAACAAAATTTCGATAGCGCTTCCCATTTATTTCCTGTATCGTACACAAATGCGGATACACAAGGAACAAAAAGGAAGTGATGTCAAAATTTTGTGAACCGTTTAAGATGAAATTTTTAAAAATTGTAATTACTTTATTGTGTTTGTGATTTGTCCAACACAAGGACAAATCCGCCAAATATTGTACCAAGTGAATATCGATGTCCGTTTTGTGATAAAAACAAATATATCTATATAATGTCATATACAATACTTGCCAGACGGGGCCAAAAACTATCTACGGGATTTAAAAAAATAAAGCACATTATTCACCAATTTGTTTGTACTTTACCATTATACATTTTAATTTTTTATTAATTATATAGTATATATTAGCATAATTCATTTATAAGTTGTAATATTTTATTGATTATATAATATATTATTCTTTTTTACCTTTTTATAAAATCTTATATGTTTTCAACTTTAATGAATTATAAACATAATATAGTATTTAAAAAATATGGTATATAGACTAATTTTCCAGTGCCACATTCTAACAAACTAAGTTTTAATATAGAATTAACCGTATAAACTAATAAATGATTATGTAAATAAATTATTTTTGTCGATATTTTAAGTAACGCATACACTAAATTATGCGCACATACACTAGATCATGCGCACATACACTAACTAACTCAGCTTAGCCCAAATTATACATTAAACTTTAGATTTAAACATTAATAATCGTAATTAGCATATCTCAATCAACCAATATACAATTCTAAACAATCAATGAGGGTATTATAAACAAATATAATTAGAAATTAATACTGATTTAATAATGTATGCTTAATTAGGTTTAGAAAAAAACTAGATTTGAGCTGAACTAATTGTGCATGTGGATGGAGATTTGAAGATGGCGAAGTTTTCGATGATTGGGGATGCGTTGGAGCAGCCGACAATGGAGATTGGCGAATTTGGGGGAAAAGTTCGGGTTTGGAAGCTTTGTGGCAGACTGAATGTTTCTATCTAGACCGAGCATGTTGCATAATTGCATTATCAGACAGCTTCCGCCGGCCATCGACGGCTATTACTAACGGCGGCTTCTAATGGCTTTCAACGGCTATTATATTTTTTTATTAAAATTTTACACTTTTTAAATAAACTTAATTTTTAATTAGTTTTTTAGAAAATTTTAATACGTAGAAAAAGTTGAATAATTTATATTAGTAATCAATGAATATGAAACAAATATCAATGATTACAACCTCTTACTTGCCTTTCCAAATTAATTTAAAAATTTTAAATTGTAGTTATACAATGTTTACAAAATAAGTTCATAAAACTATTATATATTTTAAATTTCATTAAATATTTTATAATTGATAGGCTAAAAGTTGTAGAAAATGATTGTTTGTTTTTGATTTGCAATAAGTTAGTTATCGAGTATAATTATATGACAAAAAAGATTATTAACAACACTAATTTAATTAATCAGAAACTTTCATAAATTTGAATAATTGAATAAAAATATCTATACAGATTCTTAAAATTTGAATTATTATATTTAATCAAATTTAAAACTTATATAACTAACATATTTATAATAAAGTAATAAGTTTAAATTCATAAAATGAAAGATCAACGGGAGTAAAATGATGGAGCCGTCGGCGGTCGTCGAAATGTTTTGCCACAAATTACTATGTTTTTTATAATGATAATACTATGATCCAAAGAACAGGTCAGTATATAATAAAAATAGAGGACCATGGGTGTCATTTGCTTCAGAACATGGTTGCGATGACCTAGGTCATGCTACACCGAAAGAATAACACGAGCTCAACTATACAAATGCCATCAGATTGGCTCTGAAACGAAAGTATATGCCATTCGTCTGGCTATCAGCAGAAAGTATAGACTACCAGGCTAGCTCTTTATCGAAAGATGTAAGCATCAATGCATGTTACCATAACTCAAATATCGAGGCTACATATAGTCTCTAGATCATATACCGAGACTCCACGAGTGCCTCTACATCAAGCAATGGCTCAAGGCGGCTATAACCAAAAGAAGAGGCCAAAAAGCCTCATTCATCATACGAGACCGAAGTAATCACCACTTAAAGCTGAAAGCCCCTCTATGAACAACTAGTTCAATGACACAAATAGCCTAAAGCTTATACATAGTGTAAAGGCCAATACACCTACATACATACATACATATGTTTAAGCGACACATCATCATTCCACGTCACTCTACAATTAACTAGATGACGAAACATATTCAAATCATAGCCTCATAGTAGACCATATCAGTAATCTAAGACAAACACTCTCCTCTAAAGGTAGAGCTACCAGATCACTAAAACTAGCGATCCTCGGCTTTTAAATAAGGGATGGCGATCTAAGACAAAAAAAGAGAAGCAATTAAATAAAACCACCTGTAGTCTCATTTTAGTTTATATACGTCAAGCTTTTCACTATTGAAAGGGAGTGTGGATTAAGGATCTTAAGGCTAATTTAACACAAGAGTGGAGGTGAATAGTGTTTAATGGATCCTAAGACTTATATGAACCAATTTAAAATTATAACACAAACAAATGCAGAACTTAATCATAAAACAATCATAGAATCAAACACAGATGCAGAAAGTAAACAAAAAGTAGTAAAGGGAAAGAACACACAGGATTTTATACTGGTTCGAGTTACCCTACATCCAGTCCTGTACCAAGGAAAACCACCTTATATAGATTTTTATTATATTAATTCGAGATTACATCCCTTAATTTCTAAAGGCCTTGAGGTACCCTCCTCTCTCACGAGTCCGGGGCAAACTCTCTTGATTTACGGGCCACAAGATTACCCAATTGACTTCTACGCACAACCACATCTTATAGAGAGACTCGATAAACTCTTGATTACAAATTGATCCTATAACTCTGAATAGCACTTTGATCTTCGAGAGAAGGTAGGGAATCAAATAAGAATGAGATTCTAATTTGATTCGCTTGGGAATTCGAAAAAATTTCGGCACGATCTTAAAAATATGAAAATTACAGAATATGGATTTGTGGAGAAGAAGAAGTGAAGAAAATATGAAAATAGATGATTAAAAAATTCGTTTGTGAAACCTATTTATAAAGCACCAACAGTCATAACCATTCGTGAAGAGATTTAAACGAATAGACACTTCTTTTGAAAATTAAAATTCTTGAATTCAACGACCACCATGTCGACATGAGGTTCCCATGATGTCGACATCCCTATGTAAAAAACAATGTAATTTTTTTTGTAAATGATATAGAAAGGAAAACAAGATAAAATGATTCTGAAGTAAAAAGGAAGTTTTAAAACAAAAACAAAGAATACTTTAAGGCTAAAACATCTTTTTGTAAATCATTTTAAAAGAAAATTTTTAAGACTAAATTTGTTTGAAAAGCAGTTTTGAAAATTATTTTGGAAAAACCATTTTGAAGTAGTTTTGCAACCTTCTTCCTGTAGAATATCTCATCACATCAGGACTCGAGAACTTGTACAAAAGCAGGATGTTCGTGGGTTTGTAAGCCACTTGTCGTAGGTTTGTAAGCTATTTGCCATGGATTTGTAAGCCGCTAAGAAGGTCGAAATGGGTTACATCCCAAATAAAATTCGAAATGATGATTTCCATGCTATTATGATGTTTTTAAAAAAAAAACTAGACACATATCTTGAAATCTTGATCTTGATACTCATGAGTCTTCAAACTTGATTTCTTCATCCTTGATCTTGATATTGTACATTGTTTAATAATCAGTACCTACTTTATATATATATGCTACATAATAACATTCATATATATCTAGACAATAGTGTTAGTATATAAGTTATAATAAAATAAGTTACAAAGGTTGTTGTCATCAAAACTACTATCTCCACTTCCTAACAATCTCCCCTTTTTTGATGATGACAACCTAATAAAATATACTTACCACTTCGACCGTACCATGACTCTTCCTTACTCCAACAATTCCCTCTTACTCCAAGCCTACTACTTCATATAACTTTCTCCGTCTTTGTCATCAACAAAAAATAACCTATAAACCTTGAACTTAAGAGATGAACAAACATATGACATAATAATATAACATCCTAACTGGAATTCATGTCTATACATCGAAGATTGTTTTTAGAAGAACCTTAAGATAACACTTATATACAAATTAAAAAACTAATATACAGTCACGAAAGAGAAAAATGAAAAACGCTTAATGAGGACCCTTAACTATTGATGATTTATGGATTGAACAATTTGGATAGTGGACATAAAAGTTTCCACGCTGTTCAACCAAGTTCCCATTAGCGTCAAAATGGACTTCTCCAACGCAAATCACGTCATCATCTTCGTCCATATGAACATATGGATTCGTTAGAGGATGTTCTTCTTCTTGATCCTCTTGAGGTTCTTCTAGAAGCTCTTCTTCTTCTTCAGAATCTATGATGACCCGGAATTTTGGGCAGTATTTATTTGATAATCTTCTTTTAAAAATTTATTTCTAATAGGCCTATTTATCTTTTCAAAACAAATAATATTTAATTGGGCAAAATTTATCTTTACAAAACTAATAAAAGATATGTTTTCAAATTATAATATATAGATGTATATATATATATTGTGATTTGGAAGTTATGTTTAAATTCAATATAATACTTTTCAAAGGCTATTCACAGATAATATCTATAAATGTTTATTTATTTAAAAATATTTTAGCTTAAGAATAAAATTTAAATAAGGTTAATAAAAAGGTTGTTTTACTCTCTTTTAAATTACTTAAACTAAGAATAGTTTATATTTATATATATATATATAAAGATTTAAACTATAAACATATAAATTAATACAAAATAAAAACATAATTAATTAAGAGAAAAATATTTAAATAATTTTTTTTGAAAATTGTTAGATAAAAAACACTTGTAGACATATAATGCCTACATTAAGACATTTGTACTTTGGATATCATGCATAAAAAAGTGGAATATATTTTTTAATTAAAAATTAAATTATAAATAATAAGAGTTAAAGAATAACCTGGTTTCAGTTTAACACTCTCCTATTTTAAAATTCTCAACTCTTCGTTCTTTTATCTTCTATATTTAAATCTAAAGAAGAATCAATCAGATAATAACAGTTTCAACAACTTTAACCTGAGATCAAGCTAGCTAGATCAAATTCAACTTAACAATGCAAAGATTCGGTCCAGTTTCAGTTTCAAAACAAGATTTCCAGATCAAAAATTAAAGCCTGTCTCTTTGTTTCATTTTCCAGTGAGTAAACCTTTTCCTTTAAAAACAGTTTTAATCAGTGATTTATCTTGAAGCATGCTTGAAGAAATGTAGTAGATAATGTTTTCATGTATGAATGTGAATGCATGTATGAATATATGATATGTTTGTGAATATGTATATATATAAGCCTCTGTTTTATGTCAAGCTCAAACTTCCCTAAAGAAAATTCAATCTCTCTTTCTCTAATCAGTTTTAGGCTTTGATCTCTAAAGAGAAACTGATTGGAAGACTGAAATATTATTTTTAAAAATAAATTCTTGTGTTTATATTAAGTAATTAATTCAAAATAAAAATTATAAAGTGAAAAATAAATTAAGGTTAGAAATCAATCATCTTAATCCCATACTTTTTATCTAAACAAATTCGCCTTAGTAAATGATGATTTTTGATAAACATTTCAAGATTTTTAAGCTCGTATGTGTTGAGATATCTTAAGATGATCCGATTCGGGTTATTCATCGAATTCCAACGAACAGCGGCGAGTCGAGGGTTGTGATTAATGTCGAGGGTTGCTTGAAGGTTGATGATCACAGGAAAAATAGTAAGGAATTTTTCGGATGATCGGAGTAGCTCGGTGAAGTTAAATTAGGGTTCGAAGTCTGGTTGTGGTCGAGAAGTTAGTCGAGACATTTGTGACGCCGAAGTTGAATCGGACTCGATCACGAGGGGTGGGATCGTAGCACGGTGACGTGATGCCACTCTGGACGCGGTGGCATGAGTTCTGGTGGTCGGGGTCGTCTTCGGCGAGAGGATTTTTAGCGATTGGTTTGGTTCCAGATTTGATCGACTTGTTCGATTCTGATTCGTAGGGTAGATGGTCGAGCAGGGTGGTCGGAAAGTTAGTGGAGGTCATCATCGACGTGACGAAGGTGGCAGGGTTGGTCAGAGGTGATCAGGTGGCGTGTTCATGTGCATGTGCACATTTTCGTGTCTGGGTTTGTTGATGATTTGGGGAAAAAGCAGTTTGCTCGGGAATGAGCTCGAGTCGATTGGGGTTTTTCTCGAAGACGAGTGTGAACGCGAGTGGACTCGGGGGTAGGGGGAATCGAAGTTGGCTCGGGTTGTTTTATTTACATAACATGGTTTTAAAATTTAAACGAAAATCATTTATATGTTTTTAAAAAAGCAAAAGTAACTTAAATTAATCAAGTTTTCAAAATGTATTAACTAAGCTTTTAAGCAAAGTAAATATTAAACAAAGTTTCAAAGCCAAATGGAAATAATAAATTTTCAAGATAAGTATTTTCCAAGTTTTAAAGTTATTAAAAATGATTAAGTTTTTAAGAAATTTATTAAATCAAGTTTTAAAATGAATAAGTTTTTCAAAAGATTATAAACCAGGTTCCAAAGTAAAAAATTATTAAACAAGATTTTAAAACAAGTTTCAAGTTTAAAAGTAAAAGTTAAATGATTTAAAATTGTTTTGTTTTAAAGTAATTATTATTAGGTTAACAATGTAATTAAATTCCTAAGTGTTTTTAAAATGTAATAAGATGATGTTTGAAATAAGATGTGATTAAAGTAAGAGTATTTAATTTTAATTAATCAAAGAGTTTCAAATGAGTTTTCTATAAATTAATTTCAAGCATCTAATTAAATAAGATTTAAATGAGTAATTAATTAATTAAAGAATTTATTTCAATTAATTAAGGTTGTGATTAGTTAAAGATACTTAATTAGTAAAATTAATTAAAAATTAATCACTTAATGTAATTATTAAGGGTTAATTAATTAATGCTAATAATTACTTAATGGAAGTAATTAATGGATAGTTAATGAAAGTAATTAATGGACAGTTAATGAAAGTAATAAGTTTAAAGCATTAAATAATGATCAAAGAGATAATTAATAAATGTAATTAATTTAAGATAATTAATTAATTTAATTAATTAAGGATAATCACTTAATGAAATTGATTAAGTATAATTACTTAATGTAATTAATAAAGTGTAATTACTTAGTGTAAGTAATTAATGGATTATTATTGAATGTAATTAATTAAAGGGAAATTATTTAATTAAAGGAAAATTACTTAATGGAAGTATTTAAGGATCAATTACTTAGTGTAAATAATTAAAGGATTGATAAATTAAGGTAATCAATTAAAGGGTTAGTTAATTAATGAGTGTGATTAATTAAAAGATAATTAATCAATGAAAGTGATTATAGAATAATTAATTAATGTAATTAATTAAGGATCAATGTAATTAATTACAGTTAGTTAATGAGAGTAATTAAAGCATAATTAATTTTTGTAATTAATTAAAGGCTAATTACTTAATGTAATTAAAGAATAATTAATTAAGAATGATTAATTAAGATGATAATTAAAGGATGATTGATTAATTGGTTTGTAATTAATTAATGGTTAAGTAAGCAGATTTAAAGTGATTGATGTAATTAATTTAATTTATTTGAATTAATTAGAAATGGTGTGACTAATTAATCCTGCTTATGGATGATTGAATGATATTGAATGCTTTGATTTTGATATCTCTGATATATGATATGTGTTGCTCAATGATATGAGATGCTTTGGTTGAATTGTGATAGTATGGATTACCTATCTATGATAATGTGAATTCTTCTATCTATGTGCATATGTTATTCTAAATATAAATGAAATTGTTTTTAACCTAAAACAACTTAAAAATGCCATTTTGGATTTCGATGAGACCAGGATCGGATTCCAAATTGGATATCCAAAACCAAATCGATCCAAATTAAACGATAGGTCGTGAAATCTCAAGTGAAGTTCGAGATGAAGATTCAGAGTGTAAGGGATATTGCCGTTAACTCTGAGGGTGATTCCAAAATGAGCGTAATGAGAATCGAGATAGTGCCTTCGGTTTCGTTCGAACCTGGAACGGACTTTTATGGATTGAATGCTTTCAGAACATCGTTATTGGAGGACGATGAGCATTCTAAGATATGTGTTCTGAAAAGATAATCGTAGCCTCAAGCCTCATCAACCGGGAATGGCTAAAACAGGGGAGGTGCAAGGCTAAGTGGGTAGCACCCAAGTAGGATAAGATTTCCCCTGCCTAGAGGTCCCATTTATTCGGCCGTGTGGGCAGTTGGTCGCGACAACTGTTGGGGTTGTCTTATTCGGGATTATCCAGTAAGAGGTAGTTCCGGTCTTGTGTTGCAGGGCATTAGGGTAGATCCTCGGTACTCTGATCTAGACCAGGTACTGTGACGGGTGGTACCCCAGTAGCCCTGCCATTGTATGGAATCCAATCTCCAATAAGTGCCGTACATTTTGATTGTGCCCAACTATGTTGGAACGTGAGAGGTAAGCATTCCAGCTATTTCTATATTTTACTTGAAAACCCTAGACACTATTATAATATCACTGGATTTCCTATCAAATGTTTTGGTTATCGTAAGATAAAAACCTGACATGTTTATTTGTGGCGTGATCTTACGAGATACCCTTTGTTTTCAAATGTTTTTAAAAGTTAAACAACTTTAACCCGTTTATTCACACCAGACCTACGTCTGACTCAGAGTTTATTTTATGTTTTCTTAAACTCTTGGGTACTCAAATTTTATGAATAGCCAGGGGATTCAGGTTTTCTTTGACGAATTCTGGAGGAGACTTGGAGCAGGAGGCTTCGGCGTATGTAGATATATAGTGTTTCCGCAGTGTTGATGAATTATAATGGATTCTGAGTTGTATGATGGACAGGTTTTCAAGACTGTATAATATGTGATGTATAAGCTGTGTAAATCTGATAGATGTTGTCTATTATGTAATAACTATGTGATTAATACATTTTATTCGTTCCACTGTGAGAATTTGATATTGTTAGTTCTTTCTTTCCTATCTTTTCTCTTTTTTATCCCTTTCTTTCTTATTAATGATGCATCTTTCTGTGGAATGGAAGGCGTGTCGTTACAGTGGTATCAGAGCTCTAGGTTGAGGGAATACCTAGGCTTTGGAGTGATATCTTTCTTGAGAGAGCGTACTTGTATTTTTATGTATGTATATATATATATATATATATGTTTGTATGTACCAGCTTTGTTGGGTTACCTGTCCGGGTTACCTACCTGAGATAGGCTGGCAACTTGAGTTCTGGAGGTAGGCGGGTAATGGAGTGAGTAGCATGACTACCACTAATGGAAGAGGTCCGAGTGTTGAAGGTGGAAGAGTATCTACCGAGATGTAGACCCAATACTGCCTCGAGTTAGCTTTGCAGCATAGTGTAAGGATTTCATCAATCTCGGAGGAAGCCTTTTAAAAGGTATGGAGTCCATCTTTGGAGTGTAAGCCTGGCCCCGCTCATATGAGCGGATTTTCAAGAGTTTGGATATGTCGGCTAAGCAGAAGTGAGTGATGGCAATCTTGGCAATTTCAGGAAGGAGCAGCTGCGTGGTGAGATGCAGTGACCATGGGTATTCCCGAAGATGTTTTCTCTTGGAGCAAGTTTAAGGTAGTATTAGAGGAATAGTTTTACCCAACGCAAGGAAGACTCTGCTATATAGAAAATTCCTAGATCTCAAGTAAGGGAGTTTGTTAGTATCGAAGTATGAGACTAAGTTCACTAAGTTGTCTCTACAGACCTGGTCTTATGTACACACCCCCCTAAAGTAGAGCGAGATGTTTATGCTTGGTTTGAGGCCAGAGTTTCTTGAGAAGATGTCTGCCATCTCAATGGATCGTTTGTGGAATTGATTGTTATGGCTTTGAGGATCAAGGAGCTTATGGATAAGAAGTCTTGGCATGTGTGACAGCACCGAGTGGGAATTCTTCTAACCAGAACGAAAGGAATTTCAATCCGAATTGGAAGAAGCAGGGTAAATGGAAACCCGGAGGCATCAATGCAGTTCGAAGTGTTCTGTGTGCCAGCAGGAATGTCGTCTGGCTAAGTAGTGTCCTAGAGGCGGAATTCAGAAGCAGTAGAGTGGACCATTTCTTCGATGGATTGGTTAGATAAGCTTAAGCTATTCTAAATTGTGAAGAGAGAACGGTGCTTTTGGGAAATGAACCGGGTAGGATTACAAAAGTGACTTGCGATAGTTCATGAGTTCTCTTGGGTAATCTTTTGAATGGAACTGAGGCATCTCAAGAGGAAGTCGGAGCTATTGAAGTTGTCAGAGATTTTCCAAATGTTTCCAGAGAAGTCAACGGTTTGCCTTAGCATTGGGAGACTGAGTTTTCATATTGACTTGGTTCAAAAAACAATACCGGTGGTTCAGCTAAGTAGAAGGATGGCTCCTAGAGAGAGGATTTGGTGAAGCAGCTCAGGATTTCATTGGACTTCTGTGTTTTCTCTTTTATGGATCTGATGAACCGTGTCTTCCAGGATGTCTTGGACAAGTCTGTGCTTGTGTCCATCGACGACATTCTCATCTACTCCAAATCAGAGTGGTACAGCTGAAGCGAGGTAGCAGCTGTTTTATAGTGGAAGCAACCGCAGACTCCTATGGAAGTTCGCATTTGTTTTGGATTAGAGGGTTTCTACACGAAGTTCATTCGGAATCTAAAGGCTAGGTTGTCTAGTGCACCTGTTCTGGATATTCTGGATTGGAGAAATAAGTTCAGTCTACTGATGCTTGGGAAGTAGAGTTTGTGTTTTGAATTTTCGGTCGATCTTGAGAGGACCATCTTGTTGAGTAGGATCCGGAGATTTGTCTTATTCTTGGTCCAGATTTGTTTCGAGAGGCATCTGCGTAGGATGAGCTGATCAAGGAAGGATGAAGGTAGCCAGGATCGTTAGAAAAGTTATGAGGATAAGAGACGTATTCGAAGTTGGAGATTTGGATTTTGGATAAGATTTTCTCCAATCAAAGGAGTAATAAGATTTGGTAAGATTGGAAAAATAGCTTCGTGATATATTGGATTTCTTTCCTTGTTCTCGAAACGATAAGTTCTTTGGCCTACAGGATTGAATTGCCAGTCTGGATGGCTGGGATTCATAAAGTATTTCCGGTATTTCATCTGAGGAAGTTTGTTAATGACCCATTACTGGTTTTAGAACCAGCAGTTCAGAAGGATTTGGAAGTTGAGCCAGATTTGACTGTGGTCAGAACAACCTGTTCAGTTTATAAATCGTGTTGAGAAGGTGATCAGGATTTTAGTAGTGTAGGTAGTTAAAATTTAGTGGAGCGAGGATCCCAGTGATTGTACCAGGGAAACTCTTGATAGTATTAGAAGTCCTATCCTGAATTGTGTCAGGATAGTTAGATTTGTTTGTTTGGATGAATTGATTGCCATGGTTGTTTATGGTCGATGTATGCTTTGCTGTTTGAATATAAATTTTTTGGTTGGATTATTAAATTATCTTTGCTTTTAAATTTCGAGGACGAAATTCTTTTAAGGGGGAAGGAATGTGATGAGCCAGAATTTTGGGCAATATTTATTTAATCTTCTTTTAAAATTTTATTTTTAATAGGCCTATTTATCTTTTCAAAGCTGATAATATTTAATTGGGCAAAATTTATCTTTACAAAACTAATAAAAGATATATTTTCAAATTATAATATATAGATGTGTGTGTGTGTGTGTGTGTGTGTGTGTATATATATGTGATTTGGAAGTTATGTCTAAATTCAATATAATACTTTTCAAAGGCTATTCAAAGATAATGTCTATAAATGTTTATTAATTTAAAAATATTTCAGCTTAAGTATAAAATTTAAATAAGATTAATAAAAAGGTTTGTTTGCACTCTTTTAAATTAGTTAAACTAAAATGGTTTATAAATATATATGTATATATATATATATATATAAAGATTTAAACTATAAATATATAAATTAATATAAAATAAAAACATAAGTAATTAAGAGAAAAATATTTAAATAAATTTTTTTGAAATTTTTTTAGATAAAAAACACTTGTAGACATATAATGCCTACATTAAGACATTTGTACTTTGGATATCATGCATAAAAACAAGTGGCATACTTTTTTTTAATTAAAAATTAAATTATAAATAATAAAAGTTAAAGAATAACCTGGTTTCAGTTCAACACTCTCCCATTTTAAAATTCTCAACTCTTCTTTCTTTTATCTTCTAAATTTAAATCTAAAGAAGAATCAACCAGACAATAACAATTTCAACAACTTCAACCTGAGATCAAGCTAGCAAGATCAAATTCAACTTAACAATGCAAAGATTTAGATCAGTTTCAGTTTCAATACAAGATTTCCAGATCAAAAATTAAAGCCCGTCTCTCTGTTTAATTTTCCAGCGAGTAAACCTTTTCCTTTAAAAACAGTTTTAATCAGTGATTTATCTTGAAGCATGCTTGAAGAAATGTAGTAGATAATGTTTGCATGTATGAGTGTGAATGCATGTATGTATATATGATATGTCTGTGAATATGTGTATATATAAGCCTCTGTTTTATCCCAGGATCACACTTCCCTAAAGAAAATTCAATCTCTCTTTCTCTAATCAATTGTAGGCTTTAATCTCTAAAGAGAAACTGATTGGAAAACTGAAATATTATTTAAAAATAAATTCATGTGTTTATATTAAGTAATTAATTCAAAATAGGAATTATACAGTGAAAAATAAATTAAGGACAGAAATCAATCATCTTAATTCCATAATTTGATTATCTAAACAAATTCGCCTTAGTAAATGATGATTTTCGATAAACATTTCAAGATCTTTAAGCTCGTATATGTTGAGATATCTTAAGATAATCGGATTTGGGTTATTCATCAATTTTCTACGAATGACGACAAGTCGAGGGTTGTGATTAATGTCGAAGGTTGCTTGAAGGTTGATGATCACAGGAAAAATAGTAAGTAATTTTTCCGATGATCGGAGTAGCTCGGCGGAGTTAAATTAGAGTTCGAAGTCTGGTTGTGGTCGAGGAGTTAATCGAGACATTTCCGATGTCGAGGTTGAATCAAACTCGATCGCGAGGTGTGGGATCATAGCGTGGTGACGTGATGCTGCTCTGGACATAGTGACATGAGTTCTGGTGGTCGGGTTCGTCGTTGGCGAGAGGTTTTTTGTGGACCGGTTTGGTTCCAGGTTTGATCAATTTGTTCGATTTTGATTCGCATGGGAGATGGTCGAGCTGGGTGGTCGGGAAGTCAGTGGAGGTCGTCATCGACTTGACGTAGGTGGTAGGGTTGGTCGAAGGCGATCAGGTGGCGTGTGCACGTGCATGTGCACATTTCGTGTCTGGGTTTGTTGATGATTTGGGGAAGAAGCAGTTTGCTCGGGAATGAGCTCGAGTCGACTGGGTTTTTCTCTAAGACGAGTGTGAACGCAAGTGGACTCGGGGGTTTACTCGGGGGGGGGGGGGGGGGGGGAATCAACGTTGGCTTAGGCTGTTTTATTTGTATAACCTGGTTTTAAAATTTAAAGGAAAATCATGTGCAGCTTTTAAAAAAAGAAAAAGTAACTTAAATTAATCAAGTTTTCAAAATGTATTAACTAAGTTTTTAAGCAACGTAAATATTGAACAAAGTTTCAAAGCCAAATGGAAATAAATAAATTTTCAAAGATAAGTATTTTCCAAGTTTTAAAGTTATTAAAAATGATTAAGTTTTTAAGCAATTTATTAAATCAAGTTTTAAAATGAATAAGTTTTTCAAAAGACAATAAACCAAGTTCCAAAGTAAAAAAATTATTAAACAAGATTTTAAAATAAGTTTTAAGTTTAAATGTAAAAGTTAAATGATTTAAAATTATTTTGTTTTAAAGTAATTATATATTAGGTTAACTATGTAATTATATTCCTAAGTGTTTTTAAAATGTAATAAGATGATGCTTGAATTAAGTTGTGATTAAAGTAAGAGTATTTAATTTTAATTAATCAAAGAGTTTCAAATGAGTTTTGTATAAATTAATTTCAAGCATTAAAATTAAATAAGATTTAAATGAGCAATTAATTAAATAAAGAATTTATTTTTTATTAATTATGGTTGTGATAAATTAAAGATAATTAATTAGTCGAATTAATTTAAAATTAATCACTTAATGTAATTAATAAGGGTTAATTAAGTAATGCTAATAATTACTTAATGGAAGTAATTAATGGATAGTTAAAGAAAGTAATAAGTTTAAAGATCATTAACTATTGATTAAAGAGATAATTAATAAATGTAATTAATTTAAGATAATTAATTAATTAAATTAATTAAGGGTAATCCCTTAATGAAATTGATTAATTATAATTACTTAATGTAATTAATAAAGTGTAATTACTTAGTGTAAGTAATTAATGGATAATTACTGAATGTAACTAATTAAAGGGAAATTATTTAATTAAAGTGAAATTACTTAATGAAAGTAATTAAGGATTAATTACTTATTGTAATTAATTAAGGGATTAATAAATTGAGGTAATCAATTAAGGGGTTAGTTAATTAATGGGAGTGATTAATAAAAAGATAAATAATCAATGAAAGTGATTATAGAATAATTAATTAATGTAATTAATTAAGGATCAATGTAATTAATTACAGTTAATTAATGAGAGTAATTAAAGGATAATTAATTTGTGTTATTAATTAAAGGATAATTATTTAATGTAATTAAAGAATAATTAATTAAGAATGATTAATAAAGATGACAATTAAAGGGTGATTAATTATTTGGTTTGTAATTAATTAATGGTTTAGTAAGCAGGATTTAAAGCGATTGATGTAATTAATTTAATTAATTTAAATTAATTAGAAATGGTGTGACTAATTAATCTTGCTAATGGATGATTGAATGCCTTGGATTTTTGATCTCTTTGATATGTGATATGTGATATGTGTTTCTCAGTGATATGAGATGCTTTGGTTGAATTGTGATAATATGGACTACCTAAATGTGATAATGTGAATTATTCTATCTGTGTGCATATGTTACTCTAACTATAAATTAAATTGTTTTTAACCTAAAACAACTTGGCCTTAAAAGATGGCGTTTTGGATTTCAATGAGACCAGGATCAGATTCCAAATTGGATATCCGAAAACCACATCGATCCAAATTAAATGATAGGTCATGAAATCTCAAGTAAAGTTCGAGATGAAGATTCAAAGTGAAGGGCTATTGTCATTAACTCTGAGGGTGATTCCAAAATGAGTGTAACGAGATAGTGCCTTCGATTTCGTTTGAACTCGAAACGGACTTGTATCGATTAAATGCTTTCGAAACATCGTCATTGGAGGATGATGAGCATTCTAAGATATGTGTTCTAAAAAGGTAATCGTAGCCTCAAGCCTCATCAGTCGGGAATTGCTAAAACAGGGGAGGTGTAGCAAGGCTAAGTGGGTAGCACCCAAGTAGGATAAGATTTCCCCTGTCTAGAGGTCCCTTTTATTCGGCTGTGTGGGCAGTTGTTCGCGACAACTGTTGGGGTTGTCTTTTTCGGGATTATCCAGTAAAGGGTAGTTCCGGTCTTGTGTAGTAGGGGATCAGGGTGGATCCTCGGTACTCTGATCTAGACCAGGTACTGTGATGGGTGGTACCTAGTATCCCTGCCATTATATGGAATCCAATCTCCAATAAGTGTCGTACATTTTGATTGTGCCCAACTATGTTGGAATGTGAGATGTAAACATTCCAGCTATTTCTGTATTTTACTTGAAAACCCTAGACACTATTATAATATCACTGGATTTCCTATCAAATGTTTTGGTTATCGTAAGGTAAAAACCCTACATGTTTATTTGTGGCGTGGTCTTACGAGATACCCTTTGTTTTCAAATGTTTTTCAAAGTTAAACAACTTTAATCCGTTTACTCACACCAGACCCATGTCTGACCCAGATTTTATTATCTGTTTTCTTAAACTCTTGGGTACTCAAATTTTTACAAGTAGCCAGGGGATTCAGGTTTGCTTTGATGAGTTCTGGAGGAGACTTGGAGCAGGAGGCTTCAGCGTATGTTGATATATAGTGTTACCGCTGTGTTGATGAATTATAATGGATCTAAGTTGTATGATGGATAGGTCTTCAAGACTGTCTAATATGTGATGTATAAGCTGCGTAACTCTGATAGATGTTGTCTATTATGTAATGACTATGTGATTAATGTACTTTATTCGTTCCGCTGTGAGAATTTGTTATTGTTAGTTCTTTCTTTCCTATGTTTTCTCTTTTCTATCCCTTTCTTTCTTATTATTGATGCGTCTTTCAGTGGAACGGAAGGCGGGTCATTATAGAATCCATGGCTTGTGATGATTCTTCAATAGCAAAGGGTTGGCATTGTTATCCATAAGGAATTTGTGTAGATTCCTAAGGACTTTGCCTTACCTATCTTGTTCTCTTGCCATTCGCAGTTGACTAACTTGAATCTCCGTCATCATTTGAAGCAAATCTTACATCTTCTCTTACAATTCATACGTGTGTGGATCATTGGAAAGGACTAGAATGACGAGAAGTGGGTGAAGAAGGTTCATTATTAGAAGAGGAAGCCATTAATTTACAGTTTTAGAAGTTTGTTGCATAGAATAGAACAGAGAAAAGGAATAAAAGTTGAAATATATAAATATATAACTTAATAACTAATTTTAGAGGGAAATTTAAATTTGAAAATCACGGCTTGTATGTCGACATAAGGGGATGGGTCATGTCGACATGCCTAGTGTAATTTTTGAATTTTTTTTATTTTTATTAATTATTAATTATTAATTATACTTGTATTATTTATAATTTATATTTCAGTTAATGAAAATATATCTAATTCTCTTCTAAATTTAGTGAAGTTTTGTTCATTTAATGGTTGTGTTAATATATCACTAATTTGTTTTTCAATATTAATATATTCAAGAGTTATGACTTCTTTACTTACATTATCTCTAAGAAAATGATGTTTAATATCAATATGTTTTGTTCTAGCATGATGAGTTAGATTCTTAGATAAGTTTATCGTAGTAGTATTATCACAATAAATTGGTAATTTAATTATAGTTAATCCAAAATCTTTTAAAGTTTGTTGCATATATATAACTTGAGAACAAGCAAAAGCAGCAGATATATATTCTACTTTAGTTGTTGACAAGGATACAATATTTTGCTTCTTACTAAACCAGGAAACCAGAGAATGTCCTAGAAAGTGACAAGTTCCACTTGTACTTTTTCGTATGATTTACAACCAGCGTAATCAGCATCACAATACGAAATTAAGTCAAATACATCTTTTTTAGGGTAAAATAAACCATAATCTAAAGTATGTTTTACATATCTTAAAATTCTTTGAACAGCTGTTAAGTGAGTTTCCTTAGATTGAGATTGGTATCTTACACAAAGACAGACACTATGCATGATGTCAGGACGAATTACTGTTATATAAAGCAACCAACCAATCATTCCCCTATATAATTTTTAATCAACATCTTTTGATTTATCATCTTTACTTAAAGCTACATTAGTTGTCATTGGAGTTGATTTCCAACCAAAAGTGGTCAGTCCAATTTTTTTAATTAAATTCTTAGCATATTTTCTTGAATAATGAAAATTCCTTTATCTAATTGGTTGATTTGAAGTCCTAAGAAGAAACTTAGTTCTCCCATTTGAATTATTTCAAATTATTTAGTCATTATATCTAAAAATTCTTTATTTATTATGTTATTAGTTGATCCAAATATTATATCATCAATGTATATTTGTAATAGTTGAATATCATTTTTGTTTCTTTTTAATAAAAAAGTTGTATCTATTTTACCGATTTCAAAACCAGATTGTAGTAAATAAGATCTTAGTCTTTCACATTAGGCTCTAGGAGCTTGGTTCAGACCATATAAATCTTTCTTTAATTTATATACATGATTTGAAAATTTATTGTCTTCAAAAAGTGGAGGTTGTTCAACATAAACATCTTCATTTACAAAACCATTTATAAAATCACTTTTAACATCCATTTGATATAACTTAAAATTATTGTAGTTTGCGAAGGCAAGTAGAATCCTGATAGCTTGTAGTCTTGTTACGGGTGCAAAGGTTTCATCATAATCAATTCTTTCTTCTTGATAATAACCTTGCGTGACTAAACGAGCTTTATTTCTCACAACTTCACCGAATCATTTTATTTTTATAAACCCATTTTGTTCCAATTATACTTTTATCCTCAGTTCTAGTGACAAGTTTCAAACATCATTTCTGGTGAACTGATTCAATTCTTCTCGCATAGCAAGAATCCATGAATCATCAGATGATGCTTCCTCTGGATTTTAGGTTCAATAGATGATATAAAATCTACATTACTCATACTACTTAGTTGATTTCTTGTTTTAACTATAGATTAAATATTTCCTAGTACATTTTCTATAGGATGATCGTTTAATTGCCTAATTCTTTTATTAGGTTGAATGATTTCACTATTAGTTTCATTAAGTTCATTATTTAAAGTTATAAAATCTTCTTCATCTTCTATTTGTACATTAAAATTTTAATCAAAAGATACATGCATTGTTTCTTCAATAGTTTAAGTTCTTAAATTATAAACTCTAAATGCTTTACTTCTGTTAGAATATTCGATAAAGATACCTTTGTCGGATTTAGGTCAAAATTTATCAAAATTATCTTTTGTATTAAGAATAAAACACTTACTGTCAAAAACTTTAAAATAAGATACTATTGGTTTCTTATTGTAAAGTAATTTATATGGTGTTCTATTAGTTAATGGTCTAACTAAAATTCTATTTAATATATAACATGTTGTAGCGACTGCTTCAGCCCAAGTTACTATCAGAAAGCATTGTTCTAGCACACTTTTGAATCGTTCTATTTTAACGTTCTACCACTCCATTTTGTTGTGGAGTCCTTGGAAAAGAGAAATTATGAGTAATTCCTCTTTGACTACAGTAATTCTCAAAATTTTCTTTTTCAAACTCTCCACCGTGATCACTACGAATAGTTTTTATTTTTAAAGAAAGTTGATTTTGAATTCTTTTAGCAAATTTTTTAAATAATTCAAAAGCATCACTTTTAAGTTTAAGAAAAATTGTCCAAGTATATCGAGAATAATCATCTACAATTACAAAAACATATTTATTGTGATTGATTGATTGAACTTAAGATGGACCGAATAAATCTAATGAAGTAATTCTAGAGGTTTAGAAGTAGAAATCATATCTTTTAATTAAAATGAACTTTTCTTAAGTTTTCCTAATTGGCAAGCATCACATATACTATCTATAAAGTTTAACTTGGGAAGACCTCTAACTAAGTCAAGTTTTGATAACCTAGATAATAGTTTGAAATTTAAATGACCAAATCTTTTATGCCAAATTCAAGGGTCACTTGTATTAGCCAAAGGACATAAGTTATCATTTGAAACTTTCATACTGAGAATGTAAATGGTTTTCCTTCCTAATTCCTTCAAAAATAATATTTGACTTATTATCTTCGACGTGACACTTATCTTTTTCAAATTTAATTTTAAATCCTTTATCACATAGTTGACTTATACTAAGAAAATTGTGTTTTAAATTCCTAACTAGCAAAATATCATAAATTAGAGGAGTTTTAGAATTATCAATATTGCCGATGCCAACCACATGTCCTTTTAAGTTATCTCTAAAGTTGACCAATCCACCATCTTGATATAAAATGTCATGGAGTATCTCGGGATTTCCAGTCATATGCCTTGAACAGCCACTATCAAGTATCCATTTATCTTTCTCAATTTACACAGTTTGTCCATTGGTTGTTGGTTCTTCAAAAGCCATGTAACATGTCTATTCTTGCATAACAAACCAATTCGGTAGATAACTTGGTTTTTCATAAAAACTATATTTAGACTTATGATACTTTGATGAAATGCATAAATTCGAACTAGTATTAACAAAAGTTCCTAAAAATGCCATTTTTAACTTTTCAAGTTTCAGATTACGAAAACTATGAAAACCTACGCTCTGATACCAATTGAAAGGGAGTGCGGATTAAGGATCTAAAGGCTAATTTAACAGTAGAGGGGGGATGAATAGTGTTTAATGGATTCTAAGACTTATATAAACTAATTTAAAATTATAACACAAACAAATGCAGAACTTAATCATAAAATAATCACAGAATCAAACACAGATGCAGAAAGTAAATAAAAGCAGTAAAGGGAAAGAACACACTGGATTTTATACTGGTTCGGAGTTACCCTACATCCAGTCCTGTATCAAGGCAAATCACCTCATATAGATTTTTATTATACCAATGTCGAGATTACATTCCTCAATTTCTAAACGCCTTGAGGTACCCTCCTGTCTCACGAGTCCGGGGCAAACTCTTTTGATTTACGGGCCACAAGATTACCCAATTTATTTCCAGGCACAACCACACCTTATAGAGAGACTCGATAAACTTTTGATTACAAATTAATCCTATAACACTGAATAGAACTTTGAACTTCGAGAGTGGGCAGAGAATCAAATAAAAATGAGATTCTAATTTGATTCACTTGAGAATTTAGTAGAATTTCCAAAATATGAACATTATAGAATATGGATTTGTGGAGAAGAAGTAGTGAAGAAAATATGAAAATAGATGATTAAAAAATTCATTTATGAAGCCTATTTATAAAGCACCAACGGTCATAACCATTCGTGAAGAGATTTAAACGAATGGATACTTCTTTTGAAAATTGAAACTTTTGAATTCAACGGCCACCATGTCGACATGAGGTATCCCATGATGTCGACATCCCTATGTAAAAAACAATGTAAAATTTGTTTTGTAAATGGTGTAGAAAGGAAAACAAGATAAATGATTCTGGAGTAAAAACAAAGTTTTAAACCAAAAACAAAGAATATTTTAAGGCTAAAACATCTTTTTGAAAATCATTTGAAAAGATAATTTTTAAGGCTAATTTTTTTTGAAAAGCCGTTTTGAAAATCATTTTTGAAAAATCATTTTGAAGTTGTTTTGCAAGCTTCTTCCTACAGAATATCTCATCACATCAGGACTCAAGAACTTGTACAATACCAGGATGTTCTTGGGTTTGTAAGCCACTTGTCGTTGGTTTGTAAGCTACTTATCATAGGTTTGTAAGCCACTATGAAGGTAGCATTGGTTCCATCCCAAATGAAATTCGGAATGAAGAATTCCATGCTATTATGAAGTTCTAACAAAAAAAACTAGACAAATATCATGAAATCTTGATACCCATGAGTCTTCAAACTTGATTTCTTCATTCTTGATCTTGATGTTGTACAGTCTTCAATAACCAGTACCTGCCTTATATATATATCCTACATAATAACATTCATATATACCTAGACATTAGTGTTAGTATATACGTTATAATAAAATAAGTTACAAAGGTTGTTGTCATCAAACTACTATCTCTAGTTCCTAACAATTATAACTCATTATTGGCAGATATACCCATATTAGCATTATATAGCCTTTCGGTTATTGACCAAAGAACTAAATGAACTTTTTAAAATGGATGTTAGGAATCGACTCTGGAACTACTATAAAATCATATCATTGCTATTTTAGCACTTTACCTTTTTTTTCTACCTTCGTCATAGACACCCAGCCTTCGGTCGAACCATTCTACTTTACATTAACTTCGTAGTTTACTTTTAAACATTTTGGTTGTTGGGAGTGATGAAAAATCACACCAACATTTTTAGCCCTAGAAGGAGGACTGAGAGGCCGACCTCTGTTCCATTCCTTTTGCTATTTGTTTCCAGTCAAGTTTCGGTTTAAGAAGAAGAAATGGAAATCCACTCTGAGGAAAGGCGCACAGTCACCTGCGGTTGAAAAGGACGTTAATTAAAATGGTAAATACTACAATCACAGGAATTGGTCCTTCGGTCACTTTAGATGAGAAATTCCTAAGAATTATGTTTCCTTTTATGAAAAACACTACTAAGTGCTTGGAAAAATATCAAGCTGCAATTAAAAATACTATCGAAAGCTTAAAGATGGTTGTCGTCATTAATACCAATAAAGATAATCAATGTCAAAAACTAATAGCATTGTCATTACAAAACACATGACCATGGAAGAAGTGAAATACCAACTTGCAAAAGCTTCTTCTACTAAATTTTAAAGTGAAGCATCTCGAATAGCTAAAGTAAGTTGACCCAAAAAGGCCCAAACTTTATGTCATGAATGGATAAACCTCAGTAAGCCTAATAAGGTTAGTCTTAAAGGAAGATGCTGCTATGTTGGAGATACAAACTATTTATCTCAGATGAGATCAGAATACTGAAATAATATTGACAAAATTGATTGAACAAGTGCAGAAGTTGCAAAAAGAAGATCTTGCTTTCACTTGAAATTGAGGCTAGAAAAATTCAACCATTTGTAAATGAAATTACCACAGCTCCACTACCGATAGGATTCTGAATTTCCAAGCTGCCTCATGATGGATCAACTAATCCCAAAGATCATTTGTCACTGTATGATACTCAAATGTAGGCCATTTGGGCCTTTAATGAAGTAAAATGTCGATTCTTACATGCTACATTCACTACACCAGCTATTAAATGATTCCAACATTATCACCTCCAATTCCAAAAGTCATGGTAATAGTTAACTACCGAATTCCTAACTCAATTCTTTATATCAAGGGATACAAGAGCCGGTGTCAGCTTGTTAGATAATATAAAACAAGGGAAAGGCAAATCTCTGGTAAACTATCGTTGAAGATTTAATGATTTTTCCATGAAGGTGAAGGGCATATTAATGGAATCGAAACTTATTTCGATCACTTTGGGGTTGTGGAAGAACATCTCATTTTAGGGAGATTTAATTAGAAATTAATGCACTACATTGAATGAGTTATTCTACAGAGCTCAAAGTGAAATAAAAATTGATGAACCTATGATAGTGCAAGTCAAAGTTCAGAAGTACAATAATGGAGGCTGAAACATTAGCCAAGCTAAGAAACTGAGGAAAGAGTTCCACGTGGAGAGTTTTCCATTGACCCATTTACATGGCCAACTTTATGCATCGACCCAAGATAGAGTTAATTAACCATGGCCAAGGATAAGGTCTGGTCAAGCGGAGCCGAACGAAGAGGTGCATATTCTTCATATCATAGAACAAATGGTAATGGAACTGAAGATTGCATATTCTTGAAGTCGTTAATCAACTGAATAGTTTAAGAAGGAAAAATTAAAAGAGCCTTTGAGAAGTGAAAGTGTGCAAGAAGGAACTCTGTTAGTAGAAAATAAAACTGTACCCTAATTTAGTCGTCGTCGAGATCACTGCTAATGCCAAGAAATCTAACACCATAATGATCCCCTTATAATAATAACAACTCAAATTGGATTATCAAAAGTTGCTGAATAATGGTTGATACTAGAGCTGTAGTAAATATCATCTTCATGAAAGTTTAGTGGTTCGTTTATGGTCTAACTTGTGTGTAATATGCAAGTATATAAATCAATGCAATAGTAGACAATAAACAGTAAAATATAAAATGTGTGCAAACCAGAATTTTAATGCTGGTTTGGACCTCTCGTCCTACGTCCAGTCACAAAGTTCCCCTTCGATACTTCCGCTAAACAAACTACCCTTACTTCCTCTAGAGGCATAGGCGTAATACAAAAGTGTCTTTGACAATCTAATGTTCCAATAACACTGTTTTTGACTTATAGTACAAATCTTCCTATGATCTCCTTTGAGTATAAGAATATGATTGCTTTGATTTGTAGGAAGTGTATAACCAAAAGGTTATAATGGACCGAGAGTATGTAATTAATGTATATGCAAGAGAGTAAGATGCTAATTATAGAATCAGATAGGTGCAGTTGAAGAGTTGTTACTCTTCAAAGAATTGTTTTGCTTTAATGGCAACCACTCTTCATGAAAGATGATTTCCTTTAGTTTGAAAAAGAAGTGTCTTTATAAACAAGGCAGTTTTTGCCATGATAAATGTCTGTGGTATAATGACAAAAGTTTGTGACTAGATTTAATTTTTAAACTGAGACTTGTCACGATGTCTGTAAGTATACCTCAGGCATCTATGAGGTGAAAAGGTAGTTTTCCACTAGATTATAATGTATATAAATGTGTGTGATCATGTATGCATATATACTCAATGAGACCTTAACAATATATCACCTAAGACTATTTTATAGTAGAAATAACCTTAGTATGGTCAATATCATCGATTATGGAGTCCAATTGTAGTATATACGTGCAATCTTGATAAAGTCTATATATATGTATATGATTATATAGTTGTTATCATTGAAACATAAGTTGGAGGTTCTAACAATCTTCCTTTTTGATGATGACAACTATACAATCATAAATCAACTATACATTAAAATATTAACCATATAGTTAAGTATCAACTATAGAATAGAAGTATTATCAGGTTTGTCTATGTATCTGTCTCCCTCTATGTATACACAAAGATTTCTCCCCCTTTGTGATTATCAAAATGGAGGGAAACAAATGATACGGACATAATCATGGCATCATCAAATGTTAATGTTCATAAAAAATGAAAAACAATAGTTTTTAAAATAGGAAAGCAAATATGCATAAGGGTTACAAAATAACAGTAAATAAAGTCTAATTATACTGATTGTGCGAATAAGATAATCCTTCGTAATTCTCATAGTACTCCCAGTAAGAAGATGGATCCTATTCATATGTACCTGACCATTGCGTCTAGTCGTTGCACTCCTCATCTTCGTGAATAGAAGGGCCTTGAAAATCTATGTATGGTGGTTGAAAATGTGGAGTGTCGGACGTGTACGTCTCATCACTGTCTTCCTCCTCTTCCTCAGGTTGTACGTCAACATGAGTCTTCCCTCGAGCTCTTCGATCTTGTGATGTACCTTCGTTAAAGGATTGCGCATGATAAGTTGGTGTTTGAACCCGGGGTGGAGGTGTTGGGGAAGGCAAGGATGATGATCGTGAGGAAGATTAGCCATGTATCTTGCACATTACTTTCCCTAAAGTGGAGACCACTTTATCCAATTTCTTCTCCATCTTTGTCATCCTAATGGAGAAAGAATGTTCCAATCCCGTTATCTTTCTATTTAAAGCCCGCTGATTGGCCATGATTACTCTTTTATTTTTGATGTCCAAATCAGCAAGAGATTCGCCCGGCATTGGCTCAAGGTGAGCTTCTTGTATTTCGAAGTCAGAATAATATTCAGTATGATGGCTGGACAAAGGTGGTTATTGGGAAGTATGAGGAGAGTTGGTTTGCTAAGTAGCACTAGTTGGAGGAGGACCATGATGTTCTTCTTCTTCTTCGTGTTGTTGAGCCTATTCGCTAAAGGGGATAATACGAGGAGGGATTTTGGGAAGATGCATTGGTGACAAATATGGCGGATTACTATCCTTGGTGGAAATTTCTTCATATTGTGATACATACGAAAGAAAGCCAAGATTTTGCATGATGCACATGACATAAGGAGTATAAACAATAGAACAACGATGCTAAGATCAAAATCCTTTAATTTGGTCATGAATAAATTTTGCCCAATTAACCCGTAGGCGAGAAAATATAGCATACAAAGCTCTATGATCATTGGGATAAATTTGTTCATGACAACCTAGCCGAGGAATAATGGTATAATTATCATACGATTTAAAAGTCTAGCATGAGGTCGACGATAGGTAGATTTCCATTATAGCATTCTATTCTTCCATAGTTGATGGGTAAATTCATCCTTAGGTAATAGACTGAGATTCGGTATATCGGTTAAATCAATCCCTTCATAAGAACATCTAAAAATTCGACTAATCGTATATACATCTATTTTAACTACTTTTCTATACACAATAGACCATAACCAACACTCATCGTTCTCAGGATTCCAAATCTCAAAACTATATAGATTGGAGTGGAAGTGGTAAATATCAAAAGGGTCAATGATTACCTTATTTGCATCATAACTAATCAAATTGCAACAATAGGCATCGTAATTTCAAGATTTTCATATTCCATAACATTGGTAAGGAAGTAAAAAGATCCAGAGTGAATCTTCTTTTGGGTAAGAGCCTCGAACCATCTAATTGCGTTGGCATTATTTCGAAGCCATTGGGTAATATGAGCTTGTGTAACCGATGCTTGAGCGAAGAAAGACGATTGGCCTTGTTTTTGCTTTTTGGAGACAGAAACCTTCTTGGGAGCTATTGATTTGAAAATTTGGAAATTTTGAAACTAGGGTTATAGAAAGCAGAAGTTGGAATGGAGGTAACGTAAAAAGAGGAGTAAATTTCTTTTTATAAGGTTGCTAGCTGAGCGCGACAGTCGTCTGTGAAGAAGGCATAGATTTGTGTCTTTGGTAATTTTAAGGTCAAAAGTTTGGATAA
The DNA here is from genome assembly GCA_030765085.1 of Allium cepa. Lineage (NCBI taxonomy): Eukaryota > Viridiplantae > Streptophyta > Magnoliopsida > Asparagales > Amaryllidaceae > Allium > Allium cepa. The sequence goes on from CM060944.1 coordinate 247,349,416, forward strand.
ACGTCTATGTTGGATCTACAAATGCATGTGGCCAAAAAAGGTTTTAAACAGAGAGTACTCACAGACATCTGTGATGTATCCACAGATGTCTGTGGTTACAGGGAAACGTTTCCAAAAGTGTTGGCAGATGTCTGTGTGCTATTCACAAACGTTTGTAATATGAAAATTCTGATGTATAGGGAAAATTTCAGAATTTAAAAAATTATTAAAATATATTAACTAGAATACATATCAACCATCAATAAATAAAAATAATGTATATGATACATAACAAAAAAATTTAGTTCTTGTTGGAAAATTTAGAATGTTTTATTGAATATCCTACGAATTTGGTTCAACTTCTATATCATTAAGTAATAGCTTAAGTGGAGATTAACTTGGATGAGTTGGCATGTCAACCCAAGATTGGTTTAATGATCCTGGTTTGCATAGGTTTCTCAAAGTAATGTGATGTTTTTTGTAGGAGTTTCCCATAATCGAGGAGACTTTTGATGTACACAATCTTTTGTTGGTGAATGACCACAAATTGCAAGAATACACTTTTGAGAAAATTTAAATGGGATCCTTGACGACTTTGCTCGTAATACATTTCACGTTGAGTGCCGATCATCTCTTATTGATAATGATATATCTCGTCGACTTTGTCGAAAAGAGATGATGATTTCAGATCAATTGAACGTTTAGTTTTCTTTCCTTTTAGAGAAAAGCTAGTATGATACGTTGGTGAAGCGATAATGTTTAGAAAAGGAGATGTTGTAGGAGTGGTTTTTGTTGGAGATACATAAGTGCTGTCGGACGAGGGGGGTTTGTATTCGATAGTTGAATAGGGGGAGTCATTGATCGGAAGACATCATTTTATTTATTTTTAGAAAATTTATCTGTCTTTATTTATTTCTAAGTAGTATATAACTAAATTTAGAAGATGAAATTTCATTATATTTAGAAAATTAGTTGAAAAAAATGAGTTCAACCATAAGATTTTAAATGGTTATTATTTGATAACTTGTTTTTATTTGGTTGTTGTTAAAAAAATTGTGGTAGTGGTAGTTATAAAATTAATTTTTAGTTGAAATTTCACATAAGCTATTACAGACTTAAGTGAACTAAACATTATTTCCATAACTTTAGTTAATCAATTCATTGTACAAACAAATTCCTAGATCTCGTTCTAACTTAATAAAAGTTTGATCACTGAATGATTTTGTAAAAATATCATCAATTTGATTTTCGGTATCGAAAAATTCTAGAGTTATTATTTCTTTTCAACATTATCTCTTAGAAAATAGTGATGAATATCTATACGTTTTATTCGAGAATGATTAATTGGACTTTTAGATAAATTTATAGAACTAGTATTATGGCAATATATTGTAGATTTGTTTATTATTTTTCCATACTCCTTAAGTATTTATTGTATACATAATACTTGAGCACAAACTAAGACAGCAGAAATGTATTCAACTTCACATATTGAAAGAGAAACGCAATTTTTCTTTTTACTAAACCACGAAACTAACGATTGACCAATAAAGTGACATGTGCCACTAGTTCTTTTCCTACCTGATTTACATCCACCAAAATCTACATCACCGTAAGATACAAGCTCAGACATATTGCCTTTTGGGTAAAATAGTCCATAATCTTTAGTGTTGGCTAACTGTCGTAAAATCCGTTTAACTCCCCAATGATGTGAATCTTTTGGTTGTTCTTGAAATCATGCACATAAAAAAACACTCCTTATAATATCTGGTCTACTAGCAATTAAGCATAATAAGGATCCCGTGACACCGCTTCCTAAGACATACATTAACAAAGAGAATTGCTAGGTAATTCTGTCTATTAATGCGGAGAATAGGGCTGGTTAAGAGCGACCATCATAGTCTTGCATTAGATAAGAGCTAAGTATGTCGATTTGGTATTCATTTTTCTCTGTTTCGTCTCAAGAGTTCGACATACCTAATTCCTATCTAATACATTACTATGGTGGCTACAAGATCAATTCAGAAATAAAATCTAATAATAATAACAATCTTAAGTCACAAAACAGCAACACAAATAATATAGATATACACATACATCAAATGTAATACAACATGCCACAAGTGGTATTCAAACACAATACATACATACATTCCCGCAAAAGAATAGATACAACACAATGTTCCCAACAAAATGACTACTACACAAAAACTATGCCATCTATCCAAAGTCAAAGGAGAAGTCCAAAAAATATATCTAGCAAAGGTCCAAAAGTCTAGCCTACAACTCAGTCTGACCCGAGTAATGAATACACGGGTCAAGCTAGCTAGAACTTGATATTTTCAAGAGATAAATGGATATACATGCATAAGGGAAACATTCCTTTAAATAGAAAGGATTGATAAAAATGAAGTCCTATTCACAATTTCAGGGGTGACAATGGTATAATGGCTTAACAATAACTCATGAATAGGTTTAACATACCATAAGTGATTCCTACTCAAGTTTATTCAACGTAAATGTAAATAAGCAACATGATAACCATAAGAAGAAACATCAAAATCTCCAACTCAATTATGCCTCATTTCTTCAGCATATAAATATATATACTCAAAATCAAGGAACCATGAAAACTCAAAACTCAAGGAACTCAATAAGAGTTCAAAACATCATAAAAATGAAATCACCATATATGTATAACATCTCATATAGCTCTAGGCTATCGATGTATAAAGGATATCCCGAATGGTGAAATCATAATAAAACTTAGAAAAATCAAAAAACCCGGATTTTCCACATCCCCGATTGCATACCGAAGCAAAGTTGCATGTGCCCAACTCAGACCAGTCCTTTATATATAATTTAGGTACCTATCCCAAAGGAACGAAGTCGTAAATACCAAATGACTGATGTCTTAAAACTAAGATGACCAAAGTCGTAAATCCTAGACGACTGAAGTCGTAAATACTAGGCGACCAAAGTTGTAAACTCAGATGACCCGAAGATCTATAGTACTGGTAACCCAGAATGTGTCACAAACTCCCAAATAAGAATCCGAAGAGTCTTAACATGCAGACCATACCACACGTTTGCACTTAACGGTTTACTAATCATAAGTCAATGCCACATTAGAAAACAAAAATCATCATAAAATCTTTAAACTCGAAAAACTCAGAATGGCCTCATCTCATCGGTAAGTAAAATATTATATCGGCTTCTCATAGATCATTCTCCTAGAATAGGAGATCTCGAACCACAGCTTGCCAAATATTGGTCATCCCAGATAATTCCTAAATATTGGAATTATAATCTCAAAAACTCGGTATAAAATGGCTAAATAACTCAAAAATCAATATCCCCGTATAGTTTCGATCGTACAAGTCCGGAATTAACCAAAAAAAGTAAACTCACGTGTCCCATACCACATGTTTTACTAAATCTTTTAATTCTCTCTCTCATATGTCCAAAAAGAGTATAAATAGTGTACATTATTTATAAAATAATTTACTTGTGAAAACAAGATTTTAAAACAATTTTTCGAAACCATTTTAAAAGTAGTTTATTGAAAATTCCTTTTATTATAAGAAATAAGTTGTCACGACTCGGATTTTTTGACATTTGATTTGGAATATTTAAATGGTTTTAAATATTGAATTCGAATTACAGATTGATTTTGAATATGAAAATTTGGTTTTTTATTTATAAACTAAATTCAGAATTTAAATATAATGATTTATTCGATAATTTAATTATTGAATTTTATAATTGAATATTGGTTAAATTATTGTATCTTGAGTTTTAAGCTCGATACAAATAATTTAAGGGCTCGTAAAAATTTATATTAATAATAATGAAGATAATAAAAGTTTTAAAATTGAATTTAAAAGTGATATGTTCAATTTTAAAAATAGTTTTCCAAATTGACTTTTAAAAATAGTGATCCGGGGCACAGTCTCGGATTTCGACGAAACCAGTTCCATTTGATCCTTAATATTGTATTATTATCGGATTTCAAATATCGCAGCGTTTGGAGTTATTGTTGGATCGTACAGAATTTAATATCGAAAATTTCAATATAATAATTGGGTCCAAAACGCTATCTTCTCCATACATCCGAATCAGGATTCAAAACATTTTCTATTGCATTCGGAATAGGGGTACAACATTATAAACGCCTGGTGGCATGCCTCAATAGGGATTCGAGATTTTGAGTTGCGTAAATCGATACATTTTAAAATTTCAATAAATAATTGTTTAGTCAATATTCTTTTCAGCGGTAATTCCATCTTTTCACATGTGCTTGACCCATTCAAACATACAACTAATCAAAATCATGTAACCCTCCTTTTCAAAATCACATCTCCCTCTTTTAAACATCACATCCCAACCAAGTGAAAAAAAAGGAGGGAAATCGAATTCCTTCTTAAACTTGATTTGGAGCCACGTAACCTCCCTTATCTCCTTTAATTTGAAACAAAATTGAAAAAAAACCCTCCTTCTCAGTTTTATATTTGTACTCAAAGAAAAAAAGGGAAAGCAAAATCACGCGATAAATCGTGATAGGATCTCAATCGAGCATTTGCTCTTCGCTTGCCTCTGTTTGTGGTCGAATCGGAATGATGACAACGGAGTCGTGTTTCAGGGTGGAGGCAGGGGTGGGTTCGGCCGCGCGCAGGGTGTATGTGAGAAGCGGAGGTCATGATAAGGAGTAGGGATTTCACGAGGCAGTTCGCAGAGGAGGATTTGTCGACGTTCGATTCAAGGGGGGTTCGTGATCGTAGAAGTCGAGTTGGAGCAGGGGGCTGCGCAGGCGTAGTTGCGAGCAAATATGGTGGTCTAGAAGTTTGGTTGTAGACGAGAGGCGAAGCTAGGTGGTACGGGCATTGAAGGAACACAAAAGCAGAGGTGCAATCATGTCATTAGTTTATATTATTATTAATTTAATAATCGAAGACTTATAAATCGTATAATGTTTTCATACGAGGTCGAAATTCGATTGGAAAACATGTTGCATTTTGATCGATATTGCGCAATCTATGCATTTGGGTTGAATAGGAAGGAATGTCAATTTAAAAATCAAGGTGAGAAAACTCTCACTCATTTCGATTACCGAAATTTAAATTGTTAAATTGTTGAAATTAAATTTTGGATGTTAGTTGAATTTATAAAATTTATTATCTGTGGATGATAAATATATATAGTAGTGTGTGTGTGTGTGTGTGTATATATAAAGTATTTGGAGTGATATTCCCATACATTATAGGGGATGGGACTCTATGCTCCCTGCATAATAGCGGATGACCCTATATATCGTGATATCCCCCTTGAAGTGGGATTAGTACTTTTATGTTGTATTAACATATGTGGATGCAGGGAAACATGTTGGAGGGATCCAACTGGATTCCTCAAATATGTTGTTTATTTTTCATATATAGTGATATATGGATTATGCAGAATAATCTTGTGTTGATTATTGTAGTGATTGAAATTATTGTATGCTATTGTAGCACTAGCCTGAATTTTAATATTTTAAAATACCATAAATATATTTGTAAATGTAAGGAATTAAAGGGAATTTTTGATATAAAAATATTTTTATTGGAAAATAGATTATTTTTAAGGAATCATATATATATAAATAATTTTGGATTGTACGTAACTATTCGTGAATGGGTTTAATTAGAGACCTTAAAAATTAATTATATAAAGGAGTTTGTAAATGGTATTCTATAATATGAAAAGGAGTAAAATCAATATTTAAAATAGATTTAAATTTACAAATGGAATTTATAAAGAAATGGATTTTAAAATGGAATTTTATAAATTAGATTGTTTTTATACACAAACGAAACTCAAAGGTGTTATAAAAATTCATAAACAATGTTTTGTAAAATAAAGGAAATCGATACCGGGATGATAAATTGGGAATATAAATTTACAGGGAGAATTTATATTAGTATATGGAATTAGTTTGAGAAAAATAGTGAATACTATTTTTTGGAAGTGAAAATAATTAAGGAGATCGGAATAGAAGTGACGTGATGGAAATCGTGAGGAATTTATAAGTTGAATTGGTTACTGAGATTTTGAAAATATATATTTTTATTTTTAACAAGTAAGTTTGTTTTTGAAAGGAAAATTTTATTATTTAAAACTATGGAAATTTTAATCTAGTGGATATTTAACATCTTCGGTAAGTAGATAATAAATATTTAGTATTTATCTAATAAATTCTTATTTCTAAATTCAGCTTTGGAAATTTATTTTTAATCTAAAAATGAGTTATTTATGTTATAAAAGTGTTATCAATATTTTAAATATAACTTAAAAATATTTCAAAATAAATTACTATTCTTTAAAAATACTCGTTATTTTTATATATATACTTTTGAAATGATTGGAAAATTATTTATACATTCTCTCGAGATGTGTAGATGGGGTTTATAAAAGGATGAGATTTTATAGGAGAAATCCTATAATTAGAATTCTAGAGACTTAAGAAATTTTCAAAGGTATAAATGTGATAACTTCAAAAGAATTGAATGCATTAAAGAGGTATAAATGGTTAGATGGGATTATAAATAAATATAATTGGTTTTGGAAATTGTAAGAAGAAGTTTATTAATAGTTTCAGAAATGTAGGAGATAAGTAAGAAAATTCTTAAGTCTTGATACTCGAGATGATTTTGGAAATGGACCTAGAATATATTTCTAAGTGTGGAAATGGTTCGAAAACATCCTGTTGTGGATTTAAGTATTTGAAATTGTTTTCAAACATTGTTATACGGAAAGGGATTTGAAGATATATCTTAGTAAAGATATTTTGAATCAACTGTTTGAAGAATTATAAAATAGGGCCTAGTTTCTGCTTATGAATGCTTTATTGATAGTTAAATAACCGACTATCAATATTGGCCAATTTGATTAATCATTTCGAAGAGACCGAGATCGAAATTTAATTATTCGAAAACTACTTCGATCCGGTTTGAATGTTTTGAATGGATACCGTGAAGATGATGAAGATGGTGATTGGTTTATGTAGACCCAAGACAACTTGTATGGATGAATGCTATCGAAACATCGTCATTGGAGAACGATGAGCATTCTAAGTAGAATTTTGTTCTTGAAAGGTAACGCTTAGCCTAGAGCCTCATCAACCGGGAATAACTACAACAGGGGAGATGCAGCAAGGCTAAGTGGGTCGCACCCAATTAGGGTATGTTATCACTTTTCTAAATGTCTTCGAAAACCTATTTATTATGGATATAGTTGTGCATGAAAGAAGGAGCGCTCGATTGTAAGGTTGGGAACACCCAGGATGATAACATATTCGGTCTATCGAAATTAGGGCTAGGCTTGTCTTGTGTAGCAGGATATCCCGACGTGGTCCTCGGTATATTGTTCTAGAGGTGTACTATGATGGGCGGTACCCCGATGGCCTAGTCATTCGTTGGAATCCATTCTCCAATATAAGCTTGCGATTTCATTTATAGATCCTAGTATGCTGGAATTTTATTAATGTAACAATTTTAGATATTTGAATAAGTATTTGTATTTAGACACTATTATAATATCAATGGATTTTCTATAAAATGTTTTGGTTATCGTAAGGGAAAAACCCGTCATGTTTATGTATGACGCGGTCTTATGAGATACATTTGTTTTTCAAAGGATTTTGATAACTCTAATAATTCAAATTGAGTGTCTTTTCTCACGCTGGTTTTCCAGGCTAACTCGAGTGTTATTATAATGCTCGGGTCAGACCGAGTATTACAGATTCAGGATAGGATGCTGCGGAGCTCAGGAGACGAGTTGGATGAAGAGATGTATCTTCATACATGGATTATATTCCGCTGTGCAAGGACATGTTATATATCTGTCTAGTTAATGTATTGGTTTTTTTACTCTGATGATTGCAAATATAAAACAGGTATAGATGTTTTGTGTAAAAATCTGTTATTATATATATATTATATTTTGTTCTGTTGTGATTGTGAGATTCGTGTTTCTATTTTATTTCTTCTACATTTTGCTTCTTCACCTCTAAAGATTCGTATTTCCGTTCAATTTGAGTTGCACTGATGTGAATTATGATGTACCCAAAGAGGTACGGATTTACAGACCTTTACATTTGGTATCAGAGTTGAAGGTTAAGTGAGAACCTTGGCTTTGGTGGGGTTACTCATTAGGGATAGAGTCAGTCATACTCGAGAATGAGTTTGAGTGTATTAATAGATATGAACGCGTATTTGTTAGTAAATATAAAATGGTTTTATATTGTGTTGACTTATCGGTTGAGTGGCATATAAATTTTGATCGAATAGTAGGACGCCACCAAATCGATAGGAGTTTCTAAACACTTGAATAGAGTAATTCAACAAGCGGGTAAATGAAATAATTTTACCCAAATTATATTTTGATATAAATGGAATAATTTTCTGAAAAATATTATAGTGATGTGTTTAGTTGTTATTATATAATCAAAATATGGTTATAAAATTGAAATAGTCATATATATGACCAAATAGAGATTGTAAAAGTATGAATTATACATATGTGTTAAAAACTACAAATGGATTCAAACCAGGAATTGGAAATTTTAAAACCCGAAGATTTATGAAAGTATTTTCCAAAGTGTTTTAAGATAAATAATAGTATTATTATTTTGGAGATATTTTTGAAGCGAAAATTTGTTTTAAATGGATTTTGAAAGTGTTATAGCACTGAAATCACTACAGTCGTCGGAAAATAACTCTGAAGATGACGGCCGCATCACTAGTGTTCATTTTTGAGTTTCTATGTAGTGGATTGCTACCGAAATAATTAATTTGGAGATTTTGTTGGAAAACAAGTGTGTTTAGAAATTTCAAAAGGAAATTGTTTTGGAAGGGAACCAAGTGATTTTAAAAATTCCAAGGAAGGGCTTGTAAACCAAAGAGAGTGTGTGTGTATAATTGATTTCAAAGTAATTTGAAATAAATACCGGGTATTTGAATTTTGAAATCCTTATTAATTGTTTTAGAGAATATCAATAAATGAGTTATGAACTTATAAACGGTGAATGATTTTAAAGAAAGATATGTAAATTTGGAAATAAATTTGAACTTGAGTAAGTTAAAATGGAAATTCAACTTAAGTTAAGCTGGATAAATTAAATTTTGAAAATTTAATTAGCTAGATTTTAACTGAATTAATTTTGTGTACTAATGGAATTAGAGTTAACTTAAGCAACGTGATTGAAATATATAATGAAATTGAATGGAAGAAAAGGTTCGGAGTAAAAATTTAATTCAAGTATGAATAACTCGAATTTGGTTTTGAAATGTTGGTTAAAACAAATTGAAATTTAAATAAAAAGGTGAATTGGATTTGAATCATATTGAATTGAATTAAATATGAAAATGTGAATTATAAAGTGACTATATAACCATAAGTTATAAAATTTGAGTTGGATTAGAAATAATATCGAATTGAAGTAAATAGAAATTTTGAATTATGGAATATTATAAAACCATATGGTATAAATTTTAAATGAGATTAAAATTTAGTGAAAATTGGAATTGTGAATAAATAAATTGGAATAGCTTACAAAGATTGGAATTTACAAAATAGAAATATACTTGGGCTATAAATAAATACATAATCTGGAGTTAAAAATAAAATGTGAATATATTCGAGCATAAAACTGATGGAAATGTAAAAAATAAGTTTTGTGACTTATAAAATTGAAAAGTGAAATAGAAAACCCAAAATAAAAATTATTTGTTATGTTTGTAAGGAAATAAATCCAAACATGAATTATAAAATGAATTTGAGCTCAAGAAAAATTAAATGAAATGATTTTTGAAATAAAAACCAGATATTGAATTATGAATTGGAAGTGAACTAATTAGATAATTAATTAGTAAATTGAATATAGAATGGATATTAATTTGGTTGAATAAAAATTGGATTGTGGATTAAAAAGTGAATATTGGAATTGGAACTTGAGTATAAATTCAAGTTCGACAAAATGTAAGCGAATAAAATATCATTGGAAATATTGTCGAATAAAATAGAAATGGATTTGGATAGAAAATACAAATATATTCAATTTGAGTATAAATAAATTGAATTTGGCATTGATATCATTTAAATTAATTCAAAAATGAATTTGAATATGGAATTGAATTTGAAGTGGATTAAGTGAAGAAACTAATTAAAATAATTAGTAGATGAAATGGAAGTTGGTTGAGTAAAATAAACTTAAGTTATAAGGTTGAAATAATTGAAATTTAACAAATTAACTTAAGTTAATATTTGAATAAAAGCTTAGCTCACATAAATTGTGAAATGGTTGTTTAATAAATTAGAATGAAATGTTTTCGAGCTGATTAAAATGGATTTGAAAGTAATGAAAGTGGTTATGAACGAAATGTAAGTGAATTGATTTTGAACAAAGCTAAAATGATTAGAATTGAATATAAATTGATTTGAAATCAATTTAAAATAGCTACCACTGAAATGGTTATTTTATCCAAGGAATATCGCCGAATTTTGCATGGAAAATTCTTGTTCGACACAAAGGGAAGTAAATAAAATTCTATGAATTAATGGAAGTGAATAAATTGATTTTAAATCAATTTGGAATGGATATGAGTTTGTTTGAAATAAAAATGAATTGGATGCAAATAAATTTGGTTATAAATCATTTGAATGGAATAAAATGATATATGTATCGATTGAAAGTAATTAAAATAGCATCAGAACCCTGTAATTGCTTATAATACATGTTTAGCACGATTGGTTTATGAAATCAATGTGTTTTAACTATTTAAGTAAGTGGAATGTTATTGAATTTGAAGTTTCGGTACTTATGTGTTTAAATTGAGTAAGTACAGGTACCCAAAGGTTGTCGGGCTTGTTTTAGATTGCGTAATTGCATGTGAAGTAAACTATAATTATTGATATATATATATATATATATTGTTTTCTAACCATGTATATTTTTCTCTCTTGTCATATTGCAAAAGGTCCTTCGTACAAAAGAGACACTGCCGAAAAAATTTGAAAATATAGGCTGTCAAAAAATTTGAAACTTTTTTTTGGAAAATATTTTATCAACGGAAATCGATTTCGAATTCATAATCGAAGTAAAGGTTTTTGGTTTAGGATGGAGAACTAATTATTTTGAATGAAGGAAAAATATTAGAAAAGTGCAATATCGAATTTTCACTAAGTAGGTTTTAATAAGTTAATGGGTTTGGAGCGTTTTTCCTGCCTTAGCAAATTTCGGTGACGAAATTCTTTTGAGGGGCAAGGAATGTAACGACCTAGATTTTTCGACGTTTGATTTGGAATATTTAAATGGTTTTAAATACTGAATTTGAATTATAGATTGATTTTGAATATGGAAAGTTAGTTTTTTATTTATAAAATAAATTCAAAATTTAAGTATAGCGATTTATTGGATAATTTAATTATTGAATTTTATAATTGAATATTGGTTAAATTATTTTATCTTGAGTTTAAGGCTCGATAAAGATTATTTAAAGGCTTGTAGAATTTATATTAATAATAATGTAGATAATAGATGTTTTAAAATTGAATCTAAAAGTGATCTATTCAATTTTAAAAATAGTTTGTTCAAATTGACATTTAAAGTAGCGATCCGAGGCCCTTTGTCGGATTCCGATGAAACCAGTTTCGTTTGATCCATAATATTGTATTATTATCGTATTCCAAATTTCGCAGTGTTTGAAGTTATCGTTTGATCGTACGGGATACAAACGCGTTGAATTTAGTATCGAAAAGTTCAATATAATAACTTGGTCCAAAAGCTATCTTCTCCATATGATCGAATTAGGATTCGAAACCTTTTCCATGACATTCATAACATGGGTATAACGTTATAAACGCCTGGCGGCACGCCTCTATAAGGATTCGAGATTTTTAGTTACGTAAACCGGGACATTTTAAAATTTAACTAAATAATTGTCTATTCGATATTCTTTTCAATAGTAATTCCATCATTTCACATGTGCTTGGCCATTCAAATATGCGACCAATCAAAATCACGCAACCTTCCTTTTCAAAATCACGTCTCCTTCTTTTAAACATCGCAGGCACCCAAGTGAAAAAAAGAGGGAAATCGAATTCCTTCTTCAACTTGATTTCGAGCCGCATAACCTACCCTTATCTTCTTCAATTTGAAATGAAATAAAATCAAAATTTCCTCCTCTTAGTTTTAAATTCGTACTCGGAGAAAAAAGGGAAAGAAGAATCATGCGATAAATCATGATAGGATTTCAATCGAGCATCTGCTCTTCGCATGCATCTGCTTGTGGTCGACCCAGAGATGATTGCAGTGGGGTCGTGTTTCAGTATAGAGGCAAGGGTTGGTTCGGCCGCACGTAGGGCACACGCGAGAAGTGGTGGTCGCAAAAAGGAGGAGGGGTTTCACGAGGTAGTTTGCAGAGGAGGGTTTGTCGGCGTTTGATTCAAAGGGTGTTGACGATCGAAGAAGTCGAGTTGGAGTAGGGGGTTGCGCAAGCGTAGTCGCGAGTAAATCTGGTGGTCTAGAAGTTTGGTTGTAGTCGAGAGGCGATGCTAGGTGGTCCAAGCATCGACGAAGAAAAATGCAGAGGGACGGTCATTCTCGTTTACGCGATTTTTACTTGAGGGATTAAGGCATAGTGTTAGTAATTAAATTAATTACCGTGATTAGGGATAATCATGTCATTAGTTTATATTATTATTATTTTAATTTAAAATTTGTCGTTTACTTCCGTAACTCTCGCATATGAGCAAGTTAGTCTTTGAAACACGTTCCATTGTGTTCGGAATGCAGGTAAAACCTTATAATCGCCTCGCGACATTCCTTAAGAGGAGTTCGGAATTTTAAAATGGTAACAAACGAGATGTTTGAAAATTTTATAATATAATAAAATCAACAAGTCAAAGATATTTTGTTAACACACAAACGTATGCAGGAAGTTTCCCCAAATATCTATTTTATCTCCACCTTCTCTCCTATTTACATAGAGTACCACTCTTCTCCTCTCTTTTCAAACCGATATCAATTCGAAACTTAAAAAAAAAAAGGCAGACGAGAATCGCGATATCTCGTATAGGTCGAGGCTAGGACGAAAGGGAGGGAGACCGTATTGTCGTTCGTGTTGATTGAATGGCTTCGGCATCTCGACATCGCTCGAAGGAGTGGAGTGGGTTTCGCGAACTGGGGTTGGCCATAGCCGTCTCTGGTTCGGGCTTCGAATTGGGATCTAGTAGTTGCGATGAGGGGGACTCGGACTCGAAGGTAGAAGCATCGCGTGCGATCCGCTGGTGGCGATCGCGTGAATCTAGGGTGGGATCCGCGTTGACTTGCGATGTTCGTAGGCCAGGTCGAGGCCTTGATTTGCTGTGCGATAATCGAGGGGAGGAGCTACTGCTAGTGTTTGGGCATCTTGGGTTTTGGATTAAGCAGTAAGGTCAACGATTGTAAAGAATAAGTCATAAAGATAATGGGCCAAAAAACGATGAAGGTGAGTAAACCTCACTCTATTGGATTTTTATTTAAATTTAAATGGTTAAATTTAAATAAATTGGTTGGATGATTGGATTGTTTGGATGTGTACTGATGATCTTGTGATTTAGTTTTGGTTGTTTCTCGAGTTAATTGTGGTCGACTCGGAGTATTTGAGTTTTTAAATTTTTTTTATAAACTTAGGTCATAAATACAAAAATGCGTTCATTGTTAATAAGGGCTTAATGATTTGTGATTCATTAAATTAGTAGGGTAAGTAAAATAGATAATTAATTAATTCAATTAATTAATGGTTTGGGTTAATTAATTTAGTAATTAAGGGTTTGAATTAATCAATAACTTGAGTTTAAGTAAATTAATTAAGTGAAAGTAATTCAGAATAATCATCTGATGGTTTGATAAAAATTGTTTAATGAAGTTAATATAATACAATTACTGCGTAATTAAACAAGAGATTAACTAAGATGATTAATTAAGGGGAACTTGACTTATCTAATGAAGAAAAATAAATGGATAGTTAATTTCAGGGTAAGAAAAATCAAGTATGATTAATATGGTATTTTAATTAATGTAATTAATTTAGATTAAGATAAATTGAAATATAATTGGAAATCAGTAATTTAGATAATTAATGAAGTAATTAAAGATTTGATTAATTAAGATTAATTAATTCATAATAAGCGACTTATGAGAAGTTAATTAATATAAGTAATTAAGATTTAGTGTAATTGATTATAGTTGATTAATTTGTGAAGTAATTAAAGATTACTCATTGATTTGGTAAGAAAGATTAATATTGTGAAATTAATTACAGAGAATTACTAGAATGGAATTGGAAGATAATTAATCCAGGGTTGTAAATTAAGATGAATGGATATGGAAGAGATGTTTAGTTAATTGTTTGGAATTAATTAATGAAAGAATCTAAACGATTGAGGATTGAAAATAAATTAGAATCAACTGAGTTGATTTGTTTGTGATTAAGCATTGAGTATGGATGATAGATTGGAATTGGTAGCTTAAATGAGTTAATATCTCTGATATGAAATGTTGCGCATTTCATTTGGATAACTTGGGTTAGGATAACGTGAGTTTCGAAGAGACCGGGGTCGGGTATTAGGAAATACCCGAAACCACTTCAAATTTTTATAAATTGATTTGTGAAATCAATAGGATGGAATGAATTAATTTAAGTGAATTGGATTATTTTATCTAAGTTTGATACTTAGAAATTTATATGTGAAATAAGGGTCGTCTATAGCAAGATGTGAATTGGATAAATAGATATATGTTACCTCGGGTTTATAAAAGTTGTTTGCTTTGGTATTCCATGTTAGTTGAGATTACTCACGCTGGTTTCCAGCCTGACCCGGGTGTTACTTTGGTGTAATGCTCGGGTCAGACCGAGTATTACAGATTTTCAGGTAGGTACGTTCTGAAGCTCAGGAGACGAGCTGGATGGCAATAGCGTATAGAGTATTTCCGCTATATTTATATTATTATTAATTGGAGGCTTGATAATTGTATATATTCAGTGATTGAATGTATGTGAAACTCTGATGTATTAAATGTAATCGACAGAAATTGTATTCTTTTGTAAACAGTTATTATTTATTATTATATTTTATCCGCTGCGAATGTGAGATGTTGTTGATTTTATTCTTCTTCTTCTATCTCTTTCTTCTTTTTCATAACTATTTGAAATTTTCGGGATCGAAAATTTTGGGTCGTTACAGTTGGTATCAGAGCTGAAAGGTTAAGCGAGAACCTTGGCTCTGGTGGGAGTTACTCATGAAATAGAGTCCGTAGTACTCTAGAATAAATTGAGAATATATATATATATATATATATATATATATATATATGAGAGAGCGTGCTTGTTATATATAAAGGTTTTAAATGATTTTATATAAAATATATTTGATATATATAAAGCAATATTTCCTTCTAATAAATATTAAGGTGATTGGTTGTTAAATTATTGAAAGTAGAATTAAGAAGCAATATAATACAACCAAATTGAAGTCTTGAAATGGAATTAAAGTACGTGGTAATAGAAATACAACCAAATTAAAATTAAATTGATTGAAATGAAATTCAAAAATTAGAATTCAGAAATTAAACTGTTTAAAAAGCTTCAAATAGAGGTAAGTTGAAACAGGATTCGACTCAAATTCAATCTTCTATTTATGGAAATAAGAATAATATAAAAAGGAAATGGGTATCTAGATATGATAACCTTGGGTATTATCATAAATTGTTGTTGTATTTAATAATGAGATATTAGTTATTAAGTAAGTCAAATGTAGTACATTTGTAAGAAGAGTATAACTTTTAAATTCAAAAGTAATGAAAAATAATAAATAAGTATTATATAAATACTGGGACTAGTTGCAAACAATGGGTTGTTGGAGATTTGATTTGAATTTAACACCAAGGGTGGTTTAAAATTTTAAAACATGGCTGGGAGGGCCAAGAAATATATATATATATATATATATATATATATATATGTATGAATATACATGACATCAAAGATAATTTGCAATAAACCCTAAGAGGTTGAGTTTTGATTTTTCCCTAAAGTGTGATGTAAAAACCCAAAGTGATATAAGTTTTTAAGAGGGGAGATTATTATTGTGAAGTTTAAGGATTGAATGAGGTTGATTGGATTAAGTAAATTGGAATTTAACTTTGGAAAAGTTAAATAAGTGTAGAAAAGCAACCAGAATTGGAAATTTCAAGATGAAATTGGAATTTAACTTGGAAAGTTAAAATGGTTGATTTGAATTGGAAATTTGTGTGATTTCAAACGGGTTTGAGAGTTAAAAATTGAAAATGACGTTTTAAAATAAATTGGATGATATCATCCTATTGTTAATAAGAATCTTTAAATTGAGAATAGTATTGCATAAATAAAATAAATTTGAATAATTAAATTGTAAATTAAAATTGTTTAAGAACCGTCTTTAAACTGGAAGATAAAATTTAATAATAAATTAAATATTTAAAACAAAATTGTACTGAACTCTTATTTGAACCTTGAAATTCATAAGTAAAGATAATTTAAAATAGAATTTGAGAATTGGATTCAGAAATTAAATTGATTAAAAAATTTAATTAAAAGTTATTTTGGTTTAAATGGTTAAACCAACCTTTGAGAATTTAACTCGAATTTACATAATTCGAGATAGTTTAAATTCAAGATTGAAATTGAATCAGTTCAAAATTGAATTTGGTTTGAATTAATTGGATTGGTAATTGAAGATGTATAAGTTTAAAATTTAATTGGGAAATTGATTTGGATTATATTGAAATGATATGAATATGAATTTGAAATGGATTCAATTGATAATAATTCAAATTGATTGGAATAATATGAAATTAAAATTTAAAATCGAACAGGATTAAAATCAACTAGAATTTGATTTAAATTGGGGAAGGAATCAAGATTGATTCAACTTGAATTGGGAATAAATTTCAACAGAAATTGAAGTTATTCAAGTTAGAGTTGAGTCAATTAATGGAAGTGTACATTGAATTGTTGGGGTAGTGAACAGTTTGACTCTTGGCTATTTTAAATAAATTGTTTTAATACAAACTTATTTTTCTAAGCTATTAAATATATACAACCTTTCTTTCTTAAAGCCAAATTATTTTATGTACTTGTTTTACGATTTTTTTTGGAGTTATTTAAATATTTTTCAATTATTTCCTAAACTAATTACTATTTTTCAACTATTTCACAAACTAATTACTATTTTACAGCTATTTTGCAATTATCTATCTGAAACTATTTAGTTGTTTCTCAACTATTTTACAATTACTTAACTATTTTACAGTTATTTTGCAAACTAATAATTATTTTTCAACTACTTATCTATTTTTCAATTTTCAAGCTATTTTCTAATTATATAATTGGTCGGAGTTCAAACTGTTATTGATTTAAATACCCAACCGAGATAAGAATTGAAGTGATAATCCAAATGGGGATTAAGGCAATTGTAAATAAGTAAAGGGAATTTAAGGAAATGTGAATAGAAAGGAAAAATTGATTTGGCTGATAATCAATGGAAATAAATACGTGGGATGTACGTATATTATTCTATTCGCATAGTGATTTGATCCAGATTCGTACACAGAATTTCGAGGTAGTTTATCGATCCGAGTTGGGATTTTTCACTCGATTTTCGACGGCGAACCTGGATACGGATTGTTAATTGGTTCTGGATATTCTCTATCATAGTATAGCTATGCAAGGAGAATAACGGTTTCTAATCAAGAAACCAGATCTGCGTCCGCACTAGGAAGTCAGGTGGACGATACTAGTTTGGAAGTGAAACTGTGTGATTGAGTGAGCGATCAGGTTGGTATAGCGTACGGATGATAAGTGTACATCGTACGGATTCGAATGAAATTAATATTGGAAAGATAAATTAAATTGGGATATTTGGTTTTGAATAAACAAAGTTGTAAATCTTTGTTATATGAGATAAATCTCCCCTTGTTGAATTTATTGCTTGAAGAAAAATATTTTTGAAGGTGTTTGAAGTATAAAAAGGGATTTTATACAAGTTTGTAATGATCCAAAGTGTTTTTTTTTTAAAAAAAAAATTATATATATAAAGGATCTTATGAGGATTTTAAAAAGTGTTTTGAGAACCTTTGGATTTGGAAAGGCTTTTGATTTTTAGGTAAAATCAATATGAGAATTTGGAAATCCTAGTTTGAGAATTATCGATTTTGGGATAATCGATTTTGTGAAAAGGAGCTTTGATGAAATTCATACTAGGTGTATTATTTGAAAGATAATATATGTGTATAGTATAAAGTGTTTTGATGATGGCTCTAGGGAAAAAGGCGCTCCCTTGAAATGAACTTCTCAGGAGTGCCACTGGGTGGTGCTGCCTTGAGCCCCAAAGGGGGTTCTAAAGTTGATCCTGTGAGGAGTCCGGACAAAACTAGTTCCTGAGGATTATTGGGTAGCGAAAGTCGAGGGCGCTGATTCCTACAGAGGCATTTGGGTTATGTTGTGACGATAGTGTAACTCGATGTCGCTGCGATCTACTGTGGGGACCATAGCGAAATCGTGTGGAGGATGAGTGCCAACAGTCTACACTTGATTTTGCCGGGAAGGCAACGCAACATCGGTAGACTGTGATCTATGGTCAAGTGGAGTGGATAAGTTTCATTTTTGGCAGCGAAATTCGATGGTGCTGATGCCTACAGTTATATGGTTTTTGCTGTGATAGCTACGTAACCCCAGTTGTAGCTGTGATCTGTCGCGGGTTCCATGGTGTAATCGACGGGCGCGGAGGCCTACAGTTATCTATGGATTTTGTCGGGATGGCAACGTAACAATCGCGTTAACTGCGACCATGGATGGAGGTGATGATTTTCAGAACATTGTCACCAAAGAAATTTCCTCTATTTTCAAAAACTGTTTTCTATATTTTCAATAAAATTATTTTCCAAGTATTTTTACTAGATGTTGAAAATGGGTCTGCTAAGTACTTATAGATTTTCAGTCCTACGCCTGATCAACGTATGACTGAATTTCTGTGAGAAAAAGGATGGACTGGTTGAGACATCGAGTTATAAGGAGTATTTTATAAAAAGTTTTTTTAATAGTATTATGTGAATTTAAAAGCTTTTCTACAATTTTAAAATAAAATGTTGGAATTTTGGAAAATGAAAGAAATCCAAACTGGAATTATGAGAAATTTTGAATAGGAAAATTCAATGAAAAGATTTTTTGTAATAAAATCAAACATTGATTTAAAGGTTGGAAGTAAGCTAATTAATTTAAATAAATTATTTGATAAAATATGTTGATGAAATTTAACTCGGTTAAACAAATGGATTGTAAGGTGATAATGGGTTTGAAAATGAATTCGAATTTTTAATAGAATTAGACTTAGATTTGATAATGAATTGAATAAGAGGAGATGTTAAATAAAAAGAAAACAGAGTTGGATTGGAAAATGTGATGGTTTGAATTGCAAATAAAATTCAAAGGTGATTTGAATAATATTTAATGAAATTTGCAAGTAAATTGGATATAAGAGAAGTGATTACGATAGAAATGGTTTGAGTTGCAAAACAAAACCCAAGTGAATAGAAATAAATTGAGAATAGCCTTGTATTAATAAAACAAATTCGATAACGAATTAAGTAATTGAATTAAAAATTAAGATGGGATAATTTAGTTAAATAATAAATGGATGAAGTCTGATAGAATAAAAACTAAATCAAAATTGTGATTGGAATTAGATTGTCAGACTGAAATTAAATTTGGTGGTATATTAATTTGAAGTATAAATGAGATAAGTATGTGGTTGGATATTATTTTGATAAACTGAGAAGGTGAATTTTAAATTAAAATTTAAAATTGATGGGCTAACTGAATTTAATGGAAGTTGATGAAATGAGGATCAAATAGAAGTAAACTTAAGTTGATGTTGGAATAAATTAAAGTAAATTAACTTAAGTTTAAAATTTATGGAAGCTTAACTTCGAATAAGAGTGGAAACTCATTAAATAAAAGCTTGGATTAATTTAATTTGGGAATGGCTCGAAGTATACAAGAATGGAATGTGTCGAGCTAAATGAATGAATTGAAATTAACTTAAAGTAGTTATAAACTAAATAAATACTCTATTAAGCGAATATTGATGAATTGGTATAGAATGAATCGTCGTATGACGTAACTAAAAGTAATTAAAATATTATGAGTTAATAGAGAACAAATGAAATTGATTTTGAATCATTTGAAGAGAATATGAGCGTGTTTGGATTAAAAATCAATTGCATGTAAGAAATTGAGTGCGAACCATTGAAACTGAATGAAATGGCTTATGAATTGATAGAAAGCAATTGAATTAGCTTTAAAGTTGTATAAATCGCTTATGGGAAGCGTTTTGGTGCTTGTTGTTTATGATATACATGTGTTTAGCTATTGAATATAAGTGAAATTCTAATAGATTTTCTATATATGGCACTTACATGTTTAAATTGAGTAAGTACAGGTACCAGGAAGCCGTTTGGCTGGATTTGGACGCGATATATGCTAAAATAAATAAGCTGCTTGTTTAAATTGCTAAACAAAGTACGCCTGCGCAATAAAAATAGGAAATACGAAATGTTTTTGCTTTTTCCGACCGTGTGGGTCGATGTATACATATTTATATCTCTTGTCAAATTGCAAAAGCTCCTCGTACAAAGGAGACTCTGTCAAAATTTATCGAAAATTTTGGGAGTTAGAAAATTTTTTGAAAATTTTTGAGAAATTTTTTGTTAAGAAATTAAATGATTTTAAATATGCAACTGAAATAGATTAGTAGATGGAACTAATAAGACTCAGTTATAAATGGAAGATAAAAATTTAATATTTAAAATTGAAATAAGTTGAATTCATATTAAAACGGGAAAAACGAATTTGAATAGAAGTAAATATGAAAACCTATATAAGAGAATGTATAAAATGATTTGAGCGAATTGAATTCATATGAAAATGGGAAAGACTAATTTAAAATAGGTATGAAACTTCTATAAGGAAATGTATAAAATGATTAAAATGATTACAATTGAAAATTATTGCTTGGTAAGATATGCAGGTATTAAAGGGAAAGAAAATTGGATTTGATTCCAAAAGATAAATTTGATTGCCCGACAAAAAGGTACGTATTTAAATTTCTAGATGAAATTGGATTGGGTTTTTGATCTAGCCACTTGGCTTTTGTTTTCTTTTTGGTATTTGGGAGCCCATAGAGGACAATTGTAGTTGTACCGAGCTAGCCGCGCAAAGGAGACGCTGGCAAAAAAATTCAGAAATTTAGGGAGCTAGAAAAAATTTGAGAAAATTTTGATAATTCCAAAATTGCTTTTAAATTAAAATTCAGATGATTAAGCAAAAAGGATATTATTTCATACTATAGAAGGTTTTGGGAGTTAGTTGAGGTAATAGTGAATCTTTAATAAAAGATATTGTGGCAACTTGATAAACCTGTTGGTTTTGGAGAAAAGGTAAAAGGGATTGGTCCATTCTACCTATCTAGTAATTTCGGGAACGAAATTCTTTTAAAGGGGGAGAAATGTGACGACCCGGAAATTTTGACAAATTAAATGGGAATAATTAATTGATTTTAAAATATTTAAAAGTTAATTTTAACTTGACTTCGGGATATCAATATTTACTTGATAATTAAATCATTGAATTATATAGTTTAAATATTGAATTTAATAATTGAAAATTGGGTAAATTGTTGAATCTGAAATTTCTAAGCCTGTTTAAATAATTTGAAGGCTTATAAAATTTATAATAAGGATACTGAAGATAATAGAATGGTTGAAATTTAATTTGAAGGTAATTTGTTTGGTTTTAATAATATATCGTTTAAATCGATATTTAAAAATAGCCTTCCGAGGCACAGTCTTGGAATTCGACAAAACCAGTTTCATTGGATCCGTAATAGCTAGTTATTATCGGATTTCAATTTTCAAAGCAATCGGAGTTGTCGTTTGACCCTGGTAGCTCAAAACGCTTCGAAACTATTTAATCAATTTAAAATTTGTCTTTACTTCCATAACTCGCGCATATGAGCAAGTTAGTCTCTGAAGCATGTTCCATTGTGTTCGGAATGCAGGTAAAACCTTATAATCGCCTCGCGGCATTCCTTAAGAGGAGTTTGGAATTTTAAAATGGTAATAAACGAGACGTTTGAAAATTTTATAATATAATAAAATCAACAAGTCAAAGATATTTTGTTAACACACAAGCGTATGCAGGAAGTTTCCCCAAATATCTATTTTATCTCCACCTTCTCTCCTATTTACATAGAGTACCGCTCTTCTCCTCTTTGTTCAAACCGATATCAATTCGAAACTTTAAAAAAAGGGCAGACGAGAATTGCGATATCTCGTATAGGTCGAGGCTAGGACGAAAGGGAGGGAGACCGTATTGTCGTTCGTGTTGATTGAATGGCTTCGACATCTCGACATCGCTCGAAGCAGTGTAGTGGGTTTCGCGAACTGGGGTTGGCCATAGCCGTCTCTGGTTCGGGATTCGAATTGGGATCTAGTAGTTGCGATGAGGGGGACTCGGACTCGAAGGTAGAAGCATCGCGTGCGATCTGCTGGTCGCGATCGCGTGAATCTAGGGTGGGAGCCGCGTTGACTTGCGATGTTCGTAGGCCAGGTCGAGGCCTTGATTTGCTGTGCGATAATCGAGGGGAGGAGCTACTGCTAGGGTTTGGGCATCTTAGGTTTTGGATTAAGCAGTATGGTCAACGATTGTGAAGAACAAGTCATAAAGGTAATGGGCCGCAAAACGATGAAGGTGAGTAAACCTCACTCTATTGGATTTTCATTTAAATTTAAATGGTTAAATTTAAATAAATTGGATGGATGATTGAATTGTTTGGATGTGTACTGATGATCTTGAGATTTAGTTTTGGTTGTTTCTCGAGTTAATTGTGGTTGACTCGGAGTATTTGAGTTTTTAATTTTTTTTTTATAAACTTAGGTCATAAATACGAAAATGCGTTCATTGTTAATAAGGGCTTAATGATTTGTGATTCATTAAATTAGTAGGGTAAGTAAAATAGATATTTAATTAATTCAATTAATTAATGGTTTGGGTTAATTAATTTAGTAATTAAAGGTTTGAATTAATCAATAATTTGAGTTTAAGTAAATTAATTAAGTGAGAGTAATTCAGAATAATCATCTGATGATTTGATAAAAATTGTTTAATGAAGTTAATAAAATACAATTACTGCGTAATTAAACAAGAGATTAACTAAGATGATTAATTAAGGGGAACTTGATTTATCTAATAAAGAAAAATAAATGGATAGTTAATTTCAGGGTAAGATAAATCAAGTATGTTTAATATGGTATTTCAATTAATGTAATTAATTTAGATTAAGATAAATTGAAATATAATTGGAAATCGGTAATT
Organism: Allium cepa; assembly: GCA_030765085.1. Lineage (NCBI taxonomy): Eukaryota > Viridiplantae > Streptophyta > Magnoliopsida > Asparagales > Amaryllidaceae > Allium > Allium cepa. Next base: position 247,372,881 of record CM060944.1, read on the forward strand.
TAGATAATTAATGAAGTAATTAAAGATTTGATTCATTGAGATTAATTAATTCATAATAAGCGACTTATGAGAAGTTAATTAATATAAGTAATTAAGATTTAGTGTAATTGATTATAGTTGATTAATTTGTGAAGTAATTAAAGATTACTCATTGATTTGGTAAGAAAGATTAATATTGTGAAATTAATTACAGAGAATTACTTGAATGGAATTGGAAGATAATTAATCCAGGGTTGTAAATTAAGATGAATGGATATGGAAGAGATGTTTAATTAATTGTTTGGAATTAATTAGTGAAAGAATCTAAACGATTGAGGATTTAAAATAAATTAGAATCAACTGAGTTGATTTGTGTGTGATTAAGCTTTGAGTATGGATGATAGATTGGTATTGCTTGCTTGAATGAGTTAATATCTCTAATATGAAATGTTGCGCATTTAATTTGGATAACTTGGGTTAGGATAACGTGAGTTTCGAAGAGGCCGGGGTCAGGTATTGGGAAATACCCGAAACCACTTCGAATTTTTATAAATTGATTTGTGAAATCAATAGGATGGAATGAATTGATTTAAGTGAATTGGATTATTTTATCTAAGTTTGATACTTAGAAATTTATATGTGAAACAAGGGTCGTCTATAGCAAGATGTGAATTGGATAAATTGATATATGTTAGCCCGGGTTTATAAAAATTGTTTGCTTTGGTATTCCATGTTAGTTGAGATTATTCACGCTGGTTTCCAGCCTGACCTGGGTGTTACTTTGGTGTAATGCTCGGGTCAGACCGAATATTACAGATTTTCAGGTAGGTACGTCCTGGAGCTCAGGAGACGAGCTGGATGGCAATAGCGTATAGAGTATTTCCGATGTATTTATATTATTATTAATCGGAGGCTTGATAATTGTATATATTCAATGATTGAATGTATGTGAAACTCTGATGTATATTAAATGTAATCGACAAAAATTGTATTCTTTTGTAAATAGCTATTATTTATTATTATATTTTATCCGCTGCGAATGTGAGATGTTGTTGATTTTGTTCTTCTTCTTTTATCTCTTTCTTCTTTTTCATAACTATTCGAAATTTTCGAGATCGAAAATTTCGGGTCGTTACAACACAGGATTTTATACTGGTTCGGAGTTACCCTACATCTAGTCCCGCAACACAAGTACGGATTTCCTTTCAAAAGTAATTGTACAATTACACCCTCGATTTCAAGGCTACGAGGTGCACCCTCCAGAATTTCAATCCTCTGGGTAGAGATACTTGATTTCCGGGCCACAAGTTTACCCAATTGATTTAGCAAGGCTACAATCACACCTTTTTCGCTTGATTGATTTTCAAGGCCGCAATCATACCTTTTCTCGCTTAATAGATTACAAAGAAGACTATAACTCTGAATAGCACTGAGAACCTTGTTGAGATAGTGATAGAGAATCAAACTAGAAGTAGCTGAGTATGATTCAATATTGATTTTGGCAGAGTAATGGTAAGAGTATGTCTTAAGAGATGTGGAAAAAGAAGAGGAGTGAAAAAACAGAAAATCTGATCTAAAATTCATTGAAACTAACCCCTATTTATAGAAGAACAACAACCATGTCCATTCATGAAGAGTTATGACGAATAGACACTTCTTTTGAAATTTAAATTTTGAATTCAACTGAAACCATGTCGACATGGTCACCATAGGCATGTCGACATCCCAAACCAATTTTTGATGATTTGATTTTCTTTGAAAATAACCTTTATCTTATATTAAAACTATTTTAAACTTTTCTAATATACTTGACTATAGTTAAAATTCATAAGTAAATATAGAGAATAATATATATATAATTTAACTATAATTTTATATTTTAATCTTAAGTATAAATATTTAAAATTTAAATATATTATTTTAAAAGATAATTTAAAATCAGGAGTAATTTTGACTTTGAAATTAAAGACAATTTTGAGGCTAAAATTATTAAAATCAGGATAGAGGTTTTTGATGCTTTTAAAAGGAAGGTTTTGAAAACAGGATATAATTTTGAAAAATCATTTTGAATAAAAAGTTAGCGGATAGAAAACAATGTTCCACTAGATTTTTCGTAGGCTCCATCCTACTTAGGGTTCCATCCCTTTAACAGGCTCGAAGTGGATTCCATTCCACGAATAAATTGGATTTTAAGATGCCAGTGCTTTTCTATGAGTTTTAACAAAATTTATAATTAAAGAATAAATTACTTCAATTCTTGAACTCTTGATATTCTTGATACTCATGAGTCTTCAATCTTGATATCTTGAATCTCTATACTGTACAGTCTTCATTCTTGGCACCTACATGGTTAAATCCTGCATATACATATTTATCTAAACTTATAACGTTAGTATTTATATTTTATAATCTATTCTAAGGTTGTTGTCATCAAAACCATCATCTCACGGACTAACAATCTCCCCCTTTTTAATGATGACAACCTTTGTTTATAAAATATTTATTTCTATCTTAATAACTCCCCCTAGAACTAATAACTCCCCCTTAATCTATGCCTAATTACCCTATTTTATATTTCTCCTCCTTTGTCATCAACAAAATCTAACTCCCCCTCATTCTTGGACTAGAGTACCTGCATTAATAAGCTATACAATGGAATATATAGTAGATAGATTAAGAAATAGTTATCCTTATGAACATGATAATTAATCAAGGATTATATACATTTCAATGTGTATATATATACATGTTTTATGTAGCAACCATCAAACCAACTTAAGAAATCAATTCACACCGAGTATCAATCCAAATCAAATCAAATTAATTCAAACAAATAATTCAAACAAAGTAAATAAAATAAAAATCAAACGTTATGTGGAACTTCCACCCATCCTTCTTCTCCAAAGATTGGATTTGCCTTAATAGCATCCTAATTATCATTGTCGTTGGTGAGAGAGACTGGAGAATGGGCTTCGTTATCATCCTTGTGTAGGGTGGAAATCATCCATCGTATTGCATCGAAATGCCTTTCTTGCTCCTTGATCATCTGCATTTAACTCAATTATAAGTGTCGCTAGTACGAAGAATGAACGAGAGTATACTCTTGAACGAATTAAGAATTTCTTCAAGATTTTCGGATAAATTGTGAATTGGATTAGCCATAGTTGAATTTGTGAAAGAAATGAAGAATTAGAAGATAGGAAATAATTTTCAGTGAAGAATTCTGGAAGATATAGGTATATATAGGTGTAGAAATTCGTTTGAAATGAATAGACATATGATTTTTATTCAAATTTCAAATTCAAAATCAATTGTCAATTCTGACCAGTACATGTCGACATGGTCATAGAGGGGATGTCGACAAGGGTTAGTGAAAAATTATTACTAATTTGATTTTGTGAATAATTGTGTGTGTGTGTGTGTGTGTATACTATACTAACATTTATTCTGGAGATAAGATAAGGTAGATAACAGAAAAGAAATTTCATTTCATTGCATACTTAAGATGTTACAATGATTAAACACACACCAAACTAAATTAACTTTCGAATTAAACAAACTAAAACACATACAACAAGATACAAAAACATAAAACTAGTTAGAGGATGATGATGATGAAGAAAGTCCAAGTTTCTTGCTTACTTTGGAAGTGAAATTATTCATCTTGGATGAATTTTTTCCAACTTCTTACCAACGGATCGTTTAAGAATCCGTTGATTCTCAACAATCGTCTTTTGATTTTTGAGAAGGGTTTTGGTGGATGGATTAGGAGGATAGTCAATGCTTTCCAAAGAAGTTTCACCTTCTTCTTCTTCAATTTCCATTTCACCCCCTTCTTCTTCTTCTTCCTCTTCCTCTTCTTCCATTTCCTCATGAGCCAAACGCTCTTCCTTTTCGGCAAGGGTCTCATAAGGTTGAAAAACAAATGGAATTTTCATAAACGAAATGTTGGAATGATTGAAAACTTTTCTAGAAACAAATTCTTCGCCTTTGAAATCCACTCCAAAATAGTTAAAAATCCGAGTGAAATAAATTCCATGATATAAAGTATTCTCACCCATTTCAAGATTTTTAGGACGAAGTTCATTCAAAATAACTTGCGTCCAATTTATGTCATAATTTCCAAAAATAGCAAAAAGTGCTTTGCAAACTTTTGAAGTAGGATTGTTAAAATTCCCCGATCTTAGGGTCAAAGTATGTTGCAAAAAAAGATTGACAATCCTTGCCTTTGGTCGAAAATTTCGATTTTCGAATTTAAAATTATCATTCCCTTCGAAAATGTGATGAAATGTCTTAAGATCATTTTCATCGATTTTTAAATTAGAAAGATCCATTCACGTACACTTGCAATTGAGAATGGTACCCAAAAGATCACAAGTCAAAACAATTCTAGTGCCTTTGACAGTACTCCAAATTTCATCCTCATTTCCATGATAAAATCCTTGGTTTAAATTAGCATAGAAAATTTTGACAAGATTTGGATAGCAAACAAAATCATTTTGAGAAGCATCAATAAGACTAAGAACTCCATTGTTTGCAAAAAAAGAATCAAGTTCATAAGAAGAGAAATCTTGAAAAATTGCAAACTTTCCAGGATGGACTTTGGCATAATTAGCATAATTGATGTATGCTTTTATTGCCTCCGGATCATTGAATAATTGCTCTTTTATTTTTATGGAAATTCTCATGGTGGAGGGGTTGCTTGAAGAAGCCATTAAAGTAGAGAGTAGAGAGCTTGAATCAGTTGCGGGTTCAGAATATTCAGTTTGTGTAATATTCCAAGTGTCTAATCCTATATATTGTAAGTATATTTTCATCCTACCTGCCCAATATGCATAGTTACTTCCATTAAAAAGTGGTGGTCTGACAGTAGACTGACCTTCGACAAATGAACTAGTGACTAGAATACTAGTGTTATTAACAGTACCAGTGTTGATAGCCATTTTGAAAACTTTTCAACAATCAGATTATGAAACTTTGAAAACCTCGCTCCGATACCAATTGAAAGAAATGCGGATTATGGATCTTAAGGCTAGGATTAACTCTAGAGGGGAGTGAATAGTGTTTATAAAGAATTACTAAATATTTTTGAGTTTATGATAATTTAGACATAGATGTATGCAATCTACAGATACAGGGATAATCACAGAAACAAACACAGATGCAGAAATAAAATAAAAGCAGCAAAGGAAAGAACACACCGGATTTTATACTGGTTCGGAGTTACCCTATATCCAATCCCGCAACATAAGTCGGATTTCCTTTCAAAAGCAATTGTACAATTACACCCTCGATTTCAAGGCTACGAGGTACACCCTCCAGAATTTCAATCCTTTGGGTAGAGATACTTGATTTCCGGGCCACAAGTTTACCCACTTGATTTACCAAGGCTACAATCACACTTTTCTCGCTTGATTGATTTTCAAGGCCATAATCACACATTTTCTCACTTAATAGATTACAAAGAAGTCTATAACTCTTAATATCACTGAGAACCTTGTTGAGATAGTGATAGAGAATCAAACTAGAAGTAATCGAGTATGATTCAATATTGATTTCAGCAGAGTAATGGTAAGAATATGTACTAAGAAATGTGGAAGAAGAAGATGAGTGAAAAACCAGAAAATCTGATCTAAAATTCGTTGAATCTAACCCCTATTTATAGAAGAACAACAGCCATGTCCATTCATGAAGAGTTATGGCGAATAGACACTTCTTTTGAAATTTAAATTTTGAACTCAACTGACACCATGCCGACATGGTCACCATAGGCATGTCGACATCCCATAGCAATTTTTGATGATTTGATTTTCTTTGAAAATAAGCTTTATCTTATATTAAAACTTTTTTAAAATTTTCTAATATACTTGACTATAGTTAAAATTCATAAGTAAATAAAGAGAATAATATATATAAAATTTAACTATAATTTTATATTTAAATCTAAAGTATAAATATTTAAAAGTTAAATATATTATTTTAAAAGATAGTTTAAAATCAAGAGTAATTTTGACTTTGAATTTAAAGATAATTTTGAGGCTAAAATTATTTAAAATTAGGATAGAGGTTTTTGATGCTTTTAAAAGGAAGGTTTTGAAAACGTTTTGAAAACATTTTGAAAATAGGATATAATTCTGAAAAATCATTTTGAATAAAAAGTTAGCGGATACAAAACAATGTTCCACTAGATTTTTCGTAGGTTCCATCCTACTTAGGGTTTCATCCCTTTAACAGGCTCGAAGTGGATTCCATTCCACGAATAAATTGGATTTTAAGATGCCAGTGCTTTTCTATGAGTTTTAACCATCATCTCATGGACTAACACTCTCGAGATGTGTAGACGAGGTTTATAAAAGGATGAGATTTTATAAGAGAAATCCTATAAATGGAATTCTAGAGACTTAAGAAATTTCCAAAGGTTTAAGTGCGATAACTTCGAAAGAATTTGAATGCATTAAAGAGGTACAAATGGTTAGATGGGATTGTAAATAAATATAACCAGTTTTGGAAATTGTAAGAAGAAGTTTATTAATAGTTTCAGAAATGCAGGAGATAAGCTAAACAAATTCTTATGTTTTGATATTTGAGATGATTTTGGAAACGGACTTAGAATATATTTCTATGTGTTGAAATGGTTCAAAAATATCCTATTATGGATTTAAGTATTTGAAATTGTTTTCAAACGTTGGAATATGGAAGGGGATTTGAATATATATCTTAGTAAAGATGTTTTGAATTTAATGTTTGAAGAATTATAAAATAAAGCCTATTGTCTTCTTATGGATTTTTTATTGATAACTAAATTAATGACTATTAATGTTGACCAATTTCGTTAATCGTTTCGAAGAGACCAGGGCCAGATTTAATTAGCTGAAAACCACTTCGATCCGGTTTGAACTTTACGAATGAATACCATGAAGATGATGAAGGCGGTGATCGATTTGTCCAGACCCCGGACAACTTGTTTGGATGAATGTTGACAAAACATCGTCATCGGAGGACGATGAGCATTCTAGGTAGAATTTTGTTCTTGAAAGGTAACACTTAGCCTCGAGCCTCATCAACCGGGAATGACTAAAGCAGAGAAGATGCAGCAAGGCTAAGTGGGTCGCACCCAATTAGAGCATGCTATCACTTTTCTAGATGTCCTAAGAAACCTATTTATTATGGATATTGTTATGCATGAAAGAAGGAGAGCTTGATAGTAAGGCTGGGACCACCCGGCTGATAACATATTCGGTCTATCTAGGTTAGGGGTAGGCCTGGTCTTGTGTAGTAGGGGATCGCAGCGTGGTCCTCGGTACATTGTTCTAGAGGTATACTATGATGGGCGGTACCCCAGTGGCTCAGTCATTCGTTGGAATCCATTCTCTAATACATGCTTATGGTTTTGGTTGTAGAGCCTAGTAGTTGGAATTTAATTAATGTAACAATTTCAGCTATTTGAATAAGTATTTGTATTTAGACACTATTATAATATCACTGGATTTTATATAAAATGTTTTGGTTATCGTAAGGGAGAAAGCCATCGTGCTTATGTGTGATGCAGTCTTACGAGATATCTTTGTTTTTCAAAGGATTTTGATAACCTAATAATTCAAATTGAGTGTGTTTTCTCACGCTGGTTTGCAGACTGACTCGGGTGTTATTTTAGTATAATGTTCGAGGTCAGACCGAGTATTACAGATTCAGAATAGGATGTTGCGGAGCTTAGGAGATGAGCTAGATGATAGAGACATATCTCCACACTTGGCTTATACTTCACTGTGTAAGGATAGGTTATATAACTGTCTAGTTGATGTATCGATTATTGTACTCTGATGATTGTGAATATAAAACAGTTACAGATGCTTTTATATAAAAATCTGTTATTATATATTATATTTTATTCCGTTGTGATTGTGAGATTTTGTATTTCTATTCTATTTCTTCTACCTTTCGCTTCTTCACACCTAAAGATTCGTATTTCCGTTCAATTTGAGTTGAAATGATATGAATTATGGTCGACTCAAAGGGGTACGGATTTGCGGCCTTTACATAAGTATAATTAAAATACTTTAAAATAATTTAAAAATATTGAAAAATATTTATTTCAAGGTTATTTTAATTATAAAATTATTTTGAAAATAATTCAAGAAAAACTTTCACTTGAAACGATAGAAATTGCAGAAAAACACTGAAATTTCCATATTCTCGGAAAACTCGACAATCAAAGATTTGGATTAACCATAATTTTTGCTCATTCATATGTGGATTAGATCCCTAGTAATTTTTCTTTTACAATACTAAGAATTCATCCCAAAAATGCAATAGAATAAGTGCCAAAAACCATAGCAATAGGCAAAAAAAAGTTGTAGAAGACTTACGAAATAAGGCCACGAATTCACATACAGGGTCAACAGGGTGTCGTCCGACAAGTCTACCCCTTGGGTGACCAGGTCTGCAGGCCGGTCGACCTGGTGAGGTGCTGGGTCGACCTCCCTATCAACCCAGTCTACGGAGTTGGTTCCTGTGACGTTTTCGGGTGCGTACTGATTTTTTAGAAGCAATATGACATTATCAAATGATGGAATTTTTGTAGTGCAGCTTGACATACACATAGTTTAACATCTAAACTACAATCTAGAAAAGATCCAACAGAATTATAGTAAAAATCAAGGATTTATGGCCATTAAAATCGGCAACTAAAAACAAGAAACTCAATAAAACAACTAATAGAAAGATATTTGTAAACAGAAGTTTATATAGAGCAGTTTATTTACAAGCAATGAAAGTGACAACTGTGTGGCTAGTTATCACTTTGGATCGTGTAATATGGAATGTATTATAATCTAAATGCGAAAACAGATAATAATAGTAAAGTAAATAAGAAAAAGCACATCATGAGTTTTTATACTGGTTCAAACTTCCCATTCTACGTCTAGTCCCAGACTTCCCTCTGGAATTTCACTCAATAACCTCTCACTTAATCCGGAGGAAAAGGTAAACAACACCTGAGTAACAGATCCAGATTCCGCCTCTAACAACCGAAAGAGTACTTTTTTTGCCTGAACAACCGAATAAGACTTCAACAGTTTCAAATAAAATTGTCTTGACACCTTGTATTCTTGATAACACTGATTTGTCTTTGATAGTACGCCCTTCCTATAATATTTTCTTAAGTATATATTGTGTGTGTAAAGGTTTAGAAAGGAAAATATTGCATTGAATCGAAGAATAAGTCTATTGATTTAGAGATTCAAGCAATATATATAAATTGTGATTGCTTGTAGAATGCGGAGGTAGTAGAGTGTATGATCAGAAAATAAAATAAAATTCAGTGATTTTGAGAAGTGAATCTCATGTGTTTATATAGTAGATAAACAGCTACAACCATTCATGAAGAGTTTTGACCAAAAGATGCAGCCACAACTCTTCAAATTGGATTATATCTCTTGGCAAATGGAAGTGTCTATTCAGAAAAAATAGCTGTTAGAAAAGTTCAGTCGACTGACCCAAAATTACCAATCGACTGACCCAAAACGACCAGTCGACTGAATATTCATAGTTGGTGCAAAACAAAGTGTATCTGTGCAACTGAGCAGGTTCAGTCGACTAGTCATTTTTGGTCAGTCGACTGACCTAGTTGTCAGTGCACAGTGCATATATTTTTTAAATAAATTGAATTTTAGAACAACTTTGATTTTGTGGACTACTTGAGGACAGATTTTAACAATTCTAAGACTAAAAACTTCAACAAATAAACATACTATACTCAGTTTTGAAGTCTTGTCTCCTTTGCAGTTTTAGTATCATATCTCTTTCTCTTTTTGTCGCTTGATCATATAGTCTCATCAATGATTTGTTTAAGCTCTTTGTCATGAATCAAAACTCATGATTCAGCATTCCCCCCCCCCTTTTGATTGATGACAGCCTATTTTAGATTATACTATATTTTAAGAAATATATAATGGAAGTTATATATATATATATATATATATATATATATATATATCCCCCTGAATATCTGGCGACATAACTAATCCTGCAAGAAATGGTTAGTCGTACGAATTTCTCCCCCTTTGTCATCGGCAATAAGGAAATAAACAGTAACATAATCATTGAACTAACAACATAAAAAATGTTTCGAATTGTACTGAGCTACTTATACAAGCTCATAAAAATAAACAGCAGAAAATGTTTAAAATAAATAAAGATAACTTACTACCAACAAGTAATATCGATTTCACTCATCAGAGTCAGACTCTGTTTCTTCTTCCACTTGCATAGGTTCTTTGCCTCTTGAATAACTTTCCACAAATTGGCTGCCACCCCCATTTCCACTTGTGTTGGAACTTGTGTGTTCTTCGAACGTAGACCAAGTAAAGCGAGGAGATGGATGTTTACCCGAATCACGTTGTGAAGTTTCCATAGTTGTGGAAGAGGAACAAGAGATTGCATCCCATAAAATCCCGAAAATGATTTTTAATTTTGTCAAATTTCTTGTCGAGATTTTTGATGCGAGAATCCAAAATGACTTGATTTCGTACAATTAGATGAATGGATTCTCGGATGGTTCGGGATGTGGTTGGTGTACGAATGTAATCTCTTTGCTGCTGTAGAGTAGTAGTTTGTTGACGAGGTCGTGATTGCCAGTCTTGAAAAGACATGATAGTGAGAGGTTTAGGAGGCAATTTCATGAGACTTATTGTGCGACTATTTAGAGTTTTGGGAATGGAGGTATTGGATTTTGGAATAGGAACCTGTAGGTTCATAAGTAGCCATATAATATATCCGCCGTAATGGATGATGTTCATTCGGCCTTGGTTAAAAGACAAGAGCTCATCAAGAATAAGCTTAGGCCAATTTATTTGGACATCTCCCTAAATAGCATATAACGCTCCAAAATTATTTGGATATACAAGCTCATAAGAACCAATATGAGGAAGAATTGTGTGCATTAAGGCTCGATGCACAATTCGAGCTGTAGGGTGCAAGGCGATAGATTTTAGTTCAGTCATGTCATCTTTCAAAAACCTATTACTTACTTCATCTCGTTCGCCTATAGGAACATTTAATTCTTCCAATTGAATACCATTAGTTGGTGTATGGAGAATGTGACCAATTCTATCTTAAGACAGGAAAACTTGTTGACCACAAACAAAACTCCATACACAGTTATCACGATTTCGTGGATTTTGATGCCCCAAATTTAAATTTTCATAAAAGAGTTTTACCATAGTATGGTTAATTTTGATATTATTCTGATTGTGGTCAAGAAGAGATTCTAGACGACTTCTTCTTATAAGCTCTTGGTTTCTATACGAAGCAAAGTCTGAAAACACAACAGAAGATCCTTTGAAAAAGCGTGCTTCCTTCATTTTGTTCCATCTTTGGAGAGCTGTAGCATCATAAAGCCATTGAGCAATTTGGGTGTCAATTGGCTCAGAGGAAGAGGTAGAGGCATGTCTACATCGTTTAGGTTGATGTGGGGCCATTTGAAATTATAATGGAGCAACAGAATTTAAAAAATTTAGGAACTATGGTTTTGAAAATCTGAAGGGAGTAGGTAAAAGTGAAGAGTGAAAAGGAGATAGTGTGCTAAAGGTTTAGAAAGGTAGGTGACATAGTTTTAAAAATGCTCAGATTTGTCATTCAGTCGACTGGACGTATATGGTCAGCCAACAGATCAATATCCTGAAACTCTCTATTTCATGATTCAGTCGACTGGCCACATTCGTTCAGCCAACTGAATACTGTCTGAAAGCTTTCTGTTTCTAGATTCAATCGATTAGTCGAATTTGGTCAGTCGACTGAATTCTATTTTTTAGCACATACAGTATATTTTGCATAAAAGATATATATTCAATATATTAAATAATGCACAAAAATAAGAGTGAAAAAATAAAAAATATATAGAAAGAGAATAAATTATTTTGATGAAGGAATGGATGGAGACTTTGAGTTGTCTGGCTCAACCTTCGTCTTCTCTTTAAATGGTTTTAATGGCGACCAGCGATTTCCACGCTCCCATGAATTCGGAGACACAGGTGGATGTTGAGGTGACCAATCCCATGGATTCAGAGAGGAAGAGGTTGTAGGTTGATGAACAGCAGATGAAGATGACCTACAGAATTTCCATCCAATTTGCTTCAGAAAGCTAAGTCGTCTTGAATTCATCTTTTGTTCATAGTGCATTTCACGTTGAATTGCTATAGATTCCCTTTGATAATGATGTAAATCACCCATCTTTTGCTTTGTTTGTGGAGAACCAAAAAACAGAAAAGGACATGCCTTCTTTTTTTTCTAGAGTATGGCCAGTATGATAGTTTGATGGTCTGACCGGTTCATGTAGGTGTAGGTAAGTTTGATGAACTAGAGGCAGGTGTCGAGAAATCGACAGAGGAATATGCAGAGCCATTTGAGGAGTTTTATTGTGAAAACATCATAGTAGGAAGAAATAATATAGGATTAAGGCAAATTAGATGGAAGGATAAACGGAAAAAACTATTGAGGTATATATAAATTAAAAAATTGTTAAAGATGGATGGATAAAAGTAAAACCTGAAAATTAATTATTGGATGAAAACAAAACACAATTTTCATTGCTGAGAATTGTTCATGAGAAAGGAGAAAAAATAGGTAAGGAAAAAATTATAATAGAAACAGTTGTGAAACAACAAATGGTCGAATGGCAGAGACATAGGATTTCCAAACTAGAGGTGCTGAGTTCAAGTACAAGAAACCCCTTTTTTTATTAAAAAAATTTATTATATAAATTTTATAATTCTTTTAAAGAAATTATACCTAGTTCTCTTCTTAGTTTTATAAAACAATTTTCATGGAGTGGTTTAGTGAAAATATCAGCTAACTGATTTTTAGAATTTACAAATTAGTTCTCTTCTTAGTTTTATAAAACAATTTTCATGGAGTGGTTTAGTGAAAATATCAGCTAACTGATTTTTAGAATTTACAAATTCTAAATTTATTATATCCTTCTCAATATTATCACTAAGAAAATGATGATGAATGTCAATGTGTTTAGTTCGTGAGTGATTGACAGGATTTTTAGACAAGTTTATTGCACTGGTGTTACCACAATATATTATAGATTTATTTAATTTTATATCAAAATCTTGCAATGTTTGTTGCATGCAGATTACTTGAGCACATGCTAAAGCTGAAGATATATATTCTGCTTTACATGTTGATAGTGAAACGTAGTTTTGTTTCTTGCTAAACCAAGATACAAAGGATCGTCCAATGAAATGACAAGTTCCACTTATTCTTTTTATATTTATCTGACTTCCTCCAAAATCAGCATCACTATAAGATACTAATTCAAAAGGACAATCTTTTGGATAAAATAGTCCTAAATCATTGGTCTTGCTAAGATAGTGAATTATACGTTTTATTGCTCGCATATGTGATTCTTTAGGATTTTGCTTAAAATTAAGCACACAAACTAACACTTTATCATAATGTCAGGTCGACTAGCAGTTTAAGTAAAGTAATGATCTACTCATGCTACGATATAGTTTTTGGTCGATACTCTTACCATTTTCATCTCTGTCGAGATGTATAGTTGTATTCATAGGAGTTGATTTGGCAAAAGTGTTTTCCATACCAAAAGGTTTAATTAGATTATTACAATACTTTTCTTGATTAATAAAAATCCCATTTTGAAATTTCTTGATTTATAGTCCAAGAAAATATGATAGTTCTTCCATATATGACATTTCAAATTCATTTGTCATGATAGTCAAAAATTCATGACATAATTTTTCATTTGTTGAGCCAAAAATAATATCATCAACATATATTTGTATAATTAAAATATCTTGTTTAGATTTCTTAATAAATAAAGTTTGATCAATCTTTCCAATTTCAAAACCAGATTCTATTAGATAGCTTTTAAGTCAGTCGTACCAAGCACGAGGTGCCTATTTTAAACCATACAAAGCTTTCTTAAGTTGTAAACGTGATCTAGAAATTTTTCATGAGTAAAAAGAGGAGGTAGTTCAACATAGACATTTTCTTTTATATATCCATTTAGAAAAACACTTTTAACATCCATTTGATATAATTTAAGTTATGAAAACATGCAAAAGCCAATAGAATACGTATAGCTTCTAATCTCGCGATAGGAGAAAATGTTTCTTCATAGTCTATTCCCTCTTCTTGATTATATCCTTATGCTACTAATCTAGCTTTATTTCTAGTAATGTTACCTTGTTCATTAGCTTTGTTTTTGAAAATCCATTTTGTACCATGACAGATTGATCACTTGGTCTAGAAACTAATTCCAAAACTTCGTTTCTTTCAAATTGATTTAGCTCTTCTTGCATAACTATAATCCAATAATCATCAGTGGAGGTTTCCTTAATAGTTTTAGGTTCTATATTAGAGAGATAAGCTATATGGCCCATTTGATTTAATTGATGTCTTGTTCTTACATTTAAATTTACTTCTCCAATTATATTTCGAACTGTACGATCTCTAAGGATTCTTGGAGGAGATCTTACTATATTTTCACTATGAACAATGTTTTCATTTTCTCTAGTATCATCACTATAATTATTTTGCAAAATAATATCATCATCTTCTGAATTATTTGTTAGAATTTGATTTGAAATATTTTCCAAGTTTGTATTTTTAGAAGAAATTTTGACATTTTCATCGAATGAAACATGAAGAGTTTCTTCGATTACTTTAGTTCTTGTATTAAAAACTCGATAAGCTTTGCTTCTTTCCAAATATCCTATGAATATTCCTTCATAGGATTTTGGATCAAAGTTGCCAACTGATCTTTAGTTTTAAGTATAAAACATTTTTAACTAAAAACTTTAAAATATGATATACTAGGTTTTCTACCATTTAAAAGTTCATATGTAGTATGTTTTGTTAATGATCGAATAGAAATACGATTCAAAACATAACAGGCAGTTGCAGCAGCTTTTGCCCAGAAATGCTTAGATAAAGTGCTTCCATTTAATAAAGTTCCTGCACATTCTTGTAATGTTATGTTTTTTGTTTCTACAACTCCATTTTGTTGTGGTGTTCTAGGAAAGGAGAAATTGTGATTAATTCCTTTCTTAATACAAAACTGTTCAAAAGCTTCATTTTCAAATCCACCTCCATGATCTCTTCTAATATTTTTAACTTTTAAATTCTTTATATTTTGAATTCTTTTTTAAAAACATTTAAAATTCTCAAAAGTATCATTTATATGTTTCATAAAAATAGACCATGTATATCTTGAAAAATCATCTACAATAGCAAACACATATCTATTGTGATTAATAAATTGAACTTGAGTAGGTCCAAAAAGGTCCATATGCAGTAGTTCAAGTGGTTGTGTTGTAGATATGATTTTCTTAAATTTAAAAGAAGATTATGTTAATTTTCCTAACCGACATGCATCACAAATATTATACTTTGAATTTCATATCAGGTAGTCCTTTACAAGTTTATTTTTAGCTATTTTATTAATAGTATTAATATTTATATGGCAAAATGTTTTGTGCTATAGCCAAGAATTATTCTCTGTAGCTACTAAACACATGTTTGTGCTATAATTTACATTCATATTTAAAATATAAATATTTATATCTCTTATATACCTTCAAAAATTAAATTTTGATTTTTATCAAAAATATTACATTTATTTTCTGAAAAGGATATATTAAAACCTTTATCACATAATTGACTTATGCGTAATAAATTATATTTTAAGTTTTGAACTAATTAAACATCAATAATTAGAGGTCAGTTAGAGATACTGTTATTTCTCACATCGCCTTTGCCGATGATATATCCTTTTGAGTTATCTCCAAAAGTGACTAATCCTCCATTTGAGTAGACAATGTTTGTTAACATGTCCTTATTAGCAGTCTTATGTTTCGAGCAACCGTTATCTAAAATCCATTTTTCTCTCTTTTTAAGTGGTACCTGCAAAAAATAAAGATTAAGATGATACCCACTTTTCCTTTTAGGGTCCTAAGAGTTAGGTCTTAGGAAACCAAACCCAACAAGGTTCAGAATTCCCTTTATAAATATAATTCTCATTTTTATGAACAGTTTCCATTAATGTTTTTATATGCTTATTCCTAATTAAGCTATTATTTGTTTTAGGAATCCATATTTTAATTGTTTTAAAATCTTTAGAAATTATTTTCTTAATATCTTTCTTAATTTTGTTTTTATACTTATTTTTAAATTTTCTAGATTTCTTTGGACTTTCAATTCTCTTATATCCTAGTCCCTTTTTATTTGAAGTAGACTGAGAATTTTCTATAATTTTACAAAGATTTTCTCATTGGTTTTTAAAACTAGAAACATTTTTATTAATATCTTCTAACTTAGTTTTGAGACTAGATTTTTCTAACTCTAATACTTTAGTGTTAGATTTTAAATCATTAATTTCAACCGATAAATCATCATTTTTATTTTTCTGAATTTCTAATTTCTGAGTTTTCATAGAATGTTGAGATGCTAAATTAGAATTAGATTCTTGAGATTTTTCAAGTTCTTCTTCCAGAATTTTCTTTTCATCTCTTAACATACTAGTTTCTAATTCAGATCTATATAGTTTTCCTTGTAACTCCTTATTTTGCCTTTTAGTTTGTTTTACAAAGTCCCCTAGTTCTGAATTAATTTCAAACAAATCTTCAAAACTTAGTTCACTTACATCATCAATTGTAGCCACGAAGCATACATTTGCTTGCTCTGTGTCACTGTCACTATCACTCCGTGATGAAGAAGAAGAATCTGAATCATCCCATGTTACTGAAAATGCTTTCTTCTTGAATTTGTTCGTCTTGAGTTTATTTTTCTATTTCTCTGGACAATCTTTCTTCATATCAACCTTTTTATGATTTTCATAACATTCCATGACATAAGATGATAGTTTATTGCTATTATTGTTGTTATTAGAGTTATTTTTGTAACTCCTGAACTTGTTATTCTTTTTGAATTTCAAAAACATTTTGAAATTTTTAGCAATAAGTGCCATATCCTCTTCATCTGAGTCAGAGTCATCTTTTTCTGCTTGAAAGGCTAGATTCTTCTTATCCTATGCTTGAACTTTCTTTGCTTGCAAATTTACTTCATATGACATTAGATTTCCTATTAACTCTTCTGGTTTCATAGTGGAAAGATCGTTTGCTTCTTCAATAGCTAAGACATTTCTTTCCCATTCATCCACCAAAGAGTTTAAGATTTTTGATACTATATCAAATTTAGAAAAAAATTCACCTAGTGCCAATAGTGAGTGATATATATCTTGAAATCTAGAGTACAGGTCATGCATACTTTCGTTTGATTTCATTTTGAAATTTTGAAAATGATTTTTCAACATAGAAATTTTGCTTTGTTTGACTTTGTTAGTTCCTTCATGAGTTATTTTTAGAGTTCTCCATATCTCATAAGTAGTTGTACACATACCGACTCTATTAAACTCATTTTTATCTAATGCACAAAATAACATGTTCATAGCTTTATCATTTGAAGTAGCATCAACATTCTGTGCAGTAGTCCAAGTTGAAAAATCTTTTATTGGAATGGTATATTCATTTTGGGTAATATTCCAAGTTTCAAAACCATTAGCTTGCATATATATATATATATATATATATATATATATATATATATATATATATTCTCATTCTAGTTGACCAGTAATTATAATTCATGCCATTGAATAGTGGAGGCCGTGCAATAGATTGACCTTCAGTAAAACTAGTGTTAATGACAGTGCTGGTGTTGTTTTCCATATTAGTAAAATAAATTATCAAATAACTGTGTTACGGTTGGATGTCCTGCTTTGATACCAAATGAAAGTGACTACTGTGTGGCTAGTTATCCCTTAGGATCGTGTAATATGGAATGTATTATAATCTAAACGCGGATACAGATAATAATAGTAAAGTAAATAACGAAAAGCACACCAGGAGTTTTTGTGCTGGTTCGAACTTCCCGTTCTACGTCCAGTCCCAGACTTCCCTCTGGAATTTCACTCAATAACCCCTCACTTAACCCAGAGGAAAAGGTATACAACACTTGTGTAACCGATCGGGATTTTTCCGCCTCTAACAATCGAAAGAGGGCTTTTACCGCCTGAATAAACGAACAGGACTTTAACAGTTTCAAATAAAATTGTTTTGACACCTTGTGTTCTTGATAACACTGAATTGTATTTGATATTACACCCTTTCTATAATGTTTCCTCAAGTATATATCGTGTGTGTAAAGATTTAGAAAGGAAAATATTGCTTTGAATCGAGGAATAAGTTGATTGATTCAGAGATTCAAGCAATATATATAAATTGTGATTGCTTGTAGAATGCAGAGATAGTAGAGAGTATGATCAGAAAATAAAATAAAATTCGGTGATTTTGAGAAGTGAATCTCATGTGTTTATATAGTAGATAAAAAACTACAACCATTCATGATGAGTTTTGACCAAAAGATGCAGCCACAACTCTTCAAATTGGATTCTATCTCTTGGAAAATAGAAATGTCTATTCAGAAAAAATAGCTACTAGAAAAGTTCAGTCGACTGACCCAAAATGACCAGTCGACTGAATATTCAAAGTTGCAAAACAGAGTGTATCTGTGCAACTGAGCAGGTTCAGTTGACTGGTCATATTTGGTCAGCCGACTGACCTAGTTGTCAGTGCAAAGTTCATATATTTTTTGAAGAAATTGAATTTTAAAACAACTTTGATTTTGTGTGGACTACTTGAGGATAGATTTTAACAATTCTAAGACTATAAACTTGAACAAATAAACATACTATACTCAGTTTTGAAGTCTTGTCTCCTTCGTAATTTTAGTATCATATCTCTTACTCTTTTTGTTGCTTGATCATGTTGTCTCATCAATGATTTGTTTAAGCTCTTTTTCATGAATCAAAGTTCATGATTCAACAAGCAACACATATTGTAGTTAGCAAATGTGAGTTCTTACTCACTTCGGCAATTTGGCGAAGAAATTGGTAGCAAGTTGCAAGCTTTTGAAGAGAATGAAGCTCTAATTACCTATAAAAGCTGAAAAGGAAGCATGCTAAGCAAAAAAAAAACTGTTACCAACAAGCATACCCAGCTTCTAAGACACTTGGTTTTAATTTGAAGAAGCCATGAGGTTTTTCTCTTTTTCTATTTTTACTGTAAACTTTTGTTATGAAGGAAGGAGAAAAGTAACGTATGGTTAGTTTCTCAATTACCAGAAGCCTCTAGATTAATGGCTACTGGACCGAATCCTAACCTAAAAGACAAAAGTAATTATACTTAGTGAAAATTATAAGGCTGTGTTCACATTTTCTCTTACTTAACACAATATACACACATTTCATCATTTAATTGCCAAATAAAATGTATTCATGCAATTGTATTGAAATAAAATTGTTATTATAACCAATGTAAAATTTAACTTAACAATAAAATATATTTGTACAAATATAACCTTATTTTTAACAATATTTGCAACTTACACTATTTTATTACAAAATACTATTTTTAATTCAATAATTTGTATAGAAATTGTTCTCTTGTCAAATAAATTACAATAAATCATTTTAACTCTTTTTAATCATCAAAAAATTATTTTTAAACCATATTCCATCTTTTAAATCAACAAAATACATAATATCTCCATATTTCTCATTTTAAATTCAATAAAAGATTAATATTGATAATGTTTTCCAATATTGTTGTATTTACCCAAATATAATTGCAATTTGATTATTTTCTGCTCATATTCTCAAAATAAATTTTTAAAACTTTATTTTTATTACTTTAGATTTATTTCAACAATTTAACGTTGAAATACGTCACCTAATTAATGTATTAGCTCCAAATTAATAAATACCCAATATTTTAATTTATTTGAGTCAAGTACTTAACCAATCAATATTTAATTTTATATTTCCACGTAATTAAACAAAATAAAGTTCCAAAATTTAATTTTCTCATTTTATTTATAAAATTCTTTGTTTATTCCAAATAAACTATTTAAATGTTCGTATTATATTTTAATTTACAATATTAAATTATAACTTCCGTTATAATTTAATATATATAAGTAATCTCCAAATCAGGGTTGTTACAGACTCCCCCTTAACAAAATTGCGTCTTTGCAATTTCTAGAGAAGAATTTATATTCAACATATTAATTTTATCTGTTAAAGGAAGGATAGACAAGCACGAGATCAAAATTCCTCACTCTCTACTCAAGACGAAAGAAGACCAAGATAAAATTGCTAGGTAAATTCAATGATTTTACTAAGTATAAATACTACGATTTGTAGATCATTGAATTTCTTGAGCAATACATCATAATTACGAAGGTATCTCACTTTCGAAACAAAAATGCACTGGGGTGGTACTCAAAAATCTATTAAAGGAGATTGATTTCACAAAAGTTTCTCGAAATAGAGTTGGATTTTAACATCGCTTTATTCGAACTCTAACAACAAGCTGATGACTTTCCATATATCAGAGTGGAACGAGCCATGCGGATACTAAGATAACACCTATTGAGGTAAGAAGACCCGATAAGAGATGGTTACTTCAAAGATTACCCTACTTAAACAACTGCAAAATGCTAGTCGTTAGACTATTGCGCTAAGACAAGGCAACCACGAGGAACATAATAGACATAAATTTTAGTTTACAATCAACATTTATTAGAGTTTGAAACTCATTATCTTCAAAACCATAATCTAAATTTTTGTTTACAATCAAACTTCTTAAAGTTCCAAAACTCATCGCCTTTAAATTCAAAATCTCAATTTTCAACACTTGGAAAATTTCCAAACTCCTTCCTATAGTTCTTATAAATATAAATAATTTCAAACTCATATTCCCATTTTATTCCAAAATTAAATTTTCGAAAGAATTTTAATAATTTCATTTCAACAATTCTTAAGATAAAATTTTAAAATTTACTACTCTTTATTTTCAAATACCCAAATTCTCATAAAAAACTCCATCTTTAACATGTTTAACTTATTTTAAATATTCAATAAAAATTTATTCTTTAAATAAAGTATTATCTCATCACTTAAACAATAAAACATAACTAGATTCAAACTCATACATTCCAATTATAATAATGGCATTGCCTTGCCCGTGATTTATAATAAATAACCCTACCAATTGGCTACACCTTTGACCAAATGATCAAAACCCCCTCGCCACTCATCCATTCCCACTATGGTTCAATGGCTGCATATGTCATTTAGAGTAAAATTTAATTCACAAATCTTTTTAATTTATTTCCAAATTTAGTCTCATTAAAACTCAAATTATCGTGCCTAATTATCTCATTACAGTGTTTAGGAAATTCCTATCGATAGCCTTGACTAGACGTACCGACCTGAATTCTTAAAGCACTAGATGGACAACCCAACAAATAAATCATCTCCTATAAAAGAAGTATCTCATATTTATTTCTAAAAATGTTCTTTATTTATCCTAAAAACTAAATCCAACTTCTTTTAGAAATATATCTTCAACTTTTGAAAAATTTGAAAAATAGTTCATTACATATACCCAAAATCAAGACACAAAAAGTGACTCATCGAGATGTCCCCTAACTATGCTCAGTTCACTAGATTGAGGGAATAGAATGGAGTGTTCGTCATTCCTAACGGTATGATGAACTACTTAGAAACCCATAACGAGTGCAGAATGCAGTAAAAGAACACTATCCTTCGCAACTCGTAGCTAATGGGAATCAGTGTAGGGTCAAGCTGAAGAACGACCCTAGCACCATAAATAGATCGAATAAGAAATTAGCGAGATATAAGGGTAAGGGAAAATATCTTCTTGAGCGAAAAGAATAACACAAACGGCAAACCATTACTTCGGGTGAAGTAATATTACTAAACCTATAAATGAGTATCCAAAAAGGCTATCTCAAAAGAGGTAAGAGTGGAAATATCAATTAAATTCCTAGGATCACCTCATTTCCTTAATGGACTTCCTCATGAAAGGATGACCGAAAGGCTAAGAACCGAGAAAGAGGTCAAACAATATTCGATTTTCCGATTAGGTGTCATACCCAAACGGACTTACAGAAATCAACAGAGTCACAATGATGGGAATTCGAGATATATTATCAACATCTTGATCCTCCAGAGTGAATGCAGAGACTTCAGAATCATAATCAATATTCTGAAAGCAAGAATTAACCAACCAACTTAATTAGGATACCTAAATATAGGACCCTTCAAATCACAGAATGTGGCTTGATAAAATGCAAGCCACTCCCTTTCAAATTATTCCAAACTCAAGATAGAAAATAGCTTGTTAATACTCACGCAAAGATAAGCTACAAGGAACAAATCCCAAAATTCTCACGTCAAGTATTGCGAATCCCTTCAAAAAGATTCGCAATCCTCAAATAAGCAATAAGATTAGAACATCTAATAGCACTAACAAATTTCTCCGGTATGGATAAATGCCAAGCACCCGTATTGAAGAGGATTGGAATAGAATGGTCATGAAAAAGAATAGAACCTTCCAAAATGGTAGGAGATATACCTCGAGACTGAGATGCACTACGAGAAGCCTTCGCCACATTAAAATTCCCCGGACTTGAACCTTTCCCTTTCTTTCGAAATGAAGAAACCATATGTCCTTCCTTCTTACAATAGGCACACTTACAGAGATGAGGACACCCTCTAACTAGATGATCTCGAGAACCACAATTGAAGCAAGCTAAAACTCTAGCTGAAGAAGGTGCTGCAAGAGGATGAGAACCAGAACTGCCTTGCTTTTCCTTATTCCTTGGAGGAAAGGATTGGGATCTCTGAAAGTGAAATTTCTTATAATTTGGGTTCTTTCAAACCTCAGCCTCATCACTACTATCTCTTTCTTTTCCGATGGCTTCGAGGTGAAGCGCCGAATCCATAAGCTCCCCAAAGGAGAGCTTGTTGAAGCATGAGCGACTTTTTCAAATATTTCTTAAGTCCAGAAATGAACTTAAGATTCTTCTTGTATGGAGTGCTAATGAACTCGAGCCCATAATTGGATAAGGACTCGAAATCTGAAATAGATGATTTGCCCTGCTTTAACTCTAGGAAATGATGAGCAAGAAAAGCCTTCTCGGATTTTTGCATGAACTTAAGCTCAAAACGGCCTCGGAAATGCTGCCAAGTAAGAGTAGACTCATTTATCTCGGTGATAAGGAGCTCGTACCAGTATAGTGCTCGTTCTTGGAGCATACTCGATGCCACAAGAACATGATGATGATCGAAGACCTCCATGCGAGTAAAGATGCGCTTGCATTTTCTGAGCCAAGCTTGAACCTCTAAAACTGTCTCGAAGCCATTGAGTGGCTTGCCTTCAAGATGGATGAAGTCGCTGCACATATGCGCAAATGCAGATTTGTATGGAGGAGAGTAATGAGTAGGAGCGGAAGGCTAAGTCTCCTGAGAAGCTTAACAATCTGATCGGTCGACATATAGACTCCTTCAGGACGAGGACCACTGGATGGTACCACCTCTGAAGTGCGACCTCTTCTTCTTCCAGCCATGAGCTGAAAGTTAAGATATGATAGGATTATTCAGGGGGGTAGATATTTTCATTTCAAATTCATTAAATTGGTATACTACATAATTTAAAATTTAACATTCCTAGACGTGTTCCTCTTATCTACCCCTATAGGACAAGAAAAGGTCATGGAAAAGATTAGGTTCACCACGATTAGGGATGATGTTTACACTTGTATTGTACTTGATGTATAGTAATTGTGTGCATTATTCTGTGTTTTATTACATTTTTTCTGAATCCAGCTCTGATACTAAGCTACGATGCCCTACCTTAAGACCCACATTAACAAAGAGAATTACGAGGTAATTCTGTCTGCTATTGCGAAGAATAGGGCTTGTTAAGGGCGACCATCATAGTCTTGAATTAGATAAGAGCTAAGTATGTCAATTTGGTATTCAATTTTTTTCCATTTCGTGTCAAGAGTTTGACATACTTAATTCCTATCTAATACACTACTATGGTGATAAGTGGTATTCAACCAAAATATATACATACATCTCCAAAAAAGAATAGATACAACACAAAGTTCCCAACAAAATGACCACTACACAAAAAGTATGCCATCTATCCAAAGTCGAAGGAGAAGTCCAAAAGATATAGCTAGCAAAGGACCAAAAGTCTAACCTGCAACTCGGTCTGACCTGAGTTATAAATATACGGGTCAGACTAACTAGAACTTGATATTAGTAAGAAATAAATGGACATACATGCTTAAGGGAAAGATTCCTTTAAATAGAAAGGAATGATAAAAATGAAGTCCTATTCACAATTCTAAGGGTGGCAATGATATAATGGCTCAACAATAACTCATGAATAGATTTAACATAACGTAAGTGATTCCTACTCAAGTTTATTCAACATAAATGCAAATAAGCAACATGATAACCATAAGAGGAAACATCAAAATCTCCAACTCAATTATGCCTCGTTTCATCGGTATATACATATATATACTCAAAATCAAGGAATCATGAAAACTCAAAACTCAAGGAACTCAATAAGAGTTCAAAACATCATAAAAATGAAATTATCGTATATGTACAACATCTTATATAGCTCTAGCCAATTGATGTAAAAAAGATATCTCGAATAGTGAAATCATAATAAAACTTAGAAAACTAAGAAAGCCAGGATTTGCCAGATCCACGATTGCATGCCGAAGCAATGTTGCACGTGTCAAACTCAGACCAGTACTATATATATAATTTAGGTACCTATCTCAGATGACCAAAGTCATAAAACCCAGATGATTGAAGTCATAAATCCCAGACGACTGAAGTCGAAAACATAGATGACCTGAAGGTCTATAGTACCGATAACCCAGAATGTGTCACAAACACCTAGATAGGAACCCGAAAAGTGTTAATGTGCATCCCATACCATGCGTTTGCACTTAACGGATTACAAACTGCCACTCAATGCCACAATAGAAAATAGAAATCATCATAAAATCTCTAAACTCAAAAAACTCAGACTCGCCTCATCTCATCGGCAAGTAAAATACAATATCAGGTTCTCATAGATCATACTCTTAGAATAGGAGATCTCGAACCATAACTCATAAAATATTGACCATCCTAAATAATTCCTAAAGATAGGAATTATAATCTAAAAACTCGCCTTAAAATGGTTGAATAACCAAGAAATCAATTACCCTGAATAGTTTCAGTCGTACAAGTCCGGAATTAACCGAAAAAGTAAACTCATGTATCCCATACCATGTGTTTTACTAAATCATTTAAGTCACTTTCTCATACATCCGAAAAGAGTATAGATAGTTTATATATTTATACAATAATTTACTCATGAAAATGAGATTTTAAAACAATTTTTCGAAACCATTTTGAAAGCAGTTTATTGAAAATTCCTTTTATTAAAATAAATAAGTCTGTTTAAAATGCTTGAAAATAATTTAAAAATAATTTATAAATAGTTGAAAATATTTATTTCAAGATCATTTGAGTTATCAAATTATTTCAAAAATAATTCAAGAAAAACTTTCACTTGAAATGATAGAAATTGCAGAAAAACACTGAAATTTCAATATTTGAAAACATCTCGAAAACATGACAATCCAAGATTCAGATTGAACATAATTTTTGCTCATTCATATATATATTAGAGCACTATAAATTCATCTATTAGAATACAAAGAATTCATCTCAAAAATGCGATAGAGTAAGTGCCAAAAACCATAGCAATAGGCAAACAAAAGCTGTAGAAAACTCACGAAATAAGGCCATGAATTAACGCACAGGTGCCTACAGAGAGTCGGACCCCATATCTTATCAGGTCGATCATTAGGTCAACCCCTTGGGAGACCAGGTCAATAGGCCAGTCGAGCTGTTGAGGTGTGGGGTTGACCTCCCTGTCGACTCAGTCTACGGAGTTGGCTCATGTGACTTTTTCTGGTGCATACTGATTTTTCAGAAGCAATATGACAAATCAAACAATTAAATTTTGCAAATAAAATTAAAATGCATATAGTAAACATCCAAACTACAATCCAAAAAACATTCGGTAGCAACTCGAGTGAAAATTAAGGAGTCATGGTCATTCAAAGTGGCAACTAAAAACGAGAAAATCAATAAAACAACTAACAAAAAGATACACGTAAACAGAAATTTATACAAAGCAGTTTCTTTAGAAGAAATACATATTGCCGTTAGCAAATGTTAGTTCTTACTCACCTCAATGATTTGGCAAAAAATTAGTAGCAAGTTGCATGATTTTGACGAGAATGAAGCTCTAATGACTGTAAAAAGCTGAAAAGGAAGCATGCACGTCAAAAAAAAACTGTTACAAACAATCATACCTAGATTCTAAGATTTTTGATGAAATAAATTTTGTATTGGTAGAGATTACCTTTTATTTTCTTATTCCAGTGATTCTCTTCTTTTATTTGCAGCAAATTTGGTGAAATTTGGTTTTAATTTGAAGATGCCATGAAGTTTTTCTCCTTTTCTATTTTTACTGTAAAACTTTTGTTGATAAGAAAGGAGAAAACTAACGTACGGTTAGTTTCTCAATTACCAGAAGCTTCTAGATTAAAGGATAATGGAACTAACCCTTACCCAAAAGCCCAAAAGTAATTATACTTAGTGAAAATTATAAGGCTATGTTCACTTTTTCTCTTATTTAACACAATATACACACATTTCATCATTTAATTGCCAATAAAATGTATTCATCCAATTGTATTGAAATGAAATTGTTATTATAACCAAAATAAAATTTAATTTAACAATAAAAACATATTTTTACAAACAAAACCATATTTTAACAATATTTTGCAAGTTACACTACTTTATTACAAAAAAACTATTTTTAATTCAACAATTATACAAAAATTGCTCTCTTGTCAAATAAATTACAATAAATCATTATAACTCTTTTTAATCATCAAAATATTATTTTTTACCATATTCCATCTTTTATATTAATAGAATACATAAAATCTTTGTGTTTCTCATTTTAAATTCAATAAAAGATTAATTTTGACAATGTTTTCCAATATTGTTGTATTTACCCAAATAAAATTGCAGTGTGATATTTTCTGCTCAAATTCTCAAATAAAGTTTTTAATACTTTATTTTCATTAACTTAGATTTATTTCAACAATTTAACGTTGAAATACATCACTTAATTAATTTATTAGTTCTAACTAATAAATACCTAATATTTCAATTTATTTAAACTAAATACTTATCCAATCAATATTTTATTCCATATTTATAGCGAAATAAACAAAATAAAGTTCCAAAATTTATTTTTCTCATTTGATTTACAAAATTCATTGTTTATTCCAAATGAACAATTTAAAATTTCCAATTATATTTCAATTTATAATATTAAATTATAACTTCCGTTATAATTTAATATATATACAGGTATTCTCCAAACCAGCGTTCTTACAGATCCTATCATGCTTCGGTATAGTTTTTGATCAAATTCTTTTCCATGTCTAGATGAGTAAAGTACTCCTTGAAGTGTGTTTACTTGATGTATTATCCATTCCAAAATGTTTTAGTTGTTTTATACAGTATTTTTCTTGGTTTTTAAGAGTTCCATGATTTAATTATTTTATTTGTAATCCTAAAAAGAAATTTAATTCACCCATATGAGACATTTCAAATTCGTTTGTCATTATTGTTGAAAATTCATTAAATAAATTTACGTTAGTAGATCCAAATGTAATGCCATCAACATAAATTTGAACAACTAATATATCCTTCTATTCTCTTTTAGTAAATAATGTTGTGTCCATTTTACTAGTTTCAAAATCGAAATTAATTAAATGTGATTTTAATCGACCATACAAAGCTCGAGGTGCTTGTTTTAAACTGTATAATGCTTTTTTAAGTTTAAAACATGATTTGGTTATTTTTCATGAACAAAAGTGATGGTCGTTTTATGTAAACATTTTGTTTTATAAAATCGTTTAAGAAAGTGCTTTTAACATCCATTTGAAATAGCTTAAAGTTATGATGACACGCAAAAGCAAGTAATATTCTTGTGGTTTCAAGACATGCCACAGGTGCAAAAGTCTCTTCATAATCAATGCCTTCTTCTTGGTTGTATCCTTGTGCCACTAATCTTACTTTATTACGTATAATATTTCCATTTTCGTTAGCTTTATTTTTGCAAACCCATTTTGTTCAAATTACTGGTTGATTGTTTGGCCTTGATACTAATTCCCAAACATTATTTCGTTCAAATTGATTAAGTTCTTCTTGCATTGCTAAAATCCAGAAATCATTATTTGATGCTTCCATATAATTTTTTGGTTCAAAATTGGTTATAAATGCTACATTGCTCATTTAATTTATTTGTCCTCTAGTCGAAACTTTGTTATCTAGATTTCCAATTACGTTATCAATAGGATAATCTTTTAAAATACTGGGTGGTGATTTCAAATCATCATTATTTTGATAATTATAATTTTCAATCATATTATTTTGATTATTATTATTTGCAATCATATTATTTTGATTATTATTATTTTCAATGATTCTATTTTATTAATGTCAAAAATTTCTTCGTCGTCTTTACTAATATTTTGGAAGTTTTCATCAAACGAGGCATGGAGACTTTCTTCTGTGATATTTGTTCTTTTTTTAAAAATTCTGTAAGCTTTATGTTGATCAGAATATCCAACAAAAATTCCTTCATTGACTTTTGAATCGAATTTTCCAAGATTATCTTTTATATTTAGAATAAAGCATTTTGATCCAAATATTCAAAAATATGATAATTTTGGTTTCTTTTTGAAGAACATTTCATAACATGTATTTTTAGTCCTAGGTCTAAGTGTTGCTCGATTTAATACGTAACAAGCAGTAGCAACTACTTCATGTTAGAACCTTGAATTTTGATGTTTTGATTGTGACAACTATATAAGTAAATATTATATGAACTAAACATATTTACAGGAGAAGATACTATTTTACTTGACAAATAATCTAACGGGTTGCCGACTAAATTTCAGATAGTAGCTTCAATAATATATTTTGTTTATGGCCTAAGTCTAGTAGTGAATTCTTGTTAAAATCTCTCCGAAGTGGTATACACAATGTAACAACCCTGAGATTGCAATTACCGAATAATGAATTAAAATTATGATTTTAAGTTAAAAAGGGAGCTAAACAAATTTTTGGGAATTTAAATTTGCAATTGGTTTGCAAATTAAAATATTTTGGGTTGAAATGAGGAATTTTTAAATAAAAGGTGATTATGGGTTAATGGGCCAAATGAGATAATTACATGGTTTTAATTAAAACTAGGATGCTTATTAGGATTTTTGTTCACATGATAACTTAGAAAATAAACTAAGTCCTAATGAGTTTCTAAACCCTCTTACCATAACCCATTAGCCTAACCCCCTCCTATAAAATATCTTAAACTCATAACCCTAACCCTCCTCCTCTTCATAAATTCCTAAAACCTAGATCTAAACAAAATTAATGGCCTCCATTTAGAAGCTCCATCTCCTTCTCTTCATAAATTAGTTTAATCCTAGAAGAAAAAAAAGAGAAGAAGAAAGGTAATGCAATCTCTCCTATTCTCTAATCCTCCTTCTTAATCCCTATTTATCTCCTCCATCTTGTTGTAATTATTGTGTATTTTTTTGTTGATTTTGGGTCCTTGAAGTCTCTTTATATTTGCTTGGAGGTTGAGGATTTGGCTTGCTTGATATTGTGCACACAACCCATTTGATCATTTGCTTCATTGAGGTAATTACTATCTATTAGTAATATATGCTAGCTGAAATTATAATCAATTTATTGCAGTTAGTAAATTAGGCATATCTCATTCATCTTAAATCGGAATTAAGATTTTCTTGAAGTTCTGGAAAGCACATTCTGTAGCCTATAACTTTTATGCTTTGAGCTCTGCCTAATTTTTGGGTTTGAATGGTTGAAATCACGTTTGTTTGTCGCTGACCTGAAAACAAACTACAGGGTTGATAAAATAAAAACCTGAAATTGATTTGGCCATAAGTTACTCGTTTCTTATACAAATCTAATAATTTTGGATGTTCTGGAAAGCATATATTTAGGGCTAAAACTTGCATGTTTTGAGTTTCATGAAATTTTGAAGTTAATTTGGCCAAAACTGTGCATTCTTACCACTGTCCCGAGAGCACAACGACAGTGATATAGAATCTAGATCTGAGAATTGTTTTAGTCATAGAATCTTCATCTCTAGTCGGAATTTGACGATCTTGGTCATTCCAAAAAGCTTAGAAACTAAGCTACAACTTTCATTTTATTCATTTTGCCAGAATTTGAAGTTTACTATGCCAAAATTGTGATTTTTTATCTCTGGCCAGTTAGTGCATAGCTATAGGCCTTAGTCTCTTTTCTCCCGTTGTTTTCAGCGTAGAACCCCGACTTTGCGACGCCATCCCGGGCTCGTCCAATGTCGGATTTTAACGATTTTGGTCTCGTTGGAAAGGTGGAGTTCCGAACTCCATCTCTGGAAAATTTCGACAACATTGGAGTTCGTTTGGTACTTCGATTTTCGCGCCAAAGTTAGACTCTGGTCGCTGTTGGAAAACAGTGTGAATCTTTTTCTGGGTTCAACTTTGAGACGTCTCTTCCACTTCGTCTCAACTCGGAATCCAGAAATTCTTTTTGCATCTTAAAGTAGGGATGTCGGACTACATGCCTACTAGTTTTCATACCATTTGGACATAGTTTACTGGTCCAAATAAATTGCCGAACTTGGGTTCGCAGCAATTTTTGAATGGTTTCAAACACTTAGAATATTTTTGATGATTTTTTGTTTTTCGTCGATTTCTTTGAGATTTGTCTCTGGATTTCGTACACGGGCTTTATAAAAAGGATTTAAAAGGATTTTTCGCTCCAAAATGGCTTTTGAATTTTTTTATATAATATTATTTTTAATTATTAAATTAATTACTCCATAATAGGAGACTTTTCAAAAGACCGTTTTAAAAGTGATTTCGAAATCAATTAAAAATCCGTTTCGCACCATTATTTTCTATAATAAAAATCTCACACTCTCTTTTTAGCACGTCGAGCGAAGTGGAAAGGTGCTTAAACGGTTAGGAAATCTCCGGCCTATGGAACCGTCTGTATTTTCTTTCCGGTTAATTCCCGACCTATTCGGTTGATCGTTTTGACCTTTGGGTCTAGTTTACCGATGATACGAGGTGGACTTTTTATTGTTTGGAGTGTGAGCTTGCTATTGGTTAGTAAACCGTTTAGTGCGAACGTGGGGTATGGGACTCATTGTTAACACTTTACGGGTTCCTCTCCAAGAAGTTAGTGACACATTAGCCTCTGGGCGGCCAGTACTGGACCTCTGGGTCACCACGCCTCTGGGCAACCGTCTTTGGACACCTGCTCTATGGAGCAGTTTATTTACGGCGTGTGCCTCTGGGCCTTTATCCTTCTGGGAAGGATCTCGCCGTCTCGCGCGTTCCACATCTGTGCGAGTGATCGATCACAACTCTACAGTACTTGGCAACAACGACTCTGGTCGGTGCACGTGCAATATTTGTATTATCTGATGATTTTTATATCCATTCGAGTATCGCCATTCGATGTTGGTTCTATGGAACCATACGATGTAAGTGCGATTACCCTATGGATTCACAGTGTCTCTGGACACTGCATTTCTGTATTCGATTTCATTGACTTTTCAGTATATCCCTATTGCTCTTTGGAGCATCGATCTTTGCTTGGGCATTGATTACTGACTCTGGTCACTCTTGGGATAATTGCCTATGGGCAACTTTATATAGCTTTGGCTACGTCGATGATGTGAGGCGATTTTATTTAACACTTTGGTGTTTGTATTCTCTTTGGAGATTTTTACTGTTTATTGATGATTAGGGATCGTCATTATATTCATGTAGTCCATATTACTCTTCTCTTTAGAGAAGTACTGTTTTATTTATGTACTGCATTATTATATATCTCAGTTATTACTGATTATTTAGCTAGCCTGACCCGAGTGTTTTCGCTCGGGTCAGACCGAGTTGTTTCAGGTTAGGTCTCTGGACTTAGCTTTCTGTGCTTCCGCTTGGACATTATCTGTTATGCTGATAGATAGCTCTTTTATTTGTCCACTATTCAGCTACTCTATTATTTCAAACTCTTATGTACATATTTTTGACTCATATGTGTGAGCGGTGGCTTTGTACCCACCTTTTGATACTTGGATCTGTATTGACGATATATTGTACCTATGTTCTATGACAGTTATGTGACTATTCTGTGATGATGATGTTATCATTTCGTATTATGTTTGTTCTGAACCTATTTTCCTTAGCCATTGTAGTTTCGTTATAAATATCTATTGGATATGTCGAAGCACTTGAGAAAAGAAAACCACATATTCGACGTATTCAGTAGATAGTTATAGCTTGATTACATATGGTCGCTTCCATTATACTCCATTCTCCGTTCTAGTAGACGGTATTACTCCGTAATACTCTTTACTAGAGTGGGTCTCGGAGTGGGGCGTTACATCTTGGTATCAGAGCTAAGGTTCATAATTAAGCATAACAAACACAGAACAGACACGTAGTACAATACGTTATAATACGATCCAAATTGAATATCACCACCTTTAGATAGATAAGTTAGGAATAGTTGTAGGAATCTGTTATATTCCGTAATCTTCCTTAATGAATTATCTATCTTTGAATCGTGCTTAACTAAATCTTCAGCTCAGCCTCGAGGTACGCATCCTTCCGTTCTCGAAGGTTCTATTTTATTTCATGGTAGATCTTGTAGAGTTCTCTTTGATACGGGTGCCTCTCACTCATTCGTATCAAAGGAGCTAGTAGATGCTTTATCCTTGGATGTTACTTGTCTGGTTTCTTCACTAAGGATTGTGAATCCCATCGGCGGATCCACGACCCTTAGCTTGCTTTGTGAGAATATAGATATCGATCTTTGTGGATTTTCTTTCCGTGCGAATATGCACGTTATGGAGTATTTGGGTTTTGATATGATTCTTGGCATGGATTGGCTCGCTCAGCACGACGCCAAAATTATTTGTTCGGAGCGGATATTATTCATTCATCACCCTGATTCGTCCTCTCCGTTAGCTATTTTTCTTCAAGATGTTGGGCTTTCTGATGTTACTTTATTTTCTCTTGATACACGAGATGAGGATTTGGACATATCTCGTATTCCTGTCGTTCGGGATTTCCCCGATATATTCGAGCCAGTATCTGGCCTGCCGCCAAAGCGGGCCATTGAGTTCCGCATCGATCTCATTCCAGGCTCCCATCCTGTTGGGCGTCCTCCCACGAGGATGTCTATTAAGGAGAATGAGGAACTCATGAAACAGTTAGTTGAGCTTGAGGCGAAGCAGTTCATTCGATCCAGTTCTTCGCCATGGAGTGCTGCTGTCGTCTTCGTTAAGAAACCCGATGGCTCTCTTAGGCTTTGCATTGACTATCGCAAGTTTAATGAGTTGACCATCAGAAATCGTTATCCATTGCCACGGATAGACGATATGTTTGATCAGTTGAGCGGTGCGAAGGTCTTTTCCCAGCTCGACCTTGCCACCGGATTTCATCAGCTCCGAGTTGCGGAAGATAGCATTCCTCTTACCGCTTTCTGCACTCGTTATGGTTCTTTTGAGTGGTTGGTCATGCCATTCGGCTTGACGAACGCACCGGCTTTCTTCGTCGATCTTATGAATCGAGTATTCCGAGAATACATCGATAGATTCGTTTTGGTTTTCATCGACGATATTCTTATTTACTCTAGATCCGAGGCAGAGCATGCTCATCATTTGCGGATCGTCTTGGATACTCTTCGTCGGCATCAGCTTAAGGCCAAGCTCTCCAAGTGCCATTTTTGGGAGAGCAAGGTCAAGTTCTTGGGCCATATTGTATTATCTGAGGGTGTTTCTGTCGATCCTGCCAAGATCGAAGCTATTCAGAATTGGAAGCAGCCCGAGAACATTCATGATATTCGCAGCTACCTTGGTCTGACGGGTTATTACCGTCGGTTTATCAAGGATTTCTCTCGAGTTGCACTTCCCTTACGACGCTGACTCGTAAGGGTGTTCGCTTTATTTGGTCTGATAAGTGTGAAGCTTCCTTTCAACGACTGAAGGAACTTCTCACTCATGCTCCTATTCTTGTGGTTTCTGAGGGTAACCAGGATCTTGTTGTTTACACCGACGCTTGTGGTAGCGGGCTCGGTGCTGTGCTTATGCTTCCAGGCAATTGCGTCCGAATGAGGTTCTCTATCCGACACATGATCTTGAGTTGGCAGCTATCGTCTTTGCCTTGAAGACGTGGCGTCACTTTCTATTAGGCGAACGCTTCACTCTTTACACCGATCACAAGTCTCTGAAGTATCTTTTCAGTCAGAGGGATCTCAATATGAGGCAGCAGCGATGGCTTGAGTTTCTCGCCTCATATGATTTAGATATTCAATATACCCCTGGCAAGGGTAATCGTGTTGCAGATGCGCTTAGTCGCAAGCACTCGGCGGTAGTTTCTTTGATGATTGCCGAGTGGAATGTTCTTGAGACTCTATCTTTATGTGATATTAGAGATCGAGCTTCATCTTCTGATGCCCCTGTCTTATTATTTAGCTTGGAAGCTCGTCCTGTCTTATTGGATCGCATTGCCCATGCTCAGCGGCAGAATCCAGACTTATTGCATCTTATTCACCTTCTCGAGTCGGGATCCAGTGATGAGACATTGCTGGATTATTCTCTTGATTATCATCGGTGTCTTCGTAGGAAGAACCGTATTGTTGTACCATCCGATTTATCACTTAGGCGTGACATTCTAGACGAGTGTCATCGCTCTAAGTACACTATTCATCCCGGTTCGAGTAAGATGTATGCCGATATGTGCCGGCTATATTATTGGGAGGGTTTGAAGAGAGATGTGGCAAGTTATGTGAGTAGTTGTATGACTTGTCAACAGATCAAGGCCGAGCATCAGCGTCCATCTGGTCTTCTTCAGCCGCTAGAGATTCCATTATGGAAATGGGATCAGATATCCATGGATTTCATTGACGGTCTGCCTCGATCGAGGTCAGGCCATACTTCTATCTGGGTTATTGTTGATCGCTTGACCAAATTGGCTCATTTCATTCCGATTAAGTCCACTCGGACTGCACCTCAGTTGGCCAAGCTCTATGTGAAGGAAGTCATTTGACTTCATGGCATTCCTATCTCTATCGTCTGTGATCGAGACACTATCTTTACTAGTCACTTCTGGAAGTGCCTACAGTCAGCTTTGGGCACAAAGCTGAATCTCTCGACTGCTTATCATCCTCAGACCGACGGTCAGACGGAGAGGGTGAATCGTGTTTTTGAGGATCTTTTGCGCTGTCGTATTCTGGATTTCGGAGGTAGTTGGGAGGATCACTTACTGCTCGTAGAGTTCTCCTACAACAACAGCTATCAGTCTAGTATCGGCATGGCACCTTTTGAGGCTCTCTACGGAAGGCCATGTCGCTCTCCTGCTTGTTGGTTAGAGTCTGGCGAGAAGCTCATTCTTGGTCCAGATTCGGTTCGGGAATCTTCTGAGAAGATCGTGCTTATCCGTCAGAGAATGAAAGAGCCACAGGACCGCCAGAAATCCTACGCGGACAACCGTAGGAAGCCTCTTGAGTTCTCCATTGGCGATTCTGTCTTTATTCGGGTTTCTCCCATGAAAGGGGTTGTGCGTTTCAGTTCTACAGGGAAACTGGCCCCTCGCTATATTGGACCGTTTCCTATCACGGAACGCATCGGCCTTGTCGCCTATAGAGTGGCTCTACCTGCTCATTTCTCTGGAATACATGATGTGTTCCATGTTTCTCAGCTTCGCAAGTGTGTGCGCAATCCCGATTCTATTATCGAGCCTCATATCGTACCTGATTTGGAGATCTCACCCGATCTATCTATAGAACAACAACCTCTTTGTGTGCTTGATTCGGAGGTCAGACGTCTTCGAAACAAAGAGGTTCCGCTTGTGAAGATTCAATGGTCGTCTAATCCTAAGGACTGCACTTGGGAGACCAGAGAATTTATCGAGCGTACTTATCCTGGTTTTCTTTCATCTTGCGGCACGGGTGAGCATCTATATTTTATCTTCGGTATTCCTTTTGTGGATTAGATGTTATAGACGACTTCTATATTTAAGGAATTGCGGGGATGCAATTTTCTTAAGGGGGGAGTCTGTAACAACCCTGAGATTGCAATTACCGAATAATGAATTAAAATTATGATTTTAAGTTAAAAAGGGAGCTAAACAATTTTTGGGAATTTAAATTTGCAATTGGTTTGCAAATTAAAATATTTTGGGTTGAAATGAGGAATTTTTAAATAAAAGGTGATTATGGGTTAATGGGCCAAATGAGATAATTACATGGTTTTAATTAAAACTAGGATGCTTATTATGATTTTTGTTCACATGATAACTTAGAAAATAAACTAAGTCCTAATGAGTTTCTAAACCCTCTTACCATAACCCATTAGCCTAACCCCCTCCTATAAAATATCTTAAACTCATAACCCTAACCCTCCTCCTCTTCATAAATTCCTAAAACTTAGATCTAAACAAAATTAATGGCCTCCATTTAGAAGCTTCATCTCCTTCTTGTTGTAATTATTGTGTATTTTTTTGTTGATTTTGGGTCCTTGAAGTCTCTTTATATTTGCTCGGAGGTTGAGGGTTTGGCTTGCTTGATATTGTGCACACAACCCATTTGATCATTTGCTTCATTGAGGTAATTACTATCTATTAGTAATATATGCTAGCTGAAATTATAATCAATTTATTGCAGTTAGTAAATTAGGCGTATCTCATTCATCTTAAATCGGAATTATGATTTTCTTGAAGTTCTGGAAAGCACATTCTGTAGCCTATAACTTTTATGCTTTGAGCTCTGCTTAATTTTGGGGTTTGAATGGTTGAAATCACGTTTGTTTGTCGCTGACCTGAAAACAAACTACAGGGTTGATAAAATAAAAACCTGAAATTGATTTGGCCATAAGTTACTCGTTTCTTATCCAAATCTAATAATTTTGGATGTTCTGGAAAGCATATATTTAGGGCTAAAACTTTCATGTTTTGAGTTTCATGAAATTTTGAAGTTAATTTGGTCAAAACTGTGCATTCTTACCACTGTCCCGAGAGCACAACGACAGTGATATAGAATCTAGATCTGAGAATTGTTTTAGTCATACAATCTTCATCTCTAGTCGGAATTTGACGATCTTGGTCATTCCGAAAAGCTTAGAAACTAAGCTACAACTTTCATTTTATTCATTTTGCCATAATTTGAAGTTTACTATGCCAAAATTGTGATTTTTTATCTCTGGCCAGTTAGTGCATAGCTATAGGCCTTAGTCTCTTTTCTCCCGTTGTTTTCAGCGTAGAACCCCGACTTTGCGACGCCATCCCGGGCTCGTCCAATGTCGTATTTTATCGATTTTGGCCACGTTGTAAAGGTGGAGTTCCGAACTCCATCTCTGGAAAATTTGGACAACATTGGAGTTCGTTTGGTATTTCGATTTTCGCGCCAAAGTTAGACTCTGGTCGCTGTTGGAAAACAGTGTGAATCTTTTTCTGGGTTCAACTTTGAGACGTCTCTGCCACTTCGTCTCAACTCGGAATCCAGAAATTCTTATTGCATCTTAAAGTAGGGATGTCGGACTACATTCCTACCAGTTTTCATACCATTTGGACATAGTTTGCTGGTCCAAATAAATTGCCGAACTTGGGTTCGCAGCAGTTTTTGAATGGTTTCAAACACTAAGAATATTTTTGGTGATTTTCTGGTTTTCGGTGATTTCTTTGAGATTTGTCTCTGGATTTCGTACACGGGCTTTATAAAAAGGATTTAAAAGGATTTTTCACTCCAAAACGGCTTTTGAAATTTTTTATATAATATTATTTTTAATTATTAAATTAATTACTCCATAATAGGAGACTTTTCAAAAGACCGTTTTAAAAGTGATTTCGAAATCAGTTAAAAATCCGTTTCGCACCATTATTTTCTATAATAAAAATCTCACACTCACTTTTTAGCACGTCGAGCGAAGTGGAAAGGTGCTTAAACGATTAGGAAATCTCCGGCCTATGGAACCGTCTGTATTTTCTTTCCGGTTAATCCCCGACCTATTCGGTTGATCGTTTTGACATTTGGGTCTAGTTTACCGATGATACGAGGTGGACTTTTTATTGTTTGGAGTGTGAGCTTGCTGTTGGTTAGTAAACCGTTTAGTGCGAACGTGGGGTATGGGACTCATTGTTAACACTTTACGGGTTCCTCTCCAAGAAGTTAGTGACACATTAGCCTCTGGGCGGCCAGTACTGGACCTCTGGGTCACCACGCCTCTGGGCAACCGTCTCTGGACACCTGCTCTATGGAGCAGTTTATTTTCGGCGTGTGCCTTTGGGCCTTTATCCTTCTGGGAAGGATCTCACCGTCTCGCGCGTTCCGCATCTATGCGAGTGATCGATCACAACTCTACAGTACTTGGCAACAACGACTTTGGTCGGTGCACGTGCAATATTTGTATTATCTGATGATTTTTATATCCATTCGAGTATCGCCATTCGGTGTTGGTTCTATGGAACCATACGATGTAAGTGCGATTACCCTATGGATTCACAGTGTCTCTGGACACTGCATTTCTGTATTCGATTTCATTGACTTTTCAGTATATCCATATTGCTCTTTGGAGCATCGATCTTTGCTTGGGCATTGATTACTGACTCTGGTCACTCTTGGGATAATTGCCTATGGGCAACTTTATATAGCTTTGGCTACGTCGATGATATGAGGCGATTTTATTTAACACTTTGGTGTTTGTATTCTCTTTGGAGATTTTTACTGTTTATTGATGATTAGGGATCGTCATTATATTCATGTAGTCCATATTACTCTTCTCTTTAGAGAAGTACTGTTTTATTTATGTACTGCATTATTATATATCTCAGTTATTACTGATTATTTAGCTAGCCTGACCTGAGTGTTTTCGCTCGGGTCAGACCGAGTTTTTTCAGGTTAGGTCTCTGGACTTAGCTTTCTGTGCTTCCGCTTGGACATTATCTGCTATGCTGATAGATAGCTCTTTTATTTGTCCACTATTCAGCTACTCTATTATTTCAGACTCTTATGTACATATTTTTGACTCACATGTGTGAGCGGTGGCTTTGTACCCACCTTTTGATACTTGGATCTGTATTGACGATATATTGTACCTATGTTCTGTGACAGTTATGTGACTGTTCTGTGATGATGATGTTATCATTTCGTATTATGTTTGTTCTGAACCTATTTTCCTTAGCCATTGTAGTTTCGTTATAAATATCTATTGGATATGTCGAACCACTTGAGAAAAGAAAACCACATATTCGACGTATTCAGTAGATAGTTATAGCTTGATTACATATGGTCGCTTCCATTATACTCCATTCTCCGTTCTAGTAGACGGTATTACTCCGTAATACTCTTTACTAGAGTGGGTCTCGGAGTGGGGCGTTACACACAAGCACACATAATTTAACTTCTTTCAAATCGTAGTTCATAAGCTAAATTTTTAGTACCATAGATCATATACAAACACTTCTCTGAAAAAATCTTTGATGTGGCAAAAAAAGACAATTCAACTGACTGAAACATATAGTTCAATCGACTGAATGCCTGTGCACGTGCACAACTACACTTGAATATTCATATGGCTGAAGTAGATTATTCAGCTGGCTAAATTACTTGACTTTTGCACTATTTTCTTTCAGATTCGATTTTCAATCGATTCAGCTAGCTGAATTATTCCAATCAGACAGCTGAATCTTCATAACGACTATATTTTAAAAATACACTTCATTTCAGCTAATAGAAACAACTCTTGATTCCATAGTTGCTTCCATATTATTTCATGACTAATTTTCACGAATGATTACAACTCTTAATGACTATATATATCCCTGAAATCAATTGTTTTAATCACTTAATTCTGATTCTATTTCTCTTACTTATTGTCTAAACAATATTTCCATTTGCATTCTATATTTTCGTTCAAATCACATGTTCATTCGAGAAAACTTCATTAGTGATTAAATAAACTTCCTATCTTCATGAATTACACTATATACAGCAAAGAAGAAGATTATAGGAAGGGTGTGCGTTATTGACTTATCAGCGCTACTCAAGAGCATACTCAGTCAGAAGCAATTTTACTGTTTGTACTTGAAGTCATGTTTGGTTCCTCAACTGGTTGAAGTCCTATTCGGTTGCTTAGGTGGTAGAAGTCCTACTCGGTTGCTCATATGATGTATTACCTATTCCTTAGAGTCAAATGAGAGTTTATGTAACAACCCGCATATTTATCGAGTTTGTATTTTAAATATTTTATTTAAATATTAAATCGTTAATCGGATTTTGGTCCGAAAAGCTACTTTTTGCAAACGGTCAAATTAGGACTCGAGACCACTTCCATTGAGTTCGAAATGCCGTTTACAACTTTTTTAAGTATAAACATCGATAGGTTTGGAGTTAGTGAAATTTCACTAACTTTTCCCCCTTTGGACTTTGGGTTAGTTTAGCCTATTAAGCCCAAGTTCCAACCCTCTTCTCCTCACTCTTCATAAATTTCCTAACTAATCAAGCTTTGGCATTAATGGTGAGGGAATGGGAAATTAAAATTCCAAAACTCAAATTCAATTGCAATCCATCTTTCTACTCCAAATTCAAGAAGAAGACATTGGATTCAAGCTTCTTGTGCTTAGATAGAAGAAGGATTGATTCTTGCTTGCTTAAAACTTCATTTTCATTGATATTTGGTGCAAAGGTGAGATTTTTATCTCACAATTCTAGTCTATAACCATATTGGACTGTTGGGAATGATTCCCTATCACTTTTGCATGCGTATTAGCATTTGGTTTGGATTGGATTGGCGAAAAACTACAATTTTTAGCGTTTTGGTGAATTTTCTGCACTTAGGTCGTCCTGGCCATTTTTGGTGTTTGGAGTTAGGTCGTTCGCGTGTTATCGCGCTAAGTCGCACTGCCTTGAATCTTCACTTCGGAGTAAGGTCGTATGGCTTTTAGGTCGTAGTTCGTATGGCTTTTAGGTCGTAGGTCGTATGGATTTTAGGTCGTAGGTCGTATGGCTTTTAGGTCGTAGGTCGTATGGCTTTTAGGTCGTACGTCGTATGGCTTTTAGGTCGTAGGTCGATGGCCTTGTAGGATTGATTTCACCCTAGAGGGGGGGTGAATAGGGTGATAGTGTAAATTATAAAAATTAATCGCGGAAGCTTATGAATTAAATTCAATTCAGATCACAGAATAGCAGCACAGATATTGCAGAATATAAATAACAGAACAACACAGAATTTACCCAGCTTTGGCAAAACCCTGCCTACGTGCTGCCCCCAAGGTTTCTACTAGAAATTAGATAGTCCCTCGCTTACACACGTAAACTCGCTATACCCGCTATTGACTAATCTAACTCTACGCTCAAAACCCTGACCACAACTCAACCACCGAGTTGCGAATTCCCAAACTACACACCGTAGTTTGTACCCTAGTCACACGACTAGAAAATTAAAAACGGTTTAAAAGAAAATACAAATTTAAAAGCAAATTTAAATACAAAACCCTAATTTACTATAACCCTTAACAATAAAAAGACCGGCCCTCTTTGTAATTTATCTTGACCGTCTTCTTTTATTTCTTCGGCCCAATTTTTTAAGATAATGGCGGCTCCGTGTTCGATCAAAATTAGGGCTTGTTTCTGAAGACGCCGACCTTTGATTGCTCAATCGAAAATGATTTTCAGTTTGTTGCTTTCGTCGATTGCTTGGCTCTTTGAATTGTCTTCGGCTTCTTCAATTTGGTCGAGTTATTTGTCAAAAACGGTATGCGATTGTTCCTTTTTCGATGTTGATTTCTGCTCGACCTTTGATTCGAGTTATTGATTTTCTCTGTTGTTACTTGAACTCAAATCATCCCATTGCCGATGATGATTTTGGGTATTATATAGGATTTGATTTCCTAGAATTACGTTCGTATATGTTGATTTGAATTTGTCAAATTCTTCATCTCGGACACTTGATGATGCTTGAATGATTGAGATCGATTCTGACTTTTTCATATGCGTATAATTTTATTTCTTGCGTCCCACGGCTTTGAATCGATTTCGTGATGACCACGGTTTTCGTTCCTTTTTCTGTTGACTTGTTAAAACACATGGCTTTGACAAATTTAGCTTTGTATCTGTAGTTTGGATATTGATGATTCCCTCTGATGCTTTGACTTTGGTCACTTGTTTTGAAAACTGCAGCTTGATGCTTGCATCCCTCTTGTTGTTCACAGCCATTACATCCCTACTGCCATGTTTTGATGTCACTGATTTGTTTAGTCTCGGCATTGACTGGTTTCATGCTTGTGTTGGTTCATTGGTTTACTAGTGCATATATGTTGCTTGTGTATACTTGTGTGGTGGTGCACTTGCCTTGTGATTCTGTTCATTCCTAGTTGCCTTGAGTAGCAGTGCTTCATGTTGTATTCATTTTTGAGGCAGTTTGCATTAGAGTGTACTTCGAGTTATGTTGAACTCCGTTGTGATTTCAGATCCCTCTGTGTTGCTTTGACACTGCTTTGACCCATCTTTGTGCTGTTGATGTTGTCTTAGTTGTATTGTCACTTGGTCGACACTTGCAGTTGCACATTGAGTTGAATATGTTGGCACTGGAACTAGCTTGTATCTGTTCTCATTACTGTGTTGCATTCTTTGATGGTTCACTGTAGTATGTTGGTCTGTCTTGAATTTGATATTTGAACTTCAGTAGTTTGTTGGTCACTTGATTCACCTGTATTTGTGCATTGCCTTACTGTTGCTGTGCACTTCTGTTTGCTGTCATGTTCTTGTGCTCGAGCTTGCATACTGTTATGTTGTTTGCAACAGTGTTTTATTTGCATAGCTGAACTTCACTGTTGCACTTGAGTTCTTGCTTCTGGCCTGCATGTAGTTTGCATATCACCTTGTTGCATTGTTGAGTCACTTGAGTGTGTTGATGGAAGATGTTGCACTGCTTCATTATGATTCACTTGATTCACCTGTGCACATTGTTGCTTGGTTCTCTGACCTTGTTGCTTCATTGCTTACTGTCATTTGTTTCTTCGCTTGTGCATGCTGTACTCGATACTGTTGCATTGTTTTCTGGTCATTTGCACTTGCAGTTGGTTCATTTGCTTTGGCTTCTCTCTTAGAAGTAGCTTCAGTAGTTTCTGGTTGGTCACTTGATTCACCTGTGCACATTGTTGCTTGGTTCTGTTGCAAATTGCATTTGGTCTGACTTGAACTCGATTCACTTGTGTTGAATCTAGTTTCAAAACTCGGATTTGACCTTGTGCTCGTGTCGTATTTTTTGAATTTATTGCACCTGAGTTGAACCTGTCCATATATTTGGGTTTGACCTTGTGCTCACCTGTCCTTGCAGCATTATTAAGTGTATATATTGGTGTGCACGGCCTTGTGGCATATACAGTGATATACTGTGTATGTCACAAGCTGTTCGTGTATGATGAATTCAAATTTAAACGATGACGAACAACCCAAATAACTGAGGCAA
Source organism: Allium cepa (assembly GCA_030765085.1). Classification (NCBI taxonomy): domain Eukaryota; kingdom Viridiplantae; phylum Streptophyta; class Magnoliopsida; order Asparagales; family Amaryllidaceae; genus Allium; species Allium cepa. The sequence continues at coordinate 247,416,479 of CM060944.1, forward strand.
ATATTATTTTCAAAAATCATATTTTATTTTATTTTGCAAAAATATTTCTTTTTCAATTTTACTGCGTTAGTGAATATTTTTGCAGATTTCTCAGATGCTGGATTCAAACTGGAATGAAGTTGAAGATAAATATGAGTGTGAGTGATATGTAGTGAGGTGATGATATGTAAAATAGTGATGTGATTGAATTTGTATCAAAGTTGTATAGTGAATAGTGAGAGCTTGAATTTGTATACTATTCAAAATTGTAATAAATATTTGTTTGAATAAAATATTCGTTTGAATTCAAATTCTGTGTTATTTATTTTATTCAGCAAATATTTTATTCAAATTTGTATCAAAGTTGTATAGTGAATAGTGAGAGCTTGAATTTGTATACTATTCAAAATTGTAATAAATATTTGTTTGAATAAAATATTCGTTTGAATTCAAATTCTGTGTTATTTATTTTATTCAGCAAATATTTATTTAATCTGTGAAAAATAAAATAGTATATTATCAAAATACATTTAAACGAATAAATATATGTTTATTATCATCAAACAAAAATCATATAAGCGCATATTCAACAATCTCCCCCTTTTGATGATAACAAACATATATTTAAGATTTTGAATATGTTAAATGTATTTGATCATTGATATATCCTAATTTCTCCCCCTATTTAAATGCTTCCTCTCTACACAAAGCTCCCCCTACATATATGCATACAAATAGAAATATATAAATGAGCCTATATGCAAATGGAAAATTATTTGACCTTTGCTTGATTCTATTTGACAAAATCTTAACTTTTCTCTCCCCCTTTTGTTATCAGCAAAAGAATAATAGTGTTAGAGAAAATAGAGATAAAGTAATCGATATCAATCCAACATTAAGAATCAATTGAATATAAATATTAAATTTCAATAAAAAGTCAAACAAAAATCATAAATATTTTGTTAGGCGCATATTCCACTTTTAGAATGATGGAAATGATGTCATCATATAAAACCATACAGTTGTGTCTATTTGTGATATATTTATATCAGGAATTTGAATATCTACTAACCATGCATAACCGTTAGGACTTTTAAATGAGATTAGTAGTATTCCAATTTTATTTTAAAAAAAAATGAATTCAAGTATCTTCTAACCACGCATAACCGTGAGGACTTTTAAATGGGATTAGAATCAACTTGTTTATTTTACAAATCAACTTTTGATATGCGTTCCATACATGCATAACCGCGAGGACTTTTAAATGAGCATGGAAGCACATAACAAATTCCAAGTAATTCACCCATGCATAACCGTGAGGACTTTTAAATGAGAGTGAATACTTTGGTATTTACTTATTATTATTATTAATTAATTTTTTTATTATTTTTTTAAAAAAATGTGAAAATGAAAAACGAATGATTCCTGTTTAAAGTACCACATATCGACAACCTATATAGAATTTTGATGAGTAATGGTTGATAGAAATATGATAGGTATAGAGATGGTCGTGGAATTTTTACCAACAAAAAGTTTTATAACTCTTGCTTACATTTCTAAAGAAATTTTCTAATTATACTTTCTCGAGTTATAATATATAATCAATATCAACACTCATCACTTTTTCAATCACTATTTTTCTTTTCGATAATCATTTGGGAGTCAGATTAGTCATAATAGTCATTTAAAATCAAATTCAAAAATAATTATGAAATTAATTTTTCAAAAATGAATAATCTGAAAATATGGTCAAAAATGATTTTCTCCAGGGGGTTTTTTAAAAGAAAATTTTCTGCTATTTGAAAATTATTTGAAATGAAAAATATGCAGATATTTTCTTTGAAAAACAATGCAGTTACTAAGTGTCTCAAAAATCACGTTTCACTAGTAATTTTTCTATCAACTAGATTACCAGTGTAATCTGCATCTGAATTTCTCTTTCACTCAAAAATTATCATCAATTGAATTTTATAGACCAAAACATGAAGTGTGCATCAAAAATTTCAAATTCAATTTTAACAACAATTTAAATGACATTCTTTTGAATTTGAAATGAAACCGTGTAAATAATCAGAAAAACCGTGAATAAAGAGTTAGCCATATTATAACCAATTGTAATATCCAACAAAACACTATTTTTAATCCAAACTGATATATATATGAAGTAATTCAAAGAATCTAAAGATTTTTATAGTGTTTTTGGCATAAGAATATAATTGGCCAACTATGTTGAATAAGTCAGAATCAAAATCATCATCTTTTCATCAATCTCAATATTGGCTGATTTAATTCAAAATACGGTGCAGATTATCACATTTAATATATCGTTTAAAACATACCATACCTGTTTTACCTTTACGATATTTTTCGTTGTTGTCCGTTGTGATTCTATCACCTTTATACTAGGCTAAGGAACTTAGCTTTGTTGCCCGTTGTGTTTCTGGAACAGCCAAAATCCAGAGAACACTATTGTTGTTCCTTAGCCTGCCACCACACCTACACGGAAAAGGATTTATGTGACCTATTTGTTTTTATAGGTCCATGGTTGTTAGTGGCAGAAAATTTTGAAAAATAATTTTGTGTAGACCCAAAACTATTTATAATTGTTCCCTTTGGCACCCAAATTTGTTTAACTTTGAGAGATTTTATATTTGTGCCTTTTGGAACCCAAATCGGTATAGTTTTCACATGTTTGGGTCTATACCAACAATTATTGTGACCGTGTCCAAATTTTCTACAAATTGTGCACATAGAATTAACTTGATTAATCTTGTTTTCAACAATTTTCGAATTATTATATCCAAGTCCTTGTCTAACCGTATTAACAGTTTGCTTTCCTAATAGCATATTCAACGATTTTTCACTTTTTGAAAATTTATCTAAAGTCGTTGACAATTGTTGGACTTGTGATTTGAGAGATTCATTTTCGTTTAACAACTGTGTGCACTTTTTAATAGAATTCTCTCTCCTAGTATTTTCATTCTCCTTTAAAATCAGAATTTCATTTTCAAGCGATTTTATTTTAATTTCTGATTTTTTAATTTCTTCATCAAATGTTGGACACTTATCACACTTAGGGATCCTACTTTGATAGGTTTTAACTAATTGATCAAGTTGTTTATTACATTCTATCAAAGTATCTTTTTGAGATTCAAGTTTGGTGTATTTTTCCCTAAGTCGTTCAAAACAACCGTTTACTTCATGAAAATATATAAGCAACTCAGAATGGATAAGTTTTGATACCTCACTTGGCTCGTCATCGTCACTGTCAGTTGTATCACCTCGAAGACACAATTCTGCCTTTTCGCTTTCACCGCCAGTGCTTTGATCATTCTCGTCTATTTCATCCCAAGTGGCTGCAAAACTTTTCTTTTTCTGTTTCTTTCCGTGGCTGGATTTAATTTGTGGACAATCGGGCTTGATATGGCCAGGTTTGTTGCAATTATAACAAATAAACTTTTGTTCTTCTGAGTAGTCTAGTGCTTTGGCTATTCTACTTTTTGCTTTTTGATTTCGAGCTGAATTTCCATGTTTTTGATTCCATTTTTTGAATTTCCTTATTAACAGCTCCAATTCTGCTGCTCCATCATCTTCATCGTTATCATCATCACTTTCGGTTGTTCCTTTGAGAGCTATTGATTTCTTTTGAGTGTCACCTCATTCATGCTCTTCTTTGAATTTCATTTCTAGTTCATAAGTGGTGAGATTTCCGATGAGTTCTTCAACTTTAAGTTGTTTTAAATCTTTCGATTCTTGTATGGCAGTTACTTTTGCTTCAAAGCTTCGTGGAAGGACTCTGAGGATTTTCCGGACTATTTCTAATTCGGTGTATGTTCTTCCGAGAGCTTTTGATTTGTATACGATATTGGAGAGTCGTCCGTACATCTCTTTGACATTTTCTTCCTTCGCTATTTTGAAGTTCTCGTATTCGCTGCTTAGCATTGCAAGGCGAGATTCTTTGACTTGAGATGTTCCTTCGTGAGTCACTTCTAGTATGTGCCATATTTCATGCGCAGTTAGACAATGTGAGACACGATTAAATTCAAATTGATCCAATGAACAGATAATAGAATTCATAGCTTTGGCATTAGTATTCTGTAATTTATTTTCTAGTTCTGTCCATTGTTCCTTTGGTTTCTCTATTTCCTGATTATCTACAGTTATAGTTGGTATACTATAACCTGTCTCAACAATATTCCAAGCGTCAATGGTTTTCAGAAAAATTTGCATTCTATTTTTTCAGTAAGCATATTCACTGAACATTGGTGGTCTAACTATGGATTTCCCTTCTACAAAAGCATTATTAAAAGAAGCCATTTTAAAAATTCAAATTTTTTGAAAACAAAAACCGATTTTTGAAACACAAATTTTTAAAACAAAAATTGATTTTTGAAACACGAATTTTTAAAACAAAAATTGTTTTTTGTAAAATCAAAATTTTAAAACAAAAATGGCTTTTGTTCCTAGCTCTGATACCACTTGTAGGATCGATTTCACCCTAGAGGGGGGGTGTGAATAGGGTGATAGTGTAAATTATAAAAATTAATCGCAGAAGCTTATGAATTAAATTCAATTCAGATCACAGAATAGCAGCATAGATATTGCAGAATATAAATAACAGAACAACACAGAATTTACCCAGCTTCGGCAAAACCCTGCCTACGTGCTGCCCCCAAGGTTTCTACTAGAAATTAGATAGTCCCTCGCTTACACACGTAAACTCGCTATACCCGCTATTGACTAATCTAACTCTACGCTCAAAACCCTGACCACAACTCAACCACCGAGTTGCGAATTCCCAAACTACACACCATAGTTTGTACCCTAGTCACACGACTAGAAAATTAAAAACGGTTTAAAAGAAAATACAAATTTAAATACAAAACCCTAATTTACTATAACCCTTAACAATAAAAAGACCGGCCCTCTTTGTAATTTATCTTGACCGTCTTCTTTTATTTCTTCGGCCCAATTTTTTAAGATAATGGCGGCTCCGTGTTCGATCAAAATTAGGGCTTGTTTCTGAAGACGCCGACCTTTGATTGCTCAATCGAAAATGATTTTCAGTTTGTTGCTTTCGTCGATTGCTTGGCTCTTTGAATTGTCTTCGGCTTCTTCAATTTGGTCGAGTTATTTGTCAAAAACGGTATGCGATTGTTCCTTTTTCGATGTTGATTTCTGCTCGACCTTTGATTCGAGTTATTGATTTTCTCTGTTGTTACTTGAACTCAAATCATCCCATTGCCGATGATGATTTTGGGTATTATATAGGATTTAATTTCCTAGAATTACGTTCGTATATGTTGATTTGAATTTGTCAAATTCTTCATCTCGGCCACTTGATGATGCTTGAATGATTGAGATCGATTCTGACTTTTTCATATGCGTATAATTTTATTTCTTGCGTCCCACGGCTTTGAATCTATTTCGTGATGACCACGGTTTTCGTTCCTTTTTCTGTTGACTTGTTAAAACACACGGCTTTGACAAATTTAGCTTTGTATCTGTAGTTTTGGATATTGATGATTCCCTCTGATGCTTTGACTTTGGTCACTTGTTTTGAAAACTGCACCTTGATGCTTGCATCCCTCTTGTTGTTCACAGCCATTACATCCCTACTGCCATGTTTTGATGTCACTGATTTGTTTAGTCTCGGCATTGACTGGTTTCATGCTTGTGTTGGTTCATTGGTTTACTAGTGCATATATGTTGCTTGTGTATACTTGTGTGGTGGTGCACTTGCCTTGTGATTCTGTTCATTCCTAGTTGCCTTGAGTAGCAGTGCTTCATGTTGTATTCATTTTTGAGGCAGTTTGCATTAGAGTGTACTTCGAGTTATATTGAACTCCGTTGTGATTTCAGATCCCTCTGTGTTGCTTTGACACTGCTTTGACCCATCTTTGTGCTGTTGATGTTGTCTTAGTTGTATTGTCACTTGGTCGACACTTGCAGTTGCACATTGAGTTGAATATGTTGGCACTGGAACTAGCTTGTATCTGTTCTCATTACTGTGTTGCATTCTTTGATGGTTCACTGTAGTATGTTGGTCTGTCTTGAATTTGATATTTGAACTTCAGTAGTTTGTTGGTCACTTGATTCACCTGTATTTGTGCATTGCCTTACTGTTGCTGTGCACTTCTGTTTGCTGTCATGTTCTTGTGCTCGAGCTTGCATACTGTTATGTTGTTTGCAACAGTGTTTTATTTGCATAGCTGAACTTCACTGTTGCACTTGAGTTCTTGCTTCTGACCTGCATGTAGTTTGCATATCACCTTGTTGCATTGTTGAGTCACTTGAGTGTGTTGATGGAAGATGTTGCACTGCTTCATTATGATTCACTTGATTCACCTGTGCACATTGTTGCTTGGTTCTCTGACCTTGTTGCTTCATTGCTTACTGTCATTTGTTTCTTCGCTTGTGCATGCTGTACTCGATACTGTTGCATTGTTTTCTGGTCATTTGCACTTGCAGTTGGTTCATTTGCTTTGGCTTCTCTCTTAGAAGTAGCTTCAGTAGTTTCTGGTTGGTCACTTGATTCACCTGTGCACATTGTTGCTTGGTTCTGTTGCAAATTGCATTTGGTCTGACTTGAACTCGATTCACTTGTGTTGAATCTAGTTTCAAAACTCGGATTTGACCTTGTGCTCGTGTCGTATTTTCTGAATTTATTGCACCTGAGTTGAACCTGTCCATATATTTGGGTTTGACCTTGTGCTCACCTGTCCCTGCAGCATTATTAAGTGTATATATCGGTGTGCACGGCCTTGTGGCATATACAGTGATATACTGTGTATGTCACAAGCTGTTCGTGTATGATGAATTCAAATTTAAACGATGACGAACAACCCAAATAACTGAGGCAAATATTATTTTCAAAAATCATATTTTATTTTATTTTGCAAAAATATTTCTTTTTCAATTTTACTGCGTTAGTGAATATTTTTGCAGATTTCTCAGATGCTGGATTCAAATTGGAATGAAGTTGAAGATAAATATGAGTGTGAGTGATATGTAGTGAGGTGATGATATGTAAAATAGTGATGTGATTGAATTTGTATCAAAGTTGTATAGTGAATAGTGAGAGCTTGAATTTGTATACTATTCAAAATTGTAATAAATATTTGTTTGAATAAAATATTCGTTTGAATTCAAATTCTGTGTTATTTATTTTATTCAGCAAATATTTTATTCAAATTTGTATCAAAGTTGTATAGTGAATAGTGAGAGCTTGAATTTGTATACTATTCAAAATTGTAATAAATATTTGTTTGAATAAAATATTCGTTTGAATTCAAATTCTGTGTTATTTATTTTATTCAGCAAATATTTATTTAATCTGTGAAAAATAAAATAGTATATTATCAAATACATTTAAACGAATGAATATATGTTTATTATCATCAAACAAAAATCATATAAGCGCATATTCAACAGGCCTTTTGACCGTTAGGTCGCATGTCTTTCTACTTCGATAGGTCGTTCGGCCATGCTTTCTATTTTTAGGTCGCGACACCTTTAGGTCGTGTTACCTATATACCCCTAGGTCGAAAGACCTTAGGTCGTGCACCTTTAGGTCGCGAACCCTATTAGGTCGCGAACCTCTTTAGGTCGCCTGTCCCTTAAGCAGTTAGGTCGTTCGTCCTGTGATGCCTTAGGTCGTTTGACCCGTGTTACGTTAGGTCGCGTAACCCCTTAGGTCGCTTGACCTTGTTTCCTGTTAGGTCGCGTGACCTTGTTTTCGACCTTAGGTCGTTTCACTTTTAGGTCGCATGACCTTTAAACCGTTAGGTCGTTAGACCTATAACTCGATGGGTCGTTCCCCTTTAGGTCGCGAACCACTTTAGGTCGCATGACCTCATCTCCGTTAGGTCGTGAACCTTCTTAGGTCGCGCACCCCCCTTAGGTCGTAAGACCTCATTTTTTGTTTTAGGTCGTAGGCCGCTTGACTTCACTAGGTCGTACCGTTTTGGTTGGGGCGCTGCCCCCCTGGACCCCCGCGACCTGACCGGGCAGGTCGAACCCCGTAAGCGGTGGCGTTGCCCCCGCACCCCCACCTTGGGGGGTTGCCACCCCCCCTGGACCCCCCCTCCGTAGGGGATCTTATCTGAAAAACATTGAGCTGATTTCCTTGGATTTTATTCACATCTCCGTATGCGATCTTTGTGATTGATTGTTTCTACAATTGCTTCTGTGTTTTGTCATTTTATAATATAAAGGTTTCAATACTAGTAGTAAATATCAAAACTCTTTTAACAAACAATTTCAACTCTATTTTTAATAACAAAGCTCTTTTCTTAAACCGTTTTCCAATCTATTAGTATATACAAACCTTTACCTCACTCGGATGAGAAACTCTAATTAAACGACTTAGTAAAACAAGTGGTATGAAACGCTTGCGTTCACTTCGTCGGTTAATTCTTAGACTTGTTCGATTGAACCTCTTGTGACAATTTTATTAGTGAAGATTTACAGTTTGTTCGTAAATATTTAAGTTAAGCAAGTGGTTATGGGACATGAAGCTAAACTTCTATATTTACTAGCTTAGTGTAATTGACACTTCTCGTTGATCATGACGATCATTCTGATGATTTAGACTACCAACTGTGCGATGTCTCTTGTTGCGAGGTTAGACTAGACACCACTTGTGCGATTCCACTCACACATACCTTTTTGCTTTTTGGTTAGTCTGGACCTTAATCTGTGTGATTCCATTCACACATGTGGGGTAGCTCCCCTTGGTCTTCGGACCGTCATGTGATAGGCCTCTTTCTCTTTTCTATGATTTCTGGACTTCTTGCATTGATTTCTAGAATTTATGTCATTGACTTGTTATGAGTACAAGTTTGGGGTATGATGCCCTTTCCGAATCTTTTGAGAAGATTCTTGTGATATTGATTATCTCTTATTGATTGATCTTCTGTTGATCATTATTTACATACTTATAGTGGTATGTCATTATGGATATTTTATGTTTATGCCATACCTTTTATGTTATATCATGTCATCTGATATTTATAGCTAGACTGACCCGTTTATTATTTTCTTAAATAATACTCGGGTCAGACCGAGATGTTGCAGGTGCTTCTGCTTGACTTCTTCCCAGGGATTCATCACTCTGACTTTTGGCTAACTATTTAGATTAGCAGTTTTTGTTGTATACACTTGAGATATAGACTCATAGTTGTATTCTTTTGTATAGCACGTGTTTCTATTCTTTTGTATTATCGTGGATCTTACGGACCACTACTCTGATGTACACTTTCATGTGTTAGTTATATATTCATATCTTCTTCCGCCTTTGTGATATGGATATCTGTGACTGATTTGTGTTATGATTATTTCTATGTTTGTTTTCGAAGATTATTTATAGCCACCGTGTGATAAGCAATTACATGGATGGTCGCTCCTCAACAGCCTTATTCTCCGTGCTAGTTGACAACACTACTCCGTAGTATTCTTGGCTAGCATGGGTATAGAGGTGGGGCGTCACAGTTTATAGTTGAATTCCAGAAGGATTCTAGGACTGGACATAGAATGGAAGTTCGAACCGGTATAAAAAATATTTAGTTTCATTTACTTTATTATTTACCTTTATATTTATATTCCACACTAGCAGGTAATTTAGTTAATATTCCATATTATACGATCCTTACTCGCTTTCATTTGGTATCGAAGCAAGATCAACATATAACCATAACACAGTTATTTGATATTCAGTTATTATGGAAAATAACACTAGCACAAGTTTTATTAAAGGTCACTCCACTGCACGACCACCACTATTTAACAGTTTGAATTATAATTATTGGTCAACTCGCATGAGAATTTACATGCAAGCAAATGGATTTGATACTTGTAATATCACTTAAAATGAATACGCTTTACCCACTACACCATATGCACAGTGGTCGAACACACAAAAGATAGATACTACCTTAAATGCAAAAGCCATGAATATGTTATTTTGTGCTTTAGATAAGAATGAATCTAATAGATTTAGCATGTGTACAACTGCTTATGAAATTTGGTGAACTCTTAAAGTTACACATGAAGGAATAAATAAAGTTAAACAAAGAAAAATTTCTTGCTTAAAAATCAGTTCCAAAATTTCAGAATGAAACCAAATGAGACCATAGATTAAATGTATTGTAGATTCCAAGATATATATCATTCACTATTAGCACTAGGAGAATACTGATTTTGATATTGTTTTGAAAATCCCAAACTCTTTAACAAATGAACAGGAATGAAAAGTCTTAGCTATTGAAGAAGCTAATGATATTTCTACCATCAAACCGGAAGAGTTAATAGGAAATCTCATGTCGTATGAAGTTAATTTGCAAACAAAACAAGATCAAGTCCAAGTTAGAAAGAATATAGCTTTCCAAACTAAACAAGAAGATTCGGATTCAGACGAAAATGACATGGTATTTATAGTAAAGAACTTTATTTATTTTTTTGAAATTTAGAAAGAACAAGAAATTCGAAAATAATAGGAGAGATAATACCAATAAACCAACAGCTTCAAAGCTTAAATGTTATGAATGTCATAAGAAGGGTCACATAAAGAAGGACTGTCCTGATCGAAAGAAAGACAAGTACAAGAATAAGAAGAAGCAAGCATTCTCTATTACATGGGATGATTCAGAATCGTCTTCATCATCAGATAGTGATTTTGTACAAGCGAATGTCTGTTTTATGGCTTCGACTAAAGATGTAACTGATCTATCTTTTAATGATTTAATAGATATAAGCTCAGAGCAATTGGATAAACTAAAAGAAGTTAAAAGAAAGTATAAAGATGCTTTAGAAAAGCTAAATAGAAGTTGATATGCTCAGAGATGGAAAGAAAATATTAGAAGAAGAACTTGTTAAGAAATAAGAATCTTTGTCTAATATATTTTCTCAACTCACTATGCTATCAAATGAAATTGAAGTACAAAAAGAAAAGAATATGACATTAGCTTCAGAAATCATGATTTAAAATCAATGTCAAAATTCTTGAATCAAACAATACCAGTCTCAAAACTGAGTTAGAGAATATAACCAAAAATATATATAACTTTAATAAAGGTAGAGAAAATGTTTCTAAGATTATTAATAATTATCAAACTACTTTAATAATAAAGGGTTAGAATATACACTCTCCTTAAAATCTAATTCAAAGAAGAATAATTTACCATATAAAAATTTCAATATACATAAGAATTTTGTAAAATCAAAACCAAAACCAAAGGGTTTCACTCAAAAGAAGGATATTTGCAACACAAATATTATAAAAATTTGGGTACCAAAAAACAATAATAATTCAATCAGAAATAAATATATTAATTCTTTATAAGTTGGTTCATAAAAATTAAAATTTTGCTTATAAAGGGAATTCTAAACCACTTAGGTTGGGTTTCCTAAGATCTAACTCTTAGGGCCCTAATAAAAGGTGGGTACCGACGTCATCTCTATATTTTTTTAGGTACCAACTAAGAAAAGAGGAAAGCGGATACTTGATAATGGATGCTAAAAACATATGACAGGAAATAAAGATATTCTGACTAATATTATCTACTCAGATGTATGATATGTCACATTTAGAGATAATTCCAAAGGTTATATGTGATATCCCGGAAATTTCAAGCAAATTTAAATAATTTACAATGGAGGGTATTCACAATCCCGATCGGACTCCCCATCACATATGGAGATCTCTATACAGGCGCGACTCAGTGCAGAGACATTCGACGGGTTATCCTTTCATTCTCGAAAATACCCGGTCTTCACCATCGGTCTTCACCACCGGTCTTCAAATGATATCCATTTACGTCGTATCATTATTCAGAATGGGTTATATGACACAAAGTCGTCTTCCGGCTAAATCGAATAATGAGTGCTATATTTTTAAACATATGGATATATGGGATCTTAGTCAAGTCACAGCTTATTACCCAAAAACCTTTCTTCAAATGGTTTAAATAAATTATCAATTTCAAATCTTTTAAACAAAAAGATTAACTCCACAAAGTTCAACAATCTTTCACAAAGATTATACAAAAGATACCTTTTAAGATCCTTTTCAATTTCAAAACAAAGTTCAACAAACTTCCACAAAGATTCAATTATAGCTTTCAAAATAATCCCCTTTTCAAATTTGAAACCTTTTTTTAATAAAACTGGAAATCCTTTCTTTCTTTGAAAGCTATTATCATTTGAAAACTAAGATTTTTCGTTTCGGGAAAATCCAATTACATTTGCTCAAGTTTTCAAGTATAAACCTGGGTTGAATTTAAATTCTCAAAATAATATATTCATCATACTTTAAAATCCATATATATATATATATATATATATTATATAACTTATATAAACCTCTCAAACCAAATTTCCAAAACAATTTCAAAACTTAACAAGATATAGTCTTATTCAACTAAATTTTAATTTCAAACTTTCTTTCAAAAAGCTTTCCATATTCAACCCAATTACCCTTCCAAAACCGTCTGGATTCAAAATTCAATTTTTTTAAACAAATAATATCTTAATTCAAAACATCTGTGACTTAACCGATTTCCTCGTACAATCCATATTTGTGTGTGCATGGTGCAGTCCAAGGGTTTTACACAATAGTGCAACACCATTAATCATCACAGATTCAATCATGTCAATATCAATAAGCGGTATAATCTATAACGCTCATCTTCCATTCATAGATTCACAGACAAATAATATACATTCATGATAGATAAATAAATTACATTCATCATAGCTCGAATCAAAATAATTCATAACATAAAACATTACACACCAAAGATATCAAACAATTCAACATTCAACAGAATTCAAACATCCATAAGTAAGACCAATTAATTATCTGATTAAGTTAAATTAGATTAATTACTTATGAAACTACTAATCCTGGTTAATTAAAGTTAATTAATTACAAACCATATTAATTAATTATCCTTTAATCATTCATTAATTAACCTTTAATAATAAATTAATTAACCTTGAATTATTAATTAAAAAACCTTAATTAATAAATAAATAAACCTTTAATCACTAAATAATTAACCTTTAATTATTTAATCGTCCTTTAATTAATTATCCTTAATTGAATTATTTAAATAGCCCTTAATTAATAAATCATCCCTTAATCACTTTTATTACTTAATTATCCTTTAATTAATTAATAATCCCTAAATTAATTGCCTTAACTAATTAATCACATAATTAATTATCCTTTAATTAATTATCCTTTAATTAATTATTCTTTAATTACTTGATTAATCAAACTTAAATCATTAATTAATCAAACTTAAATCATTAATTAATTAACCTTAATTACTTTCATTTAGTAATTATCTTTAAGTAATTAATTAACCTTTAATTAATCACATAAATAAATTTAATTACCTTTATTGATTTCCCTTTAATTAATCTTATAAATTATTTAATCACATTAAATAAATAATCCTTAAGTAATTTAATAATTAATCTTTTTAATTACATTGGATAATTATCCTACTAAATTACTTTAATTAAGCAATTATCATTTAATTACTTCCATTACCACTTAATTGCATTAAATAATCAATGAAGAACCTTTATTTACTTAAGGTTCCAATTAACTCAAGGGTAAACCATTTAGCTTAATCATGTATTAACTTATCATTTAAATTATTCTTAATTAAATGACCCTTTTTTTAAAATTTTATAAAGTAATTATCCTTTTAATCATCTTTTAGTTAAGTAATTTTTATCTTAATTAATTATCATTTAAATCTTAAAAAATTGAAATAAATTCATAATTAACTTATTATCTTTAAACCTTTAAGTTAAAATTAATTAAAAATATTTTAACCAATTCAAAACTTGGATTAACATTTGCCAAAGAATTTGTTTAACCAAAAATTGTATAAAATGAACTTGATTTGTTTTAAAATTATAAAAAAATTTGTCTTCACCACCGATTTAAGTTTTAAACAATTTAATTAGTAAGTTAACTTTAAAATTAAATGTTTAAATATGAATAGTTAAAGAATAATTAATTTGTATAATTAATTTAAATGCTAATTACTTAATGCAATTGAAGAATATTAATCAAGATGATTAATTAAGAGAATTAATTAAAGTATAATTAATCTGTAATTAATTATTGGTCGATGTTCTTCGTACAACTCAGCCTCTCCTGCCTCTTGAACTCATGTTGGCAACCTGGACAGGTAACCCAACAAATTTAGATAGGGATATAGTTATATAAAAATTACAAATACGCACTCTCAAGATAGATACTTCTCCAGAGCCTAGGTATTATCTCAACCTTGCTTTGATACCAACTGTGACGACCCACCTTTCATTCCACAGAAAGACGCATCATCAATATGAAAAGAAATAGGTAGAAATAGAAAAGATAGAAAGAAAGAACAATAACATCAGAATCTCATTGCGGAAACGGAACAAAATATAATATTTCACATATCCATTACATAGACTTATACATCAGAGTACACACAGTAATACAACTTCATTACATTAGACAGTCATAAAGACCTGTCTGTCTATTTCATCCAAAATACAACAGCCAAAAGACACGACACAATGGAACGATATAGATAGATACGTCTGGACTCCAGCTCCAAACTTTCAAAATATTTGTCAAGCCAAACCTGATCACTTGGCTACTCATAAAAATTTGAGTAACCAAGAGTTTAAGAAAAACAGAATAAACTATGGGTCAGACATGGATCTGGTGTGAGTGAACGGTTAAAGCTGTTTAACTTTTAAAATAATTTGAAACAAAGGTATCACGTAAGACTTCCCACACATAAACATGGGTAAGTTTTTACCTTACGCTAACCAAATCATTAGATAGGAAATCCAGTGATATTATAATAGTGTCTAGGGTTTTCAAATAAATATTCACGTAGCTAAAATTGTTACATGATTAAATTCCAGCATACTAGCCATAAAGTGGGTTATATAATCAAAACCGTAAAGGCATGTAGGGATAATGAGTTTCCATCAATGGCAGGGCTACTAATGTATGAATATGCGCTTATATGTTTTCGTTTGATGATAATAAACATATATATTCATTTAAATGTATTTGGTAATGTACTATTTTGTTTTTCATAGATTAAATAAATATTTGTTGAATAAAATAAATTACAAAGAATTTGAATTCAAACAGAACAAATTACACAGAATCTGAATTCAAACAGAAATTTTATTCAAACAAATATTTATTACAATCTTGAATAGTACAATTTCAAGCTCTCACTATACATATACATTTTTGATTACATCACAATTTTTTTTACATTAATGACCTCACTACATATCACTCACACTCGTATTTTATCTTCAACTGCATTCCAGTTTGAATCCAGCATCTGAGCAATCTGCAAAAATATTCACTAACGCAGTAAACTTGAAAAAGAAATGTTTTTGCAATATAAAATGAAATATGATTTTTTAAAATATGGTTTGCCTCGGTTATTTGGATTGTTCATCATCATTTATATTTGAATTCATCACACACGAACAGTGTGACATGCACAGTGTATCACTGTACATGCCACAAGGCCGTGCACATCGGTATACACTTGATAATGCTACAGGGACAGGTGAGCACAGGTCAAACCCAAATGAAAAGCCGGGTTCAACTCACGTGCAATATATTGAAAATTACGACACAAACACAAGGTCAAACCCGAGTTTTTGAAACTGGATTCAACACAGGGAAGTTCACAAGTCAAAAACAGAGCATCGAAACAATGTCGAAGTCATTCCAGCAATGTACATGTACCAGTGAAACTCAAGCAAGTGCAAAACCAAACCAATATTGCAAGAGGCAACAAGAATGGTGATGCACTTGCAAATGAGAAACTAAGGGATGAATACAATGTCAAAGCACAGAGCAATCAAGTGTTAACAATCAATCAACAAAAACCAAATACACAGCAGTCTCAAGTGATACAAATGCACAACGAAAATGAAGACTGCAAGAAGTATGCAAGTCAGATCAAACATAATGGACTACATGCAACAGACCAATGGATGTACCAGAAACATGTGAACACAGCAAAGACCACAAGCCAATCCCAACAGCAAGATGATGAATTGGATCAACACAGTCAAGTCAAATGTGACATGTTTACAAAGGGTATATGAACAAGTGACCAAACTGCAAAAGTGACACAGCAGTTTTGAACAAGAACTCCAGACCAACCACTGCAATGAAACAAGACCAAAACCAGGCAACAGTGAATGGAAAGACACACATGAACATGAAACCAAACAATATCAAGTTCAAATGACTTCACAACAATCAAGCAATGACCAAAGAACTACAAGTACAAAATGATGCAATACCAAACTTCACAGTCAACAGGCCAGAAGCTCAAGACAGTTTGCAAGCAAATTCAAAGTGGAAGCACCACCAAAGACTCAACAGAGAAAAGCAGTCAAGCACGACCAAGTATGGAGTGTACAAGTGCAAATGTCCAAACCACAACATGTTGGCAAACATGAAGTGAATACAACTACAAATGGATACTACAATGGACATGTATACAACATAATGAAGCAATAACACAAATGGCCAGAGAAATGCCACCAATGTATACAGATGATCAGTGTGCAAAATGAAGCAAACTACTGAATCAAGTTCAGCAAGGCAATGCACTATGCAGTGTACTACAACAAGCCAGCAGATACATGAAAAATGCACCAATGCAAACTTAAATAAGTATGTGCAACTGTGAACACTGAAGTGAACAAATGACTACAGCAAAAACAAAGATGAACGAAGTTCAACAAGTACAGAGAAATTCACAGTGAAGACGAAATCATGGAAGGGCCAGAGAATTCGAATTCATGACAGTGTACAATAAAAAAAATCAAGTTTCATATCTTTGAAAAAGTCAGGAAGTAGAATAGGAAAATTTCTACCGTATCTATCAAGAGAAAATTGAAAGTTTGAAAATCAAAGCCGTGAGTAACAAGTCGAAAGTAAATTAGGAAAGCCGTGCGCATCAAGGAATGAAATGTTGAATATGCGCTTATATGATTTTTGTTTGATGATAATAAACATATATACATTCTTTTAAATGTATTTGTTAATATACTATTCTATTTTCATAGTTTAAATAAATATTTGTTGAATAAAATAATTACACAGAATTTGAATTCAAACGGATATTTATTCAAATAAATATTTATTACAATTTTGAATAGTACAATTTCAAGCTCTCACTATAACTATACAACTTTGATTACATCACATTTTTTCACATTTACATCAGCACCACACTACATATCACTCACACTCGTATTTATCTTCAACTGCATTCCAGTTTAAATCCAGCATCTGAGCAATCTGCAAAAATATAAACTAACGCGGTAAAATTGAAAAAGAATTATTTTTGCAATTCAAAAATAAAAGATAATTTTTGAAAATATGATTTGCCTCAGTTATTTGGGTTGTTCGTCATAATTTAAATTTGAATTCATCATACACAAACAACTTGTGACATACACAGTGTATCACTGTATATGCCACAAGGCCGTGCACACCGATATATACACTTGATTGATTTACAGGGACAGGTGAGCACAGGTCAAACCCAAATGAAAAGCCGGGTTCAACTCACGTGCAATATATTTAAAATCACGACACGATCACAAGGTCAAACCCGAGCTGTAAAACTGGGTTCAACACAAGGCTACATGAAGTGACTAACAGGTTCAACCTCTTCATTAAACAACTCCAGACCAACAGCAACAGGGCCAAATGCAAACAAAACAAGTCACAATGTCGAGCATGCATGAAACAGTGGAATGAACCAGTGATACAAGGCAACAAGTACAACACTGTACAAACTCAAGCAAATGCAACAAAGACCAAGCTGCAGCATACCAGAAGGTGGAGACAACTCAAATGAACACAATACCACAATGCAAGTAAATCATGCAAGCTATCAAGACTCAATTCACTTATGCAAACTGACTTGAAGATTGCCACCAACATAAGCAAACAACTCAACAGAACATGGACTGCAACATTTAAGAAAATGTAGAGAACAAGCTACATGAAAGCAAAAATGAAAGTAATGGAACTGCAACAACTCAACTGGACAATGCAAGGCTAGCACAACTGGAAGTGTACATGAAGCATGGACATGTGAGGACAGTGGAAAACAAGTGACTCGAGCAAATACACATCTAATCATGTGATGCAGTCAACATCTACTCAAGGCAACAGTGTAGTGCAATTGCACAACTGCAAAGCAACCCAGTGACTACATCTACAACCACAAAGGCAGTGCAACAGTGGTGATGCAGTGGCACATGACTATCATGGTACATTTCAAGTTCATTAGTATATGACAGCAACCAGAGGCAACATCACACAATCAAACTACAACAAGATCAAATATAATAACCAGACAGAAGCACAGTGATATGCAACACTCAGATGAAACCAAAATAATCACGGCTACAATATGCAGACTCAAAGGATGCAACATCAAAACAGTTCAAGCTATATCCCAGTGCCAACATATCCAACTAGAAGTGCAACTACAAGATACAGCAAGCACAACAAATCAATGATAACAAAGTCAAGGTTTCTAGTTAATCAAGTCATTCAATGCCGAAGACAAAGTGAAACCAGAAGTCAGGTTATAAAATTCAAGTGCCAGAGAAGTTAAAATTCACGAATGAAAAATGAAATCAAGCGCGTACGCGTATTCTTTGAAATAGTCAAAGAAAAGTAAATGTAGAAAGTCTCTGTCGTATGAATCAAGGAATCGAACAAGTCATAAATCGAAACCGTGAGTGCCAAGCATCAAATTATACGTATATGAAAAAGTCAGAAAACATCTCAATCATCGAAACAAAATCAAGCGGCCGAGGTGAATAATATGAAAAATTCAAGTATAATTGTACGAACGCAAATCTAGGGTTACGAACCCTATATAAACAATCATCATCGGCAATCTCAAACGCATCGAGTTAAAAAGCAAGCAATCAAACGGGCAACAAAGGAAATTACATACCGAAGCATCAGCCGAACTCGATCAAGGAGGAGAAGCCGTAAATAATTAAATTGAAGCAAGCAAATCGAAGCATCAACTATCAAGCGGCGATTCCTCCCGAAGCCCTAACTCAAGCGCAAAGAGGAACGAAAGAGGATCGGCCATATTTTCACAAGTCAAAAGAAAAAGGGACGGGTTGAAGAAGAGAATAGGGCCGGCCTTGTTATTATTATTAAAGGCTTTATTATATTTTTAATTAGGGTTTAGGGTTATTTTCTTTTGTCTTTTAATTGTTGTTTTTATTTTTCGAATCGAAGAATTTGTAAATCACCACCTAGGGATTAGGTCGTGTCAGATTGTCTAGTTAGAATTAGTTCAGTGAGCAGGGTGTGCAAGTTTGCAAAGCTTTATAGGCGGGAGCAGAGTTTGTGAGTAAGCAAAGCTCTATAGTAGGCGGGAGCAGAGTTTGCGAGTAAACGAAACTCTATAGGCGGGAGCAGGGTGTGCGAGTCTAGTAGAGTGTTTGTGAGCGGGAGCAAATGTTTGCAAGTCTAGTAGAGTGTTTGTGAGTGGGAGAAAATGTTTGCGAGTCTAGTAGAGTGTTTGTAAGCGTGATACTATTTAATTCTAATAGAAATCTGGGAATGCAGCAGTAGGCAGGGGTTGCCGAAGCTGGGTAAATTTTGTGTGTGATTTACTTTTCAGCATATTTATTTTTGCAGTTTATTTCTGTGTTTAAATCAAGAAATTTTGCTATAACCCTATTCACCCCCCCTCCTCTAGGGTTAATCTAGATCCTACAAGTGGTATCAGAGCGCGGTATTTTGTTTTGTAACTCTAGAGTCATGAATCCGTCAAATAGTGCTTTTTCTGAGGGGCAATCTATAGTTAGGCCACCCATGTTTAACGGGAATGATTATGCTTATTGGAAAGTTAGGATGAGTATTTACCTTAGTTCTGTTGATTATGATGTTTGGGATATTATTGAAACTGGCTATAAACCTCCCACTATAATCGTTGGTGATACTGAGATTCCTAAACCTAAGGATAGGTGGGATGCTAACGATAAGAGATTGAAAACGACAAATGCTAAAGCCATGAATGCTTTGATATGTGCTCTTGATAAAAATGAATTTAATAGAATTTCTCATTGTACAACAGCACAGGAAATTTGGCACACTTTGGAGGTGACACATGAAGGAGTTCTCAAGTCAAGGAGTCTCGTCTAGCCCTATTCAGCAATGAATATGAGAACTTTGTGATGGACAAAGGCGAGAGCATAAAGGACATGTTTGGACGCTTTTCAACTTTGGTATACAATGCTAGAGCGCTCGGGAAGGTATTCACCGAGGTAGAGCTTGTGAGGAAGATACTACGAGTTTTACCAATGAACTTTGAGGCAAAAGTCACAGCAATACAAGAATCAAAAGATCTAAGTAAGCTAAGCATGGAGGAGTTGATTGGCAACTTGATGACATATGAGCTTGAGCTAAAAGCAAAGGAAGAACGCAACAACTCCGAACCAAAGAAGAAGACGATTGCCTTAAAGAGCAAAGAAGAGAGCGATAAAGATGAAGTAGATCCAATTGAAGAGCATGCAATGGCTGTCAATAAACTTAGAAACTCATCAAGATTCAAGCCACGCAAGAAGAAAACAAAGGGCAATAGGTCAAAAGATTCTGAAAATTCTGATAATGAACTGACGTGTTATAACTGCAACAAGCCTGGCCACATCAAACCAGAATGTCCACTTCTCAAATATAACAAAGGAAAGAAAAAGAAAAAGAAGGCTTTTGCAGCGATTTGGGATGATGAAGAAGGAGAGGAAGCTTCGGATAGCAGCTCAGAGGAGGCTAACTTGTGTCTTATGACAAAATCAGATTCAGAAGTAAGCTCCAAGGAATCTAGTGAGGCAGGTGAGTATTCCTATAGAGATCTTGTTTTTATGTGCTTAGATCTTACTAAAACAATTGAGAGTCTTGAATCAAAAATTGAAAAACTGAAATCTGAAAGGAGGAAACTCGCCCATGAAAATTCTAGGTTAGAAACTGAACTTGAAAATATTCAAAACCTAGAATGTAACCAATGTAAAATTTTAGATTCAGAATTGACAAGACTTAAGAATAACTCTGAGAATCTCGAAAAAGAAAATTTGAGCCTTAAGGAAAACATTGACACTAGGAAAAAGGATTTTATAAATAGAAGCACCTCACTTGTAACTGAAAACACAACATTAAAAACCAAAGTCCAAAATCTTGAGAAATCTCTGAATAATTTTTCAAAAGGATAAAAATCTTTCAAAATGTTATTGGGAAATCAAATTTTTGCTAACAACAGAAAAGGACTAGGTTTTGGGAAATCACAAGATGATGATAATGCAAAAGGTAAAAGTGTCTTTGTTCGATCTGAAATAACTGGACATCATGTTGAAAATTATAGTCATAGGAACAAGAACACAAAATTTAATCAAGTCAACTTAATGTGCACAATTTGTAGAAAACTTGGACACAATCAAAATAATTGTTGGTATAGACCCAAACACGTGAAAACTATACCAATTTGGGTTCCAAAAGGCACAAATATAAAATCTTTGAAAGTCAAACAAATTTGGGTGCCAAAAGGAACATATATAAATAGTTTTGGGTCTCCACAAACATATTTTTCATATTCTGCCACTAACAACCATGGACCTATAAAAACAAATAGGTCACAAAAATCTTTCATCGTGTAGGTGTGGTGGCAGGGTAAGGAACAACAACAGTGTTCTCTAGATTTTGGCTGTTCCAGAAACACAACGGGCGACAAAGCAAAGTTCCTTAGCCTAGTATAGAGGTGACAGAATCACAATGGGCAATCACGAAAAATTATCGTAAAGGTAAAACAGGTAAATTTGTTTTGAACGATATATTAAATGTGATAATCTGCACCATAATTTGAATTAAATCAGCCAATATTGAGATGAACAAAAGATGATGATTTTGATTCTATTTTTTTCAAAATATTGACCAATCATCTTTAAATAAGAATTACTTGGAGTAATTATGATGGTTAACTGATTCGGACTTACTTGATATGATCCTGCATGACTTGTTCTTATGACCTTGATTTGTGCTTAAATGATGACCAATCAGATTTTCAACTTTGAATTAATCCATATAAATTGCTCGGTCAAATGATGGTATTTTATTGATCTTTGATTACTCATGCTACACGTAGATATATTTGTTTTGACATTTCGGTCACTGCTTGTAAATTTGCACGATTTCAAATTTCATGTGTAAAGCTGTTAAAAAGGATTTTAAGAAATTGTTGAAACTTCAAGAAATTGTTTTTGATTGACTGTTGATTACTCATGAAAATAACTGTTTTTGAAACTGACACTATGATATTTGTTTGATTGTTAACACGGTCTCAATTCAAATTCAAGGGAATTTCATATAAAAATTGTTGAAAACAATTATGAGATAATTTGTTGAAATTTCACAATCTGGTCTTTGACATCCAATGAGTGAATATTGAGTGAAATTTAAATTCAGATGCAGATTACACTGGTAATATAGTTGATAGAAAAATTATTAGTGTAACGTGATTAATCTTTGAAATATTCATTTGCTGCATCATTTTTCAAAGAAAATATCTGCATATTTTTCAATTGAAATAATTTCTCAAATAGCAGAATTTTTCTCATATAACCCCTCGAGAAAATCATGCTTGACCATATTTACAAATTAGTCATTTTTATTTGATTTTAAATGACAAACTTTGACTAATCTAACTCCCTAATGATTATCGAAAAGATCAATAGTGATTGAAAAAGTGATGAGTGTCGATATTTGTCATACATTACTCAAGACAATATATTTAGAAAAATTTCTTTAGAATTTCATAACAAGAGTTATAAAAACTTTTTGTTGGGTAAAAATTCCATGATCATTTCTATTTCTATCATCTTTCTATGGACCATCACTAATCAAAATCATATATAGCATGTAAATTTGTGGTAGTTTACAAAAGAAATTATTCGTTCTTCAATTTATTATTATAAAGGAAATTATCTATGCTTCAATTTATTATATTCTTCTATAAAATAAATATCCAAAGTATTCACTCTCATTTAAAAGTCCTCACGGTTATGCATGGGTGAATTACTTGGATTTTTGATTACGTGCTTCCATGCTCATTTAAAAGTCCTCATGGTTATGCATGTATGGAACGCATATCAAAATTAATTGATTAAATAGACAAGTTGATTCTAATCTCATTTAAAAGTCCTCACGGTCATGCGTGGTTAGAAGATACTTGATTTCATTTTTAAATAAAAATTGTGAATACTACTAATCTCATTTAAAAGTACTAACGGTTATGCATGGTTAGTAGATATTCAAATTTCCTGAAATAAATATACCACAAATAGACAGAACTGTATTTTTTTGATGATTTTATCCCCATCATTTCTGAAAGTGGAATATGCATCTGACAAGGGTAATTATGATTTTTGTTTGAGTTTTATTGAAATTTGATATTTATATTCAATTGAGTTAAATGTTTGATTCATGTCTGTCACTTCATCCCTATTTTTATAACACTATTATTCTTTTGCTGATAACAAAAGGGGGAGAGAAAAGTTAAGATTTTGTCAAATAGAATCAAGCAAAGGTCAAATAATTTTCCATTTGCATCTAGGCTCATTTATATATTTCTATTTGTATGCATATATGTAGGGGGAGTATTGTGTAGAGAGGGAGCATTCAAATAGGGGGAGCAAATTGAACAATCAAATACATTTAATACATTCAAAATCTTAAATATATATTTGCTATCATCAAAAGGGGGAGATTGTTGAATATGCGCTTATATGATTTTTGTTTGATGATAATAAACATATATACATTCGTTTAAATGTATTTGTTAATATACTATTCTATTTTCATAGTTTAAATAAATATTTGTTGAATAAAATAAATTACATAGAATTTGAATTCAAACAGATATTTCATTCAAATAAATATTTATTACAATTTTGAATAGTACAATTTCAAGCTCTCACTATAACTATACAACTTTGATTACATCACATTTTTTCACATTTACATCAGCACCTCACTACATATCACTCACACTCGTATTTATCTTCAACTGCATTCCAGTTTAAATCCAGCATCTGGGCAATCTGCAAAAATATAAACTAACGCGGTAAAATTGAAAAAGAAATATTTTTGCAATTCAAAAATAAAAGATAATTTTTGAAAATATGATTTGCCTCAGTTATTTGGGTTGTTCGTCATAATTTAAATTTAAATTCATCATACACGAACAACTTGTGACATACATAGTGTATCACTGTATATGCCACAAGGCCGTGCACACCGATATATACACTTGATTAATTTACAGGGACAGGTGAGCACAGGTCAAACCCAAATGAAAAGCCGGGTTCAACTCACGTGCAATATATTTAAAATCACGACACGAGCACAAGGTCAAACCCGAGCTGTAAAATTGGGTTCAACACAAGGCTACATGAAGTATGCAAGCTCGACTAACAGGTTCAACCTCTTCATTAAACAACTCCAGACCAACAGCAACAGGGCCAAATGCAAACAAAACAAGTCACAATGTCGAGCATGCATGAAACAGTGGAATGAACCAGTGATACAAGGCAACAAGTACAACACTATACAAACTCAAGCAAATGCAACAAAGACCAAGCTGCAGCATACCAGAAGGAGGAGACAACTCAAATGAACACAATGCCACAATGCAAGTAAATCATGCAAGCTATCAAGACTCAATTCACTTATGCAAACTGACTTGAAGATTGCCACCAACATAAGCAAACAACTCAACAGAACATGGACTGCAACATTTAAGAAAATGTAGAGAGCAAGCTACATGAAAGAAAAAATGAAAGTAATGGAACTGCAACAACTCAACTGGACAATGCAAGGCTAGCACAACTGGAAGAATAGCATGGACATGTGAGGACAGTGAAAAACAAGTGACTCCAGCAAATACACATCTAATCAGGGGATGCAGTCAACATCTACTCAAGGCAACAGTGCAGTCCAACTACACAACTACAAAGCAACCCAGTGACTACATCTACAACCACAAAGGCAGTGCAACAGTGGTGATGCAGTGGCACATGACTATCATGGTACATTTCAAGTTCATTAGTATATGACAGCAACCAGAGGCAACATCACACAATCAAACTACAACAAGATCAAATATAATAACCAGATAGAAGCACACTGATATGCAACACTCAGATGAAACCAAAATAATCACGGCTACAATATGCAGACTCAAAGGATGCAACATCAAAACAGTTCAAGCTATATCCCAGTGCCACCATATCCAACTAGAAGTGCAACTACAAGATACAGCAAGCACAACAAATCAATGATAACAAAGTCAAGGTTTCTAGTTAATCAAGTCATTCAATGTCGAAGACAAAGTGAAACCAGAAGTCAGGTATAAAATTCAAGTGCCAGAGAAGTTAAAATTCACGAATGAAAAAAGAAATCACGCGCGTACGCGTATTCTTTGAAATAGTCAAAGAAAAGTAAATGTAGAAAGTCTCTGCCGTATGAATCAAGGAATCGAACAAGTCATAAATCGAAACCGTGAGTGCCAAGCATCAAATTATACGTATATGAAAAATTCAGAAAACATCTCAATCATCGAAACAAAATCAGGTGGCCGAGGTGAATAATATGACAAATTCAAATATAATTGTACGAACGCAAATCTAGGGTTACGAACCCTATATAAACAATCATCATCGGCAATCTCAAACGCATCGAGTTAAAAAGCAAGCAATCAAACGGGCAATAAAGGAAATTACATACCGAAGCATCAGCCGAACTCGATCAAGGAGGAGAAGCCGTAAACAATTAAATTGAAGCAAGCAAATCGAAGCATCAACTATCAAGCGGCGATTCCTCCCGAACCCTAACTCAAGCGCAAAGAGGAACGAAAGAGGATCGGCCATATTTTCACAAGTCAAAAGAAAAAGGAACGGGTTGAAGAAGAGAATAGGGTCGGCCTTGTTATTATTATTAAAGGCTTTATTATATTTTTAATTAGGGTTTAGGGTTATTTGCTTTTGTCATTTAATTGTTGTTTTTATTTTTCGAATAGAAGAATTTGTAAATCACCACCTAGGAATTAGGTCGTGTCAGCTTGTCTAGTTAGAATTAGTTCATTGAGCAGGGTGTGCGAGTTTGCAAAGCTTTATAGGCGGGAGCAGAGTTTGCGAGCAAGCAAAGCTCTATAGTAGGCGGGAGCAGAGTTTGCGAGTAAACGAAACTCTATAGGCGGGAGCAGGGTGTGTGAGTCTAGTAGAGTGTTTGTGAGCGGGAGCAAATGTTTGCAAGTCTAGTAGAGTGTTTGTGAGCGGGAGCAAATGTTTGCGAGTCTAGTAGAGTGTTTGTAAGCGTGATACTGTTTAATTCTAATAGAAATCTAGGAATGCAGCAGTAGGCAGGGTTGCCGAAGCTGGGTAAATTTTGTGTGTGATTTACTTTTCAGCATATTTATTTTTGCAGTTTATTTCTGTGTTTAAATCAAGAAAATTTGCTATAACCCTATTCACCCCCCCCTCTAGGGTTAATCTAGATCCTACATGAAAAAATTGGGAAAGTATCAAATTGATACAAACAAAATCAAGTGTCACGAATTCATATAAATACCACACCCAAAAGATCATCATCGGTATCGAGTTTGAGTACAAAAATCACAATAGCACAAACAGAGAAATTACATACCGAATCAACAACTCGATCATAAGAGAACGAGCGAGCCAAGAAACGAGAATTGTTCAAAGGAGCAGCTGCGTACGATTCGCAATCTCGAAGTCAACCGGAATCGATCATCAGAGAGCAGCGAGCAAACCAGAGAATTGAATTGGAAAAAGCCCCAAATTTCACAAAAGAACGAAGCCCTAAATTCAGATCGAACAACATAGGGCCGCCATTCTTCTTCACAAACAAGACGTGGATCGGGTGAAAGAAATTAAAAGGGCTGGCCTTCATTGTTATAAAGAGGATTTTGTTTTAGTTAGGGTTTTATTAAAAGGGGGTTTTTTTGTTTGAGCAAAAATTAGAGATTCAAGTTTATATTTTAATTTTTGCTCCTGCATTGATTTTTGAAATTTGTTTTTTTCGTTTCAAGTCAAAGAATTTGTAAATCACCACCTAGGTTGTAGGTAGTGTCAGATTGTCTAGTTAGAATTAGTTCAGTGAGCAGGGTGTGCGAGTTTGCAAAACTCTATAGGCGGAGCAGAGTTTGCGAGTAAGCGCAACTCTATAGGCGGATCAGGGTGTGCGAGTCTATGAGAGTGTTTGTGAGCGGGAGCAAGGGTTTGCGAGTCTAGTAGAGTGTTTGTAAGCGGGATACTGTTTAATTCTAATAGAAATCTGGGAATGCAGCAGTGGCAGTGGTTGCCGAAGCTGGGTAAATTTTGTGTGTGATTTACTTTTCAGCATATTTATTTTTGCAGTTTGTTTCTGTGTCTGAGAAAATTTGCTATAACCCTATTCACCCCCCCTCTAGGGTTAATCTAGATCCTACAAGTGGTATCAGAGCATGGTATTTTTCTTTAACTCTAGAGTCATGAATCCACCAGATAATACTTTTGTTGAGGGTCGTTCCAATATTATTCCTTCTATTTTCGATGGAACAGATTTTTTGGACTGGAAATTGAAAATGGAATTTTACTTAAAATCTGTTAATATTAAATGTTGGGATATTATTGAAAATGGGTGTGATATAACAAATAAGGAAATTCTCTCGATTAATGCTCTTGCCATGCATATATTATATTCTCATATTAATCATGATAATTTTTATTTCGTCTCTCATTGTGAAAATGCACAGAAAATCTGGAATACTCTCGGTGCAATATATGGTGCAAAAGTCAACAGTAATGAGATGTCCTCCACAACCGACTCAGCTAAAGAAATGTGCTTAACAGGATTGGTAAATAGCAGTTGTGATGAGGATGATGAAGATGGAGCAGCCGAGCTGGCATTATTAATGAAGAAATTCAAAAGGAGGAACCGCAAATACGGAAATCTAGCTCTAAATCAAAAAGTAAAAAACAGAGAGCACAATATGAAGCCAAGCGAGGTATCAAAACTCACTCACTCTGAATTACTAATTTATTTCCACGAAGTGAATGGCTGTTTTGAACGACTTAGGGAGAAGTATGCCAAACTTGAATCACAAAAAGATACTTTGATAGAATTAAATGAACAACTCGACCAATTAGTTAAAACCTATCAAAGTAAGATCCCTAAGTGTGATAAGTGTCCAACATTCGAAAAAGAAATTAAAAAATCAGAAATCAATATAAAATCACTTGAAAATGAAATTCTGATTTTAAAAGAGAATGAAAATACAAGGAGATAGAATTCTATTAAAAAGTGCACACAATTGATAAATGAAAATGAATCTCTCAAAACACAAGTCCAACAATTGTCAATGACTTTAGATAAATTCTCAAAAAGTGAAAAATCGTTGAATATGCTATTGGGAAAGCAAACTGTTAATACGGTTAGACAAGGACTTGGATATGACAAATCTGAAAATGCTGAAAGCAAGATTAATCAAGAAAATTCAGTATGCACAATTTGTAGAAAATTTCGACACAATCAAAAAAATTGTTGGTATAGACCCAAACACGTGAAAACTATATCAATTTGGGTTCCAAAAGGCACAAATATAAAATCTCTCAAAGTTAAACAAATTTGTGTGCCAAAAGGAATATATATAAACAGTTTTGGGTCTCCACAAAATTATTTTTCTAAATATTCTGCCACTAACAACCATGGACCTATAAAAACAAATAGATCGCATAAATCCTTTCCCATGTAGGTGTGGTGGCAGGCTAAGGAACAACAACAGCGTTTTCTGGATTTTTGGTTGTTCCAGAAACACAACGGGCGACAAAATAAAGTTCCTTAGCCTAGTACAAAGGTGACAGAATCACAATGGGCAATCACGTAAAATTATCGTAAAGGTAAAACAGGTGAAGGTATATTTCTGTGATAATCTGCACCGTATTCTGAATGAAATCAGCCAATATTGAGATGTTGTAGAAATGATAATTTTTGATTCTGACTTGTTCAACATGCTGGCTCTATATTCACGGTTTTATGATTATTTACATGGCTTCAATCCAAATTCAAGAGAAGGTCATTTGAAATGCTATTAAAGAGCTTGAGTTTTTATGCACACTTCATGTCTGGTCTATCAAATTTTGTTAGTGATATTTTGGAGTAAAAGAGAAATTCAGATGCAGATTACACTGGTAATATAGTTGATAGAAAAATTACTGGTGGAACGTAATTAATTTTTGAAACATTCATTTGCTGCATCGTTTTTCAAAGAAAATATCTGCATATTTTTCACTTGAAATAATTTTCAAATAGCAGAATTTTTTTTTCCATATAACCCATCGAGAAAATCATTTTTGACCATATTTTCAGATTAGTCATTTTATTTGATTTTAAATGACAAATTTTGACTAATCTAACTCCCTAATAATTATCGAAAAGATAAACGGTGATTTGAAAAAGTGATAAGTGTTGATATTTAGCATACATTACTCAAGAGATTATATTTGGAAAATTTCTTTAGGAATTTAAACAAGAGTTATAAAACATTTTGCTGGGTAAAGATTCCATGACCATTCATATATCTATCATATTTCTATCGACCATTGTTTATCAAATCTTAAATATAGTTTGTCGATATGTGGTACTATAATCAGGGATCATTTGTTTTTCATTTCACATTTTTTTTGTAAAAATAAATAAATATCCAAAGCATTCACTCTCACTTAAAAGTCCTCACGGTTATGCATGGGTGAATTACTTGGATTTTTGATTATGTGCTTCCATGCTCATTTAAAAGTCCTCACGGTTATGCATGTATGGAACGCATATCAAAATTAATTGATTAAATAGACAAGTTGATTCTAATCCCATTTAAAAGTCCTCACGGTCATGCGTGGTTAGAAGATACTTGATTTCATTTCTAAAATTAAATTGGAATACTACTAATCTCATTTAAAAGGCCTAACGGTTATGCATGATTTCAAATCCCTGATATAAATGTACCACAAGTTGATACAATTGTATGATTTTATATGAGAACATCATTTCCATCATTTCTAAAAGTGGAATATGTGCCTAACAAGGGTAGTTATGGTTTTTGTTTGATTCTTATTGAAGTTTAATATTTATATTCAATTTGAGTTTAATGTTGGATTAATATTGATCACTTAATCTCTATTTTTCTCTAACACTTTGTTCTTTTGCTGATAACAAAAGGGGGAGAGAAAAGTTAAGATTTTTTCAAATAGAATCAAGCAAAGAATTTTCCATTTGCATCTAGGCTCATTTATATATTTCTATTTGTATGCATATATGTAGGGGGAGCATCATGTAGAGAGGAAGCATTTAAATAGGAGGAGCAATTAGAGTATATCATTGATCAAATACATTTAACACGGTCAAAATCTTAAATATATGTTTGTTATCATCAAAAGGGGGAGATTGTATGAATATGCGCTTATATGTTTTTGTTTGATGATAATAAACATATATATTCATTTAAATGTATTTGATAATGTACTATTTTGTTTTTCATAGATTAAATAAATATTTTTTGAATAAAATAAATTACACGGAATTTGAATTCAAACAGAACAAATTACACAGAATCTGAATTCAAACAGAAATTTTATTCAAACAAATATTTATTACAATCTTGAATAGTACAAATTCAAGCTCTCACTATACATATACATTTTTGATTACATCATAATTGCTTTTACATTAATGACCTCACTACATATCACTCACACTCGTATTTTGTCTTCAACTGCATTCCAGTTTGAATCCAGCATCTGATCAATCTGCAAAAATATTCACTAACGCAGTAAAATTGAAAAAGAAATTTTTTTGCAATATAAAATGAAATATGATTTTTGAAAATATGGTTTGCCTCAGTTATTTGGGTTGTTCGTCATCATTTATATTTGAATTCATCACACACGAACAGTGTGACATGCATAGTGTATCACTGTACATGCCACAAGGCCGTGTACATCGGTATACACTTGATAATGCTACAGGGACAGGTGAGCACAGGTCAAACCCAAATGAAAAGCCGGGTTCAACTCATGTGCAATATATTGAAAATCACGACACAAGCACAAGGTCAAACACGAGTTTTTGAAATTGGATTCAACACAGGGCAGTTCACAAGTCAAAAACAGAGCATCAAAACAATGTTGAAGTCATTCCAGCAATGTACATGTACCAGTGAAACTCAAGCAAGTGCACAACCAAACCAATATTGCAAGAGGCAACAAGAATGGTGATGCACTTGCAAATGAGCAACTACAGGGATGAATACAATGTCAAAGCACAGAGCAATCAAGTGTTAACAATCAATCAACAAAGACCAGATACACAGCAGTCTCAAGTGATACAAATGCACAACGAAAATGAAGACTGCAAGAAGTATGCAAGTCAGATCAAACATAATGGACTGCATGCAACAAACCAATGGATGTACCAGAAACATGTGAACACAGCAAAGACCACAAGCCAATCCCAACAGCAACATAATGAATTGGATCAACACAGTCAAGTCAAATGTGACAAGTTTACAAAGGGTATATGAACAAGTGACCAAACTGCAAAAGTGACACATCAGTTTTGAACAAGAACTCCAGACCAACCACTACAATGAAACAAGACCAAAACCAGGCAACAGTGAATGGGAAGACACACATGAACATGAAACCAAACAATATCAAGTTAAAATGACTTCACAACAATCAAGCAATGACCAAAGAACCACAAGTACAAAATGATGCAATACCAAACTTCACAGTCAACAGGCCAGAAGCTCAAGACAGTTTGCAAGCAAATTCAAAGTGGAAGCACCACCAAAGACTCAACATAGAATAGCAGTCAAGCACGACCAAGTATGGAGTGTACAAGTGCAAATGTCCAAACCACAACATGTAGGCAAAGATGAAGTGAATACAACTACAAATGGATACTGCAGTGGACATGTATACAACATAATGAAGCAATAACACAAATGGCCAAAGAAATGCCACCAATGTATGTAGATGATCAGTGTGCAAAATGAAGCAAACTACTGAATCAAGTTCAGCAAGGCAATGCACTATGCAGTGTACTACAACAAGCCAGCAGATACATGAAAAATGCACCAATGCAAACTTAAATAAGTATGTGCAACTGTGAACACTGAAGTGAACAAATGACTACAGCAAAAACAAAGATGAACGAAGTTCAACAAGTACAGAGAAATTCACAGTGAAGACGAAATCATGGAAGGGCCAGAGAATTCGAATTCATCACAGTGTACAATAAAAAAAATCAAGTTTTCATATCTTTGAAAAAGTTAGGAAGTAGAATAGGAAAGTTTCTACCGTATCAATCAAGAGAAAGTCGAAAGTTTGAAAATCAAAGCCTTGAGTAACAAGTCGAAAGTAAATCAGGAAAGCCGTGCGCATTAAGGAATGAAAAAATGGGGAAAGTATCGAATTGATACAAACAAAATCAAGTGTCACGAATTCATATAAATACCACACCCAAAAGTTCTTCATCGGTATCGAGTTTGAGTAAAAAAATCACAATAGCGCAAACAGAGAAATTACATACCGAATCAACAACTCGATCATCAGAGAACGAGCGAGCCGAGAAACGAGAATTGTTTAAAGGAGCAGCTGCGTACGATTCGCAATCTCGAAGTCAACCAGAATCGATCATCAGAGAGCCGCGAGCAAACCAAAGAATTGAATTGGAAAAAGCCCCAAATTTCACAGAAGAACGAAGCCCTAAATTCAGATCGAACAACATAGGGCCGCCATTCTTCTTCACAAACAAGACGTGGATCGGGTGAAAGAAATTAAAAGGGCTGGCCTTCATTGTTATAAAGAGGATTTGGTTTTAGTTAGGGTTTTATTAAAAGGGGGTTTTTTTATTTGAGCAAAAATTAGAGATTCAAGTTTATATTTTAATTTTTGCTCCTACATTGATTTTTGAAATTTGTTTTTTTTCGTTTCAAGTCAAAGAATTTGTAAATCACCACCTAGGTTGTAGGTAGTGTCAGATTGTCTAGTTAGAATAAGTTCAGTGAGCAGGGTGTGCGAGTTTGCAAAATTCTATAGGCGGAGCAGAGTTAGCGAGTAAGCGAAACTCTATAGGCGGAGCAGGGTGTGCGAATCTATGAGAGTGTTTGTGAGCGGGAGCAAGGGTTTGCGAGTCTAGTAGAGTGTTTGTAAGCGGGATACTGTTTAATTCTAATAGAAAACTGGGAATGCAGCAGTAGGCGGGGGTTGCCGAAGCTGGGTAAATTTTGTGTGTGATTTACTTTTCAGCATATTTATTTCTGCAGTTTGTTTCTATGTTTGAGAAAATTTGCTATAACCCTATTCACCCCCCCTCTAGGGTTAATCTAGATCCTACAACTAAGGTACTGCCCGTCACAATACGAGGTCTAGATCACCATACCGAGGATCCACCCTAAATCCCCTGATACAAAGCTGGAACCATCCCTTACTGGACAGTCCTGAACAAGACAACCCCGCAGTTGTGGCCAACAACTGCCCACTAAGCCGAAATAAAAAGGGACCTCTAGACAGGGGTAAATCTTCTCCTACTTGGGTGCTACCCACTTAACCTTGCTGCATCTCCCCTGTTTTAGCCATTCCCGGTTGATGAGGCTTGAGGCTACGATTACCTTTAAAGAACACATCTTGGAATGCACATTGTCCTTCATTGATGATGATCTGATAGCATTCATCCATGCAAGTTCATTTCGGGTTCGAACGAAACCGGAGGCATTATCTCGTTACACTCATTTTGGAATCACCCTCAGAGTTAACGACAATAACCCTTGCACTCTGAAACTCCATCTCGATCTTCACTTGAGATTTCATGACCTAACGTTCAACTTGGATCGATGTGGTTTTCGGATAACCAAACTTGATATCCGATCCCGGTCTCAACAAAATCCAAACGTATCTTAAAGGTCAAGTAGTTTAAGGTTAAACAATTCAATTCAATTTAAAATATTAAATTCACACAACATTATTCACAGATAATAACATACATCTATCACAGATATATCCAATATCACATCACAGAATATCACAGATGATCATTCAATAGATATCAACCAATCCAGACATTCTACTCAAAACAATCATCCATAAGAAAGAATTTTTAATCCATATTATAATTAATTCTAATTAATTCAAATTAAATTAATCGTTTAAGAATTAATCACTTAACCTTGCTTAATCAATCATTAATTAATTACAATTATTTAATTAATTAATCACTTCTTAATTAACCTTATAATTAATTAATTAATCTTTAATTAATTAATTATCCTTTAACTATTAATTAATAACCTTAATTATTTATTAATAGATCTTTAATTATAAATTAATTAATCCTTAGTTACTAGTTAATCAATCCTTAATCAACAGTTAATTAATCCTTAATTACTTAATTAATTATCCCTTATATATCAATTAATTAACCACTAATTACCTAATTAATTAATCTCTAACCATTGATTAATAAGTCTTTAATTATCTAATTAATTAACTTGTAATTATCAACTAATTAATCTAATTTCTAAAATAAATAAATTATAAATTAATTATTAATTAACAATCAATTGATCCTTATTTAATTAACTAAACCCTTATAAATTAATAAATCTTATTTATTAATTAAATTAATTAATTACACTTAAATTACTTTATTAATAAAATTAATCATTAATTGTTAAAACCTTAATTAAATTTTCAAAAAATAAATCAATTACTTTAATTTCTTTATTTTAATTAACACAAGTTTTTAAAACATTTCATCCTTTTAATTAATACTTAATTACTTTTAAAAAATTAAGTTTTAAAATAACTTAAGCATTTCACAAATTTAAGTTAACAACCATAAAACTTTTTTAATCAAAATAGTTAAAACCATTTATCATAAAATAGTTTAAACTAGGTTCACATTTAAATTTAAAACTTGTTTAAAACATGCTCAAACTTCTGCTTCGGGTTCAACCAGACCCTTGCTCGAGTCCTGACTCGATTTTCTCATCTTCTTTCATTTTTTTAGTTTAAGTTTTAAAAACTGACACACTTCCACTCACGTACAATTATTGAGAATGAACTCGAGTAGACAACCCATAAACCCGAGCTTCCCTTCGAGTCCACCCCTCTCTTCCAACTTACTGAACACAGACCAAACTGTGCACATGCACTGGTGACTAGCGCCTTCCTGACCACTACCGACACCTCGCATACATCGACGATCACCAACATTCCTGATTCCGACCACCCAAACTCCCAAACAAACCCAATATCAAAATCGAGGTAACTCGAGCAAATCCTGGAACAATAACCTCGCCTGAAAACCCTTTGAATCCCCAATGCCGACCACCAGAGGTCGCGTAATCCCATTCCCAGTCTCGCCAGACATCCACGCTACCAATGCTCCCAGTCCGACGCTACTCGATTCACCAGAGATGACACAGTCATCCAATTCCTGGCCATGACCCATTTTAGGGTTTAAACATAAATCGACTGATCGCCGACACCACGGTGGTTTATCCACCTTCCAGGTATTTTTTTCCAAGCTCGTCGAATCTTCCCCCACCTCCAATCGAATCCCCAACCACCAGAGATTTCCCAGTCACCAAAATTTGCTAAAAATCACACTGCTGGTCATCACCGCAATACTACGTCAATTCCAAACTAAAATTCATGATTTTTATCTTAAAAATCAAGTTTTATAGAGACGACAAAAGTTTCATACTTGAATCAATAAATTAAATTGTTTGATTTTCAATATTTTTAAAAATCTTATTGTATTTACTCAATTTCAGAAGATTTTCAAACTTAAAATACTTAAACTGTTTTTAAAGCCTAAATTATGTTTACAGAAACTTATTTAATTTGAAACTCTAAGCCTAACAGCGATTGGATAAGGAGTTTTGAATTTTTAATTTTTTTTTTAAACTATGTACTTTGGAAATAGAGGAAAACAGGCACACCAAACATGCACAGATCAAACATACATATATATATAGAGATTCACATTTATATATACACATGCAAAGCACAATATAATCCAAGAATCACGTGCACAGATTTAGTTTTACTTAAGCCTTTTAAATATATGTTTACTCACCTGTTAGAGAGTTTAAAGCAGATGCTAAAAAAATTGGAAAGCCTTGATAAAAACTTGAAACTTTGAACCGTTGGAAATCTTGATGTTGTTGAGATGACTAAACTTTGAAAAAGATTACTGGTTGGAGCTTTCTTTTAAACTTGAATTGCCTACTGATCTGAGATGATCTTGTTTCAGCTTGAATTTGTTTGCAGGGTTTAATATTACGGGTTTGAGAATAGTTTTCAAGTTTGTAAAAAATTGTTTTACAGGTTTTGCAAAAAAAAAGTTTGAGTTTGATCTGGTGATTGTTTTATAGTTTAGGTTTTGAGTTTTTCTTCGTTTAGAAATGAGATAGGGAAAAAGAAATAAAAAGCGAAGAGGCATGTTTATATAGACTAATTTATGGTTTATTAAAAATTAAAGAAACTGAAAATAAAAAATGACACTTGTTAATTTACTTAACATTTGTCAATTACCCTATTTAATTACACTGCACATGTCACTAACATGATTTATAAATAAATACTTGTAACTATACAAATTTAATTAAATTTTAAATGTTAAATGAATTTTTTTTATTTATTTACTAATTAATAAGTTCTTTTCTAAATCTATATAAATAAAATTCTTTTTAAAGAAAATAAATAAAAACCAATTATATTCAAAATAAAATCATATATAATATATTTTTAAACCAAAAAATATTTAAGATGTAATTCTTTTAAATTTCAAATCCAAATTCAAATTTAAATTCAAATTCAATTTAAAAATCCAATTTAAAATCAATTCAAATAAATACATATATACATATATATATATATATATATATATATATATATATATTAAACAAACCCAAATT
The DNA here is from genome assembly GCA_030765085.1 of Allium cepa. Lineage (NCBI taxonomy): Eukaryota > Viridiplantae > Streptophyta > Magnoliopsida > Asparagales > Amaryllidaceae > Allium > Allium cepa. Next base: position 247,453,594 of record CM060944.1, read on the forward strand.
CAATTTGTAATGAATAATTCTATTAAAAATTTATTTATCTATATTACAACACATTTATTGTAATTGTTATGAAAATAAATTTTTTTCCAAATTTTAAATAATTTACAAAGGAGATTATCACATTTAAATTTGCTTGAAATTTCCGGAATATCACATTATATCATCGGCAAAGGCGTTGTGAGCAATAACGGTACATCTAACTTACCTCCTCTTACAAATGTTTTACTAGTTAAAAGTTTAAAACATATTTTTCTTAGGATAAGTCAATTCTGCGATAAAGGTTTTAATATATCTTTTTCTAAAAATAAATGTAATATATTGGATCAAACCAAAAATCTAATCTTTGAAGGAACTAGAGAACGATATGTACATATTAAATATGAAGTTAATCAAAACATAAATACGTGTCTAATAGCCAAAGAAAATGATCCTTGGTTATGGCTCGAAAGATTTTTTCATATGAACATTAAAGCAATAAGCAAATTATCTAAAAATAATTAGTAAAAGGTTTGCCAAAAATTAATTTTAAAGTAAATAGTATTTGTGATGCTTGTCGGTTAGGAAAATTAACCAAATCTTCTTTAAATCAAAGAAAATAATTTATACACTACAACCACTTAAGTTATTATATTTAAATCATTTTGGGCCAACTCAAGTACAATCTATAAATCATAATAGATATGTTTTCGTAATTGTAGGATTTTTCAAAAAACACCTGGACAATATTTATGAAAAATAAAAGTGATACTTTTGAGAACTTTAAAATATTTGCTAAGAGAATTCAAAATATTAAGAATATAAAAATTAAAAACATTCGTAGCGATCATGTTGGCGAATTCGATGATGATATTTTTGAAAATGGTAATAAGAAAGGAATTGTTCTAATTTTTCACTTCCTAGAACTCCACGGCTAAATGCAGTTGTAGAAAGAAAAAATTAAACACTTCAAGAATGCACTAGAATCTTAATAAACGGAAGCACTCTACTTAAATATTTTTAGGCAGAAACTATAGCAACTGCTTGTTATGTTTTAAATCAAGTCTCCACTAGACCATACAAAACATACCCTACATGAATTATTTAATGGAAGAAAACTAAATATATCGTATTTTAATTTTTTTGGTTCAAAATGTTTTCTGTCAAATACAAAAGACCAACTTGAAAATTTTGATCCAAAATCCGATGAAAGAACATTCATTAGATGCTCGAAACGAAGCAAGGCATATAGAATTTATAATAAAAGAACTAAAATAATCAAAGAAACACTTCATGTGTCATTCAATGAAAATTTCAAATTTAATCATAAAAATGAAGATGAAGAAATAATCCCTAAATCAAATATCACAGAACATGATATTGAAATTACTGAAAATAATGTTGAAATAGAAAACAACAATTTTCCAAATGAAAATGAAATTCGAACTCCACCATGACTTCTAAGAAATCACCTAATCAAAAATGTCATTGGAAAAGTAAATATCAATGTAAGAAATCAAAATCAATTGAATCAAATAGGTCATGTAGCTTTTCTATCGAACATTGAACCTAGAAATGTTAAAGAAGCCTCAACTAATGATTACTGGATTATAGCTATGCAAGAAGAATTAAATCAATTTGAACGAAATGAAGTTTGAAACTTAGTTCCTAGACCTAGTGTTCAAACCATCATTGATATTAAGTGGGTATACAAAAATAAAGATGATGATAAAGGGAATATTATTTGAAACAAGGCCAGATTAGTCAATCAAGGCTACAATCAAGAAGAAAGAATAGACTATGAGGAAACATTTGCTCATGTAGCTCGACTAGAAGCAATACGTATTTTATTAGCCTTTGCTTATAACTTTAAGCTATGTGCAATGGATGTAAAAAGTACTTTTCTAAACGGTTTTATAAAAGAAAATGTATAAGTAGAACAACCACCTTTATTTGCACATGAAAAATTTTCAAACCATGTTTATAAACTAAACAAAGCTTTATATGGTTTAAAACAAGCACCTCATGCTTGGTACAATCGTCGTAAAAGTTATCTTATAAATTCTGGTTTTAAAATTGGAAAAGTAGATCAAACTTTATTTATAAAACAAGATAAAGATTATATTTTAACCATACAATTTTATGTAGATGACATTATTTTTGGTTCCACAAATGAAAAATTATGTCAAGAATTTTCAAATATTATGACAAGAGAATTTGAAAAGTCTCATATAGGAGACTTTCGTATTTTCTTGGTTTACAAATTAAACATTAAACAATTAAATTTTTGTTAATCAAGTAAAATGTTGTAATAATCTTATAAAACTTTTGGTATGGAAAGAACTTCTGCTAAACCAACTCCTATGAGCACTACGGTACATCTCGATCGAGATGAAAATGGAAAAAGTGTTGACCAAAAATTATGAACGGATCCTTACTTTATTTAACAATGCATATCTTTTATTTTATATGCAGTTATAATATCTTTTTTTCTTAACCTTGCATTTTCTCTTGGCTGAAGATTTCTAAAGAATATTAACCTTAAAACAATAACCTTAAATAGATAATCAACTCTGTATTTATATGTGATCAAAATTTTCTTAAACTCGTATACAAACTTTACAAATAAATAAACATTCTCTTTACAATGTCGTCTCAAGAAATCTCCAACTGCCATCGATCGTTTTCAGCACCCCTTTTATGGATTCTTCGAACAAACCTATTTTGGTATATATTCTAGTGAAGATTACTCCATCTCCAAATCATCATGCTGGATATACACTGATCGGGAAGTAAGCTAAGAAAAACACAGATTTCGGTTTACCATCTACCAAATAAAAAATTGATGAAATCCATCATTATCAACATGAGACTTTAGGATTTCAACGTGAAATGTATTATGATCAAAAATACCATGGAAGACGGTTAAATTTCCTTGAACAATTCGCTCTTAAATTCTATGGATTGTCTCCAACGCAAAGTATGCACAACCCGTCTCCCCAACGTCCTCGTGTATCTTCGAATTCTTGGGAACAAGGTGCTTAACATAATGTATGGTCTCCTATACGTCCATTAGAAATAATCAGAGCTGAACCAAGCTCAAATGACCCTAAAACTTCGAGAAATTAATATCAATATTTTTTTATGTTAATAAATTTAATATCGTAATATGGATAAGTAATGTGTTTATTGAAATAATGATTATATTTATTTTTATCATGAGAATAAAGCTCAAAAAAAAACACACACACATATATAGTTTGTAAATTAACTAATTTAAGAATAAACTAAAAGGAAGTTTGACCTCAGCAAAAACAACAGTTTCAGTCGGCTGATAATGTAAACTCAGCCGACTAAATATTCAGAGAAATCCAATTTTTTCCCAGAACTTAGCCGACCGACCCTCAATAATCTGCCGACTGAATTGTATCAAATTTGCATTGTATTTCTATAGGTTGTATTTCTTTGAATATTAGCTGGTTGACTCCACATAGCAGCTGACTGAATATTCAAAATTGCATCATCCAACGTAGCAATCAACCGACTGACCACCATCTCTCAACCGACTGAATTAAGGCATTTTTCACTGTAAACTTGCGGGATCAAATTCTCTGCATACCAACCGACTATTTTATCCATTTTAGCCAGCTGACCCGTCAGGTTTCTATTTTTAAAAATAGATCTGCACATTCCCCAACACACTTATTTGCTCAAACCCTATACAACTCCCATCTACTCCTTCACTCTTACCTTACCTAAACACTCTTTATTTCAGAGGAAACCCAAATACAGACCTTAACCTCCTCAAAAACTTCCATTTTACTTCAAAATTTCATCGACCAAATGGCATCAAGATAAGAAAGAGCTTGTGAATCAACAACCAAACCATCCGAGAGCCAAATTCGTGCTTTGTTACACAACGAAACGACGGTCAATAGATTCAACACCATAAGGAATTCTATGTTATTTGAAGGAGCTTTCAGGAAGTTCCCCGACTTCAACGGTTATGCAGTTAGAGAAACAGCCGATGCTTACGGCTTCGATTCGCTCATTGGGTATGATTCCAACAAAATCAAAACTACCCTCTCTTAATTAAGCTTTTCTTTGCAAATATGAATCTCGACAACCAAGTTCACCAAAATAAAGAAGATTGCATATGGACCTTGGTGTGTAGAGTAAAGATTTAACTTTTCAACGATTAGGCCACATACTAAGATGTCCATCCGAAGGGTTGGATATTGACGATGTTGATGTAGATATGTATAATCGTGATGAAGTATCACATCTCTTTTTATCGGATAATTCTACCAGTTTGAAATCTAGTGCCTTACGTCCGAAGGCATGAATCATCCACCATGCACTCGTTCGATCATTGCAATCTCGGACCGGAAGCTATGAAAAGGTCTACAAACGGGATTTACAAGCCCTATATGCTATTTACTCATCCCAATGAGTAAGGGAAAAATTATATTGGATGAATTTATGCTTCACTATAGAGCTTATATAACGTGCATTCCATAAAATTTTGGAGTTCCATTGCTCAATTTGGATTTCATGACCATTAGAGAGCTTAACTCGAAGATTCTAATTCTAACGGGTCTTTCTAAGCATCCCAAACACCTTCAAATTATTAGCTTTCAACAATGGGCCGCTAATCGTGACCAAGGAATGCCTTAACCGAGAGATACGGATATCGCTTCTTCCTCCTCTCGAGTTCCTCGACATAAAGAAGAAGAAGACGACGAAAAAATTCAAAAACTTTATGTTGATGTGCCTCCAAAAAAGCACTTTTGACATAATCACCAAATGAAAGAAAACTTGTTCGACGTGTAGCTAACGTAGAAAAGAGTGTGTCTAAAACAAACAAAAAGCTAAACACAATCAAAGGCTTTTTAAATAAAATTTGAGAAAAAGTCTCTTATCCCTGGTCTACTTCTACCGGTGTTGCTGAAAATCCGGCCTCTTTCTCTTGGACAACTTTGAAAGAAGAAGAAGTAGAAGAAGTACAAGAAAGTGAGGAATTCTAGATTTCTTATTTCAAATATGAACAACTTATCATATTTTTTTAAGACATACTCTTATGTTTTAATTGTACTTTAAAATTCCTAGGTAAAATTTTATTTATCATATCTACATGCTCGTATATTCTTGCTATCTATAATGTTTATATTTATTTGCTTCTCATAACTATATGCTTATATGTCTATATTTCTCCTATTGATTATATATTCCTTTTTTGTCGATGAAAAATGGGGTGAATACAATTGATGGGGGAGTATTTAGTCAAAAGGAAATTACTTTTATATATTTACAAATTCAATCAGGGAGTGTAAGTTGCTTTCATATATTTACAAGCTTACATAGTTATCATCATCAAAAACTGCTCTAATATCAAGTGAAAGTGACTATGGATCATGCAATATGAAATATTAACAAAACTATTTACCTGTATGGAATATGAATATAAAAGTAAAATAATAAAGTAAACGACACTAGAGATTTTTATACTAGTTCGAACTTCTCGTCTTATGTCCAGTCTCAGACTCCTTCTGTAATTTAATTATCAACCCTCACTTAATCCGAAGGAATATGTATTGCACTGCTTGAGCAACTGAACAGGACTTCAACCGCCTAAGCAACATAATAGGACTTCAACCGCTTGAGCAACCGAACAGGACTTCCAATACAAATAGTAAAATTGTTTCTGACTGATTTGATCTTGAATATCATTGATAAGTCAATAACATACACCCTTCCTATAATCTAGTATCATATAATTTGTGAAGATAGGAAGTTCATTATATCACTAATGAAGTTTACTAGATTGAACAAGTGATTAGAACGAAATATTGAATGTTTAGAGCAAGATAGTTCAGAAAATAAGAATTAGAATTATAATGAACATTAGTCGCTAAAAGAATGGATTTCATGGCTATATATAGTGATTAAGAGTTGCAATTGTTCGTGAAAAGTAGCCATTAAAGATATGGAAGCAACTCTTGAATCAAGAGTTGTTTTTATTAACTGAAATGAAGTGTCTTTTCAAAATATAAATGTTATGAATATTCAACTGTCTGAATAGCGAAAATCAGCCAATTGAATGGATTAAAATTTGATCCAACAAGAAAACAGTGCAAAAATGACCTAATTCAGCCGGTTGAGTATGCATGGTCAACCGCTTGAAAATTAAAAGTAACTGTGCACATGCACAGAATTCAATTCCCTGAACCATGTTATTTAGCTGGATGTTTTCAGAGTTTTGTGGCATATTAAAGTTAGCATATGAACATGTCATTAAAAAATTTTGGCATATGAACTATGTTTGGAGAGATCTTTGGTAAGCCACTGCCATTTAGGAGAGCATGAGCAAATTCTTGCAAGGTGCGATATTTTCTTTCGACCGCTCTGTTTTATTATGGTGTCCATAGAAATGAAAAATTATAAGCCATTCCCTTCTTATTAAAAAGTTTGTAAAAAATTCATTTTCAAATTTTTCACGGTGATCACTTCTCATACCTTTTATTTTTAAATTCATTAGATTTTTAATCCGTTTAGCAAAAATTTTTAACATTTCAAATGTATCATTTTTATGTTTTAAAAATAGCATCCAAGTATACCTTGAAATATTGTTTACAATTACAAAAACATATTTATTATAATTTATTGAACATACTTGAGTTGAACCAAATAAGTCCAAATGAAGAAATTCAAGAGGTTGTTTAGTAGAGATTTCCATTTTGGATTTAAATGAGTTTTTTTTTAATTTTCCAAGTTGACATGCATCGCATAGATTTTTTAACTTTGAAATTTATTTTGAGTAATCCCCTTACTAAATTGTTTTTAGCTAATTTTTTTTAAATATTTGAAATTTATATGATGAAATCTTTTATGCCATATACATGGATCATCATAATTTATGGCTAAATATAAATCAACATTATGATTAATATTCATGTTTAGAATATAGATATTTCGATTTCTTGTTCCTTTAAAAATTAAAATTTTATTTTGATCAAAGATATTGCATTTATCATTTTCAAAATCAATTCTAAATCCCTTATCGTATAATTGGCTTATACTAGGTAAATTATGTTTTAAGTTTTTAACTAATAAATTTTTTGAAATAATACGAGAAGTAGATGTACCGACATTGATGACTTTCCAATTCCGATAACATACCCTTTGGAATTATCCCCAAAGGTGACTGTGCCACCATCCATATAAGTGATGTTTTATAGCATGTGTGTGTTTCTCGTCATATGTTTGGAGCATCCACTATCCAGTGTCCATTTCTCTTTATATTTGTTTTTGGGTACCTGCAAAAATAATAAAGAGTTTTGATTGGTACCCACATCATTTGTTAGAATCCTATGGGTTAGTATGAGAAGGTAGCCACAACCATAAGGTTTTGGAACCTTTAGAAATGTAATTTTCATTATGAACTGTCTCTTTTAGATATACATCTATGTGTTTTTGTCTAATCAATTTGTTATTTGTTTTAGGAATCCATAACTTAATCATTTTTGTTTCCTTATTTTCATACTTAGATTTTGTTTTTCTAAAATTTATATATAGTGTGCTATACTTCTTTAATTTGATTATTATTAGAGACCAGATTATTTCTAGAACGTTTATGATTATTTTTGTTAAATCCTAAACCATTTTTATTTCCTGATGGTTTTGAAATCTTTATCAAATTATCTACATTTTGCTTTCCTTTATTAAACTTTGAAACATTGTTAGTAATTTTATCTAACTTATTTCTAAGATCAGAAATTTCAATATTAGCTAATTTTAAAATTTTTTTAGTTCATACTTTTCTTTTTCAAGTTCATAGTTCTCTTTATGTTATTCACTATATCATGTGTTAGAGAAGCATTTTGAGATGTTAATTTTTTGCATTCTTTTTATGCTAATTCTAATTCTTCTTCTAAAATACTTTTCTCGTCTTTTAACATTTCAATTTCTAATTCAGCTCTGTTTAATTTTCCTTTGTTTTCTTTATTTAATTTCTTTAATTCTCTATGCTTGTCATCTAATTCTATAATAATTTCAAGAAGTTCATCATATATTAATTCGGGATGTACTTCATCTATGCTAGCCATGAAGAAAACATTTATTTGCTCTGTGTCGTTGTCACTATCAAATAGAGAGGAAGAGTCAGAGTCATCCCAAGTTACTTGAAATGCTCTTCTCTTCTTCTTGAAATTTTCGAATTTTTTCTTTTCTTTTTATCATTGTTGAGTAGTGGACAGTCTTTCTTTATATGGCCAAATTTATCACACCCGAAGCATTTCATTGATGTTTGATTTCAGGGATTATTGTTACTGTTGTTTTGAAATTTCATCATCTTTTTGAACCTTTTGAATTTGTAATATTTGGCGATGAACACAATCTCATCTTTTTCCAAGTCGTAGTTGTCGTTGTTCGCCTTAAATGTGATGTTTTTCCTTTCTTGATTTTGTTCTTTTCTTGCTTGTAAATTTGCTTCATACGACATCCGATTTCTTATTAACTCTTTGACTTTGAGTTGGAAAAGATCGTTAGCTTCTTCGATGGATAAATTTTTCTTTCCCATTCGTTTGTCAAAGAGTTCAAAATTCATATGGCTGAATGAAAATCAGTATATTTAACTCCTATTGCCATAAGATTGCATTGTATAGTTTAAAATCCAGCTTACATGTCAATAATCGACTCATTTGATTTCATTTTAAATGATGAAAATTGATTTTGTAGAATAGTAATTTTTCTTTTGCTTGACTTTACTTGTGCCTTCATGAATAATTTCTAATGTATGACATATATTATAAGTAGTTGGGCACAACATGACTCATGAAAATTCATTTTAATGGAGTGTGCAAAATAAAACACTCATCGCTTTAGTATTGTTAGATGCCTCTGTTTTTATGCATCAGTCTGCGTGCCTATATCAGTGTTAGGTGCTTCATATTTATTTTGAGTTGCTAACCATATTTCTAAACCATTTACTTCCATAAAAATTCGCATGCGCGTTGATCAATAAGCAAATTAGACCCAGTGAATAGTGGGGACGTGCAGATGGTTGACCTTCTTAAAATGTACTTGCTATATTAGTAATTTCAATTACATGTTACTGTTGACCGAAATAACAAAGCTCTTATAGCAATTAAAAGTTAATGGATCGTAAACTATCTAACATGTGTGTAGTATGCTAGTATATAAATCAATGCAATAATATACAATAAATAGTTAAATGTAAAAAGCATGCGAACTAGAATTTTTATACTAGTTTGGATCTCTCATCCTATGTCCAGTGCCAAAGCTCCCCTTCGGTATTTCCTTCAAACAAACTACCCTCACTTCGTCTGAAGGAATAGCCTTAATACAAAAGTGTCTTTGACAATCTTCTGTTCTAATAACGCGGTTTTTGACTTATAGTACAAATCTTCCTATGATCTTTTTTGAGTATATGAATATGATTGTTTTGAGTTATAGGAAGTGATATAAATAAAAGGTTATAATGGATTAAGAGTATGTAATCGGTGTATATGCAAGAGAGTTCTTTGAAATCAAGAGAGTAAAGAATAGAGCCAATCGAGTCAAATAATTTGTTTTCTATTTCTCAATCAAGATGCTATTTATAGAATCAGAGAGGTGCAGATGAAGAGTTGTTACTCTTTAAAGAAATCATTTTGTTTTAATTGCAGCAACTCTTCATGAAAGGTGATTTCCTTTAGTTTCAAAAAGATGCATCTTTTCAAATATGACTGTTTTTGTCATGAAAGAAATATGTGGTATGATGACAAACATATGTGACTAGTTTTACTAAACCGAGACTTGTCAAAGAAGTCTGTGACTATACCTCAGACGTTTGTGAGGTGAAAAGGGAGTTTCCCACAAGATTTTGATATATGTAAAATTGTGTGTGATCATGTATGCATATATACTCAAAGATACCTTAACAATATATTATCTAGGACTCTTTTGTAGTGGAATAACCTTAGTATGGTCAATGAATTATCGTTTCTCTTTGAATCTCAATATCTTCGATCATGGTGTATGCTTGTAGTATATTCCTGCAATCTTGATAAAGTCTATATATGTATATGATCGTACAGTTGTTATACTAAAACATAAGTTGGAGGTTCTAACACTTCAAACATGCTTTCGATAGAATGGACTTTCCTAAAAGCATGTTAAAACCTAGCACCGCTCTAATATATCGATTTATAATGAAGGAGCTATCCCTCTCAGATAATGTAGTTTAATAGTGGAAGTGGGTTTTGGACCATGCTCCAAGATTTTTGAGACGTTGCAGATGGCCTCTCAGTATATAACACCATGTTAGAAGGCTCGCTTTGGATGCAATTAATGGTTATATTTCAACCAAACACTTCCTTGTGAAATTCCTCACAGACAATGGGGAAGGATGTATACAGTTGTACTATGTGATGTTAGTGTTAAGACTATGGATATTCCCTTTGGTATTAGAAGAAAAACCAAAGAGTGGAAACTAACTCAACTTAAGATTTGCATGGAAAAATGGCTCTCATTGAGAATGAGGCAGAAAGATTTATTGGTTATGCTAGTTCACTTACCAAAACTATTGGATATAACCGAAAGTTAAAAAGATTTCCACTGAGAATATTCTGTAAAAGCTCAACTACAGCGAGAATTGTACATATACCATGCTACCAAAAATGGTTTAGAGGTCTAAAGACTGGATAAAGAGCAAGTCTTTCAACCCGAAAGGGGAAGTATGTTTAAGCTATAGAAGAAATTCCAAATGATGAAAAAGGATAGAAATTGAATTAGATCCAAGAGCCAAAACTCTTAATAGAGTGTATTGATCAACAAAAGTTGTGAAAATTGGGACTTATCTTCACCCAACATTCCAAGAGGAATTGATACTATTTCATCAAAATAGCTTAAATGTATTTACTTGGTCTCATGGCTATATGATTGGAATCGACCCTTTGATAATTTGCAATTGCTTGAACATTTGTAACAGCTCGAAAAGTTTAACGATATTTATAACGTAATTAATTGAAATTTTCATGGAAATAAATAATTAAATTTAGCAATGAAAATTTATTTCGACGATAAATAATTACGTTATAATTATTTTGACAATAAATTACGTTATAAATATCGTTATAATTAATTGAAAGTTTAACGTAATTTTGACGATATTTGGCAATGAAAATTTATTTTGACAATGAAAATAATTATACGTAATTTAACGATATTTATAACGTAATTAATTGACATTTTCATTGGTAATATGAAAGTTTATTTTGTTGTGTAATTTTATTTAAATTTAAATCAGTTATTTGATGAAAATAAAATATTTTCGAAAGCTGAATATTTTTATGTAATAAAAATGTAGAATATTTTCTGAGTGATACGTCATATTTCTTTTCATCAAATTTGGACTGCTCTATCCCCGTTTATCTTATTTTGGGCGTTTTAGCAGCATTTTCGGCAGCGAAAAATCGAGTTTTGATAACTTGGTCGTATTGTTGATATTTTTGTACCATTCTGTTCATCTCATCGTACTGATCTCCGCAGTATATTCATTTGCATGTTTTGACATCCGATAAGCGGCGAAATCTACGAAACGATTAGGTATATCGGTACCCATTTGGAATCTTTTGGTGTTCCGTGTCCTTTCATAATCTAGCATGAATATGAATAGCCCGCTTGCCTTTTATGTTTCTAGGAAATAAAACTTTGGCTTTCACTATTCCTATGGTTTTATTTTAATTTTCGGTTCGTCCATTTCCCTTCGTTCCATTTCATAATTGCACAACCTCTTCAATAGAACAAATAATATATATAAGATCATTTATGTATATTGCTTGATGACTGTTCACTTTCTTTTTCTCTTAACCCATCGTATAGCTGCTCGTCTTCGCGCATCTCGAACCCCTTCCTTCCATGCGGCAACTCCACATCTCCTCTATCCACCATCGCTTTCCTTCTCGATGCAAGCCTTGCCTGCTACCTAATCTCCTTTCCCCTCCCCCACTTCAGCTCCCAATCTAAAACCGCCTGTACACACAAGCAGCAGCTCGTGCCCATCCACTCCACCACCAAAGACTTCTGCCCTAGTGTAAAGTTTCAGCAGATAAATTGAATAAGAATTGAAGAAGAATTGAAGAAAAATGAAAACTGTATTATATTGATTTTGATCTCTCAGAATATTACAAATACAGAGTGTATTGATTCAGAACAGAGAGGTGAAAAATGAAAAACACACACTCATGATTCTCTGTACAAATGACAAACGATATATATAAGTTGATATGGGCTATAGCCCAACAGGCCTTGATACAATGCAGAAATAAAGGGTTGCAAACAGATGGCCAGGATGCGATCAGAAGAGATGAACGGATGAGATGTCTTCATAAGGAAACAGAAAGGAAGACTTCGGCAGCCACGAGATTGTTATTTCATTTATCTCCCCCCTTCGAACCCTAACCCGATTTCTAGGGTTAGAGTTCGTAAGACAAAACTACTCAGATCTTCGCATAAATTGATGCAATCCACTGAATTCTTGCCTCTTCTCCAATCTGTGCTCTTCTGATGTCTGATTTGAGATATTGGCATGTGTCTCTTTTCTGAGCAGTTGTGATTTGAGCTGAGGCTGATTTGAGTTGAGCGTAAGTTGATCCTTTGGGTGTTCTTCCCTCTTCTGCTCTTCAATCTGAGCATGATTTTGAATATCAAGCTGGTGAGAAGGCTGAACCTCAGTTACTCCCAGTTCGGACCTGAATCTCTCGAAGTTCCTCTTTGATAGAGATTTCGTGAGGGTGTCTGCAATCTGGTAGGTTGCAGGTATGTGATTAACTTGTAGATTTCCTTTAGCAACTTGGTCACGAACAAAGTGTAAATCTATCTCGATATGTTTAGTTCTGGAATGTTGTATAGGATTGACTGTCATGTAGACCGCACTTTGATTATCACACCACAGTGTTGACTTGACATCTGATTTTAAATTTAATTCACCCAATATTGATTGTAGCCACATTATTTCGGCTGTAGCACTTGCCACACTTCTATACTCTGCTTCTGTGCTTGATCTTGAGATGGTTGATTTTTTTTTGAACACCATGATATCAAGTTTTTGCCAATGAAAATGCAGTAGCCAGTAACTGATTTTCTGTCATCCACATCTGTTGCCCAGTCAGCATCTGCGTACCCAGTTAGATTGAGATTTTTGCTAGCTTTAAGAGATAAACCATGATTTATTGTTCCCTTTAAATATCTGAGAATCCTCTTGACTGCCTTCCAATGTTGGTCCAGTGGATTCTGCATGAATTGAGAAAGTTTATTAACACTATATGCAATGTCAGGTCGTGTTATAGTAGCATATTGTAGTGCTCCTATAACACTTCTATATTGCTTGACATTATTTATGACTTCTCCACTGTTTTTTGATAAACTGTGGTTGCTTATCATTGGTGTTGGCATAGGTTTAGCATTTTCCATTTTTGTTTTAGCCAACAATTCAGCTATGTATTTTTTCTGGCACAATGTCATCTTAGAATTTGTTGTTTTGTGAGCTTCAATTCCCAGAAAGTAACTGAGATTTCCAAGATCTTTAATTGAAAACTGCTTGTCTAGATAGTTGATAATCTGATTAACTTCATCCTGATTGTTACCTGTAATTATAAGATCATCAACATAGATTAAAATATAGATGGTTGATAACTGACTGACTTTAATGAACAATGAAGTGTCTGATTTGATAGACTGATATCCCTTTGATACTAAAGTTGTTTTCAGTCTATCAAACCATACTCTTGATGCTTGTTTAAGACCATATATTGCCTTATTTAATTTGCACACAAGGTTTGTACTTTGTTCATAGCCAGGTGGTTGCATCATATATATCTCTTCTTCTAATATGCCATTAAGAAAAGCATTGTTGACATCTAGTTGTCTTATTCTCCAGTTTTTGTGCAAAGCAATAGTAAGAATCAGTCTTATTGTAGAAGGTTTAATTACTGGAGAAAAAGTTTCAGTAAAATCAAACCCATATTCCTGTGTATATCCCTTGGCAACTAATCTTGCCTTATACTTATTGATAGTTCCATCAGGATTTCTTTTTATCTTGTATGTCCATCTGCACCCAACAATGTTTTTATGTGCTGGTGGACATACAAGATCCCATGTCTTATTCCTTAAGAGAGCAGTATACTCTTCATCCATCGCTGTTCTCTAGTTTTTGTGCTTTGCAGCTTGTTCATGGCTTGATGGTTCATCATGACTTGTGCTGGCAGTATAAACTTTTGGCTTAAAAATGCCACTTTTAGCTCTGGTTATCATGTGATGACCTGACTTGGCAGGAGAACCAATGTGAGGTAAACTGGCACTACTGTCATTTCTGGAATTGTCAATTGAATCAGTTTGTTGATCCTGAATTCTTTGACTTTCTTCATTTGTCTGATGTGCAGGTGATTGACAGGCATGACTGGAATCATCAATCCAATCAGAAGCTTGTTGAGCAGAGACTACAGGTTGAAACTGATGATTTTCAGTAGTCCTCATCACCTCTGTTTGATTCTCATTTTCAGAATATATGGGAAGTTCAGGTATAGATACACTTGGGTTATATAGTTTGCTTGATGTTTTTACTTCTGAGTTTTTAAAAGGAAATTCATTTTCATTAAACACAACGTGTCTGCTAATAAATAATTTTCCACTATCATCTAAACATCTGTAGCCTTTTTGATTCGTGGCATACCCAAGAAATGTACAAGGCTTTGATCTGAAGTTTAATTTGTTGTTGTTGTAAGGCCTTAAGTATGGAAAGCATAAGAACCCAAAAGTTTTAAGACTATGATAATCTGGCTTCACCCCTTGTAATTTTTCTAAGGGTGTTGTACCCTCTAAAATTTTGGTTGGAAGTCTATTAATAAGATAAAATGCAGTACTAAAAGCTTCTGACCAAAATTTTAGAGGTAGATTTGCATGAGCCAGTAAGCTAAGCCCTTTTTCAACTATGTGCCTATGCTTTCTCTCAACTAAACCATTCTGTTCAGATGTATAGGGACATGTGATTCTATGTATTATTCCCTTGTTTGTAAAATAATTTTTGAGAGATTTATATTCTGTTCCACCATCTGATTGAAAAGTTTTAACATAAGAACTAAATTGTTTTTCAACCATGGTGATAAAATCCAGTACAACTTTGTGTGTGTCAGACTTATTTTTTAACAAATATATCCAAGTATATCTTGTGTAGGCATCTACAAAGGATATGTAATACTTATAGCCATAGTTTGAACATGTTGATGCTGGTCCCCACAGATCAGTAGCAACAAGTTCTAGTGGCTTTGTGTATTTGGTTGAAGAATCATCAAAGGGTAATTTGTGACTCTTACCCATTTGACAGTGTGTGCATATGTAAGGAAATGTAACACTATCATAAGATATGCAATTTTCAGCAAGAACTTGTTTGACAATTTTAGTACTGGGATGACCAAGTTTGCGATGCCAAAGATCAAATATACTATTGCAGTTTTTCATTTCACATTGATTACAACAGTTTTGCTCCTTTGTAGGATTTGTACAATTGACTGATTTGAATCTGTACAGTCCCTTTTCAGCATCACCTTGTAATAAAACATCTTTAGTCAGTATGTCTCTAACAACACAATGCCTAGGATAAAATTCAAAGTACACTTTATTGTCATTTGCAAATTGAGAGACACTAATAAGATTCTTTTTAATCTTTGGAACTCTTAACAAATTATGTAGAAATAATTGTTTCTTTCCTTTAATAGAGGCATTTCCTACATAAGAAATTTTGATGCACTTACCATTACCCATGCAAATGGACTGTTTACCTCTGTACTCCTTGCTGCCAAGATTTAGATTTTCTAAGTTGTTTGTTATATGATTGGTTGCCCCTGAGTCAGGATACCAGTAGTCGTCATTCGCATGTTCTGATTGACCATGTGCACTTGAGCAATGATCCTTGTTCTCTGCTTGACTACTTGAACTTGCTTGAGCCACATTTGCACTATGATTATCATTTCTTGAATTGTTATTATTCTGATTTGAATACCTAAAATAGCATTTTACAGCTATATGTCCAATTTTTTCACAAATTTGACATCTTGGTCTGTTATTGTTATTGTATCTTCCTCTTCCCCTTGATCTGTTGGAGTAGCTTCCTCTCTGTGGCTGTTTATCACCCCTGTTGTTACTTTGACTCCTGTTTCTTGTATTGGTTGTGTAATTGACAGTAAATTCAGATTCTTGGGGTCTCTTATTGTCTATTCTGGCTTCATGAGCCAGTAGAATAGAATGGACATCATCTACTGAGGGTAAGATCTTATGAGATGATATGACTGCTACAACTGCTTCATATTCATCACTCAAGCCATTCAGTATGGTTAGAATCTGCTCAGAATCTGATACTTTATGGCCTGCAGCCTCAAGCAGATCACAAATTGTTTTGATTTTGTATAGATATTCTCTCATAGAACAATTTTCCTTTCTGATACTTTGCAGCTGTCTTTTGTGATACATAACCTTTGCTGCTGATTGTGTATTGAAAACTTTTCAATAGTTGACCAAATTTCACAAGCTGATTTACACCCAATGACATGTGATAGGAGATTGGTGTTTATAGATGATAACAGCCATGAACATATCAGCCTATCTTGTCTATGATGTTTGATGTATTCTTCATTGTTGACAATTTTGTTTTCTGAATCAGTGATGAATTTTGGTGGTGTTGGTATGGTGCCGAGAAGAAAGCCTTCAAGGCCATAACCTTGCATAGCAGTTTCAATATGAAGCTTCCACAGCGGATAGTTATTCTCATCAAGATGTACTATAATCAATTGACTCTGTGGGCTCGTGACAGATCTGATCAGTTTTGTTGTTGCATCAGATTGTTGTTCAGAAGTGGGATTATTAGATGTCGCTGAGTGATCATCAGTCATGGTGAAACAGTTGCGGTTTTGAGATAACAGAGAGCTACAGAAGAGGTTCTTGAACAAGAAAATCTTCAAGATAATGATGAAAAACAGGTATGATGCAACTAGATCCAAATGATGATTATTATCTGATGGATCTTTGCGTGGCACTGATCTTGTTTTTTGAATTTTGCTATGATGATTTTCAGACTTCTTGAATCTGATTTCTTGTTGCTTTCTTGATCGAGTTGTCTTTGAGGATGATCTGAGTGCAGCCAGTTCAAAGCTTGGCAAGGCACTAGATTGGAGAAGATTAACTTGCCTTACCCAAATGATGATTGTGAAATCTGATGAGTAAGGAATTATTCGCCAAATGATGATATATCTCTGATGGCGAGATCTTGGTATTGATGATATTGTGCTGTTAAGCTTTTGGCTCTGATACCATGTAAAGTTTCAGCAGATAAATTGAATAAGAATTGAAGAAGAATTGAAGAAAAATGAAAACTGTATTATATTAATTTTGATCTCTCAGAATATTACAAATACAGAGTGTATTGATTCAGAACAGAGAGGTGAAAAATGAAAAACGCACACTCATGATTCTCTGTACAAATGACAAACGATATATATAAGTTGATATGGGCTATAGCCCAACAGGCCTTGATACAATGCAGAAATAAAGGGTTGCAAATAGATGGCCAGGATGCGATCAGAAGAGATGAACGGATGAGATGTCTTCACAAGGAAACAGAAAGGAAGACTTCGGCAGCCACGAGATTGTTATTTCATTTATCTCCTAGCTTCTCCAAATTGCCAGGCCTTTGCTCGACCAGCTTTCACCGCCCCAAACCCAGATCTGCCACATCCCACATCTCTCCACTTGCGCCACCCTCCGCTTCATACTTAACCCTCATGTCCATTCATGACCCAAACCCCAAGAATCGAACCCCTCACGAACCTCCTCTGACCAAACAGCGGACCCTGCCTACAACCCACATAGCCACCTGTCGTGTCATCTTCCAACCCATCCGCCACCCGAGCTCAGCCGACCACATCTGTTAAACCCAAGCACCATAACTAAGCCACCATCTCCAGTTTAACCCTCCAATACCGCCTAGACCACCCCGAAGCATAGTTCGCCTATGTCCATTCACAAGCAACTCTGCCTCACCTTATTTGGATCATAACCACAGCCCTCCATCCACGTGAAAAGCACCCCTCACCGAGCAGCTCTATTTCCCAACCGAGCGCACTTCGGTAGCCTCTTGTCTGTTCCTCCTTTCATTTATTATGTATAGGTACATATATTATGTTAGAATATAATATGTTTAAAATGGTGTGTATATATATCAGTGAAAATGAGGCTTGAGTTTTGATAAAAAGACTCAAGTTCGATTCCTACCATGCGCTTTCCTATCCTATATAAATTTACCCGAGGGTATAGGGCCTTGGATCAGCGGACGGCTTTACTGTACCCTCCTCACGAGTTTACCAGCCTATCGGGTTCTCCTGGGTTTTCAAAAAAAAATTTATATATATATAATATGTGAAAGTATTTGTTTAAATTTATGTGAATGTTTTGAAATTGATTTTGAAATAACTTTGATATATTATGGTTAAATATTTATATGATGGATTTTGAAAAAAATATGGATTTTGATAAACATTGATTATTTTAAATTTTAATAGAAGATTTATTTTTAAATATGTCTTTTAATTGAATATTGATTTTAAAATATAATATGGAGATTTTATTTTAAATATTTGTTTTAAATTTAATACTATCTTCAAAAATATATATATTATAATTTTTTTTAATACGTGTTTGAATTTTGATTTTAAAATACATAACTATCTATATTTGTTTCATTTAATCCATCAAGTTCAAGATCGTGCTTGCCCCGCTTTGCTTTATTTTGGATTGGTCGATTGTTGAGTTCATGATTCAGTTCATAGCTTGTCGTGTTGCCTAATTTCTCTAACCTCGAAAGGTAAGAAATCACTCACAATTAACATCCTTATATTTAATAAATTTAATTCACATGAAATAACGATCTAAATACATTGTTAAATTTGAATTGTTAGTTACTAAATATGATATGCCATTGTCTGCAATTGTTTGCTTATGATATATGACACCATAACCTGATGTATATATTATATTTAAATTGTTAATGATGATATATGCCGGTTATTGATATGTATGTCATTTTATAATATTATTTTGTTGTTCTCACTCTACAAATTCCCTTAGTTAGGGAATTCCCTATAGCTTGACATAATACATACCGAATGATCCTTTAGATTAGGGAAAAATTGTTATAGGTTGAAATGATAAACCCAAGCGATTTTTATTTATTTTCACACTGCAAAATACACACTGCTTAGCAACGGCAAAAATCCTTTGGCGGCCGTTGCTAGCCATCGCGAGCCGTCGCTAAATGCCGTTGCAAAATACCTCGTTGCAACCAAATAAAGCGGCGGCCTTAGCGACGGCTCCATTGTTCGCTTTTCAACGGCTTGTAACGGATAAATGTACACGTGGAAGCAACCGTTGGTTTCCCGGGTTGTTGATGCAAACCATTGCAAATCATTGCAAATTGGCCGTCGCTAGCCGTCGCTTATTTTGACAAAATGGCCGTCGCTAGCCGTTGCTAGTCGTTGCAAACGTGGAATATTTTTCCAGCCAATTTGCAGCACCTTCAACCCTCAATCTCAATCAAACCAAATAATATAATTCCATCATTTCACACATATATACCATTCCATCGTACCATATAATCAATATCAACACAACCAAACCACCAAATATTGCATATTCTAACATATATTTACAAAATCATATAAGAAAATCAATATAACCAAATACGAAAATCCACCAAACCAAACCACATTGTTCAAGTATCAATCACAACAACCAAAATACCAAACCCACCAAAACACTAAGTATCAATCACAACATCCATAGTACCAAATGTCAAAACCATCAAAATATGCACACACACACACACACACACGCACACACATATATATATAAAGCATACCCATCAAAAAAAAACCAGCTAAGCATCATCATCATCTGTGCCTCCTTCCCCGGGCATTGACCCATGCTCCTGATAGAACGCAGCAATACGCTCATCTATCTGCGTCGCCAACTGACTCTTCTGCCAATCATTGAGCTCATTCAATTGTGTTTGCATCCGAGCAATCTCTTCCTCATCTATGGATCTCTTATATGACCTATGGAAATTAAGAGCCTGTGAAATAATTCAAGTGAATAGGAAGTTCATGGCATACAATAACAATAAGAAAACTCAAGTTATTGGTAATAAACTCAAGTGAATAAGAAGTTCATGGCATACAGGTTTCTACTGTGTAAACGTTGAGTACATACCATATTGTCGAAACTGTAACGCCTGTTTCGACATGCCGGTTCAATGATTGAATCCCATATCCGATTACACCCTTGACCGTAAGCGACTCTCGTCCAGTCGCTTGTATCGCTCGTGCATACTCTGTGTTGTATATCTCCTACAATTACGAACAGATATTTGACACAATTGCTATACAATTTACTTATTTACTGTGAAATAAACGAATATGAAATATTTTCATTATAGAAATAAACATATTTACCATTAGAGAAGCAGCCTTGTCGTCCGACCAATCATATGAAACATTCCCATCCTCATCTGTATGCTCCACTACATGTGTGACTCTGAAAACCTCAGCCGCTGTGGGCTCCCAACCATACTTTGCCCACTGAATATATACCAGAATAGGTTATATTGATAATTTGCATGAGTATATACAAGAATAGA
Organism: Allium cepa; assembly: GCA_030765085.1. Taxonomy (NCBI): domain Eukaryota; kingdom Viridiplantae; phylum Streptophyta; class Magnoliopsida; order Asparagales; family Amaryllidaceae; genus Allium; species Allium cepa. The sequence goes on from CM060944.1 coordinate 247,474,310, forward strand.
TTATATACAAGAATAGAAAATATGGTAAAGAGACACTAGTAAATATATACATGCATAACATAAATATTGGTTAATTTATTTACCAATTCCCTCCTATGTTGTTGGAAGGATTTCGAGCCACCATGATGTAAAGCGGGATTTTTGTTCCTATTAGCTTTGTTTCTTTCCGACGATTCCTATTAATTTATACACACTATTAAGTAAAATAATTCAACACATTTAAATGTAAAAATATAGTGACAATATAACTTACTCGAACTGCTTCAGATTCCCAATATTGTTGAAATCCAGCCCAAATATCACCCTCCATCCAACTTGGCTTTTACCTGAACTCTTAGCCCGCGACAGAGTCTCTCTGTAATTTTTCTGCATCTTTTTATTCCAATTATTTACAAAAACATCCTTATCCTGCGGATCCACACGTACAGCTGCCTGCATATTGAATTATCATACGTGTTATGTAAAAGAGATTGTATAATTAAAAAACAATCAGCAGAACAGAATACATAAAACTGATATCATAAGGCATGATGGCATATTTTTTTTGGTTTCATATAAGGCATAATTATATATTAAATTTTTTTATTTACCATAAGATCGGCCCATATTGCGTTTTTTATATGTGTTGGAATGTTATCCCAATGAGGCCAACACCCGGACATCCTACTCTTGTATGCCTCCTTCGATACTTGTAAAATGAATCGGATGGCTCCACCTCGAACCCTCTGTAGAAATGTTGATGTATATATTCAATATATTTCATATACCATAATTCAAATAAGTTTGATACATACCCAGCACTTTTCGGAGCTATCTCCGCAACTCGATGGAGATCTGGCTCAGAGGTACTCGGACCTGCTCCAAGTGAAGGTGACCGAGATGTACTACGTCGATCATGTCGTCTATCAGACATAACTGACAAACATATATACAATATCACATAATCGTTAATCAATATCATCAACCAATATCATAAGCATCACATGATCATCAATAATCATCACATAATCATCAATCAATATCACATAACATAAGCATCACATAAGCATCACATAATCATCAATCAATATCACATAATTGTTAATCATCGCAAAATCATCACATAATTATTAATCAAGTGATAATCATCACATAAACATACTCTGCACATAATCATCGAAAAAAGCGTACATGAAAAGAATAGTGCATAACTCAGAATGATGCAGATCATATATAGTCATCATTATTATCACATAGCTCAGAATATTACAGAACATAGTCATTATTATTAATACATAGCTCACATTTATACAACAAGCGATGCCATCTATGATCAGTCTTCGTCATATTCTGATTCAGACTCGGTCTCTTACTCTATATCATTTTCTTCGGTACTTACAAATGCATCTATTAAAACATTCGATTCATCAGTCAACGACCCTAAATCAATGTCATCGGTTATCTATTTCAGTATTTGGCTCGAGATCCGCTTGATACGCTGCTTCATCTGGAATATTATTTCCATCAAACGTATATCTTGCCTTCATTTTAAATCCATCCCACCAGTCTGCTTTATCTTTTTTAAGGACTGATATGGAGCAAAATAAACTTGTAAATCTTGCTTAGCTAATACAAAAGGATCATACTTATAGTAATGCGACGTATGCCTTATTTCAATTAGCTTATAATCTTTGTGCACGTTAATTCCAGAGCCAGGAACATTGCTAAACCATCTGCAATTGAATAAAAAAACTTTCTCTGCAGGTTGTATATAATATGTCAACCCTAAAACTTGTGTTAAGACGCCGTAAAAATCTTTTATATGCTCCTCTGGATCATCACTTCCTTTGACAAATACACCACTGTTATATGTTAATTTTTCAGCCCGTAATCTTTGGTGTTGAATTTAAATCCAATGACGAAGAATATTGGATAAGTCTTGACATTTCGTTTTGGTCCTATAGCAAGATGTCGTAATCCTTCGTCGACAACATAGTTTTCTGTATGATGAACGTATTTTGAAAACCATCCAGCAAATTGTTTACTGAGATCGTCAGATAGATGTTGTGATTCGTATATGCTGCAAATATGTATTATATTCCTTTATAATTAATATATACATGTATAATTGAATTATATATGAATTCATAATTACCTGACAAATGGTGCAACTTCAGCACAATTTAAAAGAACATATGTGTGTGCCACATGGTAATCTCTATCATCTAATCATATTTCCACACATTTTCTATCAGGTCCTCCATGTTGTCTAAAAATAGATAACATTGTTTGAGAAGAATCCAGCTGAATAGTGTCTTCATTACGGGGAACACTTACGAACGATAAGTTCACATCGTTACTAAAGTAATGTGAGAAAAAAAATGAAGCTTTTCTTCAAGGTACGATTTGCAAATTGAACATTCTACTCGTGCTTTTTGTCTAATTTTTTTCTTCAAATGATTCAGGTTCCTAAAACAAAATTAATTAAATTCATATAGTGGTACAAGAACAGAAAATAATTAAATTACCTCTCAAATGGATACATCCATCCATATTGCACAGGACCACGAAGGAGTGCTTCAGATGGAAGATGAACAAGTAAATGCTCCATTACATTAAAAAACCAGGCGGAAATATTTTCTCCAGTTTGCATAGAAGTACAGGAATTTCTACTTGAAGTTTACGTGTACGATCTACCTTTAACGTCGTAGAACAAAGCTGTTTATAAAACATACTCAATTCTGTTATAACACTCCATATTTTTGCAGGCAGCGGTTCTTTGAAAATCACGGAAAAAATACTCCATCATAATATGGCAATCGTGACTTTTCATCCCACTCAATTTCCTGTTTTTAAAGTCAACACATCTACGGAGGTTAGAAGAAATCCCATCAGGACATCTAAGTCCTTCCACCCACTTTAGAACGAGTTTTACTTGCTTATTTCCTAGCTCATAGCATGCTTTGAGTTTCTTATTATCGTCGTATAATTGAAGTTCGGGCTGCTTACAAAAGTGTAATATATCACGTCTTGAATTCGCATCGTCCTTGGTTTTCCCCTTCACATTCAAAATTGTATTAAACACATTGTCAAACTAGTTTTTTTCGTTGTGCATGACGTCAATGTTATGTCGGAGTAGGAGATTTTTCCAGTACGGTAACTCCCAGAATATACTTTGCTTGCCCCAGTTATGAATATCCGATTTACTTGGAATCTCAACCTGTACCCCAGTTTCATGTATCTTTGGGTAGTCTTTTACAATTTCATATAACTCTTCACTTGTCCAAACCTTAGGTGGTAGCATACTCTCTACTCTGTTAGCTTTAAAGTTCTTTTTATCCGTTCTAAATTTATGATTGATATGTAGAAAACACCGATGACAGTCAAAACAAGAAATTTTCTTTCCATACTTTAATGAAAATGCACATGTTTCATCCATACAATAAGGACAAGCTAGACGTCTAGATGTGCTCCATCCTGAAAGCATGCCATACGCTGGAAAATCACTAATAGTCCATAATAAAGAAGCAAACATACGAAAATTCCTTTTTCTCAAAATGTCGTACGTTTCAAATCCTTCATGCCACAGTGTTTTCAACTCGTCGATTAGTGGTTGTAGATAAACATCAATTCCTTGAGTTGGATCATCGGGACCGGGAACGACAATCGTTAGAAACATATATGGAGTTTTCATACACATCCATGGAGGTAAATTATAAGGAGTAATAATAATAGGCCATGATGAATATTTACTACCAAACTGAGAAAGTGGTGAAAATCCATCCGTACATAAGCCAAGCCCAGCATTACGGCGCTCTGCCGCAAATTCAGAATAAGTCTTATCGAAATATTTCCATGCTTCTCCATTAGATGGATTATCAAAGTTCCTTCTTCTGGTGTTCTCACAGCGTGCCATCGCATATGACATGCTGTAGCAGAAGATGCATATAACCGTTGAAGTCTGAGAGTGATGGGTAAATAATGCATCCTCTTATATAGAACTTCTTTTCCTTTCTTTTTTCTTGGTTTGTATCTTTCCTCATTACATATTCTGCATTTAGTAAGATGAGCATCTTCTTTCCATACAGCATGCAACCTTTTACACATGTATCTATCTTCTGGTACGGCAATCCAAAAGCAGACATAAGTTTTTTTTGCTTTATAATGACTATCACACAACAAATTATTAGGTGGCATGTGTCGTTTTGCAGTTTGTACAACTGCTGTAAATGCAGCTTCTGTAAGATTAAATTTCGATTTCATAGTGATGTATTCGACGGTTACAGATAATTCGGTTCCGCTTGTACATCCATCCCACAATGGCCTCTTAGCAGAATCCAATAAATCATAAAAAAAATTAGCTTCCATGGTCGGCTCTTCGTCAACATTTTCGTTCCCATCATCACCTTGGTCAAAGATAGGAAACATTGATCGTGCAGCATCTTGCACCATGCTTTCTATAGGATTGGTGATAATATTATCGTCCTCTAACACTACAGGATTAGGTGTAGGTTGAACAAGTTCTCCATGACGATCCCATAAGTAATAATTCGGCACAAAGCCAAATTTGTACAAATATACTTCTACTACATCTGGTTTTCAATGCTTCAGATGTTTGCACTTACTACACGGACAACAAATGTCTACGTTATTTCGATTATTAGATTGAGCAAATCTAATAAATACGTGTACACCGTTACAGAAACGTACTTTTATTCATCCTTTCATACCTTTTCGAGGTTCATACATCCAACTATGATCGATAAAATAATCGAACATATTACCTGATTTGTAAAACGTAGGTTAGAAGGTTGAATAAAAAACTTCATATTAAAGCCTTGTAAAAATTCATATATAACCCTTTACTATTTTAACAAATTCAAATAAATATTGCATTCAAATTTTCAATTCTTAAGTTTATTGTTTTTTTTACTTTGACGGCCGGTTATCCTACTTCCCATTACAAATACAATAACGTAATCATATTTTATTAATCATTTCAGGTTAAACGATTCTAAAAAAATTTGACAGCACTTCCTTTATTCCCTGTATCGTACACAAATGCGTGTACACAGGGGAAAAAGAAAGTGCCATCGAAATTTTCTGAACCGTTTCAACTGAAATGATTTATAAAATATGGTCACTTTATTGTATTTGTAACTTGTCCAAATACTAGGACAAATCAAACAAATGTTGCATCAGATGAATATAGATGTCCGTTCTGTGGAAAAATGAATATCCATATAACGATCATATACAACACTTGTCAGACGGGGCCAAAAATTCTCTAAGGGGTTTACATAAATAAATAACAAATTAAAAAATATTAATATTGAAGTATTAGTGGTCTGTAGTGAAATAATGATCTTAATTTTTTTTAGTAATTAATGTAGCCAAATAGAATTCGTTTAATTATGAATCAAAATCCATGGGTATTATCGGTAACTCCGAAAATATGCCTTATCAGTAAATTGATTTTAGAAGAATATTTATTGTTGTTATTTTCATTTCTTAATTTTCTACAAAAATTGATTTCAATATAATATTTGTTGTTATTATGCTCATTTCAAAATTATATAATTCATTTAACCATTTAAATATTTTATTTAATACATTTGAAATTTCAAAACATATTTTAACTACTAATTAATATCACCAGCTCAACAAATACAATATTATCATTAACTACTACATAATAACAAACCCATAATTAACTAATTCGCCGAATTAGGGTTCTTAACATATCCCCAATCAATCAATACGCTACTAGGAACAACTATTACCGCGTAGTCATCAATTTCAATCACATATAATCAACAATTTTCAAAATTAGGGTTTTGATTAAACCTAGATTAAGCTGAAATCGGAGAGCAATAGCATACCTTCGAGTTTTGGAGTGTTGTGGCTTTCGCGATGGGGAAATCGACAGCTCGCGTCGGGGGGCGACGGCTGGGGCGGCGGCAGTGGAGGAGGGGTTTGCTGAAGTGAATTGGGGGAGAGGAAAAGTGTGTTTTCTGTTCTCTGGACTGCTTGTATATACGCGTAAAGCGACGACTAGCGACGACCGCCTTTTTAGCCGTCGCTAGCCATCGCTGTTGCCGGTCACTAAATGAAGCCTGTTTTGAAGTATGAAATTTTGGATTACGAGTTGAAATTATATATACCCGTAAATATTAAATTTAAATTACGGTTTGAAATGATAAATATCTGTATCACTTGACTATAGGATTGAAAATTATATACGGACACCGTTGGTCTACTTTGAAAATAATTTCCTAAGTTTGAAAGGAAATGAATGGTTTTTAACAATATTGATTTAAAATATGATATAAAGATTTTAATTTTAATATTATTGTAAAATTTAGATTTTTTTTAAATGTTTATAAAGTTGATTAAGTGAATGTTTCAAAATATAAAATAAAATTTAAAGATGAATTTGAAAAATAAATGGAATTTATCAAATTGAGTTATAAAAAATAGTTGAATATTTAAACTTTGAAACCTATTGAATCGAAAATGGTTTAATTTATAGTTCAAATCTGTATTTGAAATCGATATAAATTAAAAGTGGTTTTACTGAGAGTTTGAATTGAATTATAATTGATGAACTGAGATTCGATTTAAATTGAATTTTGGAACTAAAGTTGATTTGAATTGATTTGTAGAATTGGATGAAACAATTCTAATTTGAAACTATTTTTGATATAAACTCTTTTAATATAAACTATTTTTAGTATAAAACTAGTTTATCTATAACCTATTTTAAATATAAACTATTTCAATATATGAACTATTTTCGATATTTAAACAGTTTACGTTGGAACTATTACGATTTAGATTTAATGGATTTAAAGGCGAATATTTTGATATGATGGTTTAAACTATTTTGTGGTTATGATTTCAAAAGTGAATACGATTTCGAAAGTGATATTATTTTTGAAAGGATTATGATATTTTGATATGAAATATGAACTCTTTGAAATGATTATAAAGGTGATTTTATAAAAATAACCACGGTTTGGAATAAGCATTTGGTTGTTAAAGAGATCGGGATCAGATATTGTCATACTATCTACCAATACCGAAAATCACTTTAACAACTGTGTACGTAGTGAAGATTCTAGAACGAAGTAGGATGGTTTGGCGATGATTCTGTATGAGGTACTAATGCGGCCCTGACTTCCGCGAGTTAGCTTGATGTGGCTAAAACATAAGCTATATCGGGCCAAGTGAGGTCTCATCTTCGATCGGTCACATTTCTTCAATACCATTCTATTACTTTGTGATTTGATTGGGTGCACCTTTGATTTGGGAGTATGTGTTGAGGTGGACGGTAGTGGCTGCTATGCGTTACCACCAGTTCAAGAGTGCAAATGGTAGAATCCTACCCTAGCATTGCCTCGCGTGCCTTGTCACATGCCTTACGCGCCCTCTATTAGTTTGGTTTGTGCCATACCTATGGAGTGCCCTCTGATATCCCTCCAGTTTACGAAGGAATTACGGTACTCTATAGACTACAGGAATATATAAAATGTGTTAAGGGGGATATGAGTAACGCTCTAATGCTATTTTAATAGTTTGCTTTACTATAGTCATTATATATGTAGTGTATTATACTAGGTATGTAGATAGTTTAACGGATTCTTGAAGGATGGGAATCCCAAACATCCTTTGAGTTACTTTGTATTTCATTTGACATTTCACTTGAGTTGATTTACTAGTATAAAAATGTTAATCCTGACTCAAGTTTTTTGTGTTTTGCTTTATGCTCGGGTCAGACAAAGTGTTACAGCATTTGAGACTCACCTTTGGAGTTTGGAGCTTTTCTCAAAGATCGGTCTTTGTCTATTCAAGTTTATTCCAGTTGTTTTGTTTAGACTTTTCATTGGCATGTCTATTAGTAACTACTCCGTATTTGATATTTCCATTGTATTTTGTTTCGAACATTATGGTTTATATAGTAGCTTCATGAACTACTATTTATCTATTTTGCTGCTTATTATTATGTTACTTTGTGTCTGTAATTGATTTATTACGTATATGCTAAGTTTTTCTAATTATGAATTAACAATCTGCCGTTTTCAGCAATTCATATCTGACATGTGTGTCCGCTTGTCGATTTGAACGGTTCGAAATAGCGGGACGTTACAATATTGGTCCAAAATATATCTTCTTAAGACAAAACACTATTTGAAGACCGACGTACACCACCAATGCTCATATAACCGGATAGTGCATTTCTAGAGCATCAGGCAAATGTAGGAAGATTGCTAAGGGAAAGAAAAAGAAATATAGAAGATAAATAAAAAAATAAAAAAGGATAAAAGAGAAAAGAAAGATAAAAACATCACACAATAACTAACCTATCATATATCTCACAGCGCGCCAGATAAAATACAACAGTCATCAAATATATAAAACAAACGAGACAATAATAACTACAAGAACCACATAATCGGAGCACACAGCCTCATACAGTTATACAAAATAGTAATAGAGTTTATACAACTGATGAATAAACTCAACTGACAAGCTATCTCCAATTATAATAAGCTAACACTGTCATGCTCCATAGTGCCACACAACGAAATAGACAATAATAAGTCCAAAATATAAATATTAGAAGCATCACCTCCTGCTAGTCGATCTACATGGCTTTAAGTGCTGCTCACACCTACTATCTAGTTTACTCATTAAAGAGTACCCAAGATAATAAGAAGTAAAGCATAAAACCTTGAGTTAGACAACAGTTTGGTGTGAGTGATAAACAATCTTAAAACACTATAAAAGTCGGTATAGTATATTGAACAAAGGGTATGGAGAATCATACTAGACCAGTCTCTGCATCAAAAAGTTAGCACATAACATAAGTGATGAGCACGTAAAATTGTATATTTTTACCCACACACATAATCTCATTTTAGTAAAGTGAATGTCATCATTTGGTGTTTTTACATGTTTAAAACTAGATTTTAAAAATGCTTTCAGGTCATCATTCATGCATCTACATTGGGGCAAAATGGTAATTTTGTGTATGGTTTAATTTGAGAAAATTCACTTGCGCATTTGTTTTAAATTATAATAAATGGAGATCAATTATGAAGAAGCTTTCATGTATGTATGCATGCACAAATGAAGGAAGCCAGAGAAATGAAGAAATAAAAGAATTCATGTAATCATGGAGGACCTCGCATATCCACTAACCATAAACCACAATTAAGAGCCAATGCACATGTTAGTGGGAATTAAAGGCATATGCATATTTATTAGAGGATTAATTTCAAGCTAATGATGATTTGGACGCCACATTACCTCAAGAGCATTTTAGGGAGTTCACTAAAAATGGATTAGAGTTTTAGTCATGCATAAATAACCCTCTTATGTTCATGTAATATAGTTTAATCTTCTTATCATATTATGCAAGTTGTAGCTACAAAATTAATGAGAAATAAATGGCTTACTAAGTCTCTTATTCTTCTTTGTTCTTTGCTTGCTTTTATTTATTTTATGCTCGTTTTTATTTACATGCTCTCTTTTCGTTTATGTTAGTAGATTAGATTTTCATTAATGCACTTAGTTTAGTTTTATTTTTATGCAAGTAGTCATTTTTTTAATTTTAATTAGCTTATAATTTCCTTTTCGTTGTATGTTGCAATCTACATGTGTTGAAATGAGAATAAAAATGAGAAGCCAAGCCCCTTCAATTTAGGGGTAATGAAGCTCTATTAAATTAAGTAGATTCAACATATTTGCTAAGTTATGATTTCTTTTTAATGCTTAATGAAAAGTTGGATTATGATGTAAGTTTATTAGCGAATTTGATTGTCTATGTTGTAATCACAAATGGGCTATGCTTAATCTAAATAAATACGATTACATTATCCAACTAAGTGATTTTAACCATGAAATTAAAATAAAACCAAAATTTGATGATCTATGTTACTAATCAAAAAATAGTAAATTGATCGTGCTTAAAATAGATTTTATTTTTAGTTTCGTATTCATTTTCGTGACATATAATATGTGGTTATAGTTGTTGTATTAAAGTTTGTTGATTGAAGTTGTGTTAATTAATAACACAAATAAACCATACATATGATAAATACATCATTAGTTCTACTAAGATTAAAATAAAAGATTATAGATTGATTTTATGTTGATTTTATGTGAGAGTATGAGAGTGGATTTGCCTCTAAATTATCTCTTAATCTCATATTTTTATTTACCTTTGATTTAGTTTAATTTTTGCTACTCTTCTTAGTTTAAGATGAACTTTCAAAGTTGGGTTAATTTGATTGAGTAGATTTTGAAATCAATTCATTTTCCTACGGATCGACTCATACTCACATACGTACTACAATTATATGACATGCGCTTGTGGTTATTTTATTACATTTTTCGACGATTTTCTAACCGATAGAAAATTCGTTGTTAAACAAGTTTTTAGCGCCATTGTCGGAAGAATTAAATTTTATTTTAGTTTCACTCTTCGAATTATTTCTATTTGATTTTATTGTGTGTTAATTTTGTGCACTAATTTGCATTTTTTTTTTAAAAGTTGTGTTATGTGTTTATGGTGTGATTTGTGCTTTCACTTGATTTGTGTGCTTGTTGTTTTTCTATTGGAATTTGCAATTATAAAAAAAAAAACTTCAAGAAATTTCGTAAATCTCAATTTCATTTGCATATGTACAAACTTTTCTATTTACATTGCAACGTCTGCTATCAGTATTTACATTGCAACTCCAGTTCAATCTCTGTTCATATTGCCATTTCAATCTCTGTAACCAAACTGTGCCATCTGCCTCACAACTGTGCATATTAGTCATTCCCATACCAACCACACTTCACAACTTCTGCTTGCTACTTCATTTCAAACTGCATCTTAATTGCCTCTCCCCGATAAAAACCTTTGCATCATCCCCTCCCTATTACACAAAACTGTCATCACCATAGTGCACACTTCTGATAGCAACTATACTTCACCACTTCATCAAACTACACAATACCATCCTCAACCATCACAACTACTTCAAACCACACTATATCATTGCCACATCCACTTACTGCATCATTTTCAGTTACTGCTACATTTCTTACAAACGTTCAACTCGCAGCCTCCAACACTACCCACTGCCCACTTCCACACTTCTGCAAAACTAAACTCAACTGTGCATATAAACTTAATTGCACACTTCTTACTGTTCCTACAACATCATCAATCCCCACTTTACATTGCCACAACTCATCCACTATTGTCACTTCTCACTTTACAACATTCCTCACTGCCTCATCGAACTCACTTCTGCTGCCTGCATATCACTCTCTTCAAAATCATTGACCATCATCAAAGAACACATCTTCCTCTGTTCTACACTTCAACCATCATAGCATGCCTGCTGCCACTTCTTATCACCCTTACACACAGCAATTTCCATACATCATCCACCACCAGAACCATCTCCCTCCACTGCCTCCAATTCAGCCTGCCACTGTCACATACTCAATCATTCTCCTCATCAAGTAAATAAAGCAACTCGAACGCTCCTGCGTTCTTCAAACTGTTGCCACACCTTCATTTAATCTCCTCATCAAACCTTCCTACCACCTGCCGATACCACGCCTCATCACACTTGCATTCAAACCACTACATACAAACTGTAACAATCACCAGAACGACCACCAAACATCCACCAAATACTGCACTGCATTTCCTTCCAACGGCACAAATTCCACAATCCATAACCTAAAATTGAAAACCCGCAGCTTCACAAACCCAATCGAGTCACCTCGAACACTCCTCCACCAATCCATCCATGCTAGAAATAATAACCCAAACTACGAATCAATCAACCAAGCAAAACCCACGAGCGTCTTCTGCAGTTACTACTTCGTTTCGAAAAGATTGGGTTGAGAGTTTGGATTTGCGAATTTAGATTGGAGAATTTTGATGATTTCCAAATTCGGAGTTGTTAATTTCAATTCGGAATATTACTTTGTTGTTGGGATGGAATTTATGTGGCTTGAAAGTTTATTTTGTTTAATTTTATTTTAAACCTTTCTGCTTTCTTTTGTTAATTTATCATTTTTTTTCGAAATGCATATAAAAAAATAAGTTATTTTAATATTATTTGTTCTAGTTTATGGTGGTTTAGGGAATCTGTTTTAGATTCATTCATTTTAGTTCTTAATAGAAAAAAGTTGTTTTGTTTTAAATTTTTTTAGTTTCTTCTTTTATATATATATATATATATATATATATATATATATATATATATATAACAAAATAGATCGGGCTTAACGGAAAAGAAAAACTAAAGACAAAGAACGGCTCAATAAAAAATCACAACATATATCGAGTGGTTATAAATGAATCACGCCATCTAAAATAACGTTCATATTAACGGAGTTAAATGGAAGTGACAAAACTGTTCCCTCCCCACAAAAAACTCCCCACTCTTCCTCAACTTTCTTCTTCAGAATAACTCCCCAGTCTGCATTTTTTGTAGACAGTAAGGTTTTGCATAAGGCGATTGTCCTTCTTTGCTATATAGAAGAAGATTTTAATAGCAAAGCGTCACAAATTAATTCTTAATGTTTTGTCTTTAGCTTTAAATTTTAATTATGTGGATCTCGCTCCATGCTGAATATTTGTTATGTAACGGTTGAAGTATTTGGAAAGTAGCATCTTTGGCTGTAAAAGGAAATCTGACTACCTATAATCTTCGTTGCTTAAGATAAGTTGTCTTTTCACTCCTTTTTTTGTTATTTTTTTCTTTGATTTTCAATCATGATGTTATCTTCAAATTTGTATGGTTAACTTGGATCTTGGAAATTGATAAGAGTATTGTTCTTTAACAGGTAATGTTTTTATGATGGGCTTCAAATTCATGTGGGAAGATAGTCAAATTTTGACTAACACTTTCTGCTTGCTCCTTCAACTGTTTGCTCCAGGTTACAGCATTTAGTCCCTGTCTCTTCAAGTTTCCTTCTTCCCATGATTGCCCTGTTCTTTCTTTCTTCTCTCACCACTTCATTCCTTCTCAAAATTAAATGTTTTATGCTCCAATTTTGTGCTTACATTTACGGAACGACGATGACTACTCTATGTTTTAAATCCAAATCCACGGGTAATTTTTTAACCATGTTAATTAGATTTTCCTTCCAATTCATCTTCAGTTTCAAATTCATAATGTTTTTTTCTCAAGTCTCCTCAAATCTATTAGTGTAGTATATAATTTTTTTTCCTTCCCCTAAATCAGAATCATTTCCATGTTCAATTAAGATTCCTGACTAAATTCTTATGCTAGACTTGTGATGCTCGATATGGTGCCTTACTACAGAAATCGATGCCTAAATTTGCTTTCTTTGCGGAATTTGACCACCAGTATGCTCTACGGATAGCTGTGTCAAACAAAAATGTGATCTATAATCATGCGATCTATTCACAGGGTCGTATTAGCCTACTTTGAGATGTTCTCTATTTGCTTATGGTTTTAGATCGATTGAGTTGAATATCTAAATTTTGCAGTTATAACATTATTGGATACTGGCCTGAACTGAGAAAAGAAATCATGGACATCCTATCTTTGTCATTATTCATTTATTCAATTTCTATCGTTTCCTATCCATGTTGGTTTTTCTTTTTCATTCCCTTTACCCACACATGTATGTACATAAGCTTTTTGTGTATTAAAATGCACTTTTTCTCTTAGAGTAGATGTGCATGCACATAAGTTGTTCTTGTGTATGTGGCAATTTCATTAATCCATTTTTGTGACCAGATTACTAAAGTTTAAGCTGAATTATTGTTAACTAGCACTAAAGTTGAGCCTAATACTATATAATCCCAAGTGCTTTTACTATTCTTTAAGACTATTTTTATTATTTATTTTTAAATGAATTAAGACCGTGTATATTATTGACTACATCACATTAATTTGTGAAGCTAACTTTTGTAATGTACTATATCTTATTTTAAGTCTGAGAATTTTGTGTTAAATAACGATTGTTTCTTGATTTAATGATTATAGGGCATTGTTACCAGAAGTCTATAGCGTAGAAACATGGTGATGAAAAATATTTGCTGGAGAATTTTGAATTTGCTGAGGAATAAGATGCATCAAACATCATGTTGACACAATCGTGCTTCCGACGTATCATTTCATATTAATAACCAACAAAGCCAATAAAAATATATTATGTGTTCTTTTTCCTTACAATTTGGTAATACAAATCTAATTGGATTATCAAGTTGATGCATTAGCCTAAAACACATATAAAATCTAATGATCATTGAGAGCGAGATGCAGTTTTCACAACTGAAATTCAAACTGAGGGATCACATATTACCTTTTCCTATACATCCTCCAACTTCATGTGAATCACTGTTTAATAACTACCACTGTCATTCGTTCAGTTCTTATAAGATGGTCATTGGATTAAAATAAACCGCTTACTTTTATTTCCCGTTCAACAAAAGTTAATTCATTCAAGTGTCATCTTCACTAAGTCAGTTAATAGCTCAATGTCATTATCAATGGTACTTTACTTGCATCACCAGAAGAAAAGTTCTATCTTTCCCGATTGGGACTGACAATTTACTACACACTTAGTTGAATAAATTCAAAGCTAAATTAAAGCAAGCATGCAATTGTGTGGACTTTTCCTATTCATTTTGCATGGTTTTATAATACTTTTTTAATTAACATATAATATTAGATTTTGTATATACATTGAAACTAATCTGATGCTTGATCTGTTTATAGGTGACTCATGAGAGAACAAAAGTTAGATGAGATGATACTTTTTAGTCCATGGCATTTTTCTTTACATCAAACCAAAACTAAAACTATGCGATTTGAATGCACGTGCTTAGCAAAGGGAGAAGGTTATTCATTACTAATATTACATGTTGATTGTATAGTTGATGTTTGTATGTTATATGTAACCTCTATTGATTATATAAAGGTGATAGATTTCTTCTTCTTATTGTTATTATTATATGTCTCTTACTGCTACCCTACTTTATTCTCACCTAAAAAATCACGATGCTTCTGAGATTATTGGTGGAGATAAAATATATACCTATTACTACTTCAAATTCAATTATTGTGATGTATGTATGCATATAAAGTTAGCACACATGCATTTAGATTCATAAACAAGATTTTACGTACATACTGACTACTACCCTTTAAGATGATGAATCTAAAAAAAAGCTTTACCGTAATAACTAAATTTGAATCGCATTTGTAGCTACTTTGTTTCACTTGATGTGGAAGAAATTCTATTGCTTCGATTTTGATACATATTCATTTGAATGGTTTAGTTCGTTGAATTTAGTTGAATTTCAAATTTTATGATATACCTTTTTTCTTTAGGTAATATTCATTCATCCATTCATTAATATATACAAAGTTTATACTTTATTATCATCATTCAAACAATATATCCTCCGCACAAACCAAATTGAATACCATCTTCCTCTCCTACATCTCACATGTCCATGATGGTTCACCCACTAATTTTAGCTTTTACATAACCATATACTCTTATGCTATATATAGCGGACAACCAAATATAAAAATTATCGAACTTAACCATTGTACAACAACATTTTCGAAATATTCAACGGATGAGATTTACCAAAAAAAAAGGATATCGGATGCCTTGGAAATTAACAGCTCGGCTTAATTAACATAAAATTGAATCCACCGTTTGCTTATAACGGCGTTCACTCCACTGCAAACAAATACCGTCATTCCTTTTTCAAACTCCTTCCAATCTCTCCTCAAACACAAAAAAACATATTCCACTGTCTCCTTAAACTGCTCATTGCCCACTTCCCCACCTACCCAATTCCTATCAATATATATCTCCTTAGTTATATACAACATAAGACTTTGCTCCCATGCCATCGGCACGGGCTTCCTACTAATATATATATATATATATATATATATATATATATATATATATATATATATATATATATATATATATATAATAATCTGTTCAAGTTTTCAAGTTGCAAAAGTAGAAAATCAAAAACGAAGGGATTGCTTGCTAAAATACTGTCACTCCTTGGCTTGCTTATAAATAAAAATCGCTGCTTTAAAAAAAAATGAAAATAAATTGCTAATAATTCCGCACGCTTTGGTATCATGCTCTCATCTCTTGTTTTTATTTTCTTTGCATTGTTGGTTGCTTACGTTTTAACAAAAAATTAAAAAAACAAAATAAAATATCATTCGTAGTTGCATCGTTAAATCACGTTTAATTTCAATTTTGCCTTCATCTCATCTTATTTTTTTATTTTTAAGGAAAATACCCAAATCCACATAAGGTGGGGTATTTCATCACCTCTTTCTTAGCCCACAAATTGCATTTCATCTTAGAATTTGCTAATAATAACTGTTAGAGATTGGACTAAGGGCTCACAAACACACTTAGGGCTTAGTTGTCTTGACAAGTTGTCTTCTTTCGACAATTTATATTCTTAGTGTCTAGGCAACGAAGGAGAAATAGTTATACATAAATATTATGGTGATTCGTAAATATTATAGTGATTGTTTCTCTAAAGGAACTTAAACCTTCGGCTGCATTGCTACGGTGATTCGTGGTACACCGTTAATTTTTTTTCATTGCCTGGCTAAGAAATATTTTATTGAATTAGGACAAAGTGTGATTATACGATTTTGAGTTAGGAAATACTAAGGACGGAAAATTTGTGATTAAGTCCCTACATTCATTTAGTTGCATTAGTTCATGCATATCTAAAAAAAGGAAAAAAAACAAAATCCAATAAAAAAATTGAAAACTTTACTAAACTTAGTTCTTTCTTTTTAATCCAAAAGAAAAAAAATATTTTTGATCTTTTCCTTTTGTTTTAAAAAAAGAAAAAGGTGTTTCAAACAAAGTCAAAAATCCAAAAAAAAGTTTTTTAAAAAAATCTTTTCACAAAAAAAAAATCAAAAAAAGAAATAAGTTTTGAAATCCAAAAATCAATCTTCCTTTTGAAAAATAAATCCGTTTTAGTAAATATTTTTCCTTTTAAAAAAAGCATGAAAGCAAAACAAAATAATTTTTCACTTCATTTTCTAAACCTTGCTTCTTTCTCTTAAACTCAATTCTCATTTCTTTCTCTCCTTGACTTTCACTTGTGCATGAGTACTTGCAACGTAATACAACAACAAATACTAGGACTCGTGATGCAATAACGAATCGTTTAGCTCAAATAAACGATCCTCCTGCAATGGAAAACGAAAATGCCCCACGAACTCTCGTGGATAGAATCTTTCACGATAGAGTTTCTATTCCTTCTTGTATCATGCTACTGCCCTAACGGGTAACCACTTCGTAATTCATTCAAACCATATAGTCATGCTTTCAAAATTTGGCAATTTTGAACACGATGATCCATATATTTTCTTGATAAAATTTGAACAAATTTTCGCATCTATTAAACTCTAACAACTTAATGGTGATGGAATCAAACTTCAATTAATTTTCATTCGCACATAGTGATTACATTGAAAAATGGTTGTACAGCTTACTTTCAAACTCGATCAAAACTTGGGAAGAATTTGTTAAAGTCTTCTTGAAAAAGTTCTACCCTTTGGAAAAAAAATTAAAATATGAAAAAAATTATGAATTTTCATCAATTCAAAGGCGAACCTTTTGGAAAGTGTTTTGAAAGATTTAAAGAGCCTTTGATAAAATATCCACATCATAAATTCGAAAAATGGATTCTTTGCCAAATCTTATACGATGGACTTGAAAAAAGTTCACGGGCCATGCTTGAATCGACATGCCAAGGCAAATTTATTGCTAAACATTAAGACGATGCTTGACAATTCCTTGCAAACTTGGCCGACAAAATCATCCCAACAGGAACATTCTAATGAAAAATAATTTACTCACGATCGCGCGCACACTCGATAGGATAATCCTTAGCTTTGGATGCTAAAATCGATGCAATGATTAATAAATTCAACAATGTTTTCTCATCCAACCAAATAAACCAAGCTTCCTAACCAATGTTTTATAAATGCAACAATCCGAATCACATAGCCGATCAGTTCCCTAATTCGATCGAAAATTCAATACTTTTATAAGGTTAAGAATGACTTGTTTTCTCCAATGTACAATCTTGGTTGGAGAAATCATCCAAACTTTGCTTGGATCCAAAATAATCCCAACTCGTTTTTGGTTCGTCCCAAGTTTCAGGCATTTCCTAACAATGCTTCGATCCTCCCTTTCAACCCAATCACTTTCAACAAAATTTGTGGGTCCTTCTGAAAATAAACCACAACAATCTTTTGCTCTCCACGACGATAAACGATTGAGTTCACTTGAGAAAAGTCTTGAAATTTTGGCTAAAGCAACCACTCAAAGCCTAAAACAAAGAGCAATTTGCAAAATTTGTTAACCTCGTACATGTAGAATACGATTCAATCGATTGCTAATCTTGAAATGCAAATGAGTCAATTAGCCATGTCTGTAAGTGAACATGAATGAGGCACATTCACAAGTTAGCTAGTTCAGAATCCCAGAAATCAAATCACAAATCTGAATCAAGCCCATGTCGCTCAAGATAGCAACATAACCCAAATGAATGCTATCATGACTTTACATTTCGGTAAACAAATAGATAATCAAGTTGTTAATCCAATCGATTCACCAGAAATCCTTCTTGAGACTTCTAAAACAACAAACGAATCTGAACAAAACTTTAAGCCAAACATTGAATCATATTCTGCTCCAAATTCTTCTTCTACTCAAGTAGACCCATATACTAAGTATCGTGTTCCATTTGCACATCTTCTTCGACCCAAGAAACATTCAGACCAAATGGAAAAGATGTTGGAAATTTTTAAACAAATTAAAGTTAACATCCTGCTTCTTGATATCACTCAGCAAGTCCCAACTTACGCTAAGTTTCTCAAGAACTTGTGTATCCAAAGATGACGCACTCATGTACCCAAGAAAGCTTTCTTAGCTGCCGGTCTTAGTGAAGTTTTGTCCCAATCACCTGTTAAATACAAACAACCTGGATGTCCAACAATCTTATGCACGATAGGAGACAAAACAATCAACAAGTTCCTACTAGATTTAGGTGCAAATGTCAATTTGATTCCTTATTCAGTTGACCAGCAACTTAGCTTGTGTAAACTAAAACTGACAAAAGTAACTCTTTAATTTGTGGATCGTTCGATAAAGAAACTTGTGGGATAAATCGAGGACGTATTCATCAGAATTGGTCAATTCAATTTCCTTGTCGATTTCATCATTTTGGAGACTCAAGCCGTGAATAATCCGATGAGTCAAATTCCATTGATTTTAGGCCAACCTTTCTTGGCTACTTCAAATGCTTTAATCACTTGTAAAAATGATTTTATGAAAATTTCTTTTGGAAATATGACTTTGGATCTTAACATTTTCAATCTGACAATCAATCGAACGAACCACATGACCAAATACTGGAAGTTAGCTTCGTTCATGAAAATTTTAATAATGAAACAGTTAACCTTAACAATGAACACGAGACCGAATACGAATAACTATTTCAAGACAAGCCTAATGAAATTGAAAATGCACTTCCGTTTGAACCTCTTCCATTGAATCGGAACTTCAACCAAATTCGTTGATCGAGCAATCCCTGAGGTTGGAACTTAAACCCCTTCTAGATCATCTTAAGTATGCATACTTAGGTGATACCGAAACGTTACTCGTCATATTCTCTTCATCTCTATTTCTTGATCAATATACTTCCTTACTTTCAATTCTATTAAAAAACAAAGAAGCAATTGGATGGTTTATCACCAATATAAAGGGAATTAGTCCCGCCCTTGTTCAACATCGTATCCATTAAATTGACGTTGCCAAACCTATTCGTAACAGGAAACGAAAGCTTTACTCAAAATTGAAGGATGGGGTTCGAGATGAAAGTCTTAAACTTCTCGATAATGGAATCATATACCCAATCTCTGATAGTTCACGGTTAGTCCAATTCATCTCGTGCCAAAAAACCAGACTGTTATCAAGAACGATTCTAACGAACTCTTTCCAAATTGTACCCAAACGGGTTGGCATGTTTGCATTGATTAACGAAAACTAAATGCTGCAACACGTAAGGTCACTTTTCTCTTCCTTTCATCGACCAAATACTTGAATGATTAGCAGGTATGAATTATATAGCTTTCTTGATGGCTATTTCGGTCATAACCAAATTCCAATCGCTCCCGAAAATCAAGAGAAAACAACTTTCATGTGTCCCTTTGGCACTTTTGCGTATCAAGTATGCCATTTGGACTTAGCCATGTTCCTACTACTTTTCAAAGATGCATGGTCAGCATCTTTCGACATGATCGAATGCTTTCTTGGATGTTTATGGATGATTTTTCCATCTTTGGAATCCCTTCTTTCGAATGCTTACACCATCTTGAGTTGGTTCTTAAACGATGCAAGGACAAACACTTAACTTTGAATTGGAAAAATGACATTTTATGGTCAAACACGACATTGTGCTTGGCCATGTCATTTCAAATAAAGGCATTGAGGTAGATAAAGCGAAAGTTGACGTAATTGCAAATTTACCCATTCCTAAATCTGTCAAAGACATTCGTTCATTTCTTAGACACGCTAGTTTCTATCAATGCTTTGTGAAGGACTTCAGTAAAATTGCTCGACCTCTTACGACTCTTCTTGGAAAAGACATTTCATTCAACTTTAATTATGACTGCATTTCTTCTTTTAAACTCTCAAAAATGAACTCATTTCCACTCTCATCATTTGCTCACCCAATTGGGATCTTCACTTTGAAATAATGTGTAACACTTCTAACTTTTCCGTTGGTGCTGTCTTAGGACAATGCATTAACAAAATTCTTCATGTTATCTACTACGCTATTATGACTCTGAACGATGCTCAACTCATTACACGACCATTGAAAAAGAGCTTCTAGCAGTAGTCTTTGGGCTCGAAAAATTCTGACCTTATTTGGTTGGCTCACACATTACTGTTAATACTGACCACTTTACTCTTAGGTACAGTTTCGCTAAAAAGGATGCTAAGTATCACTTGATCCATCGGATCCTTCTACTCTAAGAATTTGACCTTACGATCAAAGACAAAAAGGATCAGATGACATCATTGCTGATTAGTTGTCTCATCTTCCACATGCACCATCTTCTTTACGATCAATGAGAACTTTCCCGACGAACAACTCCTTTCTATTTCTTTCAATTCATGGTATGCCGTTATAGTGAACTATCTAGTCACTAAGGAAACTCCTTCATTTTGGTCGAAAGAAGATAAATATAATTTTTTTCCCAAGTCAAGTTCTTCTATTGGGATGATCCATACTTGTTAAAATTCTATTTCGACCAAATTATTCGACATTGCATCCCGGATTGCGAAATAAAAAGTGTTCTTTCATTTTGTCATGACCAAGCTTGTGGTGGTCACTTTGGTTTGAAGAAAACCATGGAAGGTGTTTCAATGTAGTTTTTACTGACTTATGATTTTTAAGGAAGCATTCGAGTTTTGTAAAACTTGCAGTCATTGCCAAATGTTAGGAAGAATATCTCGACGAAAGATGATGCTTTTGAATCCATTCTTATGATCGAAATCTTTGACGTTTGGGGTGTTGACTTCATGGGACCATTCCCTAATACTTTCGGAAATTTTCACATTCTCCTTGCTATCGATTATGTCTTCAAATGGGTAGAAGCCATTTCATGTAACACCAGCAACCAAAGAATTGTTGTGAAATTCAAAACAGTAAACATCTTTTCAAGGTTTGGAATTCCTCGTACAATAATAAGCGATAATGGAACTCATTTCTGTAATTGTTCATTTGAAACTCTAATAAAGAAATACTCGATAACCCATAAGTTGTTCAGTCCGTATCATCCTCAAATTGTGGCTAAGTTGAAGTTTCAAATTGTCAAATTAAACAAATCTTGGAAAAACCTATGATTAAAAATCGAAAAGATTGGTCTCAAAAATTAATGGATGACTTTGGGCATACCGTACTGCTTTTAAAGCTAACCTTGGTATGTCCCCTTCCGTTTAATCTATGGAAAAGCGTGTCGTTCACCGATTGAAATCGAACATTAAGCATTGTGGGCAATTAAGAACATAAACTCTGATCTTAAGAAAGCCGAGGAAAACAAAAGTTTGCAACTCAACGAATTAGAGGAGATTAGGAATGATGCGTACGAAAATGAGAAAATTTACAAAGAAAGAACAAAAGTTTTTCATGACAATCAATCTTAGGAATTTTTTTTTGCCAAATCAGAAAGTTCTTTTGCATGACACTAGACTTCACTTATTCCCTGAAAATTTAAAATCAAGATGAACCAGGCCATTTGTACGAACCGTTTTTCCAAACGGTGCCATAGAAATACAAAACCTTAGGAGTGGAACAATTTTCAAAGTCAATGTTCATCGCTTGAAACCATACTTGGAATTACCTATAATCAAGAGGAGGATATCATGATTTTTCATGATCCATACTACGTCTAGTAAGAAATGTTAACCCTCTTTTGTAAATATATACATATTTGTCCCCATTACACTCAATATATCATGCATTGATTATGGGGATACAGTCGAAGTTAAGTGTGGAGGGAGTCTCATGTTTATTTTTGATTTTTCATGGTTTATTTTTGGATTTTCTTTCCAAAACTAAAAACCTAAAAAAAAAAACCTAAAACAAATTTTCTTGTTAGCACATTGATTTACATTTGAAGAGACACTTTAGGGTAAGTATGTGGTTTTGCTTATTAAATTGAAATTTCTGAAAATTTATTTGTCTCAACAAAAATAAAAATAAAGTTTGATTACAAGTAACTACGGTTTAACAAATATATATATGAAGGTTCATGGGTGATAATTATGAAGTATATCCTAATTGTAATCTTGTTTAAAAGAGTGGTTGATTTAAAGTAAAAGACGATAACGTTTTTGATCTTTTATTTATGTGGTACTAAGATGATTTTGCAAAACACACTCTTCCTAAAAAAAGGCTTTTATATAAATAAAAACACCTAGAGTCAGATGTTCACACGCAAGTGTGTATACTTGCCATGCTCTGTACCCTTTTCACGTAAGCCCGAAAATTAGTGTACGATCAGTATATGTGGTCTAAGTTTATCCGAGTTAGGTGTATGTAAATAGATTTAATAAAAAATTACCTAAGGTCATGTGTTCATATGCAAGTGTGTACACTCACCATGAATAGTGCCCTTCTCCCATAAATCCGAAAGGTAGTGCATGATCGGTATATCAGGCCTCAGTTTACCTGAATTAGGTGTGTAAATAATAATAATGTCAATAATTTTCAAAAATAGAGAGAGCAAGCAATTGGAATCCAAGCATTATTTTCACTTAGTTGATTTGACTTGTTATTCAAAAGAAATAAAATACCACTTTGAAAAACTTTGATAATCAACTAAGGATCCATTTCATAGTTGCACAATGTTATCAACCGAAACAACTAGCCAAACTGGA
The DNA here is from genome assembly GCA_030765085.1 of Allium cepa. NCBI lineage: Eukaryota > Viridiplantae > Streptophyta > Magnoliopsida > Asparagales > Amaryllidaceae > Allium > Allium cepa. The sequence goes on from CM060944.1 coordinate 247,497,809, forward strand.
ATCTAATTGTGATGATAACTTAATTTTTGTTGGAAGTTTTGACGAGTAAAAGGACTTAAATTTCTTGATAATGATCGGAATTTATATTTAACTAATTTGTGTTAATTTAAACGTAAATTCAAATTTGTAAATATTTTCAAAAACTTGCATTCAGATCTTTGTAAATAAATCTTGCATTTAGGAATTTTTTATGTTGTATTTGGGTTTTATATGTAGTATCCGTTGAAAACCCTCATGAGATAACACATGTCCTGCTAGGGACACTTAGAGGTTTAATGGCTTGTTGCATATGCTCAATTCAATCGTGCTTCCAGCGAAAGTGGATTTATCTTAGTTTTTCTTTAGTCGAGGATGAATAAAAAGATAAGAATGGGGTTATTTGAAGTGCAAGTAAAATAGTATATTTTTACTCACACACTTGATCTCATTTTAGTAAAATAAATGTCATAACTGGGTGTTTTACGTGTTTAAAACCAAATTTCAAAAATACTTTCAAATCATCATGCATCTACATGGGGGCAAAATTGTAATTTTGTGTATGATTTAATATGAGAAAATTCACTTGCACGTTTTTATTTTTTTAAATTGTAGGAAATGGAGATCAATTACGAAGAAGTTTTCATTTATGTATGCATGCACAAGTGAAAGAAGCCAAAGAAATGAAGAAATAAAAGAATTCATGTAATCATGGAGGACCCCACCTACCCACTAACTGTGAACCACAATTAAGAACAAATGCACATGTTAGTGGGGATTAAAGGCACATGCACAGTTAATGGAGAATTAATTCCATACTAATGATAACTTGGAGGCCCACTCCCTCAAAGGCATTTTAGGGAGTTCCCTAAAAATTGATTACGGTTTTAGCATGTATAAATAAACCGCTTATGTTCATGTAATAGAGTTTAATCTTCTTATAATATTATGCAAGTTGTAGCCACAAAATTAATGAGAAATAAAATGACTTTCTAAGCCTCTTATTCTTCTCTGTTCTTTCCTTTCTTTTATTCATTTTATGCTCATTCTTTTTTACATGCTCTCCTTCCTTTTATGTTAGTAAATTAGATTTTCATTTATGCACTTAGTTTAGTTTTATTTTTATGCAAGTAGTTATTCTTTTTATTTTAATTAGCTTGCAATTTTCTTTTTTGTTCTATGTTGCAATCTACATGTGTTGAAATGATAACAAAAATGAAAAGTTAAACCCCTTCAATTTAGGACTAATGAAGCTCTCTTAAATCATGTAGATTCAACATATTTGCTAAGTTACGATCTCTTTTTAATGCTTAATGAAAAGTTGGATTATGATGTAGGTTTATTAGAGAATTTGATAGCCTATGTTATAATCGCAAATGGGCTATGCTTGATCCAATATAAACACAATTTACATCATCATCTAACTAAGTGATTTTGATCATGGAATTAAAATAGAATCAAAATTTGACGATCTATATTACTAATCAAAAAATAGTAAATAAATCATGCTTAAAATAGATTTTCTTTTAGTTTCATATTCATTTTCATGACATTTAATAAGTGGTTTTAGTTATTGTATTAAAGTTTGATGGTTTAAGTTGTGTTAATTAATAACACAAATAGACCACACTTATGATAAATATATCACTAATTCTACTTAGATTAAAATGAGAGATCATAGATTCATTTTGTGTTGATTTTATGTGAGAGAATGAGAGTGGATTTGCCTCTAAATTATCTCTTAATCTCCTATTTTTATTCACTTTTGCTCTAATTTAATTTTTTTCTACTCTTCTTAGTTCAAAAAAAACTTGCAAATTTGGGTTAATTTGATTGAGTAGATTTTGAAATCAATTCATTTCCCTACCATCGACCCGTACTCGCATGCGTGATACATTTATATGTCATGCACTTGTGATTATTTTTATTACAATTTTCGATGATTTTCTAATCGATAAAAAAATTGTTGTTAAACAATAGGATATATGCGACTCCACATCATAGTTATCATTGGTGTACTTCACGTAAAAGTACAAAGGATGTCTAGACATGTGCATCGGTAATATCTACATCGTGTGACATCCCTAATGCAATAAAACAATCAAACAAATATGAAATCTATCATCCATTCTCACATTCATTCACTCAGTGTGTTGGATATATGATATTCATATGAACCCATTGTTAGATCAAGGACCACTCAACATCCCGGTTTTTCAGAACTCAAATATATGCCACTTCGTATGCCAGGAACAAGATCGCATACTACTTAATTGCCCAGGGTCGATGGATCTCATTACGCATACCCTTGCTTCATGAGTACACATCGAAACCTATTAATATCGATAACCCCTTTGCACACATCATATGTAGAAAAGATCATCCCGGAACTATCATTACAACTCCTGTCTGAAGGCATCGTAGTTTGGAACTACTATAGAAAATTGTCATAAGATATAGAGCGTCATCATGAGTTCCATAACCTTCCACCAACTTTTCCATCTCGTTACGACTCATAAACCACTACTTTGCATCTCTAAGTACAACTATTCATCATCGAAGCCTCACTTCCCATCATCGAATCATCATCATCGAATCATGAAGTCATCATATCAAAGTGTCACATCTTCTCTCCACTGCTAAAACAACTTGTCGAAGAGCAGTAACACCAAAATTGAACGACAAACAGATGAACCATTGCATCATTCTCCTCGAAACCTCTCCATCGTTGTAACGACCCGCCGCCTTGACCGCCTCTAGTCGGTAATTAAACCAACTAGAAACGTTCAAAATGACGGATTGTTATTTAGTTTATAACATTTAAACAGAATCAGCTACAGAATCACAGAATAGTAATCATATTTTATAAACAAACTTTTCTTTTATATACAAATATCAGAGTTAATACAATAAGTTACATTTTATACAGCGGAAACAAATTTTATTAAGTACAAGAAAAATAATTTTCTGAAAAGCTTTAGTTGTGCTTTCCCCTCTCTCTCTAACTTCGCTGCGCGCAAAACTCCAAGCTGTAAAAATACTCGGTCTGACCCGAGCGTTAATTGCAAAACACAAAAACACTCGAGTCAGGATTAATCTTTATTCAAGTAAATAAATTTGAAATGAACTGAATAATATGGTTACAGATATGGTAAAACAGATAAATCAATTTAAAATCTATTACGGATTTTTCACATTAACAATTTCAAATTTTTAAGTTCTGACAACCACACGTGTGCACTGCCTCGCCAACACGTGTGCGAGTGTAATCACAAAGACCACAAAGATACAATAACAAGCCCGAACAGAAACAACACAGCAGGTCAAGGCAGCGAGCACAAGTACAGGCCGAAATGCACAACAGTTTCAGCAGCCCCAAATGCAACAGGGCATACAACTACAAGTATGGACAGTGCACAGATCAATAGTGCACAGGGGCAGCAGTGGCAAGACACAACTACAGTGGACAGGTATACAACAACAAGCATGAAGTATGCAAGCTCAGCAACAACTACCAGTTCCATATAACAAGCTACAATTGAAGATGAAACTGAAGACCAACTGGCTACAAATTATAAGTAAGACCAACAACAAGTTGGACTGCAACAGTCAATATGCAGACCAAAGGCACAATGCCACAGCAACTAGGAGAAAACAGAAGTGAAGACAAGTGAAACAATGATCAAGCTTCAGGATGAACAATTGCAGACAAGAGTATGCATTGGAATGAAGTAGTGCAAGCATAGGTGAATGTGTCAACATATCACGTACATAACAATGCAATACCAAACTTCACAAGCAATGACCAGTGCGATGACCAAGCACTGCATTAAACATGAAACAAGACCACAACTAGGCAAACATCACATAGGATTTACAACAACTAAAACCAAGATGAATAAGACAGCAAGTCAGTGACATGCCCATCAACCAGACAGAGTTAACAACAGGGAATACACAAATTGACACAGCAAAATGATCAAGATTTGTTCCAATGTTCACAGAGACAACCCATAAGATTTGTTTTGTTTATTTTCTAAATTCACAGAGACAATACAGAACTTTCATATTAAATAGAACTTTAAACTTTGACAAATGTTCATAGCCACATTTTGTTAAACCTTAAATCTTCACACTGAAAGAAATAAACTCACAGCAGCTTGCTCAACTAAATATATTCATGTATCTACCAGTATGAAATTGTGTTTTCATGCAAACACACTTGTTTCTAGAGTAAAACAGGCAAATAATTTCTACTTAAGTTTATTTAATATAAAATGTTACTCACATACAACATATTTTGTTTAAGGATTAAAAACTAAAAAAAAACACTTAGGTGGATAGTTTGAATTTTTAAATCAAGTTTAGAACCTGTAACTATAAAGATAGAGGCAAAATAAATCAAGGCAGTGCATCAAAATGACCAAGCTACACATGAATAATGCACAATTCAAACAACAGGCAAATAAAGGTCACAAATGCAAGTGCAGTTGCAGTGTGCAACCTGAGAATATACACAAGTGCAGATCAAATGCAATTATACAACAGTGGCCAAACTTATGTATGCAACAGATAAGGATGCAGACACCAAATGACCAAATGAATCAATTGCAATGCAACATATATCAGGATGCAAACAACAATGGAAATGAAGACTAGAACAACCAAGAGAACAGTGACCAGACCCAAGTGCAACAGCATGAGGTACAACTACAAGTGCAACAGCATGGATGCAACTTGACATGCAAACTGCCACAAACCAAAGTGCATGAACACAGTAGACTACTGTTACAAAAAAAACTCAAGTGAAGCAAGTAATGCAACAGTAGCAAGTATATATGAATACAACTACAATGCAGACCAAATGCAACACCAATACAACAACAGTACCAAAAGACTCAAGTGCAAAATAATAAATGGTCTAATGGTTACCAGGCATGGGACAAACATGCAAGTTTAAATTCATAATGCAATTGTTTGCAAACAGTTTTCAAACAAGATATTTAGTAGCATCTGTACTTATCAATTTAATAACAAAATAAATATAGCATCTGTTCTTATCAATTTTTAAAACAAACACCAATAGCACATGTTCCTATCAATTTTAAAACAAACACAAATAGCACATGTTCCTATCAATTTTAAAACAAACACAAATAGTCAGGTAGCATTTGTTCTAATCAATTTAAAAATTAAGACTGGGCAGCATCTGTTCTTACAAATTTAAATTTTAAAAGAAATCAAAAAAACATTTGCTCCTAACAGTTCAAAAACTAAATCAAATGGGTAGAATCTGTTCTTATAGTTTAAAATAATTACTAGCATCTGTTTCTACCAATTTAAAATCCAAGTAAATCGAGCAAATAACAGCAACTAGCACAAAAATTCAACATGCAGTCACAAATCTGAGCATATCAGTTTTAAAAATTAAATTAGCCGAGCCAAAGATAATCAAATCGCCCCAAAAACATAGCATGCAACCAAGGAATTCACTTCAAACAAATTCAAAAACTTGCATGAAGATTATCGTGAGCTTAGAAAACTCACATGCATTTCAAAACAGAGGGACAGTCAACATAAACAAGCATGCAAACACATTATCACTTAACAAAAACAATTTCAGGTACCAAAACATCACAACATATTATAGGCTTAAGTGATTGATTCACGGATAAACAAAGAAGAAGGTTTGGGTTCAGAGGTTTCCATATAAATATTCATTAACAAAGCAAGATCCAACACATGCAGCAACACAAAGCAAGTCAAGATTTAATAGCCTCTATTCTCATCAGATTCTTAAAATGATAGCATCTGTTCTCAACAGTAAAAAAAAATTTAAATTTATAGCATCTGTTCAAATCAGTTTTTAAGAAAAACAAATTTTCAAAACAACAATCTGAAATCAAACATTTGGAAGCACCTGTTCTCATCAGGTTATTCATAGCATTTGTTTTTATCAGTTTAAATTAAAATTTAAATAGTGTCTGTTCTTACCAATTTAAAACAAATATCAAATAGCATTTATTCTTATTAGTTTAAAATCAAAAATTGAGTAGAATCTGATCTTAACAGTTCAAAAACACAACATCAGAGCAAGTGATAACGAATAGCAACCAACAATCCAACATGCAGTGAGTTATCTGTTCTTATTAGTTTAAAATTCAAATTTAACCGAGCAACTGAAAGCTAATAATCACCAAATCATAGCATGCAACCAACATTCAATCCAAACAAATTTAAACACCTGAATTAAAAATTAATCGTGAGCAGAAAACTCACCATAACAAAGTCGAAATAGCCCCAAATTTGATTACAAGCCCTAGTTTTTGAATCGCGAGAAGTAAAGCCCCAAATTTTCCAAAGCAGAACGAGTCGAGAAGAACGAAGCCGCCATATTTTTTTTTCTTCGTGATTTTTTTTTTTTTTTTTTTTTTTTTTTTTGGTTTAGGGTTAATGAACGAGTGAATAACGAAATAAAGGGGATCGGATAAAAGAAAGGGCACTAGTATTCAAACGTGGGCCGGTATAAATTTCAAAGCCCAAACCATAAACAAGTTTTTCTTCTTATTATTTTTTTTTTATTTATTTTGAATTTTCAATAGGTTTTATTATTACTTTGTTTTGTTTTGTTTTTGTTTAAGTTATGTTGTTAAATTTTTTTACTAAGTGTATTTGTTTATTTTATTTTGTATTGATTTTTTTTTTTTTATTTAAGCTAAAGAAAAGAATGTTATTAAAATTTTAACCATCAATTTATTAATTTACATAAATAAAAATTCTTGTATCCAAATTATTTTCTTAAGTCATTAGTTTGAATTTAAATACAAATTCGATATTCAATTCCCGAATTTCAAAGCCAAATTCAAAAATTTTGTTCCACTTTAATAGATTAAATTCTAAAATTTAATCGCCAATTTATTCTGATAATTTAAAATTCAAGTCAATTATCATTCAAATATTTAAAATTAATTAAATATTCACAATTTAAATTGTTCAAAATTTAGGATCGTTACAATCTCCCCTCCTTAAAAGAATTTCGTCCCGAAATTACAAGTAAGGAAAAATGATTGTTAAAATTTCACTAATATTTATATTTTACTCAATTTTATCAAGTTCAACACTTATTAAAGATGAATGAATATAGGATTCATTCTATTTGTTTTATCTCGCTAGCTTTGCTAATTAACTCTTTTGTCTATTATTTTCTACAATCAAGACACAAAAATCTTTACTAAAATTTTCAACTTACAACCCAAAATTTTAAATTTGAAACACTTTATATTAGAGATTTACATATTATAACTTTTCCAAAGCTGTGGACTTTCAAAACCCTTCAAAAATCCTCTTCCTTAATTCATTAGGTTGGAATTATGCGAATTCTAATTCTAGATAATTGATTTTCTATTAAAGTTCGAAAATACTTGCTAACTCGAAATTTAACAAGTCTACTGTCGTTCTTAAAGACATTAGGCATACGCTGGCCAGGCGCAAGTCTAACAATCTCCAAGTACTAAATATACTTGCTTCAATTCCCAGTGAAAATACTTTTAAAAATTCTTTTAAAAATGGATATGGAAAGCACATTCCCCCATGGATCACAGTTTACTCGGCGGTTCCGCTACTATCCCAGTAGAGTCGCTTGTAACTGTGGATATCTCATCCCTTGAATTTCGCCATGGTTGTTGCCAAAGATCGCGGTTCACTCGGCGGTTACGCTACTATCCCAGTAGAATCGCTCGTGACCGTAGGCATCTCGCCCCTCGAATTACGCTTTGGTTTGTAGATTGCAGTTTACACAGCGGTTACGCCACTATCCCAGTGGAATCGCTTGTAACTGTAGGCATCACGCCCCTCAAATTACGCTACCACCCGAGTGTAACTAGATCGCGGTATACTCGGCGGTTACGCCACTATCCCAGTGGAATCGCTTGTAACCATAGGCATCTCGCCCCTCGAATTACGCTAGCACACTATACCAGTCCAAAAGGACATTCCAACTAATGGAAATACAAAAGGTCATCCAACTAATGGAAATATAAATGGTCATCCAACTAATGGAAATATAAATGGTCATCCAACTAATGGAAATACTACGTAGCTACGATTTTTAAATGGATACTCATCTCGAGTTCCATCACCATCACACAGTCACACAGTATAAATGGAAGGTACCTTTCCATATCCTCAATTTTGGAAAACATAATATTATACATACATATATAATATTTCACTTCACACTTAGTACAACCCATGTACTTAAATAAGTTTTCCACAACAATTACTTTTCCAAACTAATTGGTTTTCGAATTTATCGTATTCACACATATACGTTATGAAAACCACAACATTTCATACCCATAACAAATAGAGGATTCACAATTTTCCATTTCACTAACCATTTAAAATTTTCCTCTAAGTCGATTTGGAATTTTAAGGTTATATCAAACCTAATACACATTCACAATCCAATTTATTATCGACTTCACACACTCGATTTGGATTTCACGCTACATCGTCAATTCTCAACACATAATTGATGTCTATCGATATATAACCTCTGAGCTCGTACGTCTCAGAGAAGGGTGTTAAGCTAAGAGAATAAATTCCCCGCCACCAACAGATATATATTTAATAGAAATCAACTGATATGTCGTCAATTCACGACGTTAGACATACAATCCAAATCATCCATTTAAAATTCAAAGTTCAACTTACTTTGTTTTGGGTGACAAAGTTAAACTCAATTTAGCTCAAATTTCAATCATTTGAAAATTTTCAAATTGAACTAATTGTTCAAATTTCCCAAAAATAATATCTTTACAAGATATATAATTTCACACTTAACCATTTGAAAACAAATTTCAAACCATTTCTTCACCTTTTAATCTTTGAAAACAAATTTCAAAGCGATTTCCTTAAACGGAAACATTTCCAAATTATCTATGAATATACGATTTTCAAATCGATTTCACCTATTCATTTTCAATTTATCTTTAAAAGATAAAATTTCAAACCATTCATTTCATATAGGAAAACATACCCATACTTATTCAATAATAAGTAATTTACAAATCCACTTATTTTCAACACTTTGAAAATATTCAATATACTTCAAACCAAAATCAAGTATATATTCATTCTTAAAAAAACCATTCTTTTAAACACATTTTATTTGAGTCAAAACGAATGTTGCGTAAAACATCGTTACGACGACTCAAAACCACTAGTATAAGGATTCAAATTTAAAAATAGATATGTAAATCCCAATACTAAACAAAATCATTTCCCTTTTGAAATTATTTACTATAACAACAAATGTTATAATCTACCATTTCCATTTTTCCACTCGAAAACGTCTATTTCAACAACAAGTGTTGAAATCTATGCTTTCGATTCTTAACACATTTCAAAATGAATTATCTTCATTTACATAATGTTTCTTCCCAAAAACATTCCCATTTAAGTTTTCAACTTCAACTTAATTCATGGTTTGAATTCCACATACACTTCAAAAATATTGGTTTTAAACCGATTTCAAATTCCCAATACTAAGTTTTCCACTTAACTTATTTCCATGCCCATTCAAATTCAAATTCTTCATTGAATCAATTAAATCTATTATGAACTTTCATTGGATTCATATCTCCTTTTATATCTCAGTTATTGTCCAAAACCATAGATACACTCCTTTAATAAGTTATAACAATTTTACTTATCAAAATAAGTCGTTTGTGGAATTTTACAAACATCTTTAGAAATTCCATTTCTATTTATAAAACTTCGTTTTATAATCTCCTTTCTTAATTTGATTCAATTCAATTTATATAACTTAGTTATATACCCAAGTCCATATTATAAGTTAAATACTTATATCCCGTTGATTTACTAAATCGTTCTTCACAACATTTGAAATCAATTTCAAAAGAATTCAGAATCAAATTCTCAAGTTATAGTTCAATAATCCACTTGATTATAATCAAATTGACATATCATTTTATTTCCCAATTATTACATTGGAGATATTCACAATATTCGATTTAAACCAACTTAAACCAATTCATTAATTCTCTTAACTCATGTTTCATTTTCCATAACTCTCAACAATTCAATAACGAGTTTTCGAATAATCGAAACTCAAATCTAACGAGACCTCACCGAAGAGAAATATCGCAAACCTAAATTTAGAGAGGGGAATCTTCAAAAATAATTCTAATTTTCAAAATACCTTTTATTTTAAAGAAAACAATCTTAAACTTCTTTAGATTTGAAAACACTTTCTTTAAAGTGATTCTAGTAACTATTCATATTAAACGCCATAAACTAAGCTTTGTGTAAACCAAAGCTCTGATACCACTTTGTAACGACCCGCCGCCTTGACCGCCTCTAGTCGGTAATTAAACCAACTAGAAACGTTCAAAATGACGGATTGTTATTTAGTTTATAACATTTAAACAGAATCAGCTACAGAATCACAGAATAGTAATCATATTTTATAAACAAACTTTTCTTTTATATACAAATATCAGAGTTAATACAATAAGTTACATTTTATACAGCGGAAACAAATTTTATTAAGTACAAGAAAAATAATTTTCTGAAAAGCTTTAGTTGTGCTTTCCCCTCTCTCTCTAACTTCGCTGCGCGCAAAACTCCAAGCTGTAAAAATACTCGGTCTGACCCGAGCGTTAATTGCAAAACACAAAAACACTCGAGTCAGGATTAATCTTTATTCAAGTAAATAAATTTGAAATGAACTGAATAATATGGTTACAGATATGGTAAAACAGATAAATCAATTTAAAATCTATTACGGATTTTTCACATTAACAATTTCAAATTTTTAAGTTCTGACAAACACACGTGTGCACTGCCTCGCCAACACGTGTGCGAGTGTAATCACAAAGACCACAAAGATACAATAACAAGCCCGAACAGAAACAACACAGCAGGTCAAGGCAGCGAGCACAAGTACAGGCCGAAATGCACAACAGTTTCAGCAGCCCCAAATGCAACAGGGCATACAACTACAAGTATGGACAGTGCACAGATCAATAGTGCACAGGGGCAGCAGTGGCAAGACACAACTACAGTGGACAGGTATACAACAACAAGCATGAAGTATGCAAGCTCAGCAACAACTACCAGTTCCATATAACAAGCTACAATTGAAGATGAAACTGAAGACCAACTGGCTACAAATTATAAGTAAGACCAACAACAAGTTGGACTGCAACAGTCAATATGCAGACCAAAGGCACAATGCCACAGCAACTAGGAGAAAACAGAAGTGAAGACAAGTGAAACAATGATCAAGCTTCAGGATGAACAATTGCAGACAAGAGTATGCATTGGAATGAAGTAGTGCAAGCATAGGTGAATGTGTCAACATATCACGTACATAACAATGCAATACCAAACTTCACAAGCAATGACCAGTGCGATGACCAAGCACTGCATTAAACATGAAACAAGACCACAACTAGGCAAACATCACATAGGATTTACAACAACTAAAACCAAGATGAATAAGACAGCAAGTCAGTGACATGCCCATCAACCAGACAGAGTTAACAACAGGGAATACACAAATTGACACAGCAAAATGATCAAGATTTGTTCCAATGTTCACAGAGACAACCCATAAGATTTGTTTTGTTTATTTTCTAAATTCACAGAGACAATACAGAACTTTCATATTAAATAGAACTTTAAACTTTGACAAATGTTCATAGCCACATTTTGTTAAACCTTAAATCTTCACACTGAAAGAAATAAACTCACAGCAGCTTGCTCAACTAAATATATTCATGTATCTACCAGTATGAAATTGTGTTTTCATGCAAACACACTTGTTTCTAGAGTAAAACAGGCAAATAATTTCTACTTAAGTTTATTTAATATAAAATGTTACTCACATACAACATATTTTGTTTAAGGATTAAAAACTAAAAAAAAACACTTAGGTGGATAGTTTGAATTTTTAAATCAAGTTTAGAACCTGTAACTATAAAGATAGAGGCAAAATAAATCAAGGCAGTGCATCAAAATGACCAAGCTACACATGAATAATGCACAATTCAAACAACAGGCAAATAAAGGTCACAAATGCAAGTGCAGTTGCAGTGTGCAACCTGAGAATATACACAAGTGCAGATCAAATGCAATTATACAACAGTGGCCAAACTTATGTATGCAACAGATAAGGATGCAGACACCAAATGACCAAATGAATCAATTGCAATGCAACATATATCAGGATGCAAACAACAATGGAAATGAAGACTAGAACAACCAAGAGAACAGTGACCAGACCCAAGTGCAACAGCATGGGGTACAACTACAAGTGCAACAGCATGGATGCAACTTGACATGCAAACTGCCACAAACCAAAGTGCATGAACACAGTAGACTACTGTTACAAAAAAAACTCAAGTGAAGCAAGTAATGCAACAGTAGCAAGTATATATGAATACAACTACAATGCAGACCAAATGCAACACCAATACAACAACAGTACCAAAAGACTCAAGTGCAAAATAATAAATGGTCTAATGGTTACCAGGCATGGGACAAACATGCAAGTTTAAATTCATAATGCAATTGTTTGCAAACAGTTTTCAAACAAGATATTTAGTAGCATCTGTACTTATCAATTTAATAACAAAATAAATATAACATCTGTTCTTATCAATTTTTAAAACAAACACCAATAGCACATGTTCCTATCAATTTTAAAACAAACACAAATAGCACATGTTCCTATCAATTTTAAAACAAACACAAATAGTCAGGTAGCATTTGTTCTAATCAATTTAAAAATTAAGACTGGGCAGCATCTGTTCTTACAAATTTAAATTTTAAAAGAAATCAAAAAAACATTTGCTCCTAACAGTTCAAAAACTAAATCAAATGGGTAGAATCTGTTCTTATAGTTTAAAATAATTACTAGCATCTGTTTCTACCAATTTAAAATCCAAGTAAATCGAGCAAATAACAGCAACTAGCACAAAAATTCAACATGCAGTCACAAATCTGAGCATATCAGTTTTAAAAATTAAATTAGCCGAGCCAAAGATAATCAAATCGCCCCAAAAACATAGCATGCAACCAAGGAATTCACTTCAAACAAATTCAAAAACTTGCATGAAGATTATCGTGAGCTTAGAAAACTCACATGCATTTCAAAACAGAGGGACAGTCAACATAAACAAGCATGCAAACACATTATCACTTAACAAAAACAATTTCAGGTACCAAAACATCACAACATATTATAGGCTTAAGTGATTGATTCACGGATAAACAAAGAAGAAGGTTTGGGTTCAGAGGTTTCCATATAAATATTCATTAACAAAGCAAGATCCAACACATGCAGCAACACAAAGCAAGTCAAGATTTAATAGCCTCTATTCTCATCAGATTCTTAAAATGATAGCATCTGTTCTCAACAGTAAAAAAAAATTTAAATTTATAGCATCTGTTCAAATCAGTTTTTAAGAAAAACAAATTTTCAAAACAACAATCTGAAATCAAACATTTGGAAGCACCTGTTCTCATCAGGTTATTCATAGCATTTGTTTTTATCAGTTTAAATTAAAATTTAAATAGTGTCTGTTCTTACCAATTTAAAACAAATATCAAATAGCATTTATTCTTATTAGTTTAAAATCAAAAATTGAGTAGAATCTGATCTTAACAGTTCAAAAACACAACATCAGAGCAAGTGATAACGAATAGCAACCAACAATCCAACATGCAGTGAGTTATCTGTTCTTATTAGTTTAAAATTCAAATTTAACCGAGCAACTGAAAGCTAATAATCACCAAATCATAGCATGCAACCAACATTCAATCCAAACAAATTTAAACACCTGAATTAAAAATTAATCGTGAGCAGAAAACTCACCATAACAAAGTCGAAATAGCCCCAAATTTGATTACAAGCCCTAGTTTTTGAATCGCGAGAAGTAAAGCCCCAAATTTTCCAAAGCAGAACGAGTCGAGAAGAACGAAGCCGCCATATTTTTTTTTCTTCGTGATTTTTTTTTTTTTTTTTTTTTTTTTTTTTTTTGGTTTAGGGTTAATGAACGAGTGAATAACGAAATAAAGGGGATCGGATAAAAGAAAGGGCACTAGTATTCAAACGTGGGCCGGTATAAATTTCAAAGCCCAAACCATAAACAAGTTTTTCCTCTTATTATTTTTTTTTTATTTATTTTGAATTTTCAATAGGTTTTATTATTACTTTGTTTTGTTTTGTTTTTGTTTAAGTTATGTTGTTAAATTTTTTTACTAAGTGTATTTGTTTATTTTATTTTGTATTGATTTTTTTTTTTTTTTTATTTAAGCTAAAGAAAAGAATGTTATTAAAATTTTAACCATCAATTTATTAATTTACATAAATAAAAATTCTTGTATCCAAATTATTTTCTTAAGTCATTAGTTTGAATTTAAATACAAATTCGATATTCAATTCCCGAATTTCAAAGCCAAATTCAAAAATTTTGTTCCACTTTAATAGATTAAATTCTAAAATTTAATCGCCAATTTATTCTGATAATTTAAAATTCAAGTCAATTATCATTCAAATATTTAAAATTAATTAAATATTCACAATTTAAATTGTTCAAAATTTAGGATCGTTACAATCGTCCATGTCAAAATTAGCCAAATCGGCCATCATCATTTGTGGTAGATATTGACCACTCCAGAGTAGTCTATAATGACCACTTTGGTCATGTACTTAGCCAAAAATGGTTAACTAAAAACCAAATGATAACGTCCAGCATCTACCCTGAAATTCGAAGCACGTCTCCAAATCCATTAATTGTCTTCATATCAATCGAGTACATGATACTTTATATACGAAATCCTATCCTAAAAGATATATTCTAAAACATACCGCCTTCAAACAGGCATTTTCGACCAAAACAACCAAACTAATATATATACATCTTACAACCAAGTAAACTCTCTTAATAACCTACATATACATATACATATGCATATACATATACATATACATATGCATATACATATACATATGCATATACATATGCATATGCATATACATATGCATATGCATATACATATACATATACATATGTTTATGTATATATATGTATGTATAATAATGCAATACAATCCATTCAAAGCAACATTTTTAAAACATCAAATATCGGTAATAACCTAAATCTATTAATATTTTCAAAATAAAGCATCAAATGGAAAAAATGTGGCATTTAATTTAAAAACATTTTAAAACATTATCAATTCTTTTTATAAAATAAGATATAGGTTTTACTATCTTAGAAATCGCATTTAAAGTTAGAAATCATTTCAAAACATCGTTTTTAATACCATACTAACAATCGTAGTATGGTGAGAGACAACATCACTCACCTCAACAGAATATGTCTAAACCATTGCTAAGTCCTAGAGCTCTGCATGATAAGCACAACGCAAGAAACGACATCCAAAACAAACCTCGTATGCAAAAGATATGGAATTTATAACAATATGGATTATTGTAGTAATCAATTAACTAACTAAATAAATAATTAATCTAATCACCTTTAGAATCATCTTCCTCAATTGCTAATTTCCTAGTGGTGCACGCTCATAACCTGTACACACAAACCAACTTAGCTCCATACCTTTTCTCCTCCATATATTGAGCTACGGACCATGAAACAACGTGCCATTTTCTCCAACGCGTCTCTCTTCGCAAACTCTCCGTCCGGATACCAAAATTAAGCGACTTGACACCCTTTATAAAATTCAACCTGATGGGTCATATGGCCACAAAAGAAATGTCACACTTTACTGTGGTGCATTGAACTTCACCAAATCAATACCTCTGACTCTCCTTCGCACGAGAAACACGATGCCGCACTTGGATCCACATATCGTTACCAAAATCACCAATAAAGTGAAGCCCTAGTCACAGCAAAGGAATTTTCGATCTTGCCAAATACAACCAATCAAAATTCTGTCATGGTCATCGCGAAGATCTCTACGATATGGATTTAATGAAATTGGTTTAGTAGTTTTTTCGTTGAGCGAATTGATGGAAATTAATATTTGAAGAGAGAATGGAGGAGGCGACTATTTTCTTCAATGGAACAGTGATTTTGAGAATGTTCAAGGGAAATAGGGTTTAGGTGATTAAAATAATAATATTATATTCATTTTATTTAAATTCTCAGGTAAAACAGTCATGCATTTCGAGCTCGCACAATCAAACGGTGTGTTCGATTGCAATAAAAACTCATCTACATGCATTATATCATTTTTTCAGTCCCGATGGAATAAATTTTATTGATATCCAAGACATTTCTCCATGATGATAATTTTGTGCTTTTCAAGATCGTTTTGGCCATCGAATCATATAATCTTCAGATATATTGATCCTTATACTTATTTTAACTCAATGTCGATACGAACTCAAAAGAAGTGGTCTCCAGTCCTGATTTGGTCGGATGTGCAAAATCATATTTTTAGGGCCGTCAATTAATTAACAATTCAATATTTAGATAAATTATTTAAATATCCAATCGCAAGAATGCAGATCGTTACATTCTCCTGTCTTTAGAAGGATTTCATCTTTGAAATCCCAAGGACGAAGCAACACAACCCGACACCCTCTCATTAGCAACAATACAAGAAAGACCGTCGGTTATCAACTCCCATCAACAATCACTGAATGCGATCACAACAAAGGGAATAAACTTGGAATTAGCTAGAACCATCATCCTCATCCCTAAGTGCCATCACTAACAAACCCAAAATCAATGTGGCTAAACCATACTCTAAGTCATGCACTTATTTCCAAAGAAACAAACAATGGAAAACTAAAGTGCCAACTCACTAACTGAAAGGAAAGTCAACTAAATATCACATATTACCAACCCTCACAACTATATGCAACATTTAATATCATATACACTGACCTTTCTCTCAATTTTGGCTTATATCATGGAAAATTTCGGCAGCACCTCCTTTGCGCGGCTAGATCTGAAAAAAAATCCTGATACAGCATATGTATATATACATCTCTTATCTGAAGCATCTCATTTCCAAGAACAACCAAACATATGTGGTCAAATTTACACTACAGAAATCACATACCTCTTTTATAGCAAGAACATACCATTTATATGCAAATAAAAGTAATTAAGCTTCTAATCAGCCAACACTTGCTTCCATGCACCTGAATATATACTCAACGAAGAGGATTAAGCTCAATAATAACATCATCATGTAAATAAGCATATCGAATCATACGTATACATACATACATACATATATGGCAATCATCTTAAATAAATGTGCCATATCAAATCATAGCTATCCCGCATGCCTAACAGCCATATAAGCATAAGTTATCCTATCAAATGTCAACAATCAAACATAAAATAGGCACATATAAGATCAAACATCAAAAAGTAACATCCATGCCTATCCTAGCATGTAAGATACTGAACTATCTAGTATAATACATCAAACATAATATCCACTATAAAAGATAAAAGATAAAACGGAAGATCATTAAGTGAAGAGCTTCGGATAAGCAGTCCCCATGCTCTTCTTGGTCTCTCATATGATATCACCTTCGCGTTCATTCAACCGAATTTTTACTACTCCATCGGCTTCCTCCTAACTTGTTTAATATCAGGTCTATTTGTACAAATAGGCCTACAAAGTCTCAAAGTTACTGGTTTAGTCTCGATATCATCTATTCAATTGGTGCTAAATTTCCCAACGCCTCTTGTATGTTCTCCCAAAGCCCACTAGTGAACAATGGGTTTTGGCCACTTACACTGCTCTTGGCACAGAAAGAGTCACAACATCCATTCAACATATACTCAACTAATTTGAGTGCCATTTCGACTTAACGAATATAAATATTGCATTCTTTGTCCATCTATCGATTGTCACTCAAATGCTATCATACTCTCTTGTAGTCCTTGGCATTCCACAGATGAAATCCATCCATATCTACCCACATTTCCACTTAGGTATCCCAAGCAGTTGTAGTAACCATTTGGCTTCTTCCTTCAGTCTTTACTAGCTGAAAATTCATTCATCTCAAAATGAATGCCCGACGTCCTTCATCCCTTTCCAATAAAATGTCTACCCCATATCATGGTGCATTTTATTGTCATCGAGATATGTAGTCAACCTTGAATGAGAGCACTCTCATAGTACCTTATCCCTCGACTCAATGACATTGGGAACAAAAAAATATCACCCTTACGGAGCCAACTGTCTCGGTCGAGTCCGCACTATATCACCTCTTCACTTTGCCCTTCTCAAGGCACCCCGAAGTCCTACTTCAGTATGATCATTTTTGAAGTCCCACCCCATCATGATCACACCTAAAGCCTCACCCAGTTGTGACTATCTCAATGTACCTCTTCATTTCTGGCCTTCTCAAGGCACCCCCCGAAGTCTCACTTCGATATGAACATTTCTGGAGTCTCACCTCATCATGGTCATTCTAGGAGTCTAATCCCGCTATGAACATCTCACGGTTCCTCTTCATTTTTTGCCTTCTCAAGGCACCCCCCGAAGTTTCACTTCGATATGATTATTTCTGGAGTCTCATCCCATTATGATCATTCTCAAAGTCTCACCTTGCTATAACTGTCTCACTG
The DNA here is from genome assembly GCA_030765085.1 of Allium cepa. Classification (NCBI taxonomy): domain Eukaryota; kingdom Viridiplantae; phylum Streptophyta; class Magnoliopsida; order Asparagales; family Amaryllidaceae; genus Allium; species Allium cepa. The sequence continues at coordinate 247,516,444 of CM060944.1, forward strand.
TCCTTCTTCATTTTTAGCTTTCTTAATGCACCCCTCGAAGTCTTACTTTTTTATGTCCATTTTTGGAATCTCACCCCATCATGATCATTCCCAAAGTCTCACCCTGATATGACTGTCTCATGGTCCCTCTTCATTTTTGTCTTCTCATGGAACTCTCTGAAGTCTCACTTCGGTATGCCCATTTATGGCGTTTCACCCCATCATGATCATTCCTGGAGTCTCACCGCACTATGAATGTCTCATAGTCCCTCTTGGATACATGATAACTTGCTTAACAACCTCTTATGTCAGTGGCATCTCAAGCCATAATTAAATCTGGCATTCTTTTGGATACCTATCTCGTAAGTATTGCCTTCTCAGGACAAGCCAGGCCATCTCATGGTATAGGATATATAGGTGAGCGTCCACACATACCCTTGCCCCCAGGAACAACCATCGTATCCAAAGTTATCAATAATCCATTTAGCATCTAACCTGATCCAATGTATCTCATCCTCCATTCCTTTTGGTCATCTCATGTCGAATGATATCGAACCCTACAAGACCCAATCAAAACAAATACAAGCAAACAAAAATCCATGACTCGATTAGGTAAAGCCTCGACAAAACAGGTATATGCTGCGTATAGACAAACCATGTGGTAACATTCTGCCTTTAGAGGTCTGAAACTAAGGGCTACGGATGTTGCAGTCATCCATAGTATTAAGTTCTGGTGATAGAATATGGGATATTACACACGTATAGCCTGGTTGAGCCCCGAACAAGGTTCGTCATAATTTAAAGGTCGGCCACTATCAATAAATCACTAGATATGAAGGAATATGAAACCTCAACATCAAATAAAATTAGTATAAAAATGGCATAGATGGAGAATAAACTCTAGATAGTATGCCCTTTTCCTTCTCTTCCGTCAATGGAGCACTCGACGAAAGGAATGGCATTCAACACATATGCTTCTATTATCTATCCTTACTCAACTTGTTTGGAAAATCCTTCTACAGTGGGTATAAGCACTCACATCATAAAGTCTTTATACAACTCAGCAAAGTTGACTCTAGGTGCTGGCAGTTAAGCACCATAATCATTTAGAATAACCTGGGAATTCCTGAAAATGATTTGCACCATCTTTGTGAACATGTTTTGTAAATCGGGGTTAGTGGTCCTCGATCCTACCCACTCATCTACTATAGAGACAGAGTTAATTTATGCAGATCGCTCTTAATACATAATAAGAATGATTAGTCTCTCATAAAGAACGCTGCATCAGTAGTGCTCATGTGCAATACAACTTATATACTATATATAGTTGTAAAAATCAAAATATTAACAAATATGCACGCTTTTGTATATAAATATACTCTTTATTCAGTCTACCGTGAGAATTCATACCCTATCTCTACTGAATCATGGTATCAACTGAGTTCAATCACATAACCTAAGCCCTGGTATCAAATGTGAAGACCGCCCTACATCATCGATGCTTATATAACCAAATAGTATGCTGCTATAACATCTGACTGGTGTAAGGATGATTGTCAAGGAAAAGAAAAGGAAATTGAGAAGAGGAATAAAAAAAAAGTGAAGAGGATAGAAGATAAAAGAAAGAAAAAACATCACATAATCAAATAACATGCTGTATATCTCATAGCACATCAACTAAAATATAATAGTCATCATACATATAAAACAAGCGAGATAGTAATAACTGCATGAACCAAAAAATTAGAGTATACAAGCTCATACAGTTATACAAAACAAACGGATAAATAAAATCAACTGACAAACTGACTCTAATGATAGTAAGCTAACTCTGTTAAGGCTCCACAGTGCCACACGGCGGAATAAACAATAATAAGTCCAAAATATAAATATGAGAAAGTATCACCTCCTGCTAGTCCATCTACACAGCTCTAAGTTTTGTTCACAATGCTATCTAGTCTACACATTTAAGAGTACCTGAGGTAATAAGAAGAAAACCATAAAACCTCGAGTATGACAATATTATGGCGTGAGTGATAAATAATCTAAAAATACTATAAAAGTCAGTTTAGTATATGGAATTGAGGGTATGGAGAATCATAGGTTAGCATATAACATTAGATGTATATTTCTCTACATCATAGTCATCATGGATGTACATTACATCAAAGTACTAAGGGTGTCTAGACATTGGCGTTGGTAATATCTGCATCGTGTAACATACCTAAGGTGATAAAAATAATTAAACAAACATGGTATCCATCATTAATCCACACATTCACTCACTCAGTTCGTTGGATATATGATATTCGTATGACCCCATCGTCAGGTCAAGGACTACTTAACATCTTGGTTTCTTATTACTCAAATCCATGCCACTCAGTAGGTCAGGAACAAGACCTCATACTCCGTAACAGTCCAGAATAAATGGATCTCATTACATATACCCCTGCTGCACGAGTACACATTGAAACCTACAAACACCAAAAACCCTTTTGCACATGTCATCCATAGCAGAACTCATCTCAGAACTATCCTTACCATTCTTGTTTGAAGTCATCACGGTTGGGAACTACTCTAGACAACCGTCAAAGTCATAGAGTGTCATCATGTGTCCTTTAACCTTTCTCCAACAATTCCTTCTCCTTAAACTCATAGTCCATTACTCTTCATCTCAAAGTACAGCTGTCACTTTCCATCATGGAATCATCATCGAATTACGAAGTCATCGCATCAAAGCGTCATGTCTTCGCTCACCTGTTAAAACTGCTCGTCGAAGAGCAGTAACACCAAAATCAAATGTCGAACAAATGAACAAGCCATCGCATCGTGATCCTCAAAACGTCTCCGTTGCCTAAGTCAAAATTATCTAAATCAATTATCATCAACAATTGTAGATGTCGCCCACTCTAGAGTAGTCGATAACTATCACTTTGGTCGTGTACTTAATCAAAAATTGTCAAATACAAACCAAATGAAAATTTCCAGGATCTATCTTGAAATCCGAAGCGCATCTCCAAATCCATCATCTATCTTAATATCAATCGGCATACACGATAAATTATGCACAAAATCCTATCCTATGGGATATATTCTAATACTATATCACCTTCAAATGGCGTTTTCAACCTAAACAACCAAAGTAACATATATACATCCAACAAGCATATAAACGCCCATAATAGATTGCATACGTCTATAATAACGCAATACAATCCATCCAAAATAACCGCTATGGAATCAATATTAGTTTAAATGAGAGAAATGTGATATTTAATTTAAAACATTTTACAACGTTTTAATTCTTTTTATACAATACGATATAAGTTTAGTACCTTAGAAATCACGTTTTAAAGTTGAAAATCATTTCAAAACATCGTTTTTAATACTATACTAACAATCACAGTATGGCGAGAGACGATATCACTCACCTCAACCAAATATGTCAAAACCCTTGCCAGGCCATAGAGCTCACCATCATGAGCACAACACAAGAAACGACATCCAAAACGGATCTCGTATGCCAAAGATATGGATTTATAAGAATATAGATTAAAATAGTAATAAATTAACTTAGCTAAATAATCAATTAACCAAATCACTTTCATAATCATCTTCCCTAGATGCTAAATTCCTAGCTATGCACATTCAAAAGATGTACCCACAAACCCACTTAGCTCTATACCATCTCTCTTCTATATCTTGAGTTACGGTCCATGAAACGACATGCCATTTTCGCCAATGCGTCTCTTCCTCATACTCTCTGCCTCGGTACCAAAATTGAGCGACTCGATTCCCTATAAAAATCTGACCCGATGGGTCATGTGGCGACAAAAGAAATGATGCAATTTGTCGTGGTGCTTCGCATGTGACCAAATCAATGCCTATGACTCTCCATCGCACGAGAAACACAATGCCACATTCAAATCCACATATCGCCGCTTAAATCTTTGGCAAAGCGAAATCTTAGTCATGGCCATGGAATGGTTGATCTCGCCAAACGCAATTAATTAAAATTATGCCATCGTCATTGCAAAGATCTCTTCGATACAGATTTAATGAAATTGGTTTTGTAATTTTTCGTTTAGCGGATTTATGGAAATTAATTTTTGAAGAGAGAATAGAGGAGGAGGCCATTTTCTTCAATGGAACACTGACTTTGAGAATGATAAAAAGAAAGATTGTTTAGGTGATTTAAATAATAATATCATGCTCATTTTATTTAAATTCTCAAATAAAATGGTCGTGCGCATCGAACTCGTACAATCAAATGATGCATCCGATCGCAATGAAACCCGTCTGCATGCATCACCACATTTTTTTGGTCTCGATGGTATATATTTCATCGATATCTAAGACAATGCTCCAAAATAATAATTTCGCACTTTTCGAGATCGTTTCAACCATCGAATCATTCAATCTTTAAACATAGTGTCCTTATACTCATTTTTAATTGCAATGTCGACAAGAACTCAATGGAAGTGATCTCTAGTCCTGATTCGACCTTATCTAAAAAAATATTTTTAGGACCGTCAATTAATTAACAATTCAATATTTAAATAAATTATTTAAATATCCAATCGTAAAAATAAGGGTCATTACACACCGGTCCCTAGAAAAGATTCAGTGTGGAGCATTGCATGAAGAGGTTGAAAAGTTGTCAAGGAACAATTTCATACGGTAAGTCCAATACCCAAAGTGGATTCCTAATCTAGTACTTGTAAAGAAGTCGAATATATGCACATGCCTTGGGGAAAGTTCAACAAATATATGCAGTTATCTTACATCATCTATTTAGCATATTAATAGTACTACACATAACATCCTTAGCTTGAGAAAAGCTCAATAACTAAAGACCATGCTAGTAATCTATTAATATATAAATGGTAGAGGACAACTTTGTATTGAAGATTCAAAATCTTCAATATATTATATTGAGTGATATTGACTTATGGAATAATGTAATTTTTATGAAATTCCATCGTTATTCAAATATCGAACACGCCAGAAATCACGGTATACATACATTTACATATGTATTCATTTCATAAGTCTATTTAGTGTTCCTTAATGTTCCACCATAATCTATACATTCATATTACGTAAGTTTTATTATTATATAATAACTTTTATATTCCATATTAGTTATATAACAGTCTTATGTATAAAATTATATTAATTAATTCTTATTTAATTAATTTTAATTAATTAACATTTTAATTATTTTCATAGTAATATAACATTTACATTCTATAATTACTATATACTATAACCTTTATATTATAAAACATATCACGTATATATGTGTATTATTTAATTAATTAATTTTTGATTAATTTATTAATTAAACTATTAAAGATACTATTTAATTAACACTTATATCATATACATGTATATATTACGTTTGTGCCAAAATTTGTCAAGAACGCCCAATGGAGAATTTATAGAGAAATAAATGAAGAAGTCTAAATGAAAATAGAGGAAAGAAGCAATTAACTAATATAAAATAAGAAAAAACAAAACATAGTAATTTATAGTGGTTCGACGTTGATTTACTACGTCCACTTTGGTGAAATTGCTTTATTAATGACTTTGAATTTTGAGTACAAGAGAGATGAATCGGCTATGATTTGTGGCTACAGTAGAGTAGAATGAAACAACAACATAAATTTCCCTCAAATAAACCATGAAGCCTATATTTATAAGGAACAACGATGGAATTTCTTTTTGAAATTTCGATGGTAGAATCTCTAAATCTTGATAAGGTCACAGGAGCGATCGCTAAGCCCAAATTCCAACGAACAGGGATCGGCCCTGATCCCTTTTAACGGCCATGTGGCGAGCTATAATCCCTCTAGTGGGTCCACCTTCGTGCTAGCTTCATGTTTCCAAAGTTGTTTGCATAGTTGACTTATGGATTTTGAGATATCGATCGTTTCCCATTAAGTTAACCACTAAGCTGATACAATTCGATCCATTATGTAGGGGGATGGATCGTACCCGATCACTTGCCTAGGGAAGGAGTTATTCCATAGTTAGAATGTTCTATAGAGTCCATCTTCTGATTTGCCTTATCGCTGCTTCATATTGTCATCTGTGCTTGATCTTTGGACACTACGATCATCTCTCTAGGCTATTGGCCTTGATGAGTTTAACTTGTCCAATTAGTTTGAATATAGTCGATCCAAAAAAGCCAAATAACACTTTTCCCCCAAAATACATCTTGTTTCGAACATGATGTGCTTTGAATCGAAGCAAGTTAGAGTCGTCGGGAAGAATTTCATTCAATTTTCTAAACAGCCGCTATCCTTCCAATGAATTATATTTTCCGAAGAATCATATCTCTCTTTGTTGTGTCGCTTGATCGATATTCGTCAGTATTTGGGGTGTAATCACTCAATTATTATATGCACTCGGTTTTTTATTAGACCATGTGAACTTGAAATCGAACAATGAGACATGCCATATATGACTTGCATACTTGAACTAGCATATGGCTTTGAATTGGATGTTACCACTTTAGACTTGAATAGATAAGCATATCTGTACTTGTACGGTTAGTAATAAGTTCCCTAAATGAACTTGAATATGAACGTCGGGTTCTTATACATCAACAGCCGATTCCTGAATTTGAACGTAACTATTTCACATAACCATCAATGTAAAATCCGGTTGGAATGGTCAGCAATGATGATCACTCCTGTTGAACTCTTGAGCTTCGCCATAACTGCTGTATATTATTGACTTGTAATACACTGCACAGCAATGCACTAAACTGCACTTAGCATGAGGGGCGTCTGAATTTGAACGTAACTATTTGGTGTAACTATCCATGTGAAATCCGGTTGGAACGATCAGCGGTGACGATCACTCTAATCAAACTCTTGAGTTTTTCCATAACTGTCGTATATTATTGAACTGTATTACACTGCCAACACCAAACTAAACTGCACATAGCACAAGGGATGTTTGAATTGAGTTTGCAAAGTCACTCGGTGAGAAGGGACTTCAAGTTCAATAGGAATCTTAACTTTGGAGTTGTATGCAAGGGCGAAGGGAGTATGTCCAGTCATAGATTTATGGATGGTTCGGTATATCCATAAAGCAAACAGGAGTTCATCAACTTACTTGCCTTCGACCTTCTCCAAAAACTTCTTTAAAATGGACTTTATGATTTTATTAATTGCTTTGACTTGTCCATTAGCTTGAGGGTGAGAAACTACCGCAAATCTTTTCACAATGTAATACCGGTGGCAGAAGTCTTTAAATTCAGAACTGTCGAATTAGGTCTCGTTATCAGTTATGATTATTTAGGAAAGGCCAAAATGACAGGTGATGTTTCGAATAATAAAGTCGATTACTTTCTTCGTTTTGATCACGGCCAATGGTTCATCCTTATTGTAACGACCCAGAATTTCAGTCATTTGAAATTCGTATTTTAATTAATTTAAATATTTAAAAGTTAAGTTTATAAGCTGAATAAATAATATTTCGAATATAATGATTTAATTGGATAATTAAATTGTTAATTTAATATTGGAAATTATGAAAATAGTTGGAATTTGGATTTAATGAGAATAAAAATGTTTTATAAAGTTGAAATAAAATCTAGTTGAATTTAAATGATGTTAGTAAACTTTCAAAATTAATTAAAAGTTAATTTGCAGAAAATGAATATTTTAATATTTAATCGACAAGTAAAAATAGCCATTTTTAAACAGTCTCAGATTTCGACGAAAATAGTTTCGTTGGATCTATAATATTAAATTATTGTAAGATTTCAAATTTCATGTCAATCGAATTTACGGTTTATCCAGGGCAAGCTAAAACGCGTAGGAAATCGGTTTAAGTGAATTTTAAATTTAAATAGTCGATTCGAAAACCTATCTTCCAAATACGATCGAATTGGCTCCCGATATATATTCCATTGCGTTTGGAATAGGGGTAAAACATTATAAACGCCAGGCGGCACACTTCGTTTGGAGTTCGAAAATTTTCGGGACGAATAGTGCGCACGAATTTTCTATAAAAGCCCCTCATTTCTTTCATTTTTCACAATCATTAGGGTTTCTAACCCTAGCCGCCACCTTACTGTTAATGGCCAGAATTTTGTTTCAATCTTCTTCAACTATCTTCCAATCCACAAATCGATTCAAGAAACTTCCAACTGCAAAGTCGTAGAGCATGACGAGATCTACAAGATCAACGGCTACGGTCAAATTTGAAGCTACGGATCGACGTCAAAATGGGCGCGTTCATCATCAGGTCGTGTGCATTTTCCCATGCAAGGGGTTGATCGAGCTTCACTAGATGGTGGCTGAAGGTGGCTTTTGATCGTTGTAAAGATCGACGTAGGAGGTGCGTTAATTCATGAATTAGTTGCGGCTATGGGTTTCGTTTGAATGTGCTAACCTAGGAAGTAGGAGAAGTAAAGGCAACAGCCTGATGTTGATGCAAAAAAACGTACAGCTGTGATGATAAAAGGTTTAAAAAATATAAATAAATATGTAAATTGATTTATATAAATATCGTATAAACTTTAAAACTGCGTAACTTTTTGATACGAGATCTGTTTCACACGAAACGAATTGCGTTGGGTCCGTATTGACAAGCACTACGCGAAGGAGTTGGTTTGGAGTTGATTGGAGATAGTGTGAATTTTGGGTAAAATTAAACGGTCGTTTAATTTTATTCGGAATAAAATACCACAACTGCTTTAGGAATCAATGTGAGTACAACTCACTCTTTCTGACTCACTGGTATTTTTATACAAGTGAGAATAAATATTATTTATGATGTCGATGATTGTTTGGATGATATATGATATATTGATTGGTATTTGGATATATACCTGCCTAGTGGAGCAGATGACCCTATAAGTTTCCGTGTATGAGCGGATGAACCTTTATACGTGCGTCTGCCTTGAAGTGGACATTGTACACATATCTAATATGTATATTTGTTGCAGATGACAGGTTGGAGGGATCCAACGAGATTCCTCAACAGTATTGATTTATTTACAGATATTAGTATATTTTCTGTTATCATATTGATATATGATGTTTGGATGTCGTGATTGATGTATTTGGTGCTGTTGCAACATTGGGCCTATTTTTGGAATTTTAAAATTGTTAAAGTGATGGTTTCCAAATTTAAAAAGGATTTTCAAGCGATTTTTAAAATCAATGTTTTATTGAATTTTTGAATGTTAAGAATTGATTTATTTTGATTTAATAAATGTGATAATTTTTTTGTTATAAAAATTATGATACTTTGGGAAATATAATTGAAATACGATTTTTGTGAAATATGGAGTTAATGATTTTGTAAAATGGTTTAAATTGAGATTTTTGATTTATTATAAATGGTTTATAAACAAGATTTACAAAATTGAACTTTTATAAATCAGAATAATGGAATTTTAATGGAGTTTTTATAAATGTTAAAATGGAGTTGTAAATGAATCTTATAAGTAATAAGATTTATAATTTGAGAAGTTATAAAATAAATGATTTTCTAAATAAATGAATTATAAGTAATTAACTTATAATTTGGATTTTTGGCATCTAATTGAGTTATAAATGGAACTGGTTAATAAAGTGATTTTATAAGTTGAAGTTTCTATAAAATATAAATTTGATTTATAAACATTATTTTATAAATCCGAAAATAATTGAATTTGATAAGTTAAATATATAAGTTTATTTAAAGGGACTATATTCACGATTTTGGACAGTGAATTATCCTTTTAAATTTAATGTGCAATAGTATTGATTTTGGTTAGAGAATTATATCCACGATTTTGGACAATGGATTATCCTTTAATAAATGTGCAGAAACATTGAATTGGATTAAATGAACTATATTCACGATTTTGGACAGTGAATAATATATTGAATAAAATGGATATGCTTTGGAAAGTGAATAACCTTTTGAATTAAATAAATGTTTTGGAAGTGATATTTTAAAATGGAGTTAAATGGTTTAAAGATGTTTTAAAATGTGTTAAGGATCGAAACCATAGATTTCAACATTCATTGTTGAAATAGACATTTTCGAGAAGTAAGAAAAGGATGTATTATAACACTGTTGTTGTAGTAGATGATTTTCGAAAGGAAATATTTTGTATAGTATTGAGATTTATATATCTATCTTATTTTTGAATCCCTATCTATTGACTTTGGGTTGTCATAACGATGTTTTACGCAACATTCTTTTTGTCCCAAATAAAGATGTTTAAAAGAATCTTTTCCTTAAAGAATAAAATATATACTTAATCGTGATTTAAGTATATGAAATATTTTCCAAGTGTTGAAAATAAATAGAATTGTGAATTACTTATTATTAAATAAGTATATGGAAATGTTTTCCAATATAGAAGTTGAAATGGTTTGGAAATATATCTTTTTTTAAAGATAATTTTTGGTGAATATTTGGCAATGATATAATTAATAAAAGATTAATTTAAAGGGCCTAGTGATTGTATAAGGTGCTAAATATTTGTTTGTTTGTTTTGATAGTTAAATAACCGACTATCAGACTTGGCAAAAAAATTTGTTCCTCGACTTGATATGGGAACTATTTAGTCGTACACTTAGTACGTAGCCTTCTGTGTAGGCTTGATTATCGTTTATTTTGAGGATGTTGATTCGTATAGTGCAGATTATTACTCTAATCTATCGAGCTTCCTTCTTGGCCCGAATGATAGCAAGTTGAAAGTTGGAAACGCGATAAGTCTATGCGACTTTGTTTCTGTGTGAGGTTGAGAAATGCTTTTGCGTTGTTGGTGCGAAGAGACCGGGACCGGTTTATCCGAAAATCACTTTGGACCAACGTATATGCGACGATTGTGCAGGTTGCTTATTGATGATGTTGATATTCCAGAGTTTCATAGTGGGAGACTGCTTGTTGATTGTTTGGGCTTAAAATCCCAATATACAACCAGTAGTAGTGGTTTCTTTATTATGAAATATCCAATGCAAGGACTATTCGCTACTAATCATAGGGATCTCCCGACAGGATGTGGTAGGAAAATACCTTAGGATTGTCCTGTTCCTAGACAACTTGTATGGATTTTTGTCTGACATTGCATTTCTATAGATTACGTACATTGGTTTTTACAAACGTACATCGGTGGTGGCGGAGAAGGCAACTTCTCTTAGCTTAACACCCTCCTTGAGACGTATGAGCTTAAGGGTTGTATATTTGTGGAAGTCAATTAGTAGTCAACGAAAATGGCCATGTGGCATGCAAAGTGATGTGATATGTGATTGTGAAAGTTAATCGTTATCTTGTCAGGCCTCATCAAACAGAAATGACCAAAATAGGATAAGATACAGCAAGGCTCAGTGGGTCATTCCCAAGTACAATATGATCATCCTCTTCTAGATATATCTTTGCACGCTATGATGTTATGTATCTGATTATTGTGGTTTTTATGCTAGAGGGCCCTCGGTAAAGGTTGGTAATGACCGGAGGATGACATATTAGGTACCATCTAGTTATAGAGGTGGGATGGTCTTGTGTTGGTAGAGAAACTTTGTGATGGTTTCTCGATACATTCTTCTAGAGATGTACTACCGGAAGGTAGTCCCTTCACCTGGTCATTTGTATGGAAATCCAAACTCCACTACGTACCTGCCATTTTATTTATAGAGCCTAGTATGCTGGAATTTAATAATGGTAAAAATTTCGGCTATTTTGAATATTATTTGTATATTAGACACTAGTATAATATCATATGAGTTTGATATGAAATGTTTTAGTTATCGTAAGGTAAAAACATGTCCGTATTTATGTGTGGACTTGTCTTACGTGATACTTTTGTTTTGATAAAAGAAAAGTTGTGGTAATCTAATAAATTCAGTTGAGTGAGTTTCTCACGCTAGTTTACCAGACTGATCCGGGCGTTCTTCCCTTTCAATGCTCGGGTCAGACCGAGTATATTTACAGTTTCAGATTTGGTGCTTTTGGAGCTTCAGCAGGAGAGCTGGAGATCTTCATTTCGTATACACGTATCTGTTTTGATTATTGATTATCCGCTGTGCTTAGTTGTTGTTGTTATCAGCATTTGTGAGGATATGTTATTATAACTATTCAAGCTAATAACTATGATTGATTGTTGAACTCTGATTGATGTGTATATATAAAGTTTATGTTTTGTAAAGATCATTGATATAATATTATATATTTTCCGCTGCGATGTGAGATTCTGTATTGTTCTGTTTGGTTCTATTTTCTCTCTTTCTTCTCTTCTCTTCTCTTCTTCTCTCTTCTTTTCTTTCTCTTGACTTTCCGTCAGTTTGTGATTTTTGGGTCGAACATGTGTGGATTATTGTCGATTCAAAGGGTGCGGATTTGCGGGTCGTCACACATGGTATTAGAGCTCAGATTTTGTATATTCCTAAGCTTTGATGTGTACTCAGTATAGATAGGGACATTAGCACCCTAGATTGAGTTTGAGTGTATTATATATATGAGCGCGTATTTGTTAGTGAATATATAAAATGTTTTATATTGTGTTTGCTTATCTGTTGAGCTGTTTGTGAATTCTGTCGGTATGTGGGATGCCATATTATCGGTAGGGATTTCTAAACACTTAAACGAGGTAATTCGACATAGTATTATTTTAAATTGGGTAAATGAAATAATTTTACCTTGATTATATTTTATATATAAAGGAAATAATTTTCCAGAATTATTAAAGTGTATATAAATTGATTGTTTGGTTGTTTGAAAATGTAAATATATATAAGTTGATAAAAGTTGGTTGAATAAATCTAAATAAAGGTAACAATTGTAGAAAGAATAAATTATATAAGCAAATGAATTATAAGTATGGAATTATAACTAATATGATTTACAATTGTGAAATAATCTTATATATAAGAAATGGAACAACCTAAGTATATTTATATATATGAGTTGTAAATAAAAATGAATTTAAAGCAATTATTTGGAAATTTGAATTCTGTTTATTTTGAAAGTTATTTGTCAAAGTTAAAGAGATTATATTATTATAAATCTAAGTGAGATAAAAGAATTTGGAATAATCTTATATAAGTAAAGTGAAATAGTGAAATTATATAAGTATAGATTTATAAATGTGATTTGTATATATAAAAGAATATAAAGCACTGAATTCACCGCTGTTGCTGGAAAATAATAAGGGTGATGACTGTAGCATCATCAGTATCATTTTCGAATTTCCGTGTGATGCATTTCTACTAATAGTAAATTGAAATTGAAGTTTTGTTATGATAAACAAATTTGATATGAAATCCAAGTGTAATTGATAAATATAAGTAAAATAAGTTTTGGACTTATAATATATGAGGTAATAAAATTTAACTTTTGTAAAGTTGAAATAAATGTGAGTTAGCATAATAAATATATGATTCCAAATTTAACTAAAGGAAAGTTAAATAAAGTGAATTGGTTTTGAAATTATAAAGAATGAGTTTAGTGAATGGAAGTGAACTTAGGTAGATGTTCACGGAATTATGAATAAATAAGTTGTATAACTTATAAAATGTGAAAAGATAAGTAAAACCAATAGTTGAAATGAAACACAACTTAGGTGATGTTGAATGAAGTTGATTTTGGTATTGAAGTAAATTAATAAAGTGAAATAAGATGAATATGAACTTGAGTTATATAAAGAAATTCAACTTTATTTGTAAAATGAATCAACATTAAAAATGTTGTTCTTGAGAATTGAATAAAACTTAAGTTGTGAATCGGAATAATTGAATGAAACTCAATTGAATGTTAAACCAATTTGAAGTTGAAAGTGTTGAACCAAATTGAATGAATGTAAAGTAAATTAAATTGGTTATGTCGATTATGCATTGTTTGTTAAATGAATGTTAGTTGATTGAATAGAAATTCATATGAAATGAAACTAGTGAAATTGAAAGTAAAATAACTAAATTCAAATTGGAAGTGAAGTAAATATAAATAAAATTGAATTTGATTTGAATTCGAAGTGAACAAACTTGAATGTAATTAGTGAATGTAAACTAATTGAATTTGAATGAATGAATGTTAGTAAATCCAATGTTAATGAATCAAAGTTGATTAAATTGAAAACCAATTCATTGAATATTAATAAGAATTGAATTTATATTGATTTGGTTATGGATTGATTGGATGTTAGTTGGATGATAGTTGTTTGATGGTTGGATTTTTTGATTTCGATTGCATTTGCTATGTTGGTATTTATAGTTGTTGTATTGGTATATGTTGTATATTGATATTACTTTCACATATACATGTTTCTCATGGTTTGTTGAGCGTTTAGTAGGTGCGGATGGCGCTTGCTTCGCATTTGGAGCTCGCTTCCGCGTATATTAGCCGTATATACTTGCTAATAATATATAAGGTACATATCTCGGATTACATATCGTTATTTATACTTTTTCCCTACGGGATTCCTCATCCTCGATGATGAGATGTATATTTGTGATATATATATATATATATATATATATATATATATATATATATTGCTATTTTTTTCCGGATCGAAACGCGCAAAGCAGACTATGGCGAAAGTTTTTGAAAATTTAAGGCGTTAGAAATTTTTTGGGAAAATTGGAAAACTTTTGATAACAAAAGTTTTGGTTTTTGAGTAATAAAGTTAAACGATATTAGTTGGTTTTGAAAAGACAACTAGATATGGATTTGAAAACTTAGTAAAATTTTACAAGAAGTTTAACTATTGGATTTTGGAAAAGTTAAAGGTTCAAATGGATTCGAAATCTAGTTTGAACGAATTGTTCTTGAAAAGCAAATTGATTTTGTGACATTTTCTTACTTGGTTATTTCGAGGACGAATTTTTTTTAAGTAGGGGAGAATGTAACGACCTAGAATTTCAGTCATTTGAAATTCATATATTTAATTAGTTTAAATATTTAAAAGTTAAGTTTTAAGCCGAATAAATAATATTTCGAATATAGCGATTTAATTGGATAATTAAATTGTTAATTAAATATTGGAAATTGTGAAAATAATTGGAAGTTGGTTTTAATGACAATAAAAATGGCTTATAAAGTTGAAATAAATTCTATTTGAATTTAAATGATGTTAGTAAACTTTTAAAATTGAATTAAAAGTTAATTTACAAAAAATGAATATTTTAATATTTAATTGACGAGTAAAAATAGCCATTTTTCAAACAGTCTCGGATTTCGATGAAACTAGTTTCATTGGATCTGTAATATTAAATTATTGTAAGATTTCAAATTTCATGTCAATCGGATTTACGGTTTGTACAGGGCAAGCTAAAACGCGTAGGAAATCGGTTTAAGTGAATTTTAAATTTAAATAGTCGATTCGAAACTTATCTTCCAAATACGATCGAACTGGCTTCCGATATATATTCCATTGCGTTCGGAATAGGGGTAAAACATTATAAATGCCAGGCGGCACGCTTCGTTTGGAGTTCGAAAATTTTCGGGATGAATAGTGCGCGCGAATTTTCTATAAAAGCCCCTCATTTCTTTCATTTTTCACAAGCATTACGGTTTCTAACCCTAGCCGGCACCTTACTGTTAATGACCAGAATTTTGTTTCAATCTTCTTCAATTATCTTCCAATCCACAAATCGATTCAAAAAACTTCCAACTGCAAAGTCGTAGAGCACGACGAGATCTACAAAATCAACAGCTACGATCAAATTTGAAGCTACCGATCGACATCAAAATGGCCGCGTTCGTCATCAGTTTGTGCGCGTTTTCCCATGCAAGGGGTTGATCAAGCTTCACTAGATATTGGCTGAAGGTGGCTCTCGTGATGGGCTTCGACACGGTGGCTTTTGATCGTCGTAAAGATCGACGTAGGAGGTGCGTTAATTCATGAATTAGTTGCGGCTATGGGTTTCGTTCGAACGTGCTAACCTGGGAAGAAGGAGAAGCAAAGGCAACGGCCTGATGTTGATGCAAGAAAATGTACGGCTATGATGATAAATGGTTTAATAAATAAATAAATATGTAAATTGCTTTATATAAATATCGTATAAACTTTGAAACTGCGTAACTTTTAGATATGAGGTCAGTTTCACACGAAACGAATTGCGTTGTGTCCGTATTGACAAGCACTACGCGACGGAGCTAGTTTGGAGTTGATTGGAGCTAGTGTGAATTTTGGGTAAAATTAAATGGTCGTTTAATTTTATTTGGAATAAAACACCACAACTGCTTTCGGAATCAATGTGAGTACAACTCACTCTTTATGACTCATTGATATTTTTATATAAGTGAGAATAAATATTATTTATGATGATTGATGATTGTTTGGATGATGTATGATATATTGATTGGTATTTGGATATATACCTACCTAGTGGAGCAGATGACTCTATACGTTCCTGTGTATAAGCGGACGACCCTTTGTACGCGCGTCTGCCATGAAGAGGACATTGTACACATATTCTAATATGTATATTTATTACAGGTGACAGGTTGGAGGATCCAACTGGATTCCTCAACAGTATTGATTTATTTACGGATATTGGTATATATTCTGTTTTCGTATTGATATATGATGTTTGGATGCCGTGATTGATGTATTTGGTGCTGTTGCAACATTGGGCCTATTTTTGGAATTTTAAAATTGTTAAAGTGATGGTTTCCAAATTTAAAAAGGATTTTCAAGCGATTTTGAAAATAAATGTTTTATTGAATTTTTGAATCATTAAGAATTGATTTGTTTTGAATAAATAAATGTGATAACTTTTATGTTGTAAAAATTACAATGTTTTGGGAAATATAATTGAAATACGATTTTTATTAAATATGGAGTTAATGATTTTGTAAAATGGTTTAAATTGAAAATTTTGATTTATTATAAATGGTTTCTAAATAAGATTTGTAAAATTGAATTTTTATAAATCAGAATAATGGAATTTTAATGGAGTTTTTATGAATGTTAAAATGGATTTGTAAATGAATCTTATAAGTTATAAGATTTATAATTTGAGAAGTTATAAAATAGATGATTTTGTAAATAAATGAATTATAAGTATTTAACTTATAATTTGGATTTTGGCATGTAATAGAGTTATAAATGGAATTGGTTAAAGTGATTTTATAAGTTGAAGTTTTTATAAAATATAAATTTGATTTATTAACATTGTTTTATAAATCCGAAAACAATTGAACTTGATAAGTTAAATATAGAAGTTTACTTAAAGGGACTATATTCACGATTTTGGACAGTGAATTATCCTTGTAAATTTAATGTGCAATAGTATTGATTTTGGTTAGAGAATTATATCCACAATTTTGGACAGTGGATTATCCTTTAATAAATGTGTAGAAACATTAAATTGGATTAAATGAACTATATTCACGATTTTGGATAGCGAATAATATATTGAATAAAATGGATATGCTTTGGAAGTGAATAAGTTTTTGAATTAAATAAATGTTTTGGAAGTGATACTTTAAAATGGAGTTAAATGGTTTAAAAATGTTTTAAAATGTGTTAAGGATCGAAACCATATATTTCAACATTCATTGTTGAAATAGACGTTTTCGAGAAGTAAGGAAAGGATGGACTATAACACTATTGTTATGGTAGATGATTTCCGAAAGAAAATATTTTATATAGTATTGGGATTTATATATCTATCTTATTTTTGAATCCCTATACTATTGATTTTGGGTTGTCGTAATGATGTTTTACGCAACATTCGTCTTGAACCAAATAAAGATGTTTAAAAGAATCTTTTCCTTAAAGAATAAAATATATACTTAATCATGATTTAAGTATATGAAATATTTTCTAAGTGTTGAAAATAAATAGAATTGTGAATTACTTATTATTAAATAAGTATATGGAAATGTTTTCCAATATAAAAGTTGAAATGGTTTGGAAATATTTTTTTTTTCAAAGATAATTTGAGCTAAATATTTGGTAATGATTTAATTAATAAAAGATTAATTTAAAGGGCCTAGTGATTGTATGCAATGCTAAATATTTGTTTGTTTGTTTTGGTAGTTAAATAACCGACGATCAGACTTGGCCAAAATTTTAATTCCTCGACTTGATGTGGGAACTATTTAATCATACGCTTAGTACGTACCCTTCTATGTAGGCTTGATTATCGTTTGTGTTGAGGATGTTGATTCGTATAGTGCAGAGTATTACTCCTATCTATCGAGCTTCCTTATTGACCCGAAAGATAGCAAGTTGAAAGTTGGAAACATGATAAGTCTATGAGACTTAGTTTCCTGTGAGGTTGAGAAACGCTTTTCCGGGATCGGTTTATCTGAAATCCACTTCGGACTAACGTATATGCGACGATTGTGCAGGTTGCTTATTGATGATATTGATATTCCGAAGTTTCATAGTGGGGGACTGCTTATTGATCGTTTGGGGTTAAAATCTGAATATACATCCAGTAGCAGTGGTCTCTTTATTATGAAATATCCAATGCAAGGACTATACGCTACTAATCCTAGGGATCTTCCGACAAGATGTGGTAGGAAAGTACCTTCGGTTTGTCCTGTTCCGGGACAACTTGTATGGATGTTTGTCTGACATTGCAATTCTATAGATTATGTACATTGGTTTTTAAAAACGTACATCAGTGATGGCGGAGAAGGCAACTTCTCTTAGCTTAACACCCTCCTTGAGATGTATGAGCTTAAGGGTTGTATTTTTGTGGAAGTCAATTTGAAGTCAACGGAAATGGCCATGTATCATTCAAAGTGATGTGATATGTGATTGTGAAAGGTAATCGTTACCTCGTCAGGCCTCATCAACCGAAAATGGCCAAAAAAGGGTTAGATGCAGCAAGGCTAAGTGGGTCGTTCCCAAGTAGGACATGATCATCCTCTTCTAGATATATCTTTACACGCTATGACGTCGTGTATCTGATTATTGTGGTTTGTATGCTAGAAGGTCCTCGGTAAAGGTCGGTAAGGACCGGAGGATGACATATTCGATACCGTCTAGTTATAGAGATGGGTCGGTCTTGTGTTGGTAGAGAAACTTTGTGATGGTTTCTCGGTACATTCTTCTAGAGATGTACTGCCGGAAGGTAGTCCCTTCACCTGGTCATTTGTATGGAAATCCAAACTCTAATACGTACCTTCCATTTTATTTGTAGAGCCTAGTATGCTGGAATTTAATAATGGTAACAATTTCGGCTATTTTGAATATTATTCGTATACTAGACACTAGCATAATATCACAATAGTTTAACATTAAATGTTTTAGTTATCGTAAGGTAAAAACATGTCCGTATTTATGTGTGGACTTGTCTTGCGTGATACTTTTGTTTTGATAAAATAAAAGTTTTGGTAATCTAATAAATTCAGTTGAGTGTGTTTCTCACACTGGTTACCAGACTGATCCGGGCTTTCTTCCCTTTCAATGCTCGGGTCAGACCGAGTATATTTACAGGTTCAAATTTGGTGCTTTTGGAGCTTCAGGAGGAGAGCTGGAGATCTTCATTTCGTATACGCGTATCTGTTTTGATTATTGATTATCCGGTGTGCTTAGTTGTTGTTATTATCAGCATTTGTGAGGACAGGTTATTATAACTGTTCAAGCTGATAACTATTGATTGATTGTTGAACTCTGATTGATGTGTATATATACAGTTTCTGTTTTGTAAAGATCCTTGATACGATATTATATATTTTCCGCTGCGATGTGAGATTCTGTATTGTTCTGTTTGGTTCTATCTTCTCTCTTTCTTCTCTTCGTCTCTCTTCTTTTCTTTCTCTTGACTTTCCGTCAGTTTGTGCTTTTTAGGTCGGACATGTGTGGATTATTGTCGATTCAAAGGGTACGAATTTGCTGGTCGTCACACTTATCCCATTTAGTGAAGTAATCGATTGCTATGACGGCGTACTTTGCACCATCTTTAGAAACAGATAAGGTATCGACAATGTCAATGCCGTAAGTGGAAAATGGCTGTGGACTGACCATTTAAGTAATATTCGTTTGGGGGATCTTAGAATTTTTCCAAACATCTGGAACTTGTCGCATCACCTGGCATAATCAGCTGCGTCCTGTTTGATAGTTGTCTAGTAATACCCATAGCGGAGTATTTTCTTAGCTAGATTTTCCCCTAGTGTGATCGATACACCAAAGTAGGGGTACAAAGAAACCCTTTCTAAACATAATTCCTTCTTTGATGATGTAGCGTGAAGCTTTACAGAGGATCTGTCATTTTTCTTTCCTCCTTTTGGGAAGGATTCCTCGTTGTAGATAGTTTTTGATAAGATTCATCCATGACTCCTCCCATTCCATCTCAAAGACCCGGTTGATCTCCATTTGGTCAATCCTTGAAGCATTAAGTACTTTAGCCAGAACTAAGCCTATTAACTATGCATCCTCAAAACTGGCTAGCATAACCAGTAAGTCAGTTTTCTCATTTTGTTCTTCGGGGATGTGTGTAATGGTGTAGTGCTCGAAGCTGTCAATAGTCCTTGGATAGCTCTCTGAGGAGAATAAGTGAAATCGAATTGGCTTAGCTCTATATTTCATTTGAGCAATCTTCTAGGCATCTCAGGTCATTGTAGGACTTGTCATAAGGGTTGGTCGGTGTAGACGTTGATGGGGTGAGCCTGAAAGTAAGGGTGAAGCTTATACGGTGCAATCAACGGCAGTGAGCGAGCTTCCATTGCTTTGGCTAGTTTCTTCCAACACTAGTCAATAACTTGCTAATATAATATATTAGACCCTGAATCTGATTCTCTTCGCATAATAGTGCGACACTTATGGCGTGTACTGACACAACTAGGTAGATGTATAAGTCTTTGTGATCCAATAGCTTGGATAGAATGAGAGGTCTCACTAAGTGATCTACTAGAGCTTGAAAGTCATCGATGCAGTTCTGCATTCATTCAAAGTTTCTCTTCCCTTTCCTAATCAAATCAAAGAAGGGAATATACTTGTCAGTAGCCCTAGAGATGAACCTGCTTAAGGCGGTGACCTTCCTATTGAGGCTCTGTACCTGCTTGATCACCTTCGGCACTTAGATGTTTCAAATTTCTTGAATCTTCTTGGCATTTGCCTCGATTCCGCGAGAGTTAATGATGAAACCAAAATATTTCCTGATGTAAAGCCGAAAGAGCATTTTAAGGGATTGAGTTTCATTCCATATTTTCGAAGAACATTGAATATCTCTGCCAAGTCATCGATGTGGTCATTTGACCATCACGACTTAATGAGCATATCATCCACATATACTTCCATAGATTGTTTGATCTGGCCATTGAACATTCGATTGACCAGTCTCTAGTAGGTAGCTCCAGCGTTCTTTAGTCCGAACGGAATCACGACATAGCAATAGAGTCCTGGATCGGTAATGAAAATAGTGTGCTTCTAGTCGAGGTTGTGCATCGGGATTTGATTGTATCTGGAGTATGCGTCCATAAATGAAAGTAATTCATATCCAGTGGTCGAGTCTGCTAACTGGTTGATTCTTGGAAGTGGAAAGTTGTCCTTCGGTCATGCCTTATTTAGATCTGAGTAGTTAACACATATCCGCCACTTCCTATCTTCTTTTCTCACGAGAATAGTATTAGATACCCATTTCAAGTAGAGGGTGTCGTAGATAAACCTGTTGCCTTTAAGCCTATCCACCTTATTTTTAACTATGGAAGATCTCTCCAGATCCATGCTACGTCGTTTTTATTTCACCAGGACATGCCTCATGTTGCACGCAGTTGCATAGATGGATCTTGCTTTGAGTTTGAATCTACTTATATATTTAATTAATGCGCTTTCCATTCAATGTACTTGCGATTTGTTGCTCGTCATTCATGTTGGAATGCTAGTTAGTTGCCCATGACCTTGGCATTGATCCGATGATTCTTTCTCTAAGCATCCTTTCGGTTATAGCGAGTCATTGTAAAATCTAGGTATGAGTCACAGTATTGAGCTATCGCGGTCAGTTTTTGGATGATCATACTTCTACCCTTGGTTTTGGGTTGATTAACATACTACATGGAAGGTCGAGCCTTGTCCTAGTCGTGTTTGTACTCCCGCCTAAACTCCAAAAGATCAAGAGTTGATCGATGAATGGTCAGTTTACATTCATCTTGATTCTCGCTCATGCCCCACAAGTCAGGGATAAATGTTGATAAGTGGGTAGGCATGTCACATCTATTTTGATTGTATACTCTTTCCTTTCAAATCATGGGATTGAGTTAGTTAATGCAAGGTTGAGTCGCGCCTATTTTGGATTGTATTCTAGGTATTCTCTCGAGGGAAGACTTCAATGCCCCATAGGATTTCAGGCACGAGCTGAGTACTTGAGTGTCAATCACATCCACTTTAGATACAGATGTCGACATACTCTAGGAAAGGACCAAAGAATGGATGGGTAAGTCCCATCCAATCTGTGACTAATGCTCCTCCTGTCAAACCGAGGGAAAGGATCAGTGTGCGAACAGTCAACTCATGTTCATTTCGAACTGCTCTTCTAGTCAAATCATGATTAGAGTTAGCGATTATATAGTCAAATCGCATTCACTTGTTTGTCTATAATTATATCCACACTTTAGGGATCAAAGTTATTCGATGGGCAGTTAATCATACTTGTTTGATATTTATACTCTAGTTTATTCTCTGAAAATTAGAGTTATCTTGGAAAATGGTAGAACCACGTTTTCCTTAGTCATTTCTTCTGCCTTCACGTTAGGGGTGAAAGTCGAAGAGTGATCACACGTTACTCTTAATTGGAGTTCAACCCGCCAAATCGTGGGAAAGAGCTGATTAGTGGATGGTCGAGTCACCTCCGTTCTATGTTTTATACACAGCCTGTCAGTTTATAGGGGAATGTTAATAAATGAACGTCCAAACCATGTCCATTTTCTACCTATACTCTTATCCATGCTCCGAGGACCAAAATTTGTTAGTGGGTAATCAATCGCACCCATTTGGTATTTATACTCCAGCTCATGCTCTAGGAGCTAGAGTTATCGATGGATGATAGAACCACATTCATTTTTTGATATAAGCTACCATTGTCGAACTGAGAATGAGAGTTAGTGAGTGGATGGTCGAATCACGTCTAGTTGGTGAATTTTTACTCCAATTGTTAACGAAAACATTGGGGTTGGAAGTGAACAGTCGAGTCACATTAATTTATGGTTAGGAATTCTAACCCAAGTGTTGAGGACAAAGGTTAGCGAGCAGATGGTCGATTCACATCCATTTGATGACTAAGCGATGGATGGTCGGATTAAAACCATGCTTGGGTTGGACGGTCACGTCTCTTCCAATTTATTTCATACTCTTCCCAGCAAGTCAATCTAGAGAGTTTTTGGTGGACGCTCAAGTTGTATCCACCTTAATCTGTAGTTGTGTCCTTGGGTTGAGGGCAGTGATTGATGAGTAGATGGACAGTCACGCCTACTTTTAGTCGGGTTCCCAAACTGCCCCCCTTGTTCAGGGCAAGAATCGATGTGTGGACGGTCATGTTTTGTCCACTTCTAGTTGAACCTTAGTCTCGCTGAGTTTAGGGAGATGCATAAGTATCTCGACGAACTTCAAGTAGGAGTTGGAGAGTAGATTGTCGGGTCACATCCACTTCAAGCCTTTCTTTGGTCTTCAAGTCAAGTGTGAATGTTGATGAGTGTACGGTCAGTTGTGTCCACTTTGTATCAAGGCTTGACCTTATCGAGCTTTTAGTACGACATAGATGTCTTGTCATAATGGAAGCACAGAATAGAAAGTGGTGGCCAAGTCACACCCTATTTCCATTTCAGGCTCTTGCCCCTAGGGTCAGGGGTGTTGGGTAGTTGATGATCGATTGAATCATGCTCGTCTTGATGATACTCCAAAGGTTCAATCATGGTCCATGGAGGTTGGTTGATGCTTAACTCTGTATACTTAGTTAGATGCATCATTTGCAAGTAGTTAAATTCAAGTTGGTCGTAGTTCAGAACATAACAGAATTGAATAAATTTTAATGATAGGTGAATCAGTGTCCTATGCTCACTACTCTATTTTTGCTCCGCCCTTCTCAGTATGAAGTCGACCGTAAGTTGTCCAATTGATTGGTATTTATTGGTAAGGATTAGACGTCTCTTGTCCGCCAGTCTATAGGGATTGCACATATTGTCGAAGCTTTCCTTTATGGATTAGCTCTTCGATCCCATCTCGGAGGTGTTTGCAATATTTAGTGTTATGACCGTATGTATTGTGAAATGTACAATACTTCCCAGACTTCCTCTAGGTTTCGTGGACTCTCTCAGGCCAGTTTCTTGTACTACTTTGAGTCGTGAGTTTCCAGGAAGACGCTTTCAATTGAATCGTTCAAAGGAGCATATGAGTCGAATTTTTGGATTATGGGTCGTGTCTTAGAATTCGAGTCCTTATCTAAGCCATCATCATTGTTTCCCTCACTTCGAATCCTTTTGGCCAATGAGCCTACATTGTTTTTTCTCTGGTCTACTTTGCCCCCTCCTTGCTTAGTTTTTGGTTCGCTTTGTAACGAAAATGATTTAAGGTCATAGGAGGCTCTCCAACTAACCAGTCTCCAAAGTGTCTCTTGGGGTTGATTCCCCTTATCAATGCCATCAGTATGATATTCTCATTGGGATTTCTCACTTCCATGAAAGTGGTGTAAATCTCTGCTAGGAGTCTTTGAGCGGCTCGCTTGGCACTTGAGATACGTTGGATAATGACATCACATACTTAGCGCAAGTCGCACATATTCCAAATTGCTCAATGAACTTCTTAGCTAGTTGATTAAATGAGAAGATGGACCTGGGAGGTAATCGCTTAAACCACATAATCCTTACTCCCTCAAGGAATATGGGAAAGCACTAGCATTTGATTGCATCCATCGTGGAATCCATGTGCCCTTTATATTTCAAGAGATGTTCTCTAGGGTCTATGTTTCCAAAATATACCAGCATGGTTGGCATATTGAATCTCCTTGGATATTTTGCATGTTGAATGGCTTCAGTGAATGGCTTCGATTGAGGGAAATGATCTAATTGTCGTTAATCCAGTCCATTTTAAAGTTATGGCTGTTTGTAATGCTTATGAATGATATATACATGATTGTCCATTGTTTGGATGGTTCAAAATGTCGATCTATTGGCAAATCAATTAGGATGGGGTCACAGATTGATGATTCCCAGATTTTCCCAAAGTAGGTGAAATCGATATGGGGTGATAAGAAATACCCCATAGGGTTGGAGTTCGCCTCAAGAAAATCTACTGTTTGCTTGGAGTTAACACATGGTTCGCTTGGAGTCATAGAGATTTGAAGTGTTGGGTCAGTGGCGAAAGGTGCTTGAAGTCACTTTGGGGTTCGCTTGGAAAAATCTTGGTTTTACCCGAGTTTTACTTTAGGCTAGAATTTTCAGAGTTTGCTTTGGATTCGACTTTGGGTCACTTGGCCAAAAACCCGGGACTGACTTGGGGAAATTTCCGAAGTGAGTTTTTCAATGACTATTTCAACGGTTTTTGTTGATTTTCGATGATGACCACTCGCAACTCAACGATGAGAGTTCTATGATGGGAAGTAATGATGTTGATGATGGATAGCTATATTTTAAGATGGAAGAATTGGCGGTGTAGGGCGGTCGTCACATATGTTGTCATACCATAGCTGCTAAGTCAGGTGTTTGGAAGTTGTTTAGTTGAGAGCAGTCGCAACGTACCCTGTGAGCTTAACCCAGTAACTGATACTAGTTCATGTCATATCACTTTAGCTTTCTCGGCTCTAGCCTTTGGAAGTACCATTTGAGTGGTAGTACCTTGTCCATTCCTTAGCACTGCACTATGGTTGGGGTTTGGGTTGAAGCTGTAAGGGCATTCCACTAGTTTGTTGTTTGTCCCTAGAGTCATCTAGAGGACAACTTCTACCTCATTGTATCATCTAACTCGAAGTCACTGAAGATCCTTTTGCAAATATTATCCCATCTTGCACCTCAATAGCCGACTTAATTCTAAGAACGGACTGCCTCCTAGACTCACGTAGTCTTTATACAGCTCCGCAAAGTCGACTCTAGGTGTTTTCACTTGAGCACCATAATCATTTTGAGCAACTAAGGAATTCTAGAAAATTATTCACACCATCTTTGTGAATATATTCTATAAATCGAGGTTATGGTCCCCGATCCTACCCACTCATCTACTAGAGTTGTGTTAGTCCTTGAGATGATGATTTTGATGACAACAACCTTAGAATAAGATTATGAAATATAAATACTAACATTATAGTTTATATATATATGTATATGCAGGATCTAACCATACAGGTACCAAGAATGAAGACTGTACAGTATAGAGATTCAAGATACCAAGATTGAAGACTCATGAGTATCAACATTATCAAGGGTTCAAGATTTCAACAATAAGTAATTTAATTAGGAATTTTGTTAAAACTCCTAGAAAAGCACTGGCATCTTAAAATCCAATTTATTCGTGGAATGGAATCCACTTCAAGCCTGTTAAAGGGATGGAACCCTAAGTAGGATGGAATACGAAAAATCTAGTGGAACATTGTTTTGTATCCACTAACTTTTATTCAAATGTTTTTACAAAATTATATCTTGTTTTCAAAATGATTTCAAAACCTTCCTTTTAAAAAGAATCAAAAGCATCTAGCCTAGTTTTAAATACTTACAGCTTCAAAATAACCTTTTTTTTCAAAATCAAATTATCCATGGTTTTAAACTATCTTTTAATAATAATATATTTAACTTTTAATATTTATACTTAGATTTAAATATAAAATTATAGTAAAATTTTATATATATCAAAATATTATTCTCTATATTTATTTATGTTTAACTATAGTTAAGTATATTTATAAAGTTTAAAATAGTTTTAATATAAGATGAATGTTATTTTCAAATAAAAACAAAATCACCAAAAATTGCTTAGGCCTGTCGACAACCCCGATATACCATTGTCGACAAGGTTGCAGTTTGATTCAAAAATTTGAATTTCAAAAGAAGTTTCTATTCGTCATATCCTTTCACGAATGGACATGGTTGTTGTTCTACTATAAATAGGTGCAGTTTTAAACGAATTTACATATATATTTTCTCCGATTTCACTCCTTTTCTTCTTCCACATTTATTTATATATATTTTTACCATTACTCTTCTGAAATCAACATTGAATCTAACTAGATCATCTCTGGTTTGATTATCTATCACTATCTCAACGAGATCTCAGTGCAATTCAGAGTTATAGGCTTCTTTGTAATAAACTAAATGAGAAAAGGTGTGATTATAGCCTGTGAAATCAATCGAGCGAGAAAAGGTGTGATTATAGCTGTGAAATCAATTGGGTGAACTTGTTGACCATAAAATCAAGCATCTCTACCCAGAGGATTGTGAATCTGGAGTGGTGTACCTCGTGGCGTTGAAATCGAGGGTGTAATTGTAAAAATTGATTTTGAAAGAAAATTCGTACTTTTGTGCGGGATTGAATGTAGAGTAACTCCGAACTAGTATAAAATCCGGCGTGTTCTTTACTTTATTGCTTTTACTTTATTTCTGCATCTGTTTTTGATTCTGTGATCATATCTGTGTCTGAATATTGCATATATTTGTGTTTAAATTAACATAAATTCAAAAAGAATTAGTAATTCCTTAAAACACTATTCACTCTCCTCTAGTGTTAATTCTAGCCTTAAGATCCGTAATCCGCATTTCTCACATTTGGTATCAGAGCAAGGTTTTTAAAGTTTTCATAATCTGAATTTTGAAAAATTTTCAAAATGGCTATCAACGCTGATACTGTTAATACTACCAACACTGGTTCTATCATCCATGTCACTTGTTCATTTGTAGAAGGCCAGTCTACTTTCAGACCACCATTTTCTAATGGCAGTAACCATACATATTGGGCATGTAGAATGAAATATATTTACAATCTATAGGACTAGACACTTAGAATGTCACACAGATTGAATATTCTGAACCCACAACTGATTTTGCACAGTGGACTTCTGAGCAAAAGACTGTTGCACAAAATAACTCTAAAGCTATGAATATTCTGTTTTATTCACTTGATAGGAATGAATTTAATAGAGTATCAGTTTGTAAGTCTGCATATGAAATCGGGAAAACTTTACAAGTTACTCATGAAGGAACAAGCAAAGTTAAACAGACCAAAACTTCCATTCTCACAAATCAGTTTCAATTATTTAAAATGAATTCTAATGAGTCTATTTCAAATACGTATAGTAGATTTCAGAATATTGTGTATTCTCTAATATCCTTGGGAAAAGAATTTTCGAAAGAAGATCAAGTCAGAAAAATCTTAAATTCTCTTACTCCAGAATGGGATCAAAAGAAACTTGTGATTGAAGAGGCAAATGATATCAGTACCTTAAAGATAGAAGAATTAATTGGAAATCTAATGTCGTTTGAAGTCCAAATGATTGAGAGAAGAGAAAGCAAAGCATCTGAAAAGAAATCAATGGCGTTTAATGCACTGACCGATGGATCAGACTCAAACAGCGATAATGATGAAGAGATAATCCTTATGACCATGAATTTTCGAAAATTCCTGAAATACAGATAGATGAATAATCTCAAGAAAAACAACTATAAGAATTTAGGAAATGAGAATGTAGTGCCAAACAATATCAAATATTTCAACTATGACAAACCAGGCCATATCAAAAGAGACTGTCTGCATCCAGATAGGCAAAATCTTCCTATAATCAATGATTCCATAAAGAAACGAAAATGTGCATTTACTTCTACTCGAGATGACTCAGACTCGTCTTCAAGCGATGATGATCAGAAGACAGATAATTCAAATATGTGTTTCACGGCAGTTCACGACTCCGACGAATTCAGAGAAACGGACTCAGAAAAAGGTACACATTTACAATATAATTGGTTGAAATTGCATGCTTAGAATTGGATGCTTGATTGATTGATTTTGAATTGGTGTGTTGTTTGAAATTTAAATTTTTTATCATTATTATTATTATTATTATTATTATTATTAATAGTATCATGATATTTTATGGAATATACTATAATTCTAGTAATATTCCAGATATATATATATATTAAAAATAATATATATATATATATATTTAAAATAATATATATATATATATATATTAGAATACTTAAGAGAAATAAATCATGAAAATTCACAAACACCTGCCGACAAGGTCTCACCATGTTGTCGACAAGGGTACAAAAATTTGAAATTCAAAATTTAAATTCAAAATATTGAATTTCCCTCCATCTTTTCACTTCATTCAATTCTCTAAAAAGTCACCTTTTGACCAGAGAACATTTCCTTTGAGAATCTATTTATTCACTATCTCTTATCACTATTTATTTTCAAGAAAAGTTTTTAATCACTCAAACATTTCTCTTATGAAAATTCTATTTGTTTTTCAACCGTATGAGACTCTTGCCGAAAAGGAAGAGCGTTTGGCTCATGAGGAGATGGAAGAGGAGGAAGAAGAAGAAGAAGGAGGGGATGAAATGAAAATAGAAGAAGAAGGTTAAACATCTTTGGAAAGCAATGACTATCCCCCTAATCCAACCAATAAAACCTTACTCAAAAGTCAAAAGGCCATTGTTGAGAATCAATGGATTCTTAAACGGTCCGTTAGTAAGAAATTAGATAAAATGTCATCCAAGATGAACAAGTTTTTCCTCCAAAGTCACACTTAATTCACCAAATAATTTATACAAAACATGTTTCTAGTATAACTTAACTAAAATTTGTTTAAGTATTATTAAATTATTGCTTATTGGGTAAGGAAATTTAACCCAAGCCCAAAACCATTTTCTAGAGGAGAGGAAACTTGTGCTTGTACGTACAATCCATCTCCTCCTTCCTTTCATTCTTTCTTTCTTTGAGAAAAACCAAAACCCAAAAATGGCTTCTTCTTCAAAGCTCTAAATCAAATTTCTAAGCCTCCAAACTAAATTAAATTATAAGAAGATTAAGGAATTAAAATCTACTATAGGTAATCTCCCTAAAACCCAAATCTATTTTATCCATCTTTTGATTTGAGAAAGGGTTGTTATTGTAAAAAAAAAAATTGGTTTGCATGTGTGTTATCTTCTTCCCAACAGGTTTCTAAAGCTTATTCAAGGCTAAATCTTCAAATCCTTGCTTGCAAAAATTTCCAATTCGCCGCAAACAAATTCTAAGGTGAGTATTATCTCATACTTCTAACTTAAATAAGCTTGAATTCCAATTACATGTTGTCTTCTTTGTTGTTTGCTGGAATTTTTTTCTTCTTCAGAGTTTGAACCTGAAACTAATTTAACCATATCTCTCTCGTTTCTTATCCAAATTCGATGATTTTAGATGATATGGAAAGCTTAGGCTTTTAGCTAAAAGTTTTATGTTTTTACTTTTATGTATTTTTGAGTTTAATTTGGTCAAAAATGCAATTCTTTGTCGCTGTCCCGAGAGCAAAAGACGGTGACAATAAATCCAAACCTGATAACTGTTTTGGGTATATCTTTTGATCTGTAAGTCCGAATCAGGTGATTATTTTTTTGAATTCTATCTATGAAAATGCTCTTCGACTTTCATGTTTTATGATTTGTCAAAATTTATGATCTACAGGGTCAAAATTGCTCCTTAGGCCGTAGCCCTGTTGTTGTGCACATTGTTCACAGTTTTATAATCTTACACCTGAGAATTAGAATTGCCATAACTTTTGACTCGAATGTCCGAATTAGTTGATTATTTTTCTGAATTCAATCTTTGGCAATTATCTTCAACTTTTATGTGTCATGTTTTCTCAAATTTTGAGTTTAAAAGGGGCAAACTGTTAAAATAAGCTGCAGGCCTAAGTTCTTTTGCAATGTTTGAGCATTTTCCGTTGAATTGTTTTTCAATTCGATGATTTCGAGCATTTTTTTCGAGATGGTTATAAAAGGCTAACTCCTAATAATAGAAAGACCGACATTAACGTCGATTCACACTGCGAATTGATGGTTTCATTTGGGTTTTGTTGTATGCTAATTTTATTGAATTTTTATCAATTTTTGCTGTTTCTGTGCACGTGTTTTCTAAACTGTTTTCGAAATGGTTTTTAAAATGGAAAAGCTTTCAAAGCAAATGTTTTATAAAAGTTTATAATTAATTTTAAAGCTATATATATATCGTCATCCTCTAACTAGTTCTATCTTTTCATGTCTTGTTGTATTAGTTTTAGTTTGTTTTAATTTGAATGTTCATGTAGTTCTTAATGTTTAATCATTGTATTGTTCTATTATGAAATGAAATTGAATACTTTTCTGTTATCTAGCTTATCCTATCTCCAGAATTAATGTTAGTATATTTATATAAATATATATACATAATTATTCACAAAATCAAAATAAGTCATCAAAACTCACTAACCCCTGTCGACAACCCTACCTAGACCATGTCGACATGTACTGGTCAGAAATGAATTTTCATTTTAAATTTGAAATTTGAATGACTACCTTATGTCTATTTATCTCGAGCTACAGACCACGAAACGATGCACCATTTTCACCAACGCGTCTCTCTCCGCATAATCTTCGCCTCAGTATCAAAACTAAGCGACTCATCCCCCTATAAAATCTAAACTAATGGGTCCCATGGCAACAAAAGAAATGTCAGATTTTGCTGTGGTGCATCGCATGTCACCAAATCGATGCCTCCGGCACTCCTTCGCATGAGCAACACGATGTCACATTCGAATCCACCTATTGTTGCCTAAATCTTTGGCAAAGCAAAACCCTAGTCATGGACATGGAATGGCTAATCTCGCCAACCACAACTGATCAAAATTCGACCATGTCCATTGTAACAACCCTAGTATTGTTATTACCTAAAATATTAAATTATAACAATACTTATAGTTTAATATTGAGAACTAAATGAAATAAAGAAAATAAATTTGGTTTAAATTGTTTATTTTAAATAAAGAATATGTTTGGAGTTAAATATTGGGTTTAAAATTCATTGTTCATGAGTTTTGATTAAATAAAATGGAAAATATTGGAATTTAGGAAAAATTTGGGTGAATTAATTTACCAAGTGATGTAATTCAACATTAAATTGTTGAAATAAATCCAAATTGATGGAAACATAGTTTTAAAACCTTTATTTTGAAGTTTTGGCGTGAAATTAATCATTTATTGTATTTTAATTAAGTTAATGTGATAATATTGGTAATTATTGCCAATATTATCTTTTTATTGAATATAAGAGGGGAAAAAAATGAAAACAAAACTTATATTTTATTAAAGTATAAGATGAAATATTGGTTGAAAATAATATTTTAATGATGCAATAAGGATAGAATGATTTATTGCAACTTATTTGACAAGAAAATAATTTTTATTAAGCTTGTTGTGTTAAAAATGGTATATTTACACTAAAATTGTGTAAATTATAAAATATCATAAATATATATAGCTTTTATTGTTAAAATTAAGTTTATTTTGTTCTAATAACAAGTTCATTTTCATAACAAATAATTGTGTACATTTTATTTAACTTAAAAATGTTGAAATGTGAATATAGTGTTAAAATAAGAGAAAACATGTACATGGTTTCATATTTATCTAAGTAATTATGCTCTTGGGCTTATTTGGGTAAGATTGAATCCATTAGCCTATCTTAGAAGCTTCTACTTGAGAAAGAAATGAACTGTACGTATTTTCATTTCTTCTTCCTCTCAACAAAAGTCTTACAGTAAAAGAACAAAAGAAATTTCATGGCTTTCTCAATTTAAAACCAAATTTTACCAAATCTTTTGCAAATTAAAGAAGAGATTCTTCAAACTATAGTATATACAAGGTAATCACATCCAATACTGGGTATTAATTCATCAAATCTTGAGGTTGTATTGAATTGTTTGTAACTTTTCCTCTTTTGTACTGCATGTTCTTGTTTCAGCTTCTACAGGTGTTTAGAGCCTCAATTCATCACAAAAGCTATCATCTTGTCCTTGAATTCGCTGCTAAATCCCTAACGTGAGTGCATGCTCATAAATTTGCTAGCTAAAACGGTAATTTGTGAAGATGTTGGCCACAGAGAAAGTTAAAAATAGAAAATCATCTCTGGAAAACTTGTTTGAGATTTAAGCTGAAACTAAATTAAGCATAACTTTTGCGTTTGTAAACCAAATTTGATGATCTTAGATGTTCTAGAAAGCTCTGATATAGGGCTACAATTTTTATGTTTTATGTTTTCCATAATTTTGAAGTTATCTATTTCAAAATTGAGTATTTCTATTGAAATCCCGAGAGCAAAACTATTATTGCTCTTTGTTTGAATCTGAAACTAAATTAAGCATAACTTTTGCGTTTGTTAATCAAATTTGACGATGTTAGATGTTATGGAAAGCTCTGATACAGAGCTACAAGTTTTATGTTTTGTAATTTCCAAAATTTTGAAGTTATCTATTTCAAAATTGAGTATTTCTATTTCAATCCCGAGAGCAAAATTATTATTGCTTTGTGTTTGAATCTGAAACTAAATTAAGCATAACTTTTGCGTTTTTAACCAAATTTGATGATATTAGATGTTATGGAAAGCTCTGACATAGAGGCACAAGTTTTATGTTTTGTGTTTTTCAAAATTTTGAAGTTATCTATTCCAAAATTGAGTATTTCTATTGCAATCCCGAGAGCAAAACTATTATTGCTCTGTTGTTGAATCTGAAACTAAATTAAGCATAACTTCTGCGTTTGTTAACCGAATTTGATGATCTTAGATGTTATGGAAAGCGCTGACATAGAGCTAAAAGTTTCATGTTTAAAGTTTTTTAAAGTTTTGATGTTTACTTGATCAAAATCATGCTTTTTTGTTGCTGTCCCGATATCAAATGACAGCAACAACAATCACATGTCTGAGAATATGTTTTGGCCATAACTCATTCATTTCTTAACCAAATTACATAATTTTGAATTTTCTGGAAAGCTTAGGCATAGAGCTAGAGGTTTTGTGTTTTGAGCTTTGTATAATTTTGATGTTTTCTAGGTCAAAATTGAGGAGAATTAAGAGTTAGAAATTCCTATATGAAATTATGGTTATAAATAACCATCTAGATGTTATTTTTACTTGCCGATGAGATGAGGTAAGCTACTTTATGATGATTTTACGACGTTGATATGTATTATTATGATTTTCACTTATCAATGAGATGAGACAAGTTACGATGCCACTAGTACTCGTCAATGAGATAAGACGAGTAGGGTATTGTATTTACTCGCCGATGAGATGAGGCAGAGTATATATTTTCATGATGTTTATGATGTTTTATTAGTGTGGCACCAACTAGCGGCTAGTAAACCGTTAGGTGCGAACGTATGGTATGGAACGTACGTTAACACCTATTGGGTTCCTATCTGAGAAGTTGAGACACATTCACGATGTTTACTAGTACTATAGACCACGAGTACTTAATTGGAGTCATCACGATGTAGTTGCGACTCTAATCATCAAGATGTTATTAACTCGGGTCTTTGTGACTGAGAGTCATTATGATATTATAGACTATAGTTATCACGATGTTCACGATGTTATGATGTTACTTGACTCCAGTCATCACGATGTTTATGGTACCAAATATCAGTACTAGTCACGATGTAAGCACGTGCAGTTTTCCATGAAGTTTTAGATGTTTTAATTTCACCTTTTTATGAGGATGTTATTGTAGCCTTGAGTAAGATGAAGGCTTACGTGTATTGATGGTTTTATGGTGATTTCTAATATGATCTTTGAACCCTCATTGAGTTCTATTATGATGAATTTATGAGGTTTTAGACTTTTTGATGACGATTATTTATATGGTTTAAATCCTTGCCTATTTCACTTATATAACTATAGAAGATGAACCATCCTTAGATAACTAATTGAATTCTCTTATGAAATCATGATGGACCCATAGATGTCACACCTTAGAGATGATTTTGATGATACTTATATCATTCCGTTGGCAACAACGGAATGGTTTTTTTTCTATTACTGTTATCTTTAGTAATGATAAGTTTTAGCTAGCCTGACCCGTGTATTTATTACTCGGGTCAGACCAAGTTGTAGGTTAGGTATGGATTTAGCTCACTCCTTGGATCTGTTAGCTTGCTTTTGTTTAGACCACTTTTTTTGGACTTGGATGTTGTACCTATTGTTTTGTGGGATGGTTGTGTATGTATAGTTTGCAGTTCATGCTACATATATGTATAATGTATTATGTATGATGTATGGAGATGTATGTATACTCTAATCTGAGTTTGTTGTTCTGTGTCTGTTTATAATTAATTGTATATTGCATTTATTCTGAAATGGTCCTAAACCATCATGGTATCATATTAGTTAAGGACTAGGTGTGTCGACCATATATGAGGTAAATAAAAAAAATATCGACATACTTAGCTCTTAGCTAATGCATTATCATGAGGGTCGCCCTTAACCAGCCCTATTCTCTACATTAGTAGACATGATTACTTAGTAATTCTCTTTACTAATGTAGGTCTCGGGGTGGGGCGTCACATCCATCGTGAAGATCTCTTCGATATGAATTTAATGAAATTGGTTTCATAATTTTTCATTGAGTGAATTGGTGGAAATTAGCTTTTCAACAGAGAACGGAGGAGGTGGCCATTTTCTTCAATGGAATAGTGACTTTGAGAATGATCAAGAAAGAGGTTTTATGTGATTTAAATAATAATATCATATTCATTTTATTTAAATTCTCATATAAAACAGTCATGTATTTCGAACTCGCACGATCAAATGGTGCGTCCAATCGCAACGAAATTCATCTACGTGCATCACCTTATTTTTGTAGTCTCGATGGTATAAATTTTTTCATTATCCGAGACAGCATTTTACGACGATAATTTTGCACTTTTCGAGATCGTTTCTCCATCGGGTCATCCAATCTTCAAATATAACAATCCTTATACTCATTTTAATTCGCAACGTCAATACGTACTCAATAGAAGTGATTTCAAGTCCTGATTCGATATTATATGAAAAATCATATATTTGGAACCGTCGATTAATTAATAATTTAATAAATTATTTAAATATTCAATGGCAAAAATAAAGGTCATTACACACAGACCCCTAAAAAATACTTGGTGTGCAGCATTGCATGAAGAGGTTGGAATGTTGCCTGGGAACAATTTCATATGGGAAGTCAATATCCAAAGTGGATTCCTAATCTAGTACTTCTAAAGAAGTCGAATATCTGCACATACCTTGATATAAGTTCAACAAATATGTGCAGTATCTTACCTCATCTATTAAATATATTAATAGTACTGCACATAACATCCTTAGCTTGAGGAAAGCTCAATAACTAAAGAGTATGCCAATAATATATTAATATGTAAATGGTAGAGGAAAACTTTATATTGAAGATTATATATTATATTGAGTGATATTGACTTATGAAATAATGCACTTCTTATAAAATACCCTCGTGATTCAAGTGTTGAAAGCATCAGAAATCACGATATATATATATATATATATATATATATATATATATATATATATACACATTTACGTATGTATTTATTAAGTTTATTTAGGGTTTCCTAATCTTCCACCTTAATCTATACATTCATATTATATAAGTTTTATTATTAAAATATAACTTTTATGTCTCATATTACTTATATAGTAGTCATATGTATAATATTATATTACTTAATTCTTATTTAACTAATTTTAATTAATCTCATAGCAATACAACATTTATATCCAATAATTATCATATAATATAACCTTTATAGTATAATACAAATCTCATATACATGTGTATATTATTTAATTAATTAACTTTTTAATTAATTATTAATTAAACTATTTTAATTATACTATTATATTATACTATTTAATTAACATATACATCATATAGATGTGCACATTATGTTTGCATCAAAATTGCTCACAAACACCCAAAAGAGGTTTTGTAGAGAAATAAATGAACAAATCTAAATGAAAGTAGAGGAAACAAGCAATTAGCTAATAGAAAATAAGTAAAAACAAGAACATAATGGTTTATAGTGGTTTGGCGTTGATTGCCTACGTCCACTTTGATGTAAGTGCTTAATTAATGACTTTGAATTCTGTGTACAAGAGGGACGGATCGATTATAATCCATGGTTACAATAGAGTATGAAAGAAACATCGGCATAAATATCCCTTAAATGAACCATGAAGCTTGTATTTATAGGGGCAGACGATAGAATATCTTCCTGAAATTTCAACGGTAGAATCTCCAGACTAGAAGAGGTCATATGAGCAATTGCTAAGCCCAAATCCTAAGGAATAAGGTTCTTCCTTGACCCTATTAATAGCCATTGGGCAAGCTGCAATCCATTTTGGTGGGTCCTACTTAATGCTAGCTTCATGTTCCTAAAGTTGTTTGCATAGTTAACTTTTGGATTTTGAGATATCGATTGTTTCTCGTTGAGTTGAACTGTTAAGCTGATACGATCCAATCCATTGTGTAGGAGGATGGATTGTACCCAATCCCTTTCTTAGGGTAGGATTTATTCCATATTTAGAATGTTCTCAAGAGTCCATTTCTTGGTTTCGCTTATCGTTGCTTCATGTTATCGTCGGTGCTTGATCTCTGGACCCCACGATCGTCCCTATGGGCTACTAGCCTTGATGATAGTTGAGACTAACTTGTCCAATTAGTTTGAATATAGTCAAGCCAAAAGGACGGGTAACATGTTATATCATATACATATGTATATTGACTGAAATCTATTAATGTTGCCAATATAATTGAAACACAAGTTTCGAAAGGATGAAATGGATGTCCATTTGGGTGATTTTGATTACTTGTTTAATTTTAGAAATTCAAGTATGGAATTATGAAACGTATTCTCACTCATGATATATATTAATGCAAGTTTAATATACCCCATTATTTTGATTTGAATGGATGAATTATTGTTTTAAGTTGAAATGCTTGAGCGCTCTATTGTTTGATAATTGAATTATATATACATGAAATTTGTTTGTGATATAACATCATCTTACAGAATAATAATGTTTTAAAATTCAAATGTTTTTTAGAATTGAAATTTAACTTTTGACAAGAACAGTATGAGTTATTGACTACTAGACTATCATTTTCCATCCTAATGGACCGATTCGAGGATCGTAACCCAAACCAGAATAATCTTGTCCCTCATCACATTGTCCAAATAATCTGTTGCTAGGACATATGACGTTGTGGAAGATATTATCTAATAATCAAAAGCATAGTGCAAACAAAGATAAGTAGAGCCACCCGATGGAGATATGATATGAAGTGGACTACTACATGAGTAAGATTATTGCGTCTTTGATGCCTGAAAGGCACGACAACAAATGGATTGCATTGGAGCCAACCACATCTAACCGGGAGTATACGAGTGAAAACTACAGTAATGACTCATTGGGAAAAGTAGTTTAAGTAGAAGGTAAGTCCATTGAGGAGAGTTTTAAATGTGATATCATGTTGGCACTCACAAATGAGATGATGATTCACCCCTCTCTTGGGAAGATGCCTTAGCCTTCTCATAAGTATAACAAAAAATGCCGACCTCATGAAATGATCCTTTGGAAATAATGATTGGAATTTATACAACAAAAGCAACTCATATAATATAGATAGATTGTGGTATTCAAATTGATTAGACTTGCAGCTGTGAGTCATGATGAACAGAGTTGTGAACGTGTATTAGTATTGTTTAAAAAACGAACTATGGATGAGATATTTTATAGTGTGGGTTATATTGGTGTATTTGATTAATATGTCATGTATTTATACCAAACACCACACATGTATCTTCTTATTGTACACGATTGTGCTCATAGCCATATTTCTAGCCCGACTCAAGGTTTGTTATGTTTATGGCGATGCATCAAGTCAGATTTATGTGTTGTGTTTTCTAATTTAGCATCCTATTAGACACCGGTCTATATTACATATTAGCATGGGAGACTACTAGGTTTGAGTTTAGCAACCATTTCCTTGAGGCCAAGATGTGAAACACTATTCAATTTATTCAGAATCGGGATAAAGGTAAGGTTATTCAAGCAGTTGTGGAAATAACCGGAGACCGGTTATAAGAAGAATAGTTACATGGACATTTGAATTGATAATTTTTGGAGTATACATAGTCATTCAAGTTTTAAGAGATGTATTTTTGATCATTTCATGTATTATACAAGCTTTAAGTTATAAATAAATTTCCATTTCCATTGTGATATTAATACTGCTTCCTCGTTTATTATATATGTTCCCGATATGTGAGTTATTCAATCCTTGAACTCGTGCACATTGTCTTGTGTCAAACGAGATATGTACTATTTTATTTGTAGTCAAATATTAAATATATATGTGCTAATCCAAAGTAGTGTATATGAGAGATCGCACATTCCGTACCCATTGATCCAAGCTATCGTATGGTAAACTCCCTTTCATATTTCAGTCGTCGTAACTGATGCGTTAAAATTAGTCAGAACACATGGGGCCATCTACGTAAAATCCTCACGAATGTCGGTAAGTAATCATGAAGTATCACCTCGAGTGGCTTGGATCGGTTCTCCTAAATCTAGTCCAGTTAGCGTGGACCATATTATGTCGGGCCATAATTATCCTTCCAATGGTCGTAAATTATACGCCCCCTATGCTTCAAAATTATCACTAGACGACGGGGTTCTATCTTCAAATCCTTACTATGCAATAAGGTTAAATCTTTAAAATCCTCACTAAACGATGAGGTTAGAATTTCAAATTCTCACTATACGATGAGGTTCGATATTCACAATGCTCACCAAACAATGAGGCTAGATTTTCAAATCTTCATTATACGATGAGGTTCGATCTTCAAAATCCTTACTAAATAATGACGTTTGACTTTCTGATCTTCAATATACTATAAGGTCCTATCTTCAAAATCCTCACTGTAAAATGAGGTTTGATTTTTAAATTCATAATAAAATCCTTATAATACAATGAGGTTAGACTTTCAAATTCATATTCAAATCCTCATTATACAATGAGGTTAGATTTTCAAAACCCTTACTACGAGGTATAATTTCAAATTCATATCCAAATCCACATATATTATGAGGTTAGATTTTCAAATGCATATTATACCATTGGATGTTAGACCGTAGCCAAAAATCTATCCAACATTACTAATATAGAGTAGTTACTACACATTTCATAAATTTGTTATTTGGTTACTGATATGGAGTAGTTAGTACGCATTTATTAGATTTACACCTGCATTTATGCTACTGATTTTCTATTACTAATGATACATGATTAGTATACATGTGAAGTTACATGTTTTTATTGATTTATTTAATTTTTGGGTTGGTGTAATGATCTACCTTTTCGACTTCTGAATGTCGACATTAGTACATCCACATTATTCACATGTCAAGCACCCAATGCTAGAAAGGCAAAGTGTTAGGGTAAAATATTAAATGGGAAATATAACAAGAAAAAAGAGAACACAGTATTATAATCTCACGTGTAGAACGATAATATATAATATCTCAAAAGGTCTTTAGCAAAAAGAAATCCTTTATATGCATATATCAATCAAAAAAACTAACCTATCGTCAGCCTGGACAATTACAACATCCTGTCCTCACAAATGCTGATAGAAATACATCAAGTAATGTAGTGGAAATAAAGTACGATAGGAAATCATCCAGCTTCTCTCCAAGTGCTCCAATGAACCATAGTTAGATCTAAAAATATACTCGAGCTGACCTAAGCATTATAAGAGAATAACACTTGGATTAGTCCGGTAAACCAGCTTGAGAAATTCAAATCACATAGATTTTCTATATCTTAAAAACCCGTTAAGATAAAGGTTTCTTGTATGACCATGCCGCTAATAAACACGGACGGTTTTTTCCTTACGATAACCAACCATTTCTATCATAAAATCCATTGATACTATAATAATGTATATTGTGTGAAATATAAATATTTGATCATAGCCAAAATGGTTAAATTGATTACATTCGAACATAATAGGAGTATATTCAAATCCGATAAGGGATGTTCGCATAATGGATTTCCATAAGGATCATTTTGGGGAAGCCGAATTCAAACTCCATGCATAAGGATCAGAAGTTACATACCAAGCGTCGTATAGCTCTACATAAAATATACCATAAGGAAAGGATAGC
Organism: Allium cepa; assembly: GCA_030765085.1. Classification (NCBI taxonomy): domain Eukaryota; kingdom Viridiplantae; phylum Streptophyta; class Magnoliopsida; order Asparagales; family Amaryllidaceae; genus Allium; species Allium cepa. The sequence goes on from CM060944.1 coordinate 247,557,566, forward strand.
TGGCCCATGTCCAAACGAGCTAACCCGCACAATTGGAACCAAGTACCATCAACTTCCACACGCAACATATCGATAAGCGTTCTCTAGATATGAAGTTGATGTGCCCCATCGTGGATTTGCAAAACCCCAAACTATGCAGCCTACTCTATCTTTAGCCATTTCTGATATCGAGGTCACATTCAACATCTTTTACAAGAATCTTCATCACTCAAATAGAATTCGGAACCACACATAGATTCTCATATCTCAATAGATCTCAGAACCACCTATGGATCCCTCAAAAGATCTCAAAATCACACATGGATTCCCATACCTTAATAGGCCTCAGGATCACATATGGATTTCTACATCCTGAATAGATCATAAACAACTACATGTGTTTGAGTATCTTAAAGCAGATCTCGAATCTCCATATAGTTTCCAGCATCTTAAACATATCCACTTCCAAGAGATAGAACACGTATATTAGCCCTATAGTGGTTTTCGATAAGTAGAACAATTACTGATCCCGGTCTTTTCAAGACTGAATCGAAACTTGGTCACTCGATAATAATGAGAACAATCGCATAAGGGAAACTAGTACTCATACTGTCCATAAGCAGTAATACTCAAACAAACAAGCGTGATCAAGTCATATAAGTGACTTCTAATCCCCGTTTTAATTAATCTTCCTTTATTAATTAAAAACCCCTTTTATTAATAAAACTCATTTTTTACTAAACAACTCTTTTATAAATGAAACTCCATTTGCAATTAAACTTCACTATTTAATTAAAACACAACTATTCATTTTTAACATATTTTGAAAATCTCAAGAATATTCATATGCTTATCTCAAATGATATAAATATATTCACAAACCATTAATGAGATGTATTACTTTAAACCTTTGCTTTTCCTTTCTTTTTCCAAAAGACTCCTTACTTACAATTTCCTCCAGAATATCCATTTTAAGCACATAAGTGCATTCATGAATCTATTCAAAAGGTTTAAGACTATTGTTACTTAAAACATTGTCGTTACAACCTAAAACCATTTCGCTTTTGCTTATCTTTAAATCATTCTTTTAAAGATCTATTTACATTTCCATATTTATGATGATTGATGTTGGTGGAATTCCTAAAAGAAAATAATGAACGGAAATATACAATGTCCCACATCGCGAATTTGTTGAGAGGTATACTAGTTTATATATGTGTTTATCAAGTGGAGGTTGGGGAACTGGGGCTCTCAAATGTATGCTTCGTTGTGAGGAGGGAGATCATGCATCTCCACCACACATGCATGCGCGCGCCGCCGCCGCCGTCCGTCCGACCGAACCGAACCGGGCCGGGCTCGGGTTTGGGTTTGGGTCTAATATGATCCTAAAACTGGGTCGGATTTTTTATCAGTTACAGGCTAATGAACAGACACGACTGTTCATAAGCGGACGCGGGTTACTGAAGCGAGTGGATGCGACCGGACTGAAGAAGCACGGGCGAACAGAAGCGGGTGCGGCTCGACTGAGGAGGCGCGACCGAATGGATACGAGCAGCAGGCGGGTGCGACCCGTTAACGAACAGCAGTGTTCAAAAGGCAGCGGGTGCGACCTGTCGAGCGGGTGCGACTGTTTGAAGGGATGCGGACAAAACTATAAATAGGACAGAATGTTGATCACATTCTCAATCCAATTCAGTTCTAATTTTCCTCTGCTTCTTATTTCTACCGCTCTGTATATATCATAGAGTTGACAAACTCATTTTTAGAAATCCGAATCTTCTTCTTCTCTTCTGCTGCTATACTCTAAATCACAGAGTGATATACTCACTGCAATCTCGAGCAGAATACGTCTGTTGTAGCTTATTTACAACATTCATATTGTTATAATAATTACTACAGAATTCCAGTGTAGTGGAAATCTGAGTTATAAACTTGTGCGACGAGTTTATAGTTGATTATTCTCTGTTTTGGTATACTAGACGTATAACATCTTAAGAATTTTACTGTTTTCTTACTAAAACAGAGATGGCAACAGTAGAATTTTCTTATAAATGTGAGACATGTGTAGAAGCAAAAATGGTCAAACAACCATTTAAATCTGTTGACAGAAGCACCGAACCATTAGGCTGGTACATACAGTTTTATGTGATTTTAAATCATTACCTACAAGAGGTGGGAAAAAGTATTTCATTACTTTTATTGACGATTATACGCGATATTTCTATGTATATCTTTAAATAGTAAAGATGAAGCAATAACAGCGTTTATAAAATACAAGGCTGAGGTAGAAAATCAGTTAAATAAAAAGATCTAGATACTAAGATCTGATCGAGGTTGAGAATATGAATCACCATTTGAACAGTTCTGTGCCGAAAATGGTATAATTCATCAAACAACAGCTCTATATTCACCATAACAAAATGGTGTAGCCGAGAGGAAGAACAAAGCGTTAAAACACATAATTACTGCCATGCTTTTAACTTCTGGTCTACCGATGAACTTGTGGGGGGAAGCATTAAATATGTCTAATCACATATTAAACAAAGTCCCTCACAATAAAACAGGAACAATTCCATATGAGATATGGAAAGGACACAAACCAAGCTTCAAATACCTCAAAGTGTGGGGGTGCTTGGCAAAAGTTCCAGTTCTGCCTCCCAAGAGAGTCAAAGTTGGACCAAAAACAATAAATTGTTATTATCTTGGGCCAGCCCAAAATAGTAGTGCCTACAGATTTTTGGTATTCAAGTCTGATATAGCTGATATTCATGTAAATACAATCATGGAATCTAGAGATGCCTCATTCTTTGAAGACGTGTTTCCACACAAAAGGAATGAAGGAAATAATGTCCCTAAAAGGACAAGAGAAGAATTAAGCAATTCTCATGAAGATGAAACTCATCATCAGATTGAGGAAGTTGAACCAAGAAGAAACGTAAGGGCTAGGACTTCCAAGACATTTGGTTCGGATTTTTTCACTTATGTGTTAGAATACAAACCTCAAACGTATAAGGAAGCAATGTCATCTTCCGAATCCTCATGTTGGAAAGAAGCAATCCAAAGTGAAATCGATTCTAAGTAATAAACTTGGGAAATTGTTGATATTCCACCAGGAATAAAACCAATTGGCTACAAATGAAATTTCAAGAAGAAAATGAAAGCAGATGGCTCTATCGACAAGTATAAGCCAGATTAGTAGCCAAAGGATATCGTCAAAAAGAAGGAGTAGACTTTTTTGATACATATTCGCCGGTAACACGAATAACCTCTATAAGAATGTTAATAGCAATTGCATCCATGTATAATCTTGAGATCCATCAGATGGATGTAAAAACAGCATTCTTAAATGGAAATCTCGATGAGGAGATTTACATGGAGCAACCTGAAGGATTTATTTCCAAAGAAAATGAAAACAAAGTCTGTAGATTAGTCAAATCATTATACGGACTAAAACAAGCTCCAAAGCAATGGCATGCAAAATTTGATAGTGTCATGATGAGAAATGGTTTTCGTATAAATGAATGTGACAAATGTGTTTATTATAAACAACTTGGACAATCATATGTGATGATCTGTCTATATGTGGACGATATGCTAATATTCGGTCCAAATACTCAGGTAATTGAGACCATAAAGAAAATGTTGATCAACAATTTTGACATGAAAGACTTGGGTGTTGCAGATATTATTTTGGGAATAAAAATAATAAGAACACCTAATGGTATTGAGTTATCTCAGTCACATTATGTAGAAAAAGCGATTGAAAGATTTCAAAATTTTGGAATTAAAGGAGTAAATACACCTTTTAATCCATCAGAAGTACTACATAAATACACTAATGAGAGTGTAATGCAACTGGAATATTCTCGTGTAATAGGATGTCTCATGTATCTCATGAATTGCACAAGACCAGATATAGCTTATGCAGTAAGTCGATTGAGCAGGTATACAAGCAATTCAGGGAAGGAACACTGGAAAGCAATAATGAGAGTGCTTGGATATTTAAAAAATACCACTAACTATTTCTTAAATTATGGAAAATATTCTGCCGTCTTAGAAGGATATAGTGATGCAAACTGGATTGCAGATTCAGAAGAATCAAAATCAACAAGCGGTTATGTCTATACCTTAGCAGGGGCAGCAGTGTCATGGAAATCTACTAAACAAACATGCATAGCTCGATCCACTATGGAATCAGAGTTCATCGTATTAGATAAAGCAGGCGAAGAAGCAGAATGACTTCGTCATTTTTTAGAAGATATTCCATTTTGGCCAAAACCTGTACCGGCCATATGCATACACTGTGATAACCAAGCTGCGCTAAGCAGAGCGCACAACTTTGTGTACAATGGAAAGTCACGACATATTCGTCGACGCCACAACACAGTTAGGCAGTTACTCTCAAATGGAACTATTTCCATAGATTATGTGAGAACAAATGATAACCTAGCGGATCCATTTACTAAATGTTTATCAAGAGAGAAAATTAACTGCGCATCGAGGGGAATGCGTTTAAAAGCCTAAACCACAAAGAGTTATCTTATATGGAAACCTATCCTAGCGACTGGAGATCCCACGGACTAGGATCAATAGGCAAACTAGTTCTGAATAACTCAAGACGTAATGCATTTGCATGGACATAGTCCAACTCCATTCCTATGGTGCATAACATAAATGCATGCCTACAGAAGTATTTAAAGGCTAAAACTATGTTTTTTAATGATGACCATATCTTGGAAATAACAAATGGGGTATATGTAGGATACTCTTAATGGTTGCGATCACCTATGTTAGTGTGAGCTGGGTCGGCTCTTTGAGAATATTAAAATGCTTTTATTCTCCAAAATACTCGCAGAACCAAAATTTGTTCAGGACTAAAATAAACAAAACCAAAAGATTGGATGAGAAGGGTATCAATGCTTCGTAAAGCTTATTGTCTGGATATACAATAAAGGCCGACGGTTCAAGATGAAATAATTCGCCGATTAGCCAAGTAGATCCGATAAGTTTTAACTAGGGAAAGTTCAAAGTGAAATATCTACTTATCCACGATAAAGCATTATTCTATATGTACTATGTGATATTTCGCTTTGTGTGGGGGATATGTATATTATCATTCATGTGGGGGATTTTTGGAATTCCTAAAAGAAAATAATGAATGGAAATATACAATGTCCCACATCGCCAATTTGTTTAGAGGCATACTAGTTTATATATGCCTTTCTCAAGTGGAGGTTGTGGGCCTGGGGATCCCAAATGTATGTTGCTTTGTGAGGAGGGAGATCATGCATCTCCACCACACACGCGCGCCGCCGTCGCCTTCCGTCCGTCCGACCGACCGACCGAACCGGGCCGGGCTCGGGTTTGGGTCTAATATGATCCTAAAACTGGGCCGGATTTTTTATCAGTTACAGGCTAATGAACAGACACGACTGTTCATAAGCGGACGCGGGTTACTGAAGCGAGCGGGTGCGACCGGACTGAAGAAGTGCGGGCGAATAGAAGCGGGTGAGGCCCGACTGAGGAGGCGCGGCCGAATGGATACGAACAGCAAGCGGGTGCGACCCGTTAACGAACAGCAGCGTTCAAAAGGCAGCGGGTGCGACCCGTCGAGCGGACGCGATTGTTTGAAGGGATGTAGACAAAACTATAAATAGGACATAATGTTGATCACATTCTTAATCCAATTCAGTTCTGATTTTCCTCTGCTTCTTATTTCTACCGCTCTATATATATCACAGAGTTGACAAACTCATTTTTAGAAATCCGAATCTTCTTCTTCTCTTCTGCTGCTATACTCTAAATCATAGAGTGATATACTCACTACAATCTCGAGAAGAATACGTCTGTTGTATATTGGGGGAATTTTGAAATAAAATTCTTAAGGAAATTGTTACGACAAGCCTCAGACGATATCCGGTTAGATTCTAGTTTATTCTATAATCTTTCGTTTATACGTTGTGCTGTTTCTATAAATAGTATAACGTTGTTGTTGTAATTTATTTACAACGTAACTTATAGTTACAATTATCTAATACAGAATTCCAACGTAGTGGAATTCTAATTGATAAACTTGTGCGACGAGTTTATAGTTACTTGCTATCTGTTTTAGTAAACTAGCCAACTAACAGGTGGTACAATAAAGTTTGATGTATTCTGGTTATATTGGTTGTTTTTTTTTGCTGCTATCGTGCGGCGTCCTATGCAAGTATTTGATGTAGTAGAAGAATATGAAATAGAACTACGTGGGCTTAAACTTGAAAGAGTACATAAGCAATCTTTTTTATGTAATAGTCACAAGATCTCTTGAGTCGTGATGGTTTTATAGAGTGAGGCAAGGTTCAAAAATAGTTAATCGTCTTTTCCTTTATATTTTATATATCCATTAATAAAGTTACAGGTCGAAGCAAAGGAGGGTGAAGATTTTTGGATGCAGGCTACATCCACTAGTTGCTTACTTGGTTTGTTTCCCATGTGCTATATTTCTATTTTTTATAAATTCAATAATTATTGATATGTACATATGAAGAAGTAGATGTTTATTTTGATTAATCGAGGCTTTTATTGTAGGATCTAGATTAACCCTAGAGGGGGGGTGAATAGGGTTATAGCAAATTTTCTCGATTTAAACACAGAAATAAACTGCAGAAATAAATATGCTGAAAAGTAAATCACACACAAAATTTACCCAGCTTCGGCAACCCTTGCCTACTACTGCATTCACAGATTTCTATTAGAATTAAACAGTATCACGCTTACAAACACTCTACTAGACTCGTAGACATTTGCTCCCGCTCACAAACACTCTACTAGACTCGCACACCCTGCTCGCAAACATTTGCTCCCGCTCACAAACACTCTACTAGACTCGCACACCCTGCTCCGCCTATAGAGTTTCGCTTACTCGCAAACTTTGCTTCCCGCCTATAGAGCTTCGCTTACTCGCAAACTCCGCTCCCGCCTATACAGCTTTGTAAACTCGAACACCCTGCTCACTGAACTAATTCTAACTAGACAATCTGACACTACCTAAACCCTAGGTGGTGATTTACAAATTCTTTGATTCGTAAAATAAAAACAATAATTAAAAAACAAAAGAAAATAACCCTAAACCCTAATTAACAATATAATAAAGCCCTTTTATAAAAATTAAAAAACAAAACCCCTTTTTTAATAATAAGGCCAGCCCACTCCCTTATTTCACCCGATCCTTTTGTCTCGTTCGTGAGAATAATGGCGGCTTCGTCCTGTTTAGGGCTTCGTTCCCTTTGTTCCAATTAGGGCTTCGACTCTTGTGTAAATCAGGGCTTCAATTTCTTCGATCGATCTGAGATATGTTGCCCTAGCTCGCTGCTTCTCTGATGGTTGACTATCGCTCGTTTGCAGTTGCTTGATCGAGTTCGTTGTTTGTGAATTCGGTATGTACTGTTTCCTTTTGCTTTACTAAGTTGATACTTGAACTCGATGAAATAAATGCCGATGATGATTAGGGTTTTTATAGGGTTTGATTTCCTATTTTTGCGTTCGTCTGATTGCTTCAAAATTTCTTGCTTTGCCGTTCGATTACACTTTGATGCTGATGATTTATTTGACTAATTCATATGCGTATATTCTTGATACTTGCTTCCCACGGCTTGGTTGACACGGTTTTAATTATTGACTCGTTCAATATTGACTTCGGCCATTTTTGATTGAATTTAATGCTGTAGCATACTTGACATGTTTTGTTCTTTGTGCTTCGACTCTGGCCATTTTTTATGTTCACTGGCCTGTACATTTGCATTGTATATATTCTTGGATTTGGATTTGAACTGCTTCATGTACCTGATATTGTGGCATGTGGTCTTTTCTATTATGTTGATGCATATGCTCTCTGTTGCAAGCTTGCTGTTGCATGCTTGTTTGTATGTTGTTGAACTTGGTGTCTGCATCCTTATCTGTTGCATACATGAGCTTGACACTGTATTTTGTTGTTTGCATTATTTGTTGTTGTGTCACTGATTTTGGGGCTGCTGTATTATCATCATGTTGATGGCAATCTTCAAGTAAGTTTGCATAAGTGAATTTAGTCAGTGATAGTCAGGTTGCCTTCATTTTCCACTGAGTTGCATCGAGTATCTGGTCTTTGTAGTTGTTGCTTGGGTTTGTACAGTGTTGTACTTGTTGCCTTGTACTTGAAGTCTTCATTTGCAGCCTTGACTTTGGTTGACGAAGTTGTAACTGTTATATCACTTTGGATTGCATTCACTTGAGCATATTGAAGTTGCTGTTATCTTGTACGATTTTGTGCATGCTGTACTACTTTGGTTCAGTTTCATGTTTGTTGCAGTCCATATTCTTTTGTGTCTGCACTTGTGAACTTTGTGGTTGTACTTCATGTTGTATTCATGCAGCTTGTTTTCAATATACACTTGAATGTTGCAGTCCATGTTCTTCACTGTTTATTGTTTGCATTGTTGCAGTTGGTCATTTTTTGTTCATCTGTGTATTGCTGCAATCTTCATTTCCTTGTATTGTCATCACTGTGTACTGGTGGCAATTCTTTGATTTCGAACTTGGACTTATAGTTGAATCATGTTATGGGCTGGACATTTGATGATGTGGTCTGTACTTGTGTACTTCTGGTATGCTGCAGCTTGCATCTTTGTTGCATTTGAACTGGCTGTTGTCTTTGTTGTTGGGTTGCTGCACATATGAACTTGTATTCATTCGAGTTCAGTTTGCACTTGTTCATCATGTAGCTTGTTGTCTTCATGTACACTACTGCCTTGAACTTGATTCACTTCATGTTGTTGTTTGGACATTTGCATTTGTACACTCCATACTTGGTCGTGCTGGAGTCTTCAAGCATGTTGCTGTTGCATTTGTTAGTGGCTTTAGTCTTGAACTGTTTGTAGTCAATTGCTTTGTCTATTCATTTGCCTTGAGTTGAACCTATCTTGGGTTTGACCTTGTTTTTGATTTCTGTGCTTTTGTTTGATTTTTGCACATGAGTTGGCGAGGCAGTGCACACGTATACGAATGTACACGTGTGTACTGCAGCCACTTATAATTACCTGTCCCTGATAAAAATACCGATATGCACAGATATTGCACAGTCAAAAATGATGACGAACAACCCAAATAACTGAGGCAAACAATGTTTTCAAAATCATCGTTTCTTTCAAATTTCAAAATATTTCTCTTTCAATTTTACTGCGTTTGAGAATGTTTTTGCAGATTACTCAGATGCTGGATTCAAACCGGAATGCAGTTGAAGACAAAAACACGAGTGTGAGTGATATGTAGTGAGGTTAACTGTAAATGTGAAATGTGATGTGATTGTAATCAAAAATGTATATGTATAGTGAGAGCATGAAATTGTACTATTTAAAATTGTAATAAATATTAGTTTGAATAAAATATCTGTTTGAATTCAAATTCTATGTCATTTAATTTTATTCAGCAAATATTTATTTATTCTATGAAAAATAAAATAGTACATTAACAAATACATTTAAACGAATGTATATATGTTTATTATCATCAAACAAAAATCATATAAGCGCAAAGCGCATATTCAACAATCTCCCCCTTTTGATGATAACAAACATATATTTAAGATTTTGAATGTATTAAATGTATTTGATTGTTCAATTTGCTCCCCCTATTTGAATGCTCCTCTCTACACAATACTCCCCCTACATATATGCATACAAATAAAAATATGTAAATGAGCCTATATGCAAATTGAAAATTATTTGACCTTTGCTTGATTCTATTTGACAAAATCTTAACTTTTCTCTCTCCCTTTTGTTATCAGCAAAAGAATAACAGTGTTATAAAAATAGGGATGAAGTGATAGACATGAATCAAACATTTAACTCAATTAAATATAAATATCAAATTTCAATAAAACTCAAAAAAAAAATCATAATTACCCTTGTCAAGCGCATATTCCACTTTTAGAAGTGATGGGGATAAAATCATCAAAAATCATACAATTCTGTCTATTTGTGGTATATTTATTTCAGGAAATTTGAATATCTACTAACCATGCATAACCGTTAGGACTTTTAAATGAGATTAGTAGTATTCACAATTTTTATTTAAAAAATAAAATCAAGTATCTTCTAACCACGCATGACCGTGAGGACTTTTAAATGGGATTAGAATCAACTTGTCTATTTGAATCAATTAATTTTGATATGCGTTCCATACATGCATAACCGTGAGGACTTTTAAATGAGCATGGAAGCACATAATCAAAAATCCAAGTAATTCACCCATGCATGACCGTGAGGACTTTTAAATGAGAGTGAATACTTTGGATATTTATTTTTATTGCCAAATATAATAGATTGAAGCACAAATAATTTCCTTCACAAATTTAAATATATTGAAGAACAAATGATTTCCTTTGTAAACTACCACAAATTTACATACTAAATATGATCTTGATGAGTGATGGTCGATAGAAAGATGATAGAAATAGAAATGGTCATGGAATTATTACCCAACACAAAGTTTTTATAACTCTTGTTATGAAATTCTAAAGAAATTTTCTAATTATACTTTCTCGAGTTATATGATAAATATCAACACTCATCTCTTTTTCAATCACTATTCATCATTTCGATAATCAAAGGGAGTCAGATTAGTCAAAATTTGTCATTTAAAATCAAATTCAAAAATTATAAAATCAATTTTTCAAAAATGACTAATCTGTAAATATGGTCAAACATGATTTTCTCGAGGGGGTTTTATAAGAAAATTTTCTGCTATTTGAAAATTATTTCAAGTGAAAAATATGCAGATATTTTCTTTGAAAAAAAAAACGATGCAGCAAATGAATGTTTCAAAATAATTAATCACGTTACACTTAGTAATTTTTCTATCAACCATATTACCAGTGTAATCTGCATCTGAATTTAAATTTCACTCAATATTCACTCGTTGAATTTGATTGACCAAAACATGAAGTGTGCACCAAGAATTTCAGACTTAACATCAATTCTTTTGAATTTGAATTTAAGCCGTGTTAACACTCAAACAAATATCATGATGTTAATTTCAGAAACCATAGGATAAACAATTATATTCATGAGTAATCAACAGTCAATCATTATCATAATTATTTCAAAAACAATTTCTTGAAGTTTCAACAATTTCAAAAAATTCTTTTTAACAGCTTTCACATGAAATTTGAAATCGTGCAAATTTACAAGTAGTGACCAAAATATATCTACATGTAGCATGAGTAATCAAATACCATCATTTGATCGAACAAATTTATATGGATTAGTTCAAAGTTGAAAATCTGATTGGTCATCAATTAAGCACAAATCAATGTCATAAATAAGAACAAGTCAAAAAATCATATCAATTAAGTTCGAATCAGTCAACCATCATAATTACTCCAAGTAATTCTATTTAAAGATGGTTGGTCAATATTTTGAAAAAGAATCATAGCATCAAAATCATCATCTTTTGTTTATCTCAATATTGGCTGATTTTAATTTAGAGTATGGTGCAGATAATCACATTTAAAAACAATTACCTGTTTTACCTTTACGATAATTTTTCGTGATTGCCCATTGTGATTCTGTCACCTTTATACTAGGCTAAGGAACTTTGCTTTGTCGCCCGTTGTGTTTCTGGAACAGCCGAAATCCAGAGAACACTGTTGTTGTTCCTTAGCCTGCCACCACACCTACACGATAAAAGATTTATGTGACCTATTTGTTTTTATAGGTCCATTGTTGTTAGTGGCAGAATATGAAAAATATGTTTTTGGAGACTCAAAACTATTTATATATGTTCCTTTTGGCACCCAAATTCGTTTGACTTTCAAAGATTTTATATTTGTGCCTTTTGGAACCCAAATTGGTATAGTTTTCACGTGTTTGGGTCTATACCAACAATTATTTTGATTATGTCCAAATTCTCTACAAAACGAGCTCATTAAATTGACTTGATTAAATTTTGTGTTCCTATGACTATGATTTTCAACATGATTTCCAATTATTTCAGATCGAGCAAAAACACTTTTACTTTTTGAATTATCATCATTTTGTGATTTCCCAAAGCCTAGTCCTTTTCTATTGTTAGCAAAAATTTGATTTCCCAATAGCATGTTGAAAGATTTTTCGCCTCTTGAAAAGTTATTCAAAGATTTCTCAAGATTTTGGACTTTGGATTTTAATGTTGAGTTTTCAGTGACAAGTGAGGTGCATCGATTAATAAAATCCTTTCTCCTAGTGTCGATGGTTTCCTTAAGATTCAAGTTTTCATTTTCAAGACTTTCAAAGTTATTCCTCAGTTTTGATAATTCTGAATCTAAAATCTTACATTTTTTACATTCTAGGTTTTGAATATTTTCAAGTTCAGTTTTTAACCTAAAATTTTCACGAGCAAATTCTCTCCTATCAGATTTCAGTTTTTCAATTTTAGATTCAAGAGTATCCACTACCTTAGTAAGATCAGAACACATAAAAACAAGTTCTTTATAAGAAAACTCACCTGCCTCACTAGATTCGTCGGAGCTTGCTTCTGAATTTGATTTTGCCATAAGACACAAGTTAGCCTCCTTCGAGCTGCTATCCGAAACTTCCTCTCCTTCTTCATCATCCCAAGTTGCTGCAAAAGCCTTCTTTTTCTTTTTCTTTCCTTTGTTGTCTTTGAGAAGTGGGCATTTTGGTTTGATGTGGCCAGGCTTGTTGCAGTTATAACACGTCAGTTCATTATCGGAATTTTCGGAATCTTTTGGTCTATTACAACTTGTTTTCTTCTTGCGTGGCTTGAATCTCGACCATTTTCTAAGATTATTGACAGCCATTGCAAGCTCTTCAATTGGATCTTCTTCATCTTTATCGCTTTCTTCTTTGCTCTTTAAGGCAATCGTCTTCTTCTTTGGTTCGGAGTTGTTGCGTTCTTCCTTTGCTTTTAACTCAAGCTCATATGTCATCAAGTTGCCAATCAACTCCTCCATGCTTAGTTTACTCAAATCTTTCGATTCTTGGATTGCTGTGACTTTTGCCTCAAAGTTCATTGGTAAAACTCGTAGTATCTTCCTCACAAGCTCTACCTCATTGAATACCTTCCCAAGCGCTCTAGCATTGTATACCAAGGTTGAAAAGCGTCCAAACATGTCTTTTATGCTCTCGCCTTTGTCCATCACAAAGTTTTCGTATTCGTTGCTGAATAGGGCTAGACGAGACTCCTTGACTTGAGAAGTTCCTTCGTGTGTCACCTCCAAAGTGTGCCAAATTTCCTGTGCTGTTGTACAATGAGAAATTCTATTAAATTCATTTTTATCAAGAGCACATATCAAAGCATTCATGGCTTTAGCATTTGTCGTTTTCAGTTTCTTATCGTTGGCATCCCACCTATCCTTAGGTTTAGGAATCTCAGTATCACCAACGATTATAGTGGGAGGTTTATAGCCAGTTTCAATAATATCCCAAACATCATAATCAACAGAACTAAGATAGATACCCATCCTAACTTTCCAATAAGCATAATCGTTCCCGCTAAACATGGGTGGCCTAGCAATAGATTGCCCCTCATAAAAAGCATTATTTTGTAGACTCATGACTCTAGAGTTAAATAAAAAAATATACCGGGCTCTGATACCACTTGTAGGATCTAGATTAACCCTAGAGGGGGGGGTGAATAGGGTTATAGCAAATTTTCTCGATTTAAACACAGAAATAAACTGCAGAAATAAATATGCTGAAAAGTAAATCACACACAAAATTTACCCAGCTTCGGCAACCCCGGCCTACTGCTGCATTCACAGATTTCTATTAGAATTAAACAGTATCACGCTTACAAACACTCTACTAGACTCGCAGACATTTGCTCCCGCTCACAAACACTCTACTAGACTCGCACACCCTGCTGGCAAACATTTGCTCCCGCTCACAAACACTCTACTAGACTCGCACACCCTGCTCCGCCTATAGAGTTTCGCTTACTCGCAAACTTTGCTTCCCGCCTATAGAGCTTCGCTTACTCGCAAACTCTGCTCCCGCCTATACAACTTTGTAAACTCGCACACCCTGCTCACTGAACTAATTCTAACTAGACAATCTGACACCAACTAAACCCTAGGTGGTGATTTACAAATTCTTTGATTCGTAAAATAAAAACAATAATTAAAAAACAATAGAAATAACCCTAAACCCTAATTAACAATATAATAAAGCCCTTTTATAAAAATTAAAAAACAAAACCCCTTTTTTAATAATAAGGCCAGCCCACTCCCTTATTTCACCCGATCCTTTTGTCTCGTTCATGAGAATAATGGCGGCTTCGTCCTGTTTAGGGCTTCGTTCCCTTTGTTCCAATTAGGGCTTCGGCTCTTGTGTAAATCAGGGCTTCAATTTCTTCGATCGATCTGAGATATGTTGCCCTAGCTCGCTGCTTCTCTGATGGTTGACTATCGCTCGTTTGCAGTTGCTTGATCGAGTTCGTTGTTTGTGAATTCGGTATGTACTGTTTCCTTTTTCTTTACTAAGTTGATACTTGAACTCGATGAAATAAATGCCGATGATGATTAGGGTTTTTATAGGGTTTGATTTCCTATTTTTGCGTTCGTCTGATTGCTTCAAAATTTCTTGCTTTGCCGTTCGATTACACTTTGATGCTGATGATTTATTTGACTAATTCATATGCGTATATTCTTGATACTTGCTTCCCACGGCTTGGTTGACACGGTTTTAATTATTGACTCGTTCAATATTGACTTCGGCCATTTTTGATTGAATTTAATGCTGTAGCATACTTGACATGTTTTGTTCTTTGTGCTTCGACTCTGGCCATTTTTTATGTTCACTGGCCTGTACATTTGCATTGTATATATTCTTGGATTTGGATTTGAACTGCTTCATGTACCTGATATTGTGGCATGTGGTCTTTGCTGTTATGTTGATGCATATGCTCTCTGTTGCAAGCTTGCTGTTGCATGCTTGTTTGTATGTTGTTGAACTTGGTGTCTGCATCCTTATCTGTTGCATACATGAGCTTGACACTGTATTTTGTTGTTTGCATTATTTGTTGTTGTGTCACTGATTTTGGGGCTACTGTATTATCATCATGTTGATGGCAATCTTCAAGTAAGTTTGCATAAGTGAATTTAGTCAGTGATAGTCAGGTTGCCTTCATTTTCCACTGAGTTGCATCGAGCATCTGGTCTTTGTAGTTGTTGCTTGGGTTTGTACAGTGTTGTACTTGTTGCCTTGTACTTGAAGTCTTCATTTGCAGCCTTGACTTTGGTTGACGAAGTTGTAACTGTTATATCACTTTGGATTGCATTCACTTGAGCATATTGAAGTTGCTGTTATCTTGTACGATTTTGTGCATGCTGTACTACTTTGGTTCAGTTTCATGTTTGTTGCAGTCCATATTCTTTTGTGTCTGCACTTGTGAACTTTGTGGTTGTACTTCATGTTGTATTCATGCAGCTTGTTTTCAATATACACTTGAATGTTGCAGTCCATGTTCTTCACTGTTTATTGTTTGCATTGTTGCAGTTGGTCATTTTTTGTTCATCTGTGTATTGCTGCAATCTTCATTTCCTTGTATTGTCATCACTGTGTACTGGTGGCATTTCTTTGATTTCGAACTTGGACTTATAGTTGAATCATGTTATGGGCTGGACATTTGATGATGTGGTCTGTACTTGTGTACTTCTGGTATGCTGCAGCTTGCATCTTTGTTGCATTTGAACTGGCTGTTGTCTTTGTTGTTGGGTTGCTGCACATATGAACTTGTATTCATTCGAGTTCAGTTTGCACTTGTTCATCATGTAGCTTGTTGTCTTCATGTACACTACTGCCTTGAACTTGATTCACTTCATGTTGTTGTTTGGACATTTGCATTTGTACACTCCATACTTGGTCGTGCTGGAGTCTTCAAGCATGTTGCTGTTGCATTTGTTAGTGGCTTTAGTCTTGAACTGTTTGTAGTCAATTGCTTTGTCTATTCATTTGCCTTGAGTTGAACCTATCTTGGGTTTGACCTTGTTTTTGATTTCTGTGCTTTTGTTTGATTTTTGCACATGAGTTGGCGAGGCAGTGCACACGTATACGAATGTACACGTGTGTACTGCAGCCACTTATAATTACCTGTCCCTGATAAAAATACTGATATGCACAGATATTGCACAGTCAAAAATGATGACGAACAACCCAAATAACTGAGGCAAACAATATTTTCAAAATCATCGCTTCTTTCAAATTTCAAAAATATTTCTCTTTCAATTTTACTGCGTTTGAGAATGTTTTTGCAGATTACTCAGATGCTGGATTCAAACCGGAATGCAGTTGAAGACAAAAACACGAGTGTGAGTGATATGTAGTGAGGTTAACTGTAAATGTGAAATGTGATGTGATTGTAATCAAAAATGTATATGTATAGTGAGAGCATGAAATTGTACTATTTAAAATTGTAATAAATATTAGTTTGAATAAAATATCTGTTTGAATTCAAATTCTGTGTCATTTAATTTTATTCAGCAAATATTTATTTATTCTATGAAAAATAAAATAGTACATTAACAAATACATTTAAACGAATGTATATATGTTTATTATCATCAAACAAAAATCATATAAGCGCAAAGCGCATATTCAACATTTATGATCTTCAATTGTTGAGATCTATGTGTGTGTACTATTGTTTGAATCCGCCGTAAGGTTTTCACATTTTCGTTTATTTTTTAGATTTTGAACTATATAACCAATGATCAATTGTTTTTTTATACATATTTGAGATTAGAGCAAAAACATATTTTGACAGAGTTTACCCTTAGTTTTACATGTTAAGAGCAGTGAGGTGTCCCATATGGAGTGAGGTGTCCCATATGGCAAGATAAACAAGAAAAAAGATGAAATTAGGCAAACATACAAAGGAGGAGGAAGAAAGTTTCATGGTGGCTATAAGGCATCATTAACATGGTACTTCGCCTTGCAAAATGATAGAAAGAACTGGCTAGAGGTTAATGTAAAGGCGACGGGGATCGGGTTACCTACATGGTATATTACTTTTAAAGCCCATTATACTAAATGGGCCAATGTAATTTCTTCTAGCAGGCTTTCAAAACCAAAAAGTAAGAGAGCAAATCCTCTGTTCCAAATCTTCTTTCCCTCGCTAGTCCAACCAATGGAATTTTGACCTAACTCTATTTATTTTGCACAGAGATTACAGTACGGCTCACGATGTCATCCGTAATATTTAAACATCTACTGATTGAAAAGAATAATATATCAAATTTGACAATAAGAAAATTAAGCTAAAAAAAGTATATTGTCTACATTTTGGCATAAAGTGCGAATAGATGTCCATTGGTTGAAACTTATTTTTTATTTTTTTGAAAACTCAGAAGAATCCTGTAGATTAGTAAACTTCTGAGGAGAGTACAGTAAAACCGTTCGCTGATTCAAGCCTCCATACTCCGAATAAATTTATACAGGATGAAGAAGCACATGATAGAAATTAAACTTGGATCTCTTTAGTAGAACCCAAACGTTCTTTTTCACGTATTATTTGATACATAGTCCACCTTATTCAACTTGCTAGTGATTCATTTTTGTTCGTTAACCTGAACCTTTTACTTCTACATGTAAGCACGAGGCCACTCAGACTAGTGATATTTATATGTTTTGATGCAGTTAGATACATATTTTATTCATGGTAATGGATGAGGTTGGTATTATTTTCCACACATAAAGACAATTTTGACACAAATACAGACACGTAACTTCATGAGTTAAGCTAATCAAGCTTCTTGAAGTCACCTGTTAATTTTAGCAGGTCTATAGAATTATGTGAGTGGCATTTTTGGTTATCTATCGAGAGCGGATTTTATCACTTTATGTGAGTGGCATTTTTGCCCAATTGAATTAGACTATCGTTTTTCTATTCAGAAAAGAAATTTGAATACTAACACAAATATTTTTGTATTCTTGTAATAAAGAAACAAAAAAACACTGTTGGAAGATATAAAATGGCCAGGCAAATCACAATTCAGGCAACCAAAACAAGCCGAAGAAACTACACGTTCAATTTTATTTCCTTTCAATTCCCAGTGAATATTTAATATAAAGTGAAGTCTTCTTTTATATACTTTTATTCTAAGTATTTTCTTTATTTTTAAGTTCAACGTATCATTGATGATCGATGATTATACCTACCATGAGAAAGAATCCACCCCTTTGCTTTATTGCAACCACACCATGTATAATACATGCATTTAATATGAAATAAAGAAACGTCGACCTTATAAGCTGTCTTGATTTAATTATAGGGTTTTGGACCAAAGGTCCTTATTCTCAAAGCTCATGCACAAAAAGTGTTGGTGCCGGATTCCGACTCCAATCGGAACCCCACGAGCGCAGCGGAAGACGGAATCGTGATAAGCAGTGTAAAAACAACCAATCGATAACTCAAATCCAATCACAATCAATCAAAATCCCAGACAAGCAAATCAAAAATCAAAACAATAATGAAAATAAATCACACAGATATTTATAGTGGTTCAACTAACGTTGTGTTAGTGTACATCCACTTTAAGAGAGAGCTTTTATTATTATTGATGAAAAGAGTACAAAAGATTTATTACAATGATCAATAATCAAAATAGAAATTGATTTTTGTGGAGAAGAGAATTGAAGAAAATTAGGTTTTGATAAACCCTAATTTTGGTGGAGGCTGATCTCTTATTGTTGCTTGCACACGCTTCTCTCTCTGCCCTCCGGATCTGATACCTGAGGCTAGCTTATATAGGAGAATAGAAACCCTAGACAATATTCCAAAATTTCCCCTGCGGATATCACAAATTTTCACCCAAGTCCGCGATATGAAAAACTGAAAAAAAACGTTCCAGACGTCTGGCCCAAGGGTCAGACGTCTGACTTAAGTCTCTGAGCGACTTCGCCTCAGATCAGACGTCTGATCCACTTGGTCAGACGTCTGACTGAGTGTTCTGGAACCACTTCAGAACAATTTCACGTCTGAAAATAATTTCAGACATCTGAAATTAGTTGCTGTCCCCAAACAGCCCACTTCACCTTTTCTCTTCTAACTTCCACCTCTGTACTCCGATTTGCGAACCGTTTCCTCCGTTACGAAGCTACTTCCGACCTCTACAAATCCTCATATAGTGTCGCCAAATTTTAACACTCCACCTCGGCACTATATCCATCTTCAATTCCAATGGTACCATACCATCAACGACAACCGATAGCGCCAACTATCACCTCTTCTACCTTCAACCAAACATGAATGCTTTCCCAATGAGCTCCGGCAAAGCCACCGTCCATTGCACTCCACCAACGAGCTCAGGCAAAGCCCCCGCCCGCTAATGAAATGTTGAAAACATCCAAATCCTAAACTATCTCACCAAAGACTAGCACTTACCAAGAAGATAGAACATCAATCTCTCTCACCAATACTCTTCATCATCTACCACCAAGCTCCTCCCTTAACCGTACCACCCCGTGGCACCTAACACTTCTCCAAGCGAATCAAGTTCGAGCAATGCTCGAACTTTCCAACCGGCAATGCCTTAGTGAACATATCCGCCGCGTTATCCTTTGTGTGCACCTTTCGAAGATATACTTGCTTATCTTCATCCATGGCTACTAGAAATGACTCTCTCACCTCAATATGTTTAGTCCGTGAGCTAAACGCCAAATTCTCTGCCAAGTGAATGGCACTCTGGCTATCACATCGAACATCAATACTATCATGCCCCAATCCCAAGTCACACAAGAATCGCTTCAAATAGAGTGCCTCCTTTGCCGCCTCCACTGCGGCTATCAACTCCGCCTCCGTAGTGGATAAAGCAACTACGGTCTGCAATCTAGATCTCCAACTTATGGCTGTTCCCCCAAGTGTGAAGACATATCCGGAAGTTGATTTTCTTCGATCCCTATCACCAACGTAGTCCGAATCACAAAAACCAACCAACTTGCAATTCATCGCCTTACTACCGTCAAAAACAAGACCATGAGATGATGTGCCTCTAAGGTATCTCAATATAAGCTTCACAGCTTCCCAATGTGATTTCTCCGGATTAGCCATGTAGCGACTAACCATCCCGACGGCATTTGCAATATCGGACCTTGTACACACCATAGCATACATTAGACTACCAACCGCACCAGCATATGGCACCTTTGCCATATAAGTCTTGTCTTCCTCCAAGATAGGTGATCCTTTATTCGAAAGCTTCATATGCAAAGGTAAAGGTGTATATGACGCCTTTGCATTCTCCATGCTAAACCGGCAAAGCACTTTCTCTATGTATTCCTTTTGAGTTAGTTTCAACTCAAAATGCTTTCGATCCCTTACAATTTCCATGCCCAATATCCTTCTTGCTTCTCCAAGATCCTTCATTTCGAACTCCGATTTCAAACTCAGTTTTAGCTTGTTGATTTCATTTTTATCTTTTGAAGCAATGAGCACGTCGTCTACATACAAGAGTAAATACACCCAACAATCATTTCTTAACTTCTTGAAATAAACACAAGCATCCTTGATGCTTCTATCAAAACCATTTTCAAGCATAAAATGATCAAACCTCTTGTACCATTGTCTTGGTGATTGCTTTAAACCATATAGTAATTTCTTCAATTTGCAAACCAAATTTGACTTAGCATCCACAACAAAACCTTCCGGTTGCACCATGTAGTTGTCTTCATCCAAGTCACCATGCAAGAAGGCGGTTTTCACATCAAGTTGCTCCAACTCCAAGTCGTGAATAGCAACTATAGCAAGTAATATCCGGATAGAAGTATGGCGCACAACCGGTGCGAATATCTTATCATACTCCTTTCCCTTCCTTTGTGCAAACCCCTTAGCCACTAATCTAGCTTTATATCTTCCATCGTCCTTCACCTTGTATATCCATTTGCACCCAATAGCACGGTTTCCTTTAGGAAGTGGAACCAAATTCCAAGTTTGATTCTTCAACAATGATTGCATCTCTTCCTCCATGGCACAAATCCATTTCGAGCTATCACTCGACTTCATGATGTCATCAAGGTCCATTGGCTCATCTTGGACTACATGAAGAGCACAGTCCAAATTGTCACAAAAGCTAAGATAGTTCCAATCACAATATCTTTCGGGTGGTCTTATAGTACGAAGACCAACCCGAGTAGCAATACCATCACCTAAACTCCCTTCGGCTCCACCTTGAACCGAATCTTCTCTAGAATCATGTACATCACCAACACTACTAGAGGCACCATGTGGACTATGTGATGTAACATCAACCGCTATCTCCTCACAAGCATCGCCAACTACTCTACTCTCTCTACTCCTTGGACAAAATGTGGAAATAATTTCCTTCTCCTTTGATTCACCATGAACCAAATCCGGAACATCCGATGAGCTCACATTCTCCTTGAACGTTGCCGACTCATCAAAAGTAACATGACGAGAATTCACTACCTTCTTCGTTTCCGGATTCCAAATCCGATAGCCTTTTACACCATCCGTATAGCCACGCAAAATCCCCTTGAAAACTCTAGGTTCAAGATTATCATTTCCCGGATCATGCACATAAACCGGACTGCCAAAAACACGAAGATAACTCAAGTCAATGCTCTTTCCCTTCCACACTTCCTCCGGAATTTTGTTACTAATAGCTGAGCACGAAATTCGATTAATAGTATGCACTGCGGTTGACAAAGCTTCTGCCCAAAATCCCTTTGCCAAACCCGATGTCAATCTCAAGCATCGAGCTTTCTCAAGTAGAGTACGATTCATTCTCTCCGCAACACCATTCGACTGCGGATCTCCAGGTGTAGTAAAATGCCTCCGAATACCATGATGCTTGCAATACTTCAAAAATTCTCCAGAAACATACTCTCCGTCATTGTCAGACCTTAGAACCTTCAAAGACTTGCCACTCTCATTCTCAACAAGAGCCTTCCACGCTTTGAACTTTGCAAATGCCTCCGACTTGGCCTTCATTACATACACCCAAACTTTCCGAGAAAAGTCATCTATAAAGGAAATATAATAGCGAGCTCCACCTAAAGAAGCTATAGGTGCCGGTCCCCAAATATCCGTGTGAACTACTTAAGAACCCTTCTCGAATCATGTTTTCCTTCACCGAATGAAACTTTAGTTTGCTTCCCCATGACACAATCTTCGCAAAACTCTAACTTGTTGAAACTTTCTCCATCGATCATCTCTCTCTTTCGAAAAACATCTAAACTTCTCTCCGAGACATGACCTAACCTCAAATGCCACAGCCTAGTCGCATCCAAGCCACGAGAACTATCAACCCCCATACAAGTTTCACCTTCCACAGTCATTACTTGAAGCAAATAAATACCATGAGTCCTTGCACCCTTCATCACCACAAGTGCCCCCTTCGAAACCCGCAATCTATCACTTTCAATAATGATCTTACAACCTAAAGAATCCAGCAGCCCCAAAGAGATAAGAGACTTCCTAAGTCCCGGAACATAGCGCACATTGGTGAGAGTACGAACCACTCCGTCAAACATCCTAATTTGCACGGAACCAATGCCTTTCGACTTACAAATAGCACCATTTCCCATAACAATTGAATTTCCTTCTTTGTCGATGTAAGAAGAAAAACAATTCCTATTTGGCGTCATATGATAAGACGCCCCCGAATCGAGCACCCATTTGCTATCCGAAACATCTGATGCTACTACCGATAATAATAGACATTAAAATTATATGTGAATTTGCTTTTAGCTATATTAAGTATCTAAGGGATTAAAAATGACAAAAATCTACTAGTTTATAATTTGTGCATACCCAATTTATTGAAACAGATGGTAAAGTTTAATTGATTGAAATCAGCAAATTGAAAAATAAATTCAATTAATGAAATAATACGCAGTAAAATGTAATTTGACATAATCAATGTTAGGTAAAAAAAATTATTTTTGTCAATTGATAATAGGGGATGAATGGGAGTAGATTTGGCTTATTGTGATAATTATTAATTGTTTACCTATGTATATAATTTAGTGAATTAGATTTAAATCCATTGAAATAAACGTAATTAATCACTATGTTGATATAAATTTAGTTGATTACTGGAAAATATTAGGGAATTGGATTTACAGTAATGTAAAATGTACCCATAAGATAATGATTGACTGAATTTAAAAGAATGGAAAGTAAGATTTTTAATTTAATTGAAGTGTAGAAAAATTCAATAATTGGATTTATGGCAAATAAATGAAATTTAACACTTAATTTTTACGTTAATAGAAAGTTAGATGTAATGTAAGAATATTATGATAGTTTGCGAATTCAATGAAAATTTTTATTCGTTTAAGAATAGTGAATTGAATAATTGATATGAAACAAAATAATTATACCATAAGAAGAATGTATTGAAAATAAATGGAAAGCTAATTTCATTGAAAATTTTGGAAGATTTAATGTATAATCTATAAACAATTGAAATAGAAGTTAAAGCTTTGAAAGTGTGGAATTTGCAACATCCAATCCATATGAGGAATCTTTAAATTAAAAGGAAAGAGAAGTTAATTGAAATTTATGGCAATTAATATAAGAAACGTACATTTTTGGGTTAAATAGAAAGAGCATTTTTAATGAAAATAAAAGAACAGTTTGAGAAAAATAAAATGAACGTTTCATTTTAAAGATAAGTAAAATTTTATAAAAAAGGAAAAATCTGAATTTTGAAACAACATTTTACATTCATCTTATAACAATCAGAGGCAGTATAGAAGTGATTTTAATGCTAACCTTATATTTTAAAGTAAATTAAATATTTTGAATCGTGATTGCGTGCTGAGAAAAACGCCGTTTTTAAATTTGAGCTTCTAGTCTCGGTTCATCTTTTATTGTGTGCAGCGGCGGTCCCCAGTGGCATTAATTGGAGTGTTACATTTTATTTAATGTGTGTTAATAAAATTTAATTGGATGTTAATAAGGTATATAGTTAGGGTTAATAGAAATTAATTTAACCGAGTAGACGTTTTGAAATTGGATCTCGAAGTTTTAGTACAAATGGTCCATTTGTTACTTTATATTTATTCGTTACCACCTCTTTGCTTGAAATGTATAAATTTTCATTTTTGCTACCTGAAGCATTCATTTCATTGGTTCCATCCTCCATTAGCCTCATTTCAATTTTCCAATCTCACTTAACTTCATTATGCAAACATGACCCTATTTTATTTTCTCCCTCACCTGCTTGCAACACTTTTTCCTAATCATTCTTGAAGCTTTGAGTTGCGTGAAAGCCTCTCCACCTCACCCAAGCCTTGCCACCACCTTGTTAGCAGTACCCTAGTCGCCACATCCCAAAACGTGAAATTTAGTAATTTTGTTTATTTTAATATCACTATACATATACACTTTATTATGGCAATGGTCATCTTATCACTTGAATAACTTTCGCATACAATGCCCGATTTACGTAGGATTTTTTTTGTTAGGATCGTATTGAGATTTATGACATTTTGACGCTAGTTTGGGCATATTCTGAGGCTGATGAATTTTTGGTTTTAAATTGGATTTTAATTCAATTTAAATCCAAAAGGCGAGTGTTTTAACCCACTCACAACTTCAAAGTTTTCTTATGTTTGTTAAATTGATTTAAGATATGAGTACAAATTTATTTATGACTGTTTTGCATATTTTATTCATCATCCCAGTTAAATCGCATTTATTTAATTTAACTGTTAATTAATTTTATTATTGCATATAAATTGACAGTTAAAATTTATTTATTTTGCATATAAATTGCTAGTTAACGGTTTTTTTATTTTTTTATTTTTTTGAATACAAACTGTTCGTTGATACCTGTTATATTTTATATGCTATCTATTGATGTTTGTTTAAATTGATGATGATTGAAATAAATTGGTTGATGACTGATATTGGGTGAATGGATGATGTGTTCTATATTATATAACCGCAAGTTATTATGCATTTTCATTTCATTCGGGATTGCGGTTTGAAATGATATACAATCACATTTTTATTTTTAAATTGCGGATTGAAATGATAAATATCCGTATCACTTGACCATAGGATAGAAAATTATATACAGGCACCGTAGTCTATGTATATAAATTATTTTGAAATAATTTCCATGGTTTGGATAAGATACGGTTTAATAAATATTAAAATTGGATATTATATAAATATATTTTATATATACATATATAGTTAAAATTTTGAATTTAAGTTATGTTTAAATCGGTTAAATAAAAATAAATAAGTTGAACAATGGAGTTTGATTATTTATGTTAGATGGTTAAGTACATGTTTAAGATATCGTATGTATATATAGAGTTTTAATGATTTAAATCAATTAAGATTGGGAGGTAAATTGGAAATTTATTTGATGGAACTTATTTAAAAACTTCTCTCAATAAGTTGAGTAAACTTATTAAAATTGGAAAATTTAAAGGTATGTTATTTATAACTGGATTTTTATTCAAGATAAATTAAACAAATATTTCTAGCATAATAAATTGAAGGAAATATTTAAGTTGTTAGTAATTGGAATTTCAATTTAAATGGCTTTGATCTATTATGTAAACATTTCAAAACTAAATAATAGGACAATGAATTTGTGAATATAAATTTCCAACCTTAAGTTTTGAAATCGTTAAATACTAAAAGTTAGAAATATATTGAAATTGAAGTGGTTTATTTAAATGAAAGTGAATTTAAAATTTATGGATTTAGACTAAATTTTAAATGAATAAAATTGTGAAGACACGGAAATTATTTTATAAAGTAATTTTAAATTCAAACTATTTTATTCTATATACTGTTGAATATCCAAACCATTCAAGTTTTAGAAGTATAATTTTAAAGCTATGAGTTTCGAAGTATTATGTTTTGAATGTTATAATTCAAATGTTTGGTTTTCAGATATTATAAATTTTAAAGCAATATGATTTTAGAAAAGAAATATATTCGAAATAAAATGATATTATATTAATTTGGGTTTTATAAAAATAATATCAAATGAGTTTGTTTTGAAATGGAAAGGATATCTAATTATACGGTTTTGAAATAGATACTTTATTATGGTTTTGAAAGTATAAACTATTTTTAAAGACCGCGGTGTTATAATAACGTTTGGTTGTTGAAGAGACCAGGATCGGAAGTTGTCATACTCTCTGCCAACTCCGAAAACCACTTTAACAACCATATACGCGGTGGAGATTCCAGAATGAAGTAGGTTGGTGGCGGCGTTTGCTATAAGGTAAATACGTGGACCCAACTCCCGTGAGTTGGCATAAGGTGGCTAAAACAGGAGTGATTGACGGGTTAATAAGGTAGCACCTTTTATCGGACACTTCCCTTCGATACTATACTCTGATTTTGGATTGATTCGGTGGCCACCTTCACTTTTGATTTCTTTGATTTGGGGGAGTTTGTTCAAGGTGGGCGGTAGCTGCACGCTATGCGTTACCACCGACCCGGAAGCGTAATTGGTATATCTAACTTGGTATTGCCTAGTTGTGCCGTGTCACCTACCATACCGAGCCTTCTACGAGTTTGGATTTCTCCCGTAGCCCGTGTGGTATCCTCTGGTGGCTTCCCGATCAGTAGGGACTATTATATTGGATAGACTACTGGGACTATTATTGTGTTAAAGGGGAGATTGGGTAACTCCTTAACGCTATTTAAAAGTAAGTTTATTTTACAATTAGACATTATTATAATAGCGAAATATACTACATAGTAAATAGTTTAACGGATCCTTAAGAGATGTGAATCTCGAGCATCTTTTAAGTTACTGCACTCATATGTATCCCTGTTGATTTAACTTACATAAGATCTTTTAGTACTGACTCGAGTGTTTTGTCTTTTCAATTCGCTCGGGTCAGTCCGAGCGTTTCAGGATTTGAAGATTTAGCTCTGGAGGACGAAAACGATGATTTGTATTACTATTATTTACTATATTATTCCACCACACCATTTAATTCCGAGGCATTGATATTTATTGGTATGTGAACTCTGATATATATTGTATAAAGAAGAATATAATGTTTGTAAACATTTTTACGAACTATATATTGATTATTATATTTTATCCTTCCGCTGTGAGATTCTGTTTTATTTTATTTCTTCTCTGTTTTTTTCTTATTTACCACATAACAATCCGCCCTTCTGTATGGTTTGAATTGGCACGTGTGTCGATTTAAAGTGTGCGAAAAGGCGGGATGTTACACCCCCGATCGCCAGAAATCGGCGAAAGTGAAAATTCCGATCAACTCGAAAAATCTCAACAATTACTAGCTTAAAAATCCAGATATTAACAGCAAAATACATCATTTTTAAGCACGAATCTGGTTTTATACTAAAATTTGGCCAATCAATTTTCTAACTTTAATTGATTTTCGCTGTTCTTTTCTTATTTACGAAATATTTGCTTAATATATTCACTTGGAAATATTTTTAAATATGATATAACATCCATACAATCGCTTTCTCTTTAATGACCATGGCTTAAAATGCTTTAGGTGAGGAGATATGAATTGGATTGAAAAAAAGAGATAACTTGGATTGAAAAAAAGATGGGATTGAAATCAAAATGCAATAACATAAAATATTCCACCCAACCACCCGTTTTATTGATTCACCAAAATTTTGCTTAGAATTAATAGAACAGACCTAAAGTAAACAAAATACCATTGAATTAATAATCAAATTGAGAAAGAGAGCAAATATCTATATAACTAAAATTGTTAGAGAAAAAGAATAAAGAAGAGAAAACTAGCAAATAGATTTTCCACCACAATTTTACCCTCTTTTCTATTCTCTATTTATATGATCAATTACTTAATGCCCAAGTTAACATTAGATGGCAAAAAATAATTTGATTAGCCAATTAGATAGAGAAATAAACAGACTCAAATATTCCTATTAATTAGAGGAAACAAAATCTTCTTTTTCTTTTTGTTTCATACTTATTTCCCTCTATTTGTGATTCTGTATCACCAAAATTTAACACCAATATTCTGAAACTTTAAGAATCTATGAACAAACACAAAATTACACAAGTACTATCAAACATAAGCATATATATATATATATATATATATATATATATATATATATAACACAATGGGTTCTTCTGAGATTAGAGTTGTGCATAATTAAGTGTATGTAAACATCTTCAATGTTGAAGCACTGTTAACTTCCTTGCGACAACTTGAGAAGTGAATGAGTGAATGTTTGCGGCTTCTCAGTATTGATAAAAGGAAATATAATAGGATGCGGTCAAATGAATGTAGGCTTCAAAACTGGTCCACTTGTTACAAACTCTCGTTATAAATAGAGTTCAATATGTATTGTACTGAACGAAAAAACTCATGTCAGTTTGTATCAATTCTTGTTATTAATAAAAATCATCTTTCTTTAATCTTTCTTCAAATTAGATCAAAACACTAATTTGGTATCGGAGCAAAATATTGGTTAACAACAATATTTTAAGAAGAAACCGAATATCATCAGAAATTGCAAGATCATATGAGCTTTTGATAGTCAAAACTCATCAAATTAAGATAATCGTCATATGAGTTTTTGAATCTACTTGCAAGATCATAAAAGAACCAGTCGTCCCAAAGAATTCATCAACTCTAGTTGCAACAATTTTCTTCATATTAAACCAAGCAAACACATTGCAGAATTTCAGAAAATAAAAACCCAGAAAACAAGAAAAGAATATTAAGTCATGAAGAAAGTTAGCGCCTCGTCAAGAATTCATCAGATCAGCATCATCATCTGAATTCTTGGCTGCAACAAACTTGATTTTCTTGCTTTAGAGTTCTATCTTTTCTGCAATCTTTCTACCTTATAGAATCTCATCATTATGGCTAGTGAAGCCTCATCAACATCTGAAAATGAAGGAAACAACCAGCAACAAAGTGCAATGGAACGTTTAATCAAGACAATTAGCCTTCAGAGTCAACTTATTACCATCCACTTAGATGAAGATAATTATCTCCTTTGGAAACTTCGGATTGGAACAACAGTCAGAGACTATGGACTGGAGGGATTCATTATTGGAACTCTTTCTTTTCAACCAGAGTTCATCACTGATTAAGAAAATAAACAGATTATTAATCCAGATTACGCAAAACATCAAAGACAAGATGGTTTAATAAGTTCTTGGCTATCATCTTCCATCAGCACTAATTTGTTCCTTAATTAGTAGGATGCAGAATATCAAATGAAATATGGACAACTGTAAAGTGGATATTTAGTTCACAATCCGCTACTAAAATCATGCATTACAAGAGACAATTACATAATATCAGAAAGGATAATTTACTAACGAGAGAGTATTTATCAAAAGTGAAAACGACATGTGCTTTGTTGGAGGCTACTGGATGCAAGGTGTCAAAAAACAGAGCAAATATTAACAATCTTAAGTGATCTTAATGAGGAGTATGAAGCTGTAGTAGCCGTGATATCATCTAAAGAAGCCTTACCATTTATGCAGTAGGTTAATTCAACTTTACTTGCACACAAGGGAACGATTGATCAAAGAAATCCATAAGATTCAGACTCGTCTATCAATTATGCAGTCAACTTTAGAAATAAAAATTAGAATAACAATAACAAGGGTACTCAATCTTATCAGAGAGGAAATCAATATAGTAGATCAAGAGGTAGAAGTAGATGGAATAACAGTACAAGGCCAAGATGTCAGATATGTGAAAAAATTGGGCATACGGCAATGAGATGTTATTTCAGACTCAACGCAAATTTCACATCAAATCAAAACTCTAATACTCAAAAAGGTGGTAATCCTAGTGCAAACATAGCACAGGTTTAACAAGATATTACTAGTCAAATAGAGAATTCAAGAATGTATCACCTTAATGAAACCATCAAACCAGACGCATCAATGATGTAAGTTGATACCCAGATTCTGTAGCAATTAATCATATCACAAGTAATCTGGATTAGCATAACTTAAGCAATAAAGAGTACAAAGTTAATAAATCTATACACGTGGGAAATAGTGAGTCCACTGAGATTACGCAGACTAGTATTGCTTGCATCAAAGGTAAAAGAAAACTTTACCTTAATAATTTATTAAGAGTGCGTCAAATAAAAACCAATCTCATGAGTGTATCACAATTTGCAAGTGATAACAATGTTTATTTTGAGTTTTATACTATATTGTGTAATGTGTGATATTCTAACTAGAGAAATTCTTTTTCGGGGTGAGACAGTCAAGGGACTGTACATGTTTAATTGAGTTGATTCAAAAAATTCTGAAAAAAGGAATAAATTTGTAATTTCTCTGAAATTGTTCAAGCAGGCAATAGTATGACTAAATTTGATGTATAAAATTACAAACTAGGTCACCCTAATGCAAATATTGTAAACAAAGTTCCAACAAAGAATAAAATTCCTTTCGAAGACCTTACTTTACCATCTACACATATTGCCACATGGAAAAAGTCATAAACTTTCTTTGTAAAAGTTATGAGTTAGAACATGGTCTGCTCTAACCATGAAAAAGAGAACTCTTCGTAAAATAGCTTGGCCCAACTGGTGAGATGTGGTAGCGACCTAATCTAAACTGCTGGAGGTGTTAGTGACTTTATCCAAGTGTTTGAGGACTCTGTATAACTTCAAGTTGAATTGAGAAAATACTCGTCAAGGTGAAGATCTGTTAGGTATGACACGCATCTTATTAGAATGGGCGCGTAAATTAGATTATGATTAGTCGCACATCGTAAGATATTTTAAAAGAGAAGATCATATATATGTGATAGGTAGCATGTAACAACGGTAAATACATTGTCATTTTTGCAAAAATAAGTTAAAACGACATTTTCGTTTTAACAATTTTTGCAATAAAAAGGACAAATACAATGTTTTATTTAATTGTGAATTTTTTGAAAATTTGTTCTGTGTTTGGTTTTCAGTGTAAATATAAGAAGGAAAGATTCATTGAACATGTCCATAATTGATAATGTTCTAAAAATTAGACTATCACTTTTTTATTCGGAAAAGAGATTTGAATGCCAGAACAAATATTTTTGTATTATTGTAACGAGGAAACAAAAACAACACTGTAGGAAGATATAAAATTCAGATAACCCAAACAAGGGAAAGATACTACAGGTGAATTTTATTTCCTTTCAATATTCGGTGAATATTTAATATAGACTGAAGTCTTCGTTCATACATTTTTTACTTCAAGTAGTTTTAGTTTTAAGTTCACTTACCAGCAATGGTTGATGATTATACCTAACATGAAAAAGAATCCTCCGACAAGCATCATTATTCAAGTGCTTAAGTGATTTGGTCTTGGTGTGAAAGGTTACAAGTTTGTAATTCGCGTAGCATGATTCGAACGTTTATTGACATGTGACATGTTGTTCCAGTAACATGTTGAATACCATTCAAAACAAAAAATTCTTTACCACAGCCACACCATGTATGATATATGCATTTAAGATGAAAAGAAATGTGGGCCTAAGCTGTGTTGAGTGCATAGTTTTGAAAACCGGACCCGATCGCGGTTTAACCGTGAGAAGCCGTCGATCATGGACCTCACCGGTCGGGAGTTGAATCAAACGGCCTTCGTGCAGAAACCGCCGGCTGAACCTTTAAACCGTTGGCTGAACCTTGAAATCGTGCCGCGTGCTCTCGTTATTTTGCCCCCAAATCGAGAAACCCTAAAACCATGTTGCTGCCACCACAACTGACATCTCCATCGCTGCATCCTCACACAACTTTCCTTCCGATCTAAATGCTAAATCGACCTTTCTTGTTGGTAGTTGGAAGATTTGCAGGTAAATTTAATTTTTACTTTTATTTCCTTCTAGTTGTATGCTATATTTTTTGCACAATTATTTGTTGAAACCGACAAACTTAAGCTGCTGCAAGCGCAAAGTTATGCTTTATTTAGAGTAAGTAATCAAAAGGCATGCTGCTGGAAGACCATAAGAAAAAGGAACAAACCGACCTATTATAACTGTTTAATAAAATCCAAGTTCAAATTGTATAAGTAAAGGTGCTAGTTCATTATGTCTTGCATCTTCAGTTTGATTCACGATTATGTAACAAACTGTTGATTGAAATTTCTTTTATTGTTTGTACTTTCTTTGATTTCTTGTTAGAATAATGTTATTTTGATTAATAATCTAATCACTATATTTTGATAGCATTCGTTTGTGAAAATGATAAAACGATTATGAACTGTGAGATTACTTGCTATTTACATTATGCATCAACGTGTATGTTTGAGTTTAAAAAAAATTGCAGTGTTTGAGTTTATGTTATTTTGATATTTACATGTAGTTTTCAACTATTTTATACGTGAATATTATCAATTTGTATGTGTTTAAGATGATGTTGTATATAAATGAGATATGCTATACATGAAAATTGCCATGTTATACTGTTTATAACATGAGTTAATATTATACATTAAGCAACATAGTCTATATTTTATATTTTATATGCACAAATTGTTTTTAAAAAATGCACAGTTCTGACGGTTCAACCGGTTCGACTTTCAAAACCTTAAACCTTGAGATGTCACGGTCCGACTTGCGGTTCGGTTCTCAAAACATTGGTTGAGTGAATTATTCCAGTTTTGTTGTCACATGTGGATATAAATTAATAGCGTTGAAGACAACATCTTTTACACACAAGTATTGCGTGCTTGTATAAGAAGAGTTGTTGGAAAATTAAAATGGATCCTATATAATAACCATGTTCACATTCAAACGAAAAAACAACCATGGACAAAATATATAAACTAAGTAGTTTTGATCCAATAAAAAAAGCACATTAGCGTATATGTATGGTTCATAAACACCAATATTCTGAAACTTTAAGAATCTATGAACAAACACAAAACTACACAAGTACTATCAAACACAAGTGTATATGTATAGAACACTATGGGCTCTTCTAAGAATTAGAGTTGCGCATAATTAAGGGTATGTAAATAATCCTTATTTGGCCGACATCTTCAACATTGAAACACTGCCATGGCTTATTTCGACTTCCTTGCGACGTCGTGTCAGTGCTGCAATTATTTTTCTGAATATTTTGGCTTTGATTTGTCCACGCCTTGGCCTTACAAGTCTTGTTTGTTCCTTGCATGTTTTGTCGATTGACATGTAGAATGACTGGTTTGATATAGCGCCAAGAACTATGTAGAGGAGAAAGTATTATAAATATGATCAACTGGAAGTTATTATATATATATAGGGGAGAGATTAAGAAATTATGATGAAGCAAAGAGTAAGACGCACGTATATACGTTTGACATTTGCGTTCAAAGTGAGACAGTATTAAGTACTTTTCAGGTATCACTCAATGCATCTATTGTCATTACAACCGTGTTTATTGCATCCTGCGTGGATTGGAAGGAAATTAACATGGAGGTCGAGAGCACTGGCTTCCACAAAAGTGTATAATAATGTCATAGAAATTTAACATTTTGGACGTATCATGCATGTTTTACGTCACAGGGGACATAGACTATTCGAATTCCATAATCATGTTTATATTGGCAACATTCATGCACCTTTTACATTTTGACATCCCACTGAACCAAATGTTCCAGCTGGTCAACTCCTAAACGTTGATTTTTTTTTGAAGCAATCTACGTCGAACCAAGAAAGCTCCCTGAAAATAGCAAGAGAAACTAATAACCTGAATCTTTTATCCTGACGGTGACCGTCTCCTAAACAAGGATGGATTAATTAGCTTATTGATACCAATGAAGAATTTAGGGTAGCCGAACTGGTTATGCTTAGCTCAGTTTATGCGTGAAAGGGCTATATCAAAGACTCTAAGTTGCATAGCAGATGAGTAATACATTCCATTTTTTTTTTTTGCTTTTTAAGGTTTAACACGCTAATGCACAAGCAAGTTACTGCTTATAAAATGAGGTAGTGCTGCCATGGTCGGACACTTGAACTTGTTTTACTGCCTAGGGTGGAAGAGTGTAGGGACTTGCCCAGTATTCCAAATATTGCACGAGTCTGCTTCTTCTGTTGGGAAAACACGGAGTATTAAATACTTCACGTAGGAGTGTGAATATAAAATACTCAACCCCACTAGGATGCCCTAGTTAACACATGTTTTGACTTGGAATACTAGTTTTCCTTTCACTCGCCAATATTTATTTACGTTAGCAAGATGTAAGCTTGACCTTCTCGTAGAAAAAATATTAAAACAAAATAGTTTTATCACTATGACACAGTAACACTACTGAACTACAAAAATATAGCGTACACCAGATTAATTAAATGGAGGCTACTATAATATCCTAAATAGCAGTCTGTCCATTTTTCTTCTTGTTGTTTTTTTTTTGGCAAGGCCAGCCAGTTTTATAGTGGACCGTCCACTTTTTATTACGAACGTAATAAAAAGTTGAAGTACATAAGAAAGGTAAAAGCACCTTAACTACTAAGAAAAAGAAAAAAGACAGCACAGGAGTGTGATAGACATATCACAACTACTAAATGAATATCGAAAACAACTACTCCTCCGAAGAGGTAGCAACACTATCATCCGCTAAATCCTGGGTAGACTCCAAACGCACATTCCTCAACAGACCAGCATAGGGGCGGAAATGAGATGCAAGACAAGGATCATAAGCCACAGAATCAGAAGAGTACAAAAAGGAACGATCTCAGCATGTATCAGCAAGCAAGAAAGAATTCGATCTCGCAAAATAACCGTAAAAAACAAGAGCTAATGAGTCACCAGACGGTCTACAATAAAGACATCTAAGGTCTAGATGATCATCAGAAACAAATCTAAAGAAAGAATCATTCAAGGGGTTAAATCTCATGTCAGAAATGTGATCAACCCAACACTTCTCAGCATCATCCCACAAAATAGAGGGACAAGGCAGACAAGGAACAGAGGCAGCCACAGGAATTGCAGAACCATCACCAGCGACCAATGGAAAACGAGGCGGAACAGGAACAGCTGAAACATCAGAAGGCGCTGGGTCATAAAAAGGCGCAGAAACATCAGAAGGCGCCCCAGAATATGTAGGGGAAGCAGGCTGAGCAATACAAGGAGCCGGATCCGGGACAGATAAAGAAACCGCAAGAGGAGAAGCAACCTGAGTAGAAACCTTAGGAACCCGTTTTCTGAGCGATGGCCGAGGAAGATGGATCTTAGGAGCAGCCACGGTAACAACAGAATGTGAGCAGGCGATAGCCAGGTGGCTAAAGGAGTGACAGGAGGAACAATTATCTCGAACTCAACCATTAGATTTCAAGTACTTATTTCACAAGAACAAATAACTTGAATGATATATTGGCGCATATCTCGTAGAATAAAAACATCAATCTGCCATTAAATTATTTTTACGCCGCTATTGGAAACATGAATACTATTGGACCCCATTACTATTCAAATAACACAAACAAGAGAAAGAGACTGTACATGTGGAATTTTATTTCCTTTCAGTTTCCTATGAATATTTACCAACGCCGAAATTTCAAAAAAACTTTTATGGCCAAATAAGCTCGTGCTTCATCTTCGGCTTCTTTATCCGTCTTCAAAAGAAACTTACATAAACCATAAACTCAGCCTATTCACTATGAATTTATGAGAAATAAGAATAATACGAGTCAAACATAGAGCCTGATGTAAGTAATAATACTTTACACTAACAACAAATCATATAGTGAGATCATACCGCTTAAACATTAAAGAAGTTTTCCTCTCACTATTTCAATCAACATCGGTTACATCATAATAACCATGCAATAAACGTCCTGTCATGATTCTGTATAGTTAAAGTGCTTAGCGGTTCTACAACAGCAGAGGTACAAAAAGTTATGGTGGGAATAAAGTGAGGATAGATCGAAAAATAGTAGATGTGCAAAAAGCTTCACTAAAAATAAATTCAAAACTTTAAAGTTAATTTATTCTCGTTTTCACAACATTTGTTTAGGAAAATGAAATACCTTTTAATCTCATGTAACAAAATAAAGAATATCATGATTTATGCAATCATAAATTGGTTATTAAAATTGATTTCTAACATACGTTGAGCACTTAGGCCTTTAACTTAAGTCTTAACCCTAATTTTGTTGATTTAATTTAAAAGAAAACTAGTTAAATTAACCTTTTTGTATTAGTGCTGCTAAGCAGATACTAAAAATAATTAATCTATGCGCTCAATTAGAAAAGCGAAGTAGTTGAAGAGCGTTACGCATTTTATCAGAGATTTAGCGAGGCTTTAACCGTATATGATCCAGCTAAAGCCATTAATTTCAGCATGAGTGTGAGATTAATGTCAAGGTTGAGCATTTAGGACGTTTTCTCTTAAACCTTTATCTAAACTCCCATCTTTACATGAAAAATTAATTAGGTTGTCACCAAGACCTTACACTACAGTTGCCAAATATAATGTCTTTTTAAAACAAATGATTGCCACAAAGATCTTACATCAAAGTTACCGAATATAATGTCATGTTTTGGACAAATGGTTGCACAAAGGCCATACGCTAAAATTACTGAATTTTCAGTCATATTTAGACATATGCTTGCCATGAAGACTTTACATCACTATTACCGAATATAATGCCTTTTTCAAACTAATGGTTGCCACAAAAGACCTTACACCAAAGTCACCGAATATAATGTCGTGTTTCGGACAAATGGTTGTCGCTAAGGCCTTACACCGAAGTTACTGAATATAATGTCGTAGTTTAGACATATGGTTTCCACTAAATCATTTCCACTAAGGTCGTACACCAAAATTATCGAATATAATATCATATTTTAGACATATGGTTTTCACTAAGGCTTTACACAAACTTGTCGAATATAATGTCGTGTTTTAGACATATGGTTTCCACTAAGGTTCTACACCACCATTACCAAGTATATCATGTTTAAATATAAAGTTTCCACAAAGGCCTTGTACCAAAGTTACAAAACATAATGTTAAGTTTAGATATACGGTTGCCACAAAGACCTTACATCATGTTTCATTGTTTCAAATGATATTGCTTATTATCTTATAGCTTTCTTGAGCTTAGTCTCAATTTTCCATTCTTTTAACGAGTTATTTCATTCTAAATTGTTATTCTTTGTAGCCATTTCATTCCTATGAAATTCTTAAACATCACTTAGAAAGATGACTTCCAAAATGCTACAAAAACTCCATTTATTTTACTGTACTCTTACACTACTAGAAAATGGTTAAAAACCGACAGGGGAGGGCGACGGCTTCCGATGGGCCGTCGGCAGCCGTCCGAATCCGTCGGAAAATCGCGAATTACAGGCTCCAACCGAGCCTTTCTTCCTCATTTTAGCAAAACCTAAAACCTATTTCCAAAATCCCAAATTCACTTTCCAAGCTTCCAATCAATAATTTCGTATTTTTGCATCCTCCCCAGCTACGAATTCAATATCTCTTGCTTACTAGCTCAGGTATAATCTCTTATTTTCATGAAAAATTCAATTTTTACCATATTTCTAGATTTGCATAAGATGATAAATTATGGCTAATGATGATTGAAATTGTTTCCAGTAATGTGATAATAGTTTCTAACATTCCATGGTATACCTATTTCATCTTTTATCGTGAAATTATGAAAAAATGTATAATTTGTGGTTGTTCGTGTATATGTAAATCGTTGTGTATGCCTTGATTCTACGATTGTATGTGTGTAGCGCTGCTATCATTGTATTGTGTTAGTTGGAATAAGATAAAATGAATGAACGAGGTAGGAGTATTAGATTGTGCACATATTGACTAATGCAAAAAAAAATGCATGAGTCTAAATTATAATTGTGTGTATTTAAAAATGACAAAAATGTTACACCAGCCTTTTTGATGTAATATGTCGAATAATTTTTTTTAATTAAAATATATTTTTGTAAATGTAAACAGTTAGTAAAACTGTATTTTTTGGTAAAATGCACACATTTAATTAACTAATGTCTCTTAGACAATTTTTAGCCCCGTCTGACGAGTGTTGTACATGATCGTTATATAAATAGTCGTTTTTTGAAAAAAAAACGACCATTTATATTCATCTTGTACAATATTTATTGGATTTGTTCCTATGTTGGACATGTTATGAACACAGTAAGCATTTACATTTTGTATACTACTTCGTCTTAAACGGTTAATAAAATTTCGGCCTAACTTTTCTTTTTTAATTAATGCGTACACGCATTTGTGTACAATGCAGGGAACAAAAGGGAAATACTGTCGAAATTTTGTTGAATCGTTTGAGACGAAGTAATATACGGAATGTAAATGCTTACTGTGTTTGTAATGGGAAGTAGGATGCCTGACCATTGAAAAAAATATATCATTTTGTACTAAATTTTGTTTCGGTACATTAAAAAATAAAATGTGTCATACTTGAAAATATTTTTTAATTTGTGAAATAGTTCTTTAAATTCAAATATTATACGACCATGAAAATAATCTTTTTCGAATTTGTATTCTTGAAAATAATATTAAATTTTGAACTTGTGACTCATTTTCTCAAATAGGAAAAATGATTGATTATTTTGCTGATCGGAGGAGATGGATGTACCAAAGAAAAGGACAGAGAGGCTCAATAAAAGAAGATTTTTATAATGTTATAAACATATTTGTTGAATTCGCTATAAGTAATTACGGAAACGATCCAGAAATTCGTTGTCCGTGTAGTAGGTGTAGACATTTGAAGTATTTGTTACCAGATATCGTAAAAGTTCATTTGTGCCAAAACGGTTTCGTACCCAAGTATTGTATTTGGCATCGGCATGAAGAAGTTGTAGCAAATACTTCTGTAGGGTCTGAAAGTGTCGTTAACGAAGTAGTTACGACGACCCGTATAGAAAATATGGTCGAAGATGCAGCATAATCAATGTTTCCTATGGTTGAAGTTGACGACGATGATGGAAATGTTGAAGAACCAAATATTGAAGCAATTTTTTTTATGATTTACTAGATGCTGCTAAGATACCTATTTGGGATGGTCGTAAAAGCGGCACTCAACTGTCAGTAATCGCATGATACATTGCGATGAAGTCAAAATATAACATCACTGAAGCTGGGTTTACGGCTGTTGTACAAGCTGCAAAAAGACATATGCCGTCCGATAATCTAATGTGTGAAAATCATTACGAAGTTAAAAAACTTATGTCGGCTTTTGGTTTACCTTATCAGAAAATAAATACATGTTTAAAAGGCTGCATGTTATTTTGAAAAGAAGACGCAAACCTTAGAAATTGTAAAATTTGAAATCAGAAGAGATATAAACCTAGAAAAAAGAAGGGGAATGAAGTTCCGTACAAACGTATACATTACTTACCCATCACTCCAAGGCTTCAAAGATTATATGCATCTTCTGTAACTGCATCTAATATGAGATGACATAGTGTGAGAATGGAGGAAGAGCGTACGTTGACACATCCGGCCGATGGAGAAGCATGGAAGCATTTCGATAAAACGTATCCAAGTTTTGCAGCGGAGAGTCGAAATGTTAGATTAGGATTATATACGGATGGTTTTTCGCCATTTGGTTTTAAATATTCATCCTGGCACATTATCGTCACACCGTATAATTTACCTCTATTGGATATGTATGAAAACGCAATATTTGTTTCTTACTGTTGTCGTTCCTAGCCCCGACGATCCGACACAAGGAATCGATGTATATTTACAGCCATTGATTGAGGAGTTAAAAATTCTGTGGCACGAAGGAGTAAAAACATACGATGTGTCCAAGAAGAAATTTTTTCGTATGTTTGCTTCTTTGTTGTGGACTATAAGTGATTTTTCTGCCTATGCAATGCTTTCAGGATGGAGTACTACCGGCCGTCTAGCATGTCCATATTGCATGGATGAAATACCAGCGTTTTGTTTACCTCATGGTAATAAAATTTTATAGTTTGACTGTCATCGATATTTTTTCCATATAAATCATCCCTTCAGAGGAGACAAGAAAAACTTTTTAGCTAATAGAGTAGAAACCATAAACGATATGGTCAAGTGAAGACATATATGAACTTGTTAGGGACTATCCAAAGATATATGAAACTGGAGTGCAAACAGAAATTGAAGGCAAATCGATTGTTCATAAATGGTGCAAACAAACTATTTTTTGGAAGTTGCCGTATAGGAAACATCTTTTGCTTCGTCATAATATAGACGTGATGCACAACGAGAAAAATGTATTTGGTAATGTTTTTAACACAATTTTGAATGTGAAAGGGAAGACGAAGGATGATTTGAAAACAAGGCACAATATAGAAGAATTATGCAAACGTCCTGAGCTTCATATGAAACCAAATGATAGTAAAAAACCCAAAGCATGTTACGAATTAGATAATAATTAAGTTAAAGTTGTGTTAAAATGGGTGGAAGGGTTAAGATTTCCTGATGGGATATCATCAAATCTTCGTAGATATGTTGACTTTAAAAACGGTAGATTGAGCGGAATGAAAAGTCATGACTGTCACATAATGATGGAAAATTTATTACCCATTATATTCAAAGAACTACTGCAGTTAAAAGTTTGGAAGGTAGTAACGGAGCTTAGTATGTTTTACAAAGAGCTTTGTTCGACTACTTTAAAAGTGCAACGTTTACGTAAACTTGAAGTAGATATTCGCATATTGCTTTACAAATTAGAGAAAATATTTCCGCTAGTTTTTTTTAATGTAATGGAACATTTACCTGTTCGTCTCCCCTCTGATGCACGACTTCAAGATCCTGTCCAATATGGATGGATGTATCCGTCTGAGAGGTATGTAATATGTTATCACGTAATTTAATTGCATTTGAAAGATGAAGTTAATGTAAACTAATTTTGAATAGATATCTAAATCATCTGGAGAAAAAAAAGTGTGGCAAAAAGCACGAGTTGGATGTTCGATATGTAAATCTTACATCGAAGAAGAAGCTTCGTTCTTTTTCTCTCACTATTTCAGTGACCATGTTAATATATCATTTGAAAGTGTTCCTCGTAATGACGAAGACGATGAACAAGAGTCCTCTCAAGCAATGTTATCTATTTTTAGATAACATGGTTGGCCTTCTGGAAAATGTGTAGAAATATGGCTAGACGATAGAGATCTTCATGTAGCACACACTTATATTCTTCTAAATTGTGTCGAGGTTGCACCATTTGTTAGGTAATCTAAAATAATAATTTGTGTTTTATTCTTTTCTATAATGCATGTGCGTGTATAACCTAATGTAATGATTTGTTTATATATATTATGAACGTGAACATCCGAACGGAGATCTCAGTAAAGAAATTTCCGGTTGGTTTTCAAATTACGTTTATGAGCCGAGAAATTATGTTGTTGACGAAAGGTTGAAACATCTTACGATGGGACCAAAAAGAGTGGTCAAGACATATCCAATATATTTTGTCAATGGATATAAATTTAACACCAAAGAATACGGTGTAGAAAAATTAACGAATAATACTGGTGTACTTGTTAAAGGTAGCGACGATCCAGAAAATCACATAAATGATTTTTATGCCATTCCAACACAAGTTTTGCAACCGACATATTTCTCAGACCCGCAGAGGAGGTGTTTCTATTTAGATGCAATTGGTTTAGCAATGTTCCAGGTTCTGGAATTAATGTGCACAAGGAATATAATTTTATCGAAATAAAGCATACATCGCACTATCACAAGTACGATTCTTTTGTACTAGCCAAACAAGCATTGCAAGTATATTATGCTCCTTATCCGTCTCTGAAAAGAGATAAAGCAGATTGGTCTGCAGTTTTTAAAACAAAGGCCAGATTTACATTTGATGGGAAAAATATTCCAAACGAACAAGCTTATCAGGCAGATCTTGAGAAAAATAACGAAATAATAATTACAGACGATCATACAGATTTTGGTCCTTTGATCGATGAATCAAATGTTTTGGTAGAAGCGTTTGACAGTGTAGAGGAAAATATCGTAGAAAACGAGACCGAATCTGAATCAGAAGACGATGATGATTGATAAAAATCCAAATCTGATTTTTTTTGCAGTTGATGTAACTATGTTGAATTCTTGATGTATCATGAAATTGATGTAACTATGAAATCAAATCTGTACGTTTACCATTGTTTACATGTTTTATGTCATTTTCATTTATCATTTATTTAGCATTTTTTATTAAAAATGTAATGTAATCTGCTTATCGTCGGAACATGAGACCCATTATGAATCAGGTATAGCACACTTCCATTTCTATTTCCATTTCAGTCATTAATTTAGCAATTTATACCGTTGATGTACTCATTTACGTATGAAATGATGTGTATATTATTCTCTTTTGAAATGATGTGTATATATATCACAGGTTCATCGTAATGTCATCTAGAGGTAGGAGCTCTTTTCGATCTTCAGGAGGCGATGGTAGTGATCCATCGCAAGATCACAGCTTCCTGTCGTTTCTTTAATACCTAGAGCAGAGGGGTAAGAATTAAATTTTATTCAGCATTTTTTTGATATACATACGTATTTATCTGTATCATATTTAAAAACAGAGGGTTCGACCTACTTTCCTCGAAGGTTGTGTTGGTAGGATGAGTGCTTGTTGACCGGAGTAGGATGAGTGCTTATTGGCTGAAGTGGGATAATATCCCTCCCCACATAGTAGAGTGTATTTGGAATGATGTCTTAGTTAGTATATATTTATGTTTTTCATTTTTAATTCGTTTTTGTCATTTTTTTTGCTGTTTATCGTTTGCAGTTTAATATTCTTTTTACTTTTTATCGTGAAACACAGGCTGAGATAGACATTCAGACAGACGATATGCAGTTGGCACGAGAATATTGGATGAAGAAGATCCGTAAAAACTATAGGGACTCGATATCCAAAATCAAGAAATCAGGTAAGAAACCATATTGGATGGGAGAGAGCGTATGGTAAGCATGGTTGGGATACTAGGAAACTAACACAGCGAAAGCAAGTATACTAATTTTTTTAAAAATTATTTGACTAGTAGTAAATATCAAAAAATACATGATCGATAAATAATGTATCAAATTTTGAATGTATAAGCAGAGTCGGAAAGAAACTCTACAAACAGAAATAAAAACCCCGTCACTCATCATGGAGGGTCGAAGTCATTTCAGCAGTATCAGCAACAGTTGGTAAATTTACTGAATGCAAATTGTAAATAGTTTGTGCTATATAATTTTAAATGTACAATAATTGTATGTAAAAATCAATTTTAAGAAGCCGATGCGCATGGTCCCATGGGCTATATGGACGTATTTACTCGGACGTATTTACTCGTACGCATGCTGTCGAGCATGTAAATCCGGACGAGACAGTTTCATATACATGGCACGCCGATAAATTCAACAAGAGCCATGTAAGCATATTTCATTTTATGCACTATTAGTAATGGTTCTACTTGTTAAAATATAATGAAATAAGATATGATGATATTAATGTACTAATGCAGGAAAAGTTTATGGAGCAGCGCCAGAAATTCCTTGCTAATACGGGTCGAGATAAGTTGACGACGGATGAGGAGGATGCTATTTTGGAGTTAGTTATGGATCCATCGGAGCATGGAAG
Organism: Allium cepa; assembly: GCA_030765085.1. Lineage (NCBI taxonomy): Eukaryota > Viridiplantae > Streptophyta > Magnoliopsida > Asparagales > Amaryllidaceae > Allium > Allium cepa. The sequence continues at coordinate 247,601,089 of CM060944.1, forward strand.
ATGACACAGATTTGGCAATCAAGTGGTAAGTAAATAATATATTGGCAATTAAGGAGTAATTTCAAATTTATTGCTCTCATCCTTCCCTATAGTTACTTTACTTAAGATAAAATTTTTCAAAGTTATAGTAAGTCAAAATATAAATCAACAATCTTGTCACTATAGTTATTTGGTGTTATCACAATCTAAGATGTTATCAACATGCATATACGTTTATATAAACATCATAAACTAAATTAAATAACATTATCAGACTGCTAATCATTCACATACCTGCATATACACTTACAGAGATCACACAGCTAAATTAAATATTTATTACAGGCCAGCAGTCAGAGACGGGGTATGTAGATTAGAGCTCAGATCGATCTAGCAGAGATTGAAGATTTGCAGGCTAGAGTGGCGCAGTTGGAGGAGAAAAACCGTCGGCAGGCCATAGAGTGTAACGACCCGAAATTTTCGATCCCGAAGATTCCAGATAGTTATGGAAAAGAAGAAAAGAGACGGAACAAGAACATAAAACAAAATATAGATTTTCTCACATTCGCAGAGGATAAAATATAATATCAAATAATAGCAGTTATACAAAGAAAAACTGTATCTATTTATTTACATCAATATATCAGAGTTACAACCATTACACAAACACTGATTAGTTAAAATCAACTTGTCCCAGATAAACAGCAATAATATACTCAGTGGAAACACTCCATACGTTCCTGCCATCCAGCTCGCCTCTTGAGCTCCATAACGTCCTTACATGAAAAGCTGTAATGCTCGGTCTGACCCGAGCATTACATCAAGGGTCAGGCTGGAAACCAGCGTGAGTAAACCCATATACTTGAAAACACTAAGTTATAACATACTTAAATTCTGGGGTAACTCATCCTTCACTACGAGTTCTTAGTTTGCTATAGTCAACACTTACTTCACAAATCAATCTCTAAGTACACTTACTTAGTTTCAACGGTCCAGTTCACTTAAATTATTTCATTCCAGCCTATTGATTTCACATATCAAATCTATAAAGAATTATAGAAGGTTTCAAATTGAAGTGCTTTCGGGTATGTACTGATACCCGACCCCGGTCTCTTTGAATCTCATGTCATCTTAACCCAAGTTATTCAAGTGATAAACAATTCATACTTTAAATACAGGGTGTCACTTTACACAGCAATTCATCTCGATAGATAACCACATTATCACCATTCAACCCAATCATATCACAAAACATTTCATATTAGAAATATCAAATAATCCAAGGCATTCAATATCATTTAATTATTCATAAGCAAGATTAATTAGTCATACCATTCTAATTAATTTAAATAAATTAAATTAATTACTTTAATTACTTTTAATCCTGTTTACTTAACATTAATTAATTACGAACCATTAATTAATCAACCCTTAATTATCCTCTTTAATTCCATTAAGTAATTAGTCTTAAATTAATAACACAAATTAATTAACCTTCAATCATTCACGTTAATTACTTTTATCCTTAATTACTTCCATTATGTAATTTCCCTTTAATTACTTTGTCAAGTAATTATCTTAATGTTTAATTATCCTCTATTAATTTAACCTTAAATTATAAATTAATTTAACCTTCAATTACAAATTAAATTAATTAATCCTTAACAAATAAATTCTTAACAAATTAATCCTTTAAATTACTTACATTAAGTAATTATCATTTATTAAATCACATTTAATAATTTCCTATTAATTACCCACCTTAATTAATGACATCTAGTAAAGTAATTATCATTAATTAATTGCATTAAGTAATTAACCTTTAATAAATTAACCATCTTTTAATTTAATTGTTGTAATTAATCATATTAATAAATAATTCCTTTAAATTGATTACACAAACAAATTAACTAATTATCTTAATAATCAAATTAATTAATTATTCCCTTAACTGATTACATTAATCAATTTACCATCCTTATTAAATAATTTATACTTATTCAATTACATCATTCAAATTATCTTTAAAAACATATAGGATTAACCTACTATATGATCACCTAAACAAACATTTTCAAAGCATTCGAAATTTAGAAAACTTGTTTTTAACTGCTAATGCTTTTTTTAGACCTTGGTTTATATTTTTCTTTTTGAAACTTATTCATTTAGATAAATTTTAATAATTGATTTCTTATATCAACTAAGCATAATACTTGAATACTGACACGAGCACAAACATCACTTACCCGAGCTAAACCCAGTTCTCACTTGAGTCAAAACTGAACACAAACTCACATCACATCCCTCGAGTCAATACGCGATCGATTACGAGCCTTACCCGAGACAATGCTGTTCTTCCCCCCACCTATGACCTAAAAATACTCCAGTCACTTTTCCGAAGATCTTCGTTACCTCAACTTCCTTCATCAACCAACACGCCACCTCACTCGCCGTTAATCGTCGTAAATCGACGAAAGTTCATTTCCCGATCAACTCACAAATACACAATAACCTTAACACTAAAAATCTTAAATTCAATATCAAATTTTCCATTTTCTAGTTCGAATCAGTTTCTAAAATCCAAATCTAAAAGTATCAAAATTGATTTTTGACCTGAAATGATTTTGTTTACTGTTAACCTTCATTTCGAAGTAATCACTAAATACAAAAGCTAGAAATTATTTTTAAAATTGATGTTTCAGTCATACGAATCTTTTTCATTTAGGAATTATAACCAGAAATAGAATAGAGAAAGAGCATTAGATTTTTGAAATCAGATTTGATATGTAATATCAAACAGAGCTTGAATATAGTTATATCCAAACATGCATAACTTCATCTTCTATTTGTTTACATACAACTTCTTAATTCATCATGCAAACAGTTCACAATATTGCCCTTGCAATCTATCACATGCATTAGGATTAAAACAAGTTTAATCACTAAAATCAAATGTTTACTCACCTCCACACCTCCAACAGGACGTTCCACAACCTTAATCTTTGAAATCAAGACTACACAGTAGCTAGACTAGTGTATCGTCGAGTACATGCAGCAGTATGGTGGCCGCTTTCCTTCCTCTGCTGGCTCAGGTTCTGGAGGAGATTGATTGATTGCTTTGGTCGGTAAGTTTTTTCTGTTTTGTACAATTTTGTAGATGGTATAGGTACTTGTTGGTTTATGTACTATGTTATGATACACTAACCTGTTTTGCTGTATAATTATGTGGATGTTGGGGATGTTGTGGATGTATGTATTGATAGAACATTTGGTGTTGTGTATATTATTATGTATTGTACATTATTTTGGCTGATGATTATGTGTTTTGACTTAATTTTATGTATTTTTTGTTTGGTGATTTGTATATAGTTTGGTTTTTGATATTTGGTTGGAATATTATATATTGGATTCTGTAGTATTGGTGGAATAGTGATTGTATGGAAAATGTGGATGGAAGATTGCATTGCAGCACAAATACAAAAAATTTCAGCAGATTTTCGACAGCTTTCGACGGCTTTCAGGTTTCAGATTCCGACGGCTTCCGATGGTTTTCGACAGCTTTCGGGTCATTTTTTTTCAACGGATTCCGACGGCTTCTGACAATAGTTGGAATCCATCGGAAACCGTCGGAAATACGAACGACGAGATTCGTCGGAAGCCGTCGGAAACACTGCTCCCTGACGCCTTATTTTCCGACGGCAATTTTCGACGGCCGCCGATGATTTTCTACCGTCGGAAAATGGCTTTCCCCTTGTAGAGTTAGCATCATTAGCTATCACATGTTTGTATTACATGTCTATCGCATGTGAAAGGTCAATGCACTCGAAGGTTGAGATGTGGTTTGTTAACGTTGCAAAGCTATCGCTTCTCAAAGCTATCGCTTCTCAAAGCTATCATGCCATCATGGCTATTGCATGTGAAAACTAACAAGGGTGAAAGCTATCGCATGTCTAAAGTGATCGCGCCTCTAGATCGATCCGGTATCTAATCTTTCACATGCTAAGCTATTGCATGACTAAACCTATCGCATGTAAAGAGCTACCGAGTATCAAACATTATAAGCTATCACATGTTCGAATTTTTAAGCCGTCGAGCATCAAATATTGTAGGCTATCGCATGTCTAGATTTTATGCTATCTAGTGTCATACTTTTCTAAGTTATTGTATATCTGGATTTTAAGATATCGACTACCATACTTTTAAAAGCAATGCTACAGAGTTTCATACTTCAAGCTATTAAAGATCAAACTTTCCTATGCAATCACATGTCTAGATTGGGGTTGTCGTACATCAAAATGACAATCTTTTAAACAACTAGAAAACTATTTTATTACCATTAAAAGTGGTTACTTTCCACTAAACCTATTATTTTTTGAATTCTCTTTGGTAAACAAAAATATCAAAAGTTATCGTTTTTGGAAAATCAAAGATGAAATTTCTCTTGATCCACAATTACCAGTGATTCAAATAAATTCGAAAACATTACGGAAATCTATAAAATTCGCAAAAATCCAATTAATTATTTTTTACCTCACATAAAAATTTCATTTCAAAATAATTATTTTCATAGTTCAAACAATTAAAACCCAGAATTAAGCATTTTTAGCATTTGGAAAATTCACAATTAATTATTGCTTTATCCAAAAAATTCAAAAATTAATAATCATTTACATTTCCATATTAAAAACATCATAATATAATTTCATGACATTTGGAGAAGACTAAATCATTCTTAATTCTATTCATTTAAATCGTTGAACACTTGCAAACTCATTTCTGATCATAAAAAATGTTTAACAGCATTCTAAATTCCCAAACAATATCAAATATGAACTCAAATAGGTTTATAAGAGGACTGTAGAATGTTTTACTCATCTAGGTTTACTAAAATTGAATAAAATCTTCTTCCTTCTTAAGTATCAATCCTCTCTTTTGTAGCTCGATTTTCTCTTCCTTTTCTTCTAATGGGTGGCTGACCTATGCTTTTGTTTTTGAGTAAGAATGCGAGTAATGAATGAGAAGATGGAATTTTTAAGGAGCAAATGTTTGGGCTTAGTCCAAGATCTCTTGCTGGTTTAGTACTATAAATTCCCCTAGCTCTTTATCTTTACATTCACTTCCTATTTTATTAATGAACTTACTTGATTATTTTATAATATTTTTTTTGAATATCTAATTCAATTAATTCTTTATATTATGGAACTTCAAAATATGTGGTGTTATAGGAACCCCCATTATTCATGAGATCATTCCTTCAAGAGCATATCCATTAAAAAAGCTAAATGGCAACAGATACTTAAAATTACTAATTTAGCGGATGTAGCGGAAAATTACGGGGGTTTAAATGGATCTTCTATTTAATAATGCTAAATCAGAATGATGAAGCAGTCGAAGTGCGCTACTTGCTTTATCAAGGATTTAGTGCTTTAACTGTATAGGATCCAACTCAAATCATCAATTTCAGTTTAAGTGTGAGATTAATGTCGAGATTGAGCTTTTAGGGTTTCCTCTTAAACCTTTACCTAAACTCCCATCTTTATCATGAAAAGATACGTAGATTTTCATCAAGACCTTACACTACCGTTACCAAATATAATATCTTTTTCAGACAAATGGTTGCACAAAGGCTTTACATCAAAGTTACCGAATATATCATGTTTTGGACAAATGATTGACATAAAGGTCATACACCAAAATTACCAAAGTTGTAGTCATGTTTAGACATACACTTGCTACAAAGACCTTACACCACCATTGCTGAATATAACGTATTTTTCAAATAAATGGTTGCCACAAAGACCTTACACCAAAGTTATTAAATATAATGTCGTGTTTTGGATAAATGGTTGCCGCTAAGGCCTTACACCAAAGTTACTAGATATAATGTCATGGTTTGGACATATGATTTCTACTAATGCTTTTCCACTAAGGCACTACACAAAAGTTATCAAATATAATACCGTATCTTAGACATAAGGTTTTCACTAAGGCTTTACACCAAACTTACCGAATATAATGTCGTGTTTTAGACATATGGTTTCCACTAAAGTTTTACACCCCCATTACCAAATATATGTCATGTTTAAACATATAGTTTCCCTTAAGGCCTTGTACCAAAGATACATAACATAACATTATGTTTAGACATACGCTTGCCACAAAGGCCTTACACCATATTTCATTGTTTTAAACAATATTAATTATTATCTTATAGCTTTCTTGAGCTTAGTCTCAATTTTACATTCTTTTAATAAGTTATTTCATTCTAAAGTGTTATTCTCTATAGCCATTTCATCCCAAAATTCTCAACCATCACTTAGGAAGATGACTTCCAAAGTGCTATAAAAACTTCATTTATTTTGTTGTACTCTTAACATCATTAGCTATCACATGTTGGTATTACATGGCTATCGCATGTGAAAGGTCAATGCTCTCGAAGGTTGAGCTATGGTTTGTTAACGTTGCAAAGCAATCGCTTCTCAAATCTATCATGTATAACACCCCTAATTTTAAATAGCATTATTTAGGAGTAATTAGATAAATTAGATATAAGAATGCAAAGACTAGAGTGATAAGGGAATTGAGATATAAAAACTAATTAAGGTCGTGCTTAACTAAATTAACTAATGAGAAAGAGTTATGAGTTAAAAACCTTAGTGAATAAGGCAAGAGCAATATGGGAATAACCGAGCCCCCACATAACTCCTAAAACCCCTTACCACATTCTCGTTCTCATTTACATTCTTACAGAAGAAAAACATAAACAAAAGAAAAACAAGGCCAGCCATAACCCTAGGAGAAGAGAGCTCAAAAATAATAATTAGAGGCTAAGATTCAAGCTAAGAATATTAAAGTGTAGAAAAAATCTCAAGTTCCTTATCCAAACAAGGTGAATAATGATCTAAACTATCTCATATAAGTCATCTTGAATGTTTTAATTCGGGTTTGGGGTTTAAAACCGTATGATTGAATGAATTATGATATGTTTTGATTTAAATTCCATGTTATAATTTAAACAAGATTTTGTGGAATAATGTAGTTCGACTTTAAGAATAAAATCATGCAAAATAATTTTCAAATGCCTTGATTTTTGAGTATGTTATGTAAAACATTATTTTGGATATGGTTTGATAGTTTCATAATATTCCAAACTATGTATAATTTATTATGAATTTTTGAGTGAAAGAAATGGATATTTCGAGTTTTAATTAACTTAAGGAATAAATTAATTATTTTCGAGCTGAAAATTTTATATGATAAAGATATTATCGTTTTGAAATTTATGTGAATTTTTGAATTTGTTCTCAAGAGATATGGAAGAGTCTTGGATTTAATTAGGAAGATTAGTATTTAATAATACAAATACAAGGGGTTAGTTAATAATTTCAGTTAAATATTGTAGCATTGGGAATTACATGCGGCAACATATTCTGAAAAGAACTTTATAAATTTTTGTTATCCAATAAAAAATTTACAACATAAGAGGTTAGGTAAAAAAAAATCTTTACTTGGTTAAAAATTAGATTTTATGATAATTGCAGCAACACTACTTACCTTCAAAAGCCTTAATGCCTTCGAAAGCATACAATTTTGCTTCCCCTTGAACACTACAGTGATAGGAATGTCACTGTAGTTAACATATACTAGAATAAAGGCGGAAGGGTCCTTCTGTTCCAATTAATAGTGTCGAAGGGATCCCTCCGCATACATACACTTTAATAAGTGTGCACTGCCGCATTAACTAGTCCATCTACCATGGAAAGGACCTTTCACACTAGTAGATAATGTTGAAGGGATTCCTTCCACTCTTATATGCTCCGCAAGTATGTTAATCAATAAAGACAGAAGGGGTGTGATGCACTAATCAATGGTGTTAACAACATACCTTCTGCACCTTTATACTTGAATAAGTCCAATCGTTACAGAAAGTACCTTCCGCACTAGTTGACTGTGTCGAAAGCACCCTTCTGCATGCATGTTTAACTACAAAGGTGGAAGGGATGTGTCGCACCTAATCAATGGTGTCGACGGGGTCCTTTTGCATGGTTTCAAAGAATTAGTGGAAGGGGCCCTTCTGCATTGCTTAAGTAATGATTTTGAAAGGTCATGCTACTAGAGTAAAGTGGCGAAAGGGGCATAGCCACTTGTTTCGAACCCATTAGTTAAATGGAAGAGAACAGAGAGCTTGGTTGCTCTATGATGTCGAAAGGAAGAATGAAGGTGGCTAACTCATGACGTCACAATGATCCAAAGGATATAGTCTAAAGCCTTAGTTTTCAAATTAGAGAACCCAATCTCATTTTTAAAGTAAAACATAGCAATGTAAAAGAGTTTTGAAATGGCATTTAGCTTTGAAATTTTAGAGGAAGCTTTCTTTGTTAAAGATAGTGGGTTAAAGGTATTAACCATATTTCATTAGAAAATGATTACAATGAATTAAACCATGGATGTTTATATCGTTGTGTTATTTGATCATAATAATGTATGCTTGTGTAATCATATTCACTTCATTATTAACTCATAACTGCATTTGAGGAGCTAAGGGCATAATAACTGGCTAGGTTGACCCGGTAATGAATATACAATGAATTAACTCCTGTGTGAGTATAATTGCATCCAAAAGGTCAGACATACCAGAATATAGGATGGCCAAGAATGATCAAATGATTATTGGTTTAGACAGGCTCTTGATAAGCCCATAAAAACTACGTTATGGAAATTGCATTTGGCAGGAGCCAATAGGTTCATAGTGATCCAATGAAAACTATGTCTGAAACAGGTTGTTGACAGAGACCGATAGGTTCATAGTCAACCCATGAAAACTATGACATGAGAGAAGTTATAATAGAATCCAATAGGTTCATATGGACCCTATGAAAGCTATGACTGAATGATGCTATTGGTAGACACCAATAGGTTCTTAGTGATCCCATGAAAACTATGAAATCAGACAGATAATCCGTAAGCTTGGAACATGATATTAGTCAGCCCATGAAATTTAATAGGTTAACGGTGACCCTAGAAACTATAACATGAGACAGATAGTCATGTGAATTGGGATAGGAAATTCAAAGCATATTGCATGTCTACATGTCATCAAGATACATTTTATTATGTTATGTTTTAATCATTGTGGATGCAGTTGCACAGTATATGATTATTATGAATTGAGTCAAGATACTAATGAGGGGAAAACTCATTCCGCTAAGTAGCGTGGTGTCACTAAATACCTATATGGTTCGAGATGGTAGGTTATTATTCACACCAAACTTTTTGTATGACTCGAGGTTTATATTTTCCTCTTAAACTCTCGGGGGCTCTATTGATTTTGAGTAGTTTGAGAGTTAAGGTTTTCAGATTATCCTTTAGACGAATAAGCTTCTAGAGGCGTGCAGGAGGCAAGCTTGCTATTAAGAGTTCTTTCTATTTGATTCTGACGTGTAATTGGATGTAATGGCAAAATTATTTAGTGCCTATATTTGGACTCTGATCAAGCAAGAGGGCATCTTCATATGTAGATCTTGGAGTAATTTGTAATAATTATTTTTCGTTGAACGTGGTTTATAAATTGAGATTATGTAACGAATGTGAAATGCGATATGAAATGAAATGAGAAATCTGTTTTAAAATCGTGTTTAAATTTTTTTCATATCTATGCGTTTCTAGTATATCAATGCATCTAACATTACCACATTTGGTCAGCAAGAAATAACACCTATAGATGACTGCAACATCTGTAGCAGTTAGTTTTGAGCCTTCAAATAGGGGATGTTACGTCATGCCATCATAGCTATGGAATGCCAAAACTATCAAAGGTCAAAGCTATCGTGTGTCTAAAACTAAGGCGCCTCTAGATCTATGCAGTATCGAAAGCTATCATATGCTAAGCTATTGCATGTCGAAACCTATCGCATGTCAAGAGCTACCGAGTATCAAATATTATAAACTATCACATGTTCGAATATTTAAGATATTGAGTGTCAAATATTGCAGGCTATCACATGTTTAGATATTAAGCTATCGAGTGTCACACTTTTCTAAGCTATCGCATGTTTGGATTTTAAGCTATCGACTACCATACTTTTATAAGCTATTGCATGTTTGGATTTTAAGCTATCGAATTTCATACTTCAAGCCATCAAAGGTCAAACTTTCCTAAGCAATCACATGTTTAGATTTGGGTTATTGCAGGTCAAAATGGCAATCTTTTAAATAACTAGAAAATTGTTTATTAACATTAAAAGTGGTCACTTTCCACCAAGCCTATTATTTTTCTAATTCTCATTGGCTAACAAAAATATCTAGAGCTATCTTTTTTGGAAAATCAAAAATGAAATTTCTCTTGATCCACAATTACTAATGATTCCTATAAATTTGAAAATATTGAGAAAAATCTACAAGAATTCACTGAAATCCAACTAATTATTCTTTACCTCACATAAAAATCTCATGTTAAAATAATTATTCATATTTCAAACAATTAAAACCTAAAATTAAGCATTTTCCGCACATAGAGAATTCATAATTAATATTGTTTTATTCAAAAATTCCAAAAAATATTAGTCACCTCTATTTCCATATTACAAACATCATAATAGAATTTCGTGGCATTTTACGAATATTAAATCATTCTTTATCTTAAAATGATCAAATTCTATTCATTTAAATCATTGAACACATGTAAATTCATTTCTTATCATCAAAAATATTTAACAGCGTTCAAAATTCCCAAACAACATCAAACATGAACCCAAATGGGTTTTGGAAGAGGATTATAGAATGTTTAACTTACTTAGGTTTGATCAAACTTGAATAAAATCTTCCTTTTCTTCTTAAGGATAAATCCTTCCTTTTGTAGCTCGATTTTCTCTTCCTTTTCTTATAAATGATAGCTGGCCTATGCTTTTGTTTTTGAGTAAGAATGTGGGGAATGAGAAGACGTAATTCTTAAGGGGCAATAGTTTGGTCTTAGGCCAAGATCACTTTCTGGTTTAGTCCTATTAATTCCTCTAACTCTTCATCTTTACATTCACTTCCTATTTTATTAATGAACTTACTTGATTATTTTATAATATATTTTTTGACTATTTAATTAAATTAATTCCTCATAAAATGGAGCTTCAAAATATCGGGTGTTATAGGAACCTCATCATTCATCAGATCATTCCTCCACGAGCGTATCGATTAAAAAGGCCAAATGGCAACATAATACTCCAAACATGAAATGCGGAACATTTAAAACAATTCGCATAATATAAGGCCGCCACATCTATGAGTTTAAGTATTGGTTAGTCATGTAGAAACATGCAAATACAAAGATTTCAAACATATCACAATTATCAGTAATTTTGAGTTATTTTAAGTAATTTAGCATGGAGTAGTGTCATTAAGACTGAGCTATGGCCAAGTAGGGTCATGTAAGAGTGAGCCATGGCCAAGAATCTTCATGTAATTATAGGCACAAAGCTGCCATTAATAATTTTCCAAAACGCATACGTGTAAGATTTGGTCTCAGTTACTGGAGAATGTTGTTAAAAGTTTAATGAAGTAAATTCTTACCACAAAGCTGACCCATTTTCATACATTTTCAATCTATGTCATGTTTTTCGAAACTAGCAACAAAACCCAAGAATGATGCTGCTTTTGATCATTGCAGTCCAAATGAAATTGTTATCTCTTTTTATAATGATAATGAGCCTTTTCGCATTTTCGGTTGCCCAAATGCTTTGTCATAAAACCATTCCGACTGGACCCAAATATTGAAACTTTCATAAGGTCATATTTTGACTCTATAGTTCATATGGAATGCCAATTAGCTAGAACATAATGGACCATCGTAATAAATTTGAATTGCAAGCCAATTATATAATACATAAAAAACTATATTCATGGTTAACTTCATATTCCAAGTGGAAGATTTTTTTTATAATATTTCAAAATTGAAATAAGTATGTAAACGGTCTGAAATAATTAACTGAACCTTGGAATGATTGGGAAATCAGCTTCCACTCGAGAATTCACCTTAGCTCAGAGTATCAGTGTAACGTCCCATTACTTTACCGATTATAATATTATTTTATTTGGATTTTTATTTCAAATTTCTAGTAAATAAATGAATTATTGATGCTATAAATCGAAAAGAATTCAAAACTTAATGGAAAACAATCTAAGGTTAGAAAATAATTTTGAGAATTTTTGTTGAATTTAATTTAAAAAAAGCAATTTTGGGATTTATTTGAAAAATATAAATTTAAAATTTGACTTTTAAATTTGAATTGTATTTTTAAAATCCAAAAGTTGTTTGGGAAATTATTTTGGTAAGCTAAATTATATTTGTGGAATTTTGATTGCTATAGAGTAAAATAAAATTTGGATTAAAAAGGTGCAAGCGGAATTTTAATTGTTAATCAACTACCGGTCATGTAATATAGTGGTTAGGAGTAGGAATTATTTAAAAATAAACAAAATAACTTGTAAAATTTTAATTTAATCATATTTTCAAGCTTACCATCAAAATAACTATAATTTAACGCATATAAGTATGTATTTTAACATAAGAGAATCCAATATCAAAACTTTTTAAACCCTTTGCTATTTATCTTCCTTCATAATAAAATTCAAATCGCCATAATATTTCCATTCACCCCGTTTTCATCAGCATCAAATGTTATATCAATATATTCATCGTTTGCTTCATCAACACTAACAATATCTTCATTTGTACCACTATGAGTGTACTCTTTCTTTTTTTATAGTTTTGTTGCTCGTAACCCATTAAATGGTGGATATATTCCCTTCATTACCTTATATTTCCATCACGATTAGATAATTGTTAGTAAAACCTTATACTTGCACCTCTATATATGTATATATGTAGCCTTATATACACCAGTACTTAGCTGTTTTACTCCATTTTTAATTGTTATTAACCCTGGCTAGTAAATAAAAATAAATAGAGCAAGGCAAAGGTATGATATATGTATATGAATAAGGATACAAACTCATTTTATTTTATACACTTTGACGATCGATATCTTATAAAACTACTAAGAATTAAGTGATGACATAAGAAGCAAAATTGTCGATAATATTGAGTCAAACAAGACATTAACCTTCATGTGGAGGTTGAAGTTTGGTGATGACCAGAAAAGGGTTCGAACAATGGTAATGGAAGAAATGGAGCCTCATTGACGACCGCATGATCTAGCAAGATATTTATGGTTATGTTCATCTTTCAATGGAAAATGTAACATTCATGTTTTTTTCGCTTGAAGTTGAGTGTGGGAATGACAGGAGGTAGTCAAAGTTCACGACCATGAGTAGTGACCTTCGACGATGGTAGTCAGAGGTGCTGGTGGTAGCACCAGTAGGTTCTTCTTCATTAGCTAACTCTGATGGCGACGTACGTTTTTTAGGTGGCCAAAAGCGTAGGCTATGGTCGTGAGCCTGAGATGATCTGGTGTAGGAGTATGGGTGTTGAACATCATCGAGTTTTCCATGCCAACCTTAGGGTTGTGTGGATTTTGAAGCTGTCGTGAATGGTGGTTGTGATGGAGCATTTTAGGGCATATGGTAATTGCGCAAGGAGGTAGAGGTGTCAAGTTTTCCCAAATAAGATGCAAAAGAAAAAATAATATAAGAAGAAAAGAATTTTTTTTATAGAGTCCCTGGAACTTTATTTATCACAAACAAGGTATAAAATTTATTAATTATAAAATGAATTTTTTATTTAAACCCTAAAACTTAAATAAATATAACTTTCGACCGAGATCTGCTTGGGGGGTGGTTCATGTCATTAGGATCGTTATGACACATAGAATATTTTAGTATAATTTATTCACTCATTTGAACAAGTATAGAACTATAGAATAGAATTTGTATTTTTTAAAAGATTAAATTTGAATATCGAATAATATTGAATAATACATGGTCAAATTTAAAAGGATTTTTCGTATGTTTATAAAGAAAGAAGAACCAAGTTTATAACTAAAATATTTTAGAAATCATGAGCAATTTATAATGTACGAAATATGTGTTTAAATTGAGTAAATAATGAATTTGATTCAAAAAACCAGTCATCTATTTTACATATAATTAGTTTTACTCATGTTAAGTCAATGTAAATTTACCTAATCAAATTTGAATAAATTAAATAATACTTGGACTAGAATATTGAGTGAAATCTATTTATATTGCCAAGTATAATTAAAATACAAGTTTTAAATGGATGAATTGGATGTCTGGAAGAATGTGGGTGATTTTTACTTACTTTTTTCATTTTAGAGATACAAGCATAGAATTATGATATGTATTTTCACCTATGATATATGTTGATGCAAATTTATTATATCCCAGTTATATTGATTTGAATGGATGAATTTTTGTCTTGAATTGAAATTCTTGAATGCATACTATTTGATAATTTATATACACAACATTTATTTGGGATATAACAGCATCTTTAGGAATAATGAGGTTTTTAAAAGTCAAAAAATATTTAAAAGTGAAATTTAACATTTGACGAGGACAGTACGATGTATTGACTTTTAGACTACTAGTTTTCATCCTAGTAAACTGATTCGAGAATTATAGCCTAAATCGTAATGAACTTGTCCATCGTTACAATGTCCAAATGATCTATTGCTAGGATATATGAAGTTATTGAAGATATTGTGGAATGTTTGGAGGCATAGTGCAAACAAAAAGAAGTAGCATTGTGTCGTTAGGTACCTGAAGGGTACGACAACAAATGGATCATGTAGGGATCAACCATAACTGACCAAGAGTGTACGCATGGAAAAGACCATGATGACTCACCGAGGCAGATAGCCTAAGTAGAAGATGAATCCACTAAGGAGATTTACCAATGCGATATCCTACCAGGACTCACAGATGAGAAGATGATTTAGCCTTCTCATAAGTATAACTAGAAATGATGACCTTATAAAATGATTGTTTTGTAATAATGATTTGAATTTATACAACCAAAATTAACTCATTTAATATGGATAGATTATAATACACTAGTTGACTAGAGTTGTAGCTGTGAGTTATGAGGAATATTGCGATGACACGTGCGTTAACGTTGATTTTTGAAAATGAACCATGGGCGAGATATTGTATAATGTGAGTGACCTTGATGTTTTGATTAGTATATCACTTATTTATACCCGACACAACACATGTAAGTTATTATTGTGCACGATTATACTCATAGTTACATTTTTATCCTAACTCAATGTTTATTATGCTTATGAGAATGCCTCGGGCCAGACTGAGGTGTTGTGTTTTCTAGGTTGGCTTCCTATTGGACGTCAGTCTAATTTGTTTAGTGAGTAGTCCACAAGATATGTATATTAGAATGGGAGATTACTAATGTTGAATTTAGCAACCATCGCTTTAAGGCAAAGATGTGTAGCACTATTTAGTTTGTTCAAAGATATGATGAAGATAAGGCTATTCAAGAAGCCATGGATATATCTAAAGATCGGTTGCAAGAAGAATACTTATATGGACATTTGAGGTTGATGGTTTTTGGAGTATATATAATCCGTCGAATTTTAAGTGATGTTTTTTTATTAGTCCATGTATTAGACAAGCATTGAGTTATATATAAATTTCCATTTATGTTGTGATATTTATTATATATGTTCCTAATATGTGAGTTAATCACTCCTAGAAATAGTGTACATTGCCTTGTGTCAAGACAAGATACATACTATTTCAAATGTATTTAGGTATCTAAATGTATCCGTACTGACCTAAAGTAATGTATATGATAGATCTCTCCTTCCATGCCTATTTGTCTGAGCTATCAGACGACAAAATCCCTCTGATATTTCAATTACTGGATCCAGGGTGTTACATAATGGTATCAGAGTGAGAATAGTCTAGAGTTGAGTAAATCAGGTAGAATACATTTGACCATAAATAAGTTGGATGTAGGTTGTTACCCAGTTATATAACTTAGGTGGAGTCAGGAATAATTTATTTATGTAATATTCAAGTTAAGATTAGTGTTCTAAAGGATGAACACTTGTGCAGGATGTATTTGTGATATATACGATTTTGTTTGCAAAATTTTGAGATATTTATCTAATAAGTGATGAATACTGTTTGTCAAAAAATGATTCGACCTAGAAAACCTAAAACTTGTGTATCTCTTGGATCACCAAATGGTCAAGGAAGCGGGTCAGCAAACCCAAGTGTCCTATTAACACTCGACCAATGGAAAAATGCTATATGACATGCTCAAGATATAAATGATGCTATTATAGTGAATACAGATCCAAAGCCCGAATTTATCAGTCTCTGTAATGACTATTCCAATCTAGGAGGAAAACCATTTGTTACTACAAATAAAGATGTTGAATATGTAAGGGAATATATCATGATTCAAGATGCTGAACGTGTAGAAGAAAAGCAATCAAACATTCAGCAAGAGGTTCAGGCACTTCAAGATAACGTCGAACTTCTATGAAAAGGTGTACCCAAGAGAGGATTACGAGATTTTAAGAGTATCGGCTCCAAGCAGTTGGCCAACCCAGAAGATGTCGTACATAAACATATAGTCTTGAAGGAGGTATATTGGAACTTTATATATACCAAATTTTGCAACTATAATAGTTGTAAAGCAAGTGACAAGAGATCTCTAGCATTTACAAGAAGGAAGGGATGTCAGATATCTATAGTTATGGAGGATTGGAAGTCAATGATGTGAATTAGAATGTCGTATGTCATTAATATAACGAGCAATGCTGGGAATTAATAACCCATGAAGGATGTCGGATATCAACATAGAGGGGTGTAAAATATGACAATACAAAGAAGGATGTTGTATTTCACCAATGTAGAAAATGATGTCGTAAATCATCAATATGGCTAAGATGCAATAAATTATCAACATGGTGAAGATGTCATAAACCATTAATAAAGGAGGATGTTGCAATTCATCAACATAAGTGGGGTTGCCGCATATCAGCAGTATGTAAAAAGATTGTCGCACATCACCAACACAATGAATGATGCGAGATTCAAGGGTGCCTAAGGACATGTAGTAGCCAGGCCGCCAACTTCAACTCTTATAAATACAGACCCCATATCTTCATGGAAGGAGCGACTTTTCCTTATCATTTTTCATACATTTACAAATTTGTAAACACTCAATCAAATTGGGGAATTAAGGTGCTGATTGTAAATTTGTGACTTTTTGGAATCAAGGACTTGTACAATCAACTTTACATAACGTATAACAAGTAAATCAGGATTCTTGACTATTATATGACTTATGACTTACATGTGACTTTTATGCCCTATTGCTTACGACATGTACATGGAATTTCTATTGAACATGCATACTTCTTGTGAGTTGGCATAAGGCTTACCAAGTCTAGCTCTAATCAAGCCCTACCTACCTCACATTTTTGGGGTTAATAATGAAATTTGTTAATATTTTAGCACTAGAAGGAGGGCTCAAACTTATGTCTCCTTATATATATATCATACTGGATTATCTTCGACCCGTATATATAGAGTATAGAAGATTTGCCCCAACCTATATATTCCATAAAGGAGCTTTCCAAATCCTACAAAACCTTCTTTGGACCATATGATGACTGTCTTGGAACATGGATTTTCTGAACCTTAAGCAGTCAAGCCAATTTCTCAAAGAGCGTCTAACCTACAGTTTCATGAGGAACAAGTGTTAAGGATGTTAGCAATACGAATCTAGAAAGAAAAGAGACAAGTTATTCCTTGTAATCCCCATAAGTGGAGCATAAACCCAATTCATATAACTGGAACTGAATAATTGATCATCCACCCGAACCAATTAAAGCTCAAAAATCTTTAAAGATAAAACTTACAAATGATGCTAATATACCAATCTAATACTACAAGAGAATCAAGTAGCAGCAAATAGCACAATGCTCCAGAAATTTCCGATCTTCAAGATTTCGTTCCCTAACCATATACCACGAAAATATCTACCTCCTAAATAAAGAAAGATAAAATACTGGCCTTCAAAAAAGAAGTAGCCAGGAAATGAAAAGAATCATAAAGGTGATTATTTCCAATATCACCAAAGGAATGGACGTGAAACCAATCAATGTTGAGCTTTAAAAGGAATGATTGAGAATTCCTTGGGAAAAGGAGAGCTCCAAGAATTTGTTATCAAGACTTAAGCAAAAGGAAAATGTGTCTACAAAGAGCAAGTAACCACTAAAGAAGAATGCTTCATAAAGAGGATTTATAAAGTAAGGGAAAATGCCATTGATCCCACCAAGAAAAATTGATCAAAGCTCCTCCTAAAGGGATGTCGGAAGTAAGCCACTGGTCCTGCCTACAGGGTCTTGACAGAGCACCGCAAGCCTTCGGTCCTGCCTATGTGGCGTGTCCTCCTAAAGGGAAGATGGAGTAAGCCTTCAGTCCTGCCTAAGATGGCTTGGCAAAGTGCACCGATCAGCCTTCATCCCCGCCTATAAGGCCTATCTAAAGCACCTCCTAGAGGGAGGACGGAGTAAGCATTTGGTCCAGTCTAAGATGGCCTGACCAAAGCATCGAACCAGTCTTTGATTCTTCCTATAAGGCCTGATCGGAGAACTAGCCTTCGGTTTCTCCTATAAGGCCTAATTTGAGCACCTCCTAGAGGAAGGACGAGTAAGACTTTTGTCCTCAAGATAGCCTAACCGATAAAAACCTAAATCATCACCTAAAATGGTGATGAGGGGTTCGACCGAAGTTCAGTTATTACCTAATGATAGCAGTAAAGGATATCAATCAAAGCATAAGTCATAACCCAAAGAGTAGTAAAAGGAAGTCTTCCATAAGAAGATCAATTGAATGCAAGCGCAAATCAAACTCTGTCCTAAAGAAGGATTGAGGTAGTCTTCTAGAGAAAGATCAGTCAAATTCCTATCTTCTAGAGGAAAAACAGTCAAACAAAATTAATTTTGTACCAAGCCAAAGTTAAAGAAACGTTCAAAGGAAGGACTAAAAGCTATCTATCATGCAGGTTGAGAATTCTAATGTCAGATAGTGACATCTGAGAAATTATGACTTATTACTTGAGTCCGAGGCTTAAATTTTTGAAATATTGAATTAACTCTTAATCCCTAATAGGATTCAAATTAGTAAATAATGGGAATCTCCGTTAATATTCAAGATTTCTAAATAATAGGAATCTTTGTTAATAATCAGATTTCTAAATAATGAAAATCTCCGTTAATAGTCGGAAATCTAGTACTCTACCAGATAGAATTTAGACTTGTTATTAGAAAAGTTCTTGTCTTCTTATCAAATGGAATTCTAAATTAATACTAGATGGATTTCTGGTCTTCTATTTAAATTAAATCATGGTATTACCAGATCAATTTTTGGTCTTCTAATCAACTGCCTGATGGTTTTTTGGTCTTCTATTGCTAGATGGTTTTCTGGTCTTCTATTTTAAAGTTATTGCCAGATGGTTTTCTAGTCTCCTTGTTAGTACCAAAAAACCGCTTTCGACTAAGTCGAAACTTGTTTGAGTAGAGAACAAAGGAAAACAAGAGGAAAGAGCTCCAATTAGACCTTTCGAAAGAGTCGAAGGGATGCTACAGCCAAAGTCCAAAAGCTTTAAGACCTTTCGAAGGCGTCGAAAGGATTAATAATCAAGATCCAGTAGTTTCGTACCATTCGAAGGAGTCGAAAGCACCCTTCCGCCTTCAATAATAACCTTTCGACTAGGTGAATCCATATGCATAAAGGCCTTTCGAATGAGTCAAAGTAGCACCTTTCAAAGACGGTGAATAATATCACCTTGTATATGCGCCAAGCCTTTCGAAACCATTAACAAAGCCTATCGACAGAGTTGGAAGCACTTACAAGGCAACACAAAGAAGAATAGCACAATCATTCCTTTTGACAAAGGAGGAAGCATACTTGAGTTATTCAGCAGCCAACTTTCGACCAAGTCAAAGCATTAGGGTCGAAAGTTGTCGACCCACGTCTATAAATAAGACCAATGGGGTCAGGTTTTGGGGATCTGATTCTTTCCATTCAGAACTTGTATTTTCTTAATCAAAAGTGTTGTAAACCCTAATTACCAATCAATTTGGGGATTTTGAGAGATAAAGTATTTTTAGCTTTTGAAAGGGAAGTCACAAATATTTCAAATTACTTTATTGTTTATAAAGTTTTTGTTAGGATTAATCTTGTGTTTTAGGTGTCGCCTACATCGAAAGGTCACTACCGACACAGTCAAAACCTTGCAGATTTAAATAACTTAAGTTACATACTTCAAGCTACCTTTCCTTGAGTATTTATTTTCAATGAAGTTGAAACCATGCTTCAATCTACCGATACCTTTGATTAATACAAGGGCCAAAAGGTCTAGCTTTCAACAAGGTTGAAACCTAGCTCTAAATCATTCCAACATGAGATTTCCAATCTAAATCTGAGACTTTTAAGCCTACGGCTTTCGACAAGGACGAAACCCCTACCTCAGATTCCTAGTTCAAGTTTTAACACCAAAACAACCTTGCTTTCATCGGGGTCGAAACCTCTGTTTTAGATTCTTGGATAAAGTCCTAGTTACACGATAATAAAGGCCTTCGACAAGGTCGAAACCAACAAAGGAAAATCTTGTCTGAGATATCTCAACCGTTTCGGAAGGGGGGCTTTCGAAGGAAAAACCAATCTATCTCTATAGAAACGAAAGGTTAATAAAGGAAGAAGCCAACCCTTTCGACTGAGTTGAAAGGTTAGTTTGAACAACCTTGTACTTCAGCTATCTACTGGAAAGGAAATTTAAGGAAAATATACCCTTTTCCACTTCTTTCATCTACCCAAGGGATAAACCTTATTTCATAGCTCAACTTCGAGGTGTTGACAAGATATCTTATTGACATTTTGGTGCTAGAAGGAGGGCTTGAACCTTCAACATGGTTGAACACCCAACACTACTTGTCTCTAACCCCACTTAACTCTATCTCAAGTTCCTCTACTTTGGTCTAGCGATGGCAAGAAGAATCATAGGATCTAAATAAGGATCCTCTGAACCCCATGAGATAGGATTCCCCTCAAAATTCATCAAGGATTACAATCAAAATGAAGAGCAAAGTCTAAGGCTAGAAGCTCTGAGAATTATAAATAAGAAAAAAGCGAAATCGTACAATCCTAAGAAATGGAGCTTAAACCCCTTTCATGTTGGCCCTAACCCGATTTTGCCTTAGGAAAAAGGACAAATGGAAGTGATAATATATTCAATCAAATAAGAAAAACCATCCAACACTATTGCAAAGGCACAATCTTTGAGAAAGAGATAATGGCTGATTACAATGCCTTTGCAAATAAGTGGCAATAACCAACAACAACAAAAATGCTTCCTACACAAGAACTAAAAAGAATTGCAAAAAAAAGCAATTGAAGAAAATGAAACTATAAGGTAAAGAAACAAAAAGTAAAATATCCATCCTCATGGATCAAGCTTCAAGTCTAGACTTCCTAAAGAATGCAACTTAACATCATTCATAGAGAATGTCTACTTGCTTACCAAGGACGAGCTTAACTGTTGGCCATCATAGAAAAAACAAGCCGAAACATGAAAGGAATCTGGAAGGATCCTACTCTTACTATCACATGATGAATGGCCATGAAACCAATCATTGCAAAGCCTTGGAAGGGATAATCATCAATTTCTTTCGACAAGGAAATATTTATGATTTTGTAAAGAGAACTTGAAAAAAAATCAATAAAGAGCTCCTTTTCTTAAAAATAAAATCTACATGGTTGGGAGTGAAATGCTCCTTATATTTGGATAATACCTAAGATGGCAGTCTACCGATGATGGTAGAAAGCCTCTGTCCATGCCGAGTTGGCCAGGGTAGAGCACCTCCTTGAGGGAGGGCGGGTAAGCCTTTAGCTGCGCCATAAGATGGCCAGCTTAAGGAATCCGACAAGCCCTTGGTCGCGCCTCCGGTCAAGACCAAAAATCTCTTGGAGGGAGGACGGAGTAAGACTTTATCCATGCCATACGATGGCCAGGTAAAGCACCGAACAAGCCCTTATTCGTGCCATGCTATGGTCAAGGTAAGGCACCTTCTGAAGGGAGGACGGAGTATGGCTTTATCCACGTCATAAGATGGCCAGGGTAAAACACCGAACAAGCCCCTGTCCGCGCCACGCTATGGCCATGGAAAGGCGCCTCCTGGAGGGAGGTCGGGTAAGTCCTTGGTTTTAACCTCTAAAAAGAGCTAACCAATAGCATCGGACAACAATAGAATAAGATGTCCAGGCCCAAGAAGAGGCCCATTAAACAATGAATTAAAATGTCCAAGCCTAAGAAGAGGCTCATACAATAATGGATCAAGATGTCTAGGCCCAATAAGTGGCCCATTAAATAATGGATTAAGACATCCAAGCCTAAGAGGAGGCTCATTAAATAGAAAATCAAGATGTTCGAGCTCGAGAATTGGCATGTCCAATTGTGGACTAAGACTTCCAAGCTCAAGAGGCAACTAATCAAATTATTTCAATACAAAACCTGGAGGTTTCATACATCAAAGGAGTAGAATAGAACTCCACTTATTAATACTCAAATCTGGGTTTTGGGAATTTCATTTTTAAACATATCTATTAATACCTGAATTTGAGTTTTGGGACTTTCATTTGTAAACATCATCTATTAATACCCGAATCTGGGCTTCGGGACTTTCATTTCTAAACTTCATCTATTAGTACCCGAATCCGGGTTTCGGGACATTCATTTTAGAACTTCATTTACCAATACCAAAATCTGGGTTTCGGTCTTTATCGATCATTAACTATCGTTATTATACCTGAATCTGGGTATCAAGACTATTCCTTATTTGTGCCTTAATCTGGATTTAAAATTTCAATAATGGATTTCTATTTATCCATCACAAATTCCCTGATCTAGGTAAAAGAATACTCTCATGAATATCATTATTATAAGTTTCTGAATCTGGGTCTCAGATTTTTAATTTTTCAATTCTCATTAATACCCAAGAATGGGTCAATGGGTTTCTACCCTAAATATTCAGATAATGATTTCTAGATTTAGCTCTTTATTAAATATCTCTTGAGGATTACTTTCCAACAACTATACCCCTTTTTGAGGGTGGGATTTCCAATCAACATGACTTGGACATTCCGGCCTAATGGTTGGAGTTGAATTCTTAATTATTTGTCAACATAGTTAAAAATAGGATATAGGCATTTAATATAAACTACTTTTCATGCAATTAACAAAAAGATTTGTTAATCGAAGAAAATGACATACATAGAATGGTATGTCAATTTCAAGATAAAAATTCAAAATATTGTTTGCTTCATACTTTTAAGGGTAATCAGCATAGCAAAGAGAAATGAAAGATTCGACAAGCACAGAAATCAATGTATAAGCTATCAAAAAGCATTTCAGAAATAACATTACAAAAAAGGATTACAAATCAGGTGATATTTACAAAGTTTATATGATTTACATAAGTCATGAAATTATTTACAAAACTTATGAAGTTATTCACATATATACAAGACAGTTCTATATGTTTTAAAGATACAAATGTGTTATAAGTCTTGAGCAGCCTTGCTAAGATTCTCAACGATCGAAGGATCAACTATGTGAGTAATTGCGATGTAGAGAACTTCTTTAGGTTTCTTTTCCTTCTTCCTTACTTTGTCTACATCGTGAATCTCTTCAATGTAAGTCTTTAGAGCGTGGTTGAGAGCTCTATTTGCACTCTAAGGGTCTTGTTTTCCATTCCTAATTCTGCGATGTGCTTCTGAAGGAAGTAATTATTGCGTTCAAGCTTCTGAATCTTGGCGGCATACTCATTGATACTCTGAGAATACTTCTCTTTTTGTTACTCGTCAAAATATCTAGCAATCTCAAACTTTACTTTCCTGCACCATTCACCCACAACATTCTCATCTACGCCAGGTGGAGGGGTGAGCATTATGGGGAATTTCTTAGTGGTAAGGGGAGTAGACCTCGTAGGTCTAGAAATAGAGGGAGTAGTGCGAGGATCCGGCAAATCAATATTCAAAATCTTGTCTCCCATAATGTATTCTAATGATTCGCACTATGCTTGATTGTCCTTCAATTTCAATTCCAAGTCGCTGATCTATTGGGTAAGTTTTGACATCTTATGATCAAAATCGATTGAAGGGTTTGACTTTACTTATCACTTAAGTGAAGAAATCATTTCATCTTTGCTTTTATTATCAGCCTCGAGGTAGGCAATTTGATCTTTCAGATTACTAGCGATGGTTTTCTGAACAAAATATCTTTTATGCCATTTCAAGGCTTCAGCATTGCCATGGAAGCGTTCCAGTAAGATATCATCACTAATTTTACTCCTTCCACGTGATTTTAAGAGTTTGTCTCTAAGAGTAGCGATGCGTAAGGATAAATCAAGGCAGAGAGAGCTGTAGATGATTGTAACTCCCATTTAAGAAAAAAGAAACAAATATAAAGTCAAAATGAAGATGAAAATATCTTTATTATTATAATAACATATTACAACACAAACAGTAACGAAGTTGAAAGATACAACAAACAATTGGTTTACATCTAGAGCTAAGAAATCGGTTTTCTAACTTTATCTACTGAGTTAGTGGAAAGGGTAACTTATGAATCAAAAGGAATATTGACTCCTTCTGTAGTAATAACTGGTGAGCATTTGCTATAGTCCCACTTTCCAACTGGAGGACTATCGCGACCACAAATCAAGTTTGTATGAAATGTTCTGATCTCCCTAAGAAGTTTTTCTTTCTCATCGCCAAGGAAGTCAAGGCGGAGACGAGGATATTCTAAGTAGAGTTTTTGTAAATATCTAAGAAAGCAATATCTTGCTAATTTAGAAGTCTTTAAAAATGATGCCTTTTCAAGTTAAAATATTCTTGGTCTAACATATTGGCTTAAATGGTCTCTAGAAACAAGTCGACCAAATGAACAGTCATTCTATAATAATATAATAAAACGAAGCTAAGCGTAAAAAGCAAGACTAAAACAAATATTTATAAATCAATATATTGTTGATGTTGACAATTATTCATATGGTTCATACAAAAGAAATTTAGAAAAAAATTCAACTACATAATTGTCCTTATAGTACTTAAGCTTTTCAAGGGGGAGATCTTGGGGAATCGACCTGACCCATGGTAAGTTACAGCAAGCTCCAGGATGCGGGTCAGATCTGAATTCGTCCAAGTACCTCTTATGCAAACACCTAAGTAGATCCTCACTAAATTCGCCTAAGTATGACAATCAATAATTGAGTTTCTATAGTAAGCCTTATATAAGAAGTTGATTAAAATATCTCTTTCTTCAATCAACAACCAAAATAAAGTGATTAACTCCCGGTTCTTTTTTAAGAGAGCATCATAGCGAAGGCATGCTCTGTTTAGTAGAGGGGCGGCATTTTGGTGCTTAAAGATGCTAGCACCGATGCACTTCTATTAAGTCTATAATATTTATCTAAAAGTACATCGTGTTCTTTTATTTGCTTTTCTAGCTTCCTGTATAACCTATTTGTCTCTGCTTGTTTTCTCTTAAGTTTTGTTTTATTGGGGAGGACAAATTTCTTCCTTCTCTAAAATAAATGATCTGCACTATTATTATCTTCGAAGTGAAAGATACTTAAACAGAGAATCCTATACTTGTGACATCGAGATTGAAGTCTGGGAAGCCTGCTCTTTCCCTTTTAGCTCTTCAACATCAATAGGAGTAGGGTCTTCTTCGTGAGGAACAGAAGGCCCAACGGATTCAGTCGAAACATCTTTTTGGGGAAATAGCTCTTTTTCAGGAGCCTTAGTATCATCGTCCTTCTCAGAAGTTCCGGTATGGATCTCTTGATCACCACCTTAACCTTGGCCACCATCAACATTGTCGTCGTTGTCGTCTCCATGGCGATCACCATCATTATCATCACCTTTTTCCCCGACAACATCATTCTTTTCACCCTCATCCTCAAAGTCAGATTCTATTTCGAAAGAGGGGATGTCAAAAGAAAGAATTTTAGAGGCGTCAATTTCTTCCTCTGCTGCAGCTTCAATCCCATGCTTTATTTGATTAATCTTTCCCATTACTCTATCAGCAAGGGAAGTGTCGAGTGAGGGAAAGCTTAGATTTGGGCACTTCTTAATATTATCAGCATATGTGAGAATTAGGGCTCCTTCATAAGAATTTGGCATGATTTCCCCAAGGGTAGTGTTAAGAAACTGAGATACTCACTGTTTAGCATCTGAGATGGTATCGACAACAAGTTTTAATGAGGCCCTATTTTTCTTGAACTTCTCTTTCAAAGAAATGTTCTTTGCTGCTATGCGAGCCATCTCCTCATCGGAATCGTTTAAAGTTAATTGCATAGCGAAGTTATCGTCATCAAAGAGTTGGCGAGCCTTTATTTCCTTTAGAATAGCAGATTCAGTTCAAAAGTCCCTTCATCTTTTACCGCAGAAAGAGAAGACACCTGGTCCTGCAGAGCAGATATTTCCTCCCAAAACTTGGAAGATTCAGCAGAAGATTTTGATGCTTGCTAGTGCAAAACTATTGGGCTTTTGGAAATCTGAAAGAAGAAAGTGCAATAAAAGTTAGAGATTTAGAGAAAACCATTAATGATAAGGTCGATTGAAGTAAGACTTACCAAAAACTGTTGCTCTATCAGAGAGCAATAATGCCCTGCGAAATCAGAAATAGTGGAAGGCATGTGGATGGTGGTGAAGGATTCCGAGTTTAAGGTAGACTGGGCTATCTCTTCAAATTTCACAGATGGAGAAGAGGCCGTTAGCTTGGAAGGAATGCGATTTAGAGTGGGTGTTGTCTCCAAAGCCAGTTGCATTTGTGCAAGTGCAGCCAGAGAGTCAGAAACAAAAATGCAAGAGAAGGGATCAACGGCAGAAGGAGTCTGCTCTGGTTTTTCTTGAGGAACTTCAATAATCGGGCTCTCCAAGGCTTTATCAAGAGATGAACGATCCTCCTCCTCTATATCAACAACGTTAGCAACCATCATAGGAGGTTCTACTTCGGTCGGTGGCAATAATTTCCTTTTGATTTCCTTCTTAGTTCTGGCAAGAGATTGAATGAGAGAGGACACACCAGAAGTTATAGAAAGAGGAGTAGCACCACTAACAGACTTTTTAACTTAAGGTGCAGCTGAAAAGAGTTCAAGCGGATTATAAGTCAGCGAAATAAATTGAAAAAAATGACATAACAATTCATAACAAGTGCGATGTTTGTCACATACCAGAGTGGTCGGCGCAAATGGGAGACATAGAAGAATAATGTTGACGAGTCTCCCAGAGAAAGGAAGCGTTTTCTCTGGGAGGTATGTTGGACAGAGGGGGGATTGCCTAGGATCCTTTGGCCTTTTGGAAGAAGAGAATGCTTTCCTGAATTTGTTGGAGTTAATAGCATCAATCTGCTCCTAATTTGACTTGAGGCCACAATCAGAGAATCTAGTATTTTCCTATCTTCCTCATTTAAATCTTTAACGGGACACCTAACAAAAGTAAAGATTAGATGAGAGAAACCGTTGAATGAAAGAAGACAATGAAAATATAGACTTACGAGGGGAAGAGAAAGTCCCGCTAATGTGTGGAAAGCACTTAACAAAGAAAAACTAGTTCTCCCAGTCTTTGAACTTATTAATCCCATCTGATATTAGCTTCTTTTAGGGGTTGGCTCTGAAGATTTGGTTGTTGAGATTGCTAAGCTTGACCGTTCGGATCAAGTAGTTCAACATTTTAGCACTAAGAGAAGGGAGTCCAGACTTAATTGCCTTCATCTTTAAAGACATAAGATAGGTGTAGACGTTTGGCGACAATTGGATTGGAGCAATCCCAAGATGAGAAAGGAGCTTGGATAAAACACTAGGAAAGGTAGAAACCCTTCATGGGATATATGGATGGTGGTATAAGCAAAGAACCCTTCGGAAGGATTGTTGATGGTATTTGTTTCCTTGGAGGAAATGGCTTCTACACCAGTAATGACGAAGTCATTAAGGATAGCATCTACTTCGTCTTGAATAGATATGAGTGAGTGCTTGGAAGTAGCTTCGGCCTTCTTCAGGGAGCTCATGATTCTGCCAAGTGAAGACGTTTCAGTAAAAAATTTCAAGCTTACTATGGACTTAACATTATTTCAAGAATTGGTAGAGAACCTATTTAAGCGAAAAAACAAAAAGGGAGCTTCAAATTCTTGAAAAAATGTTTAAGTTAAAAGTAAAAGACACTAAGCTTTCGACAGTGTCGAAAGGGAAAGGAACATCAACATTTAGCAAAAACCTCTTGACAGTTTTGGAAGCATAAACAAGAGTATTCATTGAGCTTTCAACAAGGTCTAAAGGAAGATTTGAAATGTTTGTTCAATTGGTACTTTTCAACAATGTCGAAAGCTCCACAGGAACCAAGTTGTCAAAAGGAAATAGTTAAAGTTAGCTTAAAAACTTGAACAAAAATGTACACTACAAACATTTCATAAACAAGATAACAAAACCTTTGAAATTTTCGAAACCTATGACTTAATTTTTTATGAATATTGTCGAAACCTTGTATACCCATCAAGTCGAAAGGTCCTAGGATAAATTTATATGAACCTAGAAAGTTTCGACAGTACTAAGGAAACGTGATTATAGAAGGTTCCGACTGAGTCGTTGCAAAAGGTTTTGAAAAGGATGAAGGGGCATTATGGCTTTGAAAACATACTAAAGAGAAAGGATTTCAATAAGCACAAAGGGTTTCAACTCAATCGAAACGTTCTGATTTCAAGAGGGATGACTACATTTTATTTCACAACCTTTCAACAAAGTTGATCAAATTCATGCTATAACACCTTTCGACACCGTCAAAGGGGCTAAGAAGGCAAAACCAATGTTGCCGCCTTAATCCAATTCGAAGGGGTAGAAAGGTCAATTTAAGGCACCAATTTTTCATCCGTACAACTTGAAACTTTCAGGCGAAGAAAACAGAATCTTCTGTCTTCACCAAACCCGATTGCAAATCCATGATTTAAAAAACTTATTAATAAAATAAATTAACCCATTAAGGAAACAGATTTCAATATGAATCAACCATTTTCAATTTCAAAATTTGTGAAACGAGAATTCAAATTCTTTCAAAATAGTAGAGAATAATAAATGCTGGAATCAAGTTTAAAACAAGATATAAATCTCGTCGATTCATGAAACTGAATTGCAAAATTATCTCGAAGGATTTGAATCATAAACTTAAACGACTCTCGGTAAATCGAATTAAATATACTTTTAGGAAATTAAGATTCAAACGTTTCTAAATCGAAATCCCAATTATAAAATCTGAGAGAGTGAAATTTACCATGAAACATAAAGAACAGAGAAAGAGTGATTATAAAAAAATAGAAATAATCTCGAACTTACATTTAGATCTGGTTAATCTTTGATTCAAGAAAAAGAAAATTAGAGAATTTTAGAATTCTTTTACTTGTACTCGAAAATTCGATTGCAGGTAAATGAGGAAGAAGAGAGAAAGAGCGTTCTTATAAGAAAAGTCTTCAAAAAGCTACAAACCGTTAGATCAGATTTAAACAGACAACCCAGATTCACACGGAAAGACCAAGAGGCGGGTAGCTTTTAGGTTTCGGTATAGATGACTTGGAAAGTCAAGAGCATCCCTTCACAGGAGGGACAGGAAAATATTAGTACTAAAAAACCCCTTTCGACTAATTCAAAACTTGTTTCAGCAGAGAACAAAATAAAACAAGAGGAAAGAGCTCCAGCTAGACCTTCCAAAAGAGTCGAAGGGATGCTACAACAATAGTCCGAAAGTTTTAGGACCATTCAAAGGTGTTGAAAGGATTCTGTAATCAAGATCCAGTAGGTTCATACCTTTCGAAGGAGTCGAAGGAGTCGAAAGCACCCTTCTGCCTTCAATGACAAACTTTTGACTTGGTGAATCCATATGAATGAAGACCTTTCAAATGAGTCAAAGCGACACCTTTCGAAGACAATGAAGAATGGATCTTTGTATATGCGTTAAGCCTTTTGAAACCATTAAATAAAGCCCATCGACAGAGTCAGAAGCATTTACAAGGCAACACAAAGAAGAAAAGCCCAACTGTTCCTTTCGACAAAGGTGGAAGCATACTTGAGTTATTCGGCAGCCACCTTTCGACCAAGTCAAAAGCATTAGGGTCAAAAGGTGCTGCCCCACATCTATAAATAAGTCCCAAGGGGTCAAGTTTTGGGGATGATTCTTTCCATTTAAAATATATATGTTCTTAATCAAAAGTGTTGTAAACCCTGATCACAAATCAATTTGTAGATTTTGAGAAATAAAGTCTTTTTAGCTTGTGAAAGGGAAGTCATAAACATTTCATGTTGCTTTATTATTTTTAAATTTTTTTAGGATTAATCTTGAGTTTTAGGTTTTGCCTACATCTAAAAGTCACTGCCGACACAGCTGAAACCTTGTAGATTTAAATAACTTCAGTTACATACTTCAAGTTACCTTTCCCCAAGTCTTTGCTTTTGACGAAGTCAAAACCAAGCTTCAATCTACCAAAACCTTTGATTAATATAAGGTGCCGAAAGGTCTAGCATCGACAAGGTCGAAACTTAGCTCCAAATCATTCCAACTTGAGATTCCCAATCCAAACCTGAGAATTTTAAGCCTACGACGTTTGACAAAGATGAAATCCCAACCCCAGATTCCTGATTCAAGTTTTACTTTCTTCCGGGTCGAAACCTCTATTTTAGGTTGTTGGGTAAAGTCCTAGCTACACAACAACTAAGTCCATCGGCAATGTCAAAACCAATAAAGGAAAATCTTATCCGAGATATCTCAACCATTTCGGAAGGTGGGCTTTCGAAGGAAAAACCAATCTATCTCAGTAGAAACGAAAGGTTAATAAACGAAGAAGCCAACCCTTTCGACTAAGTCAAAAGGTTAGTTTGAAGAACCTTGTACTTCAACAATCTACTGGAAAGGAAATTCAAGGAAAATATACCCTTTCCACTTCTTTCATCCACCCAAGGAATAAACCTTATTTCATAGCTCAATTTCGGGGTGTTGACAAGATTTCTTGTTAACACTCCAAATCAAGTTAATGCCAAAAGATTCTAATCTTTAATATAGACGAAGTTACAATTATCAAATGGATTTATGGTTATCTGCTCCTTTGAGACTAAAATTTCAAGCATCAAGCTCCAAATATTTAAGTGGTAATGCGCAAAAGCGAAGTTAAACGCTTCACTCCTCAAGGTGCTAAATTAAGTTCTCCTAAAATGGAATTCAAATTTTCTAATAATGAGAATCTTCGTTATTAGACCAGTTTTTAATATCCTATTAAATGAAGGAAGGGTTCTTCCGAACTTTTGATTAATCTTTTTATCAAAGCAGATTTTAGGTTTTAGTGACACAGTTTATATTAAGAAAACTGACCAATACTCCATTAATGGCAACATATCATATTAAAGCTCTGGAAAACAAGTTGCATGTCTCAAACAATTCTACAAATTCAAAAAGAAGAGTACAAAGATAATCCAAGGTGATAATATTTTAGAAACAAATTTATTGTACATGTTATGTACAAGAATTACCGGTTCCAAAAAAGGGTTGCCAAAGGGAAATCTACTCAAAAATCTTAAGTGATTCTTCACAAGGTATTAAGTTTCTACACCTTTTTTTCAAATTTATCAACTGAAAGAGAATTGGTAATATAATGGATAGACACATCCAATATTTCTTTAAGTTTCTTTCAAATAATGTTTGCATCATCAATAGAGCCAAATTGAACTTCCAATGCATACTTAACTGTTTTACAAGTTCCTTTTAAAGTCAGCATCCTGCTCTTTAATTTTCTTAACGTCTCGTTCAAGAGAATATTTTTCACGCTCAAATTTCTCCATCGGAACCTGATAATCATTAAGATATTGAGAAATTTTGTCATTCCATTGCTTGTTTAAAAATTAAACACATTAATATCTAACTTTTTGACTCCATCTGGTGATTTTGCCATCATCTAGACTCTAGGCAGAAAACCATTTTTGCCGATCAAAGTAGTAGGAGTGGGAATGCTGGATTCATCTCCAATCGCAATAAGTTCTAAGGATTGACATGATACTTGTCTTTTCAAAAAATCACCTTCAAGATCCATTACCTGTTAATGTAGTCGGGCAATTTCTGCGTCTTCTTTGATTCCTTGGACTGACGGTCCAGACTGCCCAATCGTGTCCATTTTCACTTTTAACTCTTGAATTCCTTTATCCTTTTCTTTAATTTTTTCTTCCAAGTTGGAGGTCATCTCCTTTAAACTACTAATGTGGACTTTAATCGGTATTATTTGTCATTCCATTTCTATGCATCCAGATTATTCGAAAATGACAAAGTTGAAATGCCTTAATAAGAAAGCTTTTGCTTGAGTTCTGACCTGAACTTAGCTTTAATAGTATCCAATCAGTTAGGAATTCTGGACCGGAAGACGCAAGTGTTAATTGTTTTTCCTAATAAGAATAAGTAAACGGGAAAAGAAAATCAATACAGAGGAAAATTTTCTTTATTAACAATAAAAACGGTTACTAGCATGATCAAATTCAATTTACATCAACAATATAGGTTTTATGCATTAAACTCACAAAGTTTAAAAAGGCAGATTAAGCCTTCTTAAGTGATACTGCAGACAAAGAGACGGGGTAGAGTCGAAAGGAACATAAACCCTTAAGGAGTGTTTAACGACTAACATTCTATCGGATTAGAAAAATAGCAGAAAAATTTAAATTATAAATAACCGCAAGTGCACGGTGTACAATTTTAGTACGTGGCTAGTACGGGTCGATCTGTAGGGAATTGTATTGATTTTAAAATTTCTACTCAATAAAATTAAACCAAGATTTGAAGTTGTGTTAAGCTAATAATTTCTAAAAATTAATAAAAACTAAAAGTGGATAAAAATATGAGAGTAAAAGGCAATTTAAATGTAATTTCCTTACCATGATCACATAAATCAACATGAAATTATGATCCCTCTTTTGGTCATTAGTGAATTTAGTTAATGTATTTTTATCATGAGTATGGAATATTTATGCTATTAATTTGCCTAACATAAACCATCAAAGTTTAACACACACACTAAACCACTTGTTAACTCTCATGAAAATGTTAATGAGATTGAAAATAAAATCTTTTCTAAGCATGATCTATTTACAACTGTTAATAATATAGACCATCAAATTTTGATTTTGTAATCCACTTCCTTACCATAATCATATGTAGATGAAGAGGTAATTTGTGTTTGTGTTTGTTTAAGCATAGCCTATTTGGTGTCAACAACATAGGCTATCAAATATGAAGCTAAAACAACAAAATATACTACACATTCAAACATTGTCATTATGTAAAAAAGAGATCGAAAATTAACAAATATGTTGAATCTACATGATTAAGAGAGCTTCATGACCCCTAAACTGAAGGGTTTAGCCTCTCATATTTGATATCATTTCCACAAATGTAGAGTTCAACATGAAACAAAAACAAGAGGAAAATACAAGCTAAAATAAAAGAAAAGAGAGCTAAACTACTTGCATAAGAACTAAAACTAAGCTACTAAGATAAGAAGAAATAAACAAAAAAAGAACTGGAATTAAAATTGTATAAAAACAATTACATGAAGAAGAGTCTAAGAAGCCATTAAAAAGAGAAAGAGAGTTTATATTTATTTTTGAGCCTAAAACTAGACTAACTAAAGAGAAGGCTAAGAGCTCATTACATGAAACATAAGGGTTGTTTGTACAAGCCTAAAATCCTAGTCCATATTTTTGGGACTACCCAAAATATCCTTAAGGAAGTGTGGCCTCCAAGTTGTCATTAGCATAAGCATAATCCACCATTACATGTGCATGTAACATTAATCTCTAATAACATGTGCATTAGCTACTAATTGTACATCAATGTAAGTGGGTAGGTGGGGTCCTCCACGATTTCATGAATTCATTTATTTCCATTTTCTTTTGTTTCCTAACTCTTGTGCATGCATATCTTCATGACGCCTCTTCCAAAATTCAATAAAATTCCTATTAAGCAACATTAAAATATCCAAGTAATTTTTCTCAAATTAATTCACACACAAAAATGATCATTTTGCCCCTACATGATGATTTGAAAATAATTAAAATTTTGTTTAAATATGTCAAAATACCCTATATGCTCATTTATTAATTAAATTAGGATAAACATGAAAGTAAAAATATGCACATTTATGTGCACATCAAATACCCCAACACTTATCGTTTTAGTTGTCCTCAAATAAAATAAAGCTAGATAAATCTATTTTTGTAGAGAGCACGATTGCATTGAGCGTATGCAACAAGCCGTTAAACCTCTAGGTGTCCCCAGTAGGAAAAGTGTTGTCTCGTAAGGGTTTTCAACGGATACTACCCACAAAATCCAAGTGCAAAGTGGAAAATTCCTAAATGCAAGATTTATTTACAAAGAAATGAATGCAAGTTTTTGAAAATACTTACAAATGAAGAATTTACTTTTAAATTGACATAAATAAGTTAAATATAAATTTTGGTCATTATCAAGAAATCTAACTCCTTTTACTCTCAAAAATTCAAACAAAATTAAGTTACTTTCACAATTAGGCTCTAGTTTGGCTAGTTATTTCGGCTGATAACATAGTGCAACTATGAAATGGATCCTTAGTCGATTTTCAAAGTTTATCAAAGTGGTATTTTCATTTCTTTTCAATAATAAGTCAAATCAAATAAGTAAAATTAGTGCTTGGATTTTAATTACTTACTCTCTCTCTCTCTCTTTTTGAAAATTTTGTTGATATTAACAATATTTACATATGCCTAACTCAGAAAACTGAGGCCAGATATACCACTCATACACTGCCTTTTGGGCATATGTGAGGGGAATACAGAGCATGGTGGGTGTACACAGAGCATGGCGAGTGTACACACAAGTGTGTACACCCATCGACTGTAGGCGTTATTAATGAAAGAATTTTTATATACATACACCTAACTTAGATAAACCGAGGCCAGATATACCAATCATGCACTGCCTTGCGGGCTTAGGTGAGAAGGGTACAGAGCATGGCGAGTGTACACCCTTGCGTGTGAACATATGACTCTAGGTGTTAATAAAATATATACATATATACAAAAAAACATTTTTTTGTTAAATGCTTTTTTCTTTTTTTAAGAGAGAGTTTTGCAAAATCATCTTAGCACCACTTACTTATCAGGTAATTTTTTTTATCGTCTTTACTTTAAATCAACCACTTATTAAACGTAGATTTCAATGAGGACATACTTCAAAATTATCATCCATGAACCTTCCTATATACTAGTTAAACTCTCGTTACTTGTAATCAAACTTTATTTTTATTTTTGTCGAGATAGATAAACTTTCAATAATTTTCCATTTAATGACCAAAACCATATATTTATCCATAGTGTTTTTTTTCCGAAAGTAAATTCATATGTTCAAAAGAAAATTTGTTTTGGAATTTTTGTTTTTTTGTAATTTTTTTAAGGTTTTGGAAAGAAAAATCAAAAATAAACCATGAAAAATATGAAATGAAGATGAGACTCCACCCCACACACACTTGATTTTGACCGTGTCCCTATAATCAACCAAAGTGAAAGAGGAAAAGTAAAAAAAAGTAAAAATATGACCTATATTTACATGAAAATGAGACGATTATTGTTTACACTACGTCAGAAAATATATCGTCAAAGACTAAATGAAACAGTCTTTCAAAGACCAATTCAATCGTCCCGTCAAGTGTGAGAGACACAGCTTAAGCAGAGAAAACAAAACTATAAAAGATTTCAAAGTTGAATGTTGATTTGAAAAAACGAATGTCGTTTTATTAAAATTCGTATAACTTGTTTTATTTTCGATGATTTTCGGGGTAGATAGAATAATTTTTTGAAGTTGAAGTTTATTTTCACCAAATAGAAATTCAAGCTTGTCATTGAAAACTTCTTCTAAATTATTGATTATAAAATCAAAATGGTGATTTCGATCTTTTCCTTCAGCATTTAACAACTCATCTTCGAAATGTCCATAAAATTTGTGTTCACAAAATTCATCTTTCTTTGTTGGATTACTCAAAACTTCATTATATATATGAAGTTCAAAATCCAAAGTAGTTGTAATCAATTTTTTGAATCAGAAAAAGGAAGATCGAATTTTAAATCGAGTTTCTCACCCTCAGAAGAATTGAAATCCAAATCAATTACCGTATTTTCAACATCTTCATTAAGATTGTCATTTTTAATTTCAAAAGTTGTTATTTGAGAATCCTCAATTTTGGTAGAAGTAGGATTATTATTTAACTCGTCACACGTTTGGGTTTTATTTTGTTTCTTACGTTGTTTCATATACATTTCGCATAACAAATCCGTGTGATCTTTGTGAAGTTTTTCCATTTTCTCAACAACATCAAATTTATAATTATTAATTTGAGGATTTCCAATTTAAAATTGTTGAGAGAAAAAAATTTCACCATCATTGAAACAACTCTCATTGCTAAAATCGTTCAAACATTTGTTTCCATTTTCGTTTTGATTTTGAAATTCATTTTGGAGGTTGAATTGGGATATGTTATAATCGAAACCAATTGAATTTTGAAATGAACTCAAATTTTGGTTATTTTGAAATCCTTCACTATAGTTATTGCAAAAATATGAATTATACAAATTATTTATCAGTTGATCATTTTGTGCATAGAGTTTAAGTAAAGACGAAATCGTTTTATAATATTTTCAAGAGCTCAAGGTTGGTCATCATTTTGAAAACTTTGTGGTTCAAAATTCAAATTGTTTATACAATAGTTGTTATTAAAATATCAATAAGAATTTGATGTGAAATTGTATGGATTATATTTATTTTCACAACTATTGTAAAATTCATATGAGTAGGGAATCTCAAACATATTCAAGAATGCTTTTTTTATTTTAGATATTTTTATAAAGGAAAAGTATTCACCAAAGAGAATTTAAAAAGGAAATTTTGATTTTTGTTTTGTTTTTTTGGAATTTCATTTTTTTAGAAAAGATTATTAATTTTTTTTGGATTTTTGCTTTTCTAAAAAGAACTAACTTAATTTTTTTTGGATTTTTAATTTAGATTGAAAATTTTCAAAGGATTTAAAAACTAATTTAACAAAAATATTTACAATTTTTTTAGTTTTGGATTTTGAAATTTTTTCTTTTTTTTAAATATGCATGAACAAATGCAACTAAATGTGCAAATGACTTAATTACAAATTTTCTGTCCTTAGTAGCTCCTAACCTAAAATTGTATAATCACACTTTGTCTTAAATCAATAAGATATTTCTTAGCTAGGTAACACACATGATTTATCAGTGCACTACAAATCACCGTAGCAATGCAACCGAAGATTTAGTACCTTCAAAGAAACAACCAGTATAATATTCACGAATCATCATAATATTTATGACTGATTATTACTCTGCCATAGCCTAGACACCAAGAAAATAAATTGTTCAAAGAAGACAACATTGCAATATATAATTAAACACTAAGTGAGCTCATGACACCCTTAAGTAAAGTGCCTAAACATTATTATTCGCAGATTCTAAGACGGATGCAATTTGTAAGCCAAGTAAAGGGTGATGAAATCCCTCACCTTATGTGAATTTGAGTATTTCCCTTAAAAAAGAAAATAAAATGGTATGAATGTAAAATTGAAATTAAACGTGATTTTAACAATGCAACTATGAACGAAAAAAATTGTATTTTTTTTTAAAATGCAAGCAACCAACAATGCAAAGTAAATAAAAACAAGTGATAAGAGCAGGGTACCAGAGCATGTAGAATTATTAGAAAATTATTTTAAAAGCAACAATTATTTTTTCATATAAGCAAGCAACCAAGCAATATTTTTGCAAGCACTTCTGCAACCTAAAAAAACAAGAAATATACAATTTATATATATATAAGACGAAACTAAAGAAAATGAAAACAAAAAAGAAATAAAATTAAAACAAAACAAATGAAACAAAAATAATGAAACCAACATATTTGTTTATTATTATTATTATTATTATTATTATTATTATTATTATTTTGTTTTGTTTTTGAAAATAGAAATAAAGAACTTATTTAAAAACAATTAAACTAAAACTTGACTTACCAATCCAAATGAAAGAAATTTTTTTAGAGAGACTTAAATAAAAAAAGCTTAAACAAACTAACTAAAAAAAGAAAAATATTATGTCCGGCTTACAAGAAACTAAGACCCACAAACCACAAATATGTTTCTGATAAAATCAATACTACTTCAATCTTCAATTGTCTTATACTTACACAACAGTCCTCAATCCTGAATACACATATCTTCAAATCGCAAATTAACAATCAATCCACAACCAAAACTCGACTCAATTTTTGACTCAATGTTCGAAAGGGGGATGGGAAATATCGGTCGTGATTGATGGTAGTAGGAATCAAAGTGTTGGACGGGGTCGCGGGTTTGTGGCAATAGCAGAGGGGAATTAAGGAAGGCAATGGTTTTTGGATTTGGGTTTGTTGTGGCATTCGAAGTCGTGTTTAGTGAGTGGAAGAACTGAGGTGTGTAGTAGACTGAATTGATAAAGGAGATGTCGATGTGAGCAATATAAAGGTGGCAATGTCTTCCGAGGGTTGCACAGTTTTATTTGTAAATTTGCAAGTTTTTGTATGCACAGAAAGGTAGTGTAGGATGATGATGGGATGTTGGTAATGGTAGTTTTAGGCTAAGTGGATTACTCTATTGTATTGATGAAGTTGGTGATTTTAGAGGTGGCTATGGAGTTGCAGTGGTATATGGTCAGAGGGGGTGGTGATGGTTAGAAGTGTTTCAGGTAGCAGGCAACAGAAATGATATGTAGGCATGAGTAATTCTGGTGGCAGCAAGTTGGATATACTAGTAAACAGTGATATGCAGTGGTATGCTTATGGTAAGTATGATTAGATGATTTTATGATGGGCTGTGAGGTGGTTTTATGAATGGTATAGTGCAATGATATGCACAATTTTATGATGCTAAGGAATTGTTGACAGTGCACAGAAGCAATAATTGGATGTTTTGGTTTGTGTGGGTTCAAGCAAGGCAGGTGGACTGGTGGGAAGAGGTGGAGGTGGTTGAAGTTTGTTGTTTTTGGTGGCTTTGGTGGGTACAGGTAATAGTAAGGTATGGCAAAAAATGATCAAAGGGTAGTTGTTGACACTGTGATAGTGGAGGAGGGCAGATGAAGATGTATATGAATGGAGATGACACTATGATCGGAAGCAAAGGGTATATGACACTATGACACTGTGATGATGTATATGAATGGAGATGAAGATGTTGAATGAGGGTTTGGCGAGAGGAGAGAAGAGGGAGGCTGTCAGTTATAGTGTAGGTGATAGGTTTCTGGCTTGTATGGTAGTTTGATAAAATGATATGCAACAGTGATGAATCACAGTGATGTGGTCAGTTGAAATGGTTGATGAATCACGGTGCAGCTGGTGGATGTTTTGCACTGTTGTTTTGAAGTTATGTTTGAAGTGTTGTAATAGAGAACTGTTGTGGGCACTGGTTATGTAAGCACTGTGATATGTATAGAGATGATGGTGTAGCTGGCTGTAGAAGGTGGTGGTCAGATGATGTCTGTATGGGAGATTTGATCAGAGATGTGAAGGAATAGTGTTGTGATCACCTACCTTTTTGGATGGTTTAAATCGACAATAAACCACACATGTCAACTCAAAACATTCAAAAGGGATGATTATCAATGGGGTAAATAAGAAAATAAGAGAAAAGAAGGAAAAACAAAACACAGAATCTCACAATGGAATGACAAAATACAATACTCAAATAAACAATTCGTGAATGTGTTTTATAATGTAGTAATATATAGTATTTATATGTAGTACTCAAATCTCCTAAGGATCCATTAAGCTATATATATGTAGTAAAATGCGTTATATATGTAATGTCTATCAGTAAAGTAAAGTATTAAAATAGCATTAAGGCATTACCCATATACCCCTTAATACATTTTTATAGGCATCACGGTCTATACAGCACTGTAAACTCCTCCTTAAACTGGTGGACAATCAGGGAGCACTCCATAAGTACGACATAAACTAAAATCATATTGGGCTCGATAAGGCATATGACAAAGCACGCGAGGCAATGCCTAGGGCAGGATTATACCGTTTTGCACTCCCGGACTAGTGGTAACGCATAACAGCTACTACCGCCCACCTTGAGACAAACTCCCATAATAAAATCTAGGGTGGCCACCAATCAATCACAAAGTAACAGATATGGCATCGAAGAAGTGTGTTTGATCAGAGAAGCGACCTTACTTGGCCCGGTATAGCTCCTATTTTAGTCATATCAAGCTGACCTGAAGGCCAAGGCTACGTTCTTACCTCATACCAGTAGCGTTCGACAAACCATCCTACTTCATTCTGCATTGTCCACAACGTGCACAGTTGTTAAAGTAGTTTCAGAATTGGTAGAGAGTATGACAATATCCAACCTCAATCTCTTTAATAGCCAAACGCTTATTTCACACCATGGTCATTTTATAAAACATTTTTAATAACTAGAAAACAGTTTATACCTTCATATCGGGATATCCATATACTTATCCCAAAAGTATAAATATATTCATAAACACCGAGGAAGATTTCTTTTAATTAGTTTCAAAATAATTGACAAAACTATCTTAAACCATTTATAAACTATTTATATGCTTTAGAACTATTTATAAATCAATTTTTAAATCCCACAACAGTTTACAACTCTCCCCTTTTTCATAAACTTCTACGCAAATTCCTTTAAAATACTTTCAAATCCCTTAATACAAGTTCTTTATAAAACCCTTTTATAAAATCTTTCAAACGTTTATAAACTCCTATATGAAACCATTATAAAAAATCCTTTATAAAAATCTTTTATAAAATTCTTTTCATAAAATCCATTATAAAATCTCTTACAAAACTTTTATAAATTCCTTATAAAACCTTGACAAAATTCTAAAATCCTTTACAAAAATCTTTTATCTATTAAAGTTATTATAAAGGTCCATATTTATTATCCTAAACCAAAACTATACTTATCATTTAAATTAAATTAAAAATATATATTAAAACTATATTAAATATTTTTATTAAATTAAATTTTTTAATCTATTTAAATTATATATTTAAAACTAAATAAAATTATAAGTTAAGAACTTAAAATTACATTTGAAACCAAATTTAACTTATAATTTGAAATTTTAAATCGTATAAAATAAATTATTTTCCAAATACAATTTTTTTTATAAAATCATTAGTTAAATTTATAAATCAAATTTATAAATCAAACATAAATTAGCATTTAGAAAATAATTTAGAGCCGACCAATGATTTTCATATATAATTTTCTACTCTATGGTTAAGTGATAAGGTACGTATCATTTCAATCCAAAATAGTTAAATTTACCAGGTATATGTCATTTTAACCCACATCCCGAATCAATAATTTGCAAAATCAATAAAATCGCTAGGGTATGTATCATTTCAACCCATATTAATTTTCCCTAATCTATAAGCTCAATTGGGTATGTATCATTTCAAACCATAGTGATTTTTCTAACAAAAAACCAAGGGAACTTGAAGTGTGATAACAATATGTACAATAAACATAACATCCAATCTTCAAATGTCAACAAATAAACATCAATCACAATCAACATCCAAATCAGTCAATAAATCATGACAATTAACTAGTTATCAATATTAGGGATTTAACTATCAATTTAATTTCAATATTAATTTAAATAGCAATTTAACTCAAAATTCTCAAATTAAATTTAAACGACAATTTAAATTACTAAATAGCAATCAATAAAATTGTTATCAATTCATAAATTTGATTCAACTAACATAAGATGGTTTAGTATTTCGCGAGCGGGTTAAATCGCTCACCTTTGATTTCTGGTTGATTAAAAATCCAAAAAAGCCTAAATTTTGAACAGTCTTCAAATTAAACCAAACCATTTTCATGTCATTTGGAATTTCAATACGATCCCAATGGAATAAACCGTGTCCAAATCCGAGCTTGTATGAAAAAGTTATTAACATTAGAAGGTTGAAATTTAAATTTTAAATTTAAATTAAACTCAGGTGCAAAAACGTAATACCGTGTACCTTTTATCTCAAACCCTAATAGCCACAGAAGAGCGCGAACCCTACCATCTATAGCGGCCCACAAAAGTCCACTGTCGCCACCACCTATGACCGCTAACGCCACCATCGGACACCACCGCCATGACGCCCATGCCAGGTCGCCTCATCGCCCTCCGACCGCGACCTCTCTAAGCCTTCTAGAGCCAACAACTGTTGTTGCCAATGATTGCCACTTGAGGCGAATACAGATGCCTGACACGAGCGAACATGGTGGATGCACTTTACTCGACACCTTCTACAAGTCTGAACCATCCGATCGTCATATAATCGACGATCCACCGCCGAATTGAAACCCATAGGATGGATGGTCGAGACTTCTTCACTGATTTCTGGCCAAACCGAACCTCCAATCAAAAAATGAATTTCATAAGTAGATTACATTCATCGAGAGCTTTCCAATGATATATAATTTTCTATGGTTTGAGGAGTTTGAATTTTCGATTTGATTTGAAATTTGGGAATTTAGGCATTTTATCTGACATTGAAAAGAAGGGAAGGAGCAGATGGAATTAAGAAGTATGTACAGAAATAAGAAATAAAAGCTATTAGGGTTTCAGAAAATGTCTATTTATATAGACAGAGATGGATAAGAATGAATGGACAGATCGAATTGGATCGAAACAATAACAAAGATCTAAAAAGTCTGTTTCATTCCCGAAACGAAAGTAGGTCATCCCATGTATCAAAATATAGGTTTTCAATATATTTAAACTCAATGGAATTAGTATTAAACCTTAATTCCATTATATATAGAAGTTAGCTTTCAAAATCAAATATTTTTAATTAAATTCATTTAATTGATTTCTACATGTTTTGAGCTCGCACGATCAAAAGATAAGTCTGGTCGCTACGAAACTTGAAATCCTACAATAATTCCCTATTATGGATCTAATGAAACTGGTTTCGTCGAAATCCGAGATAGTGGCCAAAATAGCTAATTTTCATGTTAATTAAATAAACTATTGTTAAATTGATTTAATCACCTTTAAAGTCAAATTTAAAAGTTAACAATTTTATCATTCTTGGTTAAATAGAAATTTATAATCTTTTAAAATAAATTTTCCATGTCAAATCCAATTTAAATATTGTACTAATTTCAGCGTTCAATTATAACTATCATAAAATCCCAGTTAATTATCACTACAAGAAAAACAGTCTTTTATAGTGGCATATAGCTACTACTAAAACAACTATAGCGGTTTGATAAACGTTGTATATCGACATGTTATAAAAAATAATTGCACATTTATAACACAAAAAACCGCTATAAAAGAGCATGATTTCATAACATAAAGAAGCCGCTATAAAATAGTTATTCTGTAGCATCTATTTCGCGCTCTATATCAACGTGTTTATAGTATATTCTACATCTATTTACAGCATATATATATACTGCTATAAAATGTGTAGATACCATAACGCCTATTTACTACTATCCTTTGACAGTAACCTCATAAATTGCATTATCTTTTTGTAGCACTTATGTCATATAGTTATAATGCTTTTAAGGAGCTATGCTTTACT
Organism: Allium cepa; assembly: GCA_030765085.1. Lineage (NCBI taxonomy): Eukaryota > Viridiplantae > Streptophyta > Magnoliopsida > Asparagales > Amaryllidaceae > Allium > Allium cepa. The sequence continues at coordinate 247,644,814 of CM060944.1, forward strand.
TTACTATATATTTGATGCACTCTACTATTACATTTTAATAATAACAATCAAGATGAATCTTCTTTAAATAGATAACAATTTGAACAATGTATGAACAAAAAATATAATAATTAACAAATGTAAAGCGTATTCATGATAACAAAATAAAGTATCAACTAACAAAAAATAATTTCAATACGTGAGTTACCAAATTCAATACATATTCATGATCACATAGAATATAAAAGGTTCAAAAACAGACCAAATGAAAAAAGAGCAGAAAATAAAATAACAAGAGTTGGTGAACTCAGTTCAACAATCTTAGTGTGGACTCAAGAGTCCTCACATTTGCACCTGTTAACCCTTCAACTTTGTCTTTTTTTATCTCCACAAAATGACCAACCATCTCATGGAATTACTTCAGTCCAGATAATGGAAGGACGATACAAGAGTGATCCAGGACTGCCACTTGATTTTTTTTCCAAATGAGTCTTGTAAATAAATTAGATGTTATGTGTACAATATTATTAAGATTTTGAAAGCAAGAAAATTTCAATTTAGGCTGAACTGAAATTTGAATGAATTTTAGAAATTAGACAAAACTGAAAATTTGTTCTTTTAAAATCTCATGCTTGTACGTAGTACCTCGGAAATTTTTAAGAAAAGTCCCCTATTGTTGAAACACTCCACAACCCTTAGTATACCCAAAAAGGACACACTAAAATATATGGTGCATTATAGGTATAACTAAAACATCATAGAGACTAAGATTCACAAGATAAATAAATATAAACAGCGAAAACATTTAAATGGTAACTCATTATTCAAAACAAAACTTCATAAATAAGTCTGAAAAACATCACACGTCTCAAATACTAGATACAAATGTCTTATGAAAAATACATCTCAGTCCCATAAAATTAGAGTACAAAAATAATCGTCCCTCTCATAAGTACATGTGCATCAAAAGCCAAATGAAAAGAAAACTGAAAAGAAGAAGAATACATAAAGAATTCTGAGAATGTATTTCCAAGAAACCTGAATCAACTATCCTTGCCTCCGCTGACCTATGGGGGGATAAGGGGAAATAGAGGAGTGAGTCAGACTATAAGTCTGGTGAGTGAAAGTAATTACTAGCATTTTTAAGCAAGATAAAGATAATAGACTTAGAAAAAGTTCTAATATAAAAAGGAAATAGAGAAAGGATAAAACTGGGATAAATACTGTGTAACCATTTACTTTGATTATGATTGTTTACACTTGTCTAAGATTGCTATAATTAGGCTGAAATCTTGATCCTATTTTAATTAGGTTGAATCCTAATTCTACCAATTGATTGGCCTTCTATCTCTATTGTGCTACTATGAGCTAGTCCCATCCTGTGGGTCCCACAACAAAAGACACGTGTTTAGCGTTGGAACGCAGTAGCGAATTAAAACCCTAATCGATGTCGCACGCTCGGTCACCGTTGGTACACACTCACTGCCACCCCTCTCTTGTGACCTCTTACTCACACTGTCAGCATAAGCATGCCCAGCGTCACCTAATCTGTTGTGAGACCATTTGTCCTAGCTTGAAAGTGTCATTTCCAGCCTCACCTAAGTGTTTTGTGTAACCATCAGTACTAGTCTGAAAGATAATGTTATTGGTACGGGTCCTAACATAAAAAATCTAGTTGCGCCCCTTGCCCAAATTCTCTGATTTGAGCTTCTATCTATTGGCCACTTATTTACCCTAGTTAGCATGTCCCAGCCTCACCTAGCTATTGTGAGACCATCAGTCCTAATAAGTCTGGTGAGTGAAAGTAATTACTAGCATTTTTAAGCAGGATAAAGATAATACACTTAGCAACAGTTCTAGTATGAAAAGGAAATAGAGAATGATAAAACTGGGATTAATACTGTTTAACGATTTGCTTTGATTGTGATTGCTTGCACTTGTCTTAGATTGCTATGATTAGGCTGAAATCCTAATCCTATTTTAATTAGTTTGAATCCTAATTCTACCCATTGATCGACCTTCTATCTCTAATGTGCCACTGTGAGCCAGTCCCATCCTGTGGGTCCCACAGCAAAAGACACTTTTTTAGCGCTTGGAACGCAGTAGCGAATTACAACCCTAATCGATGTCACACGCTCGGTCACCGTTGGTACACACTCATTGTCGCCCTCCTCTTGTGACTTCTTACTCACACTATCAGCATAAGCGTGCCCAGCCTCACCTAATCTGTTGTGAGACCATCTGTCCTAGCCTGAAAGGGTCCTGCCCAGCCTCACCCGAGCGTTTTGTGTGACCATCGGTACTAGTCCAAAAGGCAATGCTGTTGGTATGGGTCCTAACAAACAAAATCTAGTTGTGCCCCTTGCCCAAATCCCCCTATTTGAGCTTCTATCTATTGGCCACTTATTTACCCTAGTTAGCATGTCCCAGCCTCACCTAGCTATTGTGAGACCATCAGTCCTAATCAGAAAGGGTCCTGCCCAGCCTCACCTAATCTGTTGTGAGACCATCAGTCCAAGACTGAAAGGAAATGCTGTTGGTACGGGCCATGCTTCTATGTTTTTCTTATTAACTTAGTCTAAGTTCTTAAAATAAGGCTCTTCTGTTATTTTTGCTCTATTTGCTTATTAACTTAATCCAAGTCTTTAAAATAAGCTTTTTCTGTTATCTCTGCTATATTTTCTTATTAACTTAATCATATGTCTTAAAATAAGCCTTTTCTGTTATTTCTAAATACAACCTATGTTATAATTTGCTTATTAAGTTAGTCAAAGTTTTAAAATAAGCCATTATGTTCTTTCTGCTTAAATATAACCTGTGTTTTAATTTTTACACTTCTGTTTTATCTTTTTAGTCATAACCACTAGTTATAAACATGTTTGCAAATGTCTCAAATTTGCCTATTTCATCCTATCTTCCTTTTATTATAGTTCTTCTTATTTTACATCAAATTTTTGTAAATTTAGTGATTTCTATTTTAATCCATATTTGCAAATTATTCTCTTTTGCAATATTTTATTCGCGTAATAAGGCATATAAAGAAACTAAAATTTACAGGCTAAATTCTAACGTAAAACAGCTGTAAATAAATGCAAATAACTGTAAATAATTGTAAATAACTGGAAATAACTTAATAAAATAGATGAACAAAAAACTAAATAAAATAGACAGAAAAGAACTTTAGAAACTAACTGTAAATAACTTATATGGAAATTGTCTCAAAATTGCGGAAAAACTACAACTACTGAGAACCCTATTACTTTAAATTACTTAAAAATCTAAAATAATTACTAAACACTCAACTATGGTCCTTAGCTCCATTCCTCGGTCTTCCTTGATCCACTTCTAGAGCGTAGAATATTTTTATCCAAAAGATTACCTCCTTAAAAAAATTTGTATTTAGGGTCCAGCCTCTGGCAATGAACCCAAATAGGAGAAAATCCGAATGAGAAAAATTGCTAGACCTAGGGTCTTATTTATAGTGTGGTTTAGGGATCTAAAACCTTTGGATTTTAGGATTAAATCTGGTGCAACCACGTTATAGGCTTGTTGGGAACCGTCGAATGGAAGCACGAACGCACGGGATTGGAGAGAAATTGTAAAACACGTCATCGGTTGAAACTGGATGAAATATCGTCTAAATACAAGGGTGGGTTGACATGCAGGTCGACCTACATATGTTAGGGGTCGACCTAGCAATGGTGAGGGTCGACCTGACCTTGTGTATTTTTTTTTCATTTTCTTATTCTTATTTAATTCGTAACTTTTCATTTTAGCTCGAATTTTGACAAACAATATATGGAAATTGATCAGAAAATTACCACAGGCACAATGGTGCAACTCTCTCGGCTTAATTCTGATAATTTCATAATCTTATTTTATTATTTAGTTAATTCATTAATTAATCACTATAGCTTAAATTTTAGATTATACAGTTGTAATTTCCCAAGTCAAAGAAAAATCTTTTCTGATCCACCATCATTACTTTAGATGTCGCATACCACTTGCCGCTTCCTCGGGAGGAGAATATTCAACCAAATGATTGACATTAAGGTTCGATGCAGAAACAGTTTTGTAACAACCCTGGTTTGGAGATTACCTATGAATACTAAAATATAATGGTAATTATAATTTAATATTGTAAATTAAAATAAAATTGGAGAAATTAAATTGTTTATTTGGAATAAACAATAAAATTGGAATTAAATTATGAAAATAAAGCTTAGAACCCTATTTTATTTTGTTTGGAGTAATAATAAATGGAATATGGGCTTTAAAAAAAGAAAATGACTTTATTTTAGAGAAAATGCAATAATTTAATAACTATTGCCCAATCGCTTCTTTTAATAGTTTTTAAAAGAAGTATTTTTGAGATAGCATAACTCTTTCATTTCTTACTAAAATTCATCGATTCTTTTTTTTGTTTGAAAGATAAAGTTTTCTACGATATGCATAACAATTTTGAGCTCAATCCAAGGTAATTTGGTCCTCTATTTCATGATTGAAAGTTAAACCCGAGATGGTTTTCAGGCCTGTACATTTTTGGTTTTTTGAACTGTTGCAAACATGGCCTGAGTACAAGTTTAGGACAGTGTAAATTTTTCATTTCAAGTCATAATTCATTGATTCTTTTTTTGTCTGAAAGATGAAGTTTTCTAGTATGTGCACACCAATTTCCAGCTCAATAAGAGGTAGTTTGGTTCTCTATTTCATGCCTATAATTTGGACCCAAGATGGTTTTCAGGCCTGGGCATATTTTTGTTTTTGAACTGTTGCAAACATGGCCCACATCCATGTTTGAGACAGTTTAACTTTTTCATTTCCAGTCGGAATTCATTGATTCTTTTTTTGTCTGAAAGACGAAGTTTTCTAATATATGCACACCAATTTTTAGCTTAATATGAGGTGGTTTGTTTCTCTGTTTCCGACCTGTAAGTTGGACATAAATGGTTTTCGAGCCTAGGCATATTTTTTTTTTTTGAACTGTTGTAAACATGGCCCGAGTCCATGTTTGAGACAACGTAGCTTTTTCATTTCCAGTCAGAATCCATCGTCTTTTTTGTTTGAAATATGAAGTTTTCTACTTTATGCACTTCAATTTTAAGTTCAATCAAAGGTAATTTGTCCACTTGTTTCATGTACAAAAGTTGAACCCAAAGAAGATTTCAGACCTGGGTATTGTTGCCGATGCATTTTTATATTCTTTTTCCGTCCGACTATTGACTTTTACTTCATGTTTTTGTGATATTTCTGAAATGTTTTGAGGCCATGAAGTCAATCGATAGACTAGCCAAATTTTAAAGATTTTAAAATCCAAATTTTGAATTAAATTTGAATTTAATTCGAACTGAATTCGAACATCGACTTGAGTGATTTTTTTTGGGTTTTTATTCATTTTCGAGCATGGATTTTTCCAAAACTTTTTGAAATAATTTTTAAAATAAATTGCATTTTAAATTATTATTATAGGATATATTTAAAGTATTTTCAAATATAGAATCTATTTATTCTCGATAATAAGGGAATTTTCGAATATGGCTTTCAAAATTGGTATTAAAAGCTTGTTTTCTCAAGTAAATTATTTAATATATAAAATACATATTTTTGCACTATTCGAGGGAACGAGAAGAAGAATTAAATGGTTGGTAAGACATGTCGTATGGGCACGTGCATTTATCTTTTCGGTTAATTGCCGACTTGTCCGTTTGATCGTTTTGACCTACGGGTCAAGTTTACCGATGAGATGAAGCAGACATTTTACTACTTTGAGTGTAAAATTTACTAGCGGTTAGTGAACTATTTAGTATGAACATGTGGTATGAGACATACCTTAACACTATTCGGGTTCATATCCGAGAGTTTGTGACACATTTTTCTAAGAGGCGTATTTGCTAGTACTGGATCTTCGGGTCATTTTTCCTTCAGGATATTTGTCTAAGAGACGTTTGTCATTGCGACATATTTGTCCTTTAGGATGTTGTCCTTCAGAATGTTTGTCTAAAAGACGTATTTATTTTGATACATTTTTCTAAGAGACGTGGCGCCTTAATTTGGGAGAATAGTACTTGGTGAGCTTTGGCCATAAGCACGTGCAATATCTGTGAGACGATTTCATTGATTTCCTTATGATTTTCCAAGTGTATTGCCTCTTTACATTATTGGCCATTTGAGCCGTTCGAGATATTATATATGGCGATTACATCTTTGGAAATTGAACTCATTATCGAGTTCTGTATTTGAAATTTGGGTTTGCCAACACTTGGCCTTTTTTTGAGATTTATACTCTCCTATTTGGAGATATATAAGATTGCCATTTTTGGCGTATTTTGTGTTTGAGACTTCTCTATTTTAGAGAACAATTTTGTGATTGCCATTTATGGCAAGATTTGAGTTTGATATTTGAGATTCTCCTATTTTGGAGATATGGTTCATAGAAACCATTTTAGTGTCTTTTAGGATTTCGCCGATGATATGAGGCATTTATTATACTTAGTGTTATTTGGGGAGTTTACCTATTTCGAGGACATACACTTAGTGTAATTACTTTATTTTAATTAGAGGCATGCTCTTATTATTGTTTCTTCTCATTCGAGAGGATATCTTCCCTTTTACCTGATGCTCATATTATCACCTATCTTTATAAACTGATATGTTTAGCTGGACTGACCCGTGTATTTTATATTCGGGTCAGACCGAGGTGTTTCATGTTAGGTAACCTTATGGACTTAGCCTATTCTGCTTCTGCATGGACTTATCTGCTATCCCTTTTTGTTATAGTCTTTTTGTTGCTACTATGATATGTATATTGTTTTGACTCGTGTGTATATTGTGGTCGTCATACCACATATGTTGTATTATTTGTATTGTATTGGGATGTATCAGTATATATATATATGTATATATATGTCTGTTTGCTGTTGTGTGATGTGTTACGCAATTGAGTTATATTTTGTTCTTATAGATCCTATAGCCACCTGTAGTTTTGTATTAAGCATTTATTGGATATGTCGATCCACTTAAGAAAGGAAAAAAATATAGAGCACTGATCGACATATTCAATATATATTTAAGACAAGACTATGGATGGTCTCCCCTAACCAGCCCTATTCTCCGCATTAGCAGACAATATTACCCAGTAATACTCTTTGTTAATGTGGGTCTCAGGATGGGGTGTCGCAGCTTGGTATCAGAGCTGAGTTCAGAACAAAATATGATAAACAAAGAACAGGAACATATATCACGGTACATCCAAGTATAATACGAGTGTTACAAATTCCTTAATCATCGTATCCTTCATCTTATCGTGTCATTTGAGATAAAAGTTTTGGATTTGTCTAGGAATATATTTTATTTCGTAGTATTCCATAATTGAATTGATTATATCTTTGATATGGGTGTTTGACACTCATCCGTATCGGAGGAATTTGTTAATGCTTTTTGATGTTCCGATCTTGTGATTTCCTTGAGGATTACGTGTCCTATTAAAGGGATCTACAATATTGGTTATGATGTTTGAGGATTTTGGGATTATTCCTTGTAGCTTATCTTTTCATGTGAATTAGCACGCTATTTTTCTGTCTAGAGTTTGGAATGGTTTGAGATGGAGTGGCTTCCATATTATCAAGCAACATTCTGTGATTTGAAGGATCCTATATTTAGGTATCCTAATTTGGTTGATTCGTTGTTTCTTCTTCTTTGGAATGTTAATGATGATTCTGAAGTCTTTGTATTCACTTTTGAATTTCGACATGTTGGTGATATATCTCAAATTCCAGCCATGTGACTCTGTTGATTTCTATGAGTCCGTTTCGGGTATGATACCCAATCGGGTCGTTAAATATTTTATTGACTTCATTCCCGGTTCTTAGCCTTTCGGTCATCCTCCCATGAGGATGTCCACTAGGGAAATAAGGTGATTTATTAAATTTATTTGGTATTTTCATTCTTCCTCCTTTTGAGATATCCTCTTTGGATACACAATTGTTGATATACTTTGTGGCATTACTTCACTCGAAGTAATGATTTGTTGTTAATGTTACTTCTCCTCAATTGAGAAGATATTTACCGTTTCTTTTATATCTCATTTCTCTCTTTTTAATCTATTGTGTGGTGTCAGGGTCATTCCTTAGTTTGACCTTACATTGATTTTTCACGAGCTACGAGTCGCGAAGGATAGCGTTACTCTTACCGCATTCTGCGTTATGAGTCTTGTGAATGGTCTGTTATACCGTTCAGCATAATGAACACTCCAGTCTATTCCATCAATCTTGATGATCGAGTATTCTAGGAATATCTCGATGAGCCCTATTTGTGTTCCTTGATTTTGAGAATAAGTAATAAACTGCATTTGCAAATTTTTCCAACAATTGAAGTTATGTTTCTAAGAGAAAATGGATTTTGTTTTTGGTAAAAACAAAGAATATCTTGAGTATTATATATGAGATATTTATTTGTAGATAAAATGAATTTTTGTGTTGGATTGTCCATCTAGTGCTTTAAGAATTCTGGTCGACGTGTTTGGCCAACGTTATCGATAGGAATTTCCTAAACGCTGTGATGAGACAGTCAGACATTGTAGATTGAGTTTTAATAAGTAAAGTTTGAAAATAATATATATGGTGGAGTATTAATTTTTATTTTTAATGTTTAATGAAAGCATTGAACCATAGTGAGTATTGGATGAGTAGCAAGGCAGTTTTGATCATTTGAACAACTCTACAGCTAATCGATAGGGCCATTCACTATAAAATCCATGGCAAGGAAATGCCCTTACATTGTTTAAAATTTGAGAAATTGAATACGTAATTTTTGTAAGTAAAAGTGTATAATTCTAATTAAGGGGATCACTTAATTAAAAGAAAATACCATTTGATGCTTTGATTAATAAAATGATGTATTTAAGGTAAAAGTATACTTTGGTTTGAAAAACTAAAATATTAATTAAATGTTTTAGTACAAGTTATTAATGATGACTATAAAATTTGTTTTGACACTTATTTATATGAGTTATAGTAGACGATAGATATAAAACTCTATCTTAAGAGAAAATAAAGAAGTGTTAGTGTAGAACATTTAGTATAAATTTATGAGCTAGTTTTTGTTTTAAACCCAAATGGTATTAAAACTTATGGGTTTGAAATTGAAAAATTCTTTTGAAAACAAGTTTCAATTAATTATCAACTTTAATTAGTTTTATGTTGATAATTAGATAGAAATTTAATTTTTGTGACAAGCGGAAATGTGAATTTGGATTGTTTTGATAAATGAACAATTCATTTAGTACAATCTTTTTAAATTATGAGAATAATTTTAAACTTTATATATATATATATATATATCCTAAAAAGTTATTTTGGTGGATAACCAATAATTATCTCTTGATAATGAAAGAGATTAGTTATCTCTTCCAAAATGAGTTTTCAAGTAAATTGTTTTAAAGTTGATTTTGGAAAGTAATGGAGATATTTCCACTTAATAAAATGTTTCATGATGATTACATAAAGTTGATCATAATTTTGTATGTCTTAGCTTTTCGGGAAAAAGAAGGTCATTTGATAAACGATAAAGCAAAAAGACTGTTTGAAAATGTAATTTGAGATTAAAATGGTTTGGGAAAATTTCAAATTTCAAATTGATTTAAAAGCTGAAATTTTGGTTGGAAAAGTGTTGTACTAAAACAGCGATAACTTGAGATTTATAAATCCAAATGAATTTAATATTATTTTAAATGAAAGAGCTTGCATTAAGCTAAAAAGATTCTTTTTACCACTTTAAAAGATTCTGTTTTTTTACTGAGTCTAATATGGGTTTGAAAGCGGATAGGCAGTTCTGCCATATTACAAAATTCTCCAAGATTTAAGCTGAAAGTAAATTTAACATAACTTTCAAACCGTAAATCCGATTTTGATGATCTTTATATTGCTGGAAAGCATAGACTGAGTAGCAAAACTTTGATTTTATAAAAAATTTCAGATTTGGTTGTTTGATGGGTCAAAACATGTCTTCTTTATAACAAATATGAAATGAAATTGATCTATTTTCCTTAATAATAAAGTGTAGTACTTCTTATTTATGAACATGGACTATTATCATCTATTTGAGTTCAATATAGGTGAAAGAGGACAGTTGGGCTATATATTTTGAGAAAAAAGTATATATGTAAGTTTGTGTAAACTCGCTTTGAAAGGCTAAAAAGGAAGGTATGTTTTCAGATTAAATTTTTAAAGTGTTAAATGATGGTATATGTTGTGTTTCCGACCTAATGGTCGATGTATATTATATAAATCATTTTTGTAATATTGTATACAGCCCTCTGTACAAGGGAAACTCCTCCGATTTTTAAAGAAATTTCTAACACTTAGAAAATTTGAGAAACAAATTGAAAAAAAAATATGTTGCAAACTAGAGAACACCTATGGAAGAATTAGAGAATAAATAACTTAAACTTTATTTACTCTATTGAAGAGTAATGAATTTAAATTTAAAATCTAAGTAAGAAGTTTTGAAAATTTTCAAGTGTTGAAAATTGTGGTTATAATTATAAAAATAATGAATTTGGAAACTCTAAGAATTTTTAATTGAGAGTTTATGCATATATTTTAGTTCCTTGTGTTTATCTTACTCTTGTGTTATTTTCTAACGACGTGCATTTATGCGGTCGTTTGAGTATGGTGGCCTTAGAACAAACCACCGTTTGGTTTATCTATCTTGCCTTTTTTATGTCTATCTTTTATCGGTGTGGTTCCTTCTGTAGTGTCATACAGAAAATAATATCAATCATCATTTTGTTGTTTAGAATTCGGGTTGGAGTTATGCTAAATCCCAACCCTACTCGAGGAGCTTATGAGAAATCAATCTCATTTGATTGATCCTTTGTGTAGCATCTTGTTGTGTTCTCATTGGAAGGTGAGACGCCTTCGAAATCTTGTTTGTTGCTTGAAAAATTCAGTGGTTCACTAATTCCAATATTAGCACTTTGGAAACCATAGAATTAATGAGAAAGCCTTATCTTGGTTTTCAATCATTCAATTTTGAGAGTGAGAGAATTTTTAAACTCGAGCTTGTCTATCTTTCTTTTGATTGATGAAATTAATAGGTTGAACATAAACTCTTCTCTGGAAATAACGTGGATGCAATTTTGTTAAGGGGGGTCTGTAACAACCCTGGTTTGGAGATTACCTATTAATACTAAATTATAACGGCAATTATTATTTAATATTGTAAATTAAAATAAAATTAGAGAAATTAAATTATTTATTTGGAATAAACAATAAAATTGGAATCAAATTATGAAAAATAAAGCTTAGAGCTCTATTTTATTTTATTTAGAGTGATAATAAATGGAATATGGGCTTTAAATAAAGAAAATGAATTTATTTTAGAGAAAATGCAATAATTTAATAATTATTGCCCAATCGTTTCTTTTAATAGTTTTTAAAAGAAGTATTTGATTTTTAAGGTGTTTTATTTAAATAAAAAGGTGGAAATTGGTTTAAAAATTTGTCTTGGCTATAAATTAAGTTTGGAAATGCTTTGAATTTTTTTTCTAAGTGAGAAAAGTATTTTTGTTAAATTTTAAAAGTAAAAATATAGGCTTTTGCATTGTATTGCAAAAATAGCGCATTTTTGGGAAATAAGGGAATTTAATAATGAAAATATTTTAAAAATATAAATTTATCTTTTATATGATTGAATTTTTTTTATTTTATAAGTATAAAATTCTTCAAAATTTTATTTTGTAAAACTTGAGAGAAAAAATGCATTTTTGTTTGTATATAAGTGATATATGCACATATCACTACAAGAAAACGGGTTATAGATGGCAACATGTAATAGCGTTTAATTGTTGGTCGTAGTTATTGCTTCCGTATGAAGTACAAGAAAATATACATGGCGTTGAACTATGCTGTAAATCAATATGACTTCAACATTTATGTTCAGGCATACAATATATTTTTTAGGCTACTTCTTTTCCAATTATTTTTTTGCTCCCGCGTTTTCTTTCCCATTCTCACCTCTCAATTAGAACCCTAAGAAACAAATTCCAAGTTCACTTGTTGCTACTCTTGACAGTCTACCCCTTTGTCGCTGCTCTGGACAGTCTGCCCCTTTGTTGTTGTGCTTTTCTCGCCTAAGTTGCCTTAATGAGTGAGCAATCCTCTGGACAAGTGAACTCTACCCCTAATTACTTGTGCTTCTCAATTTAGGGTTAGTTTTTATTTATTTATCCTTATTTTAATCTGAGACAAATTTGATTATGATTACTATTTATACTTTTTGTTCTAAGGGATGTCTAACTAATTTTGAACTTGATTCGATCGTGAATTTTAGTTGTTGGTGTCGCACTTTTCATGGATTTCCTACCAGGCTGTTTCAAAATTATTCAATGTTGCAAGAGGTAACTTTGACGTCCCAGGCCGTTTCAAAATTATTCAATGTTGCAAGAGGTAAGTTTGACGTAGATAATTCAATTTCGTGCTATGGTCTGCTGTTTTTATTCATAACAATAATATTCTTAAAATTCTTCAGTGTTTACTGGTTTGATTTCCAAAGGCTAAGCTTCATTGATTTTGTGCCTTTCTAACCTTTTCCTGATACGTTTGAGTTATTGACTGTTGTTCTTTTTAAATTAGTGAATGAACTTTAAGTGTCATTAGTCATAGAAATGAGAGACTTTAGACAGACAAAGTAACCATCAAGGCAACAAACGCATATCCTAATAATCCTCTATAGATCTCTTTCTCACAAACTTTTGTTTAAATGAATTCTTATTTACAAGTTAATTAGTTTTCTTTTATTTAGTATGTTTTTCTATTTTAGTATGTATGTGAGTTGATACTGAATACTTATTTACTAAGAATACTGTTAGCGCCAAAATTGGTCACTAACACCCAAATGTAGACGAAAGCACCAATTAACAGTCACTGTAACAGAAAGAGTGTGTGTAGAGAGTAATAATACGAAGAACAGTTAAAATTAAAACAAAAGCAGTAAAGACACGGAATTTATAGTGGTTCGGCTAACTCTGGCCTACGTCCACTCTAGTAATTTCTTTTTTATTGCTGTAACAATCGATTACAGTTAGAAAGTGATAGGCTAGCCTTAGCCTTAGGGGATAGAAAGTTAGAGAGCAGGAGAGAGAATCGGATCCCTTTTCTGAACCCCCACATGCTGTATTTATAGGCAAATCCTGAGTTGTTGGGCCTTTGCGTGATTCAGGTCCACCGAGTTTATGGCCGGTCCACATATGCCGAGCCATGTAATGCCGAGCCATCAATGCCGAACGAAGCGTCTGGAGGAAGAATGCCGAACAAAGCCTGATAGAATAATGCCGGTCGAGGCATTTGAGTGATGCATGCCGATCGATGCTGGGGTGAGGCGTGCCGAGCCCACTTTAATGCTGAGTTCAAATGCCGAGTGGAAGATGCCGAGTGAAAGAATGCCGGACGTACTTCAATGCGGAGTACAAATGCCGAGTGGAGGAATGCCGGATGTACTTCAATGCCGAGTACAAATGCCGAGTGGAGGATGCCGAGTGAAGGAATGCCGGACGTACTTCAATGCCGAATATGCCGAACAAACTATCATGCCGAACATAACTAGGTGCCGAACAGACCTAAATGCCGAACACAAGCAAATGCCGAATATACCTAACATGCCGACCATACATAAATACCGGGCCTATCTTCATGTCGAACATAGTTAGCATGCCGAGCATAATTAAGTGCCGAGCACACATAAATGCCGGACATATACAAATGCCGAACATACTCTCCTTGCCCAATTTCATAACTGGTCTTCTGCCTAATCAATTTATACCGAATGATTGCCAATGCCGAACCATATTTCCTAGACCCAAACCATAGTTGATTCATCTTTATCCAATCATATTTCCATCTCCTAAGCACGTTGCGTCATCCATCCATCCAGTCGACTGAATCCATCGTACACCAGCCTTGGCGAACGTGCAACCGATTATGTTAATCCCGCATGTCCATGGCCTGGTAAAAAGGCGGGTTAACACTTGCCCCCCAAAACATGCCTTGCTATTGGAAGGTGTGTTTTGAATAGCCTTAAATCTGATATCCAAAGTCCACATCCTTTTTGTAACCGTATCATCAAATCCACGGCCTCTCCGGGCTTAATCTTGATTTTTTAGACCTCGCCGGGTCGTGTTATCCTGTTCTAGGCTTGACTTTTCCATCACGGGCTTGTATGTTCTCCGGCCTCGACTCTCCGGTCAAAGACTTTGATATTCACCGGTCTCAGCAAACCGGCTAAGGATTTTGATATTCTCCGGCCTCGACTCTCCGGTCAAGGACTTTTTATATTCTCCGGCCTCGACTCTCCGGTCAAGGACTTTTCATATTCTCCGGCCTCGACTCTCCGGTCAAGGACTTTTATATTCTCCGGCATCGACTCTCCGGTCAAGGACTTTTTATATTCTCCGGCCTCGACTCTCCGGTCAAGGACTTTTTATATTCTCCGTCCTCGACTCTCCGGTCAAGGACTTTTTATATTCTCCGGCCTCGACTCTCCGGTCAAGGACTTTTTATATTCTCCGGCCTCGACTCTCCGATCAAGGACTTTTTATATTCTCCGGTCTTGACTCTCCGGTCAAGGACTTTTTATATTCTCCCCGAGTCCATTTCTTCGCTCTCCAGCGAAGGGACTCGTAACTTGTGACCATGGCCCCGTCTCTCCGGTCGGGGCAGTAATCATGAAACCTGAACTGTTTATTACATTGATCCAAAACCAAATATAAAACCAGAAATCCGTATCAAAAATCAAACATCCAAACCAGAATGGGAAACCAAGAAAAAACCAACCAAATCGGGAGTTCAATCCAAACTCCAAAACCATACCAAAGAAAGGTAAATGTCCGAAATACGAAAGAGAGAACCAAAGTTTGTAGAAAACTAGAAAGAAAGCAGAATTTCATAGACTCAAGTAGTACGGTTTTCAGTTATCTCAGAGCACGCCTAGGGACCGTCCTCAATCCCGTACGTGTGTAAGTGACCTAGCCGTATTACTTTGAGTTCTATTACTTATTCAAAACCATGAACCTGTTTAGTTGATAGTAAACTGGCGTTGACCAGACCCCATGCCTCCATTGCTAGAGGTAGGTGGTGGCTGCTCTTGCTCCCCTGCCGTAGTTCGATTCCTGACATATTGCTGTAGGTGACCATTCCTTACATGCTCCTCAATGATATCCCTCAAATGCCTACAGTCGTTTGTGTTGTGCCCATCCAGCTCATGGAATAGGCAATGCTTTCCCGATGTCCGTTCGTATTCTGAAGGCTCTCTCTTTGCTGGCCTTCGGTATTGGAGCCGCCCTCGAGTGTCCAAGTAAATCCTTTCTAGAGTCTCAGTTAAATCTGTATAAGAAGAAAACTTTGACTCCCTCCGAGGTTTCTTCGAAGTGCCACCATTTCCATTCGTTTTCCTTTTCCCTTTATCATCTTTACTTAGATCCTCCCTGGATAGACCTCCACCCCTCACTGCATAAGCTTCAGCGTCTCTCCCTACTCTCTCAGCCTGCGCATCCTCCTGTCTCAGGAACCTCTCCGCCTCATGATAGAACTCCCCGAGATCCCTGGGCGGGTCCCGTTCCAATGATATTTTGAAATCCGAGTTATCCGCGATTCCCGAGACGGCTGCCATCAAAACCATTGATGGATCGGGTCGATCCACTGAGGCTACCGCTGCGTTGAATCTGGTTAAGAAGTCCCTAAGCGATTCCCCTTTCCATTGTTTCATAAATGTCAGAGTCATCACGTTCTTGGGTCTAACTATGTGGACCCGAAACTGTCTCATAAACCCCTCAATTAGCTCCGTCCATGTGCCGATAGAACCATTCTCCAGCTGTCTAAACCACATAGCTGCGATATCTGTCAAATACAATGGGAAGCATCGAGCCATGACCTCATCCGATGCCCCCAGTACCTCCATATGCCTTATGTATTTTGTCAGATGAACCGTTGGATCCGCCTTCCCATTATACATTTCCAAATTTGGTAGCTTAAATTCGGGTGGGTTCCTAGCTTGCCTGATAGTAGGAGTAAAGGGACTCCTATTTACATCCTCCAAGTCTCTATTTACCAATCCACCTCAAAGCCCATCTAACCATCTCCGCTAATCTGTCGTTGCCCCCAAGATGTAATCCTTGTCCATCGCCTCTGGTCTGCCCCCCGAGTTTATGAGGGAATTCTGGCACATACTCCTCATCTCGCACTCCTGCACTCCTATTGGTGTCGGGTTGCACAACATCGTCTGGTATCCCTCTATGGGTTGGTCCAACATTTCCTGGTGGTATGCCCCCAAGTCTAGATCCATCTGGATTGATAGCTGTTTGCTGATTGGGGGTTGCCCCCTGCCGAGCTATTCCCTCTGCTTGCTGGTTGAGTGCTTCTGATCCAGCTCCACGGATCTGAGCTCCTGCATTTTCTGTTTGTGCAAATTGTCTGAGAAGAGTCTGCATCATCTCCTCTTGTCTTTTCATCATCGCCTCCATTTCCTCTCTAGTGATGTAAATGGATGCTCCACCTGCTCCATCTCTAGAGGAAGCCTCTTGACTTCCCTCCTGATTGCTCCTTTCCATTACTTGCTTCCTTGCTGATGGTCTAGCCATTGCTCTTTTAAATCCAAGTTTCTAACTCCAAAATTCCTGAGTTCAACTCTCAGTGAAAGCACCAAAATGTTAGCGCCAAAATTGGTCACTAACACCCAAATGTAGACGAAAGCACCAATTAACAGTCACTATAACAGAAAGAGTGTGTGTAGAGAGTAATAATATGAAGAACAGATAAAATTAAAACGAAAGCAGTAAAGACACGGAATTTATAGTGGTTCGGCTAACTCTGGCCTACGTCCACTCTAGTAATTTCTTTTTTATTGCTGTAATAATCGATTACAGTTACAAAGTGATAGGCTAGCCCTAGCCTTAGGGGATAGAAAGTTAGAGAGCAGGAGAGAGAATCAGGATCCCTTTTCTGAACCCCCACATGCTGTATTTATAGGCAAATCCTGAGTTGTTGGGCCTTTGCGTGATTCAGGCCCACCGAGTTTATGGCCGGTCCACATATGCCGAGCCATGTAATGCCGAGCCATCAATGCCGAACGAAGCGTCTGTAGGAAGAATGCCGAACAAAGCCTGATAGAATAATGCCGGTCGAGGCATTTGAGTGATGCATGCCGATCGATGCTGGGGTGAGGCATGCCGAGCGCACTTTAATGCTGAGTTCAAATGCCGAGTGGAAGATGCCGAGTGAAAGAATGCCGGACGTACTTCAATGCCGAGTACAAATGCCTAGTGGAGGAATGCCGGACGTACTTCAATGCCGAGTGGAGGAATGCCGGACGTATTTCAATGCCGAGTACAAATGCCGAGTGGAGGATGCCGAGTGAAGGAATGCCGGACGTATTTCAATGCCGAATATGCCGAACAAACTATCATGCCGAACATAACTAGGTGCCGAACAGACCTAAATGCCGAACACAAGCAAATGCCGAATATACCTAACATGCCGACCATACATAAATACCGGGCCTATCTTCATGTCGAACATAGTTAGCATGCCGAGCATAATTAAGTGCCGAGCACACATAAATGCCGGACATATACAAATGCCGAACATACTCTCCTTGCCCAATTTCATAACTGGTCTTCTGCCTAATCAATTTATGCCGAATGATTGCCAATGCCGAACCATATTTCCTGGACTCAAACCATAGTTGATTCATCTTTATCCAATCATATTTCCATCTCCTAAGCACGTTGCGTCATCCATCCATCCAGTCGACTGAATCCATCGTACACCAGCCTTGGCGAACGTGCAACCGATTATGTTAATCCCGCATGTCCATGGCCTGGTAAAAAGGCGGGTTAACAAATACTTTCAAGGTAACAATAGGCGAGGTGGTAGGGATACAATCATTATTTACATATTTGGTTAGGTCAATCGTCTAGGATGTTGTCGTCAACCTATTCAAACAAAATTTAATGGCTAAACTGTTTGCTTAATTGATAACTATTATATGCAAAATAAAAAACAGAGGAAAGCTAAGTATTCCTACAACTTTTATCAACTTTGATGGCTTTATACGTTGGTCTGTTTCATCTAATATGTTGTTCAACAATATGTTATTAGCGTATTAAATAGGCAAATGTTAGTTTAACTTACACCCTTAATTTTGAGAAAGTAGCATATTGCAGATCTTTATCTTACTTTATTTGCACTTATTAGCATTTTTATTTATTAAATAATTGCTTGGTTATTCTTAAAGATGGTTCCTTATACCAAAACTTTATTTATAAACTCATTTTCTACACATACTCCTGAAGATGATGCCTTGTATGGAACCCTTAATTCTTTTGATTTAAATAATATATAAACATGTTCTAATTCAACTTTATCTTAGTAAAGTTAGGTCTTCTTAAATTTAGGTTGGGACCTAAGAAAAAAAACTAATAAACTTATGGGCAAGCAAAGAATTAAGGAGCTTCTTACCCATACGGCTACAATCAAATTCTCAAGCCATAATGCAAATATTGTTGAAGTGACCAAATATTTAGAAGTTGCTTTCTTTGTCAAGTAAGGGGAAAAAGTCCAATTAGCTATACTTATGAGTTGACCAAGGAATGATGCATCTTATTGTTTGAGCTACCCTATGTTACATAGAAATTAACTTTATTTAATTACTACGCTTCATGTTCATTACTACAACACTATTGCATTTTAAAACTCAAGAATATCATGAAGTATTACAAATTGACATTGTTAATCTCTTTATACAAACCAAAATTTGATCCATTTGGGCTAATGACATGTCTGCTATTAACTAGTGCTAGTTGTTCAAAATAGCTGAAAAACACTATTTGAATAGAAAGGTAGGAAAAAGAAACTAAAATAGATAATAAATCCGCCCTTAAAATAGATACCTCCAATCTGCTGTCACAACCTTCAAGCCAGAATGGTGTGGTGGGCTGATGGCGTAGTAATACTGGTATGTAACAAGTTGTAGGTTGATTACTTATAGATATCAAATTATTTTTGTCATTTTATATATCTTATCTAGTTATGAAAATACACTTAACCCCTAGTGTTTAATTTTTTCCTTTTTTAATTTTTTTTATACTTCTATTTTATATTTTTGTAGATTGACACTTATCCTCACTTGCGTAATTGCAATGTACTTACCTTTTATGTATATCAAAACTGGAATAAGAGATAATAAACTTTTTATTTATATCAAAATTGGAACAAGAGATAATAACAGGAATTAATTGCCAAGTTTTCAAACTTGGACTTTTGCTTTTTCAGTATCAAGATCAATCTTCTTTAGTTAGCCTGCATCTAGACCATCTCTATAAGTTGATTTAATCTTACATCCTAAAATTATTTTTTATGTATGTGAAGGCATGTTCTATTTTTGAGCGTGAAAGTGAAAAACTAATAGGGAGTTTCTTACAGGCAAATATTAATCGGACTCGTGATCATGTATAATAAATTAGTATGAATAGGATTATAACTATTCATCTTTTATTTGACATGCACATTCACATGGTTGTATTATAAATATTCATTCATCATTTAAGTTTAAATAATGTTATGATAAAGATAATAAGAAAGCATTTGTGATTTGAGAATTAACATAAATATTTTTTTCTCTCCTTGGTTTAAAAGCTAAGATTAAAATAAAAGTTTTTGTTTTATACTGGTGCGAATCCGTGCTACGCACACGGGTTTTCCTATATATATATGTATGTTAATTGGCTGAAAATAGTTGATGGGAGGATAAAGATCCGGTCGTAATTTAAACATGCATTGCGTATGCTATATTGGACATACATTGTGAGTAATTTGGTCACACATTCTATGAATAAATTTTATGCAGGGCATATTTATCAGGAAATTAACTTGTCCAAGTCATACCTATATTCTCTAAACCTTCTTCAAACTAACATCAGTTGTTATAAATGAAATGAATTTTAAAGAATGACGCAATAATAATCAAAATAAATTGTCATGAGTAAAATCTTTACAGAATATGTACTTTCAAAAAAATATTAGCAACTCTGACTCATTTATGTACCATGATCAACATTATTCATAAATTCCATCATCTATCCAAATATCACATGCATGATATAGTTCAATACATCACCAAAAAAGGACAATTCCAGTAATCAAGACAATAACCAATATAGAGTAACATAATACATGCAAATCACTTGTTCAATCTCCATGCAGGGTGCAACACATTACTTTGTATTCATAAACTTGAAGATTTTTTTGCTTCCCGTGTCAATTTTTTCATTGTCTATTTTCTTCACATTTTCGGCTCAGGATGTTGAAATTTTCCTACCCACACAGTAAAGTTGATCATACTGCTGCTATGAGTATACATTAACTACATAAATTTTCATGTAGTTAGAAAAAGTAATTTAATACACTAAACAAAGATTAGATAAAGGCTACTCTAGATATAATAATACACAATTTAATATCTATTATTTTACTTGTTTAATCAAAAACATGGTTCAGTCGTTATTATTATAATCTTGCATGCCAGAATAAAATAAAAACGATTGTTGTATCTATTTTTTGCATCTGTAGTTATTAGCTTCAATATCATGAAAACAAACTATTTTGCATATGATCCAACATCCAAGTAAAAAAATCTCAAATAGTTTAGACAAACTCTTAATAATGCTAAATATTGTTACAGTTCAAAAACAACCTTTGTCTTAGTAATCCAAGCTGAATAAATAATATAAACATGATATTCATAATTTAATTTCACATGAGCAGTAAAACATGTTAAATTTTGAGAAGTATAACACCAATGTGACAAAAACATTGAATTTCTATGAAATAATATATGACAAAAAACTTAGCAGTATATTTTATAAATATATGAAAATATTTCCCTGAACAAACAATACCATTATTTTTTTGGAACATTGTCATTACTGGCCGATTCAGTCAATGATATTTAAAAAAAAACAAAGTTAGACAACTTAGTCAAACAGAAAAAGAAAATATATATATTAACCTCTGGACAAAGAACATTAACACAGATTCCTTCAAGATCAAACGAAGCAAGCGACCTTGTAAACAAAACCACGTCACCTGCAAGTATTGAAAGATGTGAAAATATTATATTCCATAAACCAAAGTTATCAAATTAAAGGAAAAGTTATAAATGAAACTGCAAGGAGAAACGTTGATCTGGACATAGCACATAAGACTTTTAGATTTTGGATTACTGAATTTTAGATTTTGTAAGAGATTACATATTGGATTACTGAATTTCAGATTTTGCAAGAGATTACTGACTATATTTTATGTTCATTATCAAGATAATAATGCTCTATCAACTACTCATACTTGTTGTCAAAAAATTAGGATTTCCCCAGACAAAGTGATTTACTAAGTTTTACTTAAGTTTCAACCTAAAAGAACTAATATTTTTTGTCAGCATATAATTTTTTCATTTAAAGCATTCTTTTAGTCAGATGTATAACTGTTAGGAGCCTAAAATATTTAAGCACATGCAATTTAGATGTTACTTAGGGAAACTGAATATCATCATATTGTTAAAAAATGATTAGTAGCAATAGGGATTTACAGCATGTTATACTTTACCACAGTTATAGCATTTTATATATAGGCTTGATTAATAAAAGCCCAGTTCTTGGATCACAAATAGAAGGAATCACCCCTTATATGAAATATAGACTTTCCTAAACTCAAAAAATGCTTCCTTTATTCCCACATAATCGAAGGACATAGTATTATGCCCAACTGGTATTCTCCCTACATCTAAATGACATATTTGATTAAAACTCACAACTGCATACTCATTTGCAAACCAATAACTTTTCTATGTAGTAATTGTAGATTATAACTTACCAAATTTCTGGAAGTAGGAAAATAGCACATATGTCTATACAAGCAAATTTGTACCATGTCCTAAATTAGAAATTCGTACAATTTACAGTCACTTGAAGCACACGAGTATGTGAAAGAAGTGGCCTGGAATAATTTTCTGCACGTGTTGATAGCCTGAAATATGTGTGATTCAGGTGATTTTAGAAACTACAGTATTTAGTTTTTTTGGCCGACGATGATAACCGTAAATAACATGAAGTAATTTGTAGGAAAGAATTAAAACAATAGCCTGAAATAGAATTAGTTATAAGCTATAGCTTTTTGGCCGCCAGAGATAAGTTTAAACAGATGAAATCAGACTATCGGAAACTAAAGTATATAAAAATTGTCAAAATAGCAGCAAATGATACGAAAAAATTTCAAGCAACCGAAGCATCGTCTGGCCAGAAAATATTATTACGCTGATTTTTTTGAATGTGAAACACCTATAATGGTTAAAATATAATATAAATCAAAGCGATGCAGCTTGGTGAAATGCAGATGAAGACATCGCGTAACCTATTATACTGATACTATTTACCGTGTTAGGGCAGAGGAAGTAGTGGAGGGATTTAACTACCATTCGAAGCTATATATTCATTGTATTAAAGCAATCATTCAAAGTATATACCAAAGCTATTAAATGAGAAATTACCTTTTTTCTCCAATACAATTACTTCAAAAACAACTGCACTATTCTTTCATTCAAAGTCAAAATGATCAGACAAAATAAGTTTAGGCTGCAGCTAATTTTTTTCTGTAATGTACAGAATTGCTCTTACAACCCACATCAGATGCTAACACACATAAGGAGCCTCTCCCACCCATAAACAATGCACAATCTTCGAGGCTTTTCACTCTAACCCATGTCATTTTAGAAAATTCCGCCCCGAATACCTTAAACCTTCTAACCATTTCATAGTCCAGATCATATATCCAAACAACCCCCAAAATCTAACCATCGAATTCAACCAAAGTTTGTCTTTGATACTTCTCAGTCGAAAGCTGGCTGCAATCCATATTGAGAACATGGATTGTAGGTGTGGCAGAAACTGAATCAATGACAAAAAAACAATTCGTAATGCAATAAACGTTGTCATTGTAGTACACATCACTATAACAAGAGTTTACATAAGGGTCTTCTCTTCGCCATCATAAATTACCTCTAAAACCGTCCATTTTGGTGTTTCTGACCAAGCCAACAGAAATAGACTATATTATCGTAACAATCTAAAATAAGAGCAACACTACCCAGACTAAGAGGAGAGGTTGATAACACCCCACTAAGATTATGAATTGGATGAGTGGATATGAGTGGAGGACATTTAATTTGAGATTTGGACATGTGGTTGAAAAGGTAGATACAGTTACACTGGTGTATGCTAAGGAACAAAAACCATCCATGAGACGAAGCAAAGCCAAAGGGCATGGGTTTTGTTTTCGAGAAAACTGAAGTGATAGAATTTTTTTTCTCAAAAGGAGAGAAGACAGGAATGATATCCTTCATCAGTGCAAAGGCGCGGGATCAGCCATGGAATTGGTTTCTACATAAGAGGCGGAAACGGGGAATATGATTTAAGGTGTTTCTTTTTTATAGCATACCAATGTTTACATACACCACCAAAACAAATGTAATCGGAAGGAGGAACGCGCTCTAATATGAGTCCAATAATTGGAATTGGAAAGTCAAGCCATTTAGTTTGAGAAGACATCAGCCTCGAGCATAGAGATTTGATTGCATGAGTTACTGCATTCGCCATTGATGAGAATTTTAGTGACACTGAAAACATGTTTTTATATGTTAAAGGCATAATTTAGAATCATAGAGAGAAGACGCCTACGATATAATTAACCATATAATCCAATTTTGAACCGATTAGGGTTTTGAAAGATAGGCTGTAGCTAATCATCCACTTTGTACTATAGTATCATGGAAAGGCAATAGGTGGATGTTTTTTGTCAAATAAAACTAAAATCATTACGCAACCAACTGCTGATACATCAAAAATGCTAAAATTGAATTTAATGATTGAATAAAATATACATACAACTCCAGCTTGTGTCTTGTTCAAACTCTTGCATAATTGACAATCCTATTGACTTTAATATTAACCACTCCCTTTACTCTTAAGTGTGAACAAATTAATCCTAATAAGCTAGTTTTATCTAGTATAAAATAAAATTTGATAAGTTACACTGGAGTTGGTAAATGAGGTATATCAAATTTATTGATTCTAATATTTCCTAAACCGATCTAACATCACACTATTATGTCAGTAAGCTCTAACGTGGGTAAGAAAAATATTCCGTGCTTAATTTATAATACGAATTGTATGTGGATGTCACTAATAGTAAACGTTTAATGCATAACTTACAGTTGCAAAAAATATCCAAAAAATTTGAGAATGGCATGACACGATGAAATTTCATCAACATGTTTACCTGGTTCGGTTGGTAACTTGATGATCATTGTGATTTTCTTCAGCTTTTGCCAATCTTGTTACAACCTGCAAGAAAATATGGTAGTGAATGAAACAATTGCAATAGTTTCTTTAACAACATAACCATGCTTGAAATTTGTAGGTATGATGTCAATTGTAGTATATTTCTCTATGCAATATATGATGATAAACATCGACTTAATAGCTTTGGATTAAATTATCATTCACATATTATTAACTTCCCTGTTTCAAATACTAAATTATATTTCATTATTTCATAAACAATTAGCAGTATGTTTAATAAATATCCGAAAATATTTCCCTGAACAAACAGTACCATTATTTGATTAGAAGGCAAGACATCAAACCTGAAGTAGAATTATACATATCACATGATACAGATGCTTAGAAGCATATCACAAATTTTTGTTGCTATCCAAAGACATGATCAAACATTTTGAGATACCTATAATCAAGATAGACATCTTTTCTTCGAAACAAATATGAATTTACTGCGATGCTTCCAACATCAGAACAAAATTTATAACCTTGTTTAGTTTGAACCACGTTACTTAATTCAAGCAATCAATTAAAGTTGTGTCATGTAATACACATCTGTTATAGTAAAAAAAAAATCAATATCACACATGGTCAAGATCTTATCAAGCATTAAGAAAGGAAAATTAGGTTTTGATCCATGCAATTTAGTATCATGGTGGTGTATTCGTTGTTAACAAAGTTAAGTTACATTTACATCAAAAATTTAATTGCCTCGCTATAAAGCAATGTTAATGAACTAAAAGAACAAGAAGTTACACATATTGTCCAACGATTCACTTTTTTGTGGATAAAATTCTGCAATATCAAGGACTTAAATTTAACAGCTACCAAGAACCTTGAATCAATAAAAAAGTTAGAAAACATGAAATAAAATAGTCGAGTTGCTAAATTATGAAATAGGAAGTGCTAATATATAATAATTTCATCTAACACAATGGCTAGGAATATACCGAAGTAGTGTATGTACCTTATCATCATTTTAATTCACAATTTGAAGCCAGAGCAGGCGGGTAGAAACTATATATCAATTTCATCGCCTTGATCCATGCAATTTAGTCAAGGTTACTGTTTTAGTAGTAAAACTAAATTAGCTGCGCGAACCATTATGTTTTTTTGGCTTCAAAAGCCACTCCATCATTAAGCATGTCTTATGCATTGGTTTCCATTCCAAGCTTTGAAAGAGCAAGAGCCTGTAAATAAAAAAGCAGTGGGCCATTCAGGCATGCGCACTTGCGCTTGCATGCATCTTGAAGTGCAAGCTCAGGTTGCCCGTTCATCAATTATGGTAGACCTCTTCTTGCAAATACAGTTCCTGAAGGTACACACATCCGGCCTACCAAATGCAGTTGTCAACTTTATATATTATACACATGTCAAATAAAAAGGTAATAAAAAGACTATTTCACCCTTGTAAAATAGGTAAATTATTTATTACCAAAAGTCCTATAAATATTCCCAAATATATTTAACATGGAGAAGATGCACTGTAATTTATAGAAGGAAAAAAACTTGGTTTTAAGATTTATATGCCTGGATAAAATGATCTAAGACAACTTCAGCTTCTTTAATTCATGTTTACTTGAATAGAATAGAAATAAGTAACAGTACCTTGGTGTAGTAATCGATTGCATTTTTGAAATTCTTATCTCCGAATGCAATATTGCCAAACTTTTTGGTGTTCAACCTCTCTTGTACCTGCGTCCATTCTTGAAATGAGAGCTTCAAATGAATGGCAAGAAGAAGTTATTAATAATGTGGTGTTATCATTTTAGATTTGATTTAAAACTCAACTTACAGAATAGGATTATTTTTCATTTTTACATATTCAAGGATTATCATTATACAACCATGGATGTGCATTATTTCCAGGTGTTTAAAACTTATTCACAACTATAACACTTCCAATGGCTACCATAGCTACAACATATCTGAGAAATTATAACAATAATACAGTGGTTTTTGCTACTCAAACTATAGAATTGGACTAATACCTTCATCCGTAAATCATATTAAATACATTCACAATTTCATATTGAATTTTTTCAACCAAGGTAATTTTGATATTCCACAAATTTTCTTAATTCAATCACAGTTTCATATTGAATTATTTCAACCTAGATAAATTTGATATGTCACAAATTTGCTGATTTCAGTCATAATTTGCGATATGTTCTCACATATTCCTGATTTCGATCATAATTTCATGTTGAATTTTTTTAAGCAATAACTTGGTTTCTGAAATAACCAAGGAACATAATAAAATACAGTTGTAATCAAGAAAAATAGGCAAGAATATGAAGTTAATTCAATAAACATCCGTGCAGAGGAACACACGTATTCAGAAGGAATAACGCAAAGGGAAGAAGAAGAATACTTACATAGGAAGAACTGGCAATTTTGTAAGAAATTCAGTCGATCAAACGCTTTCCAGCACGGTGGCCGGAGAAGACGACAACTTTGTACAATTCGATGGGAGAAACTGTAGGCATGGAAAGGGAAAGAAGCTGGACACGAAGAGGGAAAGCGGCTGGAAGTCGTTCTAGCACAGAAGCGGAGTCAATCAATCTGGCGACGGTGGTAGAGGGAACTGCGATGGCAGTTGAAGGAAAGCACGACGGTGATAAAGCTGGACAGTCAGAATATGTGTCTGAGATTCTAATCTAGGGTAAATGAAATAAGAGGAAGGGGCTAGCAGCGACAGTGAAGAAATTGAAAGGGGAAACGTAAAAGGAGGAAAGAGAGAGGTGCAATAGAACATAAGAAAAAGTAGAAGAGAGACCATACGCAGCGTAGAGGAAAAAAATTTATGGAGACTGTTGGGGTGCCAAAATTTAAGGGGGTCTGTGTGCTTTGAAATTGAACTGAGTATTTATATTATAGTATAGATTAGTTGATTTTCTTACCAAATACGTCATGAAAATTGTATTACCTTTGTCCATCGATAGTCGCTGAAAGTATGTTTAGTCTTGCGTTTTCTAAAATTTTAAACCTTAGAATCTTTATTTTTTATAATTCACTTAATCTACCAAATCCTTAATCTAAGAGGGTATGTGTGTGTCGATTTATTCAATTTATGCGAGATTTTACAAGAATATGTTTATTAGTATACTCATGAGAACATACTATGGGTAAGCATACACATTTTAACATTTGCAGATGCATTCTTCCTTGACATCAAACAAATCACTCAAGTAAATTCACAAATCATTTGTAAATAAAGTATATATATTGTCATGGAATTTGAGTATATGTCAAAATATATCTAAAATAAAAATAAATAATAATAGGGTAAGGAATAAAAGAATAAGAGAGAACTTAAAAAATTGTGGCATTCGCAGGAGGCTGAATAGGACCAGATATATTTGTGAGCAAGTTGTTTTGGAGATTCCTAGAAAAATGGACTATGCCTTAAATACTAAAAACTTTAATGGAATAATTTGTTCAAATTAGATGAGCTTACACAATAAGACTTCTAATTCCAGTGAATAACGTATTCTTCCATATTGAGGGTGGAACAGAACCATTTAGTTTATTGTTCTCAAGAGACCTGTAAACAACAAAACATGCAACATTCATTATGTGATCTCTGACAGTAAACCAATTTTTTCTATCAAATTTTTTTAGAAGGTTATAAAATTGCCATTTTCAATAATATAGTGAAAAGAATTACACTCATAATCTCTTTATATTAGGAAGGCCTGAAAAGTTTAAAGGAATATGTCCAGTGAGAGAATTGTTCGTCAAGTCACTGCAATGTCAAAAGTAAAATTAATGAAATAATTATAAGTGAATTTCCCAAAAGAGTAATATAATTTTGTAGGATTGATTTCAACCTAGAAGGGGGATGAATAGAGTGATACTATTATTATAAAAAATTTAATATGGAAGTTTATAAAATATTTTCAACACAGATTTATCAAAATTATGGCAGCACAGATAATAGTAGAATAATAAATGCAGAAATAGAACAACATCGAGTTTACCCAGCTTCAGCAAAACCCTGCCTACGTGCTGCCCCCAAGGTAGAAATTAAGCCGTCAGACGCTTACACACATAAACTCGCAACACCTGCTATCGACTAGCCTTAACTCTGCGCTCAAAACCCTGCCACAACTCAGCCACTGAGTTGTGAATTCTCGAACTACACCACTGTAGCTCATTCCTTAGTCACATGACCAGAAAATACAATCGTTTAAAGAAAAAAATACACAATTTAAAAATAGTTTAAAACAAAAACCTTAATTTAAATATAAGCCCAAGTAGGTGAAAAGGTCGGCCCAAAATTAATATCCCTTTCTCTCTTTATTCTTCGGCCCGTCCTTCTTCTTTGTGAAAATGCTGCTTTGCTCGTTCGTTCAGAAATTTGGGATCCAAGAAATTGAGGCGCCGCTTCAATTGATCGTTCAACTATATAATCTTGCTTTGGTTGCTCAGTCGAATGATTGTCCCTTCTATTTTTGCACACAGCTGCTCCTAGTATTGAGTTCGAATCAATGAATCTGGTATATGAATTATGTCCTTTAAATGCACTGTTGTTTTGCCTTGATTCGAACTCGATTCGAGGTTTTGATTTATTGTTCTCTATTTAGCTTCGAACTCGAATAATTAATGCCGATGATGTTTTAAGGTTTATATAGGGTTCAATCTCCTATAATTTCGTTTGTATATTGTATACGAATTCGTCTAATACTTTTATGCTTGGCCGTTTGATTTTGATCGAATGATGTGATTTATTTTTGACTTGTTCAAATTCGTATATTTTCTGGTAGCTTGATTCACACGGCTTTGGTTGATTTCATGGCCGCTACGGCTTGACTTTGAACTATGCGATTCTTTCTTGTTGGCTTCGGCTTGATACTGTGATAATGTTTGACTTCGAGCCATGGTGTTTTGTGATGATATTTTGACTCTGTTCAACTTCGTATGGCTTCAACTTGAATTTTTGCCATTAACTGACTTCGGCACTGTCACTGTTGCATTATGTTGTACCTGTTTTTGCTGCCTTCAAGTACATGCCGAGTCTTGTTGACATCGTCTGATATGCGTTTGCTCGAGTATGAATCTGGTTTGCATTGATGATGCTATACATTGTGTACATACATGTGCCATTTCAATTTATGCTCTGATCTTGTTCACTGGTGACATTGTTTATTCACTATTTTATATGAGTCTGTGCATTCTTCTCAGTTTTGATTTTTCGTGCCTTTAGTTTGTAATCTCTGGTTCATTGTTGACTTCATTATTGTTTGGATTAGCTTGTGTACTTCACTGCTATATGTGCACTGACTTGAGTTGTTGCTTTATATGCAGTCAGTGATCATGTAGCTTGTCTACACTTTGATATGCACTATATAAATTCCAATGTGCCTTTATACATGACTTGTATACGTTGTTCATCCTATCACTTGTAGTTGCCTACACTTGTTTTCCCTGTCCACTACTTGACTCGAAGTCTGGTTGCTTCATGTTGTATTGTATATGTCTACATGTTGCCTTGTTCATCTACTTGTATTTGCATGCTTCGAGTTGCCTCTGGTCATCAAACCACTTGATATATTTGTTCATCATGTATTTAGTACATGTCGCCTCAATTCTAGTACACGATATTTGAGTCTGCACTGCATGTTGTACCTGTAATTACTTGGATATTGAAGTGCGTCATGTAGTCTGGTATTTTTGTTTCACTAGTCGTTCACTGGTCTTTAAGACAGTTCCTGCAGTGTCTGCATATAGGTGGTCTTGTATCACTTCTCTGTACACTGTTGTAGCTGTTTGGTGCCTAGTCTCTCTAGTCTTTAGCTTGTGAACTGCCTTAGTTGGTTTAGTAGTGCACTTGCTTAATGGTCTGAATGGACTGTCTAGCTTTTGTTTTCATGTGTACGACTTGAACTTTGGTTGAGGCTTGATTTATATTGGTTTTGGATTTTTGACCATTTTATTGAATTGGTACGTTTGGATTGCACTTGTGTTGAATCCAGCTTAAAGCTTGGGTTTGACCCTATGCTGATATTGTGACGACCTGGAATTTTTGAGCATTTGAAATTGGAATATTTAATTGATTTTAAATATTTGAAAGGTTAATTTTAACTTGAATTTCAAATATCACTATTTATTTGATAATTAAAATTTTGAATTAAATAATTTGAAGTTGGATAAAATATTGAATCTGGAGTTTTAAGCCTGTTAAAAATAATTTTAAGGCTTGTAAAATTTATATTGATAGAACTGAAGATGGTAAAAGTGTTAAAATTGAATTTAAAGGTGATTTGTTCAGTTTTGAAAATATATCGTTTAAATCGATATTTAAAAATAGTCTTCCGAGACACAGTCTCGGAATTCGATGAAATCAGTTCTATTGGATCTGTAATATTGTATTATTATCGAATTTCAATTTGCGTAGTGATTAGAGTTGTTGTGTGAGAATACGATATATAAACGCACTGAAGTTCATATCGTAAATTTAATATAATGATTGAGTCCAAAAAGCTATCTTCTCCATACGATCGAATTAGGGCTTGAAAACTTTTCCATTGCGTTCGGAATAGGGGTATAACATTATAGACGCCTGGCGGCACGCCTCGATAGGGCATCAGAATTTTAAGTTGCATTAAATAAGATAATAATAAAAAAAAAAATTAACCTTCAACAATCAGGGCTTACCTTCTCCAACACGCCTTCCTCAACTTTATATCATGTCTATACTATATCCCTCTCGTCCAAAGTCAGAAAAGAAGAAAATAAAATAGAAATGGCCAATCTATTTAACCGCATCTCCTTTCTTTCTTTTGAGCAGTTTCTTTTCAAATCGAAATTAATAGAGGGGTTACATCAAAACCCAATCCACGATTTTAAGTAAAAAAAAATGGATCGCGTTCGAACGTGAAGGCAAACTCGTACGCGAGGAGGAGGGGTCGAAGTGGCCAAAGGGTTCGTGTCGAGTTTCGTGATAGCAAAATGATTTGTCAGGAGATGGGCTTGGCGGCATTGAAGGCCGTGACTAGGGTTCACTCGCAATTGGGGGTTCGTTGTAGTGGCAGCAACTTTGAGGAAGTGAATTGGGTAGCGGGCATCGTGACTCGATGTCGCAGGGGCTCGAGCTCGGAGATGAAGTTGCATGCTAGCAAGGCAGTGGTCGACGTCGACTTCAGCTGTAGAAGGGGATCGCGATGGTTGCGTTCGCATGGGCAGTGCGACTGCGGGCGTGCGCAAGTATCTGGTAGGCGATCGATGGTGCTCAAATTGGGATTTCCTGCTTTTAGCTCATACCGGTGAGGTATAATTTTTTTTTTCCAATTTATATACATATATAGAAATAATAATAATAATAATAAACTGCAACAAAGTATATATATACACAATTTGCATATTTCGAAAGTTAATAATATATATATATATATATAGATATAGATATATGGGTATGCAGTAAAGCAGAAAAGATTATATAAGATTTGAAAAAATAGGGATTTTAAAATGTTGAAAGTTATATAAAAATCAGGTTTTTAACCTATATAGATTATTTTTGTAGGCTTAGTTTCAAAGAAAATAAATATATATATTTTCATTGACTGGTTTATTTCAAATAATTTATTTAGGTGATTAATTTGTTAAATTAAATTATTTGTTTAAAACCAAATTATTAGTTTAAAACCAAATTATTAGTTTAAATTAAATAAGTAAGTAGTAATTAACTATTCCATCAATTCAAGTATTAGTAAATTGTACAAATATTTATACAAGGTCAATATCATGGAATCAAATCGAGAATGAAGTGGATTTGTAAATTTAAGGGGCAAAGGTGAGTTAATCTCACTCATCTGGTTTTAAGTTAAATTTAAATAGTTAAATTCAATAATTGGTTGGATGGTTGAATTGATTTGATGTGCTATATTATATATAGTAGTATATATTGAAGTGATTGATTTCCCGCATTATATAGAGGGTGAGATCCTATGCGCTGCATAATAGCGGATGATATTATATTTAAAACCCATATACCACGATATTCCACCTCGAAGTCGAATTGGTATCGTGCTAACATCTGTGGATGTAGGGAAAAAGGTTGGAGGGATCCAACTGGATTCCTCAAAATTATTTAGATTGTTTAATATTCTGTGTTAGGAATATTTGATATTCTGTGATGAATTATGTTAGAATTTGGAATATTGAATAGTATGGTTTGCTTGAATAATTTCGGTACACTGGGACATCAAAATATTTAGAATTGGATTTTGGAAGAAATATAAGAGTAAATTTTGGAAGTAAAATAATTATAGAATAAAAATAAAAATGAATTGGAAATAAATAAAAGTGATTTTTAAAAACTGAAGTTAAATTGTAAAGTAGAGATTTAAAACAAGTTTTAAATCAAAGTTAAATCTGGAATTCAAGTTAGTGAATCTCAGTTTTTAAACAAACAAAGTTTTTAAATTTAAATTGTTTTAACAACTTGAATGTTAAAGTGCATTTTTAAATTGATTTGAATTTCAAAATGAAATTGCTTTTAAATTCCTTTAAACTTCTTTTATAAAACGAGTAATTAATTTATTTAATGAAGTAAATAAAAAGGTAGTTAATTACTGGTTGAGATTAATCAAGTGTGGTTAATATTTATGGTTTAATTAATGATTAATTACTTAATGTAATTAATTTATATTAGGATAAATTAAAATGTAACTAGAAATCATTAATTTATATAATTAATGATGAAATTAAAGGTTGATTAATTAAGATTAATTAATCAATAATAAGTGATTTATGAGGAATTAATTAATATAAGTAATTAAGGATTAATGTAATTAATTATAGTTAATTAATTTGTGAAGTGATTAAAGATTAATTTATGCTTTTGGTTAAGAATAATTAATTTGTGTAATTAACTAAAGATAATTACTTGAATGTAATTGAAGGATAATTAATCCAGGGTGATTAATTGAGATGGATAATTAAGGAATGATTAATTAATTGATTTGAAATTAATTAATGTCAAGTGAAGGAATCTAAGTGATTGAGGTTAGTAATTCAATTAGAAGTGATTAAATTTATTTCGAAAATGATCAAGTTTGCTTATGGATGATTGAATGGTATTGGATGCCTTGAGTGAGTTGATATCTCTGATATGCATTGTTTTGTAGTATTATACGTTTGGGCGGACATGATATTGTGGTTATCTATCAATGATGAATTGTTGTGTAAAGGGACATCCTGTATTTAAAGTTTGAAGTGTATTTCATTTGGAAACTCGGGTTAGGATGACATGAGACTCGAAGAGATCGGGGTTGGGTATTAGAAAATACCTGAAACCACTTCGAATTTTTATAGATTGATATGTGAAATTAATCGGCTGGAATGAAATGATTTAAGTGAACTGGACTATTAAATCTAAATTTTGGTACTTAGGAAATTGATATGTGAAATAAATGATGTCTATAAGGAATTGTGAATTCGCAAATTGATAAGAGTTACCCCGGGTTTTATATAAGTGGTATGCTTTGTATTTCATGTTAGATGGGTTTACTCACGCTGATTCCCAGCCTGACCCGGGTGTTACTTTGATGTAATGCTCGGGTCAGACCGATTATTACAGGTATTCAGGTAAGGACATACTGGAGCTCAAAAGACAGGTTGGATGATAGGAATGTATGGAGAGTTCCCTCTGTATTATATTGCTGTACATATCTGAGTCATGTTGATTGTATATGTATATATGTTGTAACTCTGATGTATTAAAGTGAAATTTGACAAGTATAGTTTTCCTTTGTATAACTGTTATTATTTGTTATTATATTTTATCCACTGCGATGTGAGATGTTGATGTTTCTGTTCTTCTTATTCTTCTATCTCTTTCTTCTTTTTCCTAACTATCTGGAATTTTCGGGATCAGAAATTTTGGGTCATTACAGTTGTTATCAGAGCTGAAGGTTAAGCGAGAACCTTGGCTCTGTTGGGATTACTCATTAAGGATAGGGTCAATGATACCCTAGAATGAGTTGAGTGTATGTGTGTGTGTGTGTGTGTGTGTGTGTGTGTATATATATATATATATATATATATGAGCGTGTACTTGTTATTTTCTTATATAAAGGTTTTAAATGATTTTATATAAGAATATATTTTGGTATATAAAGCAATATTTCTTTCTAATAAATATTAAGGTAATTGGTTGTTATATTATTTGAAATTTTTAATAATGTGAATTAAGTGGTAATAGAAATACAACTAAATTAAAGTTAAATGAAGATAAGTTCGAAATGGATTTAGAATTAAATGGTTTAAAGAGATAAGTTGATTTGATTTAAAGGATTAAATCAACATTTAAAAATTTAACTCGAAATTATATAATTCGAGATGGTTTAAATTTGAAATTTGAATTGGATTCGTTCAAATTGAATCTGATTTGAATTAATTGGATTTATGATTAAAGATGGATAAGTTTAAAAATTCAAATGGAAAATTTGAGTTGGATTGCTTTGAATGAAATTGAAGTTGAATGGGTTCAAATTCAAATGGGAATTAGGACTAATTCAAACAGGGATTGAGATGATTTGAAATTGAAGTGGGTTCAATTGATATTAGTCCAAATTGATTGGAATAATTTGGAATTATAATTAAAGTTGAATAGGTTAAAAATCAAATGGAATTCCATTTGAATTTAGAAAGAAATCAAGATTAATTCAACTTGAATTTGGGTTAAATCAATTTCAATTGAAATTATTCAAATTGGAATTGGGTCAATTTAAACGGAAGTGGAAATTTAAATTGAATTGATGGGGAAGTGAATAGTTTTGACTCTGGACTATTTTCAATCTAAACTGTTTTAATATAAACTTATTTTTCCAAGCTATTTAATATATACAACGTTTCTTATTAAACCCAAAACTATCTTATATGTATTTTATAACTACTTTTGGAATTATTTAACTATTTTGTAACTGTCTTATAAACTAATTACTGTTTTTCAACTGTTTTATAACTAATTACTATTTTAAACTATTTTGTAATTATCTAACTATTTTATAACTATTTGACTATTTGCCAACTATTTTATCGTTATTTAACTATTTTACAGCTATTTTACAAAATAATAATTATTTTACAACTACTTATCTATTTTAAAAAAAATTCAAGCTATTTTCTAAATTGAAGCCGGTCAGAGTGCAAACTGTTTATGATTAAATTAACCAATTGAGATAAGGATTGAAGTGATAATCCAAATGGGATTGAAGCAATTGTAAATAAGTGAATGAAAATTAAAGTGAATGTGAATAGAAATGGAATTGTTTTGGCTAATAAGTCAATGAAGATAAATACGTAAGATGTACGTTTATTATTCTATTCATATAGTGATTTGATCCAGATTCGAGCATAGAATTTCGAGATAGTTATATCGACCCGAGTTGGGGTTTTTCACTCGATTTACGACGGCGAACCTGGATGGATTGCTGATTGATTCTGGATATTCTCTATCATAGTTATGTCTATGCAAGGAGAATGACAGTTTCTGATCAAGAAGCCAGATCTGAGTCCGCACTAAGAAGTCGGGTGGACGATAGTAGTTCGGAAGTGAAATTGTGTGATCGAGTGAGCGATCAGATTGGTATAACGTACGGATGATAAGTGTACATCGTACGGATTTGAATGAAATTGATATTGAAAATTTGTGAATAAGAAATGTGAAATGATTTCTTTTGAAATGAAAGTATATTTTATGAAATATACAATGGATAAAAGTGAAAGTTGGATATTTTTATGATGATAAGTAAGATGGAAACAACTTTATAGAAAAAAGAGTAATCAAATTTGAATATTTGATTTTGAATAAACAAAGTTATATATCTTGTTATATGAGATAAATCTCCCCTTGTTGAATCTATAGCCGGACGAAAAGGATTTTGAAAGTGTTTGAAGTATAAGGAGTTTTATACAAGTTTGAAATGATCCAAAGTTTAAATTATATATATATATATATATATATATAAAGGATCTTATGAGGATTTTGGAAAAAGGTTTTGGGAACCTTTGGATTTGGAAAGGCTTTTGATTTTTGGGTAAAATCAATATTGGATTTGGAAAGCCTAGTTTGAGAATTATTGATTTTGGGATAATCGATTTTGAGAAAGGAGATTTATTTGAGATTCATACTTGGTGTATGATTTGGAAGATACTATATGTGTATAGTATAAAGTGTTTTGAAAATGGCTCTGGGTAAAAAGGCGCTCCCTGAAATGAACTTCTCAGGAGTGCCATCGGTTGGTAATGCCTTGAACCCTAAGGGGGGATTCTAAAGTTGATCCTGTGAGGAGTCCGGACAAAACTAGTTCCTGATGATTATGAGTAGTTTGTAGCGAAAGTCGAGGGCACTGATGCCTACAGAGGCATTTGGGTTATGCTGTGACGACAGTGTAACTCGATGTCACTGCGATCTACTGCAGACCATAGCAAAAGTCATGTGTGCTGCTGAAAGTCAACAGTCTGCGTTTGATTTTATATCTGTAGACTGCGACCTACGGTAACATAGCGAAAGTCGCGTGTGTCACTGAGAGCCAACAGTCTGCGTTTGATTTTACATCGGTAGACTGCGACCTATGTGGGAGTGGAGAAGTTTCATTTTTGACAGCGAAAATCGAGGGCGCTGATGCCTACAGTTACATGGACTTTTGCTGTGATGGAAACGTAACCCTGAAATGTAAATGCAATCTGTTGTGGGTTCCATGGCGTAATCGAGGGACGCGGAGTGCCTACAGTTACATGGACTTTTGCTGTGATGGCAACGTAACCCAGGATGTAACTGCGACCGTGGATGAGGGTGATGATTTCTAGAGCATTCTCACCAAAGATATTTCCTCTATTTTCTAAAAAAAATGTTTTCGATATTTTCAATAAAATTATTTTTCAAGCATTTTCACTGGATGTTGAAAATGAGTCTGCTAAGTACTTATAGATTTTCAGTCCTACGCCTGATCAACGTATGACCGAATTTCTGTGAGAACAAGGATGGACTGGTTGAGACATCGAGTTATAAGAAGTATTTTTATAAAAAGCTATTTTAATAGTATTATATGAATTTAAAAGTATTTCTAAAATTTTAAAATAAAAGAGTAAGCCGCTATTCGAGAAGAGTTTATAAACACCTGACACGATAAATTTACACATCATTGTTTTTAAGGCGAGTGAATGAAATAATTTTACCCAAAATATATTTTGATATAAAAGAAATGTTTTCTTAAATTGTTATATAACTTGGATGTTTAGATGATAATATTTTAAACAAATGAAATTATAAAAATGTAAAAAGGGAATAAATAAGCCGAAATAAAAGTGTTGGAATTTCGGAAAATGAAAGAAAATCCAAACTGGGATTATGAAGAGAAAAAATTGAACTTAGGAAAATTTAATGAAGTGATTTTTGTAATAAAATCAAATATTGATTTAAAAGTTGGAAGTAAGCTAATTAGCTAAATAAATTATTTGATAGAGTATGTTAATAAAATTTAATTCGGTTAAATAAAATGGATTGTAAGTTAATAATGAAGTTTGGAAATAAATTCAAATTATAAATAGAATTCGATTTAGATTGATAATGAATTAAAATAAGTGGAGATGTTGTAAAATTAAAATGGAATTGGATTATAATAGAAATGATTTGAGTTACAAATAAAATCCAATTCGAGTATAAATGAGTCAAATATGTGCTTGGATATTA
The DNA here is from genome assembly GCA_030765085.1 of Allium cepa. Classification (NCBI taxonomy): domain Eukaryota; kingdom Viridiplantae; phylum Streptophyta; class Magnoliopsida; order Asparagales; family Amaryllidaceae; genus Allium; species Allium cepa. The sequence continues at coordinate 247,682,928 of CM060944.1, forward strand.
TTTTTATAAATTGAGAATTTGAATTAAAATTAAAATTGAATGGAAGTAAACTTAGGTTTGAAGTTGAATTAATTTGAAGATAGTAAATTAACTTAAGTTTAAAGTTAATATAAGTTCGGCTTCAAGTAAAAGTGAAAGTCCATTAAATAGAAGTCTGGGTTAAATTAATTTGGGAAATGGTTATTAACATATAAGTATTGAATGTGCCAAGCTTAATAAAATGTCTTTGAATAAAACAATTGCGGAAATGGAATGAAATGCAGGTATATGGCTTGTAAATAAGTTAATATGTGAAGAGACTTTAATAAAAATTGATTTTGGAATCAATTGAAGTGAATATGAGTTTGTTTTTCTTAAAAATGAATTGAATGTAAGCAATTGAGTTGTACCATTTAAATTGAATGAAGTTGTATGCAAATTGGTTGTAAACAATTAAAATAAATGTCGGAACCCCATAAGTTGCTTATAAATGTTGTTTAACCTGCATTGCTTATAGAAACTCGTATTATTATTAGTTAAATATGTAAAATGCTGTTAAGTTACATGATTTTGGCACTTACATATTTGAATTGAGTAAGTACAGGTACCGGGAAGCCGTTTGGCTGGATTTGGTTGCGCTAATTGCTGAAATAATAAGTCGCTTGCTTAAATATGCTAAATAAAGGTACGCCTACGCAATAAAAATAGGAAATATGAACTGTTTTTATTTTTCCGACCGTGTGGGTCGATATATATATATATATTTATATCTCTTGTCAAATTGCAAAAGCTCCTCCGTCCAAAGGAGACTGCCAAAAATTTTCGAAAATTTTGGAAGTTAGAAAATTTTTGTTAGCGACAAAACGATTTCAAATTAGAATTGAATAAGGAATTTTGGAAATGGAAATTGGAACTAGTTGTTTAGTTGAAACTTTCGAAAGGAAATGCATAAAATGATTTTAAATGTTGTAATTGGACATTATTGCTAAATAGGATATACATGTGTTTTAGGGCAAAGGATAAATTGATGTTTTTGATTTCAGAAGTTAATTTGAATTGCCCAACTAAAAAGGTATGTGTTTAAATTTCTGTATGAAATTTGATTGGGTTTTTGATCTAGCCACTTGGCCTTTTGTTTTCTTTTGGGAATTTAGGAGCCCGTAGAGGCATTTTGTAGTTGTATTGAATCAGCCGCGCAAAGGAGACGCTGGCGAAATTTTTCAGAAATTTAGGGAGTTAGAAAATTTTTGAGAAAATTTTGATAATTCAAAATTTGGTTTTTAAATTGAAATTTGAATGATTAAGCAAATAGTATTGTTTGAAAACTTTGGGAGATTTTTGGGAGTTAGTAAGAATGATAATAGGACTTTTATAAAAGATAGTTGGTAGGATGTTGAATTGTTGGTTTTGGGGATAAGTAAACGGGTATTGGACCATTCTTCCTAACTAGTAATTTCGGAGACGAAATTCTTTTAAGGGGGAGGAATGCGACGACCCGGAATTTTTGAGCATTTGAAATTGGAATATTTAATTGATTTTAAATATTTGAAAGGTTAATTTTAACTTGAATTCCAAATATCACTATTTATTTGATAATTAAAATTTTGAATTAAATAATTTGAAGTTGGATAAAATGTTGAATCTGGAGTTTTAAGCCTGTTAAAAATAATTTGATGGCTTGTAAAATTTATATTGATATAACTGAAGGTGGTAAAATTGTTAAAATTGAATTTAAAGGTGATTTGTTCAGTTTTGAAAATATATCGTTTAAATCGATATTTAAAAATAGCCTTCCGACGCACAGTCTTGGAATTCAACGAAATCAGTTCCATTGGATCTGTAATATTGTATTATTATAGGATTTCAATTTTCGTAGTGATTGGAGTTGTTGTGTGAGCATACGACATACAAACGCGCTGAAGTTCATTTCGGAAATTTAATATAATGATTGAGTCCAAAACGCTATCTTCTCCATACGATCGAATTAGCTCTCGAAACCTTTTCCATTGCGTTCGGAATAGGGTATAACATTACAGACGCCTGGCGGCATGCCTCGATAGGGCATCAGAATTTAAAGTTGCATTAAATAAGATAATAATAAAAATAAAAAATATTTTAACCTGTCAACAATCAGGGCTTACCTTCTCCAACACGCCTTCCTCAACTTTATATCATGTCTATACTTTATCCCTCTCGTCCAAAGTCAGAAAAGAATCAAAAGAAAAGAAGAAAATAAAATAGAAATGGCCGATCTATTTAACCGCATCTCCCTTCTTTATTTTGAGCAGTTTCTTTTCAAATCAAAATTAATAGAGGGGTTAAATCGAAACCCAATCCACGATTTCAAGTAAAAAAAAATGGATCGCGTTCGAATGCGAAGGCAAACTCGTACGCGAGGAGAAGGGGTCGAAGTGGCGAAGATGTTCGTGTCGAGTTTCGCGATAGCAAAAGGGTTCGTCAAGAGATGGGCGCGGTGGCATTGAAGGCCGTGACTAGGGTTCACTCGCGATTGGGGGTTCGTTGTAGTGGCAGAAACTTTGAGCAACTGAATTGGGTAGCGGGCATCGTGACTCGATGTCGCAGGGCTTGAGCTCGAAGATGAAGTTGCATGCTGGCAAGGCAGTGGGTCAACGTTGATTTCAGCTGTAGAAAGGGATCGCGATGGTTGCATTCGCGTGGGCAGTGCGACTCTGGGCATGCGCAAGTATCTGTTAGGCGATCGATGGTGCTCGAATTAGGATTTTCTGCTTTTAGCTCGTACTAGTGAGGTATAATTTTTTTTTTCCAATTTATATACATATACAGAAAAAAAATAGTAATAATAAACTGCAACAAAGTATATATACACACAGTTTAGATATTTCGAAATTTAATAATATATATATATATATATATATGGGTATGCAGTAAAGCAAAAAAGCTTATATAAGATTTAAAAAAATAGGGATTTTAAAATGTTGAAAGTTATATAAAATTCAAATTTTTAACCCATATAGATTATTTTTATAGGTGTTGTTTCAAAGAAAATAAAAATATATATTTTCATTGACTGGTTTATTTCAAATAATTTATTTAGGTGATTAGTTTGTTAAATTAAATTATTTGTTTAAAACCAAATTATCAGTTTAAATTAAATAAGTAAGTAGTAATTAACTGTTCGATTAATTCAAATATTAATAAACTGTATAAATATTTATACAAGGTCAATAATCATGGAATCAAATTGAGAATGAAGTTGATTTGCAAATTTAAGTGGAAAAAGTGAGTTAATCTCACTCATCTGGTTTTAAGTTAAATTTAAATAGTTAAATTAAATAATTGGTTGGATGGTTGAATTGATTTGATGTGCTAATTATATATAGTAGTATATAGTGTATATATTGGAGTGATTGATTTCCTGAATTATATAGCGGATGAGACCCTATGCGCCGCATAATAGCGGATGATATTATATTTAAAACCCATATATCGTGATATTCCACCTCGAAGTGGAATTGGTATCGTGCTAACATCTGTGGATGCAGGGAAACAGGTTGGAGGGATTCAACTGGATTCCTCAAAATTATTTAGATTATTTAATATTCTGTGTTTTGAATATTTGACATTATGTGATGAATTATATTGGTAATTGGAATATTGAATACTATGGTTTGCTTGAATATATTTCGGTACACTGGGACATCAAAATATTTAGAATTTGATTTTGGAAGAAATATAAGAGTAAATTTTGGAAGTAAAATAAATATAGAATAAAAATAAGAATGCATTGGAAAGAAATAAAAGTGATTTTTAAAAACTGAAGTTAAATTGTAAAGTAGGGATTTAAAACAAGTTTTAAATCAAAGTTAAATCTGGAATTCGAGTTAGTGAATCTCAATTTTTAAACAAATAAAGTTTTTAAATTTAAATTATTTTACCAACTTGAATGTTAAAGTGCATTTTTAAATTGATTTAAATTTAAAAATGAAATTGGTTTTAAATTCCTTTAAACTTCTTTTACGAAATGAGTAATTAATTTATTTAATGAAGTAAATAAAAAGGTAGTTAATTACTGGTTGAGATTAATCAAGTGTGATTAATATTTGTGGTTTAATTAATGATTAATTACTTAATGTAATTAATTTAGATTAGGATAAACTAAAATGTAATTAGAAATCATTAATTTATATAATTAATGATGAAATTAAAGGTTGATTAATTAAGATTAATTAATCAATAATAAGTGATTTATGAGGAATTAATTAATATAAGTAATTAAGGATTAATGTAATTAATTATAGTTAATTAATTTGTGAAGTGATTAAAGATTAATTTATGCTTTTGGTTAAGAATAATTAATTTGTGTAATTAACTAAAGATAATTACTTGAATGTAATTGAAGGATAATTAATCCAGGGTGATTAATTGAGATGGATAATTAAGGGATGATTAATTAATTGATTTGAAATTAATTAATGTCAAGTGAAGGAATCTAAGTGATTGAGGTTAGTAATTCAATTAGAAGTGATTAAATTTATTTCGAAAATGATCAAGTTTGCTTATGGATGATTAAATGGTATTGGATGCCTTGAATGAGTTGATATCTCTGATATGAATTTTTTTATAGTGCCATATGTTTGGGCGGATTGGATATTGTGGTTATCTACCAATGATGAATTGTTGTGTAAAGGGACATCCTGTATTTAAAGTTTGAAGTGTATTTCATTTAGGAACTTGGGTTAGGATGACATGAGACTCGAAGAGACCGGGGTCGGGTATTAGAAAATACCCGAAACCACATCGAATTTTTATAGATTGATATGTGAAATCAATAGGCTGGAATGAAATGATTTGAGTGAATTGGACTATTGAATCTAAATTTTGGTACTTAGGAAATTGATGTGTGAAATAAGTAATGTCTATAACAAATTATGAATTTGTAAATTGATACGAGTTACCACGGGTTTTATATAAGTGGTATGCTTTGTATTCCATGTTAGATGGGTTTACTCACGCTGGTTCCTAGCATGACCCGGGTGTTACTTTGATGTAATGCTCGGGTCAGACCGAGTATTACAGGTTTTCAGGTAAGGACGTTCTGGAGCTCAGGAGATGGGCTGGATGACAGGAACGTATGGAGTTTTCCCTCTGTATTATATTGTTGTATATATCTGAGTCATGTTGATTGTATATATATATATGTTGTAACTCTGATGTATTAAAGTGAAATTTGACAAGTACATTTTTCCTTTGTATAACTGTTATTATTTGTTATTAGATTTTATCCGTTGCGAATGTGAGACGTTGGTGTTTCTGTTCTTCATATTCTTCTATCTCTTTCTTCTTTATCCTAACTATCTGGAATTTTCGGGATCGGAAATTTCGGGTCGTTATAGATATTGTGACATTATTTGTATTGCATTTGAACTGAACCCGGCTTTTGATTTGGGTTTAACCTTGTGCTCACCTGTCCCTGTAGATTTATCAAGTGTATATTGGTGTGCACGGCCTTGTGGCATGTACAGTGATACACTGTGCATGTCACAAGTTGTTCGTGTATGGTGAATTCAAATTTAAATGATGATGAACAACCCAAATAATTGAGCAAAATAATATTTTCAAAATACATTTTATTAAAATATTTTCTTTTCAATTTTACTGCGTCAGTATTTATTTTTGCAGATTGCTCAGATGCTAGATTCAATTTAGAATGGAGTTGAAGATCACTACGAGTGAATAAGTGAAATGTAGTGAGGTGCATATGTAAATGATAATTGTAATGTAATCGAATTTGTATTGTAATCGAAATTGTGTGTATATATATATATAGTGAGAGCTTGAATTTGTACTATTCAAAATTGTAATAAATATTTGTTTAAATAAAATATCTGTTCGAATTTAAATTCATTGTTATTTATTTTATTCAGCAAATATTTATTTAATCTATGAAAATAAAATAGTACATTAACAAATACATTTAAATGAATATATATATATATATATTATCATCAAACAAATACATTTAAATTGAAGCAAAGGATCGGCAAAGTTCATCGGGAGGTAGCCTAAATACAAGTTGTTGACCGCCATGAATGCGAAGAAGACAAGCTCAGACAAAGTATAATTGTAATCTTAAGTTGTTTTTAATTATGAAAGACATTTTGTATTTGTTTCCCATACGGCATGTCGTACTGGGCTGAACCAAACTTGGGCTGTATATGCCCTTAATAAAATCTTACCCATTTAAAAAAAAAAAAAACAAAAATCATATACTAGCATATTCAACAAATTTCACTAACATGGTTATTACAAATTGTAATGTTGCAATTCATACTTACATGGTTGTAATATCATTTGAAAGTTTATTTAATGGTATGGGTCCAGTCTGAAGGTTCCCGCTAAGATCTCTGAAACATCAAACTCACAATTTATAATGCATCAACAATTAATAGTAGAAGAGAAATGAAGTTTACCCATAAACGAAAACAAATTAATTTTGTTTGTGTTCGGCTATCCAACTTCATATATAGTACTATCAAACAACTCACAAATAACCAAGTCGACGTATCCTACTAAGATCAGGAACAACCCCTTGCAAATTGCAGTTTCTAAGACTCCTGATCGACAAAAATCATCAACTAATGTGAAATAAATGTTTTTATGGGAAATAAAAAATATATTCAACAAAACCCACATGCTCTCCCATCAAAGTAATGTTAAAACAGAGAATTCATAATGTACACTTGAGCTTAATTAAACTAAAATTCTGTACCCAAACTAAATGTGTCTGTAAAACGTTCGGAAAGGAGGTCGCACAATAAGATTTGAACAAAAAGAATGCACAAACATATGCAACCTACTAATAGTTCATAAATATTTGCATTAACATCTAATCATGTCACGGCTTATGTGTTCAAATTTGATAATTATGTATCTTATTGAGGGGAAAATAAATAGCTGCGATTGTTTCTGATTTTCTTATCCTTTGAAATTCTCATCATAAATCTGTATTAACTTTCGATGATTGTGAATGCTCATTTAAACAAGCAAGTCTACTGTTTAAACTCTCACAACTCACAAATAACCTATGTGAAATTTCCACTTTCCTTTTCAAACCACTTCATGAAAGTCATAAGAAGAAAAAAACACTTTAAAATCGCCCGAAGGGTTTATTTATTTATTTTTTACTCTTTCGGACCATCATATTTTTTATTCTGTGGATATTGAAGATGAAGAAGTATTTGATTTATTGCTCAGTCTAAATGAAGCACCAAGTCCTTAGGAAGTTGTTCGCAGCTTTGACACTTCCTTTGGGGATTTCGTTTTGATCGCCATTGCATTTACCATGTTAATGTTATTGTGGGCTGTTTTCTAGCTATTTTATTTTTTCATGTAAGGCTATATAGTAGCCACTGTTATTTAATAAAGATTAAGTTATTAACTGCAGTTTTTTTTGTTTGAGTTCTCTATTTTTCATTTTTTGTCATTTTGTTCTCACTCTCAACAAACTGGTATCAGAACCTTACTGGCATGAAAGAAAAGCTATAGTCCACTCAAGTGATTTCCAGAATATAGAATAAGGAAGTGAAGATGCAAATATGGTTATTGTAGCTTTGTAGGCAATCCTATGTTGTTTAATAACTTTGATAACTTGAAAGAATCTTGTGGATATGCAGAAACGAAAGGTAACAAAGAAAAGTTTGTTGATCTCTTTATGAAAGTTTTCCAGATATGCAGAAACTCGTCTCCACGTGTTTTTTGCAGTTTCTTTTTCAAGAGTTGCTATTGCTGTCACATGTTTTGTTGCTCTTCTAACAATGCTCTTTATGGCAATATACAAGTTTAATCTATCATATCTATTCATGAAAGGCTCAAACAGAGCAGTACATGGTGTGTAATCATACATTTTCATGAGGAATGCAAGCTTTTTTTGTGATAATAGAAGTCTGCTTTTTATATCTTCAATAAGAATTTTTACACAGGTCCACCAAAGTCGGTTGTTTTTCAAATGGACATGGCAACTTACATGGACGAGGATATAATGCCGATCATTGAGAATTTAAGTGAAACGTAGATCATTGGTTATGGCACTTCAAGCACCGTATACAAATGTGTGATGAAGAACTCAAAGAGACTTGCCATAAAGAGAATATACAACCATCATAACTTGAAAGAATTTGAAACTGAACTCAACACAGTTGGTAGGTTACCATATCCACTCCTTTATCTATGTAAAATATTTACTAGATTATTTCACTAGAATGGCAAATTATTTTAAGTTTATGCTAAAATCTGATCGTATATCCAAATTTCTCTATTGAAAATTTTTCATTATAAATTTAAATATGTGCATGTGCAATAGCATCACAGGTTGTAGGACAAATGTATCTAGGAAAAAAAATTTCTTTATTTTAAATTATTATATTATTTTTTTATTTTTAATATTGTATGGAATTGACTAATTTTTATAAAAGTTAACTAAGTTGGTCATGTTTTATAAAAATTAATTACGTTTATAAAAATTAAGTAAATTTAAAAGAAGTATAATAATATAATATAATAATAGAAGTAGTAATAAAATAATATTATAATAATAAATTAACTAAATTTAAAATAAGTAACTAAGTTAATTAAGTTTTATAATAATTAAAGAAGCTAACTTTTTTTATAAATCTAATTTTTTTTATAGAAATTAAGGTTCATAAAATTCATGTTCTCTATTTTAAAATCTTTGTTAAATTGTTATAAAAATTGACTAAATTTTATAAAGTTATCTAATTTTTATAAAAATCAACTGAATTAACTAAGTTTTATTAAAATTAATTAAATTTAGAATAATAATATAATAATATAATAATAGTAGTAAAATAATATAATAATATTAATAATAATAATATTATAATAATAAGAACAACAACAACAAATTAACTAAGTTTTAAATAAGTAACTAAGTTAATCAAGTTTTATAATAATGAAAGATTATAGGATAATTATGAAATTGATTAAACACTTACTTAGTTAAAGATTATTAGGATACAATAATTAAGTTATAAAAATTAATCGAAGGATATAAATATTAACTAAGTTATATAAAAATTAACTAAGTTAATTGAGTTTTATAAAAATCAACAAATTTGAATTTTTTAATTAAAATAACTAAGGTTTATAAAAATTGATTTAGTTTTATAAAAATTATGTATATAGTTTGTAATCTTTGTTAAATTATTATAAAAATTAACTGTTTTATAAAATTAATTAAGTTAGTAAAAATTAACTAAATTTAAAAGAATAATAATAATATAATATAATTAATAATTAGGGATTATCAAAGTACAGATATATAATTATAATTATAATTATTAAAGCATACATATAATAAGATGCTTTTCCATAGAGGCCCACTAAAGGATTTACATGAGTTGGAGAAGCCATTGGTATCAAAGTTGCATGTTCAGAATCAAAAGTAGTTATCGAAACAGTTATCACTACATCATCAAATAATCATACGAGTTGTCGAAGATGTCGAGAAGGTAGGTACCAAACTTATTTATATGTGATTATTTTTTCATCGTACAAATTATTGAAGCAGAGAATAAAATAAACTCTTTGTTTAATTGATAGAGTACAAATTCTATGGAAAACAGTACATGCAAGCTGATTGATTAGTCGGGAAAGAGAGAAATAGTTGCGTTAGGCCGCGTGTCTTCAACCGATCAATTTCAATGGTTCATTGTATTCCTTTGGGGGGAAATGCAATCAAGGTTTGGGTAGATATTGTAAAAATTCCAAAAGCACGTCTATGGAGAACAACATCCGATTTATAAGTCATTGAATATGCTCTTGATACTACGATAGCTTGGCCCGCTGCGAACGTTATAATGGAATCAACTTCTAGTAAGTATAATTCAAACTTTGTTTAGATATAAGACTTTTTCTATCTAGTTGAATATTGCCATGAATTCGTATATATTCATCACCGTAGTTAAACTAGTTTCAGAATCGAAATGGAAATATCACCTAATTGAAAAATTGCAGACAAAGTCGCTCTATCTTATTAAAGTTGATAACGTATATCACAAAGAAAAATATTGAAAAATCTCCGTTTTTGAATATTTTCATGAAAAGATAAAACATATTTTATTTTCCTTAACAAATACACTTCAGTTTCTTAGAGAAGGCTAAATGTTTTCTTAATAAATACACAGCTAAATGTTTTTTCTTAATTATATTTATTACTATCCAATTTTTTCTCAATAGCTAAATGGTTTTGGAAAAACGTTACCACGGTAACCATTTGAATCAAAGCATCAGCCTCTTGGATGATTGTTAAACTAATTCAGTTTAATGTTTCTTAACTTTAAAAAAGAAGCTCTCAAATAGTTACAGTAAATGATAACAATTCAAGAAATAAAAGAAAAAAATTACAAGTTACAACATGAAGTTTTAGCTTCTTTTAAACTATAAATTTGAGCTTTAGCTTCAGACAACAATTCTTTTAGTACAGTAATTCTGTTTCAGCTATAATCCGCTGCATGTTACAGTAAATGGTAACAATTACAGAGAATAAACATTGTACATGAAATCATATAATAATAAGCTGTTAGTTCAATATATATTCACTTGCACTGGTTTTCTACTATAATATATATATAACTTGTTATTTCAGTTTTCTTTGAATAAACTATTTTATGTTTAAAGTAATATATTTATCTGATTTTTCTTCAGGTAAAGGAAGTTGATAGTCAGTGTAAATGATGGTGGGAGGCACATATTTGGTATGAAATGTTAGGAAACAGTTAAATGCTTCAACATAAAGTGCTTACGCAGATGTTAATACTGATTAGTTCATTAACGTAGGCAAAGAGATGCTGAAATTATGAAATCAGCATGAGTGGCATATCTTACCACTGAGGAAAACACACATCCCTGAATTTAAAGGCACACTTAATGTTAACCTATGCAGCAGGGTTGAATTTGTGTCTGCTAGAGTTCATTTGACATTCATGCCATAGTTGATATAACATTTGTTTTAGTATTTACCATTTTTTAAGACTAAAATTTGAAAATTGTGTTTTTTATTTTAAAATGTGGCTGGATTTTTCTCTCTCCCTATTTTCCTAAAACCGTCATTTAACTAATAATTATATATCTTTACCAATTGTGCAACTCATAGCCTCGTATCTTTGTCAATTTTGGACAGATACAATCGCCATGTTCTTCATCTCTACCCTAAATTTCGATACAAACTGATACCATATTCGTAATGTTATGGTCACGACATATATTTTTAACCAAAAATGGAAACGTTAGTACCCAACAAATGACTACGGACCCCGTGCGTTAATATGAGATAAATTAGGTCTAATTTTGGCAACTAGTCACGTGAAATCACATGGTCTGTTGCCTCTAACTGAAGTTGTTAAGGGGCAATGTACTCATTGCTAAGAGTAATGCTTCGTTTGAAAATGTCATTAGCTCCAGCTTTAGAAACCAATGTCAACTAAGCAATAGTCCGCCACTACTTGTTTAGATTTTTCAAACGTAATACTCTAATTATTTTAGCATTCACGGTCTCTAAATTAGTTAAAAGACAAAGCCTTTTTTTAGTACATATATGTCTAATCAGTAGATCTCTTACATCTACAATATTATTAATTAACGTAAATTAGGTATATTGTTTTGTGTTGATTAATTTCTTAGGCCATGCTAATTTATTTTTGGGTCCACCACCCCATTATCTTTTAGTCTTGCTTGAGAAAGTGAGAAAAAGAAGATAGTTGTATATTCTTTTTTCATACTTCTCTACTTCTTCGTCTCCTACAAAAAATACAGTAAACCTACCTCCATCAAATTAAAATCCAAGCAAATTTCTTCAATTAGATTCATCAAATTGCTATCTTTTTCAATCTAGAGAATAAATCTCAGGTAATCAAACTTCAAACATCACAATTTCATCAAAATTTCTAAATTGTGAAAGTGATTTTCTAATTACAATAAAATTCTCCTTTGCATGTATTGTTCTCTTGTTCTACAGGCTCTACAACCTTATAATCAAGCATAAAGCTTCCAACTTGCAATCAAAATTAGGGTATTTGCTTCCATACAACAAGGCGAGTTGTAATACTCACAAATTCTAGCTGAGCCAAGCATAAAATTGCAAGAAACTGTAAAAAATTAGCTATGTTCGTACATTACTGCTGTTGTTTTTCTGTTCAAAATCAGTTAGATATTGCTACTTTGGAAGCCTGTAACTTTTGATTCCGGCAACGAAATGTTGTCGGATTTCTTGCATTTGGTAGCTTTCATGTTGAACTTCATCTTTGTAAATTTTGGTTGAAAAATATTGTCATTTGGATATTCAAAACAGTAGTAAAAGAAATCAACTCAAACGTAGATTTTTGCCTGTAGAAATTGTTTTCTTGAGTTGCTGTAAATATGGCCCGAGTCCATGTATGAAATAGCATAACTCTTTCATTTCTTACTGAAGTTCATCGATTTTTTTGTTTGAAAGATAAAGTTTTCTACTATATGCATACCAATTTTCAGCTCAATCTGAGGTAATTTGGTCCTCTGTTTCATGCCTGAAGTTGAATCTGAGATGGTTTTCACGCCAGTACATTCTTGGTTTTTTGAACTATTGCAAACATGGTCTAAGTCCATGTTTGAGATAGTGTAACTTTTTCATTTTCAGTCACAATTCATTGATTCTTTTTTGATCTGAAAGATGAAGTTTTCTAATATGTGCACACCAATTTTCAGCTCAATATGAGGTCGTTTGGTCCTCTTTTTCAGGCTTGTAAGTTGGACCCAAGATGGTTTTGAGGTCTGGGCATATTTTTGTTTTTGAACTGTTGCAAACATGGCCTGAGTTCATGTTTGTGACAGTGTAACTTTTTTATTTCCAATCGCAATTCAGTGATTGTTTTTCTATCTGAAAGATGAGGTTTTCTAATACGTGCACACCAATTTTCAGCTCAATATGAGATCATTTGTTCCTCTGTTTCAGACCTGCAATTTGGACCCAAGATGGTTTTCAGGCCTGGGCATTTTTTTTTGAACTGTAGCAAACATAGCCTGAGTCCATATTTGAGACAGTGTAACTTTTTCATTTCCAGTCGGAATCAATCGATTCTTTTTTGTTTGTACAATAAAATTTTCTACTTTTGTACACTAATTTTTAGTTCAATCAAAGGTAATTTGGCCACCTGTTTCATGCACAAAGGTTGCACCTAGAGAAGATTTCAGACCTGGGTATTGTGTTGCCGATGCATTTTTATGTTCTTTTTCCGTTCGACTTTTAACTCTTACTTCACATTTTTCAGATATTTCTAAAATATTTTGAGGCCATGATGTCTATCAATAGTCTAGCCAAATTTTAAAGATTTTGAAATTCAAATTTTGGATTAAATTTGAATTTAATTTGAATTGAATTCGAATATCAATTTGAGTGATTTTTTGGGTTTTTATTCGTTTTCGAGCATGGATTTTTCCAAACCTTTTTGGAATAATTTTTAAAATAAATGGGCATTTTAAATTATTATTATAGGATATTTTTAAAGTATTTTCAAACATAGAATCTATTATTCTCGATGATAAGGTAATTTTCAAATATGGCTTTCAAAATTGGTATTAAAAGCTTGTTTTCTCAAGTAAATTGTTTTATATATAAAATACACGTTTTTGCACTATTTGAGCGAATGAGAAGGAGAATTAGATGATTTTGTAAAACATGTGGCATGGAGCACATGCGTTTATCTTATCGATTAATTCCCGACTTGTCCATTTAATCGTCCTGACCTATAGGTCGAGTTTATCGATGAGATGAGGTAAATTTTTTACTTCTTTGAGTGTGAAATTTACTAGCGGATAGTAAACCGTTTAGTGTGAACGTGTGGTATGGGACACACGTTAACACTAATCGTGTTCATATCTAAGAGTTTGTGACACATTTGTCTAGGAGATGTATTTTCCAGTACTGGACCTTCGGGTCATTTGTCCTTCGGGATGTTTGTCTAAGAGACATTTGTCATTGCGATGTATTTGTCCTTCAGGATGTTGTCCTTCGGGATGTTTTTCAAAGAGACGTATTTATTTGTCCTTCGGGACGTTTGTGTAAGAGACATGGCGCCTTATTTTGGGAGAACAGTACTTGGTAGTCTTTGGCCATAAGCACGTGCTATATCTTTGAGATGATTTCATTTATTTCCTTATTATTTTCAAAGTGTATTGCCTCTTTACATTATTGGCCATTTGAGCTGTTCGAGATGTTATATATGGCGATTACACCTTTGGAAATTGAACTCCTTATCGAGTTTTGGGTTTGCTAACACTTGGCATTTTTTGAGATTTATACTCTCCTATTTGGAGATATATAAGATTTCCATTTTTGGCGTATTTTGTGTTTGAGACTTCTCTATTTAGAGAATATTTTTATGATTGCCATTCATGGTGAGTTTTGAGTTTGAGATTCTCCTATTTTGGAGACATGGTTCATAGAAACCATTTTAGTGGCTTTTTGCCGATGATATGAGGCATTTATTATAATTAGTGTTATTTGGTGAGTTAACCTATTTCGAGGACATACACTTAGTGTAATTACATTATTTAAAGTAGAGGCATGCTCTTATTATTGTTTCTTCTCATTCGAGAGGATATCTTACCCTTTACCTTATGCTTATATTATCACTTATCCTTATAAACTGATTTGTTGAGCTTGACTGACCCGTGCATTTTATACTCGGGTCAGACCAAGGTGTTTCAGGTTAGGTACCCTTATGGACTTAGCCTATTCTGCTTCTGCATCGACTTATCTGCTAGCCTTTTTTGTTGTACTCTTTTTATCGCTGCTCTGATATGTATATTGTTTTGACTCGTGTGTATATTGTGGTCGTCATACCACATATGATGTATTATTTGTATTGTATTGGGATGTATCAGTATATATATATGTATGTATATATGTGTATATATATGTATGTATGTATGTATGTATGTATATCTGTTTGTTGTTCTGTGATGTGTTATGAATTTGAGTTGTTGTATTTTGTTCTAATAGATCATATAGCAACCTATAGTTTTGTATTAAGCATTTATTGGATATGTCGATCCACTTAAGAAAGGAAAAAAATATAGAGCACTAATCGAGGTTTTCAATAGATATTTAAGACAAGACTATGAATGGTCGCCCCTAAACAGCCCTATTCTCCACATTAGCAAACAATATTACCCAGTAATACTCTTTGTTAATGTGGGTCTCGAGGTGGGGTGTCACTGGTTTGATTGCTCTGTCCCGATATGAACCCTGGATCCAAGTCATCTCAAAGTTCAAGAAGTCTTTTTAAACCGTCCATGTTCTATAGTAGACATATATTTTTATAATTTACATTTACGAACCAATGTATGTTTGATGTTCGCATGTGTTTGCACAGGCGTACAATATACAAATATACCAAGTATTTTTCTTGATTGATGCATGCACAATGATTAATTCATTTGTTCTATTACATTGTTAAAGCAATTATCTTATATAAAAGTTTTCATTTCTATCATTTGAGCCATATCTCAAGCTGTTTGTAGATTCAAACACGTTTTAAAACATCTTCCAACTCTAGGCCACTTTCGGCAAATGTTGCAAAAAATGGTTTGTTTGCACAGACAAAAATTCAAATTATGCGAGTATGATTCCTGTCCTAAGTAGAGAAGAAGAAAAGGCACATTGACACCATTTCAAATGAAGCCTATGAAAATATCATATTTTTGTTTATACACCAGCTCCATTTGATTTTGCACTAATGTAGTATTCTGAATAAATAGTTTGTGCTAGCGGAAACTGGACGCATGCTAGTAAAAATAGACCACGTTTTTCCATGTTGACAGAAAAATGATTTATACTGTAAGATGATTTCAAGTGATTTGATTTGTTATAAGTCTTGAAATTTGATCCAAAATGATATAAAAAATTCTAATGTTTTGTATCAAAGCTATGGCATAGAACAAAGTAATAGACAAATAAAGTCTACACAGTCGCTTTATACAAATTATTATTATAATATAAGTTATATAGATGTGGTATAAGCACCTCATAAAGTAAGAAACTATGCACAATGCTACACAATAGTGAAATAAAGTATAATTAATTGTTTTGGATATGTATTTTATTAAACTTGTATGCAGCTTAATTTGAAAGCAATTGTCGCAATTGTGCTTGCGTTGATTGCCTGTTTTGGAACAGTAGTAGGAGCCAACTTAGTTTGCTTACATATGTTCTATTGGAGAGCTCCAGTTTTGCAAGCGCAAATGAACACTATGTAATTTTAGCAGAAGTTATCTTCTCTTTATCGAACACCAACATGCACTTCCTCAAGATACTACAACACCAGAGGAACACTATGGCGATAACCCCATCCCCTATCAATGCCTAAATCGACATCGATTACAAAGCCTAGTTTTCGACAAGCGTCGATGACCGTCATTAAACGCCATCGAACTTCTACCAAAAGTACCACGTCTTCATATGACTCCAATGATGCAAATGGCATCGATCAATTTGAAGCGGATTGAGAGCAATGGTTTTTCAAAGTTATGTACTCATTTTTTTCCACTTACTATAATCGAACAATGTTGACCATCGCGCTCGATGAAAACCCCAACGAACAATTTCTAAAAACACTAGGGGACTAAACACACGACTTTCGTGTTGGACACTTTGGTTAAATGTGCATAGATCGGCATATTTTAGATTTTTGAAGAGAGGGAAGAAGTTTGTTTCCAAAGAAATAGAGAGGAGGAAGTTGTGACGGTAGAAGGTAGTGTGCTTGTGTTGTTCATATCTGTGCACATTTGTGTAAGTTTAAATTGGCATTATTATTTTTATTATTAACTCAGTTAATTTTTATAAGCTTATTGAGTTTTTATTAAACCTAATTAACGAATTTAATTTTTATAATCTTAGTTAATTTTTTTTTTATTATTATTTAAATTTTATTCTTATAGTTAGTTAATTTAAATAATCTTAGTTAATTTTACTATTATGATTATTTAACTAAGATTATAAAATTTTATTTTAACTATAATGATTATTGTTGTTGTTGCTATTAGTATTATTATTATAAACTTAATTAATTTTTATAAACTTAATTAATTTATTATTATTATTATTACATAAACTTGTTATTTTTTATAAAACTTGGTCAATTTGGTCAATATTTTATTATTATTATAAATTTAGTTGATGATTATATTTATTATTAGTATTATTAGTATCCTAAACTTAGTTAGTTGTTATGAAACTATGTTTGTTTTTATAAACTTTGTTTATTTATTATTATTATTGCAATTATGATTTTTGTGAAGGGATTAGTGTGATAATCAGAGGTATAAGATTTAAAATGAAGTGCGGTGGATTATTATGCCATGAAACTAAGCTTTCTATATTTTAAGGTTTGCATATGCATTTCATAGGACCCTAACTTTTGCTAAGAAGAAATTCTACCCTCCAGGACAGCACTAGGTCTGCGTTATTATGAAAAGTGATTGAAGAGTGGGAACAATTCAATGATATATGGTTATATGGGTTTACTCATAAAGAATTTTGCCGTGGAACAATGGATATCGGTTTGAACATCTTGTTCTTGAAATCAAATACCGGTATCATGTGTTTTATATATGACGTGTATTTAAAGACTGCATCATCTATATGTAATATATACAACTACACTATGGATCACAGAGATTCGATAAAAGGTTTACCTTGTCTTGTATATGAGATGTTGGTGTATTCCACCCAATAGACCTCCTAATGTAGCGATAGTAAGAACCTGAAATATTCTTAGCTTGTTAAATGTCGCATGCCTTCTTTCTTTCACTCCTCTTCTTAAAAGTACACTAAACTGTCCCCACCAGCTATTGCACCATTGCTCCTTCTTTATTGTTACTGCATAATCATTTATGCTTAGCACACAAACCAGTTATTATTTATAACACAGTGGTACAAACCTTTGTTGTGGCTGTAGTTGTTATTGCTATGGTCCATTGCTAGTCGACAAAGCTCTGCTTTTAGCCTTATTGCTATTTTTTGTCATATGCATATATGAGTTCCTCTTTGACAGCCTTCTACTCTTCTGCTCTTCTGCCATGCTTCTCCATTCTTCTTGATTTTGTTTAGAGTTTGGAGTAATGCCCGTGTGATTATTGTAATCAAAGGTGAGGGAATTGTGCACAGTATATATCCTTTTACTATTACTTATAGTAGATATCATTTCTCTTTAGATGTTATTTCACTATTAAACATGTCAGCAAAGTTTTTAATTGGTGCTTTAAAGATCAAAGAAAATTGGTTAAAATATTTGACCCTACCATATATTGGCATCTGATGCACTTTTTACTTCAATCAATATATCATAATATAATTCTTAATGATCAAATTTGTCATCATCAGTGCCTACTCTTAAAACCAAAGATATGAGTTAATTTATGGATGTATAGTTCAGTAAAATCAACTTTATTCTGATAATCATATCCCTTTTCTTTGATATCTAGATTATATGCCTATTGACATAAACAGCTAATGTGGCATTATTCTACCATTGCTAAGTGCTAGTGGTACTAATGTAGGACCTTCTCCGCTTTGACAGTGTTTTGGGCAGTCATAAAAGTGCAGTGAAAATGATCATCAATTAAGGAAGATGCTAAATAAACAAGACAACAATGGTTATTATATAGCTCATCTATAAGGTTATGAATCTTCTAGCCTCAAGTATAATAAATCGACATTATTCAGGCAGTCTTCCAAATAAAAATTCACTAGAAAAAGAAAAGGAAAAAACTAACACTAACTAGAACAAATAATAGGTATCATGTACTAGTGAGCCCATTATCTCGAATCTACAAACTCATAATAGAAATTCCATATATGCAAACAATGTGATAAATCCTAACTATAGCAATATAATATGTTACCCCAACCTAAGAAGAGCTAATAACTAATTAGAAGCCACTGACACAAGAATAAAAATTGTCCATTGTTATATAAGACATTTTTATCAACTTTATTTCATGTAAAATTTTCCTAGTTATTATACCAATGGTTTATAACTTACTGGTCAGCCACACAAGTATTCAAAGTCAAATCTTGTTATTCCACTGCAGCTTTCAGGAACCTCTAGAAATATGTATTTGTAGTAAACAAAATTATTAGTTAACTAGTTTGATTTTCAGTTGTGGATAGTCCTACAGATTTGTCTACTTGCCTCCTAAACATTACAAATATTGTAGTTGAAATAACATTTCCCCCAAAAAATTTGGTGACACCATAAAATTATTTGCTACTGATAATACCTAGATAGGAGCCAATAATTTTTCGCATGTCGGGTTGCACGATACTTTTGTCAATAAGTTTTCTTTCCATAACATTTTCTTCTCCTCTTCCAACATAGAGTGTTCATGTCGGTTTATTTTCCATTGAACAAATATCTAAAAAAATTAAATAAATAAAAAAACGCATATATTAATATAGATTACCTAGACGCAAACATGAAAATGTGCCTTCTTATGCGAATGATGGTTCTGAAACCAGAACTTAACTTGACGAGCGTCAAGTTTAAGGTGACGGGTCAACTGTAGACTTTGCTTCTCGTCGGAAAGATGGTGCTGTAGTGATTGTAAAACTATATTTTATGATTTATTATTAATATTAATACTATTATATAAACTTATTTCTTTTTTGTAAAACTTAGTTAATTTGGTTAATAATTTATAGTTTGTTATTATTATTAACTTAGATAATTTTTATAAAACTTATAGTTAATTAATTTATTATTATAAATTTAGTTAATTTTTATAAAACTTAGTTAACTCGGTTAATATTTTTGTAATTTAGTATTATTCTAAACTTAATTAAATGTTATGTAACTTGGTTAATTTTTATAAACATGATTTGTTTATTGTTATTATTACCATTATTTTAAACATTGTTAATTTTTATAAAACGAAGTTAATTTATTGTTACTGTTGCTATGGTGATTGTTGTTGTTTGTATTATTATTATAAGTAATAATTTTTATAAAAACTAAGTTAATAATTAGCTTAGAAAAGCAAAGGACTTCGTACCTTTGATTACTCGACCACGACCAAGAGTGAATCTCACTGGCTTATCGATATCATAGGTGGAACTAAAAATTATTCCATCTGTGAGCATCACCTGAAATTTACAAATAAATTGCACAAAATATGCATATGAATTCCATATAATATCATATAAACTAATGAAGTTCTGCAATTTTCAATGACGGTTTAATTTTTGGGGTATCTAAACGTACGGAAAAGTAGGTGCCTTAAGCAAAATGTAAAGCTTTAAGAAGAATAAAGCATCAACAACTAGTGCTTTTATATACTTAAGGTACCAACCCAATGCAATAGATACAATGGGTTATGTATATTTCATATCTCTCAATGAAAGGTTAGATTACAACAAAGGCTTTATGCTTGGTGCAAAATTTCTTAATATTCTATACTGGTGGTAGTAAATTTTATTGTAGGTTCATGTCTGTGTTGATGATATTGTGATGACCCGGAATTTTTTTAACAATTTAAATTGGAATAATTAATTGATTTTAAATATTTAAAAGTTAATTTTTAACTTGAATTCAAATAATAATATTGTTATTTAGCAATTGAGTTATTGGATTTAATAAACTGAAATCGGGTGAATTATTGAATTTGGAGTTTTAAGCTTGTTAAAAATAATTTAAAGGCTTATAAAATTTATAATGATGACACTGAAGATAATAGAATGGTTGAAATTTAATCTAAAGGTAATTTGTTCAGTTTTAATAATATATCGTTTAAATTGACGTTTAGAAATAGCCTTCCGAGGCACAGTCTCGGAATTTGACGAAACCAGTTCCATTAGATCCGTAATATTTAGTTATTATTAGATTTAAATTTTCGTAGTAATCGAAGTTGTCGTTTTACCTTGGCAGCTCAAAACGCTTAGAAAACTATTTTAATCGATTTAATTTAAAATTGATCGTTCACTTCCATAACTCGCGCATATGATCGAATTAGCCTCCGAAACACTTTCCATTGTGTTCGGAATGCGGGTAAAACCTTATAAACGCCTAGCGGCATTCCTTAAGAGGAGTTCAAAATTTTAAATGGCAATTAACGAGACGTTTTGGAAGTTTTATAATATAATTAGTCAGAGATATTTTTATTAACCAACAATCGTATTCAAGAAGCCAACCCTAACCCCATATCTTATTCCCGTCCCCTTCTATAATCTTCAAACAGAAATCGATCTCTTTTTTAAAAAAAAAAGAAGAGAAAAGAAAAATGGCAGACGAGAATTGCGATATCTCGTGTAGGTCAAAGCAAGGACGAAAGGGAGGAAGGCCGCAACGTCGTTTATGTTGATTGAAGGGTTTCAGCATCTCGTCATCGCTCGAAGCAGTGGAGTTTGGTTTTGCGATCTAGGGTTGGGTCGCGATCGGTTGTGGAGGTTTCGGAACTCGAGTTCGTGCGCACATGAGGGAGCTTGGAGGAAGGATGCAGGCGGTGCGGTGAGTTAAGGAGGAGACGAGCTAGGGATTTTTTGAATTGTCAGAGGCGTCGATTCGAGGTTAGGCGAGGAAGGCGACGACCTGGTCTCGAGCGAGCACTATTGAGATGGCGAACAAACCGTTCGTCCATCAGCCAAGATCGATTCATGCTTATCGCAGGGTGGTTTAGGCGAGCACGAGGCGAGGATGAAGTCGCAGCTTGATTTTGGTGAGCAACTCCTTGTTTTCCCTTTTGGTTCTGTTCTGAAATTTGAAAGAAGTACTCTGAAAAATTATTTTAAATAATAATAATAATAATATTTTTGGTTATAAACTGGTAATAACAGGAAGAAAAATTTATTTCAGCAAAGTAACACTTTACTTCAACTATTTACTGTAGAGAAAAATAAAATAATAATAATGATATACATATATATGAAACGGTTAGTTTATAGGTTGATTAGTGTATTTAATTGAGAAATGAGGATGTATATATATATATAACATGTCATGGAAATGTTAATTAAATTAATTAAATGGTAATGGGTTGTTCGGTTATTTCAAATTTCAATAACAAAACGTGTAACATTTTTACAAGGTCTGAAATGTGAAGAAACAAGTCGAGATTGGATTAGATTGCATATTCAAAATCAAAGGTGACTTAATCTCGCTTATCTGGGTTAATTTAAAATTTAAATGGTTAAATTTAAAAATTGGTTGAATGATTGAATTGTTTTGATGTGCTACATTATATATAGTAGTATATGGAATTTATGGAGTGATTGATATTCTTGATGGATATTATTGGTAATTGGAATATTGGATGCAGTGGTTTACTTGAATATTTCAGTGTCTTGAGTTATCGAAATATATAAAATTGGATTTTTGAAAGAAATATAAGGGTGAAATTTTGAAAGTGAATTAATTATAGAATAAAAATAAGAATGGATTGGAAAGAATTAAAAGTGATATTTTAAAACTGGAGTTAAATTGTAAAATAGGGATTTAAAACAAGTTCTAAATCAAAGTTAAATCTAACAAATAAAGTTTTTAAAAATTAAGTGTTTTAACAACTAGAATGTTAAAGTGCTTTGTAAATTAATTTGAATTTAAAAATAAATTTTGTTTTAAATTCCTTTAAGCTTCTATTATAAAATGAGTAATTAATTTATTTAATGAAGTAAATAAAAGATTGTAAATTACTGGTTGAGATAAATCAAGAGTGATTAATATTTATGATTTAATTAATGATTAATTATTTAATGTAATTAATCTGGATTAGGATAAATTAAAATGTAATTAGAAATCATTAAATTATATAATTAATGATGTAATTAAAGGTTGACTAATTAAAATTAATAAATCAATAATAAGTGACTTATGAGGAATTAATTAATATAAGTAATTAAGGATAGATGTAATTAATATAGTTAATTAATTTATGAAGTAATTAAAGATTACTTATTGATTTTGGTTAAGAATAATTAATATCGTGAAATTAATTAAAGATAATTACTTGAATGTAATTGAAAGATAATTAATCCAGGGTGATTAATTAAGATGAATAATGAAGGGTTGATTAATTAATTGATTTGCTATTAATTAATGTTAAATGAAGGAATCTAAGTGACTGAGGTTAGAAATTCAATTAGAATCTATTAAATTAATTTGGAAGTGATCATGTTTGCTTATGGATGATTGAATGGTATTAGGTGCCTTGAAAGGGACTCAAAGTGACCGGGGTCGGGTATTAGAAAATACCCAAAACCACTTCGAATTTTTATAGATTGAAATGTGAAATCTATAGGCTCGAATGAAATAATTTAGGTGAATTGGACTATTTAATTCTAAATTTTGGTAATTAGGAAATTGATGGGGAAATAAGTGATGTTTATAACAAATAGTGGATTTGTGAATTGCTTCGAGTTACCCCGGGTTCTATATAAGTTGTATGCTTGTATTCCATGTTGGATGAGTTACTCACGCTGGTTTCCAGCCTGACCCGGGTGTTATTTGAAAGATTGAAGATGTATAAGTTTAAAAATTTAAAGGGAAAATTTGGATTAGATTAAATTGAAATGATTTGAAATTGAAATAGGTTCAATTGATATAAGTCCAAATTGATTGGAATAATTTGAAATTATAATTAAAGTGAACAGGATTAAAATCAAACGGAAGTTGATTTGCATTGGGAAAGAAATCAAGACTGATTCAACTTGAATTGGGATTAAATAAATTTCGATGGAAATTGAACTTCTTCAAATTGGAATTGAGTCAATTTAAATGGAAATGGAAATTTAAAGTAAATTGATAAGGAAATGAACAGTTTTGACTCTGGACTATTTTCAATATAAATTGTTTTAATATAAATTTATTTTTCCGAGCTCTTTAATAAGTACAACCTTTTTTTTAAAGCCAATTATTTTATATTTGTTCTCCAATTATTTTTGGAACTATTTAACAATTTTTCAACTGTTTTATAAACTAATTACTATTTTTCAACTATTTTACAAATTAATTACTATTTTACAACTATTTAGCAATTATCTAAATTTTTTGAAACTATTCAACTATTCTTCAGCTATTTTACAATTAGTTAACTATTTTACAGCTATTTTGCAAACTAATAATTATTCTCCAACTACTTATCTATTTTTAAAATTTCAAGCTATTTTCTAAATAAAAACTGGTCGGAGTTCAAACCGTTATTGATTAAATACCCAACTGAGATAAGAATTGAAGTGATAATCCAAATGGGGATTAAGGCGAATGTGAATAAGTGAGTGAAAATTTAAGTGAACGTAAATGGAAAGGAAATTGATTTAGTTAATAATCAATGGAGATAAATACGTAGGATGTACGTATATTATTCTATTCGCATAATGATTTGATCTAGATTCGAGTACAAAATTTCGAGATATTTGTATCAATCCGAGTTGGGATTTTTCACTCGATTTTCGACGGCGGGCCTGGATATGGATTGTTGATTGGTTCTGGATATTCTCTATCATAGTTACGGCTATGCAAGGAGAATGACGGTTTCTGATCAAGAAACCGGATCTGTGTCCGCACTAGGAAGTCGGGTGGACGATACTAGTTCTTGAAGTGAAATTGTGTGATCGAGTGAGCGATCAGATTGGTATAGCATACGGATGATAAGTGTACATCGTACAGATTTTAACGAAATTGATATTGAAAAGAGTAATCAAATTGGAATATTTGATTTTGAATAAACAAAGTTATATATCTTTGTTATATAAGATAAATCTTCCCTTGTTGTATCTATTGACGGAAGAAAAGGATTTTGAAGGTGTTTTGAAATATAAAAGGAGTTTTATACAAATTTAAAATGATCCAAAGATTTTTATCAAGGATTTTATATATATATATATAAAGGATCTATTGAGGATTTTGGAAAAAGGTTTTGGGAACCTTTGGATTTGAAAAGGCTTTTGATTTTTGGGGAAAAATCAATATTGGATTTGGAAAGTCTAGTTTGAAAATTATTGATTTTAGGATAATCGATTTTGTGAAAAGGAGTCTTGTATGAGATCATACTAGGTGTATGATTTGAAAAATACTCTATGTATAGTATAAAGTGTTTTGACGATGGCTCTGTGGAAAAAGGCGCTCTCTTGAAATGAACTTCTCAGGAGTGCCACCGGGTGGTGCTGCCTTGAGCCCCGGGGGGGTTCTAAAGTTGATCCTGTGAGGAGTCCGGATAAAACTAGTTCCTACGAATTATGAGTAATGTGTACCATAATGAAAGTCATGTGTGCCGTTGAGAGCCAACAGTCCGCATTTGATTTTATATCGGTAGACTACGACCTATGGTAACATAAAGGAAGTCGTGTGTGCCGTTGAGAGCCAACAGTCTACGTTTGATTTTATATCAGTAGACTGTGACCTATGGTAACATAGCGAAAGTCATGTGTGCTACTGAGAGCCAACAGTCTATGTTTGATTTTACATCGGTAGACTGCGACCTATGTAGGAGTGGAGAAGTTTCATTTTTGACAGCGAAAATTGTGGGGCGCTGATGCCTACAGTTACATGGACTTTTGCTGTGATGGCAATGTAACCCTGGAATGTAACGGTGATATATTGTGGGTTCCATGGCGTAATCGAGGGGTGCGGAGTGCCTACAGTTACATGGACTTTTGCTGCGGTGGCAACGTAACCCTGGAATGTAACTGCGACCATGGATGGGGGTGATGATTTCCAGAGCATCCTCACCAAGGATATTTCCTCTATTTTCAAAAACTGTTTTCTATATTTTCAATAAAATTATTTTTCCAAGTATTTTCACTGGATGTTGAAAACGGGTTTACCAAGCACTTGTAGATTCTCAGTCCTACGCCTGTTCAACGTATGACTGAATTTCTATAAGAACAAGGATGGACTGGTTGAGACATCGAGTTATAAGAAGTTTTTTTATAAAGAGCTATTTTATTAGTATGATGTGAATTTAAAAGCATTTCTAAAATTTTAAAATAAAAGTGTTGGAATTTTGGAAGATGAAAGAAATCCAAACTGGAATTATAAATAAGATTTAACTGAGGAAAATTTAATAAAGGGATTTTGTAATAAAATCGAATATTGATATAAAAGTTTGAGGTAAGCTAATTAGCTAAATAATTATTTGATAAAGTATGTTAATAAAATTTTACTCGGTTAAATAAAATGGATTGTAAGTTAATAATGGAGTTTGGAAATGAATTCGAATTGTAAATAGAATTCGATTTGGATTGATAATAAATTAAAATAAGTGGAGATGTTGTAAAAAAAATAAAAAAATAGAGTTGAATCGAAATAGTGATGGTTTGAATTATGAATAAAATTCAAGTGAGTTATAAATAATAATTAACGTAATTTGCCAGTAAATTAGATATAATGGAAGTGTTATTGAATGAAATGAAAATGAATTATAATAGAAATGGTTTGAATCGCAAAGAAAACCCAAGTAAGTAGAAATAAATTGAGAATGGCTTTGTACTAATAAAATAAATTTGGAAATGAATTAAGTAGGTGAATTAAAAAAATTTAAATGGGGTGAATAAATGGGTTAATTGAATTAAATAATAATGGATGAAGTTTGATTGAATAAAAACTAAATCAAAGTTTAATAGGAATTAGGTTATCAGAATGAACTTAAGTTATGAGGTGTATTAAATTGAAGTAAAATTTGCTTAAGTCAATAGAAGCTTGGTTTCGAGTAAGAATGGAAGACCATTAAATAAAGTTTGGGTTAAATTTTATTTGGAAAATGAATATTAATATAAGCATCGAATGTTGTCAAGCTCAATGAAATAGTTTTAAAATGAAACCAATGTAGAGATGAAACGAAATGCAAATGTATGGTTGGTGAATAAATTAGAAATGAAATGGAATTAATTACAGAATGAGTTGAAATTAATTTGAAGTAGTTATAAACTAAAATGGATATTCTATTTAGCGAATATCGCCGAATTTGCATAAAAATAGTTGTCGTTTGACGTAAACGAAGGTAAAGAAATTCTATGAATTAATAGAAGCAAATAAAATTGATTTTTGAATCATTTGAAGTGAATATGAGCTTGTTTGGATTAAAAATAAATTTAATGTAAGAAATTGAGTTGTAAACCATTAAAATTGAATGAAATGGCATATGAATTGGTTGGAAATAATTGAATTAGCTTTAAATTATATAAATCGCTTATGGAAAGTGTTTGGTGCTTGTTGCTTATGTAATGCATGTGTTTAGCTATTGAATGTAAGTGAAATGCTAATAGATTTTCTATATATGGAACTTACATATTTAAATTGAGTAAGTACATGTACCTGAAGGCCGTTTGCCTAGATTTGGTTGCGCTAATTGCTAAAATAAATAAATCGCTTGCTTAAAATGCTAAATAAAGGTATGCCTACGCAATAAAAATAGGAAATATTTATCGTTTTTTCTTTTCCGACCGTGTGGGTCGATGTGTATATATTTATATCCCTTGTCAAATTGCAAAAGCTCCTCCGTACAAAGGAGACTGCCAAAATTTTCTGAAAATTTTGGGAGTTAGAAAATTTTTGAGAAAATTTTCGTTAGCGGCAAAACGATTTCAAATTGGAAATTATAATAAATTAGTAGATGAAACTAATATGAATCAGTTATAAATGGAAAATAAAATTCAATATTCAGAATTGAAGACAAATGGAATTCATATGGAAATGGGAAAAATTCTGTAAGGAAATGTATAAAATGACTTTAAAAGTTACTATTGGATATTATTGCTAAGTAGGATATACATGTATATTAAAAAGAAAGGAAAATTGGTTTTGATTTCAGAAAATAAATTTGAATTGTCCGACTAAAAGGTATGTATTTAAATTTCTGTATGAAATGTGATTGGATTTTTGATCTAGCCACTTGGCCTTTTGTTTTCTTTTGGAATTTGGGAGCCCGTAGAGGCATTTTTTAGTTGTACCGAGTTAGCCGCGCAACGGAGAACCTGGCAAAAATTTTCGGAAATTTAGAGAGTTAGAAAAATTTTGAGAAAATTTTGATAATTCAATTTGGTTTAAATTTAAAATTTAAATGATTAACAAAAAGGGTATTGTTTGGAAACTGTGGGAAGTTAGTAAGAATGTTAAGGGATCTTTTATAAAAGATAGTTGGTAGGATGTTGAACTGTTGGTTTTGGGGGGAAAAGTAAACGGGTATTGGACCATTCTTCCTAACTAGTAATTTCGGGGACGAAATTCTTTTAAGGGGGAAGGAATGTGACGACCCGGAATTTTTTTTATCAATTTAAATTGGAATAATTAATTGATTTTAAATATTTAAAAGTTAATTTTTAACTTGAATTCAAATATTATTATTATTATTTAGCAATTGAGTTATTGGATTTAATAAACTGAAATTGGGTGAATTATTGAATCTGGAGTTTTAAGCCTGTTAAAAATAATTTGAAGCCTTATAAAATTTATAATGATGACATTGAAGATAATAGAATGGTTGAAATTTAATTTAAAGGTAATTTGTTCAGTTTTAATAATATATCGTTTAAATTGACGTTTAGAAATAGCCTTCCGAGGCACAGTCTCGGAATTTGACGAAACTAGTTTCATTGTATCCGTAATAGTTAGTTATTACCGGATTTCAATTTTCGTAGTAATCGAAGTTGTCGTTTGACCCTGGCAGCTCATAACGCTTAGAAAACTATTTTAATCGATTTAATTTAAAATTGATCGTTCACTTCCGTAACTCGCGCATATGATCGAATCAGCCTCCGAAACACGTTCCATTGTATTCGAAATGTGAGTAAAACCTTATAAACACCTAGCGGCATTCCTTAAGAGGAGTTCGAAATTTTAAATGGCAATTAACGTTACGTTTTAGAAGTTTTATAATATAATTAGTCAGAGATATTTTTATTAACCAACAATCGCATTCAAGAAGCCATCCCCAACCCTTATATCTTATTCTCGTCCCCCTCTATAATCTTCAAACAGAAATCGATCTCTTTTTTTAGAAAAAAAAAGAAAAAAGAAAAATGGCAGACGAGAATCGCGATATCTCGTG
Organism: Allium cepa; assembly: GCA_030765085.1. NCBI lineage: Eukaryota > Viridiplantae > Streptophyta > Magnoliopsida > Asparagales > Amaryllidaceae > Allium > Allium cepa. Next base: position 247,711,974 of record CM060944.1, read on the forward strand.
TAGGTCAAAGCAAGGACGAAAAGGGGGGAAGGCCGCAATGTCATTTGTGTTGATTGAAGGGCTTCGGTATCTCGACATCGCTCAAAGCAGTGGAGTTTGGTTTCGCGATCTAGGGTTGGATCGCGATCGGTTGTGGAGGTTTCGGAACTCAAGTTCGTGCGCACGCGAGGTAGCTTGGAGGAAGGATGCAGGCGACACGGTGAGTTGAGGAGGAGATGAGCTATGGTTTTTTTGAACTGTCAGAGGCGTCGATTCGAGGGTTGGCGAGAAAGGCGACGACCTGGTCACGAGCGAGCACTATTGAGATGGCGAACGAACCGATCGTCCATCAGCCAAGATCGATTCATGCTTATCGCTGGGTGGTTTAGGCGAGCACGTGGCGAGGGCGAAGTCGCAACTTGATTTTGGTGAGCAACTCCTTGTTTTCCCTTTCAGTTATGTTCTGAAATTTGAAAGAAGTACTCTAAAAAATTATTTAAAATAATAATAATAATAATAATAAAATTTTTGGTTATAAACTGGTAATAATAGGAAGAAAAATTTATTTCAGCAAAGTAACACTTTACTTCAGCTATTTATTGTTGAGAAAAATAAAATAATAATAATGATATACATATATATGAAATAGTTAGTTTATAGGTTGATTAGTGTATTCAATTGAGAAATGAGGATGTATATATATAACATGTCATGGAAATGTTAATTAATTAATTAAATGGTAATGGGTTGTTTGGTTATTTCAAATTTTAATAATAAAACGTGTAACGTTTTTACAAGGTCTGAAATGTGAAGAAACAAGTCGAGATTGGATTAGATCACATATTCAAAATCAAAGGTGACTTAATCTCACTTATCTGGGTTAATTTAAATTTTTAATGGTTAAATTTAAAAATTGTTTGAATAATTGAATTGTTTTGATGTGCTACATCATATATAGTAGTATATGGAATCTATGGAGTGATTGATATTCTTGATGGATATTATTGGTAATTGGAATATTGGATTTAGTGGTTTACTTGAATATTTCAGTGCCTTGAGTTATCGAAATATATAAAATTGGATTTTTGAAAGAAATATAAGGGTGAAATATTGAAAGTGAAATAATTATAGAATAAAAATAAGAATAAATTGGAAAGAATTAAAAGTGATATTTTAAAATTGGAGTTAAATTGTAAAATAGGGATTTAAAAAAAGTTCTAAATCAAAGCTAAATCTAACAAATATTTTTTTTTTAAAATTAAGTGTTTTATCAACTTGAATGTTAAAGTGCTTTGTATATTAATTTGAATTTGAAAATAAATTTTGTTTTAGATTCCTTTAAGCTTCTATTATAAAATGAGTAATTAATTTGTTTAATGAAGTAAATAAAAGATAGTAAATTACTAGTTGAGATAAATCAACAGTGATTAATATTTATGATTTAATTAATGATTACTTATTTAATGTAATTAATGTAGATTAGGATAAATTGAAATGTAATTAGAAATCATTAATTTATATAATTAATGATGTAATTAAAGGTTGACTAATTAAAATTAATAAATCAATAATAAGCGACTTATGAGGAATTAATTAATATAAGTAATGAAGGATTAATGTAATTAGTATAGTTAATTAATTTGTGAAGTAATTAAAGATTACTTATTGATTTTGGTTAAGAATAATTAATATCGTGAAATTAATTAAAGATAGTTACTTGAATTTAATTAAAAGATAATTAATCTAGGGTGATTAATTAAGTCGAATAATGAAGGGTTGATTAATTAATTGGTTTGGAATTAATTAATGTTAAATGAAGGAATCTAAGTGATTGAGGTTAGAAATTCAATTAGAAGCTATTAAATTAATTTGGAAGTGATCATCTTCGCTTATAGATGATTGAATGGTATTGGGTGCCTTGAATGGGACTCAAAGAGATCGGGGTCGGGTATTAGAAAATACCCAAAACCACTTCGAATTTTTATAGATTGATATATGAAATCTATAGGCTGGAATGAAATGATTTAGGTGAATTGGACTATTTAATTCTAAATTTTGGTAATTAGGAAATTGATGGGTAAATAAGTGATGTTTATAAAAATAATGGATTTGTGAATTGCTTCGATTTACCCGGGTTCTATATAAGTTTTATGCTTTGTATTCCATGTTGGATGAGTTACTCACGCTGGTTTCCAACCTGACCCGGGTGTTACTTGATGTAATGCTCGGATCAGACTGAATATTACAGATTTTCAGGTAAGGACGTTCTGCAGCTCAGGAGGCGAGCTGGATGACAAGAACGTATGGAGTATTTCCGCTGTAATATATTTTTGATTATCTGAGACATGTTGATTTGTATATGTCTAGTGTTTGAGTATGTGGTGTAACTCTGATGTATTAAAATGTAATCGACAGAATAGTATTCTTTTGTAAACTGTTATTATTTATTATTATACTTTATCCGCTGCGAATGTGAGATGTTGATGTTTCTGATCTTCTTCTTCTTCTTCTTCTTCTATCTCTTTCTTTTTCATAACTATCCGGAATGTCCGGGATCGAAAATTTCGGGTCGTTACAGATATATAATAGTTTTGGAAAACACTGAGAGGCGAGCAATCATAAAAATATGAATAAACCACCTCATATATAATCAATAAATTTCGATTTAAATAAATGATTCGTAATTGCTAGAATGTATAAAAATGAATATCCTGATTCAAGACGTTATTAGTTAGTCACAGAGCCAAAAGGTAACATCAAGGATATACATATATCAATGAAAAGAAATCACAGTTGGAAATTAGATTAATTTCCATATTGCTTCATCTTCTAGCCAGCTCTGTAAAGTAACAGATATACCAATAGAAATAACATGTAAAATTGATTTGGTAAGTCAAGCAATTCTTACATCAAAGTGAACTTTGATTTTGTTGCCAAACCGAGCCTTTGATCTAACAAGTACTTGGCTTGAACTGTAATAAAATTACGACCATCTATAGATTACAATATGATTTTAAGATGCTATTGTTTATGATAATCTTCACTACAAAATGCTAATTTTGCAAGTAACTACAACAATGGTAAAGATTGGAGATGATTAAGAAATGATATTAAAATAATTACTCCATGGTTAATTATCATAGGCTATTACAAAATACAAAGAACGGTATTAATCTTGCAAATTGAAAGCCTGGGATCATAGTTGAGTTGAATTTGGATGTACAAAAGATAGCTATACAAAATCGCATCTTTTAACAGAGATTAAAAGGAATCTGAAAGAAATAATCAGTCCATTGTTTAAAATTGACTTTGCAGCATTTAATCATCTCATCCAATATTCCCGTATATAAAAAATAAGAGCAACCTAATAAGAATGGATAATAAAAATAGTTGTTTCCCAATCAGGATCAAATTACACCTTTTTATTACGACTAAAAATGAATATTGCTCCCGTCATTGAAGTTAGCGTATTTTCCCACCTAAAAATGTAATTATTCTGATGAGTGATGACCTACTCAATTCCTTGAAACAGACAATTGCATAGGTTTAACCAAACATTTGTGATTCAATTAATAAGTTTCAAATAATGAAACATCGATTGATAAATATAAAAACCCAATTTTGCATTTGCATTAAAAATAGCGAGTAAAATATTACCTTTACACCAATTTGGAGTTCTGATACATCATTCGAATCATCAGCACAAACTAAAAATCAAAGCAAGAAAAGCATTTAAATCAGTAATAGTTCCTACCAATCAACAGTAATAAATTGTTATATAAATAAATAATATTGAGCGCTGACTGAATACCAATCGAGCTTATTGTGAGGATAACTAAAATGAAAGCTTGCGAAGTTGCCATCTTTCTTTATAACAGTTTCTCATCTACGAGGGAGAAATTATTATTATTGTTAATTGTTGTTGTTGTCATTGTTGCTATAGTGAAAGATCTAGGTGCACCACGCTCCTCTTTGAACTAGATCTGATAACAAGGGTTTACGAATGAGTGATTTAGGGATTGTATGGCAGAGAGAATAGTTTCTTCTGGTTTGAGGGGGGAGGGGAGAAAGGGTACGAAAAAAAAGAGGGAAATAATTGAAAGAATTGGCGGCCATCAAAATAATTGAAGGGTCTGGTTTTCTGAAAGCATTACATGTTAATTCCCTGCTTTGAATAAAACAAATCAACATAAACAATAGCACTATAGAATAAAGCTTTAACAATTAGCGTTATCAAAAATAACTTTTCTTGTAGTTCATATTTTAATTTCAATCAAATTCTTTTATTTTGATTCTCACTCTTATTATTGAATCAACTATAACCTCATGAATGTTTAAATATTGTACTAATTGCATTAATTCCATTAATTACCAATTTAATTCCATTAATTATTGATTTAATTCCTTATTTATAATTATAAATGAACTTTACAGTTATTTCAAAATTGATTGAAATTACATTAAAATAACTGTCAATAACATTTAAACAACATTATTAAATCGAATTCTAATTATTTTTCTCATTAATAAATCATAAATTTAATTTCTCACAATGTTAAATTTTAAAATCTTATTTAATTTAATAGTTTTAATTTATCAAAAAAATACGGGTCGTTACAAGTGTAGTGGATGATGTATGAAGTTGTTTCACTATTAAGAGTGGCAAAAGGTTGAAGGCATGGGGTTAAGGCAGTATTGTTGATGGATTAAGTGGTTTAAATGGGTTTGTGGCACTGTTAGGCGATGGCAGTACAAAATGCATACATATATATATGCACAGTAATAAGGGAATGTATGCACTTTTTTTGAAAGCAATGTAATACAAAACAGAATATTGAAAAATGTAAATGAAAAATGAAATACAATTGTTTTTTTGGTTTGAAATTGTGTATGTTATATACATATGCATACATATATATATGCAAATGCAAAGGAAACTAGAACAACAACAAGCACCAAATCAAATGAAAACGAAAATCACAAAAACACACAACAAAACTTTAAAAAAAATTGCAATTTAACGCACAAAACAAACACACAATAAAATCAAACTATAATAGTTCGAAGAATAGAAATTAAAATCAAACGAATTCCCCAGCAACGGTGCCCAAAACTTGTTTACGCCTAAATTTCTATCGAATTAGAAAAATAGCCAAAAAATTTAAATTAAAAATAACCGTAAGCGCATGGCGTACAATTTTAGTACGTGGCGGGTACGGGTCGATCCACAGGGAATTGTATTGATTTTAAAATTTCTACTCAATCAAATTAAACCAAGATTTGAAGTTGTGTTAAGCTAAAAATTTCTAAAATTAACAAAAACTAAAAGTGGATAAAAATATGAGAGCGGAAGGTAATTCAGAGGTAATTTCCTTCTTATGATCATATAAATCAACAAATGAAATTATGATCTCTCTTTTGGTCATTAGTGAATTTGGTTGATCTGTTTATCATAAGTATGGAATATTTGCTCTATTAATTAGCCTAACATAAACTATCAAGCTTTAACACATCCACCAAACTACTTTTTTAACTCTTATTAAAATATTAATGAAGTTTAAAATAAAATCTATTCTAAGCATGATCTATTTACTATTGGTAAGCAATATAGACCATCAAATTTTGATTTTAAAATCCATTTCATTACCATAATCATATATAGATGATGAGATAATTTGTGTTTGTGTTTGTTTAAGCATAGCCTATTTGGTATCAACAACATAGGCTATCAAATTCGAAGGTAAAACAACAAAAATTTTACCCATTCAAACATTGTCACTAAGCAAAAAATGAGATTAAAAATTAACAAATGTATTGAATCTGCATGATTAAGAGAGCTTCATTATCCCTAAATTGAAGGGTTTCAGCCTCTCATATTTTTTTATCATTTCAACAAATGTAGAGTTCAGCATGAAACAAAAACAAGAGGAAAATGCAAGCTAGATAAAAATAAAAGAGAGCTAAACTACTTGCATAAGAGCTAAAACTAAGCTACTAACATAAGAAGAAATAAAGAAAAAAATAACTTAAATTAAACTGCATAAAAACAATTACATGAAGAAGAGGCTATGAAGCCATTAAAAAGAGAAAGAGAGTTTATGTTTATGTTTAAGCCTAAAACTAAACTAACTAAAGAGGAGGCTGAGAGATCATTACATGAAATATAAGGGGTATTTATACAAAGCTAAAACCATAATCCATATTTTTGAGGACTACCCATAATACCCTTGAGAAAGTGTGGCCTCCAAGTTGTCATTAGCATGAGCATAATCCACCATTACATGTGCATGTAACTTTAATCTCTAATAACATATGCATTAGCTTCTAATTGTACATCAAGGTAAGTGGGTAGGTGGGGTCCTTCATGATTTCGTGAATTGATTTATTTTTATCTTCATTTGTTTTCTAACTCATATGCATGCATATCTTCATGAAGCCTCTTGTAAAATTCACTAAAATTCCTACAAACCAACATTAAAATATCCAAGTAATTTTTCACAAATTAATTCACACATAAAAATGATCATTTTGCCCCTAAATGAAGATGAATAAATGATGATTTGAAAATAATTATATTTTGGTTTAAACATGTTAAAGTACCATATATGCTCATTTATTTAATTAAATTAGATTAAACATAGAAGTGAAAATATGCACAGTTACGTGCATATCATGGAGTTTTAACTAAAGGGAATTGATGGTAGTCCCATTTTCCGGTAGGAGAACTGATTTCATCACATAATAATTCAACATGGTTGGTCCGTGTCTCGCTAGGAAGTCTATCTTTTTCTTTACCTAAGAAATAAAAATAAAAATGTGGAAGCCATGTGTGAACATTATAGAGTTCTCTAAGGAAGCAATACTTAGCTAACCAAGAAATTTTAAGAATTAACAATTTCTCTTTAAAGTCCCTCTTTAATTTGATCAATTAAATTAAGAGTTCCATAGAATTAGGACTACCTAATGATTCCTTAATTGTTTACAAAAGATAAACTAAGTTGCAAAGAAAGGATAACACTGAAATTCATAAAACTGTCTTAACTATACATTAAAGGCAAAAATACTCGGGTTCATACAATATTGATCTTTTGTAAAATTCAAAAATGAATCTCCCCTTAGTAAATTTAACTTTCTCAAAAGGAAGAGTATTTGGGGAAAGTGGAACGATTGCAACCCTGGGAAGATTCCGTCATCCTCCAGGATGGGATCGGTTCCACGCTCATCTAAATATCTACTATGCAAACACCTAAGAAACCCTCCACTTTTTTCTCCCTATGAATAAAAAATTGGTAAGAACATTTCTAGAGTAATTTTGTAGAGGAACCCCACTAAGGTATCCCTATCTTCAATAAGCGTCCAAAAGAGGTGGTTAATTCTTTATTTTCCTTTAAAATTCTTTCTCAATAAAAGCAGGATCTTTTTAAAAGTGGAACCGCACGTTTCTCCTTAAAGCCATTTAATCGCTTAAATAGGTTCGAATTTTCTAATACTTTGTATACAAATGATTATGGTCTTTGACTAGTTTTTCAATCTCTATATCCAAGTGATGAATTTCGCCCTTGCTCTTGTCATAAAAAGTCTTATAATAATACTTGTTTTCTTTTTGCCTTAACTAAAGTAATGAACTTTTTAATTTAAGTCTGGAAGATAAATTTTAGTATTTAAATAATGAATTCCATACCTATGCGATTGGAAGCTGTGGAGTTAGGTTTTGAATATATTTTTTGGTACTTGTGTAACGCCTCAGAATTTCTGTCATTTGAAATTCGTATATTTAATTAATTTTAAATATTCACGAATGAATTTTATAAGCTAAGTGAATTAAATTTTGAATATAAAGATTTAATTGGATAATTAAATCGATAATTAAGTATTTGAAATTACAGAAATAATTGGAAATTGGGTTTAATGTGATTAAAAATGATTTGTAAAATTGTACTTAATAATATTGGGGTTAGAATGATGTTATAGAACTTTTAAAATTGAATTGAAAGTTAATTTGTGGCATTGAATATCTTAATATTTAATTAACGACTAAAAATAGTCATTTTTCAAACAGTCTCGGATTTCGACGAAACTAGTTTCATCGAATCCGTAATGTTATATTATTGTATGGCTTCAAATTTCGTGTCAATCGGATTTACGGTTTGTCCGGGGCAAGCTAAAACACGTAGAAATCGATTCGAGTAAATTTTGAATTTAAATAGTCGATTCAAAAACTTATCTTTCAAATTTGATCGAATTGGCTCCCGATATATATTACATTGCGTTCGGAATAGGGTAAAACATTATAAACGCCAGGCGGCACGCTTCTGTTTGAGTTTGGATTTTTTTTGGATGAATAGTGCGTTGCCATTTTTCTATAAAAGGACCTCATTTATTTCTATTTGCAACAAACCCTAACCCTAAGCTTCAGCTGCCACTCTCAACACCAATGGCCGAAAATTTCCACCAATTTCTTCTAATCCGTAAACTATTATCAAAAACCCTCAATTGCAATATCGTAAGCATCTCAAGCTCTACGAATCCAACGGTTATGATCAAGAATAGCATGGTGGATCGACCAGAAATTGCTCGCGTTTATTGGCCGTTCAATCGTGTTTTTCTGTGCAATTTCTCGACCGAGCTTGGCATGCTCATGGCCGAAGGTGGCTCGTGCGAAGGGCTTCGATTTGGCAGTGTTCGATCGCCTTCAGGTTGCTCGAAGTGGTTGCGTCGTTCGAAAAGTATGGGGCAGCCGTGGGTTTTCTTCACGCGTATTTTACCTGGGATCAGTATTGGGGGAGAAAGAAATTCACGGCCTGGATCTAGGGCTTGAAATCGAGCGGCCGAGATCAATTCGAGGTTTAAAAATATAAAAGAAAACGTAAATTTATTTATATATTAAATCGTGTAATGTTTAAACTATCGTAACTTGTTCATACGAGGTCGAAAACTGACGAAACGAATTGTGTTGGGTTCGTATTCACGAATACTACACGATGGAGATGGATTAGAGTTGATTAGTGGTAGTGAAAATTTTGGGAAAAATTAAATGCGCATTTAATTTTATTCGAAATAAAACACTGCAACTGTATTTGAAACAAGGTGAGAACTTCTCACTCAGTCGAAATTTATTTCGATTTAAATTTTAAATAGTTAAATTTAACATTTCTTGATTGTGTTGATTGTATGCTTGAATGATAAATTATTATCTATTGTTTTGAAATAGACCATATACGCCGTATATTAAGTAGATGTTATTTATTAAACACATATACCGCGATATTTCACCTTGAAGTGGAATTGGTATTATATATGTATTTGGAGTTGATTTTCCCACATTATATAGCGGATGAGACCCTATTGCGCCGCATAATAGCGGATAATATTATATAAACTCATATACCACGATATTCCGTCTTGAAACGAAATTGGTATTGTGCTAACATCTGTGGATGCAGGGAAACAGGTTGGAGGGATCCAACTGGATTCCTCACCCGTATTGATTTATTTACAGATGTTGTGATATATTCTGTTATCATATGATATATGATGTTTTGGATGCCGTGATTGTTATATTTAGTGCTGTTGCATTATTGGGCCTAATTTGGAAAATTAAAAGTGATAAAGTGACGGTTTCGAATTTAAAAGGATTTTTAAAGTGATTTTTTGAAAATATACGTTTTATTGAGTTTTGGAATCGATTCATTTTAAATAAATAAACGTTAAAATTTTTATGTTATAAAAATTATGATTTTTGTGAAATATAACCGAAATGTGATTTTTGAAATAAGTAGTTGATTAATTTGTAAAATGGTTTAAAATTGGGATTTTTGAATTATTATAAACGGTTTATATAAAGATTTATAAAATTGATATTTATAAATTAAAATATTGGAACTATAAAACAAATTTATACAAGTGTTAAAAAGAAGTATAAATGGATTTCATAAGTGAATGAAATTTATGAATTTATAAATTGTGAAGTTATAAAATGAATAGATTTTGTAAAATAAAAGACTTTCAAGTAATTAACTTATAAATTGGATTTTGGCATTTAAATGAGATATACGTAGGATTTGTTAATTAAGGAAATTTATAAGTCGAAGTTTTTATAAAATTTATATCGATGTGAATTTGTAAACGTTTATTTATAAATCCGAAATCAATTGAATTTGATAAGTAAGTATGAAAGCTTATTAAAGGAGATATATCCACAATTTTGGACAGTGGATAATCCTTTAGTTAAATATGTAGAAAATGTTAATTTTGGTTAACGAAGTATATTCACGATTTTGGACAGCGAATAATATATTAAAGAAATGTTTTGGTGAAGTGATATTTTTAAAGTAGCATTAAAACGATTTAAAGATGTTTTGAAATGTATTAAGTATTGAAATCATAGATTTTGACATTCATTGTTGAGATAGACGTTTTCGAGAAATAAAAGGAAATAGTGGACTATAACACTGTTGCTATAGTAAATGATTTTGGAAAGGAAATGTTTTATATAGTATTGGGATTTATATATCTATCTTAATTTCGATTCCCTATACTAGTGATTTTGGGTTGTCATAACGATGTTTTACGCAACATTCGTTTTGACTCAAATAAATGTGTTTAGGAGAATGTTTTCCTTAAAGCATAAAATATATACTTAATTGTGATTTAAGTATATTGAATATTTTCCAAATGTTGAAAATAATGTGAATTTCTTATTACTAAATAAGTATGGAAATGTTTTCCAATATTAAAAAAGTGATTTGAAATTTGTTTTCAAACGGTTAGAGTGTGGAGAAAAATATATCTTGTAAAGATATTTTTGGAAAATAAATAATTTGGGAAATTAAATGGGGTGATGTTGTGTATATCTATTGATAGTTAAATAACCGACTATCAATATTTACCTTTAAATAGGTATTTGTTGTGATTTGCTTGAATTTAAATGCTACACTTATTTTAAAATAAGCGCTCGTTATTCGGTTTAGCCGAGAGAGGACCTTTGGGTCATAAATCCCATTCTGAATATTGATACGTCGTTTATGGATAGCAGTGAAGACCGGGTATTTGCGAGAACGATAGGATGACCTATCGATTGTCTCTGCACTGAGTTGCTCCGGTATAGAGATTTCCTTTGTGATGGGAAGTCCGATCGAGATTGTGAATACCTGGATTGTAAGGGCTTCTTTGGAAGTGCCTTCGGTTTTGTTCGAACCCAGAACAGACTTGTATGGATTGTATGTCTGACATTACAATTTGAGATATAAAGCAGATTCCTTTCAAATACATTCTTGTTGGTGGCGGAGAATTTATTCTCTTAGCTTAACACCCTTCTCTAAGACGTACGAGCTCAGAGGTTATGTAGTTGAAGGTTATTAGTGATATACTCCCAATTTGGTAGTGTGACATACTGAGTGCTGCTGATCATTTCTTGATCAAAGCGTGGCTTTTGTGAAAAGCGTAGCTTTGTGGACGAGACTTCGTCGAACATCACAATCCGGTAATGGTCGAAACAGGAAAGATGTAGCAAGTTTTCAGGGGTAGCTTCCCTAGGGTATGGCCATTCCTTCTGGAAAAGGGTAGTATCATGGTATGTAGCCCAGATACTTACTCTTGCGGACACTGTATTTTATTACTTTGTGATGTAGTTGGTTTAGAGAGCTCTCGTATAAAGGTCCCAAAGGACCGGGGTGGCATATCTGAGGTTTTGTTTATTCCCCGGGAAGGGGGGTAGCCGGCCTTGTGTTGGCAGGGATCCGGTTAGGAGTCTCGGGGAGTCCTTCCAGAGGCGTACCTATGTGGCAATGGGAAGTTCCTTGGCCTGACCATTAGTTGGAAATCCAAAGAAACAATACTATCCCTGTACGGTTTTAGTTGTATAACCTGCCATGGAATGTGGCGGTAACCTGCTATTGAACATGGTAGCTATAGTAGGCATAAGTGCGAAATGTCTATACTGGCTAAGATTTATATTTTACTTTCGAAATGTTTTCCTACACTTTGCACTTATAGTAATAATATCAAAGGAAATTTGTGTATTAAGCATCTTTGACTATCATAAGGAGTAATCTCATCCGATTCTGCGTTTGCATTGTGTGTTTGTGTGCGGGAGGCCTTATGGTAGTCTCATTTTCTAAAAAACATTGCGAATCTAATTTAAAATATTTCTTTGTTTATTTTTAAAGATAAAATGTTTTAAGTTCTCACACCGGTCTCATGACTGACCTGGAGTTTATTGTTCCCTTCCTAAACTCTGGGTGCCCATCATTTTCTACACGGGCAGCCTAGAGTTAGGTTATCAGGTCATTCTAGAATTCAGGAGTTGCTGTGGAGATCAGGAGCAGGCTGGATGGCTTGGCGTATCAACTAGTATATAGTATTTCTTTTCCGCTGTTTGTTGTTGTAAACTCTGATAATGAAATGTAATGTTATGACGGATATGATTCTTTTTTTTAAAGATATTCATTTATCTATTATAAGTTGTTCCGCTGCGATTGTGAGATTCTATTATTGTTTCTGTTTTATTCTTCTTTCTTTTCATCTTCTTCTTCTACCTCTTCTTCTTCAACCCTAACAATTCGGTTTCCGGCCTTCGATTGCTCGGCAGTTGATACAGTGGGCGTATTGATGTCGACCTTCGTGTGTCGAAAATCGCATATCGTTACATCTAGTATCAGAGCATATGGTTAAGCGACAACCTTAGCTCTAGTGGGAATTACTCATTAGAGATAGAGTACTCTAGAATGAGTATGAGTGTAATAATAGATATGAGCACGTATTTGTTAGTGAATATGAAATTTTTTTGTATTGTGTTGACTTATCGGTTGATTGTTTATAGATTCTGGTCGATGCAGTCTAGCTAACTGTCCTAGATAGGGGTTTCTAAACTCTTAAACAAGATAAACCGACATAGTATCATTTTAAATTGGGTAAATGAAATAATTTTACCTTGATTATATTTTATATATAAAGAAATAATTTTTCGAAATTATTAAAGTGTATATAAATTGATTGTTTGGTCGTTGAAATTGTAAAAATATATATAAGTTAATTAAAGGATGTTTGAATAAGTTAAATAAAACATATTGTAAAAGAATAAATTGTATTAAGCGAAGAATTATAAAGTATGGAGTTATAATTAATGTGATCTACAATTGTGAAAAAAAAATCTTATATATAAGAAGTGAAACTATATGAATATATTTATAAGTATGAGTAGTAAATAAAAATGAATTTGAACAATGAAATGAAAATGTTGAATCCAGTTTATTTTAGAAATTATTTTCCAAAATTAAAAGTTAAATAGAATATACTTTAGAATTGGAATCCGAATTGGATTTATAAGGGAAATTTAAGTTAAATTAAATAAATGATGTTTGAAATGGAATATAACTTAAATGATGTTGTATGAAGTGATTTTGGTATCGAAGTAAATTAATAAAATGAAGTCATTAAAGAATATGAACTTGAGTTATGTAATGAAATTCAACCTTTGCGGTTAAATGAATTGGCAATTGAATTAATGAATGAATTGAATGTAAATCAGTTGAATGTAAATAAATTGATATGAAATAATGAATGTAAGTGTTAATTCATTAGAAGCTAATGAAGTTGAAAAAAACTGAATAATTGAATGGAAGTCAATTTAACATCAACCAATTGGAATTAAAAGTGTTAAACCAAATTGAATGTGAATTTAATAATTTGGTTATGATTTGGTTGTTATATGATTGTTAGTTGATTGTATAGAAATCCATATGAAGTTGAATTAATGAAATTGAAAGCTAAAGTAATTGAAATCAAATTGGAAGTTAAGGGAATCTTAAATAGAATTGAATTTGATTTGGAAGTGAACCAACTTGAATATAAATTAGTGAATGCAAACTAATTGAAATTGAATATGAATGAATGTTAGTAAAAACATCCAATGTTAATGAATCAAATGTGATTTAATTTGGAAAACTAATTCATTGAATATTAATGAGAAGTGAAAGTGTATTGATTTGGTTATGGATGTTAGTTGAATGCTAGTTGGTTGATGGTTGGATTTATTGCTTTTGTGGCATTTGCTATATTGGCACATATTGTTGTTGCTTCTGGTATATGTTGTATATCGATATTCTTTTCTATATGCATGTTTCTCATTATTGTTGAGTGTTTAGTAGGTGCGGATTGCGCATTGCTTCGCATTTGGAGCTCGCTTTCTTGCTATATTAGCCGTATATGCTCGCTAATAATATATAAGGTACATATCTCGGATTACATATCGTACTTTTACACTTCTTTTCCTACGGGATGCCTCATTACTTGATGAGATGTATATTTGTGATATATATATTGCCATTTTTTTGGATCGAGCCGCGCAAAGGAGACTATGGCGAATTTTTTCGAAAATTTAAAGCGTTAGAATATTTTGAGAAAATTGAAATTTTTTGAAAACTATAACTTTGATTTTGGAGTGAAAAGTTAAACGATATAGTTGATTTTTGAAAAGATAACTAAGTATGATTTGAAAACTTAGTAAAGTTATTTTATGAAGTCTAACTATGGATTTTGGGAAAGTTAAACACTTAAGTGAATTTGAAATCTAATTTGAATAGATATTTGAAAAGTTAGTGGATTCTGTAACTTTTTCTTACTTGGTAATTTCGAGGACGAAATTCTTTTAAGGGAGGAAGTTTATAACGACCCAGAATTTCTGTCATTTGAAATTCGTATATTTAATTAATTTTAAATATTCACGAATGAATTTTATAAGCTAAGTGGATTAAATTTTGAAAATAAAGATTTAATTGGATAATTAAATCGATAATTAAATATTTGAATTTATAGAAATAATTGGAAATTGGGTTTAATGTGATTAAAAATGATTTGTAAAATTGTATTTAATGATATTGGGGTTAGAATGATGTTATAGAACTTTTAAAATCGAATTGAAAGTTAATTTGTGGAAATTGAATATTTTAATATTTAATTGACGAGTAAAAATAGTCATTTTTCAAACAGTCTCGAATTTTGATGAAATTAGTTTCATCGGATCCGTAATGTTATATTATTGTATGGTTTCATATTTCGTGTCAATCGGATTTATGGTTTATCCGAGGCAAGCTAAAACGCGTAGAAATCGATTCGAGTAAATTTTGAATTTAAATAGTCGATTCAAAAACTTATCTTTCAAATTTAATCGAATTGGCTCCTGATATATATTCCATTGCGTTTGGAATAGGGGTAAAATATTATAAACGCCAGGCGGCACGCCTCGTTTGGAGTTCGAAATTTTTTTGGATGAATAGTGTGTTGCCATTTTTCCATAAAAGGACCTCATTTATTTCTATTTGCAACAAACCCTAACCCTAAGCTTCAGCCGCCACTCTCAACTCCAATGGACGAAAATTTCCAAAACCCTTCCACTAATTTCTTCTAATCCGTAAACTATTATCAAAAACCCTCAACTGCAATATCGTAGAGCATCTCAAGCTCTACGAATCCAACGGTTATGATCAAGAATAGCATGGTGGATCGACCACAAATTGCTCACGTTCGTTGGTTGTTCAATCGTGTTTTTCTGTGCAATTGCTCGACCAAGCTTGGCATGCTCACGGCCAAAGGCGGCTCGTGCGAAGGGCTTCGATTTGGCGGTGTTCGATCGCCTTCAGGTTGCTCAAAGTGGTTGCGTCGTTTAAAAAGTATGGGGCGGTCGTGGGTTTTCTTCATGCGTATTTTACCTAGGAACAGTTTTGTGGGAGAAAGCAATTCACGGCCTGGATCTAGGGCTTGAAATCGAGCGGCCGAGATCAAATATAAAAGAAAAAGTAAATTTATTTATATATTAAATCGTGTAATGTTTAAACTATCGTAACTTGTTCATACGAGGTCGAAAACTGATGAAACAAATTGCGTTGGGTTCGTATTCACGAATACTACGCGATGGAACTTGATTGGAGTTGATTAGAGCTATTGAAAATTTTGGGTAAAATTAAACGCGCGTTTAATTTTATTCGAAATAAAACACTGCAACTGTATTTGAAACAAGGTGAGAACTTCTCACTCGATCGAAATTTGTTTCGATTTAAATTTTAAATAGTTAAATTTAACATTTCTTGATTGTGTTGATTGTATGCTTGAATGATAAATTATTATCTATTGTTTTGAAATAGACCCTATACGCCGTATATTAAGCGGATGTTATTTATTAAACACATATACCGTGATATTTCACCTTGAAGTGGAATTGGTATTATATATGTACTTGGAGTTGATTTTCCCGCATTATACAGTGGATGAGACCCTATTGCGCCGCATAATAGTGGATAATATTATATAAACCCATATACCGCGATATTCCATCTTGAAACAAGATTGGTATCGTGCTAACATCTGTGAATGAAGGGAAACAGGTTGGAGGGATCCAACTAGATTCCTCACCCGTATTGATTTATTTACAGATATTGTGATATATTCTGTTATCATATGATATATGATGTTTTGGATGCTGTGATTGTTATATTTAGTGTTGTTGCAGTATTGGGCCTATTTTGGAAAATTAAAAGTGATAAAGTGACGATGTCGAATTTAAAAGGATTTTTAAAGTAATTTTTGAAAATATACGTTTTATTGAATTTTGGAATCGATTCATTTTAAATAAATAAACGTTAAAATTTTTATGTTATAAAAATTCAGATTTTTGTGAAATATAACCGAAATGTGGTTTTTGAAATAAGTAGTTGATTAATTTGTAAAATGGTTTAAAATTGGGATTTTTGAATTATTATAAATGGTTTATATAAAAGATTTATAAAAGTGATATTTATAAATTAAAATATTGGAATTATAAAACGAGTTTTTGTAAGTGTTAAAAAGAAGTATAAATGGATTTTACAAGTGAATGAAATTTATGAATTTATAAATTGTGAAGTTATAAAATGAATAGATTTTGTAAAATAAAAGACTTTCAAGTAATTAACTTATAAATTAGATTTTGGCATTTAAATGAGATATGCGTAGGATTTGTTAATTGAGGAATTTTATAAGTCGAAATTTTTATAAAATTTATATCGATGTGAATTTGTAAACGTTGTTTTATAAATCCGAAATCAATTGAATTTGATAAGTAAGTATGATAGCTTATTAAAGGAGATATGTCCATGATTTTGGACAGTGGATAATCCTTTAATTAAATATGTAGAAAATGTTGAATTTGGTTAACGAAGTATATTCACGATTTTGGACAGTGAATAATATATTAAAGAAATGTTTTGGTCAAGTGATATTTTAAAATATCATTTAAACGATTTAAAGATCTTTTAAAATGTATTAAGTATCGAAACCATAGATTTTGACATTCATTGTCGAGATAGACGTTTTCGAGAAATAAAAGGAAATAGTGGACTATAACACTATTGTTATAGCAAATGATTTTCGAAAGGAAATGTTTTATATAGTATTGGGATTTATATATCTATCTTAATTTCAAATCCCTATACTAGTGATTTTGGGTTATCCTAACGATGTTTTACGCAACATTCATTTTGACTCAAATAAATGTGTTTAAGAGAATGTTTTCCTTAAAGAATAAAATATATACTTAATTGTGATTTATGTATATTGAATATTTTCCAAATGTTGAAAATAAATAGATTTGTGAATTTCTTATTATTAAATAAGTATGGAAATGTTTTCCAATATTAAATAAGTGATTTGAAATTTGTTTTCAAAAGGTTGGAGTGTGGAGAAAAATATATCTTGTAAAGATATTTTTGGAAAATAAATAATTTGGGAAATTATTTGGAATCTGGTGATATTGCGCATCTCTATTGATAGTTAAATAACCGACTATCAATGTTTACCTTTAAATAGGTATTTGTTGTGATTTGCTTTAATTTGAATGCTACACTTAATTTAAAATAAGCACTCGTTATTCGGTTTAGCCGGGAGAGGACCTTTGGGTCATAAATCCCATTCCGAATATTGATACGTCGTTTATGGATAGTATTGAAGACCAGGTATTTACGAGAACGATAGGATGACCTATCGATTGTCTCTGCACTGAGTTGCTCCGGTATAGAGATTTCCTTTGTGATGGGAAGTCCGATCGGGATTGTGAATACCTGGATTGCAAGGGATTCTTTGGAAGTGCCTTCGGTTCTGTTCGAACCTAGAACGGACTTGTATGGATTGTATGTCTGACATTACAATTTGAGATATAAAGCAGATTTCTTTCAAATACATTCCTGTTGATGGCGGAGAATTTATTCTCTTATCTTAACACCCTTCTCTGAGATGTACGAGCTCAGAGGTTATGTAGTTGACGGTTATTAGTGATATACTTCCAATTTGGTAGTGTAGCATGCTGAGTGCTGCTGATCATTTGTTGATCAAAGCGTGGCTTTTGTGAAAGCGTAGCTTTATGGACGAGACTTCATCGAACCTCATAACCCGGTAATGGACGAAACAGGAAAGATGCAGCAAGATTTCAGGGGTAGCTTTCCTAGGGTATGGCCATTCCTTCTGGAAAAGGGTAGTATCATGGTATGGAGCCCAGATACTTACTCATGTGGACATAGTATTTTATTACTTTGTGATCTAGTTGGTTTAGAAAGCTTTCGTATAAAGGTCCCAAAGGATCGGGGGTGGCATATCTGAGGTTTTGTTTATTCCCCGGGAAGGGGGTAACCGGCCTTGTGTTGGCAGAGATCCGGTTAGGAGTCTCGGGGCATCCTTCGAGAGGCGTACCCATGTGGCAATGGGAAGTTCCTTGGCCTGACCATTAGTTGGAAATCCAAAGAAACAATACGAGCCCTGTACGGTTTTAGTTGTATAACCTACCATGGAATGTGGCGGTAACCTGCTATTGAACATGGTAGCTATAGTAAGCATAAGTGCGAAATGTCTATGCTGGCTAAGATTTATATTTTACTTTCAAAATGTTTTCCTACACTTTGCACTTATAGTAATAATATCAAAGAAAATTTGCATATCAAGCATCTTTGACTATCATAAAGAGAAATCTCCTCCGATTCTGCGTTTTCATTGTGTGTGTGTGCGTGTGCGTGCGGGAGGCCTTATGGTAGTCTCATTTTCTAAAAAGCATTGCGAATCTAATTTAAAATATTTCTTCGTTTATTTTTAAAGATAAACTGTTTTAAGTTCTCACACCAATCCCATGACTGGCCTGGAGTTTATTGTTCCCTTCCTAAACTCTGGGTGCCCATCATTTTCTACACGGGCAGCCTAGAGTTGGGTTATCAGGTCATTCTGGAATTCAGGAGTTGCTGTGGAGATCAGGAGCAGGCTAGATGGCTTGGCGTATCAACTAGTATATAGTATTTCTCTTCCGTTGTTTGTTGTTGTAAACTCTGATAATGAAATGCAATGTAATGACAGATATGATTCTTTGTTTTAAAGATATTCATTTATCTATTATATGTTGTTCCGCTGCGATTGTGAGATTCTGTTATTGTTTCTGTTTTCTTCTTCTTTCTTTTCTTCTTCTTCTACCTCTTCTTCTTCAACCCTAACAGTTCGGTTTTTCGGCCTTTGATTGCTCGGCAGTAGATACAGTGGACGTATTGATGTCGACCTTCATTTGTCGAAAATCGATGTCGTTACAAGTTGACTGAGTAACACATCTTTCAGGGGGATATTTTCCCATGAAGCATCCTTCAAAATCAGGTAGATCAGGAAGATCTACATCATCAGCAAATGAATTTAAATTGTGACCACCTGACCATCACCCCCGTCTCTTGGTTCTTATGGAACCTTGTTGCCCTCATTCCTACCTTGATCATTATCATCATCGTTATCATCGTCATCTTCGTCGTCATCATCCCCTTCATTTGAATTTCCATCTCCTTCAAGTGAGGGGTCATCAAAAGATAACAACTTCTTCGGAGCAATGGTTTTTCTTTAGGGAAATTGTCTTGAAGCGATCCATGAACACTCACTAACATAAGATCAATCTTTCTCTTAAAATTTTCATTTGGTCTAGGAGAGAAGGAAAATCTAGATCATGGACTTTGTCAATATTGTGTATTAATAGCTCAGTTGTTGATTTTGATGATAACAACCTTGATAACAACAATATACATTCATATAAGGTATGGATAGTAAGGTTTTGCCAGGTTATAGAGTATACGGTGCAAGATATTATATAGGCATTGAATCGAAGACTGTACCATATAAAGAATTAAGAAATGGACATGAAGACTCATGAGTATAAAGACCAATATATAAAGACGTCAAGACTATAATATAGTGTATAGAGTTATAGAATTTTGTTAAAGTCTTAGTGGCAATCTTTGATCTCTTTCTCCTATTTTATTATCTTTTATATTTTCAGACAAAATAAATTTTCAAAATAAATTTTCAAAATAAATTTTCAAAATAAATTTAAATATATTTTGTAAAAAGATTTCAAAAATAAAAATGTTTATAAACTATATTTAAAATGCTTTACAAAGTATAAGTTTTTCAAAGCATTTTTAAGAGAAATAAAATTTAAAAATTTTCATGTATATATCGACATGCATGAAATGGATATGTCGACATACATGCCGCAAAACAGTTTTCAAATTTTGAAATGAAGTGTCTATACGTCGCAGCTCTTCGCAAGTAGACACATTTGTTCATACACTATATATTTTGTTTCAAACGAATGTTTTAGTAGTTATTATCTTATTTTCTTCCCTCCCCTTACTCTCTTGAAAACTTCATTGAAATTATACTCTTTTCTCTTCAAAATCAAATAGAATCAATTCAAAGTTCTTTGTATTGGTATAATATTACTTTCATACTATTTTGACATCTCTCTCTCAAATCAAATGTCAAAATGTTCTCTAAGAGACTATATGATCCATTGTATCCAATTTTAAGAAATTGTCGTTGAAAAAACCACCAAACTCTGTTTGTATTTGCTTGGTTGTGATCGTAGCCCGTTCAAATCAATTGGTTGTGCTTGGTGGCTCGAAAATCTAGGTGGATGTTCCTGTAGCCCATCTAAATCAAGTGTCTGTAACCTGAGCCTAGAAAATAAGGACGGTGTCTCTCGTAGCCTCGGAATCGAGATTGTAACTGGGTTTTCCTTCTGCCAGATAAAGATTGGGATTTGAAAAGAAATCAATACAAGCAATTGTACGGGACTTGATGTAGGAGAAGTCCAAACTAGTGTAAAATCTCTAGTGTCATCTCTTTAACTCTCTACATTACTTTGTTTCTTTTAATTTTATCTATGATTCTATCTGTGATTGATTGTTGATAAATTTCGTTTTGAAAATCTATGATTTAATATTAAACTTGAAAGAAATTTAAAAGGATATACAAAACTTAGAATACATTATTCACCCCCTAGTGTTTAATTAGCCTTAAGATCCATAATTCTACAACCCACATTTGGTACCAGAGCACTAGGTTTTCAAGAACTCCAAATTTGATTTTTGAAAAGTTAATGGCTAGCAAACTTGTAGTACATTTGTTAATACTTTTGTTGAAGGACAATCTACTGCTAGACTCCCTTTTTAATGGTAGTAACTATACTTATTAGTTGTGATGGATGAACATTTATTTACAATCTAATGTTTTTGATATTTGAAATATTACACAAAATGGGTACACAGAACCGTAGAGTAATTTTGCATAATGGACTACTGACCAAAAAGCACTTGCACAAAATAATTCTAAAGCAATGAATATTTTGTTTTGTTCACTAGATAAAAATGAATTTAATAGTCTTTTTTTGTAGGTTGTCATATGAAATTTAGAGAACACTACAAGTTTCACATGACGGCACTAGTAAAGTTTGAACAAGCAAATTTTTTTTTGCTTACTAATCAGTTTCTATTGTTTAAAATGAATCCAAATGAGTCAATTTCTAACATGTAGTATTTCAAGATATGGTGCATTCATTAGTAGCATAGGGTAAAAACTTTTCTGAAGCGGACTAAGTTAGAAAAATCCTCAACTCACTCTCTTCGGAGTGGAATCAAAAGATGCTAGCAATAAAAGAGGCTAATGATATTAGTATCTAAAAATTGAAGATTTAATAAGCAATTTAATGTCCTATGAAGCGTAATTGCAGGGTAAAACGAAAAGCAAGGCAATAGAAAAGAAATCCATCGCTTTCAATTCAATAGTTGATGATCAAGATTCAAACGATGACAATAATGAGGAAATTGCTTTCATGATCAAAAATTTCATAAAGTTCCTAAAGTATAGAATGATGAATAACTATCGAAAACCAGAAAACAAGATTCCATGAACCGAAACCGTGACTAGAAGTTTCAACTGTGATGAACCTGGCCATTTTCAGAGAGATTGCCTGTATCCAAATAAATCAAAGATCTCACCAGTTACTGATTTATCCAGAAAAATAAAACGTGCTTACACGGCAACATTAAATGATTTGGATACTTCCTCAAGTGATAACAAACTTGATTTTGGAAATGTGAATATTTGTTTCATGGTAATAACAGACTAGGTAGAAGTGGCCAACAAAAACCGGCAAAAAGGGTACCTCTTATTCAATAATATTTATTTCATTTTTTTGTTAATTTTGGCTTTTAGGAATAACCTATATATTAATAATAATAATGGATGAGTGTAAGTATATAGGTATATATATAGGAATATTTTATAAGCTTTATTTTTGAAAATTATGGTCTACACGTTGACATACATGCCAAAAATCGAAAATTGAAATTTCATTTCAAAATTCAAACTTCCCTCTCTCTTACACTTACTCCCATGTTCTGGAAAGGCATCTTTTAGAGAACATTGCTCTTCACTCCCTATTAATACAATTTTTCCCTATACATTCATTCACTCATTGTATTTCAAATTTCAAATATCTTTTCATACCCATATCTCCTCAAACTCAAAAATGGCCTCTTCAAATCAAACTCCTAAGACCATAAAGCTCTTTAGGAGAACCAAAGGCTTTCTCTTCAATGAAAATGAAGCCATGAAACCTATATGGAGTATGCTACTTCTGGAAAAGTTTCACCTGGAAGATTTGATAAATTCAAAGATTTTTCCTCTTCTGTTTTACATTATCATTGTTTTGAAAATGAAATTTTTGGTTTAATTGACTTCTCAAAATAATTTTGTTTGTTATCTAGATTTGGTCAAAATATTTTGTGCAAATTTAAATGGAAAAATTTTCAAGAAGAAGAGGGATAAATTTAGAGTAGTGTAAATGGCACTCGAATTGTTTTAAATTGTAAACTTTTGGGTCATATACTTGGTTGGAAATCTAGTGGAAATGACTTTTTCACTTTTCAAATTGATGAACAAAATCTCAATGTTTTTCATGACATTTTCAAAAGTGATGAAGAATTTGATTGAACACAAGAATATTCGACCAAAATTGAGAATTATGAGTTGCATTTTACAACAAAGTATCACCCCGAGGATGGGTAATTATAACAGCCATATATAAAAAGTATACAAACCTCTTTTCACCATTTATGGAAACTATAACACCAATTAGGCACTATCATTTTAGATGAATTTGTTCAAAAGAATATTTCTAAATACGAGAACACACTCTACCATGATGTATATCTTACTAGAATTTTCATATATTTTAGAGTGGATTTAAGAGGTGAAAAACTCTTCCTTGAAAAGGTTTTGACAAGTTCAACATTTCCATTATGCACATTCCACCTTATTTTGAACCATATGTGACACTTCCCGAAAAGGAACAAAGGTTGGCATATGAAGAGGAACAAGAAATTCAACAAGAAGAAAGCGATGAGATGGATGTGGAAGAAGAAGAGGAGGAGGAGGAGGAAGTAGACAATTCTTCGAAAAGTTTTGACAAAACATCTCGCCTCTCCAACAAAGAGATCCTAAGAAACCAAGAAAAGCTTCTTAAGAACCAAAAGATGCTTCTTAAACCCAAAAGAAGCTTATTAAAATCCACAAGAAGCTTAAGCATTCATTTACTAAAAAGTTCACTTCTCTTTCCAACAAAATGAACAAATTTCTTTGGAAAGATTATTTGCAAGATTGATGGAAAATATTCATCATATACATCTTTCAAAGCATATCTAGTTGTGTCCTTATGATATGTAGTTGCATATTCCTTAGTATTGTATGCTTTTAGTTTAAGTTCATGCCATTTTCATGTATTTGTTCTTCGAAATCCATGTACCTTTCAATTCTATGTAATGAAATATATTTCTTATTGTACTACATTGTTTATTAGTCTTTGGAAGTTATAAATATATAATTGCATAAGCTAAAACCAAAAAATATGACAAATACACTAGTTTCTGAAATTTCAAGCATGTAAGTTGACATACGTACAATAGATATGTCGACATATAACAGAAAATTTAAAAATTAAAATAACTACCACCTATTCAATCATTTCAAACAACTTGTTACTCCTATATAAGCCTTTTTTTCCAGAAAACTCACTATTTATTTTATTATATACCTTTTTTTCATTCTCAAGCATCTTTTTTTACGGAAATGTCTACTCCACATCAGAGATTATGTGAAAACCATAAACATGCTCTTCAATCTTTTAAGGATATTTTCTCTTTTATCTTAAGAAATCAAAGGCATTTAGAGTTAAGTCAAATGCAGATGCTCAAGAAATAACAAAAGAATTTCAATGCCTGTCGAGGGATGATTCCTTCCTTAATTAATGATGACCATCCAACAACCCTGAATGTATTATTAATAAGGATAATGAAGATTGGGATGCCACCAAAGCAGATTCAATCTTTGGGTCCGACGGTTGGGTTAAAATTCCACGAAACATCTAGTTATTAGTCTTGGATTTGATATGTAAATACATAAACACACACACTTAGGATTTGATTTGGATTGGTGTGTGCATTTGATTGAATTTGTTTGTCTTGGTAGTCTAAAATTTACATTTGAATTTGTTGTTTTGAATGTTTGATTGATTAAATGATATGTACAAGATTGATTATAAATTAATAAAATAGGATGTGTTATCATGTTTGGTATACGATAGTATACTTCCTAAGCATATCATATATTTATCATATACATATCATAACCATCATATACTTAATCATTTCAATACTTAGTTATTGATTTCGACTCTATAAATTTCTAAGTATTTGATTTACAGGGAATTTTTATTTATTTCACCCATTTTTGTTGATGACAAAGGGGGATAAAAATATAAAATATACATATGCATATATTCGAAGGGAGTTATCTAACTCAAGGGGAGTTACATCATATTTTATATGTAGGAATAATTTATGGTTGTCATCATCAAAAGAGGGGATTGTTGATGCCTCGGCTTTTAATTTCAATAATAACAACATTGATAACAGAAATATACGTTCATACAAAATACAGATACTAATGTTTTGCCAAGTTATATAATATTTATTACAGGAAATTATACGGTTGTTGAATTGAAGACTGTACAATATAAAGATCCAAGAAATGGACATGAAGACTCGTAAGTATAAAAATCAAGATATGAAGATATCAAGACTATAATATAATGTATTGAGTAATAGAGTTTTGTTAAAGTACCTGGTAGCAATCTTTGATCTCTATCTCCTTTTTTCTTACCTTTTATATTGTAACGACCCGTAATTTTCGATAATTAAATTTAATAGATTAAATAAGTTTTTTTAATTTAATATTGGAAGAAATTAAAATTAAGATTTATTAATCGGAAAAATAACTAGAATGAAATTTAATGATGTAATTTAAGGTAATTGATAACTACGTTAATTTAATTTCAATTGATTGTAAAGTTAAATTTAGTGATAGAGTGTAAATAAAGAAATAAACCAAATGTTGTATTAATTAGTGAAATAATAGGTGATTTATTGTAATTGGATTATAACATTTGTTGTAGATAGTAAACTTATAAATGTGATTAAATTAAGTAAAAGGTGACGATTGTTAATTGTTACCCATTTATTTAATCTGTTGAATTAAATTTGAAATCAAGTGCCATTAAATGTAATTAAGTTAATATGAATTAAGATGATAATTGTAGAATATTTATGTAATAAGATGTAAATTAATGATAACTATGTCCATAAAGTAAATGATTGATTGAATAATAGGATTGAAATCAAATT
The DNA here is from genome assembly GCA_030765085.1 of Allium cepa. NCBI lineage: Eukaryota > Viridiplantae > Streptophyta > Magnoliopsida > Asparagales > Amaryllidaceae > Allium > Allium cepa. The sequence continues at coordinate 247,738,019 of CM060944.1, forward strand.
AAATTAACTGATTTGATTTTAAAATTAATTAATGAATTTATTGCAATTGCAATTGAATATTGAAATAAATGCAATAGTTAATATTGAATTTGACATGGGAATTTGTTTTAAGGGGATAATAGTTTCCGTGCAATTAGAAAATGACGAAACTGTTAGTTATAAAATTTGAATTGAAAAGCGATAAAATTAATTTAATAATAATATATTTAATTAACGTGAAAATAGCCGTTTTGGCCACACTCTCGGATTTAGATGAAACCAGTTTCATTACATCTGTAACGGTGTTAGGATTTCAAATTTCGTAGCGTTCGGACTTGTCGTTTGATCGTATGGACTCGAAACGTGTAGAAATCAATTTAATTGAATTCAATTGAAATAAGGTGATTCTAAAAGCTAACTTCTTCATACGATGGATATAGGAATTGAATTCTATTGAGTTTATAAATATCGAAAACATCTATTTCGATATATGGGATGATCTACTTTTGTTTCGAAAGCAGAACGGACTTTCGGGTCGTTATTGTCTTTTTGAACCAATTTAATATGTTATTCATTCTTATCGGGCCTTGTCCACATAAAGAGATTTTTCCTAACCCTAATAGTCTTTCTATTTCTTATTTATGTACTTACGATTCTATCTGACTACCTCCTTCTTCTAATGGCACAAATCAAATACAATTACAAAACCCTAAATTCAATTTCAATTCAAAATCAATTTCAAAAATTCAAACACTTCAAAGCATAGCAAATTATATATCGTTGGAAAATTCTCGTTGAGAGCAATCCTCTACAATGATTTGTTTTTCGATTTCAGTTGCAGGTTGGCCAGAAATCATCAATTTATTCTCGGTTGTTCATCGAGTTTTGATCAACGGCGATGGATCGTCGATTCAAGGGCATGGGCGTGTGGAGAGTGACAAGTGGAGTTCATCAGTGCTAGCTCTTTGTCGAATCGATGGTTGGATCATCTAAAAAAATTGATTAGTGTTCAAGTTTACAATCGACGGCTGTTATTTTGCGGGAGTCGTACGGCGATTTTGGGTGGCGTATGGTCATGGAGGTGGTGGAGGCGAGGTCAGCGGCTCTCTGGCATGGCTGCGATCGTGGTCAGGTCGGTGGAGGAGGCGGTGAAATCATCAGTGGGGTGGCAACTATAGGGTTTCATACGAGATGTACAGTATTAGGGGAGATTGAGTTTCACATGTCCAGGTATACATGGCGCATCCCTATACGTCTCTTCATTATTTATTTGTTTATTTTTATTTAAATTTCGAATTGTTCTAATGTGTATAACTTTCGCATACGAGGTCGGACTCACACACTTTTTGTTCCACTGCAATCATATTCAAATTCCAACATTTTGAAATTGGTTTGGACGAATTCTGTGACGGTTCAATTTTGGGCCTTATTTTGGATTTCAAATCGATTTGAAATCAAAAGTGAGTGTTTTATCCCACTCACAACTACTAAATTATCTTATGTTAGTTAAATTGAATTTATGATGTAATTCGAAATTGATTTGTTGATGTTCGGTATATTTAAATGGTCATTCGAGTTAAATATGACTTTTATGTAATTTAATTGCCATTTAATTTAATATTGAATTTTAAATTGCCTGTTAATATCTATTATTGATAATCGGTCAACAGTTTTTATCTATTTGTTTATTTGAATGGTGATTGTGATGTATGTTTGATTGTTGATATCAGATGACTAGATGTTACATTTATATTGTTATGACACTGCAAGTTCCCTTAAATTTCCTATTGGTTTAAATGATACATACCCTTACGATATGTAGATCAGAGAAAAATCGTTATGGATTGAAATGATAAACCTGAGCGATTTTATGGATTTTAAATTTTATTCGAGATTGCGGGTTGAAATGATATATATGTATGTATGTATGTATGTATGTATGTATGTAAATATAAAATGTTTGCGGATTGAAATGATAAATATCTATTTCACTTCATCGTGGGGTAGAAAATTATATACGGACACCGGATTGGTTAAATTAAATGATTTTAAAACCTTAAATTTTTGAATCCAATTAAATGATATTTGGAAATAAAAATTTTGATTTATATAAACTAAATTATTTTCGAAATCCAAGCTTTAATGTTGAAAGTGGAATTGGTTTAAATGGATTGTTTAAATAATTTAAATTGACATTTTGAAGTTGGATTTGAAGTATAAATGAAATTTATCGAAACTGAATTATTGAAATATTCGAATATTTAACCTTTGAATTCTACTGAATTGGAAATAGTTCGGATATATTGTTCGAACGTGGTTTTGAAATCGATATTGATTAAATGGTTTTAAATGAGAATTTGAATGGAAAGACAAAATTTAGTTTTGATTTGAAAGTTGGACATGGTCCAGATTTGTTAAAATGAAAGAAATAGTATAATTTGATATTAATTTCAAATCTATTATTTTAATATAAACTGTTTTAAAATATATTATTTTAAATCCTGATTATTAAGATTTTCAAACTATTAAACTAATTTAATCTATTTTAAACTATTTTAATCTATTTTAATCAATTTAAGCTATTTTAACTTCTTTTTAATCTATTTTATCTATTTAATCCAATTTAAATCAATTTAATCTATTTTAGATAATTTTATATCTAATTTAATCTATTTTAAATCTATTTCAACTATTTAAACTATTTAAACTATTTGAACTATTTGAACTATTTAATCTATTTTAAACTATTTTAAATCATTTAAACTATTTTAGAGTATTTTAACAATTATAAACTATTTTTAAAACTATTTATGACTATCTAAACTATTTTTAAAAATTTAAAATTGCGTAAAGTTGGAGTATCTATATTTAAATCCTTGATGATGATGTAACCTAAGTTGAGATTTGAAATTTATACCTTTTTGTGAAACGACATATTTCAATATGATGATTTTGGAATGAGAATTTAGTTAACATATCTTATCGATAATTTTGAAAATGAATATGGTTTCAAAAGCGATAGGGTTTGAATTAAATATGATATTTGATATCAATTATGAATTGGTTTTGGAAATGTAAAAGAACTATCCAGTGTGAAATAAGCGTTTGGTTGTTACAGAGACAGGCATCAGATATTGTCATACTCTCTGCCAATACCCACAACCATTTTAACAATTGTGTACGTGGTGGAGATTCCAGAATAAAGTAAGATGGTTTGACGAATAATTCAGTATGATGTATTAACGTAGCCCTGACTCTTGTGGGTTAGCTTGATGTGGCTAAAAGAAGCCATATCGGACCAAGTGAGGTCGCACCTCCGATTGGACACATTTCTTTGATACCATATTATGACTTTGTGAATTATTTCGTGGCCACCCCTTGATTTTATTTTGGGAGTGTGTTCCCAAGTGGGCGGTAGTAGCTTCTATGCGTTACCACCAGTCCAGATCTGCAAAACGGTAGTATCCTGCCCTGGTCATTGCCTTGTGTACCTTGTCACATGCCTTATCGCACCTTCTACAAGTTTGTTTTGTACTATACCTATGGAGTGCCCTCTAGGTAAACCATCGGTTAGGTGGAGCTTACGGTACTGTATAGACTACGAGAATAAACAAAATGTGTTAAGGGGGGTATGGGTAATGCCTTAACGCTATTTATAAACTTTACTTCACTATAGACACTATTATAATAGTGTATACTATGTATGTAAATAGTTTAACGGATCCTTAGGAGATGTAATCCCAAACATCTCTTAAGTTATTGCACTCACATTAGATATTGGATAGGAGATGTCAAACCCTGTAAACATCTCTGACGTCGTTACACTCATATTTATTTACAGTTGATTTAACTTACATAATAACTTTTAGTTCTGACTCGAGTGTTTTGTTTTTTCAATTCGCTCGGGTCAGTCTGAGCTTTTCAATGTATCGAAGACTGCTTTTGGAGGATGAAGATGAAGAATTAGTACTATGATTATTTATTACATTATGTCCACTACGTCATGATATTTCGCCATATTTATTTATTTATTTATTCCTGTTGTATGTAACTTTGATTTGTATTGTAAAAGTATAATCAAATGTTATTTGTAAACAGTTTCATGAACTGTTTATTTGATTGTTATATTTTGTCATTCCGCTGTAAGATTCCGCGTTTCTTTTCCTTCTTTCTCCGCTTTATTCATTATTTACCCATAACAATCCTTTTTTAATGGTTTGATTTGACATGTGTGGTTAATTGTCGATTTAAACTGTCCAAAAAGGTGGGTCGTTACATTTGGTATCAGAGCTTTGGTTTTGCAATAACCTTAGCTTTGTGTGGTCCGACTCATTAGAAATAGGAAAGTAATACCCTAGAATGAGTCGTTGAATGTATATATATGAGAGAACGTATTTGTTAGTGTTATAAAAAGATTTTATATTATGTTAATTTATTCTGTTTAGTATTTATAAATTCTGATCGGTACATGGGACGTCATGGTATCGATAGGGATTTCTAAACACTTAATGGAGCAGACCGACAAAATATTTGTTTTGAAATATAGGTAAATGAAATAATTTTGCCTAGTATTATATTTTGAATATAAAGAAATAATCTTTTTTATAAACATGTATAATTGTATGTGATATGTTTGGTTGTTTGTTAGGAAGTGAAATTTATAAACATAGTTGCAAAAAAAATGGGATTGTAAATAAAACGAATATAAATTGGGAAACTTGAGAATTTAAGTTTCGGGATTTTGAAAATTCTTTTGAAAGATTTTGGAATACAATATTAATAATATTTGGAAGTATTTTTTGATATAAATATTTCAAGATGATTTGAAAGATATATTTTCAAGGAATTTTGGTAGGAAATAAGTTTTGTTCTCCTCTCTATGTCGGTGGAAAATAATTTCGCTGATGAGTGCACACATCATCGACGTTTATTTTCGAGTTTTAAAGTGGAAAGGCCACTGTAGTAATTGTACTACACAATTGTTTTGATAACAAATCTTGATTTTAAATTTCTACGTAGGATTTGGATATATAAAAGATATGATTAAATATTTTATTTTGAAATGATTTGAAAATGGAACCCGACATTTAGTTCTTAAGTTCTGTAAATTATAAATTTCAATCATTGTAGTGAAATGAAACCTCAACTATTTTTATAATTGGAAGTTTCTAAACTGATGAAAAATATAAGTAATTAGGCGCTATGTGATTAATGAAATATACAAGAAATTGGAAACTTGTAAATTAAAGCATAATGAAAATTTAGAAAATGTAAATATTGAACATTTTATTGAATAAAATAAACTTGGATAACATTTAATTGCATTCTTAGAACACACACACACACACACACTATATATATATATAAATATATATATATATATATATATATATATAACTTACCAAAATATTACAAGTTATAATGTTAAATAGAAATATGTAATAGAATATTATACAAGTAAAACTTTAGTAATGAAGGTGTTCAATGGAAGTACTTCTATAAATAGGAATTCTGATGTTATAAACTTAAGTTAATAATTTGAAATGTTACTAATTAAATTTATAGAAAAGTATTCTTACTTCTATAAATAGGAATTCCGATGTTATAAATTGTTATAAACTTAAGTTACTAATTTGAAATATTACTAATTAAATTTATAGAAAAGTGAATACTGTAAGTAAATGATTATGACCTTAAGTTAATTTTGCATCTATTTGTAATTAAAATGAATAGTAAAGTGAACGCTATATAAACTGAATGATTATAACTTTAGAAAATGTTGAAATAATTTAGAAATGGATTGAATATTCATTAATACTATATATGGAAGAAATGAAAGTGAAAAATAAATAATTTATTAATGGTGAATTAAATTATAAAGAGACTTACATAATAATGGATAATCTAATAAGTGAAATGGAAATAACTTATGTAAGTATTGAATGTAAAGTAATGAAAAGAGAAAATGATGTTGTATAAATGAATGGGAAACGAATTTTTAAGTGATGAATGTAAATTAATTAAATGAGCATTGTATGAACAAATGAAAACAAATGAATAACAAATGGTGTGGAACAAGATTTCTAAGAATGAACTTAAATAATATTTGGAATTCTTGGCTGTTTTTGTTTATGGGATGATTGTGAAATGATACTTTTGACTTTATAAAGTTGTATAAATGTGACGACCCGGAATTTCTGTATATTTGAAATTGTGGTACTTAATTGATGTGCAAGTTAGTTTAACTTGAATTTCAATATTTGGCAATTCAATTATTGAATTTAATAAGTGAAAATTGGGTAAAATATTAAATCTTCAGTTTTATGCTTGTTAAAAGTATTTCAAAGGCTTATAAAATTTATATGGATAATACTGAAGATAATAGAACTTTTAAAATTGGATTTAAAGGTGATTTGTTCAGTTTTGAATATATATAGTTTAAATTGATATTTAAAACTAGCCTTTCGAGGCACAGTCTCGGAATTCGACGAAACCAGTTCCATTAGATCTGTAATATTGTATTATTATCGGATTTCAAATTCCATAGTGTTTGGAGTTGTCGTGTGATCGTACGTTAGATAAACGCGTTAAAACCTTTATCGAAAATTTAATAAATAACTGGTCCAAAACGCTATCTTCTCCATACGATCGAATTAGGACTCATAACCTTTTCCATTGTGTTTGGAATAAGGGTACAACATTATAAACGCCTGGTGGCATGCCTCGATAAAAGGACGAGATTTTTAATTGCGTTTATCGAAACGATTTGAATTTAAATTGAAATAAAATAATTGCATTGCAAGCCTACAGACACGTAACAGAATTTAAAGCACGTGTCTTCATTGCAGACACGCGTATTTTTTTAGACAAATAAATAGTATAACGCGAACAGTAAATTGAAAAGGAAAAAAAATCCTTGAGCTTTTCTTTATCTTTAAGAAAAAATTTGAGAGCTTTCGAAAAAATGGCGGCCCCTTTAATCTCGTTCGAACAAACTCCTTTCTAAATCTAAAATCCCCAAACATAAATCCATTCGTTTCTTCTCAAAAAAAAATTACCGATGGCATTCGAGATTTCTCGATTCGGGCTCGAATTATAAAGGGTTAGGTCTGCTAAGATTTGATCGTGTGGCCAAGGCATTGACGCGGAAGAGTTGACGGTAAGTAGACTGCGATGGAGAAGAGGCTCACAAGAGCGAAGAGATGGAAGCTCAAATTCAAATCCAATATTCTGAAATCGAAAACCAGATTCACGAAAATCAAATTGGCCAATTCCTTTCTTTGCACCTTCGAGGCGAGCACGAGCACGTTCAGGAGAAGGGAGGGGGAACTGTCAAAGTCGAAGTCAGTAGGAGTCGCAATTTCATGAAAACTGGGTGATGCGGTGACCTTTCGAAGTCGAGGGTATGCTTTGGAGTTCGAGCACGCTTGGTAGGAGGGTTCGGAGGCACGGTCAAGGGATGAATCACGTTTGCTTGGGTGGCGCAGCTAACATTGAAGGGGTATTAGCATTGGAGGTTGTGGGGAGCAGTAGATGTTTAGTTTTGGGGTTTAATCTAGGTATTCTTCTGCATTAATTTAGTTAATGGTAGATGTTTTAAAAAAATTCAGAGAAAGGAAATTTCTGTTTCTACGAGATATATATATATATATATATATATATATATATATATTTAGGGTGAAAAGATTTTACAGTAAAGTAAATTTCTAGTTATGTGGTTTACAGGAAAGAAAAGTAAGAATATAAGTATACCTAGGAAAAATTTATACATGTATGCTTAATATATAGGTAAAACCGAGAAAAAAATATATGGATAAGATGTCAGAAAATAGAAATTTTAAAGGTTGGAGGAATTTAGATGAAAATTGGATTTTTATGAAATTCATATAGCTTATTTTAAGTGTATATATATATATATATATATATATATATATATATATATTAGTTTCCAAATAAAATAAGTATGTGTATTTTAATTTACTTGTTATTTAAATAATGGATTTGGTGAATAAATTGTTAAGTTAACCAATTTAATTTATTCTAGTTACTAAAAAGATTTTAAAGGGAAAATTATTAGTTTAAATTTTAATCACTAGTTAAAAATAAAATTATTGGTTTATTAAACTTATCAAATAGGAAAATTAATTTGTTCGACTAATTCGAATATTAATAAAACCTTATAATGTTTGTTACAAGGTTTAAAAATCGTGAAAACAAGCTGGAAGGGAAACAAATTGCAAAACAAAAGCAAAGGTGAGATCTTCTCACTCAATAGAATTACCTAGTTTAATTTAGATAGTTGAATTTAAATTATTGGATTGGTTACTTGAATTGATAATTGTTATCAATTGGATGTTATGTTATATATAATAGTATATATATATTAGAGTGATTAATATTCCCGCATTATATAACAGATGAGACCCTATGCGCCCCGCATAATAGCGGATGACCTCATATACCATGATATTCCACCACGAAGTGGAATTGGTATTTTATATTGTGCTAACACCTGTGGATGCAAGGAAACAGGTTGGAGGGATCCAACTGGATTTCTCAAATATTGATTTTATTTCATTTTCTGTGATATAATTTATTTATGATCTGTGATTGATTATATTGGTAATTGAAATGATTGAAAGCTTTGGTTTGGCCAAATATATTTTGGTATTTTAAGACACCATAAATATAAAAATTGGATTTTTGGAAGGAAACAAAAGTAGAGAATTTTAAGTAAAATAATTTTGGAGAATTGGATAAATTAAAAGAAAGAGTTTGGAAAGGATAAAGGTTGATTTTTGAAATCCAATTGAATAAATTCCAAGTGTGGGGAAAAAGATTTTTTTTTAATAAATGGAAATAAATGGATTTTGAGAACTTAAGTAGTCTTGTTTAGAAGTTGAAGAATTTATTTAAAATTCAGATTTTAAATGGTTTGGGAGAAATAAATGGAGAATTTTTAAAAAATTAAGTACGAAATTAATATTTCAGAATTTAAATAAGATTCTAAATCATAAATATAGAAGTAAATATGGAATTAATGGATTTTAAAACAAATTTGGTAAGTAAAGGAATTTATTTTAAAAATGAAGTTATTTTGTAAATCGATTTGTAAACTGATTAAATGTTTGAAACTGTGTTTTAAAAGGAGGATGAGACTATGGAATTTATAAAATGGGTTTATAAAGAGTAATAATATATCAGTGGATATTTGGAAGTATAAATTCACGTTAGGAATTTATAAAGGATTGGGTAATTTTTAAAAAAAATAAATAGTGGTTTATTTTTAAAGACGTGAAAGAAAAGTGTATTTCCTTAAAAAGCCAAGTACGTTTTCAAAGCAGATTTTTAAGTATAAGTTGGAAGTTTTAAAGTGGTTTTAAAAGAATGTTTTTGAGGAATTATTTATTTAAGTTGTTAAGAATTTTAAAGTTAAATATTTATTAAATTAGTTGTAGTAGTAATTATTTTAAAAGGCTAATTGGTATTATGATTTAAAAAGATAATTATTAATATTTATATTTCATAAAGTAATTTTATTTTAAAGATAGTTTTGCTAAAACTTTTATTTGAAAAATGTATATAGAATTTCATAACTTTTATTTTAAGATTGTTTTGGCTTAAGTATTACATGAGAAATTACTATAAAATTTCATAACTAGTATTTTAAATAAAGTGGTTAAAATAGTTTTTATTTTAAGTATTTTAAAGTGTATTTTTGGATTAAGTAATTTAAATTATTTTAAAAATCTGAAATATTTAGACTTGGTGATTTCCAGTGGAAATAAACAATCGGGTGGAAACTTATTCTGCGAGAGAAAAGGGTGATTTGAATACTTTTTCAAAGAGTCGAAGGGTAGAAAAATAGTTTGCAAAGATATTTTGAAATTAATAATTTGGGAAATTATCTAAGTCTGATGGTTGTTTTGGATGTTATTTGATTGTTAAATAACCGACTATCAATATTGGCCTTTAAGACGGAGTTTGAATTTCGATGAGACCAGGATCGGATTCAAAATGGTTATCCGAAAACCCCTCGGATCTTAAAGGTGGATCTTTTGTTTAGAAGATTAAAAATGGAAATTTGTTTAAACCATTCAAAAGGAAAGGTTTTAGGAAATAAAGGCTAAAAAGTTATGACTTAACTAAGATCTGAATGTATCTACATGTTTTAAATAAGCGCTCATTATTCGAAAAGGCCAGAGGAGGGCATTAAGTCGGAAACCCATTCCGAATAATGATACGACGGAATGGAATTGCATTTGAAGACGGTGGTTGAAGGCCGTGTATTTTCGAAGACGAAAGGATTGCATGTTCATTGTCTCTGCACCGAGTTGCTCCGGCATAGAGATTACCTTATGTGATGGGGAGTCCGGACGTGATTAGGCCACATCCGGATTTGCACGGACTTCTTTCCTTAATTGGACAAAGTGCCTTCGGTTCCATTCAGACCCGGGATGGACTTGTATGGATGTATGTCTGACATTACACTTTGAGATATAAAGCTAGTTTCTATCAAATATATTTCTGTTGGTGGCGGAGAATTTATTCTCTTAGCTTAACACCCTTCTCTGAGACGTACGTGCTCAGAGGTTATGTAGTTGATAGTTATTAGTGATATATTCCCAATTTGGTAATGTGGTATGCTAAGTTTTGAGCATTGTTTGATCGAAGCATGGGTTTTGTGTAAAGAGTAGCTTTGTCGGACGATACTTCATCGAACCTCACACCTCGGGAAGTGGTCGAAACAGGAAGGGTGGAGCATGGTTATGGGGTTCGCGACCCTATGGGTATGTGCATTTCCTTCTGGATAAAATGTGGTATTCTGGTATGGAGCCCAGATATTTTACTTATGTGGTTATTGGAATGTGAGGCACCTCAGTGAAGGTCGGTTACGACCGGGGGATGGCATACTCATGACTGTTAGTTACGTAGTTACAGAGGTAACCCGGCCTTGTGCTGGCAGAGATTCGGTTAGGTTCTCGGGACATCCTTCTAGAGGTGTACCCATTCGGATAAAGGAAGTTCTTTAGCCTTGGCCATTTGTTGGAAACCCAAACAAAACAATACGAGCCCTTTACGATTTTAGTTGTAGAACCTGCCATTTTAACATGGTAGCTATAGTAGGCATACTATAATGGTACGTATGCTGGCTAAGATTAATATTATACTTGCGAAATGTTTTCTACACTATGCACTAAAAATAATATCAAAAGGATTTTCGCATATCAAGCATGTTTGACTACTATAAGTAAAAAGCTCCCCCATGTGTGCGATTGTATTTGAGATTGTGCCGGGAGACCTTATTGTAGTTTCATTTTCCAAAAGAATGAACGAATTTTTCGCACAAATAACTGTTTTAAGTTCTCACACAAGTCCCATGACTGACTCCGAGTTTATTGTTCCCTTTGGCTAAAGTCTGGGTGCCCCTAATTTTTCACATGGGCAGCCTAGATTCGGGTTATCAGTAGATTTTCGAGCTATGTTGGGAGGTAGATGTGGATTTGGAAGTCTTTGAAGCTTTAGGTTTTGAGCTTTTTGGTTTGCACTTTGGAGCTTTGGAAATGAAGATGCAGTATGTTGGACTCTCTTGGAAGACCATGTTGATGTTATTTTCCACGGTTATGTTGTACTCCGCTGTCATGTAATATATATATATATATATATATATATATATATATATATATGACTCTGATGATGTAATGTGTAAAAAGATATAATTCTTTTATTTAAAGATTAGTCATTTATCTATTATATATTGTTCCACTGCGATTGTGAGATTCTGATATTATTTCGATTTCTTCTTCTACCTCCTTCTTCTTTAACCCTAATGGTTCGGTTTTTCAGCATTCGATTGTTCGGCATTTGATACAGTGGATGTATTGATGTCGATTTTCGGGCTTCGAAAAATCGGGTCGTTACAATTTTGGTATTAGAGCTAAAGGTTAAGCGAGAACCTTGGCTCTGGTGGGGATTACTCATTTGAAATAGAGTTCGTAGTACTCTAGAATGAGTTTGAGTGTATTAATGGATATGAGCGCGTATTTGTTAGTGGATATTAACATTTCTTTTTTATATTGTGTTGACTTATCAGTTGAGTGTTTATGGATTCTGGTCGATATGTGGGACTCCATGTCATCGATAGGGATTTCTAAACTCTTAAACAAGATAAACCGAAACAGTATTGTTTTAAAATAGGGTAAACGAAATAATTTTACCCAAATTATTTTTGAATATAAAAGAAATTATTTTTGTAAATTATTATAGTATTTGGTTGCTTGATTGTTAGGGAATGATGATAGTAAATTATTATCATTGTTGTGTGGACATTGAATAAGGAATGGAAATCATAACCAAAGTTAAGAAATTTATTTCATATAGCAGGATGTAATTTGTAAATGTGAATTAAAAAAGTGATTTATAAGTGAAATGGTATGAAATTCCAGAGTAATGTTTGAATATAGATTGAAAGAATTTGGAATTTGAAATTTCAGGAAAGTTTAAATTCCTTTGGGTTTGAAAATGGTTTTCAACTGTTTTGGGGAAATAATAGTAATATTATTTCAGAAATATTTTGAATTGGATTTGAAAACAGGGGAGATTTGGAATTTAAAAATATTGAAAAGGTTTTTAAAAAAGAGATAAAGCACTAAACTCTTTTCGGTCGCTGGAAAATAACTCCGATGATGATCGCGACATCATCGGTGTTCATTTTCGAGTTTCCAAAAGAGGAATTGCTGCCCGGAGATTTTTAAATGGAATTGTTTGCAAAACCTTGGTTTGGTTTTAAAATTCATGATATAATTTGATACCCAACGATTTTGGATATAATCGATTTCAAAAATGATTTTGAACTACTTAAGTGATTGTTAAAAGATTCTGAATCTTATTAAAAATGTTTATGGAATAATCAATAAGTTTGGAAACTTAGAAAAATTTGAAATTTGTTTAGATTTTAATTTAACTTAAGAAGAGTTAAATTATAATGAGCACGAAACAAAATAAGCTAGTAAAGTAAACCAGTTAAATGAAGTGAATTAAAGGAAGTTAACAAATGGAATTTAAATAAGTGGAAAACTTATAGAAGTTAAAATTAAATTGAAACGGAATGTAAGTGAATTTAGTTAAGTAGAAGTGAGCTTTGTGGAAAATGATTATTGAAAATAAGTTTATTAAGATTGTAAACAAATGTATAGAGTACAAAGGAATTTACATTTATATGTAAGTAATATAGAATTTGAATATTGGAATTAAATTTGAATTGTGTTAAATAAAGTAAAATGGAAAATTATTCATGTTGGACTAAACAAAACAAAATATTGAAATTAAAATCCGTAAATGGTAAGCAAATAAATTGAAATTGAATATGAGGATGATATTTAATTTAAATTGTGCAAAGTAAAGTGAAGTTATAGAATAAATTAGTAAGTGGAAATAATTAAAGAAATGACTAATTAAATTTGGTTTTGGGAAAAATATTCTAAGTTAATATTTGAATGAAGCTTTAATAAAAAGGGTGTGAAATGATATTTGTGAATAAGTGAATAGAAATCAAAATAAATGCTAATTAAAAGAAAATTGATATATCCGGTAATCAATTAAGATAAAAATGAAGGATGTACGTATATTATTTTATTCCCATAAAGATTTGATTTAGATTCAAGCATAGAATTTCGAGGTAGTTATACCGATCCGAGTTGTGATTTTTCGCTCGATTTTCAACGGCGAACCCTGGATATGGATTTTGATTTACTTTGGGAATTTTTTGTCATAATTTAGGACTATGCAAGGAGTAACAATGGTTCTGATCAAGAAACCAGATCTGAGTGTGCACTAGGAAGTCGGGTGGATGATACTAGATCGAAAGTGAAATTTTGTGATCGAGCGAGCGATCGAATTTGATATTGCATACGGATGATATAAGTACATTGTACGAATTTGAATGAAATAGATATTGAAACTTTGGTAAAGAAATGTATAAAATGATGTTGGATTCTGTAAATTGGAAATTATTGCTAAGTAGTATACAAGTGTTTTAAAAGCAAAAAGAAATTGGGATTTTTGATTTCAGAAGATAAATTGAATTGCTCGATAAAAGGTATGTATTTAAATTTCTATATGAAATTTGATGGTTTTCTGATCTAGCCACTTGGCGTTTTGTTTTCTTTTGAAATCTGGGGGCCCATAGAGGCATTTTGTAGTTGTGCCGAGCTAACCGCGCAAAGGAGACGTTGACGAAATTTTTCAAAACTTTAGTGAGTTAGAAAAATTTTGAGAAAATTTTGATAATTTAAAATTTTTATTGTGAATTTAAAGTTGAATTTGAATTATAATTTGAATGGTTGAGGAAGTAATATTGTTTGAGACTTATGAATGAGTTTGGAAAAGTTAGTAAGAGTGACAGTGTGTCTTTAATAAAAAGATTGTGTTGCGGAAGTTGTTTGAAACTGTTTGGCTTTAGGAAATAGTTAACGGGTTATGGGCCATTCCTCTTAACTAGTAATTTAGGGGACTAAATTCTTTTAAGGGGAAGGAATTTGACGACACGGAATTTCTGGATATTTGAAATTGAAATATTTAATTGATTTGAAAGTTAGTTTAACTTGAATTTCAAATATCATTATTTATTTGGCAATTCAGTTATTGAATTTAATAAGTGAAAATTGGGTAAAATATTAAATCTTCAGTTTTATGCTTGTTAAAAATATTTCAAAGGCTTATAAAATTTATATGGATAATACTGAAGATAATAGAACTTTTAAAATTGGATTTAAAGGTGATCTGTTCAGTTTTGAATATACATAGTTTAAATTAATATTTAAAAATAGCCTTCCGAGGCACTTTCTCGGAATTCGACGAAACTAGTTCCATAGGATCCGTAATATTGTATTATTATCAGATTTCAAATTTCGTAGTGTTTAAAGGTGTCGTGTGATCATACATTAGATAAACGCATTAAAACCTTTATCGAAAATTTACTAAATAACTGGTCTAAAAGGCCATCTTCCCCATACGATCGAATTAGGACTCGGAACCTTTTTCATTGTGTTCGAAACAGTGGTATAACATTATAAACGCCTAGCGGTATGCCTCGATAAGAGGTCGATATTTTTAGTTGCGTTTATCGAAATGATTTGGATTTAGATTTAAATAAAATAATTGCATTGCAAGCCTACAGATACCTAACAGAATTTAAAGCACTTGTCCTCATTGAGGACACACGTATTATTTTTAGAGAAATAAGTAGTATAACGCAAATAGTAAATTAAAAAGGAAAAAAAATCCCGAGCTTTTCTTTATCTTTAAGCAAAAATTTGAGAGCTTCTGAAGAAAAAAAATGGCGACCCCTTCACTCTCGTTCGAACAAACTCCTTTCAAAATCTAAAATCCAAAACATAAATCCATTCGGTTCTTCTCAAAAAAATTTTTTACCGATGGCATTCACGTTTTCTCGGTTGGGGCTCAAGTTATAAGGGGTTAGGCCTCCTAGGGTTTGATCGCGTGACCAAGGCATTGACGCGAGAGAGTTGATGGTGAGTGGACTGCGACGAAGAAGAGGCTCGCGCGCACGAAGAGATGGAAGCTCGAATTCAAATCCAACATTCTGAAATCGAAAACCAGATTCATGAAAATCAAATTGGCCAATTCCTTTCTTTGCACCTTCGAGTCAAGCGCGAACTCATTCAGGAGAAGGGAGGGGGAACTGTCGAAGTTGAAGTAAATATTAGTCGTGATTTTGTGAAAACTAGGTGACGTGGTAACCTTTCGAAGTAAGGGGTTTGCTTTGGAGTTCGAGCACGCTAGGTATGAGGGTTCGTAGGCACGGTCAGGGGACGAATCACGTTTTCTTGGGTGGCGCAGCCAACATTGAAGAGGTATTAGCATGCGAGGTTGTGGGGAGTAGCTGACGTTTCGTTTTGGGGTTTAATCTAGGTATTCTGCTGCATTAATTTAGTTAATGATAGATGTTTTAAAAAAAATTCAAAGAAAGGACATTTCTGTTTCTACGAGATATATTTATATATATAATTAGGGTGAAAAGATTTTACAGTAAAGTAAATTTCTAATTATGTGGTTTACAGAAAAGAAAAAGAAAAATATAAATATACCTAGGAAAATACATGCATGTTTAATATATAGGTAAAAATGAGGAAAAAAGTATGGATTCAATTTTAGAAAGTAGAAATTTTAAAGGTTGGAGGAATTTAGATAAAAATTGAATTTTTATGAAATTCATATAGCTTATTAAGTATATATATAGTTTCCAAGTAAAATAAATATACATATTTTAATTTACTTGTTATTTTAAATAATGGATTTGGTGAATAAATTGTTAAGTTAACCTATTTAATTTATTCTATTTACTAAAAAGATTTTTAAAGGGAAAATTATTAGTTTAAATTTAAATCACTGGTTAAAAATAAAATTATTGGTTAATTAAACTTATCAAATAGGAAAATTTATTTGTTCGACTAATTCGAATATTAATAAAACCTTATAATGTTTGTTACAAGGTTTAAAAATCGTGACAACAAGCTGGAAGGGAAATGGATTGCAAAACAAAAGCAAAGGTGAGATCTTCTCACTCAATCGGATTACCTAGTTTAATTTAAATAACTAAATTTAAATTATTGGATTGGTTACTTGAATTGATAATTGTTATCACTTGGATGTTATGTTATATATAATAATGTGTGTGTGTGTATATATATATTGGAGTGATTAATATTCCCGTATTATATAGCGGATGAGACCCTATGTGCCCCGCATAATAGCGGATGACCCCATATACCGCGATATTCCACCACGAAGTGGAATTGGTATTTTATATTGCACTAACATCTGTGGATGCAGGGAAGCAGGTTGGAGGGATCCAACTGGATCCCTAAAATGTTGATTTTATTTCATTTTCTGTGATATAATTTATTTATGATCTATGATTTATTATATTGGTAATTGAAATTATTGAAGGCATGGTTTAGCCAAATATATTTTGGTATTTTAAGATACTAGAAATAAAAAAATTGGATTTTGGAAGGAAATTAAAGTAGAGAATTTTAAGTAAAATAATTTTAGAGAATTGGATAAATTAAAAGAAGGAATTTGGAAAGGATAAACGTTGATTTTTGAAATCCTATTGGATAAATTCCAAGTATGGGGAAAAACATTTTTTTTAATAAATGGAAATAAATGGATTTTGAGAACTTAAGTAGTATTGTTTAAAAGTCGAAAAATTTATTTAAAATTCGGATTTTAAATGGTTTGGGAAAAACAAAGGGAGAATTTTAAAAAAATTAAGTATGAAATTAATATTTTAGAATTTAAATAAGATTCTAAATCATAATATAGAAGTAAATATGGAATTAATGGATTTTAAAATAAATTTGGGTAAGTAAAGGAATTTATTTTAAAAATGGAGTTTGTTTTGGAAATCGATTTGAAAACTGATTAAATATTTGAAACTATGTTTTAAAAGGAGGATGAGACTATGGAATTTATATACTGGGTTTATAAAGAGAAATAATATATCAGTGGATATTTGGAAGTATAAATTCACGGTGGGAATTTACAAAGGATTGGGTAATTTGTTTTAAAAATAAATAGTGGTTTATTTTTAAAGGTGTGAAAAAAGTGTATTTCCCTGAAAAGCTAAGTAAATTTTCAAAGCTCATTTTTAAGTATAAGTTGGAAGTTTAAAGTGGTTTTAAGAATGTTTTTGAGGAATTATTTATTTAAGTTGTTTAGAAGTTTAAAGTTAAATATTTATTACATTAGTTATAGTAGTAATTATTTTAAAAGGCTAATTGGTATTATGATTTAAAAAGATAATTATTAATATTAATATCTTATATAGTAATTTTATTTTAGAGATAGCTCTGCTAAAACTTTTATTTGAAAAAACTGTATAGAATTTCATAACTTTTATTTTAAGATTGTTTTGGCTTAAGTATTACTTGAGAAATTACTATAAAATTTCATAACTTGTATTTTAAATAAAGTGTTTAAAATAGTTTTATTTTATGTATTTTAAAGTATATTTTTGGATTAATTAATTTAAATTATTTTAAAAATCTTAAATATTTAGACTTGGTGATTTCTAGTGGAAATAAACGATTGGGTGGAAACTTATTCTGCGAGAGAAAATGGTGATTTGAAAACTGTTTCAAAGAGTTGAAGGGTAGAAACATAGTTTGCAAAGATATTTTAAAATAAATAATTTGGGAAATTATTTAAATCTGATGGTTGTTTATGGATGTTATTTGATAGTTAAATAACCGACTATTAATATTGGCCTTAACGACGGATTTCGAATTTCGATGAGACCGGGATCGGATTCCAAATGGTTATCCAAAAACCGCATCGGATCTTAAAGGTGGATCTTTTATTTAAAAGATTAAAAATGGAAATTTATTTAAACCATTCAAAAGGAAAGGTTTTAGGAAATAAAGGCTAAAAAGTTGTGACTTAACAAAGATCCGAATGTATCCATATGTTTTAAATAAGCGCTCATTATCCGGAATGGCCGGGGAAGGGCATTAAGTTGAAAACCGATTTAGAATAATTATACGAAGGAATGGAATTGCATTTGAAGACGGTGGTTGAAGACCGGGTATTTTCGAAAACGAAAGGATTGCCTGTTGATTATCTCTGCACCGAGTTGCTTCGGTATAGAGATTACTCTATGTGATAGGGAGTCCGGACGTGATTAGGGGATATCCGGATTTGCACGGACTTCTTTCCTTAATTGGACGAAGTGCCTTCGGTTCCATTCAGACCCAGAATGGACTTGTATGGATGTATGTCTGACATTACACTTTGAGATATAAAGCTGGTTTCTATCAAATATATTTCTGTTGGTGGCGAAGAATTTATTCTCTTAGTTTAACACCCTTCTCTGAGACGTACGATCTCAGAGGTTATGTAGTTGATAGTTATTAGAGATATATTCCCAATTTGGTAATGTAGCATGCTAAGTTTTGAGCATTGGTTGATCGAAGTATGGCTTTTGTGTAAAGCATAGCTTTGTGGGACGAGACTTCATCGAACCTCACACCCCGGGAAATGGTCGAAACAGGAAGGATGCATCAAGGTTATGGGGTTCACGACCCTAAGGGTGTGTTCATTTCTTTCTGGATAAAAAGTGGTATTCTGGTATGGAGCCCAGATATTTTACTTATGTGGTTGTTGGAATGTGAGGTGCCTCGGTAAAGGTCGGTTACGACCGGGGGATGGCATACTCATGACAGTTAGTTACCTAGTTACAGAGGTAACCCGGCCTTGTGTTGGCAGAGATCCGGTTAGGTTCTCGGGACATCCTTCCAGAGGCGTACCCATTCGGATATAGGAAGCTCCTTAGCCTTAGCCATTTGTTGGAAATCCAAACAAAACAATACGATCCCTTTAGGATTTTAGTTGTAGAACCTGCCATTTAACATGGTAACTATAGTAGGCATACTATAATGGTAGGTATGTTGGCTAAAATTAATATTATACTTACGAAATGTATAATATACACTATGCACTAAAAATAATATCAAAAGGATTTTCGCATATCAAGCATGTTTGACTACTATAAGGAGAAACCTCCCCTATGTGTGCGAAGCATTTGAGTGTGTGCTGGGAGACCTTATGGTAGTTTCATTTTCCAAAAACATGAATGAATTTTTGGCACAAATAATTGTTTTAAGTTCTCACACCAGTCCCATGACTGACTCAGAGTTTATTATTCCCTTTTGCTAAACTCTAAGTGCCCCTAATTTTCCACACGGGCAGCCTAGAGTCAGGTTATCTGTAGATTCTGGAGCTATGTTGGGAGGTAGATGTCGATTTGGAAGTCTTTGAAGCTTTTGGTTTTGAGCTTTTTGGTATGGACTTTGGATCTTTGGAAATGAAGATGCAGTATGTCGGACTCTCTTGGAAGACCATGTTGATGTTATCTATTATATACTGTTCCGCTGCGATTGTGAGATTCTGATATTATTTCTATTTCTTCTTCTACCTCCTTCTTCTTTAACCCTAATGGTTTGGTTTTCCGGCATTCGATTATTTGGCATTTGATACAGTGGACGTATTGATGTCGATTTTTGGGCGTCGAAAAATCAGGTCGTTACAATAAATAATCTATTAAGTTTTATATAAGACCGTTGAGTATATGGTATGCTTAGTGGCTTATTTATCATTTATACGATTAGAAGTTTTGAATCCAAACAAACCATTTGTTTTGGTTGTTATGGATAGAAGGTTGATTACTTTGATTGAATGTGATGATTGTATCGTTTTGGTTGAAAGTGATTGTTGTCATGTTGTGATGATTTGTTGTTATTAATTGAAACAACGTAAATATTTCCTTTTTTACATAATTAGTTACTTTTTGGACATATAAGTGAAATACAGGTTTATGGAAGCAATAGCAACTGCTTTTGTTTTCATAAATAAGCGTAGTTTGCCCGACAAATACGTACGTTTTCGGATTACGGTTTTCTAGCGATATTACATTGTTTTCTCCTGGTTTGGGGTATTTTACTTTGAAATACGATATATATGGTTGTTATTAATATTATTATTTCTCCCGGACCTCTCCGTACAAAGGAGACTCTATCAAAATTTTCCGTGAATTTTGGACTTAGAAAATTTTGTGAAAGTGGAAATGTTTTTCAAACTTTTATTGAACTTGAATATAAAAGGATTTAACTATTTCTATAAATTGATATATTTTATTTAGATTATTTAATTATGTAAATTAATTGCTTATATATTGAATACTTTGAATAGGATATATTAATTCCTTAGTTCCTTCTGTTCTCTTTTCGAGGACGAAAACTTTTGAGTGGGAGAGAGTGTAATGACCCATAATTTTCGATAATTAATTTAATAAATTAAATAAGTTTTTGTAATTTAATATTGGAAGAAATTAAATTTAAGATTTATTAATGAGAAAAATAAATAGAATGAAATTTAATGATGCAATTTAAGGTAATTGATAACTACATTAATGTAATTAATTTAAGTTGATTGAAATGATTGTAAAGTTAAACTTAGTGATAGAGTGTAAATAAAGAAATAATCCAAATGTTGTATTAATTAGTGAAATAATAGATAATTAATTGTAATTGGATAAAATCAGTGTTGTGTAAGTAGTTATAACATTTTTTGTATGTAATAAACTTATAAATGTGATTAAATTAAGTTTACCCATTTATTTAATCCGTTGAATTAAATTTGAAATCAATTGCCATTGAATATAATTAAATATTACGTTAATATGAATTAAGATGATAACTGTAGAATATCTATGTGGTAAGATGTAAACTAATGTTAACTATGTCGATAAAATAAATGATTGATTGAACAATGGGATTGAAATCAAATTAAATTAACTAATTTGACTTTAAAATTAATTAATGATTTTATTGAAATTGCACTTGAACGACCAAATTAATGCAATAGTTAATATTGAATTTGACATGGGAATTTGTTTTAAAGGGATAATAATTTCTATGTAATAGAAAATGATGAAACTATTAGTTATAAAATTTGAATTTAAAAGCGATAAAATTAATTTAATAATAATATATTTAATTAATGTGAAAATAGCCTTATTGGCCACTGCCTCGGATTTTGACGAAACCAGTTTCATCGGATCTGTACCGGTGAATTATTGAAGGGTTTTAAGTTTCATAGTGATCAGACATGTCGTTTGATCATACAGACTCGAAACACGTAGAAATTAATTTAATTGAATTCAATTGAAATAGGCTGATTTTAAAAGCTAAATTCTTCATACAATGGACTTAGGACTTGAAACATGTTCCATAGTGTTTAAAAATATCGAAAATATCTATTTTGATATATAGGATGACCCACTTTCATTTCGAAAGCAGAACGGGCTTTTCGGGTCGTTATTGTCATTTTGAACCAATTAATATGTTATTCATTCTTATCGGGACTTATCCACATTAATAGATTTTTCCTAACCCTAGCAGTCTTTCTATTTCTCATTTCAGCACATACAATTCTATCTGATTACCACCTTCTTCTAATGACAGAAACCAAATACAGTTACAAAACCCTAAATTCAAATTCAAATCAAAATCAAATTCAAAAATTCAAACTCCACAAAGCATAGCAAATTATATTGTGTTGGAAAGCTCTCAATGAATGCAATCTTCTACAAATATATTTTTTCAATTTGAGTTGCGGTTTGGCCAGAAATCATCAATTTACTCTCGGCCGTTCATTGGGTTTTGATCAACGACGATGGATCATCGATTCATGGGCATGGGCGTGTGGAGAGTGACAAGAGGAGTTCATCATAGCCAGTCGTTTGTCGAATCGATGGTTGGATTATCTGCAAACATTCGATTAGGGTTCGAATTTACAGTTGGCGACTGTGATTTTTTGGGCGTCGACGGTGATTTTGGGTGGCACATGGTCGTGGAGGTGGCGGAGGCGAGGTCGGCGGCTCTTTGGCATGGATGCTATCGTGGTCAGGTCGGTGGTGGAGGCGACAAAATCATCGGTGGGGTGGCAGCTACAAGGTTTTATAGGAGATGTACAGTATTAGGGGAGATAGAGTTTCACGTGTCCAGGTATACTGGCGCATCCCTATACGTCTCTTCATTATTTATTCGTTTATTTTTTATTTAAATTTTGAATTGTTCTAATGTGTATAACTTTCGCATACGAGGTCGGATTCATGCGTAGTTTGTTCCACTACGGTCGTATGGAAATTCCAGATATTTTGAAACTAGTTCTCATGAATTCTGAGACTGTTGAATTTTGAGCCTTATTTTGGATTTCAAATCGATTTAAAATCAAAGGTGAGTGTTTTAACCCACTCACAACTACTAAATTATCTTATGTTTATTAAATTGAATTTACGATGTGATCAAAAATTGATTGGTTGATGTTTGGTATATTTAAATTATCATTCCAGTTAAATTTGAATTTTATTGAATTTAATCGCCTTTTAATTTGATTTTGAATTTTAAATTGCTTGTTAATGACTATTATTGATAATCGGTCAATTGTTGTTATCTGTTTATTGACTTGAATGGTCATTGTGATGGATGTTTGATTGTTGATATTGGATGACTGGATGTTATATTTATATTGTTATAACAAGACAAGTTCCCTTTTTCTCTATGGGTTGAAATGATACATATCCGAATGATTTATAGATTAGGGAAAAATCATTATGGGTTAAAATGATAACTCGAGTGATTTTGTGGATTTTAAATTTTATTCGGGATTGTAGATTGAAATGATATATATCCGTAAATATAACATATTTGTGGATTGAAATGATAAATATCTGTCACTTGACTATATGGTAGAAAATTATATAAGAACACCGGATTGGTTAAATTAAATGATTTTAAAACCTTAAATTTTTGAATCTAGTTAAATGATATTTTGAAATAAAAATTTGGATTTATATAAACTGAATTATTTTCGAAAATCCAAGCTTTAATGTTGAAATTGGAATTGGTTTAAATGGATTGTTTAAAGAATTTAAATTGAAATTTTGAAGTTGGATTTGAAGTACAAATGAAATTTATCGAAATTGAATTATTGAAATATTTGAATATTTAAGCTTTGAAATCTACTGATTTGGAAATAGATTGGATTTACTATTTGAACATGGTTTTGAAATCGATATTGATTAACTGGTTTTAAATGAGAATTTGAATTGAAAGATAAGATTTAATTGTTGATTTGAAAGCTGGACATGGTCCAGATGTGTTGAAATGTAAGAAATAGTATAATTTGATATTAATTTCAAATTCATTATTTTAATATAAACTGTTTTAAAATATATTATATTAAATCTTGATTATTAAGATTTTAAAACTATTAAACTAATTTAATCTATTTTAAACTATTTTAATCTATTTTAATCAATTTAAGCTATTAACTTCTTTTTAATCTATTTTACCTATTTAATCCAATTTAATCTATTTTAACCTATTTTAAACTAATTAACCCATTTTAATCTAATTTAAATCTATTTAATCTATTTTAAGTCTTTTTAAATCTAATTTAATCTATTTTAAATCTATTTAAACTATTTTAAAATATTTCAACTATTTTAACTATTTAAACTATTTAATCTTTTTTAAACTATTTTAAATCATTTAAACAAATTTAGAGTATTTAACTATTTTAAACTATTTTTAAAACTATTTATGACTATCTAAACTATTTTTTATAATTTCAGACTATGTAAAGTTGAAGTATTTATATTTAAATCCTTGATGATGATATAACCTAAGTTGGGATTTGAAATTGATACATTTTTATGAAATGACTTTTTTGAGTAAATATGATGATTTTGGAATGATGATTTTATTAACCTATCTTATCGATAATTTCAAAAGTGAATATGATTTTGAAAGTGAATATGATTTCAAAAGTGATATGGTATGAATTGAATATGATATTTGGTATCAATTATGAATTGGTTTTGAAAATGTAAAAGAACCATCCGGTGTGAAATAAGCGTTTGGTTATTAAAGAGACCAGGATCGGATATTGTCATACTCTCTGCCAATACCGAATACCGCTTTAACAACGGTGTACATGGTGGAGATCCAAAATGAAGTAGGATGGTTTGGCAGACGATTATGTATGAGGAATTAACGTAGCCCTGGCTCCCGTAAGTCAGCTTGATGTGGCTAAAACAAGAGCCATGCAGGGTCAAGTGGGGTCGCACCTCCGATCGGACACATTTCTTCAATACTATATTATGGCTTTGTGATTGTTTTAGTGGCTACCCCTTGATTGGATTTTGGAAGTGTGTTTCGAGGTAGGCGGTAGTAGCTGCTATGCGTTACCGCCAGTCCGGATCCGCAAAACGATAGTATCATACCCTGGGCATTGTCTTGCGTGCCTTGTCACACGCCTTATCGCACCTTCTACGAGTTTGTTTTATACCATACCTATGGAGTTCCCTTTGGGTAAACTACCGGTTTGGTGGAGCTTACAGTAGTGTATAGGCTACGGGAACATATAAACTGTATTAAGGGGGAAATGCGTAACGCCTTAGCTCTATTTTAATACTTTACTTTAAACACTATTATAACTGCGTATTGTACTATGCATGTAAATAGTTTAACGGATCCTTAAAGATGTAATCCCGAACATGTCTTAAGTTATTGCACTCACATTAGACACTGGATAGGAGATGTCAAACCCCGTAAACTTCTATGACCCCGTTACACTCATATTTATTTACGGTTAATTTAACTTACAAAAGATATTTTATTTCTGACTCAAGTGTTTTATCTTTTCAATTCGCTCGGGTCGGTCAAAGCTTTTCAGTGTATCGAAGACTACTTTTGGAGGACGAAGATGAAGATGTATTACTATGATTATTTATTACATTATGTCAACTACATCACGTTGTTCCGTTGCATTTATTTATATATTTAAACTTGTTTTTAAAAGAACTTTTTTTGCCTTTTCAACCCACAAGTTTTAATACCATTTAGGTTTAAAACAAAAACTAGCTCATAGATTTATACTAAATGTTATAGACTTAAATAGTATTAAAACTTGTGAGCTTTAAATGGAAAAAAAATTCTTTTGAAAACAAGTTTGAACTAATTATCAACATGTATGTAACTCTGATGTGTATTGTAAACAGCTTCATGAACTATTTATTTGATTATTATATTTTGTCATTCCGCTTGAGATTATGTGTTTGTTTTTCTTTCTTTCTCTGCTTTATTCCTCATTTACCTATAACAATCCTCCCTGTTGAATGGTTTGAGTTTGACGGTGTGGTTTATTGTCAATTTAAACTGTCCAAAAATGTGGGTTGTTACATATTTTTTCAAACAAAAAAATTTTCAAAATATTTTTAAGAATATTTTATAAAAGTTTTTCAAAATCAGAATGTTTACATACTATATTTAAAATGTTCTACAAGTATTAAATTATTTTACAAAGTAGAAGGTTTTTAAAACATTTTTAAGAGAAATAAGTTTTTTAATTTTTATGTATATGTCAATATACAAGAAATGGATATGTCGACATGCATACCACGAAACTGTTTTTCAAATTTTGAAATAAAGTGTCTATTCATCGCAAGTCTTTGCGAATAACACGTCTGTTTATACACTATATATGGAAGGTTTCAAACAAAATTATTAGCAATTATTATCTTATTTTCTTCCCACATCTAACTCTGTTGAAAACATTGAAATTATACTCTTTTCTCTTCAAAATCATATAGAATCGATTCAAACTTCTTTGTGTTGGTTCAATATTACATTCTTACTATTTTGAAATCCTCTCTCTCTCTCTCTTGCAAATCAAAGATCAAAATGCTATCGAAGAGGCTATAGGACCCATTGTATCCAAAGTTCAAAAAATCGTCTTTGGAAAAACCGTCAAACTCTATTTTAACTTGGGTGTGATTGTAGCCCGTTCAAATCAATCGGGTGTGCTTGGTAGCCTGGAAATTCGAGTGAGTATGCTTCTAGCCCGTCCAAATGAAGTGGGTGTACCCTGAGCCCTAAAAACCAAGAGGCTATGTCTCATGGTCTCGGAATCGAGATTGTAATTGGTTTGCCTTCTGCTCATTTAAAGATTGACATTTGAAAAGAAATCTATACAAAAAATTGTACGGGACTGGATGTAGGGGAAATCCAAACCAGTATAAATCAAGTGTCATCTCTCTAACTCTCTACTTTACTTTATTTCTTTTAATTTTATCTGTGATTGATTTTGATATATTTCTATGTTGAAAATATGCTATTTAATATTAAACTTAAAAGAAATTTAAAAGATATACAAAAGTTATAAAACACCATTCACCCCCCTAATTTTTAATTAGCCTTAAGTTCCATAATTCTACAACCCACATTTGGTATCAGAGCACTTGGTTTTCAAAAACATGTAATTTGATATGTAGGGCCCAAATCAATCTTATCTAGATCTCGGGTTTTCAAGTTGACTTCAGTATTCGAGTCCTCGATGATAGCACTAGAAGTATGGTCCTCCACAAGCTTAGGTTTTTTACTCGGTGGAAGGGATGAAGCATCAGTGAGGGCACTAGAGCTCGCTTTCCCTTTTACGTCAACAAAGGCCTTAGCAATAGAATCTTTGACGGGAGCAGATTTAGTTGGTTCAGCAAAGACCAAAATGTGAACTTTGGCTTTCTTACGCTTAAAAAAGACAACAACGGTTGATGAACCTAAATTAAAGGGAAATTTGTAAGACGCTGACATAAGAAACTCCATTTATCTATAATGAAAACTTACTAGAAGAATCACATTGAATAGGGGAAGAATTAGAAAAGGCATTATGTTTGCCAATCACCAGAAATTGCTTCCCACTAGCATCCTTCTTTACATGGGAGGTTCCCCAAGCACTTTGTGGCACTCCAAAATCAAGAAATGTCTCTTGAGATTGGCTTCAGTTAGAAATTTGTGTCTATTTCCTAAAGTTTGTGATGCTAAGTTCTATTCTCCAACCATTTTAACTATGGAAGAATCTATCCCTTTATGGACTAGTCCTAAAAATATACAAAAAAGTAATAATTATAAGGGGACAAAAAAGAAAATATAATAAAATCAGCTAAGCTTACTAGGAACAGAGAAAGATCATCCAAGTTTGCGAGTGTGACTCTTAAATTTGAAGAACTGGCTCTCCTAGTCTCTAGATTTATTTATCAAGTTTCTAATCAAACTTTTATAAGGGAGAAAGCGACACATGGTCTGGTTGGTTCATTACTTTGACATGATTTACTAGCAAATAAAGAGTACTTACATCAAGAGACAGAAGGTTAGCTTCCTTGGCCAAAATCTCAAGGTAACTTAAATAGATATAGGAGTCAAGCAACAGTTGTATTTAGAAATGCCAAGATGTTCCAAGAATCAAACGAAGAAGTCAGAAAGAGGGAGATAATCAGAATGCCATACGTGATTAGAGTAAAGGGGAAGAAACCTTCTTGAGGATTATCTATCCTCTCGGATGGGCCCGCTACCTTGGCCTCAACATCGATAATGCCAAATTGATGAAGAATAGTATCGACATGCTCCTGAAAAGTCATAAAAGATGGAACAAGTTTGCAGTCTCCTTTCTTGGAAGTAAAAGAAGGTTTGGAATCCCTACCAAAATTTTTACCAACCATTCATCTATCAAAGGGAATTGCCCAAGATCAAGGAAATTTTATATATTTTAAAAAAATTTGAAATGCTCCTAAGAATAGATGCAAAGCTAAACAATTGAAACTGACCAACATATACATTATTATTTTAAAACTCTTTAGTCCATAGTGAAATATCAAAACCAAGAAAAACTATAAAACTCGAAAAGAAGTCCATTTAAAAGTATTGAACCAATAATAAGATATTAGTTTTATAAATATCTAAAGTATTCATAAGCAATTAAAATCTCATTGATAATTGCTCGATTTATGATTGGATGTCGAATCCATAATTAGTCATTTAGATCTAATCTAGTATCGCACATGTAGTACTTTATAAAGGTTATACTAAAGTATTGAACCGATAGCTAGACGTCAAATTTGTAAACGATAAAGTAAGTCTAGAATTATTTCAAGGTGTCTAATGCATAAACGATCCAATAGTATTCCTACTTTCCAAATCTGTGATATGGTGTCGGACATAAACAAGATACGGAGTTTGTGACCTACATACTCTAATTAGTTGTTGAATTTATGAAAAGGTTGCAGTTTGCCAAGAGGTTATCAAGTTTGAACCTAAAGCAACAATCCTTTGAGTGAGTTATCGGGCTCATAACCAAATTTTCGGACTCCTAAATAGATACTAGACCCCTAATCAATTGTCGAATTTGTAGCTAATAAGCAAAACCCTAAAGAGATACTGAATTTCAAATCAGTTGTCGGCCTTCAAATGATAAATAAATTCAAAAATCAAGCAAGTAATCATATTTTGAAGAGAATGTCGAATTTTTATCGCCTAATCTTAACTGGGTGTCGAAATATCAAAAGTGTGCCAATTTTGTCATAATCAATATTCTAGAGAATTTTCTTTTTGAAAAGCTTTTGAATTTGTAATAACAACTATTTAACTACATTTAATCATCAAAAGAAACTACCACAATCCACATTCAAATTCAAATACTAAGTAAAATGCCTAATTAAACCCTAATTTAAAGATCGAATACTTCTCTTTAATCTTATTTATAAGGAAATTAAAAATAAAGATCGAATCTTAAGATCGAGCTTAAATGCTAAAAAAGATTGAAGTTTCTTAAGTCAAATTAGAAATTGAAAATTTTCATCTCAAGTTTAATTGCATGTGAAAAGTAAGAAGAGGAAGAAGATGAATATTTATAGAAGGAAATGGGACGACAAGAGTCATTGATCACATTTAGAATGGATGAACAAGATTTAGATAGAATGCCAATAGGCGGCAAGCGTCAATATCAAAGTGTTAATTTGAAAAGTCAACATTTCTTCTACACCAGGGGACAAATGTTACTACAAAAAAAGATGTTGACTATATAAGGAAATATATTGTGATTTAAGATACCAAACGTGTAGAAGAAAAGTAATCAAACATTCAACAAAAGGTAACAAGCTTCAAGAAACGTCAAGAAGATATCGAACTTCTATAAATATGTGCCATGTACCTAAGAGAGGATGATGAGATGTCGTAAATTATAAATATGGAATAGATGTCGTAATCCATCAATAAAGGAGGATGCCGCAATTCATCAATGTAAGTAGAGTTGCTGCATATCAACGGTATATAGAAGATTGCGCATATCAACAACAAAATGAATGATGTCGAGTATCAAGGGTTTCGAAGGATACGTGGCAGTCAGGCCACCACTTCAACTCCTATTAATACAGACCCTGTAGCTTCATGGAAGTGGTGACTTTTCCTTATTATTTTTCTTGTACTTCCAAATTTATGAACCCTAAATCGAATAGGGATAAAAATGTCAATTGTAAATTTGTGACTTTTGGCAATCAAGGACTTATACAATCAACTTTGCATAGCATATAACATGAGAATAAAGATTTTTGACTATGATATGACATATGACTTGCATATAACTCTCATGGCCTATTACCTATGACATGTACATAACTTTTCTATTGAGCATGCATACTTCTTGCGAGTATGCATAAGGCTTTCAAGTCTATCTCTAAACAAGCCCTACCCACCTTGCACGTTTTGGGGTTAACAAAGAATTTGTTAACACCGTTCATATGAAATGAAGAAGTTATGGGTGTAAACTTTTGGTTGAGATCTTGTTAAAGGATTTTTAGCTTTTTTGGATTAATCGACCAAGGGAAAAGAAGATTGGCATCTCGTCAATTACAATCTAGAGCTTTGAACTGGTACGATGCCATCACAGCGACAATACCAGAAGAAGATATATCTTGGCAAAGATATAAAGATTTGTTTATAGTGCATTTCAATCCCGAAGCCAAAAGGCAGCTCTGCTTTGGAAATTCATATATCTAACCTAAGGCAATTCACTAGTAACAAAATATGTAAATATGTTTAGTTCTCTTTCAAAGTATGGACTAGAATTGGTTGATCTTCCCTTGGAGAAGAATGAAATTTTTTAGGATTTAAAGCTAAACTGGGAGATAAATTACTTGCTTAGCCAAGGCGTCTATTTGAAGGGGTAGTCAATATGGCATTAAGATATGAGGTGGTTCGTGAACGAAATACGGTCTTAAGTGGACAGCTTACTCTACAACCTTAGCAAGGAGAGAAATTTATCTTTCAGAAAAATTATTGGATTCATGAAGAAAAAAGGTCTTTTGAAATAAAGCAGGCTAAACCGAAGAAGCCTGTTTGACATAGATAACCTGAGCGGAAGAAATCAATTGATAAAAATCTAAAGAAATGTTACTATTGTGAAACAATGGTCATTATGCCAATGAGTGTAGAAAGAGAAAATATGATCAATTGAAGAAATGTTATACCTGTGAGGAAATTGGCCAAATCGGTAGACAATGAAAGAAGCGCAAAGTACAGACCGAAGGCTAGATTTTCATGGTTGATAAGCCTAGTTCACTACCATATAAAGGGAAGCAAGCCTCGATCTTTAAAGGCATGCTTCCTTAAAAATGAAATTTTGCAATATTTGAATTATTGAATTTAGTTAAAGAATATTTTGTTTAAATGGACTGTAAAGTATAAAATGAGTAGGGAAGCCAAATAAGATCCTGATCTAAATCCCATAATAAAGTTACATCACAAAGATATATTTTAATGAAATGTATTTGAGTAGAAAAATCTAGTAATGGTGAAAGTACGTGGCAGAAAATAATAGATTTATTTCTAGCCATTATGATAAATTACATGCATTTGTATATGAATGGTTGCATATTTCTTAATTTTGTTTCATAAGAAAAAGTGGATTTTCAAAGAGAGACTATAACTCATTGGAATACATACCCACTTCAACCTAGATGAAGTAGATTGAGTTGAAATTGTTATTAGATGATGTTTAACTCACTTGAATAAAGAAACAACCCATGGTTTTCCTCGAGTTGAACCATATGGGAATTTAAATTTTTTATTTTATAAGAGAAGAACAATATTTGGAATTTGATTATGTTAACTTATCCATTGAGCGGTTAAGAATTCTGATTGATACGTCTAATCAACGTTATTGATGAAGATTTCTAAACACTAGAATGTTGTACTTTGACATAAAAATATTCTAGCTAAAAATTACTATTCATAGAAGGAATTGTTTAAATTTTATCAAATTCAATTGCTATGTGATAAAATAATTAACCTTTAGTAACCCAATCACAAAGAAAGGGTTTTTATTGCACTTAAAGCAATCCATGTTATTTTCTGTAAGTTATGGAATCTCAAAAAATGAAATTGGATATATTCTACTAATTAGAGATTTTCTGGTTGGATCAGTTTTGGATCTACTATTCGTTAATTGGTGGAACTCAAGCTTGATTGAATCCTCGATATTTAACCATTTAAATTAATAATTAAGTTAAAATTTCTGTGCAAACACCTTAGAATAATGGTTTTCGTAAGTTCATCGATTTAAAAAGAATTGTATAAAACAGTTAAGATTCGACAAGACTTGCTTGATTAGATCAAGGTTAGTCAGAACAACGATTCAATTTTAATAAACCAAATTTGAAAGTGGTAAAGAAAAGATAATTTCGGCAAATTCAATAGACTTAAGTAAGCTTGAGTGAAAGTTGAGATATATATAAAGGAAGGCTGAGTGTCCCCAATATAGCCAATAAAATTCTCGATGAGTATCGTCGACCTAAATAGAGATATTCGATCAACTCCCTCAGGGTATGACAGTTTAAGTGAACCAGATTGTTAAAGATATAAAAGTTGAGAAATAAGAATATTCCATTAGTAATAACAAAGGTTCGAAGGTCAAGTAACCCTAGAGATTACATATACAAGTCCGAAGAGTTAATACTAGGGACATGGCTCATTTAGTTTGACTCGTTTAGTTTATTCAAATTTTAAACTGGTCATAGATGTTTGTTCAAATTTAGAATTAATTATTATATGCGTGGATATATAAATATAGTTGAAAGTTATCAAAAATAAGTTATAGTACTCTTGATAAATCGCGAAGAGCACTTTCTTTAAAGAAAGGAGTCTGCAATATCCCATTAGTTATCGATTATAATAATAAGTAATTTGGATTTTTATTTGGAATTTGTAATAAATAAATGAATTGCTAAAGTTTGATATTGAAAAGAATTCAAAATTTAATGGAAAATAACGAATGAAAAACATTTTTAATTGATAAAGAGATAAAATGAAAAATAAAAAGATTAAGAATTTTTGTTGAATTTAATTCAATAAAACAATTTTGGAATTTGTTTGAAAATTATTAATTTGAAATTCAAATTTGAAATTTGAATTACATTTTTGAAATCCAAAACTTGTTTGTGTCACGACCCGATTTTTCGACGCCCGAAAAACCGAACCATGAGGGTTAAAGAAGAAGAGGTAGAAGAAGAAAATAGAAAACAACATCAGAATCTAACCATCGCAGCAGAATAAAATGTAATAGATAAAAACTGGTCTTTACACAAAAGAAAACTATATCTGTTTTATACATATATCATCAGAATACAACATCAGAGTTCAGTACAATCAACAACACACTTAGGACGGCTATAATATCCCATCCTTTCAAATCTAAATACACAGCGGAATATTTCATACAAGTACGGAAGTACGTATCGCCATCCAGCTCGTCTCCTGAGCTCCACAGCAACATATTCTGTATTCTATAATACTCGGTCTAACCCGAGAATTATAGTTAAATAACACCCAAGTCAGTCTGGAATACCAGCGTGAGAAAACCACACTCAAATTGATTATTAAAATTTCAAAATTCCTTTGAAAACAAAAGCATCTCGTAAGACCACGCCACAAATAAACATGTCGGGTTTTTACCTTACGGTAGGCAAAACACTTTTTATTAAAATCCTATATATTATAATAGGGTCTATTTACAAATACTTATTAAAGTAGCCGAAATTGTTACATCTATTAAATTCCAGCTACTAGCCACAATCGTGGGTAATACAAACAAAAATCGTAAAAGGCGCGTTGGGAGAATGGATTTCCAACTAATGAATAGGCGTTGTGGTACCACCTGCCACAGTACGTGGCCTAGATCACCCCACCGAGGATTGCTCCCAATCCCCTGCAACACAAGACCGGGACTACCCCTTACTGGATAATCTCGAGTAAGATCACCCCACGGTTGGGATCAGCAACCGCACCACTAAGCCGAATAAAAGGGACATCTAGACAGGGATGATCTCACCCTAATGGGCGCTACCCACCTAGCCTTGCTGCATAACCCTTGATTTTTAGTCATTCCCGGTTGATGAGGCTTGAGGCTAAGCGTTACCTTTTAGAACGTTTCTCTTAGAATGCCCATCATCCACCCGACGATATTCCGAAAGCATTCATCCATACAAGTCCGTCCCGGGTTCGAACGAAACCGAAGGCACTACTCCTACTACATCCATTTTGGAAATCATCCTCTGGATTAGTAGCGACTAGCCCTTGCACTTCACTATTTCATCTTCGAATCCAAACTCTTGTTTTCCACACGAAAACGTACAAACCGGATCGAAGTGGTTTTCAAGATATTGATCCCGATCCTGGCCTCTTCGAAACGATCAGCGCATTGTCCAATATTGATAGTCGGTTATTTAACTATCAATTAATGTTCACAACATCCATCAAGCATAAATAATTTCTCATGAATTATTTATTAACCTCAAAATATCTTCGTAAGATATAATTCCATTTCAACCCTTTTGAAAACAGTTTTCAAACCACACCTTTTTCATGAAATAAATTTTCAAATATTTATTTCCACTGAAAGCACCAAGTACAAAAACTTTAGATTTTGAAAATAATTTAAAACATTTTGTTATAAAATATACGTTAACATTTAAATTGAAAACTACTTCAAAACTTTATTAAAAATATATACTATAGGAATATTTAAAATGAGGTTACTTTGTAAAATATAAAATTAGATTTTATCTTTTAAAACAAAATACCCAGTCACCTTTAAATAATTACTACGATAATAGATTTGAAAAATACTAACTTCAGAATTTAAACATTTAGAAATAATAAATTTTTTAAAACATGCTTTTTAAAACAACATAACTTATATTTAAAAATTTACGTTGAAAATGTACTTGACTATCTAGGGAAATACTCTTCTCTTTCTATCTTTAAAAAATAAATCACTATTTATTTTTAAACAAACTTACTCATTCCCTTAATAAATCCCCACCGTGAATTTATTCTTCCAAATATCCACTGATATATTACTTTACTTTCATAAACCCAGTTTATAAATTTCAAGTCTCGCTTCTCTTTTAAAAATCCCGGTTTTACACACTTAAATCAATCCCCAAATTGATTTCCAATTTACTTCACTTTCAATAAATTTCCTTACTTACTCCATTTATTCAAAAATCCATTAACTTCAGATTTTATTTCTTCATTATGATTTAAAATCTTTTAACTGAAAATACCAATTTCATATTTTCCAAATTTTTTCTTTATCCTTTTAAATAAATTCAAACCTTGAATTTCAAAATAAATCCTTTATTTCTTGAAATAATATCATTTGAATTTGAAATAAAATTACTTATTTCCATTTATTCAAAATCTCATTTTCCGCACTTGGAATTTTATTTATCAGAATTCAAAAAATCACTTTTTATTCTTTTCCAATTCATTTTTAATTTATTCAAATTCTCTATAATTATTTACTTAAAAATTCACTCTTTTATTTTCTTTTCAAAAATCCAATTCTATATATTTTGATAACTAAGTGTATCGAAATATATTCAAGCAAACCATAGCATTCAATATTCCATTTATCAATAATATTCATCACAGAATATCAAATATTCATTACACAAAACATTAAACAATCTAAATAATTTTGAGGAATCCAGTTGGATTCTTCCAACCTATTTCCCTGCATCCACAGATGTTAGCACAATACCAATTCCACTTCGAGGTGGAATATCGCGGTATATGGGTTTTAAATAAAATATCATCCGCTATAATGCGGCGTATAGGGTCTCATCCGCTATATAATGCGGGAATCAATCACTCCAATGTATATATTATATACTAATATATAATATAGCACATCAAATCAATTCAATAATTCAACAAATTATTTAAATTTAACCATTTAAATTTTAAATAAAACCCAGATGAGTGAGATTAACTCATTTTTGTCCCTTAAATTTGCACTTCATTCTCGATTTGATTCCACGATTTTCAACCTTGTATAAATAATTATATGATTTATTAATACTTTAGCTAATTGAACAATTAATTACTAATTATTTATTTAATTTAACTAACAATTTGGTTTTAAACTAACAATTTAATGTAAACCAATTTCCTTTCCATAAAATGTTTTTAGCGACTAAAAATAATTAAAGAAGTTTATTAAACATATTCATCTTCATAATACATTATTTTAAAATAACTGGTAAATTTAAAAATTTGTATGTATATCTATTTTGTTATATTATATATATAATTTCTTTCAAACTGCTTATGAAATAAAATCTAACTTTTATATTTCAAAATCTTATGTGTGTGTGTGTGTGTATATTTCTACTTTGAACCTTATACATATCTACAAAGTCCAATATAAACACAATTTGCTTTTAACATATATACTAAATGAAATTATCTTGTTACAGTAAACTATACAATATCTATCATTATTATTATATAAATTGAAGAAGGAAAAAAACTGCATATATATATAAAATTAAATTAAAAAATAATACCTTACTGCCTCACGAAACCCTAGCTCGACTCGATCCTCATCGCGATCTTCCCAGCGCGCCACCTCCTTGGCCTCGACATCCCATGGCTCCGCTTACGACGAGCAACCAAACCCTAACGTCCCCGCTTCCCACATCTTCGGTTGAGACCATCGCCGCCTGCGATGAAATGCCATCGCGACTTGAATTGGTCCAAGGTCGAGCGAATACCACATCATCTTTTTAGCAAACCCCAAAGTCACTAGATGAAATCAAGCGATTCAAATCTTCTCATACACGCGCAACTTCAATCGTGATGGTTTTTTTTATATGAATTCAATTTCATTCCTCCTCTTTCTAATTTCGATTTTGATCGGCTTGAAGAAGAAGCACTCGTATTTTATCGCATGCTGTTTTATTTATTTTAATTTACTGAAATGATTTCGTCTCGAAGAAGCAAAGAGGAAAGCGTACGTGATTTAACTGGTAAGGGATGAGTACAAATCTAGGTAAAGTGTTTCGATCAGAGGGTATGGCATCTGTAACGAATAGGGTTTGACCTTTTAAGTTTTTATAACAATATATATTCAAATATTTCAATTAAGATAACTAGAAATTCCAAACCCCAAACGAGTCGTGCCGCCTGACATTCCTAATGTTATACCTCTATTCCAAACTAAATAGAATAAGCCTCGAGCCCCAATTCGATCGCATGTGGAAGATAGCTTTCTGAACCGACTATATAAATTAAACTAAATTCAATTAAATTATTTCTAGGCATAATCAGATCGTACGATCAAACGGTACGAGATTTGAAATTTGATAATAATACGCAATTACGGATCCAATAGAACTGGTTTTGTCGAATTCCGAGACTGCGCCTTGGAAGGCTATTTTTAAAAATCAATTTAAACGATATATTTTTCAAAACACAACAAAAGACTTCCAAATTCAATTTTAACACTTTTACTATCTTCAGTACTATCATTATAAATTTTATAAGCCTTCAAATTATTTTAACAGGCTTAAAACTGAAAATTTAATAATTTACCCAAATTCAAATTATTAAATTCAATAAATTCAATCGCCAAATTCAAACTGATATTTGAAATCCAAGTTAAACTATCTTGCAAATATTTAAAATTAACTAAATATTCCAATTTCAAATTCCTAAAAATTCCGGGTCATCACATTCCTTCCTCTTAAAAGAATTTCGTCCCCGAAATTACTAGTTAAGAAGAATGGTCCAATGCTCGTCCTCTAGTTTCCCTAAAACCAACAATTCAACATCCTACCAACTATCTTTTTATAAAATACCCATTATCATTCTTACTAACTTTCCAACTCTCCCATAGTTTTCAAACAACTTTACTTATTCAACCATTCAAATTATAATTCAAAACCAAGTTTTAAATTTCCAAAATTTCTCAAAAATTTTCTAACTCCCTAAATTTTTGAAAAATTTCGCCTGCGTCTCCTTTGCACAACTAGCTCGGTACAACTGCCAAATGCCTCTACGGGCCCTCAGATTTCGAAAGAAAACAAAATCCAAGTGGCTAGACTAGAAAATCATCAAATCTCATACAGAAATTTAAATGCATACCTTTGCCGAGCAAATTTCAATTTATCCTCCGAAATCATAAATCCCAAATTCACTTTCCTAATCCTTTAGTTCCAACTAAACAATTTGTTACAATTTCCATTCCCAAAATTCCTTATTTTAATTCCAATTAGAAATCGTTTTGTCGCTAACAAAATTTTTCTAAAAATTTTCAAAAAATTTCCAACTCCCAAAAATTTTGGCAGAGTCTCCTTTGTACGGAGGAGCTTTTGCAATTCGACAAGAGATATAAATATATATACATCGACCCACATGGTCGGAAAAACAAAAACAGTTCATATTTCCTATTTTTATTGCATAGGCGTACCTTTATTTATCATTTTTAAGTAAGCGGCTTATTTAATTTGCAATTTACGCAATCAAATCCGGCCCAACGGCCTCCCTGAACTTGTACATACTCAATTTAAATATGTAAGTATAAAATATATGCAACTCACTAATAATTACTTACTTTCAATAGTTAGACACATGCATTTCATAAGCAATATACAATAAACAATACCCGAATGCAATTTATAAGATTCCGACACTAATTTCAATTGCTTACAACCAATTCTTAAACTATTATTTTCAATTTTTAAGTGATTTACAATTCACTTCCCTTTATTCAATTCATTCTAGGCAAAACAAACTCATATTTATTCTAGTTGATTCAAAAATTAATTTTATTTACTTGCAATGATTCATAGAATTTTATTTTCTTCCATTTTCGTCCAACGACCAATTATTCTTATGCAAATTGGCGATATTCATCCAAGTAAATAACCACTTAAGCCAATGACCATTTTAAATTGACTCCAACTCAATTTATATAAATTTCATTCCATTTCTAATTTATTCACAATCCATGCATTCTCATTTTCACTACATTTTTAATTTTATCTATCTTCTTAAATTCCGTTTCATTATTCAAATAGGTTCCATTCAAAACCATTCCATAAAGCTCACTAATAACCATTTAACAATTTACTTAAGTTAACAACTTAAGTTCATCTCCATTTTCAATTAGATTCCATTCTATTAAAATCAATTAGTGTACTCATTCAATCTATTTTAAACTTTGTTTCACATTTTCATTTCACCATATTTCAATCCAACTCAATTCACTTAACACTTCCAAGTTGAATTTTATTTATAACTCGAGTTTATTTCCAAACTTCATTATTAACTTACAATCCATTTTATTTAACCGAGTTAAATTTTATTAACATACTCTATCAAATAATTTATTTAGCTAATTAGCTTATTTCCAACCTTTAAATCAATATTCAATTTTATTACAAAAATCACTTCATTAAATTTTCCCGAGTTCAATTGATTTTTTTCTTTCATAATTCCAGTTTGGATTTTCTTTCATTTTTTTCTAAAATTCCAACACTTTTATTTCGTCCTATTTAGTTCCTTTTTACATTTTTATAAGCTACTCACTTATTAATATTCATACTTCTCCATCCATTTACAGTCAATCACATTTTCACTTTACTTTTAACTAGGGATTATATTTTTATTTCAATGCTTTTCAATTCTTTTATAAGTGTCCAAAGCTTATTTATCCCAATTCAATACTTACTTAGTTTACGCTTATTATTTAAGTAAGAATTTTATTCCGTTCAATATTATCTATAATTCAACTTAATTTATTTCAATTCAATTTTTTTTAACTTAACTTCAGTTAGATCTAGCTACATACCATTCCTTTGAATTTTGTTAAGCAAGGACTTAATTTCATTCCAATTCTTTTCAACTTACTTCAAATCCAATTCATTATTATTAACTTTTCTTAAGTTAATTTAATTCTAATTAATTTTATTTCTCAATTCAAATTTAATTTTTATTTTTCCATTCCAATCACATTCAAGATTTACTAATTATTTCTTCCAATCATCCATTAAATTTTCCACAATTTTTTTTTCCAAATTAAATTTATTTAACTTTTTCACTTTAAATTTTAATTCCAACATTCAAAGCTCATATTTTCCTTCCTTATTTAAAAAAAATCACTTCAATTTATAAGTTTATAACTTACCTCATCAGGATTTTCAATTCAAATAAGGATTTAGGATTTCAAACACCCGGCTTTTGGTTCAAATCATTTTAGAATTATCTCAAAATCATACTTCTCAAAATTTTAAATCAATCCTGTTTTTTATCCCCAACAAATTCCCTTTGAAATTTCAAAAACAAAACTAGTTCTTTTGAACAAATCAATTTGGCAGCAATCCATCACTTAGAAACTCGAAAATGAACATCGATGATGCTGCAGTCATCACCGAAATTAAATTCCAGCGACTGAAGTGAGTTGAATAATATATCCCTTTCCAAAATTTATTTGAAACAATTTCTTTTCAGAAATACCTCTAAAATAATAATGCTACTATTTGTCTTTAAAACACTTCCAAAATCTCCGGGGTTTTAAATTTTCAGATTTGATTTAAGTCAAATTTTAACTATAATTCATTTGTGTTAGTTATGCTCATACAAATTCCCATTTGATTATACAAGTCATTCCAATTTTTATAATCTTATTTATTTAAAATATTATCATCCAACATCCAAGTTATATAACAATTTAAGAAAATATTTCTTTTATATCAAAATATATTTTGGGTAAAATTATTTCATTCACCCACCTTTAAAACAATACTATGTTAATTTATCATGTCAGGTGTTTATAAACTCTTCTCGAATAGCGGCCAACTTACTCGATCATAATTCATATTCCACTCTACCAATAAGTCAACACAATATTAAAACAATTTATATTCACTAACAAAAACGCGCTCATATCTACTAATACACTCAAACTTATTCTATAGTACTACGGACTCTATTTTCAATGAGTAATCCCCAACAGAGCCATGATTATCACCAACCTAAGCTCTGTTACCACAATGTCACGACCCGATTTTTTCGACGCCCGAAAAACCGAACCATGAATGTTAAAGAAGAAGAGATAGAAGAAGAAAATAGAAAACAACATCAGAATCTAACCATCGCAGCGGAATAAAATATAATAGATAATAAATGATCTTTACACAAAAGAAAACTATATCTGTTTTATACATATATCATCAGAATACAACATCAGAGTTCAATACAATCAACAACACACTCAGGACGGCTATAATATCCCATCCTTTCAAATCTGAATACACAGCGGAATATTTCATACAAGTACAGAAGTACATATCGTCGTCCAGCTCTTCTCCTGAGCTCCACAGCAACATATCCTGTATTCTATAATACTCGGTCTGACTCGAGCATTATAGTTAAATAACACCCGAGTCAGTCTGGAATACCAGCGTGAGAAAACCACACTCAAATTGTTTATTAAAGTTTCAAAATTCTTTTGAAAACAGTAGCATCTCGTAAGACCACGCCACAAATAAATAAGTCGGATTTTATCTTACGATAGCCAAAACATTTTATTATTAAAATCCTCTAATATTATAATAGGGTCTATTTAAAAATACTTATTAAAATAGCTGAAATTGTTACATCTATTAAATTCCAGCTACTAGCCACAATCGTGGGTAATACAAACAAAAATCGTAAAAGGCGCGTAGGGAGAATGGATTTCCATCTAATGACTAGGCACTGGGGTACCACCTGTCACGGTACGTGGCCTAGATCATCGTACCGAGGATTACTCCCAATCCCCTACAACACAAGACCCAGATTACCCCTTACTGGATAATCCCGAGTAAGATCACCCCACGGTTGGGATCAGCAACCGCACTACTAACCTGAATAAAAGGGGCATCTAAACAGGGATGACCTCACCCTAATGGGCGCTACCCACCAAGCCTTACTGCATAATCCCTGATTTTCAGTCATTCCCGGTTGATGAGGCTTGAGGCTAAGCATTACCTTTTAGAACATTTTTCTTAGAATGCCCATCGTCCACCTGACGATGTTCTGAAAGCATTCATCCATACAAGTCCGTCTCGGGTTCGAACAGAACCGAAGGCACTACTCCTACTACATCCATTTTGAAAATCATCCTCAGGATTAGTAGAGACTAGCCCTTGCACTTCACTGCTCCATCTTCGAATCCAAATTCTTGTTTTCCACACGAAAACGTACAAACCGGATCAAGTGGTTTTCGAGAAATTAATCCCGATCCCGGTCTCTTCGAAACGATCAGCGCATTGTCCAATATTGATAGTCGGTTATTTAACTATCAATTAACATTCTCAACATCCATCAAACATAAATAATTTCTCCTGAATTCTTTATTAACCTCAAAATATCTTCACAAGATATAATTCCATTTCAACCCTTTTGAAAACAGTTTTCAAACCACACCTTTCTCATGAAATAAATTTTCAAATATTTATTTCCATTGAAAGCACCAAGAACAAAAACTTTAGATTTTGAAAATAATTCAAAACACTTTATTATAAAATATACTTTAACATTTAAATTGAAAACTACTTCAATACTTTATTAAAAATATATACTATAGGAATATTTAAAATGAGGTTACTTTGTAAAATATAAAATTAGATTTTCTCTTTTAAAACAAAATACCCAGTCACCTTTAAATAATTACTACGATAATAGATTTGAAAAATACTTACTTCAGAATTTAAACATTTAGAAATAATAAATTTTCTAAAACATGCTTTTTAAAACAACATAACTTATATTTAAAAATTTACATTGAAAACGTACTTGGCTATCCAGGGAAATACTCTTCTCTTTCTATCTTTAAAAAATAAATCACTATTTATTTTTTAAAAAAATTACTCATTCCCTTAATAAATCCCCACCGTGAATTTATTCTTCCAAATATCCACTAATATATCACTTTACTTTTATAAATCCAGTTTATAAATTTCAAGTCTCACTTCTCTTTTAAAAATCCCTGTTTTACTCACTTAAATCAATCCCCAAATTGGTTTCCCATTTACTTCACTTTAAATAAATTTCCTTACTTACTCCATTTATTCCAAAATCCATTAACTTCAGATTTTATTTCTTCATTATGATTTAAAATCTTTTAACTGAAAATACCAATTTCATATTTTCCAAATTTCTTCTTTATCCTTTTAAATAAATTCAAACCTTGAATTTCAAAATAAATTCTTTATTTCTTGAAATAATATCACTTGATTTTAAAATAAAATTACTTATTTCCATTTATTCAAAATCTTATTTTCCGCACTTGGAATTTTATTTATCAGAATTCAAAAATCACTTTTTATTCTTTTCCAATTCATTTTTAATTTATTCAAATTCTCTATAATTATTTACTTAAAAATTCACTCTTTTATTTTCTTTTCAAAAATCAAATTCTATATATTTTGATAACTTAGTGTACCGAAATATATTCAAGCAAACCATAGCATTCAATATTCCAATTATCAATAATATTCACCACAGAATATCAAATATTCATAACATAGAACATTAAACAATCTAAATAATTTTGAGGAATCCAGTTGGATTCTTCCAACCT
Source organism: Allium cepa (assembly GCA_030765085.1). Lineage (NCBI taxonomy): Eukaryota > Viridiplantae > Streptophyta > Magnoliopsida > Asparagales > Amaryllidaceae > Allium > Allium cepa. Next base: position 247,781,384 of record CM060944.1, read on the forward strand.
GTTTCCCTGCATCCACGGATGTTAGCACAATACCAATTCCACTTCGAGGTGGAATGTCGTGGTATATGGGTTTTAAATAAAATATCATCCGCCATTATGCGGCGTATAGGGTCTCATCCGCTATATGATGCGGGAATCAATCACTCCAATATATATATATATATATATATTATATACTACTATATAATATAGCACATCAAATCAATTCAATCATTCAACCAATTATTTAAATTTAACCATTTAAATTATAAATAAAACCCAGATGAGTGAGATTAACTCACCTTTGCCTCTTAAATTGCAATCCACTTCATTCTCGATTTGATTCCATGATTTTCAACCTTGTATAAATAATTATATGATTTATTAATACTTTAGCTAATTGAACAATTAATTACTATTTAACTACCAATTTGGTTTTAAACTAACAATTTAATTTAAACCAATTTCCTTTCCATAAAATGTTTTTAGCGACTAAAAATAATTAAAGAAGTTTATTAAACAAATTCATCTTCATAATACATTATTTTAAAATAACTGTTAAATTTAAAAATGTGTATGTATATCTATTTTATTATATTATATATATAATTTCTTCCAAACTACTTATGAAATAAAATCAAACTTTTATATTTCAAAATCTTATGTGTGCATGTATATATTTCTACTTTGAACCTTATATATACACACACACACACACACACACACACACACACACACACACACACACACACACAAAGTCTAGTATAAACACCATTTTCTTTTAACATATATATTAAAATGAAATTATCTTATTACAGTAAACTATATAATATCTATCATTATTATTATATAAATTGAAGAAAAAAACTGCATATATATATAAAATTAAATTAACAAAAATACCTTGCAGCCTCACGAAACCCTAGCTCAACTCGATCCCCATCGCGAGCTTCCCAGTGTGCCACCTCCTTAGCCTCGACATCCCATGGCGCCGCTTACCACGAGCAACCAAACCCCAACGCCCCCGCTTCCCACATCTTTGGTCGAGACCATCGCGCCTGTGATGAAATGCCATCGCGACTTGAATTGGTCCAAGGTCGAGCGAATACCACATCATCTTGTTGCAAACCCCAAAGTCACCAGATGAAATCAAGCGATTCAAACCTTCTCATACACGTGCAACTTCAATCGTGATGGGTTTTTTTATATGAATCTGATTTCATTCCTCCTCTTTCTAATTTCGATTTTAATCAGCTTGAAGAAGAAGCACTCGGATTTTATCGCATGCTATTTTGTTTATTTTAATTTACTGAAACAATTTCATCTCGAAGATGCAAAGAGGAAAGCGTACGTGATTTAACTGGCAAGGGATGAGTACAAATCTAGGTAGGGTGGCTCGATCAGAGGGTTGGGCATCTATAAGGAATAGGGTTTGACCTTTTAAGTTTTTATAATAATATATATTCAAATATCTCAATTAAGATAACCAGAAATTCCAAACCCCAAACGAGTCATGCCGCCTGACATTCCTAATGTTATACCTCTATTCCAAACTAAATAGAACAAGCCTCGAGCCCCAATTCGATCGCATAAGGAAGATAGCTTTTTATACCGACTATATAAATTAAATTCAATTCAATTAAATTATTTCTAGGCATATTCAGATCGTACGATCAAACAGTATGAGATTTGAAATTCAATAATAATACACAATTACGGATCCAATAGAACTGGTTTCGTCGAATTCCGAGACTACGCCTCGGAAGGCTATTTTTAAATATCAATTTAAAAGATATATTTTTCAAAACTCAACAAAACACTTCCAAATTCAATTTTAACACTTTTACTATCTTTAGTACTATCATTATAAATTTTATAAGCCTTCAAATTATTTTTAACAGGCTTAAAACTGAAAATTCAATAATTTATCCAAATTCAAATTATTAAATTCAATAAATTCAATCGTCAAATTCAAACTGATATTTGAAATCCAAGTTAAACTATCTTGCAAATATTTAAAATTAATTAAATATTCCAATTTCAAATGCCTAAAAATTCCGGGTCGTCACAGTTTGAGAAATTGTTTGGTAAGATAAATTATATTTGTGCAATTATGAAATTGCATTGGAAATAAAAAAATTTATTTTATAATTGTTGAAAACTAAAAAATATATTTTAATAAAAATATTGTAATAAAAACAAAATAAATTTTGGCTTAAAATGCCTAAAGCAGGATTTTAATCGGAGATCGAATAGCGGTGTGGTAATAAAGTGGTTAAATGTGTGAAATTATTTAAAAGAAAAAAAAATAACTTGTAAAATTTTCATTTGACCACATTTTCAAACTTATCATCAAAATGAGTATAATTAAATGTATATATGTGTGCATTAACCTAAGAGAATCCAGTACAATACCTATACTATACTCATCTTCCTACACTAGAAAATTCATATCACCACAATATTTTCATTCACCCTATCTTCATCACTATCAGCTGTTGTAACAATATATTCATCCTTTGCTTCATTAACATTAACAACAACATCTTTATTTGTATCACTGTAAGTATACTCTTACTTTTTTATTGTTTTATTACCAGTAACCCATCAAACAGAGGACATATTCCCTTACTTAATCACCTTATATTTTCACCACCATTGGAAAATTGTTGGAAAAATCTTATGGTTGCAGTGCATACATATATTTACACACACACGCATATACATATATACATGTATATAGATAAAGATATAAACTCATTTTTTTGCACACTTTAATGATTGATATCTCTTAAAAACATTAAGAATTAAGTGATGACATAAGAAGCAAAGTTGTAGAAAATACTAGGACAAACAAGGGATAACCTTTGCGTGGAAGTCGGAATTTGATGATGACAAGAAAAGGGATGGAGCAATGTCAATGCAAGAAATGGAGCCTCGTCGGCGATCACTGCATCGAGGAAGATATGTGTGATTTTGTTCGTCTCTCGATGAAGAAGGTAACACCGATGCCCATTTCACTTGAAGATGAGTGTTGTGATGACATGAGGCGGTCAAAGTTCACAGCCATGGGTGCTGACCTTCTGCCGTACGTCCTACCTTCTTATGTGCGTTCTACCTTCTGATGTGTGTTCTTTTTAGAGCTACTACTACCGAAGCTTTGCCTTCAGGCTTTTAGGATGTTGAGCTATGACTAAAATTCCATCCAACATTGCTAATATATAGTAGTTAGTACACATTTGATGAGTTTGTTATTTTGTTACTAACATGGTAGTTAGTACATATTTAGTTGGATTTACATTTACATTTATGCTATTTACATTGTGTTACTAATGATAGGCGATTATTACACATATAACGTTATTTGTTAATGTTGATTTATTTAATGTTTGGGATTGACACTGAGCAATGATAGGCGATTATTACACATAAATTCACTGAGCAATTGTTGAAGTTATGTGACGTCTAATGGTTGCGTGTGGTTATTATCATTGTTACATCATAATTATGATGGCTGATGTTGGTATTCTGGTAAAATATGTTGTTTTCTGCTGATATTTGGTTGTTTTGTTGCTATTGTTATGCAATGTTATGTGCTAATAAGTATTTGATATATGAGAAGAGCATGAAATAGAAATATGCTGGTTTGATTCTAAAAGGGTACATATGCGATCTTTTTCTATGCAATGACCATCGAATCCCTTTAGTTAGGCTGGAGTGTATAGAGTTAGACACGGTCATAAAATAGTTGATCGCCTTTTCCATTTTCAAAGTTTACAAATGGAAGGAAAGGAGGAAAAAGATGTTTGGATGCTAGCTACATCTACAAGTTGCTTTCATGGTTTATTTCCATTTTGTTATAGTTGCATTGTTTATAAATTTAATAACTATTGATATATATGAAGATGTCGACATTTATTTTGATAAATTGAGTATTGTATGATATTTATTTGCTAAGACAGTATATACATAATTTTTTAGTTCAACTCTGAGGTTTTTCCCTTTTTGTTCATTTTATTGATTTTGAATTATATAACCAACGACCTGCTATTTTTTTCATATGTGAGATTAGTGTGGAAGTATATTTTGACCGCGTTTATAATTAATTTTAAACGTTAAGAACAGCGTGACTTCAAATGTGGTCGGAAAATACATGAAGAAAGAAGAAAAGAGGTGGAGAGATAAGGAAGAAGAAGTCATGGTCGTTGAAAGTCGTGATTAGTATATAATACCTTGCATTGTAAAGTGGTAGAAAAACCAACTAGGGTTTAATGTAAAGGCGGCGGGGAATCAGGTTATCAACCCGATATATTAGTTTATTTTTTTTAAAGCCCATTACACTTAATGGGCCAATGAAAATTTTCGACCAGGCTTTCAAAAAAAGCAAGAGAGCAAATCCTTGGGTCCAAATATGCTATGTTTGCCTAGTCAAGTCCATTAAAACTTTGATGCATCTCCAATTATTTTGCAGAGATCTCTTTTAAAAGTTTAACATGGTAAGAATACGTAAATTTACCATTATCTTCCAAAATTTAATTGCTAGGACAAGAGAAATAGGAAGAGATGAGGAATAGAGGATTACAGAATGTTTCACATGTCATCCAATATTTAAAGATCTACCGAAAAGAATAAGAGATCAAATTTGACAATATGAAAATTAAATTAAAAAAAACTAACATTTTGTCTACATTTTGGCATAAACTGCATATAGATGTCCCATGGTTGAAATTGTTTCGAATGTCCCTTATCGAAAACAAAAAATGCTATCTGATATGTTGTCCACCAATTCCAAGTTGGTAGAGCTTCATTTTGTTTGTTTACTTGAACCATTTACTTTTACATCTAAGGTTGAGGTCACTCGGGCTAGTAATATTTATATGAATTGATGCTGCAGTTAGATACATATTTTATTCGTCATATGGGTTAGATTGGTATCATTCTGCACATACAATTTAATTTTGACACAAATACAGTTCATAAGCCGAGGTAATCAATTATCAAGTTTCTTGAAGTCGCCTGTTAATTTTAGCAGGCTTATCCACTGAGAGTGGATTTTATGTGAATGGCATCTTTTCTCAGTACGATCAGATAATCGAGAATTAGCCTATAGTTTTTCTTCTCTGAAAAGAAATTTGAATACTAAATTAGACAAATAGGAAATTTTCCTCAAAGACAGTTGTTAGGGCTTTTTTTGGATGTAGGACAACCCGCTAATCATTTTCTCTAAAGGACAAATTATCGTTTTTCCTTTTCAACCCACTTTCGCGCGCTTCTTCTTCTTCCTTTCGATCAAATTTTCAGTCGCGGTCAAATATCTCTCTCGTAATAAGAATATCGATCTACTTCGTTTATTTATTTCAATTTCGTCCTTTTGAAAATTGTAGTTCATCGATCATTTTTTTCTTACGTGCGTTTTATTGGTCTCGTTCTTTTCATATTTGTACAGTGATCGATTTTTTCTTCAAATTGTATTAATTAGGTACGCTTATATTACTCTATTTTTTGTTGTTTTTCTATTCGAGTTAAAAAAAATTGGCCGTGCTTTCTAAATGTGTTCATTTTTACAAATGATACGCGGTGTTATTGTTCTCATTGTTTTGTCGTTCGTCTATGGCAAATTGTGAAAGTAGCAGCTGGTTTTTATTATTATTCGTTTCTTTATGCAGTGTTGTTTTTTAATTTGCTTTTCATTTAATGTATCTTGCATTTTTTTGCATTAATGTTGGGATGATTGGAAAAGTATTATTGCTTGGGTTGTGTATAAAGTTGTGATAGAGTGGAAAAACATCATATTTTAGGTTCAGTTTTTGGGCATCATTTTTATTTTTTTCTTAGTATCATTTTTTTATTATCAGTAACTAGGTATCAGTTTTGTATACAGTAGGTATCAGTTTTGTGAAATTGAATAACTAATGTTCTAAATTGAACATATTTTTACTAATGTTTATTTTTTATTTTATTTTTGGCAGTGAGGATAACAGCCTTCTTTGTCTGTTTGGGTTGAATAATAACACTTTTAGCACTTGATTGTCTATTGATTACTATTTGTACGATTTGAAGAATGAGATATAAGCTTGTTATGATTGAAAAGTATCACTGATTGGGTTGTATATAAGCTTGTGATAGAGTGGAAAAGTATCATATCTTAGGTTCAGTTTTCTGATATCATTTTTATTTTTCTTAGTATCAATTATTTTGATTATCAGTAATTAGGTATCAGTTTTTTATATCTTAGGTATAAGTTTCCTGTAATGGAAAAACTAATGTTCTAACTGAACATGTTTTTACTGATGTTTTTTTTTGACAGTGGTGATAATGTGGCGCAGGTAGACCATCAGTTAAGCCTAAAGGAGGATTTTCATATTTTCAGAACAAGCAAAACAGATGTGGCGAGTGCAAAGCAGCTTGGTCAGTATAAATGGAATTATCAAGCTTCGATGAGGATATAATTTGATTTTTCATTTTGAATTTGTTCAGATTAATAAGTGGATGTGTGACTTGTTTTGGTGGTTTATTGTAATTGAATCTTTTGTTATTAATTTGTATTCAGTATTGCATATTATCAAAATGATTTTAATTTCAAGTATTTAGTATAAGTGATATTATCGGTTTTAGTATCAGTTAAATGTCTTTACAGTATCAGTTCTGGTGTTTGTTTTTACAAGTAAGAGCAACTTTGTTTTAAGAACATAACATCATTACTTCGTAAGTATCAAATTGCAATAGAACATCATTACTTCACAAGTACAAATTTCAACAGAATTACATTACTTTATAAGTATCAAATTTAACTGTGAAACGTGAAACATCACAATGTGAATTCAGTTCTTTCCTTTTCTTTCTTCTTCTAAGCTTGACATGTATTTAGATAGACTCCAGCAATGTTCCTAATCTGTCAATATTGCATGTACAATATTTGCTCTTGTGGATAATATTTCCTTCTTTTCAAGTTTTATTGGTATTCTGCTTTTGTTCAGTGAAACGATGAATATCATTATAAATATTCCACAGTCAAGCATGTCAAAACCAAAATGTAATGTTAGTATCAATTTGCATAAGTTGTATCATCAGGTTTACAATTAATACAAAACATTGAATTTTAGGGAAATGGTACAAGCATATAATATGCTTTGAATTAAAATATTTAACAGTTTTACTAGCACACTTAGTATTGGTTTGTGTATGAATTTTTGCGTTTGTAGTTATTACTTTAAGATATATTTGCTAAATATTTTTTTTTATTTTTTTTATGTAATTATCTTTTTTGTTTTGGTAGGTGTCTGTTTTGTTTATGTAGTTATCAGTTTCTTTTATGTAGGTATCAGTTTTGTTTCTGTAGGTATCAGTTTCTTTCATGTAGGTATCAATTTTCTTTCTGTAGTAACTGTTTATTTATGAACTAAATGTTTTTGAAATTGAGAGATAATATTTTTCAACATTTTATTATAAATCAAATTCAATTAGATATAAAAGGCATACAATGATGTATAGAATTATGTATGAAATGTTATAATGCAAAAACACAGATAGTTTTAAGAATGAGCATCTTTCAATTGATTATGACTAGTAGTTTCAATTATATTGTTCGTTTTGTTGTCAGTAGATATCATTTTAACCAAAAAAAACTTACGTGTCTTCTGCTTGTTATGCACACTTTATTTGATGCATATCATCTGGTTTCACCTCCATGCCTGCTATGTTATTGCTTTTTCAGATTTCTTTGAGCGTTTCTTCAATTTTTTGTCTCTAATAAAGACAAAATGTTAAAAAGTTAGGTCATATTCACCTTTTTTATCTGTAATAAGTAATTTTTTTAAAAGAAAGAGAAATCTCATACCAATTTTATAGCTTCTTTTAAACTGGATGTGGATTAATAAAATCATCATCATCCTATTATTTCAAAATAAAGACAATAAGTAATTTGTGAAACAAATTATGTTGAAATGTAACAATAGGTTGTGTATTAGCTGCAGTGAAATATCTTCAGTCAAATATGTAACAGTTTCAAGTTTGCAGTAATTAGGTATCAGTTTGTATTAAGTATGTATTAGTTTTCTGTAAGTATGCATCATTTTTTTTCAAGTAGGTATCAGTTCATAATTTTCAATTTCAGTTACCACAGTTTCTGTTTATATTTTCTTTGAATCGTTTTTTTATTTCTTCTTTTTGTTCTTTGTTCTCTTTTTTGCATATTTTCTTCAACTATTTTCTCTGCAACTATTTGTTGTTGCATGTTCTCTTCTTTGTTCTATGCAAAAAAATTCACTGTTAGTATAACAAAAATATACTAAATTTGTTATACTTGATTTTATAGTATCAGTTACCTTCTCTGTTATATTTTATGTTGTTTCTTGTTTGCTTTCAATTTATGTATTATTTTCATGTCTTTTTTTTGTTCTTTTTTCTCTATTTTGCTTTTCCTCTTCTATTGATGTAGGTTTTTAAGTTTTAAGTTGCTGCTTCTTCCCTTTACTGTCATTGATATTATTTCTACTAGAGGTAGGTTTTCCTCTTGTATCATTGCGTTTTCTCTTTTAATATCTACTGTTGGAAGTGATTCGACATTTTCACTTTCACTTTGTTGCTCCACTTTCGATATAGTTAGGGTTTCTCCGACTGTCGACTATTGTACTTGTTGTTCGTCGGCTGTCGATTGTTGCGGCTGTGTTGGAGATGTAGATTTTTTTCTAGTTTGTGTTCCCTTTTTTTGAACAAAGTTTCGTCCAATTCTGAGTGTAAGCGAGAAGGAGGAGACGAACAGAATTCTTTGTTTTGTTTTAATTTGTGTCTGGGCTTTCGGCTTTGTCCTTACGGTAAAAGTTTTTTGCACGTGTCCTAGTGAGTAATTATTTACTTTAATTTGTCCTTTAAAATTATTTACTCTTAGACAAATATGTTTGTATTCTTGTAACAAAGAAACAAAAACAGTACTGTTGGAAGATATAAAATGGCCAGGCTAATTACAATTCAGGACACCCAAACAAGCAAATGACACTTCCGGTGAAATTTTATTTCCTTCCAATTTTCAGTGAATATTTAATATAAACTGAAGTCTTCTTTCATAAACTTATATATATTTTAAGTATTTTCTTTGTTTTTAAGTTCAACTTGTTATTGATGATTGATGATTATACCTAGCATGAAAAAGAATTCTCCCTTTTTCTTTATTGCAACCACACCATGTAAAATATATGCATTTAAGATGAAGAAAAGAAATGTGGACCTAAGCTGTGTTGAGTGAATTATTCCAGTTTTGTTGTCACATGCTTTTGTGGATATAAATCAATAGTCATTGAAGACAACATCTTTTACACACAAGTATTGCGTGCTTGTATAAGAAGAGATGTTGGAAAATTAAAATGGATCCTATATAATAACCATGTTCACATTCAAACGAAAAAACAACCATGGACAAAATATATAAACTAAGTAGTTTTGATCCAATAAAAAAAGCACATTAGCGTATATGTATGGTTCATAAACACCAATATTCTAAAACTTTAAGAATCTATGAACAAACACAAAACTACACAAGTACTATCAAACACAAGTGTATATGTATAGAACACTATGGGTTCTTCTAAGAATTAGAGTTGCGCATAATTAAGGGTATGTAAATAATCCTTATTTGGTCGACATCTTCAATATTGAAACACTGCCATGGCTTATTTCGACTTCCTTGCGACGTCGTGTCAGTGCTGCAATTATTTTTCTGAATATTTTGGCTTTGATTTGTCCACGCCTTGGCCTTACAAGTATTGTTTGTTCCTTACATGTTTTGTCGATTGACATGTAGAATGACTGGTTCGATATAGCGCCAAGAACTATGTAGAGGAGAATGTATTATAAATATGATCAACTGCAAGTTATTATATATATAGGGGAGAGATTAAGAAATTATGATGAAGCAAAGAGTAAGACGCACGTATATACGTTTGACATTTGCGTTCAAAGTGAGACAGTATTAAGTACTTTTCAGGTATCACTCAATGCATCTATTTTCATTACAACCGTGTTTATTACATCCTACGTGGATTGGAAGGAAATTAACATGGAGGTCGAGAGTACTGGCTTCCACAAAAGTGTATAATAATGTCATAGAAATTTAACATTTTGGACGCATTATGCATGTTTTACGTCACAGGGGACATAGACTATTCGAATTCCATAATCATGTTTATATTGTCAACATTCATGCACTTTTTACATTTTGACATCCTACTGAACCTCTAGAAATATATATACGTTCCTGCTGGTCAACTCCTAAATGTTGCTGTTTATATTTTTTTTGAAGCAATCTACGTCGAACCAAGAAAGCTCCCTGAAAATAGCAAGAGAAACTAATAACCTGAGTCTTTTATCCTGACGATGACCGTCTCCTAAACAAGGATGGATTAATTAGCTTATTGATACCATAATCTACATTCCAGCTGGTCAACTCCTAAATTTGTTGCATAGCAGATGAGTAATACATTCCTTTTTTTTTTTTTTTTTTTTTTTGCTTTTTAAGGTTTAACACGCTAATGCACAAGCAAGTTACTGCTTATAAAATGAGGTAGTGCTGCCATGGTCGGACACTTGAAGAGTATAGGGACTTGCCCAGGATTCCAAATATTGCACAAGTCTGCGTCTTCTGTTGGGAAAACACGGATTATTGAATACTTCACGTAGGAGTGTGAATATTAAATACTCAACCCCACTACGATGCTCTAATTAACACACACTACAAGAACGGCAACAGTTAGCGACGGCTTTTAGCCGTCGTCGGCCGTCGCCAGCCATCGCTCGCCAATGCTAAGAGCCGTCGCTATAAATGTCGTCGCCCAATAGTGTAGCGACGGCTTTAGCGACGGCTCCGTCACCAAAATAGCGACGGCTAGCGACTGCAAATGTGTCACGTGGAAATTTTTCCAACGTCTAAATGCCGTCGCTAGTCGTAGCTCGCCGTCGCTAACCTGTGTAATTTGGCCGTCGCTTATCGTCGCAATCTGCCACCACCACCTCCACTCCGTCTTCTGTCAGACATATCTGCTATAGAAAAACAATATCATCACAGAACAATTATACAAATTCACTACTACATATCATGTTTCAATCACTTTCACAGAAACAATTATAAAAATTTACTAGTACAAAACATGGATAAAAATTATATAAATAATCATCACAGAACCATAATAGAAATTCACTACTACATAGCATGTTTTCAATATTCACTTTCACAGAACAATTATAAAAATTTACTAGTACAAAACATGGATAAAAATTAACTAAATAATCATCACAGAACAATTACAGAAATTTACTATTACATCGAATGTTTCAATCACTATCACATAACAATTATATCAATAACGATCAGTCTTCATCGTTTTCTGATTCAGATTCAGTGTCGTATTCTATCTCATTTTCTTCGGTACTTTCAAATGCATCAAATAGGACGTTCGATTCATCATTCAAAGGCCCTACATCAATATCATCAGTTATTATTATTTCTGTATTTGATTCAAGATCGGCTTGATATGCTGCTTCATCTGGAATATTATTTCCATCAATCGTAAACCTTGGTTTCGTTTTGAAAACAGCGGACCAATCCGCTTTATCTTTTTTCAAAGATGGATACGAAGCAAAATAAACTTGTAACGCTTGCTTGGCTAACACAAAAGGATCGTATTTATAGTAGTGTGATGTATGCCTTATTTCAATAAGTTTGTACTCTTTATGCACGTTGATTCCGGAACCAGGAACGTTACTGAACCAATTGCACTTAAATAAAAAAACCTTTTCTAAAGGTTCAACATAATATGTCAATTCTAGAATATGTGTTAAGACGCCGTAAAAATCTTTTAAATGCTCATCTGGATCATCACTGCCTTTGACAAATACCCCGCTGTTATATGTTAATTTTTCAGCACCGTAATCTTTTGTGTTGAACTTAAACCCGTTGACGAAAAATATTGGATAAGTCTTCACATTTCTTTTCGGTCCAATCGCAAGATGTCTTAAGCCTTCATCAACGACACAGTTTCTTGGCTCATAAACATAGTTCAAAAACCATTTGGCAAATTCTTTACTGAGATCGTCAGATGGATACTGTGATTCGTAGATACTACATATATGTAATATGTGTTATTATTATTATGTACGCACAAGTAAATTACAAGTGAATTAACTATTACCTGACAAATGGTACAACTTCGACACAATTTAAAAGAACATACGTGTGCGCTACATGGTGGTCTCTATCGTCCAACCATATTTCCACACATTTTCCACCAGGTCTACCATGTTGTCTAAAAACAGATAACATTGTTTGAGAAGAATTTTGTTCAACGACTTCCTCATTTCGAGGAACAGTTACAAACGATAAGTTCACATCGTCCTTAAAGTAGTGAGAGAAAAAAAATGAGGCTTCTTCTTCAAGATACGATTTGCATATCGAACCCTTAACTCGGGCTTTTTGTCGAATCTTCTTCTTCAGATGATTCAAGTATCTATTAAGATATTTATTACATATTTAGATATACAAATTTAAATTTGAAATTGACATGAACATTGCATATGTTAATTTACCTCTCAAATGGATACATCCATCCATATTGCACGGGACTTCGAAGAAGTGCTTCGGATGGAAGATGAATAGGTAAATGCTCCATTACGTTAAAGAAACCAGGCGGAAGTATTTTCTCCAGTTTGCATAGCAATATGGGTATTTCTATTTCAGGTTTACGTATACGGTCCACCTTTAATGTTGTCGAACATAGCTGTTTATAAAACAAACATAACTCTGTTATGACGTTCCATACTTTTACGGGCAACAGTTCTTTGAAAGCCACGGGGAGTAACTATTCCATCATGATATGACAATCGTGACTTTTCATCCCACTCAATTTACTATTTTTGAAGTCAACACATATACGAAGATTGGAAGAAATCCCATCGGGAAATCTTAATTCTTCCACCCACTTTAGCACGACTTTTACTTGCTTATTGTCTAGCTCATAGCATGCTTTCGGTTTTTTATTGCCATTAGGCTTCATATGAAGTTCCGGGCGCTTACAATAGTTTGCTATATCAAGCCTCGAATTCAAATCGTCCTTGGTTTTGCCCTTTACATTCAAAATTGTATTAAACAGATTATCAAACACGTTCTTTTCGTTGTGCATCGCGTCAATATTATGTCGGAGTAAGAGATCTTTCCAATATGGTAACTCCCAAAATATGCTTTGTTTGCACCAATTATGAATGTCTGACTTTCCTGAGATTTCAGTCTGGACTCTAGTTTCATGTATCTTTGGATAGTCTCTTACAATTTCGTATATTTCCTCGCCTGACCAAACCTTAGGTGGTTTCAAATTCTCTTCTCTGTTAGCTATGAAAATTTTCTTATCTCTTCTAAAACTATGATTGGGATGGAGAAAACATCGATGACAATCAAACCACGAAACTTTCTTCCCATATCGTAATGAAAATGCTCGTATTTCTTCCATACAATAAGGGCATGCTAGACGACCGGCCGTACTCCAACCAGAAAGCATCCCGTATGCAGGAAAATCATTAATTGTCCATAACAAAGAAGCGAATAACCGAATTTTTTTTTCGTTGATACATCGTAAGTTTCGACTCCATCATTCCACAGTTTCTTCAACTCTTCGATCAATGGTTGTAAATAAACATTAATTCCTTGAGTTGGATCATGAGGGCCGGGAACGACAGTGGTGAGAAACATATATGGTGTTTTCATACACATCCATGGAGGTAAATTATACGGAGTAACGATAATTGGCCAGGACGAATATTTACTACCAAACTGTGAAAATGGTGAAAATCCATCCGTACATAAACCAAGTCTGACATTACGACTTTCCGCAACAAATGCGGGATAAGTCTTATCGAAATGTTTCCATGCTTCACCATCGGATGGATGTATCAAAGTTCCTTCTTCCGCTGTTCTCACACTATGTCATCGCATATGACAGGCCGTAGCAGAAGACGCATATAATCTTTGAAGTCTGGGAGTGATGGGTAAATAATGCATTCTCTTGTACGGGACTTCTTTCCCTTTCTTCTTTCTTGGTTTGTATCTTTCTTCGTTACATATTTTGCATTTTCTGAGGTCGACGTCATCTTTCCAATACAGCATGCAACCTTTCACACATGCATCTATCTTGTCGTACGGTAGACCGAAAGCGGACATCATTTTTTTTACTTTATAATGACTATCGCACATCAGATTGTTGGGTGACATGTGTCGTTTTGCAGCTTGTACAACTGCTGTAAATGCAGCTTCCATAAGGTTGAATTTTGATTTCATAGTTATGTATTCGGCGGTTACTGAAAGTTCGGTTCCGCTTTTACATCCGTCCCACAACGGCCTCTTAGCAGAATCCAACAAATCGTATATTTTTTTAGCTTCCGCAGTCGGTTCTTTTTTGACATTTTCGTCTTCATCGACAGCTTCCGTTGTAGGAAACATTGATCATGCTGCATCATCCACCATATTTTCTATCGGATTCGTCATCATATTACCGTCCTCTAAAACTTCAGTATTAGGTGTAGGTTCAACAAGTTCTCCATGACGATCCCAGAAATAATAATCAGGCACGAAACCATATTGATACAAATGTACTTCAATTATATCCGGTTTCCAATGCTTCAAATGTTGGCACTTACTACACGGGCAACGAATTTCTGTATAGTTTCGGTTATTAGATTTAGCAAATCTAATAAATTCCTGTACACTGTTGTAGAAATGTTCCTTTATTGATGCTTTCTTTCCAGTTCCGACTTCATACATCCACGTACGGTCGAGAAAATAATTGAACATTTTTCCTGATTTGAAAATGTATGTTAGACAATTTAAATGATTAATTTACAACCATTCTCCATTGTAAAAAGTTCATCGTTTCAGGAAAATCAAAATATAAACTTCACTTTATTTTTTTATTTTTGGGTATTTTGATTTTCACTTCGGTGGTCAGTCATCCTACTTCCCATTACAAACACAATAATGTAATTACATTTGATAAATCATTTCAGATTAAACGGTTCAACAAAATTTCAGTAGCACTTCCCTTATGTTTCCTGTATCGTACACAAATGCGTGTACACAGGGAACGTAAAGGAAGTGCTGTCGAAATTTTATAACCGTTTAAAATGAATTGATTTATAATATGTAATTACTTTATTGTGTTTGTAACTTGTCCAATACAGGGAAAAATCCGACAAATATTGTATCAGATGAATATAAATGTCCGTTCCGTTACAAAACGAACATCCATATAACGATCATATACAATACTTGCCAGAAGGGGCCAAAGACAATCTGAGCGATAAAGAAATTTCTTTAAACTTTATCAAATATTATTGTTCTTTTCAAATTTTGACAATGTTTCAACTATTTATATTTTATTTCAAAAATTTGTGTATTTAAATTTTAGTTCAACATTCAATTAACAATTTTACTTCAATATTAATTTCTTTATTTTTTTTAACGACATAGATTTTATGTGACTATTTGTTGTTGTTATATTCATTTCTTAATTTCTTTACGAAATCGATTTTAGTACAATATCAGTTGTTTTTAAAGTCGTTTCCTAATTTTTTTCAAATAAATTATATATTTGCAGAATTTTTAATGTTCTCATATTCATTTTTTAATTTTTTGTACAAACTTTATTTTTTACAATATATACAACATTTTGCATTTTGTCCGTCGCTAGCCGTCGTGATTCATCGCTAAAATTATCAAAATGGCAATCGCTAATCGTCGCTAGCCGTCGCTCAATCAACAGGGTAAATAAAACAATTATCAATGAATATAATTAGAAAACAACAAATTCTAATTATCCAATAGATAATTAGAAAACAATAAAAAACTAATTATTAAATAAAAATTTGTCAATTTAAATTTACTTAACAACTTAAATTTGTAATTTATCAATTTCATAAACTATGAAATACTTTCATGTAAATTTATCAATAACCAAGTTAATCATTAATATACACTATTTTTTCACCTAAAACAACTAACCATGTTAATCGCCAACACTAATTATCTACATCAACCATTTATTCAACTTCATCATGATGAAATAATTAATATGTACTTAATTCAAGTTCATGATAATAAACTAATTAATCTACCAAATCAACATACAACACTACTAATACCTAATTTAACAACACTACTAATACTCAAATTAACAACAAATCTAAATTGTACAACTAATCATAATTGAATTAGGGTTTAAACTAAACCTAAAAACATCAAATTTACATTCAAACAAGAGACTAGGAGCATACCGACACAAATTTGGGTGATTTGGAGGCTTTGAAGGGTTGGGCGCCGGCTGGGGTGACGGAGGGCGACGGAGTTGGGGAAGGAGGAAAAATTTGGGGAAGGAGGAGAATGAAATCTGAGCTCTCGGCCAGGACCTGTATATTCCGTTTTGCGACGGCTAGCGACGGCTAACGACGACCGCTTTTTTTAGCCGTCGCCCCACTTCGTCGCTAATCGAAGCCTTTCTTGTAGTGACATGTTTTGACTTGGAATACTAGTTTTCCCTTTACTCGCCTATATTTGTTTACGTTAGCAAGATGTGAGCTTGACCTTCTCGTAGAAAAAAAAACAAAATTGAAACAAAATAATTTTATCACTATGACATAGTAACCCTACTGTACTGCAAAAATATAGCGTGCACCAGATTAATTAAATGGAGGCTACTACTAGTATAACCGCACAACGGTGGAGAAACCGACCATTCGATTGTATAACTTTGATAAGAAATATACATTTAAAAATTTTGTTAATATTACTTAAACATTAAGTGATAATATGTTGGAAAAGAATAAATTGAGATTTGAATCTGAAAATATGAATTTCAAATTTAAATATTAATCAAAGTATTCAAAATTGTCGATTTGAAATTGAAATTTTAGAATTTGAAAATCATAATAGCTTTGAATTTGGAATCTTTGATGCACGAAATAAAAGGAGGAAGTTTAGAGAAATCGCGATAAGACAAGATCCACGAAAACCGCGATGGGACAAGATCCACATTTTTAGGGAAACCGCGATGAGACAAGATCCATGTTTTTTTGGCTTCAGAAAAATTGATTTTGGCCAGTGACAGTAAGCAAACCTCCCTAACGGTTGGTTTGATAATACCCGAAAATAGCAGTCTGTCCATTTTTCTTGTTGCTCACATACATTATTGCAAATATAATTTTCCCTCGCCATTTGATTTGAAGTACTTATTTCACAAGGACAAATAACTTGAATGATATATTGTCGCATATCTCGTAGAATGAAAACATCGATCTGCCATTAAATTATTTTTACGCCGCTATTGGAAACATGAACACTATTGGACCCCATTACAATTCAAATAACACAAGCAAAAGAAAGAGACTGTACATGTGGAATTTTATTTCCTTTCAGTTTCCTATGAATATTTACCAACGCTGAAACTTCAAAACAACTTTTACGGCCAAATAAGACTCTTGCTTCATCTTCGGCTTCTTTATCCTTCTTCAAATGAAACTTGCATAAACCATAAACTCTGCCTATTCACTGTGAATTTATGAAAAATAAGAAAAATACGAGTCAGACATAAAGCCTGGTGTAAGTAATAATACTTTATCCTAACAACAAATCATATAGTGAGATCACAACGCTAAAGCATTAAATGAGTTTTCCTCTCACTATTTCAATCAACATCGGTTACATCATACTAACCATGCAATAAACGTCATATCATGATTTTGTGCAGTTAGCTTAGCGATTATACAGCGGCAGATATACAAAAAGTTATGGTGTGAATAAAGTGAGGATACAAGGAAAAATAGCAGAGGCGCAAAAAGCTTCACTAAAAATAAAATAAAATCTTTAAAGTTATTTTATTCTCGTTCTCACAACATTTGTTTAGAAAAATGAAATACCTTTTAATCGCATATAACAAAATGAAGAATATCATGATTTATGCAATCATAAATTGGTTATTAAAATTGATTTTTGACATACGTTGAGCACTTAGGCCTTTAACTTAGGTATCAACCCTAACCTTTTTGTATTAGTGCTGCTAAGCATATACTAAAATTATTACTTTAGTGGGTGTAGTAGAAAATTACCGGACTTTAAACGATCTACTATGCGCTCAATTAGAAAAGCGAAGTAGTCGACGAGTGTTACGCGTTTTATCAGAGATTTAGCGAGGCTTTAACCGTATATGATCCAGCTCAAGCCATCAATTTCAGCATGAGTGTGAGATTAACGTCAAGGCTAAGCATTTAGGACGTTTTCTCTTAAACCTTTGTCTAAACTCCCATCTTTACATGAAAAAATAATTAGGTTGTCACCAAGACCTTACACTACCATTACCAAATATAATGTCTTTTTAAAACAAATGATTGCCACAAAGGTCTTACATCAAAGTTACCGAATATAATGTCATGTTTTGGACAAATGGTTGCACAAATACCATACACTAAAATTACTGAATTTACAGTCATGTTTAGACATATGCTTTCCACAAAGACGTTACACCACTATTACCGAATATAATGTCTTTTTCAAACTAATGGTTGCCACAAAAGACCTTACACCAAAGTCACCGAATATAATATCGTGTTTCGGACAAATGGTAGCCGCTAAGGCCATACACTGAAGTTATTGAATATAATGTCGTAGTTTAGACATATGGTTTCCACTAAAGCATTTCCACTAAGGCCCTACACCAAAGTTATCGAATATAATATTATATTTTAGACATATGGTTTTCACTAAGGCTTTGCACCAAACTTATCGAATATTATATCGTGTTTTGGACATATGGTTTCCACTAAAGTTTTACACCACCATTACCAAATACGTCATGTTTACACATAAAGTTTCCATAAAGGCCTTGTACCAAAGTTAGAAAACATAATGTTAAGTTTAGACATACAATTGCCACAAAGGCCTTACATCGTGTTTCATTGTTTCAAATGATATTTCTTATTATCTTATAGCTTTCTTGAGCTTAGTCTCAATTTTCCATTCTTTTAATAAGTTATTTCATTCTAAATTGTTATTCTTTGTAGCCATTTCATCCCTATGAAATTCTTAAACATCACTTAGAAAGATGACTTCCTAAGTGCTACAAAAACTCCATTTATTTTACTGTACTCTTAGCATCGTTAGCTATCGCATGTTTGTATTACATGGCTAAAGCATGTGAAAGGTCAATGCTCTTGAAGTTTGAGATGTGGTTTGTTAACGTTGCAAAGCTATAGCCTCTCAAAGCTACCATGTCAAAACTATCAAGGGTGAAAGCTATCACGTGTCTAAAGTGATCGCGCCTCTAGATCTATCCAGTATCTAAAGCTATCACATGCTAAGCTATTGCATGCCTAAACCTATCGCATGTCAAGAGCTATCGCATGTTCGAATTTTTAAGCTATCGAGCATCAAATATTGTAGGCTACCACATGTTCGAATTTTTAAGCTATCGAGCATCAAATATTGTAGGCTATTGCATGTCTAGATTTTACGCTATCGAGTGTCGTACTTTTCTAAGCTGTTGTATATCTGGATTTTGAGATATCGACTACCATACTATAAGCTATAGCATGTTTGGATTTTATGCTATAGAGTTTCATACTTCAAGCTATTAAAGATCAAACTTTCCTAAGCAATCACATGTCGAGATTGGAGTTGTCATAGGTCAAAATGAAAATCTTTTAAACAATTAGAAAACTGTTTTATTACCATTAAAAGTGGTTACTTCCCACTAAACCTATTATCTGTCGAATTCTCTTTGGTAAACAAAAATATCATTATCGTTTTTGGAAAATCAAAGATGAAATTTCTCTTGATCCACAATTACCAGTGATTCGTATAAATTCGTAAACATTGCGGTAATCTATAAAAATTTGCAAAAATCCAATTAATTATTTTTCACCTTACATAAAAATTTCATTTCAAAATAATTATTTTCATATTTCAAACAATTAAAACCAAAATTAAGTATTTTTCGCATTTGGAAAATTCACAATTAACTATTGCTTTATCAAAAATTTCAAAAATTAATAATCATCTCCATTTCCATGTTACAAACATCATAATATAATTTCATGGCATTTGGAGATGACTAAATCATTCTTTATCTTAAAATGATCAAATTCTATTCATTTAAATCATTGAACACTCGGAAATTCATTTCTGATCATAAAAAATGTTTAAAAACATTCTAAATTCCCAAAGAATTTCAAATATGAACTCAAATAGGTTTATAAGAGGACTATAGAAAGTTTTAATCAACTTGGTTTACTAAAATTTGAATAAAATCTTCTTCCTTCTTAAGGATTAATCATCGCTTTTGTAGCTCGATTTTCTCTTCCTTTTCTTCTAATGGGTGGCCGACTTATGCTTTGTTTTTGAGTAAAAATGCGGGTAATGAATGAGAAGATGGAATTTCTAAGGAGCAACGGTTTGGACTTGGGCCAAGATCTCTTTCCGGTTTAGTCCTATTAATTCCCCTAGCTCTTTATCTTTACATTCACTTCCTATTTTATTAATGAACTTACTTGATTATTTTATAATATCATTTTTTGACTATCTAATTCAATTAATTCTTCATATTATGGAACTTCAAAATATGTGGTGTTACAGGAACCCACATTATTCATGAGATCATTCCTTCAAGAGCATATCCATTAAAAAAGCCAAATGGCAATAGAAACTTAAAATTATTAATTTAGCAGATGTAGCGAAAAATTACGGGGCTTTAAATGGACCTATTATTTAATAGTGCTAAATTAGAAAAACGAAGCAGTCGAAGAGCGCTACTCGCTTTATTAGGGATTTAGGGCTTTAACTATATAAGATCTAACTCAAATCATCAATTTCACTACAAGTGTGAGGTTGATGTTGAGGTTGACCATTTAGGGTTTCCTCTTAAACCTTTACCTAAACTCCCATCTTTATCATGAAAAGATAATTAGGTTGTCATCAAGACCTTACACTACCGTTACCAAATATAATATCTTTTTCAAACAAATGGTTGCACAAAGGCTTTATATCAAAGTTACTGAATACAATGTCATGTTTTGGACAAATGATTGACACAAAGGTCATATACTAAAATTACCAAATTTATAGTCATGTTTAGATATATACTTGCTACAAAGACCTTATACCACCATTGCTGAATATAACGTCTTTTTCAAATAAATGGTTGCCACAATGACCTTACACAAAAGTTACTAAATATAATGTCGTGTTTTGGATAAATGGTTGCCGCTAAGGGCTTACACCAAAGTTACTAGATATAATGTCATGGTTTAGACATATGGTTTCTACTAATGCGTTTGCACTAAGGCACTACACAAAAGTTACCGAATATAATACCATATCTTAGACATAAGGTTTTCACTAAGGCTTTACACCAAACTTACCAAATATAATGTCATGTTTTAGACATATGGTTTCCACTATGGTTTTACACCACCATTACCAAATATATGTCATGTCTGAACATATAGTTTCCCTAAAGGCCTTGTACCAAGGTTACAAAGCATAATGTCATGTTTAGACATATGCTTGCCACAAAGGCCTTACACCATATTTCATTGTTTTAAATAATATTACTTATTATCTTATAGCTTTCTTGAGCTTAGTCTCAATTTTACATTCTTTTAATAAATTATTTCATTCTAAATTGATATTCTCTATAGCCATTTCATCCCAAAATTCTCAACAATCACTTAGAAAGATGACTTCCAAAGTGCTATAAAACCTTCATTGTTTTGTTGTACTCTTAACATCATTAGCTATCACATGTTGGTATTACATGGCTACCACATGTGAAAGGTCAATGCTCTTGAAGGTTGGGCTATGGTTTGTTAACGTTGTAATGCTATCGCTTCCCAAAGCTATCATATGTAACACCCCTAATTTTAAATAGCATTATTTAGGTTATTTAATTAGATAAATTAGATAGAAGACAAGCACATTTGTCCAAGTGGTTAAGTTATTCGGGTTTGGTGCAGGATGTCACAAGTTCGAAACTTGCTTTCGAACGTTTATTTGACATGGGATATGTTGTCCCAGTGATTTGTTGTATATAAAGTACCAATTCATAACTCAATTAAGATCGTGCTTAACTAAATTAAGATCGTGCTTGTAGTGACAACTAATTAAGATCATGCTTAACTAAATTAGCTAATGAGAAAGAGTTATGAGTTCAAGACCTTAGTGAATAAGGCAAGAGAAATATGGGAATAATTGAACCCCCTCATAACTCCTAAAACTCCTTACCACATTCTCATTCTCATTTACATTCTTACAAAAGAAAAACATAAACAAAAGAAAAACAATGCCATCCATAATCCTAGGAGAAGAGGAGCTCAAAAACATAATTAAAGGCTAAGATTCAAGCTATGAAGATTAAAGTGTAGAACAAATCTCAAATTCTTTATCCAAACAAGGTAAATAATGATCCAAACCATCTCATATAAGTCATCTTGAATGTTTTAATTCGGGTTTGAGGTTTAAAACCGTATGATTGAATGAATGATGATATGTTTTGATTTTTATTCCATGTTATAATTTAAACAAGGATTTCGTGGAATAATGTAGTTTGCTTTAAGGATAAAATCATGCAAAATAATTTCCAAATGCCATAGTTTTGAGTATATTATGTAAAACATTATTTTGGATATGGTTTGAAAGTTTCATAATATTCCAAACTATGGATAATTTATTATGAATTTTTGAGTGAAATAAATGGATATTTCGGGTTTTAATTAATTTAAGGAATAAATTAATTATTTTCAGGCTGAAAATTTTATATGATAAAGATATTGTCATTTTGAAATTTATGTGAATTTTTGAGATTGTTCTCAAGAGATTTGAAAGAGTCTTGGATTTAATTAGGAAGATTAGTATTTAATGATTAAACAAATACAAGGGGTTAGTTAATAATTTTAATTAAATATTGGACATTGGAGATTACATGCGGCAGGATATTCTGAAAAGAACTTTATAAAGTTTTGTTATCCAATAGAAAATTTACAACATAAGAGGTTAGGTAAAAATAAATTGCTTTATTTAGTTAAAAATTAGTTTTTATGATAACTACAGCAACACCACTTGCCTTCAAAAGCATTAATGCCTTCAAAAGCATACAATTTTGCTTCCCTCTGAACACTACAGTGATAGTGATGACGCTGTAGTTAACATATACTAGAATAAAGGCGGAAGGACCCTTCCGTACCAATCAATAGTGTCGAAGGGGTCCCTCCGCATACATACACTTTAATAAGTGTGCACTACCGCAATGACTGATCCATCTACCATGGAAAGGACCTTTCACACTAGTAGATAGTGTTGAAGGGATTCCTTCCGCTCTTATATGCTCCGTAAGTAATAATAAAGACAAAAGGTGTGTGCCGCACTAATCAATAGTGTCAACAACATACCTTCTGCAACTTTATACTTAAGTAAGTCCAACCATCACAAAAAGTACCTTTTGCACTAGTTGACTATATCGAAAGCGCCCTTCTGCATGCATATTTAATTACAGAGGCGGAAGGGTTGCGTCGCACCGAATCAATGTTGTCGACGGAGTCCTTCTGCATGGTTTCAAAGAATTAGTGGAAGGGGCCTTCCGCATTGCCTACGCAATGATTTTGAAAGGTCATGCTGCTAGAGTAAAGTGGCGAAAGGGGCATAGCAGCTTGTTTCGAACCCATTAGTTAAATGGAAGGGGATGGAGGTTTTGGTTGCTCTACGATGTCGGAAGGAAGTGTGACGGAGGCTAACTCATGATGTCACAATGTTCCAAAGGATATAGTTGAAAGCCTTAGTTTCATATTAGAGAACCCAATCTCATTTTTAAAGTAAACACATAGCAATGTAAAAGAGTTTTAAAATGGCATTTAGCTTTGAAATTTTAGAGGAAGCTTTTCTTGCTAAAGATAGTGAGTTAAGGGTATTAACCATATTTCATTAGAAAATGATTCCAATGAATTAAACCATGGATGTTTATGTTGTTGTGTTATTTGATCAGATTCATGTATGCTTGTGTAATCATATTCACTTCATTATTAACTCATAACCGCATATGAGGTGCTAAAGGCAGAATAACTGGCTAGGTTGACCCAGTAATGAATATACAATGAATTAACTCTCGTGTGAGTATAGTTGCATCCAGAAGGTCAGACAGACCAGAATATAGGATGGCTAAGACTGATTAAATGATTATTGGTTCAGAAAGGCTCTTAATAAGCCCATGAAAACTATGTTATGGAAATTGTTATTGGCAGGGGCTAATAGGTTCTTAATGATCCAATGAAAACTATGTCCAAAACAGGTTGTTGACAGAGACCGATAGGTTCATAGTCAGCCCATGAAAACTATGACATGAGAGATATTGTAATAGAATCCAATAGGTTCATATGGACCCTATGAAAGCTACGACTGAATGATGCTATGGTAGACACCAATAGGTTGTTAGTGATACCACGAAAACTATGAAATCAGACAGATAATCTATAAGCTTGGAACATGTTATTAGTCAGCTCATAAAATTTAATAGGTTAATGGTGACCCTAGAAACTATAACATGAGACAGATAGTCACGTGAATTGGGATAGGAAATTCAAAGCATACTGCATATCATCAAGATACATTTTATTATGTTATGTTTTAACCATTATGGATGTGGTTGCACAGTATATGATTATTATGAATTGAGTTAAGATACTAGCGAAGGGAAAACTCATTCCGCTAAGTAGCATGGTTTCACTAGATACCTATATGGTTCGAGATGATAGGCAGACTTTTTGTCTGACTCGAGGTTTATATTTTCCTCTTAAACTCTCAGGGGCTCAACTGATTTTGAGTAGTTTGAGAGTTAAGGTTTCAGATTCTCCATTAGACGAATAATCTTCTAGAGCCATGCCGGAGGCAATATTGCTATTAAGAGTTCTTTCTATTGATTCTGATGTGTAATTGGATGTAATGGCAAAATTATTTAGTGCCTATTTTAGACTTTGATCAACCAAGAGGGCATCTTCATATGTAGCTCTTGGTGTAATTTGTAATAATTATATTTCTCTGAATGTGGTTTACGAATTGAGATTATGTAATGAATCTGAAATACGATTTGAAATGGAATGAGAAATCTATTTTAAAATCGAGTTTAATTTTTTTTCATATCTATGTGTTTCTAGTATATCAATGCATCTAACATTATCGCATTCGATCACCAAAAAAAATACCGATAGATGACTGCAACATCTGTAGCAGCTAGTTTTGGGACTACAAATGGGGGATGTTACGTCATGCCATCATAGCTATGGAATGCCAAAACTATCATGGGTCAAAGCTATCGTGCGTCTAAAACTAAGGCGCTTCAAGATTTATCCAGTATCGAAAGCTATCACATGCTAGGCTATTGCATGCAGAAACCTATTGCATGTCAAGAGTTACTCAGTATCAAACATTATAAGCTATCACATGTTCGAATTTTTAAGCTATCAAGTCTCAAATATTGTAGGCTATAACATGTCTAGATATTGTGCTATCGAGTGTCATACTTTTTTAAGCTATCGCATGTTTGGATTTTAAGCTGTCGACTACCATACTTTTACAAGCTATTGCATGTTTGGATTTTAAGCCATCGAATTTCATACTTCAAGCCATCATCCTAAGTAATCACATGTTTAGATTTGGTTATTGCAGGTCAAAATGGCAATCTTTTAAAGAACTAGAAAATTGTTTTATTAACATTAAAAGTGGTCACTTTCCACCAAACCTATTATTTTTTGAACACATGTAAATTCATTTCTTATCGTAAAAAATGTTTAACAACGTTCAAAATTCCTAAACAACGTCAAACATGAACCCAAATGGGTTTTGGAAGAGGATTATAGAAAGTTTAACTTACTTAGGTTTGATCAAGCTTGAATAATATCTTCTTTTTCTTCTTAAGGATAAATCCTCCCCTTTGTAGCTCGATTTTCTCTTCCTTTTCTCATAATTGATAGCCGACCTATGCTTTTGTTTTTGAGTAAGAATGCGGGGAATGAATGAGAAGACATAATTCTTAAGGGGCAATAGTTTGGTCTTGGGCCAAGGTCTCTTTCTGGTTTAGTCCTATTAATTCCCCTAACTCTTCACCTTTACATTCACTTCCTATTCTATTAATGAACTTACTTGATTATTTTATAATATATTTTTGACTATTTAATTAAATTAATTCCTCATATCATGGAGCTTCAAAATATCATGTGTTATAGGAACCTCATCATTAATCAGATCATTCCTCCACGAGCGTGTCGATTAAAAAGGCCAAATGGCAACATAGTACACTGAACATGAAATGCAGAACATTTACAACAATTCACATAATATAAGGCCGCTGCATCTTTGAGTTTAAGTATTGGTTAGTCATGTAGAAACATGCAACGACAAAGATTTCAAACATATTAAAATTATCAGTAATTTTGAGTTATTTTATGTATTTTAGCATGGAGTAATGTCATGTAAGAGTGAGCTATGGCCAAGTAGTGTCATGTAAGAGTGATCCATGGCCAAGAATCCTCAGGTAATTATAGGCACAAAGCTGACACTAATAATTTTCCAAAATGCGTACGTGTAAGACTCGGTCTTAATTACATGAGAATGTTGTTAAAAGTTTAATGAAGTGAATTCTTACTACAAAGCTGACCCATTTTCATACATTTTCAATCTATGTCATGGTTTCCAAAACTAGCAACAAAACCCAATAATGATGCTGCTTTGATAATTGCAGTCCAAATGAAACTGTGATCTCTTTTAATAACGATAATGAGCCTTTTCGCATTGTCGGTTGTCCAAATGCTTTGTCATAAAACCATTCCGACTGGACTTTGATATTGAAACTTTCAAAAGGTCATATTTTGACTCTATAGTTCATATGGAATGCCAATTAGCTAGAACATAATGGACCATCATAGTAAATTTGAATTGCAAGCCAATTATATAATACATAAAAAACTATATTCATGGTTAACTTCACATTCCAAGTGGAAGATTTTTATAATATTTCAAAATTGAAAGAAGTATTTTAATGGTTTGAAATAATTAACTGAACCTTGAAATGATTGGGAAATCAGCTTCCACTAGAGAATTCACCTTAGCATAGAGTATCAGTGTAACATCCCATTACTTTACCGATTATAATAATATTTAATTTGGATTTTTATTTGGAATTTTAATAAATAAATGAATTATTGATGTTATAAATTGAAAAGAAATCAAAACTTAATGAAAACAATCTAAGGTTAGAAAATAATTTTGAGAATTTTTTTTGAATTTAATTTAAATTTTTTTTTGGAATTTATTTGAAAAATATAAATTTAAAATTTGACTTTGAAATTTGAACTGTGTTTTTAAAATTCAAAAGTTGTTTGGGAAATTATTTTGGTAAGTTAAATTATATTTGTGGAATTTTTAAATATATATTGCAAATAAAACTATTATTTTAATTGTTAAAAATTTAAAAATAATATTTTAATAGAAGAAAATAATTGTTATAGAGTAAAATAAAATTTGGATTAAAATGGTGCAAGCGGAATTTTAATCGAAGATCAACTACCAGTATAGTAATATAGTGGTTAAGAGTAGGAAATTATTTAAAAAAATAAACAAAATAACTTGTAAAATTTTATTTTAATCATATTTTCAAGCTTATCATCAAAATAACTATAATTTAACGCATATATGTATGCACTTCAACATAAGAGAACCCAATATAAAAACTTTTTAAACCCTTTGTTATTCATGTTCCTTTATAACAAAATTCAAATCACCGTAATATTTGCATTCACCCCGTCTTCATCAGCATCAAGTGTTATATCAATATATTCATCATTTACTTTATCAACACTAACAATATCTTCATTTGTACCAGTGTGAGTATACTCTTTCTTTTTATAGTTTTGTTGCTCGTAACCCATTAAATGGTGGATATATTCCTTTCATCACCTATATTTCCTTCACGATTGGATAATTGTTAGTAAGATTATACTTGCACCTCTATATATATGTAGCCTTATATATCAGTACTTAGTTATTTTACTCCATTTTTGATTGTTATTAACCCCGGTTAGTGAATAAAAATAAACAGAGCTAGGCAATATTATGATGTATGTATATGAATAAGGATACAAACTTATTTTATTTTATACACTTTGATGATCAGTATCTCTTAAAACTACTAAGAATTAAGTGACGACATAAGAAGCAAAATTGTGGATAATATTGAGACAAACAAGTCATTAACCTTCATGTGGAGGTTGAAGTTTGGTAATGACCAAAAAAGGGTTTGGACAATGGTAATAGAAGAAATGAAGCCTCATCGATGATCGTATGATCTAGCAAGATATGTATGGTAATGTTCGTCTTTCAATGAAAAATGTAACATTCATGTTTGTTTCGCTTGAAGTTGAGTGTAGGAATGACAGGAGATAGTCAAAGTTCACGACCATGAGTGTGACCTTCGACGATGGTAGTCAAAGGTGCTGGTGGTAGCACCAGTAGGTGCTTCTTTGTGAGCTGACTCTGATGGCGGCGTATGTTGGTTTTTAGGTGGCCAAAAGCGTAGGCTATGGTCGTGAGCCTGAAACGATCTGGTGTAGGAGTGTGGGTGTTGAACGTCATCGAGTTTGCCATGCCAAACTTAGGGTGGTTCGGATTTTGAAGCTGTCGTGAATGGTGGCTGTGACGGAGCTTTTAGGGCATATGGTAGTTGCGCAAGGAGGTAGAGGTGTCGGGTTTGACAAATAAGGTGCAAAAGAAAAAATAATAGAAGAAGAGAAGAATTTTTTTATAAAGTCCCTGGAACTTTATTTATCACAAACAAGGTATAAAGTTTATTAATTATAAAATGAATTTTTTTAACCCTAAAACTTGAGTAGATATAACTTTCGAATGAGATCTTCTTAGGGGTTGATTCGTGTCAGTAGGACCATTATGACACATAGAATATTTAGTAGAATTTGTTCACTCATTTGAACGAGTATAGAACTATAGAATAGAACTCGTATATTTTAAAAGATTAAATTTGAATATTGAATACTATTGAATAAAACATGGTTAAATTTAAAAGGATTTTTCATATGTTTTTAAAGAAAGAAGAACAAAGTTTATAACTAAAATATATAAGAAAAAAGGGCATATTTATAATATACGAAATATGAGTTTTAATTGAGTAAATAATGAACTTGATTCAAATAAACAGTCATCTATTTTACATATAATTTGTTTTACTCATGTTAAGTCAATGTAAATTTACCCTATTAAATTTAAATAAATTAAATAATACTTGGACTAGAATACTAAGTAAAATCTATTTATATTGCCATGTATAATTAAAACACAAGTTTTAAATGGATGAGTTGGATGTCTGAAAGAATGTGAGTGATTTCTACATACTTTTTTCAATTTAGAAATACAAGCACAGAATTATGATATGTATTTTCACCTATGATATATGTTGATGCAAATTTATTATATCCCAATTATATTGATTTGAATGGATGAATTGTTGTATTGAATTGAAATGCTTGAATGCATACTGTCTGATAATTAAATTATATTCACGACATTTATTTGGGATATAACATCATTTTTAGGAATAATGATGTTTTTAAAAGTCAACAAAAATTTAAAAGTGAAATTTAACATTTGACGAGGATGGTACGACTTATTGACTTTTAGACTATTAGTTTTCATCCTTTCAAACTGATTTAAGAATCATAGCCTGGATCGTAATGAACTTGTCCATCGTTGCAATGCCTAAATGATCAGTTGCTAGGATATGTGAAGCTATTGAAGATATTATGGAATGTTTGGAGGCATAATGCAAACAAAAAGAAGTGGAGCTGTGTCTTTAGGTACCTGAAGGGTACGACAACAAATGGACCATGTAGGGATCAACCATAACTGACCAGGAGTGTTCGCATGGAAAAGACCATGATGACTCACCGAGGTAGATAGTCCAAGTAGAAGGTTAATCCACTAAGGAGATTTACCAATGCGATATCCTACCGGGACTCACATATGAGAAGATGATTTAGCCTTCTCATAAGCATAATTAGAAATGCTGACCTTATAAAATGATTGTTTTGTAACAATGATTTAAATTTATACAAACAAAAGTAAATCATTTAATATGGATAGATTATGATACACTAGTTGACTAGAGTTGTAGCTGTGAGTTATGGGGAATATAGCCATGACACGTGTGTTAACGTTGATTTTTTAAAATGAACCATGGGCGAGATATTGTATAATGTGAGTGACATCGATGTTTTTGATTAGTATGTCACTTAGTTATACCGGACACAACACATTTAGGTTATTACTGTGCACGACTATACTCATAGTTAGATTTTTATTCTAATCAATGTTTATTATGCTTATGACAACGCCTTAGGGCAGACTGAGATGTTGTGTTTTTTAGGTTGGCTTCCTATTGGACGTCAGTCTAATTTGTTT
This sequence comes from Allium cepa, assembly GCA_030765085.1. Taxonomy (NCBI): domain Eukaryota; kingdom Viridiplantae; phylum Streptophyta; class Magnoliopsida; order Asparagales; family Amaryllidaceae; genus Allium; species Allium cepa. The sequence continues at coordinate 247,811,892 of CM060944.1, forward strand.
AGTGAGCAGTCCACAAGATATATATACTAGAATGGGAGACTACTAATTTTGAGTTTAGCAACCATCGCTTTAAGGCAAAGATGTGTAGCACTATTTAGTTTCTTCGGAGATATGATGAAGATAAGGCTATTCAAGAAGCCATGGATGCAAGAAGAATAGTTATGTGGACATTTTAAGTCGATGGTTTTTGGAGTATATATAGTCCATCGAGTTTTAAGTGATGTGTTTTATATTATTCCATGTATCAGACAAACTTTGAGTTATATATAAATTTCCATTTGTGTTGTGATATTTATTATATATGTTCCTAATATGTGAGTTAATCAATCCTAGAACTCATGTTGCCTTGTGTCTATACGAGATACATACTATTTAAGATGTATTTAGGTATTTAAACATATCTGTATTGACCTAAAGGAGTGTATATGATAGATCTCTCCTTCCATGCCTATTCGTCTGAGCTATCGGACGACAAACTCCCTCTGATATTTCAATTACTGGAGCCAGGGTGTTACATAATGGTATCAGAGAAAGAATGATCTAGAGCCGAGTTAATCAAGAATTAGAATACATTTGACAATAAATAAGTTGGATATAGGTTGTTACCCAGTTAATACAACTTGGGTAGAGTCAGGAATAACCCACTTATGTAATATTCATGTTAAGATTAGTGTTCTAAAGGATGAACACTCGTGCAGGACGTATTAATTATATATACGATTTTGTTAGCAAAATTTTGAGATATTTATCTAATAAGTGATGAATACTGTTTATAAGAAAATGATTTGACATAGAAAACATATAACATGTGTATCTCTTGGATCACCAAATGGTCAAGGAAGCGGGTCAGCAAACCCAAGTGTCTTATTAACTCTTGACCAATATGACATGCTCAAGATATAAATGATGCTATTATAGTGAATACGAATTTATCAGTCTCTATAATGGCTATACCAATCTAGGTGGAAAACCATTTGTTACTACAAATAAAGATGTCGAATATCTAAGGGAATATATCATGATTCAAGATGTTGAACGCATATAAGAAAAGCAATCGAACATTCAGCAAGAGGTTCAGGCACTTCAAGAAGATGTCGAACTTCTATAAAAGGTGTACCCAAGAGAGGATGATTAGATTATAAGTGTGTCAAACTCCAAGAAATTGGCCAACCCAAAATACTTCGTACATGAACATATAGTCTCGAAGGAGGTATATTGGAACTTTACATATACAGGCTTTTGCAACTATAATAGTTGTAAAGAAAGTGGCAAGAGATCTCTAGCATTTACAAGAAGAAAGGGATGTCGAATATCTATAGTTATGGAGGATTGAAGGTCAATGATGTGAATTAGGATGTCGTATGTCAACAATATAGAGAGCAATGTTGGGAATTGATAATCTAGGAAGGATGTCGGATATCAACATAGAGGGGTGTCAAATATGAAAATACAAAGAAGGATGTTGTATTTCACCAATGTAGCAAATGATGTCATAAATCGTCAATATTGTAAAGATGTCGTAAATCATCAATATGGCTAAGGTGCAATAAAGTATCCATATCGCGAAGATGTCATAAACCATCAATAAAGGAGGATGCCATAATTCATCAACATAAATGGGGTTGCCGCATATCAGCAGTATGTAAAAAGATTGTTGCACATCACCAACACTATGAATGATGGCGAGATTCAAGGGTGCCCGAGGACATGTAGTAGCCAAGCAACCAACTTCAACACTTATAAATATAGACCCCATATCTTCATAGAAGGGGCGACTTTTCCTTATCATTTTTCATACATTTGCAAATTTGTAAACCTAAATCAAATTGGGGAATTAAGGTGCTGATTGTGAATTTGTGACTTTTTGGAATCAAGACTTGTACAATGCTCTGCATAACATATAACAAGTAAATGAGGATTCTTGACTATTATATGACTTATGACTTGCATGTGACTCTTATGCCCTATTGCTTATGACATGTACATGGCATTTCTATTGAAGCCAACCCTTTCGACTGAGTTGAAAGGACAGTTTGAACAACCGTGTACTTCACCAATCTACTGGAAAGGAAATTTAAGGAAAATATACCCTTTTCCACTTATTTCATCTACCTAAGGGATAAATCTTATTCCATAGCTCAACTTCGGGGTGTTGACAAGATTTCTTATTGACATTTTGGCGCTAGAAGGAGGACTTGAACCTTCGACTTGGTTGAACACCCAACACTACTTGTCTCTATCCCCACTTAACTCAATCTCAAGTTCCTTTACTTTGATCTAGTCATGGCAAGAAGAAGCATAGGATCTGAATAAGGATCCTCTAATCCCCATGAGATACGATTCCCCTCAAAATTCATCAAGGATTCGAATCAATATGAAGAGCAAAGGCTAAGGTTAGAAGCTCTGAGAATTATAAATAAGAAAAAAGAGAAATCTTACAATCTTGAGAAATGGAGCTTAAACCCCTTTCATGTTGGCCCTAACCCGATTTTTGTCTTAGGAAAAAAGACAAAAGGAAGTGATAATGTATTCAATCAAATGAGAAAAACCATCCAACACTATTCCAAAGGCATAATCTTTGAGAAAGAGATAATGTCTGATTACAATACTTTTGCAAATAAGTGGCAACAACGAACCATAACAAAAACACTTCCCACATAAGAATTACAAAGGGTCGCAAAAAAGAAATCAAAGAATATGAAACTATAAGGCCAAGAAACAAAAAGTAAAAAAGCCATCCTCATGGATCAAGCTTCAAGTCTAGACTTCCTAAAGAATGCAACTTAACATCATCAATAGAGAATGTCTACTTGCTTGCCAAGGATGAGCTTAATTGTTAGCCATCACAGAAACAAGCCGAAACATGAAAGGAATCTGGGAGGATCCTACTGTTACTACCACATGATGAATGGTCATGAAACCAATCATTGCAAAGCCTTGGAGGGGATAATCATCAATTTCTTCCGACAAGGAAAATTTCATGATTTTGTAAAGAGAACTTGAGAAAAATCAATAAAGAGCTCCTTTTCTTAAAATGAAAATCTACATGGTTGGGAGTGAAATGCTCCTTATATTTGGATATTACCTAAGATGGTAGTCTACCAATGATGGTAGAAAGCCTCTATCGTGTCGAGCTGGCCAGGGCAGAGCATCTCCTAGAGGGAGGGCGGGTAAGCCTTTAGCCGTGCCATAAGATGGTCAGCTTAAAGCACCAGATAAGCCCTTGGTCGCGCCTATGGTCAAGTCAAGGTACCATTTGGAGGGAGGACGGAGTAAGGCTTTATTTGCGCCATAAGATGGCTAGGGTAAACAACCAAACAAGCCCTTATTCGCGCCATGCTATGGCCAAGGTAAGGCATCTCCTAAAGGGAGGACAAAGTTCACCTTTATCCATGCCGCAAGATGGCCAGGGTAAGACACTGAACAAGCCCCTGTCGAGGGAGGTCGGGTAAGTCCTTGGTTTTGGCCTTTAAGATGAGCTAACCAATAGCACCGGACAACATTGGACTAAGATGTCTAGGCCCATCAAACACTGAATTAGGATGTCCAAGCCTTATATGGGCTCATACAATAATGGACCGAAATGTCCAGGTCCAAGAAGTGTCCTATCAAATAATGGATTAAGATGTCTAAGCCTAAGAGGAGGCTCAGTAAATAGCAGACTGAGATGTTTAAGCTTGAGAAATGACATGTCCAATTATGGACTAAGACGTTCGATCTCAAGAGACAACTAATCAAATTACTTCAATACAAAACCTGGAGTGTTCATACATCAAAGGAATAGGATAGAACTCCGCTTATTAATACCCGAATCTTGGTTTCGGGACTTTCATTTCTAAACATCATCTATTAATACCCAAATCTGGGTTTTCGGACTTTCATGTCTAAACATCATCTATTAATACCAGAATCTAGGCTTCGGGACATTTATCTCTAACATCATCCATTAGTACCTGAATCTTGGTTTCAGGACATTTATTTCAGGACTTCATTTACTAATACCCAAATCTGGGTTTCGAGCCTTTATTGATCACTAATATCGTTATTAAACCCGAATCTGGGTATCAAGACTATTTCTTATTTGTCCCCTAATCTGGGTGTAAAATTTCAATAATGGATTTCTATTTATCCATCACAAATCCCTTGATCTAGATCAAAGAATATTCTCATGAAGATCATTATTATAAGTTTTCGAATCTGGGTCTCGGATTTCTAATTTTTGAAATCTCATTAATACCTAAGAATGGGTCAATGGGTTTCCACTCCAAATATTCAAATAATGATTTCTAGATTTAGCTCTTTATTAAAATCTCTTGAAGATTACTTTCCAACAACTATAACCCAGTTTGAGCATGGGATTTCCAATTAATATGACTTGGACATTCCAGCCAAATGGTTGGAATTTAATTCTTAACTATTTCTCATCATGGTTAAAAATAGGATATAGAAATTTAATATAAACTACTTTTCATGCAATTAACAAGATGATTTGTTAATCTAAGAAATGATATACATAAGCCGGTATGTAAATTTTAAGCTAATAATTAGAAATATTGTTTGCTTCATACTTTTTAGGGTAATCAGCATAGCAAAGAGAAATGAAAGATCCAACAAGTACAAAATCAATGTATAAGCTATCAAAAAGCATTTTGAAAAAGACATTTCAAAAAAGGATTACAAATCAGGTGATATTTACAAAATTTATATGATTTACATATGTCTTGAAATTATTTACAAAACTTATGAATTTATTCACATATATACAAGACAGGTCTACATATTTTAAAGATACAAATGTGTCATAAGTCTTGAACGGCCTTGCTAAGATTCTTAGCGGTCGAAAGATCAACTATGTGAGGAATTTTGATGCAGAGAACTTCTTTAGGTTTCTTTTCCTTCTTCCTTACTATGTCTGCGTCGTCAATCTCTTCAACGTTAGTCTTTAGAGCGTGGTTGAGAGCTCTATTTTCACTTCTAAGGGTCTTGTTTTTCCTTTCTAATTCTGCAACGTGCTTCTGAAGGAAGTAATTATCGTGTCCAAGCTTCTGAATCTTGGCGGCATACTCGTTGATACTCTGAGACTATTTCTCTTTTTGTTACTCATCAAAATATCAAGCAATTTCAAACTTTACTTTCCTTCAGCATTCACCCACAAAATTCTCATCTAAGCCAGGTGGAGGGGTGAGCATTATGGGGAATTTCTTGGTGGTAAGGGAAGTAAACCTCGTAGGTCTGGAAATAGAGGGAGTAGTGCGAGGAGCCGGCAAATCAATATTCGAAATCTTGTATCCTATAATGTATTCTAATGATTCGCACTATGCTTGATTGTCCTTCAATTTCAATTTCAATTCCAAGTCGCTGATCTATTGGGTAAGTTTTGACATCTTATGATCAAAATCGATTGAAGGGTTTGACTTTACTTGTCTCTTTAGTGACGAAATCATTTCATCTTTGCTTTTAATATTAGCCTCGTGGTAGGCAATTTGATCTTTTATATTACTAGCGATGGTTTTTAGAACAAAATATCTTTTATGTCATTTCAAGGCTTCAGCATCGCCATGGAAGTGGTCCTGTAAGATATCATCACTAAGTTTACTCCTTCCACATGATTTTAAGAGTTTGTCTCTACGATTAGCAATGCGTAATGATAAATCAGGGCAGAAAGGAGCTGTAGATAATTGTAACTCTTATTTAAGTAAAAAGAAACAAATACAAAGTCAAAATCAAGATGAAAAATATCTTTATTATTAAAATAACATATTACAACACAAAATATAACAAAGTTGAAAGATACAACAAACAATTGGTTTACATCTAGAGCTAAGAAACCAGTTTTCTAAATTTATCAAATTAGTTAGCAGAAAGGGTAATTATTGAATCAAAAGGAATATTGACTCCTTCTGGAGTAATAATTGGTGAGCATTTGATATAGTCCCACTTCCCAGCTAGAGGACAATCGCGACCACAAATTAAGTTCGTGTGAAATGTTCTGATCTCCTTAAGAAGTTTTTTTCCTCATCGCCAACGAAGTCAAAGAGGAGACGAGGATATTCTAAGTAGATTTTTTGTAAATTTCTAAGAAAGCAATATCTTGCTAATTTCGAAGACTTTAAAATTGATGCCTTTTCAAGATAAAATCTTCTTGGTCTAACATATTGGCTTAAATGCTCTCTAGAAACAAGTCAACCAAATGAACAGTCATTCTGTAATAATCTAGTAAAACGAATCTAAGCATAAAACGCAATACAAAAACAAATATTTATAAATCAATACATTGTTGAATGTTGACAATTATTCATCTGGTTCATACAAAACAGACTTAGAAAAAAATTCAGAGACAAATTTGTCCTTATAATACTTAAAATTTTCAAGGGGGAGATCTTGAACTGACCCATGGTAAGTTACAACAAGCTCCAGGGTGCGGGCTAGATCCGAATTCTTCCAATTATCTCTTATGGAAATGCCTAAGCAGATCCCCACTAAATTTACCTAAGTACGAAAAATCAATAATTGAGTGTCTATAGTAAGCCTTATATAAGAAGTTGATTAAAATATCTCTTTCTTCAATCAACATCCAAAATAAAGTGACTAACTCGCGATTCTCTTTTAAGAGAGTGTCGCAGTGAAGGCGCGTTCTATTTAGTAGAGGGGCGGCATTTTGGTGCTTAAATATGCGAGCACCTATGCACTTGTATTAAGTCTATGATATTTATCTGAAAGTACATTGTATTCTTTTGTTTGCTTGTCTAGCTCCCTATATAACCTTTTTGTCCCTGCTTGTTTTCTCTCAAGTTTGATTTTATTGGGAGGACAAATTTCTTTCCTTTCTAAAATAAATGACCCGCACTATTATTATCTTCGAAGTGAAAGATACTTAAACAGAGAATCCCATACTTGTGACATCGGTACAGAAGTCTAGGAAGCCTGCTCTTTCCCTTTTAGCTTTTCAACATCAATGGGAGTAGGGTCTTCTTCTTGAGGAACAGAAGGCCCGACGGATTCAGTTGAAACATATTTTTGGGGAGATAGCTCTTTTTCAAGAGCCTTAGTATCATCATCCTTCTCAGAAGTTCCTGTATGGCTCTCTTGATCACCACCTTAACTTTGGCCACCGTCAACATCGTCGTCGTCGTCGCCATGACCATCACCATCATTATCATTGCCTTCTTCCCCAACAATATCATTCTTGTCACCCTCATCCTCAGAGTCGGATTCAATTTCAAAAAAGGGGACGTCAAAAGAAAGAATTTTGGAGGCGTCAATTTCCTCATTTGTTGCAGCTTCAATCCCCTAAATTATTTGATTAATCTTACCCATTACTCTATCAACAAGGGCAGTGTCGAGCAAGGGGAAGCTTATTTTAGGGCACTTCTCAATATTATCAGCATATGTGAGCATTAGGGCTTCTTCAGAAGAATACAGCATGATTTCCCCAAGGGTAGTATTAAGAAATTAAGATACTCACGATTTAGAATCTGACATGGTATCGACAGCAAGTTTCAGCGAGACCCTATTTTTCTTGAACTTCTCTTTCAAACAAATTTTCTTTGCTGCTATGCGAGCCTTCTCCTCGTCGGAATCTTTTAAAGTTAATTGTAGAGCGAAGTTCTCGTCGGCAAAGAGTTGGCGAGCCTTTCTTTCTTTTAGAATAGCAGACTCTGGCTGGCCAAGAGAGGGCCTCAACCACTCTAGTTCAAAAGTCCCTTCATCTTTTACCACAGAAAGAGAAGACATCTGGCCCTGTAAAGCGTAGATTTCCTCCCGAAACTTAGAAGATTCAACATAAGATTTTGATCCTTACTAGTACAAAACTAACCGGGTTTTTGAAATCTAAAAGAAGAAGGTGCAATAAAAGTTAGAGATTTATAGAAAACTAGTAATGATAAGGTCGATTGAAGTAAAACTCACCAAAAACTATTGCTCTATCAAAGAGCGGTAATGCCCTGCCAAATCAGAAACAGTGAAATGCGGGTGGATGGAGGTGAAGGATTCCAAGTTTAAGGCAGACTGGGCTATCTCTTCAAAATTCACAGAAGGAGAAGAAGATGTTGGCTTGGAAATAATGCGATTTAGAGTGGGGGTTGTCTCCAAAGCCAGTTGCATTTGTGCAAGTGCAGCCAGAGAGTTAGAAACAAAAATGCGAGAGAGGGGATCAATGGCAGAAAGAGTCTGCTTTGGTTTTTCTTAGGAGCTTCAATAATCGGACTCTCCAAGGCTTTATCAAGAGATGAACGATCCTCCTCCTCTATATCAACAACGTTACCAACCTTTAGAGGAGGTTCTACTTCGATCGGTGGCAGTAACTTCCTTTTGATTTCCTTCTTAGTTCTGGCAAGAGATTGGATGACAGACGACGCAACAGAAGTTGTAGGAAGAAGAGTAGCACCACTAACAACTTTTTAATATAAGGAGCATTTGAAAACGTCAAGCTGATTATAAGTCAGTGGAATAAATTGAAAAAAATGACACAACAATTCGTAACAAGTGCAATGTTTAACACATACAAGAGTTGTCGGCGCAAATAGGAGACATAGAAGAAAAAGTTGACGAGTCTCCTAGAGAAAGGAAGCGTTTGCTCCGGAAGGTATGTTGGACAGAGGGGGGGGGGTGTTTCCCAGCATCCTTTGAAGAAGAGAATGCTTTCGTAAATTTGTTGGAGTTAATAGCATCAATCTGCTCCTAATATGACTTGAGGCCACAATTAGAGAATCTATTGTTTTCCTATCTTCCTCATTTAACACTTTAACAGGTACACCTAACAAAAGTAAAGATTAGATGAGCGAAACCGTTGAATGAAAGAAGATAATGAAAATCTAGACTTAAGAAGGGAAGAGAAAGTCTCGCTTATGTTTGGAAAGCACTTTTCTCACCGTCTTTGAACTTATTAACCCCATCTGATATTAGCTTCTTTTGGGGGTTGGCTCTGAATATTTGGCTGTTGAGATTGCTAAGCTTGACTGGCCGGATCAAGTAGTTTAACACTTCAGCACTAAGAGAAGGGAGTCCAGACTCCAATGCCATCATCTTCAGAGATAGAAGATAGGTGTAGAAGTTTGGCGACAATTGGATCAGAGTAATCCCAAGATGAGAAAGGAGCTTGGATAAAACCTCTAGGAAAGGTAGAAACCACCCATATCATATATGGATAGCGGTATAAGCAAAGAACCCTTTGAGAGTGTTGTTGATGTTATTTGTTTCCATGGGGGAAATGGCTTCTGCACCAGTAATGCTGAAGTCATTAAGGATAACAACTACTTCTTCTTGAGTAGATATGAGTGAGTGCTTGGAAGTAACTTCGGCCTTCTTCGAGAAGCTCATGATTCCGCCAGGTGAAGACGTTTTAGTAAAAAAAATTCAATTTTACTATGGACTTAACATTCTTTCAAGAATTGGCAGAGAACCTACTTAAGCGAAAAACCAAAAAGGGAGCTTCAAATTCTTAAAAAAAAGTTTAAGTTAAAAGTAGACGCCAAGCTTTCGACAGTGCCGAATGGAAAAGGAACATCAACATTTAGAAAAAACCTCTTGACAGTTTCGAAAGCATAAACAAGAGTATTCATTGAGCTTTCAACATGGTCGAAAGGAAGATGTGCAATGTTTGTTTGATTGGTACTTTTCAAAATGTTGAAAGCTTCACAGAAACCAAGTTGTCAAAAGGAAATAGTTAAAGTTAGCTTAAAAACTTGAACAAAAATGTACACTACAAACATTTCATAAACAAGATAACAAAACCTTCGACAGTGTCAAAACCTATGACTTAAATTTTCTATGAATATTGTCGAAACCTTGTATACCCATCAAGTCGATAGGTCCTAGGATAAATTTATATGAACCTAGAAAGTTTCTACAGTACTAAGGAAAGGTGATTATAGAAGGTTCTGACTGAGTCATTGCAAAAGGTTTTGAAAAGGACGAAGGGGCATTATGGCTTTGAAAACATACTAAAGAGAACGGATTTCAATCAGCACAAAAGGTTTCGACTCAATTGAAACATTCTATTTTCGAGAGAGATGACTACATTCTGTTTCACAACCTTTTGACAAAGTTGATCAAATTCATTCTACAACACCTTTCGACACCATCAAAAGGGGCTAAGAAGGCAAAACCAATATTGCCACCTTAATCCAATTCAAAGGGGTAGAAAGGTCAATTTGACATGCCAACTTTTCATCCGTACAACTTGAAACTTTCAGGCAAAGAAAATAGAAGCTTCTATCTTCACCAAACCCGATTGCAAATCCACGATTTTAAGAAACTTGTTAATCAAATAAATTAACCCATTAAGGTAACGGATTTCAATATGAATCAACCATTTTCAATTTCCAAATTTGTGAAACGAGAATTCAAATTCTTTCAAAATAGCAGAAAATAATAAACGCTAGAATCAAGTTTAAAACGAGAAATAAATATCGTCGATTCATGAAACTGAATTGAAAAATTATCTCGGAGGATTTGAATCATAAACTTAAACGAATATCGGTAAATCGAATTAATCTTACTTTCAGGAAATTAAGATTCGAACGTTTCTAAATTGAAATTCCAATTATAAAATATGAGAGTGTGAATTTACAATGAAACATAAAGAACAGTGAAAGAGAGATTATAAAAAAGTAGAAATAATCTCAAACTTACATTTTGATATGGTTAATCTTTGATTCAAGAAAAAGAAGATTGGAGAATTTTAGAATTCTTTTACTTGTACTCCAAAATTTGATTGTAGGTAAATGAGGAAGAAGAAAGAAAGAGCGTTCTTATGAGAAAAGTCTTCAAAGAGCTACAAACCGTTAGATCAGATTTCAATAGACAGCCCAGATTCACACGGGAAGACCAAGAGGCAAGAAACTTTTAGGTTTTGGTATAGATGACTTGGAAAGTCAAGAGCATCTCTTTGCAAGAGAGAGGGGCAAATGTTAGTACTAAAAAACCCCTTTCGACTAATTCGAAACCTATTTGAGCAGAGAACACAGTAAAACAAGAGGAAAGAGCTCCAGCTAGACCTTCCGAAAGAGTTGAAGGTATGCTACAACCATAGTCTGAAAGCTTCAGGACCATTCAAAGGTGTCGAAAGGATTTTATAATCAAGATCCAGTAGGTCCGTACCTTTCGAAGGAGTTAAAAGCACACTTCCGCCTTCAATAACAAACATTTAACTAGGTGAATCCGTATGAATAAAGACCTTTCGAAGTCCATGAAGAACGACTCTTTATATATGCTTTAAGCCTTTTGAAACCATTAAACAAAGCCTATACAGAGTCGGAAGCATTTACAAGGCAACACAAAGAAGAAAAGCATAATCGTTCCTTTCGACAAAGGTGGAAGCATACTTGAGTTATTCGGTAGCCACCTTTCGACCAATCAAAAGCATTAGGGTCGAAAGATGTTGAACTACATATATAAATAAGACCCGAGGGGTCTAGTTTTGGGGATCTGATTATTTCCATTCAAAATATGTATTTCCTTAATCAAAAGTGTTGTAAACCCTCATTACCAAATCAATTTGTAGAATTTGAGAAATAAAGTTTTTTTATCTTGTGAAAGGGAAGTCATAAATATATCATGTGTTACTTTATTGTTTTTAAATTTTTTTTAGGATTAATCTTGTGTTTCAGGTGTCGTCTACGTCTAAAGGTCACTACCGACATAGTCAAAACCTTGTAGATTTAAATAACTTCAGTTACATACTTCAAGTTACCTTTCCCCAAGTCTCTGCTTTTGACGAAATCAAAACCAAGCTTCAATCTACCGAAACCTTTGATTAATACAAGGTGCCAAAAGGTCTAGCATTTGATAAGGTCGAAACCTAGTTCCAAATCATTCCAACTTGATATTCCCAATCAAACATGAGAATTTTAAGCTTACGGCTTTCGACTAGGACAAAATCCCAACCGTAGATTCCTGGTTCAAGTTTTAACACCAAAACAACCTTGCTTTCATTAGGGTCGAAACCTCTGTTATAGGTTCTTGGATAAAGTCCTAGCTACACAACAACTTAGGCCATCGACAAGGTCAAAACCAACAAAGGAAAATCTTATTCGAGATATCTCAACCGTTTTGGAAGGTAGGCTTTCTAAGGAAAAACCAATCTATCTTAGTAGAAACGAAAGGTTAATAAAGGAAGAAGCCAATGTTAATAAAGAAAAAAGCCAACCCTTTCGACTAAGTCGAAAGGTTAGTTTGAACAACCTTACATTTCAGCAATCTATTGGAAAGGAAATTCAAGGAAAATATACCCTATCCACTTCTTTCATCCACCCAAGGGATAAACCTTATTCCATAGCTCAATGTCAGGGTGCTGACAAGATTTCTTGTTAACACTCCTAATTAAGTTAATACTAAAAGATTCTGATCATCAATATAGATGAAGTTACAATTTTCAAATGGATTTCTAGTTATCTACTCCTTTGAGACTAAAACTTTAAGCATCAAGCACCAAGCTCTAAATTTTTAAGTGGTAAGGCCATAAAGCGAAGTTAAAAGCTTCACTCCTCAAAGTGCTAAATTAAGTTCTCCCAAAATGGAATTCAAATTTTCTAAAACTGAGAATCTTCGTTATTAAACCAGTTTTTAATCTCCTATTAAATGAAGGAAGGGTTCTTTTGAACTTTTGATTAATAAGTTGCTAATCATTTTATCAAAGCAGATTTTAGGTTTTAGTGACAAAGTTTATATTAAGAAAACTAACCAATACTCCATCAAAGGCTACATATCATATTAAAGCTTTGGAAAACAAATAGCATGTCTCAAACAATTCTGCAAATTCAAGAAGAAGAATACAAAGATTAATTCAAGGTAACAATGTTTCAGACATAAATTTGTTGTACATATTATGTACAACAATTACAGGTTCCAAGAAGGGGTAGCCAAAGGGAAGTCTACCCAGATAACCTTAAGTGATTCTTCATAAGGTATCAAGTTTCTACACCTTCTTTTTCAAATTTTACCAACTGAAAGAGAATTGGTAATATAACGGATAACCACATCCAATATTTATTTAAGTTTCTTTCAAATAATGTTTGCATCATCAATAGAGCCAAATTGAACCTCCAATTCATGCTTTACTGTTTTACAAGTTCCTTTTAAAGTCAGCATCCTGCTCTTTAATTTTCTTAGCCTCTCATTCAAGAGAATATTTTTCACGCTCTAGCTTCTCCATCGGAACCTGATAATTGTTAAGATATTGAGAAATTTTGTCACACCATTGCTTGTTCAAAACTTAAACACATTAATATCTAATTTTTTGACTCCATCTGGTGATTTTGCCATCATCTAGACTCGAGGGTAGGTTCAATAAAGCAGAAAACCATTCTTTACCGATCAAAGTAGTACGAGTAGGAAGGCTGGATTCATCTCTAATTGTAATAAGTTCTAAGGATTGACATGACATTTGTATTTTCAACAAATCTACTTCAAGATCCATTACCTTTTAATGTAGTCGGGCTATGTTTGCATCTTCTTCGATTCCATGGACTGAAGGTCCAGAATGCCCTATCATGTCCATTTTCTCTTTTAACACTTGAATTCCTTTATCCTTTTCTTTAATTTTTTCCTCCAAGATGGAGGTCATCTCCTTTAAACTACTAAATGTGGACTTTAATCGGTAGTATTTGTATGCCATTTCTATGCATCCAGATTATTCGGAAATGACAAAGTTGAAATGACTTAAGAAGATTGCTTTTGCTTGAGTTCTGACCTCAACTTAGCTTTAACAGTATCCAATCAGTAAGGAATTCTGGACCGCAAGACGTAAGCGTTAGTTGTTTTTCCTAATGAGAATAAGTAAACAGGAAAAGAAAACCAACACGGAGGAAAAAATTTATTTATAAACAACAAAATGGGTTACTAGCACGAGCAAATTCAATTTACATCAACAATACAAGTTTTATGCATTAAACTCACAAAGTTTAAAAATGGCAGATTGAGCCTTGTTAAGTGATCCAGCAGACAAAGAGAGGGGGTAGAGTCAAAAGGAACATAAACCCTTAAGGAGTGTTTAAAGACTAACATTCTATCGGACTAGAAAAATAGCCGAAAATTTTGAATTATAAATAACCGCGAGTGCACGTCATACAATATTAGTACATGGCGAGTAAGAGTCGATCCGTAGTGTGATATCCCGGAATTTCAAGGAATTTAAAATGAGATAATCTCTTAATTAAATTTTTTAAAATTGATAAAATTCTTATTTTCAAATATAAGTAGCCAAATAATTAATAATGTGATGTTTTAAATTATGATTATAAATTGATTTTAAATAAGAATAAATATTTAGTTTGTGTTATTGTATAATTAGATTTTAAATAGACTTATTATTTCAAATTTAATATTGTGTTTGTTTAAAATTGATATCTATATTTATTTGAATTGATTTTAAGATTTTTAAATTGGATTTTAAATTGAATTTAAATTTGAATTTAAATTTGAATTTAAAGGAATATATATTTTAAAATAGAAATAATAATATAGTTTGGATTCAAAATATATGGATAAGATTTTTATTTTAAATAAGATTTGTCTCATATTATTCTCTTTAAAAGTAATTTATTTATAGAAATTTAGAAAAGTATTTATTTAATAGGAACAAATACAAAAACTATTTGAATTATCATTTAAAAATGAGTTTACAATATTATATATGATTTTATTTAAAAGATAATTGGTTTTTATTTTATTTTCTTTTAAAAAATTTATTTTTTAAAATTAGAAAAGCATTTCTTAATTTATAAATGTATTTGTTTATTCGGAATTTAATAAGAAAACAATTTTAAAATTCATTCAAAGATAAATATTAATGAAAAAGACAAATGTAATTAAATTAAGAAGTTAAGTAACAAGTGTTAACATATTAATCTAAATAAGAGACAAGTGTCATTACTTGTTTTTATTTTCTTTAAATTTTAATTAAACCAAAATTTAATCTATATAAAACACTTTCACTTTCTTCCTTCATTTTTTTTTCTTATACTTTGAATTCAAACAAGTAAGTAATGTCCACAAACCTGAAACTTCCTCATACTAAAATCAAAAGTTCCTCAAAACCAAAATCAGTAAATCTTCTCAAAATCTGTTATCATCTTCTCTGAAATAAATCGAAGAAGAAAACCTATAATCCTAAATCATCAAATCTGTAAATTTTCTTCAAACCTGTAACTCATTCTCAAGCGGTTTTCAAAAAATTAAATAAGCCTGTAATTTTCTTTTATCAAAGCCTACAACAACAACATGTATTCAAAAGTTCAAGCATGCAACCAGTAATCAAAGTTTGAATCATCTCAGTCAACTAAGCATTTCAGTTTAAAGCAAATCAAAGAATCTCAGTTTTCTGAAAACAGAGCATCAAAGCAATACAAGTTTTCAAGTTCAAACTGTTTTGCAAGCCGTCCAGTTTTCAAGCTTCCCAGTTCTTTTTCAAAAGCCTTCTTCATTTACTAGGTGAGCAAACTTTTAAACTAAAAATTTATGTAAAAAAATATGGTTGCTTGTGAAATTCTGTGACAATGTTCTGCATGTATGTATGTATTTAAGTAGGCCTCTGTGCATATATAATATGTGCTGATTTGTTGATTTCTTTTAATCCTCTGTTCTTAGATCAGAATCTATGATTTGATCAAAGTTCAATTCTTTGCATGTGTTCTATGTTAAACTTTGAAGTCTAAACCAGATAGTTTAGTTTAAGCTTAATACAAAAGTTAAGAATAGATTCAAATATTTAAGATTTAAACTATGTTAAAAACTAGAAAGTATAATAGAGATACCTAAAACATGTAAAATCAATCATCTTAATTCACTGTTTTAAGACTATAACTTGAATACATTTTGGAAGTTATGATTTTTAAAACAAACATCATAATTTTTAGATTTGAAATAAATGAGAATTTGGGATTTGCCTGGAATTTGGTGATATCTGATGATCACAAGGTCTGGGGTGTTCAAGGTCATCATTGAAGATGGAGTGAGGTCTGGTGGTCCAGGCAAAAATATTTGGAGGGTGGGTAAGTTGCAGAGGCGTCGGCGTTGGTCGAGGCAAGTTTTTAACCCTAGTTTGGGTCCCGTTTGGATTTAGGATCTCTGCATTGTTTGAAGTAATCGAGTGACTCGTGGCTTTGGGAAATAGCAGCGTGGGTTGTTGGCATGGTGCGGCCGGAGTTTCAACAACTTCGATGGTCGGAAACGTGGTTGCGAGATAGATTTTCTGGTGAGGACGAGTTCCAGTTTCGAGTTGGATACTCGTTTTCGATACGGAGTTGATGGTGTCGATTCGTTAGCTTGAATCATCTGCCGAGGTGATTAGGAACTTGCCTGAATGTGTGAAGTTCGTCGAAGCGCTGGCAAACGGCCATGCATGTGCACGACGATGCTTTCTCGTGTCTGGGAAGATGGTTCATGGGTGACTCGAAGGGATGATCGTGTGTTTGAGAGCGGGACTCAAGTGGGAACTCGAAGTAGGTAGTAATGATTTAACCTATTAACTATTGTAGTGGTTACAGGTTTAAAATTTAAACTTAAATTAAAAACTAAATAAAATATTGAAATGGAAAGTAGACTCGGTTATGACCCGAGTGGTTTTCGCGTATGACCCAAAGCAAAAAGATTTGGTAGTTTTAAAAAAATTTAAACAAGGGTTCTTAAAATTTAAAAATGAAATTGGTTTAAAAACTTTCTTGTGTAAATTACTTTATAAGTAATAAATGTTTTCATTAACATTTTGCCAAGAAGTTTTGAAATTTGGTAAATGTAAATTTTGTTTAGTAAAGGTTAAAGTTATATTTAAACTTAAGCTTGAATTGAAATTTAAAAAGTTTTTATAAAGACAAGTTTTTGAATTAAAATTGAAATAGTTTTAAAACTATTACTTATTAATGGTTAAAGCATTTAAAAGATGTTATGTTTTGTTAACCTTAACTTACCAAGTTAAATGAGTATTTTAGAAA
This sequence comes from Allium cepa, assembly GCA_030765085.1. Classification (NCBI taxonomy): domain Eukaryota; kingdom Viridiplantae; phylum Streptophyta; class Magnoliopsida; order Asparagales; family Amaryllidaceae; genus Allium; species Allium cepa. The sequence goes on from CM060944.1 coordinate 247,828,820, forward strand.
CTTAATTATTGATTTAATTGAGTATAGTTAATTATAAGGATGTAATGGTTTAAAAGTGTAAATGTAAATGAAGACATTAATAAGATAATGTTTATCTTAAGATTAATTAAGGTTTTAATATCTTGATATTAATTAAATTAATTAAGGAAATTAGACATGATTAATTAATTTAATTAATAATGATTAAGAATTAATTAAGGAATTGATTGAGAATAATTAATTGATCTAATTAATTTATTTCAAATTAATAATTAAGGGTTATAAGTTAATTAATTAGAGGTTAATTAATTTATAATTATTACTTAGATAATTAGAGATTATTAATTATTGATTAGAGATTAATTAATTAAGTAATTAAGGAAGGTTGATTAATTAATAATTAGAAATTAATTAACTTGTAATTAAAAAGGTGCTTAATTTGTAATTAAGTTCTATTAATTAATTATTAGGCTTTATTAATTAATAATTAAGAAATAATTAATTAATAATTAAAGTTAATTAAGGATTAGTTAACTATTATTAAGGGTTAATTACTTGTAATTAAGAATTGATTAACTGATTAATTAAGGATTAATTAATTGGCTATTAAGTTTTATTAATTGATAATTAAGGTTTATTAATTAATAATTAGGATTAATTAATCTGTAATTAAAGATTAATTAATTTATTTAAAAGGGGTAATTAAGGGATGAATTACCCAATTGTAATTAATCAAATAAGTGTGATTAATTTGGGTTAATCAAATGGGTTGATTAATTAAAGATAATCATTTGGTGATTGATTAAGTATAATTACTTAATCAGATGGATAAGTGTAATTGCTTAGGGCAAGTAATTAATGTATAATTACAGGATGTAATTAATTAAAAGGAATTACTTAATGTGAAGTAATTAAAGTAAATTACTTGGTGGAAGTAATTAAAGATCAATACTTGGTGTAATTAATCAAAGGATTAGTATAATTAATTAAGGAGTTAGTTAATTAAGAAAATTAATTACAGGTACATAATTATTGTTTATGATTAATTAACATTGATTAAGGGAAGTAATTAATTAAAGTTTAATTAATTAGTTATAATTAATTAAGGATTAATGTAATTAATTACATTTAATAAAGTAATTAAGATTAATCACTTAATGGTTTATAGATAATTAGTTTGTGTAATTAATTAAGGGTTAATTACTTAATGTAATTAATCAAGAGTGATTAATTAAGATGATGATTAATTAAGTGGTTCAATTAATGAATAAGTAAGCAAGATTTAAGTGATGAAGTAATTAATTTAATTTATTTAAATTAATTAGAGATGGAAGTAATTAATTAAATTCATTTTAAATTAATTATAGATGGTGATTAATAAATCATTTCTTATGTCTGGATGGATGATACTGATTGCCTTGAATGGTTTGAGATCTCAGATTGAGATAAGTAATGCTGTGTGATTTGGATGCTTTGGTTGAAGTATGATGATAATGAGGATTATCTGTTTGTGACGATAATATGTATTATCTGTTGTGATGATAACGTAGATTATCTATTGTAATATTGTGAATTATCTATCTGTGTGTATATAGATAATAGAATTGAATTGTTTTAAACTTTAAAATAACTTGACCTAAAAGATACGTTTTGGATTTCGATGAGATCGGAATCGGTTTTCCAGATTTGGATATCCGAAAACCACATCGATCCAAATTTACAATAGGTCGTGAATCTCAAGTGAAGATAAAGATTCAGAGTGCAAGGGTTGTTGTCGCTAACTCTGAGGGTGATTCCAAAATGAGTGTAACAAGGTAATGCCTTCGGTTTCGTTCGAACCCGGAACAAACTTGTATGGATTGAATGCTTTCAGCACATCGTCAGGTGGACGATGAGCATTCTAAGTGATGTGTTCTATAAAGGTAATCATAACCTCAAGCCTCATCAACCGGGAATGGCTAAAACAGGGGAGGTGCAGCAAGGCTAAGTGGATCATGCCCAAGTAGGATGAAATGAACCCCTGTCTAGAGTCCCTTTATATTTGGTTGTGTGGGCAGTTGCTAGCTATAACTGCGGGGTTATCTTATTCGAAACTATTCAGTAAGGAATGGTTCCGGCTTTGTGTTACAGGGGATTGAGAGTAATCCTCGGTACGGTGATCTAGGCCCCGTACCGTGACGGACGGTACCCCAGTAGCCCTGCCATTGTATGGAATCCAAACTTCAATAAGCGCCCTCGGATTTGATTGTATTACCTACTTTTGTGGCTAGTGTCTGCAATTTAATAGATGTAACAATTTCGGCTATTTCATATTTACTTGAAAACCCTAGATCTATTATAATATCACTGGATTTCCTATCAAATGTTTTGGTTAGTGTAAGGTAAAAACTTACCCACGTTTATGTATGGGGAGTCTTACGTGATACCTTTTCTTTCCAAAAGGTTTTTAAAGTTAAGCAACTTTAACTGTTTACTCACACCAGACCCATGTCTGACCTGGAGTTTATTTCTGTTTTTCACAAAGCCCTTAGGTGCTCAAATTTTTACAAGTAGCCAAGGGATTCAGGATAGGTTTGACAAATTCTAGTGGAGCAATGGAGTAGGAGGCTTCAGCGAGTAGATATATTGTATTCCGTTGTGCCTTTCTCTGAGTCGTTTGTCTGTTTTGTATATTGAGTTGTATAACTAGACAGATATTTATAACTGTCTAGTATGTGTTGAATAAGCTGCGTATTTTTGATGTATATGATACTATGTAATATCTATGTGATTAATTTAATTTATTTGTTCCGCTGTTGAGATTCTGATGTTGTTCCTTTCTTTCTTCTCTATCTTTTCTCTTCTCTATCTCTTTCTTTCTTAATAATGATGTGTCTTATTGTGGAGAATAAGGCGGGTCATTTCATGTAGAAAATTGTATTAATTTTAAAATTTCTACTCAATCAAATTAAACCAAGATTTGAGGTTGTGTTAAGCTAATAATTTCTAAAAATTAATAAAAACTAAAAGTGGAGAAAAATATGAGAGTAAAAGGCATTTTAAATGTAATTTCCGTATCATGATCATGATCTAATAATTACTTACACCAGACCCATGTCCGACCCGGAGTTTATTCCTGTTTTTCATAAAGTCTTGGGTACTCAAATTTTTACGAGTAGCCAAGGGATTCAGGATAGGTTTGAAGAATTCTGGAGGAGCAATGGCGCAAGAGGCTTCAGTTAGTAGATATATTGTATTCCGCTGTGTGTTTCTCTGAGTCGTTTGTCTGTTTTGTATATTGAGTTGTATAACTAGATAGGTATTTATAACTGTCTAGTATGTGTTGAATAAGTTGTGTATCTTTGATGTATATGATACTATGTAATATCTATGTGATTAATATAATTTATTCGTTCCACTGTTGAGATTCTGATATTGTTCCTTTCTTTCTTCTCTATCTTTTCTCTTCTCTATCCCTTTCTTTCTTAATAATGATGCGTCTTATTGTGGAGAATAAGGCGGGTCGTTTCACTTGGTATCAGAGCATAGGTTGAGTGAATACCTAGGCTCTGGAGTGGTGTCTTCCTTGAGAGAGCGTACTTGTAATTTTTATATATAATTATATATATTTTTCTACCTATCCGTTGGGTTACCTGTTTGGGTTTTCCAACATAAGTTATAAAGGTAGATAGAGTAGTAGTGTGTAGCACGACTACCAATGGTTGGAGTTTGAATGTTTGAGGTTGGAAGTGTATCTGTCGAGATTGTAGACCTAATACCATCTCGAGTAAGTTTTGCAGCTTGATATATGGATTTCATTGATCCCTAAAGGAAACCTGTTAAGGTTCAGAGTCTATCATTGAAGTTTACGTTTGATTGCGCTTGTGTTAGCGTATTTTTGAGAGTTTTGATATGTCTGTTAGGCAGAAGTAAGTGATGGTATCTTGGAAACCTCAGGAAGTAGTAGCTGCGAGATGAGACGCAGTGACTATGGATGTCTCCGAAGATGTTTTCTTTTGGAGCAAGTTTAAGGAAGTGTGTCTGCTTCGGTGTTGTAGCTGAGTTCAGCAGGATGTATGTATTTGGTTGGAGGTCCGAGTTTCTCACGAGCTTTGGATAAGAAGTCTTTAGCATCTGTGTCAACGATGCAGCTCGGGAGTGTTCTGTGTTCCAGCAGGAAGATCTTTTGGCTTAGCTTTCCTAGAAGTGGAATTCAGAAGCAGCAGAGAGGATCTGTTTCTTCATGGATTAGATGCTCGAGGATAAGCTGTTCTGATGGGCGAAGAGTGAACAGTATCTTTGGAATTTAGGTTGGGTTGATCGCAAAAGTGACTTGCGATAGTTTGAGTGATTATATTGGATAATCTTTTGCTTGGGTTTGAGGCATCTCTAGAGGATGTAGGAGTTATGGAGTTGTCGAAGATTTTTTGGATATCTTCAGGGAAGTTAGAGATTTGCCCGCATTGAGGATTGAGTTCCGTATTGACTTGGTTCATGAAGCTAGCGATAATTCAGCTGGGTAGAAGGATGTCTCCTTGGATGGGTTTTGGTGAAGCAGCTCTGTATTTCTTGGAACTTCTGTTGAACCTTATTTTTGGGATATGCTGGTTAGTCTGTATTCTCATTTGCTCCAGATCAAAGTTGTGCAATGGAAACAATGTGGCGGCTATTCTAGAGTGGATGCAACTAGAAGTTGCAGCGTTTGGATTGAGGATTTTTTCAGGATCTGAAGGTTAGATTGGCAAGTGCGTCTGTTTTGTCTTTTCCGGATAGGAGAAGTAAGTGTAAAGTCTACGGATGTTTATGGAGTAGAGTTTGTGATTTTGATTTTGGGTAAATCTTGAGAGAATCTTTATGTCGGATTGTTTTTGATCCAGTTTGTTTCAAGAAGCATCAGCGAAGGTTGAGCTGATCGGAAAGGATCTGTGAACAGCCCAGGATCGTAAGTAGAGATTTGAGGTTAAGAGATGGAGGAGTATGGAACCCAAAGTTGGAGACTTTGTTTCTGTTGAGATTTTCTCCGGTGGAAGGGAGCAATAAGATTTGGTAAGATTATGAGGTTAGCTCCGAGGTAGATTGGATTCTTCTGAGTTTTTGTAAGGATTAGAGCTTTGGTCTGAAGAGTTGAATTGCCAGTTTGGAAGACTAGGATTAAAGGTATTTCACGTGTCTCTGAGGGAGTACGTGTCCGGTCCATCACTAGTTTTGGAACCAATAGTCATGAAGGATTTAGTTTGTTGATCAGTCTTGTCTGTGGTCTGATATCTTGTGCAGATTATAGATCTAGATGAGTAGGAGCTCAATGGCTTAGTGGTGTAGCTAGTTCGGATTCAGTAGAGCGAGTATCCCTGTGTCTATATCTGGGAAACTCGAAATAATTTTAGGAAGCTTACCCAGATCTGTGTCCGGATAGCTAGTGTTGTTTGTTTGATTGAATTGGTTGTTTGGATGAAATTGTTTGATTGGTTGATTGTGTATGGCTGATATGTATGTTTGAATTGGTTGAAATAAAATAAAACTTCGGATTATCTTTTATTTTAAATTTCGAGGACGAAATTCTTTTAAAGGGGCAGGAATGTGATATCCCAAAATTTCAAGGAATTTAAAATGAGATAATCTCTTAATTAATTTGTTTAAAATTGATAAAATTGTTATTTTCAAATAGAAGTAGCCAAATAATTAATAATGTGATATTTTAAATTATGATTATAGATTGATTTTAAATAAGAATAATTATTTAGTTTGTGTTACTGTATAATTAGATTTTAAATAGACTTATTATTTCATATTTAATAATGTGTTTGTTTAAAATTGATATCTATATTTATTTGAATTGATTTTAAATTTAGATTTTTAAATTGGATTTTAAATTGAATTTAAATTTGAATTTAAAGGAATATATATTTTAAAATAGAAATAATAATATAGTTTGGATTTAAAATATATGGATAAGATTTTTATTTTAAATAATATTGGTCTCATATTATTCTCTTTAAAAGTAATTTATTTAAAGAAATTTGGAAAAGTATTTATTTAATAGGAATAAATACAAAAGCTTTTTGAATTATCATTTAAAAATGAGTTTACAATATTATATATGATTATATTTAAAATATAATTGGTTTTTATTTTATTTTCTTTTAAAAGTTTTATTTGTTTAAAATTAGAAAAGCATTTCTTAATTTATAAATGTATTTGTTTATTAGGAATTTAATAAGAAAAAGCTTTTAAAATTCTTTTAAAGACAAATATTAATGAAAAAGACAAATGTAATTAAATTAAGAAGTTAAGTAACAAGTGTTAACATATTAATCTAAATAAGAGACAAGTGTCATTACTTGTTTTTATTTTCTTTAAATTTTAATTAAACTAAAATTTAATCTATATAAAACACTTTCACTTTCTTCCTTCATTTTTTCTTATACTTTTAATTCAAACAAGTAAGTAATGTCCACAAACCTGAAACTTCCTCATACTAAAATTAAAAGTTCCTCAAAACCAAAATCAGTAAATCTTCTCAAAATCTGTTATCATCTTCTCTGAAATAAATCAAAAAAGAAAACCTGTAATCCTAAATCATCAAATCTGTAAATTTTCTTCAAACCTGTAACTCATTCTCAAGCAGTTTTAAAAAAAAGCCAGTAATTTTTTTTATCAAAGCCTGCAAGAACAACATGTTTTCAAAATTTCAAGCATGCAACCAGTAATCAAAGTATGAATCGTCTAAGTCAACTAAGCATTTCAGTTTAAAGAAAATCAAAGAAATTCAGTTTTCTGAAAACTGAACATCAAAGCAATACAAGTTTTCAAGTTCAAACTGTTTTGCAAGCCTTCCATTTTTCAAGCTTCCGAGTTCTTTTTCAAAAGCCCTCTGCATTTTCTAGGTGAGTAAACTTTTAAACTAAAAATTTAAGTAAAAATATATGGTTGCTTGTGAAATTCTGTGATAATGTTCTCCATGTATGTATGTATTTAAGTAGGCCTCTGTGCATATATAATATGTGCTGATCTGTTGATTTTTTTTACTCCTCTGTTCTTAGTTCAGAATCTATGATTTAATCAAAGTTCAATTCTTTGCATGTGTTCTCCGTTAAACTTTGAAGTCTGAACCAGATAGTTTAGTTTAAGCTTAATACAAAAGTTAAGAATAGATTCAAATATTTAAGATTTAAACTATGTTAAAAACTGGAAAGTACAGTAGAGATATTTAAAACATGTAAAATCAATCATCTTAATTCACTGTTTTAAGATTATAACTTGAATACATTTTGGAAGTTACGATTTTTAAAATAACCATCATAATTTTTAGATTTGAAATAAATGAGAATTTGGGATTTGATTGGAATTTGGATTTTTGGTGATATCTGATGATCACAAGGTCTGGGGTGTTCGAGATCATCATTGAAGATGGATGAGGTCTGGTGGTCCAGGTAAAAATATTTGGAGGGTGGTTAAGTTGTAGAGGCGTCGGCGGTGGTCGAGGCAAGTTTTTAACCCTAGTTTGGGTCCAGTTTGGATTTGGGGACTTGCATTGTCTCGAAGTGATCGAGTGACTCGTGGCTTTGTGAAATAGCAGCGTGGCTTGTTGGCATGGTGCGGCCGGAGTTTCACCAACTTCGATGGTCGGAAACGTGGTTGCGAGATAGATTTTCTGGTGAGGACGAGTTCCAGTTTCGAGTTGGATACTCGTTTTCGATCTGGACTTGATGGTGTCGATTCGTTAGCTTGAATCATCTGCTGAGGTGATTTTCAACTTGCCTGAATGTGTGAAGTTCATCGGAGCGTTGGCGAACGGCCGTGCATGTGCACGACGATGCTTGCTCGTGTTTGGGAAGATGGTTCGTGGGTGACTCGAAGGGATGCTCGTGTGTTTGAGAGCGGGACTCAAGTGGGAACACGAAGTAGCTAGTAATGATTTAACCTGTTAACTATTACAGTGGTTACAGGTTTTTAAATTAAAACTTAAATTAAAAGCTAAACAAAATTTTGAAATGGAAAGTAGACTTGGTTATGACCCGAGTGGTTTTCGCGTATGACCCAAAGCAAAAGGATTTAGTAGTTTTAAAAATTCTAAAATGGGTTTTTAAAATTTAAAAATGAAATTGGTTTAAAAACTTTCTTATATAAATTACTTTATAAGTAATAAATGTTTTCATTAACATTTTGCCAAGAAGTTTTGAAATTTGGTAAATGTAAATTTTGTTTAGTAAAGGTTAAAGTTATATTTAAACTTAAGCTTGAATTGAAATTTAAAAAGTTTTATATAAAGACAAGTTTTTGAATTTAAATTGAAATAGTTTTAAAACTATTACTTATTAATGGTTACAGCATTTAAAAGATGTTATGTTTTGTTAACCTTAACTTACCAAGTTAAATGAGTATTTTAGAAACTTAATTATTGATTTAATTAAGTATAGTTAATTATAAGGATGTAATGGTTTAAAAGTGTAAATGTAAATGAAGACATTAATAAGATAACATTTTATCTTAAGATTAATTAAGGTTTTAATATCTTGATATTAATTAAATTAATTAAGGAAATTAGGTATGATCAATTAATTTAATTAATAATGATTAAGAATTAATTAAGGAATTGATTGAGAATAATTAATTGATCTAATTAATTTATTTAAAATTAATACTTAAGGGTTATAAGTTAATTAATTAGAGGTTAATTAATTTATAATTAAGAATTATTAATTAGATAATTAGAGATTATTAATTAATGATTAGAGAATAAATCATTAAGTAATTAAGGTTGATTATTTAATAATTAGAAATTAATTAACCTGTAATTAAAAAGGTGCTTAATTTGTAACTAAGTTTTATTAATTTATAATTAGGCTTTATTAATTAATAATTCATAAATAATTAATTAATAATTAAAATTAATTAAGGATTAATTAACTATTATTAAGGGTTAATTAATTGTAATTAAGAATTGATTAACTGATTAATTAAGGATTAATTAATTGGCTATTAAGTTTTATTAATTGATAATTTAGGTTTATTAATTAATAATTAAGGATTAATTAATCTATAATTAAAGATTAATTAACTTATTTAAAAGGGGTAATCAAGGGATGAATTACCCAATTGTAATTAATCAAATAAGTGTGATTAATTTGGGCTAATCAAATGGGATGATTAATTAAATATAATCATTTGGTGATTGATTAAGTATAATTACTTAATCAGATGGATAAGTGTAATTGCTTAGGGCAAGTAATTAATGTATAACTACAGGATGTAATTAATTAAAAGGAATTACTTAATGGGAAGTAATTAAAGTATAATTACTTAGAGGAAGTAATTAAATATTAATTACTTAGTGTAATTAATCAAAGGATTAGTATAATTAATTAAGGAGTTAATTAATTAAGATAAGTAACTACAGGTTGATAATTACTGTTTATGATTAATCAAAGTTGATTAATGGAAGTAATTAATTAAAGTTTAATTAATTAGTTATAATTAATTAAGGATTAATGTAATTAATTACAGTTAATAAAGTATTTAAGATTATTACTTAATGGTTTATAGATAATTAGTTTGTGTAATTAATTAAAGGTTAATTACTTAATTTAATTAAAGATAATTAATTAAGAGTGATTAATTAAGATGATGATTAATTAAGTGGCTCTATTAATGAATAAGTAAGCAAGATTTAAGTGATGAAGTAATTAATTTAATTTATTTAAATTAATTAGAGATGGAAGTAATTAATTAAATTCATTCTAAATTAGTTATAGATGGTGATTAACAAATCATTGCTTATGTATGGATGGATGATATTGATTGCCTTGAATGGTTTGAGATCTCAGATTGAGATAAGTAACGCTGTGTGATATGGATGCTTTGGTTGAAGTATGATGATAATGAGGATTATCTGTTTGTGATTATAATATGGATTATCTGTTGTGGTGATAATGTAGATTATCTATTGTGATATTGTGAATTATCTATCTATGCGTGTATAGATAATAGAATTGAATTGTTTTAAACTTTAAAACAACTTGGACCTAAAAGATATGTTTTGGATTTCGGTGAGACCAGGATCGGGTTTCCAGATTTGGATATCCGAAAACCACATCAATCTAAATTTACGATAGGTCGTGAATCTCAAGTGAAGATAAAGATTCAGAATGCAAGGGTTATTGTCGTTAACTCTAAGGGTGATTCCAAAATGAGTGTAACGAGATAAAGCCTTCGGTTTCGTTCGAACCCGGAATGAACTTGTATGGATTGAATGCTTTCAGCACATCGTCAGACGGACGATGAGCATTCTAAGTGATGTGTTCTATAATGGTAATCGTGACCTCAAGCCTTATCAACCGGGAATGGCTAAAACAGGGGAGGTGCAGCAACGCTAAGTGGGTCATGCCTAAGTAGGATGAGATGAACCCCTGTCTAGAGTCTCTTTTATTCGACTGTGTGGGCGGTTGCTAGCTACAACCGCAGGGTTATCTTATTCGAAACTATTCAGTAAAGAATGGTTCCGTCTTTGTGTTGCAGGGGATTGGGAGTAATCCTTGGTACGGTGATCTAGGCCCCGTACTATGACGGGCGGTACCCCAGTAGCCCTGCCATTATATGGAATCCAAACTCCAATAAGCGCCCTCGGATTTGATTGTATCACCCACTTTTGTGGCTAGTGGCTGGAATTTAATAGATGTAACAATTTCGGCTATTTCATATTTACTTGAGAACCCTATATCTATTATAATATCACTGGATTTCCTATCAAATGTTTTGGTTAGCGTAAGGTAAAAACTTACCCATGTTTATGTGTGGGGAGTCTTACGTGATACCTTTTCTTTCCAAAAGGTTTTTAAAGTTAAGCAACTTTAACCGTTTACTCACACCAGACCCATGTCTGACCTGGAGTTTATTTCTGTTTCTCACAAAACCCTTAGGTGCTCAAATTTTTACAAGTAGCCAAGGGATTCAGGATAGGTTTGACAAATTCTAGTGGAGCAATGGAGCAGGAGGCTTCAGCGAGTAGATATATTGTATTTCGTTGTGTGTTTCTTTTAGTCGTTTGTCTGTTTTGTATATTGAGTTGTATAACTAGACAGGTATTTATAACTGTCTAGTATGTGTTGAATAAGCTGTGTATTTTTGATGTATATGATACTATGTAATACCTATGTGATTAATTTAATTTATTTGTTCTGCTGTTGAGATTCTGATGTTGTTCCTTTCTTTCTTCTCTGTCTTTTCTCATCTCTATCTCTTTCTTGCTTAATAATGATGTGTCTTTTTGTGGAGAATAAGGCGGGTCATTTCATGTAGGGAATTGTATTAATTTTAAAATTTCTACTCAATCAAATTAAACCAAGATTTGAGGTTGTGTTAAGCTAATAATTTCTAAAAATTAATAAAAACTAAAAGTGGAGAAAAATATGAGAGTAAAAGGCATTTTAAATGTAATTTCCTTATCATGATCAGATAAATCAAAAAAATAAAATTATGATCCCTCTTTTGGTCATAAGTGAATTTAGATGATGTGTTTTTATCATGAGTATGGAATAATTGTGCTATTAATTGGCCCAACATAAACCATCAAACTTTAACACACCCACTCAACCACTTGTTAACTCTCATGAAATTGTTAATGAGATTGAAAATAAAATCTATTCTAAGCATGGCCTATTTATTATTGACTAGTAATATAGACCTTCAAATTTTGATTTTATAATCCACTTCCTTACCATGGTCATATGTAGCTAAAGAGGTAATTTGTGTTTGTGTTTGTTTAAGCATAGCCTATTTGGTGTGAACAACATAGGTTACCAAATTCAAAGCTAAAACAATAAAAAATTTATCCATTCAAACATTGTCATTAAGTACAAAAAAGATCAAAAATTAACAAATATATTGAGTATACATGATTAAGAGAGCTTCATTACCCCTAAATTGAAGGGTTTAGCTTCTCATATTTGTTATCTTTTCAAAAAATGTAGAGTTCAACATGAAACAAAAGCAAGAGGAAAAATGCAAGCTAAATAAAAAGGAAAAGAGAGCTAAACTACTTGCATAAGAAATAAAATTAAGCTACTAACATAAGAAGAAATAAACAAAAAAAGAACTTGAATTAAATTGTATAAAAACAATTACATGAAGTAGAGTCTAAGAAGCCATTAAAAAGAGAAAGAGAGTTTATATTTATTTTTGAACCTAAAACTAAACTAACTAAAGAGAAGGCTAAGAGCTCATTACATGAAACATAAGGGTTACTTATACAAGCCTAAAATCCAAGTCCATATTTTTGAGACTACCCAAATACCCTTACGGAAGTGTGGCTTCCAAATTGTTATTAGCATGAGCATAATCCACCATTACATGTGCATGTAACATTAATCTCTAATAACATATGCATTAGCTACTAATTGTATATCAATGTAAGTGGGTAGGCGAGGTCCTCCATGATTTCATGAATTGATTTATTTCCATCTTTTTTGTTTCCTAACTCTTGTGAATGCATATCTTCATGAAGCCTCTTCCAAAATTCGATAAAATTCCTATTAAACAACATTAAAATATCCAAGTAATTTTTCTCAAATTAATTCATACACAAAAATGATCATTTTTCGCCCAAATGATGATTTGAAAATAATTAAATTTTGGTTTAAATATGTCAAAATACCCTATGTGCTCATTTATTAATTAAATTAGATTTAACATGGAAGTAAAAATATGAACATTTATGTGCACATAAAATACCCCAACACTTATCATTTTATTCGTCCTCAAATGAACTAAAACTAGGATAAATCCCTTTTTTATAGAGAGCATGATTGCATTGAGCATATGCAACAAGCCGTTAAACATGTACATGTCCCTAGTAGGACAAATGTTGTCTCGTTAGGGTTTTAAACGGATACTACTCACAAAATCCAAGTGCAAAGTGGAAAATTCCTGAATTCAAGATTTATTTACAAGGATATGAATGCAAATTTTTGAAAATATTTACAAACGAAGAATTTACTTTTAAATTGACACAATTAGTTTAAGTATAAGTTTTGGCCATCATCAAGAAATTTAAGTCCTTTTACTCGTTAAAACTTCAAATAAAATTAAGTTATTATCACAATTAGACTCTAGTTTGGCTAGTTGTTTCGGCTGATAACATATGCAACTATGAAATGGATCCTTAGTTGATTTTCAAAGTTTATCAAAGTGGTATTTGCATTTCTTTTGAATAATATGTCAAATCAAATAATTAAAAATAGTGCTTGGATTTTAATTGCTTGCTCTCTCTCTTTTAGAAAATTTTATTGATATTGACAATATTTACATATGCCTAACTCAAAAACCTGAGGCCAGATATACCACTCATGCACTGCCTTTCGGGCATATGTGAGGGGAATACAGAGCATGGCGAGTATACACATAAATGTGTACATGCATCGACTGTAGGCGTTATTAATGAAAGAAATTTTATATAAATACACCTAACTCAGATAAATTTAGGCCATATATATCAATCATGCACTGCCTCGCGGGCTTACGTGAGAAGGGTACAGAGCATGCCGAATGCACACACTTACGTGCGAACACATGACTCTTGGTGTTATTAAAATATATACATATATATAAAAACATTTTTTTGTTAAATATTTTTTCTCTTTTTTTTAAGACAGAGTTCTGCAAAATCATCTTAGCACCACTTAACTTATAAGATAATATTTTTATCGTCTTTACTTTAAATCAACCACTTGTTAAACGTTGATTTCCATGAGGACATACTTCATAATTATCACCAATGAATCTTTCTATATGCTAGTTAAACTATCATTACTTGTAATCAAACTTTTTTTATTTTTGTTGAAATAGATAAATATTCAACAATTTTCCACTTAACGACTAAAACCATATAATTATCCTATATTGTTTTTTTCGAAAGTAAATTATATGTTCAAAAGAAAATTTGTTTTGGAATTTTGTTTTTTTGGAATTATTTTTAAGATTTTGGAAAGAAAAAGCAAAAATAAACCATGAAAAATATAAAATCAAGATAAGACTCCCCCACACATGCACTTGATTTTGTCCATGTCCCAACAGTCAACCCAAGTGAAAGGAGAAAAATAAAAAAAATAAAAATATGACCTATATTTACATGAAAATGAAACGATTATTATTTACACGACATCAGAAAATATACCGTCAAAGAGTAAATGAAACAGTCTTTCAAAGATCAATTCAATCGTCCCGTCAAGTGTGAGAGACATAGCTTAAGCATAGAAAACCAAACTACAAAAAATTTCAAAGTTGAATGTTGATTTGAAAAAACAAACGTCGTTTTATTAAAAATCGTATAATTTGTTTTATTTTCGATGTTTTTTTTGGGTAGACAAAATAATTTTTTGAAGTTCAAGTATATTTTCACCAAATTGAAATTCAAGCTTGTCATTGGAAACTTCTTCCAAATTATTATTTTTAAAATCAAAATGGTTACTTAGATCTTCCCCTTCAGAATTTAACAATCATCTTCGAAAAGTCCATAAAATTTGTGTTCACAAAATTCGTCTTTCTTTGTTGAATTACTGACAACTTCATTACATATATCAAGTTCAAAATCCAAAGTTGTTGTAATCAATTTTTTGAAATCGGAAAAAGGAATATCAAATTTTAAATCAATTTTCTCACCCTTAAAAGAATTGAAATCAACCTTAATTACTGTATTTTCAATAACTTCATTAAGATTGCCATTTTCGATTTCAAAAGTTGTTATTTGAAAATTGTCAATTTTGGTGGAAGGTGGATTGTTATTTGACTCGTCACACGTTTGGATTTGATTTTGTTTCTTACGTTGTTTCATATACGTTTCGCATAACAAATCCATGTGATCTTTGAGAAGTTCTTCCATTTTCTGAACAACATCAAATTTATAATTAAATTTGAGGATTTCCAATTTTAAATTGTTGAGAGTAAAAAATTTCACCTTTATTGAAATAACTCCCATTGCCAAAATTGTTTAAACGATTGTTTCCATTTTTGTTTCGATTTTGAAATTCATTTTGGAGGTTAAATTGGGATAGGTTATAATCGAAACCATTTGAATTTTGAAATGAATTCAAGTTTTGGTTATTTTGAAAACCTTGACTATAGTTATTGCAAAAATATGTATAATACAAATTATTTATCATTTGATCATTTTGTGCAGAGAGTTTAAGTAAAGACGAAATCGTTTTGATAATATTTTCAAGAGTTCAGGGTTGGTCATCGTTTTGAAAACTTTGTGGTTCAAAATTCAAAGTGTTTATACAATAGTTGTTATTAAAATATCCATAATGGTGTAAAATTATATGGATTATATTGATTTTCACAACTATTGTAAAATTCATGTGAGTAGGGAATCCCAGACAATTTCAAGAATGTTTTTCTTTATTTTAGATTATTCTAGAAAGGAAATGTATTTACCAAAGAGAATTTATAAGGGGAATTTGATTTTAATTTTGTGTTTTTGGTTTTTCATTTTCTTTATAAAAGATTATTAATTTTTTTTGGATTTTTGATTTTCTAAAAAAACTAACTCAAATTTTTTTGGATTTTTTATTTTGATTGAAAATTTCAAAGGATTTAAAAACTAAGTTAAGAAATATTTGTAATTTTTTTAGTTTTGGATATTGAATTTTTTTCTTTTTTTATAAATATCCATGAACTAATGTTACTAAATGAATGTAAATGACTTAATTACAAATTTTCTGTCCTTAGTAGCTCCTAAACTAAAATTGTATAACCACACATAAGATATTTCTTAGCTAGGTAACAGGCAAGATTTATCAGTGCACTAGGAATCACCGTAGCAATGTAACCGAAGATTTAGTACCATTAAAACACAGTCCGTATAATATTTACGAATCATCATAATATTTATAACTGATTACTGTTCTGCCGTAGCCTAGACACCTAGAATATAAATTGTTTAAAAAAGACAACTTGTCAATTTACAACCAAGCCCTAAGTAAGCTCAAGACACCCTTAAGTCAAGTGCCTAAACGTTATTATTAGCAGATTCTAAGATGGAATGCAATTTGTGGGCCCAAGTAAGGGGTGATAAAATCCTCCACCTTATGTGGATTTGAGTATTGCCAATAAATAAAGAAAATAAGATGGTATGAATGGAAAATTAAAATTAACATGATATCAACCATGCAATTACGAACAAAAAATTTTTTTTTAATTTTTTTTAAATGCAAGTAACCAACGATGCAAAGAAAATAAAAACAAGTGATAAGAGCAGGGTACCAGAGTGTGTAGAATTATTAGCAAATTATTTTAAAAGCAGTATTTTTTTTCATATATATAAGCATGCAAGCAATATTTTTTGCAAGCACTTCTGCCACCTGCAACCTGAAACAAAAAACAAGATATATACAGTTTATATATATATATATATATATATATATATATATATATCAGAAGAAACTAAAGCAAATGAAAACAAAAAAGAAATGAAACTAAAACAAAACAAATGAAAAAAATAATGAAAACAACTTTTGTTTTTTTTTAATTATTTCTATTTTTTGTTTTGTTTTTTTTTGAAAGTAGAAATAAAGAACTTATTTAGAAACAATTAAACTAAAACTAGACTTACCAATCCAAATGAAAGAAAAATATTTTTAGAGAGACTTAAATAAACAAAAAAACTTAAACAAACTAACTAAAAAATTAAAATATTATATCCCGCCCACAAGAAACCCAGACCCACAAACCCACAAATATAATTCAGATAAAATGAATACTACTTCAATCTTCAATTATCTTATACTAACACAACAGTCCTCAATCCTCAATATGCATATCTTCAAATCGAAAATTGACAATCAATCCACAACCAAAATTGACTCAATTTTCGACTCAATGTTTTAAAGGGGGTAGGAAATATCGGTCGTGATTGATGGCAGTAGGAAATCGAAGTGTTGGATGGGGTCGTGGGTTTATGGCAGTAGCAGAGGGTAATTAAGGAAGGCGTCGTTGCATGGATTTGGGTTTGTTGTGGCATTCAAAGTGGTGATTAATGAGTGAAAGAACTGATGTGTATGGTAGACTGAACTAATAGAGGAGATGTAGATGTGAGCAATGTAAAGATGGCGGTGTCTGCAGAGGGTTTCACAGTTTTGTTTGTAAATTTGCAAGTCATTGTATTCATAGAAAGGTGATGTAGGATGATGATGGGATGTTGGTGATGGTAATTTTGGGCTAAGTGGATTGCTCTATTGTATTGATGAAGTTGGTGATTTTGGAGGTGGTTGTAGGGTTGCAGTGGTATATGTTCAGAGGGGGTGGTGATGGTTAGAAGTGGTTCAGCTAGCAGGCAACAGTAATGATATGCAGGGCATGGTAATTCTAGTGGCTGCAAGGTGGATATACCAGTAGACAGTGACATGCAGTGGTATGCTTGTGGTAAGTATGATTTAGATGATTTTATGATGGGCTGTGAGGTGGTTTTACAAATGGTATAGTGTAATGATATGCATAATTTTATGATGCTAAGGAATTGTTGACAGTGTACAAAAGCAATAATTGGATGTTGTGGTTTGTGAGGGTTCAGGCAAGGTAGGTGGACTGGTGGGAGGAGGTAGAGGTGGTGGAAGGTTGTTATTTGTGGTGGCTTTAGTGGTTATTGGTAGTAGTAAGGCATGGCAGAAAATGAGCAAAGGGTAGTTGTTGGCACTATGGTAGTGGAGGAGGGCAGATGAAGATGTATATGAATGGAGATGACACTATGATCGGAAGCAAAGGGTACATGACATTATGACACTGTGATGATGTATGTGAATGGAGATGAAGATGTTGAATGAGGGTTTGGCCAGAGGAGAGAAGAGGGAGGCTATCAATAATTATGCAGGTGATTGTTTTCTGGCTTGTGTGGTAGTTTGATAAAATGATATGCAGTAGTGATGAATCACAGTGATGTGGTCAGTTGAAATAGTTGATGAATCACAGTGTAGTTGGTGGATGTTTTATGTGATAACCCGGATTTCTGGACATCTGTAATTGATTAACAAACTGGGTTAATTAATAGAGTATTGATTTATGAATTAAAAAAATAAATTTGATGATAAATATTTATACTTGGATAAATATTTATTTGATAATCTTCTAGTATAATTATTTTAAAATTTGCAAAATCATTATTTTCAAACACATGTAATGTGTGTTTTTTAAAAATATGTATATGAGTCAATTTAAATTGAATTTGAATTTGAGGTTTGAAATTCAAAGAATAATTATATTAGTGTATAATTAAGATTTTAAAATCTTCTCTTTTGAAAAATTTTATATGTATAAATACTAGAAAGGTATGAATATAAATATAAAATATAAATTGATCAAAATTGTAAGAAATGCTGAATTACAATTTCAAAATATTGAGTGTTAAAATCCAACCGATTCTAAAGATTCATTTTTGAAATTTCAATTCTAAAATTGCTATCTACAATTTATCTATGTAAGCTAAGATACCCTTTTTAAAAATTTTATATGCTTAAGTATAAACCAAACTAAAAGTATAATATAAAATCATATTATAAACATTTAATTACATGCATAACCATTAAATACAAAAGCTTTCAAAATTCATTTAAAAATTGTAAGAAAATGAATGAATACAAATGTTTAATTTATGAAGCTCATTGTTGACATGTGTAATGAGATTATAATGATATTCTGACAAATGTAATCAATTTGGACATGAGTCATGTTTGAATTTTAATTTACTTTTCTTTTATTTTGATGAATAAAGAGGAAACAAAAATTTTCTTCATAATTTAAAAAAAATCATAACCTGTTAACATCCTCAAACCAGAAATTTAATCAGGAAATCAGCAACTTCAATTTTCTCAGTTTTTAAAGCTAAATCTTCTAAACAACTAGCAGCAATATCAGATCAAAATTCAAAAGATCAAAGCTTCAAAGTAAGATTCAACTCAGATAATTCAAGCAGATCAAAATCAAAACCAAATATCCAGATTTATTCAAAGTTCAGATCAGTTCCATGCCTTCTCTGTTCAAACTGAAATGGTGAGTAAGCTATTGTTTTTTTAAGAAATTTAATCTGGTTTAAATCTTGATGTACGAGAAATCCTTGAAGTTACGAATGTTAATCTTGTTGTATGGTTGTATATAGGAAGGTTTATTGTATGCAGGTTAGTATAAATGTTTATACTTCCTTGTTAAAAATTTTTACAGGCCTTATCAATTTGAGAAAATCAAATATTCATCTCCTAATTCCTTTCAGGATTTGATGTTTAAACAAAAGTTGTTTGAATCAACCAGATCTTAACCTTAAAAATATTTCCAAGTGATATTGGTTTAAAATTTATGGGAAGTTTGGAAATACAGTAGATTTTCTTTAGGTAGGTAAAAACCCAAACATTTTAAATTGTTGATTTGAATTCACCACTTGAATCGTCATTCAAAAGCTTGATTTTTAAGATGAAGATCACGAATTTTAGATTGGTAAATTGGGTGATATTGCATGTTGATCAAAATTGGGTATAGTGATAAATTCTGGCGATCGGAATACTTTTTGTGGTCGGGATTGTGCTCGAAGGTGAAGGAGGATCTTAAGACCTCGGTAAAAATGTCTGACGAATTTATCAATCGTCGTAGGGGCCGGACTGTGACGATATAGGGTTTTAAGCTTGTGTTTGCGTATGGGTCGAATTCTAAGTGATGCGTCGTCCTCAGTAGACTGGGTTAGTTTGCACCCATGGCAATTGAAAGAAGAGGAGTTGGAGAAGCTCTGACCAGAGTATCATCGTCTCTAGTGGCCTGGGGATTCGGGACGAGGCGTTTCATTGAAGATAGTTTTGGTTCCAGTTGGGTTGTGTTGCTCGATTTTGCTTTTACCGTCTTCTTCGATTTCTAGGTGAAGGTGGGGGTTCGTGGGATCATCGCTGATGTGTTGATGAACCTAGCTTCGGTCGGCAGTGGATGGAAACGAATTCCTGATGTGTCATGGCTTCGTGAGGTTGAGAGGGATTGGGGGCGTGCTCGAGAAATGAGGAGGATGGCCCGAGTGTTGCATCGAGTTTTCCTATGGGTTTACTCGGGTCTCATCTGGTTTCGCATGAGAAACTGGAACAGGGTTTTTGCAAAACATATTTAACAGTTTCAAAACTTAAAATAAAAATCCAAAGTTTTTGAAAATAAGGGGGAGAACGTGGGGAAACTCGGGTATAGGCCCGAGTGGCTTTCGGGTAAAACCCGAAGCAACTATTTCAAATAGTTTTTTTAAAATGATTTAAAATCCTATTATTTTGAAAATTTAGATTAAACTTTTATATAAACTTACTGTAACGACCTAAAATTTCTTTCATTTGAAATTCGTATATTGAATTAATTTTTAAATATTCACGAATGAATTTTTATAAGCTAAGTGAATTATATTTTGAATATGAGGATTTAATTGGATAATTAAATCGATAATTTAATATTTGAAATTCCATAAATAATTGGAAATTGGGTTTAAAGTGATTAAAAAAATGATTTATAAAGTTATATTAAGTCATATTGGAGTTAGAGCGATGATATAGAACTTTTAAAATCGAATTAAAAGTTAATTTGTGAAAATTGAATATTTTAATATTTAATTGACGAGTTAAAATAGCCATTTTTTAAATAGTCTCGGATTTCGACAAAACTAGTTTCATCGGATCCGTAATGTTATATTATTGTAAGATTTCAAATTTCGTGTCAATCGGATTTACGGTTTGTCCGGGGCAAGCTAAAACGCGTAGAAATCGATTCGAGTGAATTTTAAATTTAAATATTCGATTCAAAAACTTATCTTTCAAATTTGATCGAGTGGGCTCCCGATATATATTCCATTGCGTTCGAAATAGGGGCAAAACATTATAAACGCCAGGCGGCACGCTTCGTTTGGAGTTCGGAAAATTTAGGATGAATAGTGTTTTGGCAAATTTTCTATAAAAGGATCTCTATTTTTCCATTTTCAAAAGAAAACCCTAGGGTTTCATCTTCAAGCTTCAGCCGCCTCCTAAAATTTCAATGGCCGATACTTTTCGATCTTCATCCATTAATCTCTCTTAATCCATCAACCGATTCGAAAATGTTTCAACTACAAACTTGAAGAGGATGGGGAAATCTATAGATCCATACGGATACGATCTCCTGAAACACATCGTCGGCGATGAATTTAAGCCACGTTCTTCACACGAATAAGCACGTTTTCGAAGGAGAAGCACGATCGAGCTTCGAGCTGCTCCAGCCGGTGGCTCACGGCAGTGCAAGCCTTCGTGTGGCGTTGTTCGATCATCTCCAGGTAGATCGAGGAGGTGGCGAAAGTTCGAATTAAAATGGCGGCTATGGGTTTGTAACGCACGGCATTCACCTCAAAGTAACGTGAGGGGAGAAGAGAAAGATAGCGGCCTAGATTTGCTTGACTTGACATCTATGGCCAGATGGAAGTTAGGTTTAAAATTGAAAACAAAATTGTAAATTATTATATTTATATAATTCGTGAATGTTTAAAACACTATAACTTTTTCATACGAGGTCGAAAATTGACGAAACAAATTGCGTTGGAATAGTATTGTCGAATACTACCCGTTGGAGCTAGATTGGAGTTGATTGGAGCTAGTGAAAATTTTGGGTAAAATTAAACGCGCGTTTAATTTTATTCGGAATAAAACACTGAAACTGTTATTGGAAGCAAGGTGAGAACTTCTCACTCAATCGAAATTGTTTCAATTTAAATTTTAAATAGTTAGATTTAAAATTGCGTGATTGTGTTGATTGTACGATAGGAAGATAATTTATTATCTGTTGTATTTAAATAGACCCTATACGCCGTATATTAAATGGAGGTTATTTATTAAACACATATACCGCGATTTCCATTTTGAAGTGGAATTGGTATTATATATGTACTTGGAGTTGATTTTCCCGCATTATATAGCGGATGAGACCCTATTGCGCCGCATAATAGCGGATAATATTTTATATAAACCCATATACCGCGATATTCCGTATTGAAATGGGATTGGTATTGTGCTAACATCTGTGGATGCTGGAAAATTGGTTGGAGGGATCCAACTGGATTCCTCACCCGTATTGATTTATTTACAGATATTGTGATATATTCTGTTATCATATGATATATGATGTTTTGGATACCGTGATTGTTATATTCAGTGCTGTTGCAGCATTGGGCATATTTTGGAAAATTAAAAGTGTTAAAGGGATGATTTCCAAATTTTAAAAGGATTTTTAAACTGATTTTTGAAGGTATACGTTTTATTAAATTTTTGGAATTGATTCATTTTTAAATAAATAAACGTTATAATTTTAATGTTAGAAAAATTATGATTTTTGAGAAATATAGTTGAAAATTGATTTTTTGAAAATATGGAGTTAATGATTTTTTAAAATAGTTTAAATAGAGATTTTTGAATTTATTATAAAAGCTTTATATATAAGATTTATAAATTTTGATTTTTATAAATCAAAGTGATGAAATTATAAAGGAGTTTTAAAGACGTTTTAAAATAATAATATAAATGGATTTATAAAGGAACAGAATCTACGATTTGTGAAGTTTTAAAAAGAAATTCAACTTTTATGGTAAAATGAATTAGCAATTGAATTAATGAATGAATTGAATGTAAATCAATTGAATGTAAATAAGTTGATATGAAATAATGGATGTAAGTGTTAATTCATTAAAGCTAATTAAAAGTGATGAACCAAATTAAATGAATGTAAACAAAGTAAAGAAATTTGGTAATGTTGGATATACATTGTTTGTTGGATGATTGTCAGTTGATTGAATAAAAATCCATATGAAGCTGAATTAATGAAGTGGAAAGCTAAAGTAATTGAAATCAAATTGGAAGTTAAGTGAATCTTAAATAGAATTGAATTTGATTTGGAAGTGAACCAACTTGAATATGAATTAGTAAATATAAACTAATTGAATATGAAGAAATGAATGTTAGTAAAAAAACATCCAATATTAATGAATCAAATGTGTTTTAAATTGGAAAACCAATTCATTAAATATTAATGAGAAGTGAAAGTGTATTGATTTGGTTATGGATGTTAGTTGAATGCTAGTTGTTTGATGATTGCATTTATTGCTTTTTGTTGCATTTGCTATATTGGCACATATTGTTGTTGCTTCTGATATATGTTGTATATCGATATTATTTTCTATATACATGTTTCTCATTGTTGTTGAGTATTTAGTAGGTGCGGATTGCGCATTACTTCGCATTTGGAGCTCGCTTTTGCGCTATATTAGCCGTATATGCTCGCTAATAATATATAATGTACATATCTCGGATTACATATCGTACTTTTACACTTTTTTTCCTGCCGGATGCCTCACTACGTTGATGAGATGTATATTTGTGATATATATTGCCCTTTTTTTTCGGATCGAGCCGCGTAAAGGAGACCATGGCGATTTTTTTTGAAAATTTAAGGCGCTAGAATATTTTTGAGAAAAATTGGAAAATTTTGAAAACTAAAATTTGATTTTAAGTTAAAAGTTAAACGATATTAGTACTTTTGAAAAGATAACTAAGTATGATTTGAAAACTTTGTAAAATTATTGTAAGAAGTTAACTGTGGATTTTGGAAAAATTAAGAAATTAAAATGAATCTGAAATCAAGTTGGAATGGTTTGTTTTTGGAAAAAAGTTGATGGATTCTGTAAGTTTTTCTTACTTGGTAATTTCGAGAACGAAATTCTTTTAAGGAGGGAAGTTTGTAACGACCCAGAATTTCTGTCGTTTGAAATTCATATGTTGAATTAATTTTTAAATATTCACGAATGAATTTTATAAGCTAAGTGAATTAAATTTTGAATATGAGGATTTAATTGGATAATTAAATCGATAATTTAATATTTAAAATTCCAGAAATAATTGGAAATTGGGTTTAAAGTGATTAAAAATGATTTATAAAGTTATATTAAATCATATTGGAGTTAGAGCGATGTTATAGAACTTTTAAAATCGAATTAAAAGTTAATTTGTGAAAATTGAATATTTTAATATTTAATTGACGAGTTCAAATAGCCATTTTTCAAATAGTCTCGGATTTCGATGAAACTAGTTTCATCGAATCCGTAATGTTATATTATTATAAGATTTGAAATTTCGTGTCAATCAGATTTACGATTTGTCCGGGGCAAGCTAAAACGCGTAAAAATCGATTCGAGTGAATTTTGAATTTAAATATTCGATTCAAAAACTTATCTTTCAAATTTGATCAAATGGGCTCCCAATATATATTCCATTGCGTTCGGAATAGGGGTAAAACATTATAAACGCCAGGCGGCACGCTTCATTTGGAATTCTGAAATTTTTGGATGAATAGTGTTTTGGCAAATTTTCTATAAAAGGATCTATTTTTTCCATTTGCAAAAGAAAACCCTAGGGTTTCATCTTCAAGCTTCAGCCGCCTCCTAAAATTTCCATGGCCGATACTTTCCGATCTTCTTCCATTAATCTCTTTTAATCCGTCAACCGATTCGAAAATGTTTCAACTACAAACTTGAATAGGATGGGGAAATCTATTGATCCATACGGATACGATCGCCTGAAACACATCGTCGGCGACGAATTTTAGCCGCGTTCTTCATGCGTATAAGCATGATTTTGAAGGAGAAACACGATCGAGCCTCGAGCTGCTCCAGCCAGTGGCTCACGGCAGTGCGAGCCTTCGTGTGGCGTTGTTAGATCATCTCCAGGTGGATCGAGGAGGTGGCGAAAGTTCGAATTAAAATGGCGGCTATGGGTTTGTAACGCACGGCATTCACCTGGAAGTAACGTGAGGGGAGAAGAGAAAGATAGCAGCCTAGATTTGCTTGACTTGAAATCTTCAGCCAGATGGAAATTAGGTTTAAAATTGGAAACAAAATTGTAAATTATTATATTTATATAATTCGTGAATGTTTAAAACACTATAACTTGTTCATACGAGGTCGAAAATTGACAAAACAAATTGCGTTGGAATCGCGTTGTCGAATACTACGCGATGGAGTTGAATTGGAGCTGGTGAAAATTTTGGGTAAAATTAAACGCACGCTTAATTTTATTCGGAATAAAACACTGAAACTTTTATTGGAAGCAAGGTGAGAACTTCTCACTCAATCGAAATTGTTTCAATTTAAATTATAATTAGATTTAAAATTGCGTGATTGTGTTGATTGTACGATAGGAAGATAATTTATTATCTGTTGTATTTAAATAGACCATATAAGTCGTATATTAAGCGAAGGTTATTTATTAAACACATATACCGCGATATTCCATCTTGAAGTGGAATTGATATTATATATGTACTTGGAGTTGATTTTCCCGCATTGCATAGCGGATGAGACCCTATTGCGCCGCATAATAGCAGATAATATTTTATGTAAACCCGTATACCGCGATATTCCGTATTGAAACGGGATTGGTATTGTGCTAACATCTGTGGATGCAGGGAAATAGGTTGGAGGGATCCAACTGGATTCCTCACCCGTATTGATTTATTTACAGATATTGTGATATATTTTGTTGTCATATGATATATGATATTTTGGATGCCGTGATTGTTATATTTAGTGTTGTTGCAGCATTGGGCCTATTTTGGAAAATTAAAAGTGTTAAAGTGTTGATTTCCAAATTTTAAAAGGATTTTTAAAGTGATTTTTGAAGGTATACGTTTTATTAAATTTTTGGAATTGATTCACTTTTAAATAAATAAACGTTATAATTTTAATGTTATAAAAATTATGGTTTTTGAGAAATATAGTTGAAAATTGATTTTCTGAAAATATGGAGTTAATGATTTTATAAAATAGTTTAAATAGAGATTTTTGAATTTATTATAAAAGCTTTATATATAAGATTTATAAATTTTGATTTTTATAAATCAAAGTGATGAAATTATAAAGGAGTTTTAAAAACGTTTTAAAATAATAATATAAATGGATTTATAAAGGAATAGAATCTACGATTTGTGAAGTTATAAAAAGAAATTCAACTTTTATGGTAAAATGAATTAGCAATTGAATTAATGAATGAATTGAATGTAAATCAATTGAATGTAAATAAATTGATATGAAATAATGGATGTAAGTGTTAATTCATTAAAGCTAATTAAAAGTGATGAACCAAATTAAATGAATGTAAACAAAGTAAAGAAATTTGGTAATGTTGGATATACATTGTTTGTTGGATGATTGTCAGTTGATTGAATAAAAATCCATATGAAGCTGAATTAATGAAGTGGAAAGCTAAAGTAATTGAAATCAAATTGGAAGTTAAGTGAATCTTAAATAGAATTGAATTTGATTTGGAAGTGAACCAACTTGAATATGAATTAGTAAATATAAACTAATTGAATATGAAGAAATGAATGTTAGTAAAAAAACATCCAATATTAATGAATCAAATGTGTTTTAAATTGGAAAACCAATTCATTAAATATTAATGAGAAGTGAAAGTGTATTGATTTGGTTATGGATGTTAGTTGAACGCTAGTTGTTTGATGATTGCATTTATTGCTTTTTGTTGCATTTGCTATATTGGCACATATTGTTGTTGCTTCTGATGTATGTTGTATATCGATATTATTTTCTATATACATGTTTCTCATTGTTGTTGAGTATTTAGCAGGTGCGGATTGCACATTACTTCGCATTTGGAGCTCACTTTTGCGCTATATTAGCCGTATATGCTCGCTAATAATATATAATGTACATATCTCGGATTACATATCGTACTTTTACACTTTTTTTCCTGCGGGACGCCTCACTATGTTGATGAGATGTATATTTGTGATATATATATTGCCCTTTTTTCGGATCGAGCCGCGCAAAGGAGACCATGGCGATTTTTTTTGAAAATTTAAGGCGCTAGAATATTTTTGAGAAAAATTGGAAAATTTTGAAAACTAAAATTTGATTTTAAGTTGAAAGTTAAACGATATTAGTACTTTTGAAAAATTGGAATTGGTATTATATATGTACTTGGAGTTGATTTTCCCGCATTGTATAGTGGATGAGACCCTATTGCGCCGTATAATAGCGGATAATATTTTATGTAAACCCGTATACCACGATATTCCGTATTGAAACGGGATTGGTATTGTGCTAACATCTGTGGATGCAGGGAAACAGGTTGGAGGGATCCAACTGGATTCCTCACCCGTATTGATTTATTTACAGATATAGTGATATATTCTGTTGTCATATAATATATGATATTTTGGATGCCGTGATTGTTATATTTAGTGCTGTTGCAGCATTGGGCCTATTTTGGAAAATTAAAAGTGTTAAAATGTTGATTTCCAAATTTTAAAAGGATTTTTAAAGTGATTTTTGAAGGTATACGTTTTATTAAATTTTTGGAATTGATTCATTTTTAAATAAATAAACGTTATAATTTTAAAGTTATAAAAATTATGATTTTTGAGAAATATAGTTGAAAATTGATTTTTGAAAATATAGAGTTAATGATTTTATAAAATAGTTTAAGTAGAGATTTTTTAATTTATTATAAAACCTTTATATATAAGATTTATAAAATTTGATTTTTGTAAATCAAAGTGATGAAATTATAAAGGAGTTTTAAAGACGTTTTAAAATAATAATATAAATGGATTTATAAAGGAATAGAATCTACGATTGTGAAGTAATAAAAAGAACGAATTTGTAAATTGTAACGACTCATAAAATTTTAATGATTTTTAATTGGTTTTATAACGTATTTAATTGGATTTTTGAGAAATTTTAATGATAATAATTTTGAAATAAAAAAATTTGATATTTGGATTACATCCAATTAAACCTAACAGATTTTTAATTTTTAATTTATTTTATGATACTTTATTTATGGTAAAATTCTATTAAATTCAAGACAGTTAAAAATTATTGATAATAAAATATTTTTTAACCTGAATATTTTTACATAGAAAAATTCTAAATCATCTTCTGACTGAGACGTCATTTTTCGTTTTTCCAAATTCGGACTTTAGCTCCGTCGACCTTATTTTCTTCGTTTTTGGTGCACTTTCCGCTAGTAGAAAATTCGAATTTTTATTATTCAATTATGCCACTAATATATATATACCATTGCGATTGTCTCGTCGTGGTGATCCCTACGGTAAATTCGCTTCTGTACTTTTGATGGCCGGTTCACAGCGGAATCCGCGAAAGGGGTAACCGTACCGGTACCAGTATGTGACTTTACCGTTTATTACGGTTTCGAAATTTGAAGCACAAAAGCTGGACCACTTTATTAATTTGCTTTTATAAGTCAGCTGAATCTCAGGTAAAGTTTCTATTCAATTGACTGCGTATTAATTCTTGACTGTTACTCTGCCTCCCTGTGTTTATAAACATTCCCACGGTTACTCTTCACTTCTTTTTATTTTGCTTAAATCACTTTTTGATGAATCAGTGGGCAACTTTACGTTTCCTTTGCGATTCAAACTTTGAAACGTGCTGAACAAAGCAAAAATAAATTGCTCAGCTCAATCCAGAGACTCGACCGTTGCAGTTACTTTTATATTCATTTCAATTTATTGGTCCATCCATTCATAATTGAGTGTCTATTTATTTCTTCGCTTCGTCTTATTCAGCTTTAATTCCAGGGCGACCGTTTCCATTCATTTATTCTATCTATAATATATGTGCATTATCAATTTTGGCGCGTCAGAAGAAGGTACGTTATTTGGTTGGTTCCTCTTCCCTGTAGCTTACCCTTCCCCTCCTTGTTTCCTTTTTTTCATTTTGATTTGCCTAGTTTCTTCCTCCTAACAGCATGCAAACTTAATTCTTTCCTTTAGCCTCGTCCGTTCCCTCTTCAACCGACCGCCTTCCATCCCTCTATCCTCTCTCGTCCATCACCGCCACACTCTCTCCTCCGCCTCTACCCAAAGTCCTCC
Organism: Allium cepa; assembly: GCA_030765085.1. Classification (NCBI taxonomy): domain Eukaryota; kingdom Viridiplantae; phylum Streptophyta; class Magnoliopsida; order Asparagales; family Amaryllidaceae; genus Allium; species Allium cepa. Next base: position 247,857,698 of record CM060944.1, read on the forward strand.
TTCCCTCTGACCGTTCCTCAGCCCGCTTCCATCAGCTCCTCCCGACCAACATCGTATCAGCACCCAGCCTTGCCGATCACCAAACCCAATTTTACACCCTCTTTCCTCTTTCCCATCCTCCACCATGGCATCACCGCCGACTACTAGCCGCCACGTTAGCCATCAGGGCCCACAAACCCACTGCCTCCGCCAGCTTAACCTACCGAGTCCTTCCACACCCTCACCGACCATCACCGTAGCCTCGTCTTTCGACTCATAGCCGCTTCTAGCCTCCACCGTCTTCTTCTCCTCTGCCGAGCTCGGCTCTTCCCTAAATGGTGCAGTGCAGCTCCTCCTCCAGCCGTGTATATATGATTATATATATAAGGTAATTCTATTCGAAAATTTAGTTACCACAATTATCATTGCCTTGTCTGTGACTTATGCGAGTTATATTGTATAACTTTTTGTATATGCATTTTATTAAGTCAGATATGTTTAGTTAAATGTTAATGTATATATGTTAGTTATATAAAGTTGTTGGGTTTTAAAGGATAAGTTGTTAATATATGATTGCCGAATATTTCGCGTCTTTGCTAGGTAAACACCTTAGTATATTTGGTTAGGGTGTTTGTATATGTCAACTTTATATTCTATTATATAGGCTAGTATAAGTTACTTCTTGAAGTTACAGCCAAGTAAGTATGTGAGTTCCCTAAGTAGAATTTGAACGTGAGTATATGTTAACATACTAAGCCGCTGAGTCATTTATTTAGGGAATGAACTAAATAAAGTTGTTATTCTTAGGTGGGAGCAGTGTCATTTCAATGTATAGTTGTTCAGTTGTGAGACGAAATTATAGACAGTTGCATTTCTGGTGGAATGTAATTATCTTAGTCAAAATGTTGCTACTTTGGGTTTTATTTGTCAGTCAAAATTTATGGGCATGATTTGTGTCATAGTGAAGAAAAATCATTGTCAAATTTTTTCGCTTTATCTTTCATTATACATGCATTAGTTTATTTATAATGATTACTTAGATTTTAATAATCCAATGTGAATATAATAAGTATACACGTGCAAGTGTCAGTATATAAGTATGTTGTTGTTTATAAATCTCGAGACATATATATATGCGTGTAGGTGTTTGTTATATATATGTGTTTAGACTTCAAGTAATATATATATATAACTGAGTATAGGCCATGCATTTGGAATTTCTATATATACATTGTTATTATGAACATATATAGGTTGCTTTCATGGGTTATATTGATTCTTTTTAAAGTTAGTATATATTATAATAAATTGGTTATATTGATTTTTATAATAAATATTGACTATGAAATATAATACAATGGTTTTATTTGGAGGAATTATGTTTAAATTACATATAGCTATATATAGATTTTAAATATACATTTTAAATTAAAAATTTGTTTTGGGAGAATTAATATCATAATAATATATATATTTTCTGTAATATCAAAATTGATTCGATTCGTTCTCATCGATTTCCCATTATCAGCCTTGTCCCTCGTGCCTATTTTCTGCATCAAATCTTGTCCATCCAGCGTTGCTTTGGATTTCGTAGCTCATTTCATCGTCAAATATCTCTAGCCTCGAAAGGTGAGCAATCACTCACGACTGATGTTCTTTTATTTATTAATTTGATTTCAATTGAAACGACAATTGAATATACTGCTGTAGTTATTTAAATTGTTATGTGCTATTATCTGTTACTGTTCACTTATGGGATATGACACAATATCCTATTGTTTATATTTATTTTTGATGATATATGCCTGTTGTTATTATTATTTTCATATCTATTATCACTCTGCAAGTTCCCTGTTAGTATAGAAATCACTATGGGTTGAAATGATACATACCCGAACTGACTTTAGAATAGGAGAAAATCATTATGGGTTGAAATGATAAACCCAAGCGATTTTCATTTATTGAATTTGGGATTACGGATTGAAATGATATCCACCCATATATATCTAGTGTACGGATTGAAATGATAAATATCCATAGCACTAGATTATATGATAGAAAATATATACAGACACCGTTGGTCGATATAAATATTTTGAAAATAAATTCTACAGTGTGAAAGGAAATATATGGGATATAATAAATATTGGTTCTTAAAATATTATATATAAATGGAAATTTGATATATAGATTTAATAATAATATTATTGAGATTGATTTAATCCATATAATATGTTTAAGTATTATTTAAGATTTATATTTCAAAAATTTACCGTCATAAAATTTGAATAATTAGGATTGGAAGATAAATTTGGGTTTATTAAAAATGGTATTTAAATAAGGATTTATTTAATTAAATCAATTTGAAATTATTGAATGGGAAATTAAAGGGTATGATTTGGTAACTGGATTTTTGATTTAAGTGATTTAATGAATATTTCACGTTTAAATAAATCAAAGAAAATATTGTGTAAAAAGTAATTTTAAGGTTACTTAAATGATATTGAATCTAATGAGGGAGTATTTCAAGACTAAATCATCATGAGGTAAAATTGAAATCTATATGAAACTGTTATATTGAACATTTAAATATTTAAGCCTTGAACTATATTGGAATTTAAATGGTTTATTTTGAGATTCAGATCTGTATTTGAAATCAATATAGTTGAATTTGTTATTTAGAAACTAAATTGAATTAAAGTGAAAATTTAGGTTGAGCCAAATTTGAATTTATTATTTAGAAAACTAAATTGAATAAAAATTTAGTTGAAACGTTGAATACTTAAAGTTTTGAAATATATTGAAATATAAAGGGGTATTTTTGTGATCACAAATCCAAATTTGAGATCGATAAATTTTAAGTGGTTATTTTAGGAATTGAGTGAATTTAAATTGATAAATTGAGATTGAATTTAATTTGAATGGGAAGGTCGGGTTGATGTTGAAACGATTTGGTAAGTTGGGGAAATTGAAATACTTTACTGTATAAATTATTTGATATATATAAATACTATTTTGGGAAATATAGAGATATTTGAAGGGAAAATGATATCTGGTTTTGAAGTATAAATTAAGTTGAAAGGACCATGGTGTTATAGTGTATATTTCTACCCTGTAGATAGTTCCATGGACCCTTAGAGGATGGTTATCCCAAACATCCTTTAAGTTACTTGTATTTCAGTTGATATTTCACTTGAGTTAGATTTATAGATATAAGAACGTTAATCCTGACTCGAGTGTTTTGTGTTTTGCTTTACGCTCGAGTCAAACCGAATGATACAGCTTTTGAGACTCACCTCCGAAGTTGGAGATTTGCTTGAAGATCCAGCTATCTATTCTTTTCAGCTTTTCCAGTTGATTGGTTCAGAGAAGGCATCTTCCCGTACTGGAGACTTCTCTGCATTTGAGATATTCTGTTGTATTTTATTTCTAGCTCTAATATGTATATAGTAGCTTCATGAACTACTATTCTTTATCTATTCTGCTGCATTATATTACTCTGTGTCTGTGATCTGTGATTAATTTATTTACTGTATATGATAAGTTTTGCCAAATTTAAATTAACAATTCGGTATTTTGAATTATTCAAGTCGGACATGTATGTTTTTATTGTCGATTTGAATGGTCTAAAATAGCGGGTCGTCACAGTTGATATAAGAGCGAGGCTCTAGGCAAAACTTACCATATATGGTAAATTTATTTACAGAATCACTTTCGTTCGAGTTGAATCTCTTCCTTTCTGACTCGATTTCCTTTGAATTTTGGAATGTCCCTCAGTTCCGAAATTCATTTTTGTCTCTTTCTAATTGTATTCATTTGATTCTGGAGTATCCCATAACTCCACTGAATGTTTTGTAAAGGGGGTGAAAACTCCTTTACAATCGGCATTGATTCACCGAAGATTTCTGTATCCTCGGTTTACGATGCTTCTTTATCTTGATATGCTGAATTCTATCTCTGGCGATCGAATGTCGATTTGTTTTGGAATTCCGCATCGATTATATTCCTAAGGTCACGATTGACCTGATTAAGGTCGCCGCGATTTGTAGAAGTATGTCCATTTTCTATTTTGTAATTTAATTATCTCATCTTCGATTGAGTCTATCTTCGAATTAGGATTCTACTGATTAGAGTTCCTCTAATTTAAATCTCTATCTTTGTTTTGAAATCCATTCTTGAATCACCCTTTGAAAAAATGGGTATGTTGTATTTTTGAAATTGTTTATACCGAAATTATTATTTTGATAACTCTGATTTTATTCTATATATAAAAGTAAAAATGTTTTCGATAAGGATTATATACTTATATATAAAACAAATAAGAAATGTTATTCTATATATAAAAGTTCTGAAAGGATTTAAAATTTTGGAAATTTATAAGAAATTGATTTATATAAAAATGATTTATAACTAAAGGGTTAAATTTGAAATTCGAGAATTGAATCCCGGTATTTTGAAATTGGTTTTAAGACTTTGGAAAATATATAAAAATAATACAATTTAAAAGTATTTTTCGAATAAGAAATGTTTCAAATGAGTTCAAATGAATAACAATAATGTTGAAGAAATTTCAAAGAAGTTTTCAAGAAAATAGAAGTCCAGAACTCACTTATGTTGCTAAAATATAATTTCGATGATGAGTGCATGCATCATCGACATTGATTTTCGAGTTTCAAAGTGGGGAAGAGGCCACTTTAATAGCTTTGCTATGCGAGTGATTTTGTAAAACCATTTTTGATTTCAAATTCCGAAGCAATTTGATATTTTCGAAAGATATATGTATATATTTGAAACAATTTAAAGCGAGATCGCGGTATTCAGTCCTCGAGTTTTGGATTTGATTTAGTATAATCCTATCTATTGAAATTAATTTATTGATTTATTGTTGATTTTCAACTCTTCAACTGGAAATTTGATTTCCCTAACTATTTTGAATGTTCGAACACTTCCAAATCGAGATTAAATTTTCAAAGCCAAGAAATTTCGAAGAGTATAAAAGGTTTGATAAAAAATACAAATTTAGTTTTGAAATGTTTTGAAAAAAAAAATATAATTTTGAATAATGGTTTTCAGAAAGGTAAATTGGATATTACAAATAGAAATAGATAGTTTAAAAGTTTTAAAGGGATAATTATAAATTTGGAAACCATTTTGAGTATAATTGATTTTGAGAAAATATTTGGTTTTGAAATTAAATTGAAATTAAAAACCAATACTTATATGATGATTTTGGAAATAAATTTGTTTGACTTGAATTATTTTAATTTGGAAACTGGGATAATTTTCTAAACCTATTATTTTGGAAACTTTGAAATTTAGAAGAAAATTTGGTGAAATCATATATGATTTTGAAACTGAATTGATATTGAAATGATTTGAAATTAAGAACCTTATATTATTAAGCACTTGATTTGGGAGTGGTCGGACTTATATAAAATGGATTCGTATAAATATGAAGTTGATTTGAAACCTATTGATTTGAAAGGTACTCAATTTGGAAAGAGAATTTTATATAATCGAAGTCTATATAAGTATGATTTGATATACTATTGATTTGGAAAGTATTCGATTTGAAAAAAAAGAATCCTATATATAATGGACTTTATATAAGTATGAAATTTGAAGGTATTTGAAAAGGTACTATATGATATATATTTTCGAAGCAATGATATGGAAAGTGCCTTCTGCTTGATATCTGCTTTATGGCCACATTGTGGATTCATTCTATCGATATTATTCTCTCTGATTTTTGGTTTTCCGGATGTGATACTCGAGTGTTCCCACCGTGGCGTAATCCATGGTTTTTTTTCTCTCGCGACTGCATAGCGAAATTGCCTGGCTGAGTCTGGCCTAGGGGTACGGATTGTTTCCTGGGGGATCCAGGCGCAACCATTGTGTATCCTGCAATCTATGTAGGTCGCGATTAGTAGCGAAACTGCCTGGCTGAGATGGCCTAGGGTTACGAATTGTTTCCTGGGGGACCCAGGCATAACCATTGTGTATCCTGCACTCTACTAGTCATCATGGCGTAACTCGCAGGGTTGAGAAAGCTTACGGATACTGATTGTTTCATGGGGGATTCAGGCGTAACCATTGTGTATCTGCGAACCATAGTCGGATAAAGGTTTTGGTTTGGTTGTTTTGTTTGGATTGTACTTTCCATATCTGTTTTTAAAAGGTTTTTCAAGTATTTTCACTCGGTGTTGAAACAAGTCTACTAAGTACTTGAAGAATTCTAGCTTTGCGCCTGATCAACGCATGGCCAGAGTCTATAAGAACGAGGATAAACTTGTTGAAACATCGAGTTATAAAAATATTTTTGAAAGAAAGATTTATTTCGATATAAAGGTATTTTTTTATAAAGGTATTTTTTCAACAAAGAATTTTTTTGTTAATATTTGAAATTGAAACTCTTATGGTTTGAAATTTACAATACGTGCCCGATTCTATTCTTTAAATCTACCTTATCTTCTCAGCTTTAGTTGTTCACCTATATTCTGTTCCCAGAATCTACCTTCCTTTTTCTTTTTGAATATATTCGTTTAAATATTGCTTATTTTTATACTACATTGTTTAATAGAAAATTTTAGGGTTATAAATATTTTTGAAGTTATTAATTAAATAAAACATATTTAGAGTAAATGATTTATTAATAAAGACAGATTTATAAATTTATGAACTATGGATTTAATGTTTTCAATAGTTTTTAAATATAACCAATGATGCAAATAATTGTTTTCAAATAGTTTTCAAATGAATATTTCAAGAAAATTTATATAAATCTACCTTTATTTTTGGTTGTTCTATTCTCCTACCTCCTTCGTTTTCGGGGACGAAAAGTTTTGAGTGGGGGAGAGTGTAACGACCCATAAATTTTTAATGATTTTTAATTGGTTTTATAACGTATTTAATTGGATTTTTGAGAAATTTTAATGATAATAATGTTGAAATAAAAAAATTTAATATTTGGATTACGTCCAATTAAACATAGAAAATTTTTAATTTTCAATTATTTATGAAACTTTATTTATGGTAAAATTCTATTAAATTCAAGACAGTTAAAAAATGTGGATAATAAAATATTTTTTAACCTGAATATTTTTACGTAGAAAAATTATAAATCATCTTCTGCCTGAGACGTCATTTTTCGTTTTTCTAAATTCGGACTTCTTTAGCTCCGTCGACCTTATTTTCATCGTTTTTGCTGCACTTTCCGCTAGTAGAAAATTCGAATTTTTATAATTCAATTATGCCACTAATATCTATATAACATTGCGATCGTCTCGTCGTGGTGATCCCTACGGTATATTCGCTTCTGTATTTTTGATGGCCGGTTCACAGCGGAATCCGCGAAAGGGGTAACCGTACCGGTATCAGTATGTGACTTTACCGTTTCTAACGGTTTCGAAATTTGAAGCGCACAAGCTGGACCACTTTATTAATTTGCTTTTATAAGTCAGCTGAATTTCAGAGAAAGTTTCTACTCAATTGACTGCGTATTAATTCTTGACTGTTACTCTGCCTCCCTGTGTTTATAAACATTCCCACGGTTACTCTTCACTTCCTTTTATTTTGAATAAATCACGTTTTGATGAATCAGTGGGCAACTTTACGTTTCCTTTGCGATTCAAACTTTGAAACGTGCTGAACAAAACAAAAATAAATTGCTCAGCTCAATCCAGAGACTCGATCGTTGCAGTTACTTTTATATTCATTTCAATTTTGGTCCATCCATTTATAATTGAGTGTCTATTTATTTCTTCGCTTCGTCTTATTCAGCTTTAATTCCAGGGCGACCATTTCCATTCATTTATTCTATTTATAATATATGTGCATTGTCAATTTTGGCATGTCAGAAGAAGGTACGTTATTTGGTTGGTTCCTCTTCCCTGTAGCTTACCTTTCCCTCCTTGTTTCCTTTTTTTTTTTCAATTTGATTTGCCCAGTTTCTTCCTCCGCACAGATCCAACTCCACCCATGCAAACTTAATTCTTTCCTTTAGCCTCGTCCTTTCCCCTTGCACCGACCGCCTTCCATCCCTCTATCCTCTCTCGTCCATCACCGCCACACTCTCTCCTCTGCCTCTACCCAAAGTCCGCCTTCCCTCTGACCGTTCCTCAGTCCGCTTCCATCAGCTCCTCCCGACCAACATCGTATCAGCACCCAGCCTTGTCGATCACCAAACCCAATTTTACACCCTCTTTCCTCTTTCCCGTCCTCCACCACGGCATCACCGTCGACTACTAGCCGCCACGTCAGCCATCAGGGCCCACAAACCCACATCCTCCGTCACCTTAACCTACCGAGTCCTTCCACACCCTCACCGACCATCACCGTAGCCTCGTCTTTCGACCCGTAGCCGCTTCTAGCCTCTACCGTCTTCTTCTCCTCAACCGAGCTCGGCTCTTCCCTGCGTGGTTCAGTGCAGCTCCTCCTCCAGCCGTGTATATATGATTATATATATAAGGTAATTCTATTCGAAAATTTAGTTACCGCAATTATCATTGCCTTGTCTGTGACTTATGCGAGTTATATTGTATAACTTTTTGTATATGCATTTTATTAAGTCAGATGTGTTTAGTTAAATGTTAATGTACATATATTAGTTATATAAAGTTGTTGGGTTTTAAAGGATAAGTTGTTAATATATGATTGCCGAATATTTCGCGTCTTTGCTAGGTAAACACCTTAGTATATTTGGTTAAGGTGTTTGTATATGTCAACTTTATATTCTATTATATAGGCTAGTATAAGTTACATCTTCAAGTTACAGCCACGCAAGTATGTGAGTTCCGTAAGTAGAATTTGAACGTGACTATATGTTAATGTACTAAGCCGCTGAGTCATTTATTTAGGGAATGAACTAAATAAAGTTGTTATTCTTGGGTGGGAGCAGTGTCATTTCAATGTATAGTTGTTCAGTTGTGAGACGAAATTATAGACATTTGCTTTTCTGGTGGAATGTAGTTATCTTAGTCAAAATGTTGCTACTTTGGGTTTTATTTGTCAGTCAAAATTTGTGGGCATGATTTGTGTCATAGTGTAGAAAAATCATTGTCAAATTTTTTCGCTTTATCTTTCATTAAACATGCATTAGTTTATTGACAATGATTACTTTAGATTTTAATAATCCGATGTGAATATAATAAGTATACACGTGCATGTGTCAGTATATAAGTATTTTGTTGTTTATAAATCTCGAGACATATATATGCGTGTAGGTGTTTGTTATATATATGTGTGTTCAGACTTCAAGTAATATATATATATAACTGAGTATAGGCCATGCATTTGGAATTTCTATATATACATTGTTATTATGAACGTATATAGGTTGCTTTCATGGGTTATATTGATTCTTTTTAAAGTTAGTATATATTATAATAAATTGGTTATATTGATTTTTATAATAAATATTGACTATGAAATACAATACAATACAATGGTTTTATTTGGAGAAATTATTTTAAATTACATATAGGTATATATAGATTTTAAATATACATTTTAAATTAAAAATTGGTTTTGGGAGAATTAATATCATAATAATATATATTTTTTCTGCAATATCAAAATTGATTCGATTCGTTCTCATCGATTTCCCATTATCAGCCTTGTCCGTCGTGCCTATTTTCTGCATCAAATCTTGTCCATCCAGCGTTGCTTTGGATTTCGTAGCTCATTTCATCGTCAAATATCTCTAGCCTCGAAAGGTGACCAATCACTCACGACTAACGTTCTTTTATTTATTAAATTTGATTTCAATTGAAACGACAATTGAATATGCTGCTGTAGTTGTTTAAATTGTTATGTGCTATTATCTGTAACTGTTCACTTATGGGATATGACACCATATCCTATTTTTTATATTTATTTTTGATGATATATGCCTGTTGTTATTATTATTTTCATATCTGTTATCACTCTACAAGTTCCCTGTTAGTATAGAAATCACTATGGGTTGAAATGATACATACCCGAACGGACTTTAGAATAGGAGAAAATCGTTATGGGTTGAAATGATAAACCCAAGCGATTTTCATTTAACTAAATTTGGGATTACAGGTTGAAATGATACCCACCCGTATATATCTAGTGTACGGATTGAAATGATAAATATCTGTAGCACTAGATTATATGATAGAAAATATGTATACAGACACCGTTGGTCCATATAAATATTTTGAAAATAAATTCTACAGTGTGAAAGGAAATATATGGGATTTAATAAATATTGGTTCTTAAAATATTATATATAAATGGAAATTTGATACATAGATTTAATAATAATATTATTGAGATTGATTTAATCCATAAAATATGTTTAAGTATTATTTAAGATTTATATTTCAAAAATTTACCGTTATAAAATTTGAATAATTAAGATTGGGAGATAAATTTGGGTTTATTAAAAATGGTATTTAAATAAGGATTTATTTAATTAAATCAATTTGAAATTATTGAATGGGAAATTAAAGGGTATGATTTGGTAACTGGATTTTTGATTTAAGTGATTTAATGAATATTTCACGTTTAAATAAATTAAAGAAAATATTGAGTAAAAAGTAATGTAAGATTACGTAAATGATATTGAATCTAATGAGGGAGTATTTCAAGACTAAATCATCATGAGGTAAAATCGAAATCTATATGAAACTGTTATATTGAACATTTAAATATTTATGCCTTGAACTATATTGGAATTTAAATGGTTTATTTTGAGATTCGGATCTGTATTTAAAATCAATATATTTGAATTTGTTATTTAGAACCTAAATTGAATTAAAGTGAAAATTTATGTTGAACCAAATGTGAATTTATTATTTAGAAAACTAAATTGAATAAAAATTTAGTTGAAACGTTGAATACTTAAAGTTTTGAAATATATTGAAATATAAAGGGGTATTTTTGTGATTACAAATCCGAATTTGAGATCGATAAAATTTAAGTGGTTATTTTAGGAATTGAGTGAATTTAAATTGATAAATTGAGATTGAATTTAATTTGAATGGGAAGGTCAGGTTGATGTTGAAACGATTTGGTAAGTTGGGGAAATTGAAATACTTTACTGTATAAATTATTTAATATATATAAATACTATTTTGGGAAATATAAATATATTTGAAGGGAAAATGATATCTGGTTTTGAAGTATAAATTAAGTTGAAAGGACCATGGTGTTATAGTGTATATTTCTACCCTGTAGATAGTTCCATGGACCCTTAGAGGATGGTTATCCCAAACATCCTTTTACTTACTTGTATTTCATTTGATATTTCACTTGAGTTAGATTTATAGATATAAGAATGTTAATCCTGACTCGTGTGTTTTGTGTTTTGCTTTACGCTCGGGTCAGACCGAGTGATACAGCTTTTGAGACTCACCTTCGAAGTTGGAGCTTTGCTTGAAGATCCAGCTATTTATTCTTTTCAGCTTTTCCAGTTGATTGGTTCGGAGAAGGCATCTACTCGTACTAGAGACTTCTCTGCATCTGAGATATTCTGTTGTATTTTATTTCTAACTCTAATATGTATATAGTAGCTTCATGAACTACTATTCTTTATCTATTCCGCTGCATTATATTACTCTATGTCTGTGATTTGTGATTAATTTATTTATTGTATATGATAAGTTTTGCCTAATTTAAATTAACAATTCGGTATTTTGAATTATTCAAGTCGGGAATGTATGGTTTTATTGTCGATTTGAATGGTCCAAAATAGCGGGTCGTCACATAAATAGAGAATTATAAGTAATTTTCTTATAATTTGGATTTTGGCGTGTAAATGTGATGTGGATAAAATCTGTTAATAAAGTGCTTTTATAAGTTGAAGTTGTTATAAAATATAAATGGAATTTATAAACATTGTTTTATAAATTCGAAAACGACTTATTTTGATATGTTAATTATTATAGCTTATTAAAGGAGATATATCCACGACTTTGGACTGTGGATAATCCTTTAGATAAAATGTGTAGAGAATGTTGAATTTGGTTAACGAAGTATATTCACGATTTTTGATAGTGAATAATATATTAAAGAAATGTTTTGGGGAAGTGATATTTTAAATAGAATTAAAATGATTTAATGATGTTTTAAAATGTATTAAGTGTCGAAACCATAGATTTCAACATTAATTGTTGAAATAGACGTTTTCGAGAAATAAAAGGAAATGGTGGACTATAACACTGCTGTTATAGTAAATGATTTTTGAAAGGAAATGTTTATATAGTACTGGGATTTATATACCTATCTTAATTTCGAATCCCTATACTAGTGATTTTGAGTTTTCATAACGATGTTTTACGCAACATTCGTTTTGACTCAAATAAATGTGTTTAAGAGAATGTTTTCCTTAAAGAATAAAATATATACTTAATTGTGATTTAAGTATATTGAATATTTTCCAAATGTTGAAAATAAATAGATTTGTGAATTACTTATTTTTAAATAAGTGTGGAAATGTTTTTCCAATATGAAGTGAAATGTGTTGAGATCATATCTTTTAAAGATAAATTGAAAAGTGATTTGAAATTTGTTTTCAAACAGTTGAAGTGTGGAAAATATATATCTTGTAAAGATATTTTTGGAAAATAAATAATTTGGGAAATTATTTGGAATCTGGTAATGTTGTGCATATCTATTGATAGTTAAATAACCGACTATCAATATTTACCTTTAAATGGGTATTTGTTGTGATTTGCTTGAATTTGAATGCTACACTTATTTTAAAATAAGCGCTCGTTATTCGGTTTAGCCGGAAGAGGACCTTTGTGTCATAGATCCCATTTCGAATATTGATACGTCGTTTATGGATAGCATTGAAGACCGATGGTGAAGACCGGGTATTTGCGAGAACGATAGGATGACCTATCGATTGTCTCTGCACTGAGTTGCTCCGAGATTCCCTAAGTGATGGGAAGTCAGATCGGGATTGTGAATACCCGGATTCGCACGGACTTCTTTGCAAGTACCTTCGGTTCTGCTCGAACCCAGAATAGACTTGTATGGATTGTATGTCTGACATTACATTTTGAGATATAAAGCAGATTTCTTTCAAATGCATTTCTGTTGGTGGCGGAGAATTTATTCTCTTAGCTTAACACCCTTCTCTGAGACATACGAGCTCAGAGGTTATGTAGTTGAAGGTTATTAGCGATATATTCCCAACTTGGTAATTTGGCATGCTGAGTGCTGCTGATCATTTGTTGATCAAAGCGTGGCTTTTGTGAAAAGCGTAGCTTTGTGGACGAGACTTCGTCGAACCTCACAACCCGGTTATGGTTGAAACAGGAATCGTGGCAGCAAGGTTTCAGGGATCGCGCCCCTAGGGTATGTCCATTTCTTCTGGATTATGAGTGGTATCATGGTATGGAGCCCAGATACTTACTTTGTGGTTGCTGCAGACTTATTGCTTTGTGGTTGTTGGTTGAGAGGTACCTTGAATAAAGGTTGGTTACGACCAGGGATGGAATATCTGAAGTGATACTCCCAGGCAAGGGGTACACCGGCCTTGTGTTGGCAGAGATCCGGTTAGGATCCGGGAACGTCCTTCCAGAGGCGTTCCATTTCGGTTTGGGAAGTTCCTTTTCCCGACCATTTGTTGGAAATCCAATCAAAACAATATGAGCCTTGTACGGTTTTAGTTGTAGAACCTGCCATTTAATATGGTAGCTATAGTAGGCATACTATAATGGTACCTATGCTGGCTAAGATTTATATTTTACTTTCGAAATGGTTTTACACATTTTGCACTTATAGTAATAATATCAAAGAAATTCTCTGCGTAGTAAACATGTTTGACTATCATAAGGAGAAATATCCTCCAATTCTGCGTTTGCATTGTGTGTGTGGCGGGAGGCCTTATGGTAGTCTCATTTTCTAAAAGCATTGCGAATCTGTTTTAAAATATTTCTTTGTTTTGTTTTAAAGATATAACTGTTTTAAGTTCTCACACCAGTCACATGACTGACTTGGAGTTTATTGTTCCCTTTCTAAACTCTGGGTGTCCACCAATTTCCACACGGGCAGTCTAGAGTCAGGTTATCAGGATATTCTGGAATTCAGGAGTTGCTGTAAAGAGCTGGATGGCATGGCGTATCAACTAGTATATAGTGTTTCTTTTCCGCTGTTTGTTGTTGTAAACTCTGATAATGTAATTAAAATGTGATGTAATGTAATAACTGATATAGTTCTTTGTTTTAAAGATATTCATTTATCTATTATATTTGTTCCGCTGCGATTGAGATTCTGATATTGTTTCTGTTGCTTCTTCTTTCTTTCTTCTTCTACCTCTTCTTTTTAAACCCTAACAGTTCGGTTTTCCGGCATTCGATTGCTTGGCAGTTGATACAGTGGACGTATTAATGTCGACTTTCGTGATTCGAAAATTCTTATCGTCACATTTACATTATATATAATGGTTATTTTTAGAATAATTGGTTATGAAATTTTAAAGGTTGTTTAAATTAAATTCTATTAAATGAAATTTAAAGTGATTTTGAACATTAATTTAAATGTAAGTTTAAGATTTTATAAAATAAGTTTTTTAAAAAATACAAATTAAAATTAGTTTTAAAACTTGATAATATTTAAGAAAGTTAAAGATTTGTTAACTTTAAAATTTTCAAGTTAAATGGTTATTTTATTTCAAATCTTAATTAAATGATTTAATTAAGTTTAGTTAATTATAATGTTAAAATGTTAATGGTAATTAAGATCTTTATAAGATAATGTTTTATCTTAAAGATGAATTTAAGAGATAAGGTCTTAAAATTAATTAGTTTTAATAAAAGGAATTAAGTATAATTAATTAATTCGGTTAATTGATTAGGATGAATTAGGTGATTAATTAAGAGTAATTAGTTGGTTCAATTAATCAATAATTGGGGTTTAAAATTAATTAATTAATTCAAGTTTAATTAATTGTAAATAGGAATTATTAATTAATGATCAGAGATTAAGTAATTGAGTAATTAAAAATTAATTAATCAAGTAAATAAGATTTATTAATTTTTGTAATTAGAGAGTTTTAAATTAAGTATTTAGAGGCTATTTAATTAATAAGTAAGAAGTACTTATTTTATAATTAAATTTATTAATTAATAATTAGGTGTTATTAATTAATACTTAAAGAATGATTAGTCAAAGGTGATTAAGGATTAATCAATATTAATTAAAGGTTGATTAACTGTTTAATCAACTGGTGATTAAGGAGAATAATTAATAATTGAGGTTTATTAATTGATAATTAAAGGATAATTAATCTATATTAGAGATTTATTGATCGATTGATAAGGTAATCAGGGAGCGATGAATTAATTAAATGATTTTAATAATTAATGGTTAATTAAGCAGGATTAGATGATTAATTATGATATGAATTGATAATGCTTGCTTATGGATGATTGTTGTTGAATGTATAAATTGAATGATATCTATTGGATGATATGCTGTGACATTCTATTGATATGGTGTTGGTAATATCAATGATAAATGAGTGGTGTTTATCTATGTTATTGCTGTGTAAAAGTGACATCCAGTAGTTGAATTTAATCACTTGGATAACATGGGTTAAGATGACATTGGATTCGAAGAGACCGGAGTCGGGTATTAGTAAATATCCGAAACCACTTCGATTCTTTATGAATTGATATGTGGAATCAATAGGCTGAAATGGAATGATTTAAGTGAATTAGACCATTTAATCTAAGTTTTGGTACTTAGAAATTGATATGTGAAATAAGTGGTGTCTATAACAACTTGTGAAGTTGTAAATCTATATGAGTTACCCCGGGTTTTAAATAAGTTGTATGGTTTGGTATTCCATATTAGATGACTTTACTCACGCTGGTTTCCAGCCTGATCCGGGTGTTACTTTGATGTAATGCTTGGGTCGGACCGAGCATTACAGCTTTTCAGGTAATGATGTTCTAGAGCTTAGGAGGCGAGCTGGATGGCAGGAACGTATAGAGTATTCCCGTTGTAATATATTACTGTTATCTAGGACATGTTGATACGCATAAATGTCCAGTGTTTTGAGAGAAGTTGTAACACTGATGTGTTAAAATGTAATTGACAGATACAGTATTCTTTTGTGAATTGTTATTATTTGATATTATATTTTGATCCGCTGCAAATGTGAGATTCTGTGTTGTGTTTCTGATTCTTTTCCTTCTACCTCTTTCTTCTTTTCTTAACTATCTGGAATTACCGGGATCGAAAATTTCGAGTCGTTACATTTGGTATCAGAGCCGAAGGTTAAGCGAGAACCTTGGCTCTGGTGGGTTTACTCGTTAAGGATAGGGTTGATGGTACCCTAAAATGAGTTGAGTATATATATGAGTGAGCGTACTTGTTACTTTCTTATATAAAGATTTTAAATGATTTTGTATAAGAATATATTTTGATATATAAAGCAATATTTCTTTCCAATAAATATTAAGGTAATTGGTTGTTAAATTATTGGAATTAAATTAAGTGGTAATAGAAATACAACCAAATTGTAATTAAATTAAAGATAAGTTTGAAATGGATTCAAACCGAAATTAAAATCTTGAATTTGGGCAAGTATGACTTATAAATTGGAACTGAAGATGATCTAAATTGTGAAGTTTTAAATCTAGTTCCAGAAATTTGAAAATTTGTTTCAAAGTAATAAAGAAATAATAAATAATATTATTTAATGAAAGGGTCCTATTTCAAACAAGAGTTGTTTGAAGATTTAAAGGAATTTGTTTTGGATTAAAAACCAAAGGTGGTTTAAATTTTAAAATTTGGCTTGGTGGGCCAAGAAGTAAATATGTATATATGTGTTGATATATATAATATCAAAGATGGTTTGAAATAAACTCTAAATGTTGAGTTTTAAATTTGGAATAAGATGTGATACCCAAAGTGATAAGTTTTTGAACTTTTAAGTGGTAGAAATTTGGGATTTGAAGTGGAGAATTCAAATTTGGAATGGGATTAAATTGAATTTAACTTAGAATAAGTTAAATAAAGTGAATGAACAATTTGATTTAAACATTTCAAGATGAAATTGGGAAGTTTGTATGATCTCAAAGTGGGTTTGAGATTTGGAAATCGGAAATGTATGGATGTTTTAAAATAATTTGAATGATATCATCCTATTGTTATTAATAATTTAAAAAAAAATGTGAATTGGATTTGTTTAAATAAATTAAGACATGGAATATGGTAATATATCCATTATTGAGATTAAAAAATAAAATAAACTTTAGTTTGAAATTAGAGAAATGGAATCACTTTGGACTTGAGATTTGGGTGTTTAAAATAGAATTTCAACTGAAATTGTTGAAAATTGGTTTTAAGGTTGAATTTGGGTAATAAATTGGTTTTTGAAGGATTAAATTGATTTAAAATGTAATTCTGGAATTTAACTCAGAAATTAAGTTGTTTAAAGACTTTAAATAAAGGTTAAACCAACATTTTAGAATTTAACTCGAATTTATTTAATTCGAAATGGTTTAAAATTGAGATTAAATTGAATTAGTTCATATTGAATTTGATTCTAATTAATTGGAATTGTGATTTAAGATGGATAAGTTTAAAAAAAAAAATCAAAAATTTGAATTGGATAATTTGAAAAGAAATTGAAGTAGAATGAGTTCAAATTCAAATAGGAAGTTGATTTGAATTTGGAAATAAACTGAGGATTAATTCAACTTGAATTGGGGTTACATCAATTTCAATGGAAATTGATGTTATTGAAATTGAATCAATTTAAATGGGAAGTGGAAATTTAAATTGAATTGATGAGAATGGAGATTGGGAATTGAACAGTTTGGCTCTGGACTATTTTCAATATAAATTGTTTTAATATAAACTTATTTTACCAAGTTATTTATATATACAACCTTTCTTTTTAAACCTCAAACTATTTTATACTTATTCTATGGTTATTTTTGAAACTATTTAACTATTTTACAACTGTTTTATAAACTAATTACTGTTTTTCAACTACTTTATAACTAATTACTATTTTACAACTATTTTGCAATTATCTAGTTATTTCCAACTAATTTGCAACTACTTAACTATTTTACAGCTATTTTACAAACTAATAATTATTTTTCAACTACTTAACTATTTTTCAAGCTATTTTCTAAACTCAAGATAGTCAGAGTACAAACTGTTTATAATTAAAGTAATAATCCATTTGGGATTGAAGAAATTATCGATAAATGAATAGAATTAAAGTGAATGTGAATAGAAAGGGAATTCATTTGATTAATAAATCAATAAAGATAAATACGTAGGATGTATGTATATTATTCTATTCGCATAGTAATTTGATCCATATTCGAGCATAGAATTTCGAGATAGTTTATCGATCCGAGTCGGGATTTTTCACTCAATTTTCGATGGCGAACCTGGATATGGATTGTTGATTGGTTCTGGATATTCTCTATCATAGTTATGGCTATGCAAGGAGAATGAAGGTTTCTAATCAAGAAACCAGATCTGTGTCCGCACTAGGAATTTGGATGGACGATACTAGTTCGGAAGTGAAATTGTGCGTTCGAGTGAGCGATCAGATTGGTATAGCGTACGGATGATATGTGTATATCGTATGGATTTGAATGAAACTGATATTGAAAAGAGTAATCAAATTGGAATATTTGATTTTGAATAAACAAAGTTATATATCTTTGTTATATATGAGATGAAACTTCCCTTGTTGAATCTATAGCCAGAAGAAAATGGATTTTTGGAAATAATTGAAGTATAAAAAGGGTTTTATACAAGTTTGAAATGATCCGAAGTTTTAAAAATTATATATATCTGTGTAGACACACACACACACATATATATATAAATGATCTTACGAGGATTTTGGAAAAAGGTTTTGGGAACCTTTGGATTTGGAAAGGCTTTTGATTTTTGAGTAAAATCAATATTGGAATTTTAACAGCCTAGTTTGAGAATTATTGATTTTGGGATAATCGATTTTGTGTAAAGAAACTTTATATGAGATCATACTAGGTGTATGATTTGAAAGATACTATATGTGTATAGTATAAAGTGTTTTGATGATGAATCTGGGGAAAAAGGCGCTCCCTTGAAATGAACTTCTCAGGAGTGCCACCGGGTGGTGCTGCCTTGAGCCCCAAGGGAGGTTTTAAAGTTGATCCTGTGAGGAGTCCGGACAAAACTAGTTCCTGGGGATTATGATTAGTGTACCATAGCGAAAGTCGTGTGTGCCGCTGAGAGCCAACAATCTGCGTTTGATTTTATATCGGTAGACTGCGACCAATGGTAACATAGCGAAAGTCGTGTGTGCCGCTAAGAGCCAACAGTCTGCGTTTGATTTTACATCGGTAGACTGCGACCTATGTAGGAGTGGAGAAATTTCATTTTGATAGCGAAAATCGTGTATGCCGCTGAGAGCCAACAGTTACATGGACTTTTGCTGTGATGGAAACGTAACCCCGTAATGTAACTGCGATCTGTTGTGGGTTCCATGGCGTAATCGAGGGGCGCGGAGTGCCTACAGTTACATGGACTTTTGCTGCAACGGCAATGTAAACCAGGATGTAACTGCGACCATGGATGGGGGTGATGATTTCCAGAGCATTCTCACCAAAGATATTTCCTCTACTTTCAATAAATTTATTTTCCAAGTATTCTCACTGGGTGTTAAGCATGGGTCTGCTAAGTACTTATAGATTTTCAGTCTTACGCCTGATCAATGTATGATCGAATTTCTATGAGAACGAGGACGGACTTATTGAAACATCGAGTTATAAAATGATATTTTTTTAATATAAAAACTATTTTAGAAATATTATATAGATTTTAAAGTATTTTAAAATGAAAAAAAAGTGACATAATTGGTTTTATGCATTAAATAAATTCTGGCTTCGTTCCTTTTCGGGAACAAAAAGATTCTAGGGGGGAGGAATGTGATAACCCAGATTTCTGGACATCTGTAATTGATTAACAAACTGGGTTAATTAATAGAATATTGATTTATGAATTAAACACATAAATCAGATGATAAATATTTATACTTGGATAGATATTTATTTGATAATCTTCTAGTGTAATTATTTTAAAATCTGCAAAATCTTTATTTTCAAACACATGCAATGTGTGTTTTTTAAAAATATGTATATGAGTCAATTTAAATTGAATTTGAATTTGAGTGTTGAAATTCAAATAATAATTATATTAGTGTATAATTAAGATTTTAAAATCTCCTCTTTTGAAATTTTTTATCTGTATAAATACTAGAAAGCTATGAATATAAATATAAAATATAAATTGATCAGAATTGTAAGAAATGCTGAATTACAATTTCAAAATATTGAGTGTTAAAATCCAACCTATTTCTAAAGATTCATTTTTGAAATTTCAATTCTAAAATTTCTATCTACAATTTATCTATGTAAGCTAAGATACCCACTTTTAAAATTTTACATGCTTAAGTATAAACCAAACTAAAAGTATAATATAAAATCATATTATAAACATTTAATTACATGTATAACCATTAAATACAAAAGCTTTCAAAATTCATTTAAAAATTGTAAGAAAATGAATAAATACAAATGTTTAATTTATGAAGCTCATTGTTGACATGTGTAATGAGATTATAATGATATTCTGACAATGTAATCAATTTGAACAAGTGCCATGCTTCAATTTTAATTTACTTTTCTTTTATTTTGATGAATAAAGGGGAAACAAAAAATTTCTCCATAATTTAAAAAAAAATCATAACCTGTTAACATCCTCAAACCAGAAATTTAATCAGGAAATCAGCAACTTCAATTTTCTTAGTATTTAAAGCTAAATCTTCTAAACAACTAGCAGCAATATCGGATCAAAATTCAAATGATCAAAGCTTCAAAGTAAGAGTCAACTCAGATAATTCAAGCAGATCAAAAATCAAAACCAATTGTCTAGATTTTTTCAAAGTTCAGATCAGTTCCATACCTTCTCTGTTCAAACTAAAATGGTGAGTAGGCTATTGTTTTTTTAAGAAATTTAATTTGGTTTAAATCTTGATGTACGAGAAATCCTCGAAGTTATGAATGTAAATCTTGTTGTATGGCTGTATATAGGAAGGTTTAGTGTATGTAAGTTAGTATAAATGTTTATACTTCCCTGTTAAATTTTTTTACAGGCCTTGGAGAAAATTAAATATTCATCTCCTAATTCCTTTCAGGATTAGATGTTCAAACAAAAGTTGTTTGAATCAACCAGATCTTAACCTTTAAAATATTTCCAAGTGATAGTGGTTTAAAATTTATGGGAAGTTTGGAAATACAGTAGATTTTCTTTAAGTAGGCAAAAACCCAAGCATTTTAAATTGTTGATTTGAATTCATCACTTGAATCGTCATTCAAAAACTTGATTTTTCAGATGAAGATCACGAATTTTAGATTGGTAAATTGGGTGATATTGCATGTTGAACAAGATTGGGTATAGTGGTAAATTCTGGCGATCAGAATACTTTCTGTGGTCGGGATTGTGCTCGAAGGTGGAGGAGGATCTGAAGACCTCGGTAAAAATGTCTGACGAATTTATCAATCGTCGTAGGGGCTGGACTTTGACGATATAGGGTTTTAAGCTTGTGTTTGTGTATGGGTCGAATTCTAAGTGATGCATCGTTCTCAATGGACCGGGTTAGTCCGCATCCATGGCAATTGAAAGAAGAGGAGTTGGAGAAGCTCTGATCAGAGTATCATCGTCTTTGGTGGCCTGGGGATTCAGGACGAGGCGTTTCATTGAAGATTGTTTTGGTTCTAGTTGGGTTGTGTTGCTCGATTTCGCTTTCAACGTCTTCTTCGATTTCTGGGTAAAGGTGGGTGTTCGTGGGATCATCGCCGATGTGTTAATGAACCTAGCTTCGGTCGGCAGTGGATGGAATCGTGGTGCACGTGCACGAATTCCTGATGTGTCATGGCTTCGTGAGGTTGAGAGGGATTGGGGGCATGCTTGAGAAATGAGGAAGATGTCCCGAGTGTTACATCGAGTTTTCCTATGGGTTTACTCGGGTCTCATCTGGTTTCGCATGAGAAACTCGAACAGGGTTTTTGCAAAACATATTTAACAGTTTCAAAACTTAAAATAGAAATCCAAAGTTTTTGAAAATAAGGGTGAGAACGTGGGGAAACTCGGGTATAGGTCCTAGTGGCTTTCGGGTAAAACCCGAAGCAACTATTTCAAATAGTTTTTTTTTAAATGATTTAAAATCATATTGTTTTGAAAATTTAGATTAAACTTTTATATAAACTTACTTTATATATAATAGTTATTTCTTAAAACAATTGGTTATGAAATTTTAAAGGTTGTTTAAATTAAATTCTGTTAAATGAAATTTAAAGTGATTTTAAACATTAATTTAAATGTAAGTTTAAGATTTTATAAAATAAGTTTTAAAAAAATACAAATTGAAATTAGTTTTAAAACTTCAACTTGATAATATTTAAGAAAGTTAAAGATTTGTTAACTTTAAAATTTTCAAGTTAAATGGTTATTATATTTCAAATCTTAATTAAAGGATTTAATTAAGTTTAGTTAATTATAATGTTAAAATGTTAATGGTAATTAAGATCTTTACAAGATAATGTTTTATCTTAAAGATGATTTAGGAGATAAGGTCTTGAAGTTAATTAGTTTTATAAAAGGAATTAAGTATAATTACTTAATTTGGTTAATTAATTAGGATTAATTAGGTGATTAATTAAGAGTAATTAGTTGGTTCAATTAATCAATAATCGGGGTTTAAAATTTATTAATTAATTCAAGGTTAATTAATTGTAATTAAGAATTATTAATTAAAAGATTATTAATGATCAGAGATTAAGTAATTGTGTAACTAAAAATTAATTAATCAAGTAAATAAGATTTATTAATTTTTGCAATTAGAGAGTTTTAAATTAAGTATTTAGAGGCTATTTAATTAATAATTAAGAAGTACTTATTTTATAATTAAATTTATTAATTAATAATTAGGTGTTATTAATTAATACTTAAAGAATGATTAGTCAAAGGTGATTAAGGATTAATCAATATTAATTAAAGGTTGATTAACTGTTTAATCAACTGGTGATTAAGGATATTAATTAATAATTGAGGTTTATTAATTGATAATTAAAGGATAATTAATCTATGTTCGAGATTTATTGATCGATTGATAAGGTAATCAGGGAGCGAAAAATTAATTGAATGATTTTAATTAATTAATGGTTAATTAAGAAGGATTAGATGATTAATTATGATATGAATTTATAATGCTTGCTTATGGATGATTGTTGTTGAATGTCTAAATTGAATGATATCTATTGGTTGATATGCTGTGACATTCTATTGATATGGTGTTGGTTATATCAATGATAAATGGGTGATGTTTATCTATGTTATTGCTGTGTAAAAGTGACATCCAGTAGTTGAATTTAATCACTTAGATAACTTGGGTTAAGATGACATTGGATTCGAAGAGACCGGAGTCGGGTATTAGTATATATCCGAAACCACTTCGATTCTTTATGAATTGATATATGGAATCAATAGGCTGAAATGGAATGATTTAAGTGAATTGGACCATTTAACCTAAGTTTTGGTACTTAGAAATTAATATGTGAAATAAGTGATGTCTATAACAACTTGTGAAGTTGTAAATAATATGAGTTACCCCGGGTTTTAAATAAGTTGTATGATTTGGTATTCCTTGTTAGATGAGTTTACTCACGCTGGTTTCCAGCCTGATCCGGGTGTTACTTTGATGTAATGCTCGGGTCAGACCGAGTATTACAGCTTTTCAGGTAATGACGTTTTGGAGTTCAGGAGGCGAGCTAGATGGCAGGAACGTATAGAGTATTTTTGCTGTGATATATTACTGTTATCTAGGACATGTTGATATGCATAAATGTCCAGTGTTTTGAGAGATGTTGTAACTCTGATGTGTTAAAATGTAATTGACAGATACATTATTTTTTTGTGAATTGTTATTATTTGATATTATATTTTGATCCGCTGCGAATGTGAGATTCTGTGTTGTGTTTCTGATTCTTTTCCTTCTATCTCTTTCTTCTTTTCCTAACTATCTGGAATTATCGGGATCGAAAATTTCGGGTTGTTACATTTTGCACTGTCGTGTTGAAATTATGTTTGAAGTGCTGTAATAGAGAAATGTTGCGGGCACTGGTTATGTAAGCACTGTGATATGTATAGAGACGATGTTGTGTTGGTTGTAGAAGGTGGTGGTCAGATGATGTTTGTAGGGGAGATTTGATCAAAGATGTGAAGGAGAAATATAGCGATGACCCACCTTTTTGGACGGTTTAAATCGATAATAAACCACACATGTCAACTCAAACCATTCAAATGGGAGGGTTATCAATGGGGTAAATAAGAAAATAAGAGAAGATAAAGAAGAAGAAAAAACACTGTGTCTCACAGCAGAATGACAAAATATAATACTCAAATAAAAAGTTCATTAACGTGTTTTTTAACATACATCCGATTACACAAATTTTTACAACAATCAGAGTACAACAAATGACATATCAAGAACGATGCACAGAAAGTTACTAATAATATAATATACCAAACTTCGTCTTCGTCGGCCAGAAATCAAGTCTTCAACATTGAAAAGTTCAGGATGACCCGAGCTTAATGAAAAGACAAAACGCTCGAGTCAAAACTAAAAGATCTTATGTAAGTTAAATCAACAACTAGTAAATATGAGTGTAATGGCTTCAGAGATGCTTATGGGATTTTACATCTCCTATCCAGTGTATAACTTGCATGCAATA
The DNA here is from genome assembly GCA_030765085.1 of Allium cepa. NCBI lineage: Eukaryota > Viridiplantae > Streptophyta > Magnoliopsida > Asparagales > Amaryllidaceae > Allium > Allium cepa. The sequence continues at coordinate 247,882,468 of CM060944.1, forward strand.
ACTTAAGAGATGTTCCGGGATTTTCCATCTCCTAAGGATCTGTTAAACTATTTATATGTAGCAATATACGTTATATATGTAGTGTCTATCAGTAACGTAAAGAATTAAAATAGCGTTAAGGTGTTACCCATATCCCCATTAACACATTTTTATAGTCATCACAATCTATACAGTATTGTAACTCCACCTTAAACAGGTGGGCTATTAAGGAGCACTCCATAAGTACGACACAAACCTAGATCGTAGTGGGCTCGATAATGCATATGACAAGGCACGCAAGGCAATGCCTAGGGTAGAATTCTATCGTTTTGCACTCCGGGACTAGTGGTAACGTATAACAGCTACTACCGCCCACCTTGAGACACACTCCCACAATGAAATCGAGGGTGGCCACCAATCAATCACAAAGTAACATATATGGTATCGAAGAATTGTGTTCGACCAGATGAGCGACCTCACTTGGCCCGGTATACCTCCTGTTTTAGACATATCAAGCTGACCTGAAGGACAAGACTGCGTTCTTACCTCATACTAGTAGCATTCACCAAACCATCCTACTTTGGATTGTCCACCACATGCACAGTCGTTAAATAGTTTCGGAATTGGCAGAGAGTATGACAATATCCAACCTCGGTCTCTATAACAGCCAAACGCTTATTTCACACCGTGGACATTTTATAAAACATTTTTAATAATAAATCTAGAAAACGGTTTATACCTTCATATCAAGATATCCATATACTTATCCCAAATGTATAGATATATTTATAAATACCGAGGAAGATTTCTTTCAAGTAATTTCAAAAAAAATTTATAAATCTCTCTTAAACCATTTATAAACTATTTATATGCTTTAGAACTATTTATAAAGCCATTTATAAATTGTACAACAGTTCACAACTCTTCCCCTTTTCATAAAATTCTACGAAAATTCCTTTAAAATGCTTCCAAATCCCTTAATACAAGTTCTTTATAAATCCCCTTTATAAAATCCTTTAAACGTTTATAAACTCCTTTATAAAACCATTATAGAAAATCCTTTATAAAAATTCTTTTATAAAATTCTTTTCATAAAATCCATTATAAAATCTCTTACGAAACTTTTATAAATTCCTTACAAAACCTGTACAAAATTCTAAAATATTTCACAAAAATCTTTTATCTATTAACATTATTATAAAGGTCCATATTTATTGTCTTAAATCAAAACTATACTTATCATTTAAATTAAATTTAAAATATATATTAAAAATACATTAAATATTTTATTAAATTAAAAATTTTAAACTATTTAAATTATATATTTAAAACTAAATAAAATTGGAAGTTAAAAACTTAAAATTACATTTAGAACCATATTTAACTTATAAGTTGAAAACTTAAGTCATATAAAATAAATTATTTTCCAAATATAATTATTTTTATAAAATCATTAAATTAAATTTACAAATCAAATTTATAAATCAAACATAAAGTAGCATTTAGAAAATAGTTTAAAACTGACCAACGGTTTCCGTAGATAATTTTCTACTCTATGGTCAAGTGATAAGGTACATATCATTTCAACCCAAAACAGTTGAATTTTCTAGGTATATATCATTTCAATCCATATCCTGGATCAATAATTTTCAAATCAATAAAATTGCTAGGGTATGTATCATTTCAACCCATATCGATTTTCCCTAATCTATAAGCTCATTCGGGTATGTATCATTTTAACCCATAGTGATTTTCCTAACAACAAACTAAGGGAGCTCGAAGTGTGATAACAACATATACAATAAACATAACATCCAATCATCTAAAATGTCAACAAATAAACATCCATCACAATCAACATCCAAATCAGTCAATAAATCACGATAATTAACTAGTTATCAATATCAGGTATTTAATAATCAATTTAATTTCAATATTAATTTAAATGGCAATTTAATTCAACATTCTAAAATTAAATTTAAATGACAATTTAAATTACTAAATAGTAATCAATAAAATTGTTATCAATTCATAAATTTAATTCAACTAACGTAAGAAGGTTTAGTATTTCATGAGCGGTTTAAAGTACTCACCTTTGATTTCTAGTTGATTTAAAATCCAAATAAAGCCTAAAATTTGAACAGGCTTCAAATTCAACCAAACCATTTCCTTGTCGTCCGGAATTCTGATACGATCCCAATGGAAGAAACTGCGTTCAAATCCAAGCTCGTATGAAAAAGTTATTAACACCAGAAGGTTGAAATTTAAATTTTAAATTAAAATGAACTCAGGGGCAAAACGTAATACCGTGTACCTTTTATCTTAAACCTAATAGCCACAGACGAGCGCGAACCCTATCATCTATAACATTTTTAATTCTGGTATAAATTGCATTTTTAAGTCTGGTGAGTGAAAGTAACTAATGGCATTTTTAAGCAAGATAAAGATAATATACTTAGCAATAGTTCTAACATAAAAGGGAAATAGAGAACAGATAAAACTGGGATAAATACTGTTTACCTGTTTGCTTTAATTATGATTCTTTGCCCTTTTCTTAGATTGCTATGATTAGGCTGAAATCCTAATCCTATTTTAATCAGGTTGAATCCTAATTCTACCAATGAATGGCCTTCTATCTCTGTTATGCCACTGTGAGTTAGTCCCATCCTATGCATGCCACAGCAAAAGACATCTGTTTAGCCTTGGAACGTAGTAGTGAATTACAACCCCAATCGATGCCGCATGCTCGGTCACCGTTGGTACACACTGCCACCCCCTCTTGTGACCTCTTACTCACCCTAACAGCATAAGCATGCCCAGCCTCACCTAATATGTTGTGAGACCATCTATCCTAGCCTAAAAGGGTCCTGTCTAGCCTCACCTAAGTGTTTTGTGTGACCATCATTTTTAGTCTGAAAGGTAATACTGTTGGTACGGGTCCTAACAAACAAAATCTAGTTGCACCCCCTGGCCAAATCCCTCGATTTGAGCTTCTATCTATTGACCACTTATTTACCCTAGTTAGCATGTCCCAGCCTCACCTAGCTATTGTGAGACCATCAGTCCTAGTCTGAAAGGTCCTGCCCAGCCTCACCTAATCTATCGTGAGACCATCGGTCCTAGTCTAAATGGAATGCTGTTGGTACGAGCCATGCTTCTATGTTTTGCTTATTAACTTAGTGTAAGTTCTTAAAATAAGCCTCTTCTATTATTTCTACTCTATTTGCTTATTAACTTAATCTAAAGCCTTTAAAATAATCCTTTTCTGTTATCTCTGCTATATTTGCTTATTAATTTAATTATAAGTCGTAAAATATGCCTTTTCTGTATTTCTAATTATAACCTATGTTATATTTTGCTTATTAACTTAATCAAAGTTTTAAAATAAGTCTTTCTGTTCTTTCTGCTTAATTATAACCTACGTTATAATTGTTACTCTTTTGTTTTATCTTTAGTTATAACCACTAGTTATGAAATGCTTTCAAATGTCTCAAATTTTCCTATTTCAGTATATCTTCTTTTTATTACAGTTTTTCTTATTTTACATCTAATTTTTGTAAATTTAGTGATTTTTATTTTAATCCATATTTGCGAATTATTCTCTTTTTTAATATTTTATTCACCTAGAAAGGAATAAAACGAAACTAAAATTTACAAGCTAAATTCTAACGTAAAACAGATGTAAATAAATGCAAATAGTAGTAAATAACTATAAATAACTGAAAATAACTGAATAAAATAGCTGAATAAAAATAACTGAATAAAATAGACTGAAAAGAACTTTAAAAACTAACTGCAGATAACTTATATAGAAACTGTCTCAAAATTGCAGAAAAACAACAACTATTGAGATTTCTATTATTTTAGATTACTTAAAAATCTAAAATAATTACTAAACACTCACCTGTGGTACGTAGCTCTATTCGTTGATCTTCCTTTATCCACTTTTAGGGCATATAATATTTTTATCAAAAATATTTCCTCTTTAGAAATTTTTTCTATTTAGGGTCTAGCATCTGACAATGAACCCAAATAAGAGAAAATCTAAATGAGAAAAATAGCTAGGCCTAGGGTCTTATTTATAGTATGGTTTAGGGATCTCAGGCTATTTGAATTAAAGATTAAATCTGGTTCAACCACGTCATAGGCTCGCTGGGAACCATCAGATGGAAGCACGGACGCACAGGATTGGAGAGAAATTGCAAAACACATCATCGGTTGAAACTGGACGAAACATCGTCTAAATATAAGGGTGGATCGACATGCAGGTCACCTACATATGCTAGGGGTCGACCTGGCCATGGCGAGGGTCAACCCTAGGGTTGACCTGACCTTGTGTATTTATTTTATTTTTATTTTTTTCGTTTTCTTATTTCTTATTTAATTCGTAACTTCTTCAGTTTAGCTCATAATTTGACAAACTATATATGGAAATCAACCAGAAAATTGCCACGGACAAGATGGTGCAACTCCCATGTCTCAATTCTTATTATTTCACAATCTTATTTTATTATTTAATTAATTCGTAAATTAATTATTATAGCTTAAATTTCGGGTTGTTACATTCTCCCCTCCTTAAAGGATTTCGTCCTCGAAATATCTAAGGACATAAGAATGAAAATAAATATTTTCATCCAAATTCTACAACCATATATTCATCCACCATCCATTACATCCATTGTCCTTAAGTTTTCTAATGCAATTTATGTTATATACAATAGTGTAGTGTCAATGTTCCTAGCTAATGAAAAAGATTAGGCGGTATACTGATTCAGTCGACCTCCTTTTTATGCAATCATGTCCATGCCATGCATCTAAATGAATGCTAATTCCCTAATGATAATTGATACTTCTACATGCATGCTACAATCATCATCCAAATGCAACAATCATATGATAATCTTCCATTTATAGCAACCAGGGAAAAAATGCAAATGCGCACACATCCATATGCACATTCTTTAGTGACCTAGTTAGGCCGGTCCCTAAGAGATAATAGTGCCTAGTTTACAAATATGCATCCATTAGCATCCACTAGCAAACACTAGTTTATATTTATGTTTGAGACTTCTCTATTTAGAGAATATTTTTGTGATTACCATTTATGGAAAGTTTTGAGTTTGAGATTTGAGATTCTCCTATTTTGGAGATACGGTTCATAGAAACCATTTCAGTGGCTTTTAGGATTTCGCCGATGATATGAGACATTTATTATACTTAGTGTTATTTGGTGAGTTTACCTATTTCGGACATACACTTAGTGCAATTACATTATTTGTTGTCGAGGCGTGCTCTTATTATCGTTTCTTCTCATTCGAGATGATATCTTCCCTTTTACCTTATGCTCATATTATCACTTATCCTTATAAACTGATTTGTTTAGCTAGACTGACCCATGTATTTTATACTTGGGTCAGACCGAGGTGTTTCAGGTTAGGTACCCTTATAGACTTAGCCTATTCTGCTTCTACATGGACTTATCTGCTAGCCCTTTTGTTGTAGTCTTTTTGTCGCTGCTCTGATATGTATATTGTTTTGACTCGCATGTATATTGTGGTCGTCATACCATGGGATGTATCAGTATATATATGTATATATATCTGTTTTCTGTTCTGTGATGTGTTATTCATTTGAGTTGTATTTTATTTAATTTTGATATATCCTATAGCCACCTGTAGTTTTGTATTAAGCATTTATTGGATATGTCGATCCCCTTAAGAAAGGAAAAAAAATATAGAGCACTAATCGACGTATTCAATATATATCTAAGACAAGACTATGGATGGTCGCCCCAAACCATCCATATTCTCTGCATTAGTAGACAATATTACCGGGCAATACTCTTTGTTAGTGTGGGTCTCGGAAAGAGGTGTCACAGCTTGGTATCAGAGCTGAGTTCAGAATAAAATATGATAAACACATACAGGAACATATATCACAGTACATCCAAGTATAATACGAGTGTTACAAATTCCTTAATCATCGTATCCTTTATCTTATCGTGTCCTTTAAGATAGAAGTTTGGGATATGTCTAGGAATATATTTTATTCCGTAGTATTTCATAATTGAATTGATTATATCTTACCTTAAGAGTAATCCTAATCGTGATTGTTTTATTCGAGTCCTCTTTGATACTGATGGACGACACTCATCCATATCGGAGGAATTTTTTGATGCTTTTGATGTTCTTATCATGTGATTTTCTTGAGGATTGTGAATCCCAATTGAGGAGATCTGCAATATTGGGTATGATGTTTGAGAATTTTTGGATTGTTCCTTGTAGCTTATCTTTTCGTGTGAGTTAGCATGCTATTTTTCTATCTAGAGCTTGGAATGGCTTGAGATGGAGTGGCTTGCATATTATCAAGCCACATTCTGTTATTTGAAGGATCCTATATTTAGGTACCCTCATTTGGCTGATTCGTTGTTTCTTGTTCTTTGGAATGTTAATGATGATTACGAAGTCTCTGTATTCACTGTTGAGTTTAAGATGTCGATGACAAATCTTGAATTCCAATCATGTGACTCTGTTGATTTTTGTGAGTCCGTTTCGGGTATGACGCCTAATCGGGCAGTCGAATATTGTATTGACTTCATTCCCAGTTCTTAGCCTTTCGGCCATCCTACCACGAGGATGTCCACTTGGGAAATGAGGTGATTTATTGAATTTATTTGATATTGTCGTTCTTGCCTCCTTTTGAGATATCCTCTTTGGATACTTAATTGTTGATATACTTTGTGGCGTTACTTCACTCAAAGTAATGATTTGTTGTTAATGTTACTTCTCCTCAATTAAGAAGATATTTACCATTTCTTTTATATCTCATTTCTCTCTTTTTAATCTATTGTGGTGCCAGGGTCATTCCTCAGCTTGGCCTTACACCGATTTTTCATGAGCTACGAGTCGCAGAGGATAGCGTTACTCTTACCGCATTCTGCACTCGTTATGAGTCTTATGAGTGGTTCATTATACCGATCGGAATAATGAAAACTCTAGTCTATTCCATTAATCTTGAGGATCGAATATTCTAGGAATATCTCGATGAGCTCTATTTGTGTTCCTTGATTTTGAGAATAAGTAATAAATTGCGAATTTTTCCAAAAATTGAAGATATGTTTCTAAGAGAAAATGGATTTTGTTTTTGGTAAAAACAAAGAATATTTTGAGTATTATATATGAGATACTTCTTTTTGGAAAAAATGAATTTTTGTGTTGGGTTGTCCATCTAATGCTTTAAGAATTCTGGTCGATGCGTTTGGCCAACATTATCGATAGGAATTTCATAAACGCTGTGATGAGGTAACCAAACACGGTAAATTGAGTTTTAATAAGTAAAGTTTGAAAATAATTAATATGGTGGGGTATTAATTTTTATTTTAAATTTTTAGTGAAACCATTGAAACATAGTGAGTGTTGGATGAGTGGCGAGGCAGTTTTGATCATTTGATCAACTTTGCGGCCAATCGATAGGGACATTCACTATAAAATCGATGGCGAGGCAATGCCCTTACATTGTTTAAAATTCGAGAAATTGAATATGTAATTTTGGTAAGTAAAAGAGTATAATTCTAATTAAGGGGATGTCTTAACTAGAAGAAAACACCATTTGATGCTTTGATTAATAAAATGATGTATTTAAGATAAAAGAATACTTTGGTTTGAAAAATTAAAATATTAATTGAATGTTTTAGTATAAGTTATTAATGATGAGTATATAATTTGTTTTGACATTTATGTATTTAAGTAATAGTAGAGGATAGATACAAAACTCTATCTTAAGAGAAAATAAAGAAGTGTTAGTGTATAACATTTAGTATAAATTTATGAGCTAGTTTTTGTTTTAAACCTAAATGGTATTAAAACTTGTGGGTTTGAAATTGCTAAATTCTTTTGAAAACAAGTTTGAATTAATTATCGACTTTAATTAGTTTTATGTTGATAATTAGATGGAAATTTAATTTTTGTGACAAATGGAAATGTGAATTTGGATTGTTTTGATTAATAAACAATTCATTTAGTATAATCTTTTTAAATTGTGAGAATAATTTTAAACTTTATATATATATATATATATATATCCCAAAAATTTATTTTGGTGGATAATCAATAATTATCTCTTGATAATGAAATAGATTAGTTATCTCTTCCAAAATGAGTTTCAAGTTAATTGTTTTAAAGTTGATTTTGGAAAGTAATGGAGATATTTCCACTTAATAAAATATTTTATGATGATTAAATAAATTTGATCATAATTTTGAATGTCTTAGCTTTTCGGAAAAAAGAAGATCATTTAATAAATGATAAAGCAAAAAAGCTTGTTTGAAAATGTAGTTTGAGATTAAAATGGTTTGGGAAAATTTCAAATTGATTTAAAAGCTGAAATTTGGGTTGGAAAAGTGCTGTACTAAAATAGCGATAACTTGAGATTTATAACTCCAAATGAATTCAGTCTTTTTTTAAACGAAAGAGCTTGCACTATGCCAAAATGATTACATTTACCACTTTAAAAGATTTTGTTTTTTACTGGATCTAAAATGGGTTGGAAAGTGGATAGGCAACTCTTCCATATTGCAAAATTCTCTAAGATTTAAGCTGAAGTAAATTTAACATAACTTTCAAATCATAAATTCGATTTTGGTGATCTTTGTATTGCTGGATAGCTTAGACTGAGTAGAACAACTTTCATTTTATAAACAATTTTAGATTTGTTTGTTTGATGGGTCAAAACATGCCTTATTTACAATAGGTATGAAATGAAATTGATCTATTTCTAGTAATAGTTAAGTGTAGTACTTCTTATTTGCGAACATGAACTATTATCATCTATTTGAGTTAAGTACAGGTGAAAGAGGATAGTTGGACTATATGTTTTGAGCAAAAAAGAATATATGTACGTTTGTGCAAACTTTCTTTAAAAGGCTAAAAAGGATGGTATGTTTTCGAATTAAATTTTTATAGGGTTAAATAATCGTATATATTGTGTTTCATTTCTAATGGTCGATGTATATTATATAAATCATTTTTGTAATATTGTATACGGCTGTGATGTCCCAGAATTTCTAGCTGTAACAACCCGCATATTTAACGATTTTATATTTTAAATGATTTATTTAAATATAGCGTCGTTAGTCGGATTTTGGGTCCGAAATGTTACTTTTTGCAAACGACCGAATTGGAGCTCGAAACCACTTCCATTGAGTCCAAAATGGCGCTTACGATCTTTTTGAGTATAATCTTTGATATGTTTGGAGTAAGTTGAATTTCGCTACTTTTTCTATTGGGTTTTGGGTTTGGGTTCAGCCCACTAGCTTAACTAATACCCTAACTCAGCCATCTCCTCTCCATTCTCTCATTCCACTCTTCTAAATTCAAGCTCCAACTGAAAATGGTTTAAGGGAAAGGGAAATAGAAATTGCAAAACCCTAGTTCCTCTTACTAGCTCAAATTCTTGCTCCAAAATCAAAGAGAAGCCATTGGTAAGCTCCTCTTCATCTTCTCTATCTCTTTCTCTCTTCAATCTCAGAAATTCCAAAACATAAACTTAGGAAATATTTGTTTGATCTTAGATTGAAGCTAGTAGAGTTGAAGTAGAGAGTGGTTGGTCTTGTTCCTTTGCATTTGAGCTTCTTCTTCTTGTTCTTGAGTTAGAAAGGTGAGTTTTGAACTCACATCTACTTCTCTTGATTTCATTGATGATGGGTATGAATTCCTAACACCTTGTTCATATGCACTTGCTTTTGGTTTGGATTGAATTGGTGAATATCCAAATTCTTAGTGTTTGGGTTCAATTCTTTAAAGATCCTAACTTTGATATTTGAACATGTTTTTGGTGGCGAATCAGAGAGCTAATGGAGCCGGGGTATCTGTTGGCTAAGGCTCCTTAACTCCATTGCTCGAACGGTCGCGTTTTGGAAGAATTTGCATTTCATTGAAAAGGGCAGGAATTGCAAATCATCAGGTTCGGCAGACCGAGCCCTGCAGTCGGTCGACCGACCTGCTTCTCCGAGCTTTGTTTTGTTTTCTGCATCTGGCCAGCCGACCGAGCTCTGCAGCCGGTCGACCGACCTGCTCTTGTTTTGCCTGTTTTGCCTATTTTGCATATTTTGATTGATTTTCCGAATTATATCGATTCATGTTGCTTTTTAGTGATTGTTATTGCATCTTTGACTTTGATAATTTATCTTGACTTCATCCACGGGTTTTATAAAATAATCTCTCGAATCACATTTAAAAGCTCGTTTCTCCAATTTATAAATTCTATTAAAACACACACTTTCGCACTTCGAGCGAAGTGGAAGGGTGATTAAATGGTTGGGCAAAACACGGACCATGAATCTGTGCGTTTATCCTTCCGATTGATCCCCGACCTATTCAATTGATCGTTTTGACGTTCGGGTTTGGTTTATCGATGATATGAGGTAAACTTTGTACTGCTTTGAGTGTGAAAGTGACTTACAGATAGTAAACCGTTTAGTGCTAACGAGTGGTTATGGGACGCACGTTAACACTTTTCGGATTCCTTTTCGAGAGTTGTGACACATTCCGCCAGTTAGTGGTGTCCAGTACTGGGTCTTCGACCTTCACCACTACGGTTTGTCGCCCTATAGTATCGCTTTCTATGTTGGTCGTTATGAGCCGCATGGGTGGTATTGGGTTTGTGCCTTCGGGTTTGTCGCCCTATAGTATCGCTTTCTATGTTGATCGTTATGAGCCGCATGGGTGATATTGGGTTTGGAGTCTTCGGGCTCATGGATCCTTGTATATACAGTACTGAGCTCGAGCAATTTTATGATGTTTCATTGATATGTATATTCCCTTGGTATCGCCCTTCGGTGTTGGTCTTTTTGAGCCGCATGGAGTATAGCGATTACCTTGTGGAACTTGTATACCTTATGGGTACTTGTTATTTGCCTTTTTGGCTTGCTTTGGGATATTTATATCCTTTGTTTATTTGAGATGCCGATGATATGAGGCTTGTCCTATATGATTCATCTTTTGTTGATGATTGTGTTATCTCCTCTAGAGATATTTGTTATACTTTGTAACCTTGCAGGTTTATGACTGTTCAGTTTATCTAACTGATTTGTTTAGCTAGACTGACCCGGGTATTCTATACTCGGGTCAGACCGAGATGTTTCAGGTTAGGTGCTTTGGACTTAGCCTCTTTTGCTTCCGCATGGACTACTCCGCTAGCTTCTTTTTGTCATAGCTTTTTGTGTAGTCCTATTTTGTTGTAACTCTGATATGTATTCTTGTGAACTCATCTGTATATTGTGGTTGGCTATACCACTTGACATGTATTATTTTGTATACTCTGCTTTGTATCAGTATATATGTGTATATGATGGTTTACTGTTCTGTGATGTATATTGCATTTGAGTTGTTATATTCTGTTCTGATAGATCCTCTAGCCACCTATGGTTTTGTTTTAAGTATTCATTGGATATGTCAATCTGCTTGGTAAGGCAATTATCGATGTATTCAATAGATAATTAAAGCAAGGCCATAGATGGTCGCTCCTAAACAGCCTTATTCTCCGTGTTAGCAGACGGTATTATCTATTAATACTCTTTGCTAGCGTGGGTATAAAGGTGGGGCGTCACAGCTTGGTATCAGAGCTGAGTTCAGAACAAAATATGATAAACACAGAATAGAGCACATATTACGATACATCAGAGTGTGATAAGTGATATAAATCTTTGAATCATCGCGCCTCTCTATTCCTTCTACCATCAAAGGTTAGATAGGATTTGGGAATTTGTCTAGGAATGCATTTAAATTCCGTAGTATTCCATATTGAATTATCTACCTTGGGAATAATCTTTACCTTATCTTAACTTTCATCTTATGGATGGAAGAGACGAAGGACGACGCTCGGATGCTGGGTAATCCTGTGGCTCACATCCGGACGGCGTTCATATGTCTGCCGATCAGTTTTTGGAGTGGTTTAGGAGCACACAGCCTCCGACCCCTACTCTAACATCTCCTCCATGCAAGTCCACCTTTGCACGTTTGTGCAGTGATTTTTCCCATCTTGGAGGGAAACCGTTTAAAAGCTCCGAGATAGTTCTTGAGGTCCAAACTTGGATTCGCATGTACGAACATGTTCTCTCTCGCATGGATCCTTCCACCATGATAGTGATCTTGTAACTTCTAGCTTATTGCAAAAGCGTGCCCTTGATTGGTACGAGCTTCTTTTAGCTGAATTTGATGAGTCTGCTCTTTCTTGGACTCAGTTTCGAGAACGATTCGAACTCAAGTTCGTTCCTGAATCTGAGAAAGCTTTGTTGTCCCAGCGCTTTCTTGAATTGAAGCAAGGAGAGTCTTCCATTTCTAAATATGTTGCATCTTTCGAGGCCTTATCTAAGTATGGTCTTGAATTCATTAGTACCTCGTATAGGAAGAATCTGAAGTTTGTATCTGGTCTTAAGAAATGTCTTAAGAAGTTTTTAATGCTCCATCTTAAGCTTTCCTTTAAGGAGTTGGTTGATTTGGCACTTCATCTCGAAGCCTTCGAGAAGGAGTGTGATTGTGGGAATGATGTTGAGGTTCGCAAGAACGCCAACAAGAGGCAGTTTCCATTCGATAAGCGGAAATTTTTCCCTTCCAAAAAGATAAAGCATGTTGAAACTAAGTCTCAGTCTGCTGGAACACCTTCCATTAGGAAGTGTTTCAATTGTGGTTCATCTGATCATATGATTCGAGCTTGCCCTAAGCCTCTCTTCTGTCGCTACTGCAAGAAGGAAGGCCATCGTAGTTCCACTTGTCCTATTGCTCCGAGTAATCTTCTGTCAGGAAAACTAAATATAGTGGATGCTTCTGGAGGTTTTTCTCGGGGAAAAGGTACATCTCCATCTGTTTAGGAAGGTTCTATTTTATTTCTTGACTATTGTATTCGAGTTCTCTTCGATACGGGGGATTCACATTTTTTTCCGTATCGAAGAAGCTCTTCGATGATTTATCCTTGGATGTTTCTTGTATGGTTACTTCTTTGAGAATTGCGAATCCGAATTGGTGGATCCGCAACGCTCAATTTGCTTGTATTAATGTCGAGATTATTTTATGTGATTTTTCTTTCCGAGCCAATTTGCATGTTATGCGTTACTTAGGCTTCGGAATTGACATTTTTGAAAGGATTGACTTAATTATTATGAAGCCATATCCTATATCCCGAGTGGACTATTCATCCTCGACATTTTCAATCTGTTAAACAGATTTCTATCTTCCTTTGTGATTTCGATTTCCAATTTGATGGCATCATTTTTCTTTAGGCCCTCATGATGAGGAAAGTGTTGTTTCTCTCATTCTTGTAGTTTGAGAATTTTCTGGTATTTCTGGTCTTGTCTTAGGATTATCACCTAAACAATCTTTTGTTGTAGTGTTAAGGTGTTTTTAGCTCGACCTTACCACCGGTTTTCATTTGACTACGAGTTGCGGAAGTTAGCATTCCACTTACTGCTCTCCGCACTCGTTGTAATTCTTATGAATGATTTGTTGTGTCATTCAGATTGTCTAGCTCATTTCATCCATTTTATGAATCGAGTATTCTGTGAATATCTCGAAGATTCCATTTTTAGTATTTGTTGATTTTGGATGGAATTAGCAATCTAAAAAAAATTTTGCAAATCTTTTTCATAAGAGTTATTTATAAGTATAAATGGGATTTGTGTTTTTAGAACGAACAAAGGGAATTTTCAAAAGTTTTTAGAAACATGTTTATCATATAGAAGATGGTTTTGTGATTGTATTACCGATTGAGTGCTTTAAGAATTCTGGTCGATGCGCTTGATCAACGTTTTCGATAGGAATCTCCTAAACACTTTGATGCAACAATTTGACACAATAAATTGATTTTAAATAAGAATTTTTTTTTAAAAAAATAAAAAATAATTACATAAAGAAAATTGTGATTTTGAAAGTTTTAGTTTTTCAGGGAAGAATATTATTGAAAAGAACTCTTTTTCGATACTCTTGTTCTTGGGATTCCCGAAGGGAACCAAGACTTTATCTTTTGTTTCAAAGCTAATCGTATTGGTTTGGATGTCGTTCCCTTGCAAAAGAGAACGTGCTATCACTTATGTTTCTAAACCATTAAAGCCTACCGAGACTAGATATGCCACCTATGATCTAGTGCTCGCGGCTATTGTTTCGTTTTTTGTATTTGGCATCATTACTTTTGAGTGAGGGATTTTGCTATCCTCACCAATCATAATTGTGAAATGTTTATCTTCTCATAGGGAACTTAATGTTAGTTCGAGTTCCTAGCATCTTATGATCTTGATATTTTAATTCCTGAAAAGGGGATCGTGTTGCCAATGCATTTAGTTGTAAGCAGCAAGTGATTGTTTCTTTGTTGATGTCCGAATGGAATAGTCTTTTTACCAAGTTCATCGGATGTTTTGTTGTACTTCATTTTGTTGAGCTTTGGTTCATTTGACGTATTGTTTGTACCACGTCGTGTTCCAAATTATTTTAAGCTTAGGAATCCATAGAATTCTCTAAGCAAGCAAGTTCGGACTTATCCTCTCATGCTCTTTATGGTGAACTTCTTATTCTGTTATTCTTTTGAGTTGATATGTTTGTGGTTGTTGGAAGTATCACCTACCTCTTATAGAGTTCTCCTACAATAGTAGTTTTCAGTCTAGTATTGGTATGGCTCCTTTCGAAGCCTTATACGGAAGGCCATGTCGATCACCTTCTTGTTGGTTGGAATCTGGGGAGAAGATTATTCTTGGCCCAGATTTTGTTCGTGATTTATCCGAGAAGATTGATCTTATTCGGTTGAGAATGAAAGAGGCACAGAGTCGTCAGAAATCCTACGCGGGCAACCGTAGGAAGCCTCTCGAGTTCTCGATATGCGATCTTGTTTTTATTCGTGTTTCTCCTTTGAAAGGGGTTATGCGTTTCAGTACGACTGGGAAATTGGCTCCTCGTTATATAGGACCGTTTTCTATTACTGAACGTATTGGCCCTGTGGCTTATAGAGTTTCACTTCCAGCTCATTTATCTGGTATTCACGACGTGTTTAACGTCTCTCAGCTTCGGAAGTGTCTTTGGGAGTCGGATTCTGTTATTACTTCTCCTGATTTGCAAGAGCTTGAGATCTCACAGGACTTATCTATTGTATAGCAGCCTATTCGCGTACTTGACACGGAGGTGCAACACATTCAAAACAAGGACGTGCCGCTCATTAAAGTTCAAAGGTCCGCTAATCCCAATGACTGTACTTGGAAAACCAGAGAGTTTATCGAGCGATCCTATCCGGGTTTTCTATCTTTGCTTTGAAACGGTGAGAATGTCTTTTCATCTCAAGCTTATTTCCTTTTCTTTTGAATGTTGTATGTATGTAGTTGTTACAAATATCGTCTCTAGGAATTGCGGGGACGCAATTTTGTAAGGAGGGGAGATCTGTAACAACCCGCATATTTAACGATTTTATATTTTAAATGATTTATTTAAATATAGCGTCGTTAGTCGGATTTTGGGTCCGAAATGTTACTTTTTGCAAACGACCGAATTGGAGCTCGAAACCACTTCCATTGAGTCCAAAATGGCGCTTACGATCTTTTTGAGTATAATCTTTGATATGTTTGGAGTAAGTTGAATTTCGCTACTTTTTCTATTGGGTTTTGGGTTTGGGTTCAGCCCACTAGCTTAACTAATACCCTAACTCAGCCATCTCCTCTCCATTCTCTCATTCCACTCTTCTAAATTCAAGCTCCAACTGAAAATGGTTTAAGGGAAAGGGAAATAGAAATTGCAAAACCCTAGTTCCTCTTACTAGCTCAAATTCTTGCTCCAAAATCAAAGAGAAGCCATTGGTAAGCTCCTCTTCATCTTCTCTATCTCTTTCTCTCTTCAATCTCAGAAATTCCAAAACATAAACTTAGGAAATATTTGTTTGATCTTAGATTGAAGCTAGTAGAGTTGAAGTAGAGAGTGGTTGGTCTTGTTCCTTTGCATTTGAGCTTCTTCTTCTTGTTCTTGAGTTAGAAAGGTGAGTTTTGAACTCACATCTACTTCTCTTGATTTCATTGATGATGGGTATGAATTCCTAACACCTTGTTCATATGCACTTGCTTTTGGTTTGGATTGAATTGGTGAATATCCAAATTCTTAGTGTTTGGGTTCAATTCTTTAAAGATCCTAACTTTGATATTTGAACATGTTTTTGGTGGCGAATCAGAGAGCTAATGGAGCCGGGGTATCTGTTGGCTAAGGCTCCTTAACTCCATTGCTCGAACGGTCGCGTTTTGGAAGAATTTGCATTTCATTGAAAAGGGCAGGAATTGCAAATCATCAGGTTCGGCAGACCGAGCCCTGCAGTCGGTCGACCGACCTGCTTCTCCGAGCTTTGTTTTGTTTTCTGCATCTGGCCAGCCGACCGAGCTCTGCAGCTGGTCGATCGACCTGCTCTTATTTTGCCTGTTTTGCCTATTTTGCATATTTTGATTGGTTTTCCGAATTTTATCGATTCAAGTTGCTTTTTAGTGATTGTTATTGCATCTTTGACTTTGATAATTTATCTTGACTTCATCCATGGGTTTTATAAAATAATCTCTCGAATCACATTTAAAAGCTCGTTTCTCCAATTTATAAATTCTATTAAAACACACACTTTCGCACTTCGAGCGAAGTGGAAGGGTGATTAAATGGTTGGGCAAAACACGGACCATGAATCTGTGCGTTATCCTTCCGATTGATCCCCGACCTATTCAATTGATCGTTTTGACCTTCGGGTTTGGTTTATCGATGATATGAGGTAAACTTTGTACTGCTTTGAGTGTGAAAGTGACTTACGGATAGTAAACCGTTTAGTGCGAACGAGTGGTTATGGGACGCACGTTAACACTTTTCGGATTCCTTTTCGAGAGTTGTGACACATTCCGCCAGTTAGTGGTGTCCAGTACTGGGTCTTCGACCTTCACCACTACGGTTTGTCGCCCTATAGTATCGCTTTCTATGTTGGTCGTTATGAGCCGCATGGGTGGTATTGGGTTTGTGTCTTCGGGTTTGTCGCCCTATAGTATCGCTTTCTATGTTGGTCGTTATGAGCCGCATGGGTGATATTGGGTTTGGAGTCTTCGGGCTCATGGATCCTTGTTTATACAGTACTGAGATCGAGCAATTTTATGATGTTTCATTGATATGTATATTCCCTTGGTATCGCCCTTCGGTGTTGGTCTTTTTGAGCCGCATGGAGTATAGCGATTACCTTGTGGAACTTGTATACCTTATGGGTACTTGTTATTTGCCTTTTTGTCTTGCTTTGGGATATTTATATCCTTTTTTTATTTGAGATGCCGATGATATGAGGCTTGTCCTATATGATTCATCTTTTGTTGATGATTGTGTTATCTCCTCTAGAGATATTTGTTATACTTTGTAACCTTGCAGGTTTATGACTGTTCAGTTTATCTAACTGATTTGTTTAGCTAGACTGACCCGGGTATTCTATACTCGGGTCAGACCGAGATGTTTCAGGTTAGGTGCTTTGGACTTAGCCTCTTTTGCTTCCGCATGGACTACTCCGCTAGCTTCTTTTTGTCATAGCTTTTTGTGTAGTCCTATTTTGTTGTAACTCTGATATGTATTCTTGTGAACTCATCTGTATATTGTGGTTGGCTATACCACTTGACATGTATTATTTTGTATACTCTACTTTGTATCAGTATATATGTGTATATGATGGTTTACTGTTCTGTGATGTATATTGCATTTGAGTTGTTATATTCTGTTCTGATATATCCTCTAGCCACCTATGGTTTTGTTTTAAGTATTCATTGGATATGTCGATCTGCTTGGTAAGGCAATTGTCGATGTATTCAATAGATAATTAAAGCAAGGCCATAGATGGTCGCTCCTAAACAGCCTTATTCTCCGTGTTAGCAGACGGTATTATCTATTAATACTCTTTGCTAGCGTGGGTATAAAGGTGGGGCGTCACACTAGCAGTGTAAATTTGAATAGTTAATTGGTTTTAAATATTTAAAAGTTAATTTTAATTTGAATTTAAAAATAGCCTTCCGAGGCACAGTCTCGGAATTTGACGAAACCAGTTCCATTGGATCCGTAATAGTTAATTATTATCAGATTTCAATTTTCAAAGCAATCGGACTTGTCGTTTGACCGTGGCAGCTCAAAACGCTTAGAACTATTTTAATCTATTTAATTTAAAATTGATCGTTTCTTCTGTAACTCGTGCATGCAGTCGAATTAGGTTCTGAAACACGTTTTATCGTGTTCGAAATATGGGCAAAACTTTATAATCACCTAGCGGCATTCGTTAAGAGAAGTTCAAAATTTTAATTTGGCAATTAATGAGACATTTTGACGTTTTGTAATATAATAATTTTAAAAGTCAACTAGCAAGATATTTTCTTGTACCAAGCGTGTTCAGGAAGCCAATTCCCCAAACCCTATAACTTATTATCGTCCCTTCTCTATCTTGTAAGAACAGTTCGAAAAAAAAGAAAAAAGAAAAGAGAGGCCGAAGCCGTTAGTAGAAGGGGAAAACAAAAGAAAAATTGAAATCGTTTTTAACCTTGAAAAAAATGGCCGTAGCCTTTGGGGCCAAGTCGAAGTGCATCCATGTCCAGTGTTTCTCCAGTCGAGTTCAGAGCGTCTCGAGAAACTAGGGTTTCGATTTTTGGGGTGTTTGAAGGCGAGACTACTCGAGGCGTGGGTGCGAAGGTGGATTCATGATCAGGGGACGTAGGCGCACGTGTGGTCAAGATTTAGGGAGGTGCGATGGCGTTTTGGAGTTTGCGACAATGGTAGGTCGAGGGGGAAATCGTGATGTCGCAATTTGAAAGGGAGCCGCGGTCGTGTTGTGGTGGTGTGCGATCGATGGAGGAGGAGGCTAGCAGTGGTGATGCAGGTGAGTTTTCTCAAATTTATCTCGAGTCTTTTCTGGTTGCTCGCATACTAGGCTCTCAACTTTATTACTGATGTTAAGTAAAGGGGAAGAAGACTTGGGGTTTTCAGAAGTTTGGCATGGACATTGTTGGTTTCAGTTTTAAAAACCGATAAAGAATTTGAACTGGAAACAAGATTTTAACAGTTAAACCAATTTAGAGTATGGTTTCAAAGTGAATTTGAATCCCAGATGGAATAGAGAAGTTTTATAAAATATAAAATGTTTAAACAAATTTTAAATTGTAAATGTATATTTTTAAATGGTTTACTCGAATTTATCTCGAGTAATTTTAGTTTTTGCTCGAAGTAGGGTAGGGTTTACTCGAAGAAATTAGGGGTAGCTCGGGTAAATTGTTTGGTTACAGATTCTTCATGTGATTATAATAAGTAATTCCTATAGGTCTTTAAAAATGATTTAGTAATGGAAATGGAATAAATACAAATTATTTAGTAAGAAGGATAGTTGATTAATGCAATCAATTTAAGGGGTAAATAATTGGTTTAATTATTTAGATAAATTGTTAGCTTATTTGAGAAATCGATATAAGAGGTTGATTTATCAATATGTTCAATTTCAGCAAATTTAGAATGATAACTTAATTAAAAGTAGATTACTTAATCGGAATTTATTAATGAAACCCACTTATATAAAAGAATAACCATTAGATATCATTAATTAAGACAGGTAATTAATGGGAAAATTAAGAAGTAATAAAGACTTAATGTAAAAAAAAATTAAAAGAGAAATATATTAGGAATTGATGTGTTAAGGATTAAGTAATTAAATTTAAAACTAAAGGTTAAAATAAGTAAGGATAATTAACCAATGGATATTTACTTGATAAAAGCAAATAAAGATTATTTACATAGAGTAATTAATTCAGGATAGGTAATTAAAGAAATTAATTAAGCAGTATGATTAATTTAAGGATAAATTGATCAATAGTGGTTATAAGATAATTAATTTGAGTAATTAATTAAGGATCAATGTAAGTAATATGGAAGGGTAAAGGTAAATTAATTTGTAATTAATTGAGAATTAATTTCTTAATTGTAATTGAAGGATAATTAATCCGGTATGGTTAACTAAGATGAAAAAGTGAAGGAATGATTGGTTAATTGATTGGAAATCAATTAATGTTAAATGAAGGAACCTAAGTAGTTGAGGTTAGTAATTAAATCAAGATTAATGAAATTAAATTTATTAAGCTTTCTTAAGGATGATTAAATGGTTTTGGATATTTGATTTAGCTGATACCTCTGATATGAAATGTTGTGTATTTCATTGGATAACTTTGGTTAGAATGACATGAGACTCGAAGGGGCCAGGATCGGGTATTTGGAAATACCCGAAACCACTTCGACTTTTTATAAATCAATTTGAGAAATCAATAGGCTGGAAAGAAATGATTTAGGTAAATTGGATTATTTTATCTAAGTTTGGTACTTAGAAATTTATATGTGAAATAAGCATTGCTTGTAGCAAATTGTGATTGATTTAATTGATATAAGTTATCCCGGGTTTATATACGTTGTGTACCTTTGTATTCCTTGTTCGATTAGGTTTACTCACGCTAGTTTCCAGCCTGACCCGGGTGTTACTTTGATGTAATGCTCGGGTCAGACCGAGTATTACAGATTTTCAGGTAGGTACGTTCTGGAGCTCAGGAGGCGAGCTGGATGGCGATATCGTATAGAGTATTCCGCTGTATTTATATTATTGTTAATCTGAGTCATGATAATTGTAAATATTCAGTGACTGTATATAATGTGAAAACTCTGATGTATATTAAATGTAATCGACAGATATGGTATTCTTTTGTAAACTGTTATTATTTATTATTATATTTTATCCGCTGCGAATGTGAGATGTTTGGTGTTTCTGTTCTTCTTCTTCTATCTCTTTCTTCTTTTCCATAACTATCTGGAATTTTCGGGTTCGAAAATTTCGGGTCGTTACATTTGGTATCAGAGCTGAAAGGTTAAGTGAGAACCTTGGCTCTGGTGGGGATTACTCATTGAATAGAGTTCGTAGAACTCTAGAATGAGTTGAGTGTGTGTGTGTGTGTGTGTGTGTGTGTATGAGCGCGTACTTGTTATTTTATTATATAAAGCTTTTAAATGATTTTGTATAAAGTATATTTTGATATGTAAAGCAATATTTTCTTCTAATATATATTAAGGTGATTGGTTGTGAATTATTGGAATTAAAATTAAGAAGGAATATAATACAACCAAATTTAAAACTAAATTAATTAAAAATTAAATTCTAGAATTAGAACTCAGAAATTAGACTTGTTTGAAACTTTAAATGAACAAAGTAAATTTGGTTTAAAAAGGTTACACCAATCTTTGAGAATTTAGCTCGAATTATATAATTTGAGATGGTTATAAATTTGAAGTTGGAATTGAACTCATTCAAATTGAATCCGACTTGAATTAATTGGATTTGGGATTGAAGATGTATAAGTTCAAAAATTTTAATGGAAGATTTGAATTGGGTTGAATTGAAATGATTGAAATTGAAGTGGGTTCAATTGAATGGATATTAGTCCAAAGTAATTGGAATAATTTTGGAATTTTAATTTAAGTGGAATTGGTTTAAAATCAAAAAGGAATTTGAAATATAGATTGTAATTGTAATTTATTAATTGAAATAAACTTCATAAATAAATGAGATTATAATTTGAAATAGAATTCTAGAGAACATTTGAAATAGAGTAAGATGAAAATTCCAGAGTAATGTTTAAATATGAATTTGATGGATTGGGAGTTTGGAATTTTGGGAAAAATTAAAATTCCTTTGGGTTTGAAAGTGGTTTCCAAGGGTTTTAAAGAAAGAATAATATTATTTAAAAAATATTTTTGTGTTTGAAATTTGGGAGATTTGAAATCAAAAATATTTGAAAGTGTTTTTAGAGAGATTAAAGCATTGAACTCTTTTGGTGACCGGAAAATAAAGTCGGTGATGACTGCTGCATCATCGATGTTCATTTTCGAGTTTCTAGAAGAGAAATTGCTACCAAAGTGTTTTAAATTGGGATTGTTTGTGAATTGGGTTTGGTTTTGAAATTCAAAGGGATAATTGAATTCGCCAAAGAATTTTGGATATAGTTGAATTCTAAGGTGAAATTGAAATTTGGAAGTTTGTTTAAACTCTGGAATCTTGATTAAATGTTTATGGAATAATAAAAATATATTGGCTAAATAAAATGTATAATTCTAAGTTAAAAGTAAATGTGAATGTAATTGATTATAAATAGAAGGTGTAAAATTGAAATTATACTCAAAGTTGTACAAATTTAAAGATTAAATGGAATTTGATTTGAAATTAGAAAGGAGTTGTGAATCAATTCAATTTGAATTGGGAATGAATCAAGCACAAAGGAAATTGGAGTAAATTAAATTGGAATTGGGTTAATTTAAATGGAGTGGAAATTTAAATTGAATTGTTGGGGAAGTGAACAGTTTTGACTCTAGACCATTTTCAATATAAATTGTTTTAATATAAATGGTTTTAAATCTATGTTCTTATTTATTTACTAAACAACTTTCTTTTTAAAACACAAACTATTTTATACTGGTTTTTGCCACTACTTTTGGAACTATTTAACTATTTTACAACTGTTCTATAAACTAATTACTAATTTTCAACTGAGTGATGAATTAATTACTATTTTACAATTATTTTGCAATTATCTAAAATTTTTGAGACTATTTAGCTGTTTTTCAACTATTTATAATTAGTCAACTATTTTGCAGCTATTTTGCAAACTATTAATTATTTTTCAACTACTTATCTATTTTAAAAATTTTAAGCTATTTTCTAAATATGAACAGGTCGGAGTTCAAACTGTTATTGATTAAATACCCAACTGGGATAAGAATTGAGGTAATAATCCAAATGAGGATTAAGGCAAAGGTGAATAAGTGAATGGAAATTTAAGTGAATGTGAATAGAAAGGAAATTGATATTGGGAAGAGTAATCAAATGTGAATATTTGATTTTGGGTAAACAAAGTTATCTCTTTGTTATATATTCTTCCCTTGTTGAATCTATTGTGGGAAGAAAAAGGATTTTGGAAGTGTTTGAAGTATAAAAGGAATTTTATACGAGTTTAAAGTGATCCAAGGTTTTAAAAGTCATATATACCTGTATATATATATATATATATATATATATATATATATATATATATAAAGGATCTTATGAGGATTTTGGAAAAGGTTTTGGGAACCTTTGGATTTGGAAAGGCTTTTGATTTTTGGGTAATCAATATTGAATTTGGAAAGCCTAGTTTAAGAATTATCGATTTTGGGATAATCGATTTTGTGTAAAGGAGCTTTGATAAAATTCATACTAGGTGTATGATTTGAAAGATACTATATGTGTATAGTATAAAGTGTTTTGATGATAGCTCTGGGGAAAAAGGCGCTCCCTTAGAATGGACTTCTCAGGAGTGCCACCGGGTGGTGCTGCCTTGAGCCCCAAGGGGGGGTTCTAAAGTTGATCCTGTGAGGAGTCCGGACAAAACTAGTTCCTGAGGATTATGAGTTGAGTTTACTATAGCGTAAGTCGTGTGTGCCGCGGAGAGCCAACAGTTACCTGGACTTTTGTTGTGACTACAACGTAACCCAGGATGTACTGCGACCTATGGTAACATTGCGAAAGTCGTGTGTGCCGCTGAGAGCCAACAGTCTGCGTTTGAGTTTATCTCGGTAGACTGCGACCTATGTAGGAGTGGAGAAGTTTCATTTCGACAACGAAAATCAGAGTGCCGCGGAGAGCCTGCAGTTACATGGACTTTTGTTGTGACTGCAACGTAACCCTGGTATGTAACTGTGACCATGGAATGGGGGTGATGAATGGGGGTGATGATTTTCAGAGCATCCTCACTAAAGATATTTCCTCTATTTTCAAAAACTGTTTCCGATATTTTTAGTAAAATTATTTTCGAAGTATTTTTACTGGGTGTTGAAAACGGGTTTACCAAGTACTTATAGATTTTCAGTCCTACGCCTGATCAACGTATGATTGAATTTCTGTGAGAACAAGGATGGACTGGTTGAGACATCGAGTTATAAGTAATATTTTATAAAAAGCTATTTCAATTATATTATCTGAATTTAAAAGCATTTCTAAATTGTTAAAAATAGAAGTGTTGAAATTTTGGGGAAAATAAAGGGGAATCCAAACTGGAATTATAAAATAAAAATTGGACTCGGGAAAAATTTAAATGATGTGATATTTGTAATAAAATCGAATCTTGGTATAAAATTGGAAGTAAGCTAATGCGCTAAATAATTGGTTGATTGAGTATATTAATAAAATTTAACTTTGGTAAATAAATGGATCGTAAATTAATAATGGAGCTTGGAATGAATTCAAGTTGTGGATGGAATTCGACTAGGATTTGGTAATGAATTAAATAAGAGGTGATGTTGTAAAGTAAAATAAAATAGAATTGGATTGGAAAATGTGATGGTTTGAATTAAAAATAAAGTCCAAGGGAGATTTGAATAATATTTAATGAGATTTGCAAGTAGATTGAAATATAAGAGAAGTGATTATAATAGAAATAGTTTGAGTTGCAAAGCAAAATCCAAGCCTTGTATTAATAAAATAAATTCGATAACGAATTAAGTAAGCAATTAAAAATTTTAAATGGGTTTATTGAGGTAAATAATAAATGGATGAAGTCTGATAGAATAAAAAAATAAATCAAAATTGTGATTGGAATAAGATTATCAGACCGAACTTAAATTTGGTGGTATATTAATTTAAAGTATAAATGAGATAAGTATGTGGTTGGACATTATTTTGAAAATTGTGAAGGTGAATTTAAAATCAAAATTTAAAATGGATAAGTTAACTAAATTTAATGGAAGTTGCTTAAATGAGAATCAAATAGAAGCAAACTTAAGTTTAATGTTGGAATAAACTAAAGTAAATTCACTTAAGTTTAAAAGTTATGGAAATTTGGCTTCGAAAAAGAGTGAAAGCCCATTAAATAAAGCTTGGATTGAATTAATTTGGGAATGGCTAGTAGTATACAAGAATGGAATGTGTCGAGCTAAATAAAAAGATTGTGAATAAATTAAAATGGAAGTGAAGTAAATAAAATTGAGTTGGAATCAATTTTAATAGGTTATAAAACGTAAGTAATTATTTATTCACATGGATGTTATCAAATTGCGTAGCAATAATTGTTGTTTAACATAAACTGGATTTAATTAAGTTTTATGGATTAGTGGAAGCAACAATAATTGACTTTTGAGTTAATTGAAGTGAATATGAGTTTGTTTTGCTTAAAAATGAATTGAATGTGAACAATTGCTTTGTAAACCATTAGAATTGAATGAAAAGACATATAAATTTGATTGGAAACAATTAGATGTGCTTTAAAACATATTAATTGCTAATTGGAAGTGTTTGGTGCTTGTTATTTATGTAATGCTTGTGTTTAGCTATTAAAAGTAAGTGAAATGTTAATAGATTTTCTATGTATGACACTTACGTATCTAAATTGAGTAAGTACAGGTACAGGGAAGCTGTTTGGCTAGATTTGGGGTATGCTAATTGCTAAAATAAATAAGCTGCTTGCTTAAAATGCTAAATAAGGTATGCCTACGCAATAAAAATAGGAAATATGAACTGTTTTTGCTTTTTCCGACCGTGTGGGTCGATGTATACATATTTATATCTCTTGTCAAATTGCGAAAGCTCCTCCGTACAAAGGAGACTCTGCCAAAATTTTCTGAAAAATTTGGGAGTTAGAAAATTTTTGTAAAATTTTATTAACGACAAAACAATTTCAAATTTGAAACCAAAGTAAATGAGTAAATGAAACTAATATGAATCAGTTATAAATGGAAAGTAAAATTTAATATTCATAATTGAAGACGTATTAAATTCGCATGAAACAAGGAAAACTAATTTGCATAGAAGTATATGTGAAAACTCCTGTAAGAAAAAGTATAAATGATTTGAAAGGTTACGATTGAATATTGTTGCTAAGTAAAATATGCAGGTATAAAAAAGGTAAAAATAAAGTTGGATTTGATTTCCAAAGATAAATGTGAATTGCCCGACAAAAAGGTATGTATTTAAAATTCTGTATGAAATTGGATTGGGTTTTTGATGTAGCCACTTGGCTTTTGTTTTCTTTTTGGTATTTGGGATCCCGTAGAGGCCTTTTGTAGTAGTACCGAGCTAGCCGCGCAAAGGAGATGCTGGCAAAAATTTTCGGGAATTTAGAGAGTTAGAAAATTTTGAGAAATTTTGATAATACAAAATTTGGTTTTAAATTGAAACTTAATTGTTTGAGCAGAAGAGTATTGATTGAAACTATAGAAGGTTTTGGGAAAGTTGGATAAGGTGATAGTGGGCCTTAATAAAAGATAATGGGTAGGATGTTAAATTGTGAATTTTGGAAAGGATAAACAGGTATTGGTTAATTCTTCCTAATTAGTAATTTCGGGGACGAAATTCTTTTAAGGGGGGAGGAATGTGATGACCTGGAATTTCTAGCAGTGTAAATTTGAATAGTTAATTGGTTTTAAATATTTAAAAGTTAATTTTAATTTGAATTTAAAAATAGCCTTCCTAGGCACAGTCTTGGAATTTGACGAAACCAGTTCCATTGGATCCGTAATAGTTAATTATTATCGGATTTCAATTTTCAAAGCAATCGGAGTTGTCGTTTGACCGTGGCAGCTCAAAACGCTTAGAACTATTAAATCTATTTAATTTAAAATTGATCGTTTCTTCTGTAACTCGTGCATGCAGTCGAATTAGGTTCTGAAACACGTTTTACCGTGTTCGAAATATGGGTAAAACTTTATAATCACCTAGCGGCATTCGTTAAGAGAAGTTCAAAATTTTAATTTGGCGATTAATGAGACATTTTGATGTTTTGTAATATAATAAATTTAAAAGTCAACTAGCAAGATATTTTCTTGTACCAAGCGTGTTCAGGAAGCCAAACCCTATAACTTATTATCGTCCCTTCTCTATCTTGTAAGAACAGTTCGAAAAAAAAAGAGGCCGAATCCGTTAGTAGAAGGGGGAACAAAAGAAAAATTGAAATCGTTTTGACCTAAAAAAATGGTCGTAGCCTTTGGGGCCAAGTCGAAGTGCATCCATGTCCAGTGTTTCTCGAGTCGACTTCAGAGCGTCACGAGAAACTAGGGTTTCGATTTTTGGGGTGTTTGAAGGCGAGACTACTCGAGGCGTGGGTGCGAAGGTGGATTCGTGATCAGGGGACGTAGGCGCACGTGTGGTCAAGATTTAGGGAGGTGCGATGGCGTTTTGGAGTTTGCGACAATGGTAGGTCGAGGGGGAAATCGTGATGTCGCAATTTGAAAGGGAGCCGCGGTCGTGTTGTGGTGGTGTGCGATCGATGGAGGAGGAGGCTAGCAGTGGTGATGCAGGTGAGTTTTCTCAAATTTATCTCGAGTCTTTTCTGGTTGCTCGCGTACTAGGCTCTCAACTTTATTACTGATGTTAAGTAAAAGGGAAGAAGACTTGGGGTTTTCAGAAGTTTGGCATGGACATTGTTGGTTTCAGTTTTAAAAACCGATAAAGAATTTGAACTGGAAACAAGATTTTAACAGTTAAACCAATTTAGAGTATGGTTTCAAAGTGAATTTGAATCCCAGATGGAATAGAGAAGTTTTATAAAATATAAAATGTTTAAACAATTTTAAATTGTAAATGTATATTTTTAAATGGTGTACTCGAATTTATCTCGAGTAATTTTAGTTTTTGCTCGAAGTAGGGTAGGGTTTACTCGAAGAAATTAGGGGTAGCTCGGGTAAATTATTTGGTTACAGATTTTTCATGTGATTATAATAAGTAATTCCTATAGGTCTTTAAAAATGATTTAATAATGGAAATGGAATAAATACAAATTATTTAGTAAGAAGGATAGTTGATTAATGCAATCAATTTAAGGGGTAAATAATTGGTTTAATTATTTAGATAAATTGTTAGCTAATTTGAGAAATCGATATAAGAGGTTGATTTATCAATGTGTTCAATTTCTGCAAATTTAGAATGATAACTTAATTAAAAGTAGATTACTTAATCGGAATTTATTAATGAAACCCACTTATATAGAAGAATAACCATTAGATATCATTAATTAAGACAGGTAATTAATGGGAAAATTAAGAAGTAATAAAGACTTAATGTAAAAAAAATTAAAAGAGAAATATATTAGGAATTGATGTGTTAAGAATTAAGTAATTAAATTTAAAATTAAAGGTTAAAATAAGTAAGGATAATTAACCAATGGATATTTACTTGATAAAAGCAAATAAAGATTATTTACATAGAGTAATTAATTCAGGATAGGTAATTAAAGAAATTAATTAAGCAGTATGATTAATTTAAGGATAAATTGATCAATAGTGGTTATAAGATAATTAATTTGAGTAATTAATTAAGGATCAATGTAAGTAATATGGAAGGGTAAAGGTAAATTAATTTGTAATTAATTGGGAATTAATTTCTTAATTGTAATTGAAGGATAATTAATCCGGTATGGTTAACTAAGATGAAAAAGTGAAGGAATGATTGTTAATTGATTGGAAATCAATTAATGTTAAATGAAGGAACCTAAGTAGTTGAGGTTAGTAATTAAATAAAGATTAATGAAATTAAATTTATTAAGCTTGCTTAAGGATGATTAAATGGTTTTGGATATTTGATTTAGCTGATACCTCTGATATGAAATGTTGTGTATTTCATTGGATAACTTTGGTTAGAATGACATGAGACTCAAAGGGGCCAGGATCGGGTATTTGGAAATAACCGAAACCACTTCGACTTTTTATAAATCAATTTGAGAAATCAATAGGCTGGAAAGAAATGATTTAGGTAAATTGGATTATTTTATCTAAGTTTGGTACTTAGAAATTTATATGTGAAATAAGCATTGCTTGTAGCAAATTGTGATTGATTTAATTGATATAAGTTATCCCGGGTTTATATACCTTGTGTGCCTTTGTATTCCTTGTTCGATTAGGTTTACTCACGCTGGTTTCCAGCCTGACCCGGGTGTTACTTTAATGTAATGCTCGGGTCAGACCGAGTATTACAGATTTTTAGGTAGGTACGTTCTGGAGCTCAGGAGGCGAGCTGGATGGCGATATCGTATAGAGTATTCCGCTGTATTTATATTATTGTTAATCTGAGTCATGATAATTGTAAATATTCAGTGACTGTATATAATGTGAAAACTCTGATGTATATTAAATGTAATCGACAGATATGGTATTCTTTTGTAAACTGTTATTATTTATTATTATATTTTATCCGCTGCGAATGTGAGATGTTTGGTGTTTCTGTTCTTCTTCTTCTATCTCTTTCTTCTTTTCCATAACTATCTGGAATTTTCGGGTTCGAAAATTTCGGGTCGTTACAACGGACCTCCACACAATAGAGACTCCTCCGATTTTTGAAGAAATTTCTAACACTTAGAAAATTTGAGAAACAAACTAAAAAAATAATATATGTTGCTAACTAGAGAATACCTATGGAAGAATTAGAGACTAAACAACTTAAACTTTATTTACTCTATTGAAGAGTAATGGATTTAAATTTAAAATCTAAGTAAGAAGTTTTGAAAATTTTCAAGTGTTGAAAATTGTGGTTATAATTATAAACATATTGAATTTTGAAATTCTAAGAATATTTAATTGAGAGTTTATGCATATATTTTAGTTCCTTGTGTTTATCTTTCTCTTGTCTTATTTTCTAACAACGTGCATTTATGCGGTCGTTTGAGTATTGTGGCCTTAGATGAAACCACATTTTGGTCTATCTATCTTGCCTCTTTTGTCTCTATCTTGTATCGGTGTGGTTCCTTTCGTAGTGTCATATAAATCATATCAATAATCATTTTGTTGGTTAGAATTCGGTTAGAGTTGTGCTAAATCCCAACCCTACTCGAGGAGCTTATGAGAAATCAATCTCATTCGATTGATTCTTTGTGTGGCATCTTGTTGTGTTCTCATTCGAAGGTGAGACGCCTTCGAAATCTTATGCATTGCTCGAAAAATTCAATGGTTCGCTAATTCCAATATTAGCACTTTGGAAACCATAGAATTAATCGAGCAAGCCCTATCTTGGTTTTCTACCATTCTATTTTGAGAGTAAGAGAATTTTTAAACTCGAGCTTATCTATCTTTTTTTTTATTGATGAAGTTAATAGGTTGAACATAAACTCTTCTCTAGAAATTGCATGGATGTAATTTTGTTAAGGGGGGAGTCAGTAACAACCCTGGTTTGGAGATTACATATTAATACTAAATTATAATGGTAATTATGATTTAATATTGTAAATTATGATAAAATTGGAGAAATTAAATTATTTATTTGGGATAAACAATAAAATTGGAATTAAGTTGTGAAAATAAAGCTTAGAACTCTATTTTATTTTCTTTGGAGTGATAATAAATGGAATATGGGCTTTAAATAAAGAAAATGAATTTATTTTAGAGAAAATGCAATAATATAATAATTATTGCCCAATCGCTTCTTTTAATAGTTTTTAAAAGAAGTATTTGATTTTTAAGGTGTTTTAGTTAAATAAAAAGGTGGAAATTGGTTTAAAAATATGTTTTGGCTATAAATTAAGTTTGTAAATGATTTGAAATATTTTTCTAAGTGACAAAAGTATTTTTGTTAAATTTTAAAAGTAAAAATATAGACTTTTGCATTTTATTGCAAAAAAAGTGCATTTTTGTGAAATAAGGGTATTTAATATTAATAAAGTTTTAAAAATATAAATTTATCTTTTATATGATTGAAAATGTTTTATTTCATATGGATACAATGTTTCAAAATTTTCTTTTGTAAAACTTGAGAGAAAATGCATTTTTGTTTGTACATATGTGATATATGCACATATCACTATAAGAAAACGGGATACAGATGGCAATGTGTAACAAGGTTTAATTGCTGATTGCAATTATTACTTCCGTATGAAGTACAAGAAAATATAAATGGCATTGAACCATGCTGTAAATCAATAAGACTTCAACATTTATATTCAGGCATACAATATATTTTTTAGGCCGCTTCTTTTCCAATTGTTTTTTTTCTTCCACGTTTGCTTTCCCATTCCCGCCTCTCAATTAGAACCCTAAGAAACAAATTCTTAATTCACTTGTTGCTACTCTGGACAGTCTATCCGATTCTCACTGCTCTGGATAGTCTACCCCTTCATTGCTGTGCTTTTATCGCCTAAGTCGCCTTAATCAGTGAGCAATCCTCTGGACAAGTGAACTCTACCCCTAGTTGCTTGCCCTTCTCAATTTAGGGTTAGTTTTTATTTATTTATCATGATTTTAATCTGAGACAAATTTGATTATGATCACTATTTATACTTTTTTAGTCTACGGGATGTCTAACTAATTTTGCACTTGATTCGATTGTGAATTTTAGTTGTTGGTGTCGCACTTATCATGGATTTCCTACTGGGCTGTTTCAAAGTTATTCATTGTTGCAAGAGGTAAGTTTGACGTAGGCAATTCAATTTCGTGATATGGTTTGCTGTTTTTATTCATAACAATAATATTCTTACAATTCTTCAGTGTTTACTGATTTGATTTCCAAAGGCTAAGCTTCATTGATTTTGTGCCTTTCTAACCTTTTCCTGATACGTTTGAGTTGTAGACTGTTATTCTTGTTAAATTAATGAATGAACTTAAGTTTCATTAGTCATAGAAATGAGAGACTTCAGACAGATGAAGTAACCATCAAGGCAACAAATGCATATCCTAATAATCCTCTCTAGATCTCTTTCTCACAAGCTTTTGTTTAATTGAATTCTTATTTGCAAGTTATTTAGTGTTCTTTTATTTAATTTGTTTTCTATTTTAGTCTATGTGTGAGTTGATACTGAATTCTTATTTAGTAAGAATACTTTCAAGGTAACAATAGGCGAGGTAGTAGGGATACAATCGTTATATACATATTCGGTTTGGTCAATCGTTTAGGATGTTGTCGTCAACCCGATCAAATTAAATTTAATGGATAAACTTTTTCTTAATTGATAACTATTATATGCAAAAGAAAAAACAAAGGCAAGCAAAGCATTCCTAGAACTTTTATTAGCTATGGTTATATAATGGTATGTTTCTTCTAATATGCTATTCAAAAATATGTTATTAACATATTAAATAGGAAGATGTTAGTTTAACTCACACCCTTAATTTTGAGAAAGTAAAATATTGCTGATCTTTATGTTACTTTATTTGCACTTATTAGCATTTTTATTTATTGAATAATTTCTTGGTTATTCTTAAAGATGGTTCCTTATACCAAAACTTTATTTATAAACTCATTTTCTACACATACTCTTAAATATGATGACTTGTATGGAACCCTTAATTCTTTTGATTTAAATAATATATAAACATGTTCTAATTCAACTTTATCTTAGTAAAGTTGGGTCTGCTTAAATTTAGGATGGGGCAAAAAAATACGAAACTTATGGGCAAGCAAAGAATTAAGGAGCTTCTTACCTATGTGGCTAAAATAAAATTCTCAAGTCATAGTGAAAATATTGATGAAGTGTCCAAATATTTAGAAGTTGCTTTTTTGTCAAGTAAGGGGAAAAAGGCCAATTGGCTATACATATGAGTTGACCAGGGAATGATGCATCTTATTGTTTCAGCTAACCTATGTTACATATAAATTAATTTTATGTAATTACTATGCTTCATGTTCATTACTACAACACTATTTAATTTTAAAACTCAAGAATCTCATAAAGTATTACAAATCGACATTGTTAATCTCTTTACACAAACCAAAATCTGATCCATTTGGGACAATGACATGTCTGCTACTAACTAGTGCTAATTGTTCAAAATAGGTGAAAAACAATATTTGAGTAGAAAGGTGGGAAAAAGAAACTAAAATAGATAATAAATCCGCCCTTAAAATAGATATCTCCAATCTGCTGTCATAACCTTCAAGCCAGAATGGTGTGGTGGGCTAACAACGTACTAATACTGGTATGCATCAAATTGTAGGTTGATTACTTATAGATATCAAATTATTTTTGTCATTTTATATATCTTATCTGGTTATGAAAATACACTTAACCCCTAGTGTTCAATTTTTTCCTTTTATCCTTTTTTTTGATATTTCTATTTTATATTTGTGCAGATTGACACTTCTCCTCACTTGCGTCATTGCATTGTACTTACCTTTTATGTATATCAAAACTAGAATAAGAGATAATAAACTTTTTATTTATATCAAAATTGGAACAAGAGATAATAACAAAATTAATTGCCAAGTTTCCAAATGTGGACTTTTGCTTTTTCAGTACCAAGATCAGTTTTCCTTAGTTAGCCTGCATCTAGACCATCTCTGTAAGTTGATTTAATCTTACATCCTAAAATGATTTTTTACGTCTGTGAAGACATTTTCTATTTTTGTTCGTGAAAGTGAAAAACCAATAGTTTCTTACAGGAAAATATTAATCGGACCCGTGATCATGTATAATAAATTAATATGAACAGGATTATAACTATTTATCTTTACTTGACATGCAGACTCACATGGTCATATTATAACTATTCATTCGTCTTTTAAGTTATAATAATGTTATGATAAGATAATAAGAAAGCATTTGTGATTTGAGAGTTAACATCAATATTTTTTCTCTCCTTGGTTTAAAAGATAAGATTAAAATAAAAATTTATGTTTTACATTAGTTGATTTTCTTACCAAATATGTCGTGAAAATTGTATTACTTCTGTCTATTGATAGTCGCTGAAAGTATATTTAGTCTTGTGTTTTCTAGAATTTTAAACCTTGGGATCTTTATTTTTTATAATCCACATGATCTACCAAATCCTTAATTTCCAAGTCAAGTTTCAGGGAATTCGGTATGTGTGCCGATTCATTCAATTTATGCAAGATTTACAAGAGTATGTTTATTAGTATACCCATGAGAACATACTATGGGTAAGCGTATACATTTTAACATGTGCAGATGCATTCTTCCATGACATCAAGCAAATCAATCATGTAAATTCCCAAATCATTTATAAATAAAGTATATGTACTGTCATGGAATTTGAGTATATGTCAAAATATATCTAAACTAAAAATAAATAATAATAGGGTAAGGAATAAAAGAATAAGAGAGAACTTAAAAATTGTGGCATTCGCCGAAGGCTGAATAGGACCAGATATATTTGTGAGCAAGTTGTTTTGGAGATCCCTAGAAAAATGGACTATGCCTTAAATACTAAAAACGTTAATGGAATAATTTATTCAAATAAGACGAGCTTACACAATAAGACTTCTAATTATAGTGAATAATGTATTCTTCCATATTGAGGGTGGAACATAAACATTTGGATTATTGTTCTCAAGGGACCTGTATACAACAAAACATGCAACATTCATTATGTGATCTCTAACAGTAAATCAATTTTTTTTATCAAAATTTTTTAGAAGGTTTTTTAGAAGGTTATAAAATTGCCG
This sequence comes from Allium cepa, assembly GCA_030765085.1. Lineage (NCBI taxonomy): Eukaryota > Viridiplantae > Streptophyta > Magnoliopsida > Asparagales > Amaryllidaceae > Allium > Allium cepa. The sequence continues at coordinate 247,916,884 of CM060944.1, forward strand.
TTTTCAATAATATAGTGAAAAGAATTACACTCAAAATCTCCAGAGATTTGGAAGGCCTGAAAAGTTTGAAGGAATATGTCCAGTGAGAGAATTGTTCGACAAGTCACTACAACGTCAAAAATAAAATTAATGAAATAATTATAAGTGAATTTCCCAAAAGAGTAATATAATTTCACTAACATGGTCATTACAACTTGTAATGCTGCAATTCATACTTACATGGTTGTAATATTATTTGAAAGTTTATTTAATGGTATGGGTCCAGTCAGAAGGTTCCCGCTAAGATCTGTGAAACATCGAACTCACAATTTTATAATGCAACAACAATTAATAGTAGAAGAGAAATGAAGTTTACCCATAAATGAAAAAAAAAATTATTTGTTTTCAACTATCCAACTTCATATATAGTACTATCAAACAACTCACAAGTAACCAAGTCGACGGATCCCACTAAGATCAGAAACAACCCTTTGCAAACTGCAGTTTCTAAGATTCCCGATCGACAAAAATCATCAATTAATGTGAAATAAATGTTTTTATAGGAAACAGAAAAAATTATTCAACAACAACCACATGCTCTCCCATCAAAGTAATGTTAAAACAGAGGATTCATGATGTACGCTTACGCTTAATTAAACTAAAATTCTATGCCTAAACTAAATATATTCGTAAAAAGTTCGGAAAGGAGGCTACATTATAAGATTTGAACAAAAAGAATGCACAAACATAAGCAATTTACTAATAGTTCATAAATATTTGCATTAACATCTAATAGTTTCATGGCTTATGCGTTCAAATTTGATAATTATGTATCTTATTGAGGGGAAAATAAATAAATGCGATTGTTTTTTATTTTGTCATCTTTGAAATTTTCATTCTTTGAAATTCTCGTCATAAATCTATCTTAACTTTCGGTGATTGCAAATGCTCCTTTAAACAAGCAAGTCTACTGTTTAAACTCCCACAACTCATAAATAACCTGTGTGAAATTTCCACTTTCCTTTTCAGACAACTTCATGTAAGTCGAAAAGAAGAAAAAAACACTTTAAAATCGCCCGAAGGGTTTATTTATTTATTTCTTACTCTTTTGGACCATCATATCTTTTATTCTGGGGATAGTGAAGATGAAGAAGTATTTGATTTATTGTTCAGTCCAAATGAAGCCCCAATTCCATAGGAAGTTGTTCGCGGCTTTGACACTTCCTTCGGGGATTTGTTTTGATCGATGTTGCGTTTACCATATTAATGTTGTTGTGGGTTGTTTTCTAGCTATTCGATTTTTCATGTATGGCTATATAATAGCCACTGTTATCTAATAAAGATTAAGTTATTAACTGCAGTTTTTGTGTTTGATTTCTCTATCTTTCATTTTTTGTCATTTTGTTCTCAGTCTCAACAAACTGGTTTTAGAACCTTACTAGGCATGAAAGAAAACATATAGTCCTCTCGAGTGATTTCCAGAATATAAAATAAGGAAGTGAAATATGAAAATATGGTTATTGAAGCTTTGTAGGCAATTCTTTGTTGTTTGATAACTTGAAAGAATCTTGTGGATAACCAGAAACAAAAGGTAATACAAAATGTTTGTTGATCTCTTCATGAAAGGTTTCCAGATATCCAAAAACTCATCTCCATGTGTTTTTTACAGTTTCTTTTTCAAGAGTTGCTATTTTCGTTACAGGTTCTATTGCTCTTTTAACAGTGCACTTTATAGCAATATACAATTTTAATCAATCATATCCCTTAATGAAAGGCTCAAACAGAATAGTGCAGGGTGTGTAATCATACATTTTCATGAGGAATGCAAGAATTTTTTTTGTTATAATATAAGTTTTATTTTTGTCTCTTCTTAAGAATTTTTTTGCACAGGTCCACCAAAGTTGGTTGTTATTCAAATGGATTTGGCAATTTACACATACGAGGATATAATGTCAATCACTGAGAATTTAAGTGAAACATATATCATGTGTTATGGCGCTTCAAGTACCATATGCAAATGTGTGATGAAGAACTCAAAGAGGCTTGCCATAAATAGAATATACAGCCATCATAACTTGAAATAATTTGAAACTGAACTCAACACAACTGGTAGGTTACCATATCCACTCCTTTATCTATGTAAAACATTTACTAGATTATTTCACTTGAATGGTAAATTATTTTAACTTTATACTAAAATCCGATCGTATATCCAAATTTCTCTATTGAAAATTTGTTAATTATAAATTTAAATTATGTGCGTGTGCAATAACGTCACAGGTTGTAGGACAATGTATCTAGGAATCCAAATTTGTTTATTCTAAATTATTGTATTATTTTTTCTTTTTTAATATTGTATGGAATTGATTAATTTTTATAAAAGTTAACTAAGTTAGTTATGTTTTACAAAAATTAATTACATTCATAAAAACTAAGTAAATTTTAGAAAGGTATAATAATATAATATAATAATAGAGGTAGTAATAAAATAATATTATAATAATATAATAATAATAATAAATTAACTAAATTTAAATAAGTAACTATGTTAATTGAGTTTTATAATAATTAAAGAAGCTAACATTTTTTATAAATTTAAATTTTTTTATAAAAATTAAGGTTTATAAAATTCATGTTCCCTATTTTAAAATCTTTTTTAAATTATTATAAAAGTTGACTAAATTTTATTAAAATTGTCTAATTTTTTATAAAAATCAATAAACTTAACTAAGTTTTGTAAAAATTAATTAAATTTAGAATAATAATAATATAATAATAGTAGTAATAGTAGTAAAATAATATAATAATATTGATAATAATATAATAATAAAAAGAACAACAACTAATCAACTAAGTTTTAAATAAGTAACTAAGTTAATCAAGTTTTATAACAATTAAAGATTATTAGGATACTTATGAAATTGATTAAACGCATTCTAAGTTAAAGAGTACTAGGATAAATAATTAAGTTTTATAAAAATTAATTGAAGGATATAAATATTAACTAAGTTATATAAAAATTAACTAAGTTAATTGTGTTTTATAAAAATCAACAAAATTTGAATTTTTTTAATTAAATGAACTTAATTTTATGAAAATTAATTTAGTTTTATAAAAATGATGTTATATATTTTGTAATCTTTGTTAAACTGTTATAAAAGTTGTCTGTTTTATAAAATTTAGTTAAGTTAGTAAAATATAACTAAACTTAAAAGAATAATAATATAATATAATTTAATAATTAGGGATTATTAAAGCACGCATATAATAAGATTATTTTCTATGGAGGCCCACTAAAGGATTGACACGAGTTGGAGAAGCCATTGGTATCAAAGTTGCATGTCTAAAGTAAAACGTAGTTATCGAAACAGTTAACACTGCATCATCAAATAATCATACGAATAATGTCGGAGATGTCGAGAAGGTAGGTACCAAACTTATTTATATGTGATTAAATTATTTTTTCATCGTATAAATTATTGAAGCACATAATAAAATAAACTCTTTATTTAATTAATAGAGTACAAATTCTATGGAAAACAGTAAATGCAAGCTGATCGATTGGTCAGGAAAGAGAGAAATAGTTGCGTTAAGCCGCATGTCTTCGACCGATCTAATTTCAATGGTTTATTGTATTCCATTGGGGGAAAATGCAATCAAGTTTTGGGTAAATATTGTAAAAATTCCAAAAGCATGACTATGGAGAACAACGTCCAATTTAGAAGTCATTGAAGATGCTCTAGGTACTACGATAGGTTGGCCTGCTGCGAACGTTATAATGGAATCAACTTCTAGTAAGTATAATTCAAACTTTGTTTAGATATAAGACTTTTTCTATATAGTTGAATACTGAATTAAATTCGTATATATTCATCACCGTAGTTAAATTTGTTTCAGAACTGAAATGGAAATATCACAAAATTAAAAAATTGCAGACATAGTCGCTCTATCGTGTTACGCTTGAAAACATATATTACAAAGAAAAATATTGAAAAATCTCTGTTTTTAATATTTTCATTAAAAGATAAAACATATTTTGTTTTTTTTGAAATGGTACTTTATATACAACAAACCATTGGGACAACATATCCCATGTCAATAAACGTTCGAAAGCAAGTTTCGAACTTGTGACCTCTAGCACCAAAGCCGAATCAATTAACCACTTGGAGAAAGGTGCTTGTCCATATTTTGTTATCCTTAATAAATACACTTTAGTTTCTTAGAGAAGGATAAATGTTTTCTCAATAAATACACAGCTAAATGTTTTTTCTTAATTAAATTTAGCACCATCTGATTTGGATAAAACCTTCTCGATAGCTAAATGGTTTTGGAAAAATGTTAGCAAGGTAACCATTTGACTCAAAGCATCATCCTCTATCATCCTCTTGGATAATTATTAAACTAATTCAGTTTAATGTTTCTTAGCTTTAAAAAAGAAGCTCTCAAATAGTTACAGTAAACGATACCAATTCAAGAAATAAAAGAAAAGAATTACAAATTACAGCATGAAGTTTTAGCTTCTTTTAAACTATAAATTTGAGCTTTAGCTTCAGACAAAAATTCTTTTCTTACAGTAATTCCATTTCAGCTACAATTCGCTGCATGTTACAGTGAATGATAACAATTAAAGAGAACAAACACTGTACATGAAATTATATAACAACAAACTGTTATTTCAGTATATATTCACTTGCATTGGTTTTCTACTATAATATATATATATATATATATATATATATATATATATAACTTGTTATTTCAGTTTTCTTTGAATAAACTGTTTTATGTTTAAAGTAACATATATGTCTGATTTTTCTTCAGGTAAAGGAAGTTGATAGTCAGTGAAAATGATGGTGGGAGGAAAATATTCGGTATGAAATGTTATAAAAATTATTAAATGCTTAAAAATAAATTACTTACGCAGATGCTAATACTGTTTAGTTCATTAACGTAGGCAAAGAGATGTTGGAATTGTGAGGTTAGCGTGAGTGGCATATCTTACCATTGAGGAAAACATATGTCCCTGAATTTAAAGGTGCATTTGATGTTAACCTACGTAGTAGAGTTGAATCTGTGTCTACTAGAGTTCATTTGACATTCATGTCCATAGTTGATATAACATTTGTTTTAGTATTTACCATTTTTTAAGACTAAATTTTGAAAATTATGTTTTTTGTTTGAAAACATGACTGGATTTTATTCTCTCCCTATTTTCCTAAAACCATCATTTACCTAATAATTATATATTTACCAATTGTGCAACTCACAGCCTCATATCTTTGCTAAATTTGGACAGATACAATCTCCAAATTGTTCAACTCTACCCCAAATTTCGATATAGATTGATACCACATTCATAATGTTATGGTCGCAACATACGTTTTTAACTAAAAATGGAAACATTAGTACCCAATAAATGACTACGGACCCATGCGTTAATTTGAGCTAAATTAGGTCTGATTTGGGTAACTAATCACGTGAAATCACATGATCTATTGCCTCTAACTGAATTTATTAAGGGGCAATGTACTAATTGCTTAGAATCATGCTTCGTTTGAAAATGTCATTAGCTTTTAGAAACCAATGTCAACTAAGCAACAGTCCACCACTACTTATTTAGAACTTTTCCAAGCATAATAGTCTAATTATTTTAGCATTCACGGTCTCTGAATTAGTTATAAGACAGCCTTTTTTTAGTACGTAGATGTCTAATCAGTAGATCTCTTACATCTACAATATTATTAATTAACGTAAATTAGGTATATTGTTTTGTGTTGATTAACTTCTTAGGCCATGCTAATTTATTTTTATTTTTGGGTCCATTAGCCTATTATCTTTTAGCCTGGTTGGAGAAAGTGAGAAAAAGAAGATAGTCGTACGTTCTTTTTTCTTACTTCTCTTCTTCTTCCTCTCTAAAAAAATACAGTAAAACCACCTCCATCAAATTAAAATCCAAGCAAATTTCTTCAATTAAATTCATCAAATTGCTATCTTTTTCCGTCTAGAGAATAAATCTCAGGAAATCTAACTCGTACATCACAATTTCGTCAAAATTTCTGATTTGTGAAAGTGATTTTCTAGTTACGGTAAAACTCACCTTAACATGCATTGTTCTCTTGTTCTACGGGCTCTACAAACTTACAATCAAGCATAAAGCTTCCACCTTGCAACCAAAATCTAGGTATTTGCCTCCATACAACAAGGTGAGTTGTAATACTCACAAATCCTAGCTGAGCCAAGCTTAAAATTGCAAGAAACTGTAAAAAATTATCTATGTTCGTACAATACTTCTATTGTTTTTTTGTTTAAAATCGTTTTCATATTGCTACTTTGGAAGCCTTTGACTTTTGATTCCGGCTACGAAATACTGCCGGATTTCTGACATTTGGCAGCTTGCATGTTGAACTTCATATCTGTAAATTTGGTTGGAAAATATTGTCATTTTGATGTTCGAAACGGTGATAGAAAATCAACTAAAACAAAGATTTTTGCATGTAGAAATTGTTTTTTTGAGTTGCTGCAAACATGGCCTGAGTCAATGTTTGAGATAGCATAAATCTTTCATTTCATGCCGAAATTCATCGATTTTTTTGTTCGAAAGATAAAATTTTCTGCTATATTGTACCAATTTTCAGCTCAATCCGAGGTAATTTGGTCCTCTATTTCAGGCCAGAAAGTTGAATCTGAGATGGTTTTCCGGCCTGTAAATTCTTGGTTTTTTGAACGTTTGCAAACATGGCCCGATTCCACGTTTGAGACAGTGTAACGTTTTCATTTTTAGTCGAAATTAATTGATTATTTTTTGTATAAAAGATGAAGTTTTCTAATCTATGCACACTAATTTTCAGCTCAATATGTGGTCGTTTGTTCCTCTTTTTCAGGCATGTAAGTTGGATCCAAAATGGTTTTAAGGCCTGGGCATCTTTTCTTTTGAACTGTTGCAAACATGGCCTGAGTCCATGTTTGTGACAATGTAACATTTTCATTTCCAGTCGCAATTCATAGATTCTTCTTTTGTTAATTCATTGATTCTCCTTTTGTCTGAAAGATAAAACTTTCTAATATGTTCTCACCAATTTTCAGCTCAACATGAGGTCGTTTTTTCCTCCATTTCAGGCCTGTAATTTGGACCTAAGATGGTTTTCAGTCCTGGAAATATTTTTGTTTTTGAACTGCTGCAAACATGGCCTGAGTCCATGCTTGAGACAGCGTAACCTTTTCATTTCCATTCAGAATCCATCGATTCTATTTTTTTTGAAAGATGAAGTTTTCTTCTTTTTGCACACCAATTTTTGGTTCAATCAAATGTAATTTGGCCACCTGTTTCATGTACAAATGTTGAACCCAGAGAAGATTTCAGACCTGGGTATTGTGTTGCTGATGCATTTTTATGTTCTTTTTCCATCCGACTTTTAACTTCTACTTAACATTTTTATGATATTTCTGAAAATTTTTGAGGCCATGATATCTATCGGTAGACTAGCCAAATTTTAAAGATTTTGAAATTCAAATTTTGGATTAAACTTGAATTTAATTTGAATTGAATTCGAATATCGATTTGAGCGATTTTTTTGGGTTTTTATTCATTTTCGAGTACGAATTTTTCCAAACCTTTTGAAATAATTTTAAAATAAATGGGCATTTTTAAATTATTATTATAGGATATTTTTGAAGTATTTCCAAATATAGAGTCTATTTATTCTCGATAATAAGGGAATTTTCAAATATAGCTTTCAAAATTGGTATTAAAAGCTTGTTTTCTCAAGTAAATTATTTTATATATAAAATATATTTTTTGCACTATTCGAGCGAATGAGAAAGAGAATTAAATGGTTTGGTAAAACATGTGGTATGGGACACGTGTGTTTATCTTACGATTAATTCTCGACTTGTCCGTTTGATCGTTTTGACCTGTAGGTCGAGTTTAACGATGAGGCGAGGTAAACTTTTTAATGCTTTGAGTGTGAAATTTACTAGCAATTAGTAAACCGCTTAGTGTGAATGTGTGGTATGGCACACACGTTAACACTACTCGGGTTCATATCCGAGAGTTTGTGACACATTTTTCTAAGAGACGTATTTGCCGGTACTGGACCTTTGGGTCATTTTTCCTTTAGGATGTTTGTCTAAGAGACGTTTGTCATTGCGACGTATTTGTCCTTTGGGACGTTTTTCTAAGAGACGTATTTATTTGTCCTTCGGGACGTTTGTCTAAGAGACGTGGCGCCTTATTTTGGGAGAACAGTACTTGGTGGGCTTTGGTCATATGCACGGGCTATATCTTTGAGATGATTTCATTGATTTCCTTGTGATTTTCCAAGTGTATTGCCTCTTTACATTATTGGCCATTTGAGTCGTTCGAGATATTATATATGGAGATAACATCTTTGGAAACAAAATTCCTTATCAAGTTCTATATTTGAGATTTGGACTTGCCAACACTTGGCGTTTATTTGAGATTTGTACTCTCCTATTTAAAGATATATAAGATTGCCATTTGGCGTATTTTGTGTTTGAGACTTCTCTATTTAGAGAATATTTTTGTGATTGCCATTTATGGCGAGTGTTGAGTTTAAGATTTGAGATTCTCCTATTTTGGAGACACGGTTCATAGAAACCATTTTAGTGGCTTTTGGGATTTTGCCGATTGATATGAGGCATTTATTATACTTAGTGTTATTTGGTGAGTTTACCTATTTCGAGGACTTATACTTACTGTAATTACATTATTTTTTGAAGAGGCATGCTCTTATTATTGTTTCTTCTCATTTGAGAGGATATTTTACCCTTTACCTTATGCTCATATTATCACTTATCCTTATAAACTGATCTGTTTAGCAAGATTGACCCGTTTATTTTATACTCGGGTCAGACCAAGATGTTTCAGGTTAGGTACCTTTATGGACTTGGTCTATTATGCTTCTACATGGACCTATCTGCTAGCCCTTTTTGTTGTAGTCTTTTTATCCCTGCTTTGATATGTATATTGTTTTGACTCGTGTGTATATTGTGGTCGTCATACCACGTATGATGTATCATTTGTATTGCATTGGGATGTATCAGTATATATATGTATATATATCTGTTTGTTGTTCTTTGATGTGTTATGCATTTGTGTTGTTGCATTTTGTTCTGATAGATCCTATAGCAACTTGTAATTTTGTATTAAGCATTTACTGGGTATGTCGATCCACTAAGAAAGAAAAATAATATAGAGCACTAATCGACGTATTCAATAGATATTTAAGACAAGACTATGGATGGTCGCCCCTAACTAGCCCTATTCTTCGCATTAGCAGACAATATTACCCAGTAATATTCTTTGTTAATGTGGGTCTTGGGGTGAGGTGTCATAAGTTTGATTGCTCTCTCCTGATATGAACTCAGCATCCACATCATCTGAAAGTCCAGGAAGTCTTTCTAAACTGTCCATGTTCTGCAGTAGACATATACTTTTATAATTTCATTTACGAACCAATGTATATCAGATGTTTGCATGTGTTTGCACAGGCATACAATTTACAAATATACCAAGTTTTTTTCTTGATTGATGCTTGCACAATGATTAATTCATATGTTCTATTACCTTTTTAAAGCAATTAGATTATATGAAAGTTTTTAATTTCTATCATTTGAGCCATATCTCAAACTATTTGCAGATTCAAACATGTTTTAATACATCTTCCAACTCTGGGTCTCTTCCGGCCAATGTTGCAAAAAATGTTTGTTTGCACAGAAAAAAATTCAAATTATGTGAGTACGATTCCTGTCCTAAGTAAAGAAGAAGAAAAGGAACATTGACACCATTTCAAATGAAGCCTGTTCAAATATCATTTTTTTTATACACCAGCTTCATTAGATTTTGCACTAATGTAGTATTCTGAATAAAAAAATTATGTTAGCGGAAACTGAACTCATGCTAGTAAAAATAGACCACGTTTTGCCACATTGACAGAAAAATGGTTTATACTGTAAGATGATTTCAAGTGATCTGATTTGTTACAAGTCCTGGAATTTGGTCCAGAATGATATAAAAAATCCCATTGTTTTGTATCAAAGCTATGGCATAGAACAAAATAATATACGAATAAAGTCTACGCAGTCACTTCATAAAATTATTATTATAATACAAGTTATATAGATGTGGTATAAGCACCTCGTAAAGTAAGAAACTATGCATGAAGCTACACAACATGAAATAAAGTACAACTAATTGCTGCAAATATGTATTTTATTAAACTTATATGGAACTTAATTTGAAAGCAATAGTCACAATTGTGCTTGCGTTGGTTGCGGGTTTCAGAACAATAGTTGGAGCTAACTTAGTCTACTTACATATTTTCTATTGGAGAGCTCCAGTTACGCATGTGCAAATGAACACTATGCAAGTCTAGCAGAAGTTATCTTCTCTTTAGGAACACCAACATACATTTCCTCAAGATACTACAACACCAGAGGAACACTATGGCGATAACCCCATTCCCTATCAACGCCTAAATCAATGTCGATTACAAACCCCAGTTTTCGACGAACGTCGGTAACTGTCATCAAACGCCATCGAATTTCTACCAAAAGTACTATGTCTTCATACGACTCCGATGATGCAAACAACATTGATCAATTTGAAGCAGATCGAGAGCAATGGTTTTTCAAAGTTATATACTCATTTTTTTCCACTTACTGTAATCGAACAATGTTGACCACTTCGCTCGATGAAAACCCCAGCGAACAATTTCTAAAAATACTAGGGGACTAAACACACGACTTTCGTGTTGGACACTTTTGTTAAATGTGTATAGATCGAGATATTTTGATTTTTGAAGAGAGGGAAGAAGTTTGTTTCCAAAGAAATAGAGAGCAGGAAGTTGTGACAGTAGAAGGCATTATGCTTGGGTTGTTCATGTTTGTGCACATTTGCTTAAGTTTAAATTGGAATTTTTATTTTTATTATCAACTTAGTTAATTTTTATAATCTTATTTAGTTTTTATTAAACCTAATTAACGAAGTTAATTTTTATAACCTAGTTAATTTTATTGTGACTATTATTGTTACTTAAATTTTATTCTTACAATTAGTTAATTTAATTAATCTTAATTAATTTTATTATTATGATTATTTAACTAAGATTATAAAATTTTATTTTAACTATTATGATTATTATTGTTGTTGCTATTAGTATTATTATTATAAACTAAATTTGTTTTTATAAACTTAGTTAATTTATTATTATTATTACATAAACTTGTTATTTTTTATAAAACTTGGTCAATTTGGTTAATATTTTATTATTATTATAAACCAAGTTATCTAATATTATTATTATTATTATTTTGTATAAATTTAATTGATTTTTATAAAACTTGTTAACTTGTTTAATATTTTATAATTTTTTATTATTATTAGTATTATTAATATCCTAAACTTAGTTAATTGTTATGAAACTTAGTTAATTTTATAACTTTGTTTATTTGTTATTATTATTGCAATTATGATTTTTGTGAAGGGATTAGTGTGATTATCATTTAATAAAGAGGTACAAGTAATTTAAAGTGAAGTGAGGTGGATTATTATGCCATGAAACTAAGCTTTCTATATTTTAAGATTTTCATATGCATTTCGTAGGACCTAACTTTTGCTAAGAAGAAACTTTACCCTCCAGGACAGTACTAGGTTTAAGTTATTGTGTAAAGTGATTGAAGAGTGGGAACAGTTCAATGATATATGGTTACATGGGTTTACCCAAAAAGAATTTCGATGTGGAACAATGGATATTGGTTTGATGATCTTATTCTTGAAATCAAACACTGATATCATGTGTTTCATATGTGACATATGTATTTAAAGAATGCAACATCTATATGTAATATATACAACTACACTATGGATCACAGAGATTTAATAAATGGTTTACCCTATCTTGTGTATGAGACATTGGTGTATTCCAACACAACAGACCTCGTAATGTAGCGATAGTAAGAACCTGATATATTCTTAGCTTGTTAAATGCCGCATGCATTCTTTCTTTCACTCCTCTTCTTAAAAGTACACTAAACTTTCCCCACCAGCTATTGCACCATTGCTCCTTCTTCATTGTTACTGCATAATCATTTACGCGTAGCACACAAACCAGTTATTATTTATAACATAGTGGTACAAACCTTTGTTGTGGCTGTAATTGCTATTGATGTGGTCCATTGCTAGTCCACAAAGCTTTGTTTTTAACCTTCTTGCTATGTTTTGTCATATGCAGATATGAGTTCCTCTTTGACAGCCTTCTGCTCTTCTGCCATGCTTCTCCATTCTTCTTGATTTTGTTTAGAGTTTGGAGCAATGCCTATGTTATTGTTGTAATCAAAGGTGAGGGAACTGTGCACATTGTATATCCTTTTACTATTACTTACAGTAGATATCGTTTCTCTTTGGATGCTATTGTCAACAAAGTTTTTAATTGGTGCTTTAAAGATCAAAGACAAATTGATTAAAGTATTTGACCTTACCATATATTGGCATCTGATGCACTTTTTACTTCAACCAATATATCGTAATATAATTCTTAATGATCAAATTTGTCGTCATCAGTCTTACTCTTAAAACCAAAGATATGAGTTAATTTATGGATGTATAGTTCAGTAAAATCAACTTTATTTTGATAATCATATCCCTTTTCTTTGATATCTAGATTATATGCCTATTGACATAGACAGCTAAATGTGGCATTATTCAACCATTGCTAAGTGATAGTGGTACTAATATAGGAACTTCTCCGCTTTTGACAGTGTTTTGGGCGGTCATAAAAGTGTAGTGAAAATGATCATCAATTGAGGAAGATGCTAAATAAATAAGACAACAATGGTTATTGTATAGCTCGTCTATAAGGGTGATGAATCTTCTAGCCTGAAATATAATAAACCGGCATTATTCAAGCAATCTTCCAAATAAAAATACATTGGAAAAAGAAAAGGAAAAAACTAACACTAGCTAGAAAAAATGCTAGGTATCATGTACTAGTGAGCCCATTATCTCGAATCTACAAACTCATAATAGAAATTCCAGACATGAAAACGGTGTGATAATTCCTAGCTGTAGCAATATAATCTGCTACCCCAACCTAAGAAGAGCTAATAACTAATTAGAAGCTGCTAACATAAGAATAAAATTGTCCATTGTTATAAAAGATATTTTTATCAACTTTATTTTATTTAAAATTTTCCTAGTTATTGTACCAGTGGTTTATAGCTTACTAGTCGGCCATATAAATATTCAGAGTCAAATCTTGTTATTCCATTGCAGCCTTCAAGAACCTCTAGAAATCTATATTTGTAGTAAACAAAATTATTAGTTAACTCGTTTGATTTTCAGTTGAGGATAGTCCTACAGATTTTTCAACTTGACTCCTAAACATTACAGATATTGTAATTTAAATAACATTTCCCCCCAAAAATTTGGTGACAGCATAAAATTATTTTCTATTGATAATACCTAGATAGGAGCCAATAAGTTTTGCATGTTGGGTTGCTTAGTACTTTTGTCAATAAGTTTTCTTTCCATAACTTTTCCTCCTCCCCTTCCAACATAGAGTGTTCATGTCGGTCTACTTGCCTCTGAATAAATATCCAAAAAAATTGAATGAATAAATAAATGCATGTATTCATATAGATTAACTAGACGCAAAAATGAAAGTATGCCTTCCTATGCGAACGATGGTTCTGAAACCAGAACTTAACTTGACGAGCGAAAGTTTAAAGTGACGACTCAACTGTAGACTTTGCTTATCGTCGGGAAGATGGTGCTATAGTGATCGTAGAACTATATTTTATGATTTATTATTAAGATTAATACTATTATATAAACTTAGTTCTTTTTTGTAAAACTTAGTTAATAGTTTATAGTTTGTTTTTATTATTAACCTAGATAATTTTTATAAAACTTATAGTTAATTTATTATTATTATTATTATTATAAATTTAGTTAATTTTTATAAAACTTAGTTAACTCGGTTAATGTTTTATAACTTAGTATTATTCTAAACTTAATTAAATGTTATGTAACTTGGTTAATTTTTATAAACATGGTTTGTTTATTGTTATTATTATTAATATTTTAAACATTGTTAATTTTTATAAAACTAAGTTAATTTATTGTTACTATTGCTATGGTGATTGTTATTATTTGTATTATTATTATAAGTAATTATTTTTATAAAAACTAAGTCAATAATTAGCTTAGAAAAGCAAAGGGCTTCGTACTTTTGATTACTCGGCCACGACCAAGAGTGAATCTCACTAGCTTATCTATATCATAGGTGGAACTAATAATTGTTCCATTTGTGAGCATCCCCTGGAATTTACAAATAAATTCCACAAAATATGCATACGAATTCCATATAATATCATATAAACTAATGAAGTGCTGCAATTTGCAATGAATTTTAATTTTTAGGGTATCTAAACGTATGGAAAAGTAGGCGACTTAAGCAAAATGTAAGGCTTTAAGAAGAATAAAGCATCAACAACTAGTGCTCTTATATACTTAAGGGACCAACCCTATGTAATAAATACAATGGGTTATATATATTCATATCTTTCAATGAAAGGTTAGATTACAATAAAAGATTTATGCATGGTGCAAAATTTCTTAATATTCGGTGCTTGCTAGCAGTAAATTTTATTGTACATTCATGTCTGTGTTGATGATATAATAGTTTTGGGAAACACTGAGAGGCGAGTAATCATAAAAATATGAATAAAATACCTCACATATAATCAATAAATTTTGGTTTAAATAAATGATTCGTAATAATGTTAAAAGTAAACATTATGTATACTAGAATGTATAAAAATGAATATCCTGATTCAAGACATTATTAGTTGGTCACAAAGCCAAAAGTTAATATCAAGGATATACATAATTTAGTGAAAGGAAATCACAATTGGGAATTACATTAATTTCCATACTGCTTCATCTACTAACCAGCTCTGTAAAGTAATAGATATACCAATAGAAATAACATGTAAAATTAATTTGGTAAGTCAAGCAATTCTTACATCATAGTGAACTTTGATTTTGTCGCCAACCTAAGCCTTAGCTCTCACAAGTACTTGGCTTGAACTGTAATAAAATTACAACCATTTGTAGATTGTAATATGATTTTAAGATGCTATTGTTTATGATAATTTTCACTACAAAATGCTAATTTTGTGAGTAACTGCAGCAATGGTAAAGATTGGGGATGATTAAGAGATGATATTAAAATAATTACTCCACGGTTAATTATCATAGGCTGTTACAAAATACAAAGAACGGTATTAATCTTGCAAATTGAAAGCCTGGCATCATAGTTGAGTTGGATTTGGATGTACAAAAGATAAGCTATACAAAATCGCATCTTTAAACAGATATTAAAAGGAATCTAAAAGAAATAGTCGGTCCATTGTCTAAAATTGACTTTGCATCATTTAAGCATCTCATCCAGTATTCCCATATAGAAAAAATAAGAGTGCAATTTACAAAGAATCGATAATGAAAAATAGTCGTTTCCCCATCAGGATCAAATTACATCTTTATATTACGATTAAAAATGAATGTTGCTCCTACCATTGAAGTTAGCATATTTTCCCAACTAAAATGTAACTATTCTGATGAGTGATGACCTACTCAATTCTTGGAAACATGTAATTGCATAGGTTTAACCAAACATTTGTGATCCAATTAATAAATTTCAAATAATGAAACAACGATTGATAAATATCAAAACCTAAATTTTCATTTGCATTTGCATTGAAAATAGCTAGTAAAATATCACCTTTACACCAATTTGGAGTTCTGATACATCATCCGAATCATTGGCACAAACTAAAGATCAAAACAAGAAAAGCGTTGAAATCAGTAATAGTTCCTACCAATCAACCAATAATAAGTTGTTATAGAAATAAATAATATTGAGCGCTGATTGAATACCAATCAAGCTTATTGCGAGGATAACTAAAATGAAAGCTTGAGAAGTTGCCATCTTTCTTTATAACATTTTCTCATCTACGAGGGAGAAATTATTATTATTGTTAATTGTTGTTCTTGTTACTATTTCTATAGTGATAGTTCTAGGTGCTCCATGCTCCTCTTTGAACTTGATCTAATAAGAAGGGTTTATGAATGAGTGATTTAGGGAATGAAAGGCAGAGAGAAGAGTTTCTTCTGGTTTGAGAGGGGGGGGGGAAAGGGAATAAAAAAAGAGGGAAATAATTGAAAGATTGGCGGCCACCAAAATAATTAAAGGTTCGGCTTTCTGAAAGCATTACATGTTAATTCCCTGCTTTGAATAAAACAAATCAACGTAAACAATAACACTATAGAATAAAGCGTTATCAATTAGCATTATCAAAAATAACTTTTCCTATAGTGCATATTCTAATTTCAATCAAATTATTTTATTTTGATTCTCACTCTTATCATCGAATCAACTATTACCTTATGAATGTTTAAATATTGCACTAATTACATTAAATCCAGTAATTACCAATTTAATTCTACTTATTATCGATTTAATTTCTTATTTATGATTATAACCAAATTAACTTTATAATTATTTCAAAATTGATTGCAATTGCATTAAAATAATTGTCAATAACTTTTAAACAACATTATTAAATCATATTCTGATTATTTTTCTCATTAATAAATCATAGATTTAATTTTTCACAATGTTAAATTTCAAAATCTTATTTAATTTAATATTTTTAATTTGTGAAAAAAATATAGGTCATTACCTGTGCAGTGGATGATGCATGAAGTTGTTTCACTGTTAGCAGTGGCAAGGGTTTGAAGGAATGAGGTTAAAGCAGTACTATTGATGGATTTAGTGGTTTGTATGGGCTTGTGGCACTGTCAGGTGATGGCAGTACTGTTGAAGTGGATGAAATTTTTATGGAGGAGGAACGACTATTATGGATGTTAGATGGTGGTGGTTGAAAGTTGATCTATGCACAATGTATTTATGGATAGTAATAAGGGAATGCATGCACATTTTTTGTTTTTTTTGTTTTGAAAGCAATGTAATTCAAAATATAATATTGAAAAATGTAAATGAAAAATGAAATAGAATACTTTTTTGTTTTGAAACTGTGTATGTTATATACATATACATACGTACGTACGTACGTACATATATATATACACACACACACGTACGTACGTACATATGTGTGTGTATGTATATGTGTGTGTGTATGTGTATGCAAATGCAAAGGAAACTAGAACAACAACAAGCACCAAATCAAATGAAAACAAAAATCACAAAAACACACAACAAAACTTTAAAAAAAATTGCATTTTAACACACAAAACAAACACACAATAAAATCAAACTAAAATAATTCTAAGAACAGAAATTAAAATAAAACTAATTTCTTGACAACGGTGCCAAAAACTTGTTTAACGCCGAAATTTCTACCGGATTAGAAAAATAACCAAAAAAATTTAATTAAAAATAACCGTAAGCTCGTGGCGTACAATTTTAGTATGTGGCGAGTATGGGTCGATCCAAAGGGAATTGTATTGATTTTAAAATTTCAACTCAAACAAATTAAACAAGATTTGAAGTTGTATTAGGCTAAAAATTTCTAAAAACTAAAAAAAAACTAAAAGTGGATAAAAATATGAGAGCAGAAGGCAATTTAGAGGTAATTTTCTTCTCACACATAAATCAACAAATGAAATTATGATATCTCTTTTGGTCATTAGTGAATTTAGTTGATGTGTTTATCATAAGTATGGAATATTTGTGATATTAATTAACGCAGCATAAACTATCGATCTTTAACACACCTACGAAACCACTTGTTTAACTCTTATGAAAATGTTAATGAAATTGAAAATAAAATATATTTTAAGCATGATATATTTACTATTATTAGTAATATAGACCATCAGATTTTGATTTTAAATCTATTTCATTACCATATCATTTGTAGATGAAGAGGTAATTTGTGTTTGTGTTTGTTTAAGCATAGCCTATTTGGTGTCAACAACATAGGCTATTAAATTCAAAGTTAAAACAACAAAAAACTTACCTATTCAAACATTGTCATTAAGCACAAAACGAGATCAAAAATTAATAAATATATTGAATCTACATGATTAAGTGAGCTTCATTACCCCTAAGTTGAAGGAGTTTAGCCTCTCATATTTGTTATCATTTCAACAAATGTAGAGTTCAACATGAAACAAAAACAAGAGGAAAATGCAAGCTAAATAAAAATAAAAGAGAGCTAAACTACTTGTATAAGAACTAAAACTAAGCTACTAACATAAAAGGAAATATAGAAAAAAAGAACTTGAATTAAAACTGCATAAAAACAATTACATGAAGAAGAGGCTACGAAGCCATTAAAAAGAGAAAGAGAGTTTATGTTTATTTTTGAGCCTAAACTAAACTAATTAAAGTGGAGGCTAAGATATCATTACATGGAATATAAAGGGTATTTATACAAAGCTAAATCCCTAATCAATATTTTTGGGGACTACCCATAATACCCTTGAGGAAGTGTGTGGCCTCCATGTTGTCATTAGCATGAGCATAATCCACCATTACATGTGCATGTAACTTTTGTCTCTAATAACATGTGCATTAGTTCCTAATTGTACATCAAGGTAAGTGGACAGATGTGGTTCTCCATGATTTCATGAATTGATTTATTTCCATCTTCATTTGTTTCCTAACTCATACACATGCATATCTTCATGAAGCCTCTTCTAAAATTCACTAAAATTCCTACAAAACAACATTAAAATATCCAAATAATTTTTCTCAAATTAATTCACATATAAAAATGACCAATTTTCCCTTAAATGAAGATGAATAAATGATGATTTGAAAATAATTAAATTTGATTTAGACATGTTAAATACCATATATGCTCATTTATTTAATTAAATTACATTAAACATGGAAGTAAAAATATGCCCAATTACATGCATATCATGGAGTTTTAACTGGAGGGAATAGATGGCAGTCCCATTTTCATGTAGGAGGACTGATTTTATCACATAATAATTCAACATAGTTGGTCTGTATCTCGCTAGGCAATCTATCCTTTTCATTACCCAAGAAATTAAAACAAAAATTTGGAAGCCATGTGCAAACATTAAAGAGATCTCTAAGGAAGCAATATTTTGCTAACCAAGAAGTTTTAAGAATTAAGAATTTCTCTTTAAAGTCCCTCTTTAATTTGATCAATTAACTCAAGAGTTCCATATAAATAGGACTACCCAATGATTCCTTAATCTGTATGGTTTACAAAAGATAAACTAAGTTGCAAAGAAATGATAACACTGAAATTTATAAAACTGTCTGAACTATACATTAAAATAAATTAATTGGGTCACACAATATTGATCTTTTGTAAAATTCAAAAATGAATCTCCTCTTAGTAAATTTTACTTTCTCAAAAGGAAGAGTATTTCGAGAAAGTGGAACGATCGCAACCTTAGGAAGATTCCATCATTCTCCAGGATAGGATCGGTTCTGTGCTCATCTAAATATCTATTATGCAATCACCTAAGCAACCCTCCACTTTTTCCTCCCAAAGAATGAAAAATCGGTAAGAACAATTCTAGAGTAAATTTTGTAGATGAAATCCACTAAGGTATCCCTATCTTCAATAATGGTCTAAAAGAGTTTGGTTAATTCTTTATTTTCCTTTAAAATTCTTTCTCAATAAAGGTGGGATCTTTTTAAAAGTGGAACCGCATGTTTCTCCTTAAAGCCATTTAATCACTTGAAATAGGTTAGAAGATTCTGATTCTTTGTATACAAATGATCGTGGTCTTTGACTAATTTTTCAATCTCCATGTCAAAGCGATGCATTTCGCTCTTGCACTTCTCATAAAAAGTCTCATAATAATATTTGTTTTTTTTTGCCTTAACTAAAGTAATAAACTTGTTGATTTAAGGCTGGAAGATAACTTTAAGTATTTAAATAGTGAATTCCATACCTGTGTGATTGGAACCTGTGGAGTTGGGTTTTGAATTTTTACTTTTGGTAGTTGACTGAGTGAAACAAAATCTTTCAGAGGGATATTTTCCCATGAAGCATCCTTGAAAATCAGGTAGATCGGGAAGATCTACATCATCATCAAACAAATTTAAATTTTGACCATCTGATCATCACCTCTGTCTCTTGGTCCTTATGGAGCCTTGTTGCCCTCATCTCTGCCTTGATCATTATCACCATCGTCATATTCATCATCATCCTCCACTTCATTTGAATTTCCATCTCCTTCAAGCGAGGAGTCATCAAAAGATAGCAACTTCTTTGGATCAATTGCTTTTTCTTCAGGGAAATTGTCTTAAAGCAATCCATGATCACTCACTAACATAAGATCAATCTTTCTCTTAAATTTTTCATTTGGTCTAGGAGAGAAGGAAAATCCAGATCAAGGACTTTGTCAATATTGTCTATTAATAGCTCTGTTATTGACTTTGATGATAACAACCTTGATAATAACAATATACATTCATACAAAGTATGGATAGTAATGTTTTGCCAGGTCATAAAGTATACAGTGCAAGATATTATATAGGCGTTGAATCGAAGACTGTACCGTATAAAGAATTAAGAAACGTACATGAAGACTCATGAGTATAAAGACCAATATATAAAGACATCAAGAGTAAAATATAGTGTATAGAGTCATAGAATTTTTTTAAAGTCTTGGTGGCAATCTTTGATCTCTTTCTCCTATTTTATTATCTTTTATATTTTCAAAAAAAATAAATTTTCAAAATATATTTAAATATATTTTATAAAAAAAATTAAAAGTAAAAATGTTTATAAACTATGTTTAAAATGCTTTACAAAGTATAAGTTTCTCAAAACATTTTTAAGAGAAATAAATTTCAAAAATTTTCATGTATATATGGACATACATGAAATGGATATATCGACATACATGGCGCAAAACACTTTTTCAAATTTTGAAATGATATGCCGCAACTCTTCGCAAGCAGACACATTTGTTTATACACTATTTTTACGTTTCTCTCTCAAATCAAATGTTAAAGTGTTCTCTAAGAGACTATATGATCCACTGTATCCAAATTTTAAGAAATTATCTTTCAGAAAACCATCAAACTCTATTTGCATTTGCTTGGTTGTGATGTATCCCGTTCAACTCAATTGGGTGTGCTTGGTAGCTCGAAAATATGAGTGAATGTTCCTGTATCCCCTCAAGTGTGTGTACCTTGAGACCTGAAAAAAAGGATGGTGTTGTTAGTCCCTAAGAAGAGGGTTTTGATGACAAAAACCTTAGAATAAGATTATAAAATAAATACTAACATTATAGTTTAGATATATATTAATATGTAGGATTTAACCATGCAGGTACCAAGAATGAAGACTGTACAGCATAGAGATTCAAGACTAAAGATATCAAGACGAAGACTCATGAGTATCAAGATTATTAAGAGTTCAAGATTTCAATAATAAATAATTTAGTTAGGAATTTTGTTAAAACTCCAAGAAAAGCACCGACATATTGAAATTCATTTTATTCGTGGAATGGAATCCACTTCAAGCCCGTTAAAGGGATGGAACCCTAAGTAGGATGGAACCTACGAAAAATCTAGTGGAACATTGTTTTGTATCCACTAACTTTTATTCAAATGTTTTACAAAATTGTATCTTATTTTCAAAATGATTTCAAAATCTTCCTTTAAAAAAGATCAAAAAACATCTATCCTGGTTTTAAAATACTTTTAGCCTCAAAATAATCTTTATTTTCAAAATCAATACATCCTTAGTTTTAAACTATCTTTTAATATATTTAACTTTTAATATTTATATTTAGATTTAAATATAAAATTATAGTAAAATGTTATATATACCAAAATATTATTCTCTATACTTATTTATGTAATTTAACTATAGTTAAGTATATTTATAAAGTTTAAAATAGTTTTAATACAAGATAGAAGCTATTTTCAAAGAAAAACAAATTACCAAAAATTACTTAGGCCTATCGACAACCCCTAGGGACCCTTATCGACAAGGTGGCGGTTTGTTTCAAAAATTTGAATTTCAAAGGAAGTGTCTATTCGTCATATCCTTTCACGAGTGGACATGGATGTTCTTCTACTATAAATAGGGATAATTTTAAACGAATTACATACATATATTCTCTAATTTCACTCCTCTTCTTCTTCCACATTTCTTTATATACATTTTTACCATTACTCTACCGAAATCACCATTGAATCTACTAGATCATCTCTGGTTTGATTCTCTGGCACTATCTCAACGAGATCTCAATGCTATTCAGAGTTATAGGCTTCTTTCTAATTAATTAAGCGAGAAAAGGTGTGATTGTAGCCTGTGAAATCAATCAATCAAGCAAGAAAAGGTGTGATTATAGCCTGTGAAATCAATTGGGTGAATTTGTTGCCCGTAAAATCAAGTATCTCTACCCAGAGGATTCTGAATCTGGAGTGGTGTACCTTATGGCCATGAAATCAAGGGTGTAATTGTAAAAAGTCGATTTTAAAAGGAAATCCGTACTTGTATGCGGGACTGGATGTAGGGTAACTCCGAACCAGTATAAAATTCGGTATGTTCTTTCCCTTATTGCTTTTACTTTATTTCTGCATCTGTGTTTGATTCTGTGATCATATCTATGTCTGAATATTGCATACATCTGTATTCAAATTAACATAAACTCAAAAGAATTTAGTAATTCCTCAAAACACTATTCACCCTCCCCCACTAGTGTTAATTCTAGCCTTAAGATCCATAATCAGAATTTCTCACATTTGATATCGGAGCAAGGTTTTCAAAGTTTTCATAATCTGAATTTTGAAATTTTTCAAAATGGCAATTTTTTATAAAATTATTAACACTATTTTCATTTGATTATGTCACAGAATCATCATGGTATTGTTGTTTAAAGTTATTTGAAAATTCACCTGATTCTTTAAAAATTTTTGTTGTTTTGCAGGAGAAAAGTTATGTCTAATGACTGTTGGTTAAAAGATACCAGATAATCATTTATCGATCAAGAACTAATGGATATATAATAGCAATCGACAATGAAATGGGTACCAGATCGATACAAAGCTTTTGATTCTCATCTATAACTTGATATGATACTGTACTTCTCTTCATCTACTTCGCATTGTCACCGATTTCAGGCGCATCCGTCAAGAAATGACCAAGTTATGGTCAAATGAAATTTTGGTGAACAAAGGGAAAAAGAAAGCAAACTGTCAATGGTATTCTTCAAATTAAATCCAGAGATTTGAGTATTTTCTTCCACTCCTTTTCTAGATTGTAATTCTTATTCTCACGGTCATTTTGATGGGTGGATCATCAAATTTCGATCAAAATGAGTGAGATATGACAGTTTGAAGCTGGCTATCCAAAACTGAAAACTGTGTACGGGATTTTCTACATTTCCCCTACGTATCGGCCTGTTGCACTACAATACCGTCCAAATTTGTTGCTAAACTATTACTAGATCGTAGCCCTTGCCTTCCTCTTCGATTTGCCACTAGTTACATCCAATTTCGTTTAGAAACGAAGGAGATATGCCTTCTAGAAGTTTGATCGTAAATAGAAAAACGGAAAGAAGAAGAAAATGAATTTTTATGAAAAATGGTGACTGTTGGATCTATTTATAGTGGTTGAAGTGTCCATCCATTCAAAATTCAAATTCAAAGTTTTGACATCAAGTTAGTCAATCTACTAATTCATCTGCATCTTTCCCATACGGTCTTCAAATTCAGCAACTGAATATACTACGCTGATCAGAAAAACGAGCCCGTCGCAATAGAACAGATCTCGTCATTAAATTATAAAAGATATAAATGTGTGGTTGAAAACAATGGAAGAACAAAAAAAATTAGAAAATGGAGTGCAAAAAATTGGCATGCTTTACTATTATTTCAACTTTATTGTTGCATTTAGGAATATATACTTATGCATTTAGTTAGGTTTAGAAATTTATCTCGTTTATAAGTTTTTGATATTTTGGTCCATATATCGACACACCATAGTATACTTATTGTTTTAAGTATTTTAAAATGTGTTCCTTTCAAATAAAATCTTATTACTAATTTATTACAACTATACTAAGTAGAAAAACATACCTTCATTCATGATTTCAACTTTTCTAATGTTGTTTTTACTTCTCGTACTCTATTTCTTTTAAGATACTAATTTTATGTCTTTAAGAAATTAATAAAATGAATTTTTAATGTTAGAATAAGGCTCTATTTAATAGATTTCTTCAATTAATAAGATTGCACCACATCACATGACACTTGTAATATAAATAGATGGTGACATACATGCAAACTGACAGTGTCATTATACTTGTTCTTTAATAAAAGCATGTTTACATGCATAATGCCAAGTGTCTTTGCACATATTTTCTCATTATTTTTTATATGTTTTTAAGTACTTTAATTAAATTAAATACAATAAAAAATTGGGTAAAAAAATCAATTATTTACATGTCAATATCTAGTCGTAAAATTAGTGCAAAATCATGTTAAAATCAGGCCCAGAACTTTAGATAGCATTTCTAAAATGTTGTCTTTGCTTCTGTTACGCTGCAAATACGTTTTTATAGCATTTCTGTGTTTCAGAAACTTTTCATAGCATTTGGTAGATGCTGCAGATTCTGTTTTTATAATGTTTTGAATATATTTTATTGCAAAAACTTTTTATAGCATTCTGTGAATGCTGTCTTTTCTGTTTGAAACTTTAAATTATAA
Organism: Allium cepa; assembly: GCA_030765085.1. Lineage (NCBI taxonomy): Eukaryota > Viridiplantae > Streptophyta > Magnoliopsida > Asparagales > Amaryllidaceae > Allium > Allium cepa. Next base: position 247,941,630 of record CM060944.1, read on the forward strand.
AAAAAACAATGTTTAAACTTAGTATTTTTCTCTATTATTTTTAGAGTTATTTTCTGTCTTATATTAGAATATTTTAAAATTAATTTCATGTTTAAATATATTTTAATAATTAATTAAATTTTTTAACGTAAGAGGCCTTAATGTAACACATGTTTATTTTAGTTTTTTTCTTTATTCTTTGATATATCATATTTCATTATTATATTTTTTTAACTCAAAAGTATTTAAACATGTTTTTAAATATTTAAAACAATAATAATTTAATATATATTGGTTTTAATTAGTAAGTTAAGTATTTTATAAACATAGAAGTTTGGATTCTTAAAAACAGTTAAGTAAAAAAAATTATTTTAAAAGAATTAAAAAAGGAGGTTATTAATTTTTATAAAAATCATATTTGATCATATATGGTTTAAGTCCATAATTCTAAGCATTTGATTTTGATATTAAGTTTGATTACTACCTTTCACGATTATGTTATAGTTTTAGTACCATTTATTACCTTTAAACTTTTGTCTTTACTACTCTTTCAGTCCTATTCATTAGTTTCCTTAACATAAGTCTAGTAATTGGTGTGTATTACCTTTGTTTTGTTAAAGAGATAAATAGTTTAACATATGTACACACACACATATATATATGCATGTCAATTAGATTTACTTATCACTCATGTTTATCTTATAATCTGAATATCTCTTATTGTAGTGTCACTACAACAAAAATACCTTTTCGCAACTGCCAAAAAAGTTGTAATAGGTCTATTACAACAGCTAGCCGCCAGTCTTAATATCCGGAGTTGTAATATAGTTGAATATTTTTACAACTGTTGCCGACAGTTGCTGGACCAGTTGTAAAAAACCTTTCTACAACTGCTTTTGAAAGTTGTGGTAAAGTCTATCGTAACTGTTGCATTGACAGTTGTAATAGGTCTCTTTTGCAACTATTAATAGCAGTTGCAACAATAACTTTTGCAACTGCTTTTGGCAGTTGTAATAGATTCATTTACAACTGTTACTGACAGTCGCAATAAATCTTTTTACAACTGCTACCAACAATTGCAATTCATCTTCCAACAACTGCCATTAACCATAAATTTTGCAACATTATAATTAAAACCGATATTTCACTAATAATAACTACAATCGTTAATATTACTTGAAACAACATGAACCATTCACATTTAATAAAAGCTAAAACAATTCAAATTTACACCATTTTTGGATTCATAATTTTATTACAAAATATAACTAATCCATAACATACGTCAATATAAACATAGGTACGTACTAATTTAAAGAGATAAATTCCCCGTGCTAAGCAACAATCTTCCAAACTGCTTGTCCTATAGTACAGACGTATGAAGTTAGCCTATACGGAATAGCTTAAGAATCCAGTTGAGTGCAATCTAGTTGAGTGCTTAAGAATCCAGTTGAGTCCAATAGTACAGATGTATGATGCAATATGAATTAGCATATGAGTGCAATCTAGTTGAGTGCAATCTAGTTGATTGCTTTCAAGCATAAGATCCTGCAATGTATACTCAGATTATAACCGAATTATAATCAAGAGCTAATTATAACAGCAGTATTCATATAATTAAGCCGAAAGGATGTCAAAGGGGCAACTTGCATTGAACAAGAATGTTACTATACTTACCAATCAACAAAAACATGTACGCCTATTTGTCTAAATGTAAACCTTTCAATTGTTCCCAGTTGCTTTTAATGGAAAATTTAGGCAGTTTTCTTAATGTAATAAATCACAGTCATAATATAATATGGTTTACAGAGAGAGATTCACAAATAGCACAGACTTCCTTCATTTTCACCACCTCAAGCTGCAAGCATGCTATGGATCAAACTTTCTCCACGTAAATTGATTTTATCCCAATAAATGAATAATAGTTCATAACTTTAGTATTTAAGTGTGGTGAAAAGATTAAAGAGCACCCATTGAGCCTGCAACATGATTCATATCTAAATGGGCTTGTTGCACTTAATAAATGAGCACAATTTTACATCAGTACTTATTTGGATAAAACATAGCAAAATATCGCCTTTTTCACATAGTTCACGCTCATGCAACAAATAATAACAAATGATTTGTGGACATAGCAACTAATGTTTTGTCCGCATTAATGTTCATTGAAAAAATTGCACCCTTTGGTCAATTAAGCTACACAACATAATTTGAACCTTAACGTAATCTATATACATATTTTGTGGTCATACATCATTAAATAGTAAATATTATCCTAACCTGAAAGCAAATTACAGGTATGAAGAACAGAAAGAAACCCAAGAAAAGAAGATACCTTAGTAGATTTAAACATAAGCTGAGCAGGATAATTAAGAAAAGCCAAGGAACCTTTGGTCAATCCATGAGACCCCATAAGCACTGCTGAAAGCTTCAAATATGTATTCCATGGATTCGCCATTTGCTTCATGCTGAATCCTTGTAAATATATAAGTGCTAAATACACAAATCCTTGTATGAATGTGAAGTACCAACCATAACTAGAAACGCATAACATATGATAATCGATCAATAAATCATAAAATCTAAATGAACCCAAAATTGAAAAATAAAGAAAATTGCTTCACTCTACCTGAATTGCAGCCGGTTATAAACGTATTCCTGTAAAACAAATACAGAAAAACTTGTTAAAACACAGACCGGATGCTTGCAAAAGAAGAAAAACTCAAATGAAAATTTTGCAAAGAAGTACCTCGCATATGCCAAGATAACTAAAGAAAAATCCTGAAGAACAGATCAAAAATTGCTGCCACTTGGGTATTTTTGTTGTAGTTTTTTACAAACCTGCAAGTCGGTAGTTTTAAACAAACCTGCAAGTCCAACAAACCTGCAATTCAATTATTATCACATGACTAAATTAGTACACAAAAGCACCTTTCTTTAAGATGCTAAAATACCTATCATTTGGGTTTGTGTATGCAGTTTCCAATACAATTGTATACTAGAACTGTGTTCTCGATTTTAGGTCTTCATTTGCATTGAGTTTAGTACGCTGTTGTTCCACCGTTAACTCGCCCTTTTAGAACTAGATCACTAAAACTTTAATGGGCAGAAACAAATATGAACTCAAAAATCAACACACTAAATAACACATATTAATTCATACAAAACAGCAGCGAAGACCACATAGTTCACACACGCGATACAATTGCATATACCTACACATGAACACACTACATGCACCTTCCATATCAGTGCACTCAACACTTCGAAACTGCTACACACAAGCAAGAAGATACCTTAACCATACAAAAACTTCAAAAAACAGACCAACCAACACCGCCTGTTACACACATCCTCTACAACAACTGTGCATGTAGCCTCCTCTGCCAAACATACGTCAATTTCATTCACCCACCATAACTGCTGCAACCATTCAACAACACTGTAAAAAGTTCACTCATCGGCACAGCCACCTCACATCTCTTCCCACTGCCAAACCCCCTGACCACACTTGTCCCAGCTCCTCCTTGCTACACCTCTTCCTCACCGCTGCATCCTGTTCCACACACCACAATAGTGCTCACTTCCCCTACTATTACATTGTGCACCAAATTTCACAACTGATCCCACTGCTCTTCCACTGCAACTTGCACATACCCATCCCACTGCCACGACTCCTACGTCTCCAACTACACCTGTGCATTAACCACCTTTACCAACCTCCTTGCAAATTCAACACCATTCACCACAACCATCCACCAACCTCACACGAACAACCTTCAAATAATCTTTGCTTCAAACAACATCTTAACACTTCCTTGTTACACAACTGAACCATTCACTATCACAACCCTCATTATTCCACGATTCAAAACAACCCATACCCCTACCATCAATACTAAACTGCTCCACCTTACTGCAACCACCTGAAACGGTTACATTGATACAACACCATACGTGCATTTCACCTGCCTTACAGCCTACTTCTCTTCTATCACAAAATCCAGCATACAACCATTATCACCGCCATACAACATCTAATTACTTGACTCTGCATAAATTCCTGACTCGTTATTTATGTGCTTATTTAATATTCATTTGTTTTCTTCACAATTTTAATCACATTTAATAAGTTTTTTTGCATTTAATTGTGTGATTTCATCTCATAAACTTTTTAATGTTTTATAAAGAAGTATTACTATCCTATCGTTGACATAAGCAGCCTGTTTCTCCAAAAAATATCAGTTATACATTGCAGATCTTACTGTGATCTGATTGAATGGTCATGAAATTTGTCGATCTCTAATTAAAAAATTATAGTTTGTTTATTAAAATAAATGATAGTTTACACAATATCAAATAATAATAGTAATTTGTTAAAAAAATGATAGGAATAATAAAAATAAATGAATAATCTTGTTTATTATATCCAACACAAACAAAATGATTTCAATTCAATTTTACTACAAACAACTCTAATTATCAATCAAACACTAACAATAATGAGCAAATAAAATCAAGCAACAGTATAGACTTAGATTCAGATTGCTGTAAAAAACAAAAAGAGCCGCTAGATCAAAGCATCAAAATAAATCCGGCATCCTTTCTTATCCCACAAACAGTTTTGTGCTATTCATTCGGACCTTCTAGCACTCTTAGAAAATAAGGGATCGAAGATATTGTAGTAAAAGAAATATGTCACTGATATTTAGTTTATATTGCAGTAAAAGAAATACGTCACTGGTATTTAGTCTATAATTGAAATTGAAACAAAGTCTGATAAAGTAAGTGGTCAGTTATCCCATATACATTTTGATTTCATATGTTCAGAGGTTGATAGAGTAGACCATGCATTGGCCACTTCCCATTTTGGACACTAATCCACTGTCACATGCATGATCAATCACACATATGCTTTTTACTGAGATTGTTGTTGGTATGATCACTTGATAATGCACCACATAGAAAATAGGATCAGTATACATTATAGACGTCCATAATGATGTTGAATAATCTAAGTGTAGGAGACTTAACCTAAAACTAAACTTTATGTTGGTTTTAGTATGTCTCTAAGTTTATATCTAGCTTGTTGCATTTGCAGAAGCGAATGCAAGCTCACATGAAATTATATTTCATATGGGATTGCATTGTAATGTGAGAAATAATTTAATATAAACTAAAAAATGGTGGAAGTGAGTGATAGCCATTTGCTTTGTGCTTAAATTCATAGTCTTTTCATGAAGTAAAGTTGTTTTATTGGACCATAACGTGATCATGATCAATTTCCCACACATCATAGAAAATAAAGCATGGTAAAATAATAAACAGAGAATGATTACATTATTAATTTTTTACCTGTCAAACCGAAGTTGGATTTTCCTGTTGTTTAAAATCCCATTTTGGAGGTGATCACCCTTTTAAGCAAATCTACAATACCTGATGCAAATCCAAATAATTAAATGATAAAGAAATTTTATTTTGCAATTAACTATAGTGTCTATTTTAAAACTAGCATATATTAATGGTTCATCCTGTGATGGATAAACCATATATAGTTGGAATGAAACATTTTTTTCAATGGCAGCAGTGCTTCTCAGGTTTGTTTCAGTCGTCATTGGCTGATAAACCACATATATCAGACTGTAATAAAGATAAGAATTATGCAAGCATTGTTTCAGTATAACGCATGTTTGTTAAGGATTACACATGCAATTATGCTATGAAAATTAGGCTGGACCTGATCGTTCTTGGATTGGGTTTGGTTCAGGTTTCATAGTAATACCCTTCCATATCGATTGTTCAGACCTGACCAGACCCAAGAACCGCTAGGTCGAGTCCAGTTGATGGTACAGATGACATATTTCAAAAAAAATTACTGGATTATACTAGTGACACTATTGCTCATAATTTATTTGTATTGTATATTGGAATTATATTTTTATAGGCATATCATATAATCATACAGCTGGGTTCTTGAGGATATTACTGCTCAGGCGTTGTCATTATCGAGGGCACTCATCCTGGCAAATACTCTATTATTTAAAAACTATGTTGATTGATTAATGTTTAATGATGTAATATAGAAATATAAATTTTGTACATGAAAACCTCTTTTGATTTGAAGAAACTAGTACATTTTTTTTGGTGACTTGGTAATAAATTCCGACAGTCGTGTAATTCACTTATTGAATTGTAATATTTTTGATTTCTTTCATTCATTATGTATTGCAAATTTATTTTCATGCCAGTGTGTAATGAATCACTATCACCAAAGTAAAACATACCTTAGAAAGCCTTTCTTGTCAAATTTTGTGTTCATTGTACACAAATATAGCAGTAGTTTCCTTTGACAGAAAACAAATATTCTGAAACACGTCCTTGAATTTAGCATGACTAGTCATCTCTACCAAAATCTTATCTTCGGCGATCAATTCGGTTGTGTCAAGCTCTTCTAAAGTTGAAACAGAAGCTTTTATGTTGTCTTCATCTAAAGTTGAAGCAAACACCAAGTTTGAAATTTTCTTCTTGTTTGCTTGTACACAAAATTTTTCATTCTCTTTCATTCCAGAGGTGATTAACTGATAAACATAAATAAATTTTTTCTGACCAATTCGGTGTGCCCGGCTTATAGCTTGGACTTCAATAGAGGGGTTCCAAAGGATATCGAGTAAAACCACTCTAGAAGCACCAACCAAGTTTATACCTTCTGAGCATGCTTTTGTTGATGCCAATAATACCCTTGCCTTACTTGAATCATTCTTAAAATCATCAATCAGTGTCTGCTGATATTTAACAGCATTCTCCCGACCAATTTCGAAATTTCTTTGCCTTCACTCCAACCAAATATCTTCATCCGTTGATCCTTTATTAAGTCTAGTGGTTCAAGATACTGGCAAAAAATAATAATCTTCTCCTGTAATGTTTCACATAATCGAGTCAGCTCAATCACGAAATTTGTTTTTTCCCTTCATTTGGATATAATCAAACATTCTCTAAGGTTTCCATGTCCAGCATAAGCTTCACTTCTTCAGATAAGAAAGCCATTACCAAAGAAGGGTGTATAGCAACCAAAATATTATGATAATCTTCTTCAAACGAACACTTATGCTTCATCGCATTCATTTTCTTTCGCACAATATTCTGTAGAGGGAGAGGATTGAGGATAAGCATACACTTTCTTAAACCTGGAAGCATGTGAAGTGTCACGACCCGAAATCGATGTCCGATAAACAACATCAAATTCGTATCGCGGGAGCTTGCAACACCATTAAATGATAAATAACACAGCGGAAATAAAAGATGATATCACTGATATAACATAAATACAATATCTGATACATCAATTTGATACAATGATAATCATCAACATCAGAGAATATACAACATAGAATACAGCGGAATATAACACGAAATGAGATAAGTCTTTACAGATCCAATACTGCAACTCTGATCCAAAAGCTCCAAAAACATAGCTCCAAAACTCCTAGCTCAATCCACCATCAAGATTGCACCAAGACAAGCAAGTACGGTGTGATCCAGAGACTGAACCAGCTCCAGATAATCTACTGAACCTAACTATCTGAAAAATAAATCTAGACTGCCCGTGTGGAAAAATTTGTGGGCACCCAGAGTTTATGAAAGGAACAATAAACTCCGGGTCAGTCGTGGGACTGGTATGAGCAAACAAAAACAGTTTGTCTTTAAAAACAATCAAAAGATTTATACTTTTGAAAATGGCAATGCTTTTTGAAAAATGAGACTACCATAAGGCCTCCCCACACACACACACCATGCAAACGCAGAATCGGAGGAGATTTCTCCTTATGATAGTCAAACATGCTTACTACGCAAAATCAAATCATTTGATTATTATTATTAGTGCATAGTGTAGAAAACATTTCGAAAGTAGAATATAAATCTTAGCCAACATACGACCATTATCGTATGCCTACTATAGCTACCATGTTCAATAGCAGGTTACCGCCACATTCCATGGCAGGTTATACAACTAAAACCGTACAAGGCGCGTATTGTTTCTTTGGATTTTTCCAACAAATGGTCAGGCTAAGGAACTTCCTATTGCCACATGGGAACGCCTCTGGCGGGACGCCCCGAGAAACAAACCGTTCTCTGCTAAACAAGGCCGGGAACCCCTTTTCCCAAGGGATATTACAAACCCTCAGATATGCCACCCCCGGTCCTTTGGGACCTTTAAACGAGGATCCTCTAAACCAACATCACACATAAATAAATATAGTGTGTCCACATGAGTAAGTATCTGGGCCCCATACCATGATACTACCCTTTTGCAGAAGGAATGGTCATACCCTAGGGGAGCTACCCCTGAAACCTTGCCGCACAATTCCTGTTTCGACCATTACCGATTTGTGAGGCTCAACGAAGTTTCGTCCACAAAGCTACGCTTTGGTACAAAGCTATGTTTTGGGTCAACAAATGATCAAAGTAATGATCACAAAGATAAATGATCCTATCACAAATGATCAAACAATGATCATTACACAGCAGCACTTAGCATGTCACATTACCAAATTGGGAATATATTGCTGATAACCATCAACTACATAACCTCTGAGCTCATATGTCTCAGAGAAGGGTGTTAAGCTAAAAGAATAAATTCTCCGCCACCACAGAAATGTATTTGAAAGAAATCTGCTTTATATCTCAAATTGTAATGTCAGACACACAATCCATACAAGTCTGTTCCGGGTTCGAACAGAACCGAAGGTACTTCCAAAGAAGCCCTTGCAATCCGGGTATTCACAATCCCGATCGGACTTCCCATCACTTAGGGAATCTCTATACCGGAGCAACTCAGCGCAGAGACAATCGATAGGTCGTCCTATCGTTCTCGCAAATACCCGGTCTTCACCACCGGTCTTCAAATGCTATCCATAACGACGTATCACATATTCGAAATGGGATATATGACACAAAGGTCCTCTCTTGGCTAAACCGAATAGTGAGCGCGACATTTAAAACATATGGATATGGGATTTCAATTAAGTCACAACTTAATAATTCAAAAGTTTCTTTCAAATGGTTTAAACCAATTTCCATTTTAAATCTTTTAAACAAAAGATTTATTTCACAAAGTTCACTTAGTTTGACAAAGATCCAGTTATGGATTTCAAAACAATTTCCATTCAAATTGATTTACTCATTTAAATCATTAAGTCAAGATTTTAGTTTTTAGCTTTTGAAACTCGTTTCCAAAGATTTATCCCTAACTTGAAAAATCAATTTCAATTCAAACTTGAAATCCCTTTAATATAAATTGGAATTCATTTCTCATATGAAAGCCTTTTATCATTTGAAAACAAATAGTTTTCGTTTCAGAAAAATCTAATTTCATTTATATTATAAATACTGAATATAGAATTCAATTTCAAATATTGAATTACAATTTAAATCAAATTATTCAAATTCCAAATCTCTATTAGTTATTCAAAATAACTTTTATTCTTAAAACACTTTTTCAAAAGTTTTTCATATCAAACTTAATTTATTTCCAAAACTATTTGAATTTAAAATTCAAATTCAAAACTATTTAAAAATCCGTGACTTAACCGATTTCCACGTGAAATCCATATTTGTGTGTGTATAGTGTGGCCCAGGGGTTTTACACAATAGTGCAACAACATTAATAATCACAGATTTAATCAATAACGATAAGCGGTAAATTTCATAACGCTTATCTTCATTCACAGATTCATAAATATCAATCACAGAGATTCGTCATTAAAATTCGATGTGGGTTTCGGATAACCAACTGAAATCCGACTCCCTGTCACATCAATATTCAAATGACATTTTACAGGCAAAGGGTTTTCACTTCAATACATAATCAAATCATAAATCACAGTTCAGCGTAGAATAATACACATCACGCAGTGTTACAATCACAACAGAAATATCAATTCAATAGACAACAACTGATGATAGTCAATTATCTTCATGATTAATTATTCTTAATGATTAAATTAATTAAATTTAAAATTTATGGTTCCTTGATCAATTATCTTAATTAACTACTAATTATAGATTTATCAACTTTGACTATCTGATTAACAATTCGTAATTACAATTTAATAAAACACTTAATTGTTAATTAACCAAATCTTTAATTTCAATTTGACTAAACTATAGTCTCCTAGTTAATTACAATTTTAAATTAATTATTCATCCTTAATCACCCTTTTTAAACAAATAAATAATAATAGTTATTTGTCTTAATTAACCTTTAAAAATCTTCTTTAACTTTGAAATTAAATCATTACCAACTACAAAACTTTAAATTTTTAATTAAAGTTAAAACTTATCTTATATTAACTACTAATTATAGTTTAAAAAAAATATCCTTAAGTATTTTCTTAAGTAATTAAAACCTATAGCAAATTCTTAACTTAACTATTCAACATAGATTAAGTCATAAGCATTTAGGCTTGTTGAAATGATTAGCTGGAACATACTTTTATAAGACTGCAAGTAGAAAAATCAAAACCCGAGAATGCCCCAGGTTTTACTCGAGTAAACCTTGCGCTTTCCTTCCATTTTCCCCGAGACCTCCCCCTGTCTCCTGCGTTTCTCCTTCTTCCTCTTTTTTTTTTAGTTTAAGTTTACTTCAGTTACAAAACAAAGCAACAGGAAATATATACGCGTACACGAGTAGGAACTCGAAGCAGCCCCCATTTCCATTCGAGCACGACCCCAGGCGACTTCTCACGCCGACACCAACCGACACGTGCACGTGCACCATCGTCACAGCCACCTCCGGCCACTTACGAACCCTCCAGCATGTCACTTGTCAACTATGCGACCCAATCCAAACATCATAACCCCACTACTTAGCTTAAATAAAAATCGAGCTTCCCAGTAGAAAACTGGAACAAACCCCTCGACCAAAAATCGCCTCGCGCCGCCTCATAACGTCGCCAGAAATTCCACGACTTCGACCATAGCACCTCCTTCCATCCACGCAGTGTTTCCCATAGGTGCGATCGAACTCGACGCCCTGATGAAACCGCGGCCCCCAATCTTCCACTTGCGTTTAAAACAGGGGTTGAAACCCTAAAATCACCTCATCCTCTCAATCCACTAAATAGGAAAAATATTTGACATTTTTCTCAAGATCAGGGATGGATAAGCTTGCTTTAGTCCAAGTTTCATTAATTAAAAATGAATCGATCGCTTGAAATAGGAAGAAATGCAAATTTAGTTTAATTCCAAACTGCTCTTTGAATATTAATCTATAAATCTTGATTTTTATTTTAAAAATCATATTTTGTAGCGTGGATTTAAAGTATAATCTCGAATCAATATTTTGCAACAATCAAATATTACAAATTTACACTTGGTTCAGCTGTACATCAATGTTACAGTAAAGTACTTGATGAAAATGGTTGTAACCAACCTTAAAAAAATCTTAGTTTAAGTTTTGAATCTTGTTTTATTGAGGAATCAAAGTTTATCAAAGATTTAAATGAAAATAATTTTAAGCCTAGACCTGAATATGACCTGTAGAGAACACAGAGTATCTCAAAACCTATGCAAACTAAATCATATACAAATCAGTGTATCCAATGAAGTTTGAACCATTTATATTAACTTAAAACTATTTAAAAATTTAGTTTACTCACTTCAAAAATAATGAGGGTAAAGTTTGCTCACCTAAAACTGTTGAAGACAGAGCCCTGGAACAAGCTTTGAACAGATTGAACTTGCTATTCAGGTTGAACTTGCTTTGTCTTTTTTTTTTTTTTTTGAATGCTACTTATTTCTTTCTTCTGTTTTTATTTTTCATTAATACTCAAACTTTTGTAAGTGAACGAACTAATAAGAGGAGCTAAAGTATATAAGAAGTTTACAGGCTATATCATATATATTTTGTACAGGGTTACTAATTTTTTCTCTTTTAGTACAGTAAGCATGGATGATGAGATATGTTCTGTGCTGAGAGGATTGACATTAAATGCAAATCCTATTTTGTTTACTTTGTACATGTTTGTACAGTTCTTGCTTTGCTTCGTTTTCGGCTGGGGTGATATTCATTTGTACTGAGGAGATATTGTGGTGGCTGATGAAAATTGGCATTTATTGCTTTTGTACAACTCTATTTATTTTGTAAGTATATGTTACAAACTTGTGCTTATTGCTTTACAATATGAATGAATTCAACGTTGTTATTTTTACCTATCTAAACTTTAAATTTTTCGAACATTAAATGTATAACGTATATTTTATTTTATTTATATTTTACACTTATCACTTATATTCAATATTGATACGTATTTTTATTTTATTTTAAACACTTTATTTATAATTCAATTCAACTGAAAATATTCATTTTTGAGTTTCAAGTCAAATCCAAAAACAAATAAATATAAATTTCTTATTAAATTTGAAAAATTCAACCAAATCCATAATTAAATCTAAAATTCAATTAAATTATAAATTGAAATTCGTCTGTAAAACTGGGATCGTTACAGACTTCCCCCCTTAAAAGGAATTTCGTCCTCGAAATTCGCCAAGGAGATAACAAAGATAGATGAATGATAGAGAAATATCTTTCCAGATCAAACTGGATATCAATTCTGCATTTGGCTTACCAAATCAGAATACCAACAATAGATATGAGAACAAACTCCATCAACTACGAAATAATTGGGTTATCTGATCTACGAAGTACACAGGGGTATTGGTTAGTCCGGAGGGTAACTAACCGTTCGTAGAATGTATCGAAACCCAATGGAATAGATAGAAATAGATTCGATTTCGATTTCAGATTCAAGATTCAATTCATTTACGAATAGCTGAGAATAAAACTAAGGATAGTTCTAGTGTCGAACAAATTTCGAACAATTTAATCGCAAACGAGAAGATTACCTTATAAAATTCATTTCCTTAATCAGATGTTGAGGTTGAAGAATTATCTCTGATTGCATACACATTTCTTACTAGAGCTTGCTTCTTTGCTGGACAGTTGTTGATCCTATGTCCCGGCTTACGACATTTATAGCATCCTGTAGATTCCTGATCCGGCCTCATAAATGGCTCTCTCAATCCTGGCTTCCAATCATTCTTGCATTTATCCGAGTAGTGACCTTTCTCCAAACAATTGAGACAAGTAACATCCTTCTTTTTCTTCTGCTTATTCTTCTTTCCTTTATTTTTCTTCGATTTCTTTCCGCCAAACTTCCTTTTTCTCCAATTCAGATTACTTATATCTCCATTCTCCTCTGGATCTTTTTTCTTTTCCAGAGTATCATATCGATAGCCCATATCGATTAATTCAGAAAAAGATTCCTTAACGTGAGTAGTCATCTGTTCTTGAAATTCCTTGTTCATTCCTCGAATAAACTTTTCATTCTTCTTCAATGGTGTATTCACCAATTCTGGCCCAAATCGAGATAATTCAATAAATTTGTTCAAGTATTCCTCAAACGATAAACTTCCTTGCTCTAAATCCATAAATTCCTGGTACATTCTAGAGATACCAGCAAACGGCATATATCGCTGCTCGAACACTTTTTTGAAACGACTCCAAGTAAATTCATCGGCCGACTCATCCACGGTAACAATTTCCCACCAAATTAATGCTTCTTCTTGGAGTTGCCAAGAAGTTATCAATCGCTTCTGATCATCTTCTAATTTTAGTCCTTTAAAAATCTTTTCACACGATCGAATCCAGGCTTGTGCTTCGATAACGGTTTCTTTGCCAGTGAACGGCTTTCCACCCAGTCTAGAAAAACTTCGATGTGAATTAAACAGATTTGATTGAGATTGAATGGGAATATCTGTCGTTGCAGGGCTTTGACCAGCCGAAGTGGTACTTTCCTGTCTCCTATTCGTCCTCTTCTTTCACTCATTTCTTACCATCTGTGAATAGTAAGAAACTGATTTAGGCATTGGGACGAAATATCTTAGAGAATATCAACTGATAAAAAGAATAGATTAAGAAATTTGGACTTTAATTGCACTGGTTGCACTCATTCTAGGGTATACTTCACCCTATCTCTAATGAGCCATCTAAGGTGTTACACTCCGTAGCTAATGTTCTTACTCAACCTTTAGCTCTGATACCAATCTGTCATGACCCGAAATCGATGTCCGATAAACAACATCAAATTCGTATCGTGGGAGCTTGCAACACCATTAAATGATAAATAACACAGCGGAAATAAAAGATGATATCGTTGATATAACATAAATACAATATCTGATACATCAATTTGATACAGTGATAATCATCAACATCAGAGAATATACAACATAGAATACAGCGGAATATAACACGAAATGAGATAAGTCTTTACAGATCCAATACTGCAACTCTGATCCAAAAGCTCCAAAAACAGAGCTCCAAAACTCCTAGCTCAATCCACCATCAAGATTGCACCAAGACAAGCAAGTACGGTGTGATCCATAGATTGAACCAGCTCCAGATAATCTACTGAACCTAACTATCTGGAAAATAAACTCTAGATTGCCCGTGTGGAAAAAATTGTGGGCACCCAGAGTTTAGGAAAGGAACAATAAACTCCGGGTCAGTCGTGGGACTGGTATGAGCAAACAAAAACAGTTTGTCTTTAAAAACAATCAAAAGATTTATCCTTTTGAAAATCGCAATGCTTTTTGAAAAATGAGACTACCATAAGGCCTCCCCACACACACACCATGCAAACGCAGAATCGGAGGAGATTTCTCCTTATGATAGTCAAACATGCTTACTATGCAAAATCAAATCATTTGATTATTATTATTAGTGCATAGTGTAGAAAACATTTCGAAAGTAGAATATAAATCTTAGCCAACATACGACCATTGTCGTATGCCTACTATAGCTACCATGTTCAATAGCAGGTTACCGCCACATTCCATGGCAGGTTATACAACTAAAACCGTACAAGGCGCGTGTTGTTTCTTTGGATTTTTCCAACAAATGGTCAGGCTAAGGAACTTCCTATTGCCACATGGGAACGCCTCTGGCGGGACGCCCCGAGAACCAAACCGTTCTCTGCCAAACAAGGCCGGGAACCCCTTTTCCCAAGGGATATTACAAACTCTCAGATATGCCACCCCCGGTCCTTTGGGACCTTTAAACGAGGATCCTCTAAACCAACATCACACATAAATAAATATAGTGTGTCCACATGAGTAAGTATCTGGGCTCCATACCATGATACTACCATTTCCAGAAGGAATGGTCATACCCTAGGGGAGCTACCCCTGAAACCTTGCCGCACAATTCCTGTTTCGACCATTACCGATTTGTGAGGCACGACGAAGTTTCGTCCACAAAGCTACGCTTTGGTACAAAGCTACGCTTTGGTACAAAGCTACGCTTTGGTACAAAGCTACGCTTTGGTACAAAGCTATGCTTTGGGTCAACAAATGATCAAAGTAATGATCACAAAGATAAATGATCAAACAAATGATCCTATCACAAATGATCAAACAATGATCATTACACAGCAGCACTTAGCATGTCATATTACCAAATTGGGAATATATTGCTGATAACCATCAACTACATAACCTCTGAGCTCATATGTCTCAGAGAAGGGTGTTAAGCTAAAAGAATAAATTCTCCGCCACTACAGAAATGTATTTGAAAGAAATCTGCTTTATATCTCAAATTGTAATGTTAGACACACAATCCGTACAAGTTTGTTCCGGGTTCGAACAGAACCGAAGGCACTTCCAAAGAAGCCCTTGCAATCCGGGTATTCACAATCCCGATCGGACTTCCCATCACTTAGGGAATCTCTATACCGGAGCAACTCAGTGCAGAGACAATCGATAGGTCGTCCTATCGTTCTCGCAAATACCCGGTCTTCACCACCGGTCTTCAAATGCTATCCATAACGACGTATCACATATTCGGAATGGGATATATGACACAAAGGTCCTCTCCCGGCTAAACCGAATAGTGAGCGCGACATTTAAAACATATGGATATGGGATTTCAATTAAGTCACAACTTAATAATTCAAAACTTTCTTTCAAATGGTTTAAACCAATTTCCATTTTAAATCTTTTAAACAAAAGATTTATTTCACAAAGTTCACTTAGTTTCACAAAGATCCAGTTACGTATTTCAAAACAATTTCCATTCAAATTGATTTACTCATTTAAATCATTATGTCAAGATTTTAGTTTTTAGGTTTTAAAACTCGTTTCCAAAGATTTATCCCTAACTTGAAAAATCAATTTCAATTCAAACTTGAAATCCCTTTAATATAAATTGGAATTCATTTCTCATATGAAAGCCTTTTATCATTTGAAAACAAATAGTTTTCGTTTTGGAAAAATCTGATTTCATTTATATTATAAATACTGAATATAGAATTCAATTTCAAATATTGAATTCCAATTTAAATCAAATTATTCAAATTCCAAATCTCTATTAGTTATTCAAAATAACTTTTATTCTTAAAACACTTTTTCAAAAGTTTTTCATATCAAACTTAATTTATTTCCAAAACTATTTGAATTTAAAATTCAAATTCAAAACTATTTAAAAATCTGTGACTTAACCGATTTCCACGTGAAATCCATATTTGTGTGTGTGTAGTGTGGCCCAGGGGTTTTACACAATAGTGCAACAACATTAATAATCACAGATTTAATCAATAACGATAAGCGGTAAAATTCATAACGCTTATCTTCATTCACAGATTCATAAATATCAATCACAGAGATTCGTCATTAAAATTCGATGTGGGTTTCGGATAACCAACTGAAATCCGACTCCCTGTCGCATCAATATTCAAATGCCGTTTTACAGGCAAAGGATTTTCACTTCAATACATAATCAAATCATAAATCACAGTTCAGCGCAGAATAATACACATCACGCAGTGTTACAATCACAACAGAAATATCAATTCAATAGACAATAATTGATGATAGTCAATTATCTTCATGATTAATTATTCTTAATGATTAAATTAATTAAATTTAAAATTTATGATTCCTTGATCAATTATCTTAATTAACTACTAATTATAGATTTATCAACTTTGACTATCTGATTAACAATTCGTAATTACAATTTAATTAAACACTTAATTGTTAATTAACCAAATCTTTAATTTCAATTTGACTAAACTATAGTCTCCTAGTTAATTACAATTTTAAATTAATTATTCATCCTTAATCACCCTTTTTAAACAAATAAATAATAATAGTTATTTGTCTTAATTAACCTTTAAAAATCTTCTTTAACTTTGAAATTAAATCATTACCAACTACAAAACTTTAAATTTTTAATTAAAGTTAAAACTTATCTTATATTAACTACTAATTATAGTTTAAAAAAATATCCTTAAGTATTTTCTTAAGTAATTAAAACCTATAGCAAATTCTTAACTTAACTATTCAGCATAGATTAAGTCATAAGCATTTAGGCTTGTTGAAATGATTAGCTGGAACATACTTTTATAAGAGTGCAAGTAGAAAAATCAAAACCCGAGAATGCCCCAGGTTTTACTCGAGTAAACCTCGCGCTTTCCTTCCATTTTCCCCGAGAACTCCCCCTGTCTCCTGCGTTTCTCCTTCTTCCTCTTTTTTTTTTAGTTTAAGTTTACTTCAGTTACAAAACAAAGCAACAGGAAATATATACGCGTACACGAGTAGGAACTCGAAGCAGCCCCCATTTCCATTCGAGCACGACCCCAGGCAATTTCTCACGCCGACACCAACCGACACGTGCACGTGCACCATCCTCACAGCCACCTCCGGCCACTTACGAACCCTCCAGCATGTCACTTGTCAACTATGCGACCCAATCCAAACATCAAAACCCCACTACTTGGCTTAAATAAAAATCGAGCTTCCCAGTAGAAAACTGGAACAAACCCCTCGACCAAAAATCGCCTCGCGCCGCCTCATAACGTTGCCAGAAATCCCACGACTTCAACCATAGCACCTCCTTCCATCCACGCAGCGTTTCCCATAGGTGCGATCGAACTCGACGCCCTGATGAAACCGCGGCCACCAATCTTCCACTTGCATTTAAAACAAGGGTTGAAACCCTAAAATCACCTCATCCTCTCAATCCACTAAATAGGAAAAATATTTGACATTTTTCTCAAGATCAGGGATAGATAAGCTTGCTTTAGTCCAAGTTTCATTAATTAAAAATGAATCGATCGCTTGAAATAGGAAGAAATGCAAATTTAGTTTAATTCCAAACTTCTCTTTGAATATTAATCTATAAATCTTGATTTTTGTTTTAAAAATCATATTTTGTAGCATGGATTTAAAGTATAATCTCGAATCAATATTTTGCAACAATCAAATATTACAAATTTACACTTGGTTCAGCTGTACATCAATGTTACAGTAAAGTACTTGATGAAAATGGTTGTAACCAACCTTAAAAAAATCTTAGTTTAAGTTTTGAATCTTGTTTTATTGAGGAATCAAAGTTTATCAAAGATTTAAATGAAAATAATTTTAAGCCTAGACCTGAATATGACCTGTAGAGAACACAGAGTATCTCAAAACCTATGCAAACTAAATCATATACAAATCAGTGTATCCAATGAAGTTTGAACCATTTATATTAACTTAAAACTATTTAAAAATTTAGTTTACTCACTTCAAAAATAATGAGGGTAAAGTTTGCTCACCTAAAACTGTTGAAGACAGAGCCCTGGAACAAGCTTTGAACAGATTGAACTTGCTATTCAGGTTGAACTTGCTTTGTCTTCTTTTTTTTTTTTTTGAATGCTACTTATTTCTTTCTTCTGTTTTTATTTTTCATTAATACTCAAACTTTTGTAAGTGAACGAACTAATAAGAGGAGCTAAAGTATATAAGAAGTTTACAGGCTATATCATATATATTTTGTACAGGGTTACTAATTTTTTCTCTTTTAGTACAGTAAGCATGGATGATGAGATATGTTCTGTGCTGAGAGGATTGACATTAAATGCAAATCCTATTTTGTTTACTTTGTACATGTTTGTACAGTTCTTGCTTTGCTTTGTTTTCGGCTGGGGTGATATTCATTTGTACTGAGGAGATATTGTGGTGGCTGATGAGAATTGGCATTTATTGCTTTTGTACAACTCTATTTATTTTGTAAGTATATGTTACAAACTTGTGCTTATTGCTTTACAATATGAATGAATTCAACGTTGTTATTTTTACCTATCTAAACTTTAAATTTTTCGAACATTAAATGTATAACGTATATTTTATTTTATTTATATTTTACACTTATCACTTATATTCAATATTGATACGTATTTTTATTTTATTTTAAACACTTTATTTATAATTCAATTCAACTGAAAATATTCATTTTTGAGTTTCAAGTCAAATCCAAAAACAAATAAATATAAATTTCTTATTAAATTTGAAAAATTCAACCAAATCCATAATTAAATCTAAAATTCAATTAAATTATAAATTTAAATTTGTCTGTAAAACTGGGATCATTACATCGAGGATCTTTCCACTGTGAACATGCACAAACTGCTTAATTACTGACTTGATTTTGTCGAGGTCATTATCACTTGCATTTAAATTCTTAGTCAAATTGTGCCATTTACTCTTTGCATCGTCCTTCTCCATAATCTCCCTTTCTTCTTTGCTGCTTATTCAGCCCGCTTTGTATTATATGTTGTATTATACGGCCGTGTCGATACTTTAGAAGATAGTTTATCAACAAATTTTGGTCGAACAAGTTTCAGTGTATTATAAAGCTCCTGAAAATTATTCTGAAAGGGAGTACCAAAAAGTATAATGCGTTTTGATGTTTGAATATTTTTCAACTTGCTCCATATAATACTTCGATCTTTTCTAGGCACGTGCCCCTCATCGAAAATAATCAAGCCAGCCTTCTCAAGGAGGAATGAGCTGAACTCCGATTCTTTGCATGCCAGTGAATTGTAACTCACCAAAATCACGCTTTTGTGCCTGGTCCACGATAGAAAATTGTAATTCACCAAATTGAAGCTGTTTACGTAGCATTCCATTTACACAATACCAAATAACTATAATATTTTGTTAAATAAAAATGATAAAAATAATGAAAATAAATGAATAATCTTGTTTATTACATCCAACATAAAAAAATGATTTCAATTCAATTTTACTACAAACAACTCAAATTATCAATCAAACGCTAACAACAATGAGCAAATAAAATCAAGCAACAGTATTGATGTAGTTTAATTTTCGATCTATACACATAAATGAATGAGTATAAAAAATCTACTGCTAAACTGATTCGAAAGGTAAAGAGAAACTCAAACCTCGATTCGGAACATTCGTCAATATAGAAAACAACACAGTATATGATTTGGCAATTCGTCGAAAGGCTCTCGGCAGGGTTTAGCTTCGATGATGGCAAGGCGACGAGAATAACGTGGGATGGAATTGCGGTTTTAGGTTTAGAAATTTTGATGATTGATGTTTAATTTTAGGAATTTAAGAAAAGAGCGGCTACTGAAATGTTGGGAGGGAAATGAAATTTTCACGAAGCGGCTGTTGGAGAAGCGTGAAAAGAGTCAGAAACAGATATTACAACTGTAAAAAATGAAGCGGTTGTCATATGTGTGTATTACAACTAGCATACGAAACAAAGTTGTTACAGGTAACCTTATTACAACTGTTAAAAATAAATAGTTATTATATAATACCTATTACAACTATCAGCTTATGCTAGTTGTAAGTCAATAGTTGTAATATGGTTGTTTTGTTGTAGTGTGTGTATATATCATCATATCATTCGGCATATTATAATTTTTTTACTTCGTTATCATTTTATTTCATATTACATATCATTATGCATCCTATTTCATATCACATTTTATCGCATACTGCATCATAAATTACAATGCATGAAATATCATAATAATTTGCATCACAAGTTGCACTTCATTCTGCATATCATCTCATGCTATATTGCATATGTCATACATTTCATACTGCATTACAAATTACATATTGCATACATGTATTCATAACGAGTGTTTTTTATTTATGAGGAGTTTGTAGTATTGTCTTATAATATAGGATTATTGGCTTTTGATTTGTTTGGTATGTTCTGATTGACTTGTTTGATTGAATTGACTTATATTACTTGATTGACTTGATTAACTTGTTTGATTTGATTGATTTGTTTGACTTGTCTGACATAATTGGTTTTGATATGTGTGTTGAAATATACTAAAACATATTTATGTACTGAATAATTATAATTATGTTAATTTCTTTCACATTCTATTTACTATACTTTGTTCTAGTATTAGTTTAAGGGGGAGTTTTATAGTTTTACTGTTTTAGGATGGTTTTTGTTGACGACAAAGGGGGATAAAAATACAACAGGATAGTTAGCATAGATTAAGGGGGAGTTATTAGTTTTATGGAGAGTTATTAGGATAGAAGTAGTATTTTATAAACAAATGTTGTCATCATCTAAAAGGGGGAGATTGTTAGTCCCAGAGAAGATGGTTTTGATGACAACAACCTTAGAATAAGATTACAAAATAAATACTAACATTATAGTTTAGATATATATGTATATGTAGGATTTAACCATGCAGGACCAAGAATGAAGACTGTACAACATAGAGATTCAAGACTAAAGATATCAAGGCGGAAGACTCATGAGTTCAAGATTATCAAGAGTTCAAGATTTCATTAATAAATAATTTAGTTAGGAATTTTGTTAAAACTCCTAGAAAAGCATTGACATCTTAAAATCCATTTTACTCGTGGAATGGAATCCACTTCGAGCCCGATAAAGGGATGGAACCCTAAGTAGGATGGAACCTACAAAAAATCTAGTGGAATATTGTTTTGTACCCACTAACTTTTATTCAATTGTTTTACAAAATTATATCTTGTTTTTATAAAATGATTTCAAAATCTTCCTTTTAAAAAGATAAAAAAAAAAAACATCTATCCTGGTTTTAAAATACTTTTAGCCTCAAAATAATCTTTATTTTCAAAATCAAATTATCCTTGGTTTTAAACTATCTTTTAATATATTTAACTTTTAATATTTTTACTTAGATTTAAATATAAAATTATAGTAAAATTTTATATATACAAAAATATTATTCTCTATATTTTTTTATGTATTTTAACTATAGTTAATTATATTTATAAATTTAAAATAGTTTTAATACAAGATAGAAGTTATTTTCAAAGAAAAACAAATTACCAAAAATTACTTACGCCTGTCGACAACCCCTAGGGACCCTTGTCCACAAGGTGGCGATTTGTTTCAAAAATTTAAATTTCAAAGGAATTGTCTATTCGTCGTATCCTTTCACGAATGGACATGGCTGTTGTTCTACTATAAATAGGGGTAGTTTTAAACGAATTTACATACATATATTCTCTGATTTCACTCCTCTTCTTCTTCCACATTTCTTTATATATATTTTTACCATTACTCTGCCGAAATCACCGTTGAATCTAACTAGATCATCTCTGGTTTGATCCCTATCACTATCTCAACAAGATCTCAGTGCTATTCAAAGTTATACGATTCTTTGTAATTAATTAAGAAAGAAAAGGTGTGATTGTAGCCTGTGAAATCAATCAAGCGAGAAAAGGTGTGACTGTAGCCTGTGAAATCAATTGGGTGAACTTGTTGCCCGTAAAATCAAGTATCTGTACCCAAAGGATTGTGAGTCTGAAGTGGTGTACCTCTTGGCCTTGAAATCGAGGATGTAACTGTAAAAATTGATTTTGAAAGGAAATCCGTACTTGTGTGCAGGGCTGCATACATTTATGTACAAATTAACATAAACTCGAAAAAATTTAGTAATTCCTTAAAACGCTATTCACTCCCACTCTAGTGTTAATTCTAGCCTTAAGATCTGTAATCCGCATTTCTCACAGGTGTGTCTCATAGCCTAGGAATCGAGGTTCTAATTAGGTTTTCCTTCTGCCAGATAAAGATTGGCATTTGAAAAGAAATCAGTACAAGCAATTGTACGGGACTTGATGTAGGAGAAGTCCAAGCTAGTGTAAAATCTCTAGTGTCATATCTCTAACTCTCTACTTTACTTTACTTCTTTTAATTTTATCTATGATTCCATCTGTGATTGATTGTTGATATATTTCATTTTGAAAATCTATGATTTAATATTAAACTTGAAAGAAATTTAAAAAGATATACAAAATTCAGAAAACATTATTCACCCCCTAGTGTTTAATTAGCCTTAAGATCCATAATTCTACAGCCCATGTTTGGTAACAGAGCATTAGGTTTTCAAGAACCCCAAATTTGATATTTGAAAAGTTAATGGCTAGAAAAATTGTAGTACATTTGTTAATACTTTTGTTGAAGGACAATCTACTGCTAGACCCTCTTTTTAGTGGTAGTAATTACACTTATTGGTTTAGGTATTTGAAATATTTATTTACAATCTAATGGTTTAGGTATTTGAAATATTACACAAAATGGTTGTACATAACCCAAGAGTAATTTTGCACAATGGACTACTTACCAAAGAGCACTTGCACAAAATAATTCTAAAGCAATGAATATTTTGTTTTGTTCACTAGATAAAAATGAATTTAATAGAGTTTTATTTATAGGTCGGCATATGAAATTTAGAGGAGACTGCAAGTTTCACATGAGGGCGCTAGTAAAGTTTGAACAAGCTAAAATTTTCATGCTTTCAACCAGTTTCTACTGTTTAAAATGAATCCAAATGAGTCAATTTTTGACATGTACTATAGATTTCAAGATATGGTGCATTCATTAGTAGCATTAGGTAAAAAAATTCTAAAGAGGACTATGTTAGAAAATCCTCAACTCACTTGGAGTGGAATCAAAATATACTAGCAATAGAAGAGGCTAATGATATTAGTACTCTAGAAATTGAAGAGTTAATAAGCAATTTAATTTCCTATGAAGCATAATTGCAAGGAAAAACGGAAAGCAAGGCAATAGAAAAGAAATCCATCATTTTTAATGCAATAACTGATGTTCAAGATTCAAATGATGACCATAAGGAGGAAATTTTTTTCATGACCAGAAATTTCGTAAAGTTCCTAAAGTATAGAATGATGAATAACTTTCGAAATCTAGAAAAAAAGACTCGCTGAACTGGAACTGTGATTAGAAGTTTCAACTGTGAGAACCCGGCCATTTTCAGAGAGACTGCTTATGTCAAAATAAATCAAAGATCTCACTAGTTACTGATTCATCCAGAAAAAGAAAATGAGCTTACACGGCAACATTAAATGATTTAGATACTTCCTCAAGTGATAGTAAACCTGATTCTGGAAATGTGAATATTTGTTTCATGGAATAATAGACTAGGCAAAAGTAGCCAACAAAAAGCGGCAAAAACGATACCTTTTATTTAATAATATTAATTTCATTTTTTGTTAATTTTGGCTTTTAGGAATAACCTATAGATTAATAATAATATTGGATGAGTATAAGTATATAGGTATATCTATAGGAATATTTTATAAGCTTTATATTTGAAAATTATGGTCTACAGGTCGACATACATGAAGCAAATATGTTGACATACATGCCAAAAATCGGAAATTGAAATTTCATTTCAAAATTCAAAATTCAAACTTCCCTCTCTTCTACACTTACTCCCATGTTCTGGAAAGGCATCTTTTAGAGAACATTGCTCTTCACTCCCTATTAATACAATTTTTCCGTACACATTCATTCACTCACTGTATTTCAAATTTCAAAAATCTTTTCGTATTCATATTTCCTCAAACTCAAAAATGGCCTCGTCAAATCAAACTCGTAAGACTATAAGGCTCTTTAGGAGAACCGAAGGCTTTCTCTTTAACGAAAATGAAGCTATGAAACCTATATGGAGTATTCTACTTCTGGAAAAGTTTCACATGGAAGATTTGATAAATTCGAAGATTTTTTCTCTTATGTTTTACAGATCTTTGTTTTGAAAGTGAAATTTTGGGTTTAATTGACTTCTCAAAATGATTTTGTTTGTTATCTGGATTTGGCCAAATTATTTTATGCGAATTTAAATGAAAAAAAAGTTTCAACGAGAAGAGGGACAAATTTGGAGTAGTGTAAATGGCACTTGAATTGTTTTAAATTGTGAACTTTTGGTTCATATACTTGGTTGAAAATCTAGTGGAATTGACTTTTCCACTTTTCAAATTGATGAACAAAATCATGAAATTTTCATGATATTTCCAAAAGTGATGAAGAATTTGATTAAACACAAGAATATTTGACCAAAATTGAGATTTATAGTATCATTTTACAACAAAGTATCACCCCAAGGTTGGGTAATCATAACTGCCATACGCAAAAAGTATTTAGACCTCTTTTCGCTATTTATGGAAACTATAACATCAATTAGGAATTGACCATTTTAGATGAATTTGTTCAAAAGAATATTTCTAAATACGAGAACACACTCTACCATGATGTGTATCTTGCTAGAATTTTCATATATTTTAGAGTGGATTTAAGAGGTGAAAAACTCTTCCTTGAAAAGGATTCGACAGGATCAACATTTCCCTTATGCACACTTCATATTATTTTGAACCATATGTGACACATCCCGAAAAGGAATAAAGTTTGACATATGAAGAGGAACAAAAAATTCAATAAGAAGAAGGCGATGAGATGGATGTGGAAGAAAAAGAGGAGGAGGAAGAAGTAGACAATTCTTTAGAAAGTTTTGACAAAACATCTCACCTCTCCAACAAAGAGATTCTAAGGAACCAAGAAAAGCTTCTTAAAAACCAAAAGAAGATTCTTAAACCCAAAAGAAGCTTACTAAAAACCAAAAGAAGCTTAAGAATTCGTTTACTAAAAAGTTCACTTATCTTTCCAATAAAGTGAACAAATCTTTGGAAAGATTATACGCAAGCTTGATGGAAATTCTTCATCATATAAATCTTTCAAAGCATATCTAGTTGTGTCCTTATGATATTTAGTTGTGTATTCCTTAGTATTGTATGCTTTTAGTTCAAGTTCAAGTCATTTTCATGTATTTTTTCTTCGAAATCCAAGTATCTTTCAATTCTATGTGATGAAATATATTTCTTACTGTACTACATTGTTTATTAGTCTTTAGAATTTATAAATAGATATTGTATAAGATAAAACCAAAAAATATGACAAATACACTAGTTTCTGAAATTTCAGGTATGTAAGTTGACATACATACAATAGATATGTCGACATATAACATCAAGCTTGCAAAAATTTTTAAATTTCAAAATTAAAGTAACTATCACCTATTCAATCATTTCAAACAACTTGTTACTCCTATATAAGCCTATTTTTTTCTAGAAAACTCACTATTCATTTTATTCTATACCCTCTTTTCATTCTCAAACATCTTTTTTACGGAAATGTCTACTCCACATCAGAGATTATGTGAAAACCATAAACAGGTACTTCAATCTTTTAAGGATATTTTCTTTTTTATCTTAAGAAATCAAAGACATTTAGAGTTAAGTCAAATGAAGATTCTCAAGAAAAAAGAAAAGTATTTCAATGCCCGTCGAGGGATGATTTCTTCCTTAATCCAAGATGACCATCCAATAACCCTGAATGTGTTATTAATAAGGATAATGAAGATTGGGATGCCATCAAAGCAGATTCAATCATTGGATCTGACGGTTAGGTTAAATTCCATGAAACATCTAGTTATTAGGTGTAGATTTGATATGTAAATACATACACACACACTTAGGGTTTGATTTGGTTTGGTGTGTACATTTGATTGAATTTGTTTGTCTTGGTTGTTTAAAATTGACATTTGAATTTGTTGTTTTGAATGTTCGATTAATTAAATGATATGTATAAGATTGATTATAAATTAGTAAAAATAGATTATGTTATCATGTTTAGTATACTTCCTAAGTGTATCATATATTTATCATACGCATACCATAAACATCGTATACTTAATTATTTCAATACTTAGTTATTGATTTCGACTCTGTAAGTTTCAATTTATTTGATTTAGGGGGAATTTCTATTCTTTTCACCCATTTTTGTTGATAGAAAAGGGGGATAAAAATATAAAACATACATACGCATATAATCGGAGTGAGTTATCTAACTCAAGGGGAGTTACATCATATTTTATATGTAGGAATAATTTATGGTTGTCATCATAAAAAGAGGGGATTGTTAATGCCTCGGCTATTAATTTCAGTAACAACAACATTGATACCAAAAATATACATACAAAATACAGATACTAATGTTTTGCTAAGTTATATAGTATTTAGTACAGGAAATTATACGAGAGTTGAATTGAAGACTGTATAGTATAAAGATCCAATAAATGGATATGAAGACTCGCAAGTATAAAAATCAAGATATGAAGATATCAAGACTGTAATATAATGTAGTGAGTCACAGAGTTTTGTTAAAGTACCTGGTAGCAATCTTTGATCTCTATCTTCTATTTTCTTACCTTTTATATTGTAACGACCCATAATTTTCGAAAATAATTTTAATCCATTAAATAAGTTTTTGAAATTTAATATTGGAAGAAATTGAAATTCAGATTTATTAATGGGAAAAATAATTAGAATGAAATTTAATGATGTAATTTAAGGTAATTGATAACTATATTAATGTATTTTCAATTGATTGAAATGATTGTAAAGTTAAATTTAGTGACAGAATGTAAATAAAAAAATAAACAGAATGTTGTATTAATTAGCGAAATAATTGGTGATTAATTGTAATAAGGTTATAACATTTGTTATAGACAATAAACTTATAAATGTGATTAAAATAAGTAAAATGTGACGTTTGTTTAATGTTAACCATTTATTTAATTTGTTGAATTAAATTTGAAATCAATTGCCATTAAATGTAATTAAATTAAATTTAATATGAATTAAGATGACAACTGTAGAATATTTATGTAATAAGATGTAAATTAATGTTAATTATGTCCATAATGTAAATTATTGATTGATTAATAGGATTGAAATCAAATTAAATTAACTGATTTGATTTTAAAATTAATTAATTAATTTATTGCAATTGCAATTGAACGTTGAAATCAATTCAATAGTTAATATTGAATTTGATATTGGAATTTGTTTTAAAGGGACAATAATTTCTATGTAATTAGAAAATGATGAAACTGTCAGTTATAAAATTTGAATTGAAAATCGATAAAATTAATTTAACAATAATATATTCAATTAATGCGAAAATAGCTATTTTGGCCACTGTCTCGGATTTCGATGAAACCAGTTTCATCACATCTGTAATGGTGAATTATTGTTGGATTCCAAGTTTCGTAGCGATCGCACTTGTCGTTTGATCGTATGGACTCGAAATGCATAGAAATCAATTTAATTAAATTCAAATGAAATAAGTTGATTCTAAAAGCTAACTTCTTCATACGATGGAAATAGGACTTGAAACCTATTCTATTGAGTTTATAAATATCGAAAATATCTATTTTTATATATGGGATGATCCACTTTCGTTTCGGAAGCAGAACAGACTTTTCGGGTCATTATTGCCGTTTTGAACAAATTTAATATGTTATTCATTCTTATCGGGCCTTGTCCACATAAAAAGATTTTTCCTAACCTTAATAGTATTTCTATTTCTTATTTCGATACTTACAACTCTATCTAATTACCTCCTTCTTCTAATGGCAGAAATCAAATACAATTACTAAACCCTAAATTCAGTTTCAAATCAAAATCAATTTCAAAAATTCAAACTCTTCAAAGCATAACAAATTATATATCATTGGAAAACCCTCGATGAGTGCAATATTCTACAATGACTTGTGTTACGATTTTGGTTGCGGGTTGCCGAGAAATCATCAATTTATTCTCGATCGTTCATCGGGTTTTGATCAACGACGATGGATCGTCGATTCAAGGGCATGGGCGTATGGAGAGTGACAAGAGGTGTTCATCAGTGCTAGCCGTTTGTCGAATCGATGGTTGGATCATCTGCAAAAATTTGACTAATGTTTGAGTTTACAATCGACGGTTGTGATTTTGTGGGCGTCCTATGATGATTTTGGGTAGCCTGTGGTCGTGGAGGTGGCGGAGGCGAGGTCGGCGGCTCCCTGGCGTGGCTATGATCGTGGTCAGGTCGGTGGAGGAGGCGGTGAGATCATCAGTGGGGTGGCGGCTACAGGGTTTCATACGAGATGTACAGTATTAGGGGAGATAGAGTTTCAGCGTCTAGGTATACGTGGCGCATCCCTATACGTCTCTTCATTATTTATTTGTTTATTTTTATTTAAATTTCGAATTGTTATAATGCGTATAACTTTCTCATACGAGGTCGGATACACTTGCAGTTTGTTCCACTGCATCGTATCGAAATTCCAATATTGTGAAACTGGTTTGGATGAATTTTGTGACCGTTCAATTTTGGCCCTTATTTTGAATTTCAAATCGATTTGAAATCAAAGGTGAGTGTTTTAGCCCACTCATTACTACTAAATTATCTTATGTTTGTTAAATTGAATTTATGATGTAATTTGAAATTGAATGGTTGATGTTTGGTATATTTAAATTGTCATTCCGGTTAAAACCGACTTTTATTGAATTTAATCGCCTTTAATTTAATATTGAATTTTAAATTACCGATTAATATCTGTTATTGGTAATCGGTCAACTGTTGTTATCTATTTGTTGATTTGAGTGGTGATTGTGATGGATGTTTGATTGTTGAAATTGGATGAGTAGGTGTTATATTTATATTGTTATTACACTGCAAGTTCAATTTAATTTCCTATGGGCTGAAATGATACATACCCGAATGATTTATAAATTAGAGAAAAATCATTATAGGTTGAAATGATTGACCTAAGAGATTTTATGGATTTTGAATTTTATTCGAGATTGCGGGTTGAAATGATATATATCTGTAAATATAAAATGTTTGCGGATTGAGATGATAAATATCTATCTCATTTGACCGTAGGGTAAAAATTTGTATGCATACACCAGATTGGTTAAATTAAATGATTTTAAAACCTTAAATTTTTGAATCCAGTTAAATGATATTTTGTGTAAAGACCCGTAAATCCGTACTCCTTGAGTAGACACTAATCTCCATTGATTAACTCAAGATGAACGAAAATACGAACCCTTAGGGGTTTTAAGAAGAAGAAAGAGGTAGAAGAAGAGAAAAGGAAAAAAACAGAGAACAAGGAAAAATAGACCAGAACAGAACAACTACTAAGAATATCAGAATCTCACAATTCGCAGCGGAACAACATATAATAATAATTGAATAGTCTTTAAACAAAGAACTATATCAGTTATTACATCACATTATATTACATTACATCAAATCATCAGAGTGTACAACATCAAACAATTTTAAACAGCGGAAAAAGAAATACTACATACTAGTAATATGCTACGCCATCCAGCTTGCCTCCAGCAACTCCAGAATATCCAGAATATCCTGATAAACCTGAACTCTTGACTGCCCGTGTGGAAATTGGTGGGCACCCAGAGTTTAGGAAGGAAAACAATAAACTCCGAGTCAATCATGTGACTGGTGTGAGAACTCAAAACAGTTTATTTAACTTTAAAATCAAATAGAGGAATATTTTTAAACTCAATTCGCAATGCTTTTAAAAATGAGACTACCATAAGGCCTCCCGCACACACACACATGCAAACGCAGAATCGGAGGAGATTTCTCCTTATGATAGCCAAAGATGCTTGATACGCATTTAAAATAACATTTGATATTATTACTAGTGCATAGTGTAATAACAAATCATTTCAAAAATAAAGATATAAATCTTAGCCAACATACGACCATTATCGTATGCCTACTATAGCTATTATCCAAACAGTGGTGACCACCATAAGTGAATAGCAGGTTCTACAACTAATACCGTACAAGTTTCGTATTGGGAATTGGATTTCCAACAAATGGTCAGGCCAAGGAACTTCCCATTGCCACATGAGAATGCCTCTGGATGGACATCCCCGAGAACCAAACCGGATCTCTACCAACACAAGGCCGGGTTACTCCTAACTGAGTAACAACTGACCGAATATGCCATCCCCCGGTCCTTTGGGACCTTTTCAACCGAGCGCTCGTAATCAATTCACACAATCATAAAGTGTTTTCAACATGAGTAAGTATCTGGGATCCATACCATGATACCACCCTTTTCCAGAAGGAAATGTACATATCCTAAAGGGCGCTACCCCTCATAACCTTGCTGCTTCCTTCCTGTTTTGACCATTTCCGGGATGTGAGGCTCGACGAAGTCACGTCCACAAAAACATACTTTATACAAAAGCCATGCTTTGGGTCAACAAATGATCATAGAAATGATCACTAAGATAGACGATCAAATAAATGATCCTATCACAAATAATCAACACAATGATCATTTCAGCATCACTCAGCATGTCACATTACCAAACTGGGAATATATCGCTGATAACTTCAACTATATAACCTCTGAACTCGTACGTCTCAGAGAAGGGTGTTAAGCTAAAAGAATAAATTCTCCGCCACCTCAGAAATATATTTGAAAGAAATCGGCTTTATATCTCAACTTGTAATGTCAGACATACAATCCATACAAGTCTGTTCCGGGCTCGAACAGAACCGAAGGCACTTACAAAGAAGTCCTTGCAATCCGAATAATTTCTAATCACGTTCGGATTTCCCATCACTTATGGAGATCTCTATACCGGGGATCAGCCAGTGCAGAGAAAATCAACAAGAAACCCTCTCGTTTTCGAAAATATCCGGTCTTCAACACCGGTCTTCGAATGCAATTCATAACGACGTATCACATATTCGGAATGGGTTATACGACCCCATGGTCCTTTCCCGGTTAACCCGAATAGTGAGCGCTTATTTTAAAAATAAGTGTGGCATTCAATTTCAAACAAATCACAACAAATACCGTTCAAGGTAAATATCGATAGTCGGTTATTGAACTATCAATGGATATGCCAACATCACCAGAATCCAAATAATTTTCCAAATTATTTAATTCCAAAAATATCTTTAGAAGATATAACTTTCCATATTTCAAAAATAAATCAATATTTATTTTTAAACCTATTTTCCCAATTCCATTTATAAATTCCATATTGAATTTATACTTCCAAAATATTTATGAATATACTATTTCAAATATTCATTTCAATTTATCTTCAAAAAGATAAATTCTCTAAACTTTCCATTTCTCATTGGAAAAAAACAATTTCCATACTTATTTATTTTATAAGTAATCCACAAATTTTATTTATTTTCAACCTTGGAAAATATTCCATATACTCTAATCGAAATTAAGTATATATTTCATTCTTTAAGGAAATCATTCACTTAACCATATTTATTTGGGCCAAAACGAATGTTGCGTAAAACATCGTTACAACAACCCAAAATCACTAGTATAGGGATTCGAAATTAAAATAGATATATAAATCCCAATACTATACAAAACATTTCCTTTCGAAAATTATCTATTATAACAACAGTGTTATAATCTATTATTTCCTTCTATTTCTCGAAAACATCTATTTCAACAATAAATGTTGAAATCTATGATTTCGAATCTCAACATATTTTAGAACATCATTAGATCGTTTTAATTCTATTTAAAACATCATGTTCAAAATAATTCCTTTAACATATTATTCACTATTCAAAAACGTGAATATATTACGTTAACAAATTTCATCTTTCTATTCATTTTATTTTAAGGAATTATTCACTGCCTAAACATGAATATAACTCTATAAATAAACTACAACAATTTTACTTATCAAAATAAGTCATTTCGAATTTATAAAACAACGTTTATAAATTCTATTTCTATTTATTTTATAACAACTTCCTTTTATAAATTTCCTTTATTAACCTATCTCAGTTCATATCACAGTGATATATTAAAAATTCATATTATAAGTCAAATACTTATAATTTATTTATTTACAAAATTGTTTCTTTGAACTTCTCAAATTTATAAATTTTATAACTTATAAGATTCATTTATTTATCCAACTCATTCCTTTAATAACTTTATAAATTTTATAAACTTACTGCTTATAAAATTCTATTTATAACTTCACCGTTATAATTCTATAATTCCAATTTATGAAATTCATTTACAATTCTTTCTAACACTTAGAAAAGTTCATTTTACACTTCTAATATTTTTAATTTACAAATATCAATTTATAAATCTTTTAATACAAATGAATTTGTATTATTATTTTAAAACATCTTTTAAACTCTTTTAGAATTCCATCATTTTGATTTATAAAATAATCCAATTTCATAAATCCTATATTTAAACTTTTTTTTTTACAATAGATTCAAAAATCTCAGTTTAAACTATTTTATAAAATCATAAATCCCATATTTTCAAAAAATCAATTTTTTTAACTATATTTCTCAAAAATATAATTTTTATAACATTAAAAATTATAACGTTTATTTAATTATAATGGATCAATTCCAAAAATATTTAATAAACGTATATTTCCAAAAATCCCTTTAGAAATTAAAATCGTTATTTTTAAATTTCAAAAATTGGATCCGATGATGCAACACATCAAATAGTCAATCACGATTTTCCAATATCATATATCGATATGATAAACAATCAAACATCACAATATTTAAAATCAATAAATATTTGTGAGGAATCCAGTTGGATCCCTCCAACCTGTTTTCCTGCATCCACAGACATTAGCACAATACCATTCCGTTTCAAGACGGAATATCGCGGTATATGGGATTTTATAAATATATATCCGCTTACTAACGATGCATAGGGTCTCATCCGCTAAAAGAAAATGCGGGAAATCAATCAACTACAATATATACATATGCCAATATATATATATTGCTATATATATAATATAATACCAATTCCACTTCGAGGTGGAATATCGCGGTATATGTGTGTAATAAATAACCTCCGCTTACTAACGGCGTATAGGGTCTATTCACATCCAATATATATATCAATCATCATTCAATCATTCAATCAACACAGTCAAGCAAATTTTAAATCTCACTATTTAAAATTTAAATAAACAATAAAATTCCTTTTGAGTGAGAAGTTCTCACCTTTATTCCCGTTTGCAATCCACTTCCAATTCAACTTGTTTTCTTCATTTATACCTTGTATAACAATTTTATACAATTTATTAATATTCGAATAGATCGAATAATAAATTTTCAATTGATATTTTCGATTCATTGGTGATTTCATTTTAATAGTTTAAATTAACTGATAGTTTTATTTAAACCAATTTCTTCTTTAAAATTTTATTTAACTAATTATTAAATTTTCTTTCTTTTAATAAATTTAATTAACCAGTGGCCTTTATTTTAAATCAATTCCTTTTAGTAAATTAACCTAACATTTAAATTTTATACAAATTTTCTTTTTATACATATTCTTCATATTCTAAAAATAATATTCCTGTCTTTAAAATTTTAACTTCAACAATTTATAAAATCCACTTGAATATTTATTTTTATTTTCAATCTTCCTTTTATAAATTTAAATAACTATCGATTTAGTTCTAAACAAATGATTTATTTATTTTTAAACTAATGCTCTTAAATTTTTATCATCAAATTTGAACTCTTAATACATCTTCTTTTACAAAAAATATTTTTCATTTGAAACTAAATCTATATTTAATTAATAATTTAGTTTTAACATAACTTTTTAAAATATTCAACCTTGTATACAATTTTATAAAATCCTTTAGTATCCGAAATAAATCGAATAACCAATTTTCCCTATTCCAATCTAATTAACCGATGGTTTTGCTTTTAAACCAGTTTCTTTTAATAACATTTGTTAAATTGAAAATTTACTCTAAAACTAAATTTTCTGTTAATATACCTACTTACTTCTTTTTAAATTAAAATAGATATTTCTTAACTTAAATTAGTACTTTTAAATTTTAAAACTAAATTTCCTTTAACATATTTATTTTTAATCATTAAAAATTAAATAAGTTAATTTAAATTAATTTGTAATCCTCACTGACTGCATTTTCTTTATTTATATCGATTTAAATTATTTACACATATTTTGTTTCCAAAAATTTTATTTAACTATAATTTAAATTTTCTTTCAACCGTAAATAACAAAAATCTCATTTTTTATATATTTTTCAAACTTCATATATCGATATTATTTTTTTTTATATTTACTGTAAGTTTACAAATGAAACTGCTTAAATATTTAAATTGAATTAAAAATCAAAAATTACCTCACTGTGAAAATCAACAGCTCGTACTCGAGCTTCTTGTCGCCACTGCAGTCATTCGAAGCTCGCCGTTGCCAGATCGCCACGGCCTCGGCCTCGAACCCGCGCTCGTCTCCACGCCGCCGCCATTTTCTCCCACGCACGCGTGCGCCTAACACCACTTACACGCGCAAGCGCCAGCCCCCATCGATCGCGCGCCTTGAATCAATCGAACGCGCGACTCGCGAAACCCATCGCCAAACCCAAATCGACACAGCGCCGCACTTCAACTCGATCGAACTCTCCATCTCCTTGCGCGCGCACGAGCCCCATCGCGCTCGATTGCTTTGCGCGATCGATTCAAAAATTATATATATTTTTTTTTATTTGCTCGGCTGCGGCCATGGTTTCGATTTCATGAATTTAATTTGGGTTCATTTGAAAGAAAAGGGAAGGAGCAATTTTAATTGAAGAGACGAAGGGGAACGAAAATTGGCTTCGGCCATTTTTTTGTGTTCTTGATTTTGGAACTGAGAAGTGGTTGCGCGATTATATAAAGAGGGATGGAGGAATGGGTTGCACGATCAATTTCGTGATTCTCTGCTTGATTTTTGGCGTGAGAAAAGGAGGACGTGTTGAGGTTGACTAAAATTTAAATTTAATCGTTGAAAATTTCGACGCGTTTATGTGTCGTGTGCTCACATATTAATTCCGAAAAATACGAAATTTGAAATCCGGCAATAATTCAATATTCCGGACCCAATGGAACTGGTTTCGTCGAATTCCGAGACTGTGCCTCGGACGACTATTTTTAAATATCGATTCGAACGATTAAATTTCAAAACTGAACAATTCACTTTCAATTTCAATTCTGAAGCTTCTATTATTTTCAATATTATTAATATGAATTTTACAAGCCTTTGAAATAATTTTAATTGGCTTAAAATTGAAGATTCAAATTTTTATTCAACTTCAATTAGATTAAATTCTATAATTTAATCGTCAATTTCAAAGTTATATTGAAAATTCAATCCAAACCATCATTCAAATATTTAAAATTAATTAAATATTTCCAAATTAAATTGTTTAAAATTCTGGGTCGTTACAATCTTTCCCCCTTAAAAGAATTTCGTCCCGAAATTACAAGTTAAGAAGAATGCCCTTATCTTGATTATTATCTTTCACAATCCAAATAGTTTTATCAACTTGCTAATCTAAATCTTTTTACTAGTGATTCACTTTTATTTCAACTAGCTTTCCAACTTCAATTATAAGTTTCAAACTATATTGTTTTCCTTAACAATTCAAGTTTAAATTCAAATTCAAATTCAAACTTTCAAATTTTTCTCAAAATTTTTCTAACACCCTAAATTTTCGAAAAATTTCGCCAGCGTTTCCTTTGCGCGGCTCGATCGGTACGACTACAAAATGGCACCACGGCCCCTCAGAATCAAAAAGAAAAGAGAAAAGCCAAGTGGCTAGAGAAGAAAGTCACCAAATCTCATACTGAAATTGAAATACGTACCTTTTTGTCGAGCAATTCAATTTTATCTTTGAAATCAAAATTTCCATTTCTTTATACACCTGTATAACCTGTATAATCTGCTAGTAGTAGCATCCAATTCCAACATTCAAACTATTTGCCAATTCTATTGTAAAATTTCCAATATATGCTTCTTATATGTTTTTACTTCACTATTGAAGTTACATATCAATTTCATTCAATTTTACTCTTCAATTCAATTCACAATTTCAATTCTATTTGAATTCAATTCATAATTTAAATTTCATTCAAATTCAATTCTCAATTCTAAATATTGAATTCTAACGATTAACTTTCATTTAGTAATTCATATTACTAATTTAAATTAGTTTCATTCACTAACTCTTTTCACTATTTCAATTCATCTTGATTTCACTTAATTACTCAATTCAACTTTGCATTTCAAATTTCATTCCACTTGAAATTATTTCACAAATGAATAAATTATTAAGTTAATTTACTCGAATTCAATCTATTTTTATTTAATTCCATACACTAATGATAATAATTCAATAGTATCACTTCTAACAATCATACAACCATATACTATAATAATCCCTAGAAAATCATTTCTTTTCTATACAAAAATAGTTTTGGGCAAAAATTATTTTATAATATAAATCAATTTTATATTCACTAACAAATACGCGCTCATATCTATTATTACTCTCAAACTCATTCTAGAGTACTGCTGACTCTATCTCTAATGAGTAACACCCATCAGAACCATGGTTGTTGCTTAACCAACAGCTCTGATACCAACTGTAAAGACCCGAAAGTAGCGGTCACAACCGGTAGGCTTTTCAACCATCCCAGCCCCACCGTGGCTTACACTGATATCCCAAACTTGCTTTTACGGCCAGCCTTTCGACTGTCACAGCTTACGCCTAACCAACCCCCTAAAAGAGGATGTGTGGGAGTAAGAGTCTCCCGTTCGCCACCAAACCGCGAAGCGAGAACCCCCCATCACATAGCCCAATAGCTTAACAAGACTGGTGTGAGAACTCAAAACAGTTTATTTAACTTTAAAATCAAATAGAGGAATATTTTTAAACTCAATTCGCAATGCTTTTAAAAATGAGACTACCATAAGGCCTCCCGCACACACACACATGCAAACGCAGAATCGGAGGAGATTTCTCCTTATGATAGCCAAAGATGCTTGATACGCATTTAAAATAACATTTGATATTATTACTAGTGCATAGTGTAATAACAAATCATTTCAAAAATAAAGATATAAATCTTAGCCAACATACGACCATTATCGTATGCCTACTATAGCTACTATCCAAACAGTGGTGACCACCATAAGTGAATAGCAGGTTCTACAACTAATACCGTACAAGTTTCGTATTGGGAATTGGATTTCCAACAAATGGTCAGGCCAAGGAACTTCCCATTGCCACATGAGAATGCCTCTGGATGGACATCCCCGAGAACCAAACCGGATCTCTACCAACACAAGGCCGGGTTACTCCTAACTGAGTAACAACTGACCGAATATGCCATCCCCCGGTCCTTTGGGACCTTTTCAACCGAGCGCTCGTAATCAATTCACACAATCATAAAGTGTTTTCAACATGAGTAAGTATCTGGGCTCCATACCATGATACCACCCTTTTCCAGAAGGAAATGTACATATCCTAAAGGGCGCTACCCCTCATAACCTTGCTGCTTCCTTCCTGTTTTGACCATTTCCGGGATGTGAGGCTCGACGAAGTCACGTCCACAAAAACATACTTTATACAAAAGCCATGCTTTGGGTCAACAAATGATCATAGAAATGATCACTAAGATAGACGATCAAATAAATGATCCTATCACAAATAATCAACACAATGATCATTTCAGCATCACTCAGCATGTCACATTACCAAACTGGGAATATATCGCTGATAACTTCAACTATATAACCTCTGAACTCGTACGTCTCAGAGAAGGGTGTTAAGCTAAAAGAATAAATTCTCCGCCACCTCAGAAATATATTTGAAAGAAATCGGCTTTATATCTCAACTTGTAATGTCAGACATACAATCCATACAAGTCTGTTCCGGGCTCGAACAGAACCGAAGGCACTTACAAAGAAGTCCTTGCAATCCGAATAATTTCTAATCACGTTCGGATTTCCCATCACTTATGGAGATCTCTATACCGGGGATCAGCCAGTGCAGAGACAATCAACAAGAAACCCTCTCGTTTTCGAAAATATCCGGTCTTCAACACCGGTCTTCGAATGCAATTCATAACGACGTATCACATATTCGGAATGGGTTATACGACCCCATGGTCCTTTCCCGGTTAACCCGAATAGTGAGCGCTTATTTTAAAAATAAGTGTGGCATTCAATTTCAAACAAATCACAACAAATACCGTTCAAGGTAAATATCGATAGTCGGTTATTGAACTATCAATGGATATGCCAACATCACCAGAATCCAAATAATTTTCCAAATTATTTAATTCCAAAAATATCTTTAGAAGATATAACTTTCCATATTTCAAAAATAAATCAATATTTATTTTTAAACCTATTTTCCCAATTCCATTTATAAATTCCATATTGAATTTATACTTCCAAAATATTTATGAATATACTATTTCAAATATTCATTTCAATTTATCTTCAAAAAGATAAATTCTCTAAACTTTCCATTTCTCATTGGAAAAAAACAATTTCCATACTTATTTATTTTATAAGTAATCCACAAATTTTATTTATTTTCAACCTTGGAAAATATTCCATATACTCTAATCGAAATTAAGTATATATTTCATTCTTTAAGGAAATCATTCACTTAACCATATTTATTTGGGCCAAAACGAATGTTGCGTAAAACATCGTTACAACAACCCAAAATCACTAGTATAGGGATTCGAAATTAAAATAGATATATAAATCCCAATACTATACAAAACATTTCCTTTCGGAAATTATCTATTATAACAACAGTGTTATAATCTATTATTTCCTTCTATTTCTCGAAAACATCTATTTCAACAATAAATGTTGAAATCTATGATTTCGAATCTCAACATATTTTAGAACATCATTAGATCGTTTTAATTCTATTTAAAACATCATGTTCAAAATAATTCCTTTAACATATTATTCACTATTCAAAAACGTGAATATATTACGTTAACAAATTTCATCTTTCTATTCATTTTATTTTAAGGAATTATTCACTGTCTAAAACATGAATATAACTCTATAAATAAACTACAACAATTTTACTTATCAAAATAAGTCATTTCGAATTTATAAAACAACGTTTATAAATTCTATTTCTATTTATTTTATAACAACTTCCTTTTATAAATTTCCTTTATTAACCTATCTCAGTTCATATCACAGTGATATATTAAAAATTCATATTATAAGTCAAATACTTATAATTTATTTATTTACAAAATTGTTTCTTTGAACTTCTCAAATTTATAAATTTTATAACTTATAAGATTCATTTATTTATCCAACTCATTCCTTTAATAACTTTATAAATTTTATAAACTTACTGCTTATAAAATTCTATTTATAACTTCACCGTTATAATTCTATAATTCCAATTTATGAAATTCATTTACAATTCTTTCTAACACTTAGAAAAGTTCGTTTTACACTTGTAATATTTTTAATTTACAAATATCAATTTATAAATCTTTTAATACAAATGAATTTGTATTATTATTTTAAAACATCTTTTAAACTCTTTTAGAATTCCATCATTTTGATTTATAAAATAATCCAATTTCATAAATCCTATATTTAAACTTTTTTTTTTTTTACAATAGATTCAAAAATCTCAGTTTAAACTATTTTATAAAATCATAAATCCCATATTTTCAAAAAATCAATTTTTTTAACTATATTTCTCAAAAATATAATTTTTATAACATTAAAAATTATAACGTTTATTTAATTATAATGGATAAATTCCAAAAATATTTAATAAACGTATATTTCCAAAAATCCCTTTAGAAATTAAAATCGTTATTTTTAAATTTCAAAAATTGGATCCGATGATGCAACACATCAAATAGTCAATCACGATTTTCCAATATCATATATCGATATGATAAACAATCAAACATCACAATATTTAAAATCAATAAATATTTGTGAGGAATCCAGTTGGATCCCTCCAACCTGTTTTCCTGCATCCACAGACATTAGCACAATACCATTCCGTTTCAAGACGGAATATCGCGGTATATGGGATTTTATAAATATATATCCGCTTACTAACGGCGCATAGGGTCTCATCCGCTAAAAGAAAATGCGGGAAATCAATCAACTACAATATATACATATGCCAATATATATATATTGCTATATATATAATATAATACCAATTCCACTTCGAGGTGGAATATCGCGGTATATGTGTGTAATAAATAACCTCCGCTTACTAACGGCGTATAGGGTCTATTCACATCCAATATATATATCAATCATCATTCAATCATTCAATCAACACAGTCAAGCAAATTTTAAATCTCACTATTTAAAATTTAAATAAACAATAAAATTCCTTTTGAGTGAGAAGTTCTCACCTTTATTCCCGTTTGCAATCCACTTCCAATTCAACTTGTTTTCTTCATTTATACCTTGTATAACAATTTTATACAATTTATTAATATTCGAATAGATCGAATAATAAATTTTCAATTGATAATTTCGATTCATTGGTGATTTCATTTTAATAGTTTAAATTAACTGATAGTTTTATTTAAACCAATTTCTTCTTTAAAATTTTATTTAACTAATTATTAAATTTTCTTTCTTTTAATAAATTTAATTAACCAGTGGCCTTTATTTTAAATCAATTCCTTTTAGTAAATTAACCTAACATTTAAATTTTATACAAATTTTCTTTTTATACATATTCTTCATATTCTAAAAATAATATTCCTGTCTTTAAAATTTTAACTTCAACAATTTATCAAATCCACTTGAATATTTATTTTTATTTTCAATCTTCCTTTTATAAATTTAAATAACTATCGATTTAGTTCTAAACAAATGATTTATTTATTTTTAAACTAATGCTCTTAAATTTTTATCATCAAATTTGAACTCTTAATACATCTTCTTTTACAAAAAATATTTTTCATTTGAAACTAAATCTATATTTAATTAATAATTTAGTTTTAACATAACTTTTTAAAATATTCAACCTTGTATACAATTTTATAAAATCCTTTAGTATCCGAAATAAATCGAATAACCAATTTTCCCTATTCCAATCTAATTAACCGATGGTTTTGCTTTTAAACCAGTTTCTTTTAATAACATTTGTTAAATTGAAAATTTACTCTAAAACTAAATTTTCTGTTAATATACCTACTTACTTCTTTTTAAATTAAAATAGATATTTCTTAACTTAAATTAGTACTTTTAAATTTTAAAACTAAATTTCCTTTAACATATTTATTTTTAATCATTAAAAATTAAATAAGTTAATTTAAATTAATTTGTAATCCTCACTGACTGCATTTTCTTTATTTATATCGATTTAAATTATTTACACATATTTTGTTTCCAAAAATTTTATTTAACTATAATTTAAATTTTCTTTCAACCGTAAATAACAAAAATCTCATTTTTTATATATTTTTCAAACTTCATATATCGATATTATTATTTTTTTATATTTACTGTAAGTTTACAAATGAAACTGCTTAAATATTTAAATTGAATTAAAAATCAAAAATTACCTCACTGTGAAAATCAACAGCTCGTACTCGAGCTTCTTGTCGCCACTGCAGTCATTCGAAGCTCGCCGTTGCCAGATCGCCACGGCCTCGGCCTCGAACCCGCGCTCGTCTCCACGCCGCCGCCATTTTCTCCCACGCACGCGTGCGCCTAACACCACTTACACGCGCAAGCGCCAGCCCCCATCGATCGCGCGCCTTGAATCAATCGAACGCGCGACTCGCGAAACCCATCGCCAAACCCAAATCGACACAGCGCCGCACTTCAACTCGATCGAACTCTCCATCTCCTTGCGCGCGCACGAGCCCCATCGCGCTCGATTGCTTTGCGCGATCGATTCAAAAATTATATATATATTTTTTTTTATTTGCTCGGCTGCGGCCATGGTTTCGATTTCATGAATTTAATTTGGGTTCATTTGAAAGAAAAGGGAAGGAGCAATTTTAATTGAAGAGACGAAGGGGAACGAAAATTGGCTTCGGCCATTTTTTTGTGTTCTTGATTTTGGAACTGAGAAGTGGTTGCGCGATTATATAAAGAGGGATGGAGGAATGGGTTGCACGATCAATTTCGTGATTCTCTGCTTGATTTTTGGCGTGAGAAAAGGAGGACGTGTTGAGGTTGACTAAAATTTAAATTTAAATTTAAATTTAATCGTTGAAAATTTCGACGCGTTTATGTGTCGTGTGCTCACATATTAATTCCGAAAAATACGAAATTTGAAATCCGGCAATAATTCAATATTCCGGACCCAATGGAACTGGTTTCGTCGAATTCCGAGACTGTGCCTCGGACGACTATTTTTAAATATCGATTCGAACGATTAAATTTCAAAACTGAACAATTCACTTTCAATTTCAATTCTGAAGCTTCTATTATTTTCAATATTATTAATATGAATTTTAAAAGCCTTTGAAATAATTTTAATTGGCTTAAAATTGAAGATTCAAATTTTTATTCAACTTCAATTAGATTAAATTCTATAATTTAATCGTCAATTTCAAAGTTATATTGAAAATTCAATCCAAACCATCATTCAAATATTTAAAATTAATTAAATATTTCCAAATTAAATTGTTTAAAATTCTGGGTCGTTACATTTTGACATAAAAATATTGATTTATATAAACTAAATTATTTTCGAAATCCAAGCTTTAATGTTGAAATTGAAATTGGTTTAAATGGATTGTTTAAAGAATTTAAATTGAAAATTTGAAGTTGGATTCGAAGTATAATGAAATTTATCGAAATTGAATTATTGAAGTATTTGAATATTTAAGCTTTGAAATTTACTGAATTGGAAATAGTTTTGATATATTGTTCGAACATGGTTTTGATATCGATATTGCTTAAATGGTTTTAAATGAGAATTTGAATTGAAAGACAAAGTTTAGTAGTTGATTTGAAAGCTAGACATGGTCCAAATGTGTTGAAATGAAAGAAATAGTATAATTTAATATTAATTTCAAATTTATTATTTTAATATAAACTATTTTAAAATATATTATATTAAATCCCGATTATTAAGATTTTCAAACACTTAAACTAATTTAATCTATTTTAAACTATTTTAATCTATTTTAATCTATTTTAATCAATTTAAGCTATTTTTAACTTCTTTTTAATCTATTT
Source organism: Allium cepa (assembly GCA_030765085.1). NCBI lineage: Eukaryota > Viridiplantae > Streptophyta > Magnoliopsida > Asparagales > Amaryllidaceae > Allium > Allium cepa. The sequence goes on from CM060944.1 coordinate 247,985,726, forward strand.
AATCCAATTTAATCTATTTTAAACTAATTAACCCATTTTAATCTAATTTAAATCTATTTAATCTATTTTAAATCATTTTAAATCTAATTTAATGTATTTTAAGTCTATTTAAACTATTTCAATTATTTAAACTATTTTAAAATATTTTAACTATTTAAACTATTTAATCTATTTTAAACTATTTTAAATCATTTAAACTATTTTAGAGTATTTTAACTATTTTAAACTATTTTTAAAACTATTTATGACTATCTAAACTATTTTCAAAAATTTCAAATTATGTAAAGTTGAACTATTTATATTTAATTCCTTGATGATGATATAAACTAAGTTGAGATTTGAAATTGATATCGTTTTGTGAAATGACATATTTGAGTAAGATGACAATTTTGGAATGAGGATTTAATTAACCTATCTCATCGATGATTTTGAAAGTGAATAAGATTTAAAAGCGATATGGTTTGAATTAAATATGATATTTGATATCAATTATGAGTTAGTTTTGGAAATGTAAAAGAACCATCTAGTGTGAAATAAGCGTTTGGTTGTTACAGAGACCGGGATCGGATATTGTCATACTCTCTACCAATACCGAAAACCACTTTAATAATTGTGTACGTGGTGGAGATTCCAAAAAGAATTAGGATGGTTTGATGAACGATTCTGTACGAGGTATTAACATAGCCCTGACTTTCGTAGGTCAGCATGATGTGGCTAAAACAGGAGCCATGCCGGGCCAAGTGAGGTCGCACCTTCAATTGGACTCATTTCTTCAATACCATATTATGACTTTACGATTGATTTGATGGCCACCCCTCGGTTTTATTTTGGGAATGTGTTCCGAGGTGGGCGGTAGTAGCTGATATGCGTTACCACTAGTCTGGATCCGCAAAACGGTAGTATCCTACCCTGAGCATTGCCTCGGGTGCCTTGTCACATGCCTTATCGCACCTTCTACGAGTTTGTTTTGTACTATACCTATGGAGTGCCCTCTTGGTAAACCATCGATCTGGTGGAGCTTACGGCATTACATAGACTACGAGAATATATAAAATATGTTAAGGAGGATATGTGTAATGCCTTAATGCTATTTATAAACTTTACTTTACTATAGACACTATTATAATAGCGTATTGTGCTATGTATGTAAATAGTTTAATGGATCCTTAGTAGATGTAATCCCGAACATCTCCTAAGTTATTGCACCCACGTTAGATATTGGATAGAAGATGTCAAACCCCGTAAACATCTATGACGTCGCTACAGTCATATTTATTTACAGTTAATTTAACTTAAATAAGAAGTTTTAGTTCTAACTCAAGTTTTTTGTTTTTTCAATTCGCTCGGATCAGTCTGAGCTTATCAGTGTACCGAAGACTGCTTTTGGAGGACGAAGACGAAGATTTAGTACTATGATTGTTTATTACCTTATGTCATTGCATCATGTTGTTCCACCACATTTATTTGTTTATTTATTCCTGTTATATGTAACTCCAATTTGTATTGTAAAAGTATAATCAAATGTTACTTGTAAACAACTTCATGAACTATTTATTTGATTATTATATTTTGTCATTTCACTGTTAAATTCCGTGTTTGTTTTCTTTCTTTCTCTGCTTTATTCCTTATTTACCCTTAACAATACTCCTTTTTGAATTATTTGAGTTTGGCATATGTGGTTTATTATCGATTTAAACTGTCCAAAAATGTGGGCTGTTACATATGGTATTAGAGCTTTGGTTTAGCAATACCCTTAACTTTATGGGGTCTGACTCATTAGAAACAGGGTAGTAATACCCTAGAATGAGTCGTTGAATGTATATATAAGAGAGAGCATATTTGTTAGTGTTATAAAAAGCTTTTATATTGTGTTAATTTGTTGTGTTTATTATTTATAAATTCTGATCCGTACATGGGATGTCATGGTATCGATAGGGATTTCTAAACACTTAATGAAGCAGACATACACAATATTTGTTTTAAAATATAGGTAAACGAAATAATTTTGCCTAGTATTATATTTTGAATATAAAAGAATAATATTATATGTATATATATATATAATTGTATGTGATATGTTTGGTTGTTTGTTTGGAAGTGAAATTCATAAATATTGTTGAAAAAAATGGGATTGTAAATAAAACGAATATAAATTAGGAATGTTGAGAACATAAGTTCGGGGATTTTGAAAATTCTTTCGAAAATTTTTGGAATACAATATTTATTTGGAAGTATTTTTTGAGATAAACATTTCAAGATGATTTGAAAGAAATGTTTTCAAGAAATTTTAGAAGGAAATGAGTTATGTGCTCCTCTCTATGTCACTAGAAAATAATTTCGGTGATGAGTGCACACATCACCGATTTTTATTTTCGAGTTTTAAAGTGGGAAGGCCAGTGCAGTAATTTTATTACACATTTATTTTGATAAAAAAATCTTAATTTAAATATCTACATAGGATTTGGATATATAAAAGATATGATTATATATTTTATTTTGAAATGATTTGAAAATGGAACCCGGTATTTAGTTCTTAAGTTTCGAAAATATTTAAAGATTTAATTTTAACTTAAATTTCAAATATCTCCTTTTATTGGATAATTAAATTATTGAATTTAATAAGTGGAAATTGGATAAAGTATTGAATCTTGATTTTTAAGCTTGTTAAAAATATTTCAAAGGCTTGTAAAATTTATATTAATAATACAAAAGACAATGAAACTTTTAAAATTGAATTTGGAAATGCTTTGTTCAGTTTTGAATTTGTATCGTTTAAATTGAATAACCTTCCGAGGCAGAGTTTCATGTTTTGACGAAACCAATTCCATTGGATCCGTAATATTGTATTATTATCGGATTTCAAATTTCATAGTGTTTGGAGTTGTCCTGTGATCATACGGTAGGTAAAAGCGCTGAAATCTATATTGAAAATTAATATAGTAAGTAGGTTCAAAAAGCTATCTTCTCCATACGATCGACTTGAGACTCGAAACCTTTTCCATTACATTTTTAATAGTGGTATTACATTATAAACGTTTGGCGGCATGCCTCGGTAGGATGTGAAAATTGTAAGCTATGAATTGAAGTCGATTTAAATTTGAATTCAAATATAACATATGTATATATTTGGACTGGTCAACATATCTCCCATCAGTGCTTTTTTTTCATTTATCAACCACTGTGGCAAGCCTTTGCAGACACGTAAAGGAATTTAAAGCACGTGTCTTCTCTGTGGACACGAGTGTTCTTTAAAAAAAATGGATGAGCAATTCAAATTGAAAATCGAAGCCGAGCCTTCTTAAAAAACCCCTAAATGGAGTATCCCCTTTTCATTCTTCAACAAAAAAGAGAGCGGAATTGCTCGTACGATTGCAGCAGCGTCGCCGCGACGTTGGCCGATGACATGCTCGCTCACGAGGTTAGGGCAATGGCGTGCGCTTCTCGAGACGGAGTCGTGGTCATGAGGAGTGGCACGGCAGGCGAAGATGGAGGCGCTCATGCGTACATGTGCGTGGGCTGCGGTGTACGTAGGTAGAAGCGACGTTGGTTGACGAAGAAGGGCTTGACGCAGCAGTGGTAGGGTTAGCATTTACTTGATTTTTCACAGGCGTGTGGTCGAGGTGTTAGGAAGGTCGATGCCATGATGGCAATTGCGATGAGTTATCAGGCAGCGAGGTATATAAATTGTACCTTTAATTTAGTTCATTATATATAGATTGAGAAAAAAAGAATAAGTAGAAAGAGAATAATATATATGTATATATATAAGTTTTAGTCTGTAGTAAAGGGAAATATAAATACAAATGTACGTATATTAGAGAAGGAAAGGTTTTACGGTTAAGAAAATCACCGTTTTGTTATATACAGATTTGAAAGAAATTATTAGTTAAAATTAAATTATTAGTTAATCAAATTATTAAATAGCAATTGGTAGTTCGATTTACTTTGAATTTTAATAAACCGTACAAATGTTTATACAAGGTAAAAAATCATGAACCAAATCAAGGTTGAAGTGGATTGCAAACCAAAATAAAGGTGAATTAATCTCGCTCATTTGGATTACCATTTAAATTTAAATAGTTAAATTATAATTGTTGGATTCATTGCTTGGATTGATGATCTATTATCAGTTTGGATGTGACATTATATATATGTATATTGGAGTGATTGATATTCCCGCATTATATAGCAGACAGACCCTATGCGCCCCGCATAATAGCGGATGACCCTATATACCGTAATATTCTCCTCGAAGTGGGATTGGTATTTTTATATTGTGCTAACATCTATGGATGCAGGGAAACAGGTTGGAAGGATCCAATTGGATTCCTCAAAATGTTGGAATTTATTTTCATATTCGATGATATGTTTTATTTGATGATCTGTGATAGATTATATTGATTTTATTGAGAATTGAAAATATTGAATGCTATAGCTTGACTGAAAAATATTTTGGGTTTATTGAGATATCAAAAATATAAAGATTGGATTTTTAAGTAAAATAATTATTGTAAATTTGGATAAATTAAAAGAATGAATTTGGAAAAGAATAAAAGTTTGATTTAAAATCCTATCAGATAAATTCCGAGTATGGGGAAAGAGTTTTTGAATAAATGGCAATAAATGAATTTTGTAACTAAAGTGATATTGTTTAAAAAAATAAAGGATTTATTATTAAATTCAATGATTAAAATAGTTCTGGAGAATTTAAAAAGAGGAAATTTTAAAATAAAGTGTGAAGTTGATAATGTCAGAATTTAATTAGATTTTAAATCGTAATAAAAGGATGAATCTGAATTAATGGGTTCCAAATAAATTTGGGTAAGTAAATTCCTTTATGTTAAAATGGAGTTGGTTTTGGATATCGATTTGAAAACCGACTAAGTGTTGAAACTGTGATTAAAGTAGAATGAGATTGTGAAATTTATAAACAGGGTTTATAAATAGAGTGAAATATTTGTCAGAGAATAATTTGGAAGTATAAATTTAGGATGGAAATTTATAAGGAAAGGGTGATTGGTTTAAAAATAAATAGTGGTTAATTTTAAAGGCGTGGAAAGGAAAATTTATGGGTTTTGGACGTAAATTAAACTGGAAATAAATCGAGAAGGATTTATAAATGATTAGACGATTGTCTTGGAATGGAAAGTGTATTTCCCTGAAAAGCCAAATACATTTTCAAAGAAAGATTTCTAAGTATAAGTTAGAGATTTTAAAGTGGTTTTAAAAGAATGTTTTAGAAAAAAATTATTATTTAGTGGTTTTAAATTTTTTAGAAGTAAATATTTATTAAGTTAATTATATAAGTAAATTATTTTAAAGGTTTAACTAGTATTATGATTTAAAAGATAATTATTTAATATTTATACCTTATAGAATAACTTTTATTTTAAAATTAGTTTTGGCTTGAGTTTTACTAGAAAAATTATTATAGAACTTCATAACTATTGTATTAAATAAAATGTTTTAAGTAGTTGTTGTTTTAAATGTTTTAAAGTGCATATTTTTGGATAAATTGATCTAAATTTCTTAAAAAACCTAAGGTATTAAGACTTGGTGATTTTCAGCGGACATAAAATAATTGGGTGGAAGTTTATTCCACGAGAGAAAAATTGATTTGAAAACTATTATCAAAGGGTTGAAGTGTGAAAAAATATCTTGCGAAGATATTTTAAAATAAATAATTTAGGAAATTATTAAGGCCCGATGGTTATTTGTGGATGTTATTTGATAGTTAAATAAACGACTATCAATATTGGCCAATGCGCTGATCTTTTCGAAGTGATCGGGATTGAGATTAATTTCTTGAAAACCACTTCGATCCGGTTTGAATGTTTTCGTAAGGAAGACAAGAGCTAAGAGTCGAAGATGGAGAGGCGAAATGCAAGGGCTAATCGCAACTGATCTTAAGGGTGATTCCAAAATGGATGTGGTAGGAGTAGTGCGTTCGTTTCCGTTCGGACCGGGAACGAACTTGTATAGATGAATGCTATCAGAATAACGTCAGAGGGACGATGACCGTTCTAGGTGTATGTGTGCTAAAATGGTAACGCATAGCCTCAAGCCTCATCAACCGGGAATGGCCAAAATAAGGGAGGTGCAGTAAGGCTAACTGGCTAGCAACCAATTAGGGTAAGGTCATCCCTGTCTAGATGTCCCTCTTTATTCGGCTCTATGGGCGGTTGCTGATCCTAACCGTGGGGTGATCTTATTCGAGCTATCCAGTAAGGGGTAGCTCCGGTCTTATGTTGCAGGGAACCAGGGGGCATCCTCGGTACGTTGATCTAGACCGCTACTGGGACGGGCGATACCCCAGTAGCACTGCCATTGATGGAAACCCAATCTTCAATAAGTGCCTTCAGACTTGTTTGTATACCTATTATGCTGGAATTTAATGAATGTAACAATTTTGGCTATTTGAATAAGTATTTATATATAGACACTACTATAATATAAGAGGATTTGATAAGAAATGTTTTGGCTATCGTAAGGTAAAAACCCGACATGTTTATATGTGGCGTGGTCTTACGAAATACCTTTGATTTTTAAAGGATTTTGAAAACTTTAGTAATCCAATTGAGTGTGTTTTCTCACGCTGCTTTTCCAGACAGACTCGGGTGTTATTTTACTACAATGTACGGTTCAGACTGAGTATTATAGAATACAGGATATAATGCTGTGGAGCTCAGGAGACGAGCTGGATGGCAAGACGTATCACACGTATTTGATGTATTATCCGTTGTGTATGATTTGCTGCACAATCAATTTCTATGAGGATGAGTTATGATAACTGTCTAGTTGTTGCTATGGATTGTGTTGTACTCTGAAGATTGTGAGTAATATACAGTTACGGATTCTTTTAGTACAAAAATCTGTTGTTATATATTATATGTTGTTCCGCTGTGTTTGTGAGAATCTGCTGTTTTGTTTTCTCTTCTTCTACCTACTTTTTCATTACCTTACGATCTGTTTTTCTGACATTTGATTGTTCGGCATTTAATACTGTGGATGTATTGATGCCGATTTTTGGGCATCGAAAAATCGGGTCGTGAAATTTGGTATCAGAGCTGAAGGTTAAGCGAGAATTTTGGCTCTAGTAAGGATTACTCATTAGAGATAGAGTCAGTAGTACTCTAGAATGAGTTTGAGTGTATTAATAGATATGAGCACGTATTTGTTAATGAATATAAAATTGTTTTATACTATGTTGATTGGTTTGTTGAGTGGCTTATGGATTCTGGTTAATACGAGTAATTAACGTTATTAATAGGGATCTGTAAACACTTGAATAGAACAATTCGGCACGGTACTGTTTTAAAATAGGGTAAATGAATTAATTTTGCCCAAATTATTTTTATGTATAAAAGAAATAATTTTCAGAAATTATTATAGTTATATATGGTTGCTTGGCTGTTAGAAAAAGATAATATCAAATTATTATCATTAATAAGTGGAAATGGAATAAGGAATTGAAATTTTAACTAAAGGATAAGGAATAAATTTATATAATCGAATGGAATTTGCAATGTGAATTATAAATATGATTTATAATTAAAATAAGATAAAATCCCAGAGAAATGTTTGAATATAGATTGAAAGGATTTGAAATTTGAAATTTGGAAAATTTAATTTCCTTTGGGTTTGAAAATGATTCTCAAAGGTTTTGGAGGAATAATGGTGATATTATTTCGGAAATATTTTTGAATTGAATTTGAAATTTGGTGAGATTTGGAATTTAAAAAGATTTGGGAATGAGTTTTTTTTAAAAGAATAAAAGCATTGAACTCCTTCGGTCGCTGAAAATAATTTCGATAATGACTACAGCATCGATGTTCATTTACGAGTTTCCAAGAGAGGAATTGTCACGATCCAAATTCCATCGTTCGAGAATCGACATTCGTACTCCACTGTACTTGAATGCCGCAGATTCAAACGTTGAAATTCGAGTCGTGCCGGAGCTTATAACACATAAAGTACAACACAGCGGAAGAAACAGAATATATCAATATACAACATTTGATACAACAGAATGATATAATGAATATACATCAGAGATATGATACAAGACAAAAGCAGCGGAAAGAAAAAGACAACACTAACAGCGGAACAAAAATCTCCAATATAGTCTTCAAGAAAGAACTCCATCTTCAAAACACCAATCCAGCAATAGCTCGAACTCCCAATCACAATGCACAAAGATAAGCAAGTCTCGTCCGCAAAGGATTGCCAAATCCTAGGCTGAAAGCTATTGAATCTACACCTACTATTGATTATCTGAAAACCCCAACTCTTGACTACCCGTGTGGGAAAATAGTGGGCACCCAGAGTTTAGGAAAGGAACAATAAACTCCAGGTCAGTCATGGGACTGGTATGAGCAAACAAAAATATTTGGTCTTTAAAACAAACAAAAGAATTTAAATTTGAAATTAGCAATGCTTTTTAGAAAATGAAACTACCATAAGGCCTCCCGGCACACACACAATGCAAACGCACACATGAGGGAGATTTCTCCTTATGATAGTCAAATATGCTTAATACGAGAAAATTCTTTGATATTATTACTAGTGCATAGTGTAGAAAAACCTTTGAAAGTATAATATAAATCCTAGCCAGCATAGGTACCATGATATTATGCCTACTATAGCTGCCATGTTAAATGGCAGGTTCTACAACTAAAACCGTACAGGGCGCGTATTGTTTTGATTGGATTTCCAACAAATGGTCAGGCTAAGGAACTTCCTACTGCCACATGGGATCGCCTCTGGCGAGACGTCCCGAGAACCTAACGTTACGGTTAGATCTCTGCCAACACAAGGCCGGGTTACCTCTGTAACTAGGTAACTACTACACGAGCGTGCCATCCCCCGGTCCTTTGGGACCTTTATCCGAGGTACCTCTAATCCAACAACCACAAAGCAATCACAAAGTAATAGATCTGCAGTATCCACATGAGTGAAATATCTGGGCTCCATACCATGATACCACCCTTTTCCAAAAGGGAATGACAAACACTAAAGGGCGCGACCCTCATAACCTTGCCGTATCTTTCCTGTTTCGACCATTTCCGGGGTGTGAGGTCCTGATGCAGTCTCGTCCACAAAGCTACGCTTTATACAAAAGCCATGCTTTGATCAACAAATGATACATAGCAGCACTCAGCATGCCACACTACCAAATTGGGAATATATCACTGATAAATATCAACTACATAACCTCTGAGCTCGTATGTCTCAGAGAAGGGTGTTAAGCTAAGAGAATAAATTCTCCGCCACCAAACAGAAATGTATTTGATAGAGATCAGTTTAATATCTCAAAGTGTAGTGTCAGACATACAATATACAAGTCTGTTCCGGGTTCGAACAGAACCGAAGGCACTTCCGAAGAAGCCCTTGCAAATCCGGGTATCCACAATCCCGATCGGACTTCCCATCAAATAGGGAGAACTCTATACCGGAGCAACTCAGTGCAGAGTCAATCGACGGGTTATCCTATCGCTCTTGAAGATACCCGGTCTTCAACACCGGTCTTCAAATGCAATTCATAACGACGTATCACTATTCGGAATGGGTTATATGACACAAGGTCCTCTCCCGGCTAAACCGAATAGCGAGCGTGATATTTAAAAACATATGGATATGGGATTTCAGTTAAGTCACAACTTATAAGACCCAAAACCTTTCTTTTAAATGGTTAAACAAATTAACATTCTAAATCTTTAAACAAAAAGATTTATTTCACAAAGTTCACTCAGTTTCACAAAGATCTATTCATAGATTTCAAAACAATTTCCATTTCAATTTGGATTAACTCAATGAAATCTTTAAATCAAAGATTTAATTTATAGCTTTCAAACTTGTTTCCAAAGTTTTATTCATAAATTGGAAAATTATTTTCATTTCAAACTTGAATCCCTTTTACCACGAATTGGAAGTTCATTCCTTATGTGAAAGCTTTTATTATTTTGAAAACAAATAGTTTTCGTTTTGGAAAAAATCTGATTTCATTTATACAAGTTAAATCTTTAGGTTTAACTTAAATTCCCAAACCAACACTTTTAAAAATGGTTTAAAATCCCATATAAACACATTTATAAGTTGAATAACCTTTTTAAACCGTAATTTCCAAATCATAGAATTCAATTTCAAACATTGAATTCAAATTTAAATCAAATTATTTAAATTCCAAAAAGTTGTTAAGTTATTCGAAATAACTCTTATCTTTTAAATTCATTTTTAAAAGCTTTCAATTCTAATTCCAAGACTATTTTGGATTCAAAATTTAATCTTTAAAATTATTTCAAAAATCTATGACTTAACTCATTACCACGTGCAATCCATATTTGTGTGTGTATAGGTGTGGTCCAGGGGTTTTACATAATAAAAGTGCCACGTCATCAATCGGCACAGATTCAAATATAGCAATATACTTAATAAGCGGTATAAATTATAACGCTTATATTTGATAAGCGGTACCAACCAAAGGTAGCGCTTATCTTCCATTCACAAATCATAGGTATGTATCACAAATAATAAATTACAGTAAACAAAGCTCAAATCAAAACAAAGCATCACAATAAGGGATATCAAACAATCATCCAATAGAATCCAAACGTCCATAGATAAGGTCAATAAATCATCTGATTGACTTAAACTTGATTAGTCACTAATCCTGGTAAATTAATATTAATGAATTACAAATCACTTGATTAGCTACCCTTTAATCATTTATTAATTTACCATTAAATATAATTTAATTAACCTTTAATTTTACTTCATCAACTTTTAATTCTTAAATAATTAACCTTTAATTATTCAATTGACCATTTAGTTAATTATCTTTAATTAATTAATTTAACCCTTGATTAATCAATTACCATTTATCCTCAATTAATTATCATCCTTTATTAATTAATTAAACTTTAAATAAATTAATTATCCTTAATTTAATTACCTGAATTAATCACCATTTGCTTTATTATCATTTGATAAATTATCCTTAAATAATTATTTATTATCCCTAATCACATAATTTAATTATCACTTGATTAATTAACTTTGATCAATAATTTATTACTTTCAATTAAGTAACTATCTTTAAACAATTAATTACCTTAAAAAAAATTTCATTAATTTAATCTTCACTAATTACTATTGATTAAGTCTTAATCATCATCATAATCAAATCATTTCTCAATTAATAATCTTAATTAATTTATCCTTAATTTCGATTAATTAGATCTTAATTATTTTTATTAATTACTTACTTCTTAATTAATTATGATTACTTAATCACTTTAAATAAATTAACTTTTAATTAATTATCTTTAATTCAATTACCTTACTTAATTAACCATATTGATTAATTATTCTTTTAAAGTAATTAACCCTTTAATTTAGACATATTGCTAATTAATCTCCCATCTTAATAATTAGCTATTGAATTCTATTTGGAAGCATTAGAAATAAAATACATAGTGTCCATATTATAAAAAAATCAATTTTTAAAGTTTAACTTAAAATTTAATTTTTTAAACTTTGTTAAGAACTCATTTTGTTTTTTTTCTCATTTAACTTCTAAAAACAAGATTAATAATTTTGGAAACTTGATTAGATTCATCATTACCCAGCTGGTTTTAAACATTTAATAGTTTAAACTGCTGTATCATCCCACTCCCCGCGCCACAACGTTCATTACCCCGAGCTGATTGCTCAAATACCCGAGCCCAACATGAGTTCTTCCCCTTCCTTCCCTTTTAACTCTGTGGTTTTTTATTTTATTTTGCAACCCACTGTAATAAAACCTACAAGCGTCACTGCATCAACTCGAGCAACCCCCCAGGAATGCACGAGTTCATCTTCGAGTTGCCCCCTGCCTCCTTCAAGACTCGAACGACCAGAAACAACGTGGAGGCGTGCATGTGCACACCCAGGTTTGTCGCCTCTGATCATCGATGCGATCACCACCACATCGCCGATGACCACTGCAATTTATTCGAGCATCAATTCTTACGAAATCATTTATAAATCGAAATCAAACAGTTGAACCCATAAACAAAAGGAATCGGTCGACAGAAATGTCTCGTCCCACCACCGTAGACCATCTGCAACCTCGTCGTCGCGGTCAGACACTCGCCAGAGCCTCCTCCTCCTTTCCCCCCTGGACCGATCGCCTACAACTTACTGTCGATGACGAGATTTCCTGTTAACGACAGCAACCACAAACGAACCCAAAACCCTAAATTAATTCAAATCCTCGCCTATGATGAATAAAAAAATTAACTGGTATTTTTCTCGAATCCAATGACTACCCAAGCATCTCTGACAACAACCGCGGAATCCAACGTCGCCGTGATCATCAGGTTTTAACGAAAATATCAGTTCTGTTCAACTCACAATTTCGTTCGATTTTTAAACTTAAAAATCATGAAACTTTTACCAAAAATCATTATTCATCATTTCGAGTGAAGTTATGAATTTGAAACGTAGAATTTCACTGATTGATTTTTTTCCACTTATTTTGGTCATCACTGTATATCCTGGGTTTGAAGAAAAAAGTCACTTGATAAATCTGTTTGAATTTATTTTTAAGATTGATGTTGTATTCATATGATTTTTTTTAGGAATCAAAGCCTACTACAGATTATATAGGGAGTAATTGAATTTTTTTTTTGATGATCTAGAGCCTGTATATATATATATATATATATATATATATATATATATATATATATATATATATATCAGAAACATACATTGTAATGTACCCAGGCATATGCATGAATTACAGAGCAACTCACATCATATTCTAGCTAATTACCATCCATGCAAACAAATTTTCACCCAGAATTAATACAAACATCAAAGCATAACACAAACTTAAGCTTTATTTAGGATAGTTTGCTTACAGTTGATTTTTTTTTAATTTAAACTATAGAATGCAACAGAGGTGGATATCTACATATACTCAGGCATGAATCAATTAACCTACCACACAAATTCATTAATGACAGCTTGGATGATTTTGTCACAAACAACAACAAAGAACAGGGTGGAGAAATTTGCTCACAAGCATCAGAGGAATAAATCAAAGGTTGAAATGTTTGCTCACCTGAATTTTGAGAAAAACATAGACAGTTTTGGTTTCATCTTTTATTTATTTTGATATGGAATTCTTGCTTGACTTATTCGACCTGCCTGAGCTTGATATTGTTGAGTTTGAGTTGCATGTTCTTGCTGTTTCAGTTGACCCCCTGCTTTGTTTTAATCTAGTTGTAGTTATTATTTAATCCAGGTTGAAGATTTGTATTGCTATTTGAATTGATTTCCAAATCTGATATGATGAACAGAACAAGGGCTAGAGGTTTACTCACCAGAAAGATTTGAACAGAGGGAAGCAAAGAACAAGCTTTGAAATTTATTTCCTTTTGCAACTGGAATTGCCTTTGTTTCTGATTTTTGGTTTTTATCCTTTGTTTTTTATCTAGATTTTTTTTCTGCTCCTGCACTGTAAATAAAGCTGTTTAAATTTTTGCTTTACTTACTGATTACTAACATACATTAAGTTCAAATCTTAAAAGAAAAATTACTTGCCTTTAGATTGTTTTCCAGAGAGCTTTGTATTTGTTTCCAGATTTCTGAAGTTGCTTGATTTCTTTGGTTTTAAACTTGTGAATGTAAATTGTTTTCACTTTTGCTTTGATCGGGAAATCTTGTTTGTTTGCTGAAACATTTGATTTCCAGTGACCTTGAACTTGCATGTTTATTGAGTTGCTTCATTGTTTTTGAATTTAAACTTGCTGGAAACAAATTTGAACTGAAGCTTTTGAAAACTGCTTCTTTTTTTCCTGGTTTTATCATTTCTTTCTTTCCATCTTTATTTGCTTTCTTGGGTGTCGAAGTTTTAAAAAGCTAAATCTTTGATTACTGATTTTTTCAGATTTGGTGAGATGTTTAATATGATTGCATATGGGAAAATGAAGAGTTCTTGTAATTTTTAATTCTATTATTTTATTTAAACAATTAAATTGAATGCCATTTGCAACAAAATAATCATGAGATCTAACACTTGTACAAATTCAAACTTACATATGTATGTTTACTTCTTCACTTCCTTATGTAAATGTTTACATTTACAATTTTCAAAGACAATCTTTTTATATCATATTTATTTTATAAATGAACACACCTCTTAATTCATTTGTATGTGTGTATATACATATACAATGTTAAAAGAATTTTTTTCTAGCCAATATTTACATTATATCTCAGTTAATTTTAAATTCCATTTATTTTCAAAAACATTCATTTTAAATTTAAATTCAGTCCCAATATGTATTCAATCCTTATGCCAATATTATTTTAAACTTAGTTCATTATATTTCTTAATTATAATTCATTTGTATAATTAAATGAACATATACCTTTATTAAATTTGAAAAATTCAAATATACTCAAAATTTTATTTATAATATATTTTAATTTTAGAGTTTCCAAATCCAGTATATTTATAAATATTTACATTTTGAATTTTCCAAATCAAAATTTCATTTACAATTTTAACTTTTAATCTATATATATGTATATTTACTCAAAATTTTCAAATTAAATCCAAAGTAAAATATATGGTTGATATAATTTTCCTAAAATATTTATTTTTAAATTTTCCAATTAGAGATTCTATTTTTAAAAACATATTTATATTCATTAATAAAAAAAACAAATATCTATTTAAATTTGGAAAATACCAAATTAATCCACAATTAAATTGCTAAAATTAAATAAATTGCCAATTTAAATTTGATAAAAAAAAATGGGAATGTTACAGATTCCCCCCCTTAAGAAAAATTTCGTCCTCGAAATTTGCAAAGAAGACGAGTAAGAATAGATGAAAGATAGAGAAATATCTTTCCAAATCAAAATGAATATTAATTCTGTATTTGGCTTACCAAATAAGAATATCAACAATATGAGAACGAACTCATGTAATATTACACAAGATATTTGGGTCCATCGGTCTACGAATATACGAGGGCATTGATTAGTTCGAAGGGATAACTAATCGTTCGTAGAATATATCGGATCCCAGAGAATAGATAGTTGGATTCACCCTTCCACAATTTCTCAAACACTAGATATGATTCCAAATTCAGGTCGGAACATTCCAAATATATATCAATTTGTCCCTCTTCGGACTTTGATATACACATGAAATTACAATAGAATTTCAAATTTGGTTTTACCGATATCGTTTTATTGATACAATTCTAATTTAGCCTTATATTTGCTAACCAATTTTTACTTAATTTAAATTTCCAATTTATTTCAAATTCAAATTCATTAAAGTTTAGATCGAAAAGCTGATAAGAAACTGATGAAGATACGAAGTAAGGATCGTCTACAACGATTCGTAGGGCCACCATCACATCGAAGCTTCTTCTTGTTGCTGCTACGAAGCAATCAAAAGAATTCCGAAATCGAATCAAAGGAGATTGATAGAGAAAGGTTATTCCGTCGTTGCAGGGTGTTGACCATTTGTACTGGTATTTCCCCGTCCCCTATCTCGTCCTCTTCTCGCACTCAAACATACTATCAGTGGATAGTGAGAGAATTTACTGAGGCATTCGAACGAATATCTTAGGGATTACTCATCCTAGGGTATACTTTACCCTATCTCTAATGTGCTACTTAATGTGTTATACTCCTTAGCTAAAGTTTTAACCTTCAGCTCTGATACCAAAATGTCACGATCCAAATTCCATCGTTCGAGAATCGACATCCGTACTCCACTGTACTTGAATGCCGCAGATTCAAACATTGAAATTCGAGTCGTGCCGGAGCTTATAACACATTAAGTACAACACAGCGGAAGAAAAAGAATATATCAATATACAACATTTGATACAACAGAACGATATAATGAATATACATCAGAGACATGATACAAGACAAAAGCAGCGGAAAGAAAAAGACAACACTAACAGCGGAACAAAAATCTCCAATATAGTCTTTAAGAAAGAACTCCATCTTCAAAACACCAATCCAGCAATAGCTCGAACTCCCAATCACAATGCACAAAGATAAGCAAGTCTCGTCCGCAAAGAATTGCCAAATCCTAGGCTGAAAGCTATTGAATCTACACCTACTATTGATTATCTGAAAACCCCAACTCTTGACTGCCCGTGTGGGAAAATAGTGGGCACCCAGAGTTTAGGAAAGGAACAATAAACTCCAGGTCAGTCATGGGACTGGTATGAGCAAACAAAAATATTTGGTCTTTAAAACAAACAAAAGAATTTAAATTTGAAATTCGCAATGATTTTTAGAAAATGAAACTACCATAAGGCCTCCCGGCACACACACAACGCAAACCCACACATGGGGGAGATTTCTCCTTATGATAGTCAAATATGCTTAATACGAGAAAATTCTTTGATATTATTACTAGTGCATAGTGTAGAAAAACCTTTGAAAGTATAATATAAATCCTAGCCAGCATAGGTACCATGATATTATGCCTACTATAGCTGCCATGTTAAATGGCAGGTTCTACAACTAAAACCGTACAGGGCGCGTATTGTTTTGATTGGATTTCCAACAAATGGTCAGGCTAAGGAACTTCCTACTGCCACATGGGATCGCCTCTGGCGGGACGTCCCGAGAACCTAACGTTACGGTTAGATCTCTGCCAACACAAGGCCGGGTTACCTCTGTAACTAGGCAACTACTACACGAGCATGCCATCCCCCGGTCCTTTGGGACCTTTATCCGAGGTACCTCTAATCCAACAACCACAAAGCAATCACAAAGTAATAGATCTACGGTATCCACATGAGTGAAATATCTGGGCTCCATACCATGATACCACCCTTTTCCAGAAGGGAATGACAAACCCTAAAGGGCGCGACCCTCATAACCTTGCCACATCTTTCCTGTTTCGACCATTTCCGGGGTGTGAGGTCCTGATGCAGTCTCGTCCACAAAGCTACGCTTTATACAAAAGCCATGCTTTGATCAACAAATGATACACAACAGCACTCAGCATGCCACACTACCAAATTGGGAATATATCACTGATAAATATCAACTACATAACCTCTGAGCTCGTATGTCTCAGAGAAGGGTGTTAAGCTAAGAGAATAAATTCTCCACCACCAAACAGAAATGTATTTGATAGAGATCAGTTTAATATCTCAAAGTGTAGTGTCAGACATACAACCATACAAGTCTGTTCCGGGTTCGAATAGAACCGAAGGCACTTCCGAAGAAGCCCTTGCAAATCCGGGTATCCACAATCCCGATCGGACTTCCCATCACATAGGGAGAACTCTATACCGGAGCAACTCAGTGCAGAGTCAATCGACAGGTTATCCTATCGCTCTTGAAGATACCCGGTCTTCAACACCGGTCTTCAAATGCAATCCATAACGACGTATCACTATTCGGAATGGGTTATATGACACAAGGTCCTCTCCCGGCTAAACCGAATAGCGAGCGCGATATTTAAAAACATATATATGGGATTTCAGTTAAGTCACAACTTATAAGACCCAAAACCTTTCTTTTAAATGGTTAAACAAATTACCATTTTAAATCTTTAAACAAAAAGATTTATTTCACAAAGTTCACTCAGTTTCACAAAGATCTATTCATAGATTTCAAAACAATTTCTATTTCAATTTGGATTAACTCAATGAAATCTTTAAATCAAAGATTTAATTTATAGCTTTCAAACTCGTTTCCAAAGTTTTATTCATAACTTGGAAAATTATTTTCATTTCAAACTTGAATCCCTTTTACCACGAATTGGAAGTTCATTCCTTATGTGAAAGCTTTTATTATTTTGAGAACAAATAGTTTTCGTTTTGGAAAAAATCTGATTTCATTTATACAAGTTAAATCTTTGGGTTTAACTTAAATTCCCAAACCAACACTTTTAAAAATGGTTTAAAATCCCATATAAACACATTTATAAGTTGAATAACCTTTTTAAACCGTAATTTCCAAATCATAGAATTCAATTTCAAACATTGAATTCAAATTTAAATCAAATTATTTAAATTCCAAAAAGTTGTTAAGTTATTCGAAATAACTCTTATCTTTGAAATTCATTTTTAAAAGCTTTCAATTCTAATTCCAAGACTATTTTGGATTCAAAATTTAATCTTTAAAATTATTTCAAAAATCTGTGACTTAACTCATTACCACATGCAATCCATATTTGTGTGTGTATAGGTGTGGTCCAGGGGTTTTGCACAATAAAAGTGCCACGCCATCAATCAGCACAGATTCAAATATAGCAATATACTTAATAAGCGGTATAAATTATAACGCTTATATTTGATAAGCGGTACCAACCAAAGGTAGCGCTTATCTTCCATTCACAGATCATAGGTATGTATCACAAATAATAAATTACAGTAAACAAAGCTCAAATCAAAACAAAGCATCACAATAAGGGATATCAAACAATCATCCAATAGAATCCAAACGTCCATAGATAAGGTCAATAAATCATCCGATTGACTTAAACTTGATTAGTCACTAATCCTGGTAAATTAATATTAATGAATTACAAATCACTTGATTAGCTACCCTTTAATCATTTATTAATTTACCATTAAATATAATTTAATTAACCTTTAATTTTACTTCATCAACTTTTAATTCTTAAATAATTAACCTTTAATTATTCAAATGACCATTTAGTTAATTATCTTTAACTAATTAATTTAACCCTTGATTAATCAATTACCATTTATCCTCAATTAATTATCATCCTTTATTAATTACTTAAACTTTAAATAAATTAATTATCCTTAATTTAATTACCTAAATTAATCACCATTTGCTTTATTATCATTTGATAAATTATCCTTAAATAATTATTTATTATCCCTAATCACATAATTTAATTATCACTTGATTAATTAACTTTGATCAATAATTTATTACTTTCAATTAAGTAACTATCTTTAAACAATTAATTACCTTAAAAAATTTTTCGTTAATTTAATCTTCACTAATTACTATTGATTAAGTCTTAATCATCATCATAATCAAATCATTTCTTAATTAATAATCTTAATTAATTTATCCTTAATTTCGATTAATTAGATCTTAATTATTTTTATTAATTACTTACTTCTTAATTAATTATGATTACTTAATCACTTTAAATAGATTAACTTTTAATTAATTATCTTTAATTCAGTTACCTTACTTAATTAACCATATTGATTAATTATTCTTTTAAAGTAATTAACCCTTTAATTTAGACATATTGCTAATTAATCGCCCATCTTAATAATTAGCTATTGAATTCTATTTGGAAGCATTAGAAATAAAATACATAGTATCTATATTATAAAAAAAATCAATTTTTAAGGTTTAACTTAAAATTTAATTTTTTAAACTTTGTTAAGAACTCATTTTGTTTTTTTTCTCATTTAACTTCTAAAAACAAGATTAATAATTTTGGAAACTTGATTAGATTCATCATTACCCAGCTGGTTTTAAACATTTAGTAGTTTAAATTGCTGTATCATCCCACTCCCCACGCCACAACGTTCATTACCCCGAGCTGATTGCCCAAATACCCGAGCCCAACATGAGTTATTCCCCTTCCTTCCTTTTTAACCCTGTGATTTTTATTTTTATTTTGCAACCCACTGTAATAAAACCTACAAGCGTCACTGCATCAACTCGAGCAACCCCCAGGAATGCACGAGTTCATCTTCGAGTTGCCCCCTGCCTCCTTCAAGACTCGAACGACCAGAAACAACGTGGAGGCGTGCACGTGCACACCCAGGTTTGCCGCCTCTGATCATCGATGCGATCACCACCACATCGCCGATGACCACTGCAATTTATTCGAGCATCAATTCTTACGAAATAATTTATAAATCAAAATCGACTAGTTGAACCCATAAACAAAGGGAATCGGTCGACAGAAATGTCTCGTCCCACCACCGTAGACCATCTGCAACCTCGTCGTCGCGGTTAGACACTCGCCAGAGCCTCCTCCTCCTTTCCCCCCTGGACCGATCGCCTACAACTTACTGTCGACGACGAGATTTCCTGTTAACGACAGCAACCCCAAACGAACCCAAAACCCTAAATTAATTCAAATCCTCGCCTATGATGAATAAAAAAATTAACTGGTATTTTTCTCGAATCCAATGACTACCCAAGCATCTCTGACAACAACCGCGGAATCCAACGTCGCCGTGATCATCAGGTTTTAACGAAAATATCAGTTCTGTTCAACTCACAATTTCGTTCGATTTTTAAACTTAAAAATCATGAAACTTTTACCCAAAATCATTATTCATCATTTCGAGTGAAGTTATAAATTTGAAACTTAGAATTTCACTGATTGATTTTTTTCCACTTATTTTGGTCATCACTGTATATCCTGGGTTTGAAGAAAAAAGTCACTTGATAAATCTGTTTGAATTTATTTTTAAGATTGATGTTGTATTCATATGATTTTTTTAGGAATCAAAGCCTACTACAGATTATATAGGGAGTAATTGAATTTTTTTTTTGATGATCTAGAGCCTGTATATATATATATATCAGAGACATACGTTGTAATGTACCCAGGCATATGCATGAATTACAGAGCAACTCACATCATATTCTAGCTAATTACCATCCATGCAAACAAATTTTCACCCAGAATTAATACAAACATCGAAGCATAACACAAACTTAAGCTTTATTTAGGATATTTTGCTTATAGTTGATTTTTTTTAATTTAAACTGTAGAATGCAACAGAGGTGGATATCTACATATACTCAGGCATGAATCAATTAACCTACCACACAAATTCATTAATGACAGCTTGGATGATTTTGTCACAAACAACAACAAAGAACAGGGTGGAGAAATTTGCTCACAAGCATCAGAGGAATAAATCAAAGGTTGAAATGTTTGCTCACCTGAATTTTGAGAAAAACATAGACAGTTTTGGTTTCATCTTTTATTTATTTTGATATGGAATTCTTGCTTGACTTATTCGACCTGCCTGAGCTTGATATTGTTGAGTTTGAGTTGCATGTTCTTGCTGTTTCAGTTGACCCCCTGCTTTGTTTTAATCTAGTTGTAGTTATTATTTAATCCAGGTTGAAGATTTGTATTGCTATTTGAATTGATTTCCAAATCTGATATGATGAACAGAACAAGGGCTAGAGGTTTACTCACCAGAAAGATTTGAACAGAGGGAAGCAAAGAACAAGCTTTGAAATTTATTTCCTTTTGCAACTGGAATTGCCTTTGTTTCTGATTTTTGGTTTTTATGTTTTGTTTTTTATCTTGATTTTTTTTCTGCTCCTGCACTGTAAATAAAGCTGTTTAAATTTTTGCTTTACTTACTGATTACTAACATACATTAAGTTCAAATCTTAAAAGAAAAATTACTTGCCTTTAGATTGTTTTCCAGAGAGCTTTGTATTTGGTTTCCAGATTGCTGAAGTTGCTTGATTTCTTTGGTTTTAAACTTGTGAATGTAAATTGTTTTCACTTCTGCTTTGATCGGGAAATCTTGTTTGTTTGCTGAAACATTTGATTTCCAGTGACCTTGAACTTGCATGTTTACTGAGTTGCTTCATTGTTTTTGAATTTAAACTTGCTGGAAACAAATTTGAACTGAAGCTTTTGAAAACTGCTTCTTTTTTTCCTGGTTTTATCATTTCTTTCTTTCCATCTTTATTTGCTTTCTTGGGTGTCGAAGTTTTAAAAAGCTAAATCTTTGATTACTGATTTTTTCAGATTTGGTGAGATGTTTAATATGATTGCATATGGGAAAATGAAGAGTTCTTGTAATTTTTAATTCTATTATTTTATTTAAACAATTAAATTGAATGCCATTTGCAACAAAATAATCATGAGATCTAACACTTGTACAAATTCAAACTTACATATGTATGTTTACTTCTTCACTTCCTTATGTAAATGTTTACATTTACAATTTTCAAAGACAATCTTTTTATATCATATTTATTTTATAAATGAACACACCTCTTAATTCATTTGTATGTGTGTATATACATATACAATGTTAAAAGAATTTTTTTCTAGCCAATATTTACATTATATCTCAGTTAATTTTAAATTCCATTTATTTTCAAAAACATTCATTTTAAATTTAAATTCAGTCCCAATATGTATTCAATCCTTATGCCAATATTATTTTAAACTTAGTTCATTATATTTCTTAATTATAATTCATTTGTATAATTAAATGAACATATACCTTTATTAAATTTGAAAAATTCAAATATACTCAAAATTTTATTTAGAATATATTTTAATTTTAGAGTTTCCAAATCCAGTATATTTATAAATATTTACATTTTGAATTTTCCAAATCAAAATTTCATTTACAATTTTAACTTTTAATCTATATATATGTATATTTACTCAAAATTTTCAAATTAAATCCAAAGTAAAATATATGGTTGATATAATTTTCCCAAAATATTTATTTTTAAATTTTCCAATTAGAGATTCTATTTTTAAAAACATATTTATATTCATTAATAAACAAAAAAACAAATATCTATTTAAATTTGGAAAATACCAAATTAATCCACAATTAAATTTCTAAAATTAAATAAATTGCCAATTTAAATTTGATAAAAAAAAAATGGGAATGTTACAGGAATTGTTACCTAAATGTTTTAAATTGAAATTGTTTGCAAAACTGGGTTTAGATTTAAAATTCAAAGAATAATTTGATACGCAAATGAATTATGTATGTAATTGATTTCAAAAATGATTTTGAAATTTTGAGTAATTGTGTTAAAAGACTCTGGAATCTTAATTAAAAATGTTTATAGGATATAAATGGCTTTGATAACTTATAAAATTTGAAATTGTTAGAATAGAATTTAACTTGAAGAAGGGTTAAATTAAAATAAGTGTGAAAACGAAATAAGTCAGGAAAGGAAGCCAATTAGATGAAGTAAATTAAGGAGATTAGTGAATGGAATGTAAATAAGTTAGAAAACTTATGGTAGTTTAAAATTTTGAATGGACAATTGAATCTAGTTAAATAAAAATGAATTTAAAAAAGTCTAAGTAGACTAAGTGAAATGGTTACTTAAATAATTTTTTTTATAAGTTGGAAATAGATTTATGAAGGAACAAATGAATTTACATTTGTAAGTAAATGAAATTGAAATTGAATATTGGAATTTAATATGAATTGTGTGAACTGGAAATTAGTCAAGTTGGACTTAATAAAACAAAGTATGAAAATTAAAATTAGTAAGCAAACTAATTGATTTAAATGGTAAGCAAGTGAATAGAAACTGAATATTGGATGATATATAATTTAAATTATGTAAAGTAAAGTGAAGTTGTAGAATTAGTTCGAAGTGGACTAAAAATAATAAAGGTTTGGAAATAAAAAGTATTTGAGATATGAATAAATTTGTAAATGGAAAACAAATTTAAAATTTGAATATAAGTAGATACAAACCAAAGTGGTAAAGTAAAAATAAATATAAGAAGTGTATAAAATACTTATATTGAACTTAAAGGAATGAATGGTGAATTCTTAAGTAAATTTGGAGTTGAAAAATATATTCTAAGTTAATATTCGAATGAAGTTTTAATAAAAGCTTGTGAAATGATAATTGTGAATAAGTGAATAGAAATAAAAATAAATGTGAATACAAAGAGAGTTGATATAGATAAATCAATTGAGATACGTAGGATGTACGTATATTATTTTATTCGCATAGCGATTTGATCCAGATTCGAGCATAGAATTTCGAGATAGTTATATCGATCTGAGTTGGGAATTTTCACTTGATTTTCGACGGCGAAATTTGGATATGAATTTTGATTGGTTCTGAAATTCTCTATCATAGTTCGTGGCTATGTACGGAAAATAATGGTTTCTGATCAAGAAACTAGATCAGAGTCCGCACTTGGAAGTCGGGTGGACGATACTAGTTCGAAAGTGAAATTGTGGGATCGAGTGAGCAGTCGAATTTGGTATTATATATGAATGATATATGTGCATCGTACGGGCTTGAATGAAATAGATATTGAAACTTTTGTAAAGAACTGTATAAAATGATTTTGAATTCTGTAATTGGATATTATTGCTAAGTAGAGTATATAGGTGTTTTAAAAGCAAAAGAAAATTGGGGTTTTTGATTGTAGAAGATAAATTTGAATTGACTAACAAAAAGGTATGTATTTAAATTGACATATGAAATTTGATGATTTTTTGGTATAGACACTTAGCTTTTGTTTTCTTTTGGAATTTGGGGGCTCGTAGAGGCATTTTGTAGTTGTACCTATCTAGCCACGCAAAGGACACGCTGGTGAAATTTTTCAAAAATTTAGAGAGTTGGAAATTTTCTGAGAAAAGTTTTCATTTGGGTTTAAATTATAATTTGAATGATTGAGTAAATAATATTGGTTGGAATCTATGGATGAGTTTGGGAAGTTAGTAAGAATGATAGTGTGTCTCTAATAAAAAGATGGCTGGTATGTTATTGAACTATCGGTTTGGAAAATAGTAACGGGTATTATACCATTCTTCTTAACAAGTATTTTAAAGGACGAAATTCTTTTAAGGGGGGAGGAATGTGACGATTGGAAATTTTAGGCATTTGAAATTGGAATATTTAATTGATTTTAAATATTTAAAGGGTTAATTTTAACTTAAATTTCAAATATCTCCATTTATTGGATAATTAAATTATTGAATTTTATAAGCGGAAACTGGCTAAAGTATTGAATCTTGATTTTTAAGCTTCTTAAAAATATTTCAAAGGCTTGTAAAATTTATATTAATAATGCGGAAGACATTGCAACTTTTAAAATTGAATTTTGAAATGCTTTGTTCAATTTTGAATTTATATCATTTAAATTGAATAACCTTCCAAGGAACAGTTTTAGATTTCGACGAAACCAGTTCCATTAGATCCGTAATAGTGTATTATTATTATTGAATTTCAAATTTCGTAGTGTTTGGAATTGTCGTGTGATCATACGATAGGTAAATGCGCTGAAATCTATATCGAAAATTGATATAGTAACTAGGTTCAAAAAGCTATCTTCTCCATACGATCGAGTTAGGACTCAAAACCTTGTCCATTGCATTCGTAATAGGGGTATAACATTATAAATGCCTAGCGGCACGCTTCAATAGGATGTGAAAATTATCAGCTAAGAATTGAAGTCGATTTAGATTTGAATTTAAATATAATATATGTATATATTTGGTCTGGTCAATATATCTCCCATCGGTGCCTTTTGTTTTCATTTCTCAATCATCGTGGCAAGCCTTTGCAGACACATAAAGGAATTTAAAGCACGTTTCTTCCCTGAGGACATGCGTGTTCTTTGAAAAAATGGCCAAGCAATTCAAACTGAAAATCGAGACCGAGCCTTCTTAAAAAATCCCTAAATCGAGTATCCCCTTTTCATTCTTCAATAAAAAAGAGAACGGAGTCGCTTATGAGATTGCAGCAGCGTCGTCATGTTGTTGGCCGACGACGCGCATGCTCACGAGGTCAGGGCAGTGGCGTGCGCTTCTCGAGATGGAGTCGTTGACGCGAAGAGTGGCACGGCAGGCGAATATGGAGGCGCTTGCACGTACGCACACGTGGGCTGCGATGTACACGTTGGTCGGAGAAGCAGGGCTTGACGCAATAGTGCTAGGGTTAGCATTGACTTGATTTTCGTAGTCATGGGGTCGAGGACTTGGGAATCTTGATGTCGTGATGGTAGTTGCGACGAGTTATCAAGCAGCGAGGTATATAAATTGTATCTTTAATTTAGTTCAATATACACACACATATACATATATATATATATATATATATAGATTGAAAAAAGAAAAGGAACAGGCAGAAACAATAAATATAATATATATATATATATATAAGTTTTAATCTGCAATAAAGGGAAATGTAAATACAAATATACATATATTAGAGAAGGAAAAATTTTTCGGTTAAGAAAATCACCGTTTTTTTATATACAGATTTGAAAGAAAAGTTTAGTTAAAATTAAATTATTAGTTAATCAAATTATTAAATAGCAATTGGTAGTTCGATTTACTTTGAATTTTAATAAACCATATAAATGTTTATATGAGGTCAAAAATCGTAAACCAAGTCAAGGTTGAAGTGGATTGCAAACGGAAATAAAGGTGAGTTAATCTGACTCATTTGGATTACCATTTAAATTTAAATAGTTAAATTTAAATTATTGGATTGATTGCTTGGATTGATGATCTATTATCAGTTTGGACGTGATATTATATATAATAGTGTATATATATTGGAGTGATTAATATTCTCGCATTATATAGTGGATGAGACACTATGCGCCCCGCATAATAGCGGATGACCCTATATACTGCAATATCTCTCTCGAAGTGGGATTGGTATTTTTATATTGTGCTAACATCTGTGGATGCAGGGAAACAGGTTGGAGGGATCCAATTGGATACCTTAAAATGTTGGAACGTATTTTCATATTCGGTGATACGTTTTATTGATGATCTGTGACAAATTATATTGATTTTATTGGGAACTGAAATTATTGAATGCTATGGTTTGACTGAAAAATATTTTGGGTATATTTAGATATCAAAAACATAAAGATTGGATTTTCAGTAAAATAATTTGGATAAATTAAAAGAATGAATTTGGAAAAGAATAAAAGTTTGATTTAAAATCTTACCAGATAAATTTCGAGTATGGGGAAAGAGTTTATGAATAAATGGGAATAAATGAATTTTGCAACTAAAGTGATATTGTTAAAGAAATAAGGGATTTATTCTTAAATTCAAGGTTTAAAATGGTTTGGGAGAATTTAAAAAGAAGTTGAAATAAAGTGTGAAGTTGATAATGTCAGATTTAAATATGATTTTAAATTGTAATAAGAGGATGAATCTGAAATTAATTGGTTTTAAAATAAATTTGGGTAAGTAAAGGAATTTATTTTAAAATGGAGTTGGTTTTGGAAATCGGTTTGAAAACCCACTAAATGTTGAAACTGTGATTAAAGGAGAATGAGATTGTGAAATTTATAAATAGGTTTATAAATAAAGCGAATTATTTATCAGAGAATAATTTGGAAGTATAAATTCACGATGGAAATTTATAAGGAAAGGTTGATTTGTTTAAAAATAAATAGTGGTTATTTTTAAAGGTGTGGAGAGGAAAATTTACGAAGTTCGGACGTAAATTAAATTGGAAATAAATTGAGAAGGATTTCTAAATGATTAGACGGTTGTCTTGGAATGGAAAGTGTATCTCCCTGAAAAGCCAAGTATATTATCAAAGAAAGATTTCCAAATATAAGTTAGAGATTTTAAAGTGGTTTTAAAAGAATGTTTTACAAAGAAATTATTATTTGGTGGTTTTAAAATTTTTAAAATTAAATATTTATTAAGTAAATTATATAAGTAAATTAATTTAAAGGTTTAACTAGTATTATGATTTAAAAGATAATTATTTAATATTTACACCTTATAGAATAACTTTTATTTTAAAAATAGTTATGGCTTAAGTTTTACTAGAAAAATTATAATAGAATTTCAGAACTATTATTTTAAATAAAGTGTTATAAGTATTTTTTTTATTTTAAGTGTTTTAAAGTATATATTTTTGGATAAATTGATTTAAATTATTTAAAAAACCTAAGGTACTAAGACTCGGTGATTTGCAGTGGAAATAAAACAATTAGGGGAAATTTATTCCACGAGAGAAAAAGTGATTTGAAAACTATTTTCAAAGGGTTTAAGTATGGAAAAATATCTTGCGAAGATATTTTGAAATAAATAATTTGGGAAATTATTAAGGCCTGATGATTGTTTGTTGATGTTATTTGATAGATAAATAATCTACTATCAATATTGGCCAATGCGTTGATCGTTCCGAAGAGACCGGGATTAGGATTAAATTCTCAAAAACCACTTTGATCTAGTTTGAACATTTTCGTGAGGAAGACAAGAGATTGGAGTCGAAGATGGAGCAGTGAAGTGCAAGGGCTAATCGCTACTAATCCTGAGGGTAATTTCAAAATGGATGTAGTAGGAGTAGTGCCTTCAGTTCCGTTCGGAATGGGAATGGACTTGTATGGACGAATGCTATCAGAACATCGTCAGGGGGACGACGAGCATTCTAAGTGTATGTGTGCTAAAAAGGTAATGCATAGCCTCAAGCATCATCAATAGGGAACGGATAAAACAGGGGAGGTGTAGCAAGGCTAAGTGGCTAGCAACCAATTAGGGTAAGTTCATCTCTGTCTAGATGTCCCTTTTTATTCGGTTGTGTGGGCGGTTGCTGATCCCAACCGTGAGGTGATCTTATTCGTACTATCCAGTAAGGGGTAGCTCTGGTCTTGTGTTGTAGGGGATCAGGGGGATCCTCGATACGTTGATCTAGACCACGTACTGTGACGGACGATACCCAGTAGCCCTGCCATTGATGGAAATCCAATCTCCAATAAGTGCCTTCGGACTTGTTTGTATACCTATTGTGCTAGAATTTAATGAATGTAACACTTTCGTCTATTTGAATATGTATTTTTATATAGAAACTACTATAATATCATAGGATTTGATAAGAAATATTTTGGTTATCATAAGGTAAAAACCCGACATGTTTATTTGTGGCATAGTCTTATGAGATACCTTTGATTTTTAAAGGATTTTGGAAACTTTAATAATCCAATTGAGTGTGTTTTCTCACGCTGGTTTTCCAGACTGACTCGGATGTTATTTTACTATAATTCTCGGGTTAGACCCAATATTATAGAATACATGATATGATGCTGTGGAGCTCAAGAGACGAGCTAGATGGCAAGATGTATCACACATACTTGATGTATTATCCGCGGTGTATGGTTTGCTGCATAATCAGTTTCTATGAGGACAAGTTATGATAACTGTCCAGTTGTGTGCTATGGATTGTGTTGTACTATGATGATTGTAAGAAATATACAGTTATAGATGCTTTGTTATAAAAATCTGTTTTTATATATTATATGTTGCTCCACTGCGATTGTGAGATTTTATTATTGTTTTGTTTTCTCTTCTTTTACCTCCTTCTTCTTTCCCTTACGGTCTATTTTTCCGGCATTCAATACTTTGGACCTATTGATGTCGATTTTCAGGCATCGAAAAATCAGGTCGTGACGGTAAATTAGAAATTTCAATTATTGTAGTGAAATAAAACTTTAGATATTTTAATAATCGGAAGTTTCTAAAGTGAAGAAAAATATAAGTAATTGGATGTTATGTGATTAATGAAATATAAAAGAAATTGGAAACTTGTAAATTAAAGCATAATGAAAATTTAGAAAATGTAAATATTGAACATTTTGTTGACTAAAATGGATAAAATAAACTTGGCTTACATTTAATTGCATTCTTTGAACACACACACACACACACACACACACACGCACACACATATATAACTTACCAAAATATTAAAAGTTGTAATGTTAAATAGAAATATGTAATAGAATATTATATAAGTAAAACTTTAGTAATGGAGGTGTTCAATGGAATTACTTCTATAAATAGGAATTCTGAAGTTATAAATTGTTATAAACTTAAGTTGATAATTTGAAATGTTACTAATTAAATTAATAGAAAAGTATTCTTACTTCTATAAATAGGAATTCTGATGTTATAAATTGTTATAGATTTAAGTTAATAATTTGAAATGTTACTAACTAAATTTATAGAAAAGTGAATACTGTAAGTAAATGATTATGAACTTAAGTTAATGTTACAGTCATTTATAATTAAAATGAATAGTAAAGTGAACGCTATATAAATTGAATGATTATAACTTCAGAAAATACTGAAATAATTTAGAAATGGGTTACATATTCAATAATACTATATATGGATGAAATGAATGTGGATAATAAATAATCTATTAATGGTAAATTAAATTGTGAAGAGACTTACATAATGATGGATAATCTAATAATTGAAATGGAAATAACTTATGTAAATAATGAATGTAAAATAATGAAAAGAGAAAATGACATTGTATAAATGAATGAGAAATGAATTTTTAAGTGATTAATGTAAATTAATTAAATGAGCATTGTATGAACGAATGAAAACAAATGAACAACAAATGGTGTGGAACAAGATTTCTAAGAATAAACTTAAAATAATATTTGGAATTCTTGGTTGTTTTTGTTTATGGGATGATTGGAAAAGGATACTTTTGATTGTATAAAGGTGTATAAATAATCTATTAAGTTCTATCTAAGGCCGTTGGGTGTATGGTATGCTTAGTGGCTTATTTATCATTTTATACGGTTAAAAGTTCTGAACCCGAACAAACCATTTGTTTTGATTGTTATGGATAGATGGTTGATCACTTTGATTGAATGTGATTATTGTATGGTTTTGGCCGAAAGTGATAGTTGTTATGTTGTGATGATTTGTTATTAATTGAAACAACTTAAATATTTCTCTTTTTACATAATTATTAACTTTTTGGACATATAAGTGAAATACAGGTTTATGGAAGCAATAGCTACTGCTTTTGGTTTCATAAATAAGCGTAGTTTGCTTGAGAAATAGGTACGTTTTCGGATTACATTTTTCTAGCGAAATTATATTGTTTTTCCATGGTTTGGGATATTTTATTTTGAAATATGATATATATGTTTATTATTAATATTATTATTTCTCTCGGACGCCTCCGTACAATGGAGAATCGGTCGAAATTTTTCGTGAATTTTGGACTTAGAAAATTTTATGAAAGTGGAAATGTTTTTCAATCTTTTATTGAACTTGAATATAAAAGGATTTAACTTTTTATATAAATCGATATATTTTATTTAGATTACTTAATTATGTAAATTAATTGCTTATAAATTGAATGCTTTGAATAGGATATATTAATTCCTAAGTTCCTTCTTTTCTCTTTTCGAGGATGAAAATTTCTGAGCGGTAGAGAGTGTAATGACCCATAATTTTTCATAATTTAATTTAATAAATTAAATAATTTCTTGTAATTTAATATTGGAAGAAATTAAAATTAAGATTTATTAATGAGAAAAATAATTAGAATGAAATTTAATGATGCAATTTAAGGTAATTGATAACTTCATTAATGTAATTTCAATTGATTGAAATGATTGCAAAGTTAAATTTAGTGATAGAGTGTAAATAAAGAAATAAACCAAATGTTGTATTAATTAGTGAAATAATAGGTAATTAATTGTAATTGGATGAAATTAGTATTGTGTAAGTAGTTATAACATATTTTGTAGGTAATAAACTTATAAATGTGATTGAATGAAGTTTACCCATTTATTTAAATCTGTTGAATTAAATTTGATATCAATTGCCATTAAATATAATTAAATATTATGTTAATATGAATTAAGATGATAGCCGTAGAATATTTATGTGGTAAGATGTAAATCAATGTTAACATGTCCATAAAGTAAATGATTGATTGAATAATAGGATTGATCAAATTAAATTAACTGATTTGGCTTTAAAA
Source organism: Allium cepa (assembly GCA_030765085.1). NCBI lineage: Eukaryota > Viridiplantae > Streptophyta > Magnoliopsida > Asparagales > Amaryllidaceae > Allium > Allium cepa. Next base: position 248,017,250 of record CM060944.1, read on the forward strand.
TTAATTAATGAATTTATTGCAATTGCAATTGAACATCGAAATTAATGCAATAGTTAATATTGAATTTGATATGGGAATTTGTTTTAAAAGGATAATAATTTCTATGTAATTAGGAAAGGATGAAACTGTTAGTTATATAATTTGAATTGAAAAGTGATAAAATTAATTTAATAATAATATATTTAATTAACGTGAACATAGCCTTATTGGCCACTATCTCGGTTTCGATGAAACCAGTTTCATCGAATTCGTAACGGTGAATTAATGTAGGGTTTTAAGTTTCGTAGCGATCGGACTTGTCATTTGATTGTACGGACTCGAAACGCGTAGAAATCATTTTAATCAAATTCAATCGAAATAAGATGATTTTAAAAGCTAACTTCTTCATAAAATGGACTTAGGACTTGAAACCTGTTCCATTGAGTTTAAAAATATCAAAAAAAATCTGTTTTCATATATAGGATGACCCACTTTTGTTTCGGAAGCAGAACGGGCTTTTCGGGTCGTAATTATTGTTTTGAACCAATTAATATATTATTCATTCTTATCGGGCCTTGTCCACATTAATAGATTTTTCCCAACCCTAGCAATCTTTCTATTTCTCATTTCATCACCTACAGTTCTTTCTGATTACCACCTTCTTCTAATGCCAGAAACCAAATACAACTACAAAAGCCTAAATTCGATTTCAAATCAAAATCAATTTCAAAAATTCAAACTCCTCAAAGCAAAGAAAATTATGTACCATTGGAAAGCTCTCGAAGAACGCAATCTTGTACAATGATATGTTTTTCGATTTGAGTTGCGGTTTGACCAAAAATCATCAATTTACTCAGTGTCGTTCATCGGGTTTTGATCAACGACGATGGATCGTCGATTCAAGGGCATGGGCGTGTGGACAGTGACAAGAGGAGTTTATCAGTGCTAGCCGTTTGTCGAATCGATGGTTGGATTATCTGCAAAAATCGATTACGGTTCGAGTTTACAATAGGCGGCTATGATATTTTGGGCGTCGTATAGCGATTTTGGGTGGCGTGTGGTCGTGGAGGTGGCAGAGGCGAGGTCGGCAGCTCTCTGGCATGGATGCGATCGTAGTCAGGTTGGTGGAGGTGGCCGGGAAATCATCAGTGGGGTGGCAGCCACAGGGTTTTATACGAGATGTACAGTATTAAGGGTGATAGAGTTTCACGTGTCCAGGTATACATGACGCATCCCTACATGTCTCTTCATTATTTATTTGTTTATTTTTATTTAAATTTCAAATTGTTCTAATATGTATAACTTTCGCATACGAGGTAGGATTCACGTGCAGTTTATTCTACGGCTACCGTATCGAAATTCCAAACATTTTGAAACTAGTTCGGACAAATTCTGAGACTGTTGAATTTTAGGCCTTATTTTGGATTTCAAATCGATTTGAAATCAAATGTGAGTGTTTTAACCCACTCACAACTACTAAATTATCTAATGTTTTTAAATTTAATTTATGATGTGATTAGAAATTGATTGGTTGATATTTGGTATATTTAAATTGTCATTCCAGTTAAATCTGACTTTTATTGAATTTAATCGCCTTTTAATTTAATATCGTATTTTAAATTTCCTATTAATATCTGTTATTGATGATCAATCAATTGTTGTTATCTGTCTATTGACTTGAATGGTGATTGTGATGGATATTTGATTGTTGATATTGGATGACTAGATGTTATATTTATATTGTTACAACACAACAAGTTCCCTTAAATTCTCTATGGTTTAAAATGATACATACCCTAACAATCTATAGATTAGGGAAAAATTATTACCGGTTGAAAGGATAAACCCGAGCGATTTTGTGGATTTTAAATTTTATTCAGGATTGCAGATTGAAATGATATATATCTATAAATATAAATATTTGCGGATTGAAATGATAAATATCCGTATCACTTGACCATAGGGTAGAAAATTGTATAAGAACACCGAATTGGTTAAATTAAATGATTTTAAAACCTTAAATTTTTGAATCCAGTTAAATGATATTTTGAAATAAAATTTGGATTTATATAAATTGAATTATTTTCGAAAATCCAAGCTTTAATGTTGAAATTGGAATTGGTTTAAATGGATTGTTTAAAGAATTTAAATTGAATATTTGAAGTTGGATTTGAAGTACAAATGAAATTTATCGAAATTGAATTATTGAAATTTGAATATTTAAGCTTTGAAAACTACTGAATTGGAAATAGTTTGGATTTACTGTTCGAAAATGGTTTTGAAATCGATATCGATTAACTGGTTTTAAATGAGAATTTGAATTGAAAGACAAAATTTAATTGTTGATTTGAAAGCTGGATATGGTCCATATGTGTTGAAATGAAAGAAATAGTATAATTTGATATTAATTTCAAATTTATTATTTTAACATAAACTGTTTTAAAATATATTATTTTAAATCCTGATTACTAAGATTTTCAAATTATTAAACTAACTTAATCTATTTTAAACTATTTTAATCAATTTAAGCTTTTTTAACTTCTTTTTAACCTATTTTATCTATTTAATCCAATTTAATATATTTTAACCTATTTTAAACTAATTAACCCATTTCAATCTAATTTTAATCTATTTAATCTATTTTAAATCTACTTAAATCATTTTAAATATAATTAATGTATTTTAAATCTATTTAAACTATTTAAACTATTTTAAAATATTTTAAACTATTTTAACTATGCAAACTATTTAATCTATTTTTAAAATATTTTAAATCATCTAAACTATTTTAGAGTATTTAACCATTTTAAACTATTTTTAAAACTATTTATGACTATCTAACCTATTTTTTATAATTTCAGACTGTGTAGAATTGAAGTATTTATATTTAAATCCTTGATGATGATATAACCTAAGCTGGGATTTGAAATTGATTCTTTTTTGTGAAATGACATATTTGAGTAAATATGATGATTTTGGAATGAGGATTTAATTAACCTATCTTACCGATAATTTCAAAGTGAATATGATTTTGAAAGTAAATATGATTTCGAAAGTGATATGGTTTGAACTGATATGATATTTGATATCAGTTATGAATTGGTTTTGGAAATATAAAAGAACCATCTGGTGTTAAATAAGCGTTTGGTTATTAAAGAGACCAAGATCGGATATTGTTATACTCACTGTCAATACTGAAAACCACTTTAACAATTAGGTACATGGTGGAGATTCCAGAATGAAGTAGGATAGTTTAGCGAACGATTCTGAATGAAGAATTAACATAGCCCTGACTCCCGTAAGTCAGCTTGATGTAGCTAAAACAAGAGCCATGCCGGGTCAAGTGAGGTCACACCTCCGATCGGACACATTTCTGCGATACTATATTATGACTTTTTGATTGATTTAGTGGCTACCCCTCGATTTGATTTTGGGAGTGTGTTCCAAGTGGGCGGTAGTAGCTGTTGTACGTTACCACCAGTCCAGATCCGCAAAACGGTAGTATCATACCTTGGGCATTGCCTCGTGCCTTGTCACATGCCTTATCGCACCTTCTACGAGTTTGTTTTGTACCATACCTATGGAGAGCCCTTTGGTAAACACTGTTTTAGTGGAGCTTACGGTACCGTATAGACTACAGGAATATATAAAATGTGTTATAGGGGATATGGGTATCGCCTTAGAGCTATCTTAATACTTTACTTTATACACTATTATAATAGCGTATTGTACTATGTACGTAAATAATTTAACGGATCCATAGAGATGTAATCCTGAATATCTCTTAAGCTATTACACTCACATTAGACATTGGATAGGAGATGTCAAACCCCGTAAACTTCTCCGACACTGTTACACTCATATTTATTTACGGTTGACTTAACTTACATAAAATCTTTTAGTTCCGACTCAAGTGTTTTATCTTTTCAATTCGCTCGGGTCGGTCTGTGCTTTTCAGCGTATCGAAGACTACTTTTGAAGGATGAAGACGAAGACGTAGTACTATGATTATTTATTGCATTATGTCGACTACATCATGTTGTTCCGCTGCGTTTATTTATATATTCAAATTTGTTTTCAAAAGAATTTTTTTTTGCCATTTCAAACCCACAAGTTTTAATACCATTTAAGTTTAAAACAAAAACTAGCTCACAGATTTATACTAAATGTTCTAAACTTAAATGGTATTAAAACTTGTGGGTTTAAATGGCAAAAAAATTCTTTTGAAAACAAGTTCTAATAATTATCAACATATATGTAACACTAATTTTTATTGTAAATAGGTTTATGAACTGTTTATTTAATTATTATATTTTTTCATTCCGATGTGAGATTTTGTGTTTGTTTTTCTTGCTTTCTCTTCTTTATTCCTCATTTACTCATAACAATCCTCCATTTTTAATGGTTTGAGTTTGACATGTGTGGTTTATTGTCGATTTAAACTGTCCAAAAATGTGGGTCGTTACATATATTTTCAAATAAATAAATTTTCAAAATATTTTTAAGAATATTTTATAAAAGTTTATCAAAAATCAAAATGTTTACATACTATATTTAAAACGTTCTACAAGTATTAAATTATTTTACAAAGTATAAGGTTTTCAAAACATTTTTAAGAGAAATAAGTTTTTTATTTTTTCATGTATATTTCGATATACATGAAATAGATAAGTCGACATGCATACTGCGAAACCGTTTTTCAAATTTTGAAATAAAGTGTCTATTCGTCGAAACTCTTCGTGAATAGACAGGTCTTTTTATGCGCTATATATGGAGGGTTTCAAACGAAATTATTAGCAATTATTATCTTATTTTCTTCACATGTCTAACTCTGTTGAAAATTTTATTGAAATTATACTCATTTCTCTTCAAAATCAAATAGAATCAATTCAAACTTCTTTATGTTGGTTCAATATTACATTCTTACTGTTTTGAAATCCTCCCTCTCTCTCAAATCAAAGATCAAAATGCTATCAAAGAGGCTATAGGATCCATTGTATCTAAAGTTCAAAAAATTGTCTTTAGAAAAACCGTCAAACTCTATTTTTGCTTGGGTATGATTGTAGCCCGTTCAAATCAATTGGTTGTACTTGATAGCCTGGAAATTCGAGTGGGTATGCTTCTAGCCCATCCAAATGACATGGGTGTACCCTGAGCCCAAAAACCAAGAGGCCATGTCTCATAGTCTCGGAATCGAGATTGTGATTGGGTTTGCCTTCTGCTCATTTAAAGATTGGCATTTGAAAAGAAATCTATGCAAGCAATTGCACATGACTGGATGTAGGGGAAATCCAAACCAGTATAAATCTAGTGTCATCTCTCTAACTCTTTACTTTAGTTTATTTCTTTTAATTTTATCTGTGATTGATTTTTGATATATTTCTGTGTTGAAAATCTGCTATTTAATATTAAACTTGAAAGAAATTTAAAAGAAATACAAAAGTTATAAAACACTATTCACCCCTCTAATTTTTAATTAGCCTTATGTTCCATAATTCTACAACCCACATTTGGTATCAGAGCACTTGGTTTTCAAAAACTCGTAATTTGATCTGCAGGGCCCAAATAAATCATATCTAGATCTCGGGTTTTCATGTCGACTTCAGTATTCGAGTCCTCGATGATAACAATAGAAGTTTGGTCCTCCATAAGCTTAGGTTTTTTACTTGGAGGAAGGGATGAAGCATCAGCGAGGGCACTAGAGTTCGCTTTCCTTTTTATGTCAACAAAGGCCTTAGCAATAGAATCTTTGACAGGAGCAAATTTAGTTGGTTCAGAAATGACCGATTTGTGAACTTTGGCTTTCTTATGCTTAAAAGCAACAACAACAGTAGATGAGCCTAAATTAAAGGGAAATTTGTAAGACACCGACATAAGAAACTCCATTATCTATAATGAAAACTAACTAGAAGAATCACATTGAATAAGGGAAGAATTAGAAAAGGCATTATATTTTCCAATCACCAGGAATTGCTCCCCAATAGCATCCTTCTTTACCAATGGGAGGTTCCCCAAGCAGTTTGTGGCACTCCTGAATCAAGAAATGTCTCTTGAGATTGGCTTTAGTTAGAAATTTGTGTCTATTTCCTAAAGTTTGTGATGCTAAGTTCTATTCTCCAACCATTTTAACTATGGAAGAATCTACCCCTTTAGGGACTAGTCCTAAAAATAAAATAAAAATAACAATTATAAGGCGACAACAAAAGATAATACAATAAAATTAGCTAAGCTTACTAGGAACAGAGAAAGATCATCTAAGTATGGGAGTGTGACTCTTAAAGGTGAAGAACTAATTCTCCTAGTCTCTAGATTTATTTATCAAGTTGTTAATCAATCTTTCATAAGGGAGAAAGCGATACACAGTCTAGTTGGTTCATTATTTGACATGAGTTACTTGCAAGCAAAGAGTACTTACACCAAGAGATAGAAGTTTAGCTTCCCTGGCCAGAATCTCAAGGCAGCTTAAATAGGTATAGGTGTCAAGCAACAATTGTATTGTAGAAATGCCTAGATGTTCCAAGAATCAAACGAAGAAGTCGGAAAGAGGGAGATAACCAGAATGCCATATGTGAATTGGAGTAAAGGCGAAGAAACATTCCTGAGGATTCTCTATCCTTTCGAATGGCCCGCTACCCTGGCCTCAATGCCGATAATGCCAAATTGATGGAGAAAGTATTGACTTCCTCCTGAAAAGTCATAAAAGATAGAACAAGTTTGCAATCTCCTTTCTTGGAAGTAAAAGAAGGTCTAGAATCCTTACCAAATTTTTACCAACCGTTTATCTATCAATGGGAACTGCCCAAGATCAAGGAAATTTTATATATTTTACAAAATTTTGAAATGCTCCTAAGAATAGATGTAAAGCTAAACAATTGAAAATCCAACCAACATATACATTATTATTTTAAAAATCTGTAGTCCATAATGAAATATCAAAACCAAGACAAACTATAGAACTTGAAAAGAAGTCCATTCAAAAGTATCTAACCACTAATAAGATATTAGTTTTATAAATATCTAAAGTATTCATAAGCAATTCAAATATCATTGGTAATTGCTCGATTTATGATTGGATGTCGAATCCATAACTAGTCATTAAGATCTAATCTAGTATCGCACATATAGTACTTTATAAAGGTTATACTAAAGTGTTGAACCGATAGCTCGACGTCGAATTTGTAAACGATAAAGTAAGTCTAGAATTATTTGAAGGTGTCGAATGCATAAACAACCCAATAGTATGCCTACTTTCCAAATCTGTGATATGGTGTCGGACATAAACAAGATATGGAGTTTGTGACCTATACAATAATTCTCTAATTATTTGTTTAATTTATGAAAAAGCAGCAGTTTGCTAAGAGGTTATCAAGTTTATACCTAAAGCAACGATCCTTTGAGTGAGTTATCGGGCTCATAATCAAATTTTCAGATTCTTAAATAGATACTAGACCCCTAATCAATTGTCGAATTTGTAGTTAACAAGAAAAACCCTAAAGAGATACTGAATTTCAAATCAGTTGTCGGCCTTCAAATGATAAGTAAATTCAATAACCAAGCAAGTAATCATATTTTGCAGAGAATGTCGAATTTCTATCGCTAATCTTAATTGGGTGTCCAAATATCAAAAGAGTGCCAACTTTGTCATAATCAATATTCTAGAGAATTTTCTTTTTGAAAAGCTTTTGAATTTGTAATAATGACTATTTAACTACAATTAATCATCAAAAGAGACTAATACAATCCATATTCAAATTCAAATACTAAGTAAAACACCCAATTATATCCTAATTTAAAGATCGAAAACTTCTCTTTAATCTTATGTCTAAGGCAATCAAAAATAAAGATCGAATCTTGAAATTGTGCTTAAATGTTGGAAAAGATTGAAGTTTCTTGAGTCAAACTAGAAATCGGAAATTTTCATCTCAAGTATATTTCCATGTAAAAAGTAAGAAGAGGAAGAAGATGAGTATTTATGGAAGGAAATGGGACAACAATAGTCATTGATCTCATTTAGAATGGATGAACAAGATTTAGATAGAATGCCAATAGGCGGCAAGCGTCAATATCAAAGTGTTAACTTGAAAAGTCAACATTTCTTCTACACTAGAGGACAAATGTTACTACAAATAAAGATGTTGAATATATAAGGAAATATATTGTGATTTAAGATACCAAACGTGTAGAAGAAAAGTAATTCAGCAAAAGGTATCAAGCTTCAAGCAACGTCAAGAAGATGCCGAACTTCTACAAAAATGTGTCATGTACCTAAAAGAGGATGATGATATGTCGTAAATTATCAATATGGAATAGATTTCGTAAACCATCAATAAAGGAGGATGCCACAATTCATCAATGTAAGTAGACTTACCGCATATCAACAGTATATAGAAGATTGGCATCTCACCAACAAAATGAATGATGCCGAGTATCAAGGGTTCCGAAGGATTTGTTGCAGTCAGGCCGCAACTTCAACTCCTATAAATACAGACCCCGTAGCTTCATGGAAGATGTGGATTTTCCTTATTATTTTTCTTATACTTCCAAATTTATAAACCCTAAATCGAATTAGGGATAAAAATGCCAATTGTAAATTGTGACTTTTGGCAATCAAGGACTTATACAATCAACTTTGCATAGCATACAACATGAGAATAAAGATTTTTGACTATTATATAACCTAGATTTGCGTATGACTCTTATGCCCTATTTCCTATGACATGTACACAACTTTTCTATTGAACATGCGTACTTCTTGTTAGTATGCATAAGGCTTTCCAAGTCTATCTCTAGAAAAGCCCTACCCACCTTGCACTTTTTAGGGTTAACAAAGAAATTTATTAACACTATTCATATGAAACAAAGAAGTTATGGATGTAAACTCTTGGTTGAGATCTTGTTAAAGGATTTTTAGCGCTTTTGGATTAATAGACCAAGAGAAAAGAAGATTGGCACCTCGTCACTTACAATCTAGAGCTTTGAACTGGTACGTTGCCATCACAGCGACAATACCAAAAGAAGATATATCTTGGAAAAGATATAAAGATCTGAAATAGTGCATTTCATTCCCGAAGCCAAAAGGCAGCTCTGCTTTGGAAATTCATATATCTAACCTAAGGCAATTCATTAGTAACTAAATATGTAAATGAGTTTAGTTCTCTTTAAAGCATGGACTAGAATTGGTTGATTTTTCCATGGGGAAGAATGAAACTTTTTTGGATTTAAAGCTAAACTGAGAGATAAATTACTTGCTCAGCCAAGGAGTCCGTTTGAAGGGGTAGTCAATATGGCATTAGGATATGAGGTGGTTCGTGAGCAAAATACGGTCTTAAGTAGACAGCTTACTCTACAACCTCGGAAAGGAAAGAAATTCTTCTTTCAAAAAAAAAGATTGGAAATTCATGAAGAAAAAAGATCTTTTTAAGTAAAGCAGGCTAAACCGAAGAAGCCTGTTTGACATAGATAACCTGAGCGGAAGAAATCATTTGATAAAAATCTGAAGAAGTGTTATTATTGTGAAACAATGGTCATTATGCCAATGAATGTAGAAAGATAAAATATGATCAGGTGAAGAAATGTTATATCTGGGAGGAAATTAGTCAAATGGGCAGATAATGAAAGAAGCACAAAGTACAGACAGAAGGCTAGATTTTCAAAGTTAATGAGCCTAGTTCACTACTAGATAAAGGGAAGCAAGCCTCGATCTTAAAAGGCATGCTTCCTTAAAAATGAAATTTTGCAATATTTGTATTATTGAATTTAGTAAAAGAATATTTTGCTTAAATGGATTGTAAAGTATAAAATGAGTAGGGAAGCTATATAAGATCCTGATCTAAATCCCATAATAAAGTTACATCACAAAGTTAAATTTAATGAAATGTATTTGAGTAGAAAAATCTAGTAATGATCAAAGTACGCTGTAGAAACTAATAGATTTATTTCTAGCCATCATGATAAATTATATGCATTTGTATATGAATGGTTGCATATTTCTTAGTTTTGTTTCATAAGAAAAAGTGGATTTTCAAAGAGGGATTATAACTCATCGGAATACATACCCACTTCAACCTAGATGCAGTAGATTGAGTTGAAATTATTATTAGATGATATTTAATTCATTTGAATAAAGAAACAGCCTATGGTTTTCCTCGAGTTGAACCATATGGGAATTTAATAAGTTTGTTTTATAAAAGGAGAACAATATTTGAAATTTGATCATTTTAACTTATCCATTGAGTGTCTAAGAATTCTGATAGATACGTCTAATCAATGTTATTGATGAAAATTTCTAAACACCAGAACGATATACTTTGGCATAACTATATTCTAGCTAAAAATTACAATTCCTAGAATGAATTGTTTAAATTTCATCAAATTCAATTGCTATGTGATAAAATTATTAACCTTTAGTAATTCGATCACAAAGAAAGGTTTTTTTATTGCACTTAAAGCAATCCATGTTATTTTTTTTAAGTTATGGAATCTCAAAAAACGAAATTAGATATATTCTACTAATCAGAGATTTTCTGGTTGGATCGGTTTTGGATCTACTATTCATTAATTGATGGAACTCAAGCTTGATTGAGTCCATGATATTTAACCACTTAAATTAGTAATTAAGTTGAAAATTTCTGTGTAAACAGCTTAGAATAATGGTTTCCCTAAGTTCATCGATTTAAAAAAAGAATTGTATTAACTGTTAAGATTCGACAAGACTTGCTTGATTAGATCAAGATTAGTTAGAACAACGCCTCAATTTTAGTAAACCAAATTTGAAAGTGGTAAAGCAAAGATAATTTTGGAAACTTCTATAGACTTAAGTAAGCTTGAGTGAAAGTCGGGATATATATATAAAGGAAGGCTGAGTATCCCCAATATAGCCAATAAGATTCTCGATGAGTATAGTCGACCTATGTAAGTATGTCAGTGTAAATAGAGTTACTCAATCAACTCCATCAGGGTATGACAGTTTAATTGAACCGGATTGTTAAAGATATAAAAGTTGAGAAATAAGAATATTCCATTAGTAATAACAAAGGTTCGAAGGTCAAGCAACCCTAGAGATTACATATACAAGTCCGATGAGTTAATACCTGGGACATGGCCCATTTAGTTTGACTCATTTAGTCTATTCAAATTTTAAACGGGTCAAAGAAGTTTGTTTAAATTTAGAATTAATTATTATATGCATGGATATATAAATATAGTTGAAAGTTATCAAAAATAATTTATAGTACTCTTGATAAACCGCGAAGAGTATTTTCTTTAAAGAAAAGAGTCTGTAACATCACATTATTTGTTGATTATAATAATAATTAATTTGGATAATAATTGGAATTTGTAATAAATAAATGAATTACTGAAGTTTAAAATAGAAAAGAATTCAAAATTTAATGAAAAATAACTAATGAAAGATATTTTTAGTTGATATAGAATTAAAATAAAAAATAAAAAGATTAGAAAATAATTTTGAGAATTTTTGTTGAATTTAATTCAATAAAACAATTTTGTAATTTATTTGAAAATTATTAATTTGAAATTTGAATTACATTTTTAAATCCAAAAGATGTTTGAGAAATTATTTGGTAAGATAAATTATATTTGTGCAATTATGAAATTGAATTAGGAATAAAAAAATTATTTTATATTTGTTGGAAACTAAAAAAATATATTTTAATAAAAATATTGTAATAAAAATAAAATAAAATTTGGATTAAATGCCTAAATTGGAATTTCAATCGGAAATCGAATGTCGATGTGGTAATAAAGTGGTTAAACGTGTGAAATTATTTAAAAAAAATATAAAATAACTTGTCAAATTTTCATTTGACCACATTTTCAAACTTATCATCAAAATGAGTATAATTAAATGTATATATGTGTGTGCTTCAATCTAAGAAAATTCAGTATGAATACCTATACTATATTCATCTTCCTACATCAGAAAACTCATATCACCACAATATTTTCATTCACCATATCTTCATCACCATCAGCTGTTGTAACAATATATTCTTCCTTTGCTTCATCAACATTAACAACAACATCTTCATTTTTATCACTGTGAGTATACTCTTACTTTTTTTATTGTTTTATTACCAGTAGTCCATCAAACAGAGGACATATTCCCTTACTTGATCACCTTATATTTTCACCACCATTGGAAAATTGTTGGAAAAATATTTTGGTTGCGGTGCATACATATATTTATACACACACATACATATATACCAGTATATAGATAAAGATATAAACTCATTTATTTGCAAACTTTAATGACTGATATCTCTTAAAAACGTTAAAAATTACATGATGACATAAGAAGCAAAGTTGTAGAAAATATTAGGACAAACAAGGGATAACCTTTGCGTGGAAGTCAGAATTTGATGATGACAAGAAAAGGGATGGAACAATGTTAATGAAAGAAACGGAGCCTCGTCGACGATCATTGCATCGAGGAAGATATGTATGATTTTGTTCGTCTCTTGATGAAGAAGGTAACACTGATGCCCATTTCTCTTGAACATGAGTGTTGTGACGACATAAGGCGGTCAAAGTTCACAACCATGGGTACTGACCTTCTACCATACGTTCTACCTTCTGATGTACTTTCTTTTTAGAACTACTATTACCGAAGCTTTGCCTTTGGACTTTTAGGGTGTTGGGCTATGACTAAAATTCCATCCAACATTATTAATATATATTATTAGTACACATTTGTGAGTTTGTTATTTAGTTAATAACATGGAGTAGTTAGTACATATTTTATTGGATTTACATTTACGTTTATGCTATTTACATTGTGTTACTAATGATAGGCGATTATTACACATATGACGTCACTGAGCAATGATAGGCGATTATTACAAATAAATTCACTGAGTAATTGTTGAATTTATGTGATGTCTAATAGTTGTGTGTGGTTATTATCATTTTTTTTTTGAAAACGCAGGAGAACCCGGCAAGCCGGTAAACTCCTGAGGAGGGTGCAGTAAAGCCGTACGATGATCCAAGCCCCGATACCTCCGGGTAAATTTATATAGAATGGGGAAGCGCATGGTATGAATCGAAGTTGGGTCTTTTTACTAGAACCCAAGCCTCCTTTCCAATGCGCTACACTCGCGGTCATGTAGTTATTATCATTGTTACATCATATTTATCATGACTGATGTTGGTAATCTAGTAAAATATGATGTTTTCTGCTAATATTTGGTTGTTTTGTTGCTATTGTTATGCAATGCTATGTGCTAATAAGTATTTGACATATAAGAAGAGCATGAAACAGAACTATGTTGGTTTGATTCCGAAAGGGTACGTATGCAATATTTTTTTATGCAATGACCATCGAACCCCTTTAGTTAGGCTGGAGTGTATAGAGTTAGACGCGGTCATAAAATAGTTGAACGCCTTTTCCATTTTCAAAGTTTACAAGTGGAAGAAAAGGAGGAAAAATATGTTTGGATGCTGGCTACATCTACAAGTTGCTTTCATGGTTTATTTCTCATTTGTTATAGTTGCATTGTTTATAAATTTAATAATTATTGATACATATGAAGATGTAGACATTTATTTTGATAAACTGAGTATTGTATGATATTCATTTGCTAAGACAGTATATACATTATTTTTTAGTTCCGCTCTGAGGTTTTTTCCTTTTTTTTCATTTTATTGATTTTGAATTATATAACCAACGACCTACTATTTTTTTTATATGTGAGATTAGCGTGGAAGTATATTTTGACTGCGTTTATAACTAATTTTAAATGTTAAGAACAGTGAGACTTCACATGTGGTAGGAAAAAACATGAAGAAAGAAGAAAAGTGGTGGGGAGATGAAGGAAGAAGAAGTCATGGCCCCTGAAAGTCATGATTAGTATATAATACTCTGCATTGTAGAGTGATACAAAAAAACAATTAGGGTTTAATGCAAAGGCGGTGGGGAATCTGGATGTCAAACCAACATATTCCTTTACTTTTTAAGGCCCACTACACTTGATGGGCCAATGAAAATTTTCGACCAGGCTTTCAAAAAAAGGAAGAGGCAAACCCTTTGGTCCAAATCTACTATGTTCCTCTACTCCAGTAAATTAAAACTATGACGCATCTCCAATTATTTTGCACTGAGATCTCTTTTAAAAGTTTAACATGGTAAAAATACGTAAGTTTTACGATTATCCGTCAAAATTTAATTGCTAGGACAAGAGAAATAGGAGGAGATGAGGACTAGAGGATTACAAAATGGCTCACATGTCATCCAATATTTAAAGATCTGCCAAAAAGAATAAGAGATCAAATTTGACAATAAGAAAACTAAATTAAAAAAACTAACATTTTGTCCACATTTTGACATAAACTGCATATAGATGTCCCATGGTTGAAATTGTTTCGAATGTCCCTTATCGAAAACAACAAAAATGTTATTTGATATGTAGTCCACCAATTCCAAGTTGGTAGGGCTTCATTTTTGTTTGTTAACTTGAACCTTTTACTTTTACATCTAAGGTTGAGGTCACTCGGACTAGTAATATTTATATGTTTTGATGCTGCAGTTAGATACATATTTTATTCATGATATGGGTTAGATTGGTATCATTCTGCACATACAATATAATTTTGACACAAATACAGTTCATGAGAGTGGATTTTATGTGAATGGCATCTTTGCCAGTACGATCAGATAATTAAGAGTTAGCCTATAGTTTTTCTGCTCTGAAAAGAAATTCGAATACTAAATTAAACAAATATGTTTGTATTCTTGTAACAAAGAAACAAAAACAGTACTGTTGGAAGATATAAAATGGCCAGGTTAATTACAATTCAGGAAACCCAAATAAGCGAATGACACTTCCGGTGAAATTTTATTTCCTTTCAATTTTCAGTGAATATTTAATATAAACTGAAGTCTTCTTTCATATACGTACATATATTTTAAGTATTTTCTTTGTTTTTAAGTTCAACTTATTATTGATGATTGATGATTATACCTAGCATGAAAAAGAATTCTCCCTTTTTCTTTATTGCAACCACACCATGTAAAATACATGCATTTAAAATGAAGAAAAGAAATGTGGACCTAAGCTGTGTTGAGTGAATTATTCCAGTTTTGTTGTCACATGCTTTTGTGGATATAAATTAATAGTCATTGAAGACAACATCTTTTATACTGCGTGCTTGTATAAGAAGAGATGTTGGAAACTTAAAATGGATCCTATATAATAACCATGTTCACACACACAAACAAAAAAACAATTATGGACAAAATATATAAACTAAGTAGCTTTGATCCAATGAAAAAAGCACATTAGCGTATCTACGGTTCATAAACACCAATATTCTGAAACTTTAAGAATCTATGAACAAACACAAAACTACACAAGTACTATCAAACACAAGTGTATATGTACAGAACACTATGTGTTCTTCTAAGCATTAGAGTTGAGCATAATTAAGGGTATGTAAATAACCCTTATTTGGCCGACATCTTCAATATTGAAATACTGCCATGGCTTATTTCGACTTCCTTGCGACGTCGTGTCAGTGCTGCAATTATTTTTCTGAATATTTTGGCTTTGATTTGTCCACGCTTTGGCCTTACAAGTCTTGTTTGTTCCTTGCATGTTTTGTCGATTGACATGTAGAATGACTGGTTTGATATAGCGCCAAGAACTATGTAGAGGAGAATGTATTATAAATATGATCAATTGCAAGTTATTATATATATAGGGGAGAGATTAAGAAATTATGATGAAGCAAAGAGTAAGACGCACGTATGTACGTTTGACATTTGCGTTCAAAGTGAGACAGTATTAAGTACTTTTCAGGTATCACTCAATGCATCTATTGTCATTAATTACAACCGCGTTTATTACATCCTACGTGGATTGGAAGGAAATTAACATGGAGTTCGAGAGCACTGGCTTCCACAAAAGTGTATAATAATGTCATAGAAATTTAACATTTTGGACGTATTATGCATGTTTTACATCACAGGGGACGTAGACTATGTCCCCTTTCACATGAACGTATTATGCATGTTTTATATCATGTTTATACTGGCAACATTCATGCACCTTTTACATTTTGACATCCCACTGGACCTCTAGAAATATATACACACACGTTCCAGTTGGTCACACTGCTAGAAAGGCATCGTATAGCGACGGAGCCTAGCGACGGCTGACGACGGCTAAAAAAAACGGCCGTCGCTATACGCAATATACAGATCCAAGCCGAGAGCAACAAATTCATTATCTTCCTCCCCCAAAATCAATCTTCTTACCCCAATCCGCGGCCCCCGTCACCGCAGCCACCGCTCCACCTTTCAACGCCTCCAAATCACCCAAATTCGTGTAGATATACTCCTAATCTCTCGTTTGAATGTAAACTTGATGTAGGTTTAGTTTAAACCCTAATTCAATTAGGATTTGTTGTTAAATTGGGATTTGTTGTTAAATTAGGTATTAGTAGTGTTGTTAAATTAGGTATTAGTGGTGTTGTTAAATTAGTAATTAGTAGTTTTATGTTGATTTGGTACATTAATTAGTTTATTGTCATAAACTTGAATTAGGTATTACATTAATTAGTTTATCATGAAGTTGAATAAATAGTTGATGTGGATAATTAGTGTTGGCAATTAACATGGTTAGTTGTGTTAGGTGAAAAAATAGTGTATATTAATGATTAACTTGGTTATTGATAAATTTACATGAAAGTATTTCATAGTTTATGAAACTGATAAATTACAAATTTAAGTTAAGTGAATTTAAATTGACAAATTTTTATTTAATAATTAGATTTTTATTGTTTTCTAATTATCTATTTGATAATTAGAATTTGTTGTTTTCTAATTATATTCGTTGATAATTCTTTTATTTATCCTGTTGATTGAGCGACGGCTAGCGACGGTCATTTTAATAATTTTAGCGACGACTAGCGACGGCCAAAATGCAAAATGTTGTATATATTGTAAAAAATAAAGTTTGTACAAAAAATTAAAAAATGAATATGAAAGCACTAAAAATTCTGCAAATATCGAATATATTTTTAAAAAAAATTAGGAAATGACTTTAAAAACAACTAATATTGTACTAAAATCAATTTTGTAAAGAAACTGAGAAATGAATATAACAACAACAAATAGTCACATTATAAAATCTATGTCATAAAAAAATAAAGAAATGAATATTGAACTAAAATTATTAATTGAATGTTGAACTAAAATTTAAATACACAAATTTTTGAAATAAAATATAAATAGTTGAAACATTGTCAAAATTTGAAAAGAACAACAATATTTGATAAAATTTAAAGAAATTTTTTTATCCCTTAGATTAGCTTTGGCCCCGTCTGGCAAATGTTGTATATGATCGTTATATGGATGTTCGTTTTGTAACGGAACGGACATTTATATTCATCTGATACAATATTTGTCGGATTTGTCTCTGTATTGGACAAGTTACAAACACAATAAAGTAATTACATATTATAAATCATTTCATTTTAAACGTTTACAAAATTTAGACAGCACTTCCTTTACGTTCCATGTGTACACTCATTTGTGTACGATACAGGGAACATAGGGAAATGCTGCCGAAATTTTGTTGAACCGTTTAATCTGAAATGATTTATAAAATGTAATTACATTATTGTGTTTGTAATGGGAAGTAGGATGACTGGCCACCGAAGTGAAAACCAAAATACCAAAAAATAAAAAAATAAAGTGAAGTTTATATTTTGAATTTTCTGCAACGATGAACTGTTTACAATGGAGAATGGTTGAAAATTAATGATTTAAATTGTCTAACATACATTTTCAAATCAGGAAAAATGTTCAATTATTTTCTCGACCGTACTTGGATGTATGAAGTCGGAACTGGAAAGAAGGGATCAATAAAGCAACATTTCTACAACGGTGTACACGAATTTATTAGATTTGCTAAATCTAATAACGGAAACAATACAGAAATTCATTGCCCGTGTAGTAAGTGCCAACATTTGAAGCATTGGAAACCGGATATAGTTGAAGTGCATTTGTATCAATATGGTTTCGTGCATGATTATTATTTCTGTGATCGTCATGGAGAACATGTTGAACCTACGCCTAATACTGAAGTGTTTGGGGACGGTAATATGATGACGAATGCGATAGAAAATATGGTGGATGATGCAGCACGATCAATGTTTCCTACAACTGAAGCTGTCGATGAAGACGAAAATGTCGAAGAAGAACCGACTGCGGGAGCTAAAAAAAAAATACGATTTGTTGGATTCTGCTAAGAGGCCGTTGTGGGACGGATGTAAAAGCGGAACCGAACTTTCAGTAACCGCCGAATACATAACTATGAAACCAAAATTCAACTTACGGAAGCTGCATTTACAGCAGTTGTACAAGCTGCAAAACGATATATGTCACCCAATAATCTGATGTGCGATAGTCATTATAAAGTAAAAAAATTGATGTCCACTTTTCGGTCTACCGTACGAGAAGATAGATGCATGTGTGAAAGGTTGCATGTTGTATTGGAAAGACGACATTGACCTCAGAAAATGCAAAATATATAACGAAGAAAGATATAAACCAAGAAAGAAGAAAAGGAAAGAAGTCCCGTACAAGAGAATGTATTATTTACCCATCACTCCCATACTTCAAAGATTATATGCATCTTCTGCTACGGCCTGTCATATGCGATGGCATAGTGTGAGAACAGCGGAAAAAGGAACTTTGATACATCCATCCGAAGGTGAAGCATGGAAACATTTCGATAAGACTTATCCCGCATTTGCTGCGGAAAGCCGTAATGTCAGACTTGGTTTATGTACGGATGGATTTTCACCATTTTCACAGTTTGGTAGTAAATATTCATCCTGGCCAATTATCGTTACTCCGTATAATTTACCTCTATGGATGTGTATGAAGACACCGTATATATTTCTCACCACTGTCGTTCCCGGCCCTCATGATCCAAAGATACATGAAACTGGAGTCCAGACTGAAATCTCAGAAAAGTCAGACATTCATAATTGGTGCAAACAAAGTATATTTTGGGAGTTACCATATTGGGAAGATCTCTTACTCCGACATAATATTGACGTGATGCACAACGAAAAGAACGTGTTTGATAATCTGTTTAATACAATTTTGAATGTAAAGGGCAAAACCAAGGACGATTTGAATTCAAGGCTTGATATAGCAAACTATTGTAAGCGCCCGAAACTTCATATGAAGCCTAATGGCAATAAAAAACCGAAAGCATGCTATGAGTTAGACAATAAGCAAGTAAAACTCGTGCTAAAGTGGGTGGAAGAATTAAGATTTCCTGATGGAATTTCTTCCAATCTTCGTAGATGTGTTGACTTCAAAAATAGTAAACTGAGTGGGATGAAAAGTCACGATTGTCATATCATGATGGAATATGTACTATCCGTGGCTTTCAAAGAATTGTTGCCCGTAAAAGTATGAAACATTATAACAGAGTTATGTTTATTTTATAAACAGCTTTGTTCGACAACATTAAAGGTGGATCGTATACGTAAACTTGAAGTAGAAATACCCATATTGCTATGCAAACTGGAGAAAATACTTCCGCCTGGTTTCTTTAACGTAATGGAGCATTTACCTATTCATCTTCCATCCGAAGAACTTCTTCGAGGTCCTGTGCAATATGGATGGATGTATCCGTTTGAGAGGTAAATTAACATGTGCAATGTTCATGTCAATTTCAAATTCAAATTTGTATATCTAAATATGTAATAAATATGTTAATAGGTACTTGAATCATCTGAAGAAGAAGATTCGACAAAAAGCCCAAGTTGAGGGTTCGATATGCAAATATCGTATCTTAAAGAAGAAGACTCATTTTTTTCTCTCACTACTTTAAGGACGATGTGAACTTATCGTTTGTAACTGTTCCTCGAAATGAGGAAGTCGTTGAACAAAATTCTTCTCAAACAATGTTATCTGTTTTTAGACAACATGGTAGACTTGATGGAAAATGTGTGGAAATATGGTTGGACGATAGAGACCACCATGTAGCACACACGTATGTTCTTTTAAATTGTGCCGAAGTCGCACCATTTGTCAGGTAATAATAAATTCACTTGTAATTTACTTGTACGTACATAATAATTATAACACATATTACATATGTGCAGTATCTACGAATCACAGTATCTATCTGGCTATCTCAGTAAAGAATTTGCCAAATGGTTTTTGAACTATGTTTATGAGCCAAGAAACTGTGTCGTTGATGAAGGCTTACGACATCTTGCGATTGGACCAAAAAGAAATGTGAAGACTTATCCAATATTCTTCGTCAATGGGTTTAAGTTCAACAGAAAGATTACGGGGTTGAAAAATTAACATATAACAGCGAGGTATTTGTCAAAGGCAGTGATGATCCGGATGAGCATTTAAAAGATTTTTACGGCGTCTTAACACAAATTCTAGAGTTGACATATTATGTTGAACCTTTAGAAAGGTTTTTTTTATTTAAGTGCAATTGGTTCAGTAACGTTTCTGGTTCCGGAATCAACGTACATAAAGAGTATAAACTTATTGAAATAAGGCATACATCACACTACTATAAGTACGATCCTTTTGTATTAGCTAAGCAAGCGTTACAAGTTTATTTTGCTCCATATCCATCTTTGAAAAGAGATAAAGCGGATTGGTTTGCTGTTTTCAAAACGAAACCAAAGGTTTACGTTTGATGGAAATAATATTCCAGATGAAGCAGCATATCAAGCTGATCTTGAACCAAATACAGAAATAATAATAACTGATGATATTGATGTAGGGCCTTTGAATGATGAATCGAACCACTTATTTGATGCATTCAAAAGTACCGAAGAAAATGAAATAGAATACGAGACTAAGTCTGAATCAGAAAACGATGAAGACTGATCGTTATTGATATAATTGTTATGTGATAGTGATTGAAACATGCGATGTAATAGTAAATTTCTGTAATTGTTCTGTGATGATCATTTAGTTAATTTTTATCCATGTTTTGTATTAGTAAATTTTTATAATTGTTCTGTGAAAGTGATTGAAACATGCTATGTAGTAGTGAATTTCTATTATGGTTCTGTAATGATTATTTATATAATTTTTATCCATGTTTCGTACTAGTAAATTTTTATAATTGTTTCTATGAAAGTGATTGAAACATGCTATATAGTAGTGAATTTCTATAATTGTTCTGTGATTATATTGTTTTTTATAGCAAATATGTCTGGCAGGAGACGAAGTCCAACAGGCACGCCAGCCCCATCTCCCGGTGCAGGTGGTAGTGGCACTGCACCGGACTTACGTCCGATGGCAGAAGTTGTTCCTAGAAGTGCTGGGTAAGTATCAATTTTATTTAAAGTATAAGTTTTAAAATCCACTAAACATGTATATCATAACTTTTGCAGTGGCTTTGACGTGAAGCCATCAGATTATATTTTACAGGTTTCGAGGAAGGCTTTTCAGAGCCGGATGGATGGTTGTTGACCTCGCTGAGACGACATCATAACTTAAAATAATTTTAATTTAAAGGCTGTAGTCCGCGTTAACCCTGACGACTTGGACGTTTTTTAAATCACTGGAACAAACGAATGAGGAAAAATTACAGGGATACATTGTCCAAGGCTAAGAATTCAGGGAAAAAGCCGAACTGCATGAGTGAGGGTGTATGAAATGATTTTCTTCGGCTTTGGGACAGTCCGGTAGCAAAAGTAAGTAATATATGTTTGCTTTGTTATTTAAATCTAATATAAATCTTGCAAGATATATACGTAATAATTTATCTTAATTTGTAAGAGTTATCTGAGCGGAACCGGGCAAACAGGAATAAAGATCTTGCATTGCACCGTGGTGCCTCCAAATCCTTTCAGGAGCATAAGAGAGAGAGAGAGAGCTGGTAATTAAATTTATAAACTGTGTTTACATTTTATTAAAATATTTTATAATCAGATTAGCAATAATATTTATATATTTTCAGGCCGCGAGATACAACCGCGAGTCTACTATGACCGAGCTATTCAAGGTGACGCATGCCGTGGAGAGGACTGACGAAGAGGGCAATGTTTCGTACGAGTGGACGGATAACAAATCACAATTCGTAATGGTAAATTAATTTATTGTTATGGCCGAGCTGTTCAAGGTGACGCATGTCGTGGAGAGAACTGACGAAGAAGGCAATGTTTCGTACGAGTGGAAGGATGACAAATCACAATCCGTAACGGTAAATTAATTTATTGTCAATAACAATATTTTGTCTTATTTTATTTTCGAAAACTTGAAATTTGGTTTTTATCATGTAAAACAATTGTTCGTAATCGCAGGAGAGGTACGAAGCTGAGCAGGCTTGGGTAGCACAGTCCACCGGTCGGAAAGAGCTTACAGTAGAGGAGGAGAACCATATTTGGGATGCTATTATTGATCCGCCTTCTCAGACCAGTCGACGATATAGCTATGGAAATGTGGAGGTAAATTTTGACATGTACTAATATATAAATTTACTCATGCATATGAATAGTTAAATAAATAATATTATATATATACACTAATATATAAATAATTATGAACTATTTTACAGGCAACGAGAATGCAGAGTGCATACAGGAGGTCGCAGCAAGAAGCGGAGATTGTTCAGTTGAGGGCGACAGTGGATGAAATAAATGATTGGAGGAAGAGTTTCTTCGAGCAACAGCTGGATGAGCGAATTGCAGCTTATTTGCAACAGCATGGAAGGATGCCTGGAGAGGACGGCAGCGATGGTGAGGAGTAGGTCTGTTTGTTTGTTCGTGTTATAGTTTGGTATATACACATTTTGGTTGGTTTGGTGTATATATATTTCAGGATATTATGTACATATTTTGATGACTTCTAGTTGATGAATTTGGTTGGATATTATGTATATATATTTCGGGATGTTATGTAGATACTTCGGTTTACTATGTACATATTCTGGTTAATGGATTTGGTTGGAATTTATATTGTTTGAATATATAGTGATGTTATATGATGGATATATGATGATTATAGTTGATGAATATAGTATATAGCGGTTGTGATGGTGATATTCAATAGTTATTGTTTGAAGTGTATATGGGCTGTGCAGGTGAACAAAATTTTACCCAGGTTAGCGACGACTATTTGGTACAGATTAGCGACGGCTAACGACGACTATTTGGTTCAGATTAGCGACGCATAGCGACGCCTAGCGACGACATTTAGACGTTGGAAAATTTCCACGTGGCACATTTGCAGTCGCGAGCCGTCGCCATTTACGTGACGGAGCCGTCGTCAAAGTCGTCGCCATACTATTAGACGACGACAAATATAGCGACGGCCGGCGAAGGGTAAAAACCGTCGCTGTCTGGTGCCGTTCTTGTAGGGTCAATTCCTTAATGTTGCTGTTTATATTTTTTTGTAAGCAATGTACGTCGAACCAAGAAAGCTCCCTGAAAATAGCAAGAGAAACTAATAACCTGAGTCTTTTATCCTGACGATGACAGTCTCCTAAACAAGGATGGAGTAATTAGTTTATTGATACCAATGAAGAATTTAGGGTAGCATCTAAATTGGATAGCAGATGAGTAATACATTCCATTTTTTTACTTTTTAAGTTTTAACGCAGAAGCAAATTACTGCTCATAAAATGAGGTAGTGCTGCCATAGTCGGACACTTCAATTTGTTTTACTGCCTCGGGTGGAAGAGTATAGGGACTTGCCCAGTATTCCAAATATTGCACAAGTCTGCTTCTTCTGTTGGGAAAACACGGAGTATTAAATCCTTCACGTAGGAGTGTGAATATTAAATATTCAACCCCACTAGGATGCTCTAATTAACACATGTTTTGACTTGGAATACCAGTTTTCCTTTCACTCGCCAATATTTATTTACGTTAGCAAGATGTAAGCTTGACCTTCTCGTAGAAAGGGGAAAAAAAATCAAAACAAAATAATTTTATCACCATGACACAGTAACACTACTGAACTACAAAAATATAGTGTACACCAGATTATTTAAATGGAGGCTACTATAATACCCGAAAATAGCAGCCTGTCCATTTTTCTTGTTGCTCACATACATTATTGCAAATATAATTTTCCTCCGCCATTAGATTTTATTTCACAAGGACAAATAACTTGAATGATATATTGGCTCATATCTCGTAGAATAAAAACATCAATCTGCCATTAAATTATTTTTACGCAGCTATTGGAAACACGAACACTATTGGACCCCATTACAATTCAAATAACACAAGCAAGAGAAAGAGACCGTACAGGTGAAATTTTCTTTCCTTTCAGTTTCCTATGAACACTGATGTAACCCGTGCTACGCACACCGTGCTTACCATATTATATGTTTAAATCAAAGCATTTTGCGACAAGAGGAACAAAAAATTGAAATTATCTTGGGCAACCCAACTTTATGGACCGGCCCTTACTACAGTGGAAGACATGTACACCTAGAGATAGTTTGATTTCGTAGTAAATAATGTCTCAATTAAGGAAAATAGTAATACTGATACTAACACATGTGACAACGAAAACAACATAATCAGATTGATCAGTAACAGTATTAGCAAACATGCATCCATAATAGATTTGGTAGCAAGAAATTTACCAATTAGTAAATGAAATACGCTTATATAATTAAAATGAAAACCTTTATTGTTGTTTCTTTCAATATTTATTGTCTTGAATGCTATTACCCTATTAATGCATAATCTATTACTACGATAATATGTTAATACCATAATGTAATGAAAATCACTTTGAGCGCAAAAAACGAAAACTTATATGAAGTAATTTAATATAGGTGGAAATTAGGTTAAATAGCTACTATTTCCAAGGTAATAAATTTTAAGGACCGCACTTCTGAAAAATTAGTTTTAATGACAATTTACAGCATAAAGATAAGTTCATTTATCCTTTTAAGTTATACAAGAAAATAATAAATCTTTTTAACACTATTTCTGTATAAATGAAAATGATAAATTCTTTTATCTTTTTCCTGTAAAATGTCCTTAAAACTAATTTTTCATAGGTAGTGTCCTTAAAACTTATTAAGCCTGCACAAATAATCCCTTGAAGTCAAAATCCCATTTAATATAGTATACTGCATTTAAACTTAATACCAGAAAACATAAAAAGAAATTTGAAAATTGGAACATGTATGGAAAAAGCTTAAAGAAAACTCATTGCTCTCTATACATAGGAAAACATGTAGGAAAAGCTATTTTGAAGAATTTAAATATAATAATGCGCTATTAAAAATTAATTATGAAAAATACAGATCCATAATTGTTGCTACACTAATAATGCATATTTTCATCTATGTCAGTAATTGACGAGTTTAAAAATAATCTCATTAAAATGCTACCCGTGCTTCGCATACGGTCTATTAAAATTGTTTTGATTCCTAACATATCATGACCATTTGCAATATAAAAGATGGTTTGTATGTATGTTATATATCTATACCAATGCGATAAAAATGATATCAAAAGTTGTGCAAATAAAATTCAATAAGATACAAAGATCATGGATCCATGCATTTGTAACATATAAGGAAAATGAAAAATAAAGAAAATTGTTCATTTATCTTTAGTGCACTGTTGACAGAAGGAACTATGGCAGAAGAAAAAAGTGAAGCTATCGAAGAGTTTTGAAAATATTAGAAGTTGTCAAATATGCAGTATTAGCAATATCAATTTAGCAAAATATTATTAACAAATATAGTTTTAACTATTTCAGGAAGATTGTCAAACAATTCCAGGGTTACAAATGTGAAAATTTTAACATGAAATTTCTACATCACATTTAATAGAATTTGCATCAGCGTAGAATATGAAATTTCTACATCATAATTATAACAATCTCATAAACCCAATTACAAATATTTTAAACCAGAGATACATGTTTCGTTTTTCATTGCATGGAACTTAAAGTATCGTTAGTTTTGAATCCACTTTCAGAACTTTAGTTGCAACATTTTCCACCCCACTTTCAATGCTTTCTTTTCTTTTCTCTCCAGTAACGTTGTTGTATCAGTGGTAGCACCATCAAGTAGAAGCAATGCAATTCTAGTAAAGCAAAAACAGTAGACGGCCGGTCACACAAAGCATAATATGAAGATGAAACGGTGCAAATGGAACCAATAACTATAACGGTACACAGATGGTAGCCGATAAATGACAATATATAATATAAAATTAATTCACTATGATGGTTGGAAGTTATCATTCAATCCATGAAAATTTTAAAGTAAACATTAATCCATTAAGCATGAGTATAGAAGCAAATGTTAGAAAGGGAAAGGATGCCAAAATTAGCAAAAAAAAAAAAAAAAATGATGATGGTGATGGAAAAGAAAAAGTTGCTTTCAGAGCATTTTTTTTTTTTGTTCCGGCATCTTATTTCATTTGAAGATGGCTATAGTGGAGAAAGTGTGTACAAATTAAAATAAAGCTCCTAGAAAGGAAATACTTATTAAACATATATAAATACAAACGCATTCTAGAAATTTAAGTGTATAGTTTTGGTTTTGATCGTCCGAGCAGATAAACAAACTGCGAAATTTTTTAAACCCAAACAATACAATCAATCTGATATTTTTGTTACTAAATAAGAGTAATGTCAAGGCCGTTTTCCCATAGTTGAAAGAAAAACTGAACTTTTTAATCAATCATATATATATCTTTTATTTTTTTGGATAATTTACATGGATTCAAATAAAAATTAGAGTTCAACATTTAGTCAAAAATTTATAAGGCCATTTGGTCGAATTAATATTGAAGGGGATAGAAAAAAAGCATAGTCTAGTCAAACGGTGATAGTATGTTTTTAAAGTGGAACCAAAAATTAAAAAATATAACTGGATATGATAAGTGCTGTTAATCTGCAAGGATGGAATTTTTCTACCACATGATGAGTAAAATGTTAATAAGCTCCCACTTTTTTAATGCAACATTTATAAAAATGTCATGAAGCAGGCAATACTTATGGTAATAGAGCATATTCATTATAAGACTATATATTAAATAAATTATATAAGACGCTCTTATTGATTAAACTAAAAGGAATCTAAGATTGAAAATTATAATCGTAATAGTTTTAAAGACACACACTATTAAATCAGTTGTTGGATGAATGAAAATAGAAACAAATTTCACATTGTCTGCCAACTTTGAAAATTATATATAGAAGAAGATCGATGTCTTATTTTGCTAGTAGATCCAATCCAGGTACAGAAGGAAAGAAACAATGAGAAAAAACAAATTAATTTGAGTGTCTTGTTTAATAAAGTATCAAAACTAACTACCTAATTTTTCAAAACCAAACAATACAATCAATAAGATTTTCTTTTTAAATATAATAACTTTGTTATGCGAGCAATCATACCTCGTTATCCAAGAGCTGGAAGTTGAATCGAAAAACATCGTTGGTTCTGAAGTTGATGGAGTCCCACATCTTGCCTACACACACTCGTACAATTGCACCAACCGTTCAATTCTATAAGAGTTGAGTGGTGCATGTTCACCATCCATTGTTCAATACCTAGCATCAGATAAGAAGATGGTAGTAAGTTACATACTTAACTTATAAGTATTAGTCACGATATTGAGGGGAAAAAACATCAGGGAAAAGCATACTTGATACAAAGTAATATAGGGAAGGTGACCTTTTGAGTGAGAACCTAAGTTATCAAGTAAGTTGCGTATTTAAATACAAATGATGTAGTAGTAACATGTGACTTTTGGTAATTCAACCCATGCAGTAAAATTCGGCCCAAAGAGATCAAAAAGCATTAATAATCTAAATTAAATGCACGGTAAGGAGAGTCTAAGTTAACCCTTAACATTCCAACCTTTAAAGTTAACATGATTTTAACAGTGTTATTATTGCGAAATAATAGTCAGTTTAATACAATTAGGCAGCTTGCAGCTGATGAAGAGTCACTGGTTTTATGGTATTAGTTAATGGTATAAAACAAGTTTACTATATTATTTATTAAGGAATTTTTATTGGTATTTTAACTGTTTGGGATCTTTATAGCTAGGAAAACATAACTGTCTATATGTAATTAAATGTTGAAAAAGGCTTTGTTTAAAAGTTGCACATATCTTTTATGCATGTAAAAAGGAACTAAAAAGGGAAAGGTTGTAGAAACAATACATCAAAATCATTATATATTTGTATGTGGAATGAATAAATTCATTATATATATGTTGATAAAATACGTTGTTTATATTACTCTAGTTCATGATGAAAACACACACACACACCTTACAACTATAACAATTTCATGCACATTATGTATTTTGTGACGGATGGGTATTCGTATCCATGTACACAACATTAATCATAACACAGATAACTATGTGTGTGTATGTGTATAATAAGGAAAATAATATTCATAAATATTGGAAGCATATAATTGAGTAAACTTTATTGAATTAGTAACATCGATTAAATAATCGCACTTGATTAAACCTTCAACCATGGTTTGCTTTATAACAAATACCACAGCTAGTAATGTATTAAAATCTAAATGCTATTCTCTAAAATTTGAATCTTGATTCCCTACATTAACTAAATGAACAATGTATGTGATACTAGTTCACAAAAATTTATGCAAAGGTTCTGCTCTTTATTTGTGACGTAGAATACAAAATTTGGTCAGCTATACCTCTGCTTGTTATCCTGGTCTACATTTGTGTCACATATCAAATTTTTCATCTTCTTGCATTTGTTTGTTTTCCTCTCTTTTAAACATAGTAGCAGTGTTGCTTTTATAAAGTTGAAACCTAGGAGTGGAATATCTAATATGATGGCATTTCATTCCAGTTGTTCGTTATGCGAAACATGAATTGTATTTGGTAACCATTTCCCAGTTCTCATTTCATCTATACCATCCAATTATGGATTAGATTAACCAAAGACATAATATGAAATTTTGTTTGATAAATATAATAAACCATAAACCAACACCAAACATAACGAAGGAAAAAAATTATTGTACGTACAAAATAAGTTATGAAAAAGATACATACCTTTTGCATTCAACCTTCGCTTACATCCCTTTTGTTGACATTTTCAACATCATAGGCATGGTTGCTTTTCTTCTGATTTTTTTCTTCACTGTTTGTTGCCAATGAGATGACATTAAAATCTGCAATTTTTCATTAACATAAAAAGGCAAACAAATAAAATAAATTACATGGTATCTAAGAATCAAAGATGAATATCTCTAACTATTTTGAACTTCAAATGTTTGCCGAGGCATTAAATTTTCATCAATTATGGTGGTATTAATAAAGACGTGGTGTCTTTTATCCATATTTGTGCATGGCCTTCATAGCTCTGTGTTTACATCAGACAGCGAAGTGTAATAAATTTGTTTATAACTAAAACCTACCTATGTAACTAACATATAGCTCGAAACATCAAAATTTACACATGATTGATGAATATTGGTTCATTATGTAATCTAACTGAATATTCCCCATGCCTTTTTATCATTGTTTGTAACCCTATTTTGGAATTCGTAGCAGCTAAACTTATTTACCATGGATTTCATGTGAAATAGATATCCTTCAGAAGAAAATAGTGTGGGCAAGTTTGATTGAATGAGTGTTCATTATTGATATATTCCTAATGTGATGGAATAATACATTTCCAATAATGGGAAAATGGCTAAAAATTCCACATGTATGGATATCAACAGCACTTGTCAATGACAGCTTCAAAAAAATCAAGCGATGTACGATGCCTATTTCTAAACATGAAGGTTAAGCCATACCAATGTCTAAGCGTTAATCAAATGCGTGTGATGATACAACTAAGTGGATGAGATATCTATGGTGGAAGGATAAGATTAGTTAGTAGGCTATGATATTTTAGTTGATTCATCATGCATGTTACTTGTTTTATCACGGCATCAATGATTACATATAAAGTATGTAGAAAGGAAGCAGTCCATTTAAGAATAATTTGTCATAAATGTGTTTTGCTTCAACATCTTTGAGGTTGGAAGTAAGATTTGAGCATATTCAATTTGTGTAAAACAAAGTGGCTAAGAAAAGGAAAGCAGTGAAATAAGAAAGCATCCTTACGCTGTCTTATATGCTATGGAGAAAAAGGAATCACCTTGAGAACAAAAATCATACATTGCTTACAAAGAAGGGAAGGCAGGTAATAGAAAATTTTCCAATATATGTTTTCTATTTTAGCTATGCATAAGAATTTTGTACAGAAACTATTAGGAAATGATGAAATCCAACCCTTCAACCACGATTATAATGGCTTCAGATTTATGGGAAATTATAAGGCAAGAATTAAAATTATATTTTTTTAAATTACTCCTTATATATGTATTAATAAAAGCTTTCCAAAACTTCTAAAACAAAAAAAAACTGCAAGACTTATAAATATGGGAAAGCTAAATGTTTTGGCTGGTCTTTGATTAAAAAATTAGATTTTAGGAAAAAATATTAACAATTTTTAGGGGATAAATATGTCATAATTTCGAGAACTTACTGTTATAAAATATAACCAAGTACATGCACGAGTAGATCTACGGAATAGACTTGAATTGAAAAACAGACGATGTAGATTTAAAAAAAATTCTAATTTATATCGAAGCCGAAGCAATATGGGGTAGATGTTGAACAACTATGTAGTGGGCATGACTATGATAAATTAATTACTGCACGTTATAGCCTCTTTTGAAAAACGATTGATATCCACTTATTTTGATTTTTATTTTACTACCATGTAACTTTTTATATTTTGAGCTGGAAACTTTAATGTGCTCCTACACGTAGAAATTATTTTTTCATATATGAGCTACAAATATGTTATTAGTGGAATACATTAGAATCAATATGCTCATATTGATTCCTTTTACGGTATGTGGTATGCAGCAAACAACAATACATAATAATAACAATTGAATGATATACTTGTGAAATGCATGAGTGCGAAAAAAATTATTTTAAAGTGAAGGATGTGGAAAAAAACTTAAACCCAAGGTAAATCATCAACCCAGTTGGAGAATAACGTCGAGTTAAAATTTAAACAGTCGTATTTTCCCTTATGTCGCTACACAGGAAGACATCGACTATTTTGTCAAAAAGTAGAGAATTGTATAAAAACCATCGATTGAAATGGAATCTTGTCAAAAAGGTAGGGACATGTAGAAAAACCATTGATTGAAGCAGAATGGTTAAATCAGAAGAAAAATAGGAGAGTGAAAATCAAAAAGCAAAAATTCACACTCGAATCAATAGGCAAAAAAGAAAAAAAAAGCAAACCTTTGCTGTTCGCTCAAAATTGAGCAAATTTCAAGGTCACGGAGATACTTTATCACTGCAGGAGAAAAATCGAGTATAAGTTCACAATCGTTGGTGAATTTTGAATTTTTTATTATTATTTTTGCTTTCCACCTTTCGTTCTTTGTTGTTCGCCCTTTTTTCTTTTTTTGTTTCTAGGTCGACACAGTTTTGTAAATGAGGGTTGAAGAAAAGGTGGGCAGATTGAAATAGAGGGTGAACTTGCACTTTGAAATGAATTAATTTTATTTAATTGGGGTTGAATGTAATTAGATAAGTTGGGCTGGGCTATTTTATCCATTTAATCTAGTTTAGTGTATTAGTGGAATTCAAATTCTAATTTAGATTTGTTTAATTTAGTGTAAATATAGTGGGTTAGGGTATTTTATGTTATTATTTACATCGACCATTATTAAATTTTCATTAACAAACCATTGAAAACTATAACCGAAACCAAAATCGAAACTTCCAAAATTTCGAAAATCATCCGAAAATAAGAAAATTCCGAATGAACGAAAACGGGACCAAAATGAAATTTCGAAATTTAATAATGATAGCCTATGAATTAATAAATGGTAAGATTCATGGATGATTTTGATTTATATGAATCATTACTTATGTCATAATAGCCTATTACGTAAAGTCTTCAACAGGTACTGTTATTTGTTAAAATACATCTATAAACAATACACATGTTTATTTTAGCATTAAGTCCTAATTCGGATCATAGTATCCTGCATAGGATAATTTATTGAGTAGAAGAAATCCAGCTTATGAAATTGTAACATGGGTACACTATGTATACACGATTGATCATCAATATCTTAATGAGCAACCAATGCCAAGTAAAGACAGAGTTATGCATTTTAATTATGGAATCTAAGTTCTGATATATTATATATATAATGTACATAAGTTGTACCTACTATTGGGATATTCGGACCCAAGTTACTGATAGACAGAGATGAACCCCCTAAATTTATTGGACAATCGTAACAGATCATAACAGCATTTGCCTAATATGTAATGTCATAAAGTCCATTAATATAAAGTGACGCTCTAAGATAATCTAAAGAATTATTAATGTCTTAAACAAAACCTAACACTTAATTATTCAATAGACTGTCAAGACATTGCTATAATCATTAATTATAAAGTGTACAAACCAAAGAAAAGCAGTATCTATCGCTATATTTTAATTCAGTAACTTCGAATGTAAGTAGCAGGATATTTTAATGAATTTGACATAATCAACATTGTTACCTTCATATACAAATTAATATCCAGATCATCTTTAATATTTGCCTTGTTTTTCCTTTTTGAAAGTTCAGTCAACATATCTACAAAAATCAGAAGAAATGTCATAGTTTAATTTCAAAAAATTCATAACCATACAAAAAATATATTTATTGAACAATATTATGTCAAAACATATAAAATCATACCGTACTTGTGCCTACTCCTTGGCATCTAGCAGAAAAAAGCCGAAGTTTCTCTAAGTGTCATTTCTCCCATATGCAAATCATGTTGGCCAGGATAAGCAGCAGTTCTTTGTGCTACAAATTCATTCGATCCCATGTCCATTGTATGACTCTTTAGTACACTTTTAGTGTCAAACCCAAATTTTCTAGTAAAACTCTTAGCAAAGTGGACTCGTAGCAAAGTTGTCTTTCTATAACTAGGAGGCCCTAACAGCAAAGTCATTCTACAACAATACACAGAAAGAAGTCGTTAAAATTTCAAGGACTTACAGTATAATGAATTTCTTTTTTAATCTTGTAAATGTTTAAGTACCTACAGGTATTAACAATTGAACTTATATCATGTAGTATGGAAATTGGCCTCTTTCCACTTGGAAGTATGTGAAGAGCACTAAAAATCCTCTGCGATAATATTTGAATTATTCACGCCGACATTTTATAATGAAACAAATAACCCAAAAATTATATGTCTTCCAGTGAATTTGTTAACAAAGAAGTTAAAAAAAGTTGGAATTCGTCTCTTGCCAACAAAAGCCTCTGCACCAATATTCAAAACAGGATTATCTTTTACACCTTGGGAAGGAACGATACTCATCAGGTTCGATCTTAAGAGATGAAGAATGATTATTATTTTCTTGCGAACTAGAAATAGAATCGCAATTTTGGAAGATGTACGCCTAGATACATGAGAAGCAATCGACTGGAATCCAACTGAATCGGGCTGACCAAGTTTGGGAAAGACATCGAAAAAGAGCAGTGGAGAAATACTTGGAAATGTTGAGTTTGCTGTGAAGAGAACGCTTTAGAGATACCCACTTGCAACGATTGATCAACGACACATCGTTTGCTTGTTCAAGGTTTAATGGAAATTCGGGTTGGTAAAGGGACTACGAAGGAATAAGGGTTAGGTATCAGTTTTGTTTTGAAAAGGACGAAGTGGAGAGGTGGTGGGAGAAGGAAAAATTATAAAATGTGACTATTCAGTTGACAAAAAATCAAGGAGGCTTCTGTGCCATCGAAACCAAACTGAGTAATAATATAATAGTGTAGATATACCAGCGCTGAAATTTCAAAACAACTTTTACGGCCAATAAGACTTGTGTTTCATCTTCAGCTTCTTTATCCATCTTCAAAAGAAACTTACATAAACAATAAACTCAGCCTATTCATCGTGATTTTATGAGAAATAAGAATAATACGAGTCAGACATAAAGCCCGATGTAAGTAATAATACTTTACACTAACAACAAATCATATAGTGAGATCATACCACTAAAGCATTAAAGGAGTTTTCCTCTCACTATTTCAATCAACATCAGTTACATCATACTAACCATGCAATAAACGTCATATCATGATTCTGTGCAGTTAAAGCGCTTAGCGGTTCTACAGCAGTAGAGGTACAAAAAGTTATGGTGGGAATAAAGTGAGGATACATCGAAATATATAGAGGTGCAAAAAGCTTCACTAAAAATAAAATTAAATCTTTAAAGTTAATTTATTCTCATTCTCATAACATTTGTTTGGAAAAATGAAATACCTTTTAATCTCATTTAACAAAATAAAGAATATCATGATTTATGCACTCATAAATTGGTTATTAAAATTGATTTCTAACATACGTTGAGCACTTAGGCCTTTAACTTAGGTCTCAACCCTAACTTTTTTGATTTAGTTTAAAAGAAAACTAGTTATATTAACCTTTTTGTATTAGTGCTGCTAAGCAGATACTAAAAATTATTAATCTAGTGGATGTAGCAGAAAAGTATAGGACTTTAAACGATCTACTATTCAATAGCGCTAAACTAGAAAAGCGAAGCAGTCGAAGAGGGTTACGCATTTTATCAGGGATTTAGCGGGGCTATAACCATATATGATCTAACTTAAGTCATCAATTTCATCATAAGTGTGAGATTAATGTCAAGGTTGAGCATTTTGGATGTTTTATCTTAAACCTTTATCTAAACTCCCATCTTTACATGAAAAAATATTTAGGTTGTCACCAAGACCTTACACTACCATTACCAAATATAATGACTTTTTTAAAACAAATGATTGCCACAAAGGCCTTACATCAAAGTTACCGAATATAATGTCATGTTTTGGAGAAGTGGTTGCACAAAGGCCATATGGTGAAATTACCGAATTTACAGTCATTTTTGGGCATATGCTTTCCACAAAGACGTTACATCACTATTACCGGATATAATGTCTTTTTCAAACTAATGGTTGCCACAAAAGACTTTACACCAAAGTCATCGAATATAATGTTGTGTTTCGGATAAATGGTTGTCACTAAGGCCTTACACAGAAGTTACTGAATATAATGTCATAGTTTAGACACATGGTTTCCACTAAAGCATTTCCACTAAGGCCCTACACCAGAGTTACCGAGTATAATATCATATTTTAGACATATGGTTTTCACTAAGGCTTGACACCAAAATTACCGAATATAATGTCTTGTTTTGGACATATGGTTTCAACTAAGATTTTACACCACCGTTACCAAATACGTCATGTTTAAACATAAAGTTTCCACAAAGACCTTGTACCAAAGTTACACAACATAATGTTAAGTTTAGTCATACGGTTGCCACAAAGGCCTTACATCATGTTTCATTGTTTCAAACGATATTGCTTATTATCTTATAGCTTTCTTGAGCTTAGTCTCAATTTTCCATTCTTTTAATAAGTTGTTTCATTCTAAATTGTTAGACTTTGTAGCCATTTCATCCCTATGAAATTCTTAAACATCACTTAGAAAGATGACTTCCAAAGTGCTACAAAAACTCCATTTATTTTATTGTACACTTAGCATCGTTAGTTATCACATGTTTGTACTACATGGCTATTGCATGTGAAAGGTCAATGCTCTCAAAGGTTGAGATGTGGTTTGTTAACATTGCAAAGCTATCGCTTCTCAAAGCTATCATGCCATCATAGCGATCGCATGTCAAAACTATCAAGGGTGAAAGCTATCGCGTGTCTAAAGCGATCACGCCTCCGGATATATCCGGTATCTAAAGCTATCACATGCTAAGCTATTACATGCCTAGACCTATCGCATGCCAAGAGCTACCAAGTATCAAACATTATAAGCTATCGCATATTCGAATTTTTAAGCTATCGAGCATCAAATATTGTAGGCTATCGTATGTCTAGATTTTATGCTATCGAATGTCATACTTTTCTAAGCTATTGTATATCTGGATTTTAAGATATCGACTACCATACTTTTATAAGCTATAGCATGTTTGGATTTTATGCTATAGAGTTCGTACTTTAAGCTATTAAAGGTCAAACTTTCCTAAGCAATCACATGTCAAGATTGGGGTTGTCGTAGGTCAAACTGACAATCTTTTAAACAACTAGAAAACTGTTTTATTACCATTAAAAGTGGTTACTTTCCACTAGACCTATTATTTGTCCAATTCTTTTTGATAAACAAAAATATCAAAAGTTATCGTTTTTGGAAAATCAAAGATGAAATTTCTCTTGATCCATAATTACCAGTGATTAATATAAATTCGAAAACATTGCGGAAATCTATAAAAATTCGCAAAAATCCAATTAACTATTTTTCACCACACATAAAAATTTCATTTCAAAATAATTATTTTCATATTTCAAACAATTAAAACCCAAAATTAAGCATTTTTTGCATTCGAAAAATTCACAATTAATTATTGCTTTATTCAAAAATTTCAATAATTAATAATCATCTCCATTTCCATATTATAAACATCATAATATAATTTCGTGGCATTTGGAGAATACTAAATCATTTTTATCTTAAAATGATCCAATTCTGTTCATTTAAATCGTTGAACACTAGCAAACTCATTTCTGATCATAAAAAATGTTTAACAACATTCTAAATTCCCAAACAATATCAAATATGAACTCAAGTAGGTTTATAAGAGGACTATAGAAAGTTTTACTCATCTTAGTTTACTAAAGTTTGAATAATATCTTCTTCCTTCTCAAGGATCAATCCTCTCTTTTGTAGCTCAATTTTTTCTTCCTTTTCTTCTAATGAGCGGCCGACCTATGCTTTTGTTTTTGCGTAAGAATGCGGGTAATGAATGAGAAGATGGAATTTTAAGGAGTAACAGTTTGGGTTTGGGCCAAGATCTCTTTTTTGGCTTATTCCTATTAATTCCCCTAGCTCTTTATCTTTGCATTCACTTCCTATTTTAGTAAATGAACTTACTTGATTATTTTATAGTATAAATTTTTTGACTATCTAATTCAATTAGTTCTTCATATTGTGGAACTTCAAAATATGTGGTTGTTAGCACCAAAATTGGTCACTAACACCCTTGAATAGAGTTATGTAGAGAGATTAATGAAGAAATTAAATTTAAATAAAGAAGTAATGCAATTGACTGCGAAAAGAACAACAAAAAACGAGAACACCAGATTTGTGGTAGTTCGGCGTAATTGCCTATATCCACTTCGAATATGATCTTCATTAATTTTCCAATCACTTGAGTATAGATACAATCCATAAACAAACAACTTGAATACAAGTTTGAATAGAAAAGAAGCGAGTATAGAAAATGGCAGAGTCTCCTTGGAGTTTTAGAAAAAAGGTCCCTTCAACTGTACCACATCCTCTCTATTTATAGATGAAGGTAGGGTGGACTCCCTGTGCAGGCCCAAGACCTAGGAAGCTCTGCCCATAGTTGGAGGTGAGGTGGACCGAATGAGCCATGCCAACCCACGTCTATCGAACCACCCATGCCGATCTAGATATGCCCAATCTCCAAGGCCGAAAGTTGGTCGCCGACCCACTTTGGCTGAGCTCGGGTTTTCTTGTGAGTTATTCGAGGTAAGTGATGGTTTGAGCCAAAGTGAAAGGATGTCGATCGTATTTCCCTGACTTGACAGCTATGGCCGAACCACTTCTTCTTCATGCTCCTTGGCCGACCCGCCAAGGCCAAACCATCCAAAACGAACCTCTTAAAAGATGTCGACCATATCAAGATCGACCCTAATGTAGTCTTTCATTATAGTCGATCTACTTTGACCCAATCATCGTTGCTGACTCGACCTAGTGCATATAGCCAATCGAGAATAACCAAACGAGAATAGCCGAACCTCACTCCCAGCACCGACCCATCATCCTCACACATTGACCCCTACTCATCAAGGCTGATTTAGAATAGTTACCATTATAACTTAAAGTGGACCAATCCTTGATGTTACACTCACTTACAGTCAATTATAACTTCTGTAACCTTCATTTTGTAGCCAGACCAAGGTGCCGGGTAACATTTGCCCCCTAAAGTACATCTTGTTGCATATATGACGTGCTTTGAATCGAAGCAAGTTAAAGCCTCCATAAAGAAATCCATCACGTTCCATAAATAGTCGTTTATCCTTCAATTTCATCCTCCTAAAGTGTCGTATCACTCTTTGGTTGCCTTGACGCTTGGTCGATTCCCAACAGTATAAATCTGGGATTGCATTTCATCAGTGACCATCCGTGTCTGGTTCTACATGACTAGCAAGCTTTGGCAGTCGAATCCAATCTTTTCTTTATAACTCAAAGTGAAAAATCAATTTCTATCGATTTCAAGAAATCAAATTTTTTGAATATACACATGAACGTTTGGGTACATGTTTTTACGATTGGTTCTCAGATACATTTTACATGCTCATAAGTCGTCACAGATTTCTTCTAGTGTGATTGCAATTCGATTGTAATTCCTTGTTTATATTTTTTATGATATAAGGGTTGTAATCTGTCACTCGATGAGAGGGACTCCAAGTTCTTCATGGATGACGACCATAGAGCCGAAAGTAAGGGTGAATAGAGTTTGGCAAGTTGCGGACTCTCAATGGTTTTGCAAGCCAATATTTCTACTAGGAGCTTATTAACCAATTTACCTCTAGCCTTTTCTAAACCTCTTTTCAGAATAGACTTTATGATTTCGTTCACAGCCTTAACCTGTCCATTTGCTTGAATGTGAGCAAATACCGCAAATTTCTAGCATGATCAATTGCATATTGATTGATAGTTGACATGTAATACCCATAGCAGAATATTTTCTTCGTCAGGTTTTACCCCCTGAGGTAATCGCCTCATTCTTCTTCATAGTCTTCGCTCAAGACTCATTTGATATCATCATAGGTGATACACCGAAGCATGTAAATAGATAAACTTCTTTCTACACATGACTTCTTCTTGGATGATTTATCATGATGCTTTGAGGAGGTTCTATCATTTCCATCCCTCCATTCAGTAAAATTCCTCATTATAGGTAGTCTTTGATAGGAGTCAACCATGGCCCCTTTTCTGGCTCTACCACCAAGATCTAGCCGATCTCCATTCGTCAATGCTTGTATTATGTATTTCAACCGAAACAAATTATGTCCATTGTGCATCCTTGAAACCGGACATTTTGGCCAGTGACTTGACTCTTCTTAGTTCGTTCGTTAAGAATGTGTGTAATAATGTAATACATGAAGTTGGCTAGTAGCTCTTGGACCCGACTGAGATAAGGAACAAGACAATGACCTCGGAAAGATTAACTTCCCTAACTTTGCATACTACCAATCAGGAATCACAAAAGATTTGTAAAGTTTTCACTCAAAGTTCTCTAGCAAGT
The DNA here is from genome assembly GCA_030765085.1 of Allium cepa. Taxonomy (NCBI): domain Eukaryota; kingdom Viridiplantae; phylum Streptophyta; class Magnoliopsida; order Asparagales; family Amaryllidaceae; genus Allium; species Allium cepa. The sequence continues at coordinate 248,056,659 of CM060944.1, forward strand.
TTTAGGCTGGCAGTCGAGGCTTCATACCAAGCATCGTTGTTTGCTACAAGGTAATCGAGTTTCAGGGCGTAGCAGATCGATCATTCCACAGGAGTCATTAACACGACTCCTGCGCAATAACACTAAACATTGGATGCTCCATCCGTGTACATTTCCCATGTATTGGTTGGCTCTCCACTACTCTTCGAGTAGTCGTCTGATGTACTGAATTCAGATATGACATTTTCTAATTTCCAATCTTGTATAGATCTTCAAGAGAAATAAGTGATATCGAATTGGCTTAGTTCGATATTCTATTTAAGTAGTCTTTCTAATGTCTCAGGTCATTGTATGACGTTAGCTTTTGTAGCTTCGGGTCAATATTCAATGCTTGGCTTGCGATAGTCGGTGAAATCACACATGCATGTCAGAATGGGTCCAAGGGAACATATCATCATTTATTCAGATAAATCCATCTAATTCTTTTATCACCCTTGCACTGCGTTGTGATCCGATCTTCAACACCCGTGAAGGGTTGCCATGACTCACTGTAATGTCGATTGTCAGCTCGGCGGATGCAATTTCGAATTCTTTGAGTTCAGATGTAATTATTTTGTGTAACATTAAATGTGAAATATAGTTGGGACGATCAATGTTGATGATTACTCTGGTCAAATCTTAGAGTTTTGTCATGAGTTATTAAGTCTGATAGTGAAGGGCTTTGAATGCTCTAATCGATTATTTGCAAATGGCCAAAGATCAGGCTTAGATGCACATTGAAGGAAATGTCGAGTAAGGGTCAGCCTTGAGTTGCATGTAGCTGCGTAATTGGATCCTGCTTTGAGTTTTAATTTGCTTGTATATTCGAGTAATGCGCTTTCCATTCAATGCATTCATGATCTTTTATCCCTCCTTCGGGTTGGAGTGATAGTTAGTTGCCTACGAGATCAGGCATCGATTTATTGATTCTATCCCTAGGCATTCTTTCGATCGTAGCCTTGAGTAGTTGTAAATACTATATATAAGTTTCAATATTGAGAAATCACATCTAGTCTTTGGATGATCATGCTTCTGCTCCTAGTCTCGGGTTGATAAATGTACAGCGTGGACGGTCGAGTTTCGTCCTAGCTATGTTTATACTCCTACCTAAACTCCAAAGACATAGAGTTGATCGGTGAATAGCTGGTTCACATTCATCCTGATTATCACTCGTGCCTCCCAGTCTGGGGTATATACTGATAAGTAGGAAGGCCAACCATGCCTACTTTAGCTTTACTTTCTATCCGGTTGAATCGTGGATCAGGGAAGTTGATGGGAGGCCGAGTCTCACCTATCCTGAATTGCATTTTGGTTCTTCATTCTAAGGGTAATACTTCGATGCCTCGTTAGTTTCTGAGCATAAGTTGGGTACTGGATGGTCAGCCATGTCCTCTTTGGTTCACGTTCTATAATCAGATATTAGGGTAAAGCTGGCTCAAGTGCATTCGGGTCATGCCCATCCAGTTTCTTACTCCTCCTAATGGATCAAAGGAGGGTGCTGGAGAATTAATGACCAAGTCTTCATGGTTTACTCTCCTTTTCACAGTCTGGTGGTCATAGTTTTTCAAGGGACATTCAGGTCGCATTCGTATGTGCTTGGTGCGGATCGATATTGACCCTCGATCTGAGGTATGATATAGTCGGTTGCCTGTAGGTTTGGATGCCATTTCGGTTGGTTCTGTATTGAGGCGTCCTTATAGTCGTTGGCTTAAGTTGTAAATAATGCTAAGCTAGAGATATATTGAGCTGTCGTATTCTGCTATTAGTGATTTGTACACCTTCTCCCAACATTGATTTGGTTAGGCTACAAGTTGGATGGTCGGTCTCCATCCTTAGCAAGTTAATACTCATCCTGTCGATTTCTGGCCAAATTTTGCAGAACAGAGAACAGTCGGAATCCACTCATCTATTTATCGATGTTTATATGCCACTCTGAATTCTGGTGACTTAGAGTTATTCTTCCCCCGACAACTCAAGCCCAACTTGTGTTCATGCTTCGGTCCATGCTCCGGGGACTTGGAGATTTATCGAATGGTTTATGCTCTAGTCCATAGTTAGGGACGTAGAGATGTTCGTCAAGTCATTTATACTCTAGTCCACGCTCTGGGGACTTAGAGTACTATAGTTTGCCTCAGGGACATAGAGATTTTTCTCAAATCATTTATACTCTAGTCCGCGCTCTAGGGACTCAGAGTACTCTAGTCCGCTTCAGGGATTTAGAGATTTTTTTCAAGTCGTTTATACTCTACTCCGTGCTCTAGGGTAGTCCGCTTCAGGGACTTAGAGATTTTTCTCAAGTCTTTTGTACTCTAGTCTATGCTCTGGGGACAGAGTACTCTAGTCCGCTTCAGGGACTTAGATATTTTCGTCAAGCCATTTATACTCTTGTCCACGCTCGGGAAACCCATAGTACTCTAGTCCTCTTTAGGGACTTAGAGATTTATCTCAATTCGTTTATGCTCTAGTCTGCACTCTAGGAACTCAGAGTACTCTAGTCCACTTCAAGGACATAGAGATTTTTCTCAAGTCGTTTATACTTTAATCCGCTTCAGGGACTGAGAGATTTTTATCAAGTCATTTATACTCTAGTCCTCGCTCTAGGGGCTCTGAGAACTCTAATCCTCTTTAGTGACTTACTCTAGTCGTTTATACTCTAGTCCGTGCTCTAGGGTAGTCCGCTTCAGGGACTTAGAGATTTTTCTCAAGTCGTTTATACTCTAGTCCACGCTCTGGGGACACAGAGTACTCTAGTCCGCTTTAGGGACTTAGAGATTATTGTCAATTCATTTATACTCTAGTTCGCTCTCTGGCAACTCAGAGTACTCTAGTCCACTTTATGGACTTATAGATTTTTCTCAAGTTGCTTATGCTCTAGTCCCTGCTTTAGGGACTCAGAGTCTCTAGTCCACTTTAGGGACTTGGAGACTTTTCTCAAGTTGTTTATACTCTAGTCCGCTTCAAGGACTTAGAGATTTTTCTCAAGTCGTTTATACTCTTGTCCGTGCTCTAGGGACTCATAGTACTCTAGTCAGCTTTAGAGATTTAGAGATTTTACTCAAGTCATTTATACTCTAGGCCGCGCTCTTGGGACTTAGAGTACTCAAGCCTGCTTCAGGGACTTAAGAGATTTTTCTTAAGTCGTTTATATTTTAGTCCGCTCTCTGGGAACTCAGAGTACTCTAGTCCGCTTCGGGGACTTGGAGATTTTTCTCAAGTCATTTATACTCTAGACCACGCTCTAGGGTCGCAGAGTACTCTAGTCCGCTTCAGGGACATAGAGATTTTTCTCAAGTCGTTTATATTCTAGTCCACGCTCTGGATACTCAGAGTACTCTAGTCTGCTTCAACGACTTAGAGATTTTTCTCAAGTCGTTTATACTCTATTCCATGCTCTGGGGAGTCAGAGTACTCTAGTCCACTTCAGGGACATAGAAATTTTTCTCAAGTCGTTTATACTCTAGTCCATGCTCTGGGGACTCAAAGTACTCTAGTCCGCTTCAGGGACTTAATGATTTTTCTCAAGTCGTTTATACTCTAGACCTTGCTCAGATTTTTCTCAAGTCTTTTATACTCTAGTCCGTGCTTTGAGGACTCAAAGTACAAATAGTTTGCTTCAGGGACTTAGAGATTTTATCAAGTCGTTTATGCTCTAGCCCATGCTCTGGGGAATCAACGTACTCTAGTCTGGTTCAGGGACTTAGAGATTTTTCTCAAGTCATTTATACTCTAGTCCGTGCTCTGGGGACTCGGAGTACTCTAGTCTGCTTTAGGGACCTAGATATTTTTCTCAATTCATTTATACTCTTGTCCGCGCTTTGGGAACTTAGAGTACTCTAGTTCGCTTTAGGGACTTAGAGATTTTTCTCAAGTCGTTTATACTCTAGTCCACGATCTTGGGACTCAAAGTACTCTAGTCCACTTTAGGGACTTAGAGATTTTTCTCAAGTCGTTTATACTCTACTCCACGCTCTAGGGACTCAGGATACTCTAGTCCGCTTCAGGGACTTAGAGATTTTTCTCAAGTCGTTTGTACTCTATTCCGTGCTCTGGGGATTCATAGTACTATAGTCCGCTTCAAGGACTTAGAGATTTTCGCAAATTGTTTATATTCTAGTCCGCGCTCTGGGGACTCAGAGTACTATAGTCCGCTTCAGGGACTTAGAGATTTTTCTCAAGTCATTTATACTCTAGACTGCGCTCTAGGGACTCAGGGTACTCTAGTCCGCTTCAAGGACTTAGGGATTTTTGTTTAGAGCAGTCCTATTTCTACCCGTTTGATTTGTATTTCATTTATCGTATCAAGGATAATGTTGTCGATTGAACGATCGAACCATGTTTGCTCATGGAATGGGACTCTGTTCCCAGCATCATGGAAGAAACTAAAAAATGGACGGTCGATTCTTGTCTGCTTGGTGATTATAGTTCTTCCAATCATGCCATGGAAGGAGGTATATGATAGATGGTTGGATCAAATCCATGCTGGGGTTGGATAATCAAGTCTCGCACAATTTGCTTCGTATCTCTTTCTAGAAAATAAGAATAATGGGTTATTGAATAGACAAAGTAAGTTGCATATGTTTCAAGGTGTAGTCGTGTCCATGTATTGAGAGCGATGGTTGACGAGTAGGTAGTCCATCCAACTACTCCAAGTCGGGCTTTCGAACTACCTTTTGTTTTCAAGGTAGGATTTGATGTGTAGATGATCAAATCACAACCACTTTAGATAGATTCTAGCGTTACTGAGCTTCAGGAGAGGCATTTGTATTTTGTCTTGATTTGAGTGGATGATCGGGCCATATTCATTCCAAGCCTTGCTTAGGTCTCCAAATCAAATGTAGAGGTCGATGAATGGACGGTCGGTCATGTACGCTTTGTATTGGGCTCTGACCATGATGAGCTTTTCAATCTCTAGTCCTTGTCCCCAAATCAAAGGCACATGGTTGATGATGAGCGATCGAATCATGCTCATATTGATGAAACTCCACATGTCCGATCAAGGTCTGCGTGGATTGGTTGATGGCAACTTTGAGTACTTGGTCACCTACATCATTTTGGAAGAAGTGTATTTCAAGTCGGTCGTAATTCAAAGCATAATTGAAATTGAAATAATCCAAAGAAGATTGGTATAAATCTCATTAATAAGGGAAGCAACATCGTGTGCTCGCTATTCAACTCTACCCCTAGCCTTTCTAGCGGGATGTCGGCTGCCAACAGTCCAATTGATAATTAGAGTTCTTTATTGATGGGCATCCGAAGTTCCTGGCTTTCCATTCTGAAAGGCTTACATGTACTATTGAAGCATTCCTTTCCGAATCAGCTTTCAGATCACACCTCGGATGTGTTTATAATCGCCAGTGTCAGGATTAGTATGCATCCTGGAATATACAACATGGGTTTCAATACCACTCTGAGTCGCAAGTCTCTAAGTAGAGGCTAACGATTAAATCTTTCAAAGAGCATATGAGTCAAATTTTGAGATCTTCTTTTGTCTACTGGAATCAGAGTCCTTAGCTAATTGTCCATCATTGTTATTTTTCCTAGTCTGCTCTACTCCTCCTCGCTTTGGTTCTGATTCATTTTGTAACAGAAATGATCCATGGTCGACTCCCCTCAAACGCGATCAGTATGATATCCTTGTTAGCATTTGGAACAAATTGCTTGGGGTCACTAAATTCGAAGCGCTAGATCAGTAGAGAATGGTGCTTGGAGTCATCTTGGCGTTTGCCTAGAGTCATATCGTCTATGTTCTCCAACCTTTAGGAGTATCGTTTGAGTAGCGGTTTCTTGTTCGTTCCCTTGTTTCCATCCAGAGGCTGCCGCTTGATCCTCTATGCCCTGGTCGGTCATTGGATCTAAGGGAAGTGGATAGAATATTCCTTTAATAAATTGAGTTTCGAATCCAAAATGTGGGAGCACTGCACTGTGGCACGGGTTCTTAACTTTGGATCGTATCCGAAAAAGCTTTCTTGAAAATAGGGGTCGTATAAGAGACCGATGTAACTTAAGTTTGGATCGGCCTCTATACATGGTTCGGTATATTTGATACTAGGTCGGCATGCTCATAAAGCATAAGAATAGAAGGTGGTTCGGTGTTGGAGTGCAGACATGGTGGATTGGCCAATGCGGTTCGGTGTTGGAGTGCAGACATGGTGGATCGGCCAAGAGTGGCTCGGCTAAGGCGGTTCGGTGTTAGAGTGTAGACATGGTGGATCGGCCAAGAATGGCTCAGCCAAGGCAGTTCCGTGCTGGAGTGCAGACGTGGTGGATCGGCCAAGAGTGGCTCGGCCAAGGTGGTTCGGCAGCTTGAGTCTTTTCTCGTTGGCCCGGTCCGGATTGCTCCTTGTATATCGCTAGGTCATGGAGAGAAGGCTAAAATGGGTCGGCCATTTATCATCCGTTTGAGGAAATTAGCGGATTATCAATAACGCAACATGGTTGACTTTCCTTTGCTTCGGGTTACATCCCTAGCTGCTTCGAGTTATAGGAGACTTCGCTTCGAGTCATGCACCATGAATTCATGGTTCAGACAGGCTGGCTCGGTGACTACTGGTTCGGTCATAGGGATTCGATATACATGGGTCGGCATTTTCTCAGTATATATGCTAGAGTGATCGGCTGTCAGCTTTTGAATGAGGGATTGGCTATCTATGTTGAGTGAGGGGTCGGCCTTTATATAACTCCAGTGCCAACTTCAACATTCAATCCCAAAAGCTTGCGTACATTAGTGAATCCAATGCCATGAATAATATCTTCCTTTAGATCTCTTTCAAATCTGAGTAGAATAGGAAGTTCCTTGATAAGCAACTGGATCTATCTCGCAAATATGTAAATGCACAAGTAGACGATGAGATCTAATCAAGCTGGGAATTTAATTCTTAGTGAAAGTACCAAAATGTTAGCATCAAAATTAGTCACTAACATCCTTGAAAAGAGTTATGTAGAGAGATTAATGAAGAAAGTAAATTAAAATAGAGAAGTAATGCAATTGACTGCGAAAAGAACAATAAAAAAATGAGAACACCAGATTTATAGTGATTCGGCGTAATTGCCTATGTCCACTTTGAATATGATCTTTAGTAATTTTTCAATCACTTAAGTACAGATAAAATCCGTAAACAAACAACTTGAATAGAAGTTTGAACAAAAAAGAATCGAGTACAGAAAATAGCAGAGTCTCCTTGGAGTTTTGGAAAAAAGGTCCCTTCGACTGTACCCATGCCTCTCTATTTGTAGATGAAGGTAGGGTGGACTCCCTTGTGCAAGCCTAAGACCAACGTAGCTCGGCCCATAGTTGGAGGTGAGGTGGACCGAACGAGCCATGCCGACCCACGTCTACCGAACCACCCATGTCGATCCACCCATGCCGATCCAGATATGCCGAATCTCCAAGGCCGAATGGTGGTCGCTGACCCATTTTGGCAGAGCTCGGGTTTTCTTGTGAGTGATTTAGGGTAAGTGATGGTCTGAGCCGAAGTGGAAGGATGCCGATCGTACTTCCCTGACTTGACAGCTATGGACGAACCACTTCTTCTTCATGCACCTTGGCCGACCCGCCAAGGCCGAACCATCCAAACCGAACCTCCTAAAGATACCGATCACATCAAAATCGACCCTAATGTAGTCTTTCATTATAGCCGACCTACTTTAACCAAATCATTGTTGCTGACTCGACCTAATGCATATAGCTGACCGAGAATAACTGACCGATAACATCCGAACCTCACTCCAAGCACCAACCCATCATCCATCACACATCGACCCCTACTCATCGAGGTCGATTTAGAATAATAGGCATTATAGCTCGAAGTGGACCGATCCTTGACGTTACACTCACTTATGTTCAATTATAACTTCTGCAACCTTCGTTTTGTAGCCGGCCAAGGTGCTGGATAACAGTGGTGTTATAGGAACCCTCATTATTCATGAGATCATTCCTTCAGGAGCATATCCATTAAAAAAGCCAAATGGCAACAGATGCTTAAAATTATTAATTTAGGGTTGTAGCGGAAAATTTGGGGCTTTAAATGGATCTACTGTTTACTAGTGATAAATTAAAAAGTGAAGTAGTCGAAGAGCGCTACTTGCTTTATCACGGATTTAAGGCTTTAACTGTATATGATCCAACTCAAATCATCAATTTCATATAAGTGTGAGATTAATGTCGAGGTTAAGCATTTAGAGTTTCCTCTTAAACCTTTACCTAAACTCCTATCTTTATCAAGAAAAGATAATTAGGTTGACATCAAGACCTTACACTACCTTTACCAAATATAATATCTTTTTCAAACATGGTTGCACAAAGGCTTTATATCAAAGTCACCGAATAAATGATTGACACAAAGGTCATACACTAAAATTACCGAATTTATAATCACGTTTAGACATATACTTTCTATAAAGACCTCATACCACCATTGCTGAATATAATGTCTTTTTCAAATAAATGGTTTCCACAAAGACCTTACACCAAAGTTACTAAATATAATGTCGTGTTTTGGATAAATGGTTGCCGCTAAGACCTTACACCCAAGTTACTAGATGTAATGTCACGGTTCAGACATATGGTGTCTACTAATGCATTTCCACTAAGGAACTGCATAAAAGTTATCGAATAAAGTACCGTATCTTAGACATAACGTTTTTACTAGCTTTACACCAAACTTACCGAATATAATGTCATGTTTTAGACATACGGTTTCCACTAAGGTTTTACACCACCATTACCAAATATATGTCATGTTTAAACATATAGTTTCCATAAAGGCTTATACCAAAGTTGTAGAACATAACGTCATGCTTAGATATATGCTTTCCACAAAGGCCTTACACCATCTTTCGTTGTTTCAAATAATATTACTTATTATCTTATAGTTTTCTTGTAACGACCCACTATTTTAGACCATTCAAATCGAAAATAAAACCACGCATGTCGGACTTGAATAATTCAAAACAATTAATTGTAATACAATTTGGAGCAAATAAAACCAATCACGGAATCACAGACACAGAATATCAAAATAATTCGCAGCGGAAATAAAATAACCATAGTAGTTCATGAAGCTACTACAAACATAATCTCAAAACAAATATAAAATACCAGAGTCTGAAAGTAAATACAATAGGAAATACCAATACATATATATCTACTAACACAAGCTGAATAGAAATAACTGAATAGAAATAGATAGACAACTAGATATATTATCTATCTCCAGCAAATTCCTTGCTCCAGAAGGTGAAATCTAAAGCTGTGATACTCAAGCTGACCTGAGCTCAAAGAAAAACACAAAACACTCGAGTCAGGACATACATACTTATACAATGTAAACTAACTCAAGTGAACTGTAATAGGAATGCACAAGTAACTTAAAGGATGCTTGGGACCGCCCATCCTTTAAGGATCCGCTAAACTATCTACTATGTAGTAATATACGCTATTATAATAATGTCTGAAGTAAAGTATAATATATTTTAAAAATAGCGTTAAGGCGTTACCTATATCCCCCTTAACACATTTTATAGTGCCAATAGTCTATACAGTACCATCGTACCTCCAGATCGGGAGGCTACCATAAATACATCATAGGTACGATACAAATCAAATTCGTAGTAAAGCACATTAGGGTAGGTGACATGGCACAACTAGGCAATGCAAGGGTAGATATACCAATTACACTTCCGGATCGATGGTAACGCATAACCGCAGCTACCGTCCACCTCGAGCTACACTCCCAAAATCAAAGGTGCCCACCAAATCAATCACAAAGTAATAGAATGGCATCGAAGGAGTGTGTCCGATCAGAGGAGCTACCTCATTAACCCGTCAATTGCTCCCGTTTTAGCCACCTTATGCCAACTCACCAGAGTCGGTCCATGTATATACCTTAATAGGACGTCGCCATCATCCTACTTCATTCTGGAATCTCCACCGCGTACACATCATTTTTTAAAGTGGTTTTCGAAGTTGGCAGAAAGTATGACAAATTCTGATCCCGGTCTCTTTAACAACCAACCGTTATTATAACCCATGATTATTTATTTTATATGGTTTACATTTCCAAAACAAAACATATCTATTCCAAAACCATTTAAAACCAAATGCTATTACTCTTCCAAAATTAATATCCATTTCAAAAATGGGAATATTTCCAAATCCATATAACTTAGTCATAGCACTTTAAAAATGTAATAATTTAGAAATCATAACACTTGAAAATGTGATCCCTATAGCATTTTCAAAAATGTTATCCTTTAGAAATACAGCATTTTAAAACATAACCTAAAGTGGTATAATACTTTTAACAATATAACTTATATAACATAGCATTTTGGAAATGCTACAAATTCTACCATAACATTTTAAACATCATATCTTTAATTTAAATCATAGTTATTTATTATACAAAACATATCCATTTCATAAAATAAAATTCATCACTATTACTAGGTTAAATCAAAAAATCCATATTAAATAAAATTTAATTATTAAATTATTTTTAGTTTTATCACAGATAAAATCTTTAAGTTATAGTTTAAAACCAATTATCACCTTATAAAATTTTAACTTATAGAAGACTAATATATCTTTATAATTTAAAGTCATTAAATCAATTTTAAGTTAAAATTTTCATATATTTTAAAATTCAAAAATACTTAATAATTTTTAGAAAATTATTATCAAAAATTTAACCATGGGTTTGTATTACATTTTTTAACCTAGGTCAAGTGATATGGATATGTATCATTTCAATCCATAATTTATAAAATTTCGAGTTTTATTATTTCAAACTCGCAATCCTAATAAAATAAAATAAAATCGCTTAAGCCTGTCATTTCAGCTCATAACGATTTTTCCTTATTCTAAAGTCCGTTCGGGTATGTATCATTTCAACCCATAGTGATTCTACATTAACAGGGAACTTGCAGTCTGAGAAGCAGGAAATAAAATGAACAGTATAGCATAGCATGTCATATCAGGTGATGTAACAGGCAGTTAATCAGGTTATAACATCATATAAAGTCATGTAACAAGCATATATGAACTTATATCATCGTAGCATATCAACTACTACACATTCACATGTCACTGTTTCGCTATTATATATGTACAAATGTCGAGAGTGATAAACTCACCTTCTAAAGCTAGAGATGACAATTCAAGACACACAACCAAACTCCGAAAATCATGACAAAGCACGAACTAGATTTGAGTGGAATTATAGCCAAGATTCAAATCTTGTGAACAAACAAATACAAACATATATAAGTATACATTCAACATAAAAGAAAATTTAGAATTAAACAATGCAAGAGATAAACAAATGAAGCAAAGATGGCTTGACCAAGTCAAGTGGGCTCGGCCACTTTCAAAATACGCTTGACCATCATCAAAATTGGCTTGGCCACTTTGGTTCTGAAACAAGTATGCTTGGACAAGGCAAGAAATGGGGCACGACTAGGGAAGATGAAGTGGTGGCTAACCAAAGGTCAGTAGGAAGGCAAAAAGTCAAGGGTCATGATGGTTTTTGGATTCGGCCCAATGGTTAATATGCTCGGCCCTATGTGCTAAGATCTAGTCAAGTTCTGCAACGGATCAAGACACATCAGGTCACTGATATGGATAGGGAATGGTAATGGCAAGGCAAAGTAGGTGGAGGAATTGGTGGTGGCCAAGGCTATCAAAGAGGAAGTGGACCTAGTGGTGCTAGGCTAGGGTTTGTGAGGCAATTTAGTGATGGGTTATATCAAGGAGGTCGTGGCTTGGGTAGTGATGGTGATGAGATGATGGAGGCCAATCATAGGGGGTGGTATGGTAGAGAGATGGTCGGCATAAGTTGAAGCATGGTGATGCTTGCAATAAAAGAGAAAGAAAAATGAAAAAGAAGAAAAAGAGGAAGAAGGAAGAAGGTGCTTACTGTAAAAAAATTGTTCAGGAAATGGAAAATTAAGAAGAGAGATGGAGAGGAGGAAGTTTTGAACGACTATGCAAAATAGAAAGGCATCTTTTCAACTTGAGAAGGCAATCAAATGGCTAATAGGAATTTCAAAGGCCAATAGCAAAGCCTACTTTAAAACAAGTTCATAACCCAATAAAAAGATCAAAGCCCAAACAAAAATAGAAAATAGAGTAGAAAATAGGGAATAAAAATATTGAAAATAATTGCATGTAAAACGCTGAATTTTATCAGATTTAAAAAGTATAAATCAAAATTTGATGAAACAAAAAAAAGAACGCATATCAGAATCAAATTCAGCTTCAAAGAAAAAGATTGGAAATTAAAAGTTCAAATTTAAAAATTTTAACTAAAAATCAAAGTTTGACCAAAGTTGACCAAAATATAAAATTTTCAGAAAATTTTTATTTTATTTTATTTGGAAATATAATTACAAACAAAATCCAAAAATTCATTGGAAAATTCCAAAATTCCAATTTTTAAATGATTTAAAACCAAAGTTTCAAATAAATTGAATTAAAAATATTAATTAAAATTTATGGTTTGTTACACTCTCCCTCACTCAAAACTTTTCATCCTCGAAAAGGAACAAGACACAAAACAAGGAAAGATAAGATAGAAAAGCGAATAGTACCTAAAACAAACAATTCTGGATTCGAAGCATGCATTCTTTCCTCCGTCTCCCAGGTACAATCCCGATCATCAGTACTCTACTGCACTTTGACCAAGTTGATCGATTTCCTTCATAGCTGCTTCGTACCTCTATCGATAATACGAAGTGGCTTCCTCTCTACAGTAAGATTAGGCTCAATATCCAAACCCTCGAGAGCAAAAGGCTGGATAATCAAAGATGGATCATGCAGATACCGACGAAGATGCGAAACATGGAATTCATTATGCACTTTAGAAAACTTCTTAGAAAAATCCAGATGATAAGCTAAAGAACCAATCCTTTTTGAGATATGGAAAGGACCAACAAACCTAGGGGCAAGCTTCCCTCTCCGACCAAACCGAATCACGTTCCTTAAGGGAGAGACCCTAAGGAAAACCTGATCACCAACAGAAAACTCTAAACTCCTCCTAAGTCGATCAACATACTTCTTCTGCCTATCTTGAGCACTCCTCATCTTCCTCTTAATCTCCTCAACCTTCTCAAAAGATTTCAGAATCATATTAGGACAAAGAACCAAACGATTACCGGATTCAATTTAGCAAGATGGAGCTCTGCAAGGTCATCCGTGAAGAGCAGCAAACGGAGACATTGCAATATTAGCCTGGATTCAAAGACGAAATAAGATAGATAAAGGATTAAGATAAGATTAAAATAGAAGACTGAAAATATACTTGTTAACTATTGTTATAGGTGAATTCAACAAGATGGAGATGATCTTCCCAAGATCCTCCATAATCAAGAACATAAGCACGAAGAAGATCCTCCAGAACTTTATTCACTCTTTCCGTTTGACCGTCGTTCTGCGGATGGTAAGCAATGTTCAGATTCAGATGAGTTCCCAAAGATTCCTGAAAAGCTTTCCAAAACTGACTGGTAAAGATAGGATCTCTATCACAAACAATACTGATAGGAACACCATGAGACGAACAATCTCCCTTATATAGATCTCAGACAAACTAGAAGCAAAACAGGTAGACTTGACCGGAAATGAGTTGGCTTGGTCAATCTATCCACAATAACCCAAATACGCTCATTACCCCTCTTAGTCCTTGGTAACCCATCAATAAAATCCATATAAACTTGTTCCCATTTCCAATTGGGAACCTCAAGGGGCTGCAATAAACCAGGGGTCTTCTGATGATCGGCCTTGACTTGCTGACAAGTCGCACACCTACTAACATAGATAGAGATATCTCGCCTCATACCTCCCCAACAATAAAGCTTCTTCATATCCTGATACATCTTTGTCACGCCAGGATGAATAGAAAGTCTACATCGATGATTTTACCAAAGTAACTCTTGCCTCAATCCATCGACATTCGGGACACAATTCCGATTATTAATCCTCAAAATTCCTCTATTATCGATCTGAGCTCCAGTACCATCAAGACTACTACCACCAACCTTGGTACGAATATTCTTCTTCATAAGCCTAAGCATCTCATCCTCATCCTACTTAGAAATGATACGATCCAAAAGAGGAGAAGAAGAAACAACAAGCTGACACAACATTGCCTTCTTCCGACTCAAAGCATCGGCCACAACATTAGCTTTCCTAGGGTATAGCTGATGTCGAGGTCATAAGAAGTAAGAAACTCAAACCACCTAACCTGACGCTGAATCAAATCCTCTGGGTAAAGATATACCTCAAAGACTGATGATCTGTAAAGATCTCCAACTTAGTACCCAAAAGATGATGCATCCAAAGCTTCAAAGCAAAAACCACAGCAAGCAATTCCAAATCATGAGCTGCATAATTGGCTTCATGGGTCTTCAATTGGCGACTGGCATAAGCAATGTGTGATGATCCAAATTTTTTGGATATTAGAAATTGGATTATTTAATTGATTTTAAATATTTGAAAGTTTGCTTAAATTGAATTTCAAATATCACTGTTCAATTGACAATTAAATTATTAAATTTAATAATTGGAAATTCGTTAAATAGTGAATCTTAGTTTCAAGATGATTAAAAATATTTCAGAGGCTTGGAAATTTTGTAATTATAATCTTGGAGATAATAGAAGTTTAAAATTTGAATTTGAAAGTGTTCTGTCTAGTTTTGAAAATATATCATTTAAAATGATATTTAAAAATAGCCTTCCTAGGCACAGTCTTGGATTTCGACGAAACCAGTTCCATTGGATCCATAATAATGTATTATTATCGAACTTCAATTTTCGTAGCTTTCGAAATTATTGTATGATCGTACGGTAGATAAGCGCACTGAAATCTGTATCATAATTTAATATTATAGCTGAGTCCGAAAAAGCTATCTTCTCCATATGATCGAGTTAGGACTCGTAACCTTTTCCATTGTGTTCGGAATAGGGGTTTAACATTATAAATGCCTAGTGGAACGCCTCGATAGGAGGTCGAAATTGTGAGATTGCGTAATTGTAACGATTTAAATTTAAATTTGAATTTAAAAATAATATATACAATATTTAATATAATACTATTTTCACAAGGCAAATTACACATTTTTCCTCTCTTCCAACACTTGGCAAAATTTTCGACACGTGTTGGAAAAAAAATCGACCAGCCGAGATAATATAATCAAATCAAATTCATTTGCAATGAAAACCCTTTTCTCGTTCAAAATCAAACAGTTTGAAATTAAAGGATAATGGTCGTAGCCTTCTCGTTCGATCAAATTCTCTTCCTCCCTCATTTCTAACTCTTTCTCTAATCAAAGTTCTAAGGCCGAGAGTCGAAATCGATTGAGTCAATCGAACCAGAAATCGATTCAAGCGAATCTCATGAACGACTCTAGGATTCAAAAACAAACTCGTTCGATTTGGGAGAGAGGGCAGCACCAGATCGAGTTCGCAACGATGCGACGATGCAGTTGGGCTATAGGGGTTGTTGGATTGGTGGAAGGGCATGCGGTGTTTTGGGGTAGGTCGTGCAATGGAGGAGCTCATGATCGAGCTACTGTCATCGAAGATGGAGTGGCAACGGTGATGGCCTCAAGTCGTGCGTCGATGAACAAGTTGGCGAAGGCGATAATGGAGGGTAGGTTCTGGTCACCGTGCTTCGTAAGCCGTGCTATTAAGGGTGCTTCGGGCGACGTGCTATTTGGGGTTGTGTTCATTGGCTTGGGCGTGTGTGCATTTTTTGGTAAGCAGGTAACTCGAGTTATTTAATTAATTATTGTATAAGATAATTTTATTAGTGAGAAAATATGATAACAGTACGGTTTTTTTAAATAAATAAATAAATAAATAAGGTTTGTAATTATATATATACTAGTGCGTGGCCCGTGCTACGCACACGGGCAACACCGTAATTATACTGAGATGGTCGATTATATTTGTAATACGTGGATGAGTTTTGCTTACATTGGTCTATTTGTATTGAACACTAATGCAAATTGAATATACGATGTTTTCTACAATAACTTTTATTGAAAGAAGATTATATTCTTAAGTATTCATGTTCACCATTGTTATGATTAGTGTAGAATATTTTATCTAAAGTGTTTGTATGTATTTGAAGGTATGTTGTTTTCATGTAATACTTACCTAAATGATTTTTACGGTTGTGACAATGATACTGTAAATTAGTTGAATTTTAGTGTACCGGTCAATTAGGATAAACCATGCTTAAGTCTATTAATGGATTCCCAAATCAATTTGCACCTGAATGTGAAAAATGAATACGTATACGGTAGTTAGGAAGACGAATGTTTATATGAATACGAAGCCATTCGTATCCTAAAATTAATCATTTGGTTTTAGTCAAGTTTACAGTTTATATATTTTAATTTATTATACTGAAGGATATGCATTTATTATTTATTAAGTAATGGTTTATATATTATATACATCTAATGCACGTTAACTTCTCAAAACTATTTATTAGCATCATATTTGTTATTTTTTGTATTTTTGTAAACAATAAGACTGAATTTTTTAAGGTTAACCTAAATTTCCGATGTATGTTTTTAGATTTATCATCATCAGCAAATGTGATAAACAGTTTGTATCCATCCATGTCTGCAAACACAAATATGTGATATCCAAAAATAGGTGTGAATGCTATTATGACTCTATTCTTATCTGAAAGTATCTATTGGCGGACCTTGTCAAGCCTACAGATTTGCAATGCTCCTATCCATAATGAGTAGAGAGATCATTTTAAGTGATTATTACTATCAATAATTTTAAGGTTTATAGTCTTGCGATAAGATATTTAATCGAGGTGGTCTTCACTCTTTCAATACGTTGAATACCATTAAAATAACATCCAAATATTCAATTGTCCACATGGACATGAAAACTGGCTTAAAATTATTTTATGTTTATTTTTATTATGATTTCATACGCTTCCTCAGACAGAAGAGAAAAGGTGAACATGCACCCCACTACCAAATTGCTTACTTGAAAAAGCAAAGAAAAAACTGAACATCAGATGCGAACATGTATAAATTGTTGGATTGTAAAAAGCAAAGAGCAAAGAACATCAGTTGCAAACATGTACAAATTGTTTGATTGTAACAAAAAAAACATAGAACAGAGTAGTAATGCTGCATATATAGTTTACAAAAAATAAATGAAACATTCTTACAGTGAAAAATTACAATATAATTACACAAAAGACTATTCCATATCACACACCTCACATTTAACAATCACTCCTCTTATTCTTGACCTTTGCAGCACGGAACAAACTCTGCCACATTCCTTTCTTTCCTTTTACCTGCTAGTAATTATTCTTCTTCCTCTGTCTCTCTCTGAACCTCTCCTGACCATGCATAAGTGCAATCCAATGTGCACCCTTGGCTTTGTCAATTAATAATCACTGCTTCAGTTACTGCACTGCTGCATGCTCATGAAATGCATGATCTAGAAAAGCCAAATCCCCAATCTGAAGCACGACCTAGTGCGCAAGCTTCCCTGGTTCAGTTTACTCATGCCCTCTCACAACAAATGTCCACGCCATTTATAAGCAATACTGTGACAATAAAGAGTTGTCGGATCAGTGCATATAGAAAGATTGCAAATGACATAAAAGACATCTGAGTTAAATCGAACTGAGGATTAAGGAACAATAAAAAAGACAAATATCTAGGTACACATGTTAATGATTATAGGAAAAAACAGCACGGTATTCACAAATTCTTCAAAGCAGACAGTCACAGTCGACACTGAATTATTGATAACATGCGATTAGAAAAACCTAAGATAATTTGATGAAAACAAATACGATTCATTGCATCATATATCATATTAAGGATAACTAATTTTTTGCACAGTGAGTTATTCCAAGAAAATACTTTTTGAACTGTTAAATAATATAAAAAATAAGAGAATTAATACGATGCAAAGTTGGCAACAGCTAGTGGTATCAAGGTTGTAGAAATGACATCAAGATAACATAATTTAAAATTAAATTCCTTTATCCACTAAACCACAACCAACAACAACTAAAATAAGAATAGCATAATTACTTTATCCTTAAATGAATATTAACCAGATGAATTATATGTATTTTAAGTGATTAAAAAAAGAAATGTGGCAATGAAAATATCAAATTAAGCCCGTATAAGTTTACCTAAACCTTTCGATGCTCATGGATTTTAAGTTCAAATTTAAAGGAGTAACTTTGCGAATGAAAATTACATGTGATTTAAGAATCAAAATAATGTTCAACTGTTTCGCTTGCACCAGTAATTGTTACTTTGTGCCAGATTCAAGAATGACCGAAAATGGTAGTCTATCAAATTTACAAACCAAAGAGATATAATTTTCCTTAAACTTGACAAATACTTTTTTCTTAAATTAAAAAGTTACTATCTAAACATACTGAACAGAACTGGAACATGTATAAAAAATGGAATAAAACATCATTATCATCTTCATATCAAACCTCCATTTTTAGGAGCTATTCATCCATTCTACTTTGCTTTGAGAAACAAACTTGTTTGACTATTTTTAATCGGTAGTTTACACATCCTAAAGAATGCATTTAGTCAGCAAACAAATAATATGAACGGTTCGAAGAAAAAATTTCATCACTTTACTACCGAAATATCTATCGTAATATTGCTCAATAGTGTATTTTGAGCTTAAAGCTTTTAGTTATTATTGTTGAAAGTCCTCCTTTAATCATAACTGGTTTGGAAAATGAATATTGATGAAAATGGAAAATTTAGTGTAATAATAAAATTTATTTGTAGGATAAAGGTGATTAATACTAATTTTGTACTCATACATTTCATTTAGAACTAAATTTCAAATCATATGAACAGTAGACTGAAATTCTATTTATCTTTTTCTGGTTACAAAAACAATAATATTTAGAATTTTTTACTGTTGAATGAAAAGAAGAATTCAAAGTGATCTCCATTTTTATATAGTTTTACAAAAACTATATAACAATTTAGTAATTTGTTGGAGTATCGTTTGAGAACAAAGTAGAAGGTTACAATATTTTTTCAGGCACTCATAATATTAAACCGAGAAATACAGATTGTTTGTTTGCATACATTTATGACAAAATAAAACATCACTTTTGTGTGCGCATTCAATTTTATGTGTTAAAGCATATTCATTATCTACAATAAGGAAGAATCTTATTATACTACTCTTGGCTTCAAAGGAAAAAAATTTCATCAGTCCATCCTAAATTTTTGTACGACGGTTTAAAATTTAAAGTGCATACAGTAGCCTATGCAGTAAAACAAATATTTAGCAAAACACGATCGTATGGATAAAAAGTTATTTATAGTTGTGTGTATGAGTGATCGGGTTAGGTTATCCTTCTGTTGCAATGCAAACACATTTTTTGCAATTTTTGAACAATGCAAAAACCTATAAGAAATGATATATCTTCAACTAAAAAAACCCATAAATCAACCTTGACTCTGTGTTCATTATTCTTTGTTTTATAATCAGGCCAAGTCATACCCAAACAAATTGTGGTTACATGCGAATTTATGGAATATTCATAGAATAAGTGGATGAATTTCAGGCGTTACTTTATAATAAACGTTGCATTATTTAAGAGTGCACAAATACCCAAATCATGTAGATTCAGTAAGAATTCTATAGGTAAGATTAAATCGATGTTAAAAGCTATTATGGTTTTGGTTTTCACACAACTGTTGTCCATATGGCGAAAACCGTTGTTCTACATAACAAAACAATAATTATAATATATATATATATATATATATATATATATATATATATATATATATGTATTCATAGTTGGAAATTGATGGATTTTAAGGAAATTATGTTTTTAATATATCTTATCGTAAAAGTGAAATAACTTCATTTATATAATGTAAAAAAGTATCTCCACTTAAGCCGTTTACATTGTCATGTATTTAAAAAGTGTTTTTTTTACACTTTCAGTTAATAAAAAGGTTAAGCACTTTGGTTGAATGAAATGATACATAAACATTTTCTAGTGGATAATATTTATCAAATTTTCTAATTCCTGTTGATATAATTCAGAAACTATTTTTACTGAATTCTTGAATCACCACATGATCGATGTGAAGTAATAATTGCTTTTAGTAGCAGCTAATGGGATAATATTACTATGTAGTGACCCCAATTAATTGATACTGACAATTTTTTCTGATAGCAGCAGATGAATTTATTTATGCAACATACAACATGTATTTGTTACTCATAATTAGAATTTCCTAGATAGTATTTCATAGAACATTATATGTTTTTTTAATAATTAGATCCATTTACAGTACAAAAACATAACCAAGATTATAACAGTGGATTAACCATTACTTCTCAAGTTAATCATAAATGGTATCTAATTCTGATCATTAATTTCAAAACATATAGAAGTATTATGCGCAAAAATATGATAGCTAAACGGGAAAATCCTTGAAAACTACAATTGATTAGTAGTTCAATTGGTTGTGGTTGAAGCAGATATACCTGTTAAGGCTTTTAACTCATCTCCTAGACATCCAAATTTAAAAATAGAGTACAATAAATGTGTGAAAAGGATAATAATGAGACACATGACATGCAAAGCAATATTTTTCAGAGGTAGAATTTAAAGCTACATCGGACCATTGTCCTGTATGGCCAAAAGATTCCCAATATCTACAGTTTGTTTCATATTTATCCACAATTACCAGATTGAGGAAAAATGGTATGTCGGAGAGAGTAGATGCAGCCGATGATTAGATTATATTGAACAATAATCATTTGGAACAACATTTCGGGCTAGGCAAACAGTTACTGAATAATTTTAAGATTTATCCACCGTTTTCAAATTTAAAAAAGGGTATGTGGCATATCGTAGGAACAACATTTCATCACATCAAGTTTTACCACAGAATTCAGCGATGGTGTATTTAAAGGCATGAGAACTGCTTAGGTTATATGAAACCAACAATCAATTAAGCATGAATTAGTAAATGGAAATAGTTTAAAAAATAAATAGCCAGCAAGCAACCTATCCTTTCCGTAAACATGCCTACATCAATTATTTGGAAGCTCGTGTGGGAGTCTTGTATTGGCCAGTGATAGGGAACCAGTAAATGCACAACTGAATGCGATTTAGTATAATAGGAAAAATCAAGCCAATGCAACATTCATGAGTATGATAACAGTTGTAAGAAATTTACAACTGTTATCGTATTGGTGTTCAAGGGGTATTTTAGTTATTTAACAAAAGATTCCAATTAATCATTATTAGCATATACATATGAATATCTGCAGACACATATATATGTATATAGTGTGTGTATAACACAAACAGAAATAATATAAGATTGTCAAACATAGTTATACTACCAATTTATACAATAAGGAGATGGACTATTTCAAAAAGAAATTTAAAGTTTAACCATAATGAATTTTTATGATTTCACGTAGAAACTTACGATTTCACCATAATGAATTCTTACAATAAAATTCATCCAGATATTATGATTTTTAAGTATGTAATAAAAGATATATTGAGAAGAAAAAGTACCTATAACTGCGAGGAGCATGACCTAACAATTATAGTGAGATCAACAAAGTCACATCGGCACGATCTACCAACTATCACAATGACAAATGATAATTTACACATTTGATATATATATTTACAGTGAAATATCTCATAGAGAATGTTCCGCAATAAATTTTATAACAAATAGTTAATCATTATGAGCATCACTTCATCAAATTGAAATACTCAAATAAACAATGGTCTCATCCAAGTTGTTAGTGAAGTAAAAAAATAAAGAATTATCAGTAGATATTAGTATTCATAGAGTAATGAGGACAGGTAAGAGTGAGTTACACACAAATACGTACATATGTAGATGTCTAGATACATATGTATGTATGTATATAGAATTTGATAGTTTTTGCAAGCATGGTCTACTTCTTACAATAACATCTCTACAAAAGTTTTTGTATAATGATTATTTAAGACCGGTAGAAATGAATACTTTAAAATCAATGCCTATAATAAATATTTTTACTACATGATACACTGCATACCTAATTTTAATTGCCAAATGTATTGGAATGAACTAAATTTTACGAAGATGTTATTAATGATACATGGATAATGCTAACAAATAATGATCAAATACCAACAATTTTAGATACCGTTAATCAAGTTGGGCACCAATTGGGGATGCTAAAAAGTTGGAGTGCAGATCCTTACTCGTATATCCATGGTTTACTCAAAATATATGCATATTGTAAAAGCAAAAGGCAAGCATACAATATCACTTAACAGTGGTACTGGAATCAGCATTTGTAGTTAGTGCTACAACATACTATCTTATCATTTGCTAGATGATTAGAAGAATGGAATATTGATCGTTCTATTTAAAATCAAGATAAAATATTAATACAGTACAATGTTTATAAAGCATAACCAAAATTGTTGGATGCTCATTGTTTAAAAACCCATTTAACTATATATACTATGGTCAAATGTATTATCATCTCGTGTATATCACAAATTCATAGTCTATACAATCCTATCAACTCTATGGGTTACTTAACTTCCTGGAAAATAAATATACATGTAACAAATCATATTACTGCATACCTCAAAAATTCGCTTCACTTTCCTTGTATTTGCTGCCGTTTAAATATTAAGTTCCTGCCAAAAGGAGCATTATTGCAGTCAAAATGGTACCGTAACGTAAGCAGAAAAAATCTGGTCAAGCTTTGCATGTGCAAAAGGGTTGTTGTATAGAAAAAAACTATAATATTCAGGGAAGTAAACAAAATGAATATTATCTATTGAAGGGGAAATAAATTTAACTTGATTTTCGCATTAACAATATTAAACTACCTGTAGGAACACATGTTTAACTATTCACGCTCCTAGTAACACTATCACATGTATTAGAGAAAATTCTAGAGTTAATATAGCATGAATATTTTACCATTGAATGTTCAAGTTTAACGTGAGCAGAAAATGTAACTGCAATTCAAAAGGATAAAATTAAATAAAAGCTTTGTTCAATTAAGCTCGGCTCAAAATTATGTGAATGGCCTATTACGTTTGGTTAACTTTTTTACAAACTGTTTCTTGGGTGATATTCTTTTATTAGATGAATTTGATCTACATAAATTGGGTAGAATACTATATTAAAAGAGCATTAACAATGTATGTTAGTTCGTTCATTATTTCAAAACAGAGAAACTAAAAAAACATCTCAAGAAGCTGCTTCAGTAAAAATTATTCAATGTTTGATATTACACAATATTTTTTACTTATATTAACAGTCTACCACACAATTTAGCGATGGTGTATTTAAAGGCATGAGAACTGCTTAGGTTATATGAAACCAACAACCAATTAAGCATGAATTAGTAATTGGAAATAGTTTAAAAAATAAATAGCCAGCAAGCAACCTATCCTTTCCGTAAACATGCCAACATCAATTATTTGGAAGCTCGTGTGGGAGTCTTGTATTGGCCAGTGATAGGGAACCAGTAAATGCACAACTGAATGCGATTTAGTATAATAGGAAAACTCAAGCCAATGCAACATTCATGAGTATGATAACAGTTGTAAGAAGTTTACAACTGTTATCGTAATGGTGTTCAAGGGGTATTATAGTTATTTAACAAAAGATTCCAATTAATCATTATTAGCATATACATATGAATATCTGCACACACATATATATGTATATAGTGTGTGTATAACACAAACAGAAATAATAACAGTTTGTCAAACATAGTTATACTACCAATTTATACAATAAGGAGATGGACTATTTCAAAAAGAAATTTAAAGTTTAACCATAATGAATTTTTATGATTTCACATAGAAACTTACGATTTCACCATAATGAATTCTTACAATAAAATTCATCCAGATATTATGATTTTTAAGTATGTAATAAAAAGATATATTGAGAAGAAAAAGTACCTGTAACTGCGAGGAGCATGACCTAACAATTATAGTGAGATCAACAAAGTCACATCGGCACGATCTACCAACTATCACAATGACAAATGATAATTTACACATTTGATATATATTTACAGTGAAATATCTCATAGAGAATGTTCCGCAATAAATTTTATAACAAATATTTAATCATTATGAGCATCACTTCATCAAATTGAAATACTCAAATAAACAATGGTCTCATCCAAGTTGTTAGTGAAGTAAAAAAATAAAGAATTATCAGTAGATATTAGTATTCATAGAGTAATGAGGACAGGTAAGAGTGAGTTACACACACATACATACATATGTAGATGTCTAGATACATATGTATGTATGTATATAGAATTTGATAGTTTTTGCAAGCATGGTCTACTTCTTACGATAACATCTCTACAAAAGTTTTTGTATAATGATTATCTAAGACCGGTAGAAATGAATACTTTAAAATCGATGCCTATAATAAATATTTTTACCACATGATACACTGCATACCTAATTTTAATTACCAAATGTATTGGAATGAACTAAATTTTACGAAGATGTTATTAATGATACATGGATAATGCTAACAAATAATGATCAAATACCAACAATTTTAGATACCGTTAATCAAGTTGGGCACCAATTGGGGATGCTAAAAAGTTGGAGTGCAGATCCTTACTCGTATATCCACGGCTTACTCAAAATATATGCATATTGTAAAAGCAAAAGGCAAGCATACAATATCACTTAACAATGGTATTGGAATCAGCATTTGTAGTTAGTGCTACAGCATACTATCTTATCATTTGCTAGATGATTAGAAGAATGGAATATTGATCGTTCTATTTAAAATCAAGATAAAATATTAATACAGTACAATGTTTATAAAGCATAACCAAAATTGTTGGATACTCATTGTTTAAAAACTCATTTAACTATATATACTATGGTCAAATGTATTATCATCTCGTGTATATCACAAATTCATAGTCTATACAATCCTATCAACTCTATGGGTTACTTAACTTCCTGGAAAATAAATATACATGTAACAAATCATATTACTGCATACCTCAAAAATTCGCTTCACTTTCCTTGTATTTGCTGCCGTTTAAATATTAAGTTCCTGCCAAAAGGAGCATTATTGCAGTCAAAATGGTACCGTAACATAAGCGGAAAAAATCCGGTCAAGCTTTGCATGTGCAAAAGGGTTGTTGTATAGAAAAAAACTATAATATTCAGGGAAGTAAACAAAATGAATATTATCTACTGAAGGGGAAATAAATTTAACTTGATTTTCGCATTAACAATATTAAACTACCTGTAGGAACACATGTTTAACTATTCACGCTCCTAGTAACACTATCACATGTATTAGAGAAAATTCTAGAGTTAATATAGCATGAATATTTTACTATTGAATGTTCAATTGTTAAATTAAACGGGAGTCCAAGTTTAACGTGAGCAGAAAATGTTACTGCAATTCAAAAGGATAAAATTAAATAAAAGCTTTGTTCAATTAAGCTCAGCTCAAAATTATGTGAATGACCTATTACGTTTGGTTAACTTTTTTACAAACTGTTTCTTGGGTGATATTCTTTTATTAGATGAATTTGATCTACATAAATTGGGTAGAATACTATATTAAAAGAGCATTAACAATGTATGTTAGTTCGTTCATTATTTCAAAACAGAGAAACTAAAAAAACATTTCAAGAAGCTGCTTCAGTAAAAATTATTCAATGTTTGATATTACACAATATTTTTTACTTATATTAACAGTCTACCACACAATTTAGCGATGGTGTATTTAAAGGCATGAGAACTGCTTAGGTTATATGAAACCAACAACCAATTAAGCATGAATTAGTAATTGGAAATAGTTTAAAAAATAAATAGCCAGCAAGCAACCTATCCTTTCCGTAAACATGCCAACATCAATTATTTGGAAGCTCGTGTGGGAGTCTTGTATTGGCCAGTGATAGGGAACCAGTAAATGCACAACTGAATGCGATTTAGTATAATAGGAAAACTCAAGCCAATGCAACATTCATGAGTATGATAACAGTTGTAAGAAGTTTACAACTGTTATCGTAATGGTGTTCAAGGGGTATTATAGTTATTTAACAAAAGATTCCAATTAATCATTATTAGCATACACATATGACACAAACAGAAATAATAACAGATTGTCAAACATAGTTATACTACCGATTTATACAATAAGGAGATGGACTATTTCAAAAAGAAATTTAAAGTTTAACCATAATGAATTTTTATGATTTCACGTAGAAACTTACGATTTCACCATAATGAATTCTTACAATAAAATTCATCCAGATATTATGATTTTTAAGTATGTAATAAAAAGATATATTGAGAAGAAAAAGTACCTGTAACTGCGAGGAGCATGACCTAACAATTGTAGTGAGATCAACAAAGTCACATCGGCACGATCTACCAACTATCACAATGACAAATGATAATTTACACATTTGATATATATTTACAGAGAAATATCTCGTAGAGAATGTGCCGCAATAAATTTTATAACAAATAGTTAATCATTATGAGCATCACTTCATCAAATTGAAATACTCAAATAAACAATGGTCTCATCGAAGTTGTTAGTGAAGTAAAAAAAAAAAGAATTATCAGTAGATATTAGTATTCATAGAGTAATGAGGACAGGTAAGAGTGAGTTACACACACATACGTACATATGTAGATGTCTAGATACATATGTATGTGTATGTATATAGAATTTGATAGTTTTTGCAAGCATGGTCTACTTCTTACAATAACATCTCTACAAAAGTTTTTGTATAATGATTATTTAAGACCGGTAGAAATGAATACTTTAAAATCGATGCAAACAATAATGATGGAAGATTTGAAACAGCCGCTTTCAAAAATAAAAGTAAATGCATTTACCAGATTATGCACTAAAAACATTTCAGGCGAAACAAACAGTACTACAAAATTTACAAATTAGTGACCTAAAAGCCTTCTTTGAAATAAATCAAAGGGATGTAGCATAGATTTGGAATAACAACTAATCAAATCAATTTGTACTACAAATTGTATCCACTATCTGTTCGAATTAAAAAAAATACCCAATTTAAGCAATAAATATCAACAAATTGCTGACCTGATTCGACTTAATATCCAATTTGACTTTGTAATATTACCAATCGTATGACATCTCCTGCTGATTGTTTTGTGCAATAAGATCCGGCGTTGGAAAAAGAAAGAAAGAGGAGTGTAGGGTTTGTTGAGCGTGAAGAAAGAAGTGGGGCGTAATGATTTTGGGTTTGTTGACCGTGAAGAAAGAAGTTGGGCGTGAGGTAAGAGGAGTGTAGGGTTTGTTTTGGGTAATACAGTTTTGGGATGTAACGGTTGTGGGTAAAACAGGTCGGTTGCCAACTATTAATCATATAGTTCCGAAAATAGGCTGATTGTAAAAACGGACAGGTGTCATCATATAAAGGACCTGGTTTCTATTTTCCTATTTAAGTAATAGATATATATATATATATATATATATATATATATATATATGTATGTATGTATGTAAGTATATATATACTCATAGACATACTTTATTATGTATGGGAAAACAGTAAATAAGTATATATGTTAGATTATGGAAATGTAGAATTTTAAAGTGTGAAATTTCATATAAATTCGGATCTTTGAAATCCATAAACTATTTATTTTTATACATATAATTCAAAGAAGAATAAATATAAATATAGACCTGATTTCATTTACAAGATTATTTTAAAATAATATATGATAGAGATTGATTTGTTTAATAAAACATATTTAATTTTTTAGTTGCTAAAAATATTTTATTAAAAAGGAAATTGGTTTAGTTTTAATTATCAGTTTAAAATAAAATCATTGGTTAGTTAAATTTATCAAATGGGAATTTAATTGTTCGATTTATTCGAATATTAATAAAAATCATCTAATGTTTATACAAGGTCTGAAATCGTGAGGGAAATAGCCGGTGTGGATCGGATTGCAAATTTATGGTCAAAGGTGAGTTAATCTCACTCATCTAGATTATTAGTTAAATATAAACTTTTTTGGGGATGAATGATTGAATTGGTTGGATGTAGTATATTATATATAGTAGTGCATATATATTGGAGTGATTGATTTCCCGCGTTATATAGCGGATGAGACCTTTTGCGCCCCGCATAATAGTGGATGACCCCATATACTGCGATATTCCACCTCGAAGTGGAATTGGTATTTCGTATTGTGCTAACATCTGTGGATGTAGGAAAACAGGTTGGAGGGATCCAACTGGATTCCTTAAATGTTTGAATTTATTTCATATGGGGTGGTATGATTTATTGATAATCTATGATTGAATATATTGGTAATTGAAATTATTAAATAATATGATTTGGCCGAATATATTTTGGTATTTTAAGATATTAGAATATAAAATTGGACTTTTGGAAGGAAACTAAAGTAGAGAATTTTGAGTAAACAATTTTAGAGAATTTGATAAATTAAAGGAAGGAATTTGAAAAAGGATAAAAGTTGATTTTTGAAATCCTATTGAATAAATTCCAAGTATGGGGAAAAAGATTTTTAATAAATGGAAATAAATGAATTTCAAGAACTTAAGTATTGTTGTTTAAGAATTTATTTTAAATTTAGGATTTAAAATGGTTTAGGATAAATAAAAGGAGAATTTTAAAATTTAGTATGAAATTAATATTTCAGAATTTAAATAAGATTTTAAAATCAAAAATAAAAATGTAAATATGGAATTAATGGGGTTTAAAATAAATTGGGTAAGTAAAGGAGTTTATTTTAAAGATAGAGTTGGTTTTGAAAATCAATTTAAAACTGATTTAAGTATTTTGAAACTGTGAATTAAAAAGGGGGATAATAAATTGGAAGTGTAAATTCAGGATGGAAATTTATAAAGGAACGGGTAATTTGTTTAAAAAATATAGTGGTTTATTTTTAAAGGTGTGAAAGGAATGTGTATTCCCCTTAAAAGCCAAGTACGTTTTCAAGCAGATTTTTAAGTTAAGTTAAAAGTTTTAAAGCTGTTTAAAAGAATATTTTTGAAAATTATTATTTAAGTTGTTAAAATTTTTAAAGGTGAATATTTTATTAAATTAGATATAGTAGTAATTATTTTAAAGGTTAACTGGTATTATGATTTAAAAAGATAATTATTAATAGTTATATTTTATAAAGTAGTTTTATTTTAAAGATAGTTTGGCTAAAGTTTTTATTCGAAAAACTTGTATAGAATTTCGTAACTTTTATTTTAAAAATTTGTTTTGGCTTAAGTTTTACATGAGAAGTTATTATAAATTTTCATAACTAGAAATGTAAATAAAGTCCTTTAAGTTTTTTATTTTTAAATGTTTTAAAGTATATATATATTTTTGGATTAAGCGATATTAAATTATTTTAAATCTAAAATATTTAGACTTGGTAATTTTCAGTGGAAATAAACAATTGTTAGGAATTTATTCTGCGAAAGGAAAGTGATTTGAAAACTATTTTCAAAGGATTGAAATGTTGAAAAATATCTTGCGAAGATATTTTGAAATAAATAAATTGTTTCAAAAATTATTTAAATATGATGGTTGTTTGTGGATGTTATTTGATAGTTAAATAACTGACTATCAATATTGACCAATGTGCTGATCGTTGCGAAGTGCCCGGGATCGAGATTTATTTCCCAAAAACCACTTCGATCCGGTTTGAACGTTTTCGTGAGGAAGACAAGAGCTGGAGTCGAAGATGGAGCAATGAAGTGTAAGGGCTAATCGCTACTAATCCCGAGGGTGATTCCAAAATGGATGTAGTAGGAGTAGTGCCTTCGGTTCCGTTCGAACCCGAAACGGACTTGTATGGATGAATAATATCAGAACATCATCAGGAGGATGATGAGCATTCTAAGTGAATGCATGCTAAAAAGGTAACGTATAGCCTCGAACCTCATCAATCGGGAATGGCTCAAATAGGGAAGGTGCACGCAAGACTAAGTGGCTAGCAACCAACTAGGGTAAGGTCATCCCTGTCTAGATGTCCCTTTATTTCGGCTGTGTGGGAAGTTGCTGATCCCAATCGCTGGATGATCTAATTCGGAATGTTCAGTAAGGGCTAGCTCCGGTCTTGTGATGTAGGGGATCAGGGTGGGTCCTCGGTACGGTGATCTAGACCATGTACTGTGACGGGTAGTACCCCAATAGCCCTGCCATTGTATAGAATCCAATCTCCAATTAGCGCCCGTACGGTTTTGATTGCGCCCAACTATGCTAAAACGTGAGATCCAAGCATTTTAGCTAGATTCTATTTTACTTTCTATAGACACTATAATAATATCAAACGAACTTGATAAAAATTGTGACGCCCCACCTCTATACCCACGCTAGCCAAGGACACTACGGGGTAATGCCGTCAACTAGCACGGAGAATAAGGCTGAAGAGAAGCGACCATCCGTGTAATTGCTTTGTGCGAGCACCGATATGCCAGATAAAATATAGCATGCATTTCATCTCAAGAGGAAATCCGACATACCGACGCAAACTCAAAGCTAATACACAGTGGCTATATATAATCTTCGGAAACAAATATAGAAATAAACACAACACAAATCAGTCACATGCAATTCATATCACAAAGGCGGAAATAGATATGAATATTACACATAAAAGTGTATGTCAGAGTAGTGGTCAAATAAGATCCACAACATCACAAAAGAATAAATACAAGTGCTAGACAAAAGAATATGTATACATCAAGGAGTCTACATGTCAAATGTATACAACAAAAACTACTAGACTAAAGTAGTCAAGCAAAAGTCAGAAGATGGTTCCAGATAGGAAGTCATGAGGAAGCACCTGCAATATCTCAGTCTGACCCGAGTATTATTTAAGAAGAAAATAATAAACGGATCAGTCTAGCTATGATTATCAAATAAAATGAGATATAAGAAGAGATGTAGTAAAAACGTTTGATAACCTAAAGTGTCATACTGCGACAAGTATACATAGAAAAATCAACAAAGGAAAATCATACAAATATCTCAAGAATCTCATAGCATCAAAAAGAATATCATATTCTTTATTTGCTTCACTAAGCCACAATAAATGACATACATATCAATGCTAATCGAAAAAGATGGTGAAACATAAATTCCAGAAATCAACACAAGAAATTCAGAAATCACAAGAAAAGGATGGCCAATCCCAGAAAAAATATGAGACGGAGCTCCTCCAGACAGGGTATAGTCCCCCATTGCAGACTTTGAGCCGAAGCTCCTCCTGGTGAGTCGAAACTCCTCCTGACAGGGTATAGTCCCCCATTGCGGACTTTGAGCCGAAGCTCCTCCTGGTGAGTCGAAACTCCTCCTGATAGGGTATAGTCCCCCATTGCGGACTTTGAGCCAAAGCTCCTCCTGGTGTGCCGAAGTTCAATAAAAATGAGGTACAGTCCTCCACGTGGACAAAGAGATATGTGTGAGTCGAAATCACACAGATGAGGTCTAGACTAACCTTGCAAAAAAAGAGGTATGTGTGAGTCGAAATCACATAGATGGTGTCTAGTCTAGCCTCACAGACAAAGAGACATCGCACAATTGCTAGTCTAAATCATAAAAATGACCGTCATGATCATCTAGAAGTGTCAATTATAGTAAGCTAGTAAATATATGAGCTTAGCTTCATGTCCCATAACCACTAGCTTAACTTAAATATTTACGAACAAATTGTAGATCTCCATTAGAAAATTGTCACAAGAGATTCAATCGAACAAGTCCAAGAATTAACCGACGAAGTAAACGCAAGCGTTTCATACCATTTGTTTTACTAAGCCATTTAATTAGATTTCTCATACGAGTGAGGTAAAGGTTTGTATATACTAATAGATAGGAAATCAGTTTGAGAAAACGAGCTTTGTAATAAAATAGTGTTGAAATCATTTGAAGAAAGAGTTTTGATATTTACTACTAGTATTAAAACCTTCGTATTTTTAAAGTGACAATTCATAGAAAGAATTGTAGAAACAATCAATCATCAAAATTCACATTCGAAGACGTGAATAAAATCCAAAGAAATCGATTACGGAATCTATCGAAATGGATATTCCCAAAAATCACGAAGAAAATGTCATCAAAGTCGATAATAAGTGATAATAACAAAAGGGAATCAACACGAATCGATTAAAGTTGGAATTCTCAAGCGAATAGGCAAATAGGCAAAAGAGTGCAGATTCAGACATTTGAAATCAAGGATTCAGACGTCTGAATCTGGAAAATAAAATATTTTCCAAAACATAATTCGAACGTCTGAATCCATGATTTCAGACGTCTAAAATAGGCACTTTTTAGCCTATTTCCTTTCTGGTTCCAAAGAACCAATTCAGACGTCTGAAATCATATATTCAGACGTCTGAATCTGGTAATAGAAATCTTCCCAGAATAATATTCAGACGTCTGAATACTACGTTTCAGACGTTTGAAACTGGGGTTCAGGGCATTCCCTGAACCTAGGCCAAAAATGGCCAAATGGATACCGGAAGCGATCTATTGAGCGAGAACGACTAAGGATTTACGCCAAGCGACAACCCAGCCTTAACGGCTCTTCGATACGCCTCAAATATCAATGTCCAAATATCCATAAAAGGATTTTCATAGATTTTGATTTCAAAACACCAAAAATTGGAATATACACCAAATCAATCCAAACCAAAATCAATTGCACAAGAATAAGTGTTAGGAATTCATACCTAACAATAGAAGATAATTATAGACGAAGATGTGAGATAAAAATCTCACCTTTGAACCCAAATCAATGAAGAAGAAGCTAGAAAGCAAAGGAAGATCAACCACACTTCAATCCCAACTCAAGAAGCTTGATTCTAAGCTTAAAAGTGAAATATTTCCCAAATTAGGTTTAGGAAATTCTGAAATTGGAAGGAGAATGAGTTGGAGAAGAAGAAGGAGATGCTTACCAATGGGTTCTCTTGAATTTGGAGTTAGAAGTTGGATTTGCTAATGAAGACTAGGGCTTGGAGTTTTAGTTTCCTCTTCTTTCCCTTATTTTTGCTTTAGCTTGAAGTGTTAGGAATATGAAGTGAAGTAATGAAGAGTTGAAGTGGAGTTGGGTTCATATGTTAGGTTAATGGGCTGAAACCCAAACCAAAGCCCTAAGTGAAAAAGTAGCAAAATTCTACTATCTCCAACATATCAAAGTTTATACTCAAAAAGGTCGCAAACGGCATTTTAAACTCAATGGGAGTGGTCTTGAGTCCTAATTCGACTGTTTGCAAAAAGTAGCTTTTCGGACTAAAATCCGACGAACGAAAAAATATTTTAATAAAATATTTAAATATACAATTGATTAATATGCGGGTTGTTACAGACTCCCCTCCTTAAAGAAATTGCGTCCTCGCAATACTTAAGAAGAAAATAAGAAGTAACAACTATAGAAGCATATCAACACAAAAGAAAATTTGAAATAGGGAGTTCACCATAAAGAGCATGAAAGAGTAAGCCTGAATGGGATCGCTCGATGAATTCCCAGGATTCCCAAGAGCAATTCTTAGGATCCGAGAACCATTGAACTTTCACAAGAAGAACATCTTTATTCAGAAGGCGCTTAACCTCCGAAGCAATGATGCGAATGGAATGTTACTCATAAGTCAAATCTGGTGAAACTTCGCTTCCTTTAATAATACCGGCCTCAAGAATAAAAATAGGAAACCTAAAAGCATTTCCATAGTTAAAAGACGCAAAAAAGGTCAAGAATAGCAGAAAATTGAGCCAGTGCAATGGCGTAGTACAATAACGGTACGCCAGATGATCCAAAGCTCGAATAATTTCGAAACACCGACGTAGTACAAAAAACGGTACGTCCAATGATCCGAACACCATACGCAAGTCTATAAAAGAAATGAGATGAAACTCAATAAAATGAAGTACATCAAAATGCCCGATGAACTTGGTAAAAAAGATAATTTCATTTGGTCATCAACAAAGAAACAACCACCTGTTGCTTACGACTAAGTGCATAGGCAACACGATCCTCCTTTCCGGGAGTATAAAGAATATCAAGATCATAAGATGCAAGGAACTCGAGTCAACATGAAGTTCTTTATGAGAAAATAAATATTCCAAAGATTTATGATCGAGGTGGAGAACAAATTTCTCCCCCAAAAATGATGATGCCAAACTCTAATAGCAAAAACAATAGCCGCGAGCACTAGATCACGAGTGGCGTACCTAGTCTCGATTGGCTTTTAATGACATAGAAGCACAAGAGATAGCACGTTATCTTTTGCAAGAGAACGGCATCCAAACCAATACGATTAGCATTGGTACAAAAGATAAAGTCTTGGTTCCCTTCGGGAATCACAAGAATAAGAGTATCAAAAAGAAAGAATTTCTTTTAAATAATCTTCTTTACTGAAAAGTTAAAACTTTCAAAATTACATTTATCTTTATGTAATAATCTTTCTAGAAAAAATTTCATTTTTACAAGTCAATATATCATGTCTGATTGTCTCATCAAAGCGTTTAGGAAATTCCTATCGATAACGTTGATCAAGCGCATCGATCAGAATTCTTAAAGCACTCAACGGGCAATACAATCACAAAATCATCTTCTATATGAATGTTTCTTAAAAACCTTTAAGAATATTCTTTGCTTGTTTTAAGAACAAAATCTAATTATACTTATAAATAAATCTTGTGAAAAAGATTTACAAAATTTTAAATTTCTAATTTCATCCAAAATCAGTAAATACTAGAATGGAGTCATCGAGATATTCGTAAAATACTCGATTCGTAAAATGGATGAAATAAGCCGAACAAACTGAGTGACATAATAAGTCATTCATAAGAATCATAACGAGTGCGGAATGCGGTAGGTGGAATGCTAACTCCCGCAACTCGTAGCCAAATGAAAATCGGTGGCAAGGTCGAACTAGAAAGACCTTAACACCACACAAAAGATTTCTTTGGTGATAATCCTAAGACAAACTCAAAAATACCGGAAAAGTTTCACAAATTATTTAGATAAGAGAAATAACACTTTTCTCATCTTGAGGGCTTAAAGAATAAAATGATGCCTTCAAAAATTTGAAATCGGAATCACAAGAAAAAATAGAAATCTGCTTAACAGATAGAAAATGTCGAAGATGATTAGTTCTCACGGAAAATAGGATATGGGCTTCACAATAAGCCAATCCTTTCCAAAAATCGATTCCGAAGCCTAAGTAAAAATTGGCTCGGAAAGAAAATCACATAAAATAATTTCGACATCAATAGAAAGCAAATTGAGTGTGGCGGATCTACCATCCAGATTCGCAACTCTCAAAGAAGTCATGAAGCCCAAAATATTTTCATAGAAAAAGAATCAACAGGTTCTTTTGATTGAGATTGAACACATATCAAAAAGAACACGAACAAGATAATCACAAAGCAAATGTCATCAAGGATTGAATGAGAAATACCTTGACCAAGAGAAGTGTTGCTAGGGGCTTGCACAATATTTAGCTTTCTCATGTCCTTGTTCAAAAGTTTAGGACATGCAGAGTCTTTGCAATAGCGACAATAATGGGGTTTCGGGCTGGAACCACAATTGCATCATTGGTTACGACTTGGGGTAGGAGTCTTGTCTACCGAAGTTTCTTGTTCCACCTTCTTCTTTCTTTGAAGTTTGGGACATGAAGACATATAATGGTCCGCACCTTTGTAATAGTGGCAAGAGATAGGTCTAGGACACTTATTTATATAGTGGTCCTTAGAATTACAATTGTAGCATCCTCCACAATTAGGGATTGGAGTCTTTACTACCAAAGTAGTTTGCTTCACTTTCTTATTGGGATTAGGGCTTTTGAACTTAATATGCCTCTTCTTCGAAATCCCAATATCACTATCACTTCCTTTACCAACCTCTTCATATCAAAGAGCGATATCCACAAGTTGATTGAAAGGAACTTCAAGTTTCAAAGGTAAAATCATCTCGGGGTTCTTACTCAAAGCATAGATAAACTCTTGATTCTTTACAAGATCCAAAAGTTGTTGGGCAGACATGAATTCGCCATCCAGAGAAGGACTACTGGATTGACCAGCGCTAGGATTGCCAGAACCAACCATTTCTTTTCTTTAAGAAAGAAAGAAAAGAAGAAAAAAAAGTTATTCTTAGGATGAATATCAAACAATCATGATGTTAAAACAAGGAATCATTAAAGAAAATAGGATTGAACGGTACGAACACCAGAATAAAATCCTAAAGCACGACTCCTAAGATGGACTTGGGACGATGATCGTTGTTAAATTATTCTACATTGTTCCGTAGTTTGGCTCTGATACCAAGCTATGACGCCTCACCTCTATACCCACGCTAGCCAAGGACACTACGGGGTAATGCCGTCAACTAGCACGGAGAATAAGGCTGTTGAGGAGCGACCATCCGTGTAATTGCTTTGTGCGAGCACCGATATGCCAGATAAAATATAGCATGCATTTCATCTCCAGAGGAAATCCGACATACCGACGCAAACTCAAAGCTACTACACAATGGCTATGTATAATCTTCGGAAACAAATATAGAAATAAACATAACACAAATCAGTCACAGGCAATTCATATCACAAAGGCGGAAATAGATATGAATATTACACATAAAAGTGTATGTCAGAGTAGTGGCCAAATAAGATCCACAACATCACAAAAGAATAAATACAAGTGCTAGACAAAAGAATATGTATACATCAAGGAGTCTACATGTCAAATGTATACAACAAAAACTACTAGACTAAAGTAGTTAAGCAAAAGTCAGAAGATGGTTCCAGATAGGAAGTCATGAGGAAGCACATGCAATATCTCAGTCTGACCCGAGTGTTATTTAAGAAGAAAATAATAAACGGATCAGTCTAGCTATAATTATCAGATAAAATGAAATATAAGAAGAGATGTAGTAAAAACGTATGATAACCAAAAATGTCATACTGCGACAAGTATACATAGAAAAATCAACAAAGGAAAATCATACAAATATCTCAAGAATCTCATAGCATCAAAAAGAATATCATATTCTTTATTTGCTTCACCAAGCCATAATAAATGACATACATATCAATGCCAATCGAAAAAGGTGGTGAAACATAAATTCCAAAAATCAACACAAGAAATCTAGAAATCACAAGAAAAGGATGGCCAATCCCAGAAAAAATATGAGCCGGAGCTCCTCCAAACAGGTATAGTCCCCCATTGCGGACTTTGAGCCGAAGCTCCTCCTGGTGAGTCGAAACTCCTCCTGACAGGGTATAGTCCCCCATTGCGGACTTTGAGCCGAAGCTTCTCATGGTGAGTCGAAACTCCTCCTGACAGGGTATAGTCCCCCATTGCGGACTTTGAGCCGAAGCTCCTCCTGGTGAGCCGAAGCTCAATAAAAATGAGGTACAGTCCTCCACGTGGACAAAGAGACATGTGTGAGTCGAAATCACACAGATGAGGTCTAGACTAACCTTGCAAACAAAGAGGTATGTGTGAGTCGAAATCACATAGATGGTGGCTATTCTAGCCCACAGACAAAGAGACATCGCACAATTGCTAGTCTAAATCATAAAAATGACCGTCATGATCATCTAGAAGTGTCAATTATAGTAAGCTAGTAAATATATGAGCTTAGCTTCATGTCCCATAACCACTAGCTTAACTTAAATATTTACGAACAAATTGTAGATCTCCACTTGAAAATTGTCACAAGAGATTCAATCGAACAAGTCCAAGAATTAACCGACAAAGTAAACGCAAGCATTTCATACCACTTGTTTTACTAAGCCGTTTAATTAGATTTCTCATACGAGTGAGGTAAAGGTTTGTATATACTAATAGATTGGAAATCGGTTTGAGAAAACGAGCTTTGTAATAAAATAGTGTTGAAATCATTTGAAGAAAGAGTTTTGATATTTACTACTAGTATTGAAACCTTTGTATTTTTAAAGTGACAAATCATAGAATGAATTGTAGAAACAATCAATCATCAAAATTCACATTCGAAGACGTGAATAAAATCCAAAGAAATCGATTACGGAATCTATCGAAATGGATATTCCTAAAAATCATGAAGAAAATGTCATCAAAGTCGATAATAGGTGATAATAACAAAAGGGAATCAACACGAATCGATTAAAGTTGGAATTCTCAAGCAAATAGGGAAACAGGCAAAAGAGTGCAGATTCGGACGTCTGAAATCAAGGATTCAATCGTCTGAATCTAGAAAATAAAATATTTTCCAAAACAGAATTCGGACGTCTGAATCCATGATTTCAGACGTCTGAAATAGGCACTTTTTAGCCTATTTCCTTTCTGGTTCCAAATGAACCAATTCAGACGTCTGAAATCATATATTCAGACGTCTGAATCTGGGAATAGAAATCTTCCCAGAATAATATTCAGACATCTGAATACTACGTTTCAATTGTCTGAAACTGGGGTTCAGGGCATTCCCTGAACCTAGGCCAAAAATGGCCAAATGGATACCGGAAGCGATCGATCGAGCGACAATGACTAAGGATTTACGCCAAGCGATAACCCAGCCTTAACGGTTCTTCGATACGCCTCAAATATCAATGTCCAAATATCCATAAAAGGATTTTCATAGATTTTGATTTCAAAACACCAAAAATTGGAATATACACCAAATCAATCCAAACCAAAATGAATTGCACAAGAATAAGTGTTAAGAATTCATACCTAACAATCGAAGATAATTATAGACGAAGATGTTAGATAAAAATCTCACCTTTGAACCCAAATCAATGAAGAAGAAGCTAGAAAGTAAAGGAAGATCAACCATACTTCAATCCCAACTCAAGAAGCTTGATTCTAAGCTTAAAAGAGAAATATTTCCCAAATTAGGTTTAGGAAATTCTGAAACTGGAAGGAGAATGAGTTGGAGAAGAAGAAGGAGATGCTTACCAATGGGTTCTCTTGAATTTGGAGCTAGAAGTTGGATTTGCTAATGTAGACTAGGGCTTAGAGTTTTAATTTCCTCTTCTTTCCCCCATTTTTGCTTTAGCTTGAAGTGTTAGGAATATGAAGTGAAGTAATGAAGAGTTGAAGTGGAGTTGGGTTCATATGTTAGGTTAATGGACTGAAACCCAAACCAAAGCCCTAAGTGAAAAAGTAGCAAAATTCTACTATCTCCAAACATATCAAAGTTTATACTCAAAAAGGTCGCAAACGGCATTTTGAATTCAATGGGAGTGGTCTCGAGTCCTAATTCGACTATTTGCAAAAAGTAGCTTTTCGGACCAAAATCCAACGAACGATAGAATATTTGAATAAAATATTTAAATATACAATTGATAAATATGCGTGTTGTTGCAAAAATGTTTTGGTTATCGTAAGGTAAAATCCAGGCATGTTTATTTGTGGCGTGGTCTTACGAGATACCTTTGATTTCAAAAGGATTTTGAAAACTTTAATAATCCACCGGGTGAGTTTTCTCATTCTAGTTTTCCAGACTGACTCAGGTGTTATTTAACTATAATTCTCGGGTCAGACCAAGTATTATAGAGCACAGATTCTGGATGGACTGCTATGGAGCTACGGAAACGAGTGGCGAGACGTATCACACGTATTTGACATTTATTCCACTGAGTCTAATTTACTGCATAGTCAGTTTTATGAGGACAGGTTATGATAACTGTCCAGTTGTGTGTTATGAATATTGTTGTACTATGATGTTGCAATGTATAAACAGATATTGTTCTTTTGTTTAGAGATTAGTCATTTATCTATTATATATTGTTCCGCTGCGATTTTGGGATTCTGTTATTGTTTCTATTTCTTCTTCTACCTCCTTCTTCTTTAATCCTAATGATTTGGATTTTCGGGCATTGAAAAATTGGGTCGTTACACTTGGTATCAGAGCCGGGTTAAGCGAGAACTTTGGCTATGTTGGGGATTACTCGTTAAAATAGAGTCCGTAATACTCTAGAATGAGTTTGGGTGTATTAATAGCTATGAGCGCGTATTTGTTAGTGAATATAAAAATTGTTTTTATATTGTGTTGACTTATCGGTTGAGTGTATATAGATTCTGGTTGGTGTAGTCTGGCCAACTGTGTCGATAAGGATTTCTAAACTCTTAAACAAGATAAACCGACACAGTATTATTTTAAAAAGGGTAAATGAAATAATTTTACCCAAATTATTATAAAAGAAATAATTTTTTCGTAAATTATTATAGTATATGGTTGCCTGGATGTTAGAAAGTGATAATATTAAATTGTTATCATTTAAGTGTGAAATTAAATAAGAAGTTAAGATAATATCAAAGGTTAAAGAAATAAATTCATTAATAGAATGGAATTTGAAATATAAATTATCAATGTGATTTATAATTAATTTTTTTCCAGAGTAATGTTTGAATATGAGATGAAAGAATTTGGAATTTGAAAATTTAATTCCTTTTGAGTTTGAAAGTAATTTTCAAAGTTTTAGGAGAAATAATAGTGATATTATTTGGGAATATTTTTGAATTGGATATGAGATCTGATGAGATTTGGAACTTAAAAATATTCGTAATGTTTTTGAAATGATAAAAGCACTAAACTCTCTCTGATCGCTGAAAAATAACTTCGGTGATGACTGCAGCATCATCGATGTTCATTTTCGAGTTTCCGAAGGAGGAATTGTTGCCAAAATGTTTTGAATTGGTTTTGTTTGTAAAGATTGGATTTGATTATGGAATGCATGGAATAATTTGGTCTGGATATATATATATATATATATATATATATATATATATATATATATATATATATATATGATTTCAAAAATGTTTTTGAATATATAAAAAATTTATTAAACTCTGGGGGTTTAACTAAAAATGTCTATGGAATAACAAATGAGATTGGAAAATTATAAAAAAAACTGAAATTTGTTCAGAATAGAAATTAACTTAAGAAGAGTTAAATTAAAATAAGTATGAAAACAAAACAAGCTAGCTAAGTAAACCAAATAAACGAAGTAAAAAAAGATTAGTGAATGAAATGTAATTAAAGTAGGGAAACTTATAGAAGTTTAAATTTAGAATTGAATTGGAATTTAACTAAATTAAGTTAAGTAAAGAGGAATTTTGAGGAAAGTCTAAATAAATTAAGTGGAATGGTTATTGAAATAAAAATTTATTAGTTAAAATAAATTTGTAAATTGAACAAACTAATTAAAATTGTAAATAAATGAAATTGAAAATGAATATTGGGAATTAATTTGAATTGCGAGAAGTGGAAGTTAGTCAAAGATTGAACTAAATAAAACAAAGGATTGAAAATAAAATTAGTAAGTAAACTAATGAATTCAAATAGGTAAGCAAATGAATTTAAATTGAATATTGAGATAATATTTAATTTAAAAATTGTGTAAAGTAAAGTAAAGGTGTAGAATTTATTTGAAGTGAACCAAAATAATAAAAGTTTGGAATGGTTAGTTAAATATGGATTGGGATAAGGTGAATAGAATTCATATATAAAAATTGGAGGGTAAATTGAATTCAAATGGAATGGAAAATGCAAAGTTGAATGGAAATGGATATATAACTTCAGTAATGAAGTGGAAATAAATATTTAAGTGTAATATATTTATCTTGTACCTAAGAAACAGATGGTAAATTCTTAAGTAAAATCAGAATTGGGAAATATACCAAGTAGAAAAAAAATTGGTATTGGAAAAATAATCTACATTAACATTAATAGGGGTTAAAGTTAGGTTGTGAAATGCGATAATTGTGAATAGGTGTATGGAAATAAAAATAATTGTTAATAACAAGAAAATTGATTTAGCTAATAATCAATTGGAATAAGTACGTAGAATATATGTACATTATTTTATTCGCATAGCGATTCGATCCAGAATTCGAGCACAGAATTTCAAGATAATTATATCGGTCTGAGTTGGACTTTTCACTTGATTTTCGACGGCGAACCCTAGATATGGATTTTTGACTGTTCTGGAATTCTCTATCATAGATTAGAACTATGCAAGGAGAATGACGATTTCTGATAAAGAAACCAAATCTGAGTCCGCTTTAGGAAGTCAGGTGGACGATACTAGTTCGGAAGTGAAATTGTGTGATCGAGTGAGTGATCGGATTTAGCATTGCGTACGGATGATATACGGACATGGTACGGGCTGGAATGAAATGAATATTGAAAATTTTGCCAAGAGATGAGTAAAATAAATTTGACTGTACTAGTAAACATTATTGGCAGATAAGTGCAGGCATCTAAAGGCAAGGATAGATGGATGTTTTTAAATTCAGAAGATAATTTGAAACGCTCGACAAAAGGTATGTATTTGAATTTCTGTATGAAATTTGATGATTTTATGGTCTAGCCACTTGGCTTTTTGTTTTCTTTTGAAATTTGGGGGCCGTTGAGGCATTTTGTAGTTG
The DNA here is from genome assembly GCA_030765085.1 of Allium cepa. Classification (NCBI taxonomy): domain Eukaryota; kingdom Viridiplantae; phylum Streptophyta; class Magnoliopsida; order Asparagales; family Amaryllidaceae; genus Allium; species Allium cepa. The sequence continues at coordinate 248,099,149 of CM060944.1, forward strand.
TACTGAGCTAGCCGCGCAAAGGAGACGCTGACAAAAATTTTCAAAATTTAAGGAGTTAGAGAATTTTGAGAGAATTTTGATAATTTAAATTTGATTTTAATTTAAAATTTGAAATGGTTGAATAAGTGATTGTAACAACCCGCATATTTATCGATTTTTATATTTAAATATTTTATCGTTAGTCGGATTTTAGTCCGAAAACCTACTTTTTGCATACGGTCGAATTAGGACTTGAGACCACCCCCATTGAGTTCAAAATGCCGTTTGCAACCTTTTTGAGTATAAGCTTCGATATGTTTGGAGAAAGTTGATTTTTGCTACTTTTTCCCGCTTAGGGCTTTGGTTGGGCTGAGCCAATTAGTCACTTAACTCAGTTCCAACACTCTCCTCTTCATTCACTTCTCTTCTATTTTCCTAACACTCAAGCTCTAGCAAAAATGGAGGAAGAGAATGGGAAATAGAAATTCCTAAGCCCTAGCTTGCTTTGCAAATCCATCTCCTTGCTCCAAACTCAAGAAGAACCCTTTGGGAAGCATCTCCTTCACCTTCTCCAACTCTTTCTCCATTCAATTTCAGAAATTTCCTAAACCTAATTTAGGGAATGTTTCTCTTTTAAGCTTAGATTCAAGCTTGTTGAGTTGGAATTGAAGAGTGCTTGTTCTTGCCATTGCTTTCAAGCTTCATCTTCATAAATTTAGTTTAAAGGTGAGATTTTTATCTCACATCTATGACTATAATTATCTTTGGTTGTTAGGTTTGAATTCCTAACACTTCTTCATGTGCATTTGCTCTTGTTTTGGATTGATTTTGTGAATACTCCAATTTTTGGGTTTTTAAGTCAAATTTGTGTGAAATCCTTTTATGGATGTTTGATCATGTTTTTGGTGATGCACCGAGGAGCATATAGGGCCGGGTTGCCGATTGGCATAAACCCTTAGAGCCAATGCCGTTCGGTTGCAATTTGGAAGAGTTTGCTCTTCATTTGAATAAGGTTGAAAAACAGCCCAGGCATGATTCAGTCGACTGAAAATCTCTGTTCAGTCGACTGAACCTGAAACCCGAGAGTTTCCAGGCATGATTCAGTCGACTGAAAAACTCTGCACAGTCGACTGAAACTGGAAACAGAAAGTTTCCTGAACCTGGAAAATTTCCATGTACAGGGTCAGTCGACTGAAATTCTCTGTTCAGTCGACTGAACCTGCTGTTTTAGTCCAATTTGCCTTTTTGGATTGAAATTCCAATATAAATCGATTTGTGATAATCCTATTTTTTGTTATCATCTATTATGACTTTGATGACTCTTTTTAGGGATTTTTGAATATCCATTTCGATGGATCCTTTATCGATTTCGTTGGATTTTATTCACGTCTTCGTATGTGAATTTTTGTGATTGATTGTTCTTACAATCTTCTTCGTGATTTGTCACTTTAAAAATATAAAGGTTTTCTATACTAGTAGTAAATATCAAAACTCTTTCCTCAAACGATTTCAATACTATTTTAATACCAAATTCGTTTATAAAACCGTTTTCCAATCTATTAGTATATACAAACCTTTACCTCACTCGTATGAGAAATCTAATTAAACGGCTTAGTAAAACAAGTGGTATGAAACGCTTGCGTTTACTTTGTCGGTTAATTCTTGGACTTGTTCGATTGAACCTCTTGTGACAATTTTCTAGTGGAGATTTACAGTTTGTTCGTAAATATTTAAGTTAAGCTAGTGGTTATGGGACATGAAGCTAAGCTCATATATTTACTAGCTTAGTGTAATCGACACTTCTCTTTGATCATGACGATCATTTTAGGTTCTAGACTAGCATCGTGCTATGTCTTTGTGATTTGGTTCATCGGACGTCCCGCTGTACGACGTCGTTGTTCCCTTTGATTGTGATTTGGTTCATCGGATGTCCCGTTGTACGACGTCGTTGATCCTTTCCTTGTGATTTCTGGATTTCGTGTGTTGATTTCTGGAATTTGTGTTTCACCAACTTTTACGATGGGCATTGATATATATGTCATTTATTGTGGCTTGGTGAATGAAATTAGGAGTATGACATTCCTTTTTATCTTGAGTAGATTATTGTGATATTGATTAATCTTTTGATGATTTTCAATTACTTATTTATCACAGCTTGGTATCAGAGCCAAATTTCGGAACAATGTAGAATAATTTAGCAAGGATCATGTCCTAAGTCCATCTTAGGAGTTGTGCTTTAGGATTTTATTCGGGTCTTCGTACCGTTCTATCCTATTTTCTTTATGATTCCTTGTTTTATCAATCAAGTTTGATTGAAATTTATTTTGAGAATAACTTTTTCCTCTTCTTTCTTTCTTTCTTAAAGAAGAGAAATGGTTAGACCAGGCCGTCCCAGCGCCGGTCAATCTAGTGCTACTACCCAGGATGGAGTATTTATGTCTGCTCAACAACTTTTGGATCTTGTAAAGAATCAAGAGTTTATCTATGCTTTGAGTAAGAACCCCGAAATGGTTCTACCTTTGAAACTTGAAGTTTCTTTCAATCAGCTTGTGGATCTTACTCTTCTTCATGGAGAGATTGGTAAAGGAAGTGTTTGTGATATTGGGACTTCCAAGAAGAGGCATATTAAGTTCAAGAGCCTTAATCCCAATAAGAGAGTGAAGCAAACTACTTTTGTAGCAAAGACTCCAATCCCTGATCGTGGAGGATGCTACAATTGTAATTCTAAGGAACATTATGCGAATATGTGTCCAAAACCCCATTCTTGTCGCTATTGCAAGAAACCGGGTCATCTTTTATCTGCATGTCCCAAACTTTTGAGTAAGGACATGAGAAAACTAAATATTGTGCAAGCCCCTAGCAACTCTTCTCTTGGTCAAGGTATTTTTCATTCAATCCTTGATGACATTTGCTTTGTGATTATCTTGTTCATGTTCTTTTTTGATATAGTTTCCATCTCACTATTTTATATCAAAAGGAATTGTTAATTCTTTTTCTTTGAATATTTTAGGCTTGTTGACTTCATTGAGGATTGTGAATCCGGATGGTAGATCCGCAACACTCAATTTGCTTTTGTTTAGATGTCGAGATTGTTTTATGTGACTTTTCTTTCCGAGCCAATATTTTTGCTTTGGCTTCGGAATTGACCTTTATGCAAGGATTGGCTTAATCATTGTGAAGCCCATATCCTATTTTTTCGAGTGGATTACTCATCTTCGACATTTTTAATCTGTTAAGCAGATTTCTATTTTTCCTTTGTGATTTTGATTCCAACTTGATGGCATCATTTTATTCCTTAAGCCCACTTATAAGGAAAGTGTTATTTCTCTCATTCATATAGTTTGAGAAATTTTCAGGTATTTTTGAGTTTGTCTTAGGATTATCACCTAAGAAATCTTTTGTGTGGTGTTAAGGTCTTTTCAGTTTGACTTTACCACTGGTTTTCGTTTGCTACGAGTTGCGGAAATTAGCATTCCACTTACCGCATTCCGCACTCGTTATGATTCCTATGAATGAATTATTATGTCATTCAATTTGTCCAACTCATTTCATCCATTTTATAAATCGAATATTCTATGAATATTTCGATGAGACCATTCTTGTATTTATTGATTTTGGATGAAAATAGAAATTTAAAATTTTGCAAATCTTTTTCATAAGATTTAATTATAAGTGCAATTTGATTTGTTCTTGAAACGAGCAAAGAATATTCTTAAAACTTTTTTAAGAAATTTATTTATCCTATAAAAAGATGATTTTGTGATTGTATTGCCCGTTGAGTGCTTTAAGAATTTTGGTCGATGCGCTTGATCAACGTTATCGATAGGAATTTCCTAAACGCTTTGATGTGATAATCAGACACGATATATTGACTTGTAAAAATGTAAATTTTTGTAGAAAGATTATTACATAAAAGTAAAAATGTAATTTTGGAAGTTTTAACTTTTCGGGAAAGAGAATTATTTAAAAGAAGTCCTTTCTTTTCGATATTCTTATTCTTTCTTGTGATTCCTGAAGGGGAACCAAGACTTTGCTATTTGTACCGATACTATTCGTATTGGTTTGGAATGCCATTCTCTTACAAAGGAGGACGTGATATCGCTTGTGCTTCTAAATCATTATAGCTTATCGAGACTAGATATGCCACTCATGATCTAGTGTTCGAGGCTATTGTTTTTGCTTTTGGAATTTGACATCATCATCTTTGGGGAAGAAATTTGTTCTCCATCTCGATCATAAATCTTTGGAATATTTATGTTCTCTTAAGGAACTGCTTGTAGACTCGAGTTCCTAGCTTCCTATGATCTTGATATTCTTTTATTCCCGAGAAGGGAAATCGTGTTGCCAATGCGCTTTGTCGTAGGCAACAAGTGGTTGACTCTTTGATGTTGTCTGAATGGAATTATTTTTCTATCAAGTTCATCGGACGTTTTGGTATACTTCGTTTTATTGAGCTTTATCTCATTCCTTTTAAGGACTAGCGTCCGATGTCCTTTTATTGTGTTCGGTTCATTGGACGTACCGTTTTTGTACTGCGTCAGTGTTCCGAATTATTTGGGATTTGATTCATCGGATGTACCGTTGTACTACATCGATGTCTTTGCCTTTGATTCATCGGATGTACCGTTTGTACTACATCGATGTCTTTTCTTTTGATTCATCGGATGTACCGTTGTACTACATCGATGCCTTTTCTTTTGATTCATCGGATGTACCGTTGTACTACATCGATGTCTTTTCATTTGATTCATCGGATGTACCGTTGTACTACATCGATGTCTTTGCTTTTGATTCATCGGATGTACCGTTTGTACTACATCGATGTCTTTGCTTTTGATTCATCAGATGTACCGTTGTACTACATCGATGTCTTTGCTTTTGATTCATCGGATGTACCGTTGTACTACATCGATGTCTTTGCCTTTGATTCATCGGATGTACCGTTGTACTACATCGATGTCTTTGCCTTTGATTCATCGGATGTACCATTTGTACTACATCGATGTCTTTTCTTTTGATTCATCGGATGTACCGTTTGTACTACATCGATGTCTTTTCTTTTGATTCATCGGATGTACCGTTGTACTACATCGATGTCTTTGCTTTTGATTCATCGGATGTACCGTTTGTACTACATCGATGTCTTTTCTTTTGATTCATCGGATGTACCGTTGTACTACATCGATGTCTTTGCCTTTGATTCATCGGATGTACCGTTGTACTACATCGATGTCTTTGCCTTTGATTCATCGGATGTACCGTTTGTACTACATCGATGTCTTTTCTTTTGATTCATCGGATGTACCGTTGTACTACATCGATGTCTTTGCTTTTGATTCATCGGATGTACCGTTTGTACTACATCGATGTCTTTTCTTTTGATTCATCGGATGTACCGTTGTACTATATCGATGTCTTTGCTTTTGATTCATCGGATGTACCGTTTGTACTACATCGATGTCTTTTCTTTTGATTCATCGGATGTACCGTTGTACTACATCGATGTCTTTTCTTTTGATTCATCGGATGTACCGTTTGTACTACATCGATGTCTTTGATTTTGATTCATCGGATGTACCGTTGTACTACATCGATGTCTTTGCTTTTGATTCATCGGATGTACCGTTGTACTACATCGATGTCTTTGCTTTTGATTCATCGGATGTACCGTTGTACTACATCGATGTCTTCACTTTTGATTCATCGGATGTACCGTTGTACTACATCGATGTCTTTTCTTTTGATTCATCGGATGTACCGTTTGTACTACATCGATGTCTTTGCTTTTGATTCATCGGATGTACCGTTGTACTACATCGATGTCTTTGCTTTTGATTCATCGGATGTACCGTTGTACTACATCGATGTCTTTGCTTTTGATTCATCGGATGTACCGTTGTACTACATCGATGTCTTCGCTTTTGATTCATCGGATGTACCGTTTGTACTACATCGATGTCTTTGCTTTTGATTCATCGGATGTACCGTTTGTACTACATCGATGTCTTTGCTTTTGATTCATCGGATGTACCGTTGTACTACATCGATGTCTTTGCTTTTGATTCATCGGATGTACCGTTGTACTACATCGATGTCTTTGCCTTTGATTCATCGGATGTACCGTTGTACTACATCGATGTCTTTGCCTTTGATTCATCGGATGTACCGTTTGTACTACATCGATGTCTTTTCTTTTGATTCATCGGATGTACCGTTTGTACTACATCGATGTCTTTTCTTTTGATTCATCGGATGTACTGTTGTACTACATCGATGTCTTTGCTTTTGATTCATCGGATGTACCGTTTGTACTACATCGATGTCTTAGCTTTTGATTCATTGGATGTACCGTTTGTACTACATCGATGTCTTTGCTTGGGTTCATTGGGCGTGCCGTTTTTGTACTACGCTGATGTCCCAAATTGTTTGAGTTTCTAGGTTTTCGGGCGTACCGTTTTTGTACTACGCCGTTGCACCGGCTCAATTTTCTGCTATTCTTGACGTTCCCCACGTCTTTTATCTACGGGAATGCCTTAGGGATTCCGGTTTTCATTCTTGAGCCCGGTGTTATTGTGGAAATTGAAGTTTCACTAGATTTCTTGCTAACTCTTTTGTGCACTTTAGGGTGAACTTCTTATTTCAAATTTTCTTTTGTGTTAATATGCTTCTATGGTTGTTACTTCTTATATTTCCTTCTTACTTATTGCGAGGACGCAATTTCTTTAAGGAGGGGAGTCTGTAACAACCCGCATATTTATCGATTTTTATATTTAAATATTTTATCGTTAGTCGGATTTTAGTCCGAAAACCTACTTTTTGCATACGGTCGAATTAGGACTTGAGACCACCCCCATTGAGTTCAAAATGCCGTTTGCGACCTTTTTGAGTATAAGCTTCGATATGTTTGGAGAAAGTTGATTTTTGCTACTTTTTCCCGCTTAGGGCTTTGGTTGGGCTGAGCCAATTAGTCACTTAACTCAGTTCCAACACTCTCCTCTTCATTCACTTCTCTTCTATTTTCCTAACACTCAAGCTCTAGCAAAAATGGAGGAAGAGAATGGGAAATAGAAATTCCTAAGCCCTAGCTTGCTTTGCAAATCCATCTCCTTGCTCCAAACTCAAGAAGAACCCTTTGGTAAGCATCTCCTTCACCTTCTCCAACTCTTTCTCCATTCAATTTCAGAAATTTCCTAAACCTAATTTAGGGAATGTTTCTCTTTTAAGCTTAGATTCAAGCTTGTTGAGTTGGAATTGAAGAGTGCTTGTTCTTGCCATTGCTTTCAAGCTTCATCTTCATAAATTTAGTTTAAAGGTGAGATTTTTATCTCACATCTATGACTATAATTATCTTTGGTTGTTAGGTTTGAATTCCTAACACTTCTTCATGTGCATTTGCTCTTGTTTTGGATTGATTTTGTGAATACTCCAATTTTTGGGTTTTTAAGTCAAATTTGTGTGAAATCCTTTTATGGATGTTTGATCATGTTTTTGGTGATGCACCGAGGAGCATATAGGGCCGGGTTGCCGATTGGCATAAACCCTTAGAGCCAATGTCCGTTCGGTTGCAATTTGGAAGAGTTTGCTCTTCATTTGAATAAGGTTGAAAAACAGCCCAGGCATGATTCAGTCGACTGAAAATTTCTGTTCAGTCGACTGAACCTGAAACCCGAGAGTTTCCAGGCATGATTCAGTCGACTGAAAAACTCTGCACAGTCGACTGAAACTGGAAACAGAAAGTTTCCTGAACCTGGAAAATTTCCATGTACAGGGTCAGTCGACTGAAATTCTCTGTTCAGTCGACTGAACCTGCTGTTTGAGTCCAATTTGCCTTTTTGGATTGAAATTCCAATATAAATCGATTTGTGATAATCCTATTTTTTGTTATCATCTATTATGACTTCGATGACTCTTTTTAGGGATTTTTGAATATCCATTTCGATGGATCCTTTATCGATTTCGTTGGATTTTATTCACGTCTTCGTATGTGAATTTTTGTGATTGATTGTTCTTACAATCTTCTTCGTGATTTGTCACTTTAAAAATACAAAGGTTTTCTATACTAGTAGTAAATATCAAAACTCTTTCCTCAAACGATTTCAATACTATTTTAATACCAAATTCGTTTATAAAACCGTTTTCCAATCTATTAGTATATACAAACCTTTACCTCACTCGTATGAGAAATCTAATTAAACGGCTTAGTAAAACAAGTGGTATGAAACGCTTGCGTTTACTTTGTCGGTTAATTCTTGGACTTGTTCGATTGAACCTCTTGTGACAATTTTCTAGTGGAGATTTACAGTTTGTTCGTAAATATTTAAGTTAAGCTAGTGGTTATGGGACATGAAGCTAAGCTCATATATTTACTAGCTTAGTGTAATCGACACTTCTCTTTGATCATGACGATCATTTTAGGTTCTAGACTAGCATCGTGCTATGTCTTTGTGATTTGGTTCATCGGACGTCCCGCTGTACGACGTCGTTGTTCCCTTTGATTGTGATTTGGTTCATCGGATGTCCCGCTGTACGACGTCGTTGATCCTTTCCTTGTGATTTCTGGATTTCGTGTGTTGATTTCTGGAATTTGTGTTTCACCAACTTTTACGATGGGCATTGATATATATGTCATTTATTGTGGCTTGGTGAATGAAATTAGGAGTATGACATTCCTTTTTATCTTGAGTAGATTATTGTGATATTGATTAATCTCTTGATGATTTTCAATTACTTATTTATCACAGCTTGGCATTGTGATTATTATGTGTTTAGTCATATCTCCTATCCTATATCATGTTATCCGATATTTATAGTTAGACTGATCCGTTTATTATTTTCTTATAAATAATACTCGGGTCAGACCGAGATGTTACAGGTGCTTCTGCTTGACTTCTCATCCGGGATTAACTCCTTGACTTTTGGGTTAACTACTTAGATTAGTAGTTATTTTGTTGTATACATTTGAGATATAGACTCCTTAATGTATACTCATTCTTTTGTGTAGTTCGTGTAACTATTCTTTTGTGATGTTGTGGATCTTTTCAAACCACTACTCTGATGTACACTTTTATGTGTAGTATTCATATCTTATTCCGCCTTTGTGATATGAATTGTCTGTGACTGATTTGTGTTATGTTTATTTCTATATTCGTTTCCGAAGGATTTATATAGCCACCGTGTAGTAGCTTTGAGTTTGTGTTGGTATGTCGGATTTCCTCTTGAAATAGAATGCATGTTATATTATCTGACATATCGGTGCTCGCGCAAAGAAATTACACGGATGGTCGCTCCTCAACAGCCTTATTCTCCATGCTAGTCGACAGCATTCACCGTAATGTTCTTGGCTAGCGTGGGTATAGAGGTGGGGCGTCACAGTGATATTGTTTGGAACTTGTGGATGAATTGGGAAGTTAGTAGAATTGATAGTGTGTCCTTAATAAAAAATGGTTTTGGAAAGTTGTCAAAAACTATTTGGTTTGGAAAAATAGTTATTGGGTGATGGACCATTCTTCCTAACTAGTAATTTCGGGGACGAAATTCTTTTAAGGGGGGAGTAATGTGACGATCCAAATTTTTTGGATATTTGAAATTGGAATATTTAATTGATTTTATGTATTTGAAAGTTAGCTTAACTTGAATTTCAAACATCACTATTTAATTGACAGTTAAATTACTAAATTCAATAATTGTAAATTGGTTAAAATAGCGAATCTTAGTTTCAAGCAGGTTAAAAATGTTTCAAAGGCTTGGAAAATTTGTAATTATAATACTGGAGATAATAGAAGTTTTAAATTTGAATTTGAAAGGGTTTTGTTCCATTTTTAAAATATATCATTTAAAATGATATTTAAAAATAGTCTTCCTAGGCATAGTCTCGAATTTCGACGAAACTAGTTCCATTGAATCCGTAATAATATATTATTATTGGACTTCAATTTTCGTAGCTTTCGGAATTATCGTATTATCGTACGGTAGATAAACGCGCTGAAATCTGTATCGAAATTTAATATTATAACTGAGTCTAGAAAAGCTATCTTCTCCATACGATCGAGTTAGGACTCAAAACATTTTCCATTGCATTCGGAATAAATGTTTAACATTATAAATGCCCAGCGGGACGCCTCGATAGGAGGTCGAGTTTATGAGATTGCGTAATTATAACGATTTAAATTTAAATTTAAATTTAAAAATAATATATACAATATTTAATATAATACTATTTTCATAAGGCAAATTACAGATTTCTTCTCTCTTCCAACACTTGGCAAATTTTTTGACACGCGTTGGAAAAAAATAATAATCGACCAGCCGAGATAATGTAACAACCCTATATTTTGGGATTATTTTATTGTATATTTTATTTTTGTGCAATTGAATTTTCTGATTTAAAAACTTTATTTTATTTATTAAAATGAATAAATTTTGTTATTTAAATATATATATATTGATTATTGTGTGAATTAAATTTCCAAACTTGAATAAATTGAATATTTTCTAGAAATTGAATTTTTGGTCAATATGGTCAAAGTTGACTTTTAAATTTTAAATTTAAATATTTAAATTTTTTAATTTTATCTTTTATTATGAAAATAGATTAAATTTTAAGAATACTGCTTTTCGTTTCGTTGAAATCGGAGTTATATTGTGAAAGTTATGTTTTTTCAATATTAGGTGTAAATTGTTTTATTTAACAATATTGTTTATTTTAAATTTTATAAATAATCTTTTTATTCGTCATATCTTATTCAAATTTGTATTATATGTTATGTTACATATATTTTTGTCTTTTAAATATTTTTGAAGTGATGTTTGAATTTTTCCAAAGCTTATTGCAGTTATTTTCTATTTTTAAAGTCTAGTTTCTTTTTTTTCTGCTATTTTCTTCATTTAAATTATATTTAGTTAAAATTTATTTATTTATTTTTGTGAATGCATTTTTATTTTGTGTTCTTATCTTTATTTATAAATATTTTTCAAGTAAATAAAAATTGTCCAAAGTTTGTTCCATTTATTTTCAAATTTTCAAGACTAGTTTACATTTTTTGTTATTTTCTTAATTTAATTATATATAATTAATATTTATTTATTTATTTTTGTTTATTTACTAAATTTTCATATTTTTATCTGAATTTATATATATATATTTCAGTTATATAAAATTGAAAAGAAATATTGGATATATGAAGAGTTTGAAACCTTTTGTATGCTTGGTCTCTTTGGATTCCACCTTTTCAATTTTCAATCAACATTTGCCTTCAATTTTTGGCCGTTCCTTATCATTGCTTCAGCCGACTTCTTTTCATCATTTTCACGCATATCATAAACCTTCTCAACTCACCAAATTTACGGCCATTTCTGAAGCGAAGGAGTTGGTAAATTCTTTTACTTCTTTTCCATTATTTTCTTCTTGTTTATGTTGATTTTCACTTGCTTTCTCACCTTTGTAGCTCGGCTCCTCTCCACTCCTTCACCATGGCCGCCTCCACCTCCACCTGAACCACCCACCACCACCTCCAGTCCAGCCCCAAGCCACTGGCCGTGCACTATGGTTAATCAAACTCCACCACAAAATGGCACAAACTCCACTTGAATTGCCTAGCCGAGCCACCTATGTCTTCCATCACCTTCAACCTTCCTTTGGCCGCCACCTACTCCACCTCCACCACCCATAGATGACCTGAAACCCACTTCCACACCTGTACCTGACCCACTACAGACCAGACCGTGCCCATGTTGCTTAGGGCCGTGACCTTTAGTTGCATTGAATCATTGTTTTTGCCTTATAGCTTGTGTAGTTTATGCACTAAACTTTGCACCATCTTTTCCTATGCTAGGTCGAACTCTTATGAACCCAAACCAGATCCTAGCCCTTGCTTTAGCCGTGCCTTTCCAACCTAGGGCCGAGGCATATGTTGTAGAAGGCAAGTGCAAGTGGTTTGGAGATGATTTATGCATTCATTTCTAACATTGTTAATCGTATTTTGGGTTGAAACTCATGTTTTTTGTATTGTCTTGTTTGAATGTGCTCATGGCAATTAATCTTCAGCTCTCGCAAACTCGAATCATTATCGTGCTATCATGCTTTTGAAGATCTCAGTTGTTCATTCGTTTGTTGTCATCTCCAGCTTATACCGGTGAGTTATTCTCACCAGACAGTTTTGTACTTATATAACTAGTAAATCGATCACATGTGAATCTGTAAAATGCATCACCATATTATATTTGCTATGTTATGATTATATGATGTTCACCCATGCTTAAAAACCCGTTATATTATCTGTTACTGTTGTATTATGCTATTCTGTTATATATATATATATATATATATATATATCAGTTTATCACACTGCAAGTTCCCTTTAGATTAGAATCATTATGCGATGAAATGATACATACCCGAACGGACTTTAGAATAAGGGAAAATCGTTATGGGCTGAAATGATAAGCCTAAATGATTTTCAATTATTTCCATTTACTTGTGACTGCGGGTTTGAAATGATAAAACCCGGGTTTTCTTTGTAAATTACGGGTTGAAATGATATATTACCCGTATCGCTTTACTTAGGTTACAAAATTTTATACAGACCCGTAGTTAAATTATATTTTTCTAAATTTTTTAAAATATGTTTGAAATGTAAATATTATAATATTTTGATTTAAAACTTAATTAAAAATGATTTTTGTAAAGTATTATTGATTTTTAAGAATTTATAAGTGAAATAAATTAATGGTAAAGTTAGAAAATTTGAAATGTAAGTTATTTTGGAAATTATAATTTGGTGATAAATGGAATTTAAAGTAAATATGAAAATATGATAAATTTATGATATTTTGAATTAAAATGAATTTAAAATGATTTTACAATATATTAATGATTTTTGAATAAAGTTAAAATGTTAAATGAATGAATATTAAAGTTGAAATTTGGAAATATAACTTAAATTGGAATTTATGAATCTTGTTTTAAAAGCGAAATTTTAAGTTAAGTAAATAAAATGAAAATGAGTTATATTTGAAAATTTAAACTTAAGTGTTAAGTTAATATTTAATTTAATGAATTTAAAATTTGAATGTTGGAATTTAATAAGTGATTTTTTTATTAAATATTGATTTTTGAATGGAAAATTTAACCTTATAAAATTATGAATTTAAGGAAAATTAAATGATGGTTATAAAAGTCGAAAATATATGATTTTATAAGTTTGAAATGGTTAAAATGAAAATTTAATGGTTTATGAAATAATGTTGAATATTGGAGATGTAATTAACAGTATTTTGAAATGCTATTATTTTTAACGTAAATGATATTATAGCGCTTTGTAAGTGTTGTGGTTGATAACAAATGAACTATGTATAAATTATAACTAAGTGGTATTATAGCACTTGGTAAGTGCTGCGATAGCAGAAAGATAATTAAAATCTAAAACTAAATAAAGGGCTACGGTAGCACTAGATAATTGCTGCGGTAGGCTGAAATGAATGTTTGAGGTTTTATTTTAAATAAATGAGCTCAGAATTTGTCTAAAATTTTGGGAACTGAATATTTGATTTTAGATATAATGATTTCACTTTTAAATGGTTTAAATGAATTGTTTTGCTTTAAATATAAACTATTTAAAAGGGTGATTTGAAAAGATAATAAATGAATGATATCATTGAATTAAAAAGGATAATAAATGAATGATATCTTTGAATTAAAAAGGATATTTAAATGTGTATATTTGGATTTGAATTCAAATAATAATTTAAAATGAATTTTGAAAGATATGATATTTTGATATATTGCAATGGTTTGGAAATGATTAAATCTTTATTTTGATAAAGATTTGAATTTGAAATGATACTTTATTTTTGAAGTATAAACTATGATTTATAAATTATAACCACGGGTTATAATAATGATTGGTTGTTAAAGAGGCCGGGATCGGATATTGACATACTCTCTGTCGATATCGAAAATCACTTTAATAACCGTGTACGCGGTGGAGATTCCAGAATGAAGTGGAATGGTGGCGACGTTCTTGAGGTATATTACGTGGACCCGACTCCCGTGAGTTGGCATAAGGTGGCTAAAACAGGAGCGATTTCGGGCCAAAAGGGGTAGCTCCTCTGGTCGAACACATTCCTTCGATACTTTACTCTTACTTGTGATTGATTAGATGCCCATCCTCCGATTTTGATATGGGAGTGTGTTCCGAGGTGGGCGTATGTGGCTGCTGCTTACCACCAGCCCGTGTGCGTAATTGGTATATCTACCCTGGCATTGCCTTATGTGCCGTGTCACCTACCATACCGAGCCTTTACAACGAGTTTGTTTTTCTCCCGTAGCCCATGGAGTATTTAGGGCAGTCTCCCGATCTGGAGATATGTTGATACTGGATGGACAACTGGGACTATTATGTGTGAAGGGTAATATGGGTAGCCCGGAACGCTATTTAAAAGTAAGTTTATTTTACTGTAGACATTATTATAATAGCGCAATATTACTACATAGTAAATAGTTTAACGGATCCTTAGAGGATAGGCGGTCCCAGGCATCCTTTAAGATACTTGTACCTTATTACAGTTCACTTGAGTTGGTTTACATTATATAAGAATATATTGTCCTGACTCGAGTGTTTTGTGTTTGCTTTACGTTCGGGTCAGCCTGAGTATTCACATCTTTGGATTCTTTTTCTGGAGCCGGTCTTTGCTGGAGATTTTGCCTATATATATATATATATATATATTTCTGTTTCAGCTGTTCTAGTTTATCTCATGTATTAGTGAACTTCTATGTATTTGGGATTTCTATTATGTTGTTTCAGACTATTATTATGTATTTGGGTTAAGACTCTGTTATAGTAGCTTCATGAACTACTATGTTATTTTTGTATTTTGCGGCGAGTTATTCTGATTATTCTGTTTCTGTGATTCTGTGTATTTGATTTCATTTGCTCCAAATTTATTTACAATCTATTATTTTGCATCATTCAAGTCCGACATATGTGGATTATTGTCGATTTGAATGGTATGAAATGGCGGGTAGTTACAGATAATATAATCAAATCAAATTCATTTGCAACAATAACCCTTTTCTCGTTCAAGATCAAATAGTTCAAAATTAAAGGATCATAGCCGTAGCCTTCTCGTTCGATCAATTTCTCTTCCTCCCTCCTTTCTAACTCTTTCTCTAATCGAAGTTCCAAGCCGAGAGTCGAAATCGCTTGAGTCAATGGAACCAGAAACCGATTCAAGCGAATCTCGTGAACGATTCAAGAATTCGAAATCGAACTCGTTCGATTTCGGGAGAGAGAGCAGCGGCAAATCGAGTTTGCGATGATGCGACGATGCAGTTGGGCTATGGGGTTGTTAGATCGGAGGAACGGCATGCTATATTGGAGTGATTGATTTCCCACATTATATAGTGGATGAGACCCTATGCGCCCTGCATAATAGTGGATGACACCATATACCGCGATATTCCACCTTGAAGTGGAATTGTTATTTTATATTGTGCTAACATCTGTGGATGTAGGAAAACGGGTTGGAGGGATCCAACTGGATTCCTCAAATGTTTGAATTTATTTTATATGCCGTGATATGATTTATTGATAATCTATGATTGATTACATTGGTAATTGAAATTATTGAATAATATGGTTTGGCCAAATATATTTTGGTATTTAAGATACCAGAATATAAAATTGGACTTTTGAAAGGAAATTAAAGTAGAGAATTTTGAGTAAAATAATTTTAGATAATTGGATAAATTAAAAGAAAAAAATTTGGAAAAGGATAAAAGTTGATTTTTGAAATCCTATTGAATATATTCCAAGTATGCAGAAAAGATTTTTAATAAATGGAAATAAATCGATTTCGAGAACTTAAGTAGTATTGTTTAAGAATTTATTTTAAATTCAGGATTTAAAATGGTTTGGGAGAAATAAAGGGAGAATTTTAAAATTTAGTATGAAATTAATATTTCAGAATTTAAACAAGATTTTAAAATCGTAAATATAAAAGTAAACATGGAATTAATGGGTTTTAAAATAAATTGGGTAAGTAAAGGAATTTATTTTAAAAATAGAGTTGGTTTTGAAAATTAATTTAAAACTGATTAAGTAGTTGAAACTATGAATTAAAAAGGAGGATGAGACTATGGGATTTATAAACAAGGTTTATAAATAAAGCGAACATTAATCAGTGGATAATTTGGAAGTGTAAATTTAGGATGGAAATTTATAAAGGAATGAGTAATTTGTTTAAAAAAAAATAGTGGTTTATTTTTAAAGGTGTGAAAGGAAAGTGTATTTTTCTGAAAAGCCAAGTACGTTTTCAAGCATGTTTTTAAGTTAAGTTAAAAGTTTTAAAGACGTTTAAAAGAATATTTTTGAGAATTATTATTTAAGTTGTTTAAAATTTTAAAGGTAAATATTTTATTACATTAGTTATAGAAATAATTATTTTAAAAGGTTAATTGGTATTATGATTTAAAAAGATAATTATTAATATTTATAGTTTATAAAGTAGTTTCATTTTAAAGATAGTTTGGCTAATGTTTTTATTTGAAAAACTTGTATAGAAATTCGTAACTTTTATTTTAAAAATTTGTTTTGGCTTAAGTTTTACATGAGAAGTTATTATAAATTCTCATAACTAGAAACTTAAATAAAGTGTTTTAAGTGTTTTTATTTTTAAATGTTTTAAAGTATATATATTTTTGGATTAAGCCATTTTAAATTATTTTTAATCTAAAGTATTTAGACTTGACAACTTTCAGTGGAAACTAACAATAGTTGGGAATTTATTCTGCGAAAGGAAAGTGATTTGATGGTTGTTTGTGGATGTTATTTGACAGTTAAATAACCGACTGTCAATATTGACCAATGCGCTGATCGTTTCGAACAGACTGGGATCGTGGCTTATTACCCGAAAACCACTTCGATCCGGTTTGAATGTTTTCATGATGAAGGCAAGAGCTAGGAGTCGAAGATGGAGCAATGAAGTGCAAGGGCTAATCGCTACTAATCTTGTGGGTGATTCCAAGATGGATGTAGTAGGAGTAGTTCCTTCGGTTCCGTTCGAATCCGAAACGTACCTATATGGATAAATGCTATTAGAACATCATCAAAAGGATGATGAGCATTCTAAGTCAACGTGTGCTAAAATGGTAACGCATAGCCTCGAGCCTCATCAACCGGGAATGGCTAAAACAGGGGAGGCGCACACAAGGCAACGTGGCTAGCAACCAATTAGGGTATGGTCATCCCTGTATAGAGGTCCCTTTATTTCGGCTGTGTGTGGCGGTTACTGATTCCTACCACGGGGTGATCTTATTCGGACTATCCAGTAAGGGGTAGCTCCGGTCTTCTGATGCAGTGGATCAGGGTGAATCCTCGATATGGTGATCTAGACCACGCACTGTGATAGGCGGTACCCCAGTAGCTCTGCCATTGTATGGAATCCAATTTCCAATAAGCGCCCGTTACGGTTTTGATCGTGCCTAACTATACTGAAACGTGAGATGCAAGCATTTCAGCTAGATTCTATTTTACTTTCTATAGACACTATAATAATATCATACAAATTTGATAAAAATAGTTTGTTTATCATAAGATAAAAACCTGGCAGGTTTATTGGTGGCGTGGTCTTACAAGATACCTTTGATTTCAAAAGGATTTTGAAAACTTTAATAATCCAATTGGGTGTGTTTTCTCACTCTGGTATTCCAGACTGACACGGGTGTTATTTAACTACAATGCTCAGGTTAGACCAAGTATTATAGAGTACGGATTCGGGATGTACTGCTACGGAGCTCAGGAGACGAGCTGGATGGCGAGACATATCACACGTATTTGATGTATATTCTACTGAGTCTGATTTACTGCATAGTTAGTTTTGTGAGGATAGGTTATGATAACTGTCCAGTTGTGTGTTATGAATGTTGTTATACTCTGTTGTTATATGTATAAACAGATATAGTTCTTTTGTTTAAAGATTAGTCATTTATCTATTATCTATTGTTTCGCTGCGATTGTGAGATTCTGATATTATTTCTATTTCTTCTTCTACCTCCTTCTTTGACCTTAATGATTCGGATTTTCGGGCGTCGAAAAATTGGGTCGTTACACAATAACATTCCCATCCTACATCAGAACAGCTCCCAAACCCTCATGACTAGCATCGGTGTATATTGTTAATCCCACATTTCCATTTGGAACGGTAAGCACTAGTGCAGAAGTAAGCTTACGCTTTAACTCATTGTATGACGCTTCACACTTATCATTTCTATAAACTTAGCATTCTTACAAGTCAAAGAAGTGAGAGGTACAGCAATCCGAGCAAAATTCTTAATGAATCTCCGATAATAACCGGCAAGGCCCAAAAAACTATGAATATCAAATGGAGTCCTAGGAGTTTCCCAATCCTGCAACATAATAGGGAGAAATAAGGACCAAGAAAAGATATAGTGATTTATTTCACAGGGAAAAGAGAAGGACACTTACATTGATCGCAATGATCTTGACTGGATCAACAGAAACTCCATTGCTAGAAACAATATGCCCGAGAAATTGGACTTCATCCTTCCATAAGTGGCATTTCGAGAATTTAGCCTTCAACTGATGATTTCTAAGAGTCTCCAGAACAAATTTCAAATGCGACTCATGCTCTTCCCTTGACTTGGATAAGACAAGGATATCATCAACAAAAACTAGAACAAACTCGTTAAGCACATCACAAAAAACATGATTCATCAAATCAATAAAGAAAGCTGGGGTATTAGTCAAACCAAAATGCATAACTAACCATTCATAGAAACCATTCTCAGTATGGAAAAGCAGTCCTGGGAATACTTTCCTCGGCAACTCTGAGCTATTGAAAACTTATGGCAAGATCAAGCTGAGAAAAAACAGTAGCTCCATCGAGCTAGATCAAACATATCATTAATACGAGGCATAGGATATCTATTTCTCATAGTGAGCTTGTTCAGCTTCCTGTAATCAACACACATCCTCAATGGACCATCGGACTTCGTGACCAAAACCACTGCTGCTCCCCATTTTGAATGGCTAGGTCTAATCAGACCCTTCGAGAACAAATCCTTAATTTGCTTCACTAACTCAACCTTCTCATGAGATGTCATTCTTCTAGGAGGAAGAACTACAGGTCGACCTTCAGGAATAAGATCAATACGAAAATTAATTTCTTGCTTAGGAGGTAAAGCAGCGACTTCACCAAATACTTTAGGATAGAGTTTGACCACATAGGTCGGGTCAAGATCATCAGAAGAAGAATCAATAGAATAAATAAAACTACCAGCAAAATCCAGAGGCAAACGACACTGAATATCAAATAATTACCAAAATCATCAATAAGAGAAATAGTTCGGGTTCTACAAGAGATAATGGCTTCATGCCTCTTCAGCCAATCAACTCAAAGCAATAGATCAAAAGCATCGAAACCCAGAACATAAAAATCACTAGAAAAACGATAACTAGAATAGAAGAGCTTCACCCTTCTACAAATCCTACTAAGGTTCGCAGGACCACCAATAGGATTTTTAACACACAAAGGTTCAGGAGCATACTCAGGAGAAAGGAGATGCTTGAACTTAACACAAAGATCCACATAAATAAACTATGGAAAGCTCCAGTATCAAATAGAACATGAACAGGAAAATTAAATAGAGAAAAAAGTGCCCTATAGAGTACTTTGGGTATCACTAGGAGCAAGAGCAGGAGCAGGAGAAGATGGAGCAGGTGAAGAAGCAGAGGTAACAGCAAAGATACCAGAAGGCTTGCCCTTCTGCTGAGTGGGACAATCCTTCCTGAAGTGGCCAAGCTGCAAGAAAATATGATAGAGATCACACCCGTTCAGCTGAGCGGGATGAGGAACAACAGCACCAACGGAAGTAGGACAACTATTAGCATAGTGTCCCTTCTGATCACACTTGAAGCAAGTGACTGAAGATAGGTCGATAGTTTGCCTCTGAGAAGAAGAAGATCCCAAACCTGGAGTCTTCTTCCAATTCTTCTTCCGCTGATGATATTTAGGCTTTCTCTTCTTAGGATTACCAAAGAAAGGCCGAGATGAAGGGGCACGAGCAACATGAGGATCCTTAGAAGTAGGATTCTCATATCTAGTGGCCATATCCATCAGACCAGTGAAAGGGCTATGCATATGAGAGATGAGACAACCATAATACTCCGGACGAGCATCAACTATGAACTTCTCATTCTTCTTGAGAGGGGTGTCAATCAGGTTAGGAACAAATATGGAAAGTTCATTGAACTTCCAATCATACTCAGCTAATGACATATCACCCTGCTTAAGATCCATAAACTCCCGATATAGCCAACACTTCCCTGCTTCGAGCATCCACTTTACCACAAAAGCATCCCTGAAGCATGATGACGAAACATAAGAAAGATTTCAAAAGTGAAAACTGAACCAAACTCAAAACTTACACAAAATGATACCTAAACTGCTCCCAAGAAATGTCAGCCTCAATAGTGTGAGATGTAACAGACTCCCACCAATCCATGGCTGCTCCCTTCAACTGCCAAGCTACTAACTGATGCTTTTGGGCATCAGTGATTTCAAGACTGGAGAAAATCCTATCCAATCCTTTCAACCACGGCTGAGCCTCGATAATGCTTTCTGATCCAGTAAACTTGGTACCACCAAGCTCAGTGTAACCCTTACAGAGAGTAGTGAAACTAATGGGTGCAACAGGCTTAGGAACTAGGGCAAGACCACGACCCCTACCTCTGGCATTCCTACGATCCATCCTTGAAAAATCAAGAATGAATCTTAGGATAAAGGTAATTGAGAAACAAAGACAAGATTAGATCAAATTCAACTAGAATTAATATCCTAAACAAAGAAATTACTAGCATGGTGGATAAGTAAAGGGAAGAAGTTAAGAAAATTTTGATTTCAAATCAAGAAAGGTTTATCTTTAAAATCTTTTAAATCATTTAAAAATCATTTTATACTTTAAAATACGTTCTCTCACAAAGAAATGATTCTAAGATTGATTTCACTCATTCTAGGGTATTTCTACCCTATCTTTAATGAGTTTTGCTCTGTAGGCTAAGGTTTGCCTAAAATTAAAGTTCTGATGTAAATGTAACGACCCACTAAATTGGACCATTCAAATCGACGATAATACCACACATTTCGGACTTGAATAATTCAAAATAATAGATTTTAATATAATTTGGAGAAAATAATACCAATCACAGAATCATAGACATAGAATATCAGAATAACTCGCAGCAGAAATGAAATAACCATAGTAGTTCATGAAGCTACTACAAACATAATCTCAAAACAAATACGAAATACCAGAGTCTGAAAGTAAATACAATAGGAAATCCCAATACATATATATATCCACTAATACAAGCTGAATAGAAATAACTGAATAGAAATAGATAGACAACTAGATAGATAGACAATCTCCAGCAAATTCCTAGCTCCAGAAGGTGAAATCCAAAGCTGTGATACTCAGGCTGACTCGAACGCAAAGAAAAACACAAAACACTCGAGTTAGGACATGCATACTTATACAATGTAAACCAACTCAAGTGAACTGTAATAGAAATGCACAAGTAACTTAAAGGATGCTTGGGACCACCCATCCTTTGAGGATCCGTTAAACTATCCACTATGTAGTAATATATACTATTATAATAATGTCTAAAATAAAGTATAATATATTTTAAAAATAGAATTAAGGCATTACCCATATCCCCCTTAACACATTTTATAGTGCCAATAGTCTATATAGTACCATCGCACCTCCAGATCGGGAGGCTACCATAAGTATTCCATAGGCACGACACAAATCAAACTCGTAGTAAAGCGTGCTAGGGTAGGTGACATGGCACAACTAGGCAATGCTAGGATAGATATACCAATTAAACTTCCGGACTGGTGGTAACGCATAATCGCAGCTACCGCCAACCTTGAGCCACACTTCCAAAATCAAAAGTGCGCACCAAATCAATCACAAAGTAATAGAATGGCATCGAAGGAGTTTGTCCGATCAGAGGAGCTACCTCATTAGCCCATCAATTGCTCCTGTTTTAGCCACCTCATGCTAACTCACCGGAGTCGGGTCCACGTATATACCTCAATAGGACGTCGCCGCCATCCTACTTCATTCTGGAATCTCCACTGCAAATACAGTTGTTAAAGTAGTTTTCGAAGTTGGCAGAGAGTATGACAAATTTCGATCCCAGTCTCTTTAACAATCAACCGTTATTATAACCCATGATTATTTATTTTATATGGTTTACATTTACAAAAAAACATATCTATTCCAAAACCATTTAAAACCAAATGCTATTACTCTTCCAAAAATAATATCCATTTCAAAAATGGTAATATTTCCAAATCCATATATACTTAGTCATAGCACTTTAAAAATGTAATAATTTAGAAATCATAATACTTGAAAAATGTGACCCTTATATAATAGCATTTTCAAAAATGTTATTTTTTTTAGAAATACAGCATTTTAAAACATAACCTAAAGTATTATAACACTTTTAACAATATAACTTATATAACATAGCATTTTGGAAATGCTACAAATTCTACCATAACATTTTAAACATCATATCTTAGATTTAAATCATAGTTATTTATTATACAAAACATATCCACTTCACAAAATAAAATCTATCACTATTACTAGGTTAGATCAAAACTCCATATTAAATCAAATTTAATTATTATGTTATTTTGAACTTAATCACAAACAAAATCTTTAAGTTACAGTTTAAAACCAATTATCGCCTTATAAAATTGTAACTTATAGAAGACCAATATATCTTTCTAATTTAAAGTCAATAAATCAATTTTAAGTTAAAAATTTCATATATTTTAAGATTCAAAAATACTTAATAATTTTAGAAAACTATTATTAAAAATTTAACCATGGTCTGTATAATATTTTCTAACCTAAGTCAAGTGATACGGATATTTATCATTTCAATTCATAATTTATAAAATTTCGGGTTTTATCATTTCAAACCCGCAATCCGAAGTAAAAAAAATAAAAATCGCTTGTGCCTATCATTTCAGCTCGTAACGATTTTCCCTATTCTGAAGTACGTTCGGTGATGTATCATTTCAACCCATAGTGATTCTATACTAACAGGGAACTTGCAGTGTGCGAAGTAGAAAATAAAATGAACAGTATAGCACAGCATATCATATCAGTTGATGTAACAGGCATATAATAAGGTTATAACATCATATAAAGTCATATAACAAGTATATATGAACTTATATCATCATAGCATATCAACTACTACACATTCACATGTCATTGTTTCGCAATTATATAGTACGAATGTCAAGAGTGATAAACTCACCTTCTAAAGCTACAGATGACAATTTAAGACACACAACCAAACTCCGAAAAGCACGACAAAGCATGAACTAGATTTGAGTGGAAGTAGAGCCAAGATTCAAATTTTGTAAATAAACAAACACAAAAATATATAAGTATACATTCAACACAAAAGAAATTTTAGAATTAAACAATGCATGAGATAAACAAATGAAGCAAAGATGGCTTAACCAAGTCAAGTGGGCTCGACCACTTTCAAAATAGGCTTGACCATCATCAAAATTGGCTCGTCCACTTTAGTTCTGAAGCTAGTATACTCGGCCAAGGAAATAAATGAGGCACGACTAGGGTAGATGAAGTGGTGGCTAACCAAAGGTCAATAGGAAGGAAAAAGTCAAGGGTCATGATGGTTTTTGGGTTCGGCCCTAAGGTTAATGTGCTCAGCCCTATGTGCTAAAATCTGGTCAAGTGGCGCAATGGGTCAAGACACATCAGGCCACATCTATGGATAGGGAGTGGCCATGGCAAGGAAAAGTAGGTGGAGGAATTGGTGGTGGCCGAGGCTAGCAAAGAGGATGTGGACCTAGTGGTGCTCGGCTAGGGTTCGTGAGGCAATATGGTGATGGGTTTTGATCAAGGAGGTCACGGCCTGGGTAGTGATGGTGATGAGGTGATGGAGGCCGACCATAGGTAGTGGTATGGTGGAGAGATGATCGACATAAGGAGGAGCATGGTGATGGCCGATCTTGCTTGCAACAAAAGAGAAAGAAAATTGAAAAAAAAGAAAAAGAGGAAGAAGGAAGAAAGTGCTTACTGTAAAAATTTTGTTCAGGAAATGGAAAATGAGAAGAGAGACGGAGAGGAGGAAGTTTTGAATGGCTATGCAAAGTAGAAAGGCATCTTTTCAACTTGAAAAGGCAATCAAATGGCTATTAGGAATTTCAAAGCCCGATAGCAAAGCCTACTTCAAAACAAGCTCAATAACCCAATAAAAAGATCAAAGCCCAAACAAAAATAGAAAATAGAAAATAGAGTAGAAAATATAGAATAGAAATACCGAAAATAATTACGTGTAAAACGCTGAAGTTTATCATATTTAGAAAGTATAAATCCAAATTTGATGAAACGAAAAATAGAACGAATATCAGAATCAAATTCAGCTTCAAAGAAAAAGATTGGAAATTAAAAATTCAAATTTAAAAATTCAACTGAAAGACAATATTTGACCAAAGTTGACCAAAATATAAAATTTTCAGAAAATCTTAATTTTATTTTATTTGGAAAAATAATTATGAACAAAATCCAAAAATTCATTGGAAAATTCCAAAATTCCAATTTTTAAATGATTGAAAACCTAAGTTTCAAATAAATTGAGTTAAAAATATTTATTAAAATTTATGGGTTGTTACATTTCTTGACCTTAGTCTCAATTTTACATTATTTTAGTAGGTTATTTAATTCTAAATTGTTATTCTCTATAGCCATTTCATCCCGAAATTCTCAACCATCACTTAGCAAGATGACTTCCAAAGTGCTATAAAAACTTCATTTATTTTGTCGTACTCTTAACATCATTAGCCATCATATGTTGGTATTACATGTATATCACATGTGAAATGTCAATGCTTTCTAAGGTTGAGCTATGTTTTGTTAACGTTGCAAAGATATCGCTTCTCAAAGCTATCATGTGTAACACCCCTAATTTTAAATAGCATAATTTAGGAGATTTGATTAGATAAATTAGATAGAATAATGCAGCTACTAGAGTGATAAGGCAATTGAGATATAAAAACTAATTAAGGTCATGCTTAACAAAATTAACTAATGCGAAAGATTTATGAGTTAAAAACTTTAGTGAATAAGGAAAGAGCAATATGGGAATAACCGAACCTCTCCATCACTCCTAAAACCCCTTACCACATTTTCATTCTCATTTACATTCTTACAAAAGAAAAACATAAACAAAAGCAAAACAAGGCCAGCCATAATCCTAGGGCAAGAGGAGCTCAAAAAAATAATTAGAGGCTAAGATTCAAGCTAAGAAGATTAAAGTGTAGAACAAATCTCAAGTTCCTTATCCAAACAAGGTGAATAATGATCTAAACCATCTCATATAAGTAATCTTGAATGTTTTAATTTGCGTTTGAGGTTTAAAACCGTATGATTGAATGAATGATGATATGTTTTTATTTGAATTCCATGTATAATTTAAACCAGGATTTTGTGGAATAATGTAGTTCGGCTTTAACGATAAAATCGTGCAAAATAATTTCCAAATGCCATGATTTTTGAGTATATTTTGTAAAACATTATTTTGGACATGGTTTGAAAGTTTCATAATATTCCAAACTATGGATAATTTATTATGAATTTTTGAGTGAAATAAATGGATATTTCAAGTTTTAATTAATTAAAGGATTAAATTAAGTATTTTCGAGCTAAAAATTTTATATGATAAAAATATTATCATTTTGAAATTTATATGAATTTTTGAGATTGTTCTCAAGAGATTTGGAAGAGTCTTGGATTTAATTAGGAAGATTAGTATTTAATGATTAAACAAATACAAGGGGTTAGTTAATAATTTTAATTAAACATCGGAGCATTGGGGATTACATGCGGTAGCAAATTCTGAAAAGAACTTTATAAAGTTTTGTTACCCAATAGAAAATTTACAACATAAGAGGTTAGGTAAAAAGAAATTGCTTTACTTAGTTAAAAATTAGTTGTTAAGATAATTACAGCAACACCACTTGCCTTCAAAAGCATTAATGCCTTCGAGAGCATACAATTTTACTTCCCTTCGAAAGCATACAATTACCTAATGATAGTAATAAAGGAAATCAATCAGAGCATAAGTCATAACCCAAAGAGTACAAAGAGGAAGTCATCCATAAGAGGATCAATTGAATGCAAGCGCAAATCAAACTCTGTCGTAAAGAAGGGTTGAGGCAGTCTTCTAGAGAACGATCAGTTAAATGCCTATATTCTAGAGGAAGAATAGTCAAATAAAATTAAATTTGTACAAAGGAAAAGTTAAAGAAATGTTCAAAGGAAGGATTAAAAGCTATCTATCATGCAGAATTGAGAATTTTAATGTCAAATAGTGACATCTGAGAAATTATGACTTATTACTTGAGTTAAGGCTTAAATTTTTGAAATATTGAATTAACTCTTAATCCATAATAGGATTCAAATTAGTAAACGACAGGAATCTCCTTTAATATTCAAGATATTTTAAATAATAGGAATCTTTGTTAATAATCAGATTTCTAAATAATGAGAATCTCCATTAATAGTTGGATATCTAGTACTCTACCAGATATAATTTAGATTTTTATTAGAAAAGTTCTTATCTTCTTATCAAATGGAATTCTAAATAATGCCAGACGGATTTCTTATCTTCTATTTAGATTAAATCATAGTATTACCAGATCAATTTTTGGTCTTCTATTCAAGTGTCGGATGGTTTTTTGGTCTTCTTTTTCCAGATGGTTTCCTGGTCTTCAATTTCAAAGTTATTGCCAGATGGTTTTCTAGTCTCCTTATTAGTACCAAAAAACCCCTCATGACTAAGTCGAAACCTGTTGAGAACAAAGGAAAGCAAAAGGAAAGAGCTCTAACTAGACCTTCTTAATGATTCGAAGGGATGCTACAGCCAAAGTCCGAAAGCTTCAAGACCTTTCAAAGGCGTCGAAAGAATATATAATCAAGATCCAGTAGGTTCGTACCATTCGAAGGAGTCGAAAGCACCTTCCGCCATCAATAACAACCTTTCGACTAGGTGAATCCATATGCATGAAGACCTTTCGAATGAGTCAAAGTAGCACCTTTCGAAGACAATGAAGAATGTCACTTTGTATAAGTGCCATGCCTTTCGAAACCATTAAACAAAGCCTATCGATAGATTCGGAAGCACTTACAAGGCAACACAGAGAAGAAAAGCACAATCATTCCTTTCGACAAAGATGGAAGCATACTTGAGTTATTCAGTAGACATCTTTCGACCAAGTCAAAAGCATTAGGGTCGGAAGTTGCCGACCTACGTCTATAAATAAGACCCAAGAGGTCAAGCTTTGGGTTTCCGATTCTTTCCATTCAAAACTTGTATTTTCTTAATCAAAAGTGTTATAAAACATAATTACCAAATCAATTTGGGGATTTTGAGAGACAAAGTCTTTTTATCTTTTGAAAGGGAAGTTGCAAATATTTCAGATTACTTTATTGTTTATAAAGCTTTTGTCAGGATTAATCTTGTGTTTCAGGTGTCTCCTGCATCGAAAGGTCACTGCCGACACAGTCAAAACCTTGTAGATTTAAATAACTTCAGTTACATACTTCAAGTTACCTTTCCTTAAGTCTCTTCCTTCAACGAAGTCGAAACCAAGCTTCAATCTACTGAAACCTTTGATTAATACAAGGGCCAAAAGGTCTAGCTTTCGACAAGGTTGAAATCTAGCTCCAAATCATTTCAACTTGAGATTCCCAATCCAAATCTAAGACTTTTTAAGTCCACGACTTTCGAAAAGGACGAAATCCCTACTCCAGATTCCTAGTTCAAGTTTTAACACCAAAACAACCTTGCTTTCATCAGGGTCAAAACCTCTATTTTAGATTCTTGGATAAAGTTCTAGCTACACAATAACAAAGGCCTTCGACAAGGTCGAAACCAACAAAGAAAAATATTATCCGAGATATCTTAAACGTTTCGAAAGGTGGGCATTCGAAGGAAAAACCAATATATCTCAATAGAAACGAAAGTTTAACAAAGGAAGAAGCTAACTCTTTCGATAGAGTTGAACGGTCAGTTTGAACAACCTTGTACTTTAGCAATCTACTGGAAAGGTAATTAAAGGAAAATATACCCTTTTCCACTTCTTTCATCTACCCAAGGGATAAATCTTATTCCATAGCTCAACTTCGGGGTGTCGACAAGATTTATTTTGACATCTTCGAGCTAGAAGGAGGGCTTGAACCTTCGACTTGGTTGAACACCCAACACTACTTGTCTCTGACCACACTTAACTCAATCTCAAGTTCCTCTACTTTGATCTAGTCATGGCAAGAAGAACCATAGGATCTGAATAAGGATCTACGAACCCCATGAGATAAGATTCCCCTCAAAATTCATCAAGGATTCCAATCAAAATGAAGAGCAAAGACTAAGGCTAGAAGCTTTGAGAATTATAAATAACAAAAAAGTAGAATCATGTAATCTTGAGAAATGGAGCTTAAACCTCTTTCATGTTGGTCCTAACCTAATTTTGCCTTAGGAAAAAGGACAAATGGAAGTGATAATGTATTCAATCAAATAAGAAAGACCATCCAACACTATTCCAAAGGCACAATCTTTGAGAAAGAGATAATGACTAATTACAATGCCTTTGGAAATATTTTGCAACAACCAACCACAACAAAAACACTTCCTACACAAGAACTACAAAGATTCGTGAAAAACAAGCAATCGAAGAATATGAAACTATAAGGTCAAGAAACAAAAAGTAAAAAATCCATCCTCATGGATCAAGATTCAAGTCTAGACTTCTTAAAGAATGAAAATTAACATCATCTATAGGGAATGTCTACTTGCTTACCAAGGATGAGCTTAACTGCTGGCCATTACAGAAAAACTAGCCTAAACATGAAAGGAATCGGGGAGGATTCTACTATTACTACCACATGATGAATGGCTATGAAACCAATAATTGCAAAGCCTTGGTGGGGATAATCATCAATTTCTTTCGACAAGGAAAAATTCGTGATTTTGTAAAGAGAACCTCAGAAAAATCAATAAAGAGCTCCTTTAATTAAAAAGAAAATCTATATGGTTGGGAGTGAAATGCTCCTTGTACATTTGGGAGTGAACCTAAGATGGTAGTCTATCTATAATGGTAGAAAGCCTCTGTTCGCACCGAGTTGGCCAGGGCAGAGCACCTCTTGAATGGAGGGCGGGTAAGCCTTTAACCGTGCCATAAAATGGACAGCTTAAAGCGTCAGACAAGCCCTTGGTCGTGCCTCTGGTCAAGTCAAGGCACTTCTTGGAGGGAGGACGGAGTAAGGCTTTATTCGCGCCATAAGATGGTCAGGGTAAAGCACCAAACAAGCCCTTATTCGTGCCATTCTATGTCCAAGGTAAGGCACCTCCTAAAGGGAGGATAGAGTATGCCTTTATCCATGCCATAAGATGGCCAGGGTAAAACACCGATCAAGCCCCTGTCCCCGCCACGCTATGGCCATGGCAGGGCACCTCTTGGAGGGAGGTCGAGTAAGTCCTTAGTTCCTACCTCTAAGATGAGCTAACCAAGAGCACCGGACAACAATAGACTAAGATGTCCAGGCCCAAGAAAAGGCCCATTAAAAAATGAATTAAGATGTCCAAGCCCAAGAAGAGGCTCATACAATAATGGACCAAGATGTCGAGGCCCAAGAAGTGGCCCATCAAATAATGGATTAAGACGTCCAATCCCAAGGGGAGGCTCATTAAATAGAAGACTGAGATGTTCAAGCTCGAGAAATGGCATATCCAATTATGGACTAAGATGTCCGAGCTCAAGAGGCAGCTAATCAAATTACTTCAATACAAAACCTGGAGGGTTCATACATCAAAGGAGTAGAATTGAACTCCACTTATTAATACCCGAATCCGGGTTTCGGGACTTTCATTTCTAAATGTCATCTATTAATACCTGAATCTGGGTTTCAGGACTTTCATTTCTAAACATCATCTATTAATACCCGAATCTGGGCTTCGGGAATTTCATTTATAAACATCATCTATTCGTAACATTCATTTTAGAACTTTATTTACTAATACCCAAATCTGGGTTTTAGGTCTTTATCGATCACTAACTATCGTTATTATACATGAATCTGGGTATCAAGACTATTACTTATTTGTGCCCTATTCTGGGTGTAAAATTTCAATAATGGATTTCTTTTTATCCATCATAAATTCCCTAATCTAGGTCAAAGAATACTCTCATGAAGATCATTATTATAAGTTTTCGAATCTAGGTCTCGGATTTCTAATTTTTCAAATCTCATTAATACCCAAGAATGGGCCAATGGGTTTCTACTCCAAATATTCAGATAATGATTTCTGGATTTAGCTCTTTATTAAATATCTCTTGAAGATTACTTTCCAACAACTATACCCCTGTTTAAGGGTGATTTCCAATCAACATGGCATGGACATTCCGGCCAAATGGTTGGAGTTGAATTCTTAATTATTTCTCATATGGTTAAAAATGGGATATAGGCATTTAATATAAACTATTTTTCATGCAATTAACAGGGATTTGTTAATCTAAGAAAATGATATACATAGACTGGTATTTCAATTTCAAGCTAACAATTAGAAATATTGTTTGCTTCATACTTTTTAGGGTAATCAGCACAACAAAGAGAAATGAAAGATTCAGCAAGTACAGAAATCAATGTATAAGCTATCAGAAAGCATTTCGGAAAAAATGACATTACAGAAATGATTACAATTCAGGAAATATTTATAAAGTTTATATGACTTACATAAGTCATGAAATTATTTACAAAACTTATGAAGTTATTCACATATATACAAGACAGGTCTATAT
This sequence comes from Allium cepa, assembly GCA_030765085.1. Taxonomy (NCBI): domain Eukaryota; kingdom Viridiplantae; phylum Streptophyta; class Magnoliopsida; order Asparagales; family Amaryllidaceae; genus Allium; species Allium cepa. The sequence goes on from CM060944.1 coordinate 248,130,067, forward strand.
ATTTTAAAGATACAAGTGTCTCATAAGTCTTGAGCAGCCTTGCTTAGATTCTCAGCTATCGAAGGATCAACTATGTGAGGAATTGCGATGAAGAGAACTTCTTTAGGTTACTTTTCCTTCTTCCTTACTCTATCTGCATCGTCAATCTCTTCAATGTTAGTCTTTATTGCATGGTTGAGAGCACTATTTGCACCTTTAAGGGTCTTATTTTTCCCTTTCTAATTCTACAACACACTTTTGAAGGAAGTAATTATCATGTTCAAGCTTTTGAATCTTGGCGGCATACTCGCTGATACTCGGAGAATATTTTTCTTTTTGTTACTCATCAAAATATCTAGCAATTTCAAACTTTACTTTCCTACACCATTCATCCACAACATTCACATCTAAGCCAGGTGGAGGGGTGAGCATTATGGGGAATTTCTTGGTGCTAAGGGAAGTAGACATCGTAGGTCTGGAAATAGAGGGAGTGGTGCGAGGAGCCGGCAAATCAATATTGGAATCTTGTGTCCCATAATGTATTTTAATGATTCGCACTATGCTTGATTTTCCTTCAATTTCAATTGCATGTTGCTGATCTATTGGGTAAGTTTTGACATCTTATGATCAAAATCTATTGAAGGTTTGACTTTATTGTCTCTTTAGTGACAAAATCATTTTATCTTTGCTTTTAATATCATCCTCGAGGTAGGAAAATTGATCTTTCGGATTACTAGTGATGGTTTTCTGAACAAAATATCTTTTATGCCATTTCAAGGCTTCGGCGTTGCCATGGAAGCGCTCCGGTAAGATATCAGCACTAAGTTTACTCCTTCCATGTGATTTTAAGAGTTTTTCCCTAAGATTAGCGATGTGTGATGATAAATCAACGCAGAAAGGAGCTGTAGATAATTGTAACTCATTTAAGCAAAAAGAAACAAATATAAAGTTAAAATCAAGAAGAAAAATATCTTTATTTTTTAATAACATATTACAAGACAAACAATAACGAAGTTGAAAGTACAAATAATTGGTTTACATTTAGAGCTAAGAAACTAGTTTTCTAACTTTATCTAATGAGTTAGCGGGAAGGGTAACTATTGAATCAAAAGGAATAATGACCCCTTCCAGAGTAATAATTGGTGAGCATTTGCTATAGTCCCACTTCCCAACTAGCAAACTATCGCGACCACAAATTAAGTTCATATATGTTTTGATCTCTTTAAGAAATTTTTCTTTCTCATCACCAAGGAAGTCAAAGCGGAGACGAGGATATTTTAAGTAGATTTTTGGTAAATATCTAAGAAAGCAATATCTTGCTAATTTCGAAGACTTTAAAATTGATGCCTTTTCAAGATAAATATTCTCGGTCTAACATATTGGCTTAAATGGTCTCTAGAAACAAGTCGACCAAATGAACAATCATTCTGTAATAATATAATAAAATAAAGCTAAACATAAAAAGCAAGACCAAAACAAATATTTATAAATCAATACATTGTTGAATGTTGACAATTGTTCATCTGGTTCATACAAAACAGACTTAGAAAAAAATTCAGAGACAAATTTGTCATTATAGTACTTAAGCTTTTCAAGGGGGAGATCTTGGGAATCGAACTGACCCATAGTAAGTTACAACAAGCTCTAGGGTGCGGGTCAAATCCGAATTCATCCAAGTATCTCTTATGGAAATGCCTAAGTAGATCCCCACTAAATTTGCCTAAGTACGAAAAATCAATAATTGAGTATCTATAGTAAGCCTTATATAAGAAGTTGATCAAAATATCTCTTTCTCCAATCAACATCCAAAATAAAGTGATTAACTCCTGGTTCTCTTTTAAGAGAGCGTCGTTGCGAAGGCGCGCTCTGTTTAGTAGAGGGGCGGCGTTTTGATGCTTAAAGATGCCAGCACCGATGCACTTCTATTAAGTCTATGGTATTTATCTAAAAGTACATTGTGTTCTTTTATTTTCTTGTCTAGCTCCCTATATTACCTGTTTGTCTCTGCTTGTTTTCTCTCAAGTTTGGTTCTATTAGGGAGGACAGATTTCTTCTTTTTCTAAAATAAATGATGTGCACTATTATTATCTTCGAAGTGAAATATACTTAAAAAGAGAATCCCTACTTGTGACATCGGGACAGAAGTCTGGGAAGCCTGCACTTTCCCTTTCAGCTCTTCAACATCAATGGGAGTAGGGTCTTCTTCTTGAGGAATAGAAGGCTCGGCGGATTCAGTAGGAATATCTTTTTGGGGACATAGCTCTTTTTCAAGAGCCTCAGTTACATTATCCTTCTGGTATGGCTCTCTTGATCACCATCTTAACCTTGGCCGCCATCAACTTCATCGTCGTGTCGTCGTTACCATGGCCATCACCATCAATATCATCGCCTTCTTCTCGACAACATCATTCTTGTCACCCTCATCCTCAGAGTAAGATTCGATTTCAAAAGAGGGGACGTCAAAAGAGAGAATTTTGGAGGCATCAATTTCCTCCTCTGCTGCAGCTTCAATCTATTGCTTTATTTGATTAATCTTGCCCATTACTCTATGAACAAGGGCAGTGTCGAGCGAGGGGAAGCTTAGGTTAGGGCACTTCTTAATATTATCAACATGTGTGAGCATTAGGGCTTCTTCATAAGAATTCAGCATGATTTCCCCAAGGGTAGTATTAAGAAACTGAGAAACTCGCTTTTTAGCATTTGAAATGGTATCGACGGCAAGTTTCAGTGGGGCCCTATTTTTCTTGAATTTCTTTCAAAGAAATGTTCTTTGCCGCTATGCAAGCCTTTTCCTCATTGAAATCTTTCAAAGTTAACTGCATAGTGAAGTTCTCATCGACAAAGAGTTGTCGAGCCTTTCTTTCCTTTAGAATAGCAGACTCTAACTGGGCGGGAGAGGCCCTCAACCACTCTAGTTCAAAAGTCCCTTCATCTTTTACCACAGAAAGAGAAGACACCTTGTCTAGCAGAGCAGAGATTTTCTCCTAAAACTTGGAAGATTCAGCAGAAGATTTTGATGCTTGCTAATGCAAAACTAACCGGCTTTTGGAAATATGAAAGAATAAAGTGTAATAAAAGTTAGAGATTTAGAGAAAACCGGTAATGGTAAGGTCGATTGAAGTAAAACTCACCAAAAAACTGTTGCTATATCAAAGAGCGGTAATACCCTGCCAACTCAGAAATAGTGGAAGACGGGTTGATGGAGGTGAAGGATTTCGAGTTTAAGGTAGACTGGGATATCTCTTCAAATTCACAGAAGGAGAAGAAGATGTTGGCTTGGAAGGATTGCGATTTAGAGTGAGGGTTGTCTCCAAAGCCAGTTGCATTTGCACAAGTGCAGCCAGAGAGTCGGATACAATCATGCAAGAGAGGGGATCAATGGAAGAAGGAGTCCACTATGGTTTTTCTTGAGGAGCTTCAATAATCGGGCTCTCTAAGGCTCTATCGAGAGATGAACGATCCTCCTCCTCTATCAACAACGTTAGCAATCTTCAGAGGAGGTTCTACTTTGGTCGGTAGCAATAACTTCCTTTTGATTTCCTTCTTAGTTCTGGCAAGTGATTGGATGACAAATGATGCACTAGTAGTTGTAGGAAGAGGAGTAGCACCACTAATAGACTTTTTAACTTAAGGAGTAACTAAAAAGAGTTCAAGCGGATTTTAAGTCGGCAAAATAAATTGAAAAAAACGACACAACAATTCATAACAAGTACAATGTTTATCACATAACAGAGTGGTCGGCACAAATGGGAGACACAGAAGAAAAAGTTGACGAGTCTTCCAAAGAAAGGAAGCGTTTGCTCCGGGAGGTATGTTGGACAGAGGGGGGATTGCCCAGGATCCTTTGGCCTTTTGGAAGAAGAGAATGCTTTCGTAAATTTATTGGAGTTAATAGCATCAATCTTCTCCTAATTTGACTTGAGGCCACAATCGTAGAATCTAGTATTTTCTATCTTCCTTATTTAACTCTTTAATAGGGACACCTAACAAAAGAAAATATTAGATGAGAGAAACCATTGAATGAAAGAACATAATGAAAATCTAGACTTATGAAGGGAAGAGAAAGTCCCGCTACTGTTTGGAAAGCACTTAACAAAGAAAAACTGGTTCTCCCAGTCTTTGAACTTATTAACCCCATCTGATATTAGCTTCTTTTGAGGGTTGGTTTTGAATATTTGGCTATTGAGATTGCTAAGCTTGACTGACTAGATCAAGTAGTTCAACACTTCAGCACTAAAAGAAGGAGTCCAGACTCCAATGCCATCATCTTCAGAGACAGAAGATAGGTATAGACGTTTGGCAAAAATTGGATCGGAGCAATCCCGAGATGAGAAAGGAGCTTGGATAAAACCTCTAGGAAAGGTAGAAACCCCCCATGGTATATATGGATGGCGGTATGAGCAAGGCTGGTTGATGGTATTTGTTTCTTTGGGGGAAATGGCTTCTACACCAGTAATGCTGAAGTCATTAAGGATAGCGTCTACTTCGTCTTGAGTAGATATGAGTGAGTGATTGGAAGTAGCTTCGGCCTTCTTGGGAAGCTTATGATTCTGCCAGGTGAATACGTTTTTTCCTATGGACTTAACATTTTTTCGAGAATTGGTAGAGAACCTACTTAAGCGAAAAACCAAAAAGGGAGCTCCAAATTCTTGAAAAAATGTTTAAGTTAAAAGTAAAAGACACTATGATTTCGAAGTGTCGAAAGTGAAAGGGACATCAACATTTAGCAAAAACCTCTTGACAGTTTCAAAAGCATAAACAAGAGTATTCATTGAGCTTTCAACAAGGTCAAAAGGAAGATTTGAAATGTTTGTTCAATTGGCACTTTTCAACAATGTCGAAAGCGCCACAGGAACCAAGTTGTCATAAGGAAATAATTAAAGTTGACTTAAAAAATTGAACAAAAATGTACACTACAAACTTTTCATAAACAAGATAACTGAACCTTCAACAATGTCGAAACTATGACTTAAATTTTCTACGAATATTGTCGAAACCTTGTGTACCCATCAAGTCGAAAGGTCATAGGATAAATTTATATGAACCTAGAACATTTCGGCACTACTAAGGAAAGGTGATTATAGAAGGTTCTGACTGAGTTGTTACAAAAGGTTTTGAAAAGGACGAAGGGGAATTATTGCTTTGAAAATATACTAAAGAGAAAGGATTTCAATCAACACAAAAGGTTTCGACTCTGTCGAAACGTTCTGCTTTCGAGAGGGATGACTACATTCTGTTTCACAACCTTTCGACAAAGTTGATCAAATTCATGCTACAATACCTTTCGACACCATCAAAAGGGGCTAAGAAGGAAAAACCAATGTTGCCGCCTTAATCCCATTCGAGGGGTGGAAAGGCCAATTTGGGGCGCCAATTTTTCATCCGTACAACTTGAAACTTCCAAGCGAAGAAAACAGAAGCTTCTGCCTTCACCAAACCCAATTGCAAATCCGTGATTTTAAAAAAACTTATTAATCAAATAAATTATACCCATTAAGGAAAGGTTTTCAATATGAATCAATCATTTTCAATTTCAAAATTTGTAAAACGAGAATTCAAATTCTTTAAAAATAGCAGAAAATAATAAACGCTTGAATCAAATTTAAAACGAGAAATAAATCTCGTCAATTCATGAAACTGAATTACAAAATTATCTCAGAGGATTTGAATCATAAACTTAAACGACTCTCGGTAAATCAATTAAACTAACTTTCAGGAAATTAAGATTCGAACGTTTCTAAATCGAAATCCCAATTATAAAATCTGAGAGAGTGAAATTTACCATGAAACAAAAACAACAGAGAAAGAGAGATTATAAAAAAGTAGAAATAATCTCGAACTTACATTTAGTTCTGGTTAATCTTTGATTCAAGAAAAAGAAAATTGGAGAATTTTAGAATTCTTTACTTGTACTCGAAAATTCGATTGCAGGTAAATGAGGAAGAAGAGAGAAAGTGCGTTCTTAAAAGAAAAGTCTTCAGAGAGCTAAAAATTGTTAGATCAGATTTAAATAGACAGCCCAGATTCACACGGGAAGGCCAAGAGGCGAGAAACCTTTAGGCTTCGGTATAGATGACTTGGAAAGTCAAGAGCATCCCTTCGCAGGAGGGAGGGTCAAATATTAGTACTAAAAAACCCCTTTCGACTAATTCGAAAATTATTTAAGCAGAGAACGAAGTAAAACAAGAGGAAAGAGCACCAGCTAGACCTTTCGAAAGAGTCGAAGGGATGCTACAACCATAGTCCGAAAGCTTCAGGACCATTCAAAGGTGTCGAAAGGATTCTATAATCAGGATCAAGTATGTTCGTATCTTTCGAAGGAGTCGAATGAAAGCACCCTTTCACCTTCAGTAACAAACTTTTGACTAGGTGAATCCGTATGAATGAAGACCTTTTGAATGAGTCAAAGCAGTACCTTTCGAAGACAATGAAGATCGGCTCTTTGTATATGCGTTAAGTCTTTTGAAACCATTAAACAAAGCCTATTGATAGAGTCGGAAGCATTTACATGGCAACACAAAGAAGAAAAGCGCATCCATTCCTTTCAACAAAGGCGGAAGCATACTTGATTTATTTGAAGCCATCTTTCGACCAAGTCAAAAGCGTTAGGGTTGTAAGGTGTTGAACCATGTCTATAAATAAGACCCAAGGGGTCAAGTTTTGGGGATCTGATTCTTTCCATTCAAAATATGTATTTTATTAATCAAAAGTGTTGTAAACCTTACTTACCAAATCAATTTGTAGATTTTGAGAAATAAAGTCTTTTTATCTTGTGAAAGGGAAGTCATAAATATTTCATGTTACTTTATTGTTTTTAAACTTTTGTCAGGTTTAATCTTGTGTTTCGTGTGTCACCTATATCTAAAGGTCACCGCCGACACACTCGAAACTTCATAGATTTAAATAACTTCAGTTACATACTTCAAGTTACCTTTTCCCGAGTCTCTGCTTTTGACAAAGTCAAAACCAAGCTTCAATCTGCTGAAACCTTTGACAAATACAAGGTTCCGAAAGGTCTAGCATTCGACAAGGTCAAAACCTTGCTCCAAATCATTCCAACTTGAAATTCTAAATCCAAACTTGAGAATTTTAAGCCTATGGCTCTCAACAAGGATGAAATCCCAACCCAAGATTCCTGGTTCAAGTTTTAACGCCAAATCAACCTTGCTTCATCAGGGTTGACACCTCTATTTTAGGTTCTTGGATAAAGTCCTAGCTACACAACAACTTAGGACATCAACAAGGTCAAAACCAACAAAGGAAAATCTTATCTGGGATATCTCAACCAATACGGAAGGTGGGATTTCGAAGGAAAAACCAATCTATCTCCATCGAAAAAAAAGGTTAATAAAGGAAGAAGCCAACCCTTTCGACCGAGTCGAAAGGTTAGTTTGAACAACCTTGTACTTCAGCAATCTGCTGGAACGGAATTTCAAGGAAAATATACCGTTTCCACTTCTGTCATCCACCCAAGGGATAAACCTTATTCCATAGCTCAACTTCGGGGTGTTGGCAAGATTTCTTGTTAACACTCCTAATCAAGTTAATACCAAAAGATTCTAATCTTTAATATGGATGAAGTTACAATTATCAAATGGATTTCTGGTCATCTACTGCTTTGAGACTAAAACTTCAAGCATCAAGCGTCAATATCCAAATTTTTAAGTGGTAAGGCCAAAAAGCGAAGCTAAAAGCTTCACTCCTCAAAGTGCTAAATTTAGTTCTCTTAAAATGGAATTTAATTTTTCTAATAATGAGAATCTTCGTTATTAGACCAGTTTTCAATTTCCTATAAAATGTAGGAAGGGTTCTTTCGAATTTTTGATTAATAAGTTTCTAATCTTTTTATCAAAACAGATTCAGGTTTTAGTGACAAATTTTATATTAAGAAATTTGACCAATACTCCATCAAAGGTTACATATCATAATAAAGCTCTAGAAAACAAGTTGCATGTTTCAAACAATTCTACAAATTCAAAAAGAAGAATACAAAGATTAATTCAAGGTAACAATATTTCAAATACAAATTTATTGTACATATTATGTACAAGAATTACAGGTTCCAAGAAAGGGTAGCCAAAGGGAAATCTACCCAAAAAACCTTAAGTGATTCTTCATAAGGTATCAAGTTTCTACATCTTCTTTTTCAAATTTTACCAACTAAAAGAGAATTGGTAATTTAATGGATAGCAACATCCAATATTTCTTTAAGTTTCTTCCAAATAATGTTTGCATCATCAACAGAGCCAAATTGAACTTCCAATGCATGCTTAACTGTTTTACTAGTTCCTTTTCAAGTCAGCATCCTGCTTTTTAATTTTCTTAACCTCTCGTTCAAGAGAATATTTTTCACGCTCTAGTTTCTCAACTGGAACCTGATAATTGTTAAGATATTGAGAAATTTTGTCATTCCATTGCTTATTCAAAAATTAAACACAGCAATATCTAACTTTTTAACTCCATCTGGTGATTTCGCCATCATCTAGACTCGGGGCTGGGTTCAACAAAGCAGAAAACCATTCTTTGTCGATCCTAGTAGGAGTAGGTAGGCGGGATTCGTCTCCAATCACAATAAGTTCTAAGGAATGACATGATACTTGTCTTTTCAACAAATCTACTTCATGATCCATTACCTTTTAATGTAGTTGGGCAATTTCTGCATCTTCTTTGATTTCGTGGACTGAAGGTCCAGACTGCCCAATCGTGTCCATTTTCTCTTTTAACTCTGGAATTCCTTTATCCTTTTCTTTAATTTTTCCTTCATGTTGGAAGTCATCTCCTTTAAACTACTAAATGTGGACTTTAATCGGTAGTATTTGTCATCCCATTTCTATGCATCTAGATTTTTCCGAAATGATAAATTTGAAACGCCTTAAGAAGAAAGCTTTTGCTTGAGTTTTGACCTGAACTTAGTTTTACGGTATCCAATCAGTAGGGAATCCCGGACTGCAAGATGTAAGCGTTAGTTGTTTCTCCTTATAAGAATAAATAAACGGGAAAAGAAAATCAACACAGAGGAAACATTTTCTTTATTAACAACAAAAAGGGTTACTAGCACGAGCAAATTCAATTTACATCAACAGTACAAGTTTTATGCATTAAACTCACAAAGTTTAAAAATGGCATATTGAGCCTTCTTAAGTGATCCAGTAGACAAAGAGAGGGAGTAGAGTCAAAAGGAACATAAATCCTCGAGGAGTGTTTAACGACTAACATTCTATCGGATTAGAAAAATAGCCGAAAAATTTAAATTACAAATAACCGCAAGTGCATGGCATACAATTTTAGTACGTGATGAGTACTGGTCGATCTGTAAGGAATTGTATTGATTTTAAATTTTCTACTCAATCAAATTAAACCAAGATTTGAAGTTGTGTTAAGCTAATAATTTTTAGAATTAATAAAAACTAAAAGTGGATAAAAATATGAGAGTAAAAGGCAATTTAAATGTAATTTCATTATCATAATCACATAAATCAACAAAATGAAATTATGATCTCTCTTTTGGTCATTAGTAAATTTAATTGATGTGTTTTATCATGAATATGGAATATTTATGCTATTAATTAGCCCAACATAAACCATCAAACTTTAACACGCCCGCTAAACCACTTGTTAACTCTCATGAAAATGTTAATGAGATTGAAAATAAAATCTATTCTAAGCATGACCTATTTACTATTGATTAGTAATATAGATCATCAAATTTTGATTTTATAATCCACTTCCTTACCATAATCATATGTAGATGAAGAGGTAATTTGTGTGTATGTTTGTGTTTGTTTAAGCATAGACTGTTTGGTGTCAACAACATAGGCTATCAAATTCAAAGGTAAAACAACAAAAAACTTACCCATTCAAACATTGTCATTAAGTAAACAAAGAGATCAAAAATTAACAAATATGTTGAACCTACATGATTAAGAGAGCTTCAATACCCCTAAATTGAAGGGTTTAGCCCCTCATATTTGTTATCATTTCAACATATGTAGAGTTCAACATGAAACAAAAACTAGAGGAAAATGCAAGCTAAATAAAAAGAAAATAAAGCAAAACTTATTGCATAAGAAATAAAACTAAGCTACTAACATAAGAAGAAATAAACGAAAAAAGAACTTGAATTAAAATTGTATAAAACAATTACATGAAGAAGAGTCGAAGAAGCCATTAAAAAGAGAAAGAGAGTTTATATTTATTTTTGAGCCTAAAACTAAAATAACTAAAGTGAAGGCTAAGAGCTCATTATATTAAACACAAGGGTTATTTATACAAGCCTAAAATCCTAATCTATATTTTTGGGACTACCCAAAATACACTTAAGAAAGTATAACCTCCAAGTTGTCATTAACATGAGCATAATTGTAACATACCCCCTTTTTTAAATAAAATTCAAATTGGTAATTAATTTAAAAAAATGAAAATTAAATTGTAAACTAATTATGTATTTTCTAAATTTGAATAAATATTGTGCCTGCTTAATTATAAAAAGATTGTAAATTGAATTATGGGTTGAAATTCAAATAATATTTATTAATAACAATAGTAGTTCGAGATAATATGAATATTCAATAAGATCTAATGGTTTAACTAAAAATAGGATTTGAAAATTATATAATTTTATAGAAATTTGTTTCCTAAATTTTAAGAGACATATATAATATATTTTGAAAGTTAAATTTTTATGTTAATATAAATAATTTTAAAAAGTTGTTTAAAAGTTAAATTTATATTTTAAAGACATATATATTCCATATATATGTTTATTTATTTAGTATAATTTCATTTCAAAACTCGTCTTCTTATAAAGTTGTAAATATAAACATGTGTAAATAAATATAAAGCTTGAGTATGAATATATCTTTTGAAAGTATAAGTTAAAAAAAGGCCTAACAAATAGTTTGTATATTTATGAATTTAAAATGTAAAAACATTTACATATGATAAGATATGAAATATAAATACTTTAGGGTTTAAAATACAAAATACAAATTAAATGAGATAGGGGTTTAAAAATAAAACTTTATAAAATTATTTAAAACAAGGATATAAAACATAAATGCACAAAGATATAAATATGAAAAACATAAAGTATACAAGGATTTAAACAAAGTTGTAAATTAATTTTTAAACAAGGTTAAAAACATAAAATACCTATATGATAACAAGTGTAAGAGATGAATTTAACAAGTGTTAAAATAAATGTACAAGTGTAAATGAATAAACAAGTGGCAAACTTGATTTTTATCTTCATTAAAAAAAACATAAAAGAAAAATAAGGCAATACACTTCATTGTTTTTAAAACTTCAAATCTGAAATAAAAGAAATCAGAAAAGAACACTATAAACCAGATTTCCAAGTTCAACTCAAGCAATCAAAACCAAATTCAAGTGTTCAAAAAAAACTGTTCATCGTGGAAATCAATCAAAATAAAAATATGGATTCAACATGCAGTTTTCAAATCTGGAAATGAATTCAACCCGAAAAAAACAAGATCAAAGCAAAGAAAAAGAAAGTATGGTTTCAGTTAAAAAAAAGTTAAAAGGTACTCTCATCTTCAATTTGGGAACAAAATCAAATCAAATAACAACTAAGCAAACCTGGAAGTTCATGTTTGAAGTCTTGAAGCAAGCAAGTCAACCTGGGTAACAAATCAGGTACAAGCAAATCAAAAGCAAGCTAGATCAAAACTAACTCAATTCCAGATTAAAGAAAATGCAAATTTCAAATCATACCAAGCCATTGGCAGATCAAATTCATATGATCAAATTAACTCGAGTCTGATCCCAATTCCAGTTTTCAAAGACTTAAAAGTTTCTCTGTTCTTAGATGATAGGTGAGCAAATCTTAATTTTTTAAAGCCTTGAATCTATAATTAATTGCTTGTGATTGATTCTGGAAGTAAATAGATGCATGAATATAAAGATATCTACCTGTGTAAACATGTTGTGCATGAATGTCCATGTATGTTTTAGATTCATTTCTCTGTTATATGACCAGATTCAATTTTCTTAAAAGAGGATTCAAATTCTCTATATATATTCAACTTTAGGCTTTAATTTCTAAATAAAACATGATGATAGGAGTGTGAACTTAATTTTAAAAAAAATATTAAAAGTAAAATTTGTTAAAGGTTTACTGGAAAATCTGAATCTCACTCAAAATGTATAATATCAGAAAAACCCAACCATGTAAAATTTAAATTTAAATTATATAAGCTGTTTCGCGTGAGCCAATAATGAATTTTGGTATGAAAATCCTGACTTTTAGTATCGTGTATATCATGATATTCTGTAATGAACAAATTTGGAATATTCGCTGATTTTCGACGATCTATGATGAATGAGATGTCGAGATTTGATCGTAAAGAAAGCGGGTAGGAAGGAGATTACTGGAAAAATAGGATTTGGATTTGTTGAAGAACGATGTGGCGTAGCAGTGGAAAACTAGGGTTTTTCGACCTATTTGGGTCGATGTTATAATCCAAGAAATTTCATCAGTGTCATAGCATCGAGTGAAATCGCGACCCGGGGAAAAGAAGTGGGGGCTATGGCGGAGATTTTTGGTGGAGTGGAAAAGACCCTGATGATCGGGATTGGTGTGACAGGCCAGATTTTGGCGATCGGTATGTTTCAGGTGGAGGATCAGGATGCTCGAATTCGATTCCAGGTTGAATTCGATCGATCTAGGTGGTCATTCAATACGAGATGATCGTTGATGACTCGTTGGGGGTAGCGGCTATGATCGGAGAAGCTCCAATCATTTGTGCACGTATACACGTGCATCTGGATGTCAGGTGGTTTTGTTGGAGAAGAAAGAGGGTTGAACTCGAAGAAGCGTTCGAAGATTTTCGAATCAGGCCCGAGTTTTTTATCGAGTGGTTTGTTGGGTAGCAGGTTTTAAATTTTATTACAATGAAATAGTGTGGGTTTGGGTTTACTCGGGAAAGGCTCGAGAAAAATGGTATTTTGCTTCGAGATGGGCACGAGATACCTCGGGTTAAAGCAGTAGCAGGTTCAAATCTGCAAACAAATAAAGTTTTAAGTTTCAAATTAATTAAGATTTGAATCGTCTTCTTAAACAAATTTTCTTTTAAAATGATAAGTATTGTATCTTTTGTTTGAATTAACTAAGGATTTTAGAATGAATTATTTCCATTAATGTAACGACCCAGAAATTTTAGTAATTAAAATTTGAATATTTAATTAATTTTAAATATTAATAAGTGAAATATATAAGTCAAATAAATTTTTATTTGAATAATTGGATTTAATTGGATAATTAAATCGATAATTTAATATGTTAAATTATGGAAATAATTGAAAATTGAGTTAAATATGATTGAAAATGATTTGTAAAATATTATTTTATCATATTGAAGTTAGAATGATATTTTAGAACTTTTCAAATCGAATTAAAAGTTAATTTGTGAAAATTGAATATTTTAATATTTAATCGACTAGTGAAATTAGCCAATTTTCGAACAGTCTCAGAATTGGACGAAACCAGTTCCATTAGATCCGTAATAGTTAGTTATTACCGGATTTCAATTTTCGTAGCAATCGGAGTTATCGTTTGATCGTAGCAGCTCGAAACGCATTGTAACGACCCAGAATTTTTATAAATTAAAATTTGAATATTTAATTAATTTTAAATATTTATAAGTGAATTTTTAAGTCAAATAAATTTTTATTGGAATTTTTGGATTTAATTGGATAATTAAATTAATAATTTAATATGTTAAATTATGGAAATAATTAAAAATCGAGTTAAATATGATAGAAAATGATTTGTAAAATTTTATTTAATCATACTAGAGTTATAGAAATATTTTAGAACTTTTAAAATCGAATTAAAAGTTAATTTGTGAAAATTGAATATTTTAATATTTAATTATCGACTGTAAAATAGCCAATTTTTGAACAGTCTCAGAATTGAACGAAACCAGTTCCATTGGATCCGTAATAGTTAGTTATTACCGGATTTCAATTTTCGTATCAATCGGAGCTATCGTTTGATCGTGGCAGCTCGAAACGCATCGATTTATTTTTAATTTAAATTTGGCGAGTCAAAATAGCCATTTTTCAAAAAGTCTCGGAATTCGACGAAACCAGTTTCATCGGATCCGTAATGTGATATTATTGTAAGGTTTCAAATTTCAAGTCAATTGGATTTACCGTTTGTCCGGTACGAATTAAAACGCCTAGAAATCGGTTTAAATCGGTTTAATTTAAATTGAACGTTTTCAGCCATAACTCGCACATACTTCCGAATTAGCTTTCGAAACCTGTTCCATTGTGTCCGAAACGCGGGATAAACCCTAGGTACGCTGGTTACGGCGTCTAAATCGGAGTTCGGAATTCCCGGGGTGAATAGTGTCGATCGATTTTCCTATAAATAGCCCATAACTCAACAAAATAAATAAAATAAATTCTAAACCCTAATTGTTTCTACAGCCGCCACCCTTAAGCCATCAATGGCCGAAATTCCATCTCGTTTCCCCTCCGATTTCATCCAATCCACAAATCGATTCACGAAACTGTCAACTGCGAAGTTGTAGAGCACGATATGAACTACGAAACCAACGGCTGAGATCGATTTTTATTGAACGGTTCGTCGGCGAAGTGGCATGGAAGGAGGCACGTTCGGCCTCGGCGTGCGTGCACAGGTGGGGGCCGAGCTTTGAGCTACTCAGGGCGTTCATGGTGTTCGTGATGGCCGTCGTAGTGGCGTAGGCCGATCGTCTTCAAAGCTAAGGATGGTGGAGCATAATTAGGCTAATAAGTGGCGGCTATGGGTTTGGGGGTCGCGTGGGTTAACTGGAAGATGGAGAAGATGAAAAGTGCGGTCCTGATTTGTTGGGCTTGAATCTAATGGTCATGATGAGCTAGGGTATAAAAATTTAAAATAGAATTTGTAATTCATGTATATAAAATCGTGTACGAACTTGTAAAATTCATAACTTTTTCATACGAGGTCGAAAAAATGCAAACTCAGTTGCGTTGGAATCGAATGGACGAGCACTACGCGATGGAGTTGGTTTGGAGTCGTTTGGAGTTAGTGAGAATTTCGGGTAAAATTAAACGCGCGTTTAATTTTATTCGAAATAAAAGCTAAAACGGAATTTAAAACCAAGGTGAGAATTTCTCACTCAATCGAATAGATTCCGATTTTATTTTAAATAGTTAGATTTAAAATATTTGAATGCATGTTTGAATGATGACTGTAAATTATTGATTGTTAAAATAGACATTATGCGCCGTTAGTAAGCGGATGTTATTTAATATAAACATATACCGCGAATATTTCATAAACAGTGAAATTGGTATTATATATAATATCAATATATATATATTGGCATATGTATATATTGTAGTTGATTGATTTCCCGCATTTTTTGTTTAGCGGATGAGACCCTATTACGCCGTTAGTAAGCGGATAATATTTAATAAGAACATGTACCGCGATAATTTCGTACTGGAGCGAAATTGGTATTGTGCTAATGTTTTTGGATGCAGGAAACAGGTTGGAGGGATCCAACTGGATTCCTCAACAGTTTTTATTTTATTTCAGATATTTTGATATTTGATGGATTATCATATCGATATATGATATCGTTGTTAGTCGTGATTGACTATTTGGTGTGTAGCATCATTGGACCCAAATTTTGGGATTTTAAAATGATCTTTTAAATGATTTTTGAAAATATACTATATTTTTGGAAATTGATCCATTTTAAATAATTAAACGCTATAATTTTTAAAGTTATAAAATTATGGGTTTTGTGAAATATAGTTAAAACGCTGATTTTTAGAAATACAGTTAAAAGCTGATTTTTGAGAAATATGGATTAATGATTTTATAAAATAATTTAAACTGGATTTTTGAACTTATTATTAAAAGTTTAAATATAGGATTTATAAAATTTGATTTTTTTTTTTTTTATATATATCGAAATGGTGATATTATAAAGTAATTTAAAGACGTTTTAAATAATAATATAAATTGATTTATATTAAAAGATTTATAAATGGATATTTATGAATTGAGATTCAGACATCATAAAACAAGTTTTTATAAGTGTTTGAATGAAGTGAAAATGAATTTCATTAAAGAATGAAATTTATAAAATTATAAATGGTGAAGTTATGAATGAAATTTATAAATAGTAAGATTTATAAATTTGTGAAGTTATTTGAAGAATAAATTTTGTTAAATAAATGAATCTTATAAGTTATAAGATTTATGGTTTGGAAAGTCTTTAAAAGAACGATTTTATAAATTAATCGTTTTATAAGTATTTAACTTATAATATGAACGTTTAGTTTATAATTTAGTTATAAACTGGAATAGGTTAATAAAGGAATTTATAAAAAGGAAGTTTTTATAAATAAATAGAAATGGAATTTATAAACGTTGTTTTATAAATTCGCAAACGACTTATTTTGATAAGTTAATTGTTATAACTTAGAAATGGAGTTATATTCACATTTTTGAATAGTGAATAATCCTTTGAATTAAAATGAATAGAAAGGATGATATTTATTAACGTAGTATATTCACATTTTTGAATAGTGAATAATATGTTAAAGAAAATTGATTTAGATATGATGTTCTAAATAGAATTAAAACGATCTAACGATGTTTTTAGATGTGTTGAGATTCGAAACCATAGATCTCAACATTTATTGTTGAAATAGATGTTTCGAGAAATAAAAGGAAATGGTAGACTATAACACTGTTGTTATAGTAAATGATTTCCGAAAGGAAATGTTTTAATAAGTATTGGGATTTATATATCTATTTTAAATTCGAATCCCTATACTAGTGATTTTGGGTTGTCGTAACGATGTTTTACGCAACATTCGTTTTGGCCCAAGTAAATATGTTTAAGTGAATGATTTCCTTAAAGAATGAATTATATACTTAATTCGATTTAAGTATATTGAATATTTTCTAAGTGTTGAAAATAAATGATTGTGAATTACTTATTTAATAAGTATGGAAATGTTTTCCAATGTAAAGTGAATATTTTGAGAATTTATCTTTTTGAAGATAAATTGAAAGTGAATAATTGAATTGTATATTCATGAATATTTTGAAATATAAATTCGTTATGGAATTTATAAAAGAAAGGTGGAATTTGTTTGAAAATAAATATTGATTTATTTTTGAAGTGTTGAAATTATATATCTTGTAAAGATATTTTGGAAAATAAATAATTTGGGAAAATTATTTGGAATCTGGTGATGTTGTGCATATCAATTGATAGTTCAATAACCGACTATCAGTATTTCCCTTTGAATGGGTATTTAATGTGAATTGATTGAATTTGAATGCACACTTATTTTTGAATAAGCGCTCACTATTCGGGTTAACCGGGAAAGGACCATGGGGTCGTATAACCCACTCCGAATATGTGATACGTCGTTGTGAATTGCATTGAAGATCGGTGTTGAAGACCGGTATTTGCAAGAGTGATAGGATGAACTATCGATTGACTCTGCACCGAGTTGCTCCGGTATTGAGTTCTCCATATGTGATGGTGAATCTGATCAGGATTGTGAATATCCGGATTGCAAGGACTTCTTTGTAAGTGCCTTCGGTTCTGTTCGATCCCGGAACAGACTTGTATGGATTGTATGCCTGACATTACAATTTGAGATATAAAGCCGATTTCATTCAAATATATTTCTGTTGGTGGCGGAGAATTTATTCTTTGCTTAACACCCTTCTTTGAGACGTACGAGCTCAAAGGTTATATAGTTGAAGTTATCAGCGATATATTCCCAAATTTGGTAATGTGACATGCTGAGTGATGCTGAAATGATCATTGTGTTGATTATTGTGATAGGATCATTTATTTGATCGTCTATCTTAGTGATCATTGTGTTGATCATTTGTTGACCCAAAGCATGGCTTTTTGTATAAAGTATGTTTTTGTGGACGTGACTTCGTCGAGCCTCACATCCCGGAAATGGTCAAAACAGGAAAGATGCAGCAAGGTTATTAGGGGTTGTTGTAGCTCCCCTTAGGGTATGTACATTTCCTTCTGGATAGAGGTGGTATCATGGTATGGAGCCCAGATATTTAACCTATGTGGTTACTACGAATTTATTACTTTGTGGTTGTTGGTTATCGGGATCCCGTGAAAAAGGTCGTTTACGATCGGGGAATGGCGTGCTCGTGTCAGTAGTTACCCAGTTAGGGGTAACCCGGCCTTGTGTTGGTAGAGATCCGGTTTGGTTCTCGGGGATGTCCATCCAGAGGCATTCTCATGTGGCAATGGGAAGTTCCTTGGCCTGACCATTTGTTGGAAATCCAAAGAAACAATACGAAACTTGTACGGTTTTAGTTGTAGAACCTGCCATTTAATATGGTAGCTATTAGTAGGCATAATATAATGGTACCTATGCTGGCTATGATTTATATCTTTACTTTCGAAAGGATTTGTTCTACACTATGCACTAATAATAATATCAAATGCTCTTTTTAAATGCGTATCAAGCATCTTTGACTAACATAAGAAGAAATCTCCTCCAAGTCTGCGTTTGCATTGTGTGTGTGGTGGGAGGTCTTATGGTAGTCTCATTTTTAAAAGCATTGCGAATTGAATTAAAAATATTCCTCTTTTTGATTTTTAAAGTTAAATAAACTGTTTTGAGTTCTCACACCAGTCACATGACTGACTCGGAGTTTATTGTTTTCCTTCCTAAACTCTGGGTGCCCACTAATTTCCACACGGGCAGTCAAGAGTTAGGTTTATCAGGATATTCTGGATATTCTGGAGTTGCTGGAGGCAAGATGGATGGCATGGCATATTATTTATATAGTATTTCTTTTTCCGCTGCACTGTTTGTTGATGTATGTTGTTGTATACTCTGATGATATGATGTAATGAAATGTATGTAATGTAATAACTGAAATAGTTCTTTGTTTAAAGATTATTCATTTATTATTATATGTTGTTCCGCTGCGAATTGTGAGATTCTGATGTTGTTCTGTTGTTTTCTGTCCCGTCCTATTTTCTTCTGTTTTTTTTCTTTTGCCTCTATTCTCTTTTTCTTCTATTTTTAAATTTTCTTCTCTATTTTCTTTCCTTTCTATTTTCTCTCTTCTCTCTTCTTTCTTTTTCTTAAATTCTTTTTTTAAAAACCCATAACATCTCGGTTTTCGGCCTTCGATTTCTCGGCAGTCGATAAAGTGAGTGTCGATGTCGGATCTTCGAGAGTCGAAAAAAAACCGCGGGCGTTACATTTGGTATCAGAGCTGATGGTTAAGCGACAACCATGGTTCTGTTGGGTATTACTCATTAGAGATAGAGTCAGCAGTACTCTAGAATGAGTTGAGTGTAATAATAGATATGAGAGCGTATTTGTTAGTGAATAAAAATTGTTTTATATTGTGATGATTGGTTTGTTGAGTGGTATATGGATTCTGGTTAATACGAGTAATTAACGTTGTTGATAGGGATCTATAAACACTTGAATAGAACAATTCGGCACAGTATTGTTTAAAATTGGGTAAATGAAATAATTTTACCTTAAGTATATTTTATATATAAAGAAATAATTTTTAGAATTGTTAAAGTATTTATAAGTTGATTGTTAGGTTGTTTGAATAATCTAAATAAAAGAATAATTGTATAAGCAAAAGAATTATAAGAATTGAAATTATAATTAAGGTGATTTACAATTGTGAAATAAACTTATATGTATAAGAAGTGAAATTATATGAATATATTTATGAATATGAGTTGTAAATAATCAAATGGATTAAATGAATATGAACTTAAGTTATATAAATGAAATTCAACTTTGGAAATTGAATTGAATGAATAGCTTGAATGTTAAATCAACTAAATGTAAATTAAGTTGATATGGACTAATGGATTGAATGATAATCAATTGAATGTGAATAATTGATATGGAATAATGAATGTAAGTGATAATTCATTAAAATCTAATGTTATTAGAAGTTGAATAAAATTGAATGGAAATCAATTTAATTAAACCAATTGAAAATAATGGTGTTAAACCAAATTGAATGAATATAAGTGAAAAGAATTTGGTTGTAATTAATATAAATTGGTTGTTATATGATTGTTATATGATTGTATAAAAGTCATTAAGAGTTAATGAAATTAAAAGCTATGTAATTGAATTCAAATGGAAAGTAAATAAATTTGAATAGAATTGAATGTGAATGGGATTTAATTAGTGAATGTTAACAAATTGAAACTAATTAGAATTGAGAATGAATGTTAGTAAATCCAATGTAAACAAATCAAATGTGATTTAAAGTGAAAACCCAAATTCATTGAATATGAATGAGAATATAAATGAATATTGATTGGTTATGGATGTAGTTGGTTGATGGTTGAATGTATATTGCTATTGTTGCATTTGCTATGTGACATATATAGTTATTATGTTGCTATATGTTGTATATTGAGATTATTGTATATGTGCATGATTCTCATGTTGTTTGTTGAGTTTAGTAGGTGCGGATCGCGTTTGCTTCGCATTTGGAGCTCGCTTTTGCGCTATATTAGCCGTATATGCTCGCTAATAAAATATAAGGTACATATCTCGGATTAAATATCGTACTTTTACACTTTTTTTCCCTTCGGGATGCCTCATTACTTGATGAGATGTATATTTGTGATATATATACTGTCATTTTTTTTCGGATCGAGCCGCGCAAAGGAGACTATGGCGAATTTTTCCGAAATTTTAAGGCGTTAGAAAAAATTTAAGAAATTGGAAAATTTTTGAAAACTTTAACTTTGTTTTGGAATTGAAAGTTAAAAAAATAGTAGTTGTTTTGAAAAGATAACTAAGTATGATTTGGAAACTTAGTAAAGATTTGTAAGGAGTTTAACTATGAATTTGGAAAGTTAATAAATTCTGTGACTTTTCTTACTTGTAATTTCGGGGACGAAATTCTTTTAAGGGGGAAAGATTGTAACGACCCAGAATTTTTATAAATTAAAATTTGAATATTTAATTAATTTTAAATATTTATAAGTGAATTTTTAAGTCAAATAAATTTTTATTGGAATTTTTGGATTTAATTGGATAATTAAATTAATAATTTAATATGTTAAATTATGGAAATAATTAAAAATCGAGTTAAATATGATAGAAAATAATTTGTAAAATTTTATTTAATCATACTAGAGTTATAGAAATATTTTAGAACTTTTAAAATCGAATTAAAAGTTAATTTGTGAAAATTGAATATTTTAATATTTAATTATCGACTGTAAAATAGCCAATTTTTGAACAGTCTCAGAATTGAACGAAACCAGTTCCATTGGATCCGTAATAGTTAGTTATTACCGGATTTCAATTTTCGTATCAATCGGAGCTATCGTTTGATCGTGGCAGCTCGAAACGCATCGATTTATTTTTAATTTAAATTTGGCGAGTCAAAATAGCCATTTTTCAAAAAGTCTCGGAATTCGACGAAACCAGTTTCATCGGATCCGTAATGTGATATTATTGTAAGGTTTCAAATTTCAAGTCAATTGGATTTACCGTTTGTCCGGTACGAATTAAAACGCCTAGAAATCGGTTTAAATCGGTTTAATTTAAATTGAACGTTTTCAGCCATAACTCGCACATACTTCCGAATTAGCTTCCGAAACCTGTTCCATTGTGTCCGAAACGCGGGATAAACCCTAGGTACGCTGGTTACGGCGTCTAAATCGGAGTTCGGAATTCCCGGGGTGAATAGTGTCGATCGATTTTCCTATAAATAGCCCATAACTCAACAAAATAAATAAAATAAATTCTAAACCCTAATTGTTTCTACAGCCGCCACCCTTAAGCCATCAATGGCTGAAATTCCATCTCGTTTCCCCTCCGATTTCATCCAATCCACAAATCGATTCACGAAACTGTCAACTGCGAAGTTGTAGAGCACGATATGAACTACGAAACCAACGGCTGAGATCGATTTTTATTGAACGGTTCGTCGGCGAAGTGGCATGGAAGGAGGCACGTTCGGCCTCGGCGTGCGTGCACAGGTGGGGGCCGAGCTTTGAGCTACTCAGGGCGTTCATGGTGTTCGTGATGGCCGTCGTAGTGGCGTAGGCCGATCGTCTTCAAAGCTAAGGATGGTGGAGCATAATTAGGCTAATAAGTGGCGGCTATGGGTTTGGGGGTCGCGTGGGTTAACTGGAAGATGGAGAAGATGAAAAGTGCGGTCCTGATTTGTTGGGCTTGAATCTAATGGTCATGATGAGCTAGGGTATAAAAATTTAAAATAGAATTTGTAATTCATGTATATAAAATCGTGTACGAACTTGTAAAATTCATAACTTTTTCATACGAGGTCGAAAAAATGCAAACTCAGTTGCGTTGGAATCGTATGGACGAGCACTACGCGATGGAGTTGGTTTGGAGTCGTTTGGAGTTAGTGAGAATTTCGGGTAAAATTAAACGCGCGTTTAATTTTATTCGAAATAAAAGCTAAAACGGAATTTAAAACCAAGGTGAGAATTTCTCACTCAATCGAATAGATTCCGATTTTATTTTAAATAGTAAGATTTAAAATATTTGAATGCATGTTTGAATGATGACTGTAAATTATTGATTGTTAAAATAGACATTATGCGCCGTTAGTAAGCGGATGTTATTTAATATAAACATATACCGCGAATATTTCATAAACAGTGAAATTGGTATTATATATAATATCAATATATATATATATTGGCATATGTATATATTGCAGTTGATTGATTTCCCGCATTTTTTGTTTAGCGGATGAGACCCTATTACGCCGTTAGTAAGCGGATAATATTTAATAAGAACATGTACCGCGATAATTTCGTACTGGAGCGAAATTGGTATTGTGCTAATGTTTTTGGATGCAGGAAACAGGTTGGAGGGATCCAACTGGATTCCTCAACAGTTTTTATTTTATTTCAGATATTTTGATATTTGATGGATTATCATATCGATATATGATATCGTTGTTAGTCGTGATTGACTATTTGGTGTGTAGCATCATTGGACCCAAATTTTGGGATTTTAAAATGATCTTTTAAATGATTTTTGAAAATATACTATATTTTTGGAAATTGATCCATTTTAAATAATTAAACGCTATAATTTTTAAAGTTATAAAATTATGGGTTTTGTGAAATATAGTTAAAACGCTGATTTTTAGAAATACAGTTAAAAGCTGATTTTTGAGAAATATGGATTAATGATTTTATAAAATAATTTAAACTGGATTTTTGAACTTATTATTAAAAGTTTAAATATAGGATTTATAAAATTTGATTTTTATTTTTTTATTTTTTATATATCGAAATGGTGATATTATAAAGTAATTTAAAGACGTTTTAAATAATAATATAAATTGATTTATATTAAAAGATTTATAAATGGATATTTATGAATTGAGATTCAGACATCATAAAACAAGTTTTTATAAGTGTTTGAATGAAGTGAAAATGAATTTCATTAAAGAATGAAATTTATAAAATTATAAATGGTGAAGTTATGAATGAAATTTATAAATAGTAAGATTTATAAATTTGTGAAGTTATTTGAAGAATAAATTTTGTTAAATAAATGAATCTTATAAGTTATAAGATTTATGGTTTGGAAAGTCTTTAAAAGAACGATTTTATAAATTAATCGTTTTATAAGTATTTAACTTATAATATGAACGTTTAGTTTATAATTTAGTTATAAACTGGAATAGGTTAATAAAGGAATTTATAAAAAGGAAGTTTTTATAAATAAATAGAAATGGAATTTATAAACGTTGTTTTATAAATTCGCAAACGACTTATTTTGATAAGTTAATTGTTATAACTTAGAAATGGAGTTATATTCACATTTTTGAATAGTGAATAATCCTTTGAATTAAAATGAATAGAAAGGATGATATTTATTAACGTAGTATATTCACATTTTTGAATAGTGAATAATATGTTAAAGAAAATTGATTTAGATATGATGTTCTAAATAGAATTAAAACGATCTAACGATGTTTTTAGATGTGTTGAGATTCGAAACCATAGATCTCAACATTTATTGTTGAAATAGATGTTTCGAGAAATAAAAGGAAATGGTAGACTATAACACTGTTGTTATAGTAAATGATTTCCGAAAGGAAATGTTTTAATAAGTATTGGGATTTATATATCTATTTTAAATTCGAATCCCTATACTAGTGATTTTGGGTTGTCGTAACGATGTTTTACGCAACATTCGTTTTGGCCCAAGTAAATATGTTTAAGTGAATGATTTCCTTAAAGAATGAATTATATACTTAATTCGATTTAAGTATATTGAATATTTTCTAAGTGTTGAAAATAAATGATTGTGAATTACTTATTTAATAAGTATGGAAATGTTTTCCAATGTAAAGTGAATATTTTGAGAATTTATCTTTTTGAAGATAAATTGAAAGTGAATAATTGAATTGTATATTCATGAATATTTTGAAATATAAATTCGTTATGGAATTTATAAAAGAAAGGTGGAATTTGTTTGAAAATAAATATTGATTTATTTTTGAAGTGTTGAAATTATATATCTTGTAAAGATATTTTGGAAAATAAATAATTTGGGAAAATTATTTGGAATCTGGTGATGTTGTGCATATCAATTGATAGTTCAATAACCGACTATCAGTATTTCCCTTTGAATGGGTATTTAATGTGAATTGATTGAATTTGAATGCACACTTATTTTTGAATAAGCGCTCACTATTCGGGTTAACCGGGAAAGGACCATGGGGTCGTATAACCCACTCCGAATATGTGATACGTCGTTGTGAATTGCATTGAAGATCGGTGTTGAAGACCGGTATTTGCAAGAGTGATAGGATGAACTATCGATTGACTCTGCACCGAGTTGCTCCGGTATTGAGTTCTCCATATGTGATGGTGAATCTGATCAGGATTGTGAATATCCGGATTGCAAGGACTTCTTTGTAAGTGCCTTCGGTTCTGTTCGATCCCGGAACAGACTTGTATGGATTGTATGCCTGACATTACAATTTGAGATATAAAGCCGATTTCATTCAAATATATTTCTGTTGGTGGCGGAGAATTTATTCTTTGCTTAACACCCTTCTTTGAGACGTACGAGCTCAAAGGTTATATAGTTGAAGTTATCAGCGATATATTCCCAAATTTGGTAATGTGACATGCTGAGTGATGCTGAAATGATCATTGTGTTGATTATTGTGATAGGATCATTTATTTGATCGTCTATCTTAGTTATCATTGTGTTGATCATTTGTTGACCCAAAGCATGGCTTTTTGTATAAAGTATGTTTTTGTGGACGTGACTTCGTCGAGCCTCACATCCCGGAAATGGTCAAAACAGGAAAGATGCAGCAAGGTTATTAGGGGTTGCTGTAGCTCCCCTTAGGGTATGTACATTTCCTTCTGGATAGAGGTGGTATCATGGTATGGAGCCCAGATATTTAACCTATGTGGTTACTACGAATTTATTACTTTGTGGTTGTTGGTTATCGGGATCCCGTGAAAAAGGTCGTTTACGATCGGGGAATGGCGTGCTCGTGTCAGTAGTTACCCAGTTAGGGGTAACCCGGCCTTGTGTTGGTAGAGATCCGGTTTGGTTCTCGGGGATGTCCATCCAGAGGCATTCTCATGTGGCAATGGGAAGTTCCTTGGCCTGACCATTTGTTGGAAATCCAAAGAAACAATACGAAACTTGTACGGTTTTAGTTGTAGAACCTGCCATTTAATATGGTAGCTATTAGTAGGCATAATATAATGGTACCTATGCTGGCTATGATTTATATCTTTACTTTCGAAAGGATTTGTTCTACACTATGCACTAATAATAATATCAAATGCTCTTTTTAAATGCGTATCAAGCATCTTTGACTAACATAAGAAGAAATCTCCTCCAAGTCTGCGTTTGCATTGTGTGTGTGGTGGGAGGTCTTATGGTAGTCTCATTTTTAAAAGCATTGCGAATTGAATTAAAAATATTCCTCTTTTTGATTTTTAAAGTTAAATAAACTGTTTTGAGTTCTCACACCAGTCACATGACTGACTCGGAGTTTATTGTTTTCCTTCCTAAACTCTGGGTGCCCACTAATTTCCACACGGGCAGTCAAGAGTTAGGTTTATCAGGATATTCTGGATATTCTGGAGTTGCTGGAGGCAAGATGGATGGCATGGCATATTATTTATATAGTATTTCTTTTTCCGCTGCACTGTTTGTTGATGTATGTTGTTGTATACTCTGATGATATGATGTAATGAAATGTATGTAATGTAATAACTGAAATAGTTCTTTGTTTAAAGATTATTCATTTATTATTATATGTTGTTCCGCTGCGAATTGTGAGATTCTGATGTTGTTCTGTTGTTTTCTGTCCCGTCCTATTTTCTTCTGTTTTTTTTTTCTTTTGCCTCTATTCTCTTTTTCTTCTATTTTTAAATTTTCTTCTCTATTTTCTTTCCT
Source organism: Allium cepa (assembly GCA_030765085.1). Taxonomy (NCBI): domain Eukaryota; kingdom Viridiplantae; phylum Streptophyta; class Magnoliopsida; order Asparagales; family Amaryllidaceae; genus Allium; species Allium cepa. Next base: position 248,156,518 of record CM060944.1, read on the forward strand.
TTCTATTTTCTCTCTTCTCTCTTCTTTCTTTTTCTTAAATTCTTTTTTTAAAAACCCATAACATCTCGGTTTTCGGCCTTCGATTTCTCGGCAGTCGATAAAGTGAGTGTCGATGTCGGATCTTCGAGAGTCGAAAAAAAACCGCGGGCGTTACACGCATCGAATTATTTTTAATATTAATTTGGCGAGTTAAAATAGCCATTTTTCAAAAAGTCTTGGATTTCGACGAAACCAGTTTCATCGGATCCGTAATGTGATATTATTGTAAGATTTCAAATTTCGTGTCAATTGGATTTACCGTTTGTCCGGTACAAGTTAAAACGCCTAGAAAATCGTTTAAATCGGTTTAATTTAAATTGAACGTTTATTGCCATAACTCGCACAGATGACCGAATTAGCTTCCGAAACCTGTTCCATTGTGTTCGGAACGCAGGGTAAACCCTAGAAACGCTGGTTACGGTGCGTAAATCGGAGTTCGGAATTTCCGGAATGAATAGTGTCGGTTGATTTTCCTATAAATAGACCAACACCCTTCATAAATTAAAAAAAAAAAACTAAACCCTAGGTCAAACGCAGCCGCCACCTCCCTGAACGAATGGCCAGAAAACTCTCCTCTTCTCCTTCATTTATCTTTCAATCCTTCAATCGTTTCAAGAAACTTACAACTAGAAAGTGGTAGAGCGTAATGAGAACTACAAGATCAACGGTTATGATCGAGATTGGAGCTATGGATCAACGGGAAAATGGAGATGAAGGTGACACGTTGCGCACGCGTTTCGAGACTCCAGAGGTAGCCGAGTGCCACCATGTCACGGTCGAGTGTGGTGTTGGGTGAGAGCTTCGATTTGGCACTTCCCGATCGTCTCCAGGTAGCTCGTGGTGGCGGCGTTTGCTAACCCTAGATAATGAAGATGGGTTCTTTTGTGCGTGTATGATTACTGGAGATGGAACGTGAGAGAGGAGAAGGGGAGTGACGGCCTGATGTGGAGATGAGAGGATCCAACGGCCAGGAATTGTTTTGGGTTAATTTTAAATTTAAGTTGTAAATTAGTTTATATAAAATCGTGTAAAACTTGTAAAATGCATATCTTTTTCATACGAGGTCGAAAACGCGCGAAACCAGTTGCGTTGGAATCGTATGGACGAGCACTACGCGATGGAGTTGGATTGGAGTCGTTTGGAGTTAGTGAGAATTTCGGGTAAAATTAAACGTCCGTTTAATTTTATTCGAAATAAATCGCTAAAACGAAATTGGAATCAAGGTGAGAACTTCTCACTCAATCGAATCGGTTTCGATTTTATTTTAAATAGTTAGATTAAAAATATTTGAATGCATGTTTGAATGATGATTGTTATCTATTGATTGATAAAATAGACATTATGCGCCGTTAGTAAGCGGATGTTATTTATTAAAAACATATACCGCGAATATTTCATAAACAGTGAAATTGGTATTATATATAATAGCAATATATATATATTGGCATATGTATATATTGCAGTTGTTGATTTCCCGCATTTTTTAGCGGATGAGACCCTATTGCGCCGTCTATTAAGCGGATAATATTTTAAATCCCATATACCGCGATAATTCCGTACTGGAGCGGAATTGGTATTGTGCTAATGTTTGTGAATGCAGGAAAACAGGTTGGAGGGATCCAACTGGATTCCTCAACAGTATTTATTTGATTATGGATATTTTGATATTCGTTGATTATCATATACGATATATGATATCGTTGTAGTCGTGATTGACTATTTGGTGTGTAGCATCATTGGACCAAGTTTTGGAACTTTAAAATGATTTTTAAAGTGATTTTTGAAAATATACTATATGTTTGGAAATTGATTTACTTTAAATAAATAAACGTTATAATTTTTAATGTTATAAAAATTATGATTTTTGAGAAATATAGTAAAAGGTTGATTTTTGAAAATATGGAGTTAATGATTTTATAAAATAGTTTAATCGGGATTTTTGAATTTATTATAAAAAGGTTTAAAAATAGGATTTATGAAATTTGATTATTTTATAAATCGAGAGAATGGTGAAATTATAAAGGAGATTAAAGATGTTTTAAAATAATAGTATAAATTGATTTTATAAAGGATTTATAAATTGATATTTTTAAATTAAAATATTTGAATTATAAAACGAGTTTTTATAAGTGTTAGAATGAATTGTGAATGGATTTCATGAATGAATGAAATTTATAGAATTATAAACGGTGAAGTTATAAATGGAATTTTATAAGCAGTAGGTTTATAAAATTTATAAAGTTATTGAAAGAATAGATTTGGATAAATAATTGAATCTTATAAGTTATAAGATTTATAATTTGGAAAGTCTTTAAAAAGAACGATTTTGTAAAATAATCGTTTTATAAGCAATTAACTTATAATATGAATCTTTGGTTTATAATTGAGTTATAAAGTGAATAGGTTAATAAAGGAATTTATAAAGGAAGTTGTGGTAAAATAAATAGAAATGGAATTTATAAACGTTGTTTTATAAATCCGCAAACAACTTATTTTGATAAGTAAATTGTTGAAACCTATTAATGGAGTTATATTCACGTTTTTGACTGTGAATAATCCTTTGAAACAAAATGAATAGAAATGATGAAATTTGTTAACGTAGTATATTCACGTTTTTGAATAGTGAATAATATGTTAAAGAAAATGTTTAGGATGTGATATTTTAAATAGAATTAAAACGATCTAACGATGTTTTAAATATGTTGAGATTCGAAACCATAGATTTCAACATTTATTGTTGAAATAGACGTTTTCGAGAAATAAAAGGAAATAGTGGACTATAACACTGTTGTTATAGTAAATGATTTCCGAAAGGAAATGTTTTGTATAGTATTGGGATTTATATATCTATTTTGATTTCGAATCCCTATACTAGTGATTTTGGGTTGTCGTAACGATGTTTTACGTAACATTCGTTTTGGCCCAAATAAATATGTTTAAGAGAATGATTTCATTAAAGAATGAAATATATACTTAATCTCGATTTAAGTATATTGAATATTTTCCAAGTGTTGAAAATAAACGGATTTGTGAATTACTTATTAAATAAGTATAGAAATGTTTTCCAATATAAAGTGAACATTTTGAGAATTTATCTTGTTGAAGATAAATTGAAATGAATAATTGAAATCGTATATGCATGGATATTTTGAAATACAAATTCACTATGGAATTTATAAAAGAAAGGGGAACTTGTTTAAAAATAAATATTGATTTATTTTTGAAGTGTGAAAATAATATATCTTGTAAAGATATTTTGGAAAATAAATAATTTGGAAAATTATTTGGAATCTGGTGATGTTGTGCATATCCATTGATAGTTCAATAACCGACTATCAATATTTCCCTTTAAATGGGTATTTGATGTGATTTGTTTGAATTTGAATGCCACACTTATTTCTGTTGGTGGCGGAGAATTTATTCTTTTAGCTTAACACCCTTCTCCGAGACGTACGAGCTCAGAGGTTATGTAGTTGAAGGTTATCAGCGATATATTCCCAATTTGGTAATGTGACATGCTGATGTTTCTGTGAAATGATCATTGTGTTGATTATTTGTGATAGGATCGTTTATTTGATCGTCTATCCTGGTGATCATTTCTATGATCATTTGTTGACCCAAAGCATGGCTTTTGTATAAAGTATGTTTTTGTTGACGTGACTTCGTCGAGCCTCACACCTCGGGAATGGTCAAAACAGGAAAGATGCAGCAAGGTTATGAGGGGTAGCGCCCTTTAGGATATGTGCATTTCCTTCTGGAAAAGGGTGGTATCATGGTATGGAGCCCAGATACTTACTCATGTTGAAAACACTTTATGATTGTGTGAATTGATTACGAGCGCTCGGTTGAAAGGTCCCAAAGGACCGGGGGATGGCATATTCGGTCAGTTGTTACTCAGTTAGGGGTAACTCGGCCTTGTGTTGGTAGAGATCCGGTTTGGTTCTCGGGGATGTCCATCCAGAGGCATTCTCATGTGGCAATGGGAAGTTCCTTGGCCTGATCATTCGTTGGAAATCCAAAGAAACAATACGAGACTTGTACGGTTTTAGTTGTAGAACCTGCCATCTAATATGGTAGCTATAGTAAGCATACTATAATGGTACCTATGCTGGCTAAGATTTATACTCTACTTTCGAAATGTCTTCTACACTATGCACTAATAATAATATCAAATGTTTCTTTTTAATACGTATCAAGCATCTTTGACTATCATAAAGAGAAATCTCCTCCGATTCTGCGTTTGCATTGTGTGTGTGTGCGGGAGGCCTTATGGTAGTCTCATTTTTAAAAGCATTGCGAATTGACTTTAAAAATATTCCTATAATTTTGTTTTCAAAGATAAATAAACTGTTTTGAGTTCCCACACCAGTCACATGACTGACTCGGAGTTTATTGTTTTCCTTCCTAAACTCTGGGTGCCCACCAATTTCCACACGGGCAGTCAAGAGTTAAGGTTTATCAGGATATTCTGGATATTCAGAAATTACTGGAGGCAAGATGGATGGCATGGCGTATTACTAGTACATAGTATTTTTTTTTCCGCTGCACTGTTTGTTGTTGTACACTCTGATGATGATGTGATGTAATGAAATGTAATGTATAAAATGTAATAACTGATATAGTTCTTTGTTTAAAGATTATTCATTTATTATTATATGTTGTTTTCTGTTCCGTTCTATTTTCTATATATTTTCTATTTTCTTTCCTCTCTAACTTCTCTCTATTTTCTATCTTCTTATCTCTCTCCTTCTAGATCTTTTCTTTTTCTTAAACCATAACATTTCGGGTTTCCGGCCTTCGATTTCTCGGCAGTTGATGAAGTGAGTATCGATGTTGAATTTTCGAAAGTCGAAAATTTTCGGGACGTTACATTTGGTATCAGAGCATATGGTTAAGCGAAAACCATGGTTCTGTTGGGTATTACTCATTAGAGATAGAGTCAATAGTACTCTAGAATGAGTTTGAGTGTAATAATAGCTATGAGAGCGTATTTGTTAGTGAATATAAAATTGTTTTATATTGTGATGATTGGTTTGTTGAGTGGTATATAGATTCTGGTTAATATGAGTAATTAACGTTATTGATAGGGATCTCTAAACACTTGTACAGAACAATTCGACACAGTATTGTTTTAAATTGGGTAAATGAAATAATTTTACCTTGATTTTATTTTATATATAAAGAAATAATTTTTTAGAATTATTAAAGTGTATATAAGTTGATTGTTTAGTTGTTTGAATAATCTAAGTAAAAGAATAATTGTATAAGCAAAAGAATTATAAGAATTGAATTATAATTAAAGTGATTTATAATTATGAAATAAACTTATATATATAAGAAGTGAAACTATATGAATATATTTATAAATATGAGTTATAAATAAAAATGAATTTAAAGTTAAATGGAAATTTACTTTAGAATTGGAAGCTGAATTTATTTATAAGTTGGAATTTAAGTTAAGTGAAAACAAGTGATGTTTGTAAAATGGAATATAAATTAAGAGATATTGAATGAAGTTGATTTCGGTATCAAAGTAAAATAATAAAGTTTAGTGATAAATGTGAACTTGAGTTATATAAATGAATTGGAAATTGAATTGGATTAAAGGATTGAATGTTAATCAATTGAATGTAAGTAAAATTGATAGGAAGTAATGAATGTAAGAGTTAATTCATTAAAATCTAAGGTTATTGGAAGTTGAAAGATTGAATAAAAATCAATTAATTAAACCAATTGAAAGTGATGGTGTTAAACCAATTGATATGCAAAGGAATTTGGTTGTAATTAATATACATTGGTTGTTATATGATTGTTAGTTGATTGTATATAATTCATTAAGTGTTAATGAAATTGAGTTAATGATATTGAAAGTTAAAGTAATTGGAATTCAATTGGAAGTTAAGTGAATCTTAAATAGAATTGAATTTGAATTGGAAGTGAACCAACTTGAGTATGAATTAGTGAATATAAACTAATTGAAAATGAATGTTAGAAACCTCCACTGTTAATGAATCAAATATGATTAAATTGAAAACCATTTCATTGAATATCAATGAGAATATGAATGAATATTTATTGGTTATGAATTAGTTGAATGCTAGTTGGTTGATGGTTGAACATATTGCTTTTGTTTCATTTGCTATGTTGGCATGTATAGTTATTATGTTGCTATATGATGTATATCGATACTATTATCTATATGCATGATTCTCATGTTGTTTGTTGAGTGATTAGTAGGTGCGGATCGCGTTTGCTTCGCATTTGGAGCTCGCTTTCGCGCTATATTAGCTGTATATGCTCGCTAATAAAATATAAGGTACATATCTCGGATTACATACCGTACTTTTATACTTTTTCCCTTCGGGATGCCTCATTACTTGATGAGATGTATATTTGTGATATATATACTGTCATTTTTTTTTCGGATCGAGCTGCGCAAAGGAGACTATGGCGAATTTTTCAGGAAATTTAAGGCGTTAGAAAAAATTTGAGAAAAATTGGAAATTTTTTGAAAACTTTAACTTTGATTTTGGAATTGAAAGTTAAACAATAGTAATTGTTTTTGAAAAGATAACTAAGTATGATATGGAAAACTTATTAAAGATTTGTAAGAAATTTAACTATGGATTTATGGAAAATTAATGAATTCTATAACTTTTCTTACTTGATAATTTCGAGGACGAAATTCTATTAAGGGGGGAAGATTGTAACGACCCAGAAATTTTAGTAATTAAAATTTGAATATTTAATTAATTTTAAATATCAATAAGTGAAATATATAAGTCAAATAAATTTTTATTTGAATAATTGGATTTAATTGGATAATTAAATCGATAATTTAATATGTTAAATTATGGAAATAATTGAAAATTGAGTTAAATATGATTGAAAATGATTTGTAAAATTTGATTTTATCATATTGAAGTTAGAATGATATTTTAGAACTTTTAAAATCGAACTAAAAGTTAATTTGTGAAAATTGAATATTTTAATATTTAATCGACTAGTGAAATTAGCCAATTTTCGAACAGTCTCAGAATTGGACGAAACCAGTTCCATTGGATCCGTAATAGTTAGTTATTACCGGATTTCAATTTTCGTAGCAATCGGAGTTAACGTTTGATCGTAGCAGCTCGAAACGCATCGAATTATTTTTAATATTAATTTGGCGAGTTAAAATAGCCATTTTTCAAAAAGTCTCGGATTTTGACGAAACCAGTTTCATCGGATCCGTAATGTGATATTATTTTAAGGTTTCAAATTTCGTGTCAATTGGATTTACCTTTTGTCCGGTACAAGTTAAAATGCCTAGAAAATCTTTTAAATCAGTTTAATTTAAATTGAACGTTTATTGCCATAACTCGCACAAATGACCGAATTAGCTTCCGAAACCTGTTCCATTGTGTCCGGAACGCGGGGTAAACCCTAGAAACGCTGGTTACGGCGCGTAAATCGGAGTTCGGAATTTCCGGAATGAATAGTGTCGGTTGATTTTCCTATAAATAGACCAACACCCTTCATAAATTAAAAAAAAAAAAAACTAAACCCTAGGTCAAACGCAGCCGCCACCTCCCTGAACGAATGGCCAGAAAACTCTCCTCTTCTCCTTCATTTATCTTTCAATCCTTCAATCGTTTCAAGAAACTTACAACTAGAAAGTGGTAAAGCGTAATGAGAACTACAAGATCAACGGTTATGATCGAGATTGGAGCTATGGATCAACGGGAAAATGGAGATGAAGGTGACACGTTGCGCACGCGCTTCGAGACTCCAGAAGTAGCCGAGTGCCACCATGTCACGGTCGAGTGTGGTGTTGGGTGAGAGCTTCGATTTGGCACTTCCCGATCGTCTCCAGGTAGCTCGTGGTGGCGGCGTTTGCTAACCCTAGATAATGAAGATGGGTTCTTTTGTGCGTGTATGATTACTGGAGATGGAACGTGAGAGAGGAGAAGGGGAGTGACGGCCTGATGTGGAGATGAGAGGATCCAACGGCCAGGAATTGTTTTGGGTTAATTTTAAATTTAAGTTGTAAATTAATTTATATAAAATCGTGTAAAACTTGTAAAATGCATATCTTTTTCATACGAGGTCGAAAACGCGCGAAAGCAGTTGCATTGGAATCGTATGGACGAGGACTACGCGATGGAGTTGGATTGGAGTCGTTTGGAGTTAGTGAGAATTTCGGGTAAAATTAAACGTCCGTTTAATTTTATTCGAAATAAATCGCTAAAACGAAATTGGAATCAAGGTGAGAACTTCTCACTCAATCGAATCGGTTTCGATTTTATTTTAAATAGTTAGATTAAAAATATTTGAATGCATGTTTGAATGATGATTTTTATCTATTGATTGATAAAATAGACATTATGCGCCGTTAGTAAGCGGATGTTATTTATTAAAAACATATACCGCGAATATTTCATAAACAGTGAAATTGGTATTATATATAATAGCAATATATATATATTGGCATATGTATATATTGCAGTTGTTGATTTCCCGCATTTTTTAGCGGATGAGACCCTATTGCGCCGTCTATTAAGCGGATAATATTTTAAATCCCATATACCGCGATAATTCCGTACTGGAGCGGAATTGGTATTGTGCTAATGTTTGTGGATGCAGGAAAACAGGTTGGAGGGATCCAACTGGATTCCTCAACAGTATTTATTTGATTATGGATATTTTGATATTCGTTGATTATCATATACGATATATGATATCGTTGTAGTCGTGATTGACTATTTGGTGTGTAGCATCATTGGACCAAGTTTTGGAACTTTAAAATGATTTTTGAAGTGATTTTTGAAAATATACTATATGTTTGGAAATTGATTTACTTTAAATAAATAAACGTTATAATTTTTAATGTTATAAAAATTATGATTTTTGAGAAATATAGTAAAAGGTTGATTTTTGAAAATATGGAGTTAATGATTTTATAAAATAGTTTAATCGGGATTTTTGAATTTATTATAAAAAGGTTTAAAAATAGGATTTATGAAATTTGATTATTTTATAAATCGAGAGAATGGTGAAATTATAAAGGAGATTAAAGATGTTTTAAAATAATAGTATAAATTGATTTTATAAAGGATTTATGAATTGATATTTTTAAATTAAAATATTTGAATTATAAAACGAGTTTTTATAAGTGTTAGAATGAATTGTGAATGGATTTCATGAATGAATGAAATTTATAGAATTATAAACGGTGAAGTTATAAATGGAATTTTATAAGCAGTAGGTTTATAAAATTTATAAAGTTATTGAAAGAATAGATTTGGATAAATAATTGAATCTTATAAGTTATAAGATTTATAATTTGGAAAGTCTTTAAAAAGAACGATTTTGTAAAATAATCGTTTTATAAGCATTTAACTTATAATATGAATCTTTGGTTTATAATTGAGTTATAAAGTGAATAGGTTAATAAAGGAATTTATAAAGGAAGTTGTGGTAAAATAAATAGAAATGGAATTTATAAACGTTGTTTTATAAATCCGCAAACAACTTATTTTGATAAGTTAATTGTTGAAACCTATTAATGGAGTTATATTCACGTTTTTGACTGTGAATAATCCTTTGAAACAAAATGAATAGAAATGATGAAATTTGTTAACGTAGTATATTCACGTTTTTGAATAGTGAATAATATGTTAAAGAAAATGTTTAGGATGTGATATTTTAAATAGAATTAAAACGATCTAACGATGTTTTAAATATGTTGAGATTCGAAACCATAGATTTCAACATTTATTGTTGAAATAGACGTTTTCGAGAAATAAAAGGAAATAGTGGACTATAACACTGTTGTTATAGTAAATGATTTCCGAAAGGAAATGTTTTGTATAGTATTGGGATTTATATATCTATTTTGATTTCGAATCCCTATACTAGTGATTTTGGGTTGTCGTAACGATGTTTTACGTAACATTCGTTTTGGCCCAAATAAATATGTTTAAGAGAATGATTTCATTAAAGAATGAAATATATACTTAATCTCGATTTAAGTATATTGAATATTTTCCAAGTGTTGAAAATAAACGGATTTGTGAATTACTTATTAAATAAGTATAGAAATGTTTTCCAATATAAAGTGAACATTTTGAGAATTTATCTTGTTGAAGATAAATTGAAATGAATAATTGAAATCGTATATGCATGGATATTTTGAAATACAAATTCACTATGGAATTTATAAAAGAAAGGGGAACTTGTTTAAAAATAAATATTGATTTATTTTTGAAGTGTGAAAATAATATATCTTGTAAAGATATTTTGGAAAATAAATAATTTGGAAAATTATTTGGAATCTGGTGATGTTGTGCATATCCATTGATAGTTCAATAACCGACTATCAATATTTCCCTTTAAATGGGTATTTGATGTGATTTGTTTGAATTTGAATGCCACACTTATTTTTGAATAAGCGCTCACTATTCGGGTTGACCGGGAAAGGACCATGGGGTCGTATAACCCATTCCGAATATGTGATACAACGTAATGGATAGCATTGAAGATCGGTGTTGAAGACCCGGTATTTGCGAGAGCGATAGGATGACCTGTCGATTGACTCTGCACCGAGTTGCTCCGGTATTGAGTTATCCATATGTGATGGGAAATCCGATCAGGATTGTGGATATCCGGATTGCAAGGACTTCTTTGTAAGTGCCTTCGGTTCTGTTCGATCCCGGAACAGACTTGTATGGATTGTATGTCTGACGTTACAAATTGAGATATAAAGCAGATTTCTTTCAAATATATTTCTGTTGGTGGCGGAGAATTTATTCTTTTAGCTTAACACCCTTCTCCGAGACGTACGAGCTCAGAGGTTATGTAGTTGAAGGTTATCAGCGATATATTCCCAATTTGGTAATGTGACAAGCTGAGTGTTGCTGTGAAATGATCATTGTGTTGATTATTTGTGATAGGATCGTTTATTTGATCGTCTATCCTGGTGATCATTTCTATGATCATTTGTTGACCCAAAGCATGGCTTTTGTATAAAGTATGTTTTTGTGGACGTGACTCCGTCGAGCCTCACACCTCGGGAATGGTCAAAACAGGAAAGATGCAGCAAGGTTATGAGGGGTAGCGCCCTTTAGGATATGTGCATTTCCTTCTGGAAAAGGGTGGTATCATGGTATGGAGCCCAGATACTTACTCATGTTGAAAACACTTTATGATTGTGTGAATTGATTACGAGCGCTCGGTTGAAAGGTCCCAAAGGACCGGGGGATGGCATATTCGGTCAGTTGTTACTCAGTTAGGGGTAACCCGGCCTTGTGTTGGTAGAGATCCGGTTTGGTTCTCGGGGATGTCCATCCAGAGGCATTCTCATGTGGCAATGGGAAGTTCCTTGGCCTGATCATTCATTGGAAATCCAAAGAAACAATACGAGACTTGTACGGTTTTAGTTGTAGAACCTGCCATCTAATATGGTAGCTATAGTAAGCATACTATAATGGTACCTATGCTGGCTAAGATTTATACTCTACTTTCGAAATGTCTTCTACACTATGCACTAATAATAATATCAAATGTTTCTTTTTAATACGTATCAAGCATCTTTGACTATCATAAGGAGAAATCTCCTCCGATTCTGCGTTTGCATTGTGTGTGTGTGTGCGGGAGGCCTTATGGTAGTCTCATTTTTAAAAGCATTGCGAATTGACTTTAAAAATATTCCTATATTTTTGTTTTCAAAGATAAATAAACTATTTTGAGTTTCCACACCAGTCACATAACTGACTCGGAGTTTATTGTTTTCCTTCCTAAACTCTGGGTGCCCACCAATTTCCACACGGGCAGTCAAGAGTTAAGGTTTATCAGGATATTCTGGATATTCAGAAATTGCTGGAGGCAAGATGGATGGCATGGCGTATTACTAGTATATAGTATTTTTTTTCCGCTGCACTGTTTGTTGTTGTACACTCTAATGATGATGTGATGTAATGAAATGTAATGTATAAAATGTAATAACTGATATAGTTCTTTGTTTAAAGATTATTCATTTATTATTATATGTTGTTTTCTGTTCCGTTCTATTTTCTATGTATTTTCTATTTTCTTTCCTCTCTATCTTCTCTCTATTTTCTATCTTCTTATCTCTCTCCTTCTAGCTCTTTTCTTTTCTTAAACCATAACATTTCGGGTTTCCGGCCTTCGATTTCTCGGCAGTCGATAAAGTGAGTATCGATGTTGAATTTTCGAAAGTCGAAAATTTTCGGGACGTTACAATTAATCAATTTTTTAAGTGTTTAATATACGTATACTTCCATTTGTTAAGATTCTTTTGAATAAAAGTTAATAGCTTAATTAAGAAGCGATTAAATAGATAAATGGTTTATTTTAGATAATATTTTAAATCATTAGTTAACTTAAAAGTTTTAAGTTAAATTAAATGATAATGATAATTCATTTTGAAGGTTTAATTAATGTGATTTCTTAAAAGGTTGATTACTTTATTTAAAGGCTGACTAATTTATTGTAATTAATCAAAGGTAATTAATTTATGTGATTAATTAATTAAGGTAATTAATAGGAGAATCATTAGTTAATTAAAGTTTAATTAACTAATGAATTTGATTAAGGGATGATTATTAATTAAGGGTTAATTAATTAATGTAATTAATTAAGGATAAATAATCAAGGGCTAATTATTTAATGATTAAAGGTTGATAAATTTATTAATTAAAGTGATTAATTTAAAACTAAAGGTTAAAATTTTTTTAAAGGTTAATTAATTAAGATGGTTTGTAATTAATTAATATTAATTAACCAGGATTAGTGTTTATTCGTAAGTAATAATTCTGATTTAAATTAATCAGATAATTATTTGTTTTTGCTTATGGATGTTTGTGTGAGTGCCTTGAATTGATCTATAATGATTCTGTAATGTGGATTGTTTTGATTGAGCTATGTGTGTATATTTTTTACCTGTAATGTATTTACATATTATCTTAATGCATTTACATATCTATATGTGAATATGTAAATAATGTTAAGCGTTATTGGAATATACCGCTTATCGATACTGATGTGCTTTAATCTGTGATGTGATGATTGTTGTTATTGCACTATTATGTGTAAAACCCTTGGACAACACTATACACACACAAATATGGATTTCATGAGGAAGTCGGTTAAGTCACAGATTTTTAAAATAATTTTTAAAAATTGAATTTTTGAATCCAAATGGTTTTGGAAATGGATTGGGATTAAAGTGAAAGGCTTTTGAAAAGAATTTCATGGATAAAAGTTATTTTTGAATAACTTGATTTAGTTTTGAAATTTAATTTGAATTTAAATTAAAGATTTGAAATTGAATTCCATGTTGGAAATTATGGTTTTAAGATGTTATACAAAGTTATAAACGTATTTATATGGTTTTAAACCATTTTAAAAGTGTTGTTTTGGGAATTTAAATTCAACCCAAGATTTAAGGGCTTTAACCCGTGCAAATGTAATTCGATATTTCTGAAAACAAAAACTATTTGTTTTCAATTAATAATAGCTTTCATATAAGGAAAAGTGTTTTCCATTTGCGTTGAAAGATTTCAAATCGAATGGAAATAGTTTGAAAACTGTTAACTAATCTTTGTGAAAGATAGTCAAACCTTGATTTGAAATTGAAGAGCATTTAAATGGTGTATCTTTTATATAAAAGATTTGGAATGGAATTGTTTTGAAAGGCTATGAATGAATCTTTGTTAAAGATTGGTGATCCTTGTTTTAATTCGAAAAGGGGTTTTTAAAGATAAATCTTTGTTTAAAAGATTAAAGTGTAGAAATTATTTAAACCATTGAAAGGTTTCTGGAAGTAAATCTTTTTGTTTAAAAGATTTGTCGATGGTAATTTGTTTAAACCATTTGATAGAAAAGTTTTGGGTTTTAAAGTTATGACTTAACTGAAATCCCATTATCCATATGTTTTTATATATTGCGCTCGTTATTCGGTTTAGCCGGAAGAGGACCTTGTGTCATATAACCCATTCCGAATAATGATTCGACGATATGCATAGCATTTGAAGACCGGTGGTGAAGACCGGATACTTTCGAAAGCGACAGGATGACCTGTCGAATGTCTCTGCACCGAATGGCCTCGGCATAGAGATTTGAGCACCCATTGTGATGGGTAGTCCGTACGTGATTAGAAATTATCCGGATTGCAAGGGCTTCTTCGGAAGTGCCTTCTGTTCTGTTTGAACCTGAAACAGACTTGTATGGATGTGTGTCTGACATTACACTTTAAGATGTAAAACTGGTTTCTGTCAAATACATTTCTGTTTGGTGGCAGAGATTTATTCTCTTAGCTTAACAACCTTCTCTGAGACGTACGAGCTCAGAGGTTATGTATTTGATGGTTACTAGTGATACATTCCCAATTTGGTAATGTGGCATACGAAGTGCTGCTGATCATTTGTTGATCAAAGCAAGGCTTTGTGAAAAGCGTAGCTTTGTGGACGAGACTGCATCAGGACTTCACACCACGAAAATGGTCGAAACAGGAAAGATGCAGCAAGGTTTCAGGGGTCGCGCCCCTAGGGTATGTCCATTTCTTCTGGATAGAGGTGATATCATAGTATGGAGCCCAGATATTTAACCTATGTGGTTATAACAAATACATTACTTTGTGGTTGTTGGTATCGAGTGCTCGGATAAAGGTTGGTTACGACCGAGGATGGAATATCTTAGGTGATACTCCCGGGAAGGGGGTACACCGGCCTTGTGTTGGCAGAGAACTGAGGGATGGTTCTCGGGGCGTCCCTCCAGAGGCCTACCCATGTGGCAATAGAAAGTTCCTTAGCCTGACTATTTGTTGGAAATCCAATCATCCAATACGCGCCTTGTACGGTTTTAGTTGTATAACCTGCCATTTACTTTTGGTGGCGCCCCATTGTTTGGATGGTAGCTATAGTAGGCAGAGTTCGGAATGTCTATGGTGGCTAAGATTAATATTATACTTTTGAAATGTTTTCCACTATGAACGAACAATAATATTAAAATGGTTTTCGCGTATCAAGCATTTTTGACTATCATAAGGAGAAATCTCCTCCAATTCTGCGTTTGCATGGTGTGTGTGATGGGAGGCCTTATGGTAGTTTCATTTTCTAAAAAGCATTGCAGATTTCAAATTTTAATTCTTTTGTTTGTTTTAAAAGATAAAACTGTTTTCGTTTGCTCATACCAGTCCTATGGCTGACCCGGAGTTTATTGTTCCCTTCCTAAACTCTGGGTCCCCACAAAATTTCCACACGGGCAGTCTAGAGTTGGGTTTTTCAGATAGTAGATATAGATATCGATTTGGTAGCTTTTAGCTTTCTCTTTGGTATTCTTCGGAGATCGTGGATATTGGAGTCTTTGGATGATGGAACAGACTTGCTTATCTTTGTGCAACGTGATGGTGGTTCGAGCTAGTGGTTTGGAGTTTTAGCTTTGGAGCATTAGATTGGAATTGCAGTTTGATATTGGAGTTATCTTTTTTTGCTATTCGTTTTCCACTGTTATTTATTATCTCTGATATTCTTGTATCATATTGATATCATTATTGTATATCATTGGATATTATATTCATTGGAGTTGTATATGATATTCATTTCTTTTCTTCCGCTGTGTTGTTATACTTAATGTGTTATAACCTCTGGCGAGCCAGATTCGACGTTTGAATCTACGACATTTGAATATGAGTGTCGTATATGGTGCCGATTTTCGAAGGTCGAGTCAGGGTCGTTTCATTTGGTATTAGAGCTGAAGGTTGAACTTTAGCTCAGGAGTATAACACATTAGGTAACTCATTAGAGATAGGGTGAAATATACCCTAGAATGAGTATATCCCTAAGATATCCGTCTGAATGCCTCAGTAAATTCTCTTACTATCCACTGATAGTGAGTATGAGTGTAAGAAGAGAACGAGATAGGGGACAGGGGAGTACCACTTCATATGGTTAATGCCCTGTAACAACAACGGAAATAAACTTCTCTATCAATCTCCTTTGATTCGTCTTTTCAATTCTTTGATGATTCTTGGCAGCGTCAGGAAGAAGCTTTGGTATATTTGCATGGGACACAAACTCAGATGGGGCAAAATTATTTGTTTGGATGAATTTTTTGCTTTGGTTGCTATGGTTGATAAGTATACTTTGTTTGAACTAAAAGTTTTGGATTGCATCCATATATCTGTTTATTTTGTTGGGTCTCGATATATTCTACGAGGGGTTAGTTATCCTTTGAACTAATCAATACCCCTGTATATTGGTAGATCTGGTGACCCAAGTATCTTGATTCGTTCTTGTATCCATTATTGATATTCTGATTTAGGAAGCCAAATGCAGAATAGATACCCAATTTGATTTGAAAACTGTCTCTCTGTCCTTGTGTATCCATCCTTTGTTGTCTCCCTACTTTCAAATTTTGAGGATGAAATTTTCTTTGGGGGGGAGGGAATCTGTAACATTCCCATTTTTTTAAATAAAAGTCAAATTGGTAATTAATTTTAAAAAAATGAAAATTAAATTGTAAACTAATTGGGTATTTTCTAAATTTAAATAAATATTGTGCCTGCTTAACTATAAAAAGATTGTAAATTGAATTATGGGTTGAAATTCAAATAATATTTATTAATAACAATAATAGTTCAAGATAATATGAATATTCAATAAGATATAATGGTTTAGCTAAAAATAGGATTTGAAAATTATATAATTTTATAGAAATTTGTTTCCTAAATTTTAAAAGACATATGTAATATATTTTGAAAGTTAAATTTTTATGTTAATATAAATAATTTTAAAAAGTTGTTTAAAAGTTAAATTTATATTTTAAAGACTTATATATTCCATATATATGTTTATTTATTTAGTATAATTTGATTTCAAAACTCATCTTCTTATAAAGTTGTAAATATAAACATATGTAAATAAATATGAAGCTTGAGTATGAATATATCTTTTGAAAGTATAAGTTCAAAAAAGGCCTAACAAATAGTTTGGGTATTTATGAATTTAAAATGTAAAAACATTAACATATGATAAGATATGAAATATAAATACTTTAGGGTTTAAAATACAAAATACAAATTAAATGAGATAGGGGTTTAAAAACAAAACTTTATAAAATTATTTAAAACAAGGATATAAAACATGAATGCACAAAGATATAAATATGTAAACATAAAATATGCAAGGATTTAAACAAAGTTGTAAATTAATTTTTAAACAAGGTTAAAAACATAAAATACCTATATGATAACAAGTGTAAGAGATGAAGTTAACAAGTGTTAAAATAAATGTACAAGTGTAAATGAATAAACAAGTGGCAAACTTGATTTTTATCTTCATTTAAAAAAAAAATACATAAAAGAAAAATAAGGCAATACACTTCATTGTTTTTAAAACTTCAAATCCGAAATAAAAGAAATCAGAAAAGAACACTATAAACCAGATTTCCAAATTCAACTCAAGCAATCAAAACCAAATTCAAGTGTTCAAAAAAAACTGTTCGTCCAGGAAATCAATCAGAATAAAAATCTGGATTCAAAATGCAGTTTTCAAATCTGGAAATGAATCCAACCTGGAAAAAAAAGATCAAAGCAAAGAAAAAGAAAGTATGGTTTCAGTTTAAAAAAAAGTCAAAAGCTTCTCTCATCTTCAATCTGGGAACAAAAACAAATCAAATAACAACTCAGCGAACCTGGAAGTTCATGTTTGAAGTCTTGAAGCAAGCAAGTCAACCTGAGTAACAAATCAGGTACAAGCAAATCAAAAACAAGCTGGATCAAAACTAACTCAATTCCAGATTAAAGAAAATGCAAATTTCAAATCATACCAAGCCATTGGCAGATCAAATTCATCTGATCAAATTAACTCGAGTCTGATCCCAGTTCCAGTTTTCAAAGATTTAAAAGTTTCTCTGTTATCAGATGACAGATGAGCAAATCTTTATTTTTTAAAGCCTTGAATCTATAATTAATTGCTTGTGATTGATTCTGGAAGTAAATAGATGCATGAATATAAAGATATCTACCTGTGTAAACATGTTGTGCATGAATGTCCATGTGTGTTTTAGATTCATTTCTCTGTTATATGTCCAGCTTCAATTTTCTTAAAAGAGGATTCAAATTCTCTTTATATATTCAACTTTAGGCTTTAATTTCTAAATAAAAGATGACGGTAGGAGTGTGAACATCATTTTTAAAAAATATTAAAAGTAAAATTAGTTAAAGTTTTACTGGAAAATCTGAATCTCAGTTAAAATGTATAATATCAGAAAAACCCAACCATGTAAATTTTAAATTTAAATTATATAAGCTCTTTCGCCTGAGCCAATAATGAATTTTGGTATGAAAATCCTGATTTTTAGTGTTGTGTATATCGTGATATTCTATGATGACCAAATTTGAAATATTCACTGATTTCCGACGATCTATGATGAATGAGATGTCGAGATTTGATCGTAAGGGAAGCGGGTAGGAAGGAGATTACTGGAAAAATAGGATTTGGATTTACTGAAGAACGAGGTGGCGTAGCAGCGGCAAACTAGGGTTTTTCGACCTACTTGGGTCGATGTTATAATCGAAGAAATTTCATCAGCGTCATAGCATCGAGTGAAATCGCGACCGGGGGAAAAGAAGTGGGGGCTATGGAGGAGATTTTTGGTGGAGTGGCAAAGACTATGATGATCGGGATTGGTGTGATAGGCCAGATTTTGGCGATCGGTATGTTTTAGGTGGAGGATCAGGATGCTCGAATTCGATTCAAGGTTGAATTCGATCGATCTAGGTGGTCATTCGATACGAGATGATCATTGATGAATCGTTGGGGGTGGCAGCGATGATCGGAGAAGCTCCAATCATCTATGCACGTATACGCGTGCATCTGGATGAACGGTGGTTTTTTTTGGAGAAGAAAGAGGGTTGAACTCGAAGACGCGTTCGAAGATTTTCGAATCAGGCCTGAGTTTATTATCGAGTGGTTTGTTGGGTAGCATGTTTTAATTTTTTTACAATGAAATAGTGTGGGTTTGGGTTTACTCGGGAAAGGCTCGAGAAAAATGGTATTTTGCTTCGAGATGGAGACGAGATACCTTGGGTTAAAGCAGTAGCAGGTTCAAATCTTCAAACAAATAAAGTTTTAAGTTTCAAATTAATTAAAATTTGAATCGTCTTCTTAAACCAATTTTCTTTTAAAATGATAAGTATTGTATCTTTAGTTTGAATTAACTAAGGATTTTAAAATGAATTATTTCCATTAATCAAGTTTTTAAGTGTTTAACATATGTATACTTCCATTTGTTGAGATTCTTTTGAATAAAAGTTAATAGCTTAATTAAGAAGCGATTAAATAGATAAATGGTTTATTTTAGATAATATTTTAAATCATTAGTTAACTTAAAAGTTTTAAGTTAAATTAAATGATAATGATAATTCATTTTAAAGGTTTAATTAATGTGATTTCTTAAAAGGTTGATTGCTTTATTTAAAGGCTGACTAATTTATTATAATTAATCAAAGGTAATTAATTTATGTGATTAATTAATTAAGGTAATTAATTGGAGAATCATTAGTTAATTAAAGGTTAATTAACTAATGAAGTTGATTAAGGGATAATTATTAATTAAGGGTTAATTAATTAATGTAATTAATTAAGGATAAATAATTAAGGGCTAATTATTCAATGATTAAAGGTTGATAAATTTATTAATTAAAGTGATTAATTTAAAACTAAAGGTTATTAAATTTATTAAAGGTTAATTAATTAAGATGGTTCGTAATTAATTAATATTAATTAACCAAGATTAGTGTTTATTCGTAAGTAATAAATCTGATTTAAATTAATCAGATAATTAATTGATTTTGCTTATGGATGTATGAAATGTGTGAGTGCCTTGAATTGATCTATAATGATTCTGTAATGTGGATTGTTTTAATTGAGCTATGTGT
Source organism: Allium cepa (assembly GCA_030765085.1). Lineage (NCBI taxonomy): Eukaryota > Viridiplantae > Streptophyta > Magnoliopsida > Asparagales > Amaryllidaceae > Allium > Allium cepa. The sequence goes on from CM060944.1 coordinate 248,176,499, forward strand.
GTATATTATTTACCTGTAATGTATTTACATATTATCTGTAATGCATTTACATATCTATCTGTGAATATGTGAATAATGATAAGCGTTATTGGAATATACCGCTTATCGATATTGATATGCTTTAATCTGTGATGTGATGATTGTTGTTATTGTACTATTATGTGTAAAACCCCTGGACTACACTATGCACACACAAATATGGATTTCACGAGGAAGTCGGTTAAGTCATAGATTTTTAAAATAATTTTTAAAAATTGAATTTTTGAATCCAAATGGTTTTGGAAATGGATTGGGTTTAAAGTGAAAGGCTTTTGAAAAGAATTTCAAGGATAAAAGTTATTTTTGAATAACTTGATTTAGTTTTGAAATTTAATTTGAATTGAAATTCAAGAATTGAAATTCAATTCCATGTCTGGAAATTATGGTTTAAAGATGTTATACAAAGTTATAAACGTATTTATATGGTTTTAAACCATTTTAAAAGTGCTGTTTTGGGAATTTAAATTCATCCCAAGATTTAAGGGCTTTAACCCGTGCAAATGTAATCGGATTTTTTCGAAAACAAAAACTATTTGTTTTCAATTAATAATAGCTTTCATATAAGGAAAAGGGTTTTCAATTTGCGTCGAAAGATTTCAAATCGAATGGAAATAGTTTTGAAAACTGTTAACTAATCTTTGTGAAAGATAGTCAAACCTTGATTTGAAATTGAAGAGCATTTAAATGGTGTATCTTTTATATAAAAGATTTGGAATGGAATTGTTTTGAAAGGCCATGAATGAATCTTTGTTAAAGATTGGTGATCCTTCTTTTAAATCGAAAAGGGGTTTTTAAAGATAAATCTTTGTTTAAAAGATTAAAGTGTGGAAATTGTTTAAACCATTGAAAGGTTTCTGGAAGTAAATCTTTTTGTTTAAAAGATTTGTAAATGGTAGTTTGTTTAAACCATTTGATAGAAAAGTTTTGGGTTTTAAAGTTGTGACTTAACTAAAATCCCATTATCCATATGTTTTTAAATATTGCGCTCGTTATTCGGTTTAGCCGGGAGATGACCTTGTGTCATATAACCCATTCCAAATAATGATACAACGATATGAATAGCATTTGAAGACCGGTGGTGAAGACCAGATACTTTCGAAAGCGAAAGGATGACCTGTCGAATGTATCTGCACCAAATGGCCCCGGTATAGAGATTTGAGCACCCATTGTGATAGGGAGTTCCGACGTGATTAGAAATTATCCGGATTGCAAGGGCTTCTTCGGAAGTGCCTTCGGTTCTGTTCGAACGCGTAATAGAATTGTATGGATGTGTGTCTGACATTACACATTGAGATGTAAAACCGGTTTCTATCAAATACATTTCTGTTTGGTGGCGAAGATTTATTCTCTTAGCTTAACACCCTTCTCTAAGACGTACGAGCTCAGAGGTTATGTAGTTGATGGTTACTAGTGATACATTCCCAATTTGGTAATGTGACATACGAAGTGGTGCTGATCATTTGTTGATCAAAGCAAGGCTTTGTGAAAAGCGTAGCTTTGTGGACGAGACTTCATCAAGACCTCACACCCCGAAAATGGTCGAAACAGGAAAGATGCAGCAAGGTTTCAGGGGTCGCGCCCCTAGGGTATGTCCATTTCTTCTGGATAGAGGTGATATCGTGGTATGGAGCCCAGATATTTAACCTATGTGGTTACTGCAAATACATTACTTAGTGGTTGTTGGTATTGAGCGCTCGGATAAAGGTTGGTTACGGCCGGGGATGGAATATCTTAGGTGATACTCTCGGGCCGGGGGCACACCGGCCTTGTGTTGGCAGAGAACTGAGGGATGGTTCTCGGGGCGTCCCTCCAGAGGCGTACCCATGTGGCAATAGGAAGTTTCTTAGCCTGACTATTTGTTGGAAATCCAATCATCCAATACGCGCCTTGTACGGTTTTAGTTGTATAACCTACCATCTACTTATGGTGGCGCCCCAATGTTTGGATGGTAGCTATAGTAGGCATAGTTCGAAATGTCTATGCTGGCTAAGATTATTATTATACTTTTGAAATGTTTTCCACTATGCACTAACAATAATATTAAAATGATTTCCGCGTATCAAGCATTTTTGACTATCATAAGGAGAAATCTCCTCCAATTCTGCGTTTGCATGGTGTGTGTGGCGGAAGGCCTTGTGGCAGTTTCATTTTCTAAAAAGCATTGCGGATTTCAAATTTTAATTCTTTTGTTTGTTTTAAAAGATAAAACTGTTTTCGTTTGCTCACACCAGTCCCATGACCGACCCGGAGTTATTGTTCCCTTCCTAGACTCTGGGTGCCCACAAAATTTCCACACGGGCAGTCTAGAGTTGAGTTTTTCAGATAGTAGATATAGATATCAATTTGGTAGCTTTTAGCATTCTCTTTGGTATTCTTCGGAGATCTTGGATATTGGAGTCTTTGGATGACGGACCAGACTTGCTTATCTTTGTGCAACGTGATGGTGGTTCGAGCTAGTGGTTTGGAGTTTTGGCTTTGGAGCATTAGATTGGAGTTACAGTTTGATATTGGAGTTATCTTTTTTTGCTATTCGTTTTCCGCTGTTATTTATTGTCTCCGATATTCTTGTATCATATTGATATCATTGTTGTATATCATTGGATATTTTACTCATTGGAGTTGTATATGATATTCATTTCTTTTCTTCAGCTGTGTTGTTATACTAAATGTGTTATAAGCTCCGGCGAGTCAGATTCGGCGTTTGAATCTACGGCATTTGAATATGAGTGTCGTATTCGGTGCCGATTTTCGAAGGTCGAGTCAGGGTCGTTTCATTAATCCTTCTGACGCAGCGGATTAATTAAACAAGACTTCAATCGGTGAACTGTAACAATCGGTGAGTTGAAGATACCAAAATGCCCAAGTTCGTTGATCCAAAGATACCGAACTTTAGCTATCTCAAACACGTTGATAGCGCACTATACCGTGTTCAAAGATCTACGATTCTTCGCACGTTGATCTAGTGCACTAGATTCCGTGAATCGGCTTCTACGATCGTTGAATCGAGCGCACTCGATTAACCGAAAGAGGAGATAGGAGATTACACTCAACTACCAATTGGTATGAAAGCACAAAGCTAACAAAAGAGAATTTTATTCAAAAATCAACAACCCAAAAATATACAACACACCCTCTATTTATAGCTTGACACAACTCAGCCCATAAGTCGTGACCGACTCATACCTCCCGACTCAACTAAGTCGTGGCCGACTCAACAGACGCTACATACTTCAGTCACAACACTTCATACGCAACCGACTCAAGCAAGGCACGACTCACGACTCGCTACCTCACAACACAAAACTGTACAACTCCTAGGTCGGCACCGACTCAACGTAAGCGACTCAACTCCCTATGACTCAGCATAATGCAAACGACTCAAACACAACACAGTTCATACGACTCATGACTTATACGACTCAACGACAAACAGTTTACAACATCATGTCACGACTTACGACTCATGGCTTCACCGACTCAACATTCTTCCAACGACTCAAGCTTTCAAGTCCTCTGCGGCCTATCCCTTCTTTCTTGTTAAACCGTAGCTCATCCCTCCAAGCTTTGTTAAGTCGGAATCGACTCATGTTTCCACTAACCCGTGAACGACTCATCCCTTCAAGAATCTTAGGTCGTACTTCTTTAGGTCGGACTCGACTTAAAAACAGGTTAGGTCGGATTCTTTTCCCACATGGTTCCTTAAGTCGGAGACGACTTAAATTTTCCCTCCTGAGTCGTAGACGACTTGAATGCTGGCTCTTAACTCGTATACCCATCTCACATGATTCCCTCAGTTGACTCGTGTACGACTTATCTTGCGAATGGTCTAACTTCTGAATTTCTATAGATCGTGCTGCATCATCCTCCCCTGGTTGAGAAAAATTCGTCCTCGAATTTATAAATTCTTTCTCATCAAAATGTTTATCTCCATAATATGGCACAAGATGTTTAACATTGAATACGTCAGAAGTGTATACATCTTCTGGGAGCTTCAACTTATAAGCATTGTCATTAATTTTTTTCACAATTTCAATTGGACCAATTTTTCGCGCCTTCAACTTGTTGTAAGCACCTGCCGGAAAACGATCCTTTGTCAATACAGCATAGACCAAATCGCCTTCCTTAAATTCAACATTTCGACGTTTCAAATTTGCAGACTTCTTATACTTCTCATTCGATTTCTCTAATCGTTCCTGAACGATTTTATGACATTCAGTCAGCTCATCAACAAAATCAACAGCTCGTTTAACTGTTCCCTTCGACTGTGGTACTACTGCCAAATCCAACGGCCCCCTGGGTAAACTTGAATAAACAATCTGAAATGGACTGAATCCCGTGCTACGATTCACTGCATGATTATGTGCAAATTCAGCTTGGCATAACTTCATGTCCCAACTCTTTAGATTATCCTGTACAAGACATCGCAATAAAGTTCCCAATGACCTGTTAACAACTTCTGTCTGCCCATCTGTTTGTGGATTATAAGCACTACTAAATTTCAGTTTCGTCCCCACCATCTTCCACAAACTCAACCAAAAGTGACTCAGAAAACGAGTATCTCGATCAGAAACAATAGATTCGGGTAAACCATGAAGTCGATAGATCTCCTTGAAAAATAACTGAGCAACTCGAACAGCATCCGCCGTCTTTTTGCAAGCAACAAAATGTGCCATCTTTGAAAATCTGTCCACCACAACAAATATCGAATCATTTCCCCTTTGAGTTCTAGGCAAACCCAAAACGAAATCCATGCTAATATCAACCCATGGCTTAGATGGTACTGGTAGTGGCATATACAACCCTGCATTCGTTGTTGTTCCCTTTGACACTTGGCAAATATGACATCGCTCCAAAAATCTTTCCACTTCTTTTCTCATCGACGGCCAAAAGTAAGATTGTGAAATCAATTGCAAAGTACGATCACGGCCCACATGCCCTTCCTCGTGTAACTCTTTGACAATTTTTAACCTCAAGCTACAGTCTGGAATACACAAACGATTCCCTTTAAACAGAAAACCATCAACCAACGTAAATTCATCGGTACTCTCACCCTTCACTTTCTCAACATATTTCACAAAGTAAGGATCTTCATTAATCATCTCCGGCAACATCTCAAAACCCGTCACTTCAACTTTCATTGTCGTTAATAAATGACTCCTCCTACTCAAAGCATCAGCTACCCGATTTGTCACCCCTGATTTGTGCTTAACGACAAAAGTAAACTGCTGTAAATAAGCAATCCATGATGCATGTCTTGCTGAGATTTTATCCTGCCCCTGCAAATGCTTCAACGCCTCATGATCAGTGTACAGAACAAACTCCTTCTGAAATAGATAATGTCTCCAATGTTTAATCGCTTGCACAACAACATAGAATTCAACGTTATATGTACTGTATCTCATCTTTGCCCCTGACAGTTTCTCGCTAAAATAAGCAACTGGCTTCCCATTCTGACTAAGAACTCCTCCAATTCCAACCTTCGAAGCATCAGTATGCAATTCAAACAATAACTGGAAATTAGGTAGAACAAGAATTGGCGCTGTCGTCAACAGTTCTTTGACTCGTTCAAATGCAACTCCTGCTTCCTCTGACCATACAAATTGTTTCCCCTTCATGCAATCAGTAACTGGAGCCATCACGCTACTAAAGTGTGGAATGAATCTTCGGTAGAATGACGCTAGCCCATGAAAACTTCTCACTTCCGTAATTGTCTTTGGCTGTGGCCAATTCCTGACTGCTTCAACTTTACTCTGATCAACTTGAATGCCTTTTCCTGAAACAACATAACCCAGAAATAAAACACTGTGCGTCATAAACACACATTTCTTCGTAGCAGCATAAAATTGTTCTTCACGAAGAATAATCAACACTTCCCTCAAATGTAGAACATGCTCCTCCATACTCCTGCTATATATCAGAATATCATCGAAATAAACCAAGACGAACTTCCCAATGAATGGTCTAAAGATTTGATTCATCACCCGCATGAATGTACTAGGTGCATTTGACAAACCAAATGGCATAACCAACCATTCGTATAACCCTTCTCTCGTCTTAAAAGCTGTCTTCCATTCGTCTCCAGGTCTGATTCGAATTTGATGATAACAACTCTTCAAATCAATCTTCGAAAATATAGTTGCCCCACTCAATTGATCTAACAAATCATCCAACCTTGGCATAGGAAACCTATATCGGACAGTGATCTTATTCAAAGCTCTACTATCTGTACACATCCTCCATGTTCCGTCCTTCTTTGGTACTAACAATGCTGGCACGGCACAAGGACTCAAGCTTTCCTGAACATGTCCCTGTTCCAACAACTCTTCCACCTGCCTTCGTAACTCCTCATGTTCCTTCGGACTCATTCGGTAATGTGGTCGATGTGGTAACACTGCTCCCGGAACAAGATCAATTTGATGTTGAATGTCTCTAAGTGGCGGTAACTCCTTAGGCAACTCCTCTGGAAAGACATCTTCAAATTCTTTCAAAATTGGCTTTGCTGCTTTTGGTATTTCAACTTCTTCACTACTCTCTCTCCCCATCAACAAAAACACTTCAGGTTCTTCCTCCACTTCCTTGACAAACTCCTTCAAAGTCAACAGAGTTTTCAATTCTTCAATCTCTTCTAGCTTGCTCTCCTTCTGTTGTTGCTTCTTAGGAACCAAAGTGATTTTAGTACCCTCGAACATGAAACTGTAACTGTTGGCACGACCATCATGTTGTACTGCTCTATCAAACTGCCACGGTCTGCCCAACAACAAGTGACAAACATCCATGTCCACTGCATCACACCAAATTTCATCTTTGTACTTCTTCCCAATAGAAAAATTAACACAAGCTCTTCGACACACCTTCACTTTACCACCCTTCCTTAACCATGCTAGCTTGTACGGTTTAGGATGCTTTTCAGTCTTCAAGTTCAATTTTCTCACTGCTTCTGTAGAAATAATGTTATCACAACTCCCAGCATCAATAACGAACTTGCAAACTTTTCCCAGAATAGTGCATGTCGACTGAAATATGTTACTCCTCAACCAACTACAATCCTCCTCTTGCTTTGGTGTAAGACATGACCTCCTCATCATAAGATTACAACCTTCATCTCCAAACAATTCTTCTTCCTCCTCAACATAAGGTATATTTGAACATTCTGCCTCCTCACCATCATCCTCCTCAACTTCTGCAACCATGGTTCTCTTCTTCGGCTTCGGACATTCATTGCTTTTGTGACCCAACTCTTGACAATTATAACACTTGAACCCACTGCTAACCTTCGCCTTCTCAGCCTCCTTCATCACTGGCTTTGTAACAGGTTTAGGAACATTAGAACTTCCACCAACACCCCTTGCTTGATTATTGGAATTAGTAAACACACCACCTCCACGCCTTCCTTGTTTCTCCCAAGCTAACGCTTTCTGATGTGCTTCTGCAACGGATCTAGGATCAAACATATTAACCATATCCTGGATCTGCATTCTCAATCCCCCAATGAATCTAGCAGTTAGCTGTTCCTCCATTTCCATAATATCATTTCTGGCAATGAGTTGGTAAAATTCATCAGCATAATCACTAACAGACTTCGTCCCTTGCCTCAGATTCTGCAACCTCTGATACATAAGTGATTGATAGTTGTAAGGTAAGAAAGTAGATCTCATCAACTTCTTCATCTTATCCCACGATTCTATCTTTGGCTTCCCCATTCTCTCCCTTGTAAGTTTAGTTTGCTGCCACCACGCCAAAGCTCTCCCCCTCAACCTAGTAGTAACCAACTTCACCCTTCTATGCTCAGGAACTTCCTTGAAATCAAAGATCTCTTCAACATTTGAAACCCAATCTAAGAACTCTTCAGCAACCATCCCGCCTTTAAACTCCGGAATCTCCATTTTCATACCCGATTCCCATCGACGATCATCTTCAACATCCCGATAAGAATTTCGAACTTGGTCTCGATCTCGATAATGAATACTAGTTCTATCACCTTCTTCAACAAAATCAAAAGTACGTCTACATCGATCTCGACCATTATCATCCCTTCGCTCATGCATGCTTCTTTGACTATGTCTCTCTTCATCTCTATATGCTTCATGTTCAAATTCACGTCGACTTCTTCCCTCTTCATGTGCATAGTCATGATGATCTCTTCGTGATGAAATTGACGTTTCTCTTCTATCTCTACAAGAATGTGGTGATACCCTCCTCGCTTCCGTAACCGATGGCGAAACTCGGTTTCCTCCATGGTTCGAGTTTGGTGATCTCCTCCTTTGATTCAAATCATTCATCAATTTCTCCAATTTACCAATGCCTTCATCAAACTTCTCATTAATACGTTGTTCCATAAGCTCGGCTTCTTCTCGACGATACAAAGCTTCAACGTTTTGATGACGATTAGCTCTCCTTGGTGGCATGATTGAAAACTTCACAAACTTCTACAATTCAAACACAAAAATTCAAAGCTTCAACAATGCAATAAGTCACGGCTCAACAATGACTCGGCTACAATTTGTTTCGGCCTCCACTTGTCTCGGTTTGCTTTGTACGACTCAAAGTAACTCGGTCCAACACTTCAAACCTTGGCGCGCAAAACCCAAGACCAAATTCAAACAATGTCCAACACTTCGATCCAAAATGAAATGGATCAAACACTCCAAATTTGATGCAACTTCAATATGAACACGATGAACAACTTCAAACTTCAAAAACTTCAAAAACTTGGCTCCAAGAATCAACTTAGCTATGATTGGCTAAGTATGGCTCTGATACCAATAAATGACGCAGCGGATTAATTAAACAAGACTTCAATCGGTGAACTGTAACAATCGGTGAGTTGAAGATACCAAAATGCCCAAGTTCGTTGATCCAAAGATACCGAACTTTAGCTATCTCAAACACGTTGATAGCGCACTATACCGTGTTCAAAGATCTACGATTCTTCGCACGTTGATCTAGCGCACTAGATTCCGTGAATCGGCTTCTACGATCGTTGAATCGAGCGCACTCGATTAACCGAAAGAGGAGATAGGAGATTACACTCAACTACCAATTGGTATGAAAGCACAAAGCTAACAAAAGAGAATTTTATTCAAAAATCAACAACCCAAAAATATACAACACACCCTCTATTTATAGCTTGACACAACTCAGCCCATAAGTCGTGACCGACTCATACCTCCCGACTCAACTAAGTCGTGGCCGACTCAACAGACGCTACATACTTCAGTCACAACACTTCATACGCAACCGACTCAAGCAAGGCACGACTCACGACTCACTACCTCACAACACAAAACTGTACAACTCCTAGGTCGGCACCGACTCAACGCAAGCGACTCAACTCCCTATGACTCAGCATAATGCAAACGACTCAAACACAACACAGTTCATACGACTCATGACTTATACGACTCAACGACAAACAGTTTACAACATCATGTCACGACTTACGACTCATGGCTTCACCGACTCAACATTCTTCCAACGACTCAAGCTTTCAAGTCCTCTGCGGCCTATCCCTTCTTTCTTGTTAAACCGTAGCTCATCCCTCCAAGCTTTGTTAAGTCGGAAACGACTCATGTTTCCACTAACCCGTGAACGACTCATCCCTTCAAGAATCTTAGGTCGTACTTCTTTAGGTCGGACTCGACTTAAAAACAGGTTAGGTCGGATTCTTTTCCCACATGGTTCCTTAAGTCGGAGACGACTTAAATTTTCCCTCCTGAGTCGTAGACGACTTGAATGCTGGCTCTTAACTCGTATACCCATCTTACATGATTCCCTCAGTTGACTCGTGCACGACTTATCTTGCGAATGGTCTAACCTCTGAATTTCTATAGATCGTGCTGCATCACCTTCATTACATGTGCATGTAACATTAATCACTAATAACATGTGCATTAGCTACTAATTGTACATCAATGTAAGTGGGTAGGTGAAGTCCTCCATGATTTCATGAATCGATTTATTTCAATTTCTTTTGTTTCCTAACTATTGTGCATGCATGTCTTCATGAAGCCTCTTCCAAAATTAAAAAATTCCTATTAAACAACATCAAAATATCCAAGTAATTTTTCTCAAATTAATTCACACAGAAAATGATCATTTTGCCCCTAAATGATCATTTGAAAATATTTAAATTTTTGTTTAAATATGTCAAAATACCCTATATGCTCGTTTTTTAATTAAATTAGATTTAACATGGAACTAAAAATATGTACATTTACGTGCACATCAAATACCCCAACACTTATCGTTTTATTCTTCCTTAAATAAACTAAAACTAGGATAAATCTGTTTTTGTAGAGAGCACGATTGCATTGAGCGTATGCAACAAGCCGTTAAATCTCTAGGTGTCCCTAATATGACAAGTGTTGTCTCGTGAGGACTTTCAACGGATGCTACCCACAAAATCCATGTGAAAAGTGGAAAATTCCTAAATGCAAGATTTATTTACAAGGATATGAGTGCAAGTTTTTGAAAATATTTACAAATGAAGAATTTACTTTTAAACTGACACAAATAAGTTAATTATAAGTTTTGGTCATTATCAAGAAATTTAAGTCCTTTACTCGTTAAAAATTCAAACAAATGTTAAGCTATTGTCACAATTAGACTCTAATTTGGCTAGTTGTTTCGGCTGATAACATGGTGCAAATATGAAATAGATCCTTAGTTGATTTTCAAAGTTTATCAAAGTGGTATTTTCATTTCTTTTGAATAACAAGTCAATTCAAATAAGTAAAAATAGTGCTTGGATTTTAATTACTTACTCTCTCTCTCTCTCTTTTAAATTTTTATTGATATTAACAATATTTACATATGCCTAACTCAGAACACTGAGACCAGATATACCACTCATGCATTGCCTTTCAGGCATATGTGAGGGGAATACAGAGCATGGCGAGTGTGCACACAAGTGTGGACATCCATCAACTACAGGCATTATTAATGAAATAATTTTTATATACATACACCTAACCCAGATAAACTAAGGCCAGATATACCAATCATGCACTGCCTTGTGGGCTTACGTGAGAAGGGTACATAGCATGGCGAGTGTACACACTTGCGGGTGAACATAGGACTCTAGGTCTTAATAAAATAAATACATATATACAAAAAACATTTTTTTTGTTAAATATTTTTTTCTCTTTTTTAAAAGAGAGTTTTGCAAAATCATCTTAGCACCAATTAACTTATAAGATATAATTTTTTATTGTCTTTACTTTAAATAACCAATTATTAAACGCAGAATTCAATGAGGACATACTTCAAAATTATCACCCATGAACCTTCCTATATACCAGTTAAACTATCGTTACTTGTAACCAAACTTTAATTTTATTTTTGTTGAGATAGATAAATTTTCAATAATTTTCCATTTAACGACCAAAACCATATATTTATCCTGTAGTGTTTTTTTCCGAAAGTAAATTCATATGTTCAAAAGAACATTTGTTTTGGAATTTTTTTTTTTTTGGAATTTTTTTTAAGGTTTTGGAAAGAAAAAGCAAAAGTAAACCATGAAAAATATAACATGAGGATGAGACTCCCCTACACACGCACTTGATTTTGACCGTGTCCCTACAATCAACCCAAGTGAAAGGAGAAAAATAAAAATATGACCTATATTTACATGAAAATGAAACTATTAATATTTACACGACATCAGAAAATATACTGTCAAAGAGTAAATGAAACAGTCTTTCAAAGACCAATTCAATCGTCCCGTCAAGTGTGAGAGACACAGCTTAAGCACAGAAAATCAAACTATAAAAGATTTCAAAGTTGAATGATGATTTAGAAAAACGAATGTCGCTTTATTAAAAATTGTATAATTTGTTTTATTTTTGATGATTTTTGGGGTAGATAGAATAATTTGTTGAATTTCAAGTTTATTTTCACCAAATTGAAATTCAAGCTTGTCACTGAAAACTTCTTCCAAATTATTGATTTTAAAATCAAAATGGTGATTTAGATCTTCCCCTTCAGAATTTAACAATTCATCTTCAAAAAGTCCATAAAATCTGTGTTCACAAAATTTGTCTTTCTTTGTTGAATTACTCATAACTTCATTACATATATTAAGTTCAAAATCCAAAGTCGTTGTAATCAATTTTTTGAAATCAAAAAAAGGAAGATTGAATTTTAAATCGAGTTTCTCACCCTCAAAAGAATTGAAATCCAACTCAATTACCGTAGTTTCAAAAATTTCATTAAGATTGTCATTTTCAATTCCAAAAGTTATTTGAAAATCATCAATTTTGGTAGAAGTAGGATTATTATTTGACTCGTCACATGTTGGGTTTGATTTTGTTTCTTACGTTGTTTCATATACGTTTCTCATAACAAATCTGTCTAATCTTTGTGAAGTTCTTCCATTTTCTCGACAATATCAAATTTATAATTTAATTGAGGATTTCCAATTTAAAATTGTTGAGATTAAAAATTTTCACCATTATTGGAACAACTCCCATTCCAAAGTCGTTTAAATATTTATTTCCATTTTCGTTTTGATTTTGAAATTCATTTTGGAGGTTGAACTGGGATAGGTTATAATCGTAACCATTTGAATTTTGAAATGAATCCAAATTTTGGTTATTTTGAAATCCTTGACTATAGTTATTGCAAAAATATGAATTATATAAATTATTTATCATTTGATCATTTTATGTTGAGAGTTTAAGTAAAGATGAAATCGATTTGATAATATTTCCAAGAGTTCAGGGTTGGCCATTGTTTTGAAAACTTTGTCGTTCAAAATTCGAATTGTTTATACAATAGTTGTTATTAAAATATCCATAAGAATTTGGTGTGAAATTATATGGATTATGTTGATTTTCACAACTATTGTAAAATTCATGTAAGTAGGGAATCTCAGACATTTTCAAGAATGTTTTTTTATTTTAGATCTTTTTAGAAAGGAAAAGTATTTACCAAAGAGAATTTAAAAGGGGAAATTTGATTTTTGTTTTTTTTTTTTGGATTTTCTTTTTTTTAGAAAAGATCATTAATTTTTTTTTGGATTTTTCTTTTCTAAAAAAAACTAACACAAATATTTTTTTGGATTTTTGATTTTGATTGAAAATTTTCAAAGTATTTAAAAACTAAGTTAAGAAATATTTACAATTTTTTTAGTTTTTGATTTTGAAATTTTTTCTTTTTGTAAAATATGCATGAATTAATGCAACAAAATAAATGCAAATGACTTAATTACAAATTTTCTGTCCTTAGTAGCTTCTAACCTAAAATTGTATAATCACACTTTGTCTTAAATCAATAAGATATTTCTTAGCTAGGTGACGGGCAGGATTTATCAGTGCACTATGAATCACCGTAGCAATGCAACCGAAGATTTAGTACCTTCAAAGAAATAATCAATATAATATTTATGAATCACCGTAATATTTATAACTGATTATTGCTCTTCCGTAGCCTAGACACTGAGAATATAAATTGTTCAAAGAAGACAACTTGTCAATATACAATTAAGCCCTAAGTGAGCTCATGACACTCTTAAGTCAAGTGCCTAAACGTTATTATTAGTAGATTCTAAGATGGAATGCAATTTGCGGGCCAAGTAAGGGGTGACGAAATCCCCCACCTTATGTGGATTTGGTTATTGCCCTTAACAAAAGAAAATAAGATGGTATGAATGTAAAACTGACAATAAACGGAATTTTAACAACGCAACTACGAATGAAAAAAAAAATTAAATTTTTTTTCAAAATGCAAGCATCCAACAATGCAAAGCAAATAAAAACAAGTGATAAGAGCACGGTACTAGAGCGTGTAGAATTATTAGCAAATTATTTTAAAAGCAGCAAATTTTTATATATATAAGAAAGCAAGTAATTCTTTTTACAGGCACATCTGCCACCAGCAACCTGAAACAAAAAACAAGATATATACAGTTTATATATACGAGCGTTACAGCACGTGCTTCACGCGTGATGAGTAACATTGAATTGTTTTTTCTATAAATTGTATTTATTTAATATTGTGACGCCCCACCTCTATACCCACGCTAGCCAAGAACACTCCGGAGTAGTGCTGTCAACTAGCACGGAGAATAAGGCTGTTGAGGAGCGACCATCCATGTAATTGCTTATCACACGGTGGCTATAAATAATCTTCGGAAACAAACATAGAAATAATCATATCACAAATCAGTCACAGATATCCATATCACAAAGGCGGAAGAAGATATGAATATATAACTAACACATGAAAGTGTACATCAGAGTAGTGGTCAGAAAGATCCACGATAATACAAAAGAATAGCAACACGTGCTATACAAAAGAATACAACTATGAGTCTATATCTCAAATGTATACAACAAAAACTGCTAATCTAAACAGTTAGCCAAAAGTCAGAGTGATGAATCCCTGGGAAGAAGTCAAGCAGAAGCACCTGTAACATCTCGGTCTGACTCGAGTATTATTTAAGAAAATAATAAACGGATCAGTCTAGCTATAAATATCAGATGACATGAGATAACATAAAAGATATGGCATAAACATAAACATCCATAATGACATACCACTATAAGTATGTAAATAATGATCAACAGAAGATCAATCAATAAGAGATAATCAATATCACAAGAATCTTCTCAAAGATTCGGAAAGGGCATCATACCCCAAACTTGTACTCATAACAAGTCAATGACATAAATTCTAGAAATCAATGCAAGAAGTCCAGAAATCATAGAAAAGAGAAAGAGGCCTATCACATGACGGTCCGAAGACCAAGGGGAGCTACCCCACATGTGTGAATGGAATCACACAGATTAAGATCCAGACTAACAAAAAAGCAAAAAGGTAAGTGTGAGTGGAATCACACAAGTGGTGTCTAGTCTAACCTCGTAACAAGAGACATCGCACAATTGCTAGTCTAAATCATCAGAATGATCATCATGATCAACGAGAAGTGTCAATTACACTAAGCTAGTAAATATAGAAGTTTAGCTTCATGTCCCATAACCACTTGCTTAACTTAAATATTTACGAACAAACAGTAAATCTTCACTAATAAAATTGTTACAAGAGGTTCAATCGAACAAGTCCAAGAATTAACCGACGAAGTGAATGCAAGCGTTTCATACCACTTGTTTTACTAAGTCGTTTAATTAGATTTCTCATCCGAGTGAGGTAAAGGTTTGTATATACTAATAGATTGGAAAACGGTTTAAGAGAAGAGCTTTGTTATTAAAAATAGAGTTGAAATTGTTTGTTAAAAGAGTTTTGATATTTACTACTAGTATTGAAACCTTTATATTATAAAGTGACAAAACACAGGAGCAATTGTAGAAACAATCAGTCACAAAAATCGCATACGGAGATGTGAATAAAATCCAAGGAAATCAGCTCAATGTTTTTCAGATAAGATCCCCTACGGAGGGGGGGTCCGGGGGGGGTGGCAACCCCCCTAGGTGGGGGTGCGGGGGCAACGCCACCGCTTACGGGGTTCGACCTGCCCGGTCAGGTCGCGGGGGTCCAGGGGGCAGCGCCCCCGGCGGGGTGCGGGGCAGCGCCCCGACCAAAACGGTACGACCTAGTGAAGACAAAATGAGGTCTAACGACCTAACGACTCAAGGGTCATACGGCCTAACGACTCAAGGGTCATACGACCTAACGACTCATGGGTCATACGACCTAACGACTCAAGGGTCATACGACCTAACGAGGGGTCATACGACCTAACGACTCAAGGGTCATACGACCTAACGACTCAGGGGTCATACGACCTAACGACTCAGGGGTCATACGACCTAACGACTCAAGGGTCATACGACCTAACGACTCATGGGTCATACGACCTAACGACTCAAGGGTCATACGACCTAACGACTCATGGGTCATACGACCTAACGACTCAAGGGTCATACGACCTAACGACTCAAGGGTCATACGACCTAACGACTCATGGGTCATACGACCTAACGACTCAAGGGTCATACGACCTAACGACTCATGGGTCATACGACCTAACGACTCAAGGGTCATACGACCTAACGACTCAAGGGTTATACGACCTAACGACTCAAGGGTCATACGACCTAACGACTCATGGGTCATACGACCTAACGACTCAAGGGTCATACGACCTATGGATGAACGACTTACCTCCGAACGAGCTAAAAATGGCCAGAACGACCTAGGGTTAACTCGTGAACGACTCACGACCTATGGACGAACGACTTAACTCCGAACGACCTAAAAATGGCCAGAACGACTCAAGTGCAGAAAATTCAACAAAACGCTAAAAATTGGAGTTTTTCGCCAATCCAATCCAAACCAAATGCTAACATGCATGCAAAAATGATAGGGAATCATTCCCAACAGTCCAATATAGTTATAGGCTAGAATTGTGAGATAAAAATCTCACCTTTGCACCAAATATCAATGAAAATGAAGTTTTAAGCAAGCAAGAATCAATCCTTCTTCTATCTAAGCACAAGAAGCTTGAATCCAATGTCTTCTTCTTGAATTTGGAGTAGAAAGATGGATTGCAATTGAATTTGAGTTTTGGAATTTTAATTTCCCATTCCCTCCACCATTAATGCCAAAGCTTGATTAGTTAGGAAATTTATGAAGAGTGAGGAGAAGAGGGTTGGAACTTGGGCTTAATAGGCTAAACTAACCCAAAGTCCAAAGCGGGAAAAGTTAGTGAAATTTCACTAACTCCAAACCTATCGATGTTTATACTTAAAAAAGTTGTAAACGACATTTCGAACTCAATGGAAGTGGTCTCGAGTCCTAATTTGACCGTTTGCAAAAAGTAGCTTTTCGGACCAAAATCTGGTTAACGAGTTAATATTTAAATAAAATATTTAAATACAAACTCGATAAATATGCGGGTTGTTACAAATATGTTCAAAAGAAAAAAAATCCACATATATTTAGTAATATTTTTGTGTTGAATCATATGGAGGTAATTTGAAATTCTATTTCTAAGTTGCATACCTAACTTCTTGTAAGTTTAAATTTTATTTATATTATTAATTAATAAAAAACAAATTTTTATAGTAGTCTAATTGCTAGATCATATTTTTAAGTGATATTAAGACTTAGTAAATATTTGTAGAGAAATTTTAAATTCGTAAAATAAGCTAATTGTCAGATCCTAATTTCAAGCGATGTTAAATTTTAATAATATATGTTGACTTACATATAAAGGGCAATTTTAGAAGCTTGCGGTCGGATCAAAGGTTTGCTTCCAAGCCAACTATTAATAAAGATATATATATATATATATATATATATATGTATATATATATATATGAAGAAACTAAAGCAAATGAAAACAAAAATGAAATGAAACTAAAACAAAACAAATGAAACAAAAATAATGAAAACAACTTATTTGTTTTTTTTTATTGTTTCTATTTTTTGTTTTGTTTGTTTTTGAAAGTAGAAATAAAGAACTTATTTAGAAACAATTTAACTAAAACTAGACTTACAATCCAAATGAAAGCAAATTTTTTTAGAGAGGATTAAATGAACAAAAAAAACCTTAAACAAGCTAGCTAAAAAAGAAAAATATTATGTCTGGCCCATAAGAAACCCAGACCCGTAAACCCACAAATATATTTCTGATAAATTGAATACTACTTTAATCTTCGATTGTTTTATACTAACACAACAGTCCTCAATCGTCAATAATAGGGGTAGGCGTGGGTCGGTTTGGTGTGGTTTGGAGTCCAAACCGCTTCCACACCGCATCACACGGTTAATCAAAAATACAAACCATTATACCAATCCTTTAAACGGTTTGGTTTCGGTCCGGTTTGAATGTAATGCGGTTCGGTTTAGGTCTGGTCCGGTTTGAACCCATATTAAATATGAAATAAAAGAATTACTTCCATCAGCAATTAATTTACAAAGGCAACCATGTGAAATTTTTACATTTAAAGGTTAAAACACAGAATGTTATACTGAAATGAAAGATTAGTTGTTAGTTGTATGAAAATTTCAATTTGACATTTACCTATAAGTGACATTTTCATAGTAGATTAACCAAATATCAACATTAATCAATGCAAGAAAATGACTGGAATAAGATTATAATTAGCATTTTTTCAAAAAAAAATGAGATGAAAAATATTATGCCAAACTATAACTTCTTCTTTTATGTCAGCGATTATTATTAATGTAACAAAGACATGCGCTAAAAATAGAATGTACGTCGTTAGAATATAAAATAAGATAAGAGTTGCTTTTATTTTTATCATAGATTAATATAAATTTTTGTTTCGGTCCGGTTTAATATGGTTTGTTCAATTGTCCAAACCGCAACCGAACCGTATCAATGCGGGTCAGTTCGGTTTGGGGTATCAGCTTTCGTTAGAAGACTCGGTGCGGCTTTCCACACCGTTTTTGCGGCCCGGTGCGGGCGATTTCCATATAGCGATGTGGTTTATGCCCACACCTACTCAATACGCACATCTTTAAATCGCAAATTAACAATCAATCCACAACAAAAATTGGACTCAATTTTTGGCTCAATGTTCGAAAGGGGGGTGAGAAATAACGGTCGTGGTTAATGGCAGTAGGAAATCGAAGTGTTGGATGTGGTCACGGGTTTGTGGCAATAGCAGAGGGGAATTAAAGAAGGCGATGGTGCGTGGATTAGGGTTTGTTGTGGCATTCGAAGTGGTGATTAGTGAGTGGATGAACTGATGTGTATGGTAGACTGAACTGATAGAGGAGATGTAGAAGTGAGCAATGTGAAGGTGGCGGTGTCTGCAGAGGGTTGCACTTTGTTTGTAAATTGGCAAGTTGTTGTATGCACAGAGAGGTGGTGTAGGATGAAGATGGGATGTTGGTGATGGTAGTTTTGGGATAAGTGGATTGCTCTATTGTACTGAAGAATTTGGTGATTTTGGAGGTGGTTGTGGAGTTGCAGTGGTATATGGTCAGAGGGGGTGGTGATGGTTAGAAGTGGTTCAGGTAGCAGGCAACATTAATGATATGCAGGGCATGGGTAATTCTGGTGGCAGCAAGGTGGATATACCAGTAGACAGTGATATGCAGTGGTATGCTTGTGGTAAGTGTGATTGAGATGATTTTATGATGGGCTGTGAGGTGGTTTTACAAATGGCATAGTGTAATGATATGCACAATTTTATGATGCTCTAAGGAATTGTTGACAGTGCATAGAAGCAATAATTGGATGTTTTGGTTTGTGAGGGTTCAGGCAAGGCAGGTGGACTGGTGGGAAGAGGTGGAGGTGGTTGAAGTTTGTTGTTTGTGGTGGCTTTGGTGGGTATAGGAAGTAGTATGGTATGGCAAAAAACGAGCAAAGGGTAGTTGTTGACACTGTGATAGTGGAGGAGGTCAGATGAAGATGTATATGAATGGAGATGACAATGTGAAGCAAAAGGTATATGACATTATGACACTGTGATGATGTGTATGCATGGAGATGAAGATGTTGAATGAGGGTTTGGCCAGAGGAGAGAAGAGGGAGGTTGTCAGTAATTGTGCAGGTGATAGGTTTCTGGCTTGTGTTGTAGTTTGATAAAATGATATGCAGCAGTGATGAATCACAGTGATGTGGTCAGTTGAATTGGTTGATGAATCATAGTGTAGTTCATGGATGTTTGCACTGTTGTGTTGAAGTTATGTTTGAAGTGTTGTAATAGAGAACTACTGTGGGCACTGGTTATGTAAGCACTGTGATATGTATAGAGATGATGGTGTAGCTGTTTGTAGAAAGTGGTGGTCAGATAATGTCTGTAGGGGAGATTTCATCGGAGATGTGAAGGAGCAGTGTTGTGATGACCCACCTTTTTGAACGGTTTAAATCGACAATAAACCACACGTCAACTCAAACCATTCAAAAGGGAGAATTATCAATGGGGTAAATAAGAAAACAAGAGAAAAGAAGTAAAAACCAAACATAGAATCTCACAGCGGAATGAAAAAATATAATACTCAAATAAATAGTTCGTGAATGTGTTCTATAATATACATCTGATTACATAAATTTTTACAACAATCAGAATACAAACAATGACATATCAAAAATGATGCAGCGGAAAGTTACTAATAATATAATTTACCAAACTCCGTCTTCGTCCGTCCGAAATCAAGTCTTCAACATCGAAAAGTTCAGGCTAACCCTAGCATAATGAAAAGTCAAAACACTCGTGTCAGAACTAAAAGATCTTATGTAAGTTAAATCAACAACTAGCAAATATGAGTGTAATGGCTTCAGAGATGCTTATTGGATTTTACATCTCCTATCCAGTGTATAACGTGCATGCAATAACTTAAGAGATGTTCCGGAATTTTCCATCTCCTATGAATCCATTAAACTATTTATATGTAGTAATATACATTATATATGTAGCATCTATCAGTAAAGTATTAAAATAGCATTAAAGCATTACCTATATCCCTCTTAACATATTTCTATAGGCACCGCAGTCTATACAGTACTGTAAACTCCACCTTAAACTGGTGGGCTATCAGGGAGCACTCCATAAGCACGATACAAACCAAAATCATAGTGAGCATGATAGGGCATATGACAAGGCACGCGAGGCAATGCTTAGGGTAGAATTGTGACGACCCAGAATTTCTAGATATTTGAAATTGAAATATTTAATTGATTTTAAATATTTGAACGATAGTTTGACTTTCAAATATCACTGTCTATTTTACAATTAAATTATTGAATTGAATAATTAGAAATTGGTTAAAATAGTGAATCTTGGTTTTTAAGCTGGTTGAAGTATTTTAAAGGCTTAGAAAATTCATATTGATAATACTGAAGGTGATAGAACTTTTAAAATTAAATTTGAAAGTGATTTGTTCAGTTTTGAATTTTTATCGTTTAAATCGATATTTAAATTAGCCTTCCGGGGAACAGTCTCGGAATTCGGCGAAACCAGTTCCATTGGATCCGTAATATTGTGTTATTATCATATTTCAATTTTCGTAGTGTATGGAGTTATCATGTGGTTGTATGGTTTGTAAACCCACTGAAAATCTATATCGAAAATTTAAGAAAATAACTAGTTCCAAAAAGCCATCTTCTCCGTACGATCGAATTAGGACTCGAAACCTTTTCCATTGCGTTCGGAATAGAGGTTTAACACTATAAACGCCTAGCGGCATGCCTCGATAGGATGTAAAATTTTAAGGCTTCGAATTCGAAACAATTTAAATTTGAATTTAAATTTAAAACATAAATAATACTAATGCATCAAAACCCTATAGTATCTGACACGTTAAAAAAAATTTCAAACACGTGTTCGTTAGGATTAACACACGTCTTCTCTGAAGAATAAATAAATAGAAAGTAATATTCAAGGCCGAACTTTCTTCGTTTTCAAAAATCAATTCAGTAAAAAAAAATTAAAAACCAGTAACGATTTCTCAAAAGAAAAAAATGGTGACAGATCGCTCGTATAAAAAAATATATCGCATCTTTCCCTACTGGTTCAATTCAAATCAAATTGAAACAAATCGAGCATCGTTCGATCGAAGCTGTTGGGGTTTCGAATCAAGCGATGGGAGGAGGGTGCATATAGCTCGAGTGCGGCAGCTCGTGATCGAGATTGGAAAGTCGAAAATCAAGGAGCACTAGTCAGGCGCGACGGAGTTAACAACATGCTGTGGTTCGAGTCGAGCACGTTCGAGCGGGCAGTCGTCGTAGTGGTTTGGCGATGGTGCGATAGAGCTTAGGGTTCGCGATCGATCGTGGCGTGCTAGGGTTTTGAATATCGAGATTTGGAGCAAACAATCGGCAGGGTGGTTGGCAACTGCAATCGAGAGGAGGAGTTGTCGGCGTTGGGTAATCTAGTTCGAAATCTATTTGGTAAGGTAAGTTTATTGAGCAGTTTTTAAATTTAAATTTATATATATGTCAGAAAGAATTGCGGTAAGGTAAAAATAGAGCAATTCTCTTCTATTTAATTTATATATATAAATGTATATATGCAGAGATTTTTTTTAATTATTTACAGTAGGCAAATAGAAAAAGTTCTATTTGAATATATATAAAATTTAAAAAAAGAAATATATGTATATATATACAAGGTTTGGAAAATATAGGATTTTAAATATCGAGTTGTTTATATAAAATCAGATTTTAAACCTATATAGATTATTTTTATAAGTATATAGTTTCAAAAGAAAAATAGATATACATATTTTAAATCTACTGATTTATTTTTCAAATAATGTAGTATGGAGATAACTTTATTTAATTATTTTAGTTACTAACAGATTTTAAAAGGGAAATTAGTTTAAAATTTAATTATTTGTTTAAATTAATTTTTAGTTAAAATAAAAATAAAAATAAATTTATTAAACGGTAATTAATTGTTCGATTAGCTCAAATATTGATAAACTGTATAAATGTTATACAAGTTCTTGAATCGGGAAGAGACAAGCCGGTTTGGATCGGATTTGCAAAACAAAAGTAAAGGTGAGATCATCTCAGTCACATCTGGATATGTTAATTTAAATATATAAAATTTAAAAAATTAGTTGATTGCTTGAATTGATGTGATATTATATATATATATATATCTGTGTGTGTGTATTTATATTGGTGTGATTGATTTCCTGCATTATATAGCGGATGAGACCCTATGCGCCCGCTAATAGCGGATGACCCTTTGTAGCACGATATTCCACCTCGAAGTGGAATTGGTATTTTATTTGTTGACTAATATCTGTGGATGAAGGGAAATAGGTTGGAGGGATCCAACTAGATTCCTCAAAGTAGTGAAATCTATTTTTATAGACTGTATTTTATTTGATAATATGTGATAAATTATATTTATATATTTATTGTATTGGGAATTGAAAATATTGAATGCTATGGTTTGACTGAATATATTTTGGATCTATTGAGATCTCAAAAATATAAAAATTGAACTTTTTAAAGGGAAATAAAATTAGGAATTTTAAGTAAATAATTGTAGAGAATTAGGATAAATTGAAGAATGAACTGGAAAAGGATAAAAGTTAATTTTTAAATTCTAATAAATAAATAAATTCCGAATATGGAATAGGAGATTTTTGAATAAAGGAAAATAAATGAATTTTTAACTTAAGTGATATTATTTAAAGAATTAAAGGACTTATTTTATATTTAGGATTTAAATGGTTTGGGAAGAAATAAAGAAGAATTTTGAAATAAAATTTGAAATTGGTATTTTCAATTTAAATAAGATTTTAAATCATAATAAAGAAATTAAATCTGAAATTAATGAGTTTTGAAATAAATTGAATAAATAAAGGAATTTATTTTTAAAAAGGTGTAAATTTGGAAATCGATTTGGAAATTTATTAAATGTTTGAAATAGTGTTTTAAAAGGAAAATAAGACTATGAAGTTTATGAACTGGGTTTATAAAGTGAAATAAGATAGCAGTGGAGATTTGAAAGTTCAGATTCCGTTGGGAATTTATAAAGGAATGGGGAATTTGTTTTAAGAATAAATAGTGATTTATTTTTAAAGGCGTGAAAGGAAAGTTTATTTCCTGAAAGGCCAAGTATATTTTCAAAGCAAGATTTTCAAGGATAAGTTAGAGATTTTAAAGTGGGTTTAAAAGAATGTTTTAGAGAAATTTTATTATTTTAATTTTTTTTAGAATTTTAAAGTGAATATTTATTTAAATTAATTAGTAGTAATTATTTTAAAGGTTTAACTAGTATTATGATTTAAAAGATAATTATTTAATATTTGTACCTTACAAAATAACTTTTATTTTAAAATTAGTTTTGGCTTAAGTTTTACATAAGAAATTATTATAAATTTCATAACTAGTATTTTAAGTATTTTAAAGTATATATTTTGGATAAAGTGATTTAAATTGTTTTAAAATCTAATAGTATTAAGGCTTGGTGATTTTCAGTTGAAATCAAACAAATTGGGTGGAAATTATCCTACAAGAGAAAAGTGATTTGAAAATTATTTTTCAAAAGGGTTGAAGTGTAAGGAAATATCATGCGAAGATATTTTAAATTAAATAAAATTATTAAGGCCTAATGATTGTTTGTGAATGTTATTTGATAGTTAAATAACCGACTATCAATATTGGCCAATGCGCCGATCATTTCGAAGAGACCGAGATCGGGATTATTTTGACGAAGACCACTTTGATCCGATTTGAACGTTTTCGTGAAGAAGACAAGAGCTTGGAGTTAAAGATGGAGCAGTGAAGTGCAAGGTCTAAACGCTACTAATCCTAAGGGTGATTCCAAAATGGATGTAGTAGGAGTAGGGCCTTCAGTTCCGTTCGAACTCGAAATGGACTTGTATGGATGA
The DNA here is from genome assembly GCA_030765085.1 of Allium cepa. Classification (NCBI taxonomy): domain Eukaryota; kingdom Viridiplantae; phylum Streptophyta; class Magnoliopsida; order Asparagales; family Amaryllidaceae; genus Allium; species Allium cepa. The sequence continues at coordinate 248,200,826 of CM060944.1, forward strand.
ATGCTTTCAGAACATCTCAGGAGGACGATGAGCATTCTAAGTGAATGTGTGCTAAAATGGTAACACTGAACCTCAAGCCTCATCAACCGGGAATGGGTAAAACAAAGGAGGTGCACACAAGGCTGAGCGGCTAGCAACCTATTAGGGTAAGGTCACCCCTGTCAAGAGGTCACTTTTATTCGGCTGTATGGGCGGTTGCTGATCCCAACCGCGGGGTGAACTTATTCGGACTATCCAGTAAGGGGTAGCTTCGGTCTGGTGATGTAGGGAATCAGGGTGGATCCTCGGTACGGTGATCTAGACCATGTACTGTGATGGACGGTACCCTAGTAGCCCTGCCATTATATGGAATCCAATCTCCAATAAGCGCGTGAACGGTTTTGATTGTGCTCAACTATGTTGAAAACGTGAGATGCAAGCATTTCAGCTAGATTCTATTTTATTTTCTATAGACACTGTTATAATATCAGACGAATTTGATAAAAATGTTTTGGTTATCGTAAGGTAAAACCCGGGCAAATTTATTTATGGCACGGTCTTAAGAGATACCTTTGTTTTTTTAAACGATTTTGAAACTTTAATAATCCAATTGAGTGTGATTTCTCACGCTGGTATTCCAGACTGACTCGGTTATTATTTAACTATAATGCTTGGGGTCAGACCGAGTGTTATAGATTCTGGATGGATTGCTTTAAATTTAGGAGATGAACTGGATGGTGAGACGTATCGCACGTATTTGATGAATATTCCAATGTGTTTGTTTCACTGCATAGTCATTTTAGTGAGGACAAGCTATGATAACGGTCCTGTTGTGAGTTATAGATTTTGATGTACTCTGGTAATGAAATGTATAAACAGATATAGTTCTTTTGTTTTAAAGATTAGTCATTTATCTATTATATATTATTCCGCTAAAATTGCAAGAATCTGATATTGCTTTCTATTTCTTCTTCTACCTTCGTTTTCTTTAACCCTAACAGTTCGATTTTCCGATATTTGATTGTTTCGGCATTTAATACAGTGGACGTATTGATGTCAACTTTCCGGAGTCGAAAAATCGGGACGTTACAGATTGGTATCAAAGTGAGGTTAAACGAGAACCTTGGCTCTGGTAGGGATTACTCATTAAAATAGAGTTTGTAGTACTCTACAATGATTTTAAGTGTATTAATGGATATGAGCGCGTATTTGTTAGTGAATATAGAAATTATTTTTATATCGTGTTGACTTATCGGTTGAGTGTTTATGGATTCTGGTCGATATGTGGGGCGCTATGTCATCGATAAGGTGTTTCTAAACCCTTAAATAAGATAAACTGACACGGTATTGCTTTAAAATAGGGTAAATAAAATAATTTTACCACATTATTTTTGTATATAAAAGAAATAATTTTCCATATATTATTATAGTTATATATGGTTGCTTGGTTGTTAGGTAGTGATAATATTAATTATTATCATTGTTATGTAAAAATTGAATAAGAAATTGAAATCATAACTAAAAGTTAAGAAATAAATTCATATATAAATGGGGTTTGTAAATGTAAATTATAATGTGGTTTATAATTGGAAATGAAACAAAAAAAATTCCAGAGTAATTTGTGAATATGGATTGAAAGGATTTGGGATTTGAAATTTTGAGAAATTTAATTCCTTTTGAGTTTGGAAATGATTTTCAAAGATTTTGGAGGAATAATTAGGATATTATTCAGAATATTTTTGAATTGGATTTGAAATATGGTGATATTATTTGGGAAATATTTTTGAATTATATATGAAATCTCGTAGGATTTGGAATTTAAAAATATTTGGAAAACGTTTTTAAAGAGAAAAGGCACCAACTCTTTTCGGTCGCAGGAAAATAATTCCGATGATGATCGTGACATCATCGGTGTTCATTTTCGAATTTTCAAGAGGGGAATTGCTACCCAAATGTTCTAAATTGAAGTTGTTTGCAAAACTGGGTTTGGTGTTGAAATTCAAAGAAATGATTTGGGTTGATATATATGATTTAAAAAATGTTTTTTAATGTTTAAGCAATTGTTTAAACTCTGGAAGTTTAATTAAAAATGTTTATAGAATATAAATAAGTTTGATAGCTGATAAAATTAGAAATTTGTTAGAATAAAATTTAACTTGAAGAAGAGTTATTTAAATAGGTGAAAATAAAATAAAATAAACTAGCAAAATAAATTAAAGAGATTTGTGAATGGAAACTAAATAAGTTAAAATGTAAGCAAACTAATTGGAGTGGATTAAAAGAAGTTAGGAAACAGAAAGTAAATAAATTGGAGAACTTATAAAAGCTTGAAATTTGAATTTAGTTAGAACGTGACCAAACAAGTAAATGAAGTTAAAAGATTTGTGAATGAAATGTAATTAAATTTGGAAACCTATAGAAGTTTAAAATTTTGAATTAAATTAGAGTGTAATTAAATCCAGTTAAGTAAAGGTGGATGCAAAGAAAAAGTCTAAGTGGACTAGGTGAAATGATTACTTAAATAAAATTTATTAAGATGGAAATAAATTTGTGAATGAATAAATGAATTTACAATTGCAAGTAAATGAAATTAGAACTGAATGTTGAAGTTCATTTTGAATTCGTAAGTAAATGGAAATTTAGTCAAGTGGACTAAACAAAACAAAGGATTGAAAATAAATTTTGTAAATAAACTAATTTAAATGGGTAAGCAAATGAATTGAAATTGGATATTGGAAATTAAACTGAGTATTGGAATTCAATTTGAATTGGGTTAAGTAAAGTATATTTGTAGAATTCGATTCAAAGGAACTAAGAGAAGTAAAAAGTTAGGAAAATAAAGCTTTTATTCAGATTTGAAATTAAACTTGCTTGGGAATGAATTAGTTAATGGTACTAATTTTAAGAAATGGTTAATTAAGAATGGATTTGAGATAAGGTAAATAGAATTCAATGTTAGATTGATTTATGAATAAATTAAGAAAAGTAGAGGGGGAAATTCTTAAGAAAAATTTGGTATTGGAAATATTCTAAGTTAATATTTGGATAAAGATTTAATAAGGGTGTGTGAAATGATAATTGCGAATAAGTGAATGGAAATCAAAATTAAATGTGAATGAAAGTAAATTTTTATAGCTAAGAATAAATTGGGATAAATATGTAGGATGTACGTATATTATTTTATTCGCATAGCGATTCGATCCAGAATTCGAGCACAAAATTTCGAGATAATTATATCGGTCCGAGTTGGAATTTTCACTCGATTTTCGACGGTGGACCCTGTACATGGATTTTTGATGGATTATGGAATTCTTTATCACAGTTTATGGCTGTGAAAGGAGAATGAAGGTTTCTGATCAGGAAACCAGATCTGAGTCCGCACTAGGAAGTCAGGTGAGTGATACTCGCTCGGAAGTGAAATTGTGTGATCGAGTGAGCGATTGAATTGGATATTGTGTACGGATGATATAAGTACATCGTACTGATTTGAGTAAAATAGATATTAAAACTTTGGTAAAGAAATGTATATAATGATTTTGAATTTTGTGGTTGGATATTATTGTTAAGTGGGATATACAGGTGATTTAAAAGAAAAGGAAATTGGGATTTTTGATTTCAGAAGATAAACGAAATTTCTCATTAAAAAGATATGTATCTAAATTTCTGTATGAAATTTGATGATTTTCTGGTCTAGCCACTTGGCCTTTTGTTTTCTTTTGAAATTTGGAGGTCCGGAGAGGTATTTTGTAGTTGTACCAAGCTAGCCGCGCAAAGGAGACGCTGGCAAAAATTTTCACAATTTTAGGGAGTTAAAAAAAATTTCAGAAAATTTTGATAATTTAAAATTTGAATTTAAATTTAAATTTGAATTGTTGAGAAAACAATATTGTTTGGAACTTATGGTTGATGTTGGGAAGTTAGTAAGAATGATAGTATCTTTAATAAAAATTGTTTTGGAAAGTTAAAACTGTTTGGTTTTGGGAAAATGATAAACGGTTGTGGATCATTCTTCTTAATTAGTAATTTCGAGGACGAAATTCTTTTAAGGGGGAAGAATGTGACGACCCAGAATTTCTGGATATTTGAAATTGAAATATTAATTGATTTTAAATATTTGAATGATAGTTTAACTTGAATTTCAAATATCATTGTTTATTTGGCAATTAAATTATTGTATTTAGTGATTGGAAATTAGTTAAAATAGTAGATCTTGGTTTTTAAGCTAGTTAAAACATTTTAAAGGCTTAGAAAATTCATATTGATAATACCGAAGGTGGTATAACTTTTAAAATTAAATTTTAAAGTGATTTGTTCAGTTTTGAATTTATATCGTTTAAATCGATATTTGAATTAGCATTCCGAGGAATAGTCTCGGAATTCGGCTAAACCAGTTCTATTGGATCCGTAATATTGTATTATTATCGGATTTCAATTTTCGTAGCATTTGGAGTTATCATGTAGTTGCGGTTTGTAAACGCGCTGAAAATCTATATCGAAAATTAAATAAAATAACTAGATCTGAAATGCTATCTTCTCCATACGATCGATTTAGGACTCGAAACCTTTTCCATTACGTTCGGAATAGGGGCTTAACATTATAAACGCCTAGCAGCACACCTCGATAGAATGTAAAATTTTAAGGCTTCGAATTCGAGACAATATAAATTTGAATTTAAATTTAAAACATAAATAATACTAATGCATCAAAACCTGTAGCATCTGAAACGTTGAAAAAAATTTCAAACACGTGTTCGTTAGGATTAACACGCGTCTTCTCTGAAGAATAATTAAATCGAAAGTAATATTCAAGGCCGAGCTTTCTTCGTTTTCAAAAATCAATTCATTAAAAAAAATCAAAACCAGAAACGATTTCTCAAAAGAAAAAAATGGCGACAGATCGCTCGTATAAAATATACATACATACATACATATATATATATATATCGCATCATTCCCTGCTGGTTCAATTCAAATCAAATTGAAACAAATCAAGTCGAGCATCGTTCGATCGAAGCTGTTGGGGTTTCGAATCAAATGATGGGAGGAGGGTGCGTATAGCTCGAGTGCGATTGCTCATGATCGAGAATAGGAAGTCGAAAATCAAGGAGCACTAGCCAGGCGCGACGGAGTTGGCAACATGCGGTGGTTCGAGTCGAGCGCGTTCGAGCGGGCTGTCGTCACAGTGGTTTGTCAATTGTGCGATGAAGCTTAGGGTTTTCGATCGATCACGACATGCTAAGGTTTTGAGCATCGAGATTTAGGGGAAAACAATAGACAGGGTGGTTGGCATCTACGATTGAGGGAAGGAGGAGCTGTCGGCGTTGGGTAATCTGGTTCAAAATCTATTTGGTAAGTAAGTTTTCTTAAGCAGTTTTTAAATTTTAATCTGTTTGGTTCGAAAGAATTGCGATAAGGTATAAAATAGAGTTATTCTCTTCTATTTAATTTATATATATATATATATATATATATATATATGTGCAGGGAAATTTTTTAAATTATTTACAGTAGGTGCATAAAAATAGTTCTGTTTGAATATATATAAAATTTAAAAATATATATATATATATATATATATATATATCTCTGTGTGTGTGTGTATACAAAGTTTGGAAAATATAGGACTTTAAATATCGAGCAGTTTATATAAAATTCAGATTTTAAACCTATGTAGATTGCTTTTATAAGTATATAGGTTCAAAAGAAAAATAGATATACACATTTTAAATCTACTGGTTTATTTTTTAAATAATGTAGTATGGTGATATCTTTATTTAATAAACTTATTTAATTATTTTAGTTACTAAAAGATTTTAAAAGGGAAATTAGTTTAAAATTTAATTATTTGTTTAAATTAAATTATTAGTTAAAATTAAAATTAAAATTAAGATAAAATTTATTAAACTGTAATTAATTGTTCGATTAGTTCAAATATTGATAATCCGTATAAATGTTATACAAGGTCTTGAATCGGGAAGAGACAAGCCAGTTTGGATCGGATTTGTAAGACAAAAGCAAAGGTGAGATCTTCTCACTCACATCTGGATATGTTAATTTAAATAGTTAAAATTTAAAATATTGGTTGATTGCTTGAATTGATGTGATATTATATATAGTAGTTTATATACATACATACATACATACATATACACACATACATACATATATATATATATATATATATATATATATATATATTGGAATGATTGATTTCTCGCATTATATAGTGGATGAGACCCTATGCGTCCTGTATAGCAGCGGATGACCCTTTATGCAGTGATATTCCACCTCGAAGTGGAATTGGTATTTTATTTGCTGACTAACATCTATGGATGTAGGGAAACAGGTTGGAGGGATCCAACTGAATTCCTCAAAGTAGTGAAATCTATTTTTATAGACTGTGTTTTATTTGATAATCTGTGATAAATTATATTGATTGTATTGGGAATTGAAAATATTGAATACTATGGTTTGACTGAATATATTTTGGATTTATTGAGATATCAAAAATATAAAGATTGAATTTTTTTAAAGGGAAATAAAATAAGGAATTTTAAGTAAATAATTGTAGAGAATTTGGATAAGTCGAAGAATGACTTAGAAAGGAATAAAAGTTGATTTTTAAATCTAATAAATAAATAAATTCTGAATATGGGAAAGGAGATTTTTGAATAAATGAGAATAAATGAATTTTTAAACTTAAGTGATATTATTTATAGAATTAAAGGATTTATTTTAAATTCAGGATTTAAATGGTTTGGAAAGAAATAAAGAAGAATTTTGAACTAAAATATGAAATTGGTATTTTCAATCTGAATAAGATTTTAAATCATAATAAAGAAATTAAATTTGAATTAAGGATTTTTGAAATAAACTGAATAAATAAAGGAATTTATTTTTAAAATGGAGTAAATTTGAAAATCGATTTGGAAATTTATTAAATGTTTGAAACGGTGTTATAAAAGGAAAATAAGACTATGAAATTATGAACTGGGTTTATGAAGTGAGATAAGATAGCAATGGAAATTTGAAAGTAAAGATTTCGGTAGGAATTTATAACGGAATGGGGAATTTGTTTTAAAAGTAAATAGTGATTTACTTTTAAAGGTGTGAAAGGTAAATGTATTTTCTGAAAGGCCAAGTATTTTTTCAAAGTAATATTTTCAAGTATAAGTTAGAGATTTTAAAGTGGTTTTAAAAGAATGTTTTAGAGAAATTTTATTATTTTAAATTTTTTAGAATTTGAAAGTAAATATTTATTTAAATTAATTATAGTAGTAATTATTTTAAAGGTTTAACTAGTATAAAGATTTAAAAGATAATTATTTAATATTTTTACCTTACAAAATAACTTTTATTTTAAAATTAGTTTTGGCTTAAGTTTTACATAAGAAATTATTATAAATTTCATAACTAGTATTTTAAGTATTTTAAAGTGTATATTTTGGATAAAGTGATTTAAATTATAATAAAAAGTATTAAGGCATGGTGATTTCAGTGGAAATAAAATAAACTGGGTGGAAGCTATCCTGCAAGAGAAAAGTGATTTGAAAACTATTTTTAAAAAGGGTTGAAGTGTAAAGAGTATCATGCGAAGATATTTTAAATTAAATAATTTGCGAAATTGTTAAGGCCCGATGATTGTTTCTGAATGTTATTTGAAGTTAGATAAGCGACTATCAATATTGGCCAATTCGCTGATCGTTTCGAAGAGACTGGGATCAGGATTAATTTCTCGAAATCCACTTCGATCCGGTTTGAATGTTTTTGGGAAGAAGACAAGAGCTTGAAGTCGAAGATGGAGCTGTGAAGTGCACGAGCTAATCACTACTAATCCTGAGGGTGATTCTAAAATTGATGCAGTAGGAGTAGTTCCTTCGGTTCCATTCGAACCGGGAATGGACTTGTATGGATGAATGCTTTTAGAACATCGTTAGGAGGACGGTGAGCATTCTAAGTGAATGTGTGCTAAAAATGTAACGCTTAACCTTGAGCCTCATCAGCCGGGAATGGATAAAACTGAGGACGTGCACATAAGGCTAAGTGGCTAGCAACCAATTAGTGTAAGGTCACCCCTTTCTAGAGGTCCCTTTTATTTGGCTATGTAGGTGATTACTGATCCAACCACAGGGTAAGATTATTCGGATATCCAGTAAGGGGTAGCTCCGGTCTTGTGATGTAGAGGATCACGGTGGATCCTCGGTACGGTGATCTAGACCACGTACTGCGACGGGCGGTACCCTAGTAGCCCTGCCATTGTATGCAATCCAATCCCCAATAAACACCTGTACGACTTTGATTGTGCCCAACTATGCTGAAACGTGAGACGCAAGCATTTCAGCTAGATTCTATTTTACTTTCTATAGACAATATTATAATATCGGATGGATTTGATAAAAATATTTTGGTTATCATAAGGTAAAAACCCGGCATGTTTATTTATGGCGTGGTCTTACGAGATACCTTTGTTTTTTTCAAAAGGATTTTGAAACTTTAATAATCCAGTTGTGTGTGATTTCTCACGCCGGTTTTTCTGACTGACTGAAGTGTTATTTAACTATAATGCTCGGGTTAGACCAAGTATTATAGAATACAAATTCTGGATGGACTGCTGTGGAGTTCAGGAGACGAGCTGGACGGCGAGACGTATTGCACGTATTTGTTGATTATTCTGCTATGTTTGTTTCACTGCATAATCAGTTTAGTGAGGACAGGTTATGATAACCGTTCAGTTGTGAGTTATAGATTTTGTTGTACTCTGATAATGAAATGTATAAACAGATGTAGTTCTTTTATTTTAAAGATTAGTCATTTATCTATTATGTATTGTTCTGTTGCGATTGTGAGTTTCTGATATTGTTTTCTATTTCTTCTTCCACCTTCTTTTTTTTTTAACCCTAACGGTTCGGTTTTCTGACATTCGATTGTTCAGCATTTAATACAGTGGACGTATTGATGGCAACTTTCGGGCATCGAAAAATCTGGATGTTACAAGGATTCTATCGTTTTGCACTCCCGGACTGGTGGTAATGCATAGCAACTACTACTGCCCACCTCGAGACACACTTCCAAAATAAACTCGAAGGTGGCCACCAATCAATCACAAAGTAACTGATATGGTATTGAAGAAGTGTGTTCGATCGGAGGAGCGACCTCACTTGGCCCGGCATAGCTCATGTTTTAGTCATATCAAGCTGACCTGAAGGCCAAGGTTGCATTCTTACCTCATACTAGTGGCGTTCACCAAACCATCCTACTTCGTTCTAGATTGTCCACTACGTGCACAGTTGTTAAAGTAGTTTCAGAATTGGTAGAGAATATGACAATATCCGACCTCAGTCTCTTTAACAGCCAAACACTTATTTCACACCATGGTCGTTTTATAAAAAACTTTTAATCATAAATCTCGAAAACAGTTTATACCTTCATATCAAGATTTCCATATACTTATCCCAAAAGTATAAATATATTCATAAATACCGAGGAAGATTTCTTGTAATCAATTCGAAAATAATTTATAAATCTCTCTTAAACCATTTATAAACTATTTATATGCTTTAGAACTATTTATAAAGCCATTTATAAATTCCCCAATAGTTTAGAACTCTCCCCCTTTCATAAACATCACCGCAAATTCCTTTAAAATGCTTCCAAATCCTTTAATACAAGTTCTTTATAAAAACCCTTTATAAAATCCTTAAAAGCTTATAATCTCCTTTATAAAACCATTATAAAAAATCCTTCATAAAAATCTTTTATAAAAATCTTTCATAAAATCCATTATAAAATATCTTTCAAATTTTCTATAAATTCCTTACAAAACCTTCACAAAATTCTAAAATCTTTTATCTATTAAAGTTATTATAAAGGTCCATATTTATTATCTTAAATCAAAAATATACTTATCATTTAAATTAGATATAAAATATATATTAAAACTATATTAAATATTTTATTAAATTAATTTTTTTAAACTATCTAAATTATACATTTAAAATTAAATAAAATTATAAGTTAAAAACTTAAAATTACATTTAAAACCATATTTAACTTATAATTTGAAAATTTAAATTTATAAAATCGTTAAATTAAATTTATAAATCAAATTTACAAATCAAACATAAATTATCATTTAGAAAATAATTTAGAACCGACCGATGGTTTCCGTATATAATTTTTTACTCTATGGTCAAGTGATTAGGTACGTATCATTTCAACCCAAAATAGTTAAATTTTCCAGGTATATATCATTTCAACTCATGTCCCGAATCAATAATTTCCAAATCAATAAAATCGCTAGGGTATATATCATTTCAACCCATATCGATTTTCCCTAATCTATAAGCTCATTCGGGTATGTATCATTTCAACCCATAGTGATTTTCCTAATAACAAACTAAGAGAACTTGATGTGTGATAACTACACATACAATAAACATAACATCCAATCATCCAAAATCTCAACAAATAAACATCCATCATAATCAACATCCAAAGCAGTCGATAAATCACGACAACTAACTAGTTACCAAAATCAGGTTTTTAACTATCAATTTAATTTCAATATTAATTTAAATTGCTATTTAATTAAAAATTATCAAATTAAATTTAAATGACAATTTAAATTACTAAACAGTAATCAATAAAATTGTTATCAATTCATAAATTTAATTCAACTAACATAAGAAGGTTTAGTATTTTGTGAGCGGGTTAAATCACTCACCTTTTATTTATGTTGATTTAAAATCCAAATGAAGCCTAAAATTTGAATAGTCTTCAAATTAAACCAAACAATTTCCATGTCGTCTGGAATTTCGATACGATCCCAAAGGAAGAATCCACGTCCAAATCCGAGCTCGTATGAAAAAATTATTAACATTAGAAGGTTGTAAATTAATTTTAAATTAAAATTAAACTCAGGGGAAAAAACGTAATACCGTGTACCTTTCACCTCAAACCCTAATGCGCAAACCCTACCATCTATAGCTTCCCATGAACGTCCACTGTCGTCGCCACCTTCGACCGCTAACGCCACCTTCGATCGCTAACGCCACCATCGGACACCACCGACATGACGCCCATGCCAGGTCGCCCCATCACCCTCCGACCGCGACCTCTCTACGCCTCCTTGAGCCAACTGCCGTTGCTGCCAATGATCGCTATTTTAGGCGAATGCAGATGCATATGACACAAACAAATCCGGTGGATGCACTCTACTCGACACCCTCTATAATCCTGAACCATCCAATCGTAAGGTCGACGATCCACCATCGAATTGGAACCCCTAAAATGGATGGTCGAGACTTCTTCATCGATTTCTGGCCAAAATGAACCTCCAATCGAAAAATGAATTACTTAACTAGATTATATTCATTAAGATCTTTTCAACGATAAATAATTTGCTACGGTTTGAGGAGTTTGAATTTTCGATTTGATTTGAAATTTGGGAATTTAGGGTTTTGATGTCTAACATTGGAAAGAAGAGAAGGAGCAGATGGAAATAAGAAGTACATACAGAAAACAGAAATAAAAGCTACCGGGGTTTCAGAAAATGTCTATTTATACAGACAAAGAGGATAAGAATGTAAGGACAGATCGAATTAGATCGAAACGATAACAACGATCTAAATAGCCCATTTTGTTCCCGTAATGAAAGTAGGTCATCCCATTTATCAAAATATAGGTTTTCGATATTTTTAAACTCAATGGGACTAGTATTAAACCCTAATTCCATTGCATATAAAAGTTAGTTTTCAAAATCAAATATTTTTAATTAAATTCATTTAATTGATTTCTATGTGTTTCAAGCTCGCACGATCAAACGATAAGTCCGGTCGCTACGAAACTTGAAATCCTACAATAATTCACCGTTACGGATCTGATGAAACTGGTTTCGTCGAAATCCGAGACAGTGGCCAAAATGGCTAATTCTCATGTTAATTAAATAAATTATTATTAAATTGATTTAATCACCTTTAAATTCAATTTTAAAAGTTAATAATTTTATCATTCTTGGTTAAATAGAAATTTATAGTCTTTTAAAATAAATTATCCATGTTAAATCCAATTTAAATATTGCATTAATTTCAGCATTCAATTATAACTATAATAAAATCTCAATTAATTACCACTACAAGAAAAACAGTCTTTTATAGCAGCATATAACCACTATTAAAATAACTATAGCGGTTTGATAAACACTGTATATCGACATGTTGTAAAAAAAATTGCATATTTATAACACAAAAAAACCACTGTAAAAGAGCATGATTTCATGACATAAAGAAGCCGCTATAAAATAGTTATTCTATAGCACCTATTTCACGCTCTATATCAACATGTTTATAGTATATTCTACATCCATTTATAGCATATATATACCGTTATAAAATTTGTAGATATAATAACGCCTATTTGCTACTATCCTTTGATAGTAACCTCATACATTGCATTATCTTTTTATAGCACTTATGTCATAAGTTATAACGCTTTAAGGAGCAATGCTTTATTTTACTATATATTTGATGCACTCCACTATTACATTTTAAAAATAACAATCAAAATGAATCTTCTTTAAATAGATAACAATTTGAACAATGTATGAACGAAAAATATAATAATCAGCAAATGTAACGTATATTCATGATAACAAAATAAAGTATCAACTAACAAAAAATAAATTCAATATATGAATTACCAAATTCAATCCATATTCATGATAACAGAGAAAATAAAAGGTTCAAAAACAGACCAAATGAAAAAAGAGTAGAAAATAAATAACAAAGAACAAGAGTTGGTGAACTCAGTTCAAGAATCTCTATATGGATTCAAGAGTCCTCACATTTGCACCTTCTAACCCTTTAACTTTTTCTTTTGTTATCTCCACAATGTGACCAACCATCTCATGGAATTGCTACGGTCCAGATAATGGAAGGATGATACAAGAGCAATCCATGCCTACCACTTGATTTTTTTCCAAATGAGTCTTGTAAGTAAATTAGATGTTATGTGTACTATAATATTAAGTTTTTGAAAGCAAGAAAATTTCAATTTAGGCTGAACTGAAATTTGAATGAACTTCAGAAATTAGACAAAACTGAAAATTTGTTCTTTTAAAATCTCATGCTTGTATGTAGTACCTCGGAAATTTTTAAGAAATTTCCCCTATTTTGGAAACATTCCACAACCCTTAGTATACCCAAAAAGGATACACTAAAAGATATGGTGCATTATAGGTATAGATAAAACATTACAGAGACTAAAATTCACAAGACAGGTAAATATAAATAGCGGAAACATTTAAATGGTAACTCATTATTCAAAATAAAACTTCATAAATAAGTCTGAAAAACATCACATGCCTCAAATACTAGATACACATGTCTTATGAAAAATACATCTCAGTCTCATAAAATTAGAGTACAAAAATAATCATCCCTCACATAAGTACTAGTACATCAAAAGCTAAATGAAAAGAAAATTGAAAAGAAGAAGAATACATGAAGAACTCCAAGAATATATCTCCTAAAAATCTGAATCAGCTATCTTTGCCTCTGCTGACCAATGAGGGGTAGAAGGGAATTAAAGGAATGGGTCAGACTATAAGTCTGGTGAGTGAAAGTAATTACTAGCATTTTTAAGCAAGATAAAGATAATAGACTTAGCAGCAGTTCTAATACAAAAAGGAAACAGAGAAAGGATAAAACTGGGATAAATACGTTTAACTGTTTGCTTTGATTGTGATTGTTTGCATTGTCTTAGATTGCAATGATTAGGCTGAAATCCTAATCCTATTTTAATTATGTTGAATCCTAATTCAACCCATTGATTGGCCTTCTATCTTTGTTGTGCCACTATGAGTTAGTCCCATCCTGTGAGTCCCATAGCAAAAGACACTAGTTTAGCCTTGGAACACAATAGCGAATTACAACCCTATTTGATGCCGCATGATCGGTCACCATTGGTACACACTCGCTGCCGCCCTCGTCTTGTGACCTCTTACTCACCCTTTCAGCATAAGCGTTCCCAGCCTCACCTAATCTGTTGTAAGACCATCTGTCCTAACCTGAAAGGATCCTGCTCAGCCTCACCTAAGTGTTTTGTGTGGCCATTAGTACTAGTTTGAAAGGTAATGCTGTTGGTACGGGTTCTAACAAACAAAATCTAGTTGCGCCTCTTGTCCAAATCCACTTATTAGAACTTCTATCTATTGGCCATGTATTTACCCTAGTTAGCATGTTCCAGCCTCACCTAGCTATTGTGAGACCATCAGTCCTAGTCTGAAAGGGTCTTGCCCGGCCTCGTCTAATTTGTTGTGAGACCATCAGTCCTGGTCTAAAATGGAATGTTGTTGGTATTGGTCATGCTTCTTTGTTTTGCTTATTAACTTAGTATAAGTTCTTAAAATAATCCTCTTCTGTTATTTCTACTCTATTTGCCTATTAACTTAATTTAAGTCTTTAATTCGTAACTTCTTCATTTTAGCTTAAAATTTGACAAATCATATATGGAAATCAACCGAAAAATTGCCACAGACAAGATGGTGCAATTCTCTTGGCTCGATTCTTATTATTTCACGATCTTATTTTATTGTTCAATTAACTCGTAAATTAATTATTATAGCTTAAATTTTGGGTTGTTACATTCTCTCCTTCTTGAAGTATTTTTCCTCGAAATCTCTAAGGACAGAAGAATGAAAATAAATATTTCATCTAAATTCTACAACCATATATTCATCCACCATCCATTATATCCATTGTCCTTAAGTTTTCTAATGCAATTTATGTTATATGCAATAGTGTAGTGTCAATGTTGCTAGCTAATGCAAAAGATTAGGCGGTATACTGATTTAGTCGATCTCCTTTTTATGCAACCATGTCCGTGCCATGTATCCAAATGAATGCAAACTCCCTAATGGTAATTGATACTTCTATATGCGTGCTATAATCGTCATCCAAATGCAAAAATCATATGATAATCGTCCATTTATAGCAACCATGGAAAAAAAGTAAATGCGCACAAATCCATATGCATATGCTTTAGTCACCTAGTTAGGCTGACCCCTAAGAGATAATAGTGCCAAGTTTGTCTATATGCACCCATTAGCATCCACTAGCAAACACTTGCAACCACTAGCGTCCATCATACATAACATGTTCTAGTAACATGTTTACATTCAGTCCCACCATCCATAGGTT
This sequence comes from Allium cepa, assembly GCA_030765085.1. Taxonomy (NCBI): domain Eukaryota; kingdom Viridiplantae; phylum Streptophyta; class Magnoliopsida; order Asparagales; family Amaryllidaceae; genus Allium; species Allium cepa. The sequence continues at coordinate 248,216,002 of CM060944.1, forward strand.
AAATTCTAAGATCTACCCTCCCAAAGGTTACTAAAGGAAAGAACCTATTCAAAACTAAAGATGAAAATAGGAAATTAAAAATGTACCATTGAAAAGATGTAGATATGAGATACATATTTTCTCCTCAGCCTCCCACATAGCGTTTTCAATATTATCTCGTCACTGTACCATAAGCAGAGGGACTTCCTTATTGCTAAGCTTCTTGATATCACACCCAACGATCTTGGTAGGAATGCGACGACCGATGCTTCTCTCTCCACTTCAACTTCTTCGAGTTGACTAGGTTCCATTACCTCCGTTGAATCATGCAAGCACATTCTCAAATGTGAAACATGAAAAGCATCATGAACTTCCGCGAGCCTTACCGGTAGCTTTATCCGATATGCCTTCTTCCTTACCCTTTCCACAATGGGGAATGGTCCTACGAATCTGAGAGCAAGTTTCCTACTTGATCCAAATCTTACTAGCTTTCTTAGAAGAAATGCCTTAATGAAAACCAAGTCTCGTACCTCAAACTCAATATCCCTTCTCTGCTTATCTGCATAAGATTTATGCCTATCTTGAGCTATCTTCATTCTCCTTCAAATCAAATCTATCTTTTTCAAAGTCTCTCTAACCATGTCGGGACCAAGTAGCAATCTTTCTATAGACTCCAACCAACACGACAATGACTTGCACGGTCTTCCATAAAGGGATTCAAATGGTGTCATCCCAATGCTATCCTGAAAACCATTTTTATAAGCGAATTCCACTAAAGGAAGATGCTCCTCTCAAGTTCCTCCGAAAGCAAGAATGCACATGCTCAACATATCCTCAATAACTCTATTAACTCTCTCCATTTGGTCATCCATCTAAGGGTGATAGGCCATACTCAATCTAAATTGTGTTCCTGTAGCCTCTTGCAAGCTTCTCCAAAACTCACTAGTAAAGATAGGGTTTCTATAGTTCACTATGCTAGAGGGAACTCCACAAAGTCGGACTATCTCACGAACATATAATGTGTTGTCCTCTTACTCTTCACCAGAATGAAGTAGGTGTTCACAGTCAAATGATCTACAATCACCCAAATACTAGTATTCCCCTTCCTAGATCAGGGTTATGAAGTCCATCGAAACACTATCCCACTTCCATTCAGGTTCATCCAATGGTTGAAGCAATCCACCGGGCTTCTGCTACTCCGCCTTAACTCTTTGGAAAATAAGACACTTGGCCACAAACTTAGCTACATCGTTTTTCATGCCACCTCAATAAAACACTCTCTTCGTGTACCTATACATCTTATCACCACCCGTATGAATAGTCACAAGGGATGGTGTGCTTCTTCTAGAACAACACTCATCAAATCACTAGTGCGGGGAATACAAAGTCTTCCATCTCTCCTTAGCCACCCTTTACCATCAATGGAATAGCGTTGGTGATGTCTAGAGACCTCTACTATGCTAATCCTCTCGTAAATATCCACAAGCTCTGAATCCTCTCGCTCCCTTGAGCCAATCCGATCTATAAGGGTAGGCTTAACCTCAAGTGCTGCCAACAATCCAGGGGCAATGTCCATAGAGGGGTTTAAATCAAAGGTGGAAATAAACTCTAGACTTTTCCACTCTATGAACATTGGACTGAGGGTTTCTTTCTTCCTACTTAATGCATCTTTAACCACGTTTCCTTTACCAGGGCTGTAAGCTATCTCAAAGTTGTATAATGCTAGAAACTCCATCCAACGTTGCTACCTCAAGTTTAAATTCTTTTGTGAGAATAGGTGCTTCAATAATTTATGGTCAGTGAAAAGCTCGAACCTCTTTCCTAGTAAGTAATGTCTCTAAGACTTAAGTGCGAAAATAATAGCAGCTAACTCCAAATCATGGGTTAGGTATTTCTTCTCATGATTCATCAACTGTCTACTTCCATAGCATACCACCCTTCCTTCTTGCATTAATACTACCCCAAGACCCGTCCCACATGCATCAATGTATACTGTAAAAGGCTTAGCTCCATCGGTAAAACTAAAACTGGTGCATAAGTAAGGTCCTTTTTTAGCATCATAAAGGAACCCTCACAATCTACAACCTACATGAATGTCATATTCTTCTTAGTGAGGAAAGTAAGCAGTGCTGAAATCTTAGCAAAATCTTTGATAAACTTACTATAATAGCCAGCCAAACCTAGGAAGCTTCTAACTTCGGTAGCATTCTTGGGGGCCTTACAATCTTGTACTACTGCCACCTTAGCGTGATCAAACAGCTAGACCCTCTCTTGAGACTACATGCCCTAAGAAACACACCTCCTTATGCAAAAATTGACACTTCGGAAATTTTGCTTTCAACGGATATGCATAAAGTGTGCAAAGAACCTCCTTAAGATGAATTGCATGCTCTTCCATACTTTGAAAACACCAAATTTCATCCACGAATACTACCACGAACTTATTTAGGATATCTCGAAAAACACGGCTCAACAAATCTACAAAATAGGCTAGGGCATTGGTTAGCTAAAACGGCATAACCAACCACTCAAAGAATCCATCAGGTGTTCTAAATGTTGTCTTATCGATGCTATCGTCAAAGACCCTAAGCTGATGAAATCCAATCGCTAAATCAAGTTGAGAAAATACTAAAGAGCCAAATAGCTGATCGAAAAGATCGTCTATCCTAGCAAGTGGGTAACTATTCTTCTTTGTGAGCTTATTCAACTCTCATACTCTACGCAAAGTCGAAGGGAGCCATTCGCCTTTTCAGCGAAGATGACTTTCGCTCTCCACCAAGATATGCTCCGTCTGATGAAGCTATTCTCCAATAGCTCACCAATCTACTTGCTTAACTTTTTCCTCTCCCTAAGAGCCATGTGTCCCATAGGCAATGCCATTGGCTTAGCATTGTCATTCAGATAGATCCTAAAGTCGATCTCTCTCTTTGGGGGTAGTCCCCTAACTTCCTCAAAAACGTCAGGGAAATCTCTAACGACTGGAACATAATCTAACTCTCCTAGTGACGAGTCATGGGAATAAAGGAAGCTCAACATGACTGACCCCTATGGGTCATAAGAAACCTCAAGATTCCTACAGCTGCATGCCTCTAATCCGACGACTCTCCTCTCGCGATCCAATATTGCTGCATAAGTGGATAGCCAATCCATCCCTAAAATCATCCCATATACCGAAAATCCCGATACATAGGCGTCGCAATCAAACTCTACGCCTAGTATAAAAATTTTCAAACCCCTAAAATTTATGGATAAATGTATCGATCCTCCTATGTGGTGTGAAACAACTATAGGGTCTACTACTAGAGAAATATATAAGTGCAAACAATCAACCAAGGAACTAGAAATGAAAGAATACGATGCTCCGAAGTCAAAAGGAGTATGAATAGGAAAATCCGAAATAGAGATCAAACCTTCTACGGAGACTTTCCTACCTCGAACCGATCCACTACTAGAAGATGCTGCATCCAAAGCCTGTACTTAAGCTGTCGATATGACTGCATTCTACCTCGTCCTCTGAGGACAAGCTCTACTAAGGTGACCAAGCTTCCCATAGTTGTAAACCTCCCCTTCAACGTGTCCTTATTACATTCCTTTGTGAAATTCCCAATCAATCAACAACTATGACATTTCCCGCCTTTCATGATCCGCTTTTGAGGTCCTCCTTCTTTCTTCTTGTCTATATCCTTCTTATTCTTCCACTACTGCTTCTTAGAGTTTCCACATTTAACGACCTCCTTAACCTCTCCCTTCAGCTGCCCAGATGCAAGCAGAACTCTCTGTCGGTCCTCCAATCCTAACATCCCTAATATCCGCTATATATCCCTTAAGCAAGCTCGTGCCTTCACAAAATCCTCCATGCCAGAAAATGTTCTACCTCATAGACTGGCAAAGTCCTTGCATAGCTTAGAAATATTTGTTGTTGCGGGTGGATTAACAGAATCTCCACCTACTGGTACTTTATTAGGTGCTTGCCCTTGCACCTCTGATATCATAGCTCTATGGAACCAGTCAGCCATACTGTGCAAAGAAAAGAAAAACTTAGGCTCGAAAGAATCGAAAGAATGTTGAATTGGACTTTGAGGGGATTTTTATAAAAACTCTTTTGTACTTGAAAACTATTTCAAAGAGTTTTTTCTGAAAAATACTTTTAAAATATGTTATATTTGAAAAATACTTTACTTATAACACAAGATTTTAGAAATAATGTAATCTTTTGCTCTAATACTAAGTGAAACACCCCACACCCCTTAGTATACCCAAAAAGGGACACTAAAAGTTATGGTCCATTATAGGTATAGCTAAATCATCACATAGACTAAGATTCACTAAAAAAAATATAAACAGCGGAAACATTTAAATGGTAACTCATTATTCAAAAGAAACTTCATAAATAAGTCTGAAAAACATCACATGTCTCAAATACCAAATGCACATGTCTTATGAAAATACAGCTTAACCTCATAAAATTAGAGTACAAAAATAATCATCCCTCTCATAAGTACCAGTACATCAAAAGTCAAATTAAAAGAAAACTGAAAAGAAGAAGAATACATGACGAACTTAGGGAACGTACGTCTAAGAAATCGACTCAACTATCCTTGCCTCTCCTGGCCTATGGGGGGAAATGGGAAGTGGAGGAGTGGGCCGGACTATAAGTCTGGTGAGTGAAAGTAATTACTTGCATTTTTAAGCAAGATAAAGATAATACACTTAGCAACAGTTCTAGTATAAAAGGAAATAGAGAAAGGATAAAACTGGTATAAATATTGTTTAACTGTTTGCTTTGATTGTGATTGTTTGCACTTGTCTTAGATTGCTGTGATTAGGCTGAAATCCTAATCCTATTTTAATTAGGTTGAATCCTAATTCTACCTGTTGATCAGCCTTCTATCTCTGTTGTGCCACTGTAAGCTGGTCGCATCATGTGGGTCCTATAGCAAAAGACTTCTTTTTAGTGCTTGGAATGCAGTAAGGAATTACAACCCTAATCGATGTCGCATGCTTGGTCACCGTTGGTACACTCATTATTTCCCCCCTCTTGTGACCTCTTACTCACCTTGTCAGCATAAGCATGCCCAGCCTCACCTAATCTATTGTGAGACCATCTGTCCTAGCTTGAAAGGGTCCTGTCCAGCCTCACCTTAGTATTTTTTATGACCATCAGTACTAGTCCAAAAGGGTATGCTGTTCGTACGGGTTCGAACAAACAAAATCTAGTGGTGTCCTTGTCCAAATCCCTCGATTTGAGCATATATCTATTGGCCACTTATTTACCCTAGTTAGCATGTCCCAGCCTCACTAGCTATTGTAACACCATCATTCCTAGTCAAAAAGGGTCCTACCCAGCCTCACCTAATCTGTTGTGAGACCATCAGTCCAAGTCTTAAAGGGAATGCTGTTGGTACAAGTCGTGCTTCTATGTTTTGCTTATTAACTTAGTGTAAGTTCTTAAAATAAGGCTCTTCTGTTATTTCTGCTCTATTTGCTTATTAACTTAATCTAAGCCTTTAAAATAAGCTTTTTCTATTATCTTTGCTATATTTTCTTATTAACATAATCATATGTCTTAAAATAAGACTTTTCTGTTATTTCTAATTAAAACCTATGTTATAATTTGCTTATTAACTTAGTCAAAGTTTTAAAATAAGCCATCCTATTCTTTCTGCTTAAATATAACCTATGTTATAATTTTTAATCTTTTGTTTTATCTTTTTAGTTATAACCACTAGTTATAAACATGCTTGCAAATGTCTCAAATTTGCTTATTTTAGTCTATCTTCAATTTATTACAGTTCTTATTATTTGACATTGAATTTTTGTAAATTTAGTTATTACTATTTTAATCCATATTTGTGAATTATACTCCTTTTTAATATTTTATTCGCGTAAAAAGGAATAAAAAGAAACTAAAATTCACAGGCCAAATTCTAAAAGTAAAACAGATGTAAATAAATGCAAATAACACTAAATAACTGAAAATAATTGAATAAAATAGTTGAATAAAAATAATTGAATGAAATACATTGAAAAGAACTTTAGAACTAACTGTAAATAACTTATATGGAAATTGTGTCAAAATTGCAGAAAAACTACAACTATTGAGAACCCTATTATTCTAAATTACTTAAAAATCTATAATATTTACTAAACACTCATCTATGGTCCTTAGCTCTATTCCTCAGTCTTCCTTGATCCACTTCTGGAGCGCAAAATATTTTTATCAAAAATATTTCCTCCTTAGAAATTTTTTCTATTTAGGGTCCAGCCTTTGGCAATGAACCTAAATAGAAGAAAATCTGAATGACAAAAATAGCTTGACCTAGGGTCATATTTATAGTGTGGTTTATCTCAAACCTTTTGATTTGAATATTAAATCTGGTGCAACCATGTCATAGGCTCATTGGGAACCGTTGAACGGAAGCGCGAACACACAGGGTTGGAGAGAAATTGTAAAACACGTCATCGGTTGCAACTGGATGAAACATCGTCTAAATACAAGGGTGGGTCGACATACAGGTCGACCTACATATGTTAGTGGTCGACCTAGCTATGGTGAGGGTCGACCAGACCTTGTGTATTATTTTTTTTTCTTATTCCTTATTTAATTCGTAACGTTTTTTTTAGCTCGGATTTTGACAAACTATATATGGAAACTGATCATAAAATTACCATGGACACAATGGTGCAACTCTCATGGCTCAATTCTGATAATTTTATAATCTTATTTTATTATTTATTTAATTCATTAATTAATTATTATAGCTTAAATTTTAGGTTGTTACAGTTGTTATTTCCTTAGTCAAAGAAAAAAAAATTCTGATCCACCCTCATTACTTTAGATGCCACCATACCACTTGTCGCTTCCTTTGGATGAGAATATTCAACAAAACGATCAACATTAAGGTCCGATGCAAAAACGATTTTATAACAACCCTGGTTTGGAGATTACCTATTAGTACTAAATTACAATGGTAATTATAATTTAATATTGTATTTTAAAATAAAATTGAAGAAATTAAATTGTTTATTTGGAATAAACAATAAAAATGGAATTAAATTGTGAAAATAAAGCTTAGAACTCTATTTTATTTTTTTGGAGTGATAATAAATGTAATATGGGCTACAAATAAAGAAAATGACTTTATTTTAGAGAAAATGCAATAATTTAATAATTATAGCCCAATCGCTTCTTTTAATAGTTTTTAAAAGAAGTATTTGATTTTTAATGTGTTTTATTTAAATAAAAATGTTGAAATTGGTTAAGAAATATGTTTTGGCTATAAATTAATTTGGAAATGGATAGAAATATTTTTCTAAGTGAGAAAAGTATTTTTGTTAAATTTTAAAGGTAAAAAATATAAACTTTTGCATTTTATTGCAAAATAGTGCATTTTTGTGAAATAAGGGAATTTAACAATAAAAATGTTTTGAAAATATAAATTTATCTTTTTATATGATAGAAAATGTTTTCTTTTATAAGTATACAATTTTTCAAAATTTTCTTTTGTAAAATTTGAGAGAAAAATGCATTTTTGTTTGTATATATGTGATATACGCACATATATTGTTTTGTGTTGATTAATTTCTTAGGCCATGCTAATTTATTTTTATTTTTGGGTCCATTACCCCATTATCTTTTAGCCTGGTTTGAGAAAGAGAGAAAAAGAAGATAGCTGTACCTTCTTTTTTCTTACTTCTCGTCTTCTTCCTCTCCTAAAAAACATACAATAAACCCACCTCCATCAAATTAAAATCCAAGCAAATTTCTTCAATTAAATTAATCAAATTGGTAACTTTTTCAATATAGAGAATAAATCCCAGGTAATCTAACTTCGAACATCACAATTTCGACAAAAATTCTGATTTGTGAAAGTGATTTTCTAATTACAGTAAAACTCTCCTTTACATGCATTGTTCTCTTGTTCTACGAGCTTTACAAGCTTATAATTAAGCATAAAGCTTCCAACTTGCAACCAAAATCCAGGTATTTACCTCCATATAGCAAGGTGAGTTCTAAACTCACAAATCCTAGTTGAGCCAAGCTCAAAATTGCAAGAAACCGTAAAAATTTAGCTATGTTCGTACATTACTGCTGCTGTTTTTCTATTCAAAATCAGTTTCATATTGCTAATTTGGAAGCCTATAACTTTTGATTCCGGCAACAAAATGCTTCCGGATTTTTCCTATTTGGTAGCTTACATGTTGAACTTAATCTCTATAAATTTTTGTTGAAAAATATTGTCATTTGGATGTTCAAAACAGTGGTAGAAAATCAACTAAAATGCAGATTTTTACCTGTATAAATTGTTTTTTTGAGTTGCTGTAAACATGGTCCAAGTCCATGTTTGAGATAGCATAACTCTGTCATTTGTTATTGAAATTAATTAATTCTTTTTTTGTTTGAAAGATATAGTTTTCTACTATATGCATAACAATTTTTAGCTCATCTGAGGTAATTTGGTCCTCTGTTTCATGCTTGGAAGTTATACCCGAAATGATTTTCAGGCTTATGCATTTTTGGTTTTTTGAACTATTGCAAACATGGCCTGAGTCCATGTTTGAGAGCGTAACCTTTTCATTTCAAGTCGTAATTCATTGATTCTTTTTTGTTTGAAAGATGAATTTTTCTAATATGTGCACACCAATTTTCAGCTCAATATGAGGTAGTTTGTTCCTCAATTTCAGGCCTGTAAATTGGACCCAAGTTGGTTTTTAGGCCTGAGCATATTTTTGTTTTTGAACTGTTGCAAACATGGCCTGAGTCCATGTTTGAGACAGTGTAACGTTTTCATTTCCAATCGGAATTCATTGATTATTTTTTGTCTGAAAGATAAAGTTTTCTAATATATGCACACCAATTTTCATCTCAATATGTGGTCGTTTGGTCCTCTATTTCTGGCATATAAGTTGGACACAAGATGGTTTTCGTGCCTGGGCATATTTCTGTTTTTGAACTTTTGCAAACATGGCTTGAGTCCATGTTTGAGACAGCGTAACTTTTTTATTTCCTTTCGGATCCATCAATTCTTTTTTTCTTTAAAAGATGAAGTTTTCTAATTTTTGCACTCCAATTTTTAATTCAAACAAAGGCAATTTGTCCACCTTTTCCATGCATAAAAGTTGAACCCAGAGAAGATTTCAGACCTGGGTATTGTTGCTGATGTATTTTTATGTTCTTTTTCCGTCCGACTTTTGACTTTTACTTCATGTTTTTGTGATATTTCTAAAATGTTTTCAGACCATGAGTGGTAGACTAGCTAGATTTTGAAGATTTTGAAATTCAAATTTTGACTAAATTTGAATTGAATTTGAATATCGATTTGAGTGATTTTTTTGGGTTTATTTGTTTTCGAGCACGGATTTTTCTAAACCTTTTTGACATAATTTTTAAAATAAATGGGCATGTTAAATTATTATTATAGGATATTTTTAAAATATTTCCAAATATAGAATCTATTTATTCTTGATAATAAGGGAATTTTCAAATATGGCTTTCAAAATTGGTATTAAGAGCTTGTGTTCTCAAATAAATTATTTAATATATAAAATACACGTTTTTGCACTATTCAAGTGAATGAGAAGAAGAATTATATGGTTTGGTAAGACATGTGGTATTGGATACATGCGTTTATCTTATTGGTTAATTCTCGACTTGTCCATTTGATCATTTTGACCCGTGGGTCGAGTTTACAAATGAGATGATGTAAGCTTTTTATTGCTTTGAGTGTGAAATTTACTAGCGATTAGTACACTATTTAGTATAAACATGTGGCATGGGACATACGTTAACACTATTCGGGTTCATATCCAAGAGTTTGCAACACATTTGTCTAAGAGACGTATTTGCCAGTACTGGACCTTCGGGTCATTTGTCCTTCGGGATGTTTATCTAAGGGACATTTGTCATTACGACGTATTTGTCCTTTGAGATGTTTTCCTTCGGGATGTTTGTCTAAGAGACATATTTATTTGTTATTTGGGATGTTTGTTTAAGAGACGTGGCGTCTTATTTTGGGAGAACAGTACTTGGTGGGCTTTGGCCATAAGCACGTGCTATATCTACGAGATGATTTCACTGATTTCCTGATGATTTTCCATGTGTGTAGCCTCTTTACATTATTGGCCATTGAGCTGTTCGAGATATTATACATGGCGATTAGATCTTTGGAAATTGAATAACTTATCGAGTTCTATATTTGAGGATTGGGTTTGTCAACACTTGGTGTTTATTTGAGATCTCTCCGATTTGGAGGTATATAAGATCGCAATTTTTGGCATATTTTGTGTTTGACACTTCTCTATTTAAAGAATATTTTTGTGATTGCCATTTATGGCGAGTTTTGAGTTTGAGATTTGAAATTCTCCTATTTTGGAGATACGGTTCATAGAAACTATTTTAGTGGATTTTGGGATTTCGCAAGTGATATGAGGCATTTCTTATACTCAGTGTTATTTGGTGAGTTTACCTATTTCGAGGACATACACTTAGTGTAATTAGATTATTTGAAATAGAGGCATGCTCTTATTATTGTTTCTTCTCATTCGAGAGGATATCTTCCCTTTTACCTTATGCTTATATTATCATTTATCCTTATAAACTGATTTGTTTAGCTAGACTGAACCGTGTATTTTATATTTGGGTCAGACCAAGGTGTTTCAGGTTAGGTACCCTTACGGACTTAGCCTATTCTGCTTCTGCATGGACATATCTGCTAGCCCTTTTTGTTGTAGTCTTTTTGTCGCTACTCAGATATGTATATTGTTTTGACTCGTGTGTATATTGTGGTCGTCATACCACATATGATGTATTATTTGTATTGTATTGGGATGTATCAGTATACATATGTGTGTCTATATATATATATATATATATATATATATATATATATATATATATATATATTTTTTCTGTTTTGCAATGTGTTATGCATTTGAGTTGTATTTTTTTGATAGATCCTATAGCTACCTGTAATTTTGTATTAAGCATTCATTGGATATGTCGATCTACTAAAGAAAGGAAAGAAATATAGAGCACTAATCGACGTATTCAATAGATATTTAAGACAAGACAATGGATGGTCGCCCTTAACCATCCCTATTCTATGCATTAGCAGACAATATTACCCAGTAATAATCTTTGTTAATGTGATTCTCGAGGTGGGGTATCATGGCTTGGTATCAGAGTTAAGTTCATAACAAAATATGATAAACACAGAATAGGAACATATATCACAGTACATCCAAGTATAATATGAGTGCTACAAACTCCTTAATCATCATATCCTTTATCTTATCGTGTCCTTTGAGATGGAAGTTTGGGAAATGTCTAGGAATATATTTTATTCCATAGTATTCCATAATTGAATTGATTATATTTTATCTTAAGAGTAATCCTAATCATGATTGTTTTATTCAAGTCCTCTTTGATACGGGTGCTTGACACTCATCCTTATCGGAGGAATTTGTTGATGCTTTTTGATGTTCTTATCATGTGATTTCCTTGAGGATTGCGAATCCTATTTAGGGGATCCGCAATATTGGGTATGATGTCTGAGGATTTTGGGATTGTTCCTTATAGCTTATCTTTTCATGTGAATCAGCACGCTATTTTTCTATCTAGAGTTTGGAATGGTTTGAGATAGAGTGGCTTGCATATTATCAAGCCACATTATGTGATTTGAAGGATCATATATTTAGGTATCTTAATTTGAGTGATTCGTTGTTTCTTGTTCTTTGGAATGTTATTGATGATTCGAAAGTCTCTGTATTCACTGTTGAGTTTCGAGATGTTGATGATATATCTCGAATTATGGTCATGTGACTGTCGATTTGTGTAGTCCATTTCGGGTATGACACCTAATCAGGTAGTCGAATATTGTATTTATTTCATTCCAGGTTCTTAGCCTTTCGGTCATCCTCCCACGAGGACGTCCAATAACGAAATGAGGTGATTTATTAAATTTATTTGATATTGTCGTTCTTGCCTCCTTTTGAGATATCCTCTTTGGATTCCCAATTGTTGATATACTTTGTGCATTACTTCACTCGAAGTAATGATTTGTTGTTAATGTTACTTCTCCTCAAGTGATAAGATATTTTCCGTTGCTTTTATATCTCATTTCTCTCTTTTTAATATATTGTGTGGTGCCAAGGTCATTCCTCAGCTTGACCTTACACCGATTTTTCATGAGCTACTAGTCGCGGAGGAAGCGTTACTCTTACCGCATTCCGCACTCTTTATGAGTCTTGTGAGTGCTTCATTATACTGTTCGAAATAATGAACACTCTAGTCTATTCCATCAATCTTAAGGATCGACTATTCTAGGAATATCTCGATGAGCTCTATTTGTGTTCGTTGATTTTGAAAATAAGTAATAAATTGTGTTTTCAAATTTTTTCAAAAATTGAAGATGAATTTCTAAGAGAAAAAGGATTTTGTTTTTTGTAAAATCAAAGAATATTTTGATTATTATATATTAGGCATTTCTTTTTAGAAAAAATGAATTTTTGTGTTAGGTTGTCCGTCTAGTGCTCTAAGAATTTTGGTCGATGCCTTTGGCCAACGTTATCGATAGGAATTTTCTAAATGTTGTGATGAGATAGTCAAACATGGTAAATTGAGTTTTAATAAGCGAAGTTTGAAAATGATTAATATGGTTCAATATTAATTTTTATTTAAATGTTTAATGAAACCATTGAACCATAGTGAGTGTTGGATGAGTGGCGAGGTAGTTTTGATCATCTGATCAACTCTGCAGCAAATCGATTAGGCCATTCACTATAAAATCAATGATGAGGCAATGCCCCTACATTGTTTAAAATTTGAGAAATTGAATATGTTATTTTGGTAAGTAAAAGTGTATAATTCTAATTAAGGGGATGTCTTAATTATAAGAAAATACCATTTGATGCTTTGATTAATAAAATGATGTATTTAAGGTAAAAGAATACTTTGGTTTGAAAAATTAAAATATTAATTGAATGTTTCAGTACAAGTTATTAATGATGACTATAAAAAAAATTAACACTTATTTATTTGAGTAATAGTAGAGGATAGATATAAAACTCTATCTTAAGAGAAAATAAAGAAGTGTTAGTGTAGAACATTTAGTATAAATTTATGAGCTAGTTTCTGTTTTAAACCTAAATGGTATTAAAACTTGTGGATTTGAAATTGCAAAATTCTTTTGAAAACAAGTTTGAATTAATTATCAACTTTAATTAGTTTTATGTTGATAATTAGATGGAAATTTAATTTTTGTGACAAGTGGAAACGTGAATTTGGATTGTTTTGACAAACGAACAATTCATTTAGTATAATTATTATAAATTGTGAGAATAATTTTAAGTTTTATATATGTGTATCCCAAAAATTTATTTTGGTGGATAATCAATAATTATCTCTTTATAATGAAATATATTAGTTATCTCTTCCAAAATGAGTTTTCAAGCTAATTGTTTTAAAGTAGATTTTGGAAAGTAATGGAGATATTTCCACTTAATAAAATGTTTTATGATGATTACATAAAATTGATCACAATTTTGTATGTCTTAGATTTCCGGGAAAAATAAGATCATTTAATAAATGATAAAGCAAAAAGCTTGTTTGAAAATGTAGTTTGAGGTTATAATTATTTGGGAAAATTTCAAATTTTAAATCGATTTAAAAGCTGAAATTTTGGTTGGAAAAGTGTTGTACTAAAACAATGATAACTTGAGATGTATAACTCCTACTGAATTCAATCTTTTATTAAATGAAAGAGATTGCAGTAAGCTAAAAGGATACTTTTTACCACTTTAAAAGATTTTGGTTTTTACTGAGTCTAAAATGGGTTTGAAAGTGGATAGCCAGTTCTGCCCTATTACAAAAGTAAATTTAATATAACTTTCAAACCGTAAATCCGATTTTGATGAACTTTATATTTTTGGAAAGCTTAGACTGAGTAGAAAGTATTTCATTGTATATTTTTTTTTAGATTTGGTTGTCTGATGGGTCAAAACATGTATTCTTTACAACAGGTATGAAATGAAATTGATCTATTTCCCTTAATAGTTAAGTGTAGCACTTCTTATTTACGAACGTGAACTATTATCATCTATTTGAGTTAAGTACAGGTGAAAGAGGATATTTGGACTATATGTTTTGAGCAAAAAGAATATATGTAAGTTTGTGGAAACTCACTTTAAAAGGCTAAGAAGGAAGGTATGTTTTTGGATTAAATTTTTGAAGTGTTAAATGATGGTATATATTGTGTTTCTGACCTAATGGTCGATGTTTATTATATAAATCATTTTTGTAATATTGTATATGACCCTCCGTACAAAGGAAACTCTGCCGACTTTTGAAGAAATTTCTAACACTTAGAAAATTTGAGAAACAAATTGAAAAAAAAATATGTTGCAAACTAGAGAATACCTATGGAAGAATTAGAGAATAAACAACTTAAACTTTAATTACTCTATTGAAGAGTAATGAATTTAAACTTAAAATCTGAGTAGGAAGTTTTGAAAATTTTCAAGTGTTGAATATTGTGGTTATAATTATAAAAATATTGAATTCTGAAACTCTAAGAATTTTTAATTGAGAGTTTATGCACATATTTTAGTTCCTTGTGTTTATCTTACTCTTGTGTTATTTTCTAACGACGTGCTTTTATGCGGTCGTTTAAGCATGGTGGCCTTAGAAGAAACCACCTTTTGGTTTATCTATCTTGCTCTTCTGTGTCTATATTGTATTGGTGTGGTTCCTTCCATAATTTCATATGGAAAATCATATCAATAATCATTTTGTTAGCTAGAATTCGGGTTGGAGTTATGCTAAATCCCAACCTTACTCGAGGGGCTTATGAGAAATCAATCTCATTCGATTGATCCTTTGTGTAGCATCTTGTTGTGTTATCATCCGAATGTGAAATGCCTTTGAAATCTTGTGTGTTGCTCGGAAAATTCAATAGTTCGCTAATTCCAATATTAGCACTTTGGAAACCATAGAATTAATCGAGCAAACCTTATCTTGGTTTTCTACCATTCTATTTTGAGAATGAGAGCATTTTCAAACTCGAGCTTATCTATCTTTCTTTTGATTGATGAAATTAATAGGTTGAACATAAACTCTTCTGTAGAAATTGCATGGACGCAATTTTGTTAAGGGGGAGCCTGTAACAATTCTAGTTTGGGGATTACCTATTAATACTAAATTATATTGGTAATTACAATTTAATATTGTAAATTAAAATAAAATTGGAGAAATTAAATTGTTTATTTGGGATAAACAATAAAATTTGAATTAAATTGTGAAAAAAAAGCTTAGTACTCTATTTTTTTTGAAGTGATAATAAATGGAATATGGGCTTTAAATAAAGAAAATGACTTTATTTTAGTGAAAATGCAATAATTTAATAATTATTGCCCAATCGCTTCTTTTAAAAGTTTTTAAAGGAGGTATTTGATTTTGAAGGTGCTTTATTTAAGTAAAAAGGTGGAAATTGGTTTTAAAATATGTTTTGGCTATAAATTAAGTTTGAAAATGATTTGAAATATTTTTATAAGTGAGGAAAATACTTTATATGATTGAAAATGTTTTATTTCATAAGTATACAATTTTTCAAAATTTTCTTTTGTAAAACTTTAGATAAAAATGCATTTTCGTTTGTATATATGTGATATATGCACATATCACAACAAGAAAAAGGTTTATAGATGGCAACATGTAACAGCGTTTAATTGCTGGTGCAATTATTACTTCCATATGAAGTACAAGAAAATATACATGGCGTTGAACCCTGCTGTAAATCAATAAGACTTCAACATTTATGTTCAGGCATACAATATATATTTTAGGTTGCTTCTTTTCCAATTATTTTTTTGCTCCTGCCTTTGCTTTCCCATTCCTGCCTCTCAGTTAGAACCTTAAGAAACAAATTCCCAAGAATCTCATGAAGTATTACAAACTGATATTGTTAATCTCTTTATACAAACCAAAATCTGATCCATTTGGGCCAATGAAATGTCTGCTACTAGCTGGTGCTAGTTTTTCAAAATAGCTGAAAAACACTATTTGAATAAAAAGGTGGGAAAAAGAAACTAAAATAGATAATAAATTCACCCTTAAAATAGATACCTCCAAGCTGCTGTCACAACCTTCAAGCCCGAATGGTGTGCTGGGCTGGCAGCGTAGTAATACTGGTATGCAACAAATTGTAGGTTGATTACTTATAGATATCAAATTATTTTTGTCATTTTATATTGCTTATCTGGTTATGAAATACACTTAACCCCTAGTGTTCAATTTTTTTTTTTTTGTACTTCTATTTTATATTTGTGCAGATTGACACTTCTCCTCACTTGCGTCATTGCAAAGTACTTACCTTTTATGTATATCAAAACTGGAAAAAGAGATAATAAACTTTTTATTGGGGATTTTCACTTCAAGGGCTTATTTGTGCAAGATAATTAGTTTTAAGGACACTACTTCTGAAAAATTAGTTTTAAGAACATTTTACAAGAAAAAGATAAAAGAATTTATCATTTTGAGTTATATAGCAATATCGATAAAAGAATTTATCATTTTCACGTATAACTTAAAAAGATAAATGAATATATCATTATGTTGTAAATTATCCTTAAAACTAATTATTCAGAAGTGCTATCCTTAAAACTTATTACCCTGTAGAAAGAAGCCCTTTAACCTAATTTCCACCTTTTTTTAATATCAAAATTGGAACAAGAGATAATAATAGGAATTAATTACCAAGTTTCCAAATGTGGGCTTTTTCTTTTTCAGTATCAAGATCAGGCTTCTTTAGTTAGCCTACATCCAGACCATCTCTATAAGTTAATTTAATCTGACATCCTAAAATGGTTTTTTATGTATGTGAAGGCATGTTCAATTTTTGAGCATGAAAGTGAAAAACTAATAGCGAATTTCTTACAGGAAAATATTAATCGGACCGCGACCATGTATAATAAATTAGTGTGAATAGGATTATAACTATTTATCTTATATTTGACATGCAGATTCACATGGTTGTATTATAACTATTCATTCGTATTTTAAGTTAGAATAATGTTATGATAAAGATAATAAGCAAGCATTTGTGATTTTAGAATTAACATCAATATTTTTCTCTCTCCTTGGCTTAAAAGCTAAGATTAAAATAAAAGTTTGTGTTTTGCATTAGTTGATTGTCTTACCAAATACGTCATGAAAATTGTATTGCCTATGTCCATTGGTAGTCGCTGAAAGTATGTTTAGTCTTGTGTTTTCTGGAATTTTTAACCTTAGGATCTTTATTTTTTATAATTCACATGATCTACCAAATCCTGAATTTCCAAGTCGAATTTCAGGGAACTTGAGTATGTGTGTGTCGATTCATTCAATTTATGCAAGATTTTACAAGAGTATGTTTATTAGTATACTCATGAGAACATACTATGGGTAAGCGTACACATTTTAACATTTTCAGATGCATTCTTCTTTGACATCAAGCAAATCACTCAAGTAAATTCACAAATCATTTGTAAATAAAGTATATGTATTGTCATGGAATTTGAGTATATGTCAAAATATATCTAAAATAAAAATAAATAATTATAGGGCAAGGAATTAAAGAAAAATTAAGAACTTAAAAAATTGTGGCATTGGCAGGAGGCTGAATAGGACCAGATATATTTATGAGCAAGTTGTTTTGCAGATTCCTAGAAAAAAGGACTATGCCTTAAATACTGAAAACGTTAACGTAATAATTTATTCAAATAAGATGAGCTTACGCAATAAGACTTCTAATTCCGTTGAATAATTATCCTTCCATATTTAGGGTGGAATGGAACCATTTAGTTTATTGTTCTCAAGAGACCTGTAAACAACAAAACATGCAACTTCGTATGTGACCTCTGACAGTAAACCAATTTTTTTTAGAAGGTTATAAAATTGACATTTTCAATAGTATAGTGAAAAGAATTGCACTCACGATCTCTAGAGATTAGGAAGGCCTGAAGGAATATGTCCAGTGAGAGAATTGTTGGACAAGTCACTACAATGTCAAAAGTAATAATAAAATAATTATAAGTGAATTTTCCAAAAGAGTAATTTAATTTCACTATCATGGTCATTACAAATTGTAATGTTGCAATTCATACTTACATGGGTGTAATATAATTTGAAAGTTTATTTAATGGTATGGGTCCAGTCAGAAGGTTCCTGCTAAGATCTTTGAAACATCAAACTCACAATTTTATAATGCATCAACAATTTATAGTAGAAGAGAAATGAAGTTTACCCATAAATGAAAAAAAATTAATTTTGTTTGTGTTCAGCTATCCAACTTCATACATAGTACTATCAAACAACTCACAAGTAACCAAGTCGACGTATTCCATTAAGATCAGGAACAACCACTTGCAAAATGCTGTTTCTAAGACTCCTGATCGACAAAAATCATCAATTAATGTGAAATAAATGTTTTTTTGGGAAACAAAAAAATTATTCAACAACAACCACTTGCTCTCCCATCAAAGTAATGTTAAAACAGAGAATTCATAATGTACACTTAAGCTTAATTAAACTAAAATTCTATGCCCAAACTTCAGAAAGGAGGCTGCACAATAAGATTTGAACAAAAAGAATGCACAAACATATGCAACCTACTAATAGTTCATAAATATTTTCTTTAACATCTAATAGTTTCATAGCTTATGCATTCAAATTTGATAATTATGTATCTTATTGAGGGAAAAATAAACAACTGCTATTGTTTCTGATTTTCTTATCCTTTGAAATTCTCATCATAAATCTGTCTTAAATTTTGGTGATTGTGAATGCTCATTTAAACAAGCAAGTCTACATCTTAAGCTCTCACAACTCACAAATAACCTATGTGAAATTACCACTTTCCCTTTCAGACCACTTCATGAAAGTTGTAAGAAGAAAAAAACACTTTAAAATCGCCCGAAGGGTTTATTTATTTTATTTTTTATTTTTTTTACTTTTTTGGAACCATCATATTTTTTATTCTGGGGATATTAAAGATGAAGAAGTATTTGATTTATTGCTCAGTCTAAATGAAGCCCCAATTCCTTAGGAAGTTGTTCGCAGCTTTGACACTTCCTTTAGGGATTTTGTTTTGATCACCGTTTTATTTGCCATGTTAATGTTGTTGTTGGCTGTTTTCTAGCTATTCTATATTTTCATTCAAATCTATATAATAGCCACTGTTATTTAATAAAGATTAAGTTATTAACTGCAGTTTTTGTGTTTGAGTTCTCTATTTTTCATTTTTAGTCATTTTATTCTAGTCTCAAACTGGTATCAGAACCTTACTGGGCATGAAAGAAAAGCTATAGTCCCCTATAGTGATTTGTAGAATACAGAATAAGGAAGTGAAAGATGCAAATATGGTTATTGTTGCTTTGTAGGCAATCCTATGTTGTTTGATAACTTGAAAGAATCTTATGGATATTCAGAAACAAAAGGTCATACAAAAAGTTTGTTGATCTCTTCATGAAAGGTTTCCAGATATCCAGAAACTCATCTCCATGTGTTTTTTACAGTTTCTTTTTCAAGAGTTGCTATTGCTGTTATAGGTTCTGTTGCTCTTCTAATAATGCTCTTTGTAGCAATATACAAATTTAATCAATCATATCCCTTCATGAAAGGCTCAAACAGAATAGTACAGGGTGTGAAATCATACATTTTCCTGAGGAAATCAAGCTTTTTTTAGTTATAATAAGAGTCTGATTTATGTCTCTGCATTAAGAATTTTTTTTACACAGGTCTACCAAAGATGGTTGTTCTTCAGATGGACATGGCAATTTACACGTACGAGGATATAATGTTGATCACTGGGAATTTAAATGAAACGTGTATCATTGGTTATGGCGCTTCAAGCACCGTATACAAATATGTGATGAAGAACTCAAAGAGACTTGCCAAAAAGAGAATATACAACCATCATAACTTGAAAGAATTTGAAACTGAACTCAACACAGTTGGTAGGTTACCATAACCACTCCTTTATCTATGTAAAATATTTACTAGATTATTTCAGTAGAATTGTAAATTATTTTAACTTTATACTAAAATATGATCGTAAATCCAAATTTCTCTATTGAAAATCTGTTCATTATAAATTTAAATTATGTGAATGCGCAATAGCATCATAGACTATAGGACAAATGTATCTAGGAATCCAAATTTTGTTTATTCTATATTATTATATTATTTTTTTCCTTTTTAATATTGTATGGAATTGACTAGTTTTTATAAAAGTTAACTAAGTTAGTTATGTTTTACAAAAATTAATTACGTTTATAAAAATTAAGTAAATTTAAAAGAAGTATAATAATATAATAATAGAAGTAGTAATAAAATAATATTACAATAATATAATAATAATAATAAATTAACTAAATTTAAAATAAGCAACTAAGTTAATTAAGTTTTATAATAATTAAAGAAGCTAACTTTTTTTATAAATTTAAAATAAAAATTATAAAAATTAAGGTTTATATATTCATGTTCTCTATTTTAAAATATTTGTTAAATCGTTACAAAAATTGACTAAAGTTTATAAAACTTGTCTAATTTTTATAAAAATCAATTAAGTTAACTAAGTTATATAAAAAAATTAATTAAATTAGAATAATAATAATATAATAAGAATAGTAATAGTAGTAAAATAATATAATAATATTAATAATAATATAATAATAATAAGAACAACAACAACAAATTAACTAAGTTTTAAATAAGTAACTAAGTTAATCAAGTTTTATAATAATAAAAGATTATTAGGATAATTATGAAATTGATTAAACGCTTACTAAGTTAATGGTCATTAGGATACAATAATTAAGTTTTATAAAAATTAATGAAGCGTATAAATATTAACTTAAGTACATAAAAATTAACTAAGTTAATTGAGTTTTATTAAAATCAACAAAATTTGAATTTTTTAATTAAATTAACTAAAGTTTATGAAAATTAATTTAGTTTTATAAAAATGATGTCATATATTTTGTAATCTTTGTTAAATTATTATAAAAATTGATTGTTTTATAAAATTAATTAAGTTAGTAAAAATTAACTAAATTTAAAAGAATAATAATAATATAATATAATTTAATAATTAGGGATTATTAAAGTACACATATAATAACAATAATTATTAAAGCACACATATAATAAGATGCTTTTCTATGGAGGCTCACTAAAGGATTCACACGAGTTGGAGAAGCCATTGGTATCAAAGTTGCATGTCTAGAATCAAAAGTAGTGTCGAAAAAGTTAACACTGCATCATCAAATAATCATACGAACAATGTTGGAGATGTCGAGAAGGTAGGTACCAAACTTATTTATATGCGATTCAATTATTTTTTCATCATATAAATTATAGAAGCACATAATAAAATACTCTTTTTAAATGATAGAGTACAAATTCTATGGAAAACAGTAAATGCAAGTTGATCGATTGGTCGGGAAAGAAAGAAATAGTTGTGTTAGGCCACGTGTCTTCAACCAATCCAATTTCAATGGTTTATTGTATTCCTTTGGGGAAAAATGCAATCAAGGTTTGGGTAGTATTGTAAAAATTCCAAAAGCAAATCTATGGAAAACAACGTCATGGTCTTAGTGCTACGATAGCTTGGCCTGCTACGAATGTTATAATGGAATCAACTTCTAGTAAGTATAATTCAAACTTTGTTTAGATATAAGTCTTTTTCTATTTAGTTGTATACTGCCTTAAATTCATATATATTCATCACCGTAGTTAAACTAGTTTCAGAACTGAAATGGAAATATCACAAAATTAAAAAATTGCAGACAAATTTGCTCTATCATATTACAGTTAATAACGTATATTACAAAAAAAAAATTGAAAAATCTCTGTTTTTAATATTTTTAGTAAAAGATAAAACATATTTTGTTTTCCTTAATAAATAGACTTCATTTTCTTAGAGAAGGATAAACGTTTTCTTAATAAATACACAGCTAAATGTTTTTTCTTAATTAAATTTAGCACTATCCGATTTGGTTAAAACCTTCTCGATAACTAAATGGTTTTGGAAAAAGTTAGCAAGGTAACCGTTTGAATTAAAGCATCAGCCTCTTGGATGATTGTTACACTAATTCAGTTTAATGTTTCTTAACTTTAAAAAAGATGCTCTCAAATAGTTACAGTAGATGATAACTATTCAAGAAATAAAGAAAAGAATTACAAATTACAACATGAATTTTTAGCTTCTTTTAAACTATAAATTTGAGCTTTAGCTTTAGTCAACAATTCTTTTCTTATAATAATTCCGTTTCAGCTACAATTCGCTGCATATTACGGTAAGTGATAACAATTAAAGAGAATAAATATTGTACATGAAATTATATAATAATAAACTGTTAGTTCAGTATATATTCACTTGCACTGGCTTTCTACTATAATATGTGTGCGTGTGTGTGTATCTATATATATAACTTGTTATTTCGGTTTTCTTTGAATAAACTGTTTTATGTTTAAAGTTATATATATATATATAATTTTTCTTCAGGTAAAGGAAGTTGATAGTCAGTGTAAATGATGGTGGGAGGCACATATTTGGTATGAAATGTTATAAAAACTATTAAATGCTTCAACCTAAAATGCTTACGCAGATGTTAATACTGATTAGTTCATTAACGTAGGCAAAGAGATGCTAGAATTGTGAAGTCAGCATGAGTGGCATATCTTACCATTGAGGAAAACACACGTCCTTGAATTTAAAGGCACACTTGATGTTAACCTATGCAGCATAGTTGAATTTGGGTCTACTAGAGTTCATTTGGCATTCGTATCCATAGTTGATATAAAATTTGTTTTAGTATTTACCATTTTTAAGACTAAATTTTGAAAATTGTGTTTTTTTATTTGAAAACGTGACTAGATTTTTTTCTCTCCCTATTTTGCTAAAACCATCATTTACCTAGTAATTATATATCTTTACTAATTAGGCAACTCATATCTTTTCTAAATTTGGACAGATACAATCGCCAAGTTGTTTAACTCCACCCTAAATTTCGATACAAATTGATACTATATTCGTAATGTTATGGTCGCAACAAACATTTTTAACCAAAAACGGAAATGTTTAGTACCCAATAAATGACTACGGACCCCATGCGTTAATTTGAGCTAAATTAGGTCTGATTTGGGCAACTAGTCATATGAAATCACATGGTCTGTTGTCTCTAACTGAAGTTGTTAATGGGAAATATACTCATTGATAAGAATCATGCTTCGTTTGAAAATGTCAATAGCTCCAGCTTTAGAAACCAATGTCTACTAAGGAACAGTCTGCCATTACTTATTTAAAACTTCTCCAAACATAATGCTCTAATTATTTTAGCATTCATGGTTTCTGAATTAGTTATAAGACGTAGCCTTTTTTTAGTACATAGATGTTTAATCAGTATCTCTTACATCTACAATATTATTAATTAACGTAAATTAGGTATATTATTTTTTGTTGATTAATTTCTTAGGCCATGCTAATTTATTTTTATTTTTGGGTCCATTAGCCCATTATCTTTTAGATTGGCTTGAGAAAGTGAAAAAAAGAATATAGCTGTACGTTCTTTTTTCTTACTTCTCTTCTTCTTCCTCTGCTAAAAAAATGCAGTAAACCCACCTCCATCAAATTAAAATCCAAACAAATTTCTTTAATTAAATTAATCAAATTGGTATCTTTTTCAATCTAGAGAACAAATCCCAACATCACAATTTCATCAAAATTTCTAATTTGTGAAAGTGATTTTCTAATTACAGTAAAACTATCCTTTGCATGCATTGTTCTCTTGTTCTACAGGCTCTACAAGCTTATAATCAAGCATAAAGCTTCCAACTTGCAACCAAAATATGGATATTTGCCTCCATACAACAAGGTGAGTTGTAATACTCACAAATCCTAGCTGAGCCAAGCTCAAAATTGCAAGAAACTGTAAAAATTTAGCTTTGTTCGTACATTACTGCTATTGTTTTCTGTTCAAAATCAGTTTCATATTGCTACTTTGGAAGCCTGTAACTTTTGATTCTGGCAACGAAATGCTGCCAGATTTCTTGCATTTGGTAGCTTGCACGTTGATCTTCATCTCTGTAAATTTTGGTTAAAAATATTATATTTGGATGTTCAAAATAGTGGTAGAAAATCAACTCAAACGTAGATTTTTGCCTGTAGAAATTGTTTTGTTTGAGTTGCTGCAAACATGCCCTGAGTCCATGTTTGAGATAGCATAACTCTTTCATTTCTTAATGAAATTCATTGATTTTCTTTGTTTGAAAGATAAAGTTTTGTATTATATGCATACCAATTTTTAGTTCAATCCGAGGTAATTTGGTCCTCTATTTCATGCCTGGAAGTTGAATCTGAGATGGTTTTTAGGTCTGTACATTTTTGGTTTTTTGAATTGTTGCAAACATGGCCCGAGTCCATGCTTAAGATGTGTAACTTATTCATTTTCGGTTGGAATTCATTGATTCTTATTTTGTCTGAAAGATGAAGCTTTCTAATATGTGCACACCAATCTTCAGCTCAATATGTGGTCATTTGGTCCTCTGTTTTGGGCCTGTAAGTTGGATCCAAGATGGTTTTGAGGCCTGGGCATATTTTTGTTTTTAAGCTGTTGCAAACATGGCCTAGGTCCATGTTTGTGACGGTGCAACTTTTTCATTTCAAGTCATAATTCATTGATTTTTTTTTTGTCTGAAAGATGAAGTTTCCTAATATGAGCACACCAATTTTAAGCTAAATATGAGGTCGCTTGTTCCTCTATTTCAGGCCTGTAATTTGGACCCAAGATGGTTTCCAGGCCTGGGTATATTTTTGTTTTTGAACTATTGCAAACATGGCCAGAGTCCATGTTTGAGGCATCGTAACTTTTTCAATTCCAGTCGAAATCCATCGATTCTTTTTCTGTTTGAAAGATGAAGTTTTATACTTTTTGCACACCAATTTTTAGTTCAATCAAAGGAAATTTGGCCACCTGTTTCATGTACAAAATTTGAATCCAGAGATGATTTCAGACCTGAATATTGTTGCTGATGCATTTTTATGCTCTTTTTCCATCCGGCATTTGACTTTTACTTTATGTTTTTGTGATATTTCTACAATGTTTTGAGGCCATAATGTATATCGGCAGACTAGCCAAATTTTGAAAATTTTGAAATTCAAATTTTGGATTAAATTTGAATTTAAATCGAATATCGATTTGAGTGATTTTTTTGGGTTTTTCTTCGTGTTCGAGTATGGATTTTTCCAAACCTTTTTTGAAATAATTTTTAAAATAAATGGGCATCTTAAATTATTATTATAGGATATTTTAAAGTATTTTCAAATATATAACCTATTTGTTCTCGATAATAAGGGAATTTTCAAATATGGCTTTCAAAATTGGTATTAAAATCTTGTTTTCTCTAGTAAATTATTTTATATATAAAATACACGTTTTTGCACTATTCGAGCGAATGAGAAGGAGAAATAAATGGTTTGGTAAAACATGTGGCATGGGACACGTGCATTTATCTTATCAGTTAATTATCGACTTGTCCGTTTGATTGTTTTGACCTATAGGTCGGGTTTATCGATGAGATGAGGTAAACTTTTTACTACTTTGAGTGTGAAATTTACTAGCAGTTAGCAAACCGTTTGGTTTGAACGTATGGTATGGGACACACGTTGACACTATTGGGGTTCATATCCGAGAGTTTGTGACACATTTGTCTAAGAGACGTATTTATCAGTACTGGACCTTCGGGTCATTTGTCCTTCAGGATGTTTGTCTAAGAGACATTTGTCATTGCAACGTATTTGTCCTTTGGGATGTTGTCCTTCGAAATGTTTGTCTAAGAGACGTATTTATTTATCCTTCGAGACATTTGTCTAAGAGACATGTCGCCTTATTTTAGGAGAACGGTACTTGGTGGATTTTGGCCATAAGCATGTGCTATATCTTTAAGATGATTTCATTGAGTTTCTTATGATTTTCCAAGTGTATTGCCTCTTTATATTATAGGCCATTCGAGCCATTCGAGAAATTATATATGGCGATTACATCTTTGGAAATTGATCTCCTTATCGAGTTCTGTATTTGAGATTTGGGTTTGCCAACACTTGGCGTTTATTTGAGATTTATACTGTCCTATTTATAGATATATAAGATTTCCTTTTTTGACGTATTTTGTGTTTGAGACTTCTCTATTTAGAGAATATTTTTGTGATTGCCATTTATTGACTTTTGGGATTTTGCCACTGATATGAGGCATTTATTATACTTAGTGTTATTTGGTGAGTTTACCTATTCAAGGACATACACTTAGTGTAATTACATTATTTGTAGTAGAGGCATCCTCTTATTATTGTTTCTTCTCATTCGAGAGTATATCTTACCCTTTACCTTATACTCATATTATCACTTATCCTTATAAACTGATTTGTCTAGCTAGATTGACTCATGTATTTTATACTCGAGTTAGACCGAGGTGTTTTAGGTTAGATACCCTTATGGACTTGGCCTATTCTGCTTCTGCATGGACTTGTCTACTAGCCTTTTTTATTGTAATCTTTTTGTTGCTGCTCTGTGTGTGTGTGTGTGTGTGTGTGTGTGTGTGTGTGTGTGTGTGTGTGTGTGTGTGTGTGTATTGTTTTGACTCGTGTGTATGTTGTGGTCTTCATACCACATATGATGTATTATTTGTATTGTATTGGGATGTATCAATATATATATATATATATGTATGTATGTATGTATATACATCTGTTTGTTGTTCTGTGATGTGTTATGCATTTGAGTTATTGTATTTTGTTCTAATAGATTCTATAGTAACCTGTAGATTTGTATGAAGCATTTATTGGATATGTCGATCCACTTAAGAAAGGAAAAAATATACATCACTAATCGACGCATTAAGACAAGAATATGGATGGTCAGCCCTAACCAGCCATATTCTCTATAACGACCAAGAATTCATGTCATTTGAAATTCGTATATTTAATTGATTTTAAATATTAACAAGTAAAATTTGTAAGTTGAATAAATTATATTTCGAATATCTAGATTTAATTGGATAATTAAATCGGTAATTTAATATTTAAAATTACAGAAATAATTGGAAATTGGGTTTCATGTGTTGATTTGTAAAGTTGTATTAAATCATATTGGAGTTAGAATGATGTTATAGAACTTTTAAAATTGAATTAAAAGTTAATTTGTGGAAATTGAATATTTTAATATTCAATTGACGAGTAAAAATAGCCATTTTTCAAACAGTCTTGGATTTCGACGAAACTAGTATCATTGGATCCGTAATGTTAAATTGTTATAAGATTTCAAATTTTGTGTCAATCGGATTTACGGTTTGTCCGGGGCAAGTTAAAACGCACTGAAATCGGTTTGAGTGAATTTTGAATTTAAATAGTCGATTCGGAAATTTATCTTCCAAATACGATCGAATTGGCTCCCGATATATATTCCATTGCGTTCGGAATGGGGGTAAAGCATAAACGCCAGGCGGCACGCTTCGTTTGGAGTTCGGAAAAATTTCGGGTGAATAGTGCACGAATATTTTCTATAAAAGGACATTGTTTTTTCCCATTTGCAAACAAATCTGGCTAGGGTTTACAGCCGGCCCTAATTATAATCAATGGCCGAGAATTTCAATTCTTTATCGTCTATTTTCTTACAATCCGTTAATCGATTCGTAAAACTTCCAACTACAAAAATATAGAGCGAGTCGAGTCCTATATTCTCAACGGTCGTGATCGAATATAGGCGAGTAGATCGTGGGAAAATGGGCCGTGTTTGTTCGTCGTTTGCATGCGTTTTCTGGCACGATGGCACAACTGAGCCTCGCCGTGTTCATGGTGAAGGGAGCGTCAGTGATGAGCTTTGGAGTGGTATTGGTCGATCGTCGTATAGTGGGTTGTAGTCGTCACGAAAATTCAAGGTTCATCGGCGGCCGAATGGGTTCGATTGAACGCAATCACCTGGAGGAAGAAGAAGCAATTTCGACGGCCCAGATTTTGGTTAGGAAATCGAACAGCTCTGGTGAAGCAGGTTAAAAATATGAAATAGAAATTTTATATAAATTTATATATAAATTCGTTTAAAACTTTAAATGGTTATAACTTTTTGATACGAGGTCCGTTTTGCATGAAACGAATTGTGTTGGGTTCGTATTCGCGCGCACTTGATTGAGCTAGATTGGAGTTGATTGGAGCTAGTGTGAATTTTGGGTAAAATTAAACGCGTGTTTAATTTTATTCGGAACGAAACACTACAACTATTATTGGTAGCAAGGTGAGAACTTCTCACTCAATCGAATTGTGTTTCGATTTAAAATTTTAGATAGTTAAATTTAAAATTGCTTGATTATATGCTTAGATGATAAATTGCCATCTGTTGTATTGAAATAGACCCTATACGCTGCATATTAAGCGGAGGTTATTTTATTAAACACATATACCGCGATATTCCACTTTGAAGTGGAATTGGTATTATATATGTACTTGGAGTTGATTTTCCCGCATTATATAGTAGATGAGACCCTATTGCACCACATAATAGCGGATGATATTTTATATAAACCCATGTACCGCAATATCCCTTCTTGAAACGGGATTGGAATTGTGCTAACATCTGTGGATGCAGAGAAACAGGTAGGAGGGATCCAACTGGATTCCTTAAATAATTGAATTTGTTTCAATGTTGTGTGTTGATTATTTATAATCTCTGTGTAATTATATTTGTGATTGAAATCGTTGAAGGCTAAAATTTAGCCGGATATAATTTTGGTATCGTTGGATACTGGAAACAAATAAAAATTTGATTTTTGAAAATTCAGGTTGATAGTTTATATTAAATTTTATTTTTTGAGAATTGGATAAATTTAAAAGAAGGAATTCTAAAATAATAAAGTTTTATTTTTAATCTTATTGAATAAAATTTCAAAATATGGGAAAAGCTTTAATAAATGGATTTCGGGTAATATTATTCAAAGGTTGAAGATTTATTCAAAATACAGATTTTAAAGAGTTTGAAAAATAAAAGAATTGGTTTTCTTTAAAAGGAATTTATTTTTAAATGGAAATAAAATTTGAAACCCATTTGGGAATTGATATTTGGTGATTGAATTTAGATCTTTTGAAAATCCATTTGGAAATTTATTAGGTGTTTTGAAAAGAATTTGGAATTAATTTGAAAATTGATTTGGTTATTTTTGAAATCAATTGAAAAATTGAATTGTTATTGAAAGTGAATATTTGAAATCGATTTGAAAATTGTATATTAGTGCATATTTGGAAATTTAAATTCATCATGGAATTTATAAAGGAAAGGGAAATTTGTTTAAAAATAAACATTGATTTATTTTTGAAATGTGGAAATAAATTTACGTATTTGGAACGTAAATTTAAAGTAAATCGGCAAGGATTTATTTAATTGTTTTGAATGAACCATTTCGAAATGAAAGTGTATTCTCCCTGGAATGCCGAATGAAATTTCTGAATAGCTTTGAAAAATATATACATATGTATATATAAAATTCTAGAATTGGTTTCGAAAAGGATACTTTGGAGAAATTAACTTCTTAAGTTGTTTTAAATCCTTTAGGTAAAGATTTATTAAGTTGATATAGAAATGATTATTTCTAAGATTTAAATCAATAATTGTTTTAGAAAATAGTTATACTCTATCTACTAATTTTATTTTGAAAATTAGTTTGGACCTAAGTTATATGTAATATTGGTATAATATTTTTATAACTAATATTTTAAGTAAAGTGTTTACAGAAAAATAGTTTTATTTCAAAGTGTTTTCCCGATATATTTTGGATAAGTGTTATAAATTATTTTAAAGTATTTGAACTCGACAGATTTCCAGTGAAAATAAATAAATATTTGGAAGTGTTTCCGCGTAAGGAAAAGTGATTTGAAATTTGTTTTCAAATGGTTGAAGTGTGAAAAAATATATCTTGTAAAGATATTTTGGGAAAATAAATAATTTGGGAAATTATTTGGAATCTGGTGATGTTGTGTATGTCTATTGATAGTTAAATAACCGACTATCAATATTTACCTTTAAATGGGTATTTGTTGTGATCTGCTTGAATTTGAATGCTACACTTATTTTAAAATAAGCGCTCGTGATTCGGTTTAGCCAGGAGAGGACCTTTGGGTCATAAATCTCATTCCGAATAGTGATACACCGTAATGGATAGCATTTGAAGACCGGTGTTGAAGACTAGATATTTTCGAAAATGGAAGGATTGCCGTCGAATGTCTCTACATCGGCTGATCCCTGATATAGAGATTTTATCTCCCCTTGTGATGGGAAGTCCGGACGTGATTAGTGAATATCCGGATTGCAAGGGATTCTTTGGAAGTGCCTTCGATTCTGTTCGATCCCGGAACGGACTTGTATGGATGTGTGTCTGACATTACAATTTGAGATGTAAAGATGGTTTCTATCAAATACATTTATGTTGGTGGCGGAGAATTTATTCACTTAGCTTAACACCCTTCTCTGAGACGTACGAGCTCAGAGGTTATGTGATGGTTGCTAGTGATATATTCCCAATTTGGTAACGTGGCATGATGAGTGTTGCTGATCATTTGTTGATCAAAGCGTGGCTTTTGTGAAAAGAGTAGCTTTATGGACGAGACTTCGTCGAACCTCACAACCCGGTAATGGTAAAAACAGGAAGAATGCAGCAAGGTTATTTGGGGATAGCTCCCCCATAGGGTATGTACATTTCCTTCTGGATAGAGGTGGTATTATGGTATGGAGCCCAGATACTTAACCTATGTGGTTGCTTCAAATTTATTTCTTTGTGGTTGTTGGTGAATCCCGGGATAAAGATCGGTTACGACCGGGGGGATGGCATACTCTGTCAGTAGTTACCTAGTTCAGAGGTAACCCGGCCTTGTGTTAGCAGAGATCCGGTTAGGTTCTCGGGGCGTCCTTCCAGAGGCGTACCCATGTGGCAATGGGAAGTTCCTTGGCCTGACCATTTGCTGGAAATCCAAACTCCAATTCGCATCATGTACGGTTTTAGTTGTAGAACCTGCCATTTACTTATGATGGTCACCACTGTTTAGATGGTAGCTATAGTAGGCATAGTGCAAAATGCCTATGCTGGCTAAGATTTATATCATACTTTCGAAATGTTCTTTACACTATGCACTAATAATAATAATAATCAAATGATTCTGCGTAGTAAGCATCTTTGACTATCATAAGGAGAAATCTCCTCCAATTCTGCGTTTGCATTGTGTGTGTGGAGGGAGGCCTTATGGTAGTTTCATTTTCCAAAAGCATAGCGAAATTATTTTTATTTTCTTTGTATAAATAACTGTTTTAAGTTCTCACACCAGTCCCATGAGTGACCTGGAGTTTATTGTTCCCTTCCTAAACTCTGGGTGCCCATCATTTTCCACACGGGTAGCCTAGAGTTAGGTTATCAGGTCATTCTGGAATTCAGGAGATGCTGTGGAGATCAGGAGCAAGCTGGATGGTGAAGCGTATCACTTGTATATGATATTATCTTTTTCGTTGTGTATTTAGTTGTGAGGACATGTTTATATAATTGTCCATTATTGTGTGGTGTTGTATATTGACTATTATGATGTAATGTATAAAATGTACAGTTCTTTTGATTTAAAGATTATTCATTTATCTATTATATGTTGTTTCGCTGCGATTGTGAGATTCTGATATTGTTTTTGTTGCTTCTTCTTTCTTTCTTCTTCTACCACTTCTTCTTTAACCCTTACAATTCGGTTTTCCAACCTTCAATTGCTCGGCAGTTGATACAGTGGACGTATTAATGTCGATTTTCGGAAGTCGAAAAGCTTGAATCGTTACATTTGGTTAAGCGACAACCTTGGCTCTGTTGGGAATTACTCATTAGAGATAGAGTCAGTAGTACTCTAGAATGAGTGTGAGTGTAATCATAGATATGAGCGTGTATTTGTTAGTAAATATAAAATTATTTTGTATTGTGTTGACTTGTCGGTTGATTGTTTATAGATTCTACTTGGTGCAATCTTGCTAATTGTGTTGATAGGAG
Source organism: Allium cepa (assembly GCA_030765085.1). Classification (NCBI taxonomy): domain Eukaryota; kingdom Viridiplantae; phylum Streptophyta; class Magnoliopsida; order Asparagales; family Amaryllidaceae; genus Allium; species Allium cepa. The sequence continues at coordinate 248,248,070 of CM060944.1, forward strand.
TTTCAAAACTCTTAAACAAGATAAACCGACATAGTATCATTTTAAATTGGGTAAATGAAATAATTTTACCTTGATATTATTCTATATATAAAGGAAATAATTTTTTAGAAATTATTAAAGTGTATATAAATTGATTGTTTGGTTGTTGAAAATGTAAGAATATTTATAAGTTAATTAAAATAATAATTGTATAAGCACTGAATTCACTACTGTTACTAGGAAATAATAAGGGTGATGACTGCAGCATCATCAGTATCATTTTCAAGTTTCTGTGTGATGGATTTGCTACCATAGTAAATTGGAAATTGAAGTTTGGTGGTGGTAAACAAATTTGAAATAAAGAATCTAAGTTGTAATTGTTGAATATAAGTGAAACCAAATGATAAAATGGTTAAACAATTTTGCTAAGAAAAACGAGATATGAATTTGAATAAGTGACGAAATTTGACTTTGGTAAAAGTTAAATAGAATTTACTTTAGAATTGGAATCTGAATGGGATTTATAAGGGAAAATTTAAGTTAAGTTAAACAAATGATGTTTGAAATGGAATATAACTTAAGTGATGTTGAATGAAGTTGATTTTGGTATCGAAGTAAATTGATAAAGTGAAGTGATGAATATGAACTTGAGTTATATAAATGAAATTCAACCTTATTTGTTAAATGAATTAGCAAATGACTTAATAAATGGATTGAATATTAATCAATCTAATGTAAATGAATTGATATAGAATAATGAATGTAAGTGTTAATTCATTAGAAGCTAATGAAGTTGAATAATTGAATAATTGAATGGAAGTCAATTTAATATCAACCAATTGGAATTAAAAGTGTTAAACCAAATTGAATGTAAATTTAATAATTTGGTTATGTTGGTTATGATTTGGTTGTTATATGATTGTTAGTTGATTGTATATAATTCATTAAGTGTTAATGAAATTGAATTGATAAATGGAAAGCTATGTAATTGAATTTGAATTGAAAGTGAACTAATGTGAATTGGTTGTAAGCAATTAAAATTTGTATCGAAACCTTATAAATTGCTTATGCGAATTATTTTGATAGCATTGCTTATGAAAACTATATGTTTTCTATTGAAAATTAGTGAAATGTAAATGAATTTTCTATATATGTCACTTACATGTTTAAATTGAGAAAGTACAGGTACCGGGGCTGTAGTTGGCTGGATTTGGTCACGCTAAAATGCTAATAAATAACTGCTTTCCTTAAAAATGCTAAAATGGTACGCCTACGCAATAAAAACAGAAAATATGAACTGTTTTTCTATTTTCCGACCGTGTGGGTCGATGTATATATATTTATATCTATTGTGATATTGCAAAAGCTCCTCTGTACACGGGAGATTCTGCCAAAATTTTCCGTAAATTTTGGGAGTTGGAAAAAATTTGAAAATTTTTGGAAAATTTTTGTTAACGAAAAGTCAATTTCTAAATAGAAATGAAAATGTAGGATTTAAAAATTTACTAAAGTTATTATAAGAAGTTTAACTATGAATTTTGAAAAAGTCAAAATGTTTAAATGAATTTGAAATTTAACTTGAACAAAGGGTTTGGACAAATTAATGGATTTCAAGACTTTTTCTTACATGGCGATTTCGAGGACGAAATTTTTTAAGGGGGGAAGTTTGTAACGACCCAAAATTCTTTTCATTCGAAATTTGTATATTTAATTGATTTTAAATATTAACAAGTAAAATTTGTAAGTCGAATAAATTATATTTCGAATATCTAGATTTAATTGGATAATTAAATCGATAATTTAATATTTGAAATTACAGAAATAATTGGAAATTGGGTTTAATGTGATTAAAAATTGAGTTGTAAAGTTGTATTAAATCATATTGGAGTTAGAATGTTGTTATAGAACTTTTAAAATTGAATCAAAAGTTAATTTGTGGAAACTCAACATTTTAATATTTAATTGACGAGTAAAATAGCCATTTTTCAAACAGTCTCTGATTTTGATGAAACTAGTTTTATTAGATCCGTAATGTTAAATTATTGTAATATTTAAAATTTCGTGTCAATCGGATTTACGGTTTGTCCGAGGCAAGCTAAAAAGCACTGAAATCAGTTTGAGTGAATTTTGAATTTAAATAGTCGATTCGGAAACCTATCTTCCAAATACGATCGAATTGGCCACCGATAAATATTCCATTGCGTTCAGAATAGGGGTAAAACATTATAAACGCCAGGCGGCATGCTTCGTTTGGAGTTCGGAAAAATTTCGGGTGAATAGTGCGCGAATATTTTCTATAAAAGGACGTTGTTTTTTCCCATTTGCAAACAAATCTGGCTAGGGTTTGCAGCCGGCCCTAATTATAATCAATGGCCGAGAATTTCAATTCTTTCTCTTCTATTTTCTTCTAATCCGTTAATCGATTCGTTAAACTTCCAACTACAAAAATATAGAGTGAGTCGAGATCTATATTCTCAACGGTCGTGATCGAATATAGGCAAGTAGATCATGGGAAAATGGGTCGTGCTTGTTCGTTGTTTGCATGCGTTTTATGGCACCATGGCATAACCAAGCCTCGCCGCGTTCATGGTGACGGGAGGGTCGGTGATGAGCTTTCGAGTGGTACTGGTCGATCGTCGTATAGTGGGTTGTAGTCGTCACGAAAATTCAAGGTTCATCGGAGGCCGAATGGGTTTGATTGAACGCAATCACCTAGAGGAAGAAGAAGCGATTTAGGCGGCCCGGATTTTGGTTAGGAAATCGAACGGCTTTGGTGAAGAAGGTTAAAAATATGAAATAGAAATTGTATATAAATTTATATTTAAATTCGTTTAAAACTTTAAAAAGCTATAACTTTTTGATACGAGGTCCGTTTCGCAGGAAACGAATTGAGTCGGGTTCGTATTCACGAGCATTACGCGATGGAACTGGATTGGAGTTGATTGGAGCTAGTGTGAATTTTAGGTAAAATTAAACGCGTGTTTAATTTTATTCGGAACGAAACACTACAACTGTTATTGGAAGCAAGGTGAGAACTTCTCACTCAGTCGAATTATGTTTGCATTTAAAATTTTAAATAGTTAAATTTAAAATTGCTTGATTGTATGCTTGGATGATAAATTGCCATCTTTTGTATTGAAATAGACCCTATACGCCGCATATTAAGCGGAGGTTATTTTATTAAACACATATACTGCGATATTCCACTTTGAAGTGGAATTGGTATTATATATGTACTTGGTGTTGATTTTCCCGCATTATATAGCGGATGAGACCCTATTGCGCCGCATAATAGCGGATGATATGTTATATAAACCTATGTACCGCGATATCCCGTCTTGAAACGGGATTGGTATTGTGCTAACATCTGTGGATGCAGGGAAACATGTTGGAGGGATCCAACTGGATTCCTCAAATAATTGAATTTGTTTCAATATTGTGTGTTGATTATTTATAATTTCTGTTTGATTATCTTTGTGATTGAAATCGTTGAAAGCTAAAATTTAGCTGAATATAATTTTGGTATCGTTGGATACCGGAAATAAATAAAAATTTGATTTTTGAAAATTCAGGTTGAAAGTTTATATTAAAATTTACTTTTTGAGAATTGGATAAATTTAAAAGAAGGAATTCTAAATAATAAAGTTTTATTTTTAATCTTATTGAATAAAATTTCAAAATATGGGAAAAGCTTTAATAAATGGATTTCGGGTAATATTATTCAAAGGTTGAAGATTTTATTCAAAATACGGATTTTAAAGAGTTTGAAAAATAAAAGAATTGGTTTTCTTTAAAAGGAATTTATTTCTAAAAGGAAATAAAATTTGAAACCTATTTGGGAAATGATTTTTGGTGATTGAATTTAAATCTTTTGAAAATCCATTTGGAAATTTATTAGGTGTTTTGAAAAGAATTTGGAATCAATTTGAAAATTGATTTGGTTGTTTTTGAAATCAATTAAAAATTGATTTTTTGTTGAAAGTCAATATTTGAAATCGATTTGAAAATTGTATATCAGTGGATATTTGGAAATTTAAATTCACCATGGAATTTATAATGGAAAGGGAAATTTGTTTAAAAATAAGCATTGATTTATTTTTGAAGTGTGGAAATAAATTTACGGATTTGGAACGTAAATTTAAAGTAAATCGGTAAGGATTTATTTAATTGGTTTAAATGAACCATTTCAAAATGAAAGTGCATTCTCCCTGGAAAGCCGAATTAAATTTCCGAATAGCTTTGAAAAATATATACATATGTATATATAAAATTCTAGAATTTTTTTGGAAAAGGATACTTTGGAGAAATTAACTTCTTAAGTTGTTTTAAATCCTTTAAGCAAAGATTTATTAAGTTGATATAGAAATGATTATTTCTAAGATTTAAATCAATAATTATTTTAGAAAATAGTTATTTAAATAGTTATACTCTATCTACTAATTTTATTTTGAAAATTAGATTGGACCTAAGTTATATGTAATATTGGTACAATATTTTTATAACTAATATTTTAAGTAAAGTGTTTAAAGAAAAATAGTTTTATTTCAAAGTGTTTTCCCGATATATTTTGGATAAGTGTTATGAATTATTTTTAAAGTATTTGAATCGGCAGATTTCCAGTGAAAATGAATAAATATTTGGAAGTGTTTCCGCGTAAGGAAAAGTGATTTGAAATTTGTTTTCAAATGGTTAAAGTGTGGAAAAATATATCTTGTAAAGATATTTTTGGAAAATAAATAATTTGGGAAATTATTTGGAATCTGGTGATGTTGTGCATATCTATTGATAGTTAAATAACCGACTATCAATATTTACCTTTAAATGGGTATTTGTTGTGATTTGCTTGAATTTGAATGCTACACTTATTTTAAAATAAGCGCTCGTGATTCGGTTTAGCCGGGAGACGACCTTTGGGTCATAAATCCCATTCCGAATAGTGATAAGTCGTAATGGATTGCATTTGAAGACCGACGTTGAAAACCGGATATTTTTGAAAACGGAAGTATTACCGTCGAATGTCTCTGCATCGGCTGATCCCCGATATAGAGATTTTATCACCTCTTGTGATGGGAAGTCCGGATGTGATTAGTGAATATCCGGATTGCAAGGGCTTTTTTGGAAGTGCCTTCGGTTCAGTTCGATCCCGAAACGGACTTGTATGGATGTGTCTCTGACATTACAATTTGAGATGTAAAGCTGGTTTCTATCAAATACATTTCTATTGGTGGCGGAGAATTTATTCTCTTAGCTTAACACCCTTCTTTGAGACGTACGAGCTCAAAGGTTATGTAGTTGATTGTTACTAGTGATATATTCCCACTTTGGTAACGTGGCACGCTGAGTGCTACTGATCATTTGTTGATCAAAGCGTGCCTTTTGTGAAAAGCGTAGCTTTGTGGACGAGACTTCGTCGAACCTCACAACCCGGTAATGGTCAAAACAGGAAGAATGCAGCAAGGTTATTTGGGGATAGCGCCCCCATAGGGTATGTACATTTCCTTCTGGATAGAGGTGGTATTATGGTATGGAGCTCAGATACTTAACCTATGTGGTTGCTGCTAATTTATTTCTTTGTGGTTGTTGGTGAATCCCGGGATAAAGGTCGGTTGCGACAGGGGGATGGCATACTCATGTCAGTAGTTACCTAGTTCAGAGGTAACCCGGCCTTGTATTGGCAGAGATTCTGTTAGGTTCTCAGGGCGTCCTTCCAGAGGCGTACCCATGTGGCAATGGGAAGTTCCTTAGCCTGACCATTTGTTGGAAATCTAAACTCCAATAAGCACCTTTATGGTTTTAGTTGTAGAACCAGCCATTTACTTATGGTGGTCACCATTGTTTAAATGGTAGCTATAGTAGGCATAGTGCGAAATGCCTATGCTGGCTAAGATTTATATCATACTTTCGAAATGTTCTTTACACTATGCAATAATAATAATAATAATCAAATGATTCTGCGTAGTAAGCATCTTTGACTATCATAAGGAGATATCTCCTCCAATTCTGCGTTTGCATTGTGTGTGTGGTGGGAGGCCTTATATATGGTAGTTTCATTTTCCCAAAGCATAGAGAAATTCATTTTATTTTCTTTGTAAAAATAACTGTTTTAAGTTCTCACACCAGTCCCACGACTGACCTGGAGTTTATTGTTCCCTTCCTAAACTCTGGGTGCCCATTATTTTCCACACGGGTAGCCTAGAGTCAGGTTATCAGGTCATTCTAGAATTCAGGAGATGCTGTGGAGATCAGGCGCTAGTTGGATGGCGAAGCGTATCACTTGTATATGATATTATCTTTTCCGCTGTGTATTCAGTTGTGAGGACAGGTTTATATAACTGTCCATTATTGTGTGGTGTTGTATATTAACTCTGATGATGTAATGTATAAAATGTACAGTTCTTTTGATTTAAAGATTATTCATTTATCTATTATATGTTGTTCCGCTGCGATTGTGAGATTCTTATATTGTTTTTGTTGCTTCTTCTTTCTTTCTTCTTCTACCTCTTCTTCTTTAACCCCAACAATTCGGTTTTTCAGCCTTCGATTGCTCGGCAGTTGATACAGTGGACGTATTAATGTCGATTTTCGAAAGTCGAAAACCATGAATCGTTACATTCTCTGCATTAGCAGAAAATATTACCCAGTAATACTCTTTGTTAATGTGTGTCTCGGAGTGGGGTTTCATAGGTTTGATTGCTCTGTCCTGATATGAACCCAACACCCACATCATCTGAAAGTCTAGAAGTCTTTCTAAACCGTCCATGTTCTGCAGTAGACATATATTTTCATAATTTACATTTACGAACCAATGTATGTCAGAATTCGCATGTGTTTGCACAGGCATACAATTTACATATATACCAAGTTTTTTCTTGGTTGATGCATGCATAATGATTAATTCATATGTTCTATTACATTGTTAAAGCAATTAGCTTATGTAAAAGTTTTTTATTTCTATCATTTGAGCCATACCTCAAACTATTTGCAGATTCAAACACATTTTAAAACATCTTCCAGCTCTAGGCTGCTTCGGCCAATGTTGCAAAAAATGGTTTGCTTGCACAGACAAAAATTCAAATTATGCGAGTACGATTCCGGTCCTAAGTAAAGAAGAAGAAAAGGCACATTAACACCATTTCAAATGAAGCCTATGCAAATATCATATTTTTGTTTATACACCAGCTCCATTTGATTCTGCACTAATGTAGTATTTTGAATAAAAAGTTTGTGCTAGCGGAAAATGAACTCATGCTAGTAAAAATAGACCACGTTTTGCCACGTTGACAGAAAATTGGTTTATATTGTAGGATGATTTCAAGTGATCTGGTTTGTTACAAGTTTTGAAATTTGATTCAGAATGATATAAGAAATCCTAATGTTTTGTATCAAAGCTATGGCATAGAACAAAAAAGTATACGAATAAAGTCTACGCAGTCACTTCATACAAATTATTATTATAATACAAGTTATATAGATGTGGTATAAGCACCTCATAAAGTAAGAAACTATGCATGAAGCTACACAACATTGAAATAAAGTACAATTAATTGCTGCAGATATGTATTTTATTAAACTCATATGCCGCTTAATTTGAAAGCAATTGTCACAATTTTGCTTTCGTTGATTGCGTGGTTTGGAACAGTAGTAGGAGCCAACTTAGTCCACTTACATATTTTCTATTTGAGAGCTCCAGTTTCGCAAGCACAAACGAACACTATGCAAGTTTAGCAGAAGTTATCTTCTCTTTAGCGTCGAGATGCTACAACACCAGAGGAACACTATGGCGATAACCTCATCCCCTATCAACGCATAAATCGACGTTGATAACAAACCCAAGTTTCCAACGAGCATCGGTGATCGTCATCAAACGCCATCGAACTTCTACCAAAAGTACTACATCTTTATATGACTTCGACGTTGCAAACGACATCGATCAATTTGAAGCGGATCGAGAGCAATGGTTTTTCAAAGTTATATACTCATTTTTTCAACTTACTGTAATCGAACAATGTTGACCATCTCGCTCGATGGAAACCCCGACGAACAATTTCCAAAAATACTAGGAGACTAAACACACGACTTTTATGTTGCATACTTTGGTTATATGTGTATAGATCGGGATATTTTGATTTTTTGAAGAGAGGGAAGAAGTTTGTTTCCCAAGAAATAGAGAGCAGGAAGTTGTGACAACAGAAGTCAATGTGCTTGTGTTGTTCAGGTCTGTGCACATTTGTGTAAGTTTAAATTGGAATTATTATTTTTATTACCAACTTAGTTAATTTTTATTAAGCTTATTTAGTTTTTATTAAACCTAATTAACGAAGTTAATTTTTATAATCTTAGTTAATTTTATTGTGATTATTCTTATCATTTAAATTTTCTTCTTACAATTAGTTAATTTAATTAATCTTAGTTAATTTTATTATTATGATTATTTAACTAAAATTATAAAATTTTATTTTAACTATTATGATTATTGTTGCTGTTGCTATTAGTATTATTATTACAAACTTAATTAATTTTTATAAACTTAACTAATTTTTCTAAACTTAGTTAATTTATTATTATTACATAAACTTGTTATTTTTTATAACACTTGGTCAATTTGGTTAATATTTTAATATTATTATGAACTTAACTAACTAATATTATTATTATTTTGTATAAATTTAATTGATTTTTATAAAAATTGTTAACTTGTTTAATATTTTATAATTTTTTATTATTATTAGTATTATTAGTATCCTAAACTTTGTAAATTGTTATGAAACTTAGTTAATTTTTATAAACTTTGTATATTTATTATTATTATTGCAATTATGATTTTTCTGAGGGGATTAGTGTGATTATCATTAACTAAAGAGGTATCAGTAATTTAAAGTGAAGTGCGGTGGATTATTATGCCATGAAACTAAGCTTTCTATATTTTAAGATTTGCATATGCATTTCATAGGACCCTAACTTTTGCTAAGAAGAAATTCTAGCCTCCAGGACAGTACTAGGTCTATGTTATTGTGTAAAGTGATTGAAGAGTGGAAACAATTCAGTGATATATGGTTACATGGGTTTACTCAAAAAGAATTCTGTAGTGGAATAGTGGATATCGGTTTGAACCTCTTGTTCTTGAAATCAAATACGGATATCATGTTTTTCATATGTGACATGTGTATTTAAAGACTGCAACATCTATATGTAATATATACAACTACATTATGGATCACAGAGATTCAATAAAAGGTTTACCCTATCTTATTTATGAGACGTTGGTGTATTCCACGACAATAGACCTCTTAATGTAGTGATGGTAAGAACCTGAAATATTCTTAGCTTTTTAAATGCTGCATGCCTTCTTTCTTTCACTCCTCTTCTTGAAAGTACACTAAACTTTCCCCACCAGCTATTGCATCATTGCTCCTTTTTCATTGTTACTGCATAATCATTTATGCTTAGCACACAAACCAGTTATTATTTATAACACAGTGGTACAAACCTTTGTTATGGTTGTAATTGCTATTGCTATGGTTCTTTGCTAGCCTACAAAGCTCTGCTTTTAACCTTGTTCCTATGTTTTTTTCATATGCAGATATGAGTTCCTCTTTGATAGCGTTCTGCTCTTCTACCATGCTTCTCCATTCTTCTTGTTTTTTTAGAGCTTGAAGCAATGCCTTTGTGATTGTTGTAATCAAAGGTGAGGGAACTGTGCACAGTATATATCCTTTTACTATTACTTACAGTTGATATTGTTTCTCTTTGGATGGTATTACACTGTTAAACATGTCAGCAAAGTTTTTAATTGGTTCTTTAAAGATCAAAGACAAATTGGTTAAAATATTTGACCCTACCATATATTGTGTAACGACCCGATTTTTCGACGCCCAAAAATCGACCTCAATATGTCCACTGTATCAAATGTCGAACAATCGAATGCCAAAAAACCTAACCATAAGGAAAAGAGGAGGTAGAAGAAGAAAATATAAAACAAAACAACATTTGAATCTCACAATCGCAGCAGAACAATATATAGTAGATAACAATTGATTTTATACAAAAGAATCTGTAACTGTTTATACATTACATCATCAGAGTACAACACAAATCAACATCACAATTCCAGACAGTTATAATATCTTGTCCTTCCAAAGCTGAATATACAACTTACACTACACAGCGGAATATAAATCTATGGAAATACGCCTCGTCATCTTGCTCGTCTCCTGAGCTTCGTAGCAGTCCATCCAGAATCTATACTCTACAATACTCAATCTGACTCAAGCATTATGGTGAAATAACACCCGAGTCAGTCTGGGAAACAAGCGTGAGAAAACACACTCAATTGGATTATTAAAGTTTCCAAAATCCTTTAAAAATCAAAGGTATCTCGTAAGACCACGCCACAAATAAACATGCTGGGTTTTTATCTTACGATAACCAAAACAGTTCTTATCAAATCCTCTAATGGTATAATAATGTCTTAATACAAATACTTATTCAAATAGCCGAAATTGTTACATTCATTAAATTCCAACATAATGTGTATACAAACAAGTCTGAAGGCACTTATTGGAGATTGGGTTTCCATCAATGGCAGGGCCACTGGGGTATCGCCTGTCATAATACGTGGTCTATATCACCGTACCGAGGATCCACCCTAATCCCCTGCTACACAAGATCGGAGCTACCCCTTACTAGATAGTCCGATTAAGATCACCCCGTGGTTGGGATCATCAACCGCCCACACAGCCGAATAAAAAGGGACAACTAGACAGGGATGACCTTACCTTAATTGGTTGCTAGTCAATTTGCCTTGTTGCATCTTCACTGTTTTAGCCATTCCCGATTGATGAGGCTCGAGACTATGCGTTACCTTTTTAGAACACATCTAACTTAGAATGCTCGTTGTCCTCCTGACGATGTTCTGATAGCATTCATCCACACAAGTCCGTTCCCGGTCCGAACGGAACCGAAGGCACTGCTCCTACTACATCCATTTTGGAATCACCCTGAGGATTAGTAACGATTAGCCCTTGCACTTCACTGCTCCATCGTCGACTCAAAGCTCTTGTTTTCCTCACGAAAATGTTCAAACCGAATCGAAGTGGTTTTTAGAAAATTTATCATGATCTTGATCTCTTCGAAACGATCAGCGCATTGGCCAATATTGATAGTCGGTTATTTAACTATCAATTAACATCCACAAACAACCATCAGCCTTAATAATTTTCCAAATTATTTATTATTCAAAATATCTCCGTAAGATATTTTCTACACTTTAATCCTTTTGAAAATAGTTTTCAAACTACCTTTTCTCTCGTGGAATAAATTTTCATCCAATTGTTTTATTTCCATTGAAAATCACCAAGTCTTAGTTTTTAAAATAATTTAAATCACTTTATACAAAAAAAATACGCTTTAAAACATTTAAAATAAAAACTACTCAAATTTTTTATTTAAAATACTATTTATGAAATTTATAAAAAATTCTCATGTAAAAGGTAAGCCAAAACTAAATTTAAATGAAAATTATTCTATATGGTATAAATATTAAATAATTATCTTTTAAATCATAATACTAGTTAAACCTTTAAAATACTTTATTTATATAATTAACTTAATAAATATTTATTTTAAAAAAAAATTAAAAGCACTAAAAATAATTTCTTTCTAAAACATTCTTTTAAAACCACTTTAAAACCTCTAACTTATACTTTGAAATCTTTCTTTGAAAATATATTGGCTTTTCAGGGAATTATACTTTCCATTTAAATATAGCCATCTAACCATTTATAAATCCTGCTCGATTTATCACAATTTAATTTACATCTCCATCCCGTAAATTTTTTTTCCACACTTTTAAAAGTAAAACCACCTTTTATTTTTAAAACAAATTACCATCTTCTTATAAATTCCCACCATGAATTTATGCTTTCAAATTTACCCATTGATAAATATTCACTTTATTTATAAACCCTGTTTATACATTTCACAATCTCATTCTCCTTTAATCACATTCAAACACCTAATTAATTTTCAAATCGATTTCCAAAATTTACTCCATTTTAAAATAAATTCCTTTACTTGCTTAATTTTATTTCAAAACCCATTAATTCCATATTCACTTCTATATTTATGATTTAAAATCCTATTTTAACTGAAATATCGACTTCATACTTCATTCAGAATTTTTCCCTTTTTATTTCTTTCCAAACATTTTAAATCTTTAAAATTTTAAAATAAAACCCTTTAATTTTTAGACAATATCACTTAAGTCTCCAAAACTCTTTTATTTTCGTTTATTTAAAATTTCTATTTTCATTTCTATACTTAGAATTTATTTAATAGAATTTAAAAATCAAACTTTTATATTTTTTCCAAAATCAATTTTAATTTACCCAAATTAACTATAATTATTTTACTTAAAAATTTCCCTTTTTATTTCCTTTAAAAATGCAAACTTAATATATTTTCATTTTCTCAAAATACCAATATATATTCAACCAAGCCATAACATTCAATAATTTCAATTCCCAATATAATCAATAAAATCCATCACAGATTATCACATAAATCACATTACTGAATATAAAATAAACTCAACATTTTGAGGAATCCATTTGGATCCCTCCAACCTGTTTCTCTACATCCACAGATGTTTGCACAACAATTTAAAATACCAATCCCGCTTCAAGGCGGGATATCGCGGTATAAAGGGTCATCCGCTATTATGCGGGGCGCATAAGGTCTCATCCGCTATATAATGCGAGAATCAATCACTCCAATATATATATATATATATATACACACACATACAATATCACATCCAGTCAATTCAATCATTTAACCAATAATTTGAATTTAACTATTTAAATTTAAACGGCAATCCAAATGAGTGAGATTAACTCACCTTTGATTTTTGTTTTTGCAATCCGATCCAAACCGGCTGGCCTTCCCCCGATTTAAGACCTTGTCCAAACATTACATGGTTTTTTAACATTTTAAATCATCGAACAATCCATAATCGTATATTAATTTTATTTAAACTAATAATTTAAATTTAAAATAATTTTCCTATCATAAATAATTTTTAGTAACTAAAATAATTTAATAAGTTAATAAAATGAGTAAATCACCATAATACATTTTTCTAAAATCAATTAGTAGGTTTAATATGTATATAAGTAAATTTATCTTTTGAAACTACATATACTAAAACAATATTCTATATAAATTTTTAAATCTATATATTTATACATATAGTCCTCACATTTAAGATTCCTGCCTCTTTCCAAAACCTTATCTATGAATATATTTTGTTTATATCATACTTCCATTTTACTGTTAATTCATTTTCTTTTCTATTGTCTAATTTAAACTAAATTAGATCTATTAAATTTCCAAATTTCCAAATAAATCAACACATTTTATTCACCAGTTTTTAAACTTAAGTAGATTTTAAATTAAAATGTTAAAAGCAAAAAAGATCAAGTTACCTTCTTGACGAGAGAACTGAAACATCAAGCTCCTGCTCCTGCTCATGCTCATTTGCTCGAGCAATCGCAACTAACGGCCGCCCCTTCGCGAGCATCGCATCTTTGCTTTCATGCTAGCCATTGTTATCCAAACCCACTCTGACAAGGAATCGCGTGAAATTCCATGCTTCCCTTATCATCATCGAAGTGACCCTTCATCTCGAGCGGCTACCTGATGTTCGAGGCTAGAGACGCAGGCGACTCGATCGCGATACAAAAATCCCCTCTCTTTACTTCAAATTCGAACGAGTCGGGTTACATTCGTTTTTTTCTCAAGAATAAATTCGAGATTTTAATTTGAAGGGGGAGATGAGTTTTGGGAAAAAAAACTTCAACCCCCTTTAATTTTTTTGAAGCTCTCATTTAAAATTTTCTATTGTTTGGCCATTAAAAAATTTCTTCCATCGTTTTTTAAGTTTGAAATCCAGCTGTTAAGAAAAACGAGAAGGAGGGGACGAGTGTCTAGAGGAAAAAAGGAAAGGGTGTCATGTGCTGAAGGAAAGAATGGTATAGTAAAAATAAAATGAGGTTTAACCAATAATTAAATTAATTTAACTATTTGAATTTAAAAGGTAATCCAAATGAGTGAGATTAACTCACCATTGATTTTTGTTTTTTGCAATCCGATCCAAACCGGCTTGTCTTCCCCCGATTTAAGACCTTGTACAAACGTTACATGGTTTGCTAACATTTTAAATCACCGAATAATCCATAATCGTATATTAATTTTATTTAAACTAATAATTTAATTTTAAACTAATTTTCCTATCACAAATAATTTTAAGTAACTAAAATAATTTAGTAATTTAATAAAACGAGTAAATCATCATAATTCATTATTCTAAAATCAATTAGTAGATTTAATATGTATATAAGTAAATTTATCTTTTTGAAACTACATATACTAAAATAATAATATATATAGATCTAGAAATCTATATTTTATGTATGTATATACACACCTCATGTTTAAGGTTCCTGCCTTTTTCCAAAACCTTATCTATGAACATATTTTGTTTATACCATACTTCCCTTTTATTGTTAATTCATTTTCTTTTCTATTGTTGATTTCAAACTAAAATAGATTTAATAAATTTCCAAATAAGTCAGCAGATTTTATTCACCAGTTTTTAAACTTAAGTAGATTTAAAATTAAAATGTTAAAAGCAAAAAGATCACATTACCTGCTCGACGAGAGAACCGAAACATCAAGCTCCTGCTCACGCTCGTTTGCTCGAGCAATCGCAACCAACGGCCGCCCCTTTCCCAAGCATCGCATCTCTGCTTCCACGCTAGCCATTGACAACATGCCGCCGACCCCCTACTGTTACCCAAACCCAAATTGGCTTTGAAATCACCAACCTTGACATCCCATAGCTCGAGATTGAGCTACCCTCTCTGACAAGGAATCGCGTGAAATTCCATGCTTCCCTTATCATCATCGAAGCGACCCTTCCTCTCGAGCGGCTTCTTGATGTTCGAGGCTTGAGACGCAGGCGACTTGATCACGATTCAAAAATCCCCTCTCTTTACTTCAAATTCGAACGAGTCGGGTTTCGTTCGTTTTCTTCCTTAAGAATAAATTCGAGATTTTAATTTGGAGGGAGATGTGTTTTGGGAAAAACAAACGGCGAACCCCCTATATTTTTTTTCAAAGCTCTCGTTTAAATTTTTCTATTGTTCGGCCATTAAAAATTTTCTTCCACCATTTTTTTAAAGTTTGAAATCAAGCTATTAAGAAAAACGAGAAGGGGGACGCGTGTCTAGAGAAAAAAAAGGAAAGGTTGGCATGTGCTGAAGGAAAGAATGGTATAGTAAAAATAAAATGAGGTTTAACCAATAATTAAAATAATTTAAATTCAAATGTCTCGATAAACGCACCATAAAATCTCGACCTCCTACCAAGGCGTGCCGCTAGGCGTTTCCAATGTTATACCCCTATTACGAACATGATGGAGGAGGTTTCAAGTCCTAATTTGATCGTATAGAGAAGATAGGCTTTTGGACCCAATTATTATATTAACTTTTCGATATAGATTTCAGCGCGCTTATCTACCGTATTATCACACGACAACTCCAAACACTACGAAATTTGAAATCCGATATTAATATACTATTACGGATCCAATGGAAATGGTTTCGTTGAAATCCGAGACAGTGCCTCGGAAGGCTATTTTTAAATATTAATTTAAACGATATATTTTTCAAACTGAACAAAACACTTTCAAATTCAAATTTAAAACTTCTATTATCCCCAGTATTATAAATATAAAATTTCCAAGCCTTTGAACTATTTTTAACCAGCTTAAATACCAAGAATCAAAATTTCAACCAATTTCCTATTATTAAATTCAATAATTTAATTGCCAAATAAATAGTGATATTTGAAATTCAAGTTAAACTAACTTTCAAATATTTAAAATCAATTAAATATTCTAATTTCAAATATCCAAAAATTCCGGGTCGTCGCATTCCTCCCCACTTAAAAGAGTTTCATCCCTGAAATTACTAGTTAAGAGGAATGGTCCACACCCCATCATAATTTTCCTAAAACCAAACAGTTCAAAACTTACCAACCATCTTTTCATTAAAGACGCACTATTATTCATACTATCTTCCCAAAGTCTCTTCCACATTTTCCAAACAACATTGCTTACTTAACCATTTCAAAATTTTAATTAAAAAGCAAATTTTAAATTATCAAAATTTCTCATAATTTTTCTAACTCCCTAAATTTTTGAAAAATTTCGCCAACTTCTCCTTTGTGCGGCTACCTCGGTACGACTATAAAATGCCTCTATGGACCCTCAGATTTCAAAAGAAAACAAAAGGCTAAGTGGCTAGACCAGAAAATCATCAAATTTCATATGATAATTACGTACTTCTTAGTTGGGCAATTCATATTTATCTTCTGAAATCAAACCCCAATTTCCTCTTTCTTTTAAATACATGTTCCCTACCCAATATTAATACCCAATCATAGAATTCAAAATCATTTTATTCACTTCTTTACAAAATTTTAAATATCTATTTCTTTCAAGCCCGTACGATGTATATATATCATCCGTATGCAATACCAAATCTGATCGTTCACTCAATCACACAATTTCACTTCCGAACTAGTATCGTCCACCCGACTTCCTAGTGCGGACTTAGATATGGTTTCTTGATCAGAAACTGTCATTCTCCTTGTATAGTCTTAAACTACGATAGAGAATTTCAGAACCAATAAAAAATCCATATCCAAGATTCGCCTTCGAAAATCAAGTGAAAGATCCCAACTTGGATTGATATAACTACCTCGAAATTCTGTTCTTGAATCTGGATCAAATCGTTATGCGAATAAAATAATACACCTACATACTACGTACTTATTTTCAATTGATTATTAGCTATATCAATTTTCTTTTTATTCACAATTACTTTGATTCAATCACTAATTCACAATTTATTATTTCACATGCCTCTATTACATCTTCATTTCAAATTTTAACCTAGTATATTTTTCCCAAAACCAAATTTACTTAAGAATTTCACCATTTACTTTCTTAAATTTAATATAAATATTTTAAACACTTCTTATTTCATCTTTACTTTACTACTTACCTCTATTTTATTTCACTTAATTTTCCAATTCCATTTTACTCAATATAATTCAAAATGATTCCAATATTAAATTTCCAATTTATTTGCTTACGAATGTAAATTCATTTGTTCATTCACAAATTTATTTCCAACTTCTAAATTTTTGTTTCAATGTCCATTTTGTTTAACTTACTTAGATTCATTTCCTCAAAGTTTACTTTACTTAACTAGATTCAATTGCCTTCCATTTCCATTCAAATTTTTAACTTCTATAAGTTTCCAACTTGTTTACATTTCCTTTACTAATTTCTTTGATTTATTTCGTCTAATTGGTTTACTTCCCTAATTTAATTCGTTTTCACACTTATTTTAAATTTGAACTCTTCTCAATTTGAGTTTTATTCTGACCAATTTCAACCCTGTTTTATTTAGCCTGCTTAGGCTTAAATTTCCCATTTCCTTTATTTCTCTTAGTTCATGTTAACTCCCATTCCAATTAATCTTTTCCAAACTCTTATAAGTTTTAAACTTATTAATATTCCACAACCATTTTTAAATAAGATTCCAGAGTTTAAATAATTACTTAAGTATTTCAAAATCATTTTTGAAATCAAATATATCCAAAATCAAACTATTTCAAAATCAAACTCAATTTCGCAAACAATCCCAATTCAAAACATTCGGGTAGCAATTCCTCCCTTGGAAACTCGAAATTGAACATTGATAATGTTGCAGTCATCACCGAAATTACTTTCTAGTGACCGAAGAGAGTTCAATGCTTTTACTCTTTTAAAAAAAACCCTTTCAAATATTTAAATTCCAAATCCCACCAGATTTCATATCCAATTCAAAAATATTTCCAAAATAATATCACTATCACTTCTCCAAAACCTTTGAAAACCATTTTCAAACCCAAAGAAATTTAAACTTTTCCCAAAATTACAAATTTCAAATCCTTTCAATCTATATTCAAACATTACTCTGGAATTTTATCTCATTTCAATTGTAAATCAAATTTATAATTCACATTTACAAATCTCATTCTGTTATATAAATTATTCCTTAACTTTGATTATAACATTTTTTTCAATTTCCACACAATAATGATAATATTTTAATATTATCACTTCCAAACAACCAAGCAACCATACACTATAATAATTTACAAAAATTATTTCTTTTATATACATAAATAATCTGGGCAAAATTATTTCATTTACCCACTTTTAAAAATAATACTATGTCGGTTTGTCTAGTTTAAGAGTTTAGAAATCCCTATTGATATAGTTGTCCAGACTGCACCGACCAGAATTTATAATCACTCAATCAATAAGTCGACACAATATAAAACAACTTTTATATTCACTAACAAATACGCGTTCATATCTATTAATACACTCAAACTTATTCCAGAGTAATCGCCACTGGAGCCAAGGTTCTCGCTTAACCTTTAGCTTTGATACCACAATGTAACAACCCGATTTTTCAATGCCCGAAAATCGACATCAATACGTCTACTGTATCAAATGCCAAACAATCGAATGTCGTAAAACTCGACCGTAAGGGGAAAAAGAAGGAGGTAGAAGAAGAAAATAGAAAACAAAACAAAATCAAAAACTCACAATCGCAGCGGAACAATATATAATAGAAAACAACAGATATTTATATAAAGAATCTGTAACTGTTTATACATTACATCATCAGAGTACAACACAAATCAACATCACAATTTAGGAAGTTATAATATCTTGTCCTTCCAAAGCTGAATATACAGCTTACACTACACAACGGAATATAAATTTATGGAAATACGTCTCGTCATCCACCTCGTCTCCTGAGCTCCACAGCAGCCAGAATCTATACTCTATAATACTCGGTTGACCCGAGCATTATAGTAAAATAATACCCGAGTCAATCTGGAAAACCAGCGTGAGAAAGCACACTCAATTGGATTATTAATGTTTCCAAAATCCTTTGAAAATCAAAGGTATCTCGTAAGACCACGCCACAAATAAACATGTCGGGTTTTTTCCTTGCGATAACCAAAACATTTCTTATCAAATCCTCTTATATTATAATAGTGTCTATATACAAATACTTATTCAAATAGCTGAAATTGTTACATTCATTAAATTCGAGCATAATAGGTATACAAACAAGTCCGAAGGCACTTATTGGAGATTGGGTTTCTGTAACGACCCATAAAATTTTCAATAATTTAATTTGTTAAGTTAATAAGTTTTGGTAATGTAATATGAAAAAATTTATTAATTTAAAATTGAACGATGGTAATTTGAACTAATTAGTAACAATTGAAATGAAATTACAATTTAGTGAACTAATGAAAATTGGTATACTTGGCTATAAACTAAAGTAAGAACACTAAAGCAAACATTTAAGTTTATAAAAGGAATAATATGAAATAAATGACTCTTGAACAAAGATTGGGTATATAAGAATGGTAACATTTGCCGTGAACAATGAAATCACAAGTGTGAATGTTGAATCATTAATGAGATAATATATGATTAATATAAATTGAAGTAAATCAGTGTTAATTAAGTAATTGTAACATTTGATTTGTAAACAATATTGAATTCATTAATGTGACTTAAAGTGATAGTAACGGTTGTATGTTACTATTTAATTGGCATATTAATTTAATTGTAACTGTTATATTTGAGTATAAGTTTGAATATAAGTAAATAAGGGTAAGTGGTTTATAAATAAATGAATTAGTATGATTAATAGTAATTGAATGAATTCAATTAGGTAGGTAATTATAATAATTAGTTGAATATAATAAACTTAAGTGTAAATTAAAGGGTAGTGGTAACAGCTATTATAAGCTGCCTATTTAGTCTATAAAATAAATAGGAAATCTTTAATGTTATTAATGAGAATTAATGCAGTAACGGGAGGTGTGAATGTATGAATTAAATAGAAACGTAAATTTATTTTTAAAATAATAAATTGGTAAAAGGAATGGAACTAAGTTAAATTAATTAATTGGTTTTAAACCTTAATTAATGTGTACAATTGACAAGATTTCACATTTAGAAATGTAACATTTAATACAAATTTAAGATGAAAATAGGAGTAGACTAGTGTAATGGAATATAAAACTAATGTAACTAGGTACATAGGGTAATAATGGACCTAGTATAAAGATGGCAATTAAACCAAATAAAATGATTGGAAACAATTTTTATTTAATTGGAATGTAATCTATAATAAAATGGATTATTGTAGGGTAATAATGGATTATTGTAGGATATGTACGATGATGTTGTGACTAGTGTCAGAGCATGCGATGGTGAAACTAGCGACTTTCCCATTAACATAGGATTACATCAAGGGTCAGCTTTGAGTCCCTACATTTTTTCTCTAGTGATGGATGAGGTTACGAAGGATATACAAGGCGAGATTCCTTAGTGTATGCTTTTTGCTGATGATGTTGTGCTAATTTGATGAAAGTAGGATTGAGGTTGATAGACAATTGGAGTTGTGGAGACAGACTTTAGAATCGAAGGGATTTAGATTTAGCAGAACTAAAACAGAGTATATGAAGTGCGGGTTCAGCGGTGTCAGGTCGTAGGATAGAGATGTCACTCTGGCCGGACAATTAGTTCCCAAGAAGGAATCATTTCGATATCTTGGATCAATGTTGCAATATAATGGTAAGATTGATAAAGATGTTAGTTTTAGAATTCGAGCGGGATGGGTGAAATGGCGACAAGCGTCTGGAATTCTCTGTGACAGGAAGGTCCCACAAAAGCTTAAAGGAAAGTTCTACAAAACGACAATCAGGCCTGCGATGTTGTATGGTGCAGAATGTTGGCCTACTAAAAGCCAACACGTCCAAAAGATAAACGTAGCAGAGATGCGTTTGCTGCGATGGAGCTGCAGTCATACAAGAAGAGACCAAATTAGAAATGATGATATACGTGATAAACTTGGAGTAGCACCAACTGAGGAGAAGCTAATTCAACATCGCTTAAGATGGTTTGGACATCTTCAACGAAGGCCTCCCGAGGCACCTGTGAGTGTTGGAATTATAGGCCGCGTTGATTGCTCAAAGAGAGGTAGAGGTCGCCCAAGATTAACATGGGAGGAAGTAGTAAAAAGGGATTTGAAAGATTGGGGTATATCCGAAGAGTTGGCGACGGATCGGAGCGAGTGGAAGTTAGCGATTTACGTACCAGAACCATGAGCTTTGAGTTTTAGATTATAGGACTAGAGAACATGAGCCTAAGACGTAGGTTTAGTCTTTGACCAATATTACTGTTAGTATCATTATTGCTATTAGTATTATTATTATCATTCCTCTTATATATACATATACATTTTTATTTTATCTTATTTTACTTAGTTATTATTATTAATTTACCTATTATTATTATTATTAATATTATTAAAAATTTTTTAGGGTTCCATCTCTAGCCGACCCCAACTTGTTTGGGAATAATGGCTTTGTTGTTGTTGTAATGAAATTAATTACTATGTAAATTGAAATTTGGATGAATTGGGAAATTATTAATGTATTAGTATATAAACCAATGTTAATATTACCCATAAGAGGATAAGTTAATAGTTGATTCAATAACAAAATTGAGAAATCAAATATACGGATTTATTAGGGATTTAAACTTATACTTTTTAAATTAGATAAAATACAGTGTTTACATGTAATGACTTTCTATATTTTATTTCTCTGTGTGTGTTTCTCTAATTTTTATTTTCTATTTTATTTGTATATACTTTCAATATATTTATTTGATTTTGATTGATTTTATTTTCAATAATAGCTTAGAAATTTCAAGAGATATAGGTTACTTGTTTTATTTATCTGTTGCCTTTGTCTTTTCCCTTGCCTTTCCATTTGCATAGCCAATTACTTCCCACATTCTTAGCCGTGAATTCTTCTCATAATTCACGTACATATTGTTTCTCAAACTTCACTTTTCATTGCGTGCAAACAAAGGAAAAAAATATTAATAAATACATCAAGTTATTTGTTGTCGTTTTATTTCCCTAACCATTCAAACTCTTGCCTTCTATTGCCTAGCCTCTTTATTTCTTGCCGTTTCTTTCTTTTGGACGTGTATTTACTAAAACCTTGCCACCATCGAATTTTTTTCACGTACAAGTTTCTCATCTTCTCATATTATTCATTTGCATGAAGAAAAAAAATATACAAGATCAAAAGACATGGCTTCCTTCTTCTTTCTCCTCCTTTTTTCATTTTGTTTTCTTTGTCTTCCTTCAAGTTAGGCTCGGCCTCCATCTTCTCCTAGCACACCTCTAACCATCATGACCAAGCAACATAAGATGATGGTTGAACCCATATGTGGTGTAGCCAAGCCATTGATTGATTAAGGCAAGTTATGCCACTTTGATTCGTTATTTTTCCATTGTTTCAACCTCTATTCTTTTGTATTGAATCATATTCTTATGTACTGAATCATATTCTTATGTATGTAATATTTGTTGGCATATAAGATTTGGATCTGACTCTTCATCCACTCAAGTTTGCATTGTGCTTTGTCGTGCTTTTTCGTACTTTGCAGAGTTCGGATTTTTATTCTGAATTTATCAATTCTAGCTTTTAAAAGATGAGTTATTCACTGTAGTCATATATAATTATATTATTGTCGAATAACGACAAGTGAATTATATAAATTTATATGCTATGCCCATATATGCATGTGATATGTTATATGATGTTAAATGTTGTTTATATATTTGTTACATCATTTGATATTTTATTATATCATATACTGTTCATTTTATTTACTGTATCTCACACTGCAAGTTTCCTATCACTATGGGTTGAAATGATACATACCCGAACGGACATTAGAATAAGGAAATATCATTATGAGCTGAAATGATAGGCTCGAATGATTTTTATTGTATTTATTTTACTTGGGACTGCAGGTTTGAAATGATAGAACCCGGATTTTTCTTTTTAAATTAATGATTGAAATGATATATATCTGTATCACTTGACCTTGGTTAGAAAATTCTATACAGGCCCATGGATAAATTTTTATAATAGTTCTCCAAATTTTTTAAGTATGTTGAATTTTAAATTTATGGATTTTTTATATTAAAAAGCTGATTTAAGAATTTGAATATAAACAGATATTGAGATATTGGTTTCCCATAAGTTAAAATTGCATGAGTTGATAATTGGTTTAGATTGTAATTTAAAAACCTTTATTTGGTTTTAAATTATAATATAAAGATTTTATTTATGATCAATATTTTAATAATTAAGTTTGATTTAATTTGGAATCTAAAATCTAACCTAGTAAATTTAATAAAGGTTATTTCTTGAAATAAATAAGGCCTGTATAGTAAATAATGTATTTTGAGCGGATAAAATGAACTGCAGTTCTGATTTGACTTAGTAATAAAATTTATTTAATTTGGGATCATAGTTAATTGATGTCTAGATGAATAGATTTATAAAAAGGATTGGACTGTTATATTAACTATGAGAAAATACTTGATTATGGTTATGTTTTGTAATAATAAATGATTATGATTTAAATGGAAAAATGCAACTTAAAATGACTTAACTTGATAATTCGAAATTTAGTTTTCAAATGAAAGTTAAGTAAATTTATTGATAAGGGTATTTTATTTATGGGATAGATATTTTAAAATAAAGTGTAAAATTATTCGTTAAAAATAAAAGTTAAGTAAAAAGGGTAATTTTGACTTATTAATGAATTATAGTTTAATTTGGATATTTATTGATAAAATTTTATTTTATTAAATCATAAGTTTAATGATATCCAAATGAATATTTTGAAGCGTGAAATGTGATTTTTATAAGATAAATTAGCTAAAATTTGAAATTTTAGTGTACCTGAAATATACAATGTTTTGGAAAGTTATAGTTGAATGAATAAACATATAAATGCTACAACTTTGAAATAAATAGTGTTTGGCATTTAATTTAAATGATTAAATGAATCTTGTTTGGAAGATATTAACGTTGAATTTAAATGGTCCAAATAAATGTCTTAAAGTGTTTGGTTTCAGAGTTGTTATAATTTGAAAGTAATATGGCCCTGGAAATGAATTTTTTTGAAATTGTATTTAAATAATAATTGTATTTAAATGTATAAATTTGGAACTTATTGGAAATGGAAGATTTAAGAATATGACTTTATAAAGTGGTTTGGGTTAAGATGATGTAACGACCCAGAATTTTTGATAATTAAAATTTGAATATTTAATTTATTTTAAATATTAATAAGTGAATTTCTAAGTCAAATAAATTTTTATTTGAATTTTTGGATTTAATTGAATAATTAAATCGATAATTTAATACGTTAAATTATGGAAATAATTGAAAATTGGATTAAATATGATTGAAAATGATTTGTAAAATTTTATTTTGTCATATTGGAGTTAGAATGATATTTTAGAACTTTTAAAATCGAATTAAAAGTTAATTTGTGAAAATTGAATATTTTAATATTTAAATCGACTAGTGAAAATAGCCAATTTTTGAACAGTCTCAGAATTGAACGAAACCAGTTTCATTGGATCCGTAATAGTTAGTTATTACCGGATTTCAAATTTCGTGTCAATCGGAGTTATCGTTTGAGCGTGACAGCTCGAAACGCATCGATTTATTTTTAATTTAAATTTGGCGAGTCAAAATAGCCATTTTTCAAAAAGTCTCGGATTTCGACGAAACCAGTTTCATCGGATCCGTAATGTGATATTATTGTAAGGTTTCAAATTTCAAGTCAATTGGATTTACCGTTTGTCCGGTACGAATTAAAACGACTAGAAATCGATTTAAATCGGTTTAATTTAAATTGAGCGTTTATAGCCATAACTCGCACATACTTCCGAATTAGCTTCCGAAACCTGTTCCATTGTGTCCAGAACGCGGGATAAACCCTAGGTACATCAGTTTCGGCGCCTAAATCAGAGTTCGGAATTTCCGGATGAATAGTGTTCGATTTTTCTTCTATAAATAGCCCCTACCTCTCTCTAAAAAAAAAAAAATATATATATATATGAATCAAAACCCTAGCCGCCAGAAGTGAAACCCACGGCCAGAAATGATCTTCCATCTTCCTCTCAAAACTCCAAATCCATACATTGATTCGCAAAAGTTCCAACACGAAAGTTGTAGAGCACGGTATGAACTACAGATCCAACGGTGGATTCGTGCTATCGTCGCCGTTTGGAGGCAGAATGGGGCCGCATTCCCTGATGCTGCGCACGCATTTCGAGGCGCTGGGGGGGTGCGCGCGTGGCCGGTCTCTGGGCGTGGGTGGTGCCGGGGGGCGCGAGCGTGATGGTGTTGCCTGATCGAAGAATCATCGAGCGAGGAGGCTTGTAAATTTAACCCTAATTATCATTATGGGTTCGGCTAAACGTGAGTTACCTGGAGAAACTTGCGCGAGTTTGGGAAGGAGGTTGGAGGTGCGTTGGATCTGCTATGCACGGCCAGGATCACTTAGGTTTAAAATTAATTAAATTAATGTTGTAATTTTAGTTTAAAACTCGTGTAAATTCATAAATTGATAACTTTTTCATACGAGGTCGAAAACGCGCGAAACCAGTTGCGTTGGAATCGTATGGACGAGCACTACGCGATGGAGTTGGTTTGGAGTCAATTGGAGTTAGTGAGAATTTTGGGTAAAATTAAACGTCCGTTTAATTTTATTCGAAATAAAAGCTGAAACGGAAATTAAAATCAAGGTGAGAACTTCTCACTCAATCGAATCAGTTTCGATTTTATTTTAAATAGTTAGATTTAAAATATTTGAATGCATGTTTGAATGATGATTGTTATCTATTGATTGTTAAAATAGACATTATACGCCGTTATTAAGCGGATGTTATTTATTAAAAACATATACCGCGAATATTTCATAAACAGTGAAATAGGTATTATATATAGTAGCAATATATATATATATATTGGCATATGTATATATTGGAGTTATTAATTTCCCGCATTTTTTTGTTTAGCGGATGAGACCCTATTACGCCGTTATTAAGCGGATAATATTTAATAAGAACATATACCACGATAATTTTGTACTGGAGCGAAATTGGTATTGTGCTAATGTTTGTGGATGCAGGAAAACAGTTTGGAGGGATCCAACTGGATTCCTCAACAGTATTTATTTGATTTCAGATATTTTGATATTTGATGGATTATCATATCGAGATATGATATCGTTGTTGTCGTGATTGACTATTTGGTGTGTAGCATCATTGGACCCAGATTTTGGGATTTTAAAGTGATTTTTGAAAATATACTTTATTTTTGGAATTGATCCATGTTAAATAAATAAACGTTATAATTTTTAAAAGTTATAAAAATTATGATTTCTAAGAAATATAGTTAAAAGCTGATTTTTGAGAAATATGAACCAATGATTTTATAAAATAGTTTAAACTGGATTTTTGAGTTTATTATTAAAAGTTTGAATATAAGATTTATAAAATTTGATTATTTTATAAATCAGAATGGTGAAATTATAAAGGAATTTAAAGATGTTTTTAAAGAATAATATAAATTGATTTGTATTAAGAGATTTATAAATGGATATTTATAAATTGAAATATTGACATTATAAAACGAGTTTTTATAAGTGTTTGAATGAAGTGAAAATGAATTTCATAAATGAATGAAATTTATAGAATTATAAACTGTGAAGTTATAAATAAAATTTATAAATAGTAAGATTTATAAATTGGTGAAGTTAATTGAGGAATAGATTTGGGTGAATAATTGAATCTTATAGGTTATAAGATTTATAATCATGAAGTTCAAAGGAACGATTTTTGCAAACAAATAGATTATAAGCACTTAACTTATAATATGAACTTTGAGTTATAATTGAGTTATAAACTGGAATAGGTTAATAAAAGAATTTATAAAAAGGAAGTTTTTATAAATAAATAGAAATGGAATTTATGAACGATGTTTTATAAATTCGCAAATGACTTATTTTGATAAGAAAATTGTTGGAACCTATTAAAGGAGTTATATTCACATTTTTGAATAGTGAATAATCCTTTGAATTAAAACGAATAAAAGGATGAGATTTGTTAACGAAGTTTATTCACATTTTTGAATAGTGAATAACACGTTAAAGAAAATGTTTTGGATTTGGATGTTTTAAATAGAATTAAAACGATCTAACGATGTTTTAAAAGGTGTTGAGATTCGAAACCACAGATTTCAACATTTATTGTTGAAATAGACGTTTTCGAGAAATAAAAGGAAATGGTGGACTATAACACTGTTGTTATAGTAAATGATTTCCGAAAGGAAATGTTTTGTATAGTATTGGGATTTATATATCTATTTTAATTTTGAATCCCTATACTAGTGATTTTGGGTTGTTGTAACGATGTTTTACGCAACATTCGTTTTGGCCCAAATAAATATGTTTAAGAGAATGATTTCCTTAAAGAATGAAATATATACTTAATCTCGATTTAAGTATATTGAATATTTTCTAAGTGTTGAAAATAAATAAAATTTGTGAATTACTTATGAATAATAAGTATGGAAATGTTTTCCAATATGAAGTGAATAATTAGAATTTATCTTTTTGAAGATAAATTGAAATGGATAATTGAAATCGTATATGCATGGATATTTTGAAAATATAAATTCATTATGGAATTTATAAATGAAAAGTGGAAATTGTTTGAAAATAAATATTGATTTATTTTTGAAGTGTTGAAATTTTATATCTTCTGAAGATATTTTGGAAAGTAAATAATTTGGAAAATTATTTGGAAAATTATTTGGAATCTGGTGATGTGTGCATATCCATTGATAGTTCAATATTCGACTATCAATATTTCCCTTTGAATGGGTATTTGATGTGAATTGATTGAATTTGAATGTCCCACTTATTTTTGAATAAGCGCTCACTATTCGGGTTAACCGGGAAAGGACCATGGGGTCGTATAACCCATTCCGAATATGTGATACGTCGTTATGAATTGCATTGAAGATCGGTGTTGAAGACCGAGTATTTGTGAAAGCGATAGGATGACCTATCGATTGTCTCTGCACTGGGTAGCTCCTGGTATTGAGATCTCCTAAGTGATGGGAAATTCGATCGGGATTGTGAATACCCGTATTGCAAGGGCTTCGTAAGAAGTGCCTTCGGTTTTGTTCGAGCCCGGAACAGACTTGTATGGATTGTATGTCTGACGTTACAAATTGAGATATAAAGCAGATTTCTTTCAAATATATTTCTGTTGGTGGCGGAGAATTTATTCTTTAAGCTTAACACCCTTCTCTGAGACGTACGTGCTCAAAGGTTATGTAGTTGAATGTTATCAGCGATATATTCCCAATTTGGTAATGTGACATGCTGAGTGATGCTGAAATGATCATTGTGTTGATTATTTGTGATAGGATTGTTTATTTGATCGTCTATCCTTGTGATCATTGTGTTGATCATTTGTTGACCCAAAGCATGGCTTTTGTATAAAGCATGTTTTTGTGGACGAAACTTCGTCGAGCCTCACATCCCGGAATGGTCAAAACAGGAAAGATGCGGCAAGGTTATGAGGGGCAGCTCCCTTTAGGGTATGTGCTTTTCCTTCTGGAAAGGGTGGTATCATGGTATGGAGCCCAGATACTTACTCATGTTGAAACACTATATTTTATTACTGTGTGGTGTTGTTGGTGACGAGCGCTCGGTTAAAAGGTCCAATGGGACCGGGGGATGCCATATTCGTGTAGTAGTTACCTAGTGATAAAGGTAACCCGGCCTTGTGTTGGCAGAGAGCTGGTTAAGTTCTCGGGGACGTCCAGCCAGAGGCGTTTCCATGTGGCAATGGGAAGTTCCTTGGCCTGACCATTTGTTGGAAATCCAAAGAAACAATACGAAACTTGTACGGTTTTAGTTGTATAACCTGCAATGGAATGTGGCGGTAACCTGCTATTGAACATAGTTAGCTATAGTAGGCATACGATAATGGTCGTATGTTGGCTAAGATTTATATTCTACTTTCGAAATGATTTTTCTCTACACTATGCACTAGTAAGAATATCAAATGTTATTTTTAAATGCGTATCAAGCATCTTTGACTATCATAAGGAGAAATCTCCTCCGATTCTGCGTTTGCATGTGTGTGTGTGCAGGAGGTCTTATGGTAGTCTCATTTTTAAAAGCATTGCGAATTGACTTTAAAAATATTCCTCTATTTTGATTTTAAAGTAAATAAACTGTTTTGAGTTCTCACACCAGTCACATGACTGACTCGGAGTTTATGGTTTTCCTTCCTAAACTCTGGGTGCCCACCAATTTTCACACGGGCAGTCAAGAGTAAGGTTTATCAGGATATTCTGGATATTCTGGAGTTGCTGGAGGCAAGCTGGATGGCATGGCATATTACTTATATAGTATTTCTTTTTCCGCTGCACTGTTTGTTGTTGTTGTATACTCTGATGATATGATGAAATGAAATGTATAAAATGTAATAACTGATATAGTTCTTTGTTTAAAGATTATTCATTTATTATTATATGTTGTTCCGCTGTGAATTGTGAGATTCTGTTATTGTTCTGTTGTTTTCTGTTTCCTTTCTGTTCTTTATTTTCTACCTTCTTATCTCCTATTTTCTTCTATTTTTCTGTTCTCTTTTCTATTTTCTTTTCTCTCTATTTTCTATCTTCTTCTCTCCTCCCTATTTTCTATCTCTTCTTCCTTTTTCTTAAATTCTTTTTAAAACCCATAACATTTCGGGTTTTTGGCCTTCGATTTCTCGGCAGTCGATAAAGTGAGTGTCGATGTTGAATTTTCGAAAGTCGAAAATTTTCGGGGCGTTACATTTGGTATCAGAGCATATGGTTAAGCGACAACCATGGTTCTGTTGGGTATAATTCATTAAAGATAGAGTCAGTAGTACTCTAGAATGAGTTTGAGTGTAATAATGGCTATGAGAGCGTATTTGTTAGTGAATATAAAATTGTTTTATATTGTGATGATTGGTTTATTGAGTGGCATATGAACCTTCGTCAGCGTGGTCTCGACAACTATGCCGAAGGGGTTTCTAAACACTTGAATAGAACAATTCGACATAATATTGTTTTAAATTTGGTAAATGAAATAATTTTACCTTGATTATATTTTATATATAAAGAAATAATTTTTCAGAATTATTAAAGTGTATATAAGTTGATTGTTTAGTTGTTTGAATAATCTAAATAAAAGAATAATTGTATAAGCAAATGAATTATGAGAATTGAATTATAATTAAAGTGATTTACAATTGTGAAATAAACTTATATATATGAGAAGTGAAACTATATGAATATGAGTTGTAATAAAAATAAATTTAAGTTATGTAAAACAAGTAATGTTTATAAAATGAATATAACTTAAGTGATATGGAATGAAGTTGATATTAGTATCAAAGTAAATTAATAAAGGTTAATGATAAATGTAAACTTGAGTTATATAAATGAAGTTCAACTTTGTAATTGAATTGAATTAATGGATTAAATGTAAATCAATTGAATGTGAATTAAAATTTATATGAAATAATGAATAAAAGTGTAAATTCATTAAAATCAAATGTTATTGGAAATTGAAAAAAATTGAATGAAAATCAATTTAAAGTGAATGAATTTGGTTGTAATTAATAAACGTTGGTTGTTATTTGATTGATTAGTTGATTGTATATAATTCATTAAGAGTTAATGAAATTGGAAGCTATGAAATTGAAATTCAAATTAGAAGTAAATAAATTTGAATAGAATTGAACGTGAATTGGATTTAATTAGTGAATGCAAACTAATTAAAATTGAATAAGAATGAATGTTGATAAAATCCAATGTTAATGAATCACATATGATTTAAATTGAAAACCTATTTCATTGAATATAAATGAGAATATGAATGAGTATTTAGTTGGTTGATGGTTGAGTACATTGCTTTTGTTTCATTTGCTATGTGACATATATAGTTATTATGTTGATATATGTTGTATATTGATACTATTTCCATATTTGCATGATTCTCATGTTGTTTGTTAAGTGATTAGTAGGTGCGGATCGCGTTTGCTTCGCATTTGGAGCTCGCTTTCGCGCTATATTAGCCGTATATGCTTGCTAATAAAATATAAGGTACATATCTCGGATTACATACCGTACTTTTACATTTTTTCCCTTCGGGATGCCTCATTACTTGATGAGATGTATATTTGTGATATATATACTGTCATTTTTTTTTTCAGATCGAGCCGCGCAAAGGAGACTATGGCGAATTTTTCCAAAAATTTAAGGCGTTAGAAAAAATTTGAGAAAATTGGAAAATTTTGAAAACTTTCACTTTGATTTTAGAATTGAAAGTTAAACAATAGTAATTGCTTTTGAAAAGATAACTAAGTATGATTTGAAAACTTAGTAAAGATTTATAAGAAGTTTAATTATGAATTTTGGGAAAATTAATAAATTCTGTAACTTTTCTTACTTGTTAATTTCGAGGACGAAATTCTTTTAAGTGGGGAAGATTGTAACGACCCAGAATTTTTGATAATTAAAATTTGAATATTTAATTTATTTTAAATATTAATAAGTGAATTTTTAAGTCAAATAAATTTTTATTTGAATTTTTGGATTTAATTGAATAATTAAATCGATAATTTAATACGTTAAATTATGGAAATAATTGAAAATTGGATTAAATATGATTGAAAATGATTTGTAAAATTTTATTTTATCATATTGGAGTTAGAATGATATTTTAGAACTTTTAAAATCGAATTAAAAGTTAATTTGTGAAAATTGAATATTTTAATATTTAAATCGACTAGTGAAAATAGCCAACTTTTGAAGAGTCTCAGAATTGAACGAAACCAGTTTCATTGGATCCGTAATAGTTAGTTATTACCGGATTTCAAATTTCGTGTCAATCGGAGTTATCGTTTGAGCGTGGCAGCTCGAAACGCATCGATTTATTTTTAATTTAAATTTGGCGAGTCAAAATAGCCATTTTTCAAAAAGTCTCGGATTTCGACGAAACCAGTTTCATCGGATCCGTAATGTGATATTATTGTAAGGTTTCAAATTTCAAGTCAATTGGATTTACCGTTTGTCCGGTACGAATTAAAACGCCTAGAAATCGATTTAAATCGGTTTAATTTAAATTGAGCGTTTATAGCCATAACTCGCACATACTTCCGAATTAGCTTCCGAAACCTGTTCCATTGTGTCCGGAACGCGGGATAAACCCTAGGTACGTCAGTTTCGGCGCCTAAATCGGAGTTCGGAATTTCCGGATGAATAGTGTTCGATTTTTCTTCTATAAATAGCCCCTACCTCTCTCTAAATATATATATATATATATATATATATATATATATATATATGAATCAAAACCCTAGCCGCCAGAAGTGAAACCCACGGCCAGAAATGATCTTCCATCTTCCTCTCAAAACTCCAAATCCATACATTGATTCGCAAAAGTTCCAACACGAAAGTTGTAGAGCACGGTATGAACTACAGATCCAACGGTGGATTCGTGCTATCGTCGCCGTTTGGAGGCAGAATGGGGCTGCGTTCCCTGATGCTACGTATGCATTTCGAGGCGCTGGGGGGGTGCGCACGTGGCCGGTCTCTGGGCGTGGGTGGTGCCGGGGGGCGCGAGCGTGATGGTGTTGCCTGATCGAAGAATCATCGAGCGAGGAGGCTTGTAAATTTAACCCTAATTATCATTATGGGTTCGGCTAAACGTGAGTTACCTGGAGAAACTTGTGCGAGTTTGGGAAGGAGGTTGGAGGTGCGTTGGATCTGCTATGCACGGCCAGGATCACTTAGGTTTAAAATTAATTAAATTAATGTTGTAATTTTAGTTTAAAACTCGTGTAACTTCATAAATTGATAACTTTTTCATACGAGGTCGAAAACGCGCGAAACCAGTTGCGTTGGAATCGTATGGACGAGCACCACGCGATGGAGTTGGTTTGGAGTCAATTGGAGTTAGTGAGAATTTTGGGTAAAATTAAACGTCCGTTTAATTTTATTCGAAATAAAAGCTGAAACGGAAATTAAAATCAAGGTGAGAACTTCTCACTCAATCGAATCAGTTTCGATTTTATTTTAAATAGTTAGATTTAAAATATTTGAATGCATGTTTGAATGATGATTGTT
Source organism: Allium cepa (assembly GCA_030765085.1). Lineage (NCBI taxonomy): Eukaryota > Viridiplantae > Streptophyta > Magnoliopsida > Asparagales > Amaryllidaceae > Allium > Allium cepa. Next base: position 248,281,331 of record CM060944.1, read on the forward strand.
ATCTATTGATTGTTAAAATAGACATTATACGCCGTTATTAAGCGGATGTTATTTATTAAAAACATATACCGCGAATATTTCATAAACAGTGAAATAGGTATTATATATAGTAGCAATATATATATATTGGCATATGTATATATTGGAGTTATTGATTTCCCGCATTTTTTTGTTTAGCGGATGAGACCCTATTACGCCGTTATTAAGCGGATAATATTTAACAAGAACATATACCGCGATAATTTCGTACTGGAGCGAAATTGGTATTGTGCTAATGTTTGTGGATGCAGGAAAACAGGTTGGAGGGATCCAACTGGATTCCTCAACAGTATTTATTTGATTTCAGATATTTTGATATTTGATGGATTATCATATCGAGATATGATATCGTTGTTGTCGTGATTGACTATTTGGTGTGTAGCATCATTGGACCCAGATTTTGGGATTTTAAAGTGATTTTTGAAAATATACTTTATTTTTGGAATTGATCCATGTTAAATAAATAAACGTTATAATTTTTAAAAGTTATAAAAATTATGATTTCTAAGAAATATAGTTAAAAGCTGATTTTTGAGAAATATGAACCAATGATTTTATAAAATAGTTTAAACTGGATTTTTGAGTTTATTATTAAAAGTTTGAATATAAGATTTATAAAATTTGATTATTTTATAAATCAGAATGGTGAAATTATAAAGGAATTTAAAGATGTTTTTAAAGAATAATATAAATTGATTTATATTAAGAGATTTATAAATGGATATTTATAAATTGAAATATTGACATTATAAAACGAGTTTTTATAAGTGTTTGAATGAAGTGAAAATGAATTTCATAAATGAATGAAATTTATAGAATTATAAACTGTGAAGTTATAAATAAAATTTATAAATAGTAAGATTTATAAATTGGTGAAGTTAATTGAGGAATAGATTTGGGTGAATAATTGAATCTTATAGGTTATAAGATTTATAATCATGAAGTTCAAAGGAACGATTTTTGCAAACAAATAGATTATAAGCACTTAACTTATAATATGAACTTTGAGTTATAATTGAGTTATAAACTGGAATAGGTTAATAAAAGAATTTATAAAAAGGAAGTTTTTATAAATAAATAGAAATGGAATTTATAAACGATGTTTTATAAATTCGCAAATGACTTATTTTGATAAGAAAATTGTTGGAACCTATTAAAGGAGTTATATTCACATTTTTGAATAGTGAATAATCCTTTGAATTAAAACGAATAAAAGGATGAGATTTGTTAACGAAGTTTATTCATATTTTTGAATAGTGAATAACACGTTAAAGAAAATGTTTTGGATTTGGATGTTTTAAATAGAATTAAAACGATCTAACGATGTTTTAAAAGGTGTTGAGATTCGAAACCACAGATTTCAACATTTATTGTTGAAATAGACGTTTTCGAGAAATAAAAGGAAATGGTGGACTATAACACTGTTGTTATAGTAAATGATTTCCGAAAGGAAATGTTTTGTATAGTATTGGGATTTATATATCTATTTTAATTTTGAATCCCTATACTAGTGATTTTGGGTTGTTGTAACGATGTTTTACGCAACATTCGTTTTGGCCCAAATAAATATGTTTAAGAGAATGATTTCCTTAAAGAATGAAATATATACTTAATCTCGATTTAAGTATATTGAATATTTTCTAAGTGTTGAAAATAAATAAAATTTGTGAATTACTTATGAATAATAAGTATGGAAATGTTTTCCAATATGAAGTGAATAATTAGAATTTATCTTTTTGAAGATAAATTGAAATGGATAATTGAAATCGTATATGCATGGATATTTTGAAAATATAAATTCATTATGGAATTTATAAATGAAAAGTGGAAATTGTTTGAAAATAAATATTGATTTATTTTTGAAGTGTTGAAATTTTATATCTTCTGAAGATATTTTGGAAAGTAAATAATTTGGAAAATTATTTGGAATCTGGTGATGTGTGCATATCCATTGATAGTTCAATATTCGACTATCAATATTTCCCTTTGAATGGGTATTTGATGTGAATTGATTGAATTTGAATGTCCCACTTATTTTTGAATAAGCGCTCACTATTCGGGTTAACCGGGAAAGGACCATGGGGTCGTATAACCCATTCCGAATATGTGATACGTCGTTATGAATTGCATTGAAGATCGGTGTTGAAGACCGAGTATTTGTGAAAGCGATAGGATGACCTATCGATTGTCTCTGCACTGGGTAGCTCCTGGTATTGAGATCTCCTAAGTGATGGGAAATTCGATCGGGATTGTGAATACCCGTATTGCAAGGGCTTCGTAAGAAGTGCCTTCGGTTTTGTTCGAGCCCGGAACAGACTTGTATGGATTGTATGTCTGACGTTACAAATTGAGATATAAAGCAGATTTCTTTCAAATATATTTCTGTTGGTGGCGGAGAATTTATTCTTTAAGCTTAACACCCTTCTCTGAGACGTACGTGCTCAAAGGTTATGTAGTTGAATGTTATCAGCGATATATTCCCAATTTGGTAATGTGACATGCTGAGTGATGCTGAAATGATCATTGTGTTGATTATTTGTGATAGGATTGTTTATTTGATCGTCTATCCTTGTGATCATTGTGTTGATCATTTGTTGACCCAAAGCATGGCTTTTGTATAAAGCATGTTTTTGTGGACGAAACTTCGTCGAGCCTCACATCCCGGAATGGTCAAAACAGGAAAGATGCGGCAAGGTTATGAGGGGCAGCTCCCTTTAGGGTATGTGCTTTTCCTTCTGGAAAGGGTGGTATCATGGTATGGAGCCCAGATACTTACTCATGTTGAAACACTATATTTTATTACTGTGTGGTGTTGTTGGTGACGAGCGCTCGGTTAAAAGGTCCAATGGGACCGGGGGATGCCATATTCGTGTAGTAGTTACCTAGTGATAAAGGTAACCCGGCCTTGTGTTGGCAGAGAGCTGGTTAAGTTCTCGGGGACGTCCAGCCAGAGGCGTTTCCATGTGGCAATGGGAAGTTCCTTGGCCTGACCATTTGTTGGAAATCCAAAGAAACAATACGAAACTTGTACGGTTTTAGTTGTATAACCTGCTATGGAATGTGGCGGTAACCTGCTATTGAACATAGTTAGCTATAGTAGGCATACGATAATGGTCGTATGTTGGCTAAGATTTATATTCTACTTTCGAAATGATTTTTCTCTACACTATGCACTAGTAAGAATATCAAATGTTATTTTTAAATACGTATCAAGCATCTTTGACTATCATAAGGAGAAATCTCCTCCGATTCTGCGTTTGCATGTGTGTGTGTGCAGGAGGTCTTATGGTAGTCTCATTTTTAAAAGCATTGCGAATTGACTTTAAAAATATTCCTCTATTTTGATTTTAAAGTAAATAAACTGTTTTGAGTTCTCACACCAGTCACATGACTGACTCGGAGTTTATGGTTTTCCTTCCTAAACTCTGGGTGCCCACCAATTTTCACACGGGCAGTCAAGAGTAAGGTTTATCAGGATATTCTGGATATTCTGGAGTTGCTGGAGGCAAGCTGGATGGCATGGCATATTACTTATATAGTATTTCTTTTTCCGCTACACTGTTTGTTGTTGTTGTATACTCTGATGATATGATGAAATGAAATGCATAAAATGTAATAACTGATATAGTTCTTTGTTTAAAGATTATTCATTTATTATTATATGTTGTTCCGCTGCGAATTGTGAGATTCTGTTATTGTTCTGTTGTTTTCTGTTTCCTTTCTGTTCTATATTTTCTACCTTCTTATCTCCTATTTTCTTCTATTTTTCTGTTCTCTTTTCTATTTTCTTTTCTCTATATTTTCTATCTTCTTCTCTCCTCCCTATTTTCTATCTCTTCTTCCTTTTTCTTAAATTCTTTTTAAAACCCATAACATTTCGGGTTTTTGGCCTTCGATTTCTCGGCAGTCGATAAAGTGAGTGTCGATGTTGAATTTTCGAAAGTCGAAAATTTTCGGGGCGTTACAGATGATGTAAAGGATTATTTCAAGTTCAATAAATTGTAGGAAATATCCAGTGACCTAGAAATTTGGGTTTTATTTAAATGATATATTAATTGTGTTTTGAGATGGAATTGACGTATTGGTTTGGTTTTGGAATAAAATAATATAGTATTTGGTTTTCAAATGGATATTATTTTGGAAGGTATATGAATTTGGAAATATTGGCATTTTTGAAAATGGATATTATTTTGGAAAGTAATGGTATTTAATCTTTAAATGATTTGGAATAGAAACGTTTTGAAATAAATATCCATAGGTAGTAATAACGTTGGTTGTTAAAGAGACCGGGATCAGATATGGGCATACTCTCTATCGATACCGAAAACCACTTTGACAACCGTGTACGCATTGGAGGTTCTAGAATGAAGTAGGATGGTGGCGATGTTCTATTGAGGTATGTGCGTGGACCCGACTCCCGTGAGTTGGCATAAGGTGGCTAAAACAGAAGCGATTCTTGGGCAAAGGAGGTAGCACCTCTTATCGGATGCACTTCTTCGTATGCCATTCTATTACTTTGTGATTTTTTAGTGCGCACCTTTGATCTTGGGAGTGTGGTTCGAGGTGGGAGGTAGTAGCTGCTACGTGTTACCATCGGTCCGGATGCGTAATTGGTATATCTACCCTGGCATTGCTTTGTTGTGCCATGTCACCTACCCTAGCGCACCTTATACGATGTTGGTTTTCTCCCATAGCCCATGGAGTATCCTCTAGTGGCTTCCCGATCAGGAGGGACTATGATACTGGATGGACTACTGGGACTATTACGTGTTAAGGGGAATATTGGGTCACTCCATAACGCTATTTTACAGTAAGTTTATTTTACTATAGACATTATTATAATAGCGAAATATTACTATATAGTAAATAGTTTAACGTATCCTTAGAGGATGGGTGGTGCCAAGCATCCTTTAAGTTACTTGTACCTTATATTACAGTTCACTTGAGTTGGTTTACATTGTATAAGTATGTATGTCCTGACTCGAGTGTTTTGTGTTTTGCTTTACGCTCGAGTCAGACTGAGTGATACATCATTAGAGACTCACCTTCGAAGTTGGAGCTTTGCTTGAAGATCCAACCATCTATTTCACTCTCAGTTATCCAGTTGATTCTAGTGTTGTATTCAGCTTTGTACGTGATTATCATCTTGTTATTTCTTTGTATCTTGTCTAACTCTGATGTACATGTATAGTAGCTTCATGGACTACTATTTCTTTACTTCTGCTACATTATATTACTCTGTGTTTGTGATCTTTGATTTATTTATTTACTTTATATTCCGAGTTTTACCGAATTTATTTTACAATTCGGTATTTGGAACAATTCAAGTCCGACATGTGCGGACGCGAATGGTTGAAAATATCGGCTCGTCATAGTTGCTATCAAAGCTTTTTCTCTAGGAAAAACTTAGCATATATGGTAAATTTATTTACAGAATCACTTTCATTTGAGTGTGAATCTCTTCCTTTTTGACTCGATTCCTTTCAAAATTTGGAACGTTCCCTGCGGTTCTGAAATACATTCTTGTCCCTCACTATTCGCATTCTTCTAAATTCGGAAGCATCCCTATGTAACGACCTGGATTTTCCATCGTTGGGTTTGGAATATTTAAATGGGTTTAAATATTTAATTTTGATTATAAATTTATTTTGAATATGAAAAGTTTGGTTTTTATTCAATAACATAGATTCAGAATTGAATATAGTGGTTTGTTGGATGATGTAACTATTTAATTTAATAATTGGGAATTAGGTAAAATATAAAATCTGGAGTTTCAAGCTTGTTAAAAATATTTTAAAGGCTTGTAAAATTTATATTGATAGTACTGAAGATAGTAAAAGTGTTGAAATTGAATTTGGAAGTGTTTTGTTAAGTTTTGAAATTTTATCGTTTAAATCGATATTTAAAAATAGCCTTCCGAGGCACAGTCTTGGAATTCGACGTAACCCGATCCATTGAATCCGTAATAGTGCATTATTATCGGATTTCAGTTTTCGTAGTGTTTGGAGTGACTGTTTGGCCGTACGATAAGTAAACGCGTAGAAAATTAAATCGAAATTTAATATAATAACTGGGTCCAAAACGCTATCTTCTCCACATGATTGAATTAGGACTCGAAACATTTTCCATTGTGTTCGAAATAGGGGTTTAACATTATAAATGCCTGGCGGCATGCCTCGATAGGAGTTCGTGATTTTAAGCTACGTAAATCGAGACGATTAAATATAAAGTATAAATCCTTTGACTGGTCAATTGTTCACATCAGAAACTTTTCAAAACTTTTTGCCTTCACTATAGCCAACCTTCTCTTGCACGCCACCCTCTCCTATCTTTCACCTTCCTCTATAAACCGTGTATCCCTCCTTCAGTTCAACAACGAAAACGAAACCATTCATTTCAAAAATATTAAAAAAAATGGACGCAATTGAAAATCGCTCCTCTCCCCTCTCTCATTTGACCTTCAGTTCAATCCTCAAATTATTAGAACGAGGTCTTCCCCTTCCTCCATTTTCAAAATCGAAGAAAATCGTATAATAAAAAAGGGAGTGTAGTCTCATCGCGAATCAATCAGTCGAGATTACGAGTCGCGTGTGCGCGGTAAGGTTAGGCACGGAGGCTTCAGGGTCGAGGGGTGCGCAGTTTGGGGTCGCGGTAGCTTTGGATCGCGCGTGAGTGAGCTCTAGCTAGGGGTCGTATGCGCGGCGCTTGGGTTTTGGGAGGAGGCAGGCGTCGCATCTCGAAGTCGCGACATTGAGGGGTTCTTGGGGTAGTGAAGCAAGGCAAATGGAAGGGGACGGTGCGTTCGAGCCCTAGGGCTTCGATGATTGTTTGTGTTTATGAGCAAGGAAGAGGCTGATCGAAGTGGCGACGGCACTCACGATGATCGACAACGGAAGGTTCGCGGCTATAGGGCGTCGCACGATGGAGGCAATTCGACTTGAGGAGACGTCGATCTGATTTTGGTCGAGCAACCTCGTGGATGTCTCAGCAATTTGGTTAGTTTCTCGCAAGATTTACAATTGTATGTTGTTCGCTATTTCAATTTTAGTTATACTGTTAGCTTCGGGTCGAACGATTTGGAATTTATCTATCTAGCCAGCAGAAAACTTTTAGTCAGGAATATATTGACTAGGTTTAGAGAAACTATTTATATAAAATTTAAAACAGAAAACTAGAAAATTTAATTTAAAATTTATGAAGGCAGAAATTTTAGATTTTAAATTTACTAGTTATTTAAAATAAATTATATAATAATAAGATTTAATTTACTAGGCTTGATAAAATAATTTATTGAGAGCATTTAATTTATTTAATCAACTTATTTAATTTTTATAAATTGTTAAGGAAGATTAGTTAAAACTAAAATAATTAGTTAATTAAATCTATCTAATAGGAATTTAATTGTTCGATTTATTAGAATATTAATAAAATCATCTAATATTTATACAAGGTCTAAATCATGATGGAAACAAGCTGGTTTGGAGTGGATTGCTAATTTAAAAGCAAAGGTGAGTTAATCTCACTCATCTGGGTTTTAATTTAAATTTAAATGGTTAAATTTAAATAATTGGTTGAATGATCTAACTGATTTGATGTGCTATATTATATATAGTAGTATATATATAGTATATATTGAGTGATTGATTTCCCGTATTTTATAGCGGATGAGACCCTATGCGCCGCATAATAGCGGAGGATATTATATTAATCCCATATACCACGATATTCCACCTCGAAGTGGAATTGGTTTTGTGCTAACATCTGTGGATGTAGGGAAACAGGTTGGAGGGATCCAACTGGATTCCTCAAAATATTTAGTTTTGTTAATATATTCTGTGATATAATTAATTGCTATGATGAATTATATTGATAATTGGAAATGTTGGATAATATGGTTGATTTAAAATATTTCGGTGAACTGAGTTATCAAAATCTATAGAAATGGGATTTCTGAAAAGAAAATAAAAGAGTGAATTTTGAGTAAAATAATCATAGAAATCTGAATAAACTAAAAATGTATTGGAAAAGAATAAAAAGTGATTTTTGAATTCTAATAAGTAAAATTCCAAGTACAGAGAAATGAGATTTTTGAATAAATGGGAATAAGTGATTTTATTTTTAAAACTTAAGTGATATTATTTCAAGAAATAAAGAATTTATTTTGAAATTCAAGGTTTAAATTTACTTGAAAGGATAAAGAAGGAATTTGGGAAATCTGAAATTAATATTTTCAGTTAAAAATATTTTTAAATCATAAGTAAGAATTAAAATTATGAAGTTAATGGGTTTTGAAATAAATGAGTAAGTAAGGGAAATTATTTCAAAATGGAGAAATTTGGAGATCAATTTGAAAATTGATTTAAGTGTTTGAAATTGGAAATTTGAAGGAGAATGTGACTATGAAATTTATAAACTGGGTTTATAAAAGCGAAGTGATATATCAGTGGATATTTGGAAGGATAAATTCACAGTGGGAATTTATTAAGGGAATGAGTAATTTTGTTTAAAAATAAATAGTGATTTATTTTTAAAAGATGTGAAAGAGAAGTGTGTTTCCTTGGATAGCCCGATACGTTTTCGAAGCAAATTTTTAAGTATACGTAAAAGTTTAAGTTGTTTAAAAGTATGTTTTAGAAAAGTTATTATTTCTAAATGTTTAAATTTTAAAGTAAGTATATTTTCTAATTCATTATAGCAGTAATTATTTAAAGGTGGCTTGGTATTATGTTTTAAAAGTTAGAAATTTAGTTTTATATTGTACAAAGTAGTTTTATTTTAAATATTCTTAAAGTGTATATTTTTAATAAATATTAAAGTAATTTTTAATTTAAATGTTTTAAAGTATATTTTATAATAAGTGTTTTAAATTATTTGTGCTTGGTGTCTTCAGTGGAAATAAATATTTGCGAATCTATTCCATGAGGAGAGTGTGGTTTGAAACTGTTTTCAAAAGGGATGAAAATAGTATATCTTGTGAAGATATTTAGAGGATTAATAAATAAATTGGTGAAATTATTTATGTTGGATGGTTGTTTGTGAATGTTAATTGAAAGTTAAATAACCGACTGTCAATATTGGCCAATGCGTTGATCGTTTCGAAGAGATCAGGATCGGGATTAATTTCTCGAAAACCACTTCGATCCGGTTTGTACGTTTTCATGTGGAAAACAAGAGTTTGGATGCGAAGGTGGAGCAGTGAAGTGCAAGGGCTAGTCGCTACTAATCCTGAGGTGATTCCAAAATGGATGTAGTAGGAGTAGTGCCTTTGGTTCTGTTCGAACCTGGGATGGACTTGTATGGATGAATGCTTTGAGAACATCGTCAAGTTGACGATGAGCATTCTAAGTGATATGTTCCAAAAGGTAATGCTTAGCCTCGAGCCTCATCAACCGGGAATGACTAAAAATCAGGGGTTATGCAGCAAGACTAAGTAGGTAGCACCTATTAGGGTGAGGTCATCCCTGTCTAGATGTTCCTTTTTATTTGGCTTAGTGGTACGGTTGTTGATCGCAGCCATGGGGTGATCTTACTCTAGATTTTCTAGTAAGGGGCAGTCCTGGTCTTATGTTGCATGGGATTGGGAGTAATCCTCGGTACAATGATCTAGGCCACGTTCTGTGACAGGTGGTACCCCAGTGCCTAGTCATTAGTTGGAAATCCATTCTCCCTACGTGCCTTTTACGGTTTTTGTTTGTATTACCCACGACTGTGGCTAGTAGCTGGAATTTAATCACGTAACAATTTCAGTTATTTGAATAAGTATTTGTATATAGACACTATTATAATATCAGAGGATTTTGATAAAAAGTGTTTTAGTTATCGTAAGGTAAAAACCCGACATGTTTATTTGTGGTGTGGTCTTACGAAATGCTTTTGTTTTCAAGGGATTTTGAAACTTTAATAATCCAATTGAGTGTGGTTTTCTCACGCTGGTATTCCAGACTAACTCGGTTGTTATTTAACTATAATGCTCGGGTCAGACCGAGCATTATAGATTATAGGAAAGGCTGCTGTGGAGCTGGATGGCGATACGTACTCCCGTACTTATTTTAGATATTCTGCTGTGTAATATGATTGTGAGGACAGGTTATGATTATTGTCCAGTTGTGTGTTATGTATACTCTTATGATGTAATGTATAAACATATATAGTTTTCTTTTGTGTAAAGATCTGTTATTATCTATTATATTTTATTCCGCTGCGATGGTAGGATTCTGATGTTGTTTTCTACTTTCTTCTTCTACCTCTTCTTCTTTAACCCTCATGGTTCGCTTTTTCGGGCGTCGAAAAATCAGGTCGTGACACCCAAGCTCCACTAAATGACTTGTAAAGGGATGAAGCTCCTTTACAATAGGTATTAATTCATCGGAGATTTCTATATCCTCGGTTTAGATGCTAATATCTTTTGTTATCCCAAATTCTACCTCTTAAGATCGAATGTAGATTTGTCTTAGAATTCTGCATCGATCTTATTCTTGAAGTTGCGGTTGCCCACGATTTTTATAAGCTTATCCATTTTCTTATTCGGTTAGTTAATCATCTTATTTTTTGTTTTAACTTATCCTCAAATCAAAATTTTCTTTGATTTGAATTAATCAAATTTGAATCTCTAACCTTGCTTTGAAAATCTATTCCTGTATAGTGTATCTGTAAATCCATATTTAAAATATTTTATATAGTGTGTTGTTGAGTTGTTGATGTTGATTTGGGTTTTCGATCGATCCGTCTCATCAATGCTATCTATAGGATCTCCAAAACACTTGAATAGAACAAACAGACACAGTATTGTTTTCAAATTTAGTAAATGAATAATTTTGTATAATTATATTATGTATGCATAAGTATAATTTTTTGAATTTTGATAGTTAATTGACTTGGATATTAAGAAATAATATTTGACTCTGTCTTGTAACTATTGGCTTTGGTTTCATATATAAACAATTGAACTAAAACATGGTTATAAATTAATTTGGAAATTTAAATGAATTTAAAACAAGAAACTAAGAATTTAATTTCCGATGGTTTCAGACTTTGTGTTTAAAGTTTTAAGGGTGTATTATTAAAGTATTTCAAGTAGAAATTATTTCAAATAGAAATTATTTCAAGGAATTTTAATTGGTAGATCAGAGCTCTCTTCTTTGTCGCAGGAAAATAATTTTGGTGATGACTGCAACATCATCAACTTTCATTTTCGAGTTTCGAAGTGAAGAGACCATTTTGTAGTTTTACTACAGTCTTACTTTGGAGAATTAAATGGATTTGGATTTCTAAAATTTGATTTGATATATATAGTGTATATTTATTTATCTTTAAAATCGTTTGAAGTTGATCGGAAATCTAATTCTTAAACTTTGTCTTAAAGGATAATGTCAAATATACAATGAAACCAAAATTTTGAATAAATATTTAAGCTTGAGATAATGAATTAGAAAATTTTATTTGTATAATATTGTATTACATTCCAATACAACTTACCTTAATTATTATAAGTTAAAAATATAATTGGGTAATATACAGTATAAAATAGATTTTTATAAATAAAATTTGAGTGTTTATAATAAATGTTATACACTTAAATTTTAGTTGTAAAAAGGATTAATTGAGGTAAATAGAATAAAAGGTTAATCGAATAACTTACAATATAAAATGATGTTAAAAGAATTTATAAATAAATCGGTATATTTTGTTCAAATTAATTAACTTTGTAAACTTATTTGTTTATAAAGTTAGTATTTTGAATAAGATATATTGATTACTTAATTCTTTCTTTTCCCTTCTTTTTCTTTTCGGGGACGAAAAGTTTTGAGTAGGGGAGAAGGTAACGACCCATAAAATTTTCAACAATTTAATTTGTTAAGCTAATAAGTTTTGGTAATGTAATATAAAAAAACCTTATTAATTAAAAATTGAACGATGGTAATTAGAACTAACTAGTAACAATTGAAATGAAATTACAATTTAGTGAATAATGAAAATTGGTATACTTAGCTATAAATTAATGTAAGAAAACTAATGCAAACATTTAAGTTTATAAAAGGAATAATATGAAATAAATGACTCTTGAATAAAGATTGGATATATAAGAATGGTAACATTTGTGGTGAACAATGAAATCACAAGTGAATATATTGAATCATTAATGAGATAATATATGGTTAATACAAATTGAAGTAAATCATTGTTAATTAAGTAATTGTAATATTTGATTTGTAAACAATAATGAATTCATTAATTGACTTAAAGTAATAGTAACGGTTGTAAGTTGCTATTTAATTGGCCTATTAATTTAGTTGTAACTGTTATATTTGAGTATAAATTTGAATATAAGCAAAAAAGGGTAAGTGGTGTATAAATAAATGAATTAGTATAACTAATAGTAATTGAATGAATTAAATATTAGGTAGGTAATTATAATAATTAGTTGAATATAATGAACTTAAATGTAAATTAAAGGGTAGTGGTAACAGCTATTATAAGTTGCCCATTTAGTCTATAAAATAAATAGGAAATCTTTAATGTCATTAATGAGAATTAATGCGGTAACGGGAGGTGTGAATGTATGAATTAAATAGAGATCGTAAATTTATTTTTAAAGTAATAAATTAGTGAAAGGAATGGAACTATGTTAAATTAACTAATTGGTTTTAAACCTTAATTAATGTGTACAATTGACAAGATTTCACATTTAGAAATGTAACATTTAATACAAATTTAAGACGAAAATAGGAGTAGACTAGTGTAATGGAATATAAAACTAATGTAATTAGGTATATAGGGTAATAATAGACCTAGTATAAAGATGGAAATTAAACCCAATCAAATTATTGGAAGCAATTTTTATTTAATTGGAATGTAATGTATAATAAAATGGATTATTGTAGGTAAATGAAATTTACTATGTACGTTGAAATTTGGATGAATTAGGAAATTATTAATGTATTAGTATATAAACCAATATTAATATTACCCATAAGAGGATAATTCAATAGGTTATTCAATAGAAAAATTGAGAAATCAAATATATGGATTTATTGGGGATTTAAACTTATACTTTTTAAATTAGATATACAGTGTTTACACGCAATGACGTTCTATGTTTTATTTCCCTATGTTTGTTTCTCCAATTTTTATTTTCTATTTGATTTATATAAACTTTGAATATATTTATTTGATTTTGATTGATTTTATTTTTAATAATAGCTTAGAAATTTCAAGAGATATAGGTTACTTGTTTGTTTATTTGTTGCCTTTTTCTTTTCCCTTGCCTTTCCATTTGCATAGCAAATTACTTCCCGCATTCATAGCCATGAATTCTTCTCATAATTCATGTATATATTGTTCCTCAAACTCCTCTTTTCATTGCGTGCAAACAATGGAAAAAAATTAATAAATACATCAGGTTATTTGTTGCCTTTTTATTTCCCAAACCATTCAAACTCCTGCCTTTTATTGCCTAGCCTCTTTATTTCTTGTCGTTTCTTTCTTTTGGACGTGTATTTACTAAAACCTAGCCGCCATCTATTTTTTTTCACGTACAAAGTTTCTCATCTCCTTATCTTATTCATTTGCGAGAAAGAAAAAAAAATATACAAGATCTAAAGTCATGGCTTCCTTCTTCTTTCTCCTCCTTTTTTCATTTTGTTTTCTTTGTTTTCCTTCAAGTTAGGCTCGACCTCCATCTTCTCTTAGCACATCGCTAACCATCATGACCAAGCAACACAAGATGATGGTTGAACCCATATGTGGTGTAGCCAAGCCATTGATTGATTAAGGCAAGTTATGCCACTTTGATTCGTTATTTTTCCATTGTTTTAACTTCTATTCTTTTGCATTGAATCATATTCTTATGTATGTAATATTTGTTTGTATACAAGATTTGGATCTCACTCTTCATCCACTCAAGTTTGCATTGTGCTTTGTCGTTCTTTTTCGTACTTTGCGGAGTTTGGATTTTTATTCTGAATTTGTCAATTCTAGCTTTAAAAAGGTGAGTTATTCAATCTAGACATATATACTTATATTATTGTGGAATAATGACAAGTGAATTGTATAAATTTATATGCTATGTCCATATATGCATGTGATATGTTATATGAATTTAAATGTTGTTTATATATTAGTTACATTATCTAATATGTTGTTACATGATATACTGTTCATTTTATTTACTGTATCTCACACTACAAGTTCCCTATCACTGTGGGTTGAAATGATACATACACGAACGGAAAATAGAATAAGGAAAAATAATTATGAGCTAAAATGATAGGCTTGAATGATTTTTATTGCATTAATTGTACTTGGGATTGCGGGTTTGAAATAATAGAACCCGGATTTTTCTTTTTAAATTATGGATTGCAATGATACATATCTGTATCACTTGACCTAGGTTAGAAAATTTTATACAGGCCCAAGGATAAATTTTTATAATAGTTCTCTAAAATTTTTAAGTATGTTGAATTTAAATATATGGAATTTTGATTAAAAAGTTGATTTAAGGCTTTGAATACAAAGAGATATTGAGATATTGGTTTCCTATAAGTTAAAATTGTATGAGTTGATAATTGGTTTAGATTGTAATTTACAAATTGTTATTTGGTTTTAAATTGTAACATAAAGATTTTATTTATGAACAATATTTCAATAATTAAGTTTGATTTAATTTGGAACCTAAAATCTAACCTAGTAAATCTAATAAAGGTTATTTCTTGAAATAAATAAGGCTTGTATAGTAAATAATGTATTTTGAGAGGATAAAATGAACTGCAGTTTCTATTTGACTTAGTAATAAAATTTATTTAATTTGGAATCATAGTTAATTGATGTCTAGATGAATAGATTTATAAAAGGATTGGACTGTTATATTAATTATGAGAAAATACTTGATTTATGGTTATGTTTGGTAAAAACAAATGATTATGATTTAAATGAAAAAATGCAACTTAAATTGACTTAACTTGATAATTGGAAATTTAGGTTTCAAATGAAAGTTGAGTAGATTTAGTGATAAGGGTATTTTATTTGTGGGATATATATTTTAAAATAAATTGTAAAGTTATTCGTTAAAAATAAAAGTTAAGTAAAATAGATCAATTTTGACTTATTAATAAATTATCGTTTAATTTGGATATTTATCGACAAAATTTTATTTTATTAAATCATAAGTTAAATGATATCCAAATGAATGTTTTGAAGCGTGAAATGTGATTTTTATAAGTTAAATTAGCTAAAAATTGAAATTTTAGTGTAGCTGAATTATACAATGTTTTGGAAAGTTATAATTGAATGATAGACTTATAAATGCTACAACTTTGAAATGAATATTATTTGACATTGAATTTAAATGGATAAACGAATCTTGTTTGGAAGATATTAACATTGAATTTAAATGGTCCAATAAATATGTTTCAAAGTGTTTGGTTTCAGAGTTGTTATAACTTGAAAGTAATATGGCTTTGGAAATGAATTTATTTGAAATTGTATTTAAATAAGAATTGTATTTAAATGTATAAATTTGGAACTTATTGGAAATGGAAGATTTAAGAACATGACTTTATAAAGTGGTTTGGGTTAAGATAATGTAAAGGAATATTTCAAGTTTAATAAATTGAAGGAAATATCCAGTGACCTGGAAATTTGGGTTTTATTTAAATGATATATTAATTTGGTTTTGAGATGAAACTGACATATTGATTTGGTTTTGGATAAAACAATATAGTATTTAGTTTTGAAATGGATATTATTTTGGAAGGTATATGGACTTTGAATATTGCCATTTTGAAAATGGATATTATTTTGGAAAGTAATGGTATTTAATCTTTAAATGGTTTTGGAATAGAAATGTTTTGAAATAAATACCATGGGTAGTAATAACGTTGTTTGTTAAAGAGAGTGGAATTGAATATGGGCATACTCTCTATCGATACCGAAACCACTTTGACAACCGTGTACGCGGTGGAGGTTCCAGAATGAAGTAGGATGGTGGCGACGTTCTATTGAGGTATGTACATGGACCCGACTCTCATGAGTTGGCATAAGGTGGCTAAAACAGGAGCGATTCTCGGGCTAAAGAGGTAGCACCTCTTATCAGACGCACTTCTTCGTATGCCATTCTATTACTTTGTGATGGTTTGGTGCACGCCTTTGATTTTGGGAGTGTGGTTCGAGATGGACGGTAGTAGCTGCTATGCGTTACCATCGGTCCGGATGCGTAATTGGTATATCTACCCTGGCATTGCCTTGTTGTGCCGTGTCACTTACCCTAGCACGCCTTGTACGATTTTGGTTTTCTCCCATAGCCCGTGGAGTATCCTCTGGTGGCTTCCCGATCAGGAGGGACTATGCAACTGGATGGACTACAGGGACTATTACGTGTTAAGGAGAATATTGGGCCATTCCTTAACACTATTCTAAAGTAAGTTTATTCTACTATAGACACTATTATAATAGCGAAATATTACCGCATAGTAAATAGTTTAACGAATTCTTAGAGGATGGGCGGTCCCAAGCATCATTTAAGTCACTTGTACCTTATATTACAGTTCACTTGAGTTGGTTTACATTGTATAAGTATGTATATCCTGACTCGAGTGTTTTGTATTTTGCTTTACGCTCGGGTCAGACTGGGTGATACAGCATTAGAGACTCACCTTCGGATTTGGAGCTTTGCTTGATGATCCAGCCATTTATTTCACTCTTAAATATTCAGTTGATTCCAGTATTGTATTCAGCGTTGTACGTGATTATCATCTTGTTATTTCTGTTGTATCTTGTCTAACTCTGTTGTACATGTATAGTAGCTTCATGAACTACTATTTCTTTACTTCCGCTGCATTATATTACTTTGTGTCTGTGATCTGTGATTTATTTCTTTACTGTATATTTTGAGCTTTTCCAAATTTATTTTACAATTCGGTATTTGGAACAATTCAAGTCCGACATGTACGAATGCGAATGGTTGAAAATATCGGGTTGTTACAGTTTCCATCAATGGCAGGGCTACTGGGGTACCGCCTGTCACAGTACGTGGTCTAGATCACCTTACCGAGGATCCACCCTGATCCCCTGCTACACCAGACCGGAGCAACCCCTTCCTGGATAATTCGAATAAGATCACCCTATGGTTGGGATCGCCAACAGCCCACACAGCCGAATAAAAAAGGACATCTAGACAGGGATGACCTTACCCTAATTGGTTGCTTGCCACTTAACCTTGCTGCATATCCTCTGTTTTATCCATTCTCAGTTGATGAGGCTTGCGGCGATGCGTTACCTTTTTAGAACACATCTCACTTAGAATGCTCATCATCCTCCTGATGATGTTCTGATAGCATTCATCCATACAAGTCCGTTTCCGGTCCAAACAGAACCGAAGGTACTACTCCTACTACATCCATTTTGGAATCACCCTCGGGATTAATAGCGATTAGCACTTGCACTTCACCGCTCCATCTTCGACTCCAAGCTCTTGTCTTCCACACGAAAACGTTCAAACCAGATCGAAGTGGTTTTCGGGAAATTAGTCTCGATCACGGTCTCTTCGAAACGATCAATGCATTGGCCAATATTGATAATCAGTTATTTAACTATCAATTAACATCCACAAACAACAATTAGCCTTAATAATTTTCCAAATTATATATTATTTAAAATATCTTCGCAAGATATTTTCTACACTTCCACCCTTTTGAAAATAGTTTTCAAATTACTTTTTCTCCCACGGATTAAATTTCCATCCAATTGTTTTATTTTCACTGAAAATCACTAAATCTTAGATTTTAAAATAATTTAAATCACTTTATACAAAAAAAATATACTTTAAAATATTTAAAATAAAAACTACTCGATGATCAAATTTGTCGTACATATAATTTTTAATGATCAAATTTGTCTTCATCGGTGCTTACTCTTAAAACCAAAGATATGAGTTAATTTATGGATGTATAGTTCAGTAAAATCAACTTCGTTCTGATAATCATATCCTTTTTCTTTGATATCTAGATTATATGCCTATTGACATAGACAGCTAAATGTGGCATTATTATACCATTGCTATGTGCTAATGGTACTAATGTAGGACCTTCTCCACTTTTGACAATGTTTTGGGAAGTCATTAAAGTGCAGTGAAAATGATCATCAATTGAGGAAGATGCTAAATAAACAAGACGACAATGGTTATTGTTTAGCTCATCTATAAGGGTGACAAATCTTCTAGCCCGAAGTATAATAAACCGGCATTATTCAGGCAATCTTCCAAATAAAAATACATAGGAAAAACAAAAGGAATAAACTAACACTAACTAGAACAAATAGTTGGTATCATGTACTAGTGAGCCTATTGTCTCGAATCCGCGAACTCATAATAGAAATTCCAGATATGAAAACATTGTGATAATTCGAGCTATAGCAATATAATCTCCTACCCTAACCTAAGAAGAGCTAATAACTAATTAGAAGCCATTAACACAAGAATAAAAATTGTCCATTGTTATATAAGATATTTTTATCAATTTTATTTCATGTAAAATTTGCCTAGTTATTATACCAGTGGTATATAACTTATTGATCGGCCACACAAGTATTCATAGTCAAATCTTGTTATTCTATTGCAGCTTTCAGAAACCTCCAGAAATCTGTATTTGCAATAGTTAACTGGTTTGCTTTTCAGTTGAGGATTGTCCTACATATTTTTCTACTTGTCTCCTAAACATTACAGATATTGTAGTTGAAATAAAATTTCTCCCCAAAAAAATTGGTGACACCATAAAATTATTTTCTATTGATAATACCTAGATAGGAGCCAATAAGTTTTTGCATGTTGGGTTGCTCAGTACTTTTGTTAATTAGTTTTCTTTCCATAACTTTTCCTTCTCCTCTTCCAGCATAGAGTGTTCATGTCGGCCTATTTGCCTCTGAATAAATATCCAAAAAATTGAATAAATAAATAAATGCATGTATTAATATAGATTAACTAAACGCAAACATCAAAATGTGCCTTCCTATGCGAACGATGGTTCTGAAACCGGAACTTAACTTGACGATCGTCAAGTTTAAGGTGACGACTCTACTAGACTTTGCTTCTCGTTGGGAAGATGGCGCTATAGTGATTATAAAACTATATTTTATGATTTATTATTTAATACTATTATATAAACTTAGTTCTTTTTTGTGAAACTTAATTAATTTGATTCATAGTTTATAGTTTGTTATTATTATTAACTTAGATAATTTTTATAAAACTTATAGTAAATTTATTATTATTATAAATTTAGTTAATTTTTGTAAAACATGGTTAACTCGGTTAATATTTTACAATTTATTATTATTCTAAACTTAATTAAATGTAATGTAACTTGGTTAATTTTTATAAACATGGTTTGTTTATTGTCATTATTACTATTACTTTAAACATTGTTAATTTTTATAAAACTAAGTTAATTTATTGTTACTGTTGCTATAGTGATTGTTGTTATTTGTATTATTATTATGAGTAATAATTTTTATAAAAACTAAGTTAATAATTATCTTAGAAAAGCAAAGGACTTTGTACCTTTGATTACTCGACCACGACCAAGAGTGAATCTCACTGGCTAATCTATATCATAGATGGAACTAAAAATTGTTCCATCTATGAGCATCCCTTGAAATTTACAAATAAATTCCACGAAATGTGCATATGAACTCATATAAACTAATGAAGTGCTGCAATTTGCAATGACGGTTTAATTTTTTGGTATCTAAACGTATGGAAAAGTAGGCGCCTAAAGCAAAATGTAAAGCTTTAAGAAGAATAAACCTTCAACAACTAGTGCTCCTATATACTTAAGGGACTAACCCAATGAAATAGATACAATGGGTTATATATATTTCATATCTTTCAATGAAAGGTTGGATTACAACAAAAGCTTTGTGCATGGTGCAAAATTTCTTAATATTCAGTGCTTGCTGATAGTAAATTTTATTGTATGTTCATGTCTGTGTTGATGATATAATAGTTTTAGGAAACACTGAGAGGCAATCAATCATAAAAATACGAATAAACCACCACACATATAATCAATAAATCTTTGGTTTAAATAAATGATTCATAATACAGTTAAAAGTAGAGATTATGTATACTAGAATGTATAAAAATGAATATCCTGATTCAAGACGTTATTAGTTGGTCACAGAGCCAAAAGTTAACATCAACGATATACATAATTTAATGAAAGGAAATCACATATGGAAATTAGATTAATTTCCATATTGCTTCATCTTCTAAGCAGCTCTATAAAGTAACAAATATACCAATAGAAATAACATGTAAAATTAATTTGGTAAGTCAAGCAATTCTTACGTTATTGTGAACTTTGATTTTATTGCCACCCTGAGCCTTTGATCTCATAAGTACTTGGCTTGAACTGTAATAAAATTACAACCATCTATAGTTTACAATATGATTTTAAGATGCCGTTGTTTATGATAATTTTCACTGCAAAACGCTGATTTTGTGAGTAACTACAGCAATGGTAAAGATTGGGGATGATGAAGAGGTGATATTAAAATAATTACTCCATGGTCAATTATCACAGGCTGTTACAAAATACAAAGAACGGCATTAATCTTGCAAATTGAATGCCTGGGATCATAGTTGATTTGGATTTAGATATACAAAAGATAATCTATAAATCACATCTTTTAACAGAGATTAAAAGGAATCTAAAAGAAATAATCGATCCATTGTTTAAAATTGACTTTGCGGCATTTAATCATTTCATCCAATATTCCCATATATAAAAATAAGAGTGCAATTTATTAAGAATCGATAAAAAAATTATTGTTCCCCTATCGAGATCAATTTACACCTTTGTATTACGATTAAAAATGAATATTGCTCCTGTCATTGAAGTTAGCGTATTTTCCCACCTAAAAGTGTAACTATTCTGATGGATGATGACCTACTCAATTCATTAAAACAGACAATTGCGTAGGTTTAACCAAACATTTGTGATTTAATTAATAAATTTCAAATAATGAAACACCAATTGATAAATATCAAAACCCAATTTTGCATTTGCATTGAAAATAGCGAGAAAAATATCACCTTTACACCAATTTGGAGTTCTGGTACATCGTCCAAGTCATCGGCCAAACTAAAAATCAAAACAAGAAAAGCATTGAAATCAGTAATAGTTCCTACCAGTCAACCAGTAATAAATTGTTATAGAAGTAAATAATATTGAGCATTGATTGAATACCAATCGAGCTTATTGCGAGGATAACTAAAATGAAAGCTTGCGAAGTTGCCATCTTTCTTTGTAACAATTTCTCATCTATGAGGGAGAAATTATTATTATTGTTAATTGTTGTTTTGCTGTTGTTATAGTGATAGATCTAAGTGCTCCACACTCCTCTTTGAACTAGATCTGATAATAAGGGTTTATGAATGAGTGATTTAGGGACTGTAAGGCGGGGGAAAAGTTTCTTCTAGTTTGAGAGAGATCGGGGGGAAGAAAGGGAATGATAAAAAGAGGGAAATAATTGAAAGAATTGGCGACCATCAAAATAATTGAAGGGTCTTGTTTTCTGAAAGCATTACATGCAAATTCCCTGCTTTGAATAAAAAAATCAACATAAACAATAACACTATAGAATAAAGCGTTATCAATTGGCATTATCAAAAATAACTTTTCTTGTAGTGCATATTTTAATTTCAATCAAATTCTTTTATTTTTATTCTCACTCTTATTAATGAATCAAGTATTATCTAATGAATGTTTAAATATTATACTAATTGCATTAATTCCATTAATTACCAATTTAATTCCATTAATTATTGATTTAATTCCTTATTTATAATTATAACCAAATTAACTTCACAATTATTTCAAAATTGATTGAAATTGCATTAAAATAGCTGTCAATGACATTTAAACAACATTATTAAATTATATTCTAATTATTTTTCTCATTAATAAATCATAAATTTAATTTCTCACAAAATCAAATTTCAAAATCTTATTTAATTTATTATTTTTAATTTATCAAAAAAATATGGGTCGTTACAAGTGTAGTGGATGATGTATGAAGTCGTTTCACTGTTAACAGTGGTAAGGGATTGAAAGCATGGGGTTGAGGCGGAACTATTGATGGATGAAGTGGTTTGTATGGGTTTATGGCACTGTCAGGTGATTGCAGTACTGTTGATGTGGATGAAATTTTTATGGAGGAGGAGTAGTTGTTATGGATGTCAAATGGCGGTGGCAGAAAGTTGATCTATGCACAGTATATGTATGCATAGTAATAAGCGAACGTATGCACATTTTTTCTTCCTTTTTGTTTTGTTTTGAAAGCAATGTAATTCAAAACAGAATATTGAAAAATGTAAATGAAATAGAATACTTTTTTGTTTTGAAGTTGTGTATGTTATATATATATATATGTATGTATGTATGTATATGTATATATATATATATATGCAAAGGAAACTAGAACAGCAACAAGCACCAAATCAAATGAATACAAAAATCACAAAAACACACAATAAAAGTTTTAAACAAAAATGCAATTTAACACACACAAAAAACACATAATAAAATCGAACTAAAATAATTCGAAGAATAGAAATTAAAATCAAACGAATTCCTCGGCAACGGTGCCAAAAACATGTTTAATGCCTAAATTTTTATCGGAATAGAAAAATGGGTAAAAAAAATAAATTGAAAATAACCGTAAGCGTATGACGTACAATTTTAGTACGTAGAGAGTACGGGTCAATCCACAGGGAATTGTATCGATTTTAAAATTTCTACTCAATCAAATTAAACCAAGGTTTGAAGTTGTGCTAAGCTAAAAATTTCTAAAAATTAACAAAAACTAAAAGTGGATAAAAATATGAGAGCAGAAGGCAATTTAGAGGTAATTTCCTCCTCATGATCACATAAATCAACAAATGAAATTATGATCTCTCTTTTGGTCATTAGTGAATTTAGTTGATGTTTTTTTTCATAAGTATAGAATATTTGTGCTATTAATTAGCCCAACATAAACTATCAAACTTTAACACACTCACCAAACCACTTGTTTAACTCTTATGAAAATGTTAATGAAATTGAAAATAAAATATATTCTAAGCATGATCTATTTACTATTGATTAGTAATATAGACCATCAAATTTTGATTTTAAAATCCACTTCATTACCGTAATTATATGTATATGAAGAGGTAATTTGTGTTTGTGTTTGCTTAAGCATAGCCTATATGGTGTCAACAACATAGGCTATCAAATTCAAAGGTAAAACAACAAAAAATTTACCCATTCAAACATTGGCATTAAGCACAAAAAAGAGATCAAAAATTAACAAATATATTGAATCTTCATGATTAAAAGAGCTTCGTTACCCCTAAATTGAAGGATTTTAGCCTCTCATATTTATTATCATTTCAACAAATGTAGAGTTCAACATGAAACAAAAACAAGAGGAAAATGCAAGCTAAATAAAAATATAAGAGAGCTAAACTACTTGCATAAGAACTAAAACTAAGCGACTAACATAACAAGAAAAAAAGAAAAAAAGAACTTGAATTAAAATTGCATAAAAACAATTAAATGAAGAAGAGGCTATGAAGCCATTAAAAAGAGAAAGAGAGTTTATGTTTATTTTTGAGCCTAAAACTAAACTAACTAAAGAGGAGGCTAAGATATCATTACATGAAATATAAGGGGTATTTATACAAAGCTAAAACCCTAATCCACATTTTTGGGGACTACCCATAATACCCTTGAGGAAGTGTGGCCTCTAACTTGTCATTAGCATGAGCATAATCCACCATTACATGTGCATATAACTTTAATCTCTAATAACATGTGCATTAGCTCCTAATTGTACATCAAGGCAAGTGGATAGGTGGGGTCCTTCATTATTTCATGAATTGATTTATTTCCATCTTCATTTGTTTCCTAACTCATATGCATGCATATCTTCATGAAGCCTCTTTCAAAATTCACTAAAATTCCTATAAAACAACATAAAAATATCCAGGTAATTTTTCTCAAATTAATTCACACATAAAAATGACCATTTTGCCCCTAAATAAAGATGAATAAATGATGATTTGAAAATAATTAAATTTTGGTTTAAACATTTTAAAATACCATATATTCTCATTTATTTAATTAAATTAGATTAAACATGGAAGTAAAAATATGCACAGTTACGATGCACATCACGGAGTTTTAACAGGAGGGAATTGATAGCAGTCCCATTTTTCGGTAGGAGGACAGATTTTATCACATAATAATTCAACATGGTTGGTCCGTATCTCGCTAAGCAATCTATCCTTTTCATTACCCAAGAAATTAAAACGAAAATGTGGAATCCATGTGTAAACATTATAGAGATCTCTAAGGAAGCAATATTTTGCTAACTAGGAAGTTTTAATAATTAACAATTTCTCTTTAAAGTCTCTCTTTAATTTGATCAATTAACTTAAGAGTTCCATAGAAATAGGACTACCCAATGATTCCTTAATTTGTATGGTTTACAAAAGATAAACTAAGTTGCAAAGAAATGATAACACTGAATTCATAAAACTGTCTAAACTAAACATTAAAGGAAAAATTACTTGGATTCATACAATAGTTTTTGTAAAATTCAAAAATGAATCTCCCCTTAGTAAATTTAACTTTCTTCAAAGAAAGAGTATTTAGGGAAAGTGGAACGATCGCAACCCTGAGAAGATTCCATCATTCTTTAGGATAGGTTCGGTTTCGTGCTCATCTAAATATCTACTATGCAAGCACCTAAGAAACCCTCCATTTTTTTTCTCCCTAAGAATTAAAAATCGGTAAGAACATTTCTAGAGTAAATTTTGTAGAGGAACTCCACTAAGGTGTCCCTATCTTCACAAAGGGTCGAAAAGAGTGTGGTTAATTCTTTGTTTTCCTTCAAAATTCTTTCTCAATAAAGGCGAGATCTTTTTAAAAGTGGAACCACACATTTCTCCTTAAAGTCATCTAATCGCTTGAAATAGGTTGGAAGATTCTGATATTTTGTATACAAATGATTGTGGTCATTGACTAATTTTTCAACCTCCACATCCAAGCGATGCATTACGCTTTTTCTCTTCTCATAAAAAATCTCATAACAATATTTTTTTTTTACCTTAATTAAAGTAATAAACTTGTTAATTTAAGGCTGGAAGATGACTTTAAGTATTTAAATAATGAGTTCCATACTTGTATGATTGAAAGTTGTGGAGTTGGGTTTTAAATTTTTCCTTTTGGTAGTTGATTAAGTGAAATAACATCTTTCTGAGGGACATTTTACCATGAAGCATCCTTGAAAATCAGGTAGATCAGGAAGATCTACATCATCAGCAAACGAATTTAAATTATGACCACCTGATCATCACTCACGTCTCTTGGTCCTTACGGAGCCTTGTTGCCCTCATCTCTACCTTATTCATTATCATCGTCGTCATCTTCATCATCATCCTCCACTTCAATTGAGTTTCCTTCTCCTATAAGCGAAGGGTCATCAAAAGATAGCAACTTCTTCGGATCAATGGCTTTTTCTTTAGGGAAATTGTCTTGAAGCGATCCATGAGCACTCACTAACATAAAATCAATCTTTCTCTTAAATTTTTCATTTGTTCTAGGAGAGAAGAAAAATCCAGATCAAGGACTTTGTCAATATTATCTAATAATAAATCAGTTATTGATTTTGGTGATAATAACATTGATAACAATAATATACATTCATATAAAGTATGGAAAGAAATGTTTTGCCAGGTTATAAAGTATATAGTGCAAGATATTATATAGGCATTGAATCGAAGACTGTACCATATAAAGAATTAAGAAATGGATATGAAGACTCATGAGCATAAAGACCAATATATAAAGACGTCAAGACTATAATATAGTGTATAGAGTCATAGAATTTTGTTAAAGTCCTGGTGGCATTCTTTGGTCACTTTCTCCTATTTTATTATCTTTTATACTTTAAAACAAAATAAATTTTCATAATATATTTAAATATAATTTGTAAAAAAATTTCAAAAATAAAAGTGTTTGTAAACTATGTTTAAAATGCTTTACAAAGTATACGTTCGTCAAATTTTTTTAAGAGAAATAAAATTTAAAAATTTTCATGTATATATCGACATACATGAAATGGGTATGTCGACATACATGCCGCAAAATAGTTTTTCAAATCTTGAAATGAAGTGCCTATACATCGCAACTCTTCACAAACAGACACATTTGTTCATACACTATATATTTTGTTTCAAACGAATGTTTTAATATTTATTATCTTATTTTCTTCCCTTCCCTTACTCTCTAGAAAACTTCATTGAATTATACTCTTTTCTATTCAAAATCAAATAGAATCAATTCAGACTTCTTTGTATTGATACAATATTACTTTCTTACTATTTTGACATCTCTCTCAAATCAAATGTCAAAGTGTTCTTTAAGAAACTATATGATCCATTGTATCCAAAATTTAAGAAATTGTCTTTGAAAAAACCATCAAACACTATTTGTATTTGCTTGGTTGTGATTGTAGCCCATTCAAATCAGTTGGGTGTGCTTTGTAGCTCAAAAATCCAAGTGGATGTTCCTGTAGCCTGTCTAAATCAAATGTGTGTACCTTGAGCCCCGAAAATAAGGACGGTGTATCTCGTAACCTCGGAATCGAGATCGTAATTAGGTTTTCTTTCTGCCAGATAAAGATTGGCATTTGAAAAGAGATCAATACAAGCAATTGTATGAGACTTGATGTAGGAGAAGTCCAAAATAGTGTAAAATCTCTGGTGTCATCTCTCTAACTCTCTACTTTACTTTGTTTCTTTTAATTTTATCTATGATTCTACCGGTGATTGATTGTTGATATATTTTGTTTTAAAAATCTATGATTTAATATTAAACTTGAAAGAAATTTAAAAGGATATACAAAAGTTAGAATACATTATTCACCCCCTAGTGTTTAATTATCCTTAAGATCCACAATTCTACAACCGACGTTTGGTATCAGAGCACTAGGTTTTCAAGAACTCAAAATTTGGATTTTGAAAAGTTAATGGTTAGCAAACTTGTAGTACATTTGTTAATACTTTTTTAAAAGGATAATCTACTGCTAGACCACCTTTATAATTATAGTGATTACACTTATAGGTTGTGAAGGATGAACATTGATTTACAATCTAATGGTTTAGATATTTGAAATATTACACAAAATGGGTACACGGAACCCTAGAGTAATTTTGTACAATGGACTACCAACCAAAAAGCACTTGCACAAAATAATTCTAATGCAATGAATATTTTGTTTTTTCACTAGACAAAAGTGAATTTAATAGAGTCTTTATTTGTAGGTCGACATATGAAATTTAGAGAACACTGCAAGTTTCATATGAGGGCACTAGTAAAGTTTGAACAAGCCAAAATTTTCATGCTTGTTAATCAGTTTCTACTGTTTAAAATGAATCCAAATGAGTCAATTTCTGACATGTACTATAGATTTCAAGATAAGGTGCATTAATTAGTAGCATTAGGTAAAAACTTTTCTGAAGAGGACTAAGTTAGAAAAATCCTCAACTCACTCTCTTCGGAGTGGAATCAAAAGATACTACCAATAGAAGAGGCTAACGATATTAGTACTCTAAAAATAGAAGAGTTAATAAGCAATTTAATATCCTATGAAGCACAATTGTAAGGAAAAACGAAAAGCAAGGCAATAAAAAAGAAATCCATCGCTTTCAATGCAATAACTGATGATCAAGATTCAAACGATGACAATAACAAGAAATTGCTTTCATGACTAGAAATTTCATAAAGTTCCTCAAGTATAGAATGATGAATAACTTTCGAAAATAAGAAAACAAGACTCCTTGAACTGGAACTGTGACTAGAAGTTTCAACTGTGATGAACCCGACCATTTATAGAGAGGCTGCCTACAACAAAATAAATCAAAGATCTCACCAGTTACCGATTCATCTAGAAAAAGAAAACAAGCTTACACAGCAACATTAAATGATTTAGATACTTCCTCAAGTGATAATAAACCTGAACCTGGGAATGTGAATATTTGTTTCATGGTAATAACAGACTAGGCAGAAGTGGCCAATAAAAAGCGGCAAAAACAGTACCTTTTGTTTAATAATATTTATTTCATTTTTGATTAATTTTGGCTTTTAGGAATAACCTATAGATTAATTATAATATTGGATGAGTATAAGTATATGTGTATATATATAGGAATATTTTATAAGATTTATTTTTGAAAATTAAGGTCTACACGTCAACATACATGAAGCATACACATGGACATACATGCCAAAAATCGAAAATTGAAATTTCATTTCAAAATTCAAAATTCAAACTTCCCCCTCTTTTATACACTTACTCCCATGTTCTAGAAAGGCATCTTTTAGAGAACATTGCTCTTCACTCCATATTAATACAATTTTTCCCTATACATTCATTCACTCACTATATTTCAAATTTCAAATATCTTTTCATACCCATATCTCCTCAAACTCCAAAATGGCCTCTTCAAATCAAATTCCTAAGACTATAAGGCCCTATAGGAGAACCAAAGGCTTTCTCTTCAATGAAAATGAAGCCATGTAACCTATATGGAGTATGCTACTTCTGTAAAAGTTTCACCTGGAAGATTTGATCAATTCAATGATTTTTCCGCTTATGTTTTAAATGATCTTTGTTTTGAAAATGAAATTTTTGGTTTAATTGACTTCTCAAAAATGATTTTGTTTGTTATCTGGATTTGGTCAAAATATTTTACGCAAATTTAAATGGAAAAATTTTCAAGGAGAAGAGGGACAAATTTGGAGTATTGTAAATAGCACTTGAATTGTTTTAAATTGTGAACTTTTGGGTAATATACTTGGTTGCAAATCTAGTGGAATTGACTTTTCCACTGTTCAAATTGATGACCAAAATCATGAAGTTTTTCGTGACATTGCCAAAAGTGATGAAGAATTTGATTAAACATAACAATATTCGACCAAAATTGAGACTTATGAGTCTCATTTTACAATAAAGTATCACCTTAAGGATGGGTAAATATAACAGCCATACGTAAAAAGTATTTAAACCACTTTTCGCTATTTATGGAAACTATAACATCAATTGGGCACTGATCATTTTAGATGAGTTTGTTCAAAAGAATATTTCTAAATACGAGAACACACCCTACCATGATCTGTATCTTACTAGAATTTTCATTTATTTTAGAGTGGGTTTAAGAGGTGAAAAACTCTTCCTTGAAAAGTTTTCGACAAGATCAATATTTCCCTTATTTACATTCCACCTTATATGACGCTTCCCGAAATGGAACAAAGGTTGGCATATGAACAGGAAGAAGAAATTCAATAAGAAGAAGGCGATGAAATGGATGTGGAAGAAGAAGAGGTGGAGGAGGAAGAAGTAAACAATTCTTTGGAAAGTTTTGACAAAACATATCACCTCTCCAAAAAAGAGATCCTAAGGAACCAAGAAAAGCTTCTTAAAAACCAAAAGAAGCTTTTTAAACCCAAAAGAAGCTTATTAAAAACCAAAAGAAGCTTAAGCATTTTTTACTAAAAAGTTCACTTCTCTTTCCAACAAGGTGAACAAATTCTTTGGAAATATTATTTGCAAGATTGATGGAAATTCTTCATCATATACATCTTTCAAAGCATATCTAGTTGTGTCTTTATGATATCTAGTTCCGTATTCCTTAGTATTGTATGCTTTTAGTTTAAGTTCATGTCATTTTCATGTATTTTTTCTTCGAAATCCATATACCTTTTTATTCAATGTAATGAAATTTATTTCTTACTGTACTACATTGTTTATTAGTCTTTGGAAGTTATAAATATATAATTGTATAACATAAAACCAAAAAATATGACAAATACACTAGTTTCTGAAATTTCAGGTATATAAGTTGACATATATACAATACATATGTCGACATATAACAACAAGCTCGCAAATTTTTTTAAATTACAAAATTAAAATAACTACCACCTATTCTATCATTTCACACAACTTGTTACTCCTATATAAGCCTTTTTTCTTCTTCAGAAAACTCACTATTCATTTTATTCTATACCCACTTTTCATTCTCAAACATCTTTTTCTACGGAAATGTCTACTCCACATCAGAGATTATGTGAAAACCATAAAAAGGCTTTTCAGTCTTTTAAGGATATTTTCTCTTTTATCTTAATAAATCAAAGGCATTTACAGTTAAGTCAAATGCAGATTCTCAAGAAACGAGAAAAGCATTTCAATGCCCGTCGAGGGATGATTTCTTGCTTAATCAAAGATGACCATCCAACTACCCTAAATATATTATTAGTGAGGATAATGAAGATTGGAATGCCATCAAAGAAGATTTAATCTTTGGGTCTGACAGTTGGGTTAAAATTCCAAGAAACATCTAGTTATTAGGTTTGGATTTTATATGTAAATACACAAACACACACACACTTAGGATTTGATTTGGTTCGGTATGTACATTTTATTGAATTTGTTTGCCTTGGTTGTTTAAAATTGACATTTGAATTTGTTTGCCTTGGTTGTTTAAAATTGACATTTGAATTTGTTGTCTTGAATGTTTAACTGATTAAATGATATGTATAAGATTGATTATAAATTAATAAAAATCGGTTGTGCTATCATGTTTGGTATACGACAGTATACTTCCTAAGCGTATCATATATTTATCATATACATATCATAACCATCATATACTTAATCATTTCAATACTTGGTTATTGATTTTGACTCTATAAGTTTCTAAGTATTTTATTTAGGGGGAATTTTTATTCTTTTCACCCATTTTTGTTGATGGCAAAGGGGAATAAAAATATAAAGTATACATATGCATATATTCAGAGGGAGTTATCTAACTCAAGGGGAGTTGCATTATATTTTATATATAGGAATAATTATGGTTGTCATCATCAAAAGAGGGGATTATTAATGCCTCGGCTATTAATTTCAATGATAACAACATTGATAGCAAAAATGTACATTCATACAAAATACATATACTAATGTTTTGCCAAGTTATATAGTATTTAGTACATGAAATTATATGGGTGTTGAATTGAAGACTGTAAAGTATAAAGATCTAATAAATGGACATGAAGACTCGTAAGTATAAAAATGAAGATATCAAGACTATAATATAATGTATTGAGTCACAGATTTTTGTTAAAGTACCTGGTAGCAATCTTTGATCTATATCTTCTATTTTCTTACCTTTTATATTGCAACGACCCGTAATTTTCGATAATTAAATTTAATAGATTAATTAATTTTTTGTAATTTAATATTGGAAGAAATTAAAATTAAGATTTATTAATGGGAAAAATAATTAGAATGAACTTTAATGATGTAATTTAAGGTAATTGATAACTACGTTGATGTAATTTCAATTGATTGAAATGATTGTAATGTTAAATTTAGTGATAGAGTATAAATAAAGAAATAAACCAAATGTTGTATTATTTAGTAAAATAATAGGCGATTAATTATAATTGGATTATAACATTTTTTGTAGATAATAAACTGATAAATGTGGTTAAATTAAGTAAAAGGTGATGATTGTTAATTGTTAACCATTTATTAAATCTTTTGAATTAAATTTGAAATCAATTGCCAATAAATGTAATTAAATTTAAGTTAATATGAATTAAGATGATAATTGTAGAATATTTACGTAATAAGATGTAAATTAATGTTAATTATGTCCATAAAGTAAATGATTGATTGAATAATAGGATTGAAATGAAATTAAATTACCTGATTTGATTTTAAAATTAATTAATGAATTTATTGAAATTGCAATTGAACGTTGAAATTAATGCAATTATATATTGTTGGAAAACTCTCGATGAGCGCAATCTTCTACAATGATTTGTTTTTCGATTTCAGTTGCGGGTTGGCCAAAAATCATCAATTTATTCTCGGTCGTTCATCGGGTTTTGATCAACAATGATGGATCGTCGATTCAAGGGCATAGGCGTGTAGAGAGTGAAAAGAGGAGTTCATCAGTGCTAGCCATTTGTTGAATTGATGGTGGATCATCTACAAAAATTAGATCAGTGTTCGAGTTTACATTCGACAGCTGTGATTTTGTAGGCATTGTACGGCTATTTTGGGTGGCGTGTGGTTGTGGAAGTGGCAAAGGCGAGGTCGGTGGCTCTCTTGCATTACTGCGATCATGGTCAGGTCGGTGGAGGAGGCAGTGAAATCATCAGTAGGGTGGCAGCTACAGGGTTTCATACGAGATGTGAAGTACCAGGGGAAATAGAGTTTCATATGTCCAGGTATACGCGGTGCATCCCTATACATGTAACGACCCGCCTTTCTCTCCACAGAAAGACGCATCATCATTAAGAAGGAAAGGGATAATGAAGAGAAAAGATAGGGAAGAAAGAACGAAACAACATCTGAATCTCACAGTGGAACGAATAAATTATATTAATCACATAAGTATTGCATAATATACAACATCTATCAGAGTTACACAGCTTAAACATCACAAACTAGATAGTTATAAACACCTGTCTAGTCATTACAACTTAAATACAATACAGAGATACCGCCACAACGGAAACACCTATATATCTACAAATGTTGAAGCCTTCTACTCTAATTCTCCTCCAGAGTTCATCAGAGCTAACCTGAATCCCTTGGCTACTCGTAAATATTTGAGTACCCAAGAGTTTAATAAAACAGGTTAAAGTTGCTTAACTTTTGTAAAACCTTTGAAATCAAAAGGTATCTCGTAAGACTTCCCGCACATAAACACGAAAAAGTTTTTACCTTACGATAACCAAAACATTTGATAGGAAATTCAGTTATATTATAATAGGGTCTAGGGTTTTCAAGTAAAATACAGAAATAGCTAGAATGCTTACATCTCACGTTCCAACATGGTTGGGTACAATCATTACGTACGGCACTTATTGGAGATTGGATTCCATACAATGGCAGGGCTACTGGGGTATCACCCGTCACAGTACGTGGCCTAGATCACCGTACCGAGGATCCACCCTAAATCCCCTATAACACAAGGCCGCAACCATCCCTTACTGGATAGTCCCGAACAAGACAACCCCAGCAGTTGTTGCAATCAACTGCCCACACAGCCAAAACAAAAGGGACCTTTAGACAGGGGAAATCTTATCCTACTTGAGCGCGACTCACTTATCTTTGCTGCACCTCCCCTATTTTAGCCATTCCCGGTTGATGAGGCTTGAGGCTACGATTACCTTATCAGAACACATCACTTAGAATGCTCATCGTCCATTTGACGATGTTCTAAAAGCATTCAATCCATACAAGTTCGTTCCGGGTTCGAACGAAACCGAAGGCATTATCTCGTTACACTCATTTTAGAATCACCCTCAGAGTTAACGACAATAACCCTTGCACTCTGAAGCTTCACCTTCACTTGACATTCACGACCTATCGGTTAATTTGGATCGATGTGGCTTTCGGATATCCAAATCTGGAAACCAGATCCCGGTCTCATCGAAATCCAAAACGCCGTCTTTTCAAAGCCAATTTGTTTTAAAGTTAAAACAAATCGATTCATTATCTATATTCACACAGATAGATAATTCACAATCTCACAAATTGATAATCCATATCATCACAATTCAACCAAAGCATCTCATATCACAAATCAACACATATCCAATATCAGAGATATCAAACAATCCAAGGCATTCAATAACATTCAACCATCCATGAGCAAAGATTTATAAATCACACCATCTCTAATTAATTTAAAATAAATTAAATTAATTACCTCCATCTCTAATTAATTTAAAATAAATTAAATTAATTACTTCCATTACTATAAATCTAGCTTACTTAACCATTAATTAATTACAAACTAATTAATTAATCACCTCTAATTATCCATCTTAATTAATCATCCTTGATTAATTATTCTCTAATTGCATTAAGTAATTAGCCTTTAATTAATTTCACAAATTAATTATCCTTAACCATTTACAGTAATTAACCTTTAATTACTCTCATTAATTAATTAACTATAATTAATTACATTAATCCTTAATTAATTACATTAATTAATTACTCTATAATTACTTCATTGATTAATTATCCTTAATTAATCAACCCTTAATTACTTCATTAATTACATTAATTAATGATCCCTTAATTACTTAATTAATTATTCTTCTAATTAATCACATTTAATAATTAATCTTTAATTAATTACATTCATTAATCAACCTTAATTAATCATATTCAGTAATTAATTATTCTTAATTAATTACATTACTTAATTAACTTTAAAATAAATTTTATTGATAATTCTTAAATTAATTGTACTAAGTAATTAATTCTTAATTACTTCCATTGAGTAATTATACTTCTTATTAATTACACAAAGTAATTAAACCCAAATTACTTCCATAAATTAATTATCTTTCAACTAATTACACAAAGTAATTAAACCCAAAACTACTTCCATTCTTCAATTAATTACATCCAGTAACTATCCATTAATTACTTCACTAAGTAATTACACTTTATAAATTACATTAAGCAATTATACTTAACCAATTCCACATATGATTATCCTTAATTAATTAATCTAATTAATTACCTTAAATTAATCGCATTAATTAATCATTTTGTAACCCTAGTTAATGATCTTTACATTAACTATTAACAATTCTTTAATTACTTTCCTTAAGTAATTAAACTTTAAATTAACGATTATTAATTTCCAATTAACTAATTTTTTTATAAACAATTAATGCATCTCTAGTTACTTAATTAATTAAGTGCTTAAATGTAACTTAATTAATCTTTAGTCACTTGATTAGTAAATTTAATTACAAGTTAATTACTTAATTAATAAATCTCTAATCATTAATTAATAATCTTTAATTATCTAATTAATGATCTTTAATTACAAATTAATTAACCTCTAATTAATTAACTTATAACTCTTAAATTAATTAACTTACAATCCTTAAATTAATTAACTTACAACCCTTAATTATTTATTTATTAATCCTTAATCGTTATTTAATTGAATTAATTAATTACACTTTAATTTCCTTATTAATTTAATAAATCTCAAATCACTAAATCTTAATTAACTTTAAGATAAAATATTAGCATTAATCAATGATTTAATTACCATTTACAAATGCATTTGAAACATTTTACTCTTAAATTTACTTTTAAATTTCATTTAAATTTAAGATTTAAAAATGATTAACAAATTTAATTTTAGCAAAATTTAAATCAGTTTACAAACCTTTTAGTCAAATGTTTAAGAACACTTATCTTATATAAAAGAAATTTATATAGGAAGAGTTTTAAATCAAATTCATTTAAATTCAAAAACTTGTTTTTTTTTAAAAAAACTTATAAAATCTGTTTGAAATGCTGCTTCGGGTTCAACCCGCAAGCTACTTAAGCCTTGACCCGAGGAATCCTTTTCTTTCTTTTTTTTAAAATTTTGTTTAAGTGTTAAAGTTTAAATCTGGAAACCATCTTACTCACATTTACTCGAGTCAATACCTCACTATCCCTAAGCCTCCTTCGAGACAATAACACCATCCAAACCTCTAACACAACATCGTTGCTGTGCAGATGCACCGAAAATGCAGCCATCTCTGACCATCCATGATGCCCCTCACATTTCGGCGATCATCTCTACACTAGATCCCGACCACCAGAACTTCGACAACAGCCCAAAATCGAAATCGAGCCACTTTGCACAATCCTGGAACAAAAAGCAAAACTTGGAAAACCCTCGAACTCCCTCCTTCGACCGTTGGAGGACCTAAGCTTCCAGCCACGCCTTTGCTAACCTCCATGCAACCGATCCCCAAAGTTTGATGGAACTCGATCCACCCAAATACCCGACCTTACCAAAACTAGGGTGTTAAAACAATCTCGACCACCGCCGCCACTATGCCTTGAACACCCTTCTGACATTTTTCCCACACTCTCTGATCATCCTTCTACCACTAGTGAAGACCACGACCTCCCTGAGCAACTAGATCATCGGAAGCCACCCAAAACTCAATTTCTGATTTAACTCGAACTACTCGTTCGTCCCACAACTAAAAATCCTCAAACTTATGTCAAAAATCATGATTTTGTTAAGGATTCAGTTTATATACCTGAATCAATGAATTAGGATGTTTGAATTTTAAACAAAACTCAAGCTTGCCTGTCCTTTTTGGTTTTTAGAGAACTTTCCAATTTATTTTCACTTAAATATAATTTTAAACTTTAATCTATGATGAAACAAACAAATTTTGTTTGAAACTTAAATCCTAGCAAAGATTATACCAAGAGATAACGAATTTTAATTAAGATCTTGAGCTTGAAAACAAAGAACAGAAAACACAGATACAACAACATGCACATCTATACATTCATATATATACACAGAAAATTGCACTTATATATACACACACAATACATATTTATCCGAGAAATTAACATGCAACCAGATTCATACTTAATCTTTTAAAAAAAATGTTACTCACCGGTTAAAGAAGATGGACAGAGCCTCTTTTTGAAATAGCTTTTAAACTGTGAAAACTTGAATGCAGGAGAGATGTTTCTTTGATATTTTTTAATACTTGAATTGCTGAGATCCTTATTAAAACTGGAATGCTTTGTTACTGAACTTTTAGAGGTGACTAAAATATGGAACAGAGATGAACTGCTTTGATTTTGAGCTTGCTTCATTTATCTCAGGTTGAAGAAGATGTTTGCAGGCTTTATTTT
The DNA here is from genome assembly GCA_030765085.1 of Allium cepa. Taxonomy (NCBI): domain Eukaryota; kingdom Viridiplantae; phylum Streptophyta; class Magnoliopsida; order Asparagales; family Amaryllidaceae; genus Allium; species Allium cepa. The sequence continues at coordinate 248,318,177 of CM060944.1, forward strand.
TTATTTTGAAAATGATATACAGGCTGTTGAATTGGATTACTTCCTGGTTTGAGGAGTATTTGAGTTACAGATTGTTTTTGAGTTATAGGATTGAGTTTTCTTAGCTTTGAATTTATGATGATAGAAAAAGAATGAAGAGAAGGAAGCATATGTTTATGTAGGTAAAAAATGTGATCTATTTAAAATAAAAGAAAAATCAAAATTAAAAATGACACTTGTTTAAAATCTTAACATTTGTCATTTACATTGTTAATCAAATAACACTTGTTAAAATCAAGCCTTATATATTTACACTTGTAATCATGTAATTTTTATTTATATATTTTAAATGTCAATAACAAGCTTTTATACTTAATTTATAAATTCTTATCTAAATTTATATATATAAATTTCTTCAAAGAAAATAAAACAAAACAAATTACATATAAATAAAATCTTATATATATATATTTTTAAAATCCAAAATATTTTAAAATATCTATCTTTTGAATTTCAAAATTAAATCCAAATTCAAATTAAATTTAAAAATCCAATTTAAAGTCAACTTATATATATACATATATAACAACACGTTAAATTTGAAAATAACAATTCTTTTTTCTTAAAAATCTATTTATATCTATATATAAAAGCAACACATTGTTATTATTGTTTGAAAATAATTTTTTTTTAAGTTTTAAATAATTTATAAAAGATCTCATTACTTATAAATTACTTATTTTACTAAATGAATTAATGTATCTTATTTATCAATCGATATTTAAAAAGAAAATAAAACAAACCTTTTTATTAATCTTATTTAAATTCTAAATTTAAGCTAAAATATATTTTAAACAATTAAATATTTATCTTAAGTACTTTAAAACCATATGGCTAACAATTTAAATAACCTTTGAAAAGTTTTATATTAAGTTTAATCATAATTGCGAAATTACCAATATATATTAGAATTTGAAACCATGATTTATTTGTTAAATTCAAACAAAAGCTTTTCTATTTAAAATATATACAAATATATATACACATTATAAATAGAAAACATTTTATTGACTTTAAAAGATAAAATTTACCAATTAAATATTTATTTGCTTTTAGAAGAATAGACTTGCCAATTTAATTTACAATTATAAAAGAAAATTATCAAATCAATTTAATTATAAATACAGATTATTAAATTGATATCGCCCAAAATTCCGGGTCATCACATTCCTTCCCCCTTAAAAGAATTTCGTCCCCGAAATTTAAAATCAAAGGTAATTTAATAATCCATCAAAGATTTTAATTCTAAATCACAAGCATATATTATCAATCATTTGCTAACAACCATAGCAACCAATTCACTTAAACAAACAAATCTAATGATCCTAACATAAATCAGGACAGACTCTCCTAACACTATCTAGAGTTTCCAGGTACAAACACCGGAATACTCGTTCTACTGAATCTAAACTAGCTACATTACTAGCTTCAGAGCTCCTACTCATCTCAATCTACAATCTGAACAGGATATCAGACCACAGTTAAGTCCTGCTCAACTACCAAATCCTCCTGAACTACTGGTTCCACAACCAGTGATGGATTAGACACGTACTCCCTCAGAGATACGTGAAACACATTGAATCCCAGTCTTCCAAACTGGCAATTCCACCTTGTGGACCAAAGCACTTATCCTCACAAAAACATAGAAAGATCTAATAAACTTCGGAGCTAGCTTCCCAGTCTTACCAAATCTTATAGCTCCTTTGATTGGAGAAAACTTATCCAAAATCAAATTTCCGACTTCGAAATCCAAATTCCTTCGTCTCTTATCCACAAAACTCTTCTAACGATCCTGGGCTACCTTTGTCCTTCCTGATCAGTTCAACCTTCGCTGATGCCTCTTGAAACTAACTGGACCAAAAATAATCAATCAAAATGATCCTCTCAAGATCAATCCAAAATCAAGAACACAAACTTTATTCCACAATCATCAGTAGACTTCAAACTTACTTCTTCAATCCGAAAAAGACAAAACAGGTGCACTTGCCAATCTCGCCTCAGATCTTGAAAAATTTCCTGTAGAAACCTTCTAATCCAAGAAAACAGCAAACTTCCAAGGAGTCTAAGGTTGCTTCCACTCTAGAACAGCTGCTATCTTGCTTTCGCTGCACAACTCTTATCTGGAGTAGATGAGAATGCGGATGATGAAAACGAGGACAAACTTGTCCAACACGTCCCAGAAAATGCGGTTCAATGGATCCATAAAGAGAAAACTCAGAAGTACCATGAAATCCTGAGCTGCTTCACCAAAACCTCTTTTTAGGAGCCATTCTTCTATTAAGCTGAACCCTCGGTATTACTCCTGGAATCCTAGTCGATACGAAAACTCAATCTCTAAACGCTATAGCAAACCTTAACTTCTACGAAGACATTCGGAAGATCTTCGACAACCGATAACTCCTATATTTCCTATATCTTCTATCTTTTGAATTTCAGAATTAAATCCCAATTCAAATTCAAATTAAATTTAAAAATTCAATTTAAAGTCCACATATATATATATACATATATAACAACACATTAAATTTGAAAATAATAATTCTATTTTCTTAAAATTCTATTTATATCTATATATAAAAACAACACATTATTATTATTGTTTGAAAATAACAATTTTGTAAATTTTAACTAATTTATAAAGGAGATTGTCTCATTATTTATAAATTGCTTATTTTACTAAATGAATTAATGTATCTTATTTATCAAGCAATATTTAAAAAGAAAATAAAACAAACCTTTTTGTTAATTTTTATTTAAATTCTAAATTTAAGCCAAAATATATTTTAAAAAATTAAAAATTTATCTTAAGTATTTTAAGAGCATATGGTAAACTATTTAAATAACCTTTGAAAAGTTTATATTAAATTTAATCATAATTTCCAAATTACCAATAAATATTAGAATTTGAAAACATGATTTATTTGTTAAATTCAAACCAAAGCTTTTCTATTTACAATATATACAAATATATATATATACACATTATAAATAGAAAACATTTTATTGACTTTAAAAGATAAAATTTACCAATTAAATATTTATCTGCTTTTAAAAGAATAGACTTGCCAATTTAATTTACAATCATAAAAGAAAATTATCAAACCAACTTAATTATAAATAAAGATTATTAAATTGATATTGTCCAAAATTCTGGGTCATCATAATACATCTCTTCATTATTTATTTGTTTATTTTTATTTAAATTTTGAATTGTTCAAATGTGTATAACTTTCGCATATGAGGTCAGATTCATGCACGATTAGTTCCGCTACGACCGTATCAAAATTCCGACATTTTGAAACTTGTTTGGATGAGTTCTGTGATTGTTTAGTTTTGGGCCTTATTTTGGATTTCAAATCGATTTGAAATCAATGATGAGTGTTTTAACTCGCTCACAACTCCTAAATTATCTTATGTTAGTTAAATTGAATTTATGATATAATTCGAAATTGATTGGTTGATGTTTGGTGTAACATCCCGCCTTTTGTACGCTTTGCATCAACGATAAAACAAACACGTCAGACTCAAACCATACAAAAGAACGGATTGTTATTGGGGTGAACAAGAAAAGCAGAGAAAGAAATAAAGCAAAATAAAATCTCATAGCGGAATGACAAAATATAATAATCAAATAACAGTTCATTAAGCTGTTTTACAAAGACATTTGATTATACTTATACAACACAGATCAGAGTTACACATACCAGAGAATAATAAATAATGCAACGGAACAATGTGAATGCAGTGGAATAATATAATAAATAATAGTAATACAATCTTCGTCTTCATCCTCCAAAAATAAAGTCTTCAAATCCTGAAATGCTCAGACTGACCCGAGCGAATTGAAAAGACAAAACACTGGAGTCAGAACTAAAAGATCTTATGTAAGTTAAATCAATGTAAATATATGAGTGGAACGGCGTCAGAGATGTTTACGGATTTGACATCTCCTATCCAGTGTCAAACGTGAGTGCAGTAACTTAAGAGATGCTCGGGATTCACATCTTCTAAGGATCCGTTAAACTATTTACTATGTAGTAATATTTCGCTATTATAATAATGTCTATAGTAAAATAAGCTTACTTTTAAATAGCATTAAGAAGTTACCCAATCTCCCCCTTAACGCAATAATAGTCCCAGTAGTCCATCCAGTATCAGCGTATCTCCAGATCGAGAGACTACCCTAAATACTCCACGGGCTACGGGAGAAAACCAAACTCGTACAAGGCGCGCTAGGGTAGGTGACATGGCACAACTAGGCAATGCCAAGGTAGATATACCAATTACGCTTTTGGACCGGTGGTAACGCGTAGCAGCTATTACCACCCACCTCGAGCCACACCCCCAAAATCAAAAGGGCCCAATCAATCACAAGGTAATAGAATGGTATCGAAGGAGTGTGTGCGATAAAAGGTGCTATCTTCTTAGCCTATCGATCTCTCCTATTTTAGCCACCTTATGCCAACTCACGGGAGTCGGGTCCACGTATATACCTCAAAGGAAACGCGGTCACCATCCTACTTCATTCTGGAATCTCCACCGCGTACACTATTGTTAAAGTGGTTTTCGGAGTTGGCAAAGAGTATGACAACTTCCGATCCCGGTCTCTTTAACAACCAAACGTTATTATTACACCGCGGTTATTTCAAAATAATTATACTTCAAAACCAGAATATACTATCCAAGTCAAAACCATATAAATACGATATCATTTCCCCTTTTAAAACCCAATCAATATAATCTCATTTTTATTTCAAATATATCCTTTTCTAAAACCATAACACTTTCAAAGTTATAATATTTCGAAACCAAACGCTTGAAATATAACCTTTCAAAACATAAACTTTGAATTTCATAATGTTGAAACATAACTACACCACTTATATGGCTTAATTATTAATCTACTTTATATAATAAAATAGCTTCTTCAATTTCACAAATCAATTCCAAATACAGATTTGAACCCCTAAATAAACCATTTCAATTTCCACATATTTCAAAGCTTTAAATATTCCACCGTTTCAAAACTAATTCTTTGATAATTCCATAAATATCAAATTCAGTTACTATTATTTAGATTTGAAATGTTTACACAATAAATCCAATATCATTTAAGTAAAACTTTTCAACTCCAAGTGACTGGATATTCCTTCAATTTATTTAACTTGATATATTCTTTCAAATCAACTAGATATTCATTTAAATCACTCTAAACCAAAATCAAGTTATAAAAATCATACCCTTTATAATCTCAATTTATTTTAATTTCAAATCAATTTATTCGAGTATAATTCTTAAATAATTTGATTCAAATCAATTTCATATTTATCTTCCAACCTTAATGTTATTTAAGTTATTATAAACTCTATATACAATAAAATTTAAACATATACTAAACCATGTTATATAAAACAATCAAACTTTATTATTTAACTTATTTTATATTTCAAAACAAATTTATATATAGCTAAAATCAATAATAAAATAACATTTATATAACATCTAGAATCAATATTTATATAACTCATATATTTCTTTACAGAACCGTAGAAATCATTTTAAAATATTTTTATATATAGACCACGGTGCATGTATACAATTTTCTATCCTATGGTCAAGTGATACGGATATTTATCATTTCAATTCGTAATTTAAAATATAAATACAGTTATATATCATTTCAAACCGCAATCCCGAATGAAATAAAAATCCATAACAACTTGCAGTTTATAACAATATAAAAAATACAACATCCATTCGTCCAATATCAATCATCAACATTTATCACAATCATCACCCAATTCAATCAATAACATCAATATAGAGCAGATAATAAATAATAGGTATTTACTGGCAGTTTACATTTAGTAATAAATCAAATAACAATTTAACTGGCAGTTTATATACAATAATAGATTAAATAACAATTTAATTCAATATATTCAATTTAACTGGAATGATGATAAAAATGTGCCAAACAGTCATAAATAAATTTCTAATCATATCAAAAATTAATTTAACACACATAAGAAATTTTAAAAGTTGTGAGTGGGTTAAAACACTCACTTTTTGAATTTAAATCCAATTTAAACCCAAAATTCCAACCGTCTTAGAATCCGTTTAAACCGGCGTCAAAATGTTCGAAATTTTAATACAATCCAAAGTGATGAAGAACGTACCTCTGTAGGTCGTGGCCGACCTAACCTAGGTCGTGAAGGCAAAGATCACGAAGAAGCCCAAATTGCCGAAGCTTCCTCCAACCTAACTCGCGACCCTAGATCGCTTTCCCTCCTCCGTATGTCGTGCATGAGCTACGAGCAGTTAGGTCGCGAAGCAAACTACTGTAAGTCGTTGTCCTCTTCCGGAATCGCATCCAAAGTCGCGAACGACCTACCACTGCGAGCTAACCCTAGGATGCGCGCGCGACATAGGATAGGTCGCGAGATGTAGACGAATTTCTTCCAGTAAGTCGCGAGGTTTCTTGCCTCCATGGTACACAAAGTCGTATGTCGCGACTCAAAATTAGGTCCGAACGACCTATTTTCAATTCCGTTGAGTCGTGAACGTCCTATTCCTTTAAGTCGCGAAGCTTTGTGCCGTTTGCTATTTTTAAGTCGTGAAGTTTCTGTGTCGTGCTTCATGTTAGCTCGTGTGAAGTTGTTAAGTCGAATAAAAACACTTTTGTATGTAATTTCTTAAGTCGCATGACAAGTTTAAGTCGCATCCTGTCTTGTAGGTCACAAACGAGGCTGTTGTGTTGAATTGTGTAGCTTTATGTCGTGTACATATTGTGTTGTAATTCATGTTGTAAGCCTATAAATAGGTGTGTCGTGTCATTTTGTAAGGGTTGTTGAAATTTGAATAAAATTTGGTTTGTGCTTTGTGCCTCCATTTTTAAATTGGTAGTCGAGTGTTAACTCCTATCTCCACTTCGGCATTCGAGTGCGCTCGAATCAACGAACGTTGAAGCCAATTCGCGGAATCAAGTGCGCTTGATCAACGCTCAAAGAATTGTAGATCTTTCTTCACGGAATCGTGCGCGATCAACGTGTCGAAGATTGCTAAAATCCGGTATCTTCGTGATCAAAGGATTTGGGCCTTTCGGTATTCTTGAATCCATCGATTCTTCGTCGATTCACCGATTATTTCCGCTAATCGTGTGAGATCCTGGACGGATTCGATTTACATCGTCGAATTCGCTTCCCACGCTGCGTCAGTTTGGTATCAGAGCTAGATCTCAAGAAGTTTGCATTATTTGGAGACTTGGGTTTCGAGAATTTGAGGTTTGGAGATCGGATTTGCAAATTGCTGAGAAGTTTGGTGTTCATCGTGTTCATCGTGAAGTTGCAACAAGTTGGGAGTTTCGATCCATCTCACTTTGGATCAATGTTCGAAAAGTGTTTGAAATTTATTTTTGAGTTTGCTTGAAGATCAATCATGCCTCCGAGACGAGCTCAACGTCATCGCAACATTAATGCTTTGTATGGAAGAGAAGAGGTCGATGAATAGAACAACGAATCAACGAGAGTTTCACTGAAAAGTTGAATGAAGGAATTGGTCGATTAGAGAGAATGATGCTTGAAATGAATCAAAATCGAAGAAGGATTTCACCTAAATCGAGCCATGGGAGAAGTAGAGTTTCACCACATTCAGATCGGGAGAGAAGAGAAGATCATGATCGTAGAAGTGCTGATAATCGTGATAGGAATGAATATCGAAGGAGTGGTGGTGGTAGAGAGGTTGGTGGTCGTGATCGATATCGATATACTTCAGATTTTGATGAGGAGTTTGATGGTGATAGGGGAAGTGTTCATTACCGAGATAGAGGTCAAACACGACGTCAGTATCGAGATGTAGAGGATGATCGTCGATGGGAATCGGGAATGAAGATGGAGATTCCTGAATTTAAAGGTGGAATGGTTGTAGAAGAATTCTTGGACTGGTTGTCTAATGTTGAGGAGATCTTTGATTTCAAGGAGGTTCCGAAAGACCGTCGAGTGAAGTTGGTTGCTACTAGGTTGAGAGGGAGAGCTATGGCATGGTGGCAGCAAACCAAACTTACACGAGAACGGATGGGGAAGTCGAAGATTGTGGATCGGGAGAAAATGAAGAAATTGATGAAAGCTACATTTTTACCTTACAATTATCAATCACTCATGTATCAGAGGTTGCAGAACTTGAGGCAAGGGACGAAGACTGTTAATGATTACGCTGACGAGTTTTATCAACTGATTGCTCGAAATGACATTATGGAGACAGATGAACAGTTGACTGCTAGGTTTGTTGGAGGTTTGCGAATGCAAATCCAGGATATGGTTAATATGTTTGATCCGAGATCTGTGGCGGAAGCGCACCAGAAGGCGATAGCTTGGGAAAAGCAGGGAAGACGAGGAGGTGGTGTGTTTACCAGTTCCAATATTCAAAGCAAAGGTGTTAGTGGGAGTTCCAATGTTTCTAAAGCCGTCAGTAAACCAGTTGTGAAAGAGGTTGAGAAGGCAAAGGTCAACAGCAGTTTTAAATGTTACAATTGCCAGGAAGTGGGTCATAAGAGCAACGAATGTCCAAAGCCAAAGAAGAGAACGATGATTGCTGAAGTTGAAGGTGAGGATGTTAGTGAAGGTGATTCTAGTCCAGTGGAGGAAGATGAACAGGATATCGCATCAGGAGATGAAGGGTGTAATCTAATGATGAGAAGGTCTTGTTTAACACCCAAACAAGAGGATGAGGCTAGTTGGTTGAGGAGCAACATTTTTCAATCTACATGCACTATTCTGGAAAAGTTTGTAAGTTTGTGATTGATGCAGGAAGTTGTGACAATATTATTTCTACGGAAGCTGTGAGGAAGCTGAAGTTGAAGACGGAGAAACACCCTAATCCTTACAAGTTAGCGTGGCTGAGAAAAGGAGGAGAGGTGAGGGTGGATAGGCGAGTTCGAGTTCCATTTTCTATTGGGAAGAAATATAAAGACGAGATCTGGTGTGATGTAGTTGAGATAGATGTTTGTCATTTGCTTTTGGAAAGACCGTGACAGTATGATCGAGCAGTGCAGCATGACGGTCGAACCAATAGCTACAGTTTTATGTTTGAAGGTGTTAAGATTATTTTAGTTCCAAAGAAGAGACAACAGGAAGAGAGCAAATCTGAGGAGATTGAGGAGCTGAAAACTTTATTGACGTTAAAGGAATTTGTTGAAGAAGTAGAGGAGAGTCCTGAAGTGTTTTTGTTGATTGGACATGAAGCTACTGAATCAGTTGAAGTTCCAGAGGAAGTGAAGCCGGTATTGGAAGAATTCAGTGATGTGTTTCCGGAGGAGTTGCCAAAGGAATTACCGCCGTTGAGGGATATTCAACATCAAATTGATCTTGTGCCAGGGTCAGTGTTACCTCAGAGGCCACATTACCGGATGAGTCCGAAGGGGCATGAAGAACTGAGAAGGCAGGTGGAGGAGTTGCTAGAACAAGGGCGTGTCCAGGAGAGTTTGAGTCCATGTGCCGTGCCAGCCTTATTAGTACCGAAGAAGAATGGAATGTGGAGGATGTGTACGGACAGTCGGGCACTAAACAAGATCACTGTGAGATATAGATTTCCTATGCCGAGATTTGATGATTTGATTGATCAGTTGAGTGGGGCTGTTGTGTTTTCCAAGATTGGCCTGAAGAGTGGATACCATCAAATTCGTATTAGACCGGATGATGAGTGGAAGACTGCTTTTAAAACAAGGAAGGGTTTGTATGAATGGTTGGTTATGCCATTTGGTTTGTCAAATGCTCCTAGTACTTTCATGAGAGTGATGAACCAGATTTTTAGACCATTTGTTGGGAAGTTCGTGGTTGCTTACTTTGATGATATTATGATTTATAGTAGGAGTACGGAAGAACACATCCAGCATTTGCGAGAAGTATTGTCGATTCTACAACAAGAGCAGTTTTATGCAGCAACAAAGAAGTGCGTGTTTATGACGGACAGTGTTTTATTTCTGGGGTATGTTCTGTCAAAGGAGGGAATTCAAGTGGATGAAAATAAAGTGGAAGCTGTCAGGAGTTGGCCACAACCGAAGACAATTACGGAAGTGAGGAGTTTTCATGGGTTGGTGTCTTTTTATCGAAGATTCATTCCACACTTTGGCAGTGTGATGACACCAGTAACCGATTGCATGAAAGGAAAGAAGTTTGTATGGTCAGAGGAAGCAGGGGTTGCCTTTGAGAAGATCAAGACACTCTTGACGACAGCACCAATTCTGGTACTTCCGAATTTTCAGTTATTGTTTGAATTGCATAATGATGCTTCGAAAGCGGGAATTGGTGGAGTATTGAGCTAGAATGGAAGACCAGTTGCTTATTTCAGTGAAAAACTGTCTAGAGCCAAGTTGAGATATAGCACTTATGATGTAGAATTTTACGCGATTGTTCAAGCCGTGAAACATTGGCGACATTACTTGTTTCAGAAGGAGTTTGTTCTTTACACTGATCATGACGCATTAAAACATCTACAAGAGCAGGACAAGATTTCAGCGAGGCATGCTTCGTGGATAGCATATCCACAACAATTTACTTTCGTGGTAAAACACAAATCAGGGGTAACAAATCGTGTAGCGGATGCTTTGAGCAGGAGAAGTCACTTGTTGACAACGTTGAAGGTTGAAGTGACAGGATTCGAATTGTTGCCAGAGTTGTTTGAGGGGGATCCTTACTTTGCAAAGTTTGTTGAGAAAGTTAAGGATGGGAGTACTGATGACTTTGTGTTGGTTGATGGATTCTTGTTCAAGGGGAATCAATTATGCATACCAAATTGTAGCTTGAGAATGAAGATTGTTAAAGAGTTGCATGAAGAAGGACATGTTGGACGGGATCGCACCTTATAGTTAGTTTCACAATCTTATTTTTGGCCATCAATGAGGAAAGAGGTAGAGAGATTTGTGGAGAGGTGTCATATCTGTCAGGTTTCGAAGGGAACAGCGACGAATGCGGGATTATACATGCCATTACTTGTGCCTACTAAACCATGGGTTGATATTAGCATGGATTTTGTGTTGGATTTGCCGGGAACTCAGAGGGAAAATTATTCTATATATGTTGTAGAGGACAGGTTTTCGAAGATGGCACATTTTATAGCATGTAAGAAGACAGCGGATGCAGTTCGAGTTGCTCAATTATTATTTAAAGAGGTGTATCGATTGCATGGTTTACCAGAATCGATTGTTTCTGATCGAGATACCAGATTTTTAAGCCATTTTTGGTTGAGTTTGTGGAAGATGGTTGGAACGAAGCTGAATTTTAGTAGCGCTTATCATCCGCAAACAAATGGGCAAACAGAGGTGGTGAATAGATCGTTGGGAAATTTGTTACGATGTCTTGTGAAAGACAATTTGAAGAGTTGGGATTTGAAGTTGTGTCAAGCTAAATTTGCTCACAATCACGCAATTAACCGAAGTACAGGTTTTACTCCATTTCAGATTGTATATTCAAGCTTACCAAAGGGACCGCTGGATTTGACAATAGTGCCACAACCGAAAGAGACAGTTAAACAGGCTGCTGATTTTGTTGATGGGTTGACAGAATGCCATAGAATCGTTCAGGAACGATTGGAGAAGACAAATGAGAAATATAAACAAATGGCGGATAAGAAACGAAGAAGTGTTGTCTTCGAAGAGGGAGATTTTTTATATGTCGTTTTGATGAAAGATCGTTTTCCGGTTGGCACTTACAACAAGTTGAAAGCTCGGAAGATTGGTCCAGTGGAAATCTTAAAGAAAATAAATGATAATGCGTACCGGTTAAGGTTGTCGGAAGAGGTTCATGCTTCTGATATTTTCAATGTCAAACACTTAATACCGTATTATGGGGAGGAACTTATCGAAGATGACGAGAGTATGAATTCGAGGACGAATTCTTTTCAACAAGGGGAGGATGATGAAGAACGTACCTCTGTAGGTAGCGGCCGACCTAACCTTGGTCGTGAAGGCGAAGATCACGAAGAAGCCCAAATTGCCGAAGCTTCCTCCAACCTAACTCGCGACCCTAGATCGCTTTCCCTCCTCCGTATGTCGCGCACGAGCTACGAGCAGTTAGGTCGCGAAGCAAACTACTGTAAGTCGTTGTCCTCTTCCGGAACCGCATCCAAAGTCACGAACGACCTACCACCGCGAGCTAACACTAGGATGCGCGCGCGACGTAGGATAGGTCGCGAGATGTAGACGAATTCCTTCCAGTAAGTCGCGAGATTTCCTGCCTCCATGGTACACAAAGTCGTATGTCGCGACTCAAAATTAGGCCGCGAACGACCTATTTTCAATTCCGATGAATCGCGAATGTCCTATTCCTTTAAGTCGCGAAGCTTTGTACCGTTTTCTGTTTTTAAGTCGTGAAGTTTCTGTGCCGTGCTTCATGTTAGCTCGTGTGAAGTTGTTAAGTCGAATAAAAACACTTTTGTATGTAATTTCTTAAGTCGCATGACAAGTTTAAGTCGCGTCCTGTCTTGTAGGTCACAAACGAGGCTGTTGTGTTGAATTGTGTGGCTTTATGTCGTGTACATATTGTGTTGTAATTCATGTTGTAAGCCTATAAATAGGTGAGTCGTGTCATTTTGTAAGGGTTGTTGAAATTTGAATAAAATTTGGTTTGTGCTTTGTGCCTCCATTTTAAATTGGTAGTCGAGTGTTAACTCCTATCTCCACTTCGGCATTCGAGTGCGCTCGAATCAACGAACGTTGAAGCCAATTCGCGGAATCAAGTGCGCTTGATCAACGCTCAAAGAATTGTAGATCTTTCTTCACGGAATCGTGCGCGATCAACGTGTCGAAGATTGCTAAAATCCGGTATCTTCATGATCAAAGGATTTGGGCCTTTCGGTATTCTTGAATCCATCGATTCTTCGTCGATTCACCGATTATTTCCGCTAATCGTGTGAGATCCTGTACGGATTTGATTTACATCGTTGAATTCGCTTCCCACGCTGCGTCACAAAGTAAGAAACCATGCGTGAAACGGACATCGCATGTGAAAGTTATATGGATTAGAACATTTGAATTTCAAAAGTTAAATTAAATAAATATATTACCACGTCATCTTATTCCCAGCAGGCTCGCGCATGCCTTAGGGTTTTCGACCGCCACCATCGTCAATATCCTTCCAATTTTCGCCGCTTCCACAGCCACAACCACCTCAATCGCACTGAGCCGCCCCACCTTGCCGAACGCGGCCACCTCCGACTCGCGATCCCGTTACCGTCACCGCCACTTACAAGGCCGAATTCCGATGATTCAGAGCATCCATTCGACGAACGAAGACCATAGATCATCCTTACACGACGAGTTCTACCAATCCATGTCTCCTGATCGTCGTAACGACGACGATCCACCGTCGAGATCACCCATGCCAAAATGAACCGCCGAAACAATTTCGCTGATTTCAGGACAAACAATGCATCGAATTAAAAAATGAATTGCAGATCTGAGTTATGCACTTTGAGAGCTTCAAATTGATATAAAATTCGATAGAGTTTGTGGAGTTTGAATTATTGGCTTTGAATTTTATTTGAAATTGCAATTGAAATTTTGGTTTTGTCTACAATGGAATGAAGAGGGGCTATGGAATTGTACATACAGAATAATGATATAAGAAAGAGGCTAGGATTTATAACGAGGTATATATATAGGTAGATCAGAAATAGAGATGAATGGACACCCTTGGTTAGGACCGTTAAACGATAAATAGCTCGAAAAGCCCGTTCTTACTCCGGAACGAAATTGTGTCAACCCATATATCAAAATAGATATTTTAAAATATTTTAAAATCAATGGAACAAGTTTTAGGTTCAAATTCCATCGTATGAAGAAGTTATGCTAAAATCAAGTTATTTCAAATTGATTTCAATTAAAGTGATTTCTACGCATTTCAAGTCCGTGCGATCAAATGACAAGCCCGATCGGTAGGAAACTAGAAATCCTACAATTATTCGATGTTACGGATACAATGAAACTAGTTTCGTCGAAATCCGAGTCAGTGGCCAAAATGGCTATTTTCCGGTTAATTAAATAATTTAATAATTAATTAATTAATTTAATCACTTTTTCAATTTCAATTCCATAATTAACAAATCTTATCATTTTTTATTTCTTAAACAATTACAATAATTTAAACAAATTTAGATGTCAATTTAAAGTTGATTAATCCATCAATTGTAGTGTTTAATTTCAATTTCATTAAGTTAAGAAATTATAATTTAAAATTCTAAAAATCCATTTAATTTCACCGTTCATCCTATTATTTAACCTATAATTATGAAATGGATGAAACCAACATTGGTTCAAAATTTATTACATAATATTCTCATTTTTCAACTTAATTTCCATTAATGTAATATTTAAATATTAAATTTCAATTATTTGCAATTAATCCAATTATTAAATTTAAGTTCCAATAAATTAATAAATCTTGAATTTTCATTCTTTTTATTCAACCTATTATTATATTATGAATAGAATTAACATCATTACATCTCATTCCCATTACTAATTCATTAACAAATTTCAAAATTTTATTTTTTCCAAATTTAATTGCCAAATTCCTATTGAATCAACAAATTTAATTATTGAAAATTTACGGGTCGTTACATTTGGTATATTTAAATTGTCATTCCAGTTAAATCTGACTTTTATTGAATTTAATCACCATTTAATTTGATATTGAATTTTAAATTACCAGTTAATATCTGTTATTAATAATCGGTCAACTGGTGTTATCTATTTTTTGATTTGAAAAGTGATTGTGATGGATGTTTGATTGTTGATATCGGATGACTAAATGCTATATTTATATTGTTATGACACTGTAAGTTCCCTTAAATTTCCTATGGGTTGAAATGATACATACCCAGACGATCCATAGATTAGAGAAAAATCGTTATGGGTTGAAATGATAAACCCAAGCGATTTTATGGATTTTGAATTTTATTCGAGATTGCAGGTTAAAATGATATATATCTGTAAATATAAAATGTTTGGGGATTGAAATGACAAATATCTATATCACTTGACCGTAGGGTAGAAAATTATATACGAACGCAGGATTGGTTAAAATAAATGATTTTAAAACTTTAAATTTTTGAATCCAGTTAAAAGATATTTTGAAATAAAAATTTTGATTTATATAAACTAAATTATTTTTTAAATTCAAGCTTTAATGTTGAAATTGGAATTGGTTCAAATGGATTGTTTAAAGAATTTAAATTGAAATTTTGAAGTTGGATTTGAAGTATAAATGAAATTTATCGAAATTGAATCATTGAAATATTTGAATATTTAAGCTTTGAAATCTACTGAATTGGAAATAGTTTGGATATATTGTTAGAACATGGTTTTGAAATCGATATTGATTAAATGGTTTTAATTGAGATTTTGAATTGAAAGACAAAATTTAGCCGTTGATTTGAAAGCTGGACATGGTCCAGATGTGTTGAAATGAAATAATTAGTATAATTTGATATTAATTTCAAATTTATTATTTTAATATAAACTGTTTTAGAATATATTATTTTAAATCCTGATTATTAAGATTCTCAAACTGTTAAACTAATTTAATATATTTTAAACTTTTTAATTTATTTTAATCAATTTAAGCTGTTTTAACTTCTTTTTAATCTATTTTATCTATTTAATCCAATTTAATCTATTTTAACCTATTTTAAACTAATTAACCCATTTTAATCTAATTTAAATCTATTTAATCTATTTTAAATCATTTTAAATCTAATTTAATCTATTTTAAATCTACTTAAACTATTTAAATTATTTAAACTATTATAAAATATTTTAAACCATTTTAACTATTTAATCTATTTTAAAATATTTTAAATCATTTAAACTATTTTGGAGTATTTTAACTACTTTAAACTATTTTAGAATATTTTTAAAACTATTTATGACTATCTAAACTATTTTCAAAAATTTCAAACTATGTAAAGATGAAGTATTTATATTTAAATCTTTGATGATGATATAACCTAAGTTGAGATTTGAAATTGATACCTTTTTGTGAAATGACATATTTAAGTAATATGATGATTTTGGAATAAGAATTTCATTAACCAATCTTATCGATGATTTTAAAAGTGAATATGATTTCGAAAGCGATATGATTTGAATTACATATGATATTTGATATCAATTATGAATTGGCACTACGCCATAAATGGCCTTCTGCAACACAAAAAAAATGTTGGCTCAGGCCCAAAAAATGTTGCCATAGGTCTATGGCAACACTTTTAGGGTAATGCAATTTTTGCCGTTGCCTTAGACCTCAAAGGCAACATTTTGACAATCTAAGGCAACATATGTAATATTGTTGCAATAGAACCCTATTTGGGTCTATGGCAACACCCATAGGTATCTGTAGCAACATTCCAAAAATGTTGCTATAGATATTAGCTTTCTGAAGTTGTGGGGCCCACGACCCAACTGGGTCCATCCCTATGGCAACACCTTGAATGACTATTGCAACATTATTTTAAGCAACATTTATTACCCAGTGGCAACACTATTATGAAGCTACTGCAACACTATTCTAAAGCTACTACAACACTATTCTGAAGCTACTGCAACACTATACTGAAGCTACTGCAACACTATACTGAAGAGACAGTAAGAGCACATAGAAAAGTACAATATCACATAGAACACTTGCATAATACACAGTACAATATCACATAAAACACTTGCATAATACACATCATAATACACAATACAGATAACAATTCATACAGCAGTACACATCACAATTCAAGTCAGTTACCCCAAAATATCCAGTTACTCCAAAATACTACAAAGATACCCCAAAAATATCCGGTACACATAACAATTCATAAATGAGACTTAAGAGCTGGTGCCTCCAGTCAGATTATCAGTCTCACTGGACATGATTGTGGAAGTTAGATCCTCTACATTGATGTTCATCTCCGGGTTGGCATCACCTAATTTCTTAAGCACCCTAGCCAAATTCTCTTGTACCTTCTTATTTACCTTGGATTCTAGCTGTGCTTCCATTTCTTCGACAAGCCTTTGCCTTAAGTCATGTACGTAAGCATTTGTTAGAGCCTCGGTTGATTGTTTTGCACACTTTGCACGCCTCCCTATAAGCAAAGGACGACCCTGTGATTTTCCATTCGAAATTACTATTTCAACAGTATTTCCTCCTTCTCCACCGGCCATTGCATTTTGAACTAAGTCCTACAAAATAAAGCCACATCAAAATTACCCTACAGTAAATGTAGAGAATGCAGCAAATGCTTACATATGGATTGTGTACAGCAAATGCAGAGAAAGCCACATTTTGGAAAACAATTTGTTTATGTGCATGTAATTAGAAAACAATTTGTAACATATATACTAGTGAAAACTGGAAAACAATTCCGTCGACAGCCAGCTACGGCTTCGTCATCTGGATTCTGAGGCTTCAAACGGCCATTCATTTTATTTATGCACATATATGTATTACTATAGACATATATTTTTATATAAACCAAGTCAGTAATCCCTTTAACCAAATTCATTTCCTCGTTTCCAGTTTTTGTGTCATTTCTAGCCAAACGCAAAAGCAAGTCTTCTTCATTCGACTTGAAAAGGAAAAAAATGGCCAAGGGATCAAAATTCTTAATCTCACAATATACTCAATTACAATTTCCAAAGCAAACATCTATGCCATTAGTATGTTTGTGAAACTCAAGTTCAACAAGTGTTTCAAGGACAGTTTCAAGGACATGAGCATGCATGCACATGAGCAAGACATGAACAATGTGCAGCATGTGCAAAACAGAACAAATTTATTACAAAACAGAATTATTACTTACAAGTTTGTAATTCATTACTTGAGGATTAGACACGTACTCACGTCCATCTGTTCTCTTACGACTTTTAAGAAAAAGTGCTGCATCGGATGGTGTCTCCTGATACAAGTTCAATAGATAGTTTAGCATACACTCTCTTCAATCAAAAATGTAAAGTATCACATACCATCTTATGACGAAGCTGGGCGAACGACTTTGGACCAGCGGTGTGTGTGTCTTGATACGACTTACGACTAACAGAATTTTTCAGGGCTTTTTGCTAAAAAATACATAATAAACAAAGTACTCGTTTATCTCACAAAAAAAAATACTCGTTTATTTTGCGAAATAAATAATATGTACGTATACCTGAATCTCATCATCTGCCCAATACCTCAAGAGCACTTTAAAATCCTCCACTGGGATGTTGTCCGGCTTGTTTTCTATCCTCTCCTCATCAGTCTTATAAGCTTTATAATGAGCTGTTTTTATGCGACTCTTGTACCCCCTCCAACAGTCACGAATAGACTTCAACACCCAGTTTTCACATTCATCCGGAATAATATACCGTTGCTTAAATATAAATCAAAGATAAAAAAGAATAAATAAATCAAAATCCAGCTACATTATAGTTAATAGATCAATATTACTTATTAAAGTAAAATTCAGCAACATTATAGTTAATAATAGATTACCTTAACATAATCCCATAGAGATTTCTTCAACTTTTCAGGAACATCCGACCAAGATTTATACGTAAGTGGCACAGACCTTTTCAATGTTCCTAAAAAGTTGCTCAGTTCAGATATTACTTTGTCATCATCTGAAATAGGTTGGAACCACTGGTTCATCATAATTACAACTCTTTTGTCATTCTCCCTTGTATGAACATTAAACATCTTTGTGTGACCTCTGAGTCTTTTAGGAACTTCACCTTTAATTAAAATGAAAAGTCCCGTCAAATAATAACATAAATCATAATGTAAATTCGGTACTTAAATATTAATCCTACTGTAATATTAAATATTATTATCACATCAATTCAGTACCTGCTTCAACTTCTTCATTTTCAATGTCTGGCAAGACATTCTCTGCAACATACTTATTTGCCATACCACTTGCACTAGCTTTTGCAGCATTTTTCTTTTGTCGTTCCCGCAGAGCCAAATAATCAGCCATTGTTCCTTTTCCTTCAACATCCTTCTCAGTTGAACTTACTACCAGGCTTGGGCTTGGGCTTCTTAACTTTTCCTTTTCCTTTGCGATACCACTAGCTAAACGAGTTTGTGGTCCACTAACAGGCTTGGGCTTCTCAACTTTTTTAATTCTCTAAATTGTATATATAAGTAGGAAATAAGATTGGATTTTATAGTTATTATCTTCATAAGCAGAAAAAATAAGATATGTAGCTATCACACACCTTTCTTGGACTTTGTGAAGTATCATCTTCATTATGCTCCTCATGGTCCGGATTATATTCCTGATCACTATCCACATCCTCTTGCATATTTTCTTTTCCGTTATCTTTTTTTTGGTTTGCATTTCTCAGTTCAGCTGAAATTGCAGACACACCTAGAGAAGCAAGAACTTCGTTGTTCCTCATCACATTAACAGCTCTATGTACTTCATAATCTTTTAGGTTCATCATCAACTTAGCAGTTCTCTGTACTTCATAATCTTTTAGAGATAGTGGAGGTGTAGAATACTCATTTGGAGGTGGTGGATGAACATCCTGCAAGTATATAATAAACAGGAACATCATAGTAAGTATGCTGCAAGAGTGGTACAAAATATTCAAATTACAATAGGATCATCATAATAACAATTCTTCAAACCTGCATGCCATTTTCATCCATATCTTCTTCTTCCGATGTTGGTAAACGTGATTCCAACTTCCTCTTAACACTTGATGAGTTCAGATTCACTGTTGAATCGCTGATTTTTGGTTTTTTTCCTGTGTCATCTTCTGAGGATTTACCTGATCAGCTAACTTTAGATTCACGGTTGCATTGTTGGGTTCTGGATTATTCAGCCGTGTCGACTTCCGAGGACTCCTCACCTCAGCTAACTTTAGATTCTTGGTTGCATTGTTGGGCTCTGGATTATTCAGTCGTGCCGACTTCCGAGGACTCCTCACCTCAGCTAACTTTAGATTCACGGTTGCATCGCTGGGTTCTGGATTATTCAGCCGTGTCGATTGCCGAGAACTGTTCACCTCACCTAACTTTAGATTCACAGTTGCATTGCTATTCAGCCGTGCTGACTTCCGAGGACTGTTGACTTCAGCTAACTTCTTGTTTTTTTGGTTCTGTTGTAGTTGATGAGCCGTCATATACTGTCGTTTCACTGGTTTTGTAACTGCAACAATACAATGATATTATAATCATAATCTTTAAATGTTATAATCAAAATATCACAATAATTTTTTTTGCTATATCAAAATATCACAATCTGTAAATGATATTAACTATCCATTTATATATACCTGTAACCAAATTCTACCTTGGCCGCATGATTACATGCGGCTGCATTTGCTTTAGTGGCTCAATTGCAGTATCGACAACGTTGTCGATATAAAAATCCAAGTTTCCACCACTGTTAACTCCTTTGACTAATTCGGAGAGGTCCGCATCATTCGTCACTAACTTCCACCCACCCTTCTCACCATTTCTCATATAAATTCCTCCTATTTCGGTGTATTGAAGGTCATCCTTCACAAACTCCATGAGCACTGTGTACGAAAAGTAGTCAGGATCAACCCTCTTTATCACAGTATCGATTCCACCAACATATTGTGCCTTCTGAAATGCACCCTTGTGATGAAATGTGAGCTGCATGAGTTCCCCCATCCTACACAAAATGGATACAGAATGGTGAGTTTACATTGGAAGCAAGATATGAAATAATAATATGGGCATGTATATTAAGTACATGTGTATGCAGGTATATAAAGCACTAGAAACAACAAGGGAACACATAAAATCAGAATAACTTACAAGTAGTCAAGTAACTAAAAAGTAGTAAATTAATTATGAAAATCAACAGATACAGAATTCGTCCCTTAATTAAGAACCAATACATAAATAGAAGTCACTTGATATTGCTACATAGAAATCAAGAGGTAGTTTCCTCTATGCTAGGCGGAATGAGGATTTGTGTTGCCGGGATGTCATCTCTATACCACCTAACATCACTAACTTGATTTCCTATTCCATTACCACATTGAATATCATGTAAAACTGGATCATCTTCATTTTCATTTTCATTTTCGACTTCACACCAGTCCCTCGGCAATTTCTTGACAACATTATAAAGTGCCGTATCAGTTGGATCTTGTACATAAAATACTTGTTGTACTTGTGAAGCCATAACATACGGATCAGATTTCTGGCATAATCTATTAAAATTAACTCGAGTCATCCCATACAAATCTTTCTCTTCTTGGTACCAGCAACACTTAAATAAAACCACTGAAATTTCTCCCCAATAATCAATTTCTAGTATTTCTTCAATTGCTCCGTAGTTACTAACATTACCAACCAATGGATTTTGATCTTTTGAACTTGCAAAGCTAGTGGTCAAGGCAGTCAAGAATACACCACTATTCTGTGTTTTACACTTAGCATCTCTATATTTTGTATGGAATCTGTATCCATTAATAACATATCCACTATATTTCCTAGCTGTCCGATTAGGGCCCATTGCAAGCACTTCTAGCTCTTTCGAAATGTCCTCTTTTTTCCCAACCTCATCCTTCAGCCATTTCCAGAATTCTTCAGTATGTGCTCTCTCTCTTTTATATCTTCTCGATATTGCATGACCATCAATTAAAGCTCGATGTTCCCTATAATAATTATGATGGTATTAATATCAATAAAGAAATATTCTAATTCTTTAGTACTTGCTAGAATAAAATTAGAACATAAAAACTTACTCTTTTAAATTATCTATTTCCTCGTTACCACAATTGAATAGAATGTACCGATGACATGCCATCCACTCAGATTCTTTTAGATGAATAGCTTTTCCGTCTTTATTTCTTCTTGTACCAATAGCATATTCCATATTTTGTGGACAACTTTCAAATTTAGGTACTGCATCACCACCGCTTAAGAATCTTGAGCAGAATGTCAAGCATTCTTCTGCCAAGTAACCTTCGGCGATGGAACCCTCCGGTTTAGATCTATTGCGCACATAAGATTTGAGTTTAGCTAGATAACGCTCAATCAGAAACATACATCGAACGTGCACAGGTCCACCTTATTCAACTTCCTTGCACAAGTGAACCGTCAAGTGAACCATTATGTCAAAGAAAGCCGGTGGAAATATCATCTCAAATTGGCAAAGAATTTCGACAATTTCTTGTTGTTGCCTCTTCACATCTTCCAAATCAATTACTTTTCCCCAAAGACCTCTTAAGAATGCACCAAATCTTATCAGAGGCAATGCAACCTCAGGCTTCAGTGTTTTTTTCACAGAAATTGCAACAAGTAGTGAAGTAGAAAATGAGCATCATGAGTCTTGTACCCTGAGATTTTCCTTTCCTTCGTGTGAACATACCGACTGATATTGGCTGCACAACCATATGGCAATCTAACATTCTCCAGTACTGAGCAAAATATTTCTTTTTCTTTATTCGTTATGTCAAATATGGCAGCCCTAATCTCAAAGTGTTCGTCGTCATTTGATAAAACGGGATGCAGGGCCTTCCTGATGCCCATTTCCTGTAAATCAAAACGAGCATTCAAATGGTCTTTTGACTTGCCACTAATATTTAGCAAAGTACCGAGTATGTTGTCGCATATGTTTTTCTCTATATGCATAACATCAAGGTTATGTCGCAATAAATTGTGGCTCCAATACGGTAAATTGAAAAATATTGACTTCTTTTTGAAAGGGGAATCCTTTTTCTTCCCAAAATTATTTTCAAAGTCACGCAACAGTTCTTCAATGTCTGTTCCTGATAAATTTCCCAGAATCTGTCCTATTTCAACTTCACCATTAAACCTCCTCTTATCAAACCTCCACTTGTGTTTCGGATCCAGAAATTTTCTATGATTCATGTAGCACATTTTTTTACTATGTTTCAAGTACATTGAAGAAGTCTCATAATGGCATACAGGACAACCCAATTTACCCTTTGTGCTCCAACCGGATAACATTGCATACCCCGGAAAATCGCTAATGGTCCACAACACACTTGCACATAACATGAATTTTTGATCAGTAAAGGCATCATAAGTTTCTATGCCTAGATCCCATAATTCTTTCAATTCTTCAATTAGAGGCTGCATATATACATCAATTTTATTCTTTGGAGACTCTGGACCGGAGATGAGTGTTGAAAGAATTAGATTTTCGGGCTTCATGCACAACCAAGGTGGAAGGTTGTAGTTAACTAATACAATTGGCCATGTACTGTAAGTTGTACTCATTGTACGAAAAGGATTGAATCCATCAGAGGCTACACCTAATCTGATATTTCTATTTTCTAATGAAAAATCAGGATACATAGCATCCATCGCCTTCCAAGTCTCGCTATCAGCTGGATGTCTAAGTTTTCCGTCTTTTTTTCGGCCCACAGAATGCCATCTCATAAGTTTGAATACTCCTTGCATATAAACAGCCTTTGCAGCCTTGGTTTTAGCGGAAAGTAACGCATTACTTTTGCCGGGACTTTGTGAATCAACTTCTCTGGATCATTGTCACGGGTGCCTTTCTTTTCCTCTTCCCACCTCGAAATACCACAAGAGTTACAGACATCTTTATCTTCATTTTCTGCCCAATAGAGCATGCAATCGTTTGGACATGCGTGTATTTTTTTGTAATCAAGACCTAAATCTTTAATGATTTTCTTCGCAGCTCTAAAAGATAAAGGTATGTGGGCCTGTGGAAAAGCCTCTCTCATCAACTCTAGTATATCCCCAACTGCAGACTCTGTAATTCCATGTATACATTTTAAAGAATAAAGCCTGATGATAAAACTTAATCTCGAAAATTTTGAACAGCCAGGATATAATGGCTGCTTTCCATCTTCGACAAGGCGATAAAATCTTTTAGCATCGGCATTTGGTGCATCATAATTCTCATCTTCACAGTTCTGCATATTTCCACGAGTACGGTGCAACATTTCACCTAGATTATCTCCAAAATCACCAGCATCACAGTCTATATCTTCATCACTCCTTCCAAAATTTGGGTGAGAAACCTCACAAATCCATTTCACATACAATGGAGATGGACCATTGCAGATGAGATGATCATAAATTATATCTGGACGATGCCACTTGCTATTTTTACAATTCTTGCATGGGCACGTCATTTCATCGCCTACGGCCAATTTAGAAAAACCGTTTTGTATAAAGGCTCTTATCCCGCTAATATATCCTTCACTAAAATTTGGAAGTTCTATCCAAATGTTTTCGTTGTCCATCACTACAATTATGAATATGAGTATTTTAACATAAAAGGATAAAATTTGCGTGTGTGTCCAACAAGAGGAAACCTAGACAAGTCGAATTGTTAATTCAGGCCGAATTAAGAATTTATAAGTAGTTTAAATCGAAACCCTAAAGTGATGGGAGAGAGTGTTATACCTTAAAAACGAAATTGAACCCCTAAAGTGATGTGAACAATGCTTGAACCCCCAAATAGAAGCGAAATCGCTGAACAAAGCTTGAACCCCCAAATCGAAGCCCTAATCGAACCGAAATCGTTGAACGCTTGAACCTTTGTAAGAAGATAGAGAAGAATGAAAATAAAACGTTATTTACGGGCTTTTTTTCTTCGCGGCTCTAAAAGATCAAGGAGTGGTGTTCGGATTGATGAGGTGTCACGTTCTCTAACGTAGGATTTGCCTTGGTAGATTGGCGCGGATCGGTGCGAAAGATATGCAAAGGTCTGCTATAGCAACACTATAAAAAAATGTTGCATCAATTACACTTGTTCAGCTAGAGCAACACATTTTTATGGCTAAGGTAACACCAAAAATTCAACGTTGCAGTAGGACCAAAATTGTATAGCTATCGCAACATTTTACCTGGCAACACCTTGCAAAAATGTTGCAGAAGGCCATCTATGGCGTAGTGTGGTTTTGCAAATGTAAAAGAACCATCTAGTGTGAAATAAGTGTTTGGTTGTTATAGAGACCGGGATCGGATATTGTTATACTCTCTGCCAATGCCGAAAACCACTTTAACAACTGTGTACGTGGTAGAGATTCCAGAATAAAGTAGGATAGTTTGACGAACGATTCCGTATGAGGTATTGATGTAGCCGTGACTCCCGTGGGTCAGCTTGATGTGGGTAAAACAGGTGCCATGCCGGGCCAAGTGAGGTCGCACCTCCGATCGGACACATTTCTTTGATACCATATTATGACTTCGTGACTGATTTCGTTTCCACCCCTCGATTTTATTTTGGGAGTGTGTTAGGTGGGCGGTAGTAGCTGCTATGCGTTACCACTAGTCTGGATCCGCAAAACAGTGGTATCCTACCCTGGGCATTGCCTCGCGTGGCTTGTCACATGCCTTATCACACCTTTTACGAGTTTGTTTTATACAATACCCATGGAGTGCCCTCTAGGTAAACCATCAGTTTGGTGGAGCTTACGGTACTGTATAGATTATGAGAATATATAAAATGTGTTAAGGGGGATATGGGTAACGCCTTAACGCTATTTATAAACTTTACTTTACTGTAGACACTATTATAATAGCAAATTGTACTATATGTAAATCGTTTAGCGGATCCTTAGGAGATGTAATCCAGAACATCTCTTAAGTTATTACACTCACGTTAGATATTGGATAGGAGATGTCAAACTCTGTAAACATCTCTGACGTCATTACACTCATATTTATTTACAGTTTATTTAACTTACATAAGAACTTTTAGTTCTGACTCAAGTGTTTTTTTTTTCAATTCGCTCGGGTCAGTTTGAGCTTTTCAGTGTATTGAAGACTACTTTTGGAGTACGAAGACGAAAATTTAGTACTATGATTATTTATTATATTATTCCACTGCCTCATGTTGTTCCGCCACATTTATTTATTTATTCCTATTGTTCGTAACTCTGATTTGTATTGTAATAGTATAATCAAATGTTATTTGTAAATATCTTCATGAACTATTTATCTGATTATTATATTTTTTCATTCCGCTGTAAGATTCCATTTTTGTTTTCTTTCTTTCTCTGCTTTATTCCTTATGTACCCATGACAATCCTTCTTTTTGAATGGTTTGAGTTTGACATGTGTGGTTTATTGTCGATTTAAACTGTCTAAAAAGGTGGGTCGTTGCATTTGGTATCAAAGCTTTGGTTTAGCAATAACCTTAGCTATGTGGGGTCTGACTCATTAGAAATAGTAATACCCTAGAATGAGTCATGAATGTATATATATATGAGAGAGCATATTTGTTAGTGTTATAAAAATCTTTTATATTATGCTAATTTGTTCTGTTTAGTATTTATAAATTCTGATCGGTACATGGGACGCCAGAGTATCGATAGGGATTTCCAAAAATTTAATGGAGAAGACCAACACAATATTTGTTTTAAAATATAGGTAAATTAAATAATTTTCCTAGTATTATATTTTGAATATAAAAGAATATTCTTTTTTATAAACGTACATGATTGTATGTGATATGTTTGTTATTTGTTAGGAAGTGAAATTTATATATATATTTGCAAAAAAATGGGATTGTAACTGAAACGAATATAAATTGGAAAACTTGAGAACTTAAGTTTTGGGATTTTAAAAATTCTTTTGAAAGTTTTTGGAATACAATATTAGTACTATTTGGAAGTATTTTTTGATATAAATATTTCAAGATGATTTGAAAGAAATTTTTTCAAGGAATTATGGAAGGAAATAAGTTCTATGCTCCTCTTTATATCGTTGGAAAATAATTGCGGTGATAAGTGTACACATCGTCGACATTTATTTTCGAGTTTTAAAGTGGGAAGACAACTGTAGTAATTTTACTACACATTTTTTTTGATAACAAATCTTAATTTTGAATTTCTATATGGATATGGATATATAAAAGATATGATTATATATTTTATTTCAAAATGATTAGAAAATGGAACTCGGTATTTAGTTCTTAAGTTCTGTAAATTAGAAATTTCATTTATTGTAGTGAAATGAAACCTTAACTATTTTAATAATTAGAAGTTTCTAAAGTGAAGAAAAATATAAGTAATTAAATGCTATGTGATTAGTGAAATATACAAGAAATTGGAAACATGTAAATTAAAGCATAATGAAAATTTAGAAAATGTAAATATTGAACATTTTGTTAACTAAAATGAATAAAAGAAACTTTGCTAACATTTAGTTGCATTCTTAGAATACACACACACACATATAACTACCAAAATATTAAAAGTTGTAATGTTAAATAGAAATATGTAATAGAATATTATACAAGTAAAACTTTAGTAATGAAGGTGTTCGATGGAATTACTTCTATAAATAGGAATTCTGATGTTATAAATTGTTATAAACTTAAGTTAATAATTTGAAATGTTACTAATTAAATTTATAGAAAAGAATTCTTACTTCTATAAATAGAAATTATGATATTATAATTTGTTATAAACTTAAGTTAATAATTTGAAATGTTACTAATTAAATTTATAGAAAAGCGAATACTGTAAGTAAATGATTATGAACTTAAGTTACTGTTGCAGCTATTTGTAAATTAAATGAATAGTAAAGTGAATGCTATATAAATTGAATGATTATAACTTCAGAAAATGTTGAAATAATTTAGAAATGGATTAAATATTCAATAATACTATATATGGAAGAAATGAATGTGAAAAGGAAATAATCTATTAATGGTGAATTAAATTGTAAAGAGACTTACATAATAATGGATAATCTAATAATTGAAATGAAAATAACTTATGTAAGTAATTAATGTAAAGTAATGAAAAGAGAAAATGACGTTGTATAAAATGAATGGGAAATGAATTTTTAAGTGTTGAATGTAAATTAATTAAATGAGCATTGTATGAACGAATGAAAACAAATGAACAATAAATGGTATGGAACAAGATTTCTAAGAACAAACTTAAATAATATTTGGAATTCTTGGTTGTTTTTATTTATGGGATGATTGGAAAAAGATACTTTTGACTGTATAAAGGTGTATAAATAATCTATTAAGTTTTATCTAAGGCTGTTGAGTGTATGGTATGCTTAGTGGCTTATTTGTCATTTTATACGATTAAAAATTCTGAACCCGAAAAAACCATCTGTTTTGGTTGTTATGGATAGATGGTTGATTATTTTGATTGAATGTAATGATTGTATGCTTTTGGTTGAAAGTGATTGTTGTTATGTTGTGATGATTTGTTGTTATTAATTGAAACAATGTAAATATTTCTCTTTTTACATAATTATTAACTTTTTGGACATATAAGTGAAATTCAGGTTTATGGAAGCAATAGCTAATGCTTTTGGTTTCGTAAATAAGGGTAGTTTGCCAACAAATAGGTGTATTTTCGGGTTACGGTTTTTTAGCGTTATTATATAGTTTTCCCATGGTTTGGGATATTTTATTTTGAAATATGATATATATGGTTATTATTAATATTATCATTTCTCCCGGTCCTCTCCTACAAAGGAGACCCTGTCGAAATTTTCCGTGAATTTTGGACTTAGAAATTTTTGTGAAAGTGGAAATATTTTTCAAACTTTTGTTGAACTTGAATATAAAAAGATTTAACTATTTCTATAAATTGATATATTTTATTTAGATTATTTAATTATGTAAATTAATTGTTTATAAATTGAATACTTTGAATAGGATATATTAATTCTTAGTTCCTTCTTTTCTCTTTTCGAGGACGAAAATTTTTGAGTGGGAGAGAGTGTAATGACCCGTAATTATCGATAAATAAACTTAATAAATTTAATAGGTTTTTGAAATTTAATATTGAAAGAAACTAGAATTAAGGTTTATTAATGAGAAAATAATTAGAATGAAATTTAATGATGCAATTTAAGGCAATTGATAACTAAATAATTTA
This sequence comes from Allium cepa, assembly GCA_030765085.1. Lineage (NCBI taxonomy): Eukaryota > Viridiplantae > Streptophyta > Magnoliopsida > Asparagales > Amaryllidaceae > Allium > Allium cepa. The sequence continues at coordinate 248,347,080 of CM060944.1, forward strand.
TGTAATTTCAATTGATTGAAATAATTGTAAAGTTAAATTTAGTGATAGAGTATAAATAAAGAAATAAACCAAATGTTGTATTAATTAGTGAAATAATAGATAATTAAATGTAATTGGATAAAATCAGTATTGTGTAATTAGTCATAACATTTTTTGTAGGTAATAAACTTATAAATGTGATTAAATTAAGTTTACCCATTTATTTAATCCGTTGAATTAAATTTGAAATCAATTTCCATTAAATGTAATTAAATATTACGTTAATATGAATTAAGATGATAGTTGTAGAATATTTATGTCGTAAGATGTAAATTAATGTTAACTATGTCCATAAAGTAAATGATTGATTGAATAATAGGGTTGAAACCAAATTAAATTAACTGATTTGGCTTAAAAATTGATTAATGAATTTATTGCAATTGCAATTGAACGTCGAAATTAATGCAATAGTTAACATTAAATTTGACATAGGAATTTGTTTTAAGGGATAATAATTTATGTGTAATTAGAAAATGATGAAACTGTTAGTTATAAAATTTGAATTGAAAAGCGATAAAATTAATTAATACTAATATATTTAATTAACGTGAAAATAGCCTTATTGGCCACTGTCTCAGATTTCAACGAAACCAGTTTCATCGGATCCGTAATGGTGAATTATTGTAGGGTATTTCGTAGCGATTGGACTTGTCGTTTGATCGTACGGACTCGAAAAGCGTAGAAATCAATTTAATTGAATTCAATTGAAATAAGCTGATTTCAAAAGCTAACTTCTTCATACAATGGACTTAGGACTTGAAACCTATTCCATTGACTTTAAAAATATCGAAAACGTCTAATTTGATATATGGGATAATCCACTTTAATTTCAGAAGCAGAACGGGCTTTTCGGGTCACTATTGTCGTTTTGAACCAGTTAATATGTTATTCATTCTTATCGGGCCTTGTCCACATTAATAGATTTTTCCCAACCCTAGCAGTCTTTCTATTTCTCATTTCAGCACGTACAATTCTATCTGACTACTACCTTCTTCTAATGGTAGAAACCAAATACAATTACAAAACCCTAAATTCAATTTCAAATCTAAATCAATTTCAAAAATTAAAACTCCTCAAAGCATAGAAAATTATATATCGTTGGAAAGCTCTCGATGAACGTAATCTTCTACAATGATTTATTTTTCAATTTGAATTGCGGTTTGGACAGAAATCATCAATTTACTCTCGGTCGTTCATGGGTTTTGATCAACGACGATGGATCGTCGATTCAAGGGCATGGGGGTGTGGAGAGTGACAAGAGGAGTTCATCAGTGCCAGCTGTTTGTCGATTCGATGGTTGGATTATCTACAAAAAATTAATTAGGGTTCGAATTTACAATATGATTTTTGGGCGTCGTACGGCAATTTTCGATGGCGTCTGGTCATGGAAGTGGCGGAGGCGAGGTCGGCAGCTCTTTAGCACGGCTGCGATCGTGGCCAGGTGGGTGGAGGAGGCGGCGAAATCATCAGTGGGGTGGAAGCTACAGGGTTTTATATGAGATGTACAGTGTTAGGGGAGATAGAGTTTCACATGTCCAAGTATACGTGGCCCATCCCTATACGTCTCTTCATTATTTATTTGTTTATTTTTATTTAAGTTTCTAATTGTTCTAATGTGTATAACTTTCGCATACGAGGTTGGATTCACGCGTAGTTTATTCCGCTGCGATTATATCGAAATTCCAGCCATTTTGAATCTAGTTCAGACGAATTCGGAGAATGTTAAATTATGGGCCTTATTTTGGATTTTAAATCGATTTGAAATCAAAGGTGGGTATTTTAACCCACTCACAACTACTAAATTATTTTATGTTTGTTAAATTGAATTTATGATGTGATTAGAAATTGATTGGTTGATGTTTGGTATATTTAAATTGTCATCCCAGTTATATCCGACTTTTATTGAATTTAATCGCCTTTTAATTTAATATTGAATTTTAAATTGTCTGTTAATATCTGTTATTGATAATCGATCAATTTTTGTTATCTGTTTATTGACTTGAACGATGATTGTGATGGACGTTTAATTGTTGATATTGGATGACTGGATGTTATATTTATATTGTTATAACACTACAAGTTCCCTTAAATTCTCTATAGGTTGAAATGATACATACCCAAACGATATATAGATTAGAGAAAAATCATTATGGGTTGAAATGATAAATCCTAGTGATTTTGTGGATTTTGAATTTTATTCGAGATTGTAGATTAAAATGATATATATCCGTAAATATAAAATATTTGCGGATTAAAATGATAAATATCTATATCACTTGAGCAAAGGGTAGAAAATTATATAAGAACACCGGATTGGTTAAATTAAATGATTTTAAAACCTTAAATTTTTGAATTCAGTTAAATTATATTTTGAAATAAAAATTTGGATTTATATAAACTGGATTATTTTCGAAAATTCAGACTTTAATGTTGAAATTGGAATTAGTTTAAATGTATTGTTTAAAGAATTTAAATTGAGATTTTGAAGTTGGATTTGAAGTATAAATGAAATTTATTGAAATTGAAATATCGAAATATTTGAATATTTAAGCTTTGAAATCTATTGAATTGGTAATAGTTTGGATTTATTGTTCGAACATGGTTATGAAATCAATATTGATTAATTGGTTTTAAATGAGAATTTGAATTGAAAGACAAATTTTAGTTCTTGATTTGAAAGCTGGACATGGTTCAGATGTATTGAAATGAAAGAAATGGTATAATCTGATATTAGTTTCAAATTTATTATTTTAATATAAACTATTTTAAAATATATTATTTTAAATCCTGATTATTAAGATTTTCAAATTATTAAACTAATTTTATCTATTTTAAAATATTTTAATCTATTTTAATCAATTTAGGCTATTTTAACTTCTTTTTAATCTATTTTATCTATTTAATCCAAGTTAATCTATTTTAACCTATTTTAAACTAATTAACCCATTTTAATCTAATTTAAATCTATTTATTCTATTTTAAATCTATTTGAATCATTTTGAATCTAATTGAATCTATTTTAAATCTATTTATCCTATTTAAACTACTTTAAAATATTTTAAACTATTTTAACTATTTAAATTATTTAATCTATTTTAAACTATTTTACACCATTTAAACTATTTTTGAATATTTAACTATTTTAAACTATTTTTAAAACTATTTATGACTATCTAAACTATTTTTTATAATTTCGAACTGTGTAAAGCTGAAGTATTTATATTTAAATCCTTGATGATGATATAACCTAAGTTGGGATCTGAAATTGATACCTTTTTGTGAAATGACATATTTGAGTAAATATGATGATTTTGGAATGAGGATTTAATTAACCTATCTTATCGATAATTTCAAAAGCGAATATGAATTTAAAAGTGAATATGATTTCAAAAGCGATATGATTTGAATTGGATATGATATTTGATATCAATTATGAATTGGTTTTGAAAGTGTAAAAGAACCATCCGGTGTGAAACAAGCGTTTGGTTATTGAAGAGACTAGGATCGAATATTATCATACTCTCTGCCAATACTGAAAACCACTTTAACAACTGTGTACATGGTAGAGATTCTAAAATGAAGTAGGATGGTTTGGCGAATGATTCTGTATGAAGAATTAACGTAGCCCTAACTCTCGTAAGTCAGCTTGATGTGGCTAAAACAAGAGTCATGCCGGGTCATGTGAGTTCGCACCTCCGATCAGATACATTTCTTCGATACTATATTATGACTTTGTGATTGATTTAGTGTCTACCCCGCGATTTGATTTTGGGGGTGTGTTCCGATGTGGGCAGTAGTAGCTTCTATGTGTTACCACCTATCAGAATCTGCAAAACAATAGTATCATACCCTGGGCATTGCCTCGCGTGCCTTGTCACATGCCTTATCACACCTTCTATGAGTTTGTTTTGTACCACACCTATGGAGTGCCCTCTGTGTAAACCATCAGATTGGTGGAGCTTACGGTACTGTATATAGACTACAGAAATATATAAAATGTGTTAAGGGGATATGGGTAACGCCTTAGCGCTATTTTAATACTTTACTTTACTTAGACACTATTATAATAACGTATTGTACTATGTATGTAAATAGTTTAACAGATCCTTAGGGATGTAATCCCGAACATCTCTTAAGTTATTGCACTCACATTAGATTCTGGATAGGAGATGTCAAACCCTGTAAACTTCTCTGACGCCGTTACACTCATATTTATTTATGGTTGATTTAACTTACGTAAGATCTTTTAGTTATGACTCAAGTGTTTTATCTTTTCAATTCGCTCGGGTCAGTTTGAGCTTTTCAGCGTATCGAAGAATACTTTTGGAGGACGAAGACGAAGATGTATTACTATGACTATTTATTACATTATGTGAACTGCATCATGTTGTTCCACTGCATTTATTTATATATTCAAACTTGTTTTGAAAAGAATTTTTTTTTGTCATTTCAAACCCACAAGTTTTATTATTATTTAAGTTTAAAACAAAAACTAGCTCATAGATTTATACTAAATGTTCTAAACTTGTAGGTTTTAAATGGCCAAAAAAATTCTTTTGAAAACAAGTTTGAATTAATTATCAACATATATGTAACTCTGATTTGTATTACAAACAGCTTCATGAACTGTTTATTTGATTATTATATTTTTTTTCATTCCGTTGTGAGATTCTTTGTTTGTTTTTCTTTCTTTATCTGCTTTATTCCTCATTTACCCATAACAATCCTCCCTTTTGAATGGTTTGAGTTTGACATGTGTGGTTTATTGTCGATTTAAACTCTCCAAAAATGTGGGTCGTTACATATATTTTCAAACAAATAAATTTTCAAAATATTTTTAAGAATATTTTATAAAAGCTTTTCAAAAATTAAAATGTTTACATACTATATTTAAAAGTTCGACAAAGTATAAGGTATTCAAAACATTTTTAAAAGAAATAATTTTTTTAATTTTTCATGTATACGTCGATATATACGAAATGGATATGTCGACATGCATACCGCTAAAATATTTTTCAAATTTTGAAATAAAGTGTCTATTTATCGCAACTCTTCGCTAATTGACACATCGATTTATACACTATATATGGAGGGTTTGAAACGAAATTATTAGCAATTATTATCTTATTTTCTTCTCAAGTCTAACTCTGTTGAATACTTTATTGAAATTATACTCTTTTCTCTTCAAAATCAAATAGAATCAATTGAAACTTCTTTGTGTTGGTTCAATATTACATTCTTACTATTTTGAAATCCTCTCTCTCTCTCTCTCAAATCAAAGATCAAAATGCTATCAAATAGGCCATAGGATCCATTGTATCCAAAATTCAAAAAAATGTCCTTGGAAAAACCATCAAACTTCATTTTTGCTTGGGTGTGATTGTAGCCCGTTCAAATTAATTGGGTGTGCTTGGTAGCCTGGAAATTCGAGCGGGTATGCTTCTAGCACGTCCAAATGAAGTGGGTGTACCCTGAGCCCAAAAAACCAAGAGGCTGTGTCTCATAGTCTCGAAATCGAGATTGTAATTGGGTTTGCCTTCTGCTCATTTAAAGATTGAATTTTGAAAAGATATCTATACAAGCAATTGTATAGGACTGGTGTAGGGGAAATCCAAAACCAGTATAAATCCGGTGTCATCTCTCTAACTCTCTACTTTATTTTATTTCTTTTAGTTTTATCTGTGATTGATTGTTGATATATTTCTGTGTTGAAAGTCTGCTATTTATATTAAACTTGAAAGTAATTTAAAAGATATACAAAAGTTATAAAACACTATTCGCCCCTCTAATTTCTAATTAGCCTTAAGTTCCTTAATTCTACAACCCACATTTGGTATCAGAGCACTTGGTTTTCAAAAACTCGTAACTGATCTGCAGGGCCCAAATCAATCATATCTAGATCTCGAGTTGTCAAGTCGACTTCAGTATTCGAGTCCTCGACGATTAATTAGAAGTTTGGTCCTCTATAAGCTTAGGTTTTTTACTTGGAGGAAGAGATGAAGCATCAGCGAGCGCACTCGAGTTTGCTTTCCCTTTTCTGTCAACAAAGGTCTTAGCAATAGAATCTTTGACAGGAGCAGATTTAGTTGGTTCAGCAAAGACCGAAATGTGAACTTTGGCTTTCTTACGTTTAAAAGCCACAATAACAGTAGATGAGCCTAAATTAAAGGGAAGATTTTAAAACACCGACATAAGAAACTCCATTTATCTATAATGAAAACTTACTAGAAGAATCACATTGAATAGGGGAAGAATTAGAAAAGGCGTTATGTTTGCCAATCACCAGGAATTGCTTCCCACTAGCATCCTTCTTTACAATGGGAGGTTCCCCAAGCACTTTGTGGCACTCCAGAATCAAGAAATGTCTCTTGAGATTGGCTTCAGTTAGAAATTGTATATTTCCTAAAATTTGTGATGCTAAGTCCTATTCTCCAACCATTTTAACCATGGAAGAATCTATCCCTTTAGAGACTAGTCCTAAAAATAAAAAATAACAATTATAAGGCAATAACAAAAGATAATATAGTAAAATCAGCTAACCTTACTAGTAACAGAGAAAGATCATCCCACGTTTGGGAGTGTGACACTTAAAGTTGAAGAACTGATTCTCCTAGTCTCTAGATTTACTTATCAAGTTGATAATCAAACTCTTATAAGGGAGAAAGCGATACACGGTCAGGTTGGTTCATTACTTTGACATGAGTTACTAGCAAGCAAAGAGTACTTACATCAAGAGACAGAAGGTTAGCTTCCCTTGCTAGAATCTCAAGGCAGCTTAAATAGGTATAGGAGCCAAGCAACAGTTGTATTGTAGCAATGCCTAGATGTTCTAAGAATCAAACGAAGAAGAAAGAGGGAGATAACCAGAATGCCATATGTGAATTGGAGTAAACGCGAAGAAACCTTCTTGAGGTTTATCTATCCTTTCGGATGGGCCCGCTAACCTGGCCCCAACACCGATAATGCCAAATTGATGAAGAATAGTATTGACTTCCTCCTGACAAGTCATAAAAGATGGAACAAGTTTGAATTCTCCTTTATTGGAAGTAAAAGAAGGTTTGGAATCCTTACCAAAATTATTATCAACCGTTTATCTATCAAAGGGAATTGCCCAAGATCAAGGAAATTTTATATATTTTACAAAATTTTGAAATGATCCTAAGAATAGATGCAAAGCTAAACAATTGAAAATCTAACCAACATATACATTATTATTTTAAAACTCTTTAATCTATAGTGAAATACCAAAACCAAGACAAACTATAGAACTTGAAAAGAAGTCTAGTTAAAAGTATTGAACCAATAATAAGATATTAGTTTTATAAATATCTAAAATATTCATAAGCAATTAAAATCTCATTGATAATTGCTCGATTTATGATTGGATGTCAAATCCATAACTAGTCGTTAAGATCTAATCTAGTATAGCACATATAGTACTTTATAAAGGTTATACTAAAGTGTTGAACAGATAGCTCGATGTCAAATTTGTAAACAATAAAGTAAGTCTTGAATTATTTGAAGGTGTCGAATGCATAAACAACCCAAATAGTATGTCTACTTTCCAAATCTATGATATGGTGTCGGACATAAATAAGATATGGAGTTTGTGACCTACATAACAATTCTCTAATTAGTTGTTGAATTTATGAAAAGGTAGCAGTTTGTCGAGAGGTTATCAAGTTTGTACCTAAAGCAACAATCCTTTGAGTGAGTAACCAGGCTCATAACCAAATTTTTGGATTCCTAAATAAGTACTAGACCCCTAATCAATTGTCGAATTTGTAGCTAATAAGAAAAGCCCTAAAGAGATAGTGAATTTCAAAACAGTTGTCGACCTTCAAATGATAAATAAGTTCAAAAATCAAGCAAGTAATCATATTTTGAAGAGAATGTCGAATTTCTGTCGCCAAATCTTAATTGAGTGTCGAAATCTCAAACGAGTGCCAACTTTGCCATAATCAATATTCTAGAGAATTTTCTTTTTGAAAAGCTTTTGAATTTTTAATAACAACTATTTAACTACAATTAGTCATCAAAAGGAACTACCACAATCCACATTCAAATTCAAATACTAAGTAAAACGCCCAATTAAACCCTAGTTTAAAGATCGAAAACTTCTCTTTAATCTTATGTCTAAGCAAATTAAAAATAAAGATCGAATCTTGAGATCAAGCTTAAATGCTGAAAAAGATTGAAGTTTCTTGAGTCAAACTAGAAATTGGGAATTTTCATCTCATGTTTATTTACATGTAAAAAGTAAGAAGAGGAAGAAAAGTATTTATAAAAGGAAATGGGACGACAAGAGTCACTGATCTCATTTAGAATGGATGAACAAGATATAGATAGAATGCCAACAGGCGGTAAACATCAATATCAAAGTGTTAATTTAAAAAGTCAACATTTCTTCTACACTAGGGGACAAATGTTACTACAAATAAAGATGTTGAATATATAAGGAAATATATTGTGATTTAAGATACCAAATGTGTAGAAGAAAAGTAATCAAACATTCAACAAAAGGTAAAAAGCTTCAGGCAACGTCAAGAAGATGTCGAACTTCTATAAAAATGTGTCATGCGCCTAAGAGAGGATGATGAGATGTCATAAATTATCAATATGGAATAGACGTCGTAAACCATCAATAAAGGAGAATGCTGCAATTCATCAATGTAAGTAGTGTTGCCGCATATCAACAATATATAGAAGATTGCGCATATCACCAACTAAATGAATGACATCGAGTATCAAGGGTTCCAAAGGATACGTGGCAGTCAGGCCGCCACTTCAACTCTTATAAATATAGGCCCCGTAGCTTCATGATAGAGGTGAATTTTCCTTATTATTTTTCTTATACTTCCAAATTTATAAGCCCTAAATCGAATTAGGGATAAAAATGTCGATTGTAAATTTGTGACTTTTGGCAATCAACGACTTATACAATCAACTTTGCATAGCATACAACATGAGAATAAAATTTTTTGACTATGATATGACCTACGACTTGCATATGACTCTTATGCCCTACTGCCTATGACATGTACATAACTTTTCTATTGAATATGCATACTTCTTGTGAGTATGCATAAGGCTTTCCAAGTCTATTTCTAAACAAGCCCTACCCACCTTGCATGTTTTGGGGTTAACAAAGAAATTTATTAACACCATTCATATGAAACGAAGAAGTTATGGGTGTAAACTCTTGGTTGAGATCTTGTTAAAGGATTTTAGCGATTTTGGATTAATAGACCAAGAGAAAAGAAGATTGGCATCTCGTCAATTTCAATCTAGAGCTTTAAACTGGTACGATGCCATCACGGCGACAATACCAGAAGAAGATAAAGCTTGGCAAAGATATAAAGGTTTGTTTACAGTGCATTTCATTCCCGAAGCCAAAAGGAAGCTCTGCTTTGGAAATTCATATATCTAACCTAAGGCAATTCATTAGTAACAAAATATGTAAATGAGTTTAGTCCTCTTTCAAAGTATGGACTAGAATTGGTCGATTTGCCCTTGGAGAAGAATGAAATTTTTTAGGATTTAAAGCTAAACTGAGAGATAAATTACTTGCTCGGCCAAGGCATTCGTTTGAAGGGGTAGTCAATATGGCATTAATATATGAGGTGGTTTGTGAGCGAAAAATGTGCTTAAGTGGACAGCTTACTCTACAATCTTGGCAAGGAAAGAAATTCTTCTTTCAGAAAAATGATTGGAAATTCATGAAGAAAAAAGGTCTTTTCAAATAAAGCAGGCTAAACCGAAAAAGCCTGTTTGACATAGAAAACCTGAGCAGAAGAAATCAATTGATAAAAATATGAAGAAATGTTATTATTGTGAAACAATGGTCATTATGCCAATGGGTGCAGAAAGAGAAAATATGATCAGTTGAAGAAATGTTATAACTGTGAGGAAATTGGTCAAATGGGCAGATAATGAAAGAAGTACAAAGTACAGACTGAAGGCTAGATTTTCATAGTTAATGAGCTTAGTTCACTACCAGATAAAGGGAAGCAAGCCTCGATCTTAAAAGGCACGCTTCCTTAAACATGAAATTTTGCAATATTTGAATTATCGAATTTAGTAAAATAATATTTTGCTTAAATGGACTGTAAATATAAAAGGAGTAGGGAAGCTATATAAGATCCTGATCTAAATCCCATAATAAAGTTACATCACAAAGATAAATTTAATGAAATGTATTTGAGTAGAAAATCTAGTAATAATCAAAGTACGTGGTGGAAACTAATAGATTTATTTCTAGCCATCATGATAAATTATATGCATTTGTATATGAATGGTTGCATATTTCTTTAAAAAAATTCATAAGAAAAATGGATTTTCAAAGAGGGGTTATAACCCATTGGAATACATACCCACTTCAAACTAGATGAAGTAGATTGAGTTAAAATTGTTACTAGATAATGTTTAACTCATTTGAATAAAGAAATAGCCCATGGTTTTCCTCGAGTTGAACCATATGGGAATTTAATAAGTTTGTTTTATAAGAGAAGAACAATATTCGGAATTTGATTATGTCAATTTACCCATTGAGTGGTTAAGAATTTTGATTGATATGTCTAATCAACGTTATTGATGAATATTTCTAAACACTAAAACGATAAACTTTGACATAATAGTATTCTAGCTAAAAATTACTATTCCTATAAGGAATTGTTTAAATTTCATCAAATTCAATTGCTATGTGATAAAATAAATAACCCTTTGTAATCCGATCATAAAGAAAGGTTTTTTATTGCACTTAAAGCAATCCATGTTATTTTCTATAAGTTATGGAATCTCAAAAAACAAAATTAGATATATTCTACTAATCGGAGATTTTCTAGTTGGATCAGTTTTAGATCTACTATTCATTAATTGATGGAACTCAAGCTTGATTGAATCCATGATATTTAACCACTTAAATTAATAATTAGTTGGAAATTTCTATGTAATTAAACACCTTAGAATAATGGTTTCCCTAAGTTCATTGATTTAAAAAAAGAATTATACTAAACAATTAAGATTCGAAAAGACTTGCTTGATTAGATCAAGATCAGTCAGAATAATGACTCAATTTTAATAAACCAAATTTGAAAGTGGTAAAGCAAAGATAATTTTAGCAACTTCTATAGACCTAAGTAAGCTTGAGTGAAAGTCGGGATATATATAAAGGAAGGCTGAGTATCCCCAATATAGCAAATAAGATTCTCAATGAGTACCATTAACCTATGTAAGTACATCGGTGTAAATAGAGATATTCGATCAATTACCTCAGGGTATGACAGTTTAAGTGAATCGGATTGTTAATGATATAAAAGTTGAGAAATAAGAATATTCCATTAGTAATAACAAAGGTTCGAAGGTCAAGTAACCCTAGAGATTACATATACAAGTCCGAAGACTTAGTACCAGGGACATGGCCCATTTAGTTTGACTCGTTAGCTTGTTCAAATTTTAAACGGGTCATAGATGTTTGTTTAAATTTAGAATTAATTATTATGTGCATGGATATATAAATATAGTTAAAAGTTATCAAAAATAAGTCATACTACTCTTGATAAATCGTGAAGAGTACTTTCTTTAAAAAAAGAAGTTTGCAACATCCCATTATTTATCGATTATAATAATAATTAATTTGGTTTTTTATTTGGAATTTGTAATAAATAAATGAATTACTGAAGTTGGAAATTGAAAAGAATTCAAAATTTAATGGAAAACAACTAATGAAAAATATTTTTAATTGATATAGAGTTAAAATAAAAGATAAAAAGGTTAGAAAATAATTTTGAGAAATTTATTGAATTTCATTTAATAAAACAATTTTGGAATTTATTGGAAACTTATTAATTTGAATTACATTTTTGAAATCCAAAAGTTGTTTGAGAAATTATTTGGTAAGATAAATTATATTTGTGCAATTATGAAATTGCATTGGAAATAAAAAGTTATTTTATATTTGTTAAAAACTAAAAAATATATTTTAATAAATATATTGTAATAAAAATAAAATAAAATTTGGATTAAAATGCCTAAAGCGGAATTTTAATCGGAGATCGAATAGCGGTGTGGCAACAAAGTGGTTAAATGTGTGAGATTATTTAAAAGGAAATTAAAATAACTTGTAAAATTTTCGTTTGACCATATTTTCAAAATTATCATCAAAATGAGTATAATTAAATGTATATATGTGTGCTTTAACCTAAGAGAATCCAGTATCGATACCTATACTATACTATATTCATCTTCCTACACTAGAAAATTCATATCACCACAATATTTTCATTCACCCTATCTTCATCACCATCAGCTGTTGTAATAATATATTCATCCTTTGCTTCATCAACATTAACAACAACATCTTCATTTGTATCACTGTTAGTATACTCATACTTTTTTATTATTTTATTACCAGTAACCCATCAAACAGAGGACATATTCCCTTACTTAATCACCTAATATTTTCACCACAATTGGAAAATTGTTGGAAAAATCTTATGGTTGCAGTGCATACATATATTTACACACACACATATACATATATACATGTATATAGATAAAGATATAAACTCTTTTTTTTTGCAAAGTTAAATGATTGATATCTCTTAAAAACATTAAGAATTAAGCGATGACGAAAGAAGCAAAGTTGTAGAAAATATTAGGACATATAAGGGATAACTTTTGCATGGAAGTCAAAATTCGATGATGACAAGAAAAGGGATGTAACAATGTCATTGAAAGAGAGCCTCGTCGACGATCATTGTATCGAGAAAGATATGTATGACTTTGTTCGTCTCTCAATGAAGAAGGTAACACCGATGCCCATTTCGCTTGAAGATGAGTGTTGGGACGACATAAGACGGTCAAAGTTCACACCCTTGGGTGCTGACCTTCTGCTGTACGTTCTACCTTCTGATGTACTTTCTTTCTAGAACTACTACTACCGAAGCTTTGCCTTCGGACTTTTAGGGCGTTGGGCTATGACTAAAATTCCATCCAACATTGCTAATATATAGTAGTTAGTAAACATTTGATGAGTTTGTTATTTTGTTACTGACATGGAGTAGTTAGTATATATTTTGTTGGATTTACATTTACATTTATGCTATTTACGTTGTGTTACTAATGATAAACAATTATTATACATATGACTTTATTTGTTATTGTTGATTTATTTGATGTTTGGGATTGACACTGAGCAATGATAGGCGATTATTACACATAAATTCACTGAGTAATTGTTGAATTTATGTGATGTCTAATTGTTATGTGTGGTTATTATCATTGTTACATCATATTTATGATGACTGATGTTGGTAATCTAGCAAAATATGATGTTTTCTACTTATATTTGATTGTTTTGTTGCTATAGTTTTGCAATGCTATGTGCTAGTAAGTATTAGATATATGATAAGAGCATGAAACAAAACTATGCTGGTTTGATTCTGAAAGGGTACATATGCAATCTTTTTCTATGCAATGACCATCGAATCCCTTTAGTTAGGCTGGAGTGTATAGAGTTAGACGAGGTCATAAAATAGTTGATCGCCTTTTCCATTTTCAATGTTTACAAGTGGAAGAAAGGAGGAAAAAGATGTCTGGATGCAGTTACATCTACAAGTTGCTTTCATGGTTTATGTCCCATTTGTTATAGTTGCATTGTTTATAAATTTAATAATTATTGATATATATGAAGATGTAGACATTTATTTCGATAAATTGAGTATTGTATGATATTCATTTGCTAAGACAATATGTACATTATTTTTTAGCTCTGCTCTAAGGTTTTCCCCCTTTTGTTCATTTTATTGATTTTGAATTATATAACCAACGATCTACTATTTTTTTTATATGTGAGATTAGCGTGGAAGTATATTTTAACTGCGTTTATAACTAATTTTAAACGTTAAGAACAGTGAGACTTCACATGTGGTAGGAAAAAACATGAAGAAAGAAGAAAGGAGGTGGAGAGATGAAGGAAGAAGAAGAAAGTTTCATGTCCGCTGAAAGCCGTTATTAGTATATATTACTTTGCATTGTGAAGTGATAGAAAAACCAACTAGGGTTTAATGTAAAGGCGGTGGGGAATCAGGTTATCAATCTGATATATTCTTTTATTTTTTTAAAGCCCGTTACACTTAATGGGCCAATGAAAATTTTCGACTAGGCTTTCAAAAAAAGCAAGAGAGCAAACCCCTTGGTCTAAATCTACTATGTTCCCTAGGTCCATCCCATTAAAACTTTGACGCATCTCCAATTATTTTGCAGAGAGATCTCTTTTAAAAGTTTAACATGGTAAAAATACGTAAATTTTACGATTATCCGAACAAGAGAAATAGGAAGAGATGAGGACTAGAGGATTACAGAACAGCTCACATGTCATCCAATATTTAAAGATCTACCAAAAGAATAAGAGATCAAATTTGACAATAAGAAAATTAAATTAAAAAAACTAACATTTCGTCCACATTTTGGCATAAACTGCATATAGATGTCCCATGGTTGAAATTGTTTCGAATGTCCCTTATCGAAAACAACAAAAATGTTATTTGATATGTTGTCCACCAATTCCAAGTTGGTAGCACTTCATTTTTGTCTGTGAACTTGAACCTTTTGCTTTTACATCTAAGGTTGAGGTCACTCGGACTAGTAATATTTATATGTTTTGATGCTGCAGTTAGATACATATTTTATTCATGATATGGGTTAGATTGGTATCATTCTGCACATACAATATATTTTTGACACAAATACAGTTCATGAGAGTGGATTTTATGTGAATGGCATCTTTGCCGGTACGATCAGATAATTAAGAGTTAGCCTATAGTTTTTCTGCTCTGAAAAGAAATTCGAATACTAAATTAAACAAATATGTTTGTATTCTTGTAACAAAGAAACAAAAATAGTATTGTTGGAAGATATAAAATGGCCAGGCTAATTACAATTCAGGAAACCCAAACAAGTGAATGACACTTCCGGTGAAATTTTATTTCCTTTCAATTTTCAGTGAATATTTAATATAAGCTGAAGTCTTCTTTCATGTACATGTATATGTTTTTAGTATTTTCTTTGTTTTTAAGTTCAACTTATTATTGATGATTGATGATTATACCAAGCATGAAAAAGAATTCACCCTTTTTCTTTATTGCAACCACATCATGTAAAATATATGCATTTAAGATGAAGAAAAGAAATGTAGACCTAAGATGTGTTGATTGTGTTGGAATTCCTATTGAATAAAAATATACTTAAGTCCCACATCGCCAAAATTGCAAAGCTATTCTAGTATATTAGTAGCTTTGTAATGAAGGGGGTTGGGGCCTAAGGGCACCCAAATGTATGCTTCGTTGTGAGGAGGGAGATCATGCATCACCACCACACACGGGGCTCGGGTTTGGGTCTAATATGATCCTATTTTTACTGCAAAACTGGGTCGGGTTTTCTGACAGTTGTAGGCTACACAAACAGGTGCGAATCTGTTCAGAAGCGGACGCGAATTGACTGAGGAGGTGCGACTTCTGAAGCGGGCATGGGTTTTTGGCGAACAGACAGAAGAGGGTGTGAATAGTTAGACGCGAGCGGGTGCGACCCGACTGAAGAAGCGCAGGCGAACAGAAGCGGTGCGACGCGAACGGATGCAAGGAGCAGGCGGGTGCGACCTGTTAACAAACTGTAGCAGTTCAAAAGGCAACGGGTGCGACCCGTCAAGCGGACGCGACTGTTTTAAGGGATGCAGACGAAATTATAAATAGGAGAGAATCTTGATCACATTCTCATTCTATTCCAATTCTAATTTCTTCTGCTTCTTCCTTTCTATTGCTCTATACAATATATCACAGAGTTGACATACTCATTACATTCTCGTGCAGAATACGTATGTTGTATCTTGGAAGACTTTAAATAAAGTCTTAAGGAAATTGTTACGACAAGCCTCAGATAGAATTTCCTTCTTCAAACCGGTTAGGTTAATAATTGATTTATATATTTATTTATATATATCATTTTCATTTCTACGCTGTACTATTTCTTTAAATAGTATAACGTTTGATCTATCGCCATAGTTATTATTACTATAGTTGTTAGTTTGTGGTTGTAATTTAATTACGACCTACCTATTGCTTAATTTAGCAAATACAAACTTCCAAAGTAGTGGAAATCTGATTGATAAACTTGTGAGATGAGTTTATAATTGATTATTCTCTGTTTTGGTATACTAGACATATAACATCTTAAGACTTTACTGTTTTAACTTCAAACCGAGATGGCAACAGTAGAGCTTTCAACAAAGACTACTGCACACAATAGGCCTGATCCTTTTAAAGGAGACGGTGACAATTTTCTAACATGGCAGAATCAGATGTTATTTTATCTTACCACACTCAGTCTGCAACGGTATCACGAGGAGGAGGAATCGATTCCTGCACCAGGCAAGGAATTAGATGTTGATATGTGGAAGCATTCCGACTTTCTATGTAGAAACTATATTCTGAATTGTCTCGACAAGGTGCTATACAAAGTATATCAGCTTCTAAAGACAGAAAATGCACTCTGGAAGGCACTTGCCACGAAGTATAAGACGTAGAATATCAGTCTTAAGAAATTCATTGTAGACAAATTCATGGACTACAAGATGATTGACTCCAAACCGGTGACTGCTCAACTGCATGAACTTCAATTAATCATTCATGAACTCGAAGCGGAAGGTCATTAGGCCGGAGAATCATTTTTGGTTGAAGCCATCACGAGAAAACTGCCGCCATCATGGAGAGATTACCGCAATTATCTAAATCATAAGAAGAAGGAAATCTCTTTACAGGATCTCATAGTCCGACTGAAAATTAAGGCAGATAACCGTAGAGTTACAAAACAAAGCAATGAGGCATTTATGGCTGAAGGTTCAAAGAGCAAAACAAAAAGAAGAATTTCCAGAAGAAAAGGAAAGCGCCAGACAACAAACCAAAAAATAACAAACGAACCAAAAAGTTTAATGGCGAGTGTTGGGTTTGTGGAAAAGTTGGACATGCCGCTAGAGATTGCAGACACAAAAAGGAACGCAGCATAGAGGCAAATATAGTAGACAACATGGAAGTAGATGAGTCCAACTTCACGGCAGTTATATCTGAATGCAATTTGGTTCAGCATCTTAACCAATGGTGGGTAGACACAGGCGCTGCTCGTCATGTCTGCTCTCACAAATCCATGTTTTCTACATACCAGAACTTCGATCACGAAGAAAAAACTCTATATGGGTAATTCTGCAGTATCCATGATCGAAGGAAGTGGCACAGTAATCCTCAAATTTACTTTTGAAAACACTGTCAAGTTGAATGACGTGCTCTACGTTCCAGACATACGCAGGAATCTTATCTCTGGTGCATTACTATCAAAGAAAGGATTCAAAATAATATTCGAGTCAGACAAGATGGTTCTATCCAAAGATGGAATATATATCGGAAGGGGATATTTATGTAATGGCCTATTTAAGGCAAATGTAGCCGTTATCGGCAATAAAACTATGTATTCTTATTGTGCTATTAATAAAATTGAAGTTTCTTACTAGCTTGAGCATGAAATTTTACTATGGCATGATAGATTGGGACACATAAATTTTCGAAAAATGAAAACATTATCAAACTTGAGACTAATTCCAAAATTCCAAGTAGATAAGAACTACAAATGTGAGACATGTGTAGAAGCAAAAATGGTTAAGAAAACCATTTCAATCTATTGATAGAAGCACCGAACCACTAGGTTTGGTTCATACAGATTTATATGATTTTAAATCATTACCTACAAGAGGTGGCAAAAAGTACTTTATCACTTTCATTGATGACTCTACACAATATTGCTATGTATATCTTTTAAATAGTGAGGATGAAGCAATTACATCTTTTATGAAATACAAAGCTGAGGTAGAAAATCAGTTAAATAAAAAGATCAAGATATTGAGATTTGATCGAGGTGGAGAATATGAATCACCATTTGAACAGTTTTGTGCCGAAAATGGTATAATTCCTCAAACAATGGCTCCATAGTCACCACAATAAAATGGTGTAGAACAGAACGTTAAAAGACATGATTAATGCCATGCTTTTAACCTCTGGTCTACCGATGAACTTGTGGGGGAAAGCCTTAAATATTTCTAACCACATATTAAACAAAGTCCCTCATAATAAAACAGGAACAATTCCATATGAGTTATGTAAAGGACACAAACCAAGTTTTAAATACCTCAAAGTGTGGGGGTGCTTGGAAAAAGTTCCAGTTCCGCCTTCCAAGAAAGTCAAACTTGGACCAAAAACAGTAGATTGTTACTATTTAGGGCCAGCCCAAAATAGTAGTGTCTACAAATTTTTGGTATTCAAGTCTGATATAGCTTATATTCATGTAAATACAATCATGGAATCTAGAGATGCCTCATTCTTTGAAGACGTGTTTCCACACAAAAGGAATGAAGGGAATAATGTCCCTAAAAGGACAAGAGAAGAATCAAGCAATTCACATGAAGATGAAACTCATCAAGAGATTGAGGAAGTAGAACCAAGAAGAAGCGTAAGGGCTACGACTTCCAAGACATTTGGTTCGGATTTTTTCACATATGTGTTAGAACACGAACCTCAAACGTACAAGGAAGCAATGTCATCTTCTGAATCTTCATGTTGGAAAGAAGCAATCCAAAGTGAGATTGATTCAATTCTAAGTAATAAAACTTGGGAAATTTTTGATATTCCACCTGGAATAAAACCAATTGGCTGTAAATAGATTTTCAAGAAGAAAATGAAAGCAGATGGCTCTATCGACATGTATAAAGCCAGATTAGTAGCCAAAGGATATCGTCAAAAAGAAGCAGTAGACTTCTTTGATACATATTCGCCGGTAACACGAACGCTACAACAAAAATACCATATTACAATGCCATTTTTACAACGGGCACTGGCTGCCCGTTGTAATAGAAGGCTATTACAACGGTCCATTCAGGATCGTTGTAATAGATGCCCTATACAATGCCTTTTTACAACGGGCAATGACTGCATGTTGTAATAGAATGCTATTACAACGGTCCTTTCATATCCATTGTAATAAATGCCAATTTTACAATGTTCACAAAACGCCCGTTGTAATAGATGCCAATTTTACAACAGTCACTCATAACGTCCGTTGTAAAATTAGCACCTATTATAACGGGCGAATATTACAACGGGCTGATTTTACAATAGGTGCTAACTTTTACAACACTTATAACGTCCGTTGTAATAGGTGCCAATTTTACAACGGGCTAAAAATGCCCATTGTAATAGGTGCCAATTTTACAACGGTCATAAAATGCTTGTTTTAACCGATGCAAATTTTACATCGATCATATAATGCCTGTTGTAATTAATGTCCATTGCCAACTTTCGCAATCAACAATTAATAATTAGAATGTTGTCTTAAAATTAATATTTATTATTTATTAATATTTAATAATTGAACATTAATAATATTATGTTAATCATATGTTACTAATTACTAATTATAATATTATATTACTAATAATTAATAATATTATATTATTTATTAATATTTAATAATTAATCATTAACAATATTATATTAATCATTTATAACTTATAGTAATTAATGATTATTTTAGCCAATTTTACAACGGTAATAAAATGCCTATTTTAGTCGATGCCAATTTTACAATGATCATAAAATACCCATTGTAAAAAATGTATGTTGCCAATTTTCGATATTCAATAATTAATAATTACAATGCTTGCTTCAAATTAATATTTATTATTTATTAATATTTAATAATTAATCATTAATAATATTATATTAATCAAATGTACTAATTACTAATTATAATTACTAATAATTAATAATATAATATTATTTACTAATATTTGACAATTAGTCATTAATAATATTATATTAATCATTTATAACTTAATTAGTATTCCAACAGACTTAATTTTGATTAATAATATGAAGTAATTCCTATTAATAATTATAAATTAATAATTAATTAAATATAATTAATTATTTAATAATAAATAAAAATATTAAATAGTAATAGCAATAAATTAATATATAATAATTAACAATTAATTTGAAATATAAAATAATTCTTAATAATAAAAATAAATAAATATATAATAATTAATAGTTAATATATAATTAATAATCAATAAATAGATATTAATTAATTAATTAATACTATTATTCATTTACTAATGAATAATTAATACTTAAAATTTTCATAATTAATTTTATTAATTAATTCTTAATAATTAATAATAAATAATATTAATAATTGATTTTATTACTATTAATACCAAATACTAAATAATTTATAACTAATATTTAATTACAAAAAATATTTAATATTGAATAAACTAATGATATTTAATAATAAAATAATTAAATTTAATAAGTAATAATTAATTTTTAATAGCTAGGTTTTTATAATTACTTTTATAATTAATAATTAATGATAAATATAAAATAATTACTATTAATATTCGATAAATATAGTTAATAATTATTCGTTAATCAGTATATTGTACACAGACGTTTTCAGGCTCAAACAAGGAGTTAATTTTCATCAAGTAAATGGTTTTACAAAGGAATTAAATAAACCTTTTTATTACTAAATAAAACTATCACCACCATCGTGCCCAAAGCCCATTATTCTTTTATTTAACCCAACCTGACCCTTTCTTTCCTCTCGTTCTTCAGCCCAAATCAACTAAAACCCTAGCCGACCTTCTCTCTCTAATTCCATCATAGTCAAACGTCGAAAAGTTCTCACTAAAGCTACCCAGGAGCCTGAACCCAAAACGAAATTAGAGGAACCTAAAAAAGAAGAAGAAGAAATGAAAGAGGCGGAAGACATCGGCGGTGATGAAGCTGAAATGGAGGACGGGGAGGGCGAGGAGGGTGATGAAGAAGAAGAAGAGGAAAAAGAACTAGATTCCAATCCAGAATCAATCAAATCCCTCCTCACATGCTTCTCCAAAAAACAAATAATTAACCTCATTACAACCACCGCCACCGCCCATCCGAAAACAACCTTCTGTTGATTACCTCCCTCGCTGATTCCGACCCTTCCACCCACAAAATTTTCGTCCATGGCCTTGGCTGGGACAACATCACAGAATCCCTAACCGAATACTTCTCCCAGTATGGTGAGATTCAAGATTACTTCCACGTTTGTTGTTTGATTTGTACGTATAGTCATTAATTGTTATACTTCCCCCAGTATAGTCATATTGTTAATTGTTAGTTGATCGTAAGTGTGTTTGTTTATTATTTGATCAAAATTTTGTAAGCCTTTAAGGAAAGTATTTAGGAGTAAAAGATCAAAAATTTAAAGTCGGAAAGTTAGTATAAAGACTGTAAAAATCTAAACGGTACCGTACGATGGCAAAAATTTATCATATGCCTGAATTTAGTAACATATTAGGTAGTAAAAAATACAATCTTCTAGTTTATTTTTATAGTACCGAGCGTGTTATTATTTTTACACATTGCTTTGTCAAATGTTATTTTTATAAAAAAGTAAACCGAATAAGGAGGAGTTTTAGACTTTCATATACAACATTGTTTATGAATATTGTATTCCTAGATTTATAATTTTTGAAGAAGATCGCATGTTCATTCTTAAGTCAATACTTCAAAGTTTGTTAACAACATTGCAGTTTATGTGCTTACATAGCAGGGAGAGCAGATGGGTAAATAAAGCAATCAACTTAGTTGTTTAATTCATATAGGTATATTAGAGAAGTTGCATAATTTTAATATGTTTGAGTTTGTATAGCTTATTCCAGATCACTTAAGATCTATCAGATCCCTCGGTTGGGACAGCACTGCAAAAACAAAGCACACACACACAAATTCCACCATTCCATGAAATCCATAAGCCCCAACCCCTACTTATTTCTCACCATCTTCCTTATATCTTGTTTGATTTGTACGTTACTTCCATATGTTCATTGCTAGGACAATTGAATTGCATATGAATTGCAGGAAAGAAGGTATTGATATAATTTTTAGTATCCTTCTAGAACAAACTAAGGTTTGCTACTGTGATACTCGAAGCAACATAAGTGTAGTTGGCCTAGAACACTGGGAGATAGTGTGATTCTCCCAGCAACTGCACTGGGTGATGGCGTGGTTGCCCATCCACCCCGCAAGCTTGGTTTGTCGGGCAACTTCACCGGTAGCATGGCTTCATGAAATAATATTTTCTCATAATTTCAAAAAAAAACTGTGCAATTGCCATTGTTAGTTATGTTGAGTGTTTCTTTAGTCTTTGATTAGAAAGTACTTAAGAGATTGATGATCTTTATTAATGACAAACTAGCATGAGGCCCGTGCTTCACACATGATTTGTTAGTATCATAACATTGTTTTTAATTATTTATTTTGTGGCATTATTTTTATATGTTGATTATTTTGAGGCGTTGTTTTATCATGTTTAGTTAGAATAATTTAATTGATTGAAGTAACAGTGTTGTATCTTGCAATGAAAAATTAAATTTGTTGGTGCATACTAGTAGAAAACATGTTGTAATTAAAGTTAAGTGCAACTTGAAATAATCTGTTTGAGCAATTATTTAGAAACTCCATTGGTAATACCCGTAGATTAATTGAAAAATATCATAATGAAAAATACCCTAGTAGTACAAATTGAATTTGTAGGCACCGATTATTGAAGTACAAATAAGAAACAAAGATTTTGAAAAATGAAATAAATCAATAAAGAGTTGTTGAGAGTCAAAGATAATTAGGGCATGGATGTAATAATAATCCGTAGTGATAGCAGGATGAATAGGTTGAGGCTACTCCCTTTTTTGCCTTGAACCTTGGCCGAGTTTGCGTTTGAGTTAGTGTATAACAAATGCATAGTTAGCACTAGAAAATCAACTATGAACCATGACTTAAATTGTTGTATTATAAGCTAACATGTTGGTTATGTTGGTAAAAACTTTGTTGTATTTGAACGTGTTACTTAAATTGTTGTATCTTAAGCACATGAAGCATTGGTTGCTTTTTGACATAAAAGTGGATGATTATTATTTTCTAAAAAAAAGCCTATAGTTTCGGTGTTTTTTGCTACATTTCATACACCCTTTCTAATTGGCGTTGCTGATTTTCAAGCGCTAATTTTGTCAATCTTTATCCCATTATCTTCACCCTGGAAAAAAAGAAATCGTAGCAAATATTTTACTTTTTGTTATGTAAAGGAATAGTTATTAAGGTGTTCTCCGCAGGTGACATGATGTGGGAATCAATCTTCTTTATGTTAGTAGAATAACACTTGCAATTACCATTAGAGAATTTGTAATATAAACAAACATATACAAGTTATCTAGATCTAGGGAAATGAGTTGACTCCAGGTCCAATGTATCGAGAGTAAAGCTTTAGGAATGAACACATGCAATGAAGTTTTCTAGTTAAGTAAAACTGATTCCCTATGTATGTTGCTTTTGGCCATGCTTACTCATTTGTGTTAGGATATGCATGTTTATAATTCTAAAACACACACACATATATATTTATGTAATTTACATTATCTTTGTATGTATTGTAGGACATAGCAGAAGCAACATAATTTTTGAAGAAAAAAGGTGTTTGTGGGTTTTGATTAACTAAATATTATGGTTCAAGGTTAGCTTCAACGTCATTTATTCTAAATTTTAAATCTTGTGTTATTATTTGTATGTACTATGTGTTATGTTAGTTTAGGGTTGTATTCGATGTTTTGTAACTATGTAAAATTTTATGAATGATGTGAATAGATAAATCATTTTGTTGTTTTGAAATATGAATTTCTTTTGCTATTTTTAGTAAATATGAATAAATATGTTTGTCATTAGTATAATAATTTTGTTCCAATTCAAATTAATTTAAAAGTTACACATGAATTGTAGTAATTTTTTTTCTCATTTGAAATTTTAACAAAGGGCAAAAACAGTTGCAAAGGACACTTTTGCAACGGGCAAAACAGTTGTAAAAGGATTGATTGCAACGGGCAAAAATAGTTGTAAAAGATTCTTTTGCAATGGGCAAAAACCGTTGTAAAAGACCCCTATTGCAACGGGCAATAACCGTTGTAAAATTCATCCACTCTATTACAACATCGCATAATACAACGGGCCAAGGTTCGTTGCGAAACCCTTATTACAACGGGCATTGCCCGTTGTAAAAAGGGTATTTTATTATAGTGGAATAACCTCTATAAGAATGCTAATAACAATTGCATCGATCTATAAGCTAGAAATTCATCAGATGGATGTAAAGACAGCATTCTTAAATGGAGATCTCGATGAGGAGATCTACATGGAGCAACATGAAGGTTTTGTTTCCAAAGGAAATGAAAACAAAGTCTGTAGATTAGTAAAATAATTATACGGACTAAAACAAGCTCCAAAACAATGACACGCAAAATTTGATAGTGTCATGATGAGAAATGGTTTTCGGATAAATGAATGTGATAAGTGTGTTTATTATAAACAAATTGGACAATCATATGTGATGATTTGTTTATATGTAGACGATATGTTAATATTTGATCCAAATATTCAGGTAATAGAGACCATAAAGAAGATGTTAATTAGCAATTTCGATATGAAAGACTTAGGAGTTGCACATGTTATTTTGAAAATCAAAATAATAAGAACATCTAATGGAATCGAATTATCTCCATCACACTATGTAGACAAAGTGATTGAAATTTTTAAAAATTTTAAAATTAAAGGAGTAAGAACACCTTTTAATCCATCAAAAGTACTGCATACAACAAGAATGAGAGTGTAATGCAACTGAAATACTCTCGTGTAATATGATGTCTCATGTATCTCATGAATTGCACAAGACCAGATATAGCTTATGTAGTAAGTTGACTGAGCAGGTATGCAAGCAATCTAGGAAAGGAACACTGGAAAGCACTAATGAGAGTGCTTGGATATTTAAAAAATACCACAAATTATTCCTTAAATTATGGAAAATATCCTGCCGTCTTAGAAGGATATAGTGATGCAAATTAGATTGGTGATTCAAAGGAATCAAAATCAACAAGTGGTTATGTCTTTACCTTAGCAGGGGCAGCAGTGTCATGGAAATCTACTAAACAAACATGCATAGCTCGATCCACTATGGAATCGGAGTTCATCGCTTTAGATAAAGCAGACAAAGAAGCAGAATGGCTTCGTCACTTTTTAGAAGATATCCTGTTTTGGCCTAAACCTGTATCGGCCATATGCATACACTGTGATAACCAAGCTGCGCTAAGTAGAGCGCACAACTTTGTGTATAATGGAAAGTCACGACATATTCGTCGACGCCATGACACAGTTAGGCAGTTACTCTCAAATGGAACTATTTCCATAGATTATGTGAGAATAAATGATAACCTAGCGGATCCATTTACTAAAGGTTTATCAAAAGAGAAAATTAACTGCACACCTAGGGGAATGGGTTTAAAAGCCTAATCCACTAAGAGTTATCATATACGGAAACCTATCCTAGCGACTGGAGATCCCACGGAATAGGATCAATAGGCAAACCAGTTCTGAGTGACTCAAGACGTAATGCATTTGCGTGGACATTCTCCAACTCCATTCCTATGGGGCACAATATAAATGTAAGCCTACAGAAGTATTTAAAGGTTAAAACTATATTTTTTAATGATGACCATATCTTGGAAATAATAAGTGGGGTATATGTAGGATACTCTTAATGGTTGCGATCACCTATGTTAGTGTGAGCTGGGTCGGCTCTATGAGAATATTAAAGGCTTATATTTTCTATGAACACTCGCAGAACCAAAAATTGTTGGGGACTAAAATGAACACAACCAAGAGATTGGATGAAAAGGGAATCAATGCTTCGTAAAGCTTATTGTCTGGATATACAATAAAGGCCGACGGTTCAAGATGAAATAATTCACCAATTAGCCAAGTAGATCCGATAAGTTTTAACCAAGGAGAGTTCAAAGTGAAATATCTACTTATCCACGATAAAGCATTAATCCATATGTACTCTGTGATATTTCGCTTTGTGTGGAGGGTGTGTATATTATCATTCATGTAAGGGATTGTTGGAATTCCTATTGAATAAAAATATACTTAAGTCACACGTCACCAAAATTGCAAAGCTATTCTAGTATATTAATAGCTTTGCAATGAATGGATTGGAGACTAGAGGCACCCAAATGTATGCTTCGTTGTGAGGAGGGAGATCATCCATCACCACCACATACGCGCGTGCGTCGCCATCCGTCGGCCGATCGAATCGGGCCGGGCCGGGCTCGGGTTTGGGTCTAATATGATCATATTTTTACTGCAAAACTGGGCCGGGTTTTCGACAGTTGTAGGCTATACAAGCGGACGCGGGTTTTTGGCAAACAGACAGAAGCGGGTGCGAGCCGTTAGACGCGAGCAGGTATGACCCGACTGAAGAAGCGCAGGCGAACAGAAGAAGGCGACGCGAACGATTGCGGGGGGCAGGCGGGTGCGACCCGTTAATGAACAGTAGCGGTTCAAAAGGCAACGGGTGCGACCCGTCAAACGGATGAAATTATAAATAGGAGAGAATCCTGATTACATTCTCATTCTATTCCAAATCTAATTTCTTCTGCTTCTTTTTTTCTACTGCTCTATACAATATATCACAGAGTTGGCATACTCATTACAATCTCGTGCAGAATACATCTGTTGTATCTTGTGAGACTTTAAATAAAGTCTTAAGGAAATTGTTAGGACAAGCCTCAGACGGAATTTCCTTCTTCAAACCGGTTAGGTTTATAATTGATTTATATATTTATTTATATATATCATTTTCGTTTCTACGTTGTACTATTTCTTTAAATAGTATAACGTTTGATCTATCACTATAGTTGTTATTACTATATTTGTTAGTTTGTTGTTGTAATTTAATTACGACATACGTATTGCTTAATTTAGCAAATACAGACTTGCAAAGTAGTGGAAATCTGATTGATAAACTTGTGAGACGAGTTTATAATTGATTATTCTCTGTTTTGATATAGTAGACATATAACAGATTGAATTATTCCAGTTTTGTTGTCACATGCTTTTGTGGATATAAATTAATAGTCATTGAAGACAACATCTTTTACACACAAATATTGCGTGCTTGTATAAGAAGAGATGTTGGAAACTTAAAATGGATCCTATATAATAACCATGTTCACTCATAAACAAAAAAACAATTATGGACATAATATATAAGCTAAGTAGCTTTGATCCAATTAAAAAAGCACATTAGCATATATCTACGGTTCATGAACACCAATATTCTGAAACTATAAGAATCTATGAACAAACACAAAACTACACAAGTACTATCAAACACAAGTATATATAGAACTGACGCAGGGGATAATAACAAAACGATATAGATCGATGAAAGTAGTGAACGGTGGATTGAAGATACTGAAATGCCCAAATTCGTTGATCACAAAGATACTGAATTCTAGCTATCTTCGACACGTTGATCGCGCACGATACCGTGAAAGAAGATCTACAATTCTTCAAACGTTGATCAAGCGCACTTGATACCGTAAATTGGCTTCAACAATCGTTGAATCGAGCGCACTCGATTAACCGAAAGTGGAGATAGGAGATTACACTCAACTACCAATTTAAGATGAAAGCACACAGCAATCAAACAAGAATTTTATTCAAAAATCAACCACTCAAATATTACAACACACCCGCTATTTATAGCAATTTTCAACCAGCTCCCTAAGTCGTTTCCGACTTAACACCCCCGACTCACGACCTAACTTAAGTCGTGCGCGATTTATACAACAATGACTCAAGACAGCTACACACAATGTAAGAAGCAGATGGCTTACGACTTAAGAAACGGACGACTTATGGCTTAAAGAGAAAACAAACCCCGACTTACGACTTAACATTCAACGACTCAACAGATTACATCGCTTAGGTTGAAGACAACCTAACTACTTACGACATAAGGACATCTTCAAGCAGCTCCTTCATACGACTTAAATCATGGACGACTTAAGACTTCAACGACTTATCATGAGTCGTAACTCATGGCCTCTTGAAGGAGCAGTACCTTCCCACGACTCAACTAAGTCGTAACCCGCTTCCGACTTAAGGCCTTCAACTACTGGAACTTCTCTCTGCTTCTTGATAAGTCGTGGACGACTTATAGCTGTGTCGTTAGCTCGTATACGACTCATCAAATATGAACGGCTTAAGCTCCTATTAAGTCGTAATTCCTTTCCATCTGATCTGTTAGGTCGTAGACGACTTAAAGCCACTTCATTAACTCGCAGCTCCCCCTCACGTGACTCCTTAGGTCGTGGACGACCTATAGCTTCCATCTTAAGTCGTGGACGACTTAACTCTTCCTTAAGTCGTGTACGAATTGTTGGTTGCGTATTTTCTTCTCTAGCCTGAGCTGCATCATCCTCCCCAGGTTGAGAAAAATTCGTCCTCGAATTTGTAAATTCTTCCACATCGGATTGTTCATTCCCATAATATGGCACGAGATGTTTAAAATTGAACACGTCAGAAGTGTACACATCTTCCGGCAGCTTCAACTTATAAGCATTTTCATTAATCCGTTTCACGACTTCTACAAGACCAATTTTTCTGGCTTTCAACTTGTTATAAGCACCCGTTGGAAAACGGTCCTTTGTTAGCAAAGCATAAACCAAATCACCTTCATTAAATTCAACACTTCGTCGCTTCAAATCTGCAGTTCGCTTATACTTCTCATTTGTCTTCACCAATCGTTCCTGAATGATTTTATGACATTAGTTAATTCATCAACAAAATCAACAGCTCGTTTAACCGTCCCCTTCGGTTGTGGCACTACCGTTAGGTCCAACGGTCCCCTTGGTAAATTTGAATATACAATCTGAAATGTACTGTAACCTGTGCTTCTATTAACGGCATGATTATGTGCAAACTCTGCTTGGAATAACTTCATGTCCCAGCCTCTCAGGTTATCTTTCACCAAACATCGTAACAAATTTCCCAATGATCTATTAACAACTTCTGTATGTCCATCTGTTTGCGGATGATAAGCGCTGCTAAAGTTTAACTTCGTTCCCACCATCTTCCACAAACTTAGCCAAAAATGACTTAAAAATCTGGTATCCCTGTCCGAAATAATAGATTCTGGTAACCCATGAAGTCTATAGATCTCTTTGAAATATAACTGAGCAACATGAACAGCATCCGCCGTCTTCTTACAAGCAATAAAATGTGCCATTTTCGAAAACCGGTCAACCACTACATAAATGGAATCGTTATCCCTTTGAGTTCTAGGCAAACCCAAAACAAAATCCATGCTCACATCAACCCAAGGTTTAGTCGGTACAGGTAACGGCATATATAATCCCGCATTTGTAGCTGTCCCTTTCGAAACCTGACAAACATGACATCTACAAACAAACCTTTCAACTTCCCTTCTCATTGACGGCCAATAATAAGACTGAGAAATCAACGGCAATGTTCGATCTCTCCCCACATGTCCTTCTTCGTGCAACTCTTTCACAATTTTCATTCTCAAGCTGCAATCTGGTACACATAATTGATTCCCTTTGAATAAGAATCCATCTATCAACACAAATTCATCAGTACTCCCATCCTTGACTTTCTCAACGAACTTCGTAAAGTAAGGATCTTCTTTAATTAACTCTGGCAATAGCTCAAATCCTGTCACTTCAACCTTCATTGTTGTCAACAAATGATTCCTCCTGCTCAATGCATCAGCTACATGATTCGTCACCCCTGATTTGTGTTTAACAACAAAAGTAAACTGTTGTAGATACGCGACCCATGAAGCGTGCCTAGCTGAAATTTTGTCCTGCCCTTGCAAATGCTTCAAAGCTTCATGATCCGTATAGAGAACAAACTCCTTCTGAAACAGATAATGTCTCCAGTGCTTTACAGCTTGAACAATTGCGTAAAACTCAATATCATAAGTGTTATATCTCAACTTAGCTCCAGACAACTTTTCACTGAAATAAGCAACTGGTCTTCCTTTTTGACTCAAAACTCCACCAACCCCAACCTTCGACGCATTAGTATGTAACTCAAACAACAACTGAAAATCCGGTAAAACTAGAATTGGTGTTGTCGTCAATAGTGTTTTGATCTTCTCAAAAGCAACCCCTGCTTCCTCTGACCACTCAAACTTCTTTCCTTTCATGCAATCGGTTACTGGTGCCATCACACTACTAAAATGTGGAATGAATCTTCGATAGAAAGATACCAATCCATGAAAACTCCTCACTTCAGTAATTGTCTTTGGTTGTGGCCAACTCCTGACAGCCTCTACTTTACTTTCATCCACTTGAATACCTTCCTTCGACAAAACATATCCCAGAAACAAAACACTGTGCGTCATGAACACACACTTCTTTGTTGCAGCATAAAATTTCTCCTCTCGTAGAATCAACAGTACTTCACGCAAATGCTGGACATGCTTTTCCATACTTCCACTGTAGATCAAAATATCATCAAAGTAAACTACTACAAACTTCCCAATGTATGGTCTGAAAATCTGGTTCATCACTCTCATAAAAGTACTTGGTGCATTCGATAAACCAAATGGCATAACCAGCCATTCATATAAACCTTCCCTGGTTTTGAAGGCAGTCTTCCACTCATCAACCGGTCTAATACGAATCTGATGGTATCCACTTTTCAAGTCAATCTTCGAGAACACAACAGCTCCACTCAATTGGTCGATCAAATCATCAAACCTCGGCATAGGAAACCTGTATCTCACAGTAACCTTGTTTAGAGCCCGACTATCCGTACACATTCTCCACGAACCATCCTTCTTGGGCACTAATAAAGTTGGCACTGCACAAGGACTCAAGCTCTCCTGGACACGTCCTTGTTCTAACAATTCTTCCACCTGCCTTCTCAGTACTTCATGCTCCTTAGGACTCATCCTGTAATGTGGTCTGTGTGGTAATACTGCCCTTGGCACAAGATCAATCTGATGTTGAATATCCCTCAACGGTGGTAACTCCGTTGGCAACTCTTCAGGAAACACATCACTGAATTCTTCTAATACTGGCTTTACTTCTTCAGGAACTTCAACAGATTTTGTAGCTTCACGTCCAATCAACAAAAACACCTCTGGACTCTCCTCTACTTCTTCAATAAATTCCTTCAAAGTCAATAAAGTCTTCAGCTCCTCAATCTCTTCTGACTTGCTCTCTTCCTGCTGTCTCTTCTTTGGAACTAAAATAATTTTAACGCCTTCAAACATAAAGCTGTAGCTATTGGTCCGACCGTCATGTTGCACTGCTCGATCATACTGTCATGGTCTTCCCAAAAGTAAGTGACAAACATCCATCTCCACAACATCACACCAAATTTCATCTTTATATTTCTTCCCAATAGAAAATGAAACTCGAACTCGCCTGTCCACCTTCACCTCTTCTCCTTTTCTTAGCCACGCTAACTTGTAAGGATTTAGATGCTTCTCTGTTTTTAGCTTCAACTTTCTCACTGCTTCGATAGAAATAATATTGTCACAACTTCCCGCATCAATCACAAATTTACAAACTTTTCCCAGAATAGTGCATGTGGACTGAAAGATGTTACTCCTCAACCAACTAGCTTCTTCTTCATGCTTCGGTATCAAACAAGATCTCCTCATCATAAGATTACATCCTTCATCTCCTGACGTGACATCCTGTTCTTCCTCCTCAACTGGACTAGAATAACCTTCACCAACATCCTCATCTTCAACTTCAGCAATCATAGTTCGTTTCTTCGGCTTCGGACATTCATTACTCTTGTGACCCACTTCCTGGCAATTGTAACGCTTGAAACTGTTGTTGACCTTCGTCTTCGCAACTTCATTCACAACTGGTTTACTGATAGATTTCGAAACATTGGAACTCCCACTAGCACCCTTGTTCTGAATATTGGAACTTGTAAACACACCACCTCCACGTCTTCCCTGCTTCTCCCAAGCCAACGCCTTTTGATGTGCTTCTGCTACAGTTCTAGGATCAAACATATTCACCATATCTTGAATCTACATCCTCAACCCCCCAACAAATCTAGCAGTCAATTGTTCCTCTGTCTCCATTATATCATTTCGAGCAATCAGTCGATAAAATTCATCAGCATAATCATTAACAGTCTTCGTCCCTTGCCTCAAGTTCTGCAACCTCCGATACATAAGTGATTGATAATTGTAAGGTAAAAATGTAGCTTTCATTAACTTCTTCATCTTCTCCCATGATTCAATCTTTGACTTCCCCATCCGTTCTCATGTAAGTTTGGTTTGCTGCCACCACGCTAAAGCTCTTCCTCTCAACCTAGTAGCAACCAACTTCACTCGACGATTCTCCGGGACCTCTTTGAAATCAAAGATCTCTTCAACATTAGACAACCAATCAAGGAATTCTTCTGCTACCATTCCTCCCTTGAACTCTGAAATTTCCATCTTCATACCTGTAACATTCCTGAAATTCATTAAGTTTAAATTGGCAATTTAATTTATTTTTGAAAATAAAATGAGAATTAATTAGAATAAATAAATAATTTTGATCATAAACAGAAAATTTAATAAGAGATTTAAGTATAAGTAGCTTAAAAATATATATTGGATTTAGGAAAATAAGATGTATATTTATATAAATGGATTACAAAATAGAAATTTGAGATTTATAAGATTTCAAAAATAAAATGTATTAAAAAAAAGTAAATTAGAAATTAAAAACTTTTAAAAGTTGTACAAGAATAAATAAATGAATAAAAAATGTAAGAATGTAAATTGTATAAATATATTAGTGCATGAACATGTTGAACAAAAATTTAATGTAAGTACATATACATGAGTTTATATTTCAAGTTGAGATTGAAAATTTAATTTTTATTTAAAATAGATGTTTTTAAAAGTAAGTAGCATTTTTTTAAGAAAAAGTTATTAAGTTGTAATATATATGTTAGTTAAATTCTTTCAACATTGAACATGTATGTATACATTCAAAAGAATAAAGATATACATTTTTTTTAAAGTGTATAAGTTATAAATATAAAATTTATAAAATTCTTTTTGCTTCATAATATCAACATGTGAGGGTGGAGTAGAAGAATTAACAAAATCTAAAGCTCATGATTTCATTTTTACACATGGCATTCAAGATATTTTATTGGATAAAATAATAGAATTAAAAATTTGTAGAAAACTCTTCAGCTCCCCAAATTCAAATTTATTTAGTCTTAGCCAAATCTGAAAAACACAGTAAAAAGATTTGAGCATCTAAAATTCTGAATACCCAAGAAAAAGAAAATGATGAGAAGAGAAAAGTCAGAAAAGAAAATGCATTCTCTTCTCAAGAATCTGGGAGCAAAGTCAAATACAAATTCTTCAACCTGTAATTCACTTCAAAATGCAAATCAATCTTGTCTGCATTTTTTTCAAACCAGATTCAAAAGAAAGTTCAACAGCAAGTTTAAATTCAAAACAAAGAAGCAACAGGAGCTAATCATTTCAGATTTAATAACAAGTTTAAGAACAAGTGCAAGATCAAATCTCAGGTAAATTTTAACTTTATAGTTAGTAAATTATGATTGCAAGGTCAAGTTTTAACATCAAAAACAAATTTGGAAAATATTTGCAGATTTGTTCAGTAAAAAAAAAAAGTGGAGCTTCAGTTTTTCCAATGGGCAGTGATTCTCTGGAAAAAAATAATAAAGGCAAGTGTCTTTCTTTACAAATTTGAATTTAAAAGTGGTTAACTAGTAGGAAAACAAAGATTTATACAATCGTGTTTGATCAGTTAACAGAAGGAAATCCAAAGTTTCAAAGCACTTGCACAAATCAAAAGAAAAAGAAATGCAAAGCAATCAAAGAAAAGAAAAAAATGTTCGGGCTCAAAAACTCTTCTCTGCTTTCCTTGTTCTCTGCTGCCTCTGTTCCTCTCTGTCTTCTGAAGTCCAAGTGAGCAAACCCTTAACCTTATACATATTTTGGTTTGCATGAATTTGGTATTGATGAATGTGTGTGAACGAGCTTGCATATGATTGTGATTGCATAGTGGTTTCCTGTGAATAAATGTTGAAGTTCAAATATAAGCCTGCCTGTATAAATTAAGTTGCCCCTGTTTCTTGTTTTATTCCAGACCAAATGTACAAACAAAATTCTCATCCCTTAATTAAATAACTGATAAAACTCAGGATATAAACAAATTATGTTTATGAAATCAATATCCAAGTTTTAAAGATATCCTCTAATTTAATCATCAAATTGTTTACTGAAATCCAGGATAGTCAGTGAAAACACTATAGTATGTCAAACCTTCCATTCTTTCTTTCCCTCTGTCTCTCTTTCCTGTTGCATTTATAAAATGAAACAAGTTGGAGTTTGAGCTTTAAGCTTGCACCATGTTTCAGTAACAAAACCAAAACAAGTTTTGAAATTTCTTTTCACTGAAACCCATGAAGTCACAGTTTCATACAAGTTCTGTGCTACAGGTTAAACCACATCAAAAAGGAAACTCTAATCTTTTTCCTCTATTCTAACAAAGATTTTTAAACAAGTGAAATATTGTTTTAAACCTATATTACATTCCAGTAATGAACTAAAACAGCATATAGTTCTTCTTCCTGGAAACAATGAAACACAGCCAAAATTCAAATGTTCAAGAAATTCGAACTTTATGAATTTCAAATTCAATAACACTATCTTAATCTCCTTTAAAAGCAATGATTTTAGAAACAAAAATCAAATTTTTTCATTGCATATTGCTCAGGAAAATGGGAGTTGATTGAAAAATGAATTTTTGAGCAATACTGGTGATCTATGTAGTTATAAGCCTCGAATTCGTGGTCGCCGCATGATTTGGTGTTCGTGATCAACAGAAAAATGCAAGTTGAATTTTTAAAAGTTTAGATTTTGGATTCGAGCTTAATTTAGGGTTTAAGAACCCATTTGGGTTTGCGTACGAAACGACGGAGCTGCGCCATCGATAGGCGACCGGACTTCACATCTCCGGCGCCATTAGAAGCGTCACGTGTCGACGAAGCTGTGGACCAAACCTCGTGGCCTCTGATGATCGGTGGAGGCGGGACGACCCATATTTTCTGGCGAGGTGTGCTGAGTTGTTGGGTTGAGTTGACCCAA
The DNA here is from genome assembly GCA_030765085.1 of Allium cepa. NCBI lineage: Eukaryota > Viridiplantae > Streptophyta > Magnoliopsida > Asparagales > Amaryllidaceae > Allium > Allium cepa. The sequence continues at coordinate 248,382,270 of CM060944.1, forward strand.
ATTTTTGTTTTCGAATTTATTCGAGTTTGGGTGGTTGTGTGGTTTTGGGGGGAGGATCGTTGACTTACTGGTGGCCTTGGCTCTGACCATCGGCGGCAGTTCCAGCGGTGCACGTGCACATGGATGATCGTTGTGTCAGTGGACTGGTTTGGGGAAGCAGTGAGGAAAGCTCGAAGCATGGCACGGGAAATTGAGCGAAAAACTCGAAGTCGAGATCGTGAAGTTTTGGAGCTCTATCGAGTAGATTTCTGGACTTAGGCAAATTTGTGAAAAATTTTCTCTCTCGGGTGGTTTCGAATAGGAACTCGAAGCAGGGCAATGTTGGTCTCGGGGGGGAAACTCGGGGAAGGTCTCGGGTCGGGCTTTAAAACAGTAAAGATTCAAGTTTTGAAAATTCTGAAAACATGATTTTTTAAAATTTGTTTTTTTTAAATAGTTTTCTGAAATAAATGAAGTATTTTAAAACTTAAAAAGAAAAAATAAAATCATTTAAAAATTTGACTTGATAAAATATTTGAGGGATAAAACAAATATTCAAATTCAACTTAAAAACAAATCTCTTTATAAGGATTTAATAAAGATTTAAACGATTAAATTTTTAATTATCTTATAATTAAAAGTTGATCAATTAATGATTAAGAATAAATTAATTAAGATAAATAAATTAAGAGTAATTAATTGATAAAGTTAATTAAGATTTAATCAATGTATAGATAAGAATAATTAATCATTGATTTAAAGTAAATTAAACAATTGTGTGGTTAATTCACTTAATCATATTCAACTTAATTGGAGATTAAGATTTACTTAATTATGAATTTAGGATTTTATGAATGAAGATAATTAAATTAAGAAAAGCTAGTTGATAAAGTTAATTAGGATTGAACCAGTTTATAGTTAAGAATAATTAATCGTTGATTTAAATTTTATAAAAATAAATTGTGTGGTTAACACACTTAATCATATTCACCCTAATTTGAGATGATTAACTATCATCAATTGTTCTGTATTGGGTTGATATTTTTGTTGTGATGTTGTGATTGCTTTGTGATGGACTGTGATTTGTGATTTATTCCTACATGTGTGTGAAACCCTTTTTGCCCGTAAAACGGCATTTAAACTTCGATGCGACAGGGAGTCGGATTCCATTTGGTTATCCGAAACCCACATCGAATTGTAATAATTGAATCTGTGCTGATTGATGATGTTGTGCACTATTGTGTAAAACCCCTGGACCACACTATACACACACAAATATGGGTTGCACGTGGAAATGAGTTAAGTCACAGATTTTGAAATTGTTTTAAAATTGAATTTTTAAATCCAAAATAGTTTTTTTTTTAAACTAGAATTGAAGCTTTTGAAAATGGTTATTTTTAAATAACTTGATTGAGTTTTGAAATTTAAATAATTGGATTTAAATTTGAATTCAATATTTGAAATTGAATTCTATGACTTGGAAACTATTGTTTAAAAAGTTATTCAACTTACAAATGGGTTATATGGGTTTTAAACCATTTTTCAAGGTGATGTTTTGAAATTTAAATTCAACTCAAGATTTCAACTTGTATAAATTAGATTTGCTATCTCATAAGAAATGGACTTTCAAGTTGTGTTAAAAGGATTTTCAAGTCTAAAAGGAAAATTGTTTTCCAAGTTTTAGATAAATCTTTGGAAATGTGTTTTGAAAGCTATAAATCTTTAATTTAAAGATTAAATTTAGTTAATCCAAATCGAATGAGAATTGTTTTGAAATCTATGGATAGATCTTTGTGAAATTTGGTGAAACTTTGTGAAATAAATCTTTTTGTTTTAAAGATTTAAAATGGTAATTTGTTTAACCATTCGAAAGAAAGTTGTGGATTTTATAAGTTGTGACTTAGCTAAAATCCCATATCCATATGTTTTAAGATATTGCGCTCATTATTCGGTTTAGCCGGGAGAGGACCTTGTGTCATATAGCCCATTCCGAATAGTGATACGACGTTATGGATAGCATTTGAAGACCGGTGGTGAAGACCGGGTACTTGTGAGAACGATAGGATAACCTATCGATTGACTCTGCACCGAGTTGCTCCGGTATAGAGTTCTCCCTAGTGATGGGAAGTCCGATCGGGATTGTGGATACCCGGATTTGCAAGGGCTTCTTCGGAAGTGCCTTCGGTTCTGTTCGAACCCGGAACAGACTTGTATGGTTGTATGTCCGACATTACACCTTGAGATGTTAACTGATTTTTATCAAATACATTTCTGCTTGGTGGCGGAGAATTTATTCTCTTAGCTTAACACCCTTCTCTGAGACGTACGAGCTCAGAGGTTATGTAGTTGATATATATCGGTGATATATTCCCAATTTGGTAATGTGGCATGATGAGTGCTGCTGTGTGATGATCATTGGTTGATCATTTGTGATATGATCATTTGTTTGATCATTTATCTTTGTGATCATTGCTTTGGTCATCTGTTGACCCAAAGCGTGGCTTTGTTGCACAAAGCGTAGCTTTGTGGACGAGACTGCATCAGGACCTCACTCCTCGGAAATGGTCGAAACAGGAAAGATGCGGCAATGTTATGAGGGTCGCTCCCTTTAGGGTATGTCATTCCCTTCTGGTAAAGGGTGGTATCAGGTATGGAGCCCTGGTATTTAACCTATGTGGTTGCTCCAATCTCATTTACTGTGTGGTTGTTGCTTTGAGGCGCCTCGGATAAAGGTCCCAAAGGACCGGGGAATGACATATTCGTGTAGTAGTTACCTAGTTACAGAGGTAACCCGGCCTTGTGTTGGCAAAGATCTAACCGTAACGTTAGTTTCTCGGGACGTCCCGCCAGAGGCGATCCCATGTGGCAGTAGGAAGTTCCTTAGCCTGACCATTTGTTGGAAATCCATTCATCCAATACGTGCCTTGTACGGTTTTAGTTGTAGAACCTGCCATTTACTTATGGTGGCGCCCCACTGTTTAGATGGTAGCTATAGTAGGCATACGATACTGGTCGTATGTTGGCTAGGATTTATATTATACTTTCGAAATGGTTTTCCACACTTTGCACTTATAGTAATAATATCAAAGAAAACTTTCTCGTATTAAGCATATTTGACTATCATAAGGAGAAATCTCCTCCAATTCTGCGTTTGCATTGTGTGTGTGGCAGGAGGCCTTATGGTAGTTTCATTTTCCAAAAGCATTGCGGATTTAAACTTTAAAAGCTTTGTGTTTGTTTTAAAAGATAAAATTGTTTTGTTTGCTCACACCAGTCCCACGACTGACCTAGAGTTTATTGTTCCTTTTCTAAACTCTGGGTGCCCACTATTTTCCCACACGGGCAGTTCTGGAGTTGGGTTTTCAGATAGTCAGATTCTTAGTAGATTTCTGGAGTTGGTTCAGTTTTGGACCACAGCTGCATTTGCTTATCTTTGTGCATCGTTATTGGGAGTTCGAGCTATTTCTGGATTGGTGCTTTAGAGATGGAGATTACTGATACTGGATTTCTTTCTTGAAGACTATTTTGGAGATTTGTTCCGCTGCTAGTGTTATTATTATATTTTCGCTGCTATTCTTTGTATCTCTGATATATATTGATGTTCATTGTACCATTCATGTTGTACCAGTTATTGTATCAAAAGTTGTATATCATTTATGCTATTCATTTCTTCCGCTGTGTTATTTACTTAATGTGTTATAAGCTCCGGCGAATCAGGTTCGACGTTTGGATCTGCGGCATTTGAATACGAGTGTCGTATTCGGTGCCGATTTTCGAAGGCCGAGTCAGGGTCGTTATAATACCCGACTCCCATCGACGATCATCATCTATATCCCGATATACATTTCGTATTTGGTCTCGATCTCGATAATGAATGCTATCTCTATCACCTTCTTCATCAAAATCAAATGTAGGTCTATATCGATCTCGACCATCAACATCCCTTCGATCACGCATGTCTCTTCTACTATGCCTCTCTTCATCTCTATATGGCTCATCTTCAAACTCATGTGGAGTTCTTCTCTCGTCATGTCTATAGTCATGGTGATCTCTCCTTGATGAAATTGATGTTTCTCTTCTTTCTCTAAAAGATTGCGGTGATACCCTTCTCGCTTCCGTAATCGATGGCGAAACTCGGTTTCCTCCATGGTTCGAGATTGGTGATCTCCTCCTTTGAGTTTGATTCATATCAATCATCAACTTCTCTAGCTTTCCAATACCTTCATCAAATTTTTCATCAATACGTTGTTCCATTTGCTCGACTTCTTCTCTTCTATACAACGCTTCAACATTTTGATGACGATTAGCTCTCCTTGGTGGCATGATTGATCTTCACAAACACTTCAAAACTTCACAAATCTTCTACGAATCAAACTTCAACAAAACAAAGTACGGCTCAACACTAGCTCGCACAAACTCCTTAGCTCGGTTCAACTCAACTCGGCAATACTCGGCAATATGCAACGACCTAAGGTTTGGTTGGTACGGCCCAAACAAAGCACGGCTCCAAGCACTTTACCTTCAAACTTTGGCGCGCAAAAAATCTCACGGCCAAATTCAAACAACTTCCACACTTTGATCCAAAATGAAATGGATCGAAAGCTTCCAACTTGTTGCAACTTCAAGATGAACACGATGAACACCAAACTTCAAACTCCTTGGCTCCAAGACTCGGCTTAGCTATGATTGGCTAAGTCTAGCTCCGATACCAAAAACTGACGGAGCGGATAATAACAAAACGATATAGATCGATGAAAGTAGCGAACGGTGGATTGAAGATACTGAAATGCCCAAATTCGTTGATCACAAAGATACCGAATTCTAGCTATCTTCGACACGTTGATCGCGCACGATACCGTGAAAGAAGATCTACAATTCTTCAAACGTTGATCAAGCGCACTTGATACCGTGAATTGGCTTCAACAATCGTTGAATCGAGCGCACTCGATTAACCGAAAGTGGAGATAGGAGATTACACTCAACTACCAATTTAAGATGAAAGCACACAGCAATCAAACAAGAATTTTATTCAAAAATCAACCACTCAAATATTACAACACACCCGCTATTTATAGCAATTTTCAACCAGCTCCCTAAGTCGTCTCCGACTTAACACCCCCGACTCACGACCTAACTTAAGTCGTGCGTGACTTATACAACAACGACTCAAGACAGCTACACACAATGTAAGAAGCAGACGGCTTACGACTTAAGAAACAGACGACTTATGGCTTAAAGAGAAAACAAACTCCGACTTACGACTTAACATTCAACGACTCAACAGATTACATCACTTAGGTTGAAGACAACCTAACTACTTACGACATAAGGACATCTTCAAGCAGCTCCTTCATATGACTTAAATCATGGACGACTTAAGACTTCAACGACTTATCATGAGTCGTAACTCGTGGCCTCTTGAAGGAACGGTACCTTCGCACGACTCAACTAAGTCGTAACCCGCTTCCGACTTAAGGCTTTCAACTATTGGAACTTTTCTCTGCTTCTTGATAAGTCGTGGACGACTTATAGCTGTGTCGTTAGCTCGTATACGACTCATCAAACCTGAACGGTTTAAGCTCCTATTAAGTCGTAATTCCTTTCCATCTGATCTGTTAGGTCGTAGACGACTTAAAGCCGCTTCATTAACTCGCAGCTCCCCCTCACGTGACTCCTTAGGTCGTGGACGACCTATAGCTTCCATCTTAAGTCGTGGACGACTTAACTCTTCCTTAAGTCGTGTACGAATTATTGGTTGCGTATTTTCTTCTCTGGCCTGAGCTGCATCAAGAACACCGTGGGTTCTTCTAAGAATTAGAGTCGTGCATAATTAAGGTTATGTAAATAACCCTTTTTTGGCCGACATCTTCAATGTTGAAGCACTGTCATGGCTTATTTCGACTTCCTTGCGACGTCTTGTCAGTGCTGCAATTATTTTTTTGAATATTTTGGCTTTGATTTGTCCACGCTTTGGCCTTACAAGTCTTGTTTGTTCCTTGAATGTTTTGTCGATTGACATGTAGAATGACCGGTTTGATATAGCGCGCGCCAAGAGCTATGTATAGGAGAATGTATTATAAATATGATCAACTGCAAGTTATTATATATATAGGGAAGAGATTAAGAAATTATGATGAAGCAAAGAGTAAGACGCACGTATGTACGTTTGACATTTGCGTTCAAAGTGAGACAGTATTAAGTACTTTTTAGATATCACTCAATGCATCTATTTTCATTACAACCGTGTTTATTACATCCTACGTGGATTGGAAGGAAATTAACATGGAGGTCGAGAGTACTGGCTTCCACAAAAGTGTATAATAATGTCATAGAAATTTAACATTTTGGACGTATTATGCGTGTTTTACGTCACTGGGGACATAGACTATTCGAATTCCATAATCATGTCTATATTGTCAACATTCATGCACCTTTTGCATTTTGACATCCCACTGAACCTCTAGAAATATATATACGTTCCTGCTGGTCAACTCCTAAATGTTGCTGTTTATATTTTTTTTTTTAAGCAATCTACGTCGAACCAAGAAAGCTCCCTGAAAATAGCAAGAGAAACTAATAACCTGAATCTTTTATCCCGACGATGACCGTCTCCTAAACAAGGATGGATTAATTAGTTCATTGATACCAACGAAGAATTTAGGGTAGCCGAACTGGTTATGCTTAGCTCGGTTTATGCATAAAAAGAGCTATATTAAAGCATCTAAATTGGATAACAGATGAGTAATACATTCCATTTTTTGCCTTTTTAAGTTTTAACACTCTAACGCACAAGCAAATTACTGCTCATAAAATGAGATAGTGATGCCAAAGTTGGAAACTTGAATTTGTTTTATTGCCTAGGGTTAAAGAACATAGGGAATTACCCAATATCCCAAATATTGGGTAAGTCTGCATCTTTAATACTTTCGTTGGGAAAGCACAAAGTGTTAAATACTGCGCAGAAGTGTGGTAAATATTAACTATTCAACCCCACTAGGATGCTCGAACACATGTTTTGACTTGGAATATTAGTTTTCCTTTCGCTCACCTATATTCATTTATGTTAGCAAGACAAATATAAGCTTGACCACAACAAAGACGGCTCAACTAGAAAGTACAAAGATACCTGGATACAAGAAATATATTACAAACAAAAAAGTACAAAAAATTCCTATGAAAAAACCATGGCAGATTTTACAAAATTCCTAAACAATTCTATCTATGATCTTGATCAGATAGATGGGTCTTCTCGTTCCTCTCAATCTCACTCTCCTCCTCCTCCACTGAGTCCATTGCCCCATGTACCACCACTGTCAGCGAGCGTGACTGAAACTGATGAAAAATGTAACGATCCGAAATTTCCGACTTCAAAAATTCAACACTAATGCGTTCACTGTAGAAGTGCCGAGCAATCGAACGTCGAAAATATCAGATTGTCTGGTAAGAAGAAAAAGAGGTAGAAGAAGAACAGAAAACAACAGCACAGAATCTCACATACGCAGCGGATCAAAATATAATATCAAATAACAACATTTATATAAAGAAAAGCTGTAACTGTCAATTTACTGACTATATATCATAGTAAAATCATTCACAAATAAACTGGATAGTTGTAACAACTTGTCTCTGACTACAATCAATACAAACTCTATTATACAGCGGAATATACTCCATACGTTTCTGTCATCCAGCTCGCCTCCTGAGCTCCAGAACGTTATAACCTGAAAATCTATAATACTCGATCTGACTCGAGCATTTCACTAAAGTAACACCCAAGTCAGGCTAGAAACCAGCGTGAATAAACCCATTTAATATGAAATACTTAAGTTATAAACTTCTTTGAAAACCAAGGTAACTCGTACCTCACTACAAGTTCTTATCTTGTTATAGTCAAATACTTATTATACAAATCCATTGATATTTTAAGTAACTTCTAAGTGCTGCTACTTATTTTAAATGGCCAAGTTTACTTAATTTATTCCATTCCAGCCAATTCGATTTTCCAAATCAAATCTATACAAAAAATATAGATTGCTAATCGAAGTGGTTCCCGATATTATTGATATCCGACTCTGAATTCTTCGAATCCATCGCCATCCTTAAAGCCAAGTTGTTTAAGTGAATACAATTCAATTTTAAATTCAGAATGTCATATTCACACAGCAATTTTCGTCATAGATAACTTATCCAAATAAATGGCTCACATTTATCAACCGTTTAATCCGGGCATTTCATATCACAGAATATCACAAATTATCAAACTAGAGATATTAATCAATCCAAGCATTCAATACAATTTAATCATCCTTAAGCAAGATAACTGTCTACACAATTCCTAATTAATTTAATTTAATCACAAAATAAATCAATTACTACTAAATCCTGCTTAATTAACATTAATTAATTTCAAACCATTTATTTGATTATAATTAATGATTGTCATTAATTAATTATCCTTTAATTACTTAAGACCTTAATTAATTTAAGATAAACCATTTATCTTAATTAATTACTTAATTATCATTTAAATTTTATTTAAATTAAATGTTTGAAATTAATTTATTATTAACATACAAAATCACTTAAGACTAATTAAAATTCAATATATTTATCTTAAACACTTACTTAATTACATTATTTCACTCTTAAAAAAAACTAAGGGAATTAATTAAATAATTAACCTAATATATAATTATTAAAAACCGAAACAATTTGAATTCAAAAAAACATTTGACTTTATAATTTAATTTTTGAAGCTTGCTTTGAAAACTTGATCAACACTTTGCTTTGAAACTTGTTTATCTCTTTTTGCTTAGAAAACTTTGTTTACAAAATTTACTTTCATTTAAAAATTTAGGAAACCCGAGCCCAAACAGAAATCCCCCGAGCCAACACTCGAGCCAACTTCTCTCATCTTCTTCCCTCGAGAAAACTCGCGTACGACTTCGAGTCTGACCCAAGCAAAAACTCTTCTTCCTCCTCTACTACGAACATCACCTAGACACTATGCACACGCGTGCACCGTGCACACCGATCTTATCACCTCTAACCATCGCTGCGACAACCAGCAAATCGCTGATGTCCCCCTCGGTCGACCCGACCCCTCAGACCTTCGAACGAACCTGCCTATCGAAAACAAGCTAAACGGGCAACTCTCTAGAATGACAGCCGATCGCAAAAACGCCTCGCACTGCCGCCTCCGATCTCCAAGGACCTTGCCATTGTGTCCAAACCTTCGTCACAAAACCACGCTTCTATCCCCCTCACTCCGGTCCATCCCGATGCACCCACGACGATGAAATTGCCTCGACAACCCAGTCATCTCGAGCAGGGTCTAAAACCCTAGATTGCCGTCGATTAGCCACCACGGTGGTCTAGAAATTCACCGGCCATTTTCCCTTGATCCTCGACACACGAACTACCTCCAGAAATGACCTTCCCCCGATCGCCAAAAATCGATGAAAGTGCAAATTCCGATCAAATCGAAAAAGCTCACAAGTACTAGCTTAAAAATCCAGATATTAACATCAAAATTTTTCATTTTTAAGCACGAATCTGATTACATACTGAAATTTGGCCAATCGATTTTGTAACTTTAATTAATTTTCATTCTTTTTTCTTATTTTCGAAATAATTGCTTAATATATTCACTTGGAAATATTTTTAAATATTATATAACATCCATATAATCACTTTCTCATTGATGATCATGGCTTAAAATGGTTTAGGTGAGAAGATATGAATTATTTTTAGTGTTCATGAGCCTGTAATTCAAAAACAGAGGCTTGAATATACATGTACACAGACATGCATAGAAACTTTATATTTATATACACGCAAACACATTAATTCATCCATGCAACATTTCTACAACATTACTTCAATTACTTATCACATGCATCAACAGAATTAACTTAAAAAAATGATGTTTACTTACTATATTTGTTGAGCAGAGAGAAATTAGAGAACAGAGCTTTGAAAATCTGGAAACAACTACTTGATGTTTGATCCGAAACTTGATTTTGAATTTGAACCTACTCTTCTTTTGATTAGGTTGGAACTTGAATTTAATCTTTGCTTTGCTCCAGTTCGAAACTTGAAGTTGTTATTGTTTATTTTTCTTTTGGTTTTGGTTTGTAAAAATGAAAGAAAGAAGGAAGTTGAGAATATGTATATGTAAAAGAGAATACTATGTACAGCCTTTAGTTTCTCATATTTATTATTTATTTATTTTTCTTAATTTAAAAGAAACAATTACCACTTGTACACATAGTTTATTCCCTAGCCTACAAATGTCCTAATCAATATTTTATATTTTCTTTATGTTTTTATATTTTTTTATGTCTTAGGTTTTATATTTTTACAATTACTTTTTTATTTACTATGGTTATTTAATATGATAAAACCCTTTTATGTTTTATATTTATACTTATATATTTATTAATTATATTTATCTCATGTATAGTTCAAAAGAAATATATTAAAACCTTTTATTTATTCTTATTTAAATTATAAACTTAAGTTATTTATTCTTAAACTAATAACTATATATAAACACTAGTGTTTAAAAATGTAGAGTTTTAAATCTAGATTATTTTTAAGATATCTATTTTGAATTCCAAATTATAGTTTTATTCACAAACCATATATATATATATATATATATATATATATATATATATATATGAATAATAGTAAAATAGCAAGCATATTTCATTTGTTTGAAAATACAAGTTTTGCAACTTTTAAACAATTTTATTAGAAGATCATCAAATTAATATTGCCAAAATTCTGGGTCATCATAAACAAGGTTTTCAGGTCGTACAAAACAAAAAATCTAAAGAGTTCAATAAAGAATCTACTTTGCAGCATGCTGGCAAAGGTTCTTATCAATCCCTCGAAACAAGATAATACGTTTTACTATAAACAGAATTATAGAAATGCAAATCAAGGATCTTTCAATGCAAGAAATACTGTATATGGAGGAAATTCTACAAGAAATATTGCAAGAACCAACCAGAAAGTTCCAAAGTAGTAAATTCAGTTCAGAAATTCAAGAATCAATCAATAATCATTCAAAATAATGGAACTTTATCCCAACCCAATACTAACCTAATCAAACCCTCTTCTTGGGCAGAAATGATCAAGAAAGGTGGCTCAAATTCTGAATTTGACCTCAAATATGTGGCTCCTTTATCCATTAATGAGAAAAAAATAGTGGTGGTGAGCATGAAGGCCAGTAGAAGGGCTGAGAGTAAATGAGGTTTCTCAATTCTTGCCTATGTATTCGGCAATAGACCCGCTTATCATTATTTCAAGGCGGTTATTGCTAAATCATGTAATCCCACTGATAATTTCGACATTTTTACTCGCAATAATGGATTCTTTCTAATCAGATTCTCTGATGCTACTGATTTTGACAATGCAATTAATGGAGATCCATTCTTTATTAATGGAAGCTTATCATTATGAAAAAATGGAGTAGTAAAATTAAACTTGACAGAGATTTACTCTCTACTATGCCTATATGGATTATGCCGCCTGAATTAAATCTCAGATTGTGGGACAGTGAAATTTTAAGTGCTATTGCAAGTGTGGTTGGTACTCCTCTCAAATTAGATGAACACACTACAAAAGAAACAAGACTTTCTTTTGCAAGAGTACTAGTCGAAATTAAAGCAGCTTCATACATTCCAAATGAAGTTACTATTTCTTTGCATGATGGTGAAAACTTAGTTCAAAATTATTGAATATGAATGGGTTCCCCCTAGGTGCAAAACATGTCCTTGTTTTGGGAATTCAATAGAAAGTTGTGATTCTAATTTGGTTTGGAAAGTAAAACAAAGTAGGTAAGAAAATTCTAATAATGATAAAAGACCTGGCCCTGATGGCTTTGGTGTAAAATTTATAAAACTCATTGGGATGATATAAAGTGTTTTTTATTTGATTCTATTTCTGAGTTTTTAGAACTGATAAGCTTTTAAAAAAATTTAACCATACTTTTATAACTTTGGTTTCAAAAATTCAAATCCCAAATAGTTTGGAGGATTTAAGACCTATTGCTTGTTGTAAATTCAGTTATAAAATCATTTCTAATATTTTTTGCAATAGAATACAAATTTTTTTAAAATACCTAATCTCTAAAATCCAAAGCGCTTTCATATCTAGCAGACTCATTGTTGAAAATACCCTTCTTGCTCATGAGTTAATTAGAAACTTTAATGATAAAAATAGAAATCTTATGTGTGTCAAGATTGATTTATACAAAGCCTATGATAAAATTAATAGGCATTTTATTATTTATATGATGCAACAAATGGGTTTTGAAAAAAATGCTCTCTTGTACAAGAATGTATCAATAATGTCTCTTAATTTTGGTTAATGGTTCTCCTAAGGGGTTTATTCATAGCAATAGAGGTATTAGACAAGGAGACCCACTTTCTCCCTACTTATTCAATATTGCTATGGAATATTTCTCTACTCTTATGAGCTCATCAAAGGAAATATTAAACCCATTAATAGAATCAAAACATCTATTACTCATTTATTATATGAAGATGATCTTCGTTTATTTTTACATGCAGACTCTCATAGTACTAAAACTATTTCAAATATTTTTATGAAACTGGAAGAACATGCAGGTCTGAAAGTGAATGATTTTAAAAGCAAAATTTATTTTAGTAAAGGTTGTACCAGGAAGTCTGATATTCTTAATATCCTTAAATTTAAAGAGGGCAGTCTACTAGTCAAATATTTGGGCTTGCCTTTGAGTGTTAATCAAATTAATGATTCAGACTGCACTAGACTTTTGGACATTATTCATAATAAATTTGTGGGTTGGGCTTGTAAGCTTTTGTCTTTATCTGGAAGGTTAGAATTAACCCACACTGTCATCATTGCAATCATAATATATTGGATTCAAGCCCATAATATTCCAGTAAAAGCTGTTCATAAATTGGAAAAAGCTTGTGCTAATTTCATCTGGAAAGGAAAACAACATAAAATTGCTTGGGATACGGTCTGCAAAACCAAAAATATCCGGTGGGCTAGGCCTTAGAAATATAAATGATTTGAGAGAAGTCTGTAAACTCAAACTTTTTTGGAAATTTGTCAATGGGAATTCATTATGGGCTAGATGGATGAAGGAAAAATATCTCAATAATAAGAATTTTTGGATTGCTAAGACTGAAAACCATATTTTTTTTCTCTTGGAAAAATATTTTAGGTTGCAGGGATATTGGTCTAAAACTTTTGGAAAAAAAATTTAAGGATGGTAACTAGACTAGCTTATGGTTTGACCCATGGATACATGGTAAATCTTTAGTTAGTCTTTTGGGTTGGAATAGTTTGCTTTGGTTTGGTGGGACTTTTGATAATGTTAGCACCACTATTCAAAATAATTCTTGGAATACATTTAGACATCCAGCTACTTCAATTTTTAATAATGCCATAAAAAGGATTTCTATTAACCCAAATGTTCAAAAAGACATATGGGATTGAAGGCTTTCAAAAAAGGGATTTTCTCTTTAAAAAAACTTGGAAATTTATTAGGGGTCATGAAAGTGAAGTAGATTTGTATAATGTTATCTGGAATAAATCGAATTTCCTAAAAATGTCCCACTATGCTTTCTTTGCTGTTATCAACAGGTTGCCAACAAGAGGTAGGTGCTTGAAATGGAACAAAAATGGTGAAACTGTTTTTTGAGTTTGCAAACAAGAGGCTGAAAGTATAAATCATCTATTTTTTGATTATGTCTTTTCAAAGCATGTATGGTACATAGCCAAGTCAAAACTTAAAATAAATCAGCATCATGTTGTGCAAAACATCAAAGAAAGCATCAAATACATACAAGAAAACTTTAAAGAAAAATCAAAGGATTTCAAAAATGCTAGCATTATTCTCACAACAACTATCTTTCACATTTGGAAAGAGAGACGTACTCAAAAGGAAACAGGAAGCATTAAACTATGGAAAGTAATAGAAATGGAGAGACAAATTCTCCTAGAAATTTTTTAAAATCAACGTAAATACTCTGAAAGTCTCAATCAAACTATCTAGAGAGCAGACAGCTATGAGGAAGAGTTAGAAACTTTCTTATAGAATAAGAAATTTAACTCTGTTTTCCCTGGAGGCAAACCCTTCACCACAGTGGCTATCACTGTATGAAGGAATCTACTAGCCTCGGGAGTTGCAAATACGAGACTATATCTACTGGTGGCGGCCACCTCTACCTGCAAATTAGAGATCCACCCTACAACGGAAAGGGAAGTATACTTCATTATAAACATGATGATAATAATTATACAAATTCAAAAACTGATTTTCTTCTAATTTATCTGATAGGGGCGGAGGCTACCACACACACAGGCAGAAGGAGCATTATGATTATCTCCTGCATAAAGATAAGATTTTGCAGCTGGATATGAATAATCAAAGAGTTTAGAATGATTTCTATAAAAGTAACATCAATACTCTTATCTATCACTTATCTGTTTGGGACGAAGGATACTATAGCAAGCAGTATGATAATGAAGAGCTCGTAGCAAGAGAAAACAGCAAGCGTTATACTAATAGCAAGCTTGCTACAACCGATTATTTGGATTTCTGCTCATCTGCTCATTCTATCGATTACCATAAGCAAAAGTCCCTACTTTGGCTTGAGATCCAAGACATTTTTAATCGAGACTCTCCAAACACCAGGGATCTTCTTTCATATGAGTTATTCATCAAGAATAAAAAGCAAAAGGAGCAGCCTTGGAGTAAAATCTCGGCTCAGCTTTATCCACGTACAATAAATCGAGACTCTCATGTAATAAATGATGAAGATAGCAAGGGGAAGGATTTTTCATGGAAGCCTCCATGATCTCCCTGATTTGTTAAAAAATCGCTATGAATTGCATACTTTCCCCCTTTTTTTAGTTTTAGGGTTTATTGACCTTTTGTTTTTCGTTTTTGAGTAAATGTTGCGGTGAGGGTTTATAAGGTGTTTCTTTCAGGTAGGGTTTAATTACCTACCTGTTAACTGCTTCTAGGCCTTGGGCCTATTTTTCCTATTTCAAAAAAATAAGCTTGACCTTCTCGTAAAAGTCAAAAAAATAAAAATAAAAATAAATAAATAAAAGAATACTATCACCACGACACAATACATACCACTACTGAACTACAAAAATATAGAGTACACCAGTTTAATTAAATTCATCATGGTCACCGAAGCCTTGTCCCTGTGAGTATATATACTCATATTTCTAGTACATTGTCCGTTTTAACAGTCATTTGTATTCTATTTCTTTTCTACCATTATAATTTATAAATCAGTCTCTCTATGAGGTTTCTTCTGCCTAATATTGTCCGATATCATTCTATAATAAAAACATTTCGAGTTGAATAATTGTTCCTTTGTTCTGCAAAGACTGGACAACTTATTACAAAAATAGATATTTTTTTACATATAACATCATGTACTTGTGTACAATTACAAAAAAAATTAAAAGGATAACTTTTCAATCAAGGCACCGCAAAAAAACAAATTATAGAACTCGGCCTTAGAAAAAAGTAATTGTCAAAATAGGCCTCGTTTAGTTTATAACTTGCACATTTATGGAATGCGCAAGTTATAAAAAAAATTATATACAAAGCTTGTGTATTCCATAAGTGCGCAAGCTTTAGATTTAAAGCTTGCGCACTTTTGAAATGTGCAAGCTCATTTTCGGGCACCAAAAAGATAAAGAGCTGAATCTGAGCTTATTTCGTCCCCTATCTTCTTTCTTCCCAAAACCCTTCCCATTCCCAAATTCAAATCCATTCCAAATCCAAATATAATAACTCAAAAACCTTGTTCCTCTGATATCCCTTCAGAAAACCACTCGATTGCGCATAAAATGGAAGCAAGCTCTTCATCTACGTTGATTAGAAGTAATTATAATTTGATTGTAATTTGAATACTACTGCAGAAATGATTGTTGTTGTTAGCGAAAGAGGTAATGTCAGTGTGAATGTACTCATATTGTTGGTTTCTTGTTGAAAATGCAAAAGGATTTGAAGTATTTATATAGCCAAAACCCTTACTTTGTACATAGTTTTCTTAATGATAAACGGTTGTTGTTGTTTGTAGAATTGTCTCCCGGGCCCAAAGATAGAAGTGTTTGTACATAGTTTTTGTGATGGTATTGTTAATGGAATGGTGTGTGCATGCTCTTAGTTTGGAATTTGGAGTTTTGCAATTTGTGGTTTTGCAGTGTGGCAGAGCAGCTCTCTGTTCCAAACCTAAAAACTAGCTTGCATATTTTTGGAATGCGCAAGCTATATTGTCAATATAGCTAGCGCATTTCATATATGTGCAAGCCATTTTTGGGTTATTTACATCAAACCAAAAATGCTACATTTGGTCTTTTGTAGCATTTGTGGAATGCTACAAATAATCAAATTCTACGCTTGCGCATATTTGGAATGAGCACGTAATATTTTACATAGAGCTCGCGCAAGCTATATTGATAACATATCTTGCACATTGCATATATGTGAAAGCGTGTTTTTGGCCTTGTTCGACGGAGAGCTGTTTCAACACCATAAATCATATAATTTCACACAAAAAGTCTGAATAACATTTTATATACCATGCAAACACCATTCAAATGACAACACCATCACATATCAAAGTCAACAGCATGCCACAACATACAAAAAAGTTTCAACAAGTCATACAGAAACACGTTCTACTTCTATTACAATTCAATGCGGACATGTTTTCTTCTTGTGGCCAATAGAACCATATTTGCTACATCTGTTATGGCCGGATGAAGATGGCGGATCATGAAAATTTTTATTCGAGTAGACCGAGGATGACCAGAATTTCTGCGCACAAGCGATGGTTGTATAATTGGACCATCGTAGACGTTCCAATATCGACTATCTGATACAGGGTGGAAAAAAGGAGCATAAGCTGCTGAATATATAGCCTTCATATACCACGTGGAGATTAAGTCAATACGCTTTATTAGCACCACCCGAACCACGTTAACAAGCCGCTAATACATGGGAGCACGGAAAATGATCTAATGTTGGCATGTTGCATGAACATTTGACAACATTATCTTTGATATTCACCGTATAATCAAACATATGCACATTTTTCATCTTCCATTCAATGAAGATATATCTCTCTATAGACATGAGCCTCGATTCTTTCATTATTTCCACGTCTAGTTGACAATTTTCTATTATTGATTTCACCATCATTGATGTCGTGGATAAATCATCGGCTAGAGCCTCTTCATATATGATTTGTTCTTCTTTCGTATTTACATCATCGGCCTCCTCAATGTTTGCATATATGATTGCATCATTGTTAACTTCCATTTGATGTACCCAAGTTCAATCCTCATCATCCACACAAGCACTTCCATGCTATCCAATTTCTCACAAATCTCATGTGGAGTATAAACATGATAATCGGCACCATCGTCATCACAACCAGTAAATGCATCTTCGATACTAGAAATACAAAAAACAAAGGTCGTATATTTTGCATTAACGTGAGTCAAAATACAATGCCAACGTATAATAGTACTCACTTTTCAAACGCTTGTGATTGATTTGGATTTATAGCGTTCTACATCATATTTGGTGCCTGACTAGAAAAGACTCTAGCCATTCCACTGTACTTGTGAAGTAAGTTTGTAAACTCTCCACCTTGATGGCTTGAAAGATACGATGGATATGCCGACCATTATGTTTCTTCTAACTATGTCGTGTACATATACTCGTCCCCAGAGATTATTGGCGCCTGTATTTCAACCACATTTTCATGTTCCACTCTCACAACGCAGATTTCTATCACTCTCATTCCAACTGAAATGGTGGAGTTCAAAACATCGTCGTCTTCCAAATCAATAGTGGATGCACCATCATCCCAAACCCATTTCACCACTAATTCTAAATCATATATCACAACATTTTCTTTTTGCACTTCAAATGCCCTTTTGTTTAAGCTCTTCGAAACTACAATGATTTTTATTGTCGATCATTTTCGCTTCCCGCCCATATATCAAGATTTACCTTCATCATCAACCAACAGTTCACCATCAAAGTAAAATATAGTCGAAACCTTTGACATTATCTGCAAAATAAGTTCCAATATCATAATCTTAGTTTTTGCTCACTGACATAACTATAAACATCAATTTGATGAATTATTACATATTTTTTCTATGTAGATTTTGCTTCCGCAGGCAATCTTCAACCAAAAGCAGTCAACTCAATCTTTAAAAAACCCAAACAAGCAAATCAATATAATAACGTAACCAATATATTTCATCAATAAAGTTAGCACCATCAAATGCATTTCAGCAGTATAATAAACTATCTACCTTACACACGCTATGGGTTACAACAAATAGTAACATTTTTGCAACGACATATTACAAATACAATGGTACAACACAAAATCCAAATATGACAACTTAACCAAATACCAAACATCTACCACATTCTAGGCCTTCCACTATTTGTCCTTAGTTCTTCATTCACACTTTTCAAACGACATATTTCGGCTTGCAGTTCGTGGGCATACTCAAGTTCCCTTTCACACAGGGGTTGATCAATCCATTTAAAATAATTGTAACAATCTTATTCATGAGGATTCAATGTATGTTCGTTGTATGAACTACATCCGAAAATTATTCGTCCCACATTCTTTTCCTTTCTACAAACAATCACTACACATATATCTCCGCAATAACAATTTGGACATGGTCGTTGTCCTTTTGGCACCAATGGACCAATAGGATGTATAGGCATCAGCAAACTTCCGTCAACTGTATGTTGATGATCGGACATTTCCGCAGAAATAACTTCACATAAACGAGCGTGTAAGATTGATGATCCTGAATGGAATTTAGGCGGTATTGATTCGAACCGTGTTTCCAGAACATGATCGACATCAAAGTCAATATAACTTGAACTTGCAACTCCGATTTTTCCTTCAACCTCATCAAAATGTTTCGTCGTCTATCTCCAAATCATTAATGTCTACCGTCATAATAAATAACAAAAAATTAAGGTGTAAATTAGGATTTTGAATTTACTACTACTTAAATAGGGTTTTCTACTTCATTAAACACTAACAACTAATTCAACAACAACACCATTGTCTAATAATTAATACTACTACCACCAATAACTCTTCATTTCCAATAACATCAACAATAGCAAAATTACATCTTAATTTTCAAAAACATTAATTATTATCTTTGTTTTGTAATGATGAAGAAGATGATTCCATATATAGTTTAACAACTATTTGATTAATAAGGTGATTGGGTTTGGATTGAGAAATGGAGAGAGTTTGTGAAAGAAAGTAGAAATATTGATAAATGAACTCAGATCTGTGCTCTCTGTCTATTTGATGCTAGAAAATGAGCTTGCGCAATCCATAATTGCGCACGCATTAAATAGCTTGCGCTTTTATGGAATGCGCAAGGTATAATTAAAAAACTTAACACTTGCGCACTGCATATTTGCGCAAATTAAAACCGAAACGAGGCCTAGATTGGCAGTTAGTTTTCGCTGAAGCCTAAAACCAAAATATGATATTTGCTGAAGCCTAAAACCAAAATAGTCTTTTTAAAAAAGAAATATGTAATTATGCAATTTGAATGTATGCAAGCACAAATTGCATACATTCAATTGAGATTTTGTGTTTGTGTAGTTTCAAATTGTGCAAATATAATTAGTGTAAACTGATCCTAACATTGTACTAAGTTTTTATGGAGGGCTAAAGTTGAAATAGGCTTTTCTGCCAGCATTCTAAATAAAATTTGTCCATTTGAAAAACCATTTTATCCAACTCTGAACTCTCAATAAATTGGAACAGTCTATAGATTGATAAAGACATCTTTGATTGACATGCCTAAAAGATAGTCAACCTAGACTTTCTTTGTCATATTATGCCCCATAGGATATTCACCACTACTTTATTGATGGCAACCTGACCATTTTTCCTATCGCATAGATATATTTCTACTACGAGCTGACAATCACAAAATTTTCTTTCTTCGACAACTTTTAGTTATGGCACTTACATAATCGCATATATAATTTTCCTTCACCATTTCAATTTCAGTGGTTAAACTGGGATATCATTAGAATTGCCAACAGCCTTTTTTCTCTCTAAAGAAATAAGAATAAATTGTAGATCATTCAGTATTTGTATCGCAAGGACAGATAAGTTGAATGGTATATTACATAAATCTATGGTTATATGTTAACAATAAATTTCCCATTATCATATATCATACCATTACCAGTCAATTGATTATCCATTTCAAGTAAAATCGATATACTAGCATAGTCAGTGTGATAATGGTACATTTACCATTTTCTTTGATAAAACATTCATAATATTCTTTCAAATCCAACGGTTATGTTAATTTGTCGATGCATTTATGATACAGGGACATTTTTACAATACAATAGGACAAATTTCCAAACCAAGCTTGGATTAGAAACTAATTTTGCAAATAAAATCAGAGAAAAACTAATTGCAAAAATAAGCCTTGCACAAATATGGATTGCACAAGTTATATATATTTTTTAAATAAGGCTTGCACATTCCGTATTTGCACAAGCTTTATGTATATAGCTTGCGCAATCCATATTTGCGCAAGCTGTTTATATATTGCTTACGCAAATATGGATGCACAAACTTTATTTCGACCGTCAAACACTACTAGAAAAAGCTATTATTCCGACAGAGCATAGCGACGCTTCTGACGGCTCTTTTCCGACGGTTTTCGAAGCACCGTCGGCGATTGTCCAAAGTCCGTCAAAAGCCATCGTAAATTCGCGAATATTATTTCAGGGTGAGCTTTCTTCCTCATTTCCTGCTCGATTTTCTTCCTCCATTAATCCCTAAATTTTCCATCCAAGCTTTCAATCTGCAATTTCGAGCTTTTGGATCCTCCCGGACTGGGTAATTAACATCTATTGCTCTCTAAATTAGGTATAATCTCTTATTTTCGCCAAAAGCGTAATTTTTACCCTAAATCTAGATTTGCATAAATTGATAAATTAGGGCTAATTAGTGATTGCAATTGTTTCCACTAGCGTAACAACGGTTTATAGCATTTCATGATATACCTATTTCATATGTTATCGTGAAATTGTAAATAGTATGTATAATTTGTGATTATATGTATACATAAACCATTGTATATGTGTTGTTTCTACCATTGTATTGTGTTTATTGGAATAAGTCATGCGTCGTACAACATCTTGAATGTGCTACAATAATGAATGCAAGAGTCTAAAAGAAATTTGACTGCATTAGAAAATGATAACAATACTAAAGCAGCCTTTTTTGATGAAATACGCAAAATAAATGTGCTAAATTAAAAAAAATTCGAAATGTATAAAATTAGTAATATACATTCTTTTTGATAGAATACTTTTTCTATGTCCCTCAGAGAGCTTTTGGCCCCGTCCGATGGGTGTTGTACATGATCATTATATAAATAATCATGTTTGTCACAAAACGGTCATTTATATTAATCTAGTACAATGCTTATTGGTAAACACGGTAAACAATTACGTTTCGCACATTATTTTGTTTCAAACGATTCATAAAATTTCGCCGTAACTTTTCTTTTTTGTTTCCTGCGTAAACGCATTTGTGTACAATGTAGGAAACAAAAATGAAGTGCTGCCGAAATTTTGTTCAATCATTTAAGACAAAATAATGAACGAAATGTAAGTGTTTAATGTGTTTGTAATGGAAAGTATGATGACTGACCAGGAATAAAAGATAACCATAAATCAACACTTCTATATTGTATTCTTAAGTGGGGTAAAATTGATGCGTATAAGTTTTTGTATCAATACATTGAAAAATAAAATGTGTATTCGTAATATGACCAATATTTATTTTTAAATTTGTAATATATTTTTTCAAATAGGAAAAATGATCGATTATTTTATTATTCGAAGGAGATGGATGTATCAAAGAAAGGGGTTGAGAGGCTCAATAAAAGAAGATTTTTATAATGGTATAAACGTATTTGTTGAATTTGCTTTAAGTAATAATAGAAACGGCGCAGAAATTCGTTGTCCGTGTAGTAGGGTAGACATTTGAAGTATTTGTTACTCGATGTTGTGAAAGTCCATTTGTGCAAAATCGGTTTTGTGTCGGAGTATTATGTTTGGGATCGTCATGGAGAAGTTGTAGCAAATACTTCTGCAGAGTCCGATTATCATTGTTTACATCTTTTATGCAATTGATGTAACTATGTTGAATTCTTGGTGTATTATGAAATTGATGTAATTGATCAGATTTATTTTTCTAGTTATGTCATTTATGAAACCGATTCTGCTTATCGTTATTTACATCTTTTATGACATTTTTATTTCCGTCATTTATTTAACAATTTATGTTAAAGATGCAACGTATTCTACTCATCGTCGAAATATGAGACCCAATCTGAATCAGGTATACTTTGCACTTTATGTACTTTATATCATTAGTATCATTTAAATATAAAATATATTTCATTATCATGTTAATGTTTTCTTTTAAAATGATGTGTTTGTAACATGTATATATCATGTCGTACCGAAAGAGGAGTTCTTCCCACTCTTCAGGAGGTGATGGCAGCGGTCCATCGCAGCCACCACAGCGACCTGTGGTGACTCTAGTACCTAGAGCTAAGGAGTAAGTATTAAACATTTTTCAGCATATTAAATATTTTGTGTACGACATACTAATCTGTATCATATTTAACATAGAGGGTTTAAGCTACAGCCATCAGCCGTAGTTCTATTGGTCTCAGGGGAGACGTACAAAAGTAGGATGTCGACTTGTTGGCCGAAGTGGGATAACATCCCTTCCCACATCCTTGAGTGTATTTGGCAAGATTTCATTGTAAGTATATTCTTATGTTTTCCATTCTTAATTTGTTTTTGTCGCTTATTCTTGTTCGCCTTTTATTGTTTCATTTTTGGTTGCTTGTTTATCATGAAACACAGGCCATAGTGGACATACATTCAGATGACCTACAGCTAGTACGACATTACTGTAGGTAGAAGATGAGAAAGAATTACAGGGATTCCAAGCATAAAGGGTAGAAGCAAACTAGATGGAGATGAGTGTATGGAAAGGGTGGCTGAAACACTAGGATAGTGACTAGGCAGAGATAAGTGTACTATAGTTTTGTTAATTATTTGATTGATACGTAAATATCAAAAAATATTTGGTAGGTAAATAATGTATTAAATTTAAATGTATAGGCAGAGTCGGAAAGAAACTCCGCAAATAGGAACAAAAATCTCATCACTCATCGGGGAGGGTAGAAGTCGTTTCAACGGTATCGTCAGGAGTTGGTAAATTTAATAAATGCCAATTGTAAATAGTTATTGTGTTATATAATTTTGAATATACAATAACTGTATACAATAATCAATTTTAGTAAGTTGAGGCATAGGGTCATGTGTCGTATATGGATGTGTTTACTTGTATGCATGCCGTCGAGCTTGTAAATCCGAACGGGATAGTTTCATATACATGGCATGATAATAAATCTAGCAAGAGCAATGTAAGCATATTTTAGTTTATTTACTACTAGCAATTGTTTTAATTGTTAAACTATAATGAAATAAGATATCATGATATTAATTTTAATATTATTTTTATTTGCTCATGCAGGTAAGGTTTATGAAACAACGTTAGAAACTCCTAGTGGACACCGGTCGAGAGCAGCTCATGACGAATGAAGATGACATTATTTTTAAGGCAGTCATGGATACACAATCATGGAACAGGCGCTACAGCTTTGGCAGTCAAGTGGTGATGAACAATATATTAAGATATAATAATTTAATAATCTTTTAACTTTTGGTGCATCGCTTTGGTTTCAGTCTGTGCAGTTAAAGTTCTCGACAGACACAATGCGGAGGTGCAAAAAGTCATAGCGGGAATATAGCGAGGATATAGCGGGATATAGCGGACGACTTTAACATAGCATACAAAACTCATACTTAATGTTTTTACAAATATATAAATGGTACTTAAATGAAAATGTTACATTCAATTGAATTATAATTAATATATTGTAACGACCCATAAAATTTTAGCAATTTTTAATTGGTATTTAACGTATTGAATTGGATTTTTGAGAAATTATTAATAATAAAATTTTGAAAAAGAAAAGAAAATATGTTATGTATATTAATGATTTGTAGTACGAGCTGTGTACATATATTTTAAAGTTTGGTTGTGGTTATACCTATAAGATCTAGTACAAAAACTTTATAAACTATTATTTATACTATAATATAAGTTAAGTTTGATGTAAATTTGGTAGCATAGTTCATTTCTATTGGGTATAAATATCAATAGCGTGGGAAATAAATTTACGGTCTCCTTTTGCTTTTCAGCAAGGTGTGTAAATTTTAAGTATGTTGAGTACGTTCCATATATAGTTATTTTGGAAAACCACTGTATATGTATGATGGTCTATTTGAAGTGTATATATAGTAAAACGTATTTATACCAAGTTTTATTTAATTTATATGTGTTATAATAGCTATATAAATATATGTTAGTCTTGATACTAGTATATAGTTTTACTGAAGTTTGATTTCTAGTCATGTTAAATATATATATATATATATATATTTGATTTTGGGTTTTTGTGTCACCATTTCCAGTTTATTTTAGTGCATATTTAGTATATCTATACATATGTCGTCAGCTATAAATACGATAGTTAAGGGTTTCATATATCATATGAACCAAAGAAGAAGAGAAGTATATACTATATTTAACTACATATATGAAGTATATGTTTTAAGGGTTGATTTAAGGTCTGCATTAAAAAAAGTAGTTGTGATTACCATTATTTCATATTGTACCTTCTATATTCCTGACTGACTTTCAGCGTTCATTCATTCATTTTAATTGTGGGTTTTTCTTTTCTCTCTCTTTTCTTATAAATAATTGTACGCATTCATCTCTTTCCCTTTCTTATATTTTGTCCCTTCGTCATCTTTTAGCCGTTAATTTTGTTTCGAAAATCAAGAAAATTTGTATACGTTTTATTCTTTTTGAACGTTTAACAATAAAGATAAATCTGCATAGTATAATCAGATATGAATTGAGATCTAGGAAATAAATAAATATAAAAACGTATAACATGCCACTAATAATAAATTGCTTTAATAGCTTCTCAATTAGCGTACAGCTGTTTCCATCCCATGCCATGTCAAAAGTTTGAAACGTAATAAATGCTATATGATTATTTCGCATTTATTTATTTTTTTCCTTTATTATTTCCTGTACGTTTTCATTCCAATCTAAATTATAACTTTTTGATTTCCATGCCTTTTCGGATCTCAAACGCGCAGCCCAAGGAATATTTCTTTAATAATTTTCCTAAAAATCAGCTTTTGGCCGTTTTATTGCATTGATTTCAAATTGTGCCCGTTTGTTTTTCTCATTCCTCTCATACGTTACCACCTTTATTTATGCTCGGGACACAGCTCATTTTTTTTCCTTCGTTCCCTTTCTTTTATTTGCTTCCTTCGTTTCCATCGGTTCAATTATATAGATTTTTATATTCGTTGCACGTTTACATTCATTTATTTTGACCAGTCCTTTCCTTTGTTATTCCCCTAATTTTGTGCGTTACTTTACCATAACCAATGCTCCGTATTTATTCGCTTTAATCTTTTCAGCTGACTTGGACCATTACTATTCAAATCAATTCATACTTATTGTATACGTTTCGTATGCAACGGTTCTTTTCTTTATTTATTTTGCCTTTATAACCTTGTTTGACTTCGTTTCTTTCATATTGCAAACTGCTGTCACTTCCAATCTCATTCCTCATTTTAAGTTTTCTTCCTCCTCCTTCTTCCATTTTTCTTTCTACAGATCCACCTATTTTCTCCCTTCTTTTACCGTGCTTCCACCTCCCATCGCTTCGTCACCCACCACATCCAACTCATCCCTCTCCCTCCGCGTTTTTCTCTCCTCCTCTCATGCACATATCTCTCTACACGTGTTGTCATCGCCTGCATGCTCAGCCATCCTCAGAGCCTTCACCATCAACAATCATGCCACACGTTATCTTTGAGTAATAGGTTAGCATATATTTATAATATATATGTGTTATTGTATATTTTCTATAAGTCTGTATTTGGAATATGTGATCTGTCCTACATGATTTTAAATTCATGTTAGTTATGTATCATATGGTATTATATATATGAGTTCATAACAGTATTCTTTTTTTTTTTCTTTTTTTTTTTTCGTTCATAGTGTGTATGATATTATACTATGTATAGAGATTTGATAACTTGATTGTTTTATACTTTATGTGTCACGTTGGTATTCAATTTTAAAAGTTTGAAGGTTATATATTAGTTAATATATAGTTTAATATATGTCAGTAATGTATATCTATGCAGTAATATTGTATGTATTATAGCAAAGTAAGTTTTTTTTTTTGATTTAAGATATCATATATACATCTTATAAATATAGTATGGTTCCAAGTATGAAATGTTTGCAGTTTTCAGATTCTATATAATATAAAATTTTGTTCGCATGTTATAAAATTTGATAAGTGTATATATAAATATTATATAAAAAGTTAGTACATATATAAAACGTAAAGCATACTCATCTTATCAGTCGTTCGTATATGTATTTAAATATATGATATGTTTAAAGCTATGTATTTTGTGAATAACTGGTTAAAAGTATATATATACACATTTGATTTAAAGTTATAAAGGTATGCATATTGTGAATTAGACTATATTAATGGTTAGCTTACAAATATTTATATAGTTTTATAGGGAAGTACGAGCTATGTGGGTTATATTTTTAGCAAGCGTATTGTTACCACTTTAAAATGGGTGAAGTTTTACAGTTTACGGTCTATTTGTGTAAGTGTGTAATGTATGTTTAATTTAATAAAGTTATGATAGTTTTGTATAAAATGTTTAACTATTTATATATCTGATATAATGATAGTTCATATCTGATATAGCTTATATATTATAAAGTTACAGGATACGCTAGTTTTATACGCTAGTTAATATATATATTTAATAATTGACTAAAATGTTTTCAGTGTGAGTTTACTTTTTTTTTAGTGTTGGATTTTATACGGCATAGTATGTATACTTGTTCACAGTCTATATAAGTATATGAGTGCATGTGTCATTATAAGTATTTTGTTGTTTATAAATCTCGAGACATATATATGCGTTTAGGTGTTTGTTTCAGACTTACGTAATATATATATATAACCGAATATAGGCTATGCATTTGGAATTTCTATATATACATTTTTATTATGAACATATATAGGTTGCTTTCATGGGGTTTTTAAGTAATATATATTACAATAAGTGGTTATATTGTTTTTATAATAATTATTGACTATAAAATATAATACAATGGTTTTTTTTTGGACGAATTATGTTTAAATTACATATAGGTATATATAGATTTTAAATATACATTTTTAATTTGAAAATTGGTTTTGGGAGAATTAATATCATAATAATTTATATTTTTTTCTGTAATATCAAAATTGATTCGATTCATTCTCATCGATTTCCCATTATCAGCCTTGTCCGTCGTGCCTATTTTCTACATCAAATCTTGTCCATCCAGCGTTGCTTTGGATTTCATAGCTCATTTCATCATCATATATCTCTAGCCTCGAAAGGTGAGCAATCACTCACGATTAACGTTCTTTTATTTATTAAATTTAATTTCAATTGAAATGACAATTGAAATATGCCGCTGTTAGATTTAAATTGTTATATATGCTTTTATCGGTAACTGTTCACTTATGGGATATGATACCATATCTTATTGTTTATATTTATTTTGATGATATATGCTTGTTGTTATTATTATTTTCATATCTGTTATCACTCTGCAAGTTCCCTATTAGTATAGAAATCACTATGGGTTGAAAAGATACATACCCGAACGGACTTTAGAATAGGATAATTTCGTTACAGGTTGAAATGATAGACCCAAGCGATTTTTGATTTAATTTTAAATTTTGGATTTCGGGTTGAAATGATATCCACCCGAATATATTTAGTGTACGGATTGAAATGATAAATATCCGTAGCACTTGACTATATGGTAGGAAATATATATACAGACACCGTTGGTCCATATAAATATTTTGAAATTATTTCTATAATTTTGGAAAGAAATATACGGTTTAATAAATTTTGATTCTTAAGATATTATATAAATGGAAATTTTATATATAGATTTAGTCGTAATATTTGATTTAAATTAGATTGATTTAATACATATAATATAGTTGAGTATCTATGGAAATCTATATTTCAAATAGATCTTTCTCGTAATAAATTGAAAAAATAGGATTGGGAGGTACATTTGGGTTTATTAAAAATGGTATTTAAATAAGGATTTATTTAATTAAATCGACTTGAATTGAACTTGTAAATATTAAAGCTTTGAGCTATATTGGAATTTAAATGGCGATTTCGAGATTTAGATCTGTATTTGAAATAAATATAGTTGAATTTGTTATTTAGAAACTAAACTGAATTAAAATATAAATTTAGGTTGAACTAAATTTGAATTTATTATTTAGAAGCTAAATTGAATAAAAATTAGTTTGAAACGTTGAATACTTAAAGTTTGAAATATATTGGAATATAAAGGGGGTATTTTGTGATTTCAAATTTGAATTTGAGATTGATAAATTGGGATTTGAATTTAATTTGAATGGGAAGGTTGGGTTAATGTTGAAACGATTTGTTAAGTTGAGGGAATTGAAAATACTTTACTGTATAAATTATTTAATATATATAAACACTATTTGGGAAATATAGAGATATTTGGAGTGAAAATGATGTTTTGGTTTTGAAGTATAAATTAAGATGAAAGAACCACGGTGTTATAGTGTATATTTCTACCCTGTAGATAGTTCCATGGACCCTTAGAGGATGGTTATCTCAAACATCCTCTAAGTTAATTATATTTTAGTTGATATTTCACTTGAGTTAGATTTATAGATATAAGAATGTTAATCCTGACTCGAGTGTTTTGTGTTTTGCTTTACGCTCGGGTCAGACTGAGAGATACAGCATTTGAGACTCATCTTCGAAGTTGGAGCTTTGCTTGAAGATCCAGCTATCTATCCCTTCAGTCATCCAGTTGATTGGTTCAGAGAAGCCATCTGTTGCATTGGAGACTTCATGGCATTTAAACTATTCGGTTGTATTTTATTTCTAACTTTAATGTATATAGTAGCTTCATGAACTACTATTTTTATCTATTCCGCTGCATTGTATTACTCTGTGTAAGTGATCTATGATTGATTTATTTACTGTATATTTTAAGTTTTGCCAAATTTTTATTAACAATTCGGTATTTTGAATTATTCAAGTCGGACATGTACGGTTTTATTGTCGATTTGAATGGTCCAAAATAGCGGGCTGTTACAGTTGGTATCAGAGCTTTGGCTCTAGGCAAAACTTAGCATATATGGTAAATTTATTTACAGAATCACTTTCGTTCGAGTTGAATCTCTTCCTTTTTGACTCAATTTCCTTTGAGTTTTGGAATGTCCCTCGGTTTCGAAATTCATTCTGTCTCTCCCTATTTATATTCGTTTGATTCTGGAGTATCCCATAACTCCATTGAATGATTTGTAAAGGGGGTGAAAACTCCTTTTTAATTGGCATTGACTCACCGAAGATTCCTGTATCCTCGGTTTACGATGCTGATATATCTTGTTATGCCGAATTCTATATCTCCGACGATCGAATGTCGAATTGCCTCAGAATTCTACACCGATCTAATTTTGGAATCACGGTTGACAGGTAAAGGTCGCCCGCGATTTATAGAAGTATATCCATCTTCTATTTTGTAACTTAATTATCTCATCTTCGATCGAGTCTATCTTCGAATCAGGATTCTATTGATTAGAGTTCCTTTAAATTAAATCTCTATCTTTGTTTTGAAATCCATCCTTAAATCATCCTTTGAAAATCGGGTTTTGTTTGTATTTTAGAAATTGTTTATACCGAAATTATTATTTTGATAACTATGATTTTATTCTATATATATAAAGAAAATGTTTTCGGTAGAGATTATATACCTATATATAAAGCAAATAAGAAATGTTATTCTATATAAAAAGGGTTTTGAAAGGATTTGAAATTTTGAAAAAATTATAAGAAATTGATTTATATAAAAATGATTTATAATTGAAGTGTTAAATTTGAAATTCGAGAATTGAATTCCGGTATTTTGAAATTGGTTTTAAGATTTTGGAAATTATATATAAATAATACGATTTAAAAGTATTTTTCCGAATAAGAAATATTTCAAATGAATTCAAATGAATTCCAATAATTTTGAAGAAATTTCAAAGAAGTTTTCAAGAAAATAGAAGTCCAGAACTCACTTATGTCGCTGGAGAATAATTTCGGTGATGAGTGCACGCATCATCGACATTGATTTTCGAGTTTCAGAGTGGGGGAGAGGCCACTTTAATAGCTTCGCTATGCGAGTGATTTTGTAAAACCGTTTTTGATTTCAAATTCCGAAGTATAATTTGATATTTTCGAAAGATATATGTATATATTTGAAACAATTTGAAGTAAGACCGGTGTTCAGTCCTCGAGTTTTTGATTTGACTTAGAATAACTCTATTTATAAAAATTGATTTCCATCTCTTGGATTTGAAATTGATTTTCACCGACTATTTTGAAGGTTCGAGCACTTCCAAATCAAGGTTTAAAGGTTTAAAAACCAAGATATTTCGAAAGGTATAAAATATTTGATAAAGTATGCAAGTTTTGTTGTATGAGGTTAAACCTTTTATTAAGTAAGAGAATATGGCTATTTTAATTATACTAATATGGAATTTAGTTTTTAAATGTTTTGAAAGAATTTTAGTTTTAAATAATGGTTTTCAAAAAGGTAAATTGGATATTTCAAATCGAAGTAAATAGTTTAAAGGTTTTAAAGGGATAATTATAAATTTGGAAACCATTTTGAATATAATTGATTTTGAGAAAAATATTTGGTTTTGAAAATTAAATTGAAAAAAAAAACCCAGTACTTATATGGTGATTTTGGAAATGAATTTGTTTGACTTGAATTATTTTAATTTGGAAACTGGGATAATTTTCTACACCTATTATTTTGGGAACTTTGAAATTCAGACATTTAATTTGGAAGAAAATTTGGTGAAATCATATATGATTTTGAAACTGAATTGGTATTGAAATAATTTGAAATTGAGAACCTTAGATTACTAAGCACTTGATTTGGGAGTGGTCGAACTTATATAAAATGGATTGTATAAGTATGAGGTTGATTTGAAAGGTACTCAATTTGGAAAGAGATTTTATTTAATCGAAATCTATATAAGTATGATTTGATCTACTAT
The DNA here is from genome assembly GCA_030765085.1 of Allium cepa. Classification (NCBI taxonomy): domain Eukaryota; kingdom Viridiplantae; phylum Streptophyta; class Magnoliopsida; order Asparagales; family Amaryllidaceae; genus Allium; species Allium cepa. Next base: position 248,413,707 of record CM060944.1, read on the forward strand.
TGATTTGGAAAGTATTCGATTTGAGAAAGGAATCCTATATATATGGACTTTATATAAGTACAATATTTGAAAGTGATTTGAAAAGGTACTATATGATATATATTTTCGAAGTAAAGATATGGAAAGTGCCTTCTGCTTGATATCCGCTTTGTGGCCACATCGTGGATTCATTCTATCGATATTATTCTCTCTGATTTTCGGTTTTCCGGATGTAATACTCGAGTGTTTCCCACCGTGGCGTAACCCATGGTTTTTTTTCTCTCGTGAATGCACAGCGCAATTGCCTGGCTGAGTCTTGCCTAGGGGTACGGATTGTTTCCTGGGGGATCCAGGCGTAACCATTGTGTATCCTGCAATCTGTGTAGGTCGCGAATAGTAGCGCAAGTGCCTGGCTGAGTCTTGCCTAGGGGTACGGATTGTTTCCTGGGGGATCCAGGCGTAACCATTGTGTATCCTGCACTCTACTAGTCATCATGGCGTAACTCGCAGGGCTGAGAAAGCTTACGGATATGGATTGTTTCCTGGGGGACCCAGGCGTAACCATTGTGTATCTGCGAACCATGATCGGACAAAGGTTTTGGTTTGGTTGTTTTGTTTGGATTGTACTTTCCATATCTGTTTTTAAAGTTTTTTTCAAGTATTTTCACTGGTTGTTGAAACAGGTCTACTAAGTACTTGAAGAATTCTAGCTTTGCGCCTGATCAACGCATGGCCAGAGTCTGCAAGAACGAGGATAAACTTGTTGAAACATCGAGTTATAAAAATATTTTTGAAAGAAAAGATTTATTTCGATATAAAAGGTATTTATTATAAAAGTATTTCCAACAAAGAAATTTTGTGTTAATATTTGAAATTGAAACTCTCATGGTTTGAAATGTACGATTCTTGCCCGATTCTATTCTTTTGAATCTACCTTATCTGCCCTGCTTTATTTATTCAACTATATTCTCTTTTCCGAATCTATCTTCTTTCCTTCTTTCCTTCTTTTGAATATATCCTTTAAAACATTGTTTATTTATATTCTACCTGGTTTAATAAGAGAGAAAAATTAGTGTTTTATAAATAATTGATCTCATAATTAATTGAATGGATTTGATAAAATGAGTAATCTATTAAATATTAATCAATTTAAATAATAACAAAAGAAAAAGTATATGGTTTTAAATAAATTTTTTTTAATTTGTTTTTCAAAGTCTAAATTTTTCATCTGGTTGTTTCTATTCTCCTACTTTATTCCTTTTCGAGGACGAAAAGTTTTGAGTGGGGGAGAGTGTAACGACCCATAAAATTTTAGCAATTTTTAATTGGTATTTAACGTATTGAATTGGATTTTTGAGAAATTATTAATAATAAAATTTTGAAAAAGAAAAGAAAATATGTTATGTATATTAATGATTTGTAGTACGAGCTGTGTACATATATTTTAAAGTTTGGTTGTGGTTATACCTATAAGATCTAGTACAAAAACTTTATAAACTATTATTTATACTATAATATAAGTTAAGTTTGATGTAAATTTGGTAGCATAGTTCATTTCTATTGGGTATAAATATCAATAGCGTGGGTAATAAATTTACGGTCTCCTTTTGCTTTTCAGCAAGGTGTGTAAATTTTAAGTATGTTGAGTACGTTCCATATATAGTTATTTTGGAAAACCACTGTATATGTATGATGGTCTATTTGAAGTGTATATATAGTAAAACGTATTTATACCAAGTTTTATTTAATTTATATGTGTTATAATAGCTATATATATATGTTAGTCTTGATACTAGTATATAGTTTTACTGAAGTTTGATTTCTAGTCATGTTAAATATATATATATATATATATTTGATTTTGGGTTTTTGTGTCACCATTTCCAGTTTATTTTAGTGCATATTTAGTATATCTATACATATGTCGTCAGCTATAAATACGATAGTTAAGGGTTTCATATATCATATGAACCAAAGAAGAAGAGAAGTATATACTATATTTAACTACATATATGAAGTATATGTTTTAAGGGTTGATTTAAGGTCTGCATTAAAAAAAGTGGTTGTGATTACCATTATTTCATATTGTACCTTCTATATTCCTGACTGACTTTCAGCGTTCATTCATTCATTTTAATTGTGGGTTTTTCTTTTCTCTCTCTTTTCTTATAAATAATTGTACGCATTCATCTCTTTCCCTTTCTTATATTTTGTCCCTTCATCATCTTTTAGCCGTTAATTTTGTTTCGAAAATCAAGAAAATTTGTATACGTTTTATTCTTTTTGAACGTTTAACAATAAAGATAAATCTGCATAGTATAATCAGATATGAATTGAGATCTAGGAAATAAATAAATATAAAAACGTATAACATGCCACTAATAATAAATTGCTTTAATAGCTTCTCAATTAGCGTACAGCTGTTTCCATCCCATGCCATGTCAAAAGTTTGAAACGTAATAAATGCTATATGATTATTTCGCATTTATTTATTTTTTTCCTTTATTATTTCCTGTAAGTTTTCATTCCAATCTAAATTATAACCTTTTGATTTCCATGCCTTTTCGGATCTCAAACGCGCAGCCCAAGGAATATTTCTTTAATAATTTTCCTAAAAATCAGCTTTTGGCCGTTTTATTGCATTGATTTCAAATTGTGCCCGTTTGTTTTTCTCATTCCTCTCATACGTTACCACCTTTATTTATGCTCGGGACACAGCTCATTTTTTTTCCTTCGTTCCCTTTCTTTTATTTGCTTCCTTCGTTTCCATCGGTTCAATTATATAGATTTTTATATTCGTTGCACGTTTACATTCATTTATTTTGACCAGTCCTTTCCTTTGTTATTCCCCTAATTTTGTGCGTTACTTTACCATAACCAATGCTCCGTATTTATTCGCTTTAATCTTTTCAGCTGACTTGGACCATTACTATTCAAGTCAATTCATACTTATTGTATACGTTTCGTATGCAACGGTTCTTTTCTTTATTTATTTTGCCTTTATAATCTTGTTTGACTTCGTTTCTTTCATATTGCAAACTGCTGTCACTTCCAATCTCATTCCTCATTTTAAGTTTTCTTCCTCCTCCTTCTTCCATTTTTCTTTCTACAGATCCACCTATTTTCTCCCTTCTTTTACCGTGCTTCCACCTCCCATCGCTTCGTCACCCACCACATCCAACTCATCCCTCTCCCTCCGTGTTTTTCTCTCCTCCTCTCATGCACATATCTCTCTACACGTGTTGTCATCGCCTGCATGCTCAGCCATCCTCAGAGCCTTCACCATCAACAATCATGCCACACGTTATCTTTGAGTAATAGGTTAGCATATATTTATAATATATATGTGTTATTGTATATTTTCTATAAGTCTGTATTTGGAATATGTGATCTGTCCTACATGATTTTAAATTCATGTTAGTTATGTATCATATGGTATTATATATATGAGTTCATAACAGTATTCTTTTTTTTTTCTTTTTTTTTTTTCGTTCATAGTGTGTATGATATTATACTATGTATAGAGATTTGATAACTTGATTGTTTTATACTTTATGTGTCACGTTGGTATTCAATTTTAAAAGTTTGAAGGTTATATATTAGTTAATATATAGTTTAATATATGTCAGTAATGTATATCTATGCAGTAATATTGTATGTATTATAGCAAAGTAAGTTTTTTTTTTGATTTAAGATATCATATATACATCTTATAAATATAGTATGGTTCCAAGTATGAAATGTTTGCAGTTTTCAGATTCTATATAATATAAAATTTTGTTCGCATGTTATAAAATTTGATAAGTGTATATATAAATATTATATAAAAAGTTAGTACATATATAAAACGTAAAGCATACTCATCTTATCAGTCGATTGTATATGTATTTAAATATATGATATGTTTAAAGCTATGTATTTTGTGAATAACTGGTTATAAGTATATATATATACACATTTGATTTAAAGTTATAAAGGTATGCATATTGTGAATTAGACTATATTAATGGTTAGCTTACAAATATTTATATAGTTTTATAGGGAAGTACGAGCTATGTGGGTTATATTTTTAGCAAGCGTATTGTTACCACTTTAAAATGGGTGAAGTTTTACAGTTTACGGTCTATTTGTGTAAGTGTGTAATATATGTTTAATTTAATAAAGTTATGATAGTTTTGTATAAAATGTTTAACTATTTATATATCTGATATAATGATAGTTCATATCTGATATAGCTTATATATTATAAAGTTACAGGATACGCTAGTTTTATACGCTAGTTAATATATATATTTAATAATTGACTAAAATGTTTTCAGTGTGAGTTTACTTTTTTTTTAGTGTTGGATTTTATACGGCATAGTATGTATACTTGTTCACAGTCTATATAAGTATATGAGTGCATGTGTCATTATAAGTATTTTGTTGTTTATAAATCTCGAGACATATATATGCGTTTAGGTGTTTGTTTCAGACTTACGTAATATATATATATATATATATATAACCGAATATAGGCTATGCATTTGGAATTTCTATATATACATTTTTATTATGAACATATATAGGTTGCTTTCATGGGGTTTTTAAGTAATATATATTACAATAAGTGGTTATATTGTTTTTATAATAATTATTGACTATAAAATATAATACAATGGTTTTTTTTTGGACGAATTATGTTTAAATTACATATAGGTATATATAGATTTTAAATATACATTTTTAATTTGAAAATTGGTTTTGGGAGAATTAATATCATAATAATTTATATTTTTTTCTGTAATATCAAAATTGATTCGATTCATTCTCATCGATTTCCCATTATCAGCCTTGTCCGTCGTGCCTATTTTCTACATCAAATCTTGTCCATCCAGCGTTGCTTTGGATTTCATAGCTCATTTCATCATCATATATCTCTAGCCTCGAAAGGTGAGCAATCACTCACGATTAACGTTCTTTTATTTATTAAATTTAATTTCAATTGAAATGACAATTGAAATATGCTGCTGTTAGATTTAAATTGTTATATATGCTTTTATCGGTAACTGTTCACTTATGGGATATGATACCATATCTTATTGTTTATATTTATTTTGATGATATATGCTTGTTGTTATTATTATTTTCATATCTGTTATCACTCTGCAAGTTCCCTATTAGTATAGAAATCACTATGGGTTGAAAAGATACATACCCGAACGGACTTTAGAATAGGATAATTTCGTTACAGGTTGAAATGATAGACCCAAGCGATTTTTGATTTAATTTTAAATTTTGGATTTCGGGTTGAAATGATATCCACCCGAATATATTTAGTGTACGGATTGAAATGATAAATATCCGTAGCACTTGACTATATGGTAGGAAATATATATACAGACACCGTTGGTCCATATAAATATTTTGAAATTATTTCTATAATTTTGGAAAGAAATATACGGTTTAATAAATTTTGATTCTTAAGATATTATATAAATGGAAATTTTATATATAGATTTAGTCGTAATATTTGATTTAAATTAGATTGATTTAATACATATAATATAGTTGAGTATCTATGGAAATCTATATTTCAAATAGATCTTTCTCGTAATAAATTGAAAAAATAGGATTGGGAGGTACATTTGGGTTTATTAAAAATGGTATTTAAATAAGGATTTATTTAATTAAATCGACTTGAATTGAACTTGTAAATATTAAAGCTTTGAGCTATATTGGAATTTAAATGGCGATTTCGAGATTTAGATCTGTATTTGAAATAAATATAGTTGAATTTGTTATTTAGAAACTAAACTGAATTAAAATATAAATTTAGGTTGAACTAAATTTGAATTTATTATTTAGAAGCTAAATTGAATAAAAATTAGTTTGAAACGTTGAATACTTAAAGTTTGAAATATATTGGAATATAAAGGGGGTATTTTGTGATTTCAAATTTGAATTTGAGATTGATAAATTGGGATTTGAATTTAATTTGAATGGGAAGGTTGGGTTAATGTTGAAACGATTTGTTAAGTTGAGGGAATTGAAAATACTTTACTGTATAAATTATTTAATATATATAAACACTATTTGGGAAATATAGAGATATTTGGAGTGAAAATGATGTTTTGGTTTTGAAGTATAAATTAAGATGAAAGAACCACGGTGTTATAGTGTATATTTCTACCCTGTAGATAGTTCCATGGACCCTTAGAGGATGGTTATCCTAAACATCCTCTAAGTTAATTATATTTTAGTTGATATTTCACTTGAGTTAGATTTATAGATATAAGAATGTTAATCCTGACTCGAGTGTTTTGTGTTTTGCTTTACGCTCGGGTCAGACTGAGAGATACAGCATTTGAGACTCATCTTCGAAGTTGGAGCTTTGCTTGAAGATCCAGCTATCTATCCCTTCAGTCATCCAGTTGATTGGTTCAGAGAAGCCATCTGTTGCATTGGAGACTTCATGGCATTTGAACTATTCGGTTGTATTTTATTTCTAACTTTAATGTATATAGTAGCTTCATGAACTACTATTTTTATCTATTCCGCTGCATTGTATTACTCTGTGTAAGTGATCTATGATTGATTTATTTACTGTATATTTTAAGTTTTGCCAAATTTTTATTAACAATTCGGTATTTTGAATTATTCAAGTCGGACATGTACGGTTTTATTGTCGATTTGAATGGTCCAAAATAGCGGGCTGTTACATATATAAATAATTTTAAGTAAATCATGTGCAAATATACTATAAATAAATGTAAAACCGTTATATAACATAATTGAATTTAGTAGAATATTACAAAAATTACATTTCTAAAAATATATTAAAAATTCAATCAAATTAATTAATTTCATAATTTTTATAATGTATAAATATTATTTTTCAATTCATTTCTTCTAAAGAAGATATAGCGGAAATAACAAAATATAGCGGGAATGACGGGATATAGCGAAAATAGTGGGGCTTAAAGCGGAAAGACCATATTTGGGGCCGTATGGAAAACCCGTAGCAGTAAAAATTTGCTATGAGATGTAGCAAGGTTATAGTGGCGTAATAGCGGGGCATTAGCTGCACATGTTTCAGCCATAAGTTTATAGATATAACAATTGATACATTATATTGTAACTTTGATAGTAAGATTATTGACTAAATTAAATAAGTGTTACAGGCTAGCAGATAGAGGCAAGCCAGCCAATCGACCAGAGCTGATATCGATCTAGCAGAGATCGAAAAGTTGAGAGCTTGGGTGGAACAACTGGAATATCAGAGCCGTGCCAAACCATCGAGATGACGCAGCTGCTTGATCAGCGTATTGCTGAGTACATGCAGCAACATGGTGGTCGCTTTCCATCTTCTGCTGGTTCGGGAGGTTTTGAAGCTGATTGACCAGATTGATATGTATGTTTTTTTGTTTTGTGTCATTATTTTGTAAGTTTCGATGATACATTGAGTTGGTGGATTTGGATTTGAACTGTTATGTATATTGTTTGATGATACACTTGGTGGTAGTGATTCTGACATTTGGGAGTTGATTGTGAGGGGTTGGTGAAGCATTGATGTATATATATTGTACAATTAGATGTATGAGAATTATGATAGTGAAGTTTGGTTTGATTTTATACGATTCGAATTAATTTATATAAATCGGTTTTGATTTCTTTTTTGATATTTGGTTATCTTTCTATGGTGTTATTTCGTGTTGGATATCTAAGTTGGATATATTGAGTTGGTTGAAAGATATTGTATTCATGAATTGTGTATGGAAGGCCAAATTGCCGCTGAATTGCAGAAAAAATTTGCAGGTTTTTCGATGGCTTTCGACTACCTGTAGGTCAAATTTCACTGGCACATTCCGACGGCTACAAACGGTGAAATTCCGACAACTTCTGACGGCTCTCGATGGCTTTCAGTAACAAAAGTAACAATCCACACGTCATTCGACGACCGTCGAAAATACAGTCGATGGCCGCTGTTGGGAGCTGTCAGAAAATCTATTTACCAATGATTTAATTTGCGGTGGCATTTTCCGATGGCTCCTAATGGCTGCCGACAGTCGAAAGCCGTCAGAAAATGCTCTTTTTCTTGTGGTGAAATTTTCAGATTGCTCAAATTTCATTTTCTTTTTCCAAAACCATCTCTTTCTTCTCAAAATCCATCTCAATCCCCAATCCAACCCACTGTTTTCCAAATCAAGCCTCTTAATTACCTTTTCAATCAAATAGTTGCTAAATTCTATACGGAAGACTCTTCTTCGACTTTACAAAAAAGGTAATAGTTTACGTTGTACAAAATGTTGTTCAAATTTTTAATTTTTGTTGTTGTTGAAAATTAATAGATGTTATTATTGATAAGTACTAGGTAATGGTGTTGTTATTGTTGTAATATTAGTTATTGCTTAATGAAATTGGAAAACCTAGTTGTAAATTGAAAATCCTAATTGATATATTAATGTTTTATAGTTTATTTTGACGGTAGACATGATTGTTTGGGGGATGAATGATGAAACATTATGATATACTAGAAGCAAAATCAGTATTGCAAGCTCAAGTCATACTGACGTTGATGTTGATCATGTTTCGGAGACACGGTTAGAAACAATGCTGCGTAAATTCCATTCTGGACCATCAACCTTACACGTTCGTTTACGCGAAGTTGTTTCTAAAGAAAGACCCGGTCATAAAATCCACGTTTACGAAAATATGCCGACGTCTCTACACTTGTTGGTCCGTCCGTGCCATAAGGGCAACGACCATATCCAAATTGTAATTATGGAGATATATGCGTTTTTGCTTTGTGGTCGTTTACGGAAAGCAAAAAAAATGTCGGATGAAATTTTTTCGGTTGTAGTTCGTACAACAAACACAAACAGAATACTCGTGAAGTTGATAGTTGTAAGTATTTTAAATGGATTGATCAACCAGTATGCGAAAGGAGACTCATGTATGCCTACGAATTGCAAACCAAAATCGGACATCTAAAGAAGGTGAATGAAGAACTAAGGGAAACCAGTGAGAGGCCAATATTTTAGTAATCGTTTGGGCATAGAAGAACATTATCAATTTTTGGTTTTTGTTGAAGTGTAGTATTTTGAATATGAATTTTCGAATTGTTTTTTTTTAACCCGTATTGTGTGCTAGTTAATTAGTTGGATAAACAATAAAGTGGTTTTGGGTTTAAATGTAATGTAGAGCTATAATGTTGATTCTATTAGTGAAATATATTATGTTATTATATATATTTTCTTGAAGATTGATTTGACTGCTTTTGGTTGAAGGTTGCCTACAGAAACAAAATCTTCTTGGGAAAATAATGTATTAATCAACAATTTTTTTTTAGCATTTTGTCACAAAATCTAGATTTTCAATGTAGTACTGTAATTGATTTTATAGATAATGTCAATGGTTCCAAATATCACTATAGGAACGACTACATTTAGCGATGGAAAAATGCAGTCGGCGGTCGTCGCAAAATGTCACAGCAAAGCAAGACGACACTAGAAAAATAGCAACGGTTATAATAATGGCGTCATCGCCGTTTTAGCGACGGCTAGCGATGGAAACCTAAGAAAATTGGTTATCGCTAGCCGTTGCTATACTGGAACCATAATGTTATCGCTAGCCGTCGTGATGTGCCTCAAACCTGTGACCAGTTGCTCGTCGCTAATCTTTAATTTTGTCCAGCTCTGCTTTAATCATCCAAACCACACAATAAACATCATATCTCAATCTCGCTTCATTCCCAACATATACAAACTCAATATCACAACAACTAACATTATATGCAACGTATAATATCATACATATCACAAATAATCAAAAAAATAACATAAAAGTCAATATCTATATAACTTTCATCAACTAAAACTAATATTCCATCAACCAACACAACCATATCTACACAAATACTAATGTTCATCAAATCCGTAATAATCACTATACACAACCATCAATAAAGTACCAACTCCATCAACACAGGTCAATAATTACAAGTCAAAAATATCTGTACCTACTCATCACCATCATCTACCGATCCATCCTCACCAGGCATCCTCCATACTACTACAAAAAAGGTCGCAATCTACTCATCTAGCAGCTATGTCAGTCCTCCGCCCTTCCATCAATTATTGAATTCTTCCATCTGCTAGCGAGCTGAGCTATCGCCTCATCGGCCTGGGATCTCCTATACGTCCTCTGGGTCATTGCTGTTTACAAATTATTTGATGGAATATAATTTGCTTCAGGATTAAATATATATATTGGTTCATGAAGAAGTTTACTTCCTAATCTGCATAACCATATCGCTTATTCTGAGTAGGCGGATCAATGAGCGCATCCCAGATACGGTCCTCCACCTTTAAGGTCAGCCCATGGCTAATGGACTATGCCACTCGAGCTTTCTCCACCTCATACCTCTCCTACGATGATGAACGGTAATTTGTAATAATAAATAAATATGAACTACAAATTTATCATTACGGATTTAGATTTTTCATCCGTAAATCGTATGTAATATTTCGCTCCACATCCGTGCAGTCGACGACATGTGTGTGAGTAAAGACCTCAACCAGTGTAGGTTCACGATTATATTGCTGAAACTGAAGTTATATATACAATGAATAACGTTACCAATATGTCTAAATTTATTTTACAACTATTTAGAAAAGTATTTTATAAATATGCCAATTCCCTCTGATGTAGTTGGAAGGACTTCGACCCACCACAATGCAAAGCAGGATTTTTACTCCTGTTTGCACAGTTCCGTGCCGATAATTCCTTTAAATTTAAACGCACAATTAACTAAATTAATGCACCTAATATACGAATTTTAAACAAAATGTAATTACAAAGTGAAATGATATTTATTACTTACCTTTGACCCCGGAGTTTCCCATAATTGAGCCTATACATCAGCACCCATCCAGGATGGCTTCTTTCCCGCTCTCTTGGCTTTGGATATGGTGTTTCTATAAAAAATTCACATTTTTCGGTTCCAACGATTGACAGAAACATCCATGTCTTATTTGTGCACACGATCAGCTGCCTACATATTGAATTTGATATTGGTTTGAATTATATACATTGTATTAATTTACAAATAAATTGTAAATTTAAAATTAACATCAAGTCCACGAATATGACATTCTTGGTACGATTGGGAATGTCATCTCGGTGAGCCCAACGTCCCGACATTTGGCTCAAGAATACCTTCCTCGACACTTGCAAAACAAAGTCGCTCGGTTGGACCTCAAACCCCCTGTATAAAATAAGACGTAGGAATTTAGTAAATTTTAAATAGTGAAAATGTAATAAATTTGATATTTATCCCACACTCTTCGGTACTACCTCTTCCACCGAACGTAAATCCAGCGCTGTGCATCTAGCACCCGCACCAGTGGAAGGAGAAGGCAAAGATCTGCGAGAATGTTTTTTGTGCATATCTGTTACAAACACATCATTTCATATAATAAAAAAAATATCAGTTCATTATTACAAACATTCATCATCACATAAAATTGCACTAAAACATTATAAATGAGACAAGATTTCCTGAGGGTATATACATAATTTAAAAAAAACAATAAGACATAACTCATAACATAGTCATTATTATTGATAACAATTGAAACTCGGAATATACATTATACAACAACTGATATAAAAATTCAAAACTTTCTATCTTCGTCGTCTTCTGATTCAGTCTCGGTGTCATACTCTATATTGTTCTCTTATGTACTCTCAAATGCTTCTATTAAGGCATTCGATTCATCATTTAACAAACCCAAATCAATATCATCATTTATTATTATTTCATCATTTGGCTCAATATCCGTTTGACACACTGCTTCTTCCGTAATTTTAATTCCATCAAACGTAAATCTTGCCTTTGCTCTAAAAACAACAGACCAATCTACTTTATCCCTTTTTAAGGATGGTTATGGAGCAAAATAAACTTGTAATGCTTGCGTGGCCAATATGAAAGGATCATACTTATAGTAATGTGAGGTGTACTTTACTTTTATAAGTTTATAACCTTTGTCCACGTTGATTCCAGAACCAACAATATTCCAAACCAATTGCACTTGAATAATTTTTTTTTTACAGGTTGTACATAATATGCCAATTCTAAAACCTATGTTAAGATGCCGTAAAAATCTTTTTATGCTCATCTGGATCGTCACTGCCTTTGACAAATACACCACTGTTATATGTTAATTTTTCAACATCATAATCGTTGGTGTTAAATTTAAATCCATTAACGAAGAATATTAGATAAGTCTTGACATTTCTTTTTGGTCCGAGCGCAAGTTGTAATCTTCATCAATGACATGGTTTCTTGGATCATAAGTGTGGTTCGAAAACCATTTAGAAAATTCTTTATTGAGATCGCCAGAAGGACACTATGATTCGCAAATACTACGAATATATATGTATTATACGTTACATTATGATTAAAATGTAAGTATCATAGAAATATGAAATTATTATTAAATGACAAATGGTGCAACTTTAGCAAAATTAGGAAGAACATATGTGCTACATGTTGATCTCTATCGTCTAACTATATTTCCACACATTTTCCAACATGTCGGTCATGTTGCCTAAAAATAGACAACATTGTATGCGAATAATCTTCTTCAATGGCTACATCATTATTATGAGCACCTACCGATGATAAATTCAAATGGTCACTAAAGTAATGATAGAAAAAGAATGAAGCTTCTTCTTCAAGATATGATTTACAAATTGAACATTTAACTCGTGCTTTCTGTCTAATTTTTTACTTCAAATGATTCAAGTATCTGTTACAAAATTAATTCAATTTAAATGCACTTACATAAATCTGAATTTTAAACTAACAACAATTTTACGAATATTTACTATTACCTCTCAAATGGATACACCCATTCATTTTGCATAGGACCTTGAAGAAGAGCTTCGAATGGAAGATGAACAGGTAAAAATTCAGACACCTCTCAAATGGAAGATGAATGGGTGTATCCATTTGAAAGAAAATAGGCGAAATGAATGGAAGACTTCTGAAATTAAAAATTCAAACTTCTCAAATGCAATGAAATCAAAACAGAAAAAAATAGGCAAAAAATTGTTATATTCAGATGTCTGATTTATACCTTTCAGACGTCTGAATATTGTATTTTACAACATTCAAATTTCCAGAATCAGACGTCTGGATTGAAGCATTCAGACGTATGAATGTAACATAAAAATGAGATTATTCTTTTAAACCATATATTTGAAATGATAATGTAGTATATATCATATAGGAAAGATTTTAACACATTTTAACTTCTAGACACAGACTCGATACATACTTAAGAGTTGAAGCTCATTTGAATCCGGTCTTTGATTGATTCCTGTAAAAACAAGTTAGTATATAATAATGACTTATATTGTCATAGTCAAAATATCGTATTTACGAAATACCGTAAACACAAAGGTTTTAACATTCTCCCCTTTTTTGACGATGAAAATTATATAAAATTATGGTAAGATCATATAGAAGCAAGAAGAAAATACTCCCCCTTAATATAAACTCCCCCTGTCGATATAAATATATCTCCCCCTTTGACATCGACAAAAAGGAAAGTTAAAATATCACGCATATCATACATGTAGCAAAATATAAACAAGAATAGGAGAACAAAGAAGCGACAGAATCATCACAAGATACAAAGAGCCAAACAGTAGTAGCATATGTTTAAGTTACCTACCAAAAGAACAAAACAAACAGTGCAAAAAGATTTGTTATGAAATATTGAAGTGAAAGTTCCATACTACCAACATTTAGAACGATGAACTAGGACAATCATCACCTTCTTCATCATCGTCATCATTATAATCATTGTTAGTACCGGAGCTAGACGACCATTGAAAGGGTGCGGGATTAAAGACCTCGGCAAAAGTGGAAGATGAGCAACCAATACGTTCCCAAATTTTGTTTAGGAAGCCACGAATAGAATTAAACTTCTTATTGGTTTGCTTTTCTAATCTATCAATCTTGGTATTGAGCTTAGCCTGATTTTGAGAAATTGTAACAAAGGCTTGTTTAGGTGTTGATTCAAGAGAAAGCACTTCTATGTTATCATCATCATGCTCGGGAGCTTGTGGAGCAATGTGGTGATGAGGTTGAGGTATATTTTGATCCCGGTTTGTGATCCATTCTTGGAAAGAAATAAAGTTAAGATTTTGAGGACGCTTAGGCAAGTTCATCAGCCCTAAGGTTTTGGATCCTAGCCCTTTATAGGTGAAAATTCTGATTCCAGAAAAGTTACTCCATAATTTCTAAGAATTTTCAATATATATGCACCATAATGAAAAGTTTTATAACGACGATTAACATCCATAAACTCCTCAAGAATAACACGACCCCAATTTATAGATTGTTCCGAATATATGGCATACAGAGCTTGGAAGTTGCGTTTGTTGATAACTTTATAACTTCCGTTCTCGGTAAGACGGAATGAATTAAAGCTCGATGAAGAATACGGGCTTGTGGCCAGAGTTGGACAGAGGTAAGCCTAGTGATATCATCGGAAAGAAATCTAAGGGAGACTTCATCTCTATGATCCAAAGAGAGTGAAACATCTATTTCATCCAAATCTATTCCGGATGAAGGACATTGCAAAATATCTCCAAGACAAACTAAGGGAAGGTATATTTTAACACCACATACCCAAGTCCAAATACAGTCCTCTCTATTATCGGGATGATGATGGTCTAAATTCATATTAGCATAGAATAATTTGACTAAAAGATGATTTATCTTAACATTATTTGCAGAAAAGGATAAGAGAGATTCTAACGCACTTGAGCGAGCAATTTGTTGAATTCTGTAAGGTTCAAATTCGTCAAATTTAACAAAAGCTCCCAGGAAGAAACCAGATCTATCCATTTGAGAAAATCTTTTCTTTGCTTCATCATTCCATAGCCATAGATCTATATTCGGTGTAGATGAAGTGCTTGGAGCCCTTGGATGTTTTGTTCTTGGAGGCGTTGGAGATTTTTGTTTAAAATTTTTCAAGATGAAAAGCTTTAAAATGGAGTTTTGGAGAATAGAAAGGTGCTGGTTCGGATGAAGTAGGGGATGAAGTAGTAGATGAAAGTAATTAAAGTGGTTAGCGGATGGATAAATTTAAAAACACCTTGAATTTTAAATCGCCAGTTAGATTCAGACGTTTGGAATTTCAATTTCAAAAAATTGTAAATTTTAAAACAAAAGAAAAACAGTTCAATTTAACGTACTTTCAGAAGTTTGGAATAGAGTGTTCAGACGTCTGAATCTGAGTGAAGAATATTTCTTCAACAATATTCAGACATCTGAAACAACTATTTCAGACGTCTGAAATATGTTTTTCAGACAATGTTCAATATATTTGATAAAAAAATATAATAATTTTTGAATGATATACAAAAGATATATATGATTATTCAACAACAACAAATATAGATGAAAGAAATCATTTATCCGAATTACTCGGAGTCTTGCACTCTTCTGGTTCTATCTTGGTTATCTTTGTATATGGTCGTAATGGAGACCAATATGGTTGACGTTCCCAAGAATTTGGAGAAACCGAAGGATGATTTGGACTCGGCTCCCATCGATTTGAAGTAGAAGGTTGAACTACATCTTTCTTTGGAGATGTACCGCAGAACTTTAATGCCACTTGTTCAATGAAACTAAGTCGTTTGGCATTTACTTTCTGCTCGTAATACATCTATCGTTGCAAATCCAACTGTTCTTTCTGGTAATGATGAATCTTAGATATTTTTTCTTTAGTTGATGGAGAACTGAAGAAAAGAAACCGTCGAGATTTCTTCTTTTCTAGCGTATAACCAGAATGTTCGCGTGAAGGACGAGATCTATCATGTTCACGTGGTGTTGGAGTTGCCAAAATTTCTATTGAAGATGTAGAATAACTCGAGGGAGAATTGTTCAAGTTGGAGTTGTTGTTTGATACCATTGAAAGAAGGAGGAAAAACATTTTGAATACCGTTGTAATAATTTCTTTGGTAATAGAAAAAAACAGAATTTCTTTGGTAATAAGAGAAGCGGAGATTTTATGTATAAATAGAAGAGAAAAGTTTAAATATAGAACTTTTTGTTAAAGTAATGTGTGGCTAAAAAATTTAGTTAGTAATATTCATACGTTAAAAAGGAAAGAAAATAAATGGTGAGGAATGAAGCAAAGAATATCAGCCAAATGCAAATTTGAGATTACGACATTTAGTAATAGTTAACTGTTAGCAAGAAATTATGAAGCAAAGTTACGAATCTTAATATTTTATTAAAAAATCATAGATTTTTAAGAGAGACAATACCAAGCTCTCATCTTAGTTTGATAAAAACATTTTCTAAAAGAGGTTTTGTAAAAATATCAGCCAACTGATTTTCAGAAGAAACAAAATCTAAATTGATTGTTCCTTTTTCAACATTGTCACGAAGAAAATAATGACGAATGTCAATATGTTTTGTTTGTGAATGATTGCTAGGATTTTTAGACAAGTTAATAGCACTAGAATTTTCAAAATATATAGTTGAATTTGATAAGGTTATATTGAAATCTTTAAGTGTTTGTTGCATATAGATTACTTGAGTACAAGCCAAAGCAGCAGAAATATATTCCGCTTCACATGTAGAAAGAGAAACACGTTTTTGTTTCTTAGTAAACCAAGATACAAGTGATTTTCCAATAAAATGGCACGTACCACTTGTACTCGATCTGTTCGAGAACCACCGAAGTCAACATCACTATATGAAACTAACTCGAATGAACATTCTTTAGGATAGAACAGACCAAAATATTTTTTGTTTGTGAGATAACGTAATATACGTTTCACTGCTCTTAAATGTGATTCCTTTGGATTGGCTTGGAATCTAACACACAAACAGACACTCATCATTATGTCAAGTCGACTTGCCGTTAAATAAAGTAATGATCCAATCATACTTCGGTATAGTTTCTGGTCAACACTTTTGCCACTGTCATCTTTTTCAAGATGTGTTGTTGTACTCATTGGAGTTGGTTTGGCAGAAGTATTTTCCATTCCGAAACATTTGATTAAATTATTACAATATTTTTCTTGATTAATGAATATGCCATTTTGAAGTTGTTAATTTGTAAACCAAGAAAATATATTAATTCTCCCATGTGAGACATTTCAAATTCCTTGGTCATTATTTCTGAGAAGTCCTGACACAACTGGTCATTAGCAGAACCAAAATGATATCATTAACATAAATTTGAACTATTAAAATATCCTTTTTCGAATGTTTAATAAAAAGTGTTTGATCAACTTTTCCAATTTGAAATCCCAAAGAAATTAGATAAGTCTCTAATCGATCATACCAAGCACATGATATTTGTTTTAAACCGTAAAGAGCTTTCTTGAGTTTATAAAAATGATTAGGAAATTTCTCATGAATAAATAAGGAAAGTTGTTCAACATACACTTTTTCTTTTATATAAACATTCAGAAAAACACTTTTAACGTCCATTTGATAAAGTTTGAAATTGTGAAAACATGCATAGGCCATTAAGATTCGTATTGCTTCTAATCTTGCAACTGGAGCAAACGTTTCTTCGTAGTCAATTCCTTTTCTTGATTATATCCTTATGCAACTAATCTTGCTTTATTTCTAGAGATGTTACCTTGTTCATCTACTTTGTTCTTGTAGACCCATTTTGTTCCAATAATAGTTTGATCACTTGGTCTAGGAACTAATTCCCAAACTTCATTGCGTTTAAACTGGTTTAGTTCTTCTTGCATTGCAATTATCCAGTAGTCGTCTGTGGAAGCTTCTTTGGGATTCTTTGGTTCGATATTAGAAAGGAATGCTACGTGGCCCATTTGATTTAGTTGACTTCTAGTTCGTACTTTTGAATTAATTTCTCTAATAATATTTTGAACAGGATGATCCCGTAATATTTTTGATGGAGATCTTAATTCATCATTATTATCAACTAAGTTTTCATCATTTTCAACATTTGTAGTTTCTATATTTTTAATGTTATCTGGAAAATCTTCATCATCTTCTATACTTGGTTTTTGTATAAAATTTTCATCGAAGGATACGTGTAACGTTTCTTCAATAGTATTTGATCTTTTATTAAATAGGCGATAAGCTTTGCTATGATCTGAATATCCTAGAAAGATTCCATCGTCGGATTTCGCATCGAATTTTCCAAGCTGATCTTTTGTATTTAATATAAAACATTTTGAACCAAAAACTTTAAAATAAGAAATTTTTGGTTTTCTTCCAGTAAAAAGTTCATAAGAAATGTTTTTTGTTAGAGGTCGAATAGAAACACGATTCAAAACATAACAAGCAGTTGCAACAGCTTCTGCCCAAAAATGTTTTGGAAGAGTGCTTCCATTTAACAAAATTCGTGCACATTCTTGTAAAGTTCTGTTTTTACGTTATACAACCCCATTTTGTTGTGGAGTTCTAGGAAACGAAAAATTATGAAAAATTCCCTCCTTTTTACAAAAATGGTCAAAAACATCATTTTCAAATTCTCCTCCATGATCACTTCTTATATTCTTTATTTTCAAACCTTTTAAATTTTGAATTCGTTCAAAAAAAATTTAAAATGCTCAAACATATCACTTTTGTTTTTCATGAAAATGGTCCAAGTATATCTAGAAAAATCATCTACTGTTACAAACACATATCTATTATGGTTTAAGGATTGAATTTGAGTTGGCCCAAATAAATCTATGTGTAGTATTCAAGTGGTTGTAAAGTAGAAATAACTTTTAGATTTAAAAGATGATTTAGTTAATTTTCCTAATTGACATGCATCACAAATATGATTGACTTTGAAGTTCATTTTTGGTAATCCTGTGAATAAATCATTTTTAGAAAGTTTGTTTATAGTTTTGAAGTTGATATGACATAATCTTTCGTGCCATAGCCAAGGACCATTTTCATTAGCTATTAAACACATATCTGAATTGTGATTGATCTTCATATTCAGAACATAGACATTTTTGTCTCTATTTCCTTCAAATATAAGATTTTTATTTTTATCAAAAATGCTACACTTATCTTCAGAAAAAGAGATTTTGAATCCTTTGTCACATAATTGGATGATACTTAAAAGATTGTGTTTTAAATTTTTGACTAATAAAACATTAGAAATAAGAGGTAAATTAGATGTACCGACATTGCTGACATCGCCTTTTCCAATGATATATCCTTTGGAATTGTCTCCAAAAGTGACTGAGCCTCCATTTGAGTAAGTAATGTTTGATATCATATTCTTGTCTCCAGTCATATGTTTTGAGCAACCGCTGTCGAATATCCATTTTCCTCTCTCTTTTCAAGTGGGTCCTGCAAAAAAAAATATTGGTACCCACTTTGTGGTAGGGTCCTAAGAGTTAGGATTTAGGAAATCAAACCCAAGTAGGTTCGGTATCCCCTTTACAAATATAAATTTTATTTTTATGAATAGTTTCAAAAAAGGTATTTATATATTTATTCCTAATCAAACTATTGTTTGTTTTAGGAACCCATATTTTTATGGTTTTAGAATTATTTTTCCCTTTTGGATAAGTATTAGCATTAGAAATATTTCTCCTAATTTCCTTTTTAGGTGGAGATTTTGATTTCTTAGTGTATCCAAGTCCCTTCTTATTAGAAGTGAATTGAGAATTTTCAATAATATTGGATAGATTTTTTCTACCTTTATTGAAGTTAGAAACATTTCTAGTAATATTATCTAACTTGGTGTTGAGGCAAGTATTATCTAATTCTATCATTTTGATCTTAGTTTTTAGCTCATGATTTTCAGAGACAAGAGAATCATTCTTTTCTTTTTGAGTTTCAATTTCTTGACTCAACAAAGTAAATTGAGAGTTAGCATTAGAGAAGATATCTTGAAGTTTTACAAGTTCTTCTTCTAATATTTTCCTTTCATCATTAAGCATATCTCTCTCGAATTCTGCTTTTCTCTGATTTTCTAGAGCCTCTTTATATTTTCTTTTGATGATTTTTAAGGTATCAAGAAAATCTGAATTAATTTCAATCATATCATCAAAAGTAAGATCATTTAGCTCACTCTCTGAAGCCATGAAATAAACATTTGCTTGTTCTTTCTCACTATCACTGCTGCTTTTTGAAGAAGAAGAATCTGAGTCATCCCATGTTACTGAAAATGCTATTCTTTTAGACTTGTCCTTTTGATTCTTATTGTGATATGTCTTCTTTTTTCCTGGACAATCTTTTTGCATGTGTCCCTTCTTATGGCAATTAAAGCATTCTAGTATTAATGAAGATGGCTTATTGTTGTTGAAGTTTCTTTTTCTGTTTTTTCGGTTTCCTTTTCTGTACTTCAAAAACTTTTTAAAGTTTTTAGCAATGAATGCTAAGTCTTCTTTATTCGAGTCTGATTCTTCTTTTTCGGCATGGAATGCCATATTCTTTTTGTCTTGTGCTTGTACTCTTTTAGCCTGCAAATTCACTTCATTGGACATTAGATTTCCTATTAACTCTTCTGGTTTCATGGTAGAGAGATCATTAGCTTCTTCAATTGCTAAGACCTTTTTTCCCATTCATCTATTAATGAGTTAAGGATTTTTGATATAATATCAAACTCAGAATACTTTTCTCCAAGTCCTAGTAATGAGTGATATATATCTTGAAATCTAAAGTGCATATCGTTTATAGATTCATCCTGCTTCATTCTAAAATTTTGAAATTGACTTTGAAGCATGGATATTTCGCTTTGTTTAACCTTGTTAGTCCCTTCGTGAGTAACCTTAAGTGTTTTCCATATTTCATAAGCAGTTGTGCACATGCTAACATGGTTAAACTCATTTCTATCTAAAGCACAAATTAACATATTCATAGCTTTGGCATTTGCAGTAGCATCTAGTTTTTGTGTGTATGACCATGTAGAGTATTCTGTCGTAGGAATGTTATACTATGTTTGAGTGATATTCCATGAATCAAAACCACTTGCTTGCATATAAATGCGCATTCGAGTTGCCCAATAGTTGTAATTCATGCCATTGAATAGTGGAGGTCGTGTAGTAGATTGACCTTCAATAAAACTAGTGTTAGTGACAGTGTTAATAGTGCTGGTGTTGTTTTCCATCTTAGCAAAATATCAGATAACTGTGTAACGATTATAAGATGCCTCACTCTGATACCAAATGAAAGTTACTGTGCAGATCGTGCTACATGGAATAATATTAAACTAGTGCAGAAATAAACTATAGCAACGTAAAAATAAAACAAGCACACCAGGAATTTTATACTGATTCAAACTTTCCATTCTACGTCCAGTCCCAGACTTCTTTCTGGAATTTCACTAATAAAAATCCTCACTTAACCCGGAGGAACAGGTTTATACAACCCTTGAACAGCCGAACAAGGGACCTAAGCAGCAGAAAAGGATATCGCCTCAACAGCCGAAGAGGACTTCAACTTATACAGAATGTATGTGATACAATGTGTTTTTAATAACATGAATTTGTCTCTTGGTAGTACAAACTTCCTATAATCTTTCTCCTTTATGATATATGTGTGAATGCATGAAGATTAAGGAAGTAGAAAACTGAATTTGAATGATGTTGAAAGCACAAATGTATTAGAATCAAGAATTTCAAGAATAGAATAATAATCAATATAATTGGTGTGTTGAAAACTTGATTCTAATGTTTTATGTAGATAATAAATAGTTGCAATTGTTCATGAAGAGTTATCATCAAGGGTTATGATTATCTGTTGGATTAAAGATTGCAACTCTTCTTGAATGGAAATGTCCTTTCATAAAAGTAGCCGTTGTCATATTATTCAAACTTCTGAAATTAAAAATTCAGACTTCTGAAATGCAACGAAATCAAAACAGAAAGAAAATAGGCAAAAAATTGTCATATTCAGACGTCTGAATATTGTATTTTACAACATTCAAATTTCCAGAATCAGACGTCTGGATTGAAGCATTCAGACGTCTGAATGTAACATAAAAATGAGATTATTCTTTTAAACCATATGTTTGAAATGATAATGTAGTATATATCATATAGGAGAGATTTTAACACATTTTAACTTCTTGACACAGACTCAATACATACTTAAGAGTTGAAGCTCATTTGAATCCGGTCTTTGATTGATTCCGGTAAAAACAAGTTAGTATATAATAATGACTTATATAGTTGTCATAGTCAAAATATCATATTTACGAAATACCGTAAACGCGAAGGTTTCAACAAGATATTCATATGTTTGATTATACCGTGAATTTCGATGATAATGTCGCCAAATGTTCATGCAACATGCCAACTTTAGATTATTTTTCATGCTCCCATGCATTAGTAGCATGTTCACATGGGTCAGGTGGTGCAATAGAGTGTATTTTGACTTAATCTCAACTTGGTACACAACAGCTAGGTACACCGCTGCTTATGCTCCTTTATTCCACCCTATACCTGATAAGGTCCTACTATACAACCATCACCAGTGCGTAGAGATTCAAGATGTCCATGGTTTGCTCGAACAAAAGGTTTCATTGATCCGCCATCTTCATCCGGCCATAATAGATGTGGAAAATGTGGTGTTTTTGACCATAAAAAAATGTCCTCGTTGAATTGTTTCCTATATATGAGCTGCTGTGTTTATTTCTTATTACATATTTTTGTTTTATGAATTTTTGAACTCTACTATTCTTTTCAATATAGGAATTGTGTTAACTTCTTACTACATATGTTTGTTTCTTATTGCATATGTTTGTTTCATATTTATCCTCGTTGAATTGCTCGCTGCCTTTTAGAATAACAAAATATAACTTGCACATTTCTAAAGTGCACAAGCTATATTAGTAAATATAACTTGTGCATTTTTGAAATGCGCAAGCTATAGATGCAAATATAGATTGCGCAATTTTGAAATGCACGAATTATATACGCCAATATAGCTTGGGCATTTCAAAATTACGCAAGCTGTATTCTACTGTTCTAAAAGACAGCGAGCAGCTGCTCCTTCCGCCCTATACAACCCATCTTACCATCAACATGTCATCAATGTAAAATCATTTATACGCCAACACAACCAACAAACTGTTATTATACAATTGAATATCATCAACACAAACCAACAACATTACATATCAAGACGATGTTCTAACAAACCAATGCACATACCAACGCCAACATTAAGTTGAACAGAATAAACCATCCATAAACTACATAAATATCCACAACTACATTTCCAACTAAATAAACACCAATAAGATATATTAGCCAAACAACAAAATAACTCAATTGTAAAGCCTTCTAATCTCAAGAGGCGTGTCTCTTTTCTTCTTCTTCTTCTTCCCTTTATAGGTGATTGGAGCTAAACTTTGGCCTTCGTCAAAGGTTGAAGCAGGTATTTCTTATTCTTGAGTAGGATCGAAAATTAATTCTTCTTGTTGTCTCTCCTATTACGGCCACTCTTCCTTTTTCTTTTGAGTGGATTGACCAAGATACCCATATTGTTGTTCGCCTTCATTCCAAACAAGCCGTTGAGGATGAATTTCTCCCCTGACGTCATGTGTTACCTCCACTTCTATATGTGGCTCCTCCCCTACCATTTCTCCTCACTCTACTTCCTCCACTGTTGTACATGTCTCCTTCCAAGTAGATGGTTGTTTTTCTGCAATATGCAAAGGTTTTTCCAGCCTTCTTAACTTGTTTCTACCTAGAATCGTATCGAGTATACGTCGTAGGTCAATGCATTTACTTTTAACCTTCTCCGGCTCCATACGATTATCTTCAATTTCTTCAACCACATCCAAAGGACTATATATCTCGCTTACCTACGCGAAATAAAAAATAATGTAACAACGAATATAATCTAAAAGTGAATAATCAAAATCTATAAATTAAAATACTAACTACATCATGCTCTAGTGGAGCTCAGAGAATTTAAGCAACCAATTTCCTAGCCAACTTTTTCAAAGTATAATGGCGAGTTATTTGCCAATACCAATACTCATACTCGCTCAATTGTGTCAGAGGATTACATGCTTGTTTGGCACGATCAATTCTTGAATTTCATGAAGCTATACTTTCTTGAAGAAAGTCCATCTAACTATTAAGTTCTGGGTTCAATGGCACCACGGTATCGGGAATGTGTTGATGGTCAAAGCCAAACTGTCTCATCATTTGGGCAAGAGCACATAATTCAAAGTCCAAAAAAGGATTAGTCTGCTCTTAGCGATCCAACATGCATTATTATACTCAATGTCAGGATGCCCAAATTTAATCAACAAAGAGTATGGTTCCAAAGTAATGACATCATACGCTAACCAATCTAATTCATTTCGACAAAATTGTACAGTTTTTGGAGTTTCACGCCAACTCCTAGCACAATTCCACCTATACCTTAGTGGAAGATAGGAATCTAAATTCATAAGCATTCTTACAGAAGGCTGTCCAATAGCAATATGAGACCAACACCATATTGCAACAATGTTGCAGAACCGTCCAAACTTTTACTTCCTATAAAACAACATTTATCAACTCACTATACAAATAACAAAGTACAACACTACCCCATGAATGGTAACCACAATTTGCTAAATCTTGAAGAAATGGAAAAAAGTCAAATTCAATCTACCTTTCGAATGATCTGGAAGAAGACGACAACTTATAAAGTACAAGATAACAGCACGACAACGACGAATTATATCTAAATGCATCACATCTTCAACTAGTGGTTCAGAGAATTCAATTTAAACCATGTCATTGCTAGCTCACTTTTAGACTTTACAGCCTCTTTTGGTGGAAAAATACCAAGCAAATCATGACACAAATCCATATAATCAATATTGAAATTTTGTGAACATACCGAGAAATTGTTTATGCCTAGACCAAATAGAAAGTAAACATTGGCTAGAGTTACAGTCATTTCACCCACTCTTAAATGAAAGTATTTGTCTCAGGTCTCCATCTGCCACATATATAAGTCATAATAAGACGATGATCTAGTCGAATATAATCAACTTGCACTGCTTTTCAAAATCCGACAATTCTTAGGTTGTGTTCCAACTTAGGATCTTTAAAATCTATTATTTTAGCTTGCTTTAATAGTCGCAAAGTTTAACTGTTTCTACATCTCGATTTATAACAAAGTATTGCAATTAGTAATTCATATTTGCATTAACAATAATTCAGTGTGCTTAAAATAAATATATCCATAAGCGAATCGTTTTGAAATCTATGATGCTCTTGAAGATAAAAAACACTTCTATTTTCGGGTCCGGGAGGCAATTCTACAATATATTTATCACCCAATTAATCATTCAAAAATCGATTTTCCATCTAGAATTCTAGAAATGATTTATCGGTAATTACAATTCCAACTATGACAACAACCATAGGCGGTAACTGTCATCGAGAGAAACGACAATACTTAATACATCACCAACAACAATCACTTGTTAATTTAACATCAATTTTAACCAAATTTGTTTTACCTCTAATCACTATGGATTAAAAACTTTTTTCAATTAATAGCTAAATCAATTAGTTGCTTCAAGGTATACTTAAGAATAAAGTAATCGAGAAGTTTGATTTGAAAAAATATTAGAGTTGAATTGGTGATTGGGATGGATTTGAGATGGAGATGGTTTTGGAAAATGAAACCTGAGCAAATTGAAAATTTAAAGACCAAAATAAAGCTTGTGTGTTTCATATTTATGCAATCAATATATAAACAGCTTGCGCAAATATGGATTGCGCAACCTACATGCATAACGCTTGCGTAAATACGGAATGTGCAAGCCTTATTTAAAACAAAAATATTGCTTTCACAGTCCATATTTGCGCAAGATATATGAAAAACGAGGCATATTTTTGCAATTAGTTTTTCTGTGGGCCTATTTGTGAAATTAGTTTTTACACCAAGCCTGGTTTGAAAATTTGTCCGACATAATATATTATAGACATTTAGAATTAAACAAATGATTAAATTTAGTTTGATGATTCGGTTTAAACGTTGTTAAATACGCTGTTTTATTTTACACTGATATCATTTATTAAGTAACATGTTAAAATGTACAATGAAGGATCGTTACACTATAAAAATATGTCAAGTTATTGATTTTTGAGACAAACGCTAATTTAACATTATCAGTTTATCAGTATACCTTCCAAGCAAGGGTAACAATTAATTATTCAAGCTTATTAGTAAAAACAATACGGTAAGAATGTCTTTGCAAAATGGTAGTGCAGCCTCACGTAAAACTCATAAAATCAAAACATCAGTCTGCCATTAAATTATTTCTACAGCACTACTGGAAACATGGTTGGAATCCACTACAATTCAAGTAACCGAACGAGAGAAAGTGATTGCACAGATGGAATTTTATTTGCATGCAATTTCTTCCGAATATTTAATACATACTGGAGTCCTGTGTTTCATACTTTTATTATGCGAATTTTTTTTACTTTTACATATTAACAATGATGATTGATGAGCCTAACAATGATGATTGATGAGCCTTGGTCGTACCTAACTTAAAAAAGATTCCACCTTTTCCTTCTTTATTTAAAGCGCAATCGCATCATGAAAAAGAAACGCATTTAGGATGAATTATAAAAGGAAAGTGGACATAAAAGCTGTTTTGATGACTGAATTGATTCCAATTTTGTTACAACATGCTTTACTGTGGATAGAAATTAATCATTGAACACACCATTATGTTCTGATTGAAAAATGAACAGTACGTACGTACAGTTTACAAACACCATTCTATAGTTGATAAGTACAAACAACACAATGCTAACTCTGATGCTTCAAAAAATGATACAGAGAAATCAACTTACTAAATTATGCAAAACCAACAAGCCTCTTGAATTATGCTAGTAAAAGTGGGCAATACAAAAACAATTAACCACTTTATTTTACCTATAGCACACTAATATGTATGGCCCAAGCTTATTTTCTGATGCTTAAAAAAAGATAGCATCAATGGTTAAGAAGCTTGGCCCCGGTATTCAATATAATAGCACACTAATATCTTGTAGCTGATTGTACGACACATCTTCAACCTTAACATCAAGGTTAAGTAGAAAAGCCTGTTTTTGGTGATGAAGTCTTCAAAGTTGAAGCATTTTCGTGGCCTGTTTCGCCTTCTTGTAGTCGACTGCCTGTCAATGCTGATATGATCTCGCTGAATATTTTTGCTTTGATTTGCCCACGCCTTGGGGTTACGAAATTACTTTCTTCCTTTAAGGTATGGATGCTTGTTTTGTTAGTTGCCATGTAGAAGAAGAGTGGTTTTGGTGCACCTTCAGGAATTAAACAGAGGAGGCTGAATCATAGATATGATTAAATGGAGGTGATATATAGGACATATTAGGAAATTGCGATGAAGGTAAGACCCACTTGAACATATGTTTGACATTTGAGGTTCTAAGTGGGAGCAGTATCACCGTCCAGGTACTATCCAATGCTTCTAATGTCTTTGCAACTGTCTTAATTATATCCTATGTGGATTGAAAGGGAATTATCTTGAAGTCAAGAAACACTGGGTTCCACATACTAATATTGTCTTAGAGATATAACATTTTAGGTATATATCTCATGCACGTTTTACATCACAAAACTTGCATATTATTTTTGCCAACTTCATGGACTTTTTACATTTCGACCTAACACTGAACCTATAGAAATGCATGTGCATTTCAAGTGGTCAACTCTGAATGTTTTGTTTGTATTTTCTTCAGCAATATGGTGAATTTGGTTAACCAAGAAAGCTCGCAGAAAAGGGCAAGAGAGAATAATAACATGAATCTTTATTTTGACAATGACCGTGTCCAAAACAAGGATGGCTTTGATAATTGGAACTGCTGAAGATTTTGGAGTAGCCTAATCGGTTATGACCAACACAACTTATGCATGCAGAGAACTATATAACACATGTTTTGACTAGGAATACGAGTTTTGCTTTGGCTCGCCTATATTTGTTTATGTTAGTGAGCTATAAGTATAAACTTCTTGTAAGAATTGCAATCAAGACTTTACCACTGTTGGTACAAACGTACTAGAAGATTACAAAGGCATATACAGTTTGATTGACTTGATCATTGTGTTCAAGAATGATGCAAGTAGGGTTTGATTTTTGGCACCAAGATGTTGAATCATCATCATTTAAGAATGTTTTTCCCTTTCAAACGTTCATGAAAAACTTTTTTTTCGAAGTTTAAATTTATACCACATTTGATTGAAACAAAATATATTCCCAGCATTACATTTTTATAATCTCATATATATATAACACACTTTTTTCCTTCATATTTCTTGGTTGTGGAGATATTATATAGCAATTCGCTTTTCATATATGCCAGTCACATCTATAACTGTACACACATTTATATTTCCGGTAAAATATTATAATTTAAACTTTTAAAACAGTCATTTTGCATCTTTCCTTTTCTACAATTACATGCAAAGTTCACTATAATGTTTTCTGCTTCCAAATAGTGCATATTATTATTATTTTGGCACGTAAATAAACATTTAGAGTGGAGTAATTGTTCCTTTGCTCTACAAAGGCTCGACAGTCCGCATAATAGAATATGATCTAAAGAGCAGCATTTGACAACAAATCCAAACCGTAGAGTCAATGCAACATTTATGTACACAATAAAAGCTGATACTGTGTCATGCTGATAACCTGTAACATACATACATTTTAATTTCCCGATACTAGTTTGTTAATTGTAGTTTAACTACTACCGCAAGCATTTATGTTTATCTGATCGTCTGCATTCATTTGGAAAAAGCATTGTATCCCACCATTGCTTTTGCAATAAATTGTTGGAAATATACTTGGCTTTGTTGATATAGTAAATATTTAAAGTATATGACAGATATTTATGAAATATATTTGAAATTGTATAAGAAATATTTAGAAGATATTTACGAAAGTGGAAAATAGGTACAACGACAAAATTTGAAAAAACTTAGTTGAAGGACAAAATTTGTCATTCTCCGTAAAACTCTTATAAATAGAGGCGGACTCAATCATCTTGGATGCAAGAAAAAAAAAAGCACGTAGAAGAAAATATGAACTTTTGTAACAAAGTTCAGCAATAAGGTTTTTCTTTAACAATAAAGTTTTTTTCCTTATAAGAAAAAAATGTTTTTTCTTGCTCCAACCTCTTATTTATCTTCTCTAAAATCAAACATATTAGCTATTAAAGAAAACTTACAACAAAATGATATCGAAGTTTGAAGATCCTTCTAAAAAGATAATAAATGGCAGAATTTCCTTGAAAGTCTCAATGCCTACCAAGGTCAACTATGAAAATTGGAGTTTAAGGATAATGACCCTTGATGGAATACATGACATATGCGAGATGATCGATAATGACCACCGAACAAGAGAATGAAGATGATCTATCTCAAACTTAAAGGAATAGTTTAATAGACTCAAAGATGAGAGACAAGAAGACTATCTGTTTAATATATCAAGCATTGGATGACGATACTTTTGAAAAGGTTTCGAGATCAAAGTCAGTTGAAGAAGCATACGAGAAGCTTCAAAAATCTTACAAAGGAGTCGATCAAGGAAAAAATGTACGTTTTCAAACATTAGGAGGAGAGTTTGAAACTTTTCATGTGAAAGAAGAAGAACTTATCTTTGATTATTTCTCAAGAGTTTTAACAGTTACTAATAAACTAAAAAGAAACGGTGAGAAGTTAAATGATGTAAGAATTACGAAGAAGATTCTTAGATTGTTAGATCCAAAGTCGAACATGTTATCGGCATCATCGAAGAGACGAAAAACTTGGAGGCCATGGCAATAGAATTTTTTTTGGGTTCATTGCAAGCTTAAAGAAAAGAAAAGAAGGAAGAGATTGTAGAGCAAGTACTCAAATTAAGAATTGAGTCAAAAAAGAAAGAAAGCAATTGAAGGCAACAAACACGAGGTTGTGATCAAGAACGAGGACGATGTCGTGGATATGGACATGGATGAGGTTGAGGCCCAACAACGGTAGTAGTAATGACAACAATAACCAAAGAAGATAAAGATCAATAAGAGGCCGTGGGAGAGGAAATTCAAAGTCAAGACATGACAAATCATACTTCAAATTGTACAATTGTGAAATTTTTGGGCTTATGTTTTTGGATGTCGGACTCCTAGCAACAACAAAGTTGAATAGAAGGCCAATTAAATTGAAGAAAGAAGTTAAGAAAACGATACTTTACTGCTGCTTAAAAAAAGGCGAGGATAATCAATGGTACCTAAATAGCGGTGCAAACAACCATATGCGCGGAAGAAGAAGCACGTTCGTGGATGTGACGACCCGGAATTTTTGACAATTTAAATTGGAATATTTAATTGATTTTAAATATTTAAAAGTTAATTTTTAACTTGGATTCAAATATTACTATTATTTAGCAATTAAATTATTGGATTTAATAAAATAAAATTGGGCAAATATTGAATTCAGTTTTAAGCCTGTTAAAAATAATTTGAAGACTTGTAAAATTTATATTGACAGTATTGAAGATAGTAAAGGTACTAAAATTGAATTTTGAAAGTGTTTTGTTAAGTTTTGAAAATATATCGTTTAAATCGATATTTAAAAATAGCATTCCGAGTCACAATTTCGGAATTCGACGAAACCAGTTCCATTGGGTCCGTAATAGTGTTTTACTATCGGATTTCAATTTTCGTAGTGATTGGAGTTTTTGTGTTAGTATACGATATATAAAACACGCTGAAATTTTATCGAAATTTAATATAATAACTGGGTTCAAGAAAATTATCTTCTCCATACGATCGAATTAGGACTTGCAACATTTTCCATTGCGTTCGAAATAGAGGTATAATATTATAAATGCCTAGCGGTACGTCTCGATACGATGTCAAGATTTTAGGCTGCGAATTCAAGACAATTTAAATTTAAATTCAAATTTAAATATAATATATTTTGACTGGTCAAATTCATCTCAACAGCAGCCTACTTTCTATCAATATCAAAACTTTTTCACCTCATTTCGAATCACTGTAGCAAGTATATTTCCACACGCAAACTTACTTTCGAATGTCACTTTTTCCCCTTCATTTCAGTTCAAAGCTGACCTAACCCTGAGCGCCGCTCCCTAGCTCTGAATAGCGTCGTTCCCTTCAACTTTAAATCATCTACCTATCTCTTCATTCAAATCAGAAAACTGAAAATTCGAGTTGTTAATTATATTTAAAAAAAATCAAACTTCGTTCAAAAAAAAAAAGAATAACCAAATCTTGAATCGCGATCGACAATCTGGGAAGCAAGGGAGCACGCGTGAGCTTTGGAGGATACGCATTGGCTAGTGGAGAGCGGTCGCGCTCGTAGCTGTAGGCGATTTAGGGTTCGATTTCTTGGATTGTGTGCTCATCAATTCGCTATACGATGGATATACACCGGTTTGTGGGAAGGTTTGGAGGATGGAGTCGGAGTTAGAGGAGGCACGGTGGTCCCTGGAATAGTGCGACAGTAATGCGGTCAGTAAAGAGAGATGCCATGTCGCGATGAAGAGGGGAAGCTTGGATTTGTCTCGGTTATTGTCAATGAGAGGAGGAGGAGAAAGGGGTTTCTCCGGTGATGGAGTGGTGGCAGGTCTAGGATGCAGCAAGTAGTCGACGGTGCTGGAAGTCGTTCGAGTCGCACGTTCATTTGTGCTTGCCTGGGTTGTTCGAACAAATGAGAAAAGGAAATGCATGACTCTAATTTGCTTAGGGTAAATTAATTTTAACTTTTAAAATTCATGTTAATTATGGGTTAAATTATATACAAAGTTCGTTAATCTATGTTAAATTTGTACGAGGTCCAAAAATCATTTAAACAAGTCAAGTGGATTTCTATCTGGAAAATCAATGCAATAGATTTGGTTTGGGAAATTTTGGAGGGAGCTGGAATTTTAGGAAAATATATAAATTTGGATGTTCGACAAAATATAAATCAAGGTCAAATCGAGTAAACCAAGGCAACATTGAAGTGGATTGCAAATGAAAATAAAAGGTGGGTTAATCTCACTCTTCTGGATTTTTATTTAAATTTAAATGGTTAAATTTAAATAATTGGTTGATTGATTGATTTGATTGGATGTGCTATATTATGTATAGTAGTATATAGTATATTGAAGTGATCGATTTCCCGCATTATATAGCGGATGAGACCGTATGCACCGCATAATAGTGGATGATATTATAAATCTCATATCCCGCGATATTCCACCTCGAAGTGGAATTGGTATTTTATGTTGTGCTAACATTTGTGGATGCAGAAAAACAAGTTGGAGGGATCCAACTGGATTCCTCAAAATTATTTAGATTGTTTAATATTCCGTGTTATGAATATTTGTTATTCTGTGATGAATTATATTGATAATAAAATATTGAATAATATGGTTTGCTTGAATATATTTCGGTACACTTGGTCATCAAAATATTTAGAATTGGATTTTTGGAAGAAATATAAGAATCAATTTTGGAAGTGAAATAATTATAGAATAAAAATAGAAATGATTGAAAAGAAACAAAAGTGATTTTTAAAAACTGAAGTTAAATTGTAAAGTAGAGATTTAAAAAAAGTTTTAAATCAAAGTTATTTTTGGAATTTAGGTTAGTGAATCCCAATTTTTAAGCAAATAAAGTTTTTCTAAATTTAAATATTTTAACAACTTGAATGTTAAAGTGCATCTTTAAATTGATTTGAATTTAAAAATGAATTTGGTTTTAAATTCATTTTTAAACTTCTTTTATAAAATGAGTAATTAATTTATATAACGAAGTAAATAAAAAGGTAGTTAATTACTGGTTGAGAATAATCAAGAGTGATTAATATTTGTGGTTTTATTAATGATGAATTACTTAACATAATTAATTTAGATTAGGAAAAATGAAAATGTAATTAAAAATCATTAATTTATATAATTAATGATGTAAGTAAAAGTTGATTGATTAAGATTAATTAATCAATAATAAGTGATTTATGAGTAATTAATTAATATAAGTAATTAAGGATTATTGTAATTAATTATAGATAATTAATTTGTGAAGTAATTAAAGATTAACTACTATTTTTGGTTAAGAATAATTAATTTGTGTAATTAATTAAGAATAATTACTTGAATGTAATTGAAGGGTAATTAATCCAGGGTGATTAATTAAGATGGATAATTAAATGATGATTAATTATTTGATTTGAAATTAATTAATGTTAAGTGAAGGAATCTAAGTGATTGAGATTAGTAATTCAACTAGAACTAATTAAATTAATTTGGAAGTGATCAAGTTTGCTTATGGATGATTAAATGGTATTGGATGCTTTGAATGAGTTGATATCTCTGATATGAAATATTTTGTGGTATCATACGTTTGGACGGACATGATATTGTGGTTATCTATCAATGATGAATTGTTGTGAAAGGGGAATCCTTTATTTAAAGTTTGAAGTGTATTTCATTTGGATAACTTGGGTTAAGATGACGTGAGACTCGAAGAGACCGGGGTCGGGTATTAGAAAATACCCGAAACCACTTTCAATTTTTATAGATTGATATGTGAAATCAATAGGCTGGAATAAAATGATTTAAGTGAATTGGATTGTTTAATCTAAGTTTTTGGTACTGAGATATTGATGTGTGAAATAAGTGATGTCTATAACAAATTGTGAATTTGTAAATTTATACGAGTTACCCCGGATTTTATATAAGTTGTATGCTTTGTATTCCTTGTTAGATGGGTTTACTCACGTTGATTTCCAGCCCGACCCGGGTGTTACTTTGATGTAATGCTCGGATCAGACCGAGTATTACAGATTTTCAGGTAAGGACGTTCTGGAGCTCAGGAGATGGGCTGGATGGCAGGAACGTATGGAGAGTTCCCTCTGTATTATAGTGTTGTACATATCTGAGTCATGTTGATTGTATATGTATATATGTTGTAACTCTGATGTATTAAAGTGAAATTTGACAAGTACAGTTTTCCTTTGTATAACTGTTATTATTTGTTATTATATTTTATGCGCTGCGGATGTGAGATGTTGGTGTTTCCGTTCTTATTGTTCTTCTATCTCTTTTTTCTTTTTCCTAACCATCTGAAATTTTCGGGTCGTTACAATGGAGCTTGATGAATCAATGAAGGAAAACATGACATTTGGAGATGAATCCAAAGTAGAGGTGAAAGACAAAGGATTATGTAAGATCATCAAAAATAGTTATGAATGGCTGAATGATTTAGAGAGTATGTCGCAAATAAACGAAAGAAATTCTACGAAATTACGATGGAGTGATCATCATGTTCGTGCTATGATGAGTGAGAACGTCAATGAAATAGCGTACTATCATATTCTTAGAGATAGTTCTGCATAAGAGTCGTTGAAATTGATGAAAGAAAGATGTAGAAATAATAGAAGAAAACAATCTGATTAATGAGAAAGAGGAAAAGACGAATAAAGAGAAGAAGAAAGTTGCTGCATTGCTGAAATCTAAGGAGCTAGAGAAGGATAAATTGAAAGAAGTAGGAAAAAAATGTAGAGGACGAAAAAGAAGAAGATGAAGAAAATAAAGTAAGCGAAGATGACATCAATGATGATGAGTACGAAAGCAAACGAGATGAAAATGAAGAAGATATAAATAAAGGATACAAAATTCAAGAGCTTAGAAGAGACTTGAAATATGAGAAAAAATTTGAAAAAATAGAAGTGGAGAATGTAAAAAATAGAAATTGTCAAAGAGAAAGTCAAAGTGGAAAGTGATGAATTTCATGATCATGAACTCAAAGAGGTAAACAAAGCTTATATAATTTTGAATAAGCCTATTATTCAAGTAATATTTTTTGAAATAACATGAAAATGTAAAATTAGGAAAACATATATAGAAATTAGATTGGTCAAAAGCTCCAAGAGCGAAGTTATAAAAGAATGTAAAGATAAAATATACGACTCATTCAAAATTTATAGTCCTAAAATAAGGCGAACGTTAGAACGCTTACTTTACGAAAAATTCTATTATGATGAAGAGGGACGAAATGAAAGAAGTAAAACAAGAATTCATGAACGTGCAGTAAAGATCTTGACGTTTGGTAAGAAGATCAACGTAATGAAGAAAGTTTAAAGAATATCTCTATTACTACCGAAGCACGTAAAATATAAAGATTTCAAACAATGTTTGGTATTGCAAAATCAAGTTTACATGGGGTGTTAGAAATAAAATTGATTTATGTAATATATTTGAAATTGTATAAGAAAATATTTAAGAGATATTAATAGAATAATCTTTTTGAAATTGAACGATAGAATATTTATGAGATATTTATAGAAAACCGTTAGATTAAGTGAATCTCAATCATTTATTGCAAAAAAAATAACGTATGAAGAAGAAAATATGAACTTTTCTAATAAATTCAACAATAAAGTTTTTCTCCTTGTGAGAAAAAAGTCTTTTTTATTCTTCCTCCAAACTTTCATCTCTCTTTTATCTGCTATAGATGAAAACTTCCAACAATAAATACTATCTGAATAAACATGCCCAGCAGACAGTCAGTCAAAGCTCTCTTTTCGTATTATGGTCTGCAGGATATTCACCACTCAGTAATTTGTATCGTTTAACCGTCTGCAGTCTCACACTTTTTATTATCGCTCAGATATATGTCTATCACGAGTCTTACAGTCAAATTTTTTGCTTTCTTCAGCATTTTTCAGTTAAGGTACAACATTTAACAATATCGCAGACAGACATGATTCTACCACAACCTTCTTTTCTTTATCATTTTCAGTTAAACTGTTTAATTTACCATTAATTGAATTAGTCAGTTTTTTAGCAGAAATTAGAAAGAAACTAAAGATCAGTTGACATTCTTGATTCATTAGTCTTGACATTAAATTGGTTAGCACTGAACAATAAGAATTTTGTATAGTATAATCAGAGTCATCATCAGAGTAAGGATAATGTCATTCAATACTAAACTCAGCTAAAAAAATCGACAAAATTAAAGTCGATGATATATATACTGCCATAAATCTCATACAAAAGGAAACATTAATTTCTCATTACATTTTTTTAAGCCACTGGAATTAACGTGTACATAATAAAATATGGATCCGTAGGCATTGAGAGATAAACAAAGATGACTATTGTTATATCTCATAAACTTCTTAGAGAAATAAGATAACATCAATTCTATCTCATAAACTTTCAACTCAAACATAGCCTAAATCGTTTCTCTCCATCAACAAAATAAAAGATAACTCTAAATGTAAAAGAAACAAGCATATCCAAAACTTCTACCCAGAATATAGAGAATTACACCGCACTAGCATGCAATTTGAATATCCAAAATGATTACCTATTATATAATTTCTGCATCAACTTCTTCTCCCTGCATTGCACATAATAGAAACAATAGATGTGAAGAAAAACTTGAAAATCTTCTTCTTAATTTGGCCTCTTTTAGGCAATCCTTTTCTCTTCTCCATGCCACTTTCAGTAAGCTTCCACAAGAGTAATTTGAAAACGAACATGTGCTACAAAGTTAGCTATTTATTTTGCTTCTTCAGAACTGAACATTGTCAATTGAACTTTTGTCTGTAGAGATACATGACAATATCTCATGCAGCTTTATTCATGAATAGTGGTCAGTGTAGATACTGACAGCGTCACTTGCAAATTTCTCAAAGAGTCTGTATGTTTTTGTCCTTTGAAATTTATCTGCATTAATGTTCAATCATGTTTATTGTTTGTAGAGCACAACATTAAATTTCTAGTGTTAAGCCTAGCCTAGAAGGCTCTGCTATGTTTGAGTTTTGTAGAAACGTTTCGAAATTCTGTATTCAAAGGTCTGTCCCTGTGGACATTTATTAACCAAAATCAGGATAACTGTTCTACATTAAATTTCTATAAGCAACGGCTACACCAATAATACAAAGGAGATATTGATATAAATCCGTCGTTAATTGGCTGACATGCTTGTCAATATGCCCAGATGTATACATAAGCAGGAAACGCTTATGCGTGCCTGCCCACACGTTGGCTCTACAATTTTGAATTTTTATTGAGTTATTGTTGGAGATTATTTTTTGTTATCTGCTGAGTTTTGGGTAATAGAAACAGTGCCCACAGTGGTGAAACGAAGAAGTGGAGTTTGCATAGAATGGATTATAAAATCAATGGTCATGTGCTATCCCTAAAAATTAGTGGCACGCCTTAGTGGCGTTTATATAATTTGTTATATATACCTATTGTACTAATGGTATTTTGTATACTTTTATGTACTTTATTATATTGTGAAATAATTAATTTAGTAATTAATTTAAATTATTAAATAAGAAAGACATTAAATGATATGCTATGCGATAATAATTACAAAAGATTGTACTCGTAAGAAAATTATCATAATATAAAATAATTTTTTTTAGATATTCCTGATTAGGATGTTTCGAGAAATGATATCGATATATTTGTTGAGATTAGAGTGCGTAACGATTTTCAAATATTGAACAGTATATTACTCATGACTGCTGGAGACATCAAGAGTTGCGTATTTACAGTTACAAGTGCGAACCTGTGCTACGCCACGGCGTTGAATGTAAAACTTTGAAAATACAATATTACGTTATTGGTAAAATCATATTTATAAATCAAGCCAAGTCAAAGTAATGTGAAAAAAACTATATGTAACAGTTAAATGTTGGACAATAAAATATCATGCATAATATATGTTTCAATTCAATAGGAGCATTAGAAAACTAATCTAATGCACTATCCACTCTATTATCAAATAGAAACAATTAGAACAATATAGTTTATACATCACAAAGGGATATATGGCAAGGTGATACATATACGTAGCACCTGTACTCTTCAGCTATCATGTGTTGACAGATCAATTAGGCCAGGTAGTTCATTATAAATGTTGAAGCTGTATTTAAAAAATATCTATTGCATGGAATGGTGTATGATGGCTCATGCACAAACAATTTTGATGCACAGTCCAACGTACTTTCAAAATAAGGAGGATATATGGTAGTGCATTTCTTTAGCACCTAAATAATATATTGCAATGTTGGTAAATCAAACTCATTTGAAAGCATAGTAGCTAGCTGGGTAGTACAAAATATAATAAAATAGATGACCTAATATTTTCAATCAAGAAAATACCAACTTATGACAAATATATCATTGTCAAAAACAAATTACATCAAATGAAAACTATTTTGTTTGAATGGCGAATGAACAGGTGTTATTTAAATCTTATCAAATACATGAATATCAAATTGTGCCGAACGATGAAGTCAAGCAAGGCTAAATTAAGTCCATACAAATGTTTACAACATTACAACAGATAAGTGTAAGATTATTTGGTTGATACACATAAAAAAATAAAGGAGAAAAATTAATGTTCGGATAAAAGTGTTCATCATTGACTAAGCATCATATGCTGATAGATGTTGTCATTCTTCCATGTTCCCATGGCTAAACCCAAATGGATTGAATGTTCATCAGTTTACCATAAGATAAGCTTGCTATTAGAGAATAGTGACAATATTACATAATTTGGTAAAGAGTGCAAGCTCCATATTAATTAGCATATGTAAAGCAAATCAATGTACACAAGATGACCCTTGTTGAGAAAGTGTAAATCAGGTAGATTTTTAAAAATTAAAATTAAGTAGAAATAAACATACGGGTTGCAACTATGTTTATCTGTTGTTACCATCGAATATTTGTTTCTATAAATATAGAAATATTTTTTGAATGACAGTTAAAATGAACATTTAATTCAACTCATTTCTTAGTAAACTTTTTTGAAATTTCAATCAAAATTCTTTTCCCTTACTTTTTAATATAGAAAATAAATTATATACTCAATGCATTAAAATTATTTCTCAACCTTTCGTACTACCGAAAGCGATATGAACATAAAAATATAATCTTCTAAAGCTTCTATATATACTCACTCTTTTTATCAAAGTCGTTTAATGATTGAAATGAACTTATGGCAGTTTAAAATTACTTCATTCAAACATATGACCATCTCTTAGTGATTAGAATGTGCGAAGTAAATTGAAAATGTAAATTAATGTATTAGTTAAAAAATTCAAAGTTAATTGAATAACTTAGATACCAACACGTAGTTTCACCTTTTATTTTGAAACGTACATTAAATTGATTCTTATCATGCATTCAAGTTCACAATCCCAAACAGTGAATATAAGTAATGCTTGAAATCTAAATAAATCGCATGAGTTATAATGCTTAGCATAACAATGCTTCATTGTTTTCGAGGTGTAACATATACCATACAACCAAACATAAATTCACCCATGAAGTGCTATATAATAATATTTGTATCTAATCCTTACTCTTACTTACCATGATAACTATAATTTAATAGTATTTTGAATTAGTTGTAGCAAACGAAAAAGAGGAAAGCAAAATTGCTTCATAATAACGACAGCATGTAAGCAACTTTGATGAATTGGTAAGGTAAAACTAAATAAACTGCCCAATATACTATGTAAGTGGAAAAACATATGTAAGCAACTTTTTAAACCTTCAGTCAATTACTTCCAATTAACATACATTGACGATTTGTAAACAACATGTAAATTATATAAATAAAGGTACAACATATATTCGATAACTAAACAAAGTAGAAAAATTATTAGCACAATTTTAGTTGTGTAATCTTATGCTTTTCTATTCAAATATAGTTACTCATGTTTTAGCAATCCAAGAAAAAAGTAATGTATAGTTTAACTAAAAGACAACAGTAATACGTTAACTTTTTAACTTTTACATCTTTGTTAAATAGAAAGCCATAGGGCAATATAGCATAACTTTCAGTAAATATAAGAAGTAAGAAATTTAAAGTAGGATACATCTTTCACATATTGTTTATAATAAATTCATCTTAGTGGGAAAAAATTAAAATAAATTCCAAGATCATGATAGGTAAGGTATCGTTAAACGATAAAAAAATAGAAAGCAATAGAAATGAATATGCTGAATAAGTTTTAGTAAATAGTAAAATAATTCCGATGAAATGAAAACTAATCAAAAGTTATGTTTTGAGTTACAGATGTGAAATATGATTGTCACATTTATAGCTCAGTACAATAAAAAGTAGAAAAAGGTTATATTTATAAAGAAAACATAGATTTAATTTGAAAATAGTTAAATAGAATATGATTACTTCTGAAAAATTTGCTCTTTCAATTTGGGGAAGAAATGAAGTAATAAGGTAGGAGCAGATCATACAATTCATTTAGAGAAGTTCTAAAAAATTAATATAAGTATTTCTCAATGAAATGGTCGAATTTTTTGTCTTCTTATGTCAATGTTACTCATACCAACTAAGTTTTTTGGTATATTGTGAAGAAAACATAAGATAATATAAATTATTGCATCTAAAATTTTTTGTTTCTTTTATCTTTGCTACATTTGTTAGGAAGACAAAAATAACATACCATAACAATAGTTATTATTATTTGCTTTATTTAATTGAAGCAAGGAATTCAATTCTAGAAACAAAATTGGTGAAGTAGCTTAAGGTATAGTAAAATAGTGAAATTGAATGGACATAAAAAGCCATGTTAAATACAAAAATATTGACTTTGATATGGGAACATGAACCAAAGTTTATGTTGCAAACAAAGAAAATAGGCGATTGCTTTTGAATTACAAATGATGGCTATGATTGCGTTTGACAATACATTGTCGTTAAGGACGACACATCCAAAAACAAACAATTATGTAGATGAGGCAAACAACCAAAGCTTTTGAACGACCGTAATAAATATAGAACTTACTATTTTGTTAGGAGAACAAGGAAACCGAGCACAAAAAAATCAAACACAATTCATAAATTTGATTGCATAGAATACGATATACTTGATTAGTTTACTGTTAGAAGAAATTGTATTGATAGGATAACAAAAAAGCATGAATAAAATTTTTATAACAACACATAAGGCTACAGAAGTAATAAAATTATAAATTAGGATAGATAGTAAAGGCCCCTACTGCTATAAATATGTAGACAATCCTTTTATGTGCATATTTTTAATAAAATACTTATGCATAATGATCAAACCACTTTAACTAACACGAAATACTTCTTCAATACTTCTTCAATATTCAAAAATAAATAATTTACATTACACAATCAAATTGAT
The DNA here is from genome assembly GCA_030765085.1 of Allium cepa. NCBI lineage: Eukaryota > Viridiplantae > Streptophyta > Magnoliopsida > Asparagales > Amaryllidaceae > Allium > Allium cepa. The sequence goes on from CM060944.1 coordinate 248,454,865, forward strand.
GATATTTGCACGATCAAAAACATAAAAGAAACAAATTATTTAAAACATACTTAAGGTGTTGTTATTGGAGAACAAAGAAACCTAGCATAAAGAAAGCAAACACAAAATTTATAAATTTGATTGTGTAAAACATAGTACACTTGATTAGTTTACTGTTAGAAGCAATTATATTATTAGGGTAATAAAAAAGCACGAATAAAAATTACATAATAACACATAAGGCTACAAAGGTAACATAATTTTAAATGTGGATAGATAGTAAGGGCTCTACTGCTATAAATGTGTGGACAATCCTTTTATGTGCATATTTTTAATAAACAACTTATGCATAATGGTCACACCATTTTAACTAACATGAAATACTTCTTCAGTATTCAAAAAATATATTTTACATTAGACAATCAAACTGATGATATTGGCACGATCACAGACATAAAAGAAACAAATTATTTAAATGCAATTATTGTGCTTTTTTGTTTTACTATTATGATTTTGATACTCATAATTATATACAAATCTTTCTAAATAACATGAAACACTTTTACAATCACAAAAGAAATTATAAACAAAATCTTAGAGACAACTACCCATCACCAAACATGAATTAAAAAATATTGACAAGGTTGGAAAATGGTTTGAAAATGTCAACGTAATGTGGTTTAAAATTGATAATATTGACGTAACCATGGACATAGAAGAAACAAAATATGTTAAACATACCTAAAATGTCGGTACTATGAATGTTTGTTTTACTTTTGTGATTATGATACTCATAATTAGGTATATATCTTTTTAGGTAACATGAAATACTTTTACAATAATATATGAAATTATAAATAAAATCTAGGAGACAACCACACATCACTAAACATGAACATAAAAATATTGAAAATGTTGGAAGACCGGATCTGAAGCAGATATTATTATGCCAAATCTAGAAACTTTATACAAAATAAGCATTAAAACTATAATATAACAGTCTAAAAATGAAAACTTACATATTGATCTGGTGAAAAGAACCAAAGCAGGAGGATCGGATGCAAAATGTTCACAAGGAAACAACTTCAAAAATGAAAATAATCAACAATTTTGAATTACTTCGAAAATGATGAAATGAATGTAATCTAACAAACAACTTTAAACTGCTATGGAAAAGATGAAAAGAAAGTTACCAAATGAAAAATAACTAGATTCTCCTTCGTCGATGATGGTTTCCTAGAAATGAAAATATCTAGATTCCAAATGGTTCTAATTCAATGGTTTCTCACAAAATAAAAAGTATTTCCTTAAATGATTTGAAAGAAATATAGTTTATGAGAATCAAGAAAGAAAAAAGAAATTAGGAATGTTGACAAAATTGGCAAAAAATATTAGAAGATCGAATTAAATAGAAACGGAGATAGGGTTTTAGGAAGATGAATTTGCAAATTAACGGGAAGAGAGGACGAAGTTACAGAAAAAGAAAGAGGAACTACCAAAAATATGTTATCTTAATTATTAATAAATTAAGAGTAGACAATCACCTTTGTCCAAGTGGTCAATTGATTCGGATTTGATGCAGGATGTCATAAGTTCGAAACTTGCTTTTGAACGTTTATTTGACATGGGATATGCTGTCCCAATGATTTGTTGTATATAAAGTACCAGTTCAAAGAAAAAAACTAAGAGTAGAAGAATGCCAAGAGACAAAACAATCAATAGCAATAAATTGGATACATGAATTGTGATTGGAAAAGAGTTGGAAGGGGCAACTGCAAATTGTTTACTCAAATCAAGGAGAGATAAGTATTTGGCTTCAGATTGAATGAGAAATAAGAATACGAAAAATCTTTTATTCTATTTATATATAATAGAATAGATTAGATAACTATGGATTAACTCACTTGAGAGTTTCCAATTGGTTAATAGTAACAAGTCAAACAAGAAATCTTAAGGTAATGGCGTTACATAGTTTCCTCGAATTGAGAATACTATGAAACTTCAATATGAAAAATCTACTTTGAGTTAAATCGTGGCAATACTTAAACCAAATAAAATACTATTCAACAAAGATTCGTCTTCTAAGTTTTATGAGGTTGGTATCACAGTCAATTTTAGTCAACTCAAAGTCAAAATCTCTGGCCATAGTAATACCGCTAGTAACAAATGTTTTTATTGAACCAATGATTTTTTTATGGACTAACTGGATTGAATTAGAATTTTGACCGAAACCAAATTCCATAAATTCTAAAGTGATATAGTATTGAAGAAGATAACGTATGTAACTCATCGTTACTAAAAGGCACCGCTTGAGAAAATGTGAAATTAGAGTTTTCTAGACTTGCTTATAAACGATAAATTCAACCAAACTATCACATCACTAACTAAGGTGACATATCAATATTAATAATTTGATTATTTAAAATTAACTATTGACTGAATTCACACCACCGATCACACATTCTTTGAAAAACTACATGATTTAATTAATTTATAAAATAATGCAAATTAATTAAATCGGTTAATATTGAAAAATATCGATCGCATTTAATTTATTTGATGTCAGGCGTTGTTTATGATTATCTGAATATACATACAAAAGTTACATTTATGCACATTGATATACGATATCCATGTAACGTTAAACATGTTTAAATAAATGATAATTGCATGAAGGGATTCGTGGAAATTTTATGCCATTTAGTGGCAATTTTGGGTGACCATATCAATGATTGAGTGGTTTGAGTGAGAGGAGACTGAAGAATTAAGTAGAGATGTTCTAATAAAAGGATGACCGGTTAAAATAAATCCACTAATTCATTTTCTTTGTTATTTCATTTCCATTCGCTTTTCTTTTCTCTCCTCCAAACCATACATTGTCAAAATTTCATTTATCCTTCTCAAAACAAAATCAACTCCAAAACAAGTGAAAATACCAAATAAATAAAAAGCTAAGCGGTTTATCCTTCTCTATTAAAGCTGGATAGGGATCTAGTTAGAGATTTAAGGAGAAATCTCAAATCAAGGTGTTACAAAGACCAAAGATTTTCAAGTTCAATTGTATTACTTTATTTTATTTATTCATGATGTTTAACATTGACTAAATTCACACATGTGTATATTTAATTGCCACTTGTTGAATAAATTTTAAAATCCTTATATCTTGTCATTCAATCGTAAACTCAATTGGTGTTTGATTTATTTTATATTTTGATATACCTCATTGGACCAGAAATTATCAGTTACGTAGATTTTTTTTGTTGTGAAATTTTCATTTTTTTCGTTGTTTAACTTACTTAATGTTATGGAGTTGATGTTTAAATTAACTCATGTATGGTAACATCCCTCATTTTGAGGTTCATAAATAAATATTATTGATGCCGTAGTCATTCTTAGCATTATTTCCTATTGGAAAAATGAGATCAGTTATTATATCGTTAACATCAAGTGCACAAATTTTTTAAATTTAATAAAGAATTTATATTTATTAATTTACAAATCCATTACATTCCAGTTTCATTACTTTACACAACTCCATGATTCCATTGTTATGTTAAAATATATTAAGTGCAAATATAACCCCAAGAGTGACATATGATGATGCCCCTTTGGACGATCAGAATCTTTATTATTTAAATGGTTACAATACTTGTCTTCAAAAACATTAAACAATAAAGAAAAGTAGTTAACAGTGCACATCATAAATAATACTCCTATATAATAGCTTGTCTCCTGCATGTCTTCAGAAGCCTGTTCACATAACTTAAAATACCACTCTCATCCTACCCAATCCAAAGTGGATATTCGAGAGTTAAAGAAAAATCAAAAACTTCAAATTAGACAAAATTTTGGTGTGAATAATATTAGTCCATCTCAAACCAAAATATAGGTACTTAACGAGACCATACCATTGAGTGAAACGAGTTTTCCCCACTAATACCATATCAAATAATCTGTCATCCATAACATATCCTACGACCAAAATGATTTAAACATAATAACATTAATATCATATCATGCATGTACGAATTAAAATGAATAGTCCATCTTTCACTAGAATCAGGGTTACACTTCCCAATAGTTACCTACTCCTATAAAATAGTCCATTTGGTGCCATAGTTTTCTCATAGTCGCTATGAACTTACATTAGATTTTTCAGGCTAATTAAAAACCTATCGGTCGAACTTGGCCCAAGATGTACTAGATAGACTAACAGTCTTCTAGTCCACTCAGAAGAAAATATTAATAGGCTTCTAGATCGGCATGAGAAAATATTCACGGTTTCCTAAAAAAGGTAGAAGAAAGTAACAACAGTCTCCTAAAAAGGGTAGAATAAAAAACATAAGTAAGCAACTTGCCATGAGTTCATTCGAATGCATAACTTCTTTTCTTTGCCTCGATATCAGTAAGGCCCTATGCATTGGACATCGTGGACCTGAACAACAAAGGGATTAATGGTTGGAAGATAGAGCCCAACTGCCCTAGTCTCTACCCAAAATCTAATTTTAAGATATCCATAATCATGTTTTAACACTCCTATTTTTAGTTAAACATTATTCATGACATTTAATTAGATATATTAAATAGAATAATGTAAATGGTTAAGGGGAATGAGATTTGAACATTTACAAGGTCATGCCTTAATGAATTAAGTTAAAAGGTTGTTTAAAAGTTAAACATATAAGATAATATATGTAAGGGGCAATTTAAGAAATAGACATATCCTTTGCCTTAAACCCTTTCTCCCTGATATCATTCTCACTTTACTCATTCACAAAACAATCTAAGAAAAATCTAAGGTGGTCGACGATTCTAAGGCGAAGAAGATCATGAAATCAAGAGAAATTTACAAGTTAAACCTTAAGGAAGCACAATATTAATCAAATCTCAGCTCCAATATCAATTGTAAAATGAATAATACAAGATCATCTCTTTTATTTATTCGAATTCAGATATGGATAGTACCATAATTGTTGTTGTTTGTTTTGCCAAGATATAGTTGTTTAGTCATTATTTGGGTAGAATAATGATCATTGAAATTTTTAGTTATTATTTAAATGGGTACTAAGGGTAAAGCATAAGATTTTAATCTCCAAATACTTTGATTTTCTAATATGTTGTATAAAATATTATTTTGGAAATGGATTTTTAATTTCATAATTTTTCAAATTTTATAAATTTCCTGAGGAGGAAATAGTATCATTTTGGGTTTTAATTATTTAAAATAAATAAATATGGTTTTTTGTTCCTAAATTTTCATATGATAAAGAGAATAATATTTTCTAATTTCTATGAATTTTCTTAATTTTTGCCAAGTGATTTCAATTTATTATGAATTTACTATGATAGATAAGCATTTAAAAGGATAATTGATTAAAGATATTAACTAATTAATTTAAATATATTTGGGGACTTGAAAATCTAGGGTGGTAGTAATTTCTAAAAAGGATTTGTAAAGGAATTGCTTTATTTAATAGAAATTGGACAAGAAACAAAATTTGGAGATTCTTTTTTGCTTAAAGTAGTAATAAAACAGTTTTCTTAAGAATTATAATAATGTCATGCCATCATGCATCATCGAGCTTAACGAGGCTGCTTCACTGAATATCGATGTCGATGAAGGAGGAAGCACACAATGGCTACCAAAGTATTTATGGAGTGATTCCTTCGGCATCGAAGTGGACAATGGCGGTAATAGATGATTAGCAACATGGTATCTTCATAACTCATTTATGTATTTTAAAAGCTTAATGTCGACACCGACGACGACGCCAACCTTCCCGACTGCTTTCAATTGATGCCTCATCTCACCACTTTGATTATTTCCCAGACTAAGAATTGATGCCACTTTTACTAACTTCGACTTTATATATGAAGGACATAATAACTAAAGTAACTTAAGTATAAAAGATTTATAACATCGTCAATGGTCTTAGGGTCGATGTGCATTAAGGTTGGTAACGTTATGTTTTTGAGTCGATGCCTCTTGGCCATAGCATTGCACTTCATCTTTTCAATGCAGAGAGGCTTTATTTTATTAAAATAGTTCTAAAGGGGCAAAGATGCCAATGTTTTAGAGGATCGATGATCCTATGTCTTCGACATTAATCAAAAATTCAAATTACTTAGTGGTGGCGAGCCATATGTCCTTGGCTTTGATTTTAAACCTTGGGCATAAAATTGTTGTTTAATAAGTTCGACATGAATTAATTGAGGATACCGAAGTTTGTGCCACTTTAAAACATTATAATATAAGGGGAAATAACCTAATTGGGAATGCCAATATACATAGGTTAATAATATGGGTAACATGACCTAAATTATGATTGATTGGTTCATAATCATCCTAGAAAAACTATGGGATATGAGACAGATAGTCCACATCATGCCGGAGATGGATAACCTCTATAAGGATAATGAAGGGTTCATGGTTATCCTAGCAAAATTATGTGATGTGTAATGGGTAATTCACGTCATTTTAAGTTAAATGGAATATGTATGATGGACAATCCACATAATTCTAAATATTTAAACCATATGTGATGGGTAGTCAATATGGTAGGGTATGTTTAATCCAAGTAATAATTACATATGAAATGGATAGTCCACATAATTATGAATATGCTTATATGTGTGATGGGTAGTCTACATAATTATAAGATTGGTAGTCAGATATAAAATAAGACGGGTAGTCAGTTTAAGTTGTGACTAATAGTCATCTAAAATTAAGATGGATAATCTAATGAAGTGGGATGGGTAATCCAATATATGTTGCATGTTTATAAATGCTAATTTCTACGTTCTAACCATTGTGGTTGCAGAAGCGAAGTATATAGTTGTTAAGTTGTAGTTAAGATACTAGTGATGGGAAACCTTGTTCATCTCAGCGACGTGGTATTAGTAGATATCTATTTTGGTTCGAGATGGTAAATTATTGTTCATACTAGACAGTTGTCTGATTCGAAAATTTTATTTTCCCCCTTAAACTCTCAGTTACTCATTTGAGTAGGTCGGAAGTAAGTGACTTTTGGTTTCCACTTAGATAAATAAGCTTTCGAAAATGTGCTAGAGGCAATCTAGTTATTACGAACTTTATCTATTTCTACTATGTAGTTTGGTTTGTTTATTTGGATGTAATGGAAAAGTTTTATAATTGCCAAATATTTGATTCTGATCAACCAAGGAGCATCTTCATATGTCATTCTTGGAGTATTTTGTATAGTTATATTTTCTGTGAATAAGGAATTACGAATGAGATTATGTAAAGGATATGAAATATCATTTGTGAAATGGGATGTGGAAATTTGTTATTAAACCGTGTTGAGATTTTTTCACATTAAAATGCTTTGATTTTTGATATGGTTAACATAGCCGCATTTGTCGTCGAGAATTAATAATATGGATCACTACAACATCCATTATTAGTTTTGAACCTTAGAATAGGGATGTTACAAGTTGGTATCAAAGCATAGGTTCGTGATTAAAAGAATTTTAAACCTATAGAGTTTTTGAAAACATAAACCTAATGAATCAGAGAATAAGATTGAGATATGGGATAACGCTATAATAGCATACTTGTAATTGATATATATATAAGAATATATCCCAATTCTATTCTCCCATCACACTTAGACCATTCTTCTGTATCTTACTAAGACTCGTTCATAGAATTACGAGAAAGAATGACATGGAGGTAGAAAATGGAATAGCGAGTCTAGGAGGTGGAAGCTCCACAACCAACGAAAATCCTCAAACCAACACTAGGAGAAACCAAGGTCGGCAGGCAAAAGTTAATCAAAATGAAAATGCCAATGTTTGTGCCATGACCCCACTAGTAGATATGGGGACTTTATCTGTTCTTCTTCAATCTAATGCAAGATGAAGCAGTTGTAAGAGTAGTTGGAGGAAATGCCGTGTAACAGCCCCACATCCGTACCCCTTTGATTTCGACAATAGTCTCCAACAAAATTACTCAAGGTGGACGGAAGCACAAACCATCAGCGTAAAAGAAAAAAACAGGTAGAAGAAGAAAAAGAAAACAACATCAAAATCTCACAATCGTAGCATAACAACATATAATAGTTAATGACTGGTCTTTATACAAAAAGAATTATATCTGTTTAATACATTACATCAATAGAATGCAACACAATCAATAGAAAAATACATAGAATGCAACACAATCAATAGAAAAATACTGGACAGTTATATTAACTTGTCTTCACAAAAGCTGACTATACAGCTTATATTGCACAGCGGAATATATATCAAGTACTTGTGATACGTCTCGCCATCCAGCTCGTCTCCTGTGCTCCATAGTATCCTATCCTGTATCCTATAGTACTTGGACCGACCCGAGCATTATAGTAAAATAACACCTGAGTCAGTTTGAAAAACCAGCATGAGAAAACACACTCAATTGGATTATTAAGTTTTCAAAATTCTTTGAAATTAAAGGTATCTTGTAAGGCCACGCCACAAATAAACATGTCGGGTTTTTACCTTACGATAAGCAAAACATTTTTATCAGATCCGTCTGATATTGTAATAGTGCCTACAGAAAGTAAAATAGAATCTAGCTGAAATGCTTGCATCTCACGTTTCAGCATAGTTGGGCACATTCAAAACCGTATAGCGGATTATTGGAGATTGGATTCCATACAATGGCAGGACTACTGGGGTACCGCCCGTCACAGTACCTGGTCTAGATCAAAGTACTAAGGATCCCTCCGATCCCCTGCAACACAAGACCGAAGTTACCCCTTACTGGATAGTCCGAATAAGATCACCCCACGATTGGGATCTGCAACCGCCCACACAGCCGAAATAAAAAAGGACATCTAGACAGGGATGACCTTATCCTAATTGTTTGCTAGCCACTTAGGCTTGCTGCACCTCCCCTGTTTTAGCCATTCTCGGTTGACGAGGCCTTAGGCTATGCGTTACCTTTTTAGCACACATTCACTTAGAATACTCACCATCCTCCCGACGATTGTCAGATAGCATTCACCCATACAAGTTGCCCTGGGTCTGGACAAACCGAATCACGATCTTCATCATCTTCACGGTCTTCATTTACAAACGTTCAAACCAGATCGAAGTGGTTTTTGAAAAATTAATCCCAATCCCGGTCTTTTCGAAACGATCAGCGCATTGGCCAATATTGATAGTCAGTTATTTAACTATCATATAACATCCACAAGCAACCATCAGATTTAAATAATTTTCCAAATTATTTATCACAAAGATATCCTCTCAAGATATTATATTCACGTTTCAACACTTTGAAAATAGCTATAAATCTCGTTTTATTCTTACGGAACAAATTCCAACCATCTGCTTATTTCAACAAAAAAGCCAAATCTTATTGAATTAGATTTTTAAACAAATTAAATCACTTTATCCAAAAATATAGACTTAAAACATTTTGAAATAAAACTACTTAAAAGACTTTATTCAAAATAAAATTTATGAAATTCTATACTAATTTTTCAAATAAAAACTTTAGCCAAACTACTTATATTAAAATAAAGCTACTTTATTAAATATAAATAATTAATAATTATCTTTTTAATCATATTACCAATTTAACCTTTAAAATAATTACTACTATAACTAACCTAATAAATATTTACTTTTAAAATTTTAAACAACTTAAATAATAAATTTCTTAAAAAAATTCGTTAAGAAAACAACTTTAAAACTTTTAACTTATACTTAAAATATGCTTTGAAAACATACTTGGATTTTTCAGGAAAATACACTTTCCATTCCAATATAGTCCATTTAAATATGTTAATAAATCTTTCTCGATTTATCCCAATTTAATTTACGTCCCAAACCCGTAAATTTACTTTTCCACACTTTTAAAAATAAACCACTATTTATATTTTTAAAACATATCACCCTTTCCTTTTAGTTTCCCACTGTGAATTTATACTTCCAAATTATCCACACAGAAATATTTCACTTTATTTATAAACCCCGTTTATAAATTCCATAATCTCATTCTCCTTTAATCACTGTTCCAAAACTTAGTCGGTTTTCAAATTGATTTCCAAAATAAGTCCATTTTAAAATAAATTGTTTTACTTACCCAAATTTATTCCAAAACCCATTAATTCTACATTCACTCCTTTATTTATGATTTAAAATCCTACTTTAAACTGAAATATCCATTTCATTTTTTATCCAAAATTCTCCCTTTTATTTCTTCCCAAATCATTTTAAATGTTAAAATTTTAAAATAAAAATCCTTTAATTCTTAGGCAATATCACTTAAGTCTCCAATACTCTTTTAGTTTCATTTATTTAAAATCTCTATTTATTTTTCATACCCAGAATTTATTTAATAGAATTTAAAATCAAACTTTTATTCTTTTCCAAATTCATTATTTAATTATATAAAATTATTTTACTTAATATTTCTCTCTTTATATCTCTTTTAAAAATCAAATCTTTTATATTTTTCATATCTTCAAACACTCATAATATGTTCACAAAATCCATAGCATTCCAAGCTTCTAATTTCCAATAATACCTATCACAGATAATCAATCAAACATATCACATACTATGAAAATATTGAGGAATCCAGCTGGATCACTCCAACCTATTTTCCTGCATCCATAGATGTTAGTCAACAAATAAAATACCAAATCCCACTTCGAGGGGAACATCACGGTATAAAGGGTCGTCCGCTATTATGCGTGGGGGCATAGTGTCTCATCCCCTATATAATGCGGGAATATCAATCGCTCCAATATATACTATTACATATAAAATCACATCCAGACTGATCATAAATCAATGAAATCAATCAACCAATAAATTAAATTTAACTATTTAAATTTAAAAGGTAATCCAAATCAGTGAGATTAACACACTTTGATTTTGTTTGCAATCCGCTCCAAACCGGCTTGTTTTTCACGATATATGACCTTGCATAAAACAATTTTGCGAAGTTATAATTATTCGATTTATAATAGGATTTATATACCATAATTGCCATTATATATATACATACTATATATATTTTAATATCAAATAGTAAGTTAATGTATGAACATTCTTTTTTCTTAAACCTTGCTGTTTTAATTTTTCTCTATTACTGATTCGACTAAAATAAATTTAATAAATTTCCTAGTTTCCAAATAAATTATCATACTGCCTTACACAGTAGTAATTCAAATTTTAAAATAAAAACATAAAATTTTATTCAGTCATAGTGTTACCTCATCACCACACTCGCGACGACACCGTCACATCCCGATGACCCAACCACTGCCGCTTCCTACTACGAATTCTCCCTCATCAAATATATGCCTAAACGCTGCCACTCGATTTATCGCGAGCTGCCCTTCGCGACGCTCGATATCGAGCCCAAACCCCTTCACAAGGCTCACTTCTGACACTCGATGATGCGCTGCCAAGAACCAGCAAACTCGAACGCGATGCTTGATCGCCGACCTTCCTCGCGGTTCCTTGACTTCGCCTCGCTTGCCACTATCTCCAAGTTCGACACTGCTCTTCAAATCGTCACCTCCTCGATTTGAATACGGACGGCATTCCTCACAATTTTGCTATGCGATACCTCTTTTTGTATGATTTCGATCGACCATCGATTCACCTCTTTTTTTTTCCTTGAGCTGAATTGGGGAGAAAAGTCGATCTGAGGAAAGGAACACATCACGGTCTATATTTAAAGACATAATCAATTATCTTTTCACTTCTATATGCTTGGCCATTTATTATTATTTTTTATTTCAAAGAATGCTTCTGAGGTGATAAAAAGGCAGCTGATGTGAGATAAAATTTGACCAGTCAATAATAGGTTATATTCGAATTAAATTTAAATTTAAATCGTCCCGAATTTGCAACTAAAATCTCATTAAGACGTGCCATTAGGCGTTTATAATGTTGTACCCCTATTTCGAACGCAATGGAAATGGTTTCGAGCCCTAACTCGATCGTAGGGAGAAGATAGCTTTTTGGACCCAGTTATGTTATTTAATTTTCGTTATAGATTTCAACGCATTTATAAACCACACAATAAAACGCCACGAAATTTGAAATCCGACAATAATACACTATTACGGATCTAATAAAACTGGTTTCGTCGAAATCCGAGACTGTGCCTCGGAAGGCTATTTTTAAATATCGATTTAACTATATATTTTTAAAACCGAACAAATCACCTTAAAATTCAATTTTAACACTTTTACTATCTTTAGTGTTATCAATATAAATTTTATAAGCCTTCATATTATTTTTAACAAGCTTAAAACTCCAGATTTTTTTTCATTTACCCAATTTTCGATCATTGAATTCATAGTTTATTTATCCAATAAATAGTTATATTTGAAAACCAAGTTAATAATTAACTTTTAAATACTAAAAATTGGTCAAATATTTCAAATTCGAATGTCCAAAATCTTGGGTCGTTACATGCTTCTAATGTGGAAGGAGTCAATCCCGTAGCGCCAATTGGTAATTACTATGCTAAGTTGAGTCGAGATTGCACCATTCTGGGTGGAAAGCTTTTTTCGAAGCTTGAGGATGCAAAGTGGAGAACTTGCTATTATATTATGAAGGGATTTTTGCTGATTTGGGTCTAAATGATGAGCAAAAAAGAAGATTGGCTTCGAGACAGTTACAAGAATATGCTTTGTTTTGTTGGAATGGGGTGACCGTAGGGGTACCGAAAGAGGAATTGACTTGGACAGAATTTCGAAGGAGATTGAGGAAAGGTTCTAACCTGAAGTAGCTAAGTCGGCCTTGCTTAGGAATTTTATGTAGTTAAAGCAGTGGAAATGTTAGTGTTGGAGTACTCTTATAAATTTGAGCTGTCCGGCTATGAATATTCTACTATTGACACTGTTGTCACGAGGATGGGAAGTTTATCCAATGTTGAGGTGGAGATTGCTACGACGACTATGGCATATCTCAGAGACCTATTGAATGTAGTGGTTGGTAGGGCTGTCAGGAATGGGAAGTCGGTGAAGAACTATAATTCTCAGAATAAGAAAAGGAAATTCTTTAAGAAGAAGGGGGCTCAAAAAGGTGGGGCTACCCAAAAAAAGGAAAGCTGATATATTTTGTTACAAGTGTGATAAGAAAGGGCACTATCCTAATGAGCGTCGATCCAATGGTGGCAAGGTGGTTGTAAGAAAGCATAATGTGAAGTACAATTGCGACCATGCGGGGGCAATATAAGAACAAATGACCAGATGCAACCACGGCTAACAAGGAAAGGTGCTTTCTTTGGAGCCATCTACATCAAATCCAACAGTAGCTGAGAAGGGAAAGTGTATGATGGAAGGTACACTTTTGATTCATTGCATACCAGTCCGGGTGCTGTTTGATACCAGTGCATCTTGTTCGTTTATATCTCAGTGTTTGTTAGATAAGTTATGTTTAGCACCATCATACCTTGTTACTTCCTTAAGGATAGCTAATCCAAAGAAGGGTACACAATTCTAGTCACGATATATGACCATCTAGAGTTTGAATTGCTAGGTTATTCATTTGCTTGTAGTTTGTATGCATTTGATTTTGGGTTTTTGGGATTCTTTTGGTATGGATTGGTTGAGCATATATTATGCGAGGATATCCTGTCGGGATAGGAAAGTATCAGTTAGACATCTAGAAAGTTATGATCAAATTATATACTCAGTAGATAACTTGAGTATGGATATTTGTTCTTTGTTGGGAGTAATGGAAGTAGAAGACGAAGTGAATCAGGTTTTTGTAACGATCCGTAATTTCGCTACCTCGGAAATGAGAGATTTCATTCATTTTAAATTTAAAAGAAATTTAAAACTTTAAATAAATATATTATATATAATAAATATTTATCTATTCTTACAGTTAATAATTAAAAAGCATAAATTTGGATTTTAGAACAAATCAACAGAAGTTAAGTTTTGTTAATAATAAATAAAGGCTTAAATAAATGGATTTAAATATTTATTTAAAAAGATAAATCTTATTAAAAACACCTAACAAAGATAATAAAATTATACTAAAATATTTAAAAGCATATTAATAAGCATTTTACAAAAATAACCAAAGTTTGTCGCATTTTGTCAGTTTTACATATACTGTAAAAATAGAGATTTTGGTATTAATTAAGTAAGATTTAAAAATATAGAGAGACAGGTTTTTATTTATTTAAAGAAGTAAAATGTTCATTTTAAAGTTTGGTTTACTTCAGTATATATCTTAACAAAAACGTCAAATTTCGATTGTAAAATTTGTCGACAAAAACACCGCTTTCAACCGAAATAAGTTGCCGACAAGTTGTTGCAACTTGATATATTTTCTAACATATAAATACAACTTTACAAACTTTTTAAGCACTAAAAGGAAAAAGGAGTTTTTGAAAAAGTTTAAATAATATAAAAAATTAAAAGACATGATTTGACTAATTAAATTTTATTTTATATCTTTATTAACAACATCATTATCTTACATCTTGTCTCATTAATGAGATGTAATGCTTATACATAGAAAAGGAGAATTTTTTTATGATTTAAACATTACAAACCATCAGAAAGTGACACCTCTTCGTCTATTAACACACTCTTCCATAACCATCATTCCATACATTAAATGCAACCCAAATCAAAGCTAATCAAAATTCAAAAGTAAACAAGGCAATTTGTGTCAGTTACCACCAAAATCTTCACTTACAAATACAACCTCAAACCCTTTCATTTTCACTTCACTTTCATTTCAAAAAATTTCCAAAATCCTTCTCTACTTTCTCCATTTCTCTTCTACCTTCGAGCTATCACCTCTACATCACCAAAACTCAGACAAACCATCACCAAAACCTCCTTTACCCAAGCCTACACACCTCTATTCCCTCCCCATAACTCATGCACCCTACATCCTCCACAACTTAGGCCTACAAACCCACATACCCTCGGCCACACCACCATACCCAAGCTGTACCCTCCTACACACCAAGGCCGAGCCCATACTCCACCATACCCAAGCCTAAAGCCACATACCCAAGGCCGCACACCCCATTTCCCTCCAAAGCTCATGACCAGATTAAAAAAAGGAAAAAAAAGAAAATAAAAGGAAAAGAGAAAGGAAAAACAAAAGTAATTCGAAACGAAAATAAATTAAGGCGAGAGTTCGAGATGTTCGAAAAAAGCGCATTAGTTGGAGAAGCACGTTAGCCTGCAAAAAGATCGACAAAGTGGATATGAAGGTAAGAAATTCTCATCGCTTTTGAATTTATATTTTGGTTATGTTAAAACAATCACATTTATATCCTTATGACATATGAATGTTCATACCAAATTGATTGTTAATATGGATGGTTGATAGTTGATTAGATAACTGAATTGTGATAATATATCCCGATATGGTATTACAAGTGAATGTTCGATTTGAAATCATATGTTATTTGATTGGTTGAAAGGATGTTATATTGGTGATAAATATGGATATTGGTTATGCTCATTTTGATTTAATAATCACTTTGTTAATAAGACAAATTTTTAGTGATATGGGATATTTTAGAAGAACAAGTCTCTTTTCAATTAGTAGTGAAATTAAAGTAAAAATAAAAGATAATATGAAGTTTGAAGTGAAACGGGTTTGAAAAGGATAGTGAAATTGAAATTGAGATGAATAATGAAATTGAAATCGATTTTGAAAAATTAAAGTTGAGATTAAGGGTCGAATTGAAGTTTAAATTGAAATTACATTTGAAATCTAAGTTTTAAATGTGTTTAATTTGAAGTTAGAATTGAAATTAGAATTTAAAATTTAATATTAAAATAACGTGAATATAATAATATTATAATATGAAAATGGTGAAAATTCATTTTATAAGCTTTAAAAAGTGAAAATATTAATTTAAAATGTATTATAATGGTTTTACAAGTAATAGAATTCAATTTGAATAAATTATTTCAAATATTGAAAAATAAGTTAAAACTAGGTGCGTCGCGCAATGGTAGTTTGCGACTTCACGCTGAAAAGTTCAAATGAATGTGTAGAGTGGAATATAGTTCGAAATTCTTCGAGATAAGAAATTTCTGGACTATTATATCCATATCTTCTAAACGAAGAAAGAAAATCAAAGTTTTGTTGAGCAGATTTTGAAATAAGTCTAAATCAATTTTTTAGAAAAATCGCGCCAGTAGAGTTAAGTGACCATAACAGGAAATCTGTTTAAATGAATGTTTTTAATTATGAAAAATATGGAAAAAATTTGATAAATCTATTTAAATAGTTTAAAAGAGATTTGGAGTGGAAAATATGAATTATCAAATGTTTAAAAGTTGATTTAATCGAATAAGCTTATATAGCACTTGCCGCAGCATTTTTATGCTGCAAATTGTATAACTTTTTGAATATGAGTTTAAAAGTAATGATTTTTCTTGGAATAAATTTTGAATGTTTTTAAACGGAAAATTAAGTGATTTGAAAGATAATTTGGAATCTTTATAATCAATTCCAAAATAAAATTGATATCTGAGTATGCGGAAACGACTAGTACATTTGTCCTGCCTGTGGATCTGGGAAGATAAAACATGGTGATTTAACTAAGGTTAGGGATGGAGCAGCCAATGCCCTGAACTTACCTGGCATGTGTTTTCTTTTCTTAGGCGAGGGGTGGAACAGATCGAAAGGGATGTCTGGATGTTCTTAAATAAAAAGATCGTATTGAGTTTTCAAAATAAAGGAAGATGGGTACTATCCAAAATTTAAGAAATCTCCAAAATGAATGATTTCTATGAACCAATTTATTCAAAAACGTTTGCTAAGATTGACTTTAGGGTTTATCGTAAACGATGTCTTAAATAACATTGTTTTTGACCTGTCTAAAAGTTAAGTAATTTGGATCGAGAAGTTAAGAAAATTTGAGATATTTTCCAAAGCAAAATAATGAATTACTTAGAATTATTCTACATCAAAAGAAAGAGATTTCGAAATCATCCGAAAAGGATTGAAGTGAAAAGAGACTTAATAAATCCTATATACTCATATTCACTTTTTATCGATAATTGGACTTTGAGGGAACTGGTATCGGATTTGCTTGATTATGCTCAACATGATACGGGGTTCTCGCTTTGTGAACGGTGGCGAAGCTTAGACTCTTACCCGTATATGTCCCTAGTGTGAAAGATTTGGTTGATAGTCGAGAGGCTTGCCGTAAAAGCAGATCTGAGGTACCACATGTAGTCACCTCCATGTTAAAATGAAGGAGTGCCCCATGTTGAAAAGCAGAAGGGTAGCGAGATGGTTGAAAAGCCTACCGGGGCGGGTCTGAAAAACTCATTCATCACATTTGGTATCGGAGCTGAAGGTCAAGCAAGAATCTTGGCTTTATTATGGGTAAAGTCTCATCAAAGATAGGATTAGTAATATCCTAGGATGAGTAATTCATTAGAGATAGGGTTAGTAACACCCTAGAATGAGTTATGAGAGTACTATATATATGAGCACGTATTTGTTAATTTTATAAAAGGGATTCTGTTTTAAAAAAATTGGAAAATGAAATAATTTTACCTTGGGTTTATTTTTCAAATATACAAAAGGGGATATTATTATTTTTGGTAAAAAATTAAGGATTGAGTGTAATTTTGTTTAGTAAAACTAAAATATGAAAATCTTTTGATTAAAATTGGACAATTTGACTATAAAATATTTCACATAGAATCAATTGTTTGAGAACTAGAATTTAGAACTTTCACCGTATAACCCTAAAGATTCAAGCCTTAAGAAATAATAATGATTTGATAACTATAGATGGGCTAATTTAAAAGAACTAAGAACAAATACCTTGTGAATTAAGTTTCACAATTTGACTATAAAGTATTTGATGATAATATGTAGAAAAATAATATTCTTTTCAGGAGAACCCACTGAACTTTGCTTCACTTTGTTGGGAATTCGAATTCCTAAGTCAAAGAAAGTTTTTGGGATCGGAAAAGATTATGGAAGTTAAGGATTGGTTAAGAAAGTGTGATGAGCTCTAGCTTAGCATGATGAGCTTCATCCATGGATCATTTAGGGAGATGATAAGCAATGCCCTAAAATTCGAAGATGTTGTTCCACAGCCAACTACTAAAGTACCAGCCAAGAAGAAAAGGCACAATAAGAACAATGTTTGTTGTTTCAAATGTAGACAAAGTGGTCACCTTGCAAAAGAATGTATATCGGGAGTAAACATCAAGACCTTTAAGAAAACTGTCCCAAAGAGTTGTTATTACTGCCATATTGCAGGACATATCACTAGAGACTGTCCAATGCTCAAGACGGCAGAATAGCCCAGGCCTTTTGTTACCCTTACTCGTCCACCTACTGCCGCATGAAAAGGAAAAGAGATAATGGAAGCATAAGTTAGTTAAGCATGTTTTAGTAAACTCCATTTAAGTATTTAAACCGTATGACTTTTGTAAAAAATTTTGAGTGTACTCCGTAGAAGTCACTTAGTATGAATGTATTTTGGGAATCAATATATACACTATCATTTTGCTGCTTTTTCAATACCCAATTTCTATTAGAACTTACTATAAAAGCTAAAAATATTTAATCCCATTTATAAAAAAAGAATGAAAAGGAAAACGGTAATAATTAAGTAAGAAGAACTTAATAAAATGAGATGAAATAAGTAAAGTTGAGATAGGATCTCTGATAAGAAAGGATAACTGATTTTAAGTTCTTTTATAAATTGTAGAAAGTAACAAATGTTAGTTTGTGAGATGATGGTTTTGATGACAACAACCTTAGAATAGATTATAAAATATAAATACTAACATTATAAGTTTTTATATATATATATATATATATGCAGGATTTAACCATGAGGTGCAAAGAATGAGGACTGTACAGTATAGAGATTCAAGATATCAAGATAGAAGACTCATGATTATCGAGACTATCAAGAGTTCAAGATTTCAAGGATAAGTATTTATTATTATTATTAGGAATTGTTTTTAAAACTCATAGAAAAGCACTGGCATCTTAAAATCCAATTTATTCATGGAATGGAATCCACTTCGAGCCCGTTAAAGGGATGGAACCCCCTAGGAAAATCTAGTGGGACAATGTTTTGTATCCACTAATTTTAATTCAAATGATTTTACAAAATTATCTTATTTTCAGAATGATTTCAAATCTTTCCTTTTAAAAGATTCAAAACCCTCCATCCTGATTTTAAATAATTTTAGCCTAAAAATCATCTTTATTTTCAACGTCAAATTACTCCTGATTTTAAACTATCTTTTTTGATAATATATTTAACTTTTAAAATATTTATAATTGTACTTAAATATATAAAATTATGGTTAAATTCTATATATATTATTCTTTATATTAACTTACGAAATTCAACTATAGTCAAGTATATTTATAAAGTTTAAATTAGTTTTTTATATAAGATAAAGGTTATTTTCAAAAAAATTCAAAAAAACATCATAAAATGCTTTAGATGTCGACATGCCTATGGGTACCATGTCGACATGGTGACAGTTTGGTTCAAAAATTCAAATTTCAAAAGAAGTGTCTATTCGCCATAACTCTTCATGAATGGTCATGGCTGTTGTTCTTCTATAAATAGGGGTCGGTTTCAACGAATTTTAAATCACTTTTTTCTGGTTTTCACTCCTCTTCTTCTTTCTCATTTCTTAATACATATTCTTATCATTACTCTGCCGAAATCAACATTGGATCATACTCGATTACTTCTAGTTAGATTCTCTATCACCATCTCTACAAGATTCTCAGTGCTATTCAGAGTTATAGACTTCTTTGTAATCCATTAAGCGAGAAAAGGTGTGATTGTAGCCTGGGAAATCAATCAAAAGGGAAAAGGTGTGATTGTAGCCTTGGTAAATCAATTGGGTAAACTTGTGGCCCGGAAATCAATTATCTCTACCCAGAGGATCGAAATTATGGATATTGTACCTCGTAGCCTTGAAACCGAGGGTGTAATTGTACAATTGCTTTTGAAAGGAAATCCGTACTTGTTTTGCAGGGCTGGATGTAGGGTAACTCCGAACCAGTATAAAATCCAGTGTGTTCTTTCCTTTGCTGCTTTTATTTTATTTCTGCATCTGTGATTGTTTCTGTGATCATATCTGTGTCTGTATATTGCATACTTTTGTGTCTAAATTAACATAAATTAAAAAGATTTAGTAATTCTTGATTAACACTATTCACCCCCCTCTAGTGTTAATCTTAGCCTTAAGATCCGTAATCCACATTTCTCACAATTGGTATCAAAGCAAGGTTTTCAAAGTTTCATAATCTGATTTTTGAAAAGTTTTCAAAATGGCTACCAACACTGGTACTGTTATTAACACTATTATCCCTGTCACTAGTTCATTTGTAGAGGGTCAGTCTACTGTCAGACCACCACTTTTTAATGGCAATAACTATGCATATTGGGCATGTAGGATGAAAATATATTTACAACCTATAGGATTAGACACTTGGAATATCACACAAACTGAATATTCTGAACCCACAATTGATTTTGCACAGTGGACTGTTGAGCAAAAGACTATTGCACAAAATAATTCTAAGGCAATGAATATTCTATTTTGTTCACTAGATAGAAATGAATTCAATAGAGTGTCAGTTTGTAAGTCTGCATATGAAATCTGGAAAACTTTGCAAGTTACTCACGAAGGAACAAGAAAAGTTAAACAGACCAAAATTTCCATGCTCACAAATCAGTTTCAATTATTTAAAATGAATGCTAATGAGTCTATTTCAAATATGTATAGTAGATTTCATGATATTGTGCATTCTCTAATATCTTTGGGAAAGGAATTTTTTAAAGAAGATCAAGTCAGAAAAATTTCAAATTCTCTAACTCCAGAATGAGATCAAAAGACACTTGGGATCGAAGAGGCAAATGACATCAGTATTTTTCAAGATAGAAGAATTAATTGGAAATCTAATGTCATATGAAGTTCAAATGATCGGGAGAAGAGAAAGTAAAGCATCTGAAAAGAAATCAATGGCATTCAATGCATTAACCGATGGGTCATACTCAAACAGCGATAATGATGAAGAGATAGCCTTTATGACCAGAAATTTTAGAAGATTCCTAAAATACAAAAAGATGAATAATCTCAAGAGAAACAACTATAAGAATTCTGGAAATCAGAATATAGTGTCAAATCATGACAAGTGTTACAACTGTGATAAACCAGGCCATTCAAAAGAGATTGTCCGTATCCAGAATCCTCCTATGAACAATGAACCAGCAAAGAAACGGAAGCGTGTATTTACTGCTACTCTATATGACTCAGACTCGTCCTCAAGTGATGATGATCAGAAGACGGATAATTCGAATTTGTGTTACACAGCTGTTCACGGATCCTACGAATTCAGAGAAACAGACTCAGAAAAAGGTACACGTTTACAATGCAGTTTGTTGAAATTGTTTGCTTAAGATTAGTTGCTTGAATGTTTGATTAATTGATTTTGAATTGGTGTGTTATTTGAATTTTAAAATTTATTTTCTATTTTCTATTATTTTTTTTATTTTTTTTAATACTTTCGAAATATATTATAAGTATAATAATATTTCATAAATAAATAATAGACATTAATAATATATATATATATATATATATATATATATATTATAGATCATAAGAAAAATCAATTCATGAAAATTCAAAAGCACATGTCGACATGGTTCCTACCACGATGTCGACAGGGCTACCTGAATTTGAATTTCAAAATTTGAATTCAAATGTTTAAATTTCCCTCCACCTTTTCACTTCATTCAATTCTCTGGAAAGATATTTTTTGACCAGAGAATATGTCCTTTAAGAATCTATTTATTCACTATCTTTTATCATATCTTTTCACTTTCATTTTCAAATTCAAACTCTCTCTTCATAACTTCAAGCTCTCTACTCTCTACTCTAATGGCTTCTTCAAGCAACCCCTCAGCCATGATAATTTCCAGAAAAATCAAAGAGCAATTATTCAATGATCCGGAGGCAATTAAAGCATACATCAATTATGCTAACTATGCCAAAGTCCATCCCGAAAAATTTATTATTTTTCAAGATTTTTCTTCTTATGAAATTGATTCTCTTTTTGCAAACAATGGTGTTCTTAGTCTTATTGATGCTTCTCAAAATGATTTTGTTTGCTATCCTAATCTTGTCAAAATTTTCTATGCGAATTTAAATCGCGGATTTTATGTTGGAAACGAAGATGGAATTTGGAGCAGTGTCAAAGGCACTCAAATTGTTTTGAATTGTGATCTTTTGGGTACCATTCTCAATTGCAAGAGTTCGGGAATGGATCTTTCTAACTTAAAATCGTTGAACATGATCGTGAGACATTTCATCACATTTTCGAAAGAGATGATGATTTTGATTTTTAAAATAGAAATTTTCGACCAAAAGCAAGAATTGTTAATCATCTTTTGCAACATACTTTGACCCCAATATCGGGAAATTTTAACAATCCTATTTCAAAAGTTTACAAAGCTCTTTTTGCCATTTTCGGAAATTATAACATAAATTGGACGCAAGTTATTTTGGTTGAACTTCGTCCTAAAAATCTTGAAATGGGTGAGAATACTTTATACCATGGAATTTATCTCACTCGGATTTTTAACTATTTTGGAGTGGATTTCAAAGGCGAAGAATTTGTTTCTAGAAAAGTTTTCAATCATTCCAACATTTCGGTTATGAAAATTCCATTTGTTTTTCAACCTTATGAGACACTTACCGAAAAGGAAGAGCGTTTGGCTCGTGAGGAAATGGAAGAAGAGGAAGTTGAAGAAGAAGAAGAAGGGGATGAAATGGAAATTGAAGAAGAAGAAGAAGGTGAAACGTCATTGGAAAACATTGAATATCCTTCCAATCCATCCAACAAAACCCTTCTCAAAAACCAAAAGATAATTGTGGAGAACTAATGGATTCTAAAACGATCCTTAGTAAAATGTTGGGTAACATTTCTTCGAAGATGAACAAGTTCTTTTCAAAAGTCAGCAAGAAACTTGGACCATCTTCATCATCTTCATCCTCTAACTAGTTTTATCTTTTCGTATCTTGTTGTATTTGTTTTAGTTTCCTTTATTTCGAATGTTCATGTAGTTTGTTGTGTGCTTAATCATTGTATTATCGTAGTATGCAATGAAATGAAATTTCCTTTCTGTTATCTACCTTATCTTATCTCTAGAATAAATGTTAGTATATTGTGTGTATATATATACACACACAATTATTCACAAAATCAAAATTAGTCATAACATTTCACTAACCCATGTCGACATCCCCTATGTGACCATGTCGACATGTACTGGTCAGAAATGGCAATTGATTTTAAATTTGAAATTTGAATAACTACCACATGTCTATTCAATTCAAACGAATTTCTACACCTATATATACATGTTTCTTCTAGAATTCTTTATTGAAATTTATTTCTTATCATCTATATCCTCCATTTTTTTTCACAAATTCAACTATGGCTAATCCTATTCCTAATTTATCCAAAAATCTTGAAGAAACTCTTAATTCGTTCAAGAATATTCTCTCATTTATTCTACGAAACCGGCGTCATTTAGAATTAAGTCAATGCAGATGATAAAAGAACAAGAAAGGCACTTCGATGCGATACGATGGATGATCTCCTCTCTGCACAAGGATGATAACGAAGCACATCCTCCTATCTCTCTCACCAATGACAATGATAATTAGGATGCTATTAAGGCAGACCTAATCTTTAGAAAAGAAGGATGGGTGGAAGTTCCACGTAACATTTGATTTTTTATTTACTTTGTTTGAATTGTTTGAATTGATTTGGTTTGAATTGATACTTTGTGTGGATTTATTTCTTATTGATTTGAAGATTGGTGTGTAAAACATATATACACACATTGAAATGTATATAATCTTTAAAATTAGTTATCATGCTTAGAAGTATAATTATTTCCTACTCTATATATTCCATTGTATAGTTTATCAATGCAAGTACTGAAGACCAAGAATGAGGGGGAGTAAGTTTTTGTTGATGATAAAGGGGAAGAAATATAAAATAGGGTAGTTAGGTATAGATTAAGTGGGAGTTGTTAGTTTTAGGGGGAGTTATTAGAATAGAAATAATATTTTATAAACGAAGGTTGTCATCATCAAAAAGGGGGAGATTATTAGTCCGTGAGATGATGGTTTTGATGACAATAACCTTAGAATATATTATAAAATATAAATACTAACATTATAAGTTTAGATATATATGTATATGCAGGATTTAACCATGCAGGTGCAAAGAATGAAGACTGTACAGTATAGAGATTCAAGATATCATGATAAAATATCAAGATAAAAGACCCATGAGTATCGAGACTATCAAGAGTTCAAGATTTCAAGGATAAGTATTTTTTATTATTATTAGGAATTTTTGTTAAAACTCGTAGAAAAGCACTGGCATCTTAAAATCCAATTTATTCGTGGAATGGAATCCACTTCGAGCCCGTTAAAGGGATGGAACCCTAAGTAGGATGGAACCTACAAAAATCTAGTGGGACATTGTTTTGTATCCACTAATTTTAATCCAAATGATTTTACAAAATTATCTTGTTTTCAAAACTTTCCTTTTAAAAGATTCAAAACCCTCGATCCTGATTTTAAATAATTTTGGCCTAAAAAACATCTTTATTTTCAAAGTCAAATTACCCCTGATTTTAAACTATCTTTTTTAATAATATATTTGACTTTTAAAATATTTATACTTAGATTTAAATATATAAAATTATGGTTAAATTCTATATATATATTATTCTTTATATTTACTTATGAAATTCAACTATAGTCAAATATATTTATAAAGTTTAAATTAGTTTTTATATAAGATAAAGGTTATTTTCAAAGAAATTCAAAACATCATAAAATGCTTTGGGATGTCGACATGCCTATGGGTACCATGTCGACATGGGAACAGTTTGGTTTAACAATTCAAATTTCAAAAGAAGTGTCTATTCTCCATAACTCTTCATGAATGGTCATGGCTGTTGTTCTTCTATAAATAGGGGTCAGTTTCAATGAATTTTAAATCATTTTTTTCTGGTTTTCCCTCCTCTTCTTCTTCCTCATTTCCTAATACATATTCTTATCATTACTCTGCCGAAATCAACATTGAATCATACTCGATTACTTCTAGATTGATTCTCTATCACTATCTCTACAAGATTCTCAGTGCTATTCAGAGTTATAGACTTCTTTGTAATCCATTAAGCGAGAAAAGGTGTGATTGTAGCCTTGAAAATCAATCAAAAGGGAAAAGGCGTGATTGCAGCCTTGGTAAATCAATTGGGTAAACTTGTAGCCCGGAAATCAAGTATCTCTACCTAGAGGATCGAAATTCTGGAGGGTGTACCTCGTAGCCTTGAAACCGAGGGTGTAATTGTACAATTGCTTTTGAAAGGAAATCCGTACTTGTGTTGCAGGACTGAATGTAGGGTAACTTCGAACCAGTATAAAATCAGGTGTGTTCTTTCCTTTACTGCTTTTATTTTATTTCTACATCTGTGATTGTTTCTGTGATCATATCTGTGTCTGTATATTGCATACTTTTGTGTCTAAATTAACATAAATTAAAAAGATTTAGTAATTCTTGATTAACACTATTCACCCCCCTCTAGTGTTAATCTTAGCCTTAAGATCCGTAATCCTCATTTCTCACAACAAATGACAAAAAACTAGCAATTAGGCAGAGATTTAGGGAAGCCTTGTCTAAATATGAAGATTAGAAGTTTTGTATACACCATTTTCGAGTGATGACGAGGATATGCAAGTAGGGGAGCCTTCAAGGATAGTACCAGGATCGTTCGACCCTCCGATAGATATCGCAGAGGATGAGGAGTTGATAGTTATTTCAGATGAGGATGATGTTGCCAGTATGCGCAGATATTGATGCAGAAGCAGAGGCCGACGATGAAGCAGATGATTTGATGTTGGTTCCTTTGAGTGAGTACGAGGAGCCTGAGGAAGAAGAACATATAAAAGAGCCTATGGAAGTATCAGTGGAGACCGAGCCGCTGATAGAGGAACCCATGGCAATGGAGATGGAAGATTCGGGGATTTATAATGCATGGTTATATGAGGATGATGATTCAGAGAGTGGTGAGCAGATCATTTAGGAGATGGGTACGCCCATTCAAGAGATAAGATCTCCTATTCCAGAGATAGCTGAGGATCTTGGTTTAGAGGATATTGAGATGGAGGAGCATGAGTCGTGGATTCCGAGAGGTCAGCAGTGGCAGCCAGTAGGTTGGGACATAGCTCTAGAGATGATAGATGATGAGGAGCCAGTTGAGGACGTAGAGGAACCAGAAGAGATTGACCTCGAGGCACCATCAGAGGGTTCATCCGATGAGTAGTTTTTTACACTTGGGGATATTTTGGGATATTTTGGGTTTGTATTATAGAAGTTGTTATTATCTTAAGCATGTGGTACGTGCTAAAATATGGGATTTAGCCCTTTAGTATGATATTTTGGTTGACTGATGTAGATAATTGACTTATGTCTGTGTATTTAACTAAAATGTGTAGTATGCACTCAAGTTGGAACTAGGATCGATGATTGTATTCCATGGTCAGTACCTAGTAGTATTTCCTGTGACATATATTATTGACCTTTATAGTTCTGTATCTTTATTTCATTTCGAGGACGAAAAACTTTTAAGTATGGGAGAATGTAACGACCGTAATTTTGCTACTTCGGAAATGATAGATTTCATTCATTTTAAATTTAAAAGAAATTTAAGACTTAAATAAATATGTTATATATAATAAATATTTATCTATTATT
This sequence comes from Allium cepa, assembly GCA_030765085.1. Taxonomy (NCBI): domain Eukaryota; kingdom Viridiplantae; phylum Streptophyta; class Magnoliopsida; order Asparagales; family Amaryllidaceae; genus Allium; species Allium cepa. The sequence continues at coordinate 248,481,661 of CM060944.1, forward strand.
ATATTTAATAATTAAAAAATATAAATTTGGATTTTAGAACAAATAAGCAAAAGTTAAGTTTTGTTAATAATAAATAAAGGCTAAAATAATGGATTTAAATATTTGTTTAAAAAGACAAATCTTATTGAAAGCATCTAATAAAGATAATAAAAGTATATTAATAACCGTTTTATCAAAATAACCAAATTTGTCGCATTTTGTCAGTTTTACATACACTGTAAAATTAGAGATTTTGATATTAATTAAGTATGATTTTGAAATATATAGGTACATGTTTTTATTTATTTAAAGAAGTAAAGAGTACGTTTTAAAGTTTGGTTTACTTCAATATATAGCTTAACAAAAATATCAAATTTTTACTATAAAACTTGTCGACAAAAACTCCATTTTCAACCGAAACAAGTTGTCGACAAGTTATTACAACTTGATACATTTTCTAACATATATATATATATATACACAACTTTAATTTTTTTTTAAACACTTTACATTAGCACTAAAAGACAAAAGGAGTTTACTTTTGATTTTTTTTAAATAATATAAAAAAGTGAAAAGACATGATTTGATTAATTAAATTTTATTTTAAATCTTTATATACAACATCATTACCTTACTTCTTATCTCATTAATGAGATGTTATGCTTATACATGGAAAAGGAGAAAAAATTTACGATTTAAACATTACAAACCATAAGAAAGTGACACATCATCACCTCTTAACACACTCTTCCATAACCATCACTCCATACATTAAATGCAACTCAAATCAATGATAATCAAAGTTCAAAAGTAAACAAGGCTATTTTTGTCATTTACCACAAAAATCTTCACCTATAAATACAACCTCAAACCACTTCATTTTCACTTCACTTTCGTTTCACAAAATTTCCAAAATCCTTCTCTACTTCCTCCATTTCTCTTCTACCTTGAAGCTATGACCTCTACATCATCAAAACTTAGCCACACCATCACCCAAATCTCTTTTACCCAAGCCTACACACCTCTACCCCTTCCCCATAACTCACGCACCCTACATCCTCCCCAACTTAAGCCTCCAAACCCACCTACCCTCGACCACACCACCATTCCCAAGCCGTACCGCCTCCTACACATCAAGGCCGAGCCCATACTCCACCATACCCAAGTCCAAAGCCATATACCCAAGGCCATGCACTCCATTTCCCTCCAAATCTCATGGCCAAATAATAAAAATAAAAAAAATTAAAGAAGAAGAAAAGAGAAAGGAAAAACAAAAGCAGTTCAAAAGGAAAATAAATTAAGGCGAGAATTCGAGATGTTCGAAAAAAGCGCATTATTTCGAGAAGCACGTTAGCTTATAAAATGATTGACAGAGTGGATATGAAGGTGAGAAATTCTCATCGCTTTTGGGTTTATATTTTGGTTATGTTAAAACAATCACGTTTATATCCTTATGACATATGAATGTTTACACCAAATTGATTGTTAATATGGATGATTGATAGTTGGTTAGATAATTGGATTATGATAATATATCCCGTTATGGTATTAATAGTGAATATTGGATTTGAAATCATATGTTATGTGATTGGTTGAATGGATGTTATGCTAGTGATAAATATGGATATTTGTTACGCTCATTTTGATTTAATAATTCCTTTGTTAATAAGACCAAATTTTAGTGATATGAGATATATTGGGAAAATAAATCTCTTTTCAATTAGAAGTGAAATTAAAGTAAAAATAAAAGAGAATTCTAAAATTGAAGTGAAATGGGTTTGAAAAGGATAGTGAAATTTAAATTGAAATTGAGATGAATAGTGAAATTGAAATCGATTTTGAAAAATTAAAGTTGAAATTAAGGTTGAATTAAAGTCTAAACTGAAATTAGATTCGAAATCTAAGTTTTAAATGTGTTTAATTTGAAGTTAGAATTGAAATTGAATTGAAATTAGAAATTAAAATTTAATATTAAAATAATGTGAATATAATAATATTACAATATGGAAATTGTGAAAATTCATTTTAAAAGCTTTAAAAAGTGAAAATATTAATTAAAAATGATTTGTAGTGATTTTATAAGTAATAGAATTCAATTCAAACAAATTATTTTAAATATTGAAAAATAAGTTAAAACTAGGTGCGTCGCGCAACGGCAGTTCTCGATTTCACGCCGAAAAGTTCAAATGAAAGTGTAGAGTGGAATACAGCTCAGAATTCTTCGAGATAAGAAAATTGGAACTATTATATCTATATCTTCTAAACGAAGAAAGAAAATCAAGGTTTCATTAACCAGATTTTGAAATAAGTCCAAATCAATTTTCTACAAAAATCGCATCAGTACAGTTAAGTGACCATAACATGAAATCTGTTTAAATGAATGTTTTTAATTATGGAAAAATATGAAAAAAATTTGTTAAATCTACTTAAATAGTTTAAAAGATATTTGGATTGTAAAATATGAATTAATCGAAAGTTTAAAGTTGATTTAATCGAGTAAGCTTATATAGCACTTTCCGTAGCATTTTTATACTGCAAATTGTATAACCTTTTGAATATGAGTCTAAAAGTAACGATTTTTCCTAGAATCAATTGTGAATGTTTTTAAAAGGAAAATTGAGTGTTTTGAAAGATCATTTGGAATCTTTATAATCAATTCCAAAATAAAATTGATATCTGAGTATGCCGAAACGACTTGTACATTTGTCCCACCTATGGGATCTGAGAAGATAAAACAAGGTGTTTGACTAAGGCTAGGGATGGAACACCCAGTCCCTTAACTTACCTGGCCTATATTTTCTTTTCTTGGGCGAGGGCTTGAACAGATCGAAAGTAATGCCCAGATGCTCTTAAAAAATTAGATCGTATTAAGTTTCCAAAATAAAAGAAGATTGGTTTTATCCAAAATTTAAGCAATCTACAAAATAAATGATTTCTATGAACCTATTTACTCAAAAATGTTTGTTAAGATTGATTTTAGGGTTTATCATAAACGATGTCTTAAATAACATTGTTTTTGACCCCATCTAAAAGTTAAGGAATTTGGATCAAGAAGTTAAGTAAGGAAATTTGAGATATTTTCTAAAGCAAAAGAATGAATTACTTAGAATTATTCTACATCAAAAGACAAAGATTTCGAAATCATCCAAAAAGGATTAAAATGAAAAGAGACTTAATAAATCCCGTATACTTATATTCACTTTTAATCGATAATCGGACTTTGAAGGAACCTGGGTCGGATTTGGGTGATTCCTATCCGAAAACCACTTCGAACCAATGTATACGTTCGAATGTGAATACATGTCGAAGATGATGATTACTGAAGACCGTGGATCTTTATAGCGTGAGAACTACTTGTTGATTTGCTCGGGGTCGCACCCATTATAGAGTTATATATAGCAGCGGTCTCCTCGTTATGGAGATTTTTCAAATTGCAAGGACTACTCGCAACTACTGATAGAAGGAGAGTGCCTTTGGTTTGTACTGTTTCTGGACAACTTGTATGGACATTTATCTGACATTGCATTTCTAAAGGTTATGTACATTGGTTTTTACAAATGTACATCAGTGGTGGTGGAGAAGGAAACTTCTCTTAGCTTAACACCCTCCTTGAGACGTATGAGCTCAAGGGTTGTATCTTTGTGGAAGGCAATTAGTAGTTAATGGAAATGAAAGTGTGGCATTCAGAGATATTATACATGCTATGTGAAAAGGTAATCGTTGCCTCAAGCCTCATGAAACCGGAAATGACCGAAATAGGATTAAATGCGGCAAGGCTAAGTGGGTCATTCCCAATTAGGGTGTGACCATCCCCTTCAAGGTATATTTCTTTCAGCTATGATGTTCAGGATGTAAATTAATGTGTTTATATGCTCGGGCGACCGGTTTAAAGGTCGGTAACTACCGGAGGATGACATATTCGGTACTATCTAGTTATAGAAGTAGGTCGGTCTTGTGTTAGTAGAGGGCAGATGTTCTGTGTCTTGGGACATCCATCTAGAGGTATGTCCATTCGGAAGGTAAATCCTTCGCCTGGTCATTTGATGGAAATCCATTCTCCAATAAGAACCTACGGTTTTCTTTATATTGGCGTAATGAATAGCCTCGAAATACTATATGGGTACCCATTTCGGATAAGATTAATCAGTTTATTTGCAAATGTTTTCAAAAGATGTCATTAGAAATAATATCAAAGATTTCGATATAAAAGTGTTTTAGTTATCATAAGGTAAAAACCCGTCTGTGTTTATGTGCGGGCATGGTCTTATGAGATACTCTTTATTTTCAAAAGGATTTTATTCAAAGGCTGATATATGATACTATCATTCATTACTGAGATTTTCTCACGCTTGTTCTAATGGAGAGTTGGAGATATTCATCTACATATGGACATATTCTATTGTCCGTTGTACTTAGTTTGTTTTAGTTGATGTTTATCAGCAATTGTTAGGACAGATGTTTATAGCTGTCCAAGCTGAATTTAGGTTAGAATCTTATATATATATATTTAAAAAAAATCCGCTGTAAAGATATTTTTTCAATATTATATGTTATTCCATACGTGTGAGATTCTATTCTATCTATTTGTCTTTATTCTTGATAATCCACAATTTCATGCAATTTGGGTCTGACATGTGTGGTTTATTATCGGCAAAAAGGACATAGAATTTTGGGTCATCACAGTTTTAGTTGCAAAGGAATTTGTGGATGTTTTAGAGCTGGTTATTGGACCACCATCGAAACAAGATAGAGAGTTTCGAAGAGATCTTGCACTCGAAGTTGAACCCATATGTAGACCACTTAGAAGGATGACACCTACCGAGATGAAGGAGTTAAAGATGCAGCTAGTAGACTTAGAAGAAAGGTTTTATTAGACCAAGGAGTTCGCCTTAGGGAGGGGCCACTGTGTTTGTAAAAAACTAGAGAGGTAGTTAAGATTGTGCATCAATTATCTTAAGTTGAATAAAAGGACGATAAAGAATCGATAACCTTCGCCGAGAATTAATGATTTATTTGATCAGTTAAGCGAAGCCAAAATATTTTTCTAGTTGGATTTGATGATAGTTTCATTAATTGAGAGTGGCGAAGGACAATATTCCTTTGATGGTTTTCAAATGAGGTACGGTTTATATGAGTGGTTAGTGATGTCATTTAGATTAACTAATTCCCCAGCTCTCTTTATGTATTTAATGGACCAAATTTTTCAAGAGTAATTGGATAGGTCCTTGTTAGTGTTCACTGACGACATTTTGATATATTATAAGGGTGAAATAGATCATGAGATTCATCTTAGAATAGTGCTTGAGACGTTAAGGAAGCATCAATTCTGGAAGCGATGTTTTTGAAGTGGTATTTCCGAAGGAAAGAAGTGAAGTTTCTTGGTCATATGGTTTCAGATAAAACGTTCTCAGTCGATCCAGCCAAGATCGAAGCTATTAGCGGTTGGAAAAGACCCGTGCGTTGACTGAGATAAGATGTTTTCTTGGATTAGCTGGCTATTACCAAAAATTTGACAAGGATTTCTCATGGACAACTACACTTTTGACTAAGCTGACTAGAAACCATGTGAAGTTTATTTGATCGGAAAATTGTGAAGAAGCATTCCTTGAGTTGAAGCGTTTGTTGACCAATATGCCTATGTTAGTCCAAATGATTGCTTCTGACAATTGTTCGCAGAAAAGATTAGAAGATTGGAAAGGGAATCGAGATCGATGATCTAAAGGATTTTAGTATTGACCAGATGGTTAAGAAAGAAGATATGGTTGTGTTTTGGATGTTGGAAAACTAAGGAGGGAGGTTCCTAGGAAGTGTCATCGATCGATGTTTATGATTCATCCTAGGGGAACCAAGATTTATTAGGATATGAAGAGAAGTTTCTTTGCGGAAGGTATAAAGAGGGATGTAAGCTTATGAGTAAAGCAATGTGCAAATTGCCAGCAAGTGAAAGCTGAATATCAAAAGCCAAGCGGATTGCTTCGGCCTTTGCATATATTGTTTTAGAAATGGGATCCAATATCCCTGGATTTTTTGACAGGTTGCCAAGGTCAAATAAGGTAAATGAAAATATTTGAGTCATAGTAAATAGACCAACCAAGAGTGTATACTTTATTCCCATTAAGTCAACCAGGATAGCGAATGTATTAGCTATTTTGTTTATGAAGAATATTGTTAGATTACATGGGATTCCTAGTAGTCAGTGACATAAGTGCTTTGTTCACTAGTGGATTCTGGAAGAGTCGACATGAGATATTAGGTACCAAGCTTAAGATGAGTACCTCTTATCACCCACAAATAGATGGGCAGACAAAGAGAGTCAATAAGGTACTTGAAGATTTGTTGAAAGCTTGTGTACAATAATTTTCTAGGTCGTTGGAAGAGCATTTGTACTTGGTAAGAGAAGCGACAAATAAGTTTGAGTTAATCCAAGGTAGGATGTGAGAAGCTCAGTATAGGCAGAAAAGTAATGCAGATAAAAGGTGTAAAGATTTAGAGTTCTCAGTTGGAGATCTTGTGTTCCTCAAGGTATCACTGATGAAGAGTGTTGTACGATTTGAAAAGTCAGCGAAACTAGTACCTAGATATGATGGACCATTCATTATTATAGAAAGGATCGAAAAACTCACGTACCGAATAGATTTAGCGAGTCGTTTATTAGGTGTTCATAATGTGTTCCATGTTTCTCATCTTTGGAAGTATGTGCATGATCCAAAGACTATTATTGCTCTGACTGCATTGTAAGATTTATTGGTAGAACTGGATCTGAGTATTGTGAGACAACCAGTTCGAGTTGTAGCAAGAGACGAGAAAAAAATTAAGGAACAAGACAATCAAGTTAGTGAAAGTCTAGTGGTGTGAAAACAAGAAAGACTATACTTGGATGACAAAGGACAAGACTAGGGATACTCATCCTACGATGTTATGATGGTATGTTCTATATTTGTGGTACATAGACTTTATAACCGGTAGAATATACTAGCATTTTTCATGTTTGTATGCTTGTTTTGTAGTTCTTAAAGAATCTGGAGGACGAAATTCTTTAAGGAGGGCAGCCAATAACACATCTATTTTTAGTTAAACATTATTTAGAACATTTAATTGGATAGATTAATTAGAATAATGTAAATGGTTAAGGAGAATGAGATTTGAACATTTATAAATCGTGCCTTAATGAATTAGGTAAAGAGATCTTTTAAAAAGCATATAAAAGAATATATGAGCTAGCCATAGTCCTTGACATTGACTTTAAACCTTGGGGATACCATTGTTGTTTAATAAGTTCGACATGAACCAATTAGGGATACCAATATGAGTGTCACTTCTAAATATTATAACTTTAAGGGGAAATAACCTAATCGAGGATACCAATAGACATAGGTTAAATATTTAGGTAACATGAATTAAATTGTAAATGATGGCTTAATAGTCATCCTAGGAAAACTATGGGATATGGGATGGATAGTCAACATCTTGCCGAAGATGGATAGGCTTTATGAGGATAATGAAGGGTTCATGGTCATCCTAACAAAATTATATGATTTGTGATAAGTAATCCACATCATTTTAAGTTATATGGAATATGTATGATGGATAGTCCACATAATTCTAAATAATTAAACCATGTGTGATGGGTAGTCAACGTGGTAGTGGATGGATAATCTAAGTAATAAATACATATGAAATGGAGAGTCCACATAATTCTGAATATGCTTAATGTGAGATGGGTAGTCTACATAATTATAAGACAGGTAGTCAGATTTAAAATAAAACAGGTAGTCAGTATAAGTTGTGACTAGTAGTCATATGAAATTAAGATGGATAGTCTAATGAATTGGGATGGATAATCCAACATATGTTGCATGTTTATAAATGCTAATTCCTACATTCGAACCATTGTGGTTGTAGGATCACAATATATGGTTGTTATGTTTTAGTTAAGATACTAGTGAGGGGAAATCCAATCCACTCAGCGATTTGGTCTCAGTAGATATCTATTTTGGTTTGAGATGGTAGATTATTATTCACACCAGACTGTTGTCTGATCCGAAGTTTTTATTTTTCCCTTTAAACTCTCAGGTACTCATTTAAGTAGGTCGAGAGTAAGAGATTTTAGGTTTCCACTTAGAAAAATAGGCTTTCGAAATCATGTAGGAGGCAATCTAGCTATGTATGTTAATTTTTTTTTATTTGGGTGCAATGGGAAAGTTGTATAATTGCCAAGTATTTGACTCTGATCAACCAAGAGGCATCTTCATATATCATTCTTGGAGTATTTTGTATAGCTATATTTTCTATGAACAAGGGATTACCAATGGGATTGTGTAATGGATATGAAATACCATTTGTGAAATGAGATATGGAAATTTGTTATTAAACTATGTTGAAATATTTTCACATTCAAGTGCTTTGATTTTTTATAAGATTAACATAGTCACATTTGTCATCAAGAATTAATAAATATGGATGACTGCAGCATCATAGTAGTTAGTTTTGAACCTTAGAATGAGGATGTTACAAATTGGTACCAAAGCATCAGTTTGTGATTAAAAGAATTTTAAACCTATAGAGTTTTTGAAAACATAATCCTAATGAATTAGAGAATAAGATTGGGATATAGGATAACGCTATAATAGCGTACTTGTAATTGCTATATATAAGTATGTATTCCATCTCTATTCTTCCATCTGTATTAGACCGTTCTTCTGTATCTTACTAAGGCTCGTATGTAGATTTATGAGAAAGAAAAATACGAAGGTAGGAAACGAAAGAGCGAATCTAGGTGGCGGAAGCTCCACAACCAAAGAAAATGCTCGGCCCAACACCAGGAGTAACCAGAGTCAGTAAGCAAATGTTAATCAAATGCCAATGTTGGTGCTACGACCCCACTAGTGGATATTGGGACTATATCAATTCTTCTTCAATCTGATACAAGCTGGAGTAGTTGTAAGAGTAGTTGGAGGAAATGTTGCTAAGGCGGAAGCAGTCAATCCCATAGCGCCAATTGTTAATAACTATGCTAAGTTAAGTCAAGATTAAACCAATTTGGGCAGAAATCCTTTTCTAGGGACTGAGTGCAAAGTGGAGAACTAGCTGTTACATCGTGAAAGGATTTTTCTGATTTGGGTCTGAATGATGAGCAGAAAATGAGATTGACTTCGAGACAGTTACAAGAAGATGCTTTGTTTTGGTGTAACGGGATCACCATAGGGGTGCCAAAAGACGAATTGACTTGGCCAGAATTTCGATGGAGATTCGAGGAAAGGTTTTTGTCTGAAGTAGCTAGTTGGCCTTGCTTAGGAAGTTGATGGATTTGGAGCATAAGAAATGTCAGTGTTGGAGTACTCTTTTAAATTTGTTGAGCTATCGAGGTATGATTATGCTACTCTTGAAACTGTTATCAAGAGGAATGAGAAGTTTATCCAAGGTTGAGGTGGGATATTGCTATGACAACTATGCCATATCTTAGAGACCCATCGAATGTAATGGTTGAATGAGTGTCAGGAATGAACAAATGCTTTTGAACTTTGGGAAAGGGAAGTCGGTGGATAAATAGAATTCTCATAATAAGAAGAGGAAATTATTTAAGAAGAAGAGAGCTTAGAAAGGGTGGGCTGCCAAAAAAGGGGAAGCCTATATATTTTGTTACAAATTTGACAAGAGGGGCACTATGCTAATGAGTGTTAATCTAGTGGTGGCAAGGTTGTTGTAAGAAAGCAGAATGTGAAATGCTTTAATTGCGACCAGGTAGGGCATTATAAGAACAAATGTCCATATGCAAGCAAGGCTAACAAAGGAAAGGTGTTTGCTTTGATTCCAGCTACATTAAGACCAACAGTAGACGAGAAAGGAAAGTCAATGATGGAAGGTACACTTTTGATTCATATCATATTAGTTAGGGTACTGTTTGATACCGGTGCATCGTATTCATTTATATTTCAGTGTTTGTTAGATAAGTTATGTTTAGAGCCACCATACCTTGTTAAGGATAGCCAATCTACTAGAAGGGTATGCAATTCTAATGATGAGATATGACCATCTAGAGTTTGAATTGCTAGGTTATACATTTGCTTGTAGTTTGTATGTATTTGATTTCGGGGTTTTGGGATTATTTTAGGTATGGAATTGTAAGAAAATATGATGCTAGGATATTTTATCGAGATAGGAAAGTATCAGTTAGACATTTAGATAGTTGTAATCGAATTATATACTCAGTAGATAGCATGATGCAGATATTTGTATTTTATTGGGAGTAATGAAAGTAGAAATTGAAGTGAATCGGTTTATAGTTGCAAAGGAATTTGAGAGGTTTTTTAGCAGGTTATAGGACTACAATTAAAACATCCTATTGAGTTTTGAATAGATCTTGTATCCGAAGCCGAACCCATAAGTAGGCCACTTAGCAGGATGACACCTCCGAGATGAAGAAGTTAAAGGTGCAGCCAATGGACTTAGAAGGAAAGATTTTTATTAGACCAAGCCGTTCTACTTAGGGAGCGGCTGCTTTGTTTGTGAAGAAACCAGATGGGTAGTTAAGATTGTGCATCTATTATCTTAAGTTGAATAAAAAGACGATAAAGAATCGATATCCTCTTTTGAGAATTGATGATTTATTTGATCAGTTAAGTGGAGTCGAAATATTTTCCCAGTTGGATTTGTTGACAGGTTTCAATTAATTGAGAGTGGCAAAAGATCGTACTCCTTTTATGACATTTCGAATGTGGTACGGTTCGTACGAGTGGTTAGTGATGTCATTTATATTAACTAATGTCCTAACTTTCTTTGCGGATTTAATGAACCGGATTTTTCGAGAGCACTCGGGTAAGTCCATGCTAGTATTCGTTGACGACATTTTGATATATTCTACGGATGAAAGAGATCATGAGACTCATTTTAGAGTAGTGCTTGACATGTTATGGCAACATCAGTTCCGAAAGCAAAGTTTTCAAAGCGTTATTTTTGGAAGAAAGAAGTTTAGTTTCTTCGTCATGTAGTTTCAATGAAAGGGTTCTCAATCGATCCAGCCAAGATCGAAGCTGTTAACAATTGGAATAGACCCGAGACGATGATCGAGATAAGAAGTTTTCTTAGATTAACTGGCTATTACTGGAGATTTATCAAAGATTTCTTATGGATAACTGCACCTTTGACTAAGCTACCCAAAAAGGACGTGAAGTTTATTTGGTCGGATAATTGTGAAGAAGCAGTCCTTGAGTTGAAGCATTTGTTGACTAATATGCCGGTATTAGTAATTCCAGATGGGAATCAATATTTTGTGGTGTGTATGGATGCATGTAGACCAGGATTAGGAGCTATATTGATGCAGAGGGATTAAGCGATGGCCTAAGCTTCTAAGCTATCCAGCCACATAAAGTTAGATATCCGACTTATAATTTGAAGTTTGTGGTGATGATTTTTGTATTGAAATTGTGGAGATACTACCATTTAGAAGAATGATTCGAGTTATATATAGATCATAAGTCTTTGAGGTATTTATTCTCTAAAAAAGTGCTGAATATGAGACAACAGAGGTCGTAAGAGTTTTTAGCAGTTATAACTTTGATATTGAGTATATACCGGTGAAAGGAAATAAAGTTGCAGATGAAATTAGAAGGAAACATCAAAATGTGGTGTTAGCTATGTTGGCTCAATGGAAATATTTATAGGTGTTGATTACTTATAGTGTGCGGTTAAGATCGACTGCTAGTTTTAGTCAAAGTATAGCCATGTTATCTTGCTTGGAAGTTCGGTCAATGTTGATCGAAATGATTGCTTCTATGGAGAGAGTTGATCCATTGTTAGCCGAAAAGATTAGAATATTGGAAAGGGAACTGAGATCGATGAACTAAAGGATTTTAGCCTTTACTAGAGGAGAATGTTAAGAAAGAAGGGACAATTATGTGCTTCCGATGTGGGAAACCTAAGAGGGGAAGTTCTTAGGAAGAGTCATCGATCGATGTTTACGATTTATCCTGGGGAACCAAGGTTTATCAGGATTTGAAGAGAAGTTTCTTCTAGGAAGGTATGAAGAGGAATGTAGGCTTATGGGTGAAGCAATGTGAAAATTGCTAGCAAGTGAAAGCTGAAAATCAAAAGCCAATTGAATTGCTTCGACCTTCGGATAGACAGGTTTGGAAATGGGTTTCGATATCCATGGATTTTTTTGATGGGCTACCAAGGTCAAATAAGGGAAATGAAAGTATTTGAGTCGTAGTAGATAGTCTAAAAAAGAGTGCATACTTCATTCTCGTTAATTCAACCTAGATAGTATATGTATTAGCTATGTTTTTTATGAAGAATATTGTTAGATTGCATGGGATTCCTAGTATAGTCGGTGACTGAAATGCTTTGTTCAGTAGTGAATTCTAGAACAGTCTACATGAGATATTAGGTACCAAGCTTAAGATGCATACCGCTTATCACCCATAGATGGATGGGCAGACAGAGATAGTCAATAAGGTACTTGAAGGTTTGTTGAGAGCTTGTGTACTATATTTTGGTGGGTTGTGCGAAGACCATTTGCACTTGGTTTAGTTTTCCTATAATAATATTTATCAGACTAGTATAGGAATGACGTCTTTCGAGGATTTGTATGGAAGGTCGTACAAACCACCAGCATGTTGATTAGTGACCGGAGGCCGATTGTCCCTAGTCCAAATACAGTAAGAGAAGCCACAAAGAAGTTTGAGTTAATCCAAGGTAGGATGAGAGAAGCTCAGTCTAGGCAGAAAAGTTATGCAGATAAAAGGCGTGAAGATTTAATGTTCTAAGTTGGAGTTCTTGTATTCATTAAGGTATCACCAATGAATAATGTAATACGATTTGTAAAGTCAAGGAAACTAGTACCGAGACATGATGGGCCATTCCATAGTATAGAAATGATCGAAAAACTCGCGTTTCGAAAAGAGTTACCGAGTAGTTTGGCAGGTGTCCATAACGTGTTCCATGCTTCTCATCTTAGGAAGTATGTGCATGATCCAGAGACTAATATTGCTCCGACTGCATTGTAAGATTTAGTGGTAGAACCGGATATGAGTTTTGTGAGACAACCAGTTCAACTTGTAGCAAGAGACAAGAAGAGATTAAGGAACAAGACAATCAAGTTTGCAAAAGTCTAGTGGTGTGACAACAAGAAAGACTGTACTTTGAAGACAAAGGATAGGATTATGGATATAATTCTGAGATGTTATGACAGTATGTGGAACGCCCTACTCCCCTTAATATACCTAAAAGGACGCATTAAAAGGCATGGTGCGTTGTAGGTATAACTAAAACTAACAGAGACTAAGATTCACAAGACAAATATTGGAAAAACAGCGGAAACTAAAATAATAACTTATTCAAAAAAAACTTCATAATTGTTTCATAAACCAAATAAGTCAACATACATATCTCAAAATCCAGTATGTCTCATGAAATAAAAACTCGTAGTCTCAACAAAAATCAGAATACAAATATCCCTCTCAAGTTCCAGTACAAGGAAAGAAAAACGAAAAGAAAAGTAGGGAAATACATAACAGAATTTTCTCTAAGAAACCTTCGAGCAACTGCAATCTGCTGCTCTCTCTCTTGATTTCCTATAGAGAAAAAAAGGAAAAATAGAGGAGTGGGTCAGACTAAAAGTTTGGTGAACAATAGTGACTACTAGAATCTTTAAGCAAAGTAAAAGTAATCGACTCTTTAATAGTTCTAGTGTATACAAAAGGAAACAAAGGAAATATGAAAGAGATAAACTGGAAAATACGATTAAACTATTACAATTGATAATATATGTCAACTTTGTTTTTTTGCACTTGTCTTTGATACCTGTTTGATTAGGCTGAATTCCTAATCCTATAATTAAGTTGAAATCATAATTCTACTCTTTGATCAGCCTGCTGCTCCATAGACCTTATTGCGAAGTAGACGTTACCTACACAGCAGCCAATGCTAACTATGAAAGATACACAAAGCACCCACTGTGGATTAGATGATACATAGTTCCCTACATAAAAGGCAATGGTGTCTACGAAAGACACACATACTAATTGCTTGGAACTTATAGCGATTGCTGAGCACCGATATGGAAGTCGCATGTGTAACTACCACATGCTCATGCTACTTTTTGCTACACCTATTGGATCATATTATTACCTTGACTCAGCATAAACGTGCCCCTCATTCACTTCAGGATTATGTGAAACACCATGTACATAGAAAATATAGGGGAATGCTGTTGGTACTGGCCCATCATCCAAACAATATCTAATAGCGTCTTTGTCCTGATCCCCCATGATTTGAACATCTCTATATTGACCAATTACTACCACTACTAGCATAAGCGTACCCCTCGTCTCACTTCAGGTTTATGTGGAACACAACACCTATACAAAACAATAGGATAATACTATTTGGTACAAGTCCTACTTTAATTCTTTGCTTACTAACTTAGATAAATTATTTAAATAAGCCTTTACTCTTGTTCTTGCGATCCGTGCTTATTAATTTATCCTAAGTCTTAAAGTAAGCCTTATTCTGTTCTATTTCTTATTATAACCTACATTATAATCATGCTTATTAATTAACCCAAGGTCTAAGTGCGAAAATAAGCTTCTTATCTTCTTGTGTTGTTTTTAGTTATAATTCTAAGCTATAACTAGGCCAATCTCTTTAATTCAGTTTAATTAATATCATGATTAGGCATAATTTCAGTCCAATTCCATTTGTATTATAGTCTTATAATTTACATTTTATATTCAATTATTTCAGATTTCTTATAATTTAATCCTGTTTCGGGTTAATTCTATTCTAATCCATACGCGAAGAAGAAGGTCGAATAAAGGAAAATTGAAAATAGAAGAAAATCCAAGGCGTAAGAAGAAGATTTAAATAAGCATAAATAACAGTAAATAAACTAAAATACTATAAATAAACTGTAAATAAAGGGAAAATCTAGAAATTAATTGAAATTAATTTAAAAGAATAGCTAAAAGAAATAGACCGAAAAATAATTCCAAAAACTGTAAATAAATTACTAAAAAGGTTACTCCAAAAACCATAGTAAAACTAAAACTATTGGAAACACTATTATTTTAAATTACCTAAAGAAATATAAAATAATTACAATCACCCACCTCTGGTCCGTAGCTCTTCCCTTTGGGCCTTCACGGATCCACTTAGGGTTGTTACATATTTTTATTTAAAACGATTTCCTCCTTGGAAAATTATTCCGCTTAGGGTCCTTCTTGATAAGTGAACTCAATTAGAGAAAATCTTAGAATGAGAAAAAGTGTTCGGCCTAGGGTTCTATTTATAGGGGTAGAAGTGGATCTCAAGCTGTTGGATTTGGTGATTGAATAGGATGCAACCATATCATTGGCTGAATATGCGCCATCAGATGCAAGAATAGAAGAATCGAATTGAAATGAAGAATGCAAAACACGTCATAGGAAGCCTTTGGAAAGAATGGAATGAAGTAAAGTTTTCTTCATTCCTAAACACAGGCGGGTCGATCGGGCGGTCGACCACCCTTATGCCTAGGTCGACCGGCCAATCGATTTGGCCTTTTTTCTACTTATTTTTTTAATTCATACCTCGTTCATTTTAGCTCGGATTCTGATGTTTATATATGGAAATTGACTAAAAATTTACCACAGACATAATGGTGCAAATCGTGTGGCTCAATTCTGATAATTTCACAAAGTTATTTTATTATTTGATTAATTAACGAACTAATTATTACGGGTTAAATGTTGGGTCGTTACAGTATGTTCTATATTTGTGGTATATAAATTTACAACTGGTAGGATATATTAGCATTTTTCATGTCTGTATGCTTGTTTTGTAGTTCTTAAAGAATTTCGAGGACAAAATGTTTTAAGGAGGGGAGCTGTAGCACCCTTATTTTTAATTAAACATTATTCGGAACATTTAATTGGATAAGTTAAATAGAAAAATGTAAATGGTTAAGGAGAATGAAATTTGAACATCTATAAGGTCGTGCCTTAGTGAATTAAGTAAATCGATTGTTTTAAAAAAAACATATAAGAGAATATAAGAGAGAGGCAATTTAGGAAAAAGAGATATCCTTTGCCTTAAACCAGCTCCCCCTCATATCATTCTCACTTTACTCATTCGCAAAACAGTCTAAGAAAAACCTTAGGAGGCTGCCATTTTATGGGGAAGAAGATCACGATATCAAGAGATATTTACAAGTTAAAGCTTAAGGAAGCACAACATTAATCAAATATCAACTCTAACATCAATTTTAAAGGTGAAAAATATAAGATCCATCTCTTTAGTTTATTTCGAACTCGGTTATGGATAGTAACCGAATTATTGTTCTTTGTTTTGTCAAGATATGGTTGTCTAATCATTGTTTGGATAGAATAACGATTATTGAAATTTTTAGGGAATTATTTAAATGGGTTTTGAGGGTAAAACCTAAGATTTAAGCTCTGAATTCTTTGATTTTCTGATATGTTAGGTAAAACATTATTTTGGAGATGATTTTTTAATTTCACAATTTTCCAAGTTATATATATTATTTAATGAATTTCCTTAGAAGGAAATAGTATCAAATCAGGTTTTAATTATTAAAATAGTTAAATATGGTTTTTGGCTCAAAAATTTTATATGGTAAAGAGAAGGATATTCCTTAATTTCGAATAATTTTTAGGATTTTTACCAAGTAATTCCAATTTATCATGAATTTACTATGCTAGATAAGCATTTAAAAGGAGAATTAATTTAAGATGTTAATTTATTATTTTAAATATGCATGGGAACATGAAAATTTAGTGTGGCGGTAATTTCTAAAAAGGATTTGTAAAGAAATTTCTTTATCCAATAGAAACTGGGAAAAAAAAGATTTGGTGAAAAGTTTCTGGTTAAAATAGTAATAAAACAGTTTTCTTAAGAATTACGATAATGGCATGCCACCATACATCGTCGAGACCAACGATGAGGTCGCATCATTGAATGTCGACAACGATGAAGGTGGAAACACATGATTGCTATCTAAGTATCTATAGAGTGATTCCTTCGGCATCGAAGTGGACAACGATAACAATGGATGATTGGCGATATAGTGCCTTCGTGATTCATCTAAGCGTTTTAAAAGCTTAATATCAACGTCGATGCATCACATATCTTCATCACTGCATTCAATGATGTCGCACCTAATCACTTTGATGTTTTCTAGACTAAGGTTGTGGTGCCACTTTTAATCATTTCGACTCTATATATGAAGTGACATAATAGCCGAAGTAACTTAACTACAAAAGTTTTATAACGTGGTCGAGGGTCTTCGGATTGATGTACATCAAGGTCGATAACCTTATGTTTTAGTATCGATGCCTCTTGGCCACAATGTCGCACTTCACCTTTTCAATGTCGAAGATGCATGATTCTATTAATAAAGTTTTGAAGGTGCAGAGGGGCCTGCGTTTTAGAGGGTCAATAACCCTGTGTCGTCGAGATTGATAAAAAAATTAAATTATTTAATAGTGTCAAGCCATAGTCCTTGATTTCGACTTTAAACCTTGGGGATACCATTGTTGTTTAATAAGTTCGACATGAATCAAATGGGGATACCAATATGTGTGTCCTTTTGAAATATTATAACTTTAAAGGGAAATAATCTAATTGGGGATACCAATAGACATTGGTTAAACATGTGGGTAACATGGATTAAATTGTAAATTATGGGTTCATAGTCATCCTAGGATGGCTGTGGGATGCGAGTTGGATAGTCAACACCAAGATGGAGATAGATAGCCTCTGTGAGGGTAATGAAGGGTTTATGGTCATGCTAGCAAAATTATGTGATGGGTGATGGGTAGTCTACGTCATTTTAAATTAAAAGGAATATATGTGGTGGATAGTCCATATAATTTTAAATGATTGAAATACAGGTGATGGGTAGTCAATGTGGTAGGAGAAGGGTAATCTAACTAATAGTTACATATGAAATGGATAGTCCACATAATTTTGAATATGCTTATATGTAAGACGGGTAGTCAGATTAAAATGTAACATACCAAAATTCATCAATTTAAATTGGTAAATGTTAAACTTTTATAATATAATTTAAAAAGTTTCAAAATAAATAAATAATAAGTGATAATTTAAATGAATAAAAATTTCAAATTTCTTTTAAGTTTAAAATTTTGAAATACTAGAAGTTTTTAATTATTTGAATCCAAATTTTGATTCATATATGTGAATATATATATATGTATTAGTGCATATGTGGGTAAATTTGAAATTCATATATTGAATTTGATTTTAATTTTAATTTTAAAATAATTGTTTTGTAAAATAATTTGGATTTATAAAGGTATATCTACGTAATTTATTTAATATGTATTTAAAAAATTCAAAACACTCTCTTTTATTAATGTGTATTAATATAAAGCTAATATCTTAATGTAAGTTTAAATGCAAATTAAAATAATGTAAAATACTTTGTTAATAACTTTTTTTTCTTACGAGTGTTAAATTAATAATAACTATGGTGACAAGTGTAAATCATGGGAGAAGAAAAATTACAAGTGTCATTTGTATCATTTTCTTTTACTTAAGAAATTTATAGAAAAGAAGTAAAATTATATAAGTCATTTATCTTCTCCTTTATTCATTTCAAAGAAATAAATCTATGAAATCTTTATATCAGAAAAAATATATTCATCAAAACAAGCTAGTTTTCCTCAACATTTGAAATCAAGAAAATACATTCCAGGAAAAAAAATCTGTAACAAAAACCTTCCTCTCAATATCTTTAGCCAAAAGAAGAATTCAAAGTTGAATTCAAATCTTCCACATACATTACAGAATCAAGCAAGAACTTCATGAATTAAAGAGATCCAGATTATCAATCATCAACTCAAATTCTTTTTCCAGGTGCAAACCTGACATCATCTTCATTTTCTGTTGTCAAAGAGAGAAAAAACTGTAAGTAAAATCCTTCTTTGGGATTTAAAATTTAATTATGTTAAAGAACTAATCAAGTAATTACATCACAAACTAAGCAACTTTAATCAATTAGTTGCAGGTGAATTGAAATCCAGTATCAAGTTGAAAAAAACGAAAAAAACTGCAGTTCAAATTTCCAGAGCTTCCCTCTGTTCCACTTCTGTTTTCAGTCCTAAAATTATGAGTAAATCTTTCAAGAAATTTGATTTTTATCTAATTGATTGAATACATGATGTATGAAAGTTGAACATGGTTTGCATGCAACAAAATCTGTAAATGAATTATGCATTTGCATGTGCATGTTAATAATCTTGTTCTAGCTACAGGTTTCTTTTTTTTTATGAAAACCTGTCAAAAAAACCCAAGTTCCTTGATTCCGGTTGTGTTAGACTTAAGTATCAGAACCAAAAAATGTTTAAATTCATGTAAGATTGAAAGTTAAAACATTTAAAAAGCTAATACTCAGGATATAGAAACTGGAACAAGAAAATACCGTTAAAATTCAAGTCATGTTCAATTTTAAATCTGGTAGATTTTAATTTCATATATTCCATCTGAAATCTTATCAAAAATTATGATTTTTGAAAATAAAATCAAAACTTTTGAGTTAGTAATTACTGGGATAAGCCGAGATAACCAGATTTGGGGTTTTTCCAAAATTCCGGTCGTCGGCATGATGATGAGGGTCGTGGCTTTGCATGGAGGTGGAAGGGTCTACGGTGAGTCGGGGAAAAATGCTTGGAGGTGTCCTAGTTCATTGTGGTGACGGCGGCGAGGGGATTAAATTTTTAATCCTAATATAGGCAATGGTCGGAAAAATTGGTCACTGGGGCTTCGTGCGTGCATCGAGTTGTACGTGGCTTTGGGAGGAGATGGCTGGGTGGATGATGGAGTCGTGGTTGGAGGCTCAAGTGTTCTGGTGATCTTTGGCGTTGGTGCGAGGTGTTTGTTTTGAGGCACTACTCGTTCCAATTTTGGGTCTGGGACCGAAAGTTTGAACTTTTGAGTGTTTGAGAGGCTCGAGCACATCATCGATGATGTGTTAACGACCAGCAGTTTGACTAGAGGTGGTTGGTGAAGTTGTGCAAGTGCACATAGTTGGGTTGTGTCAGGGGAAACAAATTTAGGGAAGAAAAGGAGAACCCAAAGCAGCTATCGGGTAATAGGGCTTTGAACTCGAGTATGAACTCGAAGTGGTTTAGGGGTTGTCCGAGTTATACTTAGAAAAATTTTGGAAAGAAAAAAAAGAAACAGCTCGGGTCGAATTTTGAAGAAACTCGAAGCAAGTGGAAGGAAATCTCAGGGAAGACTTGAAGGAGCTCGGGGAAGTCAGCATACCAGGGCTGTTTTCTCAAATAAAAACAATAAAATTCAAAACTTTTAAAATTTTAAAACTCATGTTTTAAAAGATGGTTTTGATTTGGATTGAAAACAAATCAAAGTTAAGTAAGACATTTTTTTAAGTAAATTAATTTAATATAATTTCTGTCACATTACTTATAAAAAAATCAGTTACAAAACGTAATTAAAAATGCAGTTAAGATGAAATGTTTTATAAAATAATTTTGGTCTCTCAAGACAATTTACATGATGAATTTAAATTTGATTTACAAGAAAAAGATTAAAATAGTTAACAAAGACAAGAAAGTTTATCTCTTGAATTTAATAGGTAATTTATGATTGACTTATGTAATAAATGATTAATTAAAATAACTATTTAAATTAATTACTTAATATTAAATGATTAATTGAGGATTAATTTATTAAGATAATTAATTAAGGAAATAATTAATTAATAAGAGTAATCAAGATTTAATTAATTTTAATTAAGGATAAATTAATTAGGGTAATTCATTAAGGAATGATTAAATTATGAAGATGGTTAAAGATTTTATTAATTTTAATTTAGGATAACTAATCATTAATTAAAGATGATGAATGAAATTAATTATGTGATTAATTAGTTTAATTCACACGATTGATTCATCATAGCTGTATATGATTAATAACTATTGTATGATGAGTATTAATTGACATCTCTGATTGTAATTGTGATGCTATGTGGTATGAATTGCTTTGTGCTGAGCCGTGATCCTGTATTTTCGATATGAATTGCTTTGTGCTGAGCCATGATCTTGTATTTTCTATGTGAATATGAAAACCCTTTGGCCTAAAAAACGGCACTTGAATTTCGATGCGACAGGGAGTCGGATTCCAGTTGGTTATCCGAAACCCACATCGAACCTGTGAATCTTTGTGAATGACGTATCCACATGTTATTAAAATTGACGCTCACTATTCGGATTAGTCGGAAGAGGAGCTTTGTGTCATATAACCCATTCCGAATAGTGATTCGACGAATGGAGAGCATTTGAAGACCGGGTGTCTTCGAAAACGATCGGATAACCTATCGATTGTCTCTGCACCGTTGCTTCGGTATCGTGATTCCCAAAGTGATGGGAAGTCCGATCGGGATTGTGGACAGCCGGACTTGCAAGGGCTTCTTCCTTTATTGGACGAAGTGCCTTCGGTTCCGTTCTAACTCGGAACAGACTTGTATTGTCGTGCGTCTGACACTACACTTTGAGATATAAAGCCGATTTCTTTCAAATACATATCTGTTGGTGTCCGAAGATTTATTCTCTTAGCTTAACACCCTTCTCTGAGATGTTCGAGCTCAGAGGTTATGTAGTTGAAGGTTATCAGCGATATACTCCCAATTTGGTAGTGTGGCACGCTAAGTGCTGCTGTGTATTGATGATCATTTGCTGATTATTTGTTGATCAAAGCATAGGTTTTGTGAAAAGCGTAGCTCTGTGGATGAGACTTCGTCAAACCTCACAACCCAATAATGGTCGAAACAGGAAAGATGCGGCAAGGTTATTGGGGGTAGCGCCCCTTAGGGTATATGCATTTCCTTCTGGATAGAAGTGGTATCATAGCATGGAGCCCAGATACTTAACTTATGTGGATATCGCAAATATATATATTACTTTGTGATTGTTGTTGTTGGGGCCCCGGATAAAGGTTGGTTACAACCAGGAGATGGCATACTCGTATAGTAGTTACCTAGTTATAGAGACAACCCGGCCTTGTGTTGGTAGAGATCCGGTTAGCTTCTCGGGACGTCCCTCCAGAGGCATACCCATGTGGCCCAGGAAGTTCCTTAGCCTGACCATTTGTTGGAAATCCAATTACCAATACGAACCCAGTACGGTTTTAGTTGTATTACCTGCCATTTACTTATGGTGGTCACCACTGTTTAGATGGTAGCTATAGTAGGCATAGTTCGGAATGTCTATGCTGGCTAAGATTAATATTATACTTTCGAAAATGTTTTTCTATACTATGCACTAGTAATAATATCAAAGAGATTTTACCATATCAAGCATATTTGACTATCATAAGAAGAAATCTCCTCCAATTCTACGATTGCACTGTGTGTGTGGCGGGCGGTCTTATGGTAGCTTCATTTTCCAAACAGCATTGTGGATTTCAGTTCAAATTCTTTTATTGTTTTCTTAAAAGATAAAATGGTTTTGTTTACTCATACCAGTCTCATGACTGACCCAGAGTTTATCGTTTCCTTTCTACACTCTGGGTGCCCAAAATTTCTGCACGGGCAGCCTAGTAGCAGGTCTTCCGTGTTTTTGGTGCTAGCTGTATTTTGAAGTCTTGGGGTTTGGAGGCTATCGGTTTTTGAAGGCTTTTGACTTGGAGATATTTTGAAAACTTTTGGATCTCAAGGTTCTTAGTTGGATGTTCGCTATCATTTCTTTTCGTTGGAGACTTTCTTGGAATGCAATCACTTGTGGTTATGTCGTGATGGTCTTTTTTGAAGTTGTATTGTATATGTATAGAAATACTCTGATGTTGGTTTTGTTGTTATAATGATATTATGATGTTGTATCTGGGATATTGATGTTGGAAGTTTATTTTGTTTCCGCTGTTTATATTCATCTAATGTTGTTATAAGATCCATCTGAACTGGAAGTCGACGTTCGAATCTCCGACAGTCAAATACAAGTGATGTATTTGATGTCGATTTTTGAACGTTGAACTTCGGGTCGTGACAAATGGTATCAGAGCTAAAGGTTGAGTAAGAACTTTAGCTCCAGAGTATAACACATTAGATGGCTCATTAGAGATAGGGTGAAGTATACCCTAGAATGAGTATAAACCGAGACTGAAACCTCAAATTTTCTTAGTCTATTTTCTTTAACTGTTGATATTCCTCAAGGTATCTCGTCCGAATATCTAAATCAAGTTTCTTACTAATTACAGATAGTAAGAATGAGCGGGCGAAGAGGTAGAGCTAGGGGTCAAGGGAATGCTACAACATCTAGTCAAGCTTTCCCTTCAGAAGAAGCAGTTATGCCTTCTTAATATCAGCCGAATCTGGCTGATTTGTATAAGAGTTTCACAAGGCTTGGTGGTAGGCCGTTCACCGGCAAAGAGTCGATTATTGAGGCCCAGGTTTGGATCAGATCATGTGAAAAGATCTTTAAAGGGCTTAAGCTGCAAGATGACCAGATGCGTCTCATTGCTTCTTGGCAACTCCAAGATGAAGCCTCAGCCTGGTGGGAAACAGTCACAATAGATGAACCACAAGAAGAATTTACTTGGAGTCGATTTAAGGAAGTGTTTGAAAAGCGCTATATGCCGTCAGCAGGAAATTCCCGAATGTATCAAGAATTTCTGGACTTAAACAAGGAGGCTTGTCATTTGAGGAGTACTTAAACAAGTTTAACAAACTATCTCGTTTCGATCTGGAGTTGGTGAACACGCCTCTAAAGAAAAATGAAATGTTCATTCGTGGAATGAACAAGAAGTATCACGAAAGGATGACAGCACACATCAAAGAATCTTTTTCTGATCTTATTGCTATGGGATATAGGTATGCCACTCTGGATATGCAGGAGATTCCAAGGGAAAGCGGAAATTCAAGTAATCAGAATTGGAAGAAAAGGAAGTTTGGGGGCAAGAAGCCACATCATGGCAAGGATAAGAGGAGCAGTCAAGGAAGTTCGGCTAGAAATATAACTTGTTACAATTGCCAAGAAAAGGGGCATTGTTCAAACAACTGCAAGAACCCGAAGAAGCAAGTTAAGAAGGAACGACCCGTGAAGACTATCCAAGGAGTAAGAGAATGCTATAATTGTCACAAGCCTGGACATGTTGTTAAGAATTGCCCGGTGATGAAGCAAGCACAGGTGGAAAATGCTTATGTGATAACGGAAGACCATTCAACTTCGAAAGCTGATAAATGAAAAGTTGTTCTAGAAGGCAACCTTACTATTTATGATAAAGTTGTTAGAGTTTATTTGACATGGGAGCTACATATAGCTTTATCTCCCAACAAACCGTAAATAAATTAAAGCTTAAATCTAATTTTGTCGACGAGCCCATTTGTGTGAAAAACCCAGTTGGTGGTCCTGCAAATCTTTGTCTACGATGTAGAGACATCCCTATCTCGTATTCTTGTTACCGATTCCCTATCAGTCTCTTTGTTCTTAATTTTAATGAATTCGAAATTTTACTCGGAATGGATTGGCTAACAAAATACGAAGCCAAATTTGATTGTAATAATCGAACGATCTCGATAAAAACAAACGTTATGACTCGAGTGTTTTGAGACTAACCAACGCTCCCGCGTATTTCGTAGATTTAATGACTCGAGTGTTTTGAGAAGCACTGAACAAATTTGTCCTTGTATTTATTGATGATATCTTGATTTACTCCAAAACTAAAGAGGAGCATGCTGAACATCTCAGAATTTTTTTGGAGACATTGAGGAGAAATATCCTATTCACTAAATTCTCTAAATGTCACTTTTAGGTCAAAGAAGTCAGATTTCTCGGTCATATCGTTAATGAAGAAGGTATTTCTGTTGATCCAAGCAAGATTTCTACATTTCAGGACTGGAAGCGACCCACTACTCCTAGAGAAGTTCGAAGTTTTATGGGTTTAGCGGGATATTATAGAAAGTTTGTCCAGGATTTTTCTAAGTTGGCCAGTCCATTAACTAAGATGACAATGAAGAATGCTAAATTCGATTGGACCCAAAAGTGTGATGAAGCTTTCCAGGAATTGAAAAGGAGATTAACTACTGCTTCCGTTCTCGCTATCACTAACGGGAATCAAGGGTTATCTGTCTATACTGATGCTTATGGAGACGGTTTGGGTGCAGTACTAATGCAAAATGGAAAGGTAATTGCCTACGCAAGTAGACAATTACGCCTTCATGAGAGAAATTACCCAACACATGAATTGGAGCTTTTAGGTGTTATTTTCGCTCTGAAAATCTGGCGACGCTATCTTCTGGGTAAGAACCTTTTTTAGATTTCTTAACGATATAAAAATTTAACTTAATTAAATATACTTAATGAACTCTCCTTGTTTTAGGTGAAAGATTTGAATTATTCGCCGACCATAAATCTTTGAAATATCTCTTCACCCAGAAAGATTTAAATCTACGACAACAACGATGGTTAGAATTTCTAGCGTCATACAACCTAGATATTCTGTATACACCTGGTAAAGCAAATGTAATTGCTGATGCATTAAGTAGAAAGTATGCTATTCTTGCTTATCTTGTTATCACTCCTACTTTTCTTAAGAGGATCGCGAGCAAGCAATATGAAGATGAGTTTCTTCGGGGAATTTATAAAAGAATATGCTGAGGAGACGACACTAATTTTAAGATGGATTGTAGGGGAGTTAAAGGTTGAAAGGTAGGATATGTGTTCTAGACTTCCCTGATTTAAAGCGTGAAGTTTTAGATGAATGTCATAAATCAAAACTCAATATCCATCCAGGAGTTAATACGATGTATAGGGATATCAAAAGAACCTTCTGGTGGAAGACAATAAAAAGAGATATATCTATATATGTGAGTCGCTGTGCCGCTTGTCAACAAATTAAAAGCGACCAGAAAAAGATGGCGGGTTTGCTCCAGCCTTTGGAGGTACCAAAATGGAAATGGGATCAGCTATCGATGGATTTCATCGATGGGTTGCCCCGCACTCGAAAGGGAAATGAAGCAATTTGAGTTATAGTGGACCATCTAACCAAAACCGCTCACTTCATTCCAGTGAAATCCACTCGAATAGCAGCAACTTTAGCTGAGCTATATATCAAAAAGATTGTCTGTCTCCATGGTATGCCAAGCAGTATAGTGAATGATCGTGGCCCGATCTTCACTAGTAGATTTTTAGAGGCGTTTCAGGCCACATTGGGAACAAAGCTAAATTTCAGCACTGCTTATCACCCACAGTTCGATGGGTAGACTGAAAGGATAAATTGAATATTAGAGGATCTTTTGCGAGCTTGTATTCTCGACTTTGGTGGTTCTTAGGAAGACAGCTTACATTTGGTCGAATTTTCATATAATAATAGATATCAAGCCAGTATCGAAATGGCTCCTTTTGAGGCTTTACATGGTCGACTGTGTCGATCACCGGCATGCTGGATAGAATCCGGTGATAGACTCAATCTTGGACCAGACATGATTAAGGTAGCCACTAAAAAGGTTGATTTTATTCGACAGATGTTAATAACTGCTCAGAGTCTCCAGAAGAGTTATTACGACCATAGAAGAAGAGCTTTGGAATTTCAAGTTGGAGATTCTGCTTTTTTGAAAGTATCCCCTATGCGGGGTGTGTTAAGATTTGGGAAAATTGGTAAGTTGGCACCGTGATACATTGGTCTTTTTCCTATTTTGGAAAGGATTGGTTCTCTAGCATATCGAGTGCAACTACCTAACTGATTATCTGGCGTACACGATGTATTTCACGTTTTATATCTTTGGAAGTACGTGCCCGATCCAGACAGTATTATCCAAGAGGCAGTGCAGCAGGATCTAGAAATCACACCAAATTTAACAGTTAAAAGAGAACCAATTGAGATTGTGGATCGGGATGAAAAGAAATTAAGGAACAAAATTGTGAAATTGGTCAAAGTGCAATGGAGCGGTGATCCAAAGGACTGTACTTGGGAGACAGAAGACAGTATGCAAAGGTCTTATCCCAATTGCAGGGTGGATATCTCGGCTTAAACTGGTAAGCCATTTCTCTATCCTTTTCTGAATTCGTATATTCTTTGTTTGTTTTTTCTCTCTTTCAAATTTCGAGGACGAAATTTTCTTGAGGGGGAAATCTGTAACATACCAAAATTCATCAATTTAAATTGGTAAATGTTGAACTTTTATAATACAATTTAAAAAGTTTCAAAATAAATAAATAATGAGTGATAATTTAAATGAATAAAAATTTCAAATTTCTTTTGAGTTTAAAAATATGAAATACTAAAAGTTTTAAAATTATTTGAATCTAAATTTTGATTCATATATGTGAATATATATATATATATATATATATATATATATATGTATGTATTAGTGCATATGTAGGTAAATTTGAAATTCATATATTGAATTTGATTTTTAATTGAATTTAAATTTTAAAATAAATGTTTTGTAAAATAATTTGGATTTATAAAGGTATATCTATGTAATTTATTTAATATGTATTTAAAAAATTCAAAACACTCTCTTTCAATAATGTGTATTAATATAAAGATAATATCTTAATGTAAGTTTAAATGCAAATTAAAATAATGTAAAATACTTTGTTAATAAAAAAAATTTCTTACACGTGTTAAATTAATAATAACTATGGTGACAAGTGTAAATCATGAGAGAAGAAAAATTACAAGTGTTATTTGTATCATTTTCTTTTACTTAAGAAATTTATAGAAAAGAAGTAAAATAATATAAGTCATTTATCTTCTCCTTTGTTCATTTCAAAGAAAAAATCAGTGAAATCTTTATATCAGAAAAAAAAATTCATCAAAACAAGCTAGTTTGCCTCAACATTTGAAATCAAGAAAACACATTCCAGAAAAAAAAATCTGTAACAAAAACCTTCCTCTCAATATCTTTAGCCAAAAGAAGAATTCAAAGTTGAATTCAAATATTCAACATACATTACAGAATCAAGCAAGAACTTCATGAATTAAAGAGATCCAGATTATCAATCAACAACTCAAATTCTTTTTCCAGTTGCAAACCTGACAGCATCTTCATTTTCTGTTGTCGAAGAGAGAAAAAAACTGTAAGTAAAATGCTTCTTTAGGATTTAAAATTTAATTATGTTAAAGAATTAATCAAGTAATTACATCACAAACTAAGCAACTTTAATCAATCAGTTGCAGGTGAATTGAAATCATGTATCAAGTTGAAAAAAAGAAAAAAAACTGCAATTCAAATTTCCAGAGCTTCCCTCTGTCCCACTTCTGTTTTCAGTCCTTAAATTGTGAGTAAATCTTTCAAGAAATTTGATTTTTGTCTGATTGATTGAATACATGATGTATGAAAGTTGAATATGGTTTGCATGCAACAAAATCTATAAATGAATTATGCATTTGCTTGTGCATGTTGATAATCCTGTTCTAGCTGTCACGACCCGTTTTTCTATCTCCAGAAAAACGCATCATGATTTGAAAAGGAAAGGGATAGAAAAAGAAAAAGATAAGAAAAGAAGACACACAACAACATCAGAAAACTCACAGCGGAACGAATGAAATATAATATATCACATAAAATATTACATAGTAGCATATACACCAGAGTAGACAACTAATACAACACATATTAGACAGTTATAAACATATGTCTAACTATACAACTCAAGATACCACAAAGATACAGATACAATCTCAAACACAGCAGAACCATAATATATCTACACGCGGAAGCCTCCTGCTTCAAATCTCCTCCAGAATTCGTCAAGCTAACCTGAATCCCTCGACTACTCATATTTTCTAAACTCCGGGTGCCCAAAATTTCTACACGGGCAGCCTAGTAGCAGGTCTTTCGTGTTTTTGGTGCTGGCTGTATTTTGAAGTCTTGGGGTTTGGAGGCTATCAGTTTTTGAATGGTTTTGACTTGGAGATATTTTGAAAACTTTTGGATCTCAAGGTTCTTAGTTGGGCGTTCGCTATCATTTCTTTTCTTTGGAGACTTTCTTGGAATGCAATCACTTGTGGTTATGTCGTGATGGCCTATTTTGAAGTTGTGTTGTACATGTATAAAAATACTCTAATGTTGGTGTTGTTGTTATAATGATATTGTGATGTCATATCTGGGATATTGATGTTGGCAGTTTATTTTGTTTCCGCTGTTTATATTCATCTAATGTTGTTATAAGCTCCACCCGAACAGGAATTCGACGTTCGAATCTCCGACAGTCAAATACAAGTGAGGTATTTGATGTCGATTTTTGAACGTTGAACTTCAGGTCGTGACATGTTCCTTGATTCCAGTTGTATTAGACTTAAATATCAGAAAAAAATGTTTAAATTCATGTAAGATTGAAAGTTAAAACATTTGAAAAGCTAATACTCAGGATTTAGAAACTGGAACAAGAAAATACAGTTAAATTTCAAGTCATGTTCAATTTCAAATCTAGTATATTTTAATTTCATATATAACATCTGAAAACTTATCAAAAATTATGATTTTTGAAAATAAAATCAAAATTTTTAAGTTAGTAATTACCGGGATAAGCCGAGATAACCAGATTTGGGGTTTTTGTGAAATTCCGGTCGTCGACATGAAGATGAGGGCCGTGGATTGCGTAGAGGCGGAAGGGTCTACGGTTTGTCGGGGAAAAAATGCTTGGAGGTGTCCTAGTTCACTGTGGTGACGGCGGCGAGGGGATTAAATTTTTAACCCTAACATAGGCAATGGTTGGAAAAATTGGCCACTGAGGCTTCGTGTGTGCATCGAGTTGCACGTGGCTTTAGGAGGAGATGGCTGGATGGATGATGGAGTCGTGGACGGAGGCTCAAGTGTTCTGGTGATCTTTGGCGTTGGTGCGAGGTGTTTGTTTTGAGGCACTACTCGTTCCAGTTTTGGGTTTGGGAGCGAAATCTCGAAATCGTGATTTGTTCGAACTTTTGAGTGTTTGGGAGGCTCGAGCACATCATCGATGATGTGTTGACAACCAACAGTTTGACCAGAGGTGACCGACGAAGTTGTGCAGGTGCACACAGTTGGGTTGTGTCAGGGAAAACAAATTTGGGGAAGAAAAGGAGAACCCGAAGCAGCTATGGGTAATAGGGCTTTGAACTCGAGTATGAACTCGAAGTGGTTTAGATGTTGTTCGAGTTATACTTAGAAAATTTTTGGAAAGAAAAACAAGTAACAGCTCGAGTCGAATTTTGAAGAAACTTGAAGCAAGTGGAAGGAAATCTCGGGGAAGACTCGAAGGAGCTTGTTGAAGTCGGCATACCAGGGCTGTTTTCTAAAATAAAAACAATAAAATTCAAAAAATTTAAAATTTTAAAACTCATGTTTTAAAAGATGGTTTTGATTTGGATTTAAGACAAATTAAATTTAAGTAAGACATTTTTTTAAGTAAATTAATTTAATATAATTTTTGTCACATTACTTATAAAATAATCAGTTATAAAATGTAATTAAAAATGCTGTTAAGATGAAATGTTTTATAAAATAATTTTGGTCCCTCAAGACAATTTACATGGTGAATTTAAATTTGATTTACAAGAAAAAGATTAAAATAGTTAACAACGATAAGAAAGTTTATCTTTTGAATTTAATAGGTAATTTATGATTTACTTATGTAATAAATGATTAATTAAAATAACTATTTAAATTAGTTCTTAATATTAAATGATTAATTGAGGATTAATTTATTAAGATGATTAATTAAGGAAATAATTAATTAATAAGAGTAATCAAGATTTAATTAATTTTAATTAAGGATAAATTAATTAGGGTAATTATTAAGGAATGATTAAATTATGAAGATGGTTAAAGATTTAACTAATTTTAATTAAGGATAACTAATCATTGATTAAAGATGATGAATGAAATTAATTATGTGATTAATTAGTTTAATTCACATGATTGATTCATCATAGCTATATATGATTAATAACTATTGTATGATGAGTATTAATTGACATCTCTGATTGTAATTATGATGCTATGTGATATGAATTGCTTTGTGCTGAGCCGTGATCCAGTATTTTTTATGTGAATGTGAAAACCCTTTGGCCCATAAAACGGCACTTGAATTTCGATGCGACAGGGAGTTGGATTCTTGTTGGTTATCCGAAACCCACATCAAACCTGTGAATCTTTGTGAATGACGTATCCACATGTTATTAAAATTGACGCTCACTATTCGGATTAGCTGGGAGAGGACCTTTGTGTCATATAACCCATTCCGAATAGTGATTCGACGAATGGAGAGCATTTGAAGACCGGTGGTGAAGACCGGGTGTCTTCGAAAACGATAGGATAGCCTATCGATTGTCTCTGCGCCAAGTTGCTTCGGTATAGGGATTCCCAAAGTGATGGGAAGTCCGATTGGGATTGTGGACGCCCGGATTTGCAAGGGCTTCTTCCTTTATTATACGAAGTGCCTTCGGTTTTGTTCGAACCCGGAACGGACTTGTATGGTCGTGTGTCTGACACTACACTTTGAGATATAAAGCCGATTTCTTTCAAATACATATCTGTTGGTGGTGGAGGATTTATTCTCCTGGCTTAACACCCTTCTCTGATACGTACGAGCTTAGAGGTAATGTAGTTGAAGGTTATTAGCGATATAGTTCCAATTTGGTAGTGTGGCACGCTAAGTGCTACTGTGTATTGATGATCATTTGCTGATCATTTGTTGATCAAAGCATGGCTTTTGTGAAAAGAGTAGCTTTGTGGATGAGACTTCGTCAAACCTCACAACCCGATAGTGGTCGAAACAGGAAAGATGCGGCAAGGTTATTGAGGGTAGCGCCCCTTAGGGTATGTGCATTTCCTTCTGGATAGAAGTGGTATCATGGTATGGAGCCTAGATACTTAACTTATGTAGATATCGCAAATATATATATATATATATATATATATATATTACTTTGTGATTGTTGTTGTTGGGGACCGGGATAAAGGTTGGTTACAACCAGGGGATGGCATACTCGTGTAGCAGTTACCTAGTTATAGAGATAACCCGGCCTTGTGTTGGCAGAGATCCGGTTAGGTTCTCGAGATGTCCCTCCATAGGCGTACCCATGTGGCCCAGGAAGTTCCTTAGCCTGACCATTTGTTGGAAATCCAATTACCAATACGAACCCAGTACGGTTTTAGTGTATTTCCTTCCATTTACTTATGGTGGTCGTCACTGTTTAGATGGTAGCTATAGTAGGCATAGTTCGAAATGTCTATGCTGGCTAAGATTAATATTATACTTTCGAAAATGTTTTTCTACACTATGCACTAGTAATAATATCAAAGAGATTTTACCATATCAAGCATATTTGACTATCATAAGAAGAAATTTCCTCCAATTCTGCGATTGTATTATGTGTGTGGCGGGAGGTCTTATGGTAGCTTCATTTTCCAAAAAGCATTGCAGAAGTTTAAATTCTTTTATTATTTTCTTAAAATATAAAATGTTTTTGTTTACTCATACCAGTCCCACGACTGACCCAGAGTTTATTGTTTCCTTTCTAAACTCTTAGTGCCCAAAATTTCTACACGGGCAGCCTAGTAGCATGTCTTCCGTGTTTTTGGTGATAGCTGTATTTTGAAGTCTTAGGGTTTGGAGGCTATCGGTTTTTGAAGGCCTTTGACTTGGAGATATTTTGGAAACTTTTGGATCTCAAGGTCCTTAGTTGGATGTTCGCTATCATTTCTTTTCTTTGGAGACTTTCTTGGAATGCAATCACTTGTGGTTATGTCGTGATGGTCTATTTTGAAGTTGTGTTGTATATGTATAAAAATACTCTGATGTTGGTGTTATTGTTATAATGATATTGTGATGTTGTATCTGGGATATTGATGTTGGCAGTTCATTTTGTTTCCGCTGTTTATATTCGTCTAATGTTGTTATAAGCTCCATCCGAATTGGAATTCGATGTTCGAATCTCTGATAGTCAAATACAAGTGAGGTATTTGATGTCGATTTTTGAATGTTGAACTTCGGGTCGTGACAAAAAATAGGATGGGTAGTCAGTTTAAATTGTGAAGGTTTATCATATGAAATTAAGATGGACAATCTAATGGATTGGGATGGATTATTCAATATATGTTACATGATTATAAATGTTATTTTCTATGTTCGAACCATTGTGCTTGCAGGAGCACAATATATGGTAGTTTTTTTAGATTAGGTACTAGTGGGGGGGAAACCCGTTCCACTCAGTGGTGTGGTTTCAGAAGATATTTATTTTGATTCGAGGTGGTAGGTTATTACTCATACCAAATTGTTGTCTAACTTAAAGTTTTTGTTTTTCTCTTAAACTCTCGGATACTCATTTGACTAGATCAGGAATAAGGGATTTTAGATTTCCAGTTAGATGAAGAAGCTTTTATAGACATGCAAGCGGCAAACTAGCTATTAGAAACCTTATCTATTTCTTCTAAATAGTTTAGTTTTGTTTAGTTGGATGTAATGGTGAAGTTGTATAATTGCCTACTATTTGACTCTGACCAACCAAGGGGGTATCTTCATATGTCACTCTTGGAGTATTTTACATTGTTGTATTTTCTCTAAATGAGGGATTGCGGATGAGATTGTATAATGAATAAGAAATATCATTTGTGAAATGAAATGTGATTTTTTTTATTAAACTGTGTTGAGTTTTTTTTCATATTCACGTGTTTTTGATTATTGATATGATTAACAAAGCAACATCTTTCATCGAGAATTAATAACTATGACTGACTGCAACATCCGTAGCAGTAAATTTTAGGCCTCATAATCGAAGATGTTACACATGTCCTTTGATCACTCTAAGAAATCTTAACATAATTTGAACTTTCCAGTCTCTTAGATGCAATTCTACCGACTCAGGGTTTAAATCTGACCATATCCACTGCTGAAATAACCACTGGCGATCTATTCCAATCCCCAAGTTGAACCATTTAGTGATAAGTTTTAACATATAAGTGAGCATGTCAACAATTTATTGTATATAAAATAATTGAGCAAGGTACAAAGATGAACATATAACACATCCTCAACCACCATAAATATATGTTCACGCAATAACCCATTTATACATAAAATTATTTGTAACAAAGTAATAATTTTTTTCTCAAAACTCTTTTTAAAATGGTCTAAAACTCTTTTCTTTCTTCTAAAAACTTATAAAATATTCAACATAAACCATCCTTTTTGTTCAATAAAAACTTAGCCTAATATAAGATTAAAAATTGCCAAGTGTCATAAAACTAGGTATCGTCCCTTCCAAAAAGTTATGCTATCGCATGTTAAAATATATCATGCCATCACATGTTGAAAACACAAGCCGTTGCATGTCAAAGAAGTCATGAGACTACATGAAGCCATCGCCTATTAACATATATAGCTATCGCATATCAACCAAAATAAGCCGTCTAAGGTGACAAAGTATATAGCCATCGCAAGTTGATAAGATAACAGCTATCACAAGTTGATAAAAGCAGATTTGTCGTAAGTTAACAAAACATAGCCATCGCAAGTTGACATCACAAGTTAACAGCTATCACATGTTGATAAAAATATAGCCGTTGTAGGTTGACAAAACAAAGCCATCGCAAGTTGACAAAACAAAGCCATCCCAAGTTGTTAAAATATAGCCATCGTAAGTTGATAAAATAGCTATCGCATGTTGATGGCTATCAAAATTTTTTTTAATAGTTACTTAAGTACATAAAATGCGATTGCTATCGCTTGTCAAAAAACACATGTTGTCGCATGTTAATAAAACATGGTAATCACATATTTGTGATAAATAAGGGTTATCGTTGCAAAACTGATGTACTTCCTTTAAAAGTAATAACTTATTTCCAAACCAATTCCTTTATTAAATTCCTATTCATTAATCAAAATCTTTTCAGAAGTTTGGAGCAAAAAAAGAGAAAACTTTCTTTTATTTCCTAAAATATTAGTTTCTTTTAACTTTTACATTTATTAACCTTTTTTCAATTAGAACCCTCTCCATAAAACAATTTATGTCAAATTGTAATTACTTGGAAAAAATCTCCAAAAATCAGAATTTTCCTCTTTAACATCATATAAACTTTTGGAGTAAAATAATTATTTTTCATATTTTAAATAATTAAAATTTAAATAACATATTTTCTCACTTAGAAAATTCATATTAAATTCATAGTAATTTCAAAAATTATGAAACCTAAAAAACATATCCAAAATATCATTCTGAATATCATAACAAAAACATAAATTATTGGGAGATAAAAAACATAGTTTTTATATAAAAACCCTTTAGGAAAATTCCATAAATTTTCAAATGATAACTATAAATCCTATTAATAATTATCTATTCCATTACATGATAAACATTAATTCGAAATTCATATTTACCCTTGAATTCGAATCAAAAACACAAAAATCAAGGCGATGGAAATGTTATTCACCTTGACTTGATTTGGAGTGTAGATAATTACCTTGATGCTTTCCTTAACTTTATCTTTCTCTTCCTCTTCCTCTTCTTGAATTTGTTTAGTGGAGAAACTTTTAATTTTTTGTACCTTGTTTTTCTTTCTATAGGTTACTGCCAAAATTATGAAGGGGAGAGGGGGTTATGTTAGGGGATATAGATCATGTGTATTACCTTTATTTTCTTATTTATTTCCTGTATAATTAAAGCCCTTATTATTTCTTTTTCTATAAACCAATTCTCTACTTGAGCTTGAAATTCAATTTATATTGATATGGCAATTATCCACATTATCTACATATTTATATTCTCTCCCGTTATTATTTAATTATTTTATAATTAAATATCTATAATAATGTGTAATAAAAGTTGGGGTATTACATGTATGTGTTGAATATGCTAGCATATGATTTTTGTTTGATAATAGTAAACATATATATATATATATATATTCATTTAAATGTATTTGTTAATGTACTATTTTATTTTTCATATAATTAAATAAATATTTTTTGAATAAAATAAATAACACAGAGTTTAAATTCAAATAGATATTTTATTCAAAAAAATATTTATTACAATTTTGAATAGTACAAATTTAAGCTCTCACTATATATATACAAAAATTCAAATACAATACAAATTCGATTACATCACAATTTATCATTTACATTTGCAGCTTACTACATATCACTCACATTCGTATTTATCATCAACCCTATTGCAGACTGAATCCAACATTTGAGCAATCTGCAAAATAAACACTAACGCAGTAAAATTGAAAAGAAAATATTTTGCAGTGTAAAACAAAATGTGATTTTGGAAATATTATTTGCCTCAGGTATTTGGGTTGTTCATCATCATTTAATTTTGAATTCATCATACATGAACAGCTTGTGACATGCACAGTGTATAGTGATACACGCCACAAGGCCGTGCACACTGATATACACTTGATAAAGTTACAGTGATAGGTGAGCACAAGGTCAAACCCAAATCAAAAGCTGGGTTCAATTCCAGTGGAATAAATATTAAGTCATGATATTGAGCACAAGGTTAAACCCGAGCTTTAAAGCTGGATTCAACTCAGGTGTAATAAAAAACTATGGGTCAAGATACATACAACACATCCTCGACTAAAATTCGAATATGCACTTGAACCCAGACTACAAAGAAACCAAGGACAAGACCAGATTCAAAGATGCAATCATGAACTCAACAAGACAGTCAAATTCAAATGCAAGCTGATTCTCAAAGAACAAATCAGCCAAGGCTTGAATGTTGACAGCAACTACACATGAAGTTCAAAGTGAAGTCACAATGAAACTGATACTAATCCAGATGGAAATGTATACATGAAGCCAGCAATTGCAAACAGCTTAGAGGCATATGGGTGGGATCAAAATAAATGAAGACTACATGAATAACACTTCTCATAAAGTTACTTATACCCAACCAAACAAGAATGAATGCATAAGCACATGTGGTCAGATCGTTCAAACCATACTTCAGTGATTATGCATCATGTGCACAATGACAACCAATTTAATTCAACAACTCGAGCTCTAGATTGTACAGAAGATAATGACACAAAAATTTCAAGATGATTAAGACACTACAGATGCAAGAAAAGACTAGTCAACAGCAGCCTCAAATGACTATATTAGTGGATAATGCAATGAAGACCACGGGACTCAAGGCTGCAACATAACAACATGGAATACATGCTACAACGGACCAGAGCACAAGTGAAGTATACAGGCAAATGCAGTAACAATATACATGTACTCGAGACAACATGGAAGCAGTGCAGTAGTACAAAATGGTAACCAACAGAGTTGAGCATACACATCTACGATTCAGTGATGCAGTGTTCAAGCCGAGATAAAATCAAGCAGGAAATTTCAAAAATAACACGGTGTACAAGTTCAAAATCACGTATCAGTTTTGAACATAGAAACTACAGTGCAAATTCAACAATACATGCATACACACATACAAATGTACGCGTGCACATATATGAAGGCACACAAAAATAATCAAGCAGTGAATTTCAAAAATGACCGAAGTTAGATGATAATAAATCAAATAAGTAAGGTCAGCAGCAAGTTTTACGATTCAAATCAAAATGGCCGAAGTTAAAGGCTAGCAAATCATGAAAGTCAGATAATATGAGTAACATATTGAATTAAAAATGTCAACACAGAATCAAAATCAGTTCGAATAAGAATCAAATAATATCAACAACAGTTTCAAACCAAAGTCAGAGTCGTGGTGACCAAGGACTTGAATAGAGAAGTTCAAATCCGTGAGAATCAAGTAACAAAGAATTATATGAATTTGAATAAGTCAATACAAATCACAGCATTCATGCAAAATCATGTGGCCGAGATAAATCGATAGACGAATTCAAGTAATGTAATTCGAACGAGAATATAGGAATTCAATTCCTATTTAAACCCAATCATCAACAGCTTTCAGAATCATTCGAGTTCAAGCAACAAAGAACAATCATTCAATTTGAATCAAAGTCGAGTATAGTATAAATAAAAAAAGGAACGAATGTACCAATTTTCGCAATAGATCAACTCGACTCAAATTGAAGGAGCCGTGAGCAAAGTGAAGAGACGATCGATTGCCGACACAAGTCAGAGCAAAATCCATTGTAATCGACTTACAATCAATCGACGACTTCAATTATCTTGAAGCCCTGATTTACGAGCAAAGGAAAAGAGGAACGAAGAGAGCAATGAATTATCACAGACAAAAGAATATGGATCGATGATAAAAAGGAGAAGGGAAATATTTGTTTACTTATTGTACTTATTGCGTCTACTTCTATAATTTATCTTTGGGCTTCTATAGTTTAAAAATTAGGGATTTTTATAATTGTTTTTAGATTTATATTTTTCCTTTTAAACGATTGTATTTCTGGTCGCGTAACTAGGTTATGAACTGCGGTAGTGTAGTTCAAGAATTTGCAACTCAGTGGCTGAGTTGTGGCAGGGTTTTGAGCGTAGTGTTAGGTTAGTCGATAGCGGGTGTCGCGAGTTTACATGTGTAAGCATCTGACTACTTAATTTCAAGTAGAAGGCAACACGTAGGCAGGGTTTTGCTGAAGTTGGGTAAATCTATATGTTCTATTATCTGCTTTTAATATTCTGCTATTACCTGTGCTGCTATTACTCTGCTAAATCTGTGTTGCAATTATTTTATATAAACTTCCACATTAATTTTATAATTAATAATATCACTCTATTCACCCCCTATAGGGTGAAATCGATCCTATAGTATGTATATGTGCACATGCTTTAATTTTATGTTATCCAGAACGGTAAATCAACGTCCAATT
This sequence comes from Allium cepa, assembly GCA_030765085.1. Lineage (NCBI taxonomy): Eukaryota > Viridiplantae > Streptophyta > Magnoliopsida > Asparagales > Amaryllidaceae > Allium > Allium cepa. Next base: position 248,520,410 of record CM060944.1, read on the forward strand.
GAATTTTTAGTTAGCTTTATTTTTTTTCAACTAACGTATTCTATGTCTTATCTGTTAGTCCATTATGTGTATTTAAAATTTAAATCTGAGATGACAATTTTGACATGTGTGTATACGTACATATGTAATGTTTTGAAAATTCATGGCATTAAAGTAAAATATTAGCTGTGACAACAACTTCCTTATATAATTTTATACATGTTAAACATATATTTTCAAATATGTATAAAATTCTTGAAAAATAGAAATGTGAAATCAAACATTAATTCCCTTCCCTTTTAATTATAATTCGCTTGTATATCAAGAATTAATTTTATGTTTTTTCGTATCATTATTCACCTACTAATTCATTCACTGTCTACTTCACACTAGTATTACACCTTCTAAATGTAAATTTCGTATTCAATTAATATATGTTTAATCAATCGATGAATTTTATTAAGAGAGAGAAATGAATGTTTTCTGTCTTTAAAAAAATAAAGTCTCCCTCATTCATTTAACTCAAATCGGTTCACATAAAATACATTTAATTAATTAGACTAGTTAGATAATCCAATATATTCAAAATAAAATATGATTTTATTTGACAAATAAATTGGATCTAATATTAGATATTAGGCTTCATATGCTCACTATGATCAAAATAGGATTTTTTTTAAATCTATGATTTTCATCCAGTGTAGACCAGCCCAATTTCTTTAGTGGTATCAAAGCGCTAATGGTCTGTGCTCTCTAAATTAGCAACTTTAGGATCAACTAATGAAGCATACTTGTCACTTGGGTCTTTAGAATAGTGGTGTTGTAACAACCCGACCTTTCGATCCTGCATCCAATGCCCAAACTGGCGATAACCAATAACCGAAAGAACGAATCATTGAGGGTTGAAATAAAATATATACAACTAATAACAGATATAAGATATAGTTTGGCTAAAGATATCTAATTCTTGTCTACACTCGGAGTATCACGTCATAAAGAAATAAAATATAATACATTAAGAATAACCATAGTTACATCACCATAACGTATTTATAATTTCAAATACATATGTCAGGACAATGAAATTACAACCTAATCCATACAAATAGTCAAATTTTGGCTAACATTTATTTACAACATACACAATAATATAAATGAGTCTCTGTCTCTGATACCAACTCATCTCCAAACTCCATCAACCTCGATACATGCATACATACATGCATGCATATATATATATATAAAGGGAAAAATAAGAAGGGTCGACAAAAGTCTTGTGAGTGAACCATACTTTTACTCTACATATACTACAAAATTAATATTATAACATGATATGAATCTACCGCCAGACCACCTCACGTTCTGCCATCACGTCACGTCTAATTATCATGTACATCTAATTGTACAACTTCATCACTATATGGGATCACTTTCTTGGACAGACCTCTTGCCCTACAGGGTGGTCTGCTTTCCATTGTTACATAAATTGCATATATGACTCACTTCTCTGGACCGCCTGAAGCTTATGGGACAGCTTATTGCCCTCATGCTAGTTGGACTCATGCCCTGGTCTACTTGTATCTTATAGGGTCTCTTAACATCCACCTCATCTACTTGGCCCATCGTAGAAATACAAGGGAGCAAAGAAATTCCTAGATCACGTAATTTTGTCATAGGTCTGCATTCTCATCCGTATCCACTCTATATCCATACCCATATCTGTATCCATATTCATATCCGTATCTATATTCATATTCATATCCACATCCATATCTATTTCTATATCCCTATCCCATGACGTCTTATTGCACCATAGATTTTTCCACGTTTCAGGTTCACCATCGCATCAGGTTTTTGTATCGCACTAACATACATATTTATTTAAAATAGCAACCGATTATCAAAACATTCACTCACTTTATAACACTATCATTTTCCTCGTCAATATCCTCTAATCATCTTCTTGAACAAAAAAGTAACAAGTCTTGAATTATTTTTTATTATTTATATAGGCCCATTGGGTCCAGGTTCAACTTGAGCCCAGAACAGACCATTGGCAGACCGATGCATGTAACTACTAGAAGTTGACAGGTTTCGAAAATGTGTGGTTATCATTATCATTTCTGCCTCTAGCCACCTACATTCTGTCTTCAGTCGTCTGAGAATGTCTTTAGTACCTAGCCCTATGTTATTATGTCTGATTTATCAATCTATTTCCTCAAATTTAACATGTAATCATCAAATTATTATATTTTAACAATACTTAGTTTCTAAGTTGTTGTTGTTAACCAAGTTCCTCCTATATCCATATTAAATCTTAATTCAGATGTTTATAGGTGTTTATCTACTCTATTATAGCCATATCATAATTAAAGGATCATGATTATATCATATGAGGAGAAATGGATGAATCACTCGCCAGATCAATAGTTTCTACCTCAACTTCCACTATCCTAACTACTAGCCTCTATGCTTCAAATTTTCACCTTCAAATCACTAGTGGTACATAGTCCTCCTCGATAGCCCCACAACATTTTATGTCTCATAAATTTTTGTTAAATTTTGAGAGAGATATTGTGTTTTGATCTTTGGTATGTTAAGAGGGAAGAATGACATAAGGAAGAAGAAGTGATCGGTTGGTTTCTGAAACCGGAGTACTATTTTTAAGTTTTAAACTAAGGAGGGAAATTGTCCGCCAAATTTCAAATTTGAATTCAAACCCTAGCTTCAATGCTAGATTGATTTGATACCTTTTTGTTACAAATGCGGATTACGGATCTTAAGGCTGGAATAACACTAGAGGGGGGTGAATAGTGTTTTGTGGATTTTCTAAATATTTTTGAAACTTGTGTAATTTAATCATCAACTAATGCAATTCGCAGACACAGATATAATCATTGAGCCAGACACAGATGCAAATACTAAATAAAAGCAGTAAAGGAAAGAACACACCAGGATTTTATACCGGTTCGGAGTTACACTACATCCAGTCCCGTACAAGCGTACGGATTTCTTTTCAAAATAATCTCCCAGATTACACCCTCAGTTTTAAGGCTACGAGGTACACCCTCCTGTATTTGAGTTCAGAGCAATTCTCTTGATTTAACCAGGCTACAAGATCATCTTATTGATTTTTGAGGCTACAATCACACCCAATTGATTTCAAGGCACAATCCCACCTTTTACTCAACAGTTTGATTTACAAAAATCCTATAACTTGGAGTAGCACTGAGATCTTATGGAGATAGTGGCAGAGAATCAAACAAGAGATAATCAAGTTTGATTCACTTGGTATTTCGGTAGAGTATAGTTTAGATTCTTTAGAATAAATGTGGAAGATGAAGAGGAACGATAATATGTGAATTATGGTTAAAAATTCGCTTAGAACTAGTAATTATAAAAGATCAACAGCCATATCTATTCGCAAAAGGATACGACAAATAGACACTTCTTTTGAAAATTTGAATTTTGAATTTAATGGGCACCTTGTCAACATGGGGGGTTGAAGGATGTCGACATGCTCTAGGAAAAATTGATAATTTTGATTTTATTATTAAAATTGGTTTCTATAATTTGTTTAAACAATTTCTAAACTTTTTAAATATATTTGAATATATTATAAACATATAAAAGTAATTTTTAATATATATAATCTTGATCTATAAAGTGATTTAAAAAACCGAGTATATAAATATTTAAAAGCTAAATATCTAAAACAAGAGATAGTTTAAAATCAAGGACAATTTTGAAATCAAAATATTAAAAATGATGAAGATAATTTTAAGGATAGAATATTTAAAACAAGAGAGATGTCTTTTTGAAAAGAAGGTTTTGAAAACATTTAAAATAAGAGATATAATTTTGAAAAGCATTTTCAAAAAAATAGTGGATATTAAAATAGGACCGTTGTATGTTCCACTAAATATTATTGTGGGTTCCATCCCACTAAGGTTCCATCCCTTTAAGAGGCTCGAAGTGGATTCCATTCGATGAATAAATTTCCAATAAAGATGTAAGTACTTTCAAGAAGTTTCAACATAATTCTAGACTCAATATTTATCTTGTATTCTTGAAATCTTGAACTCTTTACATATTGATATTCATGAGTCTTCAATCTTGATATCTTCAGTCTAGAATCTTTATACTGTAAAGTCTTCATTCTTGGTACCTGCATGCTTATATCCTACATATACATATATATCTAAACTATAATGTTAGTATTATATTTTATAACAAGTATTGAGGTTGTTGTCATTAAAACCATCATCTCAAGAACTAACACTTTTCACTCTTAATTTCATCATACGGAGTCCAAAAGATAAACATAGCAAACCAAAGTACTGCACACATAACAAAAAAAATGGCCTCTATGGCGTTGGTTTCTTGGTCAAATTCCAAAGTTGGAACAATCACCATTTCGCCCCTCTTCGGTTTTAATTAATTCGTTAAATTCAACTATTTTTGCATTTTTATACTATTAATATTTAATTAAAATATTTACTAAATTTCCATGGTATTACATCCTGTAATCCTTCCTAGAAAGAATTTTGTCCTCGAAATTCCTATTGAATGGAAAATATAATATAACGCTCACTTGTCAAACATATATCAGCCAAGTTAGCAAACACATCATTCAATTTACACAAATAACATATGGATACAAATGATATAAACAACATATAGTTCTGAATAATGTTTAGTACCATCGTTTTTCAGTTAAAAAATGTCAAACCGAATTTAAATTGAAAGAAGGTAGAACCGAACGAAACCGAATTAGATTCAGTTATCGATAATGGATTTAAGCAAACAAAAAAGTAAGTAAAATAAAGTACCATATATTATTATTAAAATGATTGATTTACTCAAAGAAAAATATAAATTATATATAAATAAACCATTTTGAGTATATTTTTTTAAGTTTATAAGAAAAATTAACATATTTTAAATAGATAAAGTTTGATTATTATTACTACTAAACAAATTATTAAGACTATTATAATGCTATGAATTTGGATGATACAATAAATGTTTGGTTAATTCGGTTAAAACGATAACAAAAAAATTTATTTTACAAACCAAACTCAAACCGATATAATTCCATAACTGAACCGAACCGACTGAAATAAACCAATTTGGTCGGTTAATTCTATTTGAACCGGACATTGCTCATCCCTATTGTACCCGCAATTTCAATGCATACGATGCAGAAATGCAGCTAATGTAGTTAATATGAACACAATAAGATTGTAACAACCCGAGGTTTGGTGATTACCTGTTTATATTTGTAACGACCCAGAATTTCTGTCATTTGAAAGTCGTATATTCAATTAATTTTTAATATGCACAAGTTAATTTTATAAGCTGAATAGATTTTATTTTGAATATCTGGATTTAAATGGATAATTAAATTATTAATTTAATATTTGAAATGGCATTAATAATTGGAATTTGGATTTAGTGTGAATAAAAATGATTTATAAAGTTGAATTAAATCATATTTGAATTAGAATGAAGTTAGAGAACTTTTAAAATTGTATTATAAGTTAAATTACAGAAATTGAATATTTTAATATTTAATTGACGAGATAAAATAGCCATTTTTCAAACAGTCTCAGATTTTGACGAAACCAGTTTCATCGGATCCGTAATATTACATTATTGTAAGATTTCAAATTTCATGTCAATCAGATTTACGGTTTGTACGGGGCAAGCTAAAACGCATAGAAACCGGTTTAAGTGAATTTTAAATTTAAATAGTCGATTCGAAACCTTATTTTTCAAATACGATCGAATTGGCTCTCGATATATATTCCATTGCATTCGAAATAGGGGAAAAACCTTATAAACGCCTTGCGGCATGTTTTGTTTCGAGTTCGGAAAAATTTCGGGTGAATAGTGCGCGCGAATTTTCTATAAAAGGCCGCATAATCTTCACTTTTGAAAAACCTAATTAAGCTTGGGTTTCTAGCCACCACCATCATTTCAATGGCCATAAAATCGTCTTCTTCTCCTCCAATTATCTCTCGATCCTTAAACCGTTAGCAAAAACTTCCAACTTGAAAAATATTAAGCGCGTCGAGATCTTCGATTTGGATGGCTGTGATCGAAAAACACGCAAGGGATCGACAACAATTTATGTTCAAAGCTCCCACATTCGCGCACGAATTCCGAAGCAAGGAGACGATTGAGCTTCCTGATAATTTAGTCGATGGTGGCTCGCATGATGGTCTTCGACGTGGTGTGCTCTGGTCGACATCTAGGCGCTTGATTGGATCGTGAAAATTTGATGAAAACGGCGGCAATGGCTAGTTTCGGTCGCATATTAACCTGGAGATGGAAGAAAGGCGCGCACGGTTATGATCCTATTTTCGAAATCATGCGTCTCCAATGAATCTAGGGTTTGAAAATAAAATTTATTTGTAAATTAAATAATATATTAATTCGTACCATCTTTAAAATAACGTAACTTTGTCATATGAGTTCGGAATTTGACGAAACGAATTGCGTTGGAATCGTATTATCGAATACTACGCAATGGAGCTTGTTTGGACCTGATTGGAGCTAGTGTGAATTTTGAGGAAAATTAAACGCGCGTTTAATTTTATTCCGAATAAAACACTAAAACTACTATTGGACACAATGAGAGTACAACTCACTCTTTCTGACTCACTCATATTTTTATATAAGTGAGAAATAATTTATTATATGATGATTGATGATTGTTTGGATGATATATGACATATTGATTGATATTTGGATGTATTCCTGCCTAGTGGAGCAGATGACCCTATACATTCCCGTGTATATGAGCAGATGATCCTTTGTACGCGCGTATGCCTTGAAGTGGACATTGTACACATATTCTAATATGTATATTTGTTGCAGGTGATAGGTTGGAGGGATCCAACTGGATTCCTCAATAGTATTGATTTATTTACAATTATTGTGATATACGCTGTTATCATATGATATATGATGTTTGGATGCCGTGATTATTGTATTTTGTGCTGTTGCAGCATTGGGCCTATTTTTGGAGTTTTAAAAATGTTAAAGTGGTGATTTAAAAATTTAAAAAGGATTTTTAAAGTGATTGTGGAAGTCGATGTTTTGTTAATTTTAAAGTGTAAAGGAATTGCTTTATTTTAAATAAATAAACGTTATAATTTTAATGTTATAAAAATTATGGTTTTTCTGAAATAAAACCAGAATATGATTTTTGGAATGTGAAGTTAACTATTTTGTAAAGTGGTTTAAATTGAGATTTTTTATTTATTATAAACGGTTTATATAAAATATTTATAAAATTGATATTTTACAAAATTAAAATATTGGAATTATAAAACGAGTTTTTATAAGTGTTAAAATGAAGTATAAATGGATTTAATAAGTGAATGAAATTTATGGATTTATAAATTGTGAAGTTATAAAATGAATAGATTTTGTAAAATAAATGATTTATAAGTAATTAACATATAATTTGGATTTGGAAAATAAATGAGATGTAAATGAAATTAGTTAATAATGGAATTTTGTGTATTGAAGTTTTTATAAAATATAAATGAGATTTATAAACATTGTTTTATAAATCTAAATTTGATTGAATTTGATAAGTTAAATATAGAAGATTATTAAAGGCATTACATCCACGATTTTGGACAGTGGGTAATTCTTTAATTTAAATATGCAATAGTAATGGATGTGATAAAGGGGTATATTCATGATTTTGGACAGTGGATTATCCTTAATAAAATGTGTAGAAATATTGGATTGGGTAAATGAACTATATTCGCAATTTTGGACAGTGAATAATATATTAAATAAATGTTTTGAAAAGTGATATTGTAAATGGAGTTAAAATGGTTTAAAGATGTTTTAAAATGTGATGAGTATCGAAACCATAGATTTCAACATTCATCGTTGAAATAGACGATTTCGAAAAGTATAAGGAAATGATGCATTATAGCATTGTTCTTATAGTAAATGATTTTCAAAAGGAAATGTTTTTATATAGTATTGGGGTTTATATATCTATCTTAATTTCAAATCCCTATGCTATTGATTTTGGGTTGTTGTAATGATGTTTTACGCAGTATTCGTTTTGATCCAAGTAAATGTGTTTAAAGTGAATGTTTTCCTTAAGGAATAAAATATATACTTAATCGTGATTCAAGTATATACAATATTTTCTAAGTGTTGAAAATAAATGATTTGTGAATTACTTATTATTAAATAAGTATTTGGAAATGTTTTCCAATATAGAAGTGAAATGGTTTTGAGAATATATCTTTTTAAAGATAATTTGAAGTGAATATTTGGCAAATGGTTTAATTAATGAAAGATTGATTAAAGGGCCTAGTGATATCATGGTACTGAATATTTGTTTGTTTATTTGTTTTGATAGTTAAATAACCGACTATCAAACTTTGCCAAAATTTTAGTCCCTCGACTTGATGTGGGAACTATTTAGTCGTACACTTAGTACGTAGCCTTCTGTGTAGGCTTGATTATCGTCCGTGTTAAGGATTTTGATTCGTATAGTACGGAGTATTACTCCAATCTATGGAGCTTCCTTCTTGGCCCAAAGGATAGCAAGTTGAAAGTTGGAAACATGATAAGTCTATGAGACTTAGTTGCTGTGTGAGGTTGAGAAATGTTTTTGCGTTGTTGGTGCGAAGAGACCGGGATCGGTTTATCCGAAAACCACTTCGGACCAACGTATATGCGACGATTGTGCAGGTTGCTTGTGATGATATTGATGCTTCGGATTTTCATCGTCGGTGACTGCTTGTTGATCATTTCGGGTTAAATCCCAATATACATCCAGTAGCAGTGGTCTTTCATTATGAAATATCCAATGCGAGGACTATTTGCTACTAATCCTAGGGATTTCCCGACAGGATGTAATAGGAAAGTGTGAGAAATGCGGATTGTGGATCTTAAGGCTAGGATTAACACTAAGGGGGTGAATAGTGTTTACAAAGAATTACTAAGCCTTTTTGAGTTTATGTTAATTTAGACACAGATGTATGCAATCTACAGATACAGGGATAATCACAGAAACAAACACGGATGTAGAAATAAAATAAAAGCAATAAAAGAAAGAACACACCGGATTTTATGCTGGTTCGGAGTTACCCTACATCTAGTCCCGCAACAAAAGTACGGATTTCCTTTCAAAAGCAATTATACAATTACACCCTCGATTTCAAGGCTATGAGGTACACCCTCCAGAATTGCTATCATCTGAGTAGAGATACTTCATTTCCGGGCCACAATTTACCCAATTGATTTACCAAGGCTACAATGACACCTTTTCTCTCTTGATTGATTTCCAAGGCTACAATCACACCTTTTCTCGCTTAATAGATTACAAAGAAGTCTATAACTCTGGATAGCACTGAGAATCTTTTAGAGATAGTGATAGAGAATCAAACTAGAAGTAATCGAGTTTGATTCAATGTTGATTTCGGTAGAGTAATGGTAAGAATATGTATTAAGAAATGTGGAAGAAGAAGAGGAATGAAAAACCAGAAAATCTTATGTAAAATTTGTTGAAACTAACCCCTATTTATAGAAGAACAACAACCATGTCCTTTCATGGAGAGTTATGGCGAATAGACACTTCTTTTGGAAGTTAAATTTTGAATACAACCGACACCATGTCGACATGGTTACCCTAGGCACGTCGACATCCCAAAGCAAATTTTGGTGATTTGATTTTCTTTGAAAATAACATTTATCTTATATTAAAACTATTTTAAACTTTACAAATATACTTGACTATAGTTAAAATTCATAAGTAAATATAGAGAATAATATATATATATATATATATATAGATTTTAACTATAATTTTATATTTAAGTCTAAGTATAAAAGTTAAATATATAATTTAAAAAGATAGCTTAAAATCAGGAGTAACTTGACTTTGAAATTAAAGATAATTTTCAGGCTAAAATTATTTAAAATCGGGATAGAGGGTTTTGATGTTTTTAAAAGGAAAGTTTTGAAATCATTTTGAAAACAAGATAATTTTGTAAAATCATTTGAATTAAAATTAGTGGATACAAAACAAGTTCCGTTGGATTTTCGTAAGTTCCATCCTACTTAGGGTTCCATCCCTTTAACAGGCTTGAAGTGGATTCCATTGCACGACTAAATTGGATTTTAAGATGCTAGTGCTTTTCTACGAATTTTAACAAAAATTCCTAACAAAAATACCTATGCTTGTAATCTTGAACTCTTGATAATCTTGATACTCATGAGTCTTCTATCTCAATATCTTGAATCTCTATACTGTACAGTCTTCATTCTTGGTACCTGCATGGTTAAATCCTGCATATACATATATATCTAAATTTATAATGTTAGTATTTATATTTTATATTCTATTCTAAGGTTCTTGTCATCAAAACCATCATCTCACAGACTAATAGAAAGTACATTCGGTTTGTCCTGTCCCTGGACAACTTGTATGAATATTTGTCTGATATTGCATTTCTATAGATTATGTACATTGGTTTCTACAAATGTACATCAGTGGTGGTGGAGAAGGCAACTTCTCTTAGCTTAATACCCTCCTTGAGACATATGAGCTTAAGGGTTGTATTTTTATGGAAGGCAATTAGTAGTCAATGGAAATAGCCGTGTGACATTCAAAGTGATGTGATATGTGATTGTGAAAGGTAATCGTTACCTCTAGTCTCATCAACCGGAAATGACCAAAACAGGGTTAGATGCGAAAAGGCTAAGTGGATTATTCCCAATTAGGATATGATCATCATCTTCTAGATATATCTTTACACGCTATGACAATGTGTATCTGATTATTGTGATTTGTATGCTATGAGGGCTCTCGGTTAATGGTCGGTAACGACCGGAGGATGACATATTCTGTACCATATAGTTATAGAGGTGGGTCGGTCTTGTGTTGGTAGAGAGCAGATGTTCTGTGCCTCGGGACATCCATCTAGAGGTGTACCCCTTCGGAAGGTAGTCCCTTCACCCGGTCATTTGTATGGAAATCCAAACTCCACTACGTACCTGCCATTTTGATTGTATTACCGATTGGGCTATATGATAGAATTTAATAAATGTAACAATTTCGGCTATGATTAATATTATTTGTATATAGTAGACACTACTATAATATAAGAGTATTTGATATGATATGTTTTAGTTATCGTAAGGTAAAAACATTTCCGTGTTTATGTGTGGACTTGTCTTACGAGATACTTTTGTTTTGAAAACTAAGGAAAAGTTTGGTATTTTAATAAATTCAGTGTAGTGTGTTTCTCACGCTGGTTTACCAGACTGATCCGGACGTTCTTCCCTTTCAATGCTCGTCAGACCGAATATATTTACAGGTCTAGATTTGATGCCCTTGGAGCTTCAGCATGAGAGCTGGAGATCTTCATTTTCGTATACACGTACTTATTTTGATTATCCGTTGTGCTTTGTTTGTTGTTGTATATTATCGGCAATTGTGAGGACGGGTTATTATAACCGTCCAAGCTGATTACTATTGATTGATTATTGAACTCTGATTGATGTGTATATATATACAATTTCTGTTTTGTAAAGATCATTGATATGATATTATATGTTTTCCGCTGCGATGTGAGATTCTGTATTGTTCTGTTTTGTTCTATCTTCTCTCTTTCTTCTCTTCTCTTTTCTCTCTTCTTTTCTTTCTCTTGACTTTCCATTAGTTTGTTCTTTTTGGGTCGGACATGTGTGGTTTATTGTCGATTCAAAGGGTACGGATTTGCGGGTCGTCACATTTGGTATCAGAGCTTAGATTTGGTATATTCCTAAGCTTTGATGTGTACTCAGTATAGGTAGGGACAGTAGCACCCTAAATTGAGTTTGAGTGTATTATATATATGAGCGCGTATTTTTTAGTGAATATAAAATGTTTTATACTGTGTTTTCTTATACGTTGAGCTGTTTGTGAATTCTGGTCGTGATGTGGGACGCCATGTTATCGATAGAGATTTCGAATCACTTAAACGAGGCAAGTCGACATAGTATTATTTTAAATTGGGTAAATGAAATAATTTTACCTCGATTATATATTATATATAAAGGAAACTATTTTTCAGAATTATTAAAGTGTATATAAACCAGTTGTTTGATTGTTTGAAAATATAAATATATAGAAGTTAATAAAAGTTGTTTGAATAATCTAAATAAAAACAACAATTGTAAAAGAATAAATTATATAAGCAAATGAATTATGAAGTATGGAATTATAATTAATATGATTTACAAATGTGAAATAATCTTATATATAAGAAGTAAAACTATATGAGTATATTTGTAAATATGAGTTATAAATGAAAATGGATTTAACTAAGAATTTGTGAAATTTGAATCCCGTTTATTTTGAAAGTTGTTTTTCAAAAGTTAAAGAGGTTATATTATTATAAATAGACAATAAGCGAAATTATATAAGTAAAAAGATTTATAAATGTGATTTATAAATACAAAAAGAAATTTTTGAAAGAATAAAAATCACCGAATTCACTACTGTTGCTAGAAAATAATAAGGGTGATGACTGCAGCATCATCAGTATCATTTTCGAGTTTCTGTGTGATGGATTTGCTACCAATAGTAAATTGCAAATTGAATTTTTATTTGGATAAACAAATTTGGTTTAAAATCCGAGTTGAAATTGATAAATATAATTAAAATATGTTTTGGACTTATAATATGAAGTAAGAATTTACTTTAGTAAAGTTGAAAGGAATTTGAGTTAGTAAGTGAATTATATGATTTGAAGTTTAGCTAAAGGAAGGTTAAATAAATTGAATTGGATTTAAATTGGATCAGATATGTTATTGAAATTGAAATTAAACTTACCAAGTGATTACATAGTATGAATTTGGAAGTTTATAAAAATAAGTTGTATGACATATAAAATGAGATAAGCTAAGTAAAACCAATTGTTAAAGTGGTTAAACAATTTTGTTAAGTAAAACAAAAATCTGAATATGAATGGTGATATGAAATTGACTTAACTTATATGAAAATGACTTTAGGATTGAAATATGAATTGGATTTATAAGTCGAAATAAAAGTTAATTGAAACAGAATTTAAATTAAAGTAGAGATGAACTTAAATTGTATAGTGAAAGTGAAGGTAACTGAAATTGAAATGAAATGTAACTTAAGTAATGTTGAATGAAGTTGATTTTGGTATCGAAGTAAATTAATAAAGTGATGAATGTGAACTTGAGTTATATAAAAAATTCAATTTTAGTGGTAAAATGATTTAGTAACTGAATTAATAAATGGATTGAATGTTAATCAGTCTAATGTAAATGGATTGATATGGTAAGGGATGCAAGTGTTAATTCATTAAAAGCAAACGAAATTGTAAATTGAATAATTGAATGAAAGTCAATTGAATGTTAAACCAAATTGAATGTAAGCAAAGTAAATAAATTTGGTAATGTTGGTTATGCATTGTTTGTTAAATGGATGTTAATTGATTGTATAGAAAATCCATATGAAATTGAACTAATGAAATGGAAAGCTAAGTAATTGAATTCAAATTGGAAGTAAGTATACTTGAGTAGAATTGAATTTGATGTAATTTGAAAGTGAACCAACTTGAATGTAAATTAGTGAATGTAAACTAATTGAATCTGAATAAATGAATGTTAGTAAATGTTAATGAATCAAATGTGAATAAAGTGAAAACCAATTAAATGAATATCAATAAGAAGTGAAAGAATATTGATTTGGTTACGGATGGATTGGGTAGATATTGGTTTGTTGGATGTTAGTTGGATGATAGGTGGTTGATGGTTGGATTTGTTGTGGTGATTGCATTTGCTATATTGACATATATAGTTGTTGGTATATGTTGTATATTGATATTACTTTCTATATACATGTTTCTCATTTGTGTATTGAGTGTTTAGTAGGTGCAGATGGCGCTTGCTTCGCATTTGGAGCTTGCTTTCGTGTTGTATTAGCCGTATATGCTTGCTAATAACATAAAATGTACATATCTCGGATTACATATAGTACTTTTACACTTTTTTCCCTTCAGGATGCCTCATCCTCGATGATGGGATGTATATTTGTGATATATATATATATATATATATATATATATTGCTATTTTTTTCAGATCAAACCACGCAAAGGAGATGATGGCGATTTTTTTTGAAAATTTAAAGCGTTAGAAATTTTTTGGAAAAATTGGGAAAATTTGTGAAAATTAAGTTTTGATTTTGAGTTAAAAGTTAAACGATATTTGTCGGTTTTGAAAAGATAAATAGTTAAGGATTTGAAAACTTAGAAAAGTTTTTATAAGAAGTTTAAATATTGAATTTTGGGAAAGTTAAACATTTAAATGATTTTGGTAAATCTAATTTGAAAGAACTGTTTTGAAAAGTTAATCGATTTTGTGACTTCGGGGACGAAATTCTTCTAAATAGGGAAGAATGTAACGACCCAGAATTTCTGTCATTTGAAATTCGTATATTTAATTAACTGTAAACATGCACAAGTTAATTTTATAAGCTGAATAGATTTTATTTCGAATATTTAGATTTAATTGGATAATTAAATTGTTAATTTAATATTTGAAATTGCGTAAATAATTGGAATTTGGATTTAATATGAATAAAAATGATTTATAAAGTTGAATTAAATCATATTTGAATTAGAATGATGTTAGAGAACTTTTAAAATTGAGTTATAAGTTAAATTACAGAAATTGAATATTTTAATATTTAATCGACGAGTTAAAATAGCCATTTTTCAAACAGTCTCGGATTTTCACGAAACCAGTTTCATCGGATCTGTAATGTTATATTATTGTAAGACTTCAAATTTCATGTCAATAGGATTTACGGTTTGTCCAGGGCAAGTTAAAACGCGTAGAAATCGGTTTAAGTGAATTTTAAATTTAAATATTCGATTTGTAACGACCCGGAATTTTGAGCAATATCAATTTAATAATCTTTGATAATAATTAAATTGATTTGATCATTTTATATTATAAATTGACAAGTTAAGATTATTTCAAAGGCTGAAAATAATAATTTGTTAATGACTATTAATATTTTCTTTGCAATATGAATAGGCAAGATTAAATTCTTTTGAAAGTTTATAATGATTTGATTTGGAAATATTTATTCTGGTAAATAAGAAGTTTTTAATGTAATAAAACTTTATATTCAAATTGTGATATATATAAATGTATATATTGTGATTTGATATTTGTTTTAAAATTTAATATGGAAATTAATAAATTTAATGTTAGAATGTTTCTATTTGAAATGTGTATATATATTTGTATATACATGTTTTAAATAGGAATTTTATTAATTTGAGTTTAATAAGTATTTCCAAACTTTATTTAGATATATATATATAGTTTTGAAATTTGAAATGTTAATTTGATTTAATGACTTTGAATTGATAATTGAGATTTAAATTTTAAATAACAAAGTTAATTCCTTATTTATGATAAATATGTACTTTAAGCTTTTAAATAAGATTTAAAATAAAAGTTCATTTGTTTTAATAATCTTTATCTTAAGCTTATAAACATATGTTATATAAATTGAATAAAAAGGCATAAGTTATTTGTTAATAATTGTTAACATGAAATTACTTTTATATTCATTAAAATCTAAAGATTTGTTTAAGTACACATTTTCATATTACATAATTACATATACATATTACATGAAAAATTTAAAATAAATTATAAAAAAATAAAATAAAACTTGTAAGTATATAAAATTATGTAAGTTACATTTGTAAGAATATAAACATTAAAGAGACAAATGTCATTCTCGTTGGCAATTAAAATTTAATTAAATTGTAAATAATAAAAAGAAAGATTTTATTCTTCAGCAAAATCTTTATCTTCATTTCATAAAGAGGAATACAATCTGAAAAAAAATGCAAATCAAAACAAAGATATAAACTCAAACAAAAATACAAAACAAAGTTCAAATGAAGTTAATACTGGAATCTGTAAAATCTGGATATTCAAATCAAATGCAAGATCATCTTCAAATTTATCAAGCAACTCAGTAATCAACTGCAAGTAGATTGATTTCATCATGCAACTCAGGTTCATCAAGCAGGGGATGGTCGGCGGTGTGACATTTCTGGTCACAGTATTTCCTGTTGAGGGGTTCGAAGGTCCTTTTTCGAGTTCCGAGCGTTATGGGTTTTCTGGGTTGATCGTTGTGTTGTAGGGGTTAATCGTGACTTGTAGGTGGCCAGCGTAGGGTTCAACATCGACCGACGTGGTCGTGCACGTTGATGTGCACGGCCGTGTGTATCAGGAGATTGGGTTGTGGGGAGTAGGAGAAGAAGGTGGAGACTCGAAGTATATCTCGTGTTTGTCGTGGGTAGAGCTCGAAGCAGGTTGGGGTGGATTAGCTTGGAGTACGTGTGTTAACTTAGGGTATTCGCGGGGATTCCAATGGGTTTACTCGAGTTTGTAATGCAGTTTTGGTTTGCTGCAGAGTTTTAAAATATAAAAGCAATGTTTAAAGACTTTGAAAGCAAGAGGAATTTGATTTTTTAGATTTAATTAAAGTTTATAAAAATATAAACAAGTTTTCTCTTTTAAACTAATTTGGTTTCAAAGTTAAGTTTTAATAAATTTTTTATATTCTGAAACATAAAGGTTTTAAAAATGAAATAAGTGGATTTTAATAATAAGTATTATATTTTATTTAATCACTTTGGAAAGTCCAAACATTTTAATTTGAATGTTTCAATGGTTTTAATTAAAATTGATTTCTAAAGTATTTTATTTTAATTAAGTTAAATAATTAAGATTTGGAGATCAATTAAAATAAGGATTATCTTTAGTAATCTAGAATTTGAATTAATTAAAGATAAATAGATTGTAAAGATAATTGAGATAATTAAATTATTTTTAATTATCAAGTTTTATTTGTTAATAAATGATTTAATTAAGGTAATGGTTTCTTAATTAAGAATCATTTAATTAATCTAAATGATCAAGTTAAATAAATTAATTAGTTAAATAATTAATTAGTGATTAATTAAGATAATCACTTATGAGTTAATTTAATATAATTCCTTGGTAAAGTAATTAAGTGATTAATTACAAAAGGTAATTAAGTAAAAGATAATTACTTTATGAAAGGTAATTAAGCAATATGATTAAGAGTTAATCACTTGTTTTATCAATTAAAGAATTAATTAACATAATTAATTAAAGGTTTAAATCATTTAATTAATGGTTAATTAATAAAAGGATTAAGAGTAATTAATTAGGTGATTAACTACTTACTAAAGTAATTAACTAAGATAGAAATTTAATTAATGAAGTAATCATTAATTAATGAAAACAAATAATTAATTATTAATTTATAATTTAAGAATAATTAGTTTATAATTAAGTTTTAATTACTAAATGTAATTAAAGTAATTAATTAAATATGATTAATTAATTAATTAAATATGATTAATTAAAAGTAATTAATCAAGTAGTTTTAATTAAAAGTAATTAATCAAGTGTGATTAATTAAAGTGATTAATCAGGTATGATTAAAGGATAATTAAGGAATAATTATCAGGATAATTAAAGAATAATTAATCAAGGTTGATTAATTTAGAATGTAATTAAGAGGTAATTACTTAGTATAATTTAGAAGTAATTAATCAGGATGATTAATTAATATAGTAATTAAGTAAGGATTACCTAAAGTAATTAAGTGATAATTAATCAGAGAAGATTAATTGAAATGGAATTAAGTAATGTTAGTTAATAAATTAATTTGTAATTAATTAATGAATAAGAAGTTGGATTGAAGATAATCCAAGTGTTTAAGTAAGAATTACTATAATTTAAGGATTAATTAAATTAATTAAGTTTGGATCAAACTTGTTTATGAATGATTAATGATTGGACGTTATATATCATTGGATGAGTTAATGATATTGGTTGTTGTTGGATGACATTGATTGATGGTGATGATGTGAATATGCTATATCTGAATATGATATATATGCTGCTTTGTGATATGTATAGATGCATGTGATAATAAATGCTTATCTATCTGTGTAATATGATACATCCATTTATGTTAAGTGATATTTCTGAAATATCTAATAATTAAATCCCTTAAGTATAACTTGGACATTAAAATGGCGTTTGGCTTCGATGAGACTGGGATCGGGTTTGCTACATTACAGCATGATAGGGGGTTCTCGCTTCGTGTTAGGTGGCGAACGGGAGACTCTTACCCCTACATGTCCCTTTTGGGTAGTATAAGGTCCTGGGTTGGTTGCGAGTTGAGAGGCTGGCCGTAAAAGCAAACCCGCGGTACCACTGGGAGCCACGGCGGGGCTGGGATGGATGAAAAGCCTACCAGTCGGTGAGCCGCTGTTGATGGTTGCAAAGCCTAGACTATCTCAGTTGGTATCAGAGCATTAGGTTGAGTGAATACCTAGGCTCTGGAGTGGTGTCTATCTTGAGAGAGTGTACTTGTAATATATATATATATATATATATATATATATATATTTATTTATTTATATAACTACCTAATCAGTTGGGTTGTCTATTCGGATTTTCCAACATAGGTTATAAAGGTAGATAAGGTAAGAGTGTGTGGAACACGACTACCACTAATGGAAGAGGTTTATATGTTGTGGTTGGAGGTGTTTATCGAGATTGTAGATCTAATACAGTCTCGAATAAGTTTTGTAGATTGGTGAAAGGATTTCTTTGAGTCTAGAGAAAGTATTTTCAAGAATTGGAATATATTCTTGAAGTGTGAGGTTGATTTGCTCTCAAGTGAGCGGGATATCTAAAAGTTGAGTTGTCCGCTGAGGAGAAGCAAGTGGTGGTATCTTGATAGCTTTAGGAAGGAATAGCTGTGTGATGAGATGCAGTTTTCATAGATGGTTCTGAAGATGTTTCTTTTGGAGCCAGATTTAGATGGAGCTAAGGGAACTGTGATGTCTACTGAAATGAAGATTCAGATGTTTAGGAATTTTCTGGATCTCTAGTAAGGGTGTCTCATCTTTATTGAAGTAGGAGACTAAGGTCGATGAGTTACCTCATTTCGGACATGGTCTCAATTGTTTTCTTAAGAAGATAAGTGGTTGGTGTTTGGTTTGGAGCCGAGTTTCTTTGAGGAGATGTCTACTCATCTTAAGGATCTTTTAGTGGAATTGGGTGATAGATTTGAGTTTCAGGAGCTTTTGGTTAAGGAAGATCTTTTGGCTCAGTAGTATCATTGAAGTGAAGTTTGGAAGCAATAACATGGATCTATTTCTTCGATGATTGTGAAATCTTTGGGATTCTACTATCAGCAGACCAGGCAGATAGGGAAGGCTTATTCTTTTCTTGGGAAGGCTCAGCAGAGCGAGATATCTGTTGGAAGTGATCCATCAGTTTCTATAGATAAGCCATTCTTGAAGATTCATCTTGAACAGGAAAAGTTGTTCTAGTTGGGGAGACAGTTCTTTGGAATCTGAACTGAATGGAATCGCAAAAGTGACTTGCGATTAGTTTGGGAATCTTTGAGTATTCTTTGGTTTGAGATTGAGGCATCTCAAGTGGAGGTGAAAGCTATGAAAGTAGTCGGAGATTTTCTAGATGTTTTTGAGAAAATCAGAAGTTGACCTAAATCGGAGATTGAGTTTTTTTATCAACTTGGAATTCAGGAGTAATTTTGATGGTTCAACCATGAAGAGGGATGACTCTTAGAGCGAGAAGAATTTGGTGAGGCAGCTCAAGATTCTTTGGAGAAGGATTGATCATCTTATTCTAAGTTGAGATTTTGTTGGAAAGTTTTGACCAAGTGGAAGGGTCACTAAGATTTTTATGAGTTAGATGAACAGTGTATGAAGAAAGATTTTGCTTATGTTCTTCGATAGCATTCTTATCTGCTCTAGATCAGAGTTGTGCAGCGGAAGCGAGTTGGCAGTTATTCTAGAAAGGGAGCAACCGGAAGTTGCAGTTTTCTTGGATTATGGGATTTCTACCGGAAATTCAAGTATGAAGGAATTTTCTGGATTTGGGAGGCAAGGTTGTCAAGTACAACTGTTTGGCTATTCCAGATATGAGATATAGGTTTGAAGTCCACTAATGCTTGTGGGATAGTGTTGTGGATTGGATTTCAGCAAATTATTTTTGGGAAAGCCACTTTGTTGAGTAGGATCTGGAGTTTTGGTTTGAGTTGGTGCTGTTGTTTCATGAAGCAATCAGCAAGGGTTAGGCTGATCAGGAATACTGGAGGTGACTCAGGGCATCTGAAGGGTTATGCAGTTAAGAATTGAGAAATTTTGGAACGTGCAGTTAGAATTTGGATATTGTTTTAGTTTTATCCGATCAAAGGAGATATAAGAATTGGGTAAAGCTGGAGAGTTCGCTCTGGAAGTATTTTGAGTTTTCTTGTGTTCTCTGAAGATTTGATTTTGATTTACAGGATTGAATTGCCAGTTTGGATAGCCGGAATACATTGAATTTCACATATCTCTGAGGAATATGTGTATGATTCTTTCGAGTGATAGAATCAGCAGTTCAGAAGGAATCTGGTAGTTGGGCTGGTTTTGAGTTTAGTCTGATATCTTGTTCAGATTTGAAGAATCAGATGAGGGAGTTCTTGATTTTAATAGTATAGTTACTTAAGATTCTGTAGAGCGGGTATTCCAGTATAGATGCCTGGAAAACTCTTGATAATATTAGTAGATTCTATTCAAAATTTTGTCTGAATAGATAAAATTATTTGTTTGAATTGGTTGCTATGATTGGTAGTGTATGATTGATTGTATGATTGCTAATTTAAATTTAAATTCTTTAGCTGGATTATTAAATTATCTTTGCTTTTAAATTTTGGGGACGAAATTCTTTTAAGGGGAGAGGAATGTAACGACCTGGAATTTTGAGCAATATCAATTTAATAATCTTTGATAATAATTAAATTGATTTGATCATTTTATATTATAAATTGATAAGTTAAGATTATTTCAAAGGCTGAAAATAATAATTTGTTAATGACTATTAATATTTTCTTTGCAATATGAATAGGCAAAATTAAATTCTTTTGAAAGTTTATAATGATTTGATTTGGAAATATTTATTTTGGTAAATAAGAAGTTTTTAATGTAATAAAACTTTATATTCAAATTGTGATATATATATATAAATGTATATATTGTGATTTGATATTTGTTTTAAAATTTAATATGGAAATTAATAAATTTAATGTTAGAACGTTTCTATTTGAAACGTGTAAATATATTTGTATATATATGTTTTAAATAGGAATTTTATTAATTTGAGTTTAATAAGTATTTCCAAACTTTATTTAGATATATATATAGTTTGAAATTTGAAATGTTAATTTGATTTAATGACTTTGAATTGATAATTGAGATTTAAATTTTAAATAACAAAGTTAATTCCTTATTTATGATAAATATGTACTTTAAGCTTTTAAATAAGATTTAAAATAAAAGTTCATTTGTTTTAATAATCTTTCATTTTAATTTTAACATAAGATAAATTGTTTTAAAATTTCTATATAAAGAATTAAAATAGATATCTTAAGCTTATAAACATATGTTATATAAATTGAATAAAAAGGCATAAGTTATTTGTTAATAATTGTTAACATGAAATTACTTTTATATTCATTAAAATCTAAAGATTTGTTTAAGTACACATTTTCATATTACATAACTACATATACATATTACATGCAAAATTTAAAATAAATTATAAAAAAAAAATAACACTTGTAAGTATATTAAATTATGTAAGTTATATTTGTAAGAATATAAACATTAAAGAGACACATGTCATTCTCTTTGGTAATTAAAATTTAAATTAAATTGTAAATAATAAAAAGAAAGATTTTATTCTTGAGCAAAATCTTTCTCTTTATTTCACAAAGAGGAATACAATCTGAAAAAAAAATGCAAATCAAAACAAAGATATAAACTCAAACAAAAATACAAAACAAAGTTCAAATGAAGTAAATACTGGAATCTGTAAAATCTGGATATTCAAATCAAATGCAAGATCATCTTCAAATTTATCAAGCGACTCAGTAATCAACTGCAAGTATATTGATTTCATCATGCAACTCAGGTTCATCAAGCAATAAAATTCAACATGCAGATGAATTTAAAAGCCTGGAAAGAAAAAAAATGCAGTTCTGTCTTCCACTTAATTACAGGTGAGTAAATGAATTTAAAAACAGTTTAAACCCTGGATTTCAAATTGTTTTTGTGAATGAATATTGTGATATTACCTGAATACCTCAGTTAAAGTTGAATGCATGTTTGATTTATGATTTTTGATTGCCTGTATAATGATTCTTTAGTGTCTATAAAGAACAGGTTTACAATTTTATAAATAAAATTCAATAACTTGACTTTGAATTCGAATTAGACCTTGAGATAGAAGTTGATTGTAAGCAAGTAATCTATCTCAAAAAAATATTTATAGATTTTTAAAGTGCATAAATGGCTCGGTAATTTGAAATTTACAGTAAACCTTTAATTTGGGTCAAAAACTTTTGTATTCAAATTCAAGTTTTGATATTATAATTGGTTTACCATTAGGAAATCATGAATTTTAGGGGTTGAAACATGATTTTTACTTTGGTAGTTTAAGAGAATTTTGGGATTTTCATTTTTGGGCATTTTGGTCGATTGGAGGCGAGTGACGGCGATCTGTGCGTCGTGGTTGTGCAGAGAGGCCGAAGGGACGTGGGGGATCATCAGAAAAATGGAATTGGAATTTATTATTGATTGAAATGGCCGGAGTTCGATCGAATAGGGTTTTATGCCTGAGTTTTGACGTTGTAGTTTAATTGAGTTTCGTGGCAACGGGAAGTAACCGGTGGCGGTCGCAGTGGTTGCCGAAGGTTAGGGAGGTTGTGATGAAGCTTAGGCTAAGGGTGCGAGGTGTATCGTGCAGGGGATGGTCGACGGTGTGACATTTCTGGTCACGGTATTTCCTGTTGAGGGGTTCGAAGGTCCTTTTTCGAATTCCGAGCGTTATGGGTTTTCTGGGTTGATCGTTGTGTTGTAGGGGTTAATCGTGACTTGTAGGTGGCCAGCGTAGGGTTCAACATCGACCGACGTGGTCGTGCACGTTGATGTGCACGGCCGTGTGTATCAGGAGATTGGGTTGTGGGGAGTGGGAGAAGAAGGTGGAGACTCGAAGTATATCTCGTGTTTGTCGTCGGTAGAGCTCGAAGCAGGTTGGGGTGGATTAGCTTGGAGTACGTGTGTTAACTTGGGGTATTCGCGGGGATTCCATTGGGTTTACTCGAGTTTGTAATGCAGTTTTGGTTTGCTGCAGAGTTTTAAAATATAAAAGCAATGTTTAAAGACTTTGAAAGCAAGAGGAATTTGATTTTTTAGATTTTAATTAAAGTTTATAAAAATATAAACAAGTTTTCTCTTTTAAACTAATTTGGTTTCAAAGTTAAGTTCTAATAAAAATTTTATATTCTGAAACATAAACGTTTTAAAAATGAAATAAGTGGATTTTAATAATAAGTATTATATTTTATTTAATCACTTTGGAAAGTCCAAACATTTTAATTTGAATGTTTCAATGGTTTTAATTAAAATTGATTTCTAAAGTATTTTATTTTAATTAAGTTAAATAATTAAGATTTGGAGATCAATTAAAATAAGGATTATCTTTAGTAATCTAGAATTTGAATTAATTAAAGATAAATAGATTGTAAAGATAATTGAGATAATTAAATTATTTTTAATTATCAAGTTTTATTTGTTAATAAATTATTTAATTAAGGTAATGGTTTCTTAATTAAGAATCATTTAATTAATCTAAATGATCAAGTTAAATAAATTAATTAGTTAAATAATTAATTAGTGATTAATTAAGATAATCACTTATGAGTTAATTTAATATAATTCCTTGGTAAAGTAATTAAGTGATTAATTACAGAAGGTAATTAAGTAAAAGATAATTACTTTATGAAAGGTAATTAAGCAATATGATTAAGAGTTAATCACTTGTTTTATCAATTAAAGAATTAATTAACATAATTAATTAAAGGTTTAAATTATTTAATTAATAGTTAATTAATAAAAGGATTAAGAGTAATTAATTAAGTGATTAACTACTTACTAAAGTAATTAACTAAGATAGAAATTTAATTAATGAAGTAATCATTAATTAATGAAAAATAATAATTAATTATTAATTTATAATTTAAGAATAATTAGTTTATAATTAAGTTTTAATTACTAAATGTAATTAAAGTAATTAATTAAATATGATTAATTAATTAATTAAATATAATTAATTAATTAATTAATTAATTAAATATGATTAATTAATTAAATATGATTGATTAAAAGTAATTAATCAAGTAGTTTTAATTAAAAGTAATTAATCAAGTGTGATTAATTAAAGTGATTAATCAGGTACGATTAAAGGATAATTAAGGAATAATTGTCAGGATAATTAAAGAATAATTAATCAAGGATTAATTTAGAAGGTAATTAAGAGGTAATTACTTAGTATAATTTGGAAGTAATTAATCAGGATGATTAATTAATATAGTAATTAAGTAAGGATTACTTAAAGTAATTAAGTGATAATTAATCAGGGAAGATTAATTGAAATCGAATTAAGCAATGTTAGTTAATTAATTAATTTGTAATTAATTAATGAATAAGAAGTTGGATTGAAGATAATCCAAGTGTTTAAGTAAGAATTACTATAATTTAAGGATTAATTAAATTAATTAAGTTTGGATCAAACTTGTTTATGAATGATTAATGATTGGACGATATATATCATTGGATGAGTTAATGATATTGGTTGTTGTTGGATGACATTGATTGATGGTGATGATGTGAATATGCTATATCTGAATATGATATATATGCTGCTTTATGATATGTATAGATGCATGTGATAATAAATTCTTATCTATTTGTGTAATATGATACATCCATTTATGTTAAGTGATATTTCTGAAATATCTAATAATTAAATCCCTTAAGTATAACTTGGACATTAAAATGGCGTTTGGCTTCGATGAGACCGGGATCGGGTTTCCATATTTGGATATCCGAAAACCACATCGATTCCAACTAAACGTTAGGTCGTTAATCCAAGTGGAGCAAGTGAAGACTCGAGGTGTAAGGGCTATACGTCAGTATAACTCTGTGGGTGATTCCGTAATGAGTTTGACGGAATAGTGCTTATAGATTCGAGATGGAGATTTAGAGTGCAAGGGCTATGGTCGTTGATTCTGAGGGTGATTCCAAAATGAGTGCAACGAGATAGTGCCTTCGGTTTCGTTCGAACCCGGAACGAACTTGTATGGATTGAATGCTTTCGGAACATCGTCAGATGGACGATGAGCATTCTAAGATAATTGGTCCTATAAAGGTAATCGCAGCCTCAAGCCTCATCAACCGGGAATGGTTAAAACAGGGGAGGTGCAGCAAGGCTTCGTGGGTCGCTCCCACTGGAGAGCAAGATACATCCCTGTCTAGTAGTCCCTTTATATTTCGGCTGTGTGGGCTGTTGGTCTGCAGCCAACTGCGGGGTGGTCTTGTTCGGGACTGTTCAGTAAGGAATGGTCCCGGCCTTGTGTTGCAGGGGAGTGGGAGTACTCCTCGGTACGGTGATCTAGGCCACGTACTTTGACGGGCGGTACCCCTGTAGCCCTGCCATTGTTGGAAACCCATTTTCCCTACGAGACCCTACGGTTTTGTTTGTATTACCCACTTTTGTGGCCAGTAGCTGGAATTTAATGAATGTAACAATTTCGGCTATTTCATATTTACTTGAAAACCCTAGACACTATTATAATATCACTAGATTTCCTATCAAATGTTTTGGTTAGCGTAAGGTAAAAACTTTTTCCATGTTTATGTGTGGGAAGTCTTACGTGATACCTTTTCTTTTTAAAGGATCTTCTAAAAGTTAAGCAATCTTAAATCGTTTACTCACACCAGACCCCTGTCTGACCCGAGTGTTTATTTTCTGTTTCATTAAACACTTGGGTACTCATATTATGTATGAGTAGTCAAGTGGTTCAGGTTATCTCTTGATGAAATCTGGAGGAGCTTTGGAGCAGGAGGCCTCAGCATGTAGATATATAGTTAGAGTTTCCGCTGTGTTGATATTCTGTATGATTGTCTTGTATTGTATTAGAGAGAAATGTTATAACTGTCTAAATTGAGATGTATAGTTGTGTACTCTGATGTATATGATACTATGTATATGTTCTATATTATATTTAAATCGTTCCGCTGTGAGATTCTGATGTGTTGTTTTTTTTCTTCTCTTTCTTTTCTTCTTCTATCCCTTTCTTTCTAAATTAGTGATGCGATTTTCTGGTGATAGAAAGTCGGGTCGCTACACGATTCGAAAACCTATCTTTCAAATACTATCGAATTGGCTCCCGAGATATAATCCATTGCATTCGGAATAGGGGTAAAACCTTATAAACGCCTGGCGGCACGTTTCGTTTCGAGTTCGGAAAATTTTTGGGTGAGTAGTGCGCGCGTATTTTCTATAAAAGGACGTACAATCTTTGCTTCTGTAAAACCTAATTAAGCTAAGGTTTCTAGCCGCCACCATCATTTCAATGGCCATAAACTTGTCCTCTTCTCCTCCAATTATCTCTCGATCTGTAAGCCGTTGGCAAAAACGTCCAACTAGAAAAATATTAAGCGCGCCGAGATCTTCGATTTGGACGGCTGTGATCGAAAAAACGCAAGGGACCGACGACAATTTGTGTTCAAAGCCCCCGCGTTCGCGCATGAATTCTGAAGCAAGGAGACGATCGAGCTTCCTTATAATTTGGTTGATGGTGGCTCGCATGATGATCTTCGACGTGGTGTGCTCTGATCGACATCTAGGCGCTCTATTGAAACGCAAAAATTTGATGAAAACGGCGGCTACAGGTAGTTTCAGTCGCGTATTAACCTGGAGATGGAAGAAAGGTGTGCACGGTCATGATCCTATTTTCGAAATCGTGCGGCTCTGATGAATCTAGGGTTTGAAAATAAAATTTATTTGTAGATTAAATAATATATTAACTTGTACCATCTTTAAAATAGCTTAACTTTGTCATATGAGGTCGGAATTTGACGAAACGATTTGCGTTGGAATCATATTGTCGAATACTACGCAATTGAGCTAGGTTGGAGCTGATTGGAGCTATTTTGAATTTTGGGTAAAATTAAACGTGCTTTTAATTTTATTTGGAATAAAACATTGAAATTGCTATTGGACACAATGTGACTACAACTCACTCTTTCTGACTCACTGATATTTTTACATAAGTGAGAAATAATTTATTATATAATGACTGATGATTGTTTGGATGATATATGATATATTAATTGATATTTGGATATATTCCTGCCTAGTGGAGCAGATGACCCTATACGTTCCCGTGTATATGAGCGGATGACCCTTTGTACGGGCGTCTGCCTTAAAGTGGACATTGTACACATATTCTAATATGTATATTTGTTGCAGGTGACAGGTTGGAGGGATCCAACTGGATTCCTCAACAGTATTGATTTATTTACAGATATTGTGATATATGCTGTCATAATATGATATATGATGTTTGGATGCCGTGATTGTTGTATTTAGTGCTGTTGCAGCATTGGGCCTATTTTTGGAGTTTTAAAAATGTTAAAGTGGTGATTTCAAAATTTAAAAAGGATTTTTAAAGTGATTTTGGAAATCGATGTTTTGTTAATTTTAAAGTGTTAATGGAATTGATTTATTTTAAATAAATAAACGTTATAATTTTAATGTTATAAAAATTATGGTTTTTGTCAAATAAAACCAAAATATGATTTTTGGAATGTGAAGTTAACTATTTTGTAAAATGGTTTAAATTGAGATTTTTTATTTATTATAAACGGTTTATATAAAAGATTTATAGAATTGATATTTTATAAAACTAAAATATTGGAATTATAAAACGAGTTTTTATAAGTGTTAAAATGCAGTATAAATGGATTTCATAAGTGAATGAAATTTATAGATTTACAAATTGTGAAGTTATAAAATGAACAGATTTTGTAAAATAATGATTTATAAGTAATTAACTTATAATTTGGATTTGGCAAATAAATGAGATGTAAATTGAATTGTTTAATAAAGGAATTTTGTGTATTGAAGTTTTTATAAAATATAAATGGGATTTATATACATTGTTTTATAAATCCGAATTTGATTGAATTTGATAAGTTAAATATAGAAGATTATTAAAGGCATTATATCCATGATTTTGGACGGTGGGTAATTCTTTAATTTAAATATGCAATAGTAATGGATTTGGTAAAGGGGTATGTTCATGATTTTGGACAGTGGATTATCCTTAATATAAATGTGTAGAAATATTGGATTGGGTAAATGAACTATATTCATGATTTTGGACAGTGAATAATATATTAAATAAATGTTTTAAAAAGTGATATTGTAAATGGAGTTAAAATGATTTAAAGATGTTTCAAAATGTGATGAGTATCCAAATCATTGATTTCAACATTCATCGTTGAAATAGACGTTTTCGAAAAGTATAAGAAAATGATGGATTATAACATTATTGTTATAGTAAATGATTTTCGAAAGGAAATGTTTTTGTATAGTATTGGGATTTATATATCTATCTTAATTTCGAATCCCTATGCTATTGATTTTGGGTTGTCGTAACGATGTTTTACGCAACATTCGTTTGGACCCAAATAAATGTATTTAAAGTGAATGTTTTCCTTAAAGAATAAAATATATACTTAATCGTGATTTAAGTATATACAACATTTTCTAAGTGTTGAAAATAATTGATTTGTGAATTACTTATTATTAAATAAGTATTTGAAAATGTTTTCTAAAATAGAAGTGAAATGATTTTGAGAATATATCTTTTTAAAGGTAATTTGAAGTGAATATTTGGCAAATGGTTTAATTAATGGAAGCTTAATTAAAGGGCCTAGTAATGTTATGGTGCTGAATATTTGTTTGTTTTTTGTTTTGATAGTTAAATAACCGACAATCAAACTTTGCCAAAATTTTAATTCCTCAACTTGATGTTGGAACTATTTAGTCCTATACTTAGTATGTAGCCTTCTGCGTAGGCTTGATTATCATTTGTGTTAAGGATGTTGATTCCTATAGTGCGGAGTATTACTCCAATCTATCGAGCTTCCTTCTTGGCCCGAAGGATAGCAAGTTGAAAGTTGGAAACGTGATAAGTTTATGACTTAGTTGCTGTGTGAGGTTGAGAAACATTTTTGCATTGTTGGTGCGAAGAGACCGGGATCAGTTTATCCGAAAACAACTTCGGACCAACATATATGCAACGATTGTGCAGGTTTCTTGTGATGATATTGATACTTCGGATTTTCATAGTGGGGGACTGCATATTCATCATTTGGGGTTAAAATCCCTATATACATCCAATAGCAGTGGTCTTTCATTATGAAATATCCAATGCGAGGACTATTTGCTACTAATCCTAGGGATTTTCCGACAGGATGTGGGGAAAGTACCTTCAGTTTGTCCTGTTCGTGGACAACTTGTATGGATGTTTGTTTGACATTTTATTTCTATAGATTGCGTACATTGGTTTTTACAAACGTACATCAATGGTGGCGGAGAAGGCAACTTCTCTTAGCTTAACACCCTCCTTGAAACGTATGAGCTTAAGGGTTGTATTTTTATTGAAGGCAATTAGTAGTCAATGGAAATGGTCGTGTGGCATTCAAAGTAATGTGATATGTGATTGTGAAAGTTAATCGTTACCTCTAGCCTCATCAACCAGAAATGACCAAAACAGGGTTAAATGCGGCAAGGCTGAGTGGGTCATTCCCAATTAGGATATGATCATCATCTTCAAGATATATCTTTACACGCTATGACGTCGTGTATCTGATTATTGTGGTTTGTATGCTATGAGGGTATTCGGTTAAAGGTCGGTAACGACCGGAGGATGACATATTCGGTACCATCTAGTTATAGAGGTGGGCCGGTCTCGTGTTGGTAGAGGGCAGATGTTCTGTGCCTCGGGACATCCATATAGAGGTGTAACCCTTCGGAAGGTAGTCCCTTCACCTGGTCATTTGTATGGAAATCCAAACTCCACTACGTACCTGCCATTTTGATTGTGTTATCCAATTGGGCTATATGCTGAAATTTAATAAATGTAACAATTTCAGCTATGATTAATATTATTTGTTTACAGTAGACACTACTATAATATAAGAGGATTTTATATGATATGTTTTAGTTATCGTAAGGTAAAAACATGTCCGTGTTTATGTGTGGACTTGTCTTACGAGGTACTTTTGTTTTGAAAACTAAGGAAAAGTTTGGTATTTTAATAAATTTAGTTGAGTGTGTTTCTCACGCTGGTTTACCAAACTGATCCGGACGTTCTTCCCTTTCAATGCTCGGGTCAGACCAGTATATTTACAGGTCTAGATTTGATGCCTTTGGAGCTTCAACAGGAGAGCTAGAGGTCTTCATTTTCGTATACACGTACTTTTTTTGATTATCCCCTGTGCTTTGTTTGTTGTTGTATATTATCAACAATTGTGAGGATGGGTTATTATAACTGTCCAAGCTGATAACTATTAATTGATTATTGAACTCTGATTGATGCGTATATATATACAGTTTCTGTTTTGTAAAGATCATTGATATGATATTATATGTTTTCCGCTGTGATGTGATACTCTGTATTGTTCTTTTTTGTTCTATCTTCTCTCTTTCTTCTCTTCTCTTCTCTTCTTCTCTCTTCTTTTCTTTCTCTTGACTTTCCATCAGTTTGTGCTATTTGGGTCGGACATGTGTTGTTTATTGTCGATTCAGTGGGTAGGATTTGCGGGTCATCGCTATATTAAATTATAAAAGTAGTTATAATTTAATATTTTGAATTAAAATAAATTGGAGTTTTGTAATGTTTATTTAAAATAAACAGTGGATTTAACATTAAAATTGTGAAAATAATGTTTAGAACTTTATTTTATTTATCTTGGATTGATAATAATGGAAAATGGTTTTTATTTTGAGGAAATGCAATAATTATATTAATTATTTCCCATTTACTTCTTTTAATATTTTTAAGAGAAGTATTTGATATTAAAAGGTGGTTTATTAAAATTTAAAAGATGGAAATTGGTTTTAAAATATGTTTTGTCTATAAATTATGTTTGGAAATGGTTCGAAATATTTTTTAAGTGAGAAAAGTATTTTTGTTGAATTATAGAAGTTAAGAGCAAAGTTTTATTCATTTATTTGAGTAAATAGTGCATCTTTGTAAATTAAGGGTTTTTAAAAATAATAATGTTTTAAAAATAAAAATTTATCTTTTTATGTAGTGTAAAATTTCATATTTTATGAGTGTGTAAGTTTGTACATTTTTCTTGTGTATAAGCTAGAAGGAAAATGCAATTTTGTTTTGTAAATTAGTGAATATAGGAATGCATTTGGGTTTTTGTTAAGTAATTAAGTTGGGCCATCATATTTTCTTTTATTTCTTGGGTCCAAGGTCCATTAGCCTTAACCATATTAGTGAGGAAAGGAGAAAATTATTCACTGTATGTTCATTTTTCTATCCCCCTTCTCCTTCCTCTCCTGAAAAACAAATACAGTAAATAGAAAAGCTCCATTTTTTTCCAACCAAGCTCTCAAATTCAAATCTTTTTCAAATAAGTTGTTGTTCTTATCAAATCTAATATGAAACTAAAGGGTAATCTCGCTCTAAATCTCATTATTTCATCAAAATTCTTATTTAAAGAGGGGTAGCCACCTCTTTGCAAATAAAAGTAAGTGGACCGAGACTTACATCCAGGTAGCCACCTCTTTGCAATTCCAAGTGGGCAACAAACAAAGAAAAACTCATCCATGAAATAACTTAGCTTATCCCAAGTGCCCGTAACAATCCTACAGCCTTTGGCCGGTTCCAAAATGGTAAGCGAATGATTCCATTTCTAACGTTTGAAGCTGTAAATATACCAAATTTCTTCATCGCTCAGGACAAAATTCAAGTGCCAAGCAAAGACAATATAAGCACCATGCAGAACGACATAACTATTGGGTTGTAGTTGAGCTGGTGCTAGCTCCATGAAGTTACAAGACTCAATGAATGAATTAATTAAAAGATGGGACATGCCCTGCCAGGAACATATATTAGTTGCATGCTATGTACCGTACTTGATTGTGGTGTGCTCGCTGGTGGCACGTAGGAATTAACACATCCTTGAATGGAATATCATGCCTTTCATGGACTTTTCTTAGAGTCCCCTCTTCGATCTTCGAGGTAGTAGAATCTACCTGATCATATAGTATAACCGCACCTTTAAGACAACCTAGAGCAGCATATACCCTAAGGTCTTCTACCGGCCCTAGAGGAACATCTAGGAGGCGTTGTTCGATTTGTAGATTTACAGGCTGGGATACCGACCTGCCAAAGTATGGCTTGCAAAAGAGCATATAGTCAAACTTGACTCGGTGTCCGACTCAGCATATCTGGTAGTTGATAGAGCTGTAGCAAGTGCGAAAAGATGCTCGGAGCACTTAAGATCCATAGTTATAAAAAAATCAACATACAAGCAATATTAGAAAAATTAAAAGCTAAGCCACCATGCTAAAGTGAAAGCCCTATGAGGTGTGATGCAAACTGCAGTGTTATGCAATGCTGTATAGTGTCAATGTCGGATGTTGTGCAACAATTCATTTGGAAGCCAAGTCATTAACTGAAGCAACCATCATCACTGACCATCCCGACGAACTTTGCATCATCAACCAAACATTATTGACTCCATGATGGAAATTGAGAAGAATCGCTTAGGAAACTTTGAATGCATTTAGAAAGTCACCCATAAGTAAAAAAATTCTCTAAGGGATGGAGTGACAATGATCCAACCTAGCCTTTAGAAATCCTCCACCTTCACTTTCCATCTCCCCCGCATCTATGGTCAGTTGCATAGATCCATGACCAATCCATTTCTTGGTGTAAGTACCTATGATGGTGGATCGCAAAGTTGTTGAAGGTTTTGGACTAAAGGGTCGGTTATGCTCTAACAAATGGTAACCATAGGACCGAGGTCAAAGCGGCTAGCGGCGGTGGCGATCGAGAGTAGGCGATAGTGGCGTGAGCTCCGGTTAGGCAAAAAAGAAACTTTAACGGTAGTTGGATCTTAAATGTTTAAAGGCAATCAAAGTGAAAATGATTAATGCAGGATCAATTACATAACCCCGAATCCAACCGAGTAGGCTATAAAGTAGCCTGAATTCAAGTGTGGGATCTTTACTGAGCCGTGACCATGGATCGATATCGAACTATATTAAAAGAATGCATACGTATAACATGTGCATGCACATGCGTACAAGGGCTCTCACAGGGATGTGCATGTGCATGAAATTGGAATTTGGAGGATAATCTAAGTACGTGTGCATGTGCATACTCAACACTTGATAATCGAAACCGTAGGCCAACAAATTCAAACCTATAAAATCCAGGAAAAGAATCTGCTTAAAGCTATTGAATTTGGGGCAACGGATTACAAGGGTGCACTTTAGTTTTTATAATGCCAGGTACCAGCAAGCATGAACCTAGCAAAGCGTTGCTATGAAAAACCAACGATGACATACTTCACTGAGATAGTCCAAAGAAAAGATGACAAAGATTCGAAGTATGGATTGGAATCCGATGCAACAATCACTACTTTTCTCCATTAAAATCACATCATATTAAAAACAAGATGTACTTTGGAGGGAAAGTGTTATCTAGTCTTTGGATCAGGCTTATATTTAGATGAACCTGATTAATCGGACTTGGAAGTTATCAAGCCATAGAGCCTAGAGAGATAGCTAGCAAGCCCAAAAGTCAAGTATGAACAAGGTCGCATGCTTGATCTATAGCCACCAACATCAGAAAGATGCCCGACATCACTTTGGTAGTTAAGTAATTGAGTGGTACCAATCCATCTTATAGACCAATACCCATCCATACAACTCCACCCAAACCACTCCATATTACCTCCACTTTTTAGCCACAGTGGAAGCACTCCATTCCAAGCTTCAAGACATCATTCGATTGCAATTCATCATCAATCACCCAAAACACATGAAATCAGGAGCGCCATTCCACCATCGATCCAACCAGTTGACCTAGAAACAAGCGTCAAACATAGCAATCAAGTTAGAAAGCATTAAGCAATTACCAAATCGCATCTATGCAAGGCCATCATAAAGATCCATAAGGCTATTTTATTGATCGGTACGACTCCATGGCTATGGATGGACCGATATCGATCCATCATAATTGGTGACATGTCCCAAGCATCTTTCTCCCTGAATGTGAATAATGTGGCTTAGAATGTGGTAGAGGGATTTTCAGCGATTTGCAGCTATAAATAGAGGTTAAGGGGTTCATTTTGAAGGATCTTTTAGTGTTATTTACAATTTTCTCTATAATCTCTTGTAATCCTGAGGATCATTACCTATCCATAAGAACAACATCTATAAACATCATCTAAATTGGCAATAAAGCTAACTATACTTAGGCAATAATTAGCCAAACCACTATAAAACTTTTGTGTCTTGTTATTTCTTTTTTTTGTTCACTTTCTTCACTCTTTTTTCTTCAATATTCATTTGGGTATTTGTGCCACATTTTGGTGCAAGCAGGATACAACTTTGCACCCACTCAAGTAGTTCTCATCACAGTCCTATGGATTAATGATAGTAGTAGACATTGAATTTATGGAAACAAAACATGAGCATCCCTATTTTGACCCGACCAATAACCAATATCGCATCAGACGTTATTTTGCTTATACTTTGCTTCTCTACGACAAGCTATAGGATTCATTTGAGGTTTTAGGACTGGATATCTAATAATAAACTACCTAAGCACATGATTTGGGTAGTAAGTTTTTGCAACATCAAAGAAAAGTAAAATCCCACTATAAAATGGATATTCTTCTAATTGGCACCTATCATGAATACCCGAGTACGGGTTCCACACCATATATGTACCGAAGTAGAAACAAAATATTAGTCCATTTAAAAATGCAATTATTGGTATATGAAAACATAATAAACGTACATCGCGATCTGTCAATATATCAGTTGCTCTCTGATCCTTATAGACGAATGTGCTTGATCAATAGCTATTTGTGTTTCCACTTCAAAATATGTAGA
This sequence comes from Allium cepa, assembly GCA_030765085.1. NCBI lineage: Eukaryota > Viridiplantae > Streptophyta > Magnoliopsida > Asparagales > Amaryllidaceae > Allium > Allium cepa. The sequence continues at coordinate 248,555,599 of CM060944.1, forward strand.
TGAGACTTATTGTATGAAGGATTAGGGTTAGCATTTGGAATCATTGGAAAGTGATCATATATCCAAGCCTAAAAATTGCAAACAATTTTAAAGTTTTAAAAAATATCATACAATGTGCTACTTCTAACATACATCATGTAAGAGTATATAACTACATTTAGTAAATTAAAGCAGTTTAAAGATTTCATTACCATTAGCATAGAAAAAGTTCCACTTATCTGTTTCACATCTCTCCGAGAAGCAGGTCGAAGCTACCTATATAAGTATGGTATTATCACTACTCCCCAAGCCTTGTCTTTCACCTCTTTCATTGGTCCCTTTAGTTTATTATAATAATATGATAACATTTTCATACCAGATTTGTTAGGAAGAGACAACATCCAATAGAATATAAGATATAACCATGAGCAACCATATCAAATTCTTCCTTGCTATTCACTAAAACTTTACTCATTATTTCTTGTGTTTTCCAATCCAATCTCATGTCGTAGAATCCCATCGTTCTTGCCTCAAAAACTTCACCTTCCATGAAGTTGCACTTCCAAAAGCTATGGAAAATATTCATTGTTTATATCCCGACCTCCTTCTTCATACAATAATGTCATACCCACCATGTAATTTGGTAGTATTCATTAAACATCATTGAATGTGATGGTCATCTCCCCAAACGACATGTAAAACAAATTCATCTCCCATTGCCATCTCCCTACAGATGCTGACGTTGATGCCATATTCATCCACCCATAAGAATGCTCAATAATATAAAAACATGAACCTTTTGTGACAATCGTACCTTCAAATATAACGATTCAAAGCTTTAAACGAATTTCAAACTCACATAATGCCAGTAAGTACGAGTCATCGAGTTTTTGGACATTACATGCTACATAAATTAATATAAATTTAAAGCATTCTACACTTTCAGGTCTCATAGTGAAAGGAAAATAAAATATAAGTATTGAAATTAAGCAAATCAAATAGTTGTCTCCACATAATGTAGTCCGTACAATAACCAACATAATATAATTCCCAAATCACAAATGATATTTGACTTATAATATAAATAATAGTACATAGGGAGTAACTGTAAATAATATATCTGTAGGTGCCTAGTCTACTCCTCCATGCACCGTGTCTAGGCCAAAACACCTGCTGGCCTTTGCACGTATGATGGGTATAAAAGGAAAGAAAATGTATGGATCAAGCCAAGTTTGGTGAATGAATTGTATTGCTAGTGTACGGTGTTCACAAGAAATTAACTTTATTTATAACCTACATGTCATAGGATGTCAATTTGTATTCGTGTGTTACTTATAAGATTGGGTACTTTATAAATTAAGGGTATAATTCTAATTACACATACACCCATAAACAATCAACAATGGTTTCCAACCAACATCTAACAACTCTAAGTCTATTCCTAGTATAAGGTCCTGATAAATAATTTCCTAACAAACATTAAGTTAATATTCTCATTGATGAACTACGTATATTGCACTTGCACATTGAGCGAACACCGCAATGACTAGCACACGACGAGCAATCTACCTCAATGATTTATGGCCTACCTAAGCATTTGTATCAACTTCTCATTGGTAAATATGTCAAATGCTCTTTATTATTCTACGTCAAGGATTAAAAAAAACCAATATAGTGATTTCCCCATAGGTCTAGCCACTGGCCAACCATGTAGCTCTACCATGCAGATGCCTCCGTCTCAATTCCCCACTTCCTACATGTTTAACGTGTGACCAAGTATACTCTAGTAACAGTAAGCACTTCTAGTTGCACTGCTAACGTCTGCCCTGTCGAGTTCCCTATTATGCCTGCCACGAAATGATATTATTCATTGCACCTGCTCCAAGAAGCCACGCGAAATTCAAACATTCGAGAAAGTGGGATACAAGCCTCATATTCACTCTACTTGGCATATACCATGTCTAGGTACAACTTGTGCTTACAAAAACTTATTAGATATATGATTAACTACTTTAGATTTCCGACCTCCTCTTCTAATAAGAATAGTTTTTCAGGCAATAAGACATCCGACTTCCTTTTTCAGACGTCTGACTCGGTTCCAAATGTTTGAAAACTGATTTGGACATCTAAATCAAGTCAAATACAAACTAGTTTCTCTTGGGTTCAAATTTCCTAAAATCAAAATGTCTAACCCCTAATTGGAATATGTGGGTTGAATTTTCAGATGTCTGATCTAGATTTCCATATGTTCGGTCAGTGTTTTTCCATGTTTTCATAATTCCTTTGTTTTTCTATTTTCATTCATCTTATTCGTAATTTGGAATATTGCTTTAAGGACTTATTTTCAGCCAGATTTCTACGTGTAATCCATACCCTTGCTTACACGAATTTAACTTATAAATTTCAATAATTTCATGTATATTTTGTACCTTTTTATATAAAACTATATATATACATCCAATGAAAATTATACTTATACTTCAATTTACAAAATCAACTGAAGGTGAAATAAAGGGTATTTTATTTCTCCATTTTTCCAAACTAACCCAAACATTATCAATTAGGATTTGTCTTCACAGAATTTAATATGAATTTCACTAATCTAATATTTTCCTCTTTTTAATGATTATTCCATTAAATTATAAACCAGGGTTTTCCATAATCACCATTCATTTTAATCTATAGTTAAGATTGCAATTCAAATAAAATCTAAATTGATATTATTATTCAAATTCAACAATCATATTTTTCAGATCATATAGAATTATAAAGGAATTCAATTACTTATAATCATCATAAACATAGTAAGCAATTCACCCACCTTTTCAAAACTAACTTCCTCTTATCTTGATTTGAATTGCCCTTCCTTTCTCTTTTTCTTCTAAATTTGATTCTCTTCTTTTAATTCGACTATCCTTTATTTGTAGAAATTTTTGAAGCAATAGAAATGTTTGTTTAGATGGATACATTTTTGGGAGAGGGAAAGAAGAAATTTAAATACAAGTGATGGCTAGGGTTTGGAATAAGAAATAGTGGAGTCTAGGGTCTAATTTATTGTGAAAACTAAGGTTCTCTAACCTAGACCCGAAATCCATATTTACAAAAACGCCATTGATCGTAATTTTGCAATTTTTGACCCAATTTAACAAGTTATATATGTTTCTTAATTGTAAACGACTTCTCGAATACAACGGAAGGGCCCAAGGCCTAATTCCAATATTTTCGAAAATTTATATTTTTATCCTTTAATGTAAAATTTCATTTTTGCCCTTTTTATTATTTAGTTTATTATTAAAATTTCCAGGGTGCTACATTCTCTCCAATTCAATGGGTTTCGACCTGAAATCTCTTAGGACGGAAAAATATATTTCGCTCATACAAGAAATATCTACATCCATATATTCAACCATCAATCAATTATTTGCAAATATTGTCCTTAAATCCAAAATTGCTAATGCAGTATATACCATGGGTATGAAATGCTTATGAACCTATAGGTAAGGTAAAATTAGGTGGCCTTGTGAACTTGTCAACCTCCAAAAATGTAAGTGCTTATACTATTTATTTAGAATGTATGCAATTCCCTATACTTGCAATTCTATATGGATGAGCATCCATTCAATACATATGCAAAAATGCAAAAAATGTATGTATATGATAGATAAAATAAAATGACTAGAGTGGTGTGAGTTGTAGTTAACCTGATTATATTAGCCCATATATGTAATGTTAACTAAAATATTCATTCATCCGCAACCGTCATTCAAAACATGTCCGAGCAACATGTTCACAACCATGCCTAGCATCCAAACATTCCTACCTATGGGATATTCTAAGCTAAATACTACGTAAACTAATATTTACACTAATGAAAACATACAAAAAACAGAACTAGATGGGTAGCTCAAATTTTCTCCTCAAGCTTTCGAGTACTCTCGACTAGACGGTCTTTCCATTAAACTATAACAAATTTAATTACTTTGTAGTGATATCATCTAATTCCTGGCTCATTAATATGAATAGGTGCATGACGAACAAGTAACTCCCTTTCTACTTCAATTTCATCCAGTTGAATCGGCTCGACCATAGCAACAACTGAATCATGTAGACACTTTTGCAAATGTGACATATGGAAGACACTATCATCGCCAACTTTTTAAGAAGCTCCAATCTATAATCTACTCTCCATCATTGGAAAAGGCCCTACGAACCTTGTTGCTAACTTTTCCAAACTACCAAACCTCATAATTTTCTAAGTGGCGAGACCTTCACAAAAACTATCGCGCAGTGCAAACTCCTACTTCATGCGTCTTTAGTCAACATATGATTTCTGTCTATCTTGGGCAATCTTCATCTTCATATAGATCAAGTTTACTTTCTCTAAAGTCTTCATTATCACATCTAGTCCAAGAATGATCCTACCTGTAGTTGCCATCCAATAAGATAGTGATCTATATGGCCTCCCATGTAATGCCTCAAATGGTATCATCCCAATACTTTCCTGATTGCTGCTATTATATTCAAACTCTGCTAATGGCAAGTAATCCTCCCAAGAACCTCCAAAATCCAAAATACATATCCGAAGCAAGTCCTGCAATACTCTGTTCACCCTTTTAGTCTGTCCATTTGTCTATGGGTGATAAGCGGCACTCAAATTTAACTCAGTGCCCAAAGCCTTTTGAAGACTCTCCCAGAACTCACTACCGAGAAGGAAGTCTCGGTCATTGGTAATACTAGAAGGAATATATGTAACTGAACTAATTCTCTCATATATAAAGTCGCCAAAGAAGTAACTACCCTCAAACTCCTGACTGGAATAAAATAAGCGCATTTGATGAGTCGATTGACTATGATCCAAATGCTCACATTCCTTGTTCTACGCTTAGGTAGCCCATCAACCAATTCCTTAGAGATACTTTCCCATTTCCACTATGGAATATCCAACAAATGTAATAATCCATCAGGCTTCTACTGCTCAGCCTTTACCTCTTGATCAGTTACAATTAGAAACATACTCCATTACATGCCTCTTCACACTAGGCCAATAAAAGACCCTCTTCGTATCACGATACATGTAACAACCAGCCTCAAAATAGGAATAAATCCCAACACATAAAAGGCCCGTCGAAACTTAGACCTATTCCGAAGCAGGATGTTGGTTAGTAAAAAGAATAGTAAAAAGCTATTTATCTATTCATTCAGAATTCATAGCGGAAGGATAAAATTTAATAGCATAAAGAGTACCCAGTTTATTTGAATTCCAAATGTCATAAAAAACCAAAACAAAATGTCAACAATAACTGTTACATCATCCTATTCAAAATACATTTTAACTTCAAATGGGTATATCAGAAAATAGCACAAATAGACAAATAGACTACTGCTACAGGCTCCTCTCATTGTTATCTTTGTCTTGATCATTATCTCCTTCCCTAACCTGTGTTGTAATAAGGTTGGTTTCAGAACAATAATATCCAGTGAATAGAAAATCTCAAGCCTTTCTAAATAGGTATTTGGCCTGTACAATTTAAATAAGGATACATCTTTCACATTTTAAACTATACTCAAAACCATTTTATACTTCATATGCGTGAAAGAGACGGGCCCTCAAGCAACCACTTAATACACTCAATCCTCGAAGTAAGTCCTTTCATAATCAATAACCCATAATCATCGTTGTTAATGTCTACTAATATGAGAGACAAAGCCCAACCACTTAATACCTTCTAAAGGAAAATAGGAAGACTTAGAGCATTAAAGACCTTAATTGAGTTTGGCCCCTTGATACCTATTCCCAAGGCGGACTCTACACATGTCCCTATCCAGCTAACATTGCATGGAAATCTCTTCGGACATTTAATACTTCAATTGAAGCAAACCTTTACGAGATATCCTCAACCATGCCTAAACCAAATCCTGACCATTTAATACTTCATTCAAGGGGAAGAGGCGTGCCCTCAAACAACCACTCAATACCTTAAATTTCCTGAAGTAGTCCTTCAATTATCATCCATACATTACAAAGACGTCCAACATTAGTTCGACTGTTCATAGGAACTGGTGGCCAAATTATTTGGAAAGATTTATCCTACATAATTGAGACTAACCTCGCATCATCCGTAGTTAATTATTGTAGGTGGTGTCTCACATCAGCCCTAAAGTCACAATGCTGGTAGCTAGATTCGCTAGGCAGACTTTAGTGTGCTTTTGACGGACCTCACATCCATATAACTTAGTCATATTTCATAACACTCTCTAAGTGTATTATCACACATCTCACTGTATTCATTATTTTGGCTTTGTTAGAAATCCTTTCTATTTCGCATAATTAATTACTTTCCTAAGGGAATTTAAATGACAATTATCAACATAATTAATTATGCAATTAATATGTTATAATTGTATGTTATTTATTCATATATATATATATATATATATATATATATATATATATATAGACACACACACATATACATATACATATATATATCAACATACATGTGTGTGTAAAATTGCAATTATTAATTTCTATTTTGGGGAGATATGTCCTAAACTAACGTTCAAATATCAAATCTTCCAAACATATATAAGTCTCATTTCCACGTAACATTTCTACCATAAATCCAATATTCCAAAATCAAATCAATATATTTGTACTTATAATTCAAATCTAACTTATTTTATATTAAAACAATAGAACAAATCAATAATTATGAAAACATACAATTTAATTAATTTTACGCTCTATTCAACTTCTTTTGCATGAATTTAGACAAGGAATTTCTATTTAATTTGCAGAAATAGGTAGTGCAAACTACGAATAAGTATTTATACCTTTTACACGATTTCTTAATCAAATCCCTTAATCAGATCAAAAGAAAACTAATAAGAAGTGGAATAGAGGTAAAACATATATGTTGCAAAATTCACAAAAAATCCATTATTTTAATAAAGAATCATTAAGATTTCAACTTGAGAATTGACATTTTTCTTTGGGGTTTGGGGCTTTTTAATGTGGTGTTTGGTAATCCAATACCCCCATGGCATACATCAAATCCGTTCTACACTATTGAATTACTAAAATAAAAAACTATAATTTTCCCTTCTTTGAGGTCCTTAGCTTTATCTTCTCTTGGATTTGACACGCCTTCAATGAACCCTTTAAGATATCTTCTTTTTGATATATACATCAAGAGATTATATATACATTAGATTCATAAAATTAGAGGTTTGGAGAAGAAGAGGTAGAGGAAATTAACAAAAATAAAAAATAGATATATATGATTTCTTACCTGAAATCCTAATGGAATATTTTGAATCTATGAAGAGATGAACGGATAGAGCTTCGATAATATTCCCAAATTATTGTGTGAATAAAAGCGAAGGGGCTAGACTCTTACTTATAATGGTTGGTACGCACCAGAATTGTTGGATGATGGTCGGTTAAAAATAATAAAATCTAGTATGTTAAAATAATTAAAACCCTAGCTGTCATTTATAGGCTGCGGTCGACCGCCACCTTCCACCGAACGACCGCTAGCGGTCGAATGGTGGTTGTAAAGGGGTCGATCTCTCCCCTATTTTAGGAACGTTAATTTTTTTTTACCTTTGTTAATTTATTTTATCTCTTAAATATTAACGTTTACTTAACATCCAAGAATAATTATAGTTAGCTTTTAATTTTCAAATTCGAAAATTAATTATTTGTTTGAATTTTAATTCTATTTAAATTATTTCAAATCCAAATACTTCAAATGTCTATAACTTCTTCAGTTAAGCTGTATTTTCAGTGTATTATATATGGAAATTGTTCGGAATTTCAACAAGAATGCAACGATATAATGTTTGTGGTTAAATTCCAACTTTTCAAAATTTTCATTTTTATCCCTATCTTATTTAATTAATTTTTCAAATTGATTTATTTATGATTGATTTTTTGGGGTGTTACATTCCCCTTTAAAAGGATTTATCCCCAAAATCTTTCTAAAGGGCAAACATGATACCTCGCAGTAACATCATGTTATATAATCAAGTTATTTACACAACCATTTACTCAACCACAAGTGCAAATGTGATTATGTGTTTCTAACATGCTATAAATGAGCTCAACACTAGCGTGACTATGTGATTGTGACTTATAAATATGTCTGCAAACAGCCTGAACATGCAAAAATTTCTACATGAGTAAAAAGTGACGGCGAAAAGTGTACCAACCATCTCCTACCATCCAATCTAGCAACCACAAGCAACCAAAACGTAATTTTGGGGAGGAAAGTTTACCGAAGGAAATCCTAGGATGAAAAGTCCTCATGCTTTCCACTGGATTTTCTCCCCATTGTACTCAAACCAACCTATTTTTTGGTAGTGGACTTTCCTAGTTTTGTGCTCCACAATGCGTGCAGTGGGATAGGATGCTATAAGGTCCATCTTAGTATCCCTCATTCGATTATGCTCTACCACAATTGCTGTGTTATGAAAGCACATCTCCTTAAATGAGAAACATATAAAACATCATGGACTATAGTCCATTTATCTGGTAAATCGGAGCATGGGATGCTATTGGTTCCATCTCAATATCTCCAATAGATTAGGCACTACCACAATGGCTGTGTTATGAAGGCATTTCCTTGAATGAGAAATGTGAAAAACATAATGGACTCCTACCCATTTATCTAGTAACTTCATATGTACAAATTTTTTCTTATTTTCACAAATTTGGGAAAGATCCAATGAATCTTGGTGCTAACTTTACCTACTTTCGAAATCATACAACCTTCACATGCTACCTAATCAAATCTATCTTTCCAAAGTGCCACGAACTAAATCTTGTCCGAGTAGGATTTTTTCAGTGGTTTCCCACCAACAGTTTGCAATTTGCATAGACTCTCATAAAGCACTTTGAAGGATGCCATACCAATCGTCTATTGTTGACTATTATTATATGCAACTTCTACTAAAGTTACATGTTTCTTCCAGTGTCATCCAAAGTCCATGATGCCTACTCTTCAAAAAATTCTCCAATATCCTATTCACTCTTCTAGTTTGTCTATCGTTCTACGGGTGGTAAGCGGTGCTAAGGTTTAACCTTAAGCTATCTGTAATCTCCTCCAAAATTCATTAGTAATTAACGGGTTCCTATCGTTAAGATGCTAATCAAAATTCATTGAAGTCGAATCACCTTCTTAATATAAATCTGTACTAGAGACGTTGCGGTCATATTGCACCTAATGGAAAATTTTGCTAGCATCTTCTTTATCTTTGTCCAATAGATATACTCTTCACATACTTATACATTCTACTTTTTCTTGAATGGTGGCATTCTACAAGCTATGATTTATTTTTTCCAAAATCCTAAAATTTCTAGGATTGGAGCATTCTTTATTTCTAGTTGCTGACTTAATTCCCTCATTCACTTCTAGTCATATGTGTAGTTTATTGTTCGTTAAGTGCCCTTATAAAATTCCCTTGTTTGTGTGGATTCTAAACACGGATATTTTTCAAGCGTTTTAATCTCGTTCATAAAATCAAAATAGTAATAAAACATAGACATATATTATACCACATCTTACGCTTTTCCAAAAACCAAGGGAGACAACTACTAATTACACCCCAATAACTCTAAAGGAAAATTTTTATTTCTGGAAGTTGCCATTTATCATCAAATAGTGTAAATTATGTTAAAGTCTTAACATTCCTTATTGAATTAAGATGGTCATTCGTAATATGTCATTTCATTATTGCTTATTCCCTTAATTTTCCTTCTTTTTTTCTAATTAATGTGGTCCATTCATTACTTTAGCTAATAATTGGCCAATATTGTCATGGTCGGACTATTTCTATTCAATCCTCATTTAATCACCTTAACCTTTCTCAAATTTCAAAATCCATTTATCGCTTCGATTCAATTCTTTCATGAATACCATATTAAATTTCCATAATATGTCCTCATTTAATTCCTTTTAACTTCATTAATTACAAATTTACTATCCGTTAAATATGTAATCAATATCCAAAAATCTTAATCTGTTAATTACTAACTAATATGTATAATCATATATTATGTGATTTATATATTTGTTTTTATTTTCAGTCGTTAAGCATGGTTATGCATTTTTGTATATTTCTTACTACTAATTTCTAAAGTAAAACCCTTATTTCCACATTTAAATTTATCAGAGCTATCCTTCTAAAAAGGATCATCACTATAATTTTCCATAAATTTACCACAAATGAGATTTTTCTTTGTTTGAGGTTACAACAGTTATTTCTTCCTTCTATTGAAATATACAGTGTAAACTACATAAAATATCTATATCTTACACATCTCTTTTTCTTTTTGGTACAATCCTTAATAATTCAAACAATGTGATTTTTTACATATTTTGGAATTGGATAGTTAATGGAAATTACACAAAAATCACTTCATAATTAAAATATAGAAATTCACATTCTACGGACAAGCATAATTTACAACTCAATTACAGATCAGTAATATCTTAAAAACTTTGCCACCTTCCACAAATAAGGTTTAGGACCGATTTTAAATTTCCAAATCAGGTTACAACATTCCTATTCTATTCATATACTTAAACTTTTAATTTGTCTTAGCATGGCAGTGAATCATATCTACTCCATACTAAAAAATTTGGTTTACTTCCTACCATTCATTATAAAACTAAAATTTCACAACCACGAAGTGCCAAATCCAAAATATTTATTTTTGAAAATATAAACTTAGAAACATTTGTCAATAATTCAAAATTGCTTACTTCCAAAAAGGAGTAAAATAATTTTCCTTCTCAGATACTTTCTACATCAAAGATTTGTTCATTTACAAGTTAGACTTTTCATTCATAACATTCAAAAATTACTTGGTTTTCAAAAAGGAACTATGAAAAACTTCCCTTTTTATTTACTTCATATTATAAAGGCTTTCTTCTTTTGAAAGTAGGGTTTTTAACCGAAAACATTCAAAAACTAAACTATTGCACAAAATAATCATTTGTGTTAATTTTAAAAATATCTTATATAACTCTAAACAATGAAAAATAAAATAGACAATGATGACATCCATCTATATTTTTAAGTGATTTATGTCTATGTTCTAATTGCATGTAATGTGAACATTGATCGGTTCATAATTAATGGGAAGTCTAGGTCAACAAAGGAGTCCAGTACCATATAGCTTTTGGGGTGCCTCCATATGTCGTGTCATGCTCTTTTTGTCCACTCCTTACGATACGACCTCTGCCATGTAGGTAATCAGAGTAAGAGTATAAATTTAACTCTACTTGTTTCCAATTCACAGTTGCTTCGCCCATCTAATAGTCTTAACTAGCTCTATAGTTGGTATTTGTAGTGTCATTGTATCTTCAAAATAATCATATACAGTAGGATTTTATGAAAAATTATTTTCAACAATAACAAATACGTCATTCATACGTACACTTTTCCTCATTGATCGTGTAACTTAAGCTTTGATACTACACTAATAACCTTCCCCAAAACAAGCCTAAACCCTAACCCCGAAAAGGCTTATCAAAACTTGGACGCATTCCAAAGCTGGCTATTGATTGGTAAAAAGAATGATATTGAGCTATTTATCTATTCATTCAGAACTCGATGGAAGGATAAAATATAATAGTATAAATAATATCTATTTTATTTCAAACTCCTAATGTCACAAAAAAAACCCATAACATAATATCAACAATAACCATTACAGCAAATTGTTCAAAAATATATTTTTTACTTCAGATGGGTACACTAGAAAATAGCATAAGTAGATAAAATGACTACTACCACAAGCTCCTCTCATCATCATCTCCATCTTTATCATCGTCTCCTTCTGTTACATGGTTGTTTGCCATGTAAAAAGAGGCTTGGCACAGGCCTCGTTTGGCATACCTCCCCTCGCTCGGCATAGATGTGTTGGTCGGCACAACGCCTCATTCAGCATGGAAAGATCGCTTGGCATCTTGCCTCGTTCGGCATTGGAAGGTCGCTCGGCATCTTGCCTCGTTGGGCATAGGGAGGTCACTCTGCATCTTGCTGCGTTCGGCATCGAGAGGTCGCTCGGCATCTTGCATCGTTCGGCATAGAGAGGCCGCTCGGCATCTTCCCTTATTCGTCATGAAAGGGTTGTTCGGCATAGCACCTCACTCGGTATTGAAGGGTCATTCGGCACAACACCTCGCTCGGCATCTCCCCTCGACCGGCATCGAGTCTCCTTCGGCACAGACCTCGTTCGGCCTACATTCTTCACTTAGCGCACTGCCTCGTTCAGCATACAGGTACCATTCGGCATGCCTTCCTCGATAGGCATACAAATGCCGCTTGGCCTAGATATGTGGTTCGACAATTGCCGTTTGGCATTTATGGCTCAGCACGCAGAAATCACTTACCATGTGCTGAGGTATTTTACTTCTAGGCCCCTTAGGTAAGTCCGACCCATTTTCGACTATAAATAGAAGGGCAGAGGCACAGTGAAATGTACCTTTTTTCGAGAACACTGGGGTGACTCTGCTACATTTAAGACTCATTCTATTTCAGTTAGCATTTGTATTCAAGTGGTTGGTGTGTGAATTGAATCTATAATCAATTATTGAGTAAAGTAATAAAGATTAAATCTAATGTGGACGTAGGCAGTTACGCCGAACTACTATAAATATGGTGTTCTTGTCTTCGCATTTATTTTTAACATATAGTTCTCTATTTTAATTTACTTTCTTCATTAATCTCTCTACACAATCTTTCTCAAGGGTGTTATTCACCAATTTTGGTGTAACATTTTGGTGCTTCTACTGAGAATTAAATTCTCAGGCCACTAGGATCTGCTTTGCCGCTACTGGATTGAATAAATCCCTAGAAGGAGATCCAAGTCATTCATAGGATGTCCGTTGAATCTACTCAGAGTTTCCATCAACAACTCTATTATGGGAAGACCACGCACCAGATCTGCCTCTCATAACACGGATGTCAACGAGACTTCTAGCGTATAACAGATAGGACCTAGCAATCAGCAAGTTAATCCTGGCATAAGGACTACCGGAACCTATAACCAGACGGAAGTTGTTACTAGGACGGAGTTCAACAACCTGATGAGAGAACTCATGGAAAGCATGAGACAATTTTCTAAACAAATTCAAGCTAACGCTAACCTCATGACTCAGCTTACTCAGCAACAACATCAGAATGTTGGAGGTAGCACCGTTCCTTACTCTTCATCTGATAGTTCGACCTCGTCTGACGAGCCTCCCAGGCGTAGACGCTGCAAAACAGAAACTGCACAAGCAGGTGCTGCTGATCAATTAACTAGGGATTAATTTCATCTTGGAGACCACACCCAAGCCAAACGGGAAACTTAGGAGCTGGAGCACATGTGGAGACTTGATGTTGGGCTCACCAAGACCCAAATGAAGCTGGTCCCCAAGATACACGTTTGGCAGACCGCCAGCTGAGGAGATACCAACCTGAGCGGTCCCAAAGAACAGAGCCCAACCTTCCACCCTCCATACAGACCTCGGACTTATCCGCTATGGTCAGACAATTGATGAGACAGAATCAAGGTTTGAACGATGAATATTGGGGGATATACAGGATTCATACTCCATTCACGGATACTATTCTACATGCCGAGTACCCTAGGAAGTTTAGCATGCCAATTATCCTGGCCTTCGAAGGAAAGACTGATCCTAGGCAGCATGTGATGAGGTACGAATGGATGATGTATTCGGCTAGAGAAAATGACGCGACCAAGTGTAGATGCTTTTCACTTACTTTATCTAGAATCGCCACCATGTGGTTCGCTCGACTTCCCGCACGGTCTATATCCACTTTTAATGAATTGGCGACAAAATTTGTGGAACAGTTCAGGATACACGCCACTCCTCCCAAGGATGTGATGTCCCTATCTAGTGTAATCAAGGCTCCGAGGGAGTCGTTGAAAGAGTATTTGCAGAAATTTCATGTTAAGACTTCCAAAGCTAGCAACCCTAGCGGCCACGCAATTCTGATGGCGGTAATGCGAGGTGTGGATCGGGATTCAAAGTTTGGAGATTGGTTAGCAGGAAAGCCTCCAACTACATTGGAGCATTTCTATTCAAAGGCTCATCAATTCATAAGGAGGGAGGAAGCTAGATGGACGAGGCGAGATAAGGCACCAGGTCCTATTCAGGAGACTGTAAAAAGCAACATCGCTGTGAAACAGTCCGGTGACAATTTAGGGAAGGTCTAAGTCAATGTACAGAATAAACCTGGGCAATCTAAAGGGTCCGAAGGACGAAATTCCGAAAAGAAAAGAGAAGCATGGAAATGGAAGCCAAGGATTCCAACCTACAACGAATACACCCCACTGAATGCATCTCTTGAGAATATTTATCTGTCAACCTGTAACACTTTTCAATATAGAAAGCCTCGCCCAAATGACTCAACAGAGGAACAGAAGCAGATCGGGAAGTACTATCGCCTCCACGAGACTTATGGGCACAATACAGAGGAGTATAGACACCTCCACGTGCCATTTAAAAGCTGATTAGGCAGAAAAACATGCAGGAGTTTGTCAAGAACCCGCATGAAGGAAGGTAAGGAACATCGAACCTCGGACGCTATCTGGCACGACGCCATCTAGAGGAACCTGCCTGAACTGTAGGGAGACTAGTTATAAACACTATCGTCAGTGGACCTCATCCGTTAGATAAGAACTGGCAGGAAATGGAGCGGTATGCTAACCCCTTAAGGCATGTGGATTATGAGTGTTGTTCAAATGTGGAGGATGGGAACCCCGCTAAGCAGCAATGCATGATGACAAATGATATAGCATTTAGGAGCCAAGATGCGGACAAGGTGGAGGCTCCTACTATCGACCCAATAGTCATATCTACGACAATCGGGCTAGCATATATGAAGAGAATTTTAATTGATTGTGGAAGTTCCGTTAAATCATCTTCAAAAAGGAATACGACCAAATTAAGATGGAGACAAAAGATTTAAAGCCATCTAAAGCCTGTATCCATGGCTTTAATGGTGCAATGACTGATGTAGTGGGCTATGTTGAGTTGCCAGTTGAACTGGGAGAAGGTGAGCGTAGAAGGGTGTGAATCCTACCATTTATAGTGTTGGATGTTGATTCTCCATATAATGTGTTTGGGTAGGCTGGACCTGGTGGAGTTTAGGACAACTTTGCCCCGTGGTGTTTGACTTTGAAGTTCCCGACAGACAAAGGAGTTGGCGTGGTACATGGTGATCAGGCGACCGGTCGCGCATGCTATGTGGCTGAGCTGAGAGAGGCGCAATGGTGATAGAAAGGAAAGGTTGTGGACAGCTCTGTCTGCATCCAAAATACTGAAGATTAACAATTAGCGCTTGAGCCCTGGATCGGGAGACATTCTCGGATCTATAGAGACATAGATCCGAGAGATGATGATAGGGAACCTAGGGAAGCAAAAGCAGCACCGGCTAAACTGACGATTAACGTTTCGGTTAGCAGACATGACCCATCACGAGTACTCAAGATTGGATCACAACTCGACCTGTTAGTGGCCGAGGATCTCATTGATTTCCTCCGAGCGAATCTGGATGTTTACGCTTGGACATGTCTTGACATGTGCAGGATTTGTCCCGCTATTACGAGTCATATGTTGAATATAGACCCAAAGTACATTCCTGTAAAACAGAAAAGGAGAGGCATGGACCTAGAGAGGTCCACTACTCTCAGAGAGGACAAACTCAAAGCCAATGCATTCGTCCACGACGCCCTCTACCCTAAATAGGTGTCCAACCCTGTGCTAGTAAGGAAAGCGAATGGAAAGTGGAGAACTTGCGTTGATTACTCTGATTTGAACAAAGCATGCTCGAAGGATAGCTTCCCTTTACCCAGAATCGACTAGCTCGTCGACTCAACGGCTAGACACGAGTTACTGTCATTTATGGATGCGTACTCGGGATATAATCAGATCCCGATGCACATTCCAGACCAAGAACACACCAGTTTTGTCACAGACATTGGGTTAAATTGCTATGTAGTGATTCCCTTCAGATTGAAAAACGTGGGAGCGACTTATCAGTGTCTAGTGAATCGAATGTTTAAAGAACAGATTGGTAGGACGATGGAAGTCTATGTGGATGATATGCTTGTGAAGTCACGGCAGACAAACGACCACATTCGAGACTTAGTGGAGATATTTGATATACTCAGACATTATGGAATGAAGATCAATCCTTTGAAGTGTTCCTTTGGCGTTGCGTCAGGGAAGTTTTTGGGTTTCATTGTGAATGCACGGGGAATCGAAGCTAACCCGGAGAAGATTCAAGCTATTCGAGACATATAAGTGCCTAAAACTATAAAGTAGGTACAAAGCTTGAAAGGGAAGGTGGCCGCGCTGAGTTGATTCATATCCAGAGCCACAAATAAGTGTATTCCTTTCTTCAATAGTATAAAGGAAGGAAAGAGAAATTTCGAGTGGACATCCGACTGTAAGGAAGCGTTCCAAGATCTAGTAAGGCATTTAGAAAGTCCCCCGGTACTATCGAAACCGGTAGACCATGAGATATTGTATGCGTACTAGGCTGTATCCCAGCATGCTATCAGTACGACTCTGGTTCACGAGGAGGTTCAAGTTCAGAAGCCGGTGTACTATGTCAGTAAATGTTTAATGGGGGCAGAAAGAAATTATCCTAAGATTGAGAAACTAGCATATTGCTTGGTGATTGCATCATGCAATTTTCGGCCATACTTTCATGCACACTCAATTAGTGTTTATACCGATCAGCCCTTGCGGCAGGTACTCCAACGACCGGAAACTTCTGGAAGGATGTAAAAATCGAATATCGAGTTGATTCAGTTCGATATTACCTACCTGCCATGAAGGGCCATACAAGGGAAAGCGCTAGCAAACTTCATTGCTAAATTCACCATGTCAGATGAGTCAGGCGGTAACAATGTCATACCTCCCGTTTGATGGAAGATGTACACCGATGGGGCATCTAACGACCATTGCTTGGGAGCTGGCATAGTTCTTGTGACTCCCGAAAACCGATCAATTTGTTACGCTTTGAAGCTCGAATTCCCAACAAAAAATAATGAGGCAAATATGAAGCATTTATTGCTGGCTTGAAATTTGTAGAGAGCTGGGGGTAAAATCGGTTGAAATCTTTTATGACTCACAATTGGTGGTATACCAGGTGTGGGGGGGGGGGGAGGGGACTATCAAGCGAAGGGGCAGAGACTTGCCCCATACCTTTCTTGGGTTCAAGAGCTGCTAGCAAATCTAGGATATTATGATATTTCGCATGTCCCCCGTGATCAAAACAAAGAAGCCGATTTATTGGCAAAATTTGCGAGCACAGGCGATGCACAGCAAATGGGATTGGTTCCTGTCGAAACCTTACATGCTCCGAGTACAAAATGGAGATAGATTTCGTGTTAGAAGCAGAAATCGAGAAGAAATCATGGTTGACCCCCATCAAACAATACTTGTTACATGGGATCTTGCCCGAAAGAAGGAGCGAAAGACGACAAGTCATTCGTAAGGCTTCACGATATGTAATGCAGGACAGAATAATGCATCGAAAGGGATTCTCGACCCCCTTACTCCTGTGCATTGCCCACGATTAGATAAAACGAGTCCGGAAGGAAGTCCGTGCAGGAGAATGCAATGACCGTACTGGGAGCATACATTAGCAAAGTAAATCCTCCGCTATGGGTACTATTGGCCAACTGTAAATCGGGACGGTGCAGACTACGTAAGGAGATACGACAAATGCCAGAAGTGTGTAAAAATCTCGAAAGCTCCGCCAATGGAACTCATGCAAATGGTTAGTCCCTGACCGTTTGCAATGTGGGGGATCGATATAATCGTTTCCTTACCCATATCTAACGGCGGTGCGAAATAAGAGATAGTTGTCGTCAATTATTTTACCAAGTGGGCAGAAGTAGAGCCCTTAGCCACGATCACCACCAAAAAAGTCATTAATTTTGTTGTACGAAATATTATATGCCGGTTTAGCCTCCCACGGACTATCATTACAGACAACGGAACTCAATTCGAAAGCAAAGAGTTCAAAGAATTTTGTCAAAAGTATGGCATTGAAAAAAGGTTTGCAGCAGTTGCTCATCCAAAACCTAATGGACAAGTGGACGCTGTGAACAAAATAATCAAGTCCATATTGAAAAAGCGTTTGGATAAGGCCAGAGGCAAGTGGGTGGATGAACTTCCAACAACACTTTAGGCTTATAGGATCACCCACAAGTCCACGACTTACCGCACTCCATTCTCAATGGCATCTGGCACGGAAGATGTTATACCCGTAGAACTTGAAGTTCGGTCATATCGGGTAACTTATTACGACCCCAAGATGAATCAGGAATTTTGCTGGAATCGCTGGACTTCATTGATGAAAAACATGAAGAAGCTGATTTAAGAGCGGCCGCGTATAGACACCGAGTCACTCGATATTATAAAGAAAAAGTCTGGCCAAGAGTCTTTGACGTGGGCGACCTCGTTTTAAAATGAGTTTTTTCGATCCCGTCGCATCTGCATCCCATATGGGAAGGTCCATACGTCATTGAACGGTGGCTTGGAGAAAGAACTTTCAAGCTAGCGACCGTTGATGGCGCGACGCTCCCCCGAGCATGAAATAGTGAGCACCTACAACATTATTATAATTAGTCTATTCCTTTCATGTTTTAGTTGCAATTATTTCCAGCATATTTTTATTTCGATGATTCTTAGTTTTTAGCATGTATAAGACAATTTAGGTTTCTTCATTAATAAAGGCTTGAAGCCATTTTTTCCATGAATTATTGATGCTTGCATGTATGATAATTTTATGGCAGAAAACTAGAGTTATATTATTCTGTCTGACATACAAATGCGCATAAACGACTTAAAATCTCCAAGTCCTCTGAGTGCGGACTGGAGCACTCTGAGTCCCCAGAGTGTGGACTAGAGTATAAATGACTTAAAATCTCCAAGTCCCCTGAGTGTGGACTGGAGTACTCTAAGTCCCCTGAGTGCGGACTAGAGTATAAATGACTTAAAATCTCCAAGTCCCCTGAGTATGGACTGGAGCACTCTGAGTCCCCATAGTGCGGACTAGATTATAAACGACTTAAAATCTCCAAATCCCCTGAGTGTGGATTGGAGTACTTTGAGTCCCATAGGTGCGGACTAGAGTATAAACAACTTAAAATCTTCCAGTCCCCTGAGTTCGGACTGGATTACTCTGAGTCCCCTGAGTGCGGACTAGAGCATAAACAACTTAAAATCTCCAAGTCTCCTGAGTGCGGACTAGACTATAAACGACTTAAAATCTCCAAGTCCCCTGAGTGCGGGCTGGAGTACGATGAGTCCCCTGAGTACGGACTAGAGTATAAACGACTTAAAATCTCCAAGTCCCCTGAGTGCGGACTGAGGTACCCTAAGTCCCCTGAGTGTGGATTAGAGTATAAACGAACAAAAATCTCCAAGTCCACTGAGAGCGGACTGTAGTACTCTGGGTCCCCTGAGTGCGGACTAGAGTATAAACGACTTAAAATCTCCAAGTCCTTTGAGAGTGGACTGGAGTACTGTGAGTCCCCAGAGTGCGGACTAAAGTATAAATGACGTAAAATTTCCATGTCTCTTAGTGTGGACCAGCGTACTCTGAGTCCCCTGAGTGCGGACTAGAATATGAATGGCTTAACAATCTCTAAGTCCCTGGAGTGCAGACTAGAGTACAACTGATTGGAAGTCATCAAGTCCCCGACGTACGGACTGAAAAATATTCTATGTACCTAAAGCATATAATAAAAGATGTACAATTTCAAAGAATTTTCGAGTTATATGAAGATGAATTGGGGGTTTATGTAACTCCCAATAGCTCGAGTTTCAACCACAATAATACAAAAAGCTAAACAGTAAATGTCGTTTGAAAGACAAAAGAACTAAATTTTATTTGTTCAGTCAAAAGTCTATTTAGATTGACTACGGAAATAAAAAATAATAATTACATAATCTAAGCTAGCTCTCATTGAACGAGTGCAATAGCTACTTCTTTGACTTCTTGGGTTTCTTTTCCTCGTTTATTTTCTCAAGTGACTCTTCCTCTACGCGTTTTTGTTTGGGCGTTTTGCTTGATGGGGAGGTAACAACCGAGGAAGAACGAGGGACCTATAGTGGCCTGGACCCACCAGGGAGGATGACCTACAAAGGCTTGTTCAAAGGATCATCTAAATCCAAGACTCGGGGCTCGACTTTGATTTCAGCGGTCTTTTTCTTTTCCTCCGTGAGCTGCTCCTTCATGCTCATTTTAGAAGTGTGTCCAGAGGTGCTTGAAATTTCTTCAATGAGAGACGAAGTCTCAGAATTATCCTCATCCAACGCCTCAATCACTTGAGTATCTGGACCGGGAGTCACTCCCGTGTGAGTAGCCTCGCTCATTTACCTTTTCTCCTCCATGGAATCATCGCTTCTTGGAGTGGGTTCAGGATCAGAACAGCCTGTGCAAAATCACAAGAGACAAACGTTAGAATACAATAACCACTCGACGAAAATGACGGCTCTTTTAACTTTAAGAAAAAAAGCTATATACCTGCTTCTTGCTAGCTCTCAACCATCCAAGGAGTCTCTCCTTCTGGAATGGGAGATAGAACATGAATGCCAAGGCCGGGGTCTTTCGGGCCATAACCAGCGTGTTGCTCGAATGGATCGAGTACTGGCCGATTAACTGATTGAGTGGGAGGAGGAGCTGGAGACTCAATTCTAGACGGACTGGCTATGACATCCTTTCCTTTTGACGAGGAATTTTTGCAGTAGAGGGCCTTCGCTGCAGACAAGTACGAAGGCTCATTCCCTCTAAGAAATTCTTTTGTCGAAGCCTCCTCATCACCCTCCTCTTTGCCCACCTCTACTTTTCTAATCTTTATTAAAGTTTCCCATGATTCGGCTAGAGATTCCAGGTAGCCCTCGCCAAGAAAAGTTAAGTCTCGATGCATAAGGACACGAGCGTCGTATTCTGCTATGAGCGGGTCGAACAAGCATTTGATCTCCTCCCTGCCTACCTTCGTAGCTGCCTCAAGGCAAGAGACAATCTCCATGGATGCTATTCTTTTGCCCTCCTTTAGGCTTCATCTTTCAACATCCCAATTTTAGAGAGCTCATCGTCGAGTTTCTCCTACAGGAGTCGCATAACAACAATCTCATTGTAATATCGCTGTGACTCTTCCAGGGCAGCAGCTTTTTCCTCTCTCTCTCTCTCTCTCTCTTCCAGAGATGATCTTCCAACTCTTTGACTCGGAGGGCAAATGCATCCCTTTCCTTCTGAACTGAATCCTTCTCTAAAGCCAGGGCCCTACAGCGTTGGACTGCTTCGTCAATTTCTTTCTTATGTGTCATTTCCAGATGACTAACGGCCTCCGCAGTATCTGTAGCACTTTGTTAGGCGGCTTCGAGCTGAGATTTGTATGAAGAGAGCTCTTCATTTTGAGCTTTGTTGATGTCCTTATCATGAATGGCCTCGAGCTTCAGGCGATCAATTTTGTATTGATGCTCAATAGAGACTTCCGAGACTTTTTCGACTAAATGAACAAACACGTCATGTTGAACGTAAGATTCGTTGTTACAAGCAATGGCGCTCTGTTTGACATGTCCTGGAATGTGATGTATCACCGGAAGAAACTTTAGACCATCGAAGCATATTTTGGGGAACTTAGCCTTAAGCTCGGCCAGCCTCTCCGATACCGTCAAATCTGTTGTAGGAATAGGGAGAGATAGTCTTGAGAGCTCTGTTTTCTTGTGGGGATCTGGAGATTGCCGTGTATTGGATGAACCAGAGTGTTGATCACAGGGAGCATCAGATAGGTACCCCTTGTGGCCGTATTTCTCTCTGCCTTTGTTCGAGTAAGAAGGAGGATTATAATGGTATGAAGGCTGATGATAAGTTTTCTTTCCAGATAATGAATCCCGGGAGTGATAATCCATGTCGCCGTCGTCATCTCTATCCCGATGTCTTCCGAAGCCCGAATCCCATCCTGAGTGGTGAAAGATGGATGACCCGTGAAGACAATCGAGCCCGTGTGTACATCCCATATCACCTGCACAGAATTTAAATAACGACAAGTTAGCAAAGAGTAGAGCGATGCAGAAATTGAAGTGCAAGGTGAAGTGCACGTGTCCGTGTGTGTCCGTGTGTTTCCCTCCAATGTACTGGTTTCTTTATCTCTACTTATGGGAGTTTTTTCTCCCTGAACATGGGCTTCAGCGCTTGCATCGCCTCTTGTGGGCGAATGAAGTTTAAGCGCTTCCGGATCATTGAAACCGTAGTTAAGAAAGTCATCGGGAATAGTGAGGTCCGACAGGCCTTTCAATGAACTCTCTAAGTGTTGAGGAGAAGGCTCTCTATCCATCGGGGTAATTGTGACTTTAGAGGTACCACCCGTTGTCTTCTTCCTTAGTTTGTAGGTCAATTTTTTCTTTCCCTTCATAGGGGGAGTGCCTCTGCGATATCGTGCACCTCGACTACCGACTCCCGAGCGGGGCCAACATTCTCGCCATGTACTTCAGGCATTTTAGCTTCTTTAGTCTCCCCTTCCTCAGATGTGTCAGGGGCGTCATGTGTTGAGGGCCCAGCTTGCTTTTTACCTTTGCCCGAGGGAGATCCTGTTATGGTGACACCTTGAGGAAGGCTTATCCGGCGACCTGCCGCCGGCAGCCCAAACTTTGAGAGCAACTTGTTCGAAATAAGAGACCTAATGTCCTAGTCTCCTACGAGAATAGATCGAATAGCTTCGATAGCTTCAGAGTACCCGAAGCCTTCAAGACGTAGGTCGATGCCTGAAAAGGTAGATAAAGAGTTAGAAAAGGTGAAAATTCGGCCAAATGCAAGTATCGATTCAGAAAGGAAACTTACTCCCTTCCACCCATCTTCTTGCAAATCCAGGGGGATAACGCACGTAGAACCACTCTTTCTTGTACTGGGCGAATTCGCTCCACGCCACGTTCAGAATTTGACATTTGTTGCGTGATTCAAGAAATACAAAAGATGGGCTATCTGATCGTCTCTTGAAATGATAAATGTATCGGATATCGTCAGGAGTCGGGAGCCTGAAAATGACACTCATGAAGAGGATGCACGTGCCATACATGAACGCATGACTACTTGGGTGTAATTGTGATGGAGCAATCTCAATATACTGTAGTAGGTCGCGAAGAAAGGAGTTGAATGGCGACACACTACCAACCCAACACATAAATTTTTTGCAGGCCGTGTATCTGACTGGCGGTAGGTGAGGACGATCTTGTCCTGATGAAACCAACACATCATCGAAAGGAATACCATGCACGGAGCATATGCGATGAAGGAGGCTTTCGTTAATTCTTGAGACTAGAGAATTTATCGGATCATCTAAAAAGATCGCTGCATCTAAGGCATTAGGATCTAAGTCGACACTTGCGATCGTGGGGCTAGGAATGTCTTATATAGGAGTAGTTGACGGATTTGAAGTTCCAACTACTTCTTGTTAAGATGATGGCTCGGGTCTGTCCGAGATTGCGGCAGAACTAGATTTCCTAGAGATCTCTAATGAGTGTAGAATCCGTTGTAACACCTGTTTAAACTATACCTAAAAAACGACCAATATTAGACATAACAACAAAAATACTCACCCCGTGTGGTGTGTGAACTTGTTCTTTCATTCAAATATAAGTGGCAAGGAATTAAAAGTCACAGGATTGAATTAGGCTCTGAATTATCATCTTCGAAGACTGTCATCACTGACCGTCTACAAGTTCCTGTCGTATGATGGTTTATATTTTGATCTCGGCATCGGCACTATACGTTGAAGGTTATTATCCATTTTAATCAAGATAATTTAGGTTTATAGTTGTCACAACAGAAGAGTTATCAGTCTGGATTGTCTGATATGCTTAATTGCTTAAGTCCTTGTCCTTGTTCACTGTCATATGTTTGGGCATAAAAAATAGGTTGAGTCAACTATGCATTATGTTAGACTAGTGTTGTTGTTGTACACTACTCTCTTACCATCCATCACTACCATTCTGCATGTGGCAAGACATGCCGAGCCGCCTCGCTCGGCACTTTGCCCTCAACGCCCACTTCCTTCCTACACTTCCTCTCTACTACTCCGCACGGATGAGCCATCCAGCAAGTCATGCCGAGCCGCCTCGTTCGGCATTCTACCCATCTCCCACTTTTCTCCTGCGCTACCTCTAACACCGTTCGGCATAGGGGGTCATGTTGAGCCGTAGCTATAACAAACCACATCGCTTGGCATGCTAAACCCAACCTCAACTTTACTCCTACACTCCCTCACATCGTTTGGCATGTGGAATTCATGAGGAGCCACAGCCATACGCCCTACTCCAACAAATTTTTTTGAGCAAACTAGATACCCCCCCTAAGTGGCCAGTTGACCACCACTCCAATTCGCACGACACCTCCGACCAACTATCTCAACCCTCACCTATTCCTATCAGGCCCACATCCTCTTCCATCCTCCTCTCCATTTAACGCTAAGGCTCGTCCAAACCTCACATCCACCTTCATTATGTACGCGGTTTCCATTATCCATGTGTTAGGGGAAGGTCGTAAGTACATGTCTTGTCCAAAATCCCTAACTGAAGGAAGTCGAGAAAGTGAAAGATTCATATCTAGTCGGAGGGGTGGAAGTGTAATGAGGTGCTCAGTTTAGAAGTGGAATCCTCTCAAATTTGTTATTGAGGGCAGTCGAGAAGTAGCATGTAGGATTCGGGAGTCAAAATTGAGGTTAAAGTGTTGGCAAAAGTATGAAGGGAAGTAGGTTCGTAAGGATGTTAGAGCAGAGGAAAAAAGTAAAATGGGAAAACAAAATAAGTGTTGAGTTATATAGGAACAAGGGAAGACGAATGGACAGTGACCGATAGAACCGATCAAGGCACCTCCCTCGTTCGGCATCAATGTCGTTTGGCATCTAATGTCGTTCATCATACGTATGTCGTTCGACATTTAGTGCCTCGTTCGGCCTTCAGGAGACTACCATAGAGAGGATAGAGTAAGGGCTTAAAGAAAAACGCGGAGTACTCATGGTTCAAAGCATATCATGTTCATCCGCATGATACACTTTGGGGGGGCAAGCGTTACCCGGTTGGTTAACCATGTAAGAAGAGGCTCGGCACAAGCCTCGCTCAGCACACCTTCCCTCGCTTGGCACAGAGCATCGTTCGGCATAGATGTGCCGGTCGGCACAAGGCCTCGTTTGGCATGGAAAGGTCGCTCGGCATCTTGTCTCGTTCGTCATAAGGAGGTCGCTCGGCAGCTTGCCTCATTCGTCATAGGAAGGTCGCTTGGCATCTTGCCTCGTTTGGCATAGGAAGGTCGCTCGACATCTTGTCTCTTTAGGCATAGGGAGGCGCTCGGCATCTTCCCTTGTTCGGCATGAAAGGGTCATTCGATGCAGCACCTCACTCGGCATTTTAGGGTCGTTCGGCACAATACCTCATTCGGCATTGAATGGTCGGTCGGCATGAAGCCTCGCTCGGCATCTCCCTAGACCGGCATTGAGTCTCATTCGGCACAGGTCTCGTTCGGCCTACATTCTTCACTCAACGCACTACCTCGTTTGGCATACAGGTACCGTTCGACATGCCTTCCTCGATCGGCATATGAATGCCGCTCAGCGTAGATATGTGGTTTGGCAATTTCCATTTGGCATTTATGGCTCAACGCGCAGAAGTCACTTACCACGGGCCGAGGTGTTTTGGTCCTAGTCCCATTAGGGAAGTCGGACCCATCTTTATCTATAAATAGAAGGGCATGGGCACAGTGAAATGGACCTTTTTTCGAGAACACTGGGGAGACTCTACTGCATTCAAGACTCATTCTATTTAAGTTAGCATTTTTATTCAAATTGTTGGCATATGGATTGTATCTGTAATAAATTGTTGAGTAAAGCAATAAAGATTAAATCTAAAGTGGACGTAGGAAGTTACGCCGAACCACTATAAATCCGGTGTTCTTGTCCTTGCATTTAATTTAACATATAGTTCTCTTTTTTAATTTACTTTCTTCATTTATCTCTCTACACAATCCTTCTTAAGGGTGTTAGTGACCAATTCTAGTGCTAACACCTTCTCTAACCTATATTGTAATGAGAAGGGAGTTAGAACACCAATGTATAGTGAATAGAAAATCTCGAGCCTTTCTGTATCAGTACTTGGGCAGTATAATTGAAATAAGGATATGTATTTCACATTTTAAACTATATTCAAAACCATTTGATACTTGATATGAGGGAAAGAGGTGGGCCCTCAAGAAACCACTTAATACCTTTAAACGTCGAAGTAGGTTTTCCCATAATCAATAACCCATAACCATTGTTATTAATGTCTACAAATGCTAGAGATAGAACCCAAGCTACTTCAAATCTTTTAGTAGAAAATAGGCAAACTTTGACAATTTAAGATCTCAACTGAGGTAGGCCCCTATCATTCAATGCTTATTCCTAAGATGGACTCCACATAGTTCTCTATATAGCTGATATTGCATGGAATTCACTTTGGATACTTAATACTTCAATTGGAAAGGACCTTACGAAGATATCCTCAACCGTTCCTAAACCTAATCCTGACCATTTAATACTTTATATAAGAGAAATAGGTAGGTCCTCAAACACTCACTTAATACCTTCAATTCTCTAAAGCTGATCCTTCGTATTATGATCCATATCCCATAAAGACGTTTCACATTAATCCGACTATTCATAGAAATTGATTGCCATATTAGTTGTGTAGGTTTACCCTATAGAATTGGGTCAAACCTCGCATCATCCATAGTTACTTATTATAGGCGATGTCTCACATCATCCCTAAAGTCACACTACTGGTAGCTAGATTAGCTGGGTAGGCTTCTATGTACTTTTGATTGACCTCGCATATCTATAACTTAGTCACATTTCATAACACTCTCTACGTGTATTATCACACATCCCACGTATTCATTATTTAGGACTTATAAGAAATCCTTCTCATTTCACAAAATTAATTACTTTCCTAAGGGGGTTTAAATCACAATTGTTAATCTAATTAACCACGTAGTTAATATG
The DNA here is from genome assembly GCA_030765085.1 of Allium cepa. NCBI lineage: Eukaryota > Viridiplantae > Streptophyta > Magnoliopsida > Asparagales > Amaryllidaceae > Allium > Allium cepa. The sequence continues at coordinate 248,582,654 of CM060944.1, forward strand.
CTACAATTGTACATTATTTACAATAGTATACACACACATACATTTATTAATTTCTATGCGTGCGGAGATTATGCCCTAAAATAACGTTCAAATGTCAAGTCTTCCAAAGTTGTACAAGTCTCATTTCTGTAATAACATTTCTACCAAAAATCCAATATTCCAAAATCAAATCAATAGACTTGTACTTGGAATATAAATCCAAATTATTTTGTATTAAAACAATTGAAAAAATCAATAATAATGGAAACATGCAATTAAATTAAGTTTACACTCTATTCAACTTCCTTTACCTGAATTTAGACAAGAAATTTCTAATTAATTTGTATAAATAAATGGTGCAAAACTACTGATAAGAATTCATAGCTTACACACTATTTTTAACCAATCCCTTAATCAAATCCAAAGAAAAAAAAAGAAGCGGAATCGAAGGTAAAACACATATATTTCAAAATCCATAAAAACTCCATTATTTTAATACAAAATAGTTAAGATTCCAAGATAAGAACCGGCATTTTGCTTTGAGGGAATTTTGTTCATTTTTAATGTGATGTTTTCGTAATCCAAACACCCTCAGGGCTTATTCAAATCGAAATAACACTATTTAATTACTAAATAGAAAAACTAAAATTTCCACTCAATGAGGTTCTTAGCTTGGCCTTTTCGTGGATTTGAAATGCCTTCAACGAACCCATTAAGATCTCTTCTTTTTGATATATACAGTAAGGGATTTGTATACACGTTATTCAAAAATTAGAGGTTTGGAGGAAAAGAGATTAAGAAAATAAAAAAAATAAAAAATAGATATATAAGTTTTCATATCTGAATCCCTAATGTAGTTTTCTAAATCCACGAAGAGATGAACTGACAGAGCTTCGCTAATGTTTCGAAATATTGTATTAATAAAAGTGGGGGCTAGCCTTTTATTTATAATGGTTAGAATGCACCAGAACTGTTGGATGAAGATTGGTTAAAAAAACATCTAGTATGTTAAAAAAACCAAAACCCATGTCACTCATATAGGCAGTTGTTGACTGCCACCTTCACTGATCGACCACTAGCGATCGACCTGTTGTGTCAAAGAGTCGATCGCTTAACTATTATGGGAATATTATAATTGTTCCCATTGTTAATTTATTTTTTTTCATTATTTTTGATGTTTACTCAACCCTCGAGTATAGTTACCGTTAACTTTTAAATTCAAATTCTGGAATTAATTATTTATTTGAATTTTAATTCTATTTGAATTATGTTAAACTCGAAAACTTCATATGCTCATAACTTCTTCGTTTGAGCTTCATTTTCACTATATTATATATAAAAATTGATCTGAATTTCACCACGAAAGCATTGAAAAAATTTCATGGTCAGATTCCATCATTCGTAGAATTCTATTTTTACCCTTGTACTATTTAAATTAATGTATCCAATTTATTTATCATGGTTGATTTTAAGGGGGGTTATTCATTCTAAAACGATGGGACTCTACTAGTACATGTCTACATCTCCTTAATAAGAGGGACACATAACCGCCACCTCTTCACAGCTCCTTTGGAATCAATGGAATAATGATCCAAATGATTCGAATGCTCTCCTTTGTTCAACTGCTCAAAATATCCAACACTCCTTGTCTTACTTTTGACTTGAACCAATATGGTCCATAATTGAAGAATGAACATCTAAAGCTGCTAACATTCCTACTGTAATGTTGAACGAAGGTCGAAAATCAAATGTAGAAATGAACTTTAAGTGCTTTCATTTTAAAACATGAGACTCAATAGCGCATGCTTCCTACTCAAGGCATCAGCTACAATGTTTCGACTACTTGGAATATATGAGATACTAAAATTATACGACACCAAGAACTCCATCCACCTTTGTTGCCTCAAATTCAAATTCTTTTAGGATAATAAATACTCCAGAGGCTTATGATAGCTCAAGCCGCTGCCCTAAAAGACAATGCCTCCTTGATTTAAGGATGAAGACAATAATTGCCAATTCAAGATCATGGCTAGGATAGTTTCTATTGTGTACCTTCGATTGTTGACTAGCATAACAAATAACTATATCCTCATGCATCAAAACTATGCCTAGTCTTGTACCCACAAGGATCAGTATATACTACGAACACCATTATACCGTCGAGGAATACTTAAACATGTACACTAGTCAAAAATTCCTTCAGTTAATAAAAGCATCTTCGCACTATGAGCTCCATGGGAAAACTGAAATTTTTTCTTGGTAAGGTGGGTGAACGGTGTATACGTTTTAGCGAATTCCTTAACGAACTTCCTATATTGGCCAGCTTAACAAAGAAAACTCCTCACCTCCATGGTATTCCTTGGTTCATGTCAATCCTATACTACATGAACTTACTAGGATCGACAACTGGTTCATGTTTTTGGAGAAAACATGTCTTAGAAAGCAAATCTCCTTGCACTAAAGCTAACATTAGGAAAATTTCGCTTTTAGGTTATGCCTACTTAGAGTATTGAACAATTTTTCAATGCAACACGTGTTCCTCCTTGGTCTTCAAATAGATAAATATCTTATCAAATAATACCACCATGACCTTATTTAGAAATCTTTAAAAACTAGGCTCATCAGATCGACAAAATATTTTAGTGCATTAGTCAGTCCAAATGTCATGACTAACCACTCATAAAGTCCGTTGGGTGCACGAAAGCAATTTTCAAAATACTGTCCTCAACTACACAAAATATCCAACTAGCTAATCGATCGCCTTTATGAGAGAGCGGATAACGATTCTTTTTTGTCAGGCTATTTGGCTCACAATAATTAAAGCAAAGCCTTAAAGTTCCCTCTGCTTTAGTAGGGAAAAAACTTGTGCTCCCTACTCCGAAATGCTTCTCCCAATAAAGCCTTTCTCCAACAAATAAATTACTTCCTGATTCAACATGCATCTTTCTCTAGGAGCCATATGCCTAGGAGGTAAGGCAATTGGTATAGCATTCTTCTTAAGATGGGATAGAATTTCAATCTGCTTTTAAAGAAGAGGACCAAAATCTTTGGAAAAGACATCTGGATAGTCATAAAATATTGGCGCTGAAGCTAGCTCATTGTGTGATAGGTCTAAAGAATATAGGTAACTCAACGTAACTTAACTTATAGGGTTTTTGTAAACCACAAGGCTGGCCTTACTATAAGTACCTAACCAAACTATCTTCCTATTATAATCTAGTGCTGCTCCATACATAGTCATCCGGTCCATTCACAAAATTAAACCAAGCCCATAAAATCCCTTAATAAAAGCCTTGCAATCGAAATCGATACGAAAAATATACAACTTCAAACCCTTACAAATCATCGATAAATGAATCGATCCTCAAATAGGGTTCAATAGTACTACAAGGTTAGTAACTATACTAGTTTCTAAGTGTAATTCATTTATTATTCTACTTGAACTAAATGACTGTGAAGCTGTAGTGCTAAAATAAAATATGAATAGATAAATCAGAAAGATTTAACACCTTCTATGACGATCTTCTTTCCTTCATCCATATCTGGAGTAGTGGTTGAGCTAGGAATAACATCTACTACATATGCTGGAACCACGTGGATAGAAATCATTGGTGCATTTGGAAACTCTCTCTTCATATTCCCAAATTGGTTGCATTTGTACCATTCGATTTTTGCAATACCTTCCTTACAATCCTTTACTAGATGCCCCTACCTTGGCACTTCTTACATTTGGACCTTGACTTCTTTATCTTGGCTTGAACTTTTATTCCGCATTACAGTAGTCTTGCTGATCTGTCTTCACTCTGCCTTTTTAGGTTCCTCTTTCCCAATTGAATTTAGTAATACTATCTCACTTAAGCTCTCAACAATAGCTCCAATAGGTAGTTGCTCAAAGCAATACCTTTCAAATACGGATTCAATCCCTTAGCAAACATCATCGCTTTCTTCTTTTGTGTATATATAAGGTCTAAACTACTTCGCTAGTTAATTAAAGCCATTCACATACTCATTGGCACTACAATCACCATGGTCCAAATGGATAAATTTGTCTAGCTCTACTCCCCATTCTTTCTTAGAAATGAACTTAGTCTAAAAGCACCTTTTAAAATTAGTCCAAACAATACCAGTCTCGGTAATAACCATCTCCCACAAATTTAGGGCCTCACCTTGCAAATGCCACGAAGCTAACCGCCTCTTCGCTGCATCCTCCACACCTATCATAACAAAAACCCAATCAAAATCCCACAACCAAGCCTATCTCTCAACAAATGATTCGGTCCCATCAAAATTCTTTCCACCTAGACTCTTGAAATCCTAACATAATTTAGGAAAATAAAAAATAGGCGGAGGAGCTAGAGTTGTGACTTTCATTTCTAGTTCTCCATTGGGGTTGGGTTCATCAAGCCTCTTGCTTGAAGATACCAACGGAACCATAAAGGAATGCTCATACCGAAACCTCGGGCGCCTAACTAGAACTATTTTGAATTTGATTGCCTGTTCTCACCTATTTGTAAATAGGAATTTTCAAAATCTTCCCTTAGATAGTGTTTAAGCATTACTGGAATTATAATGGTGTGTTTGCATTATGCTGATACATACATACATACGTACGTACATATATATAATAACTTTTGAAAATACATAAGTACATTCTATGACGACCTAGAATTTTGAACAATTTAAATTGGAATTATTAATTGATTTCAAATATTTAAAAGTTAATTTTAAACTTGATTTCCAAATATTAATATTTACTTGATAATTTAAATATTGAATTTAATAATTGAAATTGAGTAAATTGTTGAATTTGAAATTTCTAAGGCTGTTTAAAATAATTTGAAGGCTTATAAAATTTATAACGTTGACACTGAAGAATATAGAATGGTTGAAATTTAATTTAAAGGAGATTTGTTCAGTTTTGAAAATATATCGTTTAAATTAAATTTAAAAATAGCCTTCCGAGGCACAGTCTCAGAATTTGACGAAACCAATTCCATTGGATCCATAATAGTGAGTTATTATCGGATTTCGATTTTCGTAGCAATCGGAGTTGTCGTTTGACCATGGAAGCTCAAAACGCTTAGATTTATTTTAATCGATTTAATTGAAATTTGATCGTTTTCTTTTGTAACTCGCACATACGATCAAATTAGCTCTCGAAACACGTTCCATTGTGTTCGGAATGCGGGTAAAACCTTATAAACGTATGTCGGTATGTCTGATTCAGGGTTCGGATTTCGCGTTTTACAACACGAGATATTTTCATTATTTAATTATTTAATTCACGCGTACTCGAGAAGCTTCCGTAAATTGATATTTATCTCCGTCCTCTCTAATCTTCAAACAGAAATCGTGTCGAATTCACAAAAGAAAAAAATGGCCGCTCATTTCATCTTCAAATCGAAACCCGGTTTTTTTTAAAAAGAAGAAAATAAAATCGAATTGAGGAGCCGAGCAAGCTCGAGCTCGCGAGCTTAGTCGTGATCGAACGCGCGGAGAAGGGGGTGGCGTCCTGCGCGACTGCATAGGGGTCGACGTCATGTCTGGGTTGATTGCGGTGGTGGTAGGTTGCGCGTGAGGAGGATTTCTTGATGGGGTTTGGTGATTTGGGAGGTCGAGATTTTTGTCTTGGGTTTTGCGTGATGAATTCGGCAAGCTAGTGTTTTGTTCTGTGATTTCAAGTTGTAGTTTGGTTTTCTTTCCAATAAGGCAATGAGGTATATATTTTTCTTCAATTAAATTTTATATATTGCAGTACATGTAAGAAGTTGTGTTTTTAAACTTAATCTGGTATAAGATATAAGACCTTTAACTTACTGAATTAATTTAAATACTTATACAAACATTTTTAGTTTATTGTTAATCTGAAATAATAACAATGAAACATTTATTAGTTAAAATGGAATGGTTAACTAATAAATTTGTATAAAGGAATTTAAATCCAAATTAATTAAGTAATTAATTAAATTTATGGGAACTAATTGTTCAATTTATTCAGGTATTAATAGAATTGTATAAATATTTATACAAGGTCATAAACTGAAAAGAAGCGAGCTGGTTTGGAAGTGGGTTGCAAAACAGGGATCAAAAGTGAGTAAATCTCACTCTGATTGATTTTTATTTAGATTTAAATGGTTACATTTAAATAATTGGTTGATTGATTGAGTTGATTGAATGTGTGTTGATGATCTGTGACTTTGGTTTTGTTTGATTCTCGAGTTAATTGTTGTTTGACTCGAATCATTTGAGTTTTAAATGGGTTAAACTTAAATCATAAATGAGAGAATGGTTCATTTTAAAGTTAATGAGGGCTTAATGATTGGTGATTCATTACATAGATAGAATAATTTGAATGGATAATGAATTAATTCAATTAATTAATGATTGTACTAATTAATTAAGTAATTAAGGATTTGAATCAATTAATTAAGGATTAAGTTAAATTAATTTAGAACAATAAATTAATGGTTGATAGGTAATTACTTAATGTAATTAATAATAAAATTTCTTTGTGTAATTAATCAAGAGATTAATTAAAATAGTTAATTGAGGAATAATTTATTTATTTAATGAGGTAAATAAAAAAAGTAGATGATTACGGTTGAGATTGATTGAGAATGATTGATATTGTGGTTGAATTAAAGTAATTGATTTAGATTAGAACAAATTAAATATAATTGGAAATCATTAATTTATATAATAATTGATGTAATTAAAAATTGATTTAATTAAGATTAAATCAATTCCATAAATAATGACTTACGAGAAATTAATTACTATAAGTAATTAAGAATTAATGTAATTAATGTAGGCAATTAATTTATGAAGTAATTGATTAATTTATAAAGTAATTAAGATTACTTATTGATTTTTGGTTAAGAACAATCAATATCGAGAAATTAATTAAAGATAATTACTCGAATGAAATTGAAAAAAAAAGAATTAATCAATGGTGATTAATCAAGATGAAAATTGAAGGTTGTCTAATTAATTGATTTGGAATTAATTAATGTTAAATGAAGGAATCTAAATGGTTGAGGTTAGAAATTCCATTAGAATTAATTGAGTTAACTTGGAAGTGTCAAATGTGGTATGAATGATTGAATGGTATTGGATGCTTGAATGAGATGATATTCCTGATATGAAATGTTGAGTATTTCATTTTGATAATTTGGGTCTGGATGACACGAGTCTCGAAGAGGCTGGGGTCAGGTATTAGGCAATACCCGAAACCACTTCGAGTATAGATTGGTATGTGAAATCTATATACTGGAATGAAGTGATTAAAGGAAATTGAACTATTTAAATCTAAGCCTTGGTACTTAGGAAATGGATGTATGGAATAAAAGATGTCTATAACTAATTGTGGCTTTGTGAATTGAATCGAGTTACCCCGGGTTTTATATAAGTTGTTTGCTTGGATATTCCATGTTAATTGGGTTTACTCACGCTGGTTTCCAGCCTGACCCGGGTGTTACTTTGATGTAATGCTCGGGTCAGACCAAGTATTACAGATTTTCAGGTAAGGACGTTCTGGAGCTCAGGAGGCGAGCCGGATGGCAGGAACGTATAGAGTATTTCCGCTATGTTATATTATTATAAATCTGTGATATGATAATTGTGTATATTCAGTGACTGTATATATGTGAAACTCTAATGTATTAAAAATGTAATCGGCAGATATAATATTCTTTTGTAGACTGTTATTATTTATTTTTATACTTTATCTGCTGCGAATGTGAGCTGTTGATGTTTCTGATCTTCTTCTTCTATCTCTTTCTTCTTTTTCATAACTTTCTGGAATTTTCGGCTTCGAAAATTTAGGGTCGTTACACATTCCCTTAGTACATAAATAATGCTTAAATAATAATTAACCCAATCTTTGATACCAAATTTGACAACCCACATCTCCAAACACACCAATTCAATGCCTAAAATGATTTTTGAACTCACGTCGTGTCAAGAAGTACGAGTCATCGAGTTTTATAACATCGCATGCTATAGAGATTAATAAAAAAATTAAAGCATTCTACACTTTAAAATCTCATAGCAGGAGGAATAAATATAAGTACGGAACATAAATAAATATAGTAGTTGTTTGCACTAATGTAGTTCGTATAATTACCGATATAATAACGTTCACAAATAACACATGATGTATGACTGATAGTGTAACACAAATAATAGTTCATGGAGGATAACTATAAATAATATGTCTTTAGATGCGTAATCTCCTCCTCTACACACCGTGTTTAGGCCAAATTACTTGCTGCCACGTCCTCCAATAGTGGGTATAAAAAGGGAAGAAAATGTGTCGATTAGACAAAGTCCAGTGAATGAATTATGTCACTAGTGCATGGTGTTCATAAGTAATTAACCTCATTTATAACTTACATGGCCTAAGGTACCTATTTATGTTCATCTGTTACTTATAAAGGATTAGGAAGGTTATAACTCTAATTACACCTATACCTATAGACAACAGACAAAGGTTTCCAACCAACATCTAACAAATCTATGTCTATTCCCAGTATGTGGTCCCAATAAATAATTCTCGAATCAACATGGAGTTAATATTCTCAGCGATAAACCTGTATAGTGCACTTACACAATGAGTGAAGATCGCAATGTTTGGGCTCATGCCATGAATACTATCTCAATGATTTATGGTTAACCTAAGCATTCATGTCAACTTCGCAATGGTCAATGTATCATATGCTCTTTATCATTCAAACTGAAGTATTAAGAAAAATCACTATAGTGGTTCCCCAATAGGTCTAATCCTTGCCCAATCGTGTAGCCCTATTACACGAATGTCTCTTTCCTAATTCACTGCTTCCTAAATGTTAATCATACGACCAAGTGTACTTGGAAACAATAGGAGCTTCTAAATAACTATAATGCCTATCATATCGAGTTCCACGTTTTGCCGACCATGAAGTGATACTACTCGTTTCACCTGCTCCATTAAGCTAGAAGAACTCCTAATAGTCGAGGAAATAGGATGCAAGTCCACTTATTAATCCTACTTGGCATGCACCAGGTCCGTGCTTGCGAAACAATTCAAACGTCCGATTAACTAATTTAGAAATCTGATCTCCTCTTTTAAAAAAATAGTTTTCCCAGCATTCGGACATCTGACTCCCTTTTTAAGACATTTTACTTTGATTCTAAACATCTAAAAAAGGATTCAGACATTTAAATCAAGTCAATTTCAAACTAATTGCTCCCATCTTTGAATTTCTTGAAATGCGAATGACTAACCCCTAATTCTAATGTCTAGAATTAATTTTCAGACATCTAATCAAGCTTTTTAGACGCCTAGCTAGTATATTCCAAATTTATATACTTATTTTATTTTGTTTATTTCATTCATCTTCTTCATGAATTTGAATATAGGTTTACTGCCTTATTTTCAACCAGATTTCTATGTGTAATCCATATCCTTATTTGTACAAATTTAATTGGTTGATGTTAATGATTTTCATGTATATTTTACACCTTTTAATATAACTACCTATGTGTTTCCAATAAAAATTCTACGCATACTAAAAATTACAAAATCAATTCAAGGTAAAATAAATGGCGTTTGGTTCTCCATTTGCCCAAACTAACCCAAACATTATCAATAAAAATTTGTCTTCATAGAATTTGATATGAATTTCATTAATTTAATCTTTTCACTTTTTCAATGATTATTCAATTAAATTATCAACTAGGGTTTTCCATCATCACCATTTAATTTAATTCATAATTTAAAATTAATTCAAATAAAATCTAAGTTGAAGTTGTTATTCAAATTCAAAAATTATATTTTCAATTCAAACTGAATTATATAGGTACTCAATTACTTATGATCATCATAAATGTAGTAATTAATTCACTCACCTTTTTAAAACTACCTTCTCACTAGCTTGATTTGAATCACCCTCCCTTTCTCTTCTTCTTCTTCTAATCTTGATTCCCTCTTTATAATTTGACTTTCATTTATTTGGTTTTTACTTTGATGTTGAAGCTTTTAAATAGAAAGAAAAGTTTGTTTAGATTAAGGAGTTTTTTAAAGAGAGAGAAAGATGAACTGTAGGTATAGGTGACAGTTGGGGTTTGGAATAAGAAAAGTGGAGGCTAGGGTCTAATTTACAGCTGAAAACAAGGATTTTCTATCATAGACCCAAAATCCATTTTTATGAAAATTCCACTGATCATATTTTCTGCTATTTTTGGTCTTTTTATTAAATTTAACAAGTTACACATTTCTTGACTGTAGACAACATTCCATTTGCAATGGAATATGTCTCGATGCCTAATTCCAATGTTTGTGGAAATTCGTATTTTTATCCTTTAATGTAATTTTTCCCTTATTACTATTTAATTTATTATCAAAATTTCCGAGGTGTTATACTTTATTCTTTCTAGCACCTCCTCTCACTCTTCCTTTATTTTCCACCCTTGCAGTTTTTGTGAATGGGAAATACACCTAAGCCTAAGCTGTTGTATAGTAATTGAAAAATATATGAATTATCACCCAAACAAGATGTGTGCAATTTCATATTCTAATTTCTTATTATTTTATTCTACATAAAAACAAGTAAGTTCAATTATATTTTACATGCTTTAAATCGAAAATACTTCTTGCAATATGAAAATCGAAGTTAGAAAGCAAAATCTTATCTTTCTGGCTTCCATCACCAATATTTTCAGATTCTTCATCGGTACTTGTATTTACAGCAGAGGTAGATCCATACGAGCAAGTAGACTAATGTCTTTTATCAATTTAAAAGTCTTTATCCTCCTCTATCTCCTACAACTCTTCATACTACTCATCCATCTCCTCTTTAATACTAACCTTGCCAGTAACACGCACATGCGTCTCTTCGATATCCTTAACCCATCAAATTTGTTTTTCACCTTTTCTTTAGTCACAAGATAACAAGCTATATACCTACTTAACATACATATAAAAATATATAACTAAATGACATACATATACATACATATATAAACATACATCTGATGAATTAAAATATCTTATTGTATGACCTTTATGAAATTTTCCTAAACTGTCAACACCCCTTAAATCATAAATTTTAATGCTTAGACAGACATATTAATAAATGTGATCATTCTTCCCTTAATTGAATTGGAAAAATGATCTTAATAAGTTGTCAATTAGTTAATGAATTTTCTTAAAAAAATGTATATCTCTTCGTGAATATACATTATTAGCCATTTATTAATTGGTTGTTGTTCACAATTCTATCTTTGATAGTCTATTTATAAAAAAATGCAGTTCGTATATCTAATGCTCATAATTCCATATTTCATGAGTAAAATAAAATCACATAGCTATATACAAATACAATTTACCACTTAGTGATACAAATACTCCATAACTATTCATCATATTTACTCTTCTAAAGGAATAAATAAACTATGAGCATTATAAATGAAATATGCTTTACTTTTAAAATATCAACTTTCTATGATAATGTAACTGATATAGTATAATTAAATTATCAGTCAAGAACTTAGTATTCAGTAATCAAATGGATGCATAATCAATATAAAATCTATAATGCCAACTTAATTCCGTAATGCTAAGCCATATGAAAATCAACTAAACCTAATTTAAACAACAGAATAGTTAATGTGCTATGAAATTTTTTTAGCTGAATTGAAATAGCCCAACTTTGCCAAAAATCAACCCATAATATTTATTACTTCCTTAATCACCACAAATTTAGAAATTTAATTCCAAACAACAACATAAATTATAAGCAAAAATTTACATATCACTAGGTTGAGTGGCTCCTTCATTAGAAATTTGCTTCCCCATCATCCTTACCATAACAACTGACATCAAATTAGATGCTCAAATCAACGTGGAAATCCTAGCTATTTTGCATAAGGATTGAAAGACGAATAAAGATTTAAGGGTAACAATCATAGAATGGTAGAATTTTACATGTTTTGTTTATTAGAAGAGGAAGCAAAAGCAAATGCGTTGAAAATGGAAATAAAATATTAGATGGGTGAGATTGAATGTATTAGTGTTTGTGGCCAGGGGAATAAATAGGCAAGGCGTGTTATTATGGTGTGCGTACACAGTAATGCCCTTTATAATAGTATAGGTGCTAGAACGAAAATAGTTACAAAATAGCTGAATAGTTAAAATACTAAAATGAGATATCTGATGAATAAATTATTCTTAGATTTGGTAGAATGTAGAAATTTGTAACTTGTTTTCAAGTACAAGTTACAATTTGTATGAGGCTATATTTATAGGCTTTGGTTTACAGTAGAATAGTCTAGATAGGACTTTTTAGATAAATCAAGGAGCTAATAATTAACGATTCCATAAAAATTTCCTCTATTTTCCTGGAGATCTCCAAGACATATTATCTAACTTTTTAGAAATTTGTATGACTCTTTAACACCCTTCCTTAATGGAACTTTAGGACACTTCAAAATCATTCCTCCCAGACTTTTCTGACTGCTTTTGTGTCCAGTGCATAGTTCACAATTGATCAAAGCTTGCCCTTTGCAATGCCTTTGTGAATATATCCACAACTTGATCCTCCATCGTGCAGTAATTAAGTTAGATTTATTTAGTAGCTTTTGCTTCTCTGATGAAATGATATCTTATAGCTATATAATTTTTTACTATGATGAAATGTATTCTTTTTCGTTGCAATTGCTGATTTGTTGTCATGGTAGTTAACACCGTACATTTTTATATAGTTAGAATTAAATAAATGATGATAAGCAAGGAAAATAAATAATTTAGGAATTTTAAGAATATGGCTTCACAACTTGTACCAATGCATTAAGGGCAATTTTCAGATCAGTTTCCATATATAACTTGTCAAAATACAAGCCAATATAAAGAAGTTACATATGAAACAAAAGCGGGCAAGAAAATGAAATATATATATATATATATACACACACACACACACATACATACATACATACATACATATATACGTTTATGTGCCGACCATAAAGTCGACAAAAATGGCCGCAAGGTCGATCGCGCGTTCGATCGGTGGCTATGAGTGGTCGACCGCCCGATCGACCGGCATACGACTTGGATGAAGCCTCGTCCAAGTACGTGCAATGACGTATTTTTGGTTTTAAACACGATCTAAGCCATAAATTCTTCGATCCTATGGCTTCGAGCGACTCTATGACATCGTGGCTCTAGGTTCAATCCAAGAATCCAATGGTCTGAGATCCTTAAGCTCCCCTATAAATAGAACCCTAAGCATAGCTCTTTTCTCATAATTAGATTTTCTCCCGATGGGTTCTTGGCCTAAGGCTGAACCCTAAATAGAAAATATTTCTTTGGGTCCTTGGTCAAAAGGTTGGACCCAAAAAAGAAAATATTTCTAAGGAGAAGATCTTCTAAAATTAAATATTATGCACCTTGGATGTGGAATTGGTAAGGATTTGCTTACTGGATATGGATCTGATATTGACACGGAGCAGTCACGGATTTGGATGAGGATACGACAATGGCACTTGGATAAAATGAATTGGATTATGGATCGAATGGTATGGCTATGGATGACATATGGACTTTGGATGACGGATCAAAAATTATTCAAAACACACCTTCCTACCACAAGGCATGTTTTGGAGGGAAAATGTTATATCGCTTTTTGGTAAAGCCATAAACACGTGGATTCAACTAAATCAATTGCTCGATTATCGAGGCTGGAATATGACGAGTTTGATTCAGCTGGATGGATAGATGATCAATCATGGATATGATCATGATTATGAAGCCAGGATATGGCATGGTCGATGTACAAAATTCGCGGGATACTAAAAATTTGGGTTTCGACAAAAGTCAAGTTGTTCTGGGTTGTTTGGGTTTGCTTTGAGTCATCATTAGGGTTGCTTTGGGTTTTTAGCTGATCTTCTTCGAGTCAGGCATGGGTATGCTTCGGTTCATGGAGTGATTCTCCTATATTGGAATCAACATCAAGGGATTGGTGTCATATTGGATTGGGTCGGCATCTCTTTCTGTGTTCGGTAAGAATTTGGAGATAGGATCGGCAGCTCGGTTTTGGGATCGGCATAATGTAGTGGTTCGGCATGCTTTTGGTTGGTCAGGCAGAATCACTGGGTCGGTGTTGTGAAAGATTCGATTCGGTAGGAAGGTGGGCCGATCTTGTTGAAGGGTCGACATGGTTGAAGTGGCTCGGGGTCGGCATAGGATTATACTTGAGTCAGCATAGAATATTATAGTCGGTGCTAAGCCCCTTAGTCAGCATATTGTTTGGGCTTGGTGTGTTCGCACTACACGGGATCGGTCATGGCTTTTCTCAAGGTCGGCAAGTGGAGATTGGATTGGCAAGTATAGGGTCGATACAATCTGGCTTTGGGTTATGGAAAAAACTACTTCGGGTCACATGCAGGGAAGCTTCGGGTCGGCAGGAAGAAGGCTCCGGGTCGGCTAAAGGGGGTCGGTGTTTTGATGGAGGAGGATCTGCACTGGGCTACTCAGAGTCCAAACATGTTTTGCTTCGAGTCATGGGCGATCGTTCTATGGACCAATGCTATCTTTACTTTGGGTTGACAAAACTCCAACAGCATATCGGTCGTAGTGATGGATTTTGGATCGACTATGGTCTTGATGGTCCTGGACCACTCGGGAAGCCCGGTAACTCGAATTTTGCCTATAAATACAGCTGGCGTGGCTTTAGAAAAGGGAAGCTTCATTCAGATTCCCTTCTTCTCCACTAAGGCTACTCTGCCATTACTACTTCAAAAACTCTGGATTGTAAATGTAATTGATTCAGATATCAATAAAAAATAAATTTTCGGAGTGGATGTAGCCGGAGTTTGCCGAACCACTATAAATCCTGTGTTGTTATTGCTTTCTTTTTAATTTTTTTTACTGTTCTTAATATTTACTCTCCACATGCATTCTATATGTTATTTGTGTCTGTGGTTTGGTGCTTTTATCTACTTTTGGGTGTTAGTGACCAATTTTGGCACTCACATAAGATGAAATACCCTTCTTTTGGATTGATAGTTGTAACGACCCGTAAGTTTTGATAAATAAATTGGTTAATTTAATAAGATTTTTGTAATAAAATCTAGAAAGAAATAAAAACTTTATAAAACTATAATGAAATAGTGTAAATTGTGAATTTAGTTATAAAAAAATTGTAAATAAGTAAGTAAAAGTAAGGATTGAATTAAACTTAAATGAGATGTAATAATGGTAATCTAAGTTAAATATTAACTATTTGAATGAAGTTACAATTAACGGAATTAATGTAAATGTTATACTAGGCTATAAATCAAATAGAAGAAAACAAACGTAAATATTGAATTAATATATATTGAATGGTAATTAAATATAATCAGTGTTTGGCAAGAATTTATAACATTGGTTTGAAAATGATTAAACTTGTAAGAATGTGATTGAGAGTTAATGATAATAAATTATTATAAGTTACCTGTTGTGATGGAATTGGAAATAAACTTTAATAAATGTAAATAAATGTTACATTAATGTGAAATATAATACAATGCTTAGGAGTTGTTAAATTGGAGTATATTAAGGTAATGAAGGGAAAAACAGGGTAATTAAGTTTATAGAGTAGTAATGAGCTTAATAAAAAGATTTGAATTGAAACAAATCAATCCATTGAAATCCAATTTATAATAAGTGTAATTATTGTAGCAATTGAAATTTAATGTTATGCAATTGAAATAAAGATAAAATGGGAAAATGTTAATGTATCAGGATATATACCAATATAAATGGAACCTAAGATGATAATATGATAATTAGTTGAATTAAAAGAATGGGAGTCAGGATTTATTTATTTATTGGAATTTAAAGTTAAATAATTGGATTTATTGCAAATAAGTAGAATTAAATATTAAATTTTACGCTAATTGAAATGAAGATGGAATATAAGAAAATTAATGTAATAGTTTTGAGTCTGATGTTAAATCCATCAATTTGACAATAATGAATGGAGTAATTATTGATTGATTTAATTAAATGGAATTATTGGGAATTTTATTTATAAATTCTGAATTCAATAATTGAGGTTAACACTGAAATTGATAAATCAATTAACTTTAAATTGACATCTAAATTTGTTAAATTAGTGTGAATGATTTGAAAATATAAAAATGATAAGAATTGTCAATTTTAGAATTGAAATTGGAAATTTGATTTAATTAATCAATTATTAATTTATTTAATTAATGTAAAAATAGCCATTTTGGCCACTGACTCGGATTTCGATGAAACCAGTTTCATCGGATCCGTAATAGTGAATTATTGTAGGATTTCAAGTTTCGAAGCGATCGGACTTGTCGTTTGATCGTATGGACTCGAAACGCCTTGAAATCGATGAAATTGAAATCAACTGAAATCAATTTAAAAATTTTTGATTTTGGCATAACTTCTTCATACGATGGAATTTGGATGTGAAACCTTTTCCATTGCGCTTAAAATATTTAAAAACACCTATTTTGATATATGGGTTGACCCAATTTCGTTTCGGAGTCAGAACGACTTTTTGGGCCATTTATCGTTCAACGCGTATATCCAATCGTCCGGTCCATTCTATTTCAGCTATAAATAACCCGTTATAAATCCTAGCATATTCCTTATATTCATTTGTCTGTAAGTACAATTCTTTCTACTGCTCCTCTTTCTCAATGGCAGACAAATTTTAAAATCCAAATCCAATTGCAATTCAAAATCAAGTCAAAAATTCAATCTTCTCAAACAATAGCAAATTTTATATCGTCGGAAAGCTCTCAACAAGCGCATCCCAATTGCATGATTCGTTCATCGATCTTAGTTGCTATGTGGCCGAAATTGATTTTTTTAATCCCGGCCGTTCATTGATCGTGGCCTTGATTGACGGCGGATTCGCGATGAGAGCTCGATCGGGAAGCATTGCATCGAAGAGGACGTCGAGTAGCCCAGATCCAAGCGGCTAATCGGTTGTTGTAGTCAGAGATTTCACTGCAATTTGGGGATGAGCGACGTCGGCTCGAAGTTGGCGTATGGGGCCGCGCGTCATGTCGTGGGTATGGGGGAGATCGACCGAGGCTGGGAAGGCCGGCGGCGGTATGGGATAGGGGAGATATCGACTATGGCAGCGGCGAAAGAAGGTTTGACTGATGGCGGCTGAGGCTCTGTGCGATCATGATGTACATTATGCGTGATTAGGGCTCGGTTGTGTTCGTGAAGGTGATGACGAGGCAGTGAGCTGTCTTTTTTTAATTTTAGTTTCAATTTAAATCATTCTAATGCACGTAACCTTTGCATACGACGTCAAATCCATGCACAGTTTTCTCCGCTAGGTTTGTATTGAAATTCCGGACATTTTGACATTGGTTTAGATGGATTCTGAGACTATTCAATTTTTGGGTTTAAATTGGATTTAAATTTTATTTAAATTCAAAAGGTGAGTGTTTAACGCACTCACAACTTCTCAAGTTTCTTATATGTGTTAAATTAATTTTTGATGTGATTAGAAATTTATTAATTGTTGTTTGGAATAATTTTATCATTGTTCCATTTAAATTGAATTAATTGAATTAAATTGTTATGCAATTTATTATTGCATATAAACTGCTAGTTAAATTAATTTATTATTGAAGATAAACTGACAGTATTTACCAGTTATTTATTATCTGTTCTATATTGATGTTATTATTTGAATTAGATGATGATTGTGATAAATGGTTGGTGATTGATATTGGATGAATGGATGTTGTATTTTATATTGTTATAAACTGCAAATATTATGCATTTTTATTTCATTCGGGATTGCGGTTTGAAATGATATATAACCGTATTTTTATTTTAAATTGCGGATTGAAGTGATAAATATCCGTATCACTTAACCATTGGATAGAAAATTTTATACAGACATCACGGTCTATATATAAAAATATTTTGAAATGATTTCTATGGCTTTGTAAAGAAATATATGATTTTATGAGATATTGATTTGGATATTTTATAAATGTTATTTTATATACAGTTAAATTCTTGGTTTTAAGTTATGAGTAAAATTGTTTGAAGTATAAAATAAGTGTAATAATAAAGTTTGATTTATTAAAATATAATATGGATAAGTAATTTCTTAAATTATATTTTAATATAGAGTTTATATTGATTTTTATAAATCAAGGTAGAGAAGATAGTTTGGAAATTGATTTGAGATTTTATTTAATTAAGAGTTATATTTAATAAGAACCCATTTGGAACTTACTGAAATTGAGAATTTTAAAAAATATGGTTTTTAACTTAATTCGGGTTTAAGGTGATTTAAGTGAATATATCAAGTCTAAATAAATTGGGGAATATTCAGTTATTGAAATTTGAAGTTTATTTAAAAGATATTGGATTTATTAAGCAAATATTTCAAAACTAAATAATAGTAAAGTAAATTGGGTACATATATATATGAAGTATAAAATTTAGTTTTGAAATATTGAATATTAAAGCTTTGAAATATATTGAATTTGAAATGGCTTACTTTGTGGGCCAAATCTGTTTTGAAATCGATATAATTTGGAATGGTCTATTTGAAAACTGAATTGAATTGAAATTTATGATTTATGGATTTGGTTAAATTTAAAATTTAGAAATTCGGGTTGTTTTGGAATTGATTTGTGAAAGTTAAGAAGCTAGTTTATTTTATAAAATATTTTAATATTTAAACCATGTAAGAGGTGGAAGTTATGTTTCAAAGTTATAAATTTCAAAGTATTACGTTTTGGAAGTGCTATACTTTTAAGTCTTTGGTTTCGAAATTTTATAAGTTTGAAATACTATCATTTTGAAATGATATCATATTAATATGGCTTTTAAATGAAAATGATATCATATTTATATGGTTTGTAAATGAATATTATATCCTGGTTTCGAAGTATAATTATTTTGAAATGATCGCGGTGTTATAATAACATTTGGTTGTTAAAGAGACCGAGATAGGAAGTTGTCATACTCTCTGCCAACTCCAAAAACGACTTTAACAACCGTGTACGCGGGGGAGATTCCAGAATGAAGTAGGATGGCGGCGGTGTTTCCTTTGAGGTAAATACGTGGACCTGACTCCCCTGAGTTGGCACAAAGTGGCTAAAACAGGAGCGATTCTCAGGCCAATGAGGCCATTCCTCTGATCGGACACACTCCTTCGATATTATATTCAGACTTTGAGATTTATTTGGTAGCCACTTTTGATTTTTGTTTTGGGGGTGTAATCTGAGGTGGGCGGTAGCTGCGCGCTACGCGTTACCACCAGCCCGGATGCGTAATTGGTATATCTACCCTAGCATTGCCTTGTGTGCCATGTCACCTACCCTAGCGCGCCTTGTACGAGTTTATGTTTCTCCCGTAGCCCATGAAGTATTTAGGGTAGTCTCCCGATCTGGAGATGCACTGATAATGGATGGACTAGTAAGTCTATTACATGTTAAGGGCTATATGGTTAACCCCTTAATTCTATTAAAAAGTAAGTTTATTTCACTATAGACCTTATTATAATACTTAAATATTACTACATAGTTAATAGTTTAATGGATCTATAGGAGAAGTGAATCCCGAACATCTCTTAAGTTACTGCACTCACGTTAGACACAAGATAGGAGATGTCAAATCCCGTAAACATCTCTGACACTATTCCACTCATATTATTTACTGTTGATTAAACTTATATAAGATCTTTTAGTTCTGACTCCAGTGTTTTGTCTTTTCAATTCGCTCGAGTCAGCCTGAGCATTTCAGGATTTGGAAGACCGTATTCTAGAGGACGAAGACAAAGATTTATTATTATTTATTATAGTATTCCACTACATTCATGTTGTTCCGCTACATTATTTATTGTTCTCTGGTATGTGTAACTCTGATATGTATTGTATAAGTATAATGGAATATTTTGTAAAACAGCTTCATGATATGTATATTTGATTATTATATTTTATCGTTCTGCTGCAAGATTTGGTTTTGTTCTTTTCTTTCTCTACTTTTTCATATTTACCCCATAACAATCCGCTCTTCTGTATGGTTTAAGTTTGACGTGTGTGGTTTATCGTCGGTTTAAAGCGTACAAAAAGGTGGGCTGTTACATCTGGCATCAGAGCTTTGGTTTGGCGATAAACCTTAGCTTTATGGGGTCTGACTTTTTCTAATAAGGTAGTAATACCCTATGAGTGTATATATATGAGAGAGCGTATTTGTTATGTTATAAAAAGGGTTTTGATATTGTGTTAGTTTGTTCCATTTTTTATTTATAAATTCTGGTTCGTGCATAGGATGCTATAACATCAATAGGGATTTCTAAACACTTAATAGGACAGACCGACACAATATTTGTTTTGAATATAGGTGAATGAAATAATTTTTCCTATTATATTTTCTATATATATAAAATAAATATTTTTATAAGTGATATATATATTTGGTTGCAATATATCGGTTGTTAGGTAATGAAATTTATAAATAATAGTTGAAATGAGATTGAAAATAAAATAAATAAAAATTGGGAATTTAGAACTTAAGTTTTGGGGTTTTGAAACTTTCTTTCGGATGATGTTGGAATATAGTAATGATATTATTTAGAAGTATTTTCTGATATAAATATTTCAATATGATTTGAAAGAATTGCTTTAAAGAAATTTTGAAAAAAAGTTAAGTTCTGTACTCTTCTCTCTGTCGCTGGAAAATAATTTCGGTGATGAGTGCATACATTATCGACATTCATTTTCGAGTTTCAAAGTGGGAAGGCCAATGTAGTAGTTTTACTACAGATTTATTTAGATAAACAAATATAAATTTTTAATTGCTTTAAATAAAACTGAATATATACGTTGTAAATTTATACGTTTATCTATTAGTTTTAAAATGATGTGAAATTTAGCCCTGTATTTAGTTCTTAAGATTTCGTTAATTAATAGATATGATTATTGAATAGTAATTTAATTTAAAAGAAATGAGATAAACCTGTATAAATTGCAATTGCATTCTTTGACATATATATAACTTACCGACTGTAAAAAGTAAAATGTTAATGGAAAATGTAATGCGAAATTTTACAAGTAAAATTGGAAGTAATGAAAAGTATTCAATGAAATTATTTAATAAATAATAATTTAATGTTGTATTGTCATAAACTTAAGTATAATTGAAAGGCTATAGATTAAATAAATTGAAGGTAAGTATTATAAATAAATGAATAAGTGGAATTTGATAATAAATGAAATTGAGTAGTAAATGAACGAATAGAAATTGAAAATTTGTGGAAAATAAATGTAAAATAAAAAGAAAAACCATTATATAAATAAAAAAGAAATCAAACAACAAATGTATGAATGGAATTAATAAGAGTAAACTTAATCTGTTGTTTGAAATCGTTGTTGTTTGGTTTATGTTTATTTGGGAAAGGATACTTTAAAATTGTTTGGATGAATGAATAATCTATTTAGTTTCATCTAAGACTGTTGTGTAAATGGTGCACTAAGTAGTTTATTTTCCCATTCTGTGCAATTTAAAGTTTGAACCCGAACAACTATTTGTTTTGTTTGATGAATGAATGTTGACTTATATTGATTCTATGTGATTATTGTATGCCTTGTGCAAGTGATTGTTGTTTGTATTGATTTGTTTGTTATTGATCGAAACAACGTTAAATATTTCATTTTATATAATTATTAACTCTTTTAGACTATATAAGTGAAATACAGGTTATGGAGGCAAATTGCTACCGCAATTAGTTTCATAATTAAGTGTTGTTTGCCCGACGAATAGGTACGTTTTCGAATTACAGTTTTATAGCGCTATTATATATATATATATATATATATATATATATATATATATATTCCGTTATTGGGATATATTATCTTGAAATATATGTTATATATTGTTATATTTGATATTATATTGTCTCCGAGCCTCCCCGTACAAAGGAGACTCTGCCGAAATTCTCTGTAAATTTTGGACTTAGAAAAATTTTGAAAAATATTTTCCAAACTTTATTAGTTTGAGTAATAAAAGATTTAATGGTTATAAATTGGTATATTTTATTTAAATTAAATAATTTTGTAAATTTATTTGTTTACAAATTTAATATTTTAAGTAAGATATATTGATCCTTAATTCTTCTTTTCCCTTCTTTTCCCTTATCGAGGACAAAAAGTTTTGAGTGGGGGAGAGTGTAACGACCCGTAAGAATTGTAATTTAATAAGATTTTTGTAATAAAATCTAGAAATAAATAAAAAATTTATAAAATTATAATGAAATAGTGTAACTTGTGCATTTGGTTATAAAAAAATTGAAAATAAGTAAGTAAAAGTAAGGATTGAATTAACAATGAAATAATAACTTAAATGAGATGTAATAAGGGTAATCTAAGTTAAGTATTAACTATTTGAATGAAATTACGATTAACGGAATTAATGTAAATATTATACTAGGCTATAAATCAAATAGAAGAAAACAAACGTAAATATTGAATTAATATATATTGACTGCTAATTGAATATAATCAATGTTTAGTAAGAAATTATAAGATTGGTTTGGAAATGATTAAACTTGTAAGAATGTGATTGAGAGTTAATGATAACAATTTATTATAAGTTACCTGTTTTGATGGAACTGGAAATAAATTTTAATAAATGTTACATTAATGTGAAATGTAATACAATGCTTAGGAGTTGTTAAATTGGAGTATATTAAGGTAATGAAGGGAAAAATAGGGCAACTAAGTTTATAGAGTGGTAATGAACTTAATAAAGAGATCTGAATTGAAATAAATCAATCCATTGAAATCCAATTTATAATAAGTGTAATTATTATAGCAATTGAAATTTAATGTTATGCAATTGAAATAAAGATAAAATGGGAAAATGTTAATGTATCAGGACATATACCAATATAAATGGAACCTTAGATGATAATATGATAATTAGTTGAACTAAAAGAATGGGAGTCAGGATTTATTTATTTATTGGAATTTAAAATTAAATAATTGGATTTATTGCAAA
This sequence comes from Allium cepa, assembly GCA_030765085.1. Lineage (NCBI taxonomy): Eukaryota > Viridiplantae > Streptophyta > Magnoliopsida > Asparagales > Amaryllidaceae > Allium > Allium cepa. The sequence continues at coordinate 248,605,677 of CM060944.1, forward strand.
TAAGTAGAATTAAATATTAAATTTTACGTTAATTGAAATGAAGATGAAATATGAGAAAATTAATGTAATAGTTTTGAATACAATGTTAAATCCATCTATTCGACAATAATGAATGGAATAATTATTGATTGATTTAATTAAATGGAATTATTGGAAATTTTATTTATAAATTCTAAATTCAATAAATTGAGGTTAACAGTGAAATTGATAAAATAATTAACTTTAAATTGACATCTAAATTTTTTAAATTAATGTGAATGATTTGGAAATATAAAAATGATAATAATTGTTAATTTTAGAATTGAAATTGGAAATTTGATTTAATTAATCAATTATTAATTTATTTAATTAATGTAAAAATAGCCATTTTGGCCACTGACTCGGATTTCGATGAAACCAGTTTCACCGAATCTGTAAGGGTGAATTATTGTAGGATTTCAAGTTTCGTAGCGATCGGACTTGTCGTTTGACCGTACGGACTCGAAACGCCTTGAAATCAATGAAAATTAAATCAATTGAAATCAATTTGAAAAAAAATTTGATTTTGGCATAACTTCTTCATACGATGGAATTTGGACGTGAAACCGTTCCATTGCGTTTAAAATATTTAAAAACATCTATTTTGATATATGGGTTGACCCAATTTCGTTCCGCGGTCGGAACGTGCTTTTCGGGCCATTTATCGTTCAACGCATATATCCAATCGATCCAGTCCATTCTATTTCAGCTTTGTCTATAAATACCCCGTTATAAACCCTGGCCTATTCCTTACGTTCATTTGTTCGTATGTACAATTCTTTCTGCCGCTCCTCTTTCTCAATGGCAGACAAATTTTCAAATCCAAATCCAATTGCAATTCAAAATCAAGTCAAAAATTCAATCTTCTCAAACAGTAGCAAATTTTATATCATCAAAAAGCTCTCAACGAGCGCATCTCAATTCCATGATTCGTTCTTCGATCTGGGTTGCTATGTGGCCAGAATTGGTTCGTTTACTCTCGGTCGATCATTGATCATGGCCTTGATTGACGGCGGATTCGCGACGAGAGCTCGATCGGGAAGCACTGCATCGAAGAGGACGTCGAGCAGCCAAGATCCATGCGGCTAATTAGTCGTTGTAGTCAGAGATTTCACTGCGATTTGGGGATAAGCGACGTCGGCCCGAAGTTGGTGTTTGGGGTCGCGCGTCATGTCGTGGGTATGGGGGAGATCGGCCGAGGTTGGGGAGGCTGGCGGCGCTATGGGATCGGGGAGAAATCGAGTGTGGCGATAGCGAAAGATGGTTCGATTGATGGCGGCTAAGGCTATGTGCGATCATGATGTACAGTACGCGTGATTTGGGCTCGACTGTGTTCGTGAAGGTGATGACGAGGTGGTGAGCTATTGTTTTTTATTTTTATTTGAATTTCAATTTAAATCATTCTAGTGCACGTAACTTTTGCATACGAGGTCAAATCCACGCGCGATTTTCTCCGCTAGGTTCGTATTGGGATTTCGAACATTTCGACGCATGTTTGGACAGATTCTGAGACTGTTCAAATTTCGGGTTTAAATTGGATTTAAATTTAATTTAAATTCAAAAGGTGAGTGTTTTAACCCACTCACAACTTCTAAAGTTTCTTATGTGTGTTAAATTAATTTTTGATGTGATTAAAAATATATTTATTGCTATTTGGTATATTTTTATCATCATTCCAGTTAAATTGAATTTATCGAATTAAATTGTTTTTCAATTTATTATTGCACATAAACTACTAGTTAAATTAATTTATTATTGAATATGAACTGCCAGTAATTACCTGTTATTTATTATCTGTTCTGTATTCATGTTATTGCTTAAATTGGTTGATGATTGTGATAAATGGTTGGTGATTGATATTGGACGAATGGACATTGTATTTTATATTATTATAAACTGCAAGTTATTATGCATTTTAATTTCATTCGGAATTGCGGTTTGAAATGATATATAAACGTATTTTAATTTAAATTGCGGATTGAAATGATAAATATCTGTATCACTTAACCATAGGATAGAAAATTTTATACAGATACCGCGGTCTATATATAAAAATATTTTGAAATTATTTCTATGGCTTTGTAATGAAATATATGATTTTATGAGATATTGATCTGGATATTTTATAAATGTTATTTTATATATTGTTAAATTCTTGGTTTTAAGCTATGAATAAAATTGTTTAAAGTATAAAATAAGTGTAATAATAAAGTTTGATATATTAAAATATAACATGGATAAGTAATCTCTTAAATTATATTTTAATATAGAGTTTATATTGATTTTTATAAATCAAGGTTGAGAAGATAGTTTGGAAATTGATCTGTGATTTTATTTAATTAAGAGTTATATTTAACAAGAATCCATTTGGAACTTATTGAGATTGAGATTTTAAAAGAATATGGTTTTATAACTTAATTCGGGTTCAAGATGATTTAAGTGAATATATCAAGTCTAAATAAATTGAGGAATATTCAGTTATTGAAATTTGAAGTTTATTTAAAGGATAGTGGATTTATTAAGAAAATATTTCAAAACTAAATAATAGTAAAGTAAATTGGGTACATATATATATGAAGTATAATATTTAGTTTTGAAATATTGAATATTTAAGCTTTGAAATATATTGAATTTGAAATGGCTTATTTTGTGGATCAAACCTATTTTGAAATCGATATAATTTGGAATGGTCTATTTGAAAACCGAACTGAATTGAAATTTATGATTTGGGGATTTGGTTAAATTTAAAATTTAGAAATTCGGGTTGTCTTGGAATTGATTTGTGAAATTTAAGAAACTAGTTTATTTTATGAAATATTTTAATATTTAAACCATGTAAGGAGTGGAAGTTATGTTTCAAAGTTATAAATTTCAAAGTATTACGTTTTTGAAGTATTATAGTTTTAAGCCTTTGGTTTCGAAATTTTATAACTTTGAAATACTATGATTTTGAAATGATATCATATTGATTTGGCTTTTAAACGAAAATGATTTCATATTTATATGGTTTTGAAATGAATATTATATCCTGGTTTTGAAGTATAATTATTTTGAAATGACCACGGTGTTATAATAACGTTTGGTTGTTAAAGAGACTGGGAACAGAAGTTGTCGTACTCTCTGCCGTCTCCGAATACCATTTTAACAACCGTGTACGCGGTGGAGATTCCAGAATGAAGTAGGATGGCGGCGGCGTTTTCTTTGAGGTAAATACGTGGACCCGACTACCGTAAGTTGGCATAAGGTGGCTAAAACATAAGCGATACTTGGGCCAATGAGGTCATTCCTTTGATCGGACACACTCCTTCGATATTATATTCTGACTTTGATATTTATTTGGTGGCCACTTTTGATTTTTTTGATTTGGGTGTGTGATCCGAGGTGCGGTAGTTGCGCGCTACGCGTTACCATCTACCCGGATGCGTAATTGGTATACCTACCCTGGCATTGCCTTGTATGCCGTGTCACCTACCATAGCGCGCCTTATACGAGTATGTTTTTCTCCCGTAGCCCGTGAAGTATTTAGGGTAGTCTCCCGATCTGGAGATGCGCTGATACTGGATGGACTAGTGGGACTGCTAAGGGCTATATGGGTAACACCTTTTAATGCTATTAAAAAGAAAGTTTATTTTACTATTGACCTTATTATAATAGCGAAATATTACTACATAGCAAATAGTTTAACGGATCCTTTAGGAGATGTGAATCCTGAGCATCTCTTTAGTTACTGCACTCACGTTAGACACTGGATAGAAGATGTCAAATTCTGTAAACATCTCTGATGCCCTTCCACTTATATTATTTACTGTTGATTTAACTTACATAAGATCTTTTAGTTCTGACTCGAGTGTTTTGTCTTTTCAATTCGCTCGGGTCAGCTTGAGCATTTCAGGATTTGGAAGACCATATTCTAGAGGACGATGACGAAGATTTATTATTATTTATTATAGTATTCAACTACATTCATACTATTCCGCTGCATTATTTATTATTCTCTGGTATGTGTAACTCTGATATGTATTGTATAAGTATAATGGAATATTTTGTAAAACAGCTTCATGAACGGTCTATTTGATTATTATATTTTATCATTCCCATGCAAGATTCTTTTTATTCTTTTCTTTCTCTTCTTTTTCCTATTTACCCCATAGCAATCCGCCCTTCTGTATGGTTTAAGTCTGACATGTGTGTTTATCGTCGATTTAAAGCGTACAAAAAGGCGGGCTATTACATCTGGCATCAGAGCTTTTGTTTGGCGATAAACCTTAGCTTTGTGGGGTCTGACTCTTTTCTAATAGTGTAGTAATTCCGTATGTTGAGTCGCTGAGTGTATATATATGAGAGAGCGTATTTGCTAGTGTTACAAAAAGGATTTTGATATTGTGTTAATTTTTTCCGTTTTGAATTTATAAATTCTGGTTAGTGCATAGGACGCTTAGACATCAATAGGGATTTCTGAACACTTAATAGGACAGACCGACACAATATTTGTTTTGAATATAGATGAATGAAATAATTTTGCCTATTATATTTTCTATATGTATAAAATAATTTTTTTTACAAGTGATACATATATATTTGGTCACAATATATTGGTTGTTAGGTAATGAAATTTATAAATAATAGTTGAAATGAGATTGAAAATAAAATAAATAAAAATTAGGAATTTAGAACTTAAGTTCCGGGGTTTTGAAACTTTCTTTCGAATGATGTTGGAATATGATAATGATATTATTTAGAAGTATTTTTTTGATATAAATATTTTAATATGATTTGAAAGAATTGCTTTAAAGAAATTTTGGAAAGAAATAAGTTATGTACTCCCCTCCCTGTCGTTGGAAAATAATTTTGATGATGAGTGCATGCATCGTGGACATTCATTTTCGAGTTTCAAAGTGTGAAGGCCTCTGTAGTAGTTTTACTGAAGATTTATTCGAATAAACAAATATAAATTTTTAATTGCTTTAAATAAAATTGAATATCTAAGTTGTAATTATATACGTTTATCTATTATTTTTAAAATGATTTGAAATTTAGCCCGGTATTTAGTTCTTAAAATTCCGTTAATTAATAGTTTCAATTATCGTAGTGAAATGGAAAGTAACTAATTAATAATTGGAAACTGTAATTGGAATAAGAGATTAATTGCTAAGTTATAGATAAAATAATAAGTAAGTTGAAATTGTAGCCTATAAAACAGAAGATATGATTATTGAATAGTAATTTAATTTAAAAGAAATGATATAAACTTGTATAAATTGCAATTGCATTCTTTGACATGTATATAACTTACCGACTATAAAAAGTAAAATGTTAAAGGAAAATGTAATGGCAAAATTTTACAAGTAAAATTTGAAGTAATGAAAAGTATTCAATAAAATTCTTTAATAAATAAGAATTGGATGTTATAGTTGTTATAAACTTAAGTATAATTGAAAGTCTACAGATTAAATAAATTGAAGGTAAGTATTATAAATAAATGAATAAGGGGAATTTAGTAATAAATGAAATTGAGTAGTAAGTGAATGAATGGAAACTGAAAATTTGTGAGAAATAAATGTAAAATAAAAAGATAAACCATTATGAATGAAAAAGAAATCAAACAACAAATGTATGAATGGAATTAATAAGAATAGACTTAATCTGTTGTTTGAAATCATTGTTGTTTGGTTTATGGTTGTTTGGGGAAGGATATTTTAAAATTGTTTGGATGAATGAATAATCTATTTAGTGTCATCTAAGACTGTTGAGTAAATGGTGCGCTAAGTAGTTTATTTTCCCATTCTGCACAATTTAAAGTTTGTACCCGAACAACTATTTGTTTTGTTTGATATGAATGAATGATTGACATGTGTTTATTCTATGTGATGATTGTATGCCTTGTTGAGACGACCCTACTTTCTCACCATAGAAAATCGCATCATCTTGAAGGAAGAAAGGGATAGAAAAGAGAAAAGAAAGAAGAGAAAGAAGAAACAACATCAGAATCTCAACAGCGGAACGAATAATTTATATTAATAACATAAATATTACATAGTTTACAACCACTATCAGAGTTACACAGATAATACAATACATACTAGACGGTTATAAACACCTGTCTAGTTATTACAACTCAAAACAACTTAGAGAAAACACAAAGAACACACAATGGAAACTATATATCTAACGCAGAAGCCTCCTGCTCCATTGCTCCTCCAATATTTGTCAAAGCTAATCTGAATCCCTTGGCTACTCGTAAAAATTTGAGTACCCATGAGTTTAAGAAAACAGAAAATAAACTCCGGGTCAGACATGGGTCTTTGTGAGTAACAGGTTTAGGTTGTTTAACTTTTAAAAATCTTTGAAAAGAAAGGTATCACGTAAGACTTTCCACACATAAACATGGAAAAGTTTTTATCTTACGCTAACCAAAAAATTTGATAGGAAATCCGATGATATTATAATAGGTTTGGGGTTTACAAGTAATTATGAAATAGCTGAAATTGTTACATTCATTAAATTCCAGCTACTAGCTACAAAAGTGGGTAATACAATCAAATCCGATGGCACTTATTGGATTTTGGATTCCATACAATGGCAGGGCTACCGGGGTACCGTCCATCACAGTACGTGGCCTAGATCAGCATACCGAGGATGTAACGACCCGCTATTTTGGACTATTCGCATCCGCACATGTCGGACTTGAATAATTCAAAATACCGAATTGTTAATTTAAATTTGGCAAAACTCAGATATACAGTAAATAAATAATCACAGAATCACAGACACAGAGTAATAATATGCAGCGGAAGTAAAAGAGATAGTAGTTCATGAAGCTACTATATAAATATATAAGATACATCAGAGTTTACAACAAAAGAGAAATACGATACATCAAGTGCAAATCAGAATACATCACTGGAATCATCGAATACTGAAAGCAGAATAGATTGCTAGATCTTCAAGCAAAGCTCCAACTCCAAAGGTGAGCCTCGAATACTGGTACACTCAGTCTGACCCGAGCGTAAAGCAAAAGACAAAACACTCGAGTCAGGATTAATATTCTTATACCAATAAATCCAACTCAAGTGAAATAGCAATCGAAATACAAGTAACTCAAAAGATGTTGGAATCACCATCCTTTAAGGATCCGTTAAACTATCTACTATGTAGTAGTATACGCTAAATAGATAATGTCTATCAGTAATATAAAGTATGAAAATAGTGTTAAGGCGTTACCATTATCCCCTTTAACACATTTTATATAAATGTCATAGTCTATACAGCACTGTAAACTCCACCGTAAACTAGTGGGATATCAGGGAGTACTCCATAGGTATAACACAAAACAAATTCGTAGTGGTCGCATATATAGGGATACAAGTATGACAAGGCACATGAGGCAATACCCAAGGTAGTGAAACTACCGCTCGCCTGATCCGGACTGGTGAGAACGCATCGCCGCAGCGATCGCAACACCGCGAAACAACACTCCTGAAATTCCAAGGGTGCACCAATCAATCACAAGTAATGAGTAGTAGTTACAAAGAAGTGTGTTCGCTCGAGGTGGCTAACCTCATTTGGCCCAGCACGGCTCCTAATTTTAGTCATTTCCAATTTGACACAAGTGTCAAGGCTATCCAATATCGTTCTCTTTCTTCAGTCATCACGTACATCATTCCAACCACTTCATTCTGGATCATCACTCCGCGTATAGTTATTAAATTGGTTTTCGGTTTAGATAGAGAGTATATCCATAACCGATTTCGGTTTCTTTAATAACTTTCGTAATTATTACACCGATTGGTCGTTTAGTAAATTTCAAAACCAAATCAATTTCAATTAGAATTTAAATTCAACATTTCATTTGTCTTTCACTATCAATTTCCAAAAATTACATTTTAAAGCTTCCAAATAGCCATTTCAAAGTCTTACAATTAAATTTCGATTTTTATTTAAACCTAATTCAAATATTGATTCAAGTTCGTATATAAGTTTCATTCCGAAAACATTTAAATTGTTTAATTTTCATTCAAATCAATTTAAATTCATTTATCGATTTCATTCAATATTCGTTAAGTTACTTTATCATTCAAAACAATTTTACTTAATTCCCATTCATTAAATCAATTACTTATGTTCATCTTTATTTTATCAAAACTTCAAATTTAACTAAATTAGATTCGTCAACTCAAATTCTCAAAATTACAAGTCTTACATTAATTTCAATAAATCACATTTTATTTCTTGTTAAAGAAATTCAATTTCACTTATTTACTTAAATAATTTTCCAAAACTTAATTAACAAAGAAACTCAATTTCAATTATTTACGAAGTTCCAAATCACTTATTCAAAAGTTCAATTTCTCATATCAAAGAGTTCAATTTTTATTCAATTATCAAATAATTCAATCTTATTCAATTATTAAATAATTTCAAACTTAATTATTAATAAATTCAAACTTAATAATTTCAACTTAATTATAATTCCAACTTAATTATAATTTCAAATTTAACTATTAAATGATTTCACGCTTAATAATTTCAAAACTCAATTATTGCTAATTCCAATTTATTTATTAATAATTTCAAATTTCATTATTAAATAATTAAATTTCAAACAACGTTCTCTCATCAATTACTACGTTAATATTTATTTCAGATTTCAATATTTACATTTTCTTTCATAAAAATTCAAGTTTCAACTTCATTTCAAAACTTATTCTTTGCTCAAATAAAATCATTATTTTATTTTTAAATCAATTTATTGACCAATCGAATTTATTTAATTTTCTATCCTAGGTCAAATTCATTTGGGTATATATCATTTCAACCCGATTCCAAATTCAATTCAAGATCAAGCATACTAAAGGGAACTTGCAGTGTGATAAATGGGACGGTGTCGAAGTAAATAAACAAGCAATAACAACAATTAATAACAATCCAATAATCAATTCAAATAACCCCGAAATAATCATATTAATTCACATTGTTGTTTGTGCAAATTAATATAATTATTTCTAGAATCTACACTATCATTTCATGTAGATTAAAGATTATTACATCACGGTTTTTCCACTTGTCGTTCAATTTCAATTTCAAATTTAATACTACAACATTTAATCCAATATACGTTCAATGATTCAAAGTGTAATTATCACTATTCTACATGTCAATGAATTTAACGGTTTAAAAAGGGGTCATATTATTCAAGTTAACTAATCAAATTCAATACATATGTCGATTCACATTTTAAACTATCCTACGTCAAATTCAATTACATAATATTTATCACTGCATACGTTACAAATTTAACGTCCAATATAAACAACAAACAATCAATTAATTTCAGCCAAACAGGATTATTATCGTATAATTTACAGATAATGGTGTCAGATGTCAAAGGTGAACTAATACATAAATAACAGTGCAATAAATAACAGCAGCATATTTCAATTGTCGTTTCAATTAAAATCAAATTTAATAAATAAAAGAATATTAATCGTGAGTGATTGCTCACATTTCGAGGCTAGAGAGAACAGGCCATGACACAGATACGCACACTGATACAGACACGGAAATATCCAAGCACGAATTCCAAACAAAGCTAGATGGGTATGAATTTGACGGGAAGAGCTGATAACGGAAATAGACGAAATCAAATCAGAATTCGATCGATGGATATAATTGGTATAAGAGAACATACTGTAACTGTATATATATAAATCATATTTTAAATCCAAACATGTTTAATATTCAAATATATAAGTATTCCAAAATCTATTGCTTCAAATTAACATACATTAAAATCAACCTATATACATTATATTATTTATTTATTTTAAATTTTTCCAACGAATAAATATATAGGCAAATATAAAAACATAAGCGTAACTTATATACGAGTTATATCTTTAGAAATTAATATTTAAACTAAAATCAATATAACTTGGTTTATCAATACTAACATGGGCCCAGGCCAAACTCATAAAATAACACTTAAACAACGGCTATAAAGCCTATATGTGGATATACTAACAGACTATAAAAAAAACAATACGATACATATTATATAAAGTTTCTAACGTAATACACATATAGCAGCACAAATACACACGTATTCAATATCCCCTTCTTCTTCTTTTTTAAGCAAACCAAACTTACCATATAATATAACAGTAAATCGTATACACACATAAATATTGGCTGCGTACAAATTTAGATGTATGCTGAACTATCATATGCCATAATATACAATGCTTAAATTCTCTATACATACACTAATACATATAAGGTTCTACTTACATATATTATAAAAAAATATGAATGCAGACTGAAGCTAATAATATATATGCGCAAATTTTTAAAACAAAATATTATGTCTAAAAAAAGTCAGATAATATGCAGGCATGCAAAATATCTCTGCCAACTACTTAATGTACATTAACCAATATGCAAACTATTCAAAAAAAAAAATGGAAACAAAGGAAGAGATAGCCTCATCTACAAGTACCCAAAGATGGTGAAGCTATGTGCCTTACTGATACATACTGGAAACAACTAAACTAAGATATAAAATTATAACTATTATTTTTAAAACTAACACACATCTAACCTGACGCATATATATATATATATATATATATATATATATATATATATATATATATATATATATACTGACATTAACATATAACATATATAAATGAATATTTTAGATCTATGTTTATATAAAACTTAATATACAGAGCTCATAAAATATAATACAGTCTATGTATGCTTACCCTTCTATAAATGACACACACGCAGGTTGGAAGAGTTTGGGCAAGGAGAGAGCGGGGAAAAAGGATGAACGTGGCAGGATGACGCAAGGCACTGCTAGGCAAAGAAAAAGAGGACGAGCAACCTGAAGGTGAAGAAGAACGGTGGTGGTCGTGGCCTTGGGCTGCGGTGGACAGATCGGAAAAGCGGCACTAGGGTGTCGGGGTCGGAGATGGTGGAAGGAAGTGAAAGCGGCAAGTGGAGAAATTTGTCCGTGGTGGAGGTGGAATGAAAATGAATAGTAGCCTTTCCTACTTTTTTTTTAGGTGAATAAGATGAGAGATGAAAAGCAGATAAAGGTAGAGGAAGAAAAGTGTCAGGGGATGAAGGCAACGTTATAAATTGTAATAATACAGAAGTGCAAAATAAAGAAAAGTGAAGGCAAAGAGACATGGACCAGAATTGAAATGAGAAATAATAAAGTTAGCAATACATTTTGAGAATAGTAAAAGTTGAACATGAATGCAGACAATTATTAGTTATTAAGAGCATCGATCCATTCATTTTATGACGGTTGGGACAACGAATGGTCACCGGAAACAAAAGGCTCAATTGGGTACAGATACGGAAATCGTTCTATAGATTTCGTCGCACATCGAACTCCAAAATGCACAAACGAATATACCGTAGAGATCAACGACGCAACGATCAAAACGGTATACAGATATCAGTGGTGCGATTGAATTATAAAATTTCGAAATTTTATACTACGGAAAATGCATAAAATTCGCAGAAAATTAAGATCGACGGAGCCAAAGATGTCCGAATTTGGAAAAACGACAAACTGACAACTTGTTCAAAAGATGTTTTATAATTTTTCTATGTAAAAATATTTTGATTTTGAAAACGTTTTATTTTCATCGCTTTTTAACTGATTAAATTGAAGTAGATTTACGCGCTAAATAAACTTGCATATTTTCGGACGAAACTTTACCAGTTGCTATGTTTAACTAGACGCATTCCAAATATCAAATTTATATTTCAAAATTTTATCGTTAAAATTTCACAAAATTTAAATAAAATACGTACTAAAACCGGTTAAAATTTACGGGTCGTTACATTCTCCCCCACTCAAAACTTTTCGTCCTCGAAAAGTAAGGAAGTAGGAGAATAGAACAACCAAAAGAAAATAAGCTTGAATTTCATTATAAACAATTAATTTAAAACATATAAATTTCAATTTAAATAAATTTATATTCAACAATTTGTTTTAAAACCAAGGTTTATATCAAATTGACTTGATTTCTCATTTATTAATGTTAGATACAAAAGGTTTCTTTCAAAACGAAATTAAATTTAAATTCAATTGATTCAACATACTCCCTTAAGTTGATTTAATTCAGTTTTATTATCTTTCAGAACCAAAATTTTATTTTATTAATCACATCTATTATTTATTTAACTTATTATTCTATTTGTCTCCATAAACATTTTTATAAATAAAATTTAGTGAATAACATTTATTATACGCACTCACATTTTATTTATAAAGACATTTTATACTGTATACTATCCAATTTTCTTAAATTAACAATTCCAAAGATCATAAATTTGAATAATAATTTATTATAATCATACTTTATTCAAATTTTCTTTGTTCCAATTTATTATTATTAAATTTATTCCACTTAATATATCTTATCACAATATTGAGTATATTTACACTTATTATAACTACTCAAATTCATTTAAAAATTTCTTTGATATCATTTTATGTTGTATAACATTCATTTACATTGTTAACTTTTGACAGTTTAGGCAAATTATATTGAATGCAATTGAGTATTATCTAAATAAAATTCCTAATTCAATTCTCTCAAGTTTGAATATTAATTCAAAATTTGGTTTCATTTATAATTGAAAATCATCCTTTACCCAAATTTTTAGAATTAAATTCCCAATTAACTTCAACAATTTAGAGAAAATTATGTATATACTATATATATATATATATATATATATATTAGATCAACTAAATTTAAAATAATATACCTATATACATATAAATCAAATCATACTTAAGAAATTTAAATCGATTAAATTTCCAAATCAAAGCTGTAGCAAAGCTACGAATTTGTCTCTTCATTTCGAAACTCAAAAATGAATGTCGATGATGCGGCCGTCATCACCGAAATTATTTTCCAGCGACAAAATAGAAGAGCACGGATTTAACCAATTAAAATTCTTTGAAACGGTTCCTATTTGAAAATATTTTAAATACTATACGCTTTTAAAACTTTAAATCAAAGTTTGAAATCACTTGGAAATTAAATTCTCGAATTCGTGATTTAAATTCATTTAAACTCCAAATCAAATTATAACCAAATTTATAATTTTCATTTATTTATATTCTGAAATGGTCAATGATTTATAAAACAATAAATGAAAATTAAATTTTCACATTTCGAACAACAGATTCATTAACATTTTTATTAATTTCAGAAAAGTTTATCCTTTTATACAACATAATCATTCAAAAATATTTTTTTTCTTTTTACTAAATTTGAAAATATTATTGTGTCAGTTTGCTCTGTTCAAGCGTTTTGGATATCCTATCGATAGCATTGATCAGACGAATCGATCGAAAATCCAAACCAACATCAGCAACTCAAAGAACACAATATAAAACATTTTAATATAAATTTACAAATACACTTCCTCGCTCGACGATACAAAGATGGTTTTCTAAATAAGTATAAGATTCAAATTTTATGGAAAATCAAATCAAAGAGAATTTTGATTCGAATATAAGTTCGAAAGAAAAGATAAGATGATTCAATGAACAGTATCGGGAGATGGATAGACTTATTAAATTTACGGACAACCTTAACCAGGTCGTCCGTGACTTCAAGAATAAGATCGATGCTGAATTCCGAGGTAAATCAACATCAGATCTCAACGGATAGAATTCAGGTATAACAAACGATATTAGCATCTAAACCGAGGACATAGAAATCTCCGGTGAATTGATGCCTATTATAAAGGAGTTTCATCGATTTGCAAATCATTCGAAGATTGGCGAGACCGCCGATCTATTATAGATAACATTCGAAGTGGAGTTTTGGGATGCTCCAGAATTGAAAGAAGACGAATGGTGAGGGACAAGAATTAATTTTGGAACCGAGGGAACGTTCCAAAATTCAAAGGATTGAGTCAAAAAGAAGAGATTGAAAATCGAGTGGGGTGATTCTGTAAATACATTTACCATACATGCTAAGTTTTGCCTAGAGCTACCAAAAGCTCTAATACCAACTGTAACGACCCGATATTTTGGACTATTCGCATCCGCACATGTCGGACTTGAATAATTCAAAATACCGAATTGTTAATTTAAATTTGGCAAAACTCAGATATACAGTAAATAAATAATCACAGAATCACAGACACAGAGTAATAATATGCAGCGGAAGTAAAAGAGATAGTATTTCATGAAGCTACTATATAAATATATAAGATACATCAGAGTTTACAACAAAAGAGAAATACGATACATCAAGTGCAAATCAGAATACATCACTGGAATCATCGAATACTGAAAGCAGAATAGATTGCTGGATCTTCAAGCAAAGCTCCAACTCCAAAGGTGAGCCTCGAATACTGGTACACTCAGTCTGACCCGAGCGTAAAGCAAAAGACAAAACACTCGAGTCAGGATTAATATTCTTATACCAATAAATCCAACTCAAGTGAAATAGCAATCGAAATACAAGTAACTCAAAAGATGTTGGAATCACCATCCTTTAAGGATCCGTTAAACTATCTACTATGTAGTAGTATACGCTAAATAGATAATGTCTATCAATAATATAAAGTATCAAAATAGTGTTAAGGCGTTACCATTATCCCCCTTAACACATTTTATATAAATGTCATAGTCTATGCAGCACTGTAAACTCCACCGTAAACTAGTGGGATATCAGGGAGTACTCCATAGGTATAACACAAAACAAATTCGTAGTGGTCGCGTATATAGGGATACAAGTATGACAAGGCACATGAGGCAATACCCAAGGTAGTGAAACTACCGTTCGCCTGATCCGGACTAGTGAGAAAGCATCGCCGCAGCGATCGCAACACCGCGAAACAACACTCCTGAAATTCCAAGGGTGCACCAATCAATCACAAGTAATGAGTAGTAGTTATGAAGAAGTGTGTTCGCTCGAGGTGGCTAACCCCATTTGGCCCAGCACGGCTCCTAATTTTAGTCATTTCCAATTTGACACAAGTGTCAAGGCTATCCAATATCGTTCTCTTTCTTCAGTCATCACGTACATCATTCCAACCACTTCATTCTGGATCATCACTCCGCGTATAGTTATTAAAGTGGTTTTCGGTTTAGATAGAGAGTATATCCATAACCGATTCCAGTTTCTTTAATAACTTTCGTAATTATTACACCGATTGGTCGTTTAGTAAATTTCAAAACCAAATCAATTTCAATTAGAATTTAAATTCAACATTTCATTTGTCTTTCACTATCAATTTCCAAAAATTACATTTTAAAGCTTCCAAATAGCCATTTCAAAGTCTTACAATTAAATTTCGATTTTTATTTAAACCTAATTCAAATATTGATTCAAGTTCGTATATAAGTTTCATTCCGAAAACATTTAAATTGTTTAATTTTCATTCAAATCAATTTAAATTCATTTATCGATTTCATTCAATATTCGTTAAGTTACTTTATCATTCAAAACAATTTTACTTAATTCCCAATTCATTAAATCAATTACTTATGTTCATCTTTATTTTATCAAAACTTCAAATTTAACTAAATTAGATTCGTCAACTCAAATTCTCAAAATTACAAGTCTTACATTAATTTCAATAAATCACATTTTATTTCTTGTTAAAGAAATTCAATTTCACTTATTTACTTAAATAATTTCCAAAACTTAATTAACAAAGAAACTCAATTTCAATTATTTACGAAGTTCCAAATCACTTATTCAAAAGTTCAATTTCTCTTATCAAAGAATTCAATTTTTATTCAATTATCAAATAATTCAATCTTATTCAATTATTAAATAATTTCAAACTTAATTATTAATAAATTCAAACTTAATAATTTCAACTTAATCATAATTCCAACTTAATTATAATTTCAAATTTAATTATTAAATGATTTCACGCTTAATAATTTCAAAACTCAATTATTGCTAATTCCAATTTATTTATTAATAATTTCAAATTTCATTATTAAATAATTAAATTTCAAACAATGTTCTCTCATCAATTACTACGTTAATATTTATTTCAGATTTCAATATTTACATTTTCTTTCATAAAAATTCAAGTTTCAACTTCATTTCAAAACTTATTCTTTGCTCAAATAAAATCATTATTTTATTTTTAAATCAATTTATTGACCAATCGAATTTATTTAATTTTCTATCCTAGGTCAAATTCATTTGGGTATATATCATTTCAACCCGATTCCAAATTCAATTCAAGATCAAGCATACTAAAGGGAACTTGCAGTGTGATAAATGGGACGGTGTCGAAGTAAATAAACAAGCAATAACAACAATTAATAACAATCCAATAATCAATTCAAATAACCCCGAAATAATCATATTAATTCACATTGTTGTTTGTGCAAATTAATATAATTATTTCTAGAATCTACACTATCATTTCATGTAGATTAAAGATTATTACATCACGGTTTTTCCACTTGTCGTTCAATTTCAATTTCAAATTTAATACTACAACATTTAATCCAATATACGTTCAATGATTCAAAGTGTAATTATCACTATTCTACATGTCAATGAATTTAACGGTTTAAAAAGGGGTCATATTATTCAAGTTAACTAATCAATTTCAATACATATGTCGATTCACATTTTAAACTATCCTACGTCAAATTCAATTACATAATATTTATCACTGCATACGTTACAAATTTAACGTCCAATATAAACAACAAACAATCAATTAATTTCAGCCAAACAGGATTATTATCGTATAATTTACAGATAATGGTGTCAGATGTCAAAGGTGAACTAATACATAAATAACAGTGCAATAAATAACAGCAGCATATTTCAATTGTCGTTTCAATTAAAATCAAATTTAATAAATAAAAGAATATTACTCGTGAGTGATTGCTCACATTTCAAGGCTAGAGAGAACAGGCGATGACACAGATACGCACACTGATACAGACACGAAAATATCCAAGCACGAATTCCAAACAAAGCTAGATGGGTATGAATTTAACGGGAAGAGCTGATAACGGAAATAGACGAAATCAAATCAGAATTCGATCGATGGATATAATTGGTATAAGAGAACATACTGTAACTGTATATATATAAATCATATTTTAAATCCAAACATGTTTAATATTCAAATATATAAGTATTACAAAATCTATTGCTTCAAATTAACATACATTAAAATCAACCTATATACATTATATTATTTATTTATTTTAAATTTTTCCAACGAATAGATATATAGGCAAATATAAAAACATAAGCGTAACTTATATACGAGTTATATCTTTAGAAATTAATATTTAAACTAAAATCAATATAACTTGGTTTATCAATACTAACATGGGCCCAGGCCAAACTCATAAAATAACACTTAAACAACGGCTATAAAGCCTATATGTGGATATACTAACAGACTATACAAAAAACAATACGATACATATTATATAAAGTTTCTGACGTAATACACATATAGCAGCACAAATACACACGTATTCAATATCCCCTTCTTCTTTTTTAAGCAAACCAAACTTACCATATAATATAACAGTAAATCGTATACACACATAAATATTGGCTGCGTACAAATTTAGATGTATGCTGAACTATCATATGCCATAATATACAATGCTTAAATTCTCTATACATACACTAATACATATAAGGTTCTACTTACATATATTATAAAAAAATATGAATGCAGACTGAAGCTAACAATATATATGCGCAAATTTTTAAAACAAAATATTATGTCTAAAAAAAAGTCAGATAATATGCAGGCATGCAAAATATCTCTGCCAACTACTTAATGTACATTAACCAATATGCAAACTATTCAAAAAAAAAATGGAAACAAAGGAAGAGATAGCCTCATCTACAAGTACCCAAAGATGGTGAAGCTATGTGCCTTACTGATACATACTGGAAACAACTAAACTAAGATATAAAATTATAACTATTATTTTTATAACTAACACACATCTAACCTGACGCATATGTGTGTGTGTGTGTATATATATATATATATACACATACTGACATTAATATATAACATATGTAAATGAATATTTTAAATCTATGTTTATATAAAACTTAATATACAGAGCTCATAAAATATAATACAGTCTATGTATGCTTACCCTTCTATAAATGACACACACGCAGGTTGGAAGAGTTTGGGCAAGGAGAGAGCGGGGAAAAAGGATGAACGTGGCAGGATGACGCAAGGCACTGCTAGGCAAAGAAAAAGAGGGCGAGCAACCTGAAGGTGAAGAAGAACGGTGGTGGTCGTGGCCTTGGGCTGCGGTGGACAGATCGGAAAAGCGGCACTAGGGTGTCGGGGTCGGAGAGGGTGGAAGGAAGTGAAAGCGGCAAGTGGAGAAATTTGTCCGTGGTGGAGGTGGAATGAAAATGAACGTAGCCTTTCCTACTTTTTTTTTAGGTGAATAAGATGAGAGATGAAAAGCAAATGAAGGTAGAGGAAGAAAAGTGTCAGGGGATGAAGGCAACGTTATAAATTGTAATAATACAGAAGTGCAAAATAAAGAAAAGTGAAGGCAGAGAGACATGGACCAGAATTGAAATGAGAAATAATAAAGTTAGCAATACATTTTGAGAATAGTAAAAGTTGAACATGAATGCAGACAATTATTAGTTATTAAGAGCATCGATCCATTCATTTTATGACGGTTGGGACAACGAATGGTCACCGGAAACAAAAGGCTCAATTGGGTACCGATACGGAAATCGTTCTATAGATTTCGTCGCACATCGAACTCCACAATGCACAAACGAATATACCGTAGAGATCAGTACGATGCAACGATCAAAACGGTATACAGATATCAGTGGTGCGATTGAATTATAAAATTTCGAAATTTTATACTACGGAAAATGCATAAAATTCGCAGAAAATTAAGATCGACGGAGCCAAAGATGTTCGAATTTGAAAAAACAACAAACTGACAACTTGTTCAAAAGATGTTTTAGAATTTTTCTATGTAAAAATATTTTGATTTTGAAAACGTTTTATTTTCATCGCTTTTTAACTGATTAAATTGAAGTAGATTTACGCGCAAAATAAACTTTCATATTTTCGGACGAAACTTTACCAGTTGCTATGTTTAACTAGACGCATTTCAAATATCAAATTTATATTTCAAAATTTTATCGTTAAAATTTCACAAAATTTAAATAAAATACGTACTAAAACCGGTTTAAATTTACGGGTCGTTACAGAGGATCACTCCCAATCCCATGCAACACAAAGCCGGAACCATCCCTTACTGGACAGTCCCGAACAAGACAACCCCGACAGTTGGAGCTCACACGGGTCCACACAGCCGAAATAAAAGGGACATCTAGACAGGGGAAAATCTCTTCCTGCTTGGGCATGACCCACTTAGCCTTACTGCACCTCCCCTGTTTTACCCATTCCCGGTTGATGAGGCTTGAGGCTACGATTACCTTTATAGATCACATCACGTGGAATGCTCATCATCCACTTGACGATGTTCTGAAAGCATTGAATCCATACAAGTTCGTTCCGGGTTCGAACGAAACCGAAGGCATTATCTCGTTACACTCATTTTGGAATCACCCTCAGAGTTAACGACGACAACCCTTGCACTCTGAATCTTCATCTTCACTTGAGATTCACGACCTACCGTTAATTTGGATCGATGTGGTTTTCGGATATCCAAATATGGAAACCCGATCTCGGTCTCATCGAAATCCAAACCGTGTCTTTTAGGTCCAAGTTGTTTTAGAGTTTAAAACAATTGAATTATCTATATACACACAGATAGATAACTCACAAATCACAATTGATAATCAACGTTTATCAAAATAAACAGATGATCCATATTATCATCAAAATAGGTAATCCATATCATCGTTACAATAGATAATTTACATTACCATCACAATGCAACCAAGCATTCATACCATACAACATTACTTATCTCATTTCTGAGATCACAAAGTATCCAAGGCAATCAATATCACCCATTCATACACAAGCAAAGATTTACTTAATCATAATATAATTAATTTAAAATGAATTAAATTAATTACCTCCATCTTAAATTAATTTAAAGTGAATTAAATTAATTACTTCATCTTTAATTAATTTAAAATAAATTAAATTAATTACTTCATCAGTAAATCTTTCTTACATAACCATTTAATTGATCACAAATAATTTAATTAATCATTCTAATTAATCCTCTTAATTAATCACCCTTAATTAATCATCCTTAATTACATTCATGTAATTATCCTTAACTAATTTCACAAATTAATTACTCTTAACCGAAAATAGTAATCAACCTTTATGTACTTGAATTAATTAATTAACTATAATTAATAACATTAATCCTTAATTAATTACATTAATTAATTACCTTTGATCACTTGTCATTGATTAATTAATCATAATTAGTTAATTTTAATTACATCATTAATTATATAAATTAGTGATCCTTAATTATATTTAATAAATTATCCTCTTAAATTAATTTCCTTAAGTAATTAATCCATAATTATTAATCCCTCTTGATTAACCATATTCAGTAATTAACTAACTTAATTACTTTATTAAACAAATTAATTATTCCTTAATTAATTTCGTAATTAATCCCTTGATTAATTACTAAGTAATTTAATATAAATTACTTACATTATCAATACGTCTTCCATTAGTTACATCCTGTAATTCCCAATTAATTACTTCACTAAGTAATTTCCAGTCCATTAATTACATTAAGTAATTATCTTTAAAACCTCAAATGTTTAAAATTAAATAAATTTAATTAATTAAATTAAACAATCACATCTAACTCAATTAATTACCTTAAGTAATTAATTTCCTAATTACTTCATTATGTAATTACACTTAAACAATTCACAAATGATTATCATTAAATTAATTAATCTAATTAATTATTAAAAATTAACCACATTAATTTATTATTAAATAATCCTGCTTAATGACCTTCATTAACCATTCTCTAATTATTTTCATTAAGTAATTAACTTAGATTAACCATTGTCAATTACAATTTAAATTATCTTTAATTATTCATTTATTAAAGTATAATTATTTAATTAATTAAGTCTTAATTGTAACTTAATTAATCCTTAATTATTTAATTAATTTACCATGATTATAACTTAATTACTTAATTAATAATTCTTTAATCATTAATTTAATAATCTAATTAATGATCTTTAATTACACACTGATTAACCCTTAATCAATGTTTATTAATCCCTAATCAATCAATTAATTAAATAAACTAATTATTCCATAATTATCTCATAAAGCAAATTAAATTCAAATCATTAACCTTAATTAAATTTTAAGATAAACCTTCTTAATTATGACTAAAGTGTCATTAACAAATTTATTTGAAATCAATTTACCGTTGAACTTACTTTTAAAAAAAAATTCATTTCAAATATGAATTTAAAATGAATATAATTTAAACTTAAACAAAGTTTAAAAAAAATTAAAATCTTTTTAAATTACATGGCAAACAAAGGCTTGTCTTATAAAAGAATTCATAAGAGTTTGAAACTAAATTCATTTTTAAATTCAATAATTTAAATTTACACTTTAAAATACAAAGTTGTTTAAATCTTTCAAATTTAAAAACTTCTTCATTTCAAACTGAAATACAATTTATAACTTTTATTTCCAGTTTTAAATTTAACTTTAAAACTTGCTCATATTTTTAAAAACTTCAATTTTAAAATTTCAAACTACTTACTATTTTAAAGTAGTTAATAATTCAAGTTTAAAACTTTGTTTTTTAAAAACTGAGATTTTAAATCAAACTTGGATTCTAAAATTTTTTAAATCTCTGAATTTAAAACTAAGTTTAAACTTTAGCTTCCACATTTACAAGTTTCATGTTTAAAAATTTTAGACAAACAGGGTACAGGTTTTGTTAAAAACCTGTAACAACCTTAAACCCGAGACAACCAAAATCACTTCGAGTCTACAACCCCTCTTTCCCGAGCAATCTACCCAATGACTTTGAGCCCAACCTAAAATTACTCGAGTTACTCCAATACCAAAACAACTTCAACACTTAACTGTGCACCTTGTATGTGCACTGTGTCGATGATCATCTTCGATCATCAATGATGATCTTCCCCCATCCCAAACATCATCCAAACCCCTAACCTGATCACCAGATTACCTTAGCTCAACCTGAATTTGAATTTGATTTCAAATATAAACCTGGAACCCATCAACATGAACTCCCGTGAAACCTGTCAATGCGCCGCTTACAACATTCCGACCACTTGACGATCTGCAACTCCGACATCATCTTCGACTACGGCCCAGCTCCCCACAAACTTGCTGCACTTGATCAACTTCACTCGCCATAATGATCGGTTCTTAAATCACTGTAAAAACTAGGGTTAAGAGCAGAAATAATTCACCATCAACATCACAGTTATCTGAACACCAAACTAAAAAATTTCCCCCACTCACCGATCATTCACCTACCTCCAGAATGATTCACGACTTCCCAAAACAATTAGATCGCCAAGAAATCCCAATATACCATTTTCAGTTCAAACCCAAACTGCTCCCTTAATCCCAATCTAAAAATCTTAATTCTTGTATTAAAAATCATATTTTGGTTGAAGTATTCGATTTGTAATACTGAATTTATAAATTAAAAAGTTTGAGTTTTGATTTAACTTAATATACTCAGTTAATTTAGCACTTCCAGAGTTAAACAAACTTATTTAACTATCTTAGATTTTTTTAAACATTAATTTGGGTTAAATCAAACAATATTAGTTTAACAAGTAGGTCCTAACAAGAACTGGATCATGTGGAAGATTTTTTTTAATAAAAACATGAACCTGGAAATAAAGGCAGAGCACAAAGCATAATCCCAGCATGCACACACAAATATGCACAAAGACATACTTATACATATACATTACAAACATATTATTTTCAGCGGTGAGTGTGCAACAGAATTTATAACTTAAATTATTTAAATTTGTGATGTTACTCACCTTTTTGAAAATGACAAATCTTCCCAGATTTGTGAAGAAGCTTTTGAAATTTAATTGCTGAAAACAAAATGTTCCTGCATCTTTGATTTAAAAAAAACTGTTTGCATGCCTGCATAAAAAAATGCTTTTAAACTTTTCGTTTGAACAGGCCTCTGTTAAAATGCTTTTGAACTTGCTTGATTGTAAAGCTGTTTGCAGGCTTCAAGATTTGAAATTGCAGGGATTTGTATTTTTTTTAAATGCAGGTTTGATTGCATAACAATTTTCCAGATTACAGAAAGAAAAATGATGCAGACTTGCTTTTGATATGAGAAGTTTAAAAATGGTAAGTGCATTGTTTTGAAGAGGTGCGGATACTTCTGTTTGAAAATAGCAAGTGCAGGTTTTTGAAGCTACAGGCTATAGATTTTGAAGAGGAGTTTGATTTCCAGTTAAATGTTTGAAGGTGTTTACTGGAAATTTGGTTTTTGATTTGAAAAGAATTTACTTATGTATGAGAAAGGTTGAAGTTTCTTTTGATTAGGAAAATAGGAAAAAGGATAGGAATGAAAGATGATTACTTAAATAGGTTTATTTTCATATTTTATTAAATGAAAGAAAATTGATTTTAAAAGAGGCCACTTGTACAAACTTTTAACATTTGTCACATTTGAGAGTTTATTTCTTAACATTTGTTATAAGAGGCTTTAAGAAATCAACACATGTCCTCAGTAAAGTAATTTATATTAAATTTAAATGTTAATAAAATAGTTATGCTTAATTTAATTTTTTAATTAGGATTTTATATGCATATAAATTGATAAAAGAAAAACAAATCATGCTTATAAATAAAACTTATGCATATAAAAATTAAAACAATTAAAAAAAAAATCTATACTTTATATTTTAAATTCAAATCAAATTCAAAATCTAAATCAAGTTATATATATATATAAATTAAATTTGAAATACAAATGCTATTTTTATTAAGAATCTAATTGTAAAACAATACAATATTAATATTGTTTTTAGAAATGACTCATTAATAAATTAAAATAATTATAAAAGAAATTATTTCTTTATAAATAAATTACTTACTTTATTGAGCTATAAAACTTTTTGTTAATTCATTTTAAATTTAAAACTCAAGCCAAAATTATTTTAAACATTTAAATGTTTTTTTCCTTAACAGTTTAAAATCATATATTTACTTGTTGCATAGCTTTGAAAACTTAATATTAAATTAAATCAAATTTCCAAATTATTAATGTATATATTAGAATTTTGAAAACAAGATTCATTTATTAAATTTAAAACAAAGCTGATCTATTTACAATATAAACCATATATTTATATTATAAATAGAAACCAATTTATTATTTTTAAAAGATAAAATAACCAATTAAATATTCGTTGAAGAAGATTATTAAATCAATTTGAATTATTATTAAAAAAATTATCAATATCAATTTAATTTTTAATACAGATTATTAAATTGATATTGTTAAAAATTCCGGGATGTTACAATCCTCTCCCCTCAAAAGAATTTCGTCCCCGAAATTTAGAACTAAGATAATTTAATAATCTCATTAAATATTTTAATTTTTAAATACAAGCATATATCAAACATATGCTAAAAACCAATTCATCCAACCAAACAAATCTAATTATCCAGATAAAATTCTAGATAAAATTTCTTCGAGTTTCCCCAGGTGTATATATATACCGGGACACTCGCTTTACAGAATCCAAACAATCAATATTACTAAGCTACAGAGCTCCTATTCATCTATATCTACAACACTAGACAAGATATCTGACTACAGACGAGTCTGCCTCAACAACCAAAACTCTAGAACTGCTGGTTGTAAAACCAGAGATAGATCATACACGTACTCCCTCAAAGATACGTGAAACTCATCGAATCCCAATTATCCAAACTGGCAATTCAATCTTGTAGATCAATCACTTATTCTTACAGAAAAGATCCAAAACACTTCAGAGCTAGCTTCCCAGCCTTACTCAATCTTATAGCTCCCTTAAGATTGGAGAAAACTCATCCAATAATTAAATCTCCGACTTCAGAATCCAAATTCCTCCGTCTCAAATCCACCAAAATCTTCAGACGATCCTTGGCTACCTACACCCTTACTGATAAGCTCAACCTTCGCTGATACCTCTAGAAACAAACTAGACTAATCAACAACAAAATGATCTCCTCAAGGTCAACCAATATCAAACCCTACTCCTCAAACATCTGAAGATAACAACTTCTCCTATCCTGGAAAAGAAAAGCAGATGCACTACCAAACTGCTTCCGCTGCACAACTCTGATCCGAAGTAGAAGAAAATGCTGAAGAAGAACACGAGCACAAACTGGACAACATATCCCAGAAATATGGCTCAACAGATATATAAGAAAAATCTCAGAAATTTCACCAAAACCTTGAGCTGCTACACCAACTCAATCTCTAAGAACCATCCTTCTACTAAGATGAACCACTGGTAGCACTCCTGGAATCCTAGTCAATAACGAAACTCAATCTCCAGATGCGGACAAACCTCTGACTTCCTGAAGACATCTAGAAAAACTCTGATAACCCAAGAGAACACTCAAACAATCGCAAGTCACTTTTGTGATCAATCCAAACAGAACAGAACAGCTTACTCTTAACTAGCCAATCCATCGAAGAAACTGGTCACTCTGCTGCTTCTGAACTCCATTTCTAGAAAACTGCTAAGCCAAAAGACTTCCTGCGAACACAGAACACTCCGAGCTGCACTGCTATTACAGATGCCAAAGATCTCCTCGAGAAACTCGGATTTCAAATCAAACAGAAACACTAGTTGAACACTGCCATAACATCGAAGCAGACTCGCTTCCTTAATCTTGTTCCAAAGAAATATCTTCGAAAACATCCATAGTCATTGCATCTCGTCACGCAGCCACTACTTCCTGAGGTATCAAGATACCATCGCTCGCTTATGCCAACTAACAAATCCAAACTCTACTCATCAAAACTTCAAAAATAGACTCCGAACCTTAACAGGTTTCCTTCAGGGATCGATGAAATCCTTCATCACGGCAAAATTTAGGTCTACAGTCTCGACAGATATACTTCCAACCTCAAACAATCAAACTCCAACCAATAGTAGTCGTGTTAAACACACTACTATCCCATCAACCTTTATAACTTATATTGGAAAACCCGAACAGATAACCCAGCTGATTGGTAGAATATATATATATATATATTTTTGAATAAATATATTTAGTTATATATAAAAATTACAAATACGCTCTCTTAAGACAGACACCACTCCAGAGCTTAGGTAGTCACTCAACCTAACGCTCTAATACCAAGTGAGACGACCCGACTTTCTCACCACAGAAAATCGCATCATCTTGAAGAAAGAAAGGGATAGAAAAGAGAAAAGAAAGAAGAGAAAGAAGAAACAGCATCAGAATCTCAACAGCGGAACGAATAATTTATATTAATAACATAAATATTACATAGTTTACAACCACTATCAGAGTTTCATAGATAATACAATACATACTAGACGGTTATAAACACCTGTCTAGTTATTACCACTCAAAACAACTTAGATAAAACATAGAGAACACACAGTGCAAACTATATATCTAACGCAGAAGCCTCCTACTCCATCGCTCCTCCAATATTTGTCAAAGCTAACCTGAATCCCTTGGCTACTTGTAAAAATGTGAGTACCTAAGAGTTTAAGAAAACAGGAAAAAAAATCCGGTCATACATGGGTTTGGTGTGAGTAACGGGTTTAGGTTGTTTAACTTTTCAAAATATTTGAAAAGAAAGGTATCACGTAAGACTTTCCACACATATACATGGAAAAGTTTTTACCTTACACTAACCAAAACATTTGATAGGAAATCCGATGATATTATAATAGGTCTAGGGTTTTCAAGTAAATATGAAATAGCCGAAATTGTTACATTCACTAAATTCTAGCTACTAGCCACAA
Source organism: Allium cepa (assembly GCA_030765085.1). Lineage (NCBI taxonomy): Eukaryota > Viridiplantae > Streptophyta > Magnoliopsida > Asparagales > Amaryllidaceae > Allium > Allium cepa. The sequence goes on from CM060944.1 coordinate 248,632,748, forward strand.
AAGTGGGTAATACAATCAAATCCGATGGAACTTATGTGATTTTGGATTCCATACGATGGCAGGGCTACCGAGGTACCGTCTGTCATTGTACGTGGCCTAGATCAGCGTACCGATGATCACTCCCAATCCCCTGCAACACAAAGTCGAAACCATCCATTACTGGACAGTCCCGAACAAGACAACCCCGACAGTTGGAGATTACAACCATCCACACAGCTGATATAAAAGGGACCTCTAAACAGGGGAAAATCTCGTCCTACTTGGGCATGACCACTTAGCCTTGCGGCACCTCTCCTGTTTTAGCCACTCCCGGTTGATGAGGCTTGAGGCTATGATTACCGTTATAGATCATAACACTTAGAATGCTCATCGTCCACCTGAAGATGTTCTGAAAGCATTCAATCCATACAAGTTCGTTCCAGGTTCGAACGAAACCGAAGGCACTATCTCATTACACTTATTTTGGAATCACCCTCAGAATTAACGATGATAACCCTTACACTCTGAATCTTCATCTTCACTTGAGATTCACGACCTACCGTTAATTTGGATCGATTTGGTTTTCAGATATCCAAATATGGAAACCTGATCTCGGTTTCATCGAAATCCAAAATGTGTCTTTTAGGTCCAAGTTGTTTTAGAGTTTAAAACAATTCAATTATCTATATGCACACAGATAGATAACTCACAAATCACAATTGATAATCAACATTATCAAAATAAACAGATGATCCATATTATCATCAAAATAGGTAACCTATATCATCGTTACAATAGATAATTTATATTACCATCACAATGCAACCAAGCATTCATACCATACAGCATTACTTATCTCATTTCTGAGATCACAAAGTATCCAAGGCAATCAATATCACCTATTCATACACAAGCAAAGATTTACTTAATCACAATATAATTAATTTAAAATGAATTAAATTAATTACCTCAATCTCAAATTAATTTAAAGTGAATTAAATTAATTTCTTCATCTTTAATTAATTTAACATAAATTAATTATTTCATCAATAAATCTTGCTTACATAACCATTTAATTGATCACAAATCAATTAATTAATCATTCTAATTAATCCCCTTAATGAATCACCCTTGATTAATCATCCTTAATTACATTCATGTAATTATCCTTAACTAATTTCACAAATTAATTATTCTTAACCGAAAATAGTAATCAACCTTTAATTAGTTCAATTAATTATAATTAATTAACTATAATTAATAATATTAATCCTTAATTAATTACATTAATTAGTTAACTTTAATCACTTTTCATTGATTAATTAATCATAATTAATCAATTTTAATTACATCATTAATTATATAAATTAATGATCCTTAATTATATTTAACAAATTATCCTCTAAAATTAATTACCTTAAGTAATTAATCCATAATTATTAATCCCAACCATATTCAGTAATTAACTAACTTAATTACTTTATTAAAACAAATTAATTATTCCTTAATTAATTTCTTAATTAATCCCTTGATTAATTACTAAGTAATTTAATCCAAATTACTTACATTATCGAAACGTCTTCCATTAATTACATCCTGCAATTCCCAATTAACTACTTCACTAAGTAATTTCCAATCCATTAATTGCATTAAGTAATTATCTTTAAAACCTCAAATGTTTAAAATTAATTAAACTTAATTAATTAAATTAAACAATCACATTTAACTCAATTAATTAACTTAAGTAATTAATTTCCTAATTACTTCATTAAGTAATTACACTTAAACAATTCACAAATGATTACCATTAAATTAATTAATCTAATTAATTATTAAAATTAACCACATTAATTAATTATTAAATAATCCTGGTTAATGACCTTCATTAACCATTCTCTAATTATTTTCATTAAGTAATTAACTTAGATTAACCATTGTTAATTACAATTTAAATTAACTTTAATTATTCATTAACTAAAGTTTAATTATTTAATTAATTAAGTGTTAATTGTAAATTAATTAATCCTTAATTATTTAATTAGTTTACCATGATTATAACTTAATTACTTAATTAATAATTCTCTAATCATTAATTTAGTAATCTAATTAATGATCTTTAGTTACACATTGATTAGCCTTTAATCAATATTTATTAATCCCTAATCAATTAATTAACTAAATTAACTAATTATTCCATAATCATCTCATAAATGAAATTAAATTAAAATCATTAACCTTAATTAAATTTTAAGATAAACCTTCTTAATTATGACTAAAGTGTCATTAACAAATTTATTTGAAATCAATCCACCTTTGAACTTACTTTTAAAAAAAAATTCGTTTCAAATATGAATTTAAAATGAATATAATTTAAACTTAAAAAAGTTTTAAACAAATTAAAATCTTTTTAAATTACATGGAAAACAAAGGCTTATCTTATAAAAGAATTCATAAGAGTTTAAAACTAAATTCATTTTTAAAATTAAATAATTTAAATTTACACTTTAAAATACAAAGTTGTTTAAATCTTTCAAATTTAAAAACTTTTAATTTCAAACTGAAATACCAATTTATAATTTTTATTTCCAGTTTTAAATTTAAATTTAAAACTTGCTCATATTTTTAAAAAATTCAATTTTAAAATTTCAAACTACTTACTATTTTAAAGTAGTTAATAATTCAAGTTTAAAACTTTATATTTTTTTAAAACTGAGATTTTAAATCAAATTTGGATTCTAAAAATTTTTAAAACTCTGAATTTAAAACTAGATTTAAACTTTAGCTTCCACATTTACAAGCTTCAAGTTTAAAGATTTTAGACAAACAGGGAACAAGTTTTGTTAAAAACCTGTAACAACCTTAAACCCAAGACAACCAAATTCACTTCGAGTCTACAACCCCTCTTTCCCGAGCAATCTACCCAATGACTTCGAGTCCAACCCAAAATTACTCGAGTCACTCCAATACCAAAACAACTTCAACACTTAACTGTGCACCGTGTATGTGCACTGTGCCGATGATCATCTTCGATCATCAACGATGGTCTTCCCCCATCCCAAACATCATCCAAACCCCTAACCTGATCACCGGATTATCCTAGCTCAACCTGAATTTGAATTCGAGTTCAAATATAAACCTGGAACCCATCAACATGAACTCCCCTAAAACCTGTCAATGCGCCGCTTACAACATTCCGACCACTTGACGATCTGCAACTCCGACATCGTCTTCGACTACGGCCCAGCTACCCTCCCCCACAAACTTGCTGCACTCAATCAACTTCACACGCCGTAATGATCGGTTCTTAAATCACTGTAAAAACTAGTGTTAAGAGCAGAAATCATTCACCATCAACATCACAGTTATCTAAACACCAAACTAAAAAATTTCCCCCTCTCACCGATCATTCATCTACCTCCAGAATGATTCACGACTTCCCAAAACAATTAGATCGCCAGGAAATCCCAATATACCATTTTCAGTTCAAACCCAAACTGCTCCCTTAATCCCAATCTAACTATCTTATTTCTTGTATTAAAAATCATATTTTGTTTGAAGTATTCGATTTGTAATACAGAATTTATAAATTAAAAAGTTTGAGTTTTGATTTAACTTAATATGCTCAGTTAATTTAGTACTTCAAGAGTCAAAAAAACTTATTCAACTATCTTAGATTTTTTTTAAACATTAATCTGGGTTGAATCAAACAATATTAGTTTGACAATCAGGTCCTAACAAGAACTGGATCACGTGGAAGAATTTTTTTAGTAAAAACATGCACCTGGAAATCAAGGCAGAGCACAAAGCATAATCACAGCATGCACACACAAATATGCACAGAGACATACTTATACATATACATCACAAACATTTTATATTCAGAGGTGAGTGTGCAACAGAATTTATAACTTAAATTATTTAAATTTGTGATGTTACTCGCCTTTTTGAAAATGACAAATCTTCCCAGATTTGTGAAGAAGCTTTTGAAATTCAATTGCGGAAAACAAAATGTTCCTGCCTCTTTGATTTTAAATAAAACTGCTTGCATGCCTAAAAAAAATGCTTTTGAAACTTTGCTTTTGAATAGGCCTCTGTTGAAATGCTTTTGAACTTGCTTGATTGTAAAGCTGTTTGCAGGCTTCAAGATTTGTAATTGCAGGGATTTGTATTTTTTTTTGAAATGCACGTTTGATTGCAGAACAATTTTCCAGATTACAGAAAGAAAAATGATGCAGACTTGCTTTTGATATGGGGAGTTTAAAAATGGTAAGTGCATTGATTTGAAGAGGTACAGATACTTTTGTTTGAAAATAGCAAGTGCAGGTTTTTGAAGCTACAGGCTATAGATTTTGAAGAGGAGTTTGATTTTCTGGTAAATGTTTGAAGGTGTTTACTGGAAATTTGGTTTTTGATCTGAAAAGAATTTACTTATGTATGAGGAAGGTTGAAGTTTCTTTTGATTAGGAAAATAAGAAAAAGGATAGAAATGAAAGATGATTACTTATATAGGTTTATTTTCAGATTTTATTAAATGAAAGAAAATTGATTTTAAAAGAGGCCACTTGTACAAACTTTTAAAATTTGTCAAATTTGAGAGTTTATTTCTTAACATTTGTTATAAGAGGCTTTAAGAAATCAACACATGTCCTAAGTAAAGTAATTTGTATTAAATTTAAATGTTAATAAAATAGTTATGCCTAATTTAATTTGTTAATTAGGATTTTATGTGCATATAAATTGATAAAAGAAAAACAAATCATGCTTATAAATAGAACTTATGCATATAAAAATTAAACCATTTAAAAAAATCTATACTTTGGATTTTAAATTCCAATCAAATTCAAAATCTAATATTTAAAAAAAATCAAGTTATATATATAAATTAAATTTGAAATACAAATGCTATTTTTATTAAGAATCTAATTGTAAAGCAATACATTATTAATATTGTTTTTAGAAATGACTCATTAATAAATTAAAATAATTATAAAAGAAATTATTTCTTTATAAATAAATTACTTACTTTATTAAGCTATAAAACTTTTAGTTAATTCATTTTAAATTTAAAACTCAAGCCAAAATTATTTTAAACATTTAAAAAAAATTTCCTTAACAATTTAAAATCATATATTTATTTATTACATAGCTTTGAAACTTAATATTAAATTAAATCAAATTTCCAAATTATTAATGTATATATTAGAATTTTGAAAACAAGATTCATTTATTAAATTTAAAACAAAGCCGATCTATTTACAATATAAACCATATATTTTTATTATAAATAGAAACCAATTTATTACTTTTAAAAGATAAAATAACCAATTAACTATTTATTGAAGAAGATTATTAAATCAATTTGAATTATTATTAACAAAATTATCAATATCAATTCAATTTTTAATACAGATTATTAAATTGCTATTGTTAAAAATTCCGGGATGTTACACTTGTGCAAGTGATTGTTGTTTGTATTGATTTGTTTGTTATTGATCGAAACAACATTAAATATTTCATTTATATAATTATTAACTCTTTAGATTATATAAGTCAAATACAGGTTATGAAGGCAAATTGGTATTGCATTTGGTTTCATAATTAAGCAATGTTTGCCCAACAAATAGGCACGTTTTCGAATTACGGTTTTATAGTTCTATTATATATATATATATATATATATATATAAATATATATATTTTCGGTTATTGGATATATTATTTTGAAATATATTGTTATATGTTGTTATATTTGATATTATATTGTCTCCCGAGCCTTCTCGTACAAACGAGGCTCTATCGGAATTTTCGTAAATTTTGGACTTAGAAAAATTTTGAAAAATATTTTCCAAACTTTATTAGCTTGAGTTATAAAGATTTAATTGTTATAAATTGGTATATTTTATTTAAATTAATTAATTTTGTAAATTTATTTTTTTTAAATTTAATATTTTAGTTAAGATATATGAGTCATAATTCTTCTTTTCCCTTCCTTTTCCTTTTCGAGGATGAAAAGTTTTGAGTGGGGGAGAGCGTAACGACCCGTAAGTTTTGATAAATAAATTGTTAATTTAATAAAATTTTTGTAATAAAATCTAGAAAGAAATAAAAACTTTATAAAATTATAATGAAATTGTGTAAATTGTGCATTTGGTTATAAAAAAAAATGAAAATAAGTAAGTAAAAGTAAGGATTGAATTAGCCAATGAAATAGTAATTTAAATGAGATGTAATAAGGATAATCTAAGTTAAATATTAACTATTTGAATGAAGTTACAATTAATGGAATTAATGTAAATGCTATACTAGGCTATACATCAAATAGAAGAAAACAAACGTAAATATTGAATTAATATATATTGAATGGTAATTGAATATAATCAATGTTTAGTAAGAAATTATAACATTGGTTTGGAAATGATTAAACTAGTAAGAATGTGATTGAGAATTAATGATAACAAATTATTATAAGTTATCTGTTTTGATGGAATTGGAAATAAATTTTAATAAATGTAAATAAATGTTACATTAATGTGAAATGTAATACAATGCTTAGGAGTTGTTAAATCGGAGTATATTAAGGTAATGAAGGGAAAAACTGGGTAACTAAGTTTATAGAGTAGTAATGAACTTAATAAAAAGATTTGAATTGAAACAAATCAATCCATTGAAATCCATTTTATAATAAGTGTAATTATTGTAGCAATTGAAATTTAATGTTATGCAATTGAAATAAAGATAAAATGGGAAAATGTTAATGCATCAAGATACATACCAATATAAATGGAACCTAAGATGATAATATGATAATTAGTTGAATTAAAAGAATGGGAGTCAGGATTTATTTAATTATTTGAATTTAAAGTTAAATAATTGGATTTATTGCAAATAAGTAGGATCAAATATTAAATTTTACGTTAATCGAAATGAAGATGGAATATGAGAAAATAAATGTAATAGTTTTGAATCCAATGTTAAATCCATCTATTTGACAATAATGAATGGAATAATTATTGATTGATTTAATTAAATGGAATTATTGGGAATTTTATTTATAAATTCCGAATTCAATAAATTGAGGTTAAAAGTGAAATTGATAAATTAATTAACATTAAGATGACATCTAAATTTGTTAAATTAATGTGAATGATTTGGAAATATAAAATGATAAGAATTGTCAATTTTAGAATTGAAATCGGCAATTTGATTTAATTAATCAATTATTAATTTATTTAATTAATGTAAAAATAGCCATTTTGGCCACTGACTCGGATTTCAATGAAATCAGTTTCATCGGATCCGTAACGGTGAATTATTGTAGCATTTTAAGTTTCGTAGCGGTCGGACTTGTCGTTTGATCGTACGGACTTGAAACGCCTTGAAATCAATTTGATTTTTTTTTTGGCATAACTTCTTCATACGGTGGAATTTAGACGTGAAACTTGTTCCATTGCGTTTAAAATATTTAAAAACATCTATTTTAATATACGGGTTGACCCAATTTCGTTCTGCAGTAAGAACGGGCTTTTCGTGCCATTTATTGTTCAACGCATATATCCAATCGATCCGGTCTATTCTACTTCAACTTTGTCTATAAATACCCCGTTATAAACCTTAGCCTATTCCTTATGTTCATTTGTCTATACGTACAATTCTTTCTGCTGCTTCTCTTTCTCAATGGCAGACAAATTTTCGAATCAAAATCCAATTGCAATTCAAAATCAAGTCAAAAATTCAATCTTCTCAAACAATAGCAAATTTTATATCATCTGAAAGCTCTCAACGAGTGCATCTCAATCCCGTAATTCGTTCCTTGATCTGGGTTGCTATGTGGCCGGAATTGGTTCGTTTACTCCCGGTCGTTCATTGATCGTGGCTTTGATTGACGGCGGCTTCACGACGAGAGCCCGATCGGGAAGCACTGCATCGAAGGGGACGTCTAGCAGCCCAGATCCATTCGGCTAATTGGTCATTGTAGTCAGAGATTTTCTGCGATTTGGGGATGAGCGACATCGGCGCGAAGTTGTCGTATGGGGCCGCGTGCCATGTCTTGGGTATGGGGGAGATCGGCTTATGCTGGGGAGGCCGACGGCGCTATGGGATCGTGGAGAAATTGAGTGTGGCGGCGGAGAACAAAAGTTTGATTGATGGCGGTTGAGGCTCTGTGCGATCGTGATGTACAGTACGCGTGATTAGGACTCGGTTGTGTTCGTGAAGGTGATGATGAGGCGGTGAGCTGTCGTTTTTTAATTTTATTTTAATTTCAATTTAAATCATTCTAATGCACGTAGCTTTTGCATACTAGGTCAAATCCACGCTCAATTTTCTCCCCTAGGTTCATATTGGGATTCCGGACATTTTGACGCTTGTTTGGATGGATTCTGAGACTGTTCAAATTTTGGGTTTAAACTGGATTTAAATTCAATTTAAATTCAAAAGATGAGTGTTTTAACCCACTCACAACTTCTAAAGTTTCTAATGTGTGTTAAATAATTTTTGATGTGATTAGAATTTTATTTATTGCTGTTTGGTATATTTTTATCATCAATCCAGTTAAATTGAATTTATTGAATTAAGTTGTTATTCAATTTATTATTGCATAAAAACTGCCAGTGAACTTAATTTATTATTGAATATAAACTTCTAGTAATTACCTGTTATTTATTACCTATTCAATATTGATGTTATTGTTTGAATTGGATAATGATTGTGATAAATGGTTGGTGATTGATATTGGATGAATGGACGATGTATTTTATTTTGTTATAAACTGCAAGTTATTATGCATTTTTATTTCATTTGGGGTTGCGGTTTGAAATGATATATAATCGTATTTTTATTTTAAATTGCGAATTGAAATGATAAATATCTGCATCACTTGACCATAGGATAGAAAATTTTATACAGACACCGCGGTCTATGTATAAAATTATTTTGAAATGATTTCTATGGCTTTGTAAAGAAATATATGATTTTATGAGATATTGATTTGGATATTTTATAAACGTTATTTTATATATAGTTAAATTCTTGGTTTTAAGCTATGAATAAAATTGTTTAAAGTATAAAATAAGTGTAATAATAAAGTTTGATTTATTAAAATATAATATGGATAAGTAATTTCTTAAATTGTATTTTAATATAGAGTTTATATTGATTTCTATAAATCACGGTTGAGAAGATAGTTTGGAAATTGATTTAAGATTTTATTTAATTAAGAGTTATATTTAATAAGAATCCATTTGGAACTTATTGAAATTGAGATTTTAAAAGAATATGGTTTTATAATTTAATTCGGGTTTAAGGTGGTTTAAGTGAATATATCAAATCTAAATAAATTGAGGAATATTCAGTTATTGAAATTTGAAGTTTATTTGGAGGATAATGGATTTACTAAGCAAATATTTCAAAACTAAATAATAGTAAAGTAAATTGGGTACATATATATATATGAAGTATAAAATTTAGTTTCGAAATATTGAATATTTAAGCTTTGAAATATATCGAATTTGAAATGGTTTATTTTATGGATCAAATCTGTTTTGAAGTCGATATAATTTGGAATGGTCTATTTGAAAATCGAATTGAATTGAAATTTATGATTTAGGGATTTGGTTAAATTTAAAATTTAGAAATTCGGGTTGTTTTGGAATTGATTTGTGAAATTTAAGAAGTTAGTTTATTTTATAAAATATGTTGATATTTAAACCATGTAAGAGGTGGAAGTTATGTTTCAAAGTTATAAATTTCAAATTATTTCATTTTGGAAGTGTTATAGTTTTAAGTCTTTGGTTTCGAAATTTTATAACTTCGAAATACTATGATTTTGAAATGATATCATATTGATTTGGTTTTTTAACGAAAATGATATCGTATTTATATGGTTTTGAAATGAATATTATATCCTGGTTTTGAAGTATAATTATTTTGAAATGACTGCAGTGTTATAATAACGTTTGGTTGTTAAAGAGACCGGGATTGGAAGTTGTCATACTCTCTACCAACTCCGAAACCACTTTAACAACTGTGTACGCGGTGGAGATTCCAAAATGAAGTAGGATGGCGACAGAGTTTCCTTTAAGGTAAATACGTGGACCCGACTCCCGTGAGTTGGCATAAGGTGCTAAAACAGGAGCGATTCTCGGGCCTATGAGTTCATTCCTCTGATCGGACACACTCCTTCGATATTATATTCTGACTTTGAGATTTATTTGGTGGCCACTTTTGATTTTTTTTTGGGGTGTGATCCGAGGTGGGCGGTTGCTGCATGCTACGCATTACCACCAGCCCGGATGCATAATTGGTGTATCTAACCTGGAATTGCCTTGTGTGTCGTGTCACCTACCCTAGCGCGCCTTGTACGAGTTTGTTTTTCTCCCGTAGCCCGTATAGTATTTAGGGTAGTCTCTCGATCTGGAGATGCGCTGATACTGGATGGACTAGTGGGACTACTACGTGTTAAGGGCTATATGGGTAACCCCTTAATGCTATTAAAATGTAAGTTTATTTTAGTATAGACCTTTTTATAATAGCGAAATATTACTACATAGTAAATAGTTTAACGGATCATTTGGAGATGTGAATCCCGAGCTGCTCTTAAGTTACCACACTCACGTTAGACACTGGATAGGAGATGTTAAATCCCTTAAACATCTCTGATGCTGTTCCACTCATATTATTTGCTGTTGATTTAACTTACATAAGATCTTTTAGTTCTGACTCGACTGTTTTGTCTTTTCAATTCGCTCGGGTCAGCCTGAGCATTTCAGAATTTGAAAGACTGTATTCTAGAGGACGAAGACGAAGATTTATTATAATATTCCACTACATTCATATTGTTCCGCTGCATTATTTATTGCTCTCTGGTATGTGTAACTGTAATATATATTGTATAAGTATAATCGAATATTTCGTAAAACAGCTTCATGAACTGTATATTTGATTATTATATTTTATCGTTCCGCTGCGAGATTCTGTTTTGTTCTTTTCTTTCTCTGCTTTTTCTTATTTATCCCATAACAATCGGCCCTTCTGTATGGTTTAAGTCTGACGTGTGTGGTTTATCGTCGATTTAAAGCGTACAAAAAGGCGGGCTGTTATAGTAGTGTACTCATTGGTTAACACTAATCAATGTGGATTAATCCAAATAGGTCCTTTGCTCTCCATGTGTTTCCTGTTGAAAATGATGATTGGCGTTGCTTCCCTAAATGTAATCCTTCACATGCTTTATTATGTTCATTAAGGCTTGGGATATCTCTTATCATATTCTTTTGATAATAATTTCAAAGTTTGAGTATTGAAGTATCCAAATCTTTAGTGCCACAACCGTGAATCATCAACTTGTACTTTCATGGCAATGTTAGTAGTATATTGAAAGTTTATTAGAAAGCTTCTATTTCATTTCTCCAATTTTACTTAGGTTATCTCTAGTCTTTTGTTATTATTATCAAATATTTTGCACATGTCCCCTTCAATTGAATAACATAGCCTTCTCCATCATTTGACCAATGCTTAAAAGATATCCCTTAAGGTTAAGAACTAGTAAAACATCTCTTGTTGAGCTTGTACCTCTCTTTGTTTCTACCATAGTATTTCCTTTTCCTTTCATTCTACAATAATGTTGTTTCCTAATCATACATACAGTTTCATAAAGCCCTTAGTACCTCTAAAGAATCTTCCATCTTTGGCCATGTAATTGCTATAACCACTATCTAAGTAACAGTTTCACCCATTTTCAAAGCATATGTAGCACACAAATGATGCTGATCTTGATCATGTTGACATTACTCATGATTAGTCTCTTCAAGGTAATTTGCTTGATGCTTAATTTTCTTGGAGCGGTTCTACGTATGTCCCAATTTCATGTAGTGCCTACATTATGGCTTTGCATGATACTGACGGTACTTCTCTATGTGATTTTTTGCTTTTCAATTCCATATGAAAGATATTTATCTTATTTGTTCATAGAAGAATCTCTAGAATCTTCTTTGTTAACAGACATTTCTCCATCGTTTTTATATTTTCCATGTCCTTTATTTTGAAATAATATTTTGAGCGTTAATTGGAAGGCATTCTCTACCGAGTCTTCATTGTCCATACTCGATCTTTGTTCAAATACTTCAGGAGAGACCATTAGTTTGAGTACCAATATTTAATTAGGAATAAAGTATATAGGCTTTTAGTTTTCTATATTGTTGTCATGAATTGATTATACTTATAGGAAATAGAAATTAAAACTTTCTCAACAATTCTCCTACCGTTATATTATCCTCGTGTGCTCTCATTTGACTAACTATTTCATTTATCTTGGAATAATAATCCTTTACGGTCTTAGACTCCTTCAGTTTTATTAATTAATATTCATGCCTTGGAGTTCGAAGTTTAATAGGGCTTACCATTGCACTTCCTTGAAACTCCTTTTGTAATATGATCCAAGCTTTTTTTGCGCTTATAGCTCCCATTATTCTTGAAATAACAATGTCAGCCACCACCTATTGTAGAATAAATAATGTTTTTGAATGTTTTTCTTTATTTTTCTTCAACCCTTTTTTAGTTTGAGTAAGAGATAAAGTGTCTTCAGGAAAGTAAATCTTTCTTCTATAAAATCGTACAAATCTTGAGAGCTAAAAAAGGCTACATTTTTTTGCTTCAAAAATCATAATTCTCATCCATGAAAATAGGGATAGGAATATATGGGGTTTGAACATTGTTTTTCATTAGCTAAGAATTTTTGGGAGTCGAGCGGAATAAAAAGATGATTTTACAAATTGGATGATACTTCAACTCCTACCATGGGCTTGGATAGTGATCGTATGCCCATAATAATATTCGAATTAGGAGGAAATATAATTAAATAATTGAAATGGTAAAATAAGTAATATGATGAAGAAATAATTCTTAGAGTTTTTGAAGTTTACAAATTTTACTATTCCTAAGTACAAGTTAAAAGTTTATGGGTCTACATTTATAGGCTTCACTTTATTATAGAATAGTCAAGATAAAATAGTTAAGATAGATCATTCTAGATAAATGAAGGAGTGAATAATTGGTAGTTACATAAGTTTTTTTTATATCTTTCTAGAGACCTCTAAGATAGTACTGTCTAACTTTCTAGAAATTTATATCATCTTCAACACTTTGGACGATATTTGTCTGCACTGTTTCAAGATTGAGTGGATACAAGGAAATTTGGCGTACTCTCCTTCTTCGTACAATGGAGTTTATAAGTAATTCTCTCTGATCAACTCCGTTCACACCATCAAATTCTATGTCAAGCCATAGCTTTGAAACTATAATGAATTTTTTTGATTCTTTGTATTATTATAGAAAGTTAAAAGACAATTTTTATTTTTTTATACATAAAGCAATAAAGACTAGAAGAAGTATCCCAAATTTTTTTATTAATTTTCTAGCTAAATGAATTCTTATTTAGTATTTTTTTCCAATGAGGACAGTATTTCCATAAGAAGCTATTTATAATGGGGGTAGCTATTTGGATGCAAAATAAAACATAGAATGTGACACAATAGATATGGACCTTTGAATTCTACCATGCTCACATTGGAGATAGAAATCAGAGGGCAATCCAATAGTATTTAGGTTATCTTATTTATCCTATTGTGTGCACTCAAACTTTTGGCCTAAAATCTCAGCCTACTCTAATTTTTCAATTCAAAAATATATACAGGGCCCAAGCCCAAGTTAAACAACATGAAACATAACACAATTCGGCATGGTCTAATGCATAGATGGCAATGCTCGCATGGTTGTTAACTACTGCAGGACATCCCTTCATAGTAAAAAAGCATATTTGAGTGGTCGAATGGTCCAATTTAAACCCAAATTTTCTTATATGTATATAAGTATTTTCTTTTGTACCAAGATTTGGGATTTAACTTTAGTCCATTTTCTTCTCTAATTTAAAATCTCTAATCCAAATTGCTATAGTGTGAAAATAGAACATTAAAGAAAATATTATAATTTATATTATAATTTTTCAAGCCATTAGAACTACTATTTCGAATTTGTAATGATAATTTTTCAATATCGATCTCCATAAATATATTTTCATAAATACACATTGTTGGATTAGGTGTACCTAAAGAAAATGGTGAATTTGAAAAAAATTATTATTTATTAATTCGCATAAGAGTTTTGATTTCTATTTCTATAAATAAATATTTATTATACTAAATCGAATTTAGTATTATTGTTATTTAAAGATGGTTTTTAATATATTTATTTTAATTTCACTAATTAACATATTTACTTGTTATTGATGCTTAACATTTATAATTAACTAATTGCTATAACATGTTTTGGTATCTATATTCACAACATGTACATCAAAAAAATATGCACACCGTAATTAAGTTTCATGAACTTGACCACATCAATATATGGTCATTAAGATATCTAGTGTTATATAATATATACATAATGTGTGTGTGTGTAAATATATATGATTTAACATAAATTAACCTAAATGAACAAGATTATATATATATATATATATATATATATATATAATTATCTTTCTTCGACCATGAAATATATTTTATAAAATATTTCCAATAAGTACTAATATATATATAAATCATTTTACTTGTATAAAAGTTTAAACAAATTTATATGCTTATATACACAAGTAAATGAATATAAATTTAAGTACAGCTTTATAAATTCATTTTAAATTTGAAATAGATATTTTGACTGATTTAAAAGAAATACGAAGAAAGATTATTAAATTGTTTATAGAGTAATGACCTCTAACATATAAATATAATATATTTTTTTAAAAATGAATTCGGTTATAAATGTCTAGGTTGAAAAATTCAATGAAACTTTAAAATCTTTGATCAACAAACTAAATAAGTAATCAATGCATGTCTGCTATTTTCCAACTGGTTTTTTGATTAGTACTAAATTTGATATCCATTTAGGGTAAATTTTATTGCGGATAAGGCCATTCGTCTTCAGTTTATCCACTTCTTCCTTCAATGAAATGGATCACTCTGGACCCAGGCTGCGCTTCTTCTACTACATAGAATGGTATCGTTGGTCCATATTCAATGAATGACACACTATCTCCGATGATACTCCTCATATATCAAAATGTATCCAAATGAACACTTCTAGGTTCACTTGAAACCCTACCAATTCCTTCCTCATCCTCACTGACCAGTATGTTGATTGTCAGTTCCATGAGTGCTACCATCGAATCCTCTAGCTCTTTTTGGAGATCTACAGATTTGTTCTTTACTATGGTGCACGAGTCATGGCTTAGGCTGTGGTTGCTGTGCGTCAACAATTTTTGTGGAGAGAGTCTTCTCTACATCCTTTCCTTTCTCATGTCGCTTCACTTATCTGAACTCTACGATGTAGCACTCACAACCAATACTCCAGTCTCACTAGATAGATCCTTCCCCCGCTCTCAATAGGGAATTTGATCATCAAGCACTACGGGGCAAGGGCAACCCTAAACTTGTAAGGTCTAGTCAGCCTAAGAAAGTAATGTAAGACGAGTACATACAGGTCACAATAAACATCTGCATTCATACCGTCTTGAGGTCTCCTTCACTTAGCTCCACTAACAAATCAATACAACTGATAGGTTCCTTAGCCTCTTCGGTAAATCCTTGAATATAGGACTTGTATGGCTTCAGGTCCTTCCAACTCATCTTTGTCTGGTTAAATGTTTTTCTAAACATATTCACCGAACTACCACAATCATTAAGAACTCAATGCACAGTCGTGGCACAACTACTGAAATGACCAAGGGGTCAAGCATTGACGCTCCTACTCCATCTGCAGATCTATTTTTGAAAACTATATCATTATTCCTTGTCATCAAATATTTTATTAGAACTTCGTTTTCCATAGAAAAACAAGTCTCTTAAAAAACATGCTTCAAAGAAGTACCATACCTCTTCATCTCATTCCAGCTTTTTTCGACCGACTGACTTCCACTAGTAAGAGTGTTAATCGCAATTCACTTTTTCACATGCTTAGGTCCATCACCACTGGGCCCAACCTAATTCAATTGGATTTTCTACTTGCTAGCCTGTGGTTCTCCAAAAAATAGTTGTGGTTTATTTTTCCTGATTAAGTCCTCAATTATATCTCTCATATGACAACATTCGCTAGTATTATCCCTATGTACCTCATGGAGGAGAAAATACTTACCTAAGAGATGTTACTATTCAGTTGTTTCCCTCTGAGGTAGCTTCTTATAATTTTCAATACCTTGCATAGCAAGGTAAATATTTTCAATAGATCTATTTAATATATCTCGAATGCTTTATGAAGTCTGACTTCTTTCCACCAATAACTTGGTTCCTTCTTTTTCTGATCGTTATTACTATTTCCAATATTGAACATGACTTTCCTAACATTCTCTCCCTTTTCTTAATGGCGATATTTCTCTACACAATGACATTTGATATATTACCACCAATCAATCCAGTAGCTAGGTCTGCCGCTTTCGAGCAAAGATGTTGTGACGACCGCCCATGACTCCCGCCCGAAGCAAGGGAATGGTGCGCTGAAAGGTGTGCCAGGCAGCCATGGACGATTGTCAGGGCAAGGTAAAAATAGCAGAGTCTATCGTATTACTCACAGCGCAGGGATAAAATACAATAGAGAAATATATATAGTGAAGCTTCACTAATAAGAATATCATCAATACACTACAAAACAATTTGATACAAACATCTGAATAGTCAATACATCAAGCCTCACTACATAACACTCATAGAATCATACAAACAGCGGAACATCCAGTACATATAGTAAGAAAAACAATATGCAAAAGCCTCCAGCTCGTCCTCGTCATCAACAGCGTTGTTCACTAAGAACATCACCTGTCACCTGCTACCTAGTCTGCCCATCCCAAAATGGATGAACAGCCCAAGGTAATAAGAGTTGAACATAAAACCTTGAGTTAGACAAAAGTCCTAGTGAGCGGTAAATCAACTATCAAACATACCAAAAGAGCATAAAGGGTAAAAAGGAATAGGAACCCAACCATCCCACTCCACCTCTTTCTACAGTGATAGCCCCCCCAGACCGACTAAGCAGAAATAAACATAACAAAGCAGACAATTAAAGTAAAGCAATTATCACTCGAGTCAAGGTCGATGTTTCCAAGCACAAACCCCCAAGGCCTAAACCAAGATCAGATAAGCACCCACAAAACATCGCTCTTGAGACCGAGTGACGATACAACCAAACATCCAAACATCCATGACTCTGGCTATCACTGTTATCATTGCCTCGATATCACCGTTAATTGAATGACCGGCTCATTCTTTCATCCGTCCGTCAAGGGCTAATGGTAACCCCGATTCTAGTCAGAACTCTGCACGTCGTCGTGACCCGTGCCTAGGACTATCGAATCTGCCCAGAGTACTAGACCATTAACTATTAGTCTTGGGACTATCGAATCTGCCCAGCGTACTCTTGCTTTGAGCCTGCTAGAACCTTCAACAACGATGAGATCTCAGCCTTCTAGTCATCCTCCTCAACGACTATTTTCATACTAGTTCAAGCGCCTCTCAAGCCAACCATTATCCACAAACTCGAACCATATCACCGAGTTATCAACATGCTTGGGATGATCCCGTCTGGATTAAACCAAGGCTATCTCACACCATGCTTTGTCATCGCATCATAGCAAAGTCCCATCTCAACATCATCATCAAATCTATCCATATGAGCTTTATCATCCGCTTCATATGCCACAAGCAGCTTTCCTTATTCAAGAGCCTTTCCACTTAGCTTTTGAATCATCTTCGACCAACTTGTCCAAATCAAATCATCAATCAACTAATTTATAACAATCAATCAGATCAATCATTAATCCAAGTAATCAACCATTCAAACGAGATCTAAATAAACAGTTATAACAATAACGGCAATTTCGTAAATAAAGAGTCCAAATCTAACAAGCCTGAAATCTAAGTAATATCTTGATGAATGAACTAGTATAGGTTAACATGTAGTAAAATGGATATCAGAACTTTATGAACGATGGATCTACATGCAGACTTAAGGAAAATGCATGAAATCACTATCTTTAACACACAAACAAGCCACCGATCCAATATACTCCTTTGGGTCCGTGTGAGAGATAACCACCACTCACCGAATCACCTAAACACCTCAAAAGCAACTAACTCCAGATCTGGACAGCAAAGGATCTAGTTTGATCCGACAAGATTTCCCTTCAAACGATGAAGTCTCTCCTTGATGGATGTAGATCTTCAGCTTTGGCTCTTGGATCTTCGATTTGATCTTCAATCTTGGATGGATGTAAGCACTAGATTAGAGAAGAGAAAAGAAGTGAAGAAGTGTTGTAGTCGAGCTCTCAAAATAGCAGCACTTCGTTGCTTCAAAATCCGGATCCCAAATATGAAGATAGGCACTTCTATTTATAGGCCAAACCTATGAGTCGTTCGCCCCTATGAGTCGTTCGCCCCTTTAAGTCGGTCACGACTTAACAATCCCTGACCTACGACTTACGACTCAAGCCTCTATAAGACCTAACTATACACACGGCTTAGAGACCTATGAATTAACATATGCGCGACCTAACACTTACGCGCGTTCCTATCTAAGCCGTTTAGACGACTTAACAACCTACCGACTCAACACAGGAGACGACTCAATGACTCAACACAGGAGACGACTCAACGACTCAACCTATTGCCTTAAGTCGCTCGAACGATAACTATAACACGGCATAGCCGACCTAACCTTAACTCGTTCACGACCTAATCCAACACACGACTCAAGCCTCAATACGAGAATTCCTTAAGTCGCTTACTAACTTAAGCCGTTAACCCTTAAGTCGTTAGTTCCCTTATGTCGGCCACCTACCTTAAGTCGCTCCATCCTCTAAGTCGCTCCACCGACTTAAGCTACGACACGACCTAACCCTGGACGACTCATCTCTGAACGACTTAAGCTCCAAACAACTTAAATTCTGAACGCCTTAACAACACTAACGACCTAATGACAATAGTTCTACGATCTTTCGGTACGTAAAATACGGGTCGTTACATTCTCTCCCCCTTAGGAATTTCGCCCCTGAAATTCCAGACAAACAAGAGCAACCAAAACTATTCTGTATGCCTACCATCCATAACAATCAACAAACCATGCATCCAATTACTAGCCTAGCATGAAGAATTCTACGACTAGAACAAGTTACAATTTCATGAGATGCCACGACACCTTAAGGCCATACCTTGAAGAGTTCAGGATGAACTGCCTTCATCCTCTCTTCCTCCTTCCATGCATAGTCGTTAACATCATCACTCCATTGTACCTTGAGCAACCTGACTACCTTCCTCTTAAGCTGTTTCGTGTCAGTTTCCACAACACGAAGCGGCTCACGAGGTCTTCTAACAACTGGATCAACTTCTAAATCTTCATAGCTATCAGCAGAAACCACTGTATTCGAGTCGTGCACATACTTCCGTAGATACGATACATGAAAAACATTGTGCACACCCGACATCTTTTTCGGTAATTCCAATTTATACGCGAGCTTTCCAATTCGCTCGATGATCAGGAATGGTCCTACAAATCTCGGAGTCAATTTTCCTTTTTTCCCGAATCGAATAACATTCTTCAGTGGAGAAATTTTCACAAAAACCATATCACCTACGTCGAATTCCAAATCCTTACGACGCTTATCGGAATAACTTTTCTGACGATCTTGGGCTACCTTCATTCGTTGCCGAATGATCTCTATGCAATCCGAAGTCTGTCGAATCATTTCTGGCCCAAGTATCAGCTTTTCTCCAGTTTCCAACCAACATGTAGTTGAGTTACACGGTCTTCCATACAATGCTTCATATGGTGCCATACCAATGCTTGACTGGTAACTGTTATTATACGCAAATTCTACCAAATGAAGATGATCTTCCCATGATCCTCCGAAGTCCAAAACACATGCTCTGAGGAGATCTTCCAAAACTCGGTTGACTCTCTCGGTCCGACCATCTGTTTGGGGGTGATAAGCTGTACTCGAACACAACTCAGTTCCCAAAACTTTCTGGAAGCTCTTCCAAAATCCACTAGTGAACAATGGGTCTCGATCGCTCACTATACTCTTCGGAATACCATGGAATCGAACTATCCACTTAACATACAACTTAGCCAACTTCGATGCAGTCCTAGTTGATCGAACAGGAATGAATCTTGCACTCTTAGTCAAATGATCCACGATGACTCAAATCCCTTCATTTCCTGCCCTGGTTCTAGGTAGTCCATCGATAAAATCCATCGATATTTGCTCCCACTTCCACGTAGGAACTTCTAATGGCTGAAGCAATCCACTGGGCTTCTTCTGCTTGGGTTTTACCAACTGGCAGTTCATGCATTTGGAAATAAAATTTCCAACATCCTTCTTCATACCTTCCCAGTAATAGGTTCTCTTCATATCCCGATACATCTTATTCCCTCCTGGATGAATTGTCAGCTTCGAGTGATGACTTTCCTTCAGAACTTCATCTCTCAATTCATCAATATTAGGAACAACTAGTCGTCCTTGTTTTCGAAGCCAACCCTCTCGATCGACTTCGAATCCTTTATCCTTCTCTGGATCCAACCCCGATTCCAAATCATGGATAATCTTGACAAGCTTATCGTCTCACTTTTGGCTCTTGGCAATTCATTCCACCAGAGTAGGTCTTATTGATAAGTTTGCCAACATCTCAGGTTCCAATTCACATCTAGGCCTGAAGTCAAATCCAGCTAAATACTCGAGACTCTTCCATTCTGAAAACATGGCTCCCAATACTGCATGTCTTCGACTTAACGCATCCGCCACTGCGTTACCCTTTCCCGGAGTATAGGCTATACCAAAATCATATAATGCCAAAAACTCTAGCCACCGTTGCTGCCGGAGATTCAAATCATTTTGGAAGAAAAGATACTTCAATGACTTATGATCTGTAAACAACTCAAATCGAACTCCCAATAGGTAATGTCTCCACATCTTCAGAGAAAATACAATTGCCGCCAACTCCAAATCATGAGTCGGATAATTCCTTTCATGCGGCTTCAGTTTTCGACTTGCATATGCAACAACTTTATCCTTCTGCATTAGCACTGCTCCAAGTCCAGTACCACATGCATCGGTGCAAACCACCATCTCATCATTTCCACTTGGAATAGTCAAAACAGGAGCACTTGTTAGTCGCTCTTTCAAGATTCTGAAAGCTTGTTCACACTTAGCATCCCATCTAAATACTTGATGCTTCTTTGTCAATCCTGTTAATGGTGCAGCTATCTTGGAAAAGTCTTTGATAAACCGACGATAGTATCCTGCTAATCCAAGAAAACTTCTCACATCAGATACATTCTTAGGTCTAACCCAATCCTGGACTGTGCCACCTTGGCGGGATCAACCGCTATTCCACTTTTAGAGATAACATGGCCTAAGAACCTTACTTCACTCTTCCAGAAGTGACACTTCGAAAACTTAGCCTTCAGCTGATGTTTCCGCAAGATTTCCAAAACGATCCACAAGTGCATCTTGTGCTCTTCTTCAGTTCTGGAATAAATCAAAATATCATCCACGAACACAAGTACAAACTTGTTCAACTGATCCCTGAACACTCTATTCATAAGATCCACAAAATATGCTGGTGCATTGGTCAATCCAAACGGTATTACCAGCCACTCAAAGAAACCTGATGGTGTCCTAAAAGCAGTCTTCGGCACACTATCCTTTGCCACTCTCAATTGGTGAAATCGCGTTGCCAAATCCATTTGAGAAAACACCTTAGCTTCGTGAAGCAGATCAAACAAGTCATCTATTCTCAGCAATGGATACTTGTTCTTCTTAGTCACTTTATTCAGCTCACGATAATCCACACACAACCTCAACGATCCATCCGCTTTGGTTGCAAACACAACTGGTGCACCCCATTCGGACACACTACGCCGAATGAATCCTTTCTGTAAAAGGTCATCAACTTGCACCTTCAACTCTTGTTGTTCCCTAGGCGCCATTCGCCTAAGAGGCATCACAACAGGTCTGGCTCCATCAACTAGATCGACACGAAACTCGATCTCTCTATGCGGCGGTAACCCTTTGACCTCGTCAAAGACATCCTCAAATCCATTCACAATAGGCACCGATGACAGTCCATCCCGTGGAACAACTAGCGAATACATGAAGATCATGAAGACGCCTTCTTCATGCTTACATCGTATCACAACCCTTCGCCCCTCCACATTCTCGACTGTCACCTCCAGCCTCTTACAATCAACCCTTGCCGCATACTTCCTAAGCCAGTCCATACCCAAAATAATTCCGAACCCCGCAAAGTTCAGAACAAAACAATCACAAACAAAAGAGCAATCATGACTCGATACAACCAGACCACGGCATATCATACACAAACAAGACGAACCCCCAACTGGATTAGTCACAACCAATGGTCTATCAACAATATCCGGTTCCAAATCCAACCGGCCCACAAGTTCACTACAAACAAAGGAGTGCGACGCCCCAGTATCAAATAACACTCTAACTGGAACATCACAAATGGAAAGAGTACCTTGAACCACCACACTCTTTCCTTTCTCTTCCGCCATAGGAGCTTTCGAAGACAATGGCACAACCCCCAAAGCGTAAGCTTGCACAATCTGCTTGTCCTTCCTCGATTCCGGACAATTCCTCCTGATATGCCCCAGCTTGTCACAGTTGTGGCACTTCACCGGCACTCTCGGATTCTTACAATCTCTGGAGAGATGACCCTTCTGCTGACAGTTGTAGCAGGTCACTTCACCCTTCGGCTTCTTCTGGCCATCCTTACCCTTCTACTGTCGCTGCTTTCTCTTCTTGTTTCCACCCTGTTGTGGTTTAGATTCCTCCTTTGTCACAGCAACAACAGATCCTTCCTTAGGAAACAGATTCTCGTGCCTGAGAGCTTTCTCCACAAGCTTCTCAAACGGATCGTCCAAATGATCCACCAACTGCCTCCCAAGGTAAGTGTCCAAACCTGTCACAAACTTCTCATTCTTCTGATAGGGAGATTCAATATATGACCGAGCATACTTGGACAAGGCTTCAAAATCCGAAACATACTCAAGAACTGGTCTTCCATCTTGCTTGAATTCCATAAATTTCTTGAACAGAACAGATTTTTGAGCTATAGAAATGAACTTAGCCTCAAATCTAGCTTGGAATTGCACCCAAGTGATCTTTTCCTCCGGAGTATCAATGGTGATAGAATTCCACCAATTAGAAGCTCTTCCTTGAAGCTGTCTTGATGCAAGCTTCCTCTTAGTTGCATCCTCAATTCTCAAATCACCAAAGATCCTTCTACAAGCATCTATCCACCTATGAACTTCAATGGTTGACTCTGTTCCCAAGAAAACCTTTCCTCCAAGAGTAGTATAGTCTTTACACAACTTAGCAAAATCCACTGGTTTTGGGGCTTGAACCTGAACTCCAACATCTACTGATGGCCCTGGAGCTAGTATTCTTCTCATGACCGAAGTCATCATAGCCTCGAACATAGAAGCATAATCAGCAGCCCCCTCAGCATCACAGCCTTCCCTAGCAGCCGGTCTCCCTCTTCGACTCATTCTTAATATCTATTAAGAAAATGATTATTACACCTTGAGAGACAACTGCATAAGAAGTTCAAATCCTTCTAAGCTACTATATTATATATAGTAATCATCCATCCAAATACAATTACGTCCCTCATACGTAATTACGTCAGCGAGCGTTGGCTAAAATCGATTAACCAAAGCTCTGATACCAAATGTGACGACTGCCCATGACTCTCGCCCGAAGCAAGGGAATGGTGCGCTGAAAGGTGTGCCAGGCAGCCATGGACGATTGTCAGGGCAAGGTAAAAACAGCAGAGTCTATCATATTACTCACAGCGCAGGGATAAAATACAATAGAGAAATATATATAGTGAAGCTTCACTAATTAGAATATCATCAATACACTACAAAACAATTTGATACAAACATCTGAATAGTCAATACATCAAGCCTAACTACATAACACTCAGAGAATCATACAAACAGCGGAACATCCAGTACATATAGTAAGAAAAACAATATGCAAAAGCCTCCAGCTCGTCCTCGTCATCAACAGCGTTGTTCACTAAGAACAGCACCTGTCACCTGCTACCTAGTCTGCCCATCCCAAAACGGATGAACATCCCAAGGTAATAAGAGTTGAACATAAAACCTTGAGTTAGCCAAAAGTCCTAGTGAGCGGTAAATCAACTATCAAACATACCAAAAGAGCATAAAGGGTAAAAAGGAATAGGAACCCAACCATCCCACTCCACCTCTTTCTACAGTGATAGGCCCCCCCCAGACCCACTAAGTAGAAATAAACATAGCAAAGCAGACAATTAAAGTAAAGCAATTATCACTCGAGTCAAGGTCGATGTTTCCAAGCACAACCCCCAAGGCCTAAACCAAGATCAGATAAGCACCCACAAAACATCGCTCTTGAGATCAAGTGACGATACAACCAAACATACAAAACATCCATGACTCTGGCTATCACTGTTATCATTGCCTCGATATCACCGTTAATTGAATGACCGGCTCATTCTTTCATCCGTCCGTCAAGTGCTAATGGTAACCCCGGTTCTAGACAGAACTCCGCACGTCGTCGTGACCCGTGCCTAGGACTATCGAATCTGCCCAGAGTACTAGACCATTAACTATCAGTCTTGGGACTATCGAATCTGCCCAGCGTACTCTTGCTTTGAGCCTGCTAGAACCTTCAACAACGATGATATCTTAGCCTTCTAGTCATCCTCCTCGACGACTATTTTCATTCTAGCTCAAGCGCCTCTCAAGCCAACCATTATCCACAAACTCGAACCATATTACCGAGTTATCAACATGCTTGGGATGATCCCGTCTGGATTAAACCAAGGCTATCTCACACCATGCTTTGCCTCATCGCATCATAGCAAAGTCCCATCTCAACATCATCATCAAATCTATCCATATGAGCTTTATCATCCGCTTCATATGCCACAAGCAGCTTTCTTTATTCAAGAGCCTTTCCACTTAGCTTTTGAATCATCTTCGACCAACTTGTCCAAATCAAATCATCAATCAACTAATTTATAACAATCAATCAGATCAATCATTAATCCAAGTAATCAACCATTCAAACGAGATCTAAATAAACAGTTATAACAATAATGGCAATTTCGTAAATAAAGAGTCCAAATCTAACAAGCATGAAATCTAAGTAATATCTTGATGAATGAACTAGTATAGGTTAACATGTAGTAAAATGGATATCAGAACTTTATGAACGATGGATCTACATGCAGACTTAAGGAAAATGCATGAAATCACTATCTTTAACACACAAACAAGCCACCGATCCAATATACTCCTTTGGGTCCGTGTGAGAGATAACCACCACTCACCGAATCAACTAAACACCTCAAAAGAAACTAACTCTAGATCTGGACAGCAAAGGATCTAGTTTGATCCGACAAGATTTCCCTTCAAACGATGAAGTCTCTCCTTGATGGATGTAGATCTTCAGCTTTGGCTCTTGGATCTTCGATTTGATCTTCAATCTTGGATGGATGTAAGCACTAGATTAGAGAAGAGAAAAGAAGTGAAGAAGTGTTGTAGTCGAGCTCTCAAAATAGCAGCACTTCGTTGCTTCAAAATCCGGATCCCAAAAATGAAGATAGGCACTTCTATTTATAGGCCAAACCTATGAGTCATTCGCCCCTATGAGTCGTTCGCCCCCTTAAGTCGGTCACGACTTAACAATCCCCGACCTACGACTTACGACTCAAGCCTCTACAAGACCTAACTATACACACGGCTTAGCGACCTACGACTTAACATATGCGCGACCTAACACTTACGCGCGTTCCTACCTAAGCCGTTTGGACGACTTAACAACCTACCGACTCAACACAGGAGAGGACTCAACGACTCAACACAGGAGACGACTCAACGACTCAACCTATTACCTTAAGTTGCTCGAACGATAACTATAACATGGCATAGCCGACCTAACCTTAACTCGTTCACGACCTAATCCAACACACGACCTAAGCCTTAACACGAGAATTCCTTAAGTCGCTTACTAACTTAAGCCGTTAACCCTTGAGTCATTAGTTCCCTTATGTCGGCCACCTACCTTAAGTCGCTCCATCCTCTAAGTCGCTCCACCGACTTAAGCTACGACACGACCTAACCCTGGACGACTCATCTCTGAATGACTTAAGCTCCAAACAACTTAAATTCTGAACGCCTTAACAACACTAACGACCTAATGACAACAGTTCTACGATCTTTCGATACGTAAAATACGGGTCGTTACAGATGCCGGGATGTTTTTCAATATAATTCCTCCGTGGTAGATGGCTACTTTTTGTTTAGCTAGTTACTAAAGTCTATATCAGGGGTTGAATCCTTGAATCAATGCCATTAAAACTATACCTTCTTTTGGATTGCTAACATCGGTTACGACTATGATAAATTATGTCAGGAAATCTTTTAGTCTCTTCATACCTTTGATAGATGTTTGACAAGGACATTACATTGAATTGCTCCATAAATTTTCTTACTAATTAGTCAAAGGAAGAAATAGACCTTAGCACGAGCTGAGTGAACCACATCGTAGACATCCCTTCAAGAAATAGAGAGAATCGCCTATATCTTATTGCATCTATTGCCATTAAACCATCAATGCGCCATTCATATTTCTAAAATGTTATCTTGGATCAATTATTCTATTATAAGATGAAATCATTGGCATGACGAACCTCTTGGGATAGCTTTCTGGCAAAACATCATAGTGAATAGGGTCCTACTAGGCAATGAAACTAAATTGTCATTATTTCTCTACTGATTCTCATTCATCGTCCTTCTCACCATATCAACTATGTACTTTTGGTTTGCCAGATCAAATGGATAGTGATCATCAGGATTTCCCTATGTTTGGCTCCATAAATGCTTCCAATTAATTCTAATAAAATTGGGTTCTCTATCTCTAGGAAAACTGTCTGTCCAACTCTTCGTTAGCAACATCCCTCTTTGATGGCTTAGTGACAATTGCTTGAACACCACCACTCTAGCCATCAACAACTTAATCAACACCATCTTCAACCTCCTTATTAAGTTCATCCTCAAACTCACCTATCACAACTTGTCCTGATAACTCTACATCGAGTCATGATGGTTTGGTATGGAGTTGCAATTTTTTAATTAGGTTTTTCCACGTCCCACTTTCGATATTACAATTTCTCCGCTTTTCATTTTCTATTTACCATTACTCTAACTCATGTCCAATGAAGAAGAACTTTCATTATCCGAGTCAAAAGATAATGATTCTCTATGACCTCTCTTTCACCATTGGGGTTACCGAGTCATCAGGGCAATAGTTCTCTCCATTTCCTTTAGGATAGCATTTGACTCTCTAAAAACTTTTTTTCATGGGTCATCATTCGATCCAAATCCACCCTGGCCACCATCTCTACTACATTTGGAACTTCAGTAGGAGAGTGTTTATCTATCTCTTCTTTATGATGATAGCCTTCATTGTCGAGAAAATTGATGGGCCTTAAGGTGGTTGATTTCTCTTGTCCTTCCTAGGTGCAAAGACTCTTCTAGATCCAATGAGAGACTCTTCAAAATCAAAAAGTCAAAGACCTTCGAATAAAAACTTTCTAGTTTTAGCTCAGGAATAGTTCCAATCCAAAGCTCCAAGGTACATTTATGAGTGAAAGTCTCATGATCTCTCAGTGAAAGCACTAAAATGTTTGTACCAAAGTGGAATAAGCACCCAATCAATTTATAAGTGATAACTATGGAAATAAAGTAATTAAAATGAGGTAAGAATACAGAAGATTTATATTGGTTAGGCCAAATCAATAACCTATGTCCATTGTCAACTTTGTTAATGATTCTCGTTTTCTTTTCGAAGAGTAGTCCTACGATTCAATTGCCAATAATTCGGGTAAGGATCCAACAGAGTATTGGGGTAAAAATCAGATAAACAAGGAAGTAAGAAGAAGGATGCCTAAAGGTCCCTTTCATTTTCACTGCTCTTATTTATAGATAAAGATCAAAATAAGCTTTGAAATATGCACCCAACTTTCTTTATGTCTGGCTTGAAGCTCCATGTGAAGATAACGGTAAAATTAGCAAAGAAAAAAACCGACACTGACTTTTGCTCATAATTCGATACCTAGTTATTTGACTTGTCTTCATTTTTGCATTCATCTTGTTTTGCCTTCCATTCTTAGCTAAGTACTTAATGGCTCATCATTGATCTACACAACTTGGTGCCAAGTTGTGATGTTGAGTTGCACTTTCATCCTTTGTTTCTCCCCACTTGACTTGTTTGGGAAAGAACCTAGCACTTATTTAGGGAGTACAAGGATCAACATCGATTCTAAGGACTTCGCTTGAATTATGGTTTTCCAGCATGCACTTTTGGACTTTATTTATTTCAATACCATCTAATGTCTTTGATTCGTTGAGATATGGCTTGGTTCAAGAGTGGGATAACAAGTGCATTGCCTTGATATAAGGCCGATGTAGGGTAATTGTCAAGGTATGTTAAAGTACTCAAACTCCAAAATAGGCCTATTTTATATCTCATTGTGCAAGGATAAAACATAGTAATCATCACAAATACAAAAAAGGTGAGATAGTAATAACTAAAATGAACAATATAATTAGAGCCCTATAGGTTCATTAGAGTTATATACACAAATGTCATAGTTTACACATCAAATAAAAAACCCAAATTCAATGTCTCTAAATATTGTAAAGCAATGACAAAGCTCTAAGATGTTGCCTAATAGAATATAAGCAATAGCAAGCCCAAATATAGATATGTGAAAGGGAAGCCTCCTACTCACCTTCTATACCGTTCCATTCGCTATCTCAGACCGACTATCTAGTCCACTTATTTAAGAGTACTTGAGATAATAAGAAGAAAATCATAAAACATCGAGCTAGAAAATAGCCTGGTATAAGCGATCTACATTGCCAAAATATAATAAAAGTCGTCATAGTATAACAGGACACGAGGTATGGAGAATGATACCTAACATGTCCTTGCACCCAAAGAGTTAGCACATAACATTAACATATTCTAATTTAAAGTCATCATCATATGGACATACTACAATTCAAAGCACAATGACGCGTGTCTAGGCATCTAAGTCAATAATACTTATATCAATTGACATCCCTATTATAATAGATCAAACATAGCATCCATAGCAACCATTAAACAATCCATACATTACTCGCTCAAGTGAAGTGGATTTAAGATAGCTCGTATAACCTCGATGATGGCTAAATACTACTTGACATCTTGATTTCTCAATGATCAAGAAATAAACACAATAACAAAAGTATAGAGTACGATAAACCATGTCAACGATCTATAATCAACATCAAAAATCCAAATGAGTGTGCTCACATACCCCCTCTTTATGAGTACACTCAGAACCTTCAACTTATTAGCAATCACTATGCACAAGTATCCATGTATAACACATTGACGTTCCATTTTACCCATCTCCATAGCAGAACTAATTAACATTTCGGTTGTAAGTTATCAATGAACTTGTCCTTATTGACCATCATAATAACTTCCATCATCGAGCCTCAACATTCAGAACAACTCTAGACACAAAAGTCGTAGAGTCCCAAAATCAATATATCGAAGCAACTAGGCAAGTCTCCTTGCTAAAGCCCGGAGTCAATAGGTGGACGTGTCACATCATTTCTCCATTTGCAAATTCATTTATCGTAGAGCCATAACTTCTAAACTATAGGTCACATGGATACAAAAACTATCAAAGTATGCTCCCCTATGCCCATACCTTGACCTATCAAAAATTTGCCACCATTATTAGTGCTCGACATTGACCATTCCAGAATGATCAGCATACTAAGCTAACATTTAGCTAAGTGTACAAGTGGCCTAAAACCGTCCAACTAAGATTATCTTCTTCGAATTAATGCTGCTCATAGCTTGAAGCCAATGTTGCCATACTCCACAGCATCAAGTCCAATACTTCCAAAATGTGGTGCCAATCCAAAATACATTTAGTGGTAGTACATCTTGAAGACCTCCATTTGCCTTCTTGACTTCCAATGCCTAGAATGCTAAATTACTTGACCAAAAGTCCCATTGTTTCATCACCATAAACCACTCTCTGTTCTTAGAAAAAATTGCATCATTTCATCCCCAAATTTCATGCAACCAAAACTACAGCTTCTCTAGACCATCATGACCACTCAAAATCAATCATATCGAATTTCTAACAACTTAGCCCATCGATTCACTCAAAAGTACACCAGTTACTCCATACATCAAAGTAAATCAAACATACATCTAAACAACCATATTCAAGCATTACATAACATATGTATACATAGGAACAAGATTTAAACATCCAGATCATCCTAAACCAGCCAAAAAGAAAAATGATGACCGATGTGGTTAAATGGTGAAAAGTGAATAAAAGGTAATACTTTAAATCTATATAATACCAACATTAATTTAGATGAATCAAAGAAAATGTTTTAATATTCCAAATTACCTAAAAACATCATTGTTGACTATATAATCATGTATAATATAGTGAGAAGGATAAACCACTCACGTCGATCTAAAAGTGTACGAATATCAAGACAAATCCAAGATAAACAATAACTTCATGGATTCCAATGCACCCAGAACAATATATATATATATATATATTTAATATTTCACTAATCTCCTTGCTAATCTATTGATGTAGCTAACCTAACTAAGTTTTTTGTTTCTATATTTGGCTAAGAAACTAAATAATGGAAGTTAGAATTATTTTTGGCAATTATGGAAATGATTAGGAGGCTGTCCTATTATTTTCATTAGGAATAAAGTTCGAAATGGTTTATTATGCCTAATTCGACCCTAGCTTATTACCCACTAGTTTGTCCCAAAACCATCTAACTTTAAAAGGCTATATCTTCTAAATGGTAAGCATAGAAAGATATTATGACCATTCTATAGAAAGATAAACCATAATATCTATCATTTGGAAGTGGTTTCAGACCCTAATTTAGCTCGTATCAAAAGTTATATTCCATAGAAAAATTCAAGTTAGAACTATCTAATAAAATTTCTATGGGTTAAAAATACGAATGCCCAATTTTTTTTAAATGTACAACCTCATAAAACCCCATTTGAATTTAAAAATAATATTTCATGATCCTTTAATATGTAGAATATGGGTTGTTGCACTCTTCCTTTTTAGAGATTTCACCGTAAAATCCCCTCAAACAAGATAGGTTCGAAAAAAATCATTGACCTACAAGCCTAACAATGAAAAGTAAGTGTTACCAGCAAATTTTGTACAGTCTCAAAATAGACTCAAACTAATAAACTAGACTTCAAAATAATGAAGAAATGAGTCAAGGAGCTTTGGAGATGTTAAGATTGAAGATATCAATGGTCTGGACAAATTTTAGAAATACAAATCGAGTTGAAATCAACATGATTTATGCTCATACTGATATGATTTGCACTGACATGATTTTATATCGTGAGTTGGTTACTTTAGAGGTTTGGGACTTAAGTTTTGAAGAAAAAGATAGAGTATGGGTGCATAAAATCATGTCAATACCGACATGATTGGCTTGCTCGATTTTTGCAGGGGCAACATGTTTTCATATTGTATTTTTGGAACTTCAAATTAGGGCATGTTCAAAACTGAATAGTAAGATTTGTGCTTTGAATTATCTATAAATAATAAAATGACTTCAACCAAAGGTGGAATTTTGGGGGGTACATTGGATCTTCTTAACTTCTTCTCTTAAAACCTCTAGAAAATTCTAAGATTTACAAGAGGGTAGCTTGGATTTTGATTGTAATTATCATATTTCGAAGAGAAAAAGGATTAATTAGACAAAGACCGGAGCATTTTTTGAACCACTATAAAATTGTGTGTTTGATCTTCTTTCTCTCCTTTTCTTTATTTTATATTTGTTAGATTTGGTTTTTGGGGTGTTGTGTCAATTTTTATGTATTTTTTGTGCTTCCACTAAGATATACTTAAGATTTTATTTGGAGAATATGAAGAGGCCTACTACTAGAGCTATTCTAGGACCAAGCCAACAGGAATAAGGGTCAGCCAGGAGGTGTCCTTAAGTGCATATCCACCTTCTATCTATATTACTACAGAGGAGATGGAAGGAATGATGATAAAGATGCAAAATAGATTATAGCTCTCCAAGAAGAGATTCTTAATAGATTCTTCTAAAGGATGGAACAAAAAAGTAAAGCTAGCGCAGTCGGATCTCAAA
This sequence comes from Allium cepa, assembly GCA_030765085.1. Lineage (NCBI taxonomy): Eukaryota > Viridiplantae > Streptophyta > Magnoliopsida > Asparagales > Amaryllidaceae > Allium > Allium cepa. The sequence continues at coordinate 248,665,078 of CM060944.1, forward strand.
ATTAGTGGCCGAAAGGTGGAGTAGATGCATAAGAAGATGGACTAGAGGAAGATGGAACCATTCCCCAACCGCACCATCATGCTGATACCAAGAAGAACCATGTCGGTACCAACTTGTTTGATTAAGGGGCACAGTTGGTTTGAATCTTTGGCATGATGGAGCATTCTCGAGGGATGGTTTCATGCCCGAAATCGAGATCAAATTGCAAACATACAACCACAAATGTTCGGAACATGAGTTCTCTATAGAAATGGGCAAGGAGAAGGAAGGAAAGGTGAAGATTTGAATCAAGGGCGTATAGAGCCTCAGCGATTTTCATTAGATGATAATGATGGAATTTCTGAGATGATTAGAAGAGTGAATAGAGGAAGACCCCCATATTAGAGTTTGGGGAATATAAACAGAAGCCTATTTACTCCAAATATATAATATTATAGGAATTCAAATAATTTCAAACTACTGATATTGGAGATGTATAACAGAACGATCGATCCAACCATGTTTTTGATGAGATACATCGAAGACATAGAGGTGTTGGGTGCTTCAAAGGAAGTGATTGGACTTTTTTTCCTATTGTACTTTATATATTTAGCAACTATGTGGTTTTGCCAACTTGAAAATTGGTCCATTGGCATATGAACCGGATTAGTGGATAGTCTATAAGCCAGTTCATGATTTATATTGTTCGACCGAAGAATGTAATTACATTTTTGAGTCGGTAATAGAGGGCTGGTGAGACCCTACGGAGTTACCAAACTAGATTCAATGCAGTAATTAATGTAGGGCATAAGTTGGATCCATCAAAAGTTCTATTGGTAGTGCTATTCAGAGTCATGAATATGACCGACATTAAAATTACTTTAGAGAGAGATCCATCGATGGATCTTGCAGATTTCTACGAACAATCTAAGAGATACCTATGCGTGGAGGACGTTGAAGCCAATATTGCTAAAGTTAATGCCTTGGAGAATGGAGGACCATCTAAGGTAGGATATAGAAAGGATAAGGGAAAGCTGAAAGTTGATGATGGCTTTGGAAAGATTGAAGCAACAAAGGAGGGAATCAAATTTTTTCTGTTATATTAAGTTAACGGAGACCTAGGAGAGGATCTACTTGGATATGAAGGGGTGGATTCCCTATAGAAAACCAATGAAGAGAGAACCCATGGATTGGGTGAGAAATTCTATAAAATAATACCTATTGCATGAAGTGGATGAGCACGAGATAATGAATGCATACGTATGCATGACTTGATAGAGGAGTAGGTTTGGATTAACCGGCTTCAACAATATGTTAGTAATTAAAGCGAAGTGGTGTAATAGGAATGGCCACCATCTATGGCAGATGTAACTGATTGCAACCACGAATATGAATTGAGAATGATTATTCCATAATCAAGAAAATTTGGGACCGGCATTAATTCCACATTTTCTTTTTTTGGATAAATTATAAAGGATTATCACTAGGCTACATACTCATGTATTGGATCTCAATTGGTCTCGAGCCATGCTTTGGGTTATGATCCGGGGGTAATCCTTGAGTGGATTAGATTTTTTATTATTTGTTTAGTGCATTTGATTTAAACCATATAAGTAAGTGACTGATGGATATTTTGATTTAGAAATCGTTCGAACATGATAAATGATTTTGATACTGCTAATCGATGCTATTGAAACATAGTTATGCCTTGAAAATGATAAATAAATTGTTAGGACTAGCTTCTCACAATCGTAGAGATAACGCAATGAACCTTGAAGTGTAAAATCCCTTGCCAAAGAGCAAGTGGATGGACTGGTATAGGATAGCAAGTCCTTTCACCAGAGAGTGAGTGGATAGACGCATTCACATAACAAGTCACCTCACTAGAGAATAAGTGGATAGATGCACTCAAATGTTCACTCCCCTCACCGAAGATCTAAACTTAACTCTAGGATTTGAGTGCCTTATGATTTGATAATGATTGGCATATGCCATTGCCTCGATTTGGTTGGACTTACTTATAAGGAATGTTGGGTGATGCTAGACAATTTATAAGTGCCAATCCAATCAGTAGAAATACTCCCGTATGATTAGGATGCATGATAAATGATTAAACTTAGATAAATAAATCCTAAGAAAACATGGGATGATATTGATATATGAGATGCTTAATTCTACGTGAATGTGGTAGATTGTGATTTATAACTAACACTTGTGAAAGGATTTGAGTCCTTAGTTATGATGGTCTTGAATAACCTATGATAGTTTGGCGAATTTGAAGGAACCAGATGATTAATCGTGATTTAGATAAATGGATAGCCAGAGAGCAGAAACAATGACAATTTTCTAGTCATAAGTTTTATACTTGGGTAAGGGAGGCAAATGTTATAAAAAAATTCCACGATCTCAGAACAAACTCAAATAGATGAACTGGACTACAAACTGATGAAGGAATGAGTCAAAGTGCTTGGAAGATGTTAGGATTAAAAATATTAAAGGGTTGGACAAATTTCTAAAATCAAATCAGGTTAGCAAACATGATTTATGTTAATACTGACATGATTTGCGCCAACATAATTTACACCGACATGATTTTAGATCTTAAATTGGTTGCTTTGGATGTCAGGACTTAAGCTATAAAGAAAAGATGAAGTGTGGATGCATAAAATATTATCTCTACCGACATGATTGGCTTGCTTAATTTTTGCGGGGAATGACCTTTTCCTCATGCTATATTTTCAGATCTTGGAATTAAGATGTGTTCAAACCTAGATAGCAAGGTTCGTGCTTAGAGGCGTTCATGAATAAAAAGGAGAATTTAATTAGAGGAGGAATTTGGGGGGCATATTGGATCTTTTTGTCTTCTTTTCTTAAAACCTCTAGGAAAATCCAAGGTATACAAGTGGGTACCACGGATTTTGATCGTAATCATTATATTATGAAGTGAAAACTATCAATAACAAAGTGGACATATGCTGGATTATTTTTCGAACCACTATAACAATTGTGCATTTGATCCTTTTTCCCTTTATTTTCTTCATTTTAAAAATGTTAGATTTATATTTGGGGTGTTGTATTGATTTTTGGTGTAATAATAAGCATATCAAACATCAAATATGCATAAAGAAGCAAGGAATAATATGTACACATATCGTAAATGCAAGTTACTAAGCTATGTAATATATAACATCAAATGTGATATTCAATATGAAAGACAACGACAAGATAAAATATTACCAAGTTAAGAGCTTCGATTAAGCAGTCTTTATGGTCTCATCAGTCTCCCACATGCATTCGTCATTTTTTTCACTCCATTGAACCTTCACCGGCTTCATTGTCTTCCTCCTAAGATGCTTCTTATAATCTCCTAGCATACGTACAGACCTACGAGGTCTCAAAGCTTCTAGTTCAATCATGACATCACCTAGTTAATCCGGTGTAATAGTTATGCATGAGCCATGCACAAATTTATGCAAATAAAAAAACATAAAACATATTGTGTACACTTGGCATCTACTAAGGTAAGTTGACTGTGTAAGCTGGGTTCCTTATCCTCTTAAGTATCAAAAAAGGGTCTATAAACCTCAATGCCAACTTCCAATTAGTACAGAATCAAACTATATTATTGATGAAAAGATTTTGACAGAAACCATATCATTGGCAGAGAAGTCCAAATCTCTACATCACTTACCGGGATAGCTCTATTTCTATCTTGAGCATTTTAATTCGTTACGGAATGATCTCAATCTTCTCCAAAGTTTATCTAATCATATCTTTCCCATGTATAAGATTCTCCCCTACTACCCACTAATATGAAGAAGCGTTGCATGTTCCACCATACAATGCCTCAAATGGTGCCATACCAATGTTAAACTGATGTAACAACCCACACCTTAATAGGCTTAATTTCAACTAGATCACAAATTCAAGTAAACTATTATATGGATCATTGGTGTTGGTGACCTGTAATATCCCATAGAATAAAAAGTAATTATAATTATTAAGGCTCAAAATAGAATTTGAGAAAATGTAAGAATTTAGCTATGAAAATTACATTATTGTGTTTATGGTGATTTTCTAAGAAACTTTCGTGTATGGAATTTTGTAATCGGAGTTCAAATGAAGAAGCAATTAGTGTTTGAAGTTTTCAAGATGGAAATAATTAAATAGGAATTAAAAGGAAAAATACGACATGGACCCCACTGGTCGACCCAAACCATGGATCAGTTGACTCTTAGAGGTAGACTCCTAGGAGGGAGTGGTGGACTAGTTGGAACATTGGTGGCTAGGTTGAACCTTAGCCAAATGGCCCGGATTAAACTAACTTAAGTCAAATGGATACGATGGTTTACAGATATGATGGATTCAAGAATTTACAAATACATGCCTAATCCCTCACTTTTCTTCTCATATTTCCGATTTACGTATCACAACTTTCACTATCCCTTCTCCATTATTTCTATTAATTATAAAGTGTTATATTATATCTGTGTACATATAGATCAAAGAAGGGTGAAAATAAAAGAGAAAAGAGAAGGAATTAATCGATACTACAGAAAAAAGTTTATTTTATAATAATAAATCTATATTCCACTATTCAAATCTCCTCTAAGATTTGTAATTTTAACGTGTAAGCTTATACCATGTTATACATATTTTTGGATTAGGAAGGAAATATAAGTCGAAAAAGGGATGAGTTCAAATTTGGTAGATTTGACAAACTAGAACGGTGAGTCAAAAATTATATGATTTATATGTAACATAGAAATCTATATCGTTGAATTTTATTTAATTATTATTTATATGTAAGATCTATTGAGTAGTAGGCTAAGAGAGAGTGTATTTAATTGAAATCGTCCACATATTTTGCAATTTAGTTAATTGGAGTATGAATGATATTTCTACCTTAATTCGGAAATTAGTCCCTAAGATTGTTAAATTAGAATATTTATAAGGTTGTAAAGTTAATTCCAGGTTTATGATAATTGGATTGCAAATTGTTAGTATTAGTTTGGATTGCCCTAATTTGACTTGGAATTTGAATTTCTACATTTTTATTTATTATGAGCATGAGGATACAATTTAGTTGCATTTTTTTTCATGTAATTTCCATAAATTGTCTAATTCCATAACTATGTGTAAAAAGTGCGACGGTTGAATTAACACGAAATACACCAAAAAAGAAAGAGATATGTGAAGTATGAATGTTCTCCTCCATAGTATGCACTGTCTATTTCAATAAAATAAAAGAGGTAATTTCTTGTAATTTCTAGTGGAGCAAAAGTCTCAATTTTGGGTAATTTATGGAAAGTTAAAATGGTAATCCATTTTAGGAAGGATAGCTCTAATATATTAAAATGTAGAAATAAATATTCTTTACAAAATGTAAATATAAGTATATGCTTTGGAATTCCTAAGCATTGGAATTAATGAGTTAGAGAAAGGAACATATACATATAACTGCACCTACAGATCAAATATATAAATATACATAGGGAAATAAATAAAGTGTAATATAGATCGGTATTCGTATTAGTTATAATTAGAATGAATAGATATTAATAGCATTGTAAATCATAGGACTAGGAAAGTGAAATGAAAACGAGATGATAACTCAAAAATTAATGAACGATGATGAGGTTAAATTAAGTAGGCAATAGATGTGTAGTTAACAGGGAGTTATAGGAATTAAATAGGGGCATAAATGCATTTAATGGGACTGATTAAAGAATTTAATATGGCATTTATGAAAAAACAAAGGCATAATAAATTGAATTTAAATGAGTAAGTAAACGTCATTAATGATTATCTAATTTGAATAATAATGACTATTTATTATGTATAATTGACATTTATAGGACAAAGAAGGAAGGGAGGAATATAGAAAGTAAGCATATAAATAGAAATAAGTTCACAATGAATAAATGAATTAAGTAGTAGTAAATAAACTTAGAGGCAATATAATTTTCACGGTAGGAAATTATATAGCCTCAATAATATGTTTAGGATAAGAGTGACACAGTGGGTCTAGCCTAATAGGCCTAGAATAATTAGTTAGGTTTAGAATGGGTTAGGATGCGACGTCAATAAAGTCACACAATAGAAATAATCCCTTCACCTAGAGGCTACAAGCAGGTTTGTACTACTAAATTGGGATATCTCCAGTCTTAGGGCTTATGGGGAAGTGATATATGTTTGCTAATATGTGTAGGAAAACATACCGAGGGTTCATTGAGATTTGAAGTATTAAATGGCTTAGTACCTTTAGGTATGTCAAGGGGTTTACTTTAGGGTTGAAAGTATTCAATGGCCATTGGGTTTTCCTTTGCCTTATATAGAAGTCTTAAATAACCTACGATGGGACCTAATAATGAAGTATGGTCTACTTCATTTCTAACAAGTGATATTTAGTGTTTGGAATGGGTATTTTTCTTAGCTTGCATCAGGTTAGTCTAAACAAGATTTTTGTTATGGGGTCGGTGTGTTATATTAGTGTTATTGATAAACCGGTATTTTGATGTAGGGCTGGCATATAGGTTTGTACTACCAACGGTCTTGAGCTACCATTGGCATAAACTTGGGTTATAGCCTGATGGAATTTGTTTCCTGCTATTGTAGAATCCATATGGGTTATACGAAGACCTCAAAGTTTAATTAGTCATTTATATGTCAAAGGTGGGCAAGTTAACACTTAGATAAGTCTCGTTGACTAGGGATTAAGTTACAAATGGCCCTCTTTGGGTTTAAGGTATAAAATGACCATTGGGCTTTCCTCCTCACTATTTATAAAGCGTTAAGTGGTTGGAGTTTTCTTTTTAGGTGTTTACATAGATACACACATAGTTATACCTCGGATAAGGTTAAACATATCGTATATGTGGATGGAACCAAATGGATAATTGTGAATACCAGGCATAACATTTAAATAGAAATCAATCAGCATAAATTAATGTTATGGATAAAGTATGTAATTTTTCAATCACCAGAATGTTTTTTGACCCCCGCCTCATTACAACCCACATGATATATTTAGTAGTGCATGCTAGTAGTACAAGACAAGAATGGTAGATAGTGAAGTCTTCTCATTTATGCTCAGTGCTGGTAAGGTAATCGGATACTAAAGGAATAATTCCGAGTCCAAGGTAGTAGCCTTAGTCGGTATATATGTCCTACTATATTTTACTATTCCACTGTGAGTTCATTCCATGATATACTTATGTCTATTACATGTTATATGTTATCAAAACAATTGACCATACCCTAATGGACTCAGGTTTGGATTTAGTCAAAATTTGGGCCCACTAATGTGCAGTTGGTTACATTTGCTGTTAGAGCTTAGCTTAGTCGATCATAAAAATTAGGATGCGCTGAGTGAATATATTTGTATTTTTACTTATAATTGTGTGTGTATGTGTGTGTGTATTATATGCCAAACTCTACTAATTTTGACTGTAGAAGAAGTTGCGACCATAATTTGAACAGACGGATAAGGCAACTATTAGTTGGAATAACAAATAGAGTTAAAGTTATGCGCCTGTCCTAATTACTGAATGGGGTGGAGGTCGTTCCATAAGGAGTGGACCAAGAAGAGCATAAACATGACATATAGAAGGATACAAAAAGTTGAATAGTACTTAACTATTTTATTGGGCCTAGGCTGCCTTATGTTAGTGGATTTCGATAGATTTTCGATTGAAGATGTACATTTCATCAAGATAGATGGGATGTAAGAACATATATGTTGTAAGTGTCCAAAAGTAGGTTGTGAAAAGGATCGAACAAGTTTCGCAAAAAGGTGTACATTTATCATCATAGGAAGATAGTTGGATTTTTAGAATATACTCTTAATAAGAAGTAGATAAGAGTAAAGGAAAAAGAAGAAAAGTCCAAATAAAAGGACAGTTGAAGTCTATTATTGAGTCCGACCTTATGTGAAGAATTTGACAAAAAGATTTTTGAAAATTCGTTGATAAGTTCCGAATAGGTTTTTCAAAGGATTTATTGGAAAGTTGTTATTTTGAAAAAGAAAGGAAATTTGGAAAATCATAATTCAAAATTGGTTTGGTAAAAAAATTCTAAGTTTTTTTATGAATAGATTTTTAATTTTGAAATGAATGAAAAAGAAAGTATATGTTTGGCTCGATTGTTTTTCGTATTTTTGTAAATTCAAAAGTTTTAAAAATTCTTTATTTAAGGGTGATAGATTAGTGGAATTAATACCTGATTTAAATGGGCAAAGAGAATATATGGGTAAGAATACTCAATAATGGAGATATGAAAAATTCTAATATAAGGAAAATATGGAGGAAAACAACTGAAATAGATTTATACTATAGAAATAAAGAATGCTTTAATTCCCAAAACTTTATAATTTCAAAGAAATAAATTTTAGCAAGAAAATGAGAAGGAAAGGTTGTTGCGAAACCATATATCACTATTAATATGCCTTACAAGCTAAAATTTACAAATGTGCATGTGTTTTGTTTGTCATTTTGGAGTAAAAGGAAAGGTTTTCAAATTCTAAGATTAACTACACAAGGCTAAGGACAATCACATGTATTAACTCGGTTGGCTGAGTCTGGATAATGTCAAGATATGACTTGATTTGTTTTGAGGATGGAAAGGCAAATGTTTTAGAAATTGTGTTCAAATGCTTTTGAAAATAGTGTCGAAATGCTTTCGAAAAGTAGGGTTCAAATGCCTTTGGAATATTCCGTTCAAGTGCTTTTGAAAGAAAATGGTGCTTAAATGCTTCTCGAGGTTTGATATTTTTCAAACTCTTTTGCAATTTTTATCGACAAGGGAAAAATGATTTTGTGGGAAATGGAGAACTTTTTGATTTGCAAGTGCCATATGCTTAGCATTGGGAGTGCTGATGTGTTAGTTAATACGGATTTTACTATCCGACAAGGATGACATTATACCAAACATAGAGAATGACAAAGGACAAAGCTGATTAGCTATGAAATTTCTCTACATACCATGTTAATGATAATACTTTAGGTACTAATTTTTATGACAACAACCATATAAATATAGGTACTAATGTTTTGCCAAGTTTTATAGTATATGTTGCAGTATATTACACAGGTTCAAAATGATTAAACTTGAAGACTAGTCAGTATAAAGACTAGTGTTCAAGGTTCACATATGATCAAGACTCATGGGTTTAAAGACAAAGATTGTAAAAGCTCAAGATTTTAGTATAAGTCATTAGAGTAAATTGTTAATGTCGACGATAATAGACTCTGATCTTTATCAAAAATTTTGAATCTTCGATATTTTTATCAAAATAAATTATTTGAAATTCAAAATATACTTTTATATATATTTTATAATTTTCTATATGTTTAATGCATTTAAAAACTATGTTCAAATTATTCAACAAAAATATAGAAGTTTAAAGAGAAAATCATTTTTCAAATTCTATAAAGTATGCGGACATACCCCTTCTAAATATGTCGACAAAGTGACCGTTGATTTTCTTTTTAAAATTTGAAAAGAAGTGACTCTGGATGCACCTCTTCACGAATGGATACATATATTCGTTTAAAAGGAAAGTGTAAACAAATTTTTTATGCAATTTCTCTTACTTTCTTCTTACCCTTTACTCCTATTAAATATTTCTTGAAATTTACTTGCTACATTCTTCAAAACTACGTAGAGTCAATCCATACACCATTAGATTGATTCTCTACAAATTATGTACCATTTTGGAAGCATTCTCTCTTTTAACTCAAAGGTCAAACGACTATAGGAAATGTTGTATCCAAAGTACAACTGCTTGTATTTTGAAATCAACAACTCTATTGTCATTTGTTTGTATTTGCTTGTTGTCCATTCAAATAGAGTGTGCTTAGTTGCCCATCTAAATCTAGTGGGTGATCTTGTTGCTTTGAAAATCAAGAGAATTTACCCCGAGCTCATGTGACAGGAGAGTGTGTCTCATAGCATTGAAATTGGGACTAAATTTAGTTTTCTTTCTACCTGATTAAAGTAGGAGAATGAGGAGAAATTTGTACATTATTATACAGGAGAGGATGTAGGATTGTTTAATCCAAACTAGTATAAAAATCCTGGTGTCATCTCTCTTACTTCTCCTTTTGTTACTGTTTTTATATTTGTCTGTGGTTGCATCTATGACTACTTGATTAGTATAGATCTGCGTAGATAATTTGTGATTAAATCTTGAAACAAATTTAAAAGGATTCATAAAAGCTATAAAATATTATTCACCCCCTCTAGTGTTAAATTAGGCTTATGATCCACTATACCGTAACCCATGTTTGGTATTAGACAGATTGATGCATGATAGGGGTTCTCATAGTGTGATCTGTAGTGAAGCCTTGGCTCTTAGTCCTACATATCCTATGTAAATAGTTGGTTCATACTGAGAGCCCTGACGTAAAAACTGAGTCCAAGGGACCAGGATGTTGCCACCGTAGGAGGCTGCGAGGAAGACGCATCTGATACAAGAGCATTAGGTTTTCAAAAATTCGTAATTTAATTTTTGAAAAATAAAAATGGCTAGTAACACTGGTAGTTTACTTTTTAACACTTTTGTTGATGGACAATCAACTACTAGAACTCCACTAATTCATGGCAGTAATTACATTTAATAGTCCTGTAGGATAAAGATTTATTTATAGTCTAATGGTTTAGATAGTCAGAATATTACACAATATGAGTACATTAAACCCCAAACCCAATACTCAACATGGGCATCAGCCAAAAGACACAAGTATTTAATAATACTAAGGGCATGAATATTTTATTTTGTTCATTAGATAAGAATGAATGTAATAGTCTCTATTTGTAAGACAGGATATGAAATCTGGAGAACATTGCAAGTTACACATGAGGACACTGGTAAAGTGAAACAGAACAAAATTACCATGCTAACTAATCGGTTCTAATTGTTTAAAAAAGCGAGTCTCTTTCTAATATATATTATGGATTTCAACATATAGTTCATTCATTAGTATCACAATGTGAAAAAAATTGAAGAGGGCTACGTTAGAAAAACCCTCAATTTACTCTCTTTAGAATGGGATCAAAAGACATTAGCAATAGCCGAGGCTAATGACATTAGTTTTTTAAAATTGAAGAATTAGTAGGTAATCCAATGTCCTATGAAACATAATTGCAGGGTAGAAAGGAAAGTAAGAAAACCGAAAAGAAATCAATCACATACAATGCTACAAATGACAATAAGGATTCGAATGATGATGATTATGATGAGGAGATTGCACTTATCATTCGAAAATCCAAAAATTCTTAAAGTACAGAAAGATGAATAACTTCTGAAGAGCTGATAATAAATTTTTTGGAAATGGAATGGTGATTAAGTGTTACAACTGTGACGAACTTGGTCATCTGCAAAGAGGTTGTCCATATCAGAAGAAATCAAAGATCTTGCCTATTATTTATTGATCCTGAAAGAGAAAGATAGCTTATTTTGCAACTGTATATGGTTCTGAAACTGCAATAAGTGACAACAAACCAGACACAACAAATGTCAAAACGTGTTTCACAACAATAGAAGATTAACCGGATCAGAACAAACGATAACATCAAAAGTGGTACTTTTTACATTGATTTATATTTCATGTATTTGGAATTATTAAATTTATAATTAAATATTGACTTAATAATAATAATGAGTGTATAAAAGTATATATTTATACGTATAGGAATTTATTGCCCTAGTTTAATTTTGAAATTTTCGACATATATATCGATATAGTCTACATAAGTATGACGACATACTGGTCAAAAAATGAAAGAATTTTTCAAAATTCAAAATTTTGAATTTCCCTCTCTTTTGCATTAAATTCAAAATTGAAAAAAAATCTTTTCAACTTAAAAATACCACTTCACTCTCTATTGATTGACTCATTTCGATCATTTCTCACACTTTATTGCAAAATTCAAAATCATTCTTCACTCTCCTACCTTCAAAAATACACACGAAGGTCTTCCTCAAACCAACTTTCCGCATCTAAAGCCATTACGCTTACCAAAAAGATCAAAGTTCAACATTTTGATGATCAAGACTCTATTAATACTAACGTTGAGTATGCTACTTATGAAAAAGTATCTTTAGGAAGGTTTGCAAATTTTAATGAATTTTCTTCTTATGATTTACACGATCTGGCTTTAGAAAATGGTATTTTTAATTTAACCGACTAATCTCAAAAGGATTTTGATTACTGTCTCGTTTTGGTTAAAAGGTTGTATGAAGATTCAAATGGTAAGGAGAAAAAGGTCAAATTTTGAGTAGTGTCAAAGATACCGCCATTATTTTAGATTGTGAAATTCATAGATAAATTTTTAGTTATAAAAGTAGCAAAATTACCTCTTCACTTCTGAAATTGATTATGGTAACAGAGAAATTTTATACATAATTTATTTTCTAATGGTGAAGAATATGGTTTTAAAGGCAAGTATCTTAGGCCTAAAGAAAGAATAATGAGTCTTATTTAACAATAAAATATTATACCAAGGATGGAAATTACAATAACCCGACTCAAAAGGTTTTCAAAGCTCATTTTGATAATTTGAGAAGTATAATATAAATTGGGTTAAAGTAATTTTGGATTAATTTGTTCAAAAGGAAATCTTTATGCATGAGAACACACTTTACCATGATATGTATCTTAGTAGAGTTTACAATTATTTTAGTTTCGATCTAAGAGGAGAAAACATTTTGTCTCATAAAGTTTTCGATAAAACCAACCTCTCTCTTATGCAAATTCATCTTGAGTTCGAACCTTATGTATCTTTCCCATAAAGGAAGAGAAATTGTCAAGGCAAGAAGAGAGAGAGAGATTTTTTAAGAAGAAGGAAGCGATGGTATGGAAATGTAAAAGGAGGAAGAATAAAAAGGGGAAGATGAGGAAATGGACACTTCTTTAGAAAACATTGATAAACCATCTCGCTATTCCTACAAAGAGATTTTTAAGAAACAAGAAAAGCTTCTCAATAACTAAAAGAGGCTTAAACGTTACTTTGGTACGAAGTTTACTTCTCTCTCAAACAAAGTGGACAAATACGTTGGGAAAATCATTAGGAAGTTTGGTGGAAATTCTTCTTCATCATCATCATCCTTTCAGATTTTTTTTCTACCTTTGTACCTCTTAGTTATATGTTTTCCTAATTTTATTTCATGTGATTTCATGTATTTTTCTATTACGCCCAAGTAAAGAGATTTATTTCATTCTATTCAATATGTTTTCTTAATCTTTGCAAATTACTACAATAAAATAATGCTAAGTATAAACAAAAATTAGAATAAAAACATAAATTGTGAAAATTAAGGTACATATGTTGACATACCCCATATGCATATGTTGATATGTACTAGTCATTTCTAGTAAAAATTAATTTTAAAAATTTGGTAACTACTTTTATATCAATTATTAATTCATCGTTTTATCTCTATTTAACCATTTTTCTTCTAGAAAAACTCATCATTGATTCATACTTTCATCTCTTGTCATTCTAAATGTTTCCTTCCAAAAAGATGTGTTCTGCGCATCAAAAACTTTGTGAAAACTTGTGGAGCACTTCAATCTTTCAAAGATGCTCTCTATTTCATTCTCCAAATCAAAGGCATTTGGAATTAACTCAAATGCAAATGGTAAAGGAATAAGGGAAACATTTTGATACTCTTCATTCGTTAATTTCCTCCCTTATCGAAGATGACTAAAAAACGGCCCAAAATTTCAAATTCAAAAGCAAACACGGAACAAGAAGATTGGGATGTCATCAAAACAAATCCAATCTTTCGATCCGAAGGATGTGTTGAAGTTTTCAGAAAAATCTAGTATTCTAATTTTTTTAGAATTTGTAAGTGTATATTATAAAACTTATATTTTGAATTTAATTGGTTTGAAAATGCTTAATATAGTAAGGTTTGGATTGTTTATATATAATGTTTAACATTTCGTCTATGATTGTTTTGATTGTATAATTGGTAAATTTATTAATATAGTTTGTTTTATCTTATTTAATGTCTTCAATATTTAGTACATGGCTTAGAATTTAATCATTACTCAATATATATCTTGAATACATATCCTAGACCACATTTGAATAGCTAGTATTTCCACAAATATATGTCTTGTATATATTCTAATCCAATCATATTTATAGTATAAATCTCTAAAAAATGCTTAGAATTTAAATATTGATTTTGACTCCGTAATTCGTTAGCATATCACATTTAGGGGGAGCTTTTTACCTATTTTTTTGATGACAAAGTAGGAGAAAAACAATATAACATATGCATATACTAAGTGGGAGTTATTAAACTCAAGTGGAGTTATATTGTATTTTATAAATATTTACATGGTTGTCATCATCAAAATAGAAAGATTGTTAATGCTTAAGTTGTTTATTTTGATGGCGACGACCATATAAATATAGATACTAGTATTTTTCCAAGTTGTATAGTATATATTGTAGAATATTACACAGTACAGAATGATTAAAATTTAAGAATGATCAGTATGAAGACTAATATTCATGATTAAGAGATAATCAAGAAATATGAGTTTAAAAACGAATATTTGAAGAGACCAAGACTCTAGGATAAGTCAATAGAATAAAATGTTAATTTTCTTGATAGAAGATTCTAATCTTTTTCATAATTTTTCGATCTTTGATATTTTTATCAAAATAATTTATGTATTTAAAATATATTTTTACAAATATTTTATAAAAAATGTACATATTTAAAGTATTTAAAAACCTGTTTAAATTATTTTACAAAAATTTAGAGGTTTAAAAAGAAAATTATATTTCAAAATTTATAAGATTTTGTCGACATACCCCTCTTAGATATGTCAACATAGCGACCGTTGATTTGTTTTCTAAAATTTGAAAAGTGGTGTATTTTGGACTCACCTCTTCACAAGTGGATATATTTGTTCATTCACTATATAAAGGGGAGTGTAAACCGAATTTTCTAATCATTTTATCTTACTTTCTTCTTACTCCTTACTTCCTTGAATTTTTTTTTGAAATCTGCTTACTATGTTCTTTAATACTACATAGAATCAATCCAAACACTACTACATTGATTCTCTATAAATTAACTGCTATTTTAGAAGCATTCTTTCTACAAACTCGAAGATCAAACCACTATCAGAAGAGCTATGAGATATCTTGCATCCCAAATATGATTTTTGTATTTGAAAATCAACAACTCTGCTCTTATTTTTATAAGTGTGCTTGTTGCACATTTAAATCAAGTGGGTGTGCTTAGTAGTCCATTTAAATCTAGTGGGTGATCTTGTTCCTTAAAAAATCAAGATAGTTTACCCTAAGCTCGTAAGATAAGAGGGTGTATTTGGTAGCCTTAAAATCGAGACTGTATTCTGGTTGGCTTGCTACCTGGTTAAAGTATGCGATTGAAGAGAAAACTATACGTTATTGTTTAAGACTAGATGTAGGATTGATTAATCCAAACCAATATAGAATTCCTGACGTTTTTACTTTATTTTTTCTTGTTGTTTTATATTTATTTGTGATTGCATCTATTAGTGCTTGATTATAAAGGTCTATGTATAATCTATGATTTGATTAAAATCTTGGAAAAAAGTTAAAAATATTCCTAAAAATTGTAAAACAATATTCACTCACCATGTAGTGTTAAAGTAGCTTTAAGATTAATTTCATCGCAAACCATAGTTAATAGATAAAAAATTGCGTTTAGAATAATTCAATTTAAAATCCGAAAATGAAACTTCCTTGTGCAAATTATACTTGCAAAAGTTGGAAAGGTTTGGGGTCAAAAGAGAATGTTCCAAGGTACAACGAAAAAGGTAGCTTAAAACCTCTCTTGTTGTATTCTAATGACAACAGCTATACAATCGTAGCAAAAACCTCTACGTCAACATTCAGGCACACGATGAACAAAAATAAGCTTTTGAATACACACATTTGGAGACACAAAGAGATCGGACACTAAACAAGATACGACATACCAAAAAAGAGCTCACATGAAAACAAATATTTGTAAGAGTCATATATCTTATGTATTGTCTTAAATATGCACGTACAATCTCCTATGAGTGAAATGAACTGACATTTTGCATCAAAATGATTCTAAACACACAAAAGAAATTTTCAGCAAGTTTTAAATGCCTCGGGTACCTAGATGTCTAGCAACATAAGTTTGATGTCTGAGAATTTTCATTTTCCAGCTAATACCTTTTGGGTCTTTTATTTTCAAAAGTCAGATATCTGACCACATAATCCAAACATTCGAGATCATGTTTTTTTTTTGAATTGATTCTTTTTTGGAAAAAGATTTTTAAAAATCAGACGTCTGGCTACTTAATCCAAACATCTAGTTAGACATCTGAGTTATTTAGAATTACAATACTTTGAAAAGAAATGTCACCACGCTTTCATCGGTTGTGACACTTTCTTCAATGATTGTTACTAATGGTTTCCAATATCTGAAGGAGACTTCTCACATCTATTTATACATGGCCAAGACTGGAGTTTAATTAGTCAAATTTCATGTTTTTTGATATTCATTTCTTGCTTTCTAGCTCTAGTGCTTACAAAGTTCTAAATTTCATTAAACATTATGAAGAACTATTTTGTAATCTACTTCAACAAACACACGTGCTTTCATTCATTCAGCTCAAAGAGGACATTATCGGAAGTCTGTAACATCAGTCAAAATCTATGTTGATAGATACAATATCACTAAGTCAGTGAAATCTTTTAACACCTATTCCTTCAAGCTAAGTGAGGGTGTTTGATTAGTGGAAGTCGAATAGGAGCTTCAGGATATGACAAAGGATGGGAGGTTCAGAGCGGTATAAATATTAGTGTGATCGTTTTACTTTACTTTATTATAATTTAGCTTTCTTATATACATATCTACATTAGTTAGCGATATTAGAGATCCTTTGCACTTTTATTTAGTATCAAAGCAAGAATTTTGTAATACCCCATAATCTTAATGATAAAATATTTAAATGATTAATTTAAATATTTAATCTTTAAACAACGGAACACCTTTTATACTCGTTTGTTATAAACAAGCGAATTAGGACTGGACATAACCATTGTTGAGTTTGCGTTTTCAATGTGAGTAAATAAGTATATACTTGACTATGTTTGAAGATGGTGAAAATTTAGAGTGAATAGTGTTTTTGGTAAATGATATGGAATTGGGCTAAGTCCATTTACTTAGCCTGTATGAGGCTAATACTTCATAATTTTGATTCTCATTGTCATTTCATGTTTCCTTCTTCCTCCTCTTCTCTAGTGGCCTCCTAATTACCACTTAATCACCTTCTAATCACCAAGCCCTAACCTACTTAATAAAATTACTAAACTCAATTAAAAATCGCCATAAACCTTCTCTTTCTATTATCTACAAAATCCATCAAGGAATTGGCATGAATTAGACTACGGATGGAGATTTCAAAAATTAAAGAGAGAAAATTTGTATATTTAGTGACTTGGAGCTTGATTTGTAGAAGAAAAGGTGAGTGGGATGACTCTCCTATTAAATTTGTGTATTTTACTTCCTTAATTCATTCATTCATAATTATGAAGTATTATGGAATGATTTGGAGATTTCTTTGTTAGGGTCTGGACTTGTATTCATGTTATAAACATTTTTCCCTTAGCTAATTGATTTTTTAAGACCCTAATACCGTGTTTTGAAAAAAGTTAGTAAGCTCTAGATTTTATTTGGGCTAATTGGACAATTTTTTTGTTATGTCATTGTTTGATTTGTTATGTTATTGTTTGATATGTTATTAATTAAGTAGCGTAATATATGCACATAGAAAATATTAGATAATCCATTTGAATTGATTTGTAAAATGTTAATGAGCTAATTTGATTGGTTTGTGAACCCTACACTTGTTATTAATGTGATTAGAAACAAACGAAGTTTAATTTGTATTTAAAAATGGTTTTATGATTTTATAAATGAAGAACAATTTTTATGAAATAGATATGAGATTGAATTGAATAGTAAAATGATGAATACTTGATTTTCATTGAGGCGAAATAAGTAGTTTAAAGGGCTAAATCAATTTACAAGCTAGTATTGTACTTTATAAAGTGATTTACGAGCAAATGTTATATTTTGTAAAAGAGTACGAGATTTATAAAACGATATAAGGAGATGTTTCACTTTTATTTAAAAGATTTAGTAAATAAAAGTAAGTTTTGATTTGAGTAATAGTTGAATTACTTATTCGAATATATGTATACATATATATATGCATGAGCGGGTATATGTATATATGCATTTGAAGCTAAGCGACAATTAAGATAAAGATGGCATTTTAGTTAGAATTATTGCAAATTGTTAGATATGTAATTATTTCATTATACTGAAATATTACTGATTACAAGTCCATTACGGGCATTTCACGTCTCCATAGCGACTATTGCGTGTGCTAAATTATGTGACAGTATACCGGGTCGAGCAATCGTCCCGACGAAGTTTGAAATATGATTTGTGTTCTATTGTGTATTGTGTGGGTGTATGTGCATAAGCATGCATGAATGAGTGTATCAATACACGTATAGGCTATGCACAAGGCAAGCAGGTCGAGTTTGCCGTTTTGGCGTGTTAGAAGAAGTCGGGTCACTATGACTTCTATAGAACTCTACTCTTGCAAAAAGTGGATTTTGGTATCGAAACTGGTTTTTATGAACTTTATGAAACAACTTCCAAAACATCAACAAATGAACCCCAGTAGATGTCCAGCGGGATGGAGACAGGCTTTAGTAGTAAGGCGACTCATCGGCAAATTGTAGAAGGAAACGTCGCATGAATTGGCAATCGTAGGTGAATCTACTCCCTGTCTAGGCTCATGTCTTGGAATCTATTAGTTCATTGAATTGACCTAGTCCATTCAGTCTATTGATTGGGTGGAAACATTTCATCATTGCCCTGGTTCGGTCGATCGAATGGAACCCCAATCGACTGAACTGTTGTGTATTGTGCAAACTTCAAAATGTAGCTTTTACATTTGAAGTCGGGTGAGGTTTTTGCTATTGTTCACCATTTTTTGAGTGTTATAACTTCTTAAATTTTAGAAGATATTGAAGTAATCGGATTTTGTGGTCCATGTGGGACCATCCTGGCATTATTCCAAAACTGTAGACTTTGAGGTAGACCGGACGGTATATTGAAAGAGTGTTATGACATTGAGGTCAAGCATTCCATTTGGAATGCAATTTCGATTAATATTGGGTTTTGAAAGAGTTTTCCGGTGGTTTGTTATGCCATGGCAATTGGAACTGCGCGTGGCGATTCCATACGTTACATACGGAGTGAGTCTATACTCTAAAATTTCGATTTTAAGGTAATATATGATTTGTTTTGCATTAACTTGTCATTACACACCAAGGATTTGGACTTATTTTACCTGCCCAGGTTATGGACTTATGTGACCTACCTAGGGTATGGATTTGTGTGACCTTCCAAGGTATCAACCTTGTTGTGGTGTACCTAGAGTGTTGTTGATGGCCATGACACATTCGAAATTGCCTCAGAGGGACCATGAATAGCTTTATCTTATTGTTATCACGTGGATGTTTTTGGGTCCTACATTCGTAATTATACAAATGATTGGTATTAGCAGTAGTGACCATATGTGTTATGGCGTATCCATTTGGTCTTAGCAGCAGTAACCATAACCATAAGTGCATATCTTATCGATCTTAGCAGTAATGATCATTGTCCTGCGATCATGGTTTTATTATGGTATGTTTGTACTATATTATTTGTAGTTTTGGACTAGTGTAGTGCAATGGAAGATATTATGCTAACTTGTTGTTACAGGAGAAGAGCAGGTTACACTATGATCCCCTATTTTTAAGATGGATTTACTATACTTGTTTATGGGAAGTTCGAATTACTCTCGATCCACATTTGTCGAGAGAGTTGGTTGTGATTTAGTAGTTCGTGTTTATTTGCATATGGTTTTAATATATAGTATTTTCATATGGTTCCCCTAACACCAGACTTTATGTCCGACTCTCTTTTTTTCTTTTTTCTGCTTATGTCACGACAACTCTCGAGTACTTGATTGAGTAGCGCTGTAGTCAGATGCTTTTAGAAATATGCTAGCAGAGTGCATAGCTGGAGCATTTTGGTAGGTGGCATTGATGTTTATAGATATACATACTTGTTATTTTATTTGTACATGACAGGCTATTATTTGCATATGAGACCGTCATATAAAATATCCATTCAGAATTCCATGCTTTTGGGAGTTGATGTATTCGGATTTTTTGTACTGATATTTATTTGTCAGCTGCTTCCGCTACTGCGGTCTCTTATATATTGCTATTATATTTTGTTCATGTATATTCAGTATATTATATGTTGTCATTCCATTATGAGGTCTTATCGATGTCTTAATATAGTGTTTTTTTAATTTTACTACAATGATATGTCTTATGTGGTATTCAAAAGTCGTGCGATGATGTAAAGTGCTGACTTTTGGAAATTACAAGGGACGACTGGTTACAAATTTTCATTAACCGTAATAGTTTCTGAAAAATTCAATAATATAGCAAACATAATCTTGAAGGTCTATCAATTGCACATCCTGCACTTATTTAAACTTTGCATATTAGCCTACACGTTTGTGAATTTTTGTGAAAGCTAGCGGTTTTGAGATTTGGCAAGCTACTCAAAATAAGTATGATGCACCCTCTACCAAAACGAATACCTGGTTGGCTGCTCAGAAAAACATTGCAACAAATAATGAAAAAGCTATGAATACCTTATTTTGTTCCCATGACAAAAATGAATTTTCTAGTATCGTGCCTTGCAAATCCGCCTATGACATACGGCATACACTTCATATTACACATGAAGGGACAAGCAAAGTAAAAAAAAAAATTGAAATTTAACTTATTAAAATACAATTTCAATCATATATAATGAAAACTAGTGAGTCTATTATGGATATGTATGCTAGATTTCAAACCACGCAACATGATCTCATGACATTAGGCGTAGAATTTACTAAATTTGATCGTGTTGTATGAATTTTAAATTCTTTAACAATTGAGTGGGAAAGAAAAGTTCTAGCAATGGAAGAAGCCAATGATTTTTTTCAACTCAAAGTTGAAGCATTAATTGGAAATTTTGATGTCGTATAAAGCTAATTTGCAAGCTAGAAAGGAACACAATTAAAGAAGTGTATCATGTTTCAAGTAAGTGACGAGGATTCTAATTTTGATAAAGATGAGCCTGTCTCATTTCCAAAAACAACAAGAAGTTCAAAAGGTTCAAGAAAATGATGTAGGCACAAAGTTTTGAAAATTCAACCTCAATTAAATGCTTTGAATAAGATAAATTCGGGCAAATGAAGAAGGATTGTCTGCAACTTAATGAGAAGAAGCAAAAGGTAATTTCAAAAAAAATTAAAAATAGAAAGAAAAGTATTTCACGTCACTTGAGATGATTTGGACTCTTCTTCATTAGAAAGTGATAACAATAGTGACATGGAACAAGTTTAATGCTTATTCTATGGCCACCAATATGGTAAATTTTGATCTTTTTATAATGATCTTCATAAAACTAGCATAAAACCTTATGATAAATCTAGAAATTAAAAAAAAGTTGTATAATGAAACCATTGGTAAGATAAATAGGGTGGAGTTGGAAATTGGAATGTTAAAAGATGAAAATTTATTTTAGAAGAAGAGATAGAAATTTCACAAAAATCTTACAAAAATTTTACTTCCAAAATACGGCTATAGTTGAAAAATTAAAGCTTATAATATTGAAAATATTAAACTTGGAAAAGAAGCTTTTGAACTCAAATCTAATTAGATTCTACCAAAGGAAGTGCTCGAGGTAAAACAAGATTTAGAATAATATGTTTCAAAATTTTAAAGGGAAAAAAGTTACAAAATTTAATTAAAATTTCAAACCATCCAATAATCAAAATGGACATGGATTTTAAAAAAGTAATATAACTCTTCTATATACAAATTTTGAGTAATCAAAAAATATTGGTATAAATTCTCCAAACATTAAAAGTACTAAAATTTAGGTTCCAAAACTAATAATATCTTGATTAGGCAAAAAATATAGATAGTTTTAAGAAATGTATATTTTAGTAGTAACTGCATTTTTAAAGGTCCCAAACCCATATGAGTATGGATACATTCTTTTACTAACTCCTATGACCAAATGTAGGAAATGGGTACCAAAAAAATGCTTTTCATATTTTTTCAAGGTGCCAAAAAACAAAAAGAAGAAATGGATACTCGATATTTAATGTCCTGAGCATATGACAGGAAATGTAAATATATTTTCCAATATAACATATATAGATGAAAGAACCAACACGTTTGAAGACACTCAAAAGGATTCATGGTTGGAATTGGGGACATCATCAATGTTGGTATATCTAAGTCTCCTTTAATTACAAACATTTCACTAGTAGAGAATTTAAGAAGTAATAATTTGAGTACCGGTCAATTATGTGATTAAAGTTTTAATATTGAATATGAAAAAGATATGTGCAATATCTTTGATTAAAATAAAATTTAAAATTTTGAATTTTTAAGAAACCGAAATATTTAAGTTTTAGATTTGAATTTTAAGCACAATAAAGACATTTGGTTAGTTACGAATCATAACGATTCGTGGCTCTCGCGCAAACGATTTTGTCATGTTAATTTTATGTGTATTCGTAAACTTACTAAAAATGATTTAGTAAGAGGTTTACCCAAAATAAATTTCAAAGTTAATATTTTGTGTAATGTGTTTCAATATGGTAAATTAAAGAAAACATCATTTAAGCCTAAAAGGAAATATCAACAAAACTACAACTTGAATTATTACATTTAGATTTATTCCGTCTTACTAAAGATAGATTAAAAAATCATAACAAATAAGTTTTTGTGATTGTTGATGATTTTTCAAGATTTAATTAGACATTATTTTTAAATCATAAAATTGATATTTTTGAAATATTTAAAAAATTTGCTAAAAGAATTCAAAATTTTAGAAATAAAAAATATTGTAGTGATCATGAGAATTTGAAAATGAACCTTTTAATGATTTTCGTAATAGGAATGGTATTAGTCATAAATTTTTCCTTTTCATAAACACCACATCGAAATGATGTAGCAGAAAAAAAATCATACCTTATAAAAGTGTAATGACCACGATTTTTGACCCTTGAAAATCAACATCAATGCATCCTCGGTATTCACATGCCACAAATCCAAGTACCTAAAAGCCCTGACGTTAGGGGAAAAAAAATAAAGATAGAACAGATTCTCACATGAATGGAATAACATATACTATTTCAACTATAATCTTGGCGGTGGAAAATTTTGATTGCAATATTGGTGTCTAACCATAATTCAGCTTGGATGGTTATAGGCACCTTTCCGTACAAATGCTGACAAACTAATAAAACAAATGCAGTATATGCAGTGGATAATAGAATACATCCACACGTAGATAAAGATCTCCAGCTCTTCTTCGAAAACTCCTAGTGTCCTGTAACGACCCAATATTTTCAACCATTCGCATCCGCACATGTCGGACTTGAATTGTTCAAAATACTGCGTTGTAGAATAAATTTAGCAAACTCAGAATATACAGTAAATAAATCACAGAATCACATACACAGATATCAGAATCTCGCAGCGGAAATTAAAATTTAGTGGTTCATGAAGCCACTGATACATCTTTAACAAAACAGGAATTTCATTGTTTATAATCCTCAATACAATTTTAAAACATAAATAGAGATAGAGTTTTCAAAGTCTGGGATTCCAGAAAAGATAAAGACTAAAACAAACTTCCAGCAGCACGAATGGTCTACGGAATGTCCTAGCTCCGGAGAGGAAACTGAAGCTGCAACTCAGGCTGACCCGAGCGTAAAATAAAACAAACACTCGAGTCAGGACATACATACTTATATGATGTAAGCTAAATCAAGTGTACTGTAATATAGAGCAAGTAACTTAAAGGATGCTTGGGACCGCCCACCCTCTAAGGATCCGTTAAACTATTTACTATGTAGTATATTGCGCTATTATAATAGTGTCTATTTATAAAGTAAACATACTTATTTCTTAGCATTAAGGGGTTACCCATATAGCCCTTAACACGTAATAGTCCCAGTAGTCCATCCAATATCATAGCTCCTCCTGATCGGGAAGCAACTAGAGGATACCACACGGGCTACGGGAGAAAACCAAACTCGTACAAGGCTCGATATGGTAGGTGACACGGCACAACTAGGCAATGCCAGGGTAGATATACCAATTACGCTTCCGGACCGATGGTAACGCGAAGCCGCAGCAACCGCCCACCTCGAACAACACTCCCAAATCAAGGGTGCACCCAAACAATCACATAAGCAATAGAATGGTATACGAAGAAGTGCGTTCGATCAGAGGAGCTACCTCATTAATCCGTCAATCGCTCCTGTTTTAGCCACCTTAAGCCAACTCACGGGAGTCGGGTCCACGTATATACCTTTCAAGAAACCGTCACCACCAACCTACTTCATTCTGGAATCTCCACCGCGTACACGGTTAGTCAAAGTGGTTTTCGGTATCGACAGAGAGTATGCCCATATCCGATCCCGGTCTCTTTGCCAACCAAACGTTATTATAACCCGTGGTTATAGTTTTGAAAAATGGTATTTATCCTTTCAAATCAAATATATATTTCAAATACCTTCAATATCAATCCTTGATTAAAACTTATAGTTTGAAAATGGTATTTATATTTTCAAATCAAATAAATATTTCAAATACCTTCAATATCAATCCTTGATTAAACATCTCTTTTGATAATATACCATTTCAAATCATTTAATTAAATTTGGAATTTTAAAAAAAATAGAAATCAATTTCTCCCTTTAAACCCACCCAAAATCAATTTCTAAATTCTTTTATTTATTACATATTTAAATTCCAAAAATCTTAACTTATTCCCAAAATAAATTTTCATAAATTTTCTAAATAAATCAAATTTCAATTTCTACAGTACTTATGAAATGCTATCTAAAGTTATGGGTTTAAAATGGTCCAATTTTAAAAGACAGCATTTAAATGCTGTAGTAGACTTTTAACTTAAAACCTATTTCAAATATAACTTATTATTTATTTAAATCTTTACCCTTCAAAAATCCAGAATTTCTAAAACAAGTTATATTCCAAAATTTTAATTCAACATTCATTTATTTAACCCTTTTTAAATCATTATAAATCCTTTATATAATTTAAACCAAATTATCATCAATTTCTAAATTTAAATGATTTAAAAATAATTTCAGAAAATATTATATAAACCACGGGCCTGTATAAGATTTTCTAGCCTAGGTCAAGTGGAACGGATTTATATCATTTCAATCCGATATTTACACAACTCCGGGTTTTATCATTTCGAACCCGCAATCCCAAGATAATTTACAGCAGTTAACAGAACAAGTGAGCAATAATAATCAATTTGGCCTATCATTTCAGCCCATAACAATTTAAATTTAACAGGGAACTTGCAGTGGTGATTTAAGCAGTAAATAAACATTTATAATATAACTGCAGAAATAATACAACAGATACATAACTGATGAGGTGTCAAATTAAATGGGGTTTAACATTCTACGTTATACTGCAGACAGATAATAACGGAATAAAATTTTACACATACACTTGCAATAATTTACCAAAATATATGTACGTATGTCTGGTGAGAAATACTCACCTGAATGCTGCAGCAAAAATTTGAATTTCAAAACGACAATTTCACCGGAAAAAGAACGACAGAGAGTAACGATCAAAATTCTTCGGATGTCGCCTAGATTCAAATCTATAACAGGATTCAAAATATTGAATACGCGACTTTAGAATTTACGGTCAAGGAAAAATTAAAATAGGAAGAGAATTGGTTTGATTTGCTCGACCACTCCACCGTGTAAATAGACCAAAATATACCCCAAACGTGAACCGTGCTAACACAAAAATTACGACAAAATTTCCTAAAACAAAAACGGCAAAATGTTGAATACGCATACACGTGCACACTTCTTTTGCTTTATGGCCGTGATATATACATTTTACACGTGCACACTTGCATTCCTATGTATTATGAAAATGTTGTTGCTTAAATTTTCCTCAAACTTAGAGTCACTTTTTCAAATCCAGCTACTATCTTACATTTTAAACTTAATTTGCATCATTGCTTTATGACTTCATCCATCTTCAATCTAAACTTTCCAGGCTTAAAAACTGTACAGACACACCTCATCCTATCTTCAACTATTACTAGCATCCCCAAACTCCAGCCTTTTACTAAACACTCAGGTTAGATGAATTCACTCACAAGGCTTGGTCATCATATCCAAAGCAAGTTTTTACTGATCCATTCGTGCACCGTGTGATACACAGATATGCACAGCCTATGAATTTTATAAATGCAGACTACCACTCAACTACGTTTTTCTTAATTCACTCATATATGCCTCTATGCTCTTTTCTTCTTCTATCCTCTTTTGCAATGACTTACCCAAACTAGAACCCAAACCTGGTCTAAGTTTACAAATACAGTTTGTCTGAAAGGAGAAAAATGAGCAAATTCCTTATTATACCCCTAGTCGAACCCATGATTTTGAAATCAAAAGAAAACTCAGGTTAATGAGATGTTTGATAGAACTTGGTTTTACATATGTAAAATTTTTTTCAAAGTAACCTCTCAGTTCTATAAAGTTAGTACCTCTGACTTAATTATGTCTACTAAAAAAAAAAGAAAAAAAAAAAAAAAAAAAGAAAACTCTATAAACCCAGATCCATATGTTGTTCAAGGCATATGATAAGATTCTTAGAGAAAACAAAGTGGATAAATGGTAGTGTGGCCGAGCAAGGCAGAGATAAAACAAAATTTTCGAGGAAGAGGAAATATCTGAACAAAGAAAAGAAAATGACATAGACCATTTACCTGATAAGAGTTCGAGCCCGAGAAGAACAGACAAGAGAGAATGAAACTAAAGAAGATAAAGCAAAGTATATATAGATGGATTTTGCGAAATAGTCAGATATGAAACGTACGAGTATTAATGTAAGCGTTGATCTCTCCTACCACTCCTCTGTTAGAACGTTATGAGCGTGATTTACTGATCAATTTGCAAAAGGATAAATCTTCGAAATATACAGGGGAAGCCAAGAGTTTCACAACGTATAAAGCTTGATGATAATTTAATGCCAGATTAATTTCCTGCGTGATTTGAGCTCATACCAGAGAACTGGTATCTTGGCAGGTATACATTGTTATAACTTCAAATTTATGTGATGTGTGATTAAATGATAAAACGGCAAGGCACATAAATTTGAACTGATGCGCATTTGAAGGGTGCTTGATTTATATTTTTTTCTTTCCAGATGATATGTGTGATTTTAAACTGCTCATTATGAATATATTTTGATTTCACAATATGTTCCAATTAAACAGTTGCATGGTTAAAGCAAACATGCTTTGAAGTAGTTGCAGAGATTTATGGGGAAAATGGCAAGAATAGAAACGGAGCATTGCTTTGAAATCTGAACGTTTTGCATATATGCGTGATTTCTCCTTCCAGTTTCAAAGAAATAAAGGTTTCAATATTAAGAGGAAGAGAAATCAAATCTGCTGCCAGTTATACACAATTGATTGAATGCATCAGTTTCTTATGTTAATTGTTTACTCACGTGATTAAAGCAATGGGATAAATATATAGGGCTTTGAATATAACTGACGAGCTAAATCAGAGGAGATAAATCAATAGTTATCAATTATACAAGATGTCAGGGAATACGTTCACATTTCAAGCATTGATTTGGTAAATATTTGCTTTAAATCTTCGTATGAATTAAAGGAGAGATAAATGGGAATGAAAACATCAGTTTCTATATGATAAATGCTTATACGTGATTTAGTTTATACATTGATTTATAGGCAAACAAACGGCAAATAGTGATACAATGCAATATTCCCTTGGTCTTAAGAAACGGCAGAGGTGCTGATACAACTAGTGATTCAAGCAAATACATATAGATTTGTTTTAACTGTAGGTTGCGTGATTCATTTCCAGTTTTAATGCATGCGTGATATATCTTCCAAATATAAATGTTTGCACGTTATAAGAATTTTTTTTCAAAAGCATGCGTGCCTTATAAATTTCCAGATTTGATGAATATGGACTGTGTAATTTCCTTCCAGGATACTTTGCTTGAATTATATGTGTGATTAGGAACGGAAAATTTTATTTATTTATTTATTTATTTATTGCACAATAAAGGTGAAATAGAGAGATATACATGGGAATTGAGAAGTTGAAAAGATAGGCAAGGTTAAGTATGAATGCGTGATTTAAAACTGCCAATTGAAATCTAGATTTAATGCATGCGATAACTGCAATTTTTATGAGAAGCTTTGATTTCAAAATCTTATACTATTTAATGTAGGCGTGATTTTAGATTGATGATTTGCAGATAAAAGGATTTGTTTGAGGCGGAATCAAATGGACAAATGGGGAGAAAAGGGCAAGCAGCTTAAATGGTTTAAAGTATCAGTTTTATATATATAAATATGTAAATATGAATACGTGTGTGATGATTCATTTATATTTACATAAATTTTGATTTGTATTAAATATGTTTACAAATGTATTTGGACGTTCGCAGATACCATACTAGATCATAGGCAAAAACACAGGGGAAAAAGAGGAAGCTGTAGAGATTTAAAGCTTTCAGTTACAAAAGTTATAAATATGTTTACGTGATATAAGATTTAGTCAGTTACACAACATATAAAGTTTGAAAATATGTAAATATGCATGCGTGATTTCAGCATGCTTTGATTCTCCTATGTTTGATTTAATAAACAAACTGGCCAGACTTAATGCAAAACTTTTTAAAAAGAAACGTACAAAATGAAAAGTTGCGTGATATAAGCCTGGATATAAAGTTTGTACGTAACTTTATGTTCTTTTTTTTTTAGTTCAGTTTGCAAAAATTATAAGTTTTTGAATTTACTGGAAGGCCGAGAGATTTGCTTCAGTTTTCTCTTTGAATAAATGCTTAAACGTGATTGAAGAAATAAACAAGGGAAGTTATCAATGCATGATTTTATTTCTGAGAAAAGGAAAGGCAAACTCATATTCAATTCAGTTTTGATTTACAAAAGGTTTAATTAAGGCATACGTTGATATGGAGAGAAATAAAGGTAAGTATACATCAGAGGATGAACGAAAGAGTTGATATGTATCGTATCAATTTAGGCATGCACAAATTTCTCCTTGGATTTTTGTCTCACACGTTACTTCCATGTTAAGTTTTTACTTCATTTTATTTATTTGATTTTAGTTTGAAAACAATAAATGGAATGGCAAGAATTTATGCAAAGCTTAGAAAAACGTATACAAATTTATTTAAAATCAGACTGTCAGTTAATGCAACGTAACGTTTGTTATAAAATCTCTGACTGATATTTTTCTCCAAAATTTTACGAAAACATGATTTTTACACTACGCTAAACAGACGCAGTCCAAAACATCAAAAAAAAAAAAATTTATAAAAATAACATTTTAAAAACACACGTTTTATTACGTCACTTATACCCTATAATTGACGCGTCTTTTGAACGCGAAATTCAACTGTTTAACTTAGCTTAAAATTTCACAGTTATTATTAGATTTTATTGACATATGCAATTTTATAAAATATATCTTCAAATTAAATAATTAAACTATATCTTTAGACACAATTTATATAAAATATACTTTGAAACTAAATAATTAATAATAAAATAAATATCTAAAACTAGGGCTGTTACACTCTCCCCCACTTAAAAACTTTTCGTCCTCGAAAAGGAACGAAAGGAAAAGAATCAAAAGAGGATAAGCTAGACAAACAAGAATCTTAAACGAATAGTTCCGGATTTGAAACACGAAGAAGATCCTCCAGAATCGGTTCTACTCTTCAGTTTGACCGTCAGTCCATGGGTGATAAACGGTGCTTAGGTCTCGATGAGTAACAAAGGTTTCAAAGATTATTGAAAGATTCCTAAATAGGTGGTAGAAGCAATCGCCTCCCCATTCTGTAGCAGATAGGGAAACCAAGGACACTTAAAAATAGTTCATAAACAAAATAAGATAATAAATTTGAAATCATAATGCTTTTGAGATTATAATACTTTGAAGGTCGTTAAAATTTATAGATATCATCATCTGGAAATCATATTACTAAAATCATAGCACTTTTTAAAATAATCTTCATTTATACCTTTTAAATTCAATGCCAAATAATACTCATTTCAAAGTTGAAATATTTTAAGGTTCATTTATTCAATTATAAAATTTTCAAAACATTTTATTTTTAAAAACAGCAGCACTTATAATATGCTACGGTAGATATAATAGTATTTTCCAATCAATTCATTATTCTACTTAACTCTTGATTTAGCAATAACCTAACACTTTATTTAAAATACCTATTTTATAATTAAGATATTCCTTTAATAAGTTACACTTGAAATTTCCATTTGAAAACCAAATCCTCAATTATCAAATTTTAGTGATATTAAAATACATCTTAATCATAATTATCCATTTTTCAAGACATGTCTATTTCCTGAATGAAATATTTATCATAACAATCAAATTTCTCTATTCATTAAGATATCAATTAAACTATAAATCCTTACTACAAAGTATTTCTTCAATATTTTACAAACATATTCTTCTCAGGAATTATTAGGATTTACTGGTTAGATTTAAGGTTCCTTATTAAATCAAATTTGATTGTTAAGTTATTTTAAATAAGATTCCTTACATTTCTTTTTCCTCTATTAATCTTTTATAACTAAAATTTAAGTGTATAACATTTATTATAACCACTCAAATTTTATTTATAAAATCTTTTATATTATATATTATCCAATTTCATTGTTAACTTTTGAAAATCAAGGTAAGTTATTTTGAAATGAAATTGAGTATTATACAACTAAAACTTTCAAATTCAATTATCTCCAGTTGGAAATTTTTTTATCCAAAAATTTTATTTTCTCCTCAAGATAAACTTTAAAATTTTATTTCCGATTCCCTCCAAACCATTTAGAGATAACTAATATATGTACATAATGTGTCAAATCTATTTTATAAATTAAGTCATATTTTAGAAATTCAAATCAAATAAAATCTCAAGGTAATACTGTAGCCAGACTACAGAATGGTCTTTCTCTTCGAAACTCGAAAATGAATGTCGATGATATACTTTTAAATAATATATTTTAAAATTCTTTGGGAAACAAACTTCTATTTTGAAAATACTTTAAATAATATATACTTTTAAAATTTTAATCCCAAAGTTTGAAACCATCATAAATTGAATTCTCAAGTTCTTGTTTTATATTCATTTCTGTTTCTAAATTAATTTATAACCATTGTTTATATTCAATTATTTAGACAAACACATGGTTTACAAAACCATAAATAAAATCAAACTATTATCTCCTGACACTAGTTAAATTAAATATTAAAATTTCTGAAAATTTATACTTATATATATTTTAGATTTCCTTTCAAATATAGGAGTAAATTTCCAAAACAAGGATAGAAATTCAAATTTGATGAACTCAAATTAAATAGAATCCAAGCTAGTTAAAATCAGAAGGTCCGATGATTAAATAACAGAATAAGGAACTGGGTAAGTCTATATAAATCGCGGACAACCTTGATCTGGTCAACCGTGACTTGAAGAGTCGGATCGATATGATTGGGTAAATCTATATTTGATCCGAAGAGATAGAGTTCGGAATAACCAAAGATACTGGCATATAAACCGAGGATAAATATAAATCTCTGGTGAATCAATGCTAATGGTAAAGGAGTTTCGCCCCTTTATTAGAATAATGGCGAGACCGCCAATTCACTATAAAGATCATCCGAAGTGGAGTTATGGGACACTCCAGAATCTAAAGTAGATGAAAAGTGAGGGACACGAGTGAACTTTGGAACCACAGGGAATGTTCCAAATTCGAAAAGGAAGAGATTCAATCTCAAATGAAGGTGATTCTGTAAATCAAATTTACCATATATTCTGAGTTTGCCTAGAGCCAAAGCTCTGATACCAAATGTAACGACCCAATATTTTCAACCATTCGCATCCGCACATGTCGGACTTGAATTGTTCAAAATACTGCGTTGTAGAATAAATTTAGCAAACTCAGAATATACAGTAAATAAATCACAGAATCACATACACAGATATCAGAATCTCGCAGCGGAAATTAAAATTTAGTGGTTCATGAAGCCACTGATACATCTTTAACAAAACAGGAATTTCATTGTTTATAATCCTCAATACAATTTTAAAACATAAATAGAGATAGAGTTTTCAAAGTCTGGGATTCCAGAAAAGATAAAGACTAAAACAAACTTCCAGCAGCACGAATGGTCTACGGAATGTCCTAGCTCCGGAGAGGAAACTGAAGCTGCAACTCAGGCTGACCCGAGCGTAAAATAAAACAAACACTCGAGTCAGGACATACATACTTATATGATGTAAGCTAAATCAAGTGTACTGTAATATAGAGCAAGTAACTTAAAGGATGCTTGGGACCGCCCACCCTCTAAGGATCCGTTAAACTATTTACTATGTAGTATATTGCGCTATTATAATAGTGTCTATTTATAAAGTAAACATACTTATTTCTTAGCATTAAGGGGTTACCCATATAGCCCTTAACACGTAATAGTCCCAGTAGTCCATCCAATATCATAGCTCCTCCTGATCGGGAAGCAACTAGAGGATACCACACGGGCTACGGGAGAAAACCAAACTCGTACAAGGCTCGATATGGTAGGTGACACGGCACAACTAGGCAATGCCAGGGTAGATATACCAATTACGCTTCCGGACCGATGGTAACGCGAAGCCGCAGCAACCGCCCACCTCGAACAACACTCCCAAATCAAGGGTGCACCCAAACAATCACATAAGCAATAGAATGGTATACGAAGAAGTGCGTTCGATCAGAGGAGCTACCTCATTAATCCGTCAATCGCTCCTGTTTTAGCCACCTTAAGCCAACTCACGGGAGTCGGGTCCACGTATATACCTTTCAAGAAACCGTCACCACCAACCTACTTCATTCTGGAATCTCCACCGCGTACACGGTTAGTCAAAGTGGTTTTCGGTATCGACAGAGAGTATGCCCATATCCGATCCCGGTCTCTTTGCCAACCAAACGTTATTATAACCCGTGGTTATAGTTTTGAAAAATGGTATTTATCCTTTCAAATCAAATATATATTTCAAATACCTTCAATATCAATCCTTGATTAAAACTTATAGTTTGAAAATGGTATTTATATTTTCAAATCAAATAAATATTTCAAATACCTTCAATATCAATCCTTGATTAAACATCTCTTTTGATAATATACCATTTCAAATCATTTAATTAAATTTGGAATTTTAAAAAAAATAGAAATCAATTTCTCCCTTTAAACCCACCCAAAATCAATTTCTAAATTCTTTTATTTATTACATATTTAAATTCCAAAAATCTTAACTTATTCCCAAAATAAATTTTCATAAATTTTCTAAATAAATCAAATTTCAATTTCTACAGTACTTATGAAATGCTATCTAAAGTTATGGGTTTAAAATGGTCCAATTTTAAAAGACAGCATTTAAATGCTGTAGTAGACTTTTAACTTAAAACCTATTTCAAATATAACTTATTATTTATTTAAATCTTTACCCTTCAAAAATCCAGAATTTCTAAAACAAGTTATATTCCAAAATTTTAATTCAACATTCATTTATTTAACCCTTTTTAAATCATTATAAATCCTTTATATAATTTAAACCAAATTATCATCAATTTCTAAATTTAAATGATTTAAAAATAATTTCAGAAAATATTATATAAACCACGGGCCTGTATAAGATTTTCTAGCCTAGGTCAAGTGGAACGGATTTATATCATTTCAATCCGATATTTACACAACTCCGGGTTTTATCATTTCGAACCCGCAATCCCAAGATAATTTACAGCAGTTAACAGAACAAGTGAGCAATAATAATCAATTTGGCCTATCATTTCAGCCCATAACAATTTAAATTTAACAGGGAACTTGCAGTGGTGATTTAAGCAGTAAATAAACATTTATAATATAACTGCAGAAATAATACAACAGATACATAACTGATGAGGTGTCAAATTAAATGGGGTTTAACATTCTACGTTATACTGCAGACAGATAATAACGGAATAAAATTTTACACATACACTTGCAATAATTTACCAAAATATATGTACGTATGTCTGGTGAGAAATACTCACCTGAATGCTGCAGCAAAAATTTGAATTTCAAAACGACAATTTCACCGGAAAAAGAACGACAGAGAGTAACGATCAAAATTCTTCGGATGTCGCCTAGATTCAAATCTATAACAGGATTCAAAATATTGAATACGCGACTTTAGAATTTACGGTCAAGGAAAAATTAAAATAGGAAGAGAATTGGTTTGATTTGCTCGACCACTCCACCGTGTAAATAGACCAAAATATACCCCAAACGTGAACCGTGCTAACACAAAAATTACGACAAAATTTCCTAAAACAAAAACGGCAAAATGTTGAATACGCATACACGTGCACACTTCTTTTGCTTTATGGCCGTGATATATACATTTTACACGTGCACACTTGCATTCCTATGTATTATGAAAATGTTGTTGCTTAAATTTTCCTCAAACTTAGAGTCACTTTTTCAAATCCAGCTACTATCTTACATTTTAAACTTAATTTGCATCATTGCTTTATGACTTCATCCATCTTCAATCTAAACTTTCCAGGCTTAAAAACTGTACAGACACACCTCATCCTATCTTCAACTATTACTAGCATCCCCAAACTCCAGCCTTTTACTAAACACTCAGGTTAGATGAATTCACTCACAAGGCTTGGTCATCATATCCAAAGCAAGTTTTTACTGATCCATTCGTGCACCGTGTGATACACAGATATGCACAGCCTATGAATTTTATAAATGCAGACTACCACTCAACTACGTTTTTCTTAATTCACTCATATATGCCTCTATGCTCTTTTCTTCTTCTATCCTCTTTTGCAATGACTTATCCAAACTAGAACCCAAACCTGGTCTAAGTTTACAAATACAGTTTGTCTGAAAGGAGAAAAATGAGCAAATTCCTTATTATACCCCTAGTCGAACCCATGATTTTGAAATCAAAAGAAAACTCAGGTTAATGAGATGTTTGATAGAACTTGGTTTTACATATGTAAATTTTTTTTCAAAGTAACCTCTCAGTTCTATAAAGTTAGTACCTCTGACTTAATTATGTCTACTAAAAAAAAAAGAAAAAAAAAAAAAAAAGAAAACTCTATAAACCCAGATCCATATGTTGTTCAAGGCATATGATAAGATTCTTAGAGAAAACAAAGTGGATAAATGGTAGTGTGGCCGAGCAAGGCAGAGATAAAACAAAATTTTCGAGGAAGAGGAAATATCTGAACAAAGAAAAGAAAATGACATAGACCATTTACCTGATAAGAGTTCGAGCCCGAGAAGAACAGACAAGAGAGAATGAAACTAAAGAAGATAAAGCAAAGTATATATAGATGGATTTTGCGAAATAGTCAGATATGAAACGTACGAGTATTAATGTAAGCGTTGATCTCTCCTACCACTCCTCTGTTAGAACGTTATGAGCGTGATTTACTGATCAGTTTGCAAAAGGATAAATCTTCGAAATATACAGGGGAAGCCAAGAGTTTCACAACGTATAAAGCTTGATGATAATTTAATGCCAGATTAATTTCCTGCGTGATTTGAGCTCATACCAGAGAACTGGTATCTTGGCAGGTATACATTGTTATAACTTCAAATTTATGTGATGTGTGATTAAATGATAAAACGGCAAGGCACATAAATTTGAACTGATGCGCATTTGAAGGGTGCTTGATTTATATTTTTTTCTTTCCAGATGATATGTGTGATTTTAAACTGCTCATTATGAATATATTTTGATTTCACAATATGTTCCAATTAAACAGTTGCATGGTTAAAGCAAACATGCTTTGAAGTAGTTGCAGAGATTTATGGGGAAAATGGCAAGAATAGAAACGGAGCATTGCTTTGAAATCTGAACGTTTTGCATATATGCGTGATTTCTCCTTCCAGTTTCAAAGAAATAAAGGTTTCAATATTAAGAGGAAGAGAAATCAAATCTGCTGCCAGTTATACACAATTGATTGAATGCATCAGTTTCTTATGTTAATTGTTTACTCACGTGATTAAAGCAATGGGATAAATATATAGGGCTTTGAATATAACTGACGAGCTAAATCAGAGGAGATAAATCAATAGTTATCAATTATACAAGATGTCAGGGAATACGTTCACATTTCAAGCATTGATTTGGTAAATATTTGCTTTAAATCTTCGTATGAATTAAAGGAGAGATAAATGGGAATGAAAACATCAGTTTCTATATGATAAATGCTTATACGTGATTTAGTTTATACATTGATTTATAGGCAAACAAACGGCAAATAGTGATACAATGCAATATTCCCTTGGTCTTAAGAAACGGCAGAGGTGCTGATACAACTAGTGATTCAAGCAAATACATATAGATTTGTTTTAACTGTAGGTTGCGTGATTCATTTCCAGTTTTAATGCATGCGTGATATATCTTCCAAATATAAATGTTTGCACGTTATAAGAATTTTTTTTCAAAAGCATGCGTGCCTTATAAATTTCCAGATTTGATGAATATGGACTGTGTAATTTCCTTCCAGGATACTTTGCTTGAATTATATGTGTGATTAGGAACGGAAAATTTTATTTATTTATTTATTTATTTATTGCACAATAAAGGTGAAATAGAGAGATATACATGGGAATTGAGAAGTTGAAAAGATAGGCAAGGTTAAGTATGAATGCGTGATTTAAAACTGCCAATTGAAATCTAGATTTAATGCATGCGATAACTGCAATTTTTATGAGAAGCTTTGATTTCAAAATCTTATACTATTTAATGTAGGCGTGATTTTAGATTGATGATTTGCAGATAAAAGGATTTGTTTGAGGCGGAATCAAATGGACAAATGGGGAGAAAAGGGCAAGCAGCTTAAATGGTTTAAAGTATCAGTTTTATATATATAAATATGTAAATATGAATACGTGTGTGATGATTCATTTATATTTACATAAATTTTGATTTGTATTAAATATGTTTACAAATGTATTTGGACGTTCGCAGATACCATACTAGATCATAGGCAAAAACACAGGGGAAAAAGAGGAAGCTGTAGAGATTTAAAGCTTTCAGTTACAAAAGTTATAAATATGTTTACGTGATATAAGATTTAGTCAGTTACACAACATATAAAGTTTGAAAATATGTAAATATGCATGCGTGATTTCAGCATGCTTTGATTCTCCTATGTTTGATTTAATAAACAAACTGGCCAGACTTAATGCAAAACTTTTTAAAAAGAAACGTACAAAATGAAAAGTTGCGTGATATAAGCCTGGATATAAAGTTTGTACGTAACTTTATGTTCTTTTTTTTTTTAGTTCAGTTTGCAAAAATTATAAGTTTTTGAATTTACTGGAAGGCCGAGAGATTTGCTTCAGTTTTCTCTTTGAATAAATGCTTAAACGTGATTGAAGAAATAAACAAGGGAAGTTATCAATGCATGATTTTATTTCTGAGAAAAGGAAAGGCAAACTCATATTCAATTCAGTTTTGATTTACAAAAGGTTTAATTAAGGCATACGTTGATATGGAGAGAAATAAAGGTAAGTATACATCAGAGGATGAACGAAAGAGTTGATATGTATCGTATCAATTTAGGCATGCACAAATTTCTCCTTGGATTTTTGTCTCACACGTTACTTCCATGTTAAGTTTTTACTTCATTTTATTTATTTGATTTTAGTTTGAAAACAATAAATGGAATGGCAAGAATTTATGCAAAGCTTAGAAAAACGTATACAAATTTATTTAAAATCAGACTGTCAGTTAATGCAACGTAACGTTTGTTATAAAATCTCTGACTGATATTTTTCTCCAAAATTTTACGAAAACATGATTTTTACACTACGCTAAACAGACGCAGTCCAAAACATCAAAAAAAAAAATTTTTTATAAAAATAACATTTTAAAAACACACGTTTTATTACGTCACTTATACCCTATAATTGACGCGTCTTTTGAACGCGAAATTCAACTGTTTAACTTAGCTTAAAATTTCACAGTTATTATTAGATTTTATTGACATATGCAATTTTATAAAATATATCTTCAAATTAAATAATTAAACTATATCTTTAGACACAATTTATATAAAATATACTTTGAAACTAAATAATTAATAATAAAATAAATATCTAAAACTAGGGCTGTTACATGTCCTCTACTAAACCTAAAATTACTCGAATCTAACCCAGTATTAAAAATACTCAGATCAGGCTTGATAAACCAGCGTGAAATACTTTAAATTTTAAATGTATAGATCATATTGATGTCAATCAAAACCTCTGAAAAGAAAGATAACTCATAAGACTATGCCCACACATAAATACTGACGAGTTTTTACCTTATGATAACCACAATACTTTGTACTGAAAAACACTTTGATATTATTATTAATGACATTCTTTTGAAAACACTTTCAAGTAATATATCGGTAACGACCCACCTTCTTGGACGGTTCAAATCGACAATAAACCACACATGTCAGACTCAAACCATTCAAAAGGGAGGATTGTTAATGGGGTAAATAAGAAAAAAGAAAAAGGAAAGAAAAAACAAAACGCAGAATCTCACAACGGATTGACAAAATATAATAAATAAATAAACAATTCGTGAAGCTGTTTTACAAATAACATTTGATTACACTTTTACAAATTCAAATCGAAGTTATACATAAATCATAAATAAAAAATAATGCAGTGGAACACAGAATGTAGTGGAATAATAAATAGCAAAAATATATTGAATCTTCATCTTCATCCACCAGAAAATAGTCTTCAACACTGAAAAACTCAGGCTGACACGAGCATAATGAAAAACAATACACTCGAGTTAGAACAAAAAATTCCTATGTAAGTCAAAACAATCTCAAATAAAAATATGAGTGCAATGACTTCAGAGATGTTATGGGATTTTTCATCTCCTATCAAGTGTACAACCTAAGTGCAACAACTTACGAGATTCCAAATAATTCGAAATACCAATTTTTAACCACTATATTTAAAATAAATCAAAAGTTTAAATTAATAGCTTAAACTTTTTAAATAATTCAGTTTCAATAAGTAATCCAAATTCAAGAAACTGTTTGGGTATATATCATTTCAACCTATAATTTAAATGTGTTAATTATCCAATTCTAAAACGATTCAGAGGACCATTTAAATGATGTCAATAATATACAAGGTGATAACAGGGACATATTAAAATAAATAAACAACCATACTTCCAACATATCAATCAATAAGCATCCATTGCAAACAACATCCAAATCAACCAATATATTTCACATATAATAGTTATCAATATCGGGGTTTAACTGTCAATTAAATTCCAATATAAAATTAAATGTCAATTCAGATTCAATATCAATTCAAATGTCAAATTAAATTAGCAAACCGCAATAAAATATTTATATATCACATCATATGCTTTATTTAACTTGCAGTGGAACTTTAGTATTGCGTGAGTGGGTTTAATCACTCACCTTTGATTTATAGCCAATTGAAAATCCAATAAAAGCGTAAAATTTCAACCGTCTCCAAATGTAACTATACTAGTTTCATGTTATAAGGAATTTCGATATGAACCCAAAGGAAGAAACAGCGCATTAATCGGAGTTCATATGCGGAAGATATTCAAGTTATAAGAATATATTGGAAATGAAATAGAAAACCATGTACACATATTTTAATAATAAAATAAAACACGTTAGTTACTCACATTAAGAATTTTGAAGCCTGCTTATGTTTCTAAATTCTGGAGAATCAACAAAAGAGGACACGATGGCTCACATATGGAGGAAGGAGGCTTTAGGAAATGGATTTTGTAAACAAATGGAAAAGATTGGCTTCATGAAAATAAGTTGCTCACATTTTTTTATTTTTTTATAAGAGAAAGAAAATTTCAGGCAAAAGAAATAATAGGAGCACGTTTTGGAAATGAAAATTTAGAGGAAGAGATTTATGAAATAGGAAATGAATAAGGGAAAAGCACGTTTGAAAATTGGAATTGAAAGGGAAGGATATAAGAAGATGTAAATTTGCAAAATAAAAAGAGCCTAACATGCAGGTAATTAATAAAAGATGAAAGACACATGTTGGAATTCGATAAGACATGTTTACATGGCAAGCAAATCTTTTGGTATAAAATTTAAAAACATGTGCTACCTCGACAAGTTTGATCAACACACATGAAACATTTCAAGGCAAGACTAGCGTGTAAATAAACAAAACTTACTTTTGCCGCATATTTCCATAACATATTGCTGTAACTGACCATTTCCTACATGCTCCTTGATTATATCCTTTAGATGCCTACAGTTGTTGGAATCATGCCCGTCTAAGTTATGAAAGAGGTAGTGCCTTCCCGATGCCCTCTCGCATTCCAAAGGTTCCCTCCTTGCCGTCCTTCGATAAGGAAGGCGATCTCGAGTTTCCATGCATATTCGTTCCAATGCTTCATTAAGACCCGTGTAAGTGGAGAATTTCAGTTCTCCCCGGTGCTTCCTTGCCCTGCCAGAATCGTTATCCGACTTCCTCTTCCATTTATCCTTATCCTTACTCGAGCTTTCACTGGAAGGTTCTCCTTCCTTAAAGGCATTTCCCTCTTTTGGTTTCATATCCAAGCTTGCATCCTCTTGTCGAAGAAATCTCTCGGCCTCATGAAGAATTCCTCGAGATCCATTAGTGGATCTTGTATCAATGATCCCATGAAATCTGAGTTGTCCCTGACTCTTGACACTGCCACCATTAAGAAAATTGATGGATCCAATCGATCCACTAAGGCAACTGCAGTATTAAACCAGATTAAAAAAGCCCTGAGCGATTCTCCTGTTCTCTGCCTCACTAGTGTCAGTGTCATCACATTCTTTGGTCTCTTGATATGAACCAGAAACTGCTTCAAAAACACGTCCACCAATTCTGTCTGTCCTGATAGATCCATCCTCCAACTGCCTAAACCATATAGCATCTGTATCCATCAAGTACAGAGGGAAACACTGGGCCAAAGCCTCTTCCGTTGCCTCGAGAACTTCCATGTGCCTCGTATATCTCATCAAATGATCGATAGGATCTGTCTGACCTTTGTATACTTCCAGAGTAGGCAGCTTGAATTCTAGTGTATTCCTAGCAAT
This sequence comes from Allium cepa, assembly GCA_030765085.1. Lineage (NCBI taxonomy): Eukaryota > Viridiplantae > Streptophyta > Magnoliopsida > Asparagales > Amaryllidaceae > Allium > Allium cepa. The sequence goes on from CM060944.1 coordinate 248,706,503, forward strand.
TCTGCTGTCTTGGGTGAATGGACTCTTATTTACTCCTTCTATATCCCTATTTTTCATACCTTCGCACATAGTTCACCTAATAATTTCAGTTAATCCAGTGTAGTCCATCAAGGGTTTCCCCCGGTCTTCGTTTCCTAACTGCCCTCCGAGTCCTCGAGGGAATTTTGGTATGTACTCCTCGTAACGCCCTCTTGTATTCCTGCTGGCACCATACCACGCAGCATCACCTGGTATTCCTCCATGAAATGGTCCAGCATGACACAGGGGTTTGCCCCCAAGTCTAGATCCATCTAGATTGATAATTTCTTTCTGATTGAGAGTCGCATGCTACTGAACTGCTCTATCTGGTTGCCTATTGAGTCCCTCTGATCCAACTCTATGGATCTGTGCTCTAGCGGCTCTTGCTGCTTCTGCCTGTGCAAACTGTCTGAGAATGTTCTACATCATCTCCTTCTTCCTTTTCATCAACTTCTCCTATATAGAATCCATCATAGTCTGCATCTCATCTTAGTGATGTAAGTGGATGCCTGATCTGCTCCATCTTCAGAGGAAGCCTCTTGAATTCCCTCTTGTTGTCTCCTTTCTGGTAAAGTCTTTCTAGCCTATTTCCTAATCACAGCTTCAGATCCAATCCTTTTGCTTTCCAAATCCGAACTTCAAATCCGATGTAGCGAGTCCTATCCTGCTCAGTGAAAGCACCAAAGTGTTTGTACCAAAATTGACCACAAACCTTGAATGTAGTGAAAGCACCAGTGTTTACACACAAATCCAAAATATCCAATCATAGATCTTAGATCCAGATGATTTAGAGAACAAAAAATAAACAATAACAAAATTAAAATGAATGAAAGCAAGAGAAACCACATGATTTATAGTTGTTCGACTATCACCGGTGTATGTCCCCTTTGAATTTATCATTTTTATTCTAGTTATAGTTACAATCCATTGAAAAATTAAAATGACAGAGTTTTGCCAAAAGAGAAGGAGAAGATCTCTCATTGGTTTCCATAAAGCTGCTATTTATAGGTGCATATCTAAAAATATCCACCCCAAAATCTGGAAGACCTCTACTCACGCGTAGGTGGGTCCATTAGATCGATCTAAAGTGGTTTGGGATCGATCTTGATCGATCCAAGTACAATTCGTATCGATCCACAAATGGTCCATTGAAGCTAAGATCAATCATGGACATTTTGAGTGAATAAGGAAGCTTTTGTGGAAATTTCATAGCATTTGGACTTATAGAATGAGAGTTATGATCGATCCAAGATAGTATTTGTCAATGCATGCTGGTAGCTTCGTATCGATCAAAAGCTTCGTATCCATACAACGTATCCATGCCTCTCATATCGATTCGAGTCTCATGCATAGATTCATGTTCTACGCCTCATCCTAATCGCTTCCTTCGTATCGATCGATACGAACATGATCGATACGAACATGATTGATACGATCCTTCGTTTCCATTCAACATAGCTATCCCCGAGTATGTCCTTTGTATCGATCAATAAATGATCGATACAAAATGCTCATCGAAATCCCTGCCAACATTGCTTCATTCTTCGTATCGGTCCCAGCCTTGAACGATACGAAGTACACTAACGTAATTTGCCATCCAATCGATACATGCGTATCGATACGAACTCCATACCCATTAACTTGTTTCCTTCCAAGAACAACTGATCGATGTAAAGTGCATCGATCTGAAGACGGATCGATCCAAGCCAGTGTAGTAGTGATCGATACGAATGTATCGATGCGAACCCATTTTTGGTTATTATTGATCCATCCATAACATGAGCATATGAACTCCGATTGACATGATATATGAAAGTAGCCTTATCTATCCTTGTTTATCATTCCCAATCGATCCCACTTTGATTGAAGCTTTTTCCAATTTTGATGGTATCGGTTATAGCCTTGTTTTCAATCGATCTCCAATCTAATATCCATCTTTTTTAACTAATATGTTGACATCCCGACATTGTCCAAAAGGCGGGGTAACATTGCCCCCTAAAACATGCCTTGCAATATGAAAGCGTGTTTTGCATAGCTTTAAATCCAACATTCGAAGTCCTTATTCCATTCATAGCCATATTATTCGATCCATAATCCAATCCACTACCAAGCCATCTTAAACAAGTGCCATAACCACATCCTTATTCGAATCTGTGACTGCTTTTAGTCGATATCTAATTCCCAATCCAGTAACCAAATCCTTGGAAAATTCCATAACCATTCGAACTCGTCAACTGAGTTCGAATCCATCCATATTCAGCAACCAATAACCAAATCCATGACCTCTCCGGGTCAATATCCAAATCGAGGCCACTCTAGCCCCTTAGCCAATTTCGGGACCACTCTGGATTCATGCCAAAATCCTTAGCTGTTTATAGCCGATATCTGAACCATAACCTCTTCATGTTCTTGCCAAGCTTAATCCACACTTGACGACCTTTGTTAAACAATGCCCTGGTGTTCCTAGTTTAGTGTCCCTGAATGCTGAGTTATGCCATGGCCTAAGTCCTAAGTTGAGTCCTGGTCTCTTCGGACTCTTGCCGAGCATAGTCCATACTCAATGACCTGAAATAGTAAATGATAGATAATGCAGGGCCAAAGTCCAAGGTCGAATCCTGGTCTCTTCGAACCTTTGCCAGCATAGTCCATACTCGAAAACCTTTTACTAAAGGCAGATAAACATCTAATCAAACTCCAATCCGAAATCTAGATCGAATCAGAAAACCAGATCTATATCAAAAATCCAAGCCAAGATCCAAACCAAAAACAAGCATCAGAACCAAAATCCAAACCGGAAACCAGAAAAATCAAGATTCAACCCGAACTCCAAAACTAAATTAGAAAGAAAAAGAAGATGTCCAAACTAAAAAGAAAAATAGATTCCACAAACTAGAGCGTCATGTTTTATCATCTTCTCAAAGCATGCCTAGGGGCTATCTCTGTCCCTGTACATGAGTAAGTGACTTGGGTATCCGCCCACAGTTTGTTACTTATTCTGTACCATCCTGATTAGTCGATAACCAATCAACCATCATTCCCGAGCCTTGCACCTTCGTTGTTTAAGGTAGATGGTGGCTACTTCTGTTCCACCATGGCATTTCGAGTCCCAACATATTGCCATAACTGACCATTTCATACATCCTCCTCGATTATATCCTTTAGATGCCTATAGCTGTTGGTATCATGCCCGTCCATGTTATGAAAGAGATAGTGCCTTCTCGACGCCCTCTCGCGTTCCGAGGGTTCCTACGTTATAGGCCTGCGATAAGGAAGGCGATCTCGAGTTTCATGTATATTCGTTCCAAAGTTTCATTAAGTCCCATGTAAGCGGAGAATTTCAGTTCTCCCCGGCGCTTCCTTGCCCTGCCAGAATCGTTATCCGACTTCCTATTCCCTTTATCCTTATCCTTACTCGAGCTTTCCTTGGAGGTTCTCCATCCTTAACAATTTCCCTCTTTTGGTTTCATATCCAAGCTTGCATTCTCTTGTCGAAGAAATCTCTTGGCCTCATGAAAGAATTCCATGAGATCCATTAGTGGATCCCATATCTATGATACCTTGAAATCCGAGTTGTCCCTGACTCTTGACAGTGCCTCCATCAATACAATTAATGGATCAGGTCGATCTATTAAGGCAACTGCCGTATTAAACTGGGTTAAAAGTCCTAAGCAAGTCTCTTGTTCTCTGCCTCACTGGTGTCAGTGTCATCACATTCTTTGGCCTCTTAATATGAACCCAAAATTGCTTCAAAAACCAGTCCACCAGTTCTATCCATGTCCTGATGGATCCATCTTCCAACTGCCTGAACCAAATAGCATCTATATCCGTTAAGTACAGGGGGAAATACTGGGCACCTCTTCCAATGCACCCAGCACTTTCATGTGCCCTGTATATCTCATCAGATGATCGGTAGGATCCGTCCGACCATTTTGTACTTCTAGAGTAGGCAGCTTGAATTCTGGTGGATTCCTAGCCGTTCTGCTGTCTCGGGTGAATGGACTACTGTTTATTCCTTCCAGATCCCTGTTTGCGAGACCACCGCACATACTTTTCCTAATAATTTCAGTTAATCCATTGTTGTCCACCAAAGGTGTCCCCTCGTCTTCATTTCTTAACCACCCTCTGAGTCCTCGAGGGAATTTCGGTACATACTCATCGTCACGCACTCCTGTATTCCTGCCGACACCATATTGTAAAGCATTACCTCGTATTCTTCTAGAATTGGTCATCATGACGTGGTGGTGTGCTTCCGTGTCTAGATCCACCCAGATTGATAGGTGCTTGTTGATTGGGGGCTGCTCGCTGGTCAACTGCTCTATCTGGTTGCTTATTGAGTCCCTCTGATCCAGCTCCATGGATCTTTGCTTTAGCATCTCTTGCTGCTCCTACGTGTCCAAACTGTCTGAGAAGGTTCTACATCATCTCCTTCTGCCTTTTCATCAATTGTTCCTACATAGAATCCTTATAGGTTGCATCTCATACCTTGTTATGTAGATGGATGCGTGATTTGCTCCAGAGGAAGCCTCTTGACTTCCCTCTTGTTGGCTCCTTTCCGGTAAAGTCCTTCTAATCGATTTCTTGACGATAGATTTGGATCCAATCCATTTGCTTCCAAAATTTGAACTTCCAATCCGATGTAGCAGGTCCTAGCCTTCTCAGTAAAAGCACCAAAGTGTTTGCACAAAAATTGGTCACAAACCTCGAATGTCGTGAAAGTACTAGTGTTTACACACAAATCCTAAATACCCAATCATAGAGTGATGTAGAGAACAAAAAATTAAGAAATAAAAAAATTAAAATGAATGAAAGCAAGAGAAAACTTAGGATTTATAGTGGCTCGGCTATCTCTGGCCTATGTGCACTTTGAATTGATCTTTTTTATACCTTTTATACTGTAGTTATAATTACAATCCTTGAACAATCAAAATGACAGAGTTTTTCCAAAAGAGAAGGAGAAGATCCCTTATTAGTTTCCATAGAGATGCTATTTATAGGTGCAGATCTAAAAATATCCGCCCCAAAACCCAGAAGACTTCTTCTCACGTGTAAGCGGGCCTACCAGATCGATCTCGAGTGGTTTAGGATCAATCTTGATCGATCGAAGTACAATTCATATTGATCTGAAAAGGTCTAATGAAGCTGAGATCGATCATAGACGTTCTTGAGTGAATAAGGAAGCTTCTATGAAAATTTCATAGCATTTGACTTGTAGAATGAGAGTTATGATCGATCCAAGTTAGTATTTCTCGATGCCTCTCATATCGATCTGAGTCTCACACACAGATCCATGTTCTACGCCTCATCCTGACCGCTTCCTTCGTATTGATCGATATGAACATGATCGATACGAAAAATGGTTCTTGGATCCTTCGTATCCATTTAACACAGCTATACCTAAGTATGTCCTTCATATCGATCAATAAGTGATTGATACGAAATGCTTATCCATATCCTTGCCAATATTGATTCATTCTTCATACCAGTCCCAACCATGATCGATACGAAGTCCATTGATGCAATTTGACATCTAACCGATACATGCATATCGATATGAATTCCATACCCATCAACTTGTTTCCTTCCTAGAACCAACTGATCTATGCAAAGTGGGTCGATCTGAAGATCGATCAATCCAAACCAGTGTAGTAGTGATCTATACGAATGTATCGATGCAAACCCATTTTTGATGAATATTGATCCATCCATAACTTGAGTATATGAACTCCGATTGACATGAAATTCAAAAGGTATCCTTATTTAGCCTAGTTCATCATTTCCAATCGATCCCATCTTGATTGGAGCTTATTCCAAGCTTGATGGTATCGGTCATAGCCTTGTTTCTGATCGATCTCCAACCTAATATCCATCCTTTTTAGCCAATTTGTTGATATCCCAATCTTGACTAAAAGGCGGGGTAACAATTATGGAATATCAAACCTGTTTGTTAATCCTATTGGTATTAACATTGTTATATGAGCAACTAAAAACCCGGTAGTGATAGAAAATCAATATCGATATTGATTAAGCATTTGTATCTATTGGCCTTAAATTACTATTTTAAAGTACTATAAATCGCCATTGTGTTGGAATTTGGTTGATGGGAAATGATTTTAAATCCCAAATTGGGTTTCGAAAAATATTTTTAAAGGATTTAATTTCTATTCTATTCAACCTATTTATCTATCTTTTTCTATGTTATTTATTATATTTAACATTGTTTTAAAAGGTCAATTGTTTATATTTAATATTGTTTTAAAGTTACTTATTTATAATTAATATTATTTAAAGTTATTTATTTATATTAGTGTCATTTTAAAGATATTGATCAATATTTTAATATTTTGAAAAGTTAATTAATTAAGTAATTAATATTGTTTGAAATTAATAACAGTGATTTATTTAAAAATGTTTCAAAAATTAATTATTACTATTTACAATAATTATTATTATTGTTTATTTAATAATGTTCTGAAATTATTTATTATTATTTTTAATATGTTTTGAAGTTAATAATACCATTTATTTAAAATGTTTAGTTTTCTTAAATATTATCATAAAATAATGGTTTTGAAGGAAAAGATCATTATTTATTTATTAATGTTTTCAAGATTCATAAATAGAGTTTATTTAACAAGCGTGGTTTTATAAGAAGAGTTTTTATTAAATGGTTTGGAGGCTTAAAGGAAGAATATTTATGACGTATTGAAATATGTTTATAAATGGCTTTTGGAATTTAGTAAAAAGGAAATAAAACATTTTGAAGAATTAAAGAGAAATTGTTTAGACTGTATAAAGAGAGTTCTGTAAGTGATTTGATATTCATAAATAAATTTTGGAAATAGGTTTATACATTTATAAGAGGAGTATTGTAATTAGTTTTAAGGATATGTAAAAAGTTATAAATGATTGAGAAATGGGTTAGAATGTTTATGAACGATTTATGGAGATTTATAAAAAAAATTATAAATGGGTTTAGAAATTTATCAAGGGATTCATAAATGATTTTAGAATTAAATAAAAAGAGAATCTTTCTCTACTGTGTGAATATACTTATTCCATTAAAATAAGTATATAGATATTTTCCAAGTATTGAAAATATAAGGGTTTGTGAATGAATCCTTGTAAAAGTATATTGATACAATTATCACAAAGTGAGATTAATTAATGAAAGATTAATTAGGGAGGCTAGTGGTTACTTATATATTTAAACAATTTTGGCTTTTCCTTTTCAAAAAAATCCCTAATTTGGATGTGTGTTTGTTGATAGTTAAATAAGCAATTAGTAATATTAGACCTTAAACATAACTTTGGAAATATCTAGGAGAAACATGTGAGTTATATGACATAGTTATCTCCGATGATGTTATACTACATATACGAATCTCATTTCATTCTCCCGGGACAAATGTTAAGGAAATCCATAAACTAATGGCTAGAAGGTGATCTTCGCTCCTATCTTTGACTTTTTATTTCCTGAAGAACCGGGGTTGAGTTTACGGAAAGTCATTAAAGTTGTTTCGAAGAGATGAGGATATGATATGTTATCCAAAAACCACTACGATCAAAGTAAAGTGTTTCAAAGTGAAGTCATCTTGAAGATGATGGAATTGAATTCGGAGCTCTCAAGCATTTCATTAAGTTCCAAATGAGCTTGTATGGATGAATACTGGCATTGTGTTATTTCTTGGAGTGTAGTGTTAGAATTCATAGTGGGATTTTATATGTAGAAGGTAAAATGTAGCCTCAAGCCTCATCAAGTGAGAATGACTAAAACATGGGAGATGCAACAGGGTTAACTGGGTCGCTCTTAAGTATGGTATGATCATCCCTATGTAGAATCGACATTACCCATTATTCGTGTGCTTCAAAGACCATTAATGGAGGGGTGATCATATTTGGTACTATTTAGAAAGTGGTAGGCCAGTTCTATGTTGGAAGGGGTCAATAGGTTCAACCTCTATGTCATTTTACCTAGAGATGCACCATGACATGCGGTACCCCATAGCCCAATCATTGTAGGGAATCCATTCTCCAATATGAGCCTTTACAGTTTTAGTCGAATATCTATTATGTTGCAATTCAATTAATGTATCAATTTCGGCTATGATTAATAAGTATTTATATCTTAGACACAACTATAATATCGGAGAATTTCATATAAAATGGTTTGGTTATCGTAAGGTAAAAACCCATCCGGTGTTTATGTGCGACATGGTCTTACGAGATACTTTGATTTGAAGTTTTTTTTTGTAACTTTAGATTATAGTTGGATGTGTTTTCTCAAGCTGGTTTTCTTGACTGACTCGGGTGTTATTTTATTATAATGCTCGGGTCAGATCGAGCATAACTACATTTTTAATTTGGATTATTTGGAGCTTCAGGAGACGAGCTGGAGGCCCAAAGACGTATTTATGTGCATGCTTATTGTTCCGCTGCATTCATTGTTGTATATATCAGAAATTGTGAGGACATGTTGTTATAACTATCCGGGCTGAAATAGGTTAGTATACTCTGATTGATGTCTGTATATACATATATTACAGTTTTTTGTATAAAGATTTGTTATATATAATAAATTATTCTTTCCACTATGAGATTATGTGTTGTTTTAGTTTCTTTTTCTCCTCTTCTTCTCATTTCTTCATTTTTCTTTCCCATAACTATCCATCATTCCTTTCAATTTGGGTTCGACATGTGTGGTTTATTGTTTACTTGAATTGTGCGGATTTACGGGTTGTTACAATGCTGTATCAGAGAACAATATTAAGTGAGAACCTTTGCTTTAGTCGGGTAACTCATTAAGAGATACGGTAATAGAATGCCTTATTATGAGTTTTGAATGTGTGTGCGTATATATGGGCACGTACTAGTTAGTGGTAAAAAATTGTTTAATATTATGTTGATTGGTCAATTAAATGGCTTAGTGATTCTGCTTAGTACGAGTAATTCACGTTATTGATAAAGATCTCTAAAAACTTGAACAGCTGAATTTGACATGGTATTGTTTTGGAGTTGGGTTAATAAAATAATTTTACCTTGATTATATTTTTTACATAAATGAATAATTTTTCAGAAAATTATTATAGTATATATGCGTGCTTGGTTGTTATAAAATGATAATATTCAATTATTATCTTTTGTTGTTTATTATTTGTTGTTTGAGATCGAATAAAAGTTATATTGTAACTTAAAAAATTAAACAATTAAGAACTGGTTTTATTTAAGCATAGTGAAATTATATATAAGGGGAATTTATAAATATGATTTGTAAACAAAGGGATTTAAAAGCTGAAAATTTAAGGAATTTAAATCGCATTGATTTAGGAAATTGTATTTAAAAGTTTTGGGAAAATAACAAAATTATTTGGGAAATATTTTTTTTAACTAGAAATATTCTATATAGAGTTTAAGAGTATTAAGAAAGTACATTCACTTCGTTGGAAAATAATTTCGAAGATGACTGCAGCATCATCGATGTTCATTTTTGGGTTTTCAGGAGAGGAATTGCTACCATTGGAGATTTGTTTTGATAAACTTATTTTGATTTAAAATTCAAAAGTATGATTTGAAAAATAAAAAAATTAGTAATAGTATTTTTTGAAATAATTAATAAGAATAGGGTGTTTAAACTTTGAAAATTTTCAGTAAGTGTTTTATGAAAACATGAGAAAGGAGTTTTATAACTTATAAATTTTGAGCATTAGAAAGTAAAACAATGTTTTAAAATTATTGAATATGAATGTTGCGAAAAGAAAATTTGAAATGTAGATTTAACTTAGGTTAAGTTAAATGAAATGATTTTTGCAAATGGAATTGATTGTGATGTGAAATGAATCAATGGACGAACTAATTAAATTAGTAAATTAAAAATGGTTTAAAATGTTGTTTGACAAAATTGAATAATGAAGTGAATAAATGAAATGAGTTAAATGGAATTGACTTTGATTTAAAATGAATATGGACTTAAGTTGTGAAATGATAATAAAAAAGGGTTAGGTTATAAAAAAGTTCATAATAAACTTGAGTAATATTTGATGAAATGGTTTTTAAAGTGATATTAGTATTGAAAGAAATATAGTGAGAAATAAGTGGATCTTAATAAAGCAACGTGAATAATGGTTAAATGAATGTATAAAAGAATCTAAACAATAAGAAACCAATTGAAATAAATATGTTAGTTTCACGTATATTATTTTATACACATAACAGTTTGATTCAGATTCGAGTGCATGAGTTGGAGATGATTTACATCGGTTCGATTCAGAATTTTTCTGCAATGACCCATCTTTTTGAAAAATTTAAATCGACAATAAACCACACATGTCAACTCAAACCATTCAAAAGGCTGAATTGTTAAGGGGGTTAAATAAGAAAATAAGAGAGAAGAAGATGAAACAAACACAAAATCTCGCAGCGGAATGACAAAATATAATAATCAAATAAATAATTCATGAAGCTGTTTATGTTTTACATTTAATTATGATTTATACAAAAATTATCAGAGTTATATACACATTAGGAACGAATAAAGTAATGCAGCAGATAACATGATGCAAAAATAATAATAGTAATAGTATCCAAATCTTCGTCTTCGTGCTCCCAAATAGGTCTTTAGTAAGCTAAAGACTCAAGGCTGACCCGAGCATAATGAAAAGAACATAACAGTAGAGTCAGGATTAAATTATTCTTATGTGAGTCAAATCGATATTGCGTATAAAATACAAGTGTCATGGCATCAGAGATGCTTACGGATTTTCACATCTCCTATCCAGTGTATATCGTGCGTGCAATAACTCAAGAGATGTTACTAGATATTCTATCTCTTAAGGGTCCATCAAAATATCTATATGTAGTAGAATGCGCTATATATATAATGTCTAATCAATAACATAAATATTTTCCTTAGCGTTAAGGCTTTACATTGATCTTCTTTAACGCGTTTTTAAGCATTCTCATACAATTTGCATATAAACCACCAGTTAAATGGTCGGTGGATAGGGATGCGCGGTGATACGACAATATTAAACCCAAATCGTATGGGTCTCGCATAGGGATAAAAGTATGACAAGGCACGTGAGGCAGTGCCTAAGGTAGGATACTACCAGTTCGGGTCGTAGGGCTGGTGGACCACACCATAGCCATAATCGCCCACCGCATCCATCCATCCCAAATCGAGTAAAAGGGAGACTATCATAATCAAGGTGCACCAATCGAAACCAACAACAGGAGTTATATTATGGACCGAGTCCAAGAAAATCGAAGAACGGATGTCCACTCGGGGTAATTAGACCACTTAGCCCTGTTAAGCCGTTCTGTTTTAGTTATTTCACTTTGCATAATTTACAGGGTCTATCCATCATCATTCTCTTTCTTTAAATCCAGTAATCGATGCCAAATCCAACCACTTCATTCTGGAGTCTCCTGTGCGTACATAGTTGTTAAAGTGTTTCCGGTATTGACCGAGAGTATGCCCATATCTAGCCTCGGTCTCTTTAACAACCAAACGTCATTTTACACACCGGTTGGTTCTTTCACATTTCGATAACGGTTCATACTTAATATCAAAATATCATATTAGCTTTAAAACCAAATCCATTTCAAAATCATCATATTTACTCAAAATATACAATTTCAATCCCAAATCATTTTCGTCTTAATATCTCGATTTCTCTTCCAAAATATTTTCGATTTCCATTTAGGTCATAACTTCAATCTAACCAAATTCATATATAAATTCATGATTTAAAAATAAACATTCCACCCTTGACCATTTTTAATTTTTGAAAAATAGTTTGAATGATTTTAAAAAAGTTTAAATAATTAAAAAGTTAAAAATAGTTTAAATAATTAAAATAGTTAAAAATAGTTTGAATGATTAAAATAATTAAATATATTTTAAATATTAAAATGTTTTATATAGTAAATAGTTTGGAAAACTAAAATAATTTAAAATTTTAGAGAATAAAGATTTTAAATAGTTTATACTAAAATATTATATTTGAAAATAGTATCAAAGTCAAATCAATCAAATTCCAACTTCTCAGTTCGAATTAAATTCGATTCCAGTTTATGTTCAAATCAGTTTCAAATTTGGCCTCATTTTTAATTAATTCAATTCAGTTCCAATTTTAATTATTTTCAGTTCAACTCTCAAATTTTTTTAAATCATTTCGATTTGTATAAAATCGAGTTTGATTTTCGACATATGGATTTGAGTCACTTAAATTAAATTTAGCTTCAATTTTAAATTTAAAATCCAATTTTCAAATATAATTAAATTTCGAGTTCATTTCGAAATATCGTTTTATATCACTTTTACATAGAAATATTCAAAGTTCGAATAAAATTTTAATCTTTTAAAGCAAATCAATTTACGAAATTCAATCATATTTCGATTTAACTTCAAAATCCCAACTTCAATTATTTAACACTTTCTTTTAACCAAATATTTATTTCAACTCGAATTCGTGATTAATTCGATTTCTATAAATTGATTATTTGGTTATTTCTTTTAAATCAAAACCATTTAAATAATTTCATATCAAAGATATTAAAATCATTTAATTTAACCAATCGGTGTCCCTATATAATTTTCTATCCTATAGCCAAGTGATCAGTTATTTCAGTTTAATTTCGAAGATGGATATATATCGTTTTAATCCAAATCATAGTGTCATAGGTATATAGATTTCAACCTATTTCTTAATTTATTCGAAATAATTCACTATATAGTTTATATACTGTAAATAAAATACAAGGTGATAATAAGATAAATCAGAATAAATAAACATCCAAATCATCCAAAATATCAATCAATAGCATTCATCGCAATCGATCACACAAAAAGACAATATAATCCACAACAGTTTCATAAATATTAATATTAGGCAATTTATTGGGAATTAAATCCCAATTTCTGTTCGATTGTCAATTTTAATTTTTAACAGTTAATTTAATGACAATCTAGATAACAATTAAATTTATAAAACAACGACCAATAAAATTTACTTCATAATACCAAATTTAACTAGCACAAAAATATTCTAGTACGTTGTGAGCGTTATAAAACACTCACCTTGAGTTTTCAACTTTAAATCAAATCAAACGACGTTAGATTGGATTTAAAATTTTGACTAGCTCCAAATGACTCTAAATCAGTCCGAGGACGCAGTGCTCATTGCCACGATGCCAACGCCGCTTGTTTCATCCCAATCGGACCTCAGATGTGAGAGAAATAAAATTTATAAGATTTTATGAATTTAACCAATATAATTTACAAATTCTTTTTATTTATTTTGGTAATTTTAACCTCAATCGAATCTAGTCGTTTATTAACATTATTACATCTTGGTCGAACATTCCATCTCCTCCCTTTCGCTCCAGTCAATCGTCGCATGAAAGAAACCTACCGTTCGCTCCATGAAGATCACACCCACCATGATCGCCGAGACAATGATCGGCTGCCCTCGTTTCGAAGCCCTCAAGCTATCGCACCACCGCTCAAAGCCACGTGAGGCTCGGCGCCATATTGGCTTCGACATTTGCTCTTGAACACGCACCATTCGAGCTCCTTCCATTGCCATCGTGGTTCACCAGCTGCGATCAGTACCGTATGGATCTCTACTCACGACGCTCTATAATATCATGGACCGAGTCCAAGAAAATTGAAGAACGGATGTCCGCTTAGGGTAATCATCCACTTGGCCCTATCAAGCCATCCTGTTTTAGTCATTTCTAATTGGCAGAAGTGCCGGGGTCTATCCATCATCGGTCTCTTTCTTCAAATCCAGCAATCGATGCCAAATCCAATATCTTCATTCTAGAGTCTCCTCCACATACACAGTTGTCAAAGTGGTTCCGGTATCGACAATGAGTATGCCCATATCCGGCCCCGGTCTCTTTAACAACCAAACATCGTTTTACACACCGGTTGGTTATTTTACATTTCGAAAAAAGTCATACTTGATATCAAAATATCATATTCGCTTCAAAACCAAATCCATTTCGAAATCATTATATATACTCAAAATATAAAATTTCAATTCCAAATCATTTTCACCTTAATATCTCGATTTTTCTTCCAAAAATCGTGTTGATTTCCATTTAGTTTATAACTTCAATTTAACCCAATTCATATTTAAATCCATGAATCAAAAATAAACATTCCATCCTTGATCATTTTGAATTTTTGAAAATTAGTTTGAAAGATTATAAATAATTTAAATAATTAAAATAGTTAAAACTAGTTTAAATGATTGAAATAGTTGCAAATAGTTTAAATGGTTAAAATAATAAAAATATTATAATATTTAAAAATGGTTTATATAGTAAATAATTTGGAAGACCAAAATCATTTAAAGATATAGAGAATATAGATTTTAAACAGATTATACTAAAATAATTCATTTGAAAATAGTTTCAAAGCCAAATCGATCAAATTCCAACTTCTTAATTCGAATTAACTTCGATTCCAATTTATATTCAAATCAATTTCAATTTCGACCTCAATTCCAATTAATTCAATTCAATTCCAGTTTGAATTATTTTCAATTCAACTCCCAATTTTTTTAAATCATTTTGATTTATATAAATTCGAGTTCGATTTTCAAAATATCGATTTAAGTCACTTAATTAAATTTAGTTTCATTATTAAATTTGAAAATCCAATTTTCAAATATAATAAAATTCCAGCTCAATTTCGAATTATCGTTTTATATCACTTTTACATAGCAATATTCAAAGTTTGAATAATAGTTCAATCTTTTAAGACAAACAATTTATGAAATTCAATCATATTCTAAGTTAACTTCAAATCTCAACTTCAATTACTTAACACTTTCTTTTAACCAAAACTTAATTCAACCATTCAACTCGAATATGTGATTAATTCAATTTCTATAAATTGATTCTTTTGTTATCTCTTTTAAATAAAAACCTTTTAAATAATTTCAAATCAAAGATTTTGAAATCATTTGGTTCAACCAATCGGGTGTCCGTATATAATTTTCTACCCTATGGCCAAGTGACCAGTTTTTTCAATTTAATTTCTGGGATGGATATATGTTATTTCAATCCAAATCACAGTGTCATAGGTATATATCATTTCAACCTATTTCTTATTATTAGAAATTATTCAATTTAGTTTATATACTGTAAATAATATACATGGTGATAATACAATATACCAGCATAAATAAACATCCAAATCATCCAAAATATCAATCGATAGCAACCATCGCAATCAATCATACAAACAGATGACATAATCCACAAAAGTTTCATAGTTATTAATATTGGGTAATTTAATGGCAATTAAATCCCAATTTCAGCTTGACTGTCAATTTTTAATTTTTAACAGTAAACTCAATGACCATCTAGGTAACAATTAAATTTATCAAACAACGACCAGTGAAATTTATATCACTTAATAATACCAAATTTAACTAGCACAAAAATATTCTAGTACATTGTGAGCGTTATACAACACTCAGGTTGAGTTTTTAATTTTAAATCAAATCGAACGACGTTTGGTTTAACCATAGATTTTAACTAGCTCCAACCGACTCCAATTTTGTCCCAGGAGTAGATCTCATTGCCATGATTCCAACGCCACTTGTTTCTTCTCAATCGAACCTTACATGTGAGAGAAATAAAATTTATAGATTTTATGAATTTAATCAATATAATTTACAAGTTCTTTTTATTTATTTTTAGTTTTAAACCTCAATTGAATCTGGCTGTTGTTCACATCATTACATCTTGGCCAAACCTTCGATCTCCTTCCCCTTTGCTCTAGGCAATCATTGCTTGAAAGAAACCCATCATTGTCGTTCACTGTACGATGATCGCGCACACCACAATCGCCGAGACTACCATCGGCTATCCGTGTTTCAAAGCCCCCAAGATATCGTACCATCGCCCAAAGCCACGTGATGCTCAGCTCCGTATAGTCTCCGAAATTTGCTCTCGAACATGCACCATTCGAGCTCCTACCATGGCCGTCATGGTTCACCAGTCACGATCACGACCATACGGATCTCTAGATCTCAAGATGCTCTACAAATTTCGTTTAGAGGTCATAGCATAAAAGCAAGGGGATTTGGAGAAATCCAGGAGCATAGTTTAGACGGTCATTGAATGATAATGGAGGCGCGGTTGTTAATTTAGCTAGGGTTTATTGTGCGTAGGGTATATATACACGTATATGCATATTATTTTATTATTATTTTCAACTTTTTCGAGCGAACCCCAAACGAAGCATGCCTTCGGCTGTTTGTAAATTTGTATCCCTATTCCGAACGCAAAGGAAAATGTTTTGGAGCCTAATTCGATCGTATGTAGAACATAGCCTTTTGAACCCAATTAAAATATTAAATCTTCTATATTTAGTTCAACGTATTTCTAACCCTTATGACTAAACGATAACTCCAAATATTACGAAATTTGAAATTCGATAATAACATACTATTACGGATCCAATAGAACTGGTTTTTTCGAAATCCAAGATTGTTCCTTGGATCGCTATTTTTAACGTCTTGGTTATAATATAAAATTTTCAATTCTAATACCTTACTTTTAATACAATTTCAAATGTTAACATCTTCATTATTGTTTAAATAAAATTTAAATCAACTTCCAACATCATTTTCAATCATATTAAATTCAGAATTCACTTATTCAAATAATTGTAATATTAAGTGTAATCAATTTTGATAATTCAACAAATCACTATCTTTTGAAATATAAAGTAATGAACATATAAGATTTAACTTTGAAAACAAATTCAAATATAGAACAACTATTTTCATTTTTCAGTCATTCAATTCCCATTATTCAGTTTCACTATTGGTTTTAAATATGGTCAATACGTATAATTTATTTCAATATTCATTATTGTAGAATCTGCGAAATTAACTATTTCAAAATTTCATTCATGTTCATATCCAATAACTTACCTTTAAAATCATGAAATTTATATTTTTAACCATTTTTACTTAATAATTACATTAAATTTAATAATTTAAAATAGCTGAAAATGCGGGTCATTACAATCTCCCCCACTCAAAATTTTTTGTCCTCAAAAAGACGTTAAGTAAAGAATTTAACAGTTAATCTATTTATAAATATAATCAACTTATGGAACATCAAATCCATTAGAAAACTTTTACTACGCTTCTGCCATGCCACTCTGATCGGCTTTTGTAATTTACAAGTTAGTTATCAAAACAAGTTATAGAATTTTAAAACTTCAAAAAATTCTAATACCCAGATTTATGACAAATTTCGGCAGAGTCTTCACTGCGCGGCTTAGGATCAGCAACTAGATAGCTCGAATAAAAAGGGACATCTAGACAGGGATGACCTTACCCTAATTGGTTGCTAGCCACTTAGCCTTGCCGCACCTCCTCTGTTTTAGCCATTCCCAGTTGATGAAGCTTGAGGCTATGCGTTACCTTTTTAGCACACTTTCACTTAGAATGCTCATCGTCCGCCTGACGACGTTCTGGTAGCATTCATCTATACAAGTCCGTTCCGGGTTCGAATGGAACGAAGCCACTATTCCTACTACATCCATTTTGGAATCATACTCACGATTAGTAACGATTAGCCCTTGCACTTCACCGCTCCATCTTCGACTTCAAGCTCGTCTTCCTCCCGTAAACATTCATACTGGATTGAAGCGGTTTTCAGGAAATTAATCCCGATCCCGGTCTCTTCGAAACGATCAGCACATTAGCCAATATTGGTAGTCGGTTATTTAGCTATCAAATCACACAATCATCCAAACAACTGTTTTATTTCTACTTAAAAGCACCAAGTCCTAATAACTTAGATTTTAAATAATTTAAATCACTTTATCCAAAGATATATACACTTTAAAACATTTAAAATAAAACCTACTTAAAATTCTTTATTCATAATAATCGTTATGAAATTCCATAATAATTATCAAGTAAAGCTTAGCCAAAACTACCTTTAAAATAAAAGTTATTTATATAAAGTATAAATATTTAGTAACTATCTTTTAAATCATAATACTAGTTTAACCTTTAAAATAATTACTACTATAACTAAAATAATAAATATTTGATTTAAAATATTAAAACTATTTAAATAATAAATTCCTCTAGAACATTCTTTTAAACAACTTTAAGGCTTCTAACTTATACTTAAAAATCTGTTTTGAAAACATACCTGGCTTTTCAAGAATAATCAGTTAATAAATCCTTCTCGATTTACCCCAGTTTAATTTATGTCCTAAACCTATAAATTTCTTCCAACACTTTAAAAATAAAACCACTATTAATTTTTAAAACACATTTTCCATCTCCTTATAATCACTTCCAAAAATACATATTTAAATTATTTAGATTAAG
The DNA here is from genome assembly GCA_030765085.1 of Allium cepa. Classification (NCBI taxonomy): domain Eukaryota; kingdom Viridiplantae; phylum Streptophyta; class Magnoliopsida; order Asparagales; family Amaryllidaceae; genus Allium; species Allium cepa. The sequence continues at coordinate 248,724,898 of CM060944.1, forward strand.
GCTACTAAAATTGCTTAAATAAAAATAATACTTAAGAAATTTATAAGAGTTTTTAAGTAAAACTTAAACTGAAAATTTCCTTTTAAAATAAAGTTATTATATCAAATATTTATGTTAAAAATTCATTTTTAAAAATCATAATACTAATTTATCTTAAAAATAATTAACTACCATAATTAAACTAAATAAATATTTACTTTTCTCTGAAAAATAATTAAAATAATAAAGATTCTAAAAACATTTTTAAACTTCTAGTTTATGCTTTGAAATCTTTTTTGGAAAAATACTTAGTTTTCCAGGAAAAATATACTTCCCAACTTTTAAAAATAAAATCACGTTTTATTTTAAAATGAATTGCACATTTTCTTATAAATTCCACCGGAATCTATACTTCCAAATTTATCGACTAATAAATATTCCACTTCATTTATAAACCAGTTTACAAATTTCCATTTCTCATTTTCATTTAAATCACAGTTTCCAAAACACTAAATCGATTTCAAACCAATTTCCTGGTTTTAAATTCCCTTTAAAATTTGTTAATCGATTCATCCAATTCCTAATAATTGTTTATTTAACAATTTTCTTTTCGTTTCCTTTAGAAATCCAAACTATATATATTCTTCCATTTCTCAAATTAACAATATGTATTCAGCCAAGCCATAACATTCAATAATTTCAATCACCAATACAATTAGTACAATCTATCACAGATTATCAAATAAATCACGTCACTGAATATAAAATAAATTCAATGTTTTGAGGAATCCAGTTGGATCCCTCCAACTTGTTTTCCAACATCCACAGATGTTAGCACAATATAAAATACCTATCCCACTTCGAGGGGGATATTACGGTATAAGTGTCATCTTCTATTATGCGGGGCGCATAGGGTCTCATCTGCTATATAAAGCGGGAATCAATCACCCCAATATATATATAAGTGTGTGTGTGTATCTATATATATATATATATATATATATATATATATAATATCACATCCAGACTGATAATAAATTATCAATTCAAGCAACAACCAATATTTAACAATTTAAATTTAAATGGTAATCCAAATGAGTGAGATTAACTCACCTTTGATTTTGGTTTTGCAATCCGACCCATACCTGCTTGTTTTCTTCACGATTTCAAACCTTGAATAAACATTTATATGGTTTATAAATAGTTGAAATAATCAAACAATTTATTTACTTTTTAATAAATTTAATTAGCTAATAATTTAATTTAACTAATAGTTTAAATTTTCAAACCAATTTTCTTTTAATAAATATTTTCAGTAACTAAATAATTAAATAAGTTTGTTAAACAAATTAATCACCCTAACTACATTATTTTCAAATAACTATTAGATTAAAATGTGAACATGTATATTTATTTTCCCCTGAAACTACATATGTACTTACAAAAATGTATACATAGATCTCAACTCATATTTTGTATAAATTCTTCAATATTTTAAAATTTTCTCTTTTCTGAACCATAAATATGTATATATATACATATATTTCAAAAAGTATATTGTGATTATTTTTCTTCATTGTTTTCTACACATGCTTATGAATATAAATTGAAAAACAAACTACATCAACATATCTCGTTGTATACATACATACATATACATATATACATACACACACACGCGCGCGCGCGTATTCAAGTAAAGAAAAATACCTCACAACCACTCGCCTTGAGCTTGCGTTCCCGAGCATGCATGCACTTGCTTCTGACCCTAAATCTTCGTGAATAAAATTCTACCTTCGACCAACGAACGCCGCCATCACTGACCACAATGCTTCCAAGCCAGACTTCATCGCGATACCTCACGACTCCATTCGCGAGTCTCTCCTCCTAAATCCACGGAAACGAGCCATCGCCTCAGGCACATGCGCATGCATCCGCTAACCTCCATGCGTCGCCCAAGCAATCATCCAATGCCTCGTTCCCAAATCAAAGCCCGAATCCCTTAAGCTCGCGATTTCGGCTATTGCGATACTTATTATATTTATATTATTTTGTTAGGGAAATAGAATTGATTTGGATTCGAAGGAAGGTCGGCCATGATTTGAATACAAGAAAGAAAAAAGGAACAAAGATATGCCTTCGTTTGATTTCGATTTGAATGCCTGGGATAAGAAAGAAATCTCGTGATTTAAACGAAGTGAAAGAAATGACGACGACGTGTGGCGCTTGCTCAAGTACAGTAATTTAAGGTGAAATAAAAATAACTGATGTGAGTATATATTTTAATCAATAAATATAAATATATTTTTATTTAAATTAAAATCGTATCGATAAATGCAACTTCCAATCTCGAACTCCTATTGAGGCATGCCGCTGGGCGTTTATATCTCGTACGGCTAAATGATAACTCCAAAAGCTATGAAATTTAAAATTCGATAATAATACAATATTACGAATCCAATGTAATTGGTTTCATCGAAATCCGAGAGTGCGCCTCAGAACGCTATTTTAAATATCAATTTAAATGATATATTTTCAAAACTGAACAAACCACTTCCAAATTCAAATTTTAAGCTTTTCTTATCTTCAGTATAATCAATATAAATTTTTGCAAGCCTTTGAAATATTTTTAGCCAGTTTAAAACGTAGATTCACTATTTTAACCAATCTCCAATTGTTAAATACAATTATTTAATTATCCAAATAAATAGTGATATTTGAAATAAAAGTTAAACTAACTTTCAAATTTTAAAATCAATTAAATATTCTAATTTTAGATATCCAAAAATTCTGGGTCATCACATTCCTTCCCCCTTAAAAGAATTTCTTCCCCGAAATTACTAGTTAAGAAGATTGATCTATTACCATTCAACATTTCCTAAAATCAAACAGTTTTTAACAACACCCAAAACAATCTTTTTATTGAAGACACTATCACTCTTCCTAACTTTCCAAACTCTTCCATAGTTTCTAAACATCATTACTTACACAACCATTTCAAATCTTAATTTTTAAACCAAACTGAAATTATCAAAATTATCTCAAAATTTTCGAACTCCCAAAATTTTTGAATTTTTTTGCCAGTGTCTCCTTTACGCGGCTAGATCGGTACGACTACAAAATGCCTCTACGCGACCTCAGATTTCAAAAACAAAAAATCATCAAATTTCATATGCCAATTTAAATACATAAGTTTTTGTCGGGCTACTCAAATTTATCTTCTGAAATCAAAAACACGAATTTATCCCTTGCTTTTAAATACCTGTACACTACTTAGAAATAATATCCAATCACAACATTCAAAATCATTTTATACATTTCTTTGCAACAAATTCAATATCTATTTCATTCAAGCCCGTACGATGCACATATATCATCCGTACACAATACCAAATTCGATCGCTCACTCGATCGCACAATTTCACTTCCGAACTTGTATCATCCACCCGACTTTCTAATGCGGACTCAGATATAATTTCTTGATCAGAAACCGTCATTCTCCTTTCATAGCCATTCACTATGTAGAGAATTTTCAGAATAAATCGAAAATCCTCATCTATGGTTCGCCGTCGAAAATCGAGTGAAAAATCTCAACTCGGATTGAAATAATTATCTCTAAATTCTATGCTAGAATCTGGATCAAATCGCTATGTGAATAGAATAATATACGTACATTCTATGTATTTATCTCAATTAATTATTTACTATATCAATTCTCTTTTTATTCACATTTATTATGAGTTCTATTAACTTATCCACCCTTAACATTTCACAAACCTTTATTAAATCTTCATTCAAACTTTAACTTAGAATATTTTTCCCAATACCAATTTTACTCAAGAATTTCACCATTTACTTTCCTTAAGTTTATTATAAATATTCTACGTAGTTTAATATTTATTTCTACTTCACTACTTAAGCTTTTATATCTATTTTTATTTGACTAAAATTTTCAATTCCATTCTGAATTTAGTTTATCTTTCATTTTAAATACTGAATTCTATTCATCTTATCTCAAACCTTTTTTTATTTCCAAACTTTTATTATTTTAGTCCATTTCAAATTAATTCTTCAACTTTATTTAAACCCAATTCAAAATGAATTTCAGCACTTCAGTTTCAATTCTACTTACTTACCCATTTCACTTAATTGGTTTATTTTACTCATTTATTTTGACATAATTCAAATTCAAACATTATTCAAATGTTCAGCTCCAATTCCCATTTAGTTACATTAAATAAATTTGTTCATTCACATATTTATTTCCTATTGATAAATTTTATTTCAATAACTATTCCATTAAGTTTACTTAGAATTTTCCTCAAATCCACGTTTATTTAACTAGATTCACTTACCTTCTATTTCCATTCAAATTTTAACTTCTATAAGTTTCCAATTAATTTACATTCCATTCATTAATCCTTTTAATTTACTACATTTAATTATCGCATATTTCTGACTATCTCGTTTTCACACTAGTTTAATTCAACTTTTCTTTAAGTTAAATTTTATTCCAACATATTTCAAATTTTATAGGTTATCAAACCCGTTTATATTCCATACACATTTTTAATTAAACTCCCAGATTTTAAGAAATTGCTTAAAAATTCAAAACATTTCGAAATCATATATACGCAAAACAAATTATTCCTTGCATTCCAAAATCAAATCCATTTTTTGCAAACAAACACCAATTCAAACATTTTGGCAACAATTCCTCCCTTCGAAACTCGAAAATGAACATCGATGATGTTGTAGTCGTCAACGAAGTTATTTTCCAACGGCCGAAAAGAGTTCAATGCTTTTGTCTCCTTAAATCCCCTTCAAATATTTTTAAATTCCAAATCTCACCAGATTTCAAATCCAATTCAAAAATATTTCTGAAATATCACGATCATTCCTTCGAAGTCTTTGAAAAATCATTTTTAAACTCAAAGGAATTTAATTTCCAAAATTTCAAACTTCAAATCCCTTCAATCTATATTCAATGTTACTCTGGAATTTTATTCTATTTCAACTATAATCATATTTATAATTTACATTACAAATCTTATTCTGTTATACAAATTTATTCTTATTTTTTTGGTTTTAACATTATTTCTTATTTCAATTTCTTTCAATTACCATACGGCGGTGATAATAATTTAATATTATCGCTTCTTAACAACCAAGCAACCATATATACTTATAATAATTTTCGAAAAAGTTATTTCTTTCGTATAAAAATATCTTTGGGAAAAATTATTTCGTTTAACCTATAAAAAAATTACGTCGAATTGTTCTATTCAAGTGTTTAAAGATCCCTATCAATAACGTTAATTGCTCATGTTGACCAGAATCCACAAGCCACTCAATAAACCAATCAACATAATATTAAACAATTTCATATTCACTAACAAATATGCGCTCGTATCTATCAATACTTTCAAATTTATTCTACAGTGCTACTGACTCTATCACTAATGAGTAATCCCTACCAGAGCCAAGGTTCTCGCTTAAACTTCAGCTCTGATACCACTGTGACAGGCCGCAAATCCATACCCCTTTGAGACAACAATATTCTCCAACAGTCCAACTCAAAGTAACAGAAATACAAACCATTATGGTTAAAGAAGAAAGAGATAGAAGAAGAAATAGAAAACAATATCAGAATCTCACAATCGTAGCGGAACAACATATAATAGATAAATGACTAATCTTTAAACAAAATGAATTATATCTATTTTATACATTACATTATCAGAGCAAAAAATTCATACTACACAACTGGACAGTTATTGTAACATATCCTCACAAAAACTGACAATGCAGTTAATCATACATGGCGGAATATACATCAAATACGTGTGATACGTCTCACCATCCAGCTCGTCTCCTGAGCTCCACAGCATCCTTTCCTGTATTCTATAATACTCGGTCTGACCCGAGCGCTATAGTGGAATAACACCCGAGTCAGTCTGGAAAACCAGCATGTGAAAGCACACTAAATTGGATTATTAAAGTTTTCAAATCTTTTGAAATCAAAGGTATCTCGTAAGACCATGCCACAAATAAACATGTCTGGGTTTTACCATACGATAACCAAAACATTTCTTATCAAATCCTCTGATATTATAGTAGTGTCTATATACAAATACTTATTCAAAGAGCGGAAATTGTTACATTCATTAAATTCCAGCATAATAGGTATACAAACAAGTCCGTAGGCACTTATTGGAGATTGGGTTTTCATCAATGGCGGGCTACTAGGGTACCGCCCGTCACAGTACCTGGTCTAGATCAGAGTACCGAGGATCTATCCTGGTCCCCTGCAACATAAGACTGGAGCTACCCCTTATTGGATAGTCCGAATAAGATCACCCTGCGGTTGGGATCACCAACTGCCCACATAGCCAAATAAAAAGGGACATCTAGACAGGGATAACCTTACTCTAATTGGTTGCTAGCCACATAGCCTTGCTGCACCTCCCCTGTTTTAGCCATTCTCGGTTAATGAAGCTTGAGGCTATGCGTTACCTTTTTAGCACACATTCACTTGGAATGCTCTTCGTCATCCTGATGATGTTTTGATAGCATTCATCCATATAAGTCCGTTCCGGGTCCGAGCGGAACCGAAGGCACTATTTCTACTATATCTATTTTGGAATCACCCTCAAGATTAGTAGCGATTAGCCCTTGCACTTCACTGCTCCATCTTCGACTCTAGGCTCTTGTTATCCTCACGTAAACGCTAAACCTGATCGAAGTTGTTTTCGGGAAATTAATCCTAATCCCGGTCTCTTCGAAACGATCAGCGCATTGGCCAATATTGACGGTCGGTTATTTAACTATCAAATCACACAATCATCCAAACAATTGTTTTATTTCTACTGAAAAGAACCAGGTCCTCATGACTTAGATTTTAAATAATTTGAATCACTTTATCCGGAGATATGTATATTAAAACATTTAAAATAAAAACTGCTTAAAAGACTTTATTCATAATAATCGTTATGAATTCCATAATAGTTTTCAAGTAAAACTTAGCCAAAACTACCTTTAAAATAAAAGTTATTTATATAAAGTATAAATATTTAGTAACTATCTTTTAAATCATAACACTAATTTAACCTTTAAAATAATTGCTACTATGAAAAAAATAATAAATATTTACTTTATAATCTTAAAACAATTTAAAAAATAAATTCCTCTAGAACATTCTTTTAAACAACTTTAAAGCTTTTAATTTATACTTAAAAATCTGCTTTGAAAACATACATGGATTTTCAGGAAAATATACTCCCTATTCCAAAATAGTCGATTTAATCAGTCAATAAATCCTTCTCGATTTATCCCAATTTAATTTACGTCCCAAACTCGTAAATTTCTTCCAACACTTTAAAAATAAAACCACTTTATATTTTTAAAACACATTTCCCATCTCCTTATAATCACTTCCAAATATACATACTTAAATTATTTACATTAAGGCTACTAAAATTACTTAAATAAAAATAATACTTAGGAAATTTGTAAGAGTTTCTGAGTAAAACTTAAATCAAAAATTTCCTTTTAAAATAAAGTTATTATATCAAATATTTATGTTTAAAATTCATTTTAAAAATCATAATACTAATTTACCTTTAAAAATTATTAACTACCATAATTAACTTAAATGAACATTTACTTTTCTCTTAAAAATAATTAAAATAATAAATTTTCTAAAACATTCTAAAAACATTTTTAAATTTATATTTTATACTTTGAAATATTTTCTTGAAAATATACTTAATTTTCAAGGAAAAACATACTTACCAACTTTTAAAAATAAAATCAACTTTTATTTTTAAAATGAATCGCACCTTTTCTTATAAATTCCGCTGGAATCTATACTTCCAAATTTATCCACTGATAAATATTCCACTTCGTTTATAAACCAGTTTACAAATTTCCATTTCTTATTTTCCTTTAAATTATAGTTTCCAAAACACTAAATCAATTTCAAACCGATTTCCTGGTTTTAAATTCCTTTTAAAATTTGTTATTCAATTTATCCAATTCCCAATAATTATTTACTTAAGAATTTTCTTTTCATTTCCTTTAAAAATCCAAACTATATTTATATATTCTTCCATTTCTCAAAATAACAATATACATTCAGCTAAGCCATAACATTCAATAATTTCAATCCCTAATATAATCAATATAATCTATCACAGATCATCAAATAAATCACATCGCTGAATATAAAATAAATTCAACTTTCTGAGGAACCCAGTTGGATCCCTGCAACCTGTTTCCCTACATCCACGGATATTAGCACAATATAAAATACCAATCCCATTTCGAGGAAGTTATCGTGGTCTAATGGTCATCCGTTATTATGCGGGGCGTATAGGGTCTCATTTGCTATATAATGCGGGAATCAATCACTCCAATATATATATACACACACACTCTATTATATATAATATCACATTCACGCTGATAAAAAATTATCAATTCAAGCAACAACCAATAATTTAAATTTAACTATTTAAATTTAAATGGTAATCCAAATGAGTGAGATTAACTCACCTTTGATTTTGGCTTTACAATTCGACCCAAACCAGCTTATTTTCTTCACAATTCAAACCTTGAATAAACATTATATCGTTTATAAATAGTTGAAATAATCAAACAATTTATTTACTTTTTAATAAATTTAATTAGCTAATAATTTAATTTAACTAATAGTTTAAATTTTCAAACCAATTTTCTTTTAATAAATATTTTCAGTGACTAAATAAATAAATAAGTTTGTTAAACAAATTAATCACCCTAACTACATAATTTTGAAATAACTACTAGATTTAAATGTATATTTGTATATTTATTTTCCCTTGAAACTACATATGTACTTACAAAAATGTTTACATAGATCTTATCTCAAATTTTGTATAAATTCTTCAATATTTTTAAAATTTCTCTTTTCAGAATCATACATATATATACATTTCAAAAAGTATGTTGCAATTATTTTTCTTCTTTTTTGCTGTACATGCATTGAAAAACAAACTGCATCTATATATCTCGTTGTGTGCGTGTGTGTGCACACACACACATACACACACACATATATATACGCATATTACAAGTTAAGAAAAATACCTATCTGCCACTTGCCTCGAGCTTGCGTTCCCTAGCATGCATGCGACCTGCTCTTGACCCCAAATCTTTATGAGTCACCTGCTACTTCCGACCAGCGAACGCCGCCATCGCTAACCACAACGCTTCTAAGCCATCCTTCATCGCGATACCTCATGACTCCAGTCTCTCCTCCTAAATCCACGCACACGATCCATCACCTCAGGCACACACGCGCGCCTCCGCTAACCTCCACGCTTCACCCAAGTTATCGTCCAACGCCTCGTTCCCAAATCGAAGTACCCAATCCCTTGAGCTCGTGATTTCGGTTATTGCGATACTTATTATATTTTTTTTAAGGAAAATCGAATTTATTTGGATTCAAAGGAAGGTCGGCCATGATTCGAATATGAAAACAAAAAAGGAACAAAGATATGGTTTCGTTTGATTTCGATTTTAATGCCTGAGATAAGAAAGAAATCTCATGATTTAAACGAAGTGAAAGAAATAACGATGGCGTATAAAGCTTGCTCATGTACAATAACTTAAGGTGAAATAAAAACAGCTGATGTGAGTACATATTTTAATTCATAGTCATAAATATATTTTTTTATTTAATTTAAAATCGTCTCGGTAAATGCAACTTCTAATTCCAAACTCCTATCGAGGCGTGCCGCTAGGCGTTTATATCTCGTACAACAAAACAATAATTCCAAATGCTATGAAATTTGAAACACGATAATAATACAATATTACGGATCCAATGGAACTAGTTTCATCAAAATCCGGGACTGTGACTCAGAAGGCTGTTTTAAATATCAGTTCAAATGATATATTTTCAAAACTGAACAAGCCACTTCCAAATTCAAATTTAAAGCTTTTCTCATCTTCAGCATAATCAATATAAATTTTTACAAGTTTTGAAATATTTTTAACCAGTTTAAAACCAAGATTCACAATTTTAACCAATCTCCAATTATTATATCCAATTATTTAATTATCCAGATAAATAGTGATATTTGAAATTCAATTTAAACTAACTTTCAAATATTTAAAATCAATTAAATATTTCAGTTTCAAATATCCAAAAATTCTGGGTCGTCGCATTCCTCCCCTTAAAAGAATTTCATTCCCAAAATTACAAGTTAAGAAGAATAATCCGTTGCCGGTTCAACATTTCCCAAAACCAAACAGTTTTTAACAACACCCAAAACGATCTTTTTATTAAAGACACTATTACTCTTTCTAATTTTCCAAACTCTTCCATAGTTTCCAAACATCATTACTTACACAACCATTACAAATTTTAATTTTTAAACCAAATTTAAATTATCAAAATTATCTCAAAATTTTCCAACTTCCAAAATTTTTGAAGAATTTCGCCAGCGTCTCCTTTGCACGACTAGATCAGTACGACTACAAAATGCCTCTACGGGCCCTTAGATTTCAAAAGAAAAAAAATCCAAGCGACTAGATCAGGAAATCATCAAATTTCATCTGCCAATCTAAATACATACCTTTCTGTCGGGCATTCAAATTTATCTTCTGAAATTAAAAACACCAATTTATCTCTTGCTTTTAAATACCTGTATACTACTTAGCAATAATATCCAATCACGGCATTCAAAATCATTTTATACATTTCTTTGCAACAGTTTCAATATCTATTTCATTCAAGCCCGTACAATGCACATATATCATCAGTACGCAATACCAAATTCAATCGCTCACTCATCACATAATTTCACTTCCGAACTAGTATCGTCCACCCGACTTCCTAGTATGGACTCAGATCTGGTTTCTTGATCAGAAACCGTCATTCTCCTTGCATTGCCATTTACTATGATAGAGAATTTCCAGAATCAATCAAAAATCCACATCCACGGTTTTCCGTCGAAAATCGAGTGAAAAATCCCAACTCGGATCGATATGACTATCTCGAAATTCTATGCTCGAAGTTGCATCAAATCCCTATGCGAATAGAATAATATACGTATATCCTACAAATTTATCTCAGTTAATTATTAACTATATCAATTCTCTTTTTATTCACATTTATTTTGATTTCTATTCACTTATCCATCCTTAGCATTTCACACACCTGTATTAAATCTTCATTCAAATTTTAACTTAGAATATTTTTCCCAATACCAATTTTACTCAAGAATTTCACCATTTACTTTCCTTATGTTTATATAAATATTCTATATACTTTAATATTTATTTTTACTTCACTACTTAAGCTTTTATATCTATTTTTATTTGACTCAGATTTTCAATTCCACTCTAAATGCAATTTACCTTTCATTTTAAACATTAAATTCTATTCATCTTATCTCAAACCATTTTTATTTCCAAACATTTATTATTTTAGTCCATTTCAAATTAATTCTTCAACTTTACTTAACCCAATTCAAAATGAATTCCAATACTTCAGTTTCAATTCTATTTACTTACCCATTTCACTTAATTGGTTCATTTTACTCAATTATTTTGACATAATTCAAATTTAAACATTATTCAAATGTTTAGTTCTAATTCCCATTTTGTTACATTAAATAAAATTTTTCATTCACAAATTTATTTCCAACTAATAAATTTTATTTCAATAACTATTCCGTTAAGTCTACTTATAATTTTCCTCAAATTCACTTCTATTTAACTAGATTCAATTACCTTCTATTTCCATTCAAATTTTAAACTTTTATAAGTTTCCAACTTATTTAAATTCCCTTCACAAATCCTTTTAATTTACTACATTTAATTGTCCCATATTTCTGACTATCTCGTTTTCACACTAGTTTAATTCAGCTCTTCTTCAAGTTAAATTTTATTCCAACAGATTTCAAATTTTATAGGTTATCAAATACGTTTATATTCCACAAACATTTTTAATTAAACTTCCAGATTTAAACAATTGCTTACATATTCAAAACATTTTGAAATCATATATACCCAAACCAATTTTGGCAAACAGACACAATTTCAAACATTTTGGCAGCAATTGCTCTCTTGGAAACTCGAAAATGATCATCGATGATGCTGCAGTCATCACGAAATTATTTTCCAGCGATCGAAAAGAGTTCAATGCTTTTATCTCTCTAAATCCCCTTCTAATATTTTTAAATTCCAAATTCATAAGATTTCAAATCCAATTCAAAAATATTTTCGAAATATCACCATCATTCCTCCAAAGTCTTTGAAAAATCGTTTTCAAACTTAAAGGAATTTATTTTCCAAAATTTCAAAAACCAGACACGTTCAATCTATATTCAAACATTACTCTAGAATTTTATTTTATTTCAATTATAATTATATTTATAATTCACATTTACAAATCTCATTCTGTTATATAAATTTATTCTAATCTTTCTGGTTATAACATTATTTGTTATTTCAATTTCTTTCAATTTCCATACAACAGTGATAATAATTTAATATTATCACTTCCTAACAACCAAGCAACCATATATACTTAAAATAAATTTTTAAAAGTTATTTCTTTCATATAAAAATATCTTTGGGAAAAATTATTCGTTTACCCTATGAAAACATTATGTCGAATTGCTCTATTCAATTATTTGGATATCCCTATCAATAACATTAATTACTCGTATTAACCAGAATCCATAAGCCACTAAATAAACTAATCAGCACAATATAAAACAATTTTATATTCACTAACAAATACGCGCTCATATCTATCAAAACACTCAAACTAATTCTAGAGTGCTACTGACTGTATCACTAACGAGTAATCCCTACCAGAGCCAAGGTTCTCACTTAACCTTCAGCTCTGATACCATTGTAACGGGCCGCAAATCCGTACCCCTTTGAGCCAACAATATTCTACAACAATTCAACTCAAGGTGGACAGAAATACGAACGATTGGGGTTAAAGAAGAAAGAGGTAGAAGAAGAAATAGAAAACAATACCAGAATCTTATAATCGCAGCGGAACAATATATAATAGATAAATGACCGATCTTTAAACAAAAAGAATTATATCTATTTTATACATTACATTACCAGAGTACAATAAAATTCATAGCACACAATTGGACAGTTATCATAACCTATCCTCACAAGAACTGACTATGCAGTTAATCATACACAACGGAATATACATCAAATACGTGTGATACATCTCACATCTAGCTCGTCTCCTGAACTCCACAACATCCTTTCCTGTATTCTATAATACTCGGTCCGAACAGAGCATTATAGTAAAATAACACCCGAGTCAGTCCAGAAAACCAGCGTGAGAAAACACATTCAATTGGATCGTTAAAGTTTTCAAATCCTTTGAAATCAAATGTATCTCTTAAGCCACGCCACAAATAAAAATGTCGGGTTTTTACCTTACGATAACCAAAACGTTTCTTATCAAATCATCTGTTATTATAGTAGTGTCTATATACAAATACTTATTCAAATAGCTGAAATTGTTTCATTCATTAAATTTCAGCATAATAGGTATACAAACAAGTCCATAGGCACTTATTGGAGATTGAGTTTCCGTCAATGACATGGTTAATGGGGTACTGCCCGTCACAGTACCTGGTCTAGATCAGAGTACCGAGGATCCACCCTGATCCCATGTAACAGAAGAACGGAGTTACCTCTTACTGGATAGTTCGAATAAGATCATCCCGCAGTTAGGATCAGTAACTGTCCACACAGTCGAATAAAAAGGGACATCTAGACCGGGATGACCTTACCCTAATTGGTTGCTAGCCACTTAGCCTTGCTGCACCTCCTTTGTTTTAGCCATTCCCGGTTGATGAGGTTTGAGGCTATGCGTTACCTTTTTAGCACGCATTCACTTTGAATGCTCATCGTCCTCCTGACGATGTTACGATAGCATTCATCCATACAAGTCCATTTCAGGGTCCGAGCGGAACTGAAGGCACTATTCATACTACATCCATTTTGGAATCACACTCAGGATTAGTAAAGATTAGCCCTTGCACTTAATTGCTCCATTATCGACTCCAAGCTTTTGTCTTCCTCTCGTAAACGTTCAAACTGGATCGAAGTGGTTTTCAGAAAATTAATCCCGATCCCAGTCTCTTCGAAATGATCAGTGCATTGGCCAATATTGATAGTCGGTTATTTAACTATCAAATCACACAATCATCCAAACAATTGTTTTATTTCTACTAAAAAGCACCAAGTTCTAATAACCTAGATTTTAAATAATTTAAATCACTTTATCCAAAGATATATACACTTTAAAACATTTAAAATAAAAACCACTTAAAAGACTTTATTCATAATAATCGTTATGAAATTCCAGAATAATTTTCAAGTAAAACTTAGCCAAAACTACCTTTAAAATAAAAGTTATTTATATAAAATATAAATATTTAGTAACTATCTTTTAAATCATAATACTAGTTTAACCTTTAAAATAATTGCTACTGTAACTAAAATAATAAACATTTCTTTAAAATATTAAAACAATTTAAATAATAAATTCCTCTAGTACACTTTTTAAGCAACTTTAAAGCTTCCAACACTTAAAAATCTGCTTTGAAAACATACTTGGCTTTTCAGGAAAATACACTTTCTATTCTAAAATAGTCCATTTAATCAGTTAATAAATCCTTCTCGATTTATCCCAATTTAATTTACGTCCCAAACACGTAAATTTCTTCCAACACTTTAAAAATAAAAACACTTTCTATTTTTAAAACACATCTCCCATATCCTTATAATCACTTCCAAAAATACATACTTAAATTATTTACATTAAGGCTACTAAAATTACTTAAATAAAAATAATACTTAATAAATTTATAAGAGTTTCTGAGTAAAACATAAACCAAAAGTTTCCTTTTAAAATAAGGTTATTTTATCAAATATTTATGTTTAAAATTCCTTTTTAAAAATCATAATACTAATTTACCTTTAAAATAATTAACTACCATATTTAACTTAAATAAATATTTACTTTTCTCTTAAAAATAATTAAAATAATAAATTTTCTAAAACATTCTAAAAACATTTTTAAACTTCTAGTTTATACTTTGAAATTTTTTTTGAAAATATACTTAGTTTTCCTGGAAAAATATACTTCCCAACTTTTAAAAATAAAATTACCTTTTATTTTTAAAATGAATTGCACCTTTTCTTATAAATTCCACCGTAATCTGTACTTCTAAATTCATCCACTGATAAATATTCCACCTTATTTATAAACCAGTTTACAAATTTCCATTTCTCATTTTCCTTTAAATCACAGTTTCCAAAACACTAAATCGATTTCAAACCGATTTCTTGGTTTTAAATTCCCTTTAAAATTTGTTATTCGATTCATCCAATTCCCAGTAATTATTTACATAAGAATTTTCTTTTCATTTCCTTTAAAAATCCAAACTATATATAAATATATAAATATATATATATATATTCTTCCATTTCTCAAAATAATAATATATATTCAGCCAAGCCATAATGTTAGCACCAGAATTGGTCACTAACACCCTTAAGAGAGATTGTGTAGAGAGATTAATGAAGAAAGTAAAGTTAAACAGAGGATAATATGCAGATTTAAATGTAGAAAATACGAACACCAGATTTATAGTGGTTCGCCGTAATTGCCTACGTCCACTTTGATGTAATTCTTTATTGCGTTTCTCCATAATGGACTACAGATACAATCTTTATGCCAATTATATTGAATACAATTGCTAAGCAAAAAAGATAAGTCTTGAATGAGTCTTGAATGCGGCAGAGTCTCCCCGGTGTTCTCCAAAAAAGGTCCATTTCACTGTGCCCCTGCCTCTCTATTTATAGACGAAGATGGATTGGATTTCCCTGGCAGGCCAGGTAGCTAAGTAGCTTGGCCCAAAACGAGTGATCTCTGTATGCCGATCCATAGATGCCGAACGGTAAAATGCCGAACGGTATCCTCATGCCGAACGAAGTGATGTCGAACATCCGATTGCCGAACGAGGTATTTGTGCCGAAAGACACTGGATGCCGAACGATCTCGAATGTCGAACGAGATTTATGCCGAACGAAGTGATGTGTCGAACAAGGTTTGGATACCGAGCATTATGGAATGCCGAATGACTCTGCCATGCCGAACGTCCATAGATGCCAAACGATATATAATACCGAACGTCTCTTAATGCTGATAGCTCACGCATGCCGAACGTCCCGTAGATGTCGAACGATATACAATACCGAACATCTCTCAATGCCGAATGCTCACGCATGCCGAACGTCCCATAGATGCCAAACGAACTTGAATGCCGAATGAATCATATGTGCCGGACGACTCTGGAAGCCGAGCGCTTTCTAATGCCAAATGCTCCTAAATGTCGAGCGATCATGAATGTCGAGCGTTCTCTAATGCCAAACGATCTGGATGCCGAACAGCATGCTAATGCCGAGTACTTAGTTGCCTGGTCAAACCTCCAGGTAACATTTTCCCCCAAAGTGCATGACGTGGTCAAACGTGGTACGCTTTGAATCACGTGTCCACTGTGCTTTTCTCCGAGCTATGGTTTAGTTTCCTCAATGGTGACTTCCCTTGATTCCCAGGTGAGGCGATGTATGTCGAACACCATGCTAATGCCGAACAGTATAGCCGAAGCCGATGCTCCATGTATGACGAACGGCTTTGTATTCCGATGTCGAACGATGTAGCTTTGACCGGTTCTACCGGTCATAGTCTCTTCGACTTCCTCTCTTCTCCTATAAAAGTCGGCATTTTCCTTCTTCTCTTTTCACTTTTTACCTTCGTTATTTTTCAAGAACTTGCAACTTACCTCCCTGTAATCTATCATGCCTTTCGTAAGTTAAGTTCTAACAACCTTCAATCCTAAACTCACAGTTCCTTGAGCTCTCTCCATACTCTTCGGTAAGAAGCTTTTGATCACCCTCTCAAATTAGGAGACATTAGATGTTACTCGAATTTGTGAATCTTTCATAGATCGTAGAGAGTAGGGGCGTGTGAATAAGGTTGATGAATTGAGGCTCGGTCGTGTTCTAGGGCTGGAACTTAATATGCTCTTAGGTGGTTTCGAGGTGGATGGATCGGAGAAGAGAAAAGTGGAAGGCGCATTGTAGCGGCTCGGCATGATCTTTCAACGCCGAACGGTCCTATGCTAGCATGAGAATGGAGTTAGAGGTTAGGCCAGTTGGTGTAGGTTGATACGGCTATGGTTCGGCATGACCTCTCCATGCCTCACGAAATTGGAGTGGAAAAATTGAAAGGTAGCGGGGAATGGACAGGATGTCGATCGATATTTTGGCCGAACAACAATAAGCCGAACAGCACAAATGTCGATCGATACTTAGGCCGAACGATGCTTAGGCCGATTCATAGTTTATCCGAATGACACTTAGGCCGAACAACATTTAGGCCAAACGATAATTAGGTCGAACGATACTTAGGCCGATCAATAGTTTGGCCGAACGATACTTAGGCCGATCAACATTTACTTTGCCCAATCTTATGACAAAAACAAAGACAAGGGCCTAAGTAAACTAGCATATCGAACTAATCTGGACTGATAACTTCCTAGTTTCAGTAATCACAAGCCTGAACCTAAATTGACAAAAATGGGTAATTTCCTCTAACATATAGCGCCAATGTTTGAGTCCGAAATTGAAAACACCATAGCGCAGGTTTTTTGGAAACGGTCAGCGATGACGGTCTTCGAAGGCGACGATTCAAAGCTTAACTTTATACCATTAACTCCGTGACTTTCAATTTCTCAGCACTTTTACTTGAATTATCACACTAGCCCACACACCACACGGGGGGAATACTTGTGTTGTTAAGTCTAATGTCGATTGTTTTTCAATTATGGTTCAAACAAGTAATCTACTAGATTCAATTTCTATCAAAGACGTCTAAGAAATCTAGCTACGCCACGATCTTAGATAGACCAGGGTCGTCTTCCAAATAAGGAGTCGCAGATACTTCAAGCCCATCGACTTCCCCTGCTCATAAATTAGCTCCCGATGCCCTGGAGGCATCAATTTTCTTGGACAACCCGATCGATTCACAGGCTTCGAAGATCAATGAAAGTGCACTCCATCGGATATGCTCCGTCCACGAAATCCCCTTCGACGACGTATTAGATCCATCGGGGCATGATCGTCCACACTTGCCCCCAGTTGGATATACCGCCTGTAATAAGTTTATGTGTTGGGTCAGCACTGTGCCACCGTTCAACTTATTTCTTTGGGACTTGCTGCAGTACATTGACATTGCCCCGTCACAACTGCACCCGAACGGTCACGCCTTTATTTACGGTATCTACATCCTCTTCATGAATATTCTCTCTAGGCCTCCAACCTCGGGGGACATTAGATATATATATATATATATATATATATATATATGATCAAGAGGCAGAGGATAACCCCTCTTTCATGTTTCTCGAGCCTCACCACAAATGCCAAATCTTAACTGGGGCATGCAACAAGTTCGCCCTATACAAGCAGGAATGGTATTATGTGCGCTGCCCTCCTGCTTTCACGAGGAGATGGGTGGAAGGAAGTAAGTCTTTTCTCTGGATCGATATTCATGCTTAGTCAAAGCCGTGCCTCTTCTAACTCATTTTTCCATCTTTTCAGGTATCAATCCATGTCCTGACGGCCGCGGATATTCTGAAGACGTCGAAGCTATTAGAGCCCTTTCTGCCGGCGAACGAGACATCCGAACTCTTATTTCAAATAAGTCACTTTCGAGGTTTGGACTATTGGCAGAAGGCCGTCGGATAAGCCTACCTTAGGGCATTTCCATACCCAAGCCCGCCTCTTTTAAAGGGAAAAAGCAAGCTGAGTCTTCAGCACGCAAAGCTCTTGGCACACTAGAAGAAGGAGAAGTCAAAGAAATGAAACACCTGAAGCACAAGATGAGAACTTTGGTCCTACTCAGGACCTATTAGTCGAAGTTCATGACATCGAAACGTCATCCTCTCCTTCGAAGAGGAAAAATAAACTGACGTACAAGATAAGAAGGAAAAAAGTTGGTGCAACCTCTAAAGTTACTCTTATTCCAACAGAGAAAGAGTCTTCCTCACAACATTTAGAAAGCTCTTTAAAGGGCCTCTCGAACCTCTCAATACCTGACGATTTACTTAATTATGATTTCGATGATCCGGAGGCAATTAAACTTCACTCGCCCATCAGAGGCGATGTAGACGTTCAAGCCCAAACTCAGGGAGAAAAAACTCCCATTAGTAATGAAACTGGTTCGTCGGAGGGAAACACTAGGACACACACAAACACATGTACTTCACCTTGCACTTAAATTTCCATCGTCACGCTAATCTTTTCTAATTCGTTGTTTTTTAAATTCTATGCAGGTGACATGGGGCATACACACAGCATCGATCGTCTCCGTAGGTCATCTATCTTCCATCACTCTCGACGGGACTCAGGTTCCGGAAGACGTCGGGATAGAGACAGTGATGGCGATTGGGATTACCATTCTCGAGACTCATCATCTTGGAAGAAAACATATTATTAGTTCAAGTACCACCAACATCGCTCTTCTTGCTCAGAACAAAGCAAAGATAAGCACGGCCATAAGAGGTCGCAATCCAATGTCCTCCGAGATCAACACTCTGATTCCTCTTCCACATGACAATCCCAGGATCCTCACAGGAGAGCTGAACTTTCAAAGCCATCTCCTCCTGTTCTTGCAACAAATCCAACAGTATCGGAGAGACAGGCCGATCTTAAAGTTAAATTTCTAAGGATCTGCTTTGATGATCTGAAGTTCCTCTCGGCGATCCACCATATACCTGGAGATGTCAAGCAGAGCGCTATCGCCTGTACCAACGGTGTCTATGTTTAACATGACGCGTTCGTTCATCTTGCTTAGAAAGTGTCGAAAGTCTCCATGGAACGCCAACATGAGATTGATCGCATGAATCTTGAGGCTATTCACGACAAAGACATTATCAAAGCTCAGGACGAAGAGATTGCGTCTTATAAATCCCAACTTGAGGCCACCCAGCAGCGCCAAGGATGCCGCCGATGCCGTAACTCGTCTATAATCGACTCACAGAAAAGAACTCGACGAGGCGGTACAACGCTGTGGAGCTTTGGCTTTGGAGAAAGACTCGGTGCAAAAAGAGAGGGATGCACTCTGTCTCCGAGTTAAAGAACTTGAGGAGCGACTCCGCAAAGAACAAGAGGAGAAGATTGTTGCCCAAGAAGAGTCGCAACGGTATTGCGACGGGATCGTTGCTACGCGACTCCTAAAGGCAAAACTTGAGGGCGAGCTTTCTAAAGTTGAGGCGCTAAGGAATGAAGCCCGCGAAGAGGGCAAAAAGATAGCTTCTGCGGAAATCGACTCCCGTCTTGAGGCGACCAAGGAAGAAGGTAGACAAGAAGTCAAAACCATGTTCGACCCGCTTATTGCTGAATTCAATGCCCACGTTCTCATGCACCGGGACTTAAATTTTCCAGGCGAGGGCTATTTTGAATCTTTGTCCGAGGCATGGGAGACTTTAATTGAAATCAAGAAGGCCGAACATTGTATCGAGGAGGTTGATGAGGGGGCCTTGATAAAAGAATTCCTCAAGGGAAATGAGCCTTCGGACCTGTCAGCGGCTAAAGCCATTTATTGCAAAGGCTCCCCCTCAACAAAAGGGAAAGAAGTTATCGCCGGTACATCCGGGATTGAGTCTCCAGCTCGTGTGCCTACCCAACCGCCTGGTCAACCGATACTCGATCCTTTTGAACAACACATCGGCTATGACTCGGAGGACCACGGCCTTGGTGTTCCTCTTTTGTCCCCTATTCCAGAGGGTGAGACCCCCTGACGGCTGAGAGCCAGCCGGAACCTGGTCAGCAACTTTTTACTTTAACATTCCAAGAGTTTTCATTTTTCGTCAGAAGCTATCGCATTCTAATTCTTGCTTTTCATGATTTTTTACAGGCCATTCTGATCTTGAGCCCACTTCGAGAGGCGATGTCGCCAAGGAGGTGAGGGGAAAAACGAGTGAAGCCACTCATGCAGGAGAGGCTCCCGGTCCCGATGCTCAAGTGATCAGAGAACTTGATGAGGACAAATCTGAGACTTCCTCTCCCATCGATGGGAGTTATGAAGTTGAAATTACAGGCATCTCTAAGCACACATCCGAACTGAGCATGAAGGAGCAGTTTGATAAAGAGAAGGAAAAGATGATCAAGATCAAGGTCGAACCTCAAGCTGTGGACCCGGACGATCCTTTGAACAAGCCGTTGAAGGTCATTCTCCCAGGCGGGTCCAAACCCATGGATGTTCCTCATACTTCTTCAGATGTCACTCCCCCGTCAAAGAAAGCTATCAAGATTAAATGTAACAGGGAGGAGTCATCGAGAAAAAAATCGAAGAAGTCAAAGAAGTAGTCTTCGCTCTCATTCAACAAGAGCTAGTTTACATTATGTAATTATTTTTGTTTTCATAGTTTATGTAAATAAACTTTTGACTCTGAGCTTCGGAGGAGTTGTGGTAGAAACTTATTCTTAATGAATAATACTTAGTTCTTTTCCCTCTCAGAGGACTGTTGTTGTTTGGTTTTTTGGTATAACCATAGTCAAAACTCGAGCTACTGCGAGTTACGTGAACTTCTCGATCCATCTTTAGACAAGTTGACAACTTTTTTGGTAATTGCACCTTCTTGTATCCCATGCTTTGGGGACTTAGAATATTTTCCAATCCGTACACCAAGGGCTTGATGACTTCAAGTCATTTATATCCAGTCCGCCCTCAGGGGACTTGGACATTTAAATCGTTTATACTCGAGTCTGCACTTTGGGGACTTGGAGGTTTTGAATCGTTTATACTCGAGTCCGCACTATGTGGACTTAGAGTACTCCAGTCCGCACTCCGGGGACTTGGAGATTTCGAATTATATGTACTCAAGTCCGCACTCTGGGGACTTAGAGTACTCTTGTCCGCACTCCGGGGACTTGGAGATTTCGTATCGTTTGTACTCGAGTCCGCACTTTGGGGACTTAGGGTACTCCAGTTCGCACTATGGGGACTTGGAGATTTTGAATCATTTATACTCGAGTCTGCACTCTGGGGACTTAGCGTACTCCAATCCGCACTCCGGGGAATGAGATTTTGAATCGTTTATACTCGAGTCCGCACTCTGAGGACGTAGAGTACTCCAGTCCGCACTCCGGGGACTTGGAGATTTTGAATCGTTTATACTAGAGTCTGCACTCTGGGAACTTAGAGTACTCCAGTCCACATTATGGGGACTTGGAGATTTCAAATCGTTTATACTCGAGTCCGCACTCTGAGGACTTAGTGTACTCCAGTCCGCAATCCGAGGACTTAGAGATTTTGAATCGTTTATACTCGAGTCCGCACTCTGAGGACTTAGAGTACTCCAGTCCGCACTCCGGGGACTTGTGGAGTACTCCAGTCCGCATTCTAAGGACTTGGATATTTCAAATCGTTTATACTCGAGTCCGCACTCTAGGGACCTAGAGTACTCCAGTCCGCACTTTAGGGAGTAGGAGATTTTGAATCATTTATGCTCGAGTCTGCACTCTGGGGACTTAGAGTACTCCATTCCACACTCCGGAGACTTTCATTTATTACAGCGTTATCATACACAGAAACATCGTCAATTCATGGGAAAAATAAATAGCTTCAAGCCTTTATTAATGCAAATAAACTAAATTGTCTTTTTACAGGCCGTATACTAGGAATAAAAACTTGCTGGAAATAAATGCAAATAAAATATGATAGAAATGAACTAAGTGTAATATTGCCGCAAATGTTCACCATTCCATGCTCGGGGGAGTGTCGCACCATCGACGGTCGCTAGCTTAAAGTTCCTTCTCCAAGCTTCCGCTCGATGACGTATGGACCTTCCCATGCGAGGCTCATGTGTGATGGAACTGGGAAAACTCATTTCAAAATGAGATCACCCACACCAAAAATTCTCGGTCGAACTTTTCGTTATAATATCGAGCAACTCGGTGCCTATACGCGGCCGCTCTCAAATTGGCTCCTTCGTGTTTTTCATCAAAGAAGTCCAACGATTCCAGCAAAAGATCTCGATTTGACTCAGGGTCATAATAAGTTACCCGATGTGATGGGACTTCAAGTTCCACGGGTATGACAGCTTCAACACCATATACTAATGCGAATGGAGTGTGGACAATCGCGGACTTGTAGATGGTTCTGTAAGCCCAAAGTGCTGTCGGAAGCTCATCCACCCACTTGCCTCTAGCCTTTTCCAAACGTTTTTTCAATATGGATTTGATTATCTTGTTTATAGCCGCCACTTGTCCATTAGATTTCTGATGAAAAACCGCTGCAAACTTTTTCTCAATGTCATATTTTTGGCAAAATTCCCTGACTCTTTGCTTTCACACTGAGTTCCATTGTCTGTAACAATGGTTCGTGGCAGGCCAACGCAGCATATGATATTTCGTGCCACCAAATTAATGACTTTCTTGGTGGTGATAGTGGCCAAAGGCTCTACTTTTGCCCACTTGGTAAAGTAATCGACCGTAACAATCGCGTATTTTGCACCACCTTTGGAAAGGGGTAAGGAACCGACTATATCGATCCCCCACATTGCAAATGGCCAAGGACTAACCATTTGTGTGAGTTCCATCAGCAGAGCTCTTGGGATTTTTGCATACTTCTGGCATTTGTCACATCTTCTTATGTAGTCTGCGGCATCTCGATTTACAGTTGGCCAATAGTATCCATAGCGGAGGATTTTCGTTGCTAACGTCTGCCCCCGGTATGGTTGCCACATTCACCTTCATGGACTTCCGTCAGGACTCGTTTTATCTCATCATGGGCAATGCATCAGAGCAATGGGGTCGAGAATCCCCTCTGATACGTTATTCCATCCTGTATTGCATAATGAGAAGCCTTACGAATGACTTGTCGTCTTTCTCTCCTTCTTTCAGGCACGACAATATTGGAATCCAATAAATAAGAAATAAGGGTTTCGCGGGGCCCGTGTAACAAGTACTGCTTGAATGGGGTCATCCATGACCCCTTCTCGATTTCTGTTTCTAACATGAAATCTACCTCCATTATATTTATGCTCGGAATATGTAAGGATTCAGTGAGAAACGATCTCATTTGCTGCGTATCGCCAGTGCTTGCAAATTTTACCGATGAATCAGCTGCTCTATTTTGTTCACGCGGAACATGTGAAATATCATAATACTCGAGATTCACTAGCAGCTCCTGAACTTGGGCCAAATACAGGGCAAGTCTCTGCCCCCTTGCTTGGTAGCCTCCACGCACTTGATATACCACCAGTTGCGAGTCACAAAAAATTTCAACTGATCTTATTCCTAGTTCTTTGACGAGTCTTAAGCCAGCGATTAATGCTTCATACTCGGCTTCGTTATTCGTCGCTGTGAATTCGAGCTTCAAAGCATAGAAAACTGATCGGTTTTCAGGAGTTACCAGAACTATGCCAACCCCCAAAAAACGGTCGTTAGATGCCCCATCGGTGTACATCTTCCATCGAATGGGAGGTATGACATTGCGGCCGTTTGATTCGTCTGTCATGGTGAATTCAGCCAGGAAATCCGCTAGCGCTTGCCCTTGTATGGCCCTTCGCGGCAAGCAGGTAATATCGAACTGACTCAACTCGATATTCCATTTTAACATCCTTCCGTAAGTTTTCGGTCATTGGGGTACTTGTCGTAGGGGTTGGTCGGTGTAAACAATGATCGAGTGTGCCTAGAAGTATGGGCGAAGCTTGCGTGATGCAATCACCAAGCAATAAGCTAATTTCTCGATCTTGGGATAGTTTCTTTCGGCCCCCATTAGACGTTTACTAACATAGTAAACTGGTTTTTGAACTCGGTCCTCTTCACGAACCAAAGCCATACTAATAGCATGTCGGGATACTGCCAAGTACACATACAACATTTCATGGTCTATTGGTTTCGATAGCACTAGGGGGCTCTCCAAATGTTCTACCAAAGCTCAGAATGCATCCTCACAGTCGGATGTCCACTCAAAATTTCTTTTTCCTTTCTTTATCACGTCGAAGAAAGGAATACACTTGTCTGTAGCTCTGGATATGAATCGACTCAGTGCTGCCACCTTTCTGTTCAAGCTTTGTACTTGCTTTATAGTTCTGGGCACTTGTATGTCCCGAATAGCCTGAATCATTTCCGGGTTAGCTTCAATTCCACGTGCATTCACAATGAAACCCAAGAACTTCCCTGATGCCACGCCAAAAGAGCACTTCAAGGGGTTGATCTTTTTACCGTATTGTCTGAGTATATCAATCATTTCTGCTAAGTCTCGAATGTGGTCGTTTGACTATCGTGACTTCACGAGCATGTCATCCATATAGACTTCCATCATTCTACCAATCTGGTCCTTAAACATTAGATTCACCAGGCGCTGATACGTTGCCCCCAAGTTTTTCAATCCAAAGGGCATTATTACATAGCAACATAGCCCCATATTTGTGACAAAACTGGTGTGCTCTTGGTCCGGAATGTGCATCGGGATCTGATTGTATCTTGAATACGCATCCATAAATGACAATAATTCATGTCCGACGGTAGAGTCGACGAGCTGGTCGATTCTAGGTAAAGGGAAACCATCCTTCGGGCATGCTTTATTCAGGTTGGATTAATCAACACAAGTTCTCCATTTTCCATTTGCTTTTTTCACTAGCACTGGGTTAGATACCCATTCAGGGTAGAGGGCGTCGTGGACGAACCCATTGGCTTTGAGTTTGTTCACCTCCTCTTTGAGAGTCGCAGACCTCTCCAAGTCCATACCTCTCCTTTTCTATTTTACGGGAATGTGTTTCGAGTTTATGTTCAACATATGACTCGCAATTGCTGGAGAAATCCCGCTCATATCAGAGTGTGTCCAAGCGAAAACGTCCAGATTCGCCCAGAGGAAATCAGTAAGAGCCTCAGCCACTAAAGGGTCGAGTTGTGATCCAATCTTAAGAACTCGTGATGGGTCATCCCGACTGACTGGAATGTCGATCGTCAGCTCAACCGGTGCTGCGTTTGTTTCCCTGGGCTCCCCATCATCGTCTCTCGGATCTATGTCTCTAAGGATCCAAGAATGTCTGCCCGAGCCAGGGCTCGGGCATTACTTGTCAATCATCAATCTTTAGGATGCGGATGGAGTTGTCCGCAACCTTTCCCTTCTCTCTCCGATGAGCTTCTCTCAGTTCTGCCACATAACATCCGCGACCTGTCGCCTGATCGCCATGTACAACACCGACTACTTTGTCCATCGGAAATTTTAATGTCAAACACCATGGGGCCAAAGCACCCTAAATTTTGCCAAGGCTGGACGACCTAAAAAGACATTGTATGGAGAGTCAACATCCATTACTCTGAACGGTAGGACTCGCGCTCTCCTACGGTCACCTTCCCCCAGTTCAAATGGCAGTTCTATATACCCCATCGCGTCGTTTGCAGCACCATTAAAACAGTGGATACGGGCTTTGCATGGTTTCAAATCTTTCATTTCCATCTTCATTTGGTCATAAGCCTTTTTGAAGATGATGTTGATAGAACTTCCACAATCAATCACGATTCTTTTCACGTAAGCTGGCCTGATTGTTGTAGATATAACCATCGGGTCGATGGTAGGAGCCTCCACCTTGTCCGCGTCTTGACTCCTAAACACTATATCGACATGCGTTGTTGTTTTGCAGGGGTTTCATCTTCCACATTCGAACAACATTCATAATCCACATGCCTCAAGGAGGTAGCATTTCAATCCATCTCCTGCCAATTCTTGTCTACAGGATGAGGTCCTCCGACAATAGTGTTTATGATCAATCTACCCACAGTCCGAGCAGGTTGTTCTGGTTGGCGTGGAGCCAGCCCGCGTCCGGGGTCTGACGTTCCTAGCCTTCCATCGTGCGGGTTTTTGACAAATTCCTGCAATTTTTTCTATCTGATCAACTTTTCTATGGCGTCATGGAGGTGTCTACACTCTTCAGTATTGTGCCCATGGTTCTCATGGAAGCGACAGTACTTCCCTGTCCGTTTCTGTTCTTCAGTGGACTCCTTTGGGCATGGATTTCTGTATTCATAGGTGTTACAGGTAGATAGATAAATGTTTTCAAAAGAAGTATTCAGCGGGGTGTATTCATTGTAGGTCGGAATCCTTGGCTTCCATTTCCCTGCTTCTCTTTTCTTTCTGGGATTCCCACCTCCGGGTCCTTTGGACTGCCCAGGCTTGTTCTGGACGTTGACTTGAACTTTTCCCGAACTATCGTCGGACTGCTTCATGGCGATGTTACTTTTCACAGTCTCCTGAACAGGCCCAGGTGCCTTATCTCATCTCGTCCATCGAGCCTCCTCCCTCCGTACGAACTGATGAGCTTTGGTATAGAATCATTCCAATGTAGCTGGGGGCTTTCCCTCCAACCAATCTTCAAACTCCAAATCTGGATCTACACCTCGCATTACCGCCATAAAAATTGCATGGTCATTAGGATTTCTAACTTCAGTGGCGACAATATGAAACCTCTGTAAGTATGCTTTCAAAGACTCTCCCGTAGCATGGATTACGCTTGATAAGGACATCACGTCCTTTAGACGAGTAGCATGTATTCTGAATTGTTCGATAAATTTCATTGCCAACTCGTCGAAGGTAGATATAGATCGTGGAGGAAGTCGAGTAAACCACATAGTGGCGATTCCGGATAGAGTGATTGGGAAGAGCCTACACTTAGTCACGTCAATTGCCCATTCTGAATCCATCATCCATTCGTACCTCATCACGTGTTGCCTAGGTTCAGTCTTCCCTTCATAGGCTGGGATGGTTGACATGCTAAACTTCCTTGGGTACTCAGCTTGTAGAATGGTATCTGCGAAGGGGGTATGACTCCTAGACACTCCCCAATCTACGTTGGTCAGGCCTTAATTTTCTCTCATTAACTGCCTCACCACAGCTGCCAAATCCGGAGTTTGTATGGAGGGTGGGAGGTTGGGTTCCGTTCCACGGGACCATGCGGGTTGATGTCCCGCTTGATTCGGGTCTTGGTGATTCGGGCGTCCGGTCTCATCACGTGCTTGATCCCTGGCGGATCGATCAACCGCACCTGCTTGTGCAGCTTCATCCCTATGGCGTCTATGCCTAGGAGGTTCATCAGCTGAGGTCAAGCTATCAGATTCAGAATAAGGAGCAGGACTACTTCCAGCATTCTGATGCTACTGCTGAGCAAGCTGAGTCATGAGATTAGTGTTGGCTTGAATCTGCTCAGCAAGTTGCCTTTTACTTTCCCTGAGTTCTCTTATCAAGTCGTTGAACTCTATTCGAGAAATGACCTCCGCTTGGTTCTGAGTGGAGGGCCCTATGCCTTTAATTGCTGGTTGGTTGCTAGGTCATATCTGTTGTACACTAGCAGTTTCATTGACATCTGCGTTGTGAGAGGCTGATCTAGTTCGTGGTCTTCCCATGATAGAGTTGTCGGTTGTAACTCTGAGTAGAATCAACAGATGTCTTGCGAATGATTTGGATCTTCTTCAGGGGATTTTTCAATCCAGTAGCTACAAAGTAGATCCTGTCATCCTAAGAATTCGATTCTCGGTGAAAGCACCAAAATGTTAGCACCAGAATTGGTCACTAACACCCTTAAGAGAGATTGTATAGAGAGATTAATGAAGAAAGTAAAGTTAAACAGAGGATAATATGCATATTTAAATGCAGAAAATAGGAACACCAGATCTATAGTGGTTCAGCGTAATTGCCTACGTCCACTTTGAGGTTAATCTTTATTGTTTTTCTCGATAATGATTACAGATACAATCCGTATACCAATTATATTGAATACAATTGCTAAGAAAAAAAGATAAATCTTGAATGAGTCTTGAATGCGGTAGAGTCTTCCCGGTGTTCGCCAAAAAAGGTCCATTTCACTATGCCCCTGCCTCTCTATTTATAGACGAAGATGGATTGGACTTCCATGGCGGGCCAGGTAGCTAAGTAGCTTGGCCCAAAAAGAGTGATCTCTATATGCCGATCCATAGTTGCCGAACAGCAAAATGTCAAACAAGGCATGAATGTCGAACGGTATCCTCATGCCGAACGAAGTGATGCTGAACATCCTGATTCCCGAACGAGGTATTTATGCTGAAAGACCCTGGATGTCGAACGATCTCGAATGTCGAACGAGATTTATGCCGAATGAAGTGATGTGCTAAATAAGGTTTGGATACCGAGCAGTATGGAATGCCGAATGGCTCTGCCATGCCGAACATCCATAGATGTCGAACTATATATAATACCGAACGTCTCTTAATGCTGAACGCTCACGCATGCCGAACGTCCCGTTGATGACGAACGATATACAATACCGAACGTCTCTCAATGCTGAATGCTCACCCATGCCGAACGTCCCATAGATGCCGAACGAACTTGAATGCCAAACGAATCATATGTGCCACATGACTCTGGAAGCCGAGCGCTTTCTATTGCCGAATGCTCCTAAATGCCGAAAGATCCTGAATGCCGAGCGTTCTTTAATGCCGAACGATCTGGATGCCTAACGACTCATAAATGCCGAACAATATGCTAATGCCGAGTACTTAGTTGCCTGGTCAAATCTCCAAGTAACACATAACATTCAATAATTTCAATCCTCAATATAATTAATATAATCTATCACAGATCAACAAATAAATCACATCGCTGAATATAAAATAAATTCAACGTTTTGAGGAGTCCAGTTGGATCCCTCCAACCTATTTTCCTGCATCCACAGATATTGGCACAATATAAAATACCAATCACGCTTCGAGGGGGATATCGTGGTATTAGGGTCATCCGCTATTATGCAGGGTGCATAGTGTCTCATCTGCTATATAATGCGGGAATCATGCACTCCAATATATATATACACACCCTATTATATATAATATCTCATCTAGACTGATAATAATTTATCAATTCAAGCAACAACCAATAATTTAAATTTAACTATTTAAATTTAAATGGTAATCCAAATGAGTGAGATTAACTCACCTTTGATTTTGGTTTGCAATCCGACCCAAACCAGCTTGTTTTTTTCCACGATTTCAAACCTCGAATAAAAATTATATGGTTTATAAATAATTGAAATAATCAAACAATTTATCTACTTTTTAATAAATTTAATTAGCTAATAATTTAATTTAACTAAAAATTTAAATTTTCAAACCAATTTTCTTTTATTAAATATTTTGAATGACTAAATAATTAAATAATTTTGTTAAACAAATTAATCACCCTAGCTACATTATTTTGAAATAACTAGTAGATTAAAATGTGAAAATGTATATTTATTTTCCCTTGAAACTGTATGTGTACTTATAAAAATGTATACATCAATCTTAACTCCAATTTTGTATAAACTCTTCAACATTTTGAAAATTTCTCTTTTCAGAATCATACATATACATACATTTCAAAACGTATATTGCAATTATTTTTATTCTTCGTTTTCCGTACATGCATACAGATATAAATTGAAAAACAAACTGCATCTATATATCTTGTTGTATACATTTTTGTATATATATGTACACATATTACAAGTTAAGAAAAATACCTCACTACCATTCGCCACAAGCTAGCATTCCTGAGCATGCATGCGACCTGCTAATGACCCTAAATCTTCGTGAGTCACCTGCTACCTCCGACCAGCGAACGTCGCCATCCTTGACCACAATGCTTCCAAGCCAACCTTCATCGCGATACCTCGCGACTCCATTCGCGGGTCGCTCCTCTTAAATCCACGCACACGAGCCATCGCCTCAGGCGCACGCGCATGCCTCCGCTAACCTACATGCCTCGCCCAAGCTATCGTCCAATGCCTCGTTCCCAAATCGAAGTCCCCAATCCCTTGAGCTCGTGATTTCGGCTATTGCGGTACTTATTATATTTTTTTTTTTAGGGAAATCGAATTGAATTTTATTCGAAGGAAGATCGGCCATGATTTGAATACAAGAAACAAAAAAAAGGAAGAAGATATGGTTTCGTTTGATTTCGATTTGAATGCTTGGGATAAGGAAGAAATCTCTTGATTTAAAAGAAGTGAAAGAAATAACGATGGCGTGTAAAGCTTGCTCATGTACAGTAACTTGAGGCGAAACAAAAATAGATGATGTGAGTATATAGTTTAATCAATAAATATAAATATAATATTTTTGTTTAAATTGAAATCGTCTCGATAAATGCAACCTCCAATCTCGAACTCCTGTCGAGGCGTGCCGCCAGGCGTATATATCTCGTACGGCTAAACGATAACTTCAAAAGCTACAAAATTTGAAATTCGATAATAACACAATATTACGGATCCAATGGAACTAGTTTCGTCGAAATCCGAGATTGTGCCTCGGAAGGCTATTTTAAATATCAATTTAAATGATATATTTTCAAAACTGAACAGACCACTTCCAAATTCAAATTTAAAGCTTTTCTTATCTTCAGCATAGTCAAAATAAATTTTTACAAGCCTTTGAGATATTTTTAACCAGTTTAAAACCAAGATTCACTATTTTAACCAATCTCCCATCAATAAATCCAACTATTTAATTATCCAAATAAATAGCGATATTTGAAATTCAAGTTAAACTTACTTTTAAATATTTAAAATCAATTAAATATTCCAATTTCAAATATCCAAAAATTATGGGTCACCAGATTACTTTAGCCCATACGATGTACATATATCATCTGTATGCAATATCAAATCTGATCACTCATTCAGTCACACAATTTCACTTCCAAACTAGCATTGTTTACACGGCTCTCTAGTGCGGGCTCGGATTTTGTTCCTTGATCAGAAACTTTCATTCACCTTGCATAGCCATCTACCATGATATATAATTCTATAATCAATCAAAAATCCATATCAAGAGTTCGTCGTTAAGATTCGGTGAAAAATCCTAACTCGGATCGATATAAATTATCTTGAAATTCTGTACTCGAATCTGGGTAAAAAATTATGCGGATAAAATAATATATGTACCATTTATGTATTAACTTTCAATAGATTTCTATCCAATTCATCTATATTAAATTTCACTTATTACCTTCATTTCATTTAGAATTAATTATTCACAATCCATTATTCATATCCCATATTTGCTTAGTATATCCATTTCTTTACATAGCATATTCTTTAATACTATCATTTCTTAAACACCATTCCGTAGAATTTTCTTACTTAAGTTCATTTTAGACATTCCATACAATTTAATTAAATTCAGTTTCCATTACCAATTGACCCTTAGCACCAAATCCTTTTCATTCAAATTCATTTACTTAATTTCCTTTAATAATAGATTTATTTGTGAAACATTTTATTAATCATCACTTTAGTTTATAATCATTTTATATAAGTCCAACTTCTTATATGTGACCTTATCTTAGTTTATTATTACCCTGTAACTTACGAATTCAATTTCACAACTTCTTTGCAAATTTATATTTAATTTTATAACAAATTCACAAAGATATTTTTTGGTTCATTAGTCTACTTTCTTAAATTCACTTACTATTCTATTTGGTCATTGATTATTTCATAATATTCTAATTAAGGATACAATATTTACTACTACAATAAATTTCCATTTACATACGTTTTGATTATTTTAAGTTTTATTTACTTGTATAATATCCCATTACATATCCAAATCATCATTTTAACTTTTATCATTTGGTAAGTCTTATTATATGTTATTAGAATGCAATTTTTGGCATTAT
Organism: Allium cepa; assembly: GCA_030765085.1. NCBI lineage: Eukaryota > Viridiplantae > Streptophyta > Magnoliopsida > Asparagales > Amaryllidaceae > Allium > Allium cepa. The sequence continues at coordinate 248,757,683 of CM060944.1, forward strand.
ACAAATAAATCTGACTTATGTTACTAAATTAAAAAGTTCACCATTTTAAATTGTTTAAATTTTCTCTACTCTCAATTTATTGAAAACTTCAACTCTAAAGCTTCTTAAAACATTTAGCTTAGATTACTTAATTCTCTTATTTTATAAGTTATGGTTATTCAAATATTTCATTTCTTTTAAATAATTTGAAGATTATTAATTAACAGAACTTAAAATTTCTAAATACCTGGTTCATTTCAAACCATTTGAAATAAATATATACGCCTATATCTTTTATATATCAAATCATACATTTGGAGTTTAAACCATAATACATTTATCAAAACAATTTCGAAGCAAAGCTTCTTAGAAGTCTCCCCACTTTGAGACTCGAAAATGAACTTCGATGATGCTGTGCAGTTATCACGGAAATTACTTTCCAGCGAGAGAAGAGGGGAGTACTGAATTAATTTATTGTAAAACATTTTTCATAAACATTTTTCAACTAATATCACTATATTTTTTCAAAACTTTGAAGACCATTTTCAAAAATTACTGGATCTTATATTCAAAAAATTCTCAATTTAAATCCATTTTACATTTATAAATTATACTTACAAAATTGTCACTTTCTTAAAAAATTCATAAATTTTTTATCATTGTTAATTTTAAACATCTTTTATTAAGGCACAACACCCAACTGATGATAGTAATCAATATTATCATTCCTAACAACTAAGCATAATGGAAAGAAGAAAACACTCGAGTCAGGACTAAAATATTCTTATGTGAGTCAAATCAATATCGCATATAAAATACAAGCGTCATGGCGTCAAAGATGCTTATGGGTTTTCACATATCATATCCAGTATATAACGTGCGTGCAATAACTCAAGAGATGTTATGGGATTTTCCAACTCTTAAGGATCCATTAAAATATTTATATGTAGTAGAATGCTCTATATATAAAATGTCTAATGAATGAAGTAAATATTTTTCTTAGCGTTAAGGCTTTACGTTAATCGCCATTAATGCGTTTTTAAGCATTGCCGTACAATTTGCATAGAGAGCACCAGTTAAACGATCGATGGATAGGGATGCGCCATGACACGAAAACACTAAACCAAAATCGTATGGATCTCGCATAGGGATAAAAGTACGACAAGGCACATGAGGCAATGCCCAAGGTACGATACTACCAGTTCGAGTCGTAGGGCTGGTGGTAACGCGTCATAGCCATGACCACCCACCGCGTCCATCCATCCGGTATAGAGTCAAAGGGAGGCTATCCCATTTAAGGTACACCAATCGAAACCAACAACAAGAGTAATATTATGGACCGAGTCCAAGAAAATCCAAGAATAGATGTCTGCTTAGGGTGATTAGCCACTTAGCCCTATCAAGCTATCATGTTTTAGTCATTTCAAATTGGCACAAGTGCCGAGCTCTATCCATCATCGTTCTCTTTCTTCAAATCCAGCAATCGGCGCCAAATCCAACCATTTCATTCTGGAGTCTCCTCCGTGTACACAGTTGTTAAATTGGTTCCGTTATCAATTGAGAGTATGACCATATCCGGTCTTGGTCACTTCAGCAACCAAAAAACATCGTTTACACACATGTTAGTTCTTTTACATTTCGAAAACGATTCATACTTTATATCAAGATATCATATTTTCTTCAAACCCAAATCCATTTCAAAATCATCATATTTACTCAAAATATACAATTTCAACTCCAAATCATTTTCGCCTTAATATCTTGATTTTTCTTCAAAAATCGTTTCGATTTCCATTTAGGTTATAAATTCAATTTAACCCAATTCGTATTTAAATCCATAATTTGGAAATAAACATTCCACCATTGACTAGTTAGAATTTTTGAAAAATAATTTGAATGATTTTAAAATTGTTTAAATAATTAAAATAGTTAAAAATAGTTTAAATAACTGAAATAGTTAAAAATAGTTTGAATGATTAAAATAATTAAATATATTTTAAATATTAAAATGGTTTATATAGTGAATAATTTGGAAAACCAAAATAATTTAAATATTTAGAGAATTTAGATTTTAAACGTTTTATAATAAAATAATTTATATGAAAATAGTTTCAAATTCAAATCGATCAAATTCCAACTTCTTAATTCGAATTAACTTCGATTCTAGTTTATATGCAAGTCAATTTCAATTTCGACCTCAATTCTAATTAATTCAATTCCAATTTGAATTATTTTCAGTTCCACTCTCAATTTTTTTTAAACCATTTTGATTTATATAAATTCGTGTTCGATTTTTAAAATATCGATTTAAGTAACCTAAATTAAATTTTGCTTCAATATTAAATTTAAAATACAAATTTCATATATAATTAAATTCCGAGCTCAATTTTGAAATATCGTTTTATATCACTTTTACGTAGCAATATACAAAGTTTGAATAATAGTTCAATCTTTTAAATCAAATCAATTGATGAAATTCAATAATGTTCCAAGTTAACTTCAAAATATAAACTTCAATTATTTAACACTTTCTTTTAACCTAAAATTTATTTCGACGTTTCAACTCGAATTCGTGATTAATTAGATTTCTATAAATTGATTCTTTTTTTATTTATTTTAAATCACAACCATTTAACTAATTTCAAATCAAAGATTTTAAAATCATTTATTTAACCAATCCTGTGTCCGTATATAATTTTCTATCCTATGACCAAGTGATTAGTTATTTCAATTTAATTTCATGAATGGATATGTGACGACCCGGAATTTATAACAATTTAAATTGGAATAATAAATTTATTTTAAAAATTTAGAAGTTAATTTTAAAATTTGAATTCCGAATATTAATATTTACTTGATAATTAAATTATTGAATTTTATAATTCGAAATTGGGTAAAATGTTGAATCTGGAGTTTTAAACATGTTAAAAATAATTGGAAGGCTTATAAATTTATAATGATGAATACTGAAGATAATAGGATGGTTGAAATTCAATTTAAAGGTGATTTATTCAATTTTAAAAAATAGCCTTCCGAGCACAGTCTCAGACTATGACGAAACCAGTTCCATTGGATCCGTAATAGTTAGTTATTATAGTATTTCAATTTTCGTAGTAATCGGAGTTGTCGTTTGACCTTGGCAGCTAAAAACGCTTAGAAGCTATTTTAATCGATTTAAATTAAAATTGATCGTTTTCTTCCGTAACTTGTGTATATGATCAAACTAGCATTCGAAACACGTTCCATTGTGTTCGAAACGCGGGTAAAACCTTATAAACGCCTGGCAGCATACCTCAAAAGGGGTTCAGAATTTTGAGATATGTTAAATGAGATATTTTAGAATTAAATAATATTTTAAAATTCTTAAGTCAAACCCTATTGTTTTCCATTAGCCAACCTAAGCCGACATGCACAGGAAGTTCTACACACTAACATTATTTTGTCTCCCCTTTTTTCTTCTTTTGAAAAGAAAAGAAACCAGCAATGATCGAGTCTTCTTCCTTACGCTTAAATTCGTTTGTTTATAAGGTAATGGCCGAAGCCTTCGTCAAATAACAACTTAAAAAATAAAATATAAAAACAAACAAAACACACGGCCTCTTTCTTTCCTCCTCCTTAAAATGAAATCGAATGGATCCCTTTTCCAATCCAAATTCCCACAAATCAATTCAAAGTCGAGATGATTGTCAGATCTAGCTTGTGTCGAATCGAGTTCGACAATGGTAAGCGCGAGCTGTCGCGACTCGAGAACGCGTGAAACATTGATGCGCGCTAAGATGGGGTGTAGGCTCGATTCGCGAGGCATCGTGGTGCTCGAAGGGTCTAGCCGAAGTCGCGATCGATTGAAGGGGGTTAGGGTTCTGATTGTCTGAAGTGAATATCGTGGGTAGAGGAGGGTTTCGATCTGGATTCACATTGTTCGATGAGGTATAACTTCTGTCTGTTTAATTTTTTTTGTAATAGACATGTTTTTACTCGAAGAAATTATTGCATGTTAGTTAGTAAAAAAATTTATTAATTAACAGTAAGTTGTTAAGACAATTTATTTCTTAAATTTATTTAAAAGAAATTGGTTTGAAAATAAAAGTATTAGTTCAAAATTTAATTCTTTGATTAAAATTAAATCATTAATTAAAACTAAATCATTGGTTAAAATTAAATTGTTAATTAATTAAATTAATGAAACGAAAATTTAATTGTTTGATTTGATTCAAATATTAACAAAAATAATATAATTATTTATAAAAGGTCGAAAATCGAGGAAACCAAGGCAATTTTGAGGTGGATTGCAAATAAATGCTAAGGTGAGTAAATCTCACTCTGTTGGATTTCTATTTAAATTCAAATGGTTGAATTTAAATATTTGGTTGAATGATTAAATTGATTTGATATGCATTGTGAATTGATGATCTGGTGATTTGGGTTTTGGATGGTTCTCGAGTTAATAGTTGCTTAACTCGTAGTATTGGAAATTTTAAGTGGTTTAAACTTAAAACATAAATAAGATAAAAAAGAAGAAATAAGATGTAGGAAAAGTAAAACATCAATGGCGTCAGATCTGATTCTCTTTGGATCCCGTCTCCTTCTTCTTCTTATTTCTGTGTAACTCCGTCTTCTTTCTTGCACTCGGTTCCTTCATTCTTATGTCTCCACCTATGCAAGCCAAGGAGAAGCCTCGGTCGGTTACCAGATCAGGAACATCTTTTGCGTTTGTAATTGCGCTTTCCCCAATTGATTCTCAATGTGCCTTTGCTCCTGACCTTCATTTCCCTGTGTCGAACTCTTTTCTTACCTCTGGAATGTCCTTGCCTCTGTCTGAATTTGTCAACCCATCAATCTTGCCATCATCCTCTTCGGCGCTTGTTAATCCTGTTGCGCCTAGTCTCCCTGCTGATTTTGGCAAATCTACCTCGCTGCTGTTCAAGGTAGTTGCTTCTCAGTCGAGTAAGCATTGGTCACAAAATGAACTGCCTGCAATTGGAATTTCCCCTCCTTCTGTTGTGATTGTGAAGGATGGTATTGAGCTGGAGTTGGATGTTGCCCAACCTGATGCTAACGCTAACCCTATTGGAGCATTTTTGGCCGATAGTGATGCTTCAGGAGGTATTCCTCTTGAGGAAGTATTTGGTTCGCATGGTGTTTGCTTTATTGTCTCTGAAGAACCTGCACCAAATAATCACCAAGTTCCAGTTTCTACAACTGATCCTATTGAGATGCCCCATCCACCTGAACCTCCCTCTTGGAAGTCTTTGTTCTCCAGGTTGCCGAATAAAGCGGGGACTTATTCTCCCCGTTCTTTTGAGCAAGCGGAATGTGATGGACACTTGGTCCCTCCGCAAGAAGTGATTCAAGCTGGAATCGACTATTGGTTTGATTATCTAGTAGGTTTTTTCTTGGATGCTAATCCGGCTTATCACCTTGTTAAAGCGCGATGCAATCAGATTTGGAAACCAAGAGGCAGTCTCAGTGTTCATTTTGATAATGAGATGTTCTTCTTCAAATTCTCATGGGGTGACGATAGGAGGCATATTCTTGAGGCTGATCCTATTATGATTGCTGGTAAGCCTTTCATCATCACCACGTGGAGCCCGTCCGTTGATCGGGCTAAGGACCAGGTTCTTTCTATTCCAGTATGGGCCCATTTCTCTTCCATTCCGTCAGTCCTTCAGCCAATGCTTGGGCTTGATTGGCTTGGTAGCCAAGTTGGACGAGTTATATGTTATGACGCCAACACAGAAGCAAGGAAGAGATTAGTCTTCGCTAAAGCTCTCATCGAAATAACCCCCTCCAAGCTATTGCCTTCTTCTCTTAAAGTCCGATAGATGAGGGACATGTTACAGAGGTTTTTGTGTGCTACAGTTGTAAACCGGACATATGTCCGATCCACTTTGTCAGTTATTTAGACACCTTCAGGAGTCATGTTCTCGTGGGATTGGTCAAGGCCCTCTACCTCTCCCGAATCGGGTTCCTCTTCCCCGTCCCCCAATCAAAAAATGGGTTCGTAAGTCTGTTGCCCCTCCAGTTGTTTCGGATCCGATTGTCTCGTTGGTTGTCCCTTCTCTTGGTGATGATGTTCCCAGTGCGGAGTTGGATCCCCCGGATATTTCTTGCCCTGTGCCTCCTTCCTTTTCGGAAGCGAATGTGTCTCCTGACTCTATACTTTGAGTCTCTGATGAGAAAGCCTGGGTTCACGCTCCTTTCGGCATGCGGTACTCTTCCGTGGGCGGATTTTATTATTCCTATGTTAGTGACTCTGATGGTGAGAGCAGGTATCTCTTTTATCACGTTGTTGGCAAGGGTCTGATCTTGTCTAGTGAGGGGGTCGAAGGTGAGACGAATAATTGTATCTTCTCTGACAACACTTGGGATAGGAGATTTGTTTTCTCATCGGATTCTGATCGGTATGTCTCTGATCTTGCTAATCTTTTCTCTGGGTATGCCAATGTCATTGGTCCTGTCTCCTCGGATGATGTTGTTTCGTCTTCCTCCTCTGGGGGATAGTCTCGTTACTTAGTAGTTTAGGCATGCGTTGTTGTTTCTGTATATGTTCAGAGCAACTTCTTATTAGTTGTTAGTCGTTGTGACTAGCACCTGTACTCTTATGTTTTATTATTTGTTATATTAAAAGTGGCACGGTCCACTCAAAAAAACCGGTCGTCTTTGCCATAAAAAACATAAATAAGAAAATGTTTCCATTTTAAAAGTTACTAAAGGCTTAATGATTGGTGATACATTTAATTAATAGGGTAATTAAAATGGATAATTAATTAATTCAATTAATTAACGATTTGGGTTATTTAATTTAGTAATTAAAGGTTTGAAAAAAATAATTAAGTTGTAAGTTAATTAACTAAGTATAAGTAATTCAGAATAATCATTTGATGGTGTGATAAATAATTACTTAATGTAATTAATAAAATATAATTACTTTGTGAAATTAATCAAGAGATTAATTAAGATAGTAAGTAAGGAGTAATTACTTTACAAATGAAGTAAAATAAAAGAAAGTTAATTACAGTTTGGGATAAATTGAAAATGATTAATACTGTGGTTTCATTAATAAAATTAAATTTGATTAGGATAAATTAAAATATAATTGAAAATCCTTAATTTATATAATTAATGATGTAATCAAAGATTGATTAATCCATAATAAGTGACTTATGAAGTTAATTAATATAAGTAATTAAGGATTAATGTAATTAAAATAGCTAATTAATTCATTAAGTAATTAAGATTACTTATTGATTTTGGTTAAGAATAATTAATATTGTGAAGTTAATTAGAGATAATTACTTGAATGCAATTGAAAGATAATTAATCCAGTGTGATTAATTAAGATGAATAATTAATGAAGGGTTGATGAATTACTTGAATTGGAATTAATTAATATTAAAAGAAGGAATCTAAGTGGATGAGGTTAGTAATTCAATTAGGATTAATTTAATTAATTTGGAAGTGATTAAGCTATGCCTAAGGACGATTGAATAGTATGAATGCTTTGAATGAGTGGATATCTCTGATATGAAATGTGGTGTATTTCATTTGGATAACTTGGGTTGGAATGATAGGGGACTTGAAGAGACCGGGGTCGGGTATTAGGGAATACCCGAAACCACTTCGAATTTTTATAAATTGATTTATGAAATCAATAGGCTGAAATGAAATGATTTAAGTGAATTGGATTATTTTCTAAGCTTGGTACTTAGAAATTGATATGTGAAATAAGTGTTGTCAATAGCAAATTGTGAATTGGATAAATTGATATAAGTTACCTTGGATTTATATAAGTTGTTTGCTTTGGTATTCCCTGTTAGTTGGGTTTACTCACGCTGGTTTCCAGCCTGACCCGGGTGTTACATTGGTGGAACGCTCGGGTCAGACCGATATTACAGATTTTCAAGTAGGTACGTTTGGAGCTCAGGGGGCGAGCTGGATGGCAAGAGCGTATAGAGTATTTCCGCTGTATTTATATTATTGTTAATCTGAGACATGATAATTGTATATATTCAGTGACTGCATATATGTGAAACTCTGATGTATATTAAATGTAATCGACAGATATAGTATTCTTTCGTAAACTTTTATTATTTATTATTATATTTTATCCGCTACAAATGTGAGTTGTTAATGTTTCTGTTCTTCTTCTTCTTCTATCTCTTTCTTCTTTGTCATAACTATCTGGAATTTTCGGATTTGAAAATTTCGGGTCGTTACAGTTGGTATCAGAGTTTAAAGGTTAAGCGAGAACCTTGGCTCTGGTGGGGATTACTCATTGAATAGAGTCCATAGTACTCTAGAATGAGCTGAGTGTATATATATATATATATGTATGTATGTATGTATGCATACATATATATATATATATATATGAGAGATATATATATATATATAATAATAATGGCGGCTGGAACAAGTATTCCCGAAACCCTAGACGTAGATGAAGATGACGGTGGTGGCTGGAAGGAGGTTAAAAGTAGGGGAAAAGCGAAAATAACGTTTGCTGAAGCTCTTAAATCCAACAAGGAAGCAACTAGAGCCAGATCTTGGATCGAAGCAATCGGATCTAATATTGAACTCAAAGGATCTGCGAATTTTTATGCTCCACAGAAAAATGGGGAAGAGATCTATCAATTGATAGATGATGAAGACTATGAAGAGTCTAAAAAGCTATGGCAACACTCGATTTATGCGTATATGGCTGGGAAAAGGCCTTACTTTGTTCACTTCAATGCCTATATCAAACGAATCTGGAAGCCAAAGGGATCTTGGGATGTTTTCCCCCGTGATAATGGATTCTACTTAATTAAATTTGAATTAGAGGAAGATTTTCAACGCATTATCAACGGTGGCCCTTGGTTCATGGACAGCAAATTAATTCAACTGTTATAATTCCTCCAGGTAACCACATGTACCGTTTTGTAATGCTCATTAAAACCATGAAAAATAGACTCAAGGAATGGAACAAAAACAGACCCAAAAACAATGATAATATCACAAAATTCCATCAACATTTAGAGGAAATACAGCATAGACTTGATGAAGATCCGCTAAATGAAGACCTAAACAATGAATTCCACACGGTTCAAAAATGCCTTAAAGAAGAAATACACAAGAAAGCTGTTGAACTGAAGCAAAAAGCAAAAGAAAAATGGTTGATGCAGGGAGATGAATGCAACAATTTCTTCTATGCGAAAATGTCCATTAGACAACATCATAACAATCTGCTTAACTGCATAGACGAACATGGTGATACATCAAAATACATACAAAATATAGAAGAACAAGCTATATCATATTTTACTAATTTATACAATGGGGACAGCAATGATCACTTACCTCAGGTCAACTGCAGAAGGATCATTTCCACTGAAGGAAGCAGTATGCTGATTGCACCAATTCATGAAAGGGAACTGAGAGAAGCTATTTATTCCATCCATAATGACTCCTCCCCCGGACCTGATGGAATGGGGGCAGCCTTCTTCAAACAGCACTGGATAAACCTGAAGGATTTAATGTTAAAAGCTTATAATGAGGCCTTACAAACAGGTAAGTTTATTAAAGAAATTAATCATACTTTTATCTCTCTTATCCCTAAAGTTAAAAAACCAGACAGAATTGAAGAATATAGACCAATTGCATGCTGTAATGTGACATACAAAATCCTCAGCAAGATTATTTGTACAAGATTGAATAAAGTACTGCCAGATCTGATATCTCAATGTCAAAGTGCATTCATCAAAGGAAGATGTATTTCAGAAAATTCTCTTTTGGCTCATGAGTTGATAAGAAATTTTAATAAAAAAGGAGCTGAAAAAATTTGTATAAAAGTTGACCTCCAAAAAGCTTATGATAAAGTCAATAGGAGCTTTATTATTCATATGCTAGATTCGATGGGTGTTCCAGTGAAGCTTTTAAAACTGATAAAATACTGTATAGACACTCCAACTTTCTCTATATTGGTGAATGGCAAACCTACAGGTTACATACAAAGCAACAGAGGGATTAGGCAAGGTGACCCCCTTTCACCATATCTCTTTGCAGTAGCAATGGAGTGGTTTACTCTCCAAATGGAACTGGCACACAATCAGGGCTTAATACAACCAGTTTTCAATCATCAACCATATGTAACTCATTTACTTTATGCTGATGATTTACTGGTAGTAATAAAAGGGAACTTAAAAGCAGCAGAAAAAATCAAAGATATATTCAGAGATTTGGAAAGTTTTGCAGGGCTAAAATTAAATGAAATGAAAACTAAATGCTACTTCAACAAATTCTGCTCAAACAAACAATCAATGCTAGATAAACTGGGATTTACTGAAGGTTCCCTCCCAGTCAAATATTTGGGAGTACCTCTATCGAATAATAATATTACTGATGTGGAGTGTGGTAAACTTATAAATGAAATCAGGGATAAGCTACAAGGATGGAGATCAAAACTTCTGTCTTTTGCTGGAAGAGTGGAGCTAGTTCATACAGTTATAACATCTAAGGTCAGATTCTGGCTTCAAACTTTCCAAATACCTGATTGTTCTATTGCAAAGATTAACTCTGTTTGTGCTAATTTTATTTGGAGAGGAGGGATACACAAGATTAAATATTCAGACCTATGTAGGAAAAAGAAAGAAGGTGGAGTTGGATTGAAAAATCTATTTGAACTCAAAAAGGTATATTGCCTTAAACAAGCCTGGAAAGTATTAACATCTAATAAATTATGGGCTACTTGGATGCGAGCTAGATATTTGAAAGATAACTTCTGGACTACTAAAATAGACAATAATGCTTCAGTTACTTGGAAAAATATTCTTAAAATCAGAAATGATCTCCAAAAACATTTAGACAAACAAATAGCAAATGGTAGAAATACAGACATTTGGAAAGACCCATGGTTGAACTCGAAAAGTTTCATTGATAGACTTGGTTGGGATATCTTCTCGACATATGGTACTCCTAATTGGAGGGTAGCTGAAATAGTGGATAATGGTACCTGGAAATGCAATAATCATTCAATAACTCTTAACTATATTGAGGAAATCAGGAAGAAATACATTTATACAGATAATTATGAAGATAAATGGGTATGGAAGGCTAGCATGAAAGATCAGTTCAAGTTCAAAGACATCTGGGAAGAAATACGAGAAAAAAATACAGAAGTTATCTGGTCTGATGTTGTCTGGAGCAAATCTATCCCTCCCAAAATGGCTCACACCCTTTACAAAGCGATAATGAGAAAACTTCCAACAAAAGACAGATTAAAAAAATGGAAGATTTTGGATGACTCAAAATGTAATTTCTGTTGCATAGAAGAGGAGACACATGACCACATCTTCTTTGACTGTGAATTTTCAAAAAGAATCTGGAACACCCAAAAATGCAGACTCCAACTCAACAAATGCGCTACAAACCTAAAAGAGGAATTAGAATACCTGCACAGTAGGAGTCACCTCTCTGATTTGATGAAGGAGATTGGAAAAATTGGCCTCGCAGTCAGCTTGTGGTTCATTTGGAAGGAGCGGAACGGCAGGACTTTTGAAAACAAAAAGCAAGACACTTTAACTATTACAAAGCTAATCAACAGAGAAATTGCTACTGTAATTGGAAGAATTCCGACAAAGAAACTTACCATTGCATCGGAACAAGAAAAACAACTACTGGAGAAGTTGAAGAAGATGGAATTGATCGAACGAACTCCACCAGGGAATTGGCAGCCGCCATAATCGCCCCAATTTGGAAAGTTTGGAAGTTATATTGACTGATCTATGTTATGTCGGCCTGTGATATATTTGTAATGCTATTGGGCCGCAAAGCCTGTTTAGTAATTCAATTAACCAATTTTCAAAAAAAAAATATATATATATGAGAGCGTGCTTGTTATTTTCATATATAAAAGGGTTTTAAATGATTTTATATAAAAGTATATTTTGATACATAAAGCAATATTTCCTTCTAATAAATATTAAGGTGATTGGTTGTTAAATTATTGGAATTAAATTAAGTGGTCACAGTAATACAACCAGATTTAAATTAAATTGATCGAAATGAAACTCTAGAATTTGAGCTCAGAAATTAAATTGTTTAACAACTTAAAAAAAAGTAAGTTTGAAATGGATTCAAATTGAAATTTAATCTTGAATTTGTAAAAGTAAGAATAATATAAAAAGGAAATTGGTATCGTACTGTCATAAATAGTTATTGTGTTTAACAATGAAATATTTGTTATTAAGTAAGCCAAATGAAGTAAATTTATAAGGCGAGTATAACTTCTAAATTAAAGTAGGTTTTAAAATTGTGAAGTTTTAAAACCTAAGTCTAGAAACAGACAATTGTTTCAAAGAGTTAAAGAAATAACAAATAATATAATACAGACTATTTTGAATATAGTCTTATTTTAAAACATGAAGTGTTTGGAAGATTTTTAAGGGATTTGTTTGAAATTAAAACCAAGGGTGGTTTAAAATTTAAAAGTAACCTGGTGTGTAAAGGAAAAAACAATGAAATAAACTCTAAGGTTGAGTTTTGAATTTTCTTTGGAATGGGATGCGAAACCCAAAATGAAACAAGTTTTAAACTTAAGTGGAAAGGTTATTAATCTGAAGGTTTAAAATTTTGAATGGGAATTGGGATTAAATTGAAGCAGGAATTAAAATGATTTGACTTTGAAGTGGGTTCAATTGATAATCGTCCAAAATTGATTGGAATAGTTTAAAATTATAATTGAAGTTGAACAAGTTTAAAATCAAATGGAATTTGATTTATTGAGAAAGAAATCAGGATTGATTCGACTTGGATTGGGGTTAAATCAATTTCAATAGAAATAGAAGTTATTCAAATTGAAATTGAGGCAATTTAAATGGAAGTGGAAATTTAAATTGAGTTGATGGGGAAGTGAACAGTTTTGACTCTGGACCATTTTCAATATAGGTTGTTTTAATATAAACTTATTTTTCCAAGCTATTAAATATATACAACCTTTCTTTCTTAAAACCAAATTATCTTATACTTGTTTTATAATTATTTTGGAGCTATTTAACCATTTTTCAACTTTTTTCTAAACTAACTACTATTTTTCAACTATGTTACAAATTATTTACTATTTATAACTATTTTGCAATTATCTGAAAGTTTTGAAACCATTTAGCTATTCTCCAATTATTTTATAATTAGTTAACTATTTTACAGCTATTTTGCAAACTATTAATTATTTTTCCAACTACTTACCTATTTTTAAATTTTCAAGCTATTTTGTAAACTGGTCAGGGTTCAAACTGTTATTGATTTAAATACCCAATTGAGATAAGAATTGAAGTGATAATCCAAATGGGGATTAATGTAAATGCGAATAAGTGAATGTGAATGGAAAGGAATTTGATTTGGCTAGTAATCAATGAAGAAAATTACGTAGGATGTACGTATATTATTCTATTCGCATAGTGATTTGATCCAGATTCGAGCACAGAATTTCGAGATAGTTATATCGATCCGAGTTGGGATTTTTCACTCGATTTTCGATGGTGAACCTGGAAATGGATTGTTGATTGGTTCTAGATATTCTCTATCATAGTTATAGCTATGCAAGGAGAATGACGGTTTTTGATCAAGAAACCAGATCTAAGTCCGCACTAGGAAGTCGGGTGGACGATACTAGTTCGGAAGTGAAATTGTGTGATCGAGCGAGCGATCAGATTGGTATAGTGTACGGATGATAGATGTACATCGTACGGATTTGAATGAAATTGATATTGAAAAGAGTAATCAAATTGGGATATTTGGTTTTAAATAAACAAAGTTGTATAGCTTTGTTATATAAGATAAATCTCCCCTTGTTGAATCTATTGCTGGAAGAAAAAGGATTTTTGAAAATGTTTGAAGTATAAAAAGGAGTTTATACAAGTTTGAAATGATCCAAAGTTTTAAAAATTTATATATATCTGTATATATATAAAGGATCTTAAGAGGATTTTGAAAAGGTTTTGGGAACCTTTGGATTTGGAAAGGCTTTGATTTTTTAGTAAAATCAATATGAGAATTTGGAAAGCCTAGTTTGAGAAATATCGATTTTGGGATAATCGATTTTGTGTAAAGGAGCTTTGATGAAATTCATACTAGGTGTATGATTTGAAAGATACTATATATATAGTATGAAGTGTTTTGATGATGGCTCTGGGGAAAAAGGCACTCCCTTGAAATGATTCCTCAAGAGTGCCACTGGGTGTTGCTGCCATAAGCCCCAATGGGGGGTTCTAAAGTTGATCCTGTGTGGAGTCCGAACAAAACTAGTTCCTGAGGATTATTGGGTAGCGAAAGTCGAGGGCGCTGATGCCTACAGGGGCGTTTGGGTTATGCTGTGACGACAGTGTAACTCGATGTCACTGCGATCTACTGTGTGGACCATAGCGAAAATTGTGTGGAGGATGAGTGCCAACAGTCTACACTTGATTTTGCCGGGAAGGCAACGCAACATCGGTAGACTGCGATCTATGGTCGAGTGGAGTGGAGAAGTTTCATTCTTTTGGCAGCGAAATTCGAGGGCGCTGATGCCTACAGTTATATGGGTTTTTGCTGTGATAGCTACGTAACCCCAGTTGTAGCTACGATCTGTAGTGGGTTCCATGGCGTAATTGAGGGGCGCGGAGGCCTATAGTTATCTATGGATTTTGTCCAGATGACAACGTAACCATCGAATTAACTGCGACCATGGATGGGGGTGATGATTTCCAGAGCATTCTCATAAAGAAATTTTCTCTATTTTCAAAAACTGTTTTCGATATTTTTAGTAAAATTATTTTCGAAATATTTTCACTGGATGTTGAAACGGGTTTACCAAGTACTTATAGATGTTCAGTCCTACGCCTGATCAACGTATGACTGAATTTCCGTGAGAACAATGATGGACTGGTTAAGACATCGAGTTATAAGGAATATTTTATAAAAAGCTATTTTAATAATATTATGTGAATTTAAAGGCATTTCTAAAATTTTAAAATAGAAGTGTTAGAATTTTTGGAAATCAAGGGAAATCGAAATTAAAATTGTAAAATAAAATTGAAATTCGGGAAAATTTAATGAAGTGATTCTTTGTAATTAAAAATCGAATATTACATTAAAAGTGGAAGTAAGCTAATCAGCAAAATAAATTATTTAATAGAGTATGTTAATAAAATTCAACTAGGTTAGATAAAATGGATTGTAAGTTGATAACGGGGTTTGGAAATGAATTCGAATTTTAAATAGAATTCGACTTGGATTTGACAATGAATTAAATAAGAGGAGATGCTGTAAAAATAAAAATAAAATAGAGTTGGATTGAAAAAGTGATGGTATGAATTACAAATAAAAGTCAAGTGTGATTTAAATAATATTTAATGAAATGTGCAAGTAAATTGGATATAAGAGAAGTGTTGTCATATGAAATGAAAGTGAATAATAATAGAAATGGTTTGAGTTGCAACAAAACCCAAGTGAGTAGAAATAAATTGAGAATGGTTTTGTATAAATATAATAAATTCGAAAATGCATTAAGTTAGTAAATTTAAAATTTAAAATGGGTTAATTGAATCAAATAATAAATGGATGAAGTCTGATTGAACAAAAACTAAATCAAAGTTGTAATTGGAATTGGATTATCAGACTGAACTTAAGTTCGGTGGCATATTAATTTGAAGTATAAATGAGTTAAGTACGTGCTTGGATATTATTTTGATAAATTGAGAAGGTGAATTAAAATTAAAATTAAAATGGATGGGCTAACCGAATTTAATGGAATTTGATTAAATGAGAATCAAATAGAAGTAAACTTAAGTTTGATGTTGGAATAAATTAAAGTAAATTAACTTAAGTTTAAAATTTATGGAAGTTTGGCTTCGAGTAAGGGTGAAAGCCCATTAAATAAAAGCTTGGATTGAATTAATTTGGGAAAGGCTAGTAGTATACAAGAATGGAATGTGTCGAGCTAAATGAATGGTTGGTGAATAAATTGGAGATGAAATGAAATTAAATGTAGAATGAGTAGAAAATTAATTTAAAGCAGTTATAAACTAAAATAGATACTCTATTAAGCGAATGTCGTCGAAATTTCATAAAAATAATTGTCGTTTGGTGTAAACTAAAGCAATTAAAATTCTATGAGATGATAGAGATTAAATAAAATTGATTTTGAATCATTTGAAGTGAAAATGAGCTCGTTTGAATTAAAAATCAATTGAATGTAAGAAATTGAGTTGCAAATCATTAAAATTGAATGAAATGGCTTATAAATTGGTTGGAAGAAATTGGAATTAGTTTTAAATCATATAAAGTGCTTATGGAAAGCATTTGGTGCTTGTTGTTTATGTGATGCATGTGTTTTGCGATTGAAAGTAAGTTAAATGCAAATAGATTATCTATATATGGCACTTATATTTTTAAATTAAGTAAGTACAGGTACCTGAAGGCCGTTTGGCTGGATTTGGTTGCACTAATTGCTGAAATAAATCAGCTTCTTGCTTAAAATGCTAAATAAAGATACGCCTACGTAATAAAAATAGGAAATATGAACTGTTTTTGCTTTTTCCGACCGTGTGGGTCGATGTATATATATTTATATCTCTTGTAAAATTGCAAAAGCTCCTCCGTACCAAGGAGACTCTGCCAAAATTTTCTAAAAATTTTGGGAGTTAGAAAATTTTTGGAAATTTTTTAAAAAAAAAATTTCGTTAACGAAAAAACAATTACAAATTGAAAATTTAAGTAAATTAGTAGATGAGATTAATATGAATCAATTATAAATGTAAGGTAAGTTCAATATTCAGAACTGAAGACAAACTGAATCCATATGGAAATAGGAAAAACTAATTTGAATAGAAGTTGGTATGAAACTTATGTAAGGAAATGTATACAATGATTTGAAAGGTTACGATTGGATATTTTTTGCTAAGTAAGATATGCAGGTATTAAAGGGGAAAGGAAAATTGATTGTGATTCCAAAGATAAATTGGAATTGCCCGACTGAAAGGTATGTATTTAAATATCTGTATGGAATTGGATTGAGTTTTTGATCTAGTCACTTGGTTTTTTGTTTTCTTTTTGGAATTTGGGAGCCCGTAGAGGCCTTTTGTAGTTGTACCGAGCTAGCCGCACAAATGAGACGCTGGCAAAGATTTTCGAAAATTTAGAGGGTTAGAAATGTTTTGAGAAAATTTTGATAATTCTAAATTTAATTTAAAACTGAAATTTGAACGATTGAGAAAAAGGGTATTGTTTGAAAACTGTGGGAGAATTTGAGAAGTTAGTAAGAATGATAAGAGGTCGTTTAGGAAAGATAGTCGGTAGGATGTTGAACTGTTGGTTTTGGGGGAAAAAGGTAAACGGGCATTGGTCCATTCTTCCTAACTAGTAATTTCGGGGACGAAACTCTTTTAAGGGGGAAGGAATGTGACGACCCGAAATTTCTAACAATTTAAATTGGAATAATAAATTGATTTTAAATATTTTAAAGTTAATTTAAAACTTGAATTCCGAATATTAATATTTACTTGATAATTAAATTATTGAATTTTATAATTCGATATTGGGTAAAATGTTGAATCTGGAGTTTTAAACATGTTAAAAATAATTTCAAGGCTTATAAATTTATAATGATGAATACTGAAGATAATAGGATGGTTGAAATTCAATTTAAAGGTGATTTGTTCAATTTTAAAAATATATCGTTTAAATTGATATTTAAAATTAGCCTTCCGAGGCACAGTCTCGGAATTCGACGAAACCAGTTCAATTGGATCCGTAATAGATAGTTATTATCGGATTTCAATTTTCGTAGCAATCGGAGTTGTCGTTTGACCTTGGCAGCTAAAAACGCTTAGAAACTATTTTAATCGATTTAAATTAAAATTGATCGTTTTCTTCCATAACTTGTGCATATGATCAAACTAGCCTCCGAAACACATTCCATTGTGTTCGGAACGCAGGTAAAACCTTATAAACGCCGGGCAGCATACCTCAATAGGGGTTCAGAATTTTGAGATATGTTAAACGGGATATTTTAAAATTAAATAATATTTTAAAATTCTTAAGTCAAACCCTATTGTTTTCCATCAGCCAACCAAAGCCGACACGCACAGGAAGTTCTACACATTAACATTATTTTGTCTCCCCTTTTTTCTTCTTTTGAAAAGAAAGGAAACCAGCAATGATCGAGTCTTCTTCCTTACGTTTAAATTCGTTTGTTTATAAGATAATGACCGAAGCCTTCATCAAATAACAACTTAAAAAATAAAATAAACAAACAAACAAAACACACGGCTTCTTTCTTTCCTCCTCCTTAGAACGAAATCGAATGGATCTCTATTCCAATCTAAATTCCCACGAATCAATTCGAAGTCGAGATGATTGTCAGATCTAGCTTGTGTCGAATCGAGTTCGACAATGGTAAGCGCGAGCTATTGCGACTCGAGAATGCGTAAAACATTGATGCGCGCTAAGATGGGGTGTAGGCTCGATTCGCGAGGCATCGTCGTGCTCGAAGGGTCTAGCCGAAGTCGTGATCGATTAAAGGGGGTTAGGGTTTCGATTGTCTGAAGTGAATATTGTGGGTAGAGGAGGGTTTCGATCTGGATTCACGTTGTTCGATGAGGTATAACTTCTGTCTGTTTAATTTTTTTTGTAATAGACATGTTTTTACTCGAAGAAATTATTGCATGTTAGTTAGTAATTTTTTTATTATTAATTAACAGTAAGTTGTTAAGACAATTTACTTCATAAATTTATTTAAAAGAAACTGCTTTAAAAATAAAAGTATTAGTTTAAAATTTAATTCTTTGATTACAATTAAATCATTAATTAAAAGCAAACCATCGGTTAAAATTAAATTGTTAATTAACTAAATTAATGAAAAGAAAATTTAATTGTTTGATATGATTCAAATATTAACAAAAATCATATAATTATTTATACAAGGTCGAAAATCGAGGAAACCAAGGCAATTTTGAGGTGGATTGCAAATAAAAGCTAAGGTGAGTAAATCTCACTCTGTTGGATTTCTATTTAAATTTAAATGGTTAAATTTAAATATTTGGTTGAATGATTGGATTGATTTGATATGCACCGTGAATTGATGATCTGGTGATTCTGGTTTTGGATGGTTCTCGAGTTAATTGTTGCTTGACTCGAAGTATTGGAAGTTTTAAGTTGTTTAAACTTAAAACATAAAGAAGAAAATGTTCCCTTTTTAAAAGTTACTAAATGCTCAATGATTGGCAATACATTAAATTAATAGGGTAATTAAAATGGATAATTAATTAATTCAATTAATTAATGATTTGGGTTATTTAATTTAGTAATTAAAGGTTTGAAAAGAAAAAAAAATTAAGTTGTAAGTTAATTAACTAAGTATAAGTAATTCCGAATAATCATTTGATGGTGTGATAAATAATTACTTAATGTAACTAATAAAATAAAATTACTTTGTGAAATTAATCAAGAGATTAATTAAGATAGTTAAGTAAGGAGTAATTAATTTATGAATGAAGTAAAATAAAAGAAAGTTAATTACAGTTTGGGATAAGCCGAAAATGATTAATACCGTGGTTTCATTAATATAACTAAATTTGATTAGGATAAATTAAAATATAATTGAAAATCCTTAATTTATATAATTAATGATTTAATCAAAGATTGATTAATTAAGATTGATTAATCCATAATAAGTGACTTATGAAGTTAATTAATATAAGTAATTAAGGATTAATGTAATTAAAATAGTTAATTAATTCATGAAGTAATTAGATTACTTATTGATTTTGGTTAAGAATAATTAATATTGTGAAGTTAATTAGAGATAATTACTTAAATGCAATTGAAAGATAATTAATCCAGTGTGATTAATTAAGATGAATAATGAAGGGTTGATGAATTACTTGATTTGAAATTAATTAATATTAAAAGAAGGAATCTAAGGGGATGAGGTTAGTAATTCAATCAGGATTAATTTAATTAATTTGGAAGTGATTAAGCTATGCTTATGGATGATTGAATGGTATTGAATGCTTTGAATGAGTTGATATCTCTGATATGAAATGTGGTGTATTTCATTTCGATAACTTGGGTTAGAATGATAGGGAACTCGAAGAGACCGAGGTCGGGTATTAGGAAATACCCGAAACCACTTCGAATTTTTATAAATTGATTTGTGAAATCAATAGGTTGGAATGAAATGATTTAAATGAATTGGATTATTTTCTAAGTTTGGTACTTAGAAATTGATATGTGAAATAAGTGTTGTCAATAGCAAATTATGAATTGGATAAATTGATATAAGTTACCCCGGGTTTATATAAGTTTTTTGCTTTGGTATTCCCTGTTAGTTGGGTTTACTCACGCTGGTTTCCAGCCTGACCCGGTTGTTACTTTGGTGGAATGCTCGGGTCAGACCGATTATTACATATTTTCAGGTAGGTACATTCTGGAGCTCAGGAGGCGAGCTGGATGGCAAGAGCGTATAGAGTATTCCCGCTGTATTTATATTATTGTTAATCTGAGACATGATAATTGTATATATTCAATGACTGCATATATGTGAAACTCTGATGTATATTAAATGTAATCGACAGATATAGTATTCTTTTGTAAACTTTTATTATTTATTATTATATTTTATCCGCTACGAATGTGAGTTGTTGATGTTTCTGTTCTTCTTCTTCTTCTATCTCTTTCTTCTTTGTCATAACTATCTGGAATTTTCGGGTTCGAAAATTTCGGGTCGTTACAGGATATATGTCATTTCAATCAAAATTACAGTGTCATAGGTATATATCATTTCAACCTATTTTTTAATTTATTCGAAATAATTCAATTTATATTTTATGTACTGTAAATAATATACAGGTTGATAATATTTTATATTAGAATATATAAACATCCAAGTCATCCAAAATATCAATCAATAGCATCCATCACAATCAATTACACAAAAAGACAGTATAATCCACAACAGTTTCATAGTTATTAATATTGTGTAATTTGCTGGAAATTAAATCCCAATTTCAGTTTGATTGTCAATTTCTAATTTTTAACAGTTAATTTAATGACAATCTAGATAACAATTAAATTTATAAAACAACGATCAATAAAATTTATATCACTTCGTAATACCAAATTTAACTAGCACAAAAATATTCTAGTACGTTGTGAACGTTATAAAAGACTCACCTTGATTTTTCAATTTTAGGTTAACCTAAAATTTTAACTAGCTTCAATTGACTCCAAATCAGTCCCAAGACATAGTGCTCATCGCCACGATTCAACGCCGCTTGTTTCGTCTCAATCGGACCTCATTGTGAGAGAAATAAAATTTATTAGATTTTACGAATTTAACCAATATAATTTACAAATTCTTTTTTTTTATTTTTTTATTTTAAAATCAAGCGAATCTGGTCATTTATTCACGTCATTACATCTTGGTTGATCGTTCCATCTCCTTCCAATTCGCTCCAGGTAACCATCGCGTGAAAGAAAACCATCGCTGCCATTTGCTTCATGATGACCGAACCCACCACGATCGCCGAGACAACAATCAGCTACCCTCGTTTCGAATCCCTCAGGCAATTGCATCAAAGCCCAAAGCCATGTGAGGCTCAGCTCCATATAGGCTTCGGAATTTTCTCTCGAACACGCACCATTCGAGCTCCTTCCGCGGTCATCGTGGTTCACTGGTCATGATCACGCCCATACAGATCTCTACTCAAGACGCTCTACAATTATTGTTTAGAGGTATAATGTAAAAGCAAGAGGATTTAGAGGAATCAAGAAGGAAAGTTTAGATGATTTCGGCCATCGAATGATAATGGAGGTGCGGTTATTAATTTAGCTAGGGTGTACTATGCGTACTGTATATATACCCGTATTTACATATTATTTCATTATTATTTTCAACTTTTTTCGGATGAACTCCAAACAGAGAATGCCGCTTGGCGTTTACGATTATTTATTCCTATTCCAAACACAATGGAACATGTTTCAAAGCCTAATTCGATGTATGTGGAAGATAGCTTTTTGAAACCAATTAAAATATTAAATTTTCGATATTTAGTTCAACGTGTTTCCAACCGTACGACCAAATGGTAACTCCAAACATTATGACATTTGAAATCCGATAATAACACACAATCACGAATCTACTGGAACTAGTTTTGTCGAAATCCAAGACTATGCCTTGGATCACTATTTTTAACGTTCGGTTATAATATGAAATTTTCAATTTCTAATAATTTACTCTTTAAATACAATTTCATATGCTAACAATATTAATTACTATTTAGATAAAATTTAAATCAAGTTCCAACATCATTTTCCGTCATACTAAATTCAGAATTCACTTATTCAAATAATTGCAATATTAAGTGTAATCAATTTGAATAATTCAAAAACTCACCGTCTTTTGAAAAATAAGTTAACGAGCTTATAAGATTTAACTTTGAAAACAAATACAAATTATCGAACTATTATTTTCATTTTTCAGTCATTTAATTCACATTATTCAATTTCACTATTGATTTTAATGATGGGCAATACGTGGAATTTATTTCAATACTCGTTATCGTAGAATCTTTGAAATTAACTATTTCAAAATTTTATTCAAGTTCAATCCAATAACTTAACTTAAAATCGTGAAATTTATAATTTTAACCATTTTTACTTAATAATTACGTTTAATTTACCAATTTAAAATAGTTTAAAATATGGGTCGTTACGTTTTCACTCGATTCTCGACAGCGAACATTAGATTTGGATTTTTAGTTGATTTTAGGGTTCCTATCATAGTATATGACTATGCAAGGATAACGATGATTTCTGATCAAGTAATCGGATCTGAGTCCACAGTAGAGTGGTCGAATGAACGATCCTAATTAAGAAGTGAAATTGTGTTATTGAGCAAGCAGTCAGATTTGATATTGCATATGAATGATATATGTACATCATATGGGCTTTAATAAATTAAATGTTAACATTGAAAAATGTAGACTGATGTGGGTATGACTAAATTGAGTGGATATTATTTGATTGATGGTTTCTCTGGTTACATTTACTACATTCGCATGTGTTTATTATAAGTCTATGTTATATGTTGATATTTCCTTCAATGTACATGTTCTCATTAGTTGTTGAGTGATGAGTTGGTGTGGCTGGCATATACTTCGCATTTGGAGCTCACTTTCGCATTATATTAATT
Source organism: Allium cepa (assembly GCA_030765085.1). Taxonomy (NCBI): domain Eukaryota; kingdom Viridiplantae; phylum Streptophyta; class Magnoliopsida; order Asparagales; family Amaryllidaceae; genus Allium; species Allium cepa. The sequence continues at coordinate 248,780,868 of CM060944.1, forward strand.
GTATATGCTTGCTCATGCTAATAAAATATTACATATCTCGGATTACGTATCATATTTTTATATTTTTCCCTACGTGATGCCTCATCCTTAAAGATGAGATGTATACTTATGATTATATATATTGTAAATTTTTTCGATTGAATCATTCAATGAGACGGTGTTGAAATTTTTCGAAAATTTAGGGCACTAGAAATATTTTAAGGATTTTAGCAAAAAAAATGATAACTAAAATTTAATGTTTATGTTATAAACTAGAATGATATTAGCTAGAAATTAAGATTGAATTTAAAGCATAGAGATTTTATAACCTATTTTAACACATTAGTTTTGGAAATTTAATGGATTTAGGGCAATTTTCTTACTTGCTCATTTCAAGGACGAAATTCTCTTAAGAGAGGAAGAACGTAACGACCGAGAATTTTAGTCATTTGAATTTGAAATATTTAATTAATTTTAAATATTGAAAAGCCAAATTTATAAGCTAAATAACTTTAATTTCAAATATAGCGGTTTATTAGATAATTAAAGTGTTGAAATTAATATTGGGAATAAACTAAATAATTAAATCTTGAATTTTATGTAAGTGAAAATGATTTCAAAAGTTAATTTAAATTCTATTTAAACGGAAATAAAGGTAGTAAACTTTTAATTTAGATTTAAAGGTGGTTTTAATATAATTCATTTTAATTAACATGTAAAAATAGCCTTCCAGGGCACTGTCTTGGATTTCTACGAAACTAGTTTCATTGGATCCGTAATAATGAGTTATTATATGCCATCGACTTTCGTAACAATTGGACGTATTGATTGGTTGTGTGAGCTGGAAACACATATAAATTAATTTTTGAAATTTAAATAATATAATTGGACTTGTAAAACTTTTCTGTATATGATCGATGTAGGCCTTGAGACTAGTTCCATTGTGTTCGAAATAGGGGTATTATATACAGAACGCCGGGCGACACGCCTCGTTTGGAATTCGAGTTTTTTTTAAGGCGTTGAGCAAGATATTTTAAAATATAATAATATATATTTCCTTTAATAAGCCCATACTCTACCCATACCTCTGCACGTTCCAGGCCAAACCCTCATACCTCCATGTTTTAAAACATACTTTTTTTCACAACAGGCTTCAAAATCAAAGAAAGAAAAGTTTAAAAAAACTTTAAAAAAATCAAAATATCATGGTTTACCAAACTAAAAATCATGAAAGAAGCTTTAAAAATATCAATTCGATGAGATCTCCATAATGATATGAAAAATGAAAGTGCAGCGGTGGTTCATGGAGTTCAACAACAATGTCAAATGGGCTTTTTTAGCTAGGGCTTAAATTTTTGGAAATCATGCTCATCGATTTGCGAATTGGAGCTCGAACTCGAGTTCATGGAGGTGTTTCGCAGCTGGCGGTCAACTTTGGTGAGGTGCAGTTCATTCTAGGGGTTCGCGTCACCTACACAATCAAAGGTAGATGCTTGAAGTCACGGTTTATGAAGGTGGTACGGGCGGCACGATTTTGCATTGATGGTAGACTTCTTGCGAAGTGAAGGAGGACGACGTGGTTTATTTGAATAATTGAGGATCCATATCATGGTTGACACGCATGGTGTTTGTGTAGGGGAGGGAGTTATTTGATTTAGGGAGGAAGAAGGTGTAAGGGTAATGTTGTAATTAATTAGTAAATTATGTTATAAATGAATATAAAATAATCGATAACTTATAAAATCAATATCTTGTCCATACGAGGTCGAATCGGGACGAAATTTTTTTCATTGTGCTCATAATGATGAAAGCTTTGCAATGGAAATGGTTTGGATGAATTTGGAGAAAACTAAAATTTAGGCTAAATCCGCATGTCGTTCGATTTTAGTTCCAAGCCGAAACGCCTAGGCAACAATTAGAATAATGGCGAGTTAATCTCACCTTTTTGGATAACTAAAAATAGTATATAGTGGATAAAAATTATTGATTAGATGATTTATTTTTTTATCAATTAATTTGGATTTATTGAAGCCCCTAGAGAAGATGACCCATATTATATAATTATATATTATGTATGATGTATGAGGACATGTTGAAGGGATCCAACAGGATTCCTCACCACTGTTGGTTTTATATATATATATATATATATATATATATATATATATATGCCATGTTGTAGGGCGATAGGTTGAAGGGATCCAACGGGATTCCTCACCCTTATTAAAGTATTGTCAATAATATTGTTGTTGAATGAATATGGAATATCAAACCTGATTGTCAACTATATTAGTATTGATAATGTTATATGAGCAACTAAAATAAAGTGGTGACATAAAATCGATATATACATTGGTTAAGCGTTTTTAGCTTATGGCCTTGAATTAGGATTTTAAAATACTATAAATTACCATTGAATTAGAAATGAATTTTTAGATAGGAAATGATTTTAATTCTGAAATTGGATTTTGGAAAATATTTTGTATAAAGGATTTAATTTCCATTCTAGTCCAACCGATTTATCTATCTTTTTCTAAGTTATTTATTTTATTTAACATTGTTTTAAAAGTCATTTATTTATATTTAATATTGTTTAAATTTACTTATTTATAATTAATGTTGTTTAAAGTTATTTATTTATACTTAATGATATATATTAATATTTTAATATTTTGAAAAGTTTATTGTTTACAAAATTAATATGGTTTGAAATTAACCATAATGATTTATTTAAAATGTTTTGGAAATTAATTATTACTAGTTATAATAACGGTAAAGATTTATTATTATTTTTTATATAATAATGTTTTGAAACTATTTATTATTACTTTTAAGATTTTCTGAAGTTTTTAACTATCATTTATTTAAAATGTTTGGTTTTTCTTAAATATTATCATAGAACACTGGTTTTGAAGTAATTGAACATAATTTATCTATAAATGTTTCTAGGATTTATGAATAGATTTTATTTAACAGACTTGGGTTTATAAGAAGAATTTTTATAAAGTGGTTTGGAGGCTTAAAGGAAGAATAATTACAATGTATAGAGAAAAGTTTATAAATGGTTTTTAAAATTTTGTAAAATGGAAATCAAAATGTTTTGGAGACTTAAAGAGAAATTGTTTACAATGTATAAAGAAACGTTTGCAAATGATTAGATATTTATAAACAAACTCAAGAATTGGGCTTATTGATTTATAGAAAGAGTATTTTAATTAGTTTAATGGATTTATAAAGATTTATAAATGATTGAGAAATGGGTTAGAAATGTTCATAATTACTTCCTATAAATTTATAAAAAAAATTGTAAATGGGTTTAGAAATTTGTCAATTGATTTATAAATGATTTTAGAATTGAATAAAAAGAGAATCTTTCTTCGTTATATGAGTATACTTATACCATTGAGATAAGTATATGGATATTTTATAAGTATAAAATATAAGGGCTCATTAATGAATCCTTGTAAAAGTATCTTGATATAATTATTACAAAGTAATATTAATTAATGAAAGATTCATTAGGGAGGCTAGTGATCACTTAAATGTTTAATCAATGTTGGTTTTCCCTTATGAAATAAATCCTTGATTTAGGTGAGTGTTTGCTGATAGTTAAATAACCGACTTCAAAACTGGACCCAAAACGTAACTTTCGAAATATCTAGGAGAAACTCATGAATGACATAGCACAGTCATCTCGGATGATGTTGTACTGTGCATTTAAATCTCATTTCGTTCCCCTAAGACAAACAATAAGGAAATCCATCCAACTAATGGTCGGGAGATGAGCTCTACTCTTATCTTTTACTGTTTATTTTCTAAAGAACTAGGGTTGATTTTATCGAAAATTATCAAAAGTTGTTTTAAAGAGACGGAGATCGGATATGCTATCTGAAAACCACAATGAACCAACTTAAGCGATTTGAAGTTAAGACATCTTAAAGATGATGGACTTGAAGATGGAGCTCTCAAGCATTTCGTTCAGTCCCAGAATGAACTTGTACGGATGAATGTTGACATTATGTGGTTGCTTAGAAAGCAGTGCTAGCATTCCAAGTGGGAAGTGCTATATAAAAGGTAAACGTATCTTCAAGCCTCATCAAACGAGAATGACTAAAACAACGGAGATGCAGTAGGGCAAAGTGGGTCTCTCCCAAATAGGGTATGATCAACACTCTCTAGAGTCAATATTATATCTTATTTGAATGCTTTCGGCCCAGTAACGGAGGGGTGATCATATTCAGTACTATCTAGTAAGGGTAGACTAATTCTGTGTTGGCAGGGTCAAAAGGTATGATGTGATGACCCAGAATTTATAACAACTTAAAATGGAATTTAAAGCTAATTTTAACTTGAATTCCAGATATCAATATTTACCTAATAATAAAATCATAGAATTATATAATTTAAATATTGAATTTAATAATTGAAATTGGGTAAGATGTTGAATATGAAATTTTAAGCCTATTAAAAATAATCTGAAGACTTATAAAATTTATAATGATGATACTGAAGATAATAGAATGGTTGAAATTTAATTTAAAGTTGGTTTGTTCAATTTTGATAATATATCGTTTAAATCGATATTTAAAAACAGCCTTCCGAGGCACAATCTCGGAATTCGACGAAACTAGTTACATTGGATCCGTAATAGTTAGTTATTATCGGATTTCAATTTTCGTAGCAATCGGAGTTGTCATTTGACCTTGGCGGCTCAAAACGCTTAGAACTATTTTAGTTGATTTAATTTAAAATTGATCGTTTACTTCCATAACTCGCGCATATAATCGAATTAGCTTCCGAAACACGTTCCATTGTGTTCGGAACGCGGGTAAAACCTTATAATCGCCTAACAGCAATTCTTAAGAGGAGTTCGAAATTCAAATGGCAGTTAATGAGACGTTTTGAAAAATATAATAAAATTTAAAGTCAAAAGGTCAAAAATATTTTCATTAGCTCGTACTCAAGGAGCCTCTCACCCACCTATATCTAATTTCCAGTCTTCCTTCTCTAATTTTCAAGTAGAATCGAAAAAAAAAGAGTAATGAACGAAATTTGTTCGGTAGTCAAAATCGAATTACCTCACCCCACCCCACGTCGAATGTAGCGGAGATCGTCTCGTGGCCTCGATGCAGCGATATCGCGTTGTGGTGGAGCTCGGCGACGAGTGAGGCAAAATCCCGGCTTGTACTGCTGAGCGCATTCGATTAGGGTTGTGCGGTGACATCGGCTTCAACGTTGGGTTGAAGTACTTCTGAGGATCGATTGTGGGGATGCGGCGCGAGCGATGGAATCGCGTGCGCGAGGGGGAATTGCTGGCCGTGCTGGAAGTAGTCTTGAGTTGCGACTGGTTCTAGCATCAGGCAGTAGTGGCGATTTCTGGTAGAGGGGTGGCTCAGATCTAGAGGTCGAGCTAGGGTTTCGTGCAATTTGGAAAGACGCGACGCGGTGGTAGGTCTAGGATGCAGCAAGCGGTCGACGGTGCTGGAAGTCGTTCTAGTTGCATGTTCATTTGTGCTTGTCTAGGTTGTTCGAACGAATGAGAGAAGGAATGCATGGCTCAAGTTTGCTTGGGGTAAATTAATTTTAACTTTTTAAATTTACATTAATTATGGGTTAAATTATATGCAAAGTTCGTTAATCTATGTTAAATTTTGTACGAGGTCCAAACAAATTATTTAAAACAAGTCAAGTGGAATTCCTATCTGGGAAATCAATGCAATATATTTGGATGTTTGGCAAAATATAAATCAAAGGTGAGTAAACTTCACGCTTCTGGATTTTGATTATTTAAATTTAAATGGTTAAATTTAATTGAGTGGTTGACTGGTTGAATTGGATTGATATTCTGTGATGAATATTTTGGTAATTGGAATGCTGAATGCTGTGGTTTGCTTGAATGTTTCGATACCCTGAGTTATCAAAATATATAAAATGGAGTTTTGAAAGAAATATAAGGGTGAATTTGAAAGTGAAATAATTCTAGAATAAAAATAGGAGTGAGATGGAAAAAGATGAAAATGATATTTAAAAACTGAAGTTAAAATTGTAACATGGAGATTTAAAACGAGATTCTATATCAAAGTTAAATCTAACAAATTAAGTTTTTAAATAAGTGTTTTAACAACTTGAATGTTAAAGTGTAATTGTAAATTGATTTGAATTTAAAAATAAATTTGGTTTTAAATTCCTTTAAGCTTCTATTATAAAATGAGTAATTAATTTATTTAATAAACGATAGTTAATTGCATGATGAGATTTATCGGGAATGATTGATATTGTGGTTTAAGTAATTAATTTAGATTAGGATAAATTAAAATATAATTGGAAATCTTGAATTTAGGAAATTAATGATGTAGTTAAAGATTGATTAATTAAGATGAATTAATCGGAAGTAAGTGACATAAGAGACGTTAATTAATATAAGTAATTAAGGATTACTAAAATTAAAATAGTTAATTAATTCATGAAGAAATTAAGATTACTTATTGATTCTGGTTAAGAAAATTTTTATCGTGAAATTTATTAAAGCTAATTACTTGGATGTAATTGAAAGATAATTAATCCAGGTTGATTAACAAAGATGAATAATGAAGGTAAGATTGATTAATTGATTTGAAATTAATTAATGTCAAGTAAAGAATTCTAAATGATTGAGGTTAGAAATTCAATCAGAATTAATTTAATTAATATTGGTAGCGAACAAGATCTGCTTAAGGATGATTGAATGGTCTTGGATTGCTTTGAATGAGTTGATAGTTCTGATACGAATGTTGTGTATTTCATTTGAATAACTTGAGTAGGATGACATGAGACTAGAAGAGGGCGGAATCGGGTATTGGGAGATACCCGAAACCACTTCGAATTTCTTATAAATTGATATAAGAAATTGATAGGTTGGAATGAATGGATTTAAATGAATCGCATTATTTAACCTAAATTTTGGCACGAAGAAAACTTATTTTGAAAATAAGTTATTTCTATAACCAAATGCGACTTTGTAAATTGATTTGAGTTACCTGGGATATATAAGTTGTATGCTTTGTATTCCATGTTGGACGAGTTTACTCACGTTGGTTTCCAGCCTGACCCGGGTGTTACTTTGGTGTAATGCTCGGGTTTGACCGAGTATTACAAATTTTCAGGTAAGGATGTTCTGGAGCTCAGGAGGCGAACCGAATGGCAGGAACGTATAGAGTATTTCCGTTGTGTTATATTATTGTAAACCTGTGATATGATAATTGTGTATATTCAATGACTGTGTATATGTGAAACTCTGATGTATTAAAATATAATCGACAGATATAATATACTTTTGTAGACTGTTATTATTTATTATTATATTTTATCCGCTGCGAATGTGAGATGTTGATGTTTCTGATCTTCTTCTTCTATCTCTTTCTTTTTTGCATAACTATCTGGAATTTTTGGGTTCGAAAATTTCGAGTCGTCACAGTTGGTATCAAAGCTGAAAGGTTAAGCGAGAACCTTGGCTCTGGTGGGAGTTTTCATTAAGTAGAGTCCGTACTACTCTAGTATGGGTTAAGTATATATATACATATATATGAGCACGTACTTGTTATTTTCTTATATAAAGGTTTAAAATGATTTTATATAAAAATATATTTTGATATATAAAGAAATATTTCATTCTAATAAATATTAAAGCGATTAATTGTTAAATTAGTGAAATTAAAATTAAGAAGCAATATAATGCGACCAAATTGAAGACTTGAATTAGAATTAAATTAAGTAAAAACGGAAATATAACCAAATTTAAATTTAAATTACTTGGAAATGAAATTCTAAATCTGGTCCCAGAATTTGGAATTTTGTTTCAAAGCAATGAAAAATAATAAATAAGTGTTATTTGGATAACTGGGACTTGTTGCAAACGATGGGTTGTTTGAAAATTTGATTTGAATTAAAAACCAAAAGTGGTCTAAAATTTAAGAATGACCTCGTGTGTAAAGGAATATACATAAACCAAAAATAGTTTAAATAAACTTTAAACGTTGAGTTTGAAATTTGGAATGGGATGTGATACCCAAAGTGATAAGTTTTTAAGTGGGAGGATTATTATTGTGAATTTTAAGGATTGAATGAGGTTGATTGGATCAAGTAAATCAAATTTAACTTGGGAGAAGTTAAATAAGTTTGAATGAACAACTTGAATTGGGATTTAACTTGGAAAGTTAATTGGTTAATTTGGATTGGTAGTTTATGTGATCTCAAAATGGGTTTGAGATCTGGGAATTGGAAATGGATGGACGTTTTAAAATAAAGTGGATAATATCATCCTATTGTTATTAAAAATCTTTAAATTGCAAATTGGATTTGTTTCAATGAATGAGGAATAAAGTGTGGTAATATATCCATTATTGAGATAAAAGGGAAATCTAACTTTAATTTGAAATTGAGGATATGGAATCACTTTAAATTGAAAATTTGAATAATTGAGTTTGTAAATTAAAATTGTTTAAGAACTGGCTTCAAACTGGAAGATAAAATTTAATAATAAATTGAAATTTTAAAATAAAATTGTATTGAACTCTTATTTGAACCTTGAAATGCGTAAGTTAAGATAATTTAAAATGGAATTTTGAGAATTGAACTCAAAAATTAAAAAAACTTTAAATAAAAGTTAATTTGGTTTAAAAGGATAAACCAACCTTTGAGAATTTAACTCGTATTCATATAATTCGAGATAGTTTAAATTCAAGATTGAAATTGAATTATTTCAAAATTGAATTTGCTTTGAATTAATTGGATCGGTGATTGAAGATGTATAAGTTTAAAATTTAAATGGGAAATTGAATTGGATTAAATTGAAATGATTTGAATTTGAAATGGGTTCAATTGATAATAATTCAAATTGATTGGAATAATTTGAAATTAATATTAAAGTGAACAGGATTAAAATCAAATGGAATTCGATTTAATTTGGAAAGAAACCAGGGTTGATTCAACTTGAATTGGGATTAAATAAATTTTAATGGAAATTAGAGTTATTCAAATTGGAATTGGATCAATTTAAATGGAAATGTAAATTTACATTGAATTGTTGGGGAAGTGAACAGTTTGACTCTTGATTATTTTCAATATAAATTGTTTTGATATAAACTTATTTTTCTAAGCTATTAAATATATACAACCTTTCTTTCTTAAAGCCAAATTATTTTAAACTTGTTTTACAATTATTTTTGGAGCTATTTAACAATTTTTCAACTGTTTTCTAAACTAATTACTATTTTTCAACTATTTCACAAACTAATTTCTATTTTACAACTATTTTGCAATTATCTAAAAATTTTGAAACTATTCAACTATTTTCCGACTATTTTACAATTAGCTAACTATTTCATAGCTATTTTGCAAACTAATAATTATTTTTCAACTACTTATCTATTTTTAAATTTTTGAAGCTATTTTCTAAATATAAACTGGTCGGAGTTCAAACTGTTATTGATTAAATACCCAATTGAGATAAGGATTGAAGTGATAATCCGAATGGGGATTAATGTAAATGTGAATAAGTGAATGTGAATAGAAAGGGAATTGGTTTGGCTGATAGTCAATGAAAATAAATACGTGGGATGTACATATATTATTCTATTCGCATAGTGATTTGATCCAGATTCGAGCACAGAATTTGAGATAGTTTATCGATCCGAATTGGGATTTTTCACTCGATTTTCGACACCGAACCTGGATATGGATTGTTGATTGGTACTGGATATTCTTTATCATAGTTATAGCTATGCAAGAAGAATGACGGTTCCTAATCAGGAAACCAGATCTGTGTCCGTACTAGGAAGTCGGGTGGACGATACTAGTTCGAAAGTGAAATTGTGTGATCGAGTGGACGATCAGATTGGTATAGCGTACGGATGATATGCGTACATAGTTCGGATTTGAATGAAATTGATATTGAAAAGAGTAATAAAATTTGAATATTTGATTTTGGATAAACAAAGTTATATATCTTTGTTATATGTAAGATGAAACTCCCCTTGTTAAATTTATTGCCGGAAGAAAAGGATTTTTGAAGGTGTTTGAAGTATAAAATGAGATTTATACAAATTTGAAAGGATCCAAAGTTTTTACATTTTTTATATATATCTGAATATATAAATAAAGGATCTTACGAGGATTTTGAAAAAGGTTTTGGGAACCTTTGGATTTGGAAAGGCTTTTGATTTTTGGGTAAAATCAATATTAAAAATTTGAAAAGCCAAGTTTGAGAATTATCGATTTTGTGTGAAGGAGCCTTGTATGAGATCATACTAGGTGTATGATTTGAAAGATACTATATGTATAGTATAAAGTGTGTTGATGATGGCTCTGGGGAAAAAGGCGCTCCCTTGAAATGAACTTCTCAGGGGTGCCACCGGGTGGTGCTGCCTTGAGCCCCAAGGGGGGTTCTAAAGTTGATTCTGTGAGGAGTCCGGACAAAACTAGTTCCTGAGGATTATTGGGTAGCGAAATTCGAGGGCGCTGATGCCTACAGGGGCATTTGGGTTATGCTATGATGATAGTGTAACTCGATGTCACTGCGATCTACTGTGGGGACCATAGCGAAAATCGTGTGGAGGATGAGTGCCAACAGTCTACACTTGATTTTGCCGAGAAGACAACGCAACATCGGTAGACTGCGATCCATGTTCGAGTGGAATGGAGATGTTTCATTCTTTTGGCAGCGAAATTCGAGGGCGTTGATGCCTACAGCTATATGGGTTTTTGCTATGATAGCTACATAACCCGAGTTGTAGCTGCGATCTGTAGCGGGTTCCATGGTGTAATCGAGGGACGCGGAGGCCTACAGTTATCTATGTATTTTGTCGGAAAGGCAACGTAACCATCGGGTTAACTGCGACTATGGATGGGGGTGATGATTTCCAGAGCATTCTCACCAAAGATATTTCCTCTATTTTCAAAACTATTTCCTATATTTTCAATAAAATTATTTTCCAAGTATTTTCACTGGATGTTGAAAACAGGTTTACCAAGTACTTATAGATGTTCAGTCCTACGCCTGATCAACGTATGACTGAATTTCTGTGAGAACAAGAATGGACTGGTTGAGACATCGAGTTATAAGAAGTATTTTTATAAAAAGCTATTTTAATAATATTATCTAGATTAAAGGCATTTCTAAAATTTTAAAATAGAAGTGTTGGAATTTTGGAAAATGGAAGAAAATCCAAAACTGGAATTATAAAATAAAATTTAACTCGGTTAAATAAATGGATTGTAAGTTAATAATGGAGTTTGGAAATGAACTCGAATTGTAATAGAATTAGACTTGGATTTGATAACAAATCAAATAAGTGGAGATTGTAAAAATAAAATTCAAGTGAGTTATAAATAATATTTAACGAAATTTGCAAGTAAATTAGACATAGGAAGGTTGTCGAATGAAATGAAATGAATTAAGTAAGCGAGTTAAAAATTTAAATATGGGATGGATATTAATATAAGAAATGAGTATTGTCAAGCTCAATGGAGTAGTTTTAAAAATGGAAACGATGCGGAGATGAAATAAAATGCATATGTATGGTTAGTGTATTGAAATTAATTTGAAGTGGTTATAAACTAAAATAGATACTTTATTAAGCGAATATCGTCGTAATTGCATAACAATAATTGTCGTTTGGCGTAAACAAAAGTAACTAAATTTCTGTGAGTTGATAGAGATTAAATATTAGAATTAATTGAAGTGAATATGAGCTTGTTTGGATTAAAAATCAATTGGATATAAGAAATTGAGTTGCAAACCATTGAAACTGAATGAAATGGCTTATGAATTGTTTGAAAGCAATGAATTAGCTTTAAAGTTATATAAATCGCTTATGGAAAGCGTTTTGGCGCTTGTTGCTTATGATATACGTGTGTTTATCTATTAAATATAAGTGAAATGCTAATAGATTTTCTAAATATGGCACTAACGTATTTAAATTGAGTAAGTACATGTACCTGAAGGCCGTTTGGCTGGATTTGGATGCACAAATTGCTAAAATAAATAAGCTGCACGCTTATAATGCTAAATAAAGGTACGCCTATGCAATAAAAATAGGAAATATGAACTGTTTTTGCTTTTCCGACCGGGTGGGTCGATGTATATATATTTATATCTCTTATCAAATTGCAAAAGCTCCTCCGTACAAATGAGACTCTGCCAAAAAAATTTAGAAAATTTTGGGAGTTAGAAATTTTTTTAAATTTTTAGGAAAATTTTTATTAACGAAAAAACGATTTCAAATGGGAAATTAAAGTAAATTAGTAGATGAAACTAATATGAATCAGTTATAAATGAAAGATAAAAAATCCAATATTCAAAATTAAAGATGAATTCAATTTGTATAAAAATGGAGAAAACTAATTTGAATAGAAGTAGATGTGAAAATTTCTGTAAGGAAATGTATAAATGATTTTAAAAGTTGTGATTAAATATTATTGCTAAGTAAGATATGCAGGTATTATAAAGGGAAAGAAAATTAAATTTGATTCCAAAGGATAAATTTGAATTGCCTGACTAAAAGGTATGTATTTTAATTTCTGTATGAATTGGACTGTGTTTTGATCAAGCCACTGGGATTTTTGTTTTCTTTTTGGAATTTGGGAGCCCATAGAGGCCTTTTATAGTTGTACCGAGCTAGCCACGCATAGGAGACGCTGGTAAAAAAATTCGGAAATTTAGAGAGTTAGAAAAATTTTGATAATTCAAAATTTGGTTTTAAATTGAAATTTAGATGATTGAGCAAAAGGATATTGTTTGAAACTATAGAAGATTTTGGGAAGTTGGTTAAGGTGATAGTGGGTCTTTAATAAAGATAGTTGGTAGGATGTTAAATTATGAGTTTTTGGAAAAGTAAACGGGTATTGGTCCATTCTTCCTAACTGCAATTTCAGCGACGAAATTCTTTTAAGTAGGGAGGAATGTGACGACCCAGAATTTATAACAATTTAAAATGGAATTTAAAGTTAATTTTAACTTGAATTCCAGATATCAATATTTACCTGATAATAAAATCATAGAATTATATAGTTTAAATATTGAATTTAATAATTGAAATTGGGTAAGATGTTGAATATGGAATTTTTAGCCTATTAAAAATAATTTGAAGACTTATAAAATTTATAATGATGATACTGAAGATAAGAGAATGGCTGAAATTTAATTTAAAGGTGGTTTGTTTAATTTTGATAATATATCGTTTAAATCGATATTTAAAAATAGCCTTCCGAGGCACAATCTCGGAATTCAACGAAACCAGTTCCATTGGATCAGTAATAGTTAGTTATTATCGGATTTCAATTTTCGTAGCAATCGGAGTTGTCATTTGACCCTAGCGGCTCAAAATGCTTAGAACTATTTTAATCGATTTAATTTAAAATTGATCGTCTACTTCCGTAACTCACGCATATGATCGAATTAGCTTCCGAGACACGTTCCATTGTGTTCGAAACGAGGGTAAAACCTTATAATTGCCGAACGGCATTCCTTAAGAGGAGTTTGAAATTTAAATGGCAGTTAATGAGATGTTTTGAAAATATAATAAAATTTAAAGTCAAAAGGTCAAAGATATTTTCATTAACTCGTACTCAAGAAGCCTCTCACCCACTTATATCTAATTTCCCGTCTTCCTTCTCCAATTTTCAAGCAGAATCGAAAAAAAAGAGGAATGAACGAAATTTGTTCGGCAATCAAAATCATATCACCTCACCTCACCCGCCGTCGAATGTAGCAGAGATCGTCTCGTGGCCTCGATTCAGCGATGTCACGTTGTGGTGGAGCTCGGGGACGAGCGAGGCAAGTCGCGACTTGTACGGCTGAGTGCGTTCGATTAGGGTTGTGCGGTGACATCGGCATCAACGTTGGGTTGAAGTACTTCCGACGATCGATTGTGGGGATGCGGCGCGAGCTATGGAATCGCGTGCGCTAGGGGGAATTGGTGGTCGTGGTCGAAGTTGTCCTGAGTTGCGACTGGTTCTAGCATCAGGCAGTAGTGGATATTTCTGGTAGAGGGGCGGCTCGTATCTGGAGGTGGAGATAGGGTTTCGTACCAATTTGGGAAGACGCAACGCAGTGGCAGGTCTAGGATGCAGCAAGCAGTCGACGGTGCTAGAAGTCGTTCTAGTCGCACGTTCATTTGTGCATGCCTGGGTTGTTCGAACGAATGAGAGAAGGAATGCATGGCTCAAGTTTGCTTGGGGTAAATTAATTTTAACTTTTTAAATTTACATTAATTATGGGTTAAATTATATGCAAAGTTCGTTAATCCATGTTAACTTTTATACGAGGTCCAAACAAATTATTTAAAACAAGTCAAGTGGAATTCCTATCTGGGAAATCCATGCAATATATTTGGATGTTCGGCAAAATATAAATCAAAGGTGAGTAAACCTCACGCTTCTGGATTTTGATTGCTTAAATTTAAATGGTTAAATTTAAATGAGTGGTTGAATGGTTGAATTGGATTGATATTCTGTGATGAATATTTTGGTGATTGGAATTCGAATGCTGTGGTTTGCTTGAATGTTTCGGTACCCTGAGTTATCGAAATATATAAATTGGAGTTTTGAAAGAAATATAAGGGTGAATTTGAAAGTGAAATAATTGTAGAATAAAAATGAGAGTGAACTGGAAAGAAATGAAAATGATATTTAAAAACTGAAGTTAAAATTGTAACGTAGAGATTTAAAACGAGATTCTATATCAAAGTTAAATCTAACAAATTAAGTTTTTAAATATTAAGTGTTTTAACAACTTAAATGTTAAAGTGTAATTGTAAATTGACTTGAATTTAAAAATAAATTTGGTTTTAAATTCCTTTAAGCTTCTATTATAAAATGAGTAATTTATTTATTTAATAAACGATAGTTAATTGCATGATGAGATTTATCGAGAATGATTAATATTGTGGTTTAAGTAATTAATTTAAATTAGGATAAATTAAAATATAATTGGAAATCTTAAATTTATGAAATTAATGATGTAGTTAAAGATTGATTAATTAAGATGAATTAATCAGAAGTAAGTGACTTAAGAGAAGTTAATTAATATAAGTAATTAAGGATCAATGAAATTAAAATAGTTAATTAATTCATGAAGAAATTTAAATTAATTGATTCTGGTTAAGAAAATTTATATCGTGAAATTAATTAAAGCTAATTACTTGGATGTAATTGAAAGATAATTAATCCAGGTTGATTAACAAAATTGAATAATGAAGGTAAGATTGATTAATTGATTTGAAATTAGTTAATGTCAAGTAAAGAATTCTAAATGATTGAGGTTAGAAATTCAATCAGAATTAATTTAATTAATATTGGTAGCGAACAAGATCTGCTTAAGAATGATTCAATGGTCTTGGATTGCTTTGAATGAGTTGATAATTCTGATATGAAATGTTGTGTATTTCATTCGAATAACTTGAGTAGGATGACATGAGACTCGAAGAGGCCGGAATCGGGTATTGGGAGATACCCGAAACCACTTCGAATTTCTTATAAATTGATATAAGAAATTGATAGGTTGGAATGAATGGATTTAAATGAATCGGATTATTTAACCTAAATTTTGGCAAAAAGAAAACTTATTTTGAAAATAAGTTATTTCTGTAACAATATGTGACTTTGTAAATTGATTTGAGTTACCCGGGATATATACGTTGTATGCTTTGTATTCCATGTTGGACGAGTTTACTCACGCTGGTTTCCAGCCTGACCCCGGTGTTACTTTGGTGTAATGCTCGGGTCAGACCGAGTATTACAGATTTTCAGGTAAGGATGTTCTGGAGCTCAGGTGGCGAGCCGAATGGCAGGAACGTATAGAGTATTTCCGTTGTTTTATATTATTGTAAACCTGTGATATGATAATTGTGTATATTCAATGACCGTGTATATGTGAAACTCTGATGTATTAAAATGTAATCGATAGATATAATATTCTTTTGTAGATTGTTATTATTTATTATTATATTTCATCCGCTGCGAATGTGAGATGTTGATGTTTCTGATCTTCTTCTTCTTCTATCTCTTTTTTTTCATAACTATCTGGAATTTTCGGCTTCGAAAATTTCGGGTCGTCACATATGACCTTGGTGTCATTTTATCTAGAGATGCACTGTGATGGGCGGTACCTCAATAGCCCAGTCATTGTATAGAACCCATTTCAACATGAGCCTTTACGGTTTTAGTTGTATACCTATTATGTTGGAATTTAATTAATGTAACAGTTTCTGCTATGATTAATAAGTATTTGTATTATAGACACTATTATATTATTATAGAATTTCATATGAAATGGTTTGATTATTGTAAGGTAAAAACCCGTCGATGTTTATGTGGGGCGTGGTCTTGCTAGATACTTTTGATTTTAAAGGTTTTTTTATAACTTTTAAATCTAATCAGTGTATTTTCTCATGCTGGTTTTCTAGACTGACTCGGATGTTATTTTATTATTATACTCGATTTAGACCAAGTATAATTACAGATTTAGTTTGGATGCTTCGGAGCTTCAGGAGAACGAGCTGGAGTCCCAGAGACGTAATCACATTCATGGTTATGTTTCCGCTGCATTCTTTGTTATATTTATTGGCAACTATGTGGATAGGTTCTTATAACTGTTTGGGCTGAAATAGGTTAGTCTACTCTTATTTATGTCTATATATACATGTATTGCAGTTTGTTTTTGTGTAAAGATCTATTGTATATAATAGGTTATTCTTCCCACTGTGAGATTCTGTGTTATTTTAGTTTCCTTTTCTCTTCTTCTTCTCTTCACTTATTCTTTCTTCTTTCTTTCCTATAACCATTTGTCTTTCCATTCAATTTGGGTTGGACATGTGTGGTTTATTATTAACTTGAATTGTGTTGATTTTCGAATTGTTACACAAAGAGTCAGGTCATTACAACTAAGAACACTTCTTATCAAATATATCATGGAAAGAAAGCAAAAGTTTTATATTTTCTCATTTTTGGGTCAAAATATTTTATTTCAAATACTAAAAATCATTTAAGAAAATTCGATCTAAAAGCTAATGAAGGCATTTTTATTGGTTATTTGGAACGAAGTAAAGCCTATAGATTTTTCATAAATGAACTAATACAATTGAAAAAAGTTTACATGCTTTCTTTAATGATTTTAAATTTTAAAAAGATGATTAAGATATTTCAGAAATAAAACAACCTTGTGATCTATAAAATAATACCAATACTAATGATGGAAACATAAACTTAAGATCTCCTCCTAGAATTTTAAACGACCATCCCATAGATAATATAATAGAAGATGTAAATATAAGGGTTTCAACAAAAAATTAACTAAATCAAATTGGTCATATAGATTTTATTTCAAATATTGAATCAAAAAACTACAAAGAAGCCACTAAAGATGATTTCTGGATATTAGCAATGCAAGAAGAACTTAATCAATTTGAACAAACAATGTTAACAACTTGAACTAAGACCTAATGATCAATCGTTATTATAACAAATTGAATATTTAAAATAATGCCGATGGAAACGGTAATATAATTTGTAATAAAGCTAGATTGGTTGCTCAAGGATATGATTAAGAAGAAGAAATAGATTATGAGGAAACATTTGCACCTATAGCATGACTAAAAGAAACTCAAATGTTACTTTCCTTACATGCTTCAAATTTTAAACTATATCAAATAGATACCAAAAATGCTTTCTTAAACAATTTTATGAAAGAAAATATTTATGTTGAACAACCACCTTTATTTGTTCACGAAAAGATTACTGACCATGTTTTTAAACTAAGAAAGGTTCATTATAGTCTTAAACAAGAACCTCATACTAGGTATGATTAACTCAAAAGCCATGTTTAAAACTCTGGTTTCAGATTAGTTAAATTGGTTATACGTTATTTATCAAAAAGGATAATGATGATATTTTAGTCGTTCAAATCTATATTGATGATATAATATTTGGATCTATGATTGGAAATCTGCGTAATGATTTTGCAACTATTATGAAAAATGAATTTGAAATATCTCATATGGGAGAATTAAATTTCTTTTCGAGTTTAGAATTAAAGAATTAGAAAATGGAATTTTTATGTATCAAGCAAAATATTGTATAGAGTTACTAAAGTGTTTAGGAATGGATAACACTTCAAGTAAACCCACTCCAATGAGTTCTAGCTTAAATCTAGAGAAAGATGAGAATGGTAATGATTTTGATCAACAATTTATAGAGGTACGATAGGTTTTTTACTTTATCTAACCGCTTGGACTCGATATTATGATCAGTGTTTGTGTATATGCATAATTTTTAGCATAAGTTAAAGATTCACATTATCAAGACGTGAATTGAATTTTATGATTTTTGACCAACACTAAAGATCACAAACGTTTCTATTTGAAAGGTCGTTCTTTTAAATTTGGTTCATATAGTGATGCCGATTTTAGGGGTGCAGGATGGATCAGAAGAGTACTAGTGGAACTTTCCACTTTATTGGTCAATCTTTGGTCTCATGGTTTAGTAAAAAACAGTTATGTTTCATACCGACATGTGAGGCCGAGTATATCTCAACCACTTTGGCTTGTCCTCAAGTTATCTGTATGCAACAAACACTTAAGATTTTGAAAATGCATTAAGAAATCTCCTGTATGTTGCGATAATACGAGTGTAACCAATCTCTCTAAAATCCTATCAACCATTCTAGAACAAAGCATATTGATATGCATCATCATTTTCAAAGAGATAATGTAGAAAAAGAAATTATTTCTCTTGAATTTGTTAATACAGGAAATCAAATAGCGGATGTTTTCACTAAACTATCGTGTGAAACAACTTTTCTAAAATTCCATAGAGAACTTGGTATCTGTATCTTTAAATGAATTAATTGAATAAATAGTTTTCAAAATTATAAAAATAACTTAAAACAAAAAATGGTATTACGTTTGTGATATTTGTGTTTTGCATGGCTTGTGGACTGTTTGATGTGACGTGTTTTGTGTTGTGCTCATTTCTGTGATTATGTTGCATTTACATCTATTATTCCCCTTTTTCTGCTAATGACCAATAGGAGAAATATATCTGCATATTGCTAAGAGGAGATTTTATACCTCAGGAGGGAAATATATCTGCATAATAATAGGAGAAGATGTTATACTTAGGAGGAGCATTTTAATCTACATATTTTTTAATGAAATTATCATCATGAAAAAGGGGAAGAATGTTAAAATCTTTAATGACAAAAACTATAAAATCACATCGAAGAAACTCTAAGCTAACACGCAGATATATGATGATCAAAAAGAAGCTTTTGAATACACGCATTTGGAGACACAAAGATATCAAAGACTAAATAAGCTACAACGACATACCAAAAAAGATATCACATAAAACAAATATTTGAAAGAGTCAAATATGTTGTGTTAATGTCTTAGATATGCATGTACCATATCCCATCAGTGATATGAGCTAACATTTTTGCGTTAAAATGATTTTAAACACTCAAGATAATTTTTGGCAAGTTTTAATTGTCTCATGTTCCCAGATGTCTGGCAACAAAAGTTAAGCATTTGATGACATGCATCTTTAATCTGAAACCTTTCGGATCTTTTATTTTCTAAAATCAGACGTCTAACTACATAATTCAGACGTCTGAATTATGATATTTTGAATTGTTCTTTTATGGATTTTTTTTTTAAATTTGACGTTTAACTACTTAATCTAGACATCGGATCTTTTTGTAACGGCTATATTTTGAAAAGACATGTCTTCTCTCTTCCATTGGTTATTATTCTTTCTTCAATGGTTTTAGGCAATAGATTACAACTTCTGAAGGAGACTTCTCAAATCTATTTATGCATGGTCAAGGCTAGAGTTTAATAATCGAATTTCTTGTTTTTTGATATTTTTTCTTGATCATTAAACTCTAGTGCTTTCGAAGTTCTAGACTTTCTTTCAACGTCACCAAGAACTATTCTATATTCCTTGGTGATCCACTCCCATCAACCCAAATGCTTTTACTTATTCAACTCAAAGAAGATATTATAGGAATACTATAAATGAAGCCAAATTCGTGTTGATATAACATAATATAGTCAAGTTAGCAATCATTTGCAAGGCCTATTCCTTCAAACTAAGTGAGGCTGTTTGATTAGTGGAAATCTGAAGGGGGCTTCGGGATTGGGCATAGGACAAAAGGTCTGAACCGGTATAAAAATATCGATGTGATCGTTTTTATTTTACTTATTACTATTTAGCTTTCTTATATACATATTTACATTCGTTAGCCATATTAGGGATCCTTTACACTTTTAGTGTCCATAAGAAGGATGGAAATGTAAAGTTTTTCATCTAAATTTCTTTTTCGGCATAAGAGGGTAGATTGAGGAAAACTGGATTATCAAAATTTTGGACGCTAAAAATTGTGTGTTAGTTATTGGATGGAAGGGATTGGATAAAGATTGGTTGAACCATACTCCTTGGTGTGTGAAAATAAGGACGTTAACCCAAAAAATGGATTGACACCCTAGATTTAGTATGAAAGCACCGGCCTTGTTTGTCAAGGAAAATAAAATGAAGACAAGAAATAATAACTTGCAAATGAATAAAAAGAAAGGATTTTTTATAGTGGTTCGGCTATTAACGAAGCCTATATCGACTTCATAACTTTTATTGCTGACTGACTTTAATTATAAGTTGAATATGAATACAATTTGCTTGGATCTAGTGAGTTAGATCAGTCACTAGTGTTAGAATTCACTGGAGAATCACAGTGAACTCCTTTGATGATTGTTGTATAGGAGAAGAAGAGTGAAGAATAGTTTCTACAGAGTTTCAATAGTAAGTCCAAAAGATCTTGTTTATGTTCTAGGTAGGATTGTATTTATAGAAGTTGGAGAGCACTTGGACCAAAGTCACTTTATCGAAGACTCACATCCGAAGGTACGCAGGTACTCCCAAAATTCTAGAACGAGCTGACCCAATCTGATGGATCGGTAGTGATCCATAGTGCACGGGTCGCTTACGATCCACGAGGTTACTGTATTTTTGGCTCATTCTCTTTGGATTGTGTTTTTTGCATTATATACATGCTTTTCTATGTAATTTCATGACTAGATGCTTTGCTTTGATGATGATTCATGTATAAATTGCATTAAATTGCTGATAGACTTCTCGATCTAACTAGCATGGAATGCCATCAAACTTGGATCATCGTGCAAAAGTATTGGAGGATCTATGAGCAACCCTTATGGTTCGCTAGCGATCCATCACCTTTGTGGATTTTCTACTTTTTTTCCTTGATCCTTTCTTAATTCCTTCTTCAAGTTCTTTTGTTTGATTCTTGAGTTGTCCTCACTTGGTAGACGTTCTGACTTCCTTTGAATTCCATTGGGTCAAAAGTAGGTAATTTTGCCCCTCATAGTATGCTTTCATTGGAAATAAGGCATGGTCTTGAAGTTATTACTTTTGAATTCCCATTTGATAAGGTCCAAGTGATCATGTTGTGGCCATCGTGCTAATTTGGCTCTAGTTATTCGACCGTTTGTTGACTTTGTACATGAATCATCATTTCTCATCATATAACTAATTTTAATCCCTTATCTTTCACAGTACTTGCAAAAGATACCTAGATCATGCTTGATGAACTTGGAAAATTTTGGTTGCAATCAAATGGATCGCTAGCGATCCATAGTCCATGGATCGCTAGCGATCCAAGGACTTACCATTTTTGTCATGCACTGTTCCATTTAGACCATTCGAGCCAAATTACCCTCCTTCACTTTTTCATTCAAAAATTCAAGCTAAGTTCTCCTGTGACCCAACCTAACACAATCCAAACCCTAATTCCATTCATACCATCGCCGTTGCTGGCCATCCACTACTGAAGCCTCATGTCCTCGACGTTGCCTTGCCTTGCCGCCACCTTAGGCAGCCATTAGTACCCAAAACTTCATCAATTTGGATCCTCATAGACCAACCTACATTGGGACACTAGCGGCTTAAACTTGGCCTATTCTTGCCCATTGATTTTTGAATTGAGGGGGTGGTTTGAAATTTGGCATTCGTTTAGCAATTTGGTGATGGGGTTGGAATTGTGATGATCATTATTGAGAATTCAAGTTGATTGCAATTTTGTGGAAGAAGATAGCAAATCAAGTCTTGAGTTCTTCGTGGAATGAAGCTTGGGCTTTTACCTCGGTACTTGATAAGTTTTGCTATCTTCATCCATAGAATTAGAGCTGGCTGGCACTGAGTTACATCATCATCCATAGAATCAGAATAGACTGGCACTGAGTTACATCGTTAATCCAACATGACATCTCGTGAAATGGTCTTAGTTCTTCCTAGGGGAGATAATAGCTTAGAGTTGCATCTCGCATGCAGCTTATGTTGTTATCGCCTTTCGGGGAATTCGGATTAGCCCGGTTATAGCATACTTGGTGAACCTAAAAACGGAAGAGCTTCCCGCATCACTTCGAACAATAAATCATTATTGATTGTTGTTCGATAATGGGTAAGTGTAGGAGAAGTAACTTCAATAAATGTACAAGAAGCTCTTTTCATTCTTTACTACGAGTGAACTATCTACATAGGATAGAGCATTTTTAGTGTTTAAGACACCAAACCTATCTCAAATAGATAATACATTGCACTTGCCCCAACCCATACTTGAAACTCGATTTGTCGGCATAAATTGATACTTTTTTAGGGTTCAAGTGTTGTAGAGGAATTTTTATTTAAAGATAGAATTTCCTAAACCCTTTAGACGAAAGTTCTGTCGTATAGAATGAACCACCCATCCACTCGTCGTAAGTCCAGTGGAGGAAGTCCAGCACTTCCAGAAATTAAATCGTCATCTGTCATGCCTACCCCTCCGTCCTACAAGCTAAATACAATCGGCTAGTTTTGGTTGGTTCAGTTGTAGACCAGACTCCTCCAAATTTTACTTAATCCCTTAGAGAGAGCTTCCTCAATAATCTCCGCTAAAGTTTTGCATGAAATTTACTTGCAACATGGCATTCTGACTGATGATGCGCCTTTCACCGAAGAACGAGTTTGCATATATGCCACCTTCGGTGTATACTGCTTGCAACCAGTATATGTGCTTAAATGGAGAGGTCCCACCTTCAATAACTTCTTGGAAGAAACTCTTCTAAACTTGGGAAATGCCCCATTTCATATTCATCCTAATCGGTATGCCATCTTGACTTGCCTTCACGTCCTGTTTATGCGAACATTTAATTACGCCTCGAATTTTAATGAGTTGAGATATTTTCTCTCATTCAAGAAGAGATACGAGGGTCCATCCCTTATCATCATCAAGGACAACAAAACTGCAAGATCGTGCTGCAATTCCAAAGCAATTTGCCTCAATTCAAGACCAAGTATTTCTTTGTTAGGTATCCCAAGGTATTTCATCACCTTAGGACAATGGGGGAAGGGATAAGTTCTCTCTATTACTTATCAAGTTTCAATGCATTGCTATGGGATTTTTGACAGATCGAATACTTCATGCAGGTATTTCGAGGCTAAATAAAGATCCATCGCTCAAACCAATATTCCATACTCTAAAGGTCATAGACACCCAGGAGAGATCGGTCAAATTTTTGCTAACAAATGAGAATTTCTTAGTTATGGGCTATTGCATCCTGGGAGATGCACCAGCGCCGTCGAAGTCCCATCTTCTTCCTGTTCCAGAATATGAAAATGTTCCACTTCTTCATCACATGGCTTCGAAGAAGGTGATCTCCTATGTAACATCCCGCCTTTTTGCACACTTTAAACCGACACACGTGCCAATTCAAAGCATACGCAAGGGCGGATTGTTATGGGGTAAATAAGAAAAACAGAGAAGAAATAAAAAAAACAAAATAGAATCTCACAGCGGAAGGATAAAATATAATAACAAATATACAGTTCATAAACAGTTTACAAAAGCTTGATTCTTCTTTTACAATAAATATCAGAGTTACACATACCAATACAAGCAATGCAGCGGAATAGAAAGAGTGTGGTGTAATACTATATATAACATAATACTTATTCTTCGTCTTCGTCCTCCAAAGCTAAAATCTGCTATCCTGAAATGCTCGGACTGACCCAAGCGAATTTGAAAAGACAAAAACACTCGAGTCAGACTAGAAAATCTTATGTGAGTTAAATAAACAGAAATGAATATGGGTACAGTAACTCAAGAGATGCTCGGGATTTACATCTCCTAAGGATCCGTTAAACTATTTACTATGTAGTATATTGCGCTATTATAATAGTGTCTATTTATAAAATAAACTTACTTTTTAATAGCGTTAAGGGGTTACCCATATAGCCCTTAACACGTAATAGTCCCAGTAGTCCATCCAATATCATAGTCCCTCCTGATCGGGAAGCCACTAGAGGATATCACACGGGCTACGGGAGAAAACCAAACTCGTACAAGGCGCGATAGGGTAGGTGACACGGCACAACTAGGCAATGCCAGGGTAGATATACCAATTGCTATCCAGGCTGATGGTAACGCGCAGCGCGCAGCTGCCGCCCACCTCGAATTAACTCCCCCAAAATCAAAATATAGAAGTGGCCACTGAATCAATCCAAGTCAAAGCATAATATCGAAGAGGAGCGTCCGATCAGAGGAATGACCTCATTGGCCTGAGAATCGCTCCTGTTTTAGCCACCTTATGCCAACTCACGGGAGTTGGGTCCACGTATTTACCTTACAAGAAACGTCGCCACCACCTACTTCATTCTGGAACTCCACCGCGTACACGGTTAGTCAAAGTGGTTTTCGGTATCGACAGAGAGTATGTCCATATCCGATCCTGGTCTCTTTGCCAACCCATCGTTATTATAACACCGCGGTTATTTAAAACAGTTTATACTTTTAAACCAGAATATAATCCATTTCAAAACCATAATATTACGATATCATTCCAAAACCCAAAACCATATTTTACCACTTATCCCAAATATAATTCCTTTCCAATAATAAAAAGGCTTTAACTTCATAATATCTGAAAATCGAATATTTTCAAAGCATAATATTTTTGGAAATCCATAATTTCAAACCCTAACTTTTAAAACTCAAATGGTTTGGATATTCAACGGTATATGAATTTCAAAGGCTTAACTTTACTGTCACTTTGTAAAGAAATAAGTTATATGGCTTTATGGAATATTTCTTTATCTAAAGTTAAAACCATAATTTAGATATCACTCTTAAGTTCCAAAACCATTTCAATTTCCATATATATAAATCCATTGGAGTATTAATATTCAAAAACTAAAATTGGAATATATTCTTTCAACAAATTAAATGTTTTATTATTTAGTTTGAATATTCACATAAATCCTTAAACAACTCCAATTTCTAGTAATAAAACATATGTATTTTTCGATTCCAATTATATTAGAATATTTTTCCAATTCAAATTCATATTAGAATATTCATTTCAATTTATCTTGGGAAAAATCCAATTATAAATATCATATCTTAAATTTCCAAACATAACATTTAAACATATGATATAAATTTATCCAACTCCATTTTCTAAATTTTCTTCCATTTTACTAAGGGAATTTATACACCTTTTTATTTCAAAATTTCCAACTTTTCATGTACATAAATACGGAAGAAAAATATTTATACGGTATAAAATTTAAGATTATTATAAACCGTATTCCATCCAAACCATAGAAATCACATTAAAATAGTTATATATAGACCGCGGTGCCTGTATATAATTTTCTATCCTATGGTCAAGTGATACGGATATTTATCATTTCAATCCGCAATTTAAAAATAAACTTTGCGGTTTTATCATTTCAAACCACAATCCCGAAAAATGAAAAATGCATACTAACTTGCAGTTTAATAATATCCAAATAAAACATCCATTCAACAACACATCCATCATCCAATCACAAACATCAATCAATATCAGTCAATAACCATATATGTTTGGTAATATACAACAGGTAATAATTTGCAGTTTTATCTCAAATTATATTTATCAACTATTAATCTAACAGTTTATATTCAGTGATAATTTATATAACTGTTAACTAGCAGTTCATATGCAAACAATAATTTCTAACAGCCAATTAATACGCAATAAATCAATTAAATTTACAGTTAAATTTAATAAAATGCAATTCAACAGATATGAATGAAATAACATGCCATAAGCTCATAAATAAATTTCTATTCATTTCTAAAATTTATTTAACAAACATAAAAGCTTCTAGTAATTGTGAGTGGGTTAAAACACTCACCTTTTGAATTTAAATTGAATTCAAATTCAATTTAAACCCAAAAATTCGCCCGTCTCAGAATTCATCCAAACCAGCGTCATCAAGTCCGGAATTAAATTACGATCCTAACAAAAAAAATTTCGTGTGAATCCGACTTCGTATGAGAAAGTTATGGCGAAAAATGATGATTGAATTTCAAATTATAATTAAGTAAAATGGAACACAATCACCTTAACAACTATCCACGTCACTCCCTCACGCACGCTACAGCACTCCATCCTCTTCACGCGCAGAAGCAACACGCAACAGCCGCCACCCATACTTTATCAACCCTAATCGAAAATTCCCGCCAATCCAACCGTTGAAACTCGAAACAAACTACATAGATGCGATCCCCTCGGTTCCCTCTCCAAAACCCAGAAACTGTTTCTCGATCCGATGAAGTTTTGTGCGACGCTGATGAACGGTTTTGGGGCTGTTTGAATTTATTCTGGATGAACGACAGCTTCAATTGAAAAACGAATTACACCATGAGATTACGCGTATCGAATACTTCAACATATATTTTTTCTGGAATTTTCTGAAATTTTTGAGTTTTGACTTTTGATTTTGAACTGTGGATGGATCTGGAATTGGATCTGAGATGTATACATTTGGGAAAGAGAAAAGAGTGAAGAAATGAACGTACAGCAAATGAAAAAGAAAGGAGCTAGGGTTTATAGCTGTATACTTATAGATAGGCTAGAGGTAGGGTAGCTAGACTGGATACGCGAACGTGCGTGACAAACCATGGTCCAAAAAGCCCGCTATGCCTCCGGAGTCGAATTTGTTAAAACTATATATCCAAATAGGTGTTTTAAAATATTCTGAACGCGATGGAAAAAGTTTCGTGACCAAATTCGATCGTATGAAGAAGTTATGCTAAAAAAACAAAAATTTCACATTGATTTCAAAATGCGTAAATTTCAAGGCGTTTCGAGTCCGTACGATCAAACGACAAGTCCGATCGCTACGAAACTTGAAACATTATTATAATTCACCGTTACGGATCCGATGAAACTGGTTTCGTCGAAATCCGAGTCCGTGCCCAAAATGGCTATTTTTATATTAATTAAATAAATAGGCAAATAAATTAATTAAATTCAATCTTTAAAATTTTTGACTTTAAAATTGAAAATTTGATCATTTTTATAATTTCACTTTAGTTACAACAAATTAAACAAACCCAGATATCAATGTCAAGTAAATATATTTATAAATTTCAGTGTTTGAATTCAATTACGGTAAATACAGATATTGTAAATTCCAAGCATTTACTTAAATTTAACTTTGACTATGACCTTATAGTTTACTGCGTATTATTACGTCAATTAATATAACTTTACGTTTATTTCAAATCTACCAATTATAACCAAATAAAACCTTTCAATTGTTTTTCATGAATAGGTATTTCAATGAATTAGTTAGTATTCGACTAGCATAATATTTAATTCTAACCACTGCAATAATTAAGCTTTATTTTAAATTGGATTTAGATGGAAGGATTTGTTTGCCTTTTCTTAACTACTATATTCAAAAATTTTGCCTTTCTTTGTATTGCTACTATTTCCATTTATATTGAAATTGTAAAACATATATAAAAAAAATTAGAATCTCAAATAAGCTCTTATTACTCACAATTACTATATTAATTTGGATTGCACAACATCTTATTCATCACTTGCTTAAACCTAAATTCCTATTTCATTCATAAATGCTAAAATAAATCAATTATTACATAATTTCTTTTATTAATATTCATGCTATTCATGCTATTCATGTTAAATTCAATTCCTTTGTTCCATTCAACATCAGCAATTATCTATTAAAAGTCCCAAAATTTCTATTAAATAAATCTAACGAATCTTTATTATAAATTAGATGAATTTAATATTGCATTCAAACTATTGCGTTAAAATTTCCGTTTCACTTTAAAGTAACTAAATTTGCCCATTATAATACTTATTTCAATTCAAAAAAAAAACATTTAATTAACATCAAAATTTTTACCATTTCATCTTACCATTTATTTACGTATCCTTTTATTACACTGATTGAAATAAATTCACTTATTAAATTTTTAAGTTCGTTACCTATCCATCTTGATTTTAATTCCATCTATCAATCAAATTCAGTTAGCCTTAACGTTACTACACTAAATCTACAATCAGTTTCAATTTATATAGAATTATATCTTAATACTTACCATTTATTTATAAATTAGGTTACCTTCCAATAAATCTGATTCCTAAGCATTTGATTGGATTGCCATCTTTACTATGTCTATTATTAATTAGCTTCAAATTCTACAATTTCACTTCTTAAATCCACCTTTTGCTATATTATAAGTAAAATTTACATTGGTTACATAAATGTATCATTTATTTATATTTATTACAAACTTATTTCCAGTTCCAACTAACAATCTAAATAAATGAATAGGCAACCTACCATAAACACTACCGTTACCTTTTTGTCACATACAAAATCCTTTATTACAAAAATCAATTTCTGCATATATTTTCATACTACAAATTCAATTTACTTATGTTCAAATTATAACCAAACCTGACCTTTTAAATTATTTTGTATAAAATTGGGATTTCATTAAGTTTCTTAATTATTACCCTTAATTGGCATTTATCATCTTGTATTCTCGTTGTCATTTCATAGATATGATTCCCAATTCCTTATTATTGACTTAAAAATGTCATTACTTACATTGCATTAAACGTTGTTACTTAAATCTCTACCCAATAGTAATTAATACTCTAAATAAATATGCTTACTCCTTTCGTTATTTATTCATTATCACAAGAAACGTTTAATCATTTGTAATTTCAAATTACCTACATTGATTGTATATATTTTCCATTATTATCATTTATTAGAATTCTATTCAACTTTCCATCTTATGCATGTAGTTAACCTTTCTATTGATTTTTCCTTCAAAATTTTCAGTTATTTCTTATTTAATCGCTATAAATTAAATGCATTGGTAACGAACAATAGTTGTTACCATTATACAATTTATACATTTGTAATTTATTCTCTACAACAATTATTACCTATCAATATTATTTCGCCCATAAATACAAACTTGCAATTTTTCTTATTATCATATTCCATTTACTGTTAACAATGTTTATTACATTATATTAGTTTAATAATTTCCTCAAATTCCTCATATTCAACTCATACGCTGGTAAAATTCTTTTCACTACTTAAAATCATTTGAATTAACTTCGAATTACTATAAGTAGGTTTTTAATTTATTTTTCTTCTAAATTTAATTACAACTTAATTTGACCAAATTAAATCCATGAAATCTACGGGTCGCTACACTCTCCCTCACTCAAAACTTTTCGTCCCCGAAAAGGAAAAGGAAGGGAGAAAGAAGAATAAAACAGTATATCTAGTTTCAAATATTAACTTATAACAATAATTTACTAAATTAATTTCCTTTAATGAATTACACTTGTTTTATAATCATTGTGTCTTTTAATACTTAAATTATTAAAGTTTGAAAAATATCTGTAACAAAATTCTAAGTCCAAAATTTACGAAAATTTTTGGCAGAGTCTCCTTTGTACGGAGGGACTCTGGAGAAAATATAATATCCAAATATACAAATATATTACATATATCCAAAATAAAATATCCCACACGGGAAAATATATAAATAGCGCTTTAATCGTAATCCGAAAACGTACCTATTTGTCGGGCAAAACGCTTATTATTTTGGAACCAAAAGCAGTAGCAGTTGCTTCCAACCCCTGTATTCACTTATATAATCTAAAAGGTTAAATATTTATTTTACAGTGAAATGTTTGGGTAGATTCAATCATTTATATCCAATCAAATGCAACAACCATAAATTTTAACAAACAGCACATGCCACCAACAGACAATCATTCAATCAAACAAACAATTAGTTGTTAGGTTCAAATTCCGAAATTATACGAAATGTAAAATAACTATCAAGTGCATCCTTTACTCAACAGTCTTAGATGGAACAAAGATAGATTATTTCTCCATCCCACAACTTCAAAATTCCTTACCCAACAACCATACATCAACCAAACAATTCAAATCAACACCACAATAGCTTATTATACATTTATTTCATGCTTCAGTGGTTTTATTTTCTTTCTTTCATTTATGGAGGGATTTCTTTGTTTCTTACAATTTTCATTTTCCATTTGTTACAAAATTCATTATATTTGTATTCCAATTTATTGACTAAGTATATATCATCTATTTATACTACTTACCTTTACTTATATAGTAAAATTTCCAATTTATCTTAAGCTTATACAATTAATTCTCATTAACCATAGCAAATTAATAGAATAACTTTTCCCTCAAGCTTCACTTGTAAGATTTTCCTTAAATTCTTAATCTGCTAACATTCATTCTTATAAGTGGAAGTTTTTATTTATTCATCAACTATTAATTGTAGTCATTTCAAATTTTTCTACTTTCCATTATATTGGAATAGGGAAGATTAAAACATACTTAAGTCAATAATCATACAATCAATCCTTATTTGGAATATCATTTTATATACTTAAGTTCATATCACCTATTAATAATACAGGAAATTATTGTCAAGGACAAAATTTCACAACTTTTTAGCCTCAAGGACAGACCTTCAATATTTTATCCTGAAGGACAACTTTCTGTAGGTATCAGTTTTTAATTATCGGTAGCAGTTTTTAGGTATCAGTTTGTAGTTATCGGTAGCAGTTTTTAGGTATCAGTTTTTAGCTCGGTATCAGTTTTGTTGTCCTTATGAATAATTTTGGAAAATGTTTGTCCTTGTGAATAAATTTTAGAAGAATGTTTGTCCTTGTGGCAAAAATATTGAGGTCGTGTCCTTAAGGCAAAAAATACAGAAATTTTTGCCCTTTAAATTAATTCCCCCTTAATAATACTTAACTTTATTTTTAGTAAAATTTCAATCATAACTTAAGTTTATACCATTTAATTCTTATTATAGCAGTAAATTTATTGAATACCTTAATTACCTCAAGCTTCACTTGTAAGATTTCCCCTTACATTTTCTTACTAACATTGCAGCTTTTATTATATGGTAAGTTATGTATGTTTAAGAATGCAAGTGAAAATTTACAAGTTTCTTCTCAATTCCTTTTTATTTATTAATGGTTCAATAAATATATATTCGTTTTATTAATTACAATTTCAACTTACCCTTAATTTCATTCCTTTATTTAATGTTTACGTTTTATTATATTTAATTACAGTAACCCTCTACTTACACTCAAATTATTAACCTTAAAACCTCCATTTTTATAAATAAAGGATCTTATTATTTCATTATCTAGGGTTTACAGACATTTATTTATATTACCTACTTTTTATTATATTACTAGTAGCATTTTAAAACGTACTTAAGTTTATAACCCTACACATCAATCTTTATTTATTAAAGAATTTCATTTTATTTACTTAAGTTAAAATCACCTATTAATAATACTCACCTTTAATTTGGGTAAAATTTCAATTATCACTTAAGTTTATACCAATAAATTCTTATTATAACAGTAATTTATTGAATACTTCATTTTTCCTAAATTCCTACTTGTAAAATATTCAATTCCAGTTTCTCATTTAACACTCCAACTTTTATATTTGGGTAAGTTATTTATGTTAAGGAAATTGCAATTGAACTTATACAAGTTTAATCTCCATTCTTTTAATTAAATTTAATGTTTATCCATATTACTCTTTGTCTCATATGTATGCAAATTCCTCTTTATAGCTTTGCAGTTATTCTCTTATTTCAATTAGAGGTTTCAATTCATTTATTACTTAACTTTTATTTCACTAACAAATTTTTAACAATTAATTAACGGAAAAATTTAGAATTAAATACCGGGTTAAATTTCAATTTGTTTCAAAATAATAGGTAAATAAGTTCTTACATCTCAATATCTCTAATTATAGTTAGAGCAATAAAAGAAAAAAAAAAAAAAAAATTTTTTTTAGAAAATTTCAAAATAAATCTGTAGTAGAATTTACTACAGTGGCCTTTCCTCTTCGAAACTCGAAAATGAAAGTCGATGATGCGGCCGTCATCACCGAATTTATTTTCCAGCGACAGAGAAGAAAGTACAAAATAAAAATTTTCCAAAATCTTCATTAAACAGTTTTTTTTTTCGAATTATGCTAAATATTTACATAAGAAAATACTTGTAAACCGAATCATTATATCTCATAAATTCTTTGAAAACGAATTCGGAAAAATCCCGGACTTAAGTTCTAAAATCTCCAAATTGGGTTTATTATGATTTCACTTAGCTTCAGTTATTATAAATATTTTCTTTCCTAACACCCAATCTATAGCAACCAAAAATATATATATCTTTATAAAACTATTTTTATATATAGAAATATAATAGGCAAAATTATTTCATTCACCTATATTAAAAACAAATATTATGTCGGTCTGTCCTATTAAGTGTTTAGAAATCCCTATTGATGACATAGCGTCCCATGCATCAACCAGAATTTATAAATACAAAGCGGAACAGATTAACACAATATAAAAATCTTTTTATAACACTAACAAGTACGCTCTCTCATATATATACGCTCAGTGACTCCCATAGGATATTACTACCCTATTAACAAAGAGTCAAACCCCACAAAGCCAAGGTTTATCGCTAAACCAAAGCTCTGATACCAACTGTAGCATCCCGCCTTTTTGCACACTTTAAACCGACACACGTGCCAATTCAAAGCATACGCAAGGGCGGATTGTTATGGGGTAAATAAGAAAAACAGAGAAGAAATAAAAAAAACAAAATAGAATCTCACAGCGGAAGGATAAAATATAATAACAAATATACAGTTCATAAACAGTTTACAAAAGCTTGATTCTTCTTTTACAATAAATATCAGAGTTACACATACCAATACAAGCAATGCAGCGGAATAGAAAGAGTGTGGTGTAATACTATATATAACATAATACTTATTCTTCGTCTTCGTCCTCCAAAGCTAAAATCTGCTATCCTGAAATGCTCGGACTGACCCAAGCGAATTTGAAAAGACAAAAACACTCGAGTCAGACTAGAAAATCTTATGTGAGTTAAATAAACAGAAATGAATATGGGTACAGTAACTCAAGAGATGCTCGGGATTTACATCTCCTAAGGATCCGTTAAACTATTTACTATGTAGTATATTGCGCTATTATAATAGTGTCTATTTATAAAATAAACTTACTTTTTAATAGCGTTAAGGGGTTACCCATATAGCCCTTAACACGTAATAGTCCCAGTAGTCCATCCAATATCATAGTCCCTCCTGATCGGGAAGCCACTAGAGGATATCACACGGGCTACGGGAGAAAACCAAACTCGTACAAGGCGCGATAGGGTAGGTGACACGGCACAACTAGGCAATGCCAGGGTAGATATACCAATTGCTATCCAGGCTGATGGTAACGCGCAGCGCGCAGCTGCCGCCCACCTCGAATTAACTCCCCCAAAATCAAAATATAGAAGTGGCCACTGAATCAATCCAAGTCAAAGCATAATATCGAAGAGGAGCGTCCGATCAGAGGAATGACCTCATTGGCCTGAGAATCGCTCCTGTTTTAGCCACCTTATGCCAACTCACGGGAGTTGGGTCCACGTATTTACCTTACAAGAAACGTCGCCACCACCTACTTCATTCTGGAACTCCACCGCGTACACGGTTAGTCAAAGTGGTTTTCGGTATCGACAGAGAGTATGTCCATATCCGATCCTGGTCTCTTTGCCAACCCATCGTTATTATAACACCGCGGTTATTTAAAACAGTTTATACTTTTAAACCAGAATATAATCCATTTCAAAACCATAATATTACGATATCATTCCAAAACCCAAAACCATATTTTACCACTTATCCCAAATATAATTCCTTTCCAATAATAAAAAGGCTTTAACTTCATAATATCTGAAAATCGAATATTTTCAAAGCATAATATTTTTGGAAATCCATAATTTCAAACCCTAACTTTTAAAACTCAAATGGTTTGGATATTCAACGGTATATGAATTTCAAAGGCTTAACTTTACTGTCACTTTGTAAAGAAATAAGTTATATGGCTTTATGGAATATTTCTTTATCTAAAGTTAAAACCATAATTTAGATATCACTCTTAAGTTCCAAAACCATTTCAATTTCCATATATATAAATCCATTGGAGTATTAATATTCAAAAACTAAAATTGGAATATATTCTTTCAACAAATTAAATGTTTTATTATTTAGTTTGAATATTCACATAAATCCTTAAACAACTCCAATTTCTAGTAATAAAACATATGTATTTTTCGATTCCAATTATATTAGAATATTTTTCCAATTCAAATTCATATTAGAATATTCATTTCAATTTATCTTGGGAAAAATCCAATTATAAATATCATATCTTAAATTTCCAAACATAACATTTAAACATATGATATAAATTTATCCAACTCCATTTTCTAAATTTTCTTCCATTTTACTAAGGGAATTTATACACCTTTTTATTTCAAAATTTCCAACTTTTCATGTACATAAATACGGTAGAAAAATATTTATACGGTATAAAATTTAAGATTATTATAAACCGTATTCCATCCAAACCATAGAAATCACATTAAAATAGTTATATATAGACCGCGGTGCCTGTATATAATTTTCTATCCTATGGTCAAGTGATACGGATATTTATCATTTCAATCCGCAATTTAAAAATAAACTTTGCGGTTTTATCATTTCAAACCACAATCCCGAAAAATGAAAAATGCATACTAACTTGCAGTTTAATAATATCCAAATAAAACATCCATTCAACAACACATCCATCATCCAATCACAAACATCAATCAATATCAGTCAATAACCATATATGTTTGGTAATATACAACAGGTAATAATTTGCAGTTTTATCTCAAATTATATTTATCAACTATTAATCTAACAGTTTATATTCAGTGATAATTTATATAACTGTTAACTAGCAGTTCATATGCAAACAATAATTTCTAACAGCCAATTAATACGCAATAAATCAATTAAATTTACAGTTAAATTTAATAAAATGCAATTCAACAGATATGAATGAAATAACATGCCACAAACTCATAAATAAATTTCTATTCATTTCTAAAATTTATTTAACAAACATAAAAGCTTCTAGTAATTGTGAGTGGGTTAAAACACTCACCTTTTGAATTTAAATTGAATTCAAATTCAATTTAAACCCAAAAATTCGCCCGTCTCAGAATTCATCCAAACCAGCGTCATCAAGTCCGGAATTAAATTACGATCCTAACAAAAAAAATTTCGTGTGAATCCGACTTCGTATGAGAAAGTTATGGCGAAAAATGATGATTGAATTTCAAATTATAATTAAGTAAAATGGAACACAATCACCTTAACAACTATCCACGTCACTCCCTCACGCACGCTACAGCACTCCATCCTCTTCACGCGCAGAAGCAACACGCAACAGCCGCCACCCATACTTTATCAACCCTAATCGAAAATTCCCGCCAATCCAACCGTTGAAACTCGAAACATACTACATAGATGCGATCCCCTCGGTTCCCTCTCCAAAACCCAGAAACTGTTTCTCGATCCGATGAAGTTTTGTGCGACGCTGATGAACGGTTTTGGGGCTGTTTGAATTTATTCTGGATGAACGACAGCTTCAATTGAAAAACGAATTACACCATGAGATTACGCGTATCGAATACTTCAACATATATTTTTTCTGGAATTTTCTGAAATTTTTGAGTTTTGACTTTTGATTTTGAACTGCGGATGGATCTGGAATTGGATCTGAGATGTATACATTTGGGAAAGAGAAAAGAGTGAAGAAATGAACGTACAGCAAATGAAAAAGAAAGGAGCTAGGGTTTATAGCTGTATACTTATAGATAGGCTAGAGGTAGGGTAGCTAGACTGGATACGCGAACGTGCGTGACAAACCATGGTCCAAAAAGCCCGCTATGCCTCCGGAGTCGAATTTGTTAAAACTATATATCCAAATAGGTGTTTTAAAATATTCTGAACGCGATGGAAAAAGTTTCGTGACCAAATTCGATCGTATGAAGAAGTTATGCTAAAAAAACAAAAATTTCACATTGATTTCAAAATGCGTAAATTTCAAGGCGTTTCGAGTCCGTACGATCAAACGACAAGTCCGATCGCTACGAAACTTGAAACATTATTATAATTCACCGTTACGGATCCGATGAAACTGGTTTCGTCGAAATCCGAGTCCGTGCCCAAAATGGCTATTTTTATATTAATTAAATAAATAGGCAAATAAATTAATTAAATTCAATCTTTAAAATTTTTGACTTTAAAATTGAAAATTTGATCATTTTTATAATTTCACTTTAGTTACAACAAATTAAACAAACCCAGATATCAATGTCAAGTAAATATATTTATAAATTTCAGTGTTTGAATTCAATTACGGTAAATACAGATATTGTAAATTCCAAGCATTTACTTAAATTTAACTTTGACTATGACCTTATAGTTTACTGCGTATTATTACGTCAATTAATATAACTTTACGTTTATTTCAAATCTACCAATTATAACCAAATAAAACCTTTCAATTGTTTTTCATGAATAGGTATTTCAATGAATTAGTTAGTATTCGACTAGCATAATATTTAATTCTAACCACTGCAATAATTAAGCTTTATTTTAAATTGGATTTAGATGGAAGGATTTGTTTGCCTTTTCTTAACTACTATATTCAAAAATTTTGCCTTTCTTTGTATTGCTACTATTTCCATTTATATTGAAATTGTAAAACATATATAAAAAAAATTAGAATCTCAAATAAGCTCTTATTACTCACAATTACTATATTAATTTGGATTGCACAACATCTTATTCATCACTTGCTTAAACCTAAATTCCTATTTCATTCATAAATGCTAAAATAAATCAATTATTACATAATTTCTTTTATTAATATTCATGCTATTCATGCTATTCATGTTAAATTCAATTCCTTTGTTCCATTCAACATCAGCAATTATCTATTAAAAGTCCCAAAATTTCTATTAAATAAATCTAACGAATCTTTATTATAAATTAGATGAATTTAATATTGCATTCAAACTATTGCGTTAAAATTTCCGTTTCACTTTAAAGTAACTAAATTTGCCCATTATAATACTTATTTCAATTCAAAAAAAAAAACATTTAATTAACATCAAAATTTTTACCATTTCATCTTACCATTTATTTACGTATCCTTTTATTGCACTGATTGAAATAAATTCACTTATTAAATTTTTAAGTTCGTTACCTATCCATCTTGATTTTAATTCCATCTATCAATCAAATTCAGTTAGCCTTAACGTTACTACACTAAATCTACAATCAGTTTCAATTTATATAGTATTATATCTTAATACTTACCATTTATTTATAAATTAGGTTACCTTCCAATAAATCTGATTCCTAAGCATTTGATTGGATTGCCATCTTTACTATGTCTATTATTAATTAGCTTCAAATTCTACAATTTCACTTCTTAAATCCACCTTTTGCTATATTATAAGTAAAATTTACATTGGTTACATAAATGTATCATTTATTTATATTTATTACAAACTTATTTCCAGTTCCAACTAACAATCTAAATAAATGAATAGGCAACCTACCATAAACACTACCGTTACCTTTTTGTCACATACAAAATCCTTTATTACAAAAATCAATTTCTGCATATATTTTCATACTACAAATTCAATTTACTTATGTTCAAATTATAACCAAACCTGACCTTTTAAATTATTTTGTATAAAATTGGGATTTCATTAAGTTTCTTAATTATTACCCTTAATTGGCATTTATCATCTTGTATTCTCGTTGTCATTTCATAGATATGATTCCCAATTCCTTATTATTGACTTAAAAATGTCATTACTTACATTGCATTAAACGTTGTTACTTAAATCTCTACCCAATAGTAATTAATACTCTAAATAAATATGCTTACTCCTTTCGTTATTTATTCATTATCACAAGAAACGTTTAATCATTTGTAATTTCAAATTACCTACATTGATTGTATATATTTTCCATTATTATCATTTATTAGAATTCTATTCAACTTTCCATCTTATGCATGTAGTTAACCTTTCTATTGATTTTTCCTTCAAAATTTTCAGTTATTTCTTATTTAATCGCTATAAATTAAATGCATTGGTAACGAACAATAGTTGTTACCATTATACAATTTATACATTTGTAATTTATTCTCTACAACAATTATTACCTATCAATATTATTTCGCCCATAAATACAAACTTGCAATTTTTCTTATTATCATATTCCATTTACTGTTAACAATGTTTATTACATTATATTAGTTTAATAATTTCCTCAAATTCCTCATATTCAACTCATACGCTGGTAAAATTCTTTTCACTACTTAAAATCATTTGAATTAACTTCGAATTACTATAAGTAGGTTTTTAATTTATTTTTCTTCTAAATTTAATTACAACTTAATTTGACCAAATTAAATCCATGAAATCTACGGGTCGCTACATCCTAGAAAGAGAAGGTCCGTCTGGTGAGTCAACCGAAGAAATCCATGAAGGAAGGGGTGTTACAACTGAAGCCAACTGCATGGCTAGAATACCCCCAATTCCAAAAGAGGAAGTGCAAGACTTCAAGCATCATGAGGGCATGGCCGATGTGGCAATAGAAAAGGAGGAGGGTAAAACTGAGGGGAGGAGTAGTTATGACTCCTCCTCTAACAATGATGAATTCAACGCA
The DNA here is from genome assembly GCA_030765085.1 of Allium cepa. NCBI lineage: Eukaryota > Viridiplantae > Streptophyta > Magnoliopsida > Asparagales > Amaryllidaceae > Allium > Allium cepa. Next base: position 248,819,952 of record CM060944.1, read on the forward strand.
AGTTCCGTTGATGGAGACTTTCAATCGTTCAAAGAGACCCCAGGAATTAGTCATGTTCTCTTGGATTCGCCACCCTGAGAAACTCGCGATAAAGATGCTCCCCCAACAGTCGAGCGACTTGAAGATTCCTCGCTTAAAGAAACTGATATTGACTTTGGGGATTTAAACAATGTTTACATGGATATCGATGAACTCATGGGAGGAAATTTCAAATTCGAGGGATCGTCACCTTGCCCTGGTCATACTGTGTCTAGAGTCAGCTCGATTTCTGCCATGGTAGCTTCCTGATCCATTTTGTGACATCCTTTTAGGCTGCGTAAAACATACTACACTTTTCATTAGGACCACATTCACTTGCGCATGCATTATTTAGGTCTATTTCTTATTGCTAAATTTTTTTATTCATTCTTCATATTAGGTACCATGATAGGTCGTGGACTTTACGTTGATCTTAAACAATTCAGTGACTCGCAACATTGGTCAAGATAGTGTTCAAGCTTCCATCTTCCCCGTGAAACCCGAAGAAGAGTGGAAAAGGCAGAAATACTTGGAAGCCGAAGCATGTCGCTGGGACGATAGAGAACGGAGTAGGGTTTATAAGAGCGGCTACAAGAAGAGACAAATTCCTGATGATCGAGAAGAGCCACCCAAGAGGCCGAAGGTGGATCGTAGTTCTCATCCCTTTGAGCATCAACTATTGTCCCAGCCCCAATCTTTGTTGGACTTGAAGTTCCAGCTTCGACTATCCAAGTTTCATCTTCGTCCCAAGCTCCGTCAACCCACTTGGTGCCCACTTATGGTCCTTCACGTTCTTATAAGAGGCCAGCTTATATTCCTTCGTCTGGTCCCCCTAGACTTGAAACTGCGCTCCATGGGTGGTTTCTAAAGGGAGTTAAGTTCAACGGCGACATAAGTCCAATCCAGCCCATCTTTAAGCGATTCAAAGGGATTTAGATCAAGCCAAGGGATGGAAAACGCTATGCAAATAGCTAGAAGACATAAACTACAATAATGATCAAGAAATCCTCTCCTTTGAAACAAAGAATGACAATTATGATAGGGCGTTAACGGAACGTGATGCAAGAATTGAGCGATCAATGCAAGAGAAAGACGTTGCACTTCGAGAGAGTAAGAATAGTGCTAGATGCTGAAGGAACTGAAAGAGGCCCAAGCAAAGATAGAGATTGTATTCCGAAATGAAATTAAGAAGGCCCATGCGAATGAGGTTAAGCTAAAAAATAGCTTGAAGCCCTTGACATGATCATTGAACGTTTGAAGAAAACCATCGCTGACCATGACGAAGATATTAAACCCTATAAAAAGACAAGTGCTGATTACACGGGAATTGTGGAATCCTGCGATAGGACCATTTCTAGTTAAGCTCAAATAATTGCTTCACTCTAGCAAAGGGTCACACAACTTAGCATTCAGAAGACCCGATTTGAAGTGGAGAAGACTACCAAGCAGTGGATTACATGGAGTTGTAGGATACTTTTGAAAAAAAGATGGAGAAGATGGATGATACGATCTTAAATTTCTAGGTTAACTCCTCGCTGCATTAGGGGAGCCTTAGTGATTTGGGCCTCAAATTTCCGCGTACTATTACTGTGGTTGGGAAGAAATCCTTTCCTGCTTCCAATAGAATGAGGATGTATATACCAAGTAAGAGTTGGAGGATGCCTACCTTAATGAGGAATCGATGATAGCTCTAATAGAAGGTCAAGACGTCCTTCGAATTAAGGAACAAAAGGCTACCGATGCTACTATGACTGCAACTATTAAAACGTTGCCAGAGCCTTTCATTTCCGAGCTTGGCAAATCATCAAAACAGTGTTGTGATCAGTTAGCGAATTATGCTGATGCTGCTTTATCATTTGTTCTTCCTGTAGCTATCTTTGAAACTTCAGGTGGCCTTAGAACTTCTCCAAAGATCGTGCATCCATCAAAAGAAGGAGAAGGTGGGAAATATGAGATTGAGTTTCTCAGTCATTCCTTTTATGCAGGTAACCTTCTTGTTTCCCCCGAGTTTGAAAATTTTTAGCGCATGTTGCAAGAATAAGATAAATCTATAGCTTTCATTTTTGATCTTATAGGTCCGTCTTCTTTATCTACCGACCTGCTTCTTCGATGCATGGGCTGGCCGCTATTTCAACTGCCTTGATGCTTATTTCAGTAGTTGCTTTGATTGTGGCGCCAATGTCTGGCTCACATCCATGGCAGGAATTAGAGAAGATTGCTATATTGAATGGTCTAGACGACCTTTATGTATCATCGGAGGGCAATTTCATGGTTGTTGAAGCTCGATAGCAGGAGGACCAAACCCGCTAGCTTCATAAATCTGAATAAAAAATGGTGGCCATTAAGAAGGAAAAGATCGAGTAGAGAAAATCTTTGAGGAGCTCTCGCAAATACTAGAAGCGCAAAGCCTAGCGGAGTCTACTGAGAAGGTCGAAGCATATGGAGGACGACATAGAGATAGTAGACATTTCAGGCAACGATACTACTTCTGGAGGTGATTCTAAGAGGAGGAAGAAAATCCTAATTAAAGGTGGAAAGGGGAGCGGTGGAAAGAGGCATTGATAGGCTCGAGATATAGTGGAACCAGATTTTGGGACATTTTGTTTTGTTTGATATGTGTTTTGTTCAAGTGGCTAGTCTACACTTATTGCTTTGATTATTGTAACATCTATATTTTCCTTTTTTGTTCGCCGATATTACTTGGGTACGACCCCCACATTTTTGAATTTGTATAAAAAATGATATAAGTAATATGATGTTGACTTTTTATTGTAAATTTACCTGTCTACTTATCTATGTTTTATGCACTTATGCCAATTTTATTTACTGCTATTTTATTTAATCTAGTCCTATATTTATCGCGAAAATTCCTTGTTAAGAATAACAGAACTACAAAGTACTTGGTTATTTTTTCGACTATTGGCATGTGTGCCCGTAGTTCATTGGGCTATTTACTTCAAACACTAGACAAACAACCAATTGATCCAAGTGAATTTTTGGACGTCTGTAATCGTACATATTTTGCGGTTCTTATCTTTGGGAACTTGCAATTTGAACGGCTTGTTTTCAAAGATATCATCGGCCAGCATCGAAATTCCCTGCCGATTCATAGCTGCTTGAAATTGTTAGATTCATACCCATCTCTCCCAATAGTGGAAGGGGATTGGTTCTTGTTATTCCTACAATAGACAAGTTTCTCGGTATTACCAAGACAATATCGGCACTTAAGAGTGTGTGCGGCTTATGTAATGCATGACTTTTTGAAATGTGCATGGCTTATGAGATGCATGGCTTTTGGGATCGACATGACCAGTCGATCTGGAAGGGTTAGGAATTTCTTGATCCTACCAATCTTTAGGTAACGAGAGGAGTTCGTGTTTTGAAAGTATGATTCCACAACCTAAAAAGTAATGCATGGCTTATGGGGGTGCACGTCTTTTAAGGTTTTGCTTGCTTGGATGCAATTCCATAATCCAAGAAGCGGTGCATGGCTTTTATTTGGGCCTTCTTGGCGTTGCCGAAGCAACAACGGTACTTTAAAGGTGGGGATCGGGTCGATCCAATGGTCTTAGTCAATTTACTTCCATCAATCCGATGGGTAAGTGGGGCATACTTGAGCATGGTTCTACTATCTCAAGTAGCGATCGGATGATTTTGAGTCAATTTAAACCCGTTGACCCGACAAGTTACTTTTGTGAACATAGTTTCATTAGTTTAGAAATCAAAGCAATTTTATTAATGAAAATTGGACAAGTTTTGCCTATTTAAAATGCTTCTAGCATCCTAAGATGGCTTATTTGTTGGAAATAAGAGATACGTAAGATAATCTTAGATAAAGTAACGACGTAGCAATTCACTATTCCATGCTTGCGGAATTTGGATTCCATCCATGGTTGTTAGCTTGAATGTGTCATCCCTTAGCTTATGACCGATTACATATGGTCCTTCCCAATTTGGTCGCAGTGCACCAGATACAAGGTAGACCCTTTCAAGGAAAACGTCTCCTACTTCAAACGTGTGATTATGATCATTGGATTTGAAGTACCGTATGACCCTTTTTTGGTGAGCGATAGACCTTAATTCGACGTCTTCCCTCTTCTCATCGATCATATCGAGTGACTCAAGTAGGAGTTGTTCGTTCTCTCTTTGAATGAGGTTTTTCCTTCGATGAGAATGGACTTCCAGCTCAATTGGGATCATTGCTTATGCACCATATGCTGGCGTGAACTGTGAATGCCTAGTTATAGATTTGCGAGTTGTCCAGTAGGCCCATAATGTGAGTGGAAGTTCATCGACCCAGTTTCCATTTGTTTTAGTTAGCCATTTTCTGATTGTGGACTTGATGACCTTATTGACTACTTCTATTATCTATTTTCCTATGGTTGTGCGACAACAGAAATGCTTTTCTCGATTTGGAAGCGTTGTGAAAGTTTTTAAACTCGGCGCTTTTGAACTGAGTCTGTTGTCCGTGATGATTTTCTATGACACCCCCATCTTGTAAATGATATTTTTAGTATCAAAGTTAATGATTTTCTTCGTGGTAATATAGGACAGCGGTTCCACATCGGCCTATTTGGTGAAATAGTCAACGACAACAGTAGAATATTTGGCTTCACCTTTAGCCATTGGTAGTGCACCAACGAAGTTGATTCTCAGATTGCGAACGACCATCGGCTGGCCATCTATGTTAGCTCCATTTAGGGGGTTTTGTGATCTTGTTGAATTTTGGCACTAATCGCATCGTATGGCCTAATCTGTTGCATCGCGGTTCACTGTTGGCCAAAAGTACCTATATCGAAGAACCTTATTTGCAAGGCTTTGCCCCTCAATACGATCTCCGCTTTCACCTTCATGAACTTTTTTCAGGATCCTTCAAGCTTCGTCGTTGGTTATACATCTTAGTAAAGGGGTAAAGAATCCCCTTCGGTAGAGTATCCCATCCTATATTACAAATCACGATGCCATCTGAAGAAGCTTTTTCCAACAGTTTATGTCCGTGAGGAGAGCTCCTATGAGTAGATAGTCTTTAATTAGTGTCATCCATGTCTCTAGTTCCTTGGTCATCTCAAAAATCTTACTGATATCCATTTCTCTTATGCTTGGAGTGGTCAGGGTCTCAACTGAGACCATCACCCATGAGTAAGCCTCTTCGAAACCGACTAGTTTGGCCAGACGATCCACCTTCATGTTTTGTTCCCGTGGGATATGAGTTATGGTGTAATGCTCGACGTTGTTCAGTGGTTCTTGCTCTTTAGACATACACGAGGCAAGGTTCTTCCCCTAAGCTTGGTATTTGCCTTTCACCTGACAGATGACTAGCTGAGAGTCGCTATAGATTTGTTGAGATTTTATCTCAGTGTCCCTCATAATCTTTTGCCCAGCTATCAGTGCTTTGTATTCTGCCTCATTATTTGTTGCAGGGAATTCCAAGCACAAGGCATAGCAAACAGGTTGTCCTTCACGAGTCGAGCACAATGCCTACTCTCGAGTAGAAGTTGTTAGAGGCACCACAGGTGAACAACTAGCAACGTGTCTCTACTATAGGAGTGATTCCTTCCTCGTTATCTCATATCAAAAATTCAGCAATAAAATCTGCCAGTGCCTACCCATTGATCGCTTTTCAAGGATGATATGAGATTTTTTACTGACTTATTTCAATGTTCTATTTGATAAGTTTGTGGTATATCCTTGCTTCATGGGTTGATCTGTCAGCACTCTAATAGGTTATGCTTGGAAATACGGTCGTAATTATATGGATGCGTTTAAGAGGTGGTACGCCAGTTTTTTCAATTTTGGATAGTTCTTTTCTACTCTTGTGAACCATTTACCGATGTAATATACGGGTCGTTGGATCTTAGCTACTTCTTGTATGAGCACAGCACTCAATGCATGTGGTAAGACTTCCAAATAGATGTAGAAATCTTCTTTACTGGCTTGGACAGGATTGGCATGATTTCCATATGTCACGGCAGCTCTTCGAACGCAGTTTGACAAGCTTGATTCCATTCGAAGTTTTTCTTTCTCTTTTTAGCGCATCAAAGAAAGTTATACATTTGTTAATCGCTTTTGAGATAGACCAGCACATTGCTGCAACCTTTCCATTCATCCTTTGTAACTCTTTCTTGTTCCTTAGGGCCTTAACTTCCCGCAAAGCAATTATTTGTTCGATGCCTCTGGAGCTCACGATAATCCTAAAAAATTTCCTAAGGCTACCTCAAATGAAAATTAAATAGATTAAGCTTCATTCCATATTTGCGTAGTATTTCTAACATTTCAAAAAGGTAGTCCAAATGATTTATTACTATGCATGATTTAACTAACATATTGTCTACATAAACATCCACTATCATCCTAACCTAACGTTTAAACATAGCGTTCATTAGTCGTTGGTAAGTTGCCTTAGCATTCTTTAAGCCAAATGGCATTACTTTGTAGCAATATAGTCCTAGTTCGGTAATGAAATGGGCATTTTCTTGATTTGGTTCATGTATCATGATCTGGTATACCTCGAGTGTGCATCCATGAATGGTAGGATTTCGTGTCCAGCTGTCCCGTCCACAAGCTGATCGAATCTGGATAGAGGAAAGCTGTTTGTTAGGAAAGCTTTATTCAGATCCAAGTAGTTGATACAAGTTCACCATTTCCCATTGGACTTCTTGACCAAGATTTGGTTAGATACCTATTCAAGGTAAGTTGCATCATGGATAAAGCCATTCAACATCAGCTTGTCCTCCTCCTCTCTTAGTGCTTTAGACCGCTTGGGCCTTGGATGCACCTTTTTTGCTTCACGGGAGTATATTTAGGATCAATGTTAAGCGCATAGCAGGCTATCTATGGTGACACCCCACACATATTGGAATGCGTCCAAGCAGACACATTTAGATTAGCATCAATAAATTTAATGAATTCCAATTGCATCCTATTTCCAAGATGTGATACAATTTTGGGGATCCATGTAGGGTCATCCATGTCAACTGGGACATGCACGATCAATTCTACTTATACTGGCTGTTTCTCCCCTAATCTCTTCTTTTTAGGGTCCAAATCCTTGTCGAATCGGCTATGGTCCTCAAGCCAGGGGTGGCTCTGTAGTTGTTATTCAGGTGGTTCATGAATTTGGAGGGTTCTCCTAACATTCTTCCCCTTTTCTTTTAGTGTCATGTAGTTCAACGATATAATACTCCCTATTGGAATTTTGATCTCCCTTGATCACCTCGACTCCATTCTCCATTGAAAATTTTATATTTAGACACCACTGAGCTATAGCAATTCTAAAGTCTGCCAAGGCGGGTCACCATAAGAAGGCATTATAGGTGGATATCTCGTTAATGACCATAAAGGTTTGGATGAGGGTAACCCATTGGTCGCTTTCACCAAGTTCTATAGGTAAGTCAATCACTCCGACGGGTTGCTCATGTTCATCAGTAAATCCTTGAATCTTTATTGGTAAGCAAATATGTCTTTCATGCTGATCTTCATCTAATCAAAGGTGTGTTTATAAAGGATATTCATAGAACTTCCGATGTCTACTAATACTTGTCGGGCCATGGTGGATCCGACTCCTATTGTCACTACTATGGGATCAAGAGTTAGAGCTTCTATTCCCTCGGTGTCATGATTCTTAAATATTATGTCGTTGTTTAGGGTTCTTTGCTGATTAACGAGGGTTCTAAGTTCGATCGCAAAGCATGTGTCTTTCGAATCATACTTCAATGAGCTCACATGCCGCTCCATTTCTCCCCAAATCTTCAACGCAGGATAAGGCCCTCTAAATATTATTTCGATAGTGAGTCTCTAGTCAGTCCATCAGGCTCCCTCTTTGCTAGTTCTAGCTTGATTCCCCTAGTCTCTAGGAGCTTGAGGCACTACACGTTGGTCAAGATTCCGTGATTTCCTCACATACCGATGGAGCTTGTTTTTTGAATCAACTCCTCAATAAAATTCTTTGGGTGATGACATTCGTTCGTGTTATGGCCATGTAAACTCATGGAAGCGGTGGTACTTTTCGAAAATGCTTCTGTTGTTTGGTTGCTTCCATTTTAAGTGGTTTCTTGTACTCTTCCTACCCCTATGCTGGGAGATTGATATTTTTTTGAGTACCGTTGAGCAGGGTGTACTCTTCAGGCCGCAAACCTTTGAGTTGCTTGCTACTTCCTTTTTGCTTGTTAGAATTCTGAATCTTTCTTTTTTGATTTTTATTTTTCACTGCATTTCCCTCCCAGAAGTTTTTATATCTTGGTTCATCGCCATACCATTCTGCCCAATGTTGGTCAGTTGTACTTAGCACATTTCCTTTCTAATTCATGTGCCACTTCCAGCCTCTAGTGCTTGCTCACCTTTTGATTAAAGTCCTTCCTAGTGGTGGGTTGTTTCATTTTGGTCCATTTCCTGAATTTAGTCACAAGGCGAACTACACGGACTAGGGCTATGAAAACAATATCCTCGTTCGAATTACTTACTTCAGTTATTGTGGTGTTGAACCGATTCATGAAAGGCTTCAGAGATTCATTCCGTCTTTGGATTAAACCATACAAGGACATCACATCTTTAGGCTATGCCATGTGAAGTGTGAATCGATCAAGGATCCTTGTTGCTAATAGTTTAAAAGTGGAGATGGATCTTTGCGGAAGCCTAGTGAACCACATGGAAGCAATTCCATTTAGAAAAATCGAGAAACATCTACATCGAATGGCATCCAAAGAATTTTCTCCTTCCATATATCAACTGTACTTATATAAGCGGGGTTTTGGGTCTCTTGTTCCATCATAAGATGGAATAGTTGGCATAGTGAACTTTTCGAGGTACCGCTCAATCGAAATCTCATCTATGAAAGGAGTCTTACTTGGAGCATATCCTCATTCATCATCCCTTCTATTCTTACTCTCATCCATCAGTCACATAACCACATTTGCAATATATGCCATAAATGTTCGGTAATCTGGAGGTCGGCTATTAGTAACTACGCCGATTGTTTGGCTTTGCAAATGATCTTTGTGATGTCCCGGAAATTTGAGGCAATAATTATTTAATAATTTCATTGATAATTGTTTTAAAATGTGAAATATTAATTTAATAATTTAATTCAAACTGGAATTTTCTTTTGAAAATTAATAATTATTTAATTTGTTAAATGATATTCTTTTCAAAGATTAAAAAAAAAATTATAATGTATAAATGTTTATACATTGTAAATAGAGATTTGGTTTTAATTTTAATTTTAATTTATATTAAATAAAGTATATTTTCTAATTATTATATATAAATGTAAATTTGTAAATTGATTTAAATTAGTAAGTAAGTATCTATTTGTTTATAGAATAAATATAGTTTAATTTTGTTTTATTTTAAATTGCTTTTCTTTGAATAGATTTAATTCATTCTTGTTAAAATATAACATTTGATTTAAATTTAGTTTCATAAAGAATGTTATTTTAAATAATCAATCAAACATTAAAATGAATGTTATATGAAGTTATAAATAAACATGTAAGTATTTCAAGGCTAAGGTTAATACAACATTTAAAACTTGCTAAAAACAAATTGGTAATGATTTAAGATAATTTAAATACATTTATACATTTAGAGTTTTCTTTTTATAATTGAATTGCATATGTGTTAAATTCTTAAACTATTAAAGAGACACTTGTAATCACCTAACAAATTAATACAACAAGTGGCATTTGTTTTAAAGTTTTTATTTTAATTTATTTTGACAAGAGAACATAATATAGCTAATGCATTTTGTTAAAACATTTTTTCTCATTTGAAACCTGAATCAAAATTTCAGTAAATTAAATCCCCTCAAAACAAAAGCATGTCAAAATCTGCAAATTATTTCTTCAAAATACAACTTCAAATCTACAATCCCTTTCTTCATATATCAACTACAAATCTGCAATCTAAAGTCTGCATGCTAAATTTTAACCTCAAATCTGCAAACAACTTCAATCAAATCTGTAAATCTGTGCAAATTGATTGGGTCTGCATGCATTATCATCTGCAAGCTTCAATATCAATTTGAAGCTCAATTTCAATACAAATCTGTGCAATGAGGAATGGAGTCTACATGCATGTTCAACAAATTACATCATCAAGTTAAAGCAAATTCAACTAGCTAATGGAAACTCGGATTTCAAAGGCAACTGCAATTTCGAAATGCAGTTTCAAACAGGGTCCTGGAAATTTAATTTGCACTTAAGATTGTCTCTGCATTTCTCTGCACTTAAGCTTGTTTCTGCATCTTCAATTTAAGGTGAGTAAGCTTTTTATCTTTTAAAAACAGTTTTTTTTAAATCAAAATCAAACATAAGTTAAAGAGCTTATGTTTTTATTTACAGAAAGCAAACTGTTTTAAAACAAACTGTTCTGTTTTGTTTTAAAATGAAATAAGTAAACTTACATGCATAAATTTGTGACACCTGAGTATATGAAGTGAAGATAAATAAATGATGTGGTGATTACAAACTCATGAATGATATGTGTGCATAGGAATGAATTTGCTTATATGTTTTTTTTCCTTATTTCTGGGATCTGCATACCTAGTTGGTTGTGAATTGAGATGTTTTCTTAAATAGTAAAGCATTATTATTTGAATTGTTGCTGTTACTAAACTTGTGTGTAACAAAGTATGTTAGTTAGTATAAATGTAGGTTCTGGAAAAAAAAATCATGAATTAGTTAAATATGTTAAAATCTAAAATCTGTTACCTCTGTAATAACTATAGCAGTGAGTATATTTTCAAATAAGAATTGGTATACAAACATCATTAATTATTATAAACAAGATTATAACATTGATGAATGTTAGAAATAAGAAAGTATAAAACAAGTTTCATTTTTTTTAGTTGACTGTGTAAATGTGCATTCTGTTTGAAACAAAAAAGGAAACTTGAATTAATCTGTTAAGCTAGTGGATATTGGGTGTTTAGGTTCTTCATGCTAGTGGTATATTGAGGTTAGAATGGAGTAGAGTTGGTGATGAGGATGAGTGAGAGAGGAGATGTGAAATTGAGGTTTTTTCCCAGGTTTCAAAACTCTGGTTTAAGGATTGCAGTGTTGAAGTTTGGAGGGTTTGTATATCCTCTCTGTTACATCGAGTTAATTGAAGCTTTGGGAATTTGTAGAGGGGGTTTAAAGGAAGATATATTCAAGGATGTGTCGATGGTGGTGGCTGGAGGTGGTGTTTCTAGGTGATTGACAAGAGGTCTTGGTTGCTGTGTGTACTCAGGGGAATATTTGTTGTGTGCAGGTTGTTGACTCGGGGAATACTCGGGTATATTTGCTTCTGACTCGAAGCAAGTGATAGGGAAACTCGAAGTAAAATTATGTGTACTCGGGTAAATTGGCTTCAGGTTTATACAGTGAGTTTTGCAGTTTTTTTTAGAATTTGAATGGAGTTCAAATTCTAGTGTAGGGTTTGATTCATATATATGTTGAAATTGAATTCAAATAGAGTTTGAATTCAAAGTTTTTAAAAATTGAAATATCTTAAAATAAGTTTTAAATTTGGTTTTAAATAAATATAAAAATGGTTACAGGTTCAAAATCCTGTAGTTTGCAGTTTTCATGAAATTGAATAAAATTATAATTTAAAGATCTTAATTTGATTTAAATATAAGTTAAGTCTGAATTCAAATGGAGTTTTGAGTTCAAGGTTTTAAAATGAAATCTTAAATTTAAATTCAGTTTTAAATCAAAATTAAAATAGTTTTCAGGTTTTAATCCAGAAGTTTTGCAGTTTTTAGACTTTTGAATGAATTCATGTTTTTTTTATAGTGGATCTTGATTCAAGTGGAAGTAGAAACTGACTTCAAATAAAGTTTGAAATTCAATGTTTTTAAAAATGAAAACCTTAAATTTAAACCAGATTTAAAATTTTAAATCTAGATAATAAAAACTGTTTCAGGTTTTTTTTAAACTCAGACAGTAATTTGCAGTTTTAGTTTAGATGAATTCATTTTTTTATAGATAAAATCTGATTCAAATGGAAGTTGAATCTTAATTCAAATGTAGTGTTGAATTCAAAAGTTTTAAAAATGAGAATCTTAAATTTAAACAAGTTTTAAACTCTGTTTAAACCAAGACTAAAAACAGTTTCAGGGTATCTTCCAAAACCAGAGTTTGAATTTAAACAGTTTTTGTATGTTTTAAAACTTTGAACAGATTTGAATGTTTTAAGTAAGTTTTAAACTCAGTTTGAAATCAATTTAAAAACTGTTTCCAGATTTCTTTGAAACCCAGTTTCATTTCAAAACAGTTTTTAAAATTTGAAATAAATGAACATATTCAAATGTTTAAAAGTGAATTTGAAAATGAAATTTCATTTCAAATAAGTTTAAAACTTGAAAGAATTGAGTTCCTTTAGTATTTGAAAGTATTTGAATTAAAATATGAAGTGTTGATGTAAATTTAAAAGTTGAAAATAATCAATTTATTTTCAATGCTTAATTTATCAAGTAATTTAGTTTTAAATCTTTCTTGAGTGATGAGTGTTGTTTAAACATTCATTTTTATTTTATGGTTTATAATTATTTTTGGAATTAATGAATCTTTAAATAAAATTTGAAATTGATTCTTAGAAATGTATTGTTTTAATACATTTTGAAATTAAATGAGTCTTTTGATAAGTAATTTGAATATTTTGAAAATATTTAAGATAATTAAGAATTTACTTAATTACCTGATTTGGAATAATGATTTAGATTAATTTTAATTAGAAATGATTTATTAATCTAATCCAGATTTCTTAAGTATGTAATTAATGAAATGTGTTAAATAATAATGATGATAATTATCTAAGGATAATTAAGTAATTAATTAATGTCAATAAATTTTAATATTGTGATTTGTTAAGTTAATTAATTTAGTTTAATTAATTTTAATAAATCATTAGATAACTTTAAGAATGTAATTACTTAATGTAATTAGTGGAGCAGGATTACTTGATGAAGTAATAAGGTTAATTACTGGAATGTAATTAGTAATTTGGATAATTACTTTTGGAATTAATTAAGGAATTAATTAATGATTAATTATTGGTTAATTAATTTATAAATGAGTAATTAAGATAGTTAATTATTAATCAAGGTGTTTAATAATTAGGTTAATTACTAAATGTAATTAATTTTAATTAAGTAATCTATTTAAATATTAAAGATCATTAATTAATGTTAATGATGTAATTAAGGATTGTTCAATTAAGTAATAATTGATTAATTAAGTAATTAATTAATTGTAATTAATTAAGGGCAATTATAATTAATTATAATCAATTAATAAATGAGTAATTAATGTTAATTACTTATAATTTAGGTTAATTAATTTATAAAATTAATTAAAGACTAATTACTTATTGTAATTAGTGAATGATTAATCAAAGTTGTTTAATCAAGTTGAATACTTAGGAAGTGAATTAATTAACTGGGTTAATTAATGGATGTTAAGCAGGATTTAAATGAGTAATTAATTTAATTATTTTAAATTAATTAGAGATGGTTGTAATTAATTTAATTCATTTTAAATTAATTATAATTGTTGGTTAATGAATCATTGCTTATGGATGTTATTGATTAAATGGTTGTGATCTCAGAAATGAGATGATTGTATCTGTATGATATGAATGTTTGGATAACTATGATGGTTTGTGATGGATTATTTGGATGGATGATTATCTGTTTATGGATGATACAGATTGTCTGTTTATGATATGAATGTGATTATCTATTTTGAGATATAGTTTATCTATCTGTATGAATTAGATAACAATGAAATAAGTTAATTGTTTAAAACCCTTAAGTACAACTTGGACATTAAGATGGCATTTGGTTTCGATGAGACCGGGATCGGGTTTCCATATTTGGAATTCCGAAAACCACATCGATTCCAATTAAACGTTAGGTCGTTAATCCAAGTGGAGCAAGTGAAGACTCGAGGTGTAAGGGCTATACGTCAGTATAACTCTGTGGGTGATTCCGTAATGAGTTTGACGGAATAGTACTTATAGGTTCGAGACGGTGATATAGAGTGCAAGGGTTATTGTCGTTAACTCTGAGGGTGATTCCAATACGAGTGTAACGAGATAATGCCTTCGGTTTCGTTCGAACCCGGAACGAACTTGTATGGATTGAATGCTTTCAGAACATCGTCAGGTGGACGATGAGCATTCTAAGAGATGTGTCCTCTAAAGGTAATCGTAGCCTCAAGCCTCATCAACCGGGAATGGCTAAAACAGGGGAGGTGCAGCAAAGCTTCGTGGGTAGCCCCCACTGGAGAGCAAGATTGATCCCTGTCTAGAGGTCCCTTTTTATTCGGCTTAGTGGGCAGTTGTCAGTGTACACCAACTGCGGGGTTGTCTTGTTCGGAACTGTTCAGTAAGGAACGGGTCCGGCTTTGTGTTGCAGGGGAGTTAGGGTGGCTCCTCGGTACAGTGATCTAGGCCACGTACTGTGACGGGCGGTACCCCAGTAGCCCTGCCATTGATGGAATCCATAATCCAATAAGCGCCTGTACGGTTTTGATTGTGCCCAACTATGTTGGAACGTGAGATGTAAGCATTCCAGCTATTTCTGTATTTTATTTTGAAAACCCTAGACACTATTATAATATCACTGGATTTCCTATTAAATGTTTTGGTTAGCGTAAGGTAAAAACTTTTCCATGTTTATGTGTGGGAAGTCTTACGTGATACCTTTTGTTTTCAAAGGATTTTCTAAAGTTAAGCAACTTTTATCCCCGTTTACTCACACCAGACCCCTGTCTGACCTGAGTGTTTATTTTCTGTTTTATTAAACTCTTGGGTACTCATATTATGTATGGGTAGTCAAGTGTTTCAGGATTGCTTTGATCGAGTTCTGGAGGAGATAATGGAGCAGGAGGCTTCAGCGTGTAGATATATGTAGTGGTTCCGCTGTGTTTGAGTTGTGACTGTTTCTCTGATGTATTTGGATTGTAATTGCTAGACAGATGTTTATAACTGTCTAGTTTGTGTTGTATTAGCCGTTTAACTCTGATGTATATGATACTGTGTAAAGTTTTATGTGATATATTATAATTTATTCGATTCCGCTGTGAGATTCTGATATTGTCTGTTCTTTCTTTCCTTTCTTTTCTCTTTTCTATCCCTTTCTTTCTTCTTAATGATGCAACTTTCTGGAGTATGGAAGTTGGGTCGTTACAACGTGGTATCAGAGCGTTAGGTTGAGTGAATACCTAGGCTCTGTAGTGGTGTCTTTCTTGAGAGAGCGTATTTGTAATTTTTAGTATATATATATTTCTGCCTATTTGTTGGGTTACCTGTTCGGGTTTCCAATATAAGTAATAAAGGTAGATAGGGTAGTGGTGTGTGTAACACAACTACCAATAGTTGGAGTTTGAGTGTTGGAAGTGATCTGCTAGGGCAGTTTGGGTATCTTGTTTAATTTGGCAGTTTGGTGAGAAAGATTTCTCTGATCTCTGAAGGAAATCTTTTCAAGATTCGGAGTTTATTTTTGGAACATAAGCTTGGTGTAGTCGTGTGAGGGGTTTTTCTTGAGTTTGGATCAGTTGGGAGTTCTGAAGCCAGCAATGGTATTTTGAAAACCTTAAGAAGGAGTTCTGTCTATATTTGAGTTTGAAACTCAGTTTGGCAGAGTATTTTGAGTTTGGTTTGGGAGCGAGTTTCCCGAGAGATATCTGTCTTTTGAAGGCTCTATTGTGAAAAGGCTGGTGTAGCTTTGAGGTTCGATGAGTTTTTGGTTAAGGAAGCTTTGGCAGCAGTAGCAGCAGTGAGTGGCCTGTTCTTCGGTGGTTCAGAAATCTCTGTGATTCTTCTGTCAGTAGTCCGGGCAGATGGTGGAGCTTGTCCATTTCTTCTGAAAGCTCAGTTGGGTGTGATGTTAGTGGTTAAGAGGTGGGCCACTAGTTTCTTCTTTTGAAGGCTTTAGCTGTTCTGATTTTGTAGTGAGAACAATTTCTTGAGATCTGAACCAGGTGGAATCGCAAAAGTGACTTGCGATAGTTCAGAAGTTCTCTGTGTGATCTTTGCTTGGATTGAAGCATCTTTAGTGGATGTTTGAGTTATCAAGGTGATTTGGTATTTTCTGGATATCTTTGAAGGAATCAAGATTTGCATTCGCATCAGAAGATTGAGTTCTGTATCGACTTGGTTCTTGGAGCTTTGCCGGTGGTTTAGCATTGTAGGAAATTCTTTGAGTATGATCTGTTTAAGTTGATAGAATTTATTGGATCCAGTTTCCTGGTTTCTGGTTGAATTTTTGCTGTGGTGGTTGTGACTGAATCGGATATGTCACTGGGATTTTATGGAATTTGATGAACAATATTCCGGGATAAGTTGATCAAGTTTATACTTATGTTCATCAACAGCATTCACGAATCAGAGTTGCGCAGTGGAAGCATGGTGGCGGCTATTCCAGAATAGGAGCATCCGATTCTCTGGGAATTTGAGTTTTGTCTTGGATCAAAGGATTTCTACAGGATATTCATTTTGGATCCGGAGACCTGATTGTTTTATATCTGTAGTAGAGTTTGTGTGGTGGAGTTTGATTGATCTAGAAGTTGAAGGCAGCCCAGGATCAATATGAGTATTGGATCTTTCTGTTTTCTCTTAAGAGTTAAGTATATGGTTTATCTCTGGTTTTAGAATCAGTAGTTCTGTGAGATTTAGGAGTTGATCAGGACTTGTCTATAGTCCTGTATTCTGTTTAGATTTGTAGATCTAGATATATAGGAGCTCTAGATCTGTGTTGTGTTGCTAGTTTAGATTCTGTAGGGCGAGTGTCCTGGTGTTTGTACCTGGGAAACTCTAGGGAATTCTATCCAGAATTTTGTCTGAATAATTAGAATTGTTTGTTTAAATTGGTTGCTATGATTGCTAGTATTTGGTTGATAGTATATGATTGCTCTTTTAAAATTTAAAATTTGTATGGGATTATTAAATTACCTTTGCTTTTAAATTTCGGGGACGAAATTCTTTTAAGGGGGGAGGAATGTGATGTCCCGGAAATTTGAGGCAATAATTATTTAATAATTTCATTGATAATTGTTTTAAAATGTGAAATATTAATTTAATAATTTAATTCAAACTGGAATTTTCTTTTGAAAATTAATAATTATTTAATTTGTTAAATGATATTCTTTTCAAAGATTAAAAAAAAAATTATAATGTATAAATGTTTATACATTGTAAATAGAGATTTGGTTTTAATTTTAATTTTAATTTATATTAAATAAAGTATATTTTCTAATTATTATATATAAATGTAAATTTGTAAATTGATTTAAATTAGTAAGTAAGTATCTATTTGTTTATAGAATAAATATAGTTTAATTTTGTTTTATTTTAAATTGCTTTTCTTTGAATAGATTTAATTCATTCTTGTTAAAATATAACATTTGATTTAAATTTAGTTTCATAAAGAATGTTATTTTAAATAATCAATCAAACATTAAAATGAATGTTATATGAAGTTATAAATAAACATGTAAGTATTTCAAGGCTAAGGTTAATACAACATTTAAAACTTGCTAAAAACAAATTGGTAATGATTTAAGATAATTTAAATACATTTATACATTTAGAGTTTTCTTTTTATAATTGAATTGCATATGTGTTAAATTCTTAAACTATTAAAGAGACACTTGTAATCACCTAACAAATTAATACAACAAGTGGCATTTGTTTTAAAGTTTTTATTTTAATTTATTTTGACAAGAGAACATAATATAGCTAATGCATTTTGTTAAAACATTTTTTCTCATTTGAAACCTGAATCAAAATTTCAGTAAATTAAATCCCCTCAAAACAAAAGCATGTCAAAATCTGCAAATTATTTCTTCAAAATACAACTTCAAATCTACAATCCCTTTCTTCATATATCAACTACAAATCTGCAATCTAAAGTCTGCATGCTAAATTTTAACCTCAAATCTGCAAACAACTTCAATCAAATCTGTAAATCTGTGCAAATTGATTGGGTCTGCATGCATTATCATCTGCAAGCTTCAATATCAATTTGAAGCTCAATTTCAATACAAATCTGTGCAATGAGGAATGGAGTCTACATGCATGTTCAACAAATTACATCATCAAGTTAAAGCAAATTCAACTAGCTAATGGAAACTCGGATTTCAAAGGCAACTGCAATTTCGAAATGCAGTTTCAAACAGGGTCCTGGAAATTTAATTTGCACTTAAGATTGTCTCTGCATTTCTCTGCACTTAAGCTTGTTTCTGCATCTTCAATTTAAGGTGAGTAAGCTTTTTATCTTTTAAAAACAGTTTTTTTTAAATCAAAATCAAACATAAGTTAAAGAGCTTATGTTTTTATTTACAGAAAGCAAACTGTTTTAAAACAAACTGTTCTGTTTTGTTTTAAAATGAAATAAGTAAACTTACATGCATAAATTTGTGACACCTGAGTATATGAAGTGAAGATAAATAAATGATGTGGTGATTACAAACTCATGAATGATATGTGTGCATAGGAATGAATTTGCTTATATGTTTTTTTTCCTTATTTCTGGGATCTGCATACCTAGTTGGTTGTGAATTGAGATGTTTTCTTAAATAGTAAAGCATTATTATTTGAATTGTTGCTGTTACTAAACTTGTGTGTAACAAAGTATGTTAGTTAGTATAAATGTAGGTTCTGGAAAAAAAAATCATGAATTAGTTAAATATGTTAAAATCTAAAATCTGTTACCTCTGTAATAACTATAGCAGTGAGTATATTTTCAAATAAGAATTGGTATACAAACATCATTAATTATTATAAACAAGATTATAACATTGATGAATGTTAGAAATAAGAAAGTATAAAACAAGTTTCATTTTTTTTA
The DNA here is from genome assembly GCA_030765085.1 of Allium cepa. NCBI lineage: Eukaryota > Viridiplantae > Streptophyta > Magnoliopsida > Asparagales > Amaryllidaceae > Allium > Allium cepa. Next base: position 248,838,802 of record CM060944.1, read on the forward strand.
GTTGACTGTGTAAATGTGCATTCTGTTTGAAACAAAAAAGGAAACTTGAATTAATCTGTTAAGCTAGTGGATATTGGGTGTTTAGGTTCTTCATGCTAGTGGTATATTGAGGTTAGAATGGAGTAGAGTTGGTGATGAGGATGAGTGAGAGAGGAGATGTGAAATTGAGGTTTTTTCCCAGGTTTCAAAACTCTGGTTTAAGGATTGCAGTGTTGAAGTTTGGAGGGTTTGTATATCCTCTCTGTTACATCGAGTTAATTGAAGCTTTGGGAATTTGTAGAGGGGGTTTAAAGGAAGATATATTCAAGGATGTGTCGATGGTGGTGGCTGGAGGTGGTGTTTCTAGGTGATTGACAAGAGGTCTTGGTTGCTGTGTGTACTCAGGGGAATATTTGTTGTGTGCAGGTTGTTGACTCGGGGAATACTCGGGTATATTTGCTTCTGACTCGAAGCAAGTGATAGGGAAACTCGAAGTAAAATTATGTGTACTCGGGTAAATTGGCTTCAGGTTTATACAGTGAGTTTTGCAGTTTTTTTTAGAATTTGAATGGAGTTCAAATTCTAGTGTAGGGTTTGATTCATATATATGTTGAAATTGAATTCAAATAGAGTTTGAATTCAAAGTTTTTAAAAATTGAAATATCTTAAAATAAGTTTTAAATTTGGTTTTAAATAAATATAAAAATGGTTACAGGTTCAAAATCCTGTAGTTTGCAGTTTTCATGAAATTGAATAAAATTATAATTTAAAGATCTTAATTTGATTTAAATATAAGTTAAGTCTGAATTCAAATGGAGTTTTGAGTTCAAGGTTTTAAAATGAAATCTTAAATTTAAATTCAGTTTTAAATCAAAATTAAAATAGTTTTCAGGTTTTAATCCAGAAGTTTTGCAGTTTTTAGACTTTTGAATGAATTCATGTTTTTTTTTATAGTGGATCTTGATTCAAGTGGAAGTAGAAACTGACTTCAAATAAAGTTTGAAATTCAATGTTTTTAAAAATGAAAACCTTAAATTTAAACCAGATTTAAAATTTTAAATCTAGATAATAAAAACTGTTTCAGGTTTTTTTTAAACTCAGACAGTAATTTGCAGTTTTAGTTTAGATGAATTCATTTTTTTATAGATAAAATCTGATTCAAATGGAAGTTGAATCTTAATTCAAATGTAGTGTTGAATTCAAAAGTTTTAAAAATGAGAATCTTAAATTTAAACAAGTTTTAAACTCTGTTTAAACCAAGACTAAAAACAGTTTCAGGGTATCTTCCAAAACCAGAGTTTGAATTTAAACAGTTTTTGTATGTTTTAAAACTTTGAACAGATTTGAATGTTTTAAGTAAGTTTTAAACTCAGTTTGAAATCAATTTAAAAACTGTTTCCAGATTTCTTTGAAACCCAGTTTCATTTCAAAACAGTTTTTAAAATTTGAAATAAATGAACATATTCAAATGTTTAAAAGTGAATTTGAAAATGAAATTTCATTTCAAATAAGTTTAAAACTTGAAAGAATTGAGTTCCTTTAGTATTTGAAAGTATTTGAATTAAAATATGAAGTGTTGATGTAAATTTAAAAGTTGAAAATAATCAATTTATTTTCAATGCTTAATTTATCAAGTAATTTAGTTTTAAATCTTTCTTGAGTGATGAGTGTTGTTTAAACATTCATTTTTATTTTATGGTTTATAATTATTTTTGGAATTAATGAATCTTTAAATAAAATTTGAAATTGATTCTTAGAAATGTATTGTTTTAATACATTTTGAAATTAAATGAGTCTTTTGATAAGTAATTTGAATATTTTGAAAATATTTAAGATAATTAAGAATTTACTTAATTACCTGATTTGGAATAATGATTTAGATTAATTTTAATTAGAAATGATTTATTAATCTAATCCAGATTTCTTAAGTATGTAATTAATGAAATGTGTTAAATAATAATGATGATAATTATCTAAGGATAATTAAGTAATTAATTAATGTCAATAAATTTTAATATTGTGATTTGTTAAGTTAATTAATTTAGTTTAATTAATTTTAATAAATCATTAGATAACTTTAAGAATGTAATTACTTAATGTAATTAGTGGAGCAGGATTACTTGATGAAGTAATAAGGTTAATTACTGGAATGTAATTAGTAATTTGGATAATTACTTTTGGAATTAATTAAGGAATTAATTAATGATTAATTATTGGTTAATTAATTTATAAATGAGTAATTAAGATAGTTAATTATTAATCAAGGTGTTTAATAATTAGGTTAATTACTAAATGTAATTAATTTTAATTAAGTAATCTATTTAAATATTAAAGATCATTAATTAATGTTAATGATGTAATTAAGGATTGTTCAATTAAGTAATAATTGATTAATTAAGTAATTAATTAATTGTAATTAATTAAGGGCAATTATAATTAATTATAATCAATTAATAAATGAGTAATTAATGTTAATTACTTATAATTTAGGTTAATTAATTTATAAAATTAATTAAAGACTAATTACTTATTGTAATTAGTGAATGATTAATCAAAGTTGTTTAATCAAGTTGAATACTTAGGAAGTGAATTAATTAACTGGGTTAATTAATGGATGTTAAGCAGGATTTAAATGAGTAATTAATTTAATTATTTTAAATTAATTAGAGATGGTTGTAATTAATTTAATTCATTTTAAATTAATTATAATTGTTGGTTAATGAATCATTGCTTATGGATGTTATTGATTAAATGGTTGTGATCTCAGAAATGAGATGATTGTATCTGTATGATATGAATGTTTGGATAACTATGATGGTTTGTGATGGATTATTTGGATGGATGATTATCTGTTTATGGATGATACAGATTGTCTGTTTATGATATGAATGTGATTATCTATTTTGAGATATAGTTTATCTATCTGTATGAATTAGATAACAATGAAATAAGTTAATTGTTTAAAACCCTTAAGTACAACTTGGACATTAAGATGGCGTTTGGTTTCGATGAGACCGGGATCGGGTTTCCATATTTGGAATTCCGAAAACCACATCGATTCCAATTAAACGTTAGGTCGTTAATCCAAGTGGAGCAAGTGAAGACTCGAGGTGTAAGGGCTATACGTCAGTATAACTCTGTGGGTGATTCCGTAATGAGTTTGACGGAATAGTACTTATAGGTTCGAGACGGTGATATAGAGTGCAAGGGTTATTGTCGTTAACTCTGAGGGTGATTCCAATACGAGTGTAACGAGATAATGCCTTCGGTTTCGTTCGAACCCGGAACGAACTTGTATGGATTGAATGCTTTCAGAACATCGTCAGGTGGACGATGAGCATTCTAAGAGATGTGTCCTCTAAAGGTAATCGTAGCCTCAAGCCTCATCAACCGGGAATGGCTAAAACAGGGGAGGTGCAGCAAAGCTTCGTGGGTAGCCCCCACTGGAGAGCAAGATTGATCCCTGTCTAGAGGTCCCTTTTTATTCGGCTTAGTGGGCAGTTGTCAATGTACACCAACTGCGGGGTTGTCTTGTTCGGAACTGTTCAGTAAGGAACGGGTCCGGCTTTGTGTTGCAGGGGAGTTAGGGTGGCTCCTCGGTACAGTGATCTAGGCCACGTACTGTGACGGGCGGTACCCCAGTAGCCCTGCCATTGATGGAATCCATAATCCAATAAGCGCCTGTACGGTTTTGATTGTGCCCAACTATGTTGGAACGTGAGATGTAAGCATTCCAGCTATTTCTGTATTTTATTTTGAAAACCCTAGACACTATTATAATATCACTGGATTTCCTATTAAATGTTTTGGTTAGCGTAAGGTAAAAACTTTTCCATGTTTATGTGTGGGAAGTCTTACGTGATACCTTTTGTTTTCAAAGGATTTTATAAAGTTAAGCAACTTTTATCCCCGTTTACTCACACCAGACCCCTGTCTGACCTGAGTGTTTATTTTCTGTTTTATTAAACTCTTGGGTACTCATATTATGTATGGGTAGTCAAGTGTTTCAGGATTGCTTTGATCGAGTTCTGGAGGAGATAATGGAGCAGGAGGCTTCAGCGTGTAGATATATGTAGTGGTTCCGCTGTGTTTGAGTTGTATCTGTTTCTCTGATGTATTTGGATTGTAATTGCTAGACAGATGTTTATAACTGTCTAGTTTGTGTTGTATTAGCCGTTTAACTCTGATGTATATGATACTGTGTAAAGTTTTATGTGATATATTATAATTTATTCGATTCCGCTGTGAGATTCTGATATTGTCTGTTCTTTCTTTCCTTTCTTTTCTCTTTTCTATCCCTTTCTTTCTTCTTAATGATGCAACTTTCTGGAGTATGGAAGTTGGGTCGTTACAATCTTAGTAAGTGGCTGAAGCTTAGGCTCTCCTGTCTTTGAGAAAGCCACTTCCTCGGGGTTTTGTTGGCTTGCGCTTAGTTTGATGGGGATGGTTTGGATCTCCCTAGCGTTATCGAATGCATTGGTATGTCCTTCCAACTTGCTATCGTCAAATTGCTCACCATCTTTTGAGTCAGAGAGATCCCTGACTATATTCTCCTGTGGGGTCTTCACCCCTAGATTTAAGTTCGTAGTTGGTTGTCCTATAGTTGGTGGAGTGTTGTATTTCCTTTTATATTGATTCCCATGGTTTCACCCATCACACCTTTTTGTGGCTCCTTCCTGTTTCTTCCATTTAGGCCAAAGATGGACGAATTTTCTTGTTCCACGGTAGTCGTAGGCTCTTTCGTGGTTCTTGGAGCAGCATGAGGGTGCAAGGTCAATATGGCATTAAGATTTTCCATTAGAGCCCTATGGTTGTTCCATTTTTTGATTAATTTCGTCAAACATTTTATTTAATTCATCTCTAGTGACAACTTCACGTTAGAAGGAGGATCATAGAATTTGATTGTTGGAGTTAGCTCCTAATTACATATTGTTAGTATTGTTGACTTTAATTTGCTGGGGGCTTGTTTCTTCTCCAGCAATGGTAGCTCCTATGGATCTTTTGGAAGTTGTTCTCTTTCTTCCTGGTGCCATAGGTTCTCAATGGCAAATCATCTAAGCAAAGATTGATGATCTAATTACTGATATGGTCTAAATAAATAGCTAGATCTAAGCCTAAGTTGAGTTCTCAGTGAAAGCACAAAAACGTTAACTTAAAAAATGGATCAACAGCCTGGATTTAGTATGAAAGCACCAGGCCTTGTTTATCAAGGCAAATAGAATAAAGTCAAGAAATAATAACTTGCAAATAAAGTAATAAACAAGCGATATTTATTGTTGTTCGACTATTAACGAAGCCTAATCCACATTGTAACTTTTGTTATTGACTAAATACAATTAAAAGTTGAATATGATTACAATTTGCTTAGAACTTGTGAGTTAGATCAAGTCACCAGTGTTAGAATTTACCGAAGAATCATAGTGAACTCTATTAATGACTATTGAGTGGGAGAAGTAGAGTGAAGAATAGTTTCTATAGAGTTTTAGTAGCCATTTTGGAAGATCCTATTTATGTGTAGGTAGGATTGTATTTATAAGGGCTGAAGAGCATTTAGGCCAAAGCCACTTCATCAAAGACTCACATTCGAAGGTATGTAGGCCCTTCCAAAATTCTAGAATGAGCCGACCCAACTTGATGGATCACTGGCGATCCATGAGGTTAGAGTTATTTTCGCCTGTTCCCTTTAGATTGTGTCTCTTGCCTTGTGTAGATGCTTTCTATGTAATTTCATGACTAGATGCTTTGCTTTAATGATGATTCATGCACTAATTGCATTAACTGAAGATGGAGTCAGATGAATGCTTACCTCTTAATCTTACTAGTATGGAATGCCTCTAAACATAGTAAACATTCCTAGAATACCTATTGGATCACGGTGCAGGAGGATTGGAGGATCTATTAGCGACCCTTATGGATCACTAGCGATCGATAAGAGATGGATCGCATGCATCACCTTTGGGGATTTTTAACTTCTTTCCCATGAGAATTTGTTTATTCCTTCTTCTAGTCCTTTTCGTTGATTCTTGAGTTTTCATGACTCGACATACATATCCTGACTTCCTTTTTATCCCATTGGGTCGAAAACCCAGATAACACAGGATTTTAAAAGCTAGTGTACATATAAAACTGCCAGTTTGTATCGGTTGTTTGCATCATATTTTCAAGAAAAAAAGTTAAAAGAATGCATTCATATAGGGTGCGCTAATTTAGAATTATTTAGCTTGCGTATCATATATGTTGTTATACACCATACACTTGTATATGTTTGGCTACAGAATTGATTGTAAACAAATTGGTTGGATAGTTTAGATTGGTTACGAGCTATATTACATGATTCACCTATTGAGGAATTTCGAGGAATATATCCTTCTAGTGGGGAAGAATGTAACACCTCGTAGAAGAAACAGTAGTTAATAAGTAATAACTAAGGCTCAAAAATAGAATTTGAGTAAACATTCAATATGGCCAAAAAAGACATGTACAATTGTGTTCATGGCGATTTTCTAAGTAATTTTCATATATGGCATTTTAAGATCGGAGTTCAAATGAAGAAGTTATTAGTGTTTGAAGTTTTTGGAACAAAAATAATTAAATAGGAACTGAAAAGGAAATAAATAATAAAGTTGCATGGACCCGTAGATTGAACCTTCCTTAGACTAGTCGATCGCTAGTAGTCGATCCTCTAGGAGGGAGCAGTTGATTGGTTGAAACAGTGGCGGCTTGGGTTGAACCTCGATCGAATGACCCGGATTTGATTAAATTTAAATTGCAGTTACAATGGATTCAAGCGCCTATAAATACATGCATAACCCGTCACTTTTCTTCTCATATTTACTGATAAAAGTAGCACACCTATGCCATTTTCCCTTCTCCATTTTTATATTAATTATGAAATGTTATATTATAATATATAAATCAGAGAAGGGGGGAAAATAAAAGAGAAGAAGAGAATGAGTGAATCGATGCTATGGAATAAGGTAAATTTTATATTAATAGATATATATTCAAGTTAATTTAAATCTCCCTCGGATCTGTAATTCTAATGTGTGTGCGCATATGCTAGTCTAAATGGGATTTCGATTGTGGAGTTCGACAGCCTATGTCCGTGTGGCGGATAAATCGGTATTTAGAATTAGGTCGGCATATAGTTTTGAACTGCCAGCGGTCCTAGTGGTTTTTAGCAAAGAATTAGGCTATGCATTAACGAATTTCACTTCCAATTAGTGTAAATTTGTATTGGATACATAAAGATCTCAAAGTTCAGTTAGTTATTTATTTGTTAGAGGTAGGCTAGTTAAACTTTAGATAAGTTTTTGGGATGCATTAGTAATACTGAAAATTGAATTATAACGCTGTATCTAGGTTCATCGACCTTTGCATCGAAGGGTCGGTGGACTAGCAATTATGTTACGGAGGGCCAACTTTAGGGATTAGTTATTAAATTGCCATTAGGCTTGCCTCCTCCATATTTAAGAAGTATTAAATGTCCGAGGTTTTATATTTGGGCGGTATAATATTTATATATATGTGTATATATATATATATAGTTACACCTCAAAGAAAGTTGGACATACTGTATATGCAAATGAATTAAACAGATAAACTATTAATAGTGGTTATAACACTTAAATAGAAAACAATCAGCATAAATCAATCATCTTATAATTTAAACCTTTCATTTTATTTTCCATTAGAAAGTAGTGATCCACAAAAGAAATTCCTTCAAATGGCAAATATAGTGCACCTACTTTATTGTACCTATTTAAGATACCAATTTCAACTAATTTTAAAAATATTTTGTCCTTAGTGAATATGCCTCTAAGAAATGCTAATCTAAATTTTATTTTACATTGACTTAATATATGATGCATATGAATTTCATTTATTTAAAAAAATTGATGTAAAAACTTAAAAATATATGTACTCAAATGCAATGCCATAAGAAAATATTACAGAAATAAAATACGAATGCAATGCAAAATATATGAGAAATATGACTATAAAAACAGTAGATGTTGTTCATTTATAAGTAATAATAGGAATGCATGAATGCAACTACCCTTCCCCGCACTAGAATTTGGCTATGTCCTAGTAGCTAGAATCATTCTTTAGAAGTGTATATTGGATCATAGAGATCCGTGATCTCATCGTCAAATTGTAAAAATGGTTTAAATCGTTGTCCATTCACTTTGAAAATTTCACTAGTTTTTGGATTTTCTACTTCAATGGCTCCATAAGAATATATAAATTTAACAGTATATTGCCCTGCCCAATGTATTTTTAATTTTCCTAGGAATAAAAGAAGTCTTGAATTATATAAGAGAACTTTGAGCCCAATTTCGAAACATTTATAAAGTATATTTTTATCATGATATATTTTTGTTTTCTCTTTGCTGATCTTTGCATTTTCATATGCTTCATTTCAAAGTTCCTTTAATTCCGATAGTTGTAATTTCCTATGTGAGCTTGCTTCATAAATGTCAAAACTGAGATATTTAACCCGTCATTTGTTTTGACGGGTACTGTCTTAACCCATTTTGATATGCAACCAATAGCAACTAAAATATATAAGTTCTGTAATGAGTTAGGAAATGAATCTATGAAATTGATAGGCCATATAACAAAGATTTCCATAACCAAAATGGAATTTAAAGGCATTTCATTTCTTTTAGCGCTTCGCCCAATTTGTTGGCATTGCGGACATTTCTTGTAAAATTCATACGCATCTCAAAAGAGGGTTGACCAACAGAAACAGAAACCGCATTGTAATACTAGCATTTCTTTGCTCCAAAGTGCACACCACAAGTAAGACTATGTGAAATGGATAGAACACCATGGAACTCTTCATCGAATACACATCGACGAATGATCTAATTGGGACAATATTTGAGAAGATAAGAGTCATCCCAATAATAATCCTTTACTATAGAGAAACACTTTCGCTTATTCCGTGCTGACTAGTGTGGATGCACTTTGTTAGTAACAAAATAATTCATTATGTAAGCATACCGTCGTGCATTAGTTAATAGGTGATCATCAGTGAAAACATCCTTTAATTTGGGTGTTATCTGTGTTCTCTTGTACAATGAAAGAGAGCTGATCGGCCGCAGCATTCTCGAAACCTTTCTTATCTCGTATTTCCCAATCAAAGTCTTGAAGAATGACCCAACATATTATGTGAGCGTTGGCATCTTTCTTTTATAACAAATAACTCAACGCTACATGCTTTATGAAAAAATGAACTTCGAGCATGAAAAATATGGTCATAAAATTTCGAGAGCAAAGATAATTGCAATAAACTTGTTTCAATCATTGATTAATTGGGTTATGCATCGTTAAGAGTTTTACTTGCATAATAGATTACTTGATGATGATTATCAATTCCTTAACCTAATATAGCATCGATGTCAAAGTTTGACTACCACACATTATCTCAAATGGTTGCATCCAAAAGGAGGTTGAATTATTGGAGCTGAGGTCAAAATTGACTTTAATTTATCAAAAGCAATTTTACATTCTTCGTTGAATTCAAAACTAGCGTCTTTTGTATCAGGTTTGAAAGAGGTTCTGCAATTTTTAAGAAATCTTTTATAAATTTCCTATATAATCCCACATGACCTAACAATGAGCAAACATCCTTGACAAACGTAGGGGAGGAAGATTAGCAATCATGTCCACTTTTGATTTATCAACTGCTATACCATCCTTCGAAACTACATGACTTAGCACGATGCCTTGTCTTACCATGAAATGACCCTTTTCCCTATACAACATGAGTGATTTCTCTTTACATCATTTGAGAACGCATTCTAAACGAAGGAGACATTGATCAATGGAGGATCCATAACTAGAAAAGTCATCTATGAAGATTTCTAAGAAATATCCACCATATCGTAAAATATGCTCATGGTGCATCTTTGAAATGTAGCAAGTGCATTGCATAGTCCGAAAGGCATTCGACAATAAGCGAAGGTTTCGAAAGGGCATGTGAATGTGGTTGTGTTGGTCTTCTAAAGCGATGTGGATTTGATTATATCCTAAGTATCCATTAAGGAAACAAAGTAATCGTTCCCTACTAAACATTTGAGCATTTGATCGATGAACGATAAGGAAAGTGATCCTTTCTAGTTGATGCATTTAATTTCCTATGGTCGATGCGTACATGCCATTTTTTGTTTACTTTTGTAGCAACAAGTTCATTGTTCTCTTCTTTTCACCACAATGATCGTTGATTTCTTTGGTACCACTTGAATCAGACTTACCTAAGTGCTAACGGAAATTGGATAAATCATGTTGTTGTCTAAGCACTTTATTATTTCTTCTTTTGCCACTTCCGTCGTACTGGGACTCAGTCCCCGTTAAGCTTCACATGAGGGTTTAGCCTCATCAATCAAATATATATGATGTTTACAAATGGACGGGCATATCTCTTTGATATCAGAAATCACCTAACGTAATTCTTCCTTATTTTCCCTTAAACTTTTTAAAAACCTTTTATTCTTGGCCTTAAATTATATCTGAGGCCACGATTACTAGAATAATTTGATCTTTACCTAGTTGAGCTTATTTTAGATTTTCTGGAAGTAGCTTAAGGTTATTTTGGGCTTCTCATGTGTGGCTACTTCAATGACTCTATTTTCATCGAAGTTGAAGAGTGTGATTCAAGCATTTTTTTAGATTGGATATAAACTCATGTTCATCAATATTTAAATGAAAATGCTCAAGATACTTATTTAGAGCATCTGACGTATCGTTGAGAGTTTGTTCCACGACTACCTAAACAACGCCAATTTCTTATATCTCAAAGTCTCGGAGTTATTTGTTAAGATTAAAGATGTCTAATTCAACAATGAGTTTACCAAAGGAAAGTCTGAGATTTCCATTTCTATAGTCTATGATAGCATATGAGATTGCTAAGAAGGGACATCCTAAGATAATAGGAACTTGCGCTTGAGGATTAGAGGAAGGAGTGGCTTCAAGTACTATAAAATCAATACGCAAATAATATTGCTGTACTTGTATTAATACATCCTCAACTAAGCCTATGGATTTTCTAATGGATCAATTAGCTAGTTGAACAGTGAGGTTGGTAGGTTTTAATTCTTTGATTTCTAGTTGACAATGTATGTGATATGGAAGTAAGTTGATGCTAGCACCAAGCTCAAGTAATGCATAATTAATGAATGTGTTTCCAATTTTACAACCGATTGTAGGACAATTGGGGACCTCAAACTTGATCGGCATGTGATTAGAAATGATTGAATTAGTACTTGCGGTTAAGAAGGCTATTTTAAGCAAGTTGGTTGCACATTTTTGAGTACAAAGTTCTTTAAGCCATTTTGCGTACTATGGGATCTATTCAATAGCATCCAAAGAGGAATGTTAACTTGAATTTGTCTAAGTTTATCTAGGAACTTATCGAATTGAATGTTTTATTCTTATTTTTAAGTAACTAGAAATGGTGACTAGCTTATAGATTCTCTCATTGGATTTCTCTGTTTCTTTCAAAAAGGATGGTGAATGAATATGTGAGTTATCAAGAATCTTGTCCTTTTGAGTTGGGTCATCATCAGGATTGCTCATGGTCGAGGAAAGAATGCTAGGATTGCAACCCTTTGATAATGGCCAGGGAGATGATGAATCAACATTTAAAGATGTCGCATTATTAATAGGCTATCCTACAGAGGTTTGCTTTTGAGGAGCATTAGGATTGCCAACATGATTATCAATTTTCTTACCTGATCTTAAGGTAATGATCAAATTTAAAATGTTTAAATTACCGTCCTCACACAAGTTCACTCCATGAGAATTATTATATGTAGGGTTTACTTCTGTTTGACTTGGTAATTTTCCCTTCTCATAATTTATTGTTAAGTTCTTTACCATTTTCATGATTTGGTCATATTTAATGTCTATTTCCTTTCGCCTTAGTTTAAGATTAGTGTTGGTTTCCTTAATTTGTCTTTCGAGACAATTATAGTCTTTTGGTTGTTGAGATGTTTGACGTAAGTCTCGAAGATGTGGAGGCCTATAGGGTTGATTAGAGGAACTCTTATTTTAAGGAGCAATTTTTTCGATTGGGAAACTGAGGAGCTTGAGTGTTTCGGCTCATGGGATAAAAATACATAGGGCTTGTGAAATTGTTTGGATTTGGCCATGACAATTTTGAATAGTTTCTCCAGTTAGAATTATAGTGAGACGCGTAAGAATTAGTTGGATGTTAGTCTACGTTGTATACACCTTGTATGATGATTGTTATGATCAATTGTGTATTTTACATGTTTGACTATTGTTTGGTGCATGTACATTGTTTGTTTGTATGCATGTATGGTTGAAAAGGTAGGAATCATGAAATTGAGCTTCGACAGATAGGCTCTAGAGTGTTTAGATTCATATCATTGCATAGGAGATGCATGAGGATTGACTTGTTGAATGTAATGATGCAACCGGCGTGATGTCGAAGTGCTAAAGGAGTTATGGGTTTCGTTTTGGTGAAGTTGGTCCGACATAGGGTGGTTCGCTAGTTGGCTTCAGGAAGGGGAAGCATTTGGCTCTATAGTTGCTTGGCTTGGTGGTTGCAAGGCTTGGCAAGTAAAGAACTGGACAGGAAATCATGTCTGGTAGATATTGGTTCGGCTTTAGGGAATGTTGAACAAGAAAGGTGGTTCGGTATCGTTGGTTTGGTGATGAAGAGTCAAACAACAAATGTTTTTTGGTGGCTTTGGTCGTTATGCGAGGGGGAACCGAACCAAACGTAGAATAAGATTTGAGATATTGGCTTCGAGCTTGGTATAAAGGGCTTTTGGGCATGGCTTGGGGTTTGCTTGGTGGTTTTGAGAGCTGGTTTGGAGCAGGGATAGATGTTTTTGGTTTAGCCTAATATGACCTTGGAATAGCAACTAATGAAGTACGCCGATTTCGATGGCAAATGACTATGGCATCTGATATTGGACCGAAAGGACAAGTTTTGCATTATAGCTCGTAGAGTGGAACATGAGGTTGTGATGCTCATCAATAGGAAAGGGTAATCTGCATGTACCCTAGGTAATCTGTGTGTATCCATGTGTTTAGACCTTTACATGTGTCTAGTCCTTAGCCATCTGCAGGGACATGAGTTGAGCATCTCTAGGGTAGCTCTACAATCTTAAGTGTGCTAAAATATTGATAGATGAATTTGTGTTTGTGATACTCATTGTTGGAATAGGGTAGTCTACGTGTAACTAGGATAGTTTGCGCATGCCTAGGGGAAGTCTTTGTGTACCCAAATATTTGGACATCTATGCATGTCCAATTCCTAACTATTTGCATAGGCAACGTGTTGAGCGCCTAAAAAAGTTATTGTACATCTGAAGCACTTGTGTGTGAGATACATTGTTGCGTAATGGATGCTATGTTTTTTATGTGCTTTGATATCGAGTGTGATACCGCTATACCCTTATTTTCCTTTTTTGATAGTAGTCCAATATATATTGTGTTTATGTGCTAACTCTTCAGATGAAGGGACAAGTCAGGTATGGTTGTTCATACCTCATACCTAATTTACCACATATGGTTTAATAATATTTTTGAGATGACGTAACGCTCAAACCAGACTGTTGTCTGACTTGAAATTTTATACTTCGCATATTATTATCTTAGATACTCTTAAATGAGTTGATTAAGGTTAATAGGTCTGGATAGTACATGGAGCCGTACAGAGTACAATTAGAAGGCTTCTCTTTCATATGTCATAGTTTGGAGCTTACTATCGTTTATATTCCATTGCGCAGTACTATGGAGCTATACTAGTACCTGTATTATCTTGGAATAGTTGTAGACTTTAATTGGGAGATTTGTGATGTATAAACTCTATTATTTCAGTTTTTGTATAGTATGCGAAGCTGGTGCACTTTGATGTTCTTATTTATGGTTCATTTGATAAATCACTTTCTTGCTTGTTTTACATCTATGTTATTACATTATATTTTATCTACGCATGGTGAGATGTTCATCGCGAGATGTTCTACAAGTACTGTATTTGGATTTTCTTTACTTTTTACCATTGAACATCGTCCTACACAGGCAGGTAACCTCCATAGCGCATTATATAGGTATATTGGATACTGGAGGTGTATAACGATCGCCACATTTGGTATTAGAGCTTCGGTTGCATAGACAACCAAAGTTGATACAAGAATCCATTAGAGATAAGGCAGGAGATATCGCCTTAGAATGGATCCAGCAAAATATGGGAGAGCGTACTTGTTATATTTTGGTTTTCAAAACACATATTAGTATATATGTTGTATATAAGTCACATTGCACTCATGCATATGACTTATTCCTTTTAGAGGAACTGATCTTTCTTATTATAGCTTATAAGAATGTACTGGATAATAAGCAACGCTACTAGGAACCTCATTTCTTGAGTCAAGGAGGGGAAATATCGAGGGTTACTAACCCCTACTTGTAGAACATGTTTGCTGATATGGTGCACGACATGGTTTAGAATGCCTAAGTTGCTCCTGTTATGACTATAAGTGATGGTGCTCCAAAGCAAGCGCCAAGGGCTGACTTTGTGACGACCCGGATTTTCAAACCAGTTAAAATTGCCAAAAAATCCGTCCATTCTAAAACCACTAATGAAAACTACCAACTTAATACACCATATTTAACAAATATTCAACAATATTAAATGTATGGGATAAAATTTCAACTTTTACAAGTTATCAGAGTAGTCAATTTAATCTACTAGGTGTGCTTATATACAAACCAAATACAAATAAATCTAACGTCGCATAAATCTAATAAGAGAGACAGCAATAGCCATCCCTACTAACTCAACAAACATGTCAAATGCGGAATAAAATAGTAAGCAGGAAAAATACAATAACATGAGATAAACAACCATTAACAAATAAACATGAAAAGGTTATATCATTTTAGGGGCTGCATCACCACCACTTGTGACTGCCTACGTACCCCTATCTAATTGGGTACCCAATTAGATACAAGATCACGCCAACGTAGTTCTCCTACCGCAAATAGGACTCATGGAGACTACGATGCAACAAACAAATATGCAATTCCCAAAACTACCCACTTAGGCCTAATCTTTAAATTTAGATTTTCAAATCTAATCACCTTTATAGAAATTATCTCTTTGGACTTTATTCTCGAATTCTTATTTCAAAACTTTTGAAATATATATATATATATATATATATATATATCCTTTATATTCAAATTATACTTTATAAATCAAATCACTTATGAAAAGTTTATTTGGAAATCTCAAATATTGTAATAAAAACATATCAAATCATATGCAACCAGATCGGGAGATTTCTACCAATAACAAGGCAATTGGGTCCCAGCCTTAATACAATCGATAAATAAGTATATCCCTCTATTCTAAGAGCGGACTATACCAAAAACACATACCCACCTTATTAGTTTCGGGTTACCCGAATCATTAGTAACATAATAAATCATTTTATATCTCGAAGCCATAAATCACTTCACACTAATACTCATAAGTACTTTCAAATCTATAATAATTTTCATTTCCCAAATCCTTCCAAAAATCATCTCAAAACCATAGGGTTTACTTCTCGAAATTCTTTCAATTTTATAAAATACTTTCATAAAATCATTCATTATATAAATCACTTTTACATAATATAACTTCAAAATATTCATTACCAAACATTTCTATTTCTTTTAGAGGGAAAATATTTCATAACAATTCCATTTGAAAACCAATTTTCAAAACAATTCATTAAATTGAAGTGAACCAAGTATTACCGCTAAACACCTTATTATCAAATTGTGAAATAAATCACAAGGTGTCAGCCTACAATTATTTTCTACCCAGCCCATGCATATGGATAATAAATTGCTCATAAACTGGTCGAGCAAAGTCAATAATCAATAAATATAATCAGTGCTCATAAACTGGTCGAGCCTAATTCAAACAATCAATCCATGAAATAAACGCAATAATAAATGATAAACAATGCTTCATTCTATCAAATATTTATAACACTTTAATAGTTGATATTTATTTTGGAGCATCCGGGATTTCCCTTCAACATGTTTCGTCCTTCGTCCAAGTCTCCTTGGATCTCACAGACGAAACACGTGTACTGGTCGTTTCCGCATACCCCATTCAATATTTAACTTCTAAATTTTAAATTACTTAATTAATCATCCAAACATAATATCAAGCAAGGAAATCAAAACATTGTTCTAGGAAACAAAGTAAACAAGAATTTAACATGGGTTTTCAAACAACTTAACTCTTAAAGTTCTTACAACATAGCAATGGTTTTACTGAACATAAAATAAGAAATAACTTACTTTGGATTCCACTCAGTCAAACTTTAAGGTAAGGAACTTAAGATCTAACGCATACTTCCTACCATGCTTCGGAACCAAATGAATATAAGCTCGAATTCCTCCTTCCTAGTGCTTGGCCAAGGCTTGAGATGGAAGTTGGCCGAAAGTATAAAGAAGAAGTGATGGAGCTTTGAACTTGAATTCTCAAAATTAGACCCGAAAAATAGGTCATATTCTCTCTTGTTTTTGACTCTTTTACTCTCAAAATTTCGAAAACTTGTTAACAAGAAATTTATTGCAAATTCTTTTCTCTTAAATTTAAAAAAATGAATCACTTGATTTTGGTTAATTTTGAGGAAGATATGGTTGAAAGAAAAGGAGCTATTCTTGGATTCACAAAAATAAAGCCCGAAAATGCACTTCAAAGAATTGAGATTCAGATATAGCAAACCTCAAAACTGGAAGAAGTAATCAACATAAAAGTTATAGCCACTGAAATTTTATATGATTTAAAAAATAATAATTTCTTAATTTGGGTCAGTCATGATCAAGTTATGATGAAAACAAAATGGCTTATTCTCTGGCTTAAAAACTGGGCCACAAAATGCACTTGAAAGAAGTGGATTTTTGACATGATTATCTTCATAATGAGACAAAGTAGTCAACATGAAAGTTGTAGCCACTGGAAAAATACGTGATTTGAAAAATAAGAAATTTACAATTTGAGTATGTTTTGAAGAAGTTATGACCGAGAGAAGAAGTGGTAAAATGTGGAGAAAAGAGGAGTTTGATTTGAAGAGAATAAACATTGATTTCTTTTGAATATTTTATAAATATTTTAACATTATTTCTTTTTAATTTTTTATATGGCATGGAAGATATTAAAGAGAAGAGGAAGAAGATGAAGAAGCTTGAGAAAAGAAGAAGAAGAAAATGTGAATGAAAGTGAAAAAGGAGGTGGATATTTATAGAAAAAGAAAGAAGTGGTAAATTTACTAAAACAACATCTTACCAAATTACCAAACTAACTTTACTTTAAGCTAAAGCAATCAACACTTTTTCAATACTTAACATCATCTTTCACATCCTTTCTTTATGTCTTAGTCACTTAAAGATTAAGTAAAGAATAACATAATTATGTTGGCTTTGATTTGATGTGATTTGATGTTTACTTTTTCTTACTTTTGTTAATTCTTCATTACTTTTACTAATGACTTCTATAAGTTTTCTAATTTTATTTAGTAAAAGTAAACATGTTTAGTGAATTAATTAAATTTGCACTATTTGAATATATTCTTCTATATAAGAAAATAAAGGTGCGACGACGTTGCGACAACTTTTAATTGACAAAACGTCGATTTTCAACAAAATATTTTACGGTCACATTTTGACGTTTCAGTTAAACTATTTATTTATGTAAACCAAATTTAAAAATAAATTTTTATAATGCTATTTAAAAATACAAGCACCCATAAATTAGTCAAGATAATTTATTTGACTATTGAAACGTACTTTTCTGAAGTCAGCATTTTGTCACTTTTGTCGATATAGGCAAATGTTACTATTTTTATGTATGTTTCTACTTCCAAATCCTATCGAATATTATTTGAATCATAAATTTATATTTTATATTTAAAATCACTCTAAAAATATATTTTAAAGCGGTCAAATTATGGGTCGTTACAGGCTTCGTCAAACTGAGCAAGGGTAAATCTACTCTAGATGGAAATCGTTTCTTGGTACAGAATCAGCCATCGAAGTGTAGGATTGGTTAGACACTTGCGAACACATTTATGAGGATATGGAATTAGAGGATGTGATGAAGAGAAGCCTGGCCTCTAGATAGCTTCAGGGGAGAGCTATGGTGTGATGAATTCCATCAAGGTTACTACTCTAAAGGACCAGATTACTTGGGATTGGTTTAAGGCACGATTTGAAAAGAAGTATATACCAGCCGCTAAGAAGTCGGTACCCTTCTAGAAGTTTGTTGACTTGATAGGGGGATAGGTCTATGTCAGAGTATGTAGTTGAATTCGACGTGCCATCGAAGTATGGTCTATCTTTTATTGATACTCCACTTAAGAAGAATGAGAAGTACATTATGGGCTTGGATTATTATCTTGAAGGGAAGCTTATAGGGCATATTGATGAGTCATTTGCGAGGTTGGTGGAGAAGGCTCCTCAACATGAGAGTCCATATTATATGCCTAACTTGATTGTTAGCCCTAATGATGACCCAAAGCCATAAGCTATCAAAGGAGGCAATAGGAAGTGGAACAGCAACAAGAAGATGCAATTTTAGAAGGATGGCTAGAAGAAGGGTAGGTAGGAGCTTATGTGCTATAACTATAGATAGAGTGGCCATCTTAGCAAAGATTGTAGGAATGAGAAGAAAGGTTGTTTTAACTACCACAAGCCAAGGCATATCAAAAAGGATTGTGTAGAACCATTAAGAAATAAGAAGGTTGTGTCTGCTCATGCTTTAAACACTATTCCAACTTGGTCAAGTGCTCCGCCGATGAAGGAGAAGGGGAAGAGCATGGTTATATACGATATGATTTCTATTTTTAATACACTTGTACGTGTTTTATTTGATACAGTTGCTTCACCTCATTTATATATGGTTATTTGGTAAACAGATTAAGATTGAAAACTCGAGATAGTTGATCAACCTTTGTTTGTCACAAAACTTATTGGAGGACCGACTAGCCTGTGTAAAATTTGTCGAAACTTAGCCTCATAGAGTTGTGGATGTTTGCTTCTAATTTCTTTGTTTGCGTGGTTCGGTATTATACTAGGTATGGCACTAGCTAAAGATGTATGCGGTAGTTGTGGATTGCAAGAGGCTATTGGTAACGATTGTAGCTATGAATGGGCAGATGGTAGTGATTGACTGTCTGCAAGAGGATGGAGTATGATTAGCTTTCTATATTTGCTTGAGACACCGTAGGATGTGCTATCGTTTGTGCCTATTGTGAGGGATTATCCGAACGTGTTCAAGGGGTGACTAGATTACCGCCACACCAAGAGATTGAGTTCTGCATTGGCTTAGAGAAGGATGCCAGTAAGATAGTTATGCCTTTGAGGTGTGTGGCACTACGATTGTAGAAGGAGTTAGAGATGCAAGTGAATGACCTATTGAGGAAAATTTCATTCATAAGAGCATGTTTGAATAGGGTGCACAAACAATATTCTCGAGTAAGGCGAATGGCTCTCTAAGGTTGTATGTTTATTACCGTGAGCTGAATAAGGTAACGAAGAAGAACAAGTATCCCCTTTCGCATATTGATGACTTGTTTGATTAGCTCCATTGGGCTAGGGTGTCTGGAAGTTGGACGTCACGATGGGGTTTCATCAACTGAGAGTGGAGAAGGAGAGTGTGCTGATTGCAGCATTCCATATCACGCAATCTAGATTCTTTGAGTGGTTAGTTATGCTGTTCGGGCTAACCAACATGCTAGCATACTTTGTTGACCTTATGAATCATGTCTTAAGGGATTAGCTAAATAAGTTTGTACTGTGTTTGTCGATGATATTCTTGTTTATTCGAGGATGGAGGAAGAACAGAAAGAGCATTTAAGGATTGTGCTCGAGGTGTTAAGGAAGTACCGATTGAAGGCGAAATTTTCAATGTGTCACTTCTAGAAGAGGGAAGTGCAATTTCTGAGTACCTTATTTCTAAGATCGTTATTACTATAGGTCCTGCGAAGGTGGCAGCGGTGTAGGATTGGGTTCGAACCAAGATCCATACAGACGTGAGAAGTTTCCTTGTCTTTGTAGGATTCAACAAACGTTTTATCCAGGACTCCTCTATGATAAGAAAGCCACTAACCAACTTAACAAAAAAGAATCAGACTTTTATTTGGGATGCAAGGTGCGAGCATGCATTCATAAGTCTGAAGGAGAGGTTGATAAGTACATGATGTTAGACTCTAAGCAGGATTGAGGAGTTGACAGTATACATAGGCACATATGGTACTGGAGTGGGGGCAGTGTTGATGCAGAGGGGAAAGGTTGTCACCTAAGCTAGCCGGCAGCTGAAACCACACAAGAGGAAGCATCAAATTCATGATTTGGAGTTGGTGGCAATATTATTTGCATTGAAGATATGTAAGCATTACTTGCTTGAGGAGAGTTTCGAGTTGTATATGACCACAAGTCCTTGAAGTATATATTCTCCCAAAAGGACCATAATCTTCGTCAGTAGCAATCGTTAGATTTTCAAGCCTCCTATGACTTTGATATTTCCTACATGATTGATAAGGGAAATATGGTCGCTGATGCATTAAGTAGAAGACATTCTAGCTTGGGAACAATGTTGCTAAAATGGAAGCAGTTGGATTTTATTGATGGCTATGAATTTAGAGTTTGATACGGGTTATGGTCGAAAGTGTTGGCTAGCTTAATGGTCATACCTATCTTGATTGAGCGGATCAGTGATAGTCAAAGGAGAGATGCTAGATTTGTAGAGACCATGGTGAAGATAGAGGAATAGATAGAACTTGATGAGAGAAAGAAGTAAGGGATCGACTGTGACGGTTGGCTCCCTGATGGGAGATTGTTTGTTCCTGATATTGATGGGTTGAGAAAGAGGTGCTATGCGAGTGCCATCATTCATTTTTGACTATACATCCTAACAGAAATAAAATGTACTACGATATGAGGCAGACATTTTAATAGGAAAGGATGAAGAAGGATATTGGGACATTCGTATCGAAGTGCATGAACTGCCAGTTGGTAAAAGTTGAGCATAAGATGCCGAGTGGTTTGCTGCAACTACTCGAGCTTATCAAGTGGAAGTGGGAATAAGTTTCGATGGAATTCATCGATGGATTATCGTGGACTAGACGAGGTAAGATAGCATATGGATCATAGTTGATAGATTGATGAAAGTGCCAAATTCATACCCACCAAGTCAAGTAGAACGACATCTAAATTGGCCGATTTGTATTTGAACTGGGTTGTACAATTCCATGGTATCCCAAACAGCATTGTGAAAAGACCAAGACCCTTTGTTTACTAGCGGTTTTGGAAGAGCTTACAAGAGAAGTTGGGGACAGAGCTGTAGGTACAGTTAATCTTTCATAAACTGATGGGTAGACTAGGTGAATCATAGATCTCTTGTGAGCTTGCATTCTTGATTCTGGTGGCTAGTGGGATGATCATTTGCACTTAGTAGAGTTCGCATACAAGAATAGACATCGTCCCAGCATCGATATGACACCATTTAAGGCATTATCTTTCCTACCGTGCAACACTCCTTCATGCTAGTGGGAAGCAGGCAAGAAACTGATACTTGGGCGAAATGTGATCAGGGAGACTTCGGAGAAGATCAAAATCATTCAATAATGAATGAAAGTTTCTCAAGATAAACAAAAGAGATACGTGATAGGAGGAGACATGATTTAGAGTTCTCCATTGGCATATGATGTTTGTCAAGATCTCTCCGTTAAAGAATGCTATTTGATTCGTATTAACGGGAAGTTGGCATCGAGATTCGTTGGTCCTTTTCTAATACTTGAGAGGATCAGAATCTAGCATATAAAGACGACTTACCTCAGGAGATGGTGGACGTGCACAACATGTTCAACGTCTCACTTGTGGAAATTTATGCATGACTCGGGCATGATAGTTCAACTGGATTAGCTTGATGAGAGATTGAACCAGAAGCATTGAAAGTAGGTAGGCCTATTCGTATCATTGAACATAATACGAAATTGCTTAAGAGGAAGACGGTAGAGATAGTGAAGGTTCAGTGGAGTGAGAGCGAAGGCAGTTGTATTTGGGACACCAAGGAGAGCATAAGAACCACTTATTCAGGGCTCTTTACTTGGTGATACTTCTGTTAATCACGTTCAGTTTTACTTTTGATATCATATAGGGTAGTTTAGTGTCCTATATGCTAGTGGAGGCATAGATGTCACTACATGCTTCTGTGTGCATGTTTGATGTTTGATATAGTTGATCGTGGATGTTAGGCGTGCATAATAGCTATAATTAATTTTACCTTATTGGGTTGGGGATTACGGGGCGTAATTTGTAATGGAAGAAGATAGTAAAATCTGTATTTTGCTTGTCAGAGGATCGTAAAATATTACTTTTGAATTCATATCAGGTCGTTTGACACTATAACTTTGAAAAATGCCTATTAGTGACACTTCCTTTATGTAAAAAAATTTGGATGATTTTACCCCTTAAAACTTGTATTATCTATAACTTTTGATAAGAGCCAAATTAGCATCTGTGACCGCTTCCATTGGAAAGATATGATGGTTTCCTTTTTTGCAGAGTGGTCACAATAGCGAATTTGCTAGGAGATATGGATGTTTGAATATTGGCAATTTTTGGAATAGCGTAGTGAGTTATTAGTGAGTTTTGAGGGAAAAATTACTAACCCATTTCGGGTTTGGAGACATTATATGGTTGAACCATCGTCTCCAAATGACTTTTACACCTTCTTCTAGAGATTTACGCCTTCATTAACCCATTCTCCACCCAAAACTTTCTCTTTTCTCCTCCAAATCAAGTGTAAATCATAGATTATGGGCAGGTTAACAAGGGGATTCACTAGAGATCTTCAAATCTATTTTTTAAGGAAGAAAAATTGGCGCTTGGCTGTTGATTTTCAGATTTACCCCATTTTTCATAAAAAATTTGGATTTTAGAGGTTTTGGCGAGTGATTTTTTGTCTCTCACCTTATTATATATGTATATATAGGTTTTAAGATGTTTTGAATCTATTTTTAAAGGAAAAAATAAATTTTTTAATGCTATTTTAAACCCAACTTGTAATAAAAACATAAGTAAATAGATTTGTGGTGTTCTATACTCATTGTTTGGATATATGATTGCGTCGATAGATGTTAAGCTATGTTTAATACACATTGTATGATGATTTTTACGATTGATTATGTGTTTTGTATGTTTGAATGTTGTTTACAGCATGTATGATGTTTATTTGTAAGCTTGTATGGTTGAAAACGCTCATCAGAGCGAACAAGATGTAAGAACTGTGAAATCAGGTTTCGATAGATATGCTATAGAGTATTTGGAGTCGTATCGTTGCATAGGAAATGCATGAGGATAGTAGTATTTTTGGTTGTTCATACCTTATACCCTATTTACTATATTCGAGTTTCATAGTATTTTTGAGATGATGTATCGCTCACACCAGACTATTGTCTGACCCAATGTTTTATGCTTTGATTCTTGTTATCTCGATTACTCTTAGATTAGTAGATTAGAAATAAAAGGTCCGGATAGCGCATGGAGCTATATAGAGTACGAGAAAGAGGCTATGCTTTAATATATCATACTTAGAAGCTTATGGTCTCTTATAGTCCGTTATGTAGTACTATGGAGTTGTACCAGTACTTATATTATCTTAGAGATAGTTATAGAGTTTATTTTGAAGACTTGGGATGTATGTACCTTATTATTTCAGTTTTTTTATAATCTATGAACCTATTTCACTCTGATGTTCTTATTTATGGTTCATTTGATTATATCACCATCTCGTCTGTTTTACATCTATGTTATTACATTACATTTTATTTGTGCATTGTGAGATGTTCTACAGATCCTGTGTTTGTATTTTCTTTACTTTTTATCCTTGACTATCGTCCTACATTGGACGGTTACCTAATAGCACATTATACAAGTATATTGGTATCATAGGTGTAGGGCGGTCGTCACATAAATGAATGGTATTGCATGAAAATACTTTGGTTGATTAATGGTATTTGTTAATTTTGATGTAAGTGATTCAATTATTGATATATGTGTGTGTGTTTATGTGTATGTATGAAAGAATCCAAAAAATTCTATAAGATGCTGGATAAATAGGATGTTACATTAATGAAGGACATTTGATGATTTTTGGTTATTTAAATGATTGTGAACATGGTTTTAAAAATAAAATCAAATTAGATATTTAAATTTATCAACCATGAAAATGAAAAATGAATGGCGACGTATGAAAATATTTTGATTGACTAAAGTTATTTATTGAGTTTGATATAAGTGAATCAAATATTATGATTCATCCATGTTGTGATGCATTACTATATCATTGGATGAAATGAACATACATGGCAATTAAATGATATAAATGGGATATAACTATAATTAAATTATAAAATTCAAATGTTTTTTAAAGTAATAATTTAACATTTGATGAGAATGATATGAGATCATGATTGTTATATGCTAGTATCCATCCCAGAGACTAATTTAAAAAGGATCGCAACTCGAATTACGATAAAGCTATCCCTCATCATAGTGTCCAAACTATATATTTTCAAGATAAAAGATAAAGATGAGGTGCAGTGCTAATGAAAGAAAGTAGAACTAGAGATTGTGACCAGAAGCTAACTATAGTACAATGAGGTAATAGCACCAAGAAATAGGAGGGTAGGGAAACTATCGAATCCTGTAGGGGCCACAACCATTGATCGATATATATGGGTGAAAATGACCATGATGACTTATCGAGGTAGATAGTCTAATAGAGTGTAATCAAGATGAGATTTACCTAAATATTTTCTGTCGGAAACTTGTAGAAGAGAGTATGAAAATGGACTCTCATAGGTAAAAGTAAAAATATCAGCCTTATAATTTGAATTATTATTATTTATATAACAAATAAATTCATTTGATATGGATAGGACACGATGTCCCAATTGAATAGATTTTGGCTGTGAGTCACTAACGAATAGAGTCGTGGCCTATGTGTCATCACTCTGATGAATTATGGATGAGATTTGGTATGATGCGAGTGACATCTTATGTTTAAGAATGTTACCTTTGTACTCGACAATTTAGATTAATTATTTATGAACTTGATACACCCCAGCTAGTTTTTAGCCTGACTTGGGATTTGTTACGTATTTAATAACCTAAAGTCAAACAGAGATTATTTTACAGGTTGATATTATGATAGTATGTGCTTTTTGGGCTATGATATAGAGATCGCATTTACGATGATGGTGTATATTTACTTTACTTATACTTAAATTTAAATGTCATTGTATTGATCAATATGATGTGTTTGTGTTAATGATTATATATATGATTTAATATATCAGATTTTAAGGTATAGTATAATATTCATTATTTTTATTCACTTTGTATCATGTTAGTTGGGTTTATTCTCATTTGTATATGTATTATTCAGTCCTAGTGACTTGGGTATGTTGCTTTGTGTCGAGACGTGATACATATTAATTCAGAAATTTTCAGGTACTGTAACGCATCCATATTGATCCAAAGTAGCATACATGAGAGACACTCATCTCGAGCACTTTGATACGAGATATCAGGCAGTGATATCACTCACTAATAATCTAGCTCTAGGTTGGAGCTTCTTACAAATAGTATCAGATCCGAGGTTAGAGTAATACAATGTATAGCCTTAAAGAAGGAAGACTTATGATGTTTTTTCCATTTTGATTCAATTCTCACATGCAATGTTGGAGGTTTGAATGATTGAATGGGTTGAACTTTAGGTTATGATATACTGATGAGTGTATATGTATTTGTTTTTGTAGTGAAGATTTCTCAAGAAAAACAAAGTTATTTTTTCTTCAAAAATATTATAATATCACACAGTTAATGTGAGAATTTTTACGTGTACATTGTCTTAAAATGAATTTTAATTAGATGATATGAATACTTGCTTGATGTGATATAGGGTTTATTTGGAAGTTTGATCGATATTGTTGTATATTATTTTGTAAAAAAAATATTGAAACTATAAAAATAAGCTTTTGTTTTTTTTGAAATTTTTAGTAATTTATTTATAAAAATACTTCGAAGAGAAATATTAGTTTTGAAAATAAGCACGAAGACTTATATATGATTGTTTAAAAATTTTGATTGTCCTTATTTTTTAGAAAAATTAACAATTAATAAATGTTTGAATTCCCATTTGTGTATTTTGAGAAATGAAGCACTCCTTTGAAAATTACAATTGCGAAAATAATGAGTGCCCGAAAACTATGGTTTTTAAAGAAAGAAAGTGATTTAAATGATTTTGAAATTTGAAGTGCTACTTTTAAACATTGATATAAGGATATAAATGTATGTATTTTAAAATTTAAATAGTGATTCAAAATAAGATATTTTTCATTTTAATACTGAATAAAAAGAGTATAATAATTTGACTTAATACCCGAAAATAAAATAAAATAAAAGTGATGAAGAAAGTACTTCTGGAACTTAAGGTGATTATGAGATTTCTAAGAATTAGAAATAAACTATTTTAAAATAGCTATAGCTAAAAATTGAAGTTGTTATATCATTTGGAATTAAAAGAAAAATTGAAACAATACATTCAAGCCATTTCAAATTTATTTGAGTTCAGGTAAAAAAAAAAAAATAAGTCGAGAATATATATATTCACCTTAATATTTACATGTGTGTTCAAAATTTGGATATATTTTGTTATGCATATGCAGGACTATCATTATTTATTGGTATTGAGCACAACTACCAAATTTTTAAGAATTCAAATATTTTTAGATTGAATAATCTTTCTATAACAAGATGGAGAAGAATATATTTTTCGCTAAACTTGTGTTTCTAATTTGAAAGCTTTAATTAAAATAACATGAAACTCTTATAATATAGGAGCACCTTAAACAGTTTGGCAATGGAAGTATTAAATCCTATTTGAACCTTTGAATCATGTAACTTTAAAATTTGATCGAATCAAAAGAAAATTTTCAAAATTCCTACTTTGAAGTTTTCTAATATAATGATCGTCACTTCTAATTTTATTGTCCAATTTAGTGAATTTTATTTCGGTTAAAAGTATATTAATATGGAATAACTTTCGTGTTTATTAGCTATAAGATTTACGAAATTTATAGGTGCCAAGTCAGATTGAAGAAGAATAAAAATTCTGGCTTACGTACGTGTTTTCCAAATTACAGCACCATATTTTTTTGATCATAATTTCCAAACATTTTATTTTCCTTTGATGATTTTTTACTCTTTGAAATCTAAGACGTAAGAATAACTTTTATTTTGGATGTTCTGCAAAATTTATTGTTTTCTAGTGAAAACTATAAATTAATCAAAGCGGCCCTGCAATAACCTTCAATTTCATAATTATGTTGCTAAGAAAATTCATGGTATCTTTTGATAAACACCATGATTTCCTTATCTAAGAAATTTTAAAATTTTGGAACTTGAAACTTAGTTGGAAAATTACAAACCCAAATCATGGGGTTGTTTGTTGATTTAATGAATGTCATGTTTATAAATTTATATATATGTATATGGTTTTATAATGTTATTTTGGAGTAAAATATTGATACATGAAGACTATATGGGCTAATTTGGCATATAATTGCAGATAAATTAAGCGAATTTGCTTAATAATGTTAAATAAGGTATATTTGTACGTTTTCATTTGTCTATGCTATGTAACATAAACATTTATAATGTATATATAAGTGCATATTGTTCCTCATGTATGAGGTGCCATATTTATGAGATGTATATTAATATATTACGCATTATAAATTTTGGAAATGATGGATGCATAAAGGAGACTCTACCAATATTTTTTAGAAATTTCAACATTTAGAACATTTTTAGAAATTTTATACTTTCCTAAATTAAAGAAAGTTTTCAAAAGAACTTTTGAAATCTATATTTATTTTGATCGCTTGGTATATAATATCGTGTGTTACTTTTGAATGAAATGAAATGTTTACTTTTCTTGTATGTGGTTTTGTCGATAAAATAAATTAGGATACATGATATAGATTATATGGGTTTTATCAATGCGACACAACGAAAGCATGGTGAAGAATGATGTGCATATCATTGGAACAAATGTTTTGAAATTAATTGAAAGATTTGGTGAATGTGCATGATTGTTGCATTTGTTGCACTAGGTTAAAAATTAATCTATTACTCTACAACAAATTACGGTGACGTAATTCTTTAAGGACGACAGTCTGTAACATCCATGTTCCAAGCTAAAATAAAATAAATATATTAAAATGGATTTTGGGAATTTTAGTGGATATTCAAATTAGAAATTCAAATATTTGAATATATGTTTGGAATTTAGATTTAAACTGAGTTTAAATGTTGAGTAAGTGTTTTATATTTGGAATAAGTGAAATAAACAACATTTGCAAATTTTATAATTATTTTGGGAAACAAACTATTATTTAAAAAAATAAGGTCAAAAGGCAGTTTTTAACAATTGAAAAATTGTTTAGGACAAAGATAAAACTATGAAAATTATGATAATTACTTGAATAAATTTTTGAAGAGAATAAATGATTTTGTTTGGATTCCAATTATAAGAGTTTCTTGGAAATTGAAGCAAAAAAATTCATTTTCCCTTTAGGCCTAATTGATTCTAAGACAAAAACCCAATGTTCATACTTACCCTTAGCACCATCTCTCCTTTATCTCAATCAAACCACCACTACCCAGTAATAAAAATAAGTTCAAACTTGCTCCTCATTAAAATCCCTGATATGGGAATCAATATGCAACAGAAAAATTAAATTATCGCTTAGGTGCATATGACCATGAGACAAGCGCATGGTTGCACGATTGAGGATGCATGCGACATAAGTGTAGGCACGATGCAAGGGAATTGAGCACAGACGGTCGGGTACATGAGCTATTGACCAAAGCACTTTGAGCGATGAGAGAAGGCATGCATTAGTTGAGGTTATCAATTCAACTTGGAAATCAATAATGGTCGATTGGATACACGATGTTGACTAAAGTACTAGCGGCTATAGTCTTTCAAGCGTTGATGTGTATAATGATTAGTGAGTATAATTTTGATTTATATATATGTGACAATTTATTTACCGTGAAGTTGTATTAAAAATAGTTTGCTGTTATGATCTTATACCTGCAACTAAGTTGAATGAGAGTAAACATGAATTATTTACTTTAAATAAATGAAGTAGCCAGGTGAATTTGTACATCTAGTTGATTTCATTTAATACATGATCATAACTTCTTTGTATTGGTTCATATGTGATAGTTGTTGAAGTAGCTTGCTATTTGCAATGTTGTATATGTCTGCAAATCAGTTTTTGATTTTAAATATGGGTTATTTGATTGAATTGAAAGTGTTTGAGCATAGCAAGTTTATATGTTTTTAGGTATGATAATTTTGATTATAGCTTGCTATTATGAATACAAAATTATATCTCTGTGATTGGATAAGTTGTATAAATGATTGTATGGAATGTTTAATGGATTTTGGTTTCAAGAAGTTATAATTTGCTATTGAATTCGCTTGGAAAAATATATCAAATCATATCATAAATGATCATATCAATTTACTCAGAATTATTTTTACAAGCATTGATGAAAAGTTTCAAATTGTAGAATGGATTTGATTTTAATGGTAAGAGATACAATGGTGATTTTGATTCTTGATTGGGTTTGAATTTAAATCTTTGAACCTATTTTATAACCAATTTTCAAAATTAAACCTTTATTTAATTACTCGTGCAAGAATGTGTACTTTTAGTAATCTTACCGTAGTGCGTTTAATACATACAACTGAGTGTGAATGGATGATATTGCATGAGTTTAAGATATTAGATGCATGACATGCATGCTACATTTATATGCATAAAATAAAGGTTAAAATAAATTAATGAATTATTAACTTCTTGACTGGTTTGGAAAACTTTAAGTTATGAATGAACAACTACGGGATGATGGCATGTTATTATTTGAAATATAATTATGCAGTGTAACTAAAATTGTTTAGCAATTATTATTTGAAATATGATTATGAAGTGAAACTAAAATTGTTTGCATGTTATGGAAAGTTTGATTGTGAAATCTAAAGTGTTGGTTTGAGACCAAGTTTGATAAAGATTTTTCAAACAAAAATTTATAATTTGCATGCTATGAAAAGTTTGATTAGGAAATCTAAAGTGTTGGTTTGAGATTAAGTTTGATAAATAATTTTCAAACAAAAATTTATAATATATGCAGAATAATTTTATAAAGTAATTTTGCAAATAAATTTCAAATTATTTTATATAATGATATAAAAGGGTCTATTTCATTTTAACTCACTAATATATAATCTTCGTAAAGGAATTTTAATTCATTCCTATATAACTTATAAATGAATTATTAAGCATTATATATATAAATTTATATATATGTATATATATATATATTATATGTTTATGTGTATGTGTGTAAGAATCCTAGACTTTCTATAAAAGGCTGGATAAATAGGATGCTATATTGATGAAGGACATATGATGAATGTTCAGTTATTTAAATCGTTGTGAGCATTGTTCAAAGTATAGATTTTAAATTTATCAACCATGAGTATAATAAATGAATGGCGACGTATGAAAATATTTTTATTGATTAAAGTTATTTGTGGATTTTGATATAAGTGATTCAATTATTCTGTTTCACGAACGTTATGTGAGAATGTTCATGAATAATTATATCCCATATGTGCTATGAAATGATTGTTTAAATTATCATTTTTACAATTTCTAAATTGTGGTGCATTATTATATCATAGGATAAAATCCATGAACATGGCATTTAATTAATGAAAATGGGATTTAATGTTATTTGGGGAATAAGTAGTAGTGTAAAAGTCAAATGTTTAAAAAACATTAACATTTGATAAGAATGATGACTAGATGGTAATATCCATCCTAGTGGACAAATTTTAGGATCGCAACCCAAGTCGTGATGATATTGTCCTTCATCACTGTGTCCGAATGATATATTGCCAAGATAAAATATAAAGATGAGGTAGAGATGGAGATCAAATGGTAACTACGACACAATAGGGTAATAGCATCAGGAACCAAAGGGGTTGGTCAACTAAGGGAACATGCGAGGGCCACCACAACATATTGAAAGCATATGGGTGATAACGACTATGATGACAAGGCAGATAGTCTAGTAGAGGGTAAATCTAGAAGAGATTTGCCCATGTGTTTTCTACTAGGAACTCACAGAAGTGAGTGTGAAATAGGACTCCCATAGCTAAAAGTTGAAATGATGACCACATAAAGTAAATGATTTATATTTATACAACAAAAAGAAACTCATTTAATATGGCTAGGATGTGATATCCCAATTGAATAGAGTTGTAGCTTTGAGTCATGACGAGTAGATTCATGACATGTATGTTATAGCTATGATGAATTATGGGTGGGATTTGGTATGGCGTGAGTGACATTATGTGTTTGAAAATGTCACATTTATACCCGATATAGCACATTTTGTTGTTTATGATCTTATACCAACAACTAGTTTCTAGCCTATTTTAAGGTTTATTATATATTTTATAAGATCGGGTTAGACTAAAGTTGTTTTACAAGTTTATATTATGATTGTACATGCATTTTGGCTATAATATGGAGATGGGACAGATGATGATGGCGGATATTTAATATGCTTATACTTATATTGAGATGTCATTGTATTGGTCTATATGATGTACCTATGATATGAATTATATGTCTGAGTTAGTGTACAGATTTAAGATATAATATTTATTTTTTTATTCACTATATATTACACATCACATTAAAACGTTTGATATGGAGCATATGAGATTGATTCCTTAGGCAATGGCAATAGGAATCATCTGATATATTATGCTATGTGTGCACTTGGTGCATTAAGAGAGTACTAAATCATAGGATAAGTCCCTAAAAGGCAGTTACCACATTCTCGAATGTTTGCGAAATACTAGAGAACTATTTATGAAAATAACGAACTCCTTATAAATGAGTGTTCATATTCGGACTTCATAAGTGACATCAAGTATAGTAAGTCAATCCTAAATTTATATTTGCTCTTAATAAAATAAATTTAAATCGGAAATGTTCTAGGAGTGGTTGTGTCAGATTCAATCATAAAGGCTAAGTACACTACCCTGAATAGTGTAGTAATAAAGATAGTATATGTGTGTAAATTCATAAGAAGTTAGGGATGGTTCCCACCATTGAGGATCCAATAATGCATTGTGATATCAGTGGTACTATATATATTGCAATAACAACCAACAGCTTGATAACAGGTCAAGATATGTTCTTAGCAATTGTCACATGATAAAAGATTTATCAATAGTGAAGAAATAAAATTGAAAAGTAGATACAAGATAATAATATTGTATATCCCTTCATCAAGGCACTTTCTCAATTTTTTGTAGGAAAACTGATTGAGAGTATGGCTGAGTCTCCGTAATTGGCCCCAAGTGCAAGTGGCAGATTGATAAAGTTATCAGATGTACCCTAGGGGCAATTATGTAATTCTATCAAATTGTTTAACTCTTATAGTAAACCTTTTTCAAAATAAAATAAGCTTTTGGTTTTTTTTCTATTATATACATTAGGATATTGTCACGACCCATCTTCCACTATCCAGAAAGACGCATCATGAATTAAGAAAGAAAGGGATAGAAAGAAAAAAGATAGAGAAGACAGAAGAAACAACAACAGAATCTCAACAACGGAACGAATAAATTATATTAATGACACAAGTATTACATAGTATACAACAACTATCAGAGTTACACAGCTTATACAGCACATACTAGACAGTTATAAACACCTGTCTAGTTATTATAACTTAATACAATACAAGGAAACTACCCAGAGAAAACAATACAGCGGAATACTAGATAACTACAACGCATAAGCCTCCTGCTCCATTGCTCCTCCACAGTTCGTCAAAGCTAACCTGAATCCCTTGGCTACACGCAAAAATTTGAGTACCCAAGAGTTTAAGAAAACATAAGATAAACTCCGGGTCAGACATGTGTCTGGTGTGAGTAACAGGTTAAAGTTGCTTAATTTTGAAAAACTTTTGAAAAGAAAGGTATCACGTAAAACATCCCACACATAAACATGGAAAAGTTTTTACCTTATGCTAACCAAAACATTTGATAGGAAATCCGGTGATATTATAATAGGTCTAGCGTTTTCAAGTAAATATGAAATAGCCGAAATTGTTATATTATTAAATTCCAGCTATTAGCCACAAAAGTGGGTAATACAATCAAAACCGTTGGCACTTATTGGATTTTGGATTCCATACAATGGCAATGCTACTGGGGTACCGCCCGTCATAGTACGGGGCCTAGATCACCGTACCGAGGATCACTCCCAACCCCCTGCAACATAAAGCCGGAACCATCTCTTACTGGACAGCCTCGAACAAGACAACCCCGCAGTTGGCCGCGACCCAACTGCCCACATAGCCGAATAAAAATGGGCTTCTAGACAGGGGAAAATCTCGTCCTACTTGGGCATGACCGACTTAGCCTTGCTGCACCTCCCCTGTTTTAGCCATTCCCGGTTGATGAGGCTTGAGGCAACGATTACCTTTAGAGAACACATCTCTTAGAATGCTCATCGTCCACCTGACGATGTGCTGAAAGCATTCAATCCATACAAGTTCGTTCAGGGTTCGAACGAAACGGAAGGCATTATCTCTTTACACTCATTTTGGAATCACCCTTAGAGTTAACGACGATAACCCTTCACTTGAGATTCACGACCTACCGTTAGTTTGGATTGATGTGGTTTTCGGATATCCAAATATGGAAACCCGATCCCGGTCTCACCGAAATCCAAAACGCCATTTTTTAGGTCCAAGTTGTTTTAAAGTTTAAAACAATTCAATTTAATTATCTATATACACACAGATAGATAATTCACATCATCACAATAGATAATCAACATTACCATCATAAACAGATAATCCATATTATCATCACAAATTGATAATCTACATTATCATCACCAATAGATAATCCATATTAACATTACAATGCAACCAAGCATCCATATCACACAACATTATTTATCTCATATCTGAGATTCAAACCATTCAAGGAAATCCATATTCATATATAAACAAGGATTAATAATCACACCATTTATAATTAATTTAAAATAAATTAAATTAGTCATTTCATCACTAATTAATTTAAAATAAATTAAATTAATTACTTCATTCTATAAATCCTGCTTATATAACCATTAATTATGAACCAATCATCTAATTAATTCCCTTTATTAATTACCCTTGATTAATCATCCTTTAATTACACTCAAGTACTTAATTTCACAAATTAATTATCCTCAACCAAATACACTAATTAACCTTTAATTACTTTATTAATTAATTATAATTAATTACATTAATCCTTAATTAATTATATTAATTAATTATTAATCACTTATCATTGATTTATTAATCTTAATTAATCAATCTGAACTACATCATTAATTATATAAATTAATGATCCCTAATTACATTTTAATTAATTAACTTCATTAAGTAATTAACCTTAATTAAACCATAATTATTAATCACTTTCGATTAATTACCTTAAGTAATTAACTGCTCTTAACCACTTTATTGAGTAATTTAATTACTCCTAAATTAATTACATTTAATAATTAATTATATTTATTAATCATCCTTGATCAATTTTATTAGTAATTAGTTACTCTTAATTAATTACATTTCTTAATTATTTTTCAAATGACTTAATCAATCAATGCTTAAATTAATTACACTAAGTAATTAATTATTAATTACTTTTACTAATTAATTACCTTCCATGTTAATTACACAAAGCAATTTATTCTAAAACTCTTCCATACTTCAGTAAGTTACATTTAGTAAATTACTTATCTTAATTACTTCTCTAAGTAATTATACTTCATTGATTACTATCAACCTAACAAATGATTTTTCTAAATTAATTAAACTTAATTAATTAACTTAAACAAATCAAATTAATTAATTAAGTACAATGAGTCATAATATCTTTAATTACTTTCATAAAGTACTCATACTTAACCAAATTCCATAAACGATTATCTAAATTAATTAATCCAATTAATTATCAAAATTAATCACATTAATTAATTAATAAATAATCCCAAGTTAACGACCTTCATTATCTTATCAAAAATTCTTCAATTACCTTTCTTAAGTAATTAACTTAGATTAATCATTATTGATTACAAATTTAATAAATCTTAATTACTTAACTTAACCTTAGTTAACTTATTTAAATCCTTAATTAAATAAATAAATTAATTATCTTATTTAAATTACCTTACTAATTTAATGAATCACAATTCATTAGATTCTTTGATTTACTTTAAAATAAAAACATTTCATCATTAACAAAGTAATTTAAACAATTTACTTTTAAATTTGCTTTCAAATTACATATTAAATCTTAGATTTAAAATGAAGTCAAACTTAACTTTAACAAAGATTTAAAAACATTTAAAAACCCTTTAAAACTTATGCTAAAGAATTTCTTATTTTATAAAAGACGTTTAAAGGAATTTAAACCCAAATTCATTTAAAATACAAATCATATTTTAAATTACCATAAACATTCAAAGTTGTTTTTATTTAAACAATTTAAATTTAACAACTTCCTTTATTACAAAACTATGATTTAAATTTGGATTTGAATCTAGATTTAAACTTAGGCTAAATCTCTCTTTTTAATTTTAAAGTTTTACTTTTAATTTCAAACTATTTTAAACCCTTTTTAAAGTTGTTTAAAAATACCTTAAATTTTGAAACTTAAATTATGTAAAACTAAGATTCAAAATTGAATACAGATTTAAAAACTTGGTTTTAAACTTAGTTTACATCTTTATTTTACATTTTAAATTCTGTTTAAAAATTTGCTTCAGATTTTAAAACCAAAATGAATTGGAATCAAACAGGTTTTCCAGAGAAACCTGTAAACACCAATATACCCGAACCCCCTTCAGTTTAATTCAAGAAAAACCCCTAACCACTTCGAGCAAAAACTCGAATTACTCGAGTAAAACTCGAGTCCAAAAATTCTGCAACACAAAAAGACTTCACCTGACACACCACTGCACCATGTATATGCACGATGGTCCTAACCACCTCCGGTCATCATCACTGCCATGAGCAAGTCGCCGATCATCCTCCGATCCAACATCGACCATCAGAACCACCCAAACACCACGAATTCAAAATCGAACACCTAAAATAGAAACTGGAAGCAGCAGGCACACCCCCTTCAAAACCTGTAAAACTCCTCATCCTCTCTCCTTCGTCCATCGGTGGCTTTGGAACTCCATCCATCCCTTCTTCAACACACAAGCTACCATCTCCCCAAAAATTGTAGCACTCGATCAACTAGAGCAACCATGCCGATCAAAACTGCTGCACTATACCAAAACTAGGTTTACAAATCAAATCCAACAATCACCATCACCACGGTGATCTTCCACTGCCTCCACCATTTTTCCTTAAATCACAGACCACTCCTCTTCCTCCAGAAAGAATTACGACCCCTAAGACCATCGAGTTCGTCAGAAAACACTAAATTTTCATTTTCTGGTTAAACCAGAAATGCTCTTGAATCCCATTATTAAAAATCGTAATTTTTGCTTCAAAAACCAATTTTAAGCTTTAGCTTTTGATTCATATACCTGAATTAAAGAATCTTGACAGTATATTTTTTACTTGTTTTTAAGTTTGCTGTTGTTATTAAATTTCTAGAGGAAATACAATTTAGTTTAACTTAACCAGATTTTAAAACTTAAAACTATGATACCATACCCATAATTCATACAATAACCATAATTCATCCAATACTTAAGTCTTAACAAAGGTTGAATTCATAGCAAGTAAATTTTGATTTTTTCTTGACCCTGGAACAAGTACAACAACATATCCATACCACTATACATTTATACAGAAATATGCACTTGGATATATTCACATAACAGACTCATTTCAGATAAAATCAAGCAACAGATTCAACTTGTAATTGTATTTTAAAGATGTTATTACTCACCTGAAAACAGTGATGAAGGAGAGCACCAGATTTTCTGAAAAGCTTTTGTTTTGAATAATAAAAAAAACAGAGTGCCCTTTGCTTTTAAAACTTTAACTTGAATGCCTTGAAAATTTTAGTGCTTGCTGTTTAAATTTGTATGCAGGTCTAAGATTCCAGATTGCAGAAGAAAATCTGTAACAACCTGGTATTTCGCGTCGATTTACAATCGACATTAAACGATTAATATTGACACAAATTTCCATTTGAAGTTTTAAATTTGAATTAAAATTCTTTTATAAACGGTTAAAAGGAATTGTGGGCTTTTAAAATTAAATTGTGGCCCATGTTTTTATCGTGGCCGTGAAATTTAACTAAGGCAAATAGCCGTCCCCTTTTCTTTGTTTCGTTGATTCATAAAACCCTTAAAAATAAATCGAACAAAAGTTTAATGGCGGCTTCGTTCTCTTTTTTATTTCCAATTCAACCCGTCCCTTTCTCCCTCCATTCGTTCGCGTGCCCTAACCACCGAGCAAACAAAAATGGCGGCCACTCCTTTCGCGTATTCCCCTTTTCGAAATTAGGGCTTCGGCAGTCGGCTTCTTCAATTCTTCGTGGTCGCGCCTCTATTGATCGAATCAGTGATCATTCGCGTATGGCCTTGCTCGATCGATCCTTCGTGCTCGTTGCGGCTGCTTCTATATTCGTTGAAAAGGTGAGTGAACTATCACTCACATCTAATTCCTGCTTAGTATTGTGTTCATGTTGTTCAACTTTGTTTCGATGTCGATGATTTTTATTTGCCTTGGTTCGATTTCTATTGTTCACGGCTTTGATGCATAGTTGTTCGAACTTGCAACTATGTTTTGATTCGAACTTTATTATTTGATATCGGCTTACACTATTTGCATAGCCACTTATACTTGCTGTAGCATGCTTTAACTTGGCTGCATTATCCACATGAGATCATTCGACTTTGCTGTGCACACTCTTGTGTTGCGGTGTTCATTCATACCTTAGTTTCACTGCCTGTACACTTATGTCATTATTCTGTAGTGATGCAGTGTTCATTCATACCTTAGTTTCACGGCACCATACACTTATATCATTTTGAAATTTTTGATTTATTGTTTTGACCTTACACATTTGAGTTATGGCACTGGTCTGGTCCATGATTCGAAATGTACAATGATTTGCTGGCTTTTGTTCCATGTTTTGCATTCCATCTGCAATCATATTGTCTTGTTCTTGCCTTGACTTTGAATGGTCTTGTTACCCTTGCATCTGATTGGAACTGAACTTGTACTCGACCATTTGGTTGAGGCTTCATAGTCTGCACTATGACTGTTCATTTTGGAGACTCGTCTGAATTTTTCTTTCAATTCATTTGAAGTCTAAACTGCATTACGGGTTCCATTTGTGCTTTGCACTTGTAGTCTTGTCTCATGTCTTAGCTTTAGCAGAACCAGAGCATGTTTGAAATTTTGGTTGAGTAAAATGTTGCATTCACCACTTTGTACATGTGAGCATGTTGAACTTGTTACTGTGTTATTGTATGGTTGCATGCCTGACCATATCTTGTTCTACTTCAAGTTAAATTACCCTTGTTTGTCTCTAAACCCCTAATTGCTTGAAGTCTTATTGCAGCCCTTATGTTCATGTGCATACTTGAGTTTGGCATTTGAAGACTAGTCTAGTTGTACTGGTGGCTCTATGTCCATTTCTGTGTTGTACATATGCACTGCTCTGAATTGCAGTCTGCCCTTGTGTTGTGTGTTGTGGTGCCATTCCTTTGGTGCCCTCACCCTCCTCCTATTTTTTGTAGTCACACCACTGCACTTCCATCACCATATCTCCCTCATCTATGTATCTGGCCTGGTTGACATTTGCATTTGGTCACTTGTTTCATTTTGTCACCTCTGCACTTTGTATTGTTGTCAGTTACTTCTCTCTGTTCACTTGAGCTACTGCAGTGTGCATATATGGTTATTTATAACCATTTCATTTTGAGGCTGTGTCACTGATGTTGTTTTGCATTATTTTGTTCATTTGGATTCAATAATCTTGTTGAGTTCACTTGAAATCCCTGTATGCATGTCATATGGGTTTGTTTTGTGGTACACTGTACTGCATTTCTGGGTTAGTTATTGTCATTTTCTGCATATTTATATATGTGGCCTCGTACCACTCGATGGTATTTGGATTTTTTTTTCGTATACACTTGAGTTGAATCCGGTGACTCGGGTTCGATCTTGTGTTTGCTTGTGAATTTTCATTGGATACATCATCACTGTAGTGCGAGGCAGTGCACGCAAGCGTGAACTGCAGCCACACGGTATTCATTGGTTACGTCATCACTGTTGTGGCAAGGCAGTGCACGCAAGCGTGAACTGTAGCCACACGGTATTGGTTTTAATGTTATTTCTTTTGCTTTTGATTTATGGAACTATTTCGTATTCCATATGTTGTAGTGGCATTGCAGTACACGCTTGCGTATATTACAGCCCTACTCGAGTTGACGTCTTAATTGATGTTTCCAATTACTTGATTGTTTCCTTTGTCCAATTCATTCTTGTTAGTGATTGGATAGTCGAGATTTATTGTGATTGTCATCTATTCGTTATTTGATTATTATTGCTTCTGTGCATTAATAACTGAGTTTGAATTAGACTGACCCGAGTATTATTTTCTTTTGAAATTTAATACTCGGGTCAGACCGAGTATTTTCAGGTTGTAGATATTCTGCTTTGGGATGCTGTTCGAGCTATGAAGACTTTTCTTATCTTTTGGAGTTGTCGTGTCATAATATAGGTTGATATGTATTCATGTATATTAGTCGATAATGTACTTGTATATATAACTTCCTGAGTCGACTGTTGTAGTTGTATCACATGTACCGTGTCAAAGGTATTGTAACTGACATCAGTTATTATATATGTATATGAGATTTTATGTTTCATCTGTGTTCCGCATTTATATTTATCTGTGTTATTAGTTTATATTTTGTCCTAGACTATTATAGCCACTGTGTAGTAGCTTTGAGTTTGCATCGGCATGTCGGATTCCCTCCCGAAATGAAATGCACGTTTTTACTATCTGACATATCGGTGCTCGCGCAAAGCAATTACACGGATGGTCGCTCCTCAACAGCCTCATTCTCCACGCTAGTTGACAGCACTACACCGTAGTGTTCTTGGCTAGCGTGGTTATAGAGGTGGGGCGTCACAGCTTGGTATCAGAGCCTGGGGTTTAGGACGAATATAAAATATAACTGAGACAGGAACATGTGTTACAACTATTTGTCGATGTTTTATTTCACATCTTTGTATTAAAATCATCTTTGATTTGTTAGGTATGAATTCCTAACTCTTATTCATGAGCATTGTTGCTATTCTCTGTTGCACTTGCTCATTCAGTATGCACTGCTGTATATATGCATTCTTATCTCTGATTCATGTACTTAATGCAGTCTCCATACAATTGGGTTTTGGGTGTCAATCTTTGAGACAAATTGAGTTTCAATTGTCGACTCTGTCTACTTATCCATGGTTTGTTGGTTTTCATGTGCCTCTCTCTGATAGTTTTAAAATTTCTTTGGTATAAAAGAAATTGTCTTGGACTTTGCCTTGTCGATATCGACATTGACTTGACTTTTACTTTTGCTAAAGTCATTCAAGCATTTATGCTCGTTCTGCTTTGTTTTTTTCAATTGTTGATCGATTCTTCTTTTCGGATTAGTTGTTATCACTTTTGTCGACTTTGATAACTTCTATTTCAGGAATTTTTGGGTATTCCTATCTTGATGGATTTGGAATCGAATTCTTTGGATTTTATTCACATTCGAAGAATGTGAATCTTAGTGAATTGATTTGGTTTTCGAATTTAATCGATTCTTGATTATTTCCCGATTTGTTGCTATCATTTATTAGCAACTTTGATGACCTTTTCTTCGGGATTTTTGTGAACATACCTTTCGATGAATTCGGTATCGATTTCTTTGGATTCTATTCACGTCTTCGTATGTGAATTCTTGTGATTGATTGTTTCTACAATCATTTTTGTGATTTGTCACTTTAAAAATATAAAGGTTTCAATACTAGTAGTAAATATCAAAACCCTTTTATCAAAATGTTTTCAACTCTATTTTCAATACAAAACTCTTTTTCTCAAACCGTTTTCTAATCTACTAGTATATACAAGCCTTTACCTCACTCGGATGAGAAATCTAATTAAACGGCTTAGTAAAACAAGTGGTATGAAACGCTTGCGTTTGCTTCGTCGGTTAATTCTTGGACTTGTTCGATTGAACCTCATGTGACAATTTTCTAGTGAAGATTTACAATTTGTTCGTAAATATTTAAGTTAAGCAAGTGGTTATGGGACATGAAGCTAAACTTTTATATTTACTAACTTAGTGTAATTGACACTTCTCGTTGATCATGACGATCATTTTTACGGTTAGACTAGGCCTCATCGGTGTGATTTTGTCTCACACATATCCTTGGGCTTTGAGGATTGTCTAGACACCACTTGTGTGATTTCATTCACACATACTTTCCTTTTGTTTGCGAGGTTAGACTAGACACCACTTGTGTGATTCCACTCACACATACTTTTTTTGATTTTTGGTTAGTCTGGACCTCAATCTGTGTGATTTTGACTCACACATGTGGGGTAGCGCCCCACGGTCTTCGGGCCATTCGTGTGTCAAAATTAATGGCTTGCAACCATGAGATATCGTCTCGCTTTGCGTTGCACGTGTTAATGATTTTTCATGCTCGCGTGTAGGTGAGATTCCATGCTCCCGTTCTCGCTTTGCGTTGCACGTGTTGGTGATTTTCATGCTCGCGTGTAGGTGAGATTCCGTGCTCCCGTTCTCGCTTTGCATTGCACGTGTTGGTGAGTTTTCATGCTCGCATGTAGGTGAGTTTTCGTGCTCCCGTTCTCGTTATGCGTTACATGTGTTGATGAATTTTCATGCTCGCGTGTAGGTGAGTTTTCATACTCTCCATCGAGTTTTCATGCTCCGTTCGAGTTTTCATACTCTCATTCGAGTTTTCATACTCTTATCTTGTGATTTCTGGATTTCTTGTGTAGATTTCTAGAATTTGTGCTTCACCAATTTTCGTGATTTCTATTGATAAGTTTTATCAATTCTTGTGCATTGGTGAATTCGTGTGTTATTGACTTGTTATGAATACAAGTTTAGGGTATGATATCCCTTTCTATCTTTAAGAAGATT
This sequence comes from Allium cepa, assembly GCA_030765085.1. Classification (NCBI taxonomy): domain Eukaryota; kingdom Viridiplantae; phylum Streptophyta; class Magnoliopsida; order Asparagales; family Amaryllidaceae; genus Allium; species Allium cepa. Next base: position 248,881,188 of record CM060944.1, read on the forward strand.
CTTGTGACACTTTTGATGAATGAAAATCCACTTATCGAAGTTACTACTGATATCGCTGTTTTAATCACGTGTTTTAAAATTTGTTTCAAAATAAAATTCGTTTTCAAATTTTTTATAGTTTACGCTTTCAAAAGAATGAGGAAGCGATTTAAACGTTTCAGCAAAATCGAGGACTATGACCCCTTTCTTTTACTGATTCGTTTAATTCCGGACTTGTCCGTTTGAGGGTGAAAATTTGTAAATTCCTTTTATAAAATTAAAAGAATGTTTTGTGATTGTATTGCCCATTGAGTGTTTTAAGAATTCTGGTCGATGCGCTTGATCAACGTTATCGATAGGAATCTCCTAGACGCTTTGATGAGACAATCAGACACAGTAAATTGAATTTTAAAATGTAAATTTGCCTGAAAAGATAATTATATAAAGTAAATTGTAAATTTCAAAAGTTTTAGCTTTTCGGGAAAGAATATTATTTAAAACAACTCTTTTCCGACACTTCTATTCTTGTGATTCCCGAGGGAACCAAGACTTTATCGTTAGTACCAATGCTAATCGTGTTGGTTTGCATGTCATTCTCTTGCATAAGAGAACGTGCTGTCTCTTGTGTTTCTAAATCATAAATGCCTATTGAGACTAGATATGCCACGCTTGATCTAGTGCTCGTGGCTATTGATTTCGCTCTTAAAAATTCGGCATCATTATTTTGGGTGAGAAATTTGTTCTCTACCCTGATCATGAATCTTGGGAATATTTATTTTCTCATAAGGAACATGATTTGCGTCAACCACGTTGACTCGAGCTCCATACATCTTATGATCTTGATATTATTTACCACTCCAGAATGGGAAATCTTGTTGCCGATGCACTTAGTCGTAGGCAACAAGTGGTTGTTTCTTTGGTGATGTCCGTATGGAATCATCTTTTTACCAAGTTCATCAGACGTTTCGATGTACTTCGTTTTATTGAGCTTCGTCTCATTCCTTTTGTGGACTTGCGTCTGATGTTCTTTTATGGTGATCGGTTCATTGGACGTACTGTTTTGTACCACGTCGGCGTTTCAAATTAATGAAGCTTTGATTCATCTGGCGTGTCGTTATTGTACTACGCTGTTGTTCCAAATTATTCGTGTTTCACCTATGATAGGTGTTGTGCGTTTCAGTTGACCGGGAAAGTTAGCGCCTCGATATATTGGGCCATTTCCTATCACTGAACGTATTGGTTTCTTGGCTTATCGCCTCTTATTACCGGCTCAATTTTCTGTTATTCATGGCGTGTTTCACGCGTCCTTCCTTCTACGGAAATGCCTTAGGGATTCCGATTTTATTCCTGAGCCCGGTATTATTGAAGAAATTGAAGTTTCACTAGATTTGACTTTGAACAACATTCTATTCACATCAATGTTTCGGGGGTTCAGCACCTTCGAAATAAAGATGTTCTTCTCGTGAAAGTTCAGTAGTTCTCAAATCCTATGGATTTCACTTTGGAATCCAGAGAATTCATCAAGCAAACACGTTCAGGCTTTCTCTTTCATGCTCTATATGGTGAACTTCTTATTTTCAAATTTCGTCATTTTATGATGACATGCTTTTACGGTTGTTACCTTTTGTCCATTTATTCCTTATGATTGCGAGGACGTAATTTCTTTAAGGAGGGAAGTCTGTAACAACCTGGTATTTCGCGTCGATTTACAATCGACATTAAACGATTAATATTGATACAAATTTCCATTTGAAGTTTTAAATTTGAATTAAAATTCTTTTATAAATGGTTAAAAGGAATTGTGGGCTTTAAAAATTAAATTGTGGCCCATGTTTTTATCGTGGCCGTGAAATTTAACTAAGGCAAATAGCCGTCCCCTTTTCTTTGTTTCGTTGATTCATAAAAACCTTAAAAATAAATCGAACAAAAGTTTAATGGCGGCTTCATTCTCTTTTTTATTTCCAATTCAACCCGTCCCCTTCTCCCTCCATTCGTTCGCGTGCCCTAACCACCGAGCAAACAAAAATGGAGGCCACTCCTTTCGCGTATTCCCCTTTTCGAAATTAGGGCTTCAGCAGTCGGCTTCTTCAATTCTTCGTGGTCGCGCCTCTGTTGATCGAATCAGTGATCATTCGCATGTGGCCTTGCTCGATCGATCCTTCGTGCTCGTTGCGGCTGCTTCTATATTCGTCGAAAAGGTGAGTGAACTATCACTCACATCTAATTCCTGCTTAGTATTGTGTTCATGTTGTTCAACTTTGTTTCGATGTCGATGATTTTTATTTGCCTTGGTTCGATTTCTATTGTTCACGGCTTTGATGCATAGTTGTTCGAACTTGCTACTATGTTTTGATTCGAACTTTATTACTTTGATATCGGCTTACACTATTTGCATAGCCACTTATACTTGCTGTAGCATGCTTGAACTTGGCTGCATTATCCAAATGAGATCATTCGAATTTGCTGTGCACACTCTTGTGTTGCGGTGTTCATTCATACCTTAGTTTCACTACCTGTACACTTATGTCATTATTCTGTAGTGATGCAGTGTTCATTCATACCTTAGTTTCACGGCACCATACACTTATATCATTTTGAAATTTTTGATTTATTATTTTGACCTTACACATTTGAGTTATGGCACTGGTCTGGTCCATAATTCGAAATGTACAATGATTTGCTGGCTTTTGTTCCATGTTTTGCATTCCATCTGCAATCATATTGTCTTGTTCTTGCCTTGACTTTGAATGGTCTTGTTACCCTTGCATCTGATTGGAACTGAACTTGTACTCGACCATTTGGTTGAGGCTTCATAATCTACACTGTGACTGTTCATTTTGGAGACTCGTCTGAATTTTTCTTTCAATTCATATGAAGTCTAAACTGCATTACTGGTTCCATTTGTGCTTTGCACTTGTAGTCTTGTCTCATGTCTTAGCTTTAGCAGAACCAGAGCATGTTTGAAATGTTGGTTGAGTAAAATGTTGCATTCACCACTTTGTACATGTGAGCATGTTGAACTTGTTATTGTGTTATTGTATGGTTGCAAGCCTGACCATATCTTGTTCTACTTCAAGTTAAATTACCCTTGTTTGTCTCTAAACCCCTAATTGCTTGAAGTCTTATTGCAGCCCTTATGTTCATGTGCATACTTGAGTTTGGCATTTGAAGACTAGTCTAGTTGTACTGGTGGCTCTATGTCCATTTCTGTGTTGTACATATGCACTGCTCTGAATTGCAGTCTGCCCTTGTGTTGTGTGTTGTGGTGCCATTCCTCTGGTGCCCTCACCCTCCTCCTATTTTTTGTAGTCACACCACTGCACTTCCATCACCATATCTCCCTCATCTATGTATCTGGCCTGATTGACATTTGCATTTGGTCACTTGTTTCATTTTGTCACCTCCGCACTTTGTATTGTTGTCAGTTGCTTCTCTCTGTTCACTTGAGCTGGTGCAGTGTGCATATATGGTTATTTATAACCATTTCATTTTGAGGCTGTGTCACTGATGTTGTTTTGCATTATTTTGTTCATTTGGATTCAACAATCTTGTTGAGTTCACTTGAAATCCCTGTATGCATGTCATATGGGTTTGTTTTGTGGTACACTACTGCATTTCTGGGTTAGTTATTGTCATTTTCTGCATATTTATATATGTGTCCTCGTACCACTCGATGGTATTTGGATTTTTTTTTCGTATACACTTGAGTTGAATCCGGTGACTCGGGTTCGATCTTGTGTTTTCTTGTGAATTTTCATTGGATACATCATCACTGTAGTGGCGAGGCAGTGCACGCAAGCGTGAACTGCAGCCACACGGTATTCATTGGTTACGTCATCACTGTTGTGGCAATGCAGTGCACGCAAGCGTGAACTGCAGCCACACGGTATTGGTTTTATTGTTATTTCTTTTGCTTTTGATTTATGGAACTATTTCGTATTCCATATGTTGTAGTGGCATTGCAGTACACGCTTGCGTATACTGCAGCCCTACTCGAGTTGACGTCTTAATTGATGTTTCCAATTACTTGATTGTTTCCTTTGTCCAATTCATTCTTGTTAGTGATTGGATAGTCGAGATTTATTGTGATTGTCATCTATTCGTTATTTGATTATTATTGCTTCTGTGCATTAATAACTGAGTTTGAATTAGACTGACCGAGTATTATTTTCTTTTGAAATTTAATACTCGGGTCAGACCGAGTATTTTCAGGTTATAGATATTCTGCTTTGGGATGCTGTTCGAGCTATGAAGACTTTTCTTATCTTTTGGAGTTGTCGTGTCATAGTATAGGTTGATATGTATTCATGTATATTAGTCGATAATGTACTTGTATATATAACTTCCTGAGTCGACTGTTGTAGTTGTATCACATGGACCGTGTCAAATGTATTGTAACTGACATCAGTTATTATATATGTATATGAGATTTTCTGTTTCATCTGTGTTCCGCATTTATATTTATCTGTGTTATTAGTTTATATTTTGTCCTAGACTATTATAGCCACTGTGTAGAAGCTTTGAGTTTGCATCGGCATGTCGGATTCCCTCCCGAAATGAAATGCACGTTTTTACTATCTGACATATCGGTGCTCGCGCAAAGCAATTACACGGATGGTCACTCCTCAACAGCCTCATTCTCCGCGCTAGTTGACAGCACTACACCGTAGTGTTCTTGGCTAGCGTGGGTATAGAGGTGGGGCGTCACAAAATCCCTAAATTTCATTTGAAAATGCTTTACTTTGAAAAACTTACAGTTGCATGCTTTTGGAATTTTAAAAACTGAGTTGCAGATGTTCAAATTAAATCATGGACTTGATCAGATTTGATTTTGAGGATGCTTTATAGATTTGCATATGAAAATTTGGAAAATGATTACAAGTTGAAGAAATTGAATTTAGAAAAGGGGTTTGTAGATTACTTTCTGGTTTGAGGAGGAAATTTCAGATTTGAACATGATTTTGGTTTTTGAGAGTTTGGAAACAAATTTGTTTTCAGCTGAAATTTTCTTCTTAACTTTGAAAAATGAAGATTAAAAGAAAATGAGGGAATGAGGTATGTGTTTATATAAGATAAAAGATTTATTTAAAAATTAAAAGAAAAATTAAAAACAAATATGACACTTGTCTTTAACTTATATTAATATGCTAACACATGTACCTAAGAGATTATAACTTTAACACTTGTCATTATACCACTTAATATATTAACATGTGTTTTATAAATAAATTTTATTATTTTTTATTTAATTTAAAAGTAAATAAAACCCTTTTCTTTATTAAATACTTATATATATATAAATCATTTTCATATGTAAATGTGTATGTGCATTTCTTTTTAAAGAAAATGAAATAAACAAATTATATAAAATGAAAGCTTGCTCACATAATTTAAATGTGTTTATTCTTTTGAATTTCAAAATTAATTCAAATTCAAATGCTATTCATACATTTAAAAATCCAATTTAAAACTAATTTATATCAACATATTAAATTTTAAAATAATAATAATATTGTCCTTTAAAACCTATCTATATTTATACATTTTTAATATTGTTTGAAAATAGCATATTTATCAAATTTAAATAATTTATAAAAGCAATTACAAATTACTTATCTTATCTTATTTAAATGCATTAGTGTTCAATATATAAATAGTATTTTAAATTTTCATATATAATTTCAAATCATATTTATTAAGCTATATTTAAAAAAAGTGGTAAAATAAACCTTTCTTTATCCTGTTTAAAATTTAAACTGTGCTTTAAAATATATTTAAACAAATTAAAACATTTTCCTTAAGTATCTTAAAACCATATAGTTACTTATTAAATAGTTTTGAACAATTATATATTAAATAAAATAATAATTGCCAAATTATCAGAATGAATATTAAAATTTAAAGCAAGATTTATTTATTAAATTCAAAACTTATCTATTCACAATATATATAAAATATATATATACACATTATAAATAGGAAAACATTTTATTAGTCTTTAAAAGATAAATTCACCAATTAAATATCTATTTAATTGGATTATTAAATCAAGTCAAATTTTATTAACAAAATTTGTCAAATCAATTTAATTTTAAATACAGATTATTAAATTGATATTGCCAAAACTTCCGGGATATCACATTCCTCCCCCCTAAAAGAATTTCGTCCCCGAAATTTAAAAGCAAAGGTAATTTAATAATCTTATTAAAGATTTAATTTAAAAACACATGCATATATTAATCATATGCTAACAACCATAGCAACCAATTTATCCAATCAAACAAATTTAACTATCCAGACAAAATTCTGGATAGAATTTCCTCGAGTTTCCCAAGTATATGTATACTGGGATACTCGCTCTACAGAATCCTAACAATTAAAACTACGAAGCTACAAAGCTCATACTCATCTAGATCTACAGAACTAAACAAGATACCAGACTACAGATGAGTCTGACTCAACAACCAAACCTTCCTAAACAGCTGGTTCCATAACCAGAGATAGCTCATACACGTACTCCCTTAGGGATACGTGAAACTCATTGAATCCAATTATCCAACTGGCACTTCAACTCTTGAAAACCAAAACACCAATCCAACCAAAACACAGATGAGATCCAAAACACCTCGGAGCTAGCTTCCCAGACTTACCAAAACTTTATAGCTCCCTCGATCGGAGAAAACATATCCAAATCAAATCTCCGATTCCGGAATCCAAATTCCTTCGTCTCTTAACTATAAAACTCTTCTGACGATCCTGGGCTGCCTATAACCTTCCTGATCAGCTCAACCTTAGCTGATGTTTCTAAAAACAAACTGGACCAAAAACAATCCAACACAACGACCTCCTCAGGATCAACCAAGACCAAGATCACCAATCCTACTCTTCAAACATCAGAAGAACAAACTCACTTCTTCTATCCGAAAAAGACAAAACAGAAACACTCCCAAACTGCTTCCGCTACACAACTCTGGTTTGGAATAGAAGAAAAATGATGATAATGAACACGAGCACAATCTGGACAACACATCGCAGAAATATGGTTCAACAGATCCATAAAAGAAAACTCAGAAGTTCCACCAATCCTGAGCTATTTCACCAAACCTTATCCCATGGTACCATCCTTCAACTAGCTGAACTACCGACATTACTCCTGGAATCCAGTTGATAAGTAAACCCAATCTCCAGATACAGACAAACCTCTGACTTCTCAGAAGACATCCAGAAAATTCTTCAACGCCTCAAAAGAACACTCAAACTATCGCAAGTCACTTTTGAGATCAACCAAGCCTAATGTCCAAAGAAAACCGTTCTCTCTTTACCAATCAGAACAGCTTACGCTTATCTAGCCAATCCATCGAAAAAACGGATCCACTCTGTAGTTTCTGAACACCACCTCCAGAAAAATTGTTCGGCCAGAAAACTCCTGCTAGAACACAGAACACTCCAAGCTACACTACTGACGCAGATGCTCAAAGACTTCCTAATCAAAGCTCCTCGAGAAACTCGGCCTCAAAGCCAGACACAAACAACCAGCTGAACCCAGCCACAACATCGAAGCAAACTCACTTCCCTAAACTTGTTCCAACGAAAACTTCTTCAGAAACATCCATAGTCACTGCATCTCATCACGCAGCTACTACTTCCTGAGGTATCTACCATTACTCACTTCTGCCAACTAACATATCCAAACTCTACTTATCCATCTTCAAAGATAGTCTCCAAACCTTAACAGGTTACCTTCAGTGATCGATGAAATCCTTGCTCCACAGCAAAGCTTACTCGAGACGGTATTAGGTCTACAGTCTCGACAGATACACTTCCAACCTCATAATCAAACTCCAACCAATGGTATTAGTCGTGTTACACACACCACTACCTTATCTACCTTTATAACCTATATTGGAAAACCCAAACAGGTAACCCAACAAATAGGTAGAAATAAATATATATATATATATATATATTAAAATTACAAATACGCTCTCTCAAGAAAGAAAAACTCGAAAGCCTAGGTATTCACTCAACCTAGTGCTCTGATACCAACTGTCACGACCCATTTTCCACTATCCAGAAAGAGCATCATGAATTAAGAAAGAAAGGGATAGAAAGAGAAAAGATAGAGAAGAAAGAAGAAACAACAACAGAATCTCAACAGAGGAACAAATAAATTATATTAATAACATAAGTATTACATAATATACAACAACTCTCAGAGTTACACAGCTTATACAACACATACTAGACAGTTATAAACACCGGTCTAGTTATTATAACTTAATACAATACAAGGAAACTACCTAGAGAAAACAATACAACGGAATATTAGATAACTACAACGCAGAAGCCTCCTGCTCCATTGCTCCTCCACAATTCGTCAAAGCTAACTTGAATCCCTTGGCCACTCGTAAAAATTTGAGTATCCAAGAGTTTATGAAAACAGAAGATAAACTCCGGGTCAGACATGGGTCTGGTGTGAGTAACAGGTTAAAGTTGCTTAATTTTGAAAAACTTTTGAAAAGAAAGGTATCACGTAAGACTTCCCACACATAAACATGGAAAAGTTTTTACCTTACGCTAACCAAAACATTTGATAGGAAATCCGGTGATATTATAGTAGGTCTAGGGTTTTTAAGTAAATATGAAATAGCCGAAATTGTTACATTATTCAATTCCAGCTATTAGCCACAAAAGAGGGTAATACAATCAAAACCGTTGGCACTTACTGGATTTTGGATTCCATACAATGGCAGGGCTACTTGGGTACCGGCCGTCACAGTACGAGGCCTGGATCACCGTATCGAGGATCGCTCCTAATCCCCTACAATACAAAGCCGGAACCATCCCTTATTGGACAGTCCCGAACAAGACAACCCCGCAGTTGGCCTCGACCCAACTGCCCACGCAGCCGAATAAAAAGGGACTTCTAGAAAGGGGGAAAATCTCGTCCTACTTGGGCATGACCCACTTATCCTTGCTGCACCTCCCCTGTTTTAGCTATTCTCAGTTGATGAGGCTTGAGGCTACGATTACCTTTAGAGAACACATCTCTTAGAATGCTCATCGTCCACCTGACGATGTGCTGAAAGCATTCAATCCATACAAGTTCGTTCCGGGTTCGAACGAAACCGAAGGCATTATCTCGTTACACTCATTTTGGAATCACCTTTAGAGTTAACGACGATAACCCTTGCACTCTGAATCTTCATCTTCACTTGAGATTCACGACCTATCGTTAATTTGGATCGATGTGGTTTTTCGGATATCCAAATATGGAAACCCGATCCCGGTCTCACCGAAATCCAAAATGCCATTTTTCAGGTCCAAGTTGTGTTAAAGTTTAAAACAATTCAATTTAGTTATCTATGTACACACATATAGGTAATTCACATCATCACAATAGATAACCAACATTACCATTATAAACAGATAATCCATATTATCATTACAAATTGATACTCTACATTATCATCACCAATAGATAATTCATATTAACATTACAATGCAACCAAGCATCCATATCACACAACATTATTTATCTCATATCTGAGATTCAATCCATTCAAGGAAATCCATATCCATATATAAACAAGGATTAATAATCATACCATTTATAATTAATTTAAAATGAATTAAATTAATCATTTCATCACTAATTAATTTAAAATAAATTAAATTAACCACTTCATTCTATAAATCCTGCTTATATAACCATTAATTACAAACCAATCATCTAATTAATTCCCTTGATTAATTACCTTTAATTAATCATCCTTGAATTACATTCAAGTAATTAATTTCACAAATTAATTATCCTTAACCAAATACAGTAATTAACCTTTAATTACTTTATTAATTAATTAATAATAATTAATTACATTAATCCTTAATTAATTATATTAATTAATTACTTCATTAACCACTTATCACTGATTTATTAATCTTAATTAATCAATCTTAACTACATCATTAATTATATAAATTAATGATCCCTAACTACATTTTAATTAATTAACTTCATTAAGTAATTAACATTAATTAAACCATAATTATTAATCACTTTCGATTAATTACTAAAGGTAATTAACTGCTCTTAACCACTTCATTGAGTAAATTATTTACTCCTAAATTAATTACATTTAATAATTAATTATATTTACTAATCATCCTTGATCAACTTTATTAGTAATTAGTTACCCTTAATTAATTACATTTCTTAATTATTTTTCAAATATCTTAATCAATCAATGCTTAAATTAATTACACTAAGCAATTAATTATTAATTACTTTTACTAATTAATTACCTTCCATGTTAATTACACAAAGCAATTTATTCTAAAACTCTTCCATACTTCAATAAGTTAAATTCAATAAATTACTTATCTTAATTATTTCTCTAAGTAATTATTCTTCATTGATTACTTTCAAACTAACAAATGATTTTTCTAAATTAATTAAACTTAATTAATTAACTTAAACTAATCAAATTAATTAATTAATTACAATGAGTAATTAATATCTTTAATTACTTTCATAAAGTAATCATACTTAACCAAATTCCATAAACGATTATCTAAATTAGTTAATCCAATTAATTATCAAAATTAATCACATTAATCAATTAATAAATAATCCCAAGTTAATGGCCTTCATTATCTTATCAAAAATTCTTCAATTACCTTTCTTAAGTAATTAACTTAGATTAATCATTATTGATTACAAATTTAATAAATCTTAATTACTTAACCTTAATTAATTTATTCAAATCCTTAAATAAATAAATAAATAAATTATCTTATTTAAATTACCTTACTAATTTAATGAATCACAATTCATTAGATTCTTTGATTTACTTTAAAATAAAAAAATTCCTTATTGATGATTACATTATCATTAACGAAGTAATTTAAACAATTTACTTTTAAATTTGTTCCAAATTACATTTTATATCTTAGACTTAAAATGTAGTCAAACTTAACTTTAACAAAGATTTAAAAACATTTAAAAACCCTTTAAAACTTATGCTAAAGAATTTCTTATTTTATAAAAGATGTTTAAAGGAATTTAAACCCAAATTCATTTAAAATACAAATCATATTTTAAATTACCTTAAACATTCAAAGTTGTTTTTTTTAAACAATTTAAATTTGAAAACTTCCTTTAATACAAAACTATGATTCAAATTTGGATTTAAATCCAGATTTAAACTTAGGCTAAATCTCTCTTTTTAATTTTAAAGTTTTACTTTTAATTTCAAACTATTTTAAACCCTTTTTAAAGTTGTTTAAAATATCTTAAATTTCGAAACTTAAATTATGTCAAACTAAGATTCAAAATTGAATACAGATTTAAAATTTGGTTTTAAACTAAGTTTACATCTTTATTTTACATTTTAAATTCTGTTTAAAAATTTGCTTCAGATTTTAAAACTAAAATGAATTGGAATCAATTCCAAAGAAACTTGTAAACACCAATATACCCGAACCCCTTCAGTTTACTTCGAGAAAAAATCCTAACCACTTCGAGCAAAAACTCGAATTACTCGAGTAAAACTCAAGTCCAAAAATTCTGCAACCCAAAAAGACTTCACCTGACACACCACTGCACCGTGCATATGCCCGGTGTTCCTGACCACCTCCGGTCATCATCACTGCCATGAGCAAGTCGTCGATCATCCTCCGATCCGACATTGACCATCAGAACCATCCAAACACCACGAATTCAAAATCGAACACCTAAAACAGAAACTGGAAGCAACAGGCACACCCCCTTCAAAACCTATAAAACTCCTCATCCTCTCTCCTCCGGCCATCGATGGCTTTGGAACTCCGTCCATCCCTTCTTCAACACCCAAGCTACCATCTCCCTAAAAATTGTAGCACTCGATCAACTAGAGCAACCATGCCGATCAAAACTGCTGCACTATCCAAAAACAAGGTTTACAAATCAAATCTAACAATCACCATCACCACGGTGATCTTCCACCGCCTCCACCATTTTTCCTTAAATCACAGACCACTCCTCTTCCTCCAAAAAGAATTACGACCCTAAGACCATCGAGTTCATCAAAAAACACTAAATTTTCATTTTCTGGTTAAACCAGAAATGATCTTGAATCCCATTATTAAAAATCGTAATTTTTTTTCAAAAACCAATTTTAAGCTTTAACTTTTGATTCATATACCTGAATCAAAGAATCTTGATAATATATTTTTGACTTATTTTTAAGTTTGCTTTTGTTATTAAATTTCCAGAGGAAATACAATTTAGTTTAACTTAACCGGATTTTAAAACTTAAAACTATGATACAATAACCATAATTCTTACAATAATCATAATTCATCCAATACTTAAGTCTTAACAAAGGTTGAATTCATAGCAAGTAAATTTTGATTTTTTTCTTGACCCAAGAACAAGTACAACAACATATTCATACCACTATACATTTATACAGAAATATGCACTTGGATATATTCACATAACAAACTCATTTCAGATAAAATCAAGCAACAGATTCAACTTGTAATTTTTTTTAAAGATGTTGTTACTCACCTGAAAATAGTGATGAAGCATAGCACCATATTTTCTGAAAAGCTTTTGTTTTGAATAATAAAAAAACAGAGTGCCCTTTGCTTTTAAAACTTTAACTTGAATTCCTTGAAAACTTTAGTGCTTACTGTTTAAATTTGTATGCAGGTCCAAGATTCCAGATTGCAAAAGAAAATCCCCAGATTTCATTTGAAAATGCTTTACTTTGAAAAACTTTCAGTTGCATGCTTTTGGAATTTAAAAAACTGAGTTGCAAATGTTCAAATTAAATCATGTAGACTTGATCAGATTTAATTTTGAGGATGCTTTACAGATTTGCATATGAAAATTTGGAAAATGATTACAAGTTGAAGAATTTGAATTTAGAAAAGGGGTTTGCAGATTACTTTCTAGATTGAGGAGCAAATTTCAGATTTGAACATGATTTTGGTTTTTGAGAGTTCGGAAACAAATTTGTTTTCAGTTCAAATTTTCTTCTTAACTTTGAAAAATGAAGATTAAAAGAAAATGAGGGGATGAGGTTTGTGTTTGTATAAGATAAAGTGATTTATTTAAAAATTAAAAGAAAAATTAAAAACAAATATGACACTTGTCTTTAACTTATATTAATATGCTAACACGTGTACTTAAGAGATTATAACTTTAACACTTATCATTATACCACTTAGTATATTAACATGTGTTTTATAAATAAATTTTATTATCTTTTTTAATTTAAATTAAAAGTGAATAAAACCCTTTTCTTTATTTGTTAAATACATATATATATATATATATATATATAAATCATTTTCATATGTAAATGTGTAACTGCATTTCTTTTTAAAGAAAATGAAATGAACAAATTATATAAAATGAAAGCTTACTCACATAATTTAAATATGTTTATTCTTTTGAATTTCAAGATTAATTCAAATTCAAATGCTATTCGTACATTTAAAAATCCAATTTAAAACTAATTTATATCAACATATTTAATTTTAAAATAATAATAATATTGTCGTTTAAAACCTATCTATATTTATACATTTTTAATATTGTTTGAAAATAACATATTTATCGAATTTAAATAATTTATAAAAGCAATTATAAATTACTTACCTTATCTTATTTAAATGCATTAATGTTCAATATATAAATAGTATTTTAAATTTTCATATATAATTTCAAATTATATTTATTAAGCTATATTTAAAAAAAGAGGTAAAATAAACCTTTGTTTATCTTATTTAAAATTTAAACTATGCTTTAAAATATATTTAAACAAATTAAAACATTTTCCTTAAGTATCTTAAAACCATATAGTTACTTATTAAATAGTTTTGAATGGTTATATATTAGATAAAATAATAATTTCCAAGTTATCAAAATGAATATTAGAAATTTAAAGTAAGATTTATTTATTAAATTCAAAAATTATCTATTCACAATATAATACACACACACACACACATTATAACAGGAAAACATTTTATTAGTTTTTAAAAGATAAATTCACCAGTTAAATATCTATTTAAATGGATTATTAAATCAAGTCAAATTTTATTAACAAAATTTATCAAATCAATTTAATGTTAAATACAGATTATTAAATTGATATTGCCAAAATTTCCGGGATATCACAGATATAAATAATGTTACAGATACATTAAATATGTACAAGTAGAAAACCCTTAGGAAAAGCATTTAATCGATTGCAACCATGAATGTGTTCAAAATTATGGTATTGAGTCGAATAAGATAAATATTTATCCTTGAATATTTTTAGTCAAGATCTATCGTTAGCATGATATTGATACATCCACCGAGACTGGTGTACATAACGCTCATGTAATGGACGATGAATTAGTCACGACCATTAGGACATCAAGGGGTTACATACATGTACTTGTTGGAAAAATTACATAAAGACCTAATGAGATTCTTCTGTAGATTCAAAGTCAAATAGAAGATCTCTCACAACGATGTGCATTGGTATTTTGACTTGAGAATGCTTTGAATCATAAGTGTCTAAATTATACTTTGATTGTGGTGAATCATACAACAACATAGATCATGTTATAGCCATAGTTGAGTATAATTTGAAACATGAAGTGAAATACAATTCAAGAGAGGATTCGTCTCCATCGATAGAAGGTTGGTATTGTCGTAATTGGTTGTCAACATAAACTCAAAGTCTTTGGATAAAGCAAATAAGTTAACTGGTAATTTTTATCATATTGGACCGTGGGCTTCAATATTGGACTTCGCAATTAACTACAAATATTAATTGAGTTTTGACCGTCGGTTGTGCTTTAGATATCTAAGTGATATAGTAATAGCAGAGAACAAATATGCACAATATATCATTATTTAAGGGTGCTGCATTAACAGATAAGAAATTGGATTTCAACTACATAATATGTAAGCAATTGAACTTGTACCAAACTACCATACTTCAGCTGCTCACACTTTGGATTAACACTATTGCAACACTCTGTTTTTTATCAAAAGTAATTAATTGAAATAATTTATAAAGTTATAAACTATTGCTATATAAAAACTAATACAATGGTTATATAAATTATTTAAACTATTTATTATTATACATATTTAATTAGTTATGGACTAATATGATAATTTAAATAAAATAAACAACATATGTATATGTACATATATTTTATTTCGGTAGCCAAAATTTAAATTTATTCTAAAATATGACATGCCAAAATAATGTGTGTATGAATTAAAATAGGTTCAACTGATTAAGTGAAATAAGATGTCATTTATAATGGGTCATATATTGAATAGTGGATTAGGGTATAAACTTAGCTCATTAACGTCGATACAAATAAGTCCAGATGCCTCTATTCTCCTACATTGAAATTCATCCTATCCATAAAAATAAATTATATCGTAATGGTGGAATTTGCAATTCCATCATTGAATTGGATATAGGATCTCTCATAGGGGAGCTCATAGTTCAAGGTGTATTCGACTAATAAGATTATTGAAAGATTAATATTCAAAACATTTGTGACCAAAATCAATTTCAAAATCATTTTAGATAAATTTTTATTCTCATTTAAAAAGGTTTTTCATACTTCTTTGTCATTCCATATCATTTTGCATGTGGGCACATCAACAACCATGATAGTCTTCTCGATGACATCAAATACTTAGAGTTATAGTGGGCGAGTCGTCGGAGTTAGTCCATCCATGCATGGAATTAGCGATAAACGGGGTTGCAGGTTCATTGGGTTCTAGATTGAAACAGATGTCCATGTATTTGGCCAGGAGAAGAATGAATGGTAGAGGTCAATGTGTCTATGAGCGAAGGCCGCTGAGGTGATTTCGACTACGTCTATGATAGGCAGATCGAGTGGAATTTGGTTCAGGACGGAAGCGACTAGGATTAGGGGTTTAGATTTTGATGAGGAAGAATAGGTATATATTTTACAATTTAAAACCTACTGATTATTTTAATACACATTCTTTATAGAATTGTTAATTTATTAAAAAAATAAAAATTCAAATTGAATAGCTTTCGCATTCGAACTTCATTTTACATACAACTTGTGGTGTTGGATTCGTATTAAAAATATGGGCATACTAACATTACTTAACTGTGTATCCTATGTTTATACATAATGTCTTTATTTAGATGTTGATATACAGACTATTTTATATTCAAGATATTTATAAATCAACACTTTTCACCACAATTAACATATTAAGATATTATTCATTTGAGTTATATATTTGTTATTTTAAATAAGATGAAAAATAATAATAATCATTTAAATTCATAACATCAGTTTAACAAATATTGAATTTAGAATTACTGTTTTACTATATATATAGTTTATTTAATTATTTTTATCATTCGAATTTAGTTAGGAAAAAAATTATGTATATGACTACCATTATTGATTCTGAAGGCATGATGACAACAAGAATGTCGAAGTCGAAGGATCTCATGGACAAAGGAAGTGTTAAATTAAAAAAAAGTAGGTCATTAAAGCCAATGGTGGAGGCCTATATTGATGCCATATACCATTGAAGTCGCCTATCATCAATAAAGCACCATACTTCATCAAGGTCGTGATATTAGAAGACAGCATATCGTAAGCCATCAATGTGATAGAGGTATGATATATCATCAATGTTGCTTCTCTTCGATGTCTCCTCTTATCAATGTCGCTTCTCTTTGACGTCGCTTCTTATTAGTGCTGCTTCTCTACAATGTCCCATCTTATCATGCTGCTTCTCTTCAATGTCGCCTCTTATCAATGCTGCTTCTTTTCGATGCTCCCTCTTATCAATGCTACACTTCATCAGTATAAAAGCCTACAATGATGTTTCATACCATCTACTACGCACTTCACCAATGTGATAAAGAAAGTCACATTCGTCAATATAAGTAAAGAAGATTACCGCCTGCCAACAATATGCAAGAGCATATCGCATGTCACTGGTACGATAAAGAATGGCGAATGCCTTTATTTCTAGGAATGATGTCAAAAGATATCAAGCCGCATGCAATCAGGATGATGATGTTGTACTCCTTCAATACACCAAAGGACAGTGAATCGTCAAATCAAACCAATATCCCAAACGCCGTTAAGATAGACCTTGATGCCAAAGATCCAGCATGCCACATTGATATGTGGCATCCATGTCATACATTTCTGCCCCTCTAATATAAACCTAGAGGCATGAAGGAGGGGGAGGTCAATTCTTTCTCATTTCTTACTTTTTAAAGTTCATAACCCTAATTAAATTTGGGGTTTTAGCACCAATTGTGACCTTGCAAACCTTATTACAAATAAGGGCTTGTACGTGTACAATCTCGTAGTATGTTGAATAAAGAGACAAGATTGCTGGTTTATGATTCTCAAGAAAATTTAACTTCAACATGATCATTGGCTTCTCTTTTAAGCATTTCTAACTCTTGTGACTTTAGCAAATAAGGCCTTGGATATTCAATAACTTCATAACATATTTAGGAAGATTTACTAAATTGTTATTTATTTCGAATTCTCAAGTACTTGTGATTTGATCATAACTTGTTTTGAATTCTAAACATTCACAATTTCAAAGTTAATATGGATTCAACATACACCATGTTCCTACCTAGCAAGTTAACCTAGGATTGCTAAAGATTCTATTTCACCAAGTTTCATTTTCCTTACACTTATTGGGTGTTAGTGAAGAAATTTGTTAACATATTGGCACTAGAAAGAGGGCTTGAACCTCAGTCTCCACTTAACCAATTAGTTGAACTACTCTTTACCTACATATATAGGTCTTAAAGGATTTATCCCTACCAAGCATATCCCACTTAGGTGCGATATCAAATCCCGTATAAACTCATTTGGATAATGACTATCTCGGAATAAGGATCTTCCGAGCCTCAAGTAGCTAGGCTAACCTATCAAATCGCTAGTGATCTTCGATTTCATGAAGAGCAAGTAATAAGGATATTAGCGCTAAAAATCATGGAAGATAAGGAAATGAAAGTAACTCCTTATAATCTGGATAAATGTAGCTTAAACTTATTTCATATATTACCTACACCAACTTTGATTTGGGAAAGAAAGATAAGAAATATACCATATTCATAGAAATGAGAGAGAATTCAACTCCAAGCAAGGGTAACCATTTTTTATTGAGTAATAACAAAAGGCTTTGATCAATTTATCAAAAAGTTGAAGAATGTGGTTAATCATTCCCATAAAATTGAATGAGACTCAAAGCTCTTTAAATTGAAAATGTATGGAGGCTAAAGAGAATATCATGTATAAAAGAGCTAAGAGGAAATCAAGGGAATTATCATCCAAAAGTTCACGAATTTCTAAGAACTATTCTCTTACTACTTCTTATGAAGATAATTACCTCCTAACATGGATAGGCTAAACTATTAGCCTTCTCAAAAGAAACGATCAAAGAGTGAACGAAATCTTGGAGGACAATATTGTCATTATAATCATACAAATGGCCACGACACTAATTAACGTCAAAACTTGGAAGGGATGACTAAAAACTTCCTAGGGCGAGGACAGTTTAAAGAATTTGTAAAGGGATGTTGAACAAGTCGACAATAAAGAAAGATCCTTGAAATGAAATAAATATGTCTACTTGATCAACCACGGAAAGGAGTAAGATTCTCTAAAATAAAGGAAAAGCTTAAATCATTTCCTATAAGGTAACAAGGGGAGAATAAAGCATTTGATCCTACCATAAGGGTCTGGTCAATGCAACCTCTTACAGGGAGGTCAGGATAAGCCTTTGGTCCTACCAGAAATGGCCTGGCTAAAGCATCTACAAGCCTTCGTTCTCGCTTACATGGCATGGTCGAAGCACCTCCTAGGGGAAGGATGGAGTAAGAATTCGGTCCCGCCTAAGATGGCCGAAACAAAGCATCAAACCAACCTTCAGTACCATCTATAAGGCCTGATTAAAGCACCTCCTAGTGGGAGGTCAGGTTAGTCTTTATTTTTTCTTAAGATAGCTAACCAAGTGACCTAAATCATCACCTAAGATGGTATTAAAGGGTGCATCCAAGCTGATATCATTACCTAAATATGGTAACAAAGAAAGAAATCGAAGCCTAAACCACTACCCGTAGAGTAGTAAGAGGTAGTCTTCTAGAGGAAGATCAAATACAAAAGCAAGTCAAACTCAATCCTAAAGAAGGCTTGAGGCAGTCTTCTAGGGAAAGATCAAATACAAAAGCAAATCAAACTCAATCCTAAAGAAGGATTAAGGCAATCTTCTAAAGGAAGATTGATTGAAAATGAGCCATTTATGCTCCAAAGAAAAAACAATCTTCTTAAGGAAGATCAATCAAAAATGTGTTTTTTGTGCTCCAAAACATAAAATAGGCAATCTTCTAGAAGAAGATGAATCTAATATGGGTAGTTATGTTTCAAAGAGAGCGAGAACTCTTCTTTAACGCAATCAAAACTATACTACTAGAGGGATTTTCTAGTCTTCCATTCATATTATTACCATATGAATTTTCCGATTTGCTATTCAGATTATCATTACCAAATAATTTTTAGGTCTTCTATTTAGATTATGATTATATATAGATAATATTCTAGGTTTCAATTCAAGTACCATTATTTTCGAATGATATTCTTTTCTTTTATTCAAATTATTATGCCAGAAAGTTCTCTGGCTTTCCATTCATGATTCAATCAAAATTATTACTTAATATGGTAATCAAATCGAGTTCAATACCTATTATGATTATGATTCAATTTCTTACTAAAAGAACAGGATCTCCATTACAAAGAAAATAATTGCTTCTACTAATGAAGAGGCCGACTCATACATCAATAATCCAATTTATGGTCTTCAAACCCACTAAGATTTTGAATGCTCAATCGACAAGGCCTCTGGTTCACTTAACAATTAGATTATTGGCCTATGTGTTAAAGGCTAAATGTAGAAAGGCAGATTATGCTCAAAACAACAACTACAAAAGCATCGGACTGAAACTGGGAAGCTAATTACAAGTCTTAGACAAAAGTAATGAATAAAATATCGATCATTTAGGAACAAGTTTTTACCATTTCAATACATTTATGTACAAGAAATGCAGAAGCAAAAGATTGGATAACAAGCAAGTTCAATTAAAAAGTTTACAAATGATTCTCTATTAAAAGCTAAAATCTTGGGCCCGTTTCCTTAAATCTTCGGCAATTAAAGATGAACCAGTTATATGACGAAGTGCTACATTCAAAATATTTTAAGCCCCTTCTCTTTCTTGAAAACAGTATTTGCATCGTCGATTGAATCGATTTGAATTTTCACTACATGATCAGGTGCCTTGTTGGCACCTTTAAGAAGTTGAATCTTGTTCTTTAATTTCTTAACTTTATCATTATAAGTATTAACACCAGTAGGAACCTTGTCACTTCAATACTTGTTCAAAAATTGAATGCACTAAAATCTTACTCCGTGGCACCATTGGGTGATTTTGCTATCATCCAAGCCCAAAGGAAGTTTTAACAAAGAAGAAAACTTTTCTTAACCAATCAAAGGGGTATAAGTTGGAAGGCTGAATTCGCCTCCACTCACGATATGGTTTAAAGATTTTCAATACATTTTACTTTCCAATAACTCCACCTAGATATCCATTGCCTTTTGGTGTAATCGCGCAATTTCCACGTCAGATTCGACACTTTGAACAGAAGGTCCAGATTGGCAGTTGTGTCCATCTTCCCTTTTAGCTCTTGGATTCTCCCGCCCATCTCTTTAATTTGCTTTTCCAAATCATAAGTCATCTTTTTAAAATTACTAAACATAGATGTTAATTTATAATATTTTTCATGTAATTCTTGTGCGTCTGGATTATCCAGAAATCGTAAAGCTAGAGTGCTTTGAGAAGTGAGTTTCTTCTCGCATTCTTCCCTAAGCCTATCTTTAATGGAATCAAGACGAGCAAGGATATCTGAGCTGCTAGATGTGAATTTCAACTATTTTTCTACCAAGAAAATAAATCAATACATAAAAAATATTTTATTTATCAAACAAAAAGGTTTACAACCTAAGTGAATTCGAAATTACGTCAATACTATGTGCAACTAGTTTCATAGTTTTGAACAACAATTTTAGTCTTCTTAAATGACCCGATAGACAAGGTAAGGGTAGTGACAGAAGAAGCTTTAATCCCTTCTATAACTGAAGAGAATTGATGATAGTCCCATTTTTCATTGAAGGCCTGGATTAACCACATAGCAATTTAGCATGATTAGTTTGAATTTCATTATGTAGTTTAACCTTTTCGTCACCCAAAAAATAAAAAAAGTAATGAAATCGTATTAGACCTCTAGGAAAGAAATGTTATCTAACTGAGATGTTCTGAGATTTAAGGACTTCTCCTTGAATCCCTCTTTAACTTGATAAATTTACTCAAAAGTTCCATGGAAATATGACTACTTGAGGATTCCATAATCTGTATAGTATATGAAAATAAACTAAGAGCAAATATAAAAAGTGATAAAGTTTATGAACTACTTGAATCAACACTACAAATATTGAGGTTCATACAATATTGATCTCTTATAAAATTCAGAAATGAATCTATGTTTTCTATACTTAATTTTCTCAGAAGGTAGAGTATTAGGAGAGAGGGGAACACTAACTACCCTAAGCAGATTCCAACAAGCCCAAGCATGAGGGTCACTTCCACAATCATCTAAATATCTTTTATAAAGACGTCTAATCAAGAATCCTCATTTTCCCCCTAAGAAAGAAAAGTCGATGAGAACATTCCTTGAATAAATTTTATAGAGGAGTTCAACAAAGGCCTCTCTACTGCTAATGTGCATTCAAAAGAGAGTCACTAATTTTGCATTCTCGCTCATGATTCTATCCCAGTGAAGACGAGCTATTTTCAAACAAAGGGAAGCCTGCTTTTCCATGAAAAATCTAAACTGCACAACACCAGTAGGGAGATGCTTATATTTGTCAGATAGTTTATTAATAGCTTGATCTAGTATCCTCTTTTTTTAACTAAGCACATCCCTTTGACTTTTTCCATGTAAAGTCTCGTAATAATACTTGGTCTTTCTCCTTATCTAAGACAATAAGTTTATCAACTAAAGACCACTTGGCAACTTTAAACATTTAAATAACAAATTCTATAGCTAAGAGATTAGGACTTGAAAAGTTGAAACCTATGCTTTTCTTTTGGGCTAATGACTCCGGGAAGCACTATCTTTTGAAGGGGTATCCTTCCTTATATCGCTTTGAGAATTAGGGAGATCAATGTAGCCCAAACTATGGTCAGGTGAATATAAATTGGGATTACCCAATATCTTTCCCCTATCTTTTGGTCTTGAAGGATCCTTTCCGTCGCCATCACCACCATAATCATCATCATGGCCATAATCATCATCATTATCATTGTCATCGCCATTATCTTCTTCCTTCTTAGAATCTTTCAACACTTCAAGCAGGGGGTCATCCAAAGTTATAAAATATTTAGCATCGACCTTCTCTTTGGTGGGAAACTCTTTTTGAAATGATCTTGATCTTTCCTCAACCGAGGTTAAACTTTCTTTTGAATCTTTTATTCCAATCTGGGAGGGACGTTAAATCTAGACACTTTTGGATGTTATCGCTGTATGACATGAACCAAGAGCTTTCAGAGCACATCTTAGTAATCCTAGTAAGAGCATTATCAAGAAAAATGTGATTTCCTTCTTAGTGTCCTTGATAATTTTGTTTAAGTAAGTCAAGATATCACTTTCCTTCTTAACTTATCCTTTCAAGATTTATTCTCATCAGCTAGCTTGGCATTCTCTTTGTTCGCGTTCTTGAGATTTTCTTTCAGTGCTTTCAACTATTACTTCAATAATTTCTAAGCTTTCCTTTCCTCATCAATTATTTATCCTTTTTAGAAATAGCCTCATCCCTTACTATAGTGATACCAACTACATTGTTATTAAGTGAAGAGATTTGTTCCTTGAACTCAGCCACTTCATTAGAGGGGTCTTCAGGCGCCTCTTAGAGGAAAAGCATATGCTTGTCCACTTGAAATATGTATAAACATAAGTCAGAATAGGATATACATAGCTAAAAGCCTAGTTTAACCAAATAGAAGGAAATGCATATCGATAAGTGCTATTTGTTAATAATGAAAATATTATCTTTAGAATAGATCAAGGGCTATGGTGGCATGAGATAAACCAAAGAAGGAGATTGGACAACAAATCAAAGAAGATAATCGAAACTCATCATAGTAGTTTAGGCCTAAGCCTTCGAAGAAAGAGAATCATTAGAAGAAGGAACAGTTCGAACTCGTCATATATACGATGAAGGCCCATTGGAGAATCAAGAAGAGAAATGTTGAGTAGCAGATCAAAAGAGTAAACCACCTTACTTGATTTTTGAATTATTTTCCCATGATAATCCAGATTTGCAACATCAGGGCTTTAATCAATATTCACATGTTCCTCCTCATCCACAACAATAGGGGTATAATCACCCATGAGCTTAGGTCTCTTACTCCGAGGAGGAGGTGAAGTATCAGCAAGAGCTCCAGTGCTAGCTTTTCTTTTAAATGCTTCAACCTCTTTAGCAACAGAATCTTCAATAAGAGCATATTTACTTGATCTGGTTAAGGTGAAGCATCATCCTTTATCTCCATCTTCTTAGAAGCAATAATAAGTGTAGTGGATGCAAAATCAAAGAAAGAATCTTATGAGATAATAATATAAGAGATTCCACATAAGCAATAATGAAAACTAAATAGAAGATTCGAGTTGAACTGGAGAAGAAGTAGAGAAAATATTCCGATTACTGATAACCCACAATTGTTCGCCTTGGGCATTCACCTTCATCATAAGAGGTTCTTCTATTATTATTGTTAGCATTAGAATTGGTCACTAACACCCTTGAGTAGAGTTATGTAGAGAGATTAATGAAGAAAATAAATTCAAACAGAGGATAGTGTGCTAAATTAAACGCAGGAAACAAGAACACCAAATTTATAGTGGTTCGACGTAACTGCCTACATCCACTTTGAGGTTAATCTTTATTGCTTTTCTCAGTAACCGATTACAGATATAATCCGTACACCAACTATTTTATTGCAATTTTTAAGCAAAAAAGATAAGTCTTGAATGAGTCTTGAATGTGGTAGAGTCTCCCCGATGTTCTCTCAAAAAAGGTCTTTTTCACCGTGCCCTTGCCTCTCTATTTATAGACGAAGATGGGTTTGACTTCCCTGTTAGGCCCAGTAGTTAGATAGTTCGGCCTAAAATGAGTGAACTCGGTGTGTCGAACCACAAATGTCAATCGGAAAATACTGAGCGCTTCCTTAATGCCGAATGAGGTGATGTGTTAAGTGAAGAGTGCAAGCCGAACGAGAACCAATGGCGGTCGAGGGGAGATGTCGAACGAGGCTGGAATGCCGAACTAACTTCATGCCGGTCGAGATTGAATGCTGAATGACTCTGACATGCCAAACGGCCCTCAATGTCGAACGAGGTCTAGACGTCGAGCAGTATGGAATGCCGAACGACTCTGATATGTCGAACGGCCCTCAATGTCAAACGAGGTCTTGCCGAGCAGTGTAGAATGCCGAACTACCATGCTATGCCGAATGGTCCTCAATGCTGAGCGACGTACAATACCGAACAACCCTCAATGTCGAACGACCATAGATGCCAAATGGCCTGGTCGTGTTGAACGGGGACAGATGCCGAACGAAGTCTCTTCATCAAGTCTTTGGTTGCCCGGTCAAGCCGCTGGGTAACACTTGCCCCCCAAAGTGTATTATATGGATGAACATGATACGCTTTGAGTCACGAGTCCTCCATGTTTTGCTTCAAGCCCTGGTTTCATTTCCTCGATGGTACTTTCTCTTGAATGCCGAATGAGTCAGTGTATGGCGAACGACATGCCGATGCCGAACGTCATATAAATGCTGAACAATTTAGCTGATGCTGAGCGAGGGATGCACACTGACCGGTTCTACCGGTCATTGTCCCTTCGACTTCCTTTCTTCCATCTATAAAGGTCGACACTTCAATTCTTCTTCTCTTTTTTCATTTTTACCTCCACTATCCTGTATTCGCGAACTTTTCTTTTTAACAAACCCCAAATAATTAACCACTCTTTGCTCCTTAAACATCGTACGTTACCTCACTCCTTTCCTAAATCAATCGAAACTAATTAAAACCGCTCACCTTACTTAAGAATCCCCCTAAGTTTTCGAGCCGTTTACTAGGTAATGACTTCTCCCTTTGAACGCTACCCCTTGGCTAATAAACTTAGCACAAGATTCAAGTTCGTGAATCTCTATAGAACCGTGGCCAGTAGGTATCACACGGATGAGGGAATCAGATCGTGATTAGGATACGTTTTGAGGCTAAAAAGTGTGGGAAAAAAAGGAGAGGTCAGAGGCATACGAAGGAGGGAAAAACAGAGGAGTAGGGATTGGTTAGAATGTCGATCGGCTTGGTATGACCTGCCGAAGGACTCGACCATGTCATTCGGTAGGAAGGGAGGAAAAGAATAATATTGTTATTAAGGGAGGAGTGCCGAGCATTGTGGCTCGATGTAACTTTGGTTCAGCATGATTCGACGTATGCCGAACAGTGGAGTGGATATGTGGAAGGGTGTCGTTGTTGAGAGTAGAATGTGAGCAATGCGACTCGGCATGAGCGTGGTTCCGCATGACCCTCCTAATGCAGAACGGTGGAGAGGACAGATGGAAGTATGGGATATCGAGCAATGGACTTGGGGTGGATGGTATTTAGGCCGTACTGGGTTGAGGCCGAGCAACATTTAGGCCGAGCGGCATTTAGGCCGAGCGGCATTTAGGCCGAGCAGATTTTAGGCCATGTGTTTCAGGTGTTGCTCGGCCTTGACCTTCGATGAATGGATAACAACAGTCGAAATCATTCCAACTTGAACATAACCCTCTTCGAATTCACTTATTTCCCATGCTTAATCATATGACAAAAACAAGGACACGGACTTAAGCAAACCAGCATATCGAACTAATCCGGGATGATAACTCCTCAGTTTCAACAATCATAAGTCTAAATTTAAATCGATAAAACCAGATAAAAGCCTTCAACATATAGTGCCAATGCCCGAGTCCAAAATCGAAAACATCATAAGACATGCTTTCGAAGACAGTCAGCGATGACGGTCTCTGAAGATGACAGTTCAAAGTTCAACTTTATATCATCAACTCTATGACTTTTAATTTCTCAGCACTTATATCTGAATGATCGCACTAGTTCACACACCATACGGAGGGAATATTTATGCTGTTAAGTCTAACGTCGATTATTTTTGAAGTATAGTTCAAACAGGTACTTTGTTAGATTCAATCTTCATTAAAGATGTCTAGGAAATCTTGCTCTGCTATGATCTTAGATTGACCCGAGCCATCCTCTCGACAAGAAGTCATAGATACTTCATATCCGTTAACTATCCCCGCTCAAGACTTTCTGAACCCTGTGACGATATCTGTTGACTTGGCTCCCGACGCTTTGGAGGTAGCAATTTTTCTAGATGACCCAATCGATTCTCAGGCTTCAAAAATTAACAAAAGCACGCTCTGTCGGATCTGCTCTATCCATGGAATCCCCTTTGATGGTGTATTAGTTCCATCGGGGCATGATCGTGCACACTTGCCTCCAATCGGATACACGGCTTGCGAAAAATTCATGTGTTGGATTGGCAGCGTGCCACCGTTCAACTCATTTCTTCGAGACATGTTGCGGTACATCGACATTGCTCCATCGTAACTGCATCTGAACAGCCATGCGTTCATCTACGGCACTTGTATCCTCTTCATGAGTGTCCTCTCTAGGCTTCCAACTCTGGGCGATACTCGATACATCTATTGTATCAATCGACGGTAGGATCGGCCATCTTTCGTATTTCTAGAGCCATACAAAAAATGTCAAATCTTAACTGGGGCATGGAGCAAGTTTGCAGAAATCAACGAGGCGGTCTAGCACTATGGGGCTCTAGCTTTGGAGAAAGACTCAGTGCAAAAGGAGAGGGATGCCTTTGCCCTCTGAGTTAAGGAATTGGAGGAGCAACTCCACAAAGAAAAGTAGGAGAAGACCGCTGCCCAAGAAGAGTCGCAACGATATTGCAACGAGATCGTTGCCACACGACTTCTGAAGGCGAAGCTTGAGGATGAACTTTCTAAGGTTGAGATGCTAAAGAATGAAGCCCTTGAAGAGGGCAAGAAAATAGCGTCTGTGAAGGTCGACTCCCACCTTGAGGTGGCTAAAGAAGCAGGTAGGGAGAAGGTCAAAAGCATGTTCGACCCACTAATTGCAGAGTTCAATGCCCACGTCCTCATGCACCGAGACTTAACTTTTCTAGGTGAGGGCTACCTCGAAACTTTAGCTGAGGCGTGGGAGAGCTTAATAAAAATCAAGAAGGCCGAACATGATACCGAGGAGGTTGATGAAGGAGCTTTGATAAAAGAATTTCTTAAGGGAAACGGCCTTCGGACCTGTCTACGGCAAAAGCTCTTTACTGCAAAGGCTTTCCCTCAATGAAAGGGAAAAACGTTATTGGCGGCCCATCCGGGATCAAGTCTCAAGCTCATGCACCCACTCAGCCGAACGATCGGCCAATACTTGATCCCTTTGTGCAGCATGTTGGTTATGATCCGGAGGATCCCGGCCTCGGCGTTCACATTTTGTCTCCTATTCTGGAGGGTGAGACCCCTCTGATGGCTGAGAGCCAGCCGGTACCTGGTAGATAACTCTTCAATTTAACATTCCAAAAGTTGTCGTTTTTCACCTGGAGCAATCGTATTCTAATGCTTGTTTTTCATGATTTTGTGCAGGACTTTCTGATCCCGAGCCCATTCCGAGGAGCGATGTCGCCAAGGAGGTGAAGGAAATAACAAGTGAGGCCACTCACGTAGGAGAGGCTCCCGGTCCAGATGCTCCGGTGATCGGAGCGCTTGATGAGGATAAGTCCGAGAATTCCTCTCCCATCAATGGGAGTTATAAAATCGAAATTACAGGCGCCTCTGAACGCACATCTAAACTGAGCATGAAGGAGCAGCTTGAGAAGGAGAAGAAAACAACGGTCGAGATCAAAGTCGAGACTCAAGCTGTGGACCTGGACGATCCTTTGAATAAGCCGGCGAAGGTCATCTTCCCTGGTGGGTCCAAGCCCATGGATGTTCCCCGTACTTCTTTAGTTGTCACTCCTCCATTAAAGAAAGTTATCAAGGGCAAATGCACGGGAGAGGACTCGTCTGGAAAAAGGTCGAAGTAATCGAAGAAGTAGTCGTCGCTCTCATTCAACGAGAGTTAGCTTAGATTATGTAATTATTTTTATTTATTTTCGTGGTTCATGTAAATAAACTTTGGACTCCGAGCTTCGGAGGAGTTATAGCAGAAACTTATTTTTGATGAATAAAACTTAGTTCTTTTTCCTTTCAGAAGACTTCCATTGTTTGATTTTCTGCATAATTGTGGTCAAAACCCAAGCTATTGCGAGTTACATAAACTTCTCGATTCATCTTCAAATAAATCGATAATTTTTTTGGAATTGCACATTCTTTATTCCACGCTCCAGGTACTTAGAATATTTTCCAGTCCACACGCTAAGGGTCCAATGACTTCAAGTTATTTGTGTTCATTTCACCCACAGGGGACTTGGATATTTAAATCACTCATTCTCTAGTCCATATTCTGGAGACTTAGAGTATTCTAGTCCGCACTCCAGGGACTTGGAGATTTTGAGTCGTTCATACTCTGGTCCACACTCCAGGGACTTAGAGTACTCCAGTCCACACTCTGGGGACTTGGAGATTTTGAGTCGTTT
Source organism: Allium cepa (assembly GCA_030765085.1). Classification (NCBI taxonomy): domain Eukaryota; kingdom Viridiplantae; phylum Streptophyta; class Magnoliopsida; order Asparagales; family Amaryllidaceae; genus Allium; species Allium cepa. Next base: position 248,910,037 of record CM060944.1, read on the forward strand.
ATACTCTGGTCCGCACTCTGGGGACTCGGAGTACTCCAGTCCGCACTCCGGGGACTTGGAGATTTTGAGTCGTTTATACTCCCGTCCGCACTCTGGGGACTCCGAGTACTCCAGTCTGCCCTCCGGGGACTTGGAGATTTTGAGTCGTTTATACTCTGGGTCGCACTCTGGGGACACAGAGTACTCCAGTTCGCACTCCGGGGACTTGGAGATTTTAAGTCGTTTATACTCTGGTCCGTACTCTGGGCACTCAGAGTACTCCAGTCCACGCTCTAGGGACTTGAAGATTTTGAGTCATTTATACTTAGTTCGCACTCTGGAGACTCTGAGTACTCCAGTCCGCACTCCGAGGACTTGGAGATTTTGAGTTGTTTATACTCTGGTCCGCACTTTGGAGACTCAGAGTACTCCAGTCCGCACTCCGGAGAATTGGAGATATTTAGTCCTTTATACTCTGGTCCGCACTCTAGGGACTCAGAGTACTTCAGTCCGCACTCCGAGGACTTGGAGATTTTGAGTCGTTTATACACTGGTCGGCAATCTGGGGACTCAGAGTACTCAAGTCTGCACTCTGGGGACTTGGAGATTTTGGGTCCTTTATACTCCGGTCCGCACTCTGGGGACTCAGAGTACGCCAGTCCGCACTCCGGAGACTTAGAGATTTTGAGTCGTTTAATACACACACACACACATATACATATACATACATACATACATATATATATTTAGAAACTCCTCGATAATTAGGACCTTCGGGAGGGACGGCGGACCGACCAACTCTAATGGAGGATTAAGTTGTGTCTGTCCGCTTTAACTTATGACACTATAACCCCAGGATCCTACTTTTTATTTATGTGTTTACACATTTTATTTATGTTATATATAAAATTATGTAAACTAATTTAAACATATATATAGGACCAGAGTACTCCAGTCTGCACTATGGGGACTTGGAGATTTTGAGTCATTTATACTCTAGTCCGCACTCTGGGTACTCAGAGTACTCCAGTCCGCACTCCGGGGACTTGGAGATTTTGAGTCGTTTATATTCTGGTCCGCACTCTGGGGACTCAGAGTACTCCAGTCCGCACTCCGGGGACTTCGAGATTTTGAGTCGTTTATACTCTGGTCTGCACTATGGGGACTCAGAGTACTCCAATCCGCACTCTGAAGACTTGGAGATTTTGAGTGCTCGTGCACGTTCGTACATCAAACAGCACAATGTATCTCTTAGTTATTCATCACAGCATTATCATACACATAAACATTGACAATTCATCAAGAAAATGGCTTCAAGCCATTATTAATGTAAACAAGCTAAATTGTCTTATTACATGCCGTAAACTAGGAATAAAAACTTGCTGGAAATAAATGCAACTAAAATATGAAAGAAATGAACTATGTGTAATAATGTCGCGGATGCTCGTTATTCCACGCTCGGGGGAGTGTTGCACCATCAACGGTCGCTAGCTTGAAAGTCCCTTCTCCAAGCTTCCGTTCAATGACGTATGGACCTTCTCATGCGGGGCTCATATGTGATGGTACCATGAAAACCTGTTTAAAAACGAGATCACCCACACCAAAGATTCTTGGTCAGACTTTTTCATTATAATGTCTAGGGACTCAGTGCCTATATGCGGCCGCTCTTAAATTAGCTTCTTCACGCTTTTCATCAATGTAGTCCAATGATTCCAGCAAAAGATCTTGATTAGACTCGTGGTCGTAATAAGTTACCCGATGTGATGGAACTTCAAGTTCTATGGGTATGACAGCTTCCATGCCATATGCCAATGCGAATGGAGTGGGGTCAGTCGCAGACTTATGGGTGGTTCTGTAAGCCCAAAGCGCTTTTGGAAGCTCGTCCGCCTACTTGCCTCTAGCCTTTTCCAAACTTTTTTCAATATGGATTTGATTATTTTGTTTACGGCTTCCACTTTTCCATTGGCTTTCGGGTGAGCAACTGCTGCAAACTTTTTCTCAATACCATATTTTTGGCAAAATTCCTTGAACTCTTTACTTTCAAATTGAGTTCCGTTGTCTGTAATGATGGTTCGTGGAAGGCCAAAACGGCATACAATATTTCATACAACGAAATTGATGACCTTTTTGGTGGTGATAGTGGCCAAAAGCTATGCTTCTGCCCACTTGGTAAAGTAATCGACCGCTACTATTGCGTATTTTGCACCATCTTTGGATAGGGGTAAGGAGCCGACTGTATCAATCCCTCACATTGTAAATGGCCAGGGACTAACCATTTGTGTGAGTTCCGTCGGCGGAGATCTCGAGATTTTCGCATATTTCTAAAATTTGTCACATCTTCTCACATAGTGTGCGGCATCTCGATTTACAATCGGCCAATAGTATCCATAGCGGAGGATTTTCTTTGCTAACGTCTACCCTTCGGTATGGTCGCCACATTCACCTTCATGGACTTCCTTCAGTACTCGTTTTATCTCATCATGGGAAATGCACCGAAGTAAGGGGGTCGAGAATCCTCTTCGATACATTACTTCATCTTGCATTACATAATGTGAAACCTTACGAATCACTTGTTGTCTTTCGCTCTTTCTTTCGGGCACGACCCCGTGTAACAAGTATTGCATGAATGGGGTCATCCATGATTCCTTCTCGATTTCTGTTTCTAACATGAAATCTACCTCCATCATATTTATGCTCGAAACATGTAAGGTTTCAATGGGAAACAATCCCATCTGCTGCGCATCGCCAGTGCTTGCAAATTTTGCCACTGAATCGACTGCTCTTTTTTGCTCAAGCGGGACAGGTGAAATATCATAATACTCGAGATTCGCTAGAAGCTCATGAGCTCGGACCAAATGTGGGGCAAGTCTCTGCCCCTTTGCTTGATAATCTCCCCGCACTTGGTACACCACTAGTTGCGAGTCACAAAAGATTTCAACCGATCTTACTCCCAGTTCTTTGATAAGTCTTAAGTCGGCAATCAATGCTTAATACTCGGCTTCGTTATTCATTGTTGTGAATTCGAGCTTCAGAGCATAGCAAACTGATCGGTTCTCGGGAGTTACAAGAACTATGCCAACCCCGAACAAGGGTCGTTAGATGCCCCATCAGTGTACATCTTCCATCGAATGGGAGGTATGACATTGCGGCCGTTTGATTCGTTTGTCATGGTGAATTCAGCATCTACTAGCGCTTGCCCCTGTATGGCCCTTCGCAGGAGGTAGGTAATATCGAACCGACTCAACTCGATATTCCATTTTAACATCCTTACAGAAGTTTTCGGTCATTGGAGTACCTACCGCAAGGGTTGATTGGTGTAAACACTGATCGAGTGTGCCTGGAAGTATGGGCGAAGCTTGCGTGATGCAATTACCAAGCAATAAGCTATTTTTTTCTCTGGGATAATTTCTTTCTGCTCCCGTCAAACATTTACTGACATAATATACCCGCTTTGAACTCGGCCTCTTCGCAAAGCAAAGCCGTACTGATAGCATGCCGGGATATCCCAGGTATACATACAGCATTTCGGGGTCAATTGGTTTTGATAGCACCGGGGGACTTTCTAGATGTCTAACCAGAGCTCGGAATGCTTCCTCGCAATCAAACGTCCACTCAAAATTCCTCTTTCCCTTATTTATCACATCAAACAAAGGAATGAACTTATCCGTGGCTCTGAATATGAATCGACTCAGCACGGCCACCTTTCCGTTCAAGCTTTGTACTTGCTTTATAGTTCTGGGCACTTGTATGTCCCGAATAGCCTGAATCCTTTCCGGGTTAGCTTCAGTTCCACATGCGTTCATAATGAAACCCAAGAACTTCCCTAATGCAATGCCAAAATAACACTTTAAAGGGTTGATCTTTATCCCGTAATGCCTGAGTATATCAACCATCTCTGCTAAGTCACGGATGTGGTCGTTTGACTGCCGTGACTTCACGAGCATGTCATCCACATAGACTTCCATCGTTCTACCAATGTGGTTTTTAAACATTCGATTCACCAAACGCTGATAAGTTGCTCCCGCATTTTTCAATCTAAAAGGCATTAATACATAGCAATATAGCCCAACATATGTGACAAAGATGGTGTGTTCTTGGTCTGAAATGAGCATCGGGATCTAATTGTATCCCGAATACGCATCCATAAATGACAATAATTCGTGTCCGGCGGTAGAGTCAACGAGCCAGTCAATTCTAGGTAAAGGGAAACTATCCTTTGGGCATGCTTTATTCAGATCGGAGTAATCAACACAAGTTCTCCACTTCCCATTTGCTTTTCTTACTAGCACAGGGTTAGATATCCATTCGAAGTAGAGGGCATTACGGACGAACCCATTGGCTTTGGGTTTGTCCACCTTCTCTTTTAGAGCAGCGGACCTCTCCGGGTCCATACCTCTCCTTTTCTGTTTCAAAGGAACGTATTTTGGGTCTATGTTCAATATATGACTCGCAAAAGTGGGAGAAATCCCGCACATATCAGAATGTGTCCAAGCGAAAACATCCAGATTCGCTCGGAGGAAATCGGTAAGGTCCTCGGCCACTAAAGGGTCGAGTTGTGATCCAATCTTAAGAACTCGTGATGGGTCATCCCGGCTGAATAGAATGTCGATCGTCAGCTCAATCGATGCTACATTCGTTTCCCTGGGTTCCCCATCATCGTCTCTCGGATTTAGGTCTTTAAAGATCTGAGAATGTTGCCCGAGCCAGGGCTCGAGCACTACTTGTCAATCATCAGTACTTAGGATGCAGACGGAGCTGTTTGCAACCTTCCCTTTTTCTCTCCGTTAAGCTTCTCTCAGCTCTGCCATATAACATGTGCGACCAGTCGCCCGATCGCCATGTACTACACCGACTCCTTTGTCTGTCGGAAATTTTAATATCAAACACCATGGGGCCAAAGCGGCCCTAAACTCCGCCAGGGTCGGACGACCCAAAAATACATTGTATGGAGAGTCAATATCCATTACTATCGTAGGATTCGCACTCTCCTACGCTCACTTTCCTCTAGTTCAATTGGTAACTCAATATACCCCATCGTGTCGGTTGCGGCACCATTAAAGTCGTGGATACGGGCTTTGCATGGTTTTCAATCTTTTGTCTCCATCTTCATTTGGTCATAAGCCTTCTTGAAGATGATGTTAACAGAGCTTCCACAATCAATCAAAATCCTTTTGACGTAAGCTGGCCCGATCGTTGCAGATATGACCATCGGGTCGATAGTAAGAGCCTCCACCTTGTCTGCATCTCGACTCCTAAACACTATATCGTCTGTCATCATGCGTTGTTGTTTTGCGGGGGTTCCATCTTCCACATTCGAACAACATTCATAATTTGCATGCTTCAAGGAGGTAGCATATCGTTCCATCTCCTGCCAATTCTTGTCTGTAGGATGAGGCCCTCCAATTATAGTGTTTATGATCAACCTACCTACGATCCAGGCAGGTTCCTCTGGGTGGCGTGGAGTCGGCCCGCGTCCAGGGTCTGACGTTCCTTGCCTACCCTCTGGTGGATTCTTAACAAACCCCTGTAGCTTTTTCTACATGATTAACCTATCTATGGAGTCATGCAGGTGTCTACACTCCTCAGTATTGTGCCCGTGGGTCTCACGAAAGCGACAGTACTTCCCTGTCCGTTTCTGTTCCTCAATGGACTCCTTTGGGGGTGGCTTCTATATTGGAAGGTGTTACAGGTAAATAGGTAAATGTTTTCAAGAGACGTATTCAGGGGGTTGTATTCACTGTATGTTGGACTCCTCGACTTCCATTTTCCTGTCTCTTTTTTCTTTCCGGGATTTCCACATCTGGATTCTTTAGACTGCCCAGGCTTGTTCTGGACGTTGAATTGAACTTTTCCCGAACTGTCGTCGGATTGTTTTACGGCGATGTTACTTTTCACAATGTCCTGAACAGGCCCTGGTGCCTTATTTCATCTCGTCCATCGAGCTTCCTCCCTTCTTATGAACTGGTGAGCTTTGGAATAGAATCGCTCCAACGCAGTTGGGGGTTTTCCCGCCAACCAATCTCCAAACTCCGAGTCTGGATCTACACCTCGCATTACCGCCATCAAGATTACGTGGTCGTTAGGGTTGCTAACTTCAGTGGAGGCAACATGAAACCTCCACAAGTATGCTTTCAAAGACTCTCCTGGAGCCTAGATCACAATTGATAACGATGTCACATCCTTTGGGCGAGTAGCATGTATCTTGAATTGTTCAATGTTAAAAATGTACGCTAACACCCCAGTGTGAACTGTGATAAAACGAAAGCACCACCGGTTGGTACAGGAACTAAAAGCAAGTTGGAAATAGCAAAAAATAGTAAAGAGACAACAATTTTTATAGTGGTTCGACTCAAAGTCAAGCTTATGTCCACTTAATCTCTTCTATTATCGACTTGATTATAAGTTTCACAATTATTCTTCAATTACAACACCATTAAAGCAAGTAGTTAGAACTTCTATGTAGAAAAGCTCTTTGAATTCATGTTGAACGAACTTGATCTTTTCTCAAGGTTACTTGGAGTGTCTTTGGCGTTTGAAGTGTTGTAGAAATCATGAAAATAGAAAAGTGTCGGCCTTCCAGAAAAAATCCGCCTTCAAGTGTGGAGTAGGCGGGGTATTTATAGGGGAGTTTCGAAGTTAAGTCGTGTAGCATCATAGGTCGTGAGCGACCTAGGGAGTTGCGACCTAAGAATGATCACGAGGGAGCATAAGTCGCTAGCGAATTAATGGAGCCATCCTGAACGAGGTATATGCTGTGAGCGACTTAGCATGTGTAGCACAGGAGTAATCTCGGCTTGCTTAGGTCATAAGCGACCTAATGGAAGTGGCAGTGCGCATGCGGCTTAACTCTGAAGCTTGCTAAGTTGTTAGGTCACTTTATCCTTAACTCGTTAGGTCGTTGCCTTCATTAAATTGATAGGTCGCTAGGTCGCTGGAGCCCCTTAAGTTGTTGAGTCGTTCCATGTTGAGTCGCTCTATGCTTTAGGTCGTTAGGTCATGCCCTGTTGTAGGTCGTTAAGTCGCTTATGCCCTGGTTAGTTAAGACGCTTTTTTCCTTAGGTCGTTGAGTCGAATAAGTCGCTAAGTCATGAATAAGAGAGGTGTTAACACTTGCCCCTCGAAGTACACGCCTAAGAGTTAGGTCGTGTGCTTTGATGCCTCTTTACTCGCACCATCCTGAGTTTCTAAGTCGTGAGCGACTTATGAGAGAGCTAGGTCGTTCGTGCCGATTCGAGTTCCATTGCCCCTGTATATAAGTCGCTTAGGTTGCTCTTTCTTCTCTTCACCTGCTCTAACATTCTAAACCGCCATTGAAGAATTCTCTGAGCTCTCGAAGACGAATTCAAGCTAACCAGTCGTTGATCATCTTCACCATCACACTACGTAAGTGAAATCATTATCCAATCACGACCATCACTTTATCGTGAATCTCCCATTTTCCGACCCTAGTCCCATTTCATGTGCTGTGTTTCACCACAAATCATGTTACGATCGATCTTTGGTCGTCATTAGACATGTTGTCATTGTAATTCATGAGAACACAGCAGTGCATTGGATCTATGATGGATCTAAGGTGATTTGAATCGGTCTTGGGTGATTTGGCGGTGGAGAGAAGATGGATTTTATTGTGGAGATGCAAACGGGTTATCGAGTTAGGCAAGTTGTTGAATGAAGAGGAGTTAGCGGGTTAAGGAGAGTTAGGAAGTGGTTGACTTAGGAGCTTTGAATGACCTAGGGCTTGGGCTTAGCAGTTTGGACATGAATCGCACGACTTAACTTAGTGAACGACTTAAAGAATCAACATGACCTAATTTTAACCCGCATCATAGCTTTAACACGTAGGAACATGATTGATGAATTGCCAGAATGAACTGCTTGAACTTGTTGCTCACAGATTGTATTAACTTTTAAGCTAACGACCTATTAAATACAACATTTGCAGAAAACTAGGGCAAATATACTTCCATTGACTGCCCACATCGAATGATAGATTAGTCGATATAGAATAATCAACTTAAAGGAATTGTGTGAACGAAATGTTGTGCATTAATCAGTTCAAGTGAAGTATTAAAACAAATCTAAGTTAATCAATTAAAGCTGATTTGTTTGCATCAATGTTGTACTTGGACTTAAAATAACAAGCCCTGAAACTTTATAATCAACAAACGTCAAATAGTTTAATTCCAGTTATATTTTCTTGTCATTTTATTAGTTTTACACAACACTTCACATTTTTAGGAAACGTGCACCTTCATATCTGAATATCCAGTTCCTTGTGTAGAATGGCTTCTCAACAAGTGCAAGAAGAGATAGCAGGGCGGGCCGATGAGGTTTTCCCAATAGCTGACCCTTCAGATAATCCTCCGGAAAGAGTTACAACTTCATTGAACCAACGGGCTTTCAGCCAGCTGTGTATTCAATTCGGCATCACTGAAATGGATGCTTTGCTTCTTGGGGTAAATGACACTGCCGATAGGCCGCTCCTGTCTTCATTGTAGTCAATCGTCAAATGTGTTTGAATGGAGCTATTCCCCCTTCAATGATTTTCTTAGAACACTCCTCCTTCGAGTAACTATCTCTCCATTCCAGTTGCACCCTAATGGCTATGCCATCTTGATGGGGTTGTGCGTACTATTTAGAAGGACGCTGAACCGCCTCCCAAGCTTCGAGGAGATCTGCTATTTGTGTTCATTCGGGAGGAACAAAGATCACCCTTCCATTACTCTTGTAAGAAGTGCAAGAAACCGTAAGCGAATTACGGATCTGTCCGAGAGCACTAACGGGTTTTTAAACCAGTTCTTCTTTGTCCGTTGCCCTTAGGGATTCTACGGTATCTGGAGAGTAGGAAGTAAGACTGCCTATCTCCGTTCACTTCATTTCTGAGCCTTTCAAAATTCGAGCCATCAAGTGCTAACTTCATTCTTTACTTTTGCAGCACTTCCTCCTCCCTCTAAAGATTCTAGTCACAAATCAACTTTCGAAAGATTGAGTGCCATAGCTGTCGATGAGAGGAGTATTAAGTTTTTACTGAAGGACGAATTTTTGCACCAATTCAGACTCTTGCACTCTTCTCGATCCATTCAGTCTCGTGATGCCCTCAGTTCTCAAACAGAGGCATCAGATGCCCCAGCCTCCGCAAAGGAATCCACACTGAAGGAACCTATTGCAGAGGCTTCATTAATGAAATGCTCCAGTTCCGTTGACGGTGCGGGGTTATCTGGAAAATCTAAATTTCCCCCGGTTATTGAAGAAGAAGAATTTCTTCAACATTCCAGGAAGGCTACTGGAGAAGCTGAGGGAGCTGAGAAAGAAAGTTCTGCTACGAAGAGTGTAAAGCGTGCTGAAGAGAGCACGGCAGATGTGACCCATTTTGTTGGGCACGATGGTGATGATATCTTTGGAGGATTGAGCGACCTTATGGTGACTTCCCACGAGAACTTTAAAGACGACACCACCACTTCAAAGCTAGTTTCTCCAGCAATCGAGGCGACATCGGTTTTGCGATCAATTCCATCAAAGAGTGGTTTGTAGCTTGACGCGCGTAGTTCGCACGCCACACACACTTAGGATTTTTGGAAATTATGTGCACGTAGCCTCTTTACTTCGAAGATTTCTAAATTTTTGCTCTTCTTCAATTTTAGGTTCTCCCATGGGACGCAGCAGCTCATATTACGATGACTTTAAGCGCTATGCGAGGGGTGATTCTTATGACCCCAGGCGCTATCTTCCTGCGTAGGGAGACTGATGAGGAAAGAGCAGCTAGGAAAGCTTGCGAGAGGCAGGCTCATGAGGGGCGTTATGGAAGGAGAGACGACCGACATGATGATGACTCCCATAAGAGAAAGTCTCATGACGATAAAGGGAAGAGTCATATGGCCGAAGATTGAAGCAAGCGGGCCAAGCTTGGCGAAAAGTCTTCATCTGAAGTTTCTAAAGTGCTCGCTACTCCTACCTCTCTAGACATCTCTTCCAGCTCTCCTGCCCTTAAAAGAGCTGAAATTCAAGCTATCATTAATAGGCCTCCTTATCAAGTTGAGAAATCTCCAGCTGCACTCCAAAGACGATTTCCGCATTGGTGTTTAAAAGGAGTGCGTTTTGATCTGGACTTGGTTCCAATTGATAAGCAGGCCATGCTGAGAAATCTCGACGTTGTCAAGCTTGATATTGAAAGAATGTCCGGTTGGCAAAAACTAGTTGATGAGCTTCAGAGAGTAAATCGCTTAAATCTTGAGGCTATGCTGACCATGGAAAGCGATAAGTCTGAATGGAAAAAAGTTCTTGATCAGCATGATACGGAGATGAAGAGCATCACCTCCTACAATGTGAAACTTGAGGCCGAAGTCAAGAAGCTTAAAGGTGATCTTGCCACCTCTACCTCTTCATATACTCAAAAGGAAGAGGTTCTTCAAAAGCAAGTAAGAGACGCCCATGCTGCTCAACGAGATGCTGAGGCTAAACTTGGGGCAGAGCAGAAAATCATGGAAAATTACCGCAATGACGCTGCTCAACTGCGGGAAAAGACTAACTCCCAAGATTTGGAGATTGCAATGTTAAAGGCCCATCTTTCCAAGGCTGAAAAGGAGCATGATGAGGCCATCAGTGGAAAAGCAGTAGTTGAACAATCACATGAGGCGACTACGGCCAACGTCAGCTCCACTCTACTCGAGTTTTATCTTCATATCGTCTTGGGACGCGGCAGTCTTTCATTTTTGGGCCCAAAGTATGAGGTTACCCTAGCTAAAGTGTAGTAGGCAGCAGTTGATATGCTTAGGTGCGCTGCCTATGCCGAGGAGGATCTTGAGGCTTATTATTTATATGATGAGGGTCGTGCTACCCTTGAGAACTACTTGCCATAGAACGAGCCGAAGCGGCGGAAGGAGAGCATCTAGAGAAGGCACCTTTGACCGACCCAACTCGTCCTTCGGCTTCGGTTGATGTTGATATTATTGGCTCCAGTTCCCACTCTCCGCCTCCAGCCAAAGATGAAACTGAAAATACAACTTCTCAGGCCCAAGAAGACACCAAAGCCCAATATTTTGAAATTGACGTGATAAAGCCAATCTCTCCAGGTAACTTCAATACTGATCCAGCTCAAGTGGAATACTCATTTGCTTCACATGAGCTCGATGAACTTCTTGCTTATTACTTAAACCTCGATGTGCCATTATCTCCTCTCTTTGCGAGAAATACTGATGTTAACTTTTCTTCTTCTATAGTGAAAACAACAAGTGTTGTACAGGCTTCGCCTCCTCCAGCTGTTGCCCCTCCACCTCTTCAAGTTACTCCTTCTTCTGCTTCTCAACCGGGGTCGAAAGAAGAACAAATAGGATCTCTCCAAGGCTTAGATGACCCGGCCGCTTCACAAGAGCAGAAAGCTGAAGAACTTGAGGAGGGTGAAAGGACCCCGGAGAAATTCAATGCTGATGATACAAAGCTGATTGATCTTATCACTCCGGGCAGCCAATCATCTTCAAAGAAGAGGGGAAAGCGTGGAATTTCAAAGAAGAAGAAGGGCACTTCTACTGGCGATGAGAAAGTGAAAGAGGACCCAATTGCACCTCTTTCTCCTTCTTCCCCGACTCGTTCTGGCCGACTCAAGAAGTTAACCATTAGGCCAGGCGAGGGTTCCAAAGGCGGCGGGAAGAAGAAGTAATGGGCCTGGTTTAACCCTTCTTGTTTTGCTTTTTTGCTTGTATTTAAAGACTTGTATTGACCGGAGATTGTGCGAATACCGACCCCTGCTTTTTGAAACCTGCACATGTATACAAATCTTTTATAGTATGGAATAGAATGACTCTTTTTACTTGTACAATCTTTTGTCTGTATTTGTAAATTCATTCATTCCTTATTTTCACACAAGTTTCTTTATTTTCCTTGTATGATATTGCAGTGAGCTCGTGGTATGCTGCTTGAGCGTTGCTTTTATTAATGCAGCTATATTATATTGCCCCTATATCACGGCTCATTGCAATCTTCTTCATTTTGAGAAGACTTGTACTCTTACTTTGGAGAATAATTCTTCCATTTTGAGGAAATATTATTCTGCTTTAGTAGAGTGTGCCTTGTATTGGAGAAGTTTTCTCTTTTTTTTAGAAAAACTTTTTACGCTTCAACTTTCGAAGATGGTCACTTTTACTTTTGAGAAGTGGATTCCCCTACGCGGTGAAGCGGGCCTCCGAAGAGGGCTTTGATTTGTTTGCCAGAAAGTTATATCTCATCGCTAAGTGGATCCACGGAGCAGACGCAAGCTACCTAACTAGATGTTTGTTTACACAAGCGATCACAATTAACTAGCGAGGGCCTGGAACCTTCACTTCGCGAAGGTGCCCCTTCGGTGGTTCTACCAATGATTTTTTCAAGAGATACATTTCATATTTGGGCGTGCCTCGTTGGAAGGCTTTTTCGTTTGTGCATCCGAAGAGGGCTTTTGGTTTGTGCTTCCGAAGAGGGCTTTTTTGCTTGGTCCCTCCAAAGAGGGCTTTTTGCTTGGTGCCTCCGAAGAGGGATCTTTTGCTTGGTGCCTCCGAAGAGGGCTTTTTTGTTTGCCTGAAAGTTACTTCTCACAGTTAAATAGATCCACGGGGAGGACCCAAGCTACCTAATTGGATGTTCGTTTGTACGAACGATCACAAGTTGTTAGCAAGAGCCCGGTGCCTTCATCTTGGGAAGGTGCCCCATTGGTGGCTCCACCAACCTTTTTATTAATAGAAGCATTTTGTTTTGGGCGTGTTCTCGTTGGAGGGATTTTTTGTTTGTGCCTCCAAAGAGGGCTTTTTTGCCTCCGAAGAGGGTTTTTTTGCCTCCGAAGAGGGCTTTTTTGCCTCCAAAGGGGGCTTTTTTGCCTATGAAGAGGGCTTTTTTTGCCTTCGAAGAGGGATTTTTTACCTCCGAAGAGAGCTTTTTTGTTTGGTTTGCCAGGAAGGTTGCATCTCATAGTTAAGTGGATCCACGGAGTAGACGCAAGCTACCTAACCAGATGATTGTTTGCATAAACGATTACAATTAACTAGTGAGGGCCTGGTGCCTTCACTTCGGGAAGGTGCCCCTTTGGTGGTTCCACCAACCTTTTTAGTTGAGAGACAAGATTACATTTTGGCTGTTTTTTGTCTGCTTGCCAATGGCTTTTCATCATCTGCCCCTCAGCGATTCCTCGTTATCATTTCCAAGCACATGCTCGTTTCTTTGCAAGTTGTTTGTTTTTTTCCTTTTCCAGAGAAGTGTATTTCATTATTAAACGAGTCCACGGGGCAGACGCAAACCACCTAACTGGATGTTTGTTTGCACAAATGATCTCAATTAACTAGCGAGGGCCTGGAACCTTCACTTTGGGAAGGTAACCCTTCGATGGAATCACCAACTATTTGCGAGAAGCATTTCTTATATAGGAATTGAATCTGGAATTTTTGTGGCTTGGCATTTCAACATTGAGTGATTTGCAGGGATCGCTTGGCCTTGTGATATGTTGAATAGGTAAGCTTTGCTTTGATAGCCTGCAATATTACATCGACATTTTAGCAATATATTTAATATATTTGCATATCCAAATGAGACAGGCATTTTATAGTAGTAGAGAACACAATATTTATTGTAAAATCAGTGTGAATCAATACAAGAGTGATACATCCATAATCATTTTACAAATTTAAGCATAGCTTCTAAGTAAAATATGGACGCAAGTGATTGCTGTTCCAGCCTCTCGAAATTGGATCTCCTTCGACAGTTGTGAGCTTGAAAGTGCCATCGAGAAGTTTTTTTCCTATGACGTATGACCCTTCCCAGTTTGGCCCAAACACTCATGTTGCTATTATGACCCTTTACAAGACTAGATCCCCAATTTCAAAGCTGCGTTGGCGAACTTTAGAATTGAAGTGCCTGGCTATCCTTTGTTAATGGGCTGCAACTCTGAGCTCAGCCTCTTTCCTTCTTTCATCAAGCAAGTCAAGTGCTTCAAGTTGCAGCTTTTCATTTTCAGCTTGGTTGAAATGAATCCTCCTGTGTGAGGGGACCTCTATTTCCACTGGAATCATTGCTTCTAATCCATATGCTAATGAGAATGGAGTGTGCCTAGTCGCAGTCTTGTGGGTAGTTCTGTATCCCAAAGTGCTAGTGGTAGCTTATCAACCCAACCACCTTTTTCTTTTTCCAGCTGTTTTTTGATGGTTGATTTGATAATTTTTTCACTGCTTCCACTTGCCCGTTTGCCTGCTGATGAGCCATTGCTGAGAAGCTTTTTTGGATCTTGAATCGCCTGCAAAAGTCCCAGAATTCTTCGCTTTCGAATTGGGTACCATTGTTTGTGATTGTCTTCTGAGGCGCACCATACCTGCAAATGATATTCTTAGTCACAAAGTTTATCATCTTTTTAGAGGTTATAGTAGCCAATGGTTCAGATTCAGCCCATTTAGTGAAACGGTCAGCAGCAGCAACAACATATTTGATTCTGGACTTGGCAACCGGCAATGGCCCAATGAGATCTATCCCCCAAATGGCGAATGGCTATGGACTGACCATCTGTGTTAGCTCGTGGAAGGTGCTCTTGGGATTTTTGCAAATCTCTGGCATCTGTCACACTTTCGGGAGTAGCTAGCAGCGTCGATTAATATCTGGCCAAAAATACCCATAGCGAAGAACTTTCTTTGCTAGAGTTTGGCCATCTGAATGATCCCCACACTCTCCTCCGTGCACCTCAGCTAAAATTGTCTTAGTCTCTTCCTTGGTTACACGTCGGAGTAATGGCATCGAGAATCCTCGTCTGTACAACCGGCCGTCTTGAAATACATATCTAGGGATTTTCTTAACAGCTTCTGGTGCTCTTTTGAGTTTTCTGGTAGGGAGCCGTTAAGTAGATATTCCTTGATCGGGGTCATCCATGACTCTTGCTCTTGAGATACTGCCATAATCCAGTCAATATCCATCTCATCAGTACTTGGGGCTGACAAGACTTCCACAGGAACCAATCCCAATAATTGAGCTTCGCTAGAGCTTGAATATTTTGCAAGAGAATCTGCCTTCATGTTATCTTCCGGAGGTATATGGCTTATTGTATGATGATCAAAATCATCGAGAAGCTCACAGTCCTTTGACAAGTAAGCTGGCAAATTTCCTCCTTTAGTTTGAAACTCTTTATTGACTTGGCATATAATAAGGTGGGAATCACTGAAGATTTGCAATACTTTAATGTTCAATTGTTTTGCAATCTTCAAGCCGTCAATAAGAGCTTCATATTATGCTTCATTATTTTCGAAGGGAAATCTAATCTCAAAGCATAGCACAATGACCGCCCTTTGGGGGTTTCAAGCACAACCCCAGCGCCAGAACAATAGTCATTTCTTGCACCATCAACATATAATTTCCATCGGATCGGGATGTCATAAGTCACCTCTTCCTCGCTGTCACCTTTGTCTATGTATTTTGCAATAAAATCTGCTAAAGCTTGTCCATTTATTGTTCTTCGGGGAAGGTAGGTGATATCGTATTGACTGAGTTCAATATTCCACTTCAAAAGACGACCCGAAGTTTCAGGGCGAAATAGGACTTGCTTTAGAGGTTGATCAGTGAGGACTTTAATAGGATGAGCTTGGAAATATGGCCTCGACTTTCTGGATGCAAGCAACGGACAATAGGCGAGCTTTTCCAGCTTTGAATAATTCATCTCTGCCCAAGTGAATCTTTTACTGATGTAATAAACCAGGCGCTGAACTTTTGTGTCTTTCCGTACTAGTGTTGCACTGAGAGCATGAGATGAAACCGCTAAATATATGAAAAGATCTTCGCCATTGCTGGGCTTAGAAAGTATTGGAAGCATTTCCATGTGACGAATCAGTTCATCAAAAGCTTTCTAACATTCAGGAGTCCATTCAAAGTTTTTCTTTCCTTTCTTCAGAGCGTCAAAGAAGGGAATGCATTTATCAGTGGCCCTGGAAATAAACCGACTCATAGCAGTGACTTTCCCTTTGAGGCTTTGCAATTCCTTCTTTGTCCTAGGGGCTTTGACTTCTCTTAAAGCATTAATCTGAGAAGGATTAGCTTCGATTCCCTTAACACTCACAATGAACCCAAGAATTTTCCGGACTCTACCCCGAATGAACATTTCAGAGGATTTAGCTTCATACCATACTTTCGGA
Source organism: Allium cepa (assembly GCA_030765085.1). NCBI lineage: Eukaryota > Viridiplantae > Streptophyta > Magnoliopsida > Asparagales > Amaryllidaceae > Allium > Allium cepa. The sequence goes on from CM060944.1 coordinate 248,926,140, forward strand.
GGACCGCGAACATTTCTACCAAATGATCCATGTGGTCTACTACCTTCTTTGATTTGACCAACATATCATCAACATATACTTCCATAGTCTTGCCAATCTGGGGTTTGAACATGGCATTAACATGTCTTTGATAAGTTGCCCCGCGTTCTTTAGTCCGAAGGGCATGACTTTATAGCAGTAAAGACCAACATCAGTGATGAAGCTCACGTCCTCCTGATCTATTTCATGCATCATGATTTGATTATATCTTGAGTAAGCATCCATTAAAGACAATAGTTCATGCCCGGCTGTTCCATCCACCAACTGATCATTCTTGGGTAACGAGAAACAGTCCTTGGGGCAAGCTTTGTTCAAGTCTGAAAAGTCGATGCATACTCTCCACTTTCCATTTGCTTTTTTAACCAACACCGGATTAGAAACCCGATTTGAATAAGTGGATTCTCTGATGAATCTATTTTCCATGAGCCGATCTACTTCTTCTTTTAATGGTGTCGACCTTTCAGGACCCTGGGTTCTTCTTTTCTGCTTTACGGGTGTAAATTTTGGATAAATATTCAAAGCATGCACTGCGATTTCTGGAGATATTCCACACATGTCGGCATGACTCCAAGCGAATACATCCAGGTTTGCTTTTGAGAATGAAATCAACATATTCTGAACCGTCACATCGAGTTGTGAACCCACATTCATCGCCTTGTTCGGATCATTTCGGTCAACAGGTATTGGCACCGTCACTTCCACCGGCCCCACTATACTCTCTCCTACACTGGTTTTTCTTGGATCAATCTCTTTTCGTGCACCACTATACTCACCAGTGCAGGGTCCACCCCGTAATTGCTACAAGGTGGATGCGGAGCGGAGCTGCCGCACCCTTACCCATTTCTCTCTTCTTTGCCTCCCGTAACTCTATGAGATAGCATTCTCGCTTGGCATTTTGGTCCCCCTTTACAACACCGACGCCATTATCAGTGGGGAACTTCATAGTCAGGCACCATGGGGCAAGAATGGCCTTGAATGCAGCAAGAGTCGGTCGACCCAAGAAGGCATTGTAAGCGGAAAATTCATCAACAATCACAAAAGTTTGTTTTCAGATCACTTTCTTTGCCCCTTCTCAAAGCTCTACAAATAAGTCAATAGTCTCTATAGGTTGTTTTGGTTCTCCAGTGAACCCAACAATTTTCTGTGAGGAAGCTTGGACATCAGCCATGGGAATTTTCATCTGATCAAACGTCTTTCTAAAGAGGACATTGCAAGAGGCGCTGCAGTCAACAAGCACCCTTCTTACAATGGCCGGTCCGATGCCTACAGATATCACCAAAGGATCCATGGTGGGAGCCTCAACACCAACAAAGTCCCTAGCCCGGAATATGATGTAATCGTTAAAAGTTCTTTGCTGTTTTAAAGGTGTAGCATCTTCCACAAAAACATTTTCTTCTGCCAATGCATATCTCAGAGCGTGAGAATATCTCTCCATCTCACCCCAACTTATGTCCGCTGGGGGAGGGCCCCTTGTGATAACATTAATGACAGGTCTCTCAGATTCCTTTGCAGCAGTCCTCTCACCTGAGCCGGTTGATGAGCAGGAACTTGTTGCCCCTGAGTAGATGAGGTCGGGTCATTTCTGTTTCTCTTCACATATTGCTGTAGTTATTCTGCCTCAACAGCTCTTCAATCAAATTCTTTAAATGGGGACATTCATTAGTGTCATGGCCAGGTTGATTGTGGAACCGACAGAATTTCCCATTATGCACAGCATTTTTCCCAAGCTTCATCTCAGGTGCTTTGGGGTATTCAACAACATCCTTGGTTGCAAAAAAGATGTTTTCTGGAGTATCAGTTAAGGGAGTAAAATCTGTAGGTTTAAAGCGGCGAGCTTTCTTCGCATCCCTCTTCTTTTTTCCACCATTATTCTCCCTCTTCTGGCCACCAGATTCCTTTCTGTTAGAAGCAACATTGTTATTCTCAAGTTTAGTCACAACTACTTTTGCCGGCACAGGAAGGCTTTCTAAGCGCATAAACTCATCGGCCTTCTTGTAGAACTTCTCAAGTGAATTTGGTTCTTTCGCCTTTAGCCATTTTTTGAATTCACTTGTTTTGTCAATAACTCGCATCAAGTAAGTCAGAATCATCCGAGGCTCTGCATTGTCAACTTCGGCGCTATATTAAAGCGGTTTAAGAAAGATTTGATAGACTCTCCAGGGCTTTGTTCAAGGCTGGATAGTGACATTACGCCCTTGGCCTTCGAAGCATATAACCTGAATTGATCTTTAAATTTCCTAGTTAGGTCGGAGAACTGATCCATGGATCGAACTCGCAGCTTCGTGAACCAAAGCAGGGCCGCTCCCTCCAAGTACACAGGAAAGTATCCGCACTTGATCTCATCTGTTGCTCTGAAACTTATCATTTATTTGCCAGTCATACTTGTATAAGAACTAGTTAGGATCACTTGTCCCCCGATAAGCTGGAATAGTGGGGGAACAAACTTCTTCGAAAATTCAGCATTCAGAATTCTTTCAGTGAAAGGAGTCTTGCTTGGAGCAAACCCCCAGTCACTTTCATCTTCCTTCATTTGCATGCTTTCCTTCATAATTTGTCGAATCATTCCGGAGAGGTACTCCTCATCGTTTAGAGGCCCCGCGGGATAGACGTCATCTACTTTTTCGGAAGTTTTCTTGGACAAACGTTCACGAAGAGTTAGCTGCGGCCTTGAACCTTCAGTTTCAGGAGATGCCCCTTTGGCGGTGCCAGCTGCCCTCTGAGGAATACTTTTCCCTTGGGAATCATGAACATATTCAGCAAAGGTTTCTTCATTATTTTCTGGTTGCTGGTTAACTCCAAGCAAAGCATTCAACCTGTTCAACATCAAAGTGTTCTGGGCTTCCATTTGTTGATACAACCTAGACACTGCAGCATCCAGTTCCGCCCTTGTGATTCCAACACTAGGAGCCGCTTGATTTGGCGCCGGAGAAGTGGCGGTGTTGTCATAAGCATTTCCAGATCTAGTAGATCTACTTTTTCTTCCACGAGCCATAATTTCGGATAGACTTCTGGTTTTTAGGGAGAGTCTTTTAACAAATCTTTGTGAAGCAATGATGAGAGCACTCATGAGTTCGGTTCTCAGTGAAAGCACCAAAAATGTTAATGCTAAAAATGTACGCTAACACCCTAGTGTGAATTGTGATAAAGCGAAAGCACCACCTGTTGGTACGGGAACTAAAAGCAAGCAGGAAATAGCAGAAAATAGTAAAGAGACAACAATTTTTATAGTGGTTCGGCACAAAGTCAAGCCTACGTCCACTTAATCTCTTCTATTATCGACTTGATTACAAGTTTCATAATTATTATTCAATTACAACACCATTAAAGCAAGTAGTTAAAACTTCTATGTAGAAAAGCTCTTTGAATTCATGTTGAACGAACTTGATCTTTTCTCAAGGTTACTTGGAGTGTCTTTGGCGTTTGAAGTATTGTAGAAATTGTGAAAATAGCAAAGTGTCGGCCTTCTAGCAAAAAATCCTCCTTGAAGTGTGGAGTAGGCGGGGTATTTATAGGAGAGTTTCGGAGTTAGGTCGTGTAGCGTCATAGGTCGTGAGCAACCTAGGGAGTTACGACCTAAGAATGATCACGAGGGAGTATAAGTCGCTAGCGACTTAATGGAGCCATCATGAATGAGTTATATGCTTTGAGCGACTTAGCTTGTGTAGCACAGGAGTTATCTCGGCTTGCTTAGGTCGTAAGCGACCTAATGGAAGAGGTAGTGTGCATGCTGCTTAACTCTGAAACTTGCTAGGTTGTTAGGTCGCTCTATCCTTAACTCGTTAGGTCGTTGCCTTCATTAAGTTGATAGGTCGCTAGGTCGCTGGAGCAACTTAAGTCGTTGTGTCATGCCATGTTGAGCTGCTCTATGCTTTAGGTCATTAGGTCGTGCCCTGTTGTAGATCGTTAAGTCGCTTATGCCCTGGTTAGTTAAGTCGCTTTTTTCCTTAGGTCGTTGAGTCGAATAAGTCGCTAAGTCGTGAATAAGAGAGGTTTTAACATTCAACAAATTTCATCGCCAATTCGTCGAAGCTGGATATAGACCGCGGAGGAAGTTGAGTAAACCACATAGTGGCGATCCCGGACAAAGTGATTGGGAAGCACCTATTAGTCGCATCATTCACCCTTGCAGAAGCCATCATCCATTCGTACCTCATCACGTGTTTCCTAGGGTCAATCTTCCCTTTGTAGGTTGGGATAGTCAGCATACTAAATTTCCTGGGGTACTCAGCCTGTAGAATAATATCTGTAAAGGGAGTATGACTCTTGGACACTCTCCAATCATCATTGGTCAAGCCTTGGTTTTCTCTCAATAAGTTCCTGACCATGGCTGATAAGTCTGGAGTTTTTATGGAGGATGGAAGGTTGGGTTCCGTTCCACGAAACCGTGTGGGTTGATGTCCCGCCTATTGGCGGTCAGTCAAACGTGCGTCCTGAAGCCAACTTGATTTGGGTCTTGGTGAGCCGGGCGTCCGGTCTCCTCAAGTGCTTGATCCCTAGCGGATCGACCAGTGGCACCTACCTGTGCAGCTACTGCCTTACGACATCTACGCTTAGGAGGTTCATCAACAGAGGTCGAGCTGTCGGATGAAGAATAAAGAGCAGGACCACTTCCAGCATTCTGATGCTTCTACTGGGAAAACTGAGTCATGAGATTAGTGTTGGCTTGAATCTGCTCAGCAAGTTGCCTTCTACTTTCCCTGAGTTCTCTTATCAAGTCGTTGAAATCTGTTCGGGATATGACTTCCGTTGGATTATAGGTGGAGGGCCCTGCGACTTGAATTGCTTGCTGGTTGCTAGGTCCAACTTGTTGCACACTAGCAGTCTCGTGGACGTCCGTATTGTGAGAGGCTGATCGGGTGCGTGGTCTTCCCATAGTAGAGTTGTCGGTTGGAACTCTGAATAGATTCAATGGCATTCTATGAATAAGTCGGATCTCCTTCGGGGGATTTTTCAATCCAGTAGCTACAAAGTAGATCCTATCGACCTGAGAATTCGATTCTCAGTGAAAGCACCAAAATGTTAGCACCAAAATTGGTCACTAACACCCTTGGGTAGAGTTATGTAGAGAGATTAATAAGGAAATAAATTCAAATAGAGGATAGTGTGCTAAATTAAACGCAGGAAACAAGAATACCAAATTTATAGTGATTCGGCATAACCGCCTACATCCACTTTGAGGTTAATCTTTATTGTTTTTCTCACTAATCGATTACAGATAAAATCCGTACGTCAACTATTTGATTACAATTGTTAAGCAAAAAAGATAAGTCTTGAATGAGTCTTGAATGCAGAAGAGTCTCCTCGGTGTTTTCTCAAAAAGGCCCCTTTCACCGTGCCCCTACCTCTTTATTTATAGAAGAAGATGGGTTGGACTTCCCTGGTGGGCCTAGCAGTTAGACAGTTCGGCCAAAATCAGTGAACTCTGTGTGCCGAACCACAGATGATGATCAGCAAATGTCGAGCGCCTCCTTAATGTCGAACAAGGCGATGTGTTGAGTGAAAAGTGCAAGCCGAACGAGAACCGATGCCGGTCGAGGGGAGATGCCGAACGAGGCCGGAATGTCGAACGAGCTTCATGTCGGTCGAGATTGAATGTCGAATGACTCTAACATGCCGAGCAGCCCTCAATGTCGAACGAGGTCTAGATGCCGAGCAGTGTGGAATGCCGAACGACTCTGACATACCGAACGCCCCTCAATGCCGAACGAGGTCTAGATGCCGAGCAGTGTGGAATGTCGAACGACCATGCTGTGCGGAACGGACCTCAATGCCGAACGATATACAATACCGAATGGCCCTCAATGCCGAACGGCCTAGTCATGCCGAATGGCCTGGTCGTGCCAAACGGGGACAGATGCCGAACGAAGTCTCTCTTCATCAAGTCTTTGGTTGCCCGGTCAAGCCGCTGGGTAACAATTATGTAGTTATCAAAAATTAGAGAGTGTATATGGAGATTCACTTCCATCAAAAGGGTAAGCTTGTCTCCCATGCTCTTGGATGTTTGATTTAGAGACTAGATAAAGTCCTTAACTGAAAAGCTTGGTTGTTTAAAAGTTGGACCTGAAGGAAAACATTCACTATAAGAGAATGACAAACATAACATAATGGTAGAAAACGGAAACTTACTGAAAACGAAAAAAGTACCCCTAATCTTAGGAAAATAACATCTAATGTAGAAGAATTGTTTCTCCTATTCCTTCGTCTTTTTAACAGTGTTGGTAAGTAAGCTCTTCGATAATGGTCAAATACGATACAGTTTGTTATCCAATTGCTCACTTATTCTCATGGTGCTAGCTAAGACATGGAGAATTTCGACACTTAAAGTGGGAAGTTAGCTTCCCATGCAAGAACTTCCAAGTAGCTCACATAGGTGTACGAGTTGGGGTTAACTAAGTCGAAGCCATATTTAGGTGCTCCAAGAAGTGCGGAAGAAAATCGGGAAAAGGAAAATCCCTAGGTGTTATATACAGATTAGTGTAAAGGCAAAGAACCCTTTTGGAGGGTTGTCAATTCTACCAGAAAGACCGGTGGGAATGAATTTTATGTTATAATACCGAATCGCTTGAGGATGGTGCCTTTTTTCTTCTTGAATGGTAATAAATGATTGATTGAGATGATAATCCCCTTTCTTGATAAAGGGAGAAGGTTTATAGATCTTACTGGCTTTCTTGCTTCCATTCTTGCCTTTCTTTTTCCTACTAGGTGATTATACCAAATTAGGGAATTATTAAATCCTTTATGAAATTTATAATGCTTATGATATAAAATAGACAATTATATGCTAAAGCAAAAGAATAGCAAGTTAAACAAAAATAACCCAAGCACTAATAGAGAAGTGTTAAGTACAAGTTAACTATTATACTTATAACAAGAATTTGACCATTAAATAATCCATGTCGAATATATAAAGTGCTTAAGTTTTTAGTCAATCAAAAATATGTACATAATTGTTAGATCCATGGTGGAAAGGTAAATTTATAGTTATACAAAAGAAGTCTAATTGAATGTCAAAATCATTAAACGGATGTCGCAATAATGACCTAGTGTCAAAATTACAAGTAACTGAAATCAATGGATGATGCCAAAATGTTCTAAAAATATTTTTGTAATAAATATCAAGTATATGAGTAGTTCATGAATTTTCCATACGATAACTACGATACTAATTATTGATGTCGCATAAATTTTTAACCACAACATTGTAAATATTAGTCAAAAGGACAAAATAATGATGCACAATGTAAGGTTGTCAGCTTCATATGATAACCCCTTATACTGATGTCGCATTCATGAATGAATGTCACACCTTTGTTTAGTTGCTAACGTTATAAGGATCTTACATTATAAACTTTTCTAAGTTTCAAATTGGTTGTCGAAACATAATAAAAAGGGAAAAACTATTTGATGTCGAACATAAGTTTGATGCTATAAGGCAGTAATTTCAAAATCAAACAAATTAGTATCGGGTTTTGGGTTTAATAAAGCTATTCACTTCGTAAATAAAATAGAAGCTCCTAGAATTGATTTCACCTAACTCCAATTAATCCAGTAAATGCTCCACCAATATAGTAATTCAAAATTAATTCCATAAGTAAGCATTATAGATCATTATTTCAATTAGTAATATGAAAATTAGCTTCTAAACTCAAATGTAGATTCAAATCCAAGAAACTGCTGTAAATCCCAAATAATGATTCCAGTATAAAAAATTAATGTAGTTTGTCGCTGTAATTAAAATGAAGATTGTACCTTGATATTAGCTCAGATGCCTAAGGTTAAAAGTTTTGAATAATTTTGAGAACTCTAAAAAAATTCTTTTCGCTTGAGTTTTGAATCGCGGGTAAAAAAGGAAATGAAGAAGAAGCTCTGTCATTTATAGGATGGAAGAATACTTAAATTTGTGGTTAGATCTAAAGGAGAAGATCAATGATCTGCAAGCGCCATTATCAAGATATTGACTTAAAAAATTGATACTTCCTTCATAGTAGGGGGCAAATGTTACTACCATTATTGATTCCGAAGGCATGAAGGCATGATGACAAGAAGAATGTCGAAGTCAACGGACCTCGTGGATAAAGGAAGTATTAAACTAAAGAAAAACAGATCATCAAAGCAAATGGCGAAGGCTTACAATGATGTCACATATCATTGGTGTTATTTGTCATCAATAAAGCACTGTACTTCATTAAGGCCGTGATATTGAAAGACAACATATCATAAGCCTTCAATACGATAAAGGCATGATATATCGTCAATGCTGCTTCTTTTGATTCCATCTCTTATTGCTTCTCTTTGATGCCACGTCTTATCAATGCTGCTTCCATTTGATCCCGCCTCTTATCATTGCCGCTTCTCTTTGATGTCGCCTCTTATCAATGCCACACTTCATCAATGTAAATGCCTGCAATGTTGTCATATACCATCTACTCTATTCTTCACTGATGTGATAAAGATGTCGAATCTCATCCATATAAGCAAAGAATATTGTCGCATGCTAACAATACACAAGAGCATATCACATGTTACCAATACGATAAAGGATGCTGAATGGCTTTATTTTTTAAAATAAATCAAAAGCTATCAAATGCAAGTAATCAGGATGATGATGTTGTAATCATTCAATACACAAAATGATGTCATGAATCATCAAATCAAAGCAATATCCTAAGCGCCATCAAGATGGACCTTGATGCCAAAGACCAAGCATGCCACATTAACACATGACATCCATGTAGTACCTTTCTACCCTTATAAATACGAACATAGATGTATGGAGGAGGGGCGGTCGATTTTTTTCTCACATCTTGCTTTTTAAACTTTGTAACCCTAAATCAATTTGGGATTTTAGTGCTGATTGTAATCTTGCAAACCTTATTCCAAATAAGGGCATGTACACATACAATCTCATAATATATTGAATAAAGAGACAAGATCATTGGTTTATGATTCTCAAGCATACATAACTTCAACCTAGTCATTGGCTTCACCATTGAACATTTCAAACTCTTATGACTTTGGCAAATAAGGCTTTGGATATTCAACAACTTCATAGAATATTAAGGAAGACTACCTAATAGTGATTTTTTTTCAAATTAGCGAAACGCTTGTGATTTGATCATAACTTACTTCGAATTCGTAAACATTTGTGATTTTGAAGTTAAAATGGATTTAACATGAAGCATATGTTGTGCCTTCCTAGCAAGTTAACCTATGACTACTAAGATTCTTTTACACCAAGTTCATTTTCCTCACACTTTTTGGTATCGGTGAAGAAATTTGTTAAAAATATATATACCATTCTATATAAAGTTATTAATTTGACCATGAATTATTTTACTAAATTTTTGTAACCAATTAAAATATTAAAAATCACATAATAATTATATTGATAATATAATATAATCTAAAATTTAAATAAAAAATCCTCAAATATTATATAAGATTTAATGTTAACAACATTACTAATGATAACACTATAAAAGATCTAGTGCACCATGAATTTATGAGGTAATTTTTTGAAATTTTCCCAACTTACCCTATTACCATATTCACGTGATCGAACAGTCTACTTATGTTATCCGGCTTTATGGAAAAGCCTTATTTTGACATATTAGAACGGGCAAATAGAAAAAATTGCTAAGTAGCGACCCAGAGCAATAACTGCTAAGCTCAGATGTCGAGCTAGACCACAGGATGTAGTCATAAGCTAATAAACCATCTTCAATTATAACCTACATTTCACCCTAAGAAAATTCAAAGTCCAAAATCCAAAAGCCAAGTGAAAGACTTGAACTAGTACTAGCCTATGACCATAGATCAGTACCGATCCCTAAATCTTGCCAAAGATTTCCACGTAGTTCTTGTCATGCAATGTTGTGGTGATTGTCAATCACCCTACTCCCATATGGAATGGATCATAAGCACATGATGACTCAAATGATCAACACACAACCAAGTGCTTCTACCCTACATTTGAACTAAGAAATTCACTCAAGTTCAAGTCCATATCAATAATATCTAAATGTCAAAGACGAAGATACAAGCCAACCAAACTTCCACAGGAGAAATCAAGACCTAAAGAGAAAATTTTGGATTAGTATCGATCCATATTCATGGTTCGGTATCAATTCCTGGGTATTGATGAGTTAGCCATAATCTTTTTGGTTCAACTCCTCTAGGACATAGAGAATGTAGGCAAGGACATGGATGAGTGAATTCCGACGACCAACAAATATAGATAGATGATGAGGGGATTTGTTTGAGGGATCCTTTTAGACTATGATTGAATTTCTACATTTTCCTTATTATTCCAGGGATGATCACTGATCCATAAGAATGAATTTATAAAAATCGGTAGAAAACTCAATAAAGTTTAACTAAACATAGGCTTTTGATTAATTAAACTACTGTAATTGTTGTGTGCTCTAGTTTTCCTCATTTTTCAAGTTAATTTCTTCATTTTATTTAAATTTTAGTGCTTTTACTGAGAATATATCGATCTCACGCTATCTGGAACTATCTTCTACTATTGGATTGCTCTACTCTATAAGGTAAGTGTGTCAGCTTTGTTGCTATAATCCGTGATTACTTAGATTACCGTAGAATCTATTATATGATTAATTGAATTATGGCCCTATGAAGGGAGAAATCGGCTACCTCTAGGCTTGCTGACGATGCTAAGAATGCTAGGTCTTGACATATAGAAGAAGTCGCTCAACCTAATGCCACTGATATTCGAAGTCCTTTGGATATGATAACGAGGGTTCGAGATGGACCAGTTGATGAAGAGATGAATGATAAGCTGTGTGAAAGTTAGAAAGAGCTAAGGATGCAGATGAGGGAATGTCTTGACTTATTGAACTAGTTGGCCTATAATCATAGAAGGAGCAGGACAAATTTGTTGCCTTCTGAGTCTGAAGAGGACAGTTCTTCATTGTCTTGTGAAAAACAAAGAGATGGGAAACAAAAGATGAAAAGAAAGGAAACCTGTACTTCAGGAGAAAGGTCAAAGAGTGCTCGAAATGTTGGTTTAAGGATTCATATAGATCCACAATCAAGGACTAGTACTATAATCTAGCATTCTAGCCAAGCTATAATGAATTGATTGCACGAGTTAGATTCGGCGGCCATTAAGGCCGATGATTCTAGAGTGATGATTGTGGGGCCTAATAGTCAGGTACAAATGGTAATATGAAGTTAGGAGGGAATGGAATTGATAAATGCGCAACGTAGAATGTTCAAAGTATGTGATATAGTTCAATGCATAGGAGGAATCAACATAGTTAGGCTCCAACAAGAGGGATCGACATACATTAAAGTACAAGAGCATTCTTGCAGAAAGCAATAAATACCTCGAGATCTACAAGTCCAAAGCATATGAAATTTAAGTAGCAAGATATAAGTACCCAAATCGCACATCAAAATGACAAATATGGAGGGATCATTACAACCCGTGGTAGGGATCGGCAGAAGGCAGCATTCGAGTTATGTTGAATCAATGATCATGCAACAACTTGAGTTCCAATAATCAAAACGATGTGGAAATTAGAGGCCAAGCATGTTTCTGCATAAAGAAGGCACCATAGGGATTGCTCCCTAAAATTCGACGAAAGAAGGGATCGGTACCAATCACTTCTCTTTGGGAATTTTTCCCAGTGATCCCTCTAGTAGGCCCATATGGTTTAGAAGGTCCTTCAGGCAAGATTTCAGAGAGATACTTGGTCATCTTCATCTATAAATACTAGCCTAATGGGTCATTCTGGGGAACTTTAAACTGCTTGTTACTCTAGACTCCATTGTAACTAAGTATTTACTATTTTCTACTACTGTAATCAGATTTATATGTGATTAATAAAGGATAATTTTCAAAATGGATGTAGGCATACAATGTCGAACTACTATTAGTTTATGTTTCTCTGATTATAGTTTATTCTCCATTGCTTACAAATTCATTTACTTAGTTTAATTTTGTTTTTCTTAACTTACTTCTCTACAAAAACTATTCTTAGGTGTTTGTGACAAATTTATTTGCAAACATTTTGGTTCTTTCACTAAGAATTTTGATTCTCACTTTGTTATGATCGTTTTCTTGCTATTGGATTAAGTAAATCCCCTAAAAGAGATCTGTAGTTTTCTTCAAGAATTTCTCATATTGCTCAATATTGTAAAACGGTAAGAATGCTATTAATAATGGTGAGAAATACTACAACTACTTCTCAAAAGATGTAGGGAAATGTGATGACTAGCATCCAGTAAGGAGACCAAAGTAATCAACCACTGGATGTGACTACTGAACCAGTTGAAGTTCAAAACCCACTAATTCTATTACAAGAGCCGAATTTCAAAATTTAATAAGAGAGTTGATGGAGACCGTCGACAATTAAACCAACAAATTCAGACCGATATCAACTTGATGAACAACCTTAATCAGCAGCAGTGGGGGAAAGCTAGGAGTGATCCTGCACCTTACTTGGTGTTAGAGAGTTCTAGCTCATCAAATGAGTATCACAGGCATAGGCATCGCAGAATAGACGAATGTTATGCAGAAACTTCAAGATGACAATAGGCAGACCATCATTGTCTACCAGGATCGATTGATGTCGATCCCTCCATAGGGATCAGTATCGATCCCTCCACCAGAAGGGAGAAATTGAATTTACGACCTCAAGGTTAGAAGGCTTGTTTAGAGCCGCTAGACTAGCACGTTGGCCCATGCTTTATGGCAATCAAGTTGGAGCTACTTCAATTGGTTTAAATGTTAGAGTTTAATTAAATGTTGACTAAGCCATTCCATGGAATCACAATGAAATGAATTTACGAGGTACACATCGGGAAGATGGTGAACCAAGAAGGCATGAAAAGGCCTGCAGACACCGATCGAACCATTCACGCTAGGTGAAATGCGACCACCACTTCGTACCAACCATCCAAACGCTGGACTTATTGGTAATGGTCAAATAGTTAGTAAGAGAGCCAGAGCTTGACTAACGATGACTTAGGAATCTCGGAAAGCCATATCCCATTCAATAATAATGTTCTATATGTAGAGTATCCAAGGAGGTTCAACATGCCATCAACGCTGGCCTAACAAGGAAAAACCGACCCCAGGCAGCATATCATGAAATACGAATGGCTAATGGATTATGATTGAGCGGATGATGCAACCAATTGAAGATGCTTTCTTATAACTCTCTGTAGATTAGCAGCGAGGCAACAATGTTTGTGGAGTAGTTTTGGATGCATGCAACTCGTTCCAAGGATGTGATGTCCTTGTTCGGCGTGGTTCAAGTTCCAAGGGAATCGTTGAATGATTATTTAGAGAGATTTCATACAGCTACTATGAAAATCAATAATCTAAATGACATGCTATATTGATGGTCATAATGAGAGGGATAGATCTAGAATATGATTTTGGCAATTAGTTAGCATGCAAGCTGCCTGCAACATTGGAGAGCTTTTATGTAAAGGCGGTTCAGTATTTGAGAAAGGAGGAAGCCAATTCCTCCAGGAAAAAAATGTTATGGGACCAAGTGAAGAGGGAGTGTAAAGTAACATCGTAGTAAAACAATATGATGATAGCTTAGGAAAAGTTCAAGTGAATGTCCAGAACAAGCCGAATTAGTAAAAGAAAGGCGGAGATAGGGGTTGAGACTGAAAGAGGGATTTTGGAAGAGGGAAGCATAGGAATTCGAAGTTCGATACTTACACACCATTGAATACGTCCTTGGAGAATATCTATTTGTCTACTGACAATACCATGCAATAGTGGAAGCCGCTCCAAAAGAATCAACTAAGAAGCAGAAGCAAACTAGAAAATATTATTGGTTCCACGAATGCTATGGACATGGAATGAATGAATGCCGGCATCTCGAAGACATTATCGAAAAGCTAATTTGAGAAAGGAAGTTGTAGCAATTTGTAAAAAACCCATAGGAAGACGAAAAGAGGACATTCGATCCAACCGAGGAAAAGTACCGTGTCGGGCTGAGGAACCTACACGAACTAAGGGAAGATTGATGATAAACACGATAGTCGGAGAACCACACCCAGCAGATAAGAGTTGGCAAGAGATGGGGCGCTATACTAGCACAATTAGGCATGTGAATTTTGAATATTTATCGAATGCAGAGGATGGAGCTCTGGCAAAATAGCAACATACAATGATAGATGATATTGTTTTTAGAAATAAAGATGCGGTCAGGGTGGAGGCTCCGATGATCGACCCAATGGTCATTTCGGCCATGATCGGCCCCGCCCTGGTGAGAAGGATATTGATTGGTTGTGGAAGTTTAGTAAATATAATTTTCAAAAAATCTTATGACCAGTGAAAATGGAAGCTAAGGACTTAAAGCCATTTAAAGACCATATACATGGTCTTAACTGTGTTGTAACTGAGGTCGTTGGTTACGTTGAATTATCTGTAGAGTTGGGAGAAGGTGACTGTATGAGAGTGTGGATCTTTTCATTTTTCGTTTTGGATATTGATTCTCCTTACAACATTTTTCTGGGTTGACCGCCCTAGCCGAATTGTAGTCAGCCCTTGCCCCATGGTATTTGACTTTGAAGTTTCTGATAGATAATGGTGTTGGAGTTGTTCATGGTAATCTGGCGACTGGACGTGCCTATTATGTTGCTAAATTGAGAGATGCTCAGTGCAAAGAGAAAGGTAAGGGTGTGGACAAGACTATCCACATCCATGCTACTAAAGATAGACAACTATGTCTGAGACTTGATTGGGATGCCACAGTTAGTTCTGTAGAGATATATATCTGAGAGATGACAAGGATGATCCTAAAGAGGCCAAGACTGCATCGACTAAGATGACGATTGATATCACAGTCAGCCACGACAACCCATCATCGGTCCTAAAGATTGGATCACAGATCAGCCCCCTGGTGTTGAAATAACTTGCTGGAATTCTTCAAGTGGGGATAGACATGTTTGCTTGGACTCACTCTGACATGTGTGAAATCTCGCTTGCCATTGCAAGCCATCCATTGAATATTGACCCGAGGCATGTTCCGGTGAAGAAAAAAAGATGGAGCATGGATCTGGAGAGATCTACCGCCTCAAAGAGGAGGTGTATAGACTCAAGATAGTGGATTTATACATGATGCCCTATACCTAAGTGGGTATCTGACCCTTTACTTATGAAAAAGGCAAATGGAAAATGGAGAACCTGCATTGATTGCTTAAACTTGAACAAGGAGTGTCCAAAAAACAGTTTTCCCTTACCAAGGATCGACCAGCTGGTGAATTCAACCACAGGACACGAATTGATATCTTTCATAGATGCTTACTCAAGATATAACCAAATCCCATTGCACATTCCCGATCAAGAGCACACCAATTTCATTACCGATGTTGGATTATATTGCTATGTGGTGAAGCCATTTGGACTAAAGATTGTAGGCTCTTTTACCAAAGCCTATTCAACATGTTGTTTAAAGATTGGATTAGAAAGGCAATGGAAATATGTGCTAATGACATGCTCGTGAAGTCACGACAATCAAGCGACCGCATTAAAGACATGGCAGAAATGTTTGGCATCCTCCGACATTACAAGATGAAAATTAATCCTTTGAAGTGATCTTTTGGTGTAGCATCAAGGAAATTCTTAAGCTTTATTATTAACGCCTATGGAATCAAAGCTAATCCCGAGAAGATTCAGGCTATCCATAATATCCAAGCACCAAACGCTATCAAACAAGTAAAGAGTATGAATGCGAAAGTTGCTGCCTTAAGCTGCTTTATTTCTAGAACTCCCGATAATTGCATTCCTTTCTTTGACTTGATTAGGAAAGGAAAAAGAATCTTCGAATGGACACAGGATTGTGAAGATGCATTTCAAGCTTTAGTGGATCATTTGGAGAGACCCCCATCTTGTCAAAGCTGGTGGATCATGAAGATTTATACATCTATTTGGCCATGCCAGTACATGCTATAAGTGCTACATTGCTTTGTGAGGAGGATTGAATTCAGAAACCGGTGTACTACATTAGAAAACGATTGATGGGAGCTAAAAGGAACTATACAAAAATAGAGAAACTGGTATACTATTTGCTGATTGCATCATGAAACTCCGCTTATACTTGTAGGCTCACTCAATCAATGTTTACACCGACCAGCCCTTACGAAAGATCCTGTAGTGACCTGTGACATCAAGAAGATTACATAAGTGGAATATCGAACTTAGTCAATTCAATATCACTTATCTCCCTCCTAGGGCTATCCAGGGTCAGGCAGTGGAAGATTTTATAGCAGAATTCACCATGTGGGATGATTTTCTAGAGAGTAGTGAAATCCCTACCATAAGGTGAAAATTGAATATTGATAGAGCATCCAACGATCATTGTTGTAAAGCTAGAATTATGCTTGTAACTTCAAAAAAATTGGTTAATTTGTTATGCTTTAAAGCTTGATTTTCGGACGACAAACAATGAAGATGAGTACGAAGCTCTGATTGCTGGATTTAAACTCGCTGGAGAACCGGGAATAAGTCTCTTGCAATATTTTGTGATTCGTAGTTTCCCCTTACCTTACCCAAGTCCAAGAGTTGTTGACTGAATTTTAATACTACGATATCACACTTATTCCACGGGATCAAAACAGAGAGGCTAATTCATTGGAAAAATTTGCTAGAGCTGGCAATGCACAACAGATGGGCTTGGTTCGGTCGAAGTGTTCAATGCTCAAGTATAAACCTGATAGAAATCAATCAGATACTAGAGTTGGAGTCCAAGAGGGAATCATGGATGACTTCGATGAAAAACTATTTCCAACATGAAGTCCTACCACAACAAAGGAATGAAAAGCAACAAGTCCTTCGTAAAGCTTTGCGATATGTCGTGCAAGGAGAAATTATGTACAGAAAAGGTTTCTCTATTCCCTACTCCGTTATGACGCTCATGATCAGATAAAACGTATCCTAAGAGAAATTCATGAATGAGAATGTGGCGCTCACAATGGATGGCAAACTTTGGCAATGAAAACACTCCGTTACTGGTATTATTGGCCAACTATCAGTCGAGACGCTTTTGACCATATAAGATGATGCGATAACGGCCAGATATATGCAAAAGTTCCAAGAGCTCCGTCGACGGAAATCACGCAAATGGTAAGCCCATGGCCGTTTTCCATATAGGGTATAGATGTTTCGGTTCCTTACCAACCTCGAAAGGTGGTGCAAAGTATGCTATCATTGCAGTTGATTACTTAATCAAATGGGCCGAAGCAGAACTTTTAGCCACAATCACAATAAAAAAGGTAACCAACCTCATCATCCGAAAAATTTTCTGTTGTTTTGGTCTTCCACGAACTATTTTAATAAATAACGTGCCTCAATTCGACGGCGCAGAATTCAAAGACTCTGTTGAAGGTATCATATTGAATAAAGATTTGTAGCAATCGCTCACTCTCAAGCAAATGGGTTGAAGACATAAACAAAATCATAAATTACATTTTGAAGAAGCATTTGAAAAAGGCTATAGGCAAGTGGGTGGATGAATTCCCAACAGCACTATGGGCTTATAGTGCTACCCACAAGTATGTGAATGGCCATACTCCATTTGCCCTTACTTATGGTTCCGACGCTTTTATGCCTATTGATCTTGAAGATCTTTCTCATTGAGTGACCTATTATCATCCCACAACGAATAAAGATCTTCTCTTGGAATCTCTATACTTTGTAGATGAGAAGAGTGGAGAAGCTTATTTGAGGGAAGCTATGCATCGGTATCGAGTCGCTCGATACTACAACACCAAAGCCCAATTTGGAGCCTTTGAAATTGGCGACCTTGTCTTAAAATGGTTTTTCCTACCCTGACGCACATGAATCCAAACTTGGAAGGACCGTACGTCATTGAACAGAGGCTTGGATAGGGAACTTTCAACTTAGCGACTGTTGATGGTTTCACACTCCCAAGGGAATAGAATAGCAAGCATTTGCGATGTTGTTTCATTTGGTTTATTTCTTTTTCATTCAGTTGTATTTGATTTCAAAGTTGGCTTTAGCATTTGACTTTGTAGATATGTAATAAGTCAGATTACTTTATTCCTTTCCATTTAGCAAATAAAGTTTCAAACTTCCTTTATATTTATGTCTGTTGTAGCATTATGTTTTAGTTACATTACGAAACTGATTGATGTCTATATGTCTAAATAGGTTCCCGGAGTCTGGAGTTAATCAAGCACGCTATTTCCCCATAGAACTAAACAAGATGAGTGTGGTCCGACCGTTCTTTTGATAACTCTCATTCATAACCCAATGGATGAGATACACAATAAAGAAGGATGTGACTCGACCATCCGATAATCAGACATATCCCTCCAAACGATAAGATTGAAATAAAATAAGAGTGATCATGACAGAACTGTTTGCATGCTAACTCAAACCTGGACCTTAAGAGGAACATTGATCAATTAAGAAAAGTACGATTAGGCTGCTCTCTAAAATAACTCTAATTCCCTAATGTGCGGACTAGAGTATAAACACAAAATGGGTGTGAATCGACCATCCGTGAAATAACTCTAAGTCCTCAAAGTGCGGATAAGAGTATCAACATAAATAAGTATCAACATAAATAAGCATGAATCGACCATCCGTGAAATAACTCTAATTCCCCGAAGTGCGAACTAGAGTATAAGCGTAAATTGGGTGCGAGTTAACTGCACATTAACTAACTCTTATACCCAGATTGCAAATATAAGTATAAACAGATAAATGAGTGCGGTTTGATCATTCACTATTCCCTGAACTCTGGCCTAAAACCGAGAGGATTAGTATAAACCTACTAGGGATGGAGTTAGACTAAACGTCTAATCTTGCTAACTTAAGACCGAAGAGAGGAGTATAATTACTCAAACTGCTAAATTCGATGGCATAACACTAAGGCTCGAGCCTAGCGTTCAATGTGACTCATGGACACAACCACATGGAAGCCTTAGGATAGAGCTAGTAGGTTGCTATCAGAATTAATGAACAAAGAATTAATAGTATTGAATGGGAATTAATAATTCAACCACTTAAATAATAATTCTCACAAAATCTCAATAGAAAACAAAAATTTTATTCACATGATATGTTTCAAAATTATGGTGCAAGTTATTTGAAAGAACCCGGAGTCGTATCCATACAACCATGGCTAATAAAGAAAATGACGAACAAACAGCTATGCAAGCTACGTACACACTGAGCCAAAACGATGCCTATTTCTTCGATATTCTCTCCTTTTTGGATGTTTCGAGAGTGGTGTTGTCTAAACTTTTGCTTATTCTCTTCCTTGATCCATTATCGCCTTTAGCGGGAGAGCATTCGAAGCTTGGAGGGAGTTCTCTGGGAATCGACCCACTCGACGAAATGATTTGTAGTAGGATAAGGTGTGGATCATCAATGTACACCTTGGTGGGCTTAGCTTTGGCTTTTTTCTTTAGCAAATCCTTTCTCTCAATACACTCCTTCGGGGTGATCTCACCAGTGCGTTCGGAGGTGCCGATAAGCACAACATCGTCGTATTCATCCACCAGCAGCAGATCTTCAGCCTTATCATCGTCGAGTGCTTTGATGACTTAAGCATCGGGCTACGATACATCAGTGGCCGTCGAAATCTCAGTTAATTTCTCTTGTTGCTCCACAGCAATGTCACTTTTAAGGGTTTGTTCGAGACCCGAAAGACCTACAGATTTGTAAAAATAAGGAGATAAACCTAAAACCATTGGGCATGAAGAACAAAACCACTCATAGAGTGGAGAACAAAGCGGAATACCTACATCCAAATGGCTCTTGGTTCTCGCTGGAGTGCCCTTTCCAGAGTAGGAGTCAGCACTTTGGATTGGTAACCATGTTTATCTGGATCGTAGCTCAAGTCTTGCCTCGGGCCAAAAGAAACTGATGCTTCAACTGCTTTGAAAGAAGAGGGTTCCTTAGGATCGGCATTCGAGGATTCAACAATATTTTTCCCTTTACCAAATGGAATTAAAATGTTGAAATATAAGAGTCTCACGGCGGTAAACTCTAGGGGTTCATTCCATGGAGGATTTCCCACATTAATTTCTCTTCGTCAACTCAGCTTCACCCAGCTCCCGCTTTTTCATCTCGATGATGTACTCCTAGGCTACGATGAGTGAATCAAGATAACCTTCACCAAGAAAACTCAAGTTATGGTGCATGAGGACTTTATCATTGTATTCAATGATCAGTGGATCAAACATTTCCGTAATTTCATTTTGATCGGACTCTTTCTCATCTTCCAATCAGGTTTCAAATTGTTACATCGTCTCCTTATGACCTTCATCTCGTGCCTCTTCTTTATAGGCTTCTATTTTGGCAAATTGCTCATCAAGTTTGATTTTCAGGCTCCTGGATTCAACAGGAACTTCTTAGTACCTTTATGATTCTTCCTGAGCCTTAATCTTCACTTCCCTTCCTATTGTAAGAAGCTCTTCAAGCTCTTCCAAAGCAAGTGCACCATTTCGATTAAGGGCAGCATCGAGTTCTTTCTTATGGAAAGCTTCTAAATGACTCACAGCCTTTGACGTTTCCTTGGCACTCTTTTCTGCCTTATCAAGTTTTTTTATCAACTCTGTTAGCTCATTATCTTGGTGCTTGATTATGTCTTTATTAAGTATCATCTCTAGCTTGAGGCAATCTATTTCATATTGTTGCTCAATTGACACTTCGAAGATTTTTTCCATTAAGTGTTGGAATGACTAATGTTGCACGAAAATGTCGTTAACATATGCGAGATATCTTGCTTTGGCTTGCCCTAGGATCATATAAATTATGGGAAGGAATTTCAGCCCATCGAAGAAGATTTTTGGGAAAGTGGCCTTGAGTACGACCAATTTCTCTAGTGTAGAATCGTTAGGAGCAACGTTCGGCAAATATGGATCGAAATTTACTCTTGGATGCTTGCTCAATCTGCGGTCACGACATTGCTTAGAGCTAAAAGAAACAGAATGCTGCTTATGTGATATGGAAAGTAGAAGGTCGCAGAAGGAAGTTTGGTCTCCACTATAAATAGGAAGATTGGGCTGGCCTCCCTAGTGAGACGACTGAGACCAAGACTGTAACGACCCGTAATTTCGCTACTTCAAAAATGTAAGATTTCTTTTAAAAAGGTTTAAAAATTATTATATATAATAGATAATAATAGAGAAATTATTTATTTATAGTTGATAGTTTAAAACATATAAATTTGGATTTTAGAACAAATCAACAAAAGTAAAGTTTTGTTAAAAATAAATAAATGCCTGAATAAATAGGTTTAAATATTCATTTAAAAAGATAAATCTTATGGAAAACATTTAATAAAGATAATAAAAGTATATTAAGATATTAAAAAGTATGTTAATAATCGTTTTACAAAAATAACCAAATTTTGTCGCATTTTGTCAGTTTTACATACACTGTAAATTAGAAATTTTAAATATGATTTTAAAATATAAAGTGACATGTTTTCATTTATTTAAAGAAGTAAAAAAACTCATTTTTAAATTTGGTTTACATAACTAAATAATTTAATTAAAACGTCACAATGTGACCGTAAAACATTTATCGAAAAACGACGTTTTGTCGACTAAAAGTTATCGCAATGTCGTCGCACGTTTATTTTCTTATATAGGGATATTCAAATAGTATAAGTATTAATTAGTTCACTAATCAAGTTTATTTTTACTAAACATACTTAGAAAATTCTAGAATATATTTAAGAAAAAGTAAGCACAAAAAGACAAAAAAGTACAAAAGTCAAAAAGTAAAACATCAAATCAAAAAAAACATAACTATTACTTTCTTTACTTAATACTAAATTGAAAATGACATAAAGTAATAATTTGAAATGTGATGTTTAAGTGTTGAAAAAAATAAGATTACCTTATAAGTAAGTAAGGGTGTTTTGGTCTTTTTACAAAATATTATTTTAATCCAAAATTTTCTATAAATAAGACCACCATTTTTCTACTTTCTTTCACACATTTTTACATCTTCTTCTTCCTTTCTCAAGCTTTCTAAAAGCTTCTTTAATGTCTTCTTCTTCTCTTCCATTTCCTTTCTAACTTTTTCAATATCATATCAAATCAACTCCAAACACCACCAAACTTTGCCACACACCTTAGAATACCATTAAAACATGGTTTATCATCTAAAAAGTGAAGAAATAATGGAGGAAGGGATGGAATAGGATGTGGCCGAACCTATCAAAGATGAAGGAGCAAGTCGTGAAGCTTTGGAGCAAGAAAAAGAGAAGGAATTGCTGCCGGGATCAAAAGAAAAGTCTATAGAAAAGATTTGGTGAAGATAAAATGATTTAGTGAAGTGTTGAATGATATGAATATTGGTAGGAAGTAAACAATTTGGTTAAAGGTGATTATTTTTATTTACTAATAAATCCATGAATTATTTTAAGTATAATGATTTGAAAGTTTAAATATGTTGAATGATTAAATATATGATAACTTGGTTGATATTATGGTTGATTATATATTTGCGATATGGATGATAACTTACTTTGATAAATGATAAGTGAAATGGTTAATAGGTATAGTTAACTAAATGAGAATTAAATCCATACAAATATGTGTATGGAAGTTATTTAGCCTCTTTATGATTTTAAATAAGTTAAAATAATATAAATATGGTTTAAAACAAATTTTAATTGCTTCGGACAAGTTTCGAAGCAATTCATAAAATTGGTCGAGATAGAGCTCGTCGCATAGCGGTAGTTCGTAAATTTCGACCCGTAACTTCAAACTAACATAGAGAACGATTTATAATTCGAATTTCTTCGAAATAAAAATTATTTGGTTCAAAATGATAATAGTTTTCAAATGAAAAAAGAAAATCAAGATTTCATCAAGTAGGGTTTGAAATATGTCCAAAATAATTTTGTAAAAACATCGTGCAGTTTGGAATCCAAAAAGGGGTTTCTTTATAAAATGATATTTTCAAATGATTAAAAATATGAAATAAATTTGATAAATCTATTAAAATGGTTAAACTAGATTTGGAATGCTAAATGTGAATTTTCAAATATTAAAAAGTTGTTTAAATCAAATAAGCTTATATAGCACTTTCCGTAGCACTTTTATGCTGCAGATTCTGTAAGCTTTTGAAATGTAGTTTTAACCTTAACAATTCTTTTTTAAATCTTTTTTGAATGATTATAAAGGAGTAATTAAGTGTTTTAAATAATGATTTAGAAGTTTAGTAAATCATTTCTAAAATTGTAACGATCCCGATTTTTATGCTAAATTTAAATTGGTAATTAATTTAATTTTTGAATTTAATTGTGAATTAATGGTGAGTTAATTTGAATTTTTTTCAAACTTTATAAAGATATGTGTTTGGTTTGTGTTTATATATACATATATAAATAATAATTAGAAATTTGAATTTGAAATTCAAACTGTTAATATATTGAAATTTAATTGGACTTAAAGAAAATTTTATATTTGAAACAAAAATATAATAAGTATGATTACTTAAGTTTAAAATGAAAATTTTAAAATAAGTATTTATTAATAATTTTAATGTCTTAAGTTTAAAAAATATAAATGTATTGAAAATAAATTTGATTTAGGATTCAAAATGAATATTTTAGGAATAAAATTGGATTTATTAATTATTATGTTTCAAGGAACCAATATAGATGGATATTTCTAATTATAATAAGATAATCTCTTTTATAAATTATTTAAAATTGTTAAATTTTTTATTTTCAAACAAGATTAACAATGTATTATTTTTCCATATAAATAAAAAGAATTAAATAGGAAAATGGAATTATCATTTCAAATTGAATAAGTTAACTTTAATTTGGATTTCAAAATTTTAATTTGGATTTGAATTTAGAATTTATTTAGAAATTCAAAAGAATAGATCCTTAAAATATTTGGATAAGTTTTTATTTATAATCTGTTTTTATTACATTTTCTTTACATAAGAAATTCATAATGTATTTACATAAGAATTAATAAATTAGGTTAAAGGATTTATTTAACATTTAAATAAAAAGGAAAATACTTAATTACAAGTGTAAACATACTAAGGACTTATAGTAACATGTGTTAGCTAATAAATTAAGAAATATGACAAGTGTCATTCCATTATTTATTTTTATTTTTCTTTAATTTAAATAAAAATTCTAGTAAACATTTTATAAACTCTTATCTCCTCACTTTCGAAGAAACTCAACATTGTAAAACTATCTTTCACAAACCAGAAATTCACATGGATTAAAACCTAAATACTTTCTAAAGCAAGATGATCAAAACAGCTCAAATCCAAATCTATAAATTCATTTCCAAATAATCACTTCCTCAAAAAAACAATTCAAAACCTGGAAGTTTAAGTTCAAAGCAACTTCAAAGCTTCAAGATCAAAATTAAAAATTCCAGATCATCCCAAGTTTTCAAAACCTGGAAGTTTAAGTTCAAAATCCCGTCTCTGCTTTAATCCAAGGTGAGCAAACTTCTTCGACCCGATCTTTGAATTTATATGATGTGTTATGCTTGTTTCTATAAAGTAGTGAAAATTAGGTTGCATGGATGCAAATATTGTTGTTGTATAGATAGGTAGGCAGATGTTTAAACATGCATGCATGTACCTATGTATTCACAAGGTTCTGTCTTGGTTACAGATTTTAAGAAATAAATTCAAAGATCAATTACTTTTCACCTGATCTCCTATAGGATGTATGTTACAAATAAAATATACTTGTAATAACATGATATTGGGTCTAAAAATAATTTTAAGGATGAATCTGAAGAACATTTAACAAGAAAGAGGAATTACAGTGGAATTTGAAACTATATCAAAATCACAACCTGAATGATTCGTTGTTTCAAGTTATAAATTGATTTATTATCGAAATCTATGAATTTTAAAACTATAACCATGATTTTTAAGCTCGAAATGCAAGTGAAATAGCAAGTTGAACAGAAAACATGAATTGATCGATTTCTTAAAATCGTGTAATTGTAAATTCTTGGAATTATTGCTGGAGGTAGATGGAGGATTGTAGATTACAGGAAAAATGATCGCAAATTTTTTTATCATTATGGTGGACAGGAGAAATGGTTTTAGGGTTTTGGTACCCAAATATGATCGATAAGGTTTGGGGGAAAGTGCGTCGTCAACGGGGAATTTGGAGCTATCGCACCTTGGGGAAGAGACGCAAGGGGCGGCGGTGAAGTTTCATTCGTGGTAGCAAAACATAAGATGGTCTGGATCGATGGTGTAGGGTAGTTTTGCCGATGGTAGTGGGTTTTAGTTTCCAATCGAATGTCTTGATTTTCGATTGCTATTGTTTTCGTTGATGTGAGTTATTGAGAGGGGTGGTGTAGTTGCCGATGACAAGTGGGTGGTCGTGGCGTTGATCAAGGATGGTCGGAGAGGTTGTGTTCGTGTACACGTGCACAAGTCTCTGCAGCGTGTCTGTAAACTTAAGCTTTGGGAAGAAGAAGTGAGCTCAAGGTCGAACTCGAAGTAGATCGTGATTTTTACCGGGGTTTTGTTTGATGGTCTCGGGCTATTTGAGTTAAGTTACCAGGTTTTCGAATTTTAGAACAAGTAACAAGTTTTAAAATATGAATGGTGTGAGGCGCGGGAAGGAACTCGAAATATGGCTCGAGTAAAATTGTGATGGGCTTAGGTTTTCAAAAGATTAAACTTTCGGGTTTTAAATTTTAGGAACATGTTTTCCGGTTTTAAATTCATTTTAAAATAAATGTTGACCAAGTTTTGAATCGAAATTATAAACCAGTTTTAAAACAAGTGTTGAAGATTTGAAAGTTCGAAATGTTTTCAAAATTGTTTTGGTAATTAATAATTTTATATTAGTTAACTAATTAAAATTAAATAACAACTATTTTCAAAATTATAGTGTAGTGATGGGAAAAGTGATTAAGGGAATGTTTTATTCTTTAATTAATCAAGAAGATTTCATATGATTTTGTATGACAACAATTTCGAGTATTTATCTTGATTTAAAGGATGTAATTAAGTGATGAAATAAGTATGAATTACTTTGTGAAATTGATTTAAGAAGCTAATTACTTTGTGTAATTTAATTAAAGATAATTAATTACATAAAGGATAATCTTAATGGTGGTGATTAAATAATAATTAATTAAATTCTTAATTTACGATTAAAGGTAATTAATTACTTAAAATAATTACTTAATTAAAAATAATTGATTGGTAATTAAAATAATAATTACTTAGTGTAATTAATTTATGACATAAGTAATTAAGGATAATCACTTAGATTAATGTTAATTAATTTAATGATAATTGATTAAGGGTTAATTAATCAATATAATTAAGGATAAATTAATTAAGATAATTAATTAAGAAATGATTTAATGATGGTGATTAAGACTTAATCAATAGTAATTAGTGATAACTAATTTATTGATTAAAGATAATTAATTTATGAAAGTGATTGGGGATAATTATTTTTTTAATTAAGGATAATTAATTAAGAATTAATTTACTAATTATTGGAATTAATTAAGAATAATTAATCATAGGATTATTTATTAATTAAAGGTTAATTTATGATTAAAGAATAATTTATCAAAATGGGTTGTAATTAATTAATGATTAATTAACCAGGATTAGAAATTTATCCATAAGTAATTAATCCGATTAAATAAATTAGATAATTAATTGATCTTACTCATGGATGTTAAGATTCTATGGAGTGCTTTGAATTGATTGATGTCACTGATTTGTGATAATGTGTGATATGAATTATTTTGTTTTGTGAACTGTGATGTAATTTATTCTGTGATGAAACTAATTATCTGTAATGCAATTTATTATCTGTGATATATCTGTGCTCTGTGAATGAAAGATAAGCGTTATAGTTTATACCGCTTATCAAACATATTGTTGTATTTGAATCTGTAATGGTTGGCATTGTCGCACTATTGTGTGTAAAACCCCTGGACCACACTTATACATACACAAATATGGATTGCACGTGGAAATGGGTTAAGTCATAGATTTTTGAAAATAGATTTAAAAATTGAATTTTTGAATCCAAAATAGTTTTGGAATTAGAATTGGGAGCTTTTTAAAATGAATTTCAAAAATAAAAGTTAATTTGAACAACTTGATTGAGTTTTGAAATTTAAATAATTTGATTTAAATTTGAATTCAATATTTGAATTGAATTCTATGATTTGGAAACTATGGTTTGAAAGGTTATACAAACTATAAATGTGTTTATATGGGTTTTTAAACCATTTTAAAAGTATAGTTTTGAATTTAACCCAAGTTTATATTTGAAAGGCCTTAACTCGTGCAAATAAAATCGAGTTTTCCAAAACGGAAACAAGTGATTTCAAATAATAATAACTTTTATATAAGGAAAGAATTTTCCAAATTATGAAGAAAAGATTTCAAATTTGAAATGAAATGGTTTTGAAAGCTATAATTGAATCTTTGTAAAAGATAGTTGAACCCTATTTTGAAATTTAAGAGGATTTTTAAATAGTGTATCTTTTATATATAAAAAAACCGAAACGGGAATTGTTTTGAAAATTATGACGGAATCTTTGGAAATTGTTTTGAAAGCTATGAAATGAGTCTTTGATTTAAAGACCGGATGAGTTAATCCAATTTGAAATAGCATCGTTTTGAAAGGCTATGAATGAATCTTTGTTAAAGATTGGTGAAGTTGTTTTCAAATTGAAAAGGGATCTGAAAAAACATATCGTTTGTTTAAAGGATTTGAATTAGAAAGATATTAATGAATCTCTGTAAAAGATTGGTAAACTTTGTGAACTCTGTGAAGTAAATCTTTTGTTCAAAAATATTTGTAAATGGTAATTTGTTTAACCATTTGAAAGAAAAGTTTTGGATAATAAGTTGTGATTTAACTAAGATCCCATATCCATATGTTTTTAAATATCACGCTCACTAATTGGTTTAGCCGGGAGAGGACCTTGTATCATATAACACATTTCGAATAGTGATACGACATATATGGATAGCATTTGAAGACCGGAGGTGAAGACCGGATATTTTCGAAAACGAAAGGATTTCTTGTCGAATGTCTCTACATCGGTTGATCCCTGGTATAGAGATTTGAGCACCCTTTGCGATGGGGAGTCCGGACATGATTAAGAATTATCCGGATTTGCAAGGGCCTCTTCGAAAGTGCCCTCGGTTCTATTCGAACCCGAAACAGACTTGTATGGATGTATGTCTGACGTTACACTTTGAGATGTAAAGCTGGTTTCTATCAAATACATTTCTGTTTGGTGGCGGAGATTTATTCTCTTAGCTTAACACCCTTCTCTGAGACGTACGAGCTCAGAGGTTATGTAGTTGATGGTTACTAGTGATACATTCCCAAATTGGTAACATGGCATGCGAAGTGCTGCTGATCATTTGTTGATCGAAGCATGGCTTTTGTAAAAAGCGTAGCTTTGTGGATTAGACTTCGTCGAGCCTGACACCCCGAAATGGTCAAAACAGAAAGAATGCAGCAAGGTTTCAAGGGTAGCGCCCCTAGGGTATGACCATTCCTTCTGGAAAAGGGTAGCTTCATGGTATGGTGCACAGATACTTACTCATATGGACACTGTAGTATATTTATTACTGTGTGATGTTGTTGGAGGGCCCTCGAATAAAAGTCCCTAAGGACTGGGTGTGGCATATCTTAGGTTTTATTCCCCGGGAAGGGGGTAGCCGACCTTGTGTTTGCAGAGATCCAGGTAGGTTCTCGGGGAGTCCCTCCAGAGGCATTCCCATGTTGCAATAAGAAGTTCCTTAGCCTGGCCATTTGTTGGAAAATCGAAAGAAACAATACGCGTCCAGTACGGTTTTAGTTGTATAACCTGCCATGGAATGTGGCGGTAACTTGCTATTGAACATGATAGTTATAGTAGGCGTATGATGAAATGTTGTATGCTGGCTAAGATTAATATTATACTTTCGAAAATGTTTTCCACTATGCACTAGTAATAATATCAAAATGGTTTTCGCATATCAAGCATTTTTTACTTTCATAAGGAGAAATCCCCTCCAATTCTGCGTTTGCATGGTATGTGTGGCGGGAGGCCTTATAGTACTTTCATTTTCCAAAAACCATTGTGGATTTCAATTTTAAAAATCTTTTGTTGTTTGTTTTAAAGATAAAACTGTTTTTGTTTGCTCGTACCAGTCCCATGTCTGACCCAGAGTTTATTGTTCCCTTCCTAAACTCTAGGTGCCCACAATTTTCCACACGGGAAGTCTAGAGTTGGGGTTTTTCAGATAGTAGATATAGATATCGATTTGGTAGCTTTTAGCTTTCTCTTTGGTATTCTTTAGAGATCTTGGATATTGGAGTCTTTGGATTCATGGACGTGACTTGCTTAACTTGGTGCAACTTGATGGTGGTTCGAGCTATCTATGGAGATTGCTGAAACTGGTTTTTCCTCTGGAGTTTCAAGTTCTAGTTGTTTCCACTTCAAGTTCATTGGATTTTCTACTGTAGGATTTCTTTGTATCTCTGATATAGATCATTGTTGTATATCTGGATATTGTATCAATGTTTTATATATTGATATTCATTTCTTTCTTCCGTTGTGTTGTTATACTTAATGTGTTATAAGATCCGGCGAACTAGATTCGACGTTTGGATCTGCGGCATTAGATTATGAGTGTCGTATTCGATACCGATTTTCGAAGGTCGAGTCAGGGTCGTCACAATTGGTATCAAAGCTGAAGGTTAAAACTTTAGCTCAGGAGTATAAGACATTAAGTAACTCATTAGAGATAGGGTGAAGTATACCTTAGAATGAGTATATCCCTAAGTTATCCATCTGAATGCCTCAGTAAATTCTCTTACTATCCACGGATAGTGAGTATGAGTGCAAGAAGAGGACGAGATAGGGGACAGGGGAGTACCACTACAAATGGTCAGTACCCTGCTATAGCGGAAACAACTTTCTCTATCAATCTCCTTTGATTCGTCTTCTCAATTCTTTGATGGTTCCTGTCTGCCCCAGGAAGAAGCTTTGATATATTTGCATGGGACATAAACTACTGATGGGTCAGAATTGTTTGTTTGGATGAATTGTTTGCTTTGGTTGCTATGGCTGATAGGTATATTTTGGTTGTTTAAACTAAAAGTTTGGGATTGTATCCATATATATGTTTTCTCTTTTGGGTCTCGATATATTCTACGAGTGGTTAGTTATCCTCGAACTAATCAATACCCCTGTATATTTCGTAGTTCTGGTGACCCGAGTATCTTGATTCGTTCTTGTATCCATTATTGATATTCTGATTTGGTAAGCCAAATGCAGAATAGATACCCAGTTTGATTTGAAAACTGTCTCTCTGTCTTTGTGTATCCATTCTTTGTTGTCTCCTTACTTTCAAATTTCGAGGACGAAATTTTTTTAAGGGGGAATCTGTAACGATCCCGATTTTTATGCTAAATTTAAACTGGTAATTTATTTAATTTTTGAATTTAATTGTGAATTAATGGTGAGTTAATTTGAATTTTTTCCAAACTTTATAAAGATATGTGTTTGGTTTGTGTTTATATATATATATATAATTAGAAATTTGAATTAGAAATTTGAATTTGAAATTCAAATTGTTAATATATTGAAATTTTATTGGACTTAAAGAAAAATTTAAATTTGAAACAAAAATATAATAAGTATGATTACTTAAGTTTAAAATGAAAATTTTAGAATAAGTATTTATTAATAAGTTTAATATCTTAAGTTTAAAAAATATAAATGTATTGAAAATAAATTTGATTTAGGATTCAAGAATGAATATTTTAGGAATAAAATTGGATTTACTAATTTTTATGTTTCAAGGAACCAATATCGATGGATATTTCTAACTATAATAAGATAATCTCTTTTATAAATTATTTAAAATTGTTAAATTTGTTATTTTCAAATAATATTAATAATGTATTATTTTTCCATATAAATAAAAAGAATTAAATAAGAAAATGGAATTATCATTTCAAATTGAATAAGTTAACTTTAATTTGGATTTCAAAAGATTAATTTGGATTTGAATTTGGAATTTATTTAGAAATTCAAAAGAATAGATCCTTAAAATATTTGGATAAGTTTTTATTTATAATCTGTTTTTATTACATTTTCTTTACATAAGAAATTCATAATGTATATACATAAGAATTAATAAATTAGGTTAAAGGATTTATTTAACATTTAAATAAAAAGGAAAATACTTAATTACAAGTTTTAACATATTAAGGACTTATAGTAACATGTGTTAGCTAATAAATTAAGAAATATGACAAGTGTCATTCCATTATTTATTTTTATTTTTCTTTAATTTTAATAAAAATTCTAGTGAATATTTTATAAACTCTTATCTCCTCACTTTCAAAGAAACTCAACATTGTAAAACTATCTTTCACAAACCAGAAATTCTCATGGATTAAAACCTAAATACTTCCTTAAGCAAGATGATCAAAACAGCTCAAATCCAAATCTGTAAACTCATTTTCAAGTAATCACTTCCTCAAAAAAACAATTCAACTCTGTAACCATTTCCTCTCAAGTCTGTAACTTTCTCAAACAAGCCTATAAACAGAGATGTATTATCACATCTTCAAGCTGGAAATAAGAAAAATAAAATGAAAAGAGAAAGAAAAATGAAATTAGACAACTACAGGAACCTGTAAACTAAACCAGTGCAAAGGAAAATCAAAAAATGGAAAACCATTGCAAAGCAAAATCTGTTTCAACCTGATGAAAATCAAATGCAACTTCAAAGCTTCAAGATCAAAGTTAAAAATTCCAAATCATCCCCAGTTTTCAAAACCTAGAAGTTTAAGCTCAAAATCCTGTTTCTGCTTTAATCCAAGGTGAGCAAACTTCTTCGACCTGATCTTTGAATTTATATGATGTGTTATGCTTGTTTTATGTAAAGTAGTGAAAATTGGGTTGCATGGATGTAAATTATTGCTGTTGTATAGATAGATAGGCAGAAGTTTAAACATGCATGCCCGTACATATGCATTCACAAGGTTCTGTCTTGGTTACAAATTTTAAGAAATAAATTCAAAGATCAATTAATTTTCACCTGATCTCCTATAGGATGTATGTTACCAACAAGATATAGTTGTAATAACAAGATATTGGGTTTAAAAATAATTTTAAGGATGAATCTGAAGAACATTTAGCAAGAATGAGGAATTACAGTGGAATTTGAAATTATATCAAAATCACGACCTGAATGATTCATTGTTTCAAGTATATAAATTGATTTGTTATCGAAATCTATGAATTTTAAAATTATAACCATGATTTTTAAGCTCGAAATGCAAGTGAAATAGCAAGTTGAAAAGAAAACATAAATTGGTCGATTTCTGACGATCGTGTAATTGTAAATTCTTGGAATTGTTGCTGAGGTAGATGGAGGATTGTAGATTACACGAATAATGATCGCAATTTTTTTTATCAATTATGGTGGACAGACGAAACGATTTTAGGGTTTTGGTACCCAAATATGGTCAATGAGGTTTTGGGGAAAATGCGTCGTCAACGGGGAATTTGGAGCTATCGCACCTAGGGGAAGAGGCGCGTGGGGCGGTGGTGAAGTTTCATTCATGGTGGCAGAACGTAAGATGGTCTGGATCGATGGTGCAGGGTGGTTTTGCCGATGGTGGTGGGTTCCAGTTTCCAATCGAATATCTCGATTTTCGATTGCTGTCATTTTTGTTGATGTGGGTTATTGAGAGGCGTGGCGTAGTTTCCAATGACAAGTGGGTGGTCGTGGCATCGATCAAGGAAGGTCAAAGAGGTTGTGTTTGTGCACACGTGCACAAGTCTCTGCAGCATGTCTATAAACTTAAGCTTTGGGAAGAAGAAGAGAGCTCAAGGTCGAACTCGAAGTAGATCGTGATTTTTACCGGGGTTTTGTTTGATGGTCTTGGGCTATTTGAGTTAAGTTACTAGGTTTTCGAATTTTAAAACAAGTAACAGGTTTTAAAATATGAAAGTTGTGAGGTGCGGGAAGGAACTCGAAGTATTGCTCGAGTAAAATTATGATGGGCTCGAGTTTTTAAAAGATTAAATTTCCGGGTTTTAAATTTCTAAAAGGAACATGTTTTTCGGTTTTAAATTCGTTTTAAATAAATGTTGACCATGTTTTGAATCGAAATTATAAACCAGTTTTAAAACAAGTGTCAAAGATTTGAAAGTTTGAAATGTTTTCAAAATTGTTTTGGTAATTAATAATTTTATATTAGTTAACTAATTAAAATTAAATAACAAGTATTTTCAAAATTATAATGTTGTGATGGGAAAAGTGATTAAGGGAGTGTTTTATTCTTTAATTAATCAAGAAGATTTCATATGATTTTGTATGATAACAATTTCGAGTATTTATCTTGATTTAAAGGGTGTAATTAAGTGATGAAGTAAGCATGAATTACTTTGTGAAATTGATTTAAGAAGCTAATTACTTTGTGTAATTTAATTAAAGATAATTAATTACTTAAAGGATAATCTTAATGATGGTGATTAAAGAATATATAATTAAATTCTTAATTTATGATTAAAGGTAATTAATTACTTAAAAATAATTGATTTATGATTAATCAAGTAACTAAAAGAATAAATACTCAGTGTAATTAATTTATCATATATGTAATTAGGGATAATCACTTAGATTAATCTTAATTAATTTAATGTTAGTTGTTTAAGGGTTAATTAATCAATATAATTAAGGATAAATTAATTAAGATAATTAATTAAGAAATGATTTATGATGGTGATTAAGACTTAATCAATAGTAATTAGTGTTAATTAATTTAGTGATTAAAGATAATTGATTAAGGTTAATTAATTTATGAAAGTGATTAGGGATAATTATTTATTTTAATTAAGGATTAATTAAGAATTAATTTATTAATATTGGAATTAATTAAGAATATATAATCATAGGATTATTTATTAATTAAAGGTTAATTTATGATTAAAGAATAATTTATCAAGATGGGTTGTAATTAATTAATGATTAATTAACCAGGATTAGAAATTTATCCATAAGTAATTAATCCGATTAAATAAATCAGATAATTAATTGATCTTACTCATGGATGTTAAGATTCTATGGAGTGCTTTGAATTGATTGATGTTCCTGATTTGTGATAATGTGTGATATGAATTATTTTGTTTTGTGAACTATGATGTAATTTATTCTATGATGAAATTAATTATCTGTAATGTAATTTATTATCTGTGATACATCTGTGATATGTGAATGAAAGATAAGTGTTATATTTTATACCGCTTATCAAAAATATTGCTGCATTTGAATCTGTAATGGTTGATGTTGTCGCACTATTGTGTGTAAAACCCCTGGACCACACTTATACACACACAAATATGGATTGCACGTGGAAATAGGTTAAGTCACAGATTTTTGAAAATTGATTTAAAAATTGAATATTTGAATCCAAAATAGTTTTGGATTTAGAATTGGGAGCTTTTTAAAATGAATTTCAAACACAGAAGTTAATTTGAATAACTTGATTGAGTTTTAAAATTTAAATAATTTGATTTAAATTTGAATTCGATATTTGAATTGAATTCTATGATTTGGAAACTATGGTTTAAAAAGGTTATACAAACTATAAATGTGTTTATATGGGTTTTTAAACCATTTTAAAAGTATGGTTTTGAATTTAACCCAAGTTTATATTTGAAAGGCCTTAACTCATGCAAATAAAATCGAGTTTTCCGAAATGGAAACAAGTGATTTCAAATAATAATAACTTTTATATAAGGAAAGAATTTTCCAAATTATGATGAAAATATTTCAAATTTTGTAATGAAATGGTTTTGAAAGCTATAATTGAATCTTTGTGAAAGATAGTTGAACCCTATTTTGAAATTTAATAGGATTTTTAAATAGTGTATCTTTTGTATATATAAAAATTGAAACGGGAATTGTTTTGAAAATTATGAAGGAATCTTTGGAAATTGTTTTGAAAGCTATGAAACGAGTCTTTGATTTAAAGACTGAATGAGTTAATCCAATTTGAAATGGAATCATTTTGATAGGCTATCAATGAATCTTTGTTAAAGATTGGTGAAGTTTGTTTTCAAATTGAAAAGGGATCTGAAAAACATGTCTTTTGTATAAAGGATTTGAATTAGAAAGATATTAATGAATCTCTGTAAAAGATTGGTAAACTTTGTGAACTCGGTGAAGTAAATCTTTTGTTCAAAAAGATTTGTAAATGGTAATTTGTTTAACCATTTGAAAGAAAAGTTTTGGATAATAAGTTGTGATTTAACTGAGATCCCATATCCTTTAAATATCACGCTCACTATTCGGTTTAGCTAGGAGAGGGCCTTGTGTCTTATAACCGATTCTGAATAGTGATACGACGTACATGGATAGCATTCGAAGACCGGTAGTGAAGACTGGGTATTTTCGAAAACGAAAGGATTTCTTGTCGAATGTCTCTGCATCGGTTGATCCTCGGTATAGAGATTTGAGCACCCTTTGTGATGGGGAGTCCGAACGTGATTAGGAATTATCCGGATTTGCAAGGGCTTCTTCGAAAGCACCTTCGGTTATGTTCGAACCCGGAACAGACTTGTACGGATGTATGTCTGACGTTACACTTTGAGATGTAAGACTGGTTTCTATCAAATACATTTCTGTTTGGTGGCGGAGATTTATTCTCTTAGCTTAACACCCTTCTCTGAGACATACGAGCTCAAAGGTTATGTAGTTGATGGTTACTAGTGATACATTCCCAATTTGGTAATGTGGCAAACGATGTGCTGCTGATCATTTGTTGATCGAAGCATAGCTTTTGTGAAAAGCGTTGCTTTATGGACGAGACTTCGTCGAGCCTCACACCCCGGAATGGTCGAAACAGGAAGACTGCAACAAGGTTTCAGGGGTAGCGCCCCTCGGGTATGACCATTCCTTCTGGAAAAGGGTAGTATCATGGTATGGAGCCTAGATACTTACTCCTGTGGACACCGCAGTATACTTATTACTGTGTGATGTTGTTGGAGGGCCCTCGGATAAAGGTCCCAAAGGACCGGGGGTGGCATATCTTAGGTTTTATTCCTTGGGAAGGGGGTAGCCGGCCTTGTGTTGGCAGAGATCCGGGTAGGTTCTCGGGGCGTCCCTCTAAAGGCATTCCCATGTGGCAATAGGAAGTTCCTTAGCCTAACCATTTGTTGGAAAATCTAAAAAAACAATACGCACCCAGTACGGTTTTAGTTTTATAACCTGCCATGGAATGTGGCGGTAACCTGCTATTGAACATGGTAGCTATAGTAGGCATATGACGAAATGTTGTATGCTGGCTAAGATTAATATTATACTTTCGAAAATGTTTTCCACTATGCACTAATAATAATATCAAAATGTTTTTCGCATATCAAGCATTTTTTATTGTCATAAGGAGAAATCTCCTCCAATTCTGCGTTTGCATGGTATGTGTGGCGGGAGGCCTTATGGTAGTTTCATTCTCCAAAAAGCATTGCAGATTTCAATTGTAAAATTCTTTTGTTGTTTGTTTTAAAGATAAAAATGTTTTTGTTTGCTCATACCAGTCCCATATCTGACCCGGAGTTTATTGTTCCCTTCCTAAACTCTAGGTGCCCACAATTTTCCACACGGGAAGTCTAGAGTTGGGGTTTTTCAGATAGTAGATATAGATATCAATTTGGTAGCTTTTAGCTTTCTCTTTGGTATTCTTTAGAGATCTTGGATATTGGAGTCTTTGGATTCATGGACGTGACTTGCTTAACTTGGTGCAACTTGATGGTGGTTCGAGCTATCTATGGAGATTGCTGAAACTGGTTTTTCCTCTGGAGTTTCAAGTTCTAGTTGTTTCCACTTCAAGTTCATTGGATTTTCTACTGTAGGATTTCTTTGTATCTCTGATATTGATCATTGTTGTATATCTGGATATTGTATCAATGTTGTATATATTAATATTCATTTCTTTCTTCCGCTGTGTTGTTATACTTAATGTGTTATAAGCTCCGGCGAACCAGATTCGATGTTTGAATCTGCGACATTGGAATATGAGTATCGTATTCGGTGCTCATTTTCGAAGGTCATGTCAGGGTCGCTACAAAAATGAAGATTAACAATTGGGTATGCGGAAATGACTAGTACATTTGTCCTGCCTGTGAGATCTAGGAAGATAAAACATGGTTTTTAACTAAGGTTAGAGATGGACAACCAGTGCCCTGAACATACCTGGCCTATGTTTTCTCTTTTTAGGCGAGGGGTGGAATAGATCGAAAGGAAAGACCGGATGCTCTAAAAGATCATATTTATGTTTTTCCAAGATAAAAGAAAAGAAACAAATTCTTTGAATGTTAATTAACCACTTAACCTCTTTTAATCGATAATTGGTATGAAGGAACTGGGACCGGATTTGGGTGATTCCTATCTGAAAAAACGAGATCAAATTTGAGTAATTCCTACTCGAAAATCCTTTCAAACTATTTTTTTAAATAAAATATATTGAAGACAAAGATCGTTAAAGATAAAGATATTCATGATGTAGGATTACTTGCCATTAATCTCTGGAGTTGAAACTTGCCATTAGTCCCTAGAGGTGAAATTTACCTATTTAAAGTGGTAGTAGTGCTCTGTTATGAAAATCTTTGATTTGCAAGAATATGATTTGAAGTTAAGAAAGAAATCTTCATTTAAGATTTAATGAATGATTTGGGAATATTTTCCCTAAGGTAAAAGTTATAACTTGAAAAGAAATCTTTGATTAAGATTTAATGAATAATTTGGAATGATTTTCCTAAGTAAAAGAGAAAATGATTTGGAATTATCCGAGGATTTAAAAAAGGTTTAAATAAAACAAATGATTTGACAAAAGAGGCTTAATGATTCCATATACTCTTGAAAAAAATAGAATAAATTGAAAAGAATATATCTAAGAAAGATATTTGATTTAAATAAAAGATAAGGTAATTGATTGATGATTGATGTCCACATAAGAACTTAACATCTTTTTAAATTGATTATTGGCTTCAAAGGAACCGAAGTCAGATTTGGGTAATTTCTATCCAAAAACCACTTCGAACCAATGTATGCGTTCGAAAGTGAAGACATGTTGAAGAGATGATTATTGAAGATTGTGGTTCTTCATAGCGTGAGGACTGCTTGTTGAACATGCTCTGGGTCGCTCCCATTATAGAGTTATTTGTAGCAGTGCTCTCCTTGTTGTGGAGATTTTTTTAAATTACAAGGGCTTCTCGCCTAGTAATGGCTGAAGAAAGTTCCTTCGGTTTCGTTCAGTGCTAGAACGAACTTGTATCAACGAATGTCTAACATTGTATTTCTGAGACACAACATTTGACTTTTACAAATGTACATCAGTGGTGGCGGAGAAGGCCACTTCTCTTAGCTTAACACCCTCCTTGAGACGTATGAGCTCAAGGGTTATATTTTTGTGGAAGGAAAATAGAGATCAAAGGAATGGCAGTGTGGCATTCAAAATGGAACCTGTTATTGCCAAAGCGTGGTTTTGTATGTAAAGCATGGGTTTGAAGAAACTGATCATAGCTTTGCAAGCCTCACACCCAAGTTATGATGGGATACAATATGGTCTGAAAGACACAAATTCAAAATAAGTGTGTATGGTGGTGTCAAATGTGTTTGGCCCTTTGGGGGATACGTCCCTCAATGCATTTATTGCCCCATGTGGATAAAGTGGTTAGCTTGAGAAAACTAGGGAACTACCGGTTATCAGTTGTAGTATAGCAAGTACAATTCCAAGTGACTAGTTTGAAAAAGGCGATAAGGCACCGTGGAAACTATGTTGTTATGCGTGGATCGGAGAAAAGGCCACAAGTTCCCAATCATGTTGGAAATCCAACCCTAATATGAGATTTATGGTTTTGATTGTATTCCTAAAATTGCTGTAATGACTTGTAAACATTTCAGCTACCCCCTTTCTAGTATCATATATTTCGTTCGGTATATTCCGTTGACCTAATACAGATATATTGTCGTATACTTAGTCCAGATATCGATACCTTATTTGAATAAGCTTATTTGAAAAATGTTTCAAAAGGATATCATTAAAAATAATATCAAGTGTATTTGGTGAAAATTGTTTTGGTTATCATAAGGTAAAACTCATCCTGTTTATATGTGGCAACGGTCTTATAACATACCCTTCTTTTCAAAGGGTACAGAAAAATAGTCCATTACAAGGACTCATGCTTGGAAGAACAAAATTCCCTTAAACAATAGCCTTTTTCCCATCCATTGTCTTTTTCCCTACGCCTACCAGATTTTAAGCCGCAGTTAGATCCATAACGCGTCGAAGAACCCCTTAGGCAATCAAACGCCCAAGACTGAAGCATTGCACCTGTGAAGATCAAATGAGAACATGTAAGTAACCATTATGCAAAAGGTCGATGAAGAGTGTGTGGTGAAGTGCACGTGACTGTGAGTGTCCTAGTGTTCCTCCTTAATAGACCAGTAGTAATAGCCTTACTTATAGGAGTTTTTCCCCTCTGTCGGAAGGAAGAATGCCTTCACCACTCCTAGTAGGAGAATTGAGCCTCTCGATATTAATGTTTGGAAAGTCATAGGTGATAATGTCATCGGGATTCTAGAGATTTGAAAATCCTTTCAGTGAACTTTCTAACTGTTGGGAAGATGAATTTTCGTCGACAGAAGCGATAATGAATTCTGGATTTGTAGCCATTTTTCTTTTGCAAAGTTTATATGCCAACTTCTTCCTTCTCTTGGTTGGCACTTGTGATTAGGCGCCTTGTGACAAGTCGACCACATGCACCTTGCCTGCTCCTGCGTTAGTGTCGCCAGGCTTATTGGTCTAGGCATCCCTAATCTCACCTACTTCAATGATATCCCGAGTCGCCTTGGCTAAGGGCACGATAGGATTGTTAATATTCCTTTCTTCCTATACGACATCTATCGGTAATACTGAGGAGCCCAATGCTGCAACCCTCTTACAGTAGCTGAATAAGATAATAACCCATCAATTGAGAGTGTTAACCCGCCTTTTGGCAAGGCCATAAACATGCAAGTTCAAACTAGTCAACTTCATAGATATTGAGGCTGGAATATCATAAATTTGGTTCAAATAGATGGATAATTAGTATGAAGTCAGGATTACGCATGATCGATGGATAAACGATGCGGTGTGCTTGGAAGATGGGCATTGGCTTGGATAAAGATGGATCGACGTAGGCTGGATTAGCATAAGAATGGTCAAGGGTCTCCGTAGTATGGATCGGCCATATAGAGTCGGTCAAAGTGGATAGGCTAAGGTGGGCTAGTCGGATGTAGGTAGGAAGGCCCTACGATTCGACCATTAGGGTTCGTTATTTGAGTGTGGACTTGGTCCGGCCTTAAAAGAGCAAAGTCATATGTCGCTCGGTCAGGGGAGACATGTTTCATTCGATCTAGATGGGTTGGTATGTGCCGCATGGTCCAAATGTTTCAACAGATGCTGCTTGGTCGAGGAAGGGAAGCTAAGCATGGATCAGCTAAGGTGCTTTGTTTAGTCCTAGTTCGGCATTGGTGTGGTTCGGTCTTCATGTGGTTTGGTCAAAGTGGTTTGGCATAGGCCGGTCGGCATGTATGGGTCGACTTCCTCCAGTCTTCGGATCGGCATGTGTTAGTCTTCGAATCGGCATGAGTGGATAGGGTCGGTTTATGAAGAGCTTTGGATCGGTCGAGATGAAGAGTCTGGGTCGGCTATGGTCTTAGTGGGCCTAGACCACCCAGGAAGCCAGCAACACCGGTTTTGCCTATAAATACAGCATGTGGGGCTTCAGGAAATAAGGCTTCATTCTGTTTCCCTTCGTCTTCTAAACTAAGGCTGCTCTGCCATTGTTGTTCTAAAAACTCTGGATTCTAATTATAATGGATTCTAACATCTACAAAACGGAAATTTCTGGAGTGGACGTAGGCCGAAGTTAGCTGAACCACTATAAATCTTCTGTTATTACTGCTTTCTTTCTAATTTTTACTATTCTTCATATTCATACTCTCTTTATACATTCTATCTACAATTTATGGCTATGATTTGGTGCTTTCGTCTAAATTTGGGTGTCAGTGGCCAATTTTGGCGCTAACATTTTGGTGCTTTCGCTGAGAAAGCTGAACTCAAGGATTCTGAAGCTTAGATTTTGGATCTAAAGGCTTAGGAACTTGGATTTTGAAGACTATGGCAAGGCAATCGACAAGAAGACACAGGACTGAACGGTGTCAACATGAGGAGAGTCAGAAGGTTTCCTTGGGAGCTAATCAGGCCTCGATTTTTATCACCAGAGATGAGATGGAAACAATGCTTAAAAGACAAGAGAAGATGATTCAGAACCTACTTCGACAAGTTGCACAAGTTGGAGTGTAAAGTCAAGGGAACACAACTACAGGAGATGCTGGAAATAGGAGTCCGAAGCATGGAGCAACCAGAATTCAGAATAGAGCAGGACCATAAGGAGAAACACCAAGACTAGGGGTACCCACCCCCCCCCCCCCCCCCGGAGCATGTTGATCCAATCCCAGGTGGAGTACCAGGTCGAGCTGTACAACATGGTGTTGATAGAGGAATGGATGCTCATCTAGGAGAGTAGATCCCATGATTCCCTCGTGAACTCGGAGGCAGATTGGAGGCAATGGACAAAGATTACAGTTTGGCGACAATAATAGGTTGGCGGAGATGGTTAGGCGAGCCAACAAGAGGTGGATTGGTAAATAGAGACTTGGAAGATGTGAATAGGAGCCCCTTTGCTCCTATGATCAGGCAAGCTAGAAACCCACCAGATTTCAAACTACCAACACTAGAGATGTATGACGAAAGAACGGATCCCACTGTTCACTAGACGAGGTACATGAGGCAGGGAAGTGTTGGGGGCATCGGAAGAGATCATGGCCCGATGTTTCCCTTTGTATATGGTAAATATTGCAGTATTATGGTTCAGACAGCTGGAGAGTAGCTCTATCGGCACATGGACGAAGTTTATTGATAGGTTCATGAGGCAATTTCGGGTCTTGTGCGACCTAGGAGTGTGATGACTTTGATATCGATGAAGCAATGGAATGGAGAATCACTTAGGGACTTCTTAACTAGATTCAATGTGGCGGCGGCTTTGGTGGATCGGCCTGATCCATTGATGGTTTTGATGGCGGCAGTTTCACGAATTGCAAATAATTCGGATTTCATGATATCATTGGAACGGGACCCACCGAGGGATCTCGGGAAGTTCTACCATAAGGCGGAAAGGTTCCAAAGGCCGGAAGATGCGCAGGCTGAGAGAGAAGGGAGAGAGGCTGAAGCTTATGCTGTAAAGGGTGGAGGTCCACCTAGGGAGGATCCAAATAAAGATGATAAAGGAAAAAGGAAAATGAATGACAATAGTAGCACTTTGAAAAGGACTCGGAGGGAGTAAGTTTTCTTCTTACACATATTTAACTGAGATTCTAGAAAAGATTTAATTGGATACTCGAGGGCGCCTCCAGTACCGAAAGCCGGCAAGGAGGGAACCTTTTGGATATGAGCGAGCATCGGGAAAGCATTGCCTATTCCATAAGCTAGATAGGCACAATACAAACGACTGTAGGCATTTAAAGATATCATTAAGGAACATGTAAGGAATGGTCATCTATAACAATATGTGAGGAATCGACCTATGGCAATGGGACAGGAGCGGCCACCGTCCACCTCGAACAAGGATGGAACTGGATCTAGGAATTGTCGGCTCGTCATCAACTAACTGGATTTATAACTTTGAATAAGTAATAGAACTCGAAGTAATATGGCTAAGTCATTTACACATGTACGGGATTGAGGACAGTCTCTAGGCATGCTCTGAGATGATGATAAACAGCATTGCTTAAGTCTATGGAATCTTGTTTTTCTTTTCGTTTTCTTGAAAACTTTGGTTTCTTCCTTGGATGTACAGACATTTATTTGTTTTTTCTGACTGTAAAAACTCTTATTTTGAAAGGTTGGATATTGGATCAATATAATAAATAATACAGGTCTCACGATTATGGTCCCGACCAGAGAGATGGGGCAATGATCGCAAGATACGAGTCCTTTCGTCGACGAGCGATGGAATGGACTCGAACATAATATTAAAGTCCACGGTCGAAAAGCCAAGGCCAGAGAATATTAAAGTCCTTAGCCGGAGAGCCAAGACTGGAGAATATTAAAGTCCTTGGCCAGAGAGCCCAGGCCGAAGAATACTAAAGTCCTTGGTTGGAGAGCCGAGGCAGGAGAATATAAAATTCCTCGGCTAAAGAGCCGAGGCCGGAAAATATAGAAGTCCTTGACCGGAGAGTCGAGGCTGGAGGACATACAAGTCCTTGACCATAGAGTCGAGGCTGGAATTGGATAATCGACCCAGCGAGGTCTATAGATTTAAA
Source organism: Allium cepa (assembly GCA_030765085.1). Classification (NCBI taxonomy): domain Eukaryota; kingdom Viridiplantae; phylum Streptophyta; class Magnoliopsida; order Asparagales; family Amaryllidaceae; genus Allium; species Allium cepa. The sequence continues at coordinate 248,969,590 of CM060944.1, forward strand.
GTTAAACCTAGAGAGATTCCGGACTCGGATAAAGTGATTCAGATAGATCACAGATTCGGTTAGTTGATTTTCGATGGATGTGGAATTGGATAAGGATTTAGTTACTGGATAAGAATTGGGTATCGACTCAAAGCAGTCGTACATTCGGATAAGGATACGGCAATGGCACTCGGGTAGAATGGATTGAATTATGAATTGAAAAGTATGGCCATGGATAACATATGGACTTCGGATATCGGATTTGAGGCTATTCAAAACACACCTTCCTACTGCAAAACATTTTTGGGGGAGGGGGGAAATGTTATTCCGCCTTTTGGTAAGGCCACAAACATACAGGTTCAACCTAGTCGACTTCACGGTTATCGAGGCTGGAATATCATAGATTTGGTTCAAATAGATGGATAATTAATATGAAGTTAGGATTATGCATGGTCGATGGATAAATGATGTGGTGTGCTTGGAGGATGGGTACTGGCTTGGGTAAAGATTGATTGGCATAGGCTAGATTAGGGATCAAGGGTCTTCGTAGTATGGATCGGCCATGTATTGTCGATCAAAGTGGATCAGCTAAGTTGGGCCGGTCGGACGAAGGTAGGAAGGCAATGTCATTCGGCCATTAAGTTTCGATATTTGAGTGTGGACTTGGTCCGGCCTTAAAAGCGCAAAGTCATACGTCGCTCAGTCAGGGGAGACATGTTTCATTTGGTCTGGATAGGTTGGTATATGCCGCTCGGTCCAAATATTTCAGCAGACACCACTCGATCGAGGAAGGGAAGCTATGCATAGATCGCCTAAGGTGCTTTGTTTAGTCCTGGTTCAGCGTGGGAGTGGTTCGGTCTTCCTATGGTTTGATCGAAGTGGTTCGGCATAGACCGGTCGGCATGTGTGGGTCGGCTTCCTCCAGTCTTTGGGTCGACGTGTGTTAGTCTTCGGATCGGCATGAGGGGATGGGGTCAGTTATAGAGAGCTTAGGATCGATTAGGATGAAAAGTCTGGGTCAGCTATGGCCTTGGTTGGCCTGGATCACTTAGGTAGCCCAGCAACTCTGGTTTTGCCTATAAATACATCATGTGGGGCTTCAGGAAAGGGGGCTTCATTCTATTTCTCTTTGTCTTCTACACTAAGGCTCCTCTGCTATTATTGTTCAAAAAACTCTGGATTGTAATTGTAATTGATTCTAACATCAATAAAAAGGAAATTTCTAGAGTGGACGTCGGCCAGAGTTACCTGAACCACTATAGATCTTTTATTATTACTGCTTTCTTCCTAATGTTTACTGTTCTTTATATTCATTCTCTCTACGTTCATTCCATCTATGATTTTTTGCTGTGATTTGGTGCTTTCATCTGGATTTGGTTATTGCTGACCAATTTTGGCGCTAATAGAGAGAAGTTTGATGTCCGTGTTTTCAATGGGGGTAGGACAAATAGTAGAGTTCGCTCTTGAAAAATTAACACTTTAGGACATGCTAGACATCTGTAGAAATTCAAGGTGTTAATGGATTGAGAAATATGACATAGATTAATCGACTTAAGAATGAAATGCAAACAACACTTATATCCTTCCAATTATTTCCTTATGAATATCGATCGACACCGAACATAAAACCACTCATGTTTGAAAAGTGAAAGTTTATTCCAAGCACCCGTTGAGACTTGGCAATTAGGCGAAGGCTAAAGGAGGACATAGGAAGGACTTTTGGATCATCGTTTAATAAATGAACCTTATGTCCTTGGGTGTTGGTCGGTGAAGCAGAACGCTCATGAATAGTAGAAAAGCCATGAAGGAAGGCGTAGTTGTTCGGGTGAAGATAAGTGGGAGCTATTCCAAGATATCCTAACATTTCCCAAATAAATGAATTGGAAGGCGGCATGCATCCGGCCCAGCACATGAATTTGTTGCACGTTATGTACCCCTCCAGGGGCAAGTGAGGCCTGTCATTTATTGAAGGAGAGGCATGTCATTTATTGAAGGAACCGGGACATCTACGAATGGAATACCATGAATGGAACATGACTGCGTAAGGTAGCCTCACCAATCTTGGAGGCTTGAGAATCTATCAAGTTATCTAAGGGAATGGTGCCTTCTACTGCCTCAAGAGTAGGACTTAAATCCTCCACTGAAAGGGCCAAAAAATACGAAAAAAGATTGACCTACGGGCCAGAATCTTTCGTTTCTTCGGCTTAATGACTAAGAGAAAGCATGCCAGATATTGTCGAGGAGCTCGATTTTACTTCAGGATCGCTATGCTGCGGGGCCTGTTTAGAAGACATTGCAAATAAAAATTCTAAGAGTTTCAACTCCATACTAACTATACTCAATAGACAATCAAGATTAGAAAAAGTTACATGTTCCCCCTGTGCTAATTGTGAACTAGTGTGGTGTAGTGTATAACTTTGATAAATAAGTTTAAGTAAGAGAATGAACTTAAATGACGAGACTTCGAATTCTAACCAGAGCTACCACCATATCTGACCATCTCAATTGGTGAGGAAATTGATCGATTATGAAAGCTTTGGGATCAACTACCGGCATATCAAATTGCAAAATCTATCATTCAAGTCCATATGTTAAGTTTAAGTTCATGTTGAAAGTTCTGGAGATTTGATTGTTTGAATCTCAAGTTCGATAGTGAATATGCAAATTCTATTGTTCATTGACTTCATATACTCATGTCCATTGAGGTAATTGTAGTAACTGTTCAAATAGATCAGTTTAGATTAAGTTTCAAATTCAAAGAGCATGCATGTCGATCCTTATATTTTGAACCCTTTGTACTGATCCATATCCCAAAATGCTTCAACCGATCCCTCTCCATAACCTAATGGTCTTCTTCTTTACAAATCCCACTAATCCCCCTCTTAAGAAAATACTACCGATTCCTTTACTTTAGTGAAGCTTGCCGACCCCTGATCCTAGCGATCCCTTTACTACAACACCTTCCACTGAATCTCCAACCTTAGTCCTCCCACGTGAATTCACTTTACCGATCCCTCCAACCTGACTGTTTAAGTCATCCTAAGAAGCTTCCCTATCGATCCCTTTCCCACATCATTAAACGAGGGATCAACATATTCCTTCTTCTTCCATATTTATCCTACCAAGTTCTTTTACATCCTACGAATCACATCCTCCAAGCTACTTCAACCATCAGAGCATCAAGTACCATTAAAGTTATCGATATTATGGGATCCCTTATCACATCATGCAATTGAGGAGTATAATTTAAAAGCTTACCTATATGGGTATTTAAGTTTTGTGGGTGAGTGTATGGAGATTTACGAATCGAAAGAGAGAAAAGACAGGTTCGTGGGAGAGGCTGGATTGCAGGTGGATTTCAAGCTAAAGATTAGAGGGTTCAGTTTGTGATTAGAAAGAGAGGGTTCAGTGCAAAGATATAAATTGGGAAAGTTAGATAAGTGGAAAAGGAAAGGTAGAGTGATGGCTTACATAAAGAATGGAGGGGTCGGCATGGTGTAAAGAGGAGTTCGGCCACATGTGTAAGCAAAAAAAAAGGGATCGGCTATCGGTATACCGATCCCTATAAGCACAATGCATTAAGAGGAGGGATTGGCTACGCACATGCCAATACTTATGAGCAGATGCGTTGGCATAAGAAGGTAGAGAAGGACCGGCTAGAGGTATGCCGATCCTTATACATATAAAAGATGGAAAGGAGGGGTCAGCTCAACATATGCCAACCCCTGCATACGCTTTAAAAAGAAAAGAAAAAAAGGAGGAATGATTGATAGGGATCAGCTATAAATATGTACGCAAAAATATATAGACAAATAAGTTATTGGAAGCATGTACGTACAAAATGCCGTGAAAATGGCAACGACCCGTGAGTGTACGAACACGTGCAAAAGCCAGCAACAAAAACATATATATTGGCATACACGTGTATGACCTAAAAGTTCAATTTTTAAAGTTAACGAAAATTGAAATCAAAACTAAAACCTCCAAGTTCGAGACTAGACTAGATTGCAAAAGCTTATTATTCTCGTGGAACCAGATTTGTATATCGATGGGTAGAATCTATCCCTGCATTTGTCTTAAGGAAAGTCGACAAGCATCATGACAACTAATGAGAAATTCAGCACCTTAAAAAACAATTTGACAAGGGGATGCAAACCATTCGGGAAGCTATATAGATCTCTTCTCGACGATTCAAAGCATGTCATGTGCATTACAAGACATACTTTGGAAGGTAAGTGTTATCTGGCATTCTAGCACGGCTATATTGAATTACTTGCACGAATTAGATTCATTAGCCATTAAGGGTGATGATTCCAGAGTGGAAATTATGGGGCCCAGAAATCAGGTACAGATGGTAATATGAAGTCAAGATTGAATGGAATTGATAGATGCACAACGTAGAATGTTCAAAGTATGGGATATGATTCAATGCATAAGAGAGATCGACATAGTTTGGCTCCAACAAGAGGGATCGTCATACATCAAAGTACAAGAGTATTATTGTAGAAAGCAATCAATATCTCGAGATCTACAAGTCCAAAGCATATGAAATTTAAGGAGTAAGATATATGGACCCTGAGGAACCTACCCTAGGGACCGTACATCAAAAGGACGAAAGTGGAAGGATCGCTATACATCCTTTAGGAGGGATCGGCATAAGGTAGTATTCAAGTCATGTTGAATCAAAGATCAAGCAACAATTTGAGGTCCAATGATCAAAATGACGTGGAAATTGGAGGCTAAGCATGTTTTTACATAAGGAAGCCACCATAGAGATCGCTTCCAAAATTCGACCAAAGAAGGGATAGGTACCGGTCCCTCCTCTTTAAAAATTAGGCCTAGCGATCCCTCTAGTGGGCCCATATGGTTTAGAAAGTCCTTCGACGAAGATTTCAGACCGATACTTGGTCTTCTTCATCTACAAATACTGGCCTGATTGGTCATTCTGGTGATCTTTACATTACTTGTTACACTTGACTGCATTTTAATCAAGTACTTGCTATTTTCTGCTAATGTAATCAGATTTATAAGTGATTAGTAAAGGATAATCTTCAAAGTGGATGTAGGAATACAATGCCAAACCACTATAATTTCAATATCTCTGATTATAGTTTATTCTTTATTGCTTACTGATTCATTCACTCAGTTTAATTTTGTTTTTCTTCACTTACTTCTCTACAAAAACTATTCTTAGGTGTTTGTGGCCAATTTAATTACAAATAGATACCAAACGCCGAACTCTTAGCTTTGGCGATGGAGGCATTATTCATTTAGATGGTGATGTCGATAATGTTCTTAATGACCAGCATGTTGAAGTTCAGATGGTTGCTTTAGATCCAACATATAGAAACCGTAATAACATGAACACTACATGAATAGTTCTCGAGAGACTGGAGAACCCAGGTTGTGAAACTAACTGAGACCGTTTACAAGGCCAAACATTCAAGATAAGTTACTGTTATCGACGTCTAATGGATTCAATAGAACCAGAATCCTTGGTGAAGATGGAAGAGAAGTTTATGAATGAAACCAAGCATAGATGCAACAATGAATGAGACTCTTCTCCCAGTAGGAACCCTTTCACCGAAGAGATATTACACGAAGAGTACCCCTGGAGGATCACAATGTCGACAATGTCGTCCTGTAGTGGAACGTTAGATCTGAGGCAACACTTCTTGAAGTACAAATGACACATGGACATGACTAGGGTCAAGGATGGTATCAAGAGTCATTGTTTTCCAATTTTCCATGAAGACGTGGCAACTATGTGGTTCACTTGGCTTTTACCGAGATCCATATCATATTTTGATTAGCTGGCTAAAATGTATGTTGATCATTTTCATTTGCACACTACTTACCCAAAAGACATGATGTCGTTGTTAAACCTCTTGCAGGAGAGTCGTTGAAAGATTCTTCTGAGTAGGTTCAATATGGTAGTGACAGAAGTAAGCAATGTAGAAGGATATTGTGCTAATGGAACTGATCAAAGGGGTGCATCCAGAAATCAATTTAAGAAGATGGTTGAAGATGAAATCCCTACTAATTATGGACGAGTTTTATAGGATAGTGTAACACCCTGTAATTTTTCGTTGTTAAATAATAAATTTTAAAGGGGCAAAATCATAATATTCAATAAGCGGTGAAATAATAATTTTTTACAGGTGTTGGAATTAGGTCATAGGACCGATTTCATTTCATCCAGAATATCATTTACTATCATAAAACATGTATAATATGTTGAATTTGGTTAAATGGACTAGAAATTAGGAGTCAAAACCCAATGGCATGTGTGTGTGTGTATTTTACGAACATGTAGGATAGGTGTGCAAAGTAATAAAGAAAGGAATATTCATACGTGCAAAATGAAAAGTGTAAATAAGCTTATGTGTTACCTAAATATGTCACATGCATACATTTTTAATCTTAAGAACAAGCTGGAGATGGAAGGAGTTAAGTGGCTTGAGATGGAAGGAGTTAACTAGCTTGTGGTGGAAGGAATTAAATAGCTTAAATGGAATTATTGAATTTGTTGCAAATAAGATTATTAAGGTTTCTAAGTGAAAAGCATTACGCCTATAAATTAGTGAGCATTCTCTCCATTTGAAAGAAGGCGAAAAAGAATTTTTTTTTTCCTAAACCACTTTACATCTCTTCTCTTCTCTTAGTTCTAAAAATTTTCCATCACAAAAATAAATTTAGTTAAGGCATACAATGCTAAAGAAAAATAACGAAGATTAAGAAAATTAAAGGCTACATTCACACAACATTGGGGTGATAAAAACTATTTGAGTACATGTTTTCATGTTATTTCATGACATGATAATAAAATTATTTTGTATAGATAGTAGTAGCTCAAAATATATTTAACACCACTCGATAATTGGTCATAACTTTTGCTAATCTTCATGGATTTTAGTTTCCTTTAATATTCTACAAAGATAATTCAAATATCTATAACCTTCATTTTTATTCCTTTTCCAAATTCTAAAATTTTCATAACTAAAATTGAGTTGTATTGTTAGGCATGTTCATTGTCCGAAATGAATAGTTTAACTATTGAAAAAGCCCTTATATATTGACCATGACTTTTGACTCCACGAGCATATTTTATTGAAATTTGTCTCGTTGAAAAGATGATTTAAATATATACAAATTTTTTATACACTTTGTAAATTTTGAATATCTACCACCTTAAAATCTTATTGCAATGTGACTTATGTTTTCAGTTAGAATTTATAATTCAAATTAGATATTTTGAGTGCAGGCGGCATAACTTTTGACTCGTTTAATATTTTAGAGATTTGCCAAATGATTCAAAGAGTGTTAACTGGGTTTGAAACCATGCAGAAATCATAAGGGATTAGAACATTGAAATGAGAACAAAATAACCTGGAAGTTAGCGGAGATACTTAGAAGGATAAGTGGAAAGGCTCGAGAAGATACAAGCCAAAAATAAGCTAAGTTTCTAACTCAGGCCGAGTCAACCCCCTTGACTTCGTACCAAGTCAAAATGCCAAATCAGGCATTCTCATATTTATAGCAAGTGGTCATTGAGTCTTCCTAAGCATTTTCAAGAAATTTCGTAGAGTTCCACTGAGCTAATTGTAAGAAATGAAGACGCAAAAGTCCAAACTACAGGATAATGGAAGTCAAGAAGGAATGATAATCAGAACTCGTCAACAATCTACCAAATTACATAAAAGACATCCAAAAAAAAGCTCAAAATAAATAAAAAATATTCAAGTTGTGACTAAGGATTAGACTCGGCCTCGAGTCAAGGGCTTGACTCGGTACCGAGTCTAATTTCTAACTCGGGTCATCACAACATTTTTCGTACTACCTTGGACTACTTGTTGGACTTCTCTGGTGGTAGTCTTTCTATGCAATATGAATGCTACCTCTGTAAATACAAATCATAGTGCAACCAATAAAGATGTTGGGTTCTGCTATCATGACGTGGGATCTCCATCTATTCTTCAACTCTTTCCTCAACACCATAGTCACCAAGCGGTTGTTCTCGATAATTCTAGGAGTTAGAATTAGTTTAACTCTTGTACTTGTGACTAATTCTTTCTCAATCGCCTTGTAATCTCACTCAATATACATCAAGCTAATAATCAAAGCTATAAAGTAGACATAAGCTAAATTAAAAGCTGAACTATTATAAATCCTTGTGTCTCGTTTACATTTTTTCTATTTTCCATTATATTTGCTCTATTCCAATAGGGTTGGTGCTTTCACATAACACTCCAAGATATTGATCCATATTTTTGGGTTCACATTTTAGGACTTTCATTGAGAACAAAGAGCTTGTATCTGGCTATGCACTTTAGATTGAATAGATCTAGAGGATAAATCGGGAAAGTTTACTTGAAGAAGGTTGGAGATTTGCTAACTAATGGCTTCTAAGAGGAAGACAACATCTGGAAGATCTGTTGGGACAGCATTTGATGTTGATGAAAATAATCTCCAACAAACGAAAGTAAACAATACTAACAATCATCGAACAGAGGTTAATGCTAGAAACCGGCACCAGGTGCTTTCACTCAACAGGAGGTTAAAACCAAAGGAGAGCTTAACCAAATGGTTAATCAACTTAACTAGAATTTGGTTGGTACTCAAAAGGATCTTATGAACAAGATTGATACTTTGCTTGCCTTACAACCACCAATTGTCCTAAGGACTAGGCTAAAAGCTGCAAACGCTATAGAATAGAAGAATTCCTCCGTCTTAGGCTTGAATAGGAGAGGTGCAAACAAAAGCAAAGGGTGAATGTTGGTGGAGTGACTGGAATTGTCATTGAAGGTAATGGAAGTAACCCTTCCGCCGGAGGACAACCTGCCGCAAACTCTAACCTTGGAATAAAGGCTTCATAAGGGAGTATTGCAGTGCTTCTCTCTGATTCTAAAGATGGCATGCAAATTAATGCAAAAGGACTGGAACTGAATGCTAACATAAGTAGGCAATATTCTAGGAAGGAAGTATAAACTGAAGCTATAAGGACAACCGCATGCCAATAGAATTCTATAGGTGTGGTTCTCCAAAAGAATGAAGAACCAAGGCTTTAATTGGCAAACCAAGGCCATTTGTGAAATCAAACATTTAGGGTATTCCCTGATAGTCGACTTGTGGTCTACCGAACTAGTGAGGCATTCATTACGAACATGATTAAATGCTTGATAAAATAAGGGCATGAAGGACGACGATAGGGGTTCTGCACCAAGATGAACTCCGTTTGCTGTAAATATTTTAAGGGAAGAGTACCCCTAAAAGTTTATATGCGATCTTACAATAGGATGATGGATCCCAAACAGCATTATATAAGTATAGTTGGCATACGGATGGAGGTATGGTAATGGATGGTGTCCACTACGGATATTTCCCTGTCTTCTTGGTAGGTGTTGCTTCCATGTGGTTTACTAGACTCCCATTAGGATGCATTTTTTTATTTTACGATTTGGCAAGGAAATTCTTGGAACGGTTCAGACTTCACATGGCATAGCCTAAAGATGTGATGTCTCTATCTAGCCTTTTCCGGGGACCAAATGAGTCACTAAAAAGCTTTATGGACCAATTTAATACTACGATTACTGAAGTAAGCAACCCGAACGAAGATATGGTGTTCATGGCTTTAGTCCAAGCTATCCATAAGTAATTAACCAGGATTAGAAATTTATCCATAAGTAATTAATCTGATTAAATAAATCAGATAATTAATTGATCTTACTCATGGATGTTAAGATCTATGGAGTGCTTTGAATTGATTGATGTTCCTGATTTGTGATAATGTGTGATATGAATTATTTTGTTTTGTGAACTATGATGTAATTTATTCTATGATGAAATTAATTATCTGTAATGTAATTTATTATCTGTGATACATCTGTGATATGTGAATGAAAGATAAGTGTTATATTTTATACCGCTTATCAAAAATATTACTGCATTTGAATCTGTAATGGTTGATGTTGTCGCACTATTGTGTGTAAAACCCCTGGACCACACTTATACACACACAAATATGGATTGCATGTGGAAATAGGTTAAGTCATAGATTTTTGAAAATTGATTTAAAAATTGAATATTTGAATCCAAAATAGTTTTGGATTTAGAAATGGGAGCTTTTTAAAATGAATTTCAAACATAGAAGTTAATTTGAATAACTTGATTGAGTTTTAAAATTTAAATAATTTGATTTAAATTTGAATTCGATATTTGAATTGAATTCTATGATTTGGAAACTATGGTTTAAAAAGGTTATACAAACTATAAATGTGTTTATATGGGTTTTTAAACCATTTTAAAAGTATGGTTTTGAATTTAACCCAAGTTTATATTTGAAAGGCCTTAACTCGTGCAAATAAAATCGAGTTTTCCGAAATGGAAACAAGTGATTTCAAATAATAATAACTTTTATATAAGGAAAGAATTTTCCAAATTATGATGAAAATATTTCAAATTTTGTAATGAAATGGTTTTGAAAGCTATAATTGAATCTTTGTGAAAGATAGTTGAACCCTATTTTGAAACTTAATAGGATTTTTAAATAGTGTATCTTTTGTATATATAAAAATTGAAACGGGAATTGTTTTGAAAATTATGAAGGAATCTTTGGAAATTGTTTTGAAAGCTATGAAACGAGTCTTTGATTTAAAGACTGAATGAGTTAATCCAATTTGAAATGGAATCATTTTGATAGGCTATGAATGAATCTTTGTTAAAGATTGGTGAAGTTTGTTTTCAAATTGAAAAGGGATCTGAAAAACATGTCTTTTGTATAAAGGATTTGAATTAGAAAGATATTAATGAATCTCTGTAAAAGATTGGTAAACTTTGTGAACTCGGTGAAGTAAATCTTTTGTTCAAAAAGATTTGTAAATGGTAATTTGTTTAACCATTTGAAAGAAAAGTTTTGGATAATAAGTTGTGATTTAACTGAGATCCCATATCCTTTAAATATCACGCTCACTATTCGGTTTAGCTGGGAGAAGGCCTTGTGTCTTATAACCGATTCTGAATAGTGATACGACGTACATGGATAGCATTCGAAGACCGGTGGTGAAGACTGGGTATTTTCGAAAACGAAAGGATTTCTTGTCGAATGTCTCTGCATCGGTTGATCCTCGGTATAGAGATTTGAGCACCCTTTGTGATGGGGAGTCCGAACGTGATTAGGAATTATCCGGATTTGCAAGGGCTTCTTCGAAAGCACCTTCGGTTATGTTCGAACCCGGAACAGACTTGTACGGATGTATGTCTGACGTTACACTTTGAGATGTAAGACTGGTTTCTATCAAATACATTTCTGTTTGGTGGCGGAGATTTATTCTCTTAGCTTAACACCCTTCTCTGAGACGTACGAGCTCAAAGGTTATGTAGTTGATGGTTACTAGTGATACATTCCCAATTTGGTAATGTGGCAAACGATGTGCTGCTGATCATTTGTTGATCGAAGCATGGCTTTTGTGAAAAGCGTTGCTTTATGGACGAGACTTCGTCGAGCCTCACACCCCGGAATGGTCGAAACAGGAAGAATGCAACAAGGTTTCAGGGGTAGCGCCCCTCGGGTATGACCATTCCTTCTGGAAAAGGGTAGTATCATGGTATGGAGCCTAGATACTTACTCCTGTGGACACCGCAGTATACTTATTACTGTGTGATGTTGTTGGAGGGCCCTCGGATAAAGGTCCCAAAGGACCGGGGGTGGCATATCTTAGGTTTTATTCCTTGGGAAGGGGGTAGCCGGCCTTGTGTTGGCAGAGATCCGGGTAGGTTCTCGGGGCGTCCCTCTAAAGGCATTCCCATGTGGCAATAGGAAGTTCCTTAGCCTAATCATTTGTTGGAAAATCCCAAAAAACAATACGCGCCCAGTACGGTTTTAGTTTTATAACCTGCCATGGAATGTGGCGGTAACCTGCTATTGAACATGGTAGCTATAGTAGGCATATGACGAAATGTTGTATGCTGGCTAAGATTAATATTATACTTTCGAAAATATTTTCCACTATGCACTAATAATAATATCAAAATGTTTTTCGCATATCAAGCATTTTTTATTATCATAAGGAGAAATCTCCTCCAATTCTGCGTTTGCATGGTATGTGTGGCGGGAGGCCTTATGGTAGTTTCATTTTCCAAAAAGCATTGCAGATTTCAATTGTAAAAATCTTTTGTTGTTTGTTTTAAAGATAAAAATGTTTTTGTTTGCTCATACCAGTCCCATATCTAACCCGGAGTTTATTGTTCCCTTCCTAAACTCTAGGTGCCCACAATTTTCCACACGGGAAGTCTAGAGTTGGGGTTTTTCAGATAGTAGATATAGATATCGATTTGGTAGCTTTTAGCTTTCTCTTTGGTATTCTTTAGAGATCTTGGATATTGGAGTCTTTGGATTCATGGACGTGACTTGCTTAACTTGGTGCAACTTGATGGTGGTTCGAGCTATCTATGGAGATTGCTGAAACTGGTTTTTCCTCTGGAGTTTCAAGTTCTAGTTGTTTCCACTTCAAGTTCATTGGATTTTCTACTGTAGGATTTCTTTGTATCTCTGATATTGATCATTGTTGTATATCTGGATATTGTGTCAATGTTGTATATATTAATATTCATTTCTTTCTTCCGCTGTGTTGTTATACTTAATGTGTTATAAGCTCCGGCGAACCAGATTCGATGTTTGAATCTGCGACATTGGAATATGAGTATCGTATTCGGTGCTCATTTTCGAAGGTCATGTCAGGGTCGCTACAAAAATGAAGATTAACAACTGGGTATGCGGAAATGACTAGTACATTTGTCCTGCCTGTGAGATCTAGGAAGATAAAACATGGTGTTTAACTAAGGTTAGAGATGGACAACCAGTGCCCTGAACATACCTGGCCTATGTTTTCTCTTTTTAGGCGAGGGGTGGAATAGATCGAAAGGAAAGACCGGATGCTCTAAAAGATCATATTTATGTTTTTCCAAGATAAAAAAAAAGAAACAAATTCTTTGTATGTTAATTAACCACTTCACCTCTTTTAATCGATAATTGGTATGAAGGAACTGGGACCGGATTTGGGTGATTCCTATCTGAAAAAACGAGATCAAATTTGAGTAATTCCTACTCGAAAATCCTTTCAAACTATTTTTTTAAATAAAATATATTGAAGACAAAGATCGTTAAAGATAAAGATATTCATGATGTAGGATTACTTGCCATTAATCTCTGGAGTTGAAACTTGCCATTAGTCCCTAGAGGTGAAATTTACCTATTTAAAGTGGTAGTAGTGCTCTGTTATGAAAATCTTTGATTTGCAAGAATACGATTTGAAGTTAACAAAGAAATCTTCATTTAAGATTTAATGAATGATTTGGGAATATTTTCCCTAAGGTAAAAGTTATAACTTGAAAAGAAATCTTTGATTAAGATTTAATGAATAATTTGGAATGATTTTCCTAAGTAAAAGAGAAAATGATTTGGAATTATCCGAGGATTTAAAAAAGGTTTAAATAAAACAAATGATTTGACAAAAGAGGCTTAATGATTCCATATACTCTTGAAAAAAATAGAATAAATTGAAAAGAATATATCTAAGAAAGATATTTGATTTAAATAAAAGATAAGGTAATTGATTGATGATTGATGTCCACATAAGAACTTAACATCTTTTTAAATTGATAATTGGCTTCAAAGGAACCGAAGTCAGATTTGGGTAATTTCTATCCAAAAACCACTTCGAACCAATGTATGCGTTCGAAAGTGAAGACATGTTGAAGAGATGATTATTGAAGATTGTGGTTCTTCATAGCGTGAGGACTGCTTGTTGAACATGCTCTGGGTCGCTCCCATTATAGAGTTATTTGTAGCAGTGCTCTCCTTGTTGTGGAGATTTTTTTAAATTACAAGGGCTTCTCGCCTAGTAATGGCTGAGGAAAGTGCCTTCGGTTTCGTTCAGTGCTAGAACGAACTTGTATCAACGAATGTCTAACATTGTATTTCTGAGACACAACATTTGACTTTTACAAATGTACATCAGTGGTGGCGGAGAAGGCCACTTCTCTTAGCTTAACACCCTCCTTGAGACGTATGAGCTCAAGGGTTATATTTTTGTGGAAGGAAAATAGAGATCAAAGGAATGGCAGTGTGGCATTCAAAATGGAACCTGTTATTGCCAAAGCGTGGTTTTGTATGTAAAGCATGGGTTTGAAGAAACTGATCATAGCTTTGCAAGCCTCACACCCAAGTTATGATGGGATACAATATGGTCTGAAAGACACAAATTCAAAATAAGTGTGTATGGTGGTGTCAAATGTGTTTGGCCCTTTGGGGGATACGTCCCTCAATGCATTTATTGCCCCATGTGGATAAAGTGGTTAGCTTGAGAAAACTAGGGAACTACCGGTTATCAGTTGTAGTATAGCAAGTACAATTCCAAGTGACTAGTTTGAAAAAGGCGATAAGGCACCGTGGAAACTATGTTGTTATGCGTGGATCGGAGAAAAGGCCACAAGTTCCCAATCATGTTGGAAATCCAACCCTAATATGAGATTTATGGTTTTGATTGTATTCCTAAAATTGCTGTAATGACTTGTAAACATTTCAGCTACCCCCTTTCTAGTATCATATATTTCGTTCGGTATATTCCGTTGACCTAATACAGATATATTGTCGTATACTTAGTCCAGATATCGATACCTTATTTGAATAAGCTTATTTGAAAAATGTTTCAAAAGGATATCATTAAAAATAATATCAAGTGTATTTGGTGCAAATTGTTTTGGTTATCATAAGGTAAAACTCATCCTGTTTATATGTGGCAACGGTCTTATAACATACCCTTCTTTTCAAAGGGTACGGAAAAATAGTCCATTACAAGGACTCATGCTTGGAAGAACAAAATTCCCTTAAACAATAGCCTTTTTCCCATCCATTGTCTTTTTCCCTACGCCTACCAGATTTTAAGCCGCAGTTAGATCCATAACGCGTCGAAGAACCCCTTAGGCAATCAAACGCCCAAGACTGAAGCATTGCACCTGTGAAGATCAAATGAGAACATGTAAGTAACCATTATGCAAAAGGTCGATGAAGAGTGTGTGGTGAAGTGCACGTGACTGTGAGTGTCCTAGTGTTCCTCCTTAATAGACCAGTAGTAATAGCCTTACTTATAGGAGTTTTTCCCCTCTGTCGGAAGGAAGAATGCCTTCACCACTCCTAGTAGGAGAATTGAGCCTCTCGATATTAATGTTTGGAAAGTCATAGGTGATAATGTCATCGGGATTCTAGAGATTTGAAAATCCTTTCAGTGAACTTTCTAACTGTTGGGAAGATGAATTTTCGTCGACAGAAGCGATAATGAATTCTGGATTTGTAGCCATTTTTCTTTTGCAAAGTTTATATGCCAACTTCTTCCTTCTCTTGGTTGGCACTTGTGATTAGGCGCCTTGTGACAAGTCGACCACATGCACCTTGCCTGCTCCTGCGTTAGTGTCGCCAGGCTTATTGGTCTAGGCATCCCTAATCTCACCTACTTCAATGATATCCCGAGTCGCCTTGGCTAAGGGCACGATAGGATTGTTAATATTCCTTTCTTCCTATACGACATCTATCGGTAATACTGAGGAGCCCAATGCTGCAACCCTCTTACAGTAGCTGAATAAGATAATAACCCATCAATTGAGAGTGTTAACCCGCCTTTTGGCAAGGCCATAAACATGCAAGTTCAAACTAGTCAACTTCATAGATATTGAGGCTGGAATATCATAAATTTGGTTCAAATAGATGGATAATTAGTATGAAGTCAGGATTACGCATGATCGATGGATAAACGATGCGGTGTGCTTGGAAGATGGGCATTGGCTTGGATAAAGATGGATCGACGTAGGCTGGATTAGCATAAGAATGGTCAAGGGTCTCCGTAGTATGGATCGGCCATATAGAGTCGGTCAAAGTGGATAGGCTAAGGTGGGCTAGTCGGATGTAGGTAGGAAGGCCCTACGATTCGACCATTAGGGTTCGGTATTGGAGTGTGGACTTGGTCCGGCCTTAAAAGAGCAAAGTCATATGTCGCTCGGTCAGGGGAGACATGTTTCATTCGATCTAGATGGGTTGGTATGTGCCGCATGGTCCAAATGTTTCAACAGATGCTGCTTGGTCGAGGAAGGGAAGCTAAGCATGGATCAGCTAAGGTGCTTTGTTTAGTCCTGGTTCGGCATTGGTGTGGTTCGGTCTTCATGTGGTTTGGTCAAAGTGGTTTGGCATAGGCCGGTCGGCATGTATGGGTCGACTTCCTCCAGTCTTCGGATCGGCATGTGTTAGTCTTCGAATCGGCATGAGTGGATAGGGTCGGTTTATGAAGAGCTTTGGATCGGTCGAGATGAAGAGTCTGGGTCGGCTATGGTCTTAGTGGGCCTAGACCACCCAGGAAGCCAGCAACACCGGTTTTGCCTATAAATACAGCATGTGGGGCTTCAGGAAATGAGGCTTCATTCTGTTTCCCTTCGTCTTCTAAACTAAGGCTGCTCTGCCATTGTTGTTCTAAAAACTCTGGATTCTAATTATAATGGATTCTAACATCTACAAAAAGGAAATTTCTGGAGTGGACGTAGGCCGAAGTTAGCTGAACCACTATAAATCTTCTGTTATTACTGCTTTCTTTCTAATTTTTACTATTCTTCATATTCATACTCTCTTTATACATTCTATCTACAATTTATGGCTATGATTTGGTGCTTTCATCTAAATTTGGGTGTCAGTGGCCAATTTTGGTGCTAACATTTTGGTGCTTTCGCTGAGAAAGCTGAAACTCAAGGATTCTGAAGCTTGGATTTTGGATCTAAAGGCTTAGGAACTTGGATTTTGAAGACTATGGCAAGGCAATCGACAAGAAGACACAGGACTGAACGGTGTCAACATGAGGAGAGTCAGAAGGTTTCCTTGGGAGCTAATCAGGCCTCGATTTTTATCACCAGAGATGAGATGGAAACAATGCTTAAAAGACAAGAGAAGATGATTCAGAACCTACTTCGACAAGTTGCACAAGTTGGAGTGTAAAGTCAAGGGAACACAACTACAGGAGATGCTGGAAATAGGAGTCCGAAGCATGGAGCAACCAGAATTCAGAATAGAGCAGGACCATAAGGAGAAACACCAAGACTAGGGGTACCCCCCCCCGGAGCATGTTGATCCAATCCCAGGTGGAGTACCAGGTCGAGCTGTACAACATGGTGTTGATAGAGGAATGGATGCTCATCTAGGAGAGTAGATCCCATGATTCCCTCATGAACTCGAAGGCAGATTGGAGGCAATGGACAAAGATTACAGTTTGGCGACAATAATAGGTTGGCGGAGATGGTTAGGCGAGCCAACAAGAGGTGGATTGGTAAATAGAGACTTGGAAGATGTGAATAGGAGCCCCTTTGCTCCTATGATCAGGCAAGCTAGAAACCCACCAGATTTCAAACTACCAACACTAGAGATGTATGACAAAAGAACGGATCCCACTGTTCACTAGACGAGGTACATGAGGTAGGGAAGTGTTGGGGGCATCGGAAGAGATCATGGCCCGATGTTTCCCTTTGTATATGGTAAATATTGCAGTATTATGGTTCAGACAGCTGGAGAGTAGCTCTATCGGCACATGGACGAAGTTGATTGATAGGTTCATGAGGCAATTTCGGGTCTCGTGCGACCTAGGAGTGTGATGACTTTGATATCGATGAAGCAATGGAATGGAGAATCACTTAGGGACTTCTTAACTAGATTCAATGTGGCGGCGGCTTTGGTGGATCGGCCTGATCCATTGATGGTTTTGATGGCGGCAGTTTCACGAATTGCAAATAATTCGGATTTCATGATATCATTGGAACGGGACCCACCGAGGGATCTCGGGAAGTTCTACCATAAGGCGGAAAGGTTCCAAAGGCCGGAAGATGCGCAGGCTGAGAGAGAAGGGAGAGAGGCTGAAGCTTATGCTGTAAAGGGTGGAGGTCCACCTAGGGAGGATCCAAATAAAGATGATAAAGGAAAAAGGAAAATGAATGACAATAGTAGCACTTTGAAAAGGACTCGGAGGGAGTAAGTTTTCTTCTTACACATATTTAACTGAGATTCTAGAAAAGATTTAATTGGATACTCGAGGGCGCCTCCAGTACCGAAAGCCGGCAAGGAGGGAACCTTTTGGATATGAGCGAGCATCGGGAAAGCATTGCCTATTCCATAAGCTAGATAGGCACAATACAAACGACTGTAGGCATTTAAAGATATCATTAAGGAACATGTAAGGAATGGTCATCTATAACAATATGTGAGGAATCGACCTGTGGCAACGGGACAGGAGCGGCCACCGTCCACCTCGAACGAGGATGGAACTGGATCTAGGAATTGTCGGCTCGTCATCAACTAACTGGATTTATAACTTTGAATAAGTAATAGAACTCGAAGTAATATGGCTAAGTCATTTACACATGTACGGGATTAAGGACAGTCTCTAGGCATGCTCTGAGATGATGATAAACAGCATTGCTTAAGTCTATGGAATCTTGTTTTTCTTTTCGTTTTCTTGAAAACTTTGGTTTCTTCCTCGGATGTACAGACATTTATTTGTTTTTTCTGACTGTAAAAACTCTTATTTTGAAAGGTTGGATATTGGATCAATATAATAAATAATACAGGTCTCACGATTATGGTCCCAACCAGAGAGATGGGGCAATGATCGCAAGATACGAGTCCTTTCGTCGACGAGCGATGGAATGGACTCGAACATAATATTAAAGTCCACGGTCGAAAAGCCAAGGCCGGAGAATATTAAAGTCCTTAGCCGGAGAGCCAAGACTGGAGAATATTAAAGTCCTTGGCCAAAGAGCCCAGGCCGAAGAATACTAAAGTCCTTGGTTGGAGAGCCGAGGCAGGAGAATATAAAATTCCTCGGCTAAAGAGCCGAGGCCGGAAAATATAGAAGTCCTTGACCGGAGAGTCGAGGCTGGAGGACATACAAGTCCTTGACCATAGAGTCGAGGCTGGAATTGGATAATCGACCCAGCGAGGTCTATAGATTTAAAGTTAAACCTAGAGAGATTCCGGACTCGGATAAAGTGATTCAGATAGATCACAGATTCGGTTAGTTGATTTTCGATGGATGTGGAATTGGATAAGGATTTAGTTACTGGATAAGAATTGGGTATCGACTCAAAGTAGTCGTACATTCGGATAAGGATACGGCAATGGCACTCGGGTAGAATGGATTGAATTATGAATCGAAAAGTATGGCCATGGATAACATATGGACTTCGGATATCGGATTTGAGGCTATTCAAAACACACCTTCCTACTGCAAGACATTTTTAGGGGAGGGGGAAAATGTTATTCCGCCTTTTGGTAAGGCCACAAACATACAGGTTCAACCTAGTCGACTTCACGGTTATCGAGGCTGGAATATCATAGATTTGGTTCAAATAGATGGATAATTAATATGAAGTTAGGATTATGCATGGTCGATGGATAAATGATGTGGTGTGCTTGGAGGATGGGTACTGGCTTGGGTAAAGATTGATTGGCATAGGCTAGATTAGGGATCAAGGGTCTTCGTAGTATGGATCGGCCATGTATTGTCGATCAAAGTGGATCAGCTAAGTTGGGCCGGTCAGACGAAGGTAGGAAGGCAATGTCATTCGGCCATTAAGTTTCGATATTTGAGTGTGGACTTGGTCCGGCCTTAAAAGCGCAAAGTCATACGTCGCTCAGTCAGGGGAGACATGTTTCATTTGGTCTGGATAGGTTGGTATATGCCGCTCGGTCCAAATATTTCAGCAGACACCACTCGATCGAGGAAGGGAAGCTATGCATAGATCGCCTAAGGTGCTTTGTTTAGTCTTGGTTCAGCGTGGGAGTGGTTCGGTCTTCCTATGGTTTGATCGAAGTGGTTCGGCATAGACCGGTCGGCATGTGTGGGTCGGCTTCCTCCAGTCTTTGGGTCGACGTGTGTTAGTCTTCGGATCGGCATGAGGGGATGGGGTCAGTTATAGAGAGCTTAGGATCGATTAGGATGAAAAGTCTGGGTCAGCTATGGCCTTGGTTGGCCTGGATCACTTAGGTAGCCCAGCAACTCTGGTTTTGCCTATAAATACATCATGTGGGGCTTCAGGAAAGGGGGCTTCATTCTATTTCTCTTTGTCTTCTACACTAAGGCTCCTCTGCTATTATTGTTCAAAAAACTCTGGATTGTAATTGTAATTGATTCTAACATCAATAAAAAGGAAATTTCTAGAGTGGACGTCAGCCAGAGTTACCTGAACCACTATAGATCTTTTGTTATTACTGCTTTCTTCCTAATGTTTACTGTTCTTTATATTCATTCTCTCTACGTTCATTCCATCTATGATTTTTTGCTGTGATTTGGTGCTTTCATCTGGATTTGGTTGTTGCTGACCAATTTTGGCGCTAATAGAGAGAAGTTTGATGTCCGTGTTTTCAATGGGGGTAGGACAAATAGTAGAGTTCGCTCTTGAAAAATTAACACTTTAGGACATGCTAGACATCTGTAGAAATTCAAGGTGTTAATGGATTGAGAAATATGACATAGATTAATCGACTTAAGAATGAAATGCAAACAACACTTATATCCTTCCAATTATTTCCTAATGAATATCGATCGACACCGAACACAAAACCACTCATGTTTGAAAAGTGAAAGTTTATTCCAAGCACCCGTTGAGACTTGGCAATTAGGCGAAGGCTAAAGGAGGACATAGGAAGGACTTTTGGATCATCGTTTAATAAATGAACCTTATGTCCTTGGGTGTTGGTCGGTGAAGCAGAACGCTCATGAATAGTAGAAAAGCCATGAAGGAAGGCGTAGTTGTTCGGGTGAAGATAAGTGGGAGCTATTCCAAGATATCCTAACATTTCCCAAATAAATGAATTGGAAGGCGGCATGCATCCAGCCCAGCACATGAATTTGTTGCACGTTATGTACCCCTCCAGGGGCAAGTGAGGCCTATCATTTATTGAAGGAGAGGCATGTCATTTATTGAAGGAACCGGGACATCTACGAATGGAATACCATGAATGGAACATGACTGCGTAAGGTAGCCTCACCAATCTTGGAGGCTTGAGAATCTATCAAGTTATCTAAGGGAATGGTGCCTTCTACTGCCTCAAGAGTAGGACTTAAATCCTCCACTGAAAGGGCCAAAAAATACGAAAAAAGATTGACCTACGGGCCAGAATCTTTCGTTTCTTCGGCTTAATGACTAAGAGAAAGCATGCCAGATATTGTCGAGGAGCTCGATTTTACTTCAGGATCGCTATGCTGCGGGGCCTGTTTAGAAGACATTGCAAATAAAAATTCTAAGAGTTTGAACTCCATACTAACTATACTCATTAGACAATCAAGATTAGAAAAAGTTACATGTTCCCCCTGTGCTAATTGTGAACTAGTGTGGTGTAGTGTATAACTTTGATAAATAAGTTTAAGTAAGAGAATGAACTTAAATGACGAGACTTCGAATTCTAACCAGAGCTACCACCATATCTGACCATCTCAATTGGTGAGGAAATTGATCGATTATGAAAGCTTTGGGATCAACTACCGGCATATCAAATTGCAAAATCTATCATTCAAGTCCATATGTTAAGTTTAAGTTCATGTTGAAAGTTCTAGGGATTTGATTGTTTGAATCTCAAGTTCGATAGTGAATATGCAAATTCTATTGTTCATTGACTTCATATACTCATGTCCATTGAGGTAATTGTAGTAACTGTTCAAACAGATAAGTTTAGATTAAGTTTCAAATTCAAAGAGCATGCATGTCGATCCTTATATTTTGAACCCTTTGTGCTGATCCATATCCCAAAATGCTTCAACCGATCCCTCTCCATAACCTAATGGTCTTCTTCTTTACAAATCCCACTAATCCCCCTCTTAAGAAAATACTACCGATTCCTTTACTTTAGTGAAGCTTGCCGACCCCTGATCCTAGCGATCCCTTTACTACAACACCTTCCACTGAATCTCCAACCTTAGTCCTCCCACGTGAATTCACTTTACCGATCCCTCCAACCTGACTGTTTAAGTCATCCTAAGAAGCTTCCCTATCGATCCCTTTCCCACATCATTAAACGAGGGATCAACATATTCCTTCTTCTTCCATATTTATCCTACCAAGTTCTTTTACATCCTACGAATCACATCCTCCAAGCTACTTCAACCATCAGAGCATCAAGTACCATTAAAGTTATCGATATTATGGGATCCCTTATCACATCATGCAATTGAGGAGCATAATTTAAAAGCTTACCTATATGGGTATTTAAGTTTTGTGGGTGAGTGTATGGAGATTTACGAATCGAAAGAGAGAAAAGACAGGTTCGTGGGAGAGGCTGGATTGCAGGTGGATTTCAAGCTAAAGATTAGAGGGTTCAGTTTGTGATTAGAAAGAGAGGGTTCAGTGCAAAGATATAAATTGGGAAAGTTAGATAAGTGGAAAAGGAAAGGTAGAGTGATGGCTTACATAAAGAATGGAGGGGTCGGCATGGTGTAAAGAGGAGTTCGGGCCACATGTGTAAGCAAAAAAAAAGGGATCGGCTATCGGTATACCGATCCCTATAAGCACAATGCATTAAGAGGAGGGATTGGCTACGCACATGCCAATACTTATGAGCAGATGCATTGGCATAAGAAGGTAGAGAAGGGCCGGCTAGAGGTATGCCGATCCTTATACATATAAAAGATGGAAAGGAGGGGTCAGCTCAACATATGCCAATCCCTGCATACGCTTTAAAAAGAAAAGAAAAAAAGGAGGAATGATTGATAGGGATCAGCTATAAATATGTACGCAAAAATATATAGACAAATAAGTTATTGGAAGCATGTACGTACAAAATGCCGTGAAAATGGCAACGACCCGTGAGTGTATGAACACGTGCAAAAGCCAGCAACAAAAACATATATATTGGCATACACGTGTATGACCTAAAAGTTCAATTTTTAAAGTTAACGAAAATTGAAATCAAAACTAAAACCTCCAAGTTCGAGACTAGACTAGATTGCAAAAGCTTATTATTCTCGTGGAACCAGATTTGTATATCGATGGGTAGAATCTAGCCCTGCATTTGTCTTAAGGAAAGTCGACAAGCATCATGACAACTAATGAGAAATTCAGCACCTTAAAAAACAATTTGACAAGGGGATGCAAACCATTCGGGAAGCTATATAGATCTCTTCTCGACGATTCAAAGCATGTCATGTGCATTACAAGACATACTTTGGAAGGTAAGTGTTATCTGGCATTCTAGCACGGCTATATTGAATTAATTGCACGAATTAGATTCATTAGCCATTAAGGGTGATGATTCCAGAGTGGAAATTATGGGGCCCAGAAATCAGGTACAGATGGTAATATGAAGTCAAGATTGAATGGAATTGATAGATGCACAACATAGAATGTTCAAAGTATGGGATATGATTCAATGCATAAGAGAGATCGACATAGTTTGGCTCCAACAAGAGGGATCGTCATACATCAAAGTACAAGAGTATTATTGTAGAAAGCAATCAATATCTCGAGATCTACAAGTCCAAAGCATATGAAATTTAAGGAGTAAGATATATGGACCCTGAGGAACCTACCCTAGGGACCGTACATCAAAAGGACGAAAGTGGAAGGATCGCTATACATCCTTTAGGAGGGATCGGCATAAGGTAGTATTCAAGTCATGTTGAATCAAAGATCAAGCAACAATTTGTGGTCCAATGATCAAAATGACGTGGAAATTGGAGGCTAAGCATGTTTTTACATAAGGAAGCCACCATAGAGATCGCTTCCAAAATTCGACCAAAGAAGGGATAGGTACCGGTCCCTCCTCTTTAAAAATTAGGCCTAGCGATCCCTCTAGTGGGCCCATATGGTTTAGAAAGTCCTTCGACGAAGATTTCAGACCGATACTTGGTCTTCTTCATCTACAAATACTGGCCTGATTGGTCATTCTGGTGATCTTTACATTACTAGTTACACTCGACTGCATTTTAATCAAGTACTTGCTATTTTCTACTAATGTAATCAGATTTATAAGTGATTAGTAAAGGATAATCTTCAAATTGGATGTAGGAATACAATGCCAAACCACTATAATTTCAATATCTCTGATTATAGTTTATTCTTTATTGCTTACTGATTCATTCACTCAGTTTAATTTTGTTTTTCTTCACTTACTTCTCTACATAAACTATTCTTAGGTGTTTGTGGCCAATTTAATTACAAATAGATACCAAACGCCGAACTCTTAGCTTTGGCGATGGAGGCATTATTCATTTAGATGGTGATGTCGATCATGTCCTTGATGACCAGCATGTTGAAGTTCAGATGGTTGCTTTAGATCCAACATATAGAAACCGTAATAACATGAACACTACATGAATAGTTCTCGAGAGACTGGAGAACCCAGGTTGTGAAACTAACTGAGACCGTTTACAAGGCCAAACATTCAAGATAAGTTACTGTTATCGACGTCTAATGGATTCAATAGAACCAGAATCCTTGGTGAAGATGGAAGAGAAGTTTATGAATGAAACCAAGCATAGATGCAACAATGAATGAGACTCTTCTCCCAGTAGGAACCCTTTCACCGAAGAGATATTACACGAAGAGTACCCCTGGAGGATCACAATGTCGACAATGTCGTCCTGTAGTGGAACGTTAGATCCGAGGCAACACTTCTTGAAGTACAAATGACACATGGACATGACTAGGGTCAAGGATGGTATCAAGAGTCATTGTTTTCCAATTTTCCATGAAGACGTGGCTACTATGTGGTTCACTTGGCTTTTACCGAGATCCATATCATATTTTGATTAGCTGGCTAAAATGTATGTTGATCATTTTCATTTGCACACTACTTACCCAAAAGACATGATGTCGTTGTTAAACCTCTTGCAGGAGAATCGTTGAAAGATTCTTCTGAGTAGGTTCAATATGGTAGTGACAGAAGTAAGCAATGTAGAAGGATATTATGCTAATGGAACTGATCAAAGGGGTGCATCCAGAAATCAATTTAAGAAGATGGTTGAAGATGAAATCCCTACTAATTATGGATGAGTTTTATAGGATAGTGTAACACCCTGTAATTTTTCGTTGTTAAATAATAAATTTTAAAGGGGCAAAATCATAATATTCAATAAGCGGTGAAATAATAATTTTTTACAGGTGTTGGAATTAGGTCATAGGACCGATTTCATTTCATCCAGAATATCATTTACTATCATAAAACATGTATAATATGTTGAATTTGGTTAAATGGACTAGAAATTAGGAGTCAAAACCCAATGGCATGTGTGTGTGTGTATTTTACGAACATGTAGGATAGGTGTGCAAAGTAATAAAGAAAGGAATATTCATACGTGCAAAATGAAAAGTGTAAATAAGCTTATGTGTTACCTAAATATGTCACATGCATACATTTTTAATCTTAAGAACAAGCTGGAGATGGAAGGAGTTAAGTGGCTTGAGATGGAAGGAGTTAACTAGCTTGTGGTGGAAGGAATTAAATAGCTTAAATGGAAGGATTGAATTTGTTGCAAATAAGATTATTAAGGTTTCTAAGTGAAAAGCATTACGCCTATAAATTAGTGAGCATTCTCTCCATTTGAAAGAAGGCGAAAAAGAATTTTTTTTTCCTAAACCACTTTACATCTCTTCTCTTCTCTTAGTTCTAAAAATTTTCCATCACAAAAATAAATTTAGTTAAGGCATACAATGCTAAAGAAAAATAACGAAGATTAAGAAAATTAAAGGCTACATTCACACAACATTGGGGTGATAAAAACTATTTGAGTACATGTTTTCATGTTATTTCATGATATGATAATAAAATTATTTTGTATAGATAGTAGTAGCTCAAAATATATTTAACACCACTCGATAATTGGTCATAACTTTTGCTAATCTTCATGGATTTTAGTTTCCTTTAATATTATACAAAGATAATTCAAATATCTATAACCTTCATTTTTATTCCTTTTCCAAATTCTAAAATTTTCATAACTAAAATTGAGTTGTATTGTTAGGCATGTTCATTGTCCGAAATGAATAGTTTAACTATCGAAAAACCCCTTATATATTGACCATGACTTTTGACTCCACGAGCATATTTTATTGAAATTTGTCTCGTTGAAAAGATGATTTAAATATATACAAATTTTTTATACACTTTGTAAATTTTGAATATCTACCACCTTAAAATCTTATTGCAATGTGACTTATGTTTTCAGTTAGAATTTATAATTCAAATTAGATATTTTTAGTGCAGGCGGCATAACTTTTGACTCGTTTAATATTTTAGAGATTTGCCAAATGATTCAAAGAGTGTTAACTGGGTTTGAAACCATGCAGAAATCATAAGGGATTAGAACATTGAAGTGAGAACAAAATAACCTGGAAGTTAGCGGAGATACTTAGAAGGATAAGTGGAAAGGCTCGAGAAGATACAAGCCAAAAATAAGCTAAGTTTCTAACTCAGGCCGAGTCAAACCCCTTGACTTCGTACCAAGTCAAAATGCCAAATCAGGCATTCTCATATTTATAGCAAGTGGTCATTGAGTCTTCCTAAGCATTTTCAAGAAATTTCGTAGAGTTCCACTGAGCTAATTGTAAGAAATGAAGACGCAAAAGTCCAAACTACAGGATAATGGAAGTCAAGAAGGAATGATAATCAGAACTCGTCAACAATCTACCAAATTACATAAAAGACATCCAAAAAAAAGCTCAAAATAAATAAAAAATATTCAAGTTGTGACTAAGGATTAGACTCGGCCTCGAGTCAAGGGCTTGACTCGGTACCGAGTCTAATTTCTAACTCGGGTCATCACAACATTTTTCGTACTACCTTGGACTACTTGTTGGACTTCTCTGGTGGTAGTCTTTCTATGCAATATGAATGCTACCTCTGTAAATACAAATCATAGTGCAACCAATAAAGATGTTGGGTTCTGCTATCATGACGTGGGATCTCCATCTATTCTTCAACTCTTTCCTCAACACCATAGTCACCAAGCGGTTGTTCTCGATAATTCTAGGAGTTAGAATTAGTTTAACTCTTGTACTTGTGACTAATTCTTTCTCAATCGCCTTGTAATCTCACTCAATATACATCAAGCTAATAATCAAAGCTATAAAGTAGACATAAGCTAAATTAAAAGCTGAACTATTATAAATCCTTGTGTCTCGTTTACATTTTTTCTATTTTCCATTATATTTGCTCTATTCCAATAGGGTTGGTGCTTTCACATAACACTCCAAGATATTGATCCATATTTTTGGGTTCACATTTTAGGACTTTCATTGAGAACAAAGAGCTTGTATCTGGCTATGCACTTTAGATTGAATAGATCTAGAGGATAAATCGGGAAAGTTTACTTGAAGAAGGTTGGAGATTTGCTAACTAATGGCTTCTAAGAGGAAGACAACATCTGGAAGATCTGTTGGGACAGCATTTGATGTTGATGAAAATAATCTCCAACAAACGAAAGTAAACAATACTAACAATCATCGAACAGAGGTTAATGCTAGAAACCGGCACCAGGTGCTTTCACTCAACAGGAGGTTAAAACCAAAGGAGAGCTTAACCAAATGGTTAATCAACTTAACTAGAATTTGGTTGGTACTCAAAAGGATCTTATGAACAAGATTGATACTTTGCTTGCCTTACAACCACCAATTGTCCTAAGGACTAGGCTAAAAGCTGCAAACGCTATAGAATAGAAGAATTCCTCCGTCTTAGGCTTGAATAGGAGAGGTGCAAACAAAAGCAAAGGGTGAATGTTGGTGGAGTGACTGGAATTGTCATTGAAGGTAATGGAAGTAACCCTTCCGCCGGAGGACAACCTGCCGCAAACTCTAACCTTGGAATAAAGGCTTCATAAGGGAGTATTGCAGTGCTTCTCTCTGATTCTAAAGATGGCATGCAAATTAATGCAAAAGGACTGGAACTGAATGCTAACATAAGTAGGCAATATTCTAGGAAGGAAGTATAAACTGAAGCTATAAGGACAACCGCATGCCAATAGAATTCTATAGGTGTGGTTCTCCAAAAGAATGAAGAACCAAGGCTTTAATTGGCAAACCAAGGCCATTTGTGAAATCAAACATTTAGGGTATTCCCTGATAGTCGACTTGTGGTCTACCGAACTAGTGAGGCATTCATTACGAACATGATTAAATGCTTGATAAAATAAGGGCATGAAGGACGACGATAGGGGTTCTGCACCAAGATGAACTCCGTTTGCTGTAAATATTTTAAGGGAAGAGTACCCCTAAAAGTTTATATGCGATCTTACAATAGGATGATGGATCCCAAACAGCATTATATAAGTATAGTTGGCATACGGATGGAGGTATGGTAATGGATGGTGTCCACTACGGATATTTCCCTGTCTTCTTGGTAGGTGTTGCTTCCATGTGGTTTACTAGACTCCCATTAGGATGCATTTTTTTATTTTACGATTTGGCAAGGAAATTCTTGGAACGGTTCAGACTTCACATGGCATAGCCTAAAGATGTGATGTCTCTATCTAGCCTTTTCCGGGGACCAAATGAGTCACTAAAAAGCTTTATGGACCAATTTAATACTACGATTACTGAAGTAAGCAACCCGAACGAAGATATGGTGTTCATGGCTTTAGTCCAAGCTATCCATTCAGACACAAACATTAGAAGATGGACGTAGATGGAACAATCAACCACCTTGAAGAAGTTTAACTGGAAGGTGAGTCGGTTTCTAAGATTGGAAGAGGAAGACACATTGGAGGGTAAGACCGCCATTGTAGCGGTCAACTAGGACGTAAACAGTTTTGATGCTATGATTGAAAACGCAGGGGAAGAAGGAAATCAGAACATGAAGAACTAGAAAACTAGTATGGGTGATGGTAATGGAAAGCGGATCTGAAACCTGAGACCCGAGGAGTACACGCTCCTAATGACAGCCTGGAGAACATGTACCTTGCAACTCAAGGAACTGAGCGATACAACAAGCCTCCTAGGAAGTAAGAATCTGAACGATAATAGCAACTAGGAAAGCACTGCCACTTCCATGAGACTCATGGGTATAAACAAATGAATATCACTATCTAATGAACTTGATCGAGGAACTAATAAGGAACAATATGCTCCAATAGTAAGTGAAGAAACAAGAAAACTTTAACCAAACAGCTGGACCCTAAGTTTCAAGTAATTAGGGAAATTAGGCAGACCTAGCAGAGAAGGAACTTGTCGGACTGATCAAAGGCTTGTCATAAGTACCATTTGTGGAGGACCTCACCCAGCACAGAAGAGCTAAGGGGAGATGTTGCGATGCGTGAGTTCACTAAAGAACGCTCCGAAAGAAGCTTGTTTTGCGATGGAGGATGGTGCTCCATTCACGCAGAAAAAGACATCAATAAAGATATAGTGTTTTGAAACCGAGGCACAGAAGGAGTAGAAGCACAGACTCTCATCCTGATGGTAGTGATAGTCTGAATTGGACTAGCAGTTGTACGCCAAGTCCTGGTGGATAGTGAAAGTTCTATTAACATCTTCTATCCACATACGTTCGATCAGATGAAGATCAGTATGAAGAACATGTCTGCTTGCTGAATGAAAATCCATAGCATTATGGGAGAACCAAGACAGCCAGTCCGGATAATTGACTTGCTTGTAGAGCATGGAGAAGGAGAACAAAGGGTAGTCCTTATCCAAACCTTTGTGATCATGGATGAAATGTCATCTTACAATGCTTTTTTAGGTCGATCGACCCTTATTGATTTCTAGATGAGCTAGGCTCCAAGGTACCTAACCATGAAATTCCCGATGGAGAATAGGGTTGGAGGTATAAAGGGAGATCAAAGCATCACTAGAATGTTATGTTGTTAAGTTATGCGAATCGAAACGAAAGGAAAAGGAAAAGAATGTGGAGAAGTCTCTTCACATTCACGAACCGTCAACATAGCAATTATAGAACCACCCCTGGCTCGGGAACCATAGCCGTTTCGACGAGGCTTTGGACCCTAGGAAGAAGAATTCAGGGGAGGAACGGGTAGCATTGGCAGAGATTACGATGTCAGCGCATCTTGATATCTACGGCCTAACTCGAGTCTTAAAAAAAGGGACACGGTTGGGGGTCAGAATGCAATGAGAATTGATCAAATTTCTTTATGCCAACCTAAAGGTATTCGCTTGGATGCATTTTGATATATATGGGATACCACTAGAGATAGCATGTCATGCACTCAATATCGATCACTAGTTCACTTCTGTGAGGTAAAAGAGGCGCAATCTGTGACCGAAGAGATCTGGTGCACTGAACGAGGAAGTGGATAACCTGTTGGCTTAACGAATTCATCCACGGTGCAACTTATCTTAAGTGGATATCAAATTTAGTTCTAGTTAAAGGTAAAATAGGAATTGACAAACTTGTGTTGACTACTCAAACCTGAACAAAGCTTGCCCAAAGGACAGCTTCCCACTACCTAGATTGACCTGTTCATGGACAGAACTACATGGCATGAACTACTTTCCTTCATAGATGCCTACGTGAGATATAAACATGTTATGATGCACTAATCATACCCCATCGATCCTATCTAAGCGATTGAAAGGAGAAGACTTGTTCATCTACTTGGCGATGTCGTATCATGCTCTAAGTGTAATGCTTATTTGAGAGGAAGTAGGACCAAGGTTTTAAATCTCGCTCATCTCGGCCGAGATCTCGTTTTAAGCCTGGGCGATTCAAAACAAGCTATTTCGTTTGAATCTCATCTGACCCAAATCTCGGACGATATTTCAGTATCTCGTTCGATATCTCGGACGAGATTTAATTGCAAGATATCGGCCGAGTTGTTGAATTTTGGAAAAAATCAACTCTTTTTCTGTATTGGGCTGACTCATCCTTTACCATAATTTAAGCCTTCTTTATTGTACTTTTTTAACCCTTATTTCTTATATACGTCTCATTTAATACTCCTCTTTTATTTTACAGTAGTGACAAGTGTAAGAAGACGATAAAATCAACATCGATTATGGTAAGTATTTCATTTTATGATTTTCATTTAGGTTTTTGATCCAAATTAATTTACATCCGATTTCAATGTTTTTTTTCGACACTTTCTTGAGTTTTTTCCCTAACCCTATTTTTTTGTGGTTATAAATTTTGGGCTTCACTTATTTAACTTTATGTTCCAAATGGATTTCCAATTTGATTTCATTTAGTCTTTGCTGCTATAATTTTTTTCCTCAGAGCTAATTACTAAGTAATAAAGGAATTCTATTTCATCTATTAATTTCATTTGATGATTACACGTTCATTCGTACATTATTTTTTTGCTTTTATTATAAAATTACTAAATTTTTGAAAATTGTTTGTATTATGTATGCTATTTTCTACGTTTATTTGAAATATTTATGCTATTAGTTGCTTAATGAGATTTTGTTTGCTAATAATTAAATACTATAATCAGACATAGAAAATCTTAATTCTACTTGTAGACTTTTGTATTTAAAGTTATAAAATTAAGATTTCCCTTGCGGTACTATAAATCATAAAAGGTAGAAATGAGACATTGTATTGTGTAGAAAAGTTAAGTGAATGATCAAACAAAGTAAAGGTGCATATGCTATGGTTTATTTCTTGTCTACTTTACCTCATATGACATTATATTGAACATTATTCATGAAATCTAGTTATTTGTTTATTTTACATGATACAAGTGATATTTTTCCATACTAAATTACTAATGATAAGTGTGTGATATATTTAAGGTAAGTGCATAGTGTTTTCCTTAAGGTAGTGACTAGTATTATAAATTTAGGTGTATGAAAATTAATTTTCGACATGACATATACTCGGAGATAACTCCGAAATGAATTTTAGAAACAAAGATGTAAATCCGAGATGGACGATCGAGATGCACTCATCTCATTCAAGATCTCACCCGATACGAGATAAGCTCTCTAAATTCTTCGAGACGAGACGTGACCGAAATCCGAGATTTAAAACCTTGACTAGGACACAACAATCCATCTACTACATTAGCAAACACTTCATTGGAGCTAAATAGAACTATCCAAAAGTGGAAAAGTTGCTGTATTGCTTGCTGATAGCATTGAGGAAGTTGCGACCATTCTTTCAATCTCATCTAACTAAACTGTTGTGACATCAACCTTTGAGACAAATACTTTATGGACCTAAGACTTGAGGGTGACTTTTGAAGTAGAATATCGAAATAGCCTAGTATGACGTGACTTACCATCCCCGAAGGGCAATTAAAGGACAGGTGCTGGCAGATTTCATCATGGAATTTACCATCAACATGGAGAGGAGAAGGAGATAAAGGAAGTGTTACCACAATGGAAGTTATTCGTTGATGATGCATCAAACGAATTTTTCTTAGGAGCAAGAGTTGTGCTTGAGATTCCTAAAGGGCAATCTATCTACTATGCCTTAAGACTAGAGTTCTCTGCTACTAACAATGAGGCAGAGTACGAGGAATTTCTTACGGGATTGAAGATTGTGAAGGAGCTAGGAATAGAAGCCGTGCATATCTACAGTGACTCTCAGCTAGTCATTTGTCAAGTAAAGAGGGAATATCAAGCTAAAGGGGCAAATCTCGCTCCCTACTTTTAAAAATCATAGGAAATGCTTAACGACATTGAATACAACATGATAAACAATATTCCTAGGGAACAGAATGTAAAAGCCGATTACTTAGCCAAGATGACTAGTTCTGGAAAAGCACAATCAATGGGATTGGATCCAGTTGAAGTGTTGACAGCTCCAAGCATAGATCAGATGGATGTTGATTGGGTTCTGGAGACCATGAAAGAGAAGGAATCGTAGATGATGCCAATCAAGGATTATCTGCTTAAAGAAATAATTCTCAAAAACTGAAACGTATGAAAGAAACTCCTTCAAAAGACATTGCAGTACATGATACAAGATGGAGTGTTATACAAGAGAGGCTTCTCCTCCCCTACCAAGAGGTGTAACCAAAGATGAAGCATAGAAGATTCTGATGGAGGTCCACATAGGCAGCTGTGGCGGCCACACTGGGGGTAGCACTAGCAAAAAGGTTTTATGTTTTGAATATTTCTAACCCACAGTCAACTGAGATGTAGTAGACTATGCCAAACACCATGATCGATGCCAGAGGATTTCCAAATTCCCGAGAACCCCATCTTAAGAACTTACGAAAATGATCACCCCTTAACCGTTCATAATCTGAGATTCGATCTAATCAATTTATTACTAATAGCTAAAGGAGGAGTCAAATATGTTATCATTGTAGTTGATTACTTTACCAAATGGGCCAAAGCAGAACTGCTCGCTACCATTACCACTAAATAGATATTGTAACAAAAAATATTATTCTTAGGTTTGGAGTTGTTTGCACAAAAAATGGGCAAACACCTCCAAGTCGTATGATCTTGTTGATTATATGTTGTTCTTAATGATTTGGGTGATTTACGCAAATATATAAAATAGATGGACCAAACTGTAAAAGACACGCGGATTTATAGTGGTTCGGTCTGAATGTGCCAACGTCCACTTTATATGTTATTCTCCTTTTCTTCTCAGGTTACAAGTACAAAGCTTTTATTACAAGTATCTGAAAGTTGTTTGAAAGTTCTATCCGTGTTTAAGCTCTCAAACTTGTCTTCCATTGTTGTACCCCTACCCCTCTATTTATAGAGTGAGGCTGGGGGTAGGGGTCTTGGATGTATATAGCTGCTGGTGGGCCTGGGCTGATGTAATCTGGCCTTGCAGTGTTGGTTCGGTAATACCTTCCTCATGTTGGTTCGGTAGTGAATGGCATGTGTGTTGGTCCGGTGGTGAGAGCGTAGCTTGGTTCGGTGGTGGGTGGTTCGGCAAGGCCTTGGTTCGGTGGAGAGTTGGGGTGGACTTGGTCCGGTTGTAGAGGGTTGAGGTTGGTTCGGCTGGGTATTGGAAGTAGGTTGGTTCGGTAGCAGGGGGTTTGGCAGCAGGTGGTTCGGCAGTGAGTGGTATGGGGACTTGGTTCGGTGGCGAGAGGCATTAGACCAGTGGTAGGTGGTTCGGTGGTAGGAGCATGGTTGAAACACACCCAACACTTTCCCCCCAAAGTAGGGCATGTTCATGCACATGGCGTGCTTTGTTTTCTCGCGGTTTGGATAGCTTCATTTGGTCCTAAGCGCCGAACCATTTGGTACGGTCTCCTTGCACTCTTCTATAAGTACGGGACTTATGCTTCCGTGATTCCTTACCAACTGAGATAGCCGAACCAGATTTCCTGCCGAATCAATCAATTGCCAAATCAACAAATTGTTGAATCCCTCTCGTTTACCGAATTAGGTGATCACCGAATGACTTTCGTGTTTCATACCACCGAATGAACCTGGGGATTCCGAGTGCCGAATGAACCTTCGTGCCTTGATCCGCCGAATGAACCGTCGAGCCTTGTACTACCAAATGAGTTTGAGAAGTACGAGGCCGAATGGACTTTAGTCTCAAACTACTGATCGATCTTTTATGTGTTGAATTGCGAACGAGATTCCAGGCTGCATGTACTTGTTTATTTATATTTCCATACTCCCTGTTCTAACAATATGTTTTTCCGGTGTTGCAGATAAACGTCTCGTAAAGGGGAAACTCGATCAGATAAGAGGAAATCTACGGACAGAAGAGAGTCCCCCGTTGTACCCCCAGCCTAGCCAGGACCGGGACAACAGGGACCCACCCTGAGATCACAAGTGGATGGATATGGCCCTCAGAAGCTCTTGAACTCTCCTCCTGACTGCTTTCCTAGCTACCTCAAAGAGGAGCAGCTTGATGTTACATCTCGTTCTTTCGGGATTGATAGAGCACACATGGTGCTGCCAGGGAATGGAGTTATGTCGTATGACCCTCCTGAAGGATATTTTGCTTACAGCAGGTACCAATGTATGTGTGGGGCCATTCCCCCGATCAATGCTTGGATAGTCAGCTTCATCACCTACCTAAAGGTGGCTCTTTTCCAGCTTCCGCCCAACTCTTACGCTATCCTGGTGTGCCTATTCATCATTTTTCAGAGAAAATACGGGCGTCCCCGTTCCAACCGGGAGATCCGATATTTGTACAACTTGAGAGGCTACAAGAAGGGGTCTCCATACATCAGCTTGGAATCGGCCGTGTCCTTCAAGCCGGTCCTGGACTTATATTCGAAGTTCAGCATGTTCAAGAAAGAATGGTTTTTTGCCAAGGATGACTCTGTTTCTATCCGTCGTTTCACCCCCGGTTGTAAGTTGAAGCTTATTTATAACTTCCGTTCTGATTGCAATGCTTCTTCTTATGTGTTTTTATTTCTTGCTAGCGACAGGTGGCTTTGCGGTCGTGGAGAAAGATCGCCTGGTTCAGATGGTTGCGGAGATAGAAGCCATTTCGGGAAGGGAGAGGTCATCTTCTTACCTGATCAGGAATGCTACTCTTCTGCAGCACAATTTGATTCAACCACGTCAGTCTGTGGTCAAGCAGAGAGACACACCTGAGGAGAGGGCTGTCAAAGCCAAAGGAGGGGCCACGTCGAAGAGCAGCAAGAGGAAAACTTTCTCGATACCTCCAGTCGTCGGGGGAAAGAAGCTCAAGAAATCCGATGGACCCTCCCCTAGCACATGTCCATATGTTCCAAAGGAGGAAAATGTAGAGGAGGAAAGAGGCGAGGAGGAGAGCGGAGGTGATGGAGAAGGTGACGGTGGTGATGGTGGCGAAGGACAGAGCGGTGATGGCGCCGGGGCTTTGTCTTCTGGGCAAGCAGGGGAGATCCAAGAGTGGACAGATGATGCTTTCCGCCAGGCTTTTGAGGGGTTGGAGGAAGGATCGGCCTTGGTGGAGAAGCCAAAGAAAACTGATAAGGCCGGGACTGGTGCCGGTCCATCTTCTGAAAGCATTTCAGCTAGGGTAACTCCGGCGATTGAAGGTGAATTTTTGACTCCTCTTTTAACTTCACATGTTTCTTGGATTATAGTCCCATGCATGCTTGTAACACTTGGTTTTTATTCCATGAAGGGGTAAGGCGGCCAAGACATCAGATATTCGGCACCGCCTCGAACAATTCAAAATCCTCAAAGCTTCCGCGAAACCAAAGCCTCCGACCAATCGTTCCGGGGACGTAGTCAGCTACCGTCCTCTTCTCGGAGGTATTGAAGAGGATATTCAAAAGAAAAGGAGGAGGCGCTCCTTATTCGAACCTTCACCTGGACCTCAGCCCCCAACCCAGCCTATTCATGATATCACGGGGGAGGATACTGAGTTCATACCCTCTACGCATCCATCAGAGAATCCTACCGTTACTCATATTGATCGTCCCGACTTGGCTCGTAATCCATTTGCGGGTCATCCAGATCTGGATCTGGGATCTCAGGATATTTCCTTTGTCGAGGTTACTGGTGAGCACCTTCTTCCTCGCAATCCTAGGGTAAGGGTGCTTGATGAGGCCAAGTCCCTGGACCTTGATTTGCTTACTACTCGGATTGTAACTATGGGGGATGAAGCCAAGGCAAATATCGACCGGGTTGCTGAGGAGACTAGGAAGTTGATGGGGCATCACGCCCGACTGGTTAAGGCCGGGGAAGAAATTGGGAGTGCAAACATAAGATTGCGGCTAGTGGTTGCCGACCAGCCAAGCAACTTGCCGATCAGGCCATCCAGATCTCTCAGCATGAGGCTGCCTCCAGACGGCTAAAGAAAACTATGGAAGAGGCTAGCAAAGCCGAGCTGCGGAAAATGGAGGCCATCTGCAAGGAATGGATCGATATGGCCATTGCAACGGTGGATGAGGTTCGGAAAGAGGATCTCGAGCGGGTAGAGGAGTTATCTGGGAAGCTTGAAGCCGCAGAGCTTGCTCAAGCCAAGCTGAAGGAGGAGATGGAGGCGATGAGGAAATATCCCTTCAGGCTGACCGCTCGCGATACCGATCGGAGAGGGATGCTGCCATTGCAAAGCTGTTGGCTTCTGAGGTCCGAATGAGGGAGTTTGAAGAAAACGAGGGGATGATGGATGAGATGCTCCATGATATGTATTTCCGTACTTGGAAGCGGGGCAACTTATCCTAGATGGATGATTATCCCCGGATCATGGCCATGATTTATCTCCGGGCTCTGAAGGAGGCCAAGGCTGATGCAGATAAGGAGGGTGGGTTGGCCTGCAGAATGGATGTGGTTACGGCCCAATTCACTAAGGAGGAAAAGGTGGCGGTGAAGGAGGGCATGCGGCTGCTTGCTGCTGAGGAGGTAGGTGTGCAGTTGGGAGATGGTGATCAAGGAACAGATGCTGGTAAGTCTTCCCTTTTAGCCTTTTCATAACTTGGTTGTTTATCGTTTATTCAATGAATTCTTCTCCTGAATTGGGCAGGCAGGACCTCTGAAGCGCTAACTACCTCTGGTCAGCACGTTGGGAGCTCTGATCCGGCGGTTAAGTAGACCTCGGAGGGCCAGCAGGATAGAAGCGAGGCCCCGATGCAGTTGGCTTCTTGGCTTGATCTGGACATTTTTCAGCTTACTTGGCATTGCTGACTATGTTAGTCTTGAAACATTAATGTAATTTTCGGGATGTAATTATGTAACGAATAACTTTATCTTTGGCATGTAACTTTATAACATAAGCTGATTTTGTCGTGTTTGAATGCCGTCGTTATTTTGATGGTTGCATAAAATATAGCTGTGCATTTGTTATTGATTCAATTGTGTTTGACGCTAAGTTTTTGCTTAAAATATATAATTTCATGTCTTGCGATGTTAGTGTGATGTGCGTAGAAATTATAGTTACATATTTATGTACAAGAGAAGAAAGTACCGCCCTTCAAGTTTTTGCTGTAGACGGTAGCTTTGAATGCCTTGTCTGATCGAATATGGAATGCAGCTGAATGTCCTGCCATCCAGCTGTGAGTTCTTACTCCCATTAGCGAGTGTCTCCTATTTTGTGTCCTATACTTTAGTGATCGTTGTAGAGAATAGGAGGAAAGTTTTTATAAATAAAATGGAAATATAAGAAATAGTAAAACTTCCAATCATGGAAGGCCTTCGATGTGCTTAAGTTCGTGGCAAAAGGGTTTTGTAGTCACTTTCCCTAGCTGTGGGTCTTGGAGACATTTGTCACCCATCTTACGCCTCCGCGGGGAGTTTTTTTTTACCACAGCTGTCCTTAAGACACATCGGAGCCGAGATCACGCACAGTAACTACCCGAGCCATTATGGCCCGTAATCGTGGGTATTATTCGATTTACCGTGGCCGGCTAGCGCGGGTGCCGATCGTCAACTGTGAACTGCCCCTGGCTGGCCACACCTTATGTTGGGCTTATAATCGGTTCATGGTTGCCGGCGAGCCGAACGCCATAATGAGCTGGCTCGACTATAGTCCGCCTTCTCGGTGGCTTATAATCGGCTCATTACAGTTGGCTTTGAGGGTCGTCGCGAGCAATGAGTTAACCCGCAGCAGAGGGATGCTGGAGCAAAAGTGTGTCATTGGCGAGGGCATAGATTTGTATAGTACCTGTTAGGTCTTGTCGAGGTGAGGTTGTGCCGTGAAGTGTCCAGAATGGAAATGCCATTATACAGGATTTTGTTCAATAGAAAAAGATTAAGCTTAACAAGCAGCCAAGATATAAAGGAACAAGTTAAAAAGAGGCAAGGTTTTTAGAGTGGTTTGGCACGGAAATGCCTACGTCCACTGATTCTCTTTGTTAATTCACTTCATATGGGCAGTACAAGTTAAGAAAAGTATCGACGAAGGTGTTGGATGTTCCATGCCCTTTGGAACACCTCTCCGTCCACTATTGACAAAATATAAGCTTCGTTGTGGAGATCTTTATGAATTACATACGGTCCATCCCAGATGGGATCTAGCGCTTCGAAGCGCGGGAAGAGTCGCTTGAGAACAAGATCTCCTTCTTGTAAGCTGCGATCTTTGACTTTGGAGTTGTATTGTGCTGCCACTTTTTGCTTGTGAGCTGCTGCTTTGAGTGCTGCATCATTTCTTCTTTCTTCGATTAGATCCAAAGACATGTGGAGGAGTTCTTCGTTCTCTTCTGGGTTGTAGTGGATCCTATGGTGGGATGGCACTACAGTTTCAACTGGGAGCATGGCCTCCGATCCGTATGCCAAAGAGAATGGAGTATGCCCTGTTGATGTTCTAAAAGACGTGCGGTAGGCCCAAAATGCCATAGGAAAGCGCCTTTTGACTTTTCAAGCTTTTTCTTGATTAGAGTTTTAAGAATTTTGTTGACAACTTCGACTTGTCCATTTGCCTGGGGATAAGCCACAGATGAGAAGCTTTTGTGAATTCCGTGCTTTTGGCACCAGTCAGCGAACTCCTCGCTGTCAAACTGAAGTCCATTGTCTGCTATGATTTTGAGTGGAACCCTGTACCTGCATAGAACATTTTTGATCAAGAAGTTAATAACTTTTGCCGAAGATATTTTATTTAAAGGTTCTGCTTCCACACATTTGGTGAAATAGTCGACTGCCACTATAGCATATTTGGCTCCGCCTCGGCCCATCGGCAGTTCGCCAATTAAGTCAATTCCCCATACTGCAAAGGGCTAAGGGCCGGTCATCTGAGTAATCTCATTTGTTGGTAGTCGAGGAATCTTAGCAAATTTTTTACATCTGTCACATCTTTCGACGAAATCTAAGGCGTCTTTCTTTAAAGTGAGCCAGTGATATCCATAGCGGAGCTTCTTCTTTGCCAGAGCTTGTCCACCAGTGTGATCTCCGCAAATTTCTTGATGGATGTTGGATAAGATTTCCTTGGCTTCCCTTCCAGCGACACACCTTATAAGGGGTTAGAGAAGCCGCGTCGATAGAGGATGCCTTCTTGTATTGTGTAGCGGGAAGCTTTCCTCAAGATTTTCTTAACTTCATTACGCCCGTCGGGCAGTGTGCCATCTTGTAAGTATTTCCGGATAGGAGTCATCCAAGTTTCTTCTTCGATCGCAGCTATCAGATCTTCTTGCTCGAAACTTGGGGCTAGTTGTTTCGAGATGGTTACTGTTCCGGAAATGGTGTTGTTCTTCATGCTAGCTTGCTTTGCCAGTTCGTCGGCCTCTTGATTCTCTTCTCGAGGAATGTGTTTGATTAAATAGTGATCCAATTGATCGAGCAGCAGCTTGGTCTTCTTTAGATATGCTGTGAGTCATTCTCCTCGAGTCTGAAGCTCTCCTAGTACTTGGTCTACGATAAGTTGAGAATCACTATGAAGGCATAAAGAACTGACTCCAATTTCTAAGGCAAGTTCTAATCCTGCTATTACTGCTTCATACTCTGCATTGTTGTTGGTGGCAGCGAATTCCAACCTTAGGGCATAGTGCAGCTTCCTTCCCCTGGGGGTGATTATCACAACACCGGCCCCCGAGCCTTGTTCGTTTGATGCTCCATCTACAAAGAGATTCCACTTGATAGCTTCTGCTATTTCAGATGGCTCCTTACCTTCGTCGGTAGTGAATTCGGCAATGAAGTCGACCATGGCTTGTCCCTTGATGGCGGTGCGAGGATGGTAGGTGATATCATATTGACTTGGCTCAATGCACCATTTAAGCAGTCGTCCGGAGGTGTCGGGACGATGGAGTACCTGCCTTAGCAGTTGATCGGTTAGAACTCTGATGGAATGGGATTGGAAATAGTGTCGCAATTTTCGTGATGTGATCAGTGAATAATATGCTAACTTCTCAAGTTTAGGATATCTGGCTTCTGCCCCCGTGAAACTCTTGCTTACGAAGTACACTGGCCGCTGTGCGCGGTTGTCTTCTCTTACCAAAGCGGCGCTTAGAGCATGAGATGACACAGCAAGTTATAGGTATAGCTCTTCGCCTTCTTCGGAGTTGAGAGTACTGGTGGTCTCTGGAGGTGTTCGATTAGGTTGTGGAAGGATGTTACGCATTCGTCGGTCCATTCGAACTTTCCTTTATCTTTCTTTATAGCTTCGAAGAAGGGGACACACTTGTCAGTTGCTTTAGAGATGAATCTGCTCAGGGCAGGCACTTTCCCATTTAGGCTTTGCATTTCTCTTCGAGTGGAAGGTATCCTGATTTCTTTCAGAGCCCGGACTTGTTCAGAGTTCGCTTCAATTCCATTGGCATTGACGATGAATCCTAAGAACTTTCCCGATGATACTCCGAAGGAGCACTTTAGAGGATTCAGTTTCATTCCATATCGACGAAGTACTTGAAACATCTCATCCAGATGGCTTACGTGGTCGATGGATTTTCTTGACTTTACTAGCATGTCGTCCACATAAACTTCCATGGTTCGTCCTATTAGTTCCGCAAACATCTTGTTGACAAGGCGCTGATAAGTAGCTCCGGCGTTTTTAAGTCCAAAAGGCATTACTCTAAAGCAGTACCATCCCCGGTCGGTGATGAAACTAGTGTGGTCTTGTTCGGGGGCGTGCATAGGAATTTGGTTATATCCTAATTATGCGTCCATAAAAGATAAGAGTTCGTGCCCGGCTGTGCTGTCTACAAGTTGATCGATTCGGGGGAGTGGGAAGCAATCCTTCGGGCAAGCGTCATTTAAGTTGGAGAAGTCAATACATGTTCGCCACTTCCCATTAGCCTTCTTTACTAGTACCGGGTTGGCGATCCACTCTGGGCAGATGGCCTCTCGGATGAAGTTATTGGCAAGTAGGTTCTTTACTTCTTCATCGAGGGCTGTTGATCGTTCTGCCCTCATACTTCTCTTTTTCTGTTTACCGGCACCTTGGTAGGATCGACGTTCAGTACGTGGCATGCCACATCTGGGGAGATTCCAGTCATGTCAGCGTGCGTCCATGCAAATACATCCAAGTTGTGGCGGAGAAAATCAATGAGTTGATTTTTCAATTCTGCCTTTAGCTGAGATCCGATTTTCAGCAGTCTACTTGGGTCATGTTTGTCTACAGATACAAATTCCATAGCCTCTGCAGGCTCGGCGATGGCCTCCTCCTCTTTGTCCCTACGGTCTAATTCATTGAAGGGATCACTGGTATATCGAAGAGGAGGAGCTTTTTTTAGTTGCTATGCTTCCAAGTTTTTCCTGCAGAGAGAAGTCTCTGCATCATTCCCTTTATCCTTCCTGCGGTTATTGCGAAGTTCAGTTACATAGCAATCTCGGGCCGCGTCTTGATTTCCTTCTACTTCCCCTATCCCATTATCTGTTGGAAATTTCATCTTCAAGCACCAAGGGGCCAGGACAATCTGGAAGTCAGACAAGGCTAGTCTTCCTAAAAAGGCGTTGTAGGCCGAGTGGCTATCTATTAGCACAAATGTTTGATTCTGCACAACGGAGCGGGGATGACTTTCTATTTCGACAAAGAGGTCCAGTTGCCCAAGGGGCATCTTCGCATCTCTAGTGAAACCGTGTAGTGGTTTGTTGCAGGGAGACACATCTTTCATTGACAGCTTCATTTTGTCGAAAGCATGCTTGAATAGAATGTTCACGGAGCTTCCAGTATCTACCAGAATTCGAAAAACTTCGGCTGGGCCGAACCAGGCAGAGATAACCATGGGATCCATGTGAGGGTACTGCCTTCCTTCTAGGTCTCGCCTACTGAATGTGATGTCATTATCCTCTTTCCGCTTCGGCCGCGTTCTTCCATGACAGAATTGATGCGGCCCACATTGTTTCTAAGTGACTTTCCATATCTCTCCATTTCTGCCCAGCTTCCGTCGGCGATGTGTGGTCCTCCTGATATGGTATGGACCATTATCTTCTTTTGACTAAAGCCACTGGTGTTGCAATTTCCTCCGCCTACTTCTGGGAGGGGTAGCCCTGGGTTCCCATTGGCAGGAGTTGAAGTCCTATTCTGACCCTACACATAGCGCTCCAGTCTTTTCCTTCTGATGTGTTCTTCAATCAAGTCCCGGAGATGATGGCATTCATTGGTGTCATGCCCATGAGATTCATGGAAGCGGCAGAACTTTCCAGACTTAATTGCATTATCTGATTCCTTCTTGTGTGGGGGGCGCTTGTATCTAACTTCGTCTTGGGTGGCTAAGAAGATGTTTCGATTGTTTCATTCAAAGAAGTGTAAGAGTTAAATCTCGGTCCT
The DNA here is from genome assembly GCA_030765085.1 of Allium cepa. Taxonomy (NCBI): domain Eukaryota; kingdom Viridiplantae; phylum Streptophyta; class Magnoliopsida; order Asparagales; family Amaryllidaceae; genus Allium; species Allium cepa. Next base: position 249,012,599 of record CM060944.1, read on the forward strand.
GGCCTATATAAACGCTTTTCTCCCTTCTTGCCCCCAGCATTGTCTCTGGAGTCATTTCTTCGAACGTCCTTTGCTACTGCGGGTGTGTTGCCATGAGCTACCTTAGCTTGTTGTCATGTCTGCCTTTCAATGGCAGCGTCTTCAAGTCTCGTATATTTTCTGGCTTCATGGAAGAAGTCGGGTAAGGTAGCTGGTTTTTCTTTCGTTAATCTCCTAGCAAATTTAGTATCCGGATGCACACCACTGCAGAGGGCCATTAGGATAAGTTTCTCATCGGCATCCTAGACTGCGGCCGCTGTGGCATTGAATCGGGTTAGATATTGTTGCACTATTTCTCCGGGCTTTTGTTTGATATTGGATAAGGAATAAGTGTCCTTTGGTTGTTCCACATGAATGCGGAATTGGCTGATGAACTTTTCTTTCAACATTTCCCATCAGCTGATGGACCCTTGGGGTAGATGGCAGAACCAGGAGGTAGCTAGATCGGCCAAGAAGTGTGGAAAGCATTTACACAATACTCCTTCTATCGCTCCTCTCATGAGCATATGCTGTGTGTATCTCTGTAAGTGTACGACGGGTTCAGAGGTTCCCTTGTAAGGCTCCATTGTTGGCATTTTCCATTCTCGGGGGGTGATGGCAATCTCGATATTGCGGGTGAAGGGGCTGGTTACCCTAGCGCCTATCCCTCGATCTCTTTGATCCCGTCTGACGCACTCTCTGAATAATCGCGCCATCCATTCATCAGAATTTGGAGTAGATAGAAATGAGTTTGGTTCTTCTCTGCGGGATTGACTCCGTCTAGATGACCTGTAGGGATGGTACCGTTTATTACTCCTAACATTTTCCGGTGGCTGTCTTCGGTCTTCTGGAGCATGCTGGGGTCAGCCACAGTTGGCCCTTGCCTCGACCTTCTTCTGCTGTGCTCTGTTCTAAGCATTCCCTCGGGTCCAACTTCGGGCTGGACTCCAGCTCGGCCCCGTCCATTGGTGTTCCTGTTATCCCGCTTTTTGGCAAAGCCGCGATACCAAAAGATCGGTCAGAAACGGAGAACTGTTCGTCTCAGAGGCTGGTTATACTTCGTTTCGCCATGGATATCACTGAATTTTATCCGAGTCCAGATTGAGCTACAATTGATAGGACACGGCAAGAAAGACTATAGGAGTCAGCATTTCAAATTTCAAGTCAATCCGAGTTCATATGCTCGAGTTACGATCGATTCAATTTGAAGGGCAAGGCTTAGGTTTCGAATCCATTGTTGACCAACATTTCGAAACCATCGCGTTCGAATCCATAAGATTCGAATCCACCGAACCACCTCAGGTTCGTCTCCACCACCTTTGAACCCATCACGGAGTCATTGTTCGAACCCACCACGGAGTGCTTGTTCGAACCCATCACGGAGTCATTGTTCGAACCCAACTGTGCAGCTTCATTCGAAACCACTGGGTCAACCAACCATGATGACGTGTCTTCCATCGGTTCGAATACGCCGAGATATATGGAGTCGAAGCGGCCAACACGGAGTGAAGACCGGATCGATTCGAAGTTTGCGCTCCACGTCAACGCGAAGCCACGTGCCTCCATGGATTCGAAACCTTGGTTTCGAACCAAACAGCCGAGCAACAAACCCAATTTCGAACCCATCATATCTCCTAACCTATTGATCCAAATACCACGAAATTTTCACTTAAGCTTGCGTACATGTTGATGAATGTCCACGCCAAATTTCACCTCAATTGGATGAATTCTTGATCGGTTCGAATGGAGTTCGAACCGATGCCAAAGTGGGCCCAAACTTCCTGAGACCGTGCGTGTGGGCCCCCTCACGTGCCAGACGTGGTCTCCCGAGTTTTCAGCGAGATACCAGCAACCTACGCCTATAAATAGAGCCCCAGGGCCAGCAGAAAAGGGATCTTCTTAATCTTTTGACTCTGAGGCGCCCAGACTCTGCCGGATCAATATCTCCATCATCCTACATCATAATTTGATTGTGGATTTCGAATTTCCAGTTGTAACTTGCTGTTGATCGCTGTAACAACTTGTAAACATTGAAAGAGAATCAATAAAATATCAAAAAACTTCACAGTGGACGTAGGCAACACGCCGAACCACTATAAATCGATTGTCTAAGCATTTTCCTTACTGTTGATTGGAGTTTTCGTTAGATAATATCTGTTTTGAACTTGCATTCTTGACTATTATCTCTTCAACGACTCCCGAAGAGTGTTGTGCCCAATTTTGATGCAAACACTTTGGTGCTTTCATCGAGAAAACCCAGATTTTCTCCTGCTCGTTGGATCTGTCATCGATACCGGATTGAATAAATCTAAGAGAGAGATCCAGATCGTTAAATCCAACTTCCTTCCATTCTATTCAGATTTGCATAAAGTCTAGGAAAGGAACTCAACTCTAAAGATGGTTAGCACAAGAACCACCTCGAACGCCGTCAATCAAGAAGGACAGGATAGACAGAATCCTGCCCCTCTACCACCACCTAATCAAGATGCCGCTGGGCACTCAGAGCCGTCGGGTCCGGTTACCCGACAAGAATTGCAGTTGTTACTCCAAGAGCTGACCCAGAGTCGGCGACAACTAGAAGAACAGCTACGCGCTAACGCTGAGCTAATCAACAAGCTGGATCGCCAGAAACGAAAGAGATCCATGAGAGATCATGCTCCTCGCTCTTCCAGCGAAAGTTCTTCATCTTCTGATTATCATAACCGACCTCCACGACCCCGGTTAGATGGGAGTCGTATGCCACCCGCTGGAAACCAACCAACATTGACCGTTGGACAAATAAGAGTTGGTCCGTCAGCCAGCTTCCAAACCGGACCCTCCTCCCGAGGAGGCGCCGTTCCTCATCACGCCGCAGAATAACGCACCACTAGCATTGCGGCTCAACCAAGGGTCGATGCTCAAGACCAGTCGGACCTAGACCGTCGTCATAGCGGCCGTACTCCTGAACCGTACGTCCCAGAGGACTATGAGCCGAGAAGGCAAGATGTGAACCGTCGACGATATCCGGTTCAAACCCAAAGTATGGAACGTGACCACACTCCGGCGCAAATGCCGGATCTTTCAACTATGATACGTCAGATGATCCGTGAGAGTCAAGGGTTCACAAACGACGATTTGGGAGTTTCCCGAAGTCATACTCCCTTTACCGACGATATTCTTAATGCTGAACCCCCACGGCGATTCCGAATGCCCACTCTGCCCATGTATGAGGGAAACTCCGATCCCAACCAACATATTCTAAAATATGAATGGTCGATGACTGCTGCCAGAGCCGACGACGCTGTGAAGTGTCGTAGTTTCCCCATATCCTTGGGGGGCATCGCCACCATGTGGTTCACCCGATTGCCTCCTTGATCCATCTCCTCATTCGACCAGCTGGCCACAAAATTCGTTGAGCAATTCCGCATGCACGTCGCAAGGCCGAAAGATGTCAACACTCTATCTAGTGTCACACAAGCTCCCGGAGAGACACTCAGACACTACTTAGAAAGATTCCATACTACATGTGCAGAGATTAGTAATCCAAACGATAACTCCATCCTTATGGCGTTAACTAAGGGGATCGACCCCGATTTTGAATTTGGCAATTGGCTAGCTGGGAAACCACCTGCGTCATTGGACCGTTTCCATGCCAAAGCAGCTCAATTCCTGAGACGGGAAGACGCGAAACAGTCTAGGAAGCAAACTGACGCATGACCAAATGCGGGAGGAACCCAAAGCAATGTTGCAATAAAACAGTCCGGCGAAAGCTCCGGAAAAGTTCAGTTGAACATTAAAAATAAACAAGCTCGGCGAAGAGAGAGCGTGAATCAACTTAAAAAACAAGATCAAAATCGCGGCCCGCAACGCAAAAATCCAAAGTTCGACAGTTATACTCCTTTGAATATTTCATTGGAGGACTTGTATTTGCGGACCCGTAATGCGATTCAATATGAAAAACCTGCTCCAAGACCGTCGTCGGAGAGACAAATCCAGACGGGAAAATTTTGCAGGTTCCATGAAGGCTACGGGCACAATACGAACGAGTGTCGTCACTTACAGGATCTTGTTGAAAAACTGGTCAGGGAAGGGAAACTGGAACAGTTTGTGCGGACACCGCAGCCCAGAGATGCGGACCCATCCAATCCAATCAATGAACCCAATCGACCGAGGCAGGAGGACTCGACTTGTCCCCATGGGAGATTGGTGATAAACGCCATCAGTGGCGGGCCTACTCATTCGGAAGCCTGGAACGACGAAGAACCTCGTCACTGTCACACATGACAGGCTCCTTCAATCCATGAATACTTTACAATTTCTTTTACGTTCTGAAATTTGAGTTTGTAATAAGGCACTGATTTTGCCACATTTTCTTATTTCAGCAAATAAAATGCTACCTCTTCAAGCTAAAGCTGTGATTCACCGAATACAACGTTCAACAATCATGACACACGAAGAGCTAAGTTCCATCGAACAATGGAATTTATTCAAATAGCGAGTGACTGCGTTACAACCGGCCACTCACTAAGTGAAACCCCAGCTCGGGGGCAAGCCAACACATCGAAGGCTGAACTGGACCAACACACGACAGTCCATTCCATAATTCGTTCCCACCGCGCGAACGAACTCCAACTTCCCAGAGCGCGAATTGGAGTATAAACACTTAAAAATTTGTTCCGAGAGTGCGAACGGACTCCAAATTCCCGAAGCGCGAATTGGAGTATAAACATTTAACAATTCGTTCCCAGAGTGCGAACGGACTCCAACTTCCCACAGCGCGAATTGGAGTATAAACATTTAACAATTCGTTCCCAGAGTGCGAACGGACTCCAAATTCCCAGAGCGCGAATTGGAGTATAAACATTTAACAATTCGTTCCCAGAGTGCGAACAGACTCCAACTTCCCACAGCGCGAATTGGAGTATAAACATTTAACAATTCGTTCCCAGAGTGCGAACGGACTCCAAATTCCTAGAGCGCGAATTGGAGTATAAACATTTAACAATTCGTTCCCAGAGTGCGAACGGACTCCAAGTTCCCGGAGCGCAAATTGGAGTATAAAAATTTAACAATTCGTTCCCAGAGTGCGAACGGACTCCAAGTTCCCGGAGCGCGAATTGGAGTATAAACATTTAACAATTCGTTCCCGGAGTGCGAACGGACTCCAACTTCCCACGGCACGAATTGGAGTATAAACATTTAACAATTCGTTCCCAGAGTGCGAACGGACTCCAAGTTCCCGGCGTGTGAATTGGAGCATAAACATCAATTCAAAGTTCCCGGAGTGCGAACCGAAGCATCCGTGCATACTCCAGATTCCCGAAGTGCGAGTTGGAGTATAAACGTCAATTCCGGGTTCCTGAAGTATGAACCCAAACATACATGTTTTATCCAAGTTCCCGGCCTGTGAATTGGAGCACAAACACCAAGTTAAAGTTCCCGTAGTGCGAACTAAAGTGTTAATACCAACTCCGAGTTCGTAGAGTGCAAGTTGGAATGTGAACATCATTCCCAAGTTCCCGGAGCGCGAACCGTGTTACAAGCATCAATAACTTTCGAACTCCTAGAATGCAAACCAGGTTATCAATCTCAAATTATTCTAAGTCCCCGGAATGCGGACGTGTGCTCAAGACTTGCAACAAGTGCGATCAACCACCAAAAATACAAGTGTTGTTCCCCAAAACTGGGGGGCATGAAAGCTAAATATTAATCACTAACCGAAGTGATACAACGTCCGAAGTTCAACTCATTCATCAATCACAACTTGTGACTAAGATTTTCAGGCTTGGCAAATGAAACGAACTCTACTTAAACGGTAAAAACACCACAAGTGCACCGGACCGAAAACAAGACACTGCAAGTACTTAAGCACAAATAAAACAAGAGTTGAAACAAAGAAATAAAATTTTATTTCAACTAACTTAAAACAAGAACTTACACGAAAATAAGTTCTCCCAAAAAAAGAATGCCTACTAGCAGGGGTCGAACCTGCATCTATACACGGCCTACTGACAAAAAACGAAGACAAGTACCTATCTACCAAAACATCTACTTGAGAAGCCGATTTATTTCTTCTTTTTCGTCCTTCTCACTAGTGGTACATCTTCAGTGTCACTAGGGACAGAAATTCTTCGTTTTGAGTGTCTCCTCTCCGGCGGTGGCTCTTCGGCTGGAGGCATGATGTCAATATCCTCCTCGGAGCTTGAGTCTGCATGGGGGCTTCTCGCCGGAGGAGTAGGGGGGACTGGATCCGTAACGGAAGTTGAGACAGTGCCACCCGATGGTGCTACCATAGCAGGTGCTGGACTCTGCGCCGCCGTGCTGCCACTGACGGTACCGCTCTGCCCTGCAGCCTCTATTTCGGCATTGATCTCAGCCAAAATTTCCTCATCACGAGTCGCATGGGCTTGGCTGGGGGCATCCACGGCCTGCATCGAAGAACTTGAGGACGGCGGGAGGCTACTAACGATGATAAATGGCAAGTCAGAGAAAGAACCACCCTGCTCGCCGAGCAGTTCGCTCACCATTTGTTCGTCAGCAGATAAGGATCCCCCCTGCGCCGCCTCAGCAGATACCGCAGTTACAACAGTAGTCTCGGTGGCGATGGCCTTATCTCCTCTGCTTTGTTCTTGAGCCGCGACAGTCGGCGCAGTTCCAGTCCCTAGGCAAAAAATAAGAAGTTATTAGTAACGGCTACAAAACAAACACTCTATTTAGAAAACGCTTGAGATAACTTCGGAATACCTTCCTCAGTTTGGCTCGCAGACGGCTGAGCGACCTCGGAAGTACGCTCATGAATAGGAGATAAGCGCGGCCGTTCCGGGTCATAGGCAGGAAAAGGTTGCAAACTGACCACAGATACAGGCACCGACGAAGATGGTGTGGTGACTTCAGTGACAGCAGAATGGTGCTCAACACCTGACCCCTCTCCGACTTCAAGGGAACGACCACCGATCATTTCCTTCTCATGAGCGATGATAGCGTCATGAAGGACCTTCTTCTCATCATCTGTAAGTAGCCGGTTTTCAAGTTCGAATCGATCGACCGCTTCACCTGGGTGCGCTTCCTCTTCCTCCTCAACCAATCGGTCCCAGGTGCTACGAAGGTGAACCGGATAATCTTGAAGCCAGGCCAAGTTTCTGTGTTTTAACACATTGGCGTTGTAAGTTATGAGCAAATCTTCGATATCGGCCTCTAGCCTGGCCTCTGCCTGTTGAACCTTCTCCTCCACCTCTGCTTCGACCGCCTGAACTTTGGCCGCGGCCGCATCTCTTTCAGTGCGAAGCACTACGGCTTGATCGCAGGCTTCTTGAGCCGTGTTAAGCGTGTCATCTCTATCTTTAATAATTTCGGCAAATTTAGCCTTGAGCTCATTAAGTTCTTTTAACGCCGCATCCCGCTCAGCAGTGACGACAGTGTTTCGGTGGCCCATGTCTTCCACCGTAACATAGTGCTCCATTTTCATTCTATCCATGGCTGCTTGAGCTTCATCGGCCTTTGTAAGAGCCTCCATCTCTGATTTTCGAGACGATTCAACCTCAATATTCAGCACTTGTATGATGCGGTCTTTTTGAGCCAGCTCGGTTTGAAGCTTTTCAATGGTAGCCGCTCGTTCGAAGGCCAACGCCGATGCCTTATCAGCCGCCCTATACCACGCCTTGTATTGGGTGTAAAAGTCATGCACATAGTCGAGCGCTAACCGCTCGGCCTCTGGCAGGATTCTTTTCAGGTTCGGGGGAAAGGCGTAGTTATCGAAGCAAATATTCGGGAACTCCCTCTTTAGTTGCGCAAGTCTAATTGCCCCTTCCCCCGAGATTTCAGTAGGAGGTTGCTCTACGACTATCGGGGTCATCGCCTCAGATCGGGAAGGTTGAGAAACCGACGTATATCGAGAAGACTCGGAAGGATGAGGGACATGAGCAGGAGGTTGTACGGGATCTCTGGAAGGAGGAGGGGTACGCAATCACGATCGACGCTTATAGCCCCTGTCCGTGTCATATCTTTCGTGACTAGAATACCCAGAGCGTCCCTGGTCATAATGCCAAGAGCGCCCCTGATCATAACCTCTATCCCCTTCTCGTCTGCGCGAGTCGTAATATGAAGGCTTGCGGGCATGACGAAGACTCCCTAGCATTGAACCGCGCTTAGACATGATATCTGCGAAGCAACATAAAATAGAATTAATCACCTTTCAAAACAGATAGTTTTCAGTCAAAGGTTATGCAGTGTCGTGAAATGTGTATTAATATGCATTCCCCCCGACCAACCGAAAGTGTCGACCTCGCTAGTAATAAGAGGCTCGTGCAATTCTAGAGTGCGATGGAATTCCTCCAACCCGGCATCATGTTGAAAAGACACATCGTCCGGGATTGGGAGATCGGCAAGCCCTTCAAAAAGATTTTCAGTTCTCGGAGGAGACGTCTCCGAGATTCTAACTCCGGGAGCAGAACGGGCCGTGACAACCAATTTCCATCTCCCCCTCTTACTTGACTTAACCGTGGCAGCCTTGCCTTTTCTCTGCTCCGCGACATCCGAAACTGCGTCCGTAGGCCCGGTCAGCGGCTCATCATCGATGTGGGTTCTTTCAGAGTCGGCTTCCTCAGCTGCAGTAACTCTTGGTTTCTTATGCTTGACTCGTTTTTTCGAGACGACCCTTAGTTCCACCTCGAAGCTTATGCTCTGCCCTTGTTCGATCAAACCGCAGGCCCGGAGATTCCTATCCGTCAATAACACGTCGATATCCCTATCTCCACTCGGGACTTCTCGAAGCACTCGCACCATCTCCCTATAGTGCTCGCCCTCCGGTCGCTGAATCACCGCTGTACAAAAGAATAAAATATAAGTTCCACTTCGGCTGCAATTTCCGTAGTAATTATTTACGAACTCAGCTATACTCACGTCTGAATAGCCATCGTCGAGCAAATCCAAGAGGACATCTGACATAAAACCATTCTGTCCTATAATAACTCAACTTGGTCCAACACCCGGTAACCACTTGGCAATTTCTCACCGCTTCCAGGAATGTGAAGGAGGGGTAATCGCCCCGAGTTTTGAAATTGAACAAGTATCTGATCTCAATTGGGAGCGGTGGTCGATGGAGATATTCCATAAATGCAATGAACAACCTATTGATCGACGCATATCCGTTCGGGTGCAGCTGAGATGGGGCGATCCTCAAAAACGACAATACTCCCCTTATATACTCGTTGAACGGAGGAAGTGTCCCGGCCGCGCACGCGTGGCGGTTAAATGCTGTATATCCCTCCGGCGGATTATGCGGTCTATCATTCGGCCCCGGCAGTAGTACATCATCCAGCGACAGGCCGTGTCTCAAACATATTCTCCCCAACATGTCTTCAGAGATATTGGACGGAACGGAATCTGATGGATTGGCAATGAACGACGCATCGGGAAGTTCATCTGGGGCTGGACCAATAATCTCAGGATCAATATCCGGAATCTCTAGCCTCGGAGAGACTGTAACTTGAGTCTCCTGCTGCTGTGAACTTGACGGTTCCATAACTAGCTAACTCACGAGAAACCATCGTTAGATGACAAAAACCCGTGCGTTCCCCAATGTAGCGTGTATGAGTGTATGTTGTGCAGTGACATGCATTACTTGAATAAATGTTGCAGAGTTAAAGAAATATGCAAACGACAAAGCTGCGGAGTCCAGCTATAATGACCGTCATCGCTGACCGTCATCACCAATCCGTTTCCGTGATGGAAGTTGATCCGGGTAAAAATTGTTATGGTTCCATCGACGAGCTTCGAAGGGCGGTGATGTATGCAGTTTAATACTCAAGTCCAAATGTGCAAGAGTGAAGCTCGTCGGAGTTATGCCTAGAAAATATCAAACTTTGGTATCCATCATAGAGGGTTCGAAACCATCACAAAGACTTCGTTCGAACCCAACCGGACATCTCTTCATTCGAATCCATCCTGACGTCGCTTCGAACCCATGCAGTTAGACGCGCTTCGAATCGATAACCAGATGCCAAATTCGAACCGATCGATAAGGGACGACTTCAAACCGATCTTTGCTTGACAAGTTCGAAACGACAAGGGGACCCTCAACTTAACGTCATCCACGTTCGCATCGATACCCTGCATATCGATGCGAAGTTGTGGACTTCGAAACCACAGCTGATGGGTTCGAATCCATCGATTCGAATGAAACCATCGAAACCATCAATAGGTACAAACTGCGTCACCCCCATGGGGTCGTCCAAGAAATTAATTCGAGCACGAGCCCCCATATGGCTTCGAAGCCCTCTGCCAGGCCAGATCTGACTTTATCAATTGATAGAAAGGCGCGGGTTCGAAGTAACTTTGTCGTTCGCCGTTTGAATTCGAAGCTAATTACCTAGTTTCAACAATGAATTCGAGAGATTGAAGACTTGAATCTTGGTCGATTCGATGATGCGGCACAGTGTTTTCTCTTTTGGAGCTCCGAAACGATGAAGAACATAGTAAAAGCAAGCAAGAGTAAAAGTAAAAAATGAAAAAAGTGAAAACCACTGCTATTTATATGAGGTGTTGAAAGCAACCGAGACGATTGCTCTCCCAGCCAACCCAACCGGCCACAATCGGTCAAGTACCAGATCGGTTCGAAGTTAGCTTTCGAACCCATCTGCCTAAAGCCCTATCGATTCGAAGTTCACCTCGTGCTTCAACGGTATGAAATGCACTACAGAGTGACAGGCTGCATCGATGTGAAACGAACTATAGGCGTATCGATTCGAAGACCTTGTTCACATCCACCACTTCGAATCCATCCATGGCCTATCGATACGACAGATGACTTCGTACCCATCTTCTTCCAATTCGAATCGACTCGAATAGTAATTCCATATCCATTCCCTCAAACCGGTTCGAATGTTGACTTTGAACCCATCATAGCACAAGCATACCGCGTCTATACAAACGTGAATTTCGAACCCATCGATGCTCGAATGCATCGGTTCGAAACATTACACTCACGCAATACAGAATTCAATTCCTTCAACCTTCAATATCACTTCAGGAGAGGATCGATACGAAGGGGTTTTTCTAAACAACTGTCAAGCGTTGTCTCAACTCAAGTTTCCAAATCAGTTCAGGAGAGAGTCGATACGGAATTCAATAGCCAACCAAGCTGGCAACGACTCGTGAACGCATAACGTTTGCGAGGGTCAAACTAACATATATGCATAAAAGTCGAACTAACAATCGATTTTAAACATTTACAGGGGTCAAACACTCATCCTGTTACAAATGCAACATCCAACGGCTAAGCACTATTATACAGCCATCAATCATGTCAACACAAGGTTACAACAACACAGCATACGAGTTTCAGCAAAAAAGAGAGCAATAATTGTTCAGAGAGAGATTGCAGCTATTCAAAGTACGTCACGTTCCCACAAGACGTACTTTAGGGGGAAAAATGTTATCCCGCTTTTTGGCAAAGCCGCGATACCAAAAGATCGGTCGGAAACGGAGAACTGTTCGTCTCAGAAGCTGGTCATACTTCGTTTCGCCATGGATATCACTGAATTTTATCCGAGTCCAGATTGAGCTACAATTGATAGGGCACGGCAAGAAAGACTATAGGAGTCAGCATTTCAAATTTCAAGTCAATCCGAGTTCATATGCTCGAGTTATGATCGATTCAATTTGAAGGGCAAGGCTTAGGTTTCGAATCCATTGTTGACCAACATTTCGAAACCATCGCGTTCGAATCCATAAGATTCGAATCCACCGAACCACCTCAGGTTCGTCTCCACCACCTTCGAACCCATCACGGAGTCATTGTTCGAACCCACCACGGAGTGCTTGTTCGAACCCATCACGGAGTCATTGTTCGAACCCAACTTTGCAGCTTCATTCGAAACCACTGGGTCAACCAACCATGATGACGTGTCTTCCATCGGTTCAAATACGCCGAGATATATGGAGTCGAAGCGGTCAACACGGAGTGAAGACCGGATCGATTTGAAGTTTGCACTCCACGTCAACGCGAAGCCACGTGCTTCCATGGATTCGAAAGGATCGATTCAAAACCTTGGTTTCGAACCAAACAGCCGAGCAACAAACCCAATTTCGAACCCATCATATCTCCTAACCTATTGATCCAAATGCCACGAAATTTTCACTGAAGCTTGCGTACATGTTGAAGAATGTCCACGCCAAATTTCACCTCGATTGGATGAATTCTTGATCGGTTCGAATGAAGTTCGAACCGATGCCAAAGTGGGCCCAAACTTCCTGAGACCGTGCGTGTGGGCCCCCTCACGTGCCAGACGTGGTCTTCCGAGTTTTCAGCGAGATACCAGCAACCTACGCCTATAAATAGAGCCCCAGGGCCAGCAAAAAAGGGATCTTCTTGATCTTCTGACTCTGAGGCGCCCAGACTCTACCGGATCAATATCTCCATCATCCTACATCATAATTTGATTGTGGATTTCGAATTTCCAGTTGTAACTTGCTGTTGATCGCTGTAACAACTTGTAAACATTGAAAGAGAATCAATAAAATATCAAAAAACTTCACAGTGGACGTAGGCAACACGCCGAACCACTATAAATCGATTGTCTAAGCATTTTCCTTACTGTTGATTGGAGTTTTTGTTAGATAATATCTGTTTTGAACTTGCATTCTTGACTATTATCTCTTCAACGACTCCCGAAGAGTGCTGTGCCCAATTTTGACGCAAACAGTTCCCATGGTTAGGTAGCATTACAGGCTCAGCCATATCCGACCCCTGCCTGGTACCTCCCCTGTTGGGTTCGGTTCCAAGCGTTTTCTCGGGTCGGAATTCGGGCTGAGTCTGGGCTCGGCTCCTACCATTGCTTTTTTTGTTGTTAGCCTCTTCAAAGAAGAAAGATCTTTGTCGCCTCCCAAATCCTCCAGACTGGGACTCGCCCTATGATTCGGTGTTGCGGTTGGATTCTCCAACATTCCTTAAGCGTGACATCAGTTGGTCCACCAAGGCTTCTTGTTGAGATGTGAAGCGGTTAGTTACTTCAGCCACAACCCTGTCCAGATCTGCCCTAGTAATTGGTTACTCCGTGGCAGGGTTGTCGGATTTGCCTGATTTCCATTTACTGTTGGAACGGAACGATTCCCTTGATCTGTGATTACTGGATCCGGAATACTGCTAGTCGCGATGTTTTTTCCTTTGTTAGCATCTTTCTTCTGCCTGGGAGGCATGTTTTCCAAGCAATGAGCGAAGCTGTTAGGAAGAAGGCCGAGGGGGAGAAGCTGAAGCTTCTAGCTTGAGTTCTCAGTGAAAGCACCAAAAATGTTTGCACAAAAAATGGGCAAACACCTCCAAGTCGTATGATTTTGTTGATTATATGTTGTTCTTAATGATTTGGGTGATTTACGCAAATATATGAAATAGATGGACTAAACTGTAAAAGACATGCAGATTTATAGTGGTTCGGCCAGAATGTACCTACGTCCACTTTATATGTTATTCTTCTTTTCTTCTCAAGTTACAAGTACAAAGCTTTTATTACAAGTATCTGAAAGTTGTTTGAAAGTTCTATCCGTGCTTGAGCTCTCAAACTTGTCTGCCATTTTGTACCCATACCCCTCTATTTATAGAGTGAGGCTGGGGATAGGGGTCTTGGATGTATATAGCTACTGGTGGGCCTGGGATATGTAATCTAGCCTGGAAGTGTTGATTCGGTAATACCTTCCCCATGTTGGTTCGGTGGTGAATGGCATGTGTGTTGGTCCGGTGGTGAGAGCGTAGCTTGGTTCGGTGGTGGGTGATTCGGCAAGGCCTTGGTTCGGTAGAGAGTTGGTGTGGACTTGGTCCGGTTGTAGAGGGTTAAGGTTGGTTCGGCTGGGTATTGGAAGTAGGTTGGTTCGGTAGCGGGGGGTTTGGCGGCAGGTGGTTCGGCAGTGAGTGGTATGGGGACTTGATTCAGTGGCGAGAGGCATTGGACCGGTGGTAGGTGGTCCGGTGGTGGGTGGTTCGGTGGTAGGAGCATGGTTGAAACACACCCAACAGGAGTACCATAGAAAATCATCATGGACAACGGAACTTAGTTCAAAAGTGCTGAATTCGAGGACTTTTACAAGCATTATTAGATCTAGAAGAGTTTTTCCACGGTACCGTACCTGCAAGCAAACAGGCAAGCAGAAGTAGTGAATAAAATCATCAAATCCACCATCAAGAAGCGACTAATGAAAGCTAAAGGAAACTGGATAAATGAACTTCCTTTTGCACTATTGGCTTATAGAATAACACATAAATTTACGATCGGACACTCACCATTCACCTTGGCGTGTGGTTAAGAAGAAACGATCCTAGCGGAATTGGAAGTCCCTTCTCATTGGAGACGACACTTCAATCAAAATGAAAATCAATAACTTCTGCTTGAATCACTTGACCGGATATTTGAAATGTAGGAAAAATCAGAACTAAGGACCGCTACGCACCAGAAGAGGGTAGCACGACACTTCAACACCAAAGTTTGCAACTGCACCTTCGAAATGGGAGATCTTGTCCTAAAATGGACCTTCCAGGGTATGAGAGCACTTGACCCAAATGGGAAGGACCCTACGTTATTAACCAAAAACTTGGAGATAGAATGTTCAAGCTTACGAAGATCGATGGAATTCCGATTCTTCGTGCTTGGAGCAATGACTCACCGTGGCACCATTTTATTTAGTACTTATCTATGCATTTCCAATTTCGTAAATAAGCCATCAAGCGATGCTAAAGGCATTGCAAACAAGTAGGATTTTCCTTTCTATTCATTTTATTAGTAAAGTCATTTCACTTCTTGAACCAATGGAACCATGTTCATGTAAATAACCCATTGAGTCGACTGGATCAAATTGACTCAAACCGTCAGATCAACAAGGAAAATCGATCTCAGCCTTCTGAGAATCCGTGTTGCTCCGGTAACATTGGTAAGGCTTAACCCTTGCACGCATCCATAAGTTGTACCTCACTTCTTGGACCCATGTAACTCATTCGAGCAAGCATCCATTCTTTTGCCACTTGAGTCGATGGAACTACGTTCAAGTGCTTTCCATTTCTTTGCCTCTTGGACCGATGAAACCATGTTAAAGTAAGCATCCATGCTTTTTCGCTTGAATCAGTGGAACTGTGTTAAAGTGTACTCCATTTCTTCACTTTTTAGACCAGTGGAACCATGCCCAAGTAAGCCTCTATTACCACTTAAACCGATGGAACTACGTTTAAGTGCACTCCATTTCTTCGCTCCTTGGATTGATGGAACTGCGTAAACATAAGCATCCATTCTATTACCATGTGAACCGATGGGACCACATTCAAGTGCACTATGAATAATCGATGTTTCCCTGGTAACATCGTCAGTTTGTCAAATTTTCCTAAGTATCGACATTGCTTCGGCAGCATTGGGAAATTCATCAGTTGTAGGATTGGATTAATCAATCCCTACCTCCCAAAACTTGACATCCATCGGAGATAGGTGAAATCAAAAGAGAATCTAAGGGATTGAGCTATTCATTGGTCTTTGGAAATAGAGATTGGTGCATGGATAGAACTTATTACCAAACTTAGAGAGGATCAATTGCAATAAAGTACAGGGTGCTTGGAATCAAACATTCAAATTACAAATTCCAAACATAGAAGCTGTAATACATTATGGGCTAGGGGAAATCAGAGAGCTACCAGGGCATCCAATCTCATGTTAGGTTTTCAGAGTGACCAGCCTTGCGGACTAGGGGACACACAACACACTAACACTTGGTCGGAATGAAAATCACTACACGGCTCTGTTATGCCAAAAAGAGAATTATTGACGACCACAACAGAGCTATGTAGAATAGTATGCCAAATAAGTGCAAGTTACACCATTTACACTATTTATACGCATAGAAATGTGGTAAATAAACAATTCATATATCACACAATACAGTAGAAATGCATTATATTATGAAACAAGCAATTTTATTATGTGCACATACAATGGTATATAAACAGACATAGTACATAGAATATAGATAATTAAAAGGAAGAGATTACATCAGAAATGCTAATCTTTTTCACTACTAATATCATTTTATGTACAATATCAAATAGTGAGGATGAACCTGCATTATATCAGCATGTCGGACATCAAAAGTAAAGTACAGAAGTCACAGACGCTATAACAAAAGGAAAAGGATGCTAAGTACAGACTTTATACTTGTACGCGCAACAAGAAAACCAACTTTAGATATATTTCTTTGTAGCGTTTACCTTAGTAATGTAACCAATATTATTTTTCCGTTTTTTGCTTTATTTTGCTTTATTTTGGAGGCCATCGTATTTTTTCGCCTTGCCTACCAAATAGAAAAACTAATCACATTTTCCATGTACTTTCCCTCCATTATTTATCTTTCTCCCTCCTTCAATTGAATTTCCTCTCTGCTATTACCTCTTCTCGCTTCATCTTCTAGCATGCGTGGTCACTTGCTGCCCCTTTACGCCACCTCCTTGATTCGCTCCTCTCTACCTCATCAATAGGGATACCCTCTACTGCGTCGATCTGCTCCCTCCCTTTATTCACAAGCGATTGATTTCTCTTCATTTTGCCATCTACGGCCTTGCTATTTATTGCCCCTGAATTGCCAGATCTAGGTAATCTCGATGCTCATTTACTAAATTTTTTTAATTTAGTTTTAGTTCAATGTTTGGATTGAAAATGCAATATTCTCTATCGATATTGGTATCTTGAATTAAAAACGTGATATTTTTTTGATTTTGTTTCAGTATCGATAATAGTTTAATTTATGGTAATGGTTCAGTCATAATAGTTTAATTGTAAGATTTTTGATTTTCTGTTGGATTTGTGAAATAACTGAAAATCTTATATTGACTTGATATGTCGTCAATTGTAAAAATTAGAAAAAGGTTTAACTTTGTTAATGGAGTGATGCTGTTAAAAATATTATTTGGCCATTTATACATCACACTTAGATCGATATGTTTGTCCACCGTAGCAAACCGAATCGATTATAACTCTGACAGATTATAACTCTGGAACAAATAGTATGTCATAACTAATTTGCAGTTAAGGATTTTTTTAATCAATATGATGGTTTCTAATGTTAACATAGCATCCAACTGGAAGAAGTTGCATTTGAAAATGAAGTTAACTTTGGCAACTGTGGTAGGAATAAACACATATTTGCACAAGGTTAACAAATTGATGTGCCTGAGTAACTGTATCATCAGAATCTTTCCTTTATTATAGTCTAAACATTTGCATTTTCTGTTTATTTTACACGTCTGTCATAATTTTGTATCGACCACTACATTGTTGATGCATATTATTCAAAGCTTGGGTGACTTCCTCTTCTCTTAATTCGTATTCTTTTTGTATTGCTGTTTTCAACTACTTGATTACTACCATTAATTAATTACCTCCTATTTCAATAACTACGGGTAGTACTTGGTAACAATAATATGTAATTTCTATAATTAAATGGTATTAACTATTATTCCCATAGTATTCAACCATCTGAATTTTAGAAAATACAAATTATGCAATATTAAATATTAGACTGCTATGTGGATTCACTCATATTTACATATTCTTTTTTCCCCTACCTTACACTTTCCTTACACATTTTTTCAATGATTTCATTTAGTATAATTAAAACCAAGGGTGATCGTGCACCTGTGGATGTGTTGATGCTCTATTTAAGATATTTTCTATAATACCCAAATCAGCTTAACACATCATAGTCAAACAATTTACAACATACACTCGAGATCGAACCAATATTTAAAGAGAAGCTGTATGCATTTTTAATCCTCAAACTATTTACATTTACAATATCCATAAACCACTTGTATAGATAAACTAAAACCTTTACAAATCTTATTTAAGCATAATATAAATGTGTAAACTAATACAATTATTATTTGTCAAATATGTGAAATAGTTTAATTAATTTTATAACTTTTTTTCAAAATGAATATTCGCTAAATAAAATTTTAAATATGTATTTCAATTGTTAAACTCATTTTCTTTATGACACAAAGTGCTCTGAAAAAATGGAAAAATTAATTTTTAATGATAATAATATAATTTTTAAAATAAAACCATTTTTACTTTATTTTTAATTTTTTTTTAACATTAACCTAGAGCTAAAGCTCCAAACAGGTCACTGGTTGTCTAGCTAGACACGATCAGTTGATTGGCCAAGCATCAATTATCGATTGTCTAGGATCTGGATGGTCAACCGATGACGTGCTTGGAGTTGTTTGCTCCAGGTTTTTTGGTCAAACTTTGCCTGTTTTTCCTAATCAACTACGGCTTGATTCTAGCTAATTATTTTAGCATTTGAATATAACAAATCGCATGCAAGCAATTAGATGATTATAACAACATACAATGAAAATTTTGGCAGCATGGGGTTTGGAAATGAAGAGTTTTCAATTAGATAGTAAATAAATTTAATAGAAAACATAAAATTAAAAACATCACTTATTTAATTTCTTAACTTCAACCAAATTCAGTTTGTAATCATTATATCATCTCTATAAATTCATATATCACGCAAGAGAGCTTAGGATATTATGCTCACATAAACAGAAGTTTGAAGCTTGATCCTTATGCATCCTTGCTCCAACTCCCAAAATACACTCCTATGTTCTTTGACCTGATACAAACATAATATAAACATACATTTCTAGAGAAAAAATAAAGTAACACATGGTTAGGAACAAGTTAGGGGCTCATACCATTGATTCCACTCCCTTTTACACTAGAATATTCTCAAAATTTACATTTTTATTGAAGTTGGTTGTATAGGGTTACAATGGATATTAGTTTCTTAAGTTTAGAAAGTGGAAATGAAGAGAAAATCTTCTAGCGGAGTGTAAAAATAAGAGATAGTGAGATTCGGACGAGTTTACTAACCCATCAATCCTATTAGCACTTGAAAATAAAATTTATCTATATTTACATGTTTGCACAATATTTTTAGTTTGCTTTGATCAAATTTAAAAAAAAAATTCACGCTTCAATCTCACAAATGTTTGTGTTTTAGAAGTATGCTTCTAAAGAGTATTTTAAAGCCCATTTTTGAAAATTTAAAACCAAGAAAATATTTTTATAAGTATATAATCTTGTCGAAATTTAAGAAGGAAAGAATATAACTCATCCATAAAGTTGAAGATAAAACTGTCGATGCATTAGATAATAGTTGGTTGCATCATTCTTGTTTAAATTTTTTTGATAGCTTGTGGAATGTTTTTCAAGGCTTCTCCACATTCAAACATATAAAATGGAATAAAATATATAAAATGGATGAAGTGAAAATGGAAGAATCACTTTCAACGTAATATTGTGGTGCATGAAGTGAAAATGGATTAAAACTTTTCAAATTTTCAAAACAACCATTACTGGTGCATTGATTTCTATGTTTGACGTTGTTGTGCATTTTTCTATGTTGTGCTTAAATTCTCAGCGGCTTTGAGTACAGTGTGGATGAACCTCAAACATTTTTTCTATATGTTACACCAACCTTGTCATCCCTTTCCTAGCAACACTTCATCATATTTGAAAGGCCTTAATTTATAACTTTTGGAATGTATAGTTCAACATTTAAATCACCAGGCTTTTGAATACCTAGATAGCATTTTAAATTTTCCAACCGCTTGCTATTATCAATATAGACAATTATTATTTTTTCGCACCTTTCAATTCGCATGAAGTATCCATGACTAGTCCCTCTAGCCTTAAAATCTACCTTTCTCAAGGCTTTTTCTTCCCTATTCATATTTATCATTTCACTATTTTTGTTGTGCATGTATACTGCTTGCTCTGATGATACATTCATTATTAGAATTTTAATCTTTTATGGCCTGATTATCTTCATCTGAACTGACTATGTTATTTAGCCTTTCCTCTTCAATATCTTCTACACTTCTTAGTGAATTAGCGCTGTTTGATACAGTAACCCCGCATCTTACATCATTGGGTATATTAGACAAGTATTTGATAACTATGGTATGCATCTCATCTTCATTGCCAATTACCACATTAATATTTCGCAATTTACCATCTCCAACGATTACCGCATCATCATCAATATTATTCATAGAATCCATTTCCTCACTATAGGGTCATACAACATTGGATCCGGAAACGAATTCAAGGAATTTTCCACCCCAATATCAGTCAAGAAAATATCATCTGCTTCACTTAAGCAATCTTTTCTTTCACAATAATCTGACTGCTTCTTGATACATTCAATGTTAGAATTCTTACAATTAATCGGATTCCCAAAAAATTCCCAAAGTTTTTACCAATGTTGACTGAATCAATAAAATCAAAATGTGTAAACAATTCCTCCAATAATCTGATTCCCTCTAATTTTTTATCCAAAGTTGATTAAGTAGAATTCTATTAAGTTTCATGATTTTCAATACAAAAAGGAAACCATTATAATAAGCGAATGGATTTAAGAAAGGAGGAAATGATGATCGATTTTTAAGGATATTAAGAGATACCGTTTAATATTAATTGACTAATATCTTTCTTAAGTGAAATGATCATCATATATGATTACAATAACATTCAAAAGATGTTATTAAAATCTTAAGCTTGTGAAATGCACCTTGACTTAGATCTGATCGAACCACCTTAAGAAATTACAGCAAACTAGAGATGAACACCACACTTCGTTTAAATTTATAGCAAGCAAACTAGAGATATGATTGATAGCAAGAAAAGGCCATTTGTTTCTTGATTAATATATTGATTTCTCTATGAACATTTGTTTAACATTGTAACTATAACTAGCCCATGTACAGATTGTCCAAATTTTAGTCGGCATGATGACACATCATCGTTGAGCATTAAATTATAAAAGTAATGGATTCTAAATATTAGAGTAGTAGATGGTATTCCTATGGAGAGCAAATAAATATAGATAAAGAAACAAAGTCATTTGACACATATGACTTATTCAGGATGATTCACTATGAAGATAAAGATTTTGTGAATCATGATTTTTTTCCCGATGATAAGGATAATGATGAATCTCAAAGGAGAGAGGATGAACTACTTAAGAATTTGGATGATGCAGATACTCCATTGTATCCCTAATGCATAGTTTACAAAACTATCCACCATCAATGTCTTATATAATCTTAAATGTGAGACTGGCCTGTCCGGTAGTAGGTTTGACAAGCTGTTAAACGTGCAATAATTTTTTTGACAAAGGATAACGTACTTCCCTAAACTTTATATGAAGTACAGAAATTTCTTAAAGCATTTGACCTGGGTTTCAAAAAGATACATGCTTGTGAGAGTGGTTGTATTCTTTATAGAAAAGAATACGAAGATTTAGAAACTTGTCCAAAATGTGTTTCTTCAAGATGGAAGATAAATCAAGATACCAAGGAGATTACTAAAGGTGTTTCAATTAATGTGTTGAGATATTTTTCAATAATTCCAAGATTTATAAGAATGTTTAGATCTCAGAAGATGGCCAAAGATTTAAGATCGCATTTCTATAATAGAAGCAATGATGGAAAAATGCATCATCCGATGGATTTTATGGCATGGAATATGGTGGATGAACGATGGAAATATTTTTCAGCCGATCTGTGCAATCTTAGACTTGGCCTTGTTACAGATGGATTCAATCCATTTTCTATGTTGATTTCCAAATATAGTTGTTGGTGGGTAATGCTTGTGACGTATAATCTCTCACCTATGTTGTGTATGAAGAAGGGAAATATTTTATTAATATTTATTCCCGATCCAAAGCAGCCCGGGAACAATATTGATGTATATGTGGCACCTTTGATCGAAGATTTGCATTATTTGTGGAGTAATGGAGTTGATACTTATGATGCATTTAGTAAAACATCATTTAAAATGAAAGCAATTTTGCTATGGACAGTAAATGATTTCCAGCTTATGGAAATCTTGGTGGATGTTGTTTGAAGGGAGAAAAAACTTGTCCATTGCGTGGTGATAATACTCATCACCGTTGGTTGAATTATAGTCGAAAGAATGTCTCCATGGGTCATAGAAGATATCTACATATGTCAAATTCGTAGAGGAAACAAAAGACTTGGTCTGATAACACAATGGAGATAGGTAATGCTCCTAGAATTTTAACTGGAAGAAATATTTCTATATTATTAAAAGATTTTCCAAATGATTTTAGGAAAGAGAAAGGAAAGAAAAAAAGGAGAAAAGAAATAATAAGGAAAAGACCATTCAGATAAAGTCCGTTAAGCTAAAAAAGAGGAAGAGGAAGAGTACTCATGACATGGAAGATGAAGGTAATAATGATAACGATCCTACAAGACTGAAGCTAACAAGGTGAAAAAGAGATCAAATTTCTTTGATTTGCCATTTTGGGAGGTTAGTATTTTTTTTAAAATTATTTTAACAATTAAACATATATAAAAGGGGTTTTTAGGCTCAAGGAAAAAGTTGAAGAAAAATTTAGTTTTAAGGACAAAAAGTTTATTTTTTAGGCTCAAGGACATTTTCTAGTGTAAATCGCAGAATGATAGTTGTAACTATCGTTTTCAATTTACACTAGAAAATGTCCTTTAGACTAAAATACAAACTTACTGTCCCTGAGACTAATTTTTTTTTCAGCTTCTTCCTTGTGTCTATTTTCCTGTATATAAAATTATGTGTTACATTATTGATTTTTATAGGAACTGCCTTTATGTCATAATTTAGATACAATGCATGTGGAGAAAAACATTAATGAAAGCATATTAAGCATAGTGTTGCATGATAGCAAACTGAAAGATGGAACCTACTCCGAAAAGGATTTAGAGGATTGGCGAATTTGACATGTGCTCCATGCACAACCTCATAGGAAGAAAACATATCTTCTACCGGCTCTTTATACAATGTCAAATTCCAAGAAAAAATATTTTACAAAAGATTGTACGATTTCAAAGGAACCAATGGCTACTGTTCAAATTTGAAAAATCATATATCGTTGGAGGATTGTAAAATTAGTGGCTTGAAATCACATGATTACCATGTTTTAACGCAACATTTGTTGCCGGTAGCAATAAGAGGGCTATTGTCAAAGAAGGCAAGAAAAGCAATAATTTGCTTATGTTCATTTTTCAACAAATTATGTCAATGTGTCCTTAACAGAGAGAAGTTACAGCAAATCAATTTGATATTATTGATATTTTGTTGAGATTGAAAATTATTTTCCGCCATCATATTTTGACATAATGGTAAACTTGTCAATTCATCTCCGTAGAGAAGCACAAATATGTGGTCTGGTTCAATTTCGTTGGATATACCCATTTAAAAGATATATGAAGACACTTAAAGATTATGTAAGAAACTATTCACGACCTAAGGGATATGCGGACGAATACATGAGGATTTTTAGGAAGTTATTAAAAAAAAGGATATATTGAGGAAACAACAGCTCGAAATGAAGATTATGAAAGAAGTGTAATACTTAAAGTCCAATTTCAATGTCTAAGATAGTTACACTATCCACCCATGAGAAAGAAAGTGGTCACTTAGCCGTGTTAATGAATATGACCGTGGTGGAACCATTTTTAGAGCAAGTATATGTTGCATTATTTTTCAATTATTTGGATATGTTTGTACTAATAAATATAACTTATAATGCCTTGTTTTATACTAGTTTCATTTGGAGGAATTACAAAATTCAAGCAAGCATATGGAAAGAAATTCAACCTTACTTTAGGAAATGCATACAAAAATTTTGCTGATTGGATTAAAAAAGGTTAAATGATTTTATAAATATACTCTCATTTGCTTAAGAATATTACTTTAAATATCTGTTATCAATGAAATTTTTTGTAGATACCTATTAACTCTAATGATCACAATAAAATGTTGAAGTGGATTGCATATGGTCCGAAGGATGATGCCTTATCCTATAAAGGATATATCATCAATGATCAATGGTTTCATATAAAAGATGTTGTAACGACCCGTAAATTTCCGATAATAAGATTTGTTATTTTAACAAGATTTTGTAATTTAATTTGGAAAAAAACTTTATAATTTAATATTGAAATGAACGCTAAAATGAAATGTAGCAATGGTAATTAAAATTAACTATTGACAATTGGAGTGAGATCCTAATAATGAAATAGTGCAAATTTGTTGCACTTGGTTACAAAATTGAAAATAAGTAAATAAAAGTAAGTATTGAAGTAACCAATGAAATAATATATTGATTAATAATAACTGAATGTAAATTAAGGTAATAATGTTAATGCAAGTTAATAAATAACTAATTTAATGCAGACCCCAATTAATTGAAACAATTGTAGGGTTATAAGATTGTAAATAGTAAATTTAGAAATAATTCAAAGTTATATTAATTGATGAAATAATACGCAATAAACTATGTTTTGATAAAACCAATGTTAGATAAGTAGTTATAATATTTTTGTTGGTAAAGAAGTATGATTAAGAGTTAGTGGCAACAATTATTATAAGTTACCGATATATTTTTAATCCATTAAATTGAATTGAATCAATTGCAATAAATCTAAATTAAATATTACGTTAATGTTAATTAATGTAATATTTGAAAATAATGTTAATTTTATTCATTATATGACAATTTGTTGAACTAAAGGAATGGAAATGAAGATTTATCAATTAATTGGGATTTGAACTATAATAATTGGATTAATTACAATTAAATGAAATTTAATATCTAAATATTACTTTAATTGAAATCTAGATGGAGTTTGAGAATATTAATGTAATAGATCATGAATCCAATGTCAATTTCATCCGGTTGATAGCAATGAATTGAATAATGGAATGAAAAGTGAATTAAATGGAATTATTGGAAATTAAATTTATAATTTCTGAATTTAATGAAATTGATTAACATTGAAATTGATAAATTTATCAACTCTTAATTGACATCTAAATTTATTTAAATTTGTGTAAATGATTAAGAAATTTAAAAAGGATAAAATTTATCAATTATAGGATCGAAATTAAAATTTTGATTTATTTAATTAATTGTTAATTTATTTAATTAATGTAAAAATAGCTATTTTCGCCACTGACTCGGATTTCGATGAAACTATTTCTTTTGATTCATAGCAGTGAATTATTATAGGACTTCAAGTTTCATAGCGATCGGACTTGTCCTTTGATCGTACGGGCTCGAAACGCCTAGAAATCAATTAATTGAAATCAATTTGAAATAACTTGATTTTAGCATAACTTCTTCATACGATGGAATTTGGATTTGAAACCTATTCCATTGCGTTTAAAATATTTAAAAACATATATTTTGATATATGTGTTGACCCATTTCCATTCCGGAATCGAAACGGGCTTTTCGGGTCAATTATCGTTAAAAACTCAAACCAATCGGGCCCATTTCTTTCTATTTTGTTCTGCCTATATATATATATACACACACACATATATATACATATACATATATATATATATATATATCGTCATAAACCCTAACAGCCTTTCTATTTTCCATTTTTGTACGTATAGAAATTTCTATTGCTCCTCTTCCTCAATGCCTGAAAACCCTAATCTCCCCAATCCAATTTCAATTCCTAAAAAAAAATTTGCGAATCTGCAGCAACTATGGGTCTCGCTTCGAGTTATAGAGGAAAAAACCCTGCATCAACTTCGGGTCAGGAAGAAAATGACTCAGGTCGCTCCGGGTCGTTTTGGCAAAAACTCAGAGCAAGCAACGGGGATTTGAGGCGTTGGATCAAAGTTGAACCCGAAGTCGACGAAGGGCCAGAATTTTCCAATCTTTTAATTTTCATAACTTTTTCATACGAGCTCGGATTCATGCGCAGTTTGTTTTGCTGGGATCATATTAGAATTTCGGACATTTTGGCGCTGGTTGAGATAGATTCTATGATTGTTCAATTTTTGGGTTTAAATTCAATTTAAATTCTAAAGGTGGGTGTTTTAACCCACTCACAACTTCTAGAATTTCTTATGTTTGTTACATTGATTTATGTTATGATTAGAATTTTATTTATGACTGTTTGGCATATTTTTAATCATCATCCCGGTTAAATTAAATTTATTGAATTAAATTGTTATTTAATTTATTATTGTATATAAACTGCCAGTTAAATTGTTATTTAATTTATTATTGAATATGAACTGCTAGTAAAAACCAGTTATTTATTAGCTATTCTATATTGATGTTATTGTTTCAATTGGATGATGATTTTGATAATTGATGATTGATATTGTATGAATGGATGCTGCATTTTATGTTGTTATAAATTGCAAGTTGTATGGATTTTTATTTCATTCGGGATTGCGAGTTGAAATGATATATAACCGTATTTTTATTTTAAATTACGGATTAAAGTGATAAATATTCGTATCACTTGACCATAGGATAGAAGATTATACACAGACACCGTGGTGCATATATAAAAATATTTTGAAATAAAAATACGAATATTATAACCGTAATTTAAACAAGTTTAAAAATAAAGATTGATTTTATTAAAAATGTAATATGGTTAAGTATTTTTATAAATTTTATTTTATATAGAGTTTATAATGATTTTTAATAAAACTAAAGGTGAGAAGATAGATTTGAAATTGATTTGAAATTGTATTAATTGTAGAAATTTATTTAATGAAACCTATTTGGAACTTATGGAAACTAGGATTTTAAAGGATATGATTCGTAACTTGATTTTGGTTTAAGGTGAATTAAATGGATATTTCAAGTATGCATAAATTGAAGGAAATATTAGTTATTTGAAATTTGAGTTTTATTTAAATGATAACGAATTTATTCTGTAAAATATTTCAAAACTAGATAATAGAAAATTGAATTATTGAATCATAATTACCAAACTTAGTTTTGAAATTTTTGAATACTTAAAGTTTGAAATATATTGAATTTGAAATGGTTTATTCTTTGGATTCAAATCTGTTTTGAAATCGATATAATTTGGAGTAGTTTATTTGGAAACTGAATCACATTGAAATTTGTAATTTGGGATTTGGTTAGATTTAAAATTTTAAATTCGAGTTGTTTTGGAATTGATTTGTGAAACTGAAGAAGCTATTGTACTATATAAAGTAATTTAAATTTTTAAACCATTTAAGTGGTGGAAGTTATGTTTCAAAGTTATGAGTTTCAAAGTATTATGATTTGAACATGTTATATTTCAAGTGTTTTGATTTCAAAGCGTTATAACTTTGAAAGTGCTCTGATTTTGGAAAAAAGAGATATATGAAATAAAAATGATATTATATTGATTTGTGTTTTATAAAAATGATATCATATTGATTTGGTTCTTGAAACGGAAATGATATCGTGTGATTTTGAAACGATTTTATATCCTGATTTTGAAGTATAATTATTTTGAAATGACCGTGGTGTTATAATAACGTTTGGTTGTTAAGGAGACCAGGATCGTAAGTTGTCATACTCTCTGTTAACTCCAAAAACCACTTTAACAACCGTGTACGTGGTGGAGATGCCAGAATGAAGTAGGATGGTGACGGCGCTCCCTTGAGGTATATACATGGACTCGACTCCTGTGAGTTGCCATAAGGTGGCTAAAATAAGAGCGCTTATGGGCCAGTGAGATAGCCCCTCTTATCGGACACACTCCTTCGATACCATTCTATTACTTTGTGATTGAGTGGGGCCCTTTAATTTTTTTTGGGTGTGGCTCGAGGTGGGCGGTAGCTGCGCGCTATGCGCCACCATCAGTTCGGATGCGTAATTGGTATATCTACCATGGCATTGCCTTATGTGCCATGTCACCTACCCTAGCGTGCCTTGTACGAGCTTGGTTTTCTCTCCTAGCCCTTGGAGTATCATCTGCTGGCTTCCTAATCAGGAGGGACCATGATATTAGATGGACTACTAGGACTACTACGTGTTAAGGTAGAAAATGTAAAGCCTTAACACTATTTAAAAGTAAGTTTATTTTACTATAGACACTATTATAATAGCGTATATTTTTACATAGTAAATAGTTTAACGGATCCTTAGGAGATGTGAATCCCGAGCATCTCTTAAGTTACTGCACTCACGTTAGACATTGGATAGGAGATGTCAAATCCCGTAAACATATCCGATGCTGTTTACACTCATATTTTTTACCGTTTATTTAACTTACATAAGATCTTTTAGTTCTGACTCGAGTGTTTTGTCTTTTCAATTCGCTTGGGTCAGCCTAAGCATTTCAAGATTTGAAGGCTTTATTTCTGGAGGATGAAGACAAAGATTGTAGTACTATTATATATTATATTATTCCACTGCATTCATACTGTTCTACTGCATTGTTATTTATTATTCTTTGGTGTGTGTAACTCTGATTCTATATTGTATTAGTGTAATTAAATGTTTTGCAAACAGCTTCATGAACTGTCATTTGATTATTATATTTTGTCGTTCCGCTGCAAGATTCTGTTTTGTTTTCTTTCTTTCTCCTTTTTCTTATTCACCCCAATAACAATCCGCCCTTCTGTATGGTTTGAGTCTGACGTGTGTGGTTTATCATCGATTTAAAGCATATGAAATGGCGGGATGTTACATTTGGTATCAGAGCGAGGTTTAGCGATAAACCTTAGATTTGTGGGGCCTGGCTCTTTATTAATAAGGTAATAATACCCTATGATGAGTTGCTAGGGGTGTGTATGTGTGTGTATGTGTGTGTATGAGAGAGAGCGTATTTGTTGGTGTTATAAAAGGTTTTAATATTGTGTTAATTTGTTCCATTTTGTATTTATAAATTCTGGTAGGTGCATAGGACACTATGACATCAAAAGGGATTTTTAAACACTTAATAAGACAGACCGACACAATATTAGTTTTGAATATAGGTGAATGAAATAATTTTGCCTATTATATTTTCTGTATATAAAGTAATAAATTTTATAAAGATTATATTTGGTTGTAATGTATCGATTGTTAGGTAATGAAATTTATAAATATTGATTGGACATAAGATTTAAAATAAAATAAATGAAAATTGGAAACTTAGAATCTAAGTCCCGAGGTTTTTGAAAATTTCTTTTGAATGATTTTGAAATATATTGGTAATATTATTAGAAGTATGTTTTGATATAAATATTTCAATATAATTTGAAAGAATTGTTTTAAAGAAATTTTGGAAGGAAATAAGTTCTGTACTCCCCTCTATGTCTCTGGAAAATAATTTCGGTGACGAGTGCAAGCATCATCGACATTCATTTTCGAGTTTCAATGTGGGAAGGCTACTGTGGTAGTTTTTCTACAGATTTGTTTTGGTAAACAAATATAGGTTTCAAATTGTTTTAAATATAACTGGATATGTAAATTGTAAGTATATGCATTTATCTATTATTTTTAAAATTATTTGAAATTTAATCCGGCATTTAGTTCTTAAGTTTCTGTTAATTTATAGTTTCAATTATTGTAGTGAAATGGAATGTAACTAATTAAAAATTCGAACCTCTAATTAAAATAAGGGATTAAATTCTAGATTATAGATGAAAATAACAAGAAAGTTGAAATTTGTAACCTATAAAAAAAAGATATGATTTTAGAACATTAAATTAATTTAAAAGAAATGAGATAAACTTGTATAAACTTCAATTGCATTCTTAAAAAGCATATATATAACTTACCAGATATTAAAAGTTGAATGTTTAATAAGAAAATATAATAGGATATTACATAAGTAATTTTTTTGAAATAATGAAAGTATTCAATGAAATTCTTTAATAAATAAGAATTTGATGTTGTAGTTGTTATAAACTTAAGTATAATTGAAATGTTGCTAATTAAATATAATAGAAAGGTTATAAATAAATGATAGTAAACTTAAGTAAATATTAAAGTTATTTGTAATGAAAATAAGTAGAAAGATGAATCATTGCATGAATGAAAAAAAATTATAACAATAAACTTAAATAATGTTAGAATTTGTTTTTTGTTTGATTTATGGTTGTTTGGGCAAGGATACTTTAAAATTTGTTTGGATGTATGAATAATCTATCTAGTTTCATCTAAGACTGTTGAGTAAATGGTGCACTTAATAGTTATTCTCCATTCTGTACAACTTAAAGTTTTTGAACCCAAATAACTATTTGTGTGTTTGATATGAATGGATAATTGATTGTGTTGATTTTATGTGATGGTTGTATGCTTTGTTGCAAGTGATGTTTGTTTATATTGATTTGTTTGCTATTGACTGAAGCAACTTTAAATATTTCATTTTATATAATTATTAACTCTTTTTAGATTGTATAAGTGAAATGCAGGTTGTGGAAGCAATCGCTACTGCTTTTGGTTTCATAATTAAGCATTTGTTTGCCCGACAAATAGGTACGTTCTCGGATTATGGTTTTTTAGCGTTATTATATTATTTTTTCCGTTGTTGTGATATATTAATTTGTGATATTGTGATATATATTATTATATTTGATATTATATTTTCTTCTGAGCCTCCCTGTACAAAGGAGACTCTGCCAAAATTTTCCGTAAATTTTGGACATAGAAATTTTTTGGAAAATGTTCTCCAAACCTTATTAATTTAAGTATCAAAAGATTTAATGGTTATAAATTGGTATATTTTATTTAAATTAATTAATTTTTTAAATTTATTTGTTTATAAAGTTAATAATTTTGAATAAGATGTATTGCTTACTCAATTCCTTCTTTTCCCTCCTTTTTCCTTTTTGGGGACGAAAAGTTTTGAGTGGGGGAGAGTGTAATGACCCGTAAATTTCTGATAATAAGATTTGTTATTTTAACAAGATTTTGTAATTTAATTTGGAGAAAAAACTTTATAATTAATATTGAAATGAATGCTAAAATGAAATGTAGCAGCGGTAATTAAAATTAACTATTGACAATTGGAGTGAAATCTCAATAATGAAATTGTAACGACCCGATATTTTCAACCACTCACAACCGCACATGTCGAACTTGAATTGCTCAAAATACCGCGTTGTAAATAAAATTTGACAATCTCATCATATACAATAAATAAATAATCACATAATCACAGACACAAAGTAAATGATAATGCAGCGGAAGTAAAAGAGATAGTAGTTCATGAAGCTACTATATATATAAAAGATAAGGTACATCAGAGTTAAACAACATACAACAAAAGAGTAACAAGATACATCAGGTACAAATCTGAATACATCAATGGAATCATTGGATACTGAAAGCAAAATGGATTGCTGAATCTTTAAGAAAAGCTCCAACTCTGAAGGTGAGTCTTGAATGCTGAATCACTCAGTCTGACCCAAGCGTAAAGAAAAACACAAAGCACTCGAGTCAGGACATACATGCTTATGAACTATAATCAACTCATGTGAACAGTAACAAAATGCATCAGTAACTTAAAAGATGCTTGGGATCGCCCATCCTTTAAGGATCCGTTAAACTATTTACTATGTAGTAATATCGCTATTATAATAACGTCTATAGTAAAATAAACTTACTTTTAAATAGCGTTAAGGCTTTACATTTTCCACCTTAACACGTAATAGTCCCAGTAGTCCATCCAATATCAGCGTATCTCCAGATCGGGAGACTACCCTAAATACTCCATGGGCTATGAGAGAAAACCAAACTCGTACAAGGTGCGATAGGGTAGGTGACACGGCAAACAAGGCAAAGCCAGGGTAGATATACCAATTACGCATACGGGCTGGCGATAACGCGTAGCAGCTACTACCGCCCACCTTGAGCCACACCCCCAAATCAAAAATCAAAAGTGGCCACCGAATCAATCCAAAAGTCAGAGTATAATATCGAAGGGATGTGTCCGATAAGAGGGGCTGCCTCCTTGGCCCGAGATTGCTCCTATTTTAGGTACCTTATGCCAACTCATGGGAGTCGGGTCCACATATATACCTCAAAGGATGTCGCCACCATCCTACTTCATTCTGGAATCTCCACCGTGTACACAGTTGTTAAAGTGGTTTTCAGAGTTGGCAGAGAGTATGACAACTTCCGATCCCGGTCTCTTTAACAACCAATCGTTATTATAACGCCATGGTCATTTCAAAATAGTTCATACTTCAAAATCAAATCATTTCATTTCCAAGCTATATTCCTTTCAAAATAGTTTATACTTCGAAACCAAAACCATTTAAAAATCATTTCCTTTCAAATCCTTTATCAATTCATTATCATTCTTTAATTCAAATATTCAAATTAAATATCATTTTAAAATCAAATATGTCATTCATTTATTATTCTAAATATCATTACAAAACACATTTCAAAATTCCATTCAAAAATTCATTTATCTCATTCCATTTAACACACAGCAAAGTAACCATTATTTAAATTCAAATTCAATTTAAATTCCTTAAAAATTCAAATTTAAATATTAAAATATATTCAAACTCCTTAAATTTCACAATTTATCAATTCCAAAAGATAAATCTTTATCACTTTAAAATATAACTCAAACAGTGTTAAAATCTATAGCATTTTAAAACATTGTCAAATTTTAGCAACAACAGCATTTATAAAGTGCTACAGTAGGTATATAATTTCCAAAATAGTTCAGTTTAGAATCAAGAGCATTTATAAATGTCGTAATAGATATTTAGTTATGTCAGAACTTAGTTAAATTTCAGAAATGATAGCACTCAACAAATGCCATCGTAAAACCACAGCATTTTTGAAAACGCTATCAATAAAATTCCAAATTTTTTATGACTTTTTAGAAACAATAAAACTTTAATTTTAGCAAATTTTAAACTTATAATCATATTTTTAGGCTTCAAAACTTCAAATTTAAATCAATTTAACATATGGTTTATCAGAACAGAATTTTAATTAAATATCCAATTTAAAACTCAATTCATTTGTTAAGTCAAAATTTCACTGTTTTCTTAAGTTATTAATTTAAAAAAAAAACTTTAACATTTTACTTCAAATATCTTTTCAAAACTTTAAATT
Organism: Allium cepa; assembly: GCA_030765085.1. NCBI lineage: Eukaryota > Viridiplantae > Streptophyta > Magnoliopsida > Asparagales > Amaryllidaceae > Allium > Allium cepa. The sequence continues at coordinate 249,045,521 of CM060944.1, forward strand.
TAATTTCCAATATTACTTACATTTTTAAAATAAAATTTAAAGTCAAAAACCACATTCACTTCAAATTACATACTTAAATTTAATTCAAATATTTAACTTTCTTAAAATATAAGAAAATATTTAAATCAAAATTTCATATTTTAAAATACATATTTATATAAAAAATTTAAAATATACCACGGGGTCTGTATAAATTTTTCTATCCTAGGTCAAGTGAAACGGATATGTATCATTTCAATCCGCAATTTAAAAAGAATAACCTAGGTTCTATCATTTCAAACCCGCAATTCCAAGTCAAATAAAATACAATAAAAATCAATTGAGCTTATTATTTCAGCTCATAAAGATTTTTTTTCCCTATTCTAATGTCCGTTCGAGCGTGTATCATTTCAACTCATAGTGATTCTATTCTAATAGGGAACTTGCAGTGTGAACATATGCATAAACACTATAAACAATTATACTAACATGTCAATGTCACAATATACTTTCATATATCACATGTCAGGTGATAATTAACAAAGTTAACATGGTAGTAACATGAAATACACATCATATAATCATCATTAACTTGAATAAACATTTTAATTACTAATCACTTGTTATCCATTTACCATTTCATAAGTAATAATGTCAGAGTGGGAAGGACTTACCTTTATCAAAGCTAGAGACCCAAAACAAAACTCAAGAACAATTTCAAAAGCACGACAAGCACGATTAGATTTGAATGTATGAAGAGCCTTGTAAACAACACAAAATATAACATACATAAGCACAAATATAAATATTGGCATACAATTAAAGTTAACAACTTTTGTTTGCAAAACAATTGCAAAACAAGAGAGATAACCAAACCTTAGGAGCAAAAGACTTATACAAGACAACATAAACTTGGCCAAAATGCAAATGGGCTTTATCTAACCACACCTAGGCTCGAACTAGGTCATGTATGCTCGGACATGAGTCATGAGACATGGCTATGGACATGAAAATGTAAGGCAAAGGCATGGAGAGGCAAAAGTATGCAAGGGGTCGAGGGATGGAAGGTTTTGGTGCAACATAGGCTCGGCCTTTGGTCATGTTTGGGCTCGGCCATGCCACTACAGGTCAGGTCAGAGGCTGATTGTGATGGATAGAGGTCATGGTAGCAAGTGGTGGTGGTGTTAGAGGTGGTGGCCAAGGCTAAACATGAAGGTGATGGGAATACGTGGCTTGGCTTGGCATTGTTAGGAGTTTTTGCAAAGTTTTTGTGTTGCTTGCTCACTTGGTGGTCACGGCCTGGTCTTGTCAGAGGAAGGGGAGGTTGTAGGCCGTGGATGATGAGGAGGAGATGATGGTGGTGGACGGTGAAGGTGATGGTGTGTGTTTCCGAGAAAACTAGAGAAGAGCAAGGCAAAATCAAAACAAAAATGAGGAAGAAAAGTGGAAAAATGGAAGCCATAACTTAGAAATTTTTTTTTCAGAAATGAAATGCCATGAGAATGAAGGAAATGAGAAGTTTTTCATGTGATAAACAATAAGAAATGCATGGCCAGAAAGAATAATGAAAAGTCAAGACAATGAAGAGACATAGGATAATGAAAAGTCACACGTTTAAAAGCTTTGTCTCTTTGAATTTCCAATTCTTTTAAATTCAATATAAAAAATATAAATTAAGTAAATAAAATAAAAAGTTAAACAAAATAAAGTAGAAATGAAAATAAATAAATAAATAAATAGTTTTAGGAAAAATAGAAAATAAATAAAGAAATTACTTTATTTAATTGAAACTAGAATTAAATTGGTAAACAAAATACAACTAACATTGAAAAATTTCAACTACACTTTTAAAATGTTTTAAAATAAAATATATATCCATAACATGTCATGTTACACATGTAACATAAATTAGAACATGACATGACAAATAAAAATATTATTTATATAAATTAAAATAAATAATTTTGTTAAATAAAACAATTTACATACAATGGTTTAAAAAGCATAACTTTCACAATATTAATCATATTTCAACGAAACAAAAAGCAGTGTACTTAAATTTTATTTACTTTCGTACAAAAAGACAAATTTCAAAAGTTGAAATTTTGAATTTTTAAATTAAAGTCAAAGTTTGACCATATTGACAAAAATTCACATTTTTGGAAAAAATTATATTTATTTATGTTTGGAATCATAATTTACATCAAAATCAAAATTTATATGTAAAATAACAAAATTTTGCAGTTTAATAAAAAAAATAAAGTTTTTAAATCAAAAAGCAAATTAAAATAATCAAAAAATACAATTAAAATAATCACAAAATATAGGGTTGTTACATAAATAGTGCAAATTTGTTGCACTTGGTTATAAAATTGAAAATAAGTAAATAAAAGTAGGTATTGAATTAACTAATGAAATAATATACTGATTAATAGTAACTGAATGTAAATTAAGGTAATAATGTTAATGCAAGTTAATAAATAACTAATTTAATGCAGACCCCGATCAATTGAAACTATTGTAGGGTAATAATTGATTGTAAATAGTAAATTTAGAAATAATTCAAAGTTATAATAATTGATGAAATAATACGCAATAAATTGCATTTTGATAAAATCAATATTAGATAAGTAATTATAATATTTGTTGTGATAATAAAGTATGACTAATAGTTAGTGGCAACAATTATTATAAGTTACTGATATATTTGTAATCCATTAAATTGAATTGAATCAATTGAAATAAATCTAAATTAAATATTACGTTAATGTTAATTAAGGTATTATTTGAAAATAATGTTAATGTTATTCGTAATAGGACAATTTATTGAATTAAAGGAATGGAAATAAAAATTTGTCAATTTATTAGGATTTGAACTGTAAAAATTGGATTAATTGCAATTAAATGAAATTTAATATCTGAATATTACTTTAATTGAAATTTAAATGAAATTTGAGAATATTAATGTAATAGATTATGAATCCAATGTTAATTTCATCCTTCTGACAGCAATGAATCGAATAATAGAATGAAAAGTGAATTAAATGGAATTATTGGAAATTAAATTTATAATTTTTGAATTTAATGAAATTAAGATTAACACTGAAATTGATAAATTTATCAACTCTAAATTGACATCTAAATTTATTTAAATTTGCATAAATTATTAAGAAATTTAAAAACGATAAAATTTGTCGATTATAGGATCAAAATTAAAATTTTGATTTAATTAATTAATTATTAACTTATTTAATTAATGTAAAAATAGACATTTTGGCCACTGACTCGGATTTCGACAAAATAATGAATTATTGCAGGATTTCAAGTTTCGTAGCGATCGAACTTGTCATTTGATCGTACGGGCTCGAAACGCTAGAAATCAATTAATTGAAATCAATTGAAATCAATTTGAAATAACTTGATTCTGGCATAACTTCTTCATACGATGAAATTTGGACTTGAAACCTTTTCCATTGCGTTTAAAATTTTAAAAACATATATTTTGATATATGGGTTGACTCATTTCCGTTCCCGGAATCGAAACGGGCTTTTCGGGTCAGTTATAGTTATATACTCAAACCAATCAGACCTATTTCTTTTTATTTTGTTCTGCCTATATATATATCGTCATAAACCCTAGCAACCTTTCTATTTCTCATTTCTATACGTACAGAAATTTCTACTGCACCTCTTCCTCAATGGCTGAAAACCCTAATCTCCACAATCAAATTTCAATTCCAAAAAAAATTGCAGATCTGTAGCAATTTCGGGTCGCCCTTCGAGTTTCAGAGGCAAAAACTCTTCATCAACTTCGGGTCAGGAAGAAAATTACTCGGGTTGCTCTGGTTCGTTTTGGCAAAAACTCAGAGCAGGCACCGGGGATTTGAGGTAGTGGAACGAAGTTGAACCCGAAGTCGACCTAGGACTAGAATTTTCCAATCTTCTAATTTTCATAACTTTTTCATACGAGCTCGGATTCATGCGCGGTTTGTTTTGTTGGGATCATATCAGAATTCCAAACATTTTGGCGCTGGTTGGGACAGATTCCAAGACTTTTCATTTTTTGGGTTTAAATTGGATTTAAATTCAATTTAAATTCAAAAGATGAGTGTTTTAACCCATTCACACTTCTAAAATTTCTTATGTCTGTTAAATTGATTTATGTTGTGATTAGAAATTTATTTATGACTGTTTGGCATATTTTTAATCATCATCCCCTTTAAATTGATTTTATTGAATTAAATTGTTATTCAATTTATTATTGCATATAAACTGCCAGTTAAATTGTTATTCAATCTATTATTGAATTTAAACTGCCAGTAAATACCTGTTATTTATTAGCTGTTCTATATTGATGTTATTGTTTGAATTGGATGATGATTATGATAATTGATGATTGATATTATATGAATGGTTGTTGTATTTTATATTGTTATAAACTGCAAGTTGTATGGATTTTTATTTCATTCGGGATTGCGGTTTGAAATGATATATAATCGCATTTTTATTTTAAATTGCGGATTGAAATGATAAATATCTATATCACTTGACCATAGGATAGAAAATTATAAACATACACCGTGGTCTATATATAAAAATATTTTGAAATGATTTTTATGGTTTTGTAAAGAAATATATGATTTTATAGAAATATTGATTTCAAATATTGTATAATTGTTACTTTATATATGTTGTTAAATTCTTGATTTTTAGCTATGTACAAATTCATTTGGTATAAAACAAGTTTAAAAATAAGGATTGATTTCATTAAAATGTAATATGGTTAAGTATTTGTACAAATTTTGTTTTATATAGAGTTTATAATGATTTTTGATAAAACTAAAGGTGAGAAGATAGATTGGAAATTGATTTGAAATTGTATTAAATGTAGAAATTTATTTAGTAACCAATTTTGAACTTATGGAAATCGGGATTTTAAAGGATATGATTCATAACTTGATTTTGGTTTAAGGTGAATTAAATGGATATTTCAAGCATAAATAAATTGAAAGAAATATTAGTTATTTGAAATTTGAGTTTTGCTTAAATGATAACGAATTTACTATGTAAAATATTTCAAAACTAGATAATAGAAAATTGAATTGTTGAATCGTAATTACAAAACTTAGTTTTGAAATTTTTGAATACTTAAAGTTTGAAATATATTTAATTTGAATGGTTTATTTCGTGGATTCAAATCTATTTTGTTTTCTTTCTTTCCCCTTTTTCTTATTCACCCCAATAACAATTTGTTGAATATGCGCTTATATGATTTTTGTTTGATGATAATAAAAATATATACATTCGTTTAAATGTATTTGTTAATGTACTATTTTATTTTTCATAGATTAAATAAATATTTGCTGAATAAAATTAAATACACAGAATTTGAATTCAAACAGAAATTTTATTCAAACAAATATTTATTACATTTTTGAATAGTACAGATTCAAGCTCTCACTATACATATACAATTTTGTTTACAATACATCACAATTTCAATTTATATAAATTCCTCACTACATATCACTCACACTCGTAATTTATCTTCAATTTCATTCCAGTTATAATCCAGCATCTGAGAAATCTGCAAAAATATTCACTAACGCAGTAAATTTGAAAAAGAAATATTTTTGCAATATAAAAAAATATGGTTTTTGAAAATATTATTTGCCTCCGTTATTTGGGTTGTTCGTTATCATTTACATTTGAATTCATCATACACGAACAATGTGACATGCATAGTGTATCACTGTACATGCCACAAGGCCGTGCACATCGATATACACTTGATAATGCTACAGGGACAGGTAATCATGAGTGGCTGCAATACACACGTGTACATTTATACACGTGTGCACTGCCTCGCCAACTCGTGTGCGCAACTCAAACCAGAATCAATGCACAACAACATAAATACTATAACAATCAAGTTCAAGTCAGACCAACAAAATGCACCAGTGATATTAAGCACACATGAAACAGTGCAAGATGGTCAGACCAAACATCAAGACCAACTGCATAATGCAAATAAATTCGAACCAAGTCCATGAAGCACAAAGACTCCAAGCCTTTAAGCTACAACTCAAGTGAAACTCCAGCAGTAATGCAACAGTGACATGCACAGATGCATTCAAAGAACAGCAACCAACAGAAGAAGCAGTGACAATGAGTATTGCAGTAATGGACGCAGACATAAACAACATCAAAGAATCAAGTCTCGACCAAAATCAGTTACTCAATGCATGCAACATGCTGAGCAACACAAGTGCAACAGAACGTCAACTGGGAGCAACAGAACATCAACTGGGCACATGAAGATCAATCAACCAGAATGGATGCAAAGATACCAAATGAAACAATGAACAGGATACGCAATGAAGCACAATGCAAACTCAAATGCAAATACCACAAATCCAGACCAGATTTCGAATTATACAATCCATATTGAACAACACTGTGCACATTGATACATGATTAGACATAGGACAACAAGGCTCAGACTAAAGTATAGTGAAGCAACTCGACTACAATAATTCAAGCATCGACTTCAGTGAGCAGGCAAAGTAAAACATGCCAGAGATATTAAGAGTAATAGTCGACCAACAAAAACTAGACCAACAGCTACACGCAGATGAACAGCAAAGGATCAAAACTCAATGCATATGAAACCAAGAACGCTAGCATGAAGTACAACTGACTCAAGTCTACAATTACAAGTCATGAACCAGTTAATATGCAACCAGTCTTTGAGTTTAGACCGACAACACTAAGGTTTAAGTACAAAAGAAAGAAGTGCCAAAGAAGTCAATGCCCTGTAAATCAATGCTCACAGGGAACAGAAAATCAAAGTCATAATACACAGTGAAGTCGAAATCATGTGGAAGCATACAAAAGTCAACAAGGAAATTCAATGAAGACGGTAATTGAAGCCGAGAAACAATGTACCAAAGATCAGATGATAAGTTCAAAGTCAAAGCAGAAGTAATCAAGTGCGTATCTTTGAAATAGTCAAAGCAAATCTAAAGAGGAAAGTTTTTGCCGTATCATTCAAGTAAAAATCGAACGCTTCAAAATCAAAACCGTGCGTATCAAGTTATAACAATATCAGGAAAGCAAGAATTAGGAAAGTATCGAATTGATACGAACAAATTCAAGTGTCTCGGAATTCATATAAATACCAAACCCCAAATTCATTATCGGCATCGAGTCAAGCAAGCATTAAACCAGCAACGAAAGAGAATACATACCATAATCTATCGAACTCGATCAAAGGAGAAGCTGCGAACGAGCGCAAGCAAAGAAACCAGAGAATCGACCATCAGAGAAGCAGCGAGCAAGGCAACACGCAAACCAGAGAGTCGATCACCAGAGGCGTGTTTCGAAAAGCCCCAATTTGGATCGAAGAACACAATCCCTAATTTCAGTTACAAAGAGAATCAAAGCCGCCACATTTTCTCAAAGAAAATAGAAAAGGAACGGGCTAGAGAATAATAACAAAAGGGCCGGCCTTGTTAAAGGGGAGAAGGGTTTAAGAATCCTTATTTTGAATATAAGGGTGTTTTTATTTAATTTGCTATAACCTTATTCACCCCCCCCCCCTCTAGGGTTAATCTAGATCCTACAAGTGGTATCAGAGCACGGTATTTTTCTTTAACTCTAGAGTCATGAATCCACCAAATAATGCTTTTTCTGAGGGGGCAATCTATTGTTAGGCCACCCATGTTCAATGGGAATGATTATGCTTAGTGGAAAGTTAGGATGGGTATTTATCTTAGTTCTGTTGATTATGATGTTTGGGACATTATTGAAACTGGCTATAAATCTCCCACTACAACTGTTGGTTATACTGAGATACCTAAACCTAAGGATAGGTGGGATGCTAACGATAAGAAATTAAAAACTACAAATGCTAAAGCCATGAATGCTTTGATCTGTGCTCTTGATAAGACTGAATTTAATAGAATTTCTCATTGTAAAACTGCACAGGAAATTTGGCATACCATGGAGGTGACACGTGAAGGAACTTCTCAAGTCAAGGAGTCTCGTCTAGCCCTATTCAGCAATGAATACGAGAACTTTGTGATGGACAAAGGCGAGAGCATAAAGGACATGTTTGGACACTTTTCAACTTTGGTGTACAACGCTAGAGCGCTTGGGAAGGTATTCACTGAGGTAGAGCTTGTGAGGAAGGTGCTACGAGTCTTACCGATGAGCTTTGAGGCAAAAGTCACGGCAATACAAGAATCGAAAGATCTGAGTAAACTAAGCATGGAGGAGTTGATCGGCAACTTGATGACATATGAGCTTGAGCTAAAAGCAAAGGAGGAACGCAACAACTCCGAATCAAAGAAGAAGACGATTGCCTTAAAGAGCAAAGAAGAGAGCGATGAAGAAGAAGAAGATCCAATTGAAGAGCTTGCAATGGCTGTCAATAATCTTAGAAAATTGTCAAGATTCAGGCCACGCAAGAAGAAAATAAGTGGTAATAAGTCAAAAGATTCAAACAATTCCGATAATGAATTGACATGTCTTAACTGCAAGAAGCCTGGCCACTTCAAACAACAATGCCCACTTCTCAAAAACAACAAAGGAAAGAAAAAGAAGAAGAAGGCATTTGCAGAGACTTGGGATGATGAAGAAGGAGATGAAGTTTCGAATAATAGCTCAAAGGAGGCTAACTTGTGTCTTGTGACAAAATCAGATTCAGAAGCAAGCTTAGAGGAATCTAGTGAGGTAGGTGACTATTCTTATAAAGAACTTGTTTTTATGTGTCTTGATCTTACTAAAACAATTGATACTCTTGAATCTAAAATTGAGAAACTGAAATCTGATAGGAGAGTACTTGCTCATGAAAATTTTAGGTTAGAAAATGAACTTGAAAATATTCAAAACCTAGACTGTGAAAAATGTAAAATTTTAGATTCAGAATTATCAAGACTTAAGAATAGCTTTGAGAATCTTGAAAATGAAAACTTGAGTCTTAAGGAAACCATTGACACTAGGAAAAAGGATTTTATAAATAGATGCACCTCACTTGTAACTGAAAACACAACACTCAAAACCAAAGTCTAAAATCTTGAGAAATCTCTGAATAACTTTTCAAGAGGAGAAAAATCATTCAACATGCTATTGGGAAATCAAATTTTTGCTAACAACGGAAAAGCATTAGGCTTTGGGAAAACACAAGTTGATAATAATGCAAAAGGTAAGAGTGTCTTTGCTAGATGTGAAATAATTGGACATCGTGTTGAAAATTGTAGTCATAGGAACAAGAACACAAAATTTATACAAGTTTGGGTTCCTAAGAATTCTACAAACAAATTTCATGTCTATTGGAACAAGAATGAAATGACAAAACAAGTTTGGGTTCCAAAGGGTTTGTTTATTCACAATGCTTCAGCCACTAACAACCATGGACCTATAAAAACAAATAGGTCACAAAAATCTTTCATCGTGTAGCTATGGTGGCAGGCTAAGGAACAACAACAGTGTTTTCTGGATTTTGGCTGTTCCAGAAACACAACGGGCAACAAAACAAAAGTTCCTTAGCCTAGTACAAAGGTGACAGAATCACAATGCGCAACCACGAAAAATTATCGTAAAGGTAAAACAAGTGAAGGTATATTTATTTGATCAATATATTAAATGTGATAATATGCACTGTATTCTCAATGAAATCAGCCAATATTGAGATGTTGTAAAGAAGATGATTTTTGATTCTGACTTGTTAACATAGTTGGCCAATTATATTTATGCCAAAAACACTATTCTCTGAATTACTTCATACATATACGTTTGGATTAAACATGGTGTTTTGTTGGATACGTTGGAATATAATATGGCTAATTCTATATTCACAGTTTCTGATTAGTTACACGTCTTCATTTCAAGTTCAAGAACGCTGCTAAAATGCTGTTTGAGTTTTTATGCACACTTCGTGGTCTGGTTTATCAAATTTAACTAGTGATATTTTGGAGTGAAAGAGAAATTCAGATGCAGATCATACTGGTAATCTAGTTGACAGAAAACTTACTAGTTGAACGTGATTTATGGTGAGACATTTAGTAACTACATCGTTTTTCAAAGAAAATATCTGCATATTTTTCATTACAAATAATTTTCAAATAGCAGAAATTTTTTATCATCTAACCCCTTCAAGAAAATCATTTTTTGACCATATTTTCATATTAGTCATTTTATTTGATTTTAAATGACAAATTTTAGCTAATCCGACTCCCTACTAATTATCAAAAAGATAAATAGTGCTGAAAAGGTGATAAGTGTTGATATTTAACATACATTACTCAAGACAGTATATTTGGAAAATTTCTTTAGGAATTCAAACAAGAGTTATAAAACTTTTTGTTGGGTAAAGATTCCATGACCATTTCTACATCTATCATATTTCTATCGACCATTGTTTATCAAATCTTAAATATAGTTTGTCGATATGTGGTACTATAATCAGGGATCATTTGTTTTTCATTTCACATTTTTTTGTAAAAATAAATAAATACCAAAGTATTCACTCTCATTTAAAAGTCCTCACGGTTATGCATGGGTGAATTACTTGGATTTTTGATTATGTGCTTCCATACTCATTTAAAAGTCCTCACGGTTATGCATGTATGGAAGGCATATCAAATTTGATTGATTAAATAGATAAGTTGATTCTAATCCCATTTAAAAGTCCTCACGGTCATGCTTGGTTAGAAGATACTTGAATTCATTTTAAAAAAAAAAATTGGAATACTACTAATCTCATTTAAAAGTCCTAACGGTTACGCATGATTAGTAGATATTCAAATTACTTATATAAATGTACCACAAGTAGATACAACTGTATGAATTTTTGTTTGATGAAATACTTTCCATCATTCTAAAAGTGGAATATGCGCCTAACAAGGGTAGTTATGATTTTTGTTTGATTTTTTTATTGAAGTTTAATATTTATATTCAAATTGAGTTTTAATGTTGGATTAATATTGATCACTTTATCTCTATTTTCTCTAACACTATTATTCTTTTGCTGATAACAAAAGGGGGAGAGAAAAGTTAAGATTTTGTGAAATGAAATCAAGCAAAGGTCAAATAATTTTCCATTTGCATCTAGGATCATTTGTATATTTCTATTTGTATGCATATATGTAGGGGGAGCATCGTGTAGAGAGGAAGCATTTAAATAGGGGGAGCAATTAGGATATATCTATAGAGCAAATACATTTAACACATTCAAAATCTTAAATATATGTTTGTTATCATCAAAGGGGGAGATTGTTGAATATGCGCTCATATGATTTTTTTTTTGATGATAATAAACATATATACATTCGTTTAAATGTATTTGTTAATGTACTATTTTATTTTTCATAGATTAAATAAATATTTGCTGAATAAAATTAAATACACAGAATTTGAATTCAAATAGAAATTTTATTCAAATAAATATTTATTACATTTTTGAATAGTGCAGATTCAAGCTCTCGCTATACATATACAATTTTGTTTACAATACATCACAATTTCAATTTACATAAATTCCTAACTACATATCACTCACACTTGTAATTTATCTTCAATTTCATTCCAGTTATAATCCAGCATCTAAGAAATCTGCAAAAATATTCACTAACGCAGTAAAATTGAAAAAGAAATATTTTTGCAATATAAAAAAAATATGGTTTTTGAAAATATTATTTGCCTCGATTATTTGGGTTGTTCGTCATCATTTACATTTGAATTCATCATACACGAACAATGTGACATGCACAGTGTATCACTGTACATGCCACAAGGCCGTGCACATCGATATACACTTGATAATGCTACAGGGACAGGTAATCATGAGTGGCTGCAATACACACGTGTACATTTATACACGTGTGCACTGCCTCGCCAACTCGTGTGCGCAGCTCAAACCAAAATCAATCCACAACAACATAAATACTATAACAATCAAGTTCAAGTCAGACCAACAAAATGCACCAGTGATATTAAGCACACATGAAACAATGCAAGATGGTCAGACCAAACATTAAGACCAACTGCATAATGCAAATAAATTCGAACCAAGTCCATGAAGCACAAAGACTCCAAGCCTTCAAGCTACAACTCAAGTGGAACTCCAGCAGTAATGCAACAGTGACATGCACAGATGCATTTAAAGAACAGCAACCAACAAAAGAAGCAGTGACAATGAGTATTGCAGTAATGGATGCAGACATAAACAACATCAAAGAATCAAGTCTCGACCAAAATCAGTTACTCAATGCATGCAACATGGTAAGCAACACAAGTGCAACAGAACATCAACTGGGAGCAACAGAACATCAACTGGGCACATGAAGATCAATCAACCAGAATGGATGCAAAGATACCAAATGAAACAATGAACAGGATACACAATGCAAACTCAAATGCAAATACCACAAATCCAGACCAGATTTCGAATTATACAATCCAGACTTAACAACACTGTGCACATTGATACATGATCAGACACAGGACAACAAGGCTCAAACTAAAGTATAGTGAAGCAACTCGACTACAATAATTCATGCATCGACTTCAGTGAGCAGGCAAAGTAAAACATGCCAGAGATATTAAGAGTAATAGTCGACCAAAAGAAACTAGACCAACAGCTACATGCAGATGAACAGCAAAGGATCAAAAATCAATGCATATGAAACCAAGAACGCTAGCATGAAGTACAACAGACTCAAGTCTACAATTACAAGTCATGAACCAGTTAATATGCAACCAGTCTTTGAGTTTAGACCGACAACACTAAGGTTTAAGTACAAAAGAAAGAAGTGCCAAAGAAGTCAATGCCGTGTAAATCAATGCTCACAGGGAACAGAAAATCAAAGTCATAATACACAGTGAAGTCGAAATCATGTGGAAGCATACAAAAGTCAACAAGGAAATTCAATGAAGACGGTAATTGAAGCCGAGAAACAATGTACCAAGATCAGATGATAAGTTCAAAGTCAAAGCAGAAGTAATCAAGTGCGTATCTTTGAAATAGTCAAAGAAAATCTAAAGAGGAAAGTTTTTGCCGTATCATTCAAGTAAAAATCGAACGCTTCAAAATCAAAACCGTGTGTATCAAGTTATAACAATATCAGGAAAGCAAGAATTAGGAAAGTATCGAATTGATACGAACAAATTCAAGTGTCTCGGAATTCATATAAATACCAAACCCCAAATTCATCATCGGCATCGAGTCAAGCGAGCATTAAACCAGCAACGAAAGAGAATACATACCATAATCTATCGAACTCGATCAAAGGAGCAGCTGCGAACGAGCGCAAGCAAAGCAACCAGAGAATCGATCATCAGAGAAGCAGCTAGCAAGGCAACACGCAAACCAGAGAGTCGATCAACAGAGGCGTGTTTCGAAAAGCCCCAATTTGGATCGAAGAACACAAGCCCTAATTTCAGTTGCAAAGAGAATCAAAGCCGCCACATTTTCTCAAAGAAAATAGAAAAGGAACGGGCTGGAGAATAATAACAAAAGGGTCGGCCTTGCTAAAGGGGAGAAGGGTTTAAGAATCCTTATTTTGAATATGAGGGTGTTTTTATTTAATTTTCTATAACCCTATTCACCCCCCCCCTCTAGGGTTAATCTAGATCCTACACAATTCGCCCTTCTGTATGGTTTAAGTCTGATATGTGTGGTTTATCACCGATTTAAAGCGTATAAAAAGGCGGGATGTTACAGATGTAGGGAGAGAAATTCAAAATAGTGGAGTGGATTATGATGCGACTACTATGTGTAGAGCAAGTGCAAAAGATATTTCTCAAGTAGTTGAAGTGGTTACCTATTAATATTGACTGGTATAATTTTATTAGATTATCATGTGTTTTATATCCCCATTTTTAAGTGTCATTGGGTGCATATAGGAAATGTAGTAAAAGTTGATGAAGATGGTTTTACTCTTCTCAATTTACATCAAAATCAAGCATCATTTTCTAAAGATCCATACATTCTTGCATCTTAAGCGAGGCAAATATTTATTTAAGAGAAAATGATTTTTCGAGTCGGTATGTTGTAATGAAAGCACCACCAAGAGGTTTTCATGATTTAGAGACAAATAATTATGAAGAAGGAGCTATCAATGTCGTGGAAGGCTGTGATGTAACCGATATGGATGTTGATAATGTTAGTTATGTTATGGAGGACTATGAAGGCATATTTGGGTAGTTTAAGTATTTTGTTTGATTATGAGAATTGTTTTCGAGTACATGGACATGTCATTCTTGTTTGTTTTTCCATTGTCTGCTCATAAGATCAATGATTGTTGTGTAAGAAATGATGTTGTAATTAAGGTGAATGTGATTATTATTTGTGTCTAAATTAGTCAAATGTAACTAATATGTTTGATAACCGATTAATATTTCATGATGCAGGTATTGAGTTATTGATTTATCATAGAGATCTGCATACTTGAAGGCATACTTAATCTTTATCATGAAGGTATCCATGTTGTTTTTTTATTTTATTTTATAATTTTAGAAATTGCATATGTGTTGATGTTTTCCATAAATTCTTCAATGGCATATGTGCCCATATATTAACTATGCTTACTAATATATTTATTATGTTAATTTTACTATGTTTACGAATATACTAACTATGCTTCGGTTTACTCTTCAAAATTCACGCCTTCAAAATTCATAGCATATAAACTTAAGTTTAATTAACAACCAACTTTTTCTAACTATATTCAAGATAAGAAAAACATGTTCATAGCCATTTTATATCACGAAACCTTCTTTTTTCTAACTGTGTTTCTTTAATTTTTAATGAAACGGGCACTTGATATGCTTAAAAAGGACACATATACTTCCATTATATGCCTCATTAAAGCCTTGCAATCCCTTTATCCTAAATGGGTGCCTTGCAAGGAAAAAGAGTACATATCATTTTCATATATTAACAATACAACAAAGCGATGTCTAAACTAAGTTGTCAAAAATATGGAGGAGTACACAAATAGGAAATGCACTCAAAACCATCCGTACAAACAACTTGGATCAGCAAACAAAAATAAAAACCCTAGAATATAAAATACACATGGTAAACAAACAAGAGTCCAGAAATGCAAAGGCACTTCGAACGAAGACATCGTATTATCACGAAAGGAAAGAGAAATTCAACTACTTTACCAAAAATTTGATCTAAACTTAAATGCTGTTTTAATTAGAGCAAAAAGGCAAAGGCAGTGGAGCAAAATAGGACGAAGGATACCATCTCCCAATTACCAAAAGAGGTAGATCAGAGTTCAAGGAGGATGTTAATTTGCTTTTGGATCTGTGGCAATATTAAAATATGTGAAGATAAGTTTAACCTCTGAATTTATCGTTTGAGTGCTCAATTTATGCTGCACAAGAATCTTACATTCTTGAGTTAAGAGGTTGAGTTTCAATTGGAAAGGCATTTCAATACCTCTGAATACCCGATTATTTATTTCACACCAAATATTCCAAATCAAAGAAGTGAAAGATATGTTAGTAATCTGATTGATTAAAGAGTAACTTTATTAGCTTTGACATAAGATTTCCAAAATTTGGTTTATGTCATAGGTGTTACCGAGATTGAGTTTAATCTTCTGCATAATATTTTCCAATAAGCTTCTCGAGTTGAAGCATTTAAAAATAGATGATCCCTGTCTTCATTATAGTTGTAACATCTCGAAATTTTGACCCTATTATTATAATAAGTTTTTAATCTAATTTAAATAAAATACAAGATTTTCATTTATAAATAAATAAAATTTTAGACATTATTACTTGTATATGTGTTATAAAGGAAATTTTAATTTCAAAATTTAAAATAGACTCTTTTAACAATATTTAAAATAAAATCTGTTTTATTCAATTAAATTAAAAGTTATGTATTAATGACATTAATACCAGATATATATATAAATGTAATTAATAATAATAATATTTACAATAGCACAATTCTATTCATATTCAATATAAATATAAAATATATTAATGCAAATATAAGTTACAAATCAAATATTTGGAAGAGTTAACTTTAAATAAAAATAAGATTAAGAGATGTTTCTAAAAACAACTTTTATAATTAAAATAAAATAAAGCTTATAAATATTTATCGTAAGTATAACATAAAATATGGATATAAACATAAGTACATAAGCATAGGAAACCATAATGTTAATATATGTATAAAATAGATAAGTAAGAATTCCTGACATGTGTAGTTGTTATTCAAGCAATGAAGACAAAATGAAAACCTGCAAACAAATTTTATATGCATAAGAAAGCTAAGTGTTCACTTCAAAAATAAGACAAACATCTTTGTACAAATACAAAGATCGGTAAATATATATATTGTTATTCAAGCTAAATGAAGATAAAACAAAACCTGCAAACAAATATCCTTTGTACCTAATTTTAGTGTCAGCCAATATTAATTAGTTGTAAACATATATAAAGACATAAGCATTGAATTAGCACAACTATCTGTCAAAAATAATAATTCAGCTGAAATACAACATCGCTTCAATTTACAGAAATTAAATACAATGATCTTTGATAAATAACAGGAGAGGCTTGCCCCAGATATTACCTTCCCTGTTCAAGACCGTTCTTATCTACACCATGATACTTGTTCTTAATATTTAATTAGGTCATAAGACTTAAGAGGAAAATCTGAAGGAAAATATAAATAAACATCATATTTTCAAGCTCAAAAAAATTCAGAAAGCAAGGGAAGTTACAAGAATTCAATACTTCAAACTGCAGTCTTCTTTCATCAACAAACATCCTCTATTTCAACTATAATCTTGAGTGAGTAAACTTAATTTTTAAAATTTAATTATTAATAATTGATTCATAAAAAAATAATACTACGCTGATAAAAATCTGTTTTGTGATGTTTGATACTGCATGTTCTACTTATATGATGTTCTTCTAGATTTATGTTGCTGAGATAAAAGAAACAGAGAGTAAATCATATTTTTACATAAAAACATTTTCTTTACTTAGTAAATTAACTAAATAAATATGTTTAAGCTAAAGATTAAGGTTTGAAATTTTTTTTAAGGTAGCTGCGAAATATAAACACTGTAAACTCAAATTTACAGTAAAAGTAAAATAATGGTCAAAATTCGAATAACTTGAATTGTAAATTTGAATTTATATATTTGTAACGTTTGCGATTTTTCGTTGCCGAAAAACCGAATAGTTATGGGTTTTTAAAAAGAATTTAGGAAAAGAAAAGGAGAGAAGAAGATAGAAGAAGGTAGAACATAGAGATCAGAGAGAATAGAAAACAGAAAAGGAGATAGAACATTTTAAAATGAAAGAAAAAGAGAATAGAGAACATAGAAGGGGAAAGAAAAATAGAACATAATTTTAAAATAGAACGGAACAGAAAGAAAACAGAACAACATCAGAATCTCACAATTCGCAGCGGAACAACATATAATAATAAATGAATAATCTTTAAACAAAGAACCATATCAGTTATTACATTACATCACATTTCATTACATCATATCATCAGAGTGTACAACAACAACAAATAGTGCAGCAGAAAAAGAAATACTATATAAACTAGTAATACGTCATGCCATCCAGCTTGCCTCCAGCAACTCCTGAATATCCAGAATATCCTGATAAACCTTAACTCTTGACTGCCCGTGTGGAAATTGGTGGGCACCCAGAGTTTAGGAAGGAAAACAATAAACTCCGAGTCAGTCATGTGACTGGTGTGAGAACTCAAAACAGTTTATTTATCTTTAAAATCAAAATAGAGGAATATTTTTAAATTCAATTCGCAATGCTTTTTAAAGATGAGACTACCATAAGGCCTCCCGCACACACACACAATGCAAACGCAGAATCGGAGGAGATTTCTCCTTATGATAGTCAAAGATGCTTGATACGCATTTAAAATAACATTTGATATTATTACTAGTGCATAGTATAGGAAAATCATTTCAAAAATAAAGATATAAATCTTAGCCAGCATAGACATTCCGCACTTATGCCTACTATAGCTACTATGTTCAATAGCAGGTTACCGCCACATTCCATAGCAGGTTATACAACTAATACCGTAAAAGTCTCGTATTGTTTCTTTGGATTTCCAACAAATGGTTAGGCCAAGGAACTTCCCATTGCCACATGGAAACGCCTCTGGCTGGACGTCCCTGAGAACTTAACCAGCTCTCTGCCAACACAAGGCCGGGTTACCTTTATCACTAGGTAACTACTACACGAGTATGACATCCCCCAGTCCCATTGGACCTTTTAACCGAGCGCTCGTCACCAACAACACCACACAGTATTAAATATAGTGTATCAACATGAGTAAGTATCTGGGCTCCATACCATGATACCACCCTTTCCAGAAGGAAATGCACATACCCTAAAGGGAGCTACCCCTCATAACCTTGCCGCATCTTTCCTGTTTTGACCATTCCGGGATGTGAGGCTCGACGAAGTTTCGTCCACAAAAACATACTTTATACAAAAGCCATGCCTTGGGTCAACAAATGATCAACACAATGATCACAAGGATAGACGATCAAACAAATGATCCTATCATAAATAATCAACACAATGATCATTTCAGCATCACTCAGCATGTCACATTACCAAATTGGGAATATATCGCTGATAACCTTCAACTATATAACCTCTGAGCTCGTACGTCTCAGAGAAGGGTGTTAAGCTAAGAGAATAAATTCTCCGCCACCAACAGAAATATATTTGAAAGAAATCTGCTTTATATCTCAACTTGTAATGTCAGACATACAATCCATACAAGTCTGTTCCGGGCTCGAACAAAACCGAAGGCACTTCTTACGAAGCCCTTGCAATCCGGGTATTCACAATCCCGATCGAATTTCCCATCACTTAAGGAATCTCTATACCAGGAGCGACCCAGTGCAGAGACAATCGATAGGTCATCCTATCGCTCTCGCAAATACCGGTCTTCAACACCGATCTTCAAATGCAATTCATAACGACGTATCACATATTCGGAATGGGTTATACGACCCCATGGTCCTTTCCCGGTTAACCCGAATAGTGAGCGCTTATTCAAAAATAAGTGTGGCATTCAAATTCAATCAAATCACATTAAATACCCATTCAAAGGGAAATATTGATAGTCGGCTATTGAACTATCAATTGATATGCATACATCACCAGATTCCAAATAATTTATTTTTCCAAAATATCTTTACAAGATATATAATTTCACATTTCAAAATAAATCAATATTTATTTTCATACAAATTCCACTTTCTTTTTATAAATTCCTTAGTGAATTTATATTCCAAAATATTCATGCATATACGATTTCAACTATCCATTTTCAATTTATCTTCAAAAAGATAAATTCTAAATATTCACTTCATATTGGAAAACATTTCCTTACTTATTTATTAATAAGTAATTCACAAATTTTATTTATTTTCAACACTTGGAAAATATTCAATATACTTAAATCGAAGTTTAGTATATATTTCATTCTATTAAGGAAATCATTCTCTTAACATATTTATTTGGGTCAAAACGAATGTTGCGTAAAACATCATTACGACAACCCAAAATCACTAGTATAGGGATTCGAATTTAAAATAGATATATAAATCCCAATACTATACAAAAACATTTCCATTCGGAAATCATTTACTATAACAACAGTGTTATAGTCCACCATTCCTTTTATTTCTCGAAACATCTATTTCAACAATAAATGTTGAAATCTATGGTTTCGAATCTCAACACAATTAAAACTTCGTTAGATCGTTTTAATTCTATTTCAATATCACATTCAAAACAATTTCTTTAATATCTTATTCACTATTCAAAAATGTGAATATACTACGTTAACAATTTCATCCTTTTATTCATTTTAATTCAAAGGATTATTCACAGTCAAAAATGTGAATATAACTCCATTAATAAGTTTCAACAATTTACTTATCAAAATAAGTCGTTTGTGAATTTATAAAACAACGTTTATGAATTCTATTTCTATTTATTTTATAACATCTCCTTTTATAAATTCCTTTATCAACCTATTCACTTTATAACTCAATTATAAACCAAAGATTCATATTATAAGTTAAATGCTTATAATTTATTCGTTCACAAAAATCGTTCCTTTGAACTTCATAATTATAAATCTTATAACTTATAAGATTCAATTATTCATCCAAATATATTCCTTTAATGACTTTATAAATTTTATAAACCTACTGTTTATAAAATTCCATTTATAATCTCACCATTTATAATTCTATAAACTTCATTCAATTATGAAATTCATTTTCACTTCATTCAAACACTTATAAAAACTCGTTTTATAATGTCAATATTTCAATTTATAAATATCCACTTATAAATCTCTTAATATAAATCAATTTATATTATTCTTTAAAACGTCTTTAATCTCCTTTATTATTTCACCATTCTCTTGATTTATAAAATAATTAAATTTTATAAATCCTATATTTTCACTTTTTATAATAAATTCAAAAATCCCAGTTTAAACTATTTTATAAAATCATAAATTCATATTTCTCAAAAATCAGCTTTTAACTATATTCTCAAAAATCATAATTTTTTATAACTTTAAAAATTATATCGTTATTTATTTATGATGGATCAATTCCAAAAATAAAGTATATTTTCAAAAATCACTTTAAAATTATTTTAAAATCCCAAAATCTGGGTCCAATGATGCTACACACCAAATAGTCAATCACGACAACAACGATATCATATATCGATATGAAAATCAATGAATATCAAAATATCCATAATCAAATAAATACTGTTGAGGAATCCAGTTGGATCCCTCCAACCTGTTTTCCTGCATCCAAAAACATTAGCACAATACCAATTTCGCTCCAGTACGAAATTATCGCGGTATATGGGATTTAAATATTATCCGCTTAATAACGGCGTAATAGGGTCTCATCCGCTAAAAAATACGGGAAATCAACAACTGCAATATATACATATGCCAATATATATATATATTGATATTATTTATAATACCAATTTCACTGTTTATGAAATATTCACGGTATATGTTTTTACTAAATAACATCCGCTTACTAACGGCGTATAATGTCTATTTTAACAATCAATAGATAACAATCATCATTCATACATGCATTCAAATATTTTAAATCTAACTATTTAAAATAAAATCGAAACTATTCGATTGAGTGAGAAGTTCTCACCTTGATTTAAATTCCGTTTTAGCGATTTATTTCAAATAAAATTAAACGGACGTTTAATTTTATCCAAAATTCTCACTAACTCCAAACGACTCCAAACCAACTCCATCGCGTAGTGCTCGTCCATACGTTCCAACGCAACTGGTTTCGTGCGTTTTCGACCTCGTATGAAAAAGATATTGATTTTTAAACTTTACACGATTTTTATATAACAATTACAACATAAATTAAAAAATTTAATACCCTAAGCTAATCGTGGCCGTTGGATCTAGCTCCTTTGAATCTCTGCCGTCCACCCCTTCTTCCCACTCACTCACGCAAGCTACAGACCACTCACGTTTCATTCGAACCCATTAGCATGATTAGGGTTTGAATTTGCAAACCAACTACTCGATGAAACTCGATCAAACCACCGCCATCTCGAAGCACTCAACCCCCCCTATGCCCGGCCTGACTATGGTGGCACTCGGCCTCCTCGTGATGCGCGTGCACGTGTGATGAACGGCCACGTTTGCACTCGATTTCCCATCAATCCGTGAAGCTATTCGCGATCTCCACCGTTGATCTTGTAGTTCGTGTTGCCCTCTACAATACTCTAGTTGAAACTTTCATGAATCGTTGAGTGGATGAAGAGATAATTGAAGAAAAACGAGGGTGATTTTCGGCCATTCATGCCTAAAACTGGCGGCCACAAGATGATGAAACCCTAATATATTTTTTCTTTTAATTTGTGAAATTTGAGCTATTTATAGAGAATTTTCGAACACTATTCATCCGGAAATTCCGAACTCCGATTTACGCGCCGAAACTAACGTACCTAAGGTTTATCCCGCGTTCCGGACACAATGGAACAGGTTTCGGAAGCTAATTCGGACATCTGTGCGAGTTATGGCTATAAACGCTCAATTTGAATTAAACCGATTTAAGCGATTTTCTAGGCGTTTTAATTTGTACCGGACAAACGGTAAATCCAATTGACTTGAAATTTGAAACCTTACAATAATATCACATTACGGATCCGATGAAACTGGTTTCATCAAAATCCGAGACTTTTTGAAAATGGCTATTTTCACTCGCCAAATTTAAATTAAAAACAATTCGATGCGTTTCGAGCTGCCACGATCAAACGATAGCTCCGATTGACACGAAAATTGAAATCCGGTAATAACTAACTATTACGGATCCAATGGAACTGGTTTCGCTCAATTCTGAGACTGTTCAAAAATTGACTATTTTCACTAGTCGATTTTATTATTAAAATATTCAATTTTCACAAATTAACTTTTAATTCGATTTAAAAAGTTCTAAAATATCGTTCTAACTCCAACATGATAAAATAAAATTTTACAAATCATTTTCAATCATATTTAACTCAATTTTCAATTATTTCCATAATTTAACGTATTAAATTATCGATTTAATTATTCAATTAAATCCAATTATTCAAATAAAAATTTATTTGACTTATATATTCACTTATTAATGTTTAAAATTAATTAAATATCCAATTTTAATTAATAAAAATTCTGGGTCGTTACATATTGATACAACATACAAAATTATGATTTTTAAGACAAAATTTATGATTTTTAGTTAACTATTCACAGAGCAGTTCGTTAGTGAACCAAAAATGCTTTTTCATGAATATCAGATGATTCATCCAATTATTGATGATGAAATTTGACGTGCAGCTAGAGTATTGATGTGAGAACACTAGAAAAATGTTAAAAAAAATTCAAATGCAAGATTTTTTGGGAATGATCGAGAGTAGGGTTTTTGGGTTCGGTGTTTTTGGGTTCTGTACAATTGATGACTGCGTCGCCATGGATTAGCCGAGCTCCATGAGGCTTTGGGAAGTGGTAGAGGGGGTTGATGGCGAGGTAAGGCCGGAGCCACGTCGTCGTAGGTGTTCGAGGTTGAGTGAACAAGATGTTTTTCCCTATCGAACTCGGGTTACTGTTCGTATTTTCAAGTATATTTCGACTGCATACATATTGCATCGATTTGAGCTTAGTTTTCGAACGAGTAGTTGTGATGTGATTTGCTGGGGGAATGGGGGGTCGTCGGAGTGGTGACGAACCACCGTGCACGTGCACGGTGGCGTCGTGTCTGTCGATGTGAATTCTGGTGGCGTCGCGTGTTCTACTTGAGCAAATTTGAGGGTGGCTTCGGGATTCTCTTGCGTGTGCGAGTGTGAGTATTTAACAGAAGTTTAAAACTTAAACTTAAAAAAAAAGAAACAGAAGAAGAAAACAACAGAGGAAGAAGAAAGAGGAAGGCTGGAGATAGACGCGAGAAGGATTCTGGGTAGTCACGAGTTCGACACGAGTAAATCACGTTGTTATCTTCGGGTTTCAAATTCTAGGAATTTGCTAACTATAATGTTAAGTTTGAAGGGTAAATAAGTTGAATATCAATTAAAGTTATTAGTGTTGAAAAAAAAATTTAAGCCAAGATTAACTTTAAATTTATTAAGAAAGTTTTACAGAAACATAAGATGAGTAATTAATTTAAATCGAAGTTAATTAAGAATGTAATAAATTTTATGATTAAAATTAAATAAGTAGTATAAAATTTAATTAAATTTGTAATTGAAGATTTTAATAATAATCTTATGTAAACCCATTTGTAATTAAGAATTTAATTAATCGTTGAAAGTTAATAAATTAACAAATCGTAGTTAACTGATTAAATAATTAATTAAGGATTAAACGATTAAGTTAATTAATAGTTAATGGTTAATTAAATAATTAGTAATACTTAAATGAGTAAATGATTTTTATAATTCAATAATTAAGGCTATTGATTAATAATTAATTAAGTGAATAATTTATAAGTAATTAATAATTATTTATATAAGTTAGTTAATTAGTACTTAACTAAGCAAGAATAAAATATAGTTTATTCTTAAGCAAGTAATTAAGTTTAAAATAAATCAAACTAAATGTTGATATGGATCGATGATTCTAATTGATTGACTCTGATATTCATTTATATCCTGTGATGTTCTATGATATTCTGGATATATCTGTGATGACTGTGTATGATTGATCTGTGATAAATTGCTATGTGAATTCAATTATTGAATTTAAACTGTTTAAGTTAATTAGACAACTTGGCCTTTAAAATGGCGTTTGGATTTCGATGAGACAGGGATCGGGTATCAATTTGATATTCCGAAAACCACATCGATCCAAATTAAACGTTAGGTTGTGACATCTCAAGTGAAGATCGAGATGGTGTTTTCAGAATGCAAGGGTAATCGCCGTTAGCTCTGAGGGTGATTCCAAAATCAGTGTAACGAGATAATGCCCTCAGTTTCGTCCGAACCCGGAACGAACTTGTATGGATTGAATGCTTTCAGCACATCGTCAGGCGGATGATGAGCATTCTAAGAGACATGTTCTATAAAGGTAAACGCATCCTCAAGCCTCATCAACCGGGAATGGAAAAAACAGAGGATGTGCAGCAAGGTTAGGTGGGTCATGCCCAAGCAGGACGAGGTATACCCCTGTCTAGATGTCCCTTTTTATTCGGCTGTGTAGGCGGTTGGTCTGCAGCCAACTGCAGGGTTATCTTGTTCGAGACTGTTTAGTAAGGAATGGTTCCAGCCTTGTGTTGCAGGGGAGTTAGGGTGGGTCCTCGGTACGGTGATCTAGGCCACGTACTGTGACGGGCGGTACCCCAGTAGCCCTGCCATTGTATGGGATCCAATTTCCAATAAGTGCCGTACGTTTTGATTGTGCCCAACTACGCTGTGAGATGTAAGCATTTTGTTCATTTCTACATTTTACTTGAAAACCCTAGACACTATTACAATATCACTGAATTTTCTATAAAGTGCTTTGGTTAGCGTAAGGTAAAAACTTACCCGTATTTATGTGTGGGAAGTCTTACATGATACCTTTTTTTCAAATGATTTTCAAAGTTAAACAGTTTTTAACCGTTTACTTATACCAGTCCTATGTCTGACCCGTAGTTTATATTTTGTTTTTCATAAACTCTTGGGTACTCAAATTTTTATGAGTAGCCAAGTGATAGGTATACGGAGTATAGAGTTTTCTCGAGGAGTTGGAGCAGAAGACCAGACGTATGTAGCTATCTATATAGTTCCGCTGTGTTAGTTTATAATATTTGGGATGTATGTTTTGACAGATATGTATATGATAGTCCTGTTGTATGATATTGTATAACTCTGATGTATATATAACTATGTAATAGATATGTTGACGTATTATATTTTGTTCCGTTCCGCTGTGAGATTCTGATGTTGTTATTCTTTCTTTCTATT
Source organism: Allium cepa (assembly GCA_030765085.1). Classification (NCBI taxonomy): domain Eukaryota; kingdom Viridiplantae; phylum Streptophyta; class Magnoliopsida; order Asparagales; family Amaryllidaceae; genus Allium; species Allium cepa. Next base: position 249,071,036 of record CM060944.1, read on the forward strand.
CTTTTCTATTTCTTTCCCTTTCTTTTCTCATTGATGATACGTCTTTCTAGGGTTAGATTGGCGGGTCGTCACAGCTGGTATCAGAGCGCTAGGTTGAGCGAGTACCTAGGCTTTGGAGTAATATTTATCTTGAGAGTGCGTATTTGTATTTTCATAAAATTATATATACCTATCTAAATTTGTTGAGTTACCTGTCCTGGTGGCCAAAATGAGTTCTGGAAGAAGAGGCAGAGTTAGGGCCAGTACTTCGATTGATAATGGTCGAAGTCAAAATGCTAGTGAGGCTGTAAATCCAGTACCGCCTCAAGTTAGTTTTGCAGCTTTATGCAAGGATTTCAACAATCTCGGAGGCCAACCATTTAAAGGTTCTGAATCGATAATTGAAGTTCAAGCATGGCCACGCTCTTGTGAGCGCATTTTTAAGAATATGAGATTGTCGGATGATCGAAAAAGGGAAATGGCATCGTGGCAATTTCAGGGAGGCGCGGCAGCATGGTGGGATGCAACAATTGCAAATATTCCTGAAGAAGATATTTCATGGGAAAGATCTAAGGAGTCATTTGAGGAGAAGTTTATGCCAACAGCAGGGAAAACTCAATTGTACCAGGATTTTCAAAATTTGAAGCAGGAAAGCATGACTGTTTCTGAGTATGAGACCAAATTCAACGAACTTTCGTGCTATGGACCAGGACTCATTGATACTCCCCTCAAGAAGAATGAAAAGTTTGTGCAAGGATTGAGATCAGAATTTCACGATAAGTTGACGGTGCTTTTGAAAGGATCTTTTGTTGATTTGGTTGATATGGCTTTGAGATATGAGAATTTGATGAGTAAGAAATCAGAGGCAACAGCAGCAGTTTCGAGAGGGAATTTCGTTAACCCGAATAAAAGGAAGTTTAATCCACTTTGGAAAAGGCAAGCCAAGGGAAAGAAACCGGGAGGAAGTAATAACGGACCCCGCAAGTGTTATAATTGTCCGCAAATTGGACATTTGGCAAATCAATGTCCTCAAGAAGGATCTTAGCAACATCAACGTCAGAGTGGGCCAGGATCAACAATGATTCAGAGATCGTTGTGCTTTAATTGTCAACAGCCCTGTCATATGATTATGAATTGTCCACTTTTGCAGAGGGAACCTCAAAATAAAGTTTTTGCTCTAGAAGAAGGTCCTTCTTCTTCTTCTTCTTAAGGCAAAGGGGTATTGGAAGGCACCTTACTCTTAGATGGCAAATATATTAAAGTTTTGTTTGATTTGGGTGCTTCTTTGAGTTTCATATCTCTAGAACCAGTAGAAAAGTTCTCTCTCAACCCTAATACGGTGGATCGTCCCATTTTTGTATCTAATCCTATTGGTGGGGCAACCAAATTGGATACGATCTGTAAGGACTTGAAGATTTCTTATTTATCCCATAGCTTTTCTTGTGACCCTTGTGTGTTAAATTTTAAGGGATTTGATCTTATTTTGGGAATGGATGTGCTCGATAAGTATAAAGCAGTTTTGAATTGTGATGAGAGGATAGTTTCATTGGAGACTGGTTTGGGTAGGATTGCCAAAGTGTCATGCGATAGTTCTGGATTTCACTTGAGTAGTCTTTTGCAAGAAGTTGAGACTTCTCTAGAGAAGAATGAAGAAATCGATGTGGTTCAAGATTTTCCTGATATCTTTGAAGAAGTTAAGTGTCTACCGCCACATCGAGAAATAGAGTTTCATATTGATTTGATTCCAGGAACTGTGCCGGTGATTCAGCCCAGTAGGAGAATGCCTCCTAGAGAGAGAGAAGAGTTGATTAAGCAGACACAAGATCTTTTGGAGAAGGGTTTGATTAGACCCAGTTTTTCTTGTTGGGGCTCTGCTGCGGTGTTTGTCACCAAATCGCATGGTTCGCTAAGGTTCTGTGTTGATTATAGAGAATTGAACAAGGTGATCATTCGAAATAAATATCCTTTTCCTCGTATCGATGATCTCTTTGACCAGTTGCATGGAGCTTCTATCTTTTCTCAATTGGATCTAGCTTCAGGTTTCCATCAATTGAGAATAGTTGAAGACAGTATTCCCTTGACAGCATTTAGGGGACCGAATTGTTTTTATGAGTGGTTGGTTATGCCTTTCGGGTTAACCAATGCTCCTGCTTATTTTGTTGACCTCATAAACCGAGTTTTTCAGGATGTATTGAATAAGTTTGTTTTGGTGTTCATTGATGATATCTTGGTCTACTTCAAATTGGAAGATGAACACAGGCAGCATTTGAGGATTGTATTGGAGACTCTGAGGAAGCATGTGTGGAAGGAAAAGTTTTTGAAGTGCCATTTTTGGAAATCGGAAGTCAAATTTATAGGGCACATTGTTTCTGGAAAAGGTATTTCTGTAAATCCAGCGAAGGTTGAAACTATTTTGGAATGGAAGCAGCTGGAGACACCGACTGAAATTCGTAGTTTCCTAGGTTTGGCTTGCTATTACGGAAAATTTATTAAGGACTAGTCCAAGATTTCTTCACATCTAACCAAGCTGACTAGGAAAGGAGAAAATTCAAATGGACACTCCAATATGAAGAAGCTTTTCAGGAATTGAAGACAAGGCTAAATAGTACACCCGTGCTTGCTATTCCGGATGGGAAGAGCAAATTTGAAGTGTATACTGATGCTTGTTTAGTTGGACTGGGAGCAGTTCTGATGTAGAATGGAAGGGTAATTGCGTATGCTAGTCAGCAATTGAAGCCACATGAGAAGAACTATGCTACGCACGATCTTGAACTGTTAGCCATTGTTTTTGCTTTAAAGATCTGGAGACATTATATTTTGGGAGAGAAGTTTGAGTTATTCACATATCATAAACCATTGAAATATATTTTCTCTCAAAAATATCTTAATCTGAGACAGCAGAGATGGTTCGAATTTTTGGCATCTTATGATCAGGATATTTTGTATACTTCGGGAAAGCGAATGTTGTAGCTGATGCTCTTAGTAGAAATGCGGTCTTATCTCTTTTGGAAGTAGTTCCATCTCTCCAAGAAAGAATCGTTAGTAAGCAAATGAAGGATAAATCTTTTGAGGAAATAATTCTTGGAACTAAGGACGGTCGATATTCGGATTTCAAGATGGACGATCAAGGTGCTTTCAGGATTAATGGTCGTTTATGTGTGCCTAATATAGATGGATCGAGCAAGGAAGTCTTAGCCGAGTGTCACCGCTCCAAATTGAATATTCACCCGGGAATCTCGAAGATGTATAAAGATATGAGGAGAGTTTTCTGGTGGTCGAATATGAAGAAGGATGTAGCTGCTTTAGTAAATAGTTGTGCCATCTGCCAACAAGTGAAGGGAGATCAACAAAAGTCAACCGGACTACTGCAGCCTTTGGAAATTCCAGATTGGAAGTGGGAGATGATTTCGATGGATTTCATCGATGGTTTGCCTAGAACCAGGAAAGGAAATGAAGGAATATGGGTTATTGTTGATCGTTTAACGACGAGTGCCCATTTTATACCAGTTAAGACAACTTGTACTGCAGCTTCTCTGGCTGAAATTTTCTTGAAGGAGATAGTTAGATTGCATGGTGTTCCTGTCAGTATAGTAAGTGACCGTGATCCCATTTTCGCTAGCAAATTCTGGGGAGCTCTGCAATCAGCAATGGGAACAAGTTTGAGATTAAGTACAGCCTATCATCCTCAGACAGACGGGCAAACAGAGTGGCTTAATCGAATTTTGGAAGATATGTTGCGAGCTTGTGTATTGGGTTTTGGAGGATCGTGGGAAGACCATCTTCATCTAGTGGAATTTTCTTATAATAACAGTTACCAAGCAAGTATTAAGATGGCTCCGTATGAAGCTCTGTATGGAAGACCGTGTAGATCCCCATCTTGTTGGACTGAATCGAATGATCGACTTGTACTCGGACCCGATCTAATTCGAGAAGCTTCTGCGAAGGTTGAGCTTATCAAGAAAAGGATTAAAGCTGCTCAGGATCGTTAGAAGAAATATGAAGATAAGAGTCGAAGACCATTGGAATTTGAGATCGAAGATTTAGCTTTTATCATAGTTTCCCTAATTAAAGGTGCTATAAGATTCGGAAAAACGGGAAAACTTGCTCCGAGATATATTGGACCATTCCGAGTACTAGAAAGAACTGGAACTGTAGCCTATAGGATTGAATTGCCAGAACGGATGTCTGGGATGCACAATGTATTCCATGTGTCTCATTTAACGAAATTTGTTCATGACCCATCATTGGTGGTGGAACCAGTTGGTCAGAAAGATTTAGAAGTAGAACCCATTTTGACTGCGGTTAGGAATCCCGTTCAGATTGTAGATCAAGACGAGAAGCAACTCGGGGACAAAGTAGTGAAACTCATCAAAGTGCAGTGGTGTGAGGATCCCAGAGATTATACCTGGGAAACTCTGGATAGTTTTAGGAAAGCTTATCCAGATGTATGTCCGGATAGCTAGTGATGGCTGTTAGAATAGACTGTTTGATTAGTTTGTTATTATATGGGTGATATGTATGTTTGTATTATTATAAAAGCTTTTAAATTAACTGTTGTTCAAATTTCGGGGGCGAAATTCTTTTAATGGGGGAGGAATGAAACATCCCGGAATTTTGACCCTATTATTATAATAAGTTTTTAATCTAATTTAAATAAAATACAAGATTTTCATTTATAAATAAATAAAATTTTAGACATTATTACTTGTATATATGTTATAAAGGAAATTTTAATTTCAAAATTTAAAATAGACTCATTTAACAATATTTAAAATAAAATCTGTTTTATTCAATTAAATTAAAAGTTATGTATTAATGACATTTAATACCAGATATATATAAATGTAAATAATAATAATAATAATATTTACAATAGCACAATTCTATTCATATTCAATATAAATATAAAATATATTAATGCAAATATAAGTTACAAATCAAATATTTGGAAGATTTAACTTTAAATAAAAATAAGATTAAGAGATGTTTCTAACAACAACTTTTATAATTAAAATAAAATAAAGCTTATAAATATTTAGCATAAGTATAACATAAAATATGGATATAAACATAAGTACATAAGCATAGGAAACCATAATTTTAATATATGTATAAAATAGACAAGTAAGAATTCCTGACATGTGTAGTTGTTATTCAAGCAATGAAGACAAAATGAAAACCTGCAAACAAATTTTATATGCATAAGAAAGATAAGTGTTCACTTCAAAAATAAGACAAACATCTTTGTACAAATACAAAGATCAGTAAATATATATATTGTTATTCAAGCTAAATGAAGATAAAACAAAACCTGCAAACAAATATCCTTTGTACCAAATTTTATTGTCAGCCAATATTAATTAGTTGTAAACAAATATAAAGACACAAGCATTTAATTAGCACAACTATCTGTCAAAAATAATAATTCAGCTGAAATACAACATCACTTCAATTTACAGAAATTAGACACAAAGATCTTTGATAAATAACAGGAGAGGCTTGCCCCAGATATTACCTTCCCTGTTCAAGACTGTTCTTATCTATACCATGATACTTGTTCTTAATATTTAATTCGGTCATAAGACCTAAGAGGAAAATCTGAAGGAAAATATAAATAAACATCATATTTTCAAGCTCAAACAAATTCAGAAAGTAAGGGAAGTTACAGGAATTCAATACTTCAAACTACAGTCTTCTTTCATTAACAAACATCCTCTGTTTCAACTGTAATCTTGAGTGAGTAAACTTAATTTTTAAAAATTAATTATTAATAATTGATTCATGAAAAAAAAATACTATGCTGATAAAAATCTGTTCTGTGATGTTTGATACTGCATGTTCTACTTATACTGATGTTCTTCTAGTTTTATGTTGCCGAGATAAAAGAACCAGAGAATAAATCATACTTTTTATATAAAAACATTTTCTTTACTTAGTAAATTAACTAAATAAATATGTTTAAGCTAAAGATTAAGGTTTGAAAAAAAAAATTAAGGTAGCTATGAAATATAAACACTGTAAACTCAAATTTACAGTAAAAGTAAAATAATGGTAAAAATTCGAATAACTTGAATTGTAAATTTGAATTTATATATTGATACAACATACAAAAGTTTGATTTTTAAGACAAAATTTATGATTTTTAGTTAACTATTCATAGAATAGTTCGCTAGTGAACCGAAAATGCTTTTTCCATGAATATCTGATGATTCATCCAATTACTGATGATGAAATTTGACGTGAAACTAGAGTATTTATGTGAGAACACCAGAAAAATGTTGAAAAAAATTCAAATGCAAGATTTTTTGGGAATGATCAAGAGTAGGGTTTTTGGGTTCGGTGTTTTTGGGTTCTGTACAATTGATGACTGCGTCGCCATGGATTAGCCGAGCTCCATGAGGCTTTGGGAAGTGGTAGAGGGGGTGGTGGCGAGGTAAGGCCGGAGCCACGTCGTCGCAGGTGGTCGAGGTTGAGTGAACGAGGCGTTTTTCCCTATCGAACTCAGGTTACTGTTCGTATTTTCAAGCATATTTCGATTGCGTACATATTGAGTCGATTTGAGCTTAGTTTTTGAACGAGTAGTTGTGATGTGATTTGCTGGGGGCATGGGGGGTCGTCGGAGTGGTGACGAACCACCGTGCACGTGCACGGTGGCGTCGTGTCTGTCGATGTGAATTCTGGTGGCGTCGCGTGTTCTACTCGAGCAAATTTGAGGGTGGCTTCGGGATTTTCTTGCGTATGCGAGTGTGAGTATTTAACAGAATTTAAAACTTAAAATTAGAAGAAAAAAAAAGAGAAATAGAAGAAAAAAAGAACAGAGGAAGAAGAAAGAGGAAGGCTGGAGATAGACGCGAGAAGGATTCTGGGTAGTCATGAGTTCAAAACGAGCAAATCACGTTGTTATCTTCGGGTTTCAAATTCTAGGAATTTGCCAGTTATAATGTTAAGTTTGAATGGTAAATAAGTTGAATATCAATTAAGTTATTAGTGTTGACAAATTGTTTTAAGCTAAGATTAACTTTAAATTTATTTAGAAAGTTTTACAGAAACATAAGATGAGTAATTAATTTAAATCGAAGTTAATTAAGAATGTAATAAATTTTATAATTAAAATTAAATAAGTAGTATAAAATTTAATTAAATTTGTAATTGAAGATTTTAATAATAATCTTGTGTAAACCCATTTGTAATTAAGAATTTAATTAATCATTGAAAGTTAATAAATTAACAAATCGTAGTTAACTGATTAAATAATTAATTAAGGATTAAACGATTAAGTTAATTAGTTGTTAATGGTTAATTAATTAATTAGTAATACTTAAATGAGTAAATGAGTTTTATAAATCAATAATTAAGGTTATTGATTAATAATTAATTAAGTGAATAATTTATAAGTAATTGATAATTATTTAAATAAGTTAGTCAATTAGTAATTAACTAAGCAAGAATAAAATATAGTTTATTCTTAAGCAAGTAATTAAGTTTAAAATAAATCAAACTAAATGTTGATATGGATCGATGATTCTATTTGATTGACTCTGATATTCATTTATATCCTGTGATATTCAGGATATATCTGTGATGATTGTGTATGATTGATCTGTGATAAATTGCTATGTGAATTAAATTGTTGAATTTAAACTGTTTAAGTTAATTAGACAACTTGGCCTTTAAAATGGCGTTTGGATTTTGAAGAGACCAGGATCGAGTATCAATTTGATATTCCGAAAACCACATCGATCCAAATTAAACGTTAGGTCGTGACATCTCAAGTGAAGATCGAGATGGTGTTTTCAGAATGCAAGGGTTATCGTTGTTAGCTCTGAGGTTGATTCCAAAATGAGTGTAACGAGATAATGCCTTCGGTTTCGTTTGAACCCGGAATGAACTTGTATGGATTGAATGCTTTCAGCACATCGTTAGACGGATGATGAGCATTCTAAGATATATGTTCTATAAAGGTAAACGCAGCATCAAGCCTCATCAACCGGGAATGGCTAAAACAGGGGATGTGCAGCAAGGTTAGGTGGGTCATGCCCAAGCAGGACGAGGTATACCCCTGTCTAGATGTCCCTTTTTATTCGGCTGTGTGGGCGGTTGGTCTACAGCCAACTGCGGGGTTATGTTGTTCGGGACTGTTCAATAAGGAATGGTTCCGGCCTTGTGTTGCAGGGGAGTTAGGGTGGCTCGTCGGTACGGTGATCTAGGCCACGTACTGTGATGAACGGTACCCCGGTATCCCTGCCATTGTATGGGATCCAATTTCCAATAAGTGTCGTACATTTTGATTGTGCCCAACTACGTTGGAATGTGAGATGTAAGCATTTCAGCTATTTCTGTATTTTACTTGGAAACCCTAGACACTATTATAATATCACTGAATTTCCTATAAAGTGCTTTGGTTAGCGTAAGGTAAAAACTTACCCCTATTTATGTGTGGGAAGTCTTACGTGATACCTTTATTTTCAAATGATTTTCAAAGTTAAACAATTTTTAACCATTTACTCATACCAGACCCATGTCTGACACGGAATTTATATTTTGTTTTTCATAAACTCTTGGGTACTCAAATTTTTATGAGTAGCCAAGTGATAGGTATTCGGAGTATAGAATTTTCTGGAGGAGTTGGAGCAGAAGACCAGACGTATGTAGCTATCTATATAGTTCCACTGTGTTAGTTAGTTTATAATATTTGGGATGTATGTTTTGACAGATATGTATATGATAGTCCTGTTGTATGATATTGTATAACTCTGATGTATATATAACTATGTAATAGATATGTTGATGTATTATATTTTGTTTCGTTCCGCTGTGAGATTCTGATGTTGTTATTCTTTCTTTCTATTCTTTTCTATTTCTATCCCTTTCTTTTCTCATTGATGATACGTCTTTCTGGGGTTAGAAAGGCGGGTCGTCACAGCTGGTATCAGAGCGCTAGGTTGAGCGAGTACCTAGGCTCTAGAGTAATATTTATCTTGAGAGTGCGTATTTGTATTTTCATAAAATTATATATACCTATCTAAATTTGTTGAGTTACCTGTCCTGGTGGCCAAAATGAGTTCTGGAAGAAGAGGCAGAGTTAGGGCCAGTACTTCGATTGATAATGGTCGAAGTCAAAATGCTAGTGAGGCTGTAAATCCAGTACCGCCTCAAGTTAGTTTTGCAGCTTTATGCAAGGATTTCAACAATCTCGGAGGCCAACCATTTAAAGGTTCTGAATCGATAATTGAAGTTCAAGCATGGCCACGCTCTTGTGAGCGCATTTTTAAGAATACGAGATTGTCGGATGATCGGAAAAGGGAAATGGCATCGTGGCAATTTCAGGGAGGCACAGCAGCATGGTGTGATGCAACAATTGCAAATATTCCTGAAGAAGATATTTCATGGGAAAGATTTAAGGAGTTATTTGAGGAGAAGTTTTGCCAACAACAGGGAAAACTTAATTGTACCAGGATTATGTAAATTTGACGCAAGAAAGCATGACTGTTTTTGAGTATGAGACCAAATTCAACCAACTTTCGTGCTACGGACCAGGACTCATTGATACTCCCCTCAAGAAGAATGAAAAATTTATGCAAGGATTGAGATCAGAATTTCACGGTAAGATGACGGTGCTTTTGAAAGGATCTTTTGTTGATTTGGTTGATATGGCTTTGAGATATGAGAATTTGATGAGCAAGAAATCAGAGGCAACAGCAACAGTTTCGAGAGGGAATTTCGTTAACCCAAATATAAGGAAGTTTAAACCACTTTGGTAAAGGCAAGCCAAGGGAAAGAAACCAGGAGGAAGCAATAACGGACCCCGCAAGTGTTATAATTGTCAGCAAATTGGACATTTGGCAAATCAATGTCCTCAAGAAGGATCTCAGCAACAGCAATGTCAGAGTGGGTCAGGATCAGCAATGGTTCAGAGATCGTTGTGTTTTAATTGTCACGAGCCCGGTCATATGATAAGAATTGTCCACTTTTGCAGAGGGCACCTCAAAATAAAGTTTTTGCTCTGGAAGCAGGTCCATCTTCTTCTTCTCAAGGCAAAGGGGTATTGGAAGGTACCTTACTCTTAGATGGCAAATATATTAAAGTTTTGTTTGATTCGGGTGCTTCTTTGAGTTTCATATCTCTGGAATCAGTAGAAAAGTTCTCGCTCAACCCTAGTACGGTGGATCGTCCCATTTTTGTATCTAATCCTATTGGTGCGGCAACCAAATTGGATACGATCTGTAAGGACTTGAAGATTTTTTATCTATCCCACAGCTTTTCTTGTGACTCTTATGTGTTAAATTTTAAGGGATTTGATCTTATTTTGGGAATGGATTGGCTCGATAAGTATAAAGCAGTCCTGAATTGTGATGACAGGGCAGTTTCATTGGAGATTGGTTTGGGTAGGATTGCCAAAGTGTCGTGCGATAGTTTTGGATTTCACTTGAGTAGTCTTTTGCAAGAAGTTGAGACTTCTTTAGAGAAGATTGAAGAAATCGATGTGGTTCAAGATTTTCCTGATACCTTTAAAGAAGTTAAGTTTCTACCGCCACATCGAGAAATAGAGTTTCGTATTGATTTGATTCCAAGAGCTGTGCCGGTGATTGAGCCCAGTAGGAGAATGCCTTCTAGAGAGAGAGAAGAGTTGATTAAGCAGACACAAGATCTTTTGGAGAAAGGTTTGATTAGACCCAGTTTTTCTTGTTGGGGCTCTGCTGCGGTGTTTGTCACCAAATCGGATGGTTCGCTAAGGTTCTTTGTTGATTATAGAGAATTGAACAAAGTGACCATTCGAAATAAATATCCTTTTCCTCCTATCGATGATCTCTTTGACCAGTTGCATGGAGCTTCTATCTTTTCTCAATTGGATCTAGCTTCAGGTTTCCATCAATTGAGAGTAGCTGAAGACAGTATTCCCTTGACAGCATTTAGGGGACCGAATTGTTTTTATGAGTGGTTGGTTATGCCTTTCGGCTTAACCAATGCTCCTGCTTATTTTGTTGACCTCATAAATCGAGTTTTTCAGGATGTATTGAATAAGTTTGTTTTGGTGTTCATTGATGATATCTTGGTCTACTCCAAATTAGAGGAAGAGCATAAGCAGAATTTGAGGATTGTATTGGAGACTCTGAGGAAGAATGTGTTGAAGGCAAAGTTTTTGAAGTGCCATTTATGGAAATCGAAAGTCAAATTTTTAGGGCACATTGTTTCTGAAAAAGGTATTTCTGTAGATCCAGCAAAGGTTGAAACTATTTTGGAATGGAAGCAGCCGGAGACACCGAATGAAATTCGTAGTTTTCTGGGTTTGGCTGGCTATTACGGAAAATTTATTTAGGACTAGTCCAAGATTTCTTCACATCTGACCAAGCTGACTAGGAAAGGAGCTAAATTCAAATGGACACCCCAGTGTGAAGAAGCTTTTTAGGAATTGAAGACAAGGCTAACTAGTGCACCAGTGCTTGCTATTCCGGATGGGAAGAGCAAATTTGAAGTGTATACTGATGTTTGTTTAGTTGGACTGGGAGCAGTTCCGATGCAGAATGGAAGGGTAATTGCGTATGCTAGTCGGCAATTGAAGCCACATGAGAAGAACTATGCTACGCACGATCTTGAACTGTTAGCCATTGTTTTTGCTTTAAAGATCTGGAGACATTATATTTTGGGGGAGAAGTTTGAGTTATTCACAGATCACAAACCATTGAAATATATTTTATCTCAAAAAGATCTTAATCTGAGACAGCAGAGATGGGTCGAATTTTTGGCATCTTATGATCTAGATATTTTGTATACTCCGAGGAAAGTGAACGTTCTAGCTGATGCTCTTAGTAGAAATGCGGTCTTATCTCTTTTGGAAGTAGTTCCATCTCTCCAAGAAAGAATCGTTGTAAGAAAATGGAGGATAAATATTTTGAGGAAATAATACTTAGAACTAAGGACGGTCGATATTCGGATTTCAAGATGGACATCAAGGTGCTTTAAGGATTAATGGTCGTTTGTGTGTGCCTAATATAGATGAACTGTGGCAAGAAGTCTTAGCTGAGTGTCACCGCTCCAAATTGAATATTCACCCGGGAATCTCGAAGATGTATAAGATATGAGGAGAGTTTTCTGGTGGCCGAATATGAAGAAGGATGTAGCAGCTTTCGTAAATAGTTGTGCCATCTGCCAACAAGTGAAGGGAGATCAATAAAAATCAGATGGACTATTGCAGCGTTTGGAAATTCCAGATTGGAAGTAGGAGATGATTTCGACGGATATCATCGACGGTTTGCCTAGAACTAGGAAAGGAAATGAAGGAATATGGGTTATTGTTGATCGTTTAACGAAGAGTTCCCAATTTATAGCAGTTAAGACAACTCGTACTGCAGCTTCTCTGGCAGAAATTTTCTTGAAGTAGATAGTTAGATTGCATGGTGTTCCTGTCGATATAGTAAGTGACCTTGATCCTATTTTCACTAGCAAATTCTGGGAAGCTCTACAATCAGTAATGGGAACAAGTTTGAGATTAAGTACAGCCTATCATCCTCAGACGGACGGACAAACGGAGAGGCTTAATCGAATTTTGGAAGATATGTTGCGAGCTTGTGTATTGGATTTTGGAGGATCGTGGGAAGACCATCTTCATCTAGTGGAATTTTCTTATAATAACAGTTACCAAGCAAGTATTAAGATGGCTCCGTATGAAGCTCAGTATGGAAGACTGTGTAGACCCCCATCTTGTTGGATTGAATCGAATGATCGACTTGTACTCGGACCCGATCTAATTCGAGAAGCTTCTTCGAAGGTTGAGCTTATCAAGAAAAGGATGAAAGCTGCTCAGGATCGTTAGAAGAAATATGAAGATAAGAGTCGAAGACCATTGGAATTTGAGATCGGAGATTTAGCTTTTATCATAGTTTCCCTAATTAAAGGTGCTATAAGATTCGGAAAAACGGGAAAACTTGCTCCGAGATATATTGGACCATTCCGAGTACTAGAAAGAACTGGAACTGTAGCCTATAGGATTGAATTCCCAGAACAGATGTCTGGGATTCACAATGTATTCCATGTGTCTCATTTAAGGAAATTTGTTCATGACCCATCATTGGTGGTGGAACCAGTTGGTCAGAAAGATTTAGAAGTAGAACCCATCTTGACTGCGGTTAGGAATCCCATTCAGATTGTAGATCAAGACGAGAAGCAACTCGAGAACAAAGTAGTGAAACTCGTCAAAGTGCAGTGGTGTGAGGATCCCAGAGATTGTACCTGGGAAACTCTGGATAGTTTTAGGAAAGCTTATCCAGATGTATGTCCGGATAGCTAGTGATGGCTGTTAGAATAGACTGTTTGATTAGTTTGTTATTATATGGGTGATATGTATGTTTGTATTATTATAAAAGCTTTTAAATTAACGGTTGTTTAAATTTCGGGGGTGAAATTATTTTAAGGGGGGAGGAATGTAGCATCCCGAAATTTTGACCCTATTATTATAATAAGTTTTTAATCTAATTTAAATAAAATACAAGATTTTCATTTATAAATAAATAAAATTTTAGACATTATTACTTGTATATGTGTTATAAAGGAAATTTTAATTTCAAAATTTAAAATAGACTCTTTTAACAATATTTAAAATAAAATCTGTTTTATTCAATTAAATTAAAAGTTATGTATTAATGACATTTAATACCAGATATATATAAATGTAATTAATAATAATAATATTTACAATAGCACAATTCTATTCATATTCAATATAAATATAAAATATATTAATGCAAATATAAGTTACAAATCAAATATTTTTGAAGATTTAACTTTAAATAAAAATAAGATTAAGAGATGTTTCTAACAACAACTTTTATAATTAAAATAAAATAAAGCTTATAAATATTTAGCATAAGTATAACATAAAATATGGATATAAACATAAGTACATAAGCATAGGAAACCATAATGTTAATATATGTATAAAATTGACAAGTAAGAATTCCTGACATGTGTAGTTGTTATTCACGCAATGAAGACAAAATGAAAACCTGCAAACAAATTTTATATGCATAAGAAAGCTAAGTGTTCACTTCAAAAATAAGACAAACATCTTTGTACAAATACAAAGATCAGTAAATATATATATTGTTATTCAAGCTAAATGAAGATAAAACAAAACCTGCAAACAAATATCCTTCATACCAAATTTTAGTGTCAACCAATATTAATTAGTTGTAAACAAATATAAAGACACAAGCATTTAATTAGCACAACTATCTGTCAAAAATAATAATTCAGCCAAAATACAACATCACTTTAATTTACAGAAGTTAAATACAAAGATCTTTGATAAATAACAGGAGTGGCTTACCCCAGATATTACCTTCCCTGTTCAAGACTGTTCTTATCTATATAAATACCTCATCATGATACTTGGTTTTAATATTTAATTCGGTCATAAGACTTAAGAGGAAAATCTGAAGGAAAATATAAATAAACATCATATTTTCAAGCTCAAACAAATTCAGAAAGCAAGGGAAGTTACAGGAATTCAATACTTCAAACAGCAGTCTTCTTTCATCAACAAACATCCTCTTTTTCAACTATAATCTTGAGGGAGTAAACTAAATTTTTGAAATTTAATCATTAATAATTGATTCATGAAAAAAAATACAATGCTGATAAAAATCTATTCTGCGATGTTTGATACTGCATGTTCTACTTATATGATGTTCTTCTAGTTTTATGTTGCTGAGATAAAAGAAACAAAGAATAAATCATACTTTTTATACAAAAACATTTTCTTTACTTAGTAACTTAACAAAATAAATATGTTTAAGCTAAAGATTAAGGTTTGAAATTTTTTTTAAGGTAGCTGTGAAATATAAACACTGTAAACTCAAATTTACAGTAAAAGTAAAATAATGGTCAAAATTCGAATAACTTGAATTGTAAATTTGAATTTATATATTGATACAACATACAAAAGTATGATTTTTAAGACAAATTTATGATTTTTAGTTAACTATTCACAGAGCAGTTCGTTAGTGAACCGAAAATGCTTTTTCGTGAATATCTGATGATTCATCCAATTATTGACGATGTAATTTGACATGAAGCTCGAGTATTGATGTGAGAACACTAGAAAAATGTTAAAAAAATTTCAAATGCAAGATTTTTTGGGAATGATCGAGAGTAGTCTTTTTGGGTTCGGTGGTTTTGGGTTCTGTACAATTGATGACTGCATCGCCATGGATTAGCAGAGCTCCATGAGGCTTTGGGAAGTGGTAGAGGGGGTTGATGGCGAGGTAAGGCCGGAGCCCCATTGTCGCAGGTGGTCGAGGTTGAGTGAACGAGACGTTTTTCCCTATCAAACTCGGGTTACTGTTCGTATTTTCAAGCATATTTCGATTGCATACATATTGCGTCGATTTGAGCTTAGTTTTCGAGTGAGTAGTTGTGATGTGATTTGCTGGGGGCATGGGGGGTCGTCGGAGTGGTGACGAACCACCGTGCACGTGCACGGTGGCGTCGTGTCTGCCGATGTGAATTCTGGTGGCGTCGCGTGTTCTACTCGAGCAAATTTGAGGGTGGCTTCGGGATTCTCTTGCGTGTGCGAGTGTGAGTATTTAACAGAAGTTTAAAACTTAAACTTAAAAAAAAAAGAAACAAAAGAAGAAAAGAACAAAGGAAGAAGAAAGAGGAAGGATGGAGATAGACGCGAAAAGGATTCTGGGTAGTCACGAGTTCGACATGAGTAAATCACGTTGTTATCTTCGGGTTTCAAATTCTAGGAATTTGCCAACTATAATGTTAAGTTTGAAGGGTAAATAAGTTGAATATCAATTAAGTTATTAGTGTTGACAAATTGTTTTAAGTTAAGATTAACTTTAAATTTATTAAGAAAGTTTTACAGAAACATAAGATGAGTAATTAATTTAAATCGAAGTTAATTAAGAATGTAATAAATTTTATAATTAAAATTAAATAAGTAGTATAAAATTTAATTAAATTTTTAATTGATGATTTTAATAATAATCTTGTGTAAAACCATTTGTAATTAAGAATTTAATTAATCTTTGAAGGTTAATAAATTAACAAATCGTAGTTAACTGATTAAATAATTAATTAAGGACTAAATGGTTAAGTTAATTAGTAGTTAATGGTTAATTAAATAATTAGTAATACTTAAATGAGTAAATGAGTTTTATAAATCAATAATTAAGGTTATTGATAATAATTAATTAAGTGAATAATTTATAAGTAATTAATAAGTATTTAAATAAGTTAGTTAATTAGTAATTAACTAAGCAAGAATAAAATATAGTTTATTCTTAAGCAAGTAGTTAAGTTTAAAATAAATCAAACTAAATGTTGATATGGATCGATGATTCTATTTGATTGACTCTGATATTCATTTATATCCTGTGATGTTCTATGATATTCTGGATATATCTGTGATGACTTTGTATGATTGATATGTGATTAATTGCTATGTGAATTCAATTGTTGAAATTAAACTGTTTAAGTTAATTAGACAACTTGGCCTTTAAAATGGCGTTTGGATTTCGATGAGACTGGGATTGGGTATCAATTTGACATTCCGAAAACCACATCGATCCAAATTAAACGTTAGGTCGTGATATCTCAAGTGAAGATCGAGATGGTGTTTTCAAAATGCAAGGGTTATCGCCGTTAACTCTGAGGGTGATTCCTAAATGAGTGTAACGAGATAAAGCCTTCGCTTTCGTTCGAACCCGGAATGAACTTGTATGGATTGAATGCTTTCAGCACATCGTCAGGCGGATGGCGAGCATTCTAAGAGATATGTTCTATAAAGGTAAACGTAGCCTCAAGCCTCATCAACCGGGAATGGCTAAAACAAGGGATGTGCAGCAAGGTTAGGTGGATCATGCTCAAGTAGGACGAGGTATACTCCTGTCTAGATGTCCCTTTTTATTCGGCTGTGTGGGCGGTTGGTCTGCAGCCAACTGCGGGGTTATCTTGTTCGGGACTGTTCAGTAAGGAATGGTTCCGGCCTTGTGTTGCAGGGGAGTTATGGTGGCTCCTCGGTACGGTGATCTAGGCCACGTACTGTGACGGGCGGTACCCCAGTAGCCCTGTCATTGTATGGGATCCAATTTCCAATAAGTGCCGTACGTTTTGATTGTGCCCAAATACGTTGGAATCTGAGATGTAAGCATTTCAGCTATTTCTATATTTTACTCGAAAACTCTAGACACTATTATAATATCACTGAATTTCCTATAAAGTACTTTGGTTAGCGTAAGGTAAAAACTTACCCCTATTTATGTGTGGGAAGTCTTACGTGATACTTTTATTTGCAAATGATTTTCAAAGTTAAACAATTTTTAACCGTTTACTCATACCAGACCCATGTCTGACCCGGAGTTTATATTTTGTTTTTCATAAACTCTTGGGTACTCAAATTTTTATGAGTAGCCAAGTGATAGGTATTCGGAGTATAGAGTTTTCTGGAGGAGTTGGAGCATAAGACCAGACGTATGTAGCTATCTATATAGTTCCGCTGTGTTAGTTAGTTTATAATATTTGGGATGTATGTTTTGACAAATATGTATATGATAGTCCTGTTGTATGATATTGTATAACTCAGATGTATATATAACTATGTAATAGATATGTTGATGTATTATATTTTGTTCTGTTCCGTTGTGAGATTCTGATGTTGTTATTCTTTCTTTCTATTCTTTTCTATTTCTATCCCTTTCTTTTCTCATTGATGATACGTCTTTCTGGGGTTAGAAAGGTGGGTCGTCACAATAGTTTAAGCACGGCACACAAGTTTGATCTATATTTAAGTTCCATCTACTTATTCTATCTTTTGTGTTTAACTTTTTTAATTTAGCCATGAGAGTAGGGGTAACATCTTAGGAGTGCAACCTTTATCCAAACAATCTTTATCCAAATATAATCGGCATGTTTGCATCTGATATGATTCCATGCCAATTTCACAATGAATTCCCCATTATCGTTAGGAATCCAACTCCAGAAGTCTTTTTGCATTTATGTATGAATGGTTATATTGTAAATTGATTGATGAAACTATGTAGGAACATAATCAATATGTGTTTCCACTTACTATTAGAAATTAGCATAGACACCTTTTTGTTACGCCACCTTGAATTTAGTTCCATAAAAGTTTTGCTGCAACTGCTTTAGAAACTTCTTCAATTCTCCTTAAGCCAAGACCACCCTTACTTTTGTTTTACATACATCTTCCAACCTCATTTTATGAGCTTTAGATTTCCACAAAAAGTTAGCACATAAAGAATTGATTTTCTTTATAACTGTCGTAGGGAATTGGTGAATTGTAAACAAATTAAAGCATAGGGTATATGACAGCTTTAATTAATTCAGCTCTTCCACTGATATTGAGCAACTTACTATGCCAATGAATGAATTTTTTATTAATTTTCTCTATCAGCCATCCAAAATCCCTTGTTCTTAACTTGTTGTTAGATAATGGGATGCCCAAATAAATAGCTGGCAGGTTTAAAATATTGATTTTAAGAATGCCAACATTTTGATTCTTGTTTATTGCACTTTTACTATAAAAAAAGTAGATTTGCTAGCATTTAGTTCCAGACCAGTTAAGATATTCAGATCCTAAAAAATTTGTTGTACGTATTCAGCATTCCTAATGGTAGCTTTAGCCTATATTAAAATATTATTCGCATATAGCAAATATGTAATCATTGGTTCAGTTTGGAATATGGGGGTAATATTACCTTTTAAGTATTCCACATCAAGATTTAGATTAAGAAATTCCATAGCAATAGCAAATAAATATAGCGAGAGAGGGTCTGTAACAACCTGCATATTTATCGATTGTATATTTAAATGTTTTATTTAAATATTTCACCGTTCATTGGTTTTTAGTCCGAAAAACTACTTTTTACATACGGTCGAATTAGGACTCGGGACCACTCCCATTGAGTTTAAAATGACGTTTGCGATCTTTTTGAGTGTAAACTTTGATATGTTTGGAGATAGTTGATTTTTGCTACTTTTTCCCGCTTATGACTTTGGTTTGGACTGCACCCTTATTAGCTCAGCCCAACCCCTTCTCTTCATAACTTCTCCTCTTTACTTAAACACTTCAAGCTAAAGTAAAAATGGTGGAAGAGATGGGAAATGGAAATTCCTAAGCCCTAGCTTTCTTTGCAAATCCAACTTCTAGCTCCAAAGTCAAGAGAACCCATTGGTAAGCATCTCCTTCTTCTTCTCCAACTCATTCTCCTTCCAATTTCATAAATTTCCTAAACCTAATTTGGGAAATATTTCTCTTTTAAGCTTAGAATCAAGCTTCTTGAGTTGAGATTGAAGTGTGGTTGATCTTCCTTTGTCTTGAAGCTTCTCCTTCATTGATTTGGGTTCAAAGGTGAGATTTTTATCTCACATCTTAGTCTATAATTATCTTCGATTGTCAGGTATGAATTCTTAACACTTATTCTTGTGCAATTGGTTTTGGTTTGGATTGATTTTGTGTATTTTCCAATTTTTGGTGTTTTGGTCTAATTTATGAAAATCATATTATGGATATTTGGACATTGATATTTGAGGCGTATCGAAGAGTCGTTTAGGCTGGGTTGTCGTTCGACGTAATCCTTAGTCATCGTCGTTCGATCGATCGCTTCCGGTATCCGTTTGGCCATTTTTGGCCTAGGTTCAGGGAATGCCCTGAACCCTTCATTCAGACGTCTGAAACGTAATATTCAGACGTCTAAATATTGTTCTGCGAAGATTTCTATTCCCAGATTCAGACGTCTGAATATATGATTTCAGACGTCTGAATTGGTTCATTTTGAACCAGAAAGGAAATAGGCTAAAAAGTGCCTATTTCAGACGTCTGGATTCAAGGTTTCAGACGTCTGAATTCTGTCTTTGGAAAATATTTATTTTCCAGATTCAGACGTCTGAATCCATGATTTCAGACGTTTGAATCTGCACTCTTTTTGCCTATTTGCCTATTCGCTTGAGAATTCCAATTTAAATCGATTCGTGATGATCCTATTTGTTGTTATCATTTATTATGACTTTGATGACTTCTTTTTAGGGATTTTTGAATATCTATTTCGATGGATTCTTTATCGGTTTCTTTGGATTTTATTCACGTCTTCGAATGTGAATTTTAGTGATTGATTGTTCCTACAATCTTCTTTGTGATTTGTCACTTTAAAAATATAAAGGTTTTCCATACTAGTAGTAAATATCAAAACTCTTTCTTCAAATGATTTCAACACTCTTTTATTACAAAGCTTGTTTTCTCAAACCGATTTCTAATCTGTTAGGATATACAAACCTTTACCTCACTCGTATGAGAAATCTAATTAAGCGGCTTAGTAAAATGAGTGGTATGAAACGCTTGCGTTTACTTCGTCGGTTAATTCTTGGACTTGTTCGATTGAAACTCTTGTGACAATTTTCTAGTGGAGATCTACAGTTTGTTCATAAATATTTAAGTTAAGCAAGTGGTTATGGGACATGAAGCTAAACTCATATAATACTAGCTTAGTGTAATTGACACTTCTCGTTGATCATGACGATCATCTTTGTGATTTAGACTAGCAATGTGCGGTGTCTCTTTGTCTGCGAGGGAGACTAAACCCCGTTTTGTGGAGTTTCGACTCAAATTGGTGGGGTAGCAACCCATGGTCTTCGGGCCGTTTGTGGAGCTTCGGCTCAATTTGTGATGGTTAGCAACCATGGAATTAGCGTTCCTTTTGTGATACACGTGTTGGTGAGCTTTATGCTCCCGTTTGTGATAGGCCTCCCCTCCTATTGTGATTTCTGGATTTCTTGTGATGATTTCTAGAATTTGTGTTTCACAAATTTTCGTGATTTCCATTGATAAGTTTTATCAATATTTGTGCATTGGTGAATTTGTGTGTAATTGACTTTTGTGATTGACATTGATATAATCGTCAATATTTATGGTTTGGTGAACGAAATAAGGAGTATGACATTTCTTTGATTCTTGTATAGATTTGGTGATATTGATTAATCTCTTGTTGATTTTCAATTACTTATATATATCACAGCTTGGCATGGTGCTTATTATGTGTTTAGTCATATCTCTTATTCTATATCGTTTCATTTGATATTTATAGTTAGACTAATCCGTTTATTATTTTCTTATTAAATAATACTCGGGTCAGACCGAGATGTTACAGGTGCTTCTGCTTGACTTTATATCCGGGATTACCTCCTTGACTTTTGGTTAACTACTTAGATTAGTAGTTTATTTTGTTGTATACATTTGAGATATAGACTCCATAATGTATACTTATTCTTTTGTGTAGTTCGTGTAACTATTCTTTTGTGATATTGTGGATCTTTTTAGACCACTACTCTGATGTACACTTCCTAGTGTAATATTCATATCTATTTCCGCCTTTGTGATATGAATTGTCTGTGACTGATTTATGTTATGTTTATTTCTATATTTGTTTCTGAAGATATTATAGCCACTGTGTAGTAGCTTTGAGTTTGTGTCGGTATGTCAGATTTCCCTCTTGATAAAGAAATGCATGTTATACTATCTGACATATCGATGCCCGCGCAAAGCAATTACACAGATGGTCGCTCCTCAACAGCCTTATTCTCCGTGCTAGTTGACAGCATTCATGGCTAGCATGGGTATAGAGGTGGGACGTCACAGCTTGGTATCAGAGCCAAACTTTGGAACAATGTAGAATAATCTAACAAGGATCATGTCCTAAGTCTTTCTTGGGAGTTGTGCCTTAGGATTTTATTCGGGTGTTCGTACCGTTCAATCCTATTTTCTTTAATGATTCCTTGTTTTACCATCATGATTGTTTGATATTCATTCTAAGAATAAATTTTTCTTCTTCTTTTCTTTCTTAAAGAAAAGAAATGGTTGGTTCTGGCAATCCTAGCGTTGGACAATCCAGCAGCCCTTCTCTGGATGGCGCATTCATGTCTGCCCAACAACTTTTGGATCTTGTAAAGAATCAAGAGTTTATCTATGCTTTGAGTAAGAACCCCAAAATGGTTCTACCTTTGAAACATGAAGTTTCTTTCAATCAGCTTGTGGATGTTACTCTTCTTTATGGGGAGGTTGGTAAAGGAAGTGTTTGTGATATTGGGACTTCCAAGAAGAGGCATATTATGTTCAAAAGCCCTAATCCCAATAAGAAAGTGAAGCAAACTACTTTGGTAGTAAAGACTCCAATCCCTAATCGTGGAGGATGCTATAATTGTAATGCTAAGGACCACTATGCAAAGGAGTGTTCGGAACCACTCATTTGTCGTTATTGCAAAAATACATGTCATCATATTTCTGCCTTCCCCATACTTCAAAGAAAGAAGAAGGTGGAACAAGAAACTTCGGTAGACAAGACTCCTACCCCAAGTCGTAAACAATGTTATAATTGTGGTTCCATGGGCCATTATGTAATTAAGTTCCCGAAACCCCTTTATTGTCGCTATTGCAAAGACTCGGGTCATCTTTTATCTGCATGTCCCAAACTTTTGAACAAGGACATGAAAAGGCTAAATATTGCGCAAGCCCCTAGCAACACTTCTCTTGGTCAAGGTATTTCTCATTCAACCCTTGATGACATTTGCTTTGTGATTACCTTGTTCGTGTTCTTTTTGATATGGGTTTATCTCATTATTTTTATATCAAAAGAACTTGTCGATTCTTTTTCTTTGAATATTTTGGGCTTGATGACTTCTTTGGGAATTGCGAATCCGGATGGTGGATCCGCAACACTCAACTTACTTTCTTTTGATGTCGAAATTATTTTATGTGATTTTTCTGTCCGAGCCGATTTTTACTTAGGCTTCGGAATCGATATTTGGAAAGGATTGGCTTATTAAGCCCATATCCTATTTTCCGTGATAACTAATCATCTTCGACATTTTTAATCTGTTAAGCAGATTTCTATTTTTCTTTGTGATTCCGATTTCAAATTTTTGGTGGCATCAATTTTTATTCTTTAAACCCTCATGATGAGGAAAGTTTTATTTCTCTCATCTAAATAGTTTGTGAAATTCTTCGGTTTTTTATCTTGGATTTGTCTTAGGATTATCACCTAAGCAATATCTTGTGTGGTGATAAGGTCTTCTCAGCTCGACCTTGCCACCGATTTTCATTTGGCTACGAGTTGTGTGAGTTAGCATTCCACTTACGCACTCCGCACTCGTTCTGATTCTTATGAATGACTTATTATGTCATTCAGTTTGCCCATCTTGTTTCATCCATTTAATAAATCGAGTATTCTATGAATATCTCGATGACATCATTCTTGTATTTATTGATTCTGGATGAAAATAGAAATTTAAAATTTTGTAAATCTTTTTCATAAGATTTATTTATAAGTATAGTTGGATTTTGTTCTTAAACGAGCAAAGAATATTCTTAAAACTTTTTAAGAGATATTTTTATCATATAGAAGATGATTTTGTGATTGTATTGCCCGTTGAGTGCTTTAAGAATTCTGGTCGACGCGCTTGATCAACGTTATCGATAGGAATTTCCTAAATGCTTTGATGAGACAATCAGACACGATATATTGACTTGTAAAATGTAAATTTTTCTAGAAAGATTATTACATAAAGATAAATGTAATTTTGAAAGTCTTAGCTTTACGGGAAAGAAGATTATTTAAAAGAAATTCTATCTTTTCGATACTCTTATTCTTGTGTTGCCCGAAGGGAACCAAGACTTTGTCTTTTTGTACCAATGACTGGTCTTATTGGTTTGGATGCCATTCTCTTGCAAAAGATAACTTGCTATCACTTGCGCTTCTAAATCATTAAAAGTCGATTGAGACTAGGTATGCCACTCATGATCTAGTGCTCGCGGCCATTGTTTTCGCTTTTAGAGTTTGGCATCATCATTTTTGGGGGAGGAATTTGTTCTCCACCTCGATCATAAATCTTTGGAATATTTATTTTCTCATTAGGAACTTCATGTTGACTCGAGTTCCTGGCATCTTATGATCTTGATAATCTTTTTATTCCCGGAAGGGGAATCGCGTTGCGGATGCACTTAGTCGAAAACAACAAGCGATTGTTTCAATGATGATATCCGAATGGAACGATCTCGAGATCTTATCCACCTGTGAGATTCAAGACCGCGTATCCGATTTATGCTCATCATTTGTTTTATGTAGCCTTGAGGCTCATCCTTCTCTTTTAGACCGCATTCTTGAAGCTCAAAGACTAGATCCCAACTTGGCTCTTCTTGGTCAAAATTTTAAGGATAAAATTGATATTGAAGGTTTAAAAAGACTTTGATATCGATTCTCGTGGCGGCACTCGAAAATTTGGTAGACTTATCGTGCCAAATATTTGTGATCTTCGTAAAGATATTTTAGAAGATTCCCATCGTTCTAAATTTACTATTCATCCCGGTAGTAGTAAAATGTACGCGGATATGAAACGACTTTATTATTGGGAGGGAATGAAACTTGACATCGCTAACTTCGTTAAGCGTTGCATGACTTGCCCACTCGTTAAGGCCGAGCATCAAGGGCCCGGTGGGTTATTGCAACCTTTAAAAATTCCAATCTGGAAGTGGGACCAAATTTCCATGGATTTTATAGATGGCCTTCCCCGTTCTCGTTTGGGTCATTATAGCTTATGGGTGATAGTGGACAGACTTACTAAATCCGCCCATTTTATTCCCGTCCGGTCTAACCGAACCGTTCCTCTTTTGGCCAAACTCTTTGTTAAAGAGATTGTTAAATTACATGGAGTTCCTAATTCTATTGTTAGTGATCATGATCCATTGTTTACTAGTGGATTTTGGAAGAGTCTTCAAAAAGATTTAGGAACGAAGCTTAATTTTAGCACCGCTTATCACCCCCAGTCTGATGGACAAACCGAGCGTGGGAATCAAACTCTTGAAGATCTTCTTCGTGCGTATGTTCTTGATTTGGTGGAAGTTGGGAAGATCATATTTCACTTGTTGAATTTTCCTATAATAATAGCTTCCAATCTAGTATTTGTATGGCACCTTTTGAGGCACTCTATGGAAGGTCATGCCGATCTCCTTCTTGTTGGCTTGAGGCCGGTGAGAAGTTGGTTTTAGGTCCAGATTTTATTCGTTATTCCGCAGAAAAGATTGACCTTATTCGTCATAGGATGAAAGAAGCCCAAAGTAGACAAAGATCCTATGCCGATAACCGAAGAAGGAAATTAGAATTCTCTGTGGGAGGTCTTGTGTTCATTCGTGTTTCAACCATGAAGGGTGTTGTACGTTTCAGTCGATCGGGAAAACTAGCGCCTCGATATATTGGACCATTTCCTATCACTGAACGTATTGGTTCCATGGCTTATCGCCTTTCATTACCGGCTCAGTTTTCTGCCATGCACGAGGTGTTTCACGTTTCTCAATTACGGAAATGTCTTCGAGATTCCAATTCTATTCTTGAGCCCGGTGTTGTGGAAGAAATTG
Source organism: Allium cepa (assembly GCA_030765085.1). Taxonomy (NCBI): domain Eukaryota; kingdom Viridiplantae; phylum Streptophyta; class Magnoliopsida; order Asparagales; family Amaryllidaceae; genus Allium; species Allium cepa. The sequence goes on from CM060944.1 coordinate 249,096,438, forward strand.
AAGTTTCGCCTAATTTAATTTATGAGCAGCATCCTATTCGCATCATTGCTTCGGAGGTTGAGCGACTTCGGAATAAAGATGTTCTTCTTGTGAAAGTTCAATGGTTCTCAGATCCTAAGGATTGCTCTTGGGAATCCTGGGAATTCATCGAGCGAACCCGTTCGGACTTACTCTTTCGTGCTTTATATGGTGAACTTCCTATTTCAAATTTTCTTTTGTGTTGATATGCTTCTATGGCTGTTACTTCTTATTTTATCCTTAAGTATTGCGAGGACGCAATTTCTTTAAGGAGGGGAGTCTGTAACAGCCTGCATATTTATCGATTGTATATTTAAATGTTTTATTTAAATATTTCATCGTTCATCGGTTTTTAGTCCAAAAAGCTACTTTTTGCATGCGGTCGAATTAGGACTCGGGACCACTCCCATTGAGTTTAAAATGACGTTTGCGATCTTTTTGAGTGTAAACTTTGATATGTTTGGAGATAGTTGATTTTTGCTACTTTTTCCCGCTTATGACTTTGGTTGGACTGCGCCGTTATTAGCTCAGCCCAACCCCTTCTCTTCATAACTTCTCCTCTTTACTTAAACACTTCAAGCTAAAGTAAAAATGGTGGAAGAGATGGGAAATGGAAATTCCTAAGCCCTAGCTTTCTTTGCAAATCCAACTTCTAGCTCCAAAGTCAAGAGAACCCATTGGTAAACATCTCCTTCTTCTTCTCCAACTCATTCTCCTTCCAATTTCAGAAATTTCCTAAACCTAATTTGGGAAATATTTCTCTTTTAAGCTTAGAATCAAGCTTCTTGAGTTGAGATTGAAGTGTGGTTGATCTTCCTTTGTCTTGAAGCTTCTCCTTCATTGATTTGGGTTCAAAGGTGAGAATTTTATCTCACATCTTAGTCTATAATTATCTTCGATTGTTAGGTATGAATTCCTAACACTTATTCTTGTGCAATTGGTTTTGGTTTGGATTGATTTTGTGTATATTCCAATTTTTGGTGTTTTGGTCTAATTTATGAAAATCATATTATGGATATTTGGATATTGATATTTGAGGCGTATCGAAGAGTCGTTTAGGCTGGGTTGTCGTTCGACGTAATTCCTTAGTCATCGTCGTTCAATCGATTGCTTCCGGTATCCGTTTGGCCATTTTTGGCCTAGGTTCAGGGAATGACCTGAACCCTTCATTCAGACGTCTGAAACGTAATATTCAGACCTCTAAATATTATTCTGGGAAGATTTCTATTCCCAGATTCAGACGTCTGAATATATGATTTCAGACGTCTGAATTGGTTCATTTTGAACCAGAAAGGAAATAGGCTAAAAAGTGCCTATTTCAGACGTCTGGATTCAAGGTTTCAGACGTCTGAATTCTGTCTTTGGAAAATATCTATTTTCCTGATTCAGACGTCTGAATCCTTGATTTCAGACGTCTGAATCTGCACTCTTTTTGCCTATTTGCCTATTCGCTTGAGAATTCCAATTTAGATCGATTCGTGATGATCCTATTTGTTGTTATCATTTATTATGACTTTGATGACTCCTTTTTAGGGATTTTTGAATATCCATTTCGATAGATTCTTTATCGGTTTCTTTGGATTTTATTCACGTCTTCGAATGTGAATTTTAGTGATTGATTGTTCCTACAATCTTCTTTGTGATTTGTCACTTTAAAAATATAAAGGTTTTCCATACTAGTAGTAAATATCAAAACTCTTTCTTCAAATGATTTCAACACTCTTTTATTACAAAGCTCGTTTTCACAGACCGATTTCTAATCTATTAGTATATACAAACCTTTACCTCACTCGTATGAGAAATCAAATTAAACGGCTTAGTAAAACGAGTGGTATGAAACGCTTACGTTTACTTCGTCGGTTAATTCTTGGACTTGTTCGATTGAAACTCTTATGACAATTTTCTAGTGGAGATCTACAGTTTGTTCGTAAATATTTAAGTTAAGCAAGTAGTTATGAGACATGAAGCTAAACTCATATAATACTAGCTTAGTGTAATTGACACTTCTCGTTGATCATGACGATCATCTTTGTGATTTAGACTAGCAATGTGCGGTGTCTCTTTGTCTACGAGGGAGACTAAACCCCGTTTTGTGGAGTTTTGACTCAAATTGGTGGGGTAGCAACCCATGGTCTTCGGGCCGTTTGTGGAGCTTCGGCTCAATTTGTGATGGTTAGCAACCATGGAATTAGCGTTCCGTTTGTGATACACGTGTTGGTGAGCTTTATGCTCCCGTTTGTGATAGGCCTCCCCACTTTTGTGATTTCTGGATTTCTTCTGATGATTTCTAGAATTTGTGTTTCACCAATTTTCATGATTTCCATTGATAAGTTTTATCAATATTTGTGGATTGGTGAATTTGTGTGTCATTGACTTTTGTGATTGACATTGATATAATCGTCAATATTTATGGTTTGGTGAACGAACTAAGGAGTATGACATTTCTTTGATTCTTGTATAGATTTGGTGATATTGATTAATCTCTTGTTGATTTTCGATTACTTATATATATATCACAGCTTGGCATGGTGATTATTATGTGTTTAGTCATATCCCTTATTCTATATCGTTTCATCTGATATTTATAATTAGACTGATCCGTTTATTATTTTCTTATTAGATAATACTCAGGTCAGACCGAGATGTTACAGGTGCTTCTGCTTGACTTTACATCCGGGATTACCTCCTTGACTTTTGGTTAACTACTTAGATTAGTAGTTTATTTTGTTGTATACATTTGAGATATAGACTCCATAATGTATACTTATTCTTTTGTGTAGTTCGTGTAACTATTCTTTTGTGATATTGTGGATCTTTTTAGACCACTACTCGGATGTACACTTCCTAGTGTAATATTCATATCTATTTCCGCCTTTGTGATACGAATTGTCTGTGACTGATTTATGTTATGTTTATTTCTATATTTGTTTCTGAAGATATTATAGCCACTGTGTAGTAGCTTTGAGTTTGTGTCAGTATGTCGTATTTCCCTCTTGATAAAGAAATGCATGTTATACTATCTGACATATCGATGCTCGCGCAAAGCAATTACACGGATGGTCGCTCCTCAACAGCCTTATTCTCCGTGCTAGTTGACAGCATTCACTGTAATGTTCTTGGCTAGCATGGGTATAGAGGTGGGGCGTCACAGGGTCACCTTGTCTTGATCCTCTTGAGCCGTCAATGAATCCATAGGGGCACTGTCAATTAATACCGAAAAAGAAGGAGTAGAAATGCACTCACATATGAGATCCACAAATAATAGTGGAAAACCCATCGACATCAGCATATGATGAATAAATTCTTTTTTAATTTTATCATAGGCTTTATGCAGATCAATTTTTAGGCATAAATTGTTAGAATTTTTCTTATTGAATCCTCTAACCATTCATAAGCTAGTAGGGAATTCACTGTAATTGGTCTACCAGGAATAAGAGAATTCTGATTATATGAAATAAGATCATTCATTTAATCTTTCATTCGATTGCAAAGAAGGTTGGCTAAAATTTTATATGAAACATTGCATAGTGAAATCTATCTAAAATCAGTCATATCAACCGCATCATTTTTTTGGAATAAGGCATATAAAACACGGTCTATTCTAACATGGATAGAGAAGCAGAGACCTCCTCAGAACTAATTTCCTATGAAATATGGCTCCACTAATTAGAATAGAAAATACAGTCTATAAATTCTTGATCACCCATCGAATAATATAGACCATTATTCATTCTACCATTAGGAGATAAAATAGTGTTAAAATCACCCGCCATAATCCATGGGAGATTAACGCTTTTTGAAACACCCACATCCCTTCGTACACCAAAAGGACACACTAAAAGATGTGGTGCGTTGTACGTATAACTAAAGCTAGAAGAGACTAAGATTCACAAGACAAAACAGATAGATAATAAAACAGCAGAAGTAATTAAAAACAATAAGCGATTTTAAAATTAATACTTCATAAATACTTCAAACAAACCACATGTGTTCATACAATTGCCTTATGAAAATAAAATCTTGGTCTCATCAGAAAAACCAAAGTACAAACACAAACTCCCCTCAATACATTGCCAGTACAATAAAAGAACAAAAAGCTGGAAATAAAAAGAAGCGGAAGTACATAGTGGAATCTCCTTCAAAGAAACCTCCAACTACAACTTACTAACCTTTTCCTTGATTGCCTGTGGAGGAAAAAGGAGAAAAATAGAGGAGTGGGTCAGACTAAAAGTCTGGTGAATGATAGTAATTACTAGAATCTTTAAATAAAGTAAAGGTAATAGGCTTTACAATAGTTCTAGTATATAAAAATAATCAAAGGAAATAGAAGAAGAAATAAGCTGGAAATAAATATGAATTAACTATTAAATATGATGGTTAATTCTGATTGTTTGCACTTGTCTTTGTTAACTGCTTTGATTAGGCTTAATTCCCAATCCTGTAATTAGGCTGAAATCCTAATTCTACCCTTTGATCAGCCTGCTACTCCATAGGCCTTATTGCGGACTAGACACTATATAACTCTCTACACAGAAATGGTGTCCATGAATGACACGCAAATTATCTACTATGGAATAGACATTATATAGCTTCCTACACAAAAGGCAATGGTGCCTACGAAAGGCACATATACTAAGCACTTTGTAACATCCCGCCTTTTTGTATGTTTAAGCAGACACACGTGCCAACTCAAACCATACAAAAGGACGGATTTTTATCGGGGTAAATAAGAAAAACGGAGAAATAAATAAAACAAAATAGAATCTCACAACAGAATGACAAAATATAATAATAAAATAACAGTTCATGAAGCTATTTTACAAAACATTTGGTTATACTTATATGACACAAATCAGATGTTACACATATCAGAGAATAATAAATAATGCAGCGGAACAGTATGAATGAAGTGGAATAATATAATAAATAATAGTAATACAATCTTCATCTTCGTCCTCCAGAAATGAAGTCCTCGAATCCTGAAATGCTCAGACTGACCCGGGTGAATTGAAAAGACAAAACACTTGAGTCGGAACTAAAAATCTTATGTGAGTTAAATCAACAGTAAATAATAGGAATGGAATGGCATCAGATATGTTTACGGGATTTGACATCTCATATCCTATGTCTAATGTGACTGCAGTAACTTAAGAGATGCTCGGGATTCACATTTCCCAAGGATCCGTTAAACTATTTACTATGCAGTAATATTTCGCTATTATAATAATGTCTACTGGTAAAATAAACTTACTTTTAAATAGCGTTAAGAAGTGACCCAATATTCCCCTTAACATATAATAGTCCAAGTAGTCCATCCATTATCATAGTCCCTCCTGATCAGGAAGCCACCAGAGGATACTCCATGGGTTAGGGAGAAAACCAAAATCGTACAATGCGTGCTAGGGTAGGTGACAGGGCACAAATATGCAATGCCGGGCTAGATATACCAATTACACTTTCGGAGTGGTGGTAACGCGTAGCAGCTACTACTGCCCACCTCAAGCCACACCCCCAAAATCAAAAGGGCCCTAATCAATCACAAAGTAATAGAATGGTATCGAAGGAGTGTGTCCGATAAAGGTGCTACCTTCTTAGCCCGTCAATTTGTAACAACCCTAGATTTTTGCATATAATTTAAATTTGACTTTATTTTATTTTTTAGATTAATTTAATTTTCTTTATTTCAAACATCTCATTTTTAAATATAAATGTTGATTATTAAGTGATTTATAGTTCAAACTAGTATAATTTGAATATTTTAATGTAAAGTGAATTTCTGCTCAAACTGGTCAAACTTTGACTTTTAAACTTCAAATTTAAATTATTTAAAATCTTAAATTTTATATTTTATTATGAAAATAGATGAAATAACTTGAACACTGCTTTTCGTTTCATTAGAAACGGACTTAAACTGTGAATGTTATGTACATCTCAATTTTGAGTATAATTTGTTTTATTTTGCAATTTTGTCTATTTTAAATTATATAAATTATATTTTCTTTGTCATATTTTATTTTAATTTGTGTTAATATGTTATTGTATGTATATTTCTGTTTTTTATTATTTTCAAAGTGATATATACTTTTTCTAAAGTTTATTTTAATTTATTTCAATTTATTAAGTCTAGTTTCCATTTTTCTGCTATTTTCTTCATTTGATTTTTTTAATTAAAATTTATTTATTTATTTTTGTGAATTAATTTTTATTTTGTGTTCCTATCTTTATTTATAAATACTTTTCAAGTATATACAAATTTTTCAAAGTTCATTGCATTTATTTTTCATATTTTCAAGACTAGTTGATATTTCTACTGTTTTATTTAATTAAATCATATATAATTAAAATTTATTTATTTATTTTTGTTTATTTACTAAATTTTCGTATTTTATCTGAGTTTATATATATATATTATTTATATAAAATTTAAAAAAGAAAATAAAGGAAATTTGAAGAGTTTTAAACTTTTGGAATTCCTAAGCCTTTTCATCTCCCGACCTTCCATGTTCTTAACTCCTCTCTTTATTGATTTTGGTCGTATACTTCATTTCTCTTCAGCCTCATCTTCATTTTCACGTGAATTACACTTCCTCAAACATTTCTCAACAAAAAAATACGGCCATCTCCTTTTTGTTTAAAAATTGGTAAAAATCTTCTCTTCTCTCTTGTTTTTTTATGTTTTCCATTGAATCTTTGCATATGTTCTCTACTTCATGGCTCCGCTCCCCCTACTCCAGGCAGTGGTCGACCACCACCACCCCCTTTCTCTGACCATCACCCACCCTAGTACCCCTCCTCCTCAGGCCGAGCCACACCAAGGCATAGATCATCACAAAAATCCACTAAAACCCAACACATGTTGCCTAGCCGATCACCTTTAGTCACCATCTCCTTCTAGAACCTCTAGCCCCCACAACCACCACCTCTGGCCTGACCTCCACCCTCTTCCACGTCACCCGCCACCACCTGGACCCACTGGCCGTGCCCCATAGCTTATGCACCATCTCCAAACCCATGTAGGCCGACCTCTTGCACACCCGAACCAGACCCAATGCCTGTGTTAGTTGAGCCTAATCACTGCCTAACTGAAGTACATGAGGTTGAGAACAAGTGCAGATTCATTCGATGTTGTTTTGGGCTTTGAATTCTAATGTTATTTGATGTTTAAATCGTGTTGAAACTTACATATATTTGTATTGTTTTGTGTAAATGTTTGAACAAGGCTATTAGCTTTGGCTCTCCACTCTCTTGTCGTACCAGTGCCGTCGTGCCTTTGTAGTGTCAGTATGTGTGCTTTGGTAGCAATCTCCGGCATTGAACAAGTGAGTAAATCTCACCAGACATTTATACAAATGTGAATTGACACCATTTGAATGTGTAGAACTATTATGTGATGTTATAACAGCCTGTGATTATTTATATATGATGTTAAACCTGTTAAATTTCATCTCATATCATCTGTTATTATATATATGTTGTTACTGTTCATTTATATCTGTTTATCACACTACAAGTTCCCTGTAGATTAGATTCACTATGGGTTGAAATGATACATACCCGAACGGACTTTAGAATAGGGAAAATTCGTTATGGGCTGAAATGATAGGCGTGGACGATTTTTATTTATTTATTTATTTATTTATTTATTTTTACTTGGGATTGTGTGTTTGAATGATAGAACCCGGATTTTTCTTTTAAACTGCGGATTGAAATGATATATATCTGTATCACTTGATCTAGGTTAGAAAACTATATACAGGCCCGTGGTTATATTTTATAAAGTATTTTGAATATTTTAAATATTTTTAAAAGTTAAAATTTATGAAATTTGATTTAAATTGGATTTTTAATGTTTAAATAAATAAATTTTGGATTTTTCTAGAAGTTAAAATGTAATTCAAATGAATGGTAAAAGTAAATTTTTGAAATATAACTTAAATTTAGAAATTTGGACTTTGGCTTTTTAAATTAACATTTAAGTTATATAAATAAAATTTTCAGTGGTTTAAATGTAAATTTATGAAATTTGATTTAAATAGATTTTGAAATGTTTTAGAATAAAGACATTATGATTTTTGTATGAGTTAAAAATGTAATTAATGAATGGTTAAATTGGATTTTTGGAATATAACTTAAGTTTGAAAATTTGGAATTTTGGTTAAAAATGATATTTAAGTTATATAAATAAAATGGAAATTCAATTATATTTGGAAAATGGTAAATATGATTATTTGATTAAATCTGAGTTTAGATGAATTAATAAAGTATTATTGATTTTTCTATGTATTAAAATGGTTAAATGAATGAATGCTTAAAAGTGTAATCTTAAAATGAACTTGACCTGGAAATGTGAATTGGTTTTAATTAAGGGTTTTAGTTAATTAAATAAATTGGAAATTTAGTTTAATTTGTGAAATGATAATTTGAAAATGTAAATGTTAGTAAAGTGTTAAATGTAAAAATGGGAAAGTTTACACTTGAATTTATTAAGGTGATTTGTGAAATCTGATTTAATTATAAAATGTTGCTTTATAAAAATCATTAATTAAAGGAGTATTTTAATGAACAACGTTGAATGTTAAAATATGATTTTTATAATGTTTAAATGGTTTAAATTGAAATGTTTTCAAGTATAACTTACAGCAGCTTTTTCTGGATGCTGTGAAAGGCTGAAATTTTCAATGTTTATGGTTTTAACTTAGTAAATGAACTCGGAATGGTTTAAAACTTTGGAAATTGAATACTTGATTTGGAAGTATATAAACTTAAATTTTAAATGGTTTAAATGAACTATTTTGATTAAAATATAAGCTATTTAAAAGGTGATTTGGAATGAAAATAAATGAATGATATCTTTGTAACAGGTATTTAAAGTTGAATATTTGGATTTGAACTTATATTATGATTTGAATTTGAAGCTTTGAAAAGATATGATATTTTGATATATATATATATATATATTAAATGTTTTGAAATGAAGTTTTTTAAAGATATGATATTTTGATATTAAAAATGTTTTGAAATGAAGTTTGGAAAATATGAAATTTTGATATATATTAAATGTTTTGAAATGAAGTTTTGAAAGATATGATATTTGATATATATTAAATGTTTTGAAATGAAGTTTTGAAAGATATGATATTATATATTAAATGTTTGAAATGAAGTTTTGGAAGATATGATATTTTGATATTAAAATAATTTAAAAATGAAGTTTGAAAGATATGATATTTTGATATTAAAATGATTTGGAAAAGGAAGTTTTGAAAAGATATGATATTTATGTATTAAAAATGGTTTGAAAGGATGTTTTGAAAGGATATATATATTGAAATGATTTGAAATGACTTGATATTTATTTTGGTAAATATTTGAATGTGAAAGATATGGTATGTTGATATATTAAAATGTTTGGAATTAATTTAATCTTTATTTTGATGAAGATTTGGATTTGAAATAATATTCTGTTTTGAAGTATAAATATTATTTTAAAAGTTATAACCACGAGTTATAATAACGATTGGTTGGCAAAGAGACCGGGATCAGATATCTGGCATACTCTGCGTCGATACCGAAAACCACTTTGACTAACGTGTATGCGGTAGAGATTCCAGAATGAAGTAGGATGGTGGCGACGTTCTTATGGCATGTTACGTGCACCCAACACCCGTGAGTTGGCACAAGGTGGTAGAAACAGGAGCGGTCTCGGGCTAGTTGAGGTCGCACCTCGTAGCGGACGCATTTCTTTGATACCATACTATTACTTGTGATTGTTTGGGCGCCCCTCCAATTTTGTGGGAGTGTGTTCCGCAGTAGACGTATGTGGCTGCTGCGTTACCACCAGCCCGAGTGTCATAATTGGTATATCTACCCTGGCATTGCCTTGTGTGCCGTGTCACCTACCGTATCGATATTTACTACGAGTTTCTATTTGTGTCGTACCTATGCAGTATCTTCTCATAGTCACCCGATGTAACGACCCAATAAATTTGATGATATTAAACGAATTAAATTAATATAATTTCTAATCTAATTTAGAATAAATGTAGGAGTTGGATATAGTAACTGAGATTAAAGATTAACAAATTGAAATGTTTATATAGAAATAGGTAAAATAACGAAAATTTGTGTTTGTGGTTATAAGTCATAATTAGTTGATTAAAATAATATTTATGAAATAATAACTGAATTTAAGTGCAACCATATTTATGGAAGTAAATTGTATTTGGTGAATGTTAACATCGAATAAAGTTATTTAGAATAGAAAGGTTTTTAGATGATATATTTTCTATAAATTTTGGAATTGAATGTATGTTAACAATTTAATAGTTACATGGAAATAGATTTAAATAATGTGAATTTGCACACTTTGTGTAAGATAAATATAAGGAAGCAATATAAGTGTTGAATTTGCAATTATTAATAAAAATATTACCTAGAATGAGATTTATTAATATAAGAATCAATAGTGGAAGATTTACATTAGATTGTAAAATGGGTAGTAACTAATTAAAAGTGACCGTTGAATAAATCAATGCAATAGGTGTTGATAAGTAAATTTAATGAATGTTGTCAATAATAAATGGACTTAAAATAGTAATAAAATTGTTTTGCCTTTGTAATTGTATGTATTGAGAAGCTATAATTGAATTTCAAATTTTGTAGTAAATAGGGAATAAGAAGACAGTTATTAACTAGTAAATTAATAAATGAATTCTAATAGTAACGTAGTAATTAGTGCATATGTTTTGGAAATGGGTGATAATTACAGAGTTTTACCTATTCATCTAATTTATTTAATTTAAATCTAAACTTATGGCAACATTTTGTTAATAAATGTTGTAAGTGAATTTGAATATAAAAGAATTACAAGTGTTTAGGTTAACTATTATTTTATTTAGTTAAGAATGGATATAGATTGAAATAAATCTAAATTAATTATTTTGGTTGTTAATGTGTCCAGTTAATAAAGGAGAACTTTAAGGAAATAAAATATAAATGAATGTATTTGGGAATAGAGTTCTTTTATATGTGAATAGTTATAATGTTGCTATTAAGAATGAACGTTACTTTAATTATTAATATAGTAACGGAAGTATGAATAAATTTATAGAAACATAAGACTTACTTTAAGGTAATATTTGAGTGTAGACTTTTTGAAATAGATTTAATAACAATAATTATTGTTCGTTACCTATCTTATTTGTTGTTAAGATATTTTGAAATCAATCTCAAATTATTCACAAAATTATTGCAGTTAGCGTAGTTTTGGTTTTGTAATTGCAGTAGTTAATTCTATAAAGTGAGGTTAATACTAATTTTATTTTAATTGGACCATTTGTTGATATAGGCTTTAGAAAGCAAGATTTAAAATTATAATTGGAGTATTAAATTCAACAAAGGGTATTTATTCAAATAAAATGGAATTAAACGTAAATTATTACGTTATTGAGTTAAAAAGGAAATTGTAGATTTTAAAGTGAAAACATAGACATGTTAAAGGGCATCTTTGTTTTGGATTTAAGTTGAGAGTATAAAGGTAAAAGATTAAATAATTGGATTTTGAGAATTAAATTTATAATTCCTTAATATAAGGAAGCATAGAAATGTATACTGAAATTTGATAGACTTGTCAATCTTAATTCACAGCCAAACTTGTTAAATCATTTAAATTGATTTTAATTTACATAAGCAATAGAATTGGGACAATTTTAGAATATTCATATAGAATTGGATTTCTATAATTTATTTAATTTATTTAATGAATATTAAAAATAGCCTTTTTGGCCACGGACTCGGATTTCGACGAAACCAGTTTCATCGGATCCGTATCGGTGTATTATTATAGGGTTTCAAGTTTCGTATCGATCGGACCCGTCGTTTGATCGTACGGACGCGAAACGCCTTGAAAATCAATTTTATTAAAATCAATTTGAAATCAATTTGGAAATCTTGTTTTCAGCATAACTTCTTCATACGATCAAAATTTGGACGTGAAACTTTTTCCATCGCGTTCAGAATATTTTAAAATACCTATTTGGATATATGGGTTTAATAAATTTTGTTCCGGAGGCTAAACGGGCTTTTTGGGCCATAGTTTGTTGCGTACGTTCATCCTTCTAGTCTATACGCTCTAACCCAACCCTAACTATAAATATACAGTTATAAACCCTAGCCCCATTTTATTCCCTTCTGCTGTACGCTCATTTCTTCAATCTTCTCTCTTCCTCAATGGATGCATTTCAGATCCAATCTCAAATTGTAAATCAAAGATGAAAATTCAAAGTTCTCTAAAAATTCTGAAAAAAATATATGTTGATGTTTTCGATACGAGTAATCTATTGGTGTGATCCGTTTTTTGATTGGAGCCATCGTTTATCCAGAAATATTCAAATCATTTTCGGCCTCACATCATCGTCGCAACAAAAGTTGTCGGATCGGGAAAACATTTCTGGGTATTGAAGAGAGGACGATGGGGATCACATCTATATGGTTTGTTCGTCGTTTCAACGGTCGGATTGGCCCCTAAAATTGGATTAGGGTTCGAAATTTGACGGCGGCAGGCAGCACAAGGGACGGCCGGACCTGGGGGGTTGAGGGCGGCTCGGCGTAGGCAGTTCGATGGTGTTGGTCGGCGGGGCGATGGAGGCCGGAGGCGGCGTGAAATGGTGGTCAACGTTCGGTCAAAAGGGGGAGGTTGCGTGCGTTAGGGGCTTCGGCCTGGGCTGTTTGCCTTCGTGCGCGTTACTGGGAAGATGAGAGGAATGCACGTTCTCATATGGTGACGTGGCAATAAATTTGTGAGACATGTTCTCTTTTCCTTTGTTTTATAAATTTTGTTTTCAAATCGAATTTCCTACACAACTTTTTCATACGAATTCCGTTTCACACGAAATTTCTTTTGTTAGGATCGTAATTTAATTTCGGATCTGATGACGCCGGTTTGGACGGATTTGGAGACCGTCAAATTTTTGAATTTAAATTGAATTTAAATTCAATTTAAATTCCAAAGGTGAGTGTTTTAACCCACTCACAACTACTAGAAGCTTTTATGTTTGTTTAAATTAATTTTAGAAATGAATAGGAATTTAATTATGAGTATTTGGCATGTTTATTTTATTCATATCTGTTGAATTGCATTTATTTAATTTAACTGTTAATTTAATTAATTTATTGCGTATAAATTTATAGTTAGAATTTATTTGTTTGCCTATAAACTGCTGGTTAACAGTTATATAGATTATTACTGAATATAAACTATTAGATTAATAGTTGTTAAATTTAATTTGAATAAAATTGCCAGTATTACCTGTTATGTAGTACCAAAAATAATATTGTTATTGATTGATATTGATTGATGGTTGCGATTTGGATGATGGATGATGTTGATGAATGGATGTTTATTGTATATCATAAAATTGCGAATTATCATGCATATTTCATTTCATTCGGGATTGTGGTTTGAAATGATATACAACCGCAAAATTTTATATCTTTTAAATTGCGGATTGAAATGATAAATATCCGTATCACTTGACCATAGGATAGAAAATTTTATACAGGCACCGCGGTCTATATATAACTATTTTAATGTGATTTCTATGGTTTGGATGGAATACGGTTTCTAAAAATCTTAAATTTTATATTGTATAAATATTATTCTTCCATATATATACATATGAAGTTGGAAATTTTGAAATTAAAAGGTGTATAAAAATCTTTATTTAAAAATGGAAAAAAATTAAGAAAATGGAGTTTAATAATTTATATCATATGTTTAAATGTTAAGTTTGGAAATTTTAAGATATGATATTTATAATTGGATTTTTCCCAAAATAAATTGAAATGAATATTCTAGTATAATTTGAATTGGGAAAATATATATATTTTATTACTAGAAATTGAAGTCTTATTATTTATGGATTTTATGTGAATATTCAAGACTAATTAATAGAACAATTGATCTGTTGAAAGAATAAAATCCAATTTTAGTTTGAAATATTGTTACTCAAAATGGATATACGTATATATAAATAAATTGAAGTGGTTTTGGAACTTGAGAGAGATAATATAAATTTTGGTTTAGACTTTAATAAAGAAATGTATTTGTAAAGCCATGAGAACTATTTTCTTTACAAAGTAACATTTAAGTTAAACCATTTAATTCGTATACCGTTGAATGTCCAAACCATTCAAGTTTTTTTTATAGAAGTTATGGTTTTAAATTATGATTTTCAAAATACTATGCTTTGAAAATATTTGATTTTCAGACGATATGAAGTTAAAGCATTTTGATTTTGGAAAAGAATTATATTTGGGATAAGTGATAAAATATGGTTTTGGGTTTTGAAATGATATCGTATTCATGGTTATGAAATGGAATGTTTATTCTGATTTTTAAAGTATAACCTATTTTTAAATGACCGCGGTGTTATAATAACGATGGGTTGGCAAAGAGACCGGGATCGGATATCTGACATACTCTTTGTCGATACCGAAAACCACTTTGACTAACCGTGTACGCGGTGGAGATTCCAGAATGAAGTAGGTGGTGGTGACGTTTCCTGTAAGGTAAATACGTGGACCCGACTCCCGTGAGTTGGCATAAGGTGGCTAAAACAGGAGCGATTCTCAGGCCAATGAGGTCATTCCTCTGATCGGACCCTCCTCTTCGATATTATACTTTGATTTTGGATTGATTCAGTGGCCACTTCTATATTTTGATTTTGGGGAGTTAGTCCGAGGTGGGCGGTAACTGCGGCTACGCGTTTCCACCAGCCTGGATAGCAATTGGTATATCTACCCTGGCATTGTCTAGTTGTGCCGTGTCACCTACCATACCGAGCCTTTACTACGAGTTTCTATTTGTGTCGTACCTATGGAGTATCCTCTGGTAGCTTCCCGATCAGGAGGTATTACGGTACTGTATAGACTATTGGCATTATTTGTGTTAAGGGCTATATGGGTAACCCCTTAACGCTATTTAAAAGTAAGTTTATTTTATAAATAGACACTACTATAATAGCGCAATATACTACATAGTAAATAGTTTAACGGATCCTTAGGAGATGTAAATCCCGAGCATCTCTTGAGTTACTGTACTCATATTTATTTCTGTTAATTTAACTCACATAAGATCTTTTAGTTCTGACTCGAGTGTTTTTGTCTTTTCAAATTCGCTCGGGTCAGTCCGAGCGTTTCAGGATCGAAGACTTTAGCTTTGAAGGACGAAGACGAAGGAGTCGTATTATTATTTGAAAGTGCGGTGTGTATACTAATGCACGTACTAATATAGTACACACGGATCGTGTAATATGGACTATAATATAAATGCGGAAAATAGATGATAGTAGCAAAGCGAAAATAAAAATAGAAAAATCACACCAGAGATTTTTATACTGGTTCGGAGCACCGTCCTACGTCCAGTCCCAGACTCCTATCTGGATTTTCACTATTAACTACCTCGCTTTACCCGGAGGAACAGGTTTACAATACCCGAACAGCCGAACGGGATTTCACGCCTCTAATACACTGAGGACTTCAACACTTGCCTCTTACAACACCGAGGACTTCAACACTTGCCTCTTACAACACGAGGACTTCAACAAAAACAAATACAATTGTTGTTGACAACTTGTGTTCTTGAAAACACGGATTTGTCACTAGTAGTACACCCTTCCTATAATCTTATCCTCAAAGAATATGAATGATGTTTTGTAAAGATTAAAGAAGGTATTTACTTATTGAATCAAAAGATATGAAATAATTTCAATGATTCAATAAGCTAAATTAATTTTTAGAATGCAGGAGTGTTAGAGATTAGATTAGAGAGCATATATGATCGTGTAAAAACTTGTTTTTGAATCAATGATTTAGATGAGTATATATAGAGAAAAATAGTTGTAACTCTTTGTGAACAGTTGCCATTAAGAGTTATGATCATTGATGAAAGATAGGAGATGCAACCTTTGGAGAAGAGAAGTGTCTTTTGAAAAAGTTGCTTTCTGTTTAAAAACGGTCGACAGGTCAAAAATGGACCGGTAGACAGGAATTCAAATATATATACGTTATGTGCATGTGTGCATGTTATCTGTGCATTCTGGGCAAAAACGGTCGACCACCTTATTTTCAACCGGTCGACCGGTTTAGTCCAATTTGCACAGTTAATGTGCATATGTATATATATTGAAAGATTGAAGTTATATGATTATTTGAGGATAGATTTTAACATAAATTACTAACATACCAAATAATCAACCTCTAATATATGGAGCTCTTTGTGTTTCTTAAATGAATAACTTCTTTTTGTCGATCACGGCTTATTCCTTTGTCAGAAATCAAAACTCTATAAAAATCTTGACTCAACATTCTCCCCCTTTTTGATTGATGACAACATATATCTGAAGTTCTGAATCTCCCCCTGAATATGTGATCTCCCCCTGAGATTTTGTCTTATATATATATATATATATTCCTGCAAATAATTGTTAGCACTTTCTCCCCCTTTGTCATCGACAAAAAGGAATAATAGATAATGGAATAATATAGGAGTATATCAGCCAGAATATCCATTTTCCTCTTTTCTTAAGTAGGACCTGCAAAAAATAGAATTAAGTTCATGGTACCCACTTTTTATAGGGTCCTAAGAGTTAGGTCTTAGGAGTCCAAACCCATTTGGGTCCGGTATCCCCTTTATATATATAATTGTTATTAAAATGTACATTATTCATGAATTGCTGAATGTATTTGTTCCTAATCAAATTATTATTTGTTTTAGGAACCCATATTTTGATAGTCTTAACATTTCTCTTTTGAAATTTCACAACTGGTTTTGGTTTGAAATATAATAAACTAAAATTTTTCTTAGCTTCAGTTTTTTGTACTTTTTTCTTCCTTTTATTTCTAAGATGTTTCTTAGTTTCATGTTTGTTATATCCCAAACCTTGTTTATCTGAAATAGATTGTGAACTTTCAATGATTTTAGTCAAATTTTCTCGACCTTTGTTAAAGTTAGAAACATTTTGAGTAATGTCATCAAACTTTGTTTGTAAACTAGCTTTTTCTAGGTCTAGAATTTTAACTTTTGCTTTAAGTTCATGATTTTCAGTAGTGAGAGCATTATTTTTCTCTTTTTGAGCTTCTATTTCATGACTCAAAAGAGATATTTGAGAGTCAACATTAGATGATGATTCTTGAATATTTCCAAGTTCTTCTTCTAATATTTTCTTCTCATCTTTTAACATATCTCGTTCAAACTCTGCTCTACTTAAATCTGCTTTGACTACTTTTAATTGACGTTTTATGTCTTTATATTTGACTATCAATTCAGCATTAATATCAAGTAATTCATCAAATGTAGGAATTTGTACCTCATCTTCTGTTGCCATAAAACAAACATTAGCTTGTTCATTCTCCGAATCACTTTCACTTTCTGATGAAGATGACTCTGAGTCATCCCATGTTACTGAGAAGGCTCGTTTCTTTGATTTGTCCTTCTTATATTTGAATTTGTCATTTTCTGACTTCTTCTTTTGTTCTGGACAATCCTTCTGCATGTGTCCCTTTTTATGGCAGTTGAAACATTCTATAGCAGATGAAGATGGTTTATTTGATCCAGGTTTCCTTTTATTGTAGCGACTGGCTTTTCGATATTTTAGGAATTTTTTGAATCCTTTTGCAATGAATGCCAAATCTTCGTCTTCAGAATCCGATTCATTTTCATCTTTCTCAACATGAAATGCTACATTTTTCTTTTCTTCTTTCTGTTCTTTTCTAGCCTGCACATTTGCTTCATATGACATTAAATTTCCTATCAATTCATCTGGCTTCATGACGGAAAGGTCATTAGCTTCTTCAATTGCCAATACTTTTCCTTCCCATTCACTAGTTAGAGAATGTAGGACTGTTGAAACAACATCAAAATCAGAATATTTTTGTCCTAAGCCAATAAGTGCATGGTGAATAGTTTGAAACCGTGAATACATTTCATTGATTGTCTCATTTGGTTTCATTTTGAAATTTTGAAATTGACTTTTCAGCATTGCTATTTTGGCTTGTTTAACCTTGTTAGTACCTTCATGAGTGATTTTTAGCGTTTGCCAAATTTGATATGCAGTAGTGCAGATGCTAACACGGTTATATTCATTTTGGTCTAATGCACAGAACAACATATTTATTGCTCTTGCATTTACGGCTGCTGCCATTTTCTCAGCAGCAGTCCATTCTGAATAATCAGTTGTTGGATTCACTATTTCTCTTTGAGTAGCATTCCAAGCATCATAGCTACTTGATTGCATAAAAAATGACATACGTGTTGCCCAATAACTATAGTTAAGACCATTGAAAAATGGAGGTCTTTGTGTCGATTGACCTTCCGTGTAAGTGGTGTTTTGAGTGCTAGTACTTGCGTTATTTGCCATATTACAAGAATATATCAAATAACTGTGTTACGGTTATATGATAACCTCGCTCTAATACCAAATGAAAGTGCGGTGTGTATACTAATGCACGTACTAATATAGTACACACGGATCGTGTAATATGGACTATAATATAAATGCGGAAAATAGATGATAGTAGCAAAGCGAAAATAAAAATAGAAAAATCACACCAGAGATTTTTATACTGGTTCGGAGCACCGTCCTACGTCCAGTCCCAGACTCCTATCTGGATTTTCACTATTAACTACCTCGCTTTACCCGGAGGAACAGGTTTACAATACCCGAACAGCCGAACGGGATTTCACGCCTCTAATACACTGAGGACTTCAACACTTACCTCTTACAACACCGAGGACTTCAACACTTGCCTCTTACAACACGAGGACTTCAACAAAAACAAATACAATTGTTGTTGACAACTTGTGTTCTTGAAAACACGGATTTGTCACTAGTAGTACACCCTTCCTATAATCTTATCCTCAAAGAATATGAATGATGTTTTGTAAAGATTAAAGAAGGTATTTACTTATTGAATCAAAAGATATGAAATAATTTCAATGATTCAATAAGCTAAATTAATTTTTAGAATGCAGGAGTGTTAGAGATTAGATTAGAGAGCATATATGATCGTGTAAAAACTTGTTTTTGAATCAATGATTTAGATGAGTATATATAGAGAAAAATAGTTGTAACTCTTTGTGAACAGTTGCCATTAAGAGTTATGATCATTGATGAAAGATAGGAGATGCAACCTTTGGAGAAGAGAAGTGTCTTTTGGAAAAGTTGCTTTCTGTTTAAAAACGGTCGACAGGTCAAAAATGGACCGGTAGACAGGAATTCAAATATATATACGTTATGTGCATGTGTGCATGTTATCTGTGCATTCTGGGCAAAAACGGTCGACCACCTTATTTTCAACCGGTCGACCGGTTTAGTCCAATTTGCACAGTTAATGTGCATATGTATATATATTGAAAGATTGAAGTTATATGATTATTTGAGGATAGATTTTAACATAAATTACTAACATACCAAATAATCAACCTCTAATATATGGAGCTCTTTGTGTTTCTTAAATGAATAACTTCTTTTTGTCGATCACGGCTTATTCCTTTGTCAGAAATCAAAACTCTATAAAAATCTTGACTCAACATTATTATCTATAGTATTGCACCACACTCATACTGTTCCGCTGCATTGATTGTATTGGTATGTGTAACTCTGATGTTTACTGTATAAAGCGAATCAAGTGTTTGTAAACTGTTTTGAACTGTATGTTTATTATTATATTTTATCCTTCCGCTGTGAGATTCTGTTTTGTTTTTATTTCTTCTCTGTTTTTCTTATTTACCCCATAACAATCCGCCCTTGCGTATGCTTTGAATTGGCACGTGTGTCGGTTTAAAGTGTGCGAAAAGGCGGGATGTTACAGTTGGTATCAGAGCTTTGGTTTAGCGATAAACTTGGCTTTGTGGGGTTTGACTCTTTGTTAATAGGGTAGTAATACCCTATGGGAGTCGCTGAGTGTATATATATGAGAGAGCGTACTTGTTAGTGTTAATAAAAGATTTTGATATTGTGTTAATCTGTCCCGTTTTGTATTTATAAATTCTGGTTAATGCATGGGACGCTATGTCATCAATAGGGATTTCTAAACACTTAATAGGACAGACCGACACAATATTTGTTTTTATATAGGTGAATGAAATAATTTTGCCTATTATATTTTCTATATATAAAAATATTTTTATAGGGATATATATTTGGTTGCTATAGATTGGGTGTTAGGTAATAAAAATATTTATATTAAATTAAAGCTAAGTTGAAATTTTAATAAATCAAATTTGAGATTTTAGAACCTAAGTCCGGGATTTTTGAAAATCTTCTTTCAAAGGATTTATGAAATATAATGATTTGGTTTATAAGTAATTTCTTATATAAATATTTAGTATAATTCGGAAGAATTGTTTTAAAAGAAGATTTTGGAGAAAATAGATTTTGTACTTTCCTCTCTGTCGCTGGAAAATAATTTCGACGATGGCGGCCGCATCATCGACTTTCATTTTCGAGTTTCGAAGGGGAAAGGCCACTGTAGTAAAATTGTACTGCAGATCTATTTTGAAATTATCTAAAAATTTTAATTGTTTTAAATATAATTGAGATATAAAGGTTGTAGGAAACTAATTATCTATTATTTCAAAATAAATTGAAATTTGACCCGGAATTTAATTCTAAAATTTTCCATTAATTAATTGTTAAATTTAGTGAAATAAAAAGTAAGAAATAAATGGATTGAAACCTCTAATTTTAGGTAAGAGAATTAATGCTAAGTATAAAGGAAGTTAAAATTTTAACTTATAAGTAATGGTAAAGATTTATTAAACAATCAATGAATTAGAAGAATTGAGATAAAACTTGTATAAGTTCAATTGCATTTTTCTTTAACATAAATAACTTACCAAATATAAAAAGTTGAAATGTTAAATAAGGGATTGAAATTGAATATTATACAAGTAAATTTTTGGAAATAATGAAGTACTCAATAAATTACTGTTATAAATAAGAATTTAATGGTATAAACTTTAGTTATAATTGAAATTCTACTAAAAATAAAGTTAAGTATTATTAATAGGTGATATGAACTTAAGTA
The DNA here is from genome assembly GCA_030765085.1 of Allium cepa. Lineage (NCBI taxonomy): Eukaryota > Viridiplantae > Streptophyta > Magnoliopsida > Asparagales > Amaryllidaceae > Allium > Allium cepa. The sequence continues at coordinate 249,117,543 of CM060944.1, forward strand.
TATAAAGTGAAATTCTAAACAAAAATTGATTGTAGGATTATTAACTTAAGTATGTTTTAATTTCCACTATTCTAATATAATGGAAAGTAGAAAAAAAAATTTAATTTAAATGACTGCAATCCATAGTTAATGAACAAGTAAAATCTTTCACTTATAGGAATGCAGGTTATAAGGGTTAATAATTTAAGTGTAATTAAAAAGGGTTACTGTAATTAAATATAATAGAAAGTGGGTAATTAAATTGTTACTACTATTAAATATAATAGAAACTTCAACATTAAATAAATGAATGAAATTAAAGGTAAGTTGAAATTGTAATTTATAAAACAAATATATATTAATTTAAGGAATTGAGAAGAAACTTGTAAATTTTCACTTACATTCTTAAAACATACATAACTTACCATATAATAAAAGTTGCAATGTTAGTAAGAAAATGTAAGGGTAAATCTTACAAGTGAAGCTTGAGGTAATAAAGGTATTCAATAAATTTGTTGTTGTTAATGAGAATTAATTGTATAAACTTAAGTTAAGTTGGAAATTTTACTATATAAGTAAAGGTAAGTAGTATAAATAGATGATATAAACTTTAGTCAATAAATTGGAATGCAAATATAATGAATTTTGTAATAAATGGAAAACGAAAATTGTAAGAAATAAAGAAATCCCTCCATAAATGAAAGAAAGAAAATCAAACCACTGAAGCATGAAATAAATGTATAATAAGTTGATTTGGTTGTTGGTTTGAATTGTATTGTTTGATTTATGATTGTGGGGTAAGGAACTTGAAGTTGTTGGATGAATAAATAATCTATCTTTGTTCCATCTAAGACTGTTGAGTAAAGGATGCACTTGATAGTTAGTTTCATTTCATACAAATTTCAAGTTTTGAACCCAAACAACTATTTGTTAGATGGATTAAATGGTTGCTTTGCTTTGTGTATGTATGATGGTTGTAAGGTTGATGGTTGTTGTATTGATTGGTTGATTAATGGTTGAAATCACCTAAGCATTTCACTTTAATATAAATATTTAACCTTTTAGATTATATAAGTGAATGCAGGTGATGGAAGCAACTGCTACTGCTTTTGGTTCCATAATAATAAGCGTATTGCCCGACAAATAGGTACGTTTCCGGATTACGTTTTAGCGCTATTTTATATAATTTTTCCCGTGTTGGGATAATATTTTGATAATATATGTAATATATTTGTATATTTTGATATTATATTTTTCTTCCGAGCCTCTCCGTACAAAGGAGACTCTGCCAAAATTTTCCGTAAATTTTGGACTTAGAATTTTGTTGAAGATAGTTACCCAACTTTAATTATTTAAGTATAAAAGAATATAATGATTTTAAACAGGTATATTTTATTTAAGAAAATTAATCTAGTAAAATATTGTTTATAAGTTAATATTTGGAATAAGATGTACTATTTTATTCTTCCTGCTCCCTTCTTTTTCCTTTTCGGGGACGAAAAGTTTTGAGTGGGGGAGATTGTAACGACCCAATAAATTTGATGATATTAAACGAATTAAATTAATATAATTTCTAATCTAATTTAGAATAAATGTAGGAGTTGGATATAGTAACTGAGATTAAAGATTAACAAATTGAAATGTTTATATAGAAATAGGTAAAATAACGAAAATTTGTGTTTGTGGTTATAAGTCATAATTAGTTGATTAAAATAATATTTATGAAATAATAACTGAATTTAAGTGCAACTATATTTATGGAAGTAAATTGTATTTGGTGAATGTTAACATCGAATAAAGTTATTTAGAATAGAAAGGTTTTTAGATAATATATTTTCTATAAAATTTGGAATTGAATGTACGTTAACAATTTAATAGTTACATGGAAATAGATTTAAATAATGTGAATTTGCACACTTTGTGTAAGATAAATATAAGGAAGCAATATAAGTGTTGAATTTGCAATTATTAATAAAAATATTACCTAGAATGAGATTTATTAATATAAGAATCAATAGTGGAAGATTTACATTAGATTGTAAAATGGGTAGTAACAAATTAAAAGTGACCGTTGAATAAATCAATGCAATAGGTGTTGATAAGTAAATTTAATGAATGTTGTCAATAATAAATGGACTTAAAATAGTAATAAAATTGTTTTGCCTATGTAATTGTATGTATTGAGAAGCTATAATTGCATTTGAAATTTTGTAGTAAATAGGGAATAAGAAGACAGTTATTAACTAGTAAATTAATAAATGAATTCTAATAGTAACGTAGTAATTAGTGCATATGTTTTGGAAATGGGTGATAATTACAGAGTTTTACCTATTCATCTAATTTATTTAATTTAAATCTAAACTTATGGCAACATTTTGTTAATAAATGTTGTAAGTGAATTTGAATATAAAAGAATTACAAGTGTTTAGGTTAACCACTATTTTATTTAGTTAAGAATGGATATAGATTGAAATAAATCTAAATTAATTATTTTGGTTGTTAATGTGTCCAGTTAATAAAGGAGAACTTTAAGGAAATAAAATATAAATGAATGTATTTGGGAATAGAGTTCTTTTATATGTGAATAGGTATAATGTTGCTATTAAGAATGAACGTTACTTTAATTATTAATATAGTAACGGAAGTATGAATAAATTTATAGAAACATAAGACTTACTTTAAGGTAATATTTGAGTGTAGACTTTTTGAAGTAGATTTAATAACAATAATTATTGTTCGTTACCTATCTTATTTGTTGTTAAGATATTTTGAAATCAATCTCAAATTTATTCACAAAATTATTGCAGTTAGCGTAGTTTTGGTTTTGTAATTGCAGTAGTTGATTCTATAAAGTGAGGTTAATACTAATTTTATTTTAATTGGACCATTTGTTGATATAGGCTTTAGAAAGCAAGATTTAAAATTATAATTGGAGTATTAAATTCAACAAAGGGTATTTATTCAAATAAAATGGAACTAAACGTAAATTATTACGTTATTGAGTTAAAAAGGAAATTGTAGATTTTAAAGTGAAAACATAGACATGTTAAAGGGCATCTTTGTTTTGGATTTAAGTTGAGAGTATAAAGGTAAAAGATTAAATAATTGGATTTTGAGAATTAAATTTATAATTCCTTAATATAAGGAAGCATAGAAATGTATACTGAAATTTGATAGACTTGTCAATCTTAATTCACAGCCAAACTTGTTAAATCATTTAAATTGATTTTAATTTACATAAGCAATAGAATTGGGACAATTTTAGAATATTCATATAGAATTGGATTTCTATAATTTATTTAATTTATTTAATGAATATTAAAAATAGCCTTTTTGGCCACGGGCTCGGATTTCGACGAAACCAGTTTCATCAGATCCGTATCGGTGTATTATTATAGGGTTTCAAGTTTCGTATCGATCGGACCTGTCGTTTGATCGTACGGACGCGAAACGCCTTGAAAATCAATTTTATTAAAATCAATTTGAAATCAATTTGGAAATCTTGTTTTCAGCATAACTTCTTCATACGATCAAAATTTGGACGTGAAACTTTTTCCATCGCGTTCAGAATATTTTAAAATACCTATTTGGATATATGGGTTTAATAAATTTTGTTCCGGAGGCTAAACGGGCTTTTTGGGCCATAGTTTGTTGCGTACGTTCATCCTTCTAGTCTATACGCTCTAACCCAACCCTAACTATAAATATACAATTATAAACCCTAGCCCTATTTTATTCCCTTCTGCTGTACACTCATTTCTTCAATCTTCTCTCTTCCTCAATGGATGCATTTCAGATCCAATCTCAAATTGCAAATCAAAGATGAAAATTCAAAGTTCTCTAAAAATTCTGAAAAAAATATATGTTGATGTTTTCGATACGAGTAATCTACTGGTGTGATCCGTTTTTCGATTGGAGTCATCATTTATCTAGAATATTCAAATCATTTTCGGCCTCACATCATCGTCGCAACAAAAGTTGTCGGATCGGGAAAACATTTCTGGGTATTGAAGAGAGGACGATGGGGATCACATCTATATGGTTTGTTCGTCGTTTCAACGGTCGGATTGGCCCCTAAAATTGGATTAGGGTTCGAAATTTGACGGCGGCAGGCAGCACAAGGGACGGCCGGACCTGGGGGGTTGAGGGCGGCTCGGCGTAGGCAGTTCGATGGTGTTGGTCGGCGGGGCGATGGAGGCCGGAGGCGGCGTGAAATGGTGGTCAACGTTCGGTCAAAAGGGGGAGGTTGCGTGCGTTAGGGGCTTCGGCCTGGGCTGTTTGCCTTCGTGCGCGTTACTGGGAAGATGAGAGGAATGCACGTTCTCATATGGTGACGTGGCAATAAATTTGTGAGACATGTTCTCTTTTCTTTTGTTTTATAAATTTTGTTTTCAAATCGAATTTCCTACACAACTTTTTCATACGAATTCCGTTTCACGCGAAATTTCTTTTGTTAGGATCGTAATTTAATTTCGGATCTGATGACGCCGGTTTGGACGGATTTTCAGACCGTCAAATTTTTGAATTTAAATTGAATTTAAATTCAATTTAAATTCCAAAGGTGAGTGTTTTAACCCACTCACAACTACTAGAAGGTTTTATGTTTGTTTAAATTAATTTTAGAAATGAATAGAAATTTAATTATGAGTATTTGGCATGTTTATTTTATTCATGTCTGTTGAATTGCATTTATTTAATTTAACTGTTAATTTAATTAATTTATTGCGTATAAATTTATAGTTAGAATTTATTTGTTTGCCTATAAACTGCTAGTTAACAGTTATATAGATTATTACTGAATATAAACTATTAGATTAATAGTTGTTAAATTTAATTTGAATAAAATTGCCAGTATTACCTGTTACGTAGTACCAAAAATAATATTGTTATTGATTGATATTGATTGATGATTGCGATTTGGATGATGGATGATGTTGATGAATGGATGTTTATTGTATATCATAAAATTGCGAATTATCATGCATATTTCATTTCATTCGGGATTGTGGTTTGAAATGATATACAACCGCAAAATTTTATATCTTTTAAATTGCGGATTGAAATGATAAATATCCGTATCACTTGACCATAGGATAGAAAATTTTATACAGGCACCGCGGTCTATATATAACTATTTTAATGTGATTTCTATGGTTTGGATGGAATACGGTTTCTAAAAATCTTAAATTTTATATTGTATAAATATTATTCTTCCATATATATACATATGAAGTTGGAAATTTTGAAATTAAAAGGTGTATAAAAATCTTTATTTAAAAATGGAAAAAAATTAAGAAAATGGAGTTTAATAATTTATATCATATGTTTAAATGTTAAGTTTGGAAATTTTAAGATATGATATTTATAATTGGATTTTTCCCAAAATAAATTGAAATGAATATTCTAGTATAATTTGAATTGGGAAAATATATATATTTTATTACTAGAAATTGAAGTCTTATTATTTATGGATTTTATGTGAATATTCAAGACTAATTAATAGAATAATTGATCTGTTGAAGGAATAAAATCCAATTTTAGTTTGAAATATTGTTACTCAAAATGGATATACGTATATATAAATAAATTGAAGTGGTTTTGGAACTTGAGAGAGATAATATAAATTTTGGTTTAGACTTTAATAAAGAAATGTATTTGTAAAGCCATGAGAACTATTTTCTTTACAAAGTAACATTTAAGTTAAACCATTTAATTCATATACCGTTGAATGTCCAAACCATTCAAGTTTTTTTTATAGAAGTTATGGTTTTAAATTATGATTTTCAAAATACTATGCTTTGAAAATATTTGATTTTCAGACGATATGAAGTTAAAGCATTTTGATTTTGGAAAAGAATTATATTTGGGATAAGTGATAAAATATGGTTTTGGGTTTTGAAATGATATCGTATTCATGGTTATGAAATGGAATGTTTATTCTGATTTTTAAAGTATAACCTATTTTTAAATGACCGCGGTGTTATAATAACGATGGGTTGGCAAAGAGACCGGGATCAGATATCTGACATACTCTCTGTCGATACCGAAAACCACTTTGACTAACCGTGTACGCGGTGGAGATTCCAGAATGAAGTAGGTGGTGGCGACGTTTCCTGTAAGGTAAATACGTGGACCCGACTCCCGTGAGTTGGCATAAGGTGGCTAAAACAGGAGCGATTCTCAGGCCAATGAGGTCATTCCTCTGATCGGACCCTCCTCTTCGATATTATACTTTGATTTTGGATTGATTCAGTGGCCACTTCTATATTTTGATTTTGGGGAGTTAGTCCGAGGTGGGCGGTAACTGCGGCTACGCGTTTCCACCAGCCTGGATAGCAATTGGTATATCTACCCTGGCATTGCCTAGTTGTGCCGTGTCACCTACCATACCGAGCCTTTACTACGAGTTTCTATTTGTGTCGTACCTATGGAGTATCCTCTGGTAGCTTCCCGATCAGGAGGTATTACGGTACTGTATAGACTATTGGCATTATTTGTGTTAAGGGCTATACGGGTAACCCCTTAACGCTATTTAAAAGTAAGTTTATTTTATAAATAGACACTACTATAATAGCGCAATATACTACATAGTAAATAGTTTAACAGATCCTTAGGAGATGTAAATCCCGAGCATCTCTTGAGTTACTGTACTCATATTTATTTCTGTTAATTTAACTCACATAAGATCTTTTAGTTCTGACTCGAGTGTTTATGTCTTTTCAAATTCGCTCGGGTAAGTCCGAGCGTTTCAGGATCGAAGACTTTAGCTTTGAAGGACGAAGACGAAGGAGTCGTATTATTATTATCTATAGTATTGCACCACACTCATACTGTTCTGCTGCATTGATTGTATTGGTATGTGTAACTCTGATGTTTATTGTATAAAGCAAATCAAGTGTTTGTAAACTGTTTTGAACTGTATATTTATTATTATATTTTATCCTTCCGCTGTGAGATTCTGTTTTGTTTTTATTTCTTCTCTGTTTTTCTTATTTACCCCATAACAATCCGCCCTTGCGTATGCTTTGAATTGGCACGTGCGTCGGTTTAAAGTGTGCGAAAAGGCGGGATGTTACACCCGATCAGGAGATATGCAGGTATTGTATAGACTATTGGCATTATTTGTGTTAAGGAGAATTTGGGTCACTCCTTAACGTTATTTAAAAGTAAGTTTATTTTGCTATTAGACATCATTATAATAGCGCAATATACTACATAGTAAATAGTTTAACAGATCCTTAGAGGATGGGCGGTCCCAAGCATCCTTTAAATTACTTGTACCTTTACTACAGTTCACTTGAGTTGGTTTACATTGTATAAGTATGTATGTCCTGACTCGAGTGTTTGTATTTTTATTTACGCTCGGGTCAGCCTGAGTATTCACAGATTTGGATTTCCACTTTCTGGAGATTGGAATCGTTGGAGATTATATGCTTGTCCAGTTTTATCCGTTTCACTTCCAGTTATCCTGTTGATCCCAGTGTTGTATTCATTTTGTACTTGGTTATTACCTTGAGACTTCTTTTGTACTTTATTTCTTCTATTGTATCTTATGTAACTCTGATATATTTATATAGTAGCTTCGTGAACTACTATTTCTTTTACTTTCGCTCATTTCTTACTCTGTATCTGTGTTCTGTGATTATTATTTACTGTATGTTCTGAGATTTGCCAAATTTTATTTACAACGCGGTATTTTGAGCAATTCAAGTCCGACATATGCGGATGAGAAAGGTTGAAAATACCCGGTTGTTACACGATCGCTCCTGTTTTAGCCACCTTATGCCAACTCACGGGAGTCGGGTCCACGTATATACCTCAATTGAAAGTCACCACTATCCTACTTCATTCTGAAATCTCCACCGCGTATGCAGTTGTGAAAGTGGTTTTGGAAGTTGACAGAGAGTATGACAACTTCTGATCCTGGTCTCTTCAACAACCAAACGTTATTATAATACCGCGGCCATTTTCAAAATAGTTTATACTTTAAAACCAAATATCATTGCCTTTCCAAACCCCAATCAATAAGATATCATTCTCATTTCAAATATATCCTCTTCGAAAATCATAACACTTTCAAAGTTATAATATTTCGAAATCAAAACACTTGAATATAACACCTTCAAATTATAGTACCTTGAAACTCATAACTTTGAAACATAACATCCACCACTTAAATGGTTTAAGTATTTAAAATACTTTATATAATAAAATAGCTTCTTTAATTTCACAAATTAATTCCAGAACAACTCGAATTTCTAAATTTTATATTTAACCATATCTCAAATCATTAATTTTAATTCTATTTGGTTTCCAAATAAACTATCCCAATTTATATCGATTTCAGACAGATTTGATCCACAGAATGAACCATTCCAAATTCAATATATTTCAAACTTTAAGTATTCAACAATTTTAAAACTAAGTTTGGTAATTATGATTCAACAATTCAATTTTCTATTATTTAGTTTTGAAATATTTTACGTAATAAATCCATTATCATTTAAATAAAACTCAAATTACAAATAACCAAATATTTCCTTCAATTTATTTATACTTGAAATATTCATTTAATTCACCTTAAACCAAAATCAATTTATAAAAATCATACCTTTTACAATTTCAAATTTAATAAATTTCACATCAACTTATTAGAGTTTAATTCTTAAATTAATTCAGTTTCAAATAAATTTCAAATTTATCTTCCAACCTTAATTTATTAAATCATTATAAACTCTATATTAAAATATAGTTTAAATACTTAACCATATTATCTTCAATAAAAATCAAACTTATTATTAAGCTTATTCTATATTAAAAACAAATTATACACAGCTTAAAATCAAGAATAAAATAACATTTATATAATGTCTAAAATCAAAATTTATCTAAAACCATATATTTCTTTACAAAACCATAGAAATCATTTCTAAATATTTTTATATATAGGCCACGGTGTCTATATATAACTTTCTATCCTATAGTCAAGTGATACGGATATTTATCATTCAATCCGTAATTTAAAATATAAATACGGTTATATATCATTTCAATCCGTAATTTAAAATATAAATACCGTTATATATCATTTCAAACCGTAATCCCAAATGAAATAAAATTCCATAACAACTTGCAGTTTATAACAATATAAAATACAACATCCATTCATCCAATATTAATCATCAAACATTTATAACAATCATCATCCAATTCAATCAATAACATCAATATAGAACATTTAATAAATAATAGGTATTTACTGACGGTTTATATTCAATAAAAATTAAATAACTATTTTATCCAAATAAATTCAAATAAACTGAGATGATGATTCAAAATATTGCAAACAGTCATAAACAAATTTCTAATCACATCATAAATCAATTTAACAAATATAAGAAATTTTAGAAGTTGTGAGAGAGTTGAAACACTAACCTTTTGAATTTAGATTGAATTTAAATGCAATTTAAACCCAAAATTCAAACAGTCTTCGAATCCATCCAAACCAGCGTCAAAGTGTCCGAAATCCAATACGATCCTAGCGGAGAAAACCGCGCGTGAAACGGACCTCATACTGAAAGTTATTCGAGTTAGAACAAGTTGAAATTTGAAAATGAAAATAATAATAAAGGCAAAACAAGCACTGACCTATCCTGCAGCGCCACATCACCACAACACCATCTTCTCCAGAAACCCTAAATTGCACGCGTTAACAGGAACCCGCGCATGCAAAAACCCTATTGGCCCTGAATTGCACGCGGCCGCCACCATAACTTCAACGCCGTGACTCACCACCGGCCTTGCACCACCCTTGCACGACCCCCCATTTGACCCATCGCACCCCCACGACGATCGACTACGCCAGAAACGCCCAACACCACCACGATTTGCGCAATCCTAATTGAATTACCATGCTCGACCTAACCATCCATTCGATGAATAACCTACTCTGATGAACTCCCCTCCGCCCTCTCCATAAATAGCTACCTTTCAATCGACGATCCATCGAAGATCATCAAACGCCAATGAATAGCCGAGACTTGTTCTTTAATTTCTGACAGACGGAGGTTCAAATTGAAAAATGAATTACAGTCTAAGATGTGCTCGTCGAGGGCTTCAAATCGATATATAATTCTATATACATTGAGGAGTTTCAATTTTTGATTTGATTTGAAATTGCAATTGGAAATTAGGTTTTGTCTGCCATTGGAATGAGGAGAAGAACCTGGAATTGTACGTACAGAATAATGAACATAAGAAATAGGCTAGGGTTTATGATGATATATATATAGTCAAAGCTGAAATAGAAATAAGGATCGGATTTGATTTAGGTTGGAACGATAAATGGCCCGAAAAGCCTGTTCTGACTCCAAAACGAAAATGGGTCAACCCATATATCAAAATAGATATTTTAAAATATTTTAAATTGAATGGAACAGGTTTCAAGTCCAAATTTCATTATCTTAAGCAGTTATGTCAAAATTAGCTTATTTCAAATTGATTTCAATTAAATTGATTTCTAGGCGTTTCGAGCCCGTACGATCAAATGACAAGTCCGATCGATAAAAAACTAAATCCTACAATAATTCATCATTACGGATCCGATGAAACTAGTTTCGTCGAAATCCGAGTCAGTGGCCAAAAATGCCTATTTTCCGATTAATCAATAAATTAATATTAAATTAATTAAATCAAATTTTCAATTTGAATTCTAAAATTGGCAATCTTTACCAATTTTGATTTCTTGAACAATTTTAACAAATTAAGATGTCAATTTAACGTTGACTAATCCATCAATTTCAGTGTCTAAGTTCAATTTCATTAAATCCGAAATTATAAATTAAAATTCCAAAATCCATTTATTAAATTTTAAACCTTGTTATTCAAATCTTTCATTACAATAAGGGTATAGCTAACATTGGTTTATCTCTTAGTCCATTAATGTTTCCTAATATCATCTTAATTCCCATCCACGTAACATTTAAATATTTAGTTTCATTTAATTGCAATTAATCCAATTATTAAAATTTAAATTCCAATAAATTAATAAATCTTGCCCTCCATTCTTTTTATTCAACCCATTGTCATACTATAAAATTAACATTATTTTTCATTTATTGTCTAGATTTACATTAACATAATATTCAATTTAGATTTATGGCAATTGATTACCGAATTTTATTTAATACACTAAATAAATAAACAAAATATATTAATTGTCACCTATTTACTTTTAATTACATACTTCTATATTTACATTCGCTTATCTAATATTGGATTCATAACCAAGTTGTAGCAATTTACACTGTTTCATTATTGGGATTTCACTCCAATTGTCAATAATTAGTTTTAATTACCATTGCTATATTTCATTTTAACATTCACTTCATTATAAATTATAAAGTTTTTATTTCTCTCTAAATTTTATTAAAAAAATCTTATTAAATTAACCAATCTAATTATCGAAATTTATGGGTCATTACACTCTCCCCCACTCAAAACTTTTCATCCCCGAAAACAAAAAAGAAGGGAAAAGAAAGAATTGAGTAAAAAAAATATTTTATTCAAAAATATTAACTTTATAAACCAACAAAATTTACAAAATTAATTAATTTAAATAAAATATACCAATTTATAACCATTAAATCTTTGTATACTCAAATTAATAAAATTTGGAAAACATTTTTCAAAAAAAACTTCTAGGTCCAAAAATTACGGAAAATTTTGGCAGAGTCTCCTTTGGACGGATAGGCTCGGGAAAAAATATAATATCAAATATAACAAAATATATCACAATATCTCAAAATAATATCTCCCAACAACGTGGAAAACAATATAATAATGCTATAAAATCGTAATCCGAGAACGTTCCTATTTGTCGGGCAACTAACGCTTATTTTATGAATCCAAAAGCAGTAGCAATTGCTTCCATAACATGTATTTCACTTATATAATCCAAAAGGAGTTAATAATTATATAAAATGAAATATTTAAAATTGTTTCAACCATTAACAAACAAATCAATATAAAACAAGAATCACTTGCAATCCTAGCATACAATCATCATATGAAATCGATAAAGTCAATCATCCATCCATAACAAACAGACAAATAGTTGTTTGGGTTTAAAACTTTATATTGTACAGAATGGAAAATAAACGATTACGTGCACCATTTACTCAACAGTCTTAGATGAAACTAAATAGATTATTCATAAACACAAACAAATTTAACGTATCCTTGCCCAAACAACCATAAACGAAACAAACAACAATTCCAAACAATAGATCAAGTTAATTTTTATCAATTTCATTTCATAACCTTTGTTGTTTGATTTCCTTTTCATTCATATAATGGTTTATCTTTCTAACTTACATTTATTTCTCACATATTTTTATATTTCCATTCATTCATTCAGTGTTCATTTCATTTATTTATAATACTTAACCTTCTATTATATTTAATTAGTAGCCTTTCATCTGCACATCAAATTCTTATTTAATAAAGATTTCATTGAATACTTTCATTACTTCAAGTTTCACTTGTATAACATCCATTACATTTTCTTATTAACATTTCAACTTTTTACATCTTTTGGTAAGTTATATATATATGCCTTTAAGAATGTAATTGAAAGTTATACAAGTTTTTCTCATTTCTTTTAACTAATTTAATGTTCAATAGTCATATCCTTTGTTTTATAGGTTACAATTTCAACTTTCTTGTTATTTCATTTATAACTTAGCATTTAATCTCTTATTTCAATTAGAGGCTCCCATTATTAACTAGTTACATTCCGTTTCACTATAATAATTGAAACTATTAATTAACGAGAACTTAAGAACTAAATACCGGGTTAAATTTCAAATCGTTTTTTTAAAATAATAGATAAATTTATGTACTTACAACTTATATATCCAATTATATTTAAAACTATTAAAAATTTATATTTGTTTATCCAAATAAATCTACAGTAAAACTACTACAGTGGCCTTCCCACTTAGAAACTCGAAAATGAATGTCGATGATGCATGCACTCATCACCGAAATTATTTTCCAGTGAGAGAAAGGGGAGTACATATGTAACGAGTCGGATTTTGCCCGCTCGAAAATCGACATCCATACTTCAAATCGTATTCGAATGCCATAGATTCGACCGTTCAAATCCGATTCGCCGGAGCTTATAACAATCATTAAGTAAACAACACAGCGGAATAAAAGAATAATACATTGATATACAGCTTTGATACAATATCTGATACAATAGATGATCCAATAGATATCAATATACATCAGAGATATGATACAATAAAATAGCAGCGGAAAAGAAAACGATAGATAACATCCAGCAGTGGAACAAATAACTCTAAAACAGTCTTCAAGGAAGAACTCCAAAAATAACCGCAACTCCATTTCCAAGAACCAATCCAGCAATAGCTCGAACTCCCAATAACGATGCACCTAGATAACCAAGACTGGTGCGATCCAAAGACTGAACTAACTCCAGATAATCTACTATATCTAACTATCTGAAAAAAACCCAACTCTAGACTGCTCGTGTAGAAAAAAATGAGCACCCAGAGTTTAGGAAAGAAACAATAAACTCCGGATCGGTCGTGGGACTGGTGTGAGCAACAAAAACAGTTTATCTTTAAAAACATTCAATAAAAGATTTTCAAAGTCAATTCGCAATGCTTTTTTAAAAATGAGACTACCATAAGGCCTCCCGCACACACACAATGCAAACGCAGAATCGGAGGAGATTTCTCCTTATGATAGTCAAAGATGCTTGATACGCATTAAAAGAAACGTTTGATATTATTACTAGTGCATAGTGTAGGAAAAATTCATTTCGAAAGTAGAATATAAATCTTAGCCAACATACGACCATTATCGTATGCCTACTATAGCTAACCATGTTCAATAGCAGGTTACCGCCACATTCCATGGCAGGTTATACAACTAATACCGTACAAGTCTCGTATTGTTTCTTTGGATTTCCAACAAATGGTCAGGCCAAGGAACTTCCCATTGCCACATGGAAACGCCTCTGGCTGGACGTCCCCGAGAACTTAACCAGCTCTCTGCCAACACAAGGCCGGGTTACCTTTATCACTAGGTAACTACTACACGAATATGGCATCCCCCGGTCCCATTGGACCTTTAACCGAGCGCTCGTCACCAACAACACCACACAGTAATAAATATAGTGTATCAACATGAGTAAGTATCTGGGCTCCATACCATGATACCACCCTTTCCAGAAGGAAATGAACATACCCTGAAGGGAGCTACCCCTCATAACCTTGCCGCATCTTTCCTGTTTTGACCATTCCGGGATGTGAGGCTCGACGAAGTCATGTCCACAAAAACATACTTTATACAAAAGTCGTGTTTTGGGTCAACAAATGATCATAGAAATGATCACCAAGATAGACGATCAAATAAATGATCCTATCACAAATAATCAACACAATGATCATTTCACAGCAACACTCAGTATGTCACATTACCAAATTGGGAATATATCGCTGATAACCTTCAACTATATAACCTCTGAGCACGTACGTCTCAGAGAAGGGTGTTAAGCTAAAAGAATAAATTCTCCGCCACCAACAGAAATATATTTGAAAGAAATCGGCTTTATATCTCAATTTGTAACGTCAGACATACTATCCATACAAGTCTGTTCCGGGTTCGAACAGAACCGAAGGCACTTACAAAGAAGTCCTTGCAAATCCGGATATTCACAATCCCGATCGGATTTCCCATCACTTAGGGAGTTTCTATACCGGCGCGACTCGGTGCAGAAACAATCGATAGGTCATCCTATCGCTTTCATAAATACCCGGTCTTCATCACCGGTCTTCAAATGCTATCCATAACGACGAATCACATATTCGGACTGGGTTATACGACACAAAGGTTCTTTCCCGGCTAACCCGAATAGTGAGCACGATATTTCAAAAACAAATGGATAATGGGATTTCAATTAAGTCACAACTTAATAATTCAAAACTTTATTTCAAATGGTTTAATCCAATTACCATTTCAATCTTTAAACAAAAAGATTCATTTTCACAACCTTTAACGGTTTAAACAATTTTCACATTTTAATCTTTTAAACAAAAGATTCATTCACAGATTTTCCAAATCAATTTTTCATTTCAATTTGATTAACTCGTTAAATCTTTAAATCAAAGATTTAACTTATAGCTTCAAAACAAATTTCATTTCAATTTGATTTAAACAAATCATCAATTTAAATCTGTTAAAAATAAACAGATTTAATTCATAGCTTATAAAAAGAATTCATTCATAACTTAGGAAAATCATTTTTCTATTCAATCTTGAAATTCCCCTAATTAACTGGAATCTCAGTTCTTATCTAAAAGTGTTTATCATTTGAAAACAACAGTTTTCATTTTGGAAATCTGATTCATTTATACGAGTTTAAATCCTTGGGTTAAATTCAAATTCCCAAAAATAATGCTTAAAAGTGGTTTAATCCCTATATAACCAATATAACATCTTTAATCCCTAATTTCAAATCATAGAATTCAATTTCAAGTATTGAATTTAAATTTAAATCAAATTATTTAAATTTCAAAACTTAATCAAGTAATTTAAAAATAAATTTTTATTTTGAAATACATTCCAAAAGCTTTTCACATTTATTCCGATTCCATTTCCAAAACATTTGAATTTAAAAATTCAAATTTAAAACTATTTCAAACATCTGTGACTTAAACGATTTCCTCGTGAAATCCATATTTGTGTGTGTATGGTGTGGTCCAGGGGTTTAACACAATAGTGCAATATCATCAATCATCACAGATTAAAAATAGAAATATAGTTGATAAGCGATATAAGCTATAACGCTTATCGTCCATTCACAGATTCACAGATAATATACAGATGTTTCACAAATAAATGCATAAATCATACACGACACAAATCACAGAACAAAATATCACAGATTAGACAAGACAACCAATTCAAGGCAACTCATTCAATACAATCATTAATAAGTAAGGTCAAGTATTTAATGATCATTTATAAACAGGATTAATTAATTGTTAAATCCTAATTAATTCAATTTATCTCCAATTAAATTAATTACTTATGAATTAGTTATCAAATTCTGATTTATCAAGTACAAATCATTTGGTATAAATGAATTAATCAATCGCCTTAATAAATTAAATTATTCTTGATTAATCATATCAATCAAATCAACCTTTTAGACCAATTACATAATTAATTAACTTTAATAAATCAAAATACCCAACCTTAATTTCAATACTCACCATGATTCGAACGCGGCCTCAACAAAACACGGCAACCTCCCTTATCGCGATCGATTAACAACCCATAGGACGAGAGAGAGAGAGAGAGCGCGACCTCCTTTCATTCCTATGAACTCTAGTTCGAGCCGAGTTGAATTCTACCTGTCCACGCGATGCCGAGCGAAATCTTCCTCTTCGACGCGGCTACTCAGCATGAATTCAATTGAACTCAAAGACGAGGGAATACTTTACAAGATTATTATTAAAATCGTTAATTATTAATTTGATTAAATTTGAAATTACTTATTAACTTACAATTATCAAATTTTATTACATGCATAACTAACTTTGATTTAAATTAATTACCCAACTTGTTTAAAGTTCATTTGGACTTAAACAATTTTGTCAACACCTAATAACATAATTTATACTAACTTAATTACCTTTAACTTAACATAAAACCAGGCTAGCATCTGGAACCCTAAATCCCAAAGCAAGCATCGTGACTCATCCGGGTCGTACTCGATAATATCCATAAGCTCTCTCGCGTTTCCCCCCTAACCTTTCTTCTTCTTCCCCTGTTCCTATTTTTCTTCTGCTTATTTTTTTTTTTAACTTAAAGTTTAAGTAATTTAAAAACTGTAGTTGACCCTCACGCTCACGCACGTCCTACTCGAGTCATCCAACCCCTTTTCTCAAGTACCTACTCGAGTGTCACTGAATACGAAGCCACTCAAACACATCGACACGCCCACGCCACCGTGCACGTGCACGGTGGCTCGTCTCACTTCCGGCGACCCACTCAATCACCCACAAACCCTAAATCGCCTCGATGACAGAAATCAAAGCCCAAATGTTCAAATACCATTCGAAAACAAAAATCGACCAGTAGCTCGAACTTGCGTTCCACACATCCACCGTCATATCAACCATGCAGCCACTATACTTCACCGAAGGTGATGAAACTCCACCATAACGTCAAGCACACCCCTTTCTAACTCCACCAGGAATTGCAGCCAACTCGATTTAACCCATGATGCCGAAACTACCATTTTACAGAGTATGAAAAATATAGGCAGTAAACCCTACTTTTGATTCAAACTCACAATTTATGCATTTGAAAAATAATTGGATATTTTTCTAGGGTTAATACAACTTCAACCTTACTTCACTCTAAATTTCACAAATTAAAGTTAACTTGATCTTCCAAAATTTGCAAAAACCCATTTTTGTTTCAGTATAAAACTGCTCTTCATACTCTTATTAAAAATCACAATTCTTACGCTAAAATTCATAGTTGTGGGTATAAAATCCAAATATGTTACTGGATTTACAAAATTAAACATTTGAAAATTTGATCCTTTTTAGTTATTCTTCCTGGACTTGAAAAAAACAGTATTATAACATGCTGTTAAACTTTAAAAATCATGTTTTAGCATCTAGATTTCATTCGCATACCTGAATTTGAAAATTAAGAGATTCGAAAATTTAATCATCTTAAGTTTGTTCCAAAAATTTGGGTTTCCAGAGAATATTTGCAAATTGTTTTAACTTAAACAAATTTCTAAACTTTAATAGATGCTAAAACAAACAGTTTTTTTGTTTTAATCCTAAGTGTTAGTAGTTTGTTAGATCAAGAGATAAAGATTTGATTGTACATCTGAGCCTGGGAAAATAAGAACAGAGGTGCCTCAAATTTGTACAGGCATACATATTTTTATACATTCATATATATATATATATATATATATATACATACATACCCAGGAATAAATTCAACATGCAAATCTTCTAGATATAAACTTGAAACTAATGTAGGTACTTAAGGTTTTAAAAGAAAAGTTACTCACCTGGAAGTATGAAGGCATAGCTCCTTTTTCTTTTGAAACTGTTCTTGAAACTTGCTTTTGTTGTTGTAGTTAAAGTTTTGTTTAAGTTTTGATTCCTTTAGCTTATGAAAAAATGCAGACCTTTGAAACTGGAATGCAAGCTTTGATGAACAAAATAGAATAAGGGAATTGATGTATATGAAGAAAGTAAACAGGGTGGTTGTTTGTACCATAGGCATGGCTGTAGGGATATGTTATGGTGGCTAGCAGATTTCATTTCGGCTGAAGATAATCTTGCATTAAATGCATGAGGTATGTTGCATTAATCACTTACACTTTATGCAGGCTATATTTTATTTCTTCCATTTGTTTACTAGCTTATACTTCTTGTTTACAGCTTAGATGCTTGCATTTATTATGTGTGACTTCTTTTATTTGTTTATACATACTCAATTTGTCTTGCATGTTCAACTCTTTACAAGCTGTATACTATTTCTATACCTTGTTTGTTTAATTATCTTACTCTTTTATTTTGTAGTGCTGATATCTTTGCATTAAATGAGATGGTCCTTTATGTTTACACCCTATACTATTTGAATTATGTTTTGCACAGTCCTTTACTTTGCTTTGTAAGTATGCTCTGACCTGATACTTGTGCAGTTTGTATTGTACATAAATATTTTGTTGTTTCTTGTCTTCATTGTTTAATGCAATATTATTTTAGTTTACATGCATCATCATCTCTTTTGATAAAAACTAGCTTTGATTTTATTATCTTCTTTTGTTTTGTTTATTGTTCAGGTGTACACACTGAATATAATTTTGTAACTTGTTTGTTTCTTTTGCAAGCTATTCACATATATATTTATTTTTTTTATTTCCAAATTACATATGAGTTTGTATTACATTAATTTGTTAAATTCGTTAAATATAAATAAATTTCTATTTTATATTACTATAGATTATTTGAGATATTTATATTTTTATTTAAAAACTTCATTTTATTGAAATCTCAAATCAATTTATCATTTACTTCCACAATTTTAAATCAAAAGTAAATTTAATTATCAATTTAAAATAAATTAAAATTCGGGATCGTTACAGACTTCCCCCCTTAAAAGAATTTCGTCCTCGAAATTTGCAGGCACGAAAACAACACAGAGATAGACAGATTCGATCTCCTATAATTCCTCAAGCACAAGATATGGATTCCAAACTCAAGTCGGAATATCTCAAAATATCTACTAATTTGTCCCTCTTCGGACCTTGGTATTCACAAGAAATTACAATAGAATTTCAAATTTTGGTTTTAAACAAAATCATTTTATCGATACAATTCGATTATCCTTCATATTCTATTAATCAATTTAAAATCAATTTAAAATTTCTAATTTATTTAAAATTCTCAATTTCAATTTGCAAATTCATATTCATTAAGGTTTTAAATCAAAAAGCTGATAAGAAACTGATGAAGATACGAAATAAAAATTTCCTACAACGATTCGTAGGCCTTCATTACACCGAAACTTCTTTCTGTAACCGTCATGAATCAATCAAAAGAATTTGGAAACGAATCAAAGAAAATTGATAGAGAAAGTTATTTCCACCGTTGTTACAGAGTTTTGACTAATTATAGTCGTATTTACCTGTCCCCTATCTCGTTCTCTTCTTGCACTCATACTCACTATTAGTAGATAGTAAGAGAATTTACTGAGGCATTCAAACGGATATCTTAAGGATTACTCATTCTAGGATATACTTCACCCTATCTCTAATGAGCTACTTAATGTGTTACACTCCTGAGCTAAAGTTTTAACCTTAGCTCTGATACCACATGTAACGAGTCGGATTTTGCCCGCTCGAAAATCGACATCCATACTTCAAATCGTATTCGAATGCCATAGATTCGACCGTTCAAATCCGATTCGCCGGAGCTTATAACAATCATTAAGTAAACAACACAGCGGAATAAAAGAATAATACATTGATATACAGCTTTGATACAATATCTGATACAATAGATGATCCAATAGATATCAATATACATCAGAGATATGATACAATAAAATAGCAGCGGAAAAGAAAACGATAGATAACATCCAGCAGTGGAACAAATAACTCTAAAACAGTCTTCAAGGAAGAACTCCAAAAATAACCGCAACTCCATTTCCAAGAACCAATCCAGCAATAGCTCGAACTCCCAATAACGATGCACCTAGATAACCAAGACTGGTGCAATCCAAAGACTGAACTAACTCCAAATAATCTACTATATCTAACTATCTGAAAAAAACCCAACTCTAGACTGCTCGTGTAGAAAAAAATGAGCACCCAGAGTTTAGGAAAGAAACAATAAACTCCGGATCGGTCGTGGGACTGGTGTGAGCAACAAAAACAGTTTATCTTTAAAAACATTCAATAAAAGATTTTCAAAGTCAATTCGCAATGCTTTTTTAAAAATGAGACTACCATAAGGCCTCCCGCACACACACAATGCAAACGCAGAATCGGAGGAGATTTCTCCTTATGATAGTCAAAGATGCTTGATACGCATTAAAAGAAACGTTTGATATTATTACTAGTGCATAGTGTAGGAAAAATTCATTTCGAAAGTAGAATATAAATCTTAGCCAACATACGACCATTATCGTATGCCTACTATAGCTAACCATGTTCAATAGCAGGTTACCGCCACATTCCATGGCAGGTTATACAACTAATACCGTACAAGTCTCGTATTGTTTCTTTGGATTTCCAACAAATGGTCAGGCCAAGGAACTTCCCATTGCCACATGGAAACGCCTCTGGCTGGACGTCCCCGAGAACTTAACCAGCTCTCTGCCAACACAAGGCCGGGTTACCTTTATCACTAGGTAACTACTACACGAATATGGCATCCCCCGGTCCCATTGGACCTTTAACCGAGCGCTCGTCACCAACAACACCACACAGTAATAAATATAGTGTATCAACATGAGTAAGTATCTGGGCTCCATACCATGATACCACCCTTTCCAGAAGGAAATGCACATACCCTAAAGGGAGCTACCCCTCATAACCTTGCCGCATCTTTCCTGTTTTGACCATTCCGGGATGTGAGGCTCGACGAAGTCACGTCCACAAAAACATACTTTATACAAAAGTCGTGTTTTGGGTCAACAAATGATCATAGAAATGATCACCAAGATAGACGATCAAATAAATGATCCTATCACAAATAATCAACACAATGATCATTTCACAGCAACACTCAGTATGTCACATTACCAAATTGGGAATATATCGCTGATAACCTTCAACTATATAACCTCTGAGCACGTACGTCTCAGAGAAGGGTGTTAAGCTAAAAGAATAAATTATCCGCCACCAACAGAAATATATTTGAAAGAAATCGGCTTTATATCTCAATTTGTAACGTCAGACATACTATCCATACAAGTCTGTTCCGGGTTCGAACAGAACCGAAGGCACTTACAAAGAAGTCCTTGCAAATCCGGATATTCACAATCCCGATCGGATTTCCCATCACTTAGGGAGTTTCTATACCGGCGCGACTCGGTGCAGAAACAATCGATAGGTCATCCTATCGCTTTCATAAATACCCGGTCTTCATCACCGGTCTTCAAATGCTATCCATAACGACGAATCACATATTCGGAATGGGTTATACGACACAAAGGTCCTTTCCCGGCTAACCCGAATAGTGAGCACGATATTTCAAAAACAAATGGATAATGGGATTTCAATTAAGTCACAACTTAATAATTCAAAACTTTATTTCAAATGGTTTAATCCAATTACCATTTCAATCTTTAAACAAAAAGATTCATTTTCACAACCTTTAACGGTTTAAACAATTTTCACATTTTAATCTTTTAAACAAAAGATTCATTCACAGATTTTCCAAATCAATTTTTCATTTCAATTTGATTAACTCGTTAAATCTTTAAATCAAAGATTTAACTTATAGCTTCAAAACAAATTTCATTTCAATTTGATTTAAACAAATCATCAATTTAAATCTGTTAAAAATAAACAGATTTAATTCATAGCTTTCAAAAAGAATTCATTCATAACTTAGGAAAATCATTTTTCTATTCAATCTTGAAATTCCCCTAATTAACTGGAATCTCAGTTCTTATCTAAAAGTGTTTATCATTTGAAAACAACAGTTTTCATTTTGGAAATCTGATTCATTTATACTAGTTTAAATCCTTGGGTTAAATTCAAATTCCCAAAAATAATGCTTAAAAGTGGTTTAATCCCTATATAACCAATATAACATCTTTAATCCCTAATTTCAAATCATAGAATTCAATTTCAAGTATTGAATTTAAATTTAAATCAAATTATTTAAATTCCAAAACTTAATCAAGCAATTTAAAAATAAATTTTTATTTTGAAATACATTCCAAAAGCTTTTCACATTTATTCCGATTCCATTTCCAAAACATTTGAATTTAAAAATTCAAATTTAAAACTATTTCAAACATCTGTGACTTAAACGATTTCCTCGTGAAATCCATATTTGTGTGTGTATGGTGTGGTCCAGGGGTTTAACACAATAGTGCAATATCATCAATCATCACAGATTAAAAATAGAAATATAGTTGATAAGCGATATAAGCTATAACGCTTATCGTCCATTCACAGATTCACAGATAATATACAGATGTTTCACAAATAAATGCATAAATCATACACGACACAAATCACAGAACAAAATATCACAGATTAGACAAGACAACCAATTCAAGGCAACTCATTCAATACAATCATTAATAAGTAAGGTCAAGTATTTAATGATCATTTATAAACAGGATTAATTAATTGTTAAATCCTAATTAATTCAATTTATCTCCAATTAAATTAATTACTTATGAATTAGTTATCAAATTCTGATTTATCAAGTACAAATCATTTGGTATAAATGAATTAATCAATCGCCTTAATAAATTAAATTATTCTTGATTAATCATATCAATCAAATCAACCTTTTAGACCAATTACATAATTAATTAACTTTAATAAATCAAAATACCCAACCTTAATTTCAATACTCACCATGATTCGAACGCGGCCTCAACAAAACACGGCAACCTCCCTTATCGCGATCGATTAACAACCCAGAGGACGAGAGAGAGAGAGAGAGAGCGTGACCTCCTTTCATGCCTATGAACTCTAGTTCGAGCCGAGTTGAATTCTACCTGTCCACGCGATGCCGAGCGAAATCTTCCTCTTCGACGCGGCCACTCAGCATGAATTCAATTGAACTCAAAGACGAGGGAATACTTTACAAGATTATTATTAAAATCGTTAATTATTAATTTGATTAAATTTGAAATTACTTATTAACTTACAATTATCAAATTTTATTACATGCATAACTAACTTTGATTTAAATTAATTACCCAACTTGTTTAAAGTTCATTTGGAATTAAACAATTTTGTCAACACCTAATAACATAATTTATACTAACTTAATTACCTTTAACTTAACATAAAACCAGGCTAGCATTTGGAACCCTAAATCCCGAAGCAAGCATCGTGACTCATCCGGGTCGTACTCGATAATATCCATAAGCTCTCTCGCGTTTCCCCCCTAACCTTTCTTCTTCTTCCCCTGTTCCTATTTTTCTTCTGCTTATTTTTTTTTTTAACTTAAAGTTTAAGTAATTTAAAAACTGTAGTTGACCCTCACGCTCACGCACGTCCTACTCGAGTCATCCAACCCCTTTTCTCGAGTACCTACTCGACTGTCACTGCATACGAAGCCACTCAAACTCATCGACACGCCCACGCCACCGTGTACGTGCACGGTGGCTCGTCTCACTTCCGGCGACCCACTCAATCACCCACAAACCCTAAATCGCCTCGATGACAGAAATCAAAGCCCAAATGTTCAAATACCATTCGAAAACAAAAATCGACCAGCAGCTCGAACTTGCGTTCCACACATCCACCGTCATATCAACCGTGCAGCCACTATACTTCACCGAAGGTGATGAAACTCCACCATAACGTCAAACACACCCCTCTCTAACTCCACCAGGAATTGCAGCCAACTCGATTTAACCCATGATGCCGAAACTACCATTTTACAGAGTATGAAAAATATAGGCAGTAAACCCTACTTTTGATTCAAACTCACAATTTATGCATTTGAAAAATAATTGGATATTTTTCTAGTGTTAATACAACTTCAACCTTACTTCACTCTAAATTTCACAAATTAAAGTTAACTTGATCTTCCGAAATTTGCAAAAACCCATTTTTTTTCAGTATAAAACTGCTCTTCATACTCTTACTTAAAAATCACAATTCTTACGCTAAAAATCATAGTTGTGGGTATAAAATCCAAATATGTTACTGGATTTACAAAATTAAACATTTGAAAATTTGATCCTTTTTAGTTATTCTTCCTGGACTTGAAAAAAACAGTATTATAACATGCTGTTAAACTTTAAAAATCATGTTTTAGCATCTAGATTTCATTCGCATACCTGAATTTGAAAATTAAGAGATTCGAAAATTTAATCATCTTAAG
The DNA here is from genome assembly GCA_030765085.1 of Allium cepa. NCBI lineage: Eukaryota > Viridiplantae > Streptophyta > Magnoliopsida > Asparagales > Amaryllidaceae > Allium > Allium cepa. The sequence goes on from CM060944.1 coordinate 249,142,187, forward strand.
TTTGTTCCAAAAATTTGGGTTTCCAGAGAATATTTGCAAATTGTTTTAACTTAAACAAATTTCTAAACTTTAATAGATGCTAAAAAAAACAGTTTTTTTGTTTTAATCCTAAGTGTTAGTAGTTTGTTAGATCAAGAGATAAAGATTTGATTGTACATCTGAGCCTGGGAAAATAAGAACAGAGGTGCCTCAAATTTGTACAGGCATACATATTTTTATACATTCATATATATATATATATATATATATACATACATACCCAGGAATAAATTCAACATGCAAATCTTCCAGATATAAACTTGAAACTAATGTAGGTACTTAAGGTTTTAAAAGAAAAGTTACTCACCTGGAAGTATGAAGGCATAGCTCCTTTTTCTTTTGAAACTGTTCTTAAAACTTGCTTTTGTTATTGTAGTTAAAGTTTTGTTTAAGTTTTGATTCCTTTAGCTTATGAAAAAATGCAGACCTTTGAAACTGGAATGCAAGCTTTGATGAACAAAATAGAATAAGGGAATTGATGTATATGAAGAAAGTAAACAGGGTGGTTGTTTGTACCATAGGCATGGCTGCAGGGATATGTTATGGTGGCTAGCAGATTTCATTTCGGCTGAAGATAATCTTGCATTAAATGCATGAGGTATGTTGCATTAATCACTTACACTTTATGCAGGCTATATTTTATTTCTTCCATTTGTTTACTAGCTTATACTTCTTGTTTACAGCTTAGATGCTTGCATTTATTATGTGTGACTTCTTTTATTTGTTTATACATACTCAATTTGTCTTGCATGTTCAACTCTTTACAAGCTGTATACTATTTCTATACCTTGTTTGTTTAATTATCTTACTCTTTTATTTTGTAGTGCTGATATCTTTGCATTAAATGAGATGGTCCTTTATGTTTACACCCTATACTATTTGAATTATGTTTTGCACAGTCCTTTACTTTGCTTTGTAAGTATGCTCTGACCTGATACTTGTGCAGTTTGTATTGTACATAAATATTTTGTTGTTTCTTGTCTTCATTGTTTAATGCAATATTATTTTAGTTTACATGCATCATCATCTCTATTGATAAAAACTAACTTTGATTTTATTATCTTCTTTTGTTTTGTTTATTGTTCAGGTGTACACACTGAATATAATTTTGTAACTTGTTTGTTTCTTTTGCAAGCTATTCACATATATATTTATTTTTTTATTTCCAAATTACATATGAGTTTGTATTACATTAATTTGTTAAATTCGTTAAATATAAATAAATTTCTATTTTATATTACTATAGATTATTTGAGATATTTATATTTTTATTTAAAAACTTCATTTTATTGAATTCTCAAATCAATTTATCATTTACTTCCACAATTTTAAATCAAAAGTAAATTTAATTATCAATTTAAAATAAATTAAAATTCGGGATCGTTACAACATAAGTTATTTATTTCCAAAGTTTCTTTAAAACGTTTCTTTCAAATTATATTGAAATATTTATATCAGAAAATACTTATAAACAATATTATTATATTCCAAAATCCTTTGAAAGAAATTTTCAAAATTCCAGAACTTAGGTTCTAAAATTTCCAGTTTACATTTATTATATTTTCTTCAAATTTTGTTTCCGATCAATATTTATAAATTTCACTACCTAACAACCGATATATTACAACCAAATATAACCTTTATAAAAAATTTATTTTATATATAGAAAATATAGTAGGCAAAATTATTTCATTCACCTATATTCAAAACAAATATTCTGTCGGTCTGTCCTTTTAAGTGTTTAGAAATCTCTATTGATGTCAAAGCATCCTATGCAGCAACCAAAATTTATAAATACAAAACAAAACAAATTAACATAATATTAAAACTTTTTTATAACACTAACAAATACACTCTCTCATATATATATACACTCTCAGCAACTCATCAAAGGGAATTACTACCCTATTGATAAAGAGTCAGACCCCACAAAGCTAAGGTTTATCGCTAAACCAAATCTTTGATACCAAATGTAACGGACCAGCGGCCAGTGGTGTAACGCCTACCATAGCATACAGCTGTACCTGTGTTCTGCCTTCACGGCCAGCTTCTCGACTGCGCTAACCCCTACAGGGACATGTAGGAGTAAGAGTCATCCGCCCGCTACCAAACCAAATGCGAGAACACCCTATCACGCTGCACCCGCCAAGTGCATAGGCAGACACACATGTCAACTCAAACTATACAAAAGGCGGATAGTTATCGGGTTAAATAAGAAACAGAAGAAATAAAAAAAAAACAGAATCTCACAGCAGAATGACAAAATATAATAAACAAATAACAGTTCTTGAAGCTATTTTACAAAAAAATTGATTATACTTATACAACACACATCAGATGTTACACATACCAGAGAATAATAAATAATGCAGCGGAACAGTATGAATGCTGTGGAATAATATAAAAATAATAGTAATGCAATCTTCGTCTTCATCCTCCACAAATAAAGTCTTCGAATCCTGAAATGGTCAAACTGACCCGTGTGAATTGAAAAGACAAAATACTCAAGTCAGAACTAAAAATCTTATACGAGTTAAATAAATAGTAAATAATAGAAGTGGAACGGCGTCAGAGATGTTTACGGGATTTGACATCTCCTATCTAGTGTCGAACATGAGTGTAGTAACTTAAGAGATGATCGGGATTCACACCTCTTAAGGATCCGTTAAACTATTTACTATGCAGTAATATTTTGCTATTATAATGATATCTATTAGTAAAATAAACTTACTTTTAAATAACATTAAGGAGTGACCCAATATTCTCCTTAACACGTAATAGTCCCAGTAGTCCATCTAGTATCACTGTCCCTCCTGATTGGGAAGCCACTAGAGGATACTCCATTGGCTACGGGAGAAAACCAAAATCATACAAGGCGTGCTAGGGTAGGTGACACGGCACAACTAGGCAATACCAGAGTAGATATACCAATTACGCTTCCGGACCGGTGGTAACGCGTAGAAGCTACTACCGCCCACCTCGAGCCACACCCCCAAAATCAAAAGGGCCCCAATCAATCACAAAGTGATAGAATCGTAACGAAGGAGAGTGTCCGATAAAAGGTGCTGCCTTCTTAGACCGTCGATCGCTCCAGTTTTAGCCACTTTATGCCAACTCACTGGAGTCGGGTCCACATGTATACCTCAATAGAACATCGCCACCATCCTACTTCATTCAGGAATCTCCACCGCGTATACGGTTGTTAAAGTGGTTTTCGGAGTTGGCAGAGAGTATGACAACTTTCGATCCCGGTCTCTTCAACAACCAAACATTATTATAACATCGCGGTCATTTTCAATATAGTTTATAGTTTAAAACCAAATATCATTGCCTTTCCAAACCCAAATCAATACGATATCATTATCATTTCAAATATATCCTCTTCTAAAATCATAACACTTTCAAAGTTATAACATTTCGAAATCAAAACACTTGAATATAACACTTTCAAATTATAATACCTTGAAACTCATAAATTTTGAAACATAACTTCCACCACTTAAATGGTTTAGATATTAAAATACTCCATATAATAAAATAGCTTCTTCAATTTCACAAATCAATTCCAAAATAACTCAAATTTCTAAATTTTAAATTTAACCAAATCCTAAATCATAAATTTCAATTCAATTCGGTTTCCAAATAAACTATTTCAATTTATATCGATTCCAAACAGATTTGTTCCATAGAATAAACTACAACAAATTCAATATATTCCAAACTTTGAGTATTCAACAATTTCAAAACTAAGTTTGGTAATTACGATTCAACATTTCAATTTTCTATTATTTAGTTTTGAAATATTTTACATAATAAATCCATTATCATTTAAATAATACTCAAATTACAAATAACTAAATATTTCCTTCAACTTATTTATACTTGAAATATTCATTTAATCACCTTAAACCAAAATCAAGTTTTCAAAATCATACCTTCTACAATTTAAAATTTAATAAATTTCACATCAAGTTATTAGAGTTTAATTCTTAAATAAATTCAATTTAATTAAATTTCAACTTTATCTTCCAACCTTAATTTATTGAAATCATTATAAACTCTATATTAAAATATAGTTTAAATAATTAACCATATTATCTTCAATAAAAATCAAACTTATTATTAAGCTTATTCTATATTAAAAAAGAAATTATACACAGTTCAAAATCAAGAATAAAATAACGTTTATCATATCTAAAATCAATATTTATCTAAAACCATATATTTCTTTACAAAACCATAGAAATCATTTCAAAATATTTTTATATATAGACCACGGTGTCTGTATAAAATTTTATGTCATATGGTCAAGTGATACACATATTTATCATTTCAATCGGTAATTTAAAATATAAATACGGTTATATATCATTTCAAACCGCAATCTCGAATGAAATGAAAAGCCGTAACAACTTGCAGTTTATAACAGTATAAAATAAAACATCCAATATCAATCATCAAACATTTATAACAATCATCATCCCATTCAATCAATAACATCAATATAGAACAGTTAATAAACAATAGGTATTTACGGGCAGTTTATATTCAACAATAAATTAAATATCTATTTTATCCAAATACATTCAAATATACTAAGATAATGATTCAAAATATGCCAAACAGTCATAAATAAATTTCTAATCACATCATAAATCAATTTGACAAACATAAGAAATTTTAGAAGTTTTGAGTGGGTTAAAACACTCACATTTTGAATTTAAATTGAACTTAAATCCAATTTAATCCCAAAATTCAAACAGTCTCTAAATCCATCCAAACTAGCATTAAAATTTCTGAAATTCCAAGACGATCCTAGCAGAGAAAACCACACGTGAAACGGACCTCGTACACGAAAGTTATTCGAGTTAGAACAAGTTCAAATTTGAAAAAGAAAATAATAAAAAAACAAAACAAGCACGACCTATCCTGCAGCGCCACATCACCACAACACCATCTTCTCCAGAAACCCTAAATCGCAAGTGTGAACAAGAACCCACACACACAACACCATCCAATCGACGAATAACCTACTCTGATAAAATCCCCTCTGCCCTCTCCACAAAACGCTGCCCTCCAATCGACGATCTGTCGAAGATCATCAAACGCCACTGAACGGCCAAGACTTGTTCTTAAATTTCTGGACAGATAAAGGTTCAAATCGAAAAATGAATTACATATTTGAGACGCGCTCGTCGAGAGCTTCAGACCGATATACAATTCGATATATATTGAGGAGTTTCAATTTTTGATTTGGTTTTGATTTGAAATTGCAATTGGAAATTAGGTTTTGTCTACCATCAGAATGAGGAGAAGCAACTGGAATTGTACGTACAGAATAATGAACATAAGAAATAGGCTAGGGTTTATAAATACATATATATATATAGGAAAACTAAAATAGAAATAATGGATTGGATTTGATCTGGGTTGGAACGATAAATGGCCCGAAAAGCCCGTTCTGACTCCAAAACGAAAACGGGTCAACCCATATATCAAAATAAATGTTTTAAAATATTTTAAAATCAATGTAATAGGTTTCAAATCTAAATTCCATCGTCTTAAGAAGTTATGCCAAAATTAGCTTATTTCAAATTGATTTCAATTGATTTCAATTAAATAGATTTCTAGGCGTTTCGAGCCGTAGGCTCAAACGACAAGTCCGATCGATATAAAACTTGAAATCCTACAATAATTCATCATTACGGATCCAATGAAACTTGTTTTGTCGAAATCCAAGTCAGTGGCCAAAAATAGCTATTTTCCCATTAATCAATAAATTAATATTAAATTAATTAAATCAAATTTTGAATTCCAATTCTAAAATTGGCAATCTTTATCATTTTTGATTTCTTGAACAATTTCAATAATTTAAACAAATTTAATGTCAATTTAAAGTTGACTAATCCATCAATTTCAGTGTTTAATTTCAATTTCATTAAATCAGAAATTATAAATTAAAATTCCAAAATCCATTTATTAAATTTTAAACCTTGTTATTCAAGTCTTTCATTACAATAAGGGTATAACTAACATTGGTTTATCTCTTAGCCCATTAATGTTTCCCAATTTTATCTTAATTCACATTCACGTAATATTTAAATATTTAATTTCATTTAATTGTGATTAATCAAATTATTAAAACTTAAATTCCAATAAATTAATAAATCTTTCCCTCCATTCTTTTTATTTAACCCATTGTCATACTATAAAATTAACATTATTTTTCATTTATTATCTAGATTTACATTTACATAATATTCAATTTAGATTTATTGCAATTGATTACTGAATTTTATTTAAATAAACAAAATATATTAATTGTCACCTGTTTACTTTTAATTACATACTTCAATATTACATTTGCTTATCTTATATTGAATTCATAACCAAGTTGTAACATTTTACACTATTTCATTATTGGGATTTCACTCCAATTGTCAATAATTAGTTTTAATTACCATTTCTACATTTCATTTTTAACATTCACTTCATTATAAATTATAAAGTTTTTATTTTTCTCTAAATTTTATTACAAAAATCTTATTAAATTAACCAATTTAATTATCGAAATTTACGGGTCGTTGCACACTTGAAACTCATAGCGATTGCTGAGCACCGAAATGGAAATCGCATGCGTAACTGCCACCATGCTCATGTTACCTATAGCTCCACCTATTGGGTCTCCTTATTACCTCAAGCTCCAACATAAGCGTGCCTCTCATCCCACTTCAGGCTAATGTGAGATCACCGTGTCTATAGAAAATAGGGGAAATGTTGTTGGTACTGGCCCGCCATCCAAACAATATCTAGTTGCGCCCCTTGCCCAAATTCTTACGGTTTAGACTTCTACTTATTGACCAATTACTACCATTATTAGCATAAGTATGCCCTTCGTCTCACTTATGGTTTATGTGAAACACCATGTCTATAGAGATAGTAGGGGAATGCGATTTGGTATGGGTCCTACTTTCATCTTTGCTTCTGAACTTTAGATAAATTATTTAAATAAGCCTTTACAATTTATTTCTACTATCTTTGCTTATTAATTTATCGTAAGTCTTAAAATAAGCCTCGTTCTGTTCTTTTACTTATTATAACCTTCGTTATAATCATGCTTATTACTTAAACCGAGGTTTAAGTGTGAAAATAAGCCTCTTTTATCTTATACTCCTTTTAATTATAATTCTAAGTTATAACTAGTGTAATTATCTCTAATTAGTCCAATTCTAACGTTAATATCATAATTAGGCTCAACTTCAGTCTTTATTCTATTTTTATTACAGTATTTACAATTTACATCTCATCTTCCGTTATTTCAGTATTCTTATAATTTTAATCCATATTCACATTTAATCTATTCTAATCCACACGCGACGAAGAAGGAGAAATAACAGAAAACTGAAAATAGAAGAAAATTCAAAGCGTATGAAAAAGATGTAAATAATACATAAATAACAGTAAATAAAATAAAATACTATAAATAAACTGTAAATAAATGGAAAAGCTATAATTAACAAAAATAAAATAGATTAAGTGAAAAGAATAGCTAAAAAAATAGACAGAAAATAATTCTAAAAACTATAAATAAACTACTAAAAATTTTATTCCAAAAATCTTAGTAAAACTACAACTATTGAAAACCCTATTATTTTAAATTGCTTAAAATCTAAATAATTACAATCACTCACCAGTAATCCTAAGCTCTTCCGTTTTGGTCTTTTCGGATCCACATGAGGGTATTAAAATATTTTTATTAAAAAGATTCTCTCCTTGAAAAATTATTCGTTTTAGGGTCCTTTCGGAAAAGGTGAACCCAAGCGGAGAAAATCTAGAATGAGAAAAAGTTTTAGGCCTAGGGTTCTATTTATACGTGTACAAGTAGATCTCGGACCATTGGATTCGAGGATTGAACATGATGCAACCACGTCATAGGCTGAATAGGAGCCATCGGACGCAAGAATGGAAGGACTGAATTGGTTATAAGAATGCGAATGACGTTCACAAAGTTATTTTATCATTTCATTTATTTTTTAATTAATTATTCTAGCTTAAATTTTGGGTTGTTACACTTTTAGACTAATCTATATTATACTGCCATGACTCTTTATGCCTCAAATCTACAATGAAAGCATAGATCGTGCTACATAACACACTTAAGCCACTTACATTATGTAAAATACAAGAAATGTATTTGTCGTTAATGTGTAAAATTATATTAGAGCATTATGTAGAATCCCAGAGGATTAGGATATGGCTTTTCTGATCATTTATTATGTTATGTGAAAATTTCCAATTTTTATGAATTTTTGTCATAAATCTATCAATATTGTCTAAAGATAGTTTATTTTCAATAATGCCAATGAATGAAAATCTATTACGCTGCAGAATTCGAATCATTTCCAATTGTTTAGTAGGGGAATTCATGCCTCTAATGTTCCAAAAGAGGACTCCATCTATAGGCTGTTTTTAGGGTTGCTATTGCCTTCCGAGGAGGTAGCTATCCCTAATATCTTGGCTTTTTTGTATTTTTCTGCCTTTCAGTTGATTAACAAGAGTATTCCATGCAGGATTATCAACAATATCAGAATTAGGCAGCTTTAAACTCGAAAGGTACTTCGTCTATCCTAGTTTTATGAGCTACTCTTAGTCTAGAGATAAGCAGAGAATCAAATTTTTGGTTAGCAATAACAGATTTTGGGGCAGGTTCGGAGGGTTTTCAGACATCTTGCCTGAGTCACTATTAGACTTCTCTGTACATTTGTTTGCAGATTGCATTTCCTTATCTATTCTATAGGCACAACATTCTGGAGTGAATTTGTAATAATAGTCGAGTTAGAGATATTCGATTGGAAATTTTGGAACTCATAAGTGGAATTTTGTTTAGGAATATTGTTACTATCATTGTTTATACTGATATCATAAATATTATCCTGTACTGGGCTGACTAAGATCGGTTGTGCATCTATACATTTTGAATTTCTTATCTGATTATTATCCAAGTTGTTATCAATATTCATATGTGAACTATCTACCGATCGTTTCTAAGAATTCACTTTAGGCATTCAAACGTTATTAAATTGACAATGGTTTTCAGCATGACTAAAACTCGATCAATTCGGACATATAGATGGTTTCCAATCATACGTAACTTCTTGCCAAATGATTTCATCATTTTCAGTTATAATAGAGAGTTTATTCAGAAACTTAAAAAGTTATTAATTTCAATTAATACTCTAGCGTACGTTATTTTAATGAAACCTTCCATGAAGCTATCCAATCTAATGGAGGAGCCAAGTACTGAGGCAATACGACCAATCCCCTCTTCTGTCTAGTAATCAAAGGGGAGATTAGGGAATCAAATCCAAATCGGAATGGTATGAAGAAGTTCTTTGTTGAGCTGCATTCCAAGAGACCACCTCTTCATCATCATTAATTTTTTAGTATAGTAATAAGGACCTCTATAAGGATTCCAAAATTTACCATTCTTTTAATAGAAATTCGATTAGATTTGATCTTCGTTTAAATTGAAGATTCAAATTTTAATTTAAAATTTATGCTACGTATGATTGATCGGAAGAATAAACTCGAAAATATAAATATAAAACGGAAATTTTAAATGTTTTGAAATTTAACGTAGAAATCGGTCGATAATAAAATAGTGAAATTTTTGGTTTTAGAAATTGAAATATTTTACATAAAAATATTTTAGGGAAATTTATAATAAAAAACATCGACATTGGTTTCGTCGAATTTTGATTTCATTAGCTTTATTTAAGTTGATTTATACAATCGATCTACGGCAGCAACAACTGATATGGCGTAAATATCGAATTTTCAATCGAGTGTTAAATGGCCAGTTTTTTGTGTACTAACGTATTTGTATCGATGCATTGAGCACAACGGTGTTTCATTTTGCTGTTTGGACTCTCGGTTGTTCTATGCGCTGTTTAGTACATGTTAACGGTGATTACTACTATATATATATATATGGTGTGCTACTAAAACTATAAAATGAATTTATGATAAATAGACGCTCGAAAAAATAAGTATATATTTATATTTGTTGAATAGTTCACATGTAAATTGGTGGTTAGATAAATTAGTACACATTCAGAAAGTTGAAATGATAATTCAAAGTAGTAGTAATCGACCCAAATCCCCACCATATGCATGGCCACATCTTCTACCATCTATCTTATTACTTCTGTTATCTATTTTATATGAATGAAGAAAAAAGTATAGGAACAAAAATTAAGCAACTCCTTCTTCCTTAGCATCCAAGCCTCCTCCCTTCATACCTGCCACCGAATCTTCCCTACCTCACCTTCCAACCGCCAGACCATCTCCAGACACCGTGCCTACCTCCGACCTTGCCATTTAGCAACCACCACCTCCTTCATTCATTAAAAAAAACCAAAACCTAGTGCTGTCGAGACCTCGCCTCCACAACCGCTTCGCTCTGTCGCCTGCACCTAACCTGCCTTCTCCCCTACTGTCGCCGCATCTTCCTCCTCTAGCCAGAGCCCTCCTTCCAGTCGCCTATATATAAAAAACACCATAATGCTACGGCAACTTCCTCCCTCCACCGCCATTTCCACCGCCTATGCCACCAACTGACCACCATTTGGTCAAATAAAAATATTTTACAAACTGAGACTGTTTTGGAAATTTATATATAATGATGTGGCTTTTTAAAAATATGTTGTATTTCATTAATTTAAATCAATTTATTGTAAAATAAATGAATTTTCAAATATACGATAATTTATGAATAAATGCTTGAAATAGTTTATTTAAAGAAACTTGGTTTTGGATTTACTTCCACAAAATTTGGTTCAATTTAGAATTTATATATTTTTGAAAATGAATATTTTAAAGTTAAGAATTAAGTTATATTTTGATTTAGATTTAAACTTAAATTAATAAATTGTTCTCTTATAACGAGATTTGTATAAAGTCAAGTCTATTCGAGATAAACTTGTAAAAAAATCAAAAGGGTGATTTAAATTGTTTAATTCAAATTTGGAATTTATTATAAGAGAATTTATAGTAAATTGTAATGGAATACAAATTTGAACTTAAAATTTACTTTGATTTAAGTTATTCAGTGTATTGGATATAAATAAACTTTATGATCGAATGTTTTCAAAGTAAATTGGGTTTGAAACCGAAATGTTTGAAATAGAAATTTTTAGGAAATGTGGAATTTGGTTTTGAAAAACTTGGAAAATTTAAATCCCCATTCATTCCGATATGAATTGTTTTAAACCATAAATTGACCAGGTGATGTGTAAAATATACCTTGGGTTGTCAAAGAGACCGAGGTCCGTTATTGACATACTCTCTGTCCATCCTGGAACTACTTTGATAACCGTGTACGCCGTGGATGACATCCAGAATATAGTGGTTGAATTAGCGAACGTTTACTGGAACAAAGTAAGAGAACGATGATGGATAGCCTTAACACTCATGTCATAATTAGAATGACTAAAACAGGAGCCTATGTCTGGCCAATGAGGTTAGCTACCTCCAGCGACGTTGGTCCCTCGTATTTACTATTGTGATTTGAACTCGATAGATGCACCCTTCCATTTGGATTGATATTCGCGGTCGTTCATGGATGGGTTATGACCAGCCAGAAAGAGTAAACTGGTAGAATCATATCGTGGGCATTGCCTTACATGCCTTATCATATTTATCCATATACGAACCCATTACGACTTTGGTTTAGTACTATACAAATGTGTTAAGGTGGATCAATGTAAAGCCTTAATGCTATTTTGATATTTATTATAGCATACACTATTATATATATAGTTTGATGGATCCTTAGGAGATGGAAAAATTCGTAACACCCCCTAAGTTACTTTACATTGATTTATTGATTTACATGAGGTAGTTCTGACTCAAGTATTGTGTTTTCCATTATGCTCGGATCAGCTTAAGTATTTCCAATTTGGAGAGCTTGTTGTGGAGATGAAGACATTGCTAGAGACTCCATTTTGTTTCTACTATTTTGTTAGATTAGCATGTTTAGCTATGTCAGATATACTAATTTCATTTCCAATTATACCTTTCCCAGTTGTTTAATGTGAGAATAATGTAAACTTATTTGGAGATCCATGACTTATTTATGTGCTTATTTTATTTTCCACTGCGAGATTCTAAGTTGTATTTATTTTTATGTCTATGATCTATGATTGATTCTATTATTACCTTAAATAATCATTTATCACCTAAGCAAATGTCCTTGTTTAAATGGTGGGTTGTTACAGTTAGTATCAGAGCTTTGGTTGAGCAAATACCTATGTCTATGGGGTAAGCTCATTATAAATAGGGTAATTGATTACCGTAGAATGAGCAGAATCTTTCTTGATAGAGCGTATTTTAAAATTCTAAATTTTTTTAAGAAAAAAATGGTTTAAATCATAAATGAGTTTAAAAGATTGTAGGGTGCCCATCCTTAGTAGATTCCTTTGGTTTGGTTCCTTCATTTGATTTAGCTTCTAATTCAACTTCTTGCCCATCTTTTTTGTATAGGATGAGTAATTATAATATCAGAGACAGAGGTCGGGGAAATGATCCCAATGAGGCAGTTGCACCAGTTGCGGTCCCAAAAGTGAGATTTACCACTCTTAGTAAAGAGTACTCCCAGCTTGGAGGAAAAAAATTCATAGGTGTTGAGAGCACTGTTGAGGCACAGCAATGGCTTAAAAATGTTGAAAAGAATTTTGTTGGACTTGGTATCACTAACGCCCAGAAGCGTCAATTGGCAGCCTGGCAGAAGGAAGATATTTTTGGCCCAGTTTATATGAGATTTATCTAAATGAGAATTTTATATTCTTAAGATTATCTTGTAGAAGTTAGCTTAGCTTTGAATTTTCCAAATTACAGGGAAGCTTTTGTTATCTAGTGAATGCCCAAAGCTGGGATGACTGATTTGTATAATTAGTTTATGGAACATAAGTAGGGCGAAATTACTGTCATAGAGTACGAAAGGAAGTTTAATGAGCTATTAATTTTAGCCCACATCTGATCGAGATTCCTCTTAAGAAGAATGAGAAATTCATTGCAGGCATGCGTAGAAAGTTTAAGGAGCAGCTCAGCGGTCATATAAATAGGGCATTCTATGACAATATTGATTTGGCGATTTGTTTTGAGATTTTAAAGTTGAAGAGGATTTTAGAGGTTTTGGATACTCCAGCTCGGTCTAGCTCTAGTAGCCTTGGCAAGAGGAAGTTGAAATTCAATAACCAAAAAAGGAAGTGGCAAAACTAGCAAGGAGTTGGATCTTCTCAGAAGAAGCCTAAGGACTTGTTGTGTATCACTTGCTTCCAATGCGATAAAAAGGGACATTATGCCAAAGATTGTCCATCGGCTTCCTTAGCGGTCGTCCCTTCAGTTCAGATGACTAGGCGTGACCTATGCCACATTTTATTACAGCCGGGCTATTTCAAGAAGTATTTCCCTACTCAGAAGAAAGGCAAACCGTTTGGTATCTTGGTTGTCACTGCTTCCACCCCTTTGGTAGTGGAGACCGATCCAGTACTTCATGGTATGCTTTCCTTTCATGATATACATGTTCATGTTCTATTCGATACTGGAGCGTCTCATAGTTTCATATCTGTTGATTTATGTGGGAAATTTGATAACGATTTGAAACCTAAACCTGCTTATAAATCTTTGTGTGTCTCCAATCCCATTAGTGGCTTCGCGAACTTAGCAGTGATTTGTAAGGGTGTTTGTCATTTTAAAGACGAACACCGTTTCACTAGAGAATTTTATGTTTCGGGCTTTAGTGGATTCGATTTGTTATTCGACATGGATTGGCTATCCAAGTTCAATGCAGTTATTTCTAGTAGTGATCGGACAATTTCCTTGGTTGATGATAAGGGTTCTCGGCTTGTTATTAAATGCAAGATGTCTTTTGATCTTGTTAAGAGCTTTGTTTTCTCCCTTGATTCGAATTCTAGTGACCTCGACACTATTCCAGTAGTTTAGCGTTTCCCTGATGTTTTTGGTGAGGTTACTCGTTTACCACCTCATAGAGAAATTGAATTTCAAATCGATCTTATCCCTAGAGCCGGACCTGTTGTACTTCCCCCTTAAAGGATGTCGCTTAAGGAAAGAGTAGAGTTGAAAATCCAAGTCGTTGATCTATTAGCTAGAGGTTTGATTAGGAGAAGTTTTTCTCAATGGGGTGCAACCATAGTTTTTTATCACTAAGTCTGATGGTTTCTTAACAATGTGTGTAGATTATAGAGAGTTGATTAAGCTTACACATAAGAACTGATATCATATGCCTTGTACTAATGATATGTTCGATCAGCTTTATGCAGCACAGGTGTGTTTTCTCAGCTTGACCTCGCTTTAGGTTTCCATCAGTTGAGGATTTATGAGGACAGCATTCACAAGACTGCTTTCCATACCGAAGATGGTTTCAATGAATGGCTTGTTTGCCTTTCGGGTTAACGAACGCACCGGCTTACTTTGTAGATCACATGAACAAAGTATTCAGGGATGTTCTTAACTAATTCGTTCTTTTTTATATTGATGGTATTTTGATTTTGTGACACCCCACCTCTATACCCACGCTAGCCAAGAACACTCCGGAGTAGTGCTGTCAACTAGCACGGAGAATAAGGCTGTTGAGGAGCGACCATCCATGTAATTGCTTATCACACGGTGGCTATAAATAATCTTCGGAAACAAACATAGAAATAATCATATCACAAATCAGTCACAAATATTCATATCACAAATGCGGAAGAAGATATGAATATATAACTAACACATGAAAGTGTACATCAGAGTAGTGGTTAGTAAGATCCACGATAATACAAAAGAATAGCAACACATGCTATACAAAAGAATACAACTATGAGTCTATATCTCAAGTGTATACAACAAAAACTGCTAATCTAAACAGTTAGCCAAAAGTCAGAGTGATGAATCCCTGGGAAGAAGTCAAGCAGAAGCACCTGTAACATCTCGGTCTGACCCGAGTATTATTTAAGAAAATAATAAACGGGTCAGTCTAGCTATAAATATCAGATGACATGATATAACATAAAAGATATGGCATAAACATAAACATCCATAATGACATACCACTATAAGTATGTAAATAACGATCAACAGAAGATCAATCAATAAGAGATAATCAATATCACAAGAATCTTCTCAAAGATTCGGAAAGGGCATCATACCCCAAACTTGTACTCATAGCAAGTCAATGACATAACTTCTAGAAATCAATGCAAGAAGTCCAGAAATCATAGAAAAGAGAAAGAGGCCTATCACATGACGGTCCGAAGACCAAGGGGAGCTACCCCACATGTGTGAATGGAATCACACAGATTAAGGTCCAGACTAACCAAAAAGCAAAAAGGTATGTGTGAGTGGAATCACACAAGTGGTGTCTAGTCTAACCTCGCAACAAGAGACATCGCACAGTTGCTAGTCTAAATCATCAGAATGATCGTCATGATCAACGAGAAGTGTCAATTTCACTAAGCTAGTAAATATAGAAGTTTAGCTTCATGTCCCATAACCACTTGCTTAACTTAAATATTTACGAACGAACTGTAAATCTTCACTAATAAAATGTGTCACAAGTGGTTCAATCGAACAAGTCCAAGAATTAACCTACGAAGTGAACGCAAGCGTTTCATACCACTTGTTTTACTAAGTCGTTTAATTAGATTTCTCATCCGAGTGAGGTAAAGGTTTGTATATACTAATAGATTGGAAAACGGTTTAAGAAAAGAGCTTTGTTACGGAAAATAGAGTTGAAAGAGTTTTGTTGAAAGAGTTTTGATATTTACTACTAGTATTGAAACCTTTATATTTTTAAAATGACAAATCACAGAAGAGATTGTAGAAACAATCATCACAAAGATCACATTCGGAGATGTGAATAAAATCCAAGGAAATCAGCTCAAAAGCATCAAAGTGGAAGTTCCCCAATGACCAAACGTGGCCGAGATAACCAGAGATGGTTTGTCTCGAAGAATGGTCAACTCAGCATCTCAACAAAGCAAGTTCTGTTGAATGTTTTTCAGATAAGATCCCCTACGGAGGGGGGGTCCAGGGGGGTGGCAACCCCCCAAGGTGGGGGTGCGGGGGCAACGCCACCGCTTACGGGGTTCGACCTGCCCGGTCAGGTCGCGGGGGTCCGGGGGCAGCGCCCCCGGCGGGGTGCGGGGCAGCGCCCCGACCAAAACGATACGACCTAGTGAAGACAAAATGAGGTCTAACGACCTATCGACTCAAGGGTCTAACGACCTAACGACTCAAGGGTCATACGACCTAACGACTCAAGGGTCATACAACCTAACGAGCTATGGCCAAACGACCTAACGACTCAAGGGTCTAACGACCTAACGACTCAAGGGTCATACGACCTAACGACTCAAGGGTCATACGACCTAACGACTCAAGGGTCTAACGACCTAACGACTCAAGGGTCATATGACCTAACGACTCAAGGGTCTAACGACCTAACGACTCAAGGGTCATACGTCCTAACGACTCAAGGGTCATACGACCTAACGACTCAAGGGTCATACGACCTAACGAGCTATGGCCAAACGACCTAACGACTCAAGGGTCTAACGACCTAACGACTCAAGGGTCTAACGACCTAAAAGTATAAAGGTCATGCGACCTATCGGTTTAAGAGGCGAGCGACCTAAGTGTTACGACCTGAGAGTTGAAAGACTCAAGGGTCTAACGACCCAACGACTCAAGGGTCATACGACCTAACGACTCAAGGGTCATACGACCTAGTGTTGACTCGCGAGCGACCCAACTGAAGCGACCTAACTCCGAACGTGCCAAAAACGGCCAGAACGACCTAACAGCAGTTTCTCTCCAAAAACACTAAAATTTGGAGTTTTTTCGCCAATCCAATCCAAACCAAATGCAAATGTGCATGCTAAAAGTGATAGGGAATCATTCCCAACAGTCCAATATAGTTATAGACTAGAATTGTGAGATAAAAATGTCACCTTTGCACCAAATATCAACGAAAATGAAGTTTTAAGCAAGCAAGAAACAATCCTTCTTCTATCTGAGCACAAGAAGCTTGAATCCAATGTCTTCTTCTTGAATTTGGAGTAGAAAGATGGATTGCAATTGAATTTGAGTTTTGGAATTTTAATTTCCCATTCCCTCCACCATTAATGCCAAAGCTTGATTAGTTAGGAAATTTATGAAGAGTGAGGAGAAGAGGGTTGGAACTTGGGCTTAATAGGCTAAACTAACCCAAAGTCCAAAGCGGGAAAAGTTAGTGAAATTTCACTAACTCCAAACCTATCGATGTTTATACTTAAAAAAGTTGTAAACGACATTTCGAACTCAATGGAAGTGGTCTCGAGTCCTAATTTGACCGTTTGCAAAAAGTAGCTTTTCGGACCAAAATCCGATTAACGAGTTAATATTTAAATAAAATATTTAAATACAAACTCGATAAATATGCGGGTTGTTACAGATTTTCTCTAAAACCGAAGAAGAGCATGAGCAGCATTTGAAATTTGTGCTTGAAACTTTAAGAAGCCATCAGTTGAAGGAAAATTTTTAGAAATGTCGTTTCTGGCAGAAGGAAGTTCGATTTCTTGGCCATATGGTTTTTAAAAATGGTGTTTTAGTGGATCCCGCTAAGATCGCTATAATAAATGTAAGTTCCTATCTTTTACTTTCGATTTGATTATCGAAATTCCAATTTTTGATTCATGCCTTATATCTAATTCCAGGATTGGGAAATTCCTAAGACAGCCACAGATGTTAAGAGTTTCTTAGGCCTTGCTGGTTATTCCAAGAGGTTCATTGAGCATTTCTCCGACATTGCTTCTCCTCTTACAGCTTTAACTCGAAAATATGCCAAGTTCAAGTGGGATGAAAAGTGTCAGAAAGTATTTGATGAACTGAAACAAAGTTGATCTTTGCTCTCATTCTTACTAATTCGAATGGTAATGAAAGCCTTACAGTTTATACCGATGCTTGTAGAAGCGGGCTTGGTGCTATTTTAGTGCAGCATGGCAAAGTTATTATGTATGCAAGTAGACAGTTGCGACCTCCTGAAGTTAAGTATGCAAAACATGATTTGGAGTTGTTGGCGATGGTTTTTGCTTTGAAGTTGTGGCAACATCATCTCTTGGGTACCAAATTCGAGCTTTATATAGATCACACATCCCCTAAATTTATTTTCTCTTGGAAGGATTTGAATCTAAGGCAAGCAAGAAGGTTTGAATCCATGGCTGCATATGACCTTGACATCAACTATACCCCGGGAAAAGCAAATGTGGTAGCTGATGCCTTAATTTGGAACAAGGCTATGCTTTGCCAGCTTATTATTTCATCTTCTCTTATGGATCGCATTGTCGTTAAGAAAAGTGAAGCCCTAAGTTTAAGGGCCATTCGAGATGAGGTTTTGAAGAGAGAGGAAGTTTCTAGTAGTTGGTGTGATGTAGTAGTAGTTGAGGATGGTATTTTGAGAATCAATGGTAGGGTTTGTGTTCTAAATGTGGATGGACTAAGAGAAGAGGTGCTTAAAGAGAATCACACATCCAAATTGTCTATTCATCCCGTAGTAACAAAGATGTTTCGAGATGTGAAAATACTTATTGGTAGGAAGGAACAAAGAGGGATATTTCAATGTATGTGAATAGATGTAGTACCTGTCAGCTGATTAAAGCCGATCATCAGAAATTGGCAAGTTTGTTACAACCTCTTGAGATTTCAAAATGGAAATGGGATCGGATTAATATGGATTTTTTGGATGGTTTGTTGAGGACGAGAAGGGGTAATGAGAGTATTTGGGTGATAATTGATTGTTTGATGAAGTCGGCTAATTTTATTCCTATGAAGTCACTTAAACTGAGCTTAGCTAAGATCTATTTAAAGGAAATTATCCGACTTCATGGAATTCCATCTGGTATCGTTTATTATCGTGACCTTGTTTTCATGAGTAACTTTTGGGGAGAGCTTCAGGATTCATTGGGTATACAGTTGAATCGGAGTACAGCCTATCACCCACAAACGGATGGCAAAACCGAATGGATCAATCAAATCTTAGAAGACCTTCTTCATGCTTGTATTCTGGATTTTGGTTGTTCTTAGATAGACCATCTTCATCTTGTCGAATTTTCCTATAATAATAGCTATCAGGTATAACTTCATTGAATAAATTTAAATTAAATATATGTAAGATAAATGTAAAGACCTAGAATTTTCGACCTCGAAAATTCAACACTAATACGTTCACAGTAGAAGTGCCGAACAATCAAATGTTGGAAATTCCAGATTGTTCGAGAAAAAGAAAATGAGCAAGAAAAAGAAACAGAAACAAAACGTAGATTCTCACATTCGCAGTGGATAAAATATAATATCAAATGATATCAGTTATACAAAAGAAAACTGTATCTGTTAATTTACATCAATACATCAGAGTTACAACCAAAAATATATAAACTGGACAGTATGACAACTTGTCCCAGATGAACAACAATTATATACTCAGCGGAATACACTACATACATTCCTGCCATCCAGCTCGCCACTTGAGCTCCAGAACGTCCTAACCTGAATATCTGTAATACTCGGTCTGACCTGAGCATTACATCAAAGTAACACCCGGGTCAGGCCGGAAACCAGCGTGAGTAAACCCATCATCATGAAATACGAAAGCATAAAACTTATTTAAAACCCGAAGTAACTCGTACTTCACAACGAGTTCTTAACTTGTCATAGTCAAATACACGTCTTATAATCATATCTAAGCATCACTACTTAGATTAAATGACCCAGTCTACATTATTTATTCCATTCCAGCCTATTTATTCCAAAGTCAAATCCATAAAGAATTATTGTAGGTTACAAATCGAAGTGTTTTCGGGTATTTGCTGATACCCGACCCCGGTCTCTTCGATTCCATTATCATCTTAAAGAAAGCTGTTTAAGTTTAAAACAATTCCATTTATATTCAGAATTACATATTTACATAGCCATTTATCACAGATAGACAAACCATATTATCACAGTTCAACTCAAACATATCATATCACATAGCATCACAAATCACATAGAGATATCAAATAATCTAAGGCATACAATATCACTCAATCATTCATAAGCAAGATTAATTAGTCACACCATTTCTAATTTAATTTAACAAATCTCCGATTAAATTAATTACCAACTTAAGCACTTGGATAACCTTAATCATGCATACTTAACACTAATTAATTACAACCCAATTAATTAATTATTCTTTAATCATCCATCCTAATTAATCATCCTTGATTAATTATCCTTTAATTACATTAGTAATTAACCTTTAATTACCACACAAATTAATTAGCATTAACCATTCACATTAATTAACTTTTAATTAATCTCCTTAATTAATTAATTATATTCATTAATGATCCTCTAATCATTTCCAGTAATTAATTATTCTTTTAATTAATTACATTTAACAAGTAATCTTTAAATTAATCACATTCATTAATTAACCTTAATTAATCTCATTCAGTAATAATTACTTACATTAATTAATAAGTCATTAATTACTTAAGATCTTAATTGATTTAAAAGATAAACCATTTTATCTTTTTTTAATTATTTTAATTATCTTTTAAATCCTTATTAAATAAATTTTGAAAATAATTTATCACCATTCTATTAACTTAAACCTTTAAGTTAAATTAAAGGTTTAAAACCACTTCATTCTCTTAATTATTACTTAATTACAATATTAATTAATTTTTAATTAAACTTAAGAATTAATCTACTTAAGTTAAAATAAAATATACAACTTTAACTTAATCAAATATTTAAATAACATCATTATTTAAAAGGGTAAGTTTTTAAAAAATTAATTCAAAGTTGATTTTGCTTTTAACTTAATACTTTAAAATCTTCAACATTTTTACCCAAGAAAAACTCGTGCAATCCCATACACAAACTCGAGTCCTTTCTTTCTTTTTTACTTGTAAATTTTAAACAGGCTTACTTAAATTTCAACTGTCATAACGTCACCACTAAAACTCGAAAATGACTCGAGCAACACCCTCATTTGTCCCGAGTATTCCTTTGAGAAAGCTTCCTCTTCTCCTCTCGAAACAAACTAATACGCAGCCACCACCGTTCATGTGCACACGTCGTCTCATCCCTTTCGATCATCGCTCAGGCCACCTTCAAGTCGGCGACACAACCCTAAGTCAATTCGACCCCCTAAAACTATCGATCATGCTGGAAAACAAAATCGAGCGGAGACGAGAACATCAGAACCCCGTAGAATTGCCCAACACCAACACCTCAAACCATTTGAATCCTTGCCACCGAGCCTAGACATTTGCCAGTGTCATACCTCCTCCTCCCCTACTCCGATCATGCCCGACACTTCGCCATTGCCGCAATGGCCTCGAAATCAACCTCGACCCTGACTGGTATCTAACCGTAGTTTCCTCTCGTCGTGCCACCACGATGACCCAGAAAGCCAACTGTTATTTTTTCCACAACCATCGATCTACGAGCCAGCTTAAGTCAAGACCCCGAGAATACAGACTGTCGTGATTGCCAAAAATTGATGATTATGCAATTTCCAATCAACTCACAAAATCACGACACTCACAACGTTAAAAATCATGAAGCTATTGTCAAAAATCATTATTTCCTAGCTCGATTCCAAATTTACAATCAAAATTTGAAAATTAGATAATCGAGTTTTTGACTTGACTTTGTTTCCTCTGTAAATTCTTATTCTTGAAATAAATTCTTGATTTAATCACTTCAAACTATTTTTTAAAAACAAAATCACATCCATTCAAACACTTTTCTTTCAATGATCAAGACCAGGAAAGGATTGGAGCAAGAGAATTTTTTTTAAACTGGATTAGACTATAGAAACTTAACAGAGGCAAGTATACTTACAGGCGCAAGATCATCTTTATATACATGGACATGCAAGCATAATTATTCATTCACGGAGAAAAAATTCACAATATGATCTCAAACATTATGCATTAAAGTATAAATAGATTTAGTTTTAACTTGATAGCTTACTCACCTTGTGTTTGATGATGAGCAGAGAGTTTGAAAATCTGGAACTTGGGTTTTGAATCTGAAATTTGAATCTTTGCTTGATGTATTATTGAGTTGATCTTGAATTTCCAGGTTAAAAGCTTGAAACAGTAGAAGTTGCTGATGTTTGACTTTATTCTTTTTTTTAGTTTTGGTTTTTAGTTTAAAAGATGGAAGAAGAAGTGATTTAGGAATGCATGTGAAAAAGTTTTCAGCTGAATACAGCCTAGTTTAATTTTATGTTTATAAATATTTAATTTCAAATGAAAAGAGATATGCCGCTTGTTAAGCATGGCATATACAAGCTACAATTGTCAAAAACAGTATACAAACGATTTCTTATGCTTACAAATGTTTAAACCTTTATTTTATAAAATGCTTTTGTATTAATATGTTATATGTTTTCTTTCTTTCAATATATATACACACACACTAAATTCATGTGTATTTTAAAAAGAAAGAATAAAATTTCAAATCATACTTATTTCATGTAAAATTAAAAAGAAAGCAAAATAAACCTTTTTATTAAATCCTTTTTAAGCTTGTCATATATTTAAATAAATTTTCATCATATGTTTTGAAAATATAGAGTTTACCTTAAGTAGCTTTTGCAAATTATCATGTTGAACTCAAAAAATAGCTTCCTAATCACAATATATATACACACACTTGTGTTAATGTATATGGACACACTTAAAATTTCAATAATAATAGAGTTTACACATATCTATTTATATATTTAATGATTTACTATTAGATTCATCATTTTAATTCAACTATTATTATAGTTCCAAATTCACTTATATACATCCAGACATCTTTAATTATCAAATTTATCGATTTAATCCAAATAAAATCAGTATCCCAATAGTTTACAATCAGTTAATTATCCAGTTAACAGTTGTTTAAAATCTGGGTTATCACAATAAACCTTTCTGTAATTCAAATCTTTAAATTCAGGCTAGTATCGATATGGCACCGTTAGAAGCCCTTTACAGACGTCCATGCAAATCCCCGTCTTATTGGATTGAAACTGGAGACAGGCTTGTTCTTGGGCCTGAGATTATTTTGGAAGTTTCTGAGATGGTCGAAGGAATTAAGTAAAGGATGAAAACTGCGTAGAATAAGCAGAAAAAAATATGCCGATAGAAGACGAAAGGAGTTGGAATTCGCAGTCAAAGATCTTGCATATCTCAAATTTCACCATTGAGAAATGTAATAAGGTTTGGGAAGACTAGAAAGTTGGCCCTAAAGTTTATTGGTCCTTTCCATATATCTGAAAGGTTTGGTACTTTAGCTTATAGAGTGGAGTTGCCTGAAAACTATCCGGTGTTCACGACGTATTCCATGTCTCCAACCTCCCCAAGTATATTCATGACCCGTCAGCGATAGTTTAGTCCACGCAACTTAAGGAATTAGAGATTCAACCCGCTCTTACTATTGAGAGGAAGCCCATGTGTATTCTGGATAGGAATATGAGGAAGTTGAGAAGTAAATCAGTTAGTCTCATCAAAGTTCAGTAGAGTGATGTTAATCGAGATTGCACTTATGAGATCGAAGATAATATATGTGCTTCTAATCTCGAATTATTTGATTCAGGTATGCTTTCTAATCTTAATCTATCTCTTGATTCTTTTCCATTTTTGCATTTTGCTCTTTTCGGGGACAAAATATTTTGAGTGGGGGCAAATGTAACAATTTCGAAATTTACCATTCTTTTGATAGAAATTCGATTAGATTTGATATTGGTTTAAGTTGAAGATCAAAAAATTAATTTAAAATTTTATGCTATGTTCAATCGATCGAATGAATAAAATCAAAAATAAAAATATTAAATGGAAATTTTTAGTGTTTAGAAATTTAACATAGAAATCAATCGATAAAAAACAATGAAAATTTTTGGTTTTAGAAATTTAAAATTTTGAAATAAAAAGATTATAGGAAATTTATAATAAAAACATGACGTTCGTTTCGTCAAATTCTGATTTCGCTAACTTCGTTTAAATCGATCTATACGATCGATTTACGGTAGAGACAACCAATATGGCGTAAATATCGAATTTTCACTCGAGTGTTAAATGGCTAGTTTCCTGTGTACTAAATTATTCGTATCGATGAACTAAGCACAATGGTGTTGTGTTTCACGTGTTTGGACTCACGGTTGTTCTGTGCGCTGTTTAGTACGTGTTAACGGTGGTTACTATTATATATATGGTATTGTGTGCTACTAAAAGTATAAAATGAGTTTATAATAAATAGCCGCTCGAATAAAATAAGTATGTATTTATATTTGTTGAATAGTTCATGTGTAAATTGGTGGTTAGATGAATAGGTACACGTTCAAAAAGTTGAAATGGTAATTCGAAGAAATAATAATCGATCTAAATCCCCACCATATGCGTGGCCACGTCTTCTCCCCTCTATCTTATTACTTCTACTACTATCTGTTTTATGTGAACAAAGAAACAATTACAAAAAAAAATTAAGCAACTCCTTCTTCCTTATCATCCGAGCCTCCTCCCTTCATGTCTGCCATCGAATATCCCACGCCTAACATTCCAGCCGCCACACCACCTCCTGACACTGCTCCTACCTCTAACCTTACCATCCAACAACTACCACCTCCTCTGTTCATAAAAAAAAGAAAAAAACCAAAACCTGGTGCTGCCGAGACCTCACCCTCCACCGCCACTCGCCCTGTCGCCTGCATCTAGCCTACCTTCTCCCTTACCATCGCCGCATCTTCCTCCTCGGGCCAAAACCCTCCTTCCAGTCACCTATATATAAAAACTTCATGGTGCTACCATGACTTCTTCCCTCCACCGCCCGCACCAACAATTGACCATCGCCCGGTCACCTTTAATAGTCGCCGCCCAGCTAGCCTTGCCTCCCCTAGATTGACCTACTTCTTCCTTTTTTAAGTGCTTAGTTATATTTATATTAAAAAAATATAGTATATATAAGAAGAAAAGATGTTGTTCAAATTTAAAATATCGAGTGTACAATTTCTGATTATGCGCTATTGATTCGGGTCGTTTCGCACGTGTAAGCCATAGCGTGGATTATCTTGAGTTCGTCGTCGTTGAGGTGAATGTTTATTAATTCACACCTAACTAATATCGTTATGCAAGTTAATAAAAGAAAATGGTCATATATATGTGTGTGTGTGTGTGCGTGCGTGTATATTCTTTGTTGATTTAGATGGATATATATATATATATATATATATATATTTGTTGAATAGATAGATTATTAGATTTGTATATGCACATGTTGATAGGATATACACGTCATTTGTACCTACACAAGTGTAGGAAAGTTAATATTGACCTATTATGTTTCATCATGATATTATTATCCAATATGTTATGATTTTTTGAAATTTTCCCATTTATATTAAGGCATGACACTATAGATTACAATTATGATATTGGAATGGTTGAAATGATATATACTCGCATTTAAATTTAAATATTCCAATTGGCCTAAGTAGAAAATTTCAAGTAAAAACATCGTTTGGTCAAATAAAAATATTTTTATAAACTAAAACCATTTTGGAAATTTATATATAATAATGTGAATTTCAAAAAAATATGTATTAAAATTTGTACTTCGCTAATTAAATCAATTTATTGCGAAATAAGTGGTTTTTAAAATATACGATAATTTATGGATAAATATTTGAAATACTTCATTTAAAGAAACATGGTTTTGGATTTAATTCCATAAAATTTGGTTCAATTTATAATTTATATATTTTTGAAAATGAAGATAATAAAGTTAAGAATTAAGTTAAATTTTGATTTAGATTCAAATTAATAAACTGTTTTCTTATAATGAGTTTTGTGTAAAGTTAAATATATATGGAGATAAACTTTTAAATAAATCAAAAGGGTGATTTAAATTGTTGAATTCAAATTTGGAATTTATTGTAAAATAATTTATGGTAAAATTGTAATGGAATTCAAATTTGAACTTAAAATTTATTTTGATTTAGGTGATTCAGTGTATTAGATTTAAATAAACTTTATGATCGAATGTTTTCAAAGTAAATTGGGTTCGAAATAAAAATGTTTGAAATGGAAAATTTTAAATGTGGAATTGGGTTTGGAGAAACATGAAAAATTAAAATCTCTTTTCATTTTGATATGGATTGTTTAAAACCATAAATTAACCAAGTGGTGTGTAAAACATAAGTTAGGTTGTCAAAGAGACCGGGGCCCGATATCGATGTACTCTCTGTCAATCCCGGAACCACTTTGATAACTGTGTATGTGGTGGATGATATCCAGAATGTATTGGTTGAATTAGAGAACGTTTATTGGAATGAAGTAAGGGAATGATGATGGATAGTCTTGACACTCATGTCATAATTAGAATGACTAAAACAGAAGCCTATGTCTGGCCAGTGAGGTTAGCTACCTCTAGCGATGTTGATTCCTTGTATTCACTATCGTGATTTGAACTCGATGAGTGTACCCTTCCGTTTGGATTGATAGTCGCGGTCGACCATGGATGGGTTACGACCAGCCAGAAAGGGTAAGCTGGTAGAATCCTACCTTGGGCATTACCTCACGTCCCTTGTCATATTTATCCCTATACGAGCTCATTACGACTTTATTTTAATGTTGTACAAATGTGTTAAGGTGGACCAATGTAAAGCCTTTACGCTATTTTGTTAATTATTTTACTGATAGACATTATTTGTTATAGCATACACTATTATATATTGATAGTCTGACGGATCCTTAGGAGATGAAAAAACCTGTAACATCTCCTAAGTTACTTTGCATTAATTTATTGATTTACATGAGGTTATTAGTTCTGACTTGAGTATTGTGTTTTCCATTATGCCTGGGTCAGCCTGAGTATTTCCAATTTGGAGAGCTTGTTGTGGACATGAAGGCAATGCTGGAGATTCTATTCTATTTTTGCTATTTCATCGGTTTTGTCTTTTTATCTATACCTGTTAGGCTTATTTCATTTCCAGTTATTCTTTTTCCAGTTGTTTAGTGTGAGAATAATGTAAACTTATTTAGAGACTTATGACTTATTTATGTAATTTACCGCTACGTGATCCTGAGTTGTATTTATTTTTGTGTCTGTGATTTGTGATTGATTCCATTATTACCCTAAATAACTATATATCATTTAAGAAAATGTCCTTATTCAAATGGTGGGTCGTTACAACCTCCTTCCAATATTTTACCATAGTCTTGCTTTTTGTTGAATTTAGTAACGTAAAAATCCATTTTCGTTAGAGTAAATCAAGAATTCATCATCTGATTTCCATACCCTTATTATATAACCATTGAGATATGGGTAGTATGGCTTTGGACCAACCACATATACCACAATGGCATTGTCCCATTGTTTTCTAGCATCCTAAACAACGTCAGTAGACATTTTGGCACATTACATAGAATTAAATTCGCGAGGGTGATAGTATTTTAGTGGGATAGACACTAGAATATTATTACCCTCAAAACTTCATTCCATGCCCGGCTAGATGAAGTAGAAAAGTTCCATTTGTTGGTAGCAGATCTGTTAACAGATTGTGGAGGATGATCAACATTACTATTGGTGGTAGAAAAATTTTAATGTATGTTTTGTGGAGGGGAAGATCTAACATTCTTATGCTGTGATTCATTGGTCGAGGGATTAAAAGGCTGAGATTGATGAATACTTTCGGATAGACGCTTTCAATTATGAGAAAGAATGGGAGTAAAACCTTCATTATCATTAATAACAGAGTCGGTAGGAGATAACGGTGGAAAACCTAGAGAGGATCTTTGAGGCGCGGAGGCGGATCGGGAGGGGAGAGACACGACACCTATTAGGGATGGAAGACAACATCTAGGTGACAAGTGAATATGTGGCTCAAAGCGGATAGGCAGCAGCAGATGGGAGAAAAGTGGCTAAGATAGAGCAAGCAGAACGGTAGAGTAGAGGCCGGCGGCAATTTTTAGGGTTTTCAGAACTCAAAACGAAGTTTGCAGTTCGAAAACAAACATTATTTGTAAAATTTATAGTTTTTTTCAATTTTTTGTAGTTCCATTAGCATTTTGTTTCATTTTAGTTATAGTAACATGCTTTACATTTTATTTGCTGCTTTACATTGTTTGTAAATATGTATCTTTATCTCTCATGCCTTGTTGTTTTTTCTTTCCTGATGTTGCAATGACAAGTTCTGTCATTGGAAAGCATGCGGTGTTTCTTCATTTTGGTTGTCCTCTTACGTATTGCTTTTGTACTGTTATTTCCATTCAAATTTGCCCCAGTTATGGTTTAAAATTTCATTAAAATCCTTAAGTACATAAATGAAGAACTACTCCATGTTTATGTATTAACAGTATTGTGATAACCCGCATATTTACGATTGAATATTTAAATATTTTATTTTAATATTTTATCGTTAGTCGGATTTTAGTCCGAAAAGTTACTTTTTGCATACGGTCGAATTAGGACTCGGAACCACTTCCATTGGGTCCAAAACACCGTTTGCGATCTTTTTGAATATAAACTTTGATATTTTTGGAGTTAGTGGAATTTTGTCACTTTTTCACTTTGGGCTTTGGGTTTGGTTTAGCCCATTAGCCTAAACAATTAACTCTAGCTCAACCCCCTTCCATTCATAACTTTACTTTCATTTCCTAACACTCAAGCTTCATCAAAAATGGAGGAAGGAATGGGAAATTAAAACTCCAACCCTAGTTCATTTGCAAATCCAACATCTAACTCTAAATTCAAAGAGAAGCCATTGATTCTTCCTTTGCTCTCAAGCTTCTTCTTCATTGATTTTGTGTAAAGGTGAGATTTTTATCTCACATCTTTGTCTATAACTATCTTTGATTGTTGGGTATGAATTCCTAACACTTATTCATGTGCATTTTCTTCTGGTTTGGATTGAATTTGTGAAAAACCCAATTTTTAGTGTTTTGGGTTCAAATCTTTAAAAATCCTAACTTTGATGTTTGAACACGTTTTTGGTGATGCATCGAGGAGCTAATAGGACCGGGTAGCCTATGGGCATAATCCCCTAGCGTCCGTGCTCGATCGGTTGCAAATTTAGAGAGTTTTTGCACTTCAAACCCCTAGGTTGCTCGGCCTGCACATGCATGATTCTCGGCCTACAGTTAGGTCGCACCAACTTAGGTCGCAACCCTTAGGTCGTTAGGTCGCTCGGCCATTAAGTCACACGGCCTTCTTTACCCTTAGGTCACTCGGCCTTGTTTAGTCGTTAGGCCACACGCCCAATAAGTCGCTCGGGCCTCTTCAACCCCTTAGGTCATTTCGTCCCTAGGTCGCTTGGCCATATGTATTTCTTTGGTCGCTCGGGTAGGTCATGTCACTTAGGTCGCGCCATTGACCTTCTCACTTAAGTCTCTCGGCCTTGTTTAGTCGTTAGGTCGCACGCCCAATAAGTCGCTCGGCCCTCTTCAACCCCTTAGGTTGTTTCGTCCCTAGGTCGCTTGGCCATATGTATTTCTTTGGTCGCTCGGCTAAGTCGTGTCACTTAGGTCGCGCCATAGACCTTCTCACTTAAGTCGCTCGGCATTGATTTGGTCGCGCCATGCTAGGTTACTCGTGTTAGGTCGCTTGGCCCATAAAGTCGCGCGTGCGTATAGGTCGCAACCTCTTAGGTCGCAGCATATAGGTCGCTCAGTCCTACCACTTAGGTCGGCCTGCTGTTCACTTAGGCCATTGCATCACTTGGGTCGCTCGGCCTGTTATGCCGCTAGCTCCTTAGGTCGCAACCAGCATAGGTCGTTCCTTGTTAGGCCGCGCGCTCGGCCATTAGGTCGTTCCAACCTTAGGTCGCTCGGTCATGATAAGTCGCACCTGCTTTAAGCTGTGTGCTATTTCTTGAGCCACAGATTTCTTGTGTTGAGTTGTAACGACCCGTAAATTTCGGCAATTTAATTTGTTTATTTGATAGGGTTTTTGTAATTTATTTTAGTAGAAACAATAAAGGGGATAAATAAATGTTAAAATGAAGGCTAAAATAAATTATGTAAATGGTGACTTAAAACCTATTTATAGAAATTGAATAAAATCCAAATGAATTAAGAAGAAAAGGGATTCTTACTTGGATATAAAATTTAATATGATAAATTAAATAAAATATTAAATTGATTTAATGCAATAAAAGAGTGTAAACGGTAATTGGAATAAATTAAGAAATCATGTTAATGCAAGTTAATAATTTATGACTTGAATGAAATTCCAATTCAATAAAATCATTTAAATGTTATGATTTGATTTTAAATGGAATATGAGAAGAGAAAAAAAAAGTAAGGATTTGATTAATATATATGTTATTTATTCAGGATATTGAATAAAATTGGGAATCCAATTGTAATTAATGGTAATAATGTTGGTATTAGCTAATAAATTAAATTTTAATGCAATACCCATAAATGAATGGAATGAAATGAATGTATGTAAATGTATACTAGGTTATTTATCATCAAATAGAAGGAACGAAAAGTAAATACCGAATTGATTGATGAATAATTATGCATTGAATAGTAATTGAATATCTCGTTAGTATGAATTTAAGGAATATGGGGTAATTTGATTAAATCAATAAAAGACAATAAATGCAATGATGGTGGGTTATTAATAAAAGTGAATAGGGAAATGATTGTTATAGTAAGAATGGAATTCCAACTTGTTGGAATGGAGTAAATACACTTAGTAATAAATTTAGTATAGGAAAATGAAATGGAAATATTGAATTAATTAATTCGTATATATATAGTAAATGGCGATTGTTGGATTGTAAGTAATAAACTTATTAAAGGTGATCAAGAGTTGTGACCACAAGTTATTATGAGTGATACATATATATTTAATTCATTCAATTGATTTGAAAATCATTGCAATAAATATAAATTAAATGTTACGTTAAATAAATTAAGGTAATAAATGGAGAATAACGTAAATGTTCTTCATAAATATGATGATTTGTGAATAAAGAATGGAAATAAAGTTGTATCAATATATCGGGATTTAATTTATGATAACAAGGTTAATTGCAATTAGATGAGTTAAATATTTAAACGGGAATCAAGCTTTATTTATTCATTTGGATTTAAAATATGATAATTTGAATCTATTGAAAATTAATGGAAATTGAATATAACATTTTACGTTAATTGGAAATAAAGATGGAAATAGGAAGGTTTTTAACTAAGGGAGGGATATGTAATAATTGCATTAATTTGTAAGTAGAAATAAAACGTTAATGAGAACAAGTATTTAAGATTAACCATCTATTTAGTATATTAAGTTATAACGGATAATCAATTACAATAATTAAAAATATATTTATTACATTAACGATAATGAAGTAATATTTGAAATTTAATATTTAGATATTATGCAAATATAAATTTAGATGAAATTTGAGAGGTTTACGTAATGAAGTATGAATCCAATGATAAATTTATCTATTTGACAAAAATATATGAAAAGTAAATTTAATTTATAATTTGTGAATTTAATGAAAATTTAGAATTTATAGATTTTAATTCGACAGTTAAATTTTATTTAAGTTAGTAAAGATGATTTGAGAAATTTATGATGATAAGAATCGTCAATTATCGAAGTGAAATGGGAAATTTGGATTTATTTACTAATTCTTAATTTATTTAATTAATATAAAAATAGCAATTTTGGTCACGGACTCGGATTTAGACGAAACCAGTTTCATCGGA
Source organism: Allium cepa (assembly GCA_030765085.1). Lineage (NCBI taxonomy): Eukaryota > Viridiplantae > Streptophyta > Magnoliopsida > Asparagales > Amaryllidaceae > Allium > Allium cepa. The sequence goes on from CM060944.1 coordinate 249,174,037, forward strand.
TCCATAACAGTGAACTATTGTAGGGTTTCAAGTTTCGTAGCAATCGGACTTGTCGTTTGATCGTACGAACGCGAAACGCCTTGAAATCGATTTAATTGAAATCAATTTGAAATCAATTTGAAAATATTGATTTCAGCATAACTTCTTCATACGATCGAATTTGGACGTGAAACTTTTTTTCATCGCGTTCAGAATATTTTAAAATACCTATTTGGATATAGGGGTTTACCTAATTTCGTTCCGGAGTCGAAACGGGCTTTTTAGGCCAATTATCGTTTAGCACGTTTAAAATTCGGATCCATCTATTCCTTTCAACTTTGTCTATATAAACGAAGTTATAAACCCTAGCCTCCATCTATTCTCATTTGTCTGTACGTACATCTCAACTCTGTCCTCCTTAATGGCAGACAACAAGATTTCGGATCCAATTCCTTTCAAAAATCAAATGAAAATTTAAACTCCTCAGAATATTCTGGAAAAATTATATGTTGAACCTCTCGACTAGCGTAATTCACTGATGGGGTTCGTTTTTCGATTCAGATTTTCATTTGGTCTGTAAAAATCAATGAATTTTCGGCCGTTCATATAGAGTTATTGGTTTTGACGATGGATCTTCGTCCTGGGTTCGATCAGGTTGTATGGGGTTGTAGAGGCGGTCGAGACAAGGTGATCCATCGGTTTGGTTCGATTCACAGGCAAGCAAAATTGCCAGAATCGGCCCATAGACGTGGCGGTGGCGCGACCGGCTACCGTAGCACAACCTGCGTCACTGGGTGTTGTGCCTCGATGCGTGGGGATCGGCTAGGTGGTCAGATCATGGTGCAAGCACTCGAGGCAGCGGCGTTAATTCGAGCAGGGACGGCGGCGACCTGGGTTCAAACGAGAACAGCGTGCTAGGGCTTGGACCAGAATCGGGTTGCTCACATGGACGAGCGATTGGGTATGTGACGTGTACGTATTAAATTATTTTATTTTATTTTCTTTACGATGATTTCAAAACTTTTAATATCAATATCTTGCGCATACGAAACCCGATTCACAGGCGGTTTAATTCTGGACATTTTGGCGCTAGTTTTGACGGATTCTGAGACTGTGCAAATTTTGGGTTTAAATTGGATTTAAATCCAATTTAAATTCAAAAGGTAAGTGTTTTAACCCACTCACAACTTCTAAAATTTCCTATGTCCGTTAAATTGATTTAAGATATGAGTAGAAATTTATTTATGACTGTTTGGCATGTTTTATTCATCATCTCTGTTAAATCGCATTTATTTAATTTAACTGTTAATTAATTTTATTATTGCATATAGATTTACAGTTAAAAATTTATTTATTTGCATAGAAACTGCTAGTTAAACAGTTATTAAATTTATTATTGAATATAAATTGTTAGTTAATACCTGTTATTTATTATCTGTTATATTTTATATGCTCTATATTGATGTTGTTTAAATTGGATGATGATTGTAAATAAATGGATGTATGATTTTAATGGATGAATGGATGTTATTTATATAAACTGCAAATTAGCATGCATTTCATTTCATTCGGGATTGCGGTTTGAAATGATATATAACCGTAATTTTTGTATTTTAATTACGGACAGAAATGATAAATATTCGTATCACTTGATCATAGGATAGAAAATTATATACAGGCACCGCGGTCTATGTATATAAATTATTTTGAAAAAAAATTCCATGGTTTGGATAGGATACGGTTTAATAAATATTAATTTTTGATATTATATAAATATTATTCTATATATACCTAAATGGTTAAACTATTGAATTTATACTATGTATAATTTTGTTAAATAAAATATATATAAGTTGAGTAATGGAGTTGGATTATTTATATTTTTGGTTAAATACGTTTTAAGATATTGTGTATATATATGTAGAGTTTAATGGTTTAAATCAATTAAGATTGGAAGGTACATTAGAAATTTAATTGGAATTGAGCGTATTTAAGAATTTAACTCCATAAGTTGATGTAGAACTTATAGCTTGAAATTTTAAAGTATGTATGTAAACTGAAACTTTATTCAAAATGTATTAAATGAATATTTCTTGTATAAATAAATGGAAGGAAATATTTAGTTATAGGAAATTTGAGTTTTATATAAATGATTATGGATTTATCATGCAAATGTTTAAGACTAAATAATAGAACAGTGAATTTGTTAAAAGAATAAAATTCCAACTTTAGCTTTGAAATTTATTAATACTCAAATTTGATATATATTGAAATTGAAGTGGTTTTGTAAACTGAAGGTGAAATTTAAATGTATGGTTTAGACTTTATCTAAAGAAAATATATTTGTAAAGTCATGGAAATTATTTTACTTTACAAAGTAAATCTAAAATTAAACCATTTTATTCTATATACTGTTGAATATCCAAACCATTCAAGTTTTTAGAAGTTATGGTTTTAAAGCTTTGAATTTCAAAGTATTATGTTTTGAAAGTTATAATCCAAATGTTTGGTTTTCAGATATTATAAATTTTAAGCAGTATGATTTTGGAAAAAGAAATATATTTGAAATAAAAGTGATATTATTGATTTGGGTTTTATAAAATCAATATCGAAATGAGTTGTTTTCGAAATGGGAATGATATTGTACTTATGGGTTTTGAAATGGATAATTATGTTCTGCATTTAAAGTATAAACTATTTTTAAAGACCGCGGTGTTATAATAACGTTTGGTTGTTGAAGAGACCGGGATCGGAAGTTGTCATACTCTCTGCCAACCCCGAAAACCACTTTAACAACCGTGTATGCGGTGGAGATTCCAGAATGAAGTAGGATGGTGGTGGCGTTTCCTTTAAGGTAAATATGTGGACCCGACTCCCGTGAGTTGGCATAAGGTGGCTAAAACAGGAGCGATTGACGGGTTAATAAGGTAGCACCTTTGATCGGACACATCCTTCGATATTATACTTTGACTTTTGGATTGATTCGATGGCCACTTTTGATTTATTTGATTTGGGGGTGTGGGTCGAGGTGGTCGATAGCTGCGGCTATGCGTTACCACCGACCCGGAAGCATAATTGGTATATCTACCCTGGCATTGCCTAGTTGTGCCGTGTCACCTACCCTAGCGCGCCTTATACGATTTTGGCTTTGTACCATACCTATGGAGTGCCCTCTGACGACGCCCAATACGGGGGAGATTACGGTACTGTATAGACTATGAGAATATATTTTGTGTTATGGGCTATATGGGTAACCCCTTAACGCTATTTAAAAGTTAGTTTATTTTATAAATAGACACAATTATAATAGATAAATATACTACATAGTAAATAGTTTAAGGGATCCTTAGGAGATGTAAATCCCGAGCATCTCTTGAGTTACTGCACTCATATTTATTTCTGTTAATTTAACTCACATAAGATCTTTTAGTTCTGACTCGAGTGTTTTTGTCTTTTCAAATTCGCTCGGGTCAGTCCGAGCGTTTCAGGATCGAAGACGTTACATGAGTTATGTTAAGTCGTAAGTCATGGCTGTTAAGTCGCAAGGGTATTTCCACTTTGATGGATTTGGAATCAAATTCTTTGAATTTTTATTCACGTCTTCGAATGTGATGTTTTGTGATTTATTGTTTCTACAAAGATTTTTGTTATTTGTCACTTTATCTCACTCGTATGAGAAATCTAATTAAATGGCTTAGTAAAACAAATGGTATGAAAAGTTTGCATTTACTTCGCCGGTTAATTCTTGGACTTGTTCGATTGAATCCCTTGTGACAATTTTCGAGTGGAGATCTATAATTTGTTTGTAAATATTTAAATTAAGCTAGTGGTTATGGGACATGAAGCTAAGCTTATATATTTACTAGCTTACTGTAATTGACACTTCTTGATGATCGTTGATGATCATTTTTGTGATTTAGACTAGCAAATGTGTGATGTCTCTTTGTCTACAAGGGAGACTAAACCCCATTTCTGTGGAGCTTCGGCTCAATTTGGTGGTGTAGCGACCCATGGTCTTCGGGCCGTTTTGTGGAGCTTTGGCTCAAAATTAATGGTTAGCAACCATGGAATAGCGTTCCATTTTATGATACACGTGTTGGTGAGTTTTCATGCTCCCGTTTTGTGATAGGCCTCCCCCATTTTGTGATTTCTAGATTTCCATTGATGATTTCTGGAATTTGTGTTTTCACCAATTTTCGTGATTTACATTGGTAAGTATTATCAATATTTATGCATTGGTGAATTTGTGTGTCATTAACTTTTGTGATTGGCATTGGTATTATTGTCAATATTTATAGTTTGGTGATTTGGTAAATTAACAGTATGACATTCCTTTTGATCTTTGAGGAGATTCTTGTGATATTGATTAATCCCTAGTTGATTTTCAATTGCATACTTATCGCAGTATGGCTTTATGGTTATCATATATTTATGTCATATCTCTTATTCTATATCATTTTATCTGATATTTATAGCTAGACTGATCCGTTTATTATTTTCTTATTAAATAATACTCGGGTCAGACCGAGATGTTACAGGTGCTTCTGCTTGACTTCACATCTGGGATTATCACCCTGACTTTTGGCTAACTACTTAGATTAGTAGTTTTGTTGTATACATTTGAGATATAGACTCATAGATGTATCCATATTCTTTTGTCTAGCACTTGTAGCTATTCTTTTGTGATATTGTGGATCTTGTTTGACCACTACTCTGATGTACACTTTCATGTGTTATATATTCATATCTATTTCCGCCTTTGTGATATGGATGTCTGTGACTGATTTATGTTATGTTTATTTCTATATTTGTTTTCGAAGAATATATGTAGCCACCGGGTAGTAGCTTTGAGTTTGTATCGGTACGTCGGATTTCCTCCTGCAACCAGATGCTTGTTGTACTATTTGACATATCGGTGCTCGCACAAAGCAATTACACGGATGGTCGCTCCTCAACAGCCTTATCCTCCGTGCTAGTTGACGACGTTACCTCGTAGTGTCCTTGGCTAGCGTGGGTATAGAGGTGGGGCATCATAGCTTGGTATCAGAGCCATACTTCGGAACAATGTAGAATAATATAGCAAGGATCATCGTCCTAAGTCCATCTTAGGAGTCGTGCTTTAGGATTTAATTAGAGTCGTACCGATTCATCCTATTTTCTTTATGATTCCTTGTTTTATCTATCAAGATTGCTTGATATCCATTTGGTGAATAACCTTATCCTTCTTCTTTCTTTCTTTCAAAAGGAAGAGAAATGGTTAGACCTGGCCATCCCAACACCGGTCAATTTAGTGCTACTCTCCAAGATGGAGTATTTATGTCTGCTCAGCAGCTTCTTGATCTAGTAAGGAATGCTCAAGCAGTCGGATCTAATCCGGAGTCTACTCACCCTAAGTCTGGATTTACACGCTTGTGCAACAATTACCAATTTGGGTGGGAAGCCACTCAAAGGTTCTGAAACTATTATTGATGTCCAGGCTTGGCTGAGAACGTGCGATCGAATCTTTTCTCACATGAATCTTATTGATCTTCACCATGTTCAGGTGGCCTCTAGTATGCTCCAAAAATTAGCATTAGATTAGTATGAGCTTCTGATTTTTGAAATAAATGAAGCGGATCTTACTTGGGAGAAATTCCGGGAACGCTTCGAATTAAAATTTGTGCCAGAAGCTGAGAAGGTGACTTTGGCTCGCCGTTTCATTGACCTTGTTCAAGGTGAATCCTCTGTGGCAGACTATGTCGCATCATTCGAGTCACTTTCTAAATATGAGTACAACCCCATTGAAGAAAAACCAAAAATTTATCTATGGCTTGAACAAAAATCTCAAGAAGTCATTACTTCTAAAATTAGAAGTTTCTTTTGATCAACTCATTGATTTTGCTCTTCGTCTTGAAGAGGCAGATAGGGAGAGTGATGTTGAAGTTATGGGTGCCAAACCAAACTCCAACAACAAGAAAAGGCCTAATAAATTCAAAGGTCCTTACCCCAACAACAAGAAAGGGAAGCAAGCCTCTCCGGCAACTAAGACTTCTACCTCAAGTAGTGGAAAATGCTACAACTATGGTTCTAAGGACCATTATGCGAACAAGTGTTCAAAGCCTCATGCTTGTCGCTATTGCAAAAGCCCGGATCATTATTTATCTTCTTGTCCCAAACTTCAAGGCAAGAAGGAGGGAAAGCTTAATGTTGCTCAAGCCCCTGGCAACACATCTCGTGGTAAAGGTATTCCTCATTCTATCCTTGATGGCATTATTTTATTTCATGATCATCATATTCGAGTTCTTTTTGATATGGGTGCGTCCCACACTTTTATTTCAAAAGAACTTGTTGATACTTTTCTTTGGATGTTTTGTGTTTAATGACTTCTTTGAGAATTGCGAATCCGGTTGGTGGATCCGCAACAATCAGTTTATTGTGTAAAGATGTCGAGATTATTTTGTGTGATTTTTCTTTCCAAGCTGATTTGCATGTTATGCGCTACTTAGGCTTTAGAATGATTTTGGGAATGGATTGGCTTAACCGCTACGAAGCCCAAATATTATGTCCTGAGCGGACTATTCATCTTCGACATCCCCAATCTGTTAAGCAGATTTCTACTGATCTTAAAGATTCGGATTCTAGCTTGGTTGCATCTTTATATTCTTTAAATCCTCATGATGACGATAATGATGATGAGGAAGACATTATTTCTCTTATTCACGTTGTTCGTGAATTTTCCGACATATTTGTGACTTTTTTAGGATTACCACCTAAGCGAGCAATTGAGTTCAGAAGTAATCTCATCCCTGGAGCTCAACCTATCACTCGTCCTCCTTATCGTATGTCCAATAAAGAAAATGGGAATATGCGCAAACAATTATCCGAATTGGAGACGATGCAATTTATTCGCTCTAGTTCCTCTCCTTAGGGAGCTTCGGCTATTTTGTGAAGAAATCTGATGGTACACTTAGGCTTTGTGTTGACTACCGCAAGCTTAATGATCTTACTAAGAATAAATATCATTTACCTCGGATTGATGATCTATTCGATCAACTTAGTGGTGCTAGAGCCTTTTCACAATTAAACTTAGCTACCGGTTTTCATCAGCTTCGTATTGTAGAGGATAGCATTCCTTTGACATCTTTCTGTACTTGTTATGGATCTTATGAATGGATTGTTATGCCATTTGGTTTAACGAATGCTCCGGCTTATTTCGTTGACCTTACGAATAGAGTTTTCAAAGACTTCCTCGATCGGTTTGTTCTCATCTTTATTGATGACATTCTTGTGTATTCAAAAACCGAGGAGGAGCATGAAAAGCATCTTCAGATTGTGTTGGAAACTCTTAGGAGCAATCAATTGAAAGCAAAATTTTCTAAATGTCACTTTTGGCAATCTCGTGTGAAGTTTCTCGGTCACATTATTTCCGAATCCGGAATTTTCGTAGATCCTTCAAAGATTGAAGCGATTCAAAATTGGAAGAGACCGGAGAGTGTGACGGAGATCCGTAGTTTTCTTGCATTGGCAGGTTATTACCGCCGTTTCATAAAAGCTTTTCCAAGATTTCCGTGCCTCTTACTAGCTTAACAAAGAAGGGAGTTAAATACATTTGGTCGGACAAATGGAAGCTTCTTTTCAGAAATTAAAAGAACTCCTTTCTGATGCCCCCATTCTTGTTATTCCCGTGGGGAATCAAGATTTTATTGTTTACACCAATGCTAGTCGCGTTGGTTTGGGTGTCGTTCTTATGCAAAGAGAACGTGTTATTGCTTATGCTTCTAGGCAATTGAAGCCTGCTGAGACTAGATATGCCACTCATGATTTAGAACTCGCGGCTATTGTTTTCGCCCTTCGTATTTGACGTCATTATCTTTTGGGAGAAAAATTCATTCTTTACACTGATCATAAATCCTTGAAGTATCAATTTTCTCAAAAGGAACTTAATTTGCGTCAACAACGTTGGCTCGAATTTCTTGCAGCTTATAATCTTGATATTCTTTATACTCCCGGAAAGGGAAATCGTGTCGCGGACGCACTTAGTCGTAAGCAACAAGCGGTCGTTTCTATAACGATATCCGAATGGAATAATCTTGGAATTCTATCCACTTGTGAGATTCGAGATCGTGTTTCCGATTTGTGTTCATCTCTTGTTTTATGTAGTCTTGAGGCTCATCCTTCTCTTTTAGACCTCATTCTTGAAGCTCAAAAGCTAGATCCTGAATTGGCTCTTCTTGGCCAAAATTTTGGGGATAAAATTGATATTGAAGGTTTGAAAGACTTTGATATTGATTCTCGTGGCAATTTACGAAAATTTGGTAGACTTATCGCGCCAAATATTAGTAATCTTCGTAAAGACATTTTAGAAGATTCTCATGTTCTAAATTTACCATTCATCCCGGTAGTAGTAAAATGTACGCGGACATGAAGCGACTTTATTATTGGAGGGGAATGAAGTCTGATATTGCTAATTTTGTTAAGTGTTTCATGACTTGCCAACTCATTAAGGCCGAACATCAAAGGCCCGGGGGTTTTTGCAACCTTTAGAAACTCCAATTTGGAAGTGGGACCAAATTTCCATGGATTTTGTAGATGGCCTTCCCCGTTCTCGTTCGGGTCATGATAGCTTATGGGTGATAGTCGATAGACTCGCTAAATCCGCCCATTTTATTCCCGTTCGGTCCAATCGAACCGTTCCTCCCTTGGCCAAACTCTTTATTAAAGAAATTGTAAAATTGCATGGAGTTCCTTCTTCTATTGTTAGTGATCGTGACCCATTGTTTACTAGAGGATTTTGGAAGATTCTTCAAAAAGCTTTGGGAACGAAGCTTAATTTTAGCACCGCTTATCATCCCCGGTCTGATGGACAAACTGAGCGTATGAATCAAACTCTTGAAGATCTTCTTCGTGCATGTGTTATTGATTTTGGTGGAAGTTGGAAAGATCATATTTCTCTTGTTGAGTTTTCCTATAATAATAGCTTTCAATCTAGTATTGGTATGGTACCTTTCGAGGCACTCTATGGAAGGCCATGCCGATGTCCTTCTTGTTGGCTTGAGGCCAGTGAGAAGCTAGTTTTAGGTCCAGATTTTATTCGTGATTCCACAAAAAAGATTGATCTTATTCATCATAGGATGAAAGAAGCCCAGAGTAGAAAAAAATCCTATGCCGATAACCGGAGAAAGAAATTAGAATTTTCTATGGGAGATCTTGTGTTTATCCATGTTTCACCTATGAAGGGTGTTGTACGTTTCAATCGATCGGGAAAGTTGGCGCCTCGATGTATTGGACGATTTCCTATCACCGAACGTATTGGTTCCGTGGCTTATCGCCTTTTATTACCGGTTCATTTTTCTGCTATTCATGACGTATTTCACGTTTCTCAATTGCGGAAATGTCTTCGAGATTCCGATTCTATTCTTAAGCCCGGTGTTGTGGAAGAAATTGAAGTTTCGCCCAATTTAACTTATGAGCAACATCCTATTCGTATTATTGCTTCAGAGGTCGAGCGCCTTCGAAACAAAGATGTTCCGCTTGTTAAAGTCCAATGGTCCTCAAATCCTAAGGATTGCTCTTGGGAATCTAGAGAGTTCATTGAGCGAACACATCCGGACTTACTTTCCCATGCTCTTTGAGGTGAATTTCTTATTTCAAATTTCTTCTGTGTTGATGTGCTTTCATGGTTGTTACCTTATATTTTCTTCTTAAATATTGCGAGGACACAATTTCTTTAAGGAGGGGAGTCTGTAACAAACCGCATATCTTGCGATTGAATATTTAAATATTTATTTTAATATTTTATCGTTAGTCGGATTTTAGTCCGAAAAATTACTTTTTGCATACGGTCGAATTAGGACTCGGAACCACTTCCATTGGGTCCAAAACACCGTTTGCGATCTTTTTGAATATAAACTTTGATATTTTTGGAGTTAGTGGAATTTTGTCACTTTTTCACTTTGGGCTTTGGGTTTGGTTCAGCCCATTAGCCTAAACAATTAACTCTAGCTCAACCCCCTTCCATTCATAACTTTACTTTCATTTCCTAACACTCAAGCTTCATCAAAAATGGAGGAAGGAATGGGAAATTAAAACTCCAACCCTAGTTCATTTGCAAATCCAGCATCTAACTCTAAATTCAAAGAGAAGCCATTGATTCTTCCTTTGCTCTCAAACTTCTTCTTCATTGATTTTGTGTAAAGGTGAGATTTTTATCTCACATCTTTGTCTATAACTATCTTTGATTGTTGGGTATGAATTCCTAACACTTATTCATGTGCATTTTCTTTTGGTTTGGATTGAATTTGTGAAAAACCCAATTTTTAGTGTTTTGGGTTCAAATCTTTAAAAATCCTAACTTTGATGTTTGAACACGTTTTTGGTGATGCATCGAGGAGCCAATAAGACCGGGTAGCCTACGGGCATAATCCCCTAGCGTCCGTGCTCGATCGGTTGCAAATTTAGAGAGTTTTTGCACTTCAAACCCCTAGGTCGCTCGGCCTGCACATGCATGATTCTCGGCCTGCAGTTTGGTCGCGCCAACTTAGGTCGCAACCCTTAGGTCGTTAGGTTGCTCGGCCATTAAGTCGCACGGCCTTCTTTACCCTTAGGTCGTTAGGTCGCTCGGCCTTGTTTAGTCATTAGGTCGCACACCCAATAAGTCGCTCAGACCTCTTCAACCCCTTAGGTCGTTTCGTCCCTAGGTCGCTCGGCCATATGTATTTCTTTGGTCGCTCGGCTAGGTCGTGTCACTTAGGTCGCGTCATTGACCTTCTCACTTAAGTCGCTCGGCCCTGTTTAGTCGTTAGGTCGCACGCCCAATAAGTCGCTCGGCCCTCTTTAACCCGTTAGGTCGTTTCTTCCCTAGGTCGCTCGACCATATAAATTTCTTTGGTCGCTCGGCTAGGTCGTGTCACTTAGGTCACGCCATTGACCTTCTCACTTAAGTCGCTCAGCATTGATTTGGTCGCGCCATGCTAGGTCGCTCGTGTTAGGTCGCGCGGCCCATTAAGTCGCACGTTCGTATAGGTCGCAACCTCTTAGGTCGCAGCATATAGGTTGCTCGGTCCTACCACTTAGGTCGGCCTGCTCTTCACTTAGGCCATTGCATCACTTGGGTTGGTTGACCTGTTATGCCGCTAGCTCCTTAGGTCGCAACCAGCATAGGTCGTTCCATATTAGGTCGCGCGCTCGGCCATTAGGTCGTTCCAACCTTAGGTCGCTCGGTCATGATAAGTCGCACCTGCTTTAAGCCGTGTGCTATTTTTTGAGCCACTGTTTCTTGTGTTGAGTTATGTTAAGTCATAAGTCGTGGCTATTAAGTCGCAAGGGTATTTCCACTTTGATGGATTTGGAATCGAATTCTTTGAATTTTTATTCACGTCTTCGAATGTGATTTTTTGTGATTTATTGTTTCTACAACGATTTTTTTGATTTGTCACTTTATCTTACTCGTACGAGAAATCTAATTAAACGGCTTAGTAAAATAAATGGTATGAAAAGCTTGCATTTACTTCGCCGGTTAATTCTTGGACTTGTTCGATTGAATCCCTTGTGACAATTTTCGAGTGGAGATCTACAATTTGTTCGTAAATATTTAAGTTAAGCTAGTGGTTATGAGACATGAAGCTAAGCTTATATATTTACTAGCTTACTGTAATTGACACTTCTTGATGATCGTTGATGATCATTTTTGTCATTTAGACTAGCAAATGTGCGATGTCTCTTTGTCTACAAGGGAGACTAAACCCCGTTTCTGTGGAGCTTCGGCTCAATTTGGTGGTGGAGCGACCCATGGTCTTTGAGCCGTTTTGTGGAGCTTTATCTCAAAATGAATGGTTAGCAACCATGGAATAGCGTTCCATTTTGTGATACACGTGTTGGCGAATTTTCATGCTCCCGTTTTGTGATAGGCCTCCCCCTTTTTGTGATTTCTGGATTTCCATTGATGATTTTTGGAATTTGTGTTTTCACCAATTTTCGTGAGTTACATTGATAAGTATTATCAATATTTATGCATTGGTGAATTTGTATGTCATTAACTTTTGTGATTGGCATTGGTATTATTGTCAATATTTATAGTTTGGTGATTTGGTAAATTAAGAGTATGACATTCCTTTTGATCTTTGAGAAGATTCTTGTATATTGATTAATCCCTAGTTGATTTTCAGTTGCATACTTATCGCTGTATGGCTTTATGGTTATCATATATTTATGTCATATCTCTTATTCTATATCATTTTATATGATATTTATAGTTAGACTGATCCGTTTATTATTATTTTATTAAATAATACTCGGGTCAGACCGAGATTTTACAGGTGCTTCTGCTTGACTTCACATCTGGGATTATCACCCTGACTTCTGGCTAACTACTTAGATTAGTAGTTTTGTTATATACATTTGAGATGTAGACTCATAGATGTATCCATATTCTTTTGTCTAGCGCTTGTAGCTATTCTTTTGTGATATTATGGATCTTGGTTGACCACTACTCTGATATACACTTCATGTGTTATATATTCATATCTATTTCCGCCTTTGTGATATGGATGTCTGTGACTGATTTGTGTTATGTTTATTTCTATATTTGTTTCCGAAGAATATATGTAGCCACCGGGTAGTAGCTTTGAGTTTGTATCGGTATGTCGGATTTCCTCCTGCAATCAGATGCTTGTTGTACTATCTGACATATCGGTGCTCACACAAAGCAATTACATGGATGGTCGCTCCTCAACAGCCTTATCCTCCGTGCTAGTTGATGGCGTTACCCCGTAATGTCCTTGGCTAGCGTCGGTATAGAAGTGGGGCGTCACAATTATGATTCAATTTGTGTAATTAATTAGTTGGAATCCATTGACTGGAAACATAAAAGGCAAAACCAAATCAAACACACTTCTTAAATGAAATTTGTTCCAGCACTAAAAATGGGGCCTCCAACATGTCCTGCTTTGTAAGTTATGATTATTTTTGCTGTGTTCGATGATAATTTTTCCTAAAAATAATACCTTTTTCTCAGATTTCAAAACTGTAGACGCATTAGATCTTGCGTTAGCTTGTGTGCAGTAGGTTTATAAATGTTATGATGTTTTGGTTTAATCTACCAGATCATACAGCTGCTATTTCAAATTTTAGTTTCAAATAGACATATAAATAAATTGGCCTAACAATCTAAAAATGATGTACAACAGACAGTATTTCTATGAAAATGTATTTACCTTTGAACATGCTAGAAGTGCTGAAATAAAAGTTAGTTATAAGTCATAATGAAATTTCTAGTAATCAACAGTAGACTACGTAATACAGTTTTGAACACAAAATAAATCATTTTAATGAAGTAATTATAGTATAAGTCGGATTAAAAAATAAATATAAAAAATGTGAGTTTGAGCAAAAAAGGGCAACTTATATATTTGTGAGACCATAATTAGTAAGTGTTAGATGCATCAGAATTAGGCAAGCAAACAATTCAAAATTAATCCTATAATTCGTAATATAACCCTAGTCACGAAAATATAGGATAAAACAGATAAAAATATATATATAATTATAAAATACAAATATAAATAGTAATGAGTAAAAAGACAAGTCATTAATATCTGTGTGTGTTTATTTATGTCAACATGTACGGAATTTGTTATGCGATGACGAAAAGTTTGAAAAGTCGATTTTAGGTGAACATTGGATTTAATCTCGATGAAATAAAAAATATGGTATTCAAGAACAAATTCGATTAAAAAAATGCATGTAGATACCATTTTATTATACTCAAACCTGTACTATGTAGCATTGGTTGTAACAAAGTAAATAGTTTTACTAAAGTACATATATATTAACAAGTAACCAAATAATGGATAAAAAATGTTTGCTTGAGCACTACAGCCGGAAAACCCTATTCATGAATTTCCTACCTTAATCACCAAACATGGAATGCATCAGATGAATGAAAAGCTCGTATATTTTCTCAACCCACACCTTAAACCTGATTATGGAAATATGAAGTAAAAAAGAAGGCAAGCGAATTGATTCAAAAGGTATAGATATCAATATATATGAATAAAAACTAAAGTCACTAAAGTCGTCAATCACTATTTGTGTATCAGTATGCACGAAAGTTATTATGAGATAAATTGAAGATTAAAAATTTGATTTTAGGAAAATAATGAAATTAATCAACACAACGTTAGAGATATATGTATATTGTTCCACACCAAATTAGATAAGCCATATTAACTATAATACCATTTTATTCTGTTCTTACCCAACATAATTAATTTGACTAAACTAAACATGGTTAGTTGTGCCAAAAATGTATGTAAGTATTCATGTCAGAGCATTATAATAAAAATGAAGGGCGTTCAAATATTCATTGCCTCAATTAGCAAGCATGAAATACATTAGTAAAATTTAAAATTTGTCATTTGTAACTGTAAAATGAATAGTTTTCTCTACTAGATGAATCATTTGTAAAATGTTGTAGATGTGATTTTACTATTTTTTAAAATCATGTGATATTACTACATTTTAAAATCATTGTAAAATGAATGAGCTTAGTGACAAATAATAATGAAAAACTTGTAACAAAAATAGACTTTTGCAATATTACAATTTTTGTTGTTGAAAAAACATAAAATTCAATTTATATTACTAGTATTAGTTTCTAGAATAGTATTATGTTTTTTATTCATAATTCTAGATAAATCAAGGATTCATAGTTTCTTGTCACCTAACATTTACATATTGAATCCAAATTACAAAAATAATAAAAACAAACACCAATAATACAAATCATGCTTACTCATAAAAAAATAATCCTCCAAATATATTGTACAAAATAAAAACAAAGTACAATATTCAGATCAATGATTGAATCTTTTGCAAATTGATTCATGCAAAAACTATTCCTCATCAATAATTGAATCATTGTTTTCAACCATGTTTTTCTTATCCTGAATATTACTATCTAAGGCAGATTATTCAATATAAAAATTAAGATTGTTCTCATGGTCCCAAATGTTCCAATTCCAGCCTCTTCTTCTCCAATGAGCTTATCACAGTCACATGATGCTGCATTGCCTTAGCAATTTTCACTCCCAATATTGTAACGACCAGGAAATTTTAATGATTTTAATAACATTATTAACTGAATTTTGTGAAATTTTAAATAACTGAATTTTGAAATGAAAATTTGATATTTGGAATGTCTATTTAAACATAGCAAATGGTATTCATCTGAAACTATGGAAGTTTATTTTATTGTGTAATTTTATTTAAATTTAAATCAGTTAACATTTGATGATAATAAAATATTTCTCAAACCTGGATATTTTTATATAATAAAAATGTAAATTATTTATTGAGTGAGTCGTCATCTTTCATTTCATCAAATTTGGATTTCTCTAGCCATGTTTATCTTATTTTCGACATTTTAGCAACATTTTCAGTATCGAAAATCGAGTTTTTATAACTTGATCGTATCGCTGATATTTGTGTACCATTATGTTTGTTTAGTTATGCCGATCTCCGCATTCTATTCATTTTACGTTTCGGTATCCGGTACACAGCGAAATCTGCGTAACAGTCAGCTATATCGGTACCCGTTTGCAGCCATTGATTTCCAACAACTATTCATTTATCCACCGTGTAATCCAATGTCATTGCCTCTTTATATTTCCAAAAGAAAGGTTTAACTATTACTATTCCTATTATTAGTAATATATTTATCATTTCGTTTTCTTTTTGGTCCGTTTATTTTATCTGCGTCTTCACTTTTCTAACTTGTTTGAAAATATCTTTATTAATTGTTGGTTTGGAAGCGCAAACTTTTGGTCCGACCGTAAACTTTCGAAAATACCCTTTACTTATATATGTTCAGCGCTCATCTATATATGTTATCAAATCTCTTAAAAATTGAATCTAACAAATAAACTCAATTTACAAATTCAACACGTGTCTTTACAAATATTATTAAACATTAATATCACTTGAAAATAGGACCCGATAAATAAATTTTTTAGAAATTCAAAACGCTCAAATATAATCAAATCTTAGTGTCACTTTAAACTAGGATATAACAAATGTAATTCCTTTACAAGTTATTTCTTTATTAACTAATAACAGAAATATAAATTCAAGCTACCAAAAAAATTAGATACTGAAATTTGAAAATAAAATCATTATTAATAATTACCTTGAAAGTGCAACCTTTTGGTCTGATCGCAAAGTTCCAAAATTGTCCTTTATATATATTTCTCTAGTGATAGTTGTAATATATTTGTTGTTATCACACTCTCAGTATGAAATAACAAAAATGCCTCTGTACATTATTAAAATTAACATCGCTTAAAAATAGAATCTGACAATTAAGCTTTATTTACAAATTCAAAATTTCCTCAACAAATATTTACCAAGTCTTAATTTCACTTAAAAATAGGATCTAACAAATAAAGCATTTTACAAATTCGGTTTTTATTAATTAATAATATAAATAAAAATTTAAACTAATAAAAAATTAGATATTGCAACTTGGAAATAAAAATTTAAATTAAGTACGTTTGATTCAACACAAAAATATGATTAAATATTTGTGGAAATCATTTTCTTTTGAACGTATTAAACAAATACAATTTGTACAAAAACAATTCAAATGCATTCATCACGCGCGAAGCGCGTGCCGTAACGCTTGTAGTTGTAATACGTTTGGTGTCACACTTTTTTGGTGTCAACGTGAACTACCAAAAATGCCCCTCTATAGATATTATCAACTCTCTTAAAATTAGGATCTTACAGATAAACTTACTTTACAAATTCAAATTATTCCTCTACAAATATTAACAAACTTTAATATTACTTAAAAATATGATCTAATAAATAATAATTATTTTTACAAATTCAATACGACGCTCTACAAATATTATTAAATCTTAATCACTTTAAAATATGATTTAACAAATAAACATCCTTTATGATTCGTTCTTTATTAGTTAATAATAGAAAAAAATTCGACCAACCAAAAATAATAGATATTGGAACTTAGAAATAATAATTCAACCAAACTATACATATTTTCTACTTAAAATATAATCAAATATTTGTACTTTTTTTTTAAATGCGTTGAAATATATACAATTTGTAGAAAAACAACTCGCGCGCTTCGCGCCATAATGCTTATTAATATAAACAAATATATCAAGGTGTCTATGTCAGACAGCACGTCTTCTTCCTGTTGCAACTTTTCCCTAACCCATTCCTGTTCCTTCTTCTTTTGATTTTAAAATCATGCTTTTGACAATATGGAAAATATATATGCTGTTGTGATCTGTAGCCTCTCCCTCTCCTCTCCTATATTATTGCCCCACACTACAACACAGCCTACTACCTAACTCCGCCATGTTTTGCAACCGCCTTCACCCTCTCCTCTTCTCCACTAACTTGCGCACCCACCATCTCCTCTTTCTCTCCTTTCTCTTGACTCCCTAGAAACCGCACCTTCCATTCGTACCTCTACCAAAACCCCACGTCTCTTCGAGTTCAACCTGCCATACTATGCACGGCCATGCAGTCAACAGCCCTCCCCTTCCATCGCACCCAATCCTCCACTTCGCCAAAATGACGATGACGGCCTTCCCATGCTCCGCTTCCTCTCTCCCCTGCCTATCCACTTCCCATCACAGATAACCATAAGCTTGCCACCTTTGTCCGCTCCTTCAACTGACGCAACCTTCACCACCTCCGACAGCACCAAGCAACAGCCAGGCCGAGCCCATGCGTGCATGCCATGTCTGCATATTCAAGCTTGTTCATTTTATATCGCAATATCTACTTCTCTTCTATGTCTACATTCTTTGCTCGGAGGAATCTATTTCTTTATGTAAGTTTATTTCGAGGAATCTGTAGCCATCACTCCTTTGAACCAATGATACAAGCACGTACGTAACAACAAAGGTATATAATTATAATATGTTTAAAGTATTATAATATGTATATATATATATATATAAGATATATATATATTAGTCTGTTGAGTTTTTAATGTATAAATTTATAACAGTTTATTTTATATATAAACTGTTGTATATAATCTATAGTTACATATACGTAAACGTGTGTAAGAGTTGTATATATAGGTTAGTTTTTATAAATTATATATATATATGTTGAGTTTTACATATTCTGTTTATTTGTATATATGTGTTTTATGCATTGGGTTTTAGAAAATAATGTGACATATCTATTTGCAGTATATATGATTTTAGTAGCATATATATGTTATATAATATCATATAAATATAGTTATAACTTGGGTTTGCTCTATTATTATATATACACAGTTACAAGTTGAATATTAGCTCATTATATAATATGAATATAGTATATAAGTGCATATATATAACTTTGTAGTTGCACATATTTACAATTTGAAAGATGATGGTTTTCATTCTTTACCCGGAATTGATATTGTTGGGAAAAGAATATATATGATATGTTCGAAAGTGTTTAAGTTAATATATTATGTTTAAATTATATGAATATAATATGTTTTATTTGTATGTTAATATTTTGATTTTATAGTGTATATATATATACACACATACACATATATATGTTTTCTTTTATACGCATATTGTTTTGTGTATAATATGTTGATGCCGTGTTAGAAGAATGTGATATATATAATTTATATTTATAAGCTTATATATGATTTGTTGAGTTCATATATAATTTAAGTTATATTGGTTTTTATAATTATTGATTTTTAAATATAGTAAGTATGTAAATTTATACCTATGTTTATATATTGGTTTATGTAGATATGTAGATTTGAGTTTGGTTTTCATATATATGTATGTATGTATGTATGTATGTATGTATGGATGTATGGATGTATGGATGTATGTATGTATGTATAACTGATTTTGAAATATATGTGTATATAAACCATATTTCGTTTCAGTTTGTATCAAGCAAATTTGATTTGTTCTCATTGATTCTTATTTATCAGCTTTGTTCTTCAAATTCATGCTAATCTTCTTTGCTTCGGAATCCATGCTTGGATTCGTAACTCATTTCATTGTCAAATTTCTCTAGCCTTGAAAGGTGAGCAATCACTCACGATTAACATCCTTATATTTATTAAATTTTATTTCAATTGAAACGACAATTAAAATATGCTACTAAGTTGAACTGTTAATTTTATAATTGCTATATATGATATGCTATTATCTGTAACTGTTCATCTGTGAGATATGACACCATATCACGTTGTTGATATTTTATTTTATTTATCACCGATGATATATGCATGTTATTGATATGTTATATTATTATCGTAACTGTTTTCACTCTGCAAGTTCCCTATTAGTATAGAATTCCCTATGGGTTAAAATGATACACACCCGAACGATCTAGTAGAATAGGAGAAAAACGTTATGGGCTGAAATGATAAACCCAAGCAATTTTCTTTGAATTGAATTTGGGTTTGCGGATTGAAATAATATATACCCGTATATATTTAAATTGTGGATTGAAATGATAAATATATGTATCACTTAACTATAGGATAGAGAATAATATACAGACACCGTTGGTCTATATATGTTGAAAATGATTTCTAAGGTTTTGAAAAGAAACATATATGGTTTTAACAAATATTGATTTTTTTTAAATATAATATGTAAATGTTATTTCTATATTTTTATAAACTTTAGAATTTAAAATTATATGTTTTGGAAACTTTAAATTTATAAGTTAGTTTTGAAATTATAAATTTTAAGATTTATCTTATAATTTTATTTTCTTAAAAACATATAAAATATGCACTTAACAACAAAATTTAATTTAATAAAATTCAATGTATAATATGTTTAAGTATTTATTTAAATTTATATTAATATTTTAAAAATAGAATTTATAACTTTAATAATAAAGATTAGGAAGACAAATTAATGTTGGCTTGGAATTTTAAATTGATTAATTAGTGAATTTAAATAGAAATTGTCATTGATTTCGAGATTTGAAAAAAAATATGATTTATAATTTGATTTGATAAAAAGTGATTAAAAGAATATTCTCAATTTTAAATAAAATTGAGCTTGAATATTTAATATTGAGTTAAGTATATAAATTGGGATTTAAATAAATTGTTATTAAAATGGGTAAGTGAATATTTGCCAATTTGAATAAAATTTAAATTTCTAAGTCGAAATATAAATGAAGTTCATATTGTAATTGTTGAATATTTATACTTGAATTTTTAAAGCAAATTTTGAACTTTAGATTGAAATGGTTGAACTGGAATTGATTTAAATTGAATTTTGGAATTCTAGATGTTTGAATCACATTGCGAAATTGGCGGAAACTATGTTTATTATATAAAGTATTTTAATATACAAAAACTATTTTAATATATAAATTATTTTAATATATAAACTATTTTTAATTTATAACTATTTTAATATATATACTATTTCAATATCTAAACTGTGTAAGTTGGGAGTGTTATGATTTCAAAAGTGCTATGATTTCCAAATGTTGTGATTTCAAAAGTGTTACGATTTCGTAAGTGTTATAATTTTGAAAGTGTTACGATTTTGGTAGTTAAAGAAACCAGGATTGGATATTGTCATACTCTCTGCCAATACCGAAAACCACTTTAACAGCTGTGTACGTGGTGGAGATTCTAGAATGAAGTAGGATGGTTTGGTGACGATTCTATATGTTATTTATGTAGCCCTGACTCCCGTGAGTCAGCTTGATGTGGCTAAAATAGGAGACACGCTGAGCCAAGTGTGGTCATTCCTCCTATCAGACACATTTCTTCAATACCATTCTATTGCTTTTGTGATTTGATTGGGTGTACCTTTGATTTGGGAGTGTGTCACGAGATGGGCAATAGTAGGTGCTATGTGTTACCACCAGTCTGGATACGTAAACGGTTATCTACCTTGGCATTGCATCGAGTGCCTTGTCGCATGCCATATCGCGCCTTCTACGAGTTTATTTTGTGTCGTACCTATGGAGTGCTCTCTAATAGCCCACTTACGAGTGGAGTTCACAGTATCTGTATAGACTATGGCATTATATAAAATGTGTTAAGAGGGATATAGGTAACGCCTTAATCCTATTTTAATAGTTTACTTTACTGTAGACATATTATAATAACGTATATTACTACATGGTAGATAGTTCCACGAATCCTTAGAGGGTGGAAATCCCAACTATCCTTTAAGTTACTTGTATTTTAGTTGACATTTCACTTGAGTTGAATTTTTTAATATAAGAATGTTAATCCAGACTCAAGTATTTTGTATTTTACTTTACACTCGGATCAGACAGAGTGTCAAAGCATTTGAGACTCACTTTTGGAGCTTTGCTTGAAGATCCATCTATATCTATCCATCTTTCAGTTATTTCAGTTGTTTCCAGTAACTTATATTCATTCTTGTCAGTTACTTTTGTATTTGAGACACCTCTGTGTTTGAGATTTTTTGCTGTATTTATTTCAAACTCTTATGTTTATATAGTAGCTTGATGAACTACTATTTATCTATTCCGCTACTTATTGTTATATTACTCTGTGCCTGTGATTCTGTGATTGATTTATTTACTGTATATGTTGATTTTTGCCAAATATAAATTAACAACCTAATATTTTGAGCAATTCAAGTCCGACATGTGTGGATGCAAATGGTCTGAAATACCGGGTCGTTACATGTGTCCCACACCTCCCAGTCCTCAAATTCCTCCTTTCAAGTTAGGGTCAATTAACTCAAAATGGCCAAGGGGGCTGTGTATTGTTACTCATGCACATAGTAAAGGGGTTGCCTGCTCTAGGGCTAGCCCTGTTGGGATTTTTACCACAAACCTATTTACACAAGCTTAATGGTAAGGTTATATGCCAAAGACCATAATAATAGTGGTAAGGTACTTAGTCGTAAGCTAATGGTTCAAGTGTGAACCCCTAGGCATACAATAACATACTTAGGAAAAAACTTACTTTTGGTCGACTGTCATGGAAGAGGCAAAACCTACCTGGTTGTCATGGGTAGTTAAGTTGCATATGTGTTCCAAGTTACTAAACGAAAACTACATTTTTCTGTATATCTTTTTTAAGCATCTTATTTTTTAATAAATATGTGATGACCTTAACATTGAAATTGCTTTTATTAAATGTTTTTACAGAAAAAGGATACGCATACAAGTAGTGTACGCACTCACTAAGAATAGAAGAACGAGAAATCCCAAATGTATAAGCCAAAGGTCAAATATATTGTGCCAACAGACGAATCTTGCCATGTAGAGAAGGAAAAGGAATTGGGGCACGACACCATACGAATTTCATGTGAAAAAAATGAAATGACTTGTAAAGAAAATGAAATGTGTGAAGGAAATGAAATTCCTTGCGAAGAAAATGAAATGCATGAAGAAATTAGAATGCCTTGTGAAGAAAATTAAACGCATGAAGAATATGAAATGGCTTATGAAGAAAATGTTGTTTCCGAGATGGAAATTGAGACCAATCGAAGCTGAAACTGCAAACATAAATGTTAAAGAATGTGGTAGAGAACCAGCGAAAGTAAAAAAGACTTCCGTTAAATCTTGAGAATCAAATTGAATTTGAACTCAACGAGGCAACCGTATGGATAGGAGAAGGCTCGGTACACTTATCTTCTTATCTTGGACCACTAGTACAGGAGCATATTCTGGCTACACTTAGCGATTGGAGGCTTCAAAGCATCGAATTAAAAAATTGTCTTGTGGTATTCTATCCAGGCATGAAAAATTATTATTTTTGTTGCATAACAGTAGATTTATTTATAAAATAATCTATTTAGCAGAATGTCCTTTTAAATTCATTTTACCATGAAATAACACTAGTTTTTTCCTTATGATTTGTAGGCAAGATCTAAAGTGGACGATGAATGACAAAAAACCTCCATATTTCAACAAATGAGAACCATTTAGAGAACCTCAAAAGTAGATTGGTTCGAAAAATAATTAAAACAATGACGGAAGAGGAAAGACGTGCTTTGAATCCTTACAACATCAAAAATGTGAAGGAGTGAAGAAAGCTTGTAAAGGAGAAAACAAGTTTGGAGTTTAAGGTAAAATTTCTTGCTAATTATCCTTTCATTTTCTCATACTTGCATTATATATGAACTATGAAGTTGAGAATTTTTCAGGACTTTTCATCTTACATTTTTTTCTTTGTCATCTACCTGTATGTATTGAGTAGATGTAGTAATGATATTAAATTCACAATATGCTCGGTTATCTTATTTTTATTTTCATCTATGTCGTCTACCTGCTATCTTGTTTTTCTATTTGTTTTCAATGCTCTGTTGTAAAGACATTATGCTAAGTTATAGATTCATATTTTTTAATGTCACAAGTTACAGAAATCTTCTTTTAAATCAGTTATGAAAAAAAGATACGGATGTCTTGATTTTAAAATTTTTTTTAAACCATGAAGTGCAATTAGAGCTTTACCCAACGTGGATTTTACAGTAAATAATCTCTGCAAGGTTTGTCAACAAGGAAAAATAACAAAATCATCTTTTAAATCTAAATATACGGTTTTATAATACAGCCGCTTTAACTTTTAAATTTACATTGCACCAATGTAAAATTACGTAGATGCACTTTGCACTATTATTCCTATTGATTCATGTGTTCCATGTGATAAAATGCAATAAATTCGTTATCTTGTCAGATAACATCATTGATTTCCCAGAATCAATATTTTTATGCCATTGGGAAAAAGCTATGCTTTGCTTTGAAACAAATTACTTTAATTTAAGCCATGTCCTAGTGCACAAAATAATTTTAGACTTTTTAATATTTTATTTATTTAGCATAAATCATTTATTGTAACTATGGATTTGCATTTAAGGTGATTATATATGGAATGAATGGACTATTAACAAGTGCTTCAGGTCACTCTGATTTTAACTATAAGCATGACCTTGTATGCATGTTTAGCATTTAGTCAACTCAATGCCAGTAACCACAAACAAGACTCAACGCAATGTCAGTAACCGCAAACAGGAGAATTTATATTTTGATAAGAAGTCCATGGTTAAAGAATCGATAAGCAAACAACTCTGTACATTTACTATACGTATATTAAATTTTTTGGTATTTGTGCTGATAACCAACACATATCATCTAAGTACATGTAGTTGTACCATGCAACAACTCTACACATTTCTTCATCTATGGCATGGTGTCTCATTACCTGAATTAAAAAATTGCTTTTTTCATCTATGGCATCCTCTGACTTTGTTTATACCGTACCTTATTTTAGGCATGAAGCGAGAAATATATTGCCATTACGTAAAAGCAATTGCTGCACACAACTGGATGTAGAGGAATGGCTAAATTGACCGATGATTTGGTTAGTTAATTAATTGTAGCATTATTTACCCAGTTATTCACTACAACAAAATAGACTTTTAATAGCGTTTTAAAATCGTTGTAAAAGGATATAACAATGTTGTTAGAAACACTGTCTAACGACATGCGGTTGTTGATTTACAATTTCTAACAACTAAAAGAAAATGCCGTCAAAAATAATTTGATACAACGTTATTTTGTTGCAGTTAGTTCGTGTTACGTGGCATTTATATTTTGCAATTTTAAAATTAAAATAGCCTTTTCAAGTTGCTGTAGAAAAGTGTTTAGGGTATTATTTTACATTTTCATTAGCGTTTTTAAGTGCTGTTAGTAATTTATGACAGCGTTTAAAATACGTTGCCTAAAGCTTATTCATTAGCTTTCAACAACAATCTATAAACACTGGTATTACTTATTTCATCAGCAGTTCCTAAACGCTATACTATCAATATATTTTATCTTTTCAAAGAACTCACAGCGAAGTATTGACGTTGTCGTATTAATATGAATTATTTTTTCGAAAAACTAACCGCTCGTTTTAAACGTTGTCGTTTATGACATGTTGTACCATTGCAATATTCACATATCATTAATTTAATTGCATTTAATTATATTTCAATCGGATAATATACAAAACATATACAAATCAAACTAAAAACTATAAAATAAAAGCTTAACAATTAATCATTTCCATAAAATAAGTTGACCACAATATCCATGAACAAAGTTTACTCAAACAACGATGAAATTTATATTCCATCTTCATACAACATTAGGCAAAGGCACAATATCTATGAAGTTTGCATCAAATATTAATGACAAAACATGCAACCAAAAACTTTTCATATGCTATCTAGGCCGAACCTCCAAAAACCTAAAGAGTGTCTTGTGCATTTTTTGCATCTAAAAACTCACCTACCTGTAACAATGAAATTTAAAAGCTAGTGATCAAATACACATTCAAAATAAAATATTTAATTTGCAACTACTAAAAAATTGCAATACGGATTTACATTATAGCATTAACTTAGTTTTGACTGCAATAAAAACACATTTTTTATCACTATTACAATTTGTTAACGCTCATTTTTCAATTGAAACAAGTGAGAGATCGTTTTTGAAACAAACTGAGCATTAGCTCATTTTTTGGTGTAAGAGTTCGTATATACAAAGTTACAGAAAAGGTTTTAGATTTTTGCTGAGCTTAATATTTCGGTTTTGCTGAAATTGTCGTTAATTTAGGGTTTGATACCCTCACATTCTTAGCAG
This sequence comes from Allium cepa, assembly GCA_030765085.1. Classification (NCBI taxonomy): domain Eukaryota; kingdom Viridiplantae; phylum Streptophyta; class Magnoliopsida; order Asparagales; family Amaryllidaceae; genus Allium; species Allium cepa. Next base: position 249,199,651 of record CM060944.1, read on the forward strand.
TTACATTATTGGTAATGCTAGCATTCAAGTTACTTAAAGTTAGCACATTATGTATTTTCTTGAGTTCATGTAATACACACATATTAAAACTCTGTTAGTATCATTAGTATATATAAATCCAGCTGTTTTTAACTGTAACAACCTGTAAATTTTGATAAATAAATTGGTCAGTTTAATTTAATTTTTGAAATTAAATTTAGGAAGAAATAAAAAAAATTATAATTAATAATGAAGCGAATGTTGAAAATGGAATGAAACCATGAAAATTAAAGATAAGTATTAACAGTTGAAATGAAATTACGAATAACTGAAGTAATGTAAATTGTTATACTAGGCTAAGATTTGAATATAAGAAAACAAAGGTAAATAGTGAATTAATTTAATGAATTAATAATATTAAATAGTAAATTGAATTAAATCAATGTCCCGTAGTAATTGAAATATTGTTTGGGAATGAAAACATACATAGGTAAAAATGTAAGTATTGAATTAATATATGTTATTTATTTAGGGTATTGAATAAATTTGGTAATCCAATTGCAATTAATGGTAATAATGTTGATATAAACTAATAAATTAAATTTCAATGCATCTGACGACCCGACTTTTTTTTTCATAGAAAAGTCGTATCATCATAAAGAAAGAAAGGGATAGAAAAGAGAAAAGAAAGAGAAGAAAGAAGAACACAGCATCAGAATCTCAACAGCGGAACGAATAAATTATATTAATAACACAAAATATTACATAGTTTACAACCACTATTAGAGTACACAGATAAACAACACATACTAGACAGTTATAAACACATGTCTAGTATTTACAACATAATACAACTCAGAGACGATCACAGATCACACAGCGGAATACAATATATCTAACGCAGAAGCCTCCTGCTCCATTACTCCTCCAATATTCGTCAAAGCTAACCTGAATCCCTTGGCTACTCGTAAAAATTTGAGTACCCAAGAGTTTAAGAAAACAAAGAATAAACTCCGGGTCAGACATGGGTCTGGTGTGAGTAACAGGTTAAAGTTGCTTAACTTTGAAAATCTTTTGGAAAGAAAAGGTATCACGTAAGACTTCCCACACATAAACATGGAAAAAAATTTACCTTACGCTAACCAAAACATTTGATAGGAAATCCAGTGATATTATAATAGGGTCTAGGGTTTTCAAATAAATAAGAAATAGCCGAAATTGTTACATTTATTAAATTCCAGCTACTAGCCACAAAAGTGGGTAATACAATCAAAACCGTTGGCACTTATTGGATTGTGGATTCCATCAATGGCTGGGCTACTGGGGTACCGCCCGTTACAGTACGTGGCCTAGATCACCGTACCGAGGAGTACGCCTGCTCCCCAGCAACACAAAGCCGGACCCATTCCTTACTGAACAGTTTCGAACAAGACAACCCCGCAGTTGGTGTACATTCAACTGCCCACACAACAGAAATAAAAAGGGACCTCTAGACAGGAGTAAAACTTGCTCTCCAGTGGGAGCTACCAACGAAGCCTTGCTGCACCTCCCTTGTTTTAGCCATTCCCGTTTGATGAGCTTGAGGCTATGATTACCTTTAGAGAACACATCTCTTAGAATGCTCATCGTCCACCTGACGATGTTCTGAAAGCATTCAATCCATACAAGTTCATTCCGGGTTCGAATGAAACCGAAGGCATTATCTCGTTACACTCACTTTGGAATCACCCTCAGAGTTGACAACGATAACCCTTGCACTCTAAATCACCATCTCGAATCTATAAGCACTATTCCGTCAACTCATCACGGAATCACCCACAGAGTTATACTGACGATAGCCCTTACACCTCGAGTCTTCACTCTTCATTTGGATTCACAACCTAACGTTAATTTGGATCGATGTGGTTTTTGGATATCCAAATATGGAAACCCGATCCCGGTCTCATCGAAATCCAAAGCGTGTCTTTTAAGGCCAAGTTGTTTTAAAGGTTTAAAACAATTCAATTATCTATATATCCAAATAGATAAATCACATATTCACAATAGATAATCACATTATCATCATATCAGATAAACCATATTATCACCATCCAAAAAGATAATCTATATCAACATCACAATGCAACCAATGCATTCAAATCACTCAACATTATCTATCTCATATCAGAGATTCAAACCATCTAAAGTAAACAACATCATCCATCTATATAAGCAATGATTAACCACACCATATATAATTAATTTAAAATGAATTAAATTAATTACATCATTCTATTACTTTAAAGTAAATTAAATTAATTACTTCACCAATATCAACTTGCTCATATCACTATTGATTAATTATCAATCAATTAATTAATCATCAACCAATTATTTATTTCAATTAATCATCCCTAATTAATTAACCTTTAATTACATTCAAGTAATTATTCATTAATTTATTTCTCAAATTAATTATACTTAATCAAATACAGTAGTTAACCTTTAATTTCTTCCTTTATTAATTAACCATGATTAATTTCATTAATCCTAAATTAATTACCTTTAATCACTTATTATTGATTAATTAATCTTAATTAATCAATCTTAATTACATCATTAATTATATTAATTATTGATCTCTAATTACATTTTAATTAATTACCTTATTTAAATTAATTACTTTAAGTAATTAATCTAAATTTAAACCATAATTGTTAATCACCCTTGATTAACCCCATTCAGTAATAAGCTACCCTTAATTACCTTACTAAATAAATTAATTACTCATTAATTAATTATCTCTAATTAATCCTTTGATTAATTTACAAAGTAATTATACTCAAATTACTTTTATCAACAAATCACTTTCAATTAATTACATACAGTAATTATCCATTAATTACTTTCCTATGTAATTTCTCTTCATTTAATTACATTAAGTAATTATACTTCGCAAATCATCAAACGATTATTTTAAATTAATTAAACTGAATTAATTAACTTAAACTAATCAAATTAACTCAATTAATTACAATAAGTAATTAATTCCTTAATTACTTCCATAAGTAATTATACTTAATAACTTACACAATTGATTATATTTTAAATTAATTAATCTAATTAATAATTAAAATTAATCACATTAATTAATTATTAAATAGTCCTTAGTTAATGACCTTCATTAATTATTAACAGTTCATTAATTATTTTTCTAAAATAATTAACTTATTTTAATCATTATTAATTACAAATTAATTAATCATTAATTAATCCATTAATTAATCCCAAATTAATTAAATAATTAAGTGTTAATTAAAACTTAATTAATCCATTACTTGATTAATTAGTTATTAACTAAAAGCTAATCTTATTTAATTAATTATTCTTAATTACAAGTTAATTATTCAAAGAATAATTAATCCTAAACCCTTAAGATTAACCCTTAATTACTTTAAGTAATTATTTATTTCATTAATTTATTAAATAAATTAATTATTCATTTAATTACTCTAATAATTAAATGAAATACAAACATTAATTTATTATTAACTTTAACAAGTTTTAAATCAATCTAAAACCCTTAATTGATAATAATTCCTTAATCATAAAAGAAATTTTACAAAAGTTAAAATAAATTTCTTTTTAAAATTAAACCATTTAAATTTTTACATCATCATTCAAATTTGGTTTAAACACTTAAATTTATAAAACTTAAATTAATTTTTAAACAAAGATTCAAATCCAAATTTGAATCAAATTTTACATTTTGTTTAAACATTACTTCATATTTCAATTTTAAATTCAAATTCTTTAAAATATTTAAACAATAAACTCTTTCAAAGTTATTTTAAAGCAAATTTTGAATTTAAATACTTCATCATTTCCAACTTGTGATTCAATTCAACTTGAATCCATAATTTAAGTTAGATTTAAAACTTACTTTAAATTCTTGCTTCCACTTTTAAATTTAGTTTTAAATTTTGAAAACAAGTCAAGTTTCAAACTCTAACAAACTAACCCGAGCTAAAACTAAAATAACTCGAGTAACACATTCACCTTAAAATCAATTAAAACCCAAAAAAAAATCAGGTTTATACAAAACCTGTGTTGACAGGTTTAACCAACCCTGAAACAAAATTTAATACCCAAGACCTCATCTTCATTACTTCGAGTCCCAATCCCCTTTCCTTCGAGCAAAAACCCAGTTCCACCCGAACATGACTCGAATGCCTTCTTCCCCCACACAGCTGCTGACACATCAAGGTAACCGTGCACCTGCACCACCGCAGCGACCATCTCCGACCCATCGCGACCCCCTACGCAAGTCAACGGCCACCTCCCAGTGCCATTCCAACCCTTAAATCAACGGCAGAAACCCCAATTCGAATTTAAGCATTCGAGTTCCCAAATACTGAAACAATGGTCGAAACTTGAATCACCAGAAATCACTTGCCTCCAATCACCTGGGTGACTTCACCTCCGGCCACACCTTCCTCCATACCCCATCTATCTTTTCCCTAAGTTTGGAACAACTCGGTCGCCTCTCGATGTCGCATTGCACAATTTCATCGAGTTACAGAAAACTAGGGTTAGAAATTTTAAACCCAAATCACCACTGCCTAAATACTCAGATCCACCTCTCTCTAATTTTCCTTTAACCTTCGATCATCACTTTATTATCAGAAACAATACTGTCCATCCAATCTTTCTGAATTAACAGCCTCAACCCAAAACATGTTTTCTGAATAAAGCAGTAATGCTCAACCATTTCCAAACTAAAAATTCTAATTTTAGTTTTAAAATTCAAGTTCTAGATAATGTAATCAGTTTATCAACTTTAATCAATGAATCTAGAAAATCAAATTCTTATTTATATTCAATGTGTTCTGTTGTATTTATATTTCAGAGGCAGTACAGATTTTTTTTCTTTTTCTTTTTCTTTTTATTTTAAACTTTAAACTTATATTACATCACCATATTGATTGAATCTTAAAGCTTTACACAGATTAAATCAAAGGGAATGGAGATTTTAGCAATTCCTGAACCTGAGAATTTTATGCATAGCAAAAATAATCACACAACAACTTGCACAACTACCAACATTCATCTATATATATCAATAATGAGCTTGTAAATTGCATGCAAACACAATTATTTCCAGAGTAAATAAGCAACTAAATTATACTTAAGTTTTATTCAATTCAATGTTACTCACCGATTTAAAAGAGAAGAGCATCCATTTTTACTTGCAAAGCTTCAGATTTTACTTTTAATTTTTTTTTTTTTTGGCTTATGACTTGAACTTCTGATTGCTTTTTAAACTGCAAATGCTTTTAAAACTTCCATCTTGCTTTTGCTTTAAACCTTAATGATGAAATGCCTTATCAATCCAGAAATACTTTTGCCCTTGGAACAGAGTTGCTTACTGAAGTTCTTAACTTTGCATGCAGAAGACGATTTCCAGAAAATGATGCAGGACTAAGATGCTAACTGAATCCAAATGCATGCTTTCCAGGAACAATTTCAGGTTTATACTTTTTTTTTAAACAGAAAAGAATTACAGGCTCTCAGTTGCATGCAAGTTTTTGATAATTTGCAAATTGATTGCAGGTTTACATGCATTTCAGGTTGATGTTGTTTCAAAACAGAAATGGAACTGCAGGTTTGTGGATTTGCAGAATTGAATTGCAGATTTGAATTTAGTCAGTTAATGTTTTGAAGAGGCTATGATTTGCATTTCAGGTTAATGAATATGATTCAGATAGTTTTTGGTTTTGAGGGAAATAGGTTTTGCAGATTTATTTGAATGTAGATGAATTCAGATTTTAGAATCTGAATGATTTTCTTAAGTTTGAAGAAGAATAGGAAAAAGAAAAATGAGGCAAAGAAGAAATGTTTATATAAACAAAAAAATTTGATTTAATTAAAAATAAAAGAAAAAGAAATTTAAATGAGACACTTGTCTCTATTCTTAACATTTGTCACCATAGTTTATTTTATAACTAACACATGTTAATAAGATGTCTTAAGAGACCTACACATGTATTTCAAGTATTTAAATTTTAATTAAAAATTGTTTATACAACTTTAACTTATTTTATTAAGAGCTTTTAAATCTTATTTTTATTTCTTAAGTAATATATAAATGAATTTTATTTCTTCTTCTTTACTAATTAAAAGAAATGAAACAAAACAAATATAAATACAAGCTTATTCAAATATTTTAAATTGATTTATCAAATCAAATTTTAATAATCTAGTTATATATAGATGCATACTTAACTCTTGTAAAAATTAAAAATAACAAATCCTATTACTACAAATCTATTTATGTTCAAAAGAATTTAAGTATTATAATTTTCATTCAAAAATAACAATTTAAACAATATTAAATAATTTATAAAAGAGATTATAAACAAATTAAGATCATTTGTAATTTGTATTTTAACTCATATATATAAAATAAAACTTAGCTTCTATATTTATCTATTTTAAATTCATATTTTTTTTAAGCTAAATAAAATTTCAAAACAAATAAGATTTATCATAGTATAAACCATAACATTATTTATTGAATTGTGTTGAAAAGTTAAATATCAAATTTAAATCAAATTTCCAATTTATCAAATGTAAATTAGAGTTAGAAAATTAATTCATTTACTAAATTCAAAATCAAAGTTTATTAATTTACAATATATACAAATATATATATTATAACAGAAAACAATTTATTTATTTAAAAAGATAAAATCTTCTAATTTAAATATTTATTAAAACATGATTATTAAATCAAATTCCAAATCTGTTATTAAAATTATCAAATCAAATTAAATTTATAACACAGATTATTAAATTTATATTGCCCAATTTTCGGGATATCACAGTGCAATACCCATTAATGGATGGAATGAAATAGGATTAATGTAAATGTATACTAGGTTTTAAATCAAATGGAATGAAACAAACGTAAATATTGAATTAATTAGAGAAAATAAAATCTAAATGTTATGTTTGGATAGAACATAAGTGAATACAATTAGTAGTATGGAAATAAATGCCAACATTGATTTGTAAATAATAGAGGCTTACTTATGTGACTAAAGAGTAACGATAATGTTTATTGTAGGTTACTTATTCATTTAGATGGTTAATTGGAGATAAATTGTAATAAATGTAAATAAATGTTACATTTGTGTGAAATGTAATACAATGGTTAGGAGTTGTTAGAATGGATATATTAAAGTAATGAATGGGAAAAACAAGGTAACTAAGTTTATATAGTAGTATTGAACTTAATAAAAAGATTTGAATTAAACGAATCAATTGATATACGTTTTATTTCTTTAGTATGTTACACAAAATTTGAAAATCAAATTGCAATTAAAGGAAATTAGGTAGTACGTTATTGGAAATAAATTTAATAAATACATTAAGGAAGTGTAATATATTTCACTGTTAATTATACCCATAAAATGTCAATTTATTTAATAGCAAGATTTTAAATCAATAAACGAATTTATTGAGATTTCAATTTATAATTTATAACATTTAATGGGAAATCAATTACAATTAATAGACTTAATTTGTGCGGATAGGGCAGGTGTGATTTGTCATTGAAAATGGTTAATTTTATAAGATGTAATTAATGCTAATTCTATTTACAATAGGACAATTGGCTGATTTAAAGAATAGAAAGCAAAATTTATTTATTTGATTGAATAAAAAATTCAATAATTGAATTTATTGCGAATAAATGAAATTTAACAGTTACACTTTACGTTGATAGAAATTTAGATGAAATTTGGAGATAGTTATATAATAAAGCATGAACCCAATGTCAGTTTCATCTAATTGTTATAATGAACTGAATATTAAAATGAAAAGTAAATTTGATAGAATTTTTGGAAATTTAATTTATAATTTTCAAATTTAATGAAATGGAGGTTAATACCAAAATTTATAAATTTATCAACTCTAAATTGACGGTTAAATTGGGTTTAAATCATTGTAAATTATTGGGAAATTTAAAATGATAAGAATTGGTAATTATCGAATTTAATTAAATTGACTAATTTTTTTTATTAAATTAATATAAAAATAGCCATTTTGGCCACTGACTCGGATTTCGACGAAACTAGTTTCATCGGATCCATAACGGTGAATTATTGTAGGATTTCCAGTTTCGTAGCGATCGGGATTGTCGTTTGATCGTACGGACTCGAAACGCGTTGAAATAAACGAAATTGAAATCAATTGAAATCAATTTGGAAAATTTGAATTTAGCATAACTTCTTCATACGATGGAATTTGGACGTGAAATTTTTGCCATCATGTTTAAAATATTTTAAAACACCTATTTTGATGTATGGGTTTACCCAATTTCGCTCCTGGGTCAGAACGGGCTTTTTGGGCCACTTTGGCGTTAGCACGTATATCAACCTTATCCATCCATTCTAATTTCTGACCTACCTATATAAACCCGGTTATAAACCCTAATTCCCCTCATTCTCATTCGTTTGTACGCAATTCACCTATCTCTCCTCCCCAATGGCAGACAACAAAATTCCAGATCCAATTCCATTTCAAAATCAAAGTCAAAAATTCAAACTTCTTGAAAATTTTTGGAAAAAATATATGTTGAAGCTCTCGACTAGCGTAATTCACTAGTGGTGTTCATTTTTCAATTTGAGGTTCGATGTGGCCAAAAACCAAACAAACATTCTCGGTCGTTCATCGCATCGTGATGAACTGCAACCGATCGTCGAATCGAGGATAGGGTTTTGTAGAGATCGTCGAAAGGAGCTCATCTATATGGTTTGTGTCACGAATTAACGGCTAGATCGAGCTATTTAATTCGATTAGGGCTTGTACTAAGTGGCGGCCGTCTCTTGATTCACGACCATGGCGAGTCGCAGATGATGGGCGGAGGTCGTAGCGAGGTCAGAGGCGCAGGGGGCGACGGTCTGGGCGGCCGCGATGGCCAGGCAAGGTGGCAGCGTTGCGGTGTACGAAGAAACAGGAGTTGCATGTGCTAGGTTTTCTGGTTCGTGAGTTATCTGGGAAGATGTAGTGTACGTGATTCGCGTGTGACATGGCAATTGGGTAGGAGTTGTTTTCTTTTTTTATTTATTTTTATTTCTATTTCCAATGGTTTAACGATGATAACTTTCACATACGAACTCTGTTTCACGCGATTTTTTTTTGTTAAGATCACTTTGACGCTAGTTTGGACGAATTTGAAGACTGTCAAATTTTTGGGTCTAAATTGGATTTTAATTTAATTTAAATTCAAAAGGTGAGTGTTTAAACCCACTCACAATTTCTAAAATTACTTATTTTTATTAAATTGATATATGATGTGATTTAAAATTTATTTACGCTTGTTTGGCAGATTTTTAATCATTATCTCAGTAAATTTCATTTATTTAAATTAAATTGTTATTTAATTAATTCATTGCATTTAAACTGCCAGTTAAATTGTTAATTAATTTTTCATCGCATATTAACTGCCAGTTAAATAGTTATTTACTTTATTATTGAATATAAACTGCTATTTAATACCTGTTGTTTATTATCCATTCTATATTGATGCTATTGCTTGAATTTGATGATGATTGTGATAAATGGTCGATGGGTGATATTGGATGAATGGATGTTGTATTTTATATTGTATAAACTGCAAGTTATTATGCATTTTCATCTCATTCGGGATTGCGGTTTAAAATGATATACAACCGCATTTTATTTTTAAATTGCGGATTGAAATGATAAATATCCGTATCACTTGACCATAGAATAGAAAATCATATACAGGCATTGCGGTATATATATATATATATATATATATATATATAACTATTTTTGAAATAATTTTCTATGGAGTTATAAAGAAATATATATATGGTTTCATGAGATATTGATTTCGGATATTTGATAAAGGTTATTTTATATATAGTTAAATTCTTGGTTTTTAAGCTATGTATACATTTAATTTGAAGTATAAAAGAGGTTAATAATCAAGTTTGATTTTTTGAGATCAAATATGATTAAGCATTTATTTAAATTTAATTTTTGGAGTTTAAATGACTTAAATGAGAATAAGGTTGGAGGATGAATATTAAATTAATTTGGAATCTAATAAAAATTAGAATTTTAAAGGATATGATTTTTATAACTTGAATTTGCATTGAGCGATTTAAATGAATATCAGGTTGATTTAAATGAATATATCAAGTTAAATAAATTGAAAGAATATCCAGTTATGTGAAGGTTAAGGTTTTACCAAAATTATATTGAATTCATTAAGTAAACATTTCAAATCTAAATAATAGTAATTGAATTTGATATATATGGAATTATCAAAAGAATTTGTTTTGAAATGATGGAATATTTAAAGCTTTGAAACATAAGAATTGAAATGTTTTATTTGGAAGTTTAAATCAGTATTTCGAATTGATTTGTGAAATTAAAGGAAGCTATTTTATTTTATAAGGTAATTTAATATTTAACCATTTGAGAGGTGGAAGTTTGTTTCAAAGTTATGATTTTCAAGGTATTATAATTTGGAACTATTATATTCAAGAGTTTTGATTTCTAAATGTTATACTTTGAAAGCACTATGATTTTTGGAAAGGGTATATTTGAAATTAAAACGATGTTATATTGATTTGGGTCTAAATGATATCAAAATTTGATTTGGGTTTTAAACGAAAATGATATCATATTTATATAGTTTTGAAATGGATATTATATTCTTGTTTTAAAGTATAAACTATTTTGAAAGGACCGCGGTGTTATAATAACGATGGGTTGTTGAAGAGACCGGGATCGGAAGTTGTCATACTCTCTGCCAACTCCGAAAACCACTTTAACAACCGTATACGCGGTGGAGATTCCAGAATGAAGTAGGATGGTGGCGGCGTTCCTTTGAGGTAAATACGTGGACCCGACTCCCGTGAGTTGGCATAAGGTGGCTAAAATAGGAGCGATTCTCGAGCCAATGAGGTCATTCCTCTGATCGGACGCACTCCTTCGATATTATACTCTGACTTTTGGTTTGATTCGGTGGCCACTTTTGATTTTTATTTTTATTTTGGGGGTGTTGTTTGAGGTGGGTGGTAGTAGCTGCTATGCGTTACCACCAGTCCGGATAGCAATTGGTATATCTACCCTAGCATTGCCTAGTTGTGCCGTGTCACCTACCCTAGCGCGCCTGATACGATTTTGGTTCTGTACCATACCTATGGAGTGCCCTCTAACGACGCCCAGTATGGGGGAGATTACGGTACTGTATAGACTATGGGAATATATAAATGTGTTAAGGTGGAAAATGTAAAGCCTTAACGCTATTTAAAAGTAAGTTTATTTTACAATAAGATACTATTATAATAGCGAAATATACTACATAGTAAATAGTTTAACGGATCCTTAAGAGATGTAAATCCTGAACATCTCTTGAGTTACTGCACTCATATTTATTTCTGTTGATTTAACTTACATAAGTTCTTTTAGTTCTGACTCGAGTGTTTTGTCTTTTCAATTCGCTCGGGTCAGTCCGAGCATTTCAAGTTGAAGGTTTTGTTTCTGGAGGACGAAGACGAAGATTTCATTATTATTATTATATTATATTGTCCCACTAGAAAATGTATTCCGCTGCATCGATTTTTATTCGTTGGTATGTGCAACTTTGATATATATTGTATAAGTAAAATTAAAAACTTTGTAAACAGCTTCATGAACTGTATATTTGATTATTATATTTTATCCTTCCGCTGTGAGATTCTATTTTGTTTTTCTTTTTTTTCTTATTTACCCATAACAATCCAGCCTTCCGTATGGTTTAAAATGGGCATGTGTGTCGATTTAAAGCGTGTGGAAAGGCGGGACTGTTACATCTGGTATCAGAGCTTTGGTTTAGCAATAAACCTTAGATTTGTGGGGTCTGACTCTTTATTAATAGGATAGTAATACCCTATGATGCGTCGTTGAGTGTATATATGAGAGAGCGTACTTGTTAGTGTTATAAAAAGGTTTTAATATTGTGTTAATCTGTTCCGTTTTGTATTTATAAATTCTGGTTGGTGCATGAGACGCTATGACATCAATAAGGATTTCTAAACACTTAATAGGACAGACCGACACAATATTTGTTTTGAATATAGGTGAATGAAATAATTTTGCCTATTATATTTTCTATATATATAAAATAAAATTTTATGTATGATATATATATTTGGTTGCATTATATTGGTTATTAGGTAATGAAATTTATAAATAATAGTTGAAATAAGATTGAAAATGAAATAAATGAAAATTGGAAATTTTAGAACTTAAGCTACGGGGTTTTGAAAAATTCTTTCAAATGATTTTGGAATATAGCAATAATATTATTAGAAGTATTTTCTTATATAAATATTTCAATAGAATTTGAAAATTTTGTTTTAAAGAAATTTTGGAAAAAAAATAACAAGTTATGTACTCCCCTTTCTGTCGCTGGAAAATAATTTCGGTGATGAGTGCACGCATCATCGACATTCATTTTCGAGTTTCAAAGTGGGAAGACTATTGTAGTAGTTTTACTGCAGATTCATTTTTGATAAACAAATGTAAATCTTGAATTTTTTAAATATAATTGGATATAAATTGTAAGTATACATTTATCTATTATTTTAAAATGATTTGAAATTAACCCGGTATTTAAATTCTTAAGTTTCCATTAATTAATAGTTTCAGTTATTGTAGTGAATTTGAACGTAAGTAATTAATAATTGAAACCTCTAAAGGAAATAAGAGATTTAATGCTAAGTTATAAATAAGAAGAAATTAAAGGATAGGTTCTAAATGAAATAACAAGAAAGTAGAAATTGTAATCTTATAAAACGAAAGATATAATTAATGAACCATTAATTAATTAAAAGAATTGAGAAAAACTTGTATAACTTTCAATTACATTCTTAAAGGCATGTATACAACTTACCAAAGGATGTAAAAAGTTGAAAATGTTAATAAGAAAATGTAATAGATATTATACAAGAAATTAACTTGATGTAATGAAAGTAATTAATGGAATTCTTTAATAAATAAGAATTGATGGTGTAGTGGTATAAACTTAGGTATAATTAAATATGCTTCTAATAAAATATAATAGAAAGATAAGTAATATAAATAAAAGATTATAAACTTAAGAACATGAAATTAAGCAGTGAATAAATGAATGTAATATAATAAAAGAAAATTTCATGTTATGAGTAAGTGCAATGATATTTTAGAAATGAATAAAAGTAAATGAAACTGTAAGAGAAAGAAAAGGTAAGTTAAAAAGATAAATTATTATATGAATGAAATTAATCTATTGTTTGGAATTTTTGTTTGCTTAACTTATAGCTGTTTGGGCAAGGATACTCTAAAATTGTTTGGATGAATAAATAATCTATTTAGTTTCACCTAAGACAATTGAGTGAAGGGTACACTTAGTAGTTTATTTTTCATTCCGTACAATTTAAAGTTTTGAACCCAAACAACTATTTGTTTTGATTGATATGAATGAATGATTGATTGTGTTGATTTCTATGTAATGGTTGTATACCTGGTTGAAAGTGATTGTTGTATGTATTGATTGGAAACAACCTTAAATATTTCGTTTTATATAATTGTTAACTCTTTTCAGATTATATAAGTGAACTACAGGTTATGGAAGCAATTGCTATTGCATTTGGTTTCATAATATAAGCGTAAATTTCCTGACAAATAGATACGTTTCTGGATTACGGTTTATAGCGTTATTATATTATTTTCCCGGTGTTGAGATTTATATTATTTTGGGAAAATATATGTTATATATTGTTATATTGATATTATATTTTCTTCTGAGCCTCTCCGTACAAAGGAGACTCTGCCGAAATTTTTCGTAAAACTTTGGACTTAGAAAATGTTTTGAAAATGTTTCCAAACTTTATAAATTTGAATATAAAAGGTTTAATTGGTTATAAATCTATACATTTTATATAAAATTATCCTACTCTATAAAATTAGTGTTATGAATAATATTTGAATAATATATATTGATTTATAAGTTCCTCTTTTCCCCTTCTTTTCCTTTTCGAGGACGAAAAGTTTTGAGTGGGGGAGAGTGTAACGACTCGTAAATTTTGATAAATAAATTGGTTAGTCTAATTTAATTTTTGAAATTAAATTTCGGAAGAAATAAAAAAATTATAATTAATAATGAAGCGAATGTTGAAAATGGAATGAAACCATGGAAATTAAAGATAAGTATTAATAGTTGAAATGAAATTACGAATAACTGAAGTAATGTAAATTGTTATACTAGGCTAAGATTTGAATATAAGAAAACAAAGGTAAATAGTGAATTAATTTAATGAATTATTAATATTAAATAGTAAATTGAATTAAATTGATGTCCTGTAGTAATTGAAATATTGTTTGGGAATGAAAACATACATAGGTAAAAATGTAAGTATTGAATTAATATATGTTATTTATTTAGGGTATTGAATAAATTTGGTAATCCAATTGCAATTAATAGTAATAATGTTGATATAAACTAATAAATTAAATTTCAATGCAATACCCATTAATGGATGGAATGAAATGGGATTAGTGTAAATGTGTACTAGGTTTTAAATCAAATGGAAGGAAACAAACGTAAATATTGAATTAATTAATGAAAAATAAAATCTAAATGTTATGTTTGAATAAAACATAAGTGAATATAATTAGTAGCATGGAAATAAATGCCAACATTGATTTGTAAATAATAGAGGCTTACTTATGCGACTAAAGAGTAACGATAATGTTTATTATAGGTTACTTATTCATTTAGATGGTTAATTGGAGATAAATTGTAATAAATGTAAATAAATGTTACATTTGTGTGAAATATAATACAATGGTTAGGAGTTGTTAGAATGGATATATTAAAGTAATGAATGGGAAAAACAAGGTAACTAAGTTTATATAGTAGTATTGAACTTAATAAAAAGATTTGAATTAAACGAATCAATTGATATACGTTTTATTTCTTTAGTATGTTACACAAAATTTGAAAATCAAATTGCAATTAAAGGAAATTAGGTAGTACGTTATTGGAAATAAATTTAATAAATACATTAAGGAAGTGTAATATATTTCACTGTTAATTATACCCATAAAATGTCAATTTATTTAATAGCAAGATTTTAAATCAATAAACGAATTTATTGAGATTTCAATTTATAATTTATAACATTTAATGGGAAATCAATTACAATTAATTGACTTAATTTGTGCGGATAGGGCAGGTGTGATTTGTCATTGAAAATGGTTAATTTTATAAGATGTAATTAATGCTAATTCTATTTACAATAGGACAATTGGCTGATTTAAAGAATAGATATTTGATTGAAGAAAAAATTCAATAATTGAATTTATTGTGAATAAATGAAATTTAACAGTTAAATTTTATGTTGATAGAAATTTAGATGAAATTTGGAGATAGTTATATAATAAAGCATGAATCCAATGTTAGTTTCATCTAATTGTTATAATGAACTGAATATTAAAATGAAAAGTAAATTTGATAGAATTTTTGGAAATTTAATTTATAATTTTCAAATTTAATGAAATGGAGGTTAGTACCGAAATTTATAAATTTATCAACTATAAATTGACAGTTAAATTGGGTTTAAATCATTGTAAATGATTGGGAAATTTAAAATGATAAATATTGGTAATTATCGAATTTAATTAAATTGACTAAATTTTTTTATTAAATTAATATAAAAATAGCCATTCTAGCTACTGACTCAGATTTCGACGAAACCAGTTTCATTGGATCCGTAACGGTGAATTATTGTAGGATTTCAATTCGTAGCGATCGGGCTTGTCGTTTGATCGTACGGACTTGAAACGCCTTGAAATAAACGAAATTGAAATCAATTTGGTAATTTTGAATTTAGCATAACTTCTTCATATGATGGAATTTGGACGTGAAATTTTTTCCATCGTGTTTAAAATATTTTAAAACACCTATTTTGATATATGGGTTTACCCAATTTCGCTCCGGGGTCAAAACGGGCTTTTTGGGCCACTTTGGCGTTAGCACGTATATCCAACCTTATCCATCCATTCTAATTTTTGACCTACCTATATAAATTCGGTTATAAACCCTAATTCCCCTCTTTCTCATTTTTCTGTACGCAGTTCACCTGTCTCTCCTCCCTAATGGCAGACAACAAAATTCCAGATCTAATTCCATTTCAAAATCAAAGTCGAAAATTCAAACTTCTCGAAAAAAATGGAAAAAATATATGTTGAAGCTCTCGACTAGCATAATTCACTGGTGGTGTTCATTTTTCAATTCGAGGTTCGATGTGGCAAGAAATCGAACAAAAATTCTTGGTCGTTCATCGCATCGTGATGAACTGCAACCGATCGTCGAATCGAGGTTAGGGTTTTATGGAGATCGACGAAAGGAGTTCATCTATATGGTTTGTGTCGTGAATTAACGGCCGGATCGCGCTATTTAATTCGATTAGGGCTTGTACTATGTGGCGGTCGGCTCTTGATTCACGACCATGGAGAGTCGCAGATGATGGACGGAGGTCGTAGCGAGGACAGAGTCGTAGGAGGAGGCGATCTGGGCGGCCGCGATGGCCAGGCAAGGTGGCGGCGTTGCGGTGTACGAAAAAACAGGAGTTGCGTGCGCTAGGTTTTCTGGTTCGTGAGTTATCTAGGAAGATGGTAGCGTACGTGATTCGTGTGTGACGTGGCAATTGGGTAGGAGTTGTTTTGTTTTTTTAATTTTTAATTTCTATTTCCAATCGTTTAACGATGATAACTTTCACATACGAACTCCATTTCACGTGAATTTTTTTTTGTTAGGATCGTAATAAAATTCCAGACACTTTGACACCGGTTTGGACGAATTTGGAGACTGTCAAATTTTTGGGTTTAAATTGAATTTTAATTCAATTTAAATTCAAAGTGTGAGTGTTTTAACCCACTCACAATTTATAAAATTTCTAATGTTTGTTAAATTGATATATGATGTGATTTAAAATTTATTTACGCTTGTTTGGCAGATTTTTAATCATCATCTCAGTAAATTTCATTTATTTAAATTAAATTGCTATTTAATTTATTCATTGCATTTAAACTGCAAGTTAAATTGTTAACTAATTTTTCATCGCATATTAACTGCCAGTTAAACAGTTATTTAATTTATTATTGAATATAAACTGCTATTTAATACCTGTTGTTTATTATCCGTTCTATATTGATGCTATTGTTTGAATTTGATGATGATTGTGATAAATGGTTGATGGGTGATATTGGATGAATGGATGTTGTATTTTATATTATATAAACTGCAAGTTATTATGCATTTTCATCTCATTCGGGATTTCGGTTTGAAATGATATACAACCGCATTTTATTTTTAAATTGCGGATTGAAATGATAAATATCCGTATCACTTGACCATAGGATAGAAAATCATATACAGGCACCGCGGTATATATATATATATATATAATTATTTTTGAAATAATTTTCTATGGGGTTGTAAAGAAATATATATGGTTTCATGAGATATTGATTTCAGATATTTGATAAAGGTTATTTTATATATAGTTAAATTCTTGGTTTTTACACTATGTATAAAACTAATTTGAAGTATAAAAGAGGTTAATAATCAAGTTTGATTTTTTTTTTGAGATCAAATATGATTAAGCATTTATTTAAATTTAATTTCTGGAGTTTAAATGACTTAAATGAGAATAAGGTTGGAAGATGAATATTAAATTAATTTGGAATCTAATAAAAATTAGAATTTTAAAGGATATGATTTTTATAACTTGATTTCGTGTTGAGTGATTTAAATGAATATCAGGTTGATTTAAATGAATATATCAAGTTAAATAAATTGAAAGAATATCTAGTTATGTGAAGTTATAGGTTTTACTTAAATTATATTGAATTCATTAAGTAAACATTTCAAATCTAAATAATAGTGATTGAATTTGATATATATGGAATTATCAAAGAATTTGTTTTGAAATGGTGGAATATTTAAAGCTTTGAAACATAAGAATTGAAATAGTTTATTTGGAAGTTTAAATCGGTATTTGGAATTGATTTGTGAAATTAAAGGAAGCTATTTTATTTTACAAGGTAATTTAATATTTAACCATTTGAGAGGTGGAAGTTTGTTTCAAAGTTATGATTTTCAAGGTATTATAATTTGGAAGTATTATATTCAAGAGTTTTGATTTCTAAATGTTATACTTTGAAAGCATTATGATGTTTGGAAAGGGTATATTTGAAATTAAAATGATATTATACTGATTTGGG
Organism: Allium cepa; assembly: GCA_030765085.1. NCBI lineage: Eukaryota > Viridiplantae > Streptophyta > Magnoliopsida > Asparagales > Amaryllidaceae > Allium > Allium cepa. The sequence goes on from CM060944.1 coordinate 249,217,963, forward strand.
TCTAAATGATATCAAAATTTGATATGGGTTTTAAACGAAAATGATATCATATTTATATAGTTTTGAAATGGATATTATATTCTTGTTTTAAAGTATAAACTATTTTGAAAGGACCGCGGTGTTATAATAACGATGGGTTGTTGAAGAGACCGAGATCGGAAGTTGTCATACTCTCTGCCAACTCCGAAAATCACTTTAACAACCGTGTACGCGGTGGAGATTCCAGAATGAAGTAGGATGGTGGCGGTGTTCCTTAGAGGTAAGTACGTGGACCCGACTCCCGTGAGTTGGCATAAGGTGGCTAAAACATGAGCGATTCTTGGGCTAATGAGGTCATTCCTTTGATCGGACGCACTCCTTCGATATTATACTCTGACTTTTGGTTTGATTCGGTGGCCACTTTTGATTTTTTTTTATGGGTGTTGTTCGAGGTGGCAGTAGTAGCTGCTATGCGTTACCACCAGTCCATATAGCAATTGATATATCTACCCTGGCATTACCTAGTTGTGCCGTGTCACGTACCCTAGTGCGCCTTATCCGATTTTGGTTTTGTACCACACCTATGGAGTGCCCTCTGACGACACCCAGTACGGGGGAGATTATGGTACTGTATAGACTATGGGATTATATGAATGTGTTAAGGTGGAAAATGTAAAGCCTTAACGCTATTTAAAGGCAAGTTTATTTTACAATTAGGCACTATTATAATAGCAAAATATACTACATAGTAAATAGTTTAACAGATCCTTAAGAGATGTAAATCCTGAGCATCTCTTGAGTTACTGCACTCATATTTATTTCTGTTGATTTAACTTACATAAGATCTTTTAGTTCTGACTCGAGTGTTTTGTCTTTTCAATTCGCTTGGGTCAGTCCGAGCATTTCAGGTTTGAAGGTTTTATTTCTGGAGGACGAAGAAGAAGATTTCATTATTATTATTATATTATATTGTTCCACTACACACTGTATTCCGCTGCATCGATTTTTATTCGTTGGTATGTGCAACTTTTATATATATTGTATAAGTAAAATTAAATACTTTGTAAACAGCTTCATGAACTGTATATTTGATTATTATATTTTATCCTTCCGCTGTGAGAATCAATTTTGTTTTTCTTATTTACCCATAACAATCTGTCCTTCCGTATGGTTTAAAATGGGCACGTATGTCGATTTAAAGCGTGCGGAAAGGCAGGACGTTACATTCTTCCTTGTCATCTCTAGAACAATAGGCATTTGTTCCTATTCTTAACATAGCACTCTTTTACTTTTCTGAGATAAGAAGTTTCTACACAAGAAGAAAATATGTGTGTTTCTGCAGTTAATGAATTGAAGTAAAGTGTTTCAGGAAAGAAAAAATTTAAGTCAAGTTCAGGCTAAACGCAAGCAGAAAGACTAAAATAATCTACTTTATAGGAGAGAGCAGTAGAAAGAAAAAATGATTTTGTTTTATCAGGAGAAAGCTACTAATGGATCAAATTGACTCTTTACATAATACTGGATACTTTATTATTCCATAACATATATTAACTATAAATATTGGCAGCTAATAAAACTAACAAGCTATATAGCCTTCTTAGGAACAAAATTGTATCTGAATACTTCCTGTAAATCGTTAATCATTTGTATCGTTCAAAATGAACAAATATAAAAGAAAAGATAAAATTTCAAATTGGATGCTAAACGCAATGGCATTGATTACATTGGACAGAAGGGGGAATAGTTATACTTTATACATACAAGGATAATATACTATCATGTTTCAAAGTAGCGATGCTACACTCGCCAACGTTTGTAATTAATGTAAGCTTTTGACTAAAAGCATTGTAAATGTATCTAAAAAATAGATTACAATAGGTGAAGAAAAAGGGACTGTTGCAGCTTTTATCTAACATCTTCTATTTGAATTTGGGTCAATTATGGCATGAAAAGAAACGTCCATTTCCGAAAACCAGTCAAACAACTCCAAAAGTATCAAGTACAAACTGCAATCAGAGGCTACGGGCTTGAGAACTTCATTCTTGCCACTTCATTAATCCCTCTAAAATTCCTAGAAGATGGTGAAGGGAAATTAATAATCAATAAAGAATATACTACATCTCAGCCTCCTTAGTCCTTGGTTACTCTCATCAGCCAGTACAAACTTACATCCACAGTGTGTGGGTTGTAACTCAGCGTATGAAATATGGTCAACTATAGAGCAAATCTTTAGTGCTCAATTAGCAGCAAGAACTATGCACTATAAAAGGAAGCTTCAGAATCTAAAGAAAGATGATATGTCAATGAGAGAATATTTTTCAAAGATTAAAACTCTCTGTGATTTGTTACGCACTGCTGGGCATAAAATTACCGACACTAAATAGTACTGTCCATCTTCAGTGGACTTAATGAAGATTATGAATCAATGATGGCTATAATTTCTTCAAAGAAATCATTGCCATTCGCTCAATATGTTCACTCCGCCCTTCTTGCACATTAAGGGAGGATTAAACAAAAGAAACCATTAGAAACAGAATACTCTGTTAATTATGCTACCAATTTTAACAACAAGAATCAAGGTCAAAGATATGATAAAAGAAATGAGTCAAACAGTAGAGGAAATCAATCATATTAGAGAGGAGGATAATCTTTTAGAAGTAGAGAAAGAGGTGGTAGATGGTATAACAATAATCCAATTAAATATTACATATGTTGGAAGGAATAGCCATAAAGCAATGAAATGTTACTTCAGGTTTGATGCTCAGTACACACAACAAAGTCAAAATTTAGACAATCAACGAAATAACAATCTAAGTGCAAACATAGCACAAATGCTACCGGAATCAAGAAGTGCATCTGGAAATAAAAAATACATCACCTGAAGGTTGATGTAGTTACAAGAACTAAAGATATATTGAGTGAAAGTTGGTATCCTGACTCTGGTGCAACAAATCACATTACCAACAGTCTACATAACCTGAATTTAGGCAATAAGGAGTACAGAGGTAAAAAGTTAATGTGTATGGGAAATGGTGAGTCAATTTTTATTACACATACTGGAGATGCTATTATTCAAGGAAAAGGATGTTTATATCTTACAAACTTACTTAGAGTCTAACAAATAAGAAAAACTCGCATAAGTGTATCTCAATTTGAAACTGATAATGGAGTCTACTTTGAGTTTTATCCCAAAAATTGCTTGGTTAGAGACTTACTAACTAAAAACATTCTTTTGTAAGGTGAAGTAAAAAATGGCCTGTACAAATTCAATCTATCAAATAGCAAACAGCAAGAAAACTCAAGAAATTTATGCAACTTTTTTGAATGTAGTTCAATAAATAGAACAAATAATGTTTTTCATGTATGGCATTATAACTTGGTCATCCTAGTGGAAGAATTGTAAACAAATGCTCATTGATAATAATATTTCTTTAGTGATGTATCTTTACCATACATATGTACTTACTGTCAATTACAAAAAAGCCAAAAACTTTCTTCTGCTAACTCGTATATTGTTTTTATAGACCTGTTGAGAAAATAGCATCGGATTTATGGCGTCCAGCACTAATCAACTCTGAATATGGATTCAAATATTATATTTCTTTTGTTGATGCTTTTTCTAATTTACCTGGATTTATTTTCTCAAAGCAAAGTCAAAAACACACAACGTAATAATGCGTTTTATTACTCAAATGGAAAATCAGACAAATTGTCGAGTTAAAACTATAAAGGAGCAAATACGAGTCACTCAATGAATACTTTCAGAAAAAAGGGATTATACTTAGGACTATATGTCCTTCTACCTTTGAGGAGAATTATTGAAACTAGTCTAACTCTACTAGCCATGCTTCCTTACCCCTAAAATTCTGGCCTGATGCTTTCAACACAACGGTATACCTAATTAATAGGATACCCGCAAAAGTTCTTGGACACAAAGTCCAATTGAGATCATATTCAATTTAAAAATAAATTACCAAAGCCTAAAAGTTTTTGGATGTCTCTGTTTTCCCTACTTAAAGCCATACAATAAACATAAAATTAACTTTACATCCTCACCATGCATTTTCCTGGGTTATGCATCTAAGCAAAGAGGCTACAAATGTCTTGACAGCAAAGGTAAGATATTTAATTCAAGACATGTAGTTTTTAATGAATTTTTTTTCCTTTTGCAGGTAACCATAAAAAACCAACTCAGAAAGTGCATATGTAACGACTTGGAATTTTATCATTTTGTTTTGAAGATATAATTTATAAATATTGAACTTGGTTCTAAATTTTGAATTTTGAATTCATATAAAAGGACTGTTCAAAATATCTGAATTGAGAATTAAAAATTGGAATAGTGATTTAAATGTCGAGGTTTTTTTTAATTGAATATTCACATAATGGAATTAATGGTTTTATTTAACTCCTTCGTAAATTAATTAATAATAAGGGTGAATTAATTTTGCAATTATAATTGCGATAATAAATAATAAGAAAATTCATTTTAATTTTAACGACTCGATTTTTATTGATGTATTTTTAGTTTCATCTATTTGATTTTTCCATAATTTTTAATATGGGAAAAAAAATGAAATTAATCATTCGACGATTTTTCAACAAATGGCAGCATTTTTGTGATTTTCAGAATTGAATAACCAGTGTATATTATTATTATTTTGAGGTCATGTCACAGTTTTAAGTGCGACATTAATTTTGTTTTGTAGTTAATGGTTCGCATGCAAACAAATATCTATGTGGCGAGATGTTGAAAATTTCCATATATAGTAAACAAAATATGTTGCTTATCAAACATACCTCATTTCTCTTTTCACTTTATCGTTCCATCCATATAATCGGGGAAAAAATGAAAGCGTCTTGGATTCAAAAAATTCGTAACTAAAAAATCCACTCAACTAAAATTCTTAAAATAGGTAACTTTGGAATCCCAATAGAGAGATCTACAAGCTGATATGAGTTTGGATGGTTTTAGTGTTGTTTGTGAGATTGGCCGTGAAGGTCGTGAGTTGATAACCAACTAGAGTTTGGGTTTATTTGGATTCTAGTCATCATCTGGTTAATCAAAGATTAGGTATTGGTTAGTAGAGTTGAGAAGCACACTCTGGCAAACTTTGACAAAGTGCGGTGGCTTGTGGGAGTTGCGTCGTTCCAAGACGAGCAGTAGGGGAGCTAAAGTTATAGTTTGCCTAAGACATGCGCACGTGATGAGTTTAAGTCGAGGTAGTAGAGCGTGTGGAGAAGAGTGGTTTGCAATCCATGGATCATTTCTTAGTTTGGTAGTTGAGGATAAACTGATGATGGAAGAATCGGCCATGGTGAAGTGAGCTGCAGGGAGTAAAAGCTGGAAGGAGTAATTTAAGGAGATGGATTAGTGATATGGTAATTAATTTATTTAAAGGTGTAATTATTATTTAAATTAAATTCAAAAATCAATAACATACAATTTAAATAACTCTCTCGTGCAAGGTCCAAATCGAATGCGGTCAGTTGGGTTGCACTCATGGAATCGTTAACTACATCTTAAAATCGGATTAATTAAGATTGGAGCTATTGGACTTTTGTGTTAAAATCGAATGCCTTTGGATTTTAGATTGAACCAGAACGAGGAAGTGTTAATTAGAATTTTGATAAGTATAACTCATCTCTGTGGATAAATCAGTGTGTTATATATTAAATAAATTTTAATGTTTGTCTTTGGTTGAAATTATTAGCTGATTGGTTGAAATATCTGTTTTTGAAAAGCGATTAGCAGAAAGGTTGAAATACATGTATGTATGTTCCTATTGATTCTATTCAGTTGTAACTTTGTTATATAAATTGCTAATTGCCGAGTCTTGATTGTTTAGCACTATTAGTTATGACATTGTTATATTTTAAAAAACTTAATCCCTGTAATGATAAAAATTAATAACAACATTGGTTAAGTGCTTTGGTGGATATCAATCTCAATTTGTACTGTCGTTTGACCTGGAATTGGTTTTTGATTTCAGGAAATGATTTTAGATCTGCTTGTTGGGTTTTCTATGATATTTTAATCGAAATGGGTTTTGAACTTATCTGTTTTACTCCATTCTTTTGTTTGTCTTACATTATTATTTATTAATGTTTTAGAACTGCAAAACGTTGAGATAAGTACATGGACACTTTTCAAGCATTGAATCAATTATAAAGGATTTACAGATATATTTTTGTAAAAATATCTTGATACAAGTATTTACAAAGTGATTTTGATTAAGAAAGGATTAATTAAAGAGGTCATCAGATGCTTATGTGCTTAACCAATGTTGGTTTCCCTGTGGAATAAATTCTTGATTTGATTGTTGTTTTTATTTGATAGTTAAATAACTAGCTATCAAACTTGGCCAGATTTAAACTATCGTTATTAGTTTAGAGAGATAGGGATAGGATATATTATATGAATACCTCTTTGAACCAACATGTGTTCGAATGGGAGACATCATGAGGATGATCTAAGACGAAGTTTTTTGAAGTGCAAGGGCTACTAGCTACTAATCCTGAGGGTGATTCCAAAAATGGATGTAGTAGAAGTAGTGCCTTTGGTTTCGTTTAGACCCAAAATGAACTTGTATGGATGAATACTTGTATTTCATTTCTGCTTGGACGCCGGTGTTAGTATTCCAAATGGGAATTTTTAGAAGGAATAAGGTAATCATTACCTCATGAGCCTAATACCCGGTAAATGACTAAAGCAGGGACATGCGGCAGGACTATGTGGATCGCTTCCATTAGGGTATGATCATCGCCTAATCTAGAGCGATACCTATGATTTCTGTATGTTTAGGCCCAATATTGTTATTTGATCGTAACCAAGGGGTGATCATATTCGGTGCTACAAAGTAAGAGGTTGGGCTGGTTTGGAGTAGCTGAGGTGTAATGAGTCATAGCCTCCAATACATTTTATCCAGTGGTGTACTGATTCGGTGGGTAGACCCTTACCTTTTTATAATTGGAATCCATTTTCCAATACGAGCATTCAAACTTGATTATATACCTATTATGATGGAATTTAATTAATATAACAATTTCGGCTATGATTTAATATTCATTTTAAACACTAAACATTATTAGAATATAAGAGGATTTCCTATAGAATTGCTTTGGTTATCGTAAGGTAAAAACCCGTCTGTGTTTATGTATGATGTGGTGTTACGAGATACCTTTATTTTTCAAAGAGTTTATAAATATAGAAATCAATATGATTTGATACAGTTTTCTCACGCTTGTTTACAACACTGATCTGGGCATTATCTTCTTATAATGCTCGAGTTAGCCTGAGTATGTTTCAGACTTAGTTCTAGATTGCTTTGTAGCTTCAAGAGACGAGTTGGATTGTAACGACCCGCAAATCCGCACCCCTTGAGTCAATACTATTCTACATCAATTAACTCAAGCGGAATAGAAATACGAACCATTAGGGATTAAAGAAGAAGAGATAGAAGAAGAAGAAACTAAACAATATCAGAATCTCACGGTCGCGACGAAATAAAATATAATAGTAAATAATAAATCTTTACACAAAATGAAAAATATATCTGTTTCATACATCATATCATCAGAATATCACATACATCAACAATTACTAGTCAGACAATACAATACAATCACAGCAGTGGATATATATACAAGTACGGATAATACGTCTCGGACTCCAGCTCATTTCCTGCTCCAAAGCATCCCGTCCTGAACATATAATACTCGGTCTGACCCGAGCATTATAATGAAATAACACCCGAGTCAGTCTGGAATACCAGCTGATAATAATGCATCCAAATTGATTATTAAAATTTCAAAATCCCTATGAAAACAAAAGCATCTCGTAAGACCACGCCACAAATAAACATGTCGGGTTTTTACCTTACGATAGCTAAAACACTTTTTGTAGAAATCCTCTGATATTATAATAGGGTCTATATACAAATACTTATAAAATAGCCGAAATTGTTACACGATTAAATTCCAGCTACTAGCCACAAAGTGGGTAATACAAACAAAACTCGTACAAGGCTCATAGGGAGAATGGATTCCAACTAATGACTAGGCACTGGGGTACCACCTGTCACAGTACATGGTCTAGATCATAGTACCGAGGAGTACGCCTGCTCCCCCGCAACACAATACCGGAACCATCCCTTACTGGACAGTTCCGAATAAGATCACCCCGCGGTTGGGATCAGCAACCGCACCACTAAGCCGAAATAAAAAGGGACATCTAGACAGGGATGACCATACTCTCAAGTGGGGGCTACCCACGAAGCCTTGTTGCATATCCCCTGATTTTCAGTCATTCCCGGTTGATGAGGCTTGAGGCTAAGCATTACCTTTAGAACGTTTTACTTAGAATGCCCATCGTCCACCTGATGATGTTCCGAAAGCATTCGTCCATACAAGTCCATCCCGAGTTCGAACGGAACCGAAGGCACTACTCCTACTACATCCATTTTAGAAATGTCCTCAGGATTAGTAGCGACTAGCCCTTGCACTTCACTGCTCCATCTTCGACTCCGAACATGTTTTTCCATGAAACGTACAAACCGGATCGAAGTGGTTTCCGAGAAATAAATCTCGATCCCGGTCTCTTCGAAACGATCAACGCATTTGTCCAATATTGATAGTCGGTGATTTAACTATCAATTAATATTCACAAACATCCATCACACAATAAATAATTCCCAATTATTTATTTCCTCAAAATATCTTTACGAGATATAATTCCAATTTCAAAATTTCTTTTGAAACATTTTTTTCAAATCCAATTTCCTCTTGGAATAGATTCTCAAATCTTTATTCCCTCTGAAACATCCAAGTACCCATATTTAAGGTTTAAAATAATTTAAATACTTTATCCCTTAAAATACATTAAAACCATTTATATCAAATCGAATTACATACTTAATTTAAAATATACCTATACTTTTAAAAATATTTCGAATAAAACTACTTAATGAAATATAAACTATTATCTTTAAAATAAGTTAAGTCATACTAGATTTTAAATAAAACTATAAAATCCTATACAAGTTTCATATAAAACTTTGTTTGATTATCTTTGAAATAGAACCATTTTACAAAGTATAAATAATAATAATATTCTTTAAACATAGTTCTAATTACCCTTTTTAAAATAATTACTTCTATAGCTACTTTGATAAATGTTTATTTTTTTAAAATTCTTACAACTTAAAATATTTCTTGAAATCATTCTTTAATAAAACTTCAAACTTTTAACTTTTCAAAAATCAGCTTTAAGAACGTACTTGGCATCCCAGGGAAATACACTTTCATCTTAAAATAACCAAAGAATTCTTTTTATCAATTCAACACGATTTATCCTAAATCAATTTTACGTCCATCCCGTAAAATACCCTTTCCATACTTTAAAAAAGCTCCTTTTATTTTAAAGACATTGCTATTTCCTGGAAATCACTTTCAAACATACGTTTAAAATATTTGAAATAAGCTTTGGAAATTATTTAATTGAAAATAATACTCAAGGAAATATATAGGGGTTTCTTAAGTATTTTAAATAAAACTTAATAATTTTTAAAAAAAAATAAGGTTATTAAATCAAGTTTTAATATTAAAATTTCCTTTTGGAAACTTAATATTACTTTACCCTTTTAAAAATAATTAAATACATAATTACTAAATCAATGTTGGCTTTCACTTAAAAACATTTTAAAATAATATTTCTTTCTAAAATATTCTAAACATATTTAAACTGCAAATTTATACTTTGAAAACTTTCTTAAAAACAAAATAAAATTACCAGGAGAAAGCATGCTTCACATTCTTTAAAATAAATCTCGCTAGTCTTTAAACAATTCACATTCCTTCATAGATCACATTCCTAACATTTCAAATTATCAATAAATTTCTTGAATTTAATTCCTTTTAAATTCTTTACTAAGGAATTTCTTTAATATCCTTTAAACCCAATTCATCTATTTATATTTAAAATTTTCAGGTTGTATTCTCCCAATCACAGCACAACACAATTAAAATTTCAATTTAATTCATCACAGCATATAAATAAAACACAGCATATCAGGATCTAAACAAATTATCACAGAACAATAAATAAGGTATATCACAGAATATAAATTAATTTCTATTTGTGAGGGATCCAGTTGGATCCCTCCAACCTGTTTTTCCTGCATCCACAGATATTAGCACAACAACATATATCAATTCAATTTGATAATAATTATTATATCCAACCAATCAAGCAAACATTCGGTTAATGACTATTAAATTAACTAATATTCCAGATGTGAGTAAGTTAAACTCACCTTGGGTTTTCAGCGAGTGTTCAAATTTAAATTAAATCGAACAACGTTCGATTTAACCTAAATTTTCACTTGCTCAAAATAATTCTGGAACTGCTCCACTGCGTAGATCGTGTCTCTACGATTCCGACGCTTCTTGTTTCGTCAAAATCTGATCACATATGCATCCGATATTAAATTTACAAGATTGTATACGAATTTAAACAAAAACAAAACACGGAGCCAACCATCAACTTCATCACGCACGCAGAAAACAAGATCACGGCCGAACCCAAATTCGACACCTAGGGCTTAAGGCCTCCCCCACCTCGACGGCTTCCAGGACGATCAGGACCCACCATCTTGAAGCGCGATGCCAACTCCACCACCAGCCAAAAACCCCTTGAGCTCGGTCGTCCATAGGCTGAGAACAACACCATCAAACGGCCGGCGAATGCGGCGAGATTCTGGCCTCCACACGCCTTCAAACACGATCACGACCGGTCAATAAGTAGAGCTCGCCAATCTCTACGTTTCTCTAGTTGAAAGTTTTTGGAATCATCGCGTGGATTGATCGCAAATGGAAGATGAAAATCACTAATTTTCGGCCATGAATAGATATAGGCGGCGTCTGGTAAAAGAAATAGCTAGGGTTGGCTTGCACGTGAATATATACACATAACCCAATTATATTAATATTAAATTCACATTAAAGCTATTTTCAATCGAACTCCGAATCACACGTGCCGCCTGGCGTTCCTAAGGTTTTTCTGCGTTCCGGACACAATGGAACAGGTTTTGGAAGCTAATTTGGTCATATACGCGAGTTACGAAAATAAACGATTAATTTTAAATTAAATCGATTGAAGTATTTTCTAAGCGTTTTGAGCTGCCGGGGTCAAACGACAACTCCGATTGCTACGAAAATTGAAATCCGATAATAACTAACTATTACGGATCCAATGGAACTGGTTTCGTCGACTTCCGAGACTGTGCCCCGGAAGGCTATTTTAACTCGTCTATTAAATCGAGTGATTTCCTAAATCGTCGAAATCATCTAAAATTTCACTTTTAAAATTTTATTAACTCTATTATAACTCGTATAAAATTTATATTCACATTAGAAATCATTCTGGTTCGGTTTAAATCAAAATCTGATTATTTGCATTATTATATTAATAAATTCCATTATTAAATTAATATAAAATCCCAAATTTAACCAATCGACTTCTAATTTCATTCAACAGTCCAATATTATACTTCAAATTCAATTATGCTCAAAATAAACCTTAGAATCAAATTTTCTATCTATTTGCACTCATAGTTTCCAATTATCCCAATTCCAATATTAAATTATTATTATTCAAACTTCAATTAAATTACTGTATTTAAAATTTTGACCAATTTTATAAATTTTAACCAAAGTCTTTTATTTCAAAATTCAAATTATACCACATATTCAACATTTAAAATGAATTAAATGTTCAAATTTGACGACCCAAAATTCTGGGTCGTTACATTCCTCCCGCCTTATAAAAAATTTCATCCCCGAATTTGCTAGGGTAGAAAATACTTCTAAACCCACTTACTTACCAAACTTACTTGGTTAAAAACTTATATACACTTCCCAAAACCCTTTAGCTCAAATCCAAACTCATTTGCTTTATTTATACTCAAAGTTTTGGTTTCCACATTATCTTTAAAACAACTTTCCAAGACAATTACAAATTTTAAAAAAAATTCTAACTCCCAAAATTTTCGAAATTTTTTGGCAGAGTCTCCCCTGTACGGAGGAGCTTTCGCGATATCGCGATATAGATAAATATATATACATCGACCCACACGGTCGGAAACCAAAATATATCACAATATATATATATATATATATATATATATATATATATATATATATATATATATATATATCATTTCCCAATTATATTTGTGTAGGCGTACCTTTATTAGCATATTTTTAAAGCAAACGGCTAATATAACGTATATACGCACTTCAACTCTATCGAACGCCTTCTGTACCTGTACTTACTCAACAAACTCATCAGTTTCAAAGATATGAACATTTTAACAACATTTCCAATATAAATGTAAGCCAAACATATCCATTTCATAGCCTAACTAAGAGACTTCATAATTTAACAATGTTAACCATATTCTATCAACAACTTAAAATTTTCAATCATCTTTCAATTTCTTATTCAAGGCCAAACTTCATTTTATTTTAATTGAATGATTTACATTCAAGTTCACTATATACCATTCATATTTATTACCACCAATTCATATTCACTTCAAGTTCACCATTCAACTTAAGTTTAAATTAATAACATCCCATTTTATATTATTTATAGCCCAAACATCCTTGATTTATCAACATTTTTGAATTAAATCTTTAATCTTACATTTCCAATTCATTATCCATACAGGTTTATATTAATATCTTTCATTTCTGGGTTATATACAACTCATACATTCTTATTTCATCTCAATAATTAATTAGAACCATTTCACTTGCATTTCAATTCTATTATCTCAACAAATACCATTCAAGACCCCTTATAAGCCCGACCATAATTATTATTCAGTTTGCTTAAGTTCTTTCACAATATTTTTCATTATCTTCTTATATAAAGTTTTTCACTGGTACAATTTATTTAAGGATTGGCTTGAGTTTATTTTACTTTTGACTCGAAGTGTTTTTGCTTAGGGCTCGGGTAGATTTTATTTACAGGTTTTAAAGCCTGTAAGTTTAAAAATTTAAACCTGAGTTAAAAATGTGCAACAGATAATTAAACTAAGTTTAAATCTAGATGAAGTCAGAATTCAAAATGGCTTTGAAATCTTAAAGGTTTTAAAATGTTTAAAAAGAGGTTTTTCAGTTTTTTCTAATAATATAACCTGACAGTTTTCTAGATTTTAAAAATAAATTTAAAATCTGAAAACATAATTTGAACTTGGTTTAAATCCAAAGGTTAAGTTTTGTTTTCTAACAAACTTTTGAATCTAAGTTTTTTTTTTAAAATAAATTTGGATTTTTAAATCAAGAATTAAAAACCAAGTTTTTAAAAGCAAGTTAAACCAAAGTTTTAAATTCAAAGTTAAACTAATGATTTCAAGTTTTTCTTGAATTCAAATCTGAATTTTAAATCAGTTTCTTTAAATCTAAATATATAAAACAAGTTTAAATCAAATAATATTTTTTTTAAAAGTAATTTGTTTTCAAATAAATATTTGAATTGGTTTTTATGAAATTCTTTTGAATGGAAGTTAAATAAATTGTTTTAACTTGAAATTGCAAGTTAAAATATTAATGTATTTTGGAAATTTAAATTTAAATAAGGATTTAAGTAGTTGAATGTAAAGGGCTTTTCTTATATAAATTCATATGTAAGTAATAAATGTTATTTACATTTATATAAAGGATTATAAATTGAATTTAAATTATAATCATTTTGAATCTTAAATTCAAAATGGAATTTGAATTTAAATTTAAAATGTAATGTTCTAATACACTTTAATATTTATTAAGTCATTAATAAAGAAATAAATTACCTTAGAGATAATTAAGGTATTAAATGATTTAATTAATAAGATAATAAAGGAATGATTTATTTATTAAATTTATAATCAAACATTCCAAGATGTAGTATATACTATAATATAACACATCAATCAATTCAACCATTCAACCAATTATTTAAATTTACTCATTTAAATTTAAATCTAACTGAGTGAGATTAACTCACCTTCGATTTTGTTTTTCCATCCAATTCAAACTCGCCTGGTTTTTCCCACGACTTCAGACCTTGTTTAAATATTTATAGTTTGTTAACATTTGAACCACTTGAATATTCAATTACCATTCAATAAATTTAATTAACTAACTATTTTGTTAATATTCGAATAAATCGAACAAATATTTTCCATTTGCTAAATTTAATTAAGTTAACAAATAATTTTTATTTAAACTAATTGAATAAATTTCGAGTTGATAAATTTAATTCAACTAATAAATTTATTTTAATTCTTAAACTAATTTCCTTTATAATAATATATTTTAGCAACTAAAAATGTAATAAGTTTATTAACAAATCTGTCTCTATCATATGTTATATTAAAAATAAACAAGTAAATGAAAATAGATATACCTCTATATTTGTCTTTTGTTGAAACTACATTTATAAAAATAATTTTTAGATGTCAAAAAAAAATCTAATTTTATATATATATAACTTCCAATCCCCTTTAAAATCCTTATATTATATTTTATTTATTTATTTATTTAAACTGTATCTGTATAGATACATGTATAATTATTGTGTTAAAATATATGTGTTGATATAGATGTAATTACAGTTATATTACACCTTTCTGTACATAGCCAGACAAGAATTTTAAAAAATACATAAACTGTATATTTATAGATATACATATATATTTAGAAATAAAACAGGAATAGGTTTAAATCTTCCTGTTATTATCATTCCTGTGAAATCTATATATATATCTAATGGAATAATTAAAATAAAAATAAAAACTCACCTAACAGCCTCACTATTAAAACCCTAGCTCACGACTTGAGCGTCGCAACACTCGCAGTACCCTAAGAATCGCGAGATTTCCCCTAAGCCCTACGAGTTCAACTTGCTTCCACGAACCATTGCTCGCCTCCGATCAATCCGTGACGCCCCACCTCTATACCCACGCTAGCCAAGAACATTACGGTGAATGATGTCAACTAGCACGGAGAATAAGGCTGTTGAGGAGCGACCATCCGTGTAATTTCTTTGCGCGAGCATCGATATGTCAGATACTATAACATGCATTTCATCTCAAGAGGGAATCCGACATACCGACACAAACTCAAAGCTACTACACAGTGGCTATATAATCTTCGGAAACAAATTTAGAAATAAACATAACACAAATCATTCACAGATAATTCATATCACAAAGGCGGAAATAGATATGAATGTAACACATGAAAGTGTACATCAGAGTAGTGGTCAAACAAGATCCATAATATCAAAAAGAATAGATACAAGTGCTAGACAAAAGAATAAGTATACATCATAGAGTCTGTATCTCAAATGTATACAACAAAAACTACTAATCTAAGCAGTTAGCCAAAAGTCAGATGATGGTCCGATAAGGAGTCAAGCAGAAGCACCTGTAAAATCTCAGTCTGACCCGAGTATTATTTAAGAAGAAAATAATAAACGGATCAGTCTAGCTATAATTATCAGATAAAAATGAGATATAAGAAGAGATATAATAATAAAACGTATGATATCCAAAAATGTCATACTTCAACAAGTATACATTAGAAAATCACGAAAGTCATACAAAATCTCAAGAATCTCATAGCATCAAAAAGAATGTTATATTCTTCATTTAATTCACCAAGCCACAATAAATGACATACATATCAATGCCAACTGAGAAAGGTGGTGAAACATAAATTCCAGAAATCATCAAATAGAAATCCAGAAATCACAATAAAAGGATGGCCAATCCCATAAAAATGAGCCGGAGCTCCTCCTGACAGGGTATAGTCCCCCATTGCGGACATTGAGCCGAAGCTCCTCCTGGTGAGTCGAAACTCCTCCTGACAGGGTATAGTCCCCCATTGCGGACATTGAGCCGAAGCTCCTCCAGGTGAGTAGAAACTCCTCCTGACAGGGTATAGTCCCACATTGCGGACATTGAGCCGAAGCTCCTCCTGGTGAGTCGAAACTCCTTCTGACAGGGTATAGTCCCCCATTGCGGACATTGAGCCGAAGCTCCTCCTGGTGAGTCGAAACTCTCCTGACAAAGAGACAACGCACATTGCTAGTCTAAACCATAAAATGATCATCATTGATCATCAAGAAGTGTCAATTACAATAAGCTAGTAAATATATGAGTTTAGCATCATGTCCCATAACCACTAGCTTAACTTAAATATTTGCGAACAAATTGTAGATCTCCACTAGAAAATTGTCACAGGAGATTCAATCGAACAAGTCCAAGAATTAACCAACGAAGTAAACGCAAGCGTTTCATACCACTTGTTTTACTAAGTCGTTTAATTAGATTTCTCATACGAGTGAGGTAAAGGTTTGTATATACTAGTAGATTGGAAAACGGTTTGAGAAAAACGAGCTTTGTAAATAAAATAGTGTTGAAATCGTTTTGATGAAAGAGTTTTGATATTTACTACTAGTATAGAAAACCCTTATATTTTAAAGTGACAAATCACTAAAAATGATTGTAGAAACAATCGATCATCAAAATTCACATTTGAAGATGTGAATCAAATCCAAAGAAATCGATACCAAATCCATTAAAATGGATATTTCCAAAAATCCATAAAAAGAAGTCATCATAGTCGATAATAAGTGATAACAACTAATCGGATCAACAAAAATCGATAAACCTTGGAAATTTACTCAAAAATAGCCAAAATAGGCAAATTAAACAGTTCTAGACGTCTGGTAGGTGTTCCCAGACGTTTGGCCCTAGTATCTGGAAGTATATGAGTTTTCTCCCTTCTATTTTTAGTTCTTGGGCCATTTCAGACGTCTGAAATTTTCAACCAGACGTCTGAATTTGATTTCAGACGTCTGGATCTTGTTTCAGACGTTTGGATCTAGTCTCTGCCTTTTCCAGACCCCTTTCCAGACGTATGGATTTTTCAACCAGACGTCTGGATTTGGTTTCAGACGTCTGAAATCATCTGCTAGGCAAAAAAACAGCCTAGACCAAAAATGGCAAATCCAAACCGAAATGCGATCGAACGAGCGATGGATGCTAAGGATTTATGCCAATTGACAACCCAGCACTATAGGCTCTTCGATGCATCACCAAAAACATGTTCAAACATCAAAGATTGGATGTTTAAAGATTTAACTACAAAACACCAAAAATTGGAATATTCACCAATTCAATCCAAATCAAAAGCAAATGAACATAAATAAGTGTTAGAAATTCATACCCAACAATCAAAGATAGTTATAGACATAGATGTGAGATAAAAATCTCACCTTTGAACCCAAATTAATGAAGAAGAAGCTTGAAAGCAAAGGGAGAATCAACCACTCTTCAACACAACCCAAACGAGCTTGAATCTATGCTCAAAAAGAAGAACATTCCCAAAGTTATGTTTAGGAATTTTCTGAAATCAAAGAGAGAATGAGTTGGAGAAAAAGAAGAAGATGCTTACTAATGGGTTCTCTTTGATTTTGGAGCAAGAACTTGAGCTAGCAGGAGGAACTAGGGCTTGGAGTTTCTAATTCCCATTCTCTTCCACCATTTTTGCTTAAGCTTGAGTGTTAGGAATATGAAATGAAGTAATGAAGAGTTGGAATGGGCTGGGACAGAGTTAGTAAGTGATTAATGGGTTCAGCCCAAACCAAAGCCCTAAGTGAAAAGTAGCAAAATTCTACTATCTCCAAACATATCGAAGTTTATACTCAAAAAGGTCGCAAACGTCATTTTAAACTCAATGGGGATGGTCTCGAGTCCCAATTCGACTGTTTGCAAAAAGTAGCTTTTCGGACCAAAATTCGACGAACGATAAAATATTTAAATATAAAATCGATAAATATGCGGGTTGTTACAGACTCCCCTCCTTAAAGAAATTGCGTCCTCGCGATACTTAAGAAGAAAATAAAGAGTAACAACCATAAAAGCATATCAGCACAAAAAAAAATTGAAATAAGAAGTTCACCATAAAGAGCACGAAAGAGTTTGCACGAACGGGATCGCTCGATGAGTTCTCTAGATTCCCAAGAGTAATCCCTAGGATTTGAGAACCATTGAACTCTCACAAGAAGAATATCTTTATTCCGAAGGCGCTCAACCTCCGAAGCAATGATGCGAATGGAATGTTGCTCATAAATCAAATCTGGTGAAACTTCAATTTTCTACAATATCACCGGGAACAAGAATAAAAACCGGAATCCCTAAGGCATTTCCGTAGTAGAAAGACATGAGAAAACGTCATGAATATCAAAAAATTGAGCTGGTGCTATGACGTAGTATAATAACAGTACGCCCGAAAAACGAGAAACTCAAATAATTTGGGACAATGGCGTAGTACAAAACGGTACGCCAGATGATCCAAAGCTCGAATAATTTCGAAACACCGACGTAGTACAAATACGGTACGTCCAATGAACCGAACACCATAAAAGTACATTAGACGCAAGTCCATAAAAGAAATGTGATGAAACTCAATAAAATGAAGTATATCAAAACGTCTGATGAACTTGATAAAAATATAATTCCATTCAGACATCATCAAAGAATCAACACCTTGTTGCCTACGACAAGACGTATTGGCAACAAGACTTCCCTTCGGGAACAAAAAGAATATCAAGATCATAAGATGCTAGGAACTCGAGTCAACATGAAGTTCCCTATGAGAAAATAAATATTCCAAAGATTTATGATCGAGGTAGAGAACAAATTTCTCATCCAAATATGATGATGCCAAATTCCAAAAGTAAAAACAATAGCCGCGAGCACTAGATCATGAGTGGCATATCTAGTCTCGATAAGCTATAATGATTTAGAAGCACAAGTGATAGCACGTTCTCCTTTGCAAGAGAACGGCATCCAAACCAATACGACTAGCATCGATACAAATAGCAAAGTCTTGGTTCCCCTTCAGGAATCACAAGAATAAGAGTATCTAAGGGAAGAGTTCTTTTAAATAATCCTCTTTCCCGAAAAGTTAAAACTTCCAAAATTACATTTTTATTTTTATGTAATAATCTTTCTACAAAAATTTACATTTTTACAAGTCAATATATCGTGTCTGACTGTCTCGTCAAAGCGTTTAGGAGATTCTTATCGATAACGTTGATCAAGCGCATCGACCAAAATTCTGAAAGCGCTCAATGGGCAATACAATCACAAAATCATATTCTATAGGATAAGTAAGTTTCTCAAAAACTTCTAAGAATATTCTTTGTTCGTTTTAAGAACAAAAATCCAATTATACTTCTAAATAAATCTTATGAAAAAGATTTTGCAAAATTTTAAATTGCTATTTTCATCCAAAATCAATAAATG
Organism: Allium cepa; assembly: GCA_030765085.1. Lineage (NCBI taxonomy): Eukaryota > Viridiplantae > Streptophyta > Magnoliopsida > Asparagales > Amaryllidaceae > Allium > Allium cepa. The sequence goes on from CM060944.1 coordinate 249,237,306, forward strand.
CAAAAAATGTAATCATCGAGATATTCGATAGAATGCTCGATACCTAAAATGGATGAAATAAGCTGGACAAACTGAGTGACATAATAAGTCATTCATAAGAATCATAACGAGTGTGGAATGGGGTAAGTGGAATGCTAACTTTCGAAACTCGTAGCTAATGAAAATCGGTGGCAAGGTCAAACTGGAAAGACCTTAACACCACACAAAAGATTACTTAGGTGATAATCCTAAGACAAGCTCAAAAATACCGGAAAATTTCTCAAACTACATGAATGAGAGAAATAACACTTTCCTTATAAGTGGGATTAAGGAATAAAATGATGCCATTAAGTTGGAATCAAAATCATAAAGGAAAAAAACAGAAATCTGCTTAACAGATTGAAAATGTCGAAGATGAATAGTCCACACGGGACAAAGGATATGGCCTCATAATAATTAAGCCAATCCTTACAAAAGTAAATTCCGAAGCTTAAGTAAAAATTGGCTCGGACAGAAAAATCACATAAAATAATTTCGACATCAATAAAGACAAATTGAGTGTTGCGGATCTACCATCCGGATTCACAATCCTCAAAGAAGTCATCAAGCCCAGAAATGTTTAAAGAAGAAGAATCACAAGTTCTTTTGATATAAAAATAATGAGATGAAACCCGTATCAACAAGAAATCAAATAAGAAGATCACGAAATAAAACAATGTCGTCAAGGATTGAGTGAAAAATACCTCGACCAAGAGAAGAGTTGTTAGGGGCTTGCACAATATTTAGCTTTCTCATGTCCTTGTTCAAAAGTTTGGGACATGCAGATAAAAGATGACCCGGTTTCTTGCAATAGCGACAAGAATGGGGTTTTGGACACATATTCGCATAGTGTTCCTTAGAATTACAATTGTAGCATCCTCCACGATTAGGGATTAGAGTCTTTGCTACAAAAGTAGTTTGTTTCACTCTCTTATTGGGATTAAGGCTCTTGAACTTAATTGCCTCTTCTTGGAAGTCCCAATATCACAAACACTTCCTTTACCAACCTCTCCATGAAGAAGAGCAACATCCACAAGCAGATTGAAAGAAACTTCAAGTTTCAAAGGTAGAACCATTTCGGGGTTCTTACTCAAAGCATAGATAAACTCTTGATTCTTTACAAGATCCAAAAGTTGTTGAGCAGACATGAATACTCCATCCAGGGGAGTAGCACTAGATTGACCGGTGCTGGGTCGGCCAGGTCTAACCATTTCTCTTCTTTAAGAGAGAAAGAAAGAAGAGGAAAAAGTTATTCTCAAAATAAATATGAAGCAATCTTGATAGATAAAATAAGGAATCATAAAAGAAAGTAGGATAGAACGGTACGAAGACTCGAATAAACCCTAAGGCACAACTCTTAAGAAAGACTTAGGACATGATCCTTGCTAGATTATTGTAAATTGTTCCGAAGTTTGGCTCTGATACCAAGCTGTGACGCCCCACCTCTATACCCACGCTAGCCAAGAACATTACGGTGAATGCTTTCAACTAGCACGGAGAATAAGGCTGTTGAGGAGCGACCATCCGTGTAATTTCTTTGCGCGAGCATCGATATGTCAGATAGTATAACATGCATTTCATCTCAAGAGGGAATCCGACATACCGACACAAACTCAAAGCTACTACACAGTGGCTATATAATCTTCGGAAACAAATATAGCAATAAACATAACACAAATCATTCACAGATAATTCATATCACAAAGGCGGAAATAGATATGAATGTAACACTTGAAAGTGTGCATCAGAGTAGTGGTCAAACAAGATCCACAATATCAAAAAGAATAGATACAAGTGCTAGACAAAAGAATAAGTATACATCATAGAGTCTGTATCTCAAATGTATACAACAAAAACTACTAATCTAAGTAGTTAGCCAAAAGTCAGATGATGGTCCGATAAGGAGTCAAGCAGAAGCACCTGTAAAATCTCAGTCTGACCCGAGTATTATTTAAGAAGAAAATAATAAACGGATCAGTCTAGCTATAATTATCAGATAAAAATGAGATATAAGAAGAGATATAATAATAAAACGTATGATAACCAAAAATGTCATACTTCAACAAGTATACATTAGAAAATCACGAAAGTCATACAAAATCTCAAGAATCTCATAGCATTAAAAAGTATGTCATATTCTTCATTTAATTCACCAAGCCACAATAAATGACATACATATCAATGCCAACTGAGAAAGGTGGTGAAACATAAATTCCAGAAATCATCAAATAGAAATCCAGAAATCACAATAAAAGGATGGCCAATCCCATAAAAATGAGCCGGAGCTCCTCCTGACAGGGTATAGTCCCCCATTGCGGACATTGAGCCGAAGCTCCTCCTGGTGAGTCGAAACTCCTCCTGACAGGGTATAGTCCCCCATTGCGGACATTGAGCCGAAGTTCCTCCTGGTGAGTCGAAACTCCTCCTGACAGGGTATAGTCCCCCATTGCGGACATTGAGCCGAAGCTCCTCCTGGTGAGTCGAAACTCCTCCTAACAGGGTATAGTCCCCCATTGCGGACATTGAGCCGAAGCTCCTCCTGGTGAGTTGAACCTCCTCCTGACAAAGAGACATCGCACATTGCTAGTCTAAACCATAAAATGATCATCATTGATCATCAAGAAGTGTCAATTACAATAAGCTAGTAAATATATGAGTTTAGCATCATGTCCCATAACCACTAGCTTAACTTAAATATTTGCGAACAAATTGTAGATCTCCACTAGAAAATTGTCACAAGAGATTCAATCGAACAAGTCCAAGAATTAACCAACGAAGTAAACGCAAGCGTTTCATACCACTTGTTTTACTAAGTCGTTTAATTAGATTTCTCATACGAGTGAGGTAAAGGTTTGTATATACTAGTAGATTGGAAAACGGTTTGAGAAAAACGAGCTTTGTAAATAAAATAGTGTTGAAATCGTTTTGATGAAAGAGTTTTGATATTTACTACTAGTATAAAAAACCTTTATATTTTAAAGTGACAAATCACTAAAAATGATTGTAGAAACAATCGATCATCAAAATTCACATTTGAAGATGTGAATCAAATCCAAAGAAATCGATACCAAATCCATTAAAATGGATACTTCCAAAAATCCATAAAAAGAAGTCATCATAGTCGATAATAAGTGATAACAACTAACCGGATCAACAAAAATCGATAAACCTTGGAAATTTACTCAAAAATAGCCAAAATAGGCAAATTAAACAGTTCTAGACGTCTGGTAGGTGTTCCCAGACGTCTGGCCCTAGTATCTGGAAGTATATGAGTTTTCTCCCTTCTATTTTTAGTTCCTGGGCCATTTCAGACGTCTGAAATTTTCAACCAGACGTCTGAATTAGATTTCAGACGTCTGGATTTTGTTTCAGACGTCTGGATCTAGTCTCCGCCTTTTCCAGACCCCTTTCCAGACGTTTGAAATTTTCAACCAGACGTCTGGATTTGGTTTCAGACGTCTGAAATTAATTTCAGACGTCTGAAATCTTCTGCTAGGCAAAAAAAACAGCCTAGACCAAAAATGGCAAATCCAAACCGAAATGCGATCGAACGAGCGATGGATGCTAAGGATTTATGCCAATCGACAACCCAGCACTATAGGCTCTTCGATGCATCACCAAAAACATGTTCAAACATCAAAGATTGGATTTTTAAAGATTTAACTACAAAACACCAAAATTGGAATATTCACCAATTCAATCCAAATCAAAAGCAAATGAACATAAATAAGTGTTAGGAATTCATACCCAACAATCAAAGATAGTTATAGACATAGATGTGAGATAAAAATGTCACCTTTGAACCCAAATTAATGAAGAAGAAGCTTGAAAGCAAAGGGAGAATCAACCACTCTTCAACACAACCCAAACGAGCTTGAATCTATGCTAAAAAAGAAGAACATTCCTAAAGTTAGGTTTAGGAATTTTCTGAAATCAAAGAGAGAATGAGTTGGAGTAGAAGAAGGAGATGCTTACTAATGGGTTCTCTTTAATTTTGGAGCAAGAACTTGAGCTAGCAAGAGGAACTAGGGCTTGGAGTTTCTAATTCCCATTCTCTTCCACCATTTTTGCTTAAGCTTGAGTGTTAGGAATATGAAATGAAGTAATGAAGAGTTGGAGTGGGTTGGGACTGAGTTAGTAAGTGATTAATGGGTTCAGCCCAAACCAAAGCCCTAATTGAAAAGTAGCAAAATTCTACTATCTCCAAACATATCGAAGTTTATACTCAAAAAGGTCGCAAACGTCATTTTGAACTCTATGGGGATGGTCTCGAGTCCCAATTCGACTGTTTGCAAAAAGTAGTTTTTCGGACCAAAATCCGACGAACTATAAAATATTTAAATATAAAATCGATAAATATGCGGGTTGTTACACAATCTATCTTGCCCCTACTGATTGGAAACCCACGCCTAGCTTCACGACCCACGCTGACGCCGCCCCAATTCGAAAAACATCTCGGCCTCACCCCATCGTTCTATGCTATCGCACTCACGAAATCTGGATACGAGCCTATCGCGAATGAAGTGGAAGTAAAGGAGAGGAATCGCGACCATTAAACTTTGTTCAAAATTTTAGATATTAATCTCGATTTGATTTTGAAGAAAAGGAAAGTTTTCGGCTGTTTTTAAAATGAAGGGTAAGGGGAGTTTCGATTTCTTTTAAACAGAAGGGCTGCAGCCATTTTTTCTGAATCTTTGATTTTTGTTTTGATTTGAAGAAGGAGATTTAGTTCCATTATTAAAGAAATAGGGCTGCGTGATGTTGAAAAAAAAAAGACATGGAAAAGAAAGAAAATCGGCTGATGGAAAAGATTTAGATAGGTGAAAAGATGTGAGATATTTAAATTAAACGATTGGTTATTTTCTAGACGTTTTATCTCGTACGCTCACACAATGATTTCGAATGTTACAAAATCTGAAATCCGATAATAGTTCAATATTACGGACTCAATGGAACCGGTTTTGTCAAATTCTGAGACTGTGCCTTGGAAGGTTATTTTTAAATTCAATTTAAGCGATGAAGTTTCAAAACTGAACAAATCATTGTTAAATTTGATTTTAACACTTCTATTATCTTCAATGTTATCAATATAAATTTTACGAATCTTCCAATTATTTTTAACAAGCTTAAAATTCCAGATTCAATATTTTACTCAGCTTCAAATTGTTTAATTCAATAATTTAATTATCAAATAAATTGTAATATTCGTTATTCAAGTTAAAGTTGCCCTATTGAATACTTAAAATCAATTAAATATTCCGATTTTTAAATGCTTGACAATTCCGGGTCGTCACATTCCTCCCCCTTTAAAAGAATTTCGTCCCCGAAATTACTAGTTAGGAAGAATGGTCCAATACCCGTTTATTATTTTTCCCTAAAACCAAACAGTTTTAACAATTCAATATCTTACCAACTATCTTTTATAAAAGACCCATTATTATTCTTATTAACTTTCCAAGTTTTCCATAGTTCCTAAATAACTATACTTATTCACTATTCAAATTACAATTCAAAACCAAGTTTAAAATTTTCAAGATTTCTCGAAAAATTTCTAACTTTCTAAATTTCCGAAAAATTTCGCCAGCATCTCCTTTGCGCGGCTAGCTCGATCAAAATCCCAATCAAATTTCATATAGAAACTTAAACACGTACCTTTTTGTCGAGCATTTCAAATTTATCTTCTGTAATCAAAACAATTTTCTTTTCCCTTTATATTACCTGCATATCCTGCTTAGCACTAATATCCAATCACAATATTCCCAAAACATCATATCAACTTTCTTACAGACTGTCGGTATTTATTCATTCAAATATTAACTTAGATTATATTTGTAGTATCAATTCCCAATCAAGAATTCACCATTCCCTTCTTATGTTAGTATAAGCATTTTATATGTTTCTCATATTTATTTTCATCTCCAATCATATTTATTTTAATCCAATTCCATACAACTTCAATTCATATTTAATTCACTTTCAATTTTAAGTTGAATTTCTATTTGTAACTCAAGCTTCATTTCCAAACTCTATTTTATCTTCTGAAATCAAAATCCCAATTTACCCATTGCTTTTATACACCTGTATATCCTACTAAGCAAAAACAATCCAATTACAGCTTCAAAACCATTTTATACATTCCTTTACAATTTCAATATTTGCGTTACTTAAGCCGTGTACGATGCACATATATCATCCGTACGCAATATCAAATTCGATCGCTCACTCGACCATACAATTTCACTTCCGAACTAGTATCGTCCACCCGACTTCCTAGTGCGGACTCAGATCTGTTTTCTTGATCAGAAACTGTCATTCTCCTTGCATAGCCGTAAACTATGATAGAGAATTTCCAGAATTAATCAACAACCCATATCCAGGTTTGCCGTCGAAAATCGAGTGAAAAATCCTAACTCGGATCGATATTACTATCTCAAAATTTTGTGCTCGAATCTGGATCAAATAGCTATACGAATAAAATAATATACGTACATCCTACGTATAAATTCCAATTGATTATCAATTATATCAATTCCCCTTTTTATTCACTTTCATTTTGATTGTTATTCCCTTCGATTCCACTTACCTTACATTCACAGTTAAAATAGATTTCAATATTCAATGTCAAATTCTATTTTCTTAGCAAATTTAAATCATTTGTCATTAATGAAAATTTCCAAAAATTTTCTAACTCCCAAAATTTTCGAAAAAAATTGGCAGAGTCTCCTTTGTACGGAGGAGCTTTTGCAATTTGACAAGAGATATAAATATATATACATCGACCCACACAGTCGGAAAACAGAAAAACAGTTCATATTTCCTATTTGTATTGTGTAGGCGTACCTTATTTAGCATTTTTAAGCAAGCAGCTATTTATTTAAGCAATTAGCGCAGTCAAAACCAGTCAAACGGCTTCCAAAAACCAGTACTTACTCAATTTAAACATGTCAGTGTCAAATATACAAAGTTTATTAACATTTTACTTTATTATAAATAACTAAAACATGGATTCTATAAACAGTGCATATTATATATTTCCATAAGCACATGTGAAATATTTCGACACTTATTTTGAATGCTTCCAAACAATATTCAAACCATCCCGTTCAATTTAAATGATTTCACAACTCTCTTACTTAACTTAAATTCATTTTAAGTCCAAACAAACTCATTTAAATTGAATTGATTTCCAAAAGCAATCTAACTCCCATTTTTATTCGAAGTCAAGTTCTCATTAATATAACTTAAGTTAATTAACTCAATTACTAATTTCATCTACCAAACAAGTTTTATTTAAAACCATTTCATAAAACTCGACACAAATATTTCACAACTTTTTTTTTTAAATCAAGCTTTTATTCAAATATTACTTAAGTTATTTTATTTTCCTTCAACATATTTCAACTTCAAAACTCAAGTTATATTTGGTTTTTATAAGAACTTCCCAATTTAAATCCTTAATTTGATTTTCAATTATCAACCAATTTCATCTACTAACTAATTTAAATTAGTTTATTCAATCAACCATTTTGAATTTCATATTTTCAGTTATATTCAATTTACCAACAATCCAAGCTGAACTCATTTACACTCCATTGTTTACATTCAATTTATTTTTCATCCAAAGAAACCCATATTTATTACAATTGAATCAAACACCAACTTCATTGGCTTCTGTTAACTCATAGAATTTACATAATCTCGTTTACGTCAAATGACAATTATTTGATGCAAATTCAGTGATATTTATTTAAAAGAATATTCATTCCAGTTTATAACTATTTTAAATTAATACTAACTCAATCTATACTTAATTTGATTTCATTTTAACTGATTCCGTTCAATTTATTTTGCATTCTATATTCATTCGCAATCATTTCAATTTTATTATTATTCACTTGAATTTTATTTACCACTCAAACTATCACTATTTCAACTCTATTTTGTTTAATTTTAGTTCATTGCCAGCTCCATTCGTTTAAATTAAATTAGTATATTTCATTGAATCCATATGAATTCTAATTCACATTCAATAATTTATTTCTAAATTCCTTTCACTTCATAACGAGGCCATTTCCAATTTATCTCTACTCGGATTTTTATTTGCAATACAAATCATTTTTATGTAAATTCAATTCCATTCAACTTCAATTCAAATTTAATTCACTTACAATTTCAAGTTGAATTTCTATTAATAACTCAAGCTTCACTTTCAAATTTTATCATTTATTCACAACTCAAATTTTTATTAACCAATTCGAGTTCCATTTCCATTTCCATATTCCATTAACTAATTTATTACCAATTAGTTTACTCAAATTTTATAACCAATATTTGATTTTCATCTCAAAAATCACATTAACTATTTTACTGGAGTTCAATCTATTTTATAATTTAAGTTTGGATTTTATTCATTTCCCAAAATACAAAACAATTTCATTTTGGCTTATTTATTCCACATCTAACTTTTATAAGTCACGCATTTATTTATATTCAGGTTTCATCTATTTATAATCAATCCCATTCACATTTTTACACTTTAACCAGGGATTTTATTTTATTTCAATACCGTTCAATTCTTTTATAAGCTGTCGAAACTTATTTATTCCAATTCGATACTTACTCTGTTACATTTATTTAGTCTATTATATTTTTATTATTCCATAAACATTTTAAACAAGGTTCCAGAGTTTAAACAATTTTCCAAAATTTCAAAATCACCTTTATAATCAACTATATCCCAGAATCTTTTGGCAAATTCAATTATTCCTTTGAATTTCAAAACCAAACCCAGTTCACAACCAATTACAATTTAAAATATTCAGGTAGCAATCCCTCTCTTGGAAACCCGAAAATGAACACCAATGATGTCGCGATCGTCATCGGAATTATTTTCCAGCGACCGAAAGAGTTTAGTGCTTTTATCTTTTAAAAACATTACAAATATTTTAAATTTTCAAATCTCTCCATATTCAATTCCAATTCAAAAATATTCCCCAAATAATGCCACTATATTTCTCTAAAATCCTTGAAAACCACTTTCAAATTCCAAGGGATTTAAACTTTTCCCAGAATTCCAAATTTGAAATCCATTCCGATTTATTTTCGAATATTCCTTTGGAATCCGACTCCCAATTAATCACATTTGTATATGAAGTTTATTTCAATTTATAAATTATATTTATAATCTATGTTTCAAATTCCATTTTGTTATATAAACTTATTCTTCAACTTTGGTTATAAGTTTCCAATTTCTTATTCCATTTCTACACAATAGTGTTAATAATTTAATATTACCATTCCTTAACAACCAAGCATCCAAATACTATAATACTTCACAAAAATTATATCTTTTATATATAAAAATAATTTGGGCAAAATTATTTCATTTACCCTGCTTTAAAACTATACTGTGTCGAATTATTCTATTCAAGTGTTTAGAAATCTCTATCAATAACGTTAATTACTCGTATTGACCAGAATCCATAAACTACTCAATAAACCAATCAACACAATATAAAATCATTTCATATACACTAACAAATACGCGCTCATATCTATTAATACGCTCAAACTCATTCTAGAGTGCCATAGACTCTATTTTAAATGAGTAATTTCCCACCAGAGCCAAGGTTATCGCTAACCTAAGCTCTGACACCAATTGTAACAGCCCGCAAATCCGTACCCCTTGAGTCAACACTATTCTACGTCAATCAACTCAAGTTGTACAGAAATACAAACCATTTGGGTTAAAGAAGAAGAGGTAGAAGAAGAAAATAGAAATCAACATCAGAATCTAACCATCGCAGCGGAATAAAATATAATAGATACTAAAATGATCTTTACTCAAAATCAAATATATCTGTTCATATATATTACATCATCAGAGTACATCAATCGCAGCTCAACAATATCATACACTGGATACACAACTACTCAACACAGCGGAATATATACATAAACAAATACGGGAGTACGTATCGTCATCCTGCTCGTTTCCTGAGCTCCACAGCATGTAACAGCCCGCAAATCCATACCCCTTAAGTCAATACTATTCTACATCAATGAACTCAAGTTGTACAGAAATACGAACCATTTGGGTTAAAGAAGAAGAGGTAGAAGAAGAAAATAGAAATCAACAACAGAATCTAACCATCGCAGCGAAATAAAATATAATAGATAATGAATGGTCTTTACTCAAAAATCAAATCTCTGTTTATATATTCCATCATCAGAGTACATCAATCACAGTTTAACATCAATTTCATACAATGGATACACAACAACTCAACATAGCGAAATATACATATATAAACAAGTACGGAGGTACGTATCGTCATCCTGCTCGTCTCTTGAGCTCCACAGCATTCCCTGTATCCTAAAATACTCGGTCTGACCCGAGCATTACAGTTAAATAAAACCCGAGTCAGTCTGGAATACCAGCGTGAGAAAATCATACCCAATTGATTATTAAAGTTTCAAAAATCCTTTGAAAAACAAAAGCATCTCGTAAGACCACGCCACAAATAAACATGTCAGGTTTTTACCTTACAATAGCTAAAACAATTTTTATAGAAATCCTATGATATTATAATAGGGTCTACATACAAATACTTATAAAATAGCCGAAATTGTTACATGATTAAATTCCAGCTACTAGCCACGGTGTGGGTAATACAAACAAAACTCGTACAAGGCACGTAGGGAGAATGGATTTCCAACTAATGACTAGGCACTGGGGTACCACCTGTCACAGTACGGGGCCTAGATCACCGTGTCGAGGAGTACACTCGCTCCCCTGCAACACAAGGCCGGGACTACCCCTTACTGGATAATCCCGAATAAGATCACCCCGCGGTTGGGATCAGCAACCGCACCACTAAGCCGAAATAAAAAGGGACATCTAGACAGGGATGACCTTACTCTCAAGTGGGGGCTACCCACGAAGCCTTGCTGCATATCCCCTGATTTTCAGTCATTCCCATTTGATGAGGCTTGAGCCAAGCGTTACCTTTTTAGAACATATCCCTTAGAATGTTCATCGTCCACCTGACAATGTTTCGCAAGCATTCATCCATACAAGTCCGTCCCGAGTTCGAAAGGAACCGAAGGCACTATTCCTACTACATCCATTTTGGAAATATCCTCACGATTAGTAGCGACTAGCCCTTGCACTTCACTGCTCCATCTTCGAATCCAAACTCGTTTTTCACGAAAACGTACAAACCGGATCGAAGTGGTTTACGAGAAATTAATCTCGATCCCGGTCTCTTCGAAACCATCAACGCATTTGGCCAATATTGATAGTCGGTGATTTAACTATCAATTAATATTCATAAACATCCATCAACAATAAATAATTTCCCAAATTATTTATTAACCTCAAATTATCTTCACAAGATATATTTTTATTCTCAAAACCCTTTGAAAACAGTTTTCAAAACTATCTTCCCTTCTCAGAATAAATTCCAAGTATTTCTATTCCCACTGGAATCACCAAGCATAAAACTTTAGATTTTTAAAATAATTTAAAACGCTTTACTTAGAAATATACTTTAAACCTTTAGGTTAAAAACTATTTCAATAATTTGTTAAAAATGTATACTATATGAATATTTGAAATAAGGTTACTTTATAAAATATAAAACTAAGTTTTCACTTTTTAAAACAAAGCACCAACTCATCTTTTAAATAATCATTACAATAATAGATTTGAAAAATATTTACTTTAGAATTTTAAACGTTCAGAAATAATAAATTTTCTAAAACATGCTTTTGAAAATAACATTAAACTTTTATCTTATATTTTAAAATTTACCTTAAAAACGTAATTGGCTATCCAGGGAAATATACATCTCTTCACCACTTTAAAAAATAAATCACTATTTATTTTTAAACAATTTTTCACATTCCTTTAATAAATTCCCACCTTGAATATATTCCTCCAAATATCCAATTTCAACACCTAAATCAATTTCTAAATTGATTTCTAACTTACTTCATTTATTCCAAAATCTTTTAATTTCAGATTTCATTCCTTATGATTTAAAACACATTTAACTGAAAATTCCAATTTTAAGTCCCTCAAATTACTTCTTAATCCTTTTAAATAAATTTAAACTTTGAAATTTAAAATAATTCTTTATTCTTTTAATTGATATCACTTAAGTTTACTATTTATTAATTTCTGCTTATTCAAATCCTTTATCCTCCATACTCGACATTATTTATTAGTATTTTAATTTCATTTCCATTCCTTTCCAATTCATTCTTAATTTATTTAAAATCACTATTATTATTTCGCTTACAAATTCTCTTCATTTTATTTCAAAAATTCAATTCCATATATCTTGATAACTTAGTGCACCGGAATGTCTTCAGGTAAACCATAACAGCCAATATTCCAATGTAATTCATCATAGGATATCAAATAATTACAACAAAGAATATTAAATAATTTAAATTAAATGTTGAGGGGTCCAGTTGGATCCCTCCAACCTGTTTTCCCTATATCCACAGACGTTAGCACAATATAAAATACCCATTCCACTTCGAGGTGGAATATCACGGTATATGGGATTAAATATATTATCATCCGCTATTATGCGGCGCATAGGGTCTCATCCGCTATATAATGCGGGAAATCAATCATTCCAAGATATATTATATATCATATAATATAGCTCATCAAATCAATTCAAACATTCAACCAATTATTTAAATTAAAATTAAAAATTCAACTGAGTGAGATTAACTCACCTTTGATTTTGCTGTTTGCAATCCATTTTCATCTTGATCATTTCTTCACAAATTTTGGACCTTGTACATCAGTATACGATTTATTAACATTTGGACTAATCGAAAAGTAAATTACCATTTATTAATTTTATTTAAACTAATTTTCCTATCACAAATAATTTTTAGAGTTAAAATAATTAAATAAGTTTATTAAATGAGCTAGCCACCATAATACATTGTTTTAAAATAAACTAGTAGGTTTAAAATGTATATTTATATTTATTTTATTTATTTTCTTCGAAACTACATATACTAAAAATCTATATATAGATTTAAGAATCTACTAACTTTTCTTCAAACCCTACAAGCATTTAAAGATTCCCATTTTCCCCAAAATCTTACATTTATACATTTGCTGTTTTAAACAAAAATATGTATGTAAATTAATACATATATATATATATATATTAAATTAAAACTGAATTATTCTATTCCTTACTGTCAAGCTTTCAGATAAACGAAATAATGACCAACTAACTAAAGGTTTAACCTTGAGTAATGTTGAATTAAAATGTTTTAAAAATTAACTGCCTTCCAAAAACAGAATATAAACTATATAAATTAATGATTCCCTTTTAATTTGTAACTGATAAACTAAATATTCTTCTATTAAATTAAATTAAAATCAATTTCCTTTACCTACTACCCTTTACGGCGAAAACTACCTCCGACACCATCTTTCAGAGATCACAGCAATAAGGTAGAAGCTCAAAGTTATCGAGAGACGGAAATCTTTAGGCCATTATAAACTGAAGCATCAATCTCCAAGAGTTGTACGGCCCAAGCATACTGGCGCATCAGAGTCGCGATCTACATCCTCAGATCCAACGACGAAAAGACTTTCCACCAGAACACAGCAGCATTTCCAAGCAAACTATCAGCTTAGAACGACACTCCAAAGCTCCAATTCATCACGGCAGCGATGCTCTGTACTCAGACCGATAGCGTCAATCCTCCAGATCTTGTCGAGGTAGAGCGGTTTGAATGGGACGAAGGGAAATGGTCTCGACTTCGAGTTCGAACGGGGATGAAGAAAGATCGGCTCGATTCCAAGAATTCATTTAGAACGCGATTTTTTTTTAATGGACGAGGTCGATTTTTACTTGATTTTGAAGATGAAGGCTTCGGCCATTTTTTTATTTCGAACTTGCTTTCTGAATTTACCTGCTTGCGAGAGATATTAAAACGAAAACGAGGGGAGACAAGAGGAGACAAGACGCGATGTTTTCCAGAGTATAGGGTGGCTTGCGTGTTTTCAGGGAACGAGATGATGTTTTGTATGCTGATGTGAAATTATTTCAACTGGTTGACCAGAATATAAATATAAAATACTTTAAATTCAAATTTGAATACAAAATGTCTCGACTTACGTAGCCTAAAATCACGAACTCCTATTGAGGCATGCCGCTAGGCGTTTATAACATTATACCCCTGTTCCGAACGCAATGGAAAAGGTTTCGAGTCCTAATTCGATCGTATGGAGAAGATAGCTTTTTGGGTCAGTTATTATATTGAATTTCGATATAAATTTCAGCGCGTTTACTTATCGTATGCTCACACAACAACTCCGAATGCTACGAAAATTGAAATCCGATAGTAACACAATATTACGGATCCAATGGAACTAGTTTCGTCGAATTCTGAGACTACGCCTTGGAAGGCTATTTTTAAATTCAATTTAAACAATAAAATTTTAAAACTGAACAAACCACTGTTAATTTCAATTTTACAACGTCTATTATCTTCAGCACTATTAATATAAATTTTACAAACCTTCCAATTATTTTTAACAGGCTTAGAACTTCAGATTCAACATTTTATCCAATTTCAAATTATTAAATTCAAAATTTTAATTAACAATTAATTAGTGATATTTGAATTCAAGTTAAAAATTAACTTTTAAATAGTTACAATCAATTAAATATTCCGATTTCAAAAGCTTAAAAATTCCGAGTCGTCACATTCCTCCTCCCTTGAAAGAATTTCGTCCTCGAAATTACTAGTTAGGAAGAATAGTCCAATACCCGTTTACTATTTCCCAAAATCAAACAGTTTCTAAAAATTCAACATCTCACCAACTATCTTTTTATAAAAGACCCATTATTATTCTTTTTAACTTTCCAAACTTTTCCCTAGTTCACAAACAACTCTGATTATACAATCATTCAAATTATAATTAAAAACCAAATTTTGAATTATCAAAATTTTCTCAAAATTTTTTCTAACTCTCTAAATTTCCAAAAAATTTTGCCAGCGTCTCCTTTGCGCGGCTAGCTCGGTACAACTACAAAATGGCTCTACGGCCTCCCAAATCCAAAAAGAAAACACAAGGCCAAATGGCTCAATCCAAAATCCCAATCAAATTTCATATAGAAACTTAAACACATACCATTTTGTCGAGCATTTCAAATTTATCTTACGAAATCAAATCCAATTCTCATTTCCCTTTATAATACCTGCATATCCTGCTTTGCTCTAATATCCAATCACAATATTCCCAAAACATTTTATCGACTTCCTCATAAAATGTCAATATCTATTCATTCAAATATTAACCTAGAATTTATTTGAAGATCAATTTCCAATTAAGAACTCACCATTTCTTTCTTAAGTTTAGTATAAGCATTTTATATGTTTCTTATATTAATTTTCACCTTACCATTTTAGTTTATATCTATTTTTATTCAAATTGATTCTTTCATTTCCATACGAATTCAATTTATCTTTAACTCTAAATATTTGAATTTTATTTGCCATTTATAACTAATTCATGTCATTGTTTTAAATTAGTTTCATTTACTCATTTATTTCAACTTTCAGTTTGAAACCGTTTTGTCGTTAACAAAAGTTTCCAAAATTTTCAAAAATTTTCCAACTCCCAAAATTTCTAAAAAAATTTGACAGAGTCTCCTTTGTACGGAGGAGCTTTTGCAATTTGACAAAAGATATAAATATATATACATCGACCCACCCGGTCGAAAAAAACAAAAACAGTTCATATTTCCTATTTTTATTTCGTAGGCGTACCTTATTTAGCATTTTTAAGCAAACAGCTTATTTATTTAGCAGTTAGCGTGCCCAAAATCCAGCCATGCGGCTTTCCGGTACCTGTACTTACTCAATTTAAACATGTAAGTGCGATATAAATGAAGTTTAACAACATTTCACTTATTTGCAATAGTTAAACACATGAATTCTAAAAGAAATTCACACCAAACATTTCTTCGTAAGCAACTTATACAATTTTCATACTAATTCCACTGTTCCAATTAATTGACAAACCATTTTCATTCAATTTGTATGGTTTTCAATCCATTCGTATACAATTTCATCAATTTGAATGGTTTAAAACTCAATCGCTTACATTTAATTTATTTTTAAGCAAACTGAACTCATATTTAATCCAATTGGTCTTAAAATCAATTCACTTTACTTCTATCAATTCATAGAATTTTAATTACTCCTATTTACATCCAATGGCAATTTATTCTATGCAGTTTGACGAGATCTATGTAAATAAACAAGTATTTATGTTTTATAACCATTTTAAATGGATTTCCACTCAATTTATACTTAATTCTATTCCATTTTTAAATTAATTCACAATCCATATATTCTCATTTTCATCGCATTTCAAATTTGAATCCATTCACTTGCATTTCATTTCATATTGTTTATTCCAAACTACTTTATTTAGCTCGAAAACAATCCATGTTATTCCATTCAATAACCATTTCTCAACTCATTTAAACCACGCTTCATTTTGAGTTCGGATTTTATTCACTATGTAACAACCCGGTATTTCGTACCGATTAATTATCGCCTTTGCACGATTTCTTTTCCTAGCTAATTGTTGTTTGGAATTTTTAAATCAGTTTGAAATTCCTTTGATAAAAATCTGTTAATTATTGTTGGCTTTAAAATCATATTGGCCCACGTTTCCTTTGTTGATGCCGTGATAATCCAAACCCGTTTCCCCCTTTTTCCATTTTTATTTTTTCATTCGAACCCTAATCAAAACATACGAACGATAATGGCGGCCTCGTTCTTCCCCGTTCGTTCGAGAGTAGGGCTCGTCCCTCTTTATCACAAATTAGGGTTTCGTTTGCACTTGGCTGCGCTCGTCTTCGAGATGCTTTCGGCTTCGATTTGGGTTCTGCTCGTCAAATCAAAGGTGAGTGAACCCTCACTCACATCTAATTCCACTCGATTTTACTTAGATACTCATGATTTTTCTGTGACTAATTCATATGCGTATGTACTGGATTGCTTGATTGGCACGGTATTGTTTTTGCCTATATCTCGGCTTGAGCTCCGATGATACTGCTGTTGACATTTTGATTCCGTGACTTTCTCTTTGACTTAGGTATTGTTCGAACTGTTGCATTTGGACATAGCATACTTGATGTTGTTTTGAGGTTGTTTTATCTCGGCCAGTAATTGAATTTGTTTCTTATCACTTGCTCATAATTGTCACTGATTTAAACGACATTGATTGGAGTTGCGGTTTCTAGGTGATTTTACATTTGCTTCTATGACAGTTTAAAACTTACTTTAGAATAAAAGTAATTGTTTTGACTTTGTTGAATTTGAATTACTTGACTAAAGATGTCTTCGACTTTGAATTGATCTTTCTTGATGTCGTGCTTGTTAATTTCTGTTTTCGGTGGTATTTTGTGTTGAAGACATCAGACTTCGACATCCTTGGGCATATGATTACTTGCGGCCATGATTCGGTATATTTGGATTTCCTGTATATCCTATTTCTAATTCATATTAAACTTGGTTTCTGTGAAAACAATTTTGAGACAAGAATCTCACCTGGGTTGGCCTTGCTTTGACTTGGTTTTGTTTTTCTCAGTTCAGGCATTCTTGTACATTTGATTACATTCTCGGACATTTTGGTGGTAGCTGCTGTTATTGGCTATACTTGATTATTTTTGTATTCGTCCCCGAGCCGTTTTGATTTTCATGGTCATTCATTTGTCTCTGACCTGATGTGTAGTATGAGCTACTAGCTTGCATTTACATTGAACATTGGTGGTCTTTGTTGCACTACCTTATGTCATACTCGTTGATGTCTTTGTAGTTTGTTTCCAGTCAGCACTTTACTGCCTTCATGTCTTTCATGTTGCACATTCTCTGTAGCACATTTGTGCTTGTTTGTGCAATTTGCCACTGTATCATATATGACATTGTTTGCATTTGAGTTGTTACTGTTGCCTTGAACTGTTGCCACAACGTTCATGTGCATTTTCTATTTAAGTGAAGTTGATTTCGAGTTGTATTATTAAACACTTGAGTTTCACTGTGGTTTCGGCTCTTGATGTAGTTCGAATTGTTTGGTTGACTTATCTGTATGTATATATATATATATGCATACATACATTCGTATGTGTGTATGCATGTATGGTTGACCATTGTTCGAGTTATGTGTTGTCTCATTGTATTTGCATTGTGCTCGACCTGATGCTGCACTGTTGCTTGTTGTCGTGTTCGCTGTGTCACTTACTTGAGTGTGCACTGTGCATGCTGCTTGACCATTTTTGCTATGTTGATCATGATTCTGGTGCCTGCATCATCCTTTGTTGTGTATACTGCTGTTTCACTGTTTTGTTCTGCACTTGTATTCATGTTGCAGTGATCTTTGTACGTTGTTGTTCCACTGTAGCACTTCAATTGCTTCTGCTGGTTCATGTATATGTACGGGCCATTGCCCTTGTGCACGGATGCTTACAGTCGTGTAGAATTTGAGGACTTTTGTGTTGTTGTTTTTTGAGTTTGCTGTTGCTTTATATCGAGACTTCCTCTGGTTCATTTCCTTGTAGTTGTGTTGAGTCACGATAGTCGTGACTTGACCTCTGCAGTTTTCTTGCTGTCTTCATATTTTGACTGTGTTGAGTTGGTTCCATTGTTTCTCATGGTTGTTTGGATATTGAACTGCTTTATGCTTGAAGTCGTTGCCTGTACACCTGCCCTGTGTTGAATCCAGCTAATAGTTCGGGTTTGACCTTGTGCCCGATTGTGTACATCATTACTGTAGTGGCAAGGCAGTGCACGCAAGCGTGAACTGCAGCCACACGGGATTGAGTTTTTGGGTACATTATCACTGTAGTGGCAAGGCAGTGCACGCAAGCGTGAACTGCAGCCACACGGTATGGATTTTATGATATACTATCTTGTTTTGATTTATTGATCTTTTGCATATTCAATATGCTGTAGTGGCGAGGCAGTGCACGCGTGCGTGTACTGCAGCCCTACTCGAATTAATATTTTAATTGATATTTCAATAGTTTGAACTGTTTTGTTTATTCAATTCAATATTCTGAATTGTATTCTGATTTGGTTTAATTTGCTAATTTGTTGTTTAACACTGTTACGTGTTATAGTTATCGTTATCCGATTTCTTTATTTAAGGATCGGATAGACGAGATTTATTGTGACTGTCGTCTATTCAGTATTTAATTATTATTGCTTCTGTGCACTAATAACTGAGTTTGAATTAGACTGACCCGCGTATTATTTTCTTTTGAATTTAATACTCGGGTCAGACCGAGTTATTTCAGGTCGTAGATATCTTGCTTTAGGTAGCTGTTTGAGCTATGAAGACTTTTCATATCTTTTGAGAGTTGTCGTGTCATAGCATAGGTTGATATGTATTCATGTATGTTAGTCGATAATGTGCTTGTATATATAACTTCCTAGGTCGATAGTTGTAGTTGTATCATATGTTCTATGTCAAATGTATTGTAACTGACATCAGTTATATATATGAGACTTCTCTGTTTTATCTGTGTTCCGCATTTATTGATATTATCTGTGCTATTATTATATCTACTGTCCTAAACTATTATGAACCATCGTAGTTCGTTTTATACTAGAATTGGGGTATGTCGATGGGAGTAAATAAATCAACGATGAAAAATGAAAGAATATATATATATACCACTCCTATCGAGATAACCAATACTAGTGTAAGGCTTAACCACTGATGGCCGCTCCTCAACAGCCTTATTCTCCATGCTAGTCGACAGCATTACACCGTAGTGTTCTTGGCTAGCGTGAGTATAGAGGTGGGGAGTCACAGCTTGGTATCAGAGCATGGGGTTTATGGACATAATATAAAACATAACTTGGGTAGAACATGTGTTACAACTATTTGTCGACGTTTTATCTCTCATCTTTGCCTATGATTATCTTTGCTTGTTAGGTATGAATTCCTAACGCTTAATTATGCGCATTTGATTTTGATTTCGTGAAAGTATTTTGGCTTCGGCCTCCGTTTGCTTTGCGAACTCAAGTTGAGTTTTTGATGATGAGGATTTTGTTCTTGTGTTTTCGGCTTTGAATTGATTTAGCCGATGTTGATTTTGTTCGAATCTCGGCGATTTTGAACTTGATATTTTGTGTTTTCCTCGGGTTGATTTCCATTCGACTTCGCTCACTTTGTTTTTGTGAAATTGCTAATTTCTTGATTTCCAAGACTCCGACTTTGTTTGCCGTTGAATTCTTCGATGATGATATCGATTCGTTTTGTACTCGACTGTGGCCATTAATTGTTGAATTCGACACTGACTTGATTTGTATTTTTTGTTCTTGAAGTCATCTATGCATTTATGCTCGTTTTGCTTTGTTTTTCCAATTGTTAATCGATTCTTCTTTTCCGATTAGTTGTTATCGCCTTGGTCGACTTTGATAACTTCTATTTCTGGAATTTTTTTGGTATTTCTACTTTGATGGATTTGAAATCGAATTCTTTGGATTTTATTCATGTCCTCGAATGTGAATTTTAGTGAATTGATTTGGTTTCCAAATTTAATCGATTCTTGATTATTTCCCCGATTTGTTGCTATCATTTATTAGCAACTTTGATGACATTTTCTTCGGGATTTTTGTGAACATACTTTTTGAAGGATTCGGTATCGATTTCTTTGGATTCTATTCACATCTTTGTATGTGAATTCTTATGATTGATTGTTTCTACAACCATTTTTGTGATTTGTCACTTTAAAAATATAAAGGTTTCAATATTAGTAGTAAATATCAAAACCCTTTTTCCAAACGATTTCAAAACTATTTTACTACAAAGCTCTTTTCCTAAACCGTTTTCCAATTCTATTAGTATATACAAACCTTTATTTCACTCGTATGAGAAATTGAATTAAACGGCTTAGTAAAACAAGTGGTATGAAACGCTTGCGTTTACTTCGTCGGTTAATTCTTGGACTTGTTCGATTGAACCTTTTGTGACATTTTTCTAGTGAAGATCTACAGTTTGTTCGTAAATATTTAAGTTAAGCTAGTGGTTATGGGACATGAAGCTAAACTTTTATATTCACTAGCTTAGTGTGTTCGACATTACTTGATGATCATGACGATCATTTTTGTGTTTTAGACTAGCAATTGTGCGATGTCTCTTTGTCTACGAGGGAGACTAGACCCCGCTTTTGTGATGTTTCACCATCACATATGCGTTACACGTGTTGGTGAGTTTTCATGCTCACGTGTAGGTGAGTTTTCATGCTCCCGTTCTCGCTTTGCGTTACACGTGTTGGTGAGTTTTCATGCTCACGTGTAGGTGAGTTTTCATGGTCCCGTTCTCGCTTTGCGTTACACGTGTTGGTGAGTTTTCACGCTCACGTGTAGGTGAGTATTCATGCTCCCGTTCTCGCTTTGCGTTACATGTGTTGGTGAGTTTTCATGCTCACGTGGAGGTGAGTTTTCATGCTCCCGTTCTCGCTTTGCGTTACACGTGTTGCTGAGTTTTCATGCTCACGTGTAGGTGAGTTTTCATGCTCCCGTTCTCGCTTTGCGTTACACGTGTTGGTGAGTTTTCATGCTCATGTGTAGGTGAGTTTTCATACTCCCATTTGAGTTTTTCATACTCCCATTTGAGTTTTCATACTCCTATTTGAGTTTTCATACTCCCATTTGGGTTTTCATACTCCCATTTAAGTTTTCATACTCTCATTTTGTGATTCTGGATTTCTTGTGTAGTCTTCTGGAATTTGTGCTTCACCAATTTTCGTGATTTCTATTGATAAGTTTTATCAATTTTTGTGCATTGGTGAATTTGTGTGTCACTAGCTATTTGCAAATAAAAATTTAGGGTATGATATCCTTTTTTGATCTTTGAGGAGATTCTTGTGACATTTTTGATAAATGAAAATTCACAGGTATTATGTTTTGATGCCATTTATTTTTGATGAGATTTTGACGTATAAAAATTACTGTCGCTTTGACTTCAGTAACCGTCAATTTTAAAATGGATTTTTCAAGCGGTTATCCCGCAATGCTGATTTTGTTGTTCGTTTTTACGGTATTTTGAGAAGTGCAATTTCCTTGTCGTAGTTCCTACTGATGTTGCTGTTTTAATCACGTGTTTTAAAAATTTGCTATCTTTAAAATTGTTTCAAAATAAAAAAAATTAAAATTAAAATTGCTTTCAAAATTTTTACATTTCACGCTTTCAAAAGAATGAGGAAGCGATTTAAACGTTTCAGCAAAAATCGAGGACTATGACCCCTTTCTTTTACTGATTCGCTTAATACCGAACTTGTCCGTTTGAGAACGTGAATTGTTATTTTTAGAATACACAATTTTGCACTTTCAAGGAAACAATGAAGTGAATTAAACGATTTAGTAAAACTAGTGGTTATGGGACATGTGCGTTTGCTATTTCGATTAATTCCGGACTCGTTAATTGAAATATTTGTGATTTCTAATTATCGTTTTTGATAATCGGATATTTGTGGTTTCTGATTATCGTTTTTGATAATCGGATGTTTGTGATTTCTGATTACCATTTTTGATAATCAGATATTTGTTGTTTCTGATTATCGCTTGTGATGATTAGATATTTGAGATTTAATTATCGTTTGTGATAATTAAATATTTGTGATTTAAGATTTGATTATCGTTTTTGATAATTAAATATTTGTTGTTTCCGATTATCGTATTTGATAATTGGATATCTGTTGATTTGAGATTTCTAATTATCGTTTTTGGTAATTAGATATTTGCAATTTGGCGACTTGTGATTTTTGTTTTCTAATTATCTTTGTTGATAATTAGATTTTGCTGTCTTCTAATTATCACATCGATGATTAGATATTGCTGTTTTGTGATTTCTGTATTCTGATTATCTATTTGATAATAAATTTTGTAGAGAATTTGTGAATTTCCTTTATGAAATTAAAAGATTTCTTTGGTGTTTATATTGTACTACGCCGGTGTACCGGCTCAATTTTCTGCTATTCATGACGTTTTCCACGTCTTCCAGTTACGGAAATGCCTTAGGAATTTCCGATTTTTATTCTTAAGCCCAGTGTTATTGAAGGAATGGAAGTTTTGCCTATTTGACTTTTAAGCAACCTTCTATTCACATCATTGCTTCGGGGGTGTAGCACCTTCGAATTAAAGGAGTTTTTCTTGCGGAAGTTCAATGGTTCTCAAATCCTAAAGATTGCACTTAGGAATCCTGAGAATTCACCGAGCAAACACGCTAAGGCTTGTGATGATGTTCTTTCAAGCTCTTTATGGTGAACTTCCTATTTCAAATTTCTTCATTTTTTGATGATATGCTTTTATGGTTGTTACCTTTTGTCCATTTATTCCTTATGATTGCGAGGACGCAATTTCTTTAAGGAGGGGAGTCTGTAACAACCCGGTATTTCGTACCGATTAATTATCGCCTTTGCACGATTTCTTTTCCTAGCTAATTACTGTTTGGAATTTTTAAATCAGTTTGAAATTCCTTTGATAAAAATCTGTTAATTGTTGTGGGCTTTAAAATTATATTGGCCCACGTTTCCTTTGTTGATGCCATGATAATCCAAAACCCGTTTCCCCCTTTTTCCATTTTTATTTTTTCATTCGAACCCTAATCAAAACATACGAACGATAATGGCGGCCTCGTTCTTCCCCGTTCGTTTGAGAGTAGGGCTCGTCCCTCTTTATCACAAATTAGGGTTTCGTTTGCACTTGGCTGCGCTCGTCTTCGAGATGCTTTCGGCTTCGATTTGGGTTCTGCTCGTCAAATCAAAGGTGAGTGAACCCTCACTCACATCTAATTCCACTCGATTTTACTTAGATACTCGTGATTTTTCTGTGACTAATTCATATACGTATATACTGGATTGCTTGATTGGCACGGTATTGTCTTTGCCTATATCTCGGCTTGAGCTCCGATGATACTGCTGTTGACATTTTGATTCCGTGACTTTCTCTTTGACTTTAGTATTGTTCGAACTGTTGCATTTGGACTTAGCGTACTTGATGTTGTTTCGAGGTTTTTTTATCTCGACCAGTAATTGAATTTGTTTCTTATCACTTGCTCATAATTGTCACTGATTTAAACGACATTGATTGGAGTTGCGGTTTCTAGGTGATTTTACATTTGCTTCTATGACAGTTTGAAACTTACTTTAGAATAAAAGTAATTGTTTTGACTTTGTTGAATTTGAATTACTTGACTAAAGATGTCTTCGACTTTGAATTGATCTTTCTTGATGTTGTGCTTGTTAATTTCTGTTTTCGGTGGTATTTTGTGTTGAAGACATCAGACTTCGACATCCTTGGGCATATGATTACTTGCGGCCATGATTTGGTATATTTGGATTTCCTGTATATCCTATTTCTAATTCATATTAAACTTGGTTTCTGTGAAAACTATTTTGAGACAAGAATCTCACCTGGGTTAGGCTTGCTTTGACGTGGATTTGTTTTTCTCAGTTCAGGCATTCTTGTACATTTGGTTACATTCTCGGACATTTTGGTGGTAGCTGCTGTTATTGGCTATACTTGATTATTTTTGTATTCGTCCCCGAGCAGTTTTGATTTTCATGGTCATTCATTTGTCTCTGACGTGATGTGTAGTATGAGCTACTAGCTTGCATTTACATTGAACATTGGTGGTCTTTGTTGCACTGCCTTATGTCATACTCGTTGATGTCTTTGTAGTTTGTTTCCAGTCAGCACTTTACTGCCTTCATGTCTTTCATGTTGCATATTCTCTGTAGCACATTTGTGCTTGTTTGTGCAATTTGCCACTATATCATATATGACATTGTTTGCATTTGAGTTGTTACTGTTGCCTTGAACTGTTGCCACAACGTTCATGTGCATTTTCTATTTAAGTGAAATTGATTTCGAGTTGTATTATTAAACACTTGAGTTTCACTGTGGCTTCGGCTCTTGATGTAGTTCGAATTGTTTGGTTAACTTATCTATATATATATATATATATATATATATATATGCATACATACATTCGTATGTGTGTATGCATGTATGGTTGACCATTGTTCGAGTTATGTGTTGTCTCATTGTGTTTGCATTGTGCTCGACCTGATGCTGCGCTGTTGCTTGTTGTCGTGTTCGCTGTGTCACTTACTTGAGTGTGCACTGTGTATGCTGCTTGACCATTTTTGCTGTGTTGATCATGTTTCTGGTGCCTGCATCATCCTTTGTTGTGTATACTGCTGTTTCACTATTTTGTTCTGCACTTGTATTCATGTTGCAGTGATCTTTGTACGTTGTTGTTCCACTGTAGCACTTCAATTGCTTCTGCTGGTTCATGTATATGTACGGGCCATTGCCCTTGTGCACGGATGCTTACAGTCGTGTAGAATTTGAGGACTTTTGTGTTGTTATTTTTTTGAGTTTGCTGTTGCTTTATATCGAGACTTCCTCTGGTTCATTTCCTTGTAGTTGTGTTGAGTCACGATAGTCGTGACTTGACCTCTGTAGTTTTCTTGCTGTCTTCATATTTTGACTGTGTTGAGTTGGTTCCATTGTTTTTCATGGTTGCTTGGATATTGAACTGCTTTATGCTTGAAGTCGTGACCTGTACACCTGCCCTTGTTGAATCCAGCTAATAGTTCGGGTTTGACCTTGTGCCCGATTGTGTACATCATTACTGTAGTGGCAAGGCAGTGCACGCAAGCGTGAACTGCAGCCACACGGGATTGAGTTTTTGGGTACACTATCACTGTAGTGGCAAGGCAGTGCACGCAAGCGTGAACTGCAGCCACACAGTATGGATTTTATGATATACTATCTTGTTTTGATTCATTGATCTTTTGCATATTCCATATGCTGTAGTGGTGAGGCAGTGCACGCGTGCGTGTACTGCAGCCCTACTTGAATTAATATTTTGATTGATATTTCAATGGTTTGAACTGTTTTGTTTATTCAATTCAATATTCTGAATTGTATTCTGATTTGGTTTAATTTGCTAATTTGTTGTTTAACACTGTTACGTGTTATATTTATCGTTATCCGATTTCTTTATTTAAGGATTGGATAGACGAGATTTATTGTGACTGTCGTCTATTCAGTATTTAATTATTATTGCTTCTGTGCACTAATAACTGAGTTTGAATTAGACTGACCCGCGTATTATTTTCTTTTGAATTTAATACTCGGGTCAGACCGAGTTATTTCAGGTCGTAGATATCTTGCTTTGGGTAGCTGTTTGAGCTATGAAGACTTTTCATATCTTTTGGGAGTTGTCGTGTCATAGCATAGGTTGATATGTATTCATGTATGTTAGTCGATAATGTACTTGTATATATAACTTCCTGGGTCGACAGTTGTAGTTATATCATATGTTCTATGTCAAATGTATTGTAACTGACATCAGTTATATATGTGAGACTTCTCTGTTTTATCTGTGTTCCGCATTTATTGATATTATCTGTGTTATTATTATATCTACTGTCCTAAACTATTATGAACCATCGTAGTTCG
Source organism: Allium cepa (assembly GCA_030765085.1). Classification (NCBI taxonomy): domain Eukaryota; kingdom Viridiplantae; phylum Streptophyta; class Magnoliopsida; order Asparagales; family Amaryllidaceae; genus Allium; species Allium cepa. The sequence continues at coordinate 249,263,871 of CM060944.1, forward strand.
TTTTATACTGGAATTGGGGTATGTCGATGAGAGTAAATAAATCAGAGATGAAAAATGAAAGAATATATATATACCACTCCTATCGAGATAACCAATACTAGTGTAAGGCCTAACTACTGATGGCCGCTCCTCAACAGCCTTATTCTCCGCGCTAGTCGACAGCATTACACCTTAGTGTTCTTGGCTGGTGTGGGTATAGAGGTGGGGCGTCACACACTACCTACTTAAGTCAATAACTTAAGTTCATTTCCATTTCTTTTATAATAAGTTCTACTTCCATCTTTCATTTGATTCTTATTTATTCTATCCATTTATTTATTCAATATAATTAGTTTATCCACATTCACTTATACCATTCTAGTAAACTTGAAACATTCTATTTTTCATATTGTCTCAAGTTATTTCAATTCTTTAACATTTTAAATAGTTTACAATTATTTAATTAAGAACTTCATTCCATTTAATATTATCGGTAACTCGCTTAATTTTATTTCGATTAAAATTTATTTTCACTTGATTTAAAACCAATCCAATATTATTAACTTAGTTTTTAAGTTGAATTCAATTCAATTCTCCTTCATCTATTCAGCTTAAGTTAATCTACTTAATTTATTCAAATCCTCTCTCTTTTTTTCTATACTTAAGCTCATTTCATTTTGCAAATAAATTTTGCTTTTCAAATTAACTTGATTCTATTTTAATCCAATCACATTTCAAACTACAATTTTATTTGATTAGTTATTATACAATTTAACTTTCCAGATTCAACTCATCCAATTTATTACATGGCCATTTCCAATTTATTTCCACTTATTTTGATTTTATTTGCAATTCAAACCATTACTATTTTAATCCAGTTTCATTTTTATTCGATACATTTCCAATTATATTTAATTTGTTAACACTTCAAGTCAAATTTTTGTTTATAACTCAAGTTCTGATTCCACCATTCTCTTTTAATTTACCATCCAATTTTATTAACTTACAATTCAACTTCATACTTAATTCATTTAATTAATTGCAAGGCCACTTTCGATTATATTTTCTTCACTAATGATTCTAGTCGAATTTGATTTATAACTTGAGTTTTATTTCCAAACTTCAATATTAACCCACCAAATCAGCTTCTATTTAACTACATTAGGTTTCCATTACATATTTCATTATCTAATTCATTATCTAAATAGTCTTTCCCCAACTTATAATCCAGAACTTGATTTTAATCTCAAAATCTCTTCATAAAATTTTCTTAAGTTCATCTTATTTAATAATTTAAATTTTGATTTTCACTTTACTTTTCAATTCATCAAAAATATTTATTTTGTGTTTTCTATCCCACTTTTCAAATTTATAAGTCACAACATATTATTTTACACATTTCCATTCATTCTAGGCTTGAATATATTCATCTTTTATTTTTAACTCAAGCCTTATGCTTATTTAAAATCAAGCATATTTTATCCTATGGATTTTTAATTCTTTTATAAGTTGTTCTGGTTTATTTATTTCAATCAAATTCTTATCCAATTTATTTCTTATCCAACTTATTTCTATTTATTTCGGTAAGAATTTAATTCCCTTCGATAACTCAATTGAATTTATATTCCAATTTAATTTTATTAAACTCAGATTTATTTAACTCAATTCGATTTCAACTTAATTCGAAACAACTGGCTATTATTTTCAGCCTGCCCAATTAATTTTCAATCCAGTCAAATTTTTATTCTCCAATCCAAGTTAATTTCATTTTTCTCACTTTTCACTATAAATTAAATTCCCAACATCCAAAGCTTATATTTCCCTGATTTTAAAATTCATCCCAATTTATAAGCTTACCACCTATCTCTTCAGGATTTTTTTTTAAACACCCGGCTTTGTTTTCAAATTATTTTGAAATCTCGAACATCTCAAATCACATTTCTCAAAAGTTAAACCAATCCTGGTTTTATTCCCAACAAATTTCCTTTGAAATTTTCAAAACAACTAGCTTTTCTGAACGAATCAGTTTTGGTAGCAATCCGTCACTTAGAAATTCGAAAATGAATACTGATGAGGCGACCGTCATCATCAGAATTATTTCCCAATGGTCCAAGTGATTTCAATGCTATATCACTTTCAAAATCCATTTAAAACAAATTTCCTTTCATAAATACCCCCAAAACAATAATGCTATTATTTATCTTCAAATACTTCCAAATCTCCGGGATTTAGATTCCAAATCCTACTTAAATCAATTTTAACTATGATTCATTTGTATAGTTGATGCTTATACAAATTTCCATTTGATTATATTTCAATTTATAATTTACATTTATAATTCATATTTATATATTTCATCTTATAATGAATTTATTCCCTTAAACTTTGGTTATATTTTCAATTTCTAGTTAAATTTCCATACAGTTAGGATAATAAGTTAAATATCATCATTCCTAACATCCAAGCAACCATAGCTAAAATAGTTTAACAAAATTTTCTTTATATCAAATTATATTTTTGGGTAAAATTATTTCATCTACCCACATTTAAACAATACCGTGTCAATTGTTCTATTCAAGTGTTTAGAAACCCCTTCAATACAGTTGCGCAGACTGTGTCGACGAAGGTTCATATGCCACTCTATAAATCAATCAATACAATATTAAAATAATTTATATTCACTAACAAATACGCGCTCATATTTATTTATACGCTTAAACTCATTATAGAGTACTACAGACTCTATTTGAGTAATTTCCCACCAGAGCCAAGGTTATCACCAACCTAAGCTCAGATACCAGGTGTAACGGTCTAGGCTTTTCAACCATCGACAGCGGCCACAACTGATAGGCTTTTCAACCATCCCAGCCCCACCGTGGCATACACTGGTATCTCGGGTTTGCTTTTACGGCCAGCCTCCCGACTCGCAACCAACTCCCCCCCCCCCCCCCCCCCCCGAGGACATGTAGGGGTAAGAGTCTCCCGTTCGCCACCAAACACAAAGCGAGAACCCCCTATCATGCTGTAATATAGCAAACTGATAGGGGGTTCTATAATGAGTTGAGTGTAAACTAAAGTTTACTGAAATGCAAGTACTTAAAATGAAGATCAAAACTTGAATTATAAAATAAATTGAACTTAAGAAAATTAAATGAAGTGATATTTGAAATTAAAAATCAAGTATTGAACTATAAATAGGAGAGAACTAATTTGTTAATAAATTAGTTAATGAAAGAAGAGGTACAGAAATGGATAAATAGGGGATCGAGTTTGCTATATTACAGCATGATAGGGGGTTCTCGCTTCGCGTTTGGTGGCGAACGGGAGACTCTTACCCCTACATGTCCCCGGGAGGGGGAGGGGGGGTGTTGCGAGTCGAGAGGCTGGCCGTAAAAGCAAACCCGAGGTACCACTGTATGCCACGGTGGGACTGGGATGGTTGAAAAGCCTACCAGTTGTGGCCGCTGTCGATGGTTGAAAAGCCTAGACTGTTACACTTGGTATCAGAGCTCAGGTTGGCAACAACCTAGGCTTTGGTGGGGAAATTACTCATTGAACAGAGTCAATAGTACTCTATAATGAGTTGAGCGTATTAATAGGTATGAGAGCGTACTTATTAGTGAATATAAAAAAAAATTATACTGTGTTGACTTATCGGTTGAGTGTTTATGAATTCTGGTCGGTGCGGGAAGTACAACCGTATCGATAGGGGTTTCTAAACTCTTAAACAAGATAAACCGACATAGTATTGTTTTTAAAAAGGGTAAATGAAATAATTTTACCCAAAATTATATTTTCATATAAAAGGAATAATTTTCTGAAATTATTATATATATATATATATATATATCTGGTTGATTGGTTGTTAATACCATAATTAAATAAGAATCTAGAATTTAATTTAAGATTTGAAATAGTTATAACCAAATAAATTCCATGAGTATAAATAAAACAAAAAGAAGAAGAATTAAATTTGAATTAAACCAGAATTTAAATCCCGGAAGTTTTGAAAAGGATTTTAAATGTATTGTAAACAAAAGTTTGGAAATTTAAAATCCTGGGAGAGTTTGAAATGTTTTCCAAAGCTTTTGAAGTCAATGATGGAGTATATTTTGGAAAATATTTTTGAATGGAAATTGTTTGAAATGAATTTGGGAAGTAAGAAAGCACTGAACTCACTTCAGTCGCTGGGAAATAATCCTGATGATGCTGGCCACATCATTAGAATTCATTTTCGAGTTTCTAAAGTGATGGATTGCTACCAAAATGATATTGTTTAAGACTTGTTGGGTATAACAAGTGTTTTGGAAAATTCAAAATGGGGAAAATGGTTTTAGTATAACCAAGTTGTTTTGGAAATCTGGAGATTTGATTTGATATACCAGGAAGGCATGGGTTATTTACTATTTCAAAATGGTTTTGGGATAAAACCAGGTAATTGAATTCTGGAAAATTCTATTTGAATAATGTGTAAAGTTAAAATGGATCAACCATTGAACATATTAAATGAAGTTGATATTAATAAAAAGGAAATGAAATTTTTAATCTTGGAATTAAATATTAACTGGAGTTATTAAAAGTGGATAAAATATATTGAAGTGGATAGAAAATTTGAATTTAACTTGGGATAAGTTAAATAAATTGAACTTAGAATTATATTGATTTGGATTAAATTGAAATGTAAAATAACTTGGTAATCATGGGTCATTGTACAATAAATTGTACTCATAAGCTATTAAGTGTTATACTTGTGATCTGAAAATTGTGGATTTAAAATTTGCAAAGGATTAAGGTGAAAGAAATTTATATCCTTAAGAATTCAGAGATATATATATAGAATTTGGAATGGATGATTATAAGATGTAAATGAATTAAAATGAGCAATATAAACTTTGAAGTAAATAATTGGGTGAACTTATAAATAGAAAATGGGATTATAATCACAAATGGGGATAATTACATGATATAATTAAGAAGTAATTAATCTGGATGATTAATTAAAATTGTAATTGAGGAATAATTACTTAAAGTAATTAAGAAATAATTAATCAAGGGAGATTAATTTAAGTGGATAATTAAGTGATGTTTATTTAATTAATTTGTAATTAATTAATGAATAAGTAAGTTGGATTGATGATAACCCAAGTGATTAAGTAAGGAATTAATTTGATTAAGAATTAATTAAGTTAATTAAGAATGGTCCCAACTTGTTTATGGTTGATTAATGATTGGATGATAAATATCATTGGATGAGTAAATGATATTGGATGATATTGGATGTCATTGGGGAATTAAAATCAAAATTCAATTGTGTTATGAATAAAATGAATTGAATTGAAAAAGTTGAGAGTGTGAATGAATAATGGAATTAGATTATAATAATGATGGTTTGAATTGTAAATAAATTCCAATGAGTGAAATAATTTAAAATGGTCTCTTTGTTAATAAAATAAATCTAAAAATGGATTGAATAAATAAACAAAGTGCATTAAAATTTGTAAATGAAATGGGAATTGGGTTGAATGAGAATCAAATGAAGATAAAATATATATAAGAAGATAATGAAAAATATTGTGAAAGAACTTAAGCAAACTGAATAACAATTGTGGTCGGTCTTATAAAGGGTCTTGAATGGAATTTGTTGAGATAATAGAATTGAAACGCAAGTGAAATGGTTCTAATTAATTATTGAGATGAAATAAGAATGTATGAGTTGTATATAACCCAGAATTGAAAGATATTAATATAAACCTCTATGGATAATGAATTGGAAATGTAAGATTAAAGATTTAATTCAATAATTGTGATAAATCAAGGATGTTTGGGCTATAAATAATATAGAATGGGATGTTATTAATTTAAACTTAAGTTGAATGGTGAACTTGAAGTGAGAATAGAAATTGAATTAAAACTTGCAAGGAAATAAGAATATTTGAGCTGTGAATAATTCCGAATGGAATAAAATTAATATGAATCTAAGTTGGAAATTAATTTTAATGGTTATAAGCTTAAGTGATGGTCACTTTCTTGGATAACTTTAAATTTGCATAGAAATTTGTCGATTTGTTGTAAACAAAAATTTAATTGACTTAAAGAAACAAATTGAAATGGGTTATAGAATAAATTGGGATGAATTGAAATTTTATTAAGTGATTTTGCATATGGATGAAAATGGATCATCAAAGAAATGTAAATACTTCTAATTGAAGGTAAAATTTGGTTGTGAATCAATTTGGAATTGAATTGGAGTAAAAGAGATGTAAATAAGGCATATGTAATCATATTGAAGTGAATATGAATTGGTGGTAATAAATATGAATCGTATATAGTGAACTTGAATGTAAATCATTCAAGTGAAATAAAAAGAAGTTTGGACTTGAATAAGAAACTAAAAGGTGATTGAAATTTTTAAGTTGTTGATAAAATATGGTTAACATTGTTAAATTATGAAGTTGCTTGGTTAGGCTATGAAATGGATATGTTTGGCTTACATTTATATTGGAAATGTTGTTAAAATGTTCATATCTTTGAAAACTGATGAGTTTGATGAGTAAGTACAGGTACGGAAGGCGTTCGATAGAGTTAGAGCGCGTATATGCGTTTATTAGCCGCTTGCTTTAAAAATTTGCTAAAAAAGGTACTCCTACGCAAATATAATTGGGAAATGATATATTTGTTGTGATATATTTTGATTTCCGACCGTGTGGGTCGATATATATATATATATATATATATATATATATATATATATATATATATATATATATATATATATATATCGCGATATCGCGAAAGCTCCTCCGTACAGGGGAGACTCTGCCAAAATTTTCTGAAAATTTTGAGAGTTAGAAAATTTTTGAGAATTTTGGAAAATTTTATTTACTAGTGAAGTGTTTTGAAATGATGTTGGAATAAAAGATTTAGAATAAATAAAGCAAATGAGTTTGGATTTGAGTTAAAGGGTTTCGGGAAGTGTATATAAGTTTTTAACCAAGTAAATTGGGTAAGTAAGTGGGTTTAGAAGTATTTTCTACCCTAGCAAATTTTGGGGACAAAATTTTTATAAGGGGGGAGGAATGTCACGACCCGGAATTCAGGGTCGCTAAATTTGAACATTTAATTCATTTTAAATATTGAATATTGCTTATAATTTGAATTTTTTTTAAATAAAAGACTTCGGTTAAGTTAATAAAATTAGTTAAATTTCAATTATGGGAATGAAATTGAAAATTTAATATTAGAATTGGGGTAATTGGTAATTTTGAGTGTAAATGGATATAAAATTAGATTCTAAAGTTTATTTTAAGTCTAATCGGATTTGAATTATAATGTTGGACTGTTGGATGAAATTAGAAGTTAATAAATTGAATTTGAAATTTTATATTAATTTAATAATGGAATTTAATAATATAATAATACGAATAGTCAAATTTTGGTTTAAACTGAATCAGAATGACTTCTAATATGAATATAAATTTCATACGAATATAATAGAGTTAGTAAAATTTTAAAAAGTGAAATTTTAGATGATTTCGACGATTTTGGAAATCGCTCGATTTAATCGACGAGTTAAAATAGCCTTCCGGGGCATAGTCTCGGAATTCGACGTAACCACTTCCATTGGATCCGTAATAGTTAGCTATTATCGGATTTCAATTTTCGTAGCAATCGGAGTTGTCGTTTGACCGCGGCAGCGTAAAACGCATAGAAAATACTTTAATCGGTTTAATTTAAAATTGATCGTTTATTTCCGTAACTCACGCATACGACCAAATTAGCCTTCGAAACACATTCCATTGTGTTCGGAACGTAGGTAAAACCTTAGAAATGCCTGTCGGCACCTGTGTTTTGGAGTTCGTTGCAAATGTTCATTAAAATTGAATTTAATATTAAAATAATATGTTATACGTATATATTCACGTTTAAGGAACCCTAACCCTAAGATATTTCCTCAGCCGCCGATTATAATGTTTAATGGCCGAAACCAATCATGCTTCTTCTTCTATAATCTCCTTATCCATGCTTTAATTAAAAAATATTTCAACTAGAGAGTTGTAGATCTCGGGAAGATCTACGCATCCAATGGTTGAGATGGTGTATAGCGAGGTGGATGGTTGCGAAATCAAGCTCGTACGTGCTCAGTTCGTTCGTGATTTGCCGAGCCTAGGGGAGGTCGAGTTCGTCGGAGCTTCGGCCGAAGGGTGAGTGTGGGATGAACTTCGTAGTGAAGGCGTCGGATCGTCGCCGAACGCGACGTAGTGGGTGCGGTTTTAAACCCTAGATTCGCGTGATGGGTTCTTGTTCGATTTTGGGTTCCTGTAGAACGCGTTCGAAAGGTGGAAGAAAGGATGTGGCCGTGTATTTTGGGTAATAAAAAAAATTGTTTAAATCTGAAATAGAAATTTATAAAATTCATATCTATTTCATACGTTGTCAGATTCAGACGAAACTGGCAACGTCGGAATCGTAGAGACGCATACTACGCAATGGAGCATTCCCGAAATTGTTCCGGGCAAGTAAACATTTAGGTTAAATCGAACACTGTTCGGTTTAATTTAAATTTCGAAACGCTCGCCGAAAACCCAATGTGAGTTTAACTCACTCACATCTGGAGTATTAGTTAATTTAAATAGTCGATATTTAAATGGATTGGTTGAATATGATTGAATCGACATATATTGTTGTGCTAATATCTGTGGATGCAGGGAAACAGGTTGGAGGGATCCAAATGGATTCCTCACAAATAGAAATTAATTTATTTTCTGTGATATACATCATTTACTATTCTGTGATAATTTGTTTAGAGCCTGAAATGCAGTGTTTTATTTATATGCTGTGATGCATTAAATTAAAATTTAAATTGTGTTGTGCTGTGATTGGGAGAATACAACCTGAAAATTTTAAATATAAATAGATGAATTGGGTTTAAAGGATATTAAATAAAATTCCTTAGTAAAGAATTTAAAAGGAATTAAATTCAAGAAATTTGTTGATAATTTGAAATGTTTGGGAATGTAGTCTATAAAGGAAATGTGAATTGTTTAAAGAATAGCGAGATTTATTTTAAAGAATGTGAAGTGTGCTTTCTCCTAGAAATTTTATTTTGTTTTTAAGAAAAACTTCAAATTATAAATTTGCAGTTTAAATATGTAGAGAATATTTTAGAAAGAAATATTATTTAAAATGTTTAAAGTGAAAGAAAATATTTGATTTAGTAATTATGGTATTTATTATTTTTAACCGGTAAAGTAGTATTAAGTTTCCAAAAAGAAATTTTAATATGAACATTTGATTTAATAACCTTATTTTAAAAGTTAAATTTTATTTAAAAATACTTAGGAAACCTTTATATATTTCCTTAAGTATTATTTTCAATTAAATAATTTCTAGAAGCTTATTTTAAATATTTAAAACATATGTTGAAAATGATTTCCAGGAAATAGCAATGTCTTTAAAATACAAGGAGCTATTTTTAAAGTATGGAAAGTAATTTTACGGGATGAACGTAAAATTGATTTAGGATAAATCGTGTTGAATTGATAAAAAGAATTCTTTGGTTATTCTAGGATGGAAGTGTATTTCACTGAGATGCCAAGTACGTTCTTAAAGCTGATTTTTGAAAAGTTAAAAGTTTGCAGTTTTATTAAAGAATGATTTCAAGAAATATTTTAAGTTGTAAGAATTTTTAAAAATAGACATTTATCAAAGTAGCTATAAAAGTAACTATTTTAAAAAAAAAAGGGTAATTAGAACTATGTTTAAAGAATATTATTATTATTTGTACTTTGTAAAATGGTTCTATTTTAAACATAATCAAACAAAGTTTTATATGAAACTTGTATAGGATTTCATAGTTTTATTTAAAATTTAGTATGACTTAACTTATTTTAAAGATAATAGTTTATATCTCATTAAGTAGTTTTATTCGAAATATTTTTAAAGGTATATGTATATTTTAAATTAAGTATGTAAGTAGATTTGATATAAATGGTTTCAATGTATTTTGAGGGATAAAGTATTTAAATTAATTTAAACATTAAATATGGGTACTTGGATGTTTCAGAGGGAATAAAGATTTTAAGAATCTATTCCATGAGGAAATTGGGTTTGAAAAGTGTTTCAAAAAGGGATTTTGAAATTGGAATTATATCTTGTAAAGATATTTTGATGAAATAAATAATGTGGGAAATTATTTATAGTATGATGGATGTTTGTGAATGTTAATTGATAGTCAAATCACCGACTATCAATATTGGACAAATGCATTGATCGTTTCAAAGAGACGGGGATCGAGATTTATTTCTCGAAAACCACTTCGATCCGGTTTGTACGTTTCGTGGAAAAACGTTTCGGAGTCGAAGATGGAGCAGTGAAGTGCAAGGGCTAGTCGCTACTAATCCTGAGGATATTTCCAAAATGGATGTAGTAGGAGTAGTGCCTTTGGTTCCGTTCGAACCCGGGACGGACTTGTATGGACGAATGCTTTCGGAACATCGTCAGGTGGGCGATGGGCATTCTAAGTGAAACGTTCTAAAAGGTAACGCTTAGCCTCAAGCCTCATCAAATGGGAATGACTGAAAATCAGGAGATATGCAGCAAGGCTTCGTGGGTAGCCCCCACTGGAGGGTAAGGTCATCCCTGTCTAGATGTCCCTTTTTATTTCGGCTTAATGGGTGGTTGCTGAACCCAACCGCGGGGTGATCTTATTCGGAACTGTCCAGTAAGAGGTGGGTCCGGCCTTGTGTTGCAGGGGATCGGGCGTGGTCCTCGGTACGGTGATCTAGGCCCCGTACTGTGACAGGCGGTACCCCAGTGCCTAGTCATTGTTGGAAATCCATTCTCCCTACGAGCCTTGTATGAGTTTTGTTTGTATTACCCACTCTGTGGCTAGTAGCTGGAATTTAATCATGTAACAATTTCGGCTATTTTATAAGTATTTGTATGTAGACCCTATTATAATATCAGAGGATTTCTATAAAAAGTGTTTTAGCTATCGTAAGGTAAAAACCCGACATGTTTATTTGTGGCGTGATCTTACGAGATGCTTTTGTTTTCAAAGAATTTTTGAAACTTCAATAATCAATTTGGGTGCATTATTATCAGTTGGTATTCCAGACTGACTCGGGTGTTATTTCATTATAATCTCGGGTCAGACCGAGTATTATATGTTCAGGACAGGATGCTATGGAGCAGGGGAGGAGCTGGAGTCCGAGATGTATTATCCGTACTAGTATAAATATCCGCTGCTATGATTGTATGATTGTCTGACTGGTAATATTGTTTGTATGAGATACTCTGATGATATGATGTATAAAACAGATATCGATTCATTTTGTGTAAAGGTCTATTATTTACTATTATATTTTATTCCGCTGCGACTGTGAGATTCTGATATTGTTTTGTTCCTTCTTCTTCTATCTCTTCTTCTTTAATCCATAATGGTTCGTGTTTCTATTCCGCTTGAGCTAATTGATGTAGAATAGTGTTGACTCATGGGGTACGGATTTGCGGGCGTACTCCTCGGTACGGTGATCTAGGCCCCGTACTATGACAGGTGGTACCCCAGTGCCTAGTCATTAGTTGGAAATCCATTCTCCCTACGAGCCTTGTACGAGTTTTGTTTGTATTACCCACTCTGTCGCTAGTAGCTGGAATTTAATCATGTAACAATTTCGGCTATTTTATAAGTATTTGTATATAGACCCTATTATAATATCAGAGAATTTCTATAAAAATTGTTTTAGCTGTCGTAAGGTAAAAACCCGACATGTTTATTTGTGGCGTGGTCTTACGAGATGCTTTTGTTTTCAAAGGATTTTTGAAACTTTAATAATCAATTGGGTGTGATTTTCTCACGCTGGTATTCCAGACTGACTCGGGTGTTATTTAACTGTAATGCTCGGGTCAGACCGAGTATTATAGGATATAGGATATGATGATGTGGAGCTCAGGAGACGAATTGGATGACGATACGTATATCCGTACTTATTTCATATATATATTCCGCTATGTTGAGTTTTTGTGTACCCATTGGTATGATATTGATGTTGAGCTGTGATTGATGTACTCTGATGATGTAATATATAAACAGAGATATTTGATTTTGAGTAAAGATTGTTTATTATCTATTATATTTTATTCCGCTGCGATGGTTAGATTCTGTTGTTGATTTTCTGTTATCTCTTCTTCTACCTCTTCTTCTTTAACCCAAATGGATCGTATTTCTGTGCAACTTGAGTTGAAAAGCCTAGACCGTTACACTTGGTATCAGAGCGAGGTTGGTGACAACCTTGGCTCTGGTGGGAATTACTCATTTAAAATAGAGTCCGTAGTACTCTAGAATGAGTTTGAGCGTATTAATAGATATGAGTGCGTATTTGTTAGTGGATATAAATTATTTTAATATTGTGTTGATTGGTTTATTGAATGGCATATGAACCTTCGTCGGCACAGTCTGGACAACTGTATCGAAGGGGTTTCTAAACACTTGAATAAAACAATCGACACGGTATTGTTTTAAATGAGGGCGAATGAAATAATTTTACCCAAAATATATTTTGATATAAAGAAAAGTTTTTATAAACTATTTTAGCTAATATATGGTTGCTTGGATGTTAGAAATGATAATATTAAATTATTATCATCGTTGTGTAAAAATTTAACTAGAAATTGAAAATATAACCAAGGTTTAAAGGAATAAATTCATTATAAAATGAAATTTATAAATATGAATCATGAATGTAAATTATACATTGAAATATAATCAAATAAGGATTTATATGAGCATAAACTATACAAATGAATCATAGTTAAAATTTATTTAAGCAGGATCTGAAAATTTTAAATCCCGAAGATTTTGGAAGTGTTTGTCGAAGGGTTTTGAAGATAAATAATAGCATTATTATTTTAAAAGGGTATTTCTGAAAGGGAAATTTGTTTTAAATGGATTTTGAAAGTGATATAGCATTGAAATCACTTGGATTATTGGGAAATAATTCTGATGATGACGGCCGCATCATCAGTATCATTTTCGAATTTCTAAGTGACGGATTGCTGCCAAAAATTGATTTGTTTAGAAAAGTTAGTTATTTTTGAAAATCTCAAAAGAAGTTTGTTGAGGGTAAAACCAGGATTGGTTTAATTTTTGAGAAGTGTGATTTGAGATGTTGGAGATTTCAAAATAATTTGAAACCAAAAGTCGGGTGTTTAAAAATCCTGATGAGATAGTTGTAAGCTTATAAATTGAGATGATTTTTAAATCAGGAAGGGAATATAAGCTTTGAATGTTGGAAATTTAAATTTAAATGGAAAAGATTAAAATGAAATTAACTTGGATTGAGAAATAAAAATTTAACTGGATTGGAATAAATTGAATAGGCTGAAAATAATATCCAGGTGTATTCGAATTAAGTTGAAATCGAATTGAGTTAAATAAATCCGAGTTAAAATAAAATTGAATTGGAATAATAATTCAATTGAATTATTGAATGAAATTAGATTCTTATCTGAATAAATGGAAAATAAATTGAATAAGGATTGGAATTGAAATAAATAAATAAGAATAATGTGTAAAAGAATTGTAATCCATGGAACTAAAATATGTTTGGACTATAAATAAATAGAAGGCTTGAGTTAAAAATAAAAGATGAACATATTCAAGTCTATAATAATGGAATTGTGTAAAATAATAAGTTGTGACTTATAAAATCAAATAGTGAGATATAAAATCCCAAAATAAATATAGTTTGATGTATTGGGAAATAAAATGAAAATCCAAACTTGATTAATAAAATAAATTTGAACTTAAGAAAATTAAATGAAGAGATTTTGAGATTAAAATCAAGCTCTGGATTATAAGTTGGGAAAAAACTAATTAGATAATAAATTAATTAGTAAAATATGTAATGGAAACCTAATGTAGTTAAATAAAAGCTGAATTGTGAGTTTATGATGAAGTTGGGAAATAAACTCAAGTTATAAATTAAATTTGACTTAAATTGTTGGTGAAGTAAATGAAATTGAACTGTGAGTTCATAAAAATTGGGTAGTAAATTGAAAATGGATAGTGGATTCAGAACTTGAGTTATAAATTGAAAATTTAACTTGAAGTGTTAACAAATTAAATATAATTGGAAATGTATCGAATAAAAATGAGCAATGAGCAATATAAGCTTTTAAATTAATAAATGGAATATGACTTGAAATATTATTCAAATGAGCTTGGATTATGGAATTAGAAACGAATATGTGTATATATTATAACTTGGATTATAAATAAATTTTTGACTTGTAAAACTTAGAAATGGAATTGTAAGTGAATTAGGTATAAAGTGGAGTCGGTTGGAATTGGATTACAATAGAAATGATTTAAGTTGCAAATAAAATCCAATATGAATATAACGAGTTAATTGTGTACCTGGATATTATCCTGATAAATTGAGAATGTGAATTAAAATTCAAATGGATTGGATTAATGATATACAAGCATGGAAGGTTGTTGAGCTTAAATAAAATCTAGCGAGTGTGAAATAGATTGATTTTAAATCGATCAAATTTGATATGAGTTTGTTTCAATTGGAAATGGTTAGTGATATACAAAACATAAATTATGTCGAGCTTAATAAAATGGGTTTGTATGGAACCTATGCACTATGAAATAAAATACCATGTAAGATAAAATAGAAATGAATTTAAAATGAATTGAGTTGGAGATCAATTTAAGATTTGCTATAAAACTTAAGAAATAAAATCCAATTCGAGTATGAATAAATTAAAACGAGAGTGAACTTAAGTTATGAAATGGAAGCAATTAAAATTCTATGAATTGATAGGAGTAAAATAAACTAATTTTGGGAGCAATTGGATTAAGTATGAGTTCGGTTTGCTTAAAAATAAATTAAATGTAAGCGATTGAGTTTTAAACAATTCAATTGAATGAAACTGGTTTATAAATTAATTGAAACCGTTGAATTGATATGAAAATTGTATAAGTTGCTTACGGAGAAATGTTTGGTGTGAATTTCTTTTAGAATTCATATGTTTTAACTATTGATAATAAGTGAAATATTGTTAAACTTCATATATTTGGTACTTACATGTTTAAATTGAGTAAGTACAGCTACCAGGAAGCCGTTTGGCTGGATTTTGGGCACGCTAACTGCTAAATAAAAGAGTTGTTTGCTTAAAAATGCTAAATAAGGTACGCCTACACTATAGAAAGAGGAAATATGAACTATTTTTGGTTTTTCCGACCGTGTGGGTCGATGTATATATATTTATATCTTTTGTCAAATTGCAAAAGCTCCTCCGTACAAAGGAGACTCTGACAAAATTTTCCAGAAATTTTGGGAGTTAGAAAATTTTTGAAAATTTTGGAAAATTTTGTTAACGACAAAACGAATTTAAATTGGAAACTATGACAAACTAGTAAATGAAACCAATTTAAAATAATGATATGAATTAGTTATAAATAGAAAATAAAATTCAAATATTCAGAGTGGAAGATAAATTGAATTCATATGGGAATAATAGAATCAATTTAATTAGAAATAGATATAAACTAAAGTGGTAAGATGAAAATAAATATAAGAAACACATAAATTCTCATACTAGCTTAAGTAAGGAAAGATGCATTCTCAATTGGAAATTGATATGTCAAATATAATTTAAGTTAGTATTTGAATTTATAGATATTGACATTTGTAAGAAAGTCGATAACATGTCTTTGAATATTGTGATGGGACATATTGCTGTGTAACGTGTGCAAGTAATATAAAGGTAAAGAGAATTGATTTTGATTTCAGAAGATAAATTTG
The DNA here is from genome assembly GCA_030765085.1 of Allium cepa. NCBI lineage: Eukaryota > Viridiplantae > Streptophyta > Magnoliopsida > Asparagales > Amaryllidaceae > Allium > Allium cepa. Next base: position 249,279,665 of record CM060944.1, read on the forward strand.
AAATGCTCGACAAAAGGTATGTATTTAAGTTTCTATATGAAATTTGATTGGGATTTTGGATTGAGCCACTTGGCTTTTTGTTTTCTTTTTGGATTTGGGAGGCCGTAGAGCCATTTTGTAGTTGTACCGAGCTAGCCGTGCAAAGGAGACGCTGGCGAAATTTTTTGAAAATTTAGAGATAGAAAATTTTTGAGAAAATTTTGATAATTCAAATTTTGGTTTTAAATTGAAACTTGTATGGTTAAACAAATAATATTGCTTGAAACTATTGGGAGGGTTCGGAAAGTTATAAGAATATAATGGGTCTTTTATAATAATAAAAAGATGGTTGGTAAGAGGTTGAATTGTTAGAACTGTTTGGATTTAGGAAAAATAGTAACGGGAATTGGGCCATTCTTCCTAACTAGTAATTTCGTGGACGAAATTCTTTTAAGGGGGAGGAATGTGACGACCTAGAATTTTCGAGCATTTAAAACTGAGATATTTAATTGATTTTAAATATTTAATAGAGTAATTTTAACTTGAATTACGAATACCACAATTTATTTGATAATTGAATTATTAAATAAGTGGAGTTGAGTAAAATGCTGAATTTGGAGTTTTAAGTCTGTTAAAAATAATTTGAAGGCTTATAAAAGTTATATTGATAACACTGAAGATAATAGAAGTTGTAAAATTGGAAATAACAGTGATTAGTTCCGTTTTAAAATTTTATCGTTTAAATTGAATTTAAAAATAGCCTTCCGAGGCACAGTCTCGAAATTCGACGAAACCAGTTCCATTGAGTCCGTAGTATTGAATTATTATCGGATTTCAAATTTCGTAGTGATCGGAGTTGTTGTGTAAGCATACGATATATAAACGCGTTGAAAATTTACATCGAAAATTCAACTAAAATGTATATGTATATTCTCATGTAAACAACCTTCATCAGCCGACGTCCGTTCACATCACGTTCTCTATCTTCCCTCAGAAGCTAATGCTTTCATTTTAAAGTCGAGGCTTCTTTGAGAATCCACACGTTCGGTTTTATAAAAAGAAAAATAGGGCCGGAGCCTTCATCTTTGAATGAGTATAAATGAAAAATAATAATAATAATAATCAATAATGGCCGACACTTACTCCTTCTCGGATTCGAAATAAACGCGAGCCTCTTCTCTTCAATTTCTGTTGCTCGATCATGGAATTCTTCAGTCGCTCAATCGAGGTTCGGTCATGTTCTAATTCAAGAAAGGAGCGACCGAGTTGCCTTGTGTGAAATCGATTGGGGAGGTGTCGATACTACATTCGTTAACGTCGTGGAGGGATGTGGATGGAAGCGGCGATGGCTGTAAGAATTGGGTCGCGAGAGGTTGAGGGTGGCATCGGCACAGGCGCGTGCAGTAGCAACTAGGGTTAGGGTTCTGTAGGTTTTGAAGAGAGCTGAAGCGAGAGTTGTTTCTGAGAAGTCGTTGGCGTTGGTGATGGTAGTGAGGGCCGGGAAAGCAAGTGGAGACACGTTCGTGTTGGCCGAAGGTCTAATCGATGAGGGATTTTCGAGTGGATATTTTACCAGTAAGGTAATATTTCTGTTTCAATTTAAAATTCCTAAATTTGTATACAAAGAATATATATTCATGTATGCCTGTAGGCAGTAAGTATATATGCATATTTATTTAATATATATATATATAAAGAAACAGTTTTTTATATATATAAAATCAGTTCTGTTTAATTAAATTAGAATTGGAGATAGATTAAGAAAAGATATATATATATATATGCATATAATTTGGAAAGTTGAATTTAAATGGTAATATGAATTATGTTTATAAGGTTCAGTATGTATATGTAAATAAGATATGTATATAGACAAGGTTGGAAATATAGAAATGTTGAATTTGTGGAAGTTCATACGAAAATTTGATTTTTAAATCTATGAATTGATTTTAAAAAAAACTTATTAGTTAATTAAATTAAATTTATTAAAATGAGAATGTACAGTTCAATTATTTCAAATATTTATAAATCATATAATATGTTATTCAAGGTCTAAAGTCGTGAAGGAAACAAGCTGTTTGGAGTGAATGGCGAATGCAAAATCAAAGGTGAGTTAATCTCACTCAGTTGAATTTAGATTTAAATTTAAATGGTTAAATTTAAATAATTGTTTGAATGGTTGAATTGATTGATGTGCTATTGTATGGTATATTTTGGAATTGATGCATTATATTGTGCTAACGTCTATGGATGCAGAGAAAACAGGTTGGAGGGATCCAACTGGATCCCTCAACATTTATTTAAATTATTTAATATCCACTGCTGTGATTAATTGATATTCTGTGATGAATTATATTAGACTATTGAATGTTATAGTCTGCTTAAATATTTCGGTACTCTGTTTTATCCGAATATATAGAATTGGACTTTGAAAGGAAATAAAAGAAGTGAACTCTTAAGAAATAATTATAAAGAATGTATATAAATTAAAGTGAATTGGATAAGAATATTAGTGGGTTCAAAATACTAATTAATAAAATTCTGTATATGGAAAGGAATTTTTGAATAAACAGAAAGTTAATGAAGTTTGAAACTTCAATGATATTATTTAATAGAACAAAACATTTATTTAATATTTTAAGATTTAAATTATTGAAAGGAATAAAGAAGAAATTGGGAAAAGCCTAAAATTGGTATATTTCAGCTAAAAGGTTTAAAATCAAACGGAAAATAATAACATTAATAATAAGTCCATAACTAATGAATTTTGAATTGAATTGAGAAATTAAGGGAACTTACTTCAAATAAAATAAATTGGAAATCAATTTGGGGAAATTGATTCAAGTGATTGAAATTGGGATTTTCTCTGGATAGCCAAGTACATGTTTTTAAAAGTAAATTTTTTTTAAATATAAATTAAATGTTTTAAAGTTGTTTTTATTAAAGAAAGCAAGTTTATAAAATTTATTATTTCTAATATTTAAAGTCTAAAGTAAGTATTTTCTTTTACTCTATTTTAGTAGTAATTATTAAAAACTAACTTATTATTTTGTTTTTTTTTTTAAAGTAGAAATCTAGTTTTATATTTTATTAAGTAACTTTATTTTCAAATGTTTATGTAATATATATTTTTAACCAATTATTGAAGCAGTTTTAACTTAAATGTTTTAAAGTAAATCCCAAAACAAGCATTTTGTTTAATCTATTTTCATAAAAATTATTTAAAGAATGATTTGGTATTTTGATTAAAGAAGAAATCTAATGTATGGTTATAAGGTAACCTTATTTTAGTTATTTCTAAAGTATTATTATAAATTAAGTATTAAAGTAAAATTTTCTAAATTAACTGTTAAATATATTTTACAATAAGGTGTTTTTAAATTATTTTAAAAAAATCTAAAGTCTTGTGCTTGGTGATTCCAGTGGAAATGGAAATACTCGGAATTTATTCTAAGAAAAGGAAGATAATTTGAAAACTGTTTTCAAAAAGGGTTTGAAAGTGAAAATATATCTTATAAAGATATTTTTGAGATAAATAAATAATTTGGGAAATTATTTATTGATTGATGGTTGTTTGTGGATATTAATTGATAGTTAAATAACCGACTATCAATATTAGACAAATACGTTGATCGTTCCGAAGAGACCGGGATCGAGATTTATTTCTCGAGAACCACTTCGATCCGGTTTATATGTTTCGTGGAAACGAGTTTGGATTCGAAGATGGAGCAGTGAAGTGCAAAGGCTAGTCGCTACTAATCCTGAGGATATTTCCAAAATGGATGTCGTAGGAATAGTGCCTTCGGTTCCGTTCGAACCCGGGACGGACTTGTATGGATGAATGCTTGCGAAACATCGTCAGGTGGACGATGGGCATTCTAAGAGATATGTTCTAAAAAGGTAATGCTTAGCCTCAAGCCTCATCAAATGGGAATGACGGAAAATCAGGGGTTTTGCAGCAAGGCTAGGTGGGTAGCACCCAAGCAGGGTGAGGTCATTCCTGTCTGGATGTCCTTTTTTATTTCGGCTTAGTGGGCAGTTGCTGATCCCAACCGTGGGGTGATCTCACTCAGGATTATCCAGTAAGGGGTAGTCCCGGTCTTGTGTTGCAGGGGAGTGGGCGTACTCCTCGGTACGGCGATCTAGGCCCCGTACTGTGACAGGTGGTACCCCAGTGCCTAGTCATTAGTTGGAAATCCATTCTCCCTACGAGCCTTGTACGAGTTTTGTTTGTATTACCCACTCTGTGGCTAGTAGCTGGAATTTAATCATGTAACAATTTCGGCTATTTTATAAGTATTTGTATATAGACCCTATTATAATATCAGAGGATTTTTATAAAAATTGTTTTAGCTATCGTAAGGTAAAAACCCGACATGTTTATTTGTGGCGTGGTCTTACGAGATGCTTTTGTTTTCAAAGGATTTTTGAAACTTTAATAATCAATTGGGTGTGATTTTCTCACGCTGGTATTCCAGACTGACTCGGGTGTTATTTAACTGTAATGCTCGGGTCAGACCGAGTATTATAGGATACAGGATATGATGCTGTGGAGCTCAGGAGACGAGCTGGATAACGATACGTATATCCGTATTTGTTTCATGTATATATTCCGTTGTGTTGAGTTATTGTGTACCCATTGGTATGATATTGATGTTGAGCTGTGATTGATGTACTCTGATGATGTAATATATAAACAGAGATATTTGATTTTGAGTAAAGATTATTTATTATCTATTATATTTTATTCCGCTACAATGGTTAGATTCTGTTGTTGATTTTCTGTTATCTCTTCTTCTACCTCTTCTTCTTTAACCCAAATGGATCGTATTTCTGTGCAACTTGAGTTGATTGTTGTAGAATAGTGTTGACTCAAGGGGTACGGATTTGTGGGCTGTTACACTTGGTATCAGAGCAAGTGTAACAGCCCGCAAATCCGTACCCCTTGAGTCAACACTATTCTACAACAATTATCTCAAGCAGAACAGAAATACGAACCATTATGGATTAAAGAAGAAGAGATAGAAGAAGAAGGAACAAAACAATATCAAAATCTCACAGTCGCAGCGGAATAAAATATAATAGAAAATAATAGACCTTTACACAAAATGAATCTATATCTGTTTTATACATCATATCATCAGAGTATCTCATACAAACAATATTTCCAGTCAGATAATCATACAATCATAGCAGCGGATATTTATACTAGTACGGATAATATGACTCGGACTCCATCTCCTCCCCTGCTCCATAGCATCCTGTCCTGAACATATAATACTCGGTCTGACCCGAGCATTATAATGAAATAACACCCGAGTCAGTCTGGAATACCAGCTGATAATAATGCACCCAAATTGATTATTAAAATTTCAAAAATTCTTTGAAAATAAAAGCATCTCGTAAGACCACGCCGCAAATAAACATGTCGGGTTTTTACCTTACGATAGCTAAAACACTTTTTATAGAAATCTTCTGATATTATAATAGGGTCTATATACAAATACTTATAAAATAGCCGAAATTGTTACATGATTAAATTCCAGCTACTAGCCACAGAGTGGGTAATACAAACAAAACTCGTACAAGGCTCGTAGGGAGAATGGATTTCCAACAATGACTAGGCACTGGGGTACCACCTGTCACGGTACGGGGCCTAGATCACCGTACCGAGGACCACGCCCGATCCCCTGCAACACAAGGTTGGACCCATCCCTTACCGGACAGTTCCAAATAAGATCACCCCGCGGTTGGGATCAGCAACCGCCCACTAAGCCGAAATAAAAAGGGACATCTAGACAGGGATGACCTTACCCTTCGGTGGGGGCTACCTACGAAGCCTTGCTGCATATCCCCTGATTTTCAGTCATTCCCATTTGATGAGGCTTGAGGCTCAGCGTTACCTTTTAGAGCGTTTCACTTAGAATGCCCATCGCCCACCTGACGATGTTCCGAAAGCATTCGTCCATACAAGTCCGTCCCGGGTTCGAACGGAACCGAAGGCACTACTCCTACTACATCCATTTTGGAAATATCCTCAGGATTAGTAGCGACTAGCCCTTGCACTTCACTGCTCCATCTTCGACTCCGAACACGTTTTTCCATGAAACGTACAAACCGGATCGAAGTGGTTTTCGAGAAATAAATCTCGATCCCGGTCTCTTCGAAACGATCAACGCATTTGTCCAATATTGATAGTCGGTGATTTAACTATCAATTAACATTCACAAACATCCATCATATTATAAATAATTTCCCACATTATTTATTTCCTCAAAATATCTTTACAAGATATAATTCCAATTTCAAAATCCCTTTTTGAAACACTTTTCAAACCCAATTTCCTCATGGAATAGATTCTCAAAATCTTTAATCCCTCTGAAACATCCAAGTACCCATATTTAAGGTTTAAATTAATTTAAATACTTTATCCTTCAAAATACATTGAAACCATTTCTATCAAATCTACTTACATACTTAATTTAAAATATACATATACCTTTAAAATATTTCGAATACTTAATGAGATATAAACTATTATCTTTAAAATAAGTTAAGTCATAATAAATTTTAAATAAAACTATGAAATCCTATACAAGTTAAAACTTTGTTTGATTATGTTTAAAATAGAACCATTTTACAAAGTACAAATAATAATAATATTCTTTATACATAGTTCTAATTACCCCTTTTTTTTAAAAATAGTTACTTTTATAGCTACTTTGATAAATGTCTATTTTTAAAAATTCTTACAACTTAAAATATTTCTTGAAATCATTCTTTAATAAAACTGTAAACTTTTAACTTTTCAAAAATCAGCTTTAAGAACGTACTTGGCATCTCAGGGAAATACACTTCCATCCTAGAATAACCAAAGAATTCTTTTTATCAATTCAACACGATTTATCCTAAATCAATTTTACGTTCATCCCGTAAAATTACTTTCCATTCTTTAAAAATAGCTCCTTTTATTTTAAAGGCATTGCTATTTCCTGGAAATCATTTTCAACATATGTTTTAAATATTTAAAATAAGTTCTAGAAATTATTTAATTGAAAATAATACTTAAGGAAATATATAAAGGTTTCCTAAGTATTTTTAAATAAAATTTAACTTTTAAAATAAGGTTATTAAATCAAATGTTCATGTTAAAATTTCTTTTTGGAAACTTAATACTACTTTACCAGTTAAAAATAATAAATACCATAATTACTAAATCAAATATTTGCTTTCACTTTAAACATTTTAAATAATATTTCTTTCTAAAATATTCTAAACATATTTAAACTGCAAATTTATAGTTTGAAAGCTTTTCTTAAAAACAAAATAAAATTTCCAGGAGAAAGCACACTTCACATTCTTTAAAATAAATCTCGCTATTCTTTAAACAATTCACATTTCATTTATAGACTACATTCCCAAACATTTAAAATTATCAACAAATTTCTTGAATTTAATTCCTTTTAAATTCTTTACTAAGGAATTTTCTTTAATATCCTTTAAACCCAATTCATCTATTTATATTTAAAATTTTCAGGTTGTATTCTCCCAATCACAGCACAGCACAATTTAAATTTAAATTTAATGCATCACAGCATATAAATAAAACACTGCATATCAGGCTCTAAACAAATTATCACAGAATAATAAATGATGTATATCGCAGAAAATAAATTAATTTCTATTTGTGAGGAATCCAGTTGGATCCCTCCAACCTGTTTCCCTCCATCCACAGATATTAGCACAACAATATATATTGATTCACTCATATTCAACCAATCAAACAATTCATTTAAATATTGACTATTTAAATTAATTAATACTCCAGATGTGAGTGAGTTAAACTCACCTTGGGTTTTCGGAGAGCGTTTCAAAATTTAAATTAAACCGAACAGTGTTCGATTTAACCTAAATTTTTACTTGCTCGGAACTATTCCGGGAATGCTCCATTGCGTAGTATGCGTCTCTACGATTCCGACGTCGCCAGTTTCGTCTGAATCTGACAACGTATGAAATAGATATGAATTTTATAAATTTCTATTTCAAATTTAGACAATTTCTTTTTTTTATTACCCAAAATACACGGCCGCATCCTTTCTTCCACCTTTCGAACACGTTCTACAGGAACCCAAAATCGAACAAGAACCCATCACGCGAATCTAGGGTTTAAAACCGCACCCACTACGTCGCGTTCTGCGACGATCCAACGCCTTCACTACGAAGTTCATCCCACACTCACCCTTCGGCCGCAGCTCTGACGAACTCGATCTCCCCTAGGCTCGGCAAATCACGAACGAACTGAGCACGTACGAGCTTGATTTCGCAACCATCCACCTCGCTATACACCATCTCAACCGTTGGATGCGTAGATCTTCCCGAGATCTACAACTCTCTAGTTGAAATATTTTTGAATTAAAGCATGGATAAGGAGATTATGGAAGAAGAAGCATGATTGGTTTCGGCCATTAAACATTATAAGCGGCGGCTGAGGAAATATCTTAGGGTTAGGGTTCCTTAAACGTGAATATATACGTATAACATATTATTTTAATATTAAATTCAATTTTAACGAACATTTGCAATGAACTCCAAAACACACGTGCCGACAGGAATTTCTAAGGTTTTACCTACGTTCCGAACACAATGGAACGTGTTTCGGAGGCTAATTTGGTCGAATGCGTGAGTTACGGAAATAAACGATCAATTTTAAACTAAACCGATTAAAGTATTTTCTATGCGTTTTACGCTGCCGGGGTCAAACGACAACTTCGATTGCTACGAAAATTAAAATCTGATAATAGCTAACTATTATGGATCCAATGGAATTGGTTTCGTCGAATTCCGAGACTGTGCCCCGGAAGGCTATTTTAACTCGTCGATTAAATCGAGCGATTTCCAAAATCGTCGATATCATCTAAAATTTCACTGTTCAAATTACTAACTTTATTATACTCATATGAAATTTATATTCACATTAGAAGTCATTCTGATTCAGTTTAAATCAAAATTTGACTATATATTATTAAATTCCATTATTAAATTAATATAAAATTTCAAATTCAATTTATTAACTTCTAATTTCATCCAACAGTCCAATATTATAATTCAAATCCGATTAGACTTAAAATAAACTTTAGAATCTAATTTTATATCCATTTACACTCAATATTACCAATTACCCCAATTCTAATATTAAATTATTATTATTAAAATTTCAATTTCATTCCCATAATTGAAATTCAACTAATTTTATTAACTTAACCAAAGTCTTTTATTTAAAAAAAATTTCAAATTATAATCAATATTCAGTATTTAAAATGAATTAAATGTTCATATTTAGCGACCCTGAATTCCGGATCGTTACATTCTCCCCCCTTATAAAAATTTTGTCCCCGAAATTTGCTAGGGTAGAAAATACTTCTAAACCCACTTACTTACCCAATTTACTTGGTTAAAAACTTATATACACTTCCCAAAACCCTTTAACTCAAATCCAAACTCATTTGCTTTATTTATTCTAAAGCTTTTATTCCAACATCATTTCAAAACACTTCACTAGTAAATAAAATTTTCCAAAATTCTCAAAAAAATTCTAACTCTCAAAATTTTCAAAAAATTTTTGCAGAGTCTCCCCTGTACGCAGGAGCTTTCACGATATCGCGATACAGATAAATATATATATATATCGACCCACACGGTCAGAAATCAAAATATATCACAACAAATATATCATTTCCCAGTTATATTTGCGTGGGCGTACCTTTTTTAGCAAATTTTTAAAGCAAGCGGCTAATATAACGCATATACGCGCTCCAACTCTATCGAACGCCTTCCGTACCTGTACTTACTCATCAAACTCATCAGTTTTCAAAGATATGAACATTTTAACAACATTTCCAATATAAATGTAAGCCAAACATATCCATTTCATAGCCTAACCAAGCAACTTCATAATTTAACAATGTTAACCATATTTTATCAACAACTTAAAATTTTCAATCACCTTTTAGTTTCTTATTCAAGTCCAAACTTCTTTTTATTTCACTTGAATGATTTACATTCAAGTTCACTATATACGATTCATATTTATTACCACCAATTCATATTCACTTCAATATGATTACATATGCCTTATTTACATCTCTTTTACTCCAATTCAATTCCAAATTGATTCACAACCAAATTTTTCCTTCAATTAGAAGTATTTACATTTCTTTGATGATCCATTTTCATCCATATGCAAAATCACTTAATAAAATTTCAATCATCCCAATTTATTCTATAACCCATTTCAATTTGTTTCTTTAAGTCAATTAAATTTTTGTTTACAACAAATCGACAAATTTCTATGCAAATTTAAAGTTATCCAAGAAAGTGACCATCACTTAAGCTTATAACCATTAAAATTAATTTCCAACTTAGATTCATATTAATTTTATTCCATTCGGAATTATTCACAGCTCAAATATTCTTATTTCCTTGCAAGTTTTAATTCAATTTCTATTCTCACTTCAAGTTCACCATTCAACTTAAGTTTAAATTAATAACATCCCATTCTATATTATTTATAGCCCAAAGATCCTTGATTTATCACAATTATTGAATTAAATCTTTAATCTTACATTTCCAATTCATTATCCATAGAGGTTTATATTAATATCTTTCAATTCTGGGTTATATACAACTCATACATTCTTACTTCATCTCAATAATTAATTAAAACCATTTCACTTGCATTTCAATTCTATAATCTCAACAAATTCTATTCAAGACCCCTTATAAGCCCGACCACAATTATTATTCAGTTTGCTTAAGTTCTTTCACAATATTTTTCATTATCTTCTTATATAAATTTTATCTTCATTTGATTCTCATTCAACCCAATTCCCATTTCATTTACAAATTTTAATGCACTTTGTTTATTTATTCAATCCATTTTTAGATTTATTTTATTAACAAAGAGACCGTTTTAAATTATTTCACTCATTGGAATTTATTTACAATTCAAACCATCATTATTATAATCTAATTCCATTATTCATTCACACTCTCAATTTTTCAATTCAATTCATTTTATTCATAACACAATTGAATTTTGATTTTAATTCCCCAAGGACATCCAATATCATCCAATATCATTAACTCATCCAATGATATTTATCATCCAATCATTAATCAACCATAAACAAGTTGGGACCATTCTTAATTAATTTAATTAATTCTTAATCAAATTAATTCCTTACTTAATCAATTGGGTTATCATCAATCCAACTTACTTATTCATTAATTAATTACAAATTAATTAAATAAACATCACTTAATTATCCACTTCAATTAATCTCCCTTGATTAATTATTTCTCAATTACTTTAAGTAATTATTCCTTAATTACAATTTTAATTAATCATCCAGATTAATTACTTCTTAATTATATCAAGTAATTATCCCCATTTATGATTATAATCCCATTTTCTATTTATAAGTTCACCCAATTATTTACTTCAAAGTTTATATTGCTCATTTTAATTCATTTACATCTTATAATCATCCATTCCAAATTCAATATATATATCTCTGAATTCTTAAGGATATAAATTTCTTTCACCTTAATCCTTTGCAAATTTTAAATCCACAATTTTCATATCACAAGTATTACACTTAATAGCTTATGAGTACAATTTATTGTACAATGACCCATGATTACCAAGTTATTTTACATTTCAATTTAATACAAATCAATATAATTCTAAGTTCAATTTATTTAACTTATCCCAAGTTAAATTCAAATTTTCTATCCACTTCAATATATTTTATCCACTTTTAATAACTCCAGTTAATATTTAATTCCAAGATTAAAAATTTCATTTCCTTTTTATTAATATCAACTTCATTTAATAAGTACAACGGTTGATCCATTTTAACTTTACACATTATTCAAATAGAATTTTCCAGAATTCAATTACCCGGTTTTATCCCAAAACCATTTTGAAATAGTAAATAACTCATACCCTCCTGGTATATCAAATCAAATCTCCAGATTTCCAAAACAACTTGGTTATACTAAAACAATTTTCCCCATTTTGAATTTTCCAAAACACTTGTTATGCCCAACAAGTCTCAAACAATATCATTTTGGTAGCAATCCATCACTTTAGAAACTCGAAAATGAATTCTAATGATGTGGCCAGCATCATCAGGATTATTTCCCAACGGCTGAAGTGAGTTCAGTGCTTTCTTACTTCCCAAATTCATTTCAAACAATTTCCATTCAAAAATATTTTCCAAAATATACTCCATCATTGACTTCAAAAGCTTTGGAAAACATTTCAAACTCTCCCAGGATTTTAAATTTCCAAACTTTTGTTTACAATACGTTTAAAATCCTTTTCAAAACTTCCGGGATTTAAATTCTGGTTTAATCCAATTCTGGTTTAACTCAAGGGGTATCAATATAGAGTCTATTTGAGTAATTTCCCACCAGAGTCAAGGTTATCACCAACCTATGCGGGTCAAATTTAGCTAATGGTTCGTATCAGAGCCGTTGCTAATGGTTTAATTCAAAATTTATGTCATCGATACTGATTCCGGTCATGAGCCATTGCTGATGGTTGAAAAGCCTAGGACGTTACACTTGGTATCAGACAATATGTTTGGTACTCAGTCGCTTGAGTTAATTGATGTTGTCCCGTATCTTTTTATTTCCACTGTGTTTTCTGGTTTTGTAATTTTCCAGCAATTGTAAGTACAAGCTGTTATAGCTATCCAAGGTGATGATAGGTTAGTACTATGATTGATGTTTTTCTTTTGTAAAGATTACTGTGTATATTACAGACTACTCTACCATAAGAGATTCTATTCAGTCTTTTATTTTCTTTCATCCCAACAATTGGTCTTTCTAGCATTTGGATAAACAGCATGTGAATACCGTATATGTATACTTTTAAGGGTCAGGAAGGCGGGTCATTAGTATCAGAGCTTAGGTTGAGCGAACACCTAGACTTTGGTGGGGTTAACTCATTTGAGATAGGCTAAGAGAGACCCTACGATGAGTTTGAGTGTGTTATATATGTAAGCATGTATTTATTAGTGCGATAAAAATGTCTTATATTATGTTGATTTATCGGTTGAGTGCTTTATGAATTCTGGCTGACATAGAAGGAACAACTGTATCGATAAGGGTATTTAAACTCTTAATCAATTTAAACCGACATAGTATTATTTTGAAATTGGGAAAATGAAATAATTATACCTATATTATATTTACATATGAAAAGAATAATTGTTAGAAATTAATACGATTATATATATATAGTGTTTGTTTGTTAGATAAAAATAATATTTTATTATTATCATTTATTATTGATCGATTGGACTTAGGTAGTTTATGAGCATTTATTGTTGGATGAAAATAAATACAAACACATTGGGAATTAAGTTTCATGATTTTTTCTATAAGGCGTTCGGTGATAAGGTTGGATTAAAATTTAATTTAATAAAGTTGTTCTTAAAAACTAAGCAAAGATAAACGATTTTGAAATGGTCTTATATAAGTAGTGAAATTATATAGGTATCCTTTGTAAATAGGGTTATAAATACAAATGGATATAAACTGAGAATTTGAGAATTTAAATCCTGGTGGTTTGGAAATTATTTTTCAAAATTTTCAAGGAAAATAATAATAGTACTATTCTTAAAGTATTTTTGACTAGAAATAGTTTAAAAATAATTTAAAAGAGATAAAAAGCATTGAACTCACTTCAGTCATTGGAAAATAATCCTAGAAATGCCTACAGCATCGTCGGTATTCATTTTTGAGTTACTAAGTGACGATGTTACCATAGTGATTTAGCATGGAAGTTTTTTTTGGCAAAACAAAGATTATTTTAGATTCCCAAAAGTATGATTTGATATACAAAGGGGATATGCGTATCATTATTTCAAAATAAGTTGAAATAAAACCGTGTGTTTAGTTAAATGATATTGCATGGACTCATGCATCCTATCCCTTAGGATAAGTGTGTTTGTGAATCTTATTTTGAGATATCATTTGGAATTTTTTATTTATTGAAATAAAATGGAATTTTCAACGACTTGAGCAGTTAAAAACTTCTAACTTAAGTTGGAAAACTAAGTTAAGTGTTTTATGAAAACATAAGGTTAAGTGCTTTGTGAAACATTAGGGAATAAGTTTCTGTGGTTTATGAATTTGAGGAAATAGTAAGTAAAAACAAAATTATAATTTTTTTTGATATTTATGTTAAGTTAAATAGTTTGATATTTGTATATATACTCTTAGGATGTAGAAGAGTGTTATACGAATACAAACTTAAGTCTTAAAGTGGATAATAAATATAACTGTGCTTTATAAGATGTTTATAATAAACTTAATTATTAAAAGGGCTATAAAGATGAAGTTGTGGCTTTTTGAAATGTGTATGAATTTAAATTTTAAAGTGAGTGATTTACATAAGTGGTGTTCAAAGATGGTCGTGAACTTAAATAATGGTTTTTGAAGTAGTTCGTAAATAAATTTAGTATAAAAGAAAATATACTAAAAGTGAGAATGAATGTGAATAATAGTAATTAGTATAGTAATAAACCAATAAAATGAATACGTAAGTTGTAAGTAAATCATTTTATTTGCATAACTGTTTTGATCCAGTTTCGATTATACGATTTCAAGGTGAATTACACCGGTTCAAGTAAGGATTTTTCACTCAATTCAAACGGCAAACACTTGATACAGATTTATGATATGATTTTGGAAATTCTCTATCATAGTATATAACTACGTAAGGAGAATGGAGGTTTCAAATCAAGGAACCAGATCGTAGTCTGTACTAGAGTGATCGAGTGAGCAATACTAGTTCGAAAATGAAATATGTGTAATCGAACAAGCAATCGAATTTTGATATTATGTACGAATTACATATGTACATTGTACGGGCTTTAATATGATTATATGTATTTGGATATTGGAAAGTGAAAAATTATATGCTATAAGTTATTTGCATGGATATTATTTACAAATGAGATGTAGGTTCATGGAAGCAAAGGCTAGTTTGATGACTTTGGGTTCCTAAGTAGAGTTTGATTGCTCGACTAATAGGTACATGTTTATATTCTTGATTTGGTTTGATGGTTTTATTCCCCAGATATAGGAGGTAACTAGATTTTTGTTTTCTTTTGTTGGTTTTGGCCCCTAGTGGCAATTTGCAGTTTTTCCATTTGGAATTATATTGTTTTATTTTGAAGATTTAATTTATTTTAAATATTGAATTATTAGTTTTAAAGTTTTAACTTGAATTCATTTAAAAGGATTGTTTAAAATATTTGAATAGAGTATTTAATTTTGGAATAATGATTTAAATATCGGGATTTTGAATTAAATATTAATTTAATGGAATTAATGGTTTAGCTAACTCCGTTTTAAATTTATAAATAATAAAGGTGAATTCATTGTGTAATTATAGTTGCAATAATAATTAATAAGAAATTTTAGCGACTGGATTTTTATTGGCATATTTTTAGCTTAATTATTGATTTTTCCATAATTTTTAGTTTGGAAATATTCAAATTAACCATTTGACGATTTTTTAACAAATGATAATGTTTTTGTGATTTTTCAAAATTGAATAATCGATGTATATTATTATTGTTTATGGTCCTGTTACTGTTTTGAGCGCAACTGTATTTTTGTTTTATAGTTTACAGTTCGCATGCAAACAAAAATCTATGCGACGAGATGCCGGAAACTTCAGTATATAGTAAACTAAATACATAGCTTATCAAACACACCTCTACTTCACTTTTCACTTTTGTCGTTTCATTCATATGTCTGAAAAAAAGAAATGAAAGCATCTTTGGATTCAAAAAATTCATAACTCAAAATCCATTCAACTAAAATTCTTGAAATATGTATCTTTGAATCCTAGTGAAGAGATCAATAAGTTGATATGAGTATGGATGGGTTTAGTGATGTTTGTGAGCTTGGCCGTGAAGAACATGAGTTGATAATCGACTAGGGTTTGGATTATTTGGATTCTAGTCATCGTTTGGTTAATCGAAGCTTGGATATTGGTTGGTGGTGTCACAAAGTATCTTCTAGCAGGCTTTGGCGAAGAGCGGTGGCTCGAAGGAAGTTGTATCATTCCAAGATGAGTGTGTTTTGCCTAAGGCAGACGCATGTGATGACATTAAGTCCAGGTGGTGGAGCGCATGGAAGATAGTGGTTTACAATCGACGGATCGTTGTTTAGTGTGGTGGTTGAGGAGAAATTGATGGTGGAACAATCGGCCATGGTGATTTTGAGCTGCAGAGATTAGAAGAAGAAAGTAGTAATTTGAGGACATGGATTAGTGGTAGGGTAATTAATTAATTTAAAGGTTTAATTAGTGTATTTAAATTGAATTCAAAAATCAATAACATAAAACTTGGATAACTCTCTCATATGAGGTCCAAATCGAACGCGGTCAGCTATATTGCACTCATGGAATCATTAACTACATCTTGTAATTGGATTGTCTGAGATTGGAGTTATTGGACTTTTGCGCTAAAATCCAACGCTGTTCGATTTTAAACGAAACCAGAATGCGGAAGCGGTAACTGGAATTTTGGTGAGTATAACTCACCTCTTTGGATAAATCAATATGTTATATATTTGATTAAATTTTACTTTTTATGTTTGATTGAAATTATTAGTTGGTTGGTTATAATATCGACTTTTGAAAAGCGATTAGCATATAGATTGAAATACAAGAAAATTCGTTGAGAAATCTGGATTTCTCACCTTTAGTGATTTTAATGTCCAGTTGTATATATATATATATATATTGATTCTATTTCAGTTGTAACCAAGTTATACAGATTGTTAATTGATGAATCTTGATTGTTTAGCACTATTTGTCATATTATATGTTGAAAACTTAATCCCTGTAGTGATAAAAATCAATAACAACATTGGTTAAGTGCTTTGGTGGTTATTGGCCTCAATTTAGTATTTTGGAATGCTATTAATTGTTGTTTGGCTTGGAATTGGTTTTTGGTTTCAGGAAATGATTTTAAATCTTCATGTTGGGGCATTTTTGATGTTTTATTCAAAATGGGTTTTGAACTTTTCTATTTTAATCCACTCTTTTATTTGTCTTATATTATTATTTATTAATGTTTTAGAATGGTATAGTTATTATTTAATAATGTTTGAAAGTTATTTATTTATATTTAATATTGTTCTAAAGTTATTTATCAACGTTTTATATTGTGAAAAGTAATTTATTAAATGATTAATATTGTTGGAAGATAATAATTATTATTTATTAATAATGTTTTGGAACTAATATTTATTATTTATTACTAATGTTTTTGAATTAATAATCATTATTTATTAATAATGTTTTGAAAGTTATTTGATTTATCTAATTAATCGTATCTATAAATAATAAATTGATTTATAAAAGAAAATTCATTTAATAAAATGGCTATAAATGAAAACAGGGATTTGGGTTTGTAAAGATTTTTATAAAGATCTTATATTTTATAAAATGATTTTTTGAAGGAGTATAAAAAGGGAAACTAAAAGAGTTATCTTTTATTCTAAGAAGGGAGATCTTATGTTTAAAGAAAGGTAGAGCTATTTTAGCAACGGATATTTGTAAAACCAGTTTATATAAAATATTTAAAATAAAATAAAAGAATTATAAATGGTATTGTGTAGATTTAAAGCTGATTTATGAGTGGTATCCTATAAATAAAAATAAATCAATATCATTTTGATAAATTGGGAAAACAATTCCATTTGTGAATTTATGGAAATATATGGAATTATCCAGTTATGATAAGTACAAGAATTGTATATTATATATCAGAGTAATGGTTACATTTATAAATTTCATATATAGAGTTTGTAATTCCATTTATAAAATTTATAAAAAGAAGTTATAAATGAATTTTGAATTCATAAACAGTTGTAACAAGTTTGGAAATTTATAAAAGGAGGATGTAATTATGTTATATATATAATGGAATTTATAAATGATATTTTATGAAAGGAATTATAAAATGAATTAAGAGCGTACACTTATAAAAAGGGGTTTTATAAATTGTTTTAGAGATTTTATAAATGGTTTTGTAGTTTTATGATGGTTTTATAAATCCATAAGAGAGTTTTATAAATTTTTTAGAGATTTATCAAAAGAATTTCAAAGTTATATAAAAAGGGAACTTATAAAAGAAGATGAGATTGGTTTTCAGAAATGATCTTTAAATAATTATGGTGGTATAGAAATACCTTTCCATACTTAGCACCAAAAAGGAAATCTTCCTCAATGTCTATGAATATACTTATAGCGCTGAGATAAGTATATGGATATTTTCCAAGTATTGAATCAAGTATAAAGGATTTATGAATATATCTTTGTAAAAGTATCTTGATACAAGTATTTACAAAGTGATTTTAATTAATGAAAGGATTATTTAAAGAGGTTTGTGGATGCTTATGTGCTTAACCAATGTTGGTTTTCTTGTGGAATAAATTCCTAATTTGATTCTTGTTTTTATTTGGTGGTTAAGTAACTGACTATCAAACTTGGCCAACATTAAACTATTGTTGTTGGTTTGGAGAGATGAGGATCAGATATATTATTCGAAAATCACTTCGAACCAATATATGCATTCGAATATAAGATATCTTAAGGATCATCTAAGATAGAGTTCATTGAAGTAGAAGGGATATTTTCTACTAATCCTGAGGGTGATTCCAAAAGTGGATGTAGTAGAAGTAGTGTCTTCGATTTCATTCTGACCTAGAATGAATTTGTATGGATGAATGTTGGTATTGCATTTTTGTCAAGAGGGTAGTGTTAGCTTCCAAGTGGGAATTGCTAGGAGGAATAAGGTAATCATTACCTCACGAGCCCCACAACCGGTAAAATGACTAAGGCAGGGACATGCGGTAGGGCTATGTGGGTCGCTTCCATTAGGATATGATCATCGCCTAATCTATATAGATACCTATGATTTTTGTATGCTTCGGGCCTGATATGGTCACTTGATCGCAACCAAGGGGTGATCATATTCGATGCTATCCAGTAAAGGGTAGGACTGGTTCTAAGTAGCCGAGGAGCAATGTGTTATAACCTCCAGTACATTTTATCTAGAGGTGTACTAATTCGATGGGTAGACCCTTACCCTTTCATAGTTGAAATCCATTTTCTAATACGAGTCTTCAAACTTGATTGTATATCTATTATGCTGGAATTTAATTAACATAATAATTTCAGCTATGATTCAATATTTATTTTAAAATCTAGACATTATTATAGTATTAGAGGATTTCCTATGCAAATGTTTTGGTTATTATAAGGTGAAAACAAATCTGTGTTTATGTGCGGCGTGGTCTTACGAGATACCTTTATTTTTCAAAAGGTTTTATAAATATAGAAATCAACATGATTTGATAGAGTTCTCTCACACTGATTTACCATACTGATCCAAGCATTATTTTCTTATAATGCTCGATCGAGCATTGTTTTCTTGTAATGCTCGGGTCAGCCCGAGTATGTTTCAGTTTTTGTTCTAGAATGCTTTGTAGCATCAAGAAATAAGCTAGATGCCTCGGGACGTATTTGCGTATCATTTATTTCCGCTGAAATTTTCTAGTTTTGTAATTTCTCAGCAATTGTAAAGAAGGACTATTATAACGGTTCAGGCTGATGATAGGTTCGTACTCTAGTTTATATATATATATATATATATATTATATTTTTTCTTTTGTAGAGATTATTGTGTATATTATAGATTACTCGTTATAATGAGAGGTTATGTTCTACCTTTTATTTACTTTTACCCCAACAATCTCTCTTTTTGGAATTTGGATGTTCGGCACCTGAATACCATAAATGTAATAGCATCGACTTTTGAGGGTTTAGAAGGCAGATTGTTACATTTGGTATTAGAACTTAAGTTAAACTAACACATAGGCTGTGGTGGGGTTGACTCATTTGATATAGGGTAAGGGAGATCCTAGGATAATTTGAGTGTATTATATATATAAGCGCATATTTGTCAGTGCGATAAAAATGTTTTATGTTGTGTAGATTTATCGGTTAAGTGGCTTATGAATTCTGGTCAATATAGAAAGAACGATTACATCGATAGGGGTTTCTAAACTGTTAAACAATGTAAATTGATATAGTATTGGTTTGAAATTGGGTGAATGAAATAATGTTACCTAGATTATATTTTATTATTAAAAGAATAAATTTCAGTAATTTACATAGTTATATATAGTGTGTTTGTTTTTTAGAGAATGATAGTATTTGATTATTATCATTTATTGTTAATTGGTTGGGCTCTGATAATTTATGCGCGTTTATTATTGGTTGAAATTAAATACGAATAACTTATGAATTAAGTTTCATGATTTTACTATAAGGCGTTCGGTGATAAGGTTGGATTATAATTTAATTTTTAATGAAGTTGTTATTAAAAACTAAGCAAAGATAAACACTTGTAAAATGGTCTTATATAAGAAGTGAAATTATATAGGTATCTTTTGTAAATAGAGTTATAAATAAAAATAGATTTAAACTAAGAATTTGGGAATTTAAATCCCAGTGTTTTGGAAATTATTTTTCAAGTTTCTAAAGAAAATAATAGTAGCATTATTTTGAAAGTATTTTTGACTAAATATATTTTAAAAAGAATTTAAAAGAGATAAAAAGAACTGAACTCGCTTCTGTCGTTGGAAAATAATCTCGGTGATGACTGCAGCATCGTTGGTGTTCATTTTCTGGTTTCTAAGTGACGGAATGCGACCATAATGATATGGCATTAAAGTTTTGTTTTAGTAATACAAAGATTGTTTTATATTTTCAAAAGTATGATTTGATATACAAAGGGGATATGTGTATTATCATTTCAAAATAAGTTGAAATAAAACCGGGTGTTTAGTTCTTGAATTTTCTATTAAGTGATATTATATGGACTCGGGCATCCTATTCCTTAGGATAAGTGGTTTGTGCATCTTTTTTTAAGATGTTATTTGAAAAAAAAATTAATTATTGAAATAGAATGAAATTTACGATGATTTGAACAGTTAAAACCTTCTGAATTAAATTGGAAAATTAAGCTAAATGTTTTGTGAAAACAAGAATAAGTTTCTATAGCTTATGAATTTGAGGAAATAGTAAGTTAAAAAAATTAATTTTTTTGGATATTTAAGTTAAGTTAAATAGTTTAAAATTTGTGTATATACTCTTAGGATGTAAAAGAGTGCTATACGAATATAAATTTAAGTTTTAAGGTGGATAACAAACAAAAATATGCTTTATAAGGTGTTTATAATAAACTTAATATGAAATGGGCTTTAAAAATGAAGTTGTGCCATTTAGAACTGTGTATAAACAAAAGTTTTAAAGTGAGTGGTTTACATAAGTGGTGTTATAAGATGGTCATGAACTTAAGTAATGGTTTTATGAAGTAGTTCATAAATAATTTTAGTATTAAAGGATATATATGAAAAATGAGAATGAATGTGAATATGAGTAATTGGTATAATAATAAACCAATAGAACAAATACATAAGTTGTATGTAAATCATTTTATTTGCATGACTGTTTTGATCCAGTTTCAAGTACAAGATTTAGAGGTGATTTACACAGGTCCAAGTAAGGATTTTTTACTCGGTTCTTGATGGCGACTGCTTGATACAGATTTTTGATATGATTTTGAAGTTCTCTATCATAGTATATGTCTATGTAAGGACAATGAAAGTTTCAAATTAAGGAACCAGATTGGGGTCCACACTAGAGTGATCAAATGAGCAACACAAGTTCAAAAACGAAATTTATGCGATCGAACGAGTAATCAAATTTTGATATTACATATGAATGACGTATGTACATCGTTCAGGCTTTAATATGATTATATGCTTTTGGATATTGGAAAATGCAAAATTATATGGCTGTAAGTTATTTGCATGGATATTATTTGTAAATGAGACGTAGGTTCATAGAAGCAAAGGCCAGTTTGATGCCTTTGGGTTCATAAGTAGAGTTTGATTACTCGACTAATAGGTACACATTTATATTCTTGATTTGGTTTGACAGATTTATGCCTCGGATATGGAAGTTCACTTGGGTTTTTTTCTTTTGTTGGTTTGGACCCGTAGTAAGGATTTGTAATTTTTCTTATCGAGCCGCACAAGGGAGCTGCTGTCGAAATTTTTTGTAACTTTAAGAGACTAAAAGAATTTAATAATCCTTTCCAACTAGTTGATTTTGACAGGTTAAAGGGTTAAGAAGCATTTTTCTTACTTTGGGAATTTCGAGGACGAAATTCTTTCAACAGGGGAAGAATGTAACGATCCGGAATTTTATCGTTTTATTTCGATGATTTAATTAATTTTAAATATCGAAGTATTAGTTTTAAAGTTTAAAACTTGAATTCATACAAAAGGATTGTTCAAAATAATTAAATTGATAATTTAATATTTGAATAGTGATTAATATCAGGATTTTTGAATTTAATATTAATTTAATAGAATTAATGGTTTTATTTAACTCCTTTAAATTAATAAACAATAATGGTGAATTCATTTTAAAATTATAATTGGAATAATAAATAATACGAAAATTTATTTTTATTTTAACGACACGATTTTTCCTAGCGTATTATTAGTTTGATTTATTTGATTTTTCCATGAATTTTAATTTGGAAAATCTTTAAATTAATCACTTGATGATTTTCTGGCAAATGGCTGTGTTTTTGTGATTTTCAGAATTGAATAACTAGTATTTTTATTATTATTTTGAGACCGTCTCGCAATTTTGAGCAAGATCGTAATTTTGTTTTGTAGTTCACAGTTCGCGCACACAAAAAATCTGTGCGGCGAGATACCGGAAAATTCAGTGTATAGTAAACTAAATATTTAGCTTATCAAACACATCTCTACTTCTCTTTTCACTTTTATTGTTCCATTCATCTGCCTAGGAAAAAAAGAAAATGAAAGCATATTTGGATTCAAAACATTTATTACTCAAATTATGCTCAATTAAAATTCTTAAAATAGGTACCTTTGAAATCCTAATAGAGACTTACAAGTTGATATGAATTTGGATGGGTTTAGAGGTGTTTATTAGCTCGTTCGTAAAGAGCAATTAAGGTCGTCAGTTGATAATCGATTAGGGTTTGGGTTTGTTTGGATTATAGTCATCGTTTGGTTAATCGATGCTCAGATATTAGTTAGTGGTGTCAAGAAGCATCTTCTGGCAAACTTTAACAAAGTGCGGTTACTCGGATGGAGTTGCATCATTCCAGGCTAAGCGGTGGAGAGGCTAAAGTCATGTTTTTTCTAAGGCATGTGCATGTGATGAGTTTAAGTCGACACGGTAGAGCGCACGGAGGAGAGTGGTTTGCAATCGATGGATCATTGTTTAGTGTGGTGGTTGAGGAGAAATATGGTGGAAGAATCGGTCATGGTGATTGTGAGCTGCAGGGATTAGGAGTGGGAAGGAGTAATTTGAATAGATGGATTAGTGATAGGGTAATTAATTTATTTAAAGTTTTAATTAGTGTATTTAAATTAAATTCAAAAATCGATAACATATAATTTGAATAACTCTCTTCTACGAGGTTCAAATCGAACGTGGTCACTTGCATTGCACTCATGAAATCGTTAACTATATCTTAGAATTGCATTGGCTGAGATTGGAACTATTGGACTTTTACGCTAAAACAACGAAACCAGATTGTGAAAGCTATAACCCAAATTTTGGTGAGTATACCTCACCTTTTTGGACAAATTGGTATGTTATATATTAGATTAAATTTTATTGTATACATTTGGTTGAAATTATTTTCTGATTGGTTAAAGAGATTGGCATAAAGATTGAAATATGAAAAATTAGTTGAGAAATCCGAATTCTCATCTAAGTGATTTTAATTTTTAGTTGTTTATACCTTTGATTCTATTTTAGTTGTAACCCTATTATATAGATTGTTAATTACTTAATCTTTCATGTTTAGCATTAATAGTTATGTTATATGTTGAAAAACTTAATCCTTATAGTGGGAAAAATAAATAACAACATTGGTTAAGCGCTTTGGTGGCTATTGGCCTCAATTTAGTATTTTGGAATACTATTAATTATCGTTCGACTTGGATTCGGTTTTTGATTTTAGGAAATGATTTTAAATCTGCCTAATCGGTTTATGTGCTTAACCAATGTTGGTTTCCCTGGGAGAATAAATTCCTAATTTGATTGTTGTTTTTATTTGGTAGTTATGTTTAAGTAACTGACTACCAAACTTGGTTTACTTTAAACTATCGTTGTTGTTTCGGAGAGACAGGGATCAGATATATTATCCGAAAACTATTTTGAACCAACATATGCGTTCGAAACGAAGACATCTTGAGGATGATCTAGGATAGAGTTCTTTAAAGTGCAAGTGCTACTTGCTACTAATCCTAAGGGTGATTCCAAAAATGAATGTAGTAGAAGTAGTGTCTTTGGTCTCGTTCAAACCCAGAACGAACTTGTATGGATGAATGCTGGCATTGTATTTCTGCTTGGAGGGCAGTGTTAGCATTCCAAGTGGGAATTACTATGAGGAATAAGGTAATTGTTACCTCATGAGCCTTACACCCGGTAAATGACTAAAGCGCGGACATGTGGAAGTGCTATATAGGTCGCCCCCATTAGGGTATGATCATCGTCTAATCTACAGCGATACTTATGATTTTTGTATACTTCGGCCCCGATATGGTTGTTTGATTGCAACCAAAGGGTGATTATATCCGATGCTATCTAGTAAGGGGTAGATCCTGTCCTGAGTAGCTAGGTGCAACATGTTGTAGCCTCCAATATATTTTATCTAGAGGTGTACTGATTCGGTGGGTAGACCCTTAACCCTTCATAGTTGGAATCCATTTTCCAATAAGAGCCTTCGGACTTGATTGTATACCTATTATGCTGGAATTTAATTAATGTAACAATTCCGGCTACGATTCAATATTTATTTTAAACCCTAGATATTATTATAATATTAGACGATTTCTTGTAGAAATGTTTTGGTTATCGTAAGATTAAAATTCGTTTGTGTTTATGTGTGGCATGGTCTTACAAGATACATTTATTTTTCGAAGGGTTTTATGAATATAGAAATCAATATGATTTGATAGAGTTTTCTCATGCTGGTCTACCAAACTAATCTGGACGTTATTTTCTTATAATGCTTGAGTCAACCCGAGTACGTTTCAGATTTAGTTTTGAATGCTTGGAGCATTAGGAGACAAGCTAGATGCCCCGAGAAGTATTCGCGTATCTTTTTATTTTTGCTGCATTTTCCTGGTTTTGTAATTTATGGGAAATTGTAAGGACATACTATTATAACTGTCCAAGTTGATGATAGGTTAGTATTCTGATTAATGTGTGTGTGTTACTATTTTTTTAGGTTGTGTATATTATAGATTACTCGTTACGATGAGAGATTTTGTTCTATCTTTTATTTTCTTTCACTCAACAATCTATCTTTCCAGCATTTAAAAGTGTGGCATGTGAATCCATGAATGTATTAATGTCGACATTTGAGGGTCGAGAATGTGGATCGTTATAGCATAATCCAAGAATTTCAACATCAAACATACCACTCTACTCAAATGAGACAGATCCTAGAAGCATAAATGTAACTCAAGACATAACATGATCACGATTCACTTTGTCTGATGATAGACCGGATCACAAGCTAACTGACTTGCTTGAGCCATTACTTGTACTTCTCAGAACAGTCGAAGCATAGACCAAAGCAGTCATCAAGAACAAAGTGGTAACTAAATATCAAGCACACATAATGAGCAAATGACTATTACTACTTCTCACACTTAAGCTGGACATACACGAACTAGGCATCATATGAGAATAAGGTCAAAGAGTGGAATATTTAAGCCAAAGATATATACCACTACACTAAGCCACAGTGAGCCAGAAACTTTAAGCAAGCCATAATTCATGATAAATGGAAAACGGCATTGGATGGGGAATATGATGCTTTCATCAGAAATAAAACATGGGAACTTGTACCTCTACTAAAGAATAAAAATATAATTGGGTGCAAGTGGACCTATGAATTGAAAAGAAATGCAGATGGCACCATATTAAAATACAAGGCCGGACTTGTTGCTAAGAGTTACACATAGCAGTATAGTTTTGACTCTAATGAAACCTTCTCACCAGTAGTAAAACCAACAGCTATCAAGGTCATACTCACTATAGTTGTGACGACCCGATATTTTCAACCATTCACATCCATTATAAGTGTAGAGGTAGACACTCATGCCGGAATTGAATTGCTCAAAATACCGCGTTGTAATAAAAATTTGGCAAATCTCAGAATATACAGTAAATAAAAATCACAGATCACAGAGTAATAATAATGCAGCAGAATTAAAAGAGATAGTAGTTCATGAAGCTACTATATAAATATATCAGAGTTACATAAAATACAACAGAAGAAATAAAGTACAAAGGAAGTCTCACTACATAGAAGTCTACTAATACAAGAGCTGAAAGGACCAACAGAATGCAAAAGATAAAACTTGACAAGTAGATAATCTCCAGCGATTCCAATCCTCAGAAAGTGGAAATCCAAATCGTGAATAACTCAGGCTGACCCGAGCGTAAATAAAAAATACAAACACCGAGTCAGGACATACATACTTATACAATGTAAACCAACTCAAGTGAACTGTAGTAAAGGTACAAGTAACTTAGAAGATGCTTGGGACCGCCCATCCTCTAAGGATCCGTTAAACTATTTACTATGTAGTAATATACGCTATATACGGTAGTGTCTAATCAGTAAAGTATAATCATATAGAAAATAGCGTTAAGGGGATGGTGAACCTTAATGCGGTCGGATCTTTAAAACCAAAATCGTAGTGGGCTCGATATAAGGATATGACACGGCACGCGAGGCAATGCTAGGGTGGATACACCGTTTGCACTCCCGGACCAGTGGTGACGGCAAGCCAGCAGCTTCCGCTCACCTCGAACAATACCCCCGAATCAAAGTGGCGCCGCGTATCGAATCACAAAAGTAAATAGAATGGTTTCCGATGGAGCATGCTCGATGAAAGGGTGCAACCCTTTGTGTAGCCCGGTATAGCTCCTGTTTTAGTCATATATGCCAACTCACGGGAGTTGGGTCCACGTAATATACCTCGAGAACGTCGCCACCATCCTACTTCATTCTGGAATCTCCACCGCGTACACAGTTGTTAAAATGGTTTTCGGTATTGGCCGGCTATAAGACAATATCCGATCCCGGTCTCTTTAACAACCAATCGTTATTATAACTCATAGTTATAACTTTAAAATAATATTTTATACTTCAAAATAAAATATCATTTCAACCCAAATCTTTATCAAAATAAAGATTAAATCATTTCCAAACCATTCCAATATATCATCATACCATATATTTCAATTCAAATATTTATCAAAATAAATATCAAGTCATTTCTAACCATTTCAATATATTAAATCATCATATCCTTTCAAAACTTCCTTTCAAATCATTTTAATATATCAAAATATCATAACCTTTCAAAGCTTCATTTCCAAAATATCATATCTTTCAGAACTTCTTTCAAATCATTTTAATATCAAAATATCATATCTTTCAAAACTTTGTTTCAAATCATTTTAATATATCAAGATACCGTATCTTTTCAAAACCACATTTCAAATCATTTTAATATATCAAAATAGCTATATTTTTTTCGAAACCACATTTCAAATCATTTCAATATACCAAAATATCATATCTTTCAGTACCACATTTCAAATCAATTTAATATATCAAAAGTTATATTTCAAAACAAATTACTTCATTTTAAATCATAAAAATGAAGTTATTACATTTAATAATTAAATTATTAAATTCCAAAAATTTAAACTTTTCAATGTTCATTTATGCACTTAAATTTATTAAAACAATGAAAATTCAAGTTTCGCAGCATTTAGAAAATGCTACAGAAAGTTACATTCAAAAACAATTCAATTTAACAAAAGACAGTATTAAAAATGCTGTTAATTAACTTCAAATATTCAATAGAATTTCTCAAACACTTATATTTTTATTTAAATCATTTTTAACTTATAAAATCATACATTTTCACATTTATAAGCATCATTAAATTTTCCTTAAATTCATGATTTTATAAAGTTAAGTTTCCTTTCAAAAATCAATATTTATTAATAATTCGCTTATTAAATTTCAACGTTCAAATTTAAATTCATTACATTAAACCTAAACCAAATTTAACAATTAAACCTAAACCAAATTCATTACATTCAAAATCAACATTCAACTTAACACTTATGTTTAAAATTTCAAATATAACCTAATTCCATTTTATTTAACTTAACTTAAAATTTCACTTTTAAACCAAATTCATAAATTCCAATTTAAGTTATATTTCCAAATTCAACTCAATATTCACTCATTAACATTTTAACTTTATTCAAAAATCATTAATATGTTATACAAATCATTTTAAATTAATTTAAAATTCAAAATATCATAAATTTATCATATTTTCAAAGTTAATTTAAATTCCATTAAAAATTAAATCAAAATTTCCAAAATAACTTACATTTAGATTTTCTAGCCTTTCCATAATTTATTTAACTTATAGATTTCCAGAAAATCAATAATACTTTACAAAAATTATATTTTTATTTAATTTTAAATCAAAATATTATAATAATTAAATTTCTAAAATATTTTAAATTTTTTAGAAAACATATTTTAACTACGGGCCTGTATATAATTTTCTATGCTAGGTAAAGTGATACGGGTAATATATCATTTCAACCCGTAATTTACAAAGAAAATCCGGGTTTTATCATTTCAAACCCGCAGTCCCAAGTAAATAAAATAAGTTGAAAATTGTTTAGGCCTATCATTTCAGCTCATAACGATTTTCCCCTATTCTAAAGTTCGTTCGGGTATGTATCATTTCAAACCATAGTGATTCTAATCTAAAGGGAACTTGTAGTGTGATAAACTGATAAAATAGCAGAACAAAATAATATAACAGTAACAGATGTTATAACAGGTGTTTAAGCATGGGTGAACATCATAAAATCATAATATAGCAGGTGTAACATGATAATGCATTTTACAGATTCAAAAGGGGTCAATTTACTAGTTATATATGTACATATTGTCTGGTGAGAGTAACTCACATGTTCAAAGCTGGAGATATCCACCTAAGCACACAACGCAACACAATGAAGGCACGATGACATGGATATGACTTGAGAGTGGAGAGCCAAAGCAATTTGACTTGTCCAAACATTTACACAAAACAATACAAATATATGTAAGTTTTAACACGATTTAAACATCAAATAACATTAGAATTCAAAGTCCAAAACAACATCGAATGAATTGCACTTGTTCTCAACTTCACATACTTCAGTTATGAACTGAAATAGCACAGCCAAGGCATGGATTTAGGTCTAGTTTGGGTCCCTATAGGGTCGGCCTACACATGGGTTTGAATGGTGAGTGGGAGTTACAAGTAGAGAAGGCAATGGAATACAAAGGGTTCTAAGGCAAATGGTGGCTTTTGTTGCACCATAGGGTTCGGCCCTCAAGCTATAGGGGAATGGCCAGGTGTCCAGATGGTGATGAGTGATGTGGCAGAGGGTGGTGGTCAGATCTGGGCTGGTGGTGGTGGTGGAAGTAGCGGCTAAAGGAAGGTGAAGATGGTGCTAGCAAACTAGGCTCGGTTTGTGTGAATAGGTGATGTATTTGTGGATTTTGGTGATGATCTTCACCTTGGATTGGCTCGTCCTGAAATGGAGAGGTAGTAGGATGGGTGATGGTCAGAGGAAGGGGGTGGTGGAGGTCAGGTCAGAGCTGGAGGAGGAGGAGCCAATCAAATCTAGATGAGAACAGGTGCAAAAATCAATGTAAACAAGGAAGAAGAATAAGAAAAGTTGAAAAATCATTACCCAAACTCTTCTCAATAGCCATGGCCGAAATTTTTTTGTTTCAAAAATGAAAATGAATGTGCGTGAATAGAAAATAGAGTATGTAGCTGAAAGATGGGGTTAATAAATAAAAAAACTGCTAAAGAGTAAATGAAGAAACGGTAAAAGAAACGACTTAGGAGGTGAAACGACTTTACGTTTCAAAAGCTTTTAAAACCTTTCAAATTTCCTTAATTTATTCATATAAGTTTACATTACTGAAAGTAATAATAATTCCAGTCAAAATTTCAAAAATATAACCAAATATAAAATATATATAAATATTTATTAATTATATAAGGTTAAAATAAGAAAATAGCACAAATTTGCAAACTAGTCTAGAAAAATGGAAAATAAACAGAATGAGCTTTGGAAAATTTATATGGACTTGTAAAAATATTTATAACAAATATAATAACATAAAATAAAATGAATTCACAAATAAATATATAAATTTTAAATTTAAATATAATTTAAATAAAGAAAATAGCAGAAAAATGGAAACTAGGCTTTAAAATTTGGAAATAGATTCAATAAGCTTTGGAAAAATTCAAACATCGCTTTAAAAACATTTAAAAGACAAAATATACCTAAAATAACATATTAACACATATAAAAAAATATTAAATTTAAAGAAAATAGAAAAAGATTTAAAGAAATTGCTTAAAAATCCAAAACAGTGTCCAGAAATTACAAATAAATCACCATTGACTTTGAAAAATTGTTTACTTCATTTTAAAATTATTATAACACAAAAATATACATACAATAACATATTAAAATAAATATGACAAAGAATTTTTTTATATAATTTATAATAGACAAAATTGTTAAATAAATCAAATTACACTCAAAATTGAAATGTACATAACTTTTACAGTTTAACTCCGTTTTCAACGAAACGAAAAGCAGTCTTCAAGTTATTACATCTATTTCATAATAAAAGATAAAATTTAAGATTTTAAATAATTTAAATTTGAAGTTTAAAGGTCACAGTTTGAACAGCTTGACCAGAAATCCACTTTACTGTAAAATATTCAAATTATACTGGTTTGAACTATAAATCATTTAATAATCATCATTTATATTTAAAAATGAAATGTTTGAAATAAAAAAAATTAAAATAATTTAAAAATAAAAGAAAGTCCAATTTAAATAATATACAAAAATCTAGGGTTGTTACAATAGTTCTACATACGAAGTGGAACATTAGGAAATCGGATGTCAACAATGCCTTTCTTAATGGAGAAATTCAAAAGAAGTGTATATGGAATAGCCATAAGGGTATGAGCTGTGACGCAGTAGTGTCTGCAAATTAAGCAAGGCTATCTATGGATTGAAACAGGCCCTATGAGTATGGTTTGTCAAATTTAAAGCAACATTCATAAGACTGTAGTATCAACCAACAAAATCTGACATCTCTCTAGTCACAAAGTACAGCAAGGATAGTGTAACGTACATTCTGATAGATGTGGATTTTATAATCACGGCAAATAATAGAAAGGAAATCAACAATGTCATTGATATCTAGACAAACAATTTTCAATCAAACATCTGGGTAAACTGAGTTATTTTTGGGGAATAAAGTAAAGAGATTATCAGAATCAACAATGCACTTAAGTCAGAAGAAGTATATTACTGAAATATTAATTAGAGAAAATATGAACTTAGCTAAATCATTACCTACACCAATGACAAGGAATCTTCAGTCATCCAAAAACAGAGGTGAACCAATCAGCAATGATAGACAATACAGAAGCATTATGGGATCATTATAATATGCAACTATTACTAGACCATAAATTTTATACAGTGTAAATAAAGTGATTCAATTTATGCTTCAACCACTTGATGAACATTGTAAAGCTGTCAAGAGAATTCTAAGGTACTCAAAGGGAACACTAAACTTTGAACTGACTCTGAAAGGAGGAAAAACTCTAAATCTTAATGGCTACACTGATGCAGACTGGGCAACAGACCCAGATGATTGAAAGCCAACCATTGGGTACTACATTTATTTTGGTGGAAACCACATTTCATGGAGCTTAAAGAAACAATTAATTGTATCCAGGTCAAGTATTGAGGATGAATACAGAAGCGTGGCAAGTGCCATAGCTGAAATCATGTAGCTAGAATCTTTACTCAAAGATCTTCAAATTGAATCAAACATTAAACCAGTGTTATGCTATGATAATTCAAGCACATTGTCTCTAGCTGCTAATCATATACTTCATTCAAGGACTAAGCATGTAGAAATCGAAAAGGGAATCTCAACATCAATCACATACATGACACTTACCAACATGCAAACATACTCACAAAACCTCTGTCAGTAACAAACTTTGTAAGATTAAGAGGCAAGCTGAATATCGAGGAAGCATAGCAGCAAGTAATCACTTCAAAATAAGCCAGATTCGAGGTCCACTGAGTGGAATAGCATTAGATCTCATCAATTCATGTCTGAGTTGAGCCAAACTTCATAAATTCCTCCTTCAAAAGATCAACAGCAAGTAGTCTCATCAGATTATGCTCAGATTCGAGGTCTATTGAGTGGAACAACATCAGATCTCACTAAATAAAGTTTAATTTTAGTCTAATTTTGTACATTTTTCTATAGATGGAAGATTTAAGGCAACATCGAAACCCTAGATCGTTTTGAAAGGAGGAAATAAAGGAAGCATATGAAAGATCGACTCAGCATAGTATAGAATAGCAATATATTGTATATGGTAGGGTAACGGGTTGTAAATATAAGCCCAAGCCCACATAAGTTTGTTTTCACTTTTGTACCATTATAAATACAATACGTATGTACACAATCATTATTTATCAAATGCAATTCAATTTCTTCAGATTACCTCTCAATTGTTATTCCATTAATTCTGCCATTATCAATTGATACAAAAATCTAACTATTTCAATATTCTACATCTATAAATAGGAGGAGAAAAGCACAAAATTGGAATCTAATTTTTGCATTCTGAAATATTTAATTTGCACCATCACTCTGTCGGATTCCCACCGACTTGTGAGTATCGAGTTGTAAAATCATAGTTTACAATAACTCTCGAAAATCATTAATAAAGTTTGAGTGGATCGCTATAAATTCTTGTATGTT
Organism: Allium cepa; assembly: GCA_030765085.1. Classification (NCBI taxonomy): domain Eukaryota; kingdom Viridiplantae; phylum Streptophyta; class Magnoliopsida; order Asparagales; family Amaryllidaceae; genus Allium; species Allium cepa. The sequence goes on from CM060944.1 coordinate 249,312,802, forward strand.
ATTTACTTCATTTTCTATTTAATTTTTTCAGCAATCGCTTCTTGGAATCTGATTGGGTGCTTATCCAACTTTTGATGCAGACAAACACACTCTTCTATAAATGCTAAATTTGCTTATAGTTTCGATTTGATCATAGATGATTGCAAGGCATATGAAGTTGCAGTGACAAATAGTGAAAGGTTAGAAAGGGCATGCGTATGAAAGAATGCAATGCTACATTTTCAAGGCTGCAAAATGTCCATGGATATTCATTTGCTTCCACTAGAGGATTGTTAATTGGTCTTACGGTTCCAAAGGTTAAAAGAAGTGTGTGGCTATTCACACCTCGGTTTCCTCTTCTGGACACCTTTAAAAATTTAATAAATTTGATTATTTTTTATTTACTTCTGGCCACCAATATATTTCTTTTCACTCAGTCATTCACAACCGTTTTGATTTCTTCTCGAACTACGTATTCTCACTCAAATATCAAACCCTAAACCCTAAGAAAATATATAATATTTTTTGCTAAATAGAAGATGGAAGATGAAGATAAAAAAAGAGGTTAGTTTTTTCTGTCATGTTGTATAGTCTATTCTGTTGTTGGTTAGAAATTTTTTCTTTAGGATTTTTTATTGCTTATGGTTTTCTATAAATTTTCATAGGAAATTTCTTCCAATCCTCTGGCTATTTCAAGATTGGAGGACATTAAATTCGATGGCAGTGTAATAGAGAATGACGGTGTAAGTTATTGAGCTTTAGGGTTTTTTTAACCAACGTAGATGTCTTGTTTTACAAAATTTTACAGTTAAGTTGTATTTTCCGTTTCGTTGATGGAGAACGTGGACGACGATAAATTTGAGAGTGCCCTTATTGTTTCAGCTGAGAACTATGTGGATGATAGCAATACGATGCAAGATGATCAATCAAATGACTTGGAAGACATAAAAGTTGATTTGACAAATCATTTTGCAATCAATGAAGTATATAGTACTTAATTTACAATCGCTAATGTACTTATAAAAATGAAGTATGTTATTTTTTTTGTTAAACTATGTGATTTCAAGAATTTGATTCACATAGCACATTAATCCGGTGGTGTAAAACAAAAGGAAAAAAAGTTGAATACCGTTGTAGTAATTCTAAAGTCTGATAAATTAGGGTCGGGAAGAAAACCAAGTTACAGTTGGGGTATGAATGGGCGGGAGTTTATCATAGTCATCAGCCAAAGGCAGCAAAAAAGGAAAACATCGTGAAACGACCTAGAGCTAGCGCAATTAGAAAATGCAGTTGTCCATTTCGATTGAATGGTGTGTATGTAGACGAAGATAAATGGAAAATATTTGTAATCAATGAAGTGCATAATCATGAACCTCCTCACTCTTTAAAAAGACATCCGTACGCGGCACGGTTGATGGACATGGAGAAAAAAATCTTAGAAGACATGAGTGTTGTAGGGGTTCCTCCAAGAGAGGTCTTAGTTACCATTAAAAAGTCCTTTCCAGAAAATTCCTCAACTTTGAAGACTATCTGCAACGCTAAGTATAAAATGCAACTATCAGCGATGGAGTGTAGATCCACGATGCAATATTTAATGAAATTGCTTACAGAGAAGCATTATGTGTATTTTGATCGGGCTGATGCGGTAACCGATCATTTGATAGATCCGGAATTGTCCGTATTGTGTAAGTGTTTTCCATCAATCCTTTTGCTTGATTGTACATATAAAAGGAACCGCTATAATATGCCTTTGTTGAAAATGGTTGGTATGACTTCTATGGGACGAACATTTAGTATTAGTCATGCATTTCTAGCACACGAGAGGGAAGAGAACTATGAATGGGTGCTAACGAAGTTAAACATTTTTATTTACTGGATAAAGAATCCGAGGTAATAGTTTTCGATAGAGAATGGGCGTTGACAAATGGAATCAAGAAAAAATTTCCACGTGCAAAGTTGATGATGTGTTTATGGCACATGGGAAATAATGTCATTACGAATTACAAAACTGAGTTTAAAACAAATGAGGTTTTCGAGATGTTTTTGCAAAGTTGGAAGAAGGTGGTTCATGCACCGACTAAAGATGAATTTTGGATGTACTGCAATGATTTTCAAAAAGATTTGGTAGACTACCCCAAAAGCATGAAGTAGATTCGTAATCAATGTTTGAAATACAAAGAGTATTATGCTTTTGCATGGACAAATAAAATGAAACACCACGATAATAGAACAACAACTCGAGCTGAGTCTTCCCATGCTCAATTGAAAAAACATCTCGATACGTCTAGAGCAACATTTGCCTTATTATGGTCAAAAATGGATAATATGTTGTGTCTACAACATACTAAAATGAAATCCACTTTTGAAAGAAGATTAGGAGCCGTACGGATTGCATATCAAGTTCCGATGTTAAAAATACTACGAGGTAAGACATCTTTTTTTGCATTGGATTTGATTATGAAAGAAATGGGGAAAATTAGTTGTGTTGCTTTGGACGCATCAGTTTGCGATCATTTGAATCGACTTGTGTATGGTCTTCCATGTGCACATGAGATATTCAAATATCACAGCGATGGCATTCTAATCCCAATTGAAATCGTAGATGATCATTGGAGATAGTTAAATTATAATCCACAAGTTGAAGAATAACTTGAATTTGTCCATACACCTGAGTTTGCATGCATTAAAAAATTATTTGATTCGAGCACTGCCGAGGAGAGGAAAGTTTTGCTACTGAAGCTAATAGAAATTGCATTACCAGCCACGACTTCTATTTTGGAACCGAAAATAGAGAAACACAAAGGGAGACCAAGCGAAAGTAAGAACAAATCAATTAGCAAACAAGTCAAACGTCAAAAATCTACAAAACGGGATCCCTCTACTTTTGAGATTGCAAAAACTACTGATGAAATTCTTTCTCAAGCTAGGGTGCACAAGAAACTATCTCCCAAACGGAAAAAACCCATTGTGAAGTTTGATAAGTGATGTAAAATTAAAAAATTCAGATTTGAAGTATTTAGCTTACCTGCCGGCTTTTCTACATCAATATATTGATAACGTTGAAGATGTTATAGGAGATGGCAACTGTGGATTTTGTTGCGTTGCTGAACAAATCAACGAATTAAATTCCGATTGGAGAGAAGCAAGGAAGTCGATATTAGCTGAACTGATGAAAAATTGGGATTTATATGTAAGACATTTTGACATAACAAACTACGAAGAATTAAAATCATCTACCGATTTGCAGCAGTAGTCCTAGTTTAAAGCTAAATGGATGATAATGCCTGAAACTGGATACTTGGTTGCAAATGCATTCAATGGAGTTGTGGTTTATATATCCAACCGTCAAAGTTTGACAATTTTTCCACATGAAAGAGCGCCAGGTCATGGACACGAGCATCGATTTATTGTTTTTGCAAATATTCTGGACTACCACTTTATCAAATTAACGCTTAGGGAAAATGCACACATCCCACCGGTCACTAGCTTTTGGAATTGATTGGCAACTAAAGAAGCAAAAGCATGGAGCGAACTATACGTTGATCGGCAAATAGAGTTTGTTAAACTATGTCCGTCGGATATGGCCACAAAGGATGATCACTAATGTAATGAAATGTAAACTTGAAAATTTTGTCATACGATTCAAGTTGAATGCTAATTAATTTTTTACTTGGTTTTGACTTTGTACTGAATGATGAAAATATTGAACTTTATGTACTGAAGCACCATCATATACAAAATATTGATGTGGTAAAAATTCTAGAAAATATTGATACAACTTGAAATACAAAGAAAAATACAAGTTTAATTAATATGATTAGTAGGTCTAGAATCACCATCATATACAAGTTAGTATTCATAAACAATATGATATACAATTCAACATACAAATTACTATTCAAGTTCAGAAGAAAAGTCAATGTAAACGGTTGGTAACAACCGCCGAGTCAAGATTAAGTCGGCGTGACACCTCAGATCCATTTAATCATTTTTAGTAAATCTTGAACGAACGGCGTACCACCACCGACAAGTAAATAAAAGTGATGACTACTTATGACCGCACGTTGGTGCACGTGAACGAACAAGGAAACATTTTGTTTTGCTTGTAGAATACAACAGAAGTTCGTCAACTAATAACCGAAGATTTAGGCAAAACAAATGGCAAAAAGAGACCGCACGGTGACTGCTACATCCGACTAGAGACACCATTTTTTCAATTGAAAACAACAACAGAAGGACGACAATAAGTAGTCGAACACTTAGCCAAACAACTGGTAGTTGAAGACCGGACGGTGATGGCAGCAACTGAATAGATAGACAAGTTTTTTAGTTGTAATCATCAACAGAAGATCAGCCAGCTATAACCGAACAGATATGAAACCAAACGACATATACAAGACGTATGGTTATGGTATTTGTCGAACAGAGACGACCTTTTTTCAATTGAAAAAACAAAAGAAGATTGGCAGTTAGTTGCCAAACAACTACGCAAACTGATGGCAATTGAAGACCGCACGGTAATGACAGCAAACTGAACAGAGAAACAAGTTTTTCAAGTGGAAATCATCAACAGAAGATCGACCAGCTATAACCGAAAAAGCAATGAAGCGACCGGCTATTTATGGCCGAACAATAGTACATACGCACAATGTTTAAGTGGAGCATATCAGCCAATATGACCTAATCTGAAGGCATTACATTCAATCAAGTTACAATATAAATACAAATGCATTTAATTCGAAGGCATTTCATTAACAAGCAAAAAATTCATTTCGATTCATAACGGAGAATGCATTTCAATTCAATCAAGCACCAACAGAAATACTAACACAAAACAAGCAAAATTCAATTTTCATTTCAGGTTAGAACAACAATTTCATTTTAGTCGATAAAACCCACAAACAAGCAACATTCTCAGTTCCATTTCAACATAACCCACAAACAGCATAACCGTTGGTAACAACCAACGAAATACATAATATCTACTATTTCCAAACCCATATAAAAAACAAACATTATTTTGAAAATATCAACATGCAAAATAACCATCTATATTTTACGATCATTCTTTCCTTTTGCGTGTTTCTCTCGTTTATCTGGTTCGTTCAGCGCTTCCTCCAATAGATTAATTGCTTCACGTTCCACAGTAAGACACCGATTAACGGTTCTTATGCGAGTTACTTTGATATTTTCCTTTAGTTTGTCTACGGCTTTCCCAGCAGCAATTCTCTGCGTTAAAGTTACGAACAAACATGAAATTCAAGTACACAAAACAAGTGAAGATCGTACGTACTCACCAACTTCTCGTTGTTGTCAACTTTCCTTGACCAACTTCTCCTCACGTCCGTTGTTGAATAATGGGATGCGACACACTCAAATACCATGGCATGTACTTAGCCGTACAATCATAAGAATCAACTATCGGAGTAGACCGTGATTTTGCAGAAATTAGATGATCTTGCCAGTTTTTTGAATACCAAAATCCATAGTCAAATAAAATTTTATATTGATTGGCATTTCGACCTCTATGACATTTGCTCGAAACCATTGGATTTGTGGGGATACGCTGAGCAATACTAAATTGACGTAGCATTATGTCGGGATAGTATGGTTCCGCAATATCAAAACACAAAACCACGTTATTGTAAAATGCGACTTCAGGCAAGGGGTAACGAGATCTCACGGTATGGTACGGATCCCAACATACCTAAACATAACATGTCATTCACATTCGTATGATTTCCAACGCAAAGTGGACAATAATTTTTTAGCTTACGTCTTGTGGAGATAAATCGTCTAACCATTCTCGAAGTCGTATTATGGCCGAAGTCATATCTCCATATTGTTTCACTTGTTGCCATCTACACATCATTGGCATCGTGTCATCGTAATCTTTACTAGGAATAACATTAGGAAGCATAGGAAAATGATCGTAAATCCAAGCCTGTAGCAATATTAATTAGTACGTATTTTACTATTGCGAATATTTGGAGAATAAAAATAGAAACGATTTACCATTAACAATGTCAAGTAGCCAGCCATTTGCTTTACATCCTGTCTTGAAGCTAACCTCAATTGACGGTACAAAAAGGCTAATGCTCACATCCCCAGGCTTGTTCATTCAAATGATTTACGTTCTCCAAACATCTCAAATAGTGCACATGAACCTTCATGCCCGATTTATCACAGAATAAAGTGCAACCCAATAAATATAGGATATACGCACGTGCAATGACTACGTAATCATCTTCATTACATCCACTTTATTTGCCTTTTCTTTGAATGTTTCCAGTAGGAGGTTTAGCTTGACAGAAGTAGAATCATTGAGTTGTTCCTTCGGTATAGCCCCGTCAACACCGAGATAATCAACTAACAGTTGAGTCGTATTTAAGACCATCCACTTTCGCATAAATACAACTACCGGTGACTGGTATTTTGAGAATTTGGATGACATCATCCAATGTTACTGTCATTTCGCCAAAAAGCTAAATGAAAAGAATTTGTCTCGGGATGCCATCTCTCAATGAAAGCTGAAATAGTCACGCAGTCGACATGCTTGTATGAGAATTGTGCCATAGTGTATAAACCAGAATTTTTAATTTTCTCAACAACTGCACTTGGCATACTATCAATACTCCATTCTTCCAACTTCACTGTATGGAAAATGCATTTTAACAAGCCTCGCTCCTACAGAAAAAATATCATATATTGTCGTACAAACTGAAATTGTTATTTCATAAATTGAACATAATAATAAACAACTAACCTCGTGATTATTCCAAATAGCAAATTCAATATGGGACTCGAAACTTTTTAATAAAGAAGTATTGATGGGCATAGAATCAATAGATTTTCTAGAAAAGGGCACGCTCGAAGGATGAACAACTATTTGGAGCTCTGCTTCTTCGTTACGTGCATCATCATCACTTGCTTCCTCATCCGGACCACTTTCAGATTCTTCTGCACTAGAACCATCCCCCGACGCACTAGAACCATCCCTCGAACCACTAGAACCATCCCCCGAATCACCTTCACTAGAGTCGACCCCCAAATCATCATCTTCTCTATTTTCTTCTACGTTCCCACCTTCTTCTACATCGACCATTTTCCTCTTCTTCTCTAGTTCTGTGACCCATGCCCGTCTTAATGAAGCAGTCATGGATTCTCGATCTTTTCCTACAAACAACGTAACAAATCTTATACACATTCAATAAATTGCAAAGAAGTGTGCAAATATATGTACTCACTACATACAAAATTATAAAAAGTCAACCAAAATTTATTTAAGCTCAATTGTTCGAACTGTATTTAAGAATGTCTCAACAATAAGTTTAACAATTCAACTTAATACATATTCACTTTATGCAAAGTACGATATTTTTTATGTTAACGCAATCGAACAAACATGAATGAAAACAAAGCTATCAGCAACAATAAAAAGGTAACAATAACGTGCATAAATAGGTTAGAAACCGACATTAAACATGTATCTTAAAAGGAAATTAAAACCAACAACAATAAAGTCCCTGTGATAGATGCTCGGCTATACAGAACCGACCAATTTCAAGTAAAGGCCGGCAATTCGTGGTCGCATGGTGATACAAACAACCGAATTCCAATTTCAACTTATTTTTGCAACTAAACGGTGGACAACAATCGATCATCTAGTGCTTCTACGGTCATACAGCACTGCGATCAATAACTGTGTACACATGAATTACTTAAGTCGGTTGCATATAGCCGTCCGTTGCTTAGGGAGAACAGTTATTCGTAACCGAATGGACGAAAAAAATGAACGTTATTAACATTTTGATGCCAGTAACCATTTCTACGCCTATTGTGACCATACTGATGATTGTATCGAATATAGACGTCAGAAAATAAATGCTACAAACTTGCATCGATTCAAAAAAAAAGTTAGGGTTAGGGACACTTGCTTGGCTGTGTGGAGGACGACTTATGGCTCCCTTTCGAGGTCGACTCACCTTTCTTCATGATTGTTGTTTGGTTGAGGATGAGAGCGGCGGAAAAATGAAGGCGGTTTAGGTTTCAAAATAAACGAACGAGAAGAAAAGAACTGGGGTGTCGGTTTGTTGTTTCAAATTAACGAATGGGGTTAGAAAGTGAAGAGAGGAAAAAGGTAGGTGGTATTTAGTAGAGGTGGCCGTAAGAGGATTTAGGGGTATGAATAGCAACATACTAAAAGAATTGGATGATGCGGTGCTAGACTTCAAGATACTTTAAATCAGAATATTATTGTCATCATCATCTTCATCGTCGTCAAACCGATAGTTGATGAGGTTTGCTTACTTCAAAATCAATTTATTTGAAAGCCCAGGTAATATGCCCTATTGTCCGTGTTCTTTTTCCCATTTCCGTCGTCATCCAATAGAACGCCTAATCTTCTGCTCTACTATTTCTGCGCTTCAAGTTTACCATTCCTTCCTCAGTTTTACAGTGCTATTCTAGTTCTACTCCAATCTTCATTATTTATTTAAACAAACCTCAATTCACCCCATCTCCCAATTGACTGACATCACCAGATCCGTTTCTTCGTCGCCATTTTGTTACTTCTTCACGTTGCGAGCCGCCTCATCACAAACCACGATTCACCATGCCTTCACCATCGACTAACATCACCAGATCTGATTGTTCGTCCCTATTTTGTTACTTCTTCACGTTGCGAGCAGCCTCATCATAAATTGCAATAAGGTATTATAAATTATATTTTAATGCTCAAAATATATTTCGATTTTCACTATAATTGATCTTGATAGCTAGATTTTGTTATAAGATTTTTAGATAGATGGCAGTACCTTTGATGGATAGCAGTGCCTTCACTAAAATTTATTTACCATTGATGGAAGTACATGTAATAAATGCGATGATTATACACACATGTTTGCACAAATTAATAAAATAGATCATTGGACTAAAAATATGAAGCATTAATGGTTTAAAATCAGAAGATCGTGTAATATGCAATTTTGGTTTCAAAAATATACTCTGACCTTGTGATTCGAACTGCTTCATGTAATTTACTGTCTTTATCCTGAACCCTCAAGCATGAACTATTGCTACAAGCTTTCGCGAAGTAATATACTTAATTAGTTTCCTGTTCTTTTTAGGCACTTCTGGGATTTTCTGTTGCTCTAGGAACCAGTACATGGATCAATGTTTTGGTAACTTGATATTCTAGCCTTAACTTAATATAACTTGTATTGTAATAGTCTAACAAACAAAAGGCACACTAAGCCATTCATTTTTCTTAGATAAATCTCCTGTTTTTGGTCTCGTTAGAATTTGAGGTACGCGCTTCCGTATTAGGTTTTAATTGCCCTGTAAAGAGCAGAATGCTTAAATTGGTTCATTGAAATATGTCAATTTGTTGTGAGTCTCCTGTCCTATTCGTCCGAGATTTATTATCATCTTTGTCTTACACTACAAATATCTTTTCAAATATCACAAGCAATTTTGTAATATATTTTTTTAATCATATCTTAAAACTCAGGGTATGACAGCTGGCCATTCTTACTACTATCTCGAAGATGAGTTGTAGATCTGTTGGATATTGTGCATTTCGTCGAACCTGTTTGGTAGAAAGTTGAATATGTTAAACTTCAGGTTAGCACTCATTGCACCAACACACTCATGGCACCAACACACGCGCGCGCGGAAAAAAAAACACACACAGACGGACGATCTACATTTCTGTATTCCTTCCTCTACACATCTTATTCGTTTAGATTAAGCAAATTTTGTGCATGCATATTATTCTTATTAGTAAGTTCGGCTTAACAAAATTAGAGGACGTGATCAACTTGACTCATATTTATATTCATACTCCTGAAAACTTGTTGACAGATGTAAGTTACTCGATTTGTATTCAAATTCTTTGTATATTCAATTTTTATAGTACCTCATTAATAATGATACATGTCTGATACTTGGAAACTTTTAAATCTGAATCTACAATTATTATTTCTTTACTCGTGGTGCTCATGAATATGCTCAATATGCTTATGTATTTGATTCAAAACTTACTTTGTTCTATTTGTTTCAGGGTCAAGATCAATGCTAAACTTTGAAGAATCATGTAATGGAAGAACCATCAGTCAACAGCTTTACATTCCTAGAGAGACCGTAGAGACGATCGAAGAAGATTTAAAAAATTGCTTGCACTAACCAGAGAAGAAAAGAAGGTTATCCGTCACTCAAGTTCAGTTTCTTAAGAAAAATTTTGAGGTAGAGAATAAGCTAGAACCCGAGAGAAAAGTTCAATTAGCCAAAGAACTAGGATTACAACCAAGTTTAGTTAGCTAAACTTTGAAGCAGCTCGAGAAAGATTATGATGTGCTCAAATTAAAATATAACGTTTTGATGGTTGATTATGAGAATATGTTGGACGAGAAGGAAAAGCTTAAAGAGGAGGTATGGACATCTGTATATCTCTATTGTTTTTTTGAGTATGTGCTTAGAAGTTAAAACTGTAAGCTTTGTCTACTACATGGTAAGCATTATCTTGTTTCCATTATGATTCATTATGTTGCATTTGCAAATATTCAGCAGCAGCTAATTTTTTTATCCTAACTTCTATAATTATTTTATTCATCAAGTTTCTTTTACAGAACTAATGTTTTCTTCAAGTTGACGCATTAGTTGTTGATACTTGAATTTGACATACTGCGGGCAAGGCATCAGCACGTTTGTCACAAGTGGATGATCTAATTGTGAACTATGAATATAACCAAGTGTATGCAAAGAGAAATGCCCCTTGCATATGTACAAAAAGAGTTGAACTAAACTTTGGTGATCCCAGCATGGAAGAAAGATGATGCAGTCTTCTCCAAGAAGAAAATATAGGTTATATTTTACAGCTTCAAACGGGTTTTATTTAGCTGCTTCTAAAATACTAACACGGTTAATATTTCAAAGCTAATAACAACTGATAACTATGTTAATTTTCCCAGCACTTGCGTGATTTTGAAACAGCCACTCAAACTGTGTGTATACTTTATCTCAAGACATGACAAAGTTCATCATATATAGGTAAAGCTGGTTTGAAGTTACATTTATACTCAGAATATAGGACAATTTTATTCGGTGTATAGCCATATAGATATGCCTTAGTACATCAACATCTGTATTTTTTCTTCTTTCGTTAAGTGCTATGTAACTGACGTTTTTTCATAACGGAAAAGGAAAAAAAACCTACCACATATTATTTTTATTACCCATAATATGTTAATTATGCTTGATATGAACACGTCCAAAGTTCCAACCATCTACATCATGCTGGCCCCCTTTGTAGTTACCACCATAAATTTTTATTTTGCTCAAATCTTCTTTTTGATACAGGTTATTTGAGCATCAGCTGGTGCCGTGGCATTCGTATTGGGCTATTTTTTGAAAAAGGATCCCTTGGCCTTGGCAAGAATCATGCATATTCTATGATAAGTGAAAGTCGAGCTAATGATATATGGCTATGATTCTAGGACAATTATGCATCGTACAAGGTAAATATAACTTTTCTGATCATGTTACATTTCATTATCCGTTGATTGTTGGATTTACGTTAGTTTAGAAACAGCAACTCCAAGATATTGTTTAAGCGTGGAAACTCTATCTTTTTCCAATAATTTATTCCAGCAATTTATTATGAGATTTACCAATGTATAAATTACGGAAGCTCAATCTGCCAAATTTCATTCTCAACAAATGGAAACCCTAGTATTGTTTGCTTAAAACAGGAAATCATTGATGTTGTGTGTGCTAATTTGTTGATAGTACCCAATTGTATCTGAGATTTGCTTGCGGGCTGTTGTTGCTACAAGCTAAGTTCTACGATAGTTTACATGACATACTGTAGTTTACATGACATACTGTTATGAGAAGCACCAGATAATTTTTATTTATAGTCGGTTCTCTCTGGATAGGCTCATGCAAATTGCTTAACATATAGAAAAAGAACTTTGAAAATGCTTATGGAGATGATTTGGCATGATATCTCTTTCCACCTTCTTTTTATGTTTATGACAAGCAAAACCAGTTTCAGCTATAAACCTGAATATGATTTGAAAACCGGTACTCCACTTTAGGGATAAGATAGTATAAAACATAATTTCCGCTATAATTAAGTTAGCATGCCGTTGATATTTTGTATCTATCCAACTTTATCTGACTGCAGTAAAGTATGCATACGAGATTACACATCATAGATCTCCTGCTTATTTTGCAGGTTTTGATCCCATTGGCCAAAGTGGCAACTGTGAATCAAGTATTCGTGACTGTAGATGAGAAATAATGTATATTTTATGGCTATAGACAGGAATGAGTTTTGGTTCATGGGATTCGTTAATTATGGCAAAGCGTTGATGCATTTACTGTGTTGTTTTGGATTCAACAGCAGCATAGCTTAGATCAGCTGATACTAATGTTCCTATTTGTTGTGTTTTTTAAGTGTACTTTACCGCTACTTGTTCTGTATCTTGGTTGCTAAGTTTGTGCAAGATCATCATATACATTTTGTATTTTGATTGCTTAGCTTGAGTGATATCTTCATGTACATTCTTTTATGACTACTATTAACAGACACATTGCTGCAACCTGGAAGAATGTCAGTAAACGAGAATCAATGCTCATTTATTTATTGTGTCTATTTTTACATTTTTCATCTTCTTTAACTAAATATTCAGAAATATGATGATATTTTTGAGCTAATATATGTTTGATTTTTCCTTTTATTTTTCAAATTCAATAATGGTTTAGAGCCACAAACAAGCTCAAAATCATGAGCATGTTAGATTCTTCTTGATATAATATATATGTATGATTGTGCTTGTGAGCGATTCATATCAATGCTTTGATAGTAAATCCTCAATATCAAACTGGTTTACATGAACAATCCTTAGTGTAATTGGATTTATACATTTTCAATTACTTTCATTTTTTAATAAACAATGCAGTTAATTTTTCATTAAATTCGTAACTAAGGAAAAAATTAACTAGTATTCTTTTTCTTTGATATTGTACAACTTAACGGTTGGGCTTTCGCCGTTGTGCAGTTATACTATTAGCTATTATTATTATTTTTATTATAGAAAAAAGGAGCTTAAAACAAAGGACATAGATAAGACAAAATACAAGGCAGTTTGAGAGGGAGTTATTGAATAATTACCCCCTTCTAGAGCACGTGATCATAAGGTACCCTTAATCCCAAAATTCCAAACAAGCTTCAATGAGGCCATATAGAAAAATCTATTTCCCATTACAAATGCGCTGGAGAAAATCACCAAAGACTAGTTTACATTCTGAGATGATAAGTTCAAGCTCATGTCCTTGTTCTCCTCCAGTTGTTACGGTCCAAAAGAAGGATGATTATAAAATTCCCTTGATAGATGAGTTGTTAGATAAGCCAAAAGGTTCTCATTTTTTCTCAAAATTGGATCTTAAATCAGGGCACTGTAACATTAGGACGCATGAGTGAGACGCTCATAAATACTCATGAGGGTCGTTATGATTTTATGATATGCCCTTTAATTTATCAAAAGCTTCATTAACATTTTAACATCTGATGAATGATGTTTTAAGAATGTATTTAAGGCTAATTCATACTATAGTGTTTTTTGATGACATTCTTATCTATACCAGTATTTGGAATGATCACTTGGAACATATAATTGTAGGTAAATAAGCGAGTAGTTGAATTATCTAAATGTCAGTTTGCGCAAAATACCAAAGAGCATTTGGGTCATGTTTGGTCAAAAGAAAAGTGAATTTTTAAAACCATGGCCAGTTCCAATGAATATAAGATTACTTATGGATTCTTGCTAAAACCAAGACTGACTTACCAAAGGAAATTGCTTGTAAATGGAGTGGAGAAGTTCATAAAGCTTTTGACGTTCTCAAGCAGTACCCCTTCAACCCCGCATACTGGCTATGCCAAGTCTCAGCAAGGATTTTGTTACCGACTGCGATGCAAGAGATCAAGTAATTGGCGTAGCACTGTCGCAAAAAGGAAACCTCATAACCTATATTAGCCAGGTTTTGAAAGACGGAAATTTAGATAATGTAACAAAAATAGTCTTCTAAAGGAAGGCCTATGTTAGTTTATGTTGTCTATGTTGCAAAAAGGAAATTTATTATCAAGACAGATCGTCGGAGCTTAAAGCTGTTATCCCGCTTTTTGGCAAAACCGTGATACCAAAAGATCGATCGGAAACCAAAAATAGTTCGTCTCAAAGATTGGTTATACATTGCTTCGCTATGAATATCGATGAATTTTGTCCGAGTTCGGATCAGGCTACAATTGATAGAACATGACAAGCAAAGTCATGAAAGCCAGTGTTTTAAATTTCGGATTAATCAGAGTTCGTATGAACGAGATATGATCGATGCAAGTTAGCCAAAGTACACAGTTCGTATCCATCAACCTGTTGAGAAGATGTCCCGATGGGATTCGTATCCATCAATGATTGCCTTGTTCGAATCCATCAGGTTCCACACACTTCGAATCGATCGAATTCGAATCGATCAGCAACGTTATCGGTCACTTCGAATCGATCGGTTTCGAATCGATCAGATGGGCATCGTCTCAGCATGTTCGTATCCATCCCAGAGTACTGTTTCGTATCCATCGGCTTCGTATCGATCGAAGTGGCCAGGCCTTCGCATCGGTGGACTTCGTATCGATCGAACTTCGGCAAGGGTGTCTTATTCGAATCCATCGGCATGGCTCGGTTCGTATCCATCGGCTTCGTATCGGTCACCTAACAATCCAACCTCGCATCCATCAGAGATTCGCTGCTTCGTCTCCATCCCAAGACCGTGTTCGAACCCATAAGCGGAGGCATGTTCGTATCCATCAGGACAGCTAACCATGGGTGACGTGTCGTCCTCGATACGAACAAGGCGAATTTTATGGAGTCGAGACGGTCTACTCGGAGTAAAGACCGGATCGAGGCGAAGCGTGCGCGCCACGTCATCACAAGACCACATGAGGTGATCGATTCGAAGGGACCGATACGAACTGATGGATTCGAAATAAGCAGCCAACCGAAACGTACAAGCTCGTATCGATCATATCTCCCAAACCGCTGATCCAAATGCAACGAAATTTTCACAGTAGTTTCCATACAAGGTAAAGATTGTTCCTGCCAAGTTTCAGCTCGATTGGATCATTTTTTGATGGATACAAAATCACTTCGTATCGATCTCAGATCGAGTTGAAACTTGGTGGGGTCGGTCGCGTGGGCCCACTCACATGCCAGAAAAAGTTTTCCGAAGTTTGAGCGAGATCTAGGCCTCCTACGCCTATAAATAGTACACTGAAGCCTACAGAAAGGGGATCTTTTGGGTCATTCAACGCCCAGACTCTGCCGGATTCAATTCTACGCTTCATTATCACTGTTGCAATCAAATTTCAGAACTTCTATCAATTGTAATCCGCTGTAATTGATTGAGATCATTAAGTGAATCAATAAAGACATAAGCTTCAAAGTGGACGTAGGCAAGATCGGCGAACCACTATAAATCCTATGTTTGTGACTGTTATTTGTGAATTGTTGTGTTTGATATTGTTTAGATCTGAATTTTGTGTTGATTATTGCTGATTTGTGTTCATAAACGGATGCTTTCACGATATCGGATGTTTGTGACCAATTTTGACGCAAACACTTTGGTGCTTTCACTGAGAACTAAACTCAAGAATTCTACCGTTTGGAAGTTGAATTTGAAGATTTAAGAACTTAGATCTAAGAGCTATGACAAGGAAAACACGTAGAAGGCAGAGGTCAGAGAAAAGTGATCATGAAGGAAGTCAAGAGGCTTTTTCAGGAGCGAATCAGGCATCGATCCTGCATAGGGGCACCACACTTGGAGCATGTTGATCCAATCTCAGAGAGAGAGATAAGGGCCTCTGAGCAACCTGATAAGGAATGAACACTCAGCCAGGGGGCAGGTAAAATTCCATCATGAACTCGGGGGCAGGTCGAAAACGATGAACAAGTCGCAAACCTCTCACTAACACGGTTAAATCATTTACACATGTAAGCGATCGCGCACGATCCATAGGCATGCTCTGAATGACTACTGACCGCACCATAGTAAGAGTTTATGCTTTGACATCCTCGTCTTGCACTTGCTTTGATTTTGATTTGAACATTCCTGTTGTGGAATACATCCTCATCTTGCACTTGCTTTGATTTTGATTTGAACATTCCTGTTGTGGAATTCGTATGATCATTGCTTTGATATCTGCAATCCTGTGAAAGAATTTACTTGTATGCCCGTTGAATCGCGAACGGTCAACGAGCACCTCTTGTATGGCGATGAACCGCCAAATGTCTTTGATTCAGAAACTCCTCCGAACATGAACTCCGGCATCGATAATACTAAGTTTCCCCCGGGCACACATAATTTGCCTCGAACGGCACACGATCGCGAACGATCACAATTTGCCTCGAACGGCATACGATCGCGAACGATCACAATTCGCCTCGAACGACACACGACCGCGAACGGTCACAATCAGCCTTGAACGGCACTCGATCACGAACTATCGATACCCGCCGCGAACGGCATAAGACCGCGAACGGTCCCATCCCATGTTACCATTCGCCACGAACGGCATCGACCGCGAACGGTCTCATTCCATCATCCGCCGCGAATGGCATACGACCGCGAACGGTCCCGTTTCACCTCGAATGGCATACGATCCCGAACGATCGTCATTCGAAGTTATATGAAATTATCAAGTTCTTTGCAGGTTGTTGACAGGATATGAACATCCAGCTTATGGCATTACAAAACACACATTCCTACCGTAAGACATGTTTTGGGGGACAAATGTTATCCCGCTTTTTGGCAAAACCGTGATACCAAAAGATCGATCGAAAACCAAAAATAGTTCGTCTCAAAGATTGGTTATGCATTGCTTCGCTATGGATATCGATGAATTTTGTCCGAGCTCGGATCAGGCTACAATTGATAGGACATGACAAGCAAAGCCATGAAAGCCAATGTTTCAAATTTCAAATTAATCGGAGTTCATATGAACGAGATATGATCGATGCAAGTTTGCCAAAGTACACAGTTCGTATCCATCAACATGTTGAGAAGATGTCCCGATGGGATTCGTATCCATCAATGATTGCCTTGTTCGAATCCATCAGGTTCCACACACTTCGAATCAATCGAATTCGAATCGATCAGCAACGTTATCGGTCACTTCGAATCGATCGGTTTCGAATCGATCAGATGGGCATCGTCTCAGCATGTTCGTATCCATCCCAGAGTACTGTTTCGTATCCGTCGGCTTCGTATCGATCGAAGTGGCCAGGCCTTCGCATCGGTGGACTTCGTATCGATCGAACTTCGGCAAGGGTGTCTTATTCGAATCCATCGGCATGGCTCGGTTCGTATCCATCGGCTTTGTATCGATCACCTAACAATCCAACCTCGCATCCATCAGAGATTCGCGGCTTCGTCTCCATCCCAAGACCGTGTTCGAACCCATAAGCGGAGGCTTGTTCGTATCCATCAGGACAGCTAACCATGGATGACGTGTCGTCCTCGATACGAACAAGTCGAATTTTATGGAGTCGAGACGGTCAACTCGGAGTAAAGACCGGATCGAGGCGAAGCGTGCGCGCCACGTCATCACAAGACCACGTGAGGTGATCGATTCGAAGGGACCGATACGAACTGATGGATTCGAAATAAGCAGCCAACCGAAACGTACAAGCTCGTATCGATCATATCTCCCAAACCGTTAATCCAAATGCAACGAAATTTTCACAGTAGCTTCCATACAAGGTAAAGATTGTTCCTGCCAAGTTTCAGCTCGATTGGATCATTTTTTGATGGATACAAAATCACTTCGTATCAATCTCAGATCGAGTTGAAACTTGGTGGGGTCGGTCGCGTGGGCCCACTCACGTGCCAGAAAAAGTCTCCCGAAGTTTGAGCGAGATCTAGGCTTCCTACGTCTATAAATAGCACCCTGAAGCCTACAGAAAGGGGATCTTTTGAGCCATTCAACGCCCAGACTCTGCCGGATTCAATTCTACGCTTCATTATCACTGTTGCAATCAGATTTCAGAACTTCTATCAATTGTAATCCGCTGTAATTGATTGAGATCATCAAGTGAATCAATAAAGACATAAGTTTCAAAGTGGACGTAGGCAAGATCGCCGAACCACTATAAATCATGCGTCTGTGACTGTTATTTGTGAATTGCTATGCTTGATATTGTTTAGATCTGAATTTTGTGTTGATTATTGCTGATTTGTGTTCATAAACGGATGCTTTCACGATATCGGATGTTTGTGACCAATTTTGACGCAAACAAAAGCGTCTTCTAAAAAAGTTATCAACGGGAATACAATGAAAACAGGTGGCCAAATGCATGGTTTTGATTATTCAGTGAGATAAAAAAGAAAATTTTTGAAGCTGAAAGCATTTAACTCTACCCAAAAACGTTTTTCAGCCATAAATTTTGTAGCCGCAGTAGGCACGAGCTTTACGGAAAGATTCACCAACTCGCATCCATTAGGTTTATGGAAGTAACAAGGAAAAAGCCATTTTCATTCCCTTGCACATATCTAATCTATCGGATATGCTCTTGTAACAAAAATTTGAAATTTCAACAAAACTAATTGCAGAAGGCTTGAAACAGTATATTATTTGAAGCAGAAGCAACGCACGCAAGCATCTAGTCAGTTTCTATCTGATTGGAGTAGTTTGTACTATCATAACAGGGACGTACATCAATTTTGCTGATATTTCCCTAACTGATCTAGATATACTTGGAGAGTATGGACTCAACCACGCCTTGGGCTATGGGATGATACCCTTCCCGAGCTTCCTGGAAAATTCTGGTTGCCATCGTCTTCTCTTCATCTTTTGATTTGGCAAGAGCTGTGTACAGTGGGCGAAGATACTTCATCCTTCCTACTTGTTTAAGTGCCTTTTCAACCTCGTCATAGTACTGCTTGCATTGAGACGAAATGGCTAGCTGTAGAAATGCTACCTTTACATCGTAGTTCCTGCTCTCTGATAGCTTGTATTGTGCATCAAGCGCAGCAAGCTGCATTTATATACACTACATTTAAGTAAATAGAGGCTTAAAAGCTGCATTTACATACGCTAATTTTCTTTGTTGGTTATATGGTACTTTTTAGACACTTAAGTCATTTTGAAATTGCATACTTAACTTCCATCGCAATTTTTTTTTTTCACCCGTCCTATGCTCATTCCAAGTTTTTCTTACTAGAAAATCATACTTACTTGGGAATCCAAGACCTCGTTTATAATCAATTTTTCCAACTAAAAACAAAATAATTTTTTTTCATGGTTGAGATTCAAAACCATGACCTCATTTGTATAGCTGGAGCATTTCGGAGAATTTATGATCGAAGCAAAAGATTATAATGATATTAAAACTATTATTGAAGATTATTATTGAAAAATAATTTGGAAAGCTTTCCTCGACGTGTTTTATAAAATAATAATAACTCTAAAATAGTTTTTTCATTAGTTTGCAATAAGTCAAAAATAAAATAAGCATTTGACTTTTTTGTTTGAACATATACAAAGAGTTTCAAAAGGGTTCAAGTCTACTAATCTACTTTTATTTCTCTCTCTCTCTCTGCTATTTATAATCAAAGGACGTAAATTAAAACAATTCAAAAGGTTAATTTACATCATTTTGCTCTTATGATTTCTATTTCTGTGCATATGATTCAAAAAAACACTAACAATTACAAGGCATAAACTGTTTATCAAGCGTATAAACAAAGAGAAAGTTTACAATCAGAATAAAATACTTAAAATGTAACATTAAAGGAGCTAATGCTAATAATATAATAACAATAATCATCACCACCACCATCATCGTTTATATGTGTACTTTCGAAAACATTTTTTTAAATTGGTATTCGTCCCAAGACGTAGGGTTTGGTCTTTAATCAATGTCGCACCAAAATACATTATTACTATTTGTACTGTTATCATCATTTTTATTTTTCATTTTATTTATTATTATTATTTTCTTTTTTTTTCTTTTTTTCTTTTTTTTATTTTATTTTTTATTTTTTTCTTTTTATTTTTTTTACATATGTATTTCTATCTTTATTTTACTTAGTTACTATTATTACTATTTTACCTATATGACTTAATTTTATCATTGCTATTGTTATTGTTATAACCTTTAAATTACTTTTGTCATTTAGTTTCGGGTTCCATCTCTAGCCAACCCCAACTTGTTTGGGAATAATGGCTCTATTGTTGTTGTTGTGGTATTCGTCCCAAGAGGACTGGAATCCAAGAGATCTTTCATCCTATTTGTCTATCAAATTACCATGGGAAATTAACTTAAAAGCTTTAAAAAGATGCACAAAGTATGCATCCACATGTGCATACCGAATCACTAGTTAAAATAGACCGAAACATGAGATCAAAATTACAATACCTAGTAACCTACAGACATACCTGAGAAGGGTCCACCAGTTTAGGAAGATTCTCCAAGTAAAGCTCCCACTCCTGTCCATGCCAATCAGCTACCTCATCTTCTCTAGGCAAGTACCCACTTTTAAACATATTTGCCAAAGTCGTTATCTTTGAATAAATAGTTGATACTGGCTCCATAGCATCAGGAGGAATTCCAGTATCCTCCACCCACAACTTCAGATCAATATGCTTATCGATTCCAGGAACATTAGCCAACAAAAATTCAAGAAATGTATCTGTATCTATCGACTGAAATTTAAAGGTTGCTATGTATTTCTTCAAAAACTCATCAAATGCAGGTCGGCCAATCTAATACATAAATTGAACGGTTAACAAAGTAGAGTAGAGTAGTCAACTAACGTAGTTTATGTCAAAAGGTAACAATATTAACCTGGCGTTCAATTCTCCAAAGAAATTGAAACCCTTTCTCGTATGGCACTTGAGAATAAACATCATCAGGATCGATTCCTGCTTGATTTGTCTTCAGCTTAGTGAACTCTAGATTATCTTTAAACCTCTCCATTTCATCATTTAAACCCCTCCATCCAATACCAATATTTAGTGCAGCTACCTCTTCTCCTTGAACGGCTTCAACAATTCTTCTTTCAGCATATGTGGTAAAACCCTAAAAATTTGTACGTACAGCAAACATATCATATTAGCAAAATAAGTCTATATCTGTGACATGTATTAAAAATAACTGTGCTCGGCATCACAGAATAATATGAAATACATAGAAATAACATGAAAATGGTTTATACCTCATTTAACCAGAAATGATCATTAGTCTTGTTAGTAATTAGATTTCCTGTCCAACTATGAGCAAGTTCATGAGCCACCACCTGAAAGCATACAATTGTGAAATATTATCCGGCTGGTAAAATTGCACAAAAGGAGAACAATACAAAAATAGAAGAATGTTCAAGTGATAAGGCAATATAAATCACAAATAAAATATTCTAAACATTTTAAAAGAGAGAGAGAGAGAGAGAGAGAGAGAGAGAGAGAGAGAGAGAGCGCGTGAGAGATCCTGACACCAATATAACCTATGATCTATAATCTAAATGTTTGTCCATATTTCAAATTTTTTGATGGAAAATGGCTTCAATATAAAAATTGTTCTGCAACTTCGACCCACTGTAAAAGTGACCCTGAAAAGTTTTACTTGATGCGATTACAGTTGGAGAACAAATAACAAAAAAAGTTGAAAATGCATTCATACTCTGCAACTCCACAGTCAACAATGATTCAGAAATATTGACAAAAAACTGAAATGTTATGCACACAAAAAAGCCAAAGACCGACCGCGTCCATTTACCATAACAAGCTGCTAAGATAAGAACCTTCAATGAAAAATGTTTCCACTATTACTAAATATACATATACAACAGGTCTTACCCACTTTTGTGTTAGTTAAATGCATCATTTTCTCCGTTCACCCATGATTTTAAAAAGCAAAAGGAAACGCACTACACATTTTTCAATTTTGGGGGCATATCGTGCCTGAACATCACAGTGTATTAGCAACCCACTTTATAGCGAAAAATTACATAATATTTTTTAGTTTCCCAATCAGTTTATTTAAACACTCATATTCAATCAAGTATTATCTCACCATAAAGTATAACATAAATTTTCTTACAAGTAACACATATAAGGGAGTGTGAAATACTTGGGATGTATTCTCATTAAATCAACGTGAGTTTTTTTATAAACATTAAACATGATTTAACAAAGGATATCCGTGACTACCATCTTTTTCATATTCAAAAAACAAAACTGGTTCATAACAAATAATGGAATTGACAAAAATTTGTCTCGGCAAATCTAATGATTTGAGCAAACACGCTATTATTATCTTTCTAAGATAAAAGTAATTTACTTCTACCAAAACCCTAACATCTTCTTTATTCAAATTAAATTATAACGATATTCGTACAAAATTGCTTAAAGACACAAAAAGAGAACGAAACCCTACATTATTTTTTTATAATACTATAAATCTAAATTTCAGTTTTGGGTTTCATCTCTAACCGACCCCAACTTATTTGAGAATAATGGTTTAATTATTGTTGTATACATCTAAATTTCATCATTCTAAACTACGAATATGCACATCAGATGTAAAACACTAGTATTGATAATATTTATTTTGGATGCCTATTTATACATAAATGCATGTATTACATATTTCAAGATGGCTATACGTGCAAATTCCTCCATTAAGCCATAGGTAATAAACATCACATCACAGTTACCAACGATGCATGGTGCAAAAAGGCACAAAACCATCTTGAAGCCTTTGCGTAGGAAAAAGGAAATGATGCATGCCATTTTAATTTTTATCATATGTGTTAAAAAGATTATATATTTGTTAGTCATCGTAATTAATTAGACTAGACTAATATAATATATATTTTTACTAGTAAATATCCACAGAAAAAATTCTTTAATCATTTCACAAAAATACCATTAAACGTAATATCATAAACATAGAATAATATTTAATTATTTAAATGATTCAATGTTCAAATGATTATTTTGAAGGTAGATTGATTAAAAGCGTATAGCTATTGTCTAGCAATCAAATTTCATGTATAAGCTTATAGTTGATATTGGAGTGTCTTAAGCAAGATAGTCAATGGCAAATAGCGCAAAACTTGCGCTATGAGCTATTTTGCACTATGCGCTATAGCGCATAATATTTTGTTCACTTTTGTAAATTTTGCATTTTTTTTAATACATACTAAATGAGACAAAAATAGTCGTGATCCATGTTTACATAAATATCAAATCATCCATTTATGATTATCACTATTATCTTATTGAATTTTACACTATAATTTAACTATGGATTAGAATTTATATTTCAGTTTACACTGTAAATTGTTAGTTGGTCTCATATTCAAATTAAAAAACTCTAAAACCGTGTTCTAAAATTCTTAACGTTGTAGCTTGAAGTAAATCCGTTTAACAATTTATTGTTTTCAAAGATTTATCATCTTCGTCATCTTCTTTTTTCCATAATTGAGATCGCCGATTTAAATTGTTGTTTTCATAAATCTCTGAGCTTGAATCGTAATTTTGTTGAATTTAATACATTTTCTGATTATTTTTTATATGACTTTTCGATGTTGATTTTAACTTTTTCCATTTTTCTAATGTTAATTTCGTATGAAAAGGAGACTTGAGTTATGTATGAATCTACACGATAGCATTATAATATTTGATAGTGGTAAATTATAAATTACAACATTTATTACTATGTTGAATGACTACTCGTTCATGAAAAATAAATTAGAAAATAGATAATTGATCATGCACCAAAATTTGGTATTTTGTGCCCAATAATTTAATTTTTTGTACATCCAAAATGAATTTGTCTATAAGGTCATTTTCGAAGTATTTGTTAAATAACACTTCTATGTATGAAAGATGAAATTTTATAATGTTTTATCAAAAGAATTTTGCTTTCAAGGTTTATTCAAAAGAATTTATTAAAAAAGGATCTTCGATCTTCGTATTTGTGTTTTTTCAGTATCAACAACAAAACCAAATATTGCAAACTATTAAAATGAAGATAAAAAAAACATTACATTAGGTAAATACCATCACTAGAAAATTTAAAATGAATTATTAATGTTATAAAGTTTCTATTTATTAATATAGCCAGAGAAGAACAAAGTACTAACATTTTCAACATAGGCACTTTGAGTATGATACGTCTACCAATCACCTACATTCAATTTTGAAGAAATCATAGTCATTCTTCGATAAACGATTCTAATTTATTATTGAAGATATATGATTAGTTAGTGTATTCATGTCCTAGTTTGTGTCATTCAATTTTATTTGGGTTTTTTTAGAATTATATATATCTAAAATAAATAAATAAATTAGCGTGCTATTTTAGGCTATTCGTTATTTTGCGTTTTGACGAAATAGCATGCTATTTTACGTCATAGATGACATATGCATTATTAGAGGTTAAATAGCGCACACCATGTGTTATTTTGCGCTATAGAGTGCGCTATAATAACTTTGGTTGAAACATAAATAATATTTTATATCTACATGATCTGTAATATGTTACAACTAGCTTTAATATATGTGTTATATATATATCTGCTCGTTTTCAATCAAAGAGAATTTAAGGAAAAAAATCATCCTTTAAAACCTACAAAGCAAATCAATTTATAATGAGAATCATACGATGAAAACTAATTTTATGCATTTTGCATTACAAATACAGAATAAATAAACGAAAACAAGAAGAAAAAATAATGAAATAAAAAATGCATCCTTTTAATGTCATGGCCATAGTTATTAATGGCGCACGGCAAAAAAGGCACAAAGCCTCTTTGGAGCCTTGATGCACGGTGCCGCAAATGGCGCACGTCTTTTTAATTTACTGCACACATTTAGATTTTTTTAATAAATTTAGTATATATATAACAATAAATTTAAAAAGTTCGATATTTTTGCTCAACATATGCAACAAAGATTTTTTTTAGGCATTTTACAAGAAAAAATCATCAAATATAATAATTACAAAAACAATGAATTTCAAGCATAATAGTTTTCTAAAGCCAAAATCCAATATAATTATACATATTACTGATAAATTAAAAATCTAAATATGATTCAGCAATTATATTTATCAAATCAATGTCTACATCATCAGATTCATAAGCTTCAGCATCCTCCTAATCCATCTCGATTAGATTTGTTTCTTTTTCACGAAAATGTAAAGGAACTGAAGCGGATGCTGAAAAACCTCTCGATGTAGATGTTCTTCTGCTTGAATATTTAACTTCATCCTTTCCTGCAGCTCTAGCAGCAACACCCCAAGTCAAGTCGTCATTATCATCATCAAATACAAGTTCATATTCAATATCGGATGCATCATTCATATTTCTCGTTAATCATTCACTACAATCATCAATATCCTTCAAGAATATTAGATAAACAGTGTCACGAACGTTGTATTGTATCTTCTTTTTAAGGCTCCATACTATGATCGGTACTAATTTTTATACAGTTTGGATTATATAAAATGAAAAATGATAAAAAAGAAATAAAAAACAACAATATAATGAAAAGGCGCGTCATTTTAAATCTTGCGCCATTTTTGCGCCACGCGTCGTGCCACAAGAAAGAAAGGCGCAAACGTTGCGTCGTGCGTCATAGCGTGCACCTTGGCTTGCCTTTCATAACAATGGTCATGGCCTTGTGCGTCATGTGCGCCTATTCTCAAGTGCATCACACCTTGAGGCCAAAATGTGCATTTTGTCCAGCCGCACCTTGTATCATAGCACTTTCCATAACTATATATCACACACCCTTGCGGACATGTCGGTTGATATATAACCCAAAGGGATGGTAGACAATGATAATTTTGCAATCTTAGAAATATGAGAATTTTACTTTGATTCCAATCCCACCAACTATTAGACCTGTCAACGGATACTTTCATATTCGGATAATATCATATCCACATCCACATCCGAAATCATTTTCAGATATCGGATATCCATATCCGCTGATAAAGACGGATATTGAATAATTATCATATTCACTAGACCGATTAATCAAAAAATATAAAATTTTAATTTAACATAATTTTTTTTTTCAATTCCATTGATCGTATAAGTGCTAAAAATAAACAAATATGATGATAATAAATAGTTTTAGGCAGTTAACGAGCATTAAATGCATATAATATAATCTACTAACTTAAATGAATATTTTTTATTATACTAATACTAAAATACAAATAATTTAAACTATAATCTTGACAAAAACCGAACGGATAATTTTCGGATGCTGATGTTTTCATATCGGCATCCACATCCATATCCGTTTTTTCGGATATCGAATTTTATCCGCTTTTCGGATACGGATGCGGACGGATTTCGGATGTTTCTAGTATCCATTGACAGCCCTATCAACTATACAACACATCATGCAACGTTTTGCCCATAAGAGCTTCTACTACTAATCATAAAACAAATAAACGTATTCCAATAATCACTAAACATCAACCAGAATGCTTACATGTGCTCCAGTCCCATCCCCTTTAATAACAAATGGAGTCAAAAACACCATACATGGATTCTCCATCCCTCCATAGGGGAAACTAGGTGGCAAGACTAGCAAATCGAACCTATCCCACTCATACTTCCCAAACAGACTCTCGCCCACCTTAATCATCTCCTCCGTCCCCTTAAACTCCCTCTCTGCAGCATCCAAAACCTCAACACCTCCTTCCACATAAACCCTACTTCTCGGTCCCACCTCTCTCACTCCAATCTCTCCCACTGCAAATGCAAACAGATAAGGAGGGATCGGCTGCTCCATCACAAACTCTTCCACCATCCTTCCAGGTGCGCACCAGACTGCATCATCACACGCACCACGTGCCTCATTAGATCGTGGATCCCTCCTGTTTGTTTTAGAAGCTGACATCACAGAGGACAATTCAGATGGGATGTTCAGCAACGCGCTGTACTTCACACGTGCTGCTGGAGTGTCCTGGCATGGGAAAATGGAACGAGCGTGCACTGACTGACATTGTGTGTACACGAATGGGTGGTTTTTGGACCCAGTCTGCGCTGGACCGAGCCACTGCAGGGCGAAGGAGGCAGGGGAGGTTGTGAATGTCAGCTGAAACGATTGCTGATTTTTTAGGGTTAGGGTTAGGGTTTGGTTGGGGGGTAAGGGGTGGATCGGGGACAGCGAGAAGGGGACTGGGAGTAAGGTTTGGGGATCGATGGCGGAGGTTAAAGTTAGGGTTGGGGAGGAGTCGAGGAAGAGATCACCGGTGAAGGCGGAGGAGAGGTAGTATACGGCGGATACGTGGAGGGTTTTGGTGGGGAAGGAGAAGAAGAAGGAGAAAGAGATGTGGGTCGTGAATGGGTGTGCTGAGTCTGTTATCGAGTGAGGATCAAACGGAGCCATAGAAGTATTTTTGTAGTCTGTTTGTTTCGGCCTTTGGTTTTGGAGTGGAGAAAGAGGGAAGAACTTTGACACCAAATCTTTTACCGACACTACGCATTTTACCGCAGATTGCTGCTTGCTCGCCCTTTTTTCACGTACCATTCAATTTTGAAATAGTTCACACCCTTTTTTTTCTCTTCCAAAAATCTAGCTCAGTCCAAATAATGTTATTATACAAATCTCATTTGATCCTAACTAGGTTATTATATGAACCTAGTTCGGTCTGAGCGAGTTTATTATATAGACCTCGCGTAGACTGAGTGATGATTTTATACGAAGCTCGTTCTATGCTTATTTAAATATTAAATTAGTCATTAAGAATCCTTCTCAAATTTTAAATCAGCGAGTTCAAGTGTTTTCTCGGTGAAAATATCAAAATGTTTGAACCAAAAATGACACAAACATCGAATAGAAAATAGAAGAGAATAAAAAGTGAAGAAAACAAATTAAAACGAGCAAGAAACGAACATACAAAGATTTACAGTGGTTCGATAAACTCTAACATAGTCCACTTAATGATTTTATTACTTATCTTCCGACTTGGGACAGAAGTTCTTAGATGCGGAACAATTTTAGACACTTAGATTTTCAAAATTACAAGAATATAAAGTAAAGTAGAGTCGAGTTAGAGCCAAAAGATTCTGAAAATGAGCTTTATCCCTCTATTTATAGAGGTGGTAAAGCCTAAAATCTCGCACAAAAGATCTCCAGGCCGTTCTCCTTGCTATAGAATGGTTCTCTATTAAAATAAGGGTGTCGCGTAATTAAATTTTATGGGTCGGTACGACTCCGTGGGTAGAGGTCGGTACCGACCCTAACTTAGCCAAATTGGCCGCCTACAACTCTCTGCTTCGGCTCGTCTTGTGGTTAGCTTCGTGATTCCTACGTTGTTTGCATCAATATTAGCTTGTTTAGGAGTCCAAATGATGGAGTTGTAGAAGAATGAAGTTGCTAATTCAGGAGTTCATGGAGATTGATTGGGAATTACATTGAATCAACAAGACAATACTAGAATGGGTTTAGGGCTAGTAGGCAGGAGATAAACTCTATAGGTGGAGTTTTTATGGAGATTAAAGAAAAAAAATCAAACTTAAAGAGAAATTTGTTAAAGAGAAGAAACCGAAGATTTCACATAGTACTTTTTTTGATCGAAAATTAATCTGATTTATTTCGTACCCCTCGCTCGATGAGAAAATGGGTCAGATTTTACAGGATCACCAAACCTTATGGGACTTAAGGAATGATGGAAGGAAATAAAAAGAAAAGAGAGGGAAAGAAAATCGAAATGAAATAAAGAACAAAAAAAATAAGTAGAAAATAAAAGAGCCCATATTCCAAATGAACAAATCAGATCAATATTATGAATAAAAATTTTCGATATATCAAATCAATTTCTCGTTGAAAATTGAATAGTATAATATAGGGAGATCTTTTATCCATACAAAAAACCATTTTTGATTAGATCATAAATACCTATCATTAGGTTTTCATCCTTTTTCCACTTGTTCTTTTCTATAACCTGGCATCTTATCTTCCTTATACAATTCTTCTACTTATACATATACATAGGATTTTGTATATAAAACTATCACTATAATTTTCCTTTTCAGACTTCTACTTCCAAGCGTAGGATAACCCCAAGGAGTAGTGGGTTTTTTTCCACCAATTGGGGCTTTCCCTTCAAAAGATAGGTCGGTATCGACCCCACACTATGGGGCTTAGTCTTTGAAATTTTATACTGATTTGGTATTTGTGTTGTGAACTTGATTGTACTTTGCCTTTTGGGCTTCATGGTTATTTCTTCGAGCTCCTTGCTTTAATAAATTCAAAGTTTAACTTGTCGGGTTCGTCCGTATATTGTATGGTCAAAAGGCAGGATAACAGCTGTCATTTGTAACGTATAAGCCAACAAGAAGCTTAGCAATGAGACCAGCTGCAACGGTTATGCTCATTAATACAATACATATTTTATTACTTCAGAAGTAAAATCTTCAACTAAAAGTAGGGGTGTATATCGATCGAACGGACCAGATGAATGTGTGTTCGGTTTATGTCCTATAATAAATCCGGAAAAACACAAACTAGATGAGGTTTTGTCTCGGACACCTTTCGAACGAGCAAAAATCATCGGACAACTTGGACGAACACAATTTCATAAAAAAAAATTGTTATACTTCGTGCCCTAATTAAAATTCAAACATACACAGACGATCCTTTTTCGGTCTCGGACTTGAATGAACATCGTATAGTCATATAAAATTTGCAGCCTTAGCTAAAAGAGCTTCTTCAACAAGGGATGAATATGAAATTATCCCCTTTGGGACATCATAGTGCAACATCGAGAAATGTGCATAAACTAACACCATCAAGAATCCAACAAGCGAGCTCCTTTAAGAAAAAGTAACAAGAATAAAAAACAAGGAACATCTTATTTTCAAACAAAATGATCCACATTTATAGTAACTATCTTGTACATTATTTCATGTCATAAAATTGGTACTTTTGTTCCTACATAGTAATTATCTTTTTGGAACTTCGTTCAATTCTTATAATGATACGTATTTGGCATGAACTAAACCCTCGATCTTATATGCGAACGTCACATTCTAGCTAACTGCGGTACCCTTATGGGTCCTATACAATAATTATATTATTTTAAATAGAAGCATTTAAGCAAATAATATATAGTGGTTTTTTTTCTATCTGATAATTTATGTATCCAACTTCTTTATTTAACATTGGTTAATTGATATGGATACTGAAAGAGTTAGTGGTATGCTATAGGGGAAATTACGCAATATGTTATGTATATTTAACTTTTTAGTCAATTTCATTCGTAGTAGCTAGTTTATTTTCCTTTATATACTTTGTTATATTGTGATATAAGTAATTAAGCAATTAATTCAAAGTATATAATAACAATATCCTTAAATAAAATGTCATGTAATTATAGTTGCAAATAATTATAACCGTGGATAGTTAATCACAAAATAAAATTGCATTTTGTTTTAAATATTTTTGGCCAAGATGTTTCAAAAAAACGATATCGATTCATCCGTTAAGACCAGAGTGCATAATGCTCTCAAAATGTTTGGTAAAATATTACTCAACGCTATTGGGACCCCAAGGGGTCATGTACTTAAGGTTATTGGATAACCATGGAATGACTGTCCGAGGGTTTCTTGTTAATTGATAACAACTAAGTGAAATAAGAAATCTTAGTGTGATAATGTCATATAGTTCCCTCTATTTGAGAATACTACAGAATTTAAATGTGAATACTCCAATTTGATTATAATTAAATCATGGAATGAAATGGTTATCCATTAAGCAACTATAGTTGGATCCGAGTTGCATTAGAAGTGAAGCATTATCCAACAGAAAATTCGTCTTATCGATTGTAGGAGGTTTATACCACCGTCAACTGTAGTCAACTACATGTCAAAATCTCTGGCCATATTAGAACGTTCAATAATAGATGTTATTATTGAATTGAGGACTTTGTTTATGGACTAATCGAGTTGAATGTAGATTATATTGGAGTTTTGACCAACACCAACTTCCATACATTCTGATGTGATATGGGGTTGATAAAGAGAACATGTGTAAATTATTGTCACTATTGGTGCTGCTTAAGATAATATAAAATATGATTTTACCGAAAAGATCTAAATAGAATAAATTCGGACAAACTTTCACACCACTAACTAAGGTGATATATGAACGTTAATATTTGAATTATTTAATATTAATCGCTAGCTGAATTCACACATCTGAGTCGCACAACTGCATTTGTGAATTCTTCGAAAAACCATATGATTTAGTTAGTATATAAAGTCTTATAAACTAATCAAATTAAAAGATATTTACAAAATATTGATCATTAATTTATTTGATGTTTTGGGTGCTATTAGTTGGATGTATTTATACAAGTTGTGTATGCACATATTGATATACGATATCGGTATGTATTTGAACAGGGCTTTAAATATAGTTAATTACTTAATAAGCTCTAGGAAATTAACCCTTGTGAGAACAATAGGTGGCCGACCACATATAGGAGAGAGGAGGGCTTAATATAATTTAAAATTGATTGCAAATTTAAATGAGAAATTTTAAAGAAAGAAGAGGAAATGCTCCTATTGTTTCCTTAAAACATTATTCTCTCATTCATATTTATTTTATTTTCAATCTTTCCATCTCCGTCCTCTTTTACGACTGCCACTTTTTCTTCCGTTTCTCCCATGGGCAAAAAAAAATCACCCTAAGTAACATCAAACAAAATAAAAGGGGTTCATTCGATTCTAGCAAAATAACGTGGTGATTCAAGGAATTCAGTAGTCGATTAGATATTTCTTAGATCTCACAAAAGATGAAGGTGAAGAGACTTTCCATTTTTCTTAGATGTCGATTAAATGTTTCTTTAATCAAAGATTTAAACTTGAAATTTATTTCATTAATTGTTCTCGAATTATTATTTACATAAATTTAATTTTATGAATATATGTGTGTATGTATGTACGTAAATGTGTCTGTATACGTACATATGTGCGTATGTATGTTTGAACACTATACAAACGCGCGCACACACACACACACACACACACACACACACACATATATATATATATACACACACACATACATACATACATATATATAAGTACTACCAATACATGTACAAAAAACATATACACGTATTATAGTATACTCAAGCATATGTATAAATTTAGGCGTTTATATTCCCACTATGCATATGTACTTGTCATATGTGTATGTAAGTATAATCTATATATATACAATCGATGTAAATTCAAATATCTATATGCATACACATGCGCGCGTGCACACACACATGTTTATATATCTTTTTTTACGATGTCATGTTAAGAATATATAAATAAATATATGCACATACATACATATATTTGATATATTCAAATAAACAATAAGTGAAATTAATTAATGTGACTGATTAGTTAAAATATAATAAAGAAAAAATATAATTTTACTTTAAAAAGATAGATTGGATCTAATGCTAGTTAAGAGATTACATAGGCATATTAAGATCCAAATAAGGAAAAAAAATTAAAATTTACCCAATTCATCCGATGTGCAACGAACTTGGTCCCTTCAATGGTATCAAAGCCCATATAAACTATGGAATCTCATTAGCCAACATTATAGGCTAACTAATAAACTTTTCTATCTTATGGGTATCTAGAATAGCAGCGTTTATGCTTGGGGTTGGATAATCAGATATCATTCCCTCTATGGCTACTGGCCTGGTCCAATGCATAGGTAAATCAAAAGGTTATCCCAAATGCAAGGCCCAGAGTTTTTGGGCCTTGGTCTAATTTCAAATTAAGATTTGAAAATTTAAAAATATATCAAAAATTTAAAAGTTAAGTTTAAAGTATGAAAAATCATAAAGGTTATAGAATAAATTTACAAAATTATTTTGAGAAATTAAATAACTAATTCAAAATTTTAATATATTCAATTATTATGACTAATGGAATTAAATTAAATAATTATTTAAGAGTTGATTAATTTAAAATATATATACTTGATATATGTATGCAACTATAATTATCATAGTTGTATGTTTATCCTAAAATTGTTTGAGATAAATAAATTAAAATTTTTGAATTAATTAAAGTATTTAATTAAACTATTTAATTATTTAAAATTATTTATTAAATAAATAAATAAAAGTTAATATATATTGATGCATATATATAAACAAAACAATAAATGTTATAACTAGTTATTTATCCTAAATGGTTTGAGATAAATAATGCAAATTTTTAAAATTTTAAATACGATAAAATTTAATTAAACTAGTTAATTAAAGTAGAACTAATAATTAACTAAATATGGTTTAATTAATAAAAATTAAAAGTTAATTAAATGTAATTTAATTAACAAGAACGACTAATTAATTAATTGTGATTTAATTAATATAAGTCAAAATTAATACTTTTTAATTATTAACAACTAAAATTAATTAAACATGATTTAACTGACAAGATACATATATACATTATGCAAGTTAAATTAAATTATAACAGTTATAAACAAATTAAACTTATAAACGTACTTTAAGTGGGTTTGAAATAAACCTAAATAGATTCTTGGAATAAGTACATATGTAAAGTACATGTACCTTGATGTTCGATGTGTCCGACACATGAATCACGAAGGTATTTCATATGAAATACATTATTCCTTAAATTGGTATCGCTCTAATGTATATACTAAAGATTATAAATCTCTAATATATAAAGATTTCCTCAATCATTTACATATTGATAGATTACTTGCATAATAACTGGTTATTGAGAAAACTCAAGCTATGAATGTTACATGTGGTACTATTAATATATTGATTAGATGAGGCAAGACACATGCATGTATTTATTGAGAAAACTCAAGGTATGTGCATTATACTTAGGATGTCGCAAAATGATAGGTCTGAGTGGATAATCTCTTTTGAATTATTGAGTAAACTTAAGGTTGAGGCCGAGATTAGGGTAGAGACAACAATTAGGAGTTGTATATGATAAAATCGATAAAGAGTTATCTATCACTTATAGGTCTATGATTTGTTGAGCAACCTCAAGATCAAAATCCCGAGGCAAGCGAGCCCTCACACCAACTAGAGAAATTGAAAGATTTTTATATTTCTTTAAGGTTTTGAGAAATATAAAAACTCTGATCGGAGCCTTATTAGAAAAATGAAAAAAAAATAACCATTATAATATTGTAAGAGCGTATGTTATACAAAATTAAAAAATCTACTTCAAAAAGATTAAGTAACTAATATAATTGATAAATTGTTTATCAAATAAAAATATACATGCGAACTAAATAAGGATTGAAATGGAAATATAAAATATACTTACTATTAAATCCTTTAGCATGGTGTCACTTCAATCCCCATGCAAAGGTTAAATAGTATAGCTACTAAATACATTCACGCCGTGGTCGCTTAAGTGTTCATTTGCTCGAGACTATTATCGTCTTCTATGAGTTTTGAACTCAAAAGCAATATAAGAATATGAATATTTGATCTATATTCAATCACATGTCAAAGTTGTATGTTGAGCATTCGCGTTCATACTAAACAGAATCTCAATGAAATTAGTTCATTCAAAATTAGAATGTAAACCACCGCGCAAGACCATATGTTCAATATGATTGAATACAATGAGGATTTTATTGTGTTAAAAGCAATACAAACCAAGAATTACCGCACATACCTAGTAACCCAATCACTAAAACGTCAATTTTTATTTGTTAACTTTAGTGCAACTTATAAAATATCCTTAAAATGTTGAGAATGTTGGAATGCACTTTCGTAAAGAATACGATAAATTCTTATAATAAGAGTTTTTTTTTGAATTATTCGACCATTTAGAAAAGAAAGTGAATGTTTGATAGTGAATGTAAAATAGGCACAATTGGAATAAAAAGAGTGAATGGTCACTACAACTTCTTGAAGAGACATTGAAAACGAGAATTGTGTAAAATACTAAGTAAATACTTAATATGGAATGATAAATGTGATTTATATTCCGAATGCAATTTTATTATAGAAAATTGTTTTATATAAGAGTTACAGGGAAATAGACACAAGGAAGAAGTTGCAAAAAAGTTTAGTTTCGGCGATAGCAAGTTTGCCTTTTAGGTTGAAAGACATTTCTAGTGTAAATTGAAAATGATAGTTACAACTATCATTCTATGATTTACACTAAAAAATGTCCTTGAGCCTAAAAGGTAAACTTCTTGTCTCTAAAACTAAAAAAAATTCGAACTTTTTCCTTGAGCCTAAAAACCCCTAAGAGTTATTTTTTTGAGTTTTAGATATTTGGTCTAAAACTCTCACAGCAAACTAGTTACATTGGATGAAATAAATGGCTGATAATAAGTGGATGAACGGAGCTTCGTGTTTCATGCACCATTATAATAATGGCGGAAATAGTGAGAGCATACCATTCAACACTTATTACAAATGATTTTTTTCAACCATTCGCATTCACACATGTCGGACTTGAATTGTTCAAAATATCATATTGTAAATTTATATTTGGCAAAACTCAGCATATACAGTAAATAAATCATAGAATCACAGACACATAGTAATATACAATATGCAGCTGAAACAAAAGAATAGTAGCGCATGAAGCTACTATATATATATATATATATATATAACAGAGTTAAATAAGATACAACAGAAGTCTCGATACAATAGTCAAATAACATATCTGAATACCTCACTAAATATCTGAAAGCCGAGTCGATTGTTGGATCTCCAAAACGAAGCTCCAACTCCAAAGGTGGGTCTCAAACGCTGTGACACTTAGTTAGACCCGAGCGTAAAGAAAAACACAAACACTCGAGTCAGCATTAACATTCTTATATCAACAAATCCAACTCAAGTGAAATATCAACTGAAATACAAGTAACTTAAAGGATGTTTGGGATACCCATCCTCTAAGGATCTGTGGATCTATCTATTATGTAGTAATATACCCTATCAAGAACCAAACGTCATTATAACACCGTGGTCATTTTTAAATAATTTATACTTTAAACCAAAATATCGTATCCATTTCAAAACCACATCAAAACAATATCATTCTTCACTTCAATTTTATCTATTTCCAAATCAATAACACTTTCAAAGTTATAATACTTTGAAACCAAAACATTTGAAATTATAATACTTTGGAAAATCATAACACTTCCTACTAAATCGGTTTAAATATTAAAATAGTATATAATAAAACAGTTTATATTAAAATGATTTATATTAAATAATTTATAAGGTAGATTACTTATATATATATATATATATTAAATACTTTATATAATAAAATAATTTTCTCAAATTTCACAAATCGATTCAAATCAACTTGAATTCCAAAATTCAAATTTTATTCAAATCTTAGTTCATCAATTCAATTCAATTTAGTTCATAAATAAACCATTTCAAATTTTATCGATTTCAAATACAGATTTGAACCACAAATAAACCATTTCAATTTTAATATATTTCATAGCTTTAATATTCAACGTTTGAAAACTAAATTTGATAATTTCATATATATATATATAT
The DNA here is from genome assembly GCA_030765085.1 of Allium cepa. NCBI lineage: Eukaryota > Viridiplantae > Streptophyta > Magnoliopsida > Asparagales > Amaryllidaceae > Allium > Allium cepa. Next base: position 249,349,416 of record CM060944.1, read on the forward strand.
ATATCATAACTTGATTTCATTATTATTTAGTTTGAAATATTCACTTAATAAATCCAATATCATTTAGATAACACCCCAAATTTCAATAAACTTCATATTTCCTTCAATTTATTTAATCTTGAAGTATTCATTTAATCACCTTAAACCAAATAAAGTTATAAAATCATATTTCCAATCTCAATTCAGTAAGTTTCAAATTGATTTTAATTAATTAAAATTCTTAATTAAATGCAATTTCAAATTTATCTTCCCAACCTTAACTTATAAAATCATTATAAAAACTATTTTAAAATAAAATATAAATAAATACTTAACCATCTCATAATGTAATAAAATCAAACTTTATTGTTAAGCTTATTTTATATTAGACAAATTTATACATAGCTTAATTTCACTATATATAAAATAATATTTATATAATATCAAAAATTAATATTTATAGAAACCATATACTTCTTTCCAAAAACCATAGAAATTATTTTCAAAATGTTTTTATATAGACCAATGGCGTATGTATATAAAATTTTGTATCCTATGATCAAGCGATACAGATATTTATCATTTCAATCCGTAATTTAAATATATATACGGGTACATATCATTTTAACCCACAATCCCAAATTCAATTCAAATGCAAATCGCTTGGGTCTATCATTTCAACCCATAATGATTTTCTCCTATTCTACAGATCGTTTGGGTATGTATCATTTCAACCCATGGTGAATTCTATACTAACAGGGAACTTGCAGAGTGATAACAGATATGATAAGAATATAACAGACATATATCATCAATATAAATAACAGACAATGGGGTCAGATGTCACAGGTGAACAGATAGCATATATATAGCAATGTAAATAACTACGGCAGTATATTTCAATTGTCGTTTCAATTGAAATCAAATTTAATAAATATAAGAACGTTAATTGTGAGTGATTGCTCGTCTTTCGAGGCTAGATAGATTTGACAAAGAAATGAGCTACAAGCTACAAGTTCCAATGAAACACTAGATGGACACAATTCTATGAAGAAAACTGGCATGATGGACAGAGCTGATAAATGGGAAAACGATGAGCTAATTAGAATCAATTTTTATATAAACTTAAATAGATACATTATTATTATTTCCTTAAAATTAATATTTTAATTTTAAGACGAACGATAAAATAATATACATATAAATCAATAATATCCATGTATTACAAAACCGAAACAAAAGAATTTCTACCCCCATACCCTTATATATAAAAGTATATATTACTAAATTCTTCACAGCGAACCCACAACACAAGAAATACAAATACAAATATATATATATATATATATGTATGTATGTATATATATATATATGTATATATATATAAACTACTCAACAATTATACTTTCATAAGTATTTCATATATAAACTATAAGTTATATATATACATGCAGGCTTAAAACTTACATAACAAAATATGGCATATGTATAAAATAGTCAGATAATATATATACAGGCCCAATTCTGTTTATATATATAAGGCAAATGTGAAACAACTAAAAATATATAAGACACCTATACAACTGCAACTATTGTTTAAAACTATATATATATCATAAACTGTTTCAAACCATATATAAAATGCTATCACAACTATATTTATAAAACTGGGAGTCAAATCCTTATATATATACTGATATATATATAGAACTTATACTGTTAAAAAATTAAAAATAAAGTATATGCATGCAAACCAATTTTATATACACATGCATATTACACACACACACACTAATACTTAAGAACTAGGAACAAATTATACTAACAGATCTTAAAATACAAATTATACAACCCATAGAAAATGACTAACAGGCAAACTTTTAACATAATATATATAATACTTTAGACATAGGATGTAAGTACTATAGCATATGTTCAACCAATATTTTATACATATATAAACTACAAATACATATATTACAGTAAATATATGAACAATATAACAGGTTTATAATAAATCTAACTCTTATATATAGCTGCAGTTATTATAATACTCATACATAAAAACCGAAACTCACAATACATACATACATACATACATACATACATACATACATACATACATACATATATATATATATATATATATATATATATATATATACAGCTTAAAATAAATATGCAACGCATATTCTTATAAACAAATAACTAAGTAATATATACCTACATACACTTAATTATATATATAACTTCTTTATAAAAATGTATATATGTAAACACTTATACGCATGCAACCTGTTATGTAAACATATATAAAAATAAACTATTATATATAAAATATCTATATATATTGAACCATATGCAAATGTATATACATATACATATATATATATACATATACATATATATATATATATATATATATATGTATGTATGTATAAACTAAACCCACAGAAAATGTAACAGACCATATACCTAATTGTTGAATATGCGAGTATATGATTTTTGTTTGATGATAATAAACATATATATATATATATATATTCATTTAAATGTATTTGTTATTGTACTATTCTATTTGTGACATGATTAAATAAATATTTGCTGAATAAAATCAATAACACAGAGTTTAAATTCGAATGGGTATTTTATTCAAACAAATATTTATTACAATTTTGAATAGTACAAATTCAAGCTCTCACTATATATATACAATTTCAATTACAAATACACCTCACTACATATCGCTCATTCACTCGTATTTATCTTCAACTTTATTTCAGATTGAATCCAGCATCTGAGCAATCTGCAAAATAAACACTGACGCTGTAAAATTGAAAAGAAAATATTTTTGCAGTATAAAATAAAATGTGGATTTTCAAAATAATATTTGCCTCAGTTATTTGGGTTGTTCGTCATCATTTAATTTTGAATTCATCATACACGAACAACTTGTGACATGCACAGTGTATCATTATACATGCCACAAGGCCATGCACACCGATATACACTTGATAAAATCGCAGGGACAGGTGAGCACAAGGTCAAACCCAAATCAAAAGCCGGGTTCAACTCAAGTAAAGTCACAACACGAGCTCAAGGTCAAACCCGAGCCCTAAGCTGTATTTAACAAAGGTGTAATCCAAACGTACCAATTTAATAAAATTGTCAAAAATCCAAAACCAGTATAAATCAAGCCTTGACCAAAAAGTTCAGTGATATACACATGAAGCAGAGACTAGACAGTCCAAACCAGACTCAAGGAAATGAACTGGTCAGAATAAAGACAGTGCAACAATGGTGAACGGAACATAAATGAGGCATGTATAAGCAACTCACCACAATACAATACAAGACTCAAGTTTGCAACATATAACATCAATGCAGTACACACATATGTACTCGAGGCAACACTAGACTTCAAGTCTAACAGGCAGTGGCAACAACAACTATGAAGTATATAAGTGCAGACAAGCTACATGAGGACCGGACTTCAGCAGTAGACAGGGAAGTGCATACTAACCAAAACAATGCCCAACACAAATGAACAGACTATGCAACATAAAGAAGACTCAAAGCCATATGCAGTAAACAACATGAAGAACATCAACCCAACAGACTCACATAGACCAGGCACCAAGTATATGTGAATCGAAGTATGTTCGACACAACAACAAGTCAATCAAGTCAGACCACATACAAGTCAAAGAAACTAAAGCAATTTCAAAAATGACCAAAGTCAGATATATGAACTCAAGCAAGTCCAGCTACCACATGAAAGCAACCATACATATATACACGTGTGAAACAACATGTATACATATAGGCAATGCAAACTAGCTCAAAGCATTAACTCGAAATAATTCAATATCAGATACAATGCAATAGTGTACAGAGAAGTAATACAAGACCATCTATATGCAGACACAAGATCATAGTGATAACACTGTGTAAACATATGTATATGTAACCATCACTGACTCAATTCAAGCACCAGACTCAACCAAAACCACATTACATACATATGCAACCAGACCAGTGAACAACAAGATGATAACTTGAATGTACAGAACAATTCAACATGAATCAACCCAATGCAAACAACATGAATGGTCAAAGGCAGTGCACATTGAAACATGACTATATGCTATGCACAGGAACCAAGGCCAAAACTAGTGAAACAAAAATGAAGCAGTTCAATATCACATGGAATCAAGTACATGACAGCATAGCAGCAATGTGATGTAACAGTTTTAAATTGAACAAGCCAGTGGCCGATGTCAACTATGTTATAACCAAGAAAAAAAGAACGAACAAGTTAGAAATCAAAACAACAAGTTAGAAATCAAAACAGTGAATCCAGTAATCACGAAAATATATGAATTCAAACAGAGACCGAAGTCACCAGCAAAATCAAAGTAATGTCAGTGCCCTGATGACCAAGTCAACAAGAAACGCACAAAGTCAACTGCATTTCAAATCGAAGTGGCCGATTTACAGTATCAAGTTGAAACCGTGGCAATCAAGAAATCATTCAAAGCCGTGACAACCACGTAACATAAAAATATACAAAGTGAAAAAGTCAAAAATAATCACCAGCATCCAAACAATATCGAACGACAATCCAAAAATTATCAGACGATATCAATGAGAATATACGAACGAAAAATAAGGAATTCGATTCCTATATAAAACCCTAAAACATCATCGGCAATATTCATTCGAGTTCGAGCTAAACAGAGAACATTAATCATTCAACTCGAATCAAGATCGATTTCAAGCAAGCAAATTAAGAAAAGCAAAAGGCATAATTACATACGGTAGTCAAGATTAAACTTGATCGTCGAAGCAGCCAAAGCAAGCTACAAGGAGACGGTCGTTCGACAGAGCTAGCAACGTACAATCATATATTCGATCGATCAACATAAGCCGGCGGCTTCAAAGCTTTCCCAAAGCCCTAATTTCGAGCAAAGAAAAACAGGAATGAGCAAAGGAACAAGTCCGACATTTTTACATAGCAAAACAGAGCAACGAAATAAAAGAGATAACGAGGCCGCATTTTTTTATTGATAATTTATTTTGGGATGACTTATATTAATTAGGCTTTAGTATAAAATTAGGGTTTTGATTTTAATTTGTTTTTAAATTTGTATTTTCCTTCTAAACCTTTGTGATTTCTAGTCATGTGACTAGGGGACGAACTACGGTGGTGTAGTTCGAGAATTCGCAACTCGGTGGCTGAACTGTGGCAGGGTTTTGAGCGTAGAGTTAAGGCTGGTCGATAGCGGGTGTCGCGAGTTTACGTGTGTAAGTGTTTGACTGCTTAATTTCTAGTAGAAATTTTGGGGGCATCACGTAGGCAGGATTTTGCCAAAGCTGGGTAAATTCTGTGTTGTTTTATTTCTGCATTTATTATTCTTCTATTATCTGTGCTGCTATTATTCTGATATATCTGTGTTGAAAATATTTTATAAACTTCCACGATAATTTTTTATAATTAACAGCATCACCCTATTCACCCCTCCCTCTAGGGTGAAATCGATCCTACACTAACTGCACTGTACATTAAACTAACATATATAAATATAACTTGTATAAATTCAAATATAACTAAAATATGAAAACCATATAGACTAACATATATAACTAATAGTAACAAAATTTTATGAACTCCAATATACTTACATTCATGTATACATACTTGCTAAATTTATTTGACTAGTACAAACTTATATTATATACTAACTGATTGTATGCATATTTGTATGCGAACTAACATAATAGTATAAAATAAATATTCTTATAATGTCTTAAAAATAAACTTCACCATGCCTTATAAATGAAGAAAGGAGGAGACACAAATGGAGATCGTCGGGTGTCGCTGCCATGGCGGAGGAAGAGGAGGTGGCTCGGCACAACGAGACGGAGGAGGGAAGCAGTTCGTGGAATTGGGAGGCGGGTGAGTTTTGTGGAAAACAAATGATTTGGGTTGAGTGGCAGCCTGTATATACATTCATATATTTCTTTTTTGCAAGGGAGGCGGAGAAGTCAAGGGTAGGGATGAGGCAAAGGCCGAGAAGGGCCGCGCGTGAGGGTTTGCGGAGGATGGCAGGTGAAGGGAGTGGCCAATGGAGATGCAAGGAAAGGACGAGAAGACGGAAAAAATGAAAGAGGAAGAGGGAGAGAACCGAAGGCCAAATTAATAGCTCCATTCTTTGTTTTTTTTCCTTTGCTTTGAAACTAAAGAAGAAATGGAATTCAAAATAAAGAAATTGTCACAATAATAAATTCTCTAGGAATATGAAATGTAAATGGCTATTGGTTTAACGGTGGAATATGGAATGGTGTTAGAAACCAAAAGACACAAACTGGTTACCGATATGGTTACCATTTACAGGGGTTCCACTGCGAACCGGACTTCAAAACACAGAATTGAATATACCATAGAGATCGACATGACGAGACAATCAAATGATATACAAATATCCGTGGTACAATCATCCTATCAAAAGTCGACGATCGGCACCGAAAATGCTGCTAATTTGCTAGAAATAAGATAAATGGAGTAACAGCAGTCCCAATTTGAAGAAACGAAATATGACATCTCACTTAGAAGACTTATTTACAAATTTTTTGTATAAAAATATTCAGTTTTGAAAAACATTTTATTATCATTAAATATTATCTAATTTAAATTTGAAATAAAATTTACACAATAAAAAAAACCTCCATATTATCCGATGAAAATTTACCATTTTCTATGTTTAGGTAGACGTGTTCCAAATATTAAACTTTCGATTCAAATTTTTATTATATAAAATTTCATAAAAATTTAGTTAATTACGTAAAAAAATTAAATAAAATTAATAAAATTTACGGGTCGTTACACATCAATTACAATAGATTGCTTTCGTATATGCCAAATATTATTTATAGAAAATAATAACAATTTTCGGTATTAACTCATAATAGATATAATTTTACCGTAATATGAATATTATGAGTATTTATTATAAAATAAATCTATTGTAATGATGATACTTATTTTATAATAATAGTTGGCTATAGAAAATATAGAAGTACTTGAAAATTTCAACAATTAATTTGGAATTATGAAAAAAATACATATTTTCGAGAAATAATTCTTTAATCATATAGTTATGAATTATATGGCACTCACAAATTTTATCTCAAAAGATTAAGGGCAAAGAACCCATTTAGTGGGAATGACAAAAGAGTTAGTGGACTCTTCAGATTGATATATATATATATATGTATGTATGTATATATGTATGTGTGTGTGTGTATGCTGTCCAAGATCTAATGACACCGATACAAATCCACGTTCTTCGTTAAATTCACTAATGAATTATCATAGGCATGAACATGTATATTTTATATACAAGTATTATATCTTTTATAAGTTTATTGAATATAAGATGGAAGCAGAAAGTATAACGTGCATGGAAATAAAATAATTCAATTTGTTTGAACATAGGAATGTATTGGAAAGGAGTTGAAAATGTACATAGAAATGAACAAGATGCTTTTCATGCCACTCCTCTTAGTAATACTTAATAATGTTTCTATAAGGAGTACTCATCCATTATTGGACAAAGTATGAATGGTGACAAGTGAATTTTTGATTACTTCATTCTATAAGGATATATACTTAAGAGTAAGTACATATGTTAAATTTAGCCATTGAAATTTACGAAATTATCTAAGATATGAGTTGATAAAAAGCTGCTATATGTCCTAGATCAATGTGTTGATAGGTTATGTGAGTTGAGAGGTTGCACATAAAATTCGCTCATAAGAGATCTTGTTTGGACTACCCGAAAGGAGTTTAGGATCGACTAATAATAGTATATTAAATTATATTATCAACATAAGTTTCATTAACTCAAAATTGAATTATTTTTATGTGGGTATTAGATTAGATATAATCCAAAGAATCTAACATAGAAATTGATTATATAAGATGAAATGAAATTGATTAAGCCTAAAACATACACAACTCATTAGAATGTCTAGTGAGAATTCTCATACACTAAAGAGAAACTATTAGTAACTTATCAATGCCGAGGAAAAGAATTATTAAAAATAATAATTTTCTCAATTTTCAATAAGCCATAAAGAGTTTAAACTCTACATAGGGCAAGATGCGTAAATCCGGTAGAGATTCCATCGAAATATGATTTTGGTAGTTGTACCCAAATGGATATAATCCATCGGTATAGGTATGTCTTCGAAAGGAAGATTGATGCAGTTGGAACATAGTAAGCAACATTGATGGAATAACCTCATAAATTTCAATTGTTGATATTAGCTTAACATATTCGTCACTCAATGAACTTAATTTAGTTTGGATTCTACTCACAACATTATCGCCGATATGACCTTACATTTTTGTACGTCTTGGTTGGAACAGAATTCAAATATGATTTGGAATATACTATTTACAAATAATGACCAAAATATCATGACTTAGTGGGAGCAGTGACTAAGTTTGTAAGTGTTAGATAAGATCCAAAAAATGATACAATAGTATCGTTTGAAAAGCGTCAAGTTGAGAAAATATTTTGACAAAGAAATCAAATAATTTTTACAGTTAAAATGCAAAGGAAGTGTGTAGCTATAGGAAAGAATAATAAACGTACTAAAATATTTCTACAACTATAAGTAAGAATGTTGGGATTTTCCCAAATGATATACATAAATAATATATTAAAATGTTTATTGTGGAGCATATGTGATGGATTCCTTATGCATATGCAATAGAAATGCATGTTATGTTGTCTACTATATCGTTATTCGCTTTTGTAATTTTCGCATTGAGCGAGTATCAAATTTGAATTAATATTTCTAAATAGTAGTTATGTTTGTTTATAAGTATGTAGTTACTTTAATTTGGTACTGTTCCAAACAAGAGGTGGTAGCTGATTCAACCGAAAGGTCAACTACGTCGCCTTGAATAGCATTGCAATAAAAGCGGTACAAGTATAAATGCACAAATTTATAACTGAGCTAGGAGTGATTCGAAATATTTGAGAATCCCACTATATAGTTTTGTGAAAACAATTCTACGATATAGATAATAAAAGAAACTCGGGCTCATAAGATATCTGGACACATACTTGGAAAGTTTTACATGATAAATGTTGTTTATCAATGATGGAGAGATGGCCGACAAAGTAGACAATAATGCAATATAGAAGATTTTTTCACTAAGGGACTAGCTCGATCGGTTTTGAACTGACTAGAGGAATGAGATTAAGATTACATAATTGATCCTAAGTGCAAGTGGGAGAATGAAAGAATAAGTGATATGCCCTAGAGGAAATTATGTGGTTTGTTATATATATCTAACTCTGTAGTCAATCTTGTTCGTAGAAATGGTGTTTATTTTTCTTATATACTTTATTATATTGTGATATACAATAAAGTAATTAATTAAAGTACATAATAGCAAAATCCTTAAATAAAATGTTATGTGATTGTAGTTGCAAATATTTGCAGCTGTGATTAATTAATCAAAAAAATAAAACGACATTTTGTTCTAAATATTCATAGTCAAGATCTTTCAAGAGAAGGATATTGATTCATCCTTTGAGACGAGAGTGAGTAACACTCTCCAATTTTGGACAGTGTATTACTCATGACTATTGGGGGCACCAAGGGGTTACATACTTGTAGTTATTGGATAACTATGGAAAGACTCGTTCAAGAGTATTATTTATACAATGTTGGTTGATAACAACAAGGTAAAACAGGAAATCTTAGTGCGACGTTGTTACACAGTTCCCTCGACTTGAAAATGCTATATAACTTTAATATGAATACTCCACTTTACTTATATTTAACTCATGGCATGGCGAACGATTGAGCGACTACAATTGGGTCAGAGTTGAAGCATTGGAAGCGAAGCACTATTCAATAAAGAATTCGTCTCCTCTGTTGTATGAGATTAGCATCACGGTCATTTTTAATCAACTCAATGTCAATATCTCTTGCAATAGTAGAACGGTTAATGATAAATATTATTATTGAACCAAGGATCTTGTTTATGAAATGATCTAGTTGAATGTGGATAATATTGGAGTTTTGACCCATACCAAATTCCATTCATCTTAATTTGATGTAGTGTTGACAAAGAGAACATGCATAAATTTTCATCATTAGTGGTATCACATAAGATAATATAAATTACGATTTTACTAAAAAGTTCTTTTAACCACTATTTAAGATGACGTGTGAATGTTAATATTTGAATTCTTTAATATTGATTACTGACTGAATTCATACATCTGAGTCACACAATCACATTAGCGAATTCTTCGAAAAACCACATGATTTTTCAAAAAGTGTTATGAATAAATAAATACTTAAGAAATATTGATTATTAATTCAATTGATGTTTTGGGTGCTATTGGTAATTTTTTGGATGGATATATAAAAGTTATATATGCACGTATTTATATCGATATCAGTACATATTTAAATAGGGCTCTAAATATAATTAATTACTTAACAATCCTTTAGGAAAATTAATCCTTATATGGAAAATACGTGGACTAACATAGATAGGAAAGGCGAGGACTTGACATAATTGAAAATTGATTGCAAATTAAATAAGGAAAATTTAAAGAAAGAAAAGGAAAGTTGCGTATTCTTACCTTAAATATTATTCCCTCGTTCATTTTCATTTTAATCTACAATATTTCCTCTTTCTTCTTCCTCTTTCATATCCTCCATTGTAACGACCTGATATTTTCAACCATTCGCATCCTCACATGCCGAAATTGAATTACTCAAAATTCCATATTGTTAATTTATATTTGGCGAAACTCAGCATATACAGTAAATAAATAAATCACATAATCACAAATACAGAGTAATATAACAATAATGCAGCGGAAACAAGAGAATAGTAGTTCATGAAGCTACTATATATATAACAGAGTTAAATAAGATACAAAAGAAGTCTCTAATACAATAGTCAAATATAAGATTAGAATACATCACTAGAATCAACTCAATATCTGAAAGTTGGATAGATAGCTGGATCTCTAAGCGAAGATCTAACTCCAAAGGTGAGTCTCAAAAGCTCCAACTCCAAAGGTGAGTCTCAAAAGCTGAACCACTCAGTCTGACCCGAGCATTAAGCAAAACACAAAACACTTAAGTCAGGATTAACTTTCTTATATCAATAAATCCAACTCAAGTGAAATAACAACTGAAATACAAGTAACTCAAAGGATGTTTGGGATAACCATCCTCTAAGGATCTGTTAAACTATCTACTATATAGTAATATACGCTATTATAATAATGTCTAAAGTAAAGTATAATATATTAAAAATAGCGTTAAGGCGTTACCCATATCCCCCTTAACACATTTTATAGCGCTAATAGTCTATACAGTACTGTAGTCCCTCCTGATCGGGAGGCCACCAGAGGATACTCCATAGGTATGACACAAATCAAACTCGTAGTAAAGAACGCTAGGGTAGGTGACACGGCACAACAAGGCAATGCCAGGGAAGATATACCAATTACGCATCCGGACTGGTGGTAACGCATAGCCGCAGTTACTGCCCACCTCGAGCCACACTCCTAAAATCAAAAATCAAAAGTGGCCACCAAATTAATCACAAAGTCAGATTATAGTATCGAAGGAGTGTGTCCGATCAGAGAAGCTATCTCATTGGCCCGGAATCGCTCCTGTTTTAGCCGCCTTATGCCAACTCACGGGAGTCGGCTCCACGTATATAACCTCAATAGAACGTCGCCACCATCCTACTTCATTCTAGAATCTTCACCGCGTACACAGTTGTTAAAGTGGTTTTTGGAGTTGGAAAAGAGTATGACAACTTCCGATCCCGGTCTCTCTAACAACCAAACATTATTATAAAACGACGGTCATTTTCAAAATTGTATATACTTCAAAACCAAAATATCATTGCCATTTCAAAACCATATCAATATGATATCATATCCATTTCAAATATATCCATTTCCAAAAATCATAGCATTTTCAAAGTTATAACACTTTCGAAACCAAACACTTGGAATTATAATACTTTGAAGTCATAATACTTCCCACTTAACCGGTTTAGATATTAAAATAGTATATATAATAAATTAATTTATAAAGTAAATAGTTTATATAAAATAGTTATAAGTTAAAGTTGTATATATTAAAATAGTTTATATGAAAAATAGTTTATATGAAATTAATTTATAAAGTAAAATATATAAATAGTTTTAAAATATAATTTAAAAATACTTTATACAATAAAATAGCTTCCTCAAATTTCACAAACCAATTCCATATCAACTCCAATTCCAAAATAAAAATTTAATCAAATCTCAATTCAATTCATTTCTCAGTAAACCATTTAAATTATATCGATTTCAAATAAAGATTTGAACCACAAATAAACCATTTCAATTTCAATATATTTCAAAGCTATCAGTATTCAATAATTTCGAAACTAAATTTGATAATTTCATCTATATATAAAATTCACTCTGCTATTATTTAGTTTTGAAATATTTATTTAATCATTTCAATAACATCTAAATACAACTTCAAATTACAAATTTAAATAAATAAAATATCCTATTTAAATTTATATAAGTTTGAAATATTCATTTAAGTCGTCTTTAAGTCAAATTCAAGTTATAAAACATATTTTAAAATCTTAAATTTAATAAATTTCAAATCAGACTTATTTAAGTAAAAATTTTAAATAAATAAAATTTCAAATGAATTTCAAATTTATCTTCCCAACCTAATTTATAAAATCATTATAAACTCTATATTAAAATGTAATTTAAATGAATACTTAACCATATTATATTTTAATATAATCAAACTTTACTATTAAACTTATTTAATATTAAAACAAATTTATACATAGCTTAAATATCAAGAATTTAACTATATATATAATAACATATAGATAACATCATAAATCAATATTTTTATAAAACCATATATTTCTTTCCAAAACCATAGAAATCATTTTCAAAATATTTATATATAGACCCATGGTGTCTGTATATAATTTTCTATCCTATGGTCAAGTGATACGGATATTTATCATTTCAATCCGCAATTTAAATATATACGGGTATATATCAATTTAACCCGCAATCCCAAATTCAATTCAATTGAAAATCGCTTGGGTTTATCATTTCAACCCATAACGATTTTCTCATATTCCACAGATCGTTCGGGTATGTATCATTTCAACCCATAGTGATTCTATACTAACAGGAAACTTGCAGAGTTATAACAGATATGATAATAATATAACGTGCATATATCATAAATATAAATAACAGATAATGGTGTCAGATGTCACATGTGAACAGATAGCATATATATATATATATATATATATATATATATATATATATAAATGTAAATAACTAACATCATCATATTTCACTTGTCTTTCCAATTGAAATCAAATTTAATAGATATAAGAACATTATTCGTGAGTGATTGCTCACTTCCGAGGCTAGAGATGGACGAAAATGAGATGAGTTACAAATCCAAAGCAATGCTAGATCGGCATGAATTCGATGAACAAAGCTGATATATAGATATTGATGAGAATAAATCAAAATCAACTTGATAGAAGCAACAATGATATATATTTATTATTTTTATTTCATGAAATCAATATTTAATTTAAAACAAATATTAAAATAACATATATCAAAATCAAACATATATACATAAATTGAAATAAATACTTATATATTATATTGACCCATACTATAAACCTACACCATACTATCTATAGTATAGATATGCAGCTATACCCTTTTAAACATGTAATAGAATATTCTGGATATGTTACATCATCACATATAAACTAGCATAGATAAACTGTCATACACACACACACACACAACTCTCATGTATATATACTTTTTAAACATAAAAATATATATAATCTATAATTTGTACACTTTATATATATATAAGAGATTATAAATTATATGATATATATATAACCATATTTCTCAACTTCTATACTTATATAAAATAGAACCAATCACCATATAAAAATCATCATTAACACACATATAATATCAGTAAACCTTTGCTTTATCTTCACAATCAAACTTATAATTACACAAACAGTATAACTTGATATAACTTTCACATGCACTTTATATATACAGTACCCACAAATCATAACATAACATATTATAGTATAGACTAACATAACTAGTATGTGTGTGTGTGTATAACAAACATAACTGTAAGTATAGGTATAAAGTAAATACAACCTTTCTTTATATATATACTACATACAATAACAACTTATATAATTTGATTTATAACTCAAAACTCATACATGTTTTAAAGAATCAAACAGAAAAAAAACTGTAAACATATGTATGACAGCACTCATATACATAAACACACACACATATATATTTTGGACCCACTAATCATATATAAACTATCTATATATAAATTATTATTAAAAATCATTGATGACCAGGTTAAAATATATGTATTGAATAAACCTTTATAACTTCATAAACTGCATATCATATATACCATATACGTATATAAACACATTATACTACTATAAACTGTATAACAATATATATATATATATATATATATATATATATATATATAAACCAAGTATATGATATAACTAACTGAGACGAGAATGCTCTAGCAGGGAAGGAGCATCGACCGAGAGGAGGAGAGGGATTCAGTTTGCGGTCAGAAACGTTGAGGCGGAGCACGGTCGGATGCGAAGAGAGAGATCAGGCAGAGAGAAATGGAGGCAGGTGGTTGTCGTCTCGGTGGCGGAGCTCGGGTGATGTAGGCACGATATAGGAGTGGTGAAGGCTGTTGGGACCGAGGTGAGCTAGCGGGGAGGAGGGGACTGGCATTAGCCCGGGTGTCGAAGGGGAAAGGGGTGATATCACTTTGTGTTTTGGAGTGGAGATCAGGAGAAAACTTCGGCAGAGAAGAGAAGAATATAGGGACCAACAACCCACCTTTTCACTTTTGTTATATGTGTTCTAAAAAAATTCTTTTCAAAATAGAACAAATGGAAAAGGTCAGAGAAGAAATAGAACAAACTTTGGGAAAAGAAGCATCAGAAGATAAAAATTTAGTGGCTATTCTTTTCATGGTATTTAAATGAAAAGTTACGAGAAATCAAAAGATTCGAAAATGTTTACCGATAAAGTAATCGTTTTACTAACTTCGTCGTGTTCCGAATTCCGAAACAAACGAATGAATATACCGTAGAGATCAGCATGACCGTACGTCAAAACGGTATACAAATATCAGTGTACGACCATCCGATCAAAAGTCGATAATCGGTACCGAAAATGCTGTTATTTTGTCGAAAATAAGATAAACGGAGGAACAACAGTCCAAATTTGGAGAAACAAAACACGACATCTCACTCAGAATATGATTTACAAATTTATTGTATAAAAATATTCAGGTTTGGAAAACTTTTTATTATCATCAATTTTTAACTGATTTGAATTGAAGTAGTATCACACAAGAAAATAAACTTGCATATTATCAGATGAAAATTTACCATTTGTTATGTTTAAGAAGACGTATTCCAAATATTAAATTTTTATTTCCAAATTCAATTATTTAAAATTTCACAAAAATTCAGTTTAATTAAATAAATAAAATCACTAAAATTTATGGGTCGTTACACTCTCCTCCACTCAAAACTTTGCGTCTCCGAAAAGGAATGGGGTAGGAGAATAGAAACAACCAGAAAGAAAAATAGATTGGGAAACAAAGTAAAACAATTTATTTAAAACCATATAAATCTAAATTTGAATAAATCAATATTCAATAATTGTTTTAAATTCAAGGTATTTCATTGAGTTGGTTTTATTTTAATTTATTAATTTCTTCAAAACAAAATTTATTTTGTCTATCTCGTTTATTATTCAATTAACTTATTATTCCATTTATCTCTATTAACTTTTTATAATTAAAATTTAAGTGTATAACATTTATTACAACCACACAAATTTTATTTATAATTTCTTTTAACATCATTGACATTGTAAATTATTCAATTACATATTCAACTTCTGAATGATTTAAGTAAGTTATAATGCAATTGAGTATTATACAAGTAAAATTTTCCAATTCAATTATTCAAATTTAAATATTTATTCAAAAATTTTGGATTTATTTATAATTAAAATCATCCTTTAATATAAATTTAAGAATTAATTTTCGATTCACTTCAAACCATTTAGATATATATATATATATATATACACACACACACACACTATATATATATCAAATCAAATTTATGATCATATACCAATATATATTATAAATCAAGTCATATTTTAGAAATTCAAATCAATTTAATTTCGAAAACAAAGTGTAGTAAACCTACAAGATGGTCTCTCCACTCTGAAACTCGAAAATGAATGTCGATGATGCTGCATTCATCACAGAAATTATTTTCCAACGACAAAATAGGAGAGTACCGAACGTTTAAAATTCTTTGAAACAATTTATATTCAAAATAATTTAAATAAATAATATACCCTTTAAAACTTTAAAACCATTGTTTGAAATCATCGGAAATTGAATTCTCAAATTATAGATTTAAATTCGCTCCAATTCAAATCAGTTTATAACCATGTTTTATAATTTCATTTATTTATATGTCGGAATAATCAATGATTTTCAAAACAAATAATGAAAATCAAATATTATCTTTTCTGACAACCAATTCAGCTAACAATTCAATTTCAGAAAAATTTATACTTATATATAATATAATCATACAAGATTATGTTATTTACCAAATTTGAAAACAATATTGTATCAGTTTGCTCTGCTCAAGTGTTTTGAAAATCCTGTCGATAGCGTTGATCAGGCGAATCGGTCGAAAACCCAAATCAACATCAACAACTCAAACAACACAATATATATATATATATATATATATATATATAACATTTTTAATATTAATTTACAAATACACTTCCTCGCTCGACGATACAATAATAGATTTCAAAACAAGGATAGAGTTTCAAATTTGATGAACTCAAACCAAAGAGAATTTTGATTCAATGATAAGTTCGAAACAAAGATAAGATGATTAAATAACAAAATAGGAAGATGGGTAAGTTTATATAAATCACGGGCAACTTTAACCGGGTCGACCATGACTTCAGGAATAAGATCGATGCAGAATTCCGAGGCAAATTGACATTTGATCGCAAAAGATAGAATTCAGGCACAGTGGGAGATAGATAGCACTGTAAATCGAGGATACAGAAATATCCGGTAAATCAATGCCTATCGTAAAGGAGTTTCACCCCTTTACAAATCATTCGAAGGTTGGCGAGATCGTCGAGATATTAGAGAGATTATTCGAAGTGGAGTTATTCGATACTCCAAAATCAATAAGCACGAATAAGGTGGGATAAGGATGGATTTTGGAACCGAAGGGAACGTCCCAAAATTCAAAGGAAACTTGAGTCAAAGAAGAAGGAATTCAAGCTCGAACGAAAGTGATTCCGTAATTAAATTTACCCTATATGTTGAGTTTTGCCTAAAACTAAAGCTTTGATACCAAATGTAACAAACTTATATTTTCAACCATTCGCATCCTCACATGCCGAAATTGAATTGCTCAAAATACCAGATTGTTAATTTATATTTGGAAAAACTTAGCATATACAATAAATAAATAAATCACAGAATCACAGACACATAGTTATATAACAATAATGCAGCGGAAACAAGGGAATAATAGTTCATGAAGCTACCATATATATAATAGAGTTAAATAAGTTACAACAGAAGTCTCGAATACAATAGTCAAATACAAGATTAGAATACATCGCTATAATCAACCGAATATCTGAAAGCTGGATAGACTCCAAAGGTGAGTCTCAAAAGCTCCAACTCCAAAGGTGAGTCTTAAAAGCTAAACCACTCAGTCTGACCTGAGCTTCAAGCAAAACACAAAACGCTCGAGTCAGGATTAACATTCTTACATCAATAAATCCAACTTCAGTGAAATAACAACAGAAATACAAGTAACCCAAAGGATGTTTGTGTAGGATCTAGATTAACCGTAGAGGGGGGGGGGGGGTGAATAGGGTTATAGCAAATTTTCTCGATATAAACACAGAAACAAACTGCAAAAATAAATATGCTGAAAAGTAAATCACACACAAAATTTACCCAGCTTCGGCAACCCCTGCCTACTGCTGCATTCCCAGATTTCTATTAGAATTAAACAGTATCACGCTTACAAACACTCTACTAGACTCGTAGACCCTTTTTCTCCCGCTCACAAACACTCGACTAGACTCGCAAACATTTGCTCCCGCTCACAAACACTCTACTAGACTCGCACACCCTGCTCCCGCCTATAGAGTTTCGTTTACTCGCAAACTCTGCTCCCGCCTATAGAGTTTCGCCTACTCGCAAACACTGCTCCCGCCTATAGAGTTTTGCAAACTCGTACACCTGCTCACTGAACTAATTCTAACTAGACAATCTGACATAACCTAATCCCTAGGTGGTGATTTACAAATTCTTCGATTCGAAAAATAAAAAACAACAATTAAAAGACAATAGAAGATAACCCTAAACCCTAATTAAAAAATATACTAAAGCCTTTATAATAAAATAGGCCGACCCTATTTTCTTCTTTATATTCTTGAATTTGGGCCTGTTGTTTTTGAGATAGCGGCCCCGTTCAACTTTTATTTGCTCTGTTCCTTTTCGTGAATAATGGCGGCTTGTATTCGTCTGTGCAAATTAGGGCTTCTGCTCCTTCGATCCAATTTAGGGTTTTTGAAATTCGAAGCTTGCGACTGCGATTGAATTATTGATTCGGCGTTCTTTTGTCAATCGATGATTTCCTTTGTGCACTTCAACTACTTTGAATTGATCGAATTCGAAAAGCTTCGGTATGTACTTTCTGCTCTTTTTGCTTTTCTGTTTGTATGCTTGAATTCGATGGATTTGAAAGCCGATGATGAATTGGTTTATATATGATTCAAAATCCTATTTTTGCGTTCATATAAGTTTTGTTTGAATTCGTCTTCACTGTGCTTTGGCCGCTTGATAATGTTTTGATGCTTGAGATGATTTCGACTTGTTCAAAAAGCGTATATTATCATAACTTGATGGTCACGGCTTTAACTTGGTCAATTATGACTTGTACATATGCGTATATATTTTCATTGCTTGTACATTACGGTGTTGATTAATTTCGTGGTTTTCTATGGTTGACTTCGACTTGGATTTTGTGATGACCATCGGCTTTGACTTGGTTATATATTTTGATTTATCGGCTCAGTCATTGATACTTTTAGTGGTTTGTCGAAATCACAGTGGCATTTGGTGTTTGATCTGTATATTTGCCTGAGTCACCCTGTTTCACTGGCACATGTATCACTGTATGTAGCTTTGAGTACATTTACTCGGATTGCTTTTGATGTATTCTGTTGCGGCCTTTACTTGTTGATCTTCATAGTTCACTCTGATATATATGCATTTGCCACTGTCTTGTGTTCCCTGTTGCACTTTCACCTGTTTACTACTCTTCATTCACTTCAGTATTCTTCACTGCCTGTATTTGTGTCATTCACGGCTTCAACTTGAATATGTTTTGACTTTTGTGAAGTGGTTATCGTCTCTGTATATTTGTTATTCTCTCTATCCATTTGGCTGCACATGTGAACTTGTGTATTTGGTCTCGTCTCCATGTAGTTGAAGCTTGCTGTCATATTTGCTGTGATGTCATATCTTTGGTTTGAGGTCTTTGCATTGCCACACTGAACTTGCTATCCAGTCTGATACTTCATACTGGATATTGTTGCAGTATTCATAATTTGTGCTCGAGCTTGCATACTGTTTTCATTTGTTCAACATGTAGTTGTTCACTTGGTCTTTGCTTGTGACATCCATGTTCCCTGTTGAGTCTTTGGTGGTGCTTCCACTTTGAATTTGCTTCTCTGTTGAACTTATGCCTGGTTTGCATTGCAGTCCATGTTTGCTGTGACACTTGTGATATTCATGTTGATTGCTTCATGACTTCGACTGTTTGCATACATTTCATGCAGTCTTCAGTTTGTACTTCTGGAGCTTGTATAATTTGAGTTGTAGCTTGATGGTTTTGTAGTTGTAACTGGACATTTGAGTTTGTTGCATTTGTGAATTTGCCTTTGATTCATGCTGTATTGTCTCTATTGTTGGGTCAGTGACGCACTTGGTTATTCGTCCCTTGCTGTCGTAGATGTTGCACTGCATCACCACTGTGTTGATCTTGCTTCTGCATATTATTGTATCCATGTGCCACTGTTTGTACTGTCATTTTGCTGTAATCTCACTTCGAATTGCATACACTTCATGTTGACATTTGCTACGCTTTGACACAGATGCTCCACTTGTTCATTGTGTTGTTTTCTGGACACATGTTTTTTCACTTGAGCTTGCAGTCTTCAAGTTGCCTTGTGTTGAATCCAGTTTCAAAACTCGGATTTGACCTTGTGTTCGTGTCGTGATTTAATTTATGTCGCACCTGAGTTGAATCCTGTATTTGGGTTTGACCTGTGCTCACCTGTCCCTGTAGCATTATCAAGTGTATATAACGGTGTGCACGGCCTTGTGGCATATACAGTGATACACTGTGTATGTCACAAGTTGTTCGTGTATGATGAATTCAAATTTAAATTATGACGAACAACCCAAATAACTGAGGCAAATCATATTTTCAAAAATTATCTTTTATTTTTGAATTGCAAAAATATTTCTTTTTCAATTTTACTGCGTTAGTTTATATTTTTGCAGATTTCTCAGATGCTGGATTCAAACTGGAATGAAGTTGAAGATAAAAATACGAGTGTGAGTGATATGTAGTGAGGTGAACTGTAAATATGAAATGTGATGTAATTGTAATCAAAGTTGTATAGTTATAGTGGGAGCTTGAAATTGTACTATTCAAAGTTGTAATAAATATTTGTTTGAATAAAATATTCGTTTGAATTCAAATTCTGTGTTATTTAATTTATTCAACAAATATTTATTTAATCTGTGAAAACAAAATAGTATATTAACAAATACATTTAAACGAATGTATATATGTTTATTATAATCAAACAAAAATCATATAAGCGCAGAGCGCATATTCAACAATCTCCCCCTTTTGATGATAACAAACATATATTTAAGATTTTGAATGTATTAAATGTATTTGATCGTTCAATTTGCTCCCCCTATTTAAATGCTCCCTCTCTACACAATACTCCCCCTACATATATGCATACAAATAGAAATATATAAACGAGCCTAGATGCAAATGGAAAATTATTTGACCTTTGCTTGATTCTATTTGACAAAATCTTAACTTTTCTCTCCCCCTTTTGTTATCAGCAAAAGAATAACAGTGTTATAAAAATAGGGATGAAGTGACAGACATGAATCAAACATTTAACTCAATTGAATATAAATATCAAATTTCAATAAAAATCAAACAAAAATCATAATTACCCTTGTCAGGCGCATATTCCACTTTCAGAAGTGATGGGAATAAAATCATAAAAATCATACAGTTCTGTCTACTTGTGGTATATTTATTTCAGGAAATTTGAATATCTACTAACCATGCATAACCGTTAGGACTTTTAAATGAGATTAATAGTATTCACAATTTTTATTTAAAAAATGAAATCAAGTATCTTCTAACCACGCATGACCGTGAGGACTTTTAAATGGGATTAGAATCAACTTGTCTATTTAATCAATTAATTTTGATATGTGTTCCATACATGCATAACCGTGAGGACTTTTAAATGAGCATGGAAGCACATAATCAAAAATCCAAGTAATTCACCCATGCATAACCGTGAGGACTTTTAAATGAGAGTGAATACTTTGGATTTTTTTTATTGCTAAAATATAATAAATTGAAGCACAAATGATTTCCCGTTTAAAATAATAAATTGAAGAATGAATACTTCCCTTTATAAACTACCACAAATTTTCATACTATATATGATTTTGATGAGTGATGGTTGATAGAAAGATGATAGAAATAGAAATGATCATGGAATTTTTACCAAACAAAAAGTTTTTATAACTCTTGTTATGAAATTCTAAAGAAATTTTTCTAAATATATTGTCTTGAGTAACGTATGACAAATATCGACACTCATCACATTTTCAATCACTATTGATCTTTTTGATAATCATTAGGGAGTTAGATTAGTCAAAATTTGTCATTTAAAATCAAATAAAAATGACTAATCTGAAAATATGGTCAACAATGATTTTCTCGAAGGGGTTATATGAGAAAAATTCTGCCATTTGAAAAATTATTTCAAGTGAAAAATATGCAGATATTTTCTTTGAAAAAAAAACGATGCAGCAAATGAATGTTTCAAAAATTAATCACGTTCCACTAGTAATTTTTCTATCAACTATATTACCAGTGTAATCTGCATCTGAATTTAAGTTTCACTCAATATTCACTCGTTGGATGTCAAAGACCTGATTGTGAAATTTCAACAAATTATCTCATAATTGTTTTCAACAATTTTTAAATGAAATTCTCTTGAATTAGAATTGAGACCATGTTAACACTCGAACAAATATCATAGTGTTAATTTCAGAAACCGTAGGATAAACAGTTATATTCATGAGTAATCAACAGTCAATCATCATAATTATTTCAAAAACAATTTCTTGAAGTTTCAACAATTTCTTAAAATCCCTTTTAACAGCTTTACACATGAAATTTGAAATCATGCAAATTTACAAGCAGCGACCAAAAAGTCAAAACCAATATATCTACGTGTAGCATGAGTAACCATCATTTGACCGAACAAATTTATATGGATTAGTTCAAAGTTGAAAATCTGATTGGTCATTATTTAAGCACAAATCAAGGTCATAAATAAGAACAAGTCAAAAGAAATCATATCAATTAAGAATAAGTCAGAATTAAAGACTTCATTCATTTCATCATCACATTACTGGCTGATTTATTACGGTGCAGATTATCACATTTGATATATCGTTCATAAACAAATTTACCTGTTTTACCTTTACGATAATTTTTAGTGATTGCCCATTGTGATTCTGTTACCTTTGTACTAGGCTAAGGAACTTTGCTTTGTCGCACGTTGTGTTTCTGGAACAGCCAAAATCCAGAGAACACTGTTGTTGTTCCTTAGCCTGCCACCACACCTACACGATGAAAGATTTTTGTGACCTATTTGTTTTTATAGGTCCATGGTTGTTAGTGGCAGAATATGAAAAATATGTTTATGGAGACCCAAAGCTATTTATATATGTTCCTTTCGGCACCCAAATTTATTTGACTTTCAAAGATTTTATATTTGTGCCTTTTGGAACCCAAATTGGTATAATTTTCACGTGTTTGGGTCTATACCAACAATTATTTTGATTGTGTCCAAATTTTCTACAAATTGTGCACATTAAATTGACTTGATTAAAATTGCTTTCAACAATTTTAGATTGATTATCTCCAAGTCCTTTTCTAACCGTGTTAACAGTTTGCTTTCCTAATAGCATATTCAACGATTTTTCGCTTTTTGAAAATTTATCTAAAGTCGTTGACAATTGTTGGACTTGTATTTTGAGAGATTCATTTTCGTTTAACAATTGTGTGCACTTTTTAATAGAATTCTCTCTTCTAGTATTTTCAATTTTAAAATCAGAATTTCATTTTCAAGTGATTTCATTTTAATTTCTGATTTTTTTATTTCTTCTTCAAATGTTGGACACTTATCACACTTAGGGATCCTACTTTGATAGGTTTTAACTAATTGGTCAAGTTGTTCATTTAATTCTATCAAAGTGTCTTTTTGTGATTCAAGTTTAGCGTATTTTTCCCTAAGTCGTTCAAAATAGCCATTTACTTTGTGGAAATAAATAAGTAATTCAGAGTGAGTAAGTTTTGATACCTCGCTTGGCTCGTCGTCGTCGCTATCGGTTATATTCTCATGAAGGCACATATCTGCTTTCTCACTTTCACTGCTATCGCTTTTATTCCACGTGGCTGCAAATTTCCTTTTTGAATTCTTCATTAGTAATGCCAGCTCGGCTGCTCCATCATCATCATCCTCATCACAACTGCTATTTACCAATCCTGTTAAGCATATTTCTTTAACTGAGTCGGTTATGGAGGACTTCTCATTTCTGTTGACTTTTGCACCATATATTGCATCGAGAGTTTTCCAAATTTTCTGTGCATTTTCACAATGAGAGACGAAATAAAAATTATCACGATTAATATGAGAATATAATATATGCATAGCAAGAGCATTAATCGAGATAATTTCCTTATTTGCTATATCACACCCATTTTCAATAATATCCCAACATTTAATATTAACAGATTTTAAATAAAATTCCATTTTCAATTTCCAATTCAAAAAATCTGTTCCATCGAAAATAGAAGGAATAATATTGAAACGACCCTCAACAAAAATATTATTTGGTGGATTCATGACTCTAGAGTTAAAAAATAAAATACCGGGATCTGATACCACTTGTAGGATCTAGATTAACCCTAGAGGGAGGGGGGTGAATAGGGTTATAGCAAATTTTCTCGATATAAACACAGAAACAAACTGCAAAAATAAATATGCTGAAAAGTAAATCACACACAAAATTTACCCAGCTTCGGCAACCCCTGCCTACTGCTGCATTCCCAGATTTCTATTAGAATTAAACAGTATCACGCTTACAAACACTCTACTAGACTCGCAGACCCTTTTGCTCCCTCTCACAAACACTCGACTAGACTCGCAAACATTTGCTCCCGCTCACAAACACTCTACTAGACTCGCACACCCTGCTCCCGCCTATAGAGTTTCGTTTACTCGCAAACTCTGCTCCCGCCTATAGAGTTTCACTTACTCGCAAACACTGCTCCCGCCTATAGAGTTTTGCAAACTCGCACACCCTGCTCACTGAACTAATTCTAACTAGACAATCTGACACAACCTAATCCCTAGGTGGTGATTTACAAATTCTTCGATTCGAAAAATAAAAAACAACAATTAAAAGACAATAGAAGATAACCCTAAACCCTAATTAAAAAATATACTAAAGCCTTTATAATAAAATAGGCCGGCCCTATTTTCTTCTTTATATTCTTGAATTTGGGCCTGTTGTTTTTGAGATAGCGGCCCCGTTCGACTTTTATTTGCTCTGTTCCTTTTCGTGAATAATGGCGGCTTGTATTCGTCTGTGCAAATTAGGGCTTCTGCTCCTTCGATCCAATTTAGGGTTTTTGAAATTCGAAGCTTGCGACTGCGATTGAATTATTGATTCGGCGTTCTTTTGTCAATCGATGATTTCCTTTGTGCACTTCAACTGCTTTGAATTGATCGAATTCGAAAAGCTTCGGTATGTACTTTCTGCTCTTTTTGCTTTTCTGTTTGTATGCTTGAATTCGATGGATTTGAAAGCCGATGATGAATTGGTTTATACAGGATTCGAAATCCTATTTTTGCGTTCATATAAGTTTTGTTTGAATTCGTCTTCACTGTGCTTTAGCCATTTGATAATGTTTTGGTGCTTGAGATGATTTCGACTTGTTCAAAAAGCGTATATTATCATAACTTGATGGTCACGGCTTTAACTTGGTCAATTATGACTTGTACATATGCGTATATATTTTCATTGCTTGTACATTATGGTGTTGATTAATTTCGTGGTTTTCTCTGGTTGACTTCGACTTGGATTTTGTGATGACCACCGGCTTTGACTTGGTTATATATTTTGATTTATCGGCTCAGTCATTGATACTTTTAGTGGTTTGTCGAAATCACAGTGGCATTTGGTGTTTGATCTGTATATTTGCCTGAGTCACCCTGTTTCACTGGCACATGTATCACTGTATGTAGCTTTGAGTACATTTACTCGGCTTGCTTTTGATGTATTCTGTTGCGGCCTTTACTTATTGATCTTCATAGTTCACTCTGATATATATGCATTTGCCACTGTCTTGTGTTCCCTGTTGCACTTTCACCTGTTTACTACTCTTCATTCACTTCAGTATTCTTCACTGCCTGTATTTGTGTCATTCACGGCTTCAACTTGAATATGTTTTGACTTTTGTGAAGTGGTTATCGTCTCTGTATATTTGTTATTCTCTCTGTCCATTTGGCTGCACATGTGAACTTGTGTATTTGGTCTCGTCTCCATGTAGTTGAAGCTTGCTGTCATATTTGCTGTGATGTCATATCTTTGGTTTGAGGTCTTTGCATTGCCACACTGAACTTGCTATTGAGTCTGATACTTCATACTGGATATTGTTGCAGTATTCATAATTTGTGCTCGAGCTTGCATACTGTTTTCATTTGTTCAACATGTAGTTGTTCACTTGGCCTTTGCTTGTGACATCCATGTTCCCTGTTGAGTCTTTGGTGGTGCTTCCACTTTGAATTTGCTTCTCTGTTGAACTTATGCCTGGTTTGTGTTGCCGTCCATGTTTGCTGTGACACTTGTGATATTCATGTTGATTGCTTCATGACTTCGACTGTTTGCATACATTTCATGCAGTCTTCAATTTGTACTTCTGGAGCTTGTATAATTTGAGTTGTAGCTTGATGGTTTTGTAGTTGTAACTGGACATTTGAGTTTGTTGCATTTGTGCATTTGCCTTTGATTCATGCTGTATTGTCTCTATTGTTGGGTCAGTGATGCACTTGGTTATTCGTCCCTTGCTGTCGTAGATGTTGCACTGCATCACCACTGTGTTGATCTTGCTTCTGCATATTGTTGTATCCATGTGCCACCGTTTGTACTGTCATTTTGCTGTAATCTCACTTCGAATTGCGTACACTTCATGTCGACATTTGCTACGCTTTGACACAGATGCTCCACTTGTTCATTGTGTTGTTGTCTGGACACATGTTTTTTCACTTGAGCTTGCAATCTTCAAGTTGCCTTGTGTTGAATTCAGTTTCAAAACTCGGATTTGACCTTGTGCTCGTGTCGTGATTTAATTTATGTCGCACCTGAGTTGAATCCTGTATTTGGGTTGTATATATCGGTGTGCACGGCCTTGTGGCATATACAGTGATACGCTGTGTATGTCACAAGTTGTTCGTGTATGATGAATTCAAATTTAAATTATGATGAACAACCCAAATAACTGAGGCAAATCATATTTTCAAAAATTATCTTTTATTTTTGAATTGCAAAAATATTTCTTTTTCAATTTTACTGCGTTAGTTTATATTTTTGCAGATTTCTCAGATGTTGGATTCAAACTGGAATGAAGTTGAGGATAAAAATACAAGTGTGAGTGATATGTAGTGAGGTGAACTGTAAATATGAAATGTGATGTAATTGTAATCAAAGTTGTATAGTTATAGTGGGAGCTTGAAATTGTACTATTCAAAGTTGTAATAAATATTTGTTTGAATAAAATATTCGTTTGAATTCAAATTCTGTGTTATTTAATTTATTCAACAAATATTTATTCAATCTGTGAAAACAAAATAGTATATTAACAAATACATTTAAAGGAATGTATATATGTTTATTATCATCAAACAAAAATCATATAAGCGCAGAGCGCATATTCAACAGTTTGGGATAACCATCCTCTAAGGATCCGTTAAACTATATACTATGTAGTAATATACGCTATTATAATAATGTCTAAAGTAAAGTATAATATAATTAAAAATAGCGTTAAGGCATTACCCATGTCCGCCTTAACACATTTTATAGTGCCAATAGTCTATACAGTACCGTAGTCCCTCCTGATCGGGAGGCCACCACGGGGTACTCCATAGGTACGACACAAATCAAACTTGTAGTAAAGCACACTAGGGTAGGTGACACGGCACAACAAGGCAATGCCAGGGAAGATATACCAATTACGCATTCGGACTGGTGGTAACGCATAGCCGCAGCTACCGCCTACCTCGAGCTACACTCCCAAAATCAAAAATCAAAAGTGGCCACCAAATCAATCACAAAGTCAAAATATAGTATCGAAGGAGTGTGTCCGATCTGAGGAGCTAACTCATTGGCCTAAAATCGCTCTTGTTTTAGCCACCTTATACCAACTCACTGGAGTCAGGTCCACATATATACCTCAATAGAATGTCGCCACCTTCCTACTTCATTTGGAATCTCCATCGCGTACACAGTTGTTAAAGTGGTTTTCGAAGTTAGCAGAGAGTATGACAACTTCTGATCCCGGTCTCTTTAACAACCAAACGTTACTATAACACCACGGTCATTTTCAAAATAGTATATACTTCAAAACCAATATATCATTGCCATTTCAAAACCATATCAATATGATATCATATCCATTTCAAATATATCCATTTTCAAAAATCATAGCATTTTCAAAGTTATAACACTTTCGAAACCAAACACTTAGAATTATAATACTTTGAAATCATAATTTAGAAATCATAATACTTTGAAATCATAATACTTTCCACTTAACCGGTTTAAATATTAAAATAGTGTATGTAATAAAATAGTTTAT